>JAVQMF010000054.1:16685000-25697500 GCA_032878935.1 Erythrophleum fordii | reverse complement strand
TGTCCGATTTGCTGACGCTAGCTTGACTTCACTCACTTCAGAGACAGAAAAAAAGAATAAGAAAGGAGCGTAGCAGCCAGAAAGAGATATGGGTGTAAGTGAAATGCTCCAAATGAAAAACTAATCAAGTCAAAATGTAGAGGAACAGGAGAGGGTCAACTTATATATCACTCACCTTGGTTGAATCTTGGTTTAAATAGGGGAAATGGGGCTAAGAAGGTGGTAGAAACCCTAGCCTCCAAGAAACCTCCGAATTTACTTCTTATGTTTTGTTTTTTCTGTAGAATAGGGGGAGGGGTTGAAGGTGTGTAGGGTTTAATTAGGTTTAAGTTAGGCCCTAGATAGGTTATGGGTTGACCCAAAAGCCCACATCTATAAGTTTCAAAATTTATGCTTATTGGGCCAGATTTCGTGAGTTGGGCTGCAGAATTCTAATTGGGTTAGGCCAAATTTCAAGAGTCACTCTAACTTGGGTTTGTATAATCAATGTTGGGTGAACTATAAGAGCTCATGTAAGTTAGGTCTTGGGTCTTTATCTTACTAAATCAGATTGGACCAGTACTAGGTACTCTCTTTTAGGCCAAGTCTCACTATAAGAAGTTAGGTCTGCACCCATAGTCATTGGGCCTCCATTAGTCTCTAGCCATGGCCTACTTAATTTAATTTAGGCCTAGATGAGGCTTCTAATCTAATTAAATCTCAAATCCATATTAATAATTTATCTCTTTGTAATTCTTATTCATATAACTTGCCCAATTATTCCATAATAATTGTTCTTAATTAGTCTAAACCCATTATTAACACCTTAATTAAATTTTGAGGTGTTACAAGTTTAAGATTCATGATATTTGGGACCATTTGAGAGGCTTCTCTAGGCTTTGTTTGTGCTATAGGACGTGCTCAAGTGGTTATGGTATATTAAGAAGACCATTTGGTGCCTCTTTGATCCAATTATAGTGCTAAAAGCGACTAAAACTTGAGATAAATCCCAAACTATCCAAATTGATGAATTTTTTTATGAAATTTAGCATGAATATATGTATCATCTAGAAATTTTTATAGAGCTAAAGAGCATCCAACTTGGAGCTCTAGAGAATTTATTATGATTTTTTAAAATTGAAAAAATTCTATTGAAATGATAACAACACTATTCATTTGGTCAGTTTATATTTCTATGTTACATATAAGTCAAATGATATCTAATACTCATGAAATTTTACAAGAATAAACTAGACACCATAAGTGTTCCATAACCACCGAGATCACCCCATTTGGAGCTCTACAAAGGAAGAACCAAAATTTTGAAGTTGCATGATAGTACTAGTAATGCAGCTTAATGTCTGGTATTATTTTATCAATTTTGATAAGTTAAAGTCCATTGCACGAGTCTTAAATTATTTTTAGTTATTAGTTAACATCTAGACCTTTCTAGAATGATATGATTTACTTGATTTCAATTTTTTTAGGATTAGTTATGAATTTTCAAAATTCATATCAAAAAACTAAAACAGTGACCTAAGAGCAAACTTCCATTTTTCTGATGCATGGTTTCCAATTCGATATGTATGTGATATTTTATGATACTTATGACTTGTATGGATATGTGATAGATAGAAGAAAGTGTTGGTAAGCCCATATGGCCTATTTGACCAAAAGTGAACCCACTTAGGTTAAGGGAACTATGGAAGTTATGGTAAATGTCCATGTTATGATGTGATTTTGTGGAATATGGCTTGTAACTAATCTTTGAGCCCCCAATTATGTTAATTATGGTTACACAAATATGTTGGGAATGATTATTAAATTTGGCAAACTCATATAGTCTATTTGAATATTAAAGAACCAATTTGACTTTACGTTTTGATTATTCCTGTTGCTAAAATCTTGAAATCCATGAAAATTACTCTCTAAGCCATTTGTGACGTAATATGGAAGGTGCCTTGATATGGTGTTGCATGAAACCGTTCTTCATATTTTATAGGTTTCCAAAGGCTAGTTAAGCCATAACTCAACTATTTTAAGTCACAACTTAAATCATAAAGTCAATATATTACTATTTAGAGCTCAGTTACTTGATGTTAATGATGATTATAAGTTAAAGACTCAACTTGCAATTGCTTTAAACCTTTTAAAGGGTATTATAGAGGGGTAAATAGGTTTAATGTAAATTATGAAGCTAAGTGTAATAAAAGTTTTAAATTTTCCTTGATCCATTCACTATATTTATGCATTAATTACAACTAATTTAGAACTTAATTATGTTATTAGCTTAATTAGGAACTAGGAGCATTACAAACTACACCCCTAATCAAGCCTTACATATGGATGGAGAAGGAGAAGAATGGAAGGAAGAAGATAAAGAGAGGAGAAGAAAACCCACCTTCATAAAACTCCTAACTTCACAACTAAATCATAGAGAAAAAGGAAAGAAAATGATGGAGGTGTTGCGTTGGAGATGAAGAACTTTTGTGATGTAATTCACTAGAAGAGCCAACACCATAGCGACATGAGGGGGTGGAAAACAATGGAGCTTGCAGCTTGAGTGAAGACCTACAGCTGGACTTTGAAAAGAAAGAAGCAATGCATAGTAAGGAGAAAGAAAAGAAGAAGCTTCAGAATTAGAGAGATGAGGCATAAAAGGGAAGAAAGAAAAAGAGAGGAAAGAAAAAGAAAGAAAAAAGGAAAGTAATGGAATATATGATATTTTTCTATTAGGATAAAAATAAGATACAAAGAAAATTATTTTTACACATTAGAAATGAATTAAGAGTCCTATTCCATTGTAGATTCTCAAGGTCAACTTATTTAATATTTTTGAGAAACAAAAGTATCTTAATCAATATAAGACAAATGCCAAAATAGGTCCTTAAGATAAATTTAAAACTCTATAATCATTCTAAAATTATCTAGACCTTATTTTCCACTTTAATTTGTTTTATTTCATATTAACAACCATTGTTTTTAATTCCCATATTTTAGTTGTTATCTATTAGCAACCTATTTGCAAGATTCCTAGGGCCTAATTCAAAGAGAAAATTTCCTAAAAATTACATTCTTGTAGCATTTTTTCTATTTGTTTTTTGTCTATTCAAGTTCATCATGCAAAATCAATCAATTCATTTCTTATTACTTCTAGTATATAGTCAGTGTTAACCATAAAAGTATCCCTGACTATATCTTATAGTTGAATTTCCAATTATATTTGGTGAGATACTTCCCAAATTATACATTAAACCTTTCTTCTTTCCACTGGTAGCCTTCAACCATAAATATAGCTTTTCTATACTCTCCTCTAAACTTTTCACCTTATCTTTGTTATAGGTATACTTATTCTGAAATCATAGAAAGGGTAAAAATTATAAAATAGTAATAACATATATTAATTAAATACAAAATGACACATATAGATACAACTTTTAATTTTTTATCAACCCAAACACTTGTTTGTTTTATGAGTTTTAAGGAACACCTTAAAATATGTTGAATCTCTCACTAGTTCTCATTTCTTTTATGTACAAAATAAAATACTGGTAGTCAAATACATATTTAAAATGATAAGTAATTATTTGAAGAAATAAAATTAGTCACTAATCTTTTAGTGTACTCTACCATTGGAATAAAATCTCTAATGCATAGAGATGAACTGAATTTAGAGGTAGAGATTTTATTCTTTTTCATTTGCTCACTTTCTAATTAGAACTGTGGAGTCCCCCATGTTGACATAATTAGTCCCAAATGGATTCTCCAATCCATTCAAGTCTTTCCAGAATTTTGAGCATTACTAATAAACGAAGGATTATTTTTGCCTTCCAATTCATCCAAATCGAATAACGATCCTCCAGTTTTCAATAACAATATTTCTTTGAAAAATGGAGATTTCAATTATGAACGAAATAAAACAAATAATATTATAATTATATGATAAATAATTATAAAATTTCACTTGAAATTTTGCAAACCATAACTCCTTATATTTGTCAGGAACTTCTATCTAACTATTCTATAGGCCTTCATATTTACTTTTAAAAATATTAATTGTGCATGCATGAACTGCCCTGTTATTTGGTTTAAATCTGATTAGTAAATGAATTAGACGTATATTAATTAAATTTATAAATAATTAACATTTTATAGTTTTATGGCAAAATCAGGTTATATCTTATCAAAATGTTTTTATATTTCTCCATTTGACAGATGATATAGTACACCTTTACATCTTTTATTATTTCAATGCTATCATATAAGCTCAACAAAGTTTGTTGAGCTATAAAGTCTTTGCAATGTAAGGGTACTTGGTAAATAATGCTTCCTTTTATTAGAATTTCCTTAAAACATCATCTTTGATTAGATCAACTAATTTTATATTGAGGTGCTTCACAAAATTTACACATAATCTCATTTATGTCATCTTTATAATAAAATATACATCCGTTAACGTAAACATCAACTTTTTTTAATAGATAGACCAAATTTTGATATTAGCTTCTTTGTTTTGTATCAATTCACAGGTACAACATTATCAATTAGGTAGCTTTCTTTCATAAAACTTGCAAATTGATTAAAACTCTATTGTGACATATTGTTCTTAGACTTAATATTAGCATTCTTACCGCAATAAACAACTTAAACTGATTATTGCATCTTGGCCATTGTAAAAACTAATACACATTTAAGAAATTAAAAAGTTTTTAGACTTCTAAATTTGGCAATTCTTCAACATAATTAATATTATTATTATAATCCACTTCTCATAACTACCAACATTAAAATAGGGACAATTGTATCAAGATCATTCTTTCATATCTATTATTATGGTCTTCATTTACTAATCTCGAGTTAGACATAGTTTCATCATGTATGTTAGTTTCAATGGTCCAATTTCACTATAACATGTCCAATACCAATACCTAGGTTAAAACACTCTTTTATAAAGATTACTTTTACATCATCATTAGTAAGATATATTCTATTTTTTTATTTAGAACACGGGTGTCCATTTCTTGAATTAGGTTCTTTTTCACAAGTAAAAGGAACAAACCTTTCTACCCCTTGTAAAAATTCATCTATATATCCTTTACATCCAAGATTTAATCCATTATACATCTACTTTTGATTATTAGGAATTTTCATTTTATGATAATAAACAATTTAAATATTAGCTTACAAATGCTATCAAATAAAAAAATTTCTCCACTACATTAAATGACAAAAATATCATCATCAAAATTTAAATGTTAATTTATAAATATTTTCCAATAATAAATATCTATCCATTATATTATCACAAAAATAATCAAAAAATAAAAATAATATCTCATAAAATATTACCAAGCAATTGTTTATACATATCTCTTGAAGAAATTGAAATACTTGAATTTGAAACTCCAATCAAACAAATGTTGAGAGAAGGAAGATGAAGAAGTCCCGAATGTAGACTAAAATCATAGAAACTAGAGAATACATTTCTGAACATAGAGTAAACATAGATAAAAATATAGAAGATAAAGAGAGAAAAAAATTAAAAAGAAAAAGGAGAAATAAAGTAGAGAAATGAAATATGAAAGGATAATAGGTTATATAAGTATCTGTTTAAACGATGAGTTTTTAATGTTAAAAAAATACACAACATTTTTTATTTTTAAAAGGGGAAAAAAGTTAAAAATACAATAAACAAAACTAAAAAAATGAGGCAAATGTAAGCTAACCAAATTTCAATTGCAAATCTGATAATTGCAGCTTTTTGTCAGTTTTTTGTATAGATTTTGTTTATTTTTCTGTTATTATTTATTGATTAGTAACTAAAATTTTTTGATCTGTCTAAAATTTAGTTGAAAATCATGTAAATGTTAAAAAGAAAATTTCATAACAGTTGGAATTCAATCGAAAATGTAATTTTTAACTTCCTAAAACACTCTTAAAGAGATCTAATTACATGCCAAATTTCAAATCAAGACTAGCTCATTTGGCCAAAAAGTGATATAGGGTTTCATTATAGTCAAATTTAGCTCTATGTGAGGTACCAAACTTGCCAAATGGTCTTCCCTTGGTTGTGGCACCTTTTGAGCAAGTATAAAAGCATATTTGAGACTTGAATGAGTTGTTCAAATAGTTTCAAACCTTATGCATCTCATTTTGGCCATTCAATCCACACTTATGCATATTTTCAATAAACTTCCATATTGCACACTTTGGCATTATATACTCAAAATAGGGTCTAGAGGTCATACATTATATCTATACATTTAAATATTATATAATATCATATTTACACATGTCTCAAGGGTCATAGTCTATTTACTACATCATATATATCATATGGTACAATCATGGCCTTAAAGTGGTAAAAACTAAACACATGATTGTCAATCTCCTTCCTTTAATGTTGTTGGCTCCCATTAGAAGAGGAGGGGATGAGATTCAAAGAATCTCAATAGCTCATCTCCCATTCAATCATACATAATATGTACAAAGCAAGCTTTTCAAATGCATGCATGATGAAATTGTAAGACATGTATATTTTAAAAAAAATCTTGACATGTGAATCAATCATACAAAATATTAAAGAGTTCACCAAGTGCTTAGATTGGCCTCACACTTCTCCTCATAGATTTTAGACTTGTCTCACCCATTTTTTAAGAGCTTTGGACTCAACCATACTCTTGGGAGCCCACTTTGCTTTTAGGAGGCTCTTTACTTTGTCTCAACCAAACTCAAGGGTTCTTGGCTCATCCTCACCCAATGGAAGAGTTCTTGGCCTCTCCACACTTAAGTAAACTCATACAAATATGAAGTAATCAATTGAAAATATAACATGGCATCAAGCATCATGGCATATAAAGGCATGCTAGCATACTTTTCAAAGCTTGAAAATACACATACACATATTTTAAAACAAGCTAAACACACATATTCCTTAGCTTTCAAGCCTTCTCTTTCGGCCACACACCTACAATTTGGTGGAGATGGTTTCTCTTGGCCTAGATACAATTTATGGGAGCCAATTAGGTCCATGAAACATATTCTAAGGCTACATCACTTGGTAAAACACTAAATTGCTCTATAACTCCTATTATGGTCCATAAAGGCACCTAATGAAGCAACACCCCTCAAATGACTTCTAGGCCTCATTCTTTCCTTTCAAATATGATTCTTGACTCCTTTTAAGCCTCTTGGAGTCATCACATCATTAAAACAAAAGGCCTAGTACCATGTTGCTTCTTTAGGTCATATTATAGAACCTAAGACACTAAATCACTTTCCATGAGTTCTAAATTTTTTCTAAGGCCTCCCCTCATTTTTATTCATCAAATATGACTCAAGAATGACCTTAGAAAAATTTAAAACTCTCCCCCACACCTAAAACTCTTCTTGGCCAAGACATGCTTAGGTTTAGGGCTTCTTGGAGTTGTGTTTATTTTCTTGAAGGAGAAAGCTTGTGGGGAGCATCTTAAGTATCTCAAGAACTCATTTAAACTCTTACTTAGACCTAGGGAGTATCATACAAATTCAGAAATTGAAAGGTGCACTTAAAACCCTAGGTTTTGCATCTTAATTTCTAATGCTTATTTCTTGGTTTTCTTTGCATATTCTTATTCCTCTCCATTAAATACTTAAGAATCACCTTTAGTTTGGCTAAGAATCCAACTCCTTAGGGTTGTCTAAGTCTAGGTCGAAATGCTCAAAGGAAGGGAGGAAGAAGACCAAGTGGAAGAATTACAAAATACCTTATTTTCCTTGAATTTCCTTACTTGTTCTTGCTTTCCTTGGCTTCCTTACTTGAATTTCGAAATTTCCCCCATGTTCTCTCTTCAAAATATCCCTTAAAACTTCAAAAAAATCATGGAGAAGAAGAGGGAAAAAGAGGAGAAGAGATTGGTGAAGAGATAGCATGAAAAACAAGCAAAATTCCATACCTAAAGTCTTGAATTTTTCCTCCTTCTTCCCTTCTCTTTGTGCGCCACTCTCTAAGGGTTTTGCTTTTGATTTGGGGCTAGAAATTTTGAAGTGAAATGAGGGAGAGTATGAGGCGCCACCTATATATAGTTAGGGCAAATTGACTTTTTCAAAAATTCTCATTTTGTCCTTCGTACTTTGCATTTCGTTTCTTCTTTGTTTTAGCTCCTTTTTTAAAACCATTTTTTTTCTTATAAAATTTACATTCCCAATTAAGAAAAATATCTTTGGAATCACTCAAATAAGAGCTAAAACCTTTCTGAACAGATCCGTCAAAGTTCGGGCACACCGACATTAGAGAACATCCACCAGAGGATATTTAACTGTCCCGGGGCTTCCCATGGTTTTCAGAGCCACTGAGAACCCTAGAGAACTCAAAAATTTGGTTTAAAACGCCCTCCTTTGTGAATTTAAAAAATTATCCAAAATTACGAAAATGCCATTACATTTCGTAAGATTTCTATCAAAATTTGTTTCTTTATTCTAGCTTCGTTTTTTCCTTCCGTCTGATACTACAATTCTCATTTTTAGGAGGTTAGAATATTCCTTAAATTTTTTAGGATCTTAACTAATTCATTTCGGGGGACTTGCTTTAAAAACGTGCCAATTTTTGTCGTTTAATGAAAATTGGACATTACAAAACACACATACTTCTCAAAGTTTAAGTGCCATTAGGAGTCTTATCAAAGTCCAAACACCCTTACCTAAGAGTCCTGTTGGGTTTAAGGACACATACATACCTATGTTTTGTCAAAGTTCAAGAACATGTACTTGAGTCCTGCAAAAAATTCAAAATGCATTTACCTGACTCCTATTAAACCTTTAACAATCTCATGTGCATTTTATTAAAGTTTAAGTGCCCATACAAGTATGCTTACACATACAATCATACTAAAATTTAGATATGCTTACCTGAGTCTTGTTGAAGTTGGTGTATTTATACTAGTCCCTATAAGTTCATAAGCAATGACCGACAAGCTACAAAAAAGAATTCCTTTCTAGCGATCGATAAAATGCTATATAAACAACTTAAATACGTAATAGGGTATTGTAAGTGGCAAAGTGACTTTATTGTCATGATTCACTGAGATTCAACCTTAATTGATAGGGCTACACATAAGCTAATGTATGCTTGCCAAAGTACATTTTGGCTAATCTTTGGTAAGAATATGTTGCATGGCCAACCTTGTCCAAACGCCCTTACTTAAGAGTCCTGTTGGGTTTAAGAACACATACATACCTTTCTTTTATTAAAGTTCAAGAACATGTACTTGAGTCCTGTCAAAATTCAAATGCCTTTACTTAAGTCTTATTAAAGCTCGAAAATCTCATCTGAGTTCTATTAAAGTTCAAGTATACAAGTATGCTTTCATATATAATCATACCAAAATTTAGGTATGCTTACCTGTCTAAATGCATACATATACAAATATGTTGCATGACCAACCTTGTCTAAATGCTCTTACCTGAGAGTCCTGTTGGGTTCAAGAACACATGTATATCTATGTTTTGTTAAAGTTTAAGAACATGTACCTGAATCTTGTCAAAATTCAAATGCCCTTACCTGAGTCCTATTAACAATCTTACATGAGTTCTATTAAAGTTCAAGGGCCTATACAAGTATGCTTACACATATAATCATACCAAAATTTAAATATGCTTACCTGAGTCTTGTTGAAGTTGGTGTATTTATATGACTCCTTATAAGTTCATAAGCAACGATTGACAAGCTGCAAAAGGGAATTCCCTTCTAGCAATGGGTAGAAAGCTATGTAGACAACTTAAATACGCAATAGGGTATTGTAAGTGGCAAAGTAGCTTTGTTGCCATAATTCATTGAGATTCAGCCCTAACTGGTAGGGCTATACATAAGCTAATGCATGTTTGCCAAAGTGCATTTTGGCTAATCTTCATGGAAATATGTTGCATGACTGATCTTGTCCAAACGCTCTTACTTGAGAGTCCTGTTGGGTTCAAGTGTATACATACCTATGTTTTGTTAAAGTTTAAGAACATATACTTGAGTTATGTCAAAATTCAAATGCCTTTACTTGAGTCCTATTAACAGTCTCACATGAGTTATATTAAAGTTTAAGGGCCTATACAAGTATGCTTACACATATAATCATACCAAAATTTAGATATGCTTACCTGAGTCTTGTTGAAGTTGGTGTATTTATATGACTCCCTATAAGTTAAATATGCAATAGGGTATTGTAAGTGGCAAAGTGACTTTGTTGCTATGATTCATTGAGATTCAACCCTAATTGGTAGGGCTACACATCAGCTAATGCATGTTTGCCAAAGTACATTTTGGCTAATCTTCATGAGAATATGTTGCACGACCGACAATGTCCAAACGTTCTTACCTGAGAGTCCTGTTAGGTACAAGAACACATACATACCTATGTTTTGTTAAAGTTCAAAAATATGTAGTTGAGTCTTGTCAAAATTCAAATGCCCTTAACTGAGTCCTATTAACAATCACATGTGTTCTATTAAAGTTCAAGTGCCTATACAAGTATGCTTACACATATAAATATACCAAAATTTAGATATGCTTACCTGTGTCTTGTTGAAGTTGGTGTATTTATACGACTCCCTATAAGTTCATAAGCAACGACCGATAAGCTGCAAAAAGGGAATTCCCCTCTAATGATGGGTAGAAAGCTATGTAGACAACTTAAATATGCAATAGCATATTGTAAGTGGCAAAGTGGCTTTATTGCCACGATTCATTGAGATTTAGCCCTAATTGGTGGTTGCATGACCGATCTTGTCCATAAGCATGCTTTCAAAAGGAGTCAAATGTCAAGGTTTTCAAGTTTGCCATTTTTATTTAAAAAATTGCATAAAAATGTACATAGGTGAAAAAAAAAACACAAATAAAATTTACTATTAAAACTACCATGAAAAGAGTAAAAAGAAAGATTTTATATTGAACAAAAAGGTTTAGGGTCAAATGAATGAACAGTGGAAACAAAACATTATTTTTAATTACATGTTAAAAAAATGCAAGAAAATAAAGTTATTAACACTTCTAAGTAAAAAGGGTTATCCATGTCATATGAAGTTTTCATAGTTAAAATAATCTCTAGGTGAAAATTTTTAAAGTAAATAAAGGAGCCACATGTTGGCATTTTTGAATTTGCCAATTTTAGGAAAATGTTGGATACAAAAATGTACATTTGTAAGGAAAAAAAAAAAAGAAAACCCAAAAATAAAATTTATTTTTAAAAACTACTATAGGAGAGTAAAAAAAACTATTATATTGAACAAAAAAGTCAAGGATTAAATGGAATGTAAATGGAAATGAAGGATTGTGTTTAACAATATATAAAAGAAAATGCAAGATAATAAAATTAGCAACACTTTTAAAGCAAAAAAACCTTCATATCAAGGTTTTTAGACTTACCTAATTTTTGGAGATAAAATTGTACATATGTAAATAAAAATTTTGTAACAACTACCATGAAAATGTAGATACAAAAAAGAAGAGCAACAAGAACATTAGAAATTCATTTTAAGTTTCTATACTTTCCAAACATGAAGCATTAGTGCTTATTTAAATATGTATCCAAACTATAATATTTTATCCTTTTATACCAAAACCAAACTTTAATATCCATTGTTATTTACTAATAATAAAGTTCAAAAATAATAAAAGGTCATGCACCTTAAAAGCCTTCTACAACAAGTAAACACATGAAACTTGAAATGTATTGATTTCACTCTCAATAATATCTTTGTTAAATTGTTCAAATTCAGATAAAGGAAAAACAACCACAAATATTGGACTAAACAAAAGTGATAGATCATAGCACAACAAAAATATGATTGCATTTATGTAATTGTAATGTATGATGAGACTACTTATTTTTATGCACTAATTCATAGATTATAAATGCAACACAATATTGCAAGCAGAATAAACAACTTTAGGATTTTTTTTAATGAAAGTTCAATATTGTAACACAATATGCTAAAAGAAATGTCATTTAAAAATCATCTTAATAAGAATTAAAAGATAAAAAAAAAGAAATTAGAAAAGAAACTTAAGTAATCATCAAAGCTCAATAATGCAAATAATCTAGAATTAAAGGATATGGTGCTTTGTTTTTTTGGGGCCAATGATATGATGTTGTTGAGAAACAATTAATTGTTTACCAAGCACGGCCAATTACATGGGAAGAGAGATTAGTAATCTTACTACTGCAAAAGAAAATATGAAACTCTTAAAATTATTGATTCGATAAATCATCATTAAAAAAATTGTGAAGGATATATCTACAGTTTGAAGTAGAGAAAACAACTTTTGAAGTTTCTTAAAAGTTTTATCTTTATGTAGATATAAAAGGTAATAGATTTATAATTTGCAATCTCCAAAAAGAACATTCCCATATAAACCCCCAACCAAACATGCCTTAATGGTTAAAGAGTTAAGAGTTAAAAGTTAGACTAATTTATATAATCAGACTTTAAAGACAAGAACACCATTTACTTCCTATTTCTCACTACCTCCAAATAAGACAACCATTGGAAACAAAAGAGAAGAAAAATCGACCTGAGCTAAAGACATGACATTTTTGGCTCCTTAGAACAATTCTTGCATTTGCAAATAAATACACCCAACTTTGTCATTAATCACAACTTATTTTAACAGCTCCATCTTTAATGAAAGAAAAACAAGGGGCTTAGAAAATGCAAATTTTGCTATGTAAAGTTTGTTGAACTTTTTAATCATAAATTATTAATAAAGTTAGAAATAGTGGTTTATACAAAAATTGTGTTTGAAAATAGACTAAAGCATCAACTTAATTATGTTTGTTAATAATGCTTTGGAAAGTTAGATTTTGTTTCCCCTTAAAAAATCTGATCATACATAGAATTAATTCAGATTTTTTCTCAATTTTCTTATAAAGGAGAAGGGGGTGAAGATAGTAAATGACGTACCCAAAGATGAACTAGAATTTTTTCTCATGTCATCAATATATTCAGTAAGAGGAACACAAAGGTCCAATCCAGATAAATGAGGTCCCATTGAATAATTGCCTCCAAAATAAACTATCATATGGGAAGACTAAGTAGCACCTGGAAAGAGGGAAAAAAGATATATTATGTGGACATGACATCAATGAAAGGTGAACATAAAGGCAAAGCAATGATGTTTTCAAAACTTCATATTTTAAAAAATATTTACTTTAAGTTGATACCAACTTGTTCTCAACAATTTAATAAAAACTATGTAATAGAACCCTTTTAAACTTAAAAATATGCTAATAATTTTTTTTTATAAAGAAAGAATGCATTATTTCCTTTGTTATAGATGAACTCTATTACCATTGTAAGTTTGTAAAGTAAGCAAGACATAACATCAACTCTTTTTTCACACTAATCACATATTTTGTTTAACAACTCTTTATGGGATAATTCAAAGTTTCAAACTAAAACTAAAAGAGATAACATGTTCTTTAAAGTAAAATTATTTGTGTTGAAACAATGACTAAGATTAATAAGGGGAGAAGGTAGTGGTCAAACAAAAGAAACATTAGTTTAACTCAAATGCAACCAATAGGATTTAGTAATTTAAGGTAAGGAAAGTACAAAAGCCATATAAAGCAACAAGCCCCATATATTTTATGCACATTTGAGTTTCAAGGTTGATAAATAGTAATAGTTCCTAAAACTCTACATTTAAAGATTAAATGTGTTATAATAATGCTCTATTTGTGTCTATATGTTTCTCCTAATTTGCATCTTTACTTGGGACAAAAGAAAAAAAAAAGACAGTATAAACTAGTCTATTTGAGATGTTCACAATGATAGAATATACATATAAAAAAAAAGCATGGAAAAACTATTTATGGAATGCATTTTCAAACAATATTGAAAGAAAGAACCCTCAATTAGAGCATATAGGCAATGCTTATTCACACTCAACAGGCTTCTTAATATATGTCACTTTTAGTGGCCAAAGAAAAATACACATTTCTTTTAGAATATCTAATAGTCAACCTTTTTAAAGGATATTTTCTCACTATGAAGAAATATACCTCCTAAAAATATGTAGCAACTTATACTATCAATGAACAAATTAATTGCATCCAGTTGTAAATATGAAGGATACCCAATATCTTAACTATAATATATAGATATAGGTAGAAGAAGCACGTACCTCAAATATACTAGGATAAAGCCACAACACTGTTGACCAGGATATACATTAGGTTGTGGTAGAGTTTCAAAAGCCAAGTCTGTCATGTAAAAGCAATAGTGCAACATACTTCAATTATTAGCATTTAGTTAAGTTATGACATTAGAAAAGAAACTCACAAAGAGATTGTTAAGCCAAAATAATAAAGATTTATTTATTTTGTGTACCACAAAGTCTAAAATTTGTATTGCATATCAAGCTTAGCAAGTATGGGGAAAGTCATGAATCCTTTTTTTTTTTTGCCAATACAAACAGTTTGATCTCATTGATTAACATTGAAATCAACTAATAGGAAAGTGTCTGATAGGTAAAATGATTTCATATTCCTTTCTGACTCATATCTTTTAATTAATGGATCCATTAAAAATTATATGGAGAACACTACTTTGTCAAGTTGCAAACTTCTGATGAAAGAAGCTAACAATAAAGATTGCATGGTAAATTCAAAGACATATAAAATGTAAATGTTTTCAAAAAGAATACACATAAAATTAGAAGGGGACAAATGATAAACCATAAACAATATATCATCCACCATTTGTTTATTCATCGCTCTATACACTTGAAGCAAAGAGGTAAGTTTATGAAGGGGACAAAGAACAAGTAAAGGAGGGAGTAGGAAGGGGAGGCATAGAATAACAAAATAAGATATATAGTAACTATAACTAAAGAGTTTCATCACCAACCAAGTTATAGAAGGACAATAGGCTACTTTCTTCAAGAAATGGAAGGCTTGAACCTAAAGATATAGTATTTGATAAGATAATTAGAAAGTCTTGAAAGCCACCTAGTCAAGATTTTTTAATTTAACCATTTTCTAAATAGCTTTATCAATTCTAAATATTTAAGATCATAAAAAAAAAAAGGATAGGAGGAAAATAAGGCTATTATATTGGCACTTGTAATTCAAGACAATTAAATTTCACTAAAATCATATAAAAACCTTTTAATAAATGTAATATAGGAAACTACCAGATAGATTGGATAAAATTTTTGTGATATATTGTTACCGAATTTGTTAGTTTATGGAGAAATATTAGAGATCTACCATTAATTCAAGTTTCAAGTAGAAAAAAAAAATGTCTTTTTTAATATAATAATGACTTCTTTGTGTTCAAAGATTTAATTAAATATACATTGATAATATGGAAGCATATCCTTAATTAATATCAAATTAGCTCAACCAATTAATCTCTCTAGCAACCTTAAAACTATATTCCCTCTTAATATATATATATATATATATTTGGGTAAGGGAAGGAAAAAATTATTCAATAGCCTTTATGGTATACAATTTGAATAAGTTCTGGTAAATCCATATAAAGAAATGAACAAATTTACACACAATATGATCACTAAAGAAAAAGAAGATAAAAAACTAATTAATATGATATGTGAACTTGACAATTAAAGTTTAATAAGCAATGAACAGATTCATCTCAATATAAGCAATCCACCAAAGGAGTTACCTTTCCAATCCCTAGAAATTCCAAGTCATTCTTAAAGGGTGTCAAGTTCAAGTCCAAGAACAAGAACAAAACCCTCTTGCTCTTCTTCTTTGTCCTTGAATTAGAATCAACACTAGAGCTACCACTACTTCTACTCATAGTCATAGAATTATTATTATTATTATTATTATTACATATTCTGAAGCGAAGCAATGAAAGCAAATTTGTGTAAAATGAAGGGTGAGCAGAGTCAGTTATACTTGCAATAATAGGTTTCCATTTTGAGCATTGCTAGATAAGTAGCTCCTGCCCATTACTAATTTCCTAGCACCCCTATTCAAATTCATTAGAGATGGCACACTATACTCTGCACACCTGCCACCACATCTCACCATCAACCTAATCTCATCATTAACCTTAGTCCTTAGAAGGACATAACATTTTTCTATAACCAAATAATTTAATAAGAGATAAAATTTTGTGAAATTCATCTTTGATTTATTTATGAGTTTGCTTGTCATTATTAGAATGTGACAAAAAATCTTCCTTAATTTACTTTGTTTCAACTAGTGCCTAGGATGAGACCATAAATTCACGGGCCAAAAAAATTTACCTAATGTTGCCACAAAAGGATGGGATTACAAGATGCTGTCATGGAGATGTATGAGAACAGGATTGGAAGAAGATCCAAATAGTAAAAAAGACGGACAATGCATGAATAATGAACAAGGGAATAAATAAAATGAGGTAGAGTACACTACACGGAGTTAAAAGCTTTCCATATTTTCAAAGTTAGTGAAACCCATTCCCTCATATCTGAAAAATTGGATAAACTACGAATTGCTTATAGGTTGGACTATTGAATTGAACACTAAATGTACAGATTTTGAAAAAAAAAATGACAATTTTCAATGGCTGTCTCTAATCCATCATCAATTCATATATCCAGTGATGGATTTTGATCTGCTACTAAATTTTCGCACTAAATTGATATTTCTAGTAGTGTACATTAGATGGCTAACAAGAATGTAATAACTAAATTAATTATATCATTTTAATGCACATAGTCCTTACCTGAATAAACTTTTAGAAGATCTCTAATAGCATTGAGAAAATTATTACTGTCAAGTGCTCCCTTTTGTTCTTGATCAGATGCAACTTGAATCAATATGAGACAACCGCCCTGCAATGATTATAAAGACTAGAATTATCAATATAGGGAGATTCAAAATAATAATCACAGCCTGCATGTAAATATGCAATATAATTCTGAAACTAAGGGCATAAGTGATAAAAGGAAATATGAAGAATGCCAAAGATAGTAGAACACATATCCTAATTAATTTTATGTTTAGAAATCCTAGTTCATGGTTTGAAAAAAGTATTTTAAAATGTACATTCATAGGCAATGGATAAAAACGAACAACTATTAGTGAACTATACCTAAATATGACATTTCAAAATCACCATTCAACTCTACTCACAACAACCAAAAGCTTTTTTAAGTGCAAATAGCAAGTCATGCACACATTAGTAAACAATTACTACAATTAATTGTAGCATGTTTGCCTTGCCATTTAAATTTTAGTGCATATATATTTATTGAGGAAGTGGTCTTAAGATTACCAATCATTCCATATTCACCTTAGGCAAATAAGAATAAAAAAGGGAAGTTAAAGAGAAAGATTAGAAAAGGTGAAAAAGAATCACTATAAGCAACAGGAATAACATTACAACTAATTGTATTCACATTAACCAACAAGCTTTTTTAAGAGCAAACAACAAATTATGCACACAGCAGTTGTATTTGACAATTAATACAACTAATTGTAGCATGTTTGTGCCGCCATTTAAATTTTAGTGCATATATATTTATTAAGGCAGTTGTCTTAAGATTGCCAAGCCTTCCATATTCACCTTAGGCAAACAAGAGTGAAAAAGGGAAGTTAAAGAGAAAGATTGAAAAAGGTGAGAAAGAATCACTATAAGCAACAAGAGTTGCATTACCACAAACACATAACGTTTCAGAGAAAGTAATAATAAAAACTTATAATATAAAGCAGTAAAATAAAAAAAATATAAGAGTACACCCCACCCATCCCTACAAGTATGCTTGCAGCTCAGATTCAAAACTTTAGGCAATGTATATGCTTTAAGCATGTTCTTCTTTTCCAATTGACAGGCTATCTTTAAGAACTTATGCCCAGTGAGCTGATTGATGGTGTGTGTATATATATATAAGAAGCAAATATGTGTGAGATTCACACACAACGAGTTGATCTCCCTCCAAAATAGACACCTTTAATTTTTTTCAAAACATGCATAATGCGCTGGACTTAGGACGCATCAATTGTAATAGTCCAACAACTATATTATACTAAATTTGATTTCCTCTTCGGAAAGGAGAGGAAAAGAAGCCAATAAAAAAATGATGTATGGAAACACATGAGTTGGATATTCCCATAAGAATAGGATGAAGGGTAATAAGAAATGCAAGATCATATTTGTCCTGAAATATCACACAAGACTTCTGTAGTAAAATGAGTATCACAGTATAGCTACAATAATGCATTTCAAGCTGCACATAGCATAAATCATTATAAACATTATATTTAATCCAAGCAAGAGAGAGATTAACAAAATACTCTGTTGTAAGCTACAATTACTGGATTTACGTGTCTTAAGTCCATAAGCTAGTATAGATGGTAGATGATAAGTTTAACAATAGAAATTTAGCATTCTTTAGGACTTTGACACACTCCCAAAATAATAATAAATTTTCCCTAATTCACACTAGATTGTTCAATCTCTGCAAAATATTAATTTTAACTCATTAAATTTATGGTCAATCTTAAAAATATAGCTTTCATGTCTAATGGTTTAAAAAAATATATATAGAAGAGAGGCGCATAAAAAGAAATTAGTTGTCAGAAAAACTATAAGTATATGAAACAATGAGGGGTAGAAAACTAGTCACAAAGTATCGTGAGGACAATATGAATTTTTTGTCTTTAAATAGACAAGCTTGACTAAATAAAATTGTAACTTCACCTAGTGAACCATGACAAGTTTTGATAATTTTTCTTTGTCACCAACACCTTAGAACTAAGAAGGAGGGAGCAAAAACCCTATGGATTAAGGAGACATTTTAATCCCAACAACAACCGTAGGTATTGATGATTCAATGTATGAGAACATTATATTTATCATACGAAAGTGATAGATTTTAGCATGACAAAGATATGATTGAATTTATGTAATAGTTATATACAATGATATTGAGCTTATATTATTTTGGTTTAAAATTACACTTTCTATTAGAAAGCTCATAAGTTAGTTTTACTATTTGCCTAATTTTTCTTTCATTTTTGTTCATCACTATTCAAGAAATGACTTTCCCCAATTAAAATTTTTATTTTTTAAATCTTTAAAATAACTTCAAAATCTAAAGTCATTTACAATAACTATTTTCAACTTATTGTCCTAGAGTATAATTTTTTCTTTCAAATTTATTTTTCAACTCCTCTCATCATCACTTTTTCATTTTTTTTTCATTTTTTCTCTCTTTATTTTCAAACTATACACACTAGATGGTATAGTTGGATCCTCCCATGGAGGAAAATCCTCACGCAGAGTGCATATAGTTTAACTAGTACTCTTCAGTTTGATCCTTACTTTGTTATTGCAAGAAGATGTATAAAACGGATCTGAATGATACATGAGTCACAGAGTATAACTAAAATGTAAATCAAGTAGTGAGGTAATTAAGATGATAAGATCCTAAATTGATTGTCATTAAATTTATGATTACAGGTAATTTTTAATTTAAATTAGCATATATTTTTAAAATTAATGAATTTTTAAATAAAATAAAATTAAGAAATTAATCACTAATATGTCATAAATTAAACCTGACTATTTATTCACTTATTTTTTTGGCCCAGGTATTCACATTCCTTTTTCAACTTCATTTACAAGCCATTCGAATAATT
Source organism: Erythrophleum fordii (assembly GCA_032878935.1). Taxonomy (NCBI): domain Eukaryota; kingdom Viridiplantae; phylum Streptophyta; class Magnoliopsida; order Fabales; family Fabaceae; genus Erythrophleum; species Erythrophleum fordii. The sequence goes on along the minus strand of JAVQMF010000054.1, from coordinate 25,677,893 downwards.
AACTCGCTTAAATCGTAACCCACCGTTTCTGTGTCATAAAAATGTAAGGTGTACTCATATGTGTATATATATATATATATAAACCCTATTTCCCGTTTTCCTTCTTAACCTTCAAATTCAAAATCTCTCTGCCTCCACGGCAATCTCTGATCCTCTCTTCCCAGAGAAACAAGAAAGCTAGACCCTGAATCCCCATCTCTCTCGCCAACATGCTCAAAGCAGTAGGTAAGCTATTTGCATTCATGTGTATGAGTGTGTGTGTTTAATCTGCGTCATGTTTCTTCCATTTTCTTCCCCGAGGATCTTTCTTCTTGAAAGAATTAATCTTTCTTCTTCTTTTTCTATGAATAAACAGCAATCTTCAACCGCAACAAGAACGCGCGTCCATTCAAGGACTACTACGCCCACTGGTTCAACACCCTCAAGAACAACCTCCTCCCTCTCCTCCGCCGCTCCCTCTCCCACCCTGACTCCCCCACCATCCTCTCCACCCACGTCGAACTCCTCCACCAGCACTTCCAGTCCCTCTACCACGCCCTCGACCTCGCCGCCTCCAACGACGACGTCGCTCTCCTCCTCTTCCCCGACTGGCGCAACTCCCTCGAGAAGCCCCTCATCTGGATCGGCGACCTCCACCCCTACCTCTTCACCAACCTCGTCCGCTGCTTCCTCCAGGACGACGAAGACGTTAACGACAATGGTGACTTCCGCAGAAACAACTACACCGAGGGTTATTTTATTAGAAACAGCATGATGGAGTTTCCGGATAGACCGTGGCAGGTAGCGATGGCGTGGAGTAACCCGTCAGAGGCGTTGACGATTCGTATGGACGAGATAGAGCGAGGGTTGAGAGTAATGGTGCCGATGCTGACGACACGCATGAGGAATGCAGAGGCGGTGTTTGTGGACCGAGTAGTGGAGAAATGGTACCCCTGTAGGGAGAGGAAGGAGGAGGCCAAGGTGGCGGTGGGGTCCATCCTGACGGGGCACATGGAGGAGCTTGTAAGTATATTTCTGGATGCGAATAGGCTGAGGAGAAGCGTTCTTGGTGAAATCGTCAGCATGACTAGCGTCTATCAGGCGGCTCTGTTTCTGGAAGCCTTGGCTCAGTTCTTGATTGGGTTCAGGGATCAGGAATTGGTCACTGCCATGGAATGGTGCAAGGGTTCGAGTCAGAGCAGAGATGCTCCTGCCAGGCATCGCTGATTGTTGTATTTGTTTTTGCTTCGTTTTCATGAGATTTGCGTCTTTTGAAACAGAGCAATTCGGAAATAACATGGTATGGCTGTCCCTCTGTTTCCCGGATTTTGTTTTTGTTCCTCTGGTTGCACAATCTGCTTTTTCCAATTAGAATTTCAGAACTCACTTCTAATAACTCAAGTAAGAATCACTAATGTAGATGATACACTTTACATATTATGTCTATCTTTTCTGAAACTGTTGTTGGGCATATGAGAATCTTAATATATGTGTTAAAGATATAAATAATATAGGGATTTATATATAGGGGGGTCAATCCTTTTATAAATAAATTTTTAAATACTCGAAAAATTAAAATACTCATAAACCAAACACTACTTATAAAATTTTAGGATTCCCTGTTCCCTTTTGTGTTTTTCTTCAGGTTCGTACTTATGGTTTATACTTAATGATGTGCATCTGAATTGTTTCATTTGCAGGAGGTGACCAATTGTATGTATTGAACAGGATTCATGAAGCGAATACTGGTTAGAGGATGTAATTGATAGTCACTCTGTACTGTTAGTAGTGATAGTTTTTCCCCCTTTCTTTTTGTACCGGTGCAATAGACAGTTACTGTAATTGATTTTGGTTTGTACGTCGCAATTGGTACTTGCGCGTTGAATTCAATGCATTGCTTTCTTTACTGAGGGAAATGCAAGTGAATAGTTTCTTCGAATAATAATAATAATAGACAGTTACCTTTCAAGTAGTAAATGGTATTTGTGCATGTTGAATTCAATTGATTCCTTTCATTACTGAGATAAATGCATGTGAATAGTCGCTTCGATGGATAAAAACTTCTGCAACATTGGTTACTCGTGAATTCTATAGAAGTCATGTCCAGACATGTCCATGCGTTTGATACTCTCCAGGAAAGAAAAAATTTTAGGTAAATTTGATAATTAAAAAAACATTCAACAACACTTTATTCTTAGTGAAACATATTTGTAAAACATTTACATATGTATTGATAATTAATTTAGTTTATCCAGAAATCACTCATAATATATAAGGCAGAACTTTTTATAAATTAGGTCTACGAACTAATATTTTTTGCTCTTTAGTTTTGGGCGATATCAATCAATGGGAAGATATCCAGGCATAAAGTAATAAAAATTTTTAACCTCTTCACGGAAAAGTATCCTCCATAAGAATATTATCTCAAATATTATTAAACAAAAAAAATCGTAGTTTTTGTCTCTACCATCATAAATTAAATTAAAAATAACAGTGCCAATCAAGATAATTGCAATTTGGGGTGACTATGAACAATTTGGATGTTGCGTTGTGCTCGGACACAATTTTTTAAGCATCGGTGCTTCATAGATTTGCATCCTTTGGTGTAAGAATAGGAAAGTGTATATATAGGTCTACATCTCAAGAACAGGGTATTCTCTGATTTGTTCAGTGCATCTTCTCCAAAGATGTTCAATCCCTTGATTCTGCCTGGCATTTTCCCTTAACAAAATTCTTTATACTTCAGTAATCATATTTCAAGATCTACTATTGTACTACAAATAGAGCAGAAGAAATGGAATCATATATGACGGTTTATGCAATCCCTAAAATATCCCTTAGGAAGTTCAGTAAAGAAATGAAGGGGATATAAAGGAGAAAGGGTAGTGAAGCTTTTAATGTTCAAGCAGAATTTTAAATAAAACTAAGCAACTATTTTTCAAGAGTTAACTGAGAAAAGATGAGAATCAATATCCACAGAAACAGAGTAGCGAAAACTTCACACAACAATCATAAGATTTCTAAAATTTTCCAAAAAAGACATTGAGAGAGATACCCTAACTAAAATCCTATGAGACACAATACTTCAAAAATGCAATTAGTATTGAGTTCAACACTCATATTAGACATGATGCGATCTTTTAAATTACACTTAAATATAACATATTTTATTGTGTTGCAGTGTTTATATTGTGTCATGTTCCATATTTATGTCAGTGTCTGTTTTTTGTTACAATCATTGCAAGAACAAATCAGGTGTGATATGGGTATAAATACATCCTACAAGTCTACAGCTATAAAACCAACTTAAATGCATCCATACCTATAGATATGAAAAATGACAGTAGACGATTATGTAGTGAAGAAACGTTTGTTGAATACTTGAATGGTAACCAAAGAAAACAAAAAGAAGAATCATTTTGAAGTTGAGCTTTAGGTAAAGCAAACCCCGCGCCACGCCGCCCGGGACCGGGGGGGGGGAGCCTGAAAAAAGAATTGAAATTGAAAGACAAAGTTAACAAGGAAAAGCTCTAAAATTTCGGACTTTGAAACCTAGGATTCCATCATAAATGAGCGAGTTGAAGATTCAAACAACAAACTAAAAATTCTATTATGATGATTTGTCACACCAGACATAGGAGAACACTAGTTTAGTCTATTCAAGTAATATGTCTCTTTAAGATTCTATCTTCACCCTCCTCTTTAAGCTTCTTTATTAAGATGCAAATACATTGATTTTGTGGAAAGAAAGAAAGTACAAGTTGATGGATGTTAAACAAAAATATTTCATAGAATTGGACCTTGCATGAGAAATTATAAATACTAAAAGCTCTAAATTTTATTGGCCATTAACGTTTTTCATGTGGGGATTAAAGTCATATATGTGGCTTTGATAGAACTACATGTTGGAATATTTTAAATAACTAATCAATTAGAATATTCCATATTTTAATTTGTTTGAATTTTAAAATATATATTAAATGGTCCTCATCTTTTGTTAAAATTACTAGTTTGCCATTATAGATAGTTCACTGAAAGGTGAGGGGTTATGGTCAGCTAATATACGACAAACCTTTTGACTTCTTTGATGGCTAGACATCAAAATGTGAAAACTGTATAAGTGGGTTCCAGATAGATTGTGATTTCCTTGGTCAAGGCTATCATTATGATCACAAACCCTACTTGAAAAACACTTCAGATGTTAATTGTCATCTTCTTGTCTATTCTATAGATTTTAGGAGTTTGTGAAGACTAGGTTTCCAAAATTTATGACTCTTAATCATGATTGAAGATATGTATTTTTGCTTCCACTTAGAATCACTCATTAAGGAATTTTATTAGATTGAAACTCCAGGGCATTCAAGAGAAAGTCATAATGTTAATTGTGTAAAAGAATCAACATGTTGAGAGATTGATGTATAATATAATTGTAAGCAATTCATGTATGTTTTATGTAATTTGGGCTTACATGTAGTATCCTAGCACTAGGTTCTCATCACTTTTGCTAGATTATGAGTTGTTTAGGATGAACCCTAATTTATGTGCTTGTTAGAGAAAATTTGGGATCTTCTCATATGGACTGGAATTGATAGAGTTTAATCTGTTACACTATGTTTTGGTTCAATGTATTGGTCCAATTTTGTGATTATATGAATATAATTGCATAAAGAATGATTAAATGACCTAAATTTGCCAAAAATCACAAAAGGAAACACTATTTTGTGACAATTGTCATCATAGCATTGCAATTTTAAGAAGTAGTACCGTGGCACTGCAAGTTGCTGGAGCTAGAACGTTCCAGCGTTACGGCGCTGCTGGCCACTATCTCAAGTACAACTTGAGAGTTGCAACACCGCAGTGCAAGAAATGGTCAAAAAGGACTCCAAAAGATGTTAATCTTAAATAAGAAGATTTGTTACGGAGAAAAAGAAAGATAGATTCATATTCATATTCATAAAAAATTATATAGGAACAGGAAAAATCTTGAATTACTTTTTGAAAAAAAAGTAAAAATCTATTTTTTTTTTTTGGAGTAATAAGACTATTCCAATTACGATATTCATAAAGAAAGAGCCTTAATGTGACACTGAGCCTATGATGAGGTGTCCTATTTATTTTGCAATTTGAAGCCTATAAATGTATGTTATGCCACTTTTGCACATTTGATGATGGAAAAACAAAAATATATGTTGTATTTGAGTCGCATTTTGGACGGTTTACATGCATATGTGATGTAAAAGTTGAGCTACAAGGACATCATCAAGGAATTGTTAAGCAAAGGATCATTTAATGTTAAATTACTCTTGCATTAACAATATCTCTATCAAGAATTGGATAGTGTCAATAAGGAGTATGATTGAATGAATCAATAAATGTTTAAATCTCAAAGACACTTTGTCATTACTTGGTGCATATAAGAGATGCAACTATTGAGGAGTAGGGAGATCTATATGGAATGGTTATGCATTAACTTGATCTCCATCAAGAATTTGGTAATATGCAAATACGGGATGATTGAATGAATCAATGCATGTTTTATTCTCGAATTACATCTCCATCATTTGGTTTAAATATAAATATAAATATAAATATAAATATATATATATTTGGTGCCATTTAACGATATCCTATTTTTGGTAGAATTATTTTGAACAATTTTGGCACATGAGAGATAAACCTAAAAAAGAATTTTAATTAATTAATCACATATAATTTCATTGGTTAATTAATTATATAATTCTCATAAAGTCAAGATTATATAAGTGCATATATGTTTTAATGCACATTAAAAACCTAAATGTCTTATGATTAGTATATTTAGTTAAAGAGTAGCCACAACATGCTTACATGATAATGAATATGTGCTCTTGGTTTGTTTTAACAAGCATAGATATCACATAAGAATTTAAAGACATCAGTTCTAATTAGGTATATAGTTATAGCATGTTTTTGTCTACAAATAAATAGTTATAGCTATGTACTTGATTAAGATGAAATAAAAATTGCATCATGTTTTCTAAGTAGCCCATAGATATTAGAAAGTATGAATGCCTTATAGTTTCTTTATAAATTATATATAAATTTATGTTATGCTAAGTCTTTGCCCTCAAGTAGATTTAATAATATGAAATTTATGTTTAATATGTCATGCATTGGTAAACTTATACTTAAAATGTGATGATTTGCCTAATATAATGTTTGTAACCATGAATAAAGTTAAATCATTATTTAAAGTATCTTCATCTTTTTTAATTATTGAAATTACTAAAATATCATTTTAATTAGGGACAATTATAAGGCATAGAAAGAAGTAATCCTTCTTCAATTAGGGTGACCTTGACTATGCTCTATAATAAGGAGAGTCTTTCGTATCCATCAATACTAGCATAGAAGGAGATTGCATTGTGTGAATATTGATCTTTATATAAGAGCCAGTTACATTTGGTTCATATTTAAATGTAAGAAAGCCAAAGACTACATGTAGGCTATGGATGAACAATATGAGTTGTCTAATAAGTCATTAACTAGTATACTAATGGCATAGTTATTCTCCATAAAATGAACTAAAATTGAGGGTGTGTAAATGCATATAATGTCTCAAGTCTCTTGAGATAGAAGTCTCCAACTTTATTCTTATTGCAAATGATCCTTAATTTGCTAACCTATTAGTATAGGCCATTATAGATTTCTTATAAAACACATAAGGAAAAGTGAACAATAAATGTCTTAGTAGACGTGTGTACAAGAAAACAAAAAGCTCATTTTGAAAGGTGGTGGAATCCCACATATGGTTAATTTAATTACCAACGACAAGAAGAGAAGCCATAAAGGAAGGGGCATCTAAGGAAGGGCTAACCTTATAGAAAAGCTTGATTGGATAAGAAAAGATATACTTGTATTGTTAGTATATTTTAAATCCCATTTACTTTAAACTTATCATAAGTAAGAATTCTTTTAACTTATGGCATAAGAGATTGAGACACATCGTTATAGAAAGAATCAAAAGCTTGGTGAGGGATAGGGTTTTTAAATCCTTAAACTTCACTAATAGTGATTCATCTATTGACTGCATTAAGGATTAGCATATCAACATGTCACATAAAGGGGCTATAAGAAGTTTTGAATTATTAGATGTTATACACACTAATATATACTGCTCTAATTTATGTTATAATAGTTAGTATTATTTCATTTCCTTTATTGGTAATTTTTCATGCTACATGTACATCCATTTATTTTATAATTAAAGTAAGACATTTGATACCCTTAAGGTATATAAAGTAGAATTAGGAAAATAATATGTTAAACAAATTAATCTAGTGTAGTCAAATAGAAGAGGTGAATATTTTAACAAGTATACAAGTGATGGATAAGCACTTGGTCCATTTGCTAAGCTCTTTTACGGTTATATTATAATTGCACAATATATCATGCCTAACTTACCTAATATGAATGATATTACTAAAACAATGAATTGAATGTTGTTGGATATAGTGAGGAATATTCTCAGCAACTCAAAACTTCCTATTTCTCTATAAAGAGGTGCATTTAAGATGATAGTATATATTCTGGATAAGGTTCCAACAAAAGTTGTTTTTAAAACACCCTTTGAAATCTAGAAAGTTTAGAAACCCATTTTGAATCATATACATGTATAGGCTATCTTATAAAGGTTAGAGTGTATGATCCACATGAAGAAAAGTTAGATCTTAGGACAATTATAGCTTATTTTTTAAGGCTGTGTAGAAAATTCCAAAGGTTATATGTTTTATTATTTTTCACATTCAATAAAATTTGTAAAATCTAAGAATGCCAAGTTTCTTGAAAATGACATAATTAGTATGAGTGATTAATCTCACGACATAGTCATTAAGATGATCATATTGAGGAAACAACTTACACTAATTACGATGGAACACTAGTTTTACATGACATTCATCTAGTTAGGATAAATGTAGAACATGATGAAGTTCCAAAATTCTTAGTTAGTTAAGCTGAAAACCTAGAGGATCAACATCTAAAAGATCTTATTATCCTTGATTAGGCACCTCAAAAATTGATAGATGATACTCTTGTTGAGCAATCTCAACCTTGATAACAAGTTGAATTGAGAAGATAAACAAATGTTAGAAAATTGCTAATACCTAGTGATTACATAATGTACCTTACTTAATCTAACTGTAACATAAATATGGAAAATGATCTTATAACGTTTTCACAAACAATGAATATTGTGAATTTTAAATTGTGGCATGATATCACGATAGATGAGATGGAATTTATAGCAAACAATAATGTATAAGACTTTGCAAAGTTGTCTAGTAGAGCTAAGACAATTGGTTGTAAATGGGTTTATAAAACAAAAAATGGTTCACTAGGCAACATATAATGCTACAAGATAAGATTGGATGCTAAAGGTTTAACATAATAAGAGGGAATTGACTACAGAGAGAAGTTTACTTCTAAGTCAATGAAAGATTCTTTCCATATCATTGTAGCTTCAATTGCCCTTTTTGACTTCGAATAACACCAAATAAATATGAAAATGGTCTTCCTCAATTGTGATATTAAGGAAGATATATACATGAAATAACTTGGAGGGTTCTTCTCAAATGACAAGGAAAATTTCATATACAAGATTAAGAAGTCCATTTTCGCACAGTGTTACTTGAAGTTTCATGATGTGATCACATTTTTCAATTTCACTGAGAACATTATGGATTGGTGTATATGCCACAAAGTCAATAGAAGTCATCTATATGGTTCTATATATGGATGGCCTATTACTTATATCTAGTACTTAAGGTTACTACATAAGGAAAAACAATTCTTTTTCAAGAATTATAACATGAAAGATATGGGTGATATATGTTATAAATATAAGGATTCATATAAAGATAATATCTCAAGATATCTTATAACTACCATAAGAAACTTATATTTATAAAGTGCTTGAATATTTCTAAATAAAAGATTATTCATTGAATGTGGTGCCTATTGTAAAAATGGACAAATTCCTAAAATAATCTTGAAAGAAAAGATATGGAAAATGATCCTTTTTTATTTTAGTAGCTAAAAGCTTAATGTATGTTTAGATCTATTGGCCCATTAAGGGGTACTATAATCACATAAGAACAAATGGTCATAGAACACACAAGAAATAAAGATCTTTTAACTAACATCTAAAGAAGTTTATAGATCATGCACCTCATATAAAACTCAGACCACATTGAGTTACCATTGTTCATGTTAAAATACGTTAAGCGAAGAAATTCAAATTATTGGTTTGTTATGTCTATTTTGATGTATACATTCTTGTGAGATATTAACAAATGTTTGAAATGGAATCTAAATAAATATTTGAGGTTAATTCATAAAGTTAAATGCTCCATTATGTTGAAAGACATATTACAAATGATACATAGAAAATAATACTCCCTATTTAAATGACTTATTGCTATGATTCTTGTGATAAGAATTTAATTTCCCATAAACATACTATATGGCAAACTACATTTCAAACCAAAGTGGAAAAACGTTGAAATATTTTAAATAATTGATATATTAGAATATTTTATATTCTAATTAATTTGAATTTAGAAATATATATTAAATGGTCCTTATCTTTTGTTAAAATTACTAGTTTGCCATTATAGGTAGTTTATTGGTAAAGGGTTATGTTAAGTTAATATACAATAAGCTTTCTGACTTATTTAATCGGAAGACATTAGATTGTAAAAACTAACATGGCGTAAGATCATTCCAAGCAAATTATAACTTCCCTTATCAAGGTCATCACTGTGACCACAAAACCTACTAAAAAACCACTTTTTATATTAATTGCCATCTTTTCATCTATTCTATAGGCTTGAGGAGCTTTTGAAGATTAGTGTCACACTGAAATGCAATTGTAATAGTAAAGCCTTTGAAATAGAGTTGACACCAAACTTTTAATTATAAAAGGCAAGATTTTGAAAAAAAATTTGTTAAAATGAAAAAAAGATAATTTGTGAAACAGAGATAAATTTGAGAGTTAGTTATGTATGCAAAAGTGTTACAACACCTTTTCTTAAAAATAGTTACTCTAAATTAAAATTAATATAATCTTAATTTTTTATTTTGATTATCCTCCTCAATCATATGTAAAAAATAATTGAGAAATTAAAAAAAGAAAATAAAGCAAAAAAAATGGTTTATTTACAAAAGCAAACTTAAGTTATGATGAAAACCTAAAGCCTATATATCCTATTAAATTTGATTGGACAAAAATATCTATTAGTTGATTGATGATTTTTATTTTTTGGTCAAAAAAACAAAAAGAATTAATTTATCTTTGCAAAAAATACAACTTTAAAATTGATTTAAGTGTTTTAATTTGTAAAAGCCAAGTTAATATCACCTATTTACTCTCTTTGTTTTTCTTTTCTTTTTCTTTCTAACTTTTTTGAAAATAATATTTTTATTTTGAGTTTTAATTTTGAAAGAAGTATGAAATTTTTAAGAAGGAACTCTGATGATTAATGAAAAGGGGATTTTTGGTTTGTTGAAGTAACTTTTAATTTTTGTAATTTTCTCAAGATAGAATTTGAGAAAAATTCCTAAGGGAATGAAAAGGGGATCTACTTAGCTTTCAAAAATTGACTTTTGTTTTTGAAATATTTTAATATTATCTTTTTTCTGATTTTTTGATTATTTGGGAGGAAAATTTCTAGGAGGAAAGGATTTATTTAACTTTCTAAAAAAATAACTTTTTTGGGGAGAACTTTTTCAATTTGTCCTTTTTTGTTTTTTGGATCTTTAAAAATAATATGTTTTTTATATGTTTTTAATAAAAAATGATTTAACCAAGGTTCCTAAAAAAAGAGGGTTTCTTCTTCTTTTCTTAATTCTTGAAAGGCAGTAGATAAACTTTAAAACATAAAAATAAATATTAATGTAAAAACAAAAAGATTAAAATAGGCAAACAATTTAAACGTCTTCCTATCCTTTTGTCGCATCAATTGAAATTGGAAGATCACATGGAATGAGATACCATAACATACATGTTTGCTTTTGGACCATCATCATGAAACATAACAATAGTTTGAATTAAAATCCAAATCCAGCACTTCGTACAATCCTCCTAAATTTCACACCCAACAACGCAAGTCCATCTAAAGATTGCCCAAAAGGGATCTAGTATGGAGACTTAAAAATACACACATGCCAATCCAAGTACTAAGAACAATATGGTTCAAAAGGGTGCCCTCACCTGGGAAAGCATAATGCTTCCAAACGTCTAAACTACTTCCACCCATTTGAATTGGATGTGCATTGTGATTCAGCAAACTCAAAACGATTTGAGCAGTGAATTCACCCCAATGTTCGTCTCATTTTAATGTAAACAAAAAGGATAATATTTTTCACTATAAGCAATACATAACCAAGTAACAGGGTTCATGATACACAAATTCAAATGACTAGTGGTCAGGCAAGGAAAAGCCATCCAAAGCTTAATTAAATCCCCTAGTACACAGAGAAACCAAGAGCAAAAAGTAGACAACAAGACAGCCCTTAAGAATTCATTAAAAATAATCAAGTACAGGCGTGATATACCCAAGCTTAATTAAATGAAAATGCAATCAAAGGAGCAGGATGTTCCAATTAGAATCTCAAAACCCAGTAACAGGACAGAGTAAAGCAGCAAGAGGCACAAATCAAACTGCTTTCAACCCCCAGTATTCAATAGATCAGCATGTAGAACATTCTAAAAAAATACGATATTATTTAGTCAAAATGCTATAGCCGCACAGATGAAACCGATGGAGACATGGTAATGAATCATAATTAAAACCCACTGCAATAACAGACTAGGACACACAAGGGATAGACCAATTTGTACCTCAATTCAGAACGTTCACCAAGTAAGCGATATTCCCTTTTGGTTCAAGGTTCTGCAACTAATTTAACCATAATAGAGACAAACCAATTCCTTATTTCGGTCTTCAAGCCGCTTCCTGACCTATCGAACCTCTTTCTCTGATTTTCGACCCTCCTCCAATTTTCCCTTAATCTCTCCTCTTTATACCCAAAAAAAGAAAAACAGACCTCGTGGAATCGGCCTTCGCTCGATCACTGTGCTCCTTGGCATGTTCTCCCTTTTCATGCTTCTGCACCTGTTGTCTGTCTCATCCGCTGCATGCCTGAAACAAGAGCGGACTTTCCTCCCCTTTGTTTCCTGATGTGTTTTCCCTTCTCTCCTTCCGGGTTCCCTGCGATTCTGCTTCTGCGCTTCACTATTTTGGCATCTTTTGTGCTCTGCTTCCCTCACCTTGCTGTGTTTTGCGGGTTCTTTTGAGCCTAATCCTATTATTTATTAAAAAAATTTGTAAAATTTTTATTTATACAAAGTATTACACTGAGATCAGACATAATTAATACAAGTCAAATTCATTCATGTTGAATTTGAGAAAAAAACAAATTCTTTTAAAAAAAAATAATTGTCGGAATCATTCATTCCAACTTTTAAAAAAATATTTTTTTAAACAAAATAAATATCAAAATCGTAAATTCCAACATCTATTAGTTAATTTTTTAAAAGATTAAATAATTATAATTCCGACATCTAAATGTCAAAGTGAAGCTCAATTGAGTTGCACTTGAACCAAAGCATGTTTTATTAAAGTATATGTACGCATGCTTTAATAAATCATTGAAAAACATGCCGGCTTTACTTGCATGAACAGGCCGAGCAACATAGCTTGGCCTGTTCAATGCAGCAGGCCTAGCCTTCAGGCTAGGCTTGCAGCATTGTCAACTCGACAATTTAACTTTAATTAAAAATTTATATTAATTTTTTTCTTTTATATATGTAAACTTTTCTTTATTTTACGCTCTAATTTTTGCATTCAGTGTTCTTCTCTAACATTTCTCTTTTCTTCTTCTTCAGCATTTCCCTTCGTTAGTATACATATCCCTACTTCTTTCTTTGTCTTTTCTTCATTTCATTATTTATAACTAGAAATATTCAAAGGCTTTCAACTTCTTTGATCTGCTCTTAAAAGGTTAGTAAATTTATTTAAATTGATTAAAAATATTTATTAGTTAACTTATATATTTATATTTCATTTTTTATATGTTTTAGTTATACTTATTTGTTAATTATATTTATTTTATTATTATATTTATTTAATTTACAATTTTATTGATATATTTATCTTGGTTATATATATTTTGTTGTTATATTTATTGAGTGAAATTTAATTTTTGCCTTTATATATTTTGTATGCATTTAAGTTTTTCTTATATTTAGTATGTTTGTATTAATTATTTTTTTGCTCAATTTATTACCTTTGCATTTTTTATTTAATTAGTTCAATTTAGTTTATATTTAGTTTGTATGTTATATTTCTTTTCTTTATTATGAATTTTTTTTGCTATATTTAATGTCTTTGCATTTTTTTTTGTGTGTCTTATATTAATAGTATTTGTATTTATTTTGTTGTTGCATCTAACTACTTTTTTATATTTATTTTTTAAACATTAAATTTTTTTGTTATACTAATTTAGTTTGCTTTCATTAATTATTTTAATATTTATTTTGGGGACATTTAATATTTTTGTCATATTTGTTATGTTATTATTTAATTTTTTATACTTCTTTTGGTTAGATTTAAATTTTTTCTATCTTTATTATGTTTACATTTATTTTGTGTGTTATATTTAGTTTCTTTATATTAAATTTTTTATAATAATTATGATTGTTATAAATTCTGTGGTTATTATATCTATTTTGTTTACATTGTGTTGATATTTATTTTGGTTATATATTTTCTCATTATATATATTTTGTTTATATTTAATGATTTGTTATATTTAGTATGTTTGTGTTAATTATATTTTTATTCAATTTATTACATTTTCATTTATTAGGTTGTTGTATGTAATTTTTTTGTGGTCATATCTATGTTGTTTATATTTATTTTGGTAATATTTATTTCTTTGCTAAATAATTATCATGTTTATTTATTTTTATGCTATATATATTTTCTTTGTAGTTATTTTTGTTATCTTTATATCTTTCACTTTTAGTGTCTGTGATAAATTTATTTTGTTTGCATGTTTTGTGTGGTAACATTTATTATGTTAGAATTTATTTGTTTCTTATAGCTGTTTTGTTTGCTAATGGTACTATAGGAAAAAAATAATGACCAATAGAAGTGAGATTGTATGTATATTTGCAAATGAGTGAATTTTTTATGGTTTAGATGGTATGACATTTGAATGTCCCAGAGTGAAACTAATGAGAGTTGATTCAGACATCACTCTAAAAAGATTGAAACAGATAATTGGGCAAAAGTTACAACTTTCCCCAAACCAATTTGTATCAGAATTAATATATAGGTATCCTGTCTCGTTAAATCCAACATGGTACTAAGCATGTAATTTAGAAGATGATTCTAATGCGCAAGGGATGTGGCAAGTGAACTCACGGTTCCTGTAATACCATAATTTCTTAGGTCATTCCATGATATCTTTATACCTTATATCAATCAATTCATATGAGAGGCAAGAAAATGGTATTAAAATATTGATTATTTTTGCGTTGCATCGTATATAAAAATTTTATTTAGTGTCACGTGGACTGTGTGAGCTCATACAACACATTCCTATATTTAATTACATGGATACAACTCATTTGGATCATCAAAAGTAGCCTACAACTCAAGAAACTCGAAATGAAGTATAAAATATGGACATTCATTTTCGGCCAGCTTTGGCTCATTTCTGTCACAATTTTGAAAAATCATAACTAATTCTAGAAAAATCAAAATCATGCATTCTTTGTCATTCTGGAAATCTATGGATGTTTAATTCATACTAAAAATATGTCCAGATCATAAAATCTATCACAAAGGACGTTTGACATCCGAAAATGTCTAGAAGTCAAGTTGTCTACCGGTGCTATCACAGATTTCTGCAGCAAATTTTGAAAATGTCCAATTAATTTCACAAAAATCCAATCCATGCAACTAATACCAATCTAGAAAGCTGTGGATGTTAGCTAAAGGGAAAAAATAACTCCATACTAGCTCAGGTACACCCAGACCTCAAAATCTAATCAAACAGATACTAGATAGAATCTTTAAAAATTCATATCTCCCTCTCTAAACCTCCAAATGAGGTGGTTCTAGTTAGCACAAGTCATTGGGAAAGTTTAGTTTCTCTATATAAAATTCATGGCAATTGGACATCATTTTCCCCATGAGTGATATAATTTAATTTCGGACCAGTGCTACAATACTAATGACCAAAACTAGAAAAATTTTTAACTTCAACAATTAGCCAAATATTCTACAGGCCTCCAAAAATTACCAACTTTAGCTTCCCAAAAAGTTCTCAATAAGCTCTAGATGCATGCCAAATTTTAGACCAAGAAGAGCTCATTTGGATAAAAAGTGATATAGTCTCATGAAATGGTCATTTTTGCTCCATACCAAGAGTCACTTAGGTCTAAATGGCCTCCTCTTGAGTTTGGCACCTCTTGGGCAAGTTTAAAAGCATAATTATGACTTATGGGAGTGCCCAAATGGTCTCAAACCCCATGCATCTAAATTTGGTCATTCTACATCCAAGAATGCATAGTTGCATCAAGCCATCCAAGAACCAATTTGCATAATTCCATGGATTTAGTGTCACATAAGGTCTACATCATATTCATACATCATTTTACATTTGTTCATGGTCTTACATCACAAAAATAATATGTACAAGCTCACTTTGACATTCAAATACAAATAAGGTAACATAATATACAAAATGCAATCTCTCAAGGTCTTTGGCTTGCACTCCTTGTTTCTTGAACATCACCTAGGCATTTAAGATAATAGAGAGAAGGAGAGTGAGATTCCTAGAATCTCAATAACTCACACACCCATTCACACATATATTTAAAACATACATACATCAAAATCTCAAGTGTGCAAACATAAAGTGTATAATACCACATTTCCATGCCACATTTCCACATCAAGCCATTTTCATGCTCTAGGACTTTTGGTTTTGCCTCACCCCATTTCTAGGACTTTTGGATTTGCCTCACTCTTGGCCTTGGGACTTTTGACCCAACCTCACTCATCCAAGGGACTTTTGGTGTAACACCCAAAAATTAATTAAGGTGTTAATCATAGATTTGGGTTAATTAAGAATAATTAATATGGAATAATTGGCAAGTTAGGTGAATGAAAATTTTAGAGAAATAAATTATTAATATGAGTTTGAGATTTAATTGAGTTAGAAACCCCATTTAAATTTAAATTAAATCAAATGGGCCATGATTAGAAACTGTTGAGGGCCCAAGGATTTTAGGCGCAAACCCAACCTTTATTGTGAGGCTTGGCCCAAGAGATAGCACCTAGTAATGGCCCAATTCAATTTAATGAATTAGAAACCTAAGATCTAACTTGCATAAACCCTTGTAATTACCCCAATAACCTTTGAGCAAACTCAAATCAATTGAGTCCTTTAAACTTGGTCTGGCTTAATTAAAATTCTGCCGCCCAACACATGAAAACTAGCCCAATAAGGTTTAAATCAAAACTCACTTGCAATTGGACCTTTAGGTTAGCCCATGACCCACATTAGACCCAACCTAAACCCAACTAAAACCCTAAACACTTCATCCCCTGCACATTTTGTTAAAACACACACACACAACTCATTTTTGGAGGTTTGAAGGGAGGCTAAGGTTTGGGCTAAGAAATATATCAGTTCTCATTTCTAGAGCAAGATTCAGCCAAGGTAATAGTTGTAGAACTTAATTCCCTTTTTCTTTTCTTCATTTTGGCCTAATTAGTTTTTCATTTGGAGTATTTTCACCATACCCAAAATCTGAAAATATGGTTGTTTGGGGTTTTCTTAGTGAAATTTCGTGGGTTGGGGTTGAGGTTATTATTAAATAAGTATAAATTCTTCATTTTAATACTTTCTCTGCTAGTTTGAGACCCTTATAATTGATTTATAATATGGGTATTATTTTTATATGAATTTACTTACAATTTGAGTGTTATTTTGAGGTTTTGGGAGTAGGCTCAACAAAATCCGAATTTGGTTTAGTGGTGATTGGGTAAGTATTTTTGAGTAGTCCTATATAGCTTAATTCTCTAAGTGATGGATTTGCTAATACAAATTGTGATTAGGGATAGTAATGGCTTGGTTTTATGTCCATGGGCTGAAGTAGCACTCAATTGGCTCTTAGAGGATTAATTGGGACTATATTAATTCCATCCATATATCTGCTTTAATTTCATAATTGATGTATATGAATGATTTGAAATGCTAAATGAATTAGTTGGCTATTTATTGTATTGCAATTGGACCTTGTGAGTCCATGGCGGAGCTGTGGTGCGGCTGCCCACCATGCATGTGCTTCCATCGTGCACTGGGTTATGATCAAACCGTAAATGCACTGAGCCCTGGTTGTGCTCATTGGGGAGTAGGTCTGTGGACGGGCCTCTCCAGGAGTTATTGGTCTTTAACATATAGAAATATGATTGTTAGTATAGGATAGTAATCTTGATAGCCTAATTATTTCATTTACTGATGTGGCTGGTATGTTTTTTGATGTTTATATGAAATCATGCATATATGTTAATTAAACTGGAATATATGAATGGAATTTACCTTAGTTACTGAGATTTGAATCTCATCCCATTTCATGGGATTATACTTTCAGGTGAAGGCCTTTCGGGTAAGGATAAGGGGAAGCAAGTAGATGAAAATCCATGAGCTCTAGCCATGTGTGGAGGAAGCTACACTTGGGCTAATCCGAGTAGAGTAGATGCAATTTTGTTATTAGTTTACATAGCATCATCATGTAATCATATTGCCAAGTGTAGAAGTTTATATTTTGATTAGTTGGAATGTATTTATTAAGGAGTTAAGTCTTATTATAGCTTGATATTGGATGTATGAACTATTAGTATATGATGTATGAACTTTGTTAAATTCATGATATGGTCTACTATTAGAAATGTCAGCATGAGATATATTAGATTGTTGATTTGAATAAGTGATGTATGGAATCTTTAATGGAATGTATATTTGAATGATAATTGCTGGAAGCTTATGAAATTCTGCTATTATTAATCTATGAACTTATTGATATAGGGTAGTTGGAGGAGTAAAAGTTGACCCTTAAGTCTTAAACTAGTAATGATAGATTAGCTGCATAAATTAGGCTAATGAAAGCTATTAGAGCCTCACAATTAAGGTAGAGTGGCCCTAGGGTGTCATTGAAGGGAGAGTGGAGAGTATAAGATAAGATTTTAGGAGTTGTAGGATCAGAAAGTATTTCACCACAGCCAACATATTATTAGCTGCGGCCAATAAAGGCGAAGTTGCCCAGGGAGAGTACCAGAGAGCAATCCGTCGTGGTGAAAAATGGAATTAGCTGTGACAAAATATGAGAGGCAAAATTGGAAGTCGTCTAGAGGGTAATTCGCTGCGGCTAAATGGGAATTGGCTGCGGCAAACTTTTATGAAATTGTGTTAGACATTTTAGAGAGCAATTAGCGGCGGCGAAAAAGGAGAATTGGCCGCGACCAATAGTGAGAGGCGAGCAAGGTAAGTTCCAAGAGGCTTCCTGATAAACATGATTTTTCATACACTTAATTCTCCTTAACTTAACCTTTTTAATAGATAAATGAGGCTTAATGGATTTACTTAATTACAAGTTGATTTTATTAGCCATTTATGCACTTTATGAATTAATTCACAAAATTATTGAGTTTTAATACATGGAATTTCTTTTAAATAATTTTGTGGATAATTTTACTCAATAATTTTCATTCTTTTGTGTAGATTTTTGTTGGGCAATTAGAGCTTTGAAGGAGAATTTGTTTTGAAGAAAAACACAAAGAAGAAGCCTTAAGTTAGTGAGCTGAAGGTGTCTCACGTTTATGAAGAACCAGCTGCAACCCAAAAGAAGAGCCATACATGAAGCAAGCTCCAGCTTCTTTGTTTCTCTCATGGAAGACACACACTCATGCACTCATCTAGCCCATTGTTTCATTTCCACGTAGACGCAGCAGCTTGCACGAGTTCACAAGGGCAGAATTGCACATGAAAAGAGAAAAACATGAGAAAAAGCTGGAGCTCGAGAGGAGGAAGCACACGCTTGAGTTGAGTTGTTGTGAAGAAGGAAGCAGCGTGCAGTAAAACATGAAGGAGGAGTCATGCACACACAAGAGAACATGCAGAATCACATCATTCTTTTACGTAAATAGTAGCTCCACATTTCATGCACACAAATGTAAGCTACACGAGCTGAATGAAGGAAGCATGAGACAGCCACGATTTGGGGGACTGAAGCTAGGAGAAATGAAGTGAACTCGAGCTTTTGTGGAAAGAAAAGAAGAAGCTATGGGTTCTGGTTCCAAGAAGAAGCAGCCTCTGTTTGAGAAACACGAAGAGCTGCATGATTCGAAGAAAGCAACGTGGAAGAAATGAGCTGCATGATGGAGAGGAACCACGAGTCCAGCTGGCTGCTTGAAGAAAAGATAGGAATGAACGAAGAAGTCACGTAGAATCAAGTGAAGATAAGAAGAAGCTACACATACATGCAGAACGTGCTGTGAATAGGAGCATGGATGAAGCAAGAAGTTACTATTTTAAAGTGGATGAAGGATTAAATGAAATGAAGCAAGAGCTGGGTGCTTGGCTGGAGAAGAAAACACGAGTTAAATGAAGAACCAGTACAAGCTACAGATTTTACGTGGAAATAAAGGACTAAACACGTAAGGTAGCTTGTGTGAGGAGTATGTGGGTGTAACACATCATTAAAGACCTCGGGTAGCACGTTATGCATCCATACATTCATCCAAACCATGTGGAAGAAGCTGTGGGCTGATTAGAAAAGAGCTACACGTGGAAAGCACAAGGAAATGATTCAATAAAAATAAAAGAAAAAGGAGAAGCTGAGCATATGAGAAAATTCATCGGGAGAACATGGGAATTTGGCTGGGAAATGAATAGCACGTGAAATCATTAAAATCCACGTGAGAGGAGCATCCAATACACACCATTCCATCGTCAGATTAATCCATCGTAATCCATCATCCATTCCCATTCATTCACACGACGTCATTCACCTTCACCCTTTCGTCTTTTCCATTCACAGAAGACATACCACGCCATTTTCCTCCCTTCTCCACCTCCAATGAAGCTCTAAGCCTCCATCAGTGACTAGCAAGGAAGAAAGACCTTGGAAAAGCTTGAATCCATGGAATTACACTCAGAATTTTGGCTAAGGATTTCTTAATTTTCCTATACCTTTTCTCTTTCTTGTATTTGCTTGGTTAAGTAGTATTAGATTGAGAATTTGTGTAATTATAATTAGTGGCTGGTTAGACACTAATTAGGATGTTGATAGACTAATTACTTGATTGATTTAGTACTGGATTTTCTAATTTCCTACAATTATCTATGTATATAGTTAAGGTGTTCGATGAAATATATGTGAGAAATTGAGCATTTAATTGCTTGATTTAAGGATTCCTTGGTATTTAGTTGGTTTATTAAACATTTTTAGATGGTAATTCAGAGGCTAATTAATCATTTAATCAATCAATTTGGATGTTCATTGATCTTAAAAACAAGAATTAATGATTTAATGCGGGATTGAGGTCTCAATTCAATATTAGATTGTTAATCTCTTGATTCTTGCATGGTAACTCAAGATATATTTGCCGTGAACATAATTAGGAACTCTTAAACTAGAATTAATTACAACTGGATTAGGATAAGGATAGTGGACACCAAGGGACGATTCCAAAGCTAATCATAAGTCTATCATTCACCTTATTAGTTCATGCAATTAGGAATTTAAGAATTTTAATTCAATTAGATTTTACTTAGTTTAATTAAATCAAAAACCCTCCTAAATTAGATAACTTTTAAGACCTTTAATATTTAGAAAACCCAATTAAATATTGAACTCTATTTCTAAGGGAGATGACCTAGGTTGTGCCACTAGATGCATTTTTAATTCAACCTAGTTTTATTTTGAGGGTTGCACGACAAGCCCGTCACTTCCTCACGCGGTGCCATGTAGGTTAGCTGCGACAAAGCTCCAACTCGCCGCAGTGAAACATGTAAAAATAAAGAGTGAACCTGAGAGCAATTAGTCGCGTCGCAAGGGCATTTAGCTACAGCTAATGACCCCAAACTCTTATTCAAACCTAGAAATCTTGGTTTTTCCTATGGTAACTTTAAGGAATGACTTAGAAACAATAATAAAAGATTTTTGTGAGTTGGAATTAATGGGTAATATAATCAAAGGCTTATAGAGGAGTGTTTGTTTCCCTTGTGTACATGAATACTTGTAATTATTTGATTGATGACTCTAATAATATTAAGGTTTAAATTTCTCTACATTTTTTGAATGTAATTAGTCTTAATGTCTGGTAACCCTAATTTATGGTTATTAATCACATATTTTACCTTAATTAAAATGGTTAAAAGTTAGGGTTGTCACAGTTGGTCTAGTCTCATCCATGTCTTGAGACTTTTGGCACATCCTCACCCATTTTAAGGGACTTTTTGCATCACCTCACCTTTGAGAGCCATTTTCATAATAACACATTGGTACCAATGCAAACTCAAGATATCAAGTGGCATATTCTCAATCACAAGCGCATACATAAGCACACAAAAACATACATATGCACACAAGAATGTAAGAGAATGAGGTGGAGAACTACCTTTCAATTAATGCAAGCTTTACTTTGCTAATTCTTTCCCCTCCTTGATTTCCCAAGAACACTTAGGTGGTTGATTGTTCTCTTAGCCTAGACATCACAAGGAGTACACAATCACATAATTGAAGTAAGCCAAGACATTAACTAAAGCTTTGAATGCACACTTGGTTTCATACTTGGCATTATGGTTCCATAATTGGCCTAATGAAGCAACTCTTGCATTTCAAATTCTAGGCTCTATTCTCTTGTTATTTCTAGACTTCTTGGACTCATTTAAGGTCCTTGGAGCCATCACACATGCAATTGTATAATTGGAAAACTAAGTTGCTTCATAAAGCACCATTATGGACACCATTGTCCCATCTCCCAATCTATAGCTCTTAAATTTTTTTCAATAGTTTCTCCCATCTTCTAACATCATATAAAGTCCTAAACCAAGACTAGAACAAATTAAAACATCCCCTAGCCTAATGAACCTAGCTTGGCTGAAATATGCACCATAATGGAGGTTTATAGACTTTATGATTTTTCTTTGATGGGAGAGCCACTTGAGAGGCTTTCTAGAGGTCTTAGGAGCTCAAGGAAACATTCAAATAGCTAAGAAAACATTCACACAAAATCAGATTTTGCAAAACCCTAGAAAATACTACACTTTTCTAACTTGTTTTCTATTAGTTTTTCTTGGAAGATATTGCATATTCCATCTCCCCATGTCCTAAAACCCTTGTTCCTTCCTTGTATTTGGACAAAACATCCTCCCCTCCTTTGGTTCTGATCTAAGCCAAAAATCTCCTAAGAAAGAAGAAACAAAGAGAAGCAACAGCAACAACAACAACTAGTTACCTTGGTTTCAAGTTTGCTTCCAAAGCCTTTCTTTCTTGGTTCTCTTCTCCTTGAAAAATTCAAACTAGCCCTCTAAGTTCTGGACCAAAAATAGAACAAAAAATCTCAAGAAAACTATAGAAAGAAAGCAAAGAAGAAGGGGAGCAAGGTTGGAGGAAGAAAGAGTATGAAATTCCATGGATTTAGCTACCTTTTCCTTGATTTTTCTCCTCCTTTTCCTTTTCTTCCCCTTCTTGTGAGCCTAGAAGAGAGCTTTCATTTCTGAAATTTGGGTAGGAACTATTGTGCTTAAGAAAATGGAGGAAGAAAGGAGAAGTGTGTGGGAGTTTCTAGAAATATACAATTTCAAACATTCTCATTTCGTCCTTCCATAATGGCAATTTTGTTTCAACTTCATTTTAGCTCCTTTTTGAGAACTGTATATTCCATTATAAAATTTAGGTTCCCAATTTAATAAAATACCTTTGGAATCACTCAATTTAGAGTTAAAACCTTACTAAACGAATTGGTCAAAGTTTGGGTTAACTGACATTGAAAAACATACACCGGAGGGGCTTTACCAGTCCCGGAGCTTCCCATAGTTTTTGAGGCCTCTGAGAATTTTGGGCAACTAAAAATTTTCATTTAAAAAACCCTTCTATGTGGTTTTCCAAAAGTTGTATTTATTTATGAAAATGCCATTATATTTTGTCAGTTTCCTTCGCAAATTGTTTCTCTATCCTAACGCCATTTTTCTTTCTGCTTGAGCCTAGAATTATCATTTTTAGAAGTCTAAGACTCTACCCAAATTTTTTTTTTGGACATTATCTAGGTCATTTTGAAGGACTTGCATTTATATGGCTCATTTCATCATTTTACAAAAATTATGTTCGTTACATTTTCCACTTTCCTTAAAATAAATGTTGTCCTCGAAATTTAAATACATACCTTAGAGAAATAGTTTTGGATATTTTTGTCTCATCTAATTCTCCAGCTCGAAAGTTTCCTCCTTAGATGTCAGACCCTTCTAGACCACTTTCACAATAGGGATGCTCTTATTTCTCAGCTGTTTCAGCTTGATATCCACAATCCTCTCTGGTTCCATTACACAGGAAAAATTTTCTTGCAATTGAATATTCTCATATTCTATGACATGTGAGGGGTCTGATGAGTACTTTTTCAGTTAGGAGACGTGAAAAACATTATGGATTTGGGCTAGGTTTGGAGGTAGGGCTATCCCATAGGCCACAGGTCTAATTTTCTCAAGGATTTCAAATGGACCAATATACCTAGGACTGAACTTTCTTACTCTCATAGACCAACCTACCTCAGTCATTAAAGATACCCAAATGAATATATGGTCTCTAATCTCGAACTCTAACAGCCTCCTTCTCCTATTGACATAACTTTTTTGTCTACTCTGAGTTGTAAGGAGTTTCCTTTTAATCATCTCTATTTGCTAGGTGTTCTGGTCAACTAATTCAGGTCCTAGTAAGCTCCTCTCACCTAGCTTAACCTAATATAATGGAGATCTACACTTTCTCCCATACAGAGCCTCATAAGGGGCCATCTGGATACTAAAATGGTAGCTATTATTGTAAGTGAACTCTACTAGTGGTAGATACGCATCCCAGTTACCCCTCGTCTCTAATACACACGCCCTCAACATATCCTCTAGGGTCTGGATGGTCCTCTCGGTCTGACCATTTGTCTGAGGGTGATAAGCAGTGCTAAATCACAACCTGGTTCCTAAGGCATACTATAACGACCTCTAGAAGTTCGATGTGAATCTAGGGTCTTTATTGGATACTATGCTATTGGGTACTCCGTGAAGTCGCACTATTTCACATATATACAATTGGGCTAGTCTATCTAATGAATAAGTAGCCCTAATCGTTAAAAAGTGTGCGAACTTTGTCAATCTATCTACAACTACCTAGATAGCATTGTGTCCAGAAGATGTCTTGGGTAACCCCATAACAAAATCCATAGCTATACTATCCCATTTCTACTCAGGGATATCTAGGGGTTGTAATAACCTAGCAGGTTTCTAATGCTCTATCTTAATCCTTTGGCACATTAAACATCTTGCCACGTAATTTGTGATGTCATTCTTCATTCTTAACCACTAGAATTTTTTTTTTAAATCTTGGTACATCTTAATGGCCCCTAGGTGGATAGTATATTTACTCTTATATGCCTCCTCTAAAATTCTCTCTCTTAAATCATTATTATTAGGTACACAGATTCTATCTTGATATACTATCATACCATCTTCAGATATTTTGTAATCTGAGGTCCTACCCTAAGAAATTTTGCTCCTAATTTGTCTTAAGAATTCATCCTCTCTTTGGGCATCTAAGATCTGGGTTCTCAACTCATTCTCAATCCAAGTCTCACTCAAAAATAGTCTGCTCGATACCAGCTGGCAAGAGAGGTTTAGATTTCTAAATTTTTCTAGGAGCTCTTACTCCCTAATTATCATATGGGTAGCGTGGATGAATTTCCTACTCAGGGCATCGGCCACCACATTGGCCTTACTCAGATGGCATTCCAATACATAATCATAGTCTTTCAGGAACTCTATCCATCTCCTCTGTCTCATATTGAGTTTCTTTTGATCGAACAGGTATTTCACTACCCTACCCTGTCGCATCAAAATACATCTTAACTCTCTCCTCAAGGCATCACTATAGACCACAAATGGTAAACTAGGGTCAGGAATAACTAACATAAGGGTAATAGTCAATCGGAGTTTCAACTTTTGGGAACTCCTCTCACATCTATAATCCTACACAAAAGGTGTATCCTTTTGAGTCAGCCTCATGAGTGGTAAGACCATCTGAGAAAAGCCCTGAATAAATCGTTTATAGTATCCTACCAAACCAAGGAAACTCTTAACCTTAGTAATAGTCCTAGGTTTATCCCACTTTAACACAGTCTTAACTTCATGGGGATCTACTGTGACTCCATCTCGTGAGATCACATGACCTAAGAATTTCACCTCGGTTAGCTAGAACTCACATTTACTTAGTTTGACATATAATATCTTATCTCTCAAAGCCTCTAGGACTAATTTCAAATGCCTTTCATGCTCTTCAAAAGATCTGGAGTACACTTAAATATCATCAATAAAGACCACCATAAATTTATCCAGATATGGTCTGAATACTTTATTCATATAATCCATAAACACAGTGGGCACATTCGTTAGCCCAAATGACATCACAAGGAACTCATAATGCCCATATCTAGTTCTAAAGGCCGTCTTTGGGACGTCTTTAACTCTCACCCTTAGTTGGTGATACTCAGATCTAAGATTTATCTTAGAAAATATCGATACCCCAGCTAACTGATCTAACAAGTCATCTATTCTAGGGAGAGGAAACTTATTCTTGATGATAACTTTATTCAGTTCTCTATAATCTATGCATAATCTTAAGCTACCATCTTTCTTTTTTACAAACAACACTAGAGCTCCCTAGGGTGACACGCTAAGGCGTATGAACCCTTTCTCTAACAACTCCTCTATTTATTTCTTTAATTCAGCAAGTTTAGTGGGAGCTATCCTATAAGAAGTCTTGGACATTAGTCCAGCCCCAGGCACTATATTTATGAGAAACTCTATCTCTCTCTTAGGGGGCAGGCCATTAAAGTCAAAATCTTTAAAGAAGACCTTTGGGAATTCCCTAACAATTAGGATCTCCTCTATCTCTTTTTTTACCTTAGCCTAAATAGAGAAAAAGACTAGAAACCCCTGACATCCATGCTCTAGGTGTCTCTGAGCCTGGGTAGTAGTCATAAAAGATAACTCGGCCCCTATCCTAGGTATGGTCCCACAAGATGCTACAGATATAATTTGATGTTCATAATTAAGGATAACATTATTAGCAGTTATCTAGTTCATGCCAACAATCAACTCAATATCATGAAATGGCATACAAATCAAATCAATAGTAGTATGATAATGATTAAACTGTATAGTGACATTCAGATAAGCATAGGAAGTAACAACGTGGCCTCTAGTAGATGTTGTAACAGACAAATCAAATGGTAAAGTAATAATGGCTAGACCTAAATGTCTCACACAGTCATAGGATATAAACGAGTGACTAGCACCCGAATCAAACATTGCAATCACAGGAAAATCATTTACTATAAGCGTACTTCAGATAAGACTAGGAGACTAACTAGCCTCCTGCTGAGAAAGGGCAAACACCCTACCCTGAGTCTATGACATGGGAGGAGGTAGTTTGAATAGAGGCACTGAATCCACCTGGGGATAGTTTCTGGCAATGTTCCCTGGCTTCCCACACTTGTAGCACGTCACCGTGGATTACTATATGGATGATTGAGTCCTTTGAGGTTGTACCTTCTTTCCTTTCGGTGGCCACCTACTCTACTGTACCTTGCTCTTCTTTTTGCTAATAGGTACGGAGCTGGCTCCTTCTTCTAGTCTCGGTCTCTTGGACTCTAGGGCCCCTCTCTATCCAGATACAGTAGCAACAGGCATAATATCCCTCAAATTATTCTCGATTATCGTACTGATCTCCACAATAGTATTGAAGTTCTAGATTCTGTGTGGAGTCACTCTATCTCTGATCTGGGGTTTCAACCTGAGCTTAAGCTACTCGCACCTCTAGGGCTCATCATCATATGTTTGAAGGTAAGAAGAATACCGAGACAATTCTATAAATCCGGCCACGTATTGGTCTACAATCATGTCATTAATCTGCTTCAATCCCATAAATTGCACCACTTTTTGTTTCCTCACAAAACTAGGAAAATACTTCTTATAAAACTATACTAAGAAGTTCTCCCAGGTAATCTATAAATTTCTAGTCTCCATTAGAGACTTCGTACTGAGCCACCAGTTATCGGCTTCTTTTCGTAACATAAAGGTGGCTAATTGAGCTTTCTATTCTGAGGTTCAATCCATCACTGTGAAGATTTTCTCTATCTCCCTCACTTAAGCCTCCCCCTTGTCTGCATCTAACTCCCCATTAAATACAGTGGGTTTTTTTTTTCTGAATTGATTTAGCTGTTTCTGAATTAATGGCGGAGTCTAAGCTGGCTCTTGGAAAGGTGAGGGTGCAACACCTAAGGTGAAAGGCTGTGGGGTGGTAGAAGTAGAAGGCTGAGGCTGAGGTTGAGGCGGAGGGACCTCTCTCCTAGCTTCCTCCTATCTAGCCAAGGACTCCTGCAGCCACACGATCATCCCATGTTACTGTTGGATAAGGTACTGTTACTGGGTCATCATGTTCTCAAATCTATTAATCCAATTTGTGACAGCCTGCAAGGGGTCCACATACTCAACTTCTGATTCTCTAGGTGGTCTGGCCCTGCCTCTACCTCTTCTTGTCTCAACCATTTTCACTGAAAAATAATCACAATCTTAGCCCCACAACACAATTTAAACACATATACATAGATATTTCACCCAAAAGCAAATTGATTATATTACTCAAGAGCCAAATACTGAGCAAAAGTGCCTGAACCTTTGATCTGATACCAATAAATGTAATACTATAATTTCTTAGCTCATTCCATGCTATCTTTAAAAATATAATGAATGTCATTTCTGTAAAATGATAAAATGAGCCGTATAAATGAAAGTCCTTCAAAATGACCTAGATAATGTCCAAAAAAAATTTGGGTAGAGTCCTAGACCCTTCAAAATGATAATTTGAGGCTTAGATGAAAAGAAAAATAAAGTTAGGATGAAAAAACAATTTGTGATGGAAACTGACGAAACTTAATGGCATTTTCATAAATAAATGCAACTTTTGGAAAAACACATAAGAAGGCTTTTTAAATGAAAGTTTTAAGTTGCCTAAGGTTCTCAGAGGCTCCAAAAACTATGGGAAGCCCCTGAATTGGTAAGACCCTCTGGTGTATGTTTTTCAATGTTAGTTGACTCAAACTTTGACTAGTTCGTTCGATAAGGTTTTAGCTCTAAATTGAGTGATTCCAAATATATTTCATTAAATTGGGAACCTAAATTTTATAATGAAAAATATAGTTCTAAAAAAGGAGCTAAAATGAAGCTGAAACAAAATTGTCATTATGGAAGGACCTTGTTGTTGTAGCCTGTGCTAGAGTTGGCCTTAACCATCTTCAATTTGTTGACAATGTTTTTTGCTTAGAAATAATGTATAGTATATATAACAATGAGTTCCAACCTATTGGTGGTGAGATTCATTGGCCACAAATAGATTCTCCAAAGTTGGTTCCTAATCCATCTATGATTCAAGCTAAAAGGCGCCCACGTTCGACACGTATACGCAATAAGATGGATTGGATACAACTGAGTCAGCCCAACAAGTGCAGGTTATGTAGAGAAGTTGGTCATAATTGTTCCACTTGTCCACATTATCACTCCACTAGACAATAGTTGTACTAAAACTTTTACATGTATATATATATATATATATAAAAAATATTGGCTTTAATGTATACGAATTAGGACCTTGTTTTTACCTTTGTGTATACAAATCAAGTGTTATTATTATTCATGAACATGTATCTTTGTGTATGCAAATTAAGTTTGGACTTTACTTCTAAATGTACTTTATCGTTATACACAATAATCAATTATTATTGTCCTTGATGATGAAGACTTATCCTATTTTATGTTATTTATAACATAATGTGGTATGCAGGAATGTTACAATAATGGCACATCCGCAGCAGGTCATCCAGCCAAGGCCAAAGGATGACTCCCTTCTATACCTCCAGACACGACATGTGTCACAGGCCATGTGGCTTGGCCACATAAGATAATCTCACACTTAAATTATTTTAGTTGGTCATTATATTTCACCTTTACTTTATCTGATTTAATTGTAATCATGTGTATAATATTTTTTATATTTTTTTAGGATGACCAGTGCTCCAGCCATGACATGTCATGCACACTAATAAGCTTCCTCCACCACCTCCTGCTATTTTTGATTATCTTCGACAGGTTGGGTTCTATGGTGCTGCCTGATTAAGTGAATTTGAATATGATCCATCACTTGTGTCGGTGCTTGTAGAGAGATGGGGGCCCAAGACCCATACCTTTCACACTATCCATGGAGAATGTACGATCACTTTGGAGGATGTTGCTATGCAATTAAGCCTCCCGTGTACAGGAAGGCCAATTATTGGTCGCATGAATTTTATATGGCCATAAACTTGTGAATGGCTACTTGGAATTACACTACCAGATAATAAAATAATTGGACAAAGGGTCGTCATTAGTTGGTTAGCTGAGCACTTTAATGAACTGTTTGATGATGCAAATGACGAAGATGTGCAACGATTTGCATGTGCATATATATTGAGGTTGATCAGTGGTTTTCTTATGCCAGATAGATCTAGTCATACGGTGTACTTAATGTACCTTCCATTGTTGTGGGATTTCGAGCAAGCTGGTGAATATAATTGGAGATTTGCACTATTAGCCCACTTATATAAAGAGCTTTGCAATGCAACTAACCCTGAGGAGCAAGGTATAAGTGGTTGTTTGACTCTACTTCATCTTTGGACATAGGATAGATTCCCAATGTTAGCACCACAGAAACCTCCATAGCCAGATCTCTAGATAGATATATATCCATTATTACCTCATTTAGGATTCAGGTAAGACATGGGAAGTAATATATACAAATTACATGGTTCCAAAATATTATTTATTTCTCTATCAACATGTTGTAATGTGTTTTCTTGAAACTACATATGGAAAAATGTAAGACGACCTCCCCATTCTGGGGTTATGGCCTTACGGCAATATTGAATTTTGTTTGATACAATGCAAGACAATGAGGTTTATTCACTTTACCTAAATTGATCTTTGTTAAATTAACTATTATATATAATGTATTTATTATGACTTTCTTATGTTTTTTATATAGATAATTTGGCAGCTGTATGAATCAGACAGTGTGCAAGACCTTATCTGACAATATTGCTTGGCGTCTTGAGACATTTAACTAGTTTTAGTGCCCCTTATTTGTTTTCATATCATCGAGTGGCATCACCCAAATTGTGTGCTTCGCCAATTTGGGATGTAGCAGCCAATCCTCAATTCTCCAGTTAATTTAGGGGCTTGTCATATATTACAATTGTGAGGAAAAACATCAATGAATTAGCAAGAAGAGCATATAGGCTTTATTGAAGCATGGAATGCATGGCAAAATACTTTATCTCATGCGCCAATAGCTACAGCACCTATGGATCGCACTTCCAAATACATGCGATGGTATTGGACTCGTACTCGTTGGTGGATCCATCTCGCTAGTGATACTACTGGTTTTGCAGTATATTTTTTACTTATAGCCATTATTATTTTTTTCTTAGTATATCATATATCTTTATTTCACTAGTATAACTTTTTTTTTAGGTTGATATTGCTGATGATCTATATAGGTTAAGCATTCAAGACCCTTCACAAATGGATTATTATGACTATCGAGAGAGAGTGAGTCATGACGAAATGAATATCTTATTGGATATTGGGGAACAACATTTCATGATAGTTTTCCAGCCTGCTCCACCTGCTCCTGATTTACCATGACCAGAAATTCCAGAAGGCAAGCCAGGTAAAAGGTGTGAAGGTTACATGTCAATTTGGTTGCCCCTTATTAACCTCAATGAACAAAATCATCATGACTTCGGTGCTCCAGTATCATCTGCGCTAGATGAAGGTGTTGTAACACAACAACCCCCTAGTACAGGTGATCCATCTTCTTCTCTCCCAATTAGCCAATATGCAGACTTTAGAGATGTTGGTCCCTCCTATTATATGCCTCCTTCGTCATTGTCACAATTTGAATCTCTTGGTTCCTCTCAATTTGGGTCGTTTATGTCATTATTTGATGACCCAACAATCTTCAATACTAAATATGGTGGTTAATTGTTTGAAATTGGAGGATCATCGCATTATGGGTTCATAACCCCTCAGCATCCAATTCCTCCTGTGCATTCTCCCACATTTGATCTAAATTCTTCATAATCTATTCCTACTAATAATCCACCAGATCAATAACATGAAAAACCTAAAGAACCTGAAGAACCCATGGGTCAAGGGTGACCACAACGTGAAAGACGAAGAGCTCGTTGTGGTACCGGTAGCCACTATTTTTTATATGTATGATCAAATAAATTTATTTTCATATGTTATTACAAATAACCTTAATGATGTTAATTCAATTTATCCCATATTTAAAAACATATTCAATTTATCCCATACTTAAAAATATATTATATTGTTTTTTACTTTTGACCATAATTACTTTTATTTTTAACTATATTTCTATACAATTTTCTTCATTTTTTCCCTATATTAATTTATTCTTTATTGGATACCTTAAAAGTTAATTTTTTATTACTACTTTATTAATAATTATTGATATTTACTATTTACCTAAATTTATTAATTAATTATTACATAACTAATATTTATATATAACATATTAATGAATGATAATTCTAAAATAAATTAATCACTAACTCTAATTAATTAATTATATAATTATTATTAATTTTAATTATCCACTCACTCATTAAAATAAATTAATTATATAATAATAATTACTTATTAATTACATCATACACCATAATAAACATACCTCAACTAATTTTAACTACTTAATCATATAATAATTATTACCTAATTATATTTCAATTATAGACTAATCATTTACTAATAATTATCTCTTTATGATTAACTAATCATTATCATTATCTTTTAAATCACATTCTCTTCCTTAAAAGTGGTGCCTCACCAAAGTTCGAGTGAATGGATCCGACTTTGGCAACAATTGTAGGATCTAGGTAAATATTTTGATCTAACATGGATTTAACTAAAAAATTTTAAAATAAAAAGAATTCTAATAAAAAATCGTGTTTTGTGATAGACGAAAAAGACTTGAGAGAATGGTCAAAACGCAGGGAATTTTGCGTGTTGGCTCTCGTTTTCACTTTTTTTTTTCTTCATCTTTTTTTCAAATGAGCCCAGAAAGTTCCCAGCTTTTGATGAGTCATCAAAGATTTTGGTCCTAAGCCCACAAAATCTCTTGATTGACTTAACAACATTAAGTCAAGCAAAATTTTGTATTCATTACCATCTCTTCCTTCTTTTTTTTTTTTTTTTAATTTATATAAGACTATAGCCTTTTTGCTTTAGGATTTTGTTTTAGGTTAGCTCTCAATGGCACAATTTATAAGCCTTTTTACTTTAGGATTTTGTTTTCAGTTAGATATCTTGGGTACAATTTATAAGCTAAAGTCTTCTCTAAAACAAATCCTCCTAAAAATTAAGTAAAATTTTTGTATATATTATTATTTTTTGCATTTTTTTAACTTAAAACTTCTCTTAAAAAAAAAAAAACTAGACCTAAGTCCAAGACAAAAAAAATCTTAAATGGGCTAGCAAAACAATAACATAAAGCAATTAACAATTTTTTTCATTGCTATTATTATTTTTTTGTAAATTATTTTTACCTTACTTTTCTTTTAAAAAGGCCATATAAAATATGTTGTTTATATTTATCTCTCTTTATTTGTTGCTTAGATGAAAAGAGTGAAAATGTAGTTTTTTTATTTTAATTATTGCCAAAGGAACAAGTAAAAATAAAGAATATGTATTTTGTCTAATTGACATAACATGCCCACAAATAAAACAACTTGATTGTCCTTAACATAATTAGTTAGAATAGACTCAAATAATTAGACTAAACTAGACCTAATTTAGAAATATGTAGAATGAACAAACAACCTAAACAAAGTACCATTGTGACAATTGGGCTTGCAAAATTTCTTACTCTTAATCATAGGTGAAGCTATGTATTTTTGCTTCGACTTAGAATCTCTCATTAGGATTTTATTAGATTGAAATTTATGGTATGCTTAAGGAGAAATTCATAATGTTGATCATGTGAATGCATCAACATGTTAAGAGATTGCTGTGTAATATAATTGTAAGCAATTCATGTATGTTGTATGTAATTTAGGCTTACACTGCACCTTAATGAGACTTTCACTTAACACACTTACTTCATCTTCTAAGCATTAGCATTTTTGGTATTCTTACACTCGCTTGCTTGCATTGACAAGATATTTTCCTGATATGGTAGCCATTAATTAGGCACTCTATAACCATACAGCTAGTTTCTTATGCTTCTTAATCACCAGGCTCTTTGTCACTAAAATTGGTATTAATTAATGAACAACTTAAGCTGCACCTACTTGCAAATATATCACCTAACTAGATAGAGATAAAAATGATAATCTATTAGTTTTTTTTTAATTTATAAGAGAATTGAACTTGTGACCCTTTACTTAAGCCGCCATTGAATCCTTTCATTTTCTTTTTGAAATTGATAATATTAATTTAAAAAAGATATAGACACAAAGTATATGAAATTTATTAGTTAAGTGAGTCTCACACATTCTTTGCATATTTCTTTTCAAAATTAATTGTGTCAATTTCAAAGAAAAATTGAAAAGATCCTAATTAACCTAAATCTTTATTAAATTACATGTCAATTTCAAAGAAGAAATGGGATGATCCAAATTAACCCAAACCTCTATAATATGGAATGTGCCACTCAATTTATTTTTTTAATAATGTTTAAGTTTTATTAAATTATAGAATATCTTTCAAAGTTAAGGAACCAAAAGTCATTGATTTTTTGGTCAACGTATACAAAAATAAGAGATTAAAGATCATTATTAAATTGTTAAAAATTTTTCTAATTAATTCACTTTTTAATGTTGTACCATTTACTATTAATGTTGCAATTTTTAATTCATTCTTTGTACTTCATTTGTTTAATATTTAATTGTGAATTTGTGATATTCTTAGCTATTTTTAATTTTAGTTCTTATTATATTAAAATATGATTTATAATAAATAGATTCACAAATTTTCTGAATTTCAAATAAGAAATGAAAATTTTTCTTAAAACAATTATTATCAAAGTAACAACTTTTATTTAAAGCTTGTGATTTTAATTTTCAATAATAACAAATCAAAGTTAATCTAAAAAATTTATCCCTAAATCTAAGAAAATAAATTAAAATTTTAATTTATCAACCTAATAATTAAGATAAAATATGGAGGGATTTACAATGAGAATTACCGCCTAGCTAAGGTTCCAGCTTCGTGGCACATCATCGAGTTCTAAGGCCAACATGAACTCAGAAAGTAAACGTACTAACCATCTAATTGATTATAAATTTATTTACCAAAGCTCCAACACATAGCTTGGAAGTTCCTAGAATATACCTAACTCAAATTTTAAATTCTATTGTCTGACAAAGTAATTGAATCGAAGAGCCACATTTGAGTAAATTATAACATTTAAGTATGGTTACTTTTTATGTTATTTGGTTGCATCGCAATTGAAAAACATTTGAGAGGACCAATTGTTGGTTGAAGGCTGCATCAGCTTTGATACCATAAAAGAGTATCCAGAGAGGATACTAGTAAAAAGCTTAGTTCACTTTAGATCTCCAAAAGATCTTTTTGAGATCTTATCCTGATAGATACAACTCATGATGCATTCTTAATTCAGAATGCATCTGGACATATGCCAAAGATAAAGGAGGAACCCTTTTATCAAGCTCGACCTTTTCTTTAAGAGTCAAGGTAATACAATTAGGGCAAAAGAATGTTGAAGTATGTTCACACTTATCCCTTAGCAGTCTAGCAACATACTCAATACCTTGTCTTCTTAGGGCAAAATAATGTAACCTAATTTCCCAATTAGTCTCAACAAAATCATTTTCCTGATATGCTTAGACTAACAACCTCTCTTCCTCTGGGCTTTTTTCTTGTCTTGGCCTCTTAGGACTAAGGATTCCTTTAAGCTTTTCAGAAAATCATTTAATTGAAGGACTCATGACAAGGTGAGATTCTTCTGTTATAATTATATTTCTTACTTGCTTTCTGATACACAGGATCTTTTACAAGGTAAGTGTAGAGCATACTCGCATAAGATAATCGTGATAGATTTAGTTATAAAAAATTTTAAAAGATAAAAATCTCTAAAGAGAAGACATGAGAAAACTTGGAAGTTTTATTTCTAGTAGGCTTGATTACAAAACTCCTCTTTGCCACTATTGAGGAGCAACACGCTTCTTATAGCCTGAGGCTAAAATATAAAGAAAAATAACTTTTACAATAGTAGGGAATAATATGATAGACACACCTTTAACAATTTTACATAAAGCAACTTTTGAAAAGTAAGCACGTGAAAAATAGATCATTACACAAGGACAATTATTTTACAATAAGACAAATGATAGCCTGGTTGGATAAGCCTTATTCTTTCTTAATTGGTTCATGAGAAGGTGACAAGTTAGGATCATCATTAGAACTGTCAGAGGCATTTAGATCAGCTATTGATTTTTTGAAGTGGGTGAACAACCATTCTTCAAGTTTATCAATATCACTAGGCTCATTAGGATCTTATGAGTTCTGTATATAAGTGTCTTGAGGATCAGTTGGAGGAGTTTGAGATGTTGATGCTAAATAGGGTTGTGAGCTAGATCCTTTCAAGAAGTTGGCCATTTGAGCCGGAGTCCATATCTCGATGTTTGGGAGGTTTGCTTCTGCTAACCTTGATTCTCTGTAGATAAACTCACCAGGATATAGTCCTAATGAAGTACAAAAGATAAACCTGCTTTCATGATAATTGTTAATTTCACATAAAAATGATTTAAGAGCCTTTAAAGTATCACTAGACTATTTTGGCCAATTAAGAAAGGTGTTCCATTCATAAGCATAATTTCTTATCAGTAGTATGTTTTGTCTATTCATCCAATAGGGACAATAGATGATAAAGATGCTGGAAACCTTTTCATTAGCTTCAGGGTTGTTCTACAAATTATGATGTATGATGAGCTTATGAAGTTCCTGACACCACCAATACAAGAGAGAAAATGACTGTAGAAGGGTCCAAAGATTAGAGTTTTTGTTTTTTTCTTCTTGTGTCATGAATTATTAAATAAGGAGAAGAGGGAATTCTATGGCTCTTGAATAAAGAATAGTAAGAGCCCATAGATACCAAAGAGCATTTTCAGTGATGTAGGTGTGAATCCTAAAAAGGATTAGGAAGGGAGTTTGTAGGAGATTGAAAGAAGAAGGTAGGATAGCAAAAGAAGCATTTCTGAGATACCTATGAAGGTAATAAAATAGAGATTTTTTAGCAAGTTGTTGAATCTCAATAGGAGTTGTTAGTCTCTTTCCACATGAAGAGAAATCCTTTTTGAGTTGAGAGGAGGATGGGAGAGGATGATGGATGATACATCCAAGAATTGAGTGACTATGTGTATGAGAGGAATTCGTTTTACTAGGGTGAGCAAATTTATAGTTTTGGGTTAGAAAGGAAATCTGCAAGGATGTTATTGTGATGTTTAACAGGCTCTACCTTGAATTTATAGTGAGAAAACTAATATTTCTAATGAAGTAATTTCTTATCTGGTAAGATCTTTTTCTTAGACTCTAAAATTTTAAGGAGGAGTTATCCATTTGTACCACAAATTCATCTGGACATAAAGGAAAGTTGAATTTCTTGATCCCCTTTTTGACTGTAAGAAACTCTTTGTAGATTATATGATAATGTTTCTTAGAGTATTTAAATTGTCTACATATGTAACATCCAATTTTCGTAAAAATAACAGAAATGAACTTGTTATAAAAAGAAGTCCCCTAAATAGAAATATTTGAGGTCAAATAAAATGAGAGAAATAATCTAGACCTCAAATAATGAAATACAAGGCCTAATGTGCCTTGAAAACAAAGCCAAAATAGCTAAACGAAAATTGGCAGAAGCATAGTGGCATTTTTGTAATTTCAAGCACTTTTTAGAAAACTCAAAGGAGGGATCTTTAAATGGAAAATTTGAGTTTCTTGGGATTCTCAGAGGCCCTGAAAACTATAAGAACCCTTAAAATAGTTAAAACCCCTTCGATTTATATTTTAGAATGTCAATTGACCCAAACTTTGACCGGTTTGTTTGAGAAGGTTTTAAATCCAATTTAAGTGAAACCAAAAGCATTTTATAAGTTAAAGGTGCAAAAGAGGAAGGAAAGACTAGCAAAAAGGTAAGGAATTAAAGTTTTTTTCTATACTTCTTCCTTTAGTAAACTTGTTCCCCTCTTTCTCCTCTCTTTTTCCATGGTTTGAACATTTGATTTTGGGCTGTTTTGTGGTTGGTTTAGCAAGTAGAAGGGAGGATTTGCAAGATCTCTTAGAAGCACAAGAAAGTACCTTGGAAAAGATGAAAACAAGGTAATTTCCTATGAATTTTTTTACTTTCTCTTGTCTCCTTTTTCTTATGTATGTTTGGCCAACACTAGGCCCAATGAAGAGGGAAGGAATTCTGACCAAACCAAGGTGGGATTAAAGGTTCTAGAATGTGAGAATTAAGAAGATACAAGTGGAATTAAATAAGAAGTATTAGAGAATAAGTTATGCTACCTAGGAATTTTGTTACACTTTGGTAAATATGAAGCTTTCTAATGGTAATTTAAATTGTCTAAGAGTTTATATGAGTTTTCAAGACACCTAGGATACCTCACATGAGCCAACTCCCTAAAGAAAAGTTACAAAACTCCATAGGTCTTCAAGCTCCTCCATGTCTCAGCCTAAGCTAGTTCTTGCATATAGGGAGTGTTTTAAATTTTTCTAAGTTTAGAAAGGGACTAAATATGATAGATTAATATCAAAGGAAGCATTGGAATAAATTTAGTAAGCATGGTATGTGAGATGAAGGTATAGGCTCCATTTGAAGACATAAAGAAACAACTTGTATCTAGCCTCTTTGAAATAAATTTATGATGACTCCAAGGAGTTTAAATGGAGTCAAGACTCTTAGATTGAAGGAGAAAATAGAGCCAAGGTCATTGATGAAGGCTATTTTTAAATATTTTAATCCTCTTAACTTAGGCATTTTGATGATGGAATATGGATTTAAAGGTTTAATTAATTGGAATTTGATTTTAGTAGCCATTCTTTGCACTTTAGGAAATAATTTACAAAATTTTAGATTTTTAATACATAAATTTCTTTAGATAATTTTGTAATTTTTCCTACTTAATTTTCTTTTCCATTCTTGATATGCAGATCATTGGGCTTTCTTAGTTTCATACATGGAATAGACTTCCACATGTGGCTCTCTCTTTTGACACGCATCATCATGCATCATCATCCATTTATTCACTATCTAACCATCCCTTCTCACATGCATGAAATGAATAGAAGATAGTAGCTCATTCATGCATCTTTTTCCCAACTCACATGTCCCACGTTACATACACATTTACTCGAGTTTACTAGGTCCAAAGGAAGGTCCATGAAGTAATGGGTTTGTGAAGGATTTAAAAGCTTGAACTTTATTCCATACAAGGCACTCATGTCCAACAGCTCACATGCACACACTAACACTTGTCTAGCTCTCTTGTTCATATGCATGAAGCCATAAGCACCCATTTTATTTAGCATATAGGTAGGGTAAGCATGCATGGCTCATTCTTTAATTAAGACATTCACACACACACTCCCTCATTCATGTAGCATATGTCTAGTAGCTCATACGTGGAAGTCACACACATGGTCAGACACCTACTTCATTTAGCACCCACAAGCCATGTAACTAACACATACATGTAGCACATCTCTCACATTGCACTCACTTTCACTTAACTTCATTCCATGTAGCCATGGGTAAGGGAAGAAGAAGCTTGAAAGAAGGAAGCAGCCTTTGTTTTGGAGAGCAGAACGAACATACAATCATGTGTGAGGCAGCACCTGGGTTAGAAGAGAAGTAAGAAAATAGCTACTACACATTTTTTAGACAAGGAATAAGCCATGGGTTTAAACGCAGTAGTTGTATAAAGCTTGGTTGTAAACAAAAGTGAAGGAGTTGACATGATTGCTATAGGCTGGATAGAGAGACTTTAATGGTTTTGTTTTGTTAAGGAAAAGAAGCATACATGCAAGCACGTGATTCATTAAAGGTAGAAAAAGGAAGCTACGAGTCTAATGCAAAAAGAAAGAAGCTCATGTGAGCAGAGAACGGGAAAGGAAGCTTGGGTCCAGAAGCATGATGATTTTATTTTAGTGGCAATAAAGGAGGAGGAATCGAAGAAGGCAAAGCAAGGAGCTAATGTGGAAAAGACCAGAAAAGAACGTGGAAAGAAGCATGAGACAGTCACGGGTTTGGATAACTAAATAGTAACAAGAAACACAACTCTCATGCACAATAACATGATGGAACACTCATGCATGGAGAAAACAAACACCACCAATTCTGATGCAGTGACAGAAGAATTCAACTTCAAGCACAATACACACAAGCAGAGTTATATGGAACATTAAGGTAGCACATGAGTTGGAAAAGAAGTAATGTGGTTCATTATCAGATTCATGAGAAAAGCATGAGAGCACGTGACCATTAAATGAAGCATATAATGAGCAAAGATAAATGCTTAAAGGAAGCTCCTAATTGTGGGAGGCTGAATACATGATACAAAAAGAAAAGAAGAAGTAACCACGTAAGGCATAAAAAATGAGCTATGGGCTAACTTGTAAACACATGAAAAAGAATTAAGGAAGCATGTGATAAGGGGAGGAGGCTGGAGGCAGAATACACATCATTCACTCATTCAATTCCATCATCCTGTTCCTTCATTCTCTTCATAATGTCTAAGCCATTTTCCACTCCATTTCCTCCATTATTCCACCTCTATGAAGCATTAAATCTCCATCTTATGGCTAGCTATGAGGAGGTTCTTGGTTGAAGCTTGAATTCAAAGAAAATAGCAAGGAATTTTGGCTAAGCTTCCTATTTTTATTTTCTTTTTCTATATCAATTTTTGTTATTTTATTTGCTTGGTTAAGCTTGTAAATGATTGAGATTGATGTAGTTTATGATTGATTGCTAGTTAGACATTGATTAGGAGATTATTTAAATGATTATTGGTTTGAATTAAGTGCTGAATTTTCATTTCTCCTCCAATTTTCCATGTATGCCATCAATGTGTTCGATGAAATGCATGACTGAAATTGGGTGGTTTATTGTTTGATTTAAGGATTCCTTAGAGCTTGGTTGGTTAATTGAACATCCTAGGGTATTAATTTAGAGGCTAATTGATTAATTAATCACTTAATTTTAAGTGTTCATCGATTCTAAAGGCAAAAATTAATGATTTAGTGCGAGGTTGAGATTTCAATTCAATATTAACTTGTTAATTTCTTGAATCTTGAATGGTAATTTAAGATCATTTGCCATGAACACAATTAAGGACTCTTAGACTAGATTTAATCACAATTGAATTAGGATAAGGATAGTGGATACCAAGGGACGAATCCAAAGCTAGTCATATGTCTATCATTCACTCTTTAATTCATGTAATTATGTAGTGATTAGGAATTGTATTTCAATTAAATTTTAGTTAGTTAAATTTAGGCAAAACCCTCCATTTAATTAGGTAATTTGTAGAGTTCTTT
The DNA here is from genome assembly GCA_032878935.1 of Erythrophleum fordii. NCBI lineage: Eukaryota > Viridiplantae > Streptophyta > Magnoliopsida > Fabales > Fabaceae > Erythrophleum > Erythrophleum fordii. The sequence goes on along the minus strand of JAVQMF010000054.1, from coordinate 25,636,853 downwards.
TACACATGGAAAACCTAATTAAATATTGAATTCCATTTCCTAGGGAAACAATCTAGGTTGCACCACTAGCTATATATTTTTCAACCTAGTTTATTTTGAGGTTGCGCGACATGACCATTAATCATGAATTCCAATAGTTGCTTTATTGTGTCTTGTATGGAATCATAATGGAGTTATATAAGAAAGTGAGCTTCCATAGAGTTTGTATAAAGCTAGAGTTTGTTCCAATGATTAAAATATACCTCATTTGATGTGTCTAGACCAAGAGAATCAAGTGCATCTAGTTACAAGTGCTTGGCCAAAAAGGGGAAGAAGAATTAAAGAAAAAGGGTGTGATATTTGCTTCAAGGTAGCCTTTTAACCTTTCTTTCATGCATTAGTTGGATGTTTGCTTGTCATTGTATGCTTGTATGTATGTTTGAATTATGAGAAATGTTTCTAGCCATTGTTTACATGTATGGTACCATTATATTTCTTGAAATGAGTTTATGTATGTAATATGGCTTAAATGGGTATGGTTATGCCAAAAGTCTTTTAGCATAGGTGAGGATAAGCTAAAAGTCTCTAGAAATAGGTGAGACAAAGCAATGGATGAGTTTTTGCATGAAATTTGGCCAGCAAGTAGGTCTCATCTAGAACTTTTTACAAAGTTAAAGAGCACTCAATTTGGAGCTCTAGAGAATTTATTATGATTTTTCAAATTTGGCAAAATTATGTAAAATTGGTATGTGTACTATTTATATGGTCAGTTTACTTCTCTGTATCACTTATAGGCCAAATGAAGTCTAATACTCATAAAATTTTATAATAATAAACTAGATATCATAAGCTTTCCACAACCACCAAAATCACCTCATTTAGAGCTCTGTAAAGGAAGAACTAAATTTTTAAAAATTTAGGTCCTAGAGCTATCTGAGAACAAATCTAATGTACTATTCTATAACTTTTCATAGGCTAAATGCTTCTGTCTTGGTCTAGAGCTATTTTTATCATTAGTTAACATCTAGAGCTTTCCATAAACCTATTATATGCATAATTTTGATTTTTCTAGAATTAGTTATGAATTTCCAAAGTTCATATCAAAAATCTAGGACAGGGAACCTAAGAGCAAATTCTGGTTTTTGTGATGCATGATTCCAAACTCAAGATGTATGAGATAGAATGTGATGTTTCTATGGATGGACAATGATATTGATGAGCTCACATGGTCCATGAAGCATAAAATGAATTAATTGGGCTTTTCGTTGTGCAAATTTTCGCTATTAAATATGCTAATTTCATAAGAATGTCTAAGAATAAGCCTATGGAATGTAGAGTAAAGACTAATGAGATAATATATTACAACTTGCATGGCCACAATAATACTTTTTTCCATTAATCTCGTCAATGAGTATAGCTCCTAAAAAATCTTCACTAGCGTCTGTTTAGGGTATCCATTTGCCCTTATTAAGAATCTTTAAAGGCAGAAGAGTTTGAGAGACTTTCTTGAGGTGCTTGACAGCTACTATTTGTGCTGGTCCCTAAGGTGGGGGACTTTTCTAAAAAGTTTTGATAGCTAGCTGGTGTGGTTAGATGCATGTGGAAGGAAGTCTTTAATAAAATTAACTATCCCAAGGAACTGTTGAATTTCTTTTACAGAGAGATTTTCATTAGAGAAGGTAAGTAATTCCTGTGCAATATGTGGGCCTAGTTAGTAGTGTCCATTGGAAATATGTATCCTAAGAAATTATGTAAGGGCCTAGTCCAACTAACTTTTTTGGGTTGAAAGTATAATCCCATACTACTTTGTAATATTTAAGAACTGCTGAAAAAGTTATTTGTGATCTTCCTCCATTTTTGAATAGGGAAGGATATCATCAATATAGATGAGTGTACTATGGAGGATGGGTCCAAATATCTTTGTCATGGCCTGTTGAAATAAAAATGGCACCACTTTTAGACCGAAAAGGTATAACTATCTATTGGTATTGAGTAGAAGGCAGTTTTGTACCTTTCTTTAGGATCAATGCCCAATTGCCAAAATTAGGCCTTAAGATCAAACTTGGAAAATAATTTCTCATCTTTTAATAGACTGCTCTCCGTAGTGATCTTTGGTAAAGGAAATTTATCATCCTATAAGAATATATTGAGAGGTTTATATTCAATGACTAATCTTTTCTTTCCTCGCTTTTATTTTGTTCGTTTTTTCACATAAAAGGCTTGGCAAGCCCAATTAGACTTTTTTGGTTTAATAAGTCCTTATTTTAGGAGGGCTGCACATTCTTTTTTGGCTAATGCTAAATCATTAGGGTTCATGCTAGAATAAGTTACTTTTGTGGGATTGATATCTTCATTTCTCTTGAAAGAAAGGTGGATGAAGAATTATTTATTTTTCTAGAGTGGAAATGGATGAGAGAATTGATCATGTGACTATAGGAAATAATGCATTAATTGGTCACGAATTTCTTCATGACCAGCAAGAACTTGTTGTAGCTCAAACACCTTGGAAATAGTAGTGTAAGGTTTAAATTGTTGCTTGAACTAGATGCCATCGGGAAGGATTTAAATCTTTTTGGCTTGACAATATACATCCATTCCAATAAGGATGTCTTTATCACGAAGACTGCTACCAAGCACTTTGATCTAAATGATATAGTTAAGAAAGATCTTGATACCAATTTTCTTTTTGGTAATAAGATTAACTTTAAATTTCTTTCTATCAACAGCATTGAAGTACTCATAATGTTTTGTCTAGACTTTTGGGGGAAGAACTACAAGATTCATTAGGCTTTTGGAAGCACTAGTACCCATATAAGCAATTAATGAAATTGGCTTATGATACTTGCTCTTGAGAATCTACATTTCAATATAGGGCAATGAAAGCTCGTTTGGTTCTGTCTGATTACATGGTTGGACTAAATAGCTATGCTGGAGGAGATCATTAGAATGCTCAGATTCATCAAATTATTTAGAGTCAGAAATATTAGACCCAGAAGAAGGCAAGCCTGGTAATGTGAAAATGGTTAAATCGTTAGCATATTCTTGTTCTGAAAATAGCTCTTTAATTTCTTGATCTTCAGAAAAAGGAATGCTAGCTTGAAATTGGTGAAGGAGCTTGATATCTTTATTTGATTTTTTAGCAAAATGGCTTTTTCTGCCATAAATTAACAATGATCTTGTTTTCTGTATTGTGTAATTCTCCTTCTAAAAAATTGAATTGGTTTTTTATGCTTTCTTTTTTTGTGGCCTTTGTAATAGGCTTTTATGAAATAAGTTTTCTTTTTGGTTGGACAAGAGCACCTATGTTTGTCTTTGCACTTAATCTGTAAGCAGGGCTTCTTGCAAACCTTTTGGAATGCTAGTTTTCCTTGCATCATAGAATCACATCTTATATTGTTCACATAGTTTTTCGAGAGTTGCAATAGCAAGTTAATGTATTTCTCCTAAAGAGATGTCTGTCATATCTTTTTGGAGAGATTGAATAGCTCTTAAAAGCTCTGGTTAAAGTTCTTCTAGCAAAGAGGCAATGAATGTGTGTTGAAGGTTAACATCATTAAAACCATTTAGCAAATAATATTGTTCTGCTATCCTCTAGTAATGGAAATCAAGGTTTTTTTTTTCAAAGAACAATAATGTATTAGAAAGTATTCTTGCCATTTTTGTTTGTCAATGAGATGGAAGTCTTCAAGGAATTCTTTGTGAATGAATCCAACGAGAAGGTTTGCACTAGTGGCACAGATATAATAATGTTACCTATATTTTCCTAGGCTTTGAAACCATTCTTGAAGAGTCCCTGTAAACCTAGAAGTGAATTCAGTAAGAACTGTCACAAGGTGACTTGCAGGCTTGGTCATTTGGAGATCAATCCAATCTGAGAGCTCATGTAATTTATCTCTTCACATTATCTAGAGGAATATCATCAAAAGTGAACCATGGGCCATTAGATGGATGAGGTTGAGCTTATGCATGGTTAAAAGAAGTTTCAGTGTAAGGATGATGCTCAATATAATCTTCTTGCTCCATATTGGATTTTTCAACCTCTTCTATAACAGTAGGATTGACCATATATAAAGTTGTAGTTTTGGCATGATTAGGTGATTCATCAGAATTGACTGGTTCTAAACCAATTTCATCAGTTCAATCAGTATCAAAATCAAAACTGTATTGGATCCCTGGTGCCACAAAGGCAACTATTCTAGAAGATTTGGAATGTTCACATTGGATAGATAGAGATTCAAACTGCATAAGTTGTTTATTTCTTTGGTCTGCAAGTGAAGATTAGGTTTTCTTTGATGAGGAAGGTGTTGTTTTGATTTGTAATGGTTTTAAGGGTGGTAGTTGGTCCAAAGATTTGGTCCATGAAGGAGAGGCTTCATATTGGGTTTTATATTATGGTCTATGAGGAGGTTAAGGTTCTCTAGTTGGAGGCAGAGGTGGTTGTTTAGGTTGAAGCTGCTGAGTTAGTCAAAACTAAGATATTCTTCCTTTTTTTTTTTGGAAGATTTTATAATTTATTTTGAAATATTTTGAATAGTCTGCTTCCTAAGGGCAAGGTGAATATAGTGGAGAAGGATAAGGATTATAGGGCAGTATGTATAAAGAAGGGTATGGTTCTTAAATACTTCTGGAATGTTCTTTTGTCATATCCTTTTCAATATGACCAATTTATGATTTAAGTCTTCTAATCTCCTACTCTTTCTATGTGAAAATAGGGCCTGTATAGTCATGGGCAATAAGGTTTCTAAGTTTTGCATCCAAAAAAGCTACCTATTATTAGAGGCGATTATATATCTGTTGGACTTGAATGGAAAGTCCATCCAAATGAAAATGAGTATGAGTTGTTTGACTCAAGAGATTCTCAAGATGAGAATCAATTATTTGAAAAACCTTATTTTGTGCCAGTGCATTATATGTGTGCTAACTCAATACTTCTTTAGGAACCATATTTTATGCCATTGCATTATGTGTGTGCCTCATAGCTCTACTAAGAGCAACTTCTGCAGGAACAGAGAATGACTTATATGTAACATTAGTTTCTGGATTGGTCCTTCTTTCCAATAGAGGAAACTCTGAGTCATAAGCTTTGGATGCAGAAAAGAAAATCATGCATGGAATTGGTTGAGGCAACACTTGTGGTTGAATTACTGGTTCTGGTACAGATGGAGGGAGAAGGTCATCATGACCAAGTTCCCTGAGTAGCTCATGGATGGCCCTGGGTCTTGGTTTAGGCTTTCTAATGCCTACCCATTTTGGTTTGGGTGGCCTAGTCATCATCATCAAAATCATGTCTTTTGTGATAGCAATGTCTGAGTCCCCAAGTTGGCTTCTTTCTCTTATCAAGTTTCCATGTAGCTATTACAAAAAAAATCTCAAGGCCGCCATTCATTATCTTTTGGGCCTTCTTAATTTTCCAAGTCATAACAACCATAGTTAGGATTACACATAGAAGGGTCACAATCCCAAAGGAAATGACCATTGACCTTTGCCACATAAGCATAAGATCCATCAAGATGGAAGCAGCTAATTGGGACAAGACCTTTCTTTTGTTCTTGAGAAACAATAAGGGTGATCATCATGGATTGATGAGTGGTAATTCTACGAAAAAGGGGTGTAAGAGGTTTCTTCTTTTGATCTAGGTCTTTGAAAATAGATTTGACAATTCCATCTCTAAGCTTTTTAAGGACTAGAGGAGTAGTGGTATGGAAGACTTTCTAACTACCATGGAACTATTTCTCATTATTAGTTATCCATTCTAAGGGCATCAATTGGAGTAGGTCCTTTTTGGGAATATGCTTTGGAGTCTGTATAATGGTAGTATTATTAGGTCTATCAAAATCTATATATAGGACATCATCAGTGGAATTTTGGAATTGAAGATCAATGGAATGATTCTGTAGACGGTAGATCATCTAGTAGTAGAGAGTTGCTGAAACAGCATTCTAAACTTGTTCAGTCCTAATGATTTAGATTTGGACTTTCATTGCATGGAAAGACGGCCCAAAGTTGATAGTATTACTATTCGGAATGGTCACTTCATTAGTGAACAGTGGCATGTGCGGTGTTGGGTGGCTGATAGGAGTACTCATCAAACAATGCTTCAAATTTCAATTTTAATTTGTTTTGACCAGAGTGTGTTTCGGATTTGGTCCTGGGGGTGAACAACTATCATCATCCTAAAATTATAGCGTGGTTTGGGGCTATTAGGCAGGGTTTGTATTTTATTCTTTGACAAGACGTTCTGGTTAATCCTCAAGCCTTTTTTTTATTATCATTTCGTTAGTTGTAAGGTCTCACTATCAGCTTCCCCACTTCCAATATCAAATTTCAGTTCCGCTACAAGTTTTATCTTCGCTTTACTTTGGGCGGTTCTCTACTTCTAGATTTCTTTTACTTCCGGATCACCTTGTTGATAGTTTTCATTCTTATTGTCCGTATCTCGTGAGTATAAATTTAATATGAGCCTACAAACACTGGTACTCGAAAATTAATTGTTTCAGAACTGACATAGTAAACAAAAAATTAAAAACTAAGAGCCAGAGGTTTTTGGGTGGGATAATTCAATGCAGGGACTAAACCAAGAAAGCAAAACACGAGAGATGGTCAGGAAATTTAATTAATCATTTGCTTTCTCCCTCAACATAGGAATGTTGAGACGTTGAAAAAAAGATAAAAAACTTAATTGCATGTTTAGTCCCTCTATTCAAGAGAGCAATTTAGTCCTTTCAATTTAAACACTGTTACTCCTCTTGCTTATTTGTTAGAGCAATTCAGTTATTTTAGTGTTAATTAAAGTCATCTAATTTCCCTAATTATTAAATTAGTTAATTAATCAAAAATATTATTTATATAGGACAATAGCTCAATTTTGTTAATCATAATAATTAAAATTTACATATGTCTATGATTATTTTTGTTTTTAAAATAATTAGATGTCGTTGATTGATTTAATTGAAATAAAAAGACTAAATTATTTTAACATGAAAAATTATATAATTTTTTTTTATTTTTAAAATATATATTTTAATTTAATTTTAAATTTTTAACTAAAATAACTATCATAAAAAATTATGTAAGAAGATATTTTAGTGTATCTTTAAAAAATTATGTAAGAAGATATTTTAGTGTATCTTAACTTTTTATTTAAAAAAATTTATGTCTATTTTTAAAAATAAATAAATTTAATAAGATTCGGAAAGTACATTTATAATTTATTCTTTTAATAAATAACTTACAAAGAGAATATTATTCGAATATAGTTTAAAGAGATTAAATTGCTTCTTTGAAAAAATCAATACAATTGCTTCTTTGAAAAAATTAATACCCAGTTTATAAAACGCTGCGTATAGACTCCAGAAGATGTCTTTCGTCTTCTTCCTTTCCTCGTCGTGTCAGGTTTTCTGAGCTGCAGAATGCGACTCTGCCTTCACTTGCTGACCATCTGAACTACGAATTCAAAGTCACGAGCTTGATTAGGTGAAAATGGGACTTTGTAGTTATTCGGAGCATCAATTCAATTCGTGTATACATTATACAGTGCACGTCATCATACTAATCGATAATACAGCTTCAAACTAAGAATGATCAGCATGGCAAACAAATCAAGCTCGGAGATCAGTTGAAAGAATACTGAACATGACCCTATCTCTCGATTTTCCTTTAATAAACAAGAATTTCCTAAGAACTCCCTCCCTGTGAAATCCAGCCTTCTCGAGCACCCTCTGAGACCCCACATTCTCAACATCAACAAGTGCTTCGAGCCTCTCCAAATATGGCAACTCAAGAAACGCAATTTGAACCACTTGCTTCACCACCTGCGTCGCAATTCCTTTTCCCCAATATTTCGACCCTAAAACGTAGCCAAGTTCAGCGGATTTAACTCTGCATTTGTCGTTTCCTGAGTAGGAGCGAATAGAAATAGACCCAATTGCGCGATTGCCGAGGCAAATCGCTCTGCACCATGTGAACACGGTCGCAATATTTTTTATGAAGTTCATGGCGTCGTCTTTGCTTTTGTATGGTTCCCAAGTGCAAAACTTGGCCACTTTTTTATCCGTAGCCCACACCATGAAATCATCTATGTCAGAAAGATCGTGTGGTCGAAGAGAGATCTGATCCAAATCAACGGTCTCTCCTATGGCATCTGATTTGCAAGAAATCGTTTCGTCCATGATACCTTATGGTTTGAATGACGAGAAAGCGTTAGAGGGTGGTGTATTGAAAGAGGGTTTTCGTTGTTGGGCTACTTATTGTGTGCTGAAGAATTGGGCATGAAGGATTTGAGTATGGATCAAGCAATAGAAGCTGTTAACGGGAGAAGCCGACAAGATGGACATGCTAAAATAAATTGAAATATTGTACGGCTGCCGGCCGCCTTGGCTGACTCTAAAAAATAATTCACAATGAGACAATGACATGATATGGGATAAATTGACCACAGGGCATATTGATATGTCGGCGCGTAGACAAGCTAAGTCCAATTAGGTCAGGTTAAATATTAATTTAGATTAGTGTATAATTGTATTAATTTTTTTTTTAGAGTTACCTAAGCCTAACTTGGTCAAAATTAATATCCAGTTAGACTAGTTCTTTAAACTAGTTGAATTATTATTTTTAACTTTTGATAATAATTATAAAATAAAATTTTACAAAAAATAAAATTTTTATATGAATCTTTGTAAAATTATATTTTATTTTTACAAAAATAAAATTCTTATATAAATCTCCGTAAATGTATTTTTTAAAAAATATTGGGCTAGATTGATCCAAACTAACTAATGTGATCAACTTCATGTCAACCTAGCTTGGTTGTCCAAAATCTTTTTTATCTTAACCCAACTCAACACAATATGATTAGGTCAATCTAGGTTGCTGAGATAACCAAGTGAGATGTACATCCCTACCAATCTCCAAAGTTTGTGAGAATGATAAGGGGTTTAAATATTTCAATCTCAATAAGCAAAATTATTTTGTAAACAATTATTAATAAGATAATAGATGGTGACATAGGTATGGGGCTTTTTTTTTTTTAAATATTTGAAGGGATTTAAGGTGCTTACTTGTAGTGGAATAATTTTTTTTTCCTTAGTAATGTCTTTATTCCATGTGGCTTGGACCAAAATTACATATAAGGTGAACTTTGGCCACCTTTTGATAGCAAACTCACCATAGTCCATGGAAGAAAAAGATGGGGGGAGAGAGAGAGTTTTCTTTATTGCTTTTGTGTACTTCTTTTCTATATATTCTCTCTTTTTATGAATGAGAGAGATTCTCATATATTTTTGTATCTTATAAACTATTCATGACCCAAGTCCCTTTTGTTAGTTTTTTTACAATCTTAAAAATTGTGACCCATAAAAAACTAATTTTTTAAATTCAAATAAAATTAATTTAAATAATACTAATAATTGTTAGTTAATTAATGGGATTAGATTAATCACTTATATAGGTCAACCCATGATGGGTTAACATCTTTTACTCATATATGATAGGATGAATAATATACAACTCTTCATTTCTCTTAAACTTTCATATCAAGTGCTAGCATTAGGCCATTATACTTTAACAACATTAGCAAAGAAATCAAATAGAAATTTCATTTTAACACCATGATAGAATAAGCAAAATTGTGAATCAAGCATTCAAATTCAAATTTATATCAAATGTCAAACCACTTTTATTGTCTTTTTACCTTTAGTTGTTAGCTTAAACTTTATTATTAACTCCTGAATTAGGTTTAAGTGAATGAATAGTCATGATCACTAGTTTAAGCATTAAAATATGATAAAAATACAAAAGTTTTAAAACTTTTTCTTCTATAAACCATTCATCAATAAATAATCATATATATACACAATTCCTACCTCTCGCATACACCCAAGTGGTACACTAAATGGGAGTCAACACCAAAGGTGGATTTCAATAATCAAGAACAACTGTTGGGTCTTTAACTCTCTAATCCCATTTATCATGCAATCTAATATCATATTTCAACCTTATATCTGTATTTAAACCATATGGCCAAGCATGTTCGTTTACTAAAATTTCGACAGCATAACAGCTATAAATCATATGCTACCTGAGTAGTTTAGCCCTTTTCTCTACTAAAAACAATTGCTTGCATATAACTCAAATATAGTATACTTAAATTCAGAGATTTTAGAGCTCAATTATCACCTAACCCTTATACCCAAACTAATTGAATAGCTAAGGATATTAAATGCTTATAAGTGCATCATATAACATTTGCATTACTGAAAATAGTTGTACACTCTCTAACCCATCTTTAACTATCATGTCTAGGCTCAAAATGTATACATCATTATTGATAAATACATATCAGTCTCAAATACAGTTCAACGATATATATATATACACACAAAAATACACAATTAACTATATATATATATATATATCTTCATGAAGCTATGGAACTCCCTTGGTCTACTCGGCTACTTTCACTTGGCAAAGGGATTAATGGGTAAAAGAGTGAAATTTTAAGGAGAATCTTAGTAACATAATCCTACTCTAATACAATGTAACTTTTCTATTATTTGCGCTTTCTAAACATATAAAAATATGCATGCATGTAATGGAAAATTAGCCAAGCTCACTAAACTTTTTCTTGAGTGGCTCTAATACTTAGCATAGGGAAGAACCATTGTACTCAATTCCTCAACCCTTTTTTCTTAGCCATCATTAGGTAAAGCTTCGCTTACTAGACCAAAACTCATAAAAATCTTAAAAACTCATAAAACTTATTCAAATGTCAAGTAAACACATCATACAGGCAACTAAAGTACTTGAGTAATTAAAAGCATGAAAGAGAGAAGGAAAATGCTACTTGATAGGAGTTAATTCCTAATGCTGTAGGTACTAAACTTCATTTCCCTTTAATCTTTCTTTTTACCACCTAGGCACTGGCACTAAGACTTTTTGCTACAATGATGACCTATAACACCATATCAACACTCAAATTAGTGTTGAGGCCATTGTAAACTAGTTATGTATAGTATTATATTACTTTTGATGCATGCCAAGCCCTTTAAAGGCACTTTAGGACTCTTTTTCCAGGACCTTTCTTCTTTAGCTAAATGATCAATTTTCTAGGGCTCACATAACTCTTCATTTAGCTCAAAATGGTTCTTGAAACTTCTCTTACTTGCTTAGTTAATCTTTCTCATTTGCCCTTTTTGTAGCTCTTGATATAGGATTTCTCTTGGGCAAGTTCTTTTAGACAACTCAAGTTCCCTAAATTCTTATTTTGAGCCCAAAATTGACATTTTACTATTCATTTGGTCATTGCACTATTCTTTTGGTCATTTTCTACTTTGACATATTTCGTAACTTTAGGCCATATTTGCTAAACTCACTTCTATGTCTCAAGACCTCATTCCAACATCCTAGATAGTTCTTTATACTTTCATGAAGCTTACTAGAATGCTTAAATACCATACCAAACACAAGCATGGCTATTAACCAAAATTAGGTTTTCTTAACACCTATAAATTTTGACTTTCACAATTAGTCTCTATAATTTAAACTAATACTTCCCCTAACCTTTATAATTCTCTATAGTATATCTAACTATCTTAGAACTCAAAAACAAGCTCATCTAATGCCATTTCCTATGGGGTAGTCAGGACTATGCATTTATGGTGTCATATGGAGTTTTCTTGCTTCTTTTGGCAATTTCTCCTCATTTTCATAGCCTAAATGAATTTTACATATGATCAATTATATGCAAGAGAATGCAGAGAGAGATATTCTCTCTCTCTAGGTGTGATAAAGAAGGAGGAGAACTCAAAAACTAAAGCTTTAAATGTAGCAATATATACCTCAATTGCAAAGCTTGTTTCATGCTTTTCAATTTTTCTTAATTGAAATTTTGAAAAAAGGGGGTTTCTTCTCCCTTGGTGTAGTTGAAATACCTCTAAAACAAAAATTGAAACCACCAAATTAAAGATTTTAATGAGAGGAATAAATTTTATAACTAGACCTACACAAAACGGGGGCTTCTTCTTACCTATTTCCTTCTCTCTCCTCTTTCTTCAAGACACCATGGATGAAGCTTGAATGGTCTGCAAATATCTGATTTAAGGCAGTGCGTGAAGGAGCCACACAAAACACCATTTATAATTAAAGAGACTATTTTATTAAACTTGCTCATAATTATAAAAATGCCATTTATTTCATTGTACCTTAAATTTCTACATTCTAGCTTTTTTTCTTTTTTGGCAGACTTTAGCCCCATATTCTATTCTAGAAGACCTTAAAATCCTTCGACCAACTCTCCTAGGCTATAAGGGTTTAGAATAATGTAAAATAGCTTAAAATGACACCATAATACAGGCTTTTTCATTTTACGTGTCGTCAGTGTCTTGACCTGTTTTAAGCATCCTGAGTCTTTTGGTTAGCTCATTTAACTCATATATAATAGGAAATAATATTAACTTGCTTTAATTAATTTTTCATTAAAATCCTTATATTTCCTACCTTTTCGTCATTCCCCTATTCAGATGTCCCTGAAACTTATTCTTTTTTACCTTTTCTCTCTGTTTTCTCTCTTTAATTTGCTTTCTATTCCTTTTTTTATATCTCTCTAACTTATTAAGAGGTCTAGGCCCATTTAGAAAATACTAGATGTTACATCATAGGCAAGAACATAATTAAAATCTATCTATGTTAGCCTAATTCTAATAACAAAAAAATATGTTAAATTAGAATTTTCATGCTAATGAAACACAAGAACAAGTGTTAGTAGGGATTTTTGGCAAAATTCATATTAGGGAAAGGGTAAACAACAATCTAATTCTAAGCATACAAATCTAAGTCCCTAGCATTCACATCAAACAAATAGGCTTAAATCCCCTAAACCCTTTCTCACTAAATTGCCATATAGTTTTTAGCATTCAATAATGAATTGTGCCACATAAGATAAAGGTAGTTTCCAAAATCCAAACAAGCTTATTCATCCACCATTTATGAATATTTGAAGTTGAGAATCAAATTGATAAAAATTACCCTGACTGAGGCTTCAATATTTGAATGCTTTGATTCTCTCTCTCTCTCTCTTTATTTCTGATTCTCCCTCACGCTTTTTGTAACACTTTAGTCTCTTAGCTCTTACACAATGGTCCTATTGTCTATCTTAATACATTTCATACATATTGGAGCATAAGTGTTTCATACATACACTTTAGATGGAGCATAAGTGTGATCAATCATACACTTTACATGAAAATAATGCATAAAAAATGGTATTATTTTATGTTACGTAGGGTTTTAAAAATCCATCTTAAGTTTCATAGACCTCGTGAACTCCTCCATATCATCCTCTACTCATAATCTATCCATACAAGTTATAAACAGTATAAAACATCACATACAACTTGAGTTAGAAGCCATACACTAGAAAAAATAAAAGTTGGCGTCGGGCTCAACTTTCCAGATTTCTAACATCAACTTTGGAAAATCATAATTAATTTTAGAAAAATTGAAATCAAGCAAATGATAGCTTTCTAGAAAGCCCTGAATGTCAACCATAAGGTAAAAATCATTTCAGACCATAAAAACCATTAACAGAACGACAAATGACAATAGAATAATACTAAAGGTCTAGCTGCCCAGGTTTGCTGTCACAAGTTTCTCATATAAAATTCAAAAATTCATAACTAATTCTAGAAAAATCAAAATCCAGCAACCACATCATTATGAAAAGCTGTGGATGTCTACTTTCGAATACAAATAGTTTTAGATCAAGGAAAAGCATCTAACCCATAAAAATTAATGGAACAATACCATAGGTCAGTCTATGCTACTGGTACTATCATGAAACTTCAAAAATTTGGTTCTCTCCCTACAGAACTCTAAATTGGGTGATCTCGATGGTTATGGAAAGCTTATGGTGTCTAGTTTATGTCATAAAATTTCATAGCCATTGGATACTATTTGACCCACAAGTGACAAGGAAACAAATTCTAGCCATATGAATAGTACACCCTATCATTCAGCATATTTTTTCCTACTTTGAAAAATCATAATAAATTTTTTAGAGCTCCAAATTAGGTTCTCTTTAGCTCTATCAAAAGCTCTAGATGAGACCTACTTGTTAGCCAAATTTGATGGAAAAACTCACTCATTTGGTTAGATTTTGGTTTAGCCCATAAGTTGGTCACTTTTTAAAGCATATGATGCTTCTTAAGGTGCCAAATGGCTTTCTTCATTATCCATGGCCACTTGGACATGACCAAAACCATATTCATAGCCTAGGGAGACATGCCAATTGGTTCAAAACATCATGGAGCTCATTTTCACTATACCACTTGCTATCATACACATGGGAATCACATCACATATGGGCTCTTTGGTGGCAAAATCATACATACTCATTTATATGCTCCCAAAATCATTACATACATCATATTCACACATATTTAAGTGTGTTCAAGCATCTACATCATATATACATCTTATGGTTACAATTCTTGACATCAAAATGCATTTAAATAGCTCATTTCTCTATACATATGTCAAAGTCTTCCTTCTTATGCTTATTGGCTCCTATTCCTTGGCCCACTTAGCTCACTTATACATAGTTAGATATTAGAGAGAAAAGAGTAAGATTGCAAGAATTTCAATAGTTCTTAACCCTTTCAAACATACATAATGGATACATTTTCAAGTCAAAGAATACATGCATGAAGATTAGGCTACTAGTAATCATACATAAAACAATTTTCATATTCAAGAAGCTCATAGACGTCATATATTGGCTCTCAAGGGCATTAGTTTAGCCTCACCCCCTTTTCTTAAGATTTTTAGGCTTGCCTCACCTATTTTCAAGGGACTTTTGACTAAACCTCACTCTTCTTGAGACTTTTGGCTTTATCTCACCCAATCCTAGGGACTTTTAGTTCATCTTCACCCTTGCTATGGGACTTTTGGCTTCACTAAACCCATTCAAGCTAAAACACATTCATAAGACACATTTGATGCACATAATGATATTATGGCATGTATAAAATAGCTATACACATTTCTCATAGCATAAACTTACATACATACATCCAATGACAAGAAAACAACTAAGAATGCATGAACGAAAGGTTAGAGAGTTACCTTTGAAACAAGAACACAAGCTTTTCTCTTGATTATTCTTCCTGTCTTAAGGTCATACACTTGCAAGTGGATGGAACTTAGTTCCTTTGGCCTAGACACATCAAGTAGGATATTATTACATCATGGAAGCAAAATCTAGCATCACACACACACACACACACTAGAGAAGCATACTTGGTTCTAAAACACCGTTATGGCTTCATAAGGGACCTAATGAAGCAACTTAATAATTTTTGATTTTAGCTCTATTTTCTCCCTCAATCTATGACTCTTGACTCCATTTAGACTCCTTGGAGCCATCACACATTCATTTTGAAGAGCCTAGTTAGGAATTGTTTCATAATATCACATTATGGAGCCTACACCTCCAACTCTCAATTTGTGACTTCTAAATTTTTTTCAAGGCTTCCTTTAGTATTCTTCCATCATATCTAGTCCTAATCTAAGTTTAGAAAATTTTAAAACACTCCCTAGGTGCTCCAAGCTCTCTAGGTTGAGACACGTTTCTCATTTCGGACCTATGGAGTTTATTTTGTTTTCTTGAAAGAAGAGACACTTGGGAAGATTCCTAGGGGTCTTAGGCACTCAATTAAACTTTTACATAAGCTAGAACATCCTTGGAGAAACTTAGATTTTTCCATATGTCCAAGAATCCCTAGCTTTGTTATCTTGAATTTTAATGATTTTTCTTTAGGTTTCATTGCATTTACTAGCTTTCTATTGTCTAAATCCCAAGTTTCTTGCTTGCTCTTGGCCATAATTTACTCCCTCCTAATTTCTTTCCACTTGACTGAACCAACACACACAAGAACAAGGAGGAGGAAGCCGCAAAAACAAGAAAATTTACCTTGATTCCTTAGCTTCTTCAAGAGCTTTTGCACTTGGCAAAGGCTTCTTCTTGAATTCCTAATCTTTTCCCTCTGAGCTAGACCCGAAATAGCCCCATATCATTCACCAAAACCATGGAAAGAAAGGGGAAAAGGAGGAGAACAAAGTTACAAAAGGGAGAGCTATGAAAGGCCTTGATTTTCCATATCTTTTTCCTTGTTTTTTCTCCCACCTTGAGCCTCCTTCTTGTGCATTACTCTTGGGTAGAGCTCTCCTCTGTTTAGACAGAAGAAAGGTTGGTTAAATGGGATAAGAGAAAAGGAATGTGCTTTATGGAAGAGAAAAATTCATTTAAAGCACTTTTTAACTTTGCGTTTTCGTCCCTTTCTTAGTTCCTTTCATTTAGGCTTAATTCAACTCCTTTTTGAAATCTGTCCTTTTCATCATAATATTTAAGCTCTCAAACTTATAAATTTGTTTTGGTTTCACTCAAATCAGATTTAAAACCATTCCAAACTATTCGGTTAAAGTTTTGCTCAACTGATGGCCGAAATCGCTCATTGAAGGCGTTTCAACTATTTTGAGGGTTTTCATAGTTTTCAGGGCCTTTGAGAACTCTATAAAGCTCAAATTTCTTGTTTAAAAAGCCTTTCTATGAGTTTTCAAAAATTGCCAGAAATGATGAAAATGCCCCACTTTCTTTCACAAACTTTTCTATCTCATTTGGCTTGAATTTCTAGGTATCTAAGACCTTGGATCCTCATTTTTCATTATTTAAAATTTTATTCTAATTTTATTTGGCCTCAACTCATTCATTTCAGGGGACTTGCTTTTAAGATTGACTTGTTTCGGTATTTTTATGAAAAATCATATGTTACATTTCTCCTCCCTTAAATAAAATTTTATCCTAAAAATTTAAATACATACTTCAGGGAAATAACTTTGGATGCTTCTTTCTCATCTCTTCCTGTAACATATACTATGTTGTAAAAACACCGGAATGGGCCAGTTTGAAAAGCAAGTCCCCTGAGATGAGTGATTCAAGGCCAAATAAAATTTGGATAAAATTTTAAATAATGAAGAATAAGGATTTGAGTCTTGAGTTGCCCAGAAATTGAGCCCAGAGTGATTCAAAAATTTTGTTGAAAGGCCAGTAGTATTTTTGTAAATTCAAGAAATTTTTGAAAAACTCACAGGAGGACTTTTTAAATAGAAAATTTGAGGTCTCTAAGGTTCTCAAAGGCCCTAGGACAGTTAAAACCCCTCCAGTGTCTGTTTTTGAATGTCAGTTGACCTAAATTTTGACCTTTTTGTTCAAGAAGGTTTTAGCTCTAAATTAAGTGGTTTCAAAGCTATTTTATAAATTAGAGAACCTTAATTTTATGATGGAAAAGATAGTTCTTGAAAAAGAGCTAAAATGAGCCTAAAATGGAAATGCCACGCGCAAGGGACGAAATCATCATTTTTTTAGAATAAATCTCTCTTAATTTTCCCTTTACATGTGGCATCCTATACTTGGTTCTCCTTAACCTACTTGCTACAATGTCCAAACTAGAAAAGAGAGCTAAAGAGAAGAACACACAAAAGGAACCAAGAAGGGGGAAGGAAAAGGCTAAAGAAAGGTGAGAAAGTTTAAGATTTGTATACTTCTTCCTTTTGAAACTTCATTCTCCTCTTCTTGCTTTATCTTTCTATAGTTTTAATGAAGTTTTTGGTGCTAGTTTGGGGTTAGACCAGAAGAGATAAATTTGAAATTCAAGGAGGAGGAAGAGGGAAGAGGAAGAACTCTTGAAGAAGGCTTGATTTAAGGTAATTTTTTTCCTTTTCATCACCTCTCCTTCTTATTCCCTTAGTGTGGTGTTCGGTTAGACTAGAGCCATGAGAGGGGAGGAAATTTTGTTCTGAAATAAAATTGAGGGTTTTAGACCATGGAGAGTTAGGAAATACTAAGTAATTGCATGGAAAACTAGTGAAATGCAAGTTAAGAAAGTGTAGGGTTCTTGAACATAATATGAAATCTGGGTTGATTCAAGAATTCTTTAGTATATCTGAGTGTTTGTTTGAGTTGTAAGACTTCTAGGGAGCCTCCCAAGTGCCCTATCCATTAAGAAAAAATTGTAAATTCCATGGGTCCTTAATGAAGGCATAATTCAGCCAAGACCCATAAAAATAGCTAAGGGATGTTTTAAATTGTTCCAAGCTTGATTTGGGACTTTGTCTGATAAAAGAAGGTAGGAGAAACCTTTGGGAAAAATTTAGAAGTCTTAGGTTGAGAGATAAGACAATGGTTTCCATAATGTAGCCTTGTAAAGCAACATATATCTAGGCTTGGGAGAGTGGGTGTATGATGGCTCCAAGGACTTTAAATGAAGTCAAGAAGCCTAGATAAGGGAAGAAATTAGAGCCAAAAACTTGAATTATGGTAGTTGGTTCATTAGGCCATAATGGAATTATTAGGCAAAGTGTGTGTCTCAAGTGTGAGTTTAATGTTTTAGCTTACTTCAAGAAAGTAATTGAATGTTATTTATGGTGTTTAAGCCAAGGAAGTCAAGCTTCATCTCATTGTGAGTGTACAGCCAAGAAAGGAAAGGTGTAGCCAAGTGAAGCTTGAAAATTCCCTAATTAATCTGGGAGAATCTATCACATATAGCAGATCCTACACAAATACAATCAAGAAATGCATCCAAATCGACTATGTCACATGGTTCAGATGGTATGCTATCCCTAAACTCAGAAGATGCATTAGCAATAGACTTATCAACTAATTCCACATTAGGAATAGAATGATCATCACATTTTAAGTCACCCCTACACTTATCTACTACTCTAGACTCAATAGATTCATCAATTGGCTCAGAAATAAAATTTTCACTATGGTCACAGCTAGATGTAGAATTATCAAGTGCATCAGTACACAAGAATTCATGAACATCAACAATTGTGTCAATTTTGCTCAATAAATTATCACAATCAATCAAATCAAGAGATTCAACAATGATTTCTTCATCAACATCATCATCATGTAATTCAGAATCAACAACATTATATGCATCAGTAGTCATAATGCTATCAAGCAAACTAGATTCAGTTCCAATAAATTGCAAAATATTAGAAGATGGAAGGATATTACTCAATGAATAGGACTCTTCCTCATCTATACATTTCCTTCTAATTTACTCTTCAGTCAATTTAGTAACACTTAAAGTGGGTTGATTCGTTTGAATTCCTAAATTCTTCATGAGGTTGTCAAACCTTTGTTGATTTTCATGATGCAACCATTCAATTTCTTATTGGACTTGAAGATTGTAGGCATCCCTTTGTTGGTTTTGAATATCATAGGCTTCCGTTAGCTGCATCATCCTCTCTTCCCAACTTGATTCCCTTTGGACCTCTTGTTGCGTGTATCCCTCATGATAATTGTAATTATGATATACTCTGGCTCTTACATATGGAAGTTGTGGTATGGCTCATAATGATAGTGGTGATTTGGGTGAATCTCATAGGAGTGGTGGTGATAAGGTTCAATGTAACTAGGGTGAACTTCATAGGAATGACAGTGTGGTTGGTAGCATGGTTGTTGGACTTGTTGATATTATTGTGTTTGTTGTTCTTGTCTTTGTCGTTTAAGAAGGCCTTGAAGCATTGACTTGAGTTTATCTAACTGCTTGGAAATCCCATCATTTGCATAAGAATCATAAACACCTTGATTAGAATAATAAGGATCCATTTAAAGCTAATAAAATTAGAAGTTCAATTACTTTTAGCACAAAACAAATCACAAACAAACTATAACTAAAATTAATTCAAAATCAAGAAAATAAAATTCCAAAGAAGCGAAGACTTACCTAACAATAAAAAAAAACTCTAAAATAGAGGTTAATGACACAAAATAAACTCACAAAAAATAAAGAAATTAAATCCAAAAAAATTGAAAATTTCCTAAAAAATTTGAGAAAATACTAAAAAATTAGAAAAAGTGCCTTAAATGTTGGAATTTGGCCAAAAAATGGTGTACCTAATAGCTTTGTTAGTATTTTTGCTCAAAACACCCAAAAACCTTGGAAAACAAAGTTTAAGAATTTTCTGGGCATTTCAAACAAAAATTCCAACAACCAGGATCAATTGACACGTAACACCGAAATGATCCAAATTCAAGCTTAAAACAGGGGAAAAACTAAACAAAAACAGAGCTAAAATAGAGTTAAAACACTTAAAAAACTTTCTCAAACAATTGAGAATCCAATTCCCTAACAACGGTGCCAAATTTTGACAGGTTTGTCGTGCAACCCTTAAAATAAAACTAGGTTGAATTGAATTTTATAGTCAGTGACACAACATAGGTCATCTCCCTTGGAAATAGAATTAAATGTTTGATTAGGTTTTCTAAGTGCTAAAAGACTCTAGAACTACCTAAATTAAGGGGGGTTTGATTGAATTAAACTAATTAAAATCTAATTAAAATAAAATTCCTAATTGCTACATAATTGTATGAATTATGGTTGAATGATGGCTTTGTGACTAGCTTTGGATTCGTCTCTTGGTATTCACTATCCTTATCCTTATCTAATTGTAATTAATTTTAGCCTAAAAGTCCCTAATTGTGTTCATGGCAAATGTATCTTGAATTACCGCACAAGAATTAAGAGATTAACAATCTAATGTTGAACTGAGACCTCAATTCCATATTAAATTATCAATTCTTGTCTTTAAGATCAATGAACACTCAATTTGATTGATTAATCACTTAATTAACCTCTAAATCATCATCTTAAAATATTTAATTAACCAACTAAACACCAAAGAATTCTCAAATCAAACAATAAAGCTCATAATTTCACTCATGCATTTCATCGAACACCTTCATGGCATACATGAGAAATTAAAGGAAAGTGTAAAATTTAGTGTTTAATCTAACAAATTAATCAACAAAAAAGCTTTCTAATTAGTGTCTAACTAACCACTAATTACAATTACACAAATTTGCCATCAAATACAACTTAACTAACATAATACATGAAAAAGAAAAAGTGTAGGAAATTAAGAAAGTCTTAGCCAAAATTTTGCATTCTTCTCCATGGATTCAAGTTTGCACCAAGGGTACTCCTCCTAGCTAGCCGCAAGGAGAGTTAAAACTTCATTGGGTGGAAGAATAGAGGATGAAATGAATGGAATGGCGTGGTGGATGGAGTGTCTGGACGAAGGAATGAGATGATGGCAGCGTGGAATGAATTCAAATACGATGGGTTTTGGATGGATTTATTCTAATTGATGGATGATGTGTCCAGCCCCCCTCTTACGTGTTGCCTGAATGTATTTTTTTTTATTCACCTCACGTGCTTCATTTTATCACTTTCATGCGCTTCATCTCTTATTTCAATTACCTGAAGCTCCTTTCATGTGTGTATTAGTGTAGGTCCCGCTTAAATATGATATAAAAATTCCCCTCCTTACATACTTCTTTCATGCAATCCATGTTGCTCCTTCAACATTTCTTTTATTATTCTGCTCACGTGGTCTTCTCCTCTTTCATATTGCTTCCAAGCTCCTTCAACCCAGCTAACTTATGTGTTATTCTCTTTGTTTCTACTTCTCTTTCCCACGTTAACTTCTTCATGGATAGGCCAGACGTGATGTAACGTGGAGCCATGCGTGAAATCCATACCTTTTAACATTCTTTCTTAGCTCGTATTGCCTCCTCTTGATTTTTTCCAAACCCGAGCTACATCTTCTTTAATTCTCAGCCAAAGCTTCTTTCACTCGTGTAGCTTCTCTTCGTGTTTTTACTTCGCAAACTATTGCTTCTAGCTTCTTCACATTAGAACCAAGAAACTCGAGCCTCCAAACCTGAGCTACTCCTCGTGTTGCTTCTTGAACCCATTGCTTCTTTAATCATTCCAGCCCTTCATTCGTTCGTGTTACTCTTTTTCATATGGTTCTCATCTCTCTAGCCATGAGTTAAGATCACGTGCTCATTTGCTCATTGCTTCAACTCTTTCATTCAAACGTGATTCCTTTACTCATCTTATAGCTAATTTCCCACATCTTCTCCTTGATATACTCTCATGCATGGTTCTTCTCTTCTAGTCCCAAGCCTTATCACGTTCTGTTCCTTGCTTTTTTTCTTTATGCGCAGAATTATGGCTTCTTCGTGTTTTCTCCATGCAAGCTCCTTTCCATGTTGAAGCTGCACCTCCTTACATAAATTCCACGTCAACCTGTAAGTGCTTCATGAAATAAGAGCTTCTTCTTTCTTGTAAACCATCACTCGAGCCTCCATGCACATAAAACCCAAGCCTTGTCATCAAGAACCCGTTGCTTCTAACGTGTTGCTTATTTGAAAGGTATTAGTGTGAGCTATGGTTTGCTTTCCACGAGAGAAACAAGGGAGCTGGAGCTCACTTCTTCTCAAAACCCATTGCTCATATTCAAATGCTATTTTATTCTTCCATTCCAATTCCATTACTCATAAAAAATTTGCAAAAATAATAGGAAGAATATTCACAAAATTATTTGAGATAAAATTGAGCATTAAAAATGAATAATTTGCAAATTAATTCCTAAAATGCAGAAAATGGCTAATAAAACCAAATTCTATCTAATTAGACCCTTAAAGCCATATTTGGATACTAAAATGCTTAAAATAAGGAGAATAAAATATATAAAAATCATGTTTATTAGTAGCTCTCCACTTTTCTTGTTGCATATATGTCATTATGTGCTTGTGTGTATATTTATATTTTTTTGAGACATGCCACTTAATGCTATGTTGTTATCTTAGTACCAATATATCTCCTTGAATGTCTTTAAATTATGGAAATGGCTCATAAGGGTGAGGTGGTGCCAAAAGTCCTTTAATGTGGGTGAAGAGATGCCAAAAGTCTCATGGCATGGGTGAGACAAAGCCAAAAGTCCCTTGGATGGGTGAGGCTAAGTCAAAAGTCCCTAAACGAAGAGTGAGGCAAATCCAAAAGTCTTAGAAATGAGGTGAGACCAAACCAAAAGTCCCTAGAGCTCATTCTTATGCTTAACATGAGTTTGTGGCATAAAAATATGAAATTGAATGCTTCATAGATTAATTAGTTGCATACTTGTACCCTTGACATATTGTATGCCTTTTCAATGAATCTCACCCCTTCATTTCTCTTATCTTATATGGCTTAAGTGGAATTCAAGATCTAAAGGATGGAAGCCAAGGAGCTTAGATATCCATCTCTTGGCAATCTTGCTATTTTTGATGTACTAGAATGTCAAAGTATATATGTATATGTTATTTTTGAGCCATGAAACCTTGAACAAGTATAAAACTATGTAATGATAGTGTATGTATCAAGAAATGAGCTATATGAATGGAAATGTTCAATTTGACCACTTGCGAGCCCACTTATGCATGTATGTTTATGGATGTGTCATGATGAATTTGAGTTGCATGATGGTTCAAACCTTATGAAATACTTATTTATGCTGTATTTATGCTTCCTAAGTTGCTCAAATGGGTGTAGGAAAATGTATGGATCATTTGGACCAAATTTGCCCCCTTTTTGGAGCCAAAAGTGCCATAATCTTTAGCTATAGTAAAGTCTAACCAAATGACCTCTTCTTGACTTGAAATTTGGTATGCAATTAGATCTTACCCAGAGCTTTTTGGGAAGCTAAATATCAAGTCATTTGGAGGTCTGTCGAATTTTTTAAAGTTGGTATCAAAAATTTAGATATGCAAAATTACTGTTTATTTGGTTAGTTGTTATTTTGCATCATCCAAGGGGCAAACGTGGTCCAATGGCTACAAATTTTGGTAGGCATAAACTAGACATTCACAATGACTTATAACAACTAGAAACACCTCATTTGGAGGTCTGAGCTAAGAGTTATAAATTTTTGAAATTCTAGAATAGCATCAATAATGCAATATGACCTTTCTCACTGTTCCATTGAATTCCTGTAACTAAATGTGTTTTCTTTGGTCTAAATTTACTTTTACCATAAACCTAACATCTATAGCTTTCCATAATGGTATCATTTGCATGGATTGGTTTTTTTTTAGAATTAATTAGACATTTTTTAAGTTTATATCAGAAATCTGTATCAGTATTAGTAGTCAATCGGACCTTTATGAAATTTTTGATGTCAAATGTGATCCAGATGCTATTTTCATAACTTGAAATTATTTTTAATATAAATTTAACACTTAGAGCTTTCAAGAAAGCTATAGCATAGTATATTTTGACCTTTCTACATTTAATTACTAATTTTCAAAGTTGATGCATAGAATCTATAGACAGAACCATTAATAATTATGTATGCTCGATGTAAGCTCAGGTTTTTGGCAATATTTTGAGATGGTTTTGAGTTGTATTGATGTAATTAAATTTGAGAATGATATGAGAGAATCCCCAAGGCCCACAGAGCCAAAATGAAGAAATTATGGATGACGTAACACAATTAAATTGTATTATTTTCTTTGTTTTCTTAGGGAAATCCATGTATAAGACTTATTGATGTAAGGAGGCTAGCTAAGATAGCTATGTTATTACACTTCCT
Organism: Erythrophleum fordii; assembly: GCA_032878935.1. NCBI lineage: Eukaryota > Viridiplantae > Streptophyta > Magnoliopsida > Fabales > Fabaceae > Erythrophleum > Erythrophleum fordii. The sequence continues at coordinate 25,612,391 of JAVQMF010000054.1, read as the reverse complement.
TTAGCTCCTAGGTAGCTTCTTCAGGAGACACCCCCTTCCAAACTACTTTCACTAACGGTATCATCTTATTCCGTAACTGCTTGAGTCTAACATCCATGATCCAATTTGGTGATACTATATAAGAGAGATTATCCTGTAACTACATATTTTCATATTCTATGACATATGAGGGGTCGGGTTGGTACTTTTTGAGCTAGGATACATGGAAGATATCATGAATTTGGCTCAGTTTAGGGGAAGGGTAAGTCTGTAGGCCATAAGTCTAACTTTATCAAGAATTTGGAACAGACCTATGTACTTTGGACTAAGCTTTTTACTCTTAATAGACCTACCCATCCCTGTGACTGGAGATGCTCTAACAAAGACATGGTCTCCAACCTCAAACTTTAACAGCCTTCTCCTTCTATTTGCATAACTTTTCTATATACTCTGTTCCATTAGAAATTTCTTTCTTATGGTTTCTATTTGTTTAGAGGTCTGGTCCACTAAATCTAGTCCTATGAGGCTCCTTTCTTCAAGCTCAACCTAACATATAGGGGACCTATACTTCCTCTCCCACAATGCCTTGTATAGTGCCATCTGGATACTAGCATAATATCTGTTATTGTAAGTAAACTCCACTAGAAACAAATATGTCTTTTAGAGTTTGGATGGTCCTTTCTATCTAATCATCTGTCTGAGGATGATAAGCTGTACTGAATCTCAACCTGGTCCCTAGGGCATCTTGTAATGATCTCCAAAAATTTGAGGTGAATCTAAGATCTCTATCTGATACTATGCTCCTAGGCACACTATGTAACGTCACTATCTCCCTGATGTACAATTGGGCTAACTTATCTAGGGTGTAAGTGGCTTTTATTGCCAAGAAATATGCTGACTTCGTTAATCTATCCACTATAACCCATATGGCATCATGCCTTGATGATGTCCTGGGTAAACCTATAATAAAATCCATAGCTATGCTATCCCACTTCTGCTCATGGAATTTAGGAGCTGAAGCAACTCAGCAGGTCTCTGGTGCTCTATCTTGACTTTCTGACATACTAGACACAGGGAGACGTAGTGAGCTATGTCTGATTTCATCTTAGGCCACCAAAATAGTTTCTTCAAATTATGATACATTTTGTTACTACCTAGATGAATTATGTACTTACTCTTATATGCCTCTTCTAATATCCTTTCTTTAATCTCTGAATTCCTAGGCAGGCATAGCCTATTCATATACCTTATAATCCCATCCTTAGATAGATTAAAGTCTGGAGTGCTACCCTGGGACATTTCAGTTCTAATCTTTCTAACATGCTCATCTCCTTGATGAGCATCTCTTATTTGGCTCCTCAAGTCATTTTCTATCTAGGTTTTACTCATTAATAATTTCCCCAAATGCACTTGATATGAGAGATTCATATCCCTGAACCTTTCAATAAATTCTTGCTGTCTGGTCATTATACAGGCCATATGTATGGATTTCCTACTTAGGGCATCTACAACCATATTAACCTTACCTGAGTGGTATCTCAGGGTAAAATCATAATATTTTAGAAACTATAACCACCTTCTCTGCCTTATGTTCAACTCTTCTACTCAAATAGATACTTAAAACTTTTGTAGTCACTATAAATTTCTATGGCCACTCTATACAGGTAGTGTCTCCATATCTTAAATACAAATACCACTACAGCTAGCTCTAAATTATGTGTAGAATAGTTTTCCTCATGGGGTTTCAATTGTTTAGAAGTATAAGCTACCACTTTTCCTCCTTGCATAAGCACACATCCTAACCTCTTTTTTGAAGCATCACTAAAGCCTATAAAAGTCTCTCTAGGGTCAAGAAGCACTAGAACTAGGGCTGTGGTTAACCTATGCTTCAACTCTTGGAAACTCTTCTCTCACTTCTCATCCTACACAAATGTTACATTCTTTTTAGAGAGCCTAGTCATTGGCATTACTATCTGAGAAAAGCCTTGAATGAACCTCCTATAGTAACCTATTAAATCTAGGAAGCTCTTGATCTCTGCACTGCCTTAGGTTTCTCCCACTATAATAATACCTCTACCTTATGGGGATCTATTGCGACCTCTACCTAGGAGTTCACGTGGCCTAGGAATTGAACCTTAGTGAGCCAAAGCTCATATTTACTAAGTTTAGCATACAATTACTTTTCTCTCAAGGTTTCAAGGGCTAGTATGCTCTTCTCTACTCTTTGAATGGATGATAATGTCATCTATAAAGACAATTACAAACTTATCTAGGTATGGCATAAACACTGTTCATATAATCTATAAATATCGTGGGTGCATTCATCAACCCAAAGGGCATAACTAGAAACTTATAGTACCCGTACATATTTCTGAAGGCTATCTTAGGGATATCCTTAGCCTTAATCATAAGCTGGTGATACCCTGACTGGAGGTTTATCTTGGAAAAGACTAACGTTCCTACCAGTTGATCTAGGAGGTCATCTATCTTGGGGAGAAGGTACTTGTTCTTAATGGTAAGCTTATTTAGTTCCTTGTAGTCTATACACAATTTAAGGCTCCCATCCTTTTTCTTTACAAATGGGACTGGAGCTCCCAACAATGACATACTGGATCTAATGAAATCCTTCTCTAAAAACTCTTTTATTTGTTTTTGTAGCTCTGCTAACTCAGTGGGAGCCATCATTTACAGGGCCTTAGACATTGGACCCGCCCCAGGTACAATGTCTATAGCAAACTCAACTTTTCTATTTAGGGTAGCCTACTAATCCTCTGTGGCACCACCCTATCTCTAATCTCAGGTAGTAGTTCCTTCTCTAGTTTGTCTACTCTCTACCTCTCATCATCATACTTTTGAAGGTAGGAAGAATATCGGGAGAGCTCTATAAACTTCACCACATATTGATCCACTGACATCCTCTTTGTTTGTCTCAAGAATACAAACTTTGACTCTTTTTGGTCTCAAATAGAGCTAGGAAAGTATCTCTCATTGAAGGCCTGAAGGAATGCCTCTTAGGTGATCGGGAGGTTCCTTGACTTCAATATCAGTTCAGTGCTTCTCCACTAGTAATTGGCTTCTTTCTCTAACTAGAAAGTGGCTATCATAGCCTCTGCTCAAACGTGCACTCTATCACCCTGAAGATCTTATCTAATTGCATAATCTAGGCCTTAACTTTCTTTATGTTCAATTCACCATCAAAGGTGGGAGGCTTGAACTTCCTGAACTAGGCTATCACTTGCCTTGTGGAAGGCTACTCTGGGGTAGGAAATGTCTAAGCTAGTGGAATGTATGAAGTATATGGGTGCTGACCTGAGGGGACCGCCTCCAAATCCTTTGGATAGTTTGAGTGCTGTGGCAGAGGAGGAGTAGGCCTTTCACTGTCTCTCTGTGTAAGCCTATCTTGTAATTGCATTATCATGGCTTGCTATTGATCTAAACAAGTCATGATAGCCTGAAAGGCTCTCACCATAAGATCACTAAGCTCCAGTCTAGCCTTTCTGGGCTCTAGTCTAGCTATTCTAGGAGGCCTATCTCTCGCTTTCCATGTGTTCACCATCTTTTTTGAAATAACATTAACATAGTTCAATGCCAAATATGAAAACACGCCACATTCTCACACTCAAATAATCCATATATAGTGCATAAACATGTAGTAAGTGACATTCTCAAGGCATAACCCACCCTAGCATGCCTAATGTAACACCATATTATCTTACCATTCCCTTTTATCTTACCTAACTACATTTCCTTCATTTCACAAACTTCCTCAAGAAAATCAATAAAATAAGGGAAAATTATGTTTAAGGACCAAGAAGTGAAAAAATTTATTTTTGAGGGCCCTTACCACTAGATTTAGTTGTTTGTTACTAAACTCAGTGATAATTATCCTAAAACAAATGGTAACAGGTCTTTAAGAATATTTTTTTTCTTTTGGGTCCTTTATTATAATTCTCCCTAAAAATAATGTAATATTTTGCGTTATGTAAGGCCTTAAATTTTTGTTTTACACTCTGTGGACCCTATGAACTTCCCAATATAATTGTCTACTTATACTACATCTATACAAGTCATAAAATTCACCAAACATCACATACTCCTTGAATTATAAGCCACACATCAGAAAAATGAAAAGATGCTCTCAGGTTCCAGTACCAAGTTTCTATCATCTAATTTGAAAATTCATAATTAAATCTAGAAAAATTAAAATCAAGAAAATGATAGCTTTCTAGAAAGCTCTAAATGTTAGCTATTAAAATAATTCCAGGCCATGAAATCATTAAATGGACCATGATTGACAATAGAAAAGCACCAAAAGTCTAACTACCCAGATTTGCTATCATAGGTCACTGATATGAATTTCAAAAATTCGTAACTAATTCTAGAAAAATCAAAAGCCAGCAAAGCATACCACTATGGAAATCTATGGATCTCTAATAGAGGTTAAAAATAACTACAAACCAAAATAGATGTGTTAACCCATGAAAACTTATGAAATAGTACCAGAGGTCTTGCTGCATCCTTAATACTGATATGCAACTTCAAAATTTTGGTTGTCCCTCTACAGACTTCTAAATGGGGTGATCTCAGTGGTTATGGAAAGCTTATCATGTTTAGTTTATACCTATAAAAGTTCATAGCCATTGGACACCATGTGGCCCACAAATAATATAGGAAAAAAAATTAACCAAATGAACAGTACAACCTACCATTCAGCATTTTTCTCCCAACTTTGAAAAATCCCAATAAATTATATAAAGCTCATTTAGATGATATTTAGCTCTAAAAAAAGATCTAGATGAGGCCTATACGAAGGCCAAATTTCATGAAAAAATTCGTTCATTTGGTCACTTTGTGACATAGGGTGCTAAAATAGCCATTTTAAGTATCATATAGGGTCAAATGTGAACCAAACTTCCTTTTACCTTGCCCATGACCCCTTGAGCAAGTGAGGAAGCTTAAATACAGCCTAGTAAACTTTTCTAAGGGGTCCAAATATTCATACATCACAAAACTACTACCCGACTTATTCTTATATACAAGGTTTCATAACCCATACTAGGCATATAGATGTCAAGAAAACACATACTCATTCATATGGTGCCAAAATCAATATACATCTTATATTCATACATTTACATGTGTTCAAGTGTCTAAATCATATATACAACTCATGGTTACAATTCTTGACATCAAAATGCATTTACAAAGCTCCTTTTCCTATACATATATCAAAGTTTTGCTTCTTAAGCTTGTTGGCTCCCACTCATTGGCTCAATTGGCTAGCCTAGGCATGGTTAGATAGTGGAGAGGGAAGAGTGAGATTCTAAGAATCCTAATGGCTCTTAACCCTTTCAATCACACATAAAAGTCATAATTTCAAGTCCAAGAATGCATGTATGAACCTTTAACTACTAGTGATTATAGATACAACCATTTTCATGTTCAAGAAACTCATACATATCACATATTGGCTTTCAAGAGTATTGGTTTAGGCTTACCTCCTTTTCTTAGGACTTTTGGACATGCCTCACCCATTTTTAAGAGACTTTTGACTAAGCCTCACTCTTCTTGAGACTTTTGGCTTTGCCTTACCCAATTTTAGGGACTTTTGACTTATCCTCACCTTTGCTAAGGGACTTTTGACTTCACTAAGCTCATTCAAGACAAATAGCATTTATAAAACACATATTATGCACATAATGGCACCATGGCATGTAAAAAATAGCCATACACATTTCTCATGTCATAAAACATACATGCACACATCCAAGATAAGAAAACAACTAAGAATGCATTAGAGAAAGGTTAGAGAGCTACCTTAGATGCAAACATACACACTTTTCCTTGATTGCTCTTTTCCTCTTTTGGTCAAACACTTGCAAGTGAGTGGAATATGATTCCTTTGGCCTAGACACACCAAATAAGACCCAATTACATTCTTGAAACAAAATCTAAAACCACACACACTCAAGGAAAACTTACTTGTTCATATGTATCAATTATGGTTTCATAAAGCAACTAACATAGCAACTACTAGAATTTAAGATCTTGGCTCCATTCTTTCCTTCAATCTATGATTCTTGACTCCATTTAGACTTCTTGGAGCCCTCACACAAACATTTTGAAAAGCCTAGCTATATGTTACTTCATTATGCTACATTATGGAACCTATAGCTCTAACTCTCAATCTATGGCTTCTAAATTTTTTCCATGGCTTCCTTTCATCCCATCATATATAGTTTCAAACTAAGCTTATCAAAATTTAAAACACTCTTTAGATATCTGCTCCAAGCTTGGCTGAGCCTATGCCTCTCATTTCTACCCTTGGAGTTTTTAATTTTTCCTTGAAGAAGGTAACACTTGGGAGGCTTCCTAAGGGTCTAATGTACTTATATAAGGTCTTACATAAGTCTAATTGTCCTTAGGAAAAATCATATTTTACTCTGTCTCAAAACCCTAAAGTTCACAAACTTGGTTTTTCTTGGTTCTCTTTTTTATTCCAATGAACCAATCTTACTTCTCACAATCCTAAACATTTGTTTCTTTCTTGCTAAGGTCAAAATTCATCTCCCTCAATAGAAGCTAGGTCTAGCCTAAATTCACTCAAAGAAAGGCAACCAAGAAGAAGCCAAAAGGGTCTTTAATCCCTACCTTGTTTACTTGCTTTTCCAAGGCACTTCCACTTGCTACAAGTTTCTTCCGTCAAAGCTCACTTCTTCTACTTGGATTGACCTCAAAATAGAACCATATCAGCCTCCAAAACAAAGGAAAAAGAGAAGAGAAGATAGAGAAGAGACTTAGCATAAGAAGAAGCATAGCATGAGAAGAAGCAAGAAAAAGAGCATGGCTTCTCACCTTTTACACAAGATTGCTTCCTTCCTTCTCTTCCTCGGTTTAACATTCTTTAGCTCATGGGAAAACTTGGTTCAGATGCCGAAAAGTCAGTGAAGCAAAAGGGTTTAAGGCAACGTGCTATAAGTAGCCCAAGAAGTCACTTTAATAGCTTTTCTACTTTGTGTTTTAGTCTTTTTTCTTGGTTCCTTTCTTTCAGGCTCAAATCAACACCTTTTTGAAATTTGTCTTTTTCCATCATAATATTTAGGCTCTCAAACTTATAAATTGGCTTAGGTTTTACTCAAATAGGATTTAAAATTATTCCAAACTGTTCAGTCAAAGTTTCGGTTAACTGACAGCTGAAATAGCTCACAGGAGGCGTTTCAATTATTCTGGGGATTCCCATGATTTTTAAGGCCTCTAAAAACCCAAAAAAAAACTTAAATTTCTTATTTTAAATGCCCTCATGTGAATTTTTCAAATTTGCTAGAAATTACAAAAATACCTCACTTTCTTTCACAAAATTTTTTAGCTCATCTGGCTCTAGTTTCTAGACATCTTAAATCTCAAATCCTTATTGTTCATTATTTAAAATTTCATCCTAATTTTATTTAGCCTTAAATCATCCATTTCAGGGGACTTTCTTTCCAAACTGACTTATTTCGGTGTTTTTATGAAAAATCGAATGTTACACCTAAATTGTAGCTCTGATACCAAAAATGTAACACCTTAGTCTTTTAGCTCTTACACAATGGTCTCATTGTCTATCTCAATATATTTCATACATATTGGAGTATAAGTGTGATGAATCATACACTTTACATGAAAATATGCATAAAAAATGGTATTATTTTGCATTACATAGGGTTTTAAAAATTCATCTTAAGCTCTCAATATTATCCTTTACTTATAATCTATCCATATAAGTCACAAAAAACATAAAATATTACATACAACTTGTGTTAGAAGCCACATGCCAAAAAAAATTAAAGTTGGCGTCGGGTTCAACTTTCCAAATTTCTGACATCAACTTTGAAAAATTATAATTAATTATAAAAAAATTGAAATCAAGCAAATGATAGCTTTTAAAAAAGTCCTGAATGTCAACCATAGGCTAAAAACATTCTAGACTATAAAAACATAAACTGAACCATGAATGACTATAGAATAGCACCAAAGGTCTAATTGCCTAGGTTTGCTGTTGCGAGTTTCTGATATAAAATTCAAAAATTCATAACTAATTCTAGAAAAATCAAAATCCAGCAAACCATGCTGTTTTGGAAAGCTGTAAATGTCTACTTTCGAGTAAAAATAGTTCCAAATCAAGGAAAGGCATCTAACCCATGAAAATCGATGGATGAAAAGCTCAAAAAGCTATAGATGTCTACTTTTGACTAAAAATCAGTGTTTTTAAGAAAAATCAAATGTTACACTTGCACCTTTCTTGTGTAACACCCCAAAATTAATTAAGGTGTTAATCATAGATTTAGATTAATTAGAAATAATTAATATGAGATAATTGGTCAAGTTAAGTGAATGGAGATTTTAGAGAGATAAATTATTAATATGGGTTTGAGATTTAATTAGGATAGAAACTTCATCTAGGCCCAAACTAATAAATCATGATAAGAGGCTAATGAAGGCCCAATGAGTGGGTGCAGACTCAATCCAATTCAATATGATAGAGCCCCAAGATCCACCTTGTATAGGCTCTTATAAGTGGCCCAACAAACCTTGTGCAAACCCAAGACTATGGAGCTTTTAAAACTAAGTCTGGCCCAATAAAATTCTGCAACCTAACACCTTAAAACTGGCCCAACAAAGCTAAAATCTAAAGCTCATTTGGAGTTGGACCTTGGAGCAACCCATGACCCACCTTAGACATAACTTAAACCCAACTAAAACCCTAAACACTTCAGCCACTTCCATTTTTTTGAAGCACAAAAGAGAAAATCGGATGTGTGAAGGGAGGCTAGGATTTGGGGTAAGAATTCCACATTTTCTCACATTTAGAGCAAGATTCAGCCTAGGTAATAGTTATATAACTTAATCTTCTCATCTTTCTCTTTAATTTGACCTAATTAGTTTTTTATTTGGAGTATTTTTACCATACCCAAAATCTGAAATGTGGTTGTTTGGGATTTTCTTAGTGAAATTCGTAGGTTGAGGCTAGGGTTGACATTAGGTAAGTATAAACCCTCCATTTTAATGCTTTCTTTGCTGGTTTGAGACCTCCATAGTTGATTTATAATATGGGTATTAATTTTGTACGAATTTGCTTAGGATTTTGGGTGAAATATTGAGGTTTCTAGTAGAGGACACTTTAATCTGAATTTAGGACTTGTTGTGGCTGGGTAAGTGTTCCCTAGGTGATCATTAGTATTTTAAATTCTTTGGGTACTTGTTGCAATTGTTAATGGTGAATTAGAGTGATAATTCTCTGATACTATGGTTATAGGGAGATTTGGTACCATTGGTGGCTATTGCGAATTATCTGCAAGTGAGCTAACCAGGGTTTACACTAATTCCATGCATATATCTATTTTAATTTCATATTTGCTGTATATGAATGATTTGTAATGCAGAATGAATTGGTTGGCTATCTATTGTATTGTGATTGGACCCTATGAGTCTATGGTAGAGCTGTGGTGCGGCTGCCACCCGTGCATGTGCTTCGATCGGGCACCGGGTTATGTTCAAACCCCAGATGCACTAAGCCCTAGTTGTGCTCAATGGGGAGTGGGTGCTGTGGACGAGCCTCTCCCGGTGTTAATGGCCTTTAACATATGAAGATATGATTGCTAGTATGGGATAGTAATCATGATAGCCTAATTGCTTCATTTACTTATATGTCTGATATGATTCTAATGTCATTTTTTATTCATGCATATATATTGATTAAACTGGATATAATGATGGAATTTCCTTGGTTACTGAGATTCGTATCTCACCCCATTTCATGGGTTAAACATTTCAGGTGAAGGTTCATCGAGTAAGGATAAGGGGAAGCAAGTAGATGAAAATCCATGAGCTCCAACATGTGGGGAAAAGGCTACACTTAAGTTGATTTATTTAGTATAGATGCTAAATTTTGTATTCCTTTTTGTATAGAATCTTCATGTAATCATGTTACCAAGTGTAGCCTTTTATATTTTGATTACTTAGGATGTATTTATTGAAGGGTTAGGCCTCATCATAATTTGATATTGGATGTATGAATCCTATAACACCTGATGTATGAATTTTACTAAATTTCTAGTATGGTATACTATCGAAAATATCATTATGTGATGTGTTAGATATTGATATGAATCATGAATGTATGAAACCTCTAACAGAATGTGTATCGAATGTTAATTGGCAATAGTGCACAAATTTTATGTTGTTGCTTTATGGACTTGCTGATATAGGATACTTAGAGGAGTGGAAGTTTACATTTAAGTTTTGAATTGGTAATAGTAGAATAGCTGGGTGAATGGGGTGGATAAATACCATTAGAGTCATAAAATGGGAGGAAGTAGTCCTAGGGTGTTTCTAAGAAGAGAATTGGAGTGTATGGGATGAAATGTGGGAGATATAGTCATAAGAGGGAGTCACGCCGCGGCTAGGAAGGCCTCGCCGGGGCCTGAAGAGTGACAGTGGTGAGGGACGCCACAGCTTGAGAAATCTTGCCGCAGTGCAATGCAAAAAAAATTGCTCAGGAGGGTGATAGAATAAAACCTCACTGTGGTGCAATAGGTCCTGCTGCGGCTTAAATTGAGGAAATTAGTTAAGGAGAATACAGTAGCAAAACTCGCCGCAAGGCAAGTGTATTCTGCCGAGGCGAGAATTGTGGGACTTTAAACAGCAGCTCCAGAAGGCATCTCCGTCATGGCTCCACATAGGTTGGTCACGGCACAGATCCAACTTGCCGCGGCTATCGCCGTGGCAAAATTCAAGAAAGTTACCCAGTGTTTCCCGAGAATAACTTAGCCACGGCGCGAAGGGTTGGGGCCACGGCGCAAAGTAAAAAACTTAGTTTTCAAGCTCCAGAACCTAACTTAGTCATGGCGGGAAGGTTCCAGATCGCGGCGTAGGTCCTAAACTCCCACCTTTAGCCTAGAACTCTTGATTTCTTCAATGGTACTGCTAGGAAATGATATGGGAACACCTGTGGGAGGTTTTTGTGTGTTGAAACGTTGGATGGATGAATCACAAACCCCTGATGATAGTACAATTCCTCTTATGCATTCTCCCATTTATGGTTGTTTAGTTGATGACCCTAATAACATCAAGGTTCAAATTTTCCTACATTTTCTTAATGTAATTAATTGTATCGACTCCAAACCTTGATTATTATGTATTAATCGTGTGTTTAACCATAATTACCAGGATTAGAAGTTAAGGTCGTCACATCTTGTCACTCAATTTCTCTATTCTAAGGCTTAAGGGGGTGCAAGAGTGGCCATTGGATGAAAAGTTGATAACTAAGAGGCTATGAAAAACCTAGAAATAGAAAAGTGTGCATGGTAGGCAAAAGAAGTGACAAAACTCAAAATGAGGAACAAAATGCAAGTTTCAAAACATAGGGGCCGTTGCATTTAACCTCTTGAAACCTTTTTTTTGGGAAGGTATGATGATAAATTGGGCTTTAGCTAATATAAATCATGTTGGGCTTTCATATTGGGTTAGGCTAACTAAAAAAATCATAAAAATAAATCTAAGAAAATTCAATTTTCCTTATATGTATATAAAATTTTTTATTATATTTCTACTATTATTATTTTATATGTTTTCATATATTCTTCCATTTAATTTTATTTTAATTTTGAGAAATCAATTAGAATATTATTAATACTTTATTTGTCAATTTTGTAGTGCATTTTGATGAATACAATTGTTGACTTATTACATTTAGCCAATTTAGGGGAAAAGGTCTTTTGAAACAACTGTTATTATAATTTTTTTTTTTCTAAAATAGAGGCAATAGGGACTTATTGAGAACAATTTTCATTCATTACAAAATTAAATTTTATAAGCTACACATTTAAATTGTTGCCTAAAATAAAAAGAATAGGTAACGCTTAAAACCTGTTCCTTATTTGAGTTATGGGAAAGTTTTTATCTATTGCAACATTAGATTTTATGGACTACATACTTAAGTTGCTTAAATTAGAAAGGAGAGGCAATACTTAAAAATTGTTCCTTATTTGAGTTTTATGAATAGTTTTTATTCATTGCAAATTTTGATTTTATAGGCTACGCACTTAAACCATTGTGTAAATTAGAAAAGATAAGCAACACTTAAAATTGTTCCCTATTTGATTTTTGGGAATGGTTTTGAAGCATTGAAAAATTAGATTTTATTTGTTACACATTTGAACTATTACTTAAAATGAAAAGGATGAGCAATGCTTAAAAATTGTTCCCTATTTTAGTTTTAGGAACAATTTTAGAATATTGCATCTAAATTGTTACATAAAGTACAATTTTTTAGGCAACATAAAAATCATTCCTTATTTACTATTTAAGCAGTGGTTTTGCGATTATTGTTATGAAAATTGTTGCCAGAAGCAAAAAAATATAGTAGTGGCTCTATTGTGATTACTCTGGCGCAACTTTTAAGAGTTCTTACACTAGAAATCCTATTATAAGACTAGCATATGAGATATAACCTTTAGTGCCTCAGATGTAACAAGCAGTAAATTCTGTAAAATGATGAAATGAGCAGTATAAAAACAAGTCCCCTAAAATGAGCTAGATAGTGTCCCAAAAAATTTGGGTGGTGTCCTAGGCTCCTAAAGATAATAATCCAAGGCTTAAATAGAAAGAAAAATGGAGCTAGAAAAAGGTGAGGAATTTCATAGAATTTCATGCTTCTTTTTCTTCCAATCTTGCTCCTCTCCTTCTTGGCTCTCTTTCTATGGCTTATTTGAATGAAATGGTTCTATTTTGAGTCCAAAACCAAGGGGAAGAGTTCAAACTCCTTAGGAAGAAGCAAACCAAGAAGAAAAAGCCTTGAAAGTAAGCTTGAATCCAAGGTACATCTTGTTGCTAGTTGCTTCTTTCTCTTGCTTTCCTTTTGGTGTAGTTTCAGCGAAACTAAAACCATGAGAGGGGAGGGAGTTCTATCCAAAATCAAGAGAGGAACTAGGGTTTTAGACTATAGGAAAGTGGAATATGCCAAGAAATTTCAAGAAAAACCACTAAAAATAAAGTTATAAAAGTGTAGGATTCTTTAGGGTTTTGTAAAATTTGATTCAATACATGAAATTTTTAGATTATTTAAGCATTCTATTGAGCTCCTAAGACCTCTAGAAAGCCTCCCAAGTGGCTCTCCCATCAAGGAAAAATCAAAAGCTCCATGAACCTCCTTTTGTGTGCATGGTTTGGCAAAGGCAAGAGCATAAGGTTAGGGGATATTTTAATTTGTTTTAGCCTTGCTTTGGGACTTTATATGATTTTAGAAGATGGGAGAAACCATTGGAAAAAACTTAGGAGCCTTGGTTTGGAAGATGGAACAATGGTGTCCATAATTGTGCCTTATGAAGCAACTTATATGTAAGCTTGTGGAAATGAATGTGTGATCATTCCAATGACTTTGAATGATGGAAAGAAGCCTAGAAATGAAAACAGAATGGAGCTTAGAACTTGAACTATGAAGGTTGCTTCAATAGGCCATTTAAGGAACCACTATGCCACCTATAGAATCAAGTGTGTGTTTAAGAATGAATTTGGTATTTTGGCTTGCTTTAAGTGTATAATTGAGTGTTAATTATGATGTCTAGGCTAAGGGGATCTTAATCCACCTAAGTGCAGTTGTGAAGCCAAAAAAGGGAAGGAGTAAAGTAAACAAAAGCTTGCATAAAATTCAAGGTAGCTCTCCACCTCATTCTCTTGCATTCTTGGTTGTATATATATGTCATTGTGTGCTTATATGTGTTCTTGTAAATTGAGAACATGCCACTTGATGTCTTGAGATTGCATTGGTACCAATGTGTAGTCTTGAATGTCATTGATTATGAAAAAGGCTAATAAGGGTGAGGTGATGCCAAGTCCCTTAATGAAGGTGAGGAGATGCCAAAAGTCTCATGGCATAGGTGAGACAAGGCCAAAAGTCTTTTGGATGGGTGAGGCCAAGTCAAAAGCCCCTAGGCCAAAGGTAAGACAAATCCAAAAGTACTAGAAATGGGATAAGGCAAAACCAAAAATTCCCAGAGCATGTTCTTGGATTGAATGTAAATAGGTGGCATGGAATTGTGTCTTTGCATACTTTATGGTAGTATTACTTCCTATACTTGTGCCTTGATGTGTATATGCCATGAATGTGTATGAATGGGTGTGTGATCTGTTGAGATTCCATGAATCTCATTCCCCTTCCCTCTTCCATCTTAAAATATCTAGGTGGTGCTCAAGATCAAAGGAATACAAGTCAAGGAGCTTAATATGTCATACTTTGTTAATTATGTAATTCTAATTGTAGTTGAATGCCAAAGTAAGCTTTTACATGTTATTTTTTAGATATAAGACCATGAGCAAATGTAAAATGATGCATAGATATTGTATGAACCTTTGATAGCACCAAAGCAATTTAGATATGTAAATTGACCCTTTGGTGGCTTATGTGTATTAGTGTATAAATGAATGTGAAATGACCAAAAAGAGATGCATGGTGTTTGGGACCTTTTAGGCAGCTCCTACAATTGGTATTTGTGCTTTCAAATTTTCCCAAGAGGTGTTAAACCTAAAAAGGAGCCATTTGGACCAAGTTGATGCATTATAGGAGCTAAAATTGGCCAATTTGTGAGGCTATATTACTTTTTGTTCAAATGAGCTCCTCTTGGGCTAAAACTTTGCATGCAACTAGAACTTATTAAGAGCTTTTTGGAAAGCTAAAGTGTAGAATATTTAGAGGTCTATGAAATTTTTGGCGAATTTTTTAAGTTAGAAACTTTTTTGGTTTTGGTCAGTGCTACTGTTCATCTGGCCAGAAATGAAACTTTGTCACTCATGGGGAAAATGATGTTCAATTGCTATGAAATTTTACAAGGAGAAACTAGACCTTCCTAGTGACCTGTGGCAACTAGAAACACCACATTTGGATGTCTAGAGAGAGAGATATGAATTTTTGTTCTGTTCTATGCGCATAGCCAGACTCTCAGTATTATTCCATTACTTTTCAGGGTCTGAATGCTCTTGGATTGATCTGGAACTATTTTTTCCCTCTAGTTAGCATTTATATCTTTCTAAATTGGTATATATTGTATAGATTAGGTTTTTGAAATTAATTATGAATTTCTAAAATTTATATCAGTAATCTATATCAGAATTCTGGGCAGTTTGACCTTGGTGTCTTTTCTATTGTCAAACGTGGCCCATATGAGATTTTATGGCTGGGAATCATTTTTAGTAATATCATGATATTTCTAACAAGCTATGGTTTGCTTGATTTTGATTTTTCTAAATTTAGTTATGATTTTTCAAAGTTGGCTTAGAAATGTAAAAATTTGTGATTTTTGGCTTTTGGTCCGTGGTTCATGTGAAGTTTTGAGATATTTATGACTTGTATAGATGGAAAATAATTAGAGAATGATGTTGGCGAATTCATAGGACCTACATGGCACGAAATGAAAATTTTATCTCTGACATAATGCAAATAAATTCATTATTTTCATGGATTTTTATGGGATGTTCCTTGCGAATATTTGTCAGATGGAGAAATACGATACTAGAATATTATGGTATGACATTTATTGGTATCAAAGCAAAGGTTCATGTACTTTTGCCTAAGGTTTGGCTCTTGAGTGGTGCATTTGGCATGTGTTCGGGTGCAAATCACCTTGGAAATGGTAGAATAACTATATATATATGCTTAAATTGTAATTGTGAGCTAAGATTGTGACTTCTTTTCAGTGAAAATAGTTGAAACTAGAAGAGGTAGAGGCAAAGGCAGACTGGCTATAGGGTCGGAAGTTGAATCTGAAGACCCTTTACGAGCTGTCATGGAACAACTTGATAGATATGAAGATGTGATGGCCTAGCAACAACGGGTTTTATAGTAGCAGTATGAGATGATTATGCGGCTGCAAGAATCCTTGGCTAGACAAGAAGAAGCCAAGAAAAGGTCCCTTCGCCTCAGCCTCAACCTTCCACTTTCGGTGTTTTACCCCTACCTCCTCAAGAGCTAACTTAGACTCTGCCATCAATTCAGAAACAACTGAACCAATTCTAGAAGAATAGCCCACTTGTATTTGATGGGGCATTAGATGTGGACAAGGCGGAGGCCTAGGTGATGGAAATAGAGAAAATTTTTACAGTAATGGATTGCACCTTGTAGCAGAAAGCTTAACTTGCCACCTTCATGCTATAAAAAGGAGCTGATAGGTGGTGGTGCAGTATGAAGTCTCTCATGGAGACTAAAAAATTGCAGATCACCTGGGAGAATTTCTTAGTAGAATTTTCTGAGAAATATTTCCCAGTTCAATGAGAATATAGAAAGAGATGCAATTCATAGGGCTGAAGCAGATCGATGATATGACAGTTGATTAATGTGACTAAACTTATAGAGTTGTCTCAGTATTCTTCCTACCTCTAGAGATATGAGAATGAGCCCTCAAGGTGTGAGCAGTTTGAGACTGGATTGAAGCCTCTAACTAGAGATAAGGTGACTCTATAGAGGATCTGAAATTTTAATGCCTTCGTAGAGATCAGCAGGGTAATTGAAAACAATCTGAGAGATATTATACCTGTTGCTACAATATCTGGTCAGAGAGAAGCTCCAAAGTTGAAGAGGCCAAGACTAGAAGAGGGTACCAGCTCTACATCTACTAGTAAGAAGAAGGGCAGGATGCAGTGGAACCAAATGCCACAAAAAGGAAAAAAAAGCGTAGCCCCTTCAGATTTAGTCATGCACACAGTAGTCCACAGTGACATGTTATAAGTGTGGGAAGCCAAGGCATATTGCCAGGAATTGCCCCCAGACAAATTTAGTTCCTCCTAGGCCACAGACCCAGGACAAGGTGCTCGCCCTTTCTTAGCAGGAAGTCAGTGCGTCACCTAGTTTGATTTGTGGTACGCTTATAGTGAATAGTGTTCTTGTGATTACTATGTTTAACTCAAGTGCTAGTCACTCGTTTATATCTTATGACTGTGTGAGACGTTTGGGTTTGGCCATTAGTACTTTACCATTTGATTTGTTTGTCACTACACCCACTGGAAGCCACGTTGTTACTTCCCATGCTTGTTTGAATGTCATTGTATAGTTTGACCATTGCTATACTACCATTGATTTAATTTGTATGTTACTTCCCATGCTTGTTTGAATGTCATTGTACAGTTTGACCATTGCTATACTACCATTGATTTGATTTGTATGCCTTTCCATGATATTAATTTGATTGTTGGTATGAATTGGATAACTTCTAATAACGTTGTTCTTGATTATGAACACCAAGTCATATCCGTACCTTCATATGGGACCATACCTAAGATGGGGGCCAAGTTATCCTTTATGACTGCCCAGGTTAAGAGGCATTTCGAGCATGGATGCTAGGGGTTTTTAGTGTTTTTCTCTATTCATGCTGAGGTAGAGGAAGGGATAGAGGAGATCTTGATAGTTAAGGAATTCCCAGAGGTTTTCCCTAAGGATTTTGATTTTAGTGGTCTACCCTTGAGAGAAAGATAGAGTTTTCCATAGATATAGTACCTGGGTCTGGACTAGTGTCCAAGGCTCCTTATAGGATGACTCCCACCGAGCTTGCTAAGTTGGAAAAGCAAATAGAGGAGCTATTAAAAAAAAGGTTCATATGCCCTAATGTTTCACCTTGGGGAGCTCTAGTGTTATTTATGAAAAAGAAAGATAGTAGCTTAAGATTATGTATAGATTATAAAGAATTAAATAAGGTTACCATCAAGAATAAATATCCTCTCCATCGAATTGATGACCTGTTAAATCAGTTAGCTATGACATCTATATTTTCTAAGATAGATCTTAGATCTGGGTACCACCAACTGAGAGTGAGAGATGAAGATGTCCTAAAGACAGCCTTTAAGACTAGATATGAGCATTATAAATTCCTTGTGATGCCATTCAGGCTGACGAATATACCCGCGGTGTTCATAGATTATATGAACAGGGTATTCAGATAGTATCTAGATAAATTTGTAGTCTTTATTGATGACATCTTAGTGTATTCTAAATCTTTTGAGGAGCATGAGAGGCATTTTGAGATTAGTCTTAGAGACTTTAAGAGGTAAGAGATTGTATGCCAAACTGAGTAAATATTAGTTTTGGCTAATCGAGGTGAAATTCCTGGGTCATGTGATATTATGAGACGGGGTCGCGATAGATCCATATAAAGTTGAGGTTGTGCTACAGTTGGATAGACCTAGGACTATCACTGAGGTTAGGAGTTTTCTTGGTTTGGCAAGATATTATAGACGATTTATTTAGGGCTTTTCTTATATGGCCTTGCCACTTACGAGGCTGACTCGGAAGGATACACTTTTTGTATGGGATGACAAATGTGAGAGGAGTTTCTAGGAGTTGAAACTCTGATTGACCACTGCCCCTGTACTAGTTATTCCTAACCTTATTTTATTGTTTGTGGTTTATAATAATGCCTCGAGGAGAAGGTTAAGATGTGTTCTGATGCAGCAGGGTAAGATAGTGGCATATGCCTTTAGGCAGTTGAAACCTCATGAAGAGAATTATCCTACACATGACCTAGAGTTAACTACAGTAGTTTTTGCCCTTAAGATTTGAAGGCACTATCTATATGGTGAGAGCATAGAAATTGATAGTAACCACAAGAGTTTGAAATATTTGTTTATCTAAAAGGAACTCAATATGAGATAGCAGAGATGGATGGAATTCTTAAAAGATTATGATTATACCTTAAAATATCACCCTAGCAAAGCCAATGTGGTGGTTAATGCCTTGAGTAGAAAATCCATCCACGCAGCCCATATGATAATCAGGGAGCAAGAGCTCCTAGAAAAATTTAGAAATTTGAACCTCTCTTACCAGGTAGTATTAGGTAGGTTATATCTACCCTAATTAAAAATGAATTGAGAACCCAGATCTTAGATACCTAGAGGGAGGATGAGTTCCTAAAACAGATTAGGAATGAACTTACCTAGGGTAGAACCTTAGATTTCAAGGTATCTAAGGATGGTGTGGTAGTATGCAGAAATAAAATTTATGTGCCTAGTAGTAATGAACTGAGAGAGAGAATCCTAGAAGAGGCACATAAGAGTAAATATACTATCCACCTAGGTGCCATCAAGATGTATCGGGATTTAAAAAGAATATTTTGGTGGCCAGAAATGAAAAATGATGTTATAGATTATGTGGCAAGATGTCTTGTATGCTAGAGGGTTAAGATAGAGCATCAGAGACCCTATGGTTTGTTGCAACCCCTAGATATCCCATAGTGGAAATGGGATAGCATAGTTATAGATTTTATCATGAAGTTACCCAGAACATCCTCTGGATGTAACACCATATATTTCTAACTTACTTCTTATCATTTCTAAGTCTCACATGATGAATTGCATAAAAGGGAATGGAAAAATAGCATTAAAATAATGCCTTATTTCGCGTTGCGTCGCGTATGAAAATTCCATTCGGTGTCACAAGGACCATATGAGCTCATACATCACATTCTCATATTTAATTACATACATACAACTCATTTGCATCACCAAAATTGGCCCACAACTCGTGGAATTCAAAAGGGAACATCAAATTCACTCTATTATTTTCGGCCAAAATCTTAATTTTTCTGTCACAACTTTAGAAATTCATAACTAAATCCACAAAAATAGAAACCCAACAAACTTTACCATTACAGAAAGATCTGGATGTCTACCCCATACTAAAAATAATTTCATCTCATGAATCACTAAGGGGAGAACGTTTGACATCCAAAAAGTCACTAGGGTCACTGCTGTCTGGGCTACTGGTTCAGGTTACTAATATGAAGTTTCAAAATTCATCACTAAATCTAGAAAAATGAAAATCATGCATTCTTGGCCATTTTGGAAATCTACACATGTCTAATTTATGAAACAAATACGTTCAAGCTATTAAACATAACACAGAAAGTGTTTGACATGAGAAAAGGGGCAGAGGTTAGGACTGCTACTGGTACTGATGCAAGTGTCTGCCATAAACTTTGAAAATGTCCGATTAATTCCAAAAAAATCCAATCCATGCAAATTATACCAATTTGGAAATCTATGAATGTTAAATTTATGGTAAAAATAGTTTCAGACCATAGAAAGTACGTTTAGCCACTGAAATTCAATGGAATAGTGACTCAGGTCGTGCTGTGCTACTGTTACTGTTCTAGAAATTAAAAAATTCATATCTCTTAGCTCCAACTTTCAAATGAGGTTCTTCCAGTTGCTACAAGTCACTCTAAATGCCTAGTTTCTATCTACAAATTTTTGTAGCCATTTGACCACGTTTTTCCCTCGGATGACATAATTTCACAACTGACCAAATGAACAGTACTGGTGCAAATCCGAAATTCTGATGCCAAGTTTGAAAAATCATAGAAAATTCCACAGACCTCAGAATGAGGTGATCTTTATCTTGAAAAAAAGCTCTAGGCAAGATCTAAGTGCATGAAAAATTTCAAGTCAAGAAGAGGTCATTTGGTCATACTTTGCTATAGCTAAAGATTATGGCAATTTGGTTCCAATAAAGGGGCAATTTGGTTCCAATGGGCCATTCATTGTTCCACACACATTTGAGCAACTTAGAAAGCATAAATATAGCACAATTAAGTCCCTCATAAGGTCTGAATCCTCATACAACTCAACTTCACCATGCCACTTCCATATACATACATGTATAAATGGGCTCTCAAGTGGTCAAAACACACAATTCTATTCATTAAACTCTATTCTTAATACATACACTAACTTTACATAGTTTTACACTTGTTTAAAGTGTCATGGCTCAAAAATAACATATACATATATTCTTTGACATTCTAATACATCAAAACTAGCAAAATGTGCCAAGAGATGGAGATTTAAGCTCCTTGGCCTCCATCCTTTGGATCTTGGACTCCACCTAGATCATGTGAGATGAGAGAAAGGAGAGGGTGAGATTCATTGAACCTCAATAGCTCATACACCTATCCAAGCACATTTTCAAGACATACAACATGTCAAAGGCACAAGTATGCAATCAATCAATTCATGAAGCATTCCACTTTCACATTTTTGTGTCACAAACTCATGTCAAGCATAAGAATGAGCTCTAGGGACTTTTGGTTTGGTTTCACCCTATTTCTAGGACTTTTGGATTGCCTCACTCTTGGTTCTTGGGACTTTTGACTTAGTCTCACCCATCCAAGGGACTTTTGACCTTGTCTCACCCATGCCATGAGACTTTTGGCATCTCCTCACCCATAGTAAGGGACTTTTGGCACTACCTCACCCTTGTGAGCCAATTCCACACTTCAAAGACATTCAAGAAAGCATATTGATACCAAAATAGCAACATAGCATCAAGTGGCATGTCTCAAACATACAAATATACACACAAGCACACAATGATATATATGCAACAAGAAAATGCAACAAGAAAAGGTGGAGAGCTACCTTGGGGCAAATTCAAGTATTACTTTGCTTGTTCCTTCCCCTTTTCGGTTCCACAAACACAAGGAGGTGGGGTTGGATTTCTTTGGCCTATTCACAATAAACAACACTTAATTATACTCTTGGAACAAGTTATAACACCCAACTCACTCTTAAGACTACATTTTGTTCTAGTTGTTACAATATGGTTCCATTAATGACCTAATGAAGCAATTACCACAAGTAAAATTCTTGGTTCCATTCTCTTACCATATTTAGACCTCTTGACCTCATTTAAGGTCCTTGAAGCCATCACACACTCACTTTCACACACCTAGGTCCATGTTGCTTTATAAGGTTACATTATGGAAGCCATTGCCTCATCTCCCAACCTAAGGCTTCTAAATTGTTCCCAAGGGTTTCTCCTATCTTCTTTTATCATATAAAGTCCCAAATCAAGCTTGGAACTCTTTGAAACATCCCCTAACTATCTCTAAGGGTTTTGATTGATTTATGCCAACATTAAAGACCTATGGAGTTTGAGATTTTTCCTTGATGGATGGGGCACTTGGGAGGCCCCTTAGGAGTATTAGAAACTTAAACAAACACTCACATATGATGGGAAAGTCTTAAATCAACCCAGATTTTAAATTATGTTCAAGCACCCTACACTTTTTCAACTTGAATTCAATGGTTTTTACTTGCTTCCAATGATAGATTCTTAATCCTTGCACTCTAAAACCTCTAATCCCTCCATAAATTGGACAAAAAATAGCCCCTAAGAAGTGGGCTCATGGTGGCCAAATTCGTGCAAGAGGAAGGGGGAGGGAGAAACTACCAAAGAATGGAAGTTTTACCTTGTTTTCTTGCTTCCTTTGGCTTGTTCTTCCACTTGGTTGGCTTACTCCCTCAAGTTTCAAAATTTTCGTCTCTGTTCTGCCCCCAAAATAGCACCAAACTCTCCATTAAAACCATAGAAAGAAAGCTTGGGAGAAGAGGAGCAAGTTTCAAGAAGGAAGGATATGGAATTTCTTAAAGTTTCTTACCTTTTTCTTGAATTTCTTCCTCCAAAATCTTCCTCCTCTTGTGTGCCTAAGAAGCTGGAGTTCTCCTCTGCAATTGGGCAGAAGCAAGTCGGTTTAGAGAGGGGGAGGCAGAACGTGGCATATAAAGAAGAAGAAAGAAGCTTCCTTTAACACTTTAATGCCAATTTTGCCCTTTGTTCTTAGCATTTTCGTTTCTCCTTCATTTTAGCTTCTTTTTGAGAATCTTCTTTTCCATTATAAAATGTAAATTCTAAATTTAATAAAATACCTTTGGAATCACTCAATTTGGAGCTAAAACCTTCCCGAACGAACCAGTCAAAATTTGGGTCAACCGACATCGGAAAGAGTACATCGGAGGGGCTTTACCAGTCCTGGGGCTTCCCATGATTTTTGGGGCCTCTGAGAACCCTGGGCAACTCAAAATTTCCATTTAAAAAGCCCTCCTAGGTGTTTTTCCAAAATTACACTTATTTACGAAAATGCCACCTTTTGGCAAATTTTTTGAATTACTTTGGCCCCAGTTTCTGGGCAACTCAAGGCTCAAATCCTCATTTTCTATTATTTAACATTTTATCCAAATTTTATTTGGCCTTGAATTACTCATCTTAGGGGACTTACTTTTCAAACTAGCCCGTTTTTGTATTGTTATAACATATTGGGCGTTACACTGGACATGATGCTATATGGGTGATTGTAGATAGATTGATGAAGTTTATGCACTTTCTAGTTATTAGGGCTACCTATACATTAAATAAATTAGTCTAGTTGTACATAAGAGAGGTAGTGCAACTTCATGAAGTACCCAAGTAGCATAGTATCGGACAGAGACCCTAGGTTCACATCAAACTTCTAGAGGTTATTACAGCATGTCTTAGGGACCAAGTTGCATTTGAGTACTGTCTATCACCCCCAGATAGATGGTTAGATTGAGAGGACCATCCAGATCCTGGAAGACATGCTGAGGGCGTGTGTGTTAGAGATGAGGGATAATTGGGATGCATATCTACCATTAGTAGAATTTACGTATAATAATAGTTACCATTCCAATATTCAAATGGCCCATTATGAAGCTTTATATGGAAGAAAATGTAGGTCCCCTTTGTGTTAGGTTGAGCTAGGTGAGAGGCGTTTAATAGAACCCAAGAAAATGGATCAGACCACTCAACAGATAGAAATGATTAGAAAGAAACTTCTTACGGCTCAGAGTAGGCAGAAGAGTTATGCCGATAGGCGAAGGAGGCCGTTAGAGTTTGAGATTGGAGACTATGTATTCATCTGAGTGTCTCTAGTGACTAGAGTAGGTTGGTCTATAAGGGTAAGAATACTCAATCCTAAGTATATTGGTCCATTTGAAATCCTCGAAAGAATTGGACCCGTGGCTTATCAGATAGCCCTAACTCTAAATCTAGCCTAAATCCATAATATTTTTCATGTCTCCCAATTGAAAAAGACTTACCAGGCCCTTCACATGTTATAGAATATGAGTATATTCAATTGTAGGAAAATCTTTCCTATGTAGTGAAACAAAAAGAAAATTGTGAATGCTAAGTTGAAATAGTTGAGAAACAAGAACTTTCCTTTGGTGAACGTAGTCTGGAAGGGTCTAACATCTGAGGTGGTAACCTGGGAGCTAGAGGGTGAAATGAGACAGAAATATCTAGAGCTATTTCCTTAAGGTACATATTTAAATTTCGAGGATGAAATTTATTTTAAGGGGGTGAAAAATGTAACGAATAGTAAATTACGTAAAATAATGAAATGAGTGGTATAAAAGCAAGTCCCCTAAAATGAGCTAGATAATATCCCAAAAAATGTAGGTGTTGTCCTAGGTTGCTAAAGATAATAATCCTAGGCTCAGACAAAAAGAAAAATGAAGCTTTTTAAATGACGAAAACTGATGAAACGTGGTGGCATTCTCGTAAATATGTGTAATTTTTGGAAAAACTCACATGAGAGCTTTTTAAATAGAAAATTCAAGTTGCCCAGGGTTCTCAGAGGCCCCAAAAACCATGGAAAGCCCTGAGACAGATAAAGTGTAACACCATACTTATCTAGCTTGCCTTATATCATTTCAAGGTTTTATTCCATGTATTTTGTAATGAAGCAAGAAAGATAGCATTTAAAACAATGAATATACTTGTATAATATTACAGATAAATTTTTTCTTCAGAGTCCCATGGGCCATATGGACTCATCCATCTTATCTTCATATTTAAATACTCAATTACAACTCATAACAAGCTCAAAAAGTGGCCCATGCCTTGAGTAAAGGGAGCAAATACACAAAACATACTAGTGTAGCCTTGGACTGGTTTTCTAGATTCTATGCCTAAAATTTGAAAAATTTTAACTAATTCTAAAAAAATTAAAATTAGACACACTATACTATTCTAGAATGATACAGATGTCTACTTTATGATAAAAATAAATCTAGACCACAATAGAGGCTGATAGTCACTAGAAACTGATAGACCAGTACTAGAGGTCAGCTATCATCCCTAGTACTGATCTCCAATTTTAAAAATCCATATCTCCCTTTTCAGAGGTCCAATTAAGGTCGATCTTGGTGGCCATGGAAATTTTATCATGTATAGTTTATGCACATAGAATTTCATGAGCATTGGACATCATTTGGCCCACAAATGACATAACTCAAGTTTTTGACTATATGAATAGTACCTGTATCAGTTTAGCAAAAAAATGAAAACTTTGAAAATTCATAATTAATTCCATAGAACTCCAAATAATATGATATTTAGATTCCCAAAAAGAACTAGATAAGATTTACATGAGAAAATTTGTTCATTGGTCAGATCTTGACATTAGGTTGCAAAATGGCTCATTTGGTGTCATATAAGGGATTCAAATGGTGCATTTCAAGTTTTAAGAAATGGTCCATTTCAAGTTCTAAGATAACTATGACCACTTAAGCATATGGAAATGCACCAAAATGACTCTCTAAACTTGTCTCAAAGGTGCATAAACCTAGATTTCTCAAACTACTCTCTCACCGCATGCCATACACAAGATTGAACATGCTATCTCTTACCATTCAATACCCAATTCATGCTATCTCATACATTTGGCAATGAATCTCATTCATACATCATACACTTGGGTTATTACATGTGCTTATATGATTACATAATAATTTCATCATGAGATTACATCATATGCCATGTGTATGGCTACAAAAGAAATAAAACTAGGCATTTTCATACACTTTGATGTCAATCTCCTTCGTCTTGGCTTGGTGACTTCTATTACCTTGTTCAATTAATTTACCTAGCATGTTAAGACATTGGAGAGGAGGGGATGGATTTAAAGAATCTCAATAGCTCATCTTCCATTCAATCACACATAAAGAATGCAATACAAGCCTTAAAAATGCATGCATGGGTATATTGACATATGTGAGCATTCATAAAACATTCTTGGCATTTGATCAAGTCATACATAGCATACATAGGCTTGCTAAGTAAGTGGACTACCCTCACCCATTTTTTCTAAGAGGTTTTGACTCAACCTCACTCCTAGGAGAGTTTTTGCTTTGTCTCAACTAAGTTTAAGGATTCTTGGCTCATTCTCACCATGGCTAGAGGGTTCTTAGCTTCTCCACACTCAAGCAAACCAAGGCAAGCACATAAAACATCATTTGCATGCATAAAACATCATCATGAAACCACGAAATAAAAGCTCATGCTAAAATACATTTTATAACTTGAAACATACATACACACATTCAAAGACAATGTAAGCACACGATCATGCATGAAAAAAGGCGGAGAGAGCTATCTTGCTTGCATTTACACACTTTTTCCTTGGGCCTTGAGTCTTTTCCCTTGACCTCACACACCCAAGGAGGTGGAGATTATTTCTCTTGGCCTAAACATATCATATGGAAGCCAATTATACTCTTGAATTATATTCTAAGGCCATTCATTCACTAGAAAAGCTAGGTGGTTCATAAGGTTCTTTTATAGTTCCATAATGCACTTAATGAAGCAACTTTTTGAAAACATCATCTTGGCTCCATTCTCTCCATCTATTTTATGATTCTTGACTCCATTTAAACCTCTTGCAGTTATCACACAATCAATTTTAGGAACCTAGCTAGGTGTTGCTTTTTTAAGCCATATTATGGAACATATAAGGCAATCTCACTATCTATGGTTTCTAAAATTTTTCCAAGGCTTCCTCTCATATTCTTCCATCATACATAATGCAAAACTAAGCTTGAAAGGAATTAAAACACTCCCTAGGTACATGAACCCTTCTTGGCCAAGGCCATGCTTCCATATGGCACCAATGGAGTTGTTTTAATTTCTTTGATGGGAGAAGCATGTGGGAGGTACTCTTGGTGTCTTAGGAACTCATATATACTTTTATCCAACTTGAATTACTACTTGGAAGCTTCATCTTAGCTTAGGTGCAACCAAATCCCTAAATTCCATAACTTGCATTCTAAAGCTCCCTTTTTAATTCTAGTTGTATATTCTTAATCCTCACACTCTATAACTTTTGGTTCCATCAAGAAAACATAAAGAAAAACTCTCTTCCTTACTTTCTCTCTCTAGATTGAAGCTTAAATGGCTTGTAAACACAAGATTTTACAAGTATTTCAAGTAAAGTCTTACCTTAAAATGAAGTTCTCTTTGCGTAGATTATTTTCCACCGATTGATTTCTTGAAAAGAGTTCCTTTTTAGCTTGGGTCAGACCTGAATCTTCAAGTTTTCAAGAAAAGAAAACCACCATTAGAGAGCTCTTAGAGAAAGGAACAACTTTTCTAATTGGCGCGGAATGAAACGGGGCTGTTTACTTATTTAAACGAAAGCTTAAACTTTTTCTTTCTCTCCCCTTTTAATGTCAAGCCATGGTTACTCATTTTTCTGCAAATAGAAGCTTGAAGAAGGTGATGAGGCATAATCTTACTTAAAAAGCCTTTTTTACAATTTTTCAAAATGATCACTTTGGCCCTATGTGCCTGTTTGCTCTATTTAGGTTCATTTTAACTCTTTTTTGAGAACTATCTTTTTCATCATAAAATTTAGGTCCTATAATTCATAAAATGCCTTTGCCTTCATCCAAATTGGATTTAAAATCCTCCTAAATGAACTGGTCAAAGTTTGGGTCAACTGAAATTGAAAAATGTCTACTAGAGGAGTTTTAACTGTCCTGGGGCTTTCCATGATTTTCAAAGCCTCTGAGAACCCTGGAGAACTTAAAACTTTCATTTACAAAGCCCTCCTATGTGAATTCTAAAATTTTCTCAAAATGACAAAAATGCCCTTACATTTTATTAACTTTTCGTCACAATTTTTTCTTCATTCTAGCTCTGTTTTTTTTTTTTCCGTCTGATCTTGGGACTCTCATTTTTAGGAGTCTAGAATATTACATAAATTTTTGGAATATTAACTAATTCATTTTAGAGGTCTTGCTTTTGTATCTGGTGAATTTCGTTCGTTTACAAAGAAATCGTATGTTACATTTCTTGCATTTTCTTTCATTTTTAGAGAACTAGATATTACATAAAGCCCTTTCGGTGTACGTTTTTCAATGTCGGTGAACCCAAACTTTGACGAATTTGTTTGGAAAGATTTTAGCTCTAAATGGAGTGATTCCAAAGACATTTTATTAAATTGGGAACCTAAATTTTACAATAGAAAAGACATATCTTAAAAAGGAGCTAAAACGAAGCCAAAATGAAATTGCCATTACGGAAAAACGAAATTGGAATTTTTGAAAAAGCTACTATCTTGAATGTTTCACACACTTCACTTCCTCTTTCTCCTCTCATTTAGGTCGACTCTTTCTGCCCAAAAAATAGAAAAAGGCCAGCTCTCTTAGGCGCACCAAGAGAAGGAAAGAAGGAGGAAGAAAAGCAAGAAAAAAGTAAGGAATTTCATAAAATTTCATGCTTCTCTTTCTTCCAATCCTACTCCTTTCCTTCTTGGCTCTCGTTCTATGGTTTATTTGAATGGAATGGTTCAATTTTAAGTCCAGAACCAAGGGGAAGAGTTCGAATTCCTTGGGATGAAGCAAACAAGAAAAAAAAGCCTTGAAAGTAAGCTTGAATCTAAGGTACATCTTGTTCCTAGTTGCTTCTTTCTCTTTCTTTCCTGTTGGTGTAGTTTTAGCCAAACCAAAACCATGAGTGAGGAAGGGGTTCTATCCAAAAACAAGAGAGGAACTAGGGTTTTAGACCATGGGGAAGTGAAACATGCCAAGAAATTGCAAGAAAAACCAATGAAAATCAAGTTAAGAAAGTGTAGGATTCTTTAGGATTTTGTAAAATCTGATTCAATACATGAATTTCTTAGACTATTTAAGTGTTCCATTGAGCTCCTAAGACCTCTAGAAAGCCTCCCAAGTGGCTCTCCCATCAAGAAAAAATTAAAAGTTTCATGAACCTCTTTCTATGTGCATGGTTTGGCTAAGGCAAGAGCATAAGGTTGGGGGATGTTTTAACTTGTTCTAGCCTTGGTTTAGGACTTTATATGATGTTAGAAGATGGGAGGAACCATTGGGAAAAATTTAGGAGCCTTGGTTTGGAAGATGGAATAATGGTGTCCATAATGGTACCTTATGAAGCAACTTATATGTAAGCTTGTGGAAATGAATGTGTGATCACACCAATGACTTTGAATGATGGCAAGAGGCCTAGAAATGAAAAGAGAATAGAGCCTAGAACTTGAATTGTGAAGGTTTCTTTAATAGGCCATTTATGGAACCATTATGCCACCTATAGAATCAAGTGTGTGTTTAAGAATGAATTTGGTAGCTTGGCTTGCTTCAAGTGTGTAATTGAGTGTTAATTATGATTTCTAGGCCAAGAGGATCTTAATCCACCTAAGTACACTTGTGAAGCCAAAAAAAGGAAGGAGTAAAGTAAACAAAAGCTTGCATAAAATTCAAGGTAGCTCTCCACCTCATTCTCTTGCATTCGTGGTTGCATATATATGTCATTGTGTGCTTATATGTGCTCTTGTGAATTAAGAACATACTTGATATCTTGAGATTGCATTAGTACCAATATGTTATCTTGAATGTCATTGATTATGGAAAAGGTTCATAAGGGTGAGGTAATGCCAAAAGTCCCTTAATGAAGATGAAGAGATGCCAAAAGTCTCATGACATAGGTGAGACAAGGCCAAAAGTCTCTTAGATAGGTGAGGCCAAGTCAAAAGTCCCTAGGCTAAGGGTGAAGCAAATCCAAAATTCCTAGAAATTAGGTGAGACAAAACCAAAAGTCCCTAGAGCATGTTCTTGAATTGAATGTAAATGGGTGGCATGAAATTGTATCTTTGCATACTTTATGGTTGTATCACTTCCTATACTTGTGCCTTGATGTGTATATTCCATGAATGTGTTCAAATGGGTGTGTGAGCTATTAAGATTACATGAATCTCATTCCCCTTCCCTCTTCCATCTTAAAATGTCGAGGTGGTGCTCAAGATCAAAGGAATGCAAGCCAAGGAGCTTAATATGTCATGCTTTGTTAATTATGTAATTCTAATTGTAGTTGAATGGCCAAGTAAGCTTGTACACATTATTTTTTAGATGCAAGACTATGAGCAAATGTAAAATGATGTATGGATATTGTATGAACCTTTGATGGCACCAAAGCAAAGTAGATATGTAAATTGACCCTTTGGTGGCTTATGTGTATTAATGTATAAATGGATGTGGAATGACCAAAAAGAAATGCATGATGCTTGAGACTATTTGGGCAGCTCTTACTATTGGTATTTATGCTTTTAAACTTGCCCAAGAGGTGCCAAACCCAAAAAGGAGCCATTTGGACCAAGTTGATGCATTATGGGAACCAAAATTGGCCAATTTGTGAGGCTGTGTCACTTTGTATCCAAATGAGCTCTTCTTGGCTTAAAACTTGGCATTCATCTAGAGCTTATTGAGAGTTTTTTGGAAAGCTAAAGTGCAGAATATTTGGAATTCTATGGAATTTTTGGTGAATTTTTGAAATTGGGAATTTTTCTAGTTTTGGTCAGTGCTACTGTTTATCTGGCCCAAAATGAAACTCTATCACTCATAGGGAAAATGATGTCCAATTGCTATGAAATTTTACAAGAAAAAATTAGACCTTTCCAGTGACTTGTGACAACTAGAAGCACCTCATTTGGATGTCTAGAGAGGGAGATATAAATTTTTAAAATTTCTATTCTATTCTAAGCGCACAGCCAGACCCTTAGTATTGTTCCATCACTTTTCAGGGTCTTAATGCCCTTGGATTAATGTGGAAGTATTTTTTCCTCTAGTTAATATTTGTAGCTTTCAAAATTGGTATATGTTGTATGGATTGAAATTTTTTAGAATTAATTATAAATTTTCAAAATTTATATCAACAAAGCTATATTAGAATTCTAGGTAGTCTAATATTGGTGCCTTTTCTATTGTCAAACATGGCCCAGATGAGATTTTCATGGATGGGAATTATTTTTAGGTCTTTCTAACAAGATATGGTTTGCTTGATTTTAATTTTTCTAGATTTAGTTATGATTTTTCAAAGTTGTCTAAAAAATCTATCACAATAGAACCTGAGGTAAAACATGAGAATTTGTGATTTTTGGCTCTTGGTCCGTGGTTCTTGTGAAGTTTTGAGATGTTTATGACTTGTATAGATGGAAAATAATTAGAGAATGATGTTAGGGAATTCACAGGACCCATATGACACGAAATGAAAATTTAATCCCCGACATAACGCAAATAAATTCATTATTTTCATGGATTTTTATGGGATTTTCCTTGTGAATATATGTAATCTATGTTGGATGGAGAAATATGATACTAGAATATTATGATATGACATCAGATACCCTAATTCACTCATATATACTATACTCTATACTCACAGCAAATCTAATCCTTCTTGAGTTTAATTGTGATCAAATTGCTTTTGCATATGCAAAGTATCCACACTTATGATGTTATTATAATAACTTCATAAGGAGTATCTCAAACACTAGCATAATTGTGTATATTTCAAGTAATCTTTCCTTTGTTCAAATACCATTTAGATTACAACGAATTGCTTTCTTAGCAATACCCCTTTAAGTCGAATTACTAGAACCATAAGATGTATGTTGAAATAATAAATACTAACTCATCTCTTCATGATATTATTAAAGTCATAAACACACCAATGAGAGGGTTTGTTCCTTTCCACTACTCACATAACAACAAAGCAAGAATTTATTCACTTACTCCCCAATTACGATTATTAAACACATGTAATATGAATTGTATGTTACAATATTTCTCTTATTCTATAAAAGCATATGTTGATTTGATTTATCAACATTGTGCATACCTTATTCTAGATATACACAATGCCTAATAACTTAAATTCTATCATTCCATTAGCCTCTTATGGCATTTAGAAGAGAATTTGCATATGCTTATAGGTTTTATGTATGGTGGGAATACATAATTCAATCCATATATATATATATATATGGGGGGTTTGATCTTATCTTTACCTTCTTTTTCCTTTTGTTGAGGTGATATATTTCTATTTTGTATTCTTTCTTTGCCACTTGACACTTTTACTGCTTCCCACAGTGAACATAAATGTCTCATCCTTGTTCACTCTTTATGAGTATTAAAGGTAGTTGCTCACATAAGAAAGCCAACCTTATCAACTTGTGTGACATACTATCATTGTGTATATGTTATCTATGATTATGGTATAATACATCTACTTAATCAATAACTAAGTTCTATATAAGGCATGATGGTTTATGTTCTACACATACCAAAAGACCATGCATCTTCCTTATGCACATCTCTTTATATGAGTTTTATTAAAGGATTAACTAACATCTTATGCATAGATATATTACAAAGTAACAATCTTCTTGATATTACATCTCTCTTATTCTCATGTCTATGTGCTTAGTCTTATTACGCTACTTAGAGTCTTTAGTATGGGCTATACCTTCTCGTCTATTAAAATTGATCAATATCTGACTCAATATTTTACCAATGATACTTAAATGTTTCGTAATCCTCTTCACCCATATAACTTTTTACAGTACTATAAAAACATGGAATAAACTCTACATCTATAGTGAATAACTATGCATGTTTTCTTATATCATTATTTAAGAAGAATTTATATCTAGAAGTTGATTTCCACACTTCTATATCTTTTCTCTAATTCACATTGGTGTATCTTTTCAAGCATAGCCACTTGCTTAACAATATAATGCATAGTCTACAATACCCATTAAGTATCTTAAGATTTTCTTTACAGCATTTTAATGTTATTGACTAGTACTAATTCATAAGGCCAATTATTAATAAATATCTAACTTTATACACATCATTACATACATTATGTCAACTAGGGGTGCACATAAGCTAGGTTGCGATAGGTTTTTGCCTATTCTAGTTTAGCATTAAGCCAATTTTTTAAGTCTAGTGCCTAGCCTAACCTGGGTTGGCCCAATCACTAGGTTAGGCTAAAGTGGTTTAGTTGGGTTTGGCTAGACCAATTTTTTAGTAAAAATTCAAAATGGCCCCTAAAAAATGTTTTTATAGAAGTCCTTGTAAAATTTATTTTTTCTTAAAAAATAAAATTTTTTACAAAAGTTCTATAAAATAATTCTTTTACAATCTGGGTGAGTTGGTTAATTTCTTTAGCCTAGCCCGATATAACAAGGCAAGACTAAGTTGTTAGCGCCATTGGGCTAGCTATGCTTATTAAATGGCCAACAATGTTAGAGTAATGAACTTTCTACATAATTTTCAATGTAGATATGGTTTAAAGACATATCTTAGGACTTAGATTATCATTTTTTTCACTATAACGGTAGGTTTGTAGTGTTTCATATTGAATCACTCGAGGGCTTTCTACTTATAATTCTCTTATGAAAGAACAATTAATTTCTCTAAATGATTCATTAGATCTTAACTTTAAGGATATACTTTGATTTACCCATATTTTTTCATATTAAAATTCAAGGATAACTATTCTTTAACAACTATTAAGGAATCAAGACTATTTCTAGCTAACTTTATATCATCCGCATAGATGATAATATTATAACATTTTCTTTAAACCATTTAATGTAAATATAGTGGTATTCATTAATCATTTAAAAACTAATGAGAGATTATTGTTAGATGAAATTTCAAATATTACTATCTAGATAATTATATTAGTCTATAAATGATCTTTAAAGCATATAAACTAATAGAAAGTAATAACTTTTAAAACAAAATATAAACTAAAAAATCATCTTACATGATAGGCTAGTTTGTCCACTCAACAAAGGCAAACCCACCTAAACTTTTCTTTCATTTTTTTTATTTTTTATGTAAAAACTTTGACAATATAGATCTTTGGCCATGCACAATATAAAAAAATATAAGCCTCTTCCTAGTGAATTTCTATTAACTCTTTTTCTATTAAGGGAGTATTTGATGATTATGGCTTTTCAGCTACTCTTTTTTTCTATCTTAGTTCTCTCGTGCTCTGTTAACTTGTGTTTGTGCTAATTTTCATGTTTATTTTAATACTTTGTTAAAATTTTCTCAAGTATCCATGTTGGGTAAGCCTTCTCATGAAGGAAATATTACATGTGGTCCTTAATGATTAAAGGCATGAAAGCTCTTGTTTTATGAGGACTTAAGCTATGTTTTCTAGTTATTAGGATTATGATCAAGTTCTTAATGTAATGGAGGTTTAGCAACAAAAGACTAGAGTTAAATATGATATTCAATTTATTATGATTTTCATTTACCTCATTTTGTTAAAAAAGTGATTGCTTTTAGAAGAAAAGACATATTTGGAAAACTAAAAATATTAGATGGCTTGAAATAGATGGGTTTCTTCTACTTTATTAAATATGTAAATCCATATTCTTTGAACAATCACAATATTTCAATTAGTAACCCTTTAAATGTGGTTTCCTTATTAGATGAATCAACCTCTTTTAATTCTTCTTGTAACCATTCCCTTAACAGGGTATGTGATAACAAATGAAGAGATGGAGAAGTTTTATGATGCTTAGAATGAACAACTAGATAGTCTACCATGTGACATATCTTTCTTTTTTAATGTAAGCTTGACACCTCATAATCAAATGGATCTAGCTCTTGATATGATATATTGCCATCCCTAAACAATTGACATATCATTAGACTCCTATTTCTTTTACTAGGTGACAAGACAAAAGGACAAGCTCTTTGTTAGTCTAATATCAAGCATAAGGGGGTTCAACTCATATAATCTAAACAAATGAAGTGTAAGAAAGTCAACTACTAACCAAGTAGAGTGTAGGCAAGTCTAAATGAAAATGAAGCTAACTCCAAATGTCATAAAGTTAACACCAAATGTAATTTTTTAATTAAATTTTTGGAAGTTAGACCAGCCTTACTGTCGTAGATGAAAAGTTGGATTTTGATAATTAACGCAAAGTAGAATGTCCCATGCTTGCGCAGAGGAAGCATGACGTGTTTAATTGACTTTATTGTTGCTTTAAGTAATATCAGTACATGGTTTTTTGCTTTAGGACCATGCTTTTATAAAACTGATATGATAAAGCTATTTTCTTGTGTTTAAGAGAGTTGTTAATCATTTTTTGTTTATTTAGCTTATAAAACATCTTGTTTATATATATATATATACACACACACACACACAAAAGTATAAAATCAAAAGTTTAGTTCTGCTCCTCTACTTTCTTTGTTTTCTTTTAGTTCCTTAGCTTCTTTCTCCAACAAGTGACGCAAGAGTTTTCCATGGTCTTGTGAGGGACTATATGTGAATGAAAACCCACTATAATCCATCTTTAAGCCATTGTTATATTCTATCATAGCCTTATCCAATCCTTCAAGAATTTCCCTGCCTATTTTCAATGGTCAAAGATATCAAATATAGGTAGTTAAGATGAAGACCTACCTTATATAATTTGATTTTTGGGATTACGTAGAAGCTGAGAAAGAAGTATACCTTTTGCTAGCCAATCTAGACTTAAAACCAAATCATGTACCATTTAGAAGGGACAACTAAGAAATATAGAGCTCTTTCCTATATCCACTCAGTTTTTAAGGATGTTATGTTTATAAGAATCATGGCTTGTGAAATCATTAAAAAAGCTTGGGATAATTTTGAAGTTAGAATTTCAAGGTAATGAATAGACGAGGCAGATGCAAATCTTCAATTTAAGGAAGGGATTTGAGCTGCTAAAAATTAAAGAAATAGAAAAGGTAAAGGACTACACTGATAGAATTATGGCCATTATGAATCAAGTTAGGTTGCTTGGGGAAGAGATGGAAGAGAAGAGAATTGTGCAAAAAGTGATGATGACAATTCTTAAGAGATTTTAAACTAAGATCTCCTCACTTAGAGACACTTAGGATATGTCATAACTCACCATGACAGGAGCAATGGAGCAAAGAAAAGCTTTTAGAGAGGAGGAGAGTGCTATTGAGGTAGCACTAGTAGTTGCTTGAAAGCTAAAGCTAAAAAGTGAAGGAGGATCAAAGAAATAAAACAATAGGAGAAAAGGTGAGCACAAGAAGGAGTAACGAAGCCATATAAGGAAGTTCAAAAAAGATAAGTTTTCATTTAACCCTTATTGTAAGAAGATGAACCATGTTGAAGAATATTATTAGTATAGGCCTAAAGTGAAGTGTAAGACCTATAACTAGTTTGGACACATTGATAAGGTGTGCAAAGCCAATCAAGGACAACAAACTCAAGCACAACATACTTAAGTCACTAATGATTGTGAACAAGATGAATAGAAGCTATTTGCTGCCATTGTCATTGAAGGATGAAGCAAAGTAGCTTAAAACTTTGATGTGTGGTTTGTATATAATGGATGCACACATCAAATAATAGCAAACTTAAACATTTTTAGGAATTTGCGTAGGGTTTGCTCCTTTAAAGTTAGACTTAGAGATAGAAGACTAGTGGATGTCGAAGGGAGAGGTGTTGTAGTAGTCCATGCTTTCTTAAGTATTAAGTTAATAAAAGATGTCCTATTTATGTCTAAGATTAGTTAGAATTTGTTAAGTGTTGGAAACTACTTAACAAAAATTTCACTTTCATATTTAAGAATAAGATTTATGAAATTTTGGATTTTACTAGTACTGGGCTTCTTTTAGTTAAAATGAACAATAGAAATTTTCCTCTTAAATTAAAAAATGATATGATTAAAGCCTATACTGATGTGGAAGATAAAATTGACTTGTGGCAAATTGGAATAAACTCCTTTCAAAATCTAGATATATTGGAGTTAACTCCAAACATAGAAGAAAGTGAAAATTAGGATTGGCACAAGATGACTGTTGCTTCCTTCAACCAAGAAATTGTTGAAAATCGAGCTTTATCTTTGGAAGAATATGACTCTCATAAAGTTTTTACTATAAAGAGAATAAGGACACATGGTGACTGGCGACTTTGGAGTTAAGAAAGAGTATTAGAGTTAACTCTAAACACAGCCTAGTTAACTCCAAATGAAGTGTAGGAAAGTTAACTCCAAACCAAGTGGAGCATAGGTGACTTTATATTAAAATGGAGTTAACTCCAAATGTCACATTGTTAACTCTAAATGAAATTTATTTTTTTAAGGGAAGTTAGACCAGCCTTACCATAGCAAGTGAAAAGTTGGATTTTAACAATTAATGCAAAGTAGAATATCCCATACTTGCATAAAGGAAGCATGGTCTACTTAGTTGACTTTTTTCTTACTTTAAGCAGTACATGATTCTTTAGTTTAGGACCATGCTTTTGTAAAGCTAACATGATAGATTTGTTTTAAAGTTGTTAATCATTTAATGCTGCTTGTTTAAGTTGTCAAATGTTTTGCATATATATATAACAAGAAGCAAAAAAAAAAAAAAGTTTATTTTACCTCCCCCATTTTCTTTGTTTTCTTTTAGTTCCTTAGCTTCTTTCTCCTACAAATTCAAGAAGAGTCTTTTATTGATCTCGAAAGCTACATCATTGACATTTGGTAGGAACATTTGGATAGTTGTTTTAATTTTATTGAGCATATGGATTACCACTTCAAAACATATCATAGGTTAGGATAATGTTCCTTTAGATCATTCATTTTTGGCTACCACATATAGTTGGGCCAATTTTCATTTGAAATTGGGGTTTGGTTGGGTTTAATAATCTAATTGAGCTCTAAGCATTCACATTGTTTCTAGCTAATCTTTTTAAATAAGGAGTAGAACTTTTTGGTTGAACCTTTCTACATCATTTATTGGTTTGTCCTAGAAATTTAGTTTGAAAGATGTAATTAAAGATTTATCCTTTAGAACTACCAAATTTAGAACTTAGTTGAAATGTTTTATGGATATTAGTTTTTACTTAAATTTCTAAGTTTATGTGGTTTGTTTTAAAATCATTGACGCCTTTAGTTATATCTTATAAATAGTCCATTTTAATTGTTGAATTTTAGTTTAAAATTTTAATTTCTTATTTTAAGTTTAATTTTTTTTTGGTAAGGACTAAATTGTACATAAATATTGATTTAGGCTAAATGAATGAAGATTTAAGAAGTCTAGGACCCATTTACAAGAAGAATTATGTGAAGGACCAATACTACTACTTGTTGCAACAAAGATCTATTTGGTCATGAAGAGTGAAAATAATTTTTGTGAAAATATTGGTCATGGCTCATCCTAACCAAAATTCTTTTTTGTTAGGACGAGTAGTGTTTGTACAATTTATATAAATTCATTCCTTAGGCATGAATTAAAGAGACTTTTAGCATTTTTCTTAGTTTCTTCTTTATTCTTTATATGTAATTTTGTACTCTTAGTGTTGCATTAGAATTAAAATAGTTTTTTTTCAAATACTTGAAGGGAGATCAGCTTAAGAAAGTGGAAATCTTAAAAGGTTTTACTATTTCTCAAGTTCCTTTAGTAAAATTTGATTTCATTTTTATATCTTGTGATTCTACCTCAATCTTCTTGATAAATCTCTATTGTTTTGGCTTGTATTTTGTGATTTCTTTGCTTTAATTTTTGGATTATATGTGATTAAATGTTATTATATCCATTGTAATAATAACTTATTGGATGGTTATATTGATTATAGTGCAGTTGTGTGAGCTTAATGCTCTTGATTAATTTCTCTAAGTGTTTAATCTAATTATGAAGCCTAAACATCTTGAAGATAAAGTCTAGGAACTAAGTAATTGGATTAGGTGCCAAAAAATTGGTTAAGTAGAGTTAGAGAGGTAAACATCTTGAGAATAAAGTCTACATTTATTTCATTTCACTTATGATAAGCAATTATGATTGGTTGTTGAGTATCCCAAAAGTTTGATAAATTATGGCAATGACTAATTAACATTGGATGTATGATTTTTGAGCTATACTTTGTTGATTAAGCTAAATAATTCATTGTCTTTAATGCACATGTAACTCCTGCTAACTGTTAAATCAAATAGTTGAAATCTTAGAATAGGTTAGAGAGGTTGTCATATCGCTTAGAACGAAAAGGTTAAAGGAGTTAGTTAACCATAATGAGCATAATGACCTGAATGAACAAAACATCTATAAGACACATTGATTACAATTAATTCTCATTTTGAGTCTAAATTACATGTTAATTTAAGTTGAGTTTAGGAGGAGTATAAATTATCTCTTTTAATGGCCTCTAGTGACTAGGATTCCTAGGATGCTAGGGTACATAGGTACTAGTTAGGCTAACTTAGTCCACTAAGTAGATAATTAGTATTGTTTATAAATGATATTTGTAACATTCGGCTTTTGTTAAAATGTTAGAAATGGGCTAGATATAAAAGAAAGTCCCCTAAATAGAAAGATTCAAGGCCAAATAAAATTATGATAAAATTTTAAATAATGAAAAATGAGAATTTGAGGTT
Organism: Erythrophleum fordii; assembly: GCA_032878935.1. NCBI lineage: Eukaryota > Viridiplantae > Streptophyta > Magnoliopsida > Fabales > Fabaceae > Erythrophleum > Erythrophleum fordii. The sequence continues at coordinate 25,573,083 of JAVQMF010000054.1, read as the reverse complement.
TGAGTTTCCTAAAAATTTGAGCCATATAAGTTGAAAAAAGTTTGTGGAAGGAAGTTAAGGTATTTTTATAATTTTTGAAAATTTTAAGCTTTCTCGGGTTCTCAGAAGTCTTAAAAGTCATAAGAACTCCCAGAACAGTTAAAACTACTTTGGTGAGCAATTTTGACAAAGGGTTGACCAAAACTTTGACCGAACAATTTGGAATGATTTCAAACCTAATTTTAGTGAAACCAAAGGCAATTTAAAAGTTAGAGAGTCTAAATTTTATGATAGAAAAGACGGTTCTCGAAAAGGATCTCGAAAAGGAATTAAAATGATGCTAAACAGATAAACCATGGTTTAGGGACTAAAATAAAAAGTTGAAAAAGTGTGTTAATTTTACCTTTTAGCTTTTTAAACGTCTAACCACTTGCTATAGCCTTAGCCATGATTTTTTCTTGTCTAAAACAAAGCTAAGAAAGCTCCAAAGAAGTGCACAACGAGAGGGAGAGAAGAAGGAGAGAAACCAAGCAAAAAAGGTAAGGAATTCATGGTTTTTCATGCTCTCTCTTTTACTAAACCTCTTCTCCTCTTTCTCCTCTCTTCTCCATGATTTTGATGATTAATTTGAGGTTGATTGGTGGCTGACTCAGTGGGAAGAGGAAAGGAATTGAAGGAAGGCTTAGGAGCTTTGGAAAGCTTACTTGAAGAAGCTTGAAACCAAGGTAAGAACTATAGCTTCTCTTACTTCTTCTTGGTTTTTTTCTCCATTAGATTTTTGGTCAGAATTGAGCCCATCTAGGAGAGAGTTAATTTTGGTCTTAGCTAGGTGTGAAAAAGGATTTTTAAGCAAGAGAAGTAGGAATATGCAATAGGAAGTAAAAGGAGAGCTATAAAACTCAAGCTATCTAACTTAGGGATTTTGGTAAACACATGCAAATCTAAAACTTCCTAAAAGTCCTATGGTTTATATAAGAGTGTGAGTAAGTTCTCAAGACACCTAGGAAGTCTCCCAAGTGGAAATTCCCTAAAGAGAAGCAAGCAAACTCTATGGGTGCTTCTAGCTTGCATAGGCTCGGCCAAAATAGAACCATGCACCTAGGGAGTGTTTTAAACTGTTCTAAACCTAAAATAGGACTAGATATGATAGGAGAGCACCAAAGGAAGTCTTAGAATAAATTTCAAAACCATATCTTGTGAGATGGAGGTTTAGGTTCTATTTTAAGACATTAAGAAGCCACTTATAGCTAGGCTCCATGAGATGAATTTGTGATGACTTCAGGGAGTTTAAATGGAGTCAAGAGACCTAGAATGAATGAGAAATGGGAACCAAGATCATAAATTCCAAAGGTTCCTTCATTATGTCTTGTATATAGCCATTATAGAGACATATGAGGAAGTAGCCATGCATGGACTTTTCATAAGGCTAAAACTTGTTGCCATAAGTAATTCATGTCTCATTTAATGTGTTTAGCCCAAAAGAATCAAGTGCCACCTAGTTACATATATTTGGCCATAAAGGGAAAGAAGAGTTCAAGAGAAAAGCGTGTGATATTGGCTCCAAAGTAGCTCTCTAACTTTTCTCACATGCATATCTTGGATGTGTGCTTGATGTTGAGTGCTTATGTGTATGTTTGAACAATGAAATGTGTTTTTAGCTATTACTTACTTGTTATGATACCATTATGCATCTTGAAATGAGTTTATTAATGTGTTTTGGCTTGAATAGGGATGGTTAAGCCAAACGTCCCCTAATATAAGTGAGACAAAGCCAAAAATCTCAAGAAAAATGAAGCTTAGTCAAAAGTCCTTTGAAAGTAGGTGAAGCAAATCCAAAAATCATTATAAAGTTGGGTGAGGCTAGATCAATGCCCTTGAAAGCCTATGTTTAATATGTATGAGCTCACATGACCAAGAAAATGTTTCATGTATGTTCATGAGAAGCTTGTTGATATGCATGCATTCTTTGACATGTTTTAACATCCATTATATATGTTTAAAAGGGTAAAGAGCTATTGGAATTTTTTGAATCTCACTCTTCCTCACCATATGCCTAATTATGTCTAGGTGAGCCAAATGGATCAAAGAATGGTGGCCAACAACCTTGAGAAGCAAGACTTTGACAAAAGGATAGAGAAATGGGCTTTTTATTTGCATTTTGATGTTAAAAATTGTAACCATAAGATATATATATATATATATATATATATAAAATGTAAACTATTGAACATGTCCAAATATATGTAAATATAATGTATCTATCAATGAGGAAGCCAAATGAATGGGAATGTGTGTTTTTGCCCCTCATTTGCTTTTATGTCCATGTGTATGAATGCAAGTGATAAGGTGATAATGAGCTCCATGATGATTTGGATCATTTGACATACTTTTATATGTTGTAATTATGCTTTTAAATTTACTCAAGTGGTTATAGAAAGGTAAGAAGAGCAATTGGTGCCTAATGATACTCTTTTGGACTTCAAAATTGGCCAAATGGTGAGTTAAACCAAAGTTTAACCAAATGAAAGATTTTTTGTATGAAAATTGGCCAGCAAGTAGATCTCATCTAGATCTTTTCATAGAGATATAGAGCACTCAATTTGTAGCTCTAAAGAATTTATTATGATTTTCAAAGTTGGCCAAATTATGCAGAGATGGTATGTGCACAATTCATATGTTAGTTTATGTTTCCATGTCACATGTAGGACAAATAAAGTCCAATGCTCATGAAATTTTACAAAAATAAACTAGATATCATAAGCTTTCCATAGCCACTAAGATCATCTCATTTGGAACTCTGTAGAGGAAGAACCAAATTTTTGAAATTGCATGACAGTAATAGTAATGTAGCTTGACCTTTGGTACGGTTCTATGAATTTCCATAGGTTAAATGCTAGTGCATTGGTCTAAAATTATTTTTACTCATTAGTTAACACCTAGATATTTCTAGAATTGTATGGTTTAATTAATTTCTATTTTTTTAAAATTAGTTATGAATTTTCAAAATTCACACTAGAAAGCTGGACATGCCAACCCGAGAGCAAAACTTGATTTTTCTGATATATGGCTTCATACCCAAAATATATGAGATGAATTATGATGTTTATGACTTGAATGGATATGTTGTGGACTTAAAATGATATTGATGAGTTCATATGGTCCCTAAAGCTATGAATCATATATGTGGCCTCCCAATTATACAATTTCCCATGGGTGAAAGTGTATGTTTTCTTACAAATCTCTTCCAATATGCATGGGATACGTTGAGATAGCTTATGGGACAATTGTTTGAGAGCTAAAAAGTTAAGGTATTATAATATCCATCTTCGTGGTATTAACTTCAAATACACGAGTTTTACTACTTGGTATGACTAGTATGCTTGCTAAAAGTAGGCTTCACTATTTATTTGCCTATTTAATTAAATTATTGTATTATTCTCCCCCACACTCAAGCCGTGCACCATTTTTATTCCTAGATCTATCATAAGTTTTGGAACATTGTTTAAGATGATGTGATTAAAATATGGTAACCTATCTTTTTAGTCATGGCTATTTCCTTAAGAGTTTAAATAAAATTTATATTACATTCATTCCTAAGTGTGATTCACCTTAAAGTCTTAATGATTTTCATCTTATCATTTATTGAGATGTGTCAGATAAGATTATATAAAAGGTTTTTATGTAATAGATTGAAACAAATTCTTTCAAATTTTATTGTTTCTAATCAAAATGGATTTCTTTGAGGAAGAATTATTTATAATAACATAATGTTAGCATTTGAGTTAATGAATACGTTACATAAATCTTAAGGTCTATTAAGGGGTGGTGCACATACAAAACTAAAAATTCCTAAAGGTTATGATAAGCTTTCTTGGAATTTTTTGCAAGCCATGCTTGCTAAAATGGGAATGCTAGGTCATTGGATTCTAATGGTTATGCAATGTGTCACCATAGTTATTTATTAGGTATTGTTGAATGGAAGCTTTACTATTCCATTTTATCTTCGCTAGGGTATCAAACACATAGATCCTTTATCTGCTTATTTTTTTATTCTACGTTCTAATATTTTGTCTCGCACAATTCCTAATGCCAAACAACAATGAAACAAGGGTGGTATTAAAATTAGTAAAGATTTTAAACCTATTCCTCATAATTCAAAAAGTATCTCGTATAAGTATAGCTATTGGTTTGGTCAGGTAATTAACCCTTTTAAATAAGAAAGAACTTTTAGTCCTAATGTTCCACACATTTAACAAATTACTTTCTAGCATATTTGGATATAAATTTAGATTGGGCAATGGTAACTATTGTCGAATAGTTTCAAATAACTAGGTTGTGCAAGTAAGTTTGTAGTAAGTGGTGTAGCCAAGATCATCTCCCATGGAAATGGATTTTAATTATTTAAGAAAGCTTTTTAAATGTCAAAGGCAATCTAAAAACTAAAAGTTTTATAGATTTGTTGAGGGTTTAATGACTGAAATTAAAAGTGATTTCAGAATTAAAATGCAATTTCTAGCTAAAATCAAATAAATTGACAACAACCAAGCATTTAAGTATAACCAGCCATGAGTGAATTTCTTGAAATTCAATTTTCATTATCCAAATTATATTTCACTAAGGTTTGGACCTAATCCTCTTTAGTGTATTCATAGTGAATTTCCTTAAGTTACCATTTAAGATGCAAGAAACTAGCAAGTTATGGACTCTTAAAACCGTAAGATTACACGAGCTTACTAATTATTGAATTAAGCTCATTGAACATACTAAAAATAAAGATTAATTGATTCTTTGAAGCCTCTGCACTTTCATCTTAGATGCCTAATTAACTAATTAAACATCAAAATTCTTCAAATCAAAATTTAACAACAAAAATTCCGACAAAGTTCATACAATGACCATTGCATTATTCAAGTTGAAAATTAAGAGGAAAAGAGAATGAAATGTACAACTATAAAAACACTCCAAGGTGTCTATTTACTAGCCCAACAATCTTAAGAATCCAATCTAAAAATACAACCACAATTATCAAGTTAATATAAGCTTAACCTAGTTTCATATAACTAGAAAATTGCGAGTAAAGAGAATAAGAAAAAGAGAAAAGGATTGGCCAAATCTTGGAGCAATTATCTTGGATTCAAATTTGCACTTTTAGATTTGGCCAAGCTACATGGTGGATTCAAGCTACCATTGACAGAAAATTGATGGAAGAAAATCTGGTGCAAAGCTTCAGTTATAGGAGCTTCGAAAAGGGAGGACCTTGTGTGATTCATCCATGGGCATTTTTGTGCATCCAAAAGAGACCTCTTGAGAGAGAATTATATCTACACTAATTTGTTTGAAAAGTTCATCCACCTCATCTCCCTTTTTTTCAATTTTTATTTTCTAAAAGTTCATTAAAAAAAATCTGGACAATTGTTCAACTACTTTAAGTTGTAGACATGTAACTTCCATCTTTACATCTTGGGCTTTGATTTAATCTTGTAACCTACAATTCTCCTCCAAATTAATCTCCACCATCTAAATTCTATTTGCCCATTAAAAATATACACATATAATAGAAAATATTAAGTAAGAAAATTTACAAAATTATTTAAAAAGAATTTATGCATTAAAAATTAAGAATTGTGCAAATTAATTCCTAGAGTGTAAAAATGACCAATAAAATCAAATCTCATCTAATAAAATCCAATAAGCCATAATTCATCATTAAAAAGTTCAAATAAAGAGGAATAAAAGATATAAAAATAGCATTTATGAGGCAAATATCTAGGTACTTGGTCGGATGTGGGTAGACATAAAAAGCAAGTTTATACTAAGGTTATTAAAAAGAAAGAGAAAACTTTAAGCTTGGAAGTCTATGCTTCTTTCCTAAGCTGCTAGATTGACTTTAATCAATGTTGTAAAATTCAACTATTGTTTGTCCTCTTTCATGCTTTTAATTACCCACAAAATAGAGTCAATAGATACATGCAATGATTGTAACTTATTTTGGGGTCTTTGTTAAGATCAGTCAAAGATTCATTTGTTAACACTACAACAATACAAATGATTTTTGATAGAAGCATCCTATATAATTTTGATAAAAGCAAATTTTATTTTCTTTAACTTTTATATGCTAAGAATTTAGTCAGAAATGTAAAAAATAGCAAAAAGCGTACAAAAAATAACAAAAAGTCAACAAACAATCATAATGTGGTAGCAAACTAAATGCTATTGTATAAAAAATATTAATAGAAAAATGGTTAGTTAAAATCGATTGATGTGGTAAATTTTACATATATTTATCTATAAATATAATAATATGTATACTTAATTTTTAATTAATTAACATATAATTAAGTAATATGATCTGCATCTTTATTTAATTTATATTATAATTATATTATAAGTTATATTATTTATACTTATTATAGTTATTTAATAAATCAAATATTATATTAATTAATAAATATATAAATAAATGTAAATGACCAAATAACAAAACAAATTTGTTATTAAAAATTTGATAAAATGAGAATGAAAAGGAGGTGATAACATAGTTGGCTTTCACCAACTATGTTGTTGTTTGCTAATAATATTATATAGTATAATAATATGTTATATTGCATATATAATAATATGTGTAATTAAAAACCTTATTATAAATTAAAAAACTTAAATTTTAATTAGTCAATTTATGATAAGTTAGAAATGCTCTAATCTAAATACTTATTTAATTTATATTGTAATTATATTATATGTTATATTATTTATGTTGATTACTAAATAAAAGTAGCTACTTAATAAATCAAGTATTAAGTTATTGTATAAATATAAAAATAAACATAAATAATTTAATAAAAAATAATTTTTAAAAAAATATGGACAAATTTCCTATATATTTATTTTTTTTCCTTCTATTTTATAATTTTTAAGAAAAAAGGCCATATAATATATATTATATAGTTTAATATAAACATCATATGTTATATCATATATAATATATTATGTGTAATTTGAAAAAATATAAATATAAATTAACAAATATATAATAAATTTAAAATAATATAATCTTAATATATTTTAATTTAGAATATTATCATATTTTGATTTAATAAACTTAAATAATGTGACAAAAAAAAATAAAATTTTCATTAAAAAGATGGATAAATTTGAAATATATTTATTTTCCCTATATTTTTAATTTTTTTGAAAAAAATAAGTTATTATAATATATATATTTATATTTATATTTATATAGTAGCCATATTGCTATTACTAAAGTTGTATAATAATATTATAATAATATATTTTATATAAATTATGTAATATGGTATAATAATGATATGTTAGAAATAATATAATATAATAATGTGTAATCTAAAATTTTAAATTATGTTAATTAATATATAATAAATTTAAATTTAAATTAATATACAATTAAGTAATGTAATCTAAATCTTTATTTAATTTAAATTATAATTATATTATAAGTTATATAATTTATATTTATTATAGTTATTTGATAAATAAAATATTATGTTATTTAATAAATATATAAATAAATGGTAAAATAAAAAGTAAATTTTTTATTAAAAAGTTAAGAAAATGAAAACAAAGAGAGAGCAATAGCAATCATGTTGGTGTCACTATCCATTGTGGACATCTAATGAAAGCTAGTCAAAGTCCTTCCATTTAGTGATTAGCCCGTCCTTCCTTCTTTTTCAAGCTGCTTTCTAGTAATTCCATTTCTGCCAATTCCTCTTCCCTTTTTTTGGGGTTCATATCCAAAATTTTGCAAAAATTCTAGGAAATGAAAATTTTGAAGCTTAGCAACTATATTAAACTACACAAGATGGGCTTATTCATATATATATATATATATATATATGAATAGCTATATATATATATGTATGAATAACTACTAATTTTGCCATAATCTTGCTTTTATTGGCTAAAAATAGAGGAGGATCTTCACTTCTTATTCTTGTTGTATTGGACTTAATCCAAATATTGGCTTACAATTACATTTATTATAGTAAATTATAATTAATTTCATTATCTTCTATATAGCTACATTCTCCTTTATTTCAAAAAAATTTATCAACTTCAACAATTCACCAAATATTCCATAAAACTCCAAAAATTCTGTACTTTAGCTTTCCAAAAATCTCTCAACAAGGTCTAGATGCATACCAAATCTCAGACCAAGAAAAGCTCATTTAGACAAAAAGTGATGTAACTCACCAATTTGGTAAATTTTGCCTCTCATAGGGTATCACTTTGGTCCAAATGGCCTTTCCTTGAGTTTGGCCCCTCTTGGGCAAGTTTAAAAGCATAAATATGACTTGTAGAAACTGCTCAAGTGATCCCAAATACCATGTATCTCATTTTGACCATCTTACATCTAAGAATGCATACATTCAAGTGTACACCTAAGTGCTCAACTTCCATATTTCTATTGTCTTGGCACCATACAAGATTCATACATCATTCATATATAATATTACATTTGTTCAATGGTTTACAACTCAAAAATATCATGTGCATATTCACTTTGACATTCCATTACAAGTTAGGTTACATGATAACAAAACACAACTCCTCATGGTGCTTGACTTGCTTTCCTTGCCTCTTAAATATCGCCTAGACATTTCAAGATAGTGGAGGGAAAGGGAGTGAGATTCCTAGAATCTCAATAGCTCACACACCCATTCACGCACACATTCAAGGAATATATACATATCAAAGCATATGTATGAAAGGTTTAGCAACCATAAAGTATGCAAAATCACAATTTTCATACCACTCATTCACATTTAAGCCAAGACTATGCTTTAGAAACTTTTGGTTTTGCCTCATCCCATCTCTATGATTTTTGGATTTGCCTCACTCTTGCCCTAGGAACTTTTGACTTGGCCTCACCCTTCCAAGAGACTTTTGGCCTTGTCTTATCTATGCCATGAGACTTTTGACATCTCCTCACCCTTATGAGTCATTTCCACAACCATAGTCATTCTAAAAGACACATTGGTACTAATGTAAAGTCAAGGCATCAAGTGGCATATCATCAAGTCACAAGGACACACACAAGCATGCAATAACATACATATGCCCACAAGAATGCAAGAAGAATGAGGTGAAGAGCTATCTTGAATTTATGTAAGATTTCCTTGATCCTTTTCCTTCCCTTTTTTGGTCCCACAAGTGCACCTAGGTGGAGTAGGGTTTTCTAGACCTAAACATCACAATTATCACACCATCATATACTTGAAACAAGCCAAGATACAAAACTAAAGCTTGGATACACACTTGGTCTCATAAGTGGCATAATGGTTCCATAATTGACTCAATGAAGAAACTCTCATATTTCAAGCTTTAGGCCCCATTCTCTTGTTATTTCCAGACTTCTTGGACTCATTTAAGGTCCTTGGAGCCCTCACACATTCACTTGAACAATTGGAAATCTAAGTTGCTTCATAAAGTACCATGTTGGACACCATTGCTCCATCTCTCATTCCATGGCTCCTAAATTTTTTTCCAATGGTTTCTCCCATCTTCTAACATCATATAAAGTCCCAAACCAAGGCTAGAACAAATTAAAACACTCTCTAACTCTATAAACTAGCCTAGGCTGAGATATACACCAAGGAAGGAGTTCATAAGCTTCTTGATTTTTCCTTGATGGGAGAGCCACTTGGGAGGGTTTCTAGAGGTCTTAGGAGCTCAAGAAAACATTCAAATAACCAAGAAATTACTCACACAAAATCATATTTCATAAAACCCTAAAAAATCCTACACTTTTCTATCTTGTTTTCTACTGGTTTTCTTTGGAATTTCTTGCCATATTCCATCTTCCCATGGCCTAAAACCCTTGCTTCTCTCTTGGTTTTGGATAGAAAACCTCCCCTTATATGGTTTTGTCCTTGGCCTAAATCATACACAAGGAGAAGCAAGAGGAGAAAGCAACATAAGTAAGGATTTACCTTAGGTTTAAACTTGTTTTCAAGAATTTTTCTCCTTGATTGGCCTCCTCTCAATTAATTCAAACTTTCCCCTTGTCTGCTGGACCAAAAATAGCATCAATCATCTCAAGAAAACTATAGAAAGAAAGCATGGAAGGAGAGGAGCAAGGTTGGAGGAAGAAAGAGCATGAAATTCCATGGATTTACCTACCTTTTCCTTGATTTTTCTCCTCCTTTTCTTCCCCTTCTTGTTAGCCAAAGAGAGCAGATCATATTTTGTATTTTGGGTACAAAATTTCATGCTTAAGAAGCTGGGAGAAGAAAGGAGAAGTGTGTGAGAGTTTTTAGAAGCATACTTTTCCAAAAATTCTAATTTCGTCCTTCCGTAATGACAATTTTGTTTCGACTTCGTTTTAGCTCTTTTTTTAGAACTATTTTTCCATTTTAAAATTTAGGTTTCCAATTTAGTAAAATGCCTTTAGAATCACCCAATTTGGAGTTAAAACCTTACCGAATGACTCTGTCAAAGTTCAGGCTCACCATTATTGGAAAACATACACCAGAGGAGCTTTACTAGTCCCAAGGCTTCCCATAGTTTTTGGGACCTCTGAGAACCTTAGACAATTCAAATTTCCCATTTAGAAAGCCCTCCTATGTGTTTTTCTAAGAGTTGCACTTATTTACAAAAATGTCATTACATTTCATCAGTTTCAGTTACTAATATACACATATGCATACATTTGGTTCCAAAATAGATTTATACATCATATTTACATACTCTTATACATGCTTAATAATTTACATCTCATAAACATCATTGAGTTACAAACTTTAACATCAAAATGCCTAAAATTTCTATTCCATTGTCAAAGTCTCTTGCTTCAAGATGTTTGGCCTCTATTCCTTGGTCTACTTGGCTCACCTAGATATGATTAGATATATGTAGGGGAAGAGTAAGATTCAAATAATCCCAATAGCTTTTTACTCTTTCAAACATACATAAAGGATGTATTTATATGTCAAAGAATGTATGCATATCATTTAAACTACTAATGAATATACATAAATCAATTTCCTCATCATGTCAACTTATACATGTCAAACATAAGCTTTCAAGGGTATTGGTTTAGCCTCACCCAATTTTCTTGAAACTTTTGGATTTGTTTTACCCACTTTCAAGGGACTTTTGAATTAGCCTCACTCTTCTTGAAACTTTTAGCTTTGTTTCACCCATTCCTAAGGACTTTTGGCTCATCCTCACCCATGCTAAAGGCCTTTTAGCATAACCATACCCATTCAAGCTATTTTGCATTCAAAAGGACCTCTTAAGAAGCATAATGGTACCATAGCATATAATCAATGACTAGAAACATACCTCATAATTTAAACATACACATAAGCATCCAATGAGAAGTAAACATCTAAGAAATTCATGCAAGAAAGGTTAGAGAGCTACCTTGTGCTAAGAAACCCAAGCTTTTTCCTTTGCTTTCATACTTTCCCTTAAGTTTTTTCCTTCTTCTCAGCCACATACACACAATTAGGGAGGTCTTAATTCACTTAGCCTAGATACATCAAATAAGACACAATTCTATCATTGGAACCACTTTTAACCTTACATGAACTTTATACAAGCTCACTTTCTCTTATGATATCATTATGGTTCCATATAAGGCACAATGAAGCAACCCTTAAAATTCATGATCTTAGATCCAATTTCTCATTCAATCTAAGACATATGACTCCATTAGAACTCATTAAAGTCATCACCAATTCAATTCAAGGAGCCTAGACTCAAGTTGCTTCTTTATGTCTTAAAATGGAGCCTACATTTCTATCTTATAAACCATGGTATCTAAATTTAAACCATTAGTTCCTTTGATATTTATTAATCATATCTAGGCGTGAAGAGAAATTTGCCAAGGTGCTTCATCTCCTTTTGGCCGAGACATATGCACTATTAGCCACCTATGGAGTTTCAATTATTTTTCTTAGGAAAATGGCACTTATGAAGTTTCCTGGATGTCTTATGATCTCTTACATACTCTTACATAGGTTAGACTATCCTTAAAAAGCTTTAAAAATGGCTAGGTGCACTAAGAACCCTAACTCACATAACTTGTTTTCTAATGCTTTTCCTTTAAATCTAATTAGATATTCTTATTCCTCATGCTTGATAACCCTTGTCTCTACCTTGTTTTAGGTTAAATTCCTTCCCTATTGATTGGGCCTAGTTCTGGCCAAACAAGAGCACAAGAAGAGCAAGCTAAGAGATGCAAGAAAGACCATAATTCTTACCTTGATTTAATGCTTTTCTAAAGAGCTTCCTTATGCCTTAGCCTTCTCCTTTAAATCCTCTCTTCCACTAGCTGGACCAACCACATAACAACCTTAAATAAATTAATAAAACCATGTAAGGAGAGAGGGAAAAGAGGAGAAGAGATTTAGTGAAGGAGAAGACATGAAAAAGTAAGGATTTCTTATACTTTTTGGCTTGAATCTTCTTCCTTTCTTCTTGTGTGCCTCTTGGAACTACCTTAGAATCTGTTAAGACCAAATAAAAGTTGGTTATAAGGATAAGGCAGAGGTGGGATGTGATTTAAGGACTAAGGGGCTGATTTAAGACACTTTTGAAAATTCCCATTTTGTCCCTTCTCTTGGTTCTTCTCGTTTAGACTCATTTCAACTCCTTTTTGAAAACCGTCTTTTCTATCATGAAATCTAGGTCTTCTAATTCATAGAATACTTTTGATTTCACCCAAATTAGATTTAAAACCTTCCTGAATGAATTAATTAGAATTTAAACCAACTAACATTCTAAAATGTAAATTGAAAGGTTTTTAACTATTCTAAGGGTTTCTATAATTTTTAAGACCTTTAAGGATCCTAAGACACTCATTTTTCCCATTTAAAGATCCGTCTTTTGAGTTTTCTAAAAGTTGACAAAAATAATGAAAATGCCATTAGATTTCATCTAATTTTATTTAGTTATTCTAACTTTGATTTTCGGCCTTCTTTTGCCTTATATCCTTATTTTCAATTATTTAAAATTTTATCCTAATTTTATTTAGCCTCAAATCATTCAATTTAAGGGACCTCCTTTTATATTTTCCTCGATTTAAGACTTTTTAGGACATGTCGGGTATTACAAAAGTAGCAAAACAATAAACTATAATAAATACTTTATTGAAATAATTGTAAAATTGACAAATTGTTCTTCTTTAGAATCTTGCTCCAGAAGAGAAATATTCTAAGAAGGTTATTCACTCTCAATTTTTGCTCTGCCTAAGACTAAAACTGAATGGCCTTATATAGAAATCTATAGACTGAAGTACAATTATATTTGTCTTTCATTTACACTTTTGTTCTAGTTGTACAATTATTATTGCATTTAATTATTAACTTCTAAAATTTCTTGAGATTCCTTCTATTTTCTCTTACTTTTGTTAGCCACATTTTACTATGCTAAGGTTCCAACTATTGGGACAATGATGAATTTTAGCTTTTTACATTTATTAGCACCATAATAATGTGTCATTTATTTCTTTCTTCTAGTTAAACTCCTGTTTGAAATCTAATCCAAAACAATCATCTTTATTTTGTGGCTTTTTTGGCTCTTGAGTTAAAGATTCTACATCTGAAGAAGAGGCTATCTCTTACATCTTTTTAGTGGAATCAACTATTCTTGAATAGTTGCTAATTTTGCCATAATCTTACTTTTATTGTGTAACACCCCGAAATTAATTAAGGTGTTAATCATGGATTAAGATTAATTAAGAATAATTAATATGGGATGATTGGGCAAGTTAAGTAAATAAGGATTTTAGATAGATAGATTATTAATATGGGCTTGAGAATTAATTGAGATAGAAACTTCACCTAAGCCTAAATTGATGAACCATGATAAGAGGCTAATGGAGGCCCAATGAATTAGAGGCAGACCCAAACTAATTTAATGAGATAGAGGCCCAAGATTTATCTTGTATAGGCTCTATTAAGTGGCCCAACTACCCTTGTGCAGACCCAAGCCCTTGAGCTCTTCAAATTAGGCCCAATTCCTATTAAATTTCAGCAATCCAATGTGTGAAAACTGGCCCAACAGAATTATGCAGCCCAACACTTAAAAACTGGCCCAATAAACAAAATCTGAAACCCAATTGGATTTGGACTTGGAGCAACCCATGACCCAGCCCCTTGACCCAACTTAAACCCATCTAAACCCTAATTGCTTCAGCCACTTTTCCCCCATTTTGCTGAAACACAAAAATAGAAGAGAATTTCGGAGGTGAGGAGAGGAGACTAGGGTTTTTGACATAATTCTGCATTTTCTCACATTTGGAGCAAGATTTGGCCAAGGTAATAGTTATAGAACTTAACCCCCTTATCTTTCTCTTTAATTTGGTCCAATTAGTTTTTCATTTGGAGTAATTTCATTATACCCAAAATCTGAAATGTGGGTGTTTAGGGATTTCCTTGAGGAAATTCATAGGTTGAGGTTGGGGTTGGTATTAGGTGAGTTTAAACCCCCATTTTGATGCATTTTCTGTTAGTTTGAGACTCCTATAGTTGACCTATGATATGGGCTTTGGTTTCATGTGAAATTACCCAGAAATTGGAGTGAACTATGAAAATTTCTGGTGTGGGGAAGTTGGAATCCGAAGTTAAATCCCTTGGTAATTAGGTGAGTAACCTCTAGTCTGTTATTAGTAGTTCAACTCTTTGAATATTTAATTGTGATCAAGAATGATGATAATGATGCTTGTTATAGGCTTGGTGTGCATTTGAATTATTATGGTAGCTAGGGGAAGAGTAATTGGCTTCATTGAGGTAACTGGGTTATTTTCCTAATTCCATGTATATGCTCATGTTAATCTGCTATTTGTTACACATGCTTGATTTTGAAATGTTAAATGACTGGTTGACTACTTGATTGTTATTGTGATTGGACCTTGTGAGTCCATGGTGGAGTTGTGGTGCGGCTGCCACCCGTGCATGTGCTACGATCGAGCACTGGGTATGATCAACCCCAGATGCACTGAGCCCTGGTTGTGCTCAATAGGGAGTAGGTGCCGTGGACGGGCCTCTCCCGATGTTATTGGCCATTAACATGTTATGTGTGATTGCTGGTATGGGACAGTAGTCATTGGTAGCTCAACTAGTTCATTTGCCAATTGAATTGATAATTCTGATATTGATGACATGAGATTGTCTTGGATTGATTGACTTGTACATATATATGGGAATTACCTTTTGTTACTGAGATTGTATATCTCACCCCGTTGTGGGTTAACATTTTCAGGGACCGGACCTCTTAGTGTCGAGGAAGAAATTAATGGAAGACCATTAAATGGTTTGGTAATGCATAGGTTTAGGAGCTTTGACAAAAATGTATTGTAATTAAATTGTTAGTTTTGTATCTTGCTGCATTGCATCATGAGTTGCCAAGTATAGGGATTGTATATGTAATTCGATTATCATGGAATTGAACCTTATGACTGTAATTGGCTAATAATGGAAAGTGTATCTAATGTTAAATATCAACGGTGTATGATTGGTGTTGTTATTATTCCATAAACTTGCTGATAGGAGGTAATTAGAGGGAAGAAATGGGCATATAAGTTTTGAATTGGTAATGGAAGCATAGCTAAATAAATAAGGTAGATAAATGCCATTAGAGCCATATAAAATGAGGGCAAGTGACCTTAGGGTGTCCCTAAGAAGAGAAATGGAGTGTGGGGGGCGAAATATAGTGAAAACAGCTACAAAAGGGAGTCACGCCGTAGCCAAGAAGGTTTCGCCGCGGCCTAGGGAGTGACAGTGGCGAGGGACGCCGCGGCGCGGAGTGAAAATAATCGCCCAGGGGGTGACAGAACGTAACCTCGCCGCGGCGCGAGTCGAGGAAATTAATTACGGAGGTTACAGTAGCAAAACTCACCGCGGCGCCACATAGGTTGGCCGCGGCGCAGGTCCAACTCGTCGCGGCGATGCCGCAGCGAAAGTCAGGAAAATTCCCGAGAGCAACTTGCCTGCGGCGCAAGAGTTCTAGGCCGCGGCGCAAGTCTAAAAACTCAATTTTCAAGCTCCAGAACCTAGCTTAGCCGCGGCGAAAAAGTTTCAAGTCGCGGCGCAGGTCCCCAAACTCCTATATTTGACCTAGAAACCTTAATTTCAGTAAGGCTAATGTTAGGGAATAGTATGAGTACATTGGTGGGATGTTTTTGTGGGTTGAAATTAATTAATGGATGAATCCTAAACCTTTAATGATGGTACAACCCCTTTCATGCATGTTCCCGTTATGGTTGTTAGTTGATGATCCTAGTAGTATCAAGGTTTAAATTTCCCCTATATTTCCCTAATGTAATTAATTGCAATGACTCCAAACCTTGATCATTATTTATTAATCGTGTATTCAGCTATAATCACTGATATTAGAATCTAGGGTCGTCACATATTGTCTAAGAATGGAGAAGAATCTTTAGTTATAATTCTTGTTGTGTTGGACTTAATCCAAATATTGACTTGGTTTACATATGCAAACTTTTGATTGTACTTATTCCACCAATTTACCCTAAATCTTTTGGATAAACAACTTAATGTAGGGCATGTATGAACCCCTGATAATACTGTAAAGGTCAAACTCATCACCCATGGGATTCTAAAATGATAGAAAGTGTAGCATAGTTTGATGGCTTTAAGGTTCTAGTTGTAGATTTACTAAGTGTGGTTAGTTATATGGTTACCCCTTTATCTCTATTTCCCCTGGGAAGAAGAGCCTCCTCTAATGGAGCTCATGTAAGAAAAGTTTTTGCTTAAGAAAATTAGGCAAAAGATTATTTTCTCCTTTAATGAATTCGATGTCAAAATAAAAAAAAATGATAAAATTACTTGCTACCTTACAAAAATTTATTTTGAAACTAGATCTTTTACATTTTTTATAAAACTTCTTTTGTTACTTTACAATCTATTTGTAATAAAACATTCTAATTTATCAAATCATCTCGAAATTTTGAAATATGTAAAACTATTAATAAGATTTCTTTTTCAATGGTGGAATATTTCTACTCAATTTCTATCCTCACTCTTGAGTGATATCTTACAATATGTTCTCTTTTTTTTTCTATTTTTTTTTTGCTTTAATATTCTTCCAAATCTTATGTTTGATGTGTCATACCATAATGAGATAGCATAATTTCTATGTTACATTATGCTTATAATGTCCTTTTTCATATATTCAATACTTTTGGTAGCTTAATTTACTGACATTAAAAGTGAAATAATTTATTCTTGCTTAAACGCACCATTTCTGTAACATCCAAGATTTCAAAAATTTTTTGAAGTCTACCAACTATAGCCAAGCTCCCTATTAACTATAGTGAGGGTACTGATTTGCTATAGTGAGGAGCCAATTCGCTATAGTGAAGGTACTAGTTCGCCATAATGAGGATGTAGTTGGCTATAGCGAGTTCATGTGTCTCATACAAAATTCAGGGAGTTTATTGCAATAGCGCCCACTGTAACGAGAACAAGAAACCTGGAACTGATAAGTGCTCGTCATAGAGAGGGTTGTTTCTCGCTATAGCAAGACTTGTTTTAAAAAAAGCATGAAAAAGTAGAATTTTGCTTTTTAAAGAACCCAAAAGCCTTTTATTTCTTCTAACCAACCTTCCTTCCTCCAAAACAGAGAGAGAGTGTAACAAACATAATTTTCATAAAACGACGAAATGAGCCATATAAAAGTAAATCTTCTGAAATGACCTAGATAATATCCCAAAAAATTTGGGTTAAGTCTTAGACTCTTAAAAATGATAATTCTAGGCTCAGACAGAAAGAAAAATAGAGTTAGGATGGAGAAATAATTTGCGATGGAAATTGACAAAACGTAATAGCATTTTCGTAAATAAGTATAACTTTTGAAAAACCACATAAGAGGGCTTTTTAAATGAAAGTGTTGAGTTACCCAAGGTTCTCAGAGGCCCCAAAAACTATGGGAAGCCTTGGGACTGGTAAAGCCCTTCCGGTATATGTTTTTCAACGTCAGTTGACTCAAACTTTGACTGATTCGTTCAGTAAGGTTTTAGCTCCAAATTGAGTGATTCCAAAGGCATTTTATTAAATTGGGAACTTAAATTTTATAATGGAAAAGATGGTTCTCAAGAAAGGGTGCCAAGAGAGATGTGTAAGAAGGCCAAGAAAGAAGGGAGAACATCAAGGAAAAAGGTGAGAAAGTTGTAAAAATTCATGGTTTCTTCCTTTAGAAAAATGGTTCCTCTCTCTTTGCTCCCTTTTCCCATGATTTTGGGTGCTCATATGGTTCTGTTTTGGGCTTGATGCAAAGAGGGAAGTGCAAGAATTTGAGGAGAAGATTTAAGCAAAAGGAGAACCTCTTGGAAAAAGCCTGATTCAAGGTAACTTCTTTCCATTTTATTGCATCTTCTTTCCTTGCTTCTTCTTAAGTGTTTCGGTCAAGAACAGGACCATGAGAGAGGGGGGTTTTTGACTTAGAGCAAGCATGAAACCATTGATTTAGGCTATGGGAACTTGGAATATGCAAAGAAATTGGAAGGAAAACTAATAGGATTTAAGATAGGAAAGTGTGAAGCTTTTGAACATAATGCAAAAACTGATTTGATTCTTGAATCCCCTAGTATATGTAAGTGTTTATTTGAATTCCTAAGACCTCTAGGAAGCTTCCCAAGTATCCCTTCCATCAAGGAAAAATTTAAAACCAAATACTCTTCATAGTTTAACCTAGAGCACTTGAGAGGGCTAAGGAGTGTTTTAATTGGTTCGAAGCTTGGTTTAGGGTCATATGTGATGGAAGAAGATAAGAGGAACCCTTGGGAAAAAATTAGAAGCTATAGATTGAGAGTTGAGTTAATAGGTTCCATAATGTTGCCTTAAGAAGCAACTTGTATCTAGATTCTTGAAAATGAGTTTATGATAACTTCAATGAGTCTAAATGGAACCAAAAGGCCTAGACAAAAGGCCTAGAGCTTGAATTATGGTAGTTGCTTTATTAGGCAATTAATGGAGCTATTATGAAACCAATAGACCAAATATGCTTTTTAATTGTGCATTTGATGCTTTGGCTTATTCCAAGAGAGTAATTAAGTGCTATTTGTTATGTCTAGGCCAAAGAACTCAAGCTCCATCTAGTTGTGGTTGTGAGACCAAAAAGGGAAAAGAGAAATCAAAAAGGAAGATTGTGTCTAATTGCCAAGGTAGCTCTTTATTCCTTCTTGTTTGCATTCATAGACATTTAATTGTCATTGTATGCTTGTATATGTATTTGCATTGTGAGACATACCATTTGATGTTGCCTTGTTGTATTGGTACCAATATGGTTATAATTTGGTTATGAAAATTGCTCTTAAAAGTGAGGTGGTACCAAAAGTCCCTTGTGATGGGTGAGGTAGAGCCAAAAGCCCTTAGAAAATGTGTGAGACAAGGCAAAAAGTCTCATAAATAAGTGAAGCCAAGTCAAAAGTCCCTAGACCAAAGGTGAGGCTAATCCAAAAGTCCCAAAAATAAAGTGAGGTTAGACCAAAAGTCCCTAGAGTTTATTCTTGGCATTAATATGATTTTCATGGCATGTAAACTATATGTTAAATGAGTATTAATGGTATTGGGTGCCTACTTGTGTACTTTGACAAGTTTATATGCCTTGATTGCTTCCTTGAATGAGTGTATAAGCTATTCAGATTCCATGAATCTCACCCCCTTCTCTCTCCCATCTTATATTGTCTAGGTGGAGCTCATGAGACAAAGGATGGAGTCTATGAAACATGAATGGCCATCTCTTAACACCTTCGTATGATTATGTTAGTTTTGATGTATAAAAACATCAAAGAATTGATGTATATATTATTTTTGAGTTGTAACAATTGGAGCAAATGTAAAAGCATGTATGGATGATGTAAAAACTATATTTGGTACCAAATCAATATAAATGTAAGATTTGGATCTTTGATGCCTTGTAAATACTAGTGTATTCTTGCACGTGGAATAGCCAAATTTAGATGTATGATGATTTGAATCACTTGGATATTACATATATGATATAATTATGCTTTCAAACTTATCCAAGAGGTGTTAAAATACAAAGAAATCCATTTGGACCAAATTGAACCCATAGATGACACTAAAGTGACCATAAGGGTGAGCTATAGCAAAATCTATCCAAATGAACTCTTCTTGGTCTAAAATTTGGCATGCACATAGGTCTTATTTAGAAATTTTTGAAAAGTTAAAGTGTATATTATTTGGAGTTATACAGAATTTTTGGTGAATTTCCAAAGTTGACAAATTTCCTTGGTTTGGTACTATCATTATGCATTTGGTCCGAAACTTTGCTTCTATCACTCATAGGACAAATGGTGTCCAATGGCTATGAAATTTTATAGGGAGAAGCTAAACATTCACAGTAACCTATACCAACTCAAATCACCTCAATTGGAGGTCTATAGAGGGAGAAATAAATTTTTAAATTTTTGTGTCAGTATCAGGTAGACCTTGGCTATTGTTCTATCAGTTTTCGAGGTCTAAAGGCTTCTAAACTGGTCTAGACTTATTTTTCTTATATGTTTAATATCTGTAACTTATCAAATTGGTATAGTTTGCTCTAATTGAATTTTTATGGAATTAGTTATGAAGCTTTGAAATTCATATCAGTAAACTGTATTAGTAACACAAGGCAGTCTGACCTTTTAAGCTTTTGCTATCGTCAAATGTCATCCAAATGATGTTATTATAGCTTGGAATTATTTTTAGCATGAATTTAACAACTAGATATTTCCATAAAGTTATCACTTGATTGATTCCCATTTTTCTAGAATTCATTATGATTTTTGAAATTTGGTACTAAAGATTTAAATTTTAGACTTGCAGGAAAATTTACATTTTTCTAGTTTTTGGCCTTATATCCATGGTTCAAGGATTGTTTTATGATATGCATGAGTTGTATAAAGGGATTTTGAGTAGGGAATGTGATTGGTGGGCTCACGAGATCCACAGGGCAAAGTATGAACGTCCAAACTCCCTGACGTGATGTAATAATTGCCATGGTTTTACTCCTTTTCTTTAGAATTTCCTAGAATCAAGTTTAAGTGAAGGATAATTGAGTCCAACGTATTATGGTGTTACAATTTCAACTTACCAATCTCATCTTTCATCCTTAATACACTTGCTTATATAGAAACATCATAAAAGGAAGCATGGAATTCAGGTCTAAGGTTATACATTACAAGCTAGTCCATTTACACCATTCCATGCAATTCCATAATTTTGTCATAAATTTCAAAAATTCATATCTTAAGCTAGAGAGCTCCAAATCATGTACATTAAGACTCTATGGAAGGCTCAAGACATGAACTAGCTATTGTAAAAATTTTTTATGAAAACAAATTTATTTGGACTACAAAATCCAATGAAACAGTACCTTTATTAGAATTTTGTGCATATGCAGACTTGAAATTTTGGAAATTCATATCTTCAGCTACACAACTCCAAATTGAGTGATCTTAGTGGCTATGAAAATTTTGTAATGCCAAATATGTTCTTATAAAATTTTATGAGCATTGGAGTTCATTTGTCCCTTCAGATATATAGAAAACTAGAATTGATCAAATGAATAGTGACATAGTATTTATGCATAAATTGGCCAGATTTGAAAAATCATGTTCTTTAACTATATAAAAAGCTCTAGATAAGATTTAAATATCTAACAAATTTCATACAAAAATTCATTCATTTGGTTTAGTTTCAATTTAGGGGTAAAATATGACTCATTTTGGTATCAAGTTGGCATCAAATGGTCCATAATGTGATTTTATAATGCAAGTGACCATTTAAGCATGTCCAATACATGATTTACAACATATTTGGCCATCGAATAAGATCTCAAATATCATGCAACTAAAAAAGACCTATCCACTTGGCAATATACACACATTTTCCATGACTCATGTATACCAAAAATTTATTCTCTTATACAAATGGTTCCGACTATAGTACATAGATCATAATAGCATACTTTTACATGTGTGAAGGGTTACATCACATAAATAACATACACATTCATATTTTGATATCAAATTATACAAAATCCTATCCTATTGTCAAAGTGGCATAAGTCAAGCTTCTTAGCCTTCACTCTTTGTTCAATGAAACTTTCTTAGACAAGGTTAGACATAAAATGGGAGAGAATGAAATTCATAGGATTCCAATAATTCATTCACCCTTTCAAGCATACATATGTGGCATGTTATAATGTTAAAGAAAATAAGCATACATTGAATTCTTCCAAATGTCAAACATGAGCATATTTACAAAGCCATATAGATCCATCAAGTTTAAGAACAAGCTCTAGGGTCTTTTGGTTTAGTCTCACCCAATTACTTGGGACTTTTGGACTCACCCATTTTAGGAGCTTTTGACTTAGTCTCACTCATTTAATGAGACTTTTGGCCTTGTTTTACCTTTATTTAGGTGTTTTTAGTTTCACCTCACCCAATTCAAGAGACTTTTGGCACAACCTCACCTATCAAGAGTCATCTCACATTTTCAAAGCAATTCAAGAAGTATATTATCAACATGTCATCAAACTCATGGCAATAGACATCTTTCATGATTCAAACATACGTATAAGCAATCAATGACAATTAAACAATCAAGATATGCATACAAAAATAGATGAAGAGTTACCTTGAATTAAGAAGCATAACTTTCTTACATGATTCCCTAGCTTTTCCTCTTGGCCTCACACACACACTTGGGAGAGTTTTGCTTTGCATGGCCTAAACACATAAAAAAACATACAAAGATATCAATGGAATCATCTCTAGCCTCACATAAACTTTATACAAGTCAATTTCATCTTATGGCATTTATATGGTTCCATATTGTAGTATAATGAAGAAACTTATATAATTCATTATCTTGGCTCCAATTTCTCACTCATTGTAAGTCATATGACTCTATTTAAACTCATTAGAGTTATTACAAATTCAATTCAAGGAGCTAAATACTAAGTTGCTTCTTTATGCCTAATGAAACCTTAAACTTTCAACTTTCAAAATATGGTTTCTAAATTCAACCTAATGGTTCCTTTGGTGTTTATTATTCATATCTAGACCATTTATGACTTAGAATAAGAGAAAACTCTTCCTAAATACTTAGAATGGAGCTTGGTCGAGACTATGCTTATGGAAGGCACCAAAAGAGTTTCATTCATTTCTCTTAGGAAATTGGCATTCATGAAACTTTCTAGGTCTCTTAAGAACCCAAATATACTCTTACATAAGTTAAATCATCATTGAAAAGTTTCATAAATCCTTAGTTGCAACCAAAACCCTAATTTCCTAATTATGCATTCCATGGCTTCTTACTTAGTTCTAATGGCAACATCTTAATCTCCATATTCCAAAACCTTATTTCTAGCATGATTCAATGAAAAACCAACCCCTCCCATGTTCCTCCCATGGTGGCTGAATCTATGGGATGATGGAAAGACAAGAAGAGGCAATTTTCCATACTAAAACATATGTCAAATGAAATGACTTTTCATGATGGTTAATTTGATGTGTTTGGTTCCTTGTTAAAAGCCCTTTTCTTCATGAGTTTATATTCAAAAAACCTTCTTTTGAGATGTCAAAACCATGGAGAAGGAGTGGAGAAAGAATGGAAACTAGCCAATAAAAATATCATAGGCAAATTCTTTAAGTTTCCTTACCTTAGATGGCTTCAATCTCCCTTGAGTTTTGGAGCTATTTGGGGTGTCCTTTGGGTCTAGTTTAGAGCTAAAATTTTCATGCAAGTGAAGGAGAAGAAAGTGGAGGGGCCTATTTATACGAAGGAGCTAGGGTTTTGTAATTTTTCAATATTTCAACTTTGCTTTTAAATTTTGTTTCCTTCATTTAAACTCATTTCAAATCCTTTTTTAGAACTGTCTTTTTCATCATAAAATTTAGGTCTTCTGATTCATAAAATGCCTTTGGTTTCACCTAAATTGGATTTAAAACCTTACCAAATGGTCTAGTCCAAGTTTTGGTCAATTGATAACTTAAAATATACACTCGAGGGGTTTTATCCATTCTAGGGATTCCTATGGTTTTTAAGGCCTCTGAAAATCTTGGGAAACTTAATTTTTTCCATTTAAAACTCCCCCCTTTGACTTTTCAAAAAGTTATCCAAAATTACAATTTTGCCATTGTATATTTGATTCCTCTGTTTTGTTATTTTGGCTCCAAGTTTGTGTTATTTTTAGTTTCCTACCCATATTTTTAAATATTCTAATTAGCATCCTACCTTTAATTGGTCTTAATTCTCTTTGGTTTAGGGTCCTCTTATATCACAATATTGGTTTTAATTTAGTTTTTAAAAAATTGGATATTGCATGATGCATCTATCTCTACTATCTTGAAGGTCTTATGGTTTGGTATGCCTAAATAGGGTTACTCCTTGACTTGCTTCTTGACTCTTTGAACTATAGTTGTCGACTTAAGCTTCCAATCTATTGGGGTTTTCTTTAACCTTTGGAATAAAGGTTGTGTCTTTATCTTAAAATTGAGAATAAAATTTGCCATATAGTTCAAACATCCTAAGAATCTATATAATTGATTTTTATCTTTAATTTTGTTTAAGAATTTATTACTAAATTCCTTAACTCTAATGGTTAGAGTTATGGCTTCTTTAGTCTATTTCCATTCTTAAAACTTTTATCTTTGTTTGAAATAGCTTCATTTTTGTAGCTAAGAGCACTAATCCATTTTTCTTTATTATTGCATAAAATTCTTGTCAGTGTCCAAAGTGTTGCGTAATTGAATTTGAAAACACTAACACATCATCTATGTATACTATAGTGAATTTGGTGTAAAAATTAAATATTTCATTCATTATTTGCTAGAATTTGAAAGATGCATTCTTCTATTCAAAAGGTATTATATTCCATTCATAACGCCAAACGGTACTGTAAAGGCGGTCTTATATCTATCCTCTTCTTTTATCTGTATTTGATAGTATCCTAATTTCGTATGAAACTTTAAATATATTGCTGCATTAGCTCTCTTCCTATTAAATCTTTTTCATTAGGTATTGGATATCTAATCCATTTTAAGACCTTATTTAAAAGTTTGTAATTTATTACTAATCTAGGTGCTTCCCTTTCTATTTTTGCATGATTTAATACATAGAAAGATGGGCAGCTCCAAAGAGATTTGCTTGGCCTAATTAGATTTTTATCTAATAATTGTTGTATTTCTTGTTTACAATGCATTAATTCTCCATTCATTTGTATTGGTCTAGTTTTAGTAGGTATGTCTCCTTCTTTAAAACCTTCTTCATAAGGCAATTCTACTGTATGTTTCTTTCTATTCCAAGAAGTATCTGGGTGGTTAGAAGATATTTCTTTTTCAAAATTTTCTTTGATCTCTTTTGTTCTTTTCTATATATTAACATTTTTATTTGTTCTTCTATCTTTTTATAGTGTAATTCTTTTTGGAGAAAATTAATATGGCTTTGTTTCCTTTCTATCTAGTTTATCCTATAAATGGAATCTTCTTGTAATAAATTTATTTATTTGATTACTGGTGGCTTTATCCATTCAAATATTATTTCAATTCTTGAAACCTTAGCAACCATTCCTTTTGGACTTGCTTTAAATGACATAATTTGTTATAGAAAAGGTGTACCTAGTGTAACTGGTTCATTTAAATCTTTTACTAAAATAAAAATATTTTTAAAACATATTCCCTTATTATATATATGGATATTAGATAATTTATACTATATTATTAACTTCAAATTATTAGCTACTGATAGTGTAACGACCGGGAAAAAGAAAAGAAAAGGGAAAAGAAAGGAAGTGAAATCTGAAAATTTTCGGAATCCAGAATTTCTGCTAAGTCCTCTCGCAACAGCGAGAAACGGTCTCGCCACAGCGAGAGAGCTAGTTCGCAATAGCGAAGGCGATTCTAGCTATAGCGAGTGCTGGCAGCAGCCCATACAAAAACCAGGGAGTTGCCCGCTGTAGCGGCGCCATAGCGAGAGTGAAGTCTGGAACTGACGCGATTTCGCCATAGCGAGTGGTAAATCTCACCATAGCGAAGGGAACTGGCACGAGCTCGCCGTAGCGAAGGTTACACCTCGCCATAGCGAAGCCAGATTACACGAGCTCGCTATAGCGAAGGTTAGTTTTCGCCGTAGCGAGAGTCGGTCCGGAAGAGAGTAAATAGCGAGATTTAGACTTCATTAAACGCCCAAACTCATTTCTTCTCTCATATCTGCCCTAAGCTTCGACCCAAAGAGAGAAAAGAGGCGTGGAGAGTGTGAGAGATCAAGAGAAGGAGGAAGATTAAGGGAAAGGTAAGGTCACTTCTCCCATTTCTCTTCAGATTTCTGATCCCCTCCCTTTGCCCTCTTTTCCTACGGTTTTGTTTGCAAAAATGGACGATTTCTGGGTATGGGTCAGAAGAGGGAAAGTGGAAAACGCTTTTGAATCATTGTGTTTTCTTTGAAAATGTGATTTTCCACTACCATGGGAGCTTGAGAGAGAGAAAGGGGTTAATGGCATTCTAGAGAGAGAGAACTCTAGGTTATTGTATATAGGAGAATTTGATCTGAAGGATTATAGGGTAAGAGAGTAATTGCATGTTTTTGTGTGTCTAGGCTCAAGAGAAACACCTCCATCAAGGTGTGATTGTGGACTTAAGGAGGGAGAGGAGAAATTGAAAGGAAAAGCTAGTGAAGGCTTTGGCTCCAAAGGTAGCTCTCTCTTTCACTCTTTCTTGTTGCTTTCTTAGATATGATAGTCATTGTATGATGTATATGCTTGTTGTATGGAATATGCCATATGTTATTGCTTTGATGCATTGAATGCCAATAAGCTTGTATGTTGAAATGTGAGATTGCTCGGGTGAGGTAGTGCCGAAAGTCCCATGAGATGGGTGAGGTGAAGCCGAAAGCCCCTTGAGATAGGTGAGACAAGGCCAAAAGTCTCCAATGAGTGAGGCCAAGTCAAAAGTCCTTAAACTCAGGTGAGGCCATCCAAAAGTCCCTAGACTCGGGTGAGGCTAGACCAAAAGTCCCTGGAGCTCATTTTTGGCATTGTTGTGATTCCATAGCATGTACATTGTGTGTTGGTTGATTGAGAATGGCTAAGTGCTTATTCACATGCTTGACTTGTTATATGCCTTGATTGCTTGCTGGATTGAGTGTATGAGCTACTGAGATTCCCCGAATCTCACCCCTTTCCCCTCCCAACTAATATGCTAGGTGGAGCTCAAGGAGAACCGAGCACACACCAAGGAGCCTAGGAGCATGTATAGGGAAATGTTAATTTATTTTGATATTTTGATGTATAAATGATGTAAAGTGGTGCCAAATGAAGATGTGCCCACTATTTTTGAGATGTAAAGTTTGTAACACATGTAGAAATATGAAAGGATGATGTATGAACTATGTTAGTAGCCAAAGTAATGGAAATGTGGGTTTTTACCCCTTTGATGCATGAATGTTGATGTGTAAATTTGGCCGTAGCATAGTGAAAATAGAATGTATGATGATTTGGAGCATATGGACATGTTAGATATACTAGTTTTATGCTTTTGAACTTGTCCATGTGGAGTGAGAATGTGAGAGAGGCTATTTGGACCCGTTTTGGACCTATGGGGTGCCAAAACTGGTATTTTTGTGAGCTCCGTCAAAGTATGACCGGATTAGCTCTGTTTGCCATGAAATTTGGCATGCCTCTAGAGTTTGTAGAAAGCTTCTTGAGAAGCTAAAGTGGGTAATATTCGGAAGATTATAGAATATTTGGGGAATTGTTGAATCTGGGAGAATTTAAGGGATTGGTCATGTACTGTTCATCTAAACCAAAAAATGAAATCTGTGGCACTTTTAGACCAAATGGATTCCAAATGAGGTGAAATTTTATACACATAAACTAGAAAATGAAAGTGACTTGTAGGAACTGGAATCACCCGAATCGGAGGTCTGTAGAGAGAGATTGAACCGACTGAAGTTCTGTATCAGCATCAGTGAGCTTATCTGACCCCCATCACTGTTCCATCGGTTTTCGGGGTGCAGGAGCTACTGAACTGATCTGGACTTATTTTTCTCCTCTAGTAGACATCCGTATCTTTCCGAATTGGTATAATGTGCCCAGATTGGATTTTTTTGGATTTAGTTATGAATTTCCGAAAATCATGACAGCAAGCTGCACCAGAAACAGTGACAGCTGGACCTTCCTCCCATTTTCGATGTCAAACTTGGTCCAAACGATGTGTTTACAATTGGGAATGATTTTTAGTGTAAAGTTGACACTTAGAGATTTCCAGAAAGCTAAAGTTTGCTGCATTCCCATTTTTCTACAATTAATTATGATTTTCCAAACTTAGAGCCAAAATATGACTTTTGGGCCCAAGTGAGAAAAAGTAATTTTTATAGTTTTCGGCTCTATACCTGTGGCCTATGATTTGATTTATGCTATGTATGAGTCATATGTATGGAGTTTGAGTTGAGGATGCTTGAGATGGGTTCACAGGACCCACGGGGAGAAAGATGAGTATATGAAACCCCGGTTCATAGCATGTAAATGCCACGGGAGAGTGGTGACTCTTTGGAAATCATATAGAACCGAGCCTATAGAGAGGCTAGGTAGTGGTAGTAGTTTAAGGTGTCACAGATAGACTTTCTAATATTTTTTCATAATACTTAGTAGGTAATACTTTTGTTATACAATTCATATCTGCTTTTAAATCTATTAATACTACTAGATTTCTTAAATATTTATTTATTTTCTACTAAGTTTATCTGACAGTACCATTTATGACAAGTCATCTTTTATATTCTTTGTATAAATCTTTCTTGAAATATCTTCTATTTCTCTTATTTCTACTTTAATATTTTTTTCATTTCTTGTTGTGATTCCTTTATGTTTATCAAAGGTTTTTTTTCTTCAAATCTATTTAATATGTCTTTCATCATTATTGGTGGTCTTTCTTCTTTTTTGTCAATTTTGTCTAACATATCTTTTATTTTTAACAAATATTGTCTTTTTATATCTTTGTCATTAATTTTATCTAGTACATCTACCAATAATTGAATATTTTCTTGAGATAGTGCATTAACATTACTTTCTTTAGTACAAATTTGAAAATTACATACACCTATACCTAAACATTATTCGGAATGCGTAGTAGATGCCTTTGTGTCAAAATCTTCTTGTAGCTAATAAATGAGATCTTCCTCACATTTTGAAATACTTTCAATTTCAAATTCTGAGATAAAATCTTTATTTATTAAAACTTTAATAAAAGTCTGTTTATTTTCTTCACTTATGTTTAATTCTCTAATCTTCTTTTCTATTTTACATTTCTAGGAATAATGACCAAATTGGCCACATTTATAACAAACTATGTCTTTCTTATCTTTTTTTTTCTTATAATTTGTTTTATATTTAAAATTTTTCTTTGGCTTGCTAAAATATTCACTATATTTTTTCTTATTTCTTTTGTAAAAAGATTTTGGTCTCAAATTTGATTTATTTTCCTTTTTTTCTAGATGGGGCTTTTATCTTTTAGAATCCATATTGTTCAAAAAAAAAAATTCCAAATTCTAATTTACCTTATTTTCTATTTAAATACATCTTTCTTTGCATTTTTATTTAATTATATAGCCTTAGTCCTACTGTGTTTATTATATTTACGATATGTCTGTAAGTCATTATGCTATAATTTATTGCTCCATTTTGTCTACTTCTAATTTCATCTTTTACTCTTTTTGTAAATAACTTTGGTAATTCTGAGATATTTTTTGTTCCAAAAATATAAATTTCCATCTTGTCTTTAAAATACTTTAGGAATGAAATTATCTTTATACCATCTAAAGTCTGCTAAAGTTAAGCATCTTAAATTCATTAATTCTTCTAAATATCCGCTTGTATTCCTATGGGTTCTCCTATAAAGGATTTAATTATGGCATAAGCTAACTAAACTATATTATCTAAATATCTTTCTTCTTGTCCTTGTGCATTTATTCTACTTTGGTGAAAGGTTTTTATTTCTTGTCTATTTGATTCAGTTAATATAATTTCCCACTATCCTTTTAGACTTCTTGTAAATCCTTGAATTAATATATTAAATATTATTATTATTGTTTTCTATTCTTTAAGTGGCTACAACCCTCATTATCTCTTAGACTACATTCATTATCTCATATTCATTGTATCTATCTATATTCCATTTATAAATAGACCTTCCATCATAAGATGAAGTAACCATGGTATATCTTTTTTCAAACTATAAATTAGGAATAGTTGGTTTTGGATAATTATTTTTTCTTGTATTATAATAATTGTTATGATTACTTTTTTTAAAATTTATTTAAGGTTATGTCTTTAGTTTCTTCAAACTATTATTATAACTTTGTTATAGTATTGATTTTTACTACATTTTTTTATTTTATTTCCTATATCTAGTTTTTCTAATTTTTCATTTATCTCCTTTAAAATATTTTTTATTCCTTTATCTTCTTTTGTATTTGCTTTTCCTAATGTAATTCTCTTCGCTTCCTCTACAAGTATAGCTTTATATTTAAATATGGGTTTTTGTGGATGTAACTATTTTCTTCTAAAGGAGCCTTTTGGATGTCCTTTTCATCTAATTTACTTTCTATTCTATCTGATTACTGACTCATAGTATATAAAATTTAATTGGAATAATTATTTTGTTGTTCTATTTTCTATATGCCTTTATTTTTTTGTGGATCTATTATCTTTAAAGGTGGTACTATGGCTTCTTCTCCTCCTATTTTTACATTTATTTCCTCTAAAGGTAGATGTCGTGCTATAATTATTATAATATTCCTACAATTCCAATTTCTAGTTCTAATTGTAGCAGTTTTTACTAAAGGATGATTTTCTACAAAGGGATTGAATATTTGATTGTTATATATATATATATTTAACCATATAAAGAGATATATGTCTTCTTTAAGATTTGTCATATCTCTATACCATTCTTTTCTTATTTTTACTTGTTCTTCTTCAATAAAACTAGTGAAAAACCATCTTCTCTCTTTTTCATGTATTTTTAACATATATTCCTTTCTTGGTAAATCTTTGTTCATTTTATGATCTTCTCTTCTTATTACTCTTAATGATTGTTTTAAAGATTAATAGTTTGAGGGTTGAAATTCTCTATCTATTTCTAATTGTGTGTCTAGATTTCCATTGTATTGTTTTATATATTGACTGTGGGATATTTCGCTTAAAATTTGCTCCGTTAAGTTTATGTCCTATATTTGACTTATCTATGGAATATCTAGCTTCTATGTAATAAGTTGATTGCCTAGATCTTATAAAGGATAACGATCTTTTAAGCATGCTATAAGATATATCTCCTTTGGTTGTTTTTTCTATGTCCTCTATTTCTAATTCTCTCAAAGGTGCTGGTACTGGTAGCTTTGGAAATTTGCAATTGGTTGGGAATCCTATTTCTTTATGTTTTAATAGATTTAGAATTTGATGGGTTTCCTAATTCTATAAGCATGGTTTCTCCTTTTTTATATTCTTTTAAAGCTTTGAAATTTTGATATGTTTTTGTTATTTTTAAAGCTATCCTATATTGCATCAATATTGAAGTTGTTTCTTTTTCCTAATTGTCATCATATCTTGCTTTCATTACTAATCCATTTCTAGCATTAGGGTCTTTTATTTATACTACATAATTAGGAAAGCAATCAAAATAAATTGGTCCTCCATGAAGATTGTCTATATTATCCCCACTATAGACTCTTTACAATTTTTCTCCCATTTTCTATCTCTTAAACATATTAAGACTGGTTTATTTAATCCTAGTCTAAAACATGGCTTTAAAGCTACTTTAATTAATCTTGTATGCATCTAAGTATATTTTTCTCTATATTTCTTTATAGTTTATTTTGGTATTATATATATAATCTATTTGCTTTTGGTTATTCCTATTTCTCTTTCTATGGTTTGAATTATATATGAAAAATCAAATGTTGTTTTTTCTGTATATCTCTTTTGTCTTAAAGGTTGGTACATATCAATTTGCTAACTGTTCCCATAAACTATAGCTGTTTATTTCTCCTTTATTTAAAATGTAATTTTCATTTATTTATTTAATGTTATTATCTTTTGTATAGCTATATTCTCCTCTATTTGATGTAAAATTGTAACTTCTTTTTGACTTAAACTTCTACTTCCTTTGCTATTTGAACGTAATGTCTTCCTAAACTAACTCATTATACTATATCTATACTATTTTATTCTAATCTAGTTTTTGTCACAACTAGCTCTTTTTATGTTAATCCATGCCTACCGTAACAAAATTATAACCGTTGCCCTATTGTAGGCAGTGAATTTTGTCCTTTTTACATATCATTTGCAACTATAAGGGTCCAAATTTCAATTCCTCTTATCTTTCACTTATATTTACTATAGAAAAGTTTGTTTGAACCCATAAAACCAAGATATACAACCCAATTGCTTAAGGGAGTCATTTAGCCCATTTTAAACTTTTTGACATATTAGAGTCCCAATTTAAAAAATTCATAACTTGAGTTACGTAACTTTGATTTATGTAAATTATATGTCTATGGAAAACTCATAATGTGAACTTAATGCTGTAAAAATTTCAAGTAGAATTGAATTCATTTAGCCTCTCAAAGTTCATGTAAATTGTAACATCTGATTTGCGAAAAATAATGAAATGAGTCAGTTTAAAAAGTAAGTTCCTTGAAATAAATGAGTTAAGACTAAATAAAATTAGAATAAAATTTTAAATAATAAAAAATGAGGATCCAAGGTCTTAGATGCCCATAAATCCAAACCAGATGAGCTAGAAATGTTTGTAAAAGAAAGTGAGGCATTTTTGTAATTTTTGAAAAATTTGAAAAACTCATAAGAGGGCCTTTTAAATAAGAAATTTAAGTTTTTTGGGGTTCTCAAAGGCCCTAAAAACTATCGAAACCCCCAAAATAGTTGAAACCCTTCTGATTAATGATTTCAGTTATTAGTTAACTGAAACTTTGACTGAACAATTTGGAATGATTTTAAATCCAATTTGAGTGAAACCAAAGCCAATCTATAAGTTTGAGAGCCTAAATATTATGATAGAAAAGATGCATTTTGAAAAGGAGTTGAATTGAGCTTAAATGAAAGGAACCAAGAAAAGGGACTAAAATGCAAAGTTAAGAAGTGCTTTAAATGACTCTTCATCTTCCATAAAGCATGTCCCTTCTCTCCTCTCCCATTTAGCCTACTTTGGTTCTGTCTAAACAAAGGAGAATTCTGCCTAAGAATAATGCATAAGAGGAGAGGAAGAAGAAGAAGGAAAACCAAGGAAAAAGGTATGACAAATCATAAAATTTCAAGCTTCTTTAACTTTGTTCTCCTCTTTCTCCTCTTCCTTTCCATAGTTTCCATGAATGATTTGGGACTATTTTTGGTCTAGTTCAAAGGGAGGAGATTAGATTTTGAAGGAGAGGATTATACCAAGTGAAAGAGCTCTTGAAACAAGTCAAGAACTAAGGTAACATCATGGCTTTCCATGCTTTCTTTCCTTGTTCTCCCTAGTGTGTATATTTGGTGTGACGACCCTAATTTCTAATCCCGATTACTAAGATTTAATACGTGATCAATAACCATAAACCAGAATTACATGATATTAAGACTAATTACACTATGAAAATACGAGGAAAACTTAAGCCTTAATGTGATTAGAGCCATCAATCATATGATTATAAACACTTATGTTCGTAAAGGAAACAAACATTCATTTATTAGTCTTTGATTCTATTACTTCATCATTTATAACTCACCCTAATATCTCTATATCATCCTTTGAGATTAACGTATAAAAAACCAAGGTTTTCTAGTTAATATAAGTGTTTCAGCATGTTCGCCGCGGCCTAATTACTCTTAGTCGCAGCCAACTCCTTTCTGTTTTACCCCTTTCTTCATCACTAGATTTGCCGCGGCTATCCTTCGCCGTGGCCAACCTACATGGTGCCACGACAAAGAAGCCTCTTGGAACTTCCTCGCTCGCCTCTCGATATTGGCTGCGGCCAATAACTCCTTTTGCCGCAGCCAATTCCTCTCTCTGGAATGCCTGGCTCATTTTTGCAAAATTTCGCAGCAGCCAATTTCTCATTTCACCGTGGCGAATTTCCCTTTGGACGACTCCCAGTTTTGCCTCTTGCATTTCGCCGCGGCCAATTACATATTTTGCCACAGTGAATTCCTCTCTGGCACTTTTCCTGGGCAACTTCGCCTCTATTGGCTGTGGCCAACTCCATTTTAGCCGCGGCGAAGTGCCTTCTGGTCCTACACTCTGAAAATCTAGTCTCATACTTTCCACTCTTTCTTCATTAACACCCTAGGGCCCCTTTACCTTCATTGTGGGGCTCAAATATCCTTCATTAGCCTAATTTATCCAGCTAATCTATCCTTACTAGTTCAAGACTCAAGAGTCAATTTCTTTTCTCCAATTACCCTATATTAGCAAGTCCATATATCAACAAGTTTGTAAAATTACAATAACATGAGTTCACAAACTATCAGTAGCTATCACTTGATACCTAATCAATGGGGGTTCATAGCAATATGTCAAGATTACATTTCCAATAACAAGCTATATCAGAGTTCAACAAGGCTCATAACAGATATTATAAATTCATACATCAAATACCAATTTAAAGTAAGGCCTACTCCTCAATAGGTACACATTATGGTATCAAAATATAGACTTCTACACTTAGCAATACAGATACATGATGATGCTATACAAGACTTAACAAAATTAGCATCTACTCTATTCTACTAAGACCAAGTATAGCTCCCCTACACCGGGCCTCAGCTCATGGATGTTCATCCATTTACTTACCCTTATCCTTACCCGAAGCACTTTCACCTGAAATGTTTAACCCATGAAATGGGGTGAGATATAAATCTCAGTAACTAAGGCAATTCCATTATATAATCCAATTTAATTAACATATATGCATGAATCAAAATCAACATTTGAATCATATCAGTCATATCAATAAATGAAGCAATTAGGCTATCATAATTACTATCCCATACTAGCAATCATATTTTCACATGTTAAAGGCCATTAACACTGGGAGAGGCCCGTCCACGGCACCTACTCCCTATTGAGCACAACCAGGGCTCAGTGCATTTGGGGTTTGATCATAACCCGGTGCTCGATCGAAGCACATGCACGGGTGGCAGTCGCACCACAGCTCCACTATGGACTCACAAGGTCCAATCATCATACAATAGATAGCCAACCAATTCATTCAACATTTCAAATCATTCATATACAGCAAGTATGAAATTTAAACCGACATATGCATGAAATTAATGTAAACCCCAATTACCTCACTTGTAGACAAATTGGCAACAGCCACCAATGGTACAGAGTCTCCCTATAATCATAGCATCAGATAATTACTACTCTAATTCATCATTAACAGTTACAACAAGTACCCAAGGAATTTAAATGCTACTAACTACTTAAAGAACACTTACCCAGCCACCACAAATCCCAAATTCGGATTAAAGTGTCCTCTACCAGAAATCTTAATATTCCACCCAAAATCCTAAGCAAATTCGTACAAAATTAATACCCATATTATAAATCAGCTATGGGGGTCTCAAATTAGCAAAGAAAGCATCAAAATGGAGGGTTTAAACTCACCTAATGTCAGCCCTAACCTCAACCTACGAATTTTACCAAGAAAACCCCCAATAACCACATTTCAGATTTTGGGTAGGGTGAAAATACTCCAAATGAAAAACTAATTAGACCAAATTAAAGAGAAAGATGAGGGGATTAAGTTGTATAACTATTACCTTGGATGAATCTTGCTCTAAATATGAGAAAATACAGAATTCTTGCCCCCAACCCTAGCCTCCTTCTCAACCTCCGAATTTTGCTTCTTGAGTTTCAGCAAATGAGAAAGTGGATGAAGCATTAGGGTTTTAGGTGGGCTTAAGTTGGGTCAAAGATGGGTCATGGGTTGCTCCAAGGTCCAACTCCAAATGGGCTTCAGATTTTAGCTTGTTGGGCCAGTTTTAAAGTGTTGGACTGTAGAATTTTATTGGGCCAGCTCTTATGCATTGGGTTGCTGAAGTTTAATTAGGTTTGGGCCAAGTTTGAAGGGCTCAAGGATTTGGGTCTGCACAAGGGTAATTGGGGCCACTTATAAGAGTCTATACAAGGTGAATCTTGAGCCTTTATCACCTTAAATTGGGTTGGGTCTACACCTAACTCATTAGACCTCCATTAGCCTCTTATCATGATTTATTAATTTAGGCCTAGATGAGGTTTCTATCCCAATTAATTCTCAACCCATGTTAATAATTTATTTTTCTAAAATACCTATTCACTAACTTGCCCAATTATCCTCTATTAATTATCCTTAATTACTCTAAATCTATGATTAACACCTTAATTAAATTTTGGGGTGTTACATTTGGCCAAGTAAGGAACATGTAAAAGGGAATTAATTCTGAACTAAAACAAGTATGAAACCTAGATTTTAGTGTGTGGGAAACAAGATTATGCAATTGAATCCAAAGGAAAACCATTAAAACTCAAGAATGGGAACCTAGGGATTCTTAGACATATGGCAAAATCTAATTTCTTCTAAGGATATTTTAGCTTATGTGAGACTTTAATTGAGTTCCTAAGATATCTACAAAGACTCCTAAGTGCCTCTTCCTTCACGAAAACAAAGCAATCCGATGGGTGCACCAAGAAGGGTCATGTCTCAGCCTAGAGAGTTTGGAGCATCTAGAGAGTGTTTTAAATTTTTCTAAACTTAGATTGGGACTAGATATGATGGAAGAACATCAAAGGAAGTCTTGGAAAAAATTTAGAAGCCATGGATTGAGAGATAGGGGTGTATGTTTCATAATATGACATAAAGAAGCAACATATAGCTAGGCTCCTTAAAATAAATGTGTGATGGCTCCAAGGAGTCTAGATAGAGTCAAGAGTCATAGATTGAAGGAGAACATGAAGCCAAGATTATGAATTCCTAAAGTTGCTTCATTAGGTCTTTTATGTAACCATTATGTAGCCATAGAACAAAGTAGGCTTCCCTAGAGTGTGTGTGGTGTTAGAGCTTATTTCAAGAATGTAATTAGATCTCATTTGATGTGTCTAAGCCAAAGGAATCAATCTCTATCCACTTGTAAGTATGTGACCAAAAGAGGGGAAGAGTAATTAAGGAAAAAGCTTGTGTTTTACATTTAAGGTAGCTCTCTAACCTTTCTCTTCTGCATTCTTGGTTGTTTTCTTGTCTTTGGATGTGTGTATGTATTCTTATGCCATTAGAAATGTTTCTAGATATTTCCTACATGCCATGGTACTAATGATGTACTCGAAGTATGTTTTATAAATGTGTTTTAGCTTAAAATGAGTATGGTGAAGCCAAAAATCCCATAACAAGGGTGAGAATGAGCCAAAAGTCCTTAGGATTAGGTGAGACAAAGCCAAAAGTCTGAAAAAGAGTGAAGTTTAGTCAAACGTCCCTTGAAAATGGGTAAGGCAAGTCCAAAAGTCTTAAGGAAAAGGAATGTAACTAAACCAGTGCCCTTGAGAGCCAATGTATGATATGTATGAGCTTCTTGAATATAGAAATTGTTTTATGTATAGTTACTAGTAGCTTGATCTTGATGCATGCATTCTTTGACTTGAAAATATATTCATTATGTATGTTTGAAAGAGT
The DNA here is from genome assembly GCA_032878935.1 of Erythrophleum fordii. Lineage (NCBI taxonomy): Eukaryota > Viridiplantae > Streptophyta > Magnoliopsida > Fabales > Fabaceae > Erythrophleum > Erythrophleum fordii. The sequence continues at coordinate 25,535,398 of JAVQMF010000054.1, read as the reverse complement.
TAAGAGCTATTGGGATTCTTGGAATCTCACCCTTCCTTCTCCAATATCTAACTATGTCTAGGTGAGCTATGTGGGCCAAGAAATGGAGGTCATCAACCTTGAAGACCAAGACTTTGGCAAGGAGATATATATATCTAGCCATTTTGTTAACATAATGATGTCAAATAATGTAACTATGGGATGTATCCATGATATAGATACTTGAGCACACTTAAATGTATGTAAATATTATGGATGTAATGATTTTGGAGTCATATAAATGAGGATGTATGTTTATGCCATCAAAGACTCCCTTATGTGTTATGACTTCCATATGTATGTGATAGCCACTATTTTTGCAATAGATTCCACAAGCATACATACCACTTTTGTAATATAGTGAATTAAGGTCATCCCACAGAGAATTGAATTAAACTTAATTAAGTCTAAGAAAATTTGCTTTTGTTTAAGTCAAAATGCGCAACTACCAATGTGAGGGATTAAAATAAAAAGGAAATAAACAAATATTGAGTGTCAAGATAGTTTTGATGAGATAAACCTCTAAGAAATATCCTAGGTTCCTATCTCCTCATTGTCACAAATTGAGATGCCCGATTAATTGTTTAATCAACAATCTAAAGGTTAGGGAGATTAATTGAGCCCAAATGTCTCTTAAACCACTTAGACTTCTATTCAAATTGATTGCAGACTTCTTTCACAATTAATTAGGTAAAGTACATCCAACCCCTTTCATTATTTAGGGTTCTTAAGCATATTTCTATACCTAAGAATAAAAATAGTTTGACCTAATCTCAATCCTAAGTTGCTTAATCAATTGGTCTATTGAGAATTCCCTTTTTCAAGAGTAAACCTTAAACCCCCCAATTCAACAAAAGGTGGCCAAACTCTTACTTGAAACATAAAAGATATATTAAGCATTCAAATCATCAATTAACTCAATTTAACCTTGTAAAATCCTTATTACATGGTAATAGGTTCAAGTAAACCTAAGATCAAAGAATTTTAGCTACACATAACTCTATACAGTGTAAATAGATTCAGAAATTTGAAAAGACAAGGAATCATGAAAGAGAAGATGGAGGATCTAAGAAAACTTAGTGCAATCGTGTTGATTTGGCCTCCAATCTTCAACCTAGGCTCCTCTTCCTCAAACCCTAGCTCTTAGGTGCATTTTCCCCTTCAAAATTTCTCTTCTTGACTTAGAATGACCAAACCCTCATTCTTTCTCATGTTTTTAGCTTGCAAATCAAAACTATGCGTTTTAGTAACCAATCTCGCTATGCCGATAGCAAGAGAGCTTATAGGCGCTCAGATTTTTACTGATCTCGTTACTGCTTATGCTATAACTAAGAGTTCCCTAGAGTTTGTAAGAATTATGACTTTGCTATGGCAAATTGACTTTCTCGCCATAGCGAACGTGCATCCTAGCTACAGCAAATTGCGTTCTTCCTATAGCAAGTGGGCTTGTTAAGCTTGCCTTTTGACTTTCTAGCTTCTCTCTCTTTTCCCATTCCTTTCTACAATCTTCTACCTTTCTCCTGAGATAAAAATCAACATCAAATAAGGCTCAAAATTGATAAAAATATCACAAATGAGATATTTTCTTCATTTTGTTTGATTGAATAAAAATTTAAACCAGGTTAGTCAAGAGATAGGTACTTTGACTCCCTAATATGTAACACCCCAAAATTAATTAAGGTGTTAATAATGTATTTGGAATAATTAAGAATAATTATTATGGAATAATTAGGTAAACTATATGAATGAAAATTTACAGAGAAATAAAGTTATTAATATAGGTTTAAGTTTTCAATTGGGTTAAGCTTAATTTGGTCCCAAAATTTATTTTAGTAAGCCATAGATAAGGATTTATGGAGGCCCAATGATTCCAAATGTAAGCCTAACTCCTTATCATGAGACTTGGGCCAAGAGAGATCACCTAGCAATAGCCCAATTTAATTTAATGAAATAAAGGCCCAAGACCCAATTTACATGAGCTCTTATAGTTGGCCCAACACATATTATGCAGACCCAAGTTGGATTGACACTTGGAACTTGGCATAACCTAATCAAATTTCTACAACCCAACTCATGAAATAAGGCCCAACAAGCATAAAAATCAAAACCCATGAGGATTTGGGCCTTCGGGTCAACCCACAACCTTTTTGGGACCCAACTTAAACACAACTAAACCTTAAATACACTTAGCCTCCTCCCCATTCTGCAAAAAAAACACAAGAGGTAAAGCAAAATTCGGAGGTTGAGAGGGAGGCTAGGGTTTTTTTGCATTCCTCCACCATTTCTCACTTCTAGAGGAAGATTTGGCCAAGGTAATCTATATAAAACATGTCCCTCTCATTCTCCTCTTCATTTTGGTTTAATTAGTTTGTCATTTTGAGAATCTTTCATCTCTTCTTAGGATGGAATATGGTTCTTAGATGATTGTTGCAAGATTTTTGAAGTTGGAGGTTAGATGGATGACCCTTCCATTTTGTATATTACTTTGCTAGAAAATGCCCCTAAGGATTGATTATCATAATGGGTTCTGCTATTGTGCGAAATTACAAGGAGATAATGGTGGAAAAATGAATTTTCTGGGCTTGATGACTGAAATTCGAATTTTAGAATTTCCCATGGTGTGTTCTTGATAGTTAAAGCTCAACTCAGTCCATTTAACCCCTTAGGTATATGGGTAAGTGTTCCCTTTTCTCTTATGTGGTATATATACTAAATTTCCATCATTTGGACTAACTTTTGGTGCATGGCTCTTACATGTGCGAAAATGGAGACATTAGGAGTGACTTATTGTGAGTTCTTGTTGTTGTGACCTTGAATTGGTGCTGTAGAGCCTTAGGAAGCTTGGGTAAGAAGTTCTTAATGTATTTTTGCTAAGATTAATCTGTGGATAGGGAAATTCCTTACTAATGGTAGTTGTATAATGATGATTATGCTTATGTTAGGCCTGGTGTGCTTTGAATCATGATGGTAGCTAGAGGATGAGTAATTGGCTTCATTGAGGTAACCGAGGTTAATTTTTCAATTCCATGTATATGTTCATATTAATCTGATATTGTTTGCACATATATGACTTTGAAATGCTAAATGATTGGTTGACTATATGAATTGTTATTGTGATTGGACCTTGTGAGTTCGTGGTGGAGCTGTGGTGCGGCTACCACCGGTGCATGTGCTTCGATCGAGCACCGGGTTATGATCAGACCCCAAATGCACTGAGCCCTGGTTGTGCTCATTATGAAGTAGGTGCCATGGACGGACCTCTCCTGGTGTTATTGGCCATTAACATGTTGTGTATGATTGCTGGTGTGGGACAGTAGTCATTGGTAGCTCAACTAGTTCATTTACAAATTAAATTGATGATTCTGGTATTAATGATATGAAATTGCATTGTATTGATTAATCTATACATATATATAGAATTTTCCTCTTGTTACTGACATTGTATATCTTACCCCGATTTGGGCTAACATTTTCAAGTACCGGACCTCTTAGTGGCAAGGAGAAAATTAATAGAATTTTGTTATGTGGTTTGGTAATAGGTAGGTTTGGAAACCTTGTCAGATTGTATTTGTATAACTAGACTACTAAGTTTTATGTAATTGCCGCATTGCATCATGAATTGCCAAGCATAGAGACTGTACTCGTTTGATACATCATATGTCAATTTAAACTAGTGATGTATGAAATTCCTAATATGGCTCATGTTTAAATGGAAATGTGAGTAATGTGTGAACTATTTGCTATCATTGATCTATGAACTCGCTGATTTATGGTGGCTAGAGGGTTAAGGATCTACATTTGAGTTTTAAATAGGTAATGATAGATGTGTTAAGTAGATTAGGTAAAAGAAAGACATTAAATCTTCACAAACTAAGTTAAAATAGCCTAGAGGGTTGCTAGAGGGAGAATTGGAGAGCATGAGATGAAATCTTGAGAGTTATAGGAACAGAAGGGAATTGGCCATGGCCAACATTTAATTAGCCTCGACCAAATGGTAACAGAGAGGAATTGGCCATAGCCAACTTTTAATTGGCCTCGGTCAAATGTGGCGAACCTGCTAGGGAAAAAAATAAAGAGAAATTGACCGCGGTAAATAGTGAAGTTAGCCGCGGTTAAGTCTGAGAAGCAAGTCTGGGGGTGTTCCAGAGGCTATTTGGCCGCAGCGAAAGGGGTATTTGGCCGCGGTGAAATGCGTGAAATTTATGGAGGTGTAAAGAGTCAAACCCGAGAGTAATTAGCCACAGCAAAAGGGAATTTAGCCGCGGCGAAAGGGAATTTAGCCGCGGCGAAGGTGCTCAATTTCTTATATTCACCTAGAAATCTTAGTTTCTTTTATGGTAATACTAAGGAATGATTTAAAAACACTTGTAAGGAATTTTTATGAGTTGGAATTGATGGATGGAAGAATTAAAGGCTCCTTATTAATGATTAAATTCACTTGCATATTTGAATAATTGTGGTTGTCTAATTAATGACCCTAATAATATTAAGGTTCAAATTTCCAGCATCTTTTGAATATAATTAGTTGTAATGACTTTCAACCCTAATTTAAATTTTATGGTTATTAATCACGTACTTAATCTTAATTATGATGATTAGAAGTTAGGGTCGTTACATAATATATCATAAAATATATCTCTTTCTAATCTAAAATTAGGGAGTCATCAAACTCCCTCACACTTGTATTATTGCTTGTCCTCAAGCAATTCTTAGAAAATATCAATCAAAGTGGTTATTGACTAATTCTTTTCCATTAACACCCAATCAACCAAAATTCTTAATTCCCCCACACTTATAATGAAACCAATGTCAAAAGCAAAAGTTCAGCAAAACTCAATTTGAATTTCGAAACTAATGTACTCATAGCAATACCCTCCTGATTTCTAAAGTGTGTATGTGTTTCACAGATAATTTTTTAGAAGCAATCAAGTGATTTTCATTAATAATCTCAATATACTTTCAAGACCCAATCCAATTATCTACTTCAACTTCAATCATCAGAGTTCATTAAGAGAAGTCTTTATTGTTCAACAGAGTAATACTCTCAGCACAACCATTCTCTTTCTTCTCTTTTCTCTTTTTTTTTTTCTCCTACTTATTTCTCTTAATCCTTTTGACATAAATGACAACATTGATTATGAAGCTACCTGGTTATTCAGATTAAGAAAATTGACTTAGAGTACTCACTTGCATACTCTTAGGTTCACCACTGTTGATGTGAAAGTTCACACTTTTTAGTGCAAACCCTCGGTTACTAAGTAATTTCAACCATTAGAGTAGAGATATACCTATATATTATTATTATTATTATTTATATCCCTCTCAAATGACAATCAAATATCCATCAGTAGTAGATAAATTGAAGAAATCTAAAAATAATTAGGGCTGACTAAAAAAAGAGCTTAAATTACTTTAATAATTGTCTTGCTAAAAAGTACTTCTATTATGGGTGTTTACTACAACCATATTACTTGCTTTGTTTATTTCAAGTTTGCTCAACCTCCACATTCATTGTTTAGTATTCATCTGAAGCCAAGGGGAGCTAAATCTGGTTAAGATTATGGAGGCATAATGGTGAACTGATTATGATTGATACTATTATTATTGTTTATTTAGGTCTGCATGTTCGCCGAGCCTATATTTACCTTCCCCCACACTTAAAGAAAACATTGTCTACAATGTTTAAAACAAGAGATAACTAAAATCAAAAAGTAGAATTAAATCGGGGTGAAGATAAGGGATGTAAGTAGAAAGAAAGAAACATGAACTCCCCTTATATGAAAAGTTAAGGATGAGAAGGAGGTATACGAACAAATCCTATAGCTGAAAGGCAAAAAATATACACAGACCACATAGCAAATAGTAAGTGGGCGTTAGATAAAAGACATCAAATATATAACTAGTAATTATAGAATCTAAAAAACATTATGAGGTACAATAATCCATATACAGTTATCTTAAAAATGAAAGTAGAAAAGCAAGAAGGGTCATACAATTAAACAAAAACACTATAGGTGTTTGTACTTGTCCATGAACATACTGCAGTTGCTATAGCGAGTTGGCCATCACATAATAGAGAGTACACTTGAAACATTTCTGCAACCCATTTAACTCGCCATAGCCTGGCAATAGCGAAAGACTCTCTAAACTTTGTACCAAATTGGAGAGATAGGGAGTTTGCTGTGGCAAAATGGTGGTCTCGCTGTAGCAAAAACACTTAACATTTGTTAAACATACTTTGGCTCGCCACAGCCTACACCATAGCGAGGAACTCTCTGTTTATTGTACCAGACGCAGAACAAGCAGTCTCGCCATAGTGAGATGGACTCCTCGTCGTAGCGAGTTTTTTCTTTTTCTTTAAGCATTCTGCACTACTTCATCTAACCCTCTCAAATAATTCCTTTAACTCAATATTAGCTTATTTGAATGAGGTGAAGTGAACACAGTTACCAAATGAGAGAGGACACTTGAGTTTGTTTAATTGCTCAATTTTCTTACTTTCTTTAATGAAGGTTGGTCTAAAACGTCCAACCTCTCCTGTACACTCCAACCCTGCAAGGCTAAAATAAGGCTTAAACATTCATAATCCGTTCAACAAAAATTAAAATAAAAGGAGACAAAGGTGCAAAACATAAAAGTTTAGGTTGCCTTCTAAGAGTGCTAAGTTTAAAGTTTTCAGCCAGACTATCCTCAGTATTCAAGGAGGTGTGGTGAAGCTCTGAACCATCTTATGTCTATTCCATTCTCCCTTAAAATATTGTTTAAGCTTTTGACCATTGACCTTGAATTGATCCCCTAATCATTCATCTTTAATTTCCACTGCTCTATGAGGTGCAACCGCAATCACAGTATAAGGGCCTAACCATCTTAATTTAAGTTTCACAGGAAACAACTTGAGTCTTGAGTTGAATAGCTATACTTGTTGTCCTGATGTGAAGTTCCAGCGGAGAATGTGGCAATCATGCCATTTCTTTGTTCTTTCCTTGTAAACCCTTGAACTTTCATATGCTTCTAGATGAAATTCAAAATTCATCTAATTTATCCAATTGAAGCATTCTCTTTGTACTTGCCATAGGATCAAGATTAAGCTATTTGATAGCCCACTATGCCCTATATTCAAGTTCCAAGCGTAAATGACATGTTTTCCCATAAATAAGCCATAGGGTAACATTCTTATGGGTGTCCTATAAGTTGTTCGGTAAGCCTATAATACATCATCCAACTTGTCAGACTAATCTTTTTTGAAATGATTAATAGTTTTTCCAAGATTCTTTCGATTTCCCTATTAGTAAGCTCACATAAGCCATTGGTCTGAGGGTGCTATGTGAGAGACATTCGATGGTGTACTTCATATTTCAGTAGCAGATTCTTCAACTATTTATTGTGAAAATGAGTAATGAGTACTTTCGTCAGTGATGATAGCTCGAAGTACCCCAAACCTATTGAAGATATATTTCTTGAGAAATTTGATTACTATATTGGAATTGTTGGCTATGCAAGCCAATACTTCAGCCCACCTGCTCACATATTCCACAGCCATCAGTATGTAATGATTACCTTAGGATGAAGGAAAGAGGCCCATGAAGTCCATTCCCCATACATCAAACAATTCAACTTCTAAGATCCTAGACTGTGGCATCTCATGTTACCTTAAGATGTTCCCTGTTTTTTGACATTTATCACATGGAATAACGAAGCTGTGAGCATCTTTAAACAACGTGGGCTAATAAAAACTTGATTCTGACACCTTATGTGTAGTCTTTTAACTCCCAAAATTAACCCCATAAGCTGATGAATGGCACACATAGAGGATAGCAAGCTGTTCTATTTCAGGCACACACTTTCCAATCACAAAATCAGTACACCTCTGAAAGAGAAAAGGTTCCTCCTAGACATAGTAAGTGACATTATGCAAAAATTTCCTCTTTTGGTAATGACTCACATCAGGTGGTAAAACATTACACACAAGGTAGTTTACAATATCAGCATACCATGGAATGTCAGTTAAATTTACCATATGAAACACTTGTTTGTCAGGAAAACTCTCGTCAATTACGGTTCCATTGGTACATTCAGACTCTTGAACTAGACATGATAAATGATCTGCTACCTAATTATCACTGTGCTTTGTATCTACTATCTTCACATCAAATTCTTGCAAGAGAAGGACCTATCTAATTAGCCTTAATTTTGACTCATTTTTACTTAGTAGGTATTTAATGGCTGCATGATCAGTATGTACAGTTACATTAGCACCCATCAAATAAATGTGAAATTTGCTAAAAGAAAAGACCATGGCTAACATCTTTTTCTCAGTTGTAGAGTAATTTTCCTGAGCTCTATTTAAGGTTTCACAAGCATAGTAAATGGGATGAAATACCCTGTCCCTCCTTTGACCCAGAACAGCTCCTACTGCATAATCACTGGCGTCGCACATGAGTTCAAAGGGTTGACTTTAATCCGGAACTACAATGATGGGCGCAGTGATCAATCTCTGCTTTAGCTCTTCAAATGCTTTCAGGCACTCATCGGTAAACTGGAAGGGTATGTTCTTCTCTAAGGGTCTGCACAGTGGCTTTGTAATTTTTAAAAATTCTTAATGAACTGATGGTAGAAACCAGCATGACCAAGAAAACTTTGGATTCCCTTTACATTAGTGAGTGGTGGAAGGTGTTCGATTACTGCTATTTTGGCACGATCCACTTCTAGACCATGTTTAGAAACTTTATAGCCCAAAATGATTCCTTCAGTGACCATGAAGTGGCATTTCTCCCAATTCAACACTAGATTTATCTCTTCACAATGCTTCAAGACTTGTGCTAAATTTGCTAAACACATCTCAAAGGACTCTCCAAACACAGAGAAGTCATCCATAAACACTTCCATGGTGTGTTCAATAAAGTCTACAAAGATAGACATCATACAGCATTGGAAGGTGGCTGGAGCATTGCATAACCCGATCGGCATCCTACGAAATGTAAAAGTGCCATAAGAACAAGTGAATGTTGTCTTTTCTTGATCTTCTGGAGTGATTGCTATTTGATTGTATCCAGAGTATCCATCCAAGAAATAAAAGTATTGTTTCCTAGCCAAGTGATCAAGCATCTAGTCAATGAATGGGAGGGGGAAATGATCCTTGCGTGTTGCTGCATTCAACTTCCTATAATCTATATAAATTTGCCACCCAATGACTATCCTGATGGAAATAACCTCATTTTGATCGTTCTTTACCATTGTCATTCCTCTCTTTTTAGGAACGCATTATACCGGGCTGACCCAGATACTATCTGAGATATGGCATATGATACATGCATTCAACCATTTCAATATCTCCTTCTTAACCACTTCCTTTATGATTGGGTTCAGTCGCCTTTGCCTTTCAATAGATTTCTTGTGCTTATCTTCCAGCAAGATTTTGTGCATCACTATTACTGGGTTGATGCCTTTGATATCCGTGATTGTCCAACCTATAATTGATTTGTGAGTTTTAAGTACCTTAATTAACTTCTGCGCTTGTTCCTCATTTAAAGATGTAAAAATGATTATAGGTAATGAATCATTCGTTCCCAAATAGGCATACTTCAAATGAGAAGGCAATGGTTTCAGCTTCAATTACAGAGGCTCTTCAATGGATGACTTCATTGATGGGGTCACTTTAGCTTCCATTTCCAATGATTCAAATTGTCTCAAAGAATTCAAACAGTGGGAATTTCCATGTATCATCATCTTACATTCATCCAGCCCTTGTTCAATTATTTCCAGCTCATGTAACAATGCCTCTAATGAGTCTCTTTCTTTATATGTATCAAGTACACCTTGAATGTATTCTTCATAAATCTCAACCTAAAAATAATGGTATATCTGATCAAAGAATTTTAAGGTCTTGCTCATATTGAACAAGATCTCCTCATCCCCAACTCGCAGCTTGATTTCCTCATTTCCACATCAATTAGAGCTCAAGCTGTAGCCAAGAAGGGTTTGCCCAACAGAAGAGGTAACTTCTTGTCCACTGGTATGTCCAGTATGATGAAGTCAACTGGAAAGATAAACTTGTCCACTTTAACTAGAACATCTTCAATAATCCCCTTTGGCTTAAACAGGCTCCAGTCCACTAATTGTAATGTAACTGAGGTGGGATGTACTTTCCCAAGTTGAAGTTGTTCAAAAATTGTAAGTGGCATCAAATTCACACTTGATCCAAGATCACATAGAGCTCCGCTTTCAAATTTGTTTCCAATGACACACGATATGAGAAGGTACCCGAGTCACGTAGCTTAGGAGGAAGCTTGTTAAGGATTATTGCACTACATTTTTCTATAAGCATGATTGTGCCTAACTCATTCAACTTCTTCTTGTTACTTAACATTTCCTTCAGAAACTTAGTGTATAAAGACATTTGCTCTAAAGCTTTTGTGAATGGGATGTTAATATAAAGCTATTTGAATATCTAAATAAATTTCTTATATTTTTCCTACAAGGCCTTCTTTTGAAACCTTTGCGGGAAAGGAAGCAGAGGCATTCTTTTCTGAGGTTTTACTGTCTTATCTTCACTTTTATCTTTTGTCTCTACACTCTTATGTTTCTCTTCCTTTCTCTTTTCTGTCTCATCCCGCTGCACACTTTTCTTCTAAATGGTGTGTTCCTCTTCACTCACTAAGTCCTCCCTAGCTTTATGAACTTCAGGCAATTGTTTCCCACTTTGCAAGGAGATAGCTTTACATTCTTCTTTCCCTTCTTTTCTAGGATTAGGAACTGTATCACTTGGTAATCCACCCTGCTTCATCGTATTCAACTCTAATACTAATTGCCCAATTTGCATTTCCATGTTTTTTGCTGCCTTTTGTTCAACCATAAACTACATCATCATTTCTTCCATGCCTGATTTCTTTTCTTGAATGGAAACTTGTTGCCTTGGTTGTTGTGTAAATCCTAGTGGTCGCATAGGAGCTACTAGTCCAGGTCCAGAGGATAATGCTTAATTTAAAGATGTACCTTGACTCTATGAAAAATTTAGGTGGTTCCTCTAACCAGGATTATATATGTTAGAGTAGGTGTTGTAGGGACCCCTTTGTAGATTTCCAGCATAATTACATGACTCGAGGGTAGTCCCTGTTGGACAGAATTCAGACGGGTAAGCTTCCCCACAATAGTTGCAAGGATTAGTTGGCATGTGTACTACATTAACTCTTGTATAACTATTATTTTTCTGAACTTGGAGTTTCAACTGATCAAAATGCTTGTTCATAGATGTCAGCATTGCTACTATTTAAGAGGTGGTGTCTTTTGAACTTCTCTTAACCATTTTCACCGATCTTCGCTCACTGGAACACTGCACATGCTTAGCTGCTATGTCATCTAGATATTTTATCACATTGTTCACTAGTTGTCTTCCAAAGCCTCCATTTGTCACAGAATCCATCAAAGTCTTGGACATCAGAGTTCACCGCAAACAAAAGGTTTAAACTAAGATTTATTTGCCCTAATTATGGCTTGAGCATTGTCTGACTAACTGTTTAAACTTTTTCTATGCTTCATACAAATTCTCACCCAGTTATTGTTTGAAATTAGTGATTGTTGCTTTGGCATCCACCATCTTATCGTGAGGGAAAAAACATGCTTAAAATCTTTCTTCTAAATCCTCCCATGTCTCAATTAAGCCTTCAGGCAGATTATTTAGCCATTCTTTGGCCTTCCCTTACAAAGAAAAGGGAAAAAACTGCAAACGGATTACATCCTTTGGCACACCATTTTGCATGAAAGAGTCACACACCTCCAAGAAGGCTAAGAGGTGTCTATTAAGATCCTCCTAGTAAGTACCACTGAATTGTCCATTCATTTGTAACATTTACAGCATCATTTATTTTATCTCAAAGTTGTTAGCTTGAAACTCTGGAACTTTGATACCTGACTGATATCTTCTATTGTTGCACTTGAGAAAATCATTCACTCCCAACCTTTCATACCCTTCTTCAGCCATGGTTGTAACTTCTCTCTGTCTTCCTCCTAAAACTGAGTTTTCTTCTTCAATATAGGTTGCCACTTGCAGTTCAACTAGAGTTTTCTCTTGAGTTATAATTTGTTCCAACTCTTCTTCCTCACTGAATGTGAGTTCTATTGGTGAACTCTCAGCTATAATATCTTGGATGCTTCTGGACTTTAACTTGGATCTCACTTTAGTTTTCGCCTTGGGTGGCATAAACTATATTACCTACAATACAATATATCCAGAAGTTAAATCCTACTAGTGGAAAGAAATTAACTAAATTAATTAAAATCTTGAACTAAAACTACTAAGAATTTACTTAGTCTAAAGAAATCTAACTCAATTCCCCAGCAATAGTGCCAGAAAACTTGATAACCACTATTTTTGTAATAGATTCTGTAAGCGTACAGATTACTTTTGTAATATAGTGAATTAAGGTCATCCCACAGAAAATTGAATTAAACTCAATTAAGCCTAAGAAAATTCACTTTTGTTTAAGTCAAGATAAGCAACTACCAATGTAAGAGATTAAAATAAAAAGGAAATAAGCAAATACTGAGTGTCAAGATAATTCTGATGAGATAAACCTTTAAGAAATATTCTAGGTTTCTATCCCCTTATTGCTAAGAATTGAGACGCCTAATTAATTGGTTAATCAACAATCTGAAGGTTGGGGAGATTAATTGAGCCTAAATGTCTCTCGAACCATTTAGACTTCTATTCTAATTAATTATAGACTTCTCTTACAATTAATCAAGTAAAGTACATCCAGCCCCTTTCATCACTTGAGGTTCTTAAGCATGTTTCTATACCTAAGAACAAAACTAGTGTGACTTAATTTCAATCCTAAGTTGCTTAATCAATTAGTCCATTAAGAATTCCCTTTTTTCACGAGCAAACCTCGAACCCCTCAATTCAACCAGAGATGACCAAACTCTTACTTGAAACATAAAAGATATATTAAGTATTCAAATCATCAATCAACTCAATTTAACCATACAAAATCCTCATTACATGGCAATAGGTTCAAGTAAACCTATGATCAAAAAATTTTAGCTACACATAACTCTATACATTGTAAATAGATTTAGAAATTCGAAAAGACAAAGAATCATGAAAGAGAAGATGGAGGATCTAAGAAAACTCAGTGCAATTGTGTTGATTCGTCCTCCAATCTTCAACCTAGGCTCCTTTTCCTCAAATCCTAGCTCTTAGGTGTGTTTTCCCCTTTAGAATTTCTCTTCCTAGCTTAGAATGACCAAACCTTCGCTCTCTCTCATGTGTTTAGCTCGAAATCAAAGCTGTGCACATTTCAATAGCTAATCTCGCTATAACGAGAGGTAGCTCTCTCTATAACGAGAGCTTATAGGCACCCAGATTTTTACTGATCTCATTACTACCTGCGCTATAGCTAGGAGCTCCCTGGAGTTTGTATGAATCACGTTTTCGCTATGGTGAATTGACTTCCTCACCACAACAAATATGCATCCTAGCTATAGCAAATTGCGTTCTCACTGTAACGAGTGGGCTTGTTAAGCTTGCCTTTTGACTTTCCAGGTTTTCTCCCTTTTTTCATTCCTTTCTACAATCTTCTACCTTTCTCCTAAGATAAAAATCAACATCCAATAAGCCTCAAAACTGATAAAGATATCACAAATGGGATATTTTCTTCATTTTTTTTTATTGAATAAAAATTTAAGCTGGGTTAATCAAGAGATAGGTACTTTGACTCCCTAATATATCATAAAATATATCTCTTTCTTATCCAAAATTAGGGAGTTATCAATATAATTGTGAGTAACATAGTGAGGTTGAGCTCTATGATATTTTGAACTAATTGGCATGTCTTCTTAGGCTATGAATGTGGTTTTAGACACGCCCAAGTGGCTATGAATGGTAAAGAAAGCAATTTGACACTGTATTGAACCATAATGAATCTTAAAAAGTGACCAAATGGTGAGTTGAAATAACTGACTAAATGGATGAATTTTGTCATGAAATTTGGCATGAATATAGGTCTAATCTAGAGCTTTTCATAGAGGTAAAGAGCATCCAATTTAGAGCTCTAAATAATTTATTATGAATTTTTCAAAGTTAAAAAAATTCTACTGATATGGTAGCAACATTGTTCATATGGTCAGTTTATATTTTTATGTTACATATGTGACAAATGATATCCAATGCTCTTGAAATTTTATAATCATATACTAAATATCATAAGCTTTCCATAGCCATTAAGATCATTCCATTTGGAGCTTTGTAGCGGGAAAACCAAATTGTTGAAGATGTATAACAGTATTAGTAATGCAGCCTAACCTCTGCTATTGTTCTATCACTTTTTGTGGATTAAATACTTCTATTTTGGTCTAGAACTATTTTTATTCATTAATTTAATATCCAGAGCTTTCTATAATAGTATGATTTGCTTGATTTTGATTTTTTTGGAATTAGTTATAAATTTCTAAACTTCACACCAGAAAGTTGTAGCAAAAACCCAAGAGCAACTCTTTATTTTTCTGGTATATGGCTTCCAACCCAAGATGTATATGATGTTTAATGATGTTTATGACTTGTATGGATGTATTATGGATAGAGAATGATATTGAGGAGTTCATGGGGTCCATGGAGTAAAAGACGAATTTTTGAAGTCTTATGTAACGCGATAAAAATGCAATTAAATATATTGCTTTTCTTGCAAAATGAATGAAGCTACATAAGTAAAACCTTGGAAAAGTAATGGAAAGGCTAAAGAGGCTAGTTATTATATAAGCAATAGCTACATCAGAGTGAACAGTATATGCTAATTTTGCATAATTTTGCTAACTTTGAAAATTCATAAAATATTCTGTATAAATCCAAAAATTTCCATTTTTAGATTGTTAAAAAGTTTTATAAATTGTCTAATTGCATGCCAAATTTTAGCATGAAACTAAGTCATTTGGACCTTAAGATGTAAATGTACAATTTATGACACATTTAGACCAAATTTTGGCTCTAAAATGATCTAATTGGCTTCCAAATTGCACTCTCTCATTTTGAGCAAATTTTAATAATCCTAAGAATCCATTCTATAAAGTTCAACATATAATATAAAACTTGTATCAAAATATGATCATTCAACACCCATACTTACATGTGGTTCATATAACATTTAATATACAAAACAAGATCATGCACCTATAGCCATATCAAACATCACAATGGCTCATATTAGTGATCTCATGCTTATACATATGTTTCCATTTTAAAGCTCATCATTTACATGAAAATTCATTATACAGACATAAGTTTCTATCTATACAAGTCTATTGTATATATTAGGCACATTTACATTACATAATACAAACTTCAACATTTTCTATTGCTTAGCCCTTCTCTACCTCCTTTCCTTTAGTTAGAGGACTTGAAATGGTTAGTAGGAATGCATGGGTGAAATTTTGGAGAGAATCTTAATGGCCAATTTCAACCATATCAATGCATATAAGAATGTTATGAGGAAATGCAATGCATGCAATGTAAGCATGTAAATTATATGCATCATATAACTCAAACACATCTTTTAGCATTAAAACTCAATTCTCATCAAGCATAGCACTCAATATACTGGTTAGGCTCAATTAAACTCATTTTTGCACTAAGAAAGAGCTACTACACTTAATTCCCTGCCATAAGGAGCTAAGGGCTAAAAATATACAATACTTATGCATAATACTCATAAGGAAAACCATATGAAAGCATAACTCATGAATACATCAAGCAACCATTCAAACATATGCAAGATAGGGAGATAATGCTATCTTATAGGTTTGAAAAGTTTCAAGTCACCACTAACTCACTTGTTCCCTTCCTTTTTCTTGACTTTCTTAGCTTGACACCCACAAGTATGTGAGTTTGGGCTAACTTGGCCTACATATAGAAATTACAAGACAAAATAGGCTATTAGGATCCATTCTATCTTATATCATCTTCTTCCAATACTATTAGGACTCAATATGACAATTTAGGTCATTCTAGGTTCCTTAAGAGGCAACCATTAGAATTCACTTTCTAGACTTTAAACTCTCACTTGCTATAAGCCATATAACTCTAATGGAAACCATTTGGATCATCATTTGCAAGATTACACAAGCTAAGGGCCAACTTGATTCTTTAATCCCTTTAGGTGCATTAAATTTTCACTTTTCAAAATAAAGTTTCTAAATTTAATCCAATAGTTTCATTAATGTTTATAATTCATATCTAGATTATCAACAACCTTAGAATCAAAGAAAACTCTTTCTAAGTGCTTTAACTTACTCATGGCTGAACTTATGCTTCATGGCAGGCTAATGGAGATTTTGTTACTTCTCTTAGGAAAGGGGCACACGTGAGGTTTCTTGGTTCCTTTCTAATTTAGATATGATCTTACATAGCTTGAAGTGCCTTCTTAGAGTTCTAAAACTTTTAAGGTGCAATTTGAACCCTAAGTGATTTAACTTGAGTTCTATAACTTCTCTTAGTATTTCAATTGCATAAACTTAATTTATGCCCTTCAAAATCCCTATTTCTATCAAGTTTTCCATCAAACAGAAGCTCCCTCATCTGCATCTCTCTAGCTGAATTGAGAAGGGAGAAGAATCCAAAGGAAAAGCAAGTTTTTCATCTCAACTCATACTTTTTTTGAAAGCTATTCTAATAGGGATTCTTATGGTATGGTTAGTTGTTCCAAAACCCTTTTTTTCTTCATGAGGTTAGCCGTATACTTCATCCTTTCAAGAAACTAAAACTACCATTAGAAAGAATATGACAAAAGGAGAAGGTTTCATCACTAGCATATCATGAAATTGTGCAAATTTTCTTATCTTATTAACTTCTTTTTTCTCTCTTTCCCCTCCCATATTTGGAGGCCATGGCTGTTAGTTCAAAGGCCTCTAAGTCAGTTTTGAAGAAGAGGATGAAGTGGCGTAGCTATAATAAGAAGAAGGATGAATGTTTTAAACAATTTCAATTTTTCATTTACATCCCTACATTTTAACCTCTTCATTTGAACTTGTTTTGTAACCTTTTTAGAAACCGTCTTTTTCATATGAAAATTTAGGCTTTCTAGTTTATAAAAAACATTTGCTTCGAAATTTTTAGGATTTCAAACCATCTTAAAAAGTTTAGTCAAAGTTATAGTCAACCAATATTCTAAATCGTACATCAGAAGGGTTTTAACAATTCCGATAATTCTTATAGTTTTCAAGGCCTCCAATATCCTTGTGGCATTAACTTTGGCATTTATAACTCTTTCCTTTGAGTTTCTAAAATTTTTCTCAAAATTATGATTTTTGCCACTGGTACGTTGAGTCCTTTCATTTAGGCGTTTCTAACTTCAGTTTCAGGCTATCCATAGCTTCATAATTCATTTTGTGAATGCTTTGATTAACATTTTACCTTTAATTGTTCTTAATTCATCTTACTTTAAGGTTCTCTTTCATTATCTTATTGGTTCTAGTTCAATTTCAAAAGAACCTAATGTTATAGTTTTGCTCCTATTTTAGACTTGATGAGAACACCACTGGGTTGAACCAATGGACTTACTATTACTGTTGGGACCACCCTCACTAGCTTACCAACATTTCCACCATAATAAGAAAACAAACAACTTAAAATAAAATAAAATAGATAATAATATAGCTTCATCAATTCAATAAAACCATTAGGCTTTGATACAATTTGTGGATTTGAAGTGAAAATTAGCTTTGATACCATTCATGGCTAGTTATTTTCTCTCAAGATTGGATGGAGAAAAATTGTAACAACACGTGACAATCTATCATAACATAGAAGATCAAGAGGTTTTTAAATTAATAGGCTATGGGCAATATTACAACTAGATGAAGCAAAGTATATTTTGGGAGTTTCTATATTAAAAACATCTATTAGTTTGACACAATTTAGATGTCATGTGCAAAAAAAAAAATGTTTGATAATATATTTAATATTATTATAGATGTAAAAGAAAAACAAAAAATAACATAGTATAAATAAAATTTATTATATATTTACTATTTAATATATATTTATTATTTAATATTGTAACTAATTACATTCTTTTTTTAATTTGAATTTTAAAAATTTTAATTATTATTTCTATCAGTTAAAATAATTTATATAAAATATATTAAATAATAATATATTACATATTAATAACACGATAATAAATAAAGTATAAATAGATTATATATAATTAATAATTAAATTAATTAATTAGAATTAGTAGTAGTAGTAGTTATATATAATAGTAAGAATATATATAATATAAATTATTATAATCCAAATTAAATAAATATTTAGAATAAATTATATCAAATTTATTACATATTTATTATTAATTAGTAGTAGTAGCAGTAACAGTAACAGTAACAATAGTAGTAGCAGTAATTATAGTAGTACTAAGCAGTAGCAGTAACATCAATAGTAGCAATAAATTTAATTTTTATTTTGTTTAAATTTAAGATTTTTATTTAATAAAATTATATATTATATATTTGATTAATAAATTTAAATATATTTTAATTATTTTATTAAATGACTATTTAATATTTAATAAGAATATATATAATATAAATTATCATATAATTATAATCTAAATTAAATAAATATTTAGAATATGTTATAGCAAATTTATTATATATTTATTATTTATTAATTAATATAAATTTATATTTTCTATAACTTATATCAAAATTTTAAATAATAATAATATATTATTATTATTATTCTGATTCTTAACCAGTACTTTTCGGTCGCTAATATGAAAGTTATCTTTGGGCGCTAATCTAAAAAAGATGCAAAGCTATTGACCTATCAATTTTTATTTCGTTTTTCTCTTTATAAATTTCAAATTTTTGCTATCTCATTTTTTATTTTAGTAATGGGCCTACTAATTTTTCTTGTTTCTATCTATATAAATTTTAAAGTTTTATTATCTCATTTTATCTCTTCTCTATTTTTGGGCAATTTTTTTGGAATTGTTTATCTTTGTTCATTTCTTATCCATTGTTGTAGTTATTCAACTATCTACTTTGTATTTTTTTTTTGAGACAAATTTTTATCTTTTCTTTTATTTATTGGATTTATTTCAAGCTTACTTGTGAGTTGTTTGTGATTGTGTTGTCTGTGTTTTTCTTTTTCATCTTTTTTAATTTTTGCCGTATTGTAAGTTATTACTATTTTATTGAATTTTTATTTTTTTGTTGACTCTATTTGTTTTTTTGTTTGTCTGTAGGTGATTATCTAAAACGATGATTATATATAAATTTCTTGATTAAATTTTAAAAATTTTGGTATTTGAATCTAGCTTCTTTTCCACTTAAAATGTAATTTTAGTTTTGATTTAATTTATTTGTTTACTTTCATTTTATTTCTTTGGTTTGATTTGATTTTTGTTTTGATTTAAAAATCGGTGAAAGATAGGTAAACAACCCAAAAATTTGAAAATTTGAAGAAGACCACTAGAACCAAGAAAAACATATACAACTTTAAAAATTTGAAGGAAAAGATGAAAACCAAAAGATGAATTGGAATCTAGAAAGCATATTAGTCTTAATGAAACTCATAAAAAAGACCAAGAAATGCGAAAAATAAGCAAAAAAGCTAGAAAATTAAAAAAAATTATTTGAATAAATTAAATATAACCTAAATTATTATTAATTCTAAAAAATTATATTATAAAATAAAATGTGTTTAAAAAATATATAAAATAAATTATTAATTATGATGTATATAATAAAATTTTTAACATGATAAAGTAAAACATATTATTATTTATTAATAAAACATACATTTTATAAATTAAAATTAAAATTATTTTTAATTTATAAATTTTTTAAAAATTATTTTGGGAATGGTTGAACGTGTCTGACCATTGTGCTCTTTATTATTTTTTCAAAAATTTATAAATATATATATATTTTTTAATTTTTTATAGATAAATACTTATTAATTAATTAATCAATAATTACTTTACCTAAGTAAAATGATTGTTAATAATTATTATTAACATTATTTTTAAATTTTTTTCTATTCAGATTCTTATTCATATTATATTTATATTAAGTAATTTTTTACAATAAAGTTTATATTTATTAATATGACATTACATGATACAGGGTGCTAGAGGAAAAAGAATGAGAAAAAATTTTGACAAAAATATTTATAAGAAGAAATTAGCCATAGCCAAAATAGGACAAATTGAACGAAAAACTATTTTTGTTAGAAAATTACAATTTTTGATTGTTTATAACAGATATTAACTGTCAAAAATTAACTATGCTCTTATAGTATAAGCTGATTTAAGTTATGTAATGTTTACTTTGAGGGTGGATTGGGATTTAAAAGGACACACTTTATTAACATTGCTTTATTAGGTAAGCACACTTGGAATCGATTTGGGCAAGATCAACATTCTCTGTATATTAAAGTGATGCAAACCAAGTATTGTACGGATTAGTTTCTAGGTATCAATTGAATAATTATTCGAATATAGCTTGGATGTGGAAAGGTATTTGCAAGGCTAGCAATTTAATTTGCTAGAACCTCCAATAGAAGATAGCAGAAATACTTCTCTTACCAACCACCTTTGCTGACATATCCAGCTAGCTGGTCCTAATTCTCAAGCTAATACAATAAAGGAACTTATTCATGATAAGGGCAATTGGAATTTCATGTGCTTGGTCTACTTTATTCTCAGCCTGTGGTTCAGGATCGAAATTGGTCCTCTCAAGTGCTAGTCATTGAGATCGTTTTATTTAGATGGGTAATAGAAAAGGTCAATCAACAGTGGCTAGTGGATATAGGATGCTTGCTCAGGACTCTTATGTTCCCATAGATTCTACTTTTCATGAATGGAGACACTTATATATGGAAGCTGAAGATAACATACAGGGTGATATTATTTGCGTGGAAATTATTCACTCTTGCTTTGCTAGCAACGGATGTTCTTCAGAAACATCATATGTTAATAGGTAATATATGTCCTTTTTGTCAAAATAGTACTGAAACCATTAATCACATTTTTTATAAATGCCATTTTGCTAGGATAGTTTGGCTTGCATCTTCATTAACTCTTAGAGCTGATCAGCTATAACCAAGTGATATTCAACAGTGGCTACAATTCTAATTCAGTCAGACTAATCATGCTCCACAGGGATTTAAGGATTACACGAGGCTCATTTCGCTTGTTTTATATAGAATTTGATATTGTTATGATAGGATCAATTTGACTATCAACACATTTGTCCAATAGACGCAATTAAATTGATTCGGAAATTAGTTTCTCAATCTCAATTTGCTTGGACAGATGCTGGTGTTTAAGTTGTTTCAAGGAATAGGTTTCGAAGTATCTGAGATCCTATGAAGATATAGGTCTGCCAGATAGTGATGGATGGTCTATGTTGGTTTGGATGAATCCTAAGACACAGAAGATTGAGGAATAGAGTACTAATTTTCATCTGGTTCCAAACTAAATTGGTGAAAAAATGGGATTAGGAAGATAAGTTCAAATTTGGTCGACGTTGCCTTTTTCTTGAGGCAGCAGGAAGAGCATTTCAATTTATACTCCAAGATATTATATCGGAACCTAATAATTATCCTTTGCAGAGAATATATGGTTCTATATGAGTCTCATTATAAATTACTCACTGCACACTTTTGAATGTATCCTATCCTTTAGGTGTTGGAATTGAATTTTCACTAGCTATCTAGGGAATTCTTGATCTTACAAGTTATTCTTTTGACATCGATCATTGATCCGTGATTAATTAATTCAATGGTGATGGTCACACGCATAGCTCTATTATATGTATAATTATAGAGTAAATTACATAAATTTGTTTGAGTTTTGTTGAAATTATATATACCTTCTCTCTATTTTTACAATATACATAAATCTCTCATAAAATAAAAAATTATCATTAATTTTTGATTAAAATATTCTATTAATATATATACATATTTTTTTAAACAAAGAAAAATTTTAAATAAAAGGTAGTTTGGTCAAAAAATTTAAAAATTGGATTAAAATGTAAGATAAATTTTTTATTTCAAAAAAAATTTATGTATATTTTGAAAATAGGTAAAAGATTTATATAATTTAAATAAAACTCAAAGAAGACCTATATAATTTATTCTAGTTATAATGTAGTTTTTTAGTTGCTTGCTCTTTGTGTTTTTAGGTTGGTTTTTTATTGTATAAGGAAAAAAATAGTAAAAACTTCAACTTTTCTTTGCAAAAACCAAGTTCCTATGCTCCTTTCCTTTAGGCCTCGTTTGGTAGATGGAAGACAGCATTCATGGAATGAGAAAAGGAATGGGAGAGCAGGGAAAACATATTTGGTATGCAGGGTGATTTTTTTTTTAGGACAGTTGAAACCTTCAAATATGAGAGATTGCAATCTTTCATATCTTTGATGGAAAGTAATCTACCTGGAGAGGAAGAAAATTTTTGGACTATCTGACCTTGTGTGTTTGAATTTCTGGTGGTAAAAATAATTAAAATTAAAATTTTAAAATTAAAATAATATTATTTATTTTATTATTATCAAAAATAAAAAAAATTATTTTTTATTTTTTATTTTTATTGATAATTAAAAATAATTATTTATTATATTTTATAATTATTAATAATAAAAAATAATTAAGGATATTTTAGTCTTTCAATTTCTCTTTCATTCTGTTTAAATATTAAAAAGTAAAAATATTCATTTTTTTTTCTACCGTACCAAATATAATTATAGGATACAAGATTCTTTTACATTCCCATTTTATTTCCCATTCGCATTCCATCATAAACTACTCTCTTGTACCAAACGAGGCTTTAGATCTCCTTCGGCCCCATTCCATCTAAAGTCACAATTCTGATAACACTACTAAACTCAACATCGATCGAATGTCTTAATGTAAATAATCCAAAAGTTCGAAATAAGGTGAATGAAAAGATTGAGTGTCACTTATTGTTTTTCGTATGAATCGTAGTCCTTTCAACTTGAATTTTTTTTTTTTTTGAAAATAATAGTTGAAGAAGATTTGAAGGAGAATATGCCCCACCTCTACCAACCTCTGCCCTTTAGGTTTACTTAAGATCACATTCAAGATATGCAATGTACTTGAAAGGTAAATAGATTTAATAGTAAAACAACTTTTAAGTAGACTTCTCTTAGCAAGATAGATACTTTCTTGAATTTTCAAATCTTCTAATACAATAATATCGTCCTCTTCTTCCTCTTTAATTAGATTATCCTGTGACCCAACCACCGTAGCCATGGATTAGGAAATTAAGGATTTATATCCAGTTGATTTTCCTATAACTTGAAGTTGTCTTCTCAAATCGGAACAATAGCAAATCGCTTTTCAGGGATAAGGCTTTGATTCTTAACCTAGGTGTTTACGGTGGAACTTCAAGCTAGCCATCGATTGTTGATTTGGGATGTATCGAACAATCTAATGCTTCAAAGCTTCCTTCAAGAAAGGAAGAACAACGATTTTGGGCCTATGGGCTGACACCCCAGCCTTGTTGGGTGAGAACAATGATCATCAGGATTAGGAGGGAGCCAAACTACGTCATACGATATGATGAACGGAAGATTACACTTTCCATGGCCAAAGAAGACCCTAGATAGCACGGCAAAAGATCAATGCTAGTATTAGAAAAAATTTATTTTTTACCTGACGGAACAAGAGTTTGAATAAAATCACTTGCTAAATTAGCCATATCCTTCATCATTAGACTGTAAACTAGTGCCTTAAAAAAATTCTTTTTAGGTATAAGTTCATTAGACAAATGATATATATATATATATATAACTATATTAAAATAGATTTATTCAACGATAGTGCGAAACACTGTCTGGACCTACGACATATACCCATCGCTTTTCAATCCTTACGGTTTTCCTTGCGTAGAAGATAATTGAACATTGACAGAATCGTCATCATCAACTTCATAAGCACAATGCTTGGACGTGCCCTTACATTGGGTCACAATGTCAGAAGAATTGCCCACCTCAGATTACACGGCATTGGGATTCAAATCCTGTTATCGACAATAGAAAAATTAGTTAGTTATATTCTAAAGATTTAATGTCTTCGTTGGCCAAGTTTACTTTCACACACTAAGTTGTCATTTAAATACAAACCGCACCTTGTAGGACTCACTGGTACTGTATGTGTATCCAAATCCCTATCATATAGCTAACATACAATAAAATTATAAGCATTAAGCCTTAAATCAATGGATAAATTAAAGACATACAGAAAATTTCGTTGCCGAACTTGTGGTGCATGAAATCTGAACAGTACTGTGTGACCAAGGCCTTATTGTTTGCCACGTGCGTGACCAATAAAGAATTGTACCCTTTTATTGATGTCCCAGTTATTTATCTGAACCCTGAAGATGAACTTCTGTCCAAGGAATTGATCCAACTTATCAAAGCGTTTGATTAAAGTCTCCGAAATGCTGCCCGAATATAATAGGTTTAGTTACAATGAAATAAATCGTATAGAATTATTTTAACATATTAAAAATAATATAAACTGAGTAAACAAAGTCTCTAAGGTCACTAGCTATGCATTGCAAGAATTTAGAAACTTCACGATCAAATACAATAAATACTGCGCCACCAGTGTCATTAATGACCCTCAAATCTAATTTGAACCTCTGACATGCAACAACGTTAAAACTATATAATATCGAAGTATACAATATCATCAACTAACATCGATCATGGACAAATGTAGGAACAACTAACCAAGGAGTAACCAATGTGACCAGTCTGTTGCATTTCTCACAGCAAAAGCCGCTGCCGTCTGGAACAACCTTCTTGGTGCACCTCTTGCAAGAATTGTAAAACCAACCGCATTCCGTGTCTATGCTCATGCGGTTACAAGAGTTACACACGCAGTTTCCTGAATCAATGTAATAAGATATATATATTAATACAATGAAAACGATTTATTTATGAGCACAAGTGATTAAATATTTACCACTCTACACTATTTTATCTCATCTATAGTCTTTCTTTCTTGCACATGCAACAAATTGTTGGCTGATAATAGATTTGATTGGCTAGAAAGTTGGTTAAGTTGTTGCGATAACATGTCATTGCTTAAATTGAGCCTGAAATAGTATTTGACGAAATTTTGTAACAAATAACTATATTGATACTCAGTTTAGATAAAAGTAAAATAACTAAGCAACACCTGGTCACAAAATCAGTGTGCTCTGCAACGTCAGTATTAATGAACATTCTCACAGTGTACAGTGAGTTGAATGTCTTTATAACTCTTCCATTGTACAATAGAATGTCGTGAATTGTTGGCAGTCTGGATTATGATTTTCTTTACAAAATTTACAAATCATCTGAAAAAAACAAGTGTAATGTTGAGGATACAACAATAGAAGCTACACATATTTGAATGTTTATGGTTGTGCTCTGTAATTAGTAGTTTAATATAATGATAGGTCCTAGCTATAGGGATTTAAGAAGACAGGATTCTGCTTTTGGTGCGAATAAACTTTAATATTTTTACTTCGAATCAACTTGCCTCTATACTGCTTAAAGATAGGCTTCAAACAGAAACATACTCGACTACTTTTTCCTAAACTTAAGGACTTCATAAATAAAATAGCTAATTATTAAATAATCTTAAATATACACTAAGATCCTCCTATTCTAATGGACACCCATAATAGTGCCTACAAATCCTACCACGCTCCCTTCATGGTCTGAGCAACCCAATTTCGCATGAACCCATGTCCTTAGTATGGCCCCATGTACGTTCTAGTCATAAAATGAATAAGGCAAGATATGAATGAATTTGCTAGCCACTGATGCAAATTGATAACTAGCCTCCAGAGAAGAAATGAATATATATATATATACAAAGTAGTTACATGACCTCCTGTCACTTGTGACAGGTGGCAAATAAGAATATCCAGTTAGTATTTACAAAACAGAATTATAATAGAAAGAAGAAAAATTAACAAATAACTTCCCTTATGTAGAACCTTCCTTCTGTTGTTGTTGTGTATAATGTTTCTTCTTCTGCTGCTGCTGCTATGTATTTGTCCTAACATCCTCTCATATTGGAGGGTGGAGAACATACTCCAAGTTTGTTTCTTAAGATCCAAAATCTTGAATGTGACAATGCTTTAGTCAAACAATCTACAGTCTGTTCTGATGCTTGTTGATAACTCTGTCATGTATATAGTGAATATCAAATTCAATATACTTAGTACGAGCATAAAATATAGGATTTGTAGCCATGGCATCTGTGTTAAGATTGTCACACCAAATGATTGGTATTTGCTTGAGAGGAAAGCTTATTTCTTGAAGTAATGACTGAACCCAAGCCAATTCTGTTGCTAATGTTGCTAAGGATCTATATTTAGATTTGATATTGGACCTTG
Source organism: Erythrophleum fordii (assembly GCA_032878935.1). Taxonomy (NCBI): domain Eukaryota; kingdom Viridiplantae; phylum Streptophyta; class Magnoliopsida; order Fabales; family Fabaceae; genus Erythrophleum; species Erythrophleum fordii. Next base: position 25,508,966 of record JAVQMF010000054.1, on the reverse strand, counting down.
CAATTACTTACTACTTATCACCAAAAAATATACAATATCCTGCTACTGATCTTCGATTATCAGGATAAGTTCCTTAGTCCATGTCTGAATACACTACTAAATAATAGACTTTTAATGATGACTTTTAGTGACAATTAAAATTTTTTTTGCCAAATGTTCATTTTTAGTGGCGACAAACTTAAGTTTTGCCAAATGTTCATTTTTAGTGGTGACAAATTTAGGTTATCACTAAAAGTTATTACTAAATGCTATTATTCATTTTAACAAACACATTTAGTAGTGGCCAATAAAAGGCCGCCAATAAAAATAAGTTTTAGTGGCAATCCTTTGTCACTACCAATTACTTTTAAATTTTTTTTTGTGCCAAAACCTTTAGTGACAGTCTGACTTCGCCATTAAAAAACACTATTAGTAGCGACATCAACCAAATGTCACTTTTAGTAACACCACTAAAAGTTTTGTTTTTTTTTTTTGAAAATTTATGCCCAAAAAAATCACTTTTGGTGGCAATAGCTATGTGTCGCCACTGAAAGTTTTACATATTTTTTCTTTAAAGAAAAAAAAATTTGCACCAAAAATCAATTACTTTTAATGGTGATCTAATGTGCAAATTTTTTCATTTTTTTTGGTACAGTGGCATTCAAACTTGGGCTTTGTATGTAAAGATTTAAATGCTTGACCATTGCTCCAAAGTTGTATATTTGGCATTTTAGTGCGCACTACTCTATATGAAAACATATAAATAATAATATATAATATAAAATATATTCTTATTACTAATAAGCTTTAAATATTTGTTATTGAGTTTATATTTCTTAAAATAATTGAGAAGTACTAATAAATTATTGTCATAAATAACAGAATTATCTATATTTACAAGCAATTTTTTAATAAAAATTTTAAAAAAATAAAATAAAATATTATTTTGATGACCTAAGCTTTTAGAAGGAGTAAAAGTTCAAATATAATGTTAAAACCTATTTTATTAGGTCTAAAATCACCTAAACTTATTTACCCATAACCTATCTATCACTTACGTGTCTAAACCATCTCCCTCACTCACTCACATGGATGCTCAATGCATTAGGAAGGGAGAAATGATGCTGTGAGAGAGTGAAAGCTTCCATTGATGGTTTTCTAAGCTTGCATGTTGGGGATAAAGTAAGAATCGACCAAGGTGAGCCTTATGAAAATTAATCCTCTAATAATCCCAAAAAAAAATAATAGAATAAAATGAAATAAAATAATAAATTATAATGGGAACTTAGTCATTAGTCTAGATCAAAAGAATTAATTTGGATTAGAGAAGAAAATTTAGCTGAGAAAGTTCATGTATTCAATTTAAATTGAATTAGCTTATGGGCATATTTAGGTTATATTAATTTTAGAAAATTTGATCTATGTTTTTGGATTAATAATAATATTTTAGGAAATACTTAACACATTGAAATTTTAACTCATAATAAGATTCTTAATAGTTAAAAATTTAAGTGGGGAATTAAAAAAATAATGGCTATTAATATAGAATAAATTACTTAGGGTAGAAAATAATGACTACTTAGTTTTAGAGAAATTTTAAAGCTTAACAATTTTTTTAAAGAGCTATTTTGGAATTTGTCTTGGGGTTATTAAAATAATATAGATTCTTTTGGCATTTATTACAATGATTTAATTTCTAATTAAAAGATAATTGCAAAATTATTTCATAAATTTTTACATCGTTTATTAAAATTTTAATAATTATCCCAAAAAAATAATATTAATGCAATTTAAATAATTTTAAATAATATATTTATCATTTAAAATATTTTTTATTTATATATCAATTATCAATTGTTTCTTTTTATTTATTCTTTTTCTAATTTTATGAGTTTTCTAATTATTAATAAAAATAAAAAATAAACCAAATAGGTAATTGTATTATAATTATTTAATTTCTAATTAAAAAGATCATTATATTTATAAATTTGTACAAAATTCATTAAAATTTTAATAATTATCTCATGAAGATTAATATTAGTTAAATTTAACTAATCTTCTTATCTAAGTTTTCTTCTCTAGTTTGCCAATTTGTCACCAAAGCTATCTTTACTTATCTGCTTCTTCCCTCAAATTCAAAACTCTATCTTCATTCTATTTTAAATATGCTTTCCTCTATCTCAAATTAGATCTGCATGCTTCATCTTCTCTCTTTTCATTCAATGAATGAAGTGAGTAGCGAGAAGAGAGAAAGGAGAGCAAGAAATGGTTTTGGTTATGAAAAGTGTGATAAACTTGATTAGAGAAATACAAAACAATAATTTGTAATATAAATATATTCTTAGGATTTATTTTTTATTATTTATTAAGAACATATTTTAAAAAATTTAAAATAAGTTATCCAGTTTCTTTTTAATTATTCATCATTTAGTTTTATAATGCATCCAATTATTAATTAAAAATAAAAATAAACTAGATGGATCATATTATTATAATTATTTAATTTATAATTAAAAAATAAATAATTAAAATTTTACTAATTATCTCATAAAATTTAGATTAATATAATTTAAATAATCCTAAAGAATATATTTATGGCCTTAAGTCTTTTTTTATTTTCTTTATTAATTGTCAATATTTTTTTTAATTCTTTATCTAGTTTTGCAAATTATCTAATTATTAATCAAAATAAGAAATGAAAAGTGGTGGATAAAAACTAATAATATATATATATATATATATATATATATATATATAATAAGGAAAAGAAGTGGAGAATAGATGACCTCGTTTAGTATGCCAATGGAAATTGAAAAGGAAGTGGAATCTAATGTTCATTCGCATTTGGTTAGAAGAAAGAAAGTAGTTTAGGAAAGTTCAGAGGAAAATAGATTTCAAACACTGATGGCAACCAAAATGGTCAAAGGTCGATATTGTCCTTCTCCATCACACCGTTACCTTTGATGGATGGTGGAGCTTAGTGAAGAGAAAAGAAGGAAAAGGTGCAGCAATTGCAATGCCATAGACATCGCAACTTGTGGAAGAGAAGGAGAATAAGGGAAATAGGACAAATGAAAAATGAAAAAGAAAAAAAAAGAAAAGAAAACGATTTAGAATTTTTCCCTTACTTGGATCAGAATAAGATAGAAGAAAAAAGTTTAAGAAGGGGAATAAAAGTTCTATAAAGATTTAGGCCTAATAATGATAATTTATCTAAAAAGTTTGAGATACAAAAAAATCTTAATGAGTATAAAATAGATATCAAAGTGAGGCCATACAATAATTTTAGATTTTAAAATTTTAATTAAAATTAAATAAATAAATAAATAATTATTGTTATTATTATCTTTAGTATTAATAAAGTATTTAAAATTTTAACCCTAACAATTTATTATTTTCAATAATATTTAATATTAAAATAATAAATAATTTAATTTAATTTCCTAACAATTAGTCAAAATTGATCCACCCAATCGGTCAGTCAAACAATTTTGACTCGAGGCAATGCATATTTCAATGCTTTTATATGCATTGCCGTGTATGTATATATATATTATATAAATATATATTATTTATCATTTTATATTTTATTATATATATTTAATATATATTTAAATATATTAATAGATTAATAAATAGTTATTTTTATCATAATAAAATAATAATTTATTAATATAAATAATTATATAAAAATAGTTAATTAATTATAATTATATATAGTATAAATGATTATATATATTATTTATATAATTATAGGGCATTACATCATAATATCTTATTGACAACTATACAAAGGACAACAGTGCTTTCTAATGCACTCATTCGTATTACCTTTTTATCTGTTCTGAATTTATTATTCCTTGGTGCTGGCGTTGTCATGTGCTTTTTGGGTTCACCTTTGCTTACTTACTTTCTATACATATTGAAGAGGTCTAATTTATCTTATTCTCATCCTCTATTCTTAACTAGATCATTTCTCCTATAAGAAACTTTATTTCATGTGAATCCTAGCGTTTGTCTTCCTTAAGGTTCTTGAGCTTACATTCCTACTTTGCATAATTTTGGAACTCACCTTCTTAGGTGACTTTCTACTTTCTCTAGCTTCCTTGGGAGCACTGAGACACTAGTTGCTTGCCTTAGCTTCTCTCTACATTCTAATGAGGTACTAAGTTCTCTTTTTGCTTCAACTTTCTATTTTCATCTTTACAAGCATAGTTTACTAATTTTAGGGTTTTACTAACCCAATTCAGGTCACATATCTTTAATGTCTCAAATTTATTTTATTAGTAACTTTATGCTCCACTTAGTACTTTTACTACTCGTGTGCTCTTACATTGTACCAGTCTCATATTAGGGAAGCTCATCTAACTAAGTGCTGAATTCTTATTTGTCTATTTTTACTATGCTTACTCTATTAACTCCCCTTTAGTTACTATTAAGCGAGGGTATCTCTTTTATGTACTAGTTTCTCAACTCTTTGTCACTTTTCCATATCCCTGTAATTACTAAATTAGGAGATTTATCTCTTGGAGAGTTGCTGACCATTAATTGGGCAGTCCTTCATCTCATTACATTTTATTCCCTTCTTATTAACCCAAAGAGAACCTTCATTTAGCTATTCTTCTTATCTTAGTTTTTGAACTGCTTTCTCTTTAGATTGGGATTCTCTTTTCTATTCATCTCACTTTGCACTTGAAACTTTGCTTGTAGCTTTTCTTAGGCTTCCACTTACACTTAACCCAAGGCACTTGTCTCAGTAAGGCTGCAACTTACAATGGGTTTAGTTAGCTTGCATAAGATTACTATATACTGTTACTAGACTCTTTTAGACTTTTTTTTCTCTACTCTGAATTTCTGACACTGAGCCAGTCACATTCAGTTTAGGACATCATCTCTAAGGTACACCCTTCTTATGTACTCACCACATTTCTTATATTTTTATATTATTTCTTTGCACATATAATCACAACATGTTCTATATGTCTTAAGCTCATGGTGTTAGCTTATCATTCACTAGCACATAGGTTAACATTCTAAGTTGGAGTTAATGCTTTGTGGGTGGGTCCCTACAACCTTACTACTCCATGCTTAACATTCTAACTCTAGTTGCTACTCACTCTTAAATATCCTCGGGCTCAGTCATAAGACATATTATTCTTTTTCTTAGACTCATACACTAGGCCCATTATTCTTCTATCACTTATTTTATTCCCTATGAGTCTGCTAAGTTAGTCATTTGTCAATCTTTTATCTCTTTCAAACTATAGGGTTTGGACTTTCTTTTATCTATTTTTCCCATAATAGTTCATTTTTTACATTAGCTTGAATATGACCAATAAGGCTTTCTATTTTACAATACACTCCATCATCACCTAGTACATCCTTTCTAGCTATATGATCTGAGCCTCCACTATTTTTGTATTTAACCCACCATCAAGGCTAAGGGGTTCTACTTGTTACATTACTCATTTGTTAGCCATATGGTAACAAGGGGCTATCAAGGCTCTATGGAATGGTGCCGGTAGGTTCTGGCTTAAGGGAATGACTTCCTAAACTTCTCTGATTCATCTAGACATCTGGGTGTCATGGCCAGGGGAGTGACTCTCTCTCGTTTTCCCCCTTGAACTCATCTCTTATGCAGCTGTAGTTTTACTTCATACTATGCTACACCATTGCCTATCTCTACATTAGGCAAAACATCTCAGAATGGTCTAAGTATGGTGATCGAGGAGGATTAGGCTTCTCATTATCCCTTTGGACAAATCTCTCTTGTAGTTGTATAATAATTTCTTGTTGCTAGTACATCATGACTTGCCACTGATCCAGGCGAGCTACAATAGCTTGTAGAGCTCGAGCCATATGATCAATTAACTCCACTCTAGAAACTTTAAAGGCCTACCTCTCTTAGTGTTCACCATCTCATCTAATACCCTTCCAACATAACTTAACATCAAACATACACATATGCCACCCTTTAACACCCAAAATGTCCTATATAAGTCATACATAACTGAAAAATCACATCCTCAAGCCATAACTAACACTAGAATGCCTGAACCTTTGTTTTGATACCGATAAAATGTTATACCATATCTCTCTGGCATGTATTATATCTCAAAACTAGCTAAAAGTATCAAACTAAATCCATTTTCATAAAATTCATACCTTTAGCAACAAAAATAACCGATGTTATAAACTAAAATGATGCTTTCTTGGCTTTATGGACCATGTGAGCTTACCATATATATTTTCCACCCTTAACACACGTAATTAATCAAAACTAACACAATTTGATGCACCAATTTTGAGTCCAAGCCATTCAAAACGAAAGGGCATGTTACTTTTCATTTTTCCAAGATTTTTATATTCTAATATTAATTTTGAAAAATTATAATTAATTTTATAAGAATCAAAATCATACAAATTATATCATTTTGGAAAGCTAAGGATGTACTCTAACTATCATAAAAATTTTAGATCAAAACAACTAGGTTTGCTCTTGCGAAATTTAATAGAACAATAAATCTGGTCACTGATGCATCCTACAACTGAACTCAAACTTCAAAAATTTATTTCTCCTTCTACAGAGTTCTAAATGAGGTGCTCTTAGTAGCCATAGAAAATTATGATGTCTACTTTATACTTGTAAAATTTTGATGAGCATTGGACTTTATTTGACCCACAAATGATATAGAAATGCAAATTGATCATATGAACAGTGACTAGGACAATTCTGCATAATTTGGCCAATTTTAAAAATTTGTAATAAATTTTCTAGAGCTTCAAATTAGTTGCTAAAAATATCTAGATGAAACCTATAATCATCCCAAATTTCATGCATAAAATCATCCATTTCATTAGTTTGTGGTTTAGCTTAAGATTTTCTCAAATTCTGAACCATAAAGGGGTGAAAATTGCACCAAATGGTATTCTATTCATTCCACCACCATTTGAGCACATCTAATAGCATAAACATAGCCTAAGAGAGCATCCCAAATGGTCCAAGTCATCATATATCTCAAAACCACCATCCTAGTTGTCATAATACACATATGCATCAAGGCCTAAGGATGTCAAACTCTCATATATTCATTCATTTGATTCCAAGATTTATTCATACATTATAGTGATATACATCTAAACATGCTAAATATAATACCCCAAAATTAATTAAGGTGTTAATCATAGATTTGGATTAATTAAGAATAATTAATATAGGATAATTTAGGCAAGTTAAGTGAATGGAAATCCTAGAGAGATAAATTATTAATATGAGTTTGAAATTTAATTGAGTTAGAAACCCCATCTAAGCCCATATTAAATTAAGTAGGTCAAGGTTAGGAACTAATGGAGGGCCCAATCTGATTTAATGAATTAGAAACCTAAGATCCAACTTACATAAGCTCTTCTAAATGGCCTAATAACCCTTGTGCAGACCTCAACTAAGTGGGCTCTTGAAAACTTGACCCAACCCAACCCAACTAAAAGTCTGAATTGTCAAAATTAGACCAACAAATTAAAACTCAGCCCAATTTTACTCAAAGTCTGAATCCATATGGACTTGGGCCATTGGGTCAGCCCAAACCCATCCAAAACCCTAAACACTTCAGCCTTTCCCTTCCCTTATGCAGAAACACAAAACACAACTCATTTTTAGAGGTTTAGAGGGAGGCTAGGGTTTGAGGTAAGAAATCCATAATTTTTCACTTCTTGAGCAAGATTCAGCCTAGGTAATAGTTATATAACTTAATCTCCTTCTCTTTCTCTTCAATCTGACCTGATTGGCTTCTTATTTGGAGCATTTTCACCATACCCAAATTCTAAAATGTGGTTATTTGGTATTTTTTTAGAGGATTTTCAGAGGTAGAGGATAGGATGGATATTAGGTAAGTGTAAACTCTCCATTCTAATGTATTTTCTATTGGTTTAAGACCCCCATGTTGATTTGTAGTATGGCTATTAATTATGTATGAATTTGCTTAGGAATTGAAGTTTTTGGTAGAGAACATATTCAATTCGAATTTGGGGATTTGTAGTGGCTGATAAGTGTCCTCTAAGTAGCCATTAGTATATTAATTTTTGGGTACTTGTTGCTACTATACATGATGATTTAAGGTAGTAATCTTATGATGTTATGGTTATAAGGAGATTTTGGTACTGCTGGTGGCTTTTCAATTGTCTGCAAAGTGAGGTAACTGGGGTTCGTGCTAATTCCATGCATATGTATGTTTAATTTTGTATCTGCCACATGATAATGATTTTGAATGCAAAATGAATTGGTTGATTATCTATTATATGTGATTGGACCTTGTGCGTCTATGGTGGAGCTGTGGTGCGGCTGCCACCTGTGCATGTGCTTTGATCAGGCACCGGGTTATGATCAGACCCTAGATGCATTGAGCCTTGGTTATGCTCATTAGGGAGTGGGTGCCGTGGACGGGCCTCTCCCAGTGTTATTGGCCTTTAACATGTGGAACTGTGATTGCTAGTATGGAATAGTAATCATAGATAGCCTAATTGTTCATTTACTGATATGACTAGTATGTTTTCTGATACTTATATGAAATCATGCATATATGTTGATTAAATTAAAGTATATGAATGGAATTTGCCTTGGTTACTGAGATTTGCATCTCACCCCGTTTCATAGGATCATACTTTCAGGTGAAGGCCCTTCGGGTAAGGATAAGGGGAAGCAAGTAGATGAAAATTCGTAAACTCTAACCATGTGTCGATGAGACTACACTTGGGCTGATCTGAGTAGAATAGATGCAATTTTATTATTAGTTTACATAGCATCATCATGTAATCATGTTGCCAAGTGTAGGCGTTTATATTTTGATTAGTTGGAATGTATCTATTAAGGAGTTAAGTCTCATTATAACTTGGTATTGGATGTATGAACTTATACTATTTAATGTATGAACTTTGTTAAATTCATGATATAGTCTACTATTGGAAATGTCATCATAGGATATATTAGATTGTTGATTTGAATAAGTGATGTATGAAATCTCTAATGGAATATATATTGAATGATAATAGTTGATAGTTCATGAACTCTTACTGTTATTACTCTATGGACTTGCTAATATAGGGTAGTTGGAGGAGTAAAAATTTCCATTTAAGTCTTAAACTAGTAATGATGGATAAGCTGGGTAAATTAGACTAGTGAAAGCCATTGGAATCTCACAAATTATGGTAAAGTGGCCCTAGGGTGTCATTGGAGGGAGTGGAGAGTATGAGACAAGATCTTAGGAGTTGTAAGATTAGAAGGAATTTCACCGCGGCCAAAATATTATTAGCCACAGCCAATAGAGGCAAAGTTGCCCAAGGAGAGTATAGAAAGCAATTCACCGCGACAAAAAGTAGAATTAGCCGCGGCGAGTTATGAGAGGTAAAACTAGGAGTTATCCAGAGGGTAATTTGCTGCGGCTAATGGGAATTAGCCATGGTGAACTTTTGTGAGAATTTGTTAGGCGTTCCAAAGAGGAATTAGTAGCAGCGAAAGGGGGAATTGGCCGCGGCCAATATCAAGAGGCGAGTGAGGTAGGTTCCAGGAGGTTTCCTCACCGTGGCAAAATCTATAAAGATATAAGGGTGAACACAAGAGTAATTGGCCGCAGCACAAGGGCATTTAGCTACGGCTAACAGTCCCAAACTCTCATTCTAACCTAGAAATCTTGGTTTCATATGGCAACCTCAAGGGATGACTTAAAAACATTGGTAGAAGATTCTTGTGAGTTGGAATTAATAGGTAATAGAACCAAAGGCCTATAAATGAGCATTTGTTTTCCTTGTGTACATGAATACTTGTAATTATTTAGTTGATAACTCTAATAACATAAAGGTTCAAATTTTCCTGTATTTTCTAAATATAATTAGATTTAATGTCTTGTAACCCTGATTTATGGTTATTATTACATATTTTTCCTTAATTACAATAGTTAGAAGTTAGGATTGTTACACTAAAGGGTTTACATCACATGTACATCATATAGTTACAAATTTTGACATCAAAATATAAAATTTCCTATTCCATTATCAGAGTCCTATGCTTTAAGGTGTTTGGCTCCTATTTCTTGTTTCTTGAGTTTCACCTAAACACGGTTAAACATAATATGAGGGACAGTGAGATTCAAAAAATACTAATAGCTCTTTTACCCTTTCAAACATACACATATGACATATTCTCATGTTAAAGAATACAAGCATGTCATAAACACTTCTTGTAAGCATATATAAACATATTTTCATATCATAGTAACTCATACATGTCAAACATAAGCTTCAAAGGATATTAGTATAGCCTCACCCACTTTTTTTTGGGACTTTTGGATTTGCCTCACCAATTTTTAAGGACTTTTAACTTAGCCTCACTCTTTCTTAAGATTTTTGGCTGTCTCACCCATCCTTAAGGACTTTTGGCTTATCCTCACATATTCTAAGGGATTTTTGGCACAACCACACCCATTTAAGTTACTTTACATTCAAAATCTCATTCAAGAAGCATAATGATACCATGTGATAAAGGCTATTTTTATATATATGAACCCTCCTAAACTTAAGCATTTTAATGATCAAATGTGGCTTTAGAGGTTTAATTAGTTGAAATTTTATTTTAGTAGCCATTTCTGCCCTCAAGGAAATTTATTTGCAAATTTTTGAATTTTAATGCACAACTTTCACTTAAACATTTCCTTTATGAATTCTCCTTTCTTAATATTTTGTTTTGTTTCATTCTACTTCATTTTATTTTATTTTTCTTGTGCAGATTTTAATGGAAAAAGATTTAAAATGAAGATGAATTAATGGCATGTGGAAGGCTCTTTAGAAGGCACAAGTTTTCAAACACAAAGCCATGAGTTTAATGGAAGGATGAAGCAAAAACAAGAAGTTGCCAAGGGTTTCTCCACTCATGGGATAGAACATACTCCTCCTCGTGGCAAGTATCAGGTCACACAGCTATAAAAATTTACAAGTAGCTCACACGCTCATGCAAAACACGTGGAATTTACGTAAAGAAAGAAGGAAGAAGATGCTGGGCAAAATGTAACTAAAACACATAAAAAGGAGCTGTAGGGAATTGAAATAAAAGATGAAGAACGTGATAAGCTCACGTTGGTCTGGAAGAGGCAGGGGTTCAATAGAGAACCATGTGGATTGGAAAAAAATGCAGTAGCTCAGCTGAAAAAGCTATGGGTTGCATGAGTAGCACGAGTTGTTTGTGATGAAGAGAAGCTATGGGTCTCAAGCTGATACAGAATACACAAAACAGAGGAAGAAGAGAAGCAGAAATAGAAAGGAAGCAACGAGTTGTGCATGTGAGTAGTATAACGTTGAAGAAGCTGTAGCTGGACGAAGCAAATTTGAAGCCACGAAAGCTGCTGGAACAAAGGAAGGAACAAACAGATGAAGAAACAAGGAGCTGACACGAGGAATATACAGCAGAACGCAAGGTGAGGAGGAAGAATGATGAAGCAGCCTTGAGCAGCAGATTTAATGGTTATTCATACATGCAGAATCTTCACGTGGAAGCCACAGGGAAGAGTAGCTGGGTTGAAAGAGCTTGGGCTGGAAAGACGGAAGATTCAAAAGCCACTTGTTGAGTGAATGACAAAGTAACCACAATGCAATTGCATAAAGGCAAGACGTGGAAAAAGAATAAAAGAAGCAGAAGCATGGATTCAACACTTCATCATTCAAGTGGGGTCCACATTTAAATAAAATAAAAGAGAATAAAGCTTCAGACAATTGGAATGGGAAGAGGGAGCACGTGAAAAATAAGCAAGCCACGTGAGAAAGGAGAAGGAATTCGGGCAAGCTTTAGGAGGGGAATGATCACGTGATTCCATTCACCATTTTCACGCCCCATTCACTCAATCCATCATATACGTTAATCCACATCATCCATCACGTGATTAACGACACACCATGTCCTTCATTTCATTGATTCACACCATCCAGAACCCCATCGTCACATACACATAATTCATCCATCGTCCATTCATTTTTATTACACATGCTTCATTCTGTCATTCTTATTGCATTCACGACATCATCCATCCCATTCATTCATTTTCACCCTTTTGTCCAGAGACACTCTCATCCACTCCTTTATTCTCATTCCACCTCTACTGAAGACCTAATCCTCCATTTGTGACTAGCAAGGAAGAAGATCCTTGGTGGAAGCTTGAATCCCTTACAGAAGAATGCAGAATTTTGGCTAAGACTTTCTTAATTTTCCTACAACTTTTCTCTTTCTTGTATTTGCTTGGTTAAGTAGTATTGGATTGAGAATTTATGTAATTGATTAGTAGCTGGTTAGGTACTAATTAGGAAAGCAATTGTTATTTTAATTGATTAATTTCAGTTTTGAATTGTTCAAATTCCTTTAATCTCCCATATATGCCACGAAGGTGTTCGATGAAATGCATTAGTGAGATTATGGCTTGATTGTTTGATTTGAGGATTCCTTAGTATTTAGTTAGTTAATTAAACATTTTTGGATGATGATTCAGAGGCTAATTAATCGGTAATCAATAATTTGAGTGTTCAAAGATCTTAATCACAAGAATTAGTAATTTAATGGGAATTGAGGTCTCAATTAATATCAAATTGCTAATCTCTTGAATCTTGAATGGTAATTCAAGATCATTTGCCAATGAATACAATTAGGGACTTTTAGGCCAGAATTAATTACAATTAGATTAGGATAAGGATAGTGGATACCAAGAGATGATTCCAAAGCTAGTCACAAACCCATTATCAACCATAATTCATCCAATTAGGTAGAAATTAAAAAATTTATTTCAATTTAGTTTTAGGTTAGTTTAATTCAACCAAAAACCTCTCAAGTTAGATAGCTTTTAGGACCTTTAACATTTAGAAATCTAATTAAATATTGAACTCCATTTCCAAGGGAGATGATCTAGGTTGTGCCACTAGCTACATATTTAGTTTAACCTAGTTTTATTTTGAGGGTTGCGCGACGAGCCCATCACCATGGCATGAAATCAATGGCCATAAACATATCTCATGATTCAAACATACATACAGGCATCCAAAGATAATCAAACATCCAAGAAATGCATATAAGAAAGGTTAAAGAGCTACCTTATGCCAAGAAACACAAACTTTTTCCTTTACTCTTCACTTCCCCTTCTTGGCCTCACATATACACCTAGGGGGATCTTTATTCACTTGGCCTAGACACATAAAACTCTAACTTTCCTAACCCCTGGAAATTGCTCTTGGCCAAATATGGAACCATAAAACTCTAACTTGCATATTCCAAAATTTCAATTAATTTTAAGCTTAGATTCTTGTTCATTGCATTAAATAACATCTAAATATACTAATTAGGAATGGAAAATAACATGGTTAGCTATTGAAGAAGCCTAGGCCGAACCATTACACAATCATGGTCTAAATTGCATCTTTTTATGATTCAAGGAAAACTAATATTAGATATGGAATTCTTATATGTTAAATGTAACGCCCGATATGTTGTAAAAACACAGAAATATGCCAGTTTGAACAGTAAGTCCCCTAAGATGAGTAATTCAAGGCCAAATAAAATTTGCATAAAATGTTAAATAATAGAAAATGAGGATTTGAGCCTTGAGTTGCCTAGAAACTGAGGCTGGAGTAATTCAAAAAATTTGCCGAAAGGCCAGTGGCATTTTCATAAATAAGTGCACTTTTGGGAAAAACACCTAGGAGGACTTTTTAAATGGAAATTTTGAGTTGCCCAGGGTTCTCAGAGGCCCCAAAAACCATGGGAAGCCCCGGGACTGGTAAAGCCCCTCCGATATACTCTTTCCGACGTCAGTTGACCCAAATTTTGACCGGTTCGTTCGGGAAAGTTTTAGCTCCAATTTGAGTGATTCCAAAGGCATTTTATTAAATTTGGAATCTAAATTTTATAATAGAAAAGACGGTTCTCAAAAAGGAGCTAAAACGAAGGAGAAACAAAAATGCTAAGAACGAAGGGCAAAATTGGCATTAAAGTGTTAAAGGAAGCTTCTTTCTTCTTCTTTATATGCCACGTTCTACCTCCCCCTCTCTAAACCGACTTGCTTCTGCCCAATTGCAGAGGAGAACTCCAGCTTCTTAGGCGCACAAGAGGAAGAAGATTTTGGAGGAAGAAATTCAAGAAAAAGGTAAGAAACTTTAAGAAATTCCATATCCTTCCTTCTTGAAACTTGCTCATCTCCTCCCAAGCTTTCTTTCTATGGTTTTAATGGAAAGTTTGGTGCTTTTTTGGGGGCAGAACAGAGAGGAAAATGTTAAAACTTGAGGGAGTAAGCTAACCAAGTGGAAGAACAAGCCAAAGGAAGCAAGAAAACAAGGTAAAACTTCCATTCTTTGGTAGTTTCTCCCTCCCCCTTCCTCTTGCACAAATTTGGCCACCATGAGCCCACTTCTTAGGGGCTGTTTTCTGTCCAATTTATGGAGGGATTAGAGGTTTTGGAGTGCAAGGATTAAGAATCTATCATTAGAAACAAGTAAAAGCCATTGAATTTCAAGTTGAAAAAGTGTAGGGTACTTGAACATAATTTAAAATCTGGGTTGATTTAAGACTTGCCCATCATATGTGAGTGGTTGTTTGAGTTTCTAAGCCTCCTAAGAAGCCTCCCAAGTGCCCCATCCATCAAGGAAAAATCTCAAACTCCGTAGGTCTTTAATGTAGGCATAAATCGATCAAAACCCTAAGAGATAGCTAGGGGATGTTTCAAATAGTTCCAAGCTTGATTTGGGACTTTATATGATAAAAGAAGATAGGAGAAACCCTTGGGAAAAATTTAGAAGCCTTAGGTTGGGAGATGAGGCAATGGCTTCCATAATGTAACCTTATGAAGCAACATGGACCTAAGTGTGTGAAAGTGAGTGTGTGATGGCTTCAAGGACCTTAAATGAGGTCAAGAGGTCTAAATATGGTAAGAGAATGGAACCAAGAATTTTACTTGTGGTAGTTGCTTCATTAGGTCATTAATGGAACCATATTGTGACAACTAGAATAAAGTGTAGTCTTAAGAGTGAGTTGGGTGTCATAACTTGTTCCAAGAGTATAATTAAGTGTTGTTTATTGTGAATAGGCCAAAGAAATCCAACCCCACCTCCTTATGTTTGTGGAACTGAAAAGGGGAAGGAACAAGCAAAGTAATACTTGAATTTGCCCCAAGGTAGCTCTCCACCTTTTCTTGTTGCATTTTCTTGTCACATATATGTCATTGTGTGCTTGTGTGTATATTTGTATGTTTGAGATATGCCACTTGATGCTATGTTGCTATTTTGGTATCAATATGCTTTCTTGAATGTCTTTGAATTGTGGAATTGGCTCACAAGGGTGAGGTAGTGCCAAAAGTCCCTTACTATGGGTGAGGAGATGCCAAAAGTCTCATGGCATGGGTGAGACAAGGCCAAAAATCCCTTGGATGGGTGAGGCTAAGTCAAAAGTCCCAAGAACCAAGAGTGAGGCAATCCAAAAGTCCTAGAAATGGGGTGAGGCCAAACCAAAAGTCCCTAGAGCTCATTCTTATGCTTGACATGAGTTTGAGACACAAACATGTGAAAGTGGAATGCTTCATGAATTGATTGATTGCATACTTGTGCCTTTGACATGTTGTATGTCGTGAAAATGTGCTTGGATAGGTGTATGAGCTATTGAGGTTTAATGAATCTCACCCTCTCCTTTCTCTCATCTCATATGATCTAGGTGGAGTCCAAGATCTAAAGGATGGAGGCCAAGGAGCTTAAATCTCCATCTCTTGGCACATTTTGCTAGTTTTGGTATATTAGAATGTCAAAGAATATATGTATATGTTATTTTTGAGCCATGACACTTTGAACAAGTGTAAAACTATGTAAAGTTAGTGTATGTATCAAGAATGGAGTTTAATGTATAGAATTGTGTGTTTTGACCACTTGGGAGCCCACTTATGCATGTATGTGTATGGAAGTGGAATGGTGAATTTGAGTTGTATGAGGATTCAGACCTTATGAGAGACTTATTTGTGCTCTATTTATGCTTTCTAAGTTGGTCAAATGTGTGTGGAACCATGAATGGCCCATTGGAACCAAATTTGCCCCTTTATTGGAACCAAATTGCCATAATCTTGAACTATGGCAAAGTCTGACCAAATGACCTCTTCTTGACTTGAAATTTTTCATGCACTTAGATCTTGCTTAGAGCTTTCTTTCAAGCTAAAGATCAGGTCATTTGGAGGTCTGTGTAAGTTTCTATGATTTTTCAAAGTTGGCACTAGAATTTCGATTTGCACCAGTACTGTTCATTTGGTCAGTTGTGAAATTATGTCATCCGAGGGGCAAACGTGGTCCAATGGCTAAGAAATTTTGTAGGTAGAAACTAGGCATTTAGAGTGACTTGTAGCAACTATAAGCACCTCATTTGGAGGTCTGAGCTAAGATATATGAATTTTTGAATTTCTGGAACAGTAACAGTAGCACAGCACGACCTGAATCATTGTTCCATTGAATTTCAGTGGCTAAACGTGCTTTCTATGGTCTGAACCTATTTTTACAATAAATGTAACATTCATAGATTTCCAAATTGACATAATTTTCTTGGATTGGAGTTTTTTGGAATTAATTGGACATTTTCAAAGTTTATAGCAGACACTTGCATCAGTACCAGTAGCAGTCCTAACCTCTGCGCCTTTTCACATGTCAAACGCTTTTCGTGTTATGTTTCATAGCCTGGACGTATTTGTTTCATAAATTAGACATGTGTAGCTTTTCAAAATGGCAAATAATGCATAATTTCCATTTTTCTAGATTTAGTTATGAATTTTGAAACTTCATATCAGTAACCTGAACTAGTAGCCCAGACAACAGCGACCCTCGTGACTTTTTGGATGTCAAACGTTCTCCCCTTAATGATTCATGAGCTGGAATTATTTTTAGCATGGGGTAGACATCTAGCTTTCTATAATGGTAAAGTTTGTTGGGTTTCGATTTTTGTGGATTTAGTTATGAATTTCTGAAGTTGTGACAGAAAAACCGAGTTTCTGGCCGAAAATAATAAAGTGAATTTGATGTTCCCTTTTGCATTCCACGAGTTGTGGGCCAATTTTGGTGATACAAATGAGTTGTTTGTATGTAATTAAATATGAGAATGTGATGTATGAGCTCATATGGTCCTTGTGACACCGAATGGAATTTTCATACGCAACGCAACGTGAAATAAGGCATTATTTTAATGCCACTTTTCCATTCCCTTTTATACAATTCATCATGTGAGCCTTAGAAATGATAAGAAGTAAGCTAAAAATGTATGGTGTTATATTAAAACCCTTGGTTCCATCAAAAACACATGAAAAAAAAACTCTCCTCTTCACTTTCTCTCTTTAGATTGAAGCTTAAATGACTTGGAAATATAGGATTTTGTAAGTGTTTCAAGTAAAGTCTTACCTTAAAATAAAGCTTTCTTTGTGTAGATTATTTTCCACTGATTAGTTTCTTGAAAAGAGTTCCTTTTTATCTTGGGTTAGACTTGAATCTTCAAGTAAAAACTACTATTAGAGAGTTCTTAGAGATAGAAACAATTTTTTTAACTGGCATAGAATGAAAGAAGGCCATTTACTTACCTAAATAGGAGCTTAAACTTTTTCTCTCTCTCTTCCCTTAATGTCATGCTATGGCTGCTCTAAAATGCTGAAAATGGAAGCTTGGAGAAGATAATGAGGAGTAATCTTACTTAAGAAGCCTTTATAATTTTTCAAAATGACCATTTTGCCCTTACTCTCCTATTTGCTCCGTTTATGCTCATCTTTCAGGCTTTTTAGGATTTGACTATTCCTTACAAATTTTTGGGTGCTCTTTCACATAAAAACATTAATTTTGGGATTTGAATGGCTTAAAATGGTGAAAAATAGCTCCGCTTAAAGTTTTGGCACTGTCTGGCCCTTTTAGCACCTCAGAAGGGCCTTAGTTGATTCTGACTGTTCCTATAATTTTTAGGACCTTTGAAAACCTTAGTCGCCTTAATTTTAGGTTTTAAAACTCTTTCTCTTGAGTTTTCTAAAATTTTCTCAAAATTACAATTTTGCCACTGTAAGCCCTTTTTCTCGGTTTTGTTATTTTAGCTTTATTTTCTTTCTGTGTATGATTTCTTATCCCTGTTTCTCAACATACTGATTAATATTTTACCCTTGTTTAACCTTAATTCAATTTACTTTAAGGTCCTTTTACATTAACATACTAGTCCTTATTCAGTTAAAAAAAAATTGGTTGTTACCAACACTTCATTAAAGGCTTTTTAACATATATCCCCTTCGTTAGTCCTAATTAATTAATTAGCTCCTAATTGCTCCTAATTTGTTCCCTAAGGCTTGCTTGAATTTGTCCCTTTATGTTTTTCCTTGGTTAATTTGGTTATATTACCATTCAAAGAAAAATTTTGGGATGTGACAACAATCCCATTCCATTAATAATACCTAACACTCAAAATTATGACCTTCACCTTTTATAATTCATCAAAATTCAATCCTAAACTTCCCCCTTCAACTTTGATCACTTAAGAATGATTTTGAACTTTAAGTTGTCCTCAAATTATAGCTTAACAGCCCGTCACCCAAAGCACAACAAGGAGCACAGAAATTTTGCTCATGATAGTCTAAAAAGTAGACTTCATTTGTGAACTTAAGCCTTATTATATCACCATGCTTTCAAGCTAAGATTTTCCCCCACTACTAATAATCAACCTTGGATCATAAGAACTCCTCAAAACTTGACCTAAAATAGCCTCAAACTCTACCAAGATAGTAGCAACAAATTTGATAGTAGAAAATTTCTAAGTGTACAATTGGTTACTTAACTAACATTCCTTTATACCTATGAGCACCCAAGCTTTTTCCTATAAACCATATAAATCTAAACTAATTTTTTTGGAATAATAACTCTTTAAACCATGTGAATTTTGTGGCTCTTAACATAAGACAACCTTTATGATAGAAAATACCTTATAACAACAAAATGAATCTTATATGCTATGAACAAAATGAGCTACACCCCTCCAATCACTTCCAAACCACTTTAAGAAACTTTTATTTACTTGAAAAAGTTCATCCAAGATTAAAATCTACCTAAAAGGCTTTATAGCAAAATATGACTACCTTATACCTCACGAGTAAAATTTCTCATTTTTCCTACTATATGGGTTACATATACTCAAATCCCATGATACTATCCAAAGGGACACAAACCACTTCTACTGACTTAAGTTTACTAAATTAAACTTGTTCAAAGTTAGAATTCCCTATGAACCACTTAAATGACCTTGGTGGACATATCTTCTCTCATAAAATCCCATATTTTGGCTTATATGTTCCAACTTGGAAATTTTAAAAACCACTCATTTGATGTGTCATTATTTTATCTTTGGACCAAATTTATGTTTATTATCTTTTTCTTTATAAATCTATTCAAAATGTCCTTATATGGATCAATTCTATGGGCTTATCTCCTAAATTCACTAAAATCATATAAACTACTTTCAATTATCTGAAGCAAGTTTGCTCAAACCCAAAAATTACCACAAAAGCCTTTTGTAGCAAAATGTGACCATCTCAAATGTCTCTTTTCTCATTAACTTTAAAAGCCAACACTTATAGCTTCTTGCCACTTGGGTCCTACCTACCTAAATTTTCCAATTGGGATTTAGATATCCCTGAACCACCTAAAACAATCTTATATTCTTAAAATAAACTTGTTCCAAGGCTAAGCTTCTTAAAATAAACAATTTAATATAAGCTACTCTAATGTTTTATACCTTGACTATGTGCATAAAAGATATTTGAAGGAGGTTTCTTCCAACAACATTTTTGTTGTGAGCTCTAAAGTGCATAATTATGCTAGTAAATAATAATATAATATATGATTGAGTTGTGACTAGGTTTTGGTTGAGATTTGTGACCATTCGAATGGTCTAGACCCCTAAAAATATAGGGGAAACTATGAAAAAATTTATCTAAAAAAGTAAGTTAAGATATTACCATTTTAGTTATATTGTGATTAAGAAAATAGTAACATGAATGTTCAAGTTTATGCTAAGTTATGTTTTTATGAGCTATTGATATCTTATATGTTGAATAAAGCCCAAACTTATGACATAAGCAAATTTAAAGTGATTATTCAAATGTATAGAAGTGAGGATTGTTTAAAATTGTCTTTTTAGGTGTTGACTCCAATCTAACTTATCCTCATGTGTAACATAGATGAAATGTTATCATACCTAGTTAGTTAATTTTATGAAAGAAAAAAAAATCTCCAAGCATCCTCTATTGTTCAGTTTCTATAAATAGTGATTTATAGTAATATTGAGTCTAAATGTATAGGATGAAAATTGCTAAAGCTAGTTATGTCAATAGTCCCTTACTATTCCCTATCTAAATGCAAGAGCACTAGATTTAGGTATGAAACTTAAGCACCTAGTAATCCATCACAAATTAGCTAGGGATTACTAATGAAGCTATCCCTTACTACATAGCAAGGGATTTTTCTATCATACAATCACAAATTATACATTTATTCCACATTACATCTATTTATTGGTGGCAAATTATGATAACCAACCTTTTAGTAGCAGAATTTATGGTTACTGAGAGTGTCAATTAGTTCCATAATGTTCTTATATGAATTCTTGCCATTTCATCTTATAAATTCATACATAGCCAATTTTTTACAATCAAGATAACATATAAATAAGAGCCAAACCAATGACATTAGTCATATGAGTAAATTGACCATAAAACACCTAATTATGTCCAAATTTTGAAAATTCATAACTTGAGCTATACAACTCTTATCAACATAAATCAAGTGTCCTTGGAGTTCTTATGATATGAAGTTGCTATGTAAAAATTTCAAACCAAAATGAATCCATTTGGTCCTTTAAAAAGTACGAAACCCGAGACTAGTGTAGAATGAACAATAACTACACAATTCAAGTTTTTTAGGCCAGATTCAAAAATTCATCAAATATGCTATAGAGTTCTAAAAAATGAAAACTTTGGCTTCTTATAAAGCTCCATATGTTCTTTAATTTTTCACTAAATTTTACCCCTAAACTAGGTCATTTGGGCTATCAAGGGTCAAGGGACATTTTATGACTCAAATGGATCAAATTTTGGTTTTAAATGGTACCAATTGAGTTTTAAAATGTCATTTCTCATTTGAGCAAGTTTCAATTCACAAATGCATCATGTAAAAATGGCTTTGAAACTAAAAATTGTAACACCATATATTTCTAACTCATTTCACAACATTCCCATGCTTTACATTCATATGTTCCATGAAAGAGCAAGAAAACGGAATTAAAATAATGCATTTCTTTTCGTTGCGTCATGTATGAAAATTCCATCCGGTGTCACGTGAACTATGTAAACTCATACAATACCTTTCCATATTTAATTACATGAATAAAACTCATTTGGATCATTAAAAGTGGCCTACATCTCAAGGAACTCCAAGGGAAGTATGAAATATACATATTCATTTTCGGCCAGATTTTGCTCATTTCTGTCACCAATTTTGAAAAATCATAATTAATTCTATACAAATTTAAATCATGCATTATTGGCCATTCTGGAAAGCTACACATGTCTAATTCATGTTAAAAATATGTGTAGACCATAATATCCAACACAAAGGACATTTGACATTCAAAATAGTCTATCCACTAGTGCTGTCACAGAATTTTGCAGCAAACTTAAAAAATGTCCAATTAATTCCAAAAAATCCAATACATACAAATGATACCAATCTAGAAAGTTGTGGATGTTAGCTATAGAAAAAAAAATAAATTTTGACCAGTTCAGGCATACCTCAACCTAAAAATCTAATCAAATAATAACTGAGGTTGGGTGGAGTTCTTGATACTAGATAGATTCTTTGAAAATTCATATCTCCCTCTCTAGGCATCCAAATGAGGTTCTTCTAGTACTAGAATGTCTAGTTTCTCTTTATAAAATTTCATGGCAATTGAACATCATTTGAGCCTTGTGTGATAGATTTCATTTTCAGACCTAAGTGAACATTGACATGACCAAAACTAGAAATTTGTCAATTTTGAAAATTCATCAAATATTCTATAGACCTCCAAAAATTATGTTCTTTTACTTCTCAAAAAGCTCTTAACAAGCCTTAATTGCATGAAAAATTTCAGATTAAAAAGAGTTCATTTGGACAAAAAGTGATATAGGGTTCTAAATTAGTAAATTTTAGCTCTATATAGGATACCAAAATATCCAAATGGCTTTCTTTAGGGTTTGACACCTCTTGGGTAAGTCTAAAAGCATAATTAAGACTTATGTAGTGTAATATCTGATTTTCTGAAAATGAGAGAAAATGTGAGAAACATAACGTATAGTTTTTCCGTAAACGAATGAAACTCACTGGATACAAAAGGAAGTCTCCTGGAATGAGATAGTTAAGGTCCCAAAAAATTTAGGAAGCGGTCTAGACTCCTAAAAATGAGAATCTCAGGCTCAGATGAAAAGAAAAATGGAGTTAGAATGAAGAAACAATTTCTTACGAAACGTAATGGCATTTTTGTAATTTTGAGTACATTTTGAAATTCACACAAGAGGGCTTTTTAAATGAAAGTTTTGAGTTTTCTAGGGTTCTCAGAGGCCCTAAAAGCCATGGAAAGCCCCGAGACAGCTAAAGCCCCTTCGATGAACATTTTTCAATGTCGGTGTACTCGAACTTTGACAGATTCGTTCGGGAAGGAGTGATTCCAAAGGCACTTTAATAAATTGGGAACCTAAATTTTATAATGGAAAAGATGGTTCTTAAAAAGGAGCTAAAACAAAGGAAAAACAAAAATGCCAAAAATGAAGGGCAAAATGAAAATTTTTGAAAAGTGTAACTTATTTCCACCTATATATATGATGCACCCTTCTCCTTCCTTCATTATGCATGACCATGTTCTGCCTAAAATCAGAAGAAAACCCTAGGGGATGAGGCTCACAAGGAGGAAGAAAAGGAGGAGAAATCAAAGGCTTAAGGTATGGAAATTAGTAGTTTTTCATGCTCTTTCTCTTCCAAACATTTTTTCCTCCATTCTCCTTTGTTTCCTATGATTAAAATGAAGTTTATAAATCTATTTTAAGGGAGAAATTGAGGGGAAAATTCTACTTTGAAGAGTGGAGCTCAAAGAACACAAGATTCAAGTGAGAAAAAGCAAGAAAATAAGGTAATTTCTCTTCCTATAGTTGTCATTTTTGGTTCCCTTCTCCACCATTTTACCCCACTTGAGAAACCCTAGGAGAAGATGATTTTTAGGTAGAACCAAGCATGAATCTAAGAAAAAAGGGTGTGGAGCTTAAGAATATGCAAAAGGAATTATCAAAAAGCCATTAGAAATCAAGATGCAAAACTAGGGTTTCTAGTACACCTTTCAAATTCTAATTTTGTATGATGATTCTTAGGTTTAATTAAGAGTTTAAATGAGTTCTTGAGACACCTACAATGCTCCCCATAAGCTTCTCCCTTCAAGAAAACAAAGAAATCTCCAAGAAGCCCTAAACCATGCTATGTCTCGGCCAAACCATGTTCATGGTGCTAGGGAGAGTTTGAAATTTTTCTAAGGCCATTCTTGAGTCATATTTGATGAATGAAAGTGAAGGGAGGCCTTGGAAAAAATTTAGAACTCATAGAAAGTGATTTGGTGTTTTAAGTTCCATATTATGACCTAAAGAAGTAACATGATGTTAGGCCCTTTGTTTTAGTAGTGTGATGACTCCAAGAGCCTCAAAAGGAGTCAAGAATCATATTTGAAAGGAAAGAATGAGGCCTAGAAATTATTTGAGGGGTGTTGCTTCATTAGGTGCATTTATGGACCATAATGGAGCCTATAGAGTAATCTAGTGTTTAACCAAGTTATGTAGCCTTAGAATATGTTTCATCAACCTAATTGGCTCCCATAAATTGTATCTAGCCCAAGAGAAACCATCTCCACCAATTTGTGGATGTGTGGCTGAAAGAGGAGACTTGAAATCCAAGGAAAAAGTGTGTGATTGTATGCAAGGTAGCTCTTTCCACCTTCTCTCATGCATGGATGTGTGTTTAGCTTATTTTAGAATGTGTATATGTGTATTTTCAAGCTATGAAAAGTATGCTAACATGCCTTTATATGCCATGATCCTTGATGACATGTTATGCTTTCAAATGAGTACATGATGTTTGTTTGAGTTTGCTTAAGTATAGAAAGGCCAAGAACTCTTCCCTTTGGTGAGGATGAGCCAAGAACCCTTAAGTTTGGTTGAGACAAAGTAAAGAGTCTCCTAAAAGCAAAGTGGGCTCCCAAAATTATGGTTGAGTCTAAAGTTCTTAAAGAATGGGTGAGGTAAATCCAAAATCCAGGAGGAGAAGTGTGAGGCTAATCTAAATACTTGGTGAGCTCTTGAATATCTTGTATAATTTGTTCATATGCCAAGTTTGTTTTTAAAATGTCCATGACTTCTATTTTCTCCATGCATGCATTTGAAAAGCTTACTTTGCACATGTTATGTATGATTGAATGAGAGATGAGCTATTGAGATTCTTTGAATCTCATCCCCTCTTCTCTAATGATCTAACATGCTAGGTGGACCAAGTTACTATGGTGAAGGGAGCCAACATTAATGAAGAAGGAAGAATGACAAGTTTATGTCTAACTTTAGCCATTTTGGAACTATAATTGTGTTTCTTGATGTATATGTGGTTGTAAATGTACCATGACCCTTGAGACATGTATAAATATGATATTATATGATGTTTAAATGTATGAATATGATGTATGACCTCTAGTTTACATTTTGAACATGAAATGCCAAATTATACAATGTGAAAGTATGATGGAAATGTACATAAGTGTGGGTTGAATAGCCAAAATAAGATGTATGAGGTTTAGGACCATTTGGGCAGCTCACACAAGTCTTAAATATGCTTATAGACTTGCCCAAAAGGTGCCACAACCAAGGGAAAGTTATTTGGCAAATTTGGTACCTCATATGGAGCCAAATTTGACCATAATGAAACCCTATATCACTTTTTAGCTAAATGAGTTAGTCTTGATCTGAGATTTGGCATGCAAATAGGTCTCATTGAGATTTTTTTGAGAAGCTAAAGATCATAATTTTTGGAGGTCTACAGAATATTTGATGATTTTTCAAAATTGGCAATTTTCATGGTTTCTGGTTGCTACACTATTCATTTGGTCCAAATTTGCACTTTATCACACGAGGCTTAAACGATGTTCAATTTCCATGAAATTTTATACAAAGAAACTAGACAATCACAGTGATTTGTGCTAACTAGAAACACCTTATTTGGAGCTCTAGAGAGGCAGATATGAATTTTTAAAGTTTCTATCCAGTATCAGTAAATTTGCTCGACCAGAAGTACTATTCCATTGAATTTCGAGGTCTGGGGTTGATGAACTGATCTGGAGATATTTTTTCTCTTTAGTTAACATCCACAGATTTCTATATTAGTATCATTTACATGGATTATATATTTTTTGTAATTAATTGGATATTTTCAAAGTTTTCTGCAGAATTTTGTGACAGTTCCAGAATTTAGTCGGACCTTTGGACCATTTTGGATGTCAAATGTCCTCTGTGATGTATGTTACGGTTTGGGTATTTTTAGTATGAAGTAGACATCCTAAGATTCCCATAATGACCAAGATTACATGATTTCAATTTTTTTAAATTTAATTATGATTTTCTGAAGTTTGGTCAGAAAAAGGGGCAAATCTAGCCGAAAATATATTTGCTTATTTTGAGCTTCATTTTAGTTTCCATGAGTTGTGGGCATAATTTATGATGAAAATGAGTTGCATTGATGTAATTAAATATGATAATATATATTATGAGCTCAACCGGTCCACGTGACACTGAATGAAAATTTTAAGTATGACGCAATGCAAAGAAATTCATTATTTTCCCCCCTTTCCCTTATACCTTCATATACATAATGATGTGAGGCATGTATATATACGATAAAATGAGCTAGAAGTTATGGTGTTACATGTAAGCTACCCAAATGGTTTCAACCCTCATGTATCTCATTTTGGCCATCTCATCCACATATATGCACAATTCCATAAACTCATTCAAGAAGCCACATTGTTCATGCATACTCAAATTGCATTTAAATGGTCTCATAACATATTCTCTCATTTATACATGACACATTATCATGATTACATATGTTTCAAAGGTCATAGACCATATACAATAATAATTTACATTATTAAACATCAATATGGCTTTAAAGAGCACAAACTATGCATATTGGTGTCAAGCTCTCTTCTTCAAAGTGATTGGCTTCCATTACCTTATCCACTTAGTCCACTTAGTATGTTAGATTATTAGAGAGGAGGGAATGAGATTCAAGGAATCCCAATAGCTCATGTCCCATTCAATCACACATAACATATGCAAAGCAAGTATTGAAAATGCATATGTATCGAAATAATAGATGACATGGACATTCAAGAAGCAAGCTTGGCATATAAATAAGTCATACAAAGCATTCAAAGGCTTGCTAAGTGGATGGATTGACCTCACCCTTTTTCTCATCGATTTTGGACTTGCCTCACCCATTCTTTAAGAGATTCTTAGACTCAACCTTGCTCTTGGGAGTCCATCTCATTTTGGAAAACTTCTTTACTTTGTCTTAACCAATTCTAAGGGTTTTTGGCTCATCCTCAACATGGCTAAGAGTTCTTGGCCTTTCCACACTCAATCAAATCCAAACAAATATCATAACATCATTTAGAAACATAATATGTCATCATAAAATCATAGCATATGAAATCATGCTAGCATACTTTTCATGGCTTAAAAATACACATACACACATTCTAAGACAAACTAAGCACACATCCATGCATGAGAGAAGGTGGAGAGAGCTAACTTGGAACCCCACACTTTTTCCTTTGAATTAATGCTCCTTCCTTCGGCCACACACACACAATTGTGTGGGAATGCTTTCTCTTGGCCTAGAGACAATTCATGGAAGCTAATTAGGTTCATGAACTCAATTCTAAGGCCATACAATTTGCTTAGACACTAGCTTGGTCTATAACCTCATTATGGTTCCATAATTACATCTAATGAAGCAACACCTCTCAAATAAATTCTAGGCTCCATTCTTTCCTTTCAAATATGATTCTTGACTCCTTTTAAGCCTCTTGGAGTCATCACACAATTAAAACCAAGAGCCTAACTACATGTTACTTCTTTAGGTCATATTATGGAACATAAAGCACCAACTCACTTTCTATGGGTTCTAAATTTTTCCCAAGGCCTCCCCTCATTTTCATTCATCATATATGACTCAAGAATGGGCTTAGAAAAATTTAAAACTCTCCCTAGCTATGAGAACCTCCCTTGGCCAAACCTATGTTAGGTTTTGGCACCCATAGACTTTGCTTTGTTTTCTCAAGGGGAGAAGCATATAGGGAGACTTCTAGGGATCTTAGGAACTCATTTAAACTCTTATTTAGGTCTAGAAATCATCATACAAAATCAGATTTTACAAGGTGCACTTGAAACCTTAGATTTTGTATCTTGAAATCTAATGGCTAGTTTGTTGTTTTCTTTGCATATTCTTATTCTTCTCCCTCAAATTCCTAAGATTCACCCTTGGTTTGGTTGAAAACTTAACTCCCTAAGGCTGACCATATATGGGTCGAAATACTCACAAGAGAAGGGAGGAAGAAGATCAAGTGGAAAGATTGCATGATATCTTGATTTCCTTTGTTTTCTTTACTTGTTCTTTGCTTTCCTTGGCTTCCTCACTTAAATTTCGAAATTTCCCCTCTATTCTTTCTTCAAAACAGCCTTCAAAACTTCAAAAAAATCATAGGAAAGAAGGGGGAAAAGGAGGAGAAGAGATTACTAAGAGAAAGCATGAAAAACAAGTAAATCTCCATACCTTATGCCTTGAATTTCTCCTTCTTCTTTTCTCCCCTTGGTGCACTTAAACCCTAGCCTTCTTCTCTAAAATTAGGCAGAAAAATATGAGACTAAATGAAGGAGAGAGTGGGGCGTGTCCTATTTATAGGGGGAGGAAGATGCACTTTTCAAAAATTTTCATTTTGCCCTTCGTTCTTGGCATTTTCGTTCCTCATTTGTTTTATCTTCTTTTTGAGAACCGGCTTTTTCATTATAAAATTTAGGTTTCCAATTTAGTCAAATGACTTTGGAATCACTTAAATCGAAGCTAAAACTTTCTCGAACAAATTCGTCAAAGTTTGGATACACTGATGTTGGAAAACATCCATTGGAGGGGATTTGACTGTCCTGGGACTTCCCATCTTTTTCAGGGCTCTGAGAACCCTGAAAAACTTAAAAATTTTATTTAAAAAGTCTTTCTGTGTAAATTCCAAAAATTACTTAAAATTATGAAAATACCATTATGTTTCGTAAGATTTTTGTCAAAATTTATTTCTTCATTCTAGCTCTATTTTTCCTTCCATCTGAGGCTAGGATTCTCATTTTTTGGAGTCTAAAATGTTACTAAAATTTTTTAGAATCTTAACTAATTTATTTTAGGGGCTTGCTTTGAAAATGCACTAGTTTTTGTCGTTTAACGAAAACTGGACATTACAAAAATCACCATCCTATATGCAAGAATACACATATATATTAATGAACCTCATATGCCAATTTATATTGTATCAAGTCTTACTATCATATAATGGGCTTCAGAACATAGTCTAGTACTTTTAAATATGTTTACATGTCAGTACATCAAAATATGAGTACATATTCATATATACAACAACATTTCTTAAACTAAATTCCATTGTAGAAAATGCTCTTCCTAAGATTTTTGCTCATCATGCTCTCTTCCTCGAGTTTGACTTTGCCATGGTTAGTGAAGATAGGAGAGAGTGAGATTCAAAGAAACAGCTAATCCAACATTTAAACATACATATAGTTTGTTCAAGTACATGGGTGCAAGTGTGCATTTCATATAATCGTAACCAACCATAATTTATACTTTAGGGATCCCATGGCCCAATCAAGAGCAAATCCATGCTCTAAAGAATTTTGGCCTAGCCTCACTCAACATTTAGGGACTTTTGGTTTAGCCTTACCTACTATTAAGGACTTTTAGCCTAGCCTCACTCATATTTAGGAACTTTTGGCCTAATCTCACCCATTTCTAAGGGAATTTTGACATAGCATCATCCATCAAGAGCCAATCCAATCTCAAATACAAATGAATATCATATAATTGCATATTATACTCAAACAATCAACAAATCATATAATTGGCAAATGATGTAACATCTTAGCTATCTAGCTTTAATTTAATTGTTGTGGTTCAACAGTAAAACCATTTGTTGATGAATTAAAAATAATACTAAATCCAAAATTTCTAAAATTCTTATACTTACATTTTTCATAAATTCCATGTCCAAACAATTTGACCATTAAAAGTAAAACAACATAATATTCTAAGAAATATCTAGTAGAATTTTCCTTTATAAAATTGACCATCCAGACCACTCTAATGGTCATAATATAGCCTAATCCCACAAACATGGAAAAATACAAATAATATCATCGTTATATACCACAACCTGGGCATAGAACATCAACTGTAATGAAATAGCTTAGGCTAGAGTTATACATCATTGTTTATAAGATACTAGTATACATAATACAACATGATGAAGTTAAACATAATCCATTTATATTTTTTGTACATTACATCAAAATTAGATACAAAACATTCATATGTTTCTATAAATTCAAACATCATTTTTCTCTTTTCTTTTGTTAGCACTGGAACTTCCACTTGGAATTGATTAGTGGGAAAATAGATATAGGGATGAGATTTGGTAGAATCTCAGTAGCTATACTTAAATAACGCATAATAGCATGAGATAGTCAAGCAAGAACAATGCAAGTATGCATAGTCATCTAAAAGCTAACATAAATGCTTTACATGTATGCAATATACTCAATTATGGCTATGAAACTCAACTCAACTTAGGTTTGGGAGAACTACTACATTCATTCCTATTACCCCTTTTAATCTCTTAACCTTAGCTCATTAAACATAACATGCAAAACATGCCATACAACTAATGTAATGCAATATAGCATATATTGTCATGAACGACCAATACAATACAATGCATATCAAGGTTAAACAAGTTTACATTCAACAAGATAGGGAAGAATAAGCTATCTTGGATAGGTGGTAAAAATCTAGTAAGAATATCTAATTTCTTTATTCTATTTTTGGCTCCATTTCTTTTTCTTTCTCAGCTCTATAATGGGGTGGAATCTCACTAGTTTGTCCTAAAATAATACATAATTATGTTTTTAACATCTAATGCTCATAACTATTTCTCTTAAGTCTCTATAGCTTTTATCTATGTTTTAGGCCACTTAAATGCACTTAAAACTCCCTTTTTACATACTTTCAGGACACTTGCTTATTAGATGGTAAATATGCCATTTAAAATACTCAAATTTGACCATATTTAAGGGCCTAAATATTTGAAATCTCTTTTTGATTCTAGCTTCCCATAATTGGTTCAACACTTAGGATTTAAGTTATGGATTCCAATAAGCTCAAATCCTAAGCCAAACTATGCTTCAAAAATTCATAATTCAAGCCATAAATTTCATAGTTACTATTTCTTTTGGTCATTGGGACTATTCATTTGGTATTTTTACTTTTTCTACATAATGAAATACATTATGTAACCTTAAATTGCAAGGGGAAATTTCTAGAATTCAACTTTTAAGCTTCAAAACCTTGTCATTCATGATTTGTATAGCCATATTAGGATTGATTAGGAGCATTACAAGCTTAGTTACACAAGTCTAAAGTTAATTGTTTCCATAATGCTCTTTCTTGTATCATAAATTTCCAACTTCCAAAATCTAATTTCTAAATTCAATTTAATGCTTCCATTATTGTTCTTATAGTATTTTAGCCCTAACTTACGCATTTCAAAGTTTTAATCAATTTTAAGCTTATATTCTTGTTCCTTGCATCAAATAACATCTAAATATACTAATTAGGAATGGAAAATAACATGGTTAGCCATTGAAGAAGCCTAGGCCAAACCGTTACACAATCATGGTCTAAATTGTATCTTTTCATGATTCAAGGAAAACTAATGTTAGATATGGAATCACTACATACTAAAACCCTTAGATCCATCAAGTACACATAAAAAAGACTCTCCTCTTCACTTTCTCTCTCTAGACTAGAGCTTAAATGGCATGAAAACACAAGATTTTGCAAGTGTTTCAAGTAAAATCTTACCTTAAAACAAAACTCTCTTCGCATATATTATTTTTCACCGATTTGTTTCTTGGATATAGTTTCCTTTTTGGCTTGGGTTAGATTTAAATCTTCAAGTTTTCAAGAAAAGAAAATTACAATTAGAAAGCTTTTAGAGAGGAATAATTTTTCTAATTAGTGTGGGATAAAACAGGGCCGTTTACTTACCTAAATGTGAGCTTAAACTTTTTCTCTCTCTTTTCCCTTAATGTCATGTCATAGCTTGTCTAAAATTTTGAAAATGGAAGCTTGGAAAAGAAGATGAGGTATAATCTTACTTAAGAAATCTCTTTTATAATTTTTAAAATAACCATTTTGCCCTTATGCACTTATTTACTTCGTTTGGACTCATTTTTCAGGCTTTTCAAGATCTGATTACTCTTTTTTTAGTGCTCTTTCATATAAAAACATTAATTTTGGGTTTTGAAGTAGGGGTGGGCACGGGCCAAGATTTGCTTCAACTCGAATCCTGACCCGATTTCAACTTCGGGATGAAAAAATTGTCCCGAACCAGCTTGAATCTGGCCAGATTATAATAGGGCCATGTTCGGGCTGAGTTGAGCCAATTGGGCCACGGCCCAATTTTTTTTTCTTTTTAATTTTTTAAGAAAAATATTTTTAATTTTAAAAATTTATATTTTTATATTTGCTTCATTATTTTGGGTATATCACTATTTTTTTAATATATTTTCTTAAAATTTATGCAATAGACATGAAAAAACATGAATTCAATGCAGAAAATAGAAAAAAATATGCAAACATAGTAGTTAAAACTTGAAAAAATATGCATTTTTTAATTTTATTTTCCTTACATGAATATAATAATTATATTTAAAAGAGTTTTAACATAAATTTTGACCTCTCTAGTTATTTATAATTTATAAAATATGTTTAAAAATTTTAGTTAAAATTATAAAAAAGCCCTAAAAAAGAATTCTTTTCAATTTAGTCTATATCTTTTTATATATAAATAAATATATATATATAGACCTCAGATCAGGCCAGGACCGATAAGGCCAAGAGGTTATCCCGAAACCCATCCCGACCTGACCTTGTTTCAATTTTTTTTTTAAAAATTCCTAACCCGTCCTGACCTGATTTTGCATCGAGTCGGGACGGGCCAACTAGGCCAGGACAAGTTTGCCCACCCCTAGTTTGAAGGGCTTAAAATGGTAAAAAAATAGCTCTGTAACATCATAAATTCTAACTCATTTCATGACATTCATAAGCTTCACATCATCATTCCCATGAGAGCACATGAAAAAGGGAATGAAAATAATGGGTTTATTTGCGTTACGTCATACTTAAAAATTTGCAATCGGTGTCACGTGGACCGTGTGAGATCATACTATGCATCCTCATATTTAAATACATCATTACAACTCATTTTCATCACAAAATCATGACCACAACTCATAGAAACCGAAATGGAACTCAAAATCACTAAGTGTATTTTCAGCCAGATTTGCATCCTTTTTTTACCAAACTTTGGAAAATCATAACTAAATCTAGAAATATTGAAATCAAGCAATCTTGGTCATTCCAGAAAGCTTTGGATGTCTAATACACATTAAGAATACACCTAGATCATGAAATTCATCACAGAGAATGTTTGATATCCAAAATAGTCCAAAGGTTTGACTGAATTCTGGAGCTGTCGCAGAATTCTGCAGAAAATTTTGAAAATTTCTAATTAACTCCAAAAACATCCAATCTATGCAAATGATACCAATATGGAAAGTTGTGGATGTTAACTAGAGAGGAAAAATATTTCTAGATTAGTTCATCAAGCCCAGACCTCAGAATTCAATGGAACAGTACTTCTGGTTGGACAAAATTATTGATACTAGACAGAAACTTCAAAACTTCATATCTCCCTCTTAGACCTCCAAAGGAGGTGCTTCCAGTTGGCACTAGTCACTGTAATTTTCTAGTTTCTTTGTATAAAATATCATAGTAAGTAGACATTATTTGAGCCTCGTGTGACTAAATGAATAGTGTAGCAATTGCATTTTTAGACCAAATAAATAGTGCAGCAAAACAGAAACTATGAAAATTGCCAACTTTGAAAAATCATCAAATATTTTGTAGATCTTCAAAAATTATGACCTTTAGCTTCTCAAAAATCTCTCAATGAGACCTAATTGCATGCCAAATTTTAGATCAAGACTAACTCATTTGGCCGAAAAGTAACATAGGGTTCCATAATGGTTAATTTTGGCTCCATATAGGGTACCAAAGTTGCCAAATAGATTTCCCTTGGTCTTGGAACCTTTTGGGCAAATCTAAAAGTACATTTAAGACTTATTCAAGCTGCTCAAATGGTCCCAAATCTCATGCACCTTATTTTGGCCATTCAACCCACATTTATGCACATTTCCATCATACTTTCACATTCCATACTTTGGCATCTCATACTCAAAATAAATGCTAGAGGTCATACATCATAATCATATATTTAAACATCACATAATAGCATATTTACACATGTCTCAAGGGTCATAGACCATTTACAACATCATATACATCAAGAAACATAATTATGGTTCCAAAATGGGTAAAGCTAGGCATATGCTTGTCAATCTTCCTTTTTCATTGTTGTTGGCTCCCTTCACCATAGTTACTTGGTCCACTTAGCATGTTAGATCATTGGAGAAGAGGGGATGAGATGCAAAGAATCTCAATAGCTCATCTGCCATTCAATCATACATAATATGTGCAAAGCAAGCTTTACAAATGTATGCACGAAGGAAATGGAAGTCATGGACATTTAAAAAGCAAAATTGGCATATGAACAAGTCCTACAGGACATTCAAGAGTTCACCAAGTGCTTGGATTGGCCTCATACTTCTCTTCATGGATTTTGGACTTGCCTTACCCATTCTTTAAGAGCTTTGGACTCAACCATACTCTTGGGAGCCCACTTTGCTTTTGGGAGACTCTTTACTTTGTCTCAACCAAGTTCAAGGGTTCCTGGCTCATCCTCACTAAAGGGAAGAGTTCTTGGCTTCTCCACACTCAAGTAAACTCATACAAATATCATGTATTCATTTGAAAACATAACATGGTATCAAGAATCATGGCATATAAAGGCATGCTAGCATACTTTTTATAGCTTGAAAATACACATACACACATCCTAAAATAAGCTAAACACATATCCATGCATGAAAGAAAGTAGAGAGAGCTACCTTGTGTACACTCATACACTTTTTCCTTGAAATTCAAGCCCCTTCTTTTGGCCACACACCCACAAATTGGTGGTATTTCTCTTAGCCTAGATACAATTTATGAGAGCCAATTAGGTTTATGAAACACATTTTAAGGTCATACAACTACGTGAAACACTAGATTACTCTATAACCCTTATTATGGTCCATAAAGGCACATAATGA
Source organism: Erythrophleum fordii (assembly GCA_032878935.1). NCBI lineage: Eukaryota > Viridiplantae > Streptophyta > Magnoliopsida > Fabales > Fabaceae > Erythrophleum > Erythrophleum fordii. The sequence goes on along the minus strand of JAVQMF010000054.1, from coordinate 25,474,257 downwards.
AGCAACACCCCTCAAATGATTTACAAGCCTAATTATTTCCTTTCAAATATGATTCTTGACTCCTTTTAAGCCTCTTGGAGTCATCACATCATCAAAACAAAAGGGCTAGCATCATGTTGCTTCTTTAGGTCATAATATGGAACCTAAGATACCAAATCACTTTCCATGAGTTCTAAAATTTTTTCAAGGCCTCCTCTCATTTTCATTCATCACATATGACTTAAGAATAGTTTTAGAAAAATTTAAAACTCTCCCCCTACTCAAACCCTCTTTGGTCGAGACATAGGCATCATTTGGGCCACATGGAGGTTTCTTTGTTTTCTTAAAGGGGAAAGCTTGTGGAGAGAATCTTAGGTGTCTTAAAAATCATTTAAACTCTTAATTAAACCTAGGAACTATTATACACATTCAAATTTTGGAAGGTGCACATAAAACCCTAAGTTTTGCATCTTGAATCCTAATGCCTATTTTATGGTTTTCTTTGCATATTCTTGTTCCTCTCCATCAAATACCTAAGAATCATACTTGGTTGGGCTTGAAAATCAGATCTTCCTAGGGTTCTTAGTGTAGGTCGAAATGGAGAAGAAAGGAACATTAACATAGCTACCATAGAATGCATTTTTACCTTGTTTTCTTGGTTAGTTTGGCTTGAATCTTGCTTTCTCCAAGCTCCTCTCTTCAAATCCGAAATTTCCCTTGAATATCTTCCTTGAATCAGATTTATAAACCTCATTTTAATCCAAGGAAACAAAGGAGAAGGGAGGAGAGGAGGTGTAGATGAAGAAAAGCAAAGAAAATCACCATGAAAACATAGCTTACACTTGGATTTCTTCCTCCTTCTTCTTCCTCTCTTGGGCGCCTCTCCCTTAGGGTTTTGCTTCTGATTTGGGGCTGGAAAATCTGAAGTGAAATGGGGGCAAGTGTGAGGCGCCACTTATATATAGGTAGGACAAAAGGACTTTTTCAAAAATTTCAATTTTACCCTTCGTACTTTGCATTTTTGTTTCTCTTTCATTTCAGCTCCTTTTTCAGAACCATATTTTCCATTATAAAATTTAGATTCCCAATTAAGGAAAATTCCTTTGGAATCACTCAAATTAGAGCTAAAACCTTTCCGAACGAATCTGTCAAAGTTCAGGCACACCAATGTTGGAAAATGTCCACCGGAGGGGATTTAACTATCCTGGTGCTTCCCATGGTTTTCAAGGCCTTTGAAAACCTCAGAGAACTCAAAAATTTGGTTTAGAAAGCCCTACTGTGTGAATTCCAAAAATTACCTTAAATTACGAAAATGCCATTACATTTCGTAAGGTTTTTGTCAAAATTTATTTTTCTATTCTAGCTCCATTTTTCTGTCCATCTAAAGCTAAAATTTTGATATTTAGGAGGCTAGAATGTTACTTAAATTTTTTGGAACCTTAACTAATTCATTTCGGAGGACTTTCTTTGAAAACACGTCCATTTTCGTCGTTTAACGAAAATCGAACATTACAATCCTCCCCTCTTTAAAAATTTTGGCCTCGAAATTTAGATAACATACCTCATAGGAAGAGTTTTGAATATTTCTTTCTCATATCATCCTCTAGTTCCTAGGTGGCTTCCTCAGGAGATAACCCTTCCAAACCACTTTCACTAACAATATCATCTTATTCCATAATTACTTGAGTCTAACGTCCACAATCCGATCTGATAATACTATGTATGATAGATCATCCTGTAACTGCATATTCTCATATTCTATGACTTGTGAGGGGTCGGGCTAGTACTTTTTCAACTGGGAAACATGGAATACATCATGGACTTGGCTTAGGCTCGAAGGAAGGGCTAGTCTGTATGCCATAGGTTCTACTTTATTAAGAATATGGAAAGGACCTATGTACTTTAGACTGAGCTTTTTACTCTTAATGGACTAACATATCCCAGTGACTGGAGATACTCTAATAAAGACATGGTCTCCAATCTCAAACTCTAACAGCCGCCTACATCTATCTATATAACTTTTCTATGTACTCTGGGTTGTTAGAAGTTTCTTTCTAATGATCTCTATCTGTTTAGAGGTTTGGTCCACTAATTTTGGGCCTATGAGGCTCTGCTCTCCTAGGTTAACCTAACACATTGGGGACCTACACTTTTTCCCATACAATGCCTAATACAGTGCCATCTGTATACTGACATGGTAACTGTTATTATAGGCAAGCTCCGCTAGAGGCAAGTATGTATCTTAGTTCCCTTTCATCTCTAGAGCACACGCCCTCAACATGTCCTCTTGAATTTGGATGGTTCTCTCCGTCTGTCCATCTATCTGAGGGTGATAGGCTGTGCTAAATCTGAGTCTGGTGCCTAGAGCATCCTGTAATGATCTCCAAAAATTCGATGTGAATCTGGGATCTTTATCTGACATTATGCTCTTAGGCATACTATGTAGCCTAACTATCTCCCCGATGTGCAATTGGGCTAACTTATCTAGGGTATAAGTGGCTTTCATTGGTAAGAAGTGTGTTGATTTTGTTAACCTATCCATTATTACCCATATTGCATCATAGCTCGATGATGTCCTGGATAAACCCATGACAAAATCCATAGCTATGTTATCCCATTTCCACTTTGGGATTTCTAGGGGTTGAAGTAACCCAATTGGTTTCTGATGTTCTATTTTCACTATCTGGTATACTAAACATCGGGAGACATACTTTGCTATGTCTGTTTTCATTCCGAGCCACCAGAACATCTTTAAATCCTGGTACATTTTATTACTGCCCGGATGAATGGTATACTTACTCTTATATGCCTCATATAATATCTTTTCTCTAATCTCTATGTTTTTAGGCACATACAGCCTATCCCTATAACTCACTATGCTATCCTCAGACAGATTGAGCTCCTGGATGCTACTCGGGCTATCTGGGCTCTAATCTTATTCATATGATCATTTGTCTATTGGGCCTCTTCGTTACCTCATATTCAGCTCTTTTTGTTCAAATAAATATTTGAGTCTTTTGTGGTCGTTGTAAATTTCTATTACTGCCCATACAAGTAGTGTCTCTATATTTTCAAAGTAAACATCATTACGGCTAACTCTAGGTCATGTGTGAGATAGTTTTCCTCATGAGGTTTCAACTGTCTAGAAGCATAAGCTACCACTCAGCCTTTCTGTATAAGCACACATCCTAACCCTTTCTTAGAGGCATCACTATATACTACAAAAGTTGTTTTAGGGTCAAGGAGTACTAAAACCGGGGCCGTGGTCAACTTGTGCTTCAACTCCTAGAAACTACTATCATATTTCTCATTCCACACAAATGGTACATTCTTTCTAGTAAGCCAGGTCAGTGGCATTGCTATCTAAGAAAAGCCCTAAATGAACCTTCTATAATACCATGTTAAACCTAGGAAGCTCCTGATCTTTGTCATTGTCTTAGGTCTCTCCCACTGTAATACTGCCTCTACCTTATGGAGATCTACTGCGACCCCTACCTACGAGATCACATGACCTAGAAATTAAACCTCAGTGAGCCAGAACTCACATTTACTAAGTTTAGCATACAACTATTTCTCTCTCAGGGTCTCCAAGGCTAATCTCAGGTGCTGCTCATGTTCCTCTCTACTTTTTGAGTAGATGAGGATATCATCTATGAAGACTACTGCAAAACTGTCTAATATATGGCCTAAAAACTCTGTTCATGTAATCTATAAAGATTGCGGGTGCATTCGTTAACCCGAAGAGCATAACTAGGAATTCATAATCCCGTATCTGGTTGTAAAGGCTGTCTTGGAAATATCCTCGCCTTTATCCTGGACTGATGGTATCCCGACCCGAGGTCTATCTTAAAAAATACTGACACTCCTACTAGCTGATCTAGAAGGTCATCTATATGAGGGAGAGGATACTTATTCTTAGTGGTTATTTTATTGAGTTCCTAATAGTCTATACATAGCCTAAGGCTCTCGTCTTTCTTCTTCACAAATAAGAATGGAGCTCTCCACAGCGAAACATCAGGTTTGATAAAACCCTTCTCTAACAGCTCTTCAATTTGTTTCTTAAGCTTTGCTAACTCGATGGCAGCCATGCTATATGGGGCCTTAGACACTGGACCTGCCCTAGGCATAATGTTTATAGGAAACTCTACCTCTCTCTTTATGGGTAGTCCGCTAATTTCTTTAGGGAATATCTCTGGGAACTCCCTCACTATGGGAATCTCATCATACCCTCTTTTACCTCAGCCTAAACTAAAAGAAAACCAGATACCCCTGACAACCATGCCCTAAAGATCTCTCAGCTTGGCAGGTGGTCATGACAGATAACTCAACCCTAGTACTAGGCACAGTCCCACACTCAGGTAAAGTAATGTACCTGTGATTACAATCTAGTGTGGCATTATTTGAAGATATCTAGTTTATACTAATGATCACATCAATATCAATAAGGGGCATACAAATCAAATCAAGAGTGGTCAAGTAATTATTAAACTAGATTACACAATTCAAACAAGCATGGAAGGTAATGGCTCAGTTTCCTATGGGGGTGGATACATGCAACTCATATGGCAATGTATGCATACTTAGACCTAATCTCTTAACATAGTCATATGATATGAAAGAGTGGCTAGCACTCAAATCAAATAATATAGTTATAGAAAAATCAATTATTCTCATAGTACCTTGAATTAGACTCAGGGATTGGCTAGCCTCCAGCTGTGATAGGGCAAAGACTCTACCCTGGGTCTGTGGTTTGGGATGAGGAGCCATCTCCCTTGGCTGTGTAATCTGCAAATGGGCCTATGGAGGAGTCTGGGTGCAATCCTTGGCCATGTGCCCTAGCCTGCCACATCTGAAGTATACATTCTACCCCATATAACATAATCTGGTACTGTGGTTCTTGCCACATTGGGGACATATGCTAAGTGCACTACCTTTGCTAGACTGAGTCCTCCATCTCTTGCCCTTTCGATTCCACTTACTCTTTCCACCTCTTTGGCTTGTAACTACATCCTGGGAACCTTTTCTAGGTCTCTTGGGCTTCAGAAGGGAAGGGGTGGTCTGGCATGGAGGTAGGCTACATCATCTTGAGATTTGTCTCTATTACTCTGCACACTTCTACAAGGGTGTTTAAGTGCCTTATTCTCTATGGCACCACCCTATCTTTGATCTCAAGGAGCAAGCCCTTCTCTAACCTATCTGCCCTCCATCTTTCATCATCATGTCTTTATAGGTATGAGGAATATCTAGAAAGCTTAACAAATTTCACCACATACTGGTCCATAGACATCCTCGGAGTTTACTTAAACAGAATGAATTCTGATTCTTTTTCGTCTCTGATGGGATCGGGGAAATATTTCTCATAGAATACCTCAAGGAATGCTTCCTAGGTGATCAGGGTGTTCCTCGCTCTCAAAATAGGCTTAGTGCCCTTCTACCAATAGGTTGCTTCTTTCTATAATTGGAAAATGACCATCTTGGCCTTCTGCTCAAACATACACTCCATCACCTCGAAGATTTTCTCTAGCTCCATAACCCAGGCCTCAGCTTTCTCTGAGTTCATCTCACCATCAAAGGTGGGAGGCTTGAACTTCCTGAATTGTGTAATCACCTTTCTGGTCAAGGGTTGTTGCTGTGCAGGAGGCGTCTGAGCTGGTGGAATCAGGGCAACGGCCTGCATGTGTGGCTGTGGGTCTGAATAAGTCACCCTTGAATGCTCGAGATGATTTGAGTGTGGAGGTGGCTGAGGAGGAGTAGGTGTAGGACCTTGGTTGTCTTTCTCAGCAAGCCATTCTTGTAACTGCATAATGGCGGCCTGCTGCTGATCCAGGCGAGCCATGATAGATTGTAGGGCTTCAGCAACTAGATCACTAGGCCCAACTTCATTAGCATGAGCCCGTCTAGAGGGCTGACCTCTCCTAGTATTCACCATCATGCTGAAACATCATAACAAACTGTAACATAAGATAGGGAACACTTCTACCATCAAACACACTCAATTCATCTGAAAACAAGCTCATATACATTTAGGCAACTCATAAACACAAGCCATAACCCATAATGAGAGCTTGAACCTTTGCTCTGATACCAATAAATGTAACACCATAAATTCTAGCTCATTTCATGACATTCATAAGCTTTACATTATCATTCCCATGAGAGCACATGAAAAAAGGAATGAAAATAATGGGTTTATTTGCATTATGTCATACTCAAAAATTTGCAATCATTGTCACGTGGATCAAGTGAGATCATGCTATGCATCCTCATATTTAAATACATCATTACAACTCATTTACATCACAAAATCATGCCCACAACTCATGGAAACCAAAATGGAACTCAAATTCACTAAGTGTATTTTCAGCCAGATTTTCTTCCTTTTCTAACCAAAATTTGGAAAATTATAACAAATTCTAGAAAAATTGAAATCATACAATCTTGGTCATTCTAGAAAGCTTTAGATGTCTAATACACATAAAAACACTTCTAGATCATGAAACTCATCACAGAGGACGTTTGACATCCAAAATGGTCTAAAGGTCTGATTGAATTCAAAAGCTGTCACAAAATTCTGTAGAAAAATTTGAAAATTTTAAATTAATTACAAAAAAATCCAATCCATACAAATGATACTAGTCTGGAAAGCTGTGAATGTTAAATAAAGAGGAAAAATATCTCCAGATCAGTTCATCAAGCTCAAACCTCAGAATTTCAATAAAATAGTACTTCAAGTAGGGCAAAAGTACTGATACTGGATAGAAACTTTAAAAATTTATATCTCCCTCTCTAGACCTCCAAATGAGGTGCTTTTAGTTAGTATGAGTCACTGTGATTGCCTAGTTTCTATGCATAAAACGTCATGGCAATTGGATATCATTTAAGCCTCGTGTACTAAATGAATAGTGCAGTAAACCAGAAACTATGAAAATTGTCAACTTTGAAAAATCATCAAATATTCTGTAGACCTCCAAAAATTATGATCTTTAGCTTTCCAAAAAGCTCTCAATGAGATCTAATTTCATGCCAAATTTCAGATCAGCACTAACTCATTTGGTCAAAAAGTGACATAGGATTCCATAATGGTCAATTTTGGCTTCATATAGGGTACCAAAGTTGCCAAATGGATTTCCCTTAGTCTTGGCACTTTTTGGACAAATCTAAAAGTACATTTAAGACTTATGTTAGCTGCCCAAATGGTCCCAAACCTCATGCACCTTATTTTGGCCATTTAACCCACACTTATGCACATTTCCATCATACTTTCACATTCCATACTTTGGCATCTCATACTCAAAATAAATGCTAGAGGTCATACATCATAATCATACATTTAAACATCACATAATAGCATATTTACACAAGTTTCAAGGGTCATAGACCATTTACAACATCATATACATCAAGAAACAGAATTATGGTTCCGAAATGGGTAAAGCTAGGCATATGCTTGTCAATCTTCCTTCTTCATTGTTGTTGGGTCCCTTCACTGTAGTTACTTGGTCCATCTAGCATGTTAGATCATTGGAGAGGAGGGGATGAGATTCAAAGAATCCTAATAGCTCATCTCCCATTCAATCATACATAATATGTGCAAAGTAATCTTTACAAATGCATGCACGAAGGAAATGGAAGTCATGGACATTTAAAAAGTAAACTTGGCATATGAACAAGTCATATAGGACATTCAAGAGTTCACCAAGTGCTTGGATTAGCCTCATACTTCTCCTCATAGATTTTGGACTTGTCTCATCCATTCTTTAAGAGCTTTGGACTCAACCATACTCTTGGGAGCCCACTTTACTTTTGGGGGACTCTTTACTTTGTCTCAACCAAGCTCAAGGGTTCTTGGCTTATCCTCATTAAAGGGAAGAGTTCTTGGCCTCTCTACACTCAAGTAAACTCATATAAACATCATGTATTTATTTGAAAACATAACATGGCATCAAGAATCATGGCATATAAAGGCGTGCTAGCATACTTTTCATAGCTTAAAAATACACATACACACGTCCTAAAATAAGCTAAATACACATCCATGCATGAGAGAAGGTGGAGAAAGCTACCTTGTATACACTCACACACTTTTTCCTTGAAATTCAAGCCTCCTCTTTTGGCCACACACCCATAAATTGGTGGTATTTCTCTTAGCCTAAATACAATTTATGGGAGCCAATTAGGTCTTTGAAATACCTTTTAAGGTCACATAACTAGGTGAAACACTAGATTACTCTATAACCCTTATTATGGTCCATAAAGGCACCTAATGAAGCAATACCCCTCAAATGATTTCTAGGCCTAATTCTTTCCTTTCGAATATGATTCTTGACTCCTTTTAAGCCTCTTGGAGTCATCATATCATCAAAACAAAAGGGCTAGCATCATGTTGTTTTTTTATGTCATAATATGGAACCTAAGATACCAAATTACTTTCCATGAGTTCTAAAATTTTTCCAAGGCCTCCTCTCATTTTCATTAATCAAATATGACTTAAAAATAGTCTTAAAAAAAATTTAAAACTCTCCCCTACTACTCAAACCCTCTTTGGTCGAGACATAGGCATCATTTGGGCCACATGGAGGTTTCCTTGTTTTCTTAGAGGGTGAAGCTTGTGGAGAGCATCTTAGGTGTCTCAAGAGCTCATTTTAACTCTTAATTAAACCTAGGAACTATCATAGACATTCAACTTTTAGAAGGTGCACATAAAACCCTAGGTTTTGCATCTTGAATCCTAATGCCTATTTCATGGTTTTCTTAGCATATTCTTATTCCTCTCCATCAAATACCTAAGAATCATATTTGGTTGGGCTTAAAAATCAGAACTTCCTAGGGTTCTTAGTGTAGGTCGAAATGGAGAAGAAATGAACATTAACATAGCTACCATAGAATGCATTTTTACCCTGTTTTCTTGGTTAGTTTGGCTTGAATCTTGCTTTCTCCAAGCTCCTCTCTTCAAATCCGAAACTTCCCTTGAATATCTTCCTTGAATTAGATTTATAAACCTCATTTTAATCCAAGGAAACAAAGGAGAGGGGAGGAGAGGAAGGGTGGATGAAGAAAAGCGAAGAAAGTCACCATGAAAACATACCTTACACTTGGATTTCTTCCTCCTCCTTCTTCCTCTCTTGGGTGCCTCTCCCTTAAGTTTTTGCTTCTAATTTGGGGCTGGAAAATCTGAAGTGAAATGAGGGCAAGTGTCAGGCACCACCTATATATAGGTAGGGTAAAAGGACTTTTTCAAAAATTTTAATTTTACCCTTCGTTTCCTTTGGTTTTTCTTGCAATTTTTTGCCATATACCTGTTCTCTATGGTCTAAAATCCTAGTTCCTCTCTTGTTTTTGAATAGAATTCCCTCCCCTCTTATGGTTCTGTATAAGGCCGAAACACACACCAAGGAGAGGCAAGAGGAGAAAGTAACATAAACAAGAATTTGCCTTAGATTCAAGTGTGTATTCAAGGCTCTTCCTTCTTGGTTTATTCCTCCCTAAGCATTTCGGACTCCTCCACTAAGTTCTGGACCAAAAACAGAACCAAACTTCCAAATAAATTCATAGGAAGAGAGGAGGAAATGAGGAGAAAGAATTTCCTAAAGGAAGAACACAAATTTTTCCATGAATTTCTCACCTTTTCTTGGCTTTTCTCCCTCCTTCTTCTCCTTCTCTTGGTGTACCTAGGAGTTCCATTTTTAGGCAAAGAATATTTTGGCCTAAGAAGGGAAAAAAAGACGCTTAAAGTGGCATGAAAAATGGAGAGTATTCAAGAAGCTTCCTGTAAAAAATTTTTCCAATTTTGCCTTTTCATAATGGCATTTCCGATTTAGCTTTGTTTTAACTCTTTTTAAGAGCCTTCTTTTTCATTATAAAATTTAGGTTCCTAATTTAATAAAATGTCTTCAGAATCACTTGGAGCTAAAACCTTCTCGAACAAATCTATCAAAGTTCAGGTTCACCGTCGTTGGAAAAAGTACACTAGAGGGGTTTTATCGGTCTCAGGGCTTCCCATGGTTTTCGAGGCCTCTGAGAACCCTGAGCAACTCAAATTTTCTATGTAGAAAGTTTTCCTATGAGTTTTTCCAAAAGTTGCACTTATTTATGAAAATACCATCACGTTTCATAAAATTTTGTAACAATTTTGTTTTCTCATTCTAACTCTATTTTTCTTTTCATCTGAGCCTGGAATTATCATTTTTGAGAGCCTAGAACTCTATCCAAATTTTTTGGGACATTATCTAGCTTATTTCAATGGTCTTGCTTTTATATGGCTCATTTCATCATTTATGAAATTACACAAATCATATGAGCCAAATTTTCCTAAAAATTAGACAACCAAAGAAAAATTTTGACATACATTTCATGCAAACATTCAATTAGACATGTTCCCAATAAATTTGTAATTTCAAATCAAAAACATGTAGAAGAAAATAAAGCACTAACTAGAAACATGTGAAAATCATGTAGCAAACAAATTCAATTGGTTCTAAAATTTTTATGCCTAAGACAAGACATCTAACACAAACATATTAAAAGAAATTCATAAAAAAAAAATTAAAACCAATTGTTCCCAATAAATTTTTCAATTCATGCTACAATAGTAATACTTGTTCACAATAACACAAGAAAAAAATTTAAAAAAAGAATAGCTTATAAAGGGAATAAGATTCAACATGTAAGCACACCAAACAAAATTATAAACCCAATAAGAGGAACATAAAATTGATTCGAAATCACTCCCTGAATTGCACACTTTAGCTACTTAACTCTTTTTCTTAACTTTAACCATTAATCATCCTAAAGATCTGATGTAGGCTCTGAAAGAAGAAAGTCAGGGGTTAGAGAAACTACATAAATAAATTTATTTATTTATTTTACTCTTGTACATATTATTTATTTAGTTATACTTGATTTAGCTCTCAAAAAGCTCTTATTTTATAGTCTTTAGTTTGACTTTACATCAGAACCTAATCATAGGTGTCAAAAACTATAATTGCCTTACTCTCTTTCTTCTTTAAGTAAGTAGGCTTCAGAAAAATGGGTGTTTTTTCCATTTGAGAATATGCGATTCCTTACCTAATGACTTCATTAGAACACATGCTTCGACTAACATAATAGGAAACTCCAATTTTAATTCATCTTCAAAAATTTTAAGAACCTCTAAATATCTCAAACACCTAATAAAATCTTGAATTATTTTCAGTAAGAGCCAAATGTTCAATTAGAGATTCATCAAGAAATTGCTTGGAATTACATTTTCTACTTCTATCTCATTGTAACATTTTTCTGATTCATTAAGATGATCCCTTACTAGGCCACTTGGAAGGTTATTTCTTAGTCTTCTAGCCTCACAACACTCTCTTTTTCCTTTACTCTTTATTCATAATTCCCCTTAAATTGCACATAACACTTTATGAATCTTCTTCACTCCACAATGTAGTTTCATCATAGCTTTCCTCATTTTCTATTCTAAGAGTAGTTACAATATTATTTAAAAGACTTGTTTGAGAACTATTATAAATGACATTAGCTAGTCTGCTTATTTGAATTTCCAAGTTTCTAATTGTGTCACCTTGCTTAGCCATAAGGGCATTTTGTTTAGCTATACAAGTATCTTGCTTGTCCATATAGTACCTAATCATTTCTTCCACGTTAGGATTATGCTCTTGAGCGGAAATTTCATCTTGTAATTCAAAATTGGAAGGTTGGGAAGGGTATATTGCATATGATGAAGAAACTTGACCTTGTTTTCAAAAACAAATTTTTTAATGATTCCAACTAGAAATATGTGTTATTACAAAAATTATTTGGATTCTTATTGAAATCATTCTCCATTTATGCATTTTCTATAAAATATAGGCACTACTCTCTATAGTGACTTTTCCCACAATTATCATAAGTCATATATGCACATTGAGAATCACTAACATGAGTAGTATAACTAGTGTGCATATAATAATCATCAAACCTCCTATCAAATTTAGTTTATTAAACAATCAGATTGGTTAATTTATCAAGTTCATACACACTAGCTACCTCTTTTGCCAGCCATGGGTAATCCATTGTAACATCCGGTATTTTCTAATTACGCCTAGACCTTCTAATAAGTTAGATGGACATGAGAAAGATAGTAGAAAACCAAGTAACGAGAGAAAAATAAAAAAAGAATGAGTTTCAACAGTGGTTGAACAGGGGAATGATGAAAAAGTAAGAAATATAAGGATTTTAATAAAAAGCTAATTAAAGTAAGTTAATGTCATTTCACATTATATATGAACTAGTTGAGCTAACTAGAAAACCTAGGAAGTTTCAAATCTTTCTACTTAGAAGACCTCATTCAGTAATTCCCTTAGTTTCAGGCATTTTAGAATAACAGGGTATTATAGGTCAAAACGCTGACAACATGTAAAATGAGAAAGCCTACAACATGGTGTTGTTTTGAGCTGTTTTACAATATTTTGAGCCCTTGTACCGAAGGGTTCTAAGACCTTCAAGAATAGATTATGGGGCTTAAATCTATAGAAAAAAATGAGTTGGAATATAAAAATTCAAGATGCAGTGAAACTAGTGGTATTTTTGTAATTATGGGTAACTTTAATGAAATAGTTTTTTTTATTATAAAGGGAGCTTCATCTAACCATTCTCCCACTACCTTAAATCATATTTTTGTAGATCATTCAAGCTTCATCCATGGCATTTTGAAGAAAGAAGAGAGAGGACAAAGAACCACCAAAATAGGTAAGAAAAAGCCCCCATTTCACATAGCTCTAATTATGAAACTTATTCCCGTCATTAAGAGCTTCAATTTGGTGGTTTCAAAATTTGTTTTAGAGTTATTTTAGCTATCACTAAAGGGAAAGAGAGTGCTCTTTTTGTCATACCTCACATTTTCTAAACCTTTAGACAACAAAAGGAAAAGTTAATAATCATAATAATGAGGGACTAGAATTCCGAATAAGATGAAAGGAAAGAGTAGAAACGAAGTTAAAGTGGCTAAATGAAGGAAATTGACGTATAATTGTAAAAATTGTAATTTTAAACAAAATTTTAAATAATCAAGAAAAAGAGTTTTAAATGCCAAAATTAAATTCATTGGGATTTTCAAAGGTTCTTGAAACTATAAAAAACATCAAAATAATTAAATTCCTGATAGTATATAATTTAGGATATTGGTTGACTATAACTTTGATAAAAATTTTTAAGATTTTTTTAAATATTAAAATTTTCAAAATAAATATTTTTAATAAAATAAAAGGTCTAAATTTTCATATAGAAAAGACGATTTTTGAAAAAGATTTAAAATGAGCTCAAATGAAAGGTCAAATTTCAGGGATGTAAACGAAATTTTAAAAAACTTTTAAAATATCTTTGCTTTATTTTAACGCCACACTAGCCTTTCCTTTTCCTTAAACCAACCTGAGCCAACTCCAAACAGATTAGAAATGGCATCCAAAAATGGGAAGAAAGAGAATAGAAAGAAGTAAGAAAATAAGTAAGAAAAAGGCCTTGTTTCATATAGCTTTAGTCATTAAATTTATTCCTCTCATTAAGAGCATCAATTTCTTGGTTTCAAATTCTATTTTAGAGGTATTTTGGCTACCACTAAAGCGGAAGTTTTTAGAATTTCAATTAAAGAAAATCAAAGAACATAAAACAAGCTTTAAATTAAGATATATATTACTACATTTCAAGCTTTAGTTTTTTGAATTCTCCTCCTTCTTTATCACTCTCTACATATTCTTGCATGTAATTGATTATATGAGGCATGTAGAATTCACTAGGTTGTGGAAATAAGGAGAAATTGCCAAAGGAAGTAAGAAAACTCCATATGGCACTATGGATGCATCGTCTTGGGCACCCAATAGGAAGTGGTATTAGATGAGCTTGTTTTTTAGTTCTAAGATTTAAATGGAAAAAAATTTGGAAAATGAAAATATATTGAGAAAAAGAAAAGATAAGTGAGAAAAAGGTCATGAAAACCAAAAAAGGTTTGTAAATGTTATATTTGTAATAAGAAAGGTCATATAGCTCTTTAGTGTCTTAAAAAGGGAAAATGTGCTAAGAAAATGATTAAAACCTTGGATACCAATAAATTAGAAATTTTTTTTAGTGAAGATATTTTTGATAATGGGTCAACTTTATATGAAATCACTAGTGTCAGTGAAAAGGATTCAGATTCATCAAGTGATGATAATGAATGTGAATTTATTTTCATGATGAATACCCATGATGTAACAAATGTAATTTTCGTAAAAATGACAAAATGAGCTGTATAAAAGCAACTTTTCTTAAATAAGTTAAATAATGTCCAAAAAAAATTGGGTAGAGTCCTAAACTCCTAAAAATGATAATTTCAAACTTAGACTGGAAGAAAAATAGAGTTAGAAGGGTGAACCAAATTATGATGAAAACTGACAAAATGTAATGGTATTTTCGCAAATAAGTATAACTTTTAGAAAAACACACAGGAGGGCTTTTTAAATGAAAAATTTGAGTTGCTCAGGGTTTTTAGAGGTCCTAAAAATCATGGAAAGTCTTTGGACTTGTAAAGCCCCTCCAATGTACGTTTTCCAATGGCGGTGAGCCCAAATTTTGAGGGATTTGTTCGAGAGGGTTTTAGCTCTAATTTGAGTGATTCTAAAGGCATTTTATTAAATTGAGAACCCAAAATTTATAATGGAAAAGAAGGTTCTCAAAAAGAAGCTAAAATGAAGCCGAAACAAAATTGCCATTAAGGAAGGATGAAATTGAAATTTTTAAAAAACTGAGTTTCTTGAAACTTCCACACACTTCTCCCTTTTTCTCCCTCTCATATAGCGCGAATTTCCTCTACCCAAAATACAAAAAATGACCAGCTTCTTGAGGTGCACCAAGAGAGGTAGAAAAGGAGGAGAAAAATCAAGCAAAAGGTAAGAAAATTTGTAGAATTTCATGCTCTTTCTTCCTCCAACCTTGCTCCTCTCTTTCCATGCTTTCTTTTTATGATTTAGTTGAGCTTTTTGGTTCTATTTTGAGCCTAGAACATAGGGGAAAGTTTGAAATTCTTGAGAAGAGGCAAACCAAGGAGAAAAAGTCTTGAAACCAAGCTAGAATCCAAGGTGATTTCTTATTCTTGTAGCTTCTCCTTGTTGCTCTTCTGTTGATGCTTGTTCGGCCTCATATAGAACCATGAGAGGGGAGGGAGTTTAACAAGAGAAGAACTAGGGTTTTAGACCATGAGGAAGAGGAATATGGCAAGAAATTGCAAGAAAAACCAATAGAAATCAAATTAGAAAAGTGTAGGCTTCTTTAGGGTTTTGAAAAATATGATTTTGTGTGAGTATTTCCTTGGCTATTTGAGTATTTTCTTGAGCTCCTAAGACCTCTAGAAACCCTCCCAAATGGCTCTCCCATCAAGGAAAAGTCAAGAAGCTTATGAACCCCTTCCTTGGTGTATATCTTAGCCTAGGCTAGCACAAGTAGTTAGGAAGTGTTTTAAATTATTCTACCCTTAGTTTGGGACTTTGTATGATGTTAAAAGATGGGAGAAACCATTGGGAAAAATTTAGGATCCATGGATTGGAAGATGGGACAATGGTGTCCATAATGGTGCTTTATGAAGCAACTTGATTCTAAGCTTGTGCAAACAATTGTGTAAGGGCTCCAAGGACTTTAAATGAGGCCAAGAGACCTAGAAATAGAAAGAAATGGGAGCCTAGAGCTTGAATTGTGAAGGTTGCTTCAATAGGCCATTTATGAAACCATTATGCCACTTATAGAACTAAGTGTATGTTTAAAAGTGAGTTTAATGTCTTGGCTTGCTTCAAGTATGTAATTGTGTGTTGTTTATGGTGTTTAGGCCAAGAGAACACCAACCTACCTAGGTGTGCTTATGAGGCCAAAAAAGGGAAGGAGAAAGACTAAGAAAAGCTTGCATAAATTCAAGGTAGGTCTCTACCTCATTTTCCTTGCATTCTTGAGTGTATATATATGTTCTTGTATGCTTGTGTGTGTCCTTGTGACTTGATGACATGCCACTTGATGTTTTGACATTACATTAGTACCAATGTGTCTCATTGAATGGCCTTGGTTGTGGAAATACCTCATAAGGGTGAGGTGATGCCAAAAGTCCCTTAATAAAGGTAAGGAGATGCCAAAAGTCTTATGGCATGGGTGAGGCAAGGCCAAAATTCTCTTGGAAGGGTGAGGCCAAGTCAAAAGTCCTTAGGCCAAGGGTGAGGCAAGTCCAAAAATCCTAGAAATGGGGTGTGGCAAAACCAAAAGTCTTTAAAGCATGTTCTTGGCTTGAATGTGAATAAGTGGCATAGAAATTATGACTTTGCATACTTTATGGTTGTCAAACTTTCCATACATATGCTTTGATGTATATATACTTTGAATGTGTGTGTGAATGGGTGTGTGAGCTATTGAGATTCTAGGAATTTTACCCATTTTCCCCTTTCCTCTTGAAATGTCTAAGTGGTACTCAAATTCAAGGGAAAGCAAGCCAAGGGCCTTGAAAAGCCATACTTGTTCCTTATGTAGTTCTAATTGTAATGAAATGTCAAAGTTACTTTGTACATATTATTTTTGTGATGTAAGACTATGAACAAATGTAAAATGATGTATAGATACTATATATACTTTATGTAGTCCTAAACCATTGAAATCATGAAATTTGCCCCTTGTATGGTTATGGTCAATTGTGTATCATTGGATGTGGAATGGCCAAAACAAGATGCATGGGGTTTGGGACCACTTGAGCAGTTCACACAACTCATATTCATGCTTTTAAACTTGTCCAAGAGTTCCAAACATTAAAGAAGGCCAATTGGACAAAGTTGGTACCTCATATGGAGCAAAAATAGCCATTTTAGTGAGCTATACCACTTTTTGTTCAAATGAGCTCTTCTTGGTCTGAAATTTGACATACATCTAGAGCTCGTTGAGAGATTTTTGGAAAGTTAAATTAGGTATTATTTGGAAGTCTATAGAATATTTGGCAAATATTTGAAGTTGTTTAAAAATTTAGAATTTGCCACTGGTACTGTTTATCTGGTCCGAAATTTGTTCTTTGTCATTCATGGGGAAAATGATGTCCAATTACTTCAAAATTTTACAAGAGAAATTAAACCTTTCCAGTAACTTGTCCCAATTGGAAGCACCTCATTTAGATGTATAGAGAGGGCAATATGAGCTTTTGAAGTTGCTATTCTATTCCCAGCGTGCCTCCAGACTTGTGTTATTATTTGATTGATTTTCAAAATCTAAATGCTCTTGGATTGGTCTAGAGCTATTTTTTTCCTCTATTTAACACCTATAGCTTTCCAAATTGGTATAGATTGTATGGATTAGATTTGTTTAGAATTAATTATGAATTTTCAAAGTTTATATCAGTAAGCTATATCAAATTTCTAGATAGCTCGACCTCCCTACTTTCTCTATTATCAAACGTGATCTAGATGAGGCTTTCGTGGCTAAGACTTATTTTTAGTATAAGTTTGACATCTAGAGCTTTCCAAAAACTATGGTTTGTATGATTTTGATTTTTCTACATTTAGTTATGATTTTTCAAAGTTTTCCTTGAAATCTATCACTATATAGCAATGAAGAATGAAAGGAATTTTTGGGGTTTTTGACTCTTGATCCGTGGTTTGTGCTAAGTTTTAAGAATGTTATGATTTTTATGAATGAAAAATAATTAGAGAATGTTATTGATGAGTTCATGGGGTCTCGGAGACGCAAAATGAAAATTTATCCACTACGCAACACAATTTAATTCATTATTTTATTACATTTTTTTAGGATTTCTTTGAAGAATTGTATAATCCTAATTGCACATAAGAGGATCAATGTTAGAAATAATATGGTATTGCACATAAATTTAGGCCAGTACCAAAAGAAAAAGCTTTAGCTATTATTAAATTAGGCAACATCATGAAAAAGGATATGATTGTAGAAGATAGTCAGTTAGATAGATTCAAAAATCTTTAAAAAGAAGAGGTATATAAAATTTTAAAAATGAAAATTTAGAGTGCTGGATATTTTGAACAATTTAGTGGAAATACCATACTAAAAAATTGCAAAGATGGAACTATAGAAATTCCAATCTTTGAAAAGAATAAAATAAAAGGGCTTAAGAAAAAATATCCTCAACTTAGATATATACATGTAAGAGTTATTCAAGTTAAAATAACATCTTTATTCTATCAAGGAATAGATACTCAATTTTAGCTATTATCGTAGATAAAAGATGGGTAAATAATTCAATTAAGTCTGTCATAAGTGGAATACAATCCAACCTTGTAAGTGGAATAGTTAGTTTAAAGTAAAACCAAATTATTTCATTTCAATAATTGATTCCAATGTACAAAACACTGAAACATTGAAAATTCAGACAAAAAATATTACAAAGAGAGAAGGTAGTCATAGTATGGCTATAAAATGGAAAGCAATCCATGAATTAACTAATGCGAGTAAAATAACTATAAAAAAGATAGATAATAAGACAATTGAAATCTTCGAACTACGAGGATTTGATATTGATATTTAGCCAAGATTAATAAATATTAGAGACTTAAAAATGCCATCGAGATGGTTATTAAAGGATAATACTGAAAAATAGGAATATAGACCAATAGAAATGACCATATTAGGATCAAATATATACTTAAAAGACACTAGAACCTTGGTAGAAAATTCTTTACCTAGATTTACACCAATAAATACTTCTAACCAAGAAGACAATGACAACGAATCTAAAAATTATCAGATACCCATATTTCTTGGTAGAAATTTTACTAGTGGAGATAACAGTCCTAGAAGAAACTTTTCTAGTGGAATATCAACTCAATCTAGGAGAATAGATAATATTAATATACTAGAAATATCAAAATTAAAATTGAGAAATGAAAAAATTCCTTTTTCTCATCATCAAAATAAAAATATTATACTCATGTGTTAGCTCAATTTAAATTTAAGGGATATAAACAATATCAATTAGATGTTTTAGTTAACACAGGTGCTATAACAAGTGCTTGTCGAGGTAATGCTTTGCTAGCAAAAAATTGGAAAAGTTAAAGAGACCCATTATGGCAGGAGTAATAGATGGTAAAGAAATTTTCATAGAATATAAAGCTAATAATATTCCAATTTGGTTAGGAAATAATGAATTTCCTATACCAAAAATATTATGTTTTTCTTTCATGGATGGAGATTTTCTATTAGAAATTAACTTCTTAAAGAAATATTATCCATTAGAAATAAATCATAATCAAGTAATTCTTACAAATAGAGGATTGAAAATCCCAATACCTATAGTAAAAAAACTATAAAAATAAATAAGATAAAATTATAGAAGTGTTTTAAAGATTTTTTTTAGTATATTTAAATGATATTTTAATTTCCACCAATATAAAAGAAGATCATAAGAAATTGTAGCCTAGAATCCCATATGCTTGAGTAATAGTATCCTTTGTTACTAGCCATTTATTGTGCCATGTGTTGATCGTTTGTGTGTTAGGTTTATGAGAAGAAATTGGTAACTCAGGAAGGTTTTAGGAACCATGGGTTTGTCTAAGATGGATATGATAATTTGTATAGGAAATGAGTATGGAAAGAATGAGAAAAGCTCTTATAAACATGGCCTGCATATAGATAAAAAATCTAAAAAATAATCTATCTACTATTAGTACTAGTATTAATACTCTTGTAGATATAACTACTAGTTGGTTTAGGAAATTAGATAAAAAATCACAAAAAATCATAAAGAGATAGTTAGTAGAGTAGATAATTTAGATAAGAAAACTTCTTCAATCAAACACCCTAATTGAGGAAGATAATGATATGTTATACTATAGTAATGAGATATATGTAAAAAAGAAAAAAACCCAAAAGATAGTGCTAAAGTTTTATTGCACTAAATTTTTAATCAAATATTGGGAAAACCAATATTTAAATGCTAGTGATTTTCAAAAAGGGAATTTTTACTAAAAACAATTAGGACTTTTGTAATCAAAATGAAGAACTATTTGAGAGTCATAATTATCCTTATTTTCTTCAATATGATACAACTGATGTATCTAGTGATGAAGATAATGAAAATGTAAATGTTATAGAAGAAGAGAAAAACTCTGACTTTGAAGAAGCCGAAATTGCTTATATTGAGCCTAGAGAAATAGATTTAGAAATGACTATAGAAGAAAGTACTTCTGTAGCACCATATAAGAAATTAAAAGAGACAAAAGAATAATCTTTTGTAAGAGATAGAGGTAAAAGAAAAATAGGTGAAGAGGATAATTTAAAAATAGATCTTGAAACCAAGCTTTTACTCAAACAGAGTATGAGGAAATCATTGTTAATATTGAAAATAGTAGTTCATCTAGACAAACTAGAGAAGTTGAGAATGAAATTCCAACTATAAATAGTATAAGGGATGATTTAAAAAAGAAAATGTATCAATAAATGGTATATATTTAGATTTAAAAAAATGTTCCCTATGATCAATATGAACAAGTTATTGATGATTGGACATAGTTTTTACCTTTAATGGTAATTAACTATAAAGATAAATGGTCAAAAGAAAATTTCTTATATTTTATAGTAGGAACATTACAAGGAGACACTTTGCAATTTCTTAGAAAATAGGAATATTCAATATCAGAGTTGTGTAGCTATAATTTGCAGTAGAATAATTTATATATGAGGTAGATGGAAGCTTAAGGATCTTTAGTAAAGTAAAATTTTTACTCACAAAGTTTGTTGAATGTTTTTTAAATACAAGTCTTGAATGAAATACAAGTATTTATAGACATCATAATGCCAAAAAGACAAAACTAGTGCTATTTTGCACTATTTACTACTTTTCATGTGCTATTCACTATTCAGCACTACTTTTCATAATCAACTAGCAAGTAGGTGTAGAAAATTCTTCGGCCATCTATTATTCGGGTTTGCACACTAACGTTTAGCAGTCTTGCTTCATTAATTAATTGTAAAAAGCTTTTTGCTGCGAAATTGTGAAAAGAGAATTGATTAAGAAAAATTGAATTTGATCACAGATTTCATGATGGAACAAAAAAAATCATCTTGTCCTACTTTCACTAATCGCCAAATTAGATATGGTTGAAAGATCTTGTCATGAATTCTTTCAACAATAGTACTATAATGATATATAGTATAATATTCCAAAAATCTATCATTTTTAGTGATAGAATAAATCATTGTTTTTATAAAACTTGAAAAATTCTTAAGTCATTCCTAAGCTTGATTTTGGAAATTAATTTTGTAAACAATTCCCCATTCGATATTTGAGATGTCTCAGGTATCATGGTTAATAAAAATATGTAAATTTGGTAAACCATAATTTGTAAGACTAATTTCTGAAATATTATGTTTGAATTTTTCACTTAAACCTTAAAATTAATCAAATTTGATATGTCTTATGATTAATGTAACACCATAAATTATAGCTCATTTCATGACATTCATAAGCTTTATATCATCAATGCCACAAAGGAAGTAGAAAATTTTTCTTAAAATAATGAGCTTAATTGCACTACGTCGTATCTGAAAATTTCATTCAGTATCACGTGGATTGTGTGAGCTCATACTATATATTCTCATATTTAATTATATCAATACAACTTATTTGTATCACAAAATCATGTTCACAACTCATGGAAACTGAAATGGAACTCAAAATCACTAAGTGTAATTTTGGCCAGATTTGCTCCTTTCTCTGACCAAATTTTGAAAAATCAAACTAATTTTAGAAAAATCGAAATCATGCAATTTTGGTCATTCTGGAAATATATGAATATCTATGTCACAATAAAAATATGTCCAAGTCATAACATTCATCACAGAGGATTTTTGACATCCAAAATGGTCCAGAGGTCAGACTGAAGTCTGGAACAATCACAGAATTCTGCAGAAAACTTTGAAAATGTCCAATTAATTCCAAAAAACTCCAATCCATGCAAATGATACCAATTTGGAAAGTTGTGGATGTTAACTAGAGAGGAAATAGATCTCTAGATTAGTTCATCAAACCTAGACCTCGGAATTCAATAGAATAGTACTTCTAGTCAAGCAAATTTACTGATACTGAACAAAAACTTCAAAAATTCATATCTCCCTTTCTAGATGTCTAAATGAGGTTCTTCTAGTTGGCACGATTCACTATAATTGCCTAGTTTTTTTTGTATAAAATTTCATGATAATTGGACATCATTTGGACCTTATGTGACAAAAAACAATTTCGAACTAAATAAATAGTGCAGCAAACCAAAATCATAAATTTCGCCAACTTTGAAACATCATCAAATATTCTATAGACCTCCAAAAATTATGATCTTTAGTTTCCCAAAAATCTATCATTGAGGCCTAATTGGATACCAAATTTCAGATCAAAACTAACTCATTTGGCTAAAAAGTGACATAGGGTTCCATTATGGTCAAATTTAGCTCCATATGGGGTACCAAATTTGCCAAATGGCTTTCCTTTAATTGTGGCACCTTTTGGGCAAGTCTAAAAGCATATTTGAGACTTGAGTGAGCTGCCCAAATGGTCCCAAATCTCATGCATCTCATTTTGGCCATTCAACCCACACTTATATACATTTACATCATACTTCCACATTGCATATTTGGGCATTACATACTTAAATTGTATTCTAGAGCTCATACATCATATCCATAGATATAAACATCACATGATAGCATATTTATACATGCCTCAAGGTTCATAGTACATTTACAACATCATATACATGATGAAACATCCTTATGGTTCCAAAATGGACAAAACAAGGCATAAGTTTGTCAATCTCTCTTCTTTAATGTTATTGGCTCCCTTCACCATAATTACTTAGTCCACCTAGCATGTTAGATCATTGGAGAGGAGCGGATGAGATTCAAAGAATCCCAATAGCTCATCTCCCATTCAATCATACATAATATGTATAAAGTAAGCTTTGCAAATGCATGCATGGAGAACATGGAAGTCATGGACATTTTAAAAGCAAACTTGGCATATAAACAAGTCATACAAGACATTCAAGAGCTCACCAAGTGCTTAGATTGGCTTCACACTTCTCCTCATAGATTTTAGACTTGCCTTACCCATTCTTTAAGAGCTTTGAACTCAACCATACTCTTGGGAGCCCACTTTACTTTTGGGAGACTCTTTACTTTGTCTCAACTAAGCTCAAGGGTTCTTGGCTCATCCTTACCCAAGGAAAGAATTCTTGGCCTCTCTACACTCAAGCAAACTCATACAAACATCATGTACTCATTTGAAAACATAACATGGTATCAAGAATCATGGCATATAAAGGCATGCTAGTATACTTTTCATAGCTTGAAAATACATATACCCACATTCTAAAATAAGCTAAACACATATCCATGCATGAGAGAAGGTGAAGAGAGCTACCTTTTACATAATTACACACTTCTCCTTTTGGATTCAAGCCTTCTCTTTTGGCCACACACCCACAAATAGGTGGAGATGGTTTCTCTTGACCTAGATGCAATTTATGGGAGCCAATTAGATTCATGAAACATATTCTCTAAGGCCATACAATTTACTTAGATGCTAGATTGCTTTATAAGCTCCATTATGGTCCATAAATACACCTAATGAAGCAACACCTCTCAAATAATTTCTAGGCCCCATTCTTTCCTTTTAAATATGATTCTTAACTCCTTTTAAGCCTCTTGGAGTCATCACACCATTAAAACAAAGGGCCTAACATTATGTTGCTTCTTTAAGTCATAATATGGAACTTAAGACACCAAATCACTTTCTATGAGTTCTAAATTTTTTCCAAGGCCTCCCTTCATTTTCATTCATCAAATATGACTCAAGAATGGCCTTAGAAAAATTTTAAACTCCCCCTAGCTATGGGAACTTGCTTAGGCTGAGACTATGCATGATTTAGGGTTCCTTGGAGTGTGCTTTGTTTTCTTGAAGAAGGAAGCTTGTGGGGAGCATCTTAGGGATCTTAGGAGCTCATTTAAACTCTTAATTAGGCCTAGGAATTATCATATGAAATCAGATTTCGGAAGGTGCACACGAAACCCTAGAATTTGTATCTTGAAATCTAATAGTTTTTTGATAATTCCTTTTGCATATTCTTAATCTCCACACCTTTTTTCCTTAGATTCATGCTTAGTTCTGCCTAAAAGTCATCCTCTCTTAGGGTTTTCTCAAGTAGGGCGAAATGGTGGAGAAGGGAACCAAAGATGACAACCATAGGAAGAGAAATTACCTTGTTTTCATACTTTTTCTCATTTGAATCTTGTGTTCTTTGAGCTCCTCTCTTCAAATCCGAATTTTTGCCTCAATTTCTCCCTTAAAATAGATTTATAAACTTCATTATAATTATAGGAAATAAAGGAGAATGGAGGAGAAGAGGTTTGAAAGAGAAAGAGCATGGAAAACCATAAAAATCTATACCTTTCTACCTTGAATTTCTCTTCCTTTTCTTCCTCCTTTTGGAATCACTCAAATCGGAGCTAAAACCTTCCCAAACGAACTTGTCAAAGTTGGGCACATCGACGTTGGAAAATATCCACCGGAGGGGATTTAACTATCCTGAGACTTTCTATGGTTTTCAGGGCCTTTGAGAACCCCGAAGAACTCAAAACTTTCATTTAAAAAGCCCTCCTGTGTGAATTCCAAAATTTGCTCAAAATTACAAAAATGCCATTATATTTTGTAAGCTTTTCGTAAGAAATTGTTTCTTCATTCTAACTCCATTTCTTTCTGTCTGAGCTTGGAATTCTCATTTTTAGAAGTCTAAAATGCTTCCCAAATTTTTTTGGGGCATTAACTACATCATCTTGGAGGACTTCCTTTTGCATATGGTGAATTTCATTCGTTAATGAAAAAATTGTACGTTACATTTCTCACGTTTTCTCTAGTTTTCGGAGAACTGGATATTACATTTCTCCCCCCTTAAAAATGAATTTTATCCTCAAAATTTGGGATACACTTCTCTTACTCTTTTTTTTTTTTTAGCTAACTATTTTTTTTCTTTCCCTTCTTCCTGGCTCTATGCGCTTTCTTAGTGATTTCACTCTTTTAAATTTTCTCTTTGCCAGGGAACTTTTATTACTAGCTCTTAATAAAGGCTCTATTACTCTTAAATACTAGCTAGTTCCTTTTATAAGGGAAAGGAATTTTTGACTCTAAAGGCCTATCTTGGGAGAGCTTACTAATCATGTCGAGTTAATGTTAACCCGTTCATAGAATTAACGTTTCTTTCAGTGGACTCATTTACACATCTAGGGAGGTAACTCATTTTATATTATGTCTCCTGTATCCTCTCTCAATGGCTTCTCATAAAGTCATCATCTTTTTTTATCATTACAGCCATAGGAGGTTCCTGTCTATCTATTTACTTTTCACATGTTCTGTCCACTGTCCCTCTTTGCGTTCTTTCTTACTAACTCATCCTATAACTACAATTCACATTCTTTTTGTCACAGGCCTCACATTTCAATTACATACTGGGATTACAACTCCTTTAAGGAGTTTCTACTTTTAATGATCCCAGTTTCTCTATTACTACTACTATATCTGTCTTTGTAGGCCAGGACTTTCTCTCACTTTTCTTTGCTCACTTGCAATGGCATTTTATAGTCCCTCATTTCAACACTGATAGGCCTAACAAGTGTGTCTCATACTAGCACTGAAGAGCTACTACCATTGACTACTGCTGAGTTCTGGGGGAATACTAGCTATTCTCACAGTTTTGCTCACTGGAGATATACTATACCACTTACCTCATATAAAAACTACACCTGACCCTTTTCTGAATACATAAGCTAGCATGTGGGGTTCTCTCTATCCCTTAGTCAGGGCTACTGTCTGCTAGGTAGTGGTTTATCTAACTCTAACTCTGGAAAGCTTATTTCTTCCTTTCTTCATCCCAAACATTAGGCTTATTTCTAGAGAGAGTTAGTCTGTGGTCTATCTGTCAGAGTAAAGCCTTCATATTTCTGTAGCAACAGTCTACTAGACTTTAGGAGGTCTCTAGTCTCTAAGACAAAAGCTAAATGAAACTATACTTGTAACATCTGGTCCCTTCGTAAACGTGAGAAACGTAATGTTCAGTTTCTCCGTAAACGTCAGAAATGGGCCAAATATAAAAGGAAGTCCTCAAAATAGAAGGAATTGGGGCCAACTAAAATTATAATAAAATTTTAAATATTAGAAAATGAGGATTTGAGGTTTAAGATGCTTAAAAACCAGAGCCAAAAGATATCAAAAAAATTTACCAAGGGAAGTAGGGGCATTTTTGTAATTTTTAAAAATTTGGAAAACTTATAGGAGGGCTTTTTAAACAAAAAATTTAAACTTTCTAGGGTTCTTAAAGGCCCTGAATACCATGGGAATCCCTAGAACAGTTGAAACGTCTCCGATGAGTGATTTCGGCCATCAGTTGATCGAAACTTTGATCGAACAGCTCGGAATGGTTTTAGATCCTTTTTGAGTGATTCCAAAAGCAATTTTTATGATTAAGAGCCTAAAGAATATGATAAAAAAGACAGATTTTAAAAAGGAGTTGAAACGAGCCTAAACGAACAAAACTATGAAGATGGACTAAATTACAAATTTTAAAAGTTGCTTAAATGAATCTCTAGCTTATAAAAACGCCCCTCCTCTGCTCAGATCTCCTCACCCACTCTCTAACATGTTAAAATAGAATTAAGAAGGGCTGAGAGTGGTGCACAAGAGGGGAGGCCAAGGAAGGAAGAAAAAGCTTTGAAAAGTGTAACTTTTAGCCACTTTTTCCTACTTCTTGCCTTATTAAACTTCTTCCCCTTCTTTCCTCCTCTATTCCTATGGATTTAGTGAGATGTTTGGTTCTGTTTTGAGCCCATAACTAAGGGGGAAATTTTCGAACTTCAAGGAGAGGGTTGAAGCAAGGAAGAGAGCTCTTGAGATAAACTTGGAATCAAGGTGATTTTTCTATCTTGGTTGCTTCCTTTTTCTTGCCCTTTGTGTGTGGAATCTGCCAGAATAGAACCATGTTAGGGGGAGGCTTTTTGTCCAGAAATAAGAAGGAATTGTGGGTTTTAGACCATGAGGAGTTAGTAGATGCAAGGAAATTGGAAGAAAAGCTAATGAAAATCAAGTTAGAAAAGTGTAAAGCTCTTGGACACTTTGTAAAAATTGATTTAATTCATGAATTTTCTTGTATGTATAAATGTTTATTTGAGTTTCTAAGACCCCTAGGAAGCCTTCCAAGTGTCTCTCCCATCAAGGAAAAATCAAAAAGCCCATGGACTCCTCCTCTCTCCATCAATTCGGCCAAGACAAAACCATTGGGCTAGGGGCCGTTTTAATTTGTTTTAGCCTTGGTTTGGGACTTCTTATGATGGCAAAAGGTGGGAGGAACCCTTGGAAAAAATTTAAAACTCTTAGAAATTGATTTGGTGCCTTAGGTTCCATATTATGACCTAAAGAAGCAATATGATGCTAGGCCCTTTGTTTTAATGATGTGATGACTCCAAGAGGTTTAATAGGAGTCAAGAATCATATTTGAAATAAAAGAATGAGGCCTAGAAGTCCCTTGAGGGGTGTTGCTTCATTAGGTGCCATTATGGACCATAATGAAGTCTATAAAGTAATCTAGTGGTTCATCAAGTTATGTAGCCTTAGAAATTGTTCCATGAGTAATTCATGCTTCTTTTGGTATGTCTAGGCCAAGAAAAATGATCTCCACCTTCTTGGGTGTGTGAGGTCAAGGGAGAGAAGTCAAGGCTTAAGGAAAAAGTGTGTGAATGCAAGTAAGGTAGCTCTTTCCATGTTCTCTCATGCATGGATGTGTGTTTAGCTTGTTTTAGAATGTGTGTACGTGTATTTTCAAGCTTTGAAAAGTATGCTATCATGCCTTTATATGCCATGATACTTGATACCATGTTATGTTTTCAAATGATTACATGATATTTGTGTGAGTTTGCTTGAGTGTGGAGAGGCCAAGAACTCTTCCCTTGGGTGAGGATGAGCCAAGAACCCTTGAGCTTAGTTGAGACAAAGTAAAGAGTCTCCCAAAAGCAAAGTGGGCTCCTAAGAATATGGTTGAATTCAAAGCTCTTAAAGAATGGGTGAGGCAAGTCCAAAATCCATGAGGAGAAGTGTGAGGCCAATCTAAGCACTTGGTGAGCTATTGGATGTCTTGTATGATTGATTCACATGCCAAGATTGTTTTTAAAATGTCAATGTCTTACATTTTCACCATGCATGCATTTGAAAAGCTTGCTTTGCACATATTATGTATAATTGAATGGGAGATGAGCTATTGGGATTCTTTGAATCTCATCCCCTCCTCTCCAATGATCTAACATGCTAGGTGGACTAAATAATTATGGTGAAGGGAGCTAACAACCATGAAGAGGAAAGATTGACAAGCTTATGCATGGTTTTGTCCATTTTGGAACCATAGTGATGGTTCATATTGTATATGATGTTGTATATGTATAATGAATCTTGAGACATATGTAAATATACTATTATGTAATGTTTAGAGCCATGGATATGATGTATGAACTTTAAAATATAATTTGAGTTTTGAATGTCCAATTATGCATTATGGAAGTTTGATGGAAATATGCATAAGTGTGGGTTGAATGGCCAAAATGAGATGCATGAGGTTTGGGACCATTTGGGTAGCTCACACAAGTCTCAAATAAGCTTTTAAACTTACCCAAAAGGTGCCAAGACCAAGGGAAATCTATTTGGCAACTTTGGTACCCAATATGGAGCCAAAATTGACTATAATAGAACCCTATGTCACTTTTTGGCCAAATGAGTTAGTCTTGCCCTAAAATTTGGCATAAAATTAGGTCTCATTGAGAAATTTTTAGGAAGATGAATAACATAATTTTTGGAGTTCTATAGAATATTTGGAGAATTTTCAAAGTTGGGGTTTTCTATTGATTCTGGTATGGGCACTGTTCATACTGGCAGTTTGGTGTTTTGTGTCACCCGCTAGCCAAATGGTGTCCAATGCTTGTGAAATTTTATATGCATAAACTAGAGGTCATACTCATTCTTTAACCACTGAGATCACCCCATTTGGAGGTTTGAGCAAAGAGTTATACATTTTTGAAGTTGGCTGTCAGTAGTAGCGGGGTCCAGGAATTTAGTTACTATTCCATAGGTTCCCAATGGTTAAACGTATCTATTTCATTCTGGAATTATTTTTAGCATCAATTTAACATTTGTAGATTTCCAAAATTACTGAATTTGTGTGATTTCAATTTTTATAGAATTAGTTATGAATTTTAGAAATTTGTATCAGTAAATTGAACAGCAGCCCAAGCAGCCAGCGACCTCTGTATCTTTTTGGATGTCAAATGTCCTGTGTGATGAATGTTGTAACTTGGGCATATTTTTACTGTGAAGTAGACATACTAAGTTTTCTAGAATAACCAAGATTGCATGATTTCTAATTTTTTAAATTTAGTTATGATTTTCCAAAGTTGGGTCAAAAAATGGAGCAAATCTGGCCAAAAATATACTTGCTTATTTTGAACTCTATTTCGATTTTCAGGAATTGTAGGCATGTTTTTGTTATGTAAATGAGTTATAATGATGGAATTAAATATAAGAATTCATAACATGAGCTCACACGGTCCATATGACACTAATTGCAAATTTTTAAGTATAGCGCAGCGCAAATAAACCCATTATTTTCATCCCCCCTCTTTATATGCTCTTATGGAAATAATAAGGTGAAGCTTATGAATGTCATGAAATGAGTTAGAATTTATGATATTACTGTACTGGTCTTTGAGACTAACTATTCTGTAAAACTATCTCAGGTTGTCATCTCTACCAGAGATCTATCATGTTGTGGCTAAAGCTTTTTGTAATTCTGTGGGGTCTATTGTGACCCCTAAGTCTACTGCGACCTCTCAGAGCCCTGCTAAGATTTTTTGCAACCCACTGTACTATGCTAGGATCTACTATGATCTATCTTTAGGAGACGTCAAAGCCTAAGATCACTATATCTGGCAGTAGAATACATACTCACTAAGTCTGGTTACCATCACTCATAGTGGTTGAGGCTAAACTCAGAAGTACATCATGCTCTTTATGCGAAGTGGGTTCCATGTCATCTCATTCTCTAGGATCTCGTCATACTAATACCAGGAAGCATTTTAATTTTCATTCATCGCTCCTCATAGGATCCTTAAATTTTCACTTCAACCCTTTTCCACTTGGGCTTTCTTTTCTTACTCTATTGACTTATTTACTTACATATACTCGTTTTAGCCCTCCTCTCATATCCTGCAGCTCTCACTATGTCCACGTTCTGCTTTTAAGTGCATTGGCACTAGGGTATCTCACACACTGAGTGTGGTGAACATCTCTGGCAAGAGAGAGGCTATGCACTGGTCCCTATTCATTTCATTTACATATACTATAAGAGACTCGGGCTATGCATACTGAATATGAACATTTTCTATTGGGATTCCTTTCTGTATGCTTTCCTTACTATTCTGATACTACTAGAATCCTTTTACCTTTCTTCTCTGACTCGTCTCATTCTTTAACTAACTAGGATACTCTTCGATTACTAGAATACTTTGGTAATTGATGTCATCATTTGCTACGCACTTAAGTCACATTACTATTAGGTTGATTAGGCCTAATATCATGTGCCCATTGTTGCAAGCAAACCATAACATCAAACACTAATACATAAGCGCCTCATGACTGAGTTCAAGGCTATTATCACCTGTATATTACAAGTTTCCCAATAATCTAAAGTACCTCTCTCTTACCTTTTTCTATTAGCCCTATTCTCGTAGAGTACTCAGGGAAAGTAGGATTCTTCCTTTACTACATCTTGAGATCTCTTGGTATCGCCTGGCTATTTTTACTTTAGGCAATATCATGCTAGAAGGGCATCTATCCTAAGGACAAGTGTGCTTTCTTAAGTACTCAAGCACATTAACTGAATATCTATTCTCAATCTAATATGTCCTCGGCTTAAACCCTGTCATGTCTTCTCTTTTTACTTTTCTTATCCTCTTAGTTAGGAAAAAAATGTTTTACTACTAGCTGTTTCTATTGCCAGTTTAGTTTTTTTTTTTCTATGCTCAAGAGCAACTACATTTTCTTAGGGTTCCTCTACTGATTTACTCTCTGTAACATCAAGGGGGTCTATTTTTCGTTCATACTTTTATCCTGCTCTTAACTAGACCATCCCTTGGTAAGAAGGATTTTATTTCACATAATCCTAGGAATTTCATTTTATGGCGCTCTCAGTTGACACTCTTTTTTCTGCATAAGATTCGCCTTCTGAGGCTGTCTCTAGCTCCCTCGAACTTTTCTGAGGGTATGAAGACATTATTTATCTCTCTTAACTTATTTCTACATTCGGATCAGAGCTAGGCTTTTTCTGTATTTAATTTCTTTAGCCTTATCCCCGGGAGCACAGTATACTATTTCTAGGGTTCTGCTAGCTCAATCCAAAACACGTACTCTCAATGTCTAGATTTTACCTCATTGAAACTTATGCTCTACTGGGTGCTCTAATCACTCATGTGCCTTAACCCTATATATCTCATATTAGGGAGCTTGTCTAACTAATTTTCAGACCCCTATTTATTTACCTTTTTGGGTTTAGCTTACTCATTTAATCATGACTAAAGTAAGGGTATCTTTTCTGTATCTAATTTCTCAACTCTTCCTCGCTTCCTTTATCATTATGCTCTACAGTCAGGGGTGTCTATCTAGGGGAATTACAAACCACTACTAGGTGGTTTCCCTTATATGAGGATATCTCATCTTCCCTTTTTTGCTCTAGAGAGAACTTTCACTGAACCTGTCATTCACATATCTCACCTGGAATGATGCTACTAGTCATCTCTCCTAGGCTCTAGCTTATATTCAACTTGGGCTAGCCATCTCATTAGACCTATAGCTTACTAACTATCTTGATTCCTTTCTAAGCCTCTGTTACTAGTTTGAACCTCTGTTACTGGGCTACTCATACTTATCTCTAGGTGTTACCTATGAGGTACACCTTTCTAGGTCATTCACTATATGCCTCACTACTGGTAGTCTTATCTTATATTATTTCAAGACTACACTAACATTTTATCATTCAATGTCTCACTAGGTAGCACTCCCAATTGATGCTAATACCTCATAGGCGAGTTTCAACAACCTCATTATCCTAGTGTCTAACTTCCTCTGTGTTGAGCTCTTTCCTCAGTTTCAACTACTTGGCTTATGGATTTCTTACTGATCTTTCATAAGTATTCATTACTCCTTTTCCCTACTTATACTAGGGGTTCTAACTTTCTGTGGGTCATCTAACCATTTATCAACTTCTTTCTCAAGTTGGTTTGAATATGACTAACAAGCATTCATGGTCTCTACACTACCATTCACCGTGGCTAACACATCATTCACAGCGGCTAATTAACCTCGAGTTCACCCTAATCTTCCTATCTGAGTGTTGATTATGGCGAGGAACTCTCTAGATTACCTCGTTACTTCATGGAATAATTAGCTACGGCTAAGCAATTAATTGGTCGCGGCTAATAACTTCTGATTAGCTTGCTTTTTCAGGGATTAGATTTTCATCTTTAGCTACTAACCCAAGCCTCATGGTTTCTATATCTAGCCCATTGTCAAGCTATAGGGTTCTACCTCTTGCTTCATTCATGCATAACTACTTATTATCTCTGGGCTATCAGGCTCTAGGGTGTAGCTTATAATTCAACCTCTTAGCCTGAGGGGATTAATCTTTCTGGCTCTAATACTTATCTAGACATTTGGGTGTTGCAGCTAGAGGGTGACTCTTTTTCTCACTTCCCCTCTAAACTAGTCTTGGATAGCCGCAGTCTTATCTCATACTGCACTGCATCATTACTTGTCTCTGCATTATGTGAGACAGCTGGGAATGGCTTGAGGATGACTACTAGGGAATTAGGCCTCAAGTACTCTATCTAGGAAGCCTCTTCATGTCAACAAGATCATTTTTAATCATTTATGTCTAGGGCTTACCACTGATTCTTGTGAGCTATCACATCTCATCAAGCTCTAGCCGTTAGATCACTCAACTTTGCTCAAGGTTAACTCTGCTCAAGCTACTCTAGAGGCCACTCTTTCTCGGTGTCCATTAACTACTCTAAGACCATTCTACAACTTACTTATCATGAATAAAGCCACAAACTACTTTCACACACCTACAATGTCTCATACAAAGCTCTACCTATCTATTCAAGTCTTTACATAGCCCTAATACTACTTTCTCAAGCAAAATCCAATCAAAAAGAGCCTGGAAGTTTGCTCTTGTAACACCATAAACTACTATCGCTATCTAGCCTCCCTCTGGGCTCGGTTCCATATGATTTTCAAAGAACCAATACCAATTCGTGGCATTTTTATGCTATGAAACGGGGTTTCATACACTCATCTTCTGCCCCGTGGGTCCTGTGAATCCATCATTCACATTCTCTACTCACACTCCATTTATACAACTCATACATAGCACAAAACAAGCCATAAGCCATGGGTATGGAGCCAAAAACCAGAAAAATGCAATTTCTCACTTGGGCCCAAAAGTCATATTTTGGCTCTAACTTTGGAAAATCATAACTAATTATAGAAAAATGGGAATCTAGCAAACCATAGCTCTTTGAAAATCTCTAAGTGTTATCTTTACACTAAAAATAATTTCCAATCATAATCTCAGCATTTGGACCATGTTTGACATCAAAAATTGGACAAAGGTCTGACTGTCCCTGTTTCTGGCGCAGGTTACTGTCATGAACTTCGAAAATCCATAACTAAATCCACAAAAATCCAATATGAGCACACTATACCAATTTGAAAAGCTATAGATTTCTACTAGAGGAAACAAAATAAGTCCAGATCAGTTCAGTAGCCCTTAGATCCCAAAAACTGATGGAACAATAACGGAGGTCAGGTGGCTCCCTACTGCTGATATAGAACTTTAGAAGGTTCGTTCTCTCTCTACAAACCATTGATTTGGGTGATTCTAGTTGGTATAGGTCACTGTGGTTTTTTAGTTTATGTGTATAAAATTTCATGACATTTGGCCACCGTTTGGTCTATGAATGACATGGTTTCATTTTCGGACCTATAGTAACAGTACATGACCAAATCATTAAAATTTTCCAATTTCAACAATTCACCAAATATTCTCTAGACCTCCAAATATTACCCACTTTAGCTTTTTGGGAAGATTTCTACAAACTATAGAGGCATGCCAAATTTCATGGCAAGAGGAGCTCATCTGATCATACTTTGACGGAGCTCTCAAAATTAACGATTTTGGCACCCAAGAGGTCCAAAATGGGTCTAAATGGCCTCTCACATGTTCTCACTCCTCATGGACAAGTTTGAAAGCATAAAAATAGTCTATATAACATGTCCAAGTGGTCCAAATCATCATACATTCCAAACTCACTATGCTACGGCCAAAAATACACTATCACATACATTCAACAAAAAGGGCAAAACCCACATTTTTATTAATTTGGCTCTATGCATAGTTTGTACATCATATATCCATACTTTTACACTTGCTACAACATGTACATCTCAAAAATAAAAGGTGCATATTCATTTTGGCACCTCTTTACATCAAAATTACATCAAAATAATCAA
Organism: Erythrophleum fordii; assembly: GCA_032878935.1. Taxonomy (NCBI): domain Eukaryota; kingdom Viridiplantae; phylum Streptophyta; class Magnoliopsida; order Fabales; family Fabaceae; genus Erythrophleum; species Erythrophleum fordii. The sequence goes on along the minus strand of JAVQMF010000054.1, from coordinate 25,439,639 downwards.
AACAAAGCTAACATCTAGCTACACATGCTCCTAGGCTCCTTGGTGTGCACTTAAATCTCCTTGAGCTCCACCTAACATGTTAAGTTGGGAGGGGAAGGGGTGAGATTCAGGGAATCTCAGTAGCTCATGCACTCATTCAAGGAAGCAATCAAGGCATATAACAAGTCAAAGCATGCAATTTGGCATCCAACCATTCTCAATCACATAATACATGTTGTACATGCTATGGAAATCATGACAATGCCAAAAATAGGCTCTAGGGACTTTTGGTCTAGCCTCACCCAAGTTTAGGGACTTTTGGATGGTCTCACCCGAGTTTAAGGACTTTTGACTTGGCCTCACTCGGATATGAGACTTTTGGCCTTGTCTCACCCATCTCAAGGGACTTTCAGCTTTACCTCACCTATCTCAAGGGACTTTCGACACTACCTCACCTGAGCAATTCTCACAATCCAACACGTAAGCATATTGTTAACAATGCATCATGGCAATAACATATGGCATATCTCACACATCAAGCATATACATAAACATACAATGACTATTACATCCAAGAATGTAACAAGAAAGAGTGGAAAGAGAGCTACCTTATGAGCCAACATTAGCTTTTCCTTTCAATTCCTCTTCTCCCTTCTTAGTTTCACGATCACACCTTGATGGAGGTGCTTCACTTGAGCCTAGACACATCAAAGAGCATAAATTACTCTCTTAGAATGTAATCTTCAGAGCAAACCCTCCTAACATACAAGAACCTAGAGGTTCTCTCTCTCTCTCTCTAGAATGTCACCAATTCTTTCTCTCTCTCAAGCTCTCATGGTAGTGGAAATAATATTTTCAAGGAAAACAAAGAAGTTCAAAGGTGTTTTCCACTTTTTCTCTTCTGACCCATGCCCAAAACCTCACTAATCTCACAAACAAAACCATAGAAAGAGAGGGCAAAGAGAGGAGATCAAAATGCTAAGAAGGAATGAGAGAAACTTGCTTACCTTTCCTTTGTTCTTCCTCCTTCTCTTGGTCTCTCTCACTCTCCACACCTCTTTTCTCTCCTTGGGTCGAAGTCTAGGGCAAATATGAGAGAAAGAATGAGTTGGGGCATTTAAAGGAGTCAAATTCTCGCTTTGTACGCTTTTTCGGACTGACCTTCGCTACGGCGAAAATTAACCTTCGCTACGGCGAGCTCGTATCAACTGCCTTCGCTATGGCGAGGTTTAGCTTTTGCTATGGCGAGCATGTATCAGTTCCCTTCGCTATGGCGAGATTTAACCTTCGCTATGGCGAACTGGTACTAGTTCCAGACTCCTACTCTCGCTATGGCGTACGCTACGGCGAGCAACTCCCTGGTTTCTGTATGGACTGCTGCCCGCACTCACTATAGCTAGAATCACCTTCGCTATTGCGAACAGGCACTCTCGCTATAGCGAGACCATTTCTCGCTATTGCGAGTAGACTTAGAAAAATTTCCTGAAATTCGAATTTTTTCCAGCCTTCTTCTTTCTTTTCCTTTTCCCTTTTCCCGGTTGTTACAGCTTTGATACCAATAAATTTAACATCATAAATTATAGCTCATTTCATGACATTTATAAGGTTTATATCGTCAATGCCACAAAGGAAGTAGAAAAATTTTCTTAAAATAATGAGCTTAATTGCACTGCATCATATCTGACAATTTTATTCGATGTCATGTGGACTATATGAGCTCATACTATACATTTTCACATTTAATTATATCAATACAACTCATTTGTATCACAAAATCATATCACAACTCATGGAAACTGAAATGGAACTCAAAATCACTAAGTGTAATTTCGGCCAGATTTGCTCCTTTCTCCAACCAAATTTTGGAAAATCATAACTAATTCTAGAAAAATTAAAATCATGCAATATTAGTCATTCTAGAAATCTATGGATGTCTACTTCATACTAAAAATATGTCCAAGTCATAACATTCATCACAGAGGATGTTTGATATCCAAAATGGTCTAGAGATCAGACTGAAGTCTGGAACTGTCACAAAATTCTATAGAAAACTTTGAAAATGTCCAATTAATTTCAAAAAAATCCAATCCATGCAAATGATGCCAATTTGGAAAGCTATGAATGTTAACTAGAGAGAAAAAATATCTCCAAATCAGTTTATCAAGCCCAAACTTCAGAAGTCAATGGAACAGTACTTTTGGTTGGGCAAATTTACTGATACTGGATAGAAACTTCAAAAAATCATATCTCCCTCTCTTGACCTCCAAATGAGATGCTTCTAGTTGGCACAAGTCACTGTGATTGTAACACCCCGAAATTAATTAAGGTGTTAATCATGGATTAAGGTTAATTAAGGATAATTAATAGAGGATCATTGGGCAAGTTAGTGAATAGGTATTCTAGAGAGATAAACTGTTAATCTGGGTTAAGAATTTATTTGGGATAGAAACTTCACCTAGGTCCAAATTAATGAACCATGATAAGAGGCTAATGGAGGCCCAATGAATTAGAGGCAGACCCAAACTAATTTAATGAGATAGAGGCCCAAGATTTATCTTGTATAGCCTCAATTAAGTGGCCCAATTACCCTTGTGTAGACCCAAGCCCTTGAGCCCTTCAAATTAGGCCCAAACCCCATTAAATTTTAGCAACCCAATGTGTGAAAACTGGCCCAACAGAATTATGCAGCCCAACACGTAAAAACTGGCCCAATAAGTAAAATCTGAAACCTAATTGGATTTGGACTTGGAGCAACCCATGACCCAGCCTCTTAACCCAACTTAAACCCATCTAAAACCCTAATGCTTCAGCCACACCTTCATTTTTCTGAAACTCAAGAGGCAAATTCGGAGGTTGAGAAGGAGGCTAGGGTTTGGGGCAAGATTTCTGCATTTTCTCATACTTAGAGCAAGATTTGGCCAAGGTAATAGTTGTACAACTTAATCCCCTCATCTTTCTCTTTAATTTGGTCTGATTAGTTTTTCATTTGGAGAGATTTCATTATACCCAAAATCTGAAAAGTGAGTGTTTGGAGGTTGTCTTAGTGGAATTCGTAGGTTGAGGTTGGGGTTGGTATTAGGTGAACTTAAACCCCCCATTTTGATGCTTTCTTTGTTGGTTTGAGACCCCCATAGCTGATTTATATTATGGGTACTAATTTTATACGAATTTGCCTAGGATTTTGGGTGAAACATTGAGAATTCTGGTGGGAGACACTTGAATCCGAATTTGGGATTTGTGGTGGTTGTTGCAATTGTCTGCAAGTGAGGTAACCGGGGTTTACGTTAATTCCATGCATGTATCTATTTTAATTTCATATTTGCTATATATGAATGATTTGAAATGTTGAATGAATTGGTTGGCTATCTGTTGTATTATGATTGGACCTTGTGAGTCCATGGTGGAGCTGTGGTGCGGCTGCCACCCGTGCATGTGCCACGATCGGGCACCGGGTATGATCAACCCCAGATGCACTGAGCTCTGGTTGTGCTCAATGGGGAGTAGGTGCCATGGACGGGCCTCTCCCAGTGTTAATGGCCCTTAACATGTTAAATATATGATTGCTAGTATGGGATAGTAATCATGATAGCCTAATTGTTTCATTTGCTGAAATGACTGATATAATTCTGATATGGATTTTGTTTCATGCATATATGTGGATTAAACTGGATCATATGATGGAATTGTCTTAGTTACTGAGATGTGTATCTCACCCCGTTTTGTGAGATTATAATTTCAGGTGAAAGTTCCTCGGGTAAGGATAAGGGCAAGCAAGTGGATGAACATCCATGAGTTGAGGCCTAGTGTGGGGAGGCTACACTTGGTTTGAGTGTAATAGGGTAGATGCTGAATTTTGTTTAGTTCCTTATAGCATCATCATGTATCTGTATTGCCAAGTGTAGGCTTGCACATTTGATTTATTAAGGATGTATGTATTGAGGGGTTAGACCTCACCTTAATTTAGTAATTGTTGTATGGATTCATGATTTCTGCTGTAATTGGTGCTAACCTATAATATTGTTTATTAATGGAAATGTAACCCTTGAGATATTGAAATGAACCCCTAATATATGGAGCCCCCATTGATTGAGTATTTAAGGATAGATGTTGGTAGTTCATGTATAATTTGTTGTTATTACTTTATAAACTAACTGATAGAAGGTAATTAGAGGAAAGAAATGGGCATATAAGTTTTGAGTTGGTAATGGAAGCATAGCTAAGTAAATAAGGTAGATAAATGCCATTAGAGCCATATAAAATGAGGGGAAGTGACCTTAGAGTGTCCCTAAGAAGAGAAATAGAGTGTAGAGGGCGAAATATAGGGAAAACAGCTACAAAAGGGAGTCACGCCGCGGCCAAGAAGGCTTCGCCGCGGCTTGAGAAATCTCGCCGCGGCGCGGAGTGAAAATAATCGCCCAGGGGGTGACAGAATGTAACCTCGCCGCGGCGCAAGTCGAGGAAATTAATTAGGGAGGTTACAGTAGCAAAACTCGCCACGGCGCCACATAGTTTGGCCACGGAGCAGATCCAACTCACCGCGGCAAAAGTCAGGAAAATTCCAGAGAGCAACTTGGCCGCGGCGCAAGAGTTCCAGGCCGCGGCGCAAGTTTAAAAACTTGGTTTTCGTGCTCCAGAACCTAGCTTAGCCGCGGTGGGGAAGTTCCAGGTCTCGGCGCAGGTCCCAAAACTCCTATATTTGACCTAGAAACCCTAATTTCAGTAAGGCTAATGTTAGGGAATAACATGGGGACATTGGTGGGATGTTTTTGTGGGTTGAAATCGATCAATGAATGAATCCTAAACCTTTAATGATGGTACAAACCCTTTATGCATGTTCCCGTTATGGTTGTTAGTTGATGATCCTAGTAGTATCAAGGTTTAAATTTCTCTATATTTTCTTAATGTAATTAATTGCAACGACTCCAGACCTTGATCATTATTTATTAATCATGTATTTAACTATAATTACCGATGTTAGAATTTAGGGTCGTCACAGTGATTGCCTAGTTTCTTTGTATAAAATTTCATGACAAGACATCATTTGAACCTCGTGTGATAGAAAACAATTTCAGATCAAATGAATAGTACAGCAGACTAAAACTATAAATTTTATCAACTTTGAAAAATCATTAAATATTCTATAGACCTTTAAAAATTATAATCTTTATCTTTCCAAAAAGCTCTCACTGAGGCTTACTTAGATACCAAATTTTAGATTAAAACTAACTCATTTGGCCAAAAAGTGACATAGGGTTCTATTATGGTCAAATTTGGCTCCATATGGCGTACCAAATTTGCCAAATGATGCCTTTGGTTGTGGCACCTTTTGGGCAAGTCTAAAAGCATATTTGAGACTTGAGTGAGATGCTTAAATGGTTCCAAATCTTATGTATCTCATTTTGGCCATTCAACCCACACTTATGCACATTTACATCATACTTCCACATTGCATATTTGGGCATTACATACTCAAATTGTATTCTAGAGCTCATACATCATATCCATAGATATAAACATCACATGATAGCATATTTATACATGCCTCAAGGTTCATAGTACATTTACAACATCATATACATCATGAACCATCCTTATGGTTCTAAAATGGACAAAACAAGGCATAAGTTTGTCGATCTCTCTTTTTCAATGTTGTTAGCTTCCTTCACCATAATTACTTGGTCCACCTAGCATGTTAGATCATTGGAGGGGAGGGGATGAGATTCAAAGAATCTCAATAGCTCATCTCCCATTCAATCATACATAATATGTGCAAAGCAAACTTTACAAATGCATGTATGGAAAACATAGAAGTCATGGACATTTTAAAAGCAAACTTGGCATATGAACAAGTCATACAAGACATTCAAGAGCTCACTAGGTGCTTGGATTGGCTTCACACTTCTCCTCATGAATTTTGGACTTGCCTCACCCATTCTTTAAGAGTTTTGAACTCAATCATACTTTTGGGCGCCCACTTTGCTTTTGGGAGACTCTTTACTCTGTCTCAACTAAACTCAAGGGTTCTTGGCTCATCCTCACCCAAGGGAAGAATTCTTGGCCTCTCCACACTCAAGCAAACTCATACAAACATTATTTACTTATTTGAAAACATAACATGGCATCAAGAATCATGGCATATAAAGGCATGCTAGCATACTTTTCATAGCTTGAAAATACACATACACACATTTTAAAACAAGCTAAGCACACATCCATGCATGAGAGAAGGTAAAGATAGCTACCTTGCACACAATTACAAACTTTTCCTTTTGGATTCAAGCCTCCTCTTTTGACCACACACCCAAAAATTGGTGGAGATGGTTTCTCTTGGCCTAGATACAATTTATGGGAGCCAATTAGATTCATGAAACACATTTTCTAAGGCCATACAATTTACTTAGATGCTAGATTGCTCTATAAGCTCCATTATGGTCCATAAATGCACCTAATAAAGAAACACCCCTCAAATAATTTTTAGGCCCCATTCTTTCCTTTTAAATATGATTCTTAACTCCTTTTAAGCCTCTTGGAGTCATCACACCATTAAAACAAAGGGCCTAATATCATGTTGCTTCTTTAGGTCATAATATGGAACCTAAGACACCAAATTACTTTATATAAGTTTTAAATTTTTTCCAAGGTCTCCCCTCATTTTCATTCATCAAATATGATTCAATAATGGCCTTAGAAAAATTTTAAACTCCCCTTAGCTATGAGAACTTGCTTAGGCTGAGACTATGCATGATTTAGAGTTCCTTGGAGTATGCTTTGTTTTCTTGAAGAAGGAAGCTTATGGGGAGCATCTTAGGGATCTTAAGAGCTCATTTAAACTCTTAATTAAGCCTAAGAATTATCATATAAAATCAGATTTCGGAAGGTGCACACAAAACCCTAGAATTTGCATCTTGAAATCTAATGATTTTTTTATAATTTCTTTTATATATTCTTAATCTCCACACCTTTTTTTCCTTAGATTCATGCTTGGTTCTACCTAAAAATCATCTCCTCCTAGGGTTTTCTCAAGTGGGGAAAAATGGTGGAGAAGGGAACTAAAGATGACAACCATAGGAAGAGAAATTACCTTATTTTCATGCTTTTTCTCACTTGAATCTTGTGTTCTTTGAGCTCCTTTATTCAAATCCTAATTTTTTCCTCAATTTTTCCCTTAAAATAGATTTATAAACTTCATTATAATCATAGGAAATAAGGAGAATGGAGGAGAAGAGATTTGGAAGAGAAAGAGCATGAAAAACCATGAAAATCCATACCTTTCTACCTTGAATTTCTCCTCCTTTCCTTCCTCCTTTCCTTCCTCCTCTTGTGTGCCTCACCCTTTAGGGTTTTCCTCTTGTTTTGGGCAGAACTTGGTCGTGCATAATGAAGGGAGAAGAGTGGTGCATCATATATATAGGTGGGAGTAAGTTACACTTTTCAAAAATTCCTATTTTTCCCTTTGTTCTTGGCATTTTTGTTTCTCCTTCGTTTTAGCTCTTTTTTGAGAACCGTCTTTTTAATTATAAAATTTAGGTTTTCAATTAAATAAAAAGCCTTTGGAATCACTCAAATAGGAGCTAAAACCTTCCCAAATGAACCTGTCAAAGTTCGGGCACATTGACGTTGGAAAACGTCCACCGGAGGGGATTTAATTGTCTTGGGGCTTTCCATGGCTTTTAGGGCCTCTGAGAACCCTGGAGAATTCAAAACTTTTATTTAAAAAGCTCTCCTATGTGAATTCCAAAATTTGCTCAAAATTACGAAAATACTATTACGTTTCATAAGAAATTATTTCTTCATTCTAACTCTATTTTTCTTTCCATCTGAGCCTAGAATTCTCATTTTTAGGAGTCTAAAATGCTTCCCAAATTTTTTGGGACCTTAACTACGTCATCTTGGAGGACTTCCTTTTGTATCCAGTAAATTTCGTTCGTTAACAGAGACACTGTACATTACGTTTCTCACGTTTTCTCTGGTTTTTGGAGAATCGGATATTACAATTAAGGCACATACCTCAATAGGTAAAATCTTTTTTTATTTTTTCAAAAAGATAAATCCTTTTGTTTTTTTCAAAAATAAGATTTTCTTGCTCTTCTAATAAATTTATTAAATCCATAGTGGATTCAATATGATCAAAATTTATGTAATCATAATTATTTTTCAAAATCAATTCTTTCAGTTGTTTTTCTTTATGATACTTTTCAATTTTCTAATATTGAGAATTATAAAGGCTAAGGAAGCTTTGGTCTGAATTTTAAAGATTAATTGTGAAAATTGAAAATTTAGGGTTAAAAAAGGACCTAATAAAGCAAATTAACTTTTGGCTTATTTTAGCTTGCCTATAATGGCCTTAATGAGTTTTATTAAAGCTATATGGCTTATACCAAGTGAAATTTTGGAACCAAGAAAGTGAAATTTAAGAGTTGCCCCTTAAGGAAACTAAATTATGCTAAAGATACATATTGAGTTCTAATAGATTTAAGTGCAAAGAGCAAGAGTTAAAATGGATCCTAATGAGTCATCTTGCCTTGTAAATTGATATATGTAGGCAAAGGTAGCCCACGTTCATTAATTTGTAAGTATCAAGTCAAGAAATACTAAGGAAAAGAAAAGAATCAATTAGGTTAATGGTAGTTTCAAGCTTCTCAATCTACAAGGTAGTTATCTCTCCCTATCTTGCATGCATTTGAATGTTTGAATAAGTTGAGATGCTTAATTATTTGATTGTTTGATGATTTTACAGCTTATGACTTGAAATGGCTTAAGCCTGAAGTTTTATGCATATATGAAAGTATTTTCAGCTCCTAGTTTCTTATGGCATGGAATTGAGCACAATAACTCTTTCTTAGTCCAAAGTTGAGCATAGTTGAGCCTAATTAGTATGTTTTAAGCCATGGCTAAATAAAGGTTAAGGTTTTAGGCCATTTCTATGTTTAAGCTACTTGAGGCATATAGCCTCCATACATGCATTTCTTCATTCGCAATCATTATGTGCATTGATACGGATTGAGAGTTACTACCAAAATTTTTCCCAGAATCTCATCCCATGTATTTCCCACTGACCATTACAAGTATCTCATGTAAGGAGAAGGAACCAAAGAAAACTTAGGACTTTAAGATGCTTAGTGTAGAATTTTTATAGAGCAATGCACTTGATATATATAGAGATATATATATATATATATATATGAGATGTAATGAATTATATGTATATAATGATGTTGTATAATGGTAACCTTAGTTCCATCTTGAGAATATATATATGTACAATGTTATAAGTATGAATGTAGACCAATCTGATGCCAATACTAGTCAAATGAACCCTATATACCATTTATGCACTAGTGGTCTCATTAGTAAGAAAAAAAGTGGGATAAGCTAGAATAGTTTGTGAAAGAAAGTTGGGGTATTTTTGTAATTTTTGGCAATTTTGGAAAACTCATAGAAGGGCTTTGTAAACAAAAGATTTGAGCTTTTTGATGTTCTTAGAGGCCCTGAAAACCATAGAAACCCTCAGAATAGTTGAAACCCCTCGGGCGAGTGATTTTGGGCATCAAATGACTGAAACATTGACTGAACAATTCAGATTGGTTTTAAATCTAATTTAAGTGAAACCAAAAGTATTTTATAAGTTAAAGAGCCTAAATTTTATGATAAAAAAGATGGATTTTGAAAAAGAGTTGAAATGAGGCCAAATGGAGAAACTATAATTTAGGGACTAAAATGAAAAGTGAAAAAGTTGCAAAAGTGACCCTTTGGCTCCTTATAAGTCATGTTCCACTCTTTTCTCCACCCTAACCCACTCTATTTATGCCTAAAATAGAGGAGAGACCAGTAGAGAATCATACACAAGGAGAAGGGAGAAAGAAGGAAGAAAACTTAGGAAAAAGGTAAGAAAGCCTTGAATTTTTATAGTTCTTCCTTTATTAATGTTGTTCTTTTCTTTCTCCTCTTTCTTTCTATGATTTTTATGAATTTTTTGGGACTATTTTGGCTCTAGCTCAGAGGGAGAAGATTAGAGTTTGAAGGAGGGGCTTAAAACAAGTAGAAGAGCTCTTGAAAAGCTTTAGAAATAAGGTAAATTCCATGCACCTTCTTGCTTTCTTCTTGTTGTCTTCCTTGGGTGTGTTTTGTCCCACTTAGAGCCCAGCCAAAGGAGACTAAATTCTGGTCCTAGCAAGGAAGAATCATAGGTTTTAGAGTGTGAGGAACAAGTATATGCAAAGAATTATAACTAAGATGCATTAGAAATTAAGTTGGCACAACTTTGGGTTGTAAAAAAATGATAAAATTTGATTATTCCTAGAGATATTCTAGCTTATGTAAGATATGGTATAAGGCCCTTAGACCTCTAGGTAGCTTTACATGAGGCATTCCCTTAATAAAGACAACTCCATGGGCTCTAAACAAGGAGCATGTCTCAGCCTAGGCTATACCAAACACCTTGGGAGTGTTTTAATTTGTTCCAAGGCTAAAATGGGATTAGATATGATAGGAGAACATCAAAGAGAGCTTTGGAAAAAATTTAGAAGTCTTGGAATATGAGATGGAGATATAGGCTCCATAATGAAACATTAAGAAGCAACTTATAATTAGACTCCTTAAAATAAATGTGTGATAATTCCAAAGAGTCTAAAGGGAGGTCAAAAGACCTAAAATGAATGAGAAATAGGAGCCAAGATCATGAATTCTCATAGTTACTTCATGAGGTCTTGTATGGAAACATAATGGAGCCTTAGAACAAAGTGGCTTCACATAAAGTGTATATGATGCCAAAGCTTGTTTGCATGAGTGATTTATGTCTCTTTTGATGTGTTTAGGGCAAGAAAACTAAGGGCCACCTAGTTGCAAGGCTTGGCTGAGAAGAGGGAGAAGAATCCTAACAAAAAAGTGTGTGCATTTGCTCCAAAGTAGCTTTATAACCTTCCTCTCATGCATTCTTAAGTGTTTTCTTGTCTTTGGATATGTGTATGTATTTTTATACCATGAGAAATGTTTCTAGCTATTTCTTACATGCCATGGTACCATGATATTCTCGAAATATGTTTTATCAATGTGTTTTAGCTTGAATGGATATTATGATGTTAAAAGTCCCTCAACAAGGGTGAGGATAAGCCAAAAGTCCCTAGAATTAGGTAAAACAAAGTCAAAAGTCTCAAGAAGAGTGAGGCTTAGTCAAAAGCCCTTGAAAATGGGTGAGACAAATGTCCTAAAGATAATGGGTAAGGTTAGACTAATGCCCTTGAAAGCCTATATATGTTATGTATGAGTTTCTTGAACATGAAAAATGTTATGTATATATTCACTAGTAGCTAGGAAGCCATACATGCATTCCTTGACACGTATATGCACCTATTATGTATGTTTGAAAGGGTTAAGAGCTATTGAGATTCTTTGAATCTCACTCTTCCCCCTCCATATGCTTTTTCACGTCTAGGTCAGCGAAGAAGTCCATGGAAAGGAGACCAAATGCCTTAAAGCATGATACTTTGACAAGGAAGTAGCTAAATAGTTGTTTTAAGGACATATTGATATCAAGAAATGTATTCATATGGTGTATATGAGATGTAACCATTTGAACAAGTTTGAATGTATATATATTTGATATATGTATGGAAATATGAGATTTTGCCACCCATATGCTAGTATGTATATGTGTAAGGATGTAAGTGACATGATGAGTTTAAGCTCCATGATGTTTGGGACCATTTGATAGGCTTTCCTAGGTTGTGTTTGTGCTGTGGGGCATGCTCAAGTGGCTATGGTATATTAACAAGACCATTTGGTGCCTCTTTGACCCAATTAGAGAGCTAAAAGTGACCCAAATTTGATTTAAACCCCAAACTAACTAAATGAACAAATTTTTCCATAAAGTTTAGCATGAATAGATCTTTTCATAAAGTTAAAGAACACCTAGTTTGGAGCTCTAAAGAATTTATTATGATTTTTCAAAGTTGAAAACATTATGTTAATATGGTAACAACATTATTTATATGGTTAGTTTATATTTTTGTGTTATACATAGGACAAATGATATCTAGTGCTCATAAAATTTTACAAGCATTAAGTAGACACCATAATCTTTCCATAGCCACTAAGGGTACCCTATTTGGAGCTCTGTAGAGGGAGAAACAAATTTTTGAAGTTTCATAACAGTACTAGTAATGTAACTCAACCTCTAGTATTGTTCCATCACTTTTCATAGACTAAATGCCATTGCACTAGCCTAGGATTATTTTTATTCATTAGCTAACATCTAGTTCTTTCCAGAATGGTATGGTATGCTTAATTTTGAGTTTCCTAGAATTAGTTATGAATTTTCAAAGTTCGCATCAGAAAATTAGAACAATGACCCAAGAACAAATTTCCATTTTTCTGACGCATAGTTTCCAATCCGAGATGTATGTAATATTTTATGATACTTATGACTTGTATGTATATGTAATGGATAGAAGAAAATGTTGATAAGCCTATATGGCCTATTTGACCAAAAATGAACCTACTTGGGTTAAGGGAAACTATGGAAGTTATGGTAAATGTCTATGTCATGATGTGATTTTATGGAATATGGTTTGTAACCAATCTTTGACAATTGTGTTAATTATAGTTAAACGAATGTGTTAGGAATGGTTATTAAATTTGGTGAACTCATATGGTCCACTTGACTATTAAAGAACTAATTTGACTTCACATTTTGATTATTCCCGCTGCTAAAAGCTTAAAATCCATGAAAATAACTCTCTAAGCTATTTATGATGTAATATGGAAGGTGCCTTGATATGGTATTACATTTTTGATATCAGAGCAAAGTTCCAAGCCTTTTAAGATTGTATATGGCTTGAAGAAGTAATGTTACAAGTACGTGTAGGCTTGTACAAGTATGTATGAGCTTGTTTAGGGCATTTTGGATGTGGGAATATGGCATATGTCTATGTTTATATTAAGTAAGACATAGGATTGTCTTGAGTAGGTGGTGAATCTTAGGAGAGCTTGGCCTTTAGAGTTTCTAGAGCAGAGTTAAGTAATCCTACAGTTAGATCTCTATAAGTTAGAGTAGTTCACTTAGATTAATGGCAAGCTGTGTGTGCAGCAGCAAGAGGTTAATACGTAGTTGCCAGAGAGGCTTGCTCAGAGAGATTATGAGAGGCCTGATTCTCCCTAATTACTACATTCACACCATTCTGAGATGTTCTGTATGAGGCAGAGGCAGGCAGTAGGGCAGTGCAGTATGAGGTGAAACTGTGATTAGGTAGGAATTATTTAGAGGGGAAATGAGAGGGAGCTACTCCCCTAACCACAACATCTAAATGTATAGATGAATTATAGAGCCTAGAAAGTTATCCAGATGCATCATTTGGCTATGAATGAATAAAGTAAGAGGTAGAACCCTTTAGTCTTGACGATGGGCTGGAAATAGAAATGGTTGAGGTGTATTGCCATATAGAAGGCTTTGTTGGTCATATTCAGGTTAACCTAAGAAATGAACTATTATAGGGTCAATCAGAGCATAACAAATTAAGACCCCTAGTATGAATAAAGTGAAGGGGAAATAAATGGCCCATTAATAGACACAAAGGATCATTAAATGATGAATGATCAGTAGGCCTAATGTATGAGAGTAAGAAAGAGTATAGCATAGTGCTATGATTGCACCCGAGGATATTTGAGATTAAGTAGTAACCATAGCTAGAATATGAGGCACAGGGGTAGTAAAGTTGTAAAGACCCGTCCACAAGGCATTGACTCCAACTTAAGGTACTACCCCGTGTGCTAGTGATTGATAGGCTAATACCATGAGCTCAAGATATGTAAACTATGTTGTGAGTATATATGTAAAGGAAGGATATAACCATATAAAAGAACAAATGTCATACCCATACCTATTATATGCTATAACTTAATGTTAAAAGACCTTGTACTCATTGTTAGGAAAACCTTGTTGATAAGGTCTCAAAATTTACATTTAAAATACAAGACCTTGTTGACAAGATCCTGGATCTTGGTGACAGGATGTTTTCATAGCCTTTAAATTGACATGATTTAACACTACAAGTATCAAGGAATGTAGTGAGTGTACAAGAAGGGTATACCTTAGGGGTGATACGCTAAAATGAAGATGACTAATTTGGCATTAGAAATTCAGAAATGAGAAATAATTTAGAAAGATAACTACAAGATGGTTCTCCTAGTTTAATAAAAAGAAAATAAGATGTAAAGAGATAGAAGACCACCCAGTTAGTGGTCAATAACTCTCCAAGAGATAAACCCCTGATTTTGGTGATTACAGAGATGTGAGAAAGTGAGGAAGAGTTGAGAAGCTAGCATATAAAATGAGATGTCCTTGTTTTAATAGTGACTAAGGGAGAGTTAATAAAGTAAGTATAGTAAATGTTGATAGATAAGAGTTTAGTATTTAGCCAGAGGAGCTTCCTTGATAAAAGACTGATGAAATGTAAAAGCATACGAGTAGTAAAAGCACTGAGTGGAACATAAAGTTACCAGTAATGTAAATTTAGCACAATGAGGATTCATGGCCTGAATTAGGTTAGTAAAACTTTAGAACTTGTAGACTATACTTCTAAAGATGAAAGTAAAAAGGGCGAGTAGAAAGAAGACCTAGCTCTCTGGTGAAAATGTAAGGAGGAGCTGAGGCAAGCAGCTAGTGCCTCCTAAAAGTCAAAGAAAGTCACTATGCTCCCAGGGAAGCTAGGGAAAGTCAGAAACCACATGAAAAAGGTGAGTTCCTGTATTATATAAAGGAGTAATGTAAGTCAAGAGCTTTACAAAAGACAAGTTCCAGGATTCACATTAAATAAAATGTGTTACAGAGGAACAGTCTAATTAAGAATAAAGTAAGAGAATAAGAGGAATTATACCTCCTTCATTGTCATAGAAAGTGAGCAAGTAGAGGTGAAGCTAAGAAGAATAAAAAAGCTTTTGAGTAAAGAGAAGCAGAATAATAGCAGAGGAATGAACAAGTGATAGATGACCTTTTTATATGAGTAAAGGGATAGTAAAAGTAAAAAAGAGAGTATATGATGATGTCAAAGCTGAGGACATAATGCTTGAGAATAGATGTAGAGATGACATGGATAAGTGCTTGAGTAAGCACTGTTGTCCTTGGTATAGATGTCCATAAAGGATGATATGATGCCCTAAATAGAGATAATTAGGCAACGAAAATGACTTTGGGATAGAGTAGTAATGATGTAAGAAATTAGGAAAAGAGTTTCTATTCCCCAAGTGTTATATGAGATACAATGATAAGCCAAAGAAAAAGAAGTTAAAGGATTCCATTAATATTATAATGATAGGAAAAGTATACAAAAAGGAATCCCTAGTAAAGAACAATGATGAGAAAGAGAATGTGCTAGTAGTATTAGAACATTAAGAGTTAGATAGCATGAGTTCAATATACATAAAATGAGTCTCATATGATATAACTAAATGAAATGAAAAAGGACCAGCATATGATCTCTATCCTGCAAGAGAGGCTAAACACACTTGAGGTATTAGATGCCCTGTGCTAAATGCGATGGAAAGTAGAACATAGGCATAGTAAGGAATTATAGGATATGGGAGGAAAGATAATATGGATACACGTAAAGTAAGCAAGCTAGTAAGAGTAAAGAAAGAAATAGAGCCTGGGTGAAAAGGCTTGAAGTGGAACCTGAGGATCCTATAAGGAGTAGTAAGTAAAAGTTAGAATACTTCTAAACAACATTACGATGGGATCAACAGAGAAGTAAACGATACAGAACCCACTTCATATGAAGAGCATAGCTTATATCTAAGTTTAGCCTTAGAGATTATGGGCGATGGTTGTCAAACTTAGTGAGCATATGTTTTATTTATAGATACAATGATCTTAAACTTTGAAATCTCTTAGAGATGGATTGTAGTAGATCATAGTATAGTATAGTGGATTATAGTAGACCCCAGTCGGGCTCTGAGAGGTCACAATAGATCTAGGGGTCGTAGTAGATCCCACAAATTTACAAAAAGCCTACTATAATAGCACAACAGTCTTTTGGGGAGATGACGACTTAAGATGTCTTTTACAAAATAGTTAGTCTCAACGATTAGTAGAGTTTTAGAAAATTTTCATCTCAGAGACTAGAGACCTCTAAAGTCTAGTAGACTATTGTCACTAGAGACATTAGGGCTATACTAAGATAGTTAGACCACTGACTAGATCCCTTTAGTAGATGAGCAAAGTATGTAGGACGAAGGAAGCAAGAAAGTAGCTTCCTAGAGTTATAGTTAGATAAATCATTACCTAACAGATAACAAACCTAACTAAGGGATAGAGAAAGATCTCTATATGCCAGAGTTATGTATTTAGAAAAGGGTCGGGTGTAGCTTTTTATGATGGGGTGATAAGCATGAATTTTATATCTTTTATTCTTCCTAACTTAGTCATTTTAATGATCAAAGATGGCTTTAAAGGTTTAATTAGATACAATTTGATTTTATTAGCCACTTATGCACTTTGTGAATTAATTAGCAAAATTATTGAGTTTTAAGGCATGAAATTCTTTTAAATAATTTTGTGGATAATTCTATTGAATATTCTCTATTCTTTTGTGCAGAATTTTTGATGAGCAATTAGCTTGAATGAGAAATTAAATTGAAGGAGAAGATTGAGCTTCAAGTGTACTTTTTGTGGAGCTAAAAACTTGAGAATGTGAAGCAAGAGCAAAGATGAGCAAAAGGTGCATTTGAGAGGAAGAAAGTGACACTGAAAGGAGCTTTCAAGCATGCAAACAGCAGCTATCATGCAAGTTACACCAGCAGAAACAGAGAAGAAAACGTGGGCTGGGTTTAAGAGAGAAACAAAGCACGAAGAAGCAGAAGAGAAAATGAGCTGGAGCTCGAGGGAGTATGAAGAAGTCATGATGGACAGCAGCTGCAGAATGGGCAAGAAACAAACTCGAAACAGATGAGGAAGCATGGCCACGTGAATTCCCACTAATGCAGAAACAGAGAAGAACAATGAGAGATCTAGCAACGCTGAGCAGAAACGAAAGAAAATGAAATAGAGTTGAAGCTTTGTTTTGACGTAAGAGAAGACTTACAAGCATGCAGAATTCACGTGGAAATGAAGAGCAACTCGAAGAGCAGAAGGGACGTATAAGGAAACGAAATGAAGCTGTTGGAACAGAGGAATGAACATTGCAGGCGAAGAAGAAGAGGCACGAGCTGTTGGTTTGAATGAAAACGCTGGGTCTGGACAGTCATGTGAGAAGCTCGAGTTTTGTGTGCAGAACGAACAGAAGCAGAGAAAGAAAATGAGCAGAACGACGGGGCAGAACTAGAGCAACGTACGAAGAAGAAAAGCTACGTGAAGAGACATGCAGAAGCTACAGTAGGCAATGGAATATTATAAATAAAAGCAATAGGGCCCACATTTTATACACACAGATATGAAAGAGCTTCAGATAACGTGAAAAACTGGGGCACGTGAAAAACAAAAGAAATCACGTGAAAAATCTCTCACGCCGTATTCCATTCATTCATATACAAGCCCTAGCCTCCATTCACCCGACGCCTCCATCCACGCCCTTCGTCCACTCTCGCCTCCACTGCCTCCATTCACTCCACGCCTCCACTCACACAACCATCTACCATTCCATTCTCCACTTTTCATCCATCGAATGAGGCTTTAATTCATCCATCTTGAGGCTAGCAAGGGAGGAAGCTCTTGAGTAGAAGCTTGAATCCATGGATGAACAACAAATTATGGCTAAGATTTTCTTATTTTTCCTACACTTTTTCTTATTCTGTACAATCTCGATTGAGTTGTATTTGATTTGGAATTTGTGTAATTAATTAGTGGCTGGTTAGACACTGATTAAGAAACCTTTTTTGTTGATTAATTGGTTGGATTTGAATTTGATTTTTCATTATTCTCTCTAATCTCCCATGTATGCCATGAAGGTGTTCGATGAAATGCATGAGTAAGGTTATATGTTTAAATGTCTATTTGAGAATTCCTTGGTGTTTAGTTGGTTAATTAAACATTTTTGGATGATGAATCAGAAGATAATTAATTAGTTAATTAATCAAGTTGGATGTTCATTGATCTTAAGGACAAGAGTTAACGGTTTAATGTGGGATTGAGGTCTCAATTCAACATTAGATTATTAATCTCTTGAATCTTGAATGGTTATTCAAGATCATTTGCTAATGAACATAATTAGGAATTCTTAGGCCATAATTAATCACAATTGGAATAGGATAAGGATAGTGGATACCAAGAGATGATTCCTAAGCTAGTCGCAAGCCCATCATTCACCATAATTCATCCAAATAGGTAGTGTTTAGGAATTTTAATTCAATTCAGTTTAGGATAGTTTAATTCATTCAAAAAACCCCCATATTAGATAGTTCTAGGATCTTTTAACACTTAGAAACTTAATTGAACATTGAATTCCAATTCCAAGGGAGATGACCTAGGTTGTGCCACTAGCTATATATTTAGATCAACCTAGTTTTATTTTGAGGGTTGCACGACAAGCCCGTCATGGGGTAAATGGTAGGGCAAGTCTCTAGCAGTAGAGGCTATGAGAAAATTTAGCATCCCCCAAGAATTCAGTATTAGTCAGTGGTAGTTGCTCTTCAATACTAGTATGAAAGATTAAAGAGTTAAGCTAATCAGTTATTAAGATGAGAGATTGGATGATACTCACTCTCAAGTGAGTAAAGATATTAAAGAAAAGTTTAGGCCTAAAAGGCAAGTATAGTAGTAAGTAATAAGATTGGAACAATTGAGAATAGAAACTCCTTAAAGGAGCTATAATCTCAGTAAGTGATCGAGACATAAGGTTGATGATAGAAAGAACTATGACTTCTGATTATGGGATGAGCTAATAAAAAAGAAAGTAAAGTCAAATAGTGGATTGAATGCTTAAGTAAATAAGTCAAATAAGCAGATAGAAGTCTCCAATGGCTACTAATGAATAGAGAAGGATAATGAGACTTTATAAAAAGCCATTAAGAGATGATAAGGGAGATTTAATACTAAGTAAGTTATCTCCAAAGGCATATGTAAGGAAGTCTACTAAGCAAGAAAGTCAACCTTTACAAATGGGTTAAGACTAATTAGATGTGAAATAGTAAGCTCTCCCATTACATAAACCAGAGTTATCAAAATATTTCCCAATAATAGAGGTTAATTTCCTTTATGATAAGAGCAAGTCATATGCTTTACAGTAATAGTACTAAGAAAGAGAATTAGATACAATTAGCTAGCAATGTAAGTCCCTTAGTAGAAAGAAACTTAAAAGAGACTAGCCTCTAAAAGAAGTAAATAGAGTTAGGAAAAGGGGAAAGAAAGGGCTAGTTAATGAGAATATGAGAAAAACTAGTTGAGATTATACTTCTAAATTTTGAAGACAAAATTTATTTAAGGGGGAAGAAAATTAACATCCGATTCCTCCGTAAACGTACAAAACTTACTAGATATAAAAAGAGGTCCCTTAAATGAAAATATTTGAGGTCAAATAAAATTAAAGCAATAATCTAGACCTCAAATAATGAGGATCCAAGCCAAAGGTGCCCTAAAAATAAAGCTAGATGAGCTAGAAAAGTTTATGAAATAAAATTAGGGCATTTTCATAATTTGTTGCAATTTCACAAAACTCATAAGAGGGTTTTTTTTAATGAAAATTTTAAGCTTTTCAGGGTTTTCAGAGGTCCTAAAAATCATGAAAATCTTTAAAATAGTTGAAACCCTTTGATAAGTGATTTTGACTATTAGTTGATTGAAATTTTGACTGAATAGTTCGGATTAGTTTTAAATCTAATTTTGGTGAAACCAAAAGTATTTTATAAGTTAGAGAGCCTAAATTTTATGATAGAAAAGACAGATTTTGAAAAAGAGTTAAAATGAGGCCAAATGGAGAAACTATAGTTTAAGGACAAAAATGAAAAGTGAAAGAATTATAAAAGTGACCCTTTAGCTCCTTATAAGTCACATTCCACTCTTTTCTCCACCCTAAACCACTTTATTTATGCCTAAAACAAAGGAAAGACTAGCAGAGAATCACGTACAAGGAGAAGGGAGAAAGAAGGAAGAAAACTTAAGAAAAACGTAAGAAAGCCTTGGATTTTTATGGTTCTTCCTTTATTAATGTTGTTCCTCTCTTTCTCCTCTTTCTTTCTATAATTTTTATGAATGTTTTAGGACCATTTTGGGTCTGGCTCAAAGGGAGGAGATTAGAGTTTGAAGGAGGGGCTTAAAGCAAGAAGAAGAGCTCTTGAAAAGCTTTGGAAATAAGGTAAATTCCACGCACCTTCTTGCTTTCTTCTTGTTGTCTTCCTTGGGTGTGTTTTGTCCCACTTAGAGCCCAGCCAAGGGAGACTAAATTCTAGTCCTAGCAAGAAAGAATCATAGGTTTTGGAGTATGAGGAATAAGTATATGCAAAGAATTCCAACTAAGATGCATTAGAAATTAAGTTAGTACAACTTGGGGGTTTAAAACAAATGATAAGATCTAATTTTTTCTAGAGATATTCTAGCTTATGTAAGACATAGTATAAGTCCCTTAGACCTCTAGGAAGCTTTACATGAGCCAATCCCTTCAAGAAAATAAAGACAACTCCATAAGCTTCGGACAAGGGGCATGTCTCGACCTAGGTTATACCAAGTGCCTAAGAAGTGTTTTAATTTGTTTCAAAGCTAGAATAGAACTACATATGATAAGAGAACATTAAAGGGAGCATTGGAAAAAATTTAGAAGCCTTAGAATGGGAGATGGAGGTGTAGGCTTCATAATGAGATATTAGGAAGCAACTTATAGGTAGGCTCCTTAAAATGAATGTGCGATGACTCCAAGGAGTCTAAAGGGAGTCAAGAGACCTAGAATGAATGAGAAATGAGAGCCAAAATCATAAATTCCCATAATTTCTTCATAAGGTCTTGTATGTAAACATAATGGAGCCATAGAACAAAGCAGCTTTACATAGAGTGGTTATGATGCCAAAGCTTGTTTCCATGAGTGATTTATGTCCCTTTTAATGTGTCTAGGCTAAGAGAACCAAGGGCCTCCTAGTTACAAGACTTGGCCGAGAAGAGGGAGAAGAATACTAAGAGAAAAGTGTGTGCATTTGCTCCATGGTAGCTCTCTTACCATTCTCTCATGCATTCTTGGGTTTTTTCTTATCTTTGGATGTGTGTATATATATTTATGCCATAAGAAATGTTTCTAGCTATTTCTTACATGCCATAGTACCATGATGTTCTTGAAATGCATTTTATGAAAGTGTTTTGGCTTGAATGGGTATGGTGATGCCAAAAGTTCTTTAGCAAGGGTGAAGATGAGCTAAAAGTCATTAGAATTTAGTGAGACAAAGCTAAAAGTCTCAAGAAGAGTGAGACTTAGTCAAAAGTCTCTTGAAAATGGGTAAGGAAAATCCAAAAATCTTAAAAAAAATGGATTAGGCTAGATCAATGCTCTTAAAAACCTATGTATGTTATGTATGAGTTTTTTTAATATGAAAAATGTTATATATATGCTCACTAGTAGCTAGAAAGTCATGCATGCATTCTTTGACATGTATATACATTCATTATATATGTTTGAAAGGGTTAAGAGCTATTGAGATTCTTTGAATCTCACTCTTCCCTCTCTATATACTTATTTATGTCTAGGTGAGCCAAGAAATCCAAGGAAAGGAGACCAAATGCCTTAAAGTATAATACTTTGTCAAGGAAGTGGCTAAATAGTTATTTTAAGGACATATTGATGTCAATAAATGTATTCATATGGTGTATATAAGATGTAACCATTTGAACAAGTTTGAATGTATAAATATTTGATATATGTATGAATCTTAGAGCTATATGTATGGAAATGTGAGATTTTGCCACCCATATGCTAGTATGTATATGCATAAAGATACAAGTGACATGGTGAGTTTTGTGACGACCCTTACTTCTAATAATGGTAATTAAGGTTAAAGACACGATTAATAATCATTAATCGAAGTTTGAAGTCATTATGAGATTACTTACATTAGGAAAAGGTGAGGAAATTTAAACCTTGTGTTGTTAAAGTCATTAACTAATTACTCATAACCATTTAGGCATATAAGGGAATAAGCTTTTAATCTTATCATCCATTAATTCTAACTCACAAGAACTTCCTACAAGTGCTCATAAATCATTCCTTATCATTTCTGTAAAGAAAACCAAAGTTTCTAGGTTAATATGAGAAATTAAGCATCTTCGTCATGGCTAAATTCTCTTATGCTGTAGCCAATTACTCTCGAGTTCAACTCCTTATGCCTTCACAAATTTTTCACATTTCGCCATGGCCAAATACCCCTTTAGCTGCGGTGAATTACCCTCATGGACAACACCAGACTTGCCTCTTATATTTTGCTGTTGGTAACATTGCTCTTCGCCACGGCTAACTCCTTTCTATTTCCTTCCCTAGACAACTTCGTCACGGTTGGCTGCGGCTAATTCCATTTTAGCTGCGGCCAATTCCCATCTGTTCTTATAACTCTCAAATTCCCATGCACTTTGATTCTCCCTTTAGGACACTTTAGGACCACTTGCCCTCAATTTGTGGAACTCTAATGGCATTTATCTACTTGATTTACTTAGCTAATCTATCATTATCCACTTCAAGATTTAAGTGTTGATTTCTACTCACGAAAGTATGATACATAAGGGAATTCCATAATTTAGTGACAGTAAAAGTGTTCCGACCAGAAGGAGCGTAGGGCGAATGCTTAATGTTCATATAAGATCAAGTCACTCATCTATTATTAGCTAATTACAACCATAATATTCAATTCTATGATAATTATATTACATGTATAGTCCCTATACTTGGCAATTCATGATGCAAATAGGCAAATATATAAAACTAGTAATCTAATTACACAATACAATCTAACAATGTTTCAAACCTTTATGCTACCAAATCATATAATAAGCTTTCATTAATTTCTTCTTGCCACTAAGAGGTCTAGTCCTTAAAAATGCTAGTCCACAATTAGGGTGAGATATATAATCTTAGTAACAAAAGGCAAATTTCATATATATGTATAGATTAATCAATATAATATAATTTCGTATCATCAATATCAAAATTATTAATTCAATTTGCAAATAAACTAGTTGAGCTACTAATGACTACTATCCCATATCAGTAATCACACACAACATGTAAATGGCCAATAACACTAGGAGAGGTCCGTCCAAGACACCTACTCCATAATAAGTACAACCAAGGCTCAGTACATTTGGGGTCTGATCACAACCCAGTGCTCAATCAAAACACATGCATGAGTAGCAGCTACACCACAGCTCCACTAGAGACTCACAAGGTCCAATCATAATCATAATTCAAATAGTCAACCAATCATTTAACATTTCAAAATTAAGCATGTGTAACAAATATTAGATTAACATGAGCATATGCACGAAATTAAGAAAAATAACCCCTGTTACCTCACTTGTAGACAATTTTTCGGAGAACCGACAATAATGCTTTGTTAGCCTATGAACACTAAAAATCAAACCATCACCATTTCTATTCATCAATTATGATAATAACCCCATGCTTAAAGAATTAACCCATCAATAATTGCCTAAGGGACACTTACCCAACCACCAAGAGACTCAATTTTCGGATTTTGCCTTCCCTAGACTAGAAATTTCAAACTATCACTTGAAACTCTAGGAAAATTTATACAAAATTAATGCCTATACTATAAATCAACTATGGAGGTCTCTAATTAGCAGAAAATGCATCAAAATGAGAAGTTTATACTTACCTAACAACATCCCTAACCTCAACCTCTAAAATTTCATAATGAAAACACCAAACAACAAAGTTTCAAATTTTGGGTATGAGTAAAATACTCCAAATGAAAAACTAATCAGGTCAAAATATAAAGGAAGAGAAGAGGGTCAAGTTATATATCACTTACCTTAGCTGAATCTTGGTCTAGATAGGGGAAATGGGGCCAAGAAGATGGTGGAAACCCTAGCCTCCAAGAAACCTTCGAATTAACTTCTTATGTTTTGTTTTTTCTGCAGAATAGGGGGAGGGGCTAAAGGTGTGTAGGGTTTAGTTAAGTTTAAGTTAGGTTTTAGATGGGTTATGGGTTGATCCAAAAGCCTACATCCATGAGTTTCAGAATATATGCTTATTGGGCTAGATTTCATAAGTTGGACTGCAGAATTCTAATTGGGTTAAGCCAAATTTCAAGAGTCACTCTAACTTGGGTTTGTATGATCAATTTTGGGCTAACTATAAGAGCTCATATAAGTTGGATCTTGGACTTCTATCTTACCAAATCAGATTGGACCATTACTAGGTTCTCTCTCTTAGGCCAAATCTCATAATAAGAAGTTGGGTTTGCACCCATAATCATTGGCCCACCATTAGTTTCTAGCCATGGTCTACTAAATTTAATTTAGACCTAGATGAGATTTCTAACCCAATTAAATCTCAAATCTATATTAATAATTTATCTCTCTATAATTCCCATTCACATAACTTACCCAATTATTCTATAATAATTATTCTTAATTAGTCTAGATCCATGATTAACACCTTAATTAAATTTTAGAGTGCTACAAATTTAAGATTCATGATATTTGGGACCATTTGAAAGGCTTCTCTAGGCTGTGTTTGTGCTATGGGACGTGCTCAAGTGGCTATGATATATTAAGAAGACCATTTGGTATCTTTTTAACGCAACTATAGTGCTAAAAGTGACTAAAACTTGAGATAAATCCCAAACTATCCAAATTGATGAATTTTTTCATGAATTTTAGCATGAATATAGGTCTCATCTAGAGCTTGTCACAAAGTCAAAGAGTATCCAATTTGGAGCG
Source organism: Erythrophleum fordii (assembly GCA_032878935.1). Taxonomy (NCBI): domain Eukaryota; kingdom Viridiplantae; phylum Streptophyta; class Magnoliopsida; order Fabales; family Fabaceae; genus Erythrophleum; species Erythrophleum fordii. The sequence goes on along the minus strand of JAVQMF010000054.1, from coordinate 25,414,804 downwards.
CTAAAGAATTTATTATAATTTTTCAAATTCGAGAAGATTCTGTTGATATGGTAACAACACTATTCATTTGATCAATTTATATTTCTATCTTACACATGAGCCAAATGATATCTAATACTTATGAAATTTTACAAGAATAAACTAAACACTATAAGCATTCCATAGCCACTAAGATCACCACATTTTGAGCTCTGTAGAGGAATAACCAAATTTTTGAAGTTGCATGATAGTACTAGTAATGCAACTCAACCTCTGGTATTGTTCCGTCAATTTTCATAACTTAAAGGCCACTACATGGGTCTAAAATTATTTTTAATCAATAGTTAACATCTAGAGCTTTCTAGAATAGTATGGTTTGCTTGATTTCAATTTTTCTAAGATTAGTTATGAATTTTGAAAGCTCTTATCAAAAAATTAAAACAGTGACCTAAGAACAAACTTCCATTTTTCTGATGCATGGCTTCCAATTCGAAATGTATGTGATATTTTATGATACTTATGACTTGTATGGATATGTGATGGATAGAAGAAAGTGTTGGTAAGCCTAAATGGCCTATTTGACCAAAAATGAACCCACTTAGGTTAAAGGAACTATGGAAGCTATGGTAAATGTCCATGTTGTGATGTGATTTTGTGGAATATGGCTTGTAACCAATCTTTGAGCCCCCAATTGTGTTAATTATGGTTACACAAATATGTTGGGAATGATTATTAAATTTGGTAAACTCATATAGTCCATTTGACTATTAAAGAACTAATTTGACTTTATGTTTTGATCATTCCTGTTGCTAAAATTTTGAAATCCATGAAAATAACTCTCTAAGCCATTTATTATGTAACATGGAAGGTGCCTGATAAACACATATTTTATCTACTTTTATCCTCCTAAATTTAGACATTTTAATTCCAAATATGGCTTTAGGGGTTTAGTTAGATGGAATTTTGTTTTAGTAACCATTCTCTACACTTTATGAATTAATTGGCAAAATAATTGATTTTAAATGCATAAATCATTTTAAATGAATTTTGTGGATAATTCTATTGAATATTCTTCATTCTTTTGTGCAGAATTTCTAATGTGCAAGTAGCTTGAATGAGCATTTGATTAAAGGAAAAGAAGAAGCTTTCACTTCCTTCTCCCCTAGCTCATGCACAAGTTATACACTCACTCTCACGTTGCATCAGCATCAAAAGAGGAAGAAGCTCGAGCTTGCACAAAGACGAAGCTGCATCATTAAAGCCACGTGAACAGTAAACAAGAAGAAAGGCTACGGGTTAGTAAGCATACTCGAGTGAGGCTTGTACAGAAGCTACATGAGGAAAACACGAAGTAAGGCTTGCATGAGCTGGATGCAGAACCATTTACTCATACAGCAGCTGAACAGAGAAGAAGCAAAACACAAATCAGAGCCAACGTGAGAATGCTCAGTTTAGGCGCCGTGAATAGAAGTTTTGGGCAGAACAGAGAACAAGGAAGAATACGCACAAGTGCAGAGCAGATGTTAACATGGCCAGTAGCTTAGCAGAGCATGAGCAGAAGAGTTACACACGAGAAGAAGCATGCAGCAGCTCACATGCAGCAAAACGACGGGGCAGAACGAAAGCAACACGTTGAAATGACGGAATGGCAGCAGACTCGAGCAACACACGAAGCACACGAACAGAAACCTAGCTGAACAGAGCTAATGGAAGCTTGCATGAATCTGGCTTTGGGTAGAGAAAAAGCACGAAGAAGCCACAGTTTCGTGCAGAATGAAGGAAGAACAAGCAAAAAAAAAACTCCGGCTGCAGAAGAAGCAATCACGTGGAATAGGAGCTAACATGATAAAACGACGTCAGAAAGAATAAGAAACTGCAGCAGAATATTATAAAATAAAAGCAATGGGGCCCACCTTACATGCACATGCAAGCTTCAGACTTGGAATGAGGAAGGGAGAGCACGTGAAAAATAAAAAATCCACGCGAGAGGATTCATTCACACGCCAGATACATCTCTGTCTTTTCCACACATTCAGCCCATCCATCATTCGTCCAGCCCATTTTACACGATTCCATTAAAACCCTAGCCGTCATTATTCATTCATATATACACTCCACGCCGTCATTCGGATACATCCATTCATCGACGCCTCCATCCACACATCCATCCCTTCGTCCAGCACTCTCCACACGACGCCATCTCCATTCCATTCTCCATCTCCATTCCACGCCAATATGAAGCTTTAATTCATCCATCTTGAGGCTTACAAGGGAGGAAGCTCTTGAGTAGAAGCTTGAATCCATGGATGAACAACAAATTATGGCTAAGATTTTCTTATTTTTCCAGCACTTTTTCTTTTTCTTGTATAATCTCGGTTGAGTTATATTTGATTAGGAAATTGTGTAATTAATTAGTGGCTGGTTAGACACTGATTAGGAAACCTTTTTTGTTGATTAATTGGTTGGATTTGAATTTGATTTTTCATTATTCTCTCTAATCTCCCATGTATGCCACGAAGGTGTTCGATGAAATACATGAGTGAGGTTATGTGCTTAAATGTCTATCTGAGAATTCCTTGGTGTTTAGTTGGTTAATTAAACATTTTTTTTGGATGATGAATCAGAGGCTAATTAATCAGTTAATTAATCAAATTAGATGTTCATTGATCTTAAAGACAAGAGTTAACGGTTTAATGCGGGATTGAGGTCTCAATTCAACATTAGATTATTAATCTTTTGAATCTTGAATGGTTATTCAAGATCATTTGCTAATGAACATAATTAGGAATTCTTAGGCCAGAATTAATCACAATTAGAATAGGATAAGGATAGTGGATACCAAGAGACGATTCCTAAGCTAGTCACAAGACCATTCTCCACCCATAATTCATCCAAATAGGTAGTGTTTAGGAATTTTAATTCAATTTAGTTTTAGGTTAGTTTAATTAAATCAAAAACCCCCCAAATTAGATAGTCTTAGAATTCTTTAACATTTAGAAAACTCAATTAAACATTGAATTCCAATTCCAAGAGAGATGACCTAGGTTGTGCCACTTGCTATATTTTTAGATCAACCTAGTTTTATTTTGAGGGTTGCACGACAAACCCGTCAAAATTTGGCGCCGTTGCCGGGGATTTGGAGTCTCAATTGTTTGAGAAAGTTTTCTAATTGTTTTTGTTTTGTTTTATCTCTGTTTTAGTTCTGTTTTGATTTGATTTTCGTTTTGTTCTGAACTTGGAATCGGGTAATTTCGGTGTTGTGTATTAATTTGAGTGCTTGCTGGAATTTTCGTTCAAAGTGCCCATAAAATTCTCATACTTTGTTTTTCAAGGTTTTTGGGTGTTTTGAGCAAAAGTAATAGTAACACTATTAGGTGCACCATTTTTTGGCCAAATTCCAACGTTTGAGGCACTTTTTCTAATTTTTTAGTATTTTCTCGAATTTTTTAAGAATTTTTCAATTTTTCTGGATTTATCTTCTTTAATTTTTGTGAGTTTGTTTTGTGTCATTAGGCTCTGTTTTAGAGTGTTTTTCATTGTTAGGAACTTCTTATCTTCATTTGATTTGATTTTCTTAATTTTGAGTTAATTTTAGTTATAGTTATTTGTGATTTTGCTTTGTGCTAAAAGTAATTGTACTTCTCATTTTATTTTTGCTTTAAATGAATCCATATTTTTCTAATCAAGGTGTTTATGATCCTTATGCAAATAATGGGACTTCCAGGCAGTTGGATGATCTCAAGACAATGCTTCAAGGCGTTCTTGAAAGACAAAGGCAAAATCAACAAAGCCAACAATACCAACAAGTCCAACCACCATGCTACCAACCATACCATCATTCCTATGAAGTTCACCCCAACTACCAACCATACCACCATCCATATGAGATTCACCCAAATTACCACCATCATCATGAACCATAACATGACTACCATAGGCAAGAGCCACAATATCATCCTTACAACTACCATGAGGGGTACATGCAACAAGAGCCTCAAAGGGAACCAAGTTCGAAAGAAAGGATGATGCAGTTAATGGAAGCCTTAGATCTTCGAATCCAACAAAGGGATGCCGAACATCTTCAATTCAAACAAGAACATGAACGGTGGTATCTTGAAATGCAACAAAGGCTTGACAACATGATGAAGGATTCAGGAATTCAATTGAATCAACCGACTTCAAGTGCTAATGAATCAATTGAAGAGCAAATTAGAAGGGAATGTATAGAAGAAGAAGAGTCTTATCCATTAGGTAATATCCTTCCATCTTCTAATGTTTTACAATTTGTTAGAACTGAATCTAGTATGCATGATAGCACTTCGATTCCCGATGCATATAATATTGTTGATTCTGAATTACATGATGATGATGTTGTTGATGAGGAAATAATTGTTGAATCCCCTGATATGATTGATTGTGGTAGCTCATTGAACAAAATTGACACATTTTGTGATGTTCATGAATCCTTGTGTACTGATGCACTTGGTATGTCTACACCTAGCTGTGATCTTAGTGATAATTCTATTTCTGAGCCTGTTAATGATGAATCTCTTGAGTCTAGGGTAGTAGATAAGTGTGGCGGTGACTTAGAATATGATGATCATGCTATTCTTGGTGTGGGATTAGTTGATCAGTCTGTTGATGATGCACCTATTGAGTTTAGAGACAACATGCCATCTGGATCATGTGACATAACTGATTTAGATGCATCTCTTGATTGTGTGTGTATTGAATCTGCTATATGTGATGAATACTCTCAGATTAATTCTTCCATTGAGACTAGTGAGTCTTTCACATATACTGATCATCATGATTCCTCACTAGCATATAATGATGTGACTGATGAGACAATAAATGTAGCATGTGAAAATGATATAGACATTGAATTTGTTGGACATCTTGTTGATGAATCAGACTTAACTCTTAAATGCTTATGTGACGAATTGCATACATGTCCTATATGTGCTGAGATTAATGAGTTTCTGGAGTCTGATAAATTTGCTGAATCCATGGAATCCTTGGTTTGCACTAAAATTGTTAATGAACCTGATTCTTTTGATCATACTAGTATTGATGAGAATATGCATAAAGATAATGTTGACGTTGAAAATCCTGTTAATCCTTGTACTCTTGTTGATACTAGTGAGAGACTTGATTTTGCTGTTGATAATTGTCTAGAATTTTGTGAGCCTACTGATGTCTCTTTGGTTAGGGAAGATACTGTCTCTATTGTTGAAAGTCATGAACAAATTCCTGAGGTTGGTAAAGCAGTTCCCTACAAGCCACAGACTCTCCTAGCTGAGACACAGCAACTGCCAAACACCTTGAACTTAAAGGGCTGTGAGAAGTTACAATCTAACTTTTCTGTTGATGTAGTGACTCTTACTGATGGGAGTCCAGTAGATTTCATTGGACTTGATAAATTTTTAGAAAGTTCAAATTTTCAGTTTGATTTTAAATTTTCTTTCTTTGGTTTTAAATCTCCTGAATTTGATTTTTATTCTTTTATTGTTTCTAAAAATGCTAAAAATGACTTTCTGAAACTACTGATGGTTGAAGAAGTCCATGAGTCAACACTGAATGATCAATCAAAATGTTTTAAAGTGGTTAGACTCAAATTTGTTCAGTTAAGAAGGAATAAAGTAGTTTTAATTTTGGTTTTTGATACTTATGATTAGTTAGTCTTTGATAGAGTTCTCTATAGTTTAGGATTTAGTTTTCTTTTTTTCTTTTCCGTATTACAGTTTATTTTGTTTTTGTTTTGTAGGAAATAAATTGCTAACCAGCTACAAGGGAATCTTAGCCACCCTTGATATCTCCATATTCAAGTTCATCCGGTTGTATACTTTCCCTTTCTACTCTTTATATTGTGTTGTTTATCTATTTACTGGACTGGTGCTGGCATTGAGGACAATGCAATATTTAAGTGTGGGGGAGAGAGTCATTTCATTCTATCCATCTTTTCTTTATTTTGAAAAAAAAAAAAAAACTGAATTTTTTTTTTTTTTAGGAAAATTTTTTTAAAAAAAAAAATAGTATGAATTTTTTAAAAAAAAATTCCTATGAAAGTTGCAAGTTGAGATGATTATAATTTGGATTCACTTAGACATGATAAGTGATGGATCTTGTGTCTTGATTTAAGTGAAGTGGCAATGAATTTGATTTCAATGAATTATTTGATAGTCATTAGCTGGTGAGAATTTGAGCATTAATTGTTCATTTCTAGTGTGGATTCACCTATCTTTGTTTTCACTCTAGAACTTGTCCTGATTCTTTGTTGAGACCACATTTGCACTTGCATGCATAAAAATGATAAGGCATTCCTTTCTATTTTAGCTAGAGCCAAAAAGCCAACCATATATGCATCTTTATCCATTGTTTTAGCCACTTTGGACCTTGTTTTCTTTTGTTGTTTAGCCCATAGCCATTAAATATTTTCCCACCTTGTTTTAAGATGCCTTAAGGACTTAAAGGAGCATTACATCTAAATAGGATAGGTGAATGTGTGCTTTGCATCCATTAAGGCCATTGTGATTCAAAGAAATTGTTTAAAAAAAAAAAAGTTGCAAATGCAAAGTAAAGAATAGAAAAGCAAAAAGAAAGCAAAAGAAAAGCAAATGGAAGCAAAAAAAAAAAAAAGGAAAAGGAAGCAATGAAAAAAAAAGAAAAAAAAAAGTTTCAAATTGGGTTTATAGTCGCTTGTATTAGTTGGAAATAAGGCCTTGAATGCACATTCTTACCTATCCTAAGTTTCCATTGAGTGCTCTTGAGGTTCTAAGGTATCTATATTTTTTGTTTCCCTTGTTCTTTATATCCATTTATTTCATCTCCTTAGCCCCATTACAACCATGAATAAAGTCCTATTGATTTGTGCTTTGCATTTAGCATGGGTGGTGGAGATTTAGAAGCTTGACAAGCTTATGGTAGTGAGCTTGGAAAGGTGAAATTTAAGTGAAACATATTACCTTTAAACACTGGAAAGTTGAGAGTAAACACTAATCCATGAGAGGCTATGCATTTTAATTCATTCTTTTCAAATGAAATTGCCATGGAGCTTAATTCTTGATGCAAGTGAAATTAGCTTTGATTGTTAAAGTGATGAAGAGTTGTGATTGGTCTCTAATTTGTGATTTTTACACTTTCTTTTCCATTTTCTTTTTTCACCTGCCATTCTACTAGCCGGGTGTTTTCATTCAGTCTTCTCTCTTGGATTTAAGCTTTGCCTAGGAGTGCAAAGGTTTAAGTGTGGGGAATTTGATAAACACATATTTTATCTACTTTTATCCTCCTAAATTTAGACATTTTAATTCCAAATATGGCTTTAGGGGTTTAGTTAGATGGAATTTTGTTTTAGTAACCATTCTCTACACTTTATGAATTAATTGGCAAAATAATTGATTTTAAATGCATAAATCATTTTAAATGAATTTTGTGGATAATTCTATTGAATATTCTTCATTCTTTTGTGCAGAATTTCTAATGTGCAAGTAGCTTGAATGAGCATTTGATTAAAGGAAAAGAAGAAGCTTTCACTTCCTTCTCCCCTAGCTCATGCACAAGTTATACACTCACTCTCACGTTGCATCAGCATCAAAAGAGGAAGAAGCTCGAGCTTGCACAAAGACGAAGCTGCATCATTAAAGCCACGTGAACAGTAAACAAGAAGAAAGGCTACGGGTTAGTAAGCATACTCGAGTGAGGCTTGTACAGAAGCTACATGAGGAAAACACGAAGTAAGGCTTGCATGAGCTGGATGCAGAACCATTTACTCATACAGCAGCTGAACAGAGAAGAAGCAAAACACAAATCAGAGCCAACGTGAGAATGCTCAGTTTAGGCGCCGTGAATAGAAGTTTTGGGCAGAACAGAGAACAAGGAAGAATACGCACAAGTGCAGAGCAGATGTTAACATGGCCAGTAGCTTAGCAGAGCATGAGCAGAAGAGTTACACACGAGAAGAAGCATGCAGCAGCTCACATGCAGCAAAACGACGGGGCAGAACGAAAGCAACACGTTGAAATGACGGAATGGCAGCAGACTCGAGCAACACACGAAGCACACGAACAGAAACCTAGCTGAACAGAGCTAATGGAAGCTTGCATGAATCTGGCTTTGGGTAGAGAAAAAGCACGAAGAAGCCACAGTTTCGTGCAGAATGAAGGAAGAACAAGCAAAAAAAAAACTCCGGCTGCAGAAGAAGCAATCACGTGGAATGGGAGCTAACATGATAAAACGACGTCAGAAAGAATAAGAAACTGCAGCAGAATATTATAAAATAAAAGCAATGGGGCCCACCTTACATGCACATGCAAGCTTCAGACTTGGAATGAGGAAGGGAGAGCACGTGAAAAATAAAAAATCCATGCGAGAGGATTCATTCACACGCCAGATACATCTCTGTCTTTTCCACACATTCAGCCCATCCATCATTCGTCCAGCCCATTTTACACGATTCCATTAAAACCCTAGCCGTCATTATTCATTCATATATACACTCCACGCCGTCATTCGGATACATCCATTCATCGACGCCTCCATCCACACATCCATCCCTTCGTCCAGCACTCTCCACACGACGCCATCTCCATTCCATTCTCCATCTCCATTCCACGCCAATATGAAGCTTTAATTCATCCATCTTGAGGCTTACAAGGGAGGAAGCTCTTGAGTAGAAGCTTGAATCCATGGATGAACAACAAATTATGGCTAAGATTTTCTTATTTTTCCAGCACTTTTTCTTTTTCTTGTATAATCTCGGTTGAGTTATATTTGATTAGGAAATTGTGTAATTAATTAGTGGCTGGTTAGACACTGATTAGGAAACCTTTTTTGTTGATTAATTGGTTGGATTTGAATTTGATTTTTCATTATTCTCTCTAATCTCCCATGTATGCCACGAAGGTGTTCGATGAAATACATGAGTGAGGTTATGTGCTTAAATGTCTATCTGAGAATTCCTTGGTGTTTAGTTGGTTAATTAAACATTTTTTTTGGATGATGAATCAGAGGCTAATTAATCAGTTAATTAATCAAATTAGATGTTCATTGATCTTAAAGACAAGAGTTAACGGTTTAATGCGGGATTGAGGTCTCAATTCAACATTAGATTATTAATCTTTTGAATCTTGAATGGTTATTCAAGATCATTTGCTAATGAACATAATTAGGAATTCTTAGGCCAGAATTAATCACAATTAGAATAGGATAAGGATAGTGGATACCAAGAGACGATTCCTAAGCTAGTCACAAGACCATTCTCCACCCATAATTCATCCAAATAGGTAGTGTTTAAGAATTTTAATTCAATTTAGTTTTAGGTTAGTTTAATTAAATCAAAAACCCCCCAAATTAGATAGTCTTAGAATTCTTTAACATTTAGAAAACTCAATTAAACATTGAATTCCAATTCCAAGGGAGATGACCTAGGTTGTGCCACTTGCTATATTTTTAGATCAACCTAGTTTTATTTTGAGGGTTGCACGACAAACCTGTCAGTGCCTGATATGGTATTGCATGACATCATTCTTCATATTTTATAGTTTTCCAAAGGCTAGTTAAGCCATAACTCAACTATTTTAAGTCACAACTTAAATCATAAAGTCAATATATTACTATTTAGAGCTCAGTTACTTGATGTTAATGGTGATTATAAGTTAAAGACTCAACTTGCACTTGCTTTAAACCTTTTAAAGGGTATTATAGAGGGGTAAATAGATTTAATGTAAATTATAAAGCTAAGTGCAATAAAATTTTTAAATTTTCCTTGATCCATTCACTAAATTTATGCATTAATTACAACTAATTTAGAACTTAATTATGTTATTAGCTTAATTAAGAACTAGGAGCATTACAAACTACACCCCTAATCAAGCCTTACATGTGGATGGAGAAGGAGAAGAATGGAAGGAAGAAGATAAAGAGAGGAGAAGAAAACCCACGTTCATAAAACTCCTAACTTCACAACTAAATCATAGAGAAAAAGAAAAGAAAATGATGAAGGTGTTGTGTTGGAGATGAATAACTTTTGGTGATGTAATTCACTAAAAGAGCCAAGACCACAATGACATGAGGGGGTGGAAGATAATGGAGCTTGTAGCTTGAGTGAAGACCTATAGCTGGACTTTGAAAAGAAAGAAGCAATGCATAGTAAGGAGAAAGAAAAGAAGAAGCTTCAGAACTAGAGAGGTGAGGCATAAAAGGGAAGAAAGAAAAAGAGAGGAAAGAAAAAGAAAGAAAAAAGGAAAGTAATGGAATATATGATATTTTTCTATTAGGATAAAAATAAGATACTAAGAAAATTATTTTTACACATTAGAAATGAATTAAGAGTCCTATTCAATTCTAGATTCTCAAGGTCAACTTATTTAAGATTTTTGAGAAACAAAAGTATCCTAATCAATATAAGACAAATGCCAAAATAGGTCCTTAAGATATATTTAAAACTCTATAATTATTCTAAAATTATCTAGACCTTATTTTCCACTTTAATATGTTTTATTTCATATTAACAACCATTGTTTTTAATTCCCATATTTTAGTTATTATCTATTAGCAACCTATTTGCAAGATTCTTAAGGCTTCATTAAAATAGAAAAATTCCTAGAAATTACATTCTTGTAGCATTTTTTATATTTGTTTTTTGTCTATTCAAGTTCATCATCACGAGTTCATCATGCAAAATCAATCAATTCATTTCTTATTACTTCTAGTATATAGTCAGTATTAACCATAGAAGTATCCCTTGCTATATCCTATAGTCGAATTTCCAATTATATTTGGTGAGATACTTTCCTAAATTATACACTAAACCTTTCTTCTTTCCACTGGTAGCCTTCAAACATAAATATAGCTCTTCTATACTCTCCCCTGAACTTTTCACCTTATTTTTGTTGTAGGTATACTCATTCTAAAATAATAAAAAGGGTAAAAATTACAAAATAGTAATAACATATATTAATTAAATACAAAATGACACTTATAAATACAACTTTTAATTTTTTATCAACCCAAATGCTTGTCTGTTTTATGAGTTTTAAGGAACACCTTAAAATATGTTGAATCTCTCACTAGTTCTCATGCCTTTTATGTACAAAATAAAATATTGGTAGTCAAATACATATTTAAAATGATAAGTAATTATTTGAAGAAATAAAATTAGTTACTAATCTTCTAATGTACTCTACCATTGGAACAAAATCTCTAATGTGTAAAGATGAACTGAATTTAGAGTTAGAGGTTTTATTCTTTTTCATTTGCTCACTTTCTAATTAGAACTATGGAGTCCCCCACATTGACATAATTAGTCCCAAATGGATTCTCCAATCCATTTAAGTCTTTCTAGAATTTTGAGCATTACTAGTAAACGAAGGATTACTTTTACCTTCCAATTCATCCAAATCTAATAATGATCCTCCAGTTTCCAATAGCAATATTTCTTTGAAAAATGAAGATTTCAATTATGAACGAGATAAAACAAACAATATTATAATTATATGATAAATAATTATAAAATTCACTTGGAATTTTGCAAACCATAACTCCTTATATTCGTGGGGAACTTTTATCTAACTATTCTATGGGCCTTCATATTTACTTTTAAAAATATTAATTATGCATGCATGAACTACCCCGTTATTTGGTTTAAATTTGATTAGTGGATGAATTAGATATATATATTAATTAAATTTATAAATAATTAACATTTTATAGTTTTATGGCAAAATCAAGTTATATCTTATCAAAATGTTTCTATATTTCTCTATTTGACAGATAATATAGTACACCTTTACATCTTTTATTATTTCAATGCTATCATATAAGCTTAACAAAGTTGGTTGAGCCATAATGTCTTTGCAATGTAAGGGTACTTGGTAAACAATGCTTCTTTTTATTAGAATTTCCTTAAAACATCATCTTTGATCAGATCAACTAATTTTATGTTGAGGTGCTTCACAAAATTTACATATGATTTCATCTATGTCATCTTTATAATAAAATATACACCCGTTAACGTAAACATCAACTATTTTTAATAGATTGACCAAAATTTGACATTAGCTTCTTTGTTTTGTATCAATTCACAAGTACAACATTATCAATTAGGCAACATTCTTTCATAAAATTGATTAAAACTCTATTGTGACGTATTGTTCTTAGATTTAATATTAGCATTCTTACTACAATAAACAACTTAAACTAATTATTGCATCTTGGCCATTGTAAAAACTGATACACATTTAATAAATTAAAAAGTTTTTAGACTTCTAAATTTGGCAATTCTTCTACATAATTAGTATTATCATTATAATCCACTTCTCATAACTACCAACATTAAAATTGGGACAATTGTATCAAGATCATTCTTTCATATATATTATTATGGTCTTCATTTACTAATCTTGAGTTAGACATAGTTTCATCATGTATGTTAGTTTCAATGGTCCAATTTCACTTTAACATGTCCAATACCAATATCTAGGTTAAAACACTCTTTTATAAAGATTACTTTTTACATCATCATTAGAAAGATATATTCTATTTTTGTATTTAGAACATCGGTGTCTAATTTTTCCATTTCTTGAATTAGGTTCTTTTTCACAAGTAAAAGTAATAAACTTTTCTATCTCTTGTAAAAATTCATCTATATATCCTTTACATCCAAGATTTAATCCATTATACATCTACTTTTGATTATTAGGAATTTTCATTTTATGATAATAAACAATTTAAATATTAGCTTACAAATTCTAGTAAAAAAAATATTATCTTACAAATGCTATCAAATAAAAAAATTTCTCCGCTACATTAAATGACAAAAATATCATCATCAAAATTTAAATGTTAATTTATAAATATTATCCAATAATAAATATCTATGCATTATATTATCAAAAAAATAATCAAAAGATAAAAATAATATTTCTTAAAATTTTACCAAGCAATTATTTATACATATCTCTTGAAGAAATTGAAATACTTGAATTTGAAACTCCAATCAAACAAATGTTGAGAGAAGATGAAGAAATCCCGAATGTAGACTAGAATCATAGAAACTAGAGAATGCATTTCTGAACATAGAGTAAACATAGATAAAAATATAGAAGATAAAGAGAGAAAAAAAATTAAAAAGAAAAAGGATAAATAAAGTAGAGAAATGAAATATGAAAGGATAATAGGTTATATAAGTATCTGTTCAAACGATGAGTTTTTAATCTTAAAAAAATACACAACATTTTTCATTTTTAAAAGGGAAAAAAGTTAAAAATACAATAAACAAAATTAAAAAAATGAGGCAAATGTAGGCTAACCAAATTTCAATTGCAAAGCTGATAATTGCAGCTTTTTGTCAGTTTTCTGTATAGATTTTGTTTATTTTTCTGTTATTATTTATTGATTAGTAACTAAAATTTTTTGATCTGTCTAAAAGTTAGTTGAAGATCATGTAAATGTTAAAAAGAAAATTTCATAACAGTTGGAATTCAATCGGAAATGTCATTTGAAAATCCTTAACATGGTTGTAGTGGTTTGGGATATACTTTTATCCTTCCCTTTTTTTTTTTTTTTTGGGTTATCTATTTCAATCTTGAGAACAGGGTTAATTTGAAAGGGACGATCATGTTAGGAATATGCCAAGGGAAAAGATACAAATAAGGAAGGGTAATTTTGTTATTTAGCCCTAGTTATTTTATAACCTTGCTTATATAGGGTTTGATTGCTCATTTTGTATTCATAGCTGGAAAAAAGAATTTACAGAGTTTTAGACTCAAGAAGTTTCATCCTTTACTTGAAAAAGAAATCGCTATTGTTATTAGATGCTCTTTTATCGTGATTCGTAATAGCATCCCTCTATGTTAATTATATGTTAATAGGCTCAACATGACAACAATATTAAAGATAAAATACTTTTTAAAGGACTGAATTGAAATATTTCGATTTAAATCACAATCAAAACTCAAATAATAATAATTATAATAATAAAAGAATTTGATTAGTGTATCTATATATACTAGATACCTAAAAGAATTTGCAAGCATGAGCCAAGTAGACTACACAGATATATATATTTACACTTAATGCAAAACTTATAAATCATCTTCTATTATAGCACATATATACAACCATAGTAGTTAAGATCAGATCGAATTGGTTGATTCAAACGAAATATCGATTTTTGGTCTAGTCTAGTCAACCCACAAACTAGATAAGCATAGAACCGACTATGAACTAGTACAACCAATAAAAATCGATAAAGCCAATAGTTTGGATGATTTGAGAAATTATTTTTGTTGGTTTCTTCATTGAAGGAAAGAATAGAAGTAGATGAAGCTCTGACAAAGAAGTAGATGAAGATCTAAGAAGTTTTAAAATTTTGTAGATCAAGAAGGTTTTAAGCAGCTACACAAACAAAAATCAAAAGAAAAAGCCATGCTTATCAGTAGCAAAAGGAACGCCTTATTAGAAGCAAAAGAAGCATAGCAATGGTGGTGTTGGCGCACGACATCAATGAGGATGGCACATGGCAGCAACAACAGTAAAAGGAAAAAAAAAAGAAAAAAAGCTTTCAGTAGTGGTGGAAAGAAAGAGGGAAGGATGCTCCAAACTCCATATTAATTTAAATTCTGAATGATTGAGTAGAAAGAAGCTTTTATCAACGGTGGAAAGAAAAGAGGGAAGGATGCTCTAGACTCCATAGCATTTTGGATTGTGAATGATTGAGTAGAAAGAAGCTTTCAGCAATGGTGGAAAGAAAAGAGGAAAGGATGCTCTAGACTCCATAGCATTTCGGATTGTGAATGATTGAGTCGAAAGAAGCTTTTGCGGTGGAGGAAGTTGAGATGAACACCAAAGCAAACTCCACAGTGTTTTTGCCATTTCAATAAGAGGCATGGATTTGGTTTGGAAGAGAAAGCCATTGTGCTATTAGGGTTAATGGGGTGGGCAATTTCAATTTTAATTTTTAAATAAATATTAATATTAATATTTAATAAAAATAAACTATTGAAGCCCTTATCCAAGAAGAGTTTTTGACCATATGATACAAGGATTAGATAAATATAATCTTAAAAAATCACGTATAGATAATAAATTTTGAATTTTAATATATTAAAACTATTTTTAAATTAATAAATTATCAGTTTAAACTTGATAATAATCTTGTGACTATTTTAATGTTTAAAATATAAAATTTAATATATATATATATATATATATACACTTAATTACTATTAGTTCAATCACAATTTAACTATTGTCAACTTAATAAATCACAAATTATATATTTATTGATTTATTGACCGATTTAATTTTAAAAACATTATATACAATGATAGAATATTAATCTTGTTGTTGGCCAAAAAATAGAAAATCAATCCTGTTAAATATTAGCATAAATAAATAACTCTTACGTTGAATACCACTATGTAGAAAGGGCCATTACGTGGTGGTGTGATGGTGAAGAGTACATGCATGAGGATTTTCTCTAGTTGGGGGATCCTACTGCACCATGTAATTGGTGGTCTTATTTATTTTTCAACTCCTCTCATCATCACTTTTTCATTTTTTTTCTTTTTTTCTCTCTTTATTCTCAAACTATACACACTAGATAGTATAGTTGGATCCTCCCATGGAGGAAAATCCTCACGCAGAGTGCATATAGTTTAACTAGTACTCTTCAGTTTGATCCTTACTTTGTTACTGCAAAAAGATGTATAAAACGGATCTGAATGATACATGAGTTACACAGAGTATAACTAAAATGTAAATCAAGTAGTTAGGTAATTAAGATGATAAGATCCTAAATTGATTGTCATTAAATTTATGATTACAGGTAATTTGTAATTTAAATTAGCATATATTTTTAAAATTAAAGAATTTTTAAATAAAATAAAATTAAAAAATTAATCACTAATATGTCATAAATTAAACCTGACTATTTATTTACTCTTTTTTTTTTTTACCCAGGTATTCACATTCTTTTTTCAACTTCATTTACAAGCCATTCGAATAATTAACTCGCTTAAATCGTAAGATTCGTAACCCACCGTTTGTGTGTCATAAAAATGTAAGGTGTACTCATATATATATATATATATATATTCCTTCTTACCCTTCAAATTCAAAATCTCTCTGCCTCCACGGCAATCTCTGATCCTCTCTTCCCAGAGAAACAAGAAAGCTAGACCCTAAATCCCCATCTCTCTCGCCAACATGCTCAAAGCTGTAGGTAAGCTATTTGCATTCATGTGTATGGAGTGTGTGTGTGTTTAATCTGCGTCATGTTTCTTCCATTTTCTTCCCTGAGGATCTTTCTTCTTGAAAGAATTAATCTTTCTTCTTCTTTTTCTATGAATAAACAGCAATCTTCAACCGCAACAAGAACGCGCGTCCATTCAAGGACCACTACGCCCACTGGTTCAACACCCTCAAGACCAACCTCCTCCCTCTCCTCCGCCGCTCCCTCTCCCACCCTGACTCGCCCACCATCCTCTCCACCCACGTCGAACTCCTCCACCAGCACTTCCAGTCCCTCTACAACGCCCGACCTCGCCGCCTCCAACGACGACGTCGCTCTCCTCCTCTTCCCCGACTGGCGCAACTCCCTCGAGAAGCCCCTCATCTGGATCGGCGACCTCCACCCCTACCTCTTCACCAACCTTGTCCGCTGCTTCCTCCAGGACGACGAAAACGTTAAGGACAATGGTGACTTCCGCAGAAACAACTACACCGAGGGTTATTTTATTAGAAACAGCATGATGGAGTTTCCTGATAGACCGTGGCAGGTGGCGATGGCGTGAAGTAACCCGTCAGGGGCGCTGACGACTCGCATGAACGAGATAGAGCGAGGGTTGAGAGTAATGGTGCCGATGCTGACGACCCGCATGAGGAATGCAGAGGCAGTGTTTGTTGACCGAGTAGTGGAGAAATGGTACCCGTGTAGGGAGAGGAAGGAGGAGGCCAAGGTGGCGGTGGGGTCCATCCTGACGGGGCATATGGAGGAGCTTGTAAGTATATTTCTGTCAGGCGGCTCTGTTTCTGGAAGCCTTGGCTCAGTTCTTGATTGGGTTCAGGGATCAGGAATTGGTCACTGCCATGGAATGGTGCAAGGGTTCGAGTCAGAGCAGAGATGCCCCTGCCAGGCATCGCTGATTGTTGTATTTGTTTTTGCTTCGTTTTCTTGAGATTTGCGTCTTTTGAAACAGAGCAATTCGGAAATAACATGGTATGGCTGTCCCTCTGTTTCCCGGATTTTGTTTTTGTTTTTCCGGTTGCACAATCTGTTTTTCCAATTAGAATATCAGAACTTACTTCTAATAACTCAAGTAAGAATCACTAATGTAAATGATACACTTTACATATTATGTCTATCTTTTTCCAAAATTAAGAGGCTAATATCTGAAACTGCTGTTTGGCATGTGAGAATTTTAATATATGTGTTAAAGATATAAATAATATAGGGATTTATATATGGGGGGTCAATCCTTTTATAAATAAATTTTTCAAAAATTAAAATACTCATAAACCAAACACTACTTAAAAAATTTTAGGATTCCCTGTTTCCTTTTGTGTTCTTCTTCAGGTTCGTACTTATTGTTTCATTTGCAGGAGGTGACCAATTGTGTGTATTGAACAGGGTTCATGAAGAGAATACTGGTTAGAGGATGTAATTGATAGTCACTCTGTACTGTTGGTAGTGATATTTTTTTCCCCGTTCTTTTTGTACTGGTGCAATAGACAGTTACTGTAATTGATTTTGGTTTGTAAGTTGCAATTGGTTCTTGTGCGCGTTGAATTCAATGCATTGCTTTCTTTACTGAGGGAAATGCAAGTGAATAGTTTCTTCGAATAATAATAATAATAATAGACAGTTACCTTTTTAAGTAGTAAATGGTATTTGTGCATGTTGAATTCAATTGATTCCTTTCATTACCGAGATAAATGCATGTGAATAGTCGCTTCGATGGATAAAAACTTCTGCAACATTGGTTACTCGTGAATTCTATACCATGTCCATGCGTTTGATACTCTCCCGGAAAGAAAAAATTTTAGGTAAATTTGATAATTAAAAAATAAATTCAACAACACTTTATTCTTAGTGAAACATATTTGTAAAACATTTACATATGGATTGATAATTAATTTAGTTTATCCAGAAATCACTCATAATATATAAGGCAGAATTTTTTATAAATTAGGTCTACGAACTAATATTTTTTGCTCTTTAGTTTTGGGCGATATCAATCAATGGGAAGATATCCAGGCATAAAGTAATAAAAAATTTTAACCTCTTCACGGAAAAGTATCCTCCACAAGAATATTATCTCAAATATTATTAAACAAAAAAAAATCTTCGTTTTTGTCTCTACCGTCATAAATAAAATTAAAAATAACAGTGCCAAACAAGATTATTGCAATTTGGAGTGACTATGAACAATTTGGATGTTGCGTTGTGTTTGGACACAATTTTTTAAGCATCGGTGCTTCATAGATTTCCATCCTTTGGTGTAAGAATAGGAAAGGGTATATATAGGTCTACATCTCAAGAAGAGGGTTTTCTCTTACTTGTACGTTGCATCTTCTCTAAGGGCTCAATTAGTACCTAAAAAATTAAGGATAAAAAGAAAAAAAATAAAAAAATAATCTTATAAATAACAAATTGCTATAATATTTTTACTTTTAGTGATTGAATAATTATTATTATTAGATAGTATTAAATAATGATTAAATAATAATTAGAGATAAAAAAGAATAAAAAAATGATCTTATAGATAAAAAATACTTATAATATTTTTACTTTTAGTGATTGAATAATTATTATTAGAGAGTATTAAATAATAATTAAATAATAATTATAGAGATAAAATTAAATTTTTTTTCAACTTTTTCTTTTCCATTGCTTTTTCCGTCGCCTTTTCCAGCTACTGAACGGGGCGTAAAGATGTTCAATCCCGGGATTCTGCCTGGCATTTTTCCTTCACAAAATTCTTTATACTTCAGTAATCATATTTCAAGATCTACTATTGTACTACGAATAGAGCAGAAGAAATGGAATGATATATGAAGGTTTATGCAATCCCTAAAATATCCCTTAGGAAGTTCAGTAAAGAAATGAAGGGGATATAAAGGAGAAAGGGTAGTGAAGCATTTAATGTTCAGACAGAATTTTAAATAAAACTGAGCAACAATTTTTGAAGAGTTAACTGAGAAAAGATGAGAATCAATATCCACAGAAATAGAGTGGCGAAAACTTCACACAACAATCATGAGATTTCTAAAATTTTCCAAAAAAGACATTGAGAGAGATACCCTAACTAAAATCATATGAGACACAATACTTCGAAAATGCAATCAGTATTGAGTTCGACACTCATATTAGACATGATGTGATCTTTTAAATTACACTTAAATATTACATATTTTATTGTGTTGCAGTGTCTATATTGTGTCATGTTCCATATTTATGTCAGTGTCTATTTTGTGTTACAATCATTGCAAGAACAAATCGAGTGTGATATGGGTATAAATACATCCTACAAGTCTACAACTGTAAAGCCAACTTAAATGCATGCATACTTATAGATATGAAAAATGACAGTAGAAGATTATGTAGTGAAGAAACGTTTGTTGAATACCTGAATGGTAACCAAAGAAAACAAAAAAGAGAAATCGTTTTGAAGTTCAGCTTTTGGTAAAGCAAATAGGGGAAAAAAGGTCTGAAAAAAGAATTGAAATTGAAAAACAAAGTTAACAAGGAAAAGCTCTAAAATTTCGGACTTTGAAACCTAGGATTCCATCACAAATGAGCAAGTTGAAGATTCAAATGACAAACTAAAAATTCTATTATCATAATTTGTCACACCAGATATAGGAGAACACTAGTTTAGTCTATTCAAGTAATATGTCTTTTTAAGATTCTATCTTCACCCTCCTCTTTAAGCTTCTTTATTAAGATGTAAATACATTGATTTTGTGGAAAGAAAGAAACTACAAGTTGATGGATGTTAAACAAAAATATCTCATAGAATTGGATCTTGCATGAGAAATTATAAATACTAAAAGCTCTAAATTTTATTCGTCATTAACGTTTGTCATGTGAGGATTAAAGTCATATATGTGGCTTTGATAGAACTACATGTAGGAATATGTTAAATAACTAATCAAATAGAATATTACATATTCTAATTTATTTGAATTTTAAAATATATACTAAATGGTCCTCATCTTTTGTTAAAATTACTAGTTTGCCATTATAGACAATTCGCTGAAGGGTGAGGGATTATGGCCAGTTAATATACGACAAACTTTCTGACTTCTTCGATGGGTAGACATCAAAGTGTGAAAACTGTGTAAGAGGGTTCCAGATAGATTGTGATTTCCTTGGTCAAGGCTATCATTATGATCACAAACCCTACTTGAAAACCACTTCTGATGTTAATTGTCATCTTCTTCTTGTCTATTCTATAGATTTTAGGAGTTTGTGAAGACTAGGTTTCCAAAATTTATGACTCTTGATCATGATTGAAGATATGTATTTTTGCTTCCACTTAGAATCATTCATTAAGGAATTTTATTAGATTGAAACTCTAGGGCATTTAGGAGAAATTCATAATGTTAATTGTGTAAATGAATCAACATGTTGAGAGATTGATGTATAATATAATTGTAAGCAATTCATGTATGTTTTATGTAATTTAGGCATACATGTAGTATCCTAGCACTAGGTTCTCATCACCTTTGCTAGATTATGAGTTGTTTAGGATGAACCCTAATTTGTGTGCTAGTTAGAGAAAAATTGGGATCTTCTCATATGGACTGGAATTGAAAGAGTTTAGTCTATTACAATGTGTTTTGGTTCAATTTTGTGATTATATGAATATAATTGCATAAAGAATGATTAAATGACCTAAATTTGCCAAAAATCGCAAAAAGAAACACTGTTTTGTGACAAATTGTCGTCATAGTATTGAGATTTTAAGAAGTAGCACTGTGGCATTGCAAGTTACTGGAGCCAAAACACTCCAGAGTTACAGCAATGCTAGCCACTTTCTCAAGTTCAACTCAAGAGTTACAATACCATAGTGCAAGAAAGGGTCAAAAAAGACTCCAAAAGATGTTAATCTTAAATAAGAAGATTTGTTACGGAGAAAAAGAAAGATAGATTCATATTCATATTCATAAAAATTATATAAGAACAAGAAAAATCTTGGATTACTTTTTAAAAAAAAGTAGAAATTTATTTTTTTTGGAGTAATAAGACTATTCCAATTACGATACTCATAAAGAAAGAGCCTTAATGTGGCACTGAGCCTATGATGAGGTGTCCTATTTATTTTGCAATTTGAATCCTATAAATGTATGTTATGCCACTTTTGCATGTTTGATGATGGAAAAACAAAATATATGTTGTATTTGAGTCACATTTTAGATGGTTTACATGTATATGTGATGTAAAAGTTGAGCTAAAAGGAGATCATCAAGGAATTGTTAAGCAAAAGGTCATTTAACGTTAAATTACTCTTGCATTAACTAGATCTCTATCAAGAATTGGATAGTGTCAATAAGGAGTATGATTAAATGAATCAATAAATGTTTAAATCTCAAAGACACTTTGTCATTACTTGGTGCATATAAGAGATGCAACTATTGAGGAGTAGGGAGATCTATATGGAATGGTTATGCAAAAGGTCATTTAAGAGTATGGTATTCTTTCGCATGAACTTGATCTCCATCAAAATTTTGGTAATATGCAAACATGAGAAATGATTGAATGAATCAATACATGTTTTTTTCTCAAAATTACATCTCCATCATTTGGTGTAAATATATATAATATATATATTTGGTGCCATTTAATGTTTTCCTATTATTGGTAGAATTATTTTGGACAATTTTGGCACATGAAAGATAAACTTAAAAAAGGATTTTAATTAATTAATCACATATATTTTCATTGGTTAATTAATTATATAATTCTTATAAAGTTAGGATTATATAAGTGCATATATGTTTTAATGCACATTACAAACATAAGTGTCATATGATTAGTATATTCAGTTAAAGAGTAGCCACAACATCCCTACATGATTATGAATATGTGTTCTTGGTTTGTTTTAACAAGCATAGATATCACATAAGAATTTGAAAACATCAATTCTAATTAGGTATATGGTTATAACATATCTTTATCTACTGGTAGATAGTTATAGCTATGTACTTGATTAAGATGAAATAAAAATTGCATCATGTTTTTTAAGTAGCCCATAGATATTAGAAAGCATGAATGCCTTATAGTTTCATTATAAATGATATATAAATTTATGTTATGCTAAGTCTTTGCCTGCAAGTAGATTTAGTAATATGAAATTTATGTTTAGTATGTCATGCATAGGTAAACATATACTTAAAATGTGATGATTAATTGCCTAATATAATGTTTGTAACCATGAATAAAGTTAACTCCTAATTTAAAGTATCTTCATTTTTTTTAATTATTAAAATTACTAAAATATGATTTTAATTAGGGACAATTATAGGGCATAGAAGGAGGTAATCCTTCTTCAATTAGGGTAACTTTGACTATGCCCTACAATAAGGAGAGTCTTTTGTATCCATCAATACTAGCATAAAATGTAACACCCCAAAATTAATTAGGGTGCTAATCATAAATTTGGGTAAATTAAGAATAATTAATATGGAATAATTGAGTAAGTTAAGTAAATGGAAATTTTGAGAGATAAATTAATAATATGAGTTGAGAATTAATTGGGATAGAAATTTCATCTAGGCTCAAATTAATGTAAGAGATCATGATAAGAGGCTACTAGAGGCCTAACAAGTTAGGCATAGACCCAATCTGATTTAATGAATTAAAAGCTCAAGACCCAACTTCCATAAGCTCTTATAAATGGCTCAATAAACTTTGTGCAGACCCAAAACAATGGAGTTCTTAAAATTATGTCTGGCCCAATGAAATTCTGCAGCCTAACACCATAAAGCTGGCTGAACAAAGCTAAAATCTGAAGCCCATTTGGAGTTGGATTTTGGAACAGTCCATAACCTATAAAAAACCTAATTTAAACCCTAAAAACTAACCTAGCCACCTCCCATTCTGCAGAACCACAAGAGACACATACAAAATTCAGAGGTCCAAAGGAGAGGCTAGGGTTCTTAGCATGTTTCCACCTTTTCCTACTTTAAGAGCAAGATTCAGCCAAGATAATAGTTATATAACTTAATCCTTTTATCTTTCTCTTTAATTTGACCCAATTAATATTCCAATTAGAACACTTTCACTCACACCCAAAATCTAAAACTTGCCATTTGATGTTTCCATGGTGAAATTTCGTAGGTTGAGGTTAAGGCTAATATTAGGTAAGTATAAACTCATCTTCTTAATGTATTTCTGCTGGTTTGAGACCTTAACGATTGGATTATAGTATGGGTATTAATTCTTCACGAATTTGCTTACGATTTAAGGTGATATATTGAAGTTTTTGATAGATGACACATCTATTCTTCCAGTGTTATTGGTCTTTAACATGTGAAAATATGATTGCTAGTATGGGATAGTAATCATGATAGCCTAATTGTTTCATTTACTGGTATGCCTGGTATGTTTTCTTATGCTTATATGAAATCATGCATATATGTTCATTAAACTGGAATATATGAATGGAATTTGTTTTGGTTACTGAGATTTGCATCTCACCCCGTTTTATGGGTTTAAATATTTCAGGTAAAGGTTTTTCGGGTAAGGATAAGGGGAAGCAAGTGGATGAAAATCCATGAGCTCCAACCGTGTGGGGAGAAGGCTACACTTAGATTGGTTTATTTAGAATAGATGCTAAATTTTGTATTCCTTTTTGTATAGCATAATCATGTAATCATATTGTCAAGTGTAGGCTTTTATATTTTGATTACTTAGGATGTATTTATTGAGAAGTTAGGTCTCATCATAACTTGACATTGGATGTATGAATCCCATAACATCTGATGTATGAATTTTACTGAATTTATGGTATGGTATACTATTGAAAATATAATTATGTGATATATTAGATATTGATATGAATCATTGATGTATGAAACCTCTAACGGAATGTGTATCGAATATTAATTGTCAATAGTGCATGAATTCTTGTTGCTATTACTCTATGGACTTGCTTATATAGGGTAGTTGGAGGAGTGAAAATTTCCATTAAAGTTTTAAATTGGTAATGGTAAAATAGTTGGGTGAATAGGGTAGATAAATACCATTAGAGTAATATAAAATGAAAGGAAGTGGCCCTAGAGTGTTCCTAAGAAGAGAATTGGAGTGCATGGGACAAAATTTAGGAGATATAGTTACAGGAAAGAGTCATGTAGCGGCTAGGAAGGCCTCGCCGCGGCCTGAAGAATGACAGTGGCAAGAGGCGTCGCGGCATGAGAAATATCGTTGTGGCGCAATGCAAAAAATATCACCCAGGAGGGTGATAGAATAAAACCTTACCGCGGTGCAATAGGTCTTGCCACAGCGCAAGTCGAGGAAACTAGTTGAGGAAAGTACAGTAGCAAAACTCGCCTCGGCGTAAGTGTATTCCACCGAAATTCGAGTAAGTTACCCAATGATTCCCGAGAGCTACTTAGCCGTGGTGCGAAAAGGTGGGGGCCATGGCGCAAAGTGAAAAACTTAGTTTTCGAGCTCCAATACCTAACTTAGTTGTGGTAGGAAGGTTCCAAATCGCGGTGCAGGTCCCCAAACTCCCACCTTTAGCTTAGAAACCCCAATTTCTTCAATGGTAATGCTAGGAAATGATATAGAAATACTTGCGGGAGGTTTTTGTGTGTGGAAACTGATGGATGGATGAATCACAAACCTCTGATGATAGTGCAATTCCTTTTATGCATTCTCCCATTTATGATTGTTTAGTTGATGACCCTAGTAACATCAAGGTTCAAATTTTCCTATATTTTCTTAATGTAATTAATTGTAACGACTCCAAACCTTGATCATTAATTATTAATCGTGTATTTAACCATAATTACCAGGATTAGAAGTTAGGGTCGTCATATAAAAGCTGAAATTGCATTGTGTGAATGATGATCTTTATATAAGAGCGAGTTACATTGGGTTCATATTTAAATGTAAGAAAGCCAAGGACTACATGTAAGCTATAGGTGAATATTATGAATCATATAATAAGTCACTAACTAATATATTAATGGCATAGTTGTTCTCCATAAAATGAACTAGCATTAGGGGTGTGTAAATGCATATAATGTTTCAAGTCTCTTAAGATAGAGGTCTCCAACTTTATTCTTATTGCAAATGATCCTTAATTTGCTAACCTATTAGTATAGGCCATTATAGATTTCTTATAAAACACATAAAGAAAAGTAGACAATAAATGTCTTAGTAGACGTGTGCACAAGAAAACAAAAAGCTCATTTTGAAAGGTGGTGGAATCCCACATGAGGTTCATTTAATTACTAGCACCAAGAAGAAAAGCCATAAAGGAAAGGGCATCTAAGGAAGGGCTAACCTAATAGAAAAGCTTAACTAGATAAGAAAAGATATACTTTTGTCGTTAGCATATTTTAAATCTCATTTACTTTAAACTTATCATAAGTAAGAATTCTTTTAGCTTATAGAATAAGAGATTTAGACACATCGTTATGGGAAGAATCAAAAGGTTGGTGAGGGATGGGTTTTTGAATCCTTAAACTTCACTAATAGTGATTCAGTTATTGATTGCATTAAGGATTAGCATATCAACATGTCACATAAAGGGGCTAAAGGAAGTTTTGAATTATTAGATATTATACACACTAATATATGCTGCTCTAATTTATGTTCTAATAGTTAAAACTTTTTCATTTCCTTTATTGGTAATTTTTCATGCTACATGTACATCCATTTGTTTTATAATTAAAATAAGACATTTGATGCCCTTAAGTTATATAAAGTAGAAGTAAGAAAATAATATGTTAAATAAATTAATCTAGTGAAGTCAAATAAAAGAGGTGAATATTTTAACAAGTACACAAGTGATGGATAAGCACCTAAGAAGCATGCGTACAGTTATTTATGAGCCATACCTATACTAGATATGTATCCGATACAGATACACATACCGTACATATACAAAAATATCC
This sequence comes from Erythrophleum fordii, assembly GCA_032878935.1. Taxonomy (NCBI): domain Eukaryota; kingdom Viridiplantae; phylum Streptophyta; class Magnoliopsida; order Fabales; family Fabaceae; genus Erythrophleum; species Erythrophleum fordii. The sequence continues at coordinate 25,388,695 of JAVQMF010000054.1, read as the reverse complement.
GAAATGTATTTTGTTCCCTTCTGCATTTTGAAATGTTTCCATATGCGCCAAAACATTTCGAAATGGCGTAAAAATGGCTTTGAAATGTCCCATCCTAAAACAACATCGCTTTTTGTAGCTAACCTATTTTTCCCTTTAAAAGCTCTACATCCTTCATGTGCCCTTCATTTATGTTTCTTTATCAGTGGCTCAATGCTTCATCTTAAACATTTCGGTCCTCCATGATGCATCATCTTTTTCAGTGATTACTAGTGCATTTCGATCCTCCATGCTGTGTCATCTTCTCTGGTGATTGTTGGTGCATTTCGATCCTCAGTGCTTCATCTCAAATCTTAGTGCATCATCTCAAAATTTTTGATCCTCAATGCTTCTTCTTTGGTGACTATTGGTACATTTCGGTTCTCCATGCTACGTTATCTTCTTTGGTGATTGCTGGTGCCCTTCAGTCCTGAGTGTTTCATCTCAAAAGTTTCGATCCTCAGTGCTTCTTTTTCTTTATGGATAAGGTTCCAACAAAAGTTGTTTTTTAAACACCATTTGAAATCTAGAAAGCTTAGAAACCCATTTTGAATCATATACATGTATAAGCTATCTTATAAAGGTTAAAGTGTATAATCCACGTAAAGAAAAGTTAGATCTTAGGATGGTTATAGCTTTTTTTTTAGGCTATGTAGAAAATTCCAAGGGTTATATGTTTTATTATCTTTCATATTTGCAAAATCTAAGAATGTCAAGTTTCTTGAAAATGACATGATTAATATGAGTGATCAATCTCATGACATAGTCATTAAGATAATCATATTGAGGAAACAACATACACTAATTACGGTGGAATACTAGTTTTACATGACATTCATCTAGTTAGGGTAAATGTAGAACATGATGAAGTTCCAAAATTCTTAGTCAGTCATGCTAAAAACCTGGAGGATCAACATCTAGAAGATCTTATTATCCTTGACCAGGCACCTCAAAAATTGATAGATGATACTCTTGTTGAGCAATCTCAACCTTGATAACAAGTTGAATTAAAAAGATCAACAAATGTTAGAAAATTGCTAATACCTAGTTATTACATAGTGTACCTTAAGTAATCTAACTATGACATAAATATGGAAAATGATCCTATAACGTTTTCACAAACAATGAATGGTGTGAATTTTAAATTGTGGCATGATATCATGATAGATGAGATGGAATCTATAGTAAACAATAATGTATAAGACTTTGTAAAGTTGCCTAGTAGAGCCAAGATAATTAGCTGTAAATTGGTCTATAAAACTAAAAATAGTTCACCAGGCAACATATAATGCTACAAGGTAAGATTGGATGCTAAAGATTTAACATAATAAGAAGGAATTGACTGTAGAGAGAAGTTTACTTCTAAGTTAATGAAAGATTATTTCCATATCATCATAGCTCCGATTGCCCTTTTTGACTTTGAATAACACCAAATAAATATGAAAATGGTCTTCCTCAATTGTGATATTAAGGAAAATATATACATGAAATAACTTGGACGATTCTTCTTAAATGACAAGGAGAATTTCATATGCAAGGTTAAGAAGTCCATTTTCGCACTTAACTAATTAAGCCTGACAATAGTATTACTTGAAGTTCCATGATGTGATCACATTTTTTGATTTCACTAAAAATATGTTTGATTGGTGTATATATCACAAAGTCAATGGAAATAAAGTCTTCTATATGGTTCTATATGTGAATAACATATTACTTGTATCTAGTGACTCAAGGTTATTATACAAGGTAAACCAATTCTTTTTGAAGAATTATAACGTGAAAGATATGGGTGATATATGTTATAAATATAAGGATCTATATAAAGATAATATCTCAAGATATCTTATAACTACCTTAAGAAACTTAAAAAGTACTCGAACATTTCTAAATAAAAGATTGTTCATTGAATGTGGTGCCTATTGTAAAAACGGACAAATTCCCCTAAAATGATCTTGAAAGAAAAGATATGAAAAATGTTCCTTTTTATTTAGTAGCTAAAAGCTTAATGTATGTTTAGATCTATTGGCCCATTAAGGGGTACTATGATCACATAAGAACAAATAGTCATAGAACACATAAGAAATAAAGATCCTTTAACTAATAGCATGCATTTAAAGGAGTTTAAAGATCATGCACCTCATATGAAACTTAGACCACATTGAGTTACCATTGTTCTTGTTAAGATACGTTAAGCGAGGAAATCTAAATTATTGGTTTGTTATCTCTATTTTGATGTATACATTCTTGTGAGATATTAAAAATATTTGAAATGGAATCCAAATAAATATTTAAGGTTAATTCATAAAGTTAAATGCTCCATTATGTTTAAAGACATATTACAAATGATACATAGAAAATAATACTCCCTATTTAAATGACTTATTGCTATGATTCTTGTGATAAGAATTTAATTTCCCATAAACATGTCATATGGCAAATTGCATTTTGAACCAAGTAGGAGAATGTTGAAATATTTTAAATAATTTATCTATTAGAATATTTTATATTCTAATTTATTTGAATTTTAAAATATATATTAAATGGTCCTCATGTTTTGTTAAAATTACTAGTTTGCCATTATAGGTAGTTTATTAGTAAAGGGTTATGTTAAGTTAATATACAATAAGCTTTCTGACTTATTTAATGGGAAGACATTAGATTGTAAAATCTAACATGGCGTAAGAGGGTTCCAAGCAAATTATGACTTCCCTGATCAAGGCCATCACTGTGACCACAAAACCTACTAAAAAACCATATTAATTGCCGTCTTTTCATCTATTCTATAGGCTAGAGTTTTTGAAGATTAGTGTCGCACTTGAAATACAATTGTAATACTAAAGCCTTTGAAACAGAATTGCAACTAAACTTTTAATTATAAAAGGCAAGATTTTGAAAAAACTTTTTGTTAAAAGGAAAAAAGATAATTTGTGAACCAAAGATTCATTTGGGAGTTGGTATGTATAAAGAAAGTGTTACAACACCTAACAACTGTTCATAAAGATAGTTATCCTAAGTTAAAATTAATATAACTTTATTTTTTTTTTTTTTGATTATCCTCCTCAATCATATGTAAAAAATAATTGAGAAATCAAAAAAAAGAAAATAAAGCAAAAAAATGGTTTATTTACAAAAGCAACCTTAACTCATAATAAAAACCTAGAACTTATATATCCCGTTAAATTTGACTGGACAAAAATATCTGTCAGTTGATTGATGATCTTTATTTTTTTTGGTCAAATGAAAAAGAAAATAAGAATTAATTTATCTTTGCAAAAAATATGACTTTAAAATTGATTTAAATGTTTTAATTTGTAAAAGCCAAGTTAATATCACCTATTTACTCTCTTTGTTTTTCTTTTCTTTTTCTTTCTACCTTTTTTGATAATAATATTTTAATTTTGAGTTTTAATTTTGAAAGAAATATGAAATTTCTAAGAAGGACCTCTGATGATTAAAGAAAAAGGGATTTTTGGCTTTTTGAAGCAACTTTTAATTTTTGTAATTTTCAAAGAATTTGAGAAAAATTCCTAAGTGAATGAAAAGGGGAATTACTTAGCTTTTAAAAATTGACTTTTGTTTTTGAAATTTTTGAATATTATCTTTTTCTGATTTTTTGATTATCTTGGAGGAAAATTTCTAAGAGGAAAGGATTTATTTAACTTTCTAAAAAAATAACTTTTTTGGGGGAAACTTTTTCAATTTATCCTTTTTTTTATCTTTAAAAATAATATTTTTTTTATTTTTTAATAAAAAATGATTTAACCAAGGTTCCTTAAAAAAAAAAAAAAAGAGGGTTTCTTCTTCTTTTTTTTTTTAAATTCTTGAACGACAGTACATAAACTTTAAAACATAAAAATAAATATTAAAGTAAAAACAAAAAATTAAAATAGGGAAACAATTTAAACGTCTTCCTATCCTTTTGTCGTATCAATTGAAATTGGAAGATCACATGGAATGAGATACCATAACATACATGTTTGCTTTTGGACCATCATCATGAAACATAACGATAGTTTGAATTAAAATGCAAATCCAGCATTACGTACAATCCTCCTAAATTTCACACCCAACACCAAGTCCATCTAAAGATTGCCCAAAAGGGATCTAGTATGGAGACTTAAAAATACATACTTGCCAATCCAAGTACTTAGAACAATATGGTTCAAAAGGATGCCCTCACCTGGGAAAGCATAATGCTTCCAAACGTCTAAACTACTTCCACCCATTTGAATTGGATGTGCATTGTGATTCAGCAAACTCAACGATTTGAGTAGTGAATTTACCCCAATGTTTGTCTCATTTTAATGTAAAAAAAAAAAGGATAATATTTTTCACTATAAGCAATACATAACCAAGTAAGAGGGCTCATGATACACAAATTCAAATGGCTAGTGGTAAGGCAAGGAAAAGCCATCCAAAGCTTAATTAAATCCCCTAGTACACAAAGAGAAACCAAGAGCAAAAGGTAGACAACAAGACAGCCCTTAAGAATTCATTAAAAAATCATCAAGTACAGGCGTGATATACCCAAACTTAACTAAATCAAAATGCAATTAAAGGAGCAGGATGTTGCAACTAGAATATCAAAACCCAGAAACAGGACAGAGTAAAGCAGCAAGAGGCACAAATCAAACTGCTTTCAACCCCCGGTATTCAATAGATCAGCATGTAGAACATTCTAAAAAAATATGATATTATTTAGTCAAAATGCCATAGCCGCACAGATGAAACCGATGGAGACATGGTAATGAATCATAATTAAAACCCACTACAATAACAGACTAGGACACACAAGGGATAGACCAATTTGTACCTCAATTCAGAACGTTCACCAAGTCAGCGATATTTCCTTTTGGTTCAAGGTTCTGCAACTAATTTAACCATAATAGAGACAAACCAATTCCTTGTTTCGATCTTCAAGCCTCTTCCTGACCTATCGAACCTCTTTCTCTGATTTTCGACCCTCCTCCTCCGATTTTCCCTTAATCTCTCCTCTTTATACCCAAAAAAAGAAAAACAGACCTTGTGGAATTGGCCTTCGCTCGATCACTGTGCTCCTTGGCATGTTCTCCCTTTTCATGCTTCCGCACCTGTTGTCTGTCTCATACGCTGCATGCCGGAAACAAGAGCGGACTCTCCTCCCCTTTGTTTCTTGGTGTGTTTTCTCTTCTCTCCTTCTGGGTTCCCTGCGATTCTGCTTCTGCGCTTCACTATTTTGGCATATTTTGTGCTCTGCTTCCCTCACCTTGCTGTGTTTTGCGGGTTTTTTGAGCCTAATCCTATTATTTATAAAAAAAAATTTGCAAAATCCTTGTTTATACAAAGTGTTACACCAAGATCATACATAATTAATACAAGATTAATATAAGTCGGATTCATTCATGCCAACCTTAAAAAAAAGAAAGCACATTTTTTTTAAAAAAAAAAAGAATATCGCAATCATTCATTTTGACTTTTAAAAAAAATAATTTTTTTAAAAAAAATAAATGTCAAAACTGTAAATTCCAACATCTGTTAATTAATTATAATTCCAACATCTAAATGTTAAGTGTTAAAGTGCAACTCAAGATATTAAAGTGTGCAGCTCAATTGATCTGCACTTTAACCAAAGCATGCTTTAATAAATCATGCAAAACATGCTATAATAAATCATGCAAAACATGTGGGCCTTGCTTGCATGAACAGGCCGAGCAACATAGCTTGGCTTGTTCAATGCTGCAGGCTAGGCTTATAGCGTTGTCAACTTGACAATTTAATTTTAATTAAAAGTTTATATTATTTATTTTATATTAATTTTTTTCCTTTATATATGTAAACTTTTCTTTATTTTACACTCCAATTTTTGCATTCAATGTTCTTCTCCAACATTTCTCTTTTCTTCTTCAGTATTTCCCTTTTTCAGTGTTTCTCTTCTTCAACATACACATCTCCACTTCCTTCTTTGTCTTCTCTTCATTTCATTATTTATAACTAGAGATATTCAAAGGCTTTCAACTTCTTTAATATGCTCTTAAAAGATTAGTAAATTTATTTAAATTAATTATAAATATTTATTAGTTAACTTATATATTTATATTTCATTTTTTTATATGTTTCAGTTGTATTTATTTGTTAATTATATTTATTTTATTATTATACTTATCTAATTTACAATTTTGTTTATATATTTATCTTGGTTATATATATTTTGTTGTTATATTTATTGAGGGACATTTAATTTTTGCCTTTATATATTTTTGTATGCATTTAAGTTTTTCTTATATTTAGTATGTTTGTATTAATCATTTTTTTGCTCAATTTATTACCTTTGCATTTTTTTATTTAATTAGTTCGAATTTAGTTTATATTTAGTTTGTATGTTATATTTCTTTTCTTTGTTATGATTTTTTTTTGCTATATTTAATGTCTTTGTATTTTTTTGTGTGTCTTATATTAATAGTATTTGTATTTATTTTGTTGTTGCATCTAACTACTTTTTTATATTTATTTTTTAAACATTAAATTTTGTTGTTATACAAATTTAGTTTAGTTTGCTTTCATTAATTATTTTATTTATTTTGGTGACATTTAATATTTTTGCCATATTTGTTATGTTATTATTTAATTTTTTATAATTTTTCTAGTTAGATTTAAATTTTTTTCTATCTTTATTATATTTGCATTTATTTTGTGTGTTATATTTAGTTTCTTTATATTAAATTTTTTATAATAATTATGATTGTTATAAATTTTGTTGTTATTATATCTATTTTGTTTACATTGTGTTGATATTTATTTTAGTTATATATTTCCTGGCTATATATATATATATATATATATTATATTTAATGATTTGTTATATTTAGTATGTTTGTGTTAATTATATTTTTTTTTTCAATTTATTACATTTGCATTTATTAGGTTGTTGTATGTAATTTTTTTGTGGTCATATCTATGTTGTTTATATTTATTCTATTTATATTTATTTTGGTAACATTTATTTCTTTGCTAAATAATTATCATGTTTATTTATTTTTTATGCTATATATATTTTCTTTGCAATTTTTTTTTGTTATCTTTATGTCGTTCACTTTTAGTGTCTTTGATAAATTTATTTTGTTTGCATGTTTTATATGGTAACATTTATTATGTTAGAATTTATTTGTTTCTTATAGCTATTTTGTTTGCTAATGGTACTATAGGAAAAAAATAATGACCAATAGAAGTGAGATTGTATGTATATTTGCAAATGAGCGAATTTTTGATGGTCCAGATGGTATGACATTTGAATGCCCCAGAGTGAAGATAATGAGAGTTGATTCAGACATCACTCTAGAAAGATTAAAACAAATGATTGGGCAAAAGTTACAACTTTTCTCAAACCAGTTTATATCAGAATTAGTATATAGGTGTCCTGCCTCGCTAAATCCAACACGGTACTAAGCATGTAATTTAGAAGATGATTCTAATGTGCAAGGGATGTGGCAAGTGAACTCGCGGTTCCCATCCCAATTGATTAGGGCTGAGTTGTATCCATGTATTTCAACTAATAAAGTTAATTTGAATGTTGAATCACAATTAGAGGAGGATTATGTTGCATACACACTTCTATCTACCAGTAATATGCATGACCCAGTAGAACAAATATCTCTATTTAGTGCATATCTTGGAGATGTGCACCCATTAGAGCCACAAGCCAATTCTAGGCAACAATATAACATCTCTCCTACAGATCACACATTTCAGCCAATTTTATCCCATCAAGCAATTGGTAACGCTTTATCTCAATCTCCCATGGTTGTGACGGAAGACTTAATGGATGAATCTGAGGATGGAGATGAGTATGACTCTATTATCCCTAATGAGTATAATAAGGATGACGATGAAGATGATCATGAGTCCAATGAGGAAACCAATGATGAAGGAGATGGTCCAACGGAGCCTGCGGGAAATGAAAATATGAGTAAATATAATGAGCTAACAATTGCATTCTTTTCACAAGTTAATACCAAGGCAGCAAGTGGTCCTGAATTCTCTGGGATGGGAGCTTTTATGAATCTCAGTGACAACCAAGAGTTGCATGTCGGTATGCAGTATGCAGATATAAAGGCACTACTTTGTGCTGTTAAGCTATACTCTATTTGAGTGCACCATATATTTCATGTTCACCATTCTTCTACACAAAATGAAGAATATCAGTGTATATGGTCTTAGTTGCAGTTGGAGGGTTAGAGCATGCAAAAAAGTAAAAAAAAAAAAAAACATTAGGAGATCACAAAGTATGATGGACCACACACATGTCGTTCTATGACATTATTCCAAGATCACTCTAAGTTAGATTTTGATGTTATATTATTATGTGTTGTGGCAATGGTGACTGACCAGCTAGAGGTGAAAGTTTCCTAGATCATTGTAAGGATGTAAAGTTTATTTGGTTACACTGTTTTTTATAGAAATGGCTTAGAAGGCAAAACATCGAGCCATTGCCTTTGTTTTTGGTAATTGGGAGAGCTCTTATGCTTTATTGCTTAAATGGTTAGCTGCTGTTCAATATTTCATACCTGGCTCAGTGGTATATTTCTCAAATAAGATGTTAATAAAATAGTTATAATGGGCATCCTGTAAAGATGTTTCGTCAAGTATTCTAAGCATTCAAGCCATGTATTGATGCATTTGAACATCTTAAATCGATTGTCCAAGTTGATGGGACATTCTTGTATGGAAAATATAAAGGCATATTACTAATGCCTGTATCATAAGATGGCGATAGGAAGGTTGTACCCCTTGCATTGCTATAATGGAGGGAGAGACAAGAGGAGCTTGGGCTTGGTTTCTTTTCAATCTTCGGATGAGTGTCGTTAAGAAAAGAAGGGGGATTTGCTTGATTTCCGATAGACATCCTTCTATTTTATCTGCCATCTCTGATTCAAGGGTTGGATGGCAACCACCGTATGGGCACCATGTTTTCTATCTTTAGCATGTGGCTTATAACTTACATAAAGCACATAGGACAAATTGGATGAAGGAGAAATTCATTAACATTGGATATACATATGAGCATCATGTTGTTGATGAGAAATTAGCCGAGCTAGCAATGTTACATGGTCCAGCGACCGCTTGGATAGCCAATATTTCTAAGGAGCAATGGTCTAGGGCCTACAACACAGAGGGGTGACGCTATAGTCACATGACAACAAACCTAGCAAAAACAATAAATGGTGTCCTCAAAGGTGTCAGAAGTTTGCCTATAACTAGCCTCGCAAAGGCAAATATGTACAAGTTAAATAGATATTTCGTCAAACAAGCTCAACAAGTGCATGCACAACTAACGACTAGCTAGGTATTTTATGAAACTCTGACTAAGAAGTTGACTCCAATTATGCAAGCTGCTTCTACATGTGTTGTTCATGCATTTGATAGAAGAGCAGCATCTTTTGAGGTCGATGAATCATATGATGTCTAAAATCGTCAATTTGGTCGATGTTGCAAGGTAAACTTAATTGAGCATAAATATGATTATGGCATGTTTCAGGTTGAAAAATACCTGTGTCAACATGTTGTTGCAACCTGTGCTAAGTTGGCCTTGACCATCTTCAATTTGTTGACAATGTTTTTTGCTTAGAAATGATGTGTAGTGCATATAACAATGAGTTCCAACTTATTGGTAGCGAGATTTATTGGCCACAAATAGATTCTCTAAAGTTGGTTCCTGATCTATCTATGATTCGAGCTAAAAGGTGCTCACGTTCAACACGTATACACAATGAGATGGATTGGATACAACTAAGTCAGCCCAACAAGTGCAGGTTATGTAGAAAAGTTAGTCATAATCATTACACTTATCCACATCGTCACTCCACTAAACAATAGTTGTACCAAACTTTTGCATGTATATGTATAAAATATTGGCTTTAATGTACGCGAATTAGGACCTTGTTTTTAAATATATTTTACCTTTGTGTATACAAATCAAGTGTTATTATTATTCATGAACATGTATCTTTGTGTCTGCAAATCAAGTTTGGACTTTACTTCTAAATGTACTTTATCGTTATGCACAATAATCAATTACTGTTGTCCTTGATGATGAAGACTTATCTTATTTTATGTTATTTATAACATAATGCAGTATGTAAGAAGGTTACAATAATGGTGCATCCGTAGTAGGTCATCCAACCAGGGCCAAAGGATGACTCCCTTCTATACCTCCAGAACGACATGTGTCACAGGCCGTGTGGCTTAGTCATGTAAGATAATCTCACACTTAAATTGTTTTAGTTGGTCATTATATTTCACCTTTACTTTCTTTGATTTAATTGTAATAATGTGCATAATATTTTATACATTTTTTTAGGATGACTGAGTGCTCCGGCCACGACGTGTCATGCATACTAATCAGCTTCCTCCACCTCCTCCTACTATTTTTGACAGGTTATGTAAAGAAGTTGGTCATAATCGTTCCACTTGTCCACATTGTCACTCCACTACACAATAGTTGTACCAAACTTTTGTATGTATATGTATAAAATATTGGCTTTAATGTATACAAATTAGGACCTTGTTTTTAAATATATCTTACCTTTGTGTATACAAATCAAGTATTATTATTATTCGTGAACATGTATCTTTGTGTATGTAAATCAAGTTTGGACTTTACTTCTAAATGTACTTTATTGTTATGCACAACAATCAATTATTGTTGTCCTTGATGATGAAGACTTATCCTATTTTATGTTATTTATAACATAATGCAGTATGTAACAAGGTTACAATAATGGTGCATCCGTAGCAGGTCATCCAGCCAGGGCCAAAGGATGACTCCCTTCTATACCTCCAGAACGACATATGTCACAGGCCGTGTGGCTTGGTCATGTAAGATAATCTCACACTTAAATTGTTTTAGTTAGTCATTATATTTCACCTTTACTTTATTTGATTTAATTGTAATAATGTGTATAATATTTTATACATTTTTTTAGGATGACTGAGTGCTCTGGCCACGACGTGTCATGCATACTAATCAGCTTCCTCCACCTCCTCCTACTATTTTTGACAGGTTATGTAAAGAAGTTAGTCATAATCGTTCCACTTGTCCACATTGTCACTCCACTACACAATAGTTGTACCAAACTTTTGTATGTATATGTATAAAATATTAGCTTTAATGTATACAAATTAGGACCTTGTTTTTAAATATATCTTACCTTTGTGTATACAAATCAAGTATTATTATTATTCGTGAACATGTATCTTTGTGTATGTAAATCAAGTTTGGACTTTACTTCTAAATGTACTTTATCGTTATGCACAATAATCAATTACTATTGTCCTTGATGATGAAGACTTATCCTATTTTATGTTATTTATAACATAATACGGTATGTAAAAAGGTTACAATAATGGTGCATTCACAGTAGGTCATCTAGCCAGGGCCAAAGGATGACTCCCTTCTATACCTCCAGACACGACATGTGTTACATGCTGTGTGGCTTGGTCACGTAAGATAATCCCACACTTAAATTGTTTTAGTTGGTCATTATATTTCACCTTTACTTTATTTGATTTAATTGTAATAATGTGTATAATATTTTATATATATTTTTTAGGATGACCGAGTGCTTTGGCCATGACGTGTCATGAACACTAATAAGTTTCCTCCACCTCCTCCTGTTATTTTTGATAGGTTATGTAGAGAAGTTGGTCATAATTGTTCCACTTGTCCACATCGTCACTGATGAACATGATTTGTATACATTTTATTCTTCCTAACTTAAGCATTTTAATAATTAAATACAGTTTAATGGACTTTATTAGGTGGATAATTGAGTTTATTGGCCATTACTTGCACTTTAGAAATTTATTTGCTAGTTTTTGAATTTTTAATGCTCAAATTCCTTTAAAATATTTTCTTTGTGAATTCTTCTCTCTTAATGTTTTTGTTTTGTTTTATTCTATTTCATTTTATTTTATTTTTATTGTGCATATTTTAATGGAAAAAGATTTAAAATGGAGCTGATACAGAATGTAAAGAACCAGAGAAGAAGAGGAATTACGTTGGAACAATGCATGAAGCTTCAAGTTAGTGAGTTGAAGGAATTTTCTAACGTGATTAAGAAGGTGTAATGGATTGTGAGATGACCATATCAGCTTAAGTGTGAGGAGTAGAGAGCATGGAAGAGCGAAATAGAAGAAGCCACGTAAAGAAGAGAAATGAGCTGAACAAGAATGAAGCTACGGGTTGCATGATGCATAAGCTGAAAAGAAGAAACTTTAACATGGAAAAACGAGGCATGTAGCTCACAAACACGAGCAGAAGTGAAGTATGTGAAAGTAAAGCACTTCATGTGAGGAGTACGTGGCTAAACAGAAAAAGGGAACCATGTGAAGTGAGCTTGGTTCTGGCACATACACAATCATCCATGAAGGCTAGAGAGGAAAAGGATCTATGGGCTGGGGAGGACTCCAACTTAAACACACATTCGAGCTACACGAAGAAGCTATGGCCACGTGAAGAATGAAGAGAAGAAACATGTGAGAAGCTACATAATTCATGAAGGGAAACAAAGCCATGCATGCAGGGGCAGCAACACACTCGAATGCAGAACAGAGCATGAACATAAGAGGAACACCACCAGTTTTGATGTAAAGAAGGGCTGTAGAACGAGGAAGAAGCAAGGAAAGAAAAGAAGGAAACAAGCACATTTTGAAGGGGATTAGCGTCAAAAACACGATAAGAAATGACTAGAGAACAACGTTGAGCAGAGTAGGTGAAAGAAACATGTGGAGCTGAGGTAAATTCTGATGCTTTGAAAAGAAGAAAAAGTTGGAAGTAGAACGCGAAGAAGGAGGAATCACGTGGAAGCTTGGGTAGGCAAAAGAAGAAGCAACATGGAATATTATAAAGGAATTCATGTGGCAATTGAAAGAAATGCAAATGCATAAGCTGACTCATATTAATAAAGCACGTGAATGAGCAATAACAGAGCACGTGAGGGAGATTATTACATTCGGGCAGAGGCTACATTCATCCATCACGAAAATCATCCATTCCATTCGCATTCAACACTCTGTCATTCCATCCACCACGGCTTCATTCCATGCGACATTCCACCCTTTCATCCAGCAGCCATCCCTCATGACATCTCCTTCATTCCCACCTCCATCCATTCTCCAATGAAGCTCTAATCCACCTTGAGGCTAGCTAGGAGGAAGACCCTTGGTGCAAGCTTGAATCCAAGGATTAGGATTAGAAGTTTAGGCTAAGAATTTCATTTTATTTTCCTCTCTTTCTATATCAATTTTAATTATTTTATCTGCTTGGTTGAGCTTGTAAGTGATTGAAATTGATTTAATTCATGATTGATAGATGGTTAAACATTGATTAAGAGAGACATTGGCTTATTAATTATATGAATTAAGTGCTAGATTTTCATTTTCTTACTATTTTCCAAGTGTGCAATCAAGGTGTTTGATAAAATGCTTGTGAGAATTGGTGTGCTTAATTGTTTGATTTAAGGATTCCTTGGAGTTTGGCTGGTTAATTAAACATCGTAGGGTGTTAATTCAGAAGCTAATTGATTAATTAATCATCCAATTCAAGTGTTCACAGATCTTAATCATAAGAATTAGTAATTTAATGGTAGTTAAGGTCTCCATTAACATCAAATTGCTAGTTTCTTGATTCTTGCGTGGTAACTTAAGATACAATTACAGTGAACACAATTAGGAACTCTTAGGCCATTATTAATCACAATTGGATTAGGATAAGGATAGTGGATATCAAGGGACAAATCCAAAGCTAGTCACAAGTCCATTATAAACCATAATTCATCCAGCTAGGTAGAATTTAGGAACTTTATTTCAATTTTAATTTACTTAGTTTAATTAGATCAAAAACCCCCAAATTTTAGATAGCTTTTAGGATCTTTTAATACTTAGAAAACTAATTGAACTCTATTTCCAAAGGAGATGACCTAGGTTGTGCCACTAGCTACACATTTAGTTCAACTTAGTTTTATTTTGAGGCTTGTGCGATAGAACCATCAAAATTTGGTGTCGTTACGAGGGACTTGGAGTCTCAATTATTTGAGAAAGTTTTCTAAGTGCTTTAGTTCTATTTTAACTCTATTTTGGTTCTATTTTAGCTTAGTTTTTGTTCTATTTTGGATTGAATGGAGTGGGATCTCACAGAAAGTTCTAACTCTAAGAACTTAAAGAGATCATACTAGAAGCCTATGATAATGCGAAGATCTATAAAGAAAAGACAAAGGCATTCCATGACAAGATGATTGCAAGAAAGGAGTTTGTTGTTGGCCAAAAAGTCCCACCTTATAAATCCCGCTTGAAGCTTATGCCAGGTAAACTTCATTTCAAATGGGAAGGTCCTTACATAATTTCTAATGTTTTCCCTTTTGGTGCAGTTGAGCTTCAGGATGAGCAGATAGGAGCTAAATTCCTTGAATAATTGATGAATTGAATCTTAAATGGTTATTCAAGAGCCTTTATGGGGAATACACTAAAGAGCAAGAAATTAAATCTAAATTTGGTAAACTAAAAAGGGCAAGGATAATTGAATTCTAGGGAGTCCATCTGAAGGCTAGTTACCACATTTTCTCAACTGTTCACTTCATTTAGTCTTAAGTTTTTTATTCTTGTCAATTAAATTTTAGTTCAATTAAATTCTAGCATTTCAAAACCCCTAAAACAAGTCCCAATTAGTGATACTTGGAACACTCTTTCATAAACAAATTGAGGCACAAACTCCTTAGGAAATGACCTAGGTTGCACCATTATCTATAGAATTCATTTTGCTTCCTAGTTTTATTTGAGATTGCGTGACACGATCGTCAGTCACTCCACTAGACAATAGTTGTACCAAACTTTTGCATGTATATGTATAAAATATTGGCTTTAATGTATACGAATTAGGACCTTGTTTTTAAATATATCTTACCTTTGTGTATACAAATCAAATGTTATTATTATTCGTGAACATGTATCTTTGTGTATGCAAATCAAATTTGGACTTTTACTTCTAAATGTACTTTATCATTATGCATAACAATCAATTATTGTTGTCCTTGATGATGAAGACTTATCCTATTTTATGTTATTTATAACATAATGCAGTATGTAAGAAGGTTACAATAATGGTGCATCCATAGCAGGTCATCCAGCCAGGGCCAAAGGATGACTCCCTTCTATACCTCCAGACACGACATGTGTCATAGGCTGTATGGCTCGGTCACATAAAATAATCTCACACTTAAATTGTTTTAGTTGGTCATTATATTTCACCTTTACTTTATCTGATTTAATTGTAATAATATGTATAATATTTTATACATTTTTTTTTTATGACCGATTGCTCCGCCCACGACTTGTCATGCACACTAATCAGCTTCCTCCACCTCCTCCTGCTATTTTTGACAGGTTATGTAGAGAAGTTAGTCATAATCATTCCACTTGTCCACATCGTCACTCCACTAGACAATAGTTGTTCCAAACTTTTGCATGTATAGGTATAAAATATTAGCTTTAATGTATACGAATTAGGACCTTGTTTTTAAATATATCTTACCTTTGTGTATACAAATCAAGTGTTATTTTTATTTGTGAAAATGTATCTTTGTGTATGCAAATCAAGTTTGGACTTTACTTCTAAATGTACTTTATTGTTATGCATAATAATCAATTATTGTTGTTCTTGATGATGAAGACTTATCCTATTTTATGTTATTTATAACATAATGCAATATGTAAAAAGGTTACAATAATGGTGCATCTGCAACAGGTCATCCAGCTAAGGCCAAAGGATGACTCCCTTCTATACCTCCAGACACGACATGTGTCACAGGTCGTGTGGCTTGGTCACATAAGATAATCTCACACTTAAATTATTTTAGTTGGTCATTATATTTCACCTTTACTTTATCTGATTTAATTGTAATAATGTGTATAATATTTTATACATTTTTTTTGGATGACCAAGTGCTCCGACTACGACATGTCATGCACACTAATCAGCTTCCTCCACCTTCTCCTGCTATTTTTGATTATCTTCAACAGGCTGGGTTCTATGGTGATGCTCGATTAAGTGAATTTGAATATGATCCATCACTTGTGTCGGTGCTTGTAGAGAGATGGCAGCTCAAGACTCATACCTTTCACACTACCCGCAGAGAATGGATGATGACTTTAGAGGATGTTGTTGTGCAATTGAGCCTCCCATGCACAGGAAGGCTAGTTATGGTCGCACGAATTTTATATGGCCACAAACATATGAATGGCTACTTGGAATTACACCACCAGATGATAAAGTAATTGGACAAAGGGTCATCATTAGTTGGTTAGCTGAGCACTTTAATGAATTGTCTGATGATGCAAATGATGAAGATGTGCAACGATTTGCACATGCATATATATAGAGGTTGATCAGTGGTTTTCTTATACTAGATAAATCTAGTCATAAGGTGTACTTAATGTACCTTTCATTGTTGTGGGATTTTGAACAAGCTGGTGAATATAGTTGGGGATCTGCACTATTAGCCCACTTATATAGAAAGCTTTGTAATGCAACTAACCATGAGGAACAAGGTATATGTGGTTGTTCGACTCTATTTTATCTCTGGGCATGGGATAGATTTCCAATGTTAGCGCCACAGATAGCCAGATCCCCAGACAGATATATATCCTCATTACCTCATTTAGGATTCAGGTAAGACATGAGAAGTAATATATACAAATTACATGGTTTCAAAATATTATTTATTTCTCTATCAACATGTTGTAATGTGTTTTCTTGGAACTACATATGGGAAAATGTGGGACAACCTCCCCATCTTAGGGTCATGGCCTTATGGCAATATCGAATTTTGTTGGATGTAATGTGAGACAATGAGGTTTATTCACTTTACATAAATTGATCTTTGTTAAATTAACTATTGTATATAATGTATTTATTATGACTTTCTCATGTTTTTTATATAGATAATTTGGCAGCCATATGAATCAAACAGTGTGCAAGACCTTATCTCACAATATTGCTTAACATCTCGAGACATTTGGCTAACTTCAGTGCCCCTTATTTGTTTTTATATCATGGAGTGGCATCACGCAGATCGTGTGCTTCGCCAATTTGGGAGGCAGTAGCCGATCCCCACTTCTCCAGTTAATTTAAGGGCTTGTCATATATTATAACTATGAGTAAAAACATCAACGAATTAGCAAGAAGAGCATATAGGCTTTATTGAAGCATGGAATGCATGGCAAAATACTTTATCTCATGCGCTAATAGCTACAGCACTTATGGATCGCACTTCTGAATACATGCAATGGTATTGGACTCATACTCGCCTATGGATCCATCCCACTAGTGATGCTGCTGGTTTTACGGTATATTTTTTACTTATAGCCATTATTATTTTTTTTCTTAGTATATCTTATATCTTTATTTCACTAGTGTAACTTTTTTTTAGGCTGATATTGCTAATGACCTATATAGGTTAAGCATTCAAGACCCTTCACAAATAGATTATTGTGACTATTGAGAGAGAGTGAGTTATGAACAAATGAATATTTTATTGGCTTTTGGGGAACAACATTTCACGATAGTTTTCCAGCCTGCTTCACGTGCTCCTAATTTACCACGACCAGAAATTCCAGAAGGTAGGCCAGGCAAAAAACGTGAAGGTTACATGTCAATTCGGTTGCCCTTTATTGACCCCAATGAACAAAATCATCATGACATCAGTGCTTCAGTATCATCTGCGCTAGATGAAGATGCTGTAACACAACAACCCCCTAATACAGGTGATCCATCTTCTTCTCTCCTGATTAGTTAATATACAGACTTTGGAGATGTTGGTCCCTCCTATTATGTGCCTCCTTCGTTGTTGTCAGAATTTGAATCTTTTGGTCCCTCTCAATTTAGGTCGTTTATGTCATTATTTGATGACCCAACAATCTTCAATACTAAATATGGTGGTCAATTGTTTGAAATTGGAGGATCATTGCATTATGGGTTCATAACCCCTTCAGCATCCAATTCCTCTTGTGCATTCTTCCACATTTGATCTAAATTCTTCATCATCTATTCCTACTAATAATCCACCATATCAACAACATGAAGAACCTGAAGAACCCATAGGTCAAGGGCAACCACAACGTGAAAGACGAAGAACTCGTTGTGGCACTGGTAGCCACTATTTTTTATATGTATGATCAATTAAACTTATTTTCATATATTATTACAAATAACCTTGATATATTAATTTAATTTATCCTATACTTAAAAATATATTATATTGTTAGGTACTTTTTACAATAATAACTTTTATTTTTAACTATATTTCTATACAATTTTCTTCATTTTTTTTATATTAATTTATTCTTTATTGGATACCTTAAAAGTTAATTTTTTTACTACTTTATTAATAATTATTGATATTTACTATTTACCTAAATTAATTAATTAATTATTTCATAACTAATATTTATATATAACACATTAATGAATGATAATTCTAAAATAAATTAATCACTAACTCTAATTAATTAATTATATAATTATTTTTAATTATCCACACTCACTCATTAAAATAAATTAATTATAACTAATTCTAACAAATTAATTATATAATAATAATTACTTATTAATTACATCTTACACCATAATAAACATACCTTAACTAATTTTAACTACTTAATCATATAATAATTATTAGCTAATCATATTTCAATTATAGACTAATCATTTACTAATAATTATCTCTTTATTATTAACTAATCATACACTAATCATTATCTCTTTAAATCACATTCTCTTCCTTAAAAGTTGTGCCTCACCAAAGTTGGAGTGAATGGATCCGACTTTGGCAACAATTATGGGATCTAGGTAAATATTTTAATCCAACATGGATTTAACAAAAAAAAATTAAAATAAAAAGGATTCTAATCAAAAAATCGTGTTTTGCGATAGACGAAAGGGACTTGAGAGAGTGGTCAAAACGCAAGGAATTTTGCGTTTTGGCTCTCGTTTTCACTTTTTTTTTCTTCATCTTTTTTTTTTTAATGCGCCTAGAAAGTTCCCAACTTTTGATGAGTCATCAACGATTTTGGTCCTAAGCCCACAAAATCTCTTGATTGACCTAACAATGTTAAGTCAAGTAAAATTTTGCATTCATTACCATCTCTTCCCTCTTTTTTTTTTCAAATTTATATAAGACTATAGCCTTTTTGCTTTAGGATTTTGTTTTAGGTTAGCTCTCTAGGGCATAATTTATAAGCCTTTTTACTTTAGGATTTTGTTTTCGGTTAGATATCTTGGGCACAATTTATAAGCTAAAGTCTTCTCTAAAATAAATCCTCATAAAAATTAAGTAAAATTTTTGTATATATTATTATTTTTTACATTCTTTTACTTAAAACTTCTCTTAAAATAGAAAAAAAAAACTAAACCTAAGTCCAAAACAAAAAAAAAAATCTTAAATGGGCTAGCAAAATAATAACATAAAGCAATTAACAATTTTTTTCATTGCTATTATTTTTTTTTGTAAATTATTTTTACCTTACTTTTCTTTTAAAAAGTCCATATAAAATATGTTGTTTATATTTATCTCTCTTTATTTGTTGCTTGGGTGAAAAGAGTGAAAATGTAGTTTTTTTATTATTTAAATTATTGCCAAAGGAACAAGTAAAAATAAAGAATATGTATTTTGTCTAATTGACATAACATGCCCAAAAATGAAACAACTTGATTGCCCTTAACATAATTAGTTAGAATAGACTCAAATAATTAGACTAAACTAGACCTAATTTAGAAATATGTAGAATGAACAAACAACCTAAACAAAGTACCATTGTGATGATTAGGCTTGCAAAATTTCTTACTCTTAATCATAGGTGAAGGTATGTATTTTTGCTTCCACTTAGAATCTCTCATTAGAATTTTATTAGATTGAAAGTTTGCGATATGCTTAAGGAGAAATTCATAATGTTGATTATGCGAATGCATCAACATGTTAAGAGATTGCTTTGTAATATAATTGTAAGTAATTCATGTATGTTGTATGTAATTTAGGCTTACACTGCACCTCAATGAGACTTTCACTTAACACACTTCATCTTTTAAGCATTAGCATTTTTGGTATTCTTACACTCGCCTGCCTGCATTGACAAGATATTTTCCTGATATGGTAGCCATTAATTAGGCACTCTGTAACCATACAGCTAGTTTCTTATGCTTCTTAATCACAAAGAATCTCTTTGTCACTAAAATTGGTATTAATTAATGAACAACTCAAGCTGTACCTACTTGCAAATATATCACCTAACTAGATAAAGATAAAAATGATAATCTATTAGTTTTTTTTTTAATTTATAAGAGAATTGAACTTGTGACCCCTTACTTAAGCTGCCATTGAATCCTTTCATTTTCTTTTTGAAATTGATAATATTAATTTAAAAAAGATATAGACATAAAGTACATGAAATTTATTAGTTAAGTGAGTCTCACACATTCTTCGCATATTTCTTTTCAAAATTAGTTGTGTCAATTTCAAATAAAAATTGAAAAGATCCTAATTAACCTAAATCTTTATTAAATTACATGTCAATTTCAAAGAAAAAAATGGGATGATCCAAATTAACCCAAACCTCTATAATATGGAATGTGCCACTTGTAATGTCTAGTTTTCGTTAAACGACAGAAACAGGCACGTTTTCAAAGTACGTCCCTCAAAATGAATTAGTTAAGGTGCCAAAAAATTTTAAGAACATTCTAGACTTCTAAAAATGAGAATCCTAACCTCAAATGGAAGGAAAAACATAGCTAGAATGAAGAAACAAATTTTGATGAAAAACTTACGAAACGTAATGACATTTTTATAATTTTGGGCAATTTTTGGAATTCACACAGGAGGGCTTTTTAAATGAAAGTTTTGAGTTCTCTGGGGTTTTCAGAGGCCCTAAAAACCATGGGAAGGCTCAGGACAATTAAATACCATCCGGTGGACGTTTTCCAATATCGATGTGCCTGAACTTTAATGGATATGTTCGGGAAGGTTTTAGCTTCGATTTGAGTGATTCCAAAAGCATTTTTCTTAATTGGGAACCCAAATTTTATAATGAAAAATAAATTTCTTAAAAAGGAGCTAAAACAAAGGAGAAACAAAAATGCAAAGTACGAAAAGCAAAATTGGAATTTTTGAAAAAGTCCTTTTACCCTAGCTATATATAGGTGGCGCCTCACACTTGCCCTCATTTCACTTTAGATTTTCTAGCCCCAAATTAGAAGCAAAACCCTAAGGGAGAGGCGCCCAAGAGAGGTAGAAGAAGGAGGAAGAAATCCAAGTTTAAGGTATGTTTTCATGGTGATTTTCCTTGCTTTTCTTCATCCACACCACCTCTCCTCCTTTCTCCTTTATTTCCTTGGATTAAAATGAAGTTTATAAATCTAATTCAAGGGAGAACTTCAAGGGAAATTTCGGAATTGAAGAGAGGAGCTTGGAGAAAGCAAGATTCAAGCCAAACTAAGCAAGGAAACAAGGTAAAAATGTATCCTATGGTTAATATCCTCCATCACTCTTCTTCTCCATTTTGCCTAACCCTAGGAGCCATAGAAGGATCTGATTTTCAAGCCCAACCAAGCATGAATCTTAGGTATTTGATGGAGGAGAATAAGAATATGCAAAGAAAACCATGAAATAGCCATTAGAATTCAAGATGCAAAACTTAGAGTTTTAGGTGCACCTTCCAAATTCTGAATTTATGTGATGATTCCTAGGTTTAATTAAGAGTTTATATGAGTTCTTGAGACACCTAAGATGCTCCCCACAAGCTTCTTCCTTCAAGAAAACTAAGAGAACTCCAAGAAGCCCAAATGATGCCTATGTCTAGGCCAAGAGGGGTTCTTGTAGTGGGGGAGAGTTTTAAATTTTTCTAAGATCATTCTTGAGTCATATTTGATGAATTAAAATGAAGGGAGGCCTTGGAAAAAATTTAGAACTCATAGCAATTGATTTGGTGCCTTAGGTTCCATATTATGACCTAAAGAAGCAACATGGTGTTAGGCTCTTTGTTTTAATGGTGTGATGACTCCAAGAGGCTTAAAAGGAGTCAAGAATCATATTTGAAAGGAAAGAATGAGGCCTAGAAATTATTTGAGGGGTGTTGCTTCATTAGGTGCATTTATGGACCATAATGGAGCCTATAGAGCAATCTAGTGTTTAAGCAAGTTATGTAACCTTAAAATATGTTTCATGAATCTAATTGGCTTCTATAAATTGTATCTAGGCCAAGAGAAACCATCTCTATCAATTTGTGGGTGTGTAGCCGAAAGAGGAGGCTTGAATCCTAAAGGAAAAGTGTGTAATTATACACAAGGTAGCGCTTTCCACCTTCTCTCATGCATGGATGTGTGTTTAGCTTGTTTTAGAATGTGTGTATGTGTATTTTCAAGCTATGAAAAGTATGATAGCATGCCTTTATATGTCATGATTCTTGATGCCATGTTATGCTTCCAAATAAATACATGATGTTTGTTTGAGTTTGTTGGAGTGTGGAGAGGCCGAGAACTCTTCACCATGGTGAGGATGAGCCAAAAACCCTTGACTTGGTTGAGACAAAGTAAAGAGTCTCCCAAAAGCAAAGTAGGCTCCCAAGAGTATGGTTAAATCCAAAGCTCTCAAAGAACGGGCAAGGCAAGTCCAAAATCCATGAGGAGAAGTGTGAGGCCAATCCAAACACTTAGTAAGCTCTTGAATGTCTTGTATGATTTGTTCATATGCCAAGCTTGCTTTCTAAATGCTCATGACTTCCATTTTCTCCATACATGCATTTGTAAACTTGCTTTGCACATATTATGTATGATTGAATGGGAGATGAGCTATTGGGATTTTTTGAATCTCATCCCCTCCTCTCCAATGCTCTAACATGCTAGCTGGACCAAGTAGCTATGTCAATGAGAGCCAACAACAATGAAGAAGGAAGATTGACAACCATAAACTTAGCCTTTGTCATTTTGGAACCATAATGATGTTTCATGATGTATATTGTGTTGTAAATGGTGTATGACCCTTGAGCCATGCATAAATATGATATTATATGATGTTTAAATGTATGGATATGATGTATGACCTCTAGCATATATTTTGAGTATATAATGCCAAAGTATGCAACTTAAGAGTTTGATGAAAATATACATAAGTGTGGGTTGAATTGTCAAAATGAGATGCATGAGGTTTGGAACCATTTGGCAGCTCACACAAGTTTTAAATGTACTTTTAGACTTGCCCAAAAGGTGCCAAGACGAAGGGAAATCCATTTGGCAACTTTGGTACCTCTATAAAGCCAAATTTGACCATAATGGAATCCTATGTCACTTTTTAGCCAAATGAGTTATTTTTTATTTGATATTTGACATGCAATTAGGTCTCATTGAGAGCTTTTTGGGAAGCTAAAGATCATAATTTTTGTAGGTCTATAGAATATTTGGTGATTTTTCAAAGTTAACAAATTTTATGGTTTTGGTCTACTGCACTATTCATTTAGTTCGAAATTGAAATAGAAACTAGACATTCATAGTGACTCATGCCAACTAAAAGAACCTCATTTGGATGTCTAAAGAGGAAGATATGAATTTTTGAAGTTTCTATCTAGTATTAGGAATTTTGCCCGACCAGAGGTACTATTCCATTGAATTCTGAGGTCTGTGCTTAATGAACTGGTCTGAAGATATTTTTCCTCTCTACCTAACATCCACAGCTTTCCATATTTGTATCATTTGCATGAATTGGATTTTTTTGAAATTAATTGGACATTTTCAAAGTTTTCTACAGAATTCTGTATCAATTCCAAGATGCAGCCTGACCTTTGGACCATTCTGGATGTCAAATGCCCACTGTAATGAATGTTATGGTTTGGGCATATTTTTAGTGAGAAGTATACATCCATAGCTTTCTAGAATGGCCAAGATCATATGTTTCAATTTTTCTAGATTTAGTTATAATTTTTCAAAATTTGGTCAGAAAATGGAGCAAATCTGGCTAAAATTAAACAAGCCCATTTCATGCTTCATTTCGGTTTCCATGAGTTATAGGCATGATTTTAGGATGCAAATGAGTTGTAATGATGTATTTAAAGATGAGAATGCATAACGTGAGCTTTCACAGTCCACATGACACCGAATGAAATTATTAGATTCGATGCAACGCAAGAAAATGGTTTATTTTTAATAGAATTTCTTACTCCCTTCTTACAATATATCACATGAACATGTAATTGATGATGGATATGACCTAGAAATTGTGGTGTTACATTTATTAGTATCAAAGCAAAGGTTCATGCTCTCATTGTGGGTTGTGGCTTGTGTTTATGAGTTGCCTAGATACATATGAGCTTATTTTCAGATGAATCGAGTGTGTTTGATGGTAGAAGTATTCCCTAGCTTATGTTACAGTTTGGTATGATGTTTCAGCACAATGGTGAACACTAGGAGAGGTCGGCCCTCTAGAGAGGCTTGTGCTAATGAAGCCGGGCCTACTGATCCAGTTGCTGGAGCCTTACAGTCCATCATGGCTCGCCTAAATCAGCAGCAGGCCGTTATTATGCAGTTACAGGAATGGCTTGCTGAGAGAGATAGCCAGGGCCCTACACTTACTCCTCTTCAGCCACCTCCACACTCAGATCAACCTGAGCATTCAAGGGCGACTCACCCAGATCTATAGCCACACATGCAAGTTGTTGCCCCGATTCCACCAGCTCAGACGCCTCCTGAACAGCAACAGCCCTCGACCAGAAAGGTCATTTCTTAGTTCAGGAAATTCGGGCCTCCCATCTTTTGATGGTGAAATGAACTTAGATAAAGCTGAGGCTTGGATCATGGAATTAGAGAAAATCTTTAAGGTGATATAGAGTGCACATCTGAGCAGAAAGCTAAGATGGTTATATTTCAGTTACAGGAAGAAGCAAATTATTGGTGGAAGGGCATCGAGCCTATCTTGAGAGCGAGGAACGCCTCGATCACATAGGAGGCATTCCTCGAAGTGTTCCACGAGAAGTACTTCCCTAATTCCATCAAAGATAAGAAAGAATCAGAATTCATTCTATTTAAGCAGACTCCAAGGATATCCATGGACCAATATGTAGCAAGATTTGTTGAGCTCTCTAGATATTCCTCCTATTTATAGAGACATAATGATGAAAGATAGAGGATAGACAGGTTAGAGAAGGGCTTGCTCCCTGAGTCAGAGATAGGGTGGTGCCATAGAGAATCAGGCACTTTAATACCCTTGTTGAAGTATGTAGAGTCATAGAAACCAATCTCAAGATGATGTAGCCTACTTCTAGTGCCAGACCACCCCTTCCCCTCCTGAGCCCAAGAGACCTAGAAAAGGTTCTCAGGCTATAGTTACGAGCTGTAGAGGTGGGAATAGTCAATGAAGCCGAAAAGGTAAAAGACGGAGGACTCAGTCTAGTAAAGGCAGTGCACCTATCATATGTCCTTAGTGTGGCAAGAATCACAGCACTAGACTGTGCTATGTGGGACAGAATGTGTACTTCAGGAGTGGTAGGCTAGGACTTATAGCAAGGGATTGTACCCAGGCTCCTCCACAGGCTCTATTGAAGATCACACAACTGAGGGAGATGGCTCCTCTTCCCAAACCACAGACCTAGGCAGAGTCTTCGCCCTATCATAATAAGAGGCTAGCCGGTCCCTGAGTCTAATTCAAGGTACTATTAGAATAAATGATTTTTTTGTGACTGCATTATTCGATTTGGGTGCTAGCCACTCGTTTATATCATATGACTGTGCTAGGAGGTTAGGTCTGAGTATGCATATATTGCCACATGAGTTGCATGTATCTACCCTAACAGGAAACCGAGCCATTACCTCCCATGCTTGCTTGAATTGTGTGATCCAGTTTAATCATTACCTGACCACCCTTAATTTAATTTGTATGCCCCTTTATTGATATTTATGTAATTATTGGCATGAACTAGATATCTGCAAATAATACCACACTCGAGTGTGGGACTGTGCCTAGTACTAGGGCTGAATTATCAATTATAACCACCTCTCAGGTTGAGAGATCTCTAGGGCATGGTTGTCAGGGGTATCTTTTTTTTTTTTTCAGTTCAGGCTGAGGTAGAAGAGGGTATAGATGAGATTCTCGTAGTGAGGGAGTTCCCAGAGGTATTTCCCAAAGAAATTAGCAGACTGGCCCCAGAGAAAGAGGTAGAGTTTCCTATAGACATTGTACCTGAGGCGGGTCCAGTGTCTAAGGCCTAGTGTAGGATGGCTCCCACTAAGCTAGTAGAGCTTAAGAAACAGATAGAAAAGCTTTTAGAGAAGGGTTTTATCAGACCTAGTGTCTCGCCGTAGGGAGCTCCAGTCCTATTCGTAAAGAAGAAAGATGGGAGCCTTAGATTATGTATAGATTACCGGGAACTCAATAAGATAACCATTAAGAATAAGTACCTTCTCCCTCGCATAGATGACCTCCTAGATCAGTCAGTGGGAGCATTAGTATTTTTTAATATAGACCTTAAGTCGGGATATCATCAGCTCATAATAAAGGCTGAGGATATCCCCAACACAGTGTTTAGAACTAGATATGGGCATTATGAATTCCTAGTTATGCCTTTCAGATTGACGAATGCACCTGCAATATTTATGGATTACATGAACAAAGTTTTTAGGCCATACTTAGATAGATTTGTAGTTGTCTTCATAGATGACATCCTCATTTACTCAAAAAGTAAAGAAGAACATGAGCAGCACTTGAGATTAGCCTTGGAGACCCTGAGAGAGAAACAGTTGTATGCTAAACTTAGTAAATGTGAGTTCTGGCTCACTGAGGTTCAATTTCTAAACAGGGTTGTAGTAGATCTCTATAAGGTAGAGACAGTATTATAGTGGGAGAGACCTAGGATAGTGACAGAGATCAGGAGCTTCCTAGGTTTAGCAGGGTATTATAGGAGGTTCATTCAGGGCTTTTCTCAAATAGCGATGCCTTTGACCCGGCTTACCAAAAAGAATGTGTCGTTTGTATGGAATGAAAAATATGAAAGTAGTTTTTAGGAATTGAAGTACAAGTTAACCACAGCCCCAGTTTTAGTACTCCTTAACCCTAAGGAAACTTTTGTAGTATACAGTGATGCCTCTAAGAAAGGGTTAGGACGTGTGCTTATGTAAAAAGACCGAGTGGTAGCTTATGCTTCTAGACAGTTGAAACTTCATGAGGAAAATACCCCACACATGACTTAGAGTTAGCCGCAGTAGTGTTTGCTTTGAAAATATGGAGACACTACTTGTATAAGGCAGCAATAGAAATTTATAGCGACGACAAGAGCCTCAAATATTTATTTGAACAGAAAGAGCTAGATATGAGGCAACGGAGATGGTTAGAATTTTTGAAAGATTATGATTTCACATTGAAATACCATTTCAGTAAGGCTAATGTGGTAGCTGATGCCCTGAGTAGAAAATCCATACATATGGCCTGTATGATGATCTGAGAACATAAATTGATTCAGAGATTTAGAAACATGAGTCTCTCCTGCAAGGTGTATTCGGGAAAATTATTAATGAGTGAAACCCGAATAGAAAGCGACCTGAGGGATCAAATAAGAGAGGCCCAGTAGACAGATGATCATGTAAATAAGATTAGAACCCAGATAGCCCAGAGTAGTATTCAAGAGTTCAATTTGTTTGAAGATGACATAGTGAGATATAGGGATAGGCTATATGTGCCTAGAAACACAGAAATCAGAAAGAAGATATTAGATGAGGCACATAAAAGCAAGTATACCATTCATCCGGGTAGTAACAAAATGTACCAAGATTTGAAGAAAATGTTTTAGTGGCCTGGGATGAAAACAGACATAGTAGAGTATGTCTCCCAATGTCTAGTATGCCAAAAAGTAAAAATAGAATGCCAGAAGCAGCTGGGTTACTTCAACCCCTAGATATCTCAGAGTGGAAATGGGACAACATAGCTATGGATTTTTTCATAGGATTACCCAAGACATCATCGGGGTATAATGCAATATGGGTAATAGTAGATGAAATTAGCACATTTTTTACCTATGAGAACCACTTATACCCTAGACAAGTTAGCCCAGCTGTACATCAGGTTGATAGTTAGGCTGCATGGGGTGCTTAGGAGCATAGTATCAGATAGAGATCTCATATTCACATCGAATTTTTAGAGATCATTACATGATACTTTAGACACCAGACTCAGATTTAGCACGGCCTATCATCCTCAGACAGATGGATAGACGGAGAGAACCATCCAAACCCTGGAGGACATGTAGAAGGTGTGTATGCTAGAAATGAAAAGGAGCTGGGACATACTTACCTTTAGCGAAATTCGCCTACAATAACAATTATTATACAAGTATGCAGATGGCACCATATGAGGCATTGTATGGGAGGAAGTGTAGGTCCCCAATGTGTTGGGTTGAGTTAGGAGAGCGGAGCCTTATAGGCCCAGAATTAATGGATTCGACCTCTAGATAGATAGAGACTATTAGAAAGAAGCTTTTGATGGCCCAAAATAGATAGAAAAGTTATGCAGATAAACGCAAGCAGCTGTTAAAGTTTGAGATTAGAGACCATGCCTTTATTAGAGTGTCTCTAGTCACAAGAATAGGTCAATCCATTAAGAGTCAAAAGCTCAGATCAAAGTACATAGGTCCCTTCTAGATTCTTGATAAAGTAGGACCTATGGCATACAGACTAGCCCTTCCTCCAAATCTAAGCCAAGTTCATAACGTATTCCATGTTTTCTAATTGAAAAAGTACCAACCCGACCCCTCACATGTCATAGAATATGAGAATGTGCAGTTACAGGATGATCTATTATATATAGTATCACCAGATCGGATCGTAGATGTTAGACTCAAGTAGTTACGGAATAAGACGATACTGCTGGTGAAAGTATTTTGGAAGGGGTTATCTTCCAAGGAAGCTACCTGGGAACTAGAGGCTAATATGAGGAAGAAATATCCAGAACTCTTCCCATGAGGTATATTATCTAAATTTCGAAGACAAAATTTTTAAAGGGGGAGAATTATAATGTCCAGTTTTTGTTAAACGATGAAAACAGGCACGTTTTCAAAGCAAGTCCCCCAAAATAAATTAGTTAAGGCCCTGAAAAATTTGAGAAATATTCTAGACTCCTAAAAATAAGAATCCTAGTCTTAGACAAAAGGGAAAATGGAGCTAGAATGAAGAAACAAATTTTGACGAAAAACCTACGAAATGTAATGGCATTTTCGTAATTTTGGGTAAATTTTGGAATTCACATATAAGGGCTTTTTAAATAAATTTTTTGAGTATTTTGGGGTTCTCAGAGGCCCTGAAAACCATGGGAAGCCTTGGGACAATTAAATCCCCTCCGGTGGACGTTTTCTAATGTCGGTATGCCCAAACTTTGACAAATCCATTCAGGAAAATTTTAGCTTTGATTTGAGTGATTCCAAAGGCATTTTTATTAATTGGGAACCTAAATTTTATAATGAAAAAGACAGTTCTAAAAAATGAGCTAAAACAAAGGAGAAACGAAAATGCAAAGTACGAAGGGCAAAATTAAAATTTTTGAAAAAGTCCTTTTACCCTAGCTGTATATAGGTGGTGCCTCACACTTGCCCTTATTTCACTTCAGATTTTCAAGCCCCAAATCAAAAGCAAAACCCTAAGGGAGAGGCACCCAAGAGAGGAAGAAGAAGGAAGAAGAAATCCAAGTTTAAGGAATGTTTTCATGGTGATTTTCCGTGCTTTTCTTCATCCACACCTCCTCTCTTCCCTTCTCTTTTGTTTCCTTGGATTAAAACAAAGTTTATAAATTTGATTCAAGGGAGAACTTCAAGGAAATTTTTGAAATTGAAGAGAGGAGTTTGGAGAAAGCAAGATTCAAGCTAAACTAAGCAAGGAAACAAAGTAAAAATACATCCTATGGTTTATATCTTCCATCACTCTTCTTCTCCATTTTGTCTAACCCTAGGAGCCATAGAAGGATCTAATTATCAAGCCCAATGAAGCATGAATCTTAGGTATTTGATGGAGGAGAATAAGAATATGCAAAGAAAACCATAAAATAGCCATTAGAATTCAAGATGCAAAACTGAGAGTTTTAGGTGCACCTTCCAAATTCTGAATTTATGTGATGATTCCTAGGTTTAATTAAGAGTTTATATGAGTTCTTGAGACACCTAAGATGCTCCCCACAAGCTTCTTCCTTCAAGAAAACTAAGAGAACTCTAAGAAGCCCAAATGATGCCTATGTCTAGGTTAAGAGGGGTTCTTGTAGTGGGGGAGAGTTTTAAATTTTTCTAAGATCATTCTTGAGTCATATTTGATGAATTAAAATGAAGGGAGGCCTTGGAAAAAATTTAGAACTCATAGCAATTGATTTGGTGCCTTAGGTTCCATATTATGACCTAAAGAAGTAACATGGTGTTAGGCTCTTTGTTTTAATGGTGTGATGACTCCAAGAGGCTTAAAAGGAGTCAAGAATCATATTTGAAAGGAAAGAATGAGGCATAGAAATTATTTAAGGGGTGTTGCTTCATTAAGTGCATTTATGGATCATAATGGAGCCTATAGAGCAATTTAGTGTTTAAGCAAGTTATGTAACCTTAGAATATGTTTCATGAACCTAATTGGCTTCCATAAATTGTATCTAGGCCAACAGAAACCATCTCCACCAATTTGTGAGTGTGTAGCCAAAAGAGGAGGCTTGAATCCTAAAGGAAAAGTGTGTGATTGTACACAAGGTAACTCTTTTCATCTTCTCTCATACATGGATGTTTGTTTAGCTTATTTTAGAATGTGTGTATGTGCATTTTCAAGCTATGAAAGGTATGATAGCTTGCCTTTATATGCCATAATTCTTGATACCATGTTATGCTTCCAAATGAATACATGATGTTTGTTTGAGTTTACTGGAGTGTGGAGAGGTCGAGAACTCTTCACCATGGTAAGGATGAGCCAAGAACTCTTGAGCTTAGTTGTGACAAAGTAAAAAGTCTCCCAAAAGCAAAGTGGGCTCCCAAGAGTATGGTTGAGTCCAAAACTCTTAAAGAATGGGCGAGGCAAGTCCAAAATCCATGAGGAGAAGTGTGAAGCCAATCCAAACACTTGGTGAGCTCTTGAATGTCTTGTATGATTTGTTCATATGCCAAGCTTACTTTCTAAATGCTCATGACTTCCATTTTTTCTATACATGCATTTGTAAAGCTTGCTTTGCACATATTATGTATGATTGAATGAGAGATGAGCTATTGGGATTCTTTGAATCTCATCTCCTCCTCTCCAATGCTCTAACATGCTAGCTGGACCAAGTAGCTATGGCAATGGGAGCCAACAACAATGAAGAAGGAAGATTGACAACCATATACTTAGCCTTTGCCATTTTGGAACCATAATGATCTTTCATGATGTATATTGTGTTGTAAATGGTCTATGAGCCTTGAGACATGTGTAAATATGATATTATGTGATGTTTAAATGTATGGATATGATGTATGATCTCTAGCATATATTTTGAGTATGTAATGCCCAAGTATGCAACTTGAGAGTTTGATGAAAATGTGCATAAGTGTGGGTTGAATGGCCAAAATGAGATGCATGAGATTTGGGACCATTTGCACAGCTCACACAAGTCTTAAATGTACTTTTAGACTTGCCTAAAAGGTGCCAAGACCAAGGGAAATCCATTTGGCAACTTTGTTACCCCTATGAAGCCAAATTTGACCATAATGGAACCCTATATCACTTTTTAGCCAAATGAGTTAGTCTTGATCTGATATTTGACATGCAATTAGGTCTCATTGAGATATTTTTGGAAAGCTAAATATCATAATTTTTGGAGATCCATAGAATATTTCGTGCTTTTTCAAAGTTGACAAATTTTATAGTTTTGGTATGCTGCACTATTCATTTCGTCCGAAATTGAATTCTGTCACACGATGCTCAAATGATGTCCAATTACCATGAAATAGTACACAAAAACTAGACATTCATAGTGACTCACATCAACTAGAAGCACCTCATTTGGATGTCTAGAGAGGTAGATATGAATTTTTGAAGTTTCTGTCCAGTATCAGAAATTTTGCCCGACCAAAGGTACTGTTCCATTAAATTTTTAGGTCTGAGCTTGATGAACTGGTCTGGAGTTATTTTTTCTCTCTATCTAACATCCACATCTTTTCATATTGGTATCATTTACATGAATTGGAGTATTTTGGAATTAATTGGACATTTTCAAAGTCTTCTGTAGAATTCTGTATCAGTTCTAGGATGTAGCCTGACCTTTAGACCATTCTAGATGTCAAACACCCTTTTTAATGAAGTTATAATCTGAGCATATTTTTAGTGAGAAGTAGACATCCATAACTTTCCAGAATGACCAAGATTGCATGATTTTAATTTTTTTATATTTAGTTATGATTTTATGAAAGTTGGTCAGAAAATGGAGCAAATCTGACTGAAATTAAACAAGCCCATTTCATGCTTCATTTCAGTTTCTATGAGTTATAGGCATGATTTTAGGATGCAAGTGTTGTAATGACATATTTAAAAATAAGAATGCATAACATGAGCTCTCACGGTTCACGTGACACCGAATGAAATTATTAGATTCAATGCAACGCAAGAAAATGGTTTATTTTTAATGGAATTTCTCACTCCCTTCTTACAATATATCACATGAATATGTAATTGATGACAGATATGACCTAGATATTGTAGTGTTACACCACTCAATTTATTTTTTTAATAATGTTTAAGTTTTATTAAATTATAGAATATCTTTCAAAGTTAAGGAACCAAAAGTCATTGATTTTTTGGTCAAAGTATACAAAAATAAAAGATTAAAGATGTTTATTAAATTGTTAAAAAAATTTTCTAATTAATTCACTTTTTAATGTTGTACCATTTACTATTCATGTTGCAATTTTTTATTCATTCTTTGTACTTCATTTGTTTAATTGTGAATTTGTGATATCCTTAGCTATTTTTAATTTTATTTCTTATTATATTAAAATATGATTTATAATAAATAGATTCACAAATTTTTTGAATTTCAAATAAGAAATGAAAATTTTTCTTAAAACAATTATTATCAAAGTAACAACTTTTATTTAAAGCTTGTGATTTTAATTTTCAATAATAACAAATCAAAGTTAATCTAAAAAATTTATCCCTAAATCTAAGAAAATAAATTAAAATTTTAACTTATCGACCTAATAATTAAGATAAAATATGGAGGGATTTACAATGAGAATTGTCGCCTAGCTAAGGTGCCAGCTTCGCAGCACATCATCGAGTTCTAAAGCCAACATGAACTTAGAAAGTAAACGTACTAACCATTTAATTGAGTACAAATTTATTTACCAAAGCTCCAACACAAAGCTTGGAAGTTCCTAAAATATACCTAACTCAAATTTTAAATACTATCGCCTGACAAAGTAATTGAATTGAAGAGCCACATTTGAGTAAATTATAACATTTAAGTATAGTTACTTTTTATGTTATTTGGTTGCATCGCAATCGAAAAACATTTAAGAGCACCAATTGTTGGTTGAAGGCTGCATTAGCTTTGATACCATAAAAGAGTATCCAGAGAGGATACTAGTAACAAGCTCAGTTCATTTTGGATCTCTAAGAGATCTTTTTGAGATCTTATCCTGAGAGATACAACTCATGATGCATTCTTAATTTAGAATGCATCTTTAATTTAGAATGCGTCTGGACATACGCCAAAGATAAAGGAGGAACCCTTTTATCAAGCTCGACCTTTTCTTTAAGAGTCAAGGTAATACAACCAAGGCAGAAGAATGTTGAAGTATGTTCACACTTATCCCTTAGCAGTCTAGGAATATACTCAACACCTTGTCTTCTTAGGGCAAAATAATGTAATCTAATTTCCCAATTAGTCTCAACAAAATTATTTTCCTGGTATGCTTGGACTAACAACCTCTCTTCCCCTAGGCTTTTTTCTTGTCTTGGCCTCTTAGGACTAGAGATTCCTTTAGGCTTTTCAGAAAATCATTTAATTGAAAGACTCATGACAAGGTGAGATTCTTTTACTATAATTGTATTCCTTACCTGCTTTCTGATACACAGGATCTTTTTACAAGGTAAGTGTAAAGCATACTCGCATAATTACTTATAAAAAATTTTAGAAGATAAAATCTCTAGAGAGAAGACATGAGAAAACTTGGAAGTTTTATTTCTAGTAGGCTTGATTATACAACTCCTTTTGGCCACTACTGAGGAGCAATACACTTCTTATAGCCAAAGGCTAAAATATAAAGACAAACAACTTTTACAATAGTAGGGAATAGTAGGATAGACACACCTTTAACAATGTTACATAAAGCAACTTTTGAAAAGTAAGCACGTGAAAAACAAATCAGCACACAAAGACAATTATTTT
Source organism: Erythrophleum fordii (assembly GCA_032878935.1). Classification (NCBI taxonomy): domain Eukaryota; kingdom Viridiplantae; phylum Streptophyta; class Magnoliopsida; order Fabales; family Fabaceae; genus Erythrophleum; species Erythrophleum fordii. Next base: position 25,354,250 of record JAVQMF010000054.1, on the reverse strand, counting down.
ACAATAAGACAAATGACAGCCTGGCTGGATGAGCCTTATTCTTTCTTGATTGGTTCATGAGAAGGCGACAAGTTAGGATCATCATTAGAATTGTCAGAGGCATTTGGATTAGTTATTGATTTTCTGAAGTAGGTGAACAACCATTCTTCAAGTTCATCAATATCACTAGGCTCATTAGGATCTTATGAGTTCTGCATATAAGTGTCTTGAGGATTAGTTGGAAAAGCTTGAGATGTTGATGCTGAATAAGACTGTGAGCTGGATCCTTTCAAGAAGTTGGCCATTTAAGCTGGAGTCCATATCTCGATGTTTATGAGGTTTACTTCTGCTAACCTTAATTCTCCATGGATAAAATCATCAGGATATGGTCCCAATGAAATACGAAAGATAAACCTGCTTTCATGATAATTGTTAATTTCACATAAAAATGATTTAAGAGCCTTTAAAGCATCACTGGACTGTTTTGGCCAATTAAGAAAGGTGTTCCATTCATCCAATTGGGACGATGGATGATAAAGATGTTGGAAACCTTTTGATTAGCTTTAGGGTTGTTCTACAAATTATGATGTATGATGAGCTTATGAAGTTCCTGACACCACCAGTACAAAGGAGAAAACCACTCTAGAAGGGTCCAAAGATTAGAGTTTTTGTTTTTTCTTCTTGTGTCATAAATTGTTAGATAAAGAGAAGAGGGAATTTTATGGCTCTTGAATAAAGAATAGTGAGAGCCCATAGATACCAAAGAGCATTTTCAATGATGTAGGTGCGAATCCTAAAAAGGATTAGGAAGGGAGTTTGTAGGAGATTGAAAGAAGAAGGTAGGATAGCAAAAGAAGCATTTCTGAGATACCTATAAAGGTAATAAAATAGAGATTTTTCAACAAGTTGCTAAACCTCAATAGGAGTTGTTAGTCTGTTTCCACATGAAGGGAAATCCTTTTTAAGTTGAGAGGAGGATGGGAGAGGATGATGGATGATACATCCAAGAATTGAGTGACCATATGGATGAGAGGAATTTGTTTTACTAGGGCGAGCAAATTTATAGTTTTGGGTCTAGAAAGGAAATCTGCAAGGATGTTATTGTGACCTTTAACAGGCTCTACCATGAATTCATAGTGAGAAAACCAATCTTTCCAACGAAGCAATTGTTTATCTGGCAGGATCATTTTCTTATACTCTAAAATTTTAAGAAAGGAGGAGTTATCCATTTGTACTACAAATTCATCTGGACATAAAGAAAAGTTGAATTTCTTGATCCCCTTTTTGACTGCAAGAATCTCTTTGTAGATTATATGATAATGTTTCTCAGAGTATTTAAATTGTCTACTTATGTAACATCTGTTTTTTGTAAAAATGACAAAAATGAACTGGTTATAAAAAGAAGTCCCCTAAGTAGAAAGATTTGAGGTCAAATAAAATTAGAGAAATAATCTAGACCTTAAATAATGAAATACAAGGCCTAAGGTGCCCTGAAAATAGAGCCAAAATAGTTAAATGAAAATTGATAGAAGCATAATGGCATTTTTGTAATTTTGAGCACTTTTTAGAAAACTCAAAAGAGGGATCTTTGAATGAAAAATTTAAGTTCCTTGGGATTCTTAGAGGACCTAAAAACTATAGGAACCCTTAGAATAGTTAAAACTCTTTCGATTTATGTTTTAGAATGTCAATTGACCCAAACTTTGACCAGTTCGTTTGAAAAGATTTTAAATCCAATTTAAGTGAAACTAAAGGCATTTTATAAGTTAGAGGAGCAAAAGAGGAAGGAAAGACTAGCAAAAAGGTAAGGAATTAAAGTTTTTTTCCATGCTTCTTCCTTTAGTAAACTTGTTCCCCTTTTTCTCCTCTCTTCTTCCATGGTTTAGACGTTTAATTTGGGGCTGTTTTGTGGTTAGTTTAACAAGGAGAAGGGAGACTTTGCAAGATCTCTTAGAAGCACAAGAAAGTACCTTGGAAAAGATAGAAAATAAGGTAATTTCCTATGAATTTTTTTTTACTTTCTCTTGTCTCCCTTTTCTTGTGTATGTTTGGCCAACACTTGGCCCAATAAAGAGGGAAGGAATTTGACCAAACCAAGGTGGGATTAAGGATTCTAGAATGTGAGAATTGAAAAGATACAAGTGGAATTAAATAAGAAGTATTAGAGAATAAGTTATGCTACCTAGGAATTTTGTTACACCTTGGCAAATATGAAGCTTTCTAATGGTAATTTAAATTATCTAAGAGTGTATATGAGTTCTCAAGACACATAGGATACCTCACATGAGCCAACTCCCTAAAGAAAAGTTGCAAAACTCCATGGGTCTTCAAGCTCTTCCATATCTCAGCCTAAGCTAGTTCTTGCATCTAAAGAGTGTTTTAAATTTTGTTAAGTCTAAAAAGGGACTAAATATGATAGATTAATATCAAAGGAAGCATTGGAATAAATTTAGTAAGCATGGTATGTGAGATGAAGGTATAGGCTCCATTTTAAGACGTAAAGAAACAACTTGTATCTAGCCTCCTTGAAATAAATTTGTGATAACTCTAAGGTATTTAAATGGAGTCAAAACTCTTAGATTAAAGGAGAAAATGGAACCAAGATCATTGATGAAGGCTATTTTTAAATATTTTAATCCTCTTAACGTAGGCATTTTGATGATGGAATATGGCTTTAAAGGTTTAATTAATTGAAATTTGATTTTAGTGGCCATTATTTGCACTTTAGGAAATAATTTACAAAATTTTATATTTTTAATGCATAAATTTCTTTAGATAATTTTGTAATTTTTCCTACTTAATTTTGTTTTCTATTCTTAATATGCAAATCATTGGGCTTTCTTAGTTTTATACATGAACTGGACTTCCACATGTGGCTCACTCTTTTGACACACATCATCATGCATCATCATCCATTTATTCACTATCCAACCATCCCCTCCCACATGCATGAAATGAATAGAAGATAGTAGCTCATTCATGTATCTTTTTCCCAAGTTATATGTCCCACATTACATATACATTCACTCGAGTTTACTAGGTCCAAAGGAAAGTCCATGAAGCAATGGGTTTGTGAAGGATTTAAAGGCTTCAACTTCATTCCATACAAGGCACTCATGTCCAACAGCTTACGTGCACACACTAACACTTGTCTAGCTCTCTTGTTCACATGCATAAAGCCACAAGCACCCATTTTATTTAGCACGTAGGTAGGGTAAGCATGCATGGCTCATTCTTTAATTAACATATTCATATACACACTCCTTCATTCATGTAGCATATGTCCAGCAGCTCATACATGGAAGTCACACACATGGTTATACACCTACTTCATTTAGCACCCACAAGCCATGTAACTAACACATACATGTAGCACACCTCTCACGTTGCACTCACTCTCACTTAACTTCATTCCATGTGGCCATGGGTAAGGGAAGAAAAAGCTTGAAAGAAGGAAGAAGACTCTATTTTAGAGAGTGGAACGAACATACAATCACATTGAGGTAGCACTTAGGTTAGAAGAGAAGCAAGAGAACAGTTACTACACATTTTTTAGAGAAGGAATAAGCCATGGGTTCAAACGTAATAACTTCATCAAGCTTGGTTGTAAACAAAAGTGAAGGAGCTGACATGATTGCTATAGGCTGGATAGAGAGACTTTAATGATTTTGTTTTGTTAAGGAAAATAAGCACACATGCAAGCACGCGATTCATTAAAGGTAGGAAAAGGAAGCTACGAGTCTTATGCAAAAAGAAAGAAGCTCACGTGAACAAAGAACGGGAAGGGAAGCTTGGGTCCAAAAGCATGATGATTCTATTTTAGTGGCAATAAGGGAGGAGCAAACGAAGAAGGCAAAGCAAGGAGCTAACGTGGAGAAGACCATAAAAGAACGTGGAAAGAAGCATGAAACAGTCACGGGTTTAGAGGACTGAATAGTAGCAAGAAACACAGCTCTCATGCACAATAACATGATGGACCACTTATGCATGGAGAAAATAAATACCACCAGTTCTGACGCAGTGACGAAAGAATTCAGCTTTAAGCATAATACACACAAGCAAAGTTACATGGAACATTAAGGCAGCACATGAGTTGGAAAAGAAGCAATGTGGTTCATTATCAAATTCATGAGAAGAGCATGAGAGCATATGACTATTAAATGAAGCATATGAGGAGCAAAGATAAATGCTTAAAGGAAGCTCCAAATTGTGGGAGGATGAACACATGATACAAAAAGAAAAGAAGAAGCAACAACGTGAGGCATAAAAAATGAGTTGTAGGCTAACTTGTAAACACGTGAAAAAGAATTAAGGAAGCACGTGATAAAGGGAGGAGACTGGAGGCAGAATACACATCATTCACATGATAAAGGGAGGAGACTAGAGGCAGAATACACATCATTCACTCATTCAATTCCATTGTCCTATTCCTTCACTCTCTTCACAACGCCATAGCCATTTTCCACTCCATTTCTTCTATTATTCCACTTCCATGAAGCATTAAATCTCCATCTTATGGCTAGCTATGAGGAGGTCCTTGGTTAAAGCTTAAATTCAAAGAAAATAGTGAGGAATTTTGGCTAAGCTTCCTATTTTTATTTTCTCTTTCTATATCAATTTTTGTTATTTTATTTGCTTGGTTAAGCTTGTAAATGGTTGAGATTGATGTAGGTTATGATTGATGGTCAGTTAGACATTGATTAGGAGATTATTTAAATGATTATTAGATTGAATTAAGTACTAAATTTTCATTTCTCCTCTAATTTTCCATCAAGGTGTTCGATGAAATGCATAAGTGAAATTGTGTGCTTGATTGTTTAATTTAAGGATTCCTTAGAGCTTGGTTGGTTAATTGAACATCCTAGGGTATTAATTCATAGGCTAATTGATCAATTAATCACTTAATTTTAAGTGTTCATCGATGATAAAGGCAAGAATTAATGATTTAGTGCGGGGTTGAGGTTTCAATTCAACATTAACTTATTAATTTCTTGAATCTTGAATGGTAATTCAAGATTATTTTCCATGAACACAATTAGGGACTCTTAGACCAGAATTAATCACAATTGAATTAGGATAAGGATAGTGGATACCAAGAGACAAATCCAAAGCTAGTCACATGTTTATCATTTGCTCTTTAATTCATGCAATTACGTAGTGATTAGGAATTTTATTTCAATTAAATTTTAGTTAGTTAAATTTAAGCAAAACCTCCCTCTTAATTAGGTAATTTGTAGAGTTCTTTTACATATGGAAAACCCAATTAAACATTGAATTCTATTTCCTAGGGAAACGATCTAGGTTGCACCACTAGCTATATATTTTTCAACCTAGTTTATTTTGAGATTGCACGACATGACTATCAATCATAAATTCCAATAGTTGCTTTATTGTGTCTTGTATAGAACCACAATGGAGTTATATAAGAAAGTGAGCTTCCATAGAATTTGTTCCAATGATTGAAATATGCTTCATTTGATGTGTATAGACCAAGAGAATCAAGTGCCATCTAGTTGCAAGTGCTTGGCCAAAAAGGGAAAGAAGAATTAAAGAAAAAGTGTGTGATATTTGCTTCAAGGTAGCCTTTTAACCTTTCTTTCATACATTAGTTGGATGTTTGCTTGTCATTGTGTGCTTGTGTGTATGTTTGAACTATGAGAAATGTTTCTAGCCATTGTCTACATGTATGGTACCATTATGTTTCTTGAAATGAGTTTATGTATGTAATATGGTAGAATGGGTATGGTTATGCCAAAAGTCCTTTACCATAGGTAAGGATGAGCCAAAAATCTCTAGGAATAGGTGAGATAAAGGAATGGATGAGTTTTTATATGAAATTTAGCCAGCAAGTAGATCTCATCTAGAGCTTTTTACAAAGTTAAAGAGCACTCAATTTGGAGCTCTAGAGAATTTACTATAATTTTTCAAATTTGACAAAATTATGCAAAATTGGTATGGGTACTATTTATATGGTTAGTTTACTTCTCTGTGTTACTTATAGGCCAAATGAAATCTAATACTCATAAAAGTTTATAAGAATAAACTAGATATCATAAGCTTTCCATAGCCACCAAAATCACCTCATTTGGAACTCTGTAGAGAAAGAACGAAATTTTTGAAATTTTAGGTCCTAGAGCTATCTGAGAACATATCTAATGTACTATTCTATTACTTTTCATGGGTTAAATGCTTTTGCCTTGGTCTAGAGCTATTTTTAGTCATTAGTTAACATTTAGAATGTTCCAGAAACCTATTATATGCATGATTTTAATTTTTCTAAAATTAGTTATAAATTTCTAAAGTTCATATCAGAAATCTAGGACAAGGAACCCAAGAGCAAATTCTTATTTTTATGATGCATGATTCCAAACTTAAGATGTATGAGATAGAATGTGATGTTTCTATGGATGGACTGATATTGATGAGCTCACATGGTCTATGAAGCATAAAATGAATTAATTGGGCTTTTTGTTGCATAAATTTTTTGCTATTAAATGTGCTAATTTCATGAGAATGTCTAAGAATAAGCCTATGGAATGTAGAGTAAAGACTAATGAGATAAGGTATTACAACTTACATGCCCACAGTAACACTTTTTTCCATTAATCTCTTCAATGAGTATAGCTCCCAAAAAATCTTCATTGGTGTTTGTTTAGGGTATCCATTTGCCCTTATTAAGAATCTTTAAAGGCAGAGGAATCTGAGAGACTTTCTTGAGGTGCTTGACAGCTACTATTTGTGCTAGTCCCTAAGATGGGGGATCTTTTTCAAAAAGTTTTGACAGCTGACTAGTGTGGTTAGATGCATGTGGAAGGAAGTCTCTGATAAAATTAACTATCTCAAAGAACTGTTGAATTTCTTTTACAGAGAAATTTTCATTAGAGAAGGTAAGTAATTCCTGTGCAATATGTGGGCCTGGTTAGTAGTGTCCATTGGAAATATGTATCCTAAGAAATTATGTATAGGCCTAGTCCAACTGATTTTTTTAGGTTAAGAGTATAATCCTATACTGCTTTGTAATATCTAAGAACTGCTTAAAAAGTTGCTTGTGATCTTCCTCCATTATTGAATAGGGAAGGATATCATCAATATAGATGAGTGTACTATGGAAAATGGGTTCAAATATCTTTGTCATGGCCTTTTGAAATAAAAATGGCACCACTTTCAGACTAAAAAGGTATAACTATCTATTGGTATTAAGCACTTAGAATATAGAAGGCAGTTTTGTACCTCTCTTTATGATCGATGCCCAATTGCCAAAATCCAACCTTAAGATCAAACTTAGAAAATACTTTTTCATCTCTTAATAGATTGGTTTACATAATGATCTTTGGCATAGGAAATTTATCATCCTCTAAGAATATATTGAGAAGTTTATAGTTAATGACTAATCTTTTCTTTCCTCGCTTTTATTTTGCTTATTTTTTCACATAAAGGCTTGGTAAGCCCAATTAGACTTTGTTGGTTCAATAAGTCCTTATTTTCGGAGGGTTGCACATTCTTTTTTGGCTAATGCTAACTCATTAGGGTTCATGCCAGAATAAGTTGCTTTTGTGGGATTGATATCTTCATTTCTCTTGAAAGGAAGGTGGATGAAGAATTCTTTATTTTTCTAGAGTGGAAATGGATGAGAGAATTGATCATGAGACTATAGGCAATAATGCATTAATTGGTCATAAATTTCTTTATGACCAGTAAGAACTTGTTGTAGCTCAAACACCTTGGAAATAATAGTGTAAGGTTTAAATTATTATTTGAACTAAATGCCATCGGGAAGGATTTAAAGCTTTTTGGCTTGACAATATACATCCATTCCAATAAGGATGTCTTTATCAGGAAGACTGCTACCAAGCACTTTGATCTAAATGATATAGTTAAGAAAGATCTTGATACCAATTTTCTTTTTGGTAATAAGATTAACTTTAAATTTCTTTCTATCAGCAGCATTGAAGTACTCAGAATATTTTGTCTAGGCTTTTGGGGCAAGAATTGCAAGATTCATTAGGCTTTTGGAAGCACTAGTATCCATATAAGCAATTAATGAAATTGGCTTATGATACTTGCTCTAGAGAATCTGCATTTCAACATAAAGGCATTGAAGGCTCGTTTTGTTCTGTCTGATTACATGGTTGGACTAAATAGATGTGCTGGAGGAGATCATTAGAATGCTTAGATTCATCATATTATTGAAAGTCAGAAATATCAGACCCAGAAGAAGGCAAGCTGGTAAGGTGAAAATGGTTGAATCATTATCATCTTCTTGTTCTGAAAAGAGCTCTTCAATTTCTTGATCTTCAGAAAAAGGAATGCTAGCCTGAAATTGGTGAAGGAGCTTGATACCTTTATTTGATTTTTTAGCAAAATGGCCTTTTCTGCCATAAATTAACAACAATCTTGTTTTTTGTATTGAGTAGTTCTCCTTCTAAAAAATCGAATTGGTCTTTTATGCTTTCTTTTTTTGTGGCCTTTATAATTGGCTTTTATGAAATAAGTTTTCTTTTTGGTTGGACAAGAGCACCTATATTTGTCTTTGCACTTAATCTGTAAGCAGGGCTTCTTACAAACCTTTTGGAATGCTAATTTTCCTTCCATCATAGAATCACATCTTATATTGTTCACATAGTTTTTCAAGAGTTGCAATGGCAAGTTGATGTATTTCTCTTAAAGAGATGTCTGTCATATCTTTTTGGAGAGATTGAATAGCTCTTAAAAGCTCTAGTTAAAGTTCTTCTAGCAAAGAGGCAATGAACATGTGTTGAAGGTTGACATCATTAAAACCATTTGGCAAATAATATTGTTCCACGATCCTCTGGTAATGGAAATCAAGGTTTTTTTTTTTCAAAGAAGAATAAGGCATTTGAAAGTATTCTTGCCATTTTTGTTTGTCAATGAGATGGAAGTCTTCAAGGAATTCTTTGTGAATGAATCCCACAAGAAGGTTTGCACTAGTGGCACAGATATAATCATGTTACCTATATTCTCCTAGGCTTTGAAACTATTCTTAAAGAGTTCCTGTAAACCGAGAAGTGAATTAAGTAAGAATTGTCACAAGGTGAGCGGCAAGCTTGGTCATTTGGAGATCAATCCAATTTGAGAGCTCATGTAATTAATCTCTTCACATTTTCTAGAGGAATATCATCAAAAGTGAACCAGGGCCATTAGATGGATGAGGTTAAGCTTATGCATGGTTAAGAGAAGTTTCAATGTAAGGATGATGCTCAGTATAATCTTCTTGCTCCATATTGGATTTTTCAACTTCTTATATAAGAGTAGGATTGACCATATATAAAGTTGTAGTTTCGGCATGATTAGGTGATTCATCAAAATTGACTCGTTCTAAACCAATTTCATCAGTTCAATCAGTATCAAAATTAAAACTGTATTGGATCACTGGTGCTGCAAAGGCAACTATTCCAGAAGATTTGGAATGTTCACGTTGGATAGATAGAGGTTCAAACTGCATAAGTTGTTTATTTCTTTGGCCTGCAAGTGAAGATTGGGTTTTCTTCGATGAGGAAGGGGTTGTTTTGATTTGTAATGGTTTTAAGGGTGGTAGTTGGTCCAAAGATTTGATCCATGAAGGAGAGGCTTCATATTGGGCTTTATATTATGGTCTATAAGGAGGTCAAGGTTCCCTAGTTGGAGGCAAAGGTGGTTGTTTAGGTTGAAGTTGACTAAGTTGGTCAGAACTAAGATATTCTTCCTTTTTTTAGAAGATTTTATAATTCATTTTGAAATATTTTGAGTAGTTTACTTCCTAAGGGCAAGGTGAATATGGTGGGAAATGATAAGGATTATAGGGTGGTGTGTATAAAGAAGCGTATGGTTCGTAAATACTTTTGGAATGTTCTTTTGTCATATCCTTTTCAATATGGCCAATTTGTGATTTAAGTCTTCTAATCTCCTACTCTTTCTGTGTGAAAACAGGGCCTGTATAGCCATAGGCAATAAAGTTTCTAAGTTTTGCATCCAGAGAAGCTACCTACTATTGGAGGCGATTATATATCTATTGGACTTGAGTGGAAAGTCCATCCAAATGAAAATGAGTACGAGTTGTTTGACTCAAGAGATTCTCAAGACGAGAATCAATTATTTAAAGAACCTTATTTTGTGCGATTGCATTATATGTGTGCTAATTCAATACTTCTTCAGGAACCTTATTTTATGCCATTACATTATGTGTGTGACAATTCAATACTTCTTCAGCTTGAGAAACTGGCCTCACAGCTCTACTAAGAGCAACTTCTATAGGAATAGAGAACAACTTATATGTAACATTAGTTTTTGGATTGGTCTTTCTTTCCAATGGAGGAAACTCTGAGTCATAAGCTTTCGATGCAGAAAAGAGCATGATGCATAGAATTGGTTGAGGCAACACATGTGGTTGAAATACTGGTTCTGGTACAGATGGAGGGAGAAGGTCATTATGACCAAGTTCCCTGAGTAGCTCATGGATGGCCTTGGGTCTTGGTTTAGGCTCTCTGATGCCTACCCATTTTGGTTTAGGGGGCCTATCATCATAGTTATCATCATCAAAATCATGTCTTTTGTGAAAGCAATGTATGAGTCCCCAAGTTGGCTTCTTTCTCTTATTAAGTTTCCATGTAGCTACTACAAAAAAATCTCAAGGCTACCATTCATTATCTTTTGGGCCTTCTTAATTTTCCAAGTCATAACAACCATAGTTGGGATTACACATAGAAGGGTCACAATCCCAAAGGAAATGACCATTGATCTTTGCCACGTAAGCATAAGATCCATCAAGATGGAAGCAGCTAATTGGGACAAGACCTTTCTTTTGTTATTGAGAAACAATAAGGGTGATCATCATGGATTGATGAGTGGTAATTTTGCGAAAAAGGGGTGGAAGAGGTTTCTTCTTTTGATCTAGGTCTTTGAAAATAGATTTGACAATTCCATCTCTAAGCTTTTTAAGGACTAGAGGAGTAGTGGTATGGAAGACTTTCTGACTACCATGGAACTCTTTCTCATAATTAGTTATCCATTCTAAGGGCATCAGTTGGAGCAGGTCTCTTTGAGAATCTACTTTGGAATCTGTATAATGATAGTATTATTAGATCTATCAAAATCCATATATAGGACATCATCAATGGAATTTTGAAATTGAAGATCAATGGAATAATTCTATAGATGGTAGATCACCTAGTAGTGGAGAGTTGCTGATTTAGTATTTTAAACTTGTTCAGCCCTAATGATCTAGATTTGGACTTTCATTGCATGGAATGACGGTCCAAAGTTGATAGTATTCCTATTCGGAATGGTCACTTAATTAGTGAACAGTGGCATGTGCGCTGTTGGGTGGCTGATAGGAGTACTCACCAAACAATGCTTCAAATTTCAATTTTAATTTGTTTTGATCAGAGTGTGTTTCGGATTTGGTCCTGGGGATGAACAACTATCGTCATCCTAAAATATAGCATGGTTTGGGGCTATTAGGCAGGGTTTGTATTTTATTCTTTGACAAGACGTTCTGGTTAATCCTTAAGCCTTTTTTTTATTATCATTTCGTTAGTTGTAAGGTCTCACTATCAGCTTCCCCACTTGCAATATCAAATTCCAGTTCCGCTACAGGTTTTATCTTCGCTTTACTTGGGCGGTTCTCTGCTTCTAGAGTTCTTTTACTTCCGGATCACCTTGTTGATAGTTTTCATTCTTATTGTCCGTATCTCATGAATATAAATTTAATATGAGCCTATAAACACTGGTACTCGAAAGTTAATTGTTTCAGAGCTGACAGAGTAAACAAAAAATTAAAAATTAAGAGCCAGAGGTTTTTGGGTGGGATAATTCAATGCAGGGACTAAACCAAGAAAGCAAAACACGAGAGATGGTCAGGAAATTTAATTGATCATTTGCTTTCTCCCTCAACATAGGAATGTTGAGACGTTGAAAGAAAGAAAAAAACTTAATTGCATGTTTAGTCCCTCTATTCAAGAGAGCAATTTAGTCCTTTCAATTTAAACACTGTTACTCCTCTTGCTTATTTGTTAGAGCAATTCAGTTATTTTAGTGTTAATTAAAGTCATCTAATTTCCCTAATTATTAAATTAGTTAATCAATCAAAATTATTATTTATATAGGACAATAGCTCAATTTTGTTAATCATAATAATTAAAATTTACATATGTCTATGATTATTTTTGTTTTAAAAATAATTAGATGTCATAGATTGATTTAATTGACATAAAAGACTAAATTATTTTAACAAGAATAAATTATATAATTTTTTATTTTTAAAATATATATTTTAATTTAATTTTAAAATTTTAACTAAAATAACTATCATAAAAAATTATGTAAGAAGATATTTTAGTGTATCTTAACTTTTTATTTAAAAAAATTTATGCCTATTTTTAAAAATAAATAAATTTAATAAAATTCGGAAAGTATATTTATAATTTATTCTTTTAATAAATAACTTACAAAGAGAATATTATTCGAATATAGTTTAAAGAGATTAAATTTCTTCTTTGAAAAAATCAATACAATTGCTTCTTTGAAAAAATTAATAAAAAATTAATACACACTTTATAAAACGCTGCGTATAGACTCCAGAAGATGTCTTTCGTCTTCTTCCTTTCCTCGTCGTGTCAGGTTTTCTGAGCTGCAGAATGCGACTCTGCCTTCACTTGCTGACCATCTGAACTACGAATTCAAAGTCACGAGCTTGATTAGGTGAAAATGGGACTTTGTAGTTATTCGGAGCATCAATTCAATTCGTGTATACATTATACAGTGCACGTCATCATACTAATCGATAATACAGCTTCAAACTAAGAATGATCAGCATGGCAAACAAATCAAGCTCGGAGATCAGTTGAAAGAATACTGAACATGACCCTATCTCTCGATTTTCCTTTAATAAACAAGAATTTCCTAAGAACTCCCTCCCTGTGAAATCCAGCCTTCTCGAGCACCCTCTGAGACCCCACATTCTCAACATCAACAAGTGCTTCGAGCCTCTCCAAATATGGCAACTCAAGAAACGCAATTTGAACCACTTGCTTCACCACCTGCGTCGCAATTCCTTTTCCCCAATATTTCGACCCTAAAACGTAGCCAAGTTCAGCGGATTTAACTCTGCATTCGTCGTTTCCTGAGTAGGAGCGAATAGAAATAGACCCAATTGCGCGATTGCCGAGGCAAATCGCTCTGCACCATGTGAACACGGTCGCAATATTTTTTATGAAGTTCATGGCGTCGTCTTTGCTTTTGTATGGTTCCCAAGTGCAAAACTTGGCCACTTTTTTATCCGTAGCCCACACCATGAAATCATCTATGTCAGAAAGATCGTGTGGTCGAAGAGAGATCTGATCCAAATCAACGGTCTCTCCTATGGCATCTGACTTGCAAGAAATCGTTCCTTCCATGATACCTTATGGTTTGAATGGCGAGAAAGCGTTAGAAGGTGGTGTATTGAAAGAGGGTTTTCGTTGTTGGGCTACTTATTGTGTGCTGAAGAATTGGGCATGAAGGATTTGAATATGGATCAAGCAATAGAAGCTGTTAACGGGAGAAGCCGACAAGATGGACATGCTAAAATAAATTGAAATAATGTATGGCTACCGGCCGCCTTGGCTGACTTGAAAAAATAATTCACAACGAGACAATGACATGTTGTGGGAGAAATTGACTACAGGGCGTATTGATATGTCGGCGTGTAGACAATTTAAGTCCAGTTAGGTCGGGTTAAATATTAATCTAGCTTAGTGTTTAATTGTATTAAGTATTTTTTTAAGAGTTTATTGTCTAAGCCTAGCTTGGTTGGACTATTTTTTTTTTTACTTTTCATAATAATCATAAAATAAACTCTTACAAAAAATAAAATTTTTATATAAATTTTTGTAAAATTATATTTTATTTTTACAAAAATAAAACTTTCTTCGTAAATGCATTTAAAAAAAATTAATAGAATTGTGCTAAATTAATCAAAACTAACTAATATGGTCAACTTCATACCAACTTAGCTTGGTTGTCTAAAATCTTTTTTAGCTTGACCCTACTCAATATAATGTGATCAGGTCAATCTAAGTGGCTCAGGTAGCCAGGTGAGATGTCCACCCCTACCTACCTCCAAAGTTTGTGAGAATTATAAGGGGTTTAAATATTTAAATCTCAATAAGCAAAAAGATTTTGTAAACAAGTATTAATAAGATAATAGATGGTGACATAGGCATGGAGCTTTTTTTTTTTTAAATATTTGAAGGGATTTGAGGTGCTTACTTGTAGTGGAATGATTTTTTTCCCCAAGTAAAGTCTTTATTCCATGTGGCTTGGGCCAAAATTACATATAACGTGAACTTTGGCCACCTTTTGATAGCAAATTCACCATAGTCAATGAAAGAAAAAGATAGAGAGAGAGAGAGAGAGAGAGAGAGAGAGAGAGAGAGAGAGAGAGAGAGAGAGAGAGAGAGAGAGAGAGAGAGAGAGAGTTTTCTTTACTGCTTTGTGTACTTCCCTTATTTTTTTTTATATTCTCTCTTTTTATGAATGAGAGAGATTCTCATATATTTTTGTATGTTATAATATGTTTATTACTCAAGTCCCTTTTGTTAGTTTTTTTACAATCTTAAAAATTGTGACCCATAAAAAAATAATTTTTTAAACTCAAATAAAATTAATTTAAATAATACTAATAATTAGTTAGTTAATTAATGGGATTAGATTAGTTACTTTTATGGGTCAACCCATCATTGGTTAACATCTTTTACTCATATATGATAGGATGAACAATATAGAACTATTCATTTCTCTTAAACTTTCATATCAAGTGCTAGCATTAGGCCATTATACTTTAACGACATTAGCAAAAAAATCAAATAGAAATTTCATTCTAACACCATGATAGAATAAGCAAAATTGTGAATCAAGAATTCAAATTCAAGCTTATATGTCAAACCACTTTTATTTCCTTTTTACCTTTAGTGGTTAGCTTAGACTTTATTATTAACTCCTGAATTAGGTTTAAGTGAATGAATAGTCATGATCACTAGTTTAAGCATTAAAATATGATAAAAATACATAATTTTAAAAACTTTTTCTCTTATAAACCATTCATTAATAAATAATCATATATATACACAATTCCTACCTTTCTTAGACACCCCAGTGGTACACTAAATGAGAGTCAACACCAAAGGTGGATTTCAATAATCTAGACCTACTTCTGGGTCTTTAATGCTCTAATCTCATTCATCATGCAATCTAATATCATATTTCAACCTCATATATGTATTTAAACCTTATGGCCAAACATGTTGGTTTACTAAAATTTTGACAGCATAACAGCCATAAATTAGATGCTACCTAAGTAGTTTAGCCCTTTTCTCTACTAAAAACAATTGCTTGCACATAACTCAAATATAGTATACTCAAATTCAGAGGTTTTAGAGCTCAATTATCAGCCAACCCTTGTACGCAAACTAATTGAATAGCTAAGGATATTAAATGCTCATAAGTGCATCATATAACATTTACATTACTAAAAATAGTTGTACACTTTCTAATCCATCTTTAACTATCATGTCTAGGCTCAAAATGTATACATCATTATTGATAAATACATATCAGTCTCAAATATAGTCTAACAATATATATATATATATATATATATATATATAAATACACAATTAACTATATATATATATCTTCATGGAGCTATGGAACTCCCTTGGTCTACTTTGCTACTTTCACCTGGCAAAGGGGTTAATGGGTACAAGAGTGAGATTTTAAGGCGAATCTTAGTAACATAATCCTACTATAATATAACGTTACTTTTCTATTATTTGTGCTTTTTAAACATGTGAAAATATGCATGCATGTAACCGAAAATTAGCCAAGCTCACTGAACTCTCTCTTGAGTGGCTCTGATACTTAGCATTGGAAAGAACTACTATACTCAATTCCTCAGCTCTCTTTCTTAGCCATCATTAGGTAAAGCTTTACTTACTAGACCAAGACTCAGAAATCTCAAAAACTCATAAAACTTATTCAAATGTCAAGTAAACACATCATACAAGCAATTAAAGCATTTGAGCAATTAAAAACATAAAAGAGAGGAGGAAAATACTACTTGATAGGAGTCAATTCCTGATGCTGTAGGTACTAAACTTCATTTCCCTTTGATTTTTCTCTTTACCACCTAGGCACTGACACTAAGACTTTTTGCTACAATGATGACCTATAACACCATATCAACACTCAAATTAGTGTTAAGGCCATTATAAGCTAGTTATGTACAGTATTATATTACTTTTGATGCATACCAAGCCCTTTAGAGGCACTTTATGACTCTTTTTCCAGGACTTTTCTTCTTTAGCTAAATGATCAATTTTCTAAGGCTCACATAACTCTTCATTTAGCTCAAAATAGTGCTTGAAACTTCTCTTACTTGCTTAGTTAATCTTTCTCATTTACTCTTTTCCATAGCTCTTGATATAGGATTTCTCTTGGGCAAGTTTTTCTAGACAACTCAAGTTCTCTAAATTCTTCTTTTGAGTCCAAAATTGGCATTTTATTATTCATTTAGTCATTACACTATTTTTTTGGTCATTTTCTACATTGATATATTTAGTAACTTTAGGCCATATTTGTTAAACTCACTTTTATATCTCAAGACTTCATTCCAACATCCTAGATAGTTCTTTATGCTTCCATGAAGCTTACTAGAATGCTCAAATACCAAACCAAACACAAGCATGGCTATTTACTAGAATTAGGTTTTCTTAACACCTAAAAATTTTGACTTTCACAATTAGTCTCTATAATTTAAATTGATACTTCCCTTAACCTTTATAATTCTCTACAGTACATTAACTATCTTAGAACTAAAAAACAAGCTCATTTAATGCCATTTCTTGTGAGGTAGTCGGGACTATGCATTTATGGAGCCATATGGATTTTTCTTGCTTCCTTTGGCAATTTCTCCTCATTTCCATAGCCTAAATGAATTCTACATGCTCCATATGATCAATTATATACAAGAGAATGCAAAGAGAGAGATTTTCTCTCTCTAGGTGTGATAAAGAAGGAAGAGAACTCAAAAACTAAACCTTCAAATATAGCAATATATACCTCAATTCAAAGCTTATTTCGTGCTTTTCGATTTCTCTCAATTGAAATTTTGAAAAAAGAAGAGTTTCTTCTCCCTTATTGGTAGCTAAAATACCTCTAAAACAAATTTGAAACCACCAAATTAAAGCTCTTAATGAGAGAAATAAATTTTATAACTAAAGCTACACAAAACTGGGGATTTTTCTTACCTATTTCCTTGCTTCTTTCTCTTCTGTCTCCTCTTTCTTCAAGACACCATGGATGAAGCTTGAATGGTCTGCAAACATCTAAGTTAAGGCAATAGGAGAAGGAGTCACACAAAGCACCATTTATAATTAAAGAGATTATCCTATTAAACTTGCTTATAATTACAAAAATGCCATTAGTTTCGCTGCACCTTAAATTTCTACATTCTAGCTCTCTTTTTTTTTTTTTTGCAGAGTTTAGGCCGACAATTTATTCTAGAAGATCTTAAAATCCTTCAGCCAACTTTCCTAGGCTACAGGGGCTTAGAATAATGTAAAATAGCTTAAAATGACACCATACTATAGGCTTTTTCATTTTACGTGTCGTCAGTGTCTTGACTTGTTTTGAGCATCTAAAGTCTTTTCGTTAGCTTATTTAACTCATATATAATAGGAAATACTACTAACTTGCTTTAATTAATTTTTCAATAAAATCCTTTTATTTCCTACCTTTTCATCATTCCCCTACTCAGACGCCCCTAAAACTCATTCTTTTTTCCCTTGTTCTCTCTGTTTTCTCTCTTTAATTGGCTTTCTATTCCTTTTTTATATCCCTCTAACTTATTAAGAGGTCTAGGCCCATTTAGAAAATACTACATGTTACATCATAGGCAAGAACATAATTAAAATCTATCTATATTAGCCTAATTTTAATAACATAAAAAAGATGTTAAATTAGAATTTTCATGCTACTGAAACACAATAAGAACAAGTGTTAGTAGGGATTTTTGCCAAAATGCATATTAGGGATAAGGCAAACAACAATCTAATTCTAAGCATACAAATATAAGTCCTTGGCATTCACATCAAACAAATAGGCTTAAATCTCCTAAACCCTTTCTCACTAAATCGCCATATAGTTTTTAGCACTCAATAATGAATCATGCCACATAAGATAAAGGTAGTTTCCAAAATCCAAATAAGCTCATTCACCCACCATTTATGAATACTTGAAGTTGAGAATCAAATTAATAAAAATTACCTTAAGTGAGGCTTCAATATTTGAATGCTTTGATTCTCTCTCACTCTCTCTATATTTTTTATTTGCCCTCATGCTTTCTATAACACCTTATTCTCTTAGCTCTTACACAATGGTCCCATTGTCTATCTCAATACATTTCATACATATTGGAGCATAAGTGTGATGAATCATACACTTTACTTGAAAATAATGCATTATAAAATGATATTATTTTGCATTGCGTAGAGTTTTAAAAATCCATCTTAAGCTCTGTAAACCCTGTGAACTCCTCAATATCATCCTCTACTTATAATCCATCTATACAAGTCATAGACAATATAAAATGTCACATACAACTTGGGCTAGAAGCCACACACTAGAAAAAATAAAAGTTGGCCTTGGGTTCAACTATCCAGATTTCTAACATCAATTTTGGAAAATCATAATTAATTTTAGAAAAATTAAAATCAAACAATTGATAGTTTTCTACAAATCCTATAATTTCAACCACAGGCTAAAAATTATTCCAAACAATAAAACATATCAACTGAACCACGAATGACAATAGAGCACCACCAAAGGTCTACCTATCCAAGTTTGCTGTTATAAGTTTTTAATATAAAATTAAAAAATTCATGAGTAATTCTAGAAAAATTAAAATCTAGCAAACCATACTATTTAGGAAAGCTATGGATGTTTACTTTTGAATAAAAATAGTTCCAGATCAAGGAAAGGCATCTAACCCATGAAAATCAATGGAATAGTACTAGAGGTCAGGCTACACTATTAGTACTGTCATGAAACTTCAAAAATTTGGTTCTCTCTCTATAGAGCTATAAATGGGGTGATCTCGGTGGTTATGTAAAGCTTATAGTGTCTAGTTTATGTCATAAAATTTCATGGCCATTAGATACCATTTGACCTATAAGTGACAAGGAAACAAAATCTGACTATATGAATAGTGCACCCTACCATTTAACATATTTTTTTCAATTTTGAAAAATCATAATAAATTCTCTAGAGCTCTTAATTAGGTGCTCTTTCACTTTGTGGAAAGCTCTAGATGAGACCTACTTGTTAGTCAAATTTCATAGAAATAATCACTCATTTGGTTAGATTTGATTTGACTCATAAGTTGGTCACTTTTTGAAGCATATGATGGTTCC
Source organism: Erythrophleum fordii (assembly GCA_032878935.1). Lineage (NCBI taxonomy): Eukaryota > Viridiplantae > Streptophyta > Magnoliopsida > Fabales > Fabaceae > Erythrophleum > Erythrophleum fordii. The sequence continues at coordinate 25,334,826 of JAVQMF010000054.1, read as the reverse complement.
TAAGGTGCCAAATGGCTTTTTTCATTATCCATGGCCACTTGGACACGACCAAAACCATATTCACAGCTTAAGGAGGCATGCCAATTGGTTCAAAATATCATGGAGCTCATTTTTACTATACCACTTGTTATCATATACATAGGAATCACATTACATATGGGTTCTTTGCTGGCAAAATCATACATACTCATTTATATACACCCAAAATCATTACATACATCATGTTTACATACATTTAAGTGTGCTTAAGTATCTACATCATATATGCATCTTATGGTTACAATTTTTAACATCAAAATACATTTACATAGCTTATTTCTCTATACATATGTCAAAGTCTTGCTTCTTATACTTGTTGGCTTCTATTCCTTGGCCTACTTGGCTCACCAAGATATGGTTAGATATTGGAAAGGGAAGAGTGAGATTCTAAGAATCCCAATAGCTCTTAACCCTTTCACACATACATAATGGACACATTTTCAAGTCAAAGAATGCATGCATGAAGATTATGCTAATAGTAATCCTATATAAAACAATTTTCATGTTTAAGAAGCTCATACATGTCATATATTGGTTCTCAAAGGCATTGGTTTAACCTCACCCCCTTTCCTTAGGACTTTTGGACTTGCCTTACCCATTTTCAAGGAACTTTTGACTAAGCATTATTCTTTTTAAGACTTTTGGTTTTGTCTTACCCAATCTTAGGGACTTTTGGCTCATCCTCACCCATGCTAAGGGATTTTTAGCTTTACTAAACTCATTCAAGGTAAAACACATTTATAAGACATATTTGATGCACATAATGGTACCATGGCATGTATAGCCCTTGCTATGGGACTTTTAGCTTCACCAAACCCATTCAAGTTTAAACATATTTATAAGACACATTTGATGCACATAATGGTACCATGGCATATAAAAAATAGCTATACACATTTCTCATAGCATAAATATACATACACACACCCAATGACAAGAAAAAAACCAAGAATATATGAGAGAAAGGTTAGAGAGCTACCTTTAAAGCAAGAACACAAGCTTTTCTCTTAATTATTCTTTCTCTCTCAAGGTCACACACTTGCAAGTGGATGGAACTTAGTTCTTTTAGCCTAGACATATCAAGTAGGATATGATTATATCATAGAAGCAAACTCTAGTATCACACACACACTAGAGAAGCATACTTTGTTCTAAGAGACCGTTATGGCTTCATAAGGGACCTAATGAAGCAACTATGATAATTCTTTATCTTGGCTCTATTTTCTCCCTCAATCTATGACTCTTAACTCCATTTAGACTCTTTGGAGTCATCACACATTCATTTTAAGGAGCCTAGCTAAAAATTGCTTCATAATATCACATTATGGAGCTTACACCTTTAACTCTCAATCTATGGCTTCTAAACTTTTTCTAAGGCTTCCTTTAGTGTTCTTCCATCATTCTAATCCCAATCTAAGTTTAGAAAATTTTAAAACACTCCCTAGGTGCTCCAAGTCCCCTAGGTGCCAAATTTTAATAGTGCCTTGAATCAAACTTAAGGATCTACTAGCCTTCTACTGTGTCAGGGCAAAGACTCTACCTTGGATCTGTGGTTTAGGTGCAGGAGCTACCTCTCTCTACTATGTAAACTGAGTGTAATCTTTAGCCATGTGCCCTAACCTACTATATCTATAATAGACATTCTGCCCTATATAGCATGGCTTGCCTCCATGATTTCTGCCACATTGACTGCAGACCACTGAAGTGGAACTACCTCTGTTAGACTAGGCTGATCTCTTTCTACCCTTACCTCTTCTATTCCACTGACCTCTACCATCTTTCTTACTACTACCAGTGGCTTGTGTCTCTTATCAAGGTCTCTTACTCTTAGGGAGGGAAGGTCTAGCACTCGGGACTATCTGCATTGTTCTCAATTTTGCTTCTGTGACTCTGTAGATCTCAACTAGGGCATTAAAGTCCCTAATCCTCTATGGCACCACTTTGTCTTTAATTTTAGGTAGTAGTCCCTTCTCTAACTTGTTTGCTCTCTACCTCTCAGCATTATGCATATGAAGGTAGGAAGAATATTGAGAGAGCTTTATAATCTTCGCCACATACTAATCCACTGACATCCTCTTTGTTTATCTCAAGAGTATAAACTCTGACTCCTTCTAGTCTTGAATAGAGCTAGGAAAGTATCTCTCGCAGAAGGCTTGGAGGAACACCTCCCAGGTGATCGAGAGGTTCCTTGAATTTAGTATCGGTTCAATGCTCCTTTACCAGTAATTAACTTCTTTCTTTAATTGGAAAATGGCCATCTCGACATTCTACTCAGACGTGCACTCCATCACCTTGAAGATCTTCTCTAGCTATATAATCTAGGCCTCAGTTTTCTCTGTGTTCAATTCACCATCAAAGGTGGGAGCCCTAAAATTGAACTGGGCTATCACTTGCCTCGTGGAAGGCTGCTTTGGGGTAGGAGATGTTTGAGCTGGTGGAATCTGTGAAGTATATGGGTACTAACTTGAGGGGACCACCTCTGAATCCTCAAGGCGATTTGAGTCCATGGTAGAGGAAGAGTAGGCCTCTCACTGTCTCTCTATGCAAGCCTCTCTTGTAATTACATTAACATGGCTTGCTGCTGATCCAACCAAGTCATGATAGCCTGCAAGGCTCCCGCCATAGGATCACTGGGCTCTGGTCTAGCCTTTTTGGGCTATGGTCTAGCCATTCTAGCAAGCCTGCCTCTCCCTCTATGTGTGTTCACTATCTTTTCTGAAACAACATTAACATATATCAATAGTAAATATGAACACACGCCACATTCTTACACTTAAATCATCCATATATAATGTATAAACATATGGCAAGTCACATTCTCTAGCCATAACCCACCTTAGCATGCTTAAACCGTAGCTCTGAAACAAAAAATGTAACACCTTAGTCTCTTAGCTTTTACACAATGGTCCTATTGTCTATCTCAATACATTTCATAAATATTAGAGCATAAGTGTGATGAATCATACACTTTATATGAAAATAATCCATAAAAAATGGTATTATTTTGCGTTACGTAGGGTTTTAAAAATCCATCTTAAGCTTCATGGACCCCATGAACTCCTCAATATCATCCTCTACTCATAATCCATCCATAGAAGTCATAAATAACATAAAACATCATATACAACTCGGGTTAGAAGCCACACACTAGAAAAAATAAAAGTTGGACTCAGGTTTAACTTTCCAGATTTCAGACCATAAAAATATCAACTAAACCACGAATGACAATAAAATAGCATCAAAGGTCCAGCTACCCAGGTTTTCTATCAAAGGTTTCTGATATAAAATTCAAAAATTTATAACTAATTCTAAATAACTAAAAATCCAGTAAACCATATCATTATGGAAAGCTGTAAATGTATACTTTTGACTAAAAATAGTTCCAAATAAGGAAAGGCATATAACCCACAAAAATTGATAGAATAGTACCAGAGGTCAGGCTGTGCTACTAGTACTATCATGAAAATTGAACAATTTGGTTTTCTCTCTACAAAGCTCTAAATGGGGTGATCTTGGTAGATATGGAAAGCTAATGGTGTCTAATTTATTTTATAAAATTTCATAGCCATTAGATACCATTTGACCCATGAGTGACAAGGAAACAAAATTTGATCATATGAACAGTGCACCTTACCATTCAACATACTTTTCCCAATTTTAAAAAATTATAATAAATTCTCTAGAGCTCTAAATTGGGTACTCTTTAGCTCTGTGGAAAACTCTAGATGAAACCTACTTGTTAGCCAAATTTCATGGAAAAACTCACTCATTTGGTCAGATTTTGGTTTAGCTTACAAGTTGGTCACTTTTTAAAGCATATGATGGTTTCTAAGGTGCCAAATGGCTTTCTTCATTATCCATGGCCACTTGGACATGACCAAAACCATATTCATAGCCTAGGAGACATGCCAATTGGTTCAAAACATTATGGAGCTCATTTTCACTATACCACTTGCTATCATACACATAGGAATCACGTCACATATGGGCTTTTTGGTGGCAAAATCATACATACTCATTTATATGCTCCCAAAATCATTACATATATCATATTCACATACATTTGAGTGTGCCCAAGCATCTACATCATATAAGCATCTCACAGTTACAATTCTTAACATCAAAATGCATTTACACAACTCATTTCTCTATACATATGTTAAAGTCTTGCTCCTTATACTTATTGGCTCCCATTCCTTGGCCCATTTGGCTCACCTAAACATGGTTAGATATTGAAAAGGAAAGAGTGAGATTTTAAGAATCTCAATAGCTCCTAACCTTTTCAAACATACATAATGGATATATTTTCAAGTCAAAGAATGCATGCATGAAGATTAGGCTACTAATAATTATACATAAAACAATTTTCATGTTCAAGAAGCTCATACATGTCATATATTGGCTTCCAAGGGCATTGGTTTAGCCTCACCCCCTTTCCTTAGGACTTTTGAACTTATCTCACTTCAAAGGACTTTTGACTAAGTCTTACTCTTCTTGAGACTTTTGGTTTTGTCTCACCCAATCCTAGGGACTTTTGGTTTCACCAAACTCATTCAAGCCAAAACACATTCATAAGATATATTTGATGCATATGATGGTACTATGGCATGTAGAAAATAGCTATATACATTTCTCATAGCATATACATACATACATATACCTAATGACAAGAAAACAACTAAGAATGCATGAGAGAAAGGTTAGAGAGCTACCTTTGAAGCAAGAACACAAGCTTTTCTCTTGATTATTTTTCCCCTCTCAAGGTCACACACTTGCAAGTGGATAGAACTTGGTTCCTTTGGCCTAGACACATCAAGTAGGATACCATTACATCATGGAAGCAAACTGTAATATCACACATACACTAGAGAAGCATACTTAGTTCTAAGACACCGTTATGGCTTCATAAGAGACCTAATGAAGAAACTATCATAATTCTTAATCTTGGCTCCATTTTCTCCCTTAATCTATGACTCTTGAATCCATTTAGACTCTTTGGAGTCATCACACATTCATTTTGAGCAGCATAGCTAGGAATTACTTCATAATGTCATATTATGGAGCCTACACCTCTAACTCTCAATCTATGGCCTCTAAATTTTTCCTAAGGCTTCCTTTAGTGTTCTTCCATCATATCTAGATCCAATCTAAGTTTAGAAAATTCCAAAACACTCTCTAGGTGCTCCAAGCTCTCTAGGCTAGGACATACCTTTCATTTTAGACCCATGGAGTTGGTTTTGTTTTCTTGAAAGAAAAAACACTTGGGAGGCTTCCTAGTGGTCTTAGGCACTCAATTAAACTCTCACATAAGCTATAACATCCTTGGAGAAACTCAGATTTTGCCATATGTCCAAGAATCCCTAGCTTTGCTATCTTGAATTTTAATGATTTTCCTTTAGGTTTCATTGCATTTACTAGCTTCTTGTAACATCCAGTCCTTCCGTAAACATGAGAAACGCAATGTTCGATTTTTCTGTAAACGGCAGAAATAGGCCAGATACAAAAGGAAGTCCCTGAAATAGAAGGAATTGGGTCCAACTAAAATTATGATAAAATTTTAAATATTAGAAAATGAGGATTTGAGTTTTGAGTTGCCCAGAAATCATGGCCAGAGTGATTCAAAAAATTTGTCAAAAGGCCAGTGGCATTTTCGTAAATATAGGTACTTTTTGAAAAACACACAGGAGGGCTTTTTAAATGAAAATTTTGAGTTCTCCGGGGTTCTCAGAGGTTCTAAAAACTATGGAAAGCCCCATGACAGCTAAAACCCCTTTGGTGGATGTTTTCCAATGTCAGTGTGCCCAAACTTTGACAGATTCGTTTGGAAAGGTTTTAGCTCCAATTTGAGTGATTCTAAAGACATTTTACTTGATTGGGAACCTAAATTTTATAATGGAAAATATGATTCTAAAAAAGGAGCTAAAACGAAAGAGAAACGAAAATGCAAAGTATGAAGGGCAAAATGGAAATTTTTGAGAAGTGTAACTTATTCCCACCTATATATATGATGTACCCTTCTCCTTCCTTCATTATGCACGACCATGTTCTGCCTAAAACCAGAAGAAAACCCTAGGGGATGAGGCTTACAAGAAGGGGAAGAAAAGGAGGAGAAATCAAAGGCTTAAGGCATGGAAATTAGTAGTTTTTCATGCTCTTTCTCTTTCAAACCTCTTCTCCATTCTCCTTTGTTTCCTATGATTATAATGAAGTTTATAAATCTGTTTTAAGAGAGAAATTGAAGGGAAAGTTTGGATTTGAAGAGAGGAGTTCAAAGAACACAAGATTCAAGTGAGAAAAAGCAAGAAAACAAGGTAATTTTTCTTCCTATGGTTGTCATTTTTAGTCCCCTTCTCCACCATTTCGCCCCACTTGAGAAAACCCTAGGAGGAGATGATTTTTAGGTAGAACCAAGCATGAATCTAAGGAAAAAGGGTGTGGAGATTAAGAATATGCAAAGGGAATTAATAAAAAATCATTTAATTTCAAGATGCAAGTTATAGGGTTTCAATTGCACCTTGTAAAATCTGACTTTGTATGATGATTCCTAGGCCTAAGTAAGAGTTTAAATGAGCTCCCAAGATCCCTAAGAGGCTCCCCATATGCTTCTTCCCTTGAGAAAACAAAGAAAGCTCCATGGAACCCAAAATGCTTCATAGCCTCGGCCTAGATGGGTTCTCCTAGCTAGGGAGAGTTTTAAATTTTTTTTAAGGCCATTCTTGAGTCATATTTGAAGAATGAAAGTGAGGGGAGGCCTTGGAAAAAATTTAAAACTCATAGAAAGTGATTTGGTGCCTTAGGTTCCATATTATGACCTAAAGAAGCAACATGGTGCTACGCCTTTTGTTTTGATGATGTGATGACTCCAAGAGGCTTAAAAGGAGTCAAGAATCATATTTGAAAGAAAAGAATGAGGTCTAGAAGTCATTTGAGGGGTGTTGCTTCATTAGGTGCCTTTATGGACCATAATGGGGATTATAGAGCAATCTAGTACTTAAGCAAGTTGTATGGCTCTAAAGAATGTTTTATGAACTTAATTGGCTCCCAAAAATTGTATTTAGGCTAAGAGAAACCATCTCTACCAAATTGTGGGTGTGTGGCCAAAAGAGGAGGCTTGAGTCCAAAGGACAAAGTGTGTAATTGTGTGCAAGGTAGCTCTCTCCACCTTCTCTCATGCATGGATGTGTGTTTAGCTTGTTTTAGAATGCTTGTATGTGTATTTTCAAGCTTTGAAAAGTATGCTAGCATGCCTTTATATGCCATAATGCTTGATGCCATGTTATGTTTTTAAATGAATCCATGATGTTTGTATGAGTTTGCTTGAGTGTGGAGAGGCCAAGAACTCTTCCCTTGGGTGAGGATGAGCCAAGAACCCTTGAGCTTAGTTGAGACAAAGTAAAGAGTCTCCCAAAAGTAAAGTGGGCTCCTAAGAGTATGGTTGAGTCTAAAGCTTTTAAAAAATGGGTGAGGCAAATCTAAAATCCATGAGGAGAAGTGTGAGGCTAATCCAAGCACTTGGTGAACTCTTGAATGCTTTATATGATGTGCTCACATGCCAAACTTGTGTTAAAAATGTCTATGATTTCTATTTCCTCCATGCATGCATTTGAAAAGCTTGCTTTACACATATTATGTATGATTGAATGGGAGATGAGCTATTGGGATTCTTTGAATCTCATCCCCTCCTCTCCAATGATCTAACATGATAGGTGAACTAAGTAGATATGCTAATGGGAGCCAACAACCCTAAAGGAAGGAGATTGACAAACTTATGCCTTGGTTTTAGCCATTTTGGAACCATAATGATGGTTTATCATGTATATGATGTTATATATGTACTATAAACATTGAGACATATGTAAAGATACTATTATGTGATGTTTAGATGTATGGAAATGATATATGACCACTAGCACATGTTTTGAGTATGTAATGCCATAGTATGCAAGTTTAAAGTTTGATGAATATGTGTATAAATGTGGGTTGAATGGCCAAAATGAAATGCATGATGTTTGGGACCATTTGGGCAGCTCACACAAGTCTTAAATGTGCTTTTAGACTTGCCCAAAAGATGCCAATACCAAGGGAAGACCATTTGGCAAAGTTGGTACCTCATATAGAGCCACATTTGACCATAATGGAATCCTATGTCACTTTTTGGCCAAATAAGCTAGTATTGATCTGAAATTTGGCATGCAATTAGATCTCATTGAGAGATTTCTGGGAAGCTAAAGATAATAATTTTTAGAGGTCTACAGAATATTTTATGATTTTTTGAAACTGGAAAATTTTATGGATTTGGTCTGCTGCACTATTCATTTGGTCCGAAATTATTTTCTATCACACAAGGCCCAAATGATGTCCAATTGCTATGAAATTTCATACACAGAAACTAGGCAATCATAGTGACTCTTGCCAACTAGAAACACCTCATTTGGAGGTCTAGAGAGGGAGATATGAATTTTTGACATTTCTGTCCAGTATTAGTGAAATTATCCCACCAGAAGTACTGTTCTATTGAATTTCGGAGTCTGGGCTTGATGAACTGATCTGGAGATATTTTTTCTCTCTATTTAACATTCACATATTTATATATTAGTATCATTTGCATGGATTGGAGTTTTGTTGAATTAATTGGACATTTTCAAAATTTTTTGCAGAATTCTGTGATAGTTCTAGATTTTAGTCAGACCTCTGTAGCTTTTTGGATGTCAAAAGTACTAGATGATAAATATTGTGACCTAGAAATATTTTTAGGGTGAAGTAGACATACCAATATTTCTATAATGACCAAGATTGCATAGTTTTGATTTTTCTAGATTTAGTTATGATTTTTCAAAGTTTGCCCAGAAAAGGACCAATTCTGGCCAAGAATGATCTTTAAGTTTCCATGCTCCATTTCGGTTTCCATAGGTTGTAAGTATGTTTTTGTGATGAAAATGAGTTGTGATGATGAAATTAAATATGAGGAAGTATAGTATGAGCTCACACGATCCACGTGATACCGAATGGAATTTTGAGACACAATGCAATGCTAAAATGAGCATTATGTAAAGGCATTTGATGAGTTAGAATGAGCTAGAATTCATGGTGTTACACTTCTCATAGTCTAGATCATAGGTTTCTTGCTTGTTTTAAGTCAAAATTTACTCCCTCCTAATTGCTCACCACTTGGCCGAACCAACACACATAAGGACAAGGAGGAGGAAGCAACAAAAACAAGAAGATTTATCTTGATTCCTTAGCTTCTTCAAGAGCTTTTTGCATGTGGTAAGAACTTCTTCTTGAATTCCTAATCTTCTCCCTCTAAACCAGACCTAAAATAGTCCCATATCATTTACCAAAACCATGAAAAGAAATAGGAGAACGAAGTTACAAAAGGGAGAGCCATAAAAATCCTTGATTTTCCATACCTTTTTCCTTGTTTTTTCTCCATCCATGAACCTCTTTCTTATGCATTACTATTGGGCAGAGCTCTCCTCTATTTATACAAAAGCAAGGTCAGTTAAATTGAAGAGGAGGAAAGGAGCGTGCTTTATGGAAGAGAAAAAGTCATTTAAAGTACTTTTTAACTTTGCATTTTAGTCCCTTTGATTGGTTCCTTTCATTTAGACTCAATTCAACTCCTTTTTGAAATCCATCTTTTCCATCATAATAATTAGGCTCTCAAACTTATAAAATGGCTTTCGCTTCACTCAAATCAAATTTAAAACCATTCCGAACCATTTGGTCAAAATTTTGATCAACTAATGGTTGAAATCACTCATCGAGTTCCCATAGTTTTCAGAGCCTTTAAGAATTTTAGAAATCTCAAATTTCTTATTTTAAAAGCCCTCTTGTGAGTTTTCCAAAATTGCCAAAAATTACAAAAATGCCTAACTTTCTTTCACAAACTTTTCTAGCTCATCTGGTTTGATTTCAAGGCATCTAAGACCTTGGATCCTCATTTTTCATTATTTAAAATTATATTCTAATTTTATTTAGTCTCAATTCATTCATTTCAGGGAACTTACTTTAAAAATTGACTTATTTTAGTGTTTTTATAGAAAACTAAATGTTACACTTTTACCTTTCCTTTCACTCAATTTCTCTATTCTAAGGCTTAAGGGGGTGCAAGAGTGGCCATTGGATGAAAAACTAAAAAAAATTGATAACTAAGGCTATGAAAAACCCAAAAATAGAAAAGTGTGCATGGTAGGCAAAAGAAGTGACAAAACTCAAAATGAGGAACCAAATGCAAGTTTCAAAACATAGGGGCCTTTGCATTTAACCTCTCGAAACCTTTTTTTTTTTTTTAAGGTATGATGATAAATTGGGCTTTAGCTAATATAAATCATGTTAGGGTTACATATTGGGTTAGGCTAACTAAAAAAATCATAAAAGTAAATCTAAGAAAACCCAATTTTCCTCATATGTATATAAATTATTTATTATTATCTATTCTATTTCTACTATTAATATTATTTTATATGTTTTCATGTATTCTTCCATTTAATTTTATTTTAATTTTGAGAAATCAATTAGAATATTATAAATACTCTCTTTGTCAATTTTGTAGTAGATTTTGATGAATACAATTGTTGAATTATTACATTTAGCCAATTTAAGGGAAAAGGTATGTTGAAACAAGTGTTATTATAATTTTTCTTTAGAAAAATAAAGGCAATAGGGACTTATTGAGAACAATTTTTATTCATTGAAAAATTAAATTTTATAAGCTACACATTTAAATTGTTGCCTAAAATAAAAAGAATAGGCAACACTTAAAACCTGTTCCTTATTTGAGTTTTGGGAAGGTTTTTACCTATTGCAACATTAGATTTTATGGACTACATACTTAAGTTGTTGCTTAAATTAGAAAGGATAGGCAATACTTAAAAATTATTCCTTATTTAAGTTTTATGAATAGTTTTTATTCATTGCAAATTTTGATTTTATAGGCTACACACTTAAACCATTGCATAAATTAGAAAAGATAAGAAACACTTAAAAATTGTTCCCTATTTGATTTTTGGGAATGGTTTTGAAGCGGTGCAAAATTAGATTTTATATGTTACACACTTAAACTATTGCTTAAAATGATAAGGATAAGCAATGCTTAAAAATTATTCCCTGTTTAACTTTTAGGAAGATTTTTAAAATATTGCATCTAAATTATTGCACAAAGTACACTTTTTTTTTTTTGCCAACATAAATCGTTCCTTATTTGCTATTTAGGTATTGGTTTTGCAATTATTGTCATGAAAATTGTTGCTAGAAGCAAAAAATGGAGTAGTGGTTCTATTGTGATTACTCTGGCACAACTTTTAAGAGTTCTTACACTAGAAATTCTATTATAAGACTAGCATAAGAGATGTAACCTTTTGTGCCTCAGATACCCTAATTCACTCATATACACTATACTCTATACTCACAGCAAATCTAATCCCTCGAGTTTATTTGTAATCAAATTGCTTTTGCATACACAAAGTATAACACCATATTTATAGAACTCATCTTATATAAGCTTTAGGCTTCCTTCCATGAACAATATATGAGGAAGGAGGAAAACCATTAAAAATAATCAATTTAATTGCATTATGTCATGGATAAAATTTTTATTCAGTCTTCCATGGGCTATATGGACTCATCCATTTCATTATCATATTCAAATACACAAATGCAACTTATAAAAAGCTCAATAAGTGGCCTAGAACTTGTGCAAGTGGAAGGTATACAGGAAAATAAAGTATACAGCCTCATATTGGAATTCCAAAATTCACATGAACTTTGAAAAATCATAACTAATTCTAGAAAAATCAAAATCATGCACAATATATCATTCTAGAAAGCTACATATGTCACTTTATGCTAAAAATAAATCCATGCCACAACAGAGATAGCTAGTCACTGAAAATTGATAGAACAATACCAAAGGTCGTCTGTTGCTACTAGTACTATCCTTCAATTTCAAAAATTCATATCTCCCTGCTCAGATATCCAATTGGGGAGATCTTGGTAGGGATGGAAATATTATTTTGTCTAATGTATGCTTGTAAAATTTCATGAACATTGGACACTATTTGGTCTTTGAATGACATATCCAAAGTTATTGGCCATATGAATAGTGTCCACATTAGTTCAACTAAAAAATGACAACTTTGAAAAATCATAATTAATTTCACACAACTCCAAATAATCTGATTTTTGACTTTGTAAAAAGATCTAGATAAGATCTATATACATGCCAAATTCCATGGGCAAAATCATTCATTTGGTTAGATTTTGATGTTGGGTTACATAATAGTCATTTTTGTGTCTTATAAGAGGTCCAAATGGTCCAAAAATTGCTTCTAAAACAATCATCGCCACTTGAGCACGTGGGAAAATACGAAAATGGCCTACTAAACTTGTCTCAAAGGTGTACAAACCTAGAAATTGAAAACTCACTCTCGTCCCCCAAGCCATACACAAGAATATACAAGTCTAGTCTTGCTCCTTAATGTCCAAAATGCACTATATCATACACATAACATTAAATCTCATTTGTACATGATTCATTTACATAATTACATATGTTCATAAGGTTATGTGACATATACAATAATGGATTACAACATTTGTCACTCATATTGCTATAAACATGTTCATAAAGTTATAGAGATCCATTAATGTCAAGAACATGTTTTGAGGTCTTTTTGTCTAATCTCACCCAATTATATGGGACTTTTGGATTAGCCTCACCCATTTCAAGGACTTTTGAGTTAGTCTCACTCATTTCATGAGAGTTTTGGCTTTGTCTCACCCTTACTTAGGGACTTTTAACTTCACTTCATCTAATTCAAGAGACTTTTGGCACAACCTCACTCATCAAAAGCCATCTTACATTAAAAATGCAAATCAAGAAACATAATAAGTACCAAAGCATCAAAACAATAGCTATAGGCATTTTCCATGATTCAAACATACATACAAGCAATTAATGACAAGCAAACAACCATGAAATGCATATAAGAATGGATGAAGAGCAACCTTGAGTCAAGAAGCAAAATTTCTCTCTTGGTTTTCTAGCTTCTTGGTTCGACCTCACACACACACTTGGAGGAAGCTTGTTTTTCTTGGCTTAAACACATCAAACAAGACACAAACACATCAATGGAATTATCTTTAGCCTTACATAAACTTTACATTAGCTACTTTTAGCTTATGGCATGTATATGGTTCTATATAAGGGTATAATAAGAAACTCATATAATTTATCATCTTGGATCTAATTTCTCACTCAATCTAAGGTTCATGACATTATTTAAACTCATTAGAGTCATCAAAAACTCATTTCAAGGAGCTAAACATCAAATTGCTTCTTTATGCCTAAAGGAACTCTAATCTTCCAACTTTCAAAAGATGGTTTCTAAATTCAAACTAATGGTTTCTTTTGTGTTTATTATTTATTTCTAGACCATTTCTATCATTAGAATTAAAGAAAACTCTCCCTAGTCTCTGTCATGCTTGACCAAGACATAAAGCAATTTATGAGCCCATGGAGTTTTGTTAGTTTTCCTAGGAAATTTGACATCCATAAAGCTTCTTAGGTCTTTTAGAAACTTAAACATGCTCTTACACAAATTAAATCATCACTAAAAAGTTTCATAAATCCCTAGATCCAATCAAAATTCTAATTTTCACAACTTGTAATTTATAGGTTCTTTTTTAGTTCTATTGCTTCCAAGTGATTCCTTAGGCTTCAAAACCCCAATTTCTATCAAGTTTAGATTAAAATCAAACCCTTTACATGGTGTTCTTATGCTAGTTGAAATAGTGCACCCATGGAAGAATCAAGAAGAGCAACTTAGTCATGGAGAAACATACCTTATTTGATTCTTCACCAAGTAGTGTTTCTTATATTGCTTTGGCTTCCATCAAACTCTCCCTTCCCTTTACTGAACTAGTATTAAAAAACTATGATTTAAGACACCAAAACCATGAAAAGAGAGAGGAAAAAGAGGAGAAGAATTTTAATGAAGGAGAGAGTATGAAAAAGTGATGATTTCTGACCTTTTTTGCTTAAAAATTTCTTCCTTTTCTTCTCCTTCTTATGTGGCACTTCAAGGTGAGTTAGCTTTTGGTTTGAGGCAAAAATAGGTCAGTTAGGAAGAGTTGAGAAGGTGGGGCATGAGATATAAGAAGGAGGGGCTTCATTATGACCATTTTTAAAATTCTAATTTTGTCCCTAAACTTGGTTCTTCCTATTTGAGCTCATTTCGACTCCTATTTCATAACTGTCTTTTCTATCATAAAATTTGGGTCTTTTAATTCATAAAATGTCTTTGATTTCACTCAAACTAGATTTAAAACCTTATCAAACTATTCAATCAAAATTTTGGTCAACTGATGACCAAAATCTCATACCAGAGGGGTTTTAATCATTTTAGGGGTTCCTATGGTTTTTAAGGCCTCTGAGAACTTAGGAAAACTCAATTTTTCCATTTAAAGCTCACTTTTTTGAGTTCTCTAAGAATTTTCTAAAATTATGATTATGCCATTGTATTATTCTTTAAATCCAATTTTAGGCTATTCTGAGGCTCTGATCTACAATTTGGTATGTTCAAATTCTCATTATAATCTCATTTAGACTCAATTTGCCTTGCTTTAGGGTATTCGCATATCAGCTTATCAAGTTCAATTCAATTTATGAGTTACCGATTATTACCTAGCATGCCACATGTTGTGCCGCAGAATGCTTTATGCCTAAGTGTAAGGCCTTTTTCCTCATGCAACTTCTCCATAACAACTGGTTTGCAACTTCTTTGACCACCCTAACCTCTACTCTTCATTTTAAACACTTAATGGACATGCTAAAACTCCATAACCACCAACAAAATTAATTTTAGGGGAATATATAGGAAGTTGCCATTATTGGCCAACTTTACGGTTTAAAGAAAGAAAAAGAAAGAAAGGAGAAAAATGAAGTTTCTTTTTGTTCCAGCACCCCCTATCCTCATTTAGGCTCAACAAGGATATATGGCATAATGATTAAGTTCCCATATGCTTTTGGGATTTCACTATAACTGACCAAGAGAGAGGAAGTGAAAGATTAGAAAGAACTTAAGCTTTTAAGGTATACTAGGCTTTTTACCAGCATAGTTGTAAGTAAGTAATGTAATCAAAAATCGATTAGACTTGTTGGTTTGACTTGAAACATGACCCTAGTCTAGTTTGGTTAGTTTAAAAAATTGTTCAACCATAAAAGTGGTCAAGAATAGGTAAAAACCAATAAATTAGGTAGGTCAACAGTTTTTTCTTTGTACGTTTTTGGTGAAAAATGACATCATTTGTTTATTTTTTTTATTAGGAAAATGGTAGAAGAATGCATCATTTTAAGATTTGGCATTTAGATTTCCTTCTTCCTCTACCTTCCTCATCTGCCATTCCCTATGTCTCAAATCTCTCACCTACTACTTCTAACAGCATCATGCTCATGCCATCTCTATTCTTTTGCATTAACGTCTCAGCCTAGGCTCTATACATTTGAAGCAAGCATTTCGGGTTTAGACCATACATAGGAAAATCAACATTACACTTTCATTTCTGTAAGCTCCATAATCTGACCCAATCTTTGAAAATTCATAACTTAAGCTAGAAAATTCCAAATCATGGAAATTAAAAATTCTTAGAAATATCCGGGTGTCATCTAATTACTATAAAAATTTCAGATCAAGACAATATCATTTGGCCTATAAAATGCTAATGGAATAATAACTGGGTCTAATTCTCATCCTACAGCAAGCTAGTAACTTTGAAAATTCATATCTCACTTTACAAAGCTTCAAATTGAGTGATCTCAATAGTTATGGAAAACTTATAATGTCAATTATATGTCTGTAATATTTTATGAGTATTAGACTTCATTTGATCCCTTAATGACATCAAAAACCAAACTGACCAAATGAACAATATCTTGATAGTTTCTGCATAATTTCACCAATTTTGAAAAATTATAATAAATTCTCTAAAGCTCTAAAAATAATGATCTTTAACTCTATGAAAAGCTTTAGATCAAACCTATATGCTTGTCAAATTTTATGTCAAAAATTGTCCATTTGTTTTTGTTTTGGTTTAAGGTAAAATTATGGTAAAAAATGACATCCATATGGCATAAAATGGTCCAAACTGATTTTCTACATGAACCATGACCACTTGGGCATGTCCAAAAGGTCAAACATAATAACATATAGAAGTATCATAACAGGCCCAAATTATCATGGAACTTAATTTCACCATTCTACTTGCTCATATACTGTCACACCCGAAAATGCGACCGCGTGGCGCTTTTAAAAAGAAATTTTTGAAAAGAAACAATTTCGATTCAATTTCCAGAGAAAATGAAAACTGAAATCAAAATTAAAATACGTAGTAGAGTCGCCACCAAAATTTTAATTTTTGAAAAGGAAAAACTTTGGAAAAGCCTTTTTATTTGAAAAATAAGAAAAATGGTCTACGAATCAGAAAATAGGTTCGGGAGTCAGTTGTGAGCGGGGAAGGTGTTAGGCACCCCACAACACCCGTTGCTAGAACGGTTACCCAAAGTTAGTTGTACAAAACCAATATAGCATTTAATATATTTTAATTCTCTTAACAAATCATATACAAGATAAGAAACAAAGATGAAGGAAATAAAATTAAAAGAAAAAGGAAGAAAGAAATTAAACAAACAAAATTAGAAAAGTAAAAATAAGAGAAATTAAGAAAGTAAAAAAATGAAAAGAAAATTTATTTACAAGGACGAACTTGACCTAGAATGAAAGCCTATAGCCTACGTACCCTCTGAGAGGAATCAAAGTCCACGTAGTTCGGTCAAAAACTGTGTTTTTTTCTTTGTTGTTTTTGTTTTTGTTTTTTTGTTTTTTTTGTTTTTGTTTTATTATGTTTTTTTTTTCTCCTTTTCTTTTGTTTTCTGTTTTTTTTGTGTTCTTTATTTTTTTAATTTTTTTTAGGTTTGGGTATTGTTTTTTTTAAAAAAAAAAAAAGACAAAGAAATAAATTACTTTTTCCTTTAACAAGTAAAACAAATTTTGAAATTGGTTGAGGTGTTTTTGAGAAATTGAAGGAGATACAAGAAGTAAGTAAAAGAACTCTTGATTTGCTAAAGGAAAATTTAATTTAATTTTTCTTGCCTTTTTCAATTTTCCTCTTGCTTATCATTTTTTGTTTTTCTATCATTTTCATTTTATTTTTTTGTTTGTTTTTATTACCCTTTTCTTTGTTTTTTGGTCTTATTTTGTTTTTGTTTATTTATTTATTTTTTTTTTGTTTTCCGTTTTTTCCTATTTTTAATCTCTTTTTGGTTTTGTTATTGTTTTCTTTTTTTTTTGTTTTTCTATTTGTTTCTCTCTTTTTTTTTTTGTTAATTCTTATTTTGTATTCTTTTTTTCTTCTCTTTGTTTTAAATTCAATTTTTTTTAATAATTTTTGTATATTTTTGTTTTTTCCTTTCTTTGATTTTTGTTTGGTTTTTGTCTTTTTTTTGTTTGTTTTATTATTATTATTGTTTTAGAAGAGAAAAAGAAAATAAAAATTCTTTTAGACTTTCACCAAGAAAACAAGTTAAAGATTGATTTGTATGTCTTAATATATGAGAACTAAAATAATCTCATTTTCTTTACCATATTCTCTTTTTTTATTTCTATTTTTTTTTTTTGGGTGATTTTTTTTGTTTTGAAACACCTTTTTCAATTTTTGAAAAGCATATATTTACTTTTAATTTTATTGACCGGAAACTAGAAACAAGCTTTAAAGTTTACAAAAAAAGAATTTAATTAATTTTTTCTTATCATTTTTTATTTATTTTTTATTTTTTCATTTCTTCATTTTTCTCTTTCTTTAATTTTTTGCTTTTATGAAATATAATTTTATTAAAAGAAACTTTGAGAAAATTTCATAAAACTCAAAAAGTTTAATTCTTATTTACTTTTTATCTTTTTATTTTTTTGTTTTTTTTTTTCTGAAATTCCTTTTTTGCTAAATTTAATGAAAACCAATTTGACTTTGACAATTAAAATCCAAAACTTATTAAAATTTAAATTTGAGACCCAAATAGATACCAAGGAGGCTTATTACTTCACATGGTCTATTTGGTTTAACTCCTATGCGTCTAAGGGGATAAAATATCCCACACGACTATTCTAAGACGTAACGTGATAAAACAAAAATGAGATAAAAGAATATTTACAAAACACCAACTTGTGAATGTGCGTGATTTGTGTACATTCATGATTCATTATATTTTAAGTATGGAGAAAAATAAAATAAAATAAAATATCTATAAAATAAAATACAAAACCACTAGTGTCTTCATGAATGTGCCTTCATCTTTCGGCTCCCTTATACTTCCCCAAGTCTTTCGTATTAGGAATCCCTGCCATGCTATCCTCTTTTGAGCAAATTCCCAGCGCAAATATAGTGTGGTCTCAAGGTACTCCCCCGCCATGTCAATGAGCAAAGGAAATAAAAAGATATATTAGTTTCCAGCCAAACAATAATACTCAAGTTAATTCCACAACTTTCAAACACAACATCCAGCCTTAAAATTGATCTGCTCGAGACCCATGAAATCGATGCCTCGATAGGAACCTCAAAACAGTAGGAATTCCCTTAGAACAAAAGCAAACTATATTTATCACTCAAGTTAAGAATCCCGAGCCATCCACATGTTCATCCAAGGCAACGAAACACTTTGGCCTAAAATCCCTACCCGTAGTATATCAAACCAGACATAAGCATATTAGACATTTAGAATTCTGCTTCAGAAATTCAGAGAACAAGAACCATAGCCTAACCAAAGTTTCTCTTCATTTTTATATAGAGATGTGAAGGACAACAAGGAACATGATTGTAATTTACCCATCATGCTAACAGATCCATATCCCAGCAAAACAGTAATGACCATAAGCACCATTCAAGACTCAAGACTCCATTCATATGACAAAATCAAGAAGAACTAACAAAAAAAAGACATAAACAAAATTCCACCCCAATTTCTATCACCTAGCATTACCATATATTAATCTCATAAACCAGAAATAAGGAGAGCATATAAGACATCAGCATCCAAAGTTCAACGCCATCCAGAAACATCAGACCCAAAAATCCAGCATGAAGATCATACTCAATCCATAGCTTCACATTTTTGTAATTGGAAGAGATGGGAGACAGGGAACATACACTCACACTCAGCTAAACTCTGAAATCTACATTCATCTTATACGAGACTATAATGGGAAAAGTCTAAGCAGATGCCTAAGACTCTACCAAACCTCACAGATTCAGCGATCACAAACAAATGCCCAAACTCAGCCTTCTATCAGGCATTTCATCGAGCGTTTGGTGGGCGCTCTCAAAACTCATACGAAATGCAATAATCTATAATGATCATCAGCCCTATCACAGCACATAAACCAGCACGGGGACACCACATTCAAGCTATTGTAAATCAACAAGAGATGAAGAACCTTACCTGTAAGAATCGTAACCAACAGGACGACTTTCACTATCCTCCTACTGTATTCGAGTCGCCACTCTTCATCACTTCTCTTGTCTTGATTTTCTAGGTCCTCTGTTGCTCGATTTTTCCAGTCTCTCCGTTTCTCAGTATTTTCGCTCTCACCTCCTTCGATTTTCCATTTATTTTTGGTCACTCGATTTTTCGGTCCCCTTCTTCTGATTCTCAGTTCTTTCCCGGTTCTTCTCTCCCTATCCCAGTCTTACCCTCAATCTCTCACTGTCTCCCCCCTGTTCGTTCGCGCTCCTGCTCTCTCCTCCTCCTGCTCTGCTCCTCTCGATTTTTCCTTCCCCAATGTCTCCAAAATTTTTCTGTCTCCAACTCCTCTTCTCTGCCTCCTATCTCTCCATTTTTTTTTCGTTTTCCCTCTCTCTGGTTTCGATTTCTTTCGGTCTCTGTCTCTCGCTCTGTTCTCCAAATTTCCCCCTCTCTGATTTCGAAACTTCTTCCTCCTTCCTCCTCTTTCCCTCTGTTTTTTGATTTCCCCTTTTATCGCCGGAACCTCCCCCTCTCTTCCCTCTCTCTACCTTCTCTCCAAAAATCGAAAAACCCCTCCTCTGTCATGTCCTTTTCTCCCTTCGATTTTCACCTCTCCTTCTTCTCGGCCTTCCACGGTGAAAGAGAGGGGGAGGTCAACTCCTAGATCTCCACTCCTAATCCTCTGCCCCTTTCCCTTCTGGCTTTTCTGAAAAGTTGGACGCTGCCTTCTATTTTTTGGTGCTTCAGAACTCTGTCCCTCTGTGTGTGTCGTCTTGTCTGTCGTTTGGGAGAGTCCGAAAAGGGAAATTGAGTGGTGGATGTGGATTCGGCCTGATGGCCCAATCCGAAAAAGTTTTGGGCTTCAGCAGGATTGGACAGGGTTTAACAAGGTGGGCCTGGGAGTTTTGGGCTTCAAATTGGCCTTCTTTTTTTTTTAATTAATTTTTTTATATTGTTTTCTTAAGCTTCTTTTTTTTTTTAATTTAATTAATTTTTTCTTTATTTTTTTTTGCTCTTAATTTTATATTTTCTTTTTTTTAATTTTATTATTTTTGTAATTAGTTCCGACAAAATACGGTGTTCACATATACACATGGACATCATGGCTTAAGAATGTCAAAATCCTATATTCTCATACATTTGGCTCTAACTTTAGTTCATTCATCATATTTATATACTTTTACACATGATCAAAGGTTTACAACTCATAAATAACTTATATATACATACTTTGATATTAAATTATATCAAAAGTTATCTATTATCAAAGTACTACAAATTACACTCCTTAGCTTCTATTCTTAGTTCCATGAGCTTCACCTAAATATGATTAGATAAAAAAGTAGGGGAGAGTGAGATTCAAAGAATTTCAATAGATTTTTCACCCTTTCAAGTAGGCATAAATAGCACATTATCATGTCAAAGAATACAAACATGCATCAAATCTTCCAAAAATCAAACATAAATATGTTTTCAAGACCACATAGGCATATCAAGATCAAAATTAAATTCTATAGGACCTTTGATCTAGCCTTACCCTATTATTTGGGACTTTTGGATTAGTCTCTCCCACTTTCTAGGAGCTTTTAACTTAGCGTCACTCATTCTTACGGCTTTTGGCTTTGTCTCACCTATTCTTAAGGACTTTTGGCACAACCTCTCCTATAAAGAGCAATCTCACATTCAAACACAATTTAAGAAGCATAATGGTACCAAAGTATCAACCAATAGCTAATGGCATGTCTCATGCTTCAAACACACACATACAAGCATTCAATGACAATCAAACAACCAAGAAATGTATATAAGAATAGATAAAGAGCTACCTTAAGTCAATAAGCACAAACTTTCTTCCTTTAACTCTACTTCCCCTTTTTTGCCTCTCTCTCTCTCTCACACACACACACACCTAGGAGGAGCTTGATTTGTGTAACATCTAGCTCCTCTGTAAACGTTAGAAACGTAATGCTCGATTTCTCTGTAAATGTACGAAATGCACTAGATATAAAAGGAAGTCTCCCAGATAGAATGATTTGAGGTCTAGTAAAATTAAAGTAATAATCTAGACCTTAAATAATAAGGATCTAAGGTTAGAGGTGCCCTGAAAATGGAGCTAAAATAACTAGATGAAATTCAACAAAGGTGTAGTGGCATTTTCATAATTTCAGGCACTTTTTGGAAAACTCATAAGAGAAATTTTTAAATGGGAAAAATAAGTTTTTTGAAGTTCTCAGAGGCCCTAAAAACTATAAGAACCCTTAGAACAATTAAAACTCCTTCGATTTACATTTTAGAATGTCGGTGGATTCGAACTTTGACCCTTTCGATCATGAAGGTTTTAGACCCAGTTGGAGTGATTCCAAAGGCATTTTATAAGTTAGAAAACCTAAATTTTATGATGGAAAAGATGGTTCTTGAAAAAGAGTTGAAATGAGCGTAACATGAAAAAGCCAAGAACAATGGGCAAAATTAAAATTTTGAAATGTCTTAAATGAGTCCCTATCCTATATATAGCATACCGCACTTCTTCCTATCACCTTGGTTGACTTTCCTCTACACAAAATAGAACCCTAAGCTCCTTGAAGTGGCATATCAAGAGGGAGGAAGAAGGGAAGAGAAAACCAAGCAAAAAGGTAAGAAAATCCATGATTTTTCATGCTTCTTCCTTCACCAATCTTGTTCTCCTTTTTCTCCTCTCTTTTTCTATGATTTTGATGATTGATTTGAGGATGATTCATGGTTGGTTCAATGAGAGGAGGATAGAAATTGAAGGAGATACAAGAAGTAAGTAAAAGAACTCTTGAAAAGCATAGAAACTAAGGTAATTTCATTATCTTCCATGTCTTCTTCTTATTTCTCTTGTTATGGTATGTTTCAGCCACTTATTGAACAGCTAAGAGGGAATTGTTTTTGAACCACACCAAGAGTGAAACCTAAGACTTAGAGTGTGGGAAACAAGAATATGCAAAGAAATCTAAGAAAGAACCATTGATTTACAAGATGTCTAGCCCAGGGTTTCACTTGCACTTTGGTTTATAGGAAGCTGTCTAGTCATAATTTAGGGTGTCTAAGAGTTGGTATGAATTCCTAAGACATCAAGGAAGCCTCCCACATGCATCTTCCATTAAAGAAAGTAAAACAATTTCCATTGGTGCCAAAGGAAGCATAGTCTCGCCCTAAGTTAGAAGTAGCGCCTATGAAATGTTTTAATTCCAAGCTTAGTTTTGCATCATATATGATGGAAGAGTATGAAAGGAAGCCTTAGAAAAAATTTACAAAGTCTAGAAAGTGTGATGGAGGTATAGGTTCCATATTGTAGTATAATGAAGTAACATATAGTTAGGCTTCTTGAAATGAATGTGTGATGACTCTAAGGAGTCTAAATGGAGTCAAGAGTCATGGATTAAGGAAAAGAATGGAGCCAAGATTATGAATTCCCAAGGTTGTTTCATTAGATGCTTTATAGAACCATAATTAAACCATATGAGTGCCAAAGTTTTTTTAGAGTGTGTGTGGCATAGAGATTGTTCCTAATTAGATCTCATTTGATGTGTTTAAGCTAAAGGAATCAAGTTACGTCTCCTTCTAGGTGTTTGGTCGAGGGAGAGGAAGAAATTCTAAAGAGAAAAGTGTGCTCTTGTATACAAGGTAGCTCCCTCACTTTTCTCTCATGCATCTTGGGATGCTTTCTTGTCTTTGAATGTGTATGTATATGTTTAACCCACAAAAAATGTTTCTAGCAAATATTTATATACCATGGTACCATGATATTTGATTTATGTGCTTGAATGATGTTTTACGAATGTGCTTTGGCTTGATTAAGTGTGGTGAAGCCAAAATTCCCTAAGAATTGATGAGATAAAGCCAAAAGTCTCTAGAAGAGTGAGACTTAGTCAAAAGTAGATGAGGTAAGTCTAAAAGTCCAAAAAAAGAATGGATGAGGCTACACTACTGTCTTGGCAAGCCTATACATGATGAGTATGCTTTCATGAATGTGAAAAATGTTCCATGTGTGTTTATGAATTTCAAGATAACCATGCATGCATTTGTAGATTTAAAATTGCATCCATTATATGTGTTTGAAAGGGAGAAGGGCTATTGGAATTTCTAGAATCTCACTCTTCTCTCTTTATTGCCTAACATGTCTAAAAGGACTAAATAAGCAAGGAAATAGGAGCCACCACACTTGGAAGCAAGGAGATTGACAATGGAGTTAATATTTGTTCACTTTGTAAACATAGCCTTATCAAATGATGTATTCCCACAATGTATATAATGTATAAGCTCTTGAACATGTGTAATTATATGGATATGTGATGTATATATGGAAATTGGAAGAAAATGAATGATATGGTATGTTCTTGACAATGTATGACAAGAATGCACATATATGCTCTTTATGTATATCATTAAGTGGGAGAGTAAGTGTAACATCCGATTTTCTAAAAACAAGAGAAAATGTGAGAAACGTAACGTATGGTTTCTCCGTAAATGAACAAAACTCACCAAATACAAAAGGAAGTCCCCCAAGATGATGTAGTTAAGATCCCAAAAAATTTGGAAAGCATTCTAGACTCCTAAAAATGAGAATCCTAAGCTCAGACAAAAAGAAAAATGGAGCTAGAATGAAGAAACAATTTCTTACGAAAAGCTTACAAAATGTAATGGCATTTTTGTAATTTTGAGCAAATTTTGGAATTCACATAAGAGGACTTTTTAAATGAAAGTTTTGAGTTCTCCGGATTTCTCAGAAGCCTTGAAAATCATGGGAAGCCCCGGGACAGCTAAATCCCCTCCGGTGGATGTTTTCTAACATCATTGTGCCTAAACTTTGACAGGTTCATTCGAAAAGGTTTTAGCTCTAAATTGAGTGATTCCAAACATTTTACTTGATTGGGAACCTAAATTTTACAATGGAAAAGATGGTTCTAAAAAAGGAGCTAAAACGAAGGAGAAATGAAAATGCAAAGTATGAAGGGCAAAATTGAAATTTTGAAAAAGTCTCTTTCCTACACCTATATATAGGTGGTGCCTCACTTTCCCCTTCATTTGGAATCAAAAATTTCTGTATAATTTAAGAAGTGAGAGCTAGGGTTTGGGCGCACAAGAGAGGAAGAAGAAGAAGGAGAAAATCCAAGCTTAAGGTATGGAAATTTGCTTGTTTTTCATGCTTTCTCTTAGCCAATCTCTTCTCCTCTTTTTTCCTATTCTTCTCTATGAATTCTCTGAAGTTTTGAGGGCTGTTTTGAAGGAAGAACAGAAGGGAAAGTTTGAATTCAAGGGAGGAAGCTAAGGAAGGCAAAGAACAAGTAAGAAAATTAAGGAAAACAAGGTATTATGCAATTCTTCCACTTGATCTTCTTCTTCCTTTCTCTCATAGGTATTTCAACCTAGGTAAGGCTAGCCTTAGGGAGTTAAGTTTTCAACCAAACCAAGGGTGAATCTTAGGTATTTGAGGGAGGAGAACAAAATTATGCAAAGAAAACAACAAACTAGCCATTAGAATTTAAGATGCAAAACATAGGGTTTCAAGTGCACCTTCCAAAATTTGAGTTTATATGATTATTCTTAGGCCTAAATAAGAGTTTAAATGAGCTCCTAAGACCCCTAGAAGTCTCCCCATATGCTTTTCCCCTTGAGAAAACAAAGCATACTCTAAGGAGTCCTAAACCATGCATAGGCTCAGCCAAAGGGAGTTCATATAGCTAGGGAGAGTTTTAAATTTTTCTAAAGTCATTCTTGAGTCATATTTGATAAATGAAAATGAGGGGAGGCCTTGAAAAAAATTTAGAACTCATAGAAAGTAATTTGATACCTTAGGTTCCATATTATGACATAAAAAAGCAACATGATGTTAGGCTCTTTGTTTTAATTGTGTGATGACTCCAAGAGGTTTAAAAGGAGTCAAGAATTATATTTGAAAGGAAAGAATGGAGCCCAGAAATTATTTGAGGGGTGTTGCTTCATTAGGTGCATTTATGGACCATAATGGAGTTTATAAAGCCACCTAGTGTCTAAGCAAGTATGTGGCCTTAGAATTGAGTTCATGAACCTAATTGGCTTCCATAAATTATGTCTAGGCCAAGAGAAACCATCTCCACAAGTTTGTGTGTGTGTGTGGTCGAAAAGAGGAGCTTGGATTCAAAGGGAAAAGTGTGTGATTGTGTGCAAGGTAGCTCTCTCCACCTTCTCTCATGCATGGATGTATGTTTAGCTTGTCTTAAAATGTGTGTATGAGTATTTTCAAGCCATGAAAAGTATGCTAGCATGATTTTATATGCCGTGATTTCATGATGTCATGTTATATTTTTAAATGAATGTATGATGTTTGTTTGAGTTTGCTTGAGTGTGGAGAGGCCAAGAATCCTTAACCATGGTGAGGATGAGCTGAGAAAAAGTGTGAGGCCAATCTAAACACTTGGTGAGCTCTTGAATGTCTTGTATGATTTGTTCACATGCCAAGCTTGCTTCTTAAATGTTCATGACTTGCATTTTATCCATGCATGCATTTTTAAGGCTTGCTTTACATATATTATGTATGATTGAATGGGAGATGAGCTATTGGGATTTTTTTAATCTCATTCCCTCCTCTCCAATGATCTCACATGCTAGGTGGGCTAAGTGGGTATGGTAATAGGAGCCAACAACATTGAAGAAAGAAGATTGACATCCATATGTCTAATTTTACCCTTTTTGAACCATAATTGTGTCATTGATGTATTGCTTTGATGTATATGGTCTATGACCCCTTAGACATATGTAATTATGATATTATGTGATGTATAAATGTATGGACATGATGTATGAATCCTAGAATAGAGATTGGATATGTAATGCCAAAGTATGCATTTTGGAAAGTTTGATGTAATGTGTATATGTGTGGATGGAAAGGCCAAAATGAGATGCATGAGGTTTGGAACCATTTGGGCAACTCACACAAGTCCTAAATGTGCGTTTAGAGGTGCCAAAACCAAAGGAGTTTATTTGGTCACTTTGGTACCCTATATGAAGCCAAAAATGACCATAATGGAACCCTATGTTACTTTTTAGTCAAATGAGCTCTTCTTACTCTGAGATTTAGCATGAAATTAGAGCTTGTTGAAAGCTTTTTGGGAAGTTAAAGACCATAATTTTTAAAGGTTTATAGAATATTTGAGAATTTTTCAAAGTTGGCAATTTTTATGGTTTTGGTCTGCTGCACTATTCATTAGGTCCAAAAATGAATTCTATCACACGAGGCTCAAATGATGTCTAATTGCCATACAATTTTATACAAAGAAACTAGACATTCACAGTAACTCGTGCCAACTAGAAGCACCACATTTAGAAGTCTAGAGAGGGAGATATGAAGTTTTGAACATTCTATCTAGTATTAGGAATTTTGCTCAACCTGAGTTACTATTCCATTAAATTCCAAGGTCTGAGCTTAATGAACTAGTCTGAAGATATTTTTCCTCTTTAGCTAACATCCATAGCTTTCGAGATTGGTATCATTTGCATTGACTGGATTTTTGTGAAATTAATTAGGCATTTTCAAATTTTTCTATAGAATTTTGTGACAGTTCCAGAACACAATTTGACCTCTGGACCATTTCAAATATCAAACACCCTCTGTGATGGATGTTATGGTCTGGGCATATTTTAGTGTGAAGTAGACATCCGTAAATTTCTAGAATGTCCAAGATTGTATGATTTCAATTTTTCTAAAATTAGTTATAATTTTTCAAATTTGGTCAGAAAATGGGCCAGATCTAGCCAAAAATACACTTGGTTATTTTGAGCTCCATTCTCCATTTCAGTTTCTATAAGTTGTGGACATGATTTTATGATGCAAATGAGTTGTATTGATGTAATTGAATATGAGAATGTATAGTATCACCTCACACGTCCACGTGACACCAATTAGAATTTTTAAATATGACGTAACATGAAAATAATCATTATTTCCTTGCTTTTTTCATGGGAAACTTACATACTTCATGATATTAAGTTATTTAAAGGCATGAGATGAGCTAGAATTTATGGTGTTATAGTTAGTTTGTGAGATCTGGGTTTTTGAACCCTTTGGACAAGTTTAGTAGGCCATTTTTATGCTTACCCACGTGCCCCAAGTCAACCTAGGAAGTGTTAGAGGGGAATTGGTACCATTTTGACCCATTAAGAGACCAAAAAGTGCCATTTTGCAACCCTATCGCACAATTTGACCAAATGGACACATTTTCCTATGAAATTTGGCATGCATATAGATCTCATGTAAAGGTTTTTGGGAAGCTAAAGACTAGATTATTTGGAGTTCCAAAGAATTAATTATGAATTTTCAAAGTTGCCAAAAAACTACTAAACTGATATTGTTACTATTCATATAGCTAGTTCCTTCTCCTATGTCACTCAAGAGCCAAATGGTATCTAATGCTCATGAAAATTTGCAAGCATAAACTATACATAATAAGCTTTCTTTGGCCACCAAGATCACCTCATTTGGATGTCTAAGCAGGGAGATATGAATTTTTGAAATTTGGAGTCAGTACCAATAACGAATTAATGCCTTTGGTACTATTCCATTGATTTTCTGGTTTGGACTTATTTTTAGCACAAAGTTAACCTTTGTGGCTTTCTAGAATGGTATAGTATGCTTAATTTCAATTTTTCTAGAATTAGTTATTATTTTCCAAAATTGGCACTAGAAATTTGGCACCAGAACCCGAGATTGGTCTTATGTTTTTTATGCATGAATGCTATAAGCTCAGGATTCTTGTGTTATTTTATGACAGTTTTGAGTTGTATGAATGTATTTTAATTCGAGAATGATATGGATGAGTTCATATGAGCCACGAGGTGTGAGATAAAAATTTTGGATCTTACGTAATGC
Organism: Erythrophleum fordii; assembly: GCA_032878935.1. NCBI lineage: Eukaryota > Viridiplantae > Streptophyta > Magnoliopsida > Fabales > Fabaceae > Erythrophleum > Erythrophleum fordii. Next base: position 25,306,405 of record JAVQMF010000054.1, on the reverse strand, counting down.
AAGAAATGGTATTATTTTGATTGATTTTTCCTGTTGTCCAATGAAATTACGCACATGCTTGTCTATAGATGAACTAAAGAGGCTAGAGTAATATGGCGTTACAATTTGCTTGGTCTAGATATATCAAATAAGACACAAACATATCATTGGAACTAATTTTAACTTCAGATAAACTCTACACAAACATATTCTACCTTATAGCATGCTTATGATTCCATACAAGGGCATAATGAAGCAACCCATATAATTTATCATCATGGCTCCAATTTTTCACTCAATCCAAGTTATATGGCTCCATTTAAACTCACTAGAGCCATCTCCAACTCAAATTAAGGAGCTTAGCACCAAGTTGCTTCTTTATGCAAAATGGAACTTAAAACTTCCAACTTTCAATTTATGGCTTCTAAATTAAAACCAATAGTTTCTTTGGTATCTATAATTCATATCTAGACCATTTCTATCATTGGAATCAAAGAAAATTCTCCCTAAGTGCCCCATCTAGTTCTTGGCTGAGATACACACCTAAGGAGACACCTATGAAGTTTTATTGAATTTTCTAGGGAATTTGCCATCCATAAAACTTCCTAGGTCTCTTATGAACTTATACATACTCTTATATAAGCTAGATTACTATTAGAAAGTTTCAAAAATTCCTAGGTGTAACTAAAATCCTACTTGCCATAACTTAATTTTTAAAGCTTTTCTTTTGGTTCCAATTACATATTCTTATTTCTCGTGCTCTAAAACCCTTGTTCCTACCATATTATGACTTGAATTCATCCTCTTCTAGATGGGCCTAGGTCTACCCAAAATTCATAAGGAAGGAGGAGGCAAGGTGAAGCAAAATTATACCACGAAACTTACCTTGTTTTAAAGCCTTTCAAGAGAACTTTCTAAAGCCTCTAGGCTTTTCTTCAAACTCTTCCTCTCCTCTACTGAACTAGTCACAAAACATGTCTAATTAAGACACCAAAACCATGAGAAGAGAGAAGAGAAAGAGGAGAAGAAGTTTAATGAAACAAGAAGCATGAAAAAGCAGCATATCCTTACACTTTCAAGGCTTGATTTTCTTCCTCTTGCTTTCTCTCCTAGTGCGCCACCTTAACTTGCTCTTAGATTTTTGTTAGACCAAAAGAAAGTAGGTTAGGGTAATGGGGAAGAGTGGGACAGGCTGAATAAGAAGGGAGGGCTTAATTATAATATTTTTCAAATTTTCAATTTAGTCTTTCATCTTGGTTCCTTCCATTTGGACTCATTTCAATTCCTTTTTAAGAACCATATTTTCCATCATGAAATTTAGGTCCTCTAGTTCATAAAATATGTTTGGTTTCACCCAAATTAGATTAAAAACCTTACCGAACTATTTGGTCAAAGTTTTAGTCAACTGGCACTAAAAAATGTATACAGGAGGGATTTTGCCTATTCTAGAGGTTCCTATGGTTTTTAAGGTCTCTAAGAACCCTGAACAACTCAATTTTTTTATTTAAAGATCCTTCCTTTAAGTTTTCAAAAAATTACTCAAAATTATGAAATACCACTTTGCTTTTACTTAATTTTATTTAGCTGTTTTAGCCCTAGTTTTTGGGCATCTTTAGCTTTGTATTCTCATTTTTAAATCTCTAGATTATTAACCTAATTTTTTTAGCCTTTAATCATTTGAATTAGGGAACCTCCTTTTGTAACTTATTAGTTTTTAGTCTTTTTAGAAAAATCAAGTATTACATTTCCTCCCTCTTAAATAAAATTCCGTCCTCAAAATTTAGATGTATACCTTATTGAAATAACTTTAGATATTTTTTTTTCATCTTTTTTTCCAATTCCCATGTAGCTTCTTTAGGAGATAACCATTTCTAAACCACTTTGACCAATGGTATAGTCTTGTTCCTTAACTGCTTTAGCTTAGTATCTACAATTTGATTTGGTGACACTATATAAGATAAATTGTTCTATAAATGTACATTTTCATATTCTATAACATGTGAAGTGTTGGGCTGGTGCTTTTTGAGTTAGAATACATAAAAGACATTATATATTTGGCTCAGGTTTAAGGAAAGAACAAGTCTATAGGCCACCAGTCCAACTTTATCAAGAATTTGAAACAAATTTATGTACTTTGGACTAAGCTTTTTACTTTTTATGGATTTATCTATCCCTATAACTAAAGACACTTTACTGAATACATGGTCTGTAACCTCAAATTCTAACAGCCTTTTTCTTTTGTCCTTATAACTTTTTTTGTCTACTTTATGCTATTAGAAGTTTCTTTCTGATTATTTCTATTTGTCTAAAGATTTAGTCAACTAATTCTAGGCCTATAAGGCTCTTCTCTCCATGTTCAATCCAACATATCGGGGACCTACATTTCCTCTCATATAATACCTTATACAATGCCATTTGAATATTAGACTGATAACTATTATTGTAGTTAAATTATGCTAGAGGCAAATAGGTATCCCAGATACCTTTCATTTCTAATACACAAGCCCTCAACATGTCTTTTAGGGTTTAGATGGTTCTTTTTGTTTGACCATCTATCTGAGGATGATAAGCTGTGTTGAATCTCAATTTGGTTCCTAGGATATCCTATAATGATCTCTAGAAATTTGAAGTAAATCTGGGATCTCTATCTAATACTATACTCCTAAGTACACCATGTAATCTCACTATTTCCTTTATATACAATTAGGCTAATTTATCTAGGGTGTAGGTGGCTCTAATTACTAAGAAATAAGCTAACTTGGTTAACTTGTCCACTATCACCCATATGGTATCATGCCCTGATGATGCCATAAGTAATCTCATAACAAAATCTATAGCTATGCTATCCTATTTCCACTTAGGGATATCTAGGGGTTGAAATAACCATGCTAGCTTCTGGTGTTTAATTTTAACTTTTTAGTATACTAAACACCGGGAGACATACTTAGGTATGTCTATTTTCATTCTAGGCTACTAAAACTTTTTCTTTAAATCATGATACATTTTATTACTATCTGGATGAATGGTGTATTTGCTTTTATATGCCTCTTCTAATATTTTTTCTTTTAATGATGAGTTCTTAGGCACATACAACCTATTCTTATACCTTATTATTCTATCCTAAGATAAAATAAATTCTAAAGCTTTACCCTGGGACATTTGATCTCTAACCTTTCTTACATACTTATCCACTTGATGGGTTTCTTTTATTTAATCTCTCTGGTCACTCTCTATTTAGGTTTCACTCATCAATAACTTCCCAGAATACACCTGGCATGAGAGATTCATATCTTTAAATCTCTCAATGAGTTCTTGCTCTCTTAACATCATGTAGGCCATATGTATGTATTTCTTACTTAGTGCATCTGTAATCACATTAGCCTTACCTATATGGTATTTTAAGGAATAATCATAATCCTTTAAGAACTCTAACCATCTCTTTTGCCTCATGTTTAACACTTTATGTTCAAATGAGTACTCAAGGCTTTTATGGTCACTGTATATCTCTATGGTTACACCATATAGGTAGTGTCTCCATATTTTAAGAACAAACACTATTGTTGCTAGCTCTAAATCATGAGTGAGATAATTTTTCTCGTGTGATTTCAGTTGTCTAGAAGTATAAGCTATCACTCTACCTTTTCGCATTAGCACACATCCTAAACCATTCTTAAAAGTATCACTATAGACTACAACAGTCTCTCTAGGGTTAGGAATCATTAGGACTGAGGCTGTGGTTAACCTATACTTCAATTCTTGGAAACTCTATTCACATTTCTCATCTTACACCAATGATACATTCTTTCTAGTAGGCTTAGTTAGTGGCATCGTTATTTGAGAAAAGCCCTAAATAAATCTCCAATAATATCCTATTAAACTTAGGAAACTCCTGATCTCTGTCACTTTCCTAGGTCTCTCCCACTGAAGTGCTGTCTTTACTTTATGGGGATCTGCTATGACCCCTACCTATGAGATCATATGGCTTAGGAATTTCACTTCAGTGAGCCAAAACTCACATTTACTAAGTTTAGCATATAGTTGCTTTTATTTTAGGGTTTCCAAGGCTAATCTCAAACATTGTTCATGCTCTTCCTTGCTCATAGAATAGATGAGAATATCATCTATGAAGGCAACTACAAATTTGTTTAAATAAGGCCTAAATACTCTATTCATATAATCCATAAATACTATAGGTACATTTGTTAACCCAAAGAGCATAACTAAAAACTCATAGTGCCCATACCTTGTCCTAAAAGCTGTCTTAGGAATATCTTCAAGTTCAATCCTAAGTTAATGATATCCTAACCTAAGATCAATCTTAGAAAATACCGACACTCCTACCAGCTGATTTAGGAAGTCATCTATCTTAGAAAAGGGATATTTATTTTTAATTGTGATCTTATTAAGTTCCTTATAGTCTATATACAGTCTAAGACTCTCGTCCTTCTTTTTAACAAATAGGACTAGAGCTCCCTAATGTGAGACACTAAGTCTCTTTTATCTATTTCTTTAATTCAACTAGTTTGGTGGGAGCCATCCTATATGCAGCCTTAGACACTGAACCTACCCTAGGTACAATGTCTATAGTAAACTTTACTTCTCTATCTAAGGGTAGTTCACTAATTTCTTTAGGGAATACCTTTGGAAACTCTCTCACTGTAGGTATCTCATCTATACCTTCTTCTACTTTAGCCTATGTAGAAAAGAAAACTAGGAATCCTTGGCAACCATCCTCTAGAGATCTCACAACCTAGGAGGTTGTCATAAATGCTAGCTTAATCCTAACACTAGGTATAGTTCCACATTCAGGGAAAGTAATACATTTGTTATGTCAATCAAGTATGGTATTGTTTACAAATATCTAGTTCATTCCAATAATCAATTCAATATCAATCAAGGGCATAAAATCAAGTCAAGTGTGATAAAATAATGGTTAAACTAGATTACACAATTCAAACATGTATAGGAGGTAATGGCTTAGTTTCCTGTAGAAGTAGATATATGTAAACAATAGGGTAATGCATATATGCTCAAGCCCATCCTCATAGCACAGTCATAGGATATGAAAGAAAGACTAGCACTTGAATCAAATAATGCATTTATAGTACAATCATTACTCTTTATAGTACCTTGGATTAGACTCGGAGACCTGTTGGCCTCTTGCTATGTCAAGGCAAAGACTTTACCCTGAGTCTGAGGTCTGGGTGCAAGAGCTACCTCCCTTTACTATAAGCAATCTCTAGCTATATGTCTTAGTTTACCATACCTGAAACAAACATTCTGGTAATAGGCCTTTCTATAACTTGTCTGCTCTCTATCTCTCATCATCATGCTTATGTAAGTAAAAGGAATATCTAGAGAGCTCTAAGAATTTAGCCACATACTAATCAATCAACATTCCTTTTGTCTGCCTCAAAAGGACAAATTCTGACTCCTTATCATCCCAAATGAAACTGGGGAAATACTGCTTATAAAATGCAAAAAGTTTTCCAAATAATCAGGAGGTTCTTTGACTTTATAATTAGTTCAGTGCTCCTCCACCAGCAATTGGCTTCTTTCTTTAGTTGAAAAATTGTCATCACTACTTTTTGCTTAGACTTGCACTTCATAACTCTAAAAATTTTCTCTAAATACATAATCTAGGCCTCTACTTTTTCTATGTTTAATTCACTATCGAATGATGGAAGCTTAAATTCTTTAAATTGTGTTATAGTATGTTGAGTGGAAGGCCATTACTGAGTAGGAGGCATTTAAGCTAGTGGAGTCTGAGAAGTTTGTTGATTTTATGGTTGTTGGCATGAAGGAATTGCCTCTGAGTTCTCAGGATGATCTGAGTGTTATGGCTGAGGAGGAGTAGGCCTCTCACTTTCTCTCTGAGCGAGCCTTTCTTGTAGCTGCATAATAGCATCCTATTGCTGTTGCATCATAACCTGCTATTGATCTAGGCGAGCCATAATAGCCTGTAAGGCTCCAGCCATGGGCTCGATAGGCTCCACTCTAGCCTTTCTAGAAGGTTACCTTTCTAAGTGTTCACTATCTTATCTAAAAAATTTAACATAGTTTAACATGAAACAAGAACATAAGCCACAATCTATCACTCAATTTCATCCCACATATGTCATACATAACTAAAAATCACCTCCTCAAGCCATAACTAACACTAGAATGCTTGAACCATTGCTCTGATAAGAAGACCCCAGAATAAAATGAAATAAGACTAAGTAAAGATAGAATGATAATTTGAATATCTAAAAATGAGATTATAAAGCTAAAAATAACCCAAAAGCCAAAATGACCAAACAATTTAAACTAAAATGGCAGTGGCAAAATTGTAATTTTAAGTAATTTTTTAGAAACTTAAAAGAAAATTAAATGACAAAATTGAGTTGTCTAGAGTTCTTAGAGGCCTTAAAAATCATAAGAATGGCAAGAATGACCAAAACCCTTTAGGTGTGCAATTTAGGCTATTAGTTGACCTAAATTTTGATTAGATAATTTGGTATGGTTTCGAGTCCTATAAATTTGAAAGTAAATATTTTTAATAAACTAAAGGACCCAAATTTTTATATAAAAAAGACGGTTCTAAAGAAAATATCTAAAATGAGTCCAAATGAAGGAATTGAAGTTGTGGGATGTAACGACAATTTTGTAATTATTTTAAAAATAATTCCTTCTCCCTTATATCAGGTTAGTCACACCTCCAACCACTCTAAACTGACTTAGAGTACTCTAAAACAAAACCAAAGATGCACTAAAAGAATGAAGGAAGAAGAGAAAAAGGAAGCCATTTTAAGTAAGCAAATATGCACTTTTTCATAGCATTTCATTCATAAATCTTCTTCTTCTTCTCTCTAAGCCCTCTTTATTAGTGGCTTTGGCTTCTTGAAAGGAGCACTTTTGTGGCTGATTACTTAGAAGAAGGAGAAGATTTGAGGAAACCAATTGCAACATCAAATTGTCCTCTTGATAAGCATTGAAACAAAGTATGTATCGTGATAGAATACTTGCTTCTCGTTGTCTTCTCCTTTCTCCCTAGGTTTGGCCAGATCTAGAGCTTCATAAAAGGGATATTTTTTGGACTAAAACATGATAGAACTAGAGGTTTATAAGTGACGAGAACAAGATGGAACCAATGGAATTCATTAAAAGCCTATAGAATGCAACTTGTGACCATTAAGGTTTTCTTTGCAGAGTTTTAAAACTATAAGAAGGCATTTTAAGCTATACGAATTCATAATTAAGTTAAAGAGAAGCCAAGGAATGTCTACATACATCAAAATCCTAGAAGAAACTAACAAAACTCTAATTGGCTTCCATGCAATTGTAGTTTCAGCCAAGGTAGGTTGGAAGCACTTAGGGAATGTTTGTTTGGGTTCCAATAATTTAAGAGACTTAAATAAGAAGAATAAATAATTATGGAAGCATTATATTGAATTTAGAAGCCCTAAATTGAAAGTTGAAATTCTTTGGGCCTAAATAGGATTAAAGAAGTAAGTTGGTCTTAAACCCTTTCAACTAAACATATGATGATCCAAATGAGTTCCATTAGGGACTTATGGCTAATAGCAAGTAAGAGTTTAGAGCCTAAAAAGTAAAAACCAAGAGTTACTCCTTAATGAACTTAAACTTATTCCAAGTTGCATATTAGACTCTAATGGAATTAAGTAATGATTATAAGACCTACAATGACTTCAAATCGATTGAATTGCCTTGTAATTGCTATGTGTAGACCAAGCTAGCCTAAACTTACTGAAGTGTAGGTGCCAAGCTAAGAAAAGACAAGAGAAAAACTAAGAGCAAATGGGTTAGTGATGTCTTGAAGCTTCATAAGCTCTATAGTAGCTTTATCTCCTTATCTTGCATACATTTGAATACTTGATTAAGTTGAAACTCTTGTTTGTATTGTTTCTTGATGTATTCATGAGCTATATCTTGATATGCTTTCCATTATGAGTTTTATACATGAGTTTGACATTTTTTTTAGCTCCTAACTCCCTAAGGCATGGAATTGAGCATAGTAGTTATTCCTTGACCTCTTCTAGTTGAGCTTATCTAGTTTGTTTTAATGCCATGGCTTGATGGGAAATGAATTTTTGTGCTAAAAGTTGCATTTAAGTTACATGAAGCATATGAATGGAATTCTTGAACCATATGCATTGTATTTCCTTATGGTGTTTATGTATACATGGATTTGGTTGAGATTTGCTACTTAGATTCTTCCTAAAATCTTGTCCATGTATTCTCACTAACTATGTCAGGCTCTTCAAGTAAAGAGAAAGAAATAGAGAATGTAACAATGTTTTTGTAATGAAAAGAATGATATTTTTACAAAGTGTTCTTGCATAGTAGGAAACTTTACATATGTATGATGAAAGTTAACATATTTAATAACGTTTGTAATGAGAATATATGTATAAGCTAAAGTATATAAATGTATATCAAACTAAGATAAAAGTGAACCTTTTATACCATTACGTATATATAAGTTGCATGGCAGTTCTTATGTATAGTTGGGTGTTAAGAGACCAAAATCTTTTTGCAAGCCTTATTTCTCATGTTAGACCATATGAATTGCCTACCTAGGATGATTGAAATTTTCTTAAAGTGAGAAAGTGTAATTTGGAAACGAATTGGACACATTAAAAGTAAAATTTGGTCTAAAAGAGTCCCAAATTACACCTCCCTTGAAAGGCCAAATAACCTAATTTGGAGCTATAATTTGGCATGTATTTAGGGGACATAAAGGGATTTCTAACAAGCTAAGAATAAAAATGTTTGGAGCTGTATGGAATATTTTATGAATTTTTGAAATTACCCAAATTATGTAGATTGATTTGTCATTGTTCATACTATACTAATTTCTTTTCTTGTGTTTTCAAAGACGTAAACAAATCTAGTTACTCATGAAATTTTACAAATATAAAGTTCCATTATAAGCTTTCTGTAGCCACTAAGTTTACGTAAATTAGAGTTATATAGCCTGAATTATGAATTTTTGAAATTTGATGCATAATATGGGAAATGGTCAATTTTGGGCCACGCATACTCGTTGGGCTTTTGATATATATTTTCTAATCTAATAGACCAAACCAAGTTTATTTATGATGAACATGAATAAAGGAAAAGAAAATTTTGAAATTTGACCCCTATATCTCCAATTGGCATATAAATAGACTGATTTTCGCCATTGAAAGCATAGTTATGGTTGTGGCTTTTGTTGTTAATGGCTATGAATGGTATAAATAAATTAAATGAAGATAGGTATGAAGCTTTCTACTTTAATAATCATTTCTTAGAAAATATAATGAAATAGGTCCATTATATGTAGCAAAACAAACTATTAAAAATCCTAAATTAATAAAACTGCATACTTATTCTTACTATCCATGTCACTAATGATGCCTACTACTTTATGAACACTTCTTACCCCAAAAGAAACTCATGACTCTATAACTTATTAACTAAGTTTCTTCCATTTATTCATTTGATTTGTTGATACAACTAACCAACCAAACTATTCCCATTTTAAATTAAAAAGATGGTTCATTAATTATTACCAAATATTTATTTTAGCAAGTTGCTAAAAAGTGAAATGGTTATCCCCATCTTTAGGATTAGACTTGGATTTGTCAAGTTTATCATTTGTTAAACACACAATTGATTTCACATCTCATTATAGTGATTAAACACATTATATTTACTTCAACTTTTGCTCTACAAAATTATGACTTTTTTTTCTTTAAGAGACCATGGTTTAAGACATTTATACTCATTAGTGCCATTAATTAAAAGATAAAAATAGCCCATTTTCAAGTTCACTGGACTAATTTATATATCATGTATCACCAAATCTAAATATATAATTTTATTATCATTTACTTGCTTATAAAAATTATTATTAAATATATTTTTTGTCTTTTTTTTTTTTTACTTAGTTGAGAAAGTATATGAATCTTTAACCTGACAACTTGTATTTGAAGATTCTCAATTTGTTCCCTTAATTTTTACTAAGTTGTTAGGTTTATTGTTAATAAGAGCTAAACTTATTTGTGATTAAGGGATTGTTTATTTGAAATTTTTAGAATATTTTAGTATTAGCTTGAATTGGGGAACAACTTGGAAATCTAGGGTATGAAGTTTAGAGAAAATGAAAATAATGCTTATTGTTTGCAATTTCTATTGAAAGCCTTCTCACATAGGTCTAGAAATAGTTCTTCTTGTTGCCATTTCTAGTGAAATGGGCTTATTGATGTAGATTATAACAATGTTAAGTTCTTCTCACTGCCATCTCTATATATACTTGCTGCATTCATTATTTAAGATGTGCTTAGGAGTAAGAGTAAGCTATTAGTTATTATTTATGTTTTGAGGTTGTTTAAATAGTTGTAACTTCTCTTTTAAAGTGCTTTAAACTTCAATTTTCTACATATCAAAAGCATAGATACTTAGAATGCTTTGAATGCTAATGCTACCAACTTTAATACTATTGGTAGTAGTAATACACAATCATCAAACAAACAATATATAACACCCCAGTATATAAAGTTAATTAGAAATTATGAAGAGAGTGAGTTAAATTAAAATTTAAGGGATTTAAATTAAAAATTTTGGGGTGAGATAATTAAATTAAAGTATGAAATTGGGTATGATATAGTTCTATAAATTCAAAGAGGTATTTTAAGTAAGAGATTAGCACCTAATATAAGATTAAACACTTTGGAAATTGATGACCAGCCAAATAAGAACTTGCTCATTAAATTAATAAATCCTGATACCATAATTATCCCTCCCTCTCTCATTTCATCCAGCACTATTTTAATGCAGTGAAAGAAGAGTGTAACTAAGAGAAAACATTCATCCTTGGACCTATAAGTTGAAGCTTTTGTATGGAAGGGAAATTGGTAAAATTTGTCAAGGTAAGCTTCACAAAAATTCATCTCCATCCGGTGCTCTTCCCTTCAATGGTTTTAGCTTCTGAATTGATGATAGTTTCAACTGAAGGAAGGTTGAACAAAAGGGACATATCTTCATGCAAATGGAAGGAGTTGAAGGGAAGATGTTTTGTAAGGTAAGTGGTAGATAATTTGAGCTAAATTAAAGGGGTTTCTAGATTTGATTTTTATCTTTGGTAATTACTAGAAATTGTGGTTTGAAGGAAAAATAGGGTATTGCATTATAGTTTAACTAAGGTTTGAAGGAAGGAGAAAAACTAGAACTTTTTATCAAGGTATAGCCTTTTAAATATGTATTTATAATAATATATGAAGGGTGTTTTGCTGCTGTTCTGGACCAAGCTTTGGAAGATGCAAGTAAAGAGAATTTTGTATAATTATAGTTGAATTTAGTTTATCAATTGTAAGCTAAGAATGTGTAGGTAATGAACTCTTATAAATTTAAACTAAAAGTAAGTTAAAGAGGCTTAGAGCTAGCTTGTTATATGAGAATTTAAGGAATGGTATAAAGGTGTAGTGTTGATTTAAAATATTCAATAGTCATTGTTAAATATGATAAATTTAGTACTAATTGCGTGGCTATTCTATTTTGACCATGGTTAAGAAAGGGAAAATTGAAGGAGAATTTTTTACTAGGGAATGAAAAAATTAATAGGTAGAGGAATTTAAGCATAGCTAAAGAATATACCTTTATAACTTCTTATTTAGTAAATTAGTAATTTCAAACTTAGATTTTGACTTAGCTATTTTTTATGGCTGAAATTATATTAAGGTAAGCTTATTGGTAGCAAGAATTAGTGTTTGCAATACTGGAGAGTGGCTAGGGAACATTTGGGTTACTAGTTAGGTAATTGCTTACCTTTCTGAATATATTTCCTATGAACTATTATGTGAAATACTTGTTTATAAGTTTTCTTATTATTTGATTGCTTATGAGAGATTCATGAGAAAAAACTAGTGAAAAGGCTGTAATATCCTATGATTTAGGAATTCAAAATAATTCCAAAGAATGGAATGAATTACTTATAAGGGGTTACGGACATAGTGAAGACTAGTATGAATTATAAGAAATTGAAATCAAAATCATTTGGTTAATAAATGATGATCCCAAAGTTAAATGAATTGAGGCTAATTGAGATTAGAATATCTAAAATGTGATTAAGAGCCTCAAGATAACCTGAAATCAGAGCCAAAATGACTAAACAAATTAAAAGAATAATGCAGTGGCAAAATCATAATTTTGGGTAATTTTTTGAAAATTCAAAGGAGAAAACTTTAAATAGGAAAATTGATTCTTCCAGTGTTCTCAGAGACCCCAAAAACCATAAGAACCCTTAGAATAGTTAAAACCCCTCTAGTGTGCAATTTAAGTCATCGATTGACTGAAACTTTGACTGGATAGTTCGGTAAGGGTCTAAATCAATTTAGATAAAACCAATGGCATTTTATGAATTATAAGACCTAGATTTTATGATAAAAAAGATAATTCTCAAAAAGGAATTGAAATGAGCTCAAACAGGAAAAACAAAGTTCAAGGGCATGGTTGAATTTTAAAAATTGTCATAACAAGGCTTCCTCCTTCTTATATCATGCCCCATTTCTTCCCTTCATCTAAACTGACTCTCATCTAGCTTAAAACAAACCTAAGCCATCTTTAAGTGGCACGCTAAAGAGGGAGCAAGGGGAAGGAAACAAGGCTTGAAAAGGGTAAGATTTTGATACTTTTTCATGCTCTTCCCTTTACTAAAGTTCTTTTCCTCTTTCTCCTCTCTCTTCTCAAGGTTTTAATGTTCTGAAAGGAGGTGTTTAGTGGCTGGTTCAATAGAGGAAAGGAAAAATTTAGAGGGAACTTTAAAACCCTAAGAAAGGAAGAATTTGGAGATAACTTTAAAACCCTAAGAAAGCTCTCTTAAGAAGCTTCAAGACAAGGTATGAAACCTTAGCTAAAATTGCTTCTCCTTGGCTTTTCCTTACATATATGTTTTGGATAGAACTAGGGTGCTATATAGGGAGTTTGATTTTGGTCCAAACTTAATAGAAAATGGGGTTTTGAAGCATAGAGAATCATATGGAACAAACAGAACTCAAAGAGAAGTTATATATAACAAGTTATAAAAATTAGGGCTTTAATTGCATCTAGGGATTTATGAAACTTTCTAACGATGATTTAACTCATGTAAGAGCATATTTGAGTTCATAAGAGACCTATGACGCTTTATGGATGCCAAATTCCCAAGGAAAGAAAGTAAGAAAAACTCTATGGGTGCCATTATGTGCACAAGTCTTGGCCAAGAGTGATTCCAAGTACCTAGAAAGAGTTTTCTTTAATTCTAAGGATAGAAATGGTCTAGATATGAATAATAAATACCAAAAAAACCATTGGTTTGAATTTAGGAGCCATATTTTGAAAATTGGAAGTTTAAAGTTCTATTATGTATAAAGAAGCAACTTGGTGTTAAACACGTTGATTTGAGTTTTGTAATAACTCTAATGAGTATAAATAGAGTTGTGTGACTTAGATTGAGTGAGAAATTGTAGCTAAGATAATGAATTGTATGAGTTGCTTCATTATACTACAATATGGAGCCATATGGAAGCCTAAAACTAGAAGTAGTTTATATAAGGCTTGTGTGAGGCTAGAGATGGTTCAATTGATACCTTTGTGTGTTGTTTGATGTGTCTAGGCTAAGCAAATCAAGTCTCTCCCAAGTATGCTTGTGAAGGTGAAAGAGAAAAGTGAGAGACCAAGAAGAAAATTTGTGTTTCTTGAACAAAGGTAACTCTTTATCCATTCTTGTATATTTTTATCTTGGTTGTTGGATTGTCATTGATTGCTTTTATGTGTATTTGAACTATGACTTATGCCTATTACTATTGGTTTGATGATGTGATATCATTATGGTTCTTAAAATGTTTTTGGAAAGTGTATAGCTCTTAATAGGTGAGGTTGTGCTAAAAGTCCATAGAACTGGGTGAGGTGAACCAAAATCCCTTGAGTAAGGGTGAGGCAAGGCCAAAAGTCTTATAGAATGAGTAAAGCTAAGTCAAAAGTCCTTAAAATAGGTGAGGTTAATCTAAAAGTCCACATACTTGGGTGAGGCTAGACTAAAAGTCCCTAGAACTTGATTTTGACTTCTATGGATCCATTTGATTTCATAAATATGATTATGTTTGATGTTTGGATGAATATGATGCATGCTTGCTTTCTTTAACATGAAAATATACCATATAAGTATACTTGAAGGATGATTGAGCTATTGTGATCCTTTAAATCTCACTCTTTCTTGTATTATCTCTAACCATGTCTAGGGAAATCCTAAAAGGCCAAGGATGGAAGCTAATAAGCATGAAGTTTGTGACTTTGACAATGGTTTCGGTTTTCATACATTGTATTGTCAATGAGAATTTATAGTTGATATTTTTACAATGTAAAAGCTCCACCATATGCAAAAGTAAATGTCAACTATGGTTGTGAAAATGCAAGAATATGTGATTTGGGTATGTGTGTCACATGGAAAATGTGTGTATAATGCCAAATGGATAGGTCAAATTTAGATGGATGATGTTTAGGACTTGTTGGGATGGTCTTACATGTTGTGCTTTATGTTTTGGACCTATTCAAATGGTCACTTACACTAAGGGATGTCATTTTGAACCATTTGGTAATCCATAATGCATCATTTTGAGCCATAATCTACCCTTGAACCAAAACCAAACCAAATGAACAAATTTTGGCAAGAAATTTGGCAAGCATTTAGATCTCACTAAGAGCTTTTCACAAGATAAAGAACACAATTTTTAAAGCTCTATAGAATTTCTTATAATTTTTCAAAGTTGGCATTATAAGCTTTTCATAACCATTGAGACCACTCAATTTAGAGTTGTGTAGCTCAAGATATGCATTTATAAAGTTTTAGGTTTACATATGCATGAAAATATGATAATGTTACTATTTCATTAAATTTTCATGGTTCAAATGAATTTGTTATGATCTAGAATTTTTGCAACATGTAGTTTGTGCCTTGAACTTTTCAAAAAGTCCTTATTTACGTGATTTGGAGTTCTCTAGCTCAAGATATGAATTTTTAAAGTTTTGAAAGAATTAAGAAACCATGATGGAATGATGTATTTATGTTAGTATATAATGCTTGACCTTAAACCCGAATTCCATGCTTCTTTTTATGAAATTTCTGATTGAATAAGTATATGAAGGATGAAAGTTAAGATTGGTAAATTGAAGTGGTACAATTAAGCAAAAATAAAATATTTTGACTTTCAATGTTGATTATTTCTGTTGCTAAAAGTATTAGAAATATGAAAATGGATTTTATAAGCATATTGACATGCAAAATATGTGCTATTATAGTATGGTATGACAAAGGCCATGTTTACTGCACCATTCTTATGATGGAAGGTTATGTTCAAGAGAAGGCCATTCCTCCCTATTTGATGATGA
The DNA here is from genome assembly GCA_032878935.1 of Erythrophleum fordii. Lineage (NCBI taxonomy): Eukaryota > Viridiplantae > Streptophyta > Magnoliopsida > Fabales > Fabaceae > Erythrophleum > Erythrophleum fordii. Next base: position 25,291,018 of record JAVQMF010000054.1, on the reverse strand, counting down.
TAATGATGCGTATGCTTAAAATTAGTGAGAAAGCTATGCCTCACTGCACCATCTATATGGTGGAAGGATTAAATTAGTGAAAAGGCAATGTCATACTACAAATATGAGAAACGTATGATAAGTGACGGTTGTGTCTCGCAACCTTCAAAATAAAACTAGGTTGATAAAATATATAGCTAGTGGCACAACTTAGGTCATCTCCCTTGGAATTGGAATTCAATAATTGATTGGGTTTTCCAAGTGCTAAAGGACTTTAGAACTACCTAAATTAAGGGGGGTTTGATTGAATTAAACTAAGTAAATTGAAATTGAAATAAAATTCCTAATTTCCTAATTAGATGGATTATAGTTTATAATGGACTTATAACTAGCTTTAGATTTGCCCCTTGGTTTCCACTATCCTTATCCTAATCCAATTGTAATTAATTTTGGCCTAAGAATCCCTAATTGTGTTCACGGCAATTGTATCTTGAGTTACCATGTAAGAATCAAGAGATTAACAAGTTAATGTTGAATTGAGACCTTAATCCTGCATAAAATCATTAATTCTTGTATTTAAGATTAATGAACACTCAATTTGATTGATTAATTGATCAATTAGCTTCTGAATTATCACCCTAGGATGTTTAATTAACCAACCAAACTCTAAGGAATCCTTAAATCAAATAATAAAACTCATAATTTTACTCATGCATTTCATTGAACACTTTCGTGGCATACATGGGAAATTAAAGGAAATGAACAATTCAGAACTTGATTCAATCAATTAATTAACAAAATAATCTCCTAATTAATGTCTAACCAGCCACTAATTATAAACAACATAAATCTCTAATCTAATACAATCTTAACCAAGAAAATACAAGATAGAGAAAAATGTAGAAAGAGATGAGAATCTTAGCCAAAACTTCCTTTCTAATTAATGGATTCAAGCTTCTCTAAGAGCCTCCTCTTAGCTAGCCACAAGGGAGAGAATTAAAGCTTCATTTTATAGTGGAGATGGAGGAAAATGGATGGAATGTGTCACGGGGCCATTACTCTCTCCCCAAAAGCTAGCTGTTGAGGTGTGCAGCGCACCCGCTTATATGCCCAGCATCCTCCCCGGGTCCATCCGATGTGGGACTTCCATCCAGTCCCCGTGGGCATGACAGCTCCCACGGCCAATCCGTGACGCCCTCGTCACGGGTGGCCCACCGGAGGGCCCCCCTGGGCTAACCCGGGGCAGGCTCTGATACCACTTGTCACGGGGCCATTACTCTTTCCCCAAAAGCTAGCTGTTGAGGTGTGCAGCGCACCCGCTTATATGCCCAGCATCCTCCCCAGGTCCATCCGATGTGGGACTTCCATCCAGTCCCCGTGGGCATGACAGCTCCCACGGCCAATCCGTGACGCCCTCGTCACGGGTGGCCCACCGGAGGGCCCCCCTGGGCTAACCCGGGGTAGGCTCTGATACCACTTGTCACGGGGCCATTACTCTTTCCCCAAAAGCTAGCTGTTGAGGTGTGCAGCGCACCCACTTATATGCCCAGCATCCTCCCCAGGTCCATCCGATGTGGGACTTCCATCCAGTGTGGGCATGAAATCCGTGACGCCCTCGTCACGGGTGGCCCACCGGAGGGCCCCCTGGGCTAACCCGGGGCAGGCTCTGATACCACTTGTCACGGGGCCATTACTCTTTCCCCAAAAGCTAGCTGTTGAGGTGTGCAGCGCACCCGCTTATATGCCCAACATCCTCCTCAGGTCCATCCGATGTGGGACTTCCATCCAGTCCCCGTGGGCATGACAAATGGCGTGGTGGATGGCTGCTGGACGAAGGGGTGGACACTATTCTGGATTATGAATGTGCAAATGGAATGTAGTCAGATGATGAATAGCGTCCAAATGGTGTGAATGAATGGAATAACGGTGAATTGTGAATGGATGGAGTCCTCTCCCCTCTTGGAGCTTGCCTGAATGTGTTTTTAATGATTCATGTGCTTCCCTTGTTTTTCACGTGCCCAACCTCTCTTCCTTCTCATTACCCGTAACTTTATTCTTACTAAGGATCACGTGGCTTCTTTTTGCTCTTACATGTGCTCTTCATTCCACGTCAACCCATGCATATTTCTTCTCCTTCATTGCCATGTGAACTCTTTTCTGTTACCTCACAGCTTTATCCATGTTTTAAACTCGTGGCTCTTGTATGTGTCTCTTCCTTCATTCACTCTCATATCCACATGTCTCTTTACGTTTTTCCATTCACCCATGTCAGCTCTATGTGGCTACTCCATTTTTCTTTCCCTTTGCTCTGTTTGTGTTATACCCCAGTCAGCACATTCTCTTCACTATTTTATGTCTTTTTCTCTTTCACCATGTGCTGTAACTAGTGCTTCCACATTCTGCATCTTCTCTACGTCGATTTAGCTCATGTATTTCAAATCTGCTCCTTTTCTTTCCCTCATTCAGCTCCATCGTCTTCTTCCTCTCAAAGCACCAAAACCTATATTCTTCTTCTTTAACCTGTGGTTATCTGCTTCTCTTTTTTGTTCAGCTACTGCCTCTGTATGCATGGCTCTTCTTTTGATCATTCCACATGCAAGTCGTAGCTTCACTCCTCCAGCTCATGGAAGCTTCTTAACGTGAGCTCATAGCTTTCCTTCACATGCTACTTCTTGTGTTCCTTAGTTCTGCCCCGTGGAAATCTTCTATTTTTATGCTTTTAAGCATGAAACCTATGCTCTTCCTTTGTTTCTACTGCTGTAGTTTCCTTCAAAAACCTATCATGCTCTCTTCTTTCACTCTGCAGCTTTTCCATGTAGCTTTTGAATCTTCCATGTACATCTCTTTCCAGCCCATACTCTTCCTCTCAAGCTTCTCCTTTCCACGTAGAACCAAAGCTTGAGTTTGCTTGCTTTGCCCACGTTTGAGGTTCCTTCTTCTCACTTAAACCATGGCTTGCTCATATGAGAATGCTGAATGTATGGTTGGCTCATGCTACTATGGCTTCTTAAGACGTGGGAATATGTTACTGTGCATGTGAATAACCACTTGTTTATGCATGAAACCATGTTCAAGTGAGCTCCTACGTGGAATATTTGTTTGTGTTGCTGCAACATAGAGCATGATTCAATGTGGGAATTGTGTAGCATGATTCATCCATTCCTTCATCAACATGAGTGATGATTTTCCCGAAATCTACATAAAAACAAAGAAGAAAAATTCACAAAATTCATTTAAAATGATTTATGCATTTAAAATCAATTATTTTGCAGTTAAATTCCTAAAGTGCAGAAAATGGCTACAAAAATTAATTATCTACCTAAGTAAATCCATTAAGCCTTATTTAACCATTAAAAAGCTTAAGTTAAGGAAAATAAAATATATAAAAATCGTGCTTATCAATAAGCATTATTGAGATGAGTTCCATAATGATATGTGATGTATGATGTTATTATGTAACCCTTGTATGCAATCAAATATGCCATGTATATATGTTGAATACTTACATGCCATAATAATTCTTTGTGTCTGGTTACTTTGAAATATACTTTAGAAATGTAAGGTAATTACTATGAGTGTTTCTCATCCTTTTGGAGAACCCTGTTTACATCATTTTAGGGGAGAGTTAAAATAGAAGGCTTGAGAAACAACCTGAAGTCTAAGTTATAAAAGGAAAGTGCAAGAGGTTGTACATGTTTTTTATGTTTCAATATGAGTTTTGATGATGTTTATATATAGAAATGTTCCACATGCTTTGTTTTTGGGCTATAATGGCTATTTTAACATGTAAGTGTGTATATGGAGGAATTACTATTTCCCTTGTGTATGCTATAACCTTGTAATATATTCAAAATTTGGAAGTATGATAACCTTATTTTGTTGTTGTTCTATCCTATCTCAATAATGATATATAAAATAAAAGCTAGTTTCACCCTTAAGCATGTATGAGCTAAATGTGTACATTTGGCAACTTAGTGGTTGTTATGGGTCCCATAGGTGTCTTAGTAGATATTTTTGGCTTTTGGAAATATTTTAGATTTGATTTAGTCCTTCGGCTTATGTTTAAAGTGGTTAGTCAAGGTGAGACCTTATGAAATGCTAATTGACTCCCTTATTACCATTAATTAGCTTTATATATGGTTAGTATAGCAAACTATTTATATAAAGGGAAAACTATAATTTTACCTTTTAAGTAACTTTATTTTAGTGGAAGAAAAATAGCAGTTAAGGTTTAGAATCTCTTAGGAAGTGTTAGCAAAATTTGGGTATGCAAAACCTAAATATTAAACCATTTGGAAGCCAAAAAAGTGTGTAATTCAAGGGTTGAGAGGTTAAAATTTCATTTAGGACCTAAGTGTGAGATTTTTGTACTTAGAAAACTTTTTTTAAAGTGTTTTAAACTTGCTCTGAGTGGTTTGGTACCAATTAAAGATATGGTTAAATTTTTAGCATTTGCACATAGTGCTTTAAGTGTCATTTTTAAGTTTTTGGCTTCTGTGATGTCATAAAAGAAGGACCTTGGTTCAATGCTACTTTGGAGTATATTTTAAGAGTTTATGGCTATTTAGGGTGCTTAGAGATAATGCAAAATAGGTATGGGGAGTTTTGGTGAGTTTGGCGTGAATTCAAAGGAGTAAAAGCTTGGGAATTATAATGGCTTAGTGCATTTTTGCTATTATCACATTTTATGTGTGCGATGCTTGTTGTCCTATGTCTCTTGCTCAATTTTCTTCATTTTCTCGTGGGTTCTTTAATAGAAATAGATTATATATTATGTCTAAGGGTGTATGGAAGTGGTCCTAGGAGTTTAAGATGACTATTAGTTAGTTTTAGGTTGTAATTTGCTTTCTTTGTGTACTATTTGTTATCAAAAATCCTGCACCTGTTGTCTTAGCATGTTGATGGTTGTCCTAATTGTTTCTTTTTTTTTTTCAATTATTGATGTTATAAATGTTGATTTAGGCATATTTTGGAACTTGGAAGAGTGGGAGGAAGTTTTATAGTGTTTGAAAAGTGTGATTTTTATGGGTTATGTTATCCATGATTCTTGTTCCTACCATGGATTGGTTTAATACTTGGCTCATATGTTTTATATGTATTTTAGGAATTTTCAAATGTTATAACAGCTTATATTTAGCATAACTTGGTGGTTAAGAGTTTAAAGAATTTTAGGAACTCCTATGGTAGTTATGTTTAAGTGTGCCCACTTAGATTTTGTTAGTGTTGCCATAATTTCTTTTAGTCTTTTAGCTTGGTTAAAGTCTAATTTAGGATCTTGTAGACTGCTAAAAGACCTTGTCAACAAGATTATAGGCCTTATAGACTAATGTTACTAGTCTTTGATTATTCCTTAATACTTTGATTTAAGACCTTGTCGACAAAACCTTTCATTAGGTTTAAGATTCCAATAGTATTTTAACCGTATAATAGAAAACAAAGGATAAAAGTTTAAATTGGCCTATAACAAAAAATTAAATTAAATTAGCACTTTTCGTAAGAACTTCATTATATTGCATGTTGGTCAAGCAAAAATTCTCAAATATAGCTATAAAGAAAGTAGTTTAACACAATACACAGCTGCCTCTTTTACATTGCTCCATGGAAAGACTAATCCTATATGGATTGCTTTTAAGAAAGAGGGGAAGACCAATGTGTATACTTGCCTTCATTGTTCATTAGTATATAAAGGAGAGGCCATAAAGAAAATGAAGCAATATCTTGATGGCATACTAAGTCAAATAAGCTTCCACAAAAAGGTTCCTTACAATATTTCTCATAGAATGATAGAGTCCCTAAAACAAGTACAACAAAAGAAGTAAACTGAGAATCTCAATGAAGTGTATAGTGATTAAATTAAAGGTGGACCAAAAGTTGAAGAAGTTCAACAGCCTCCATCTAAGAGGCAAGCACTTACTTTGGGTAAAAGAAAAAGTAATCCTAGGGTTGATAATTATTTTGCTCCAAGGACAACTCCTAGTTCCTAACCAAGTCATAAATGTGTATTATCTAATAAAGAAGCATAACATAGAGCTAGGCTGACAATTGTTAAATGCCTTTGTAATTTTTGCATTCCATTTAATGCATTAAACTTTCTTTACTTTCAACCTACTATAGATGCAATTGTTGCTATAGGGCCTAGCTTTAAAAGCTTTTCCTTTCATGATGCAAAGGTTAATTTGTTGAAAGATTATAAGAAAGAGTGTTAGTTACTTGTCAAAGGTCATCAAGCAAAATGGTCAAAAGCTAGATGTATAATCATGGCTGATAGTTAGATCGATCAAAGGTAAAGAACTTTGATTAACTTTTTAGTTTGTTTTCTAATAGGTATTGTAACACCATATTCATTTAACTCACCTCATCTCATTTCTAAGCATACTTTCTTAGATAACACAAGCTCTTAAGAAAAAGTCCATTGAAATAATAGATTATTTTATGTTATGTCATAAATAAAAGTTTCATTTCGTGTCTTGTGGACCATATGAACTCATACATCTCCTTCTCTTATTTAAATACATACATACAACTCAAAACCATCTCAAAATGTGCCCAAAAAAAACTCAAGCTCATAACACATACATAAAAATCACATGTTCAGCCTCGGGTTAGTGTGCCAAGTTACTGTCATAAACTTTGAAAAATCATAAATAATTTTAAAAAACTTAAAATCAAGCACACTATACCATTCTAGATAGCTACAGATGTCTACTTCATATAAAAATAAGTTCAGACTAAAACAAAAATGTCTAGTTACTGGAAATCGATGGAATAATACATAAACTCATATGGCACTATTGGTACTGATACATAATTTCAAAAATTCATATCTTTCTATTCAAACATCCAAATGGGGTGATCTCAATGGCTATAGAAACCTTATCATGTCTAGTTTATGGTTGTAAAATTTCATGAGTATTGGACACCATTTGGCCTTCAAATGACATAGGAGAAGAAATTGATCATATGAACAGCAACCATACCAGAATAGCAAAAATTTGGCAACTTTGAAAATTCATAACTAATGTCATAGAGTTTTAAATAATCTAGTTTTTAGATTCCCAAAAAGGTCTGGATGAGATCTATATGCATGCCAAATTTCATGAGAAAATTCATTCATTTGGTTAGATTGTGCCATAGGGTTCCAAAATGGCTATTTTTGTGCTTTTTAAGGGTCATAAAGGATCCAAATTTGCTTCCAAGACTTCTAAGGCTACTTGAGCACATGGGAAAGCATCAAAATGGTCTATTAAACATGTCTCAAAGGTCTATAAACCCAGATTTCACAAACTCACTCTTCCACTCCAAGGTATACACAAGAACATACAAGCCTTTCCTTGCCATTCAATGTTAAAAAGTTGCTATATCATTCACATGGCATTAATTCTCATATATACATCAAGTATCTATGTAATTACATATGTTCAAATGGTTATACAATATATTCATCATAAGGTTACATCATATGCCATCAAAATGGTTACAAATAAAACAAGTAGCACATTTTTTTGTCAATCTTTCTTCATCAAGCTTAGTAGCTCCCAGTCCTTGGTTTACTTAGTCCACCTAGACATGTTAAGCAATAAGAAGGAAGGAATGAGATTCTAGGAATTCCAATAGCTCTTCTCCCTTTCAACTCTACATAAAGGATACAAATTCAAGCTTAAAGATGCATGCATGGATATCATAGAATGCATAATCATACATGGAACATTTCTTAAATTCAAGAAGTCACATAAAACATACATAGGTTTGCCAAGACAATGGTTTAGTCTCATCCATTTTCTTTGGGATCTTAGACTTGTCTCATCCATTTTCTTAAGGGACTTTTGACCAAGCCTCTTGCCCATTTTCTTTAAGGTCTTTTGACTAAGCCTCACATTTTAAGGACTTTTGGCTCATCCTCATCCTAGCTAAGGGAGTTTTGGCTTCACCACACTCAAGCAAACTAAAACATATCAATAAAACATTATTTAAGTATATAACAAAGCATCATGGTACCATGGCATATAAATACATGCTAGAAACATCCTTCATACCTTAAACATACGCACACATACACATATTAAAAGACAAGAAAAACATCCAATCATACATGAGAGAAATAAGAGAAAGCTACCTTGGTGCACAACAACATACTTTTCCCTTTGAAAATGCTTCCTCTCCCTCGGCTACACACTTACAAGGATGTGATGTAACAACCGGGAAAAAGAAAAGAAAAGGGAAAAGAAAGGAAGTGAAATCTGGAAATTTTCGGAATCTAGAATTTCTGCCAAGTCCTCTAGCAATAGCGAGAAAGCTAGTTCGCAATAGCGAAGGCGATTCTAGCTATAGCGAGTGCTGGCAGCAGCCCATACAAAAACCAGGGAGCAGCCCGCTGTAGCGGCGCCATAGCGAGAGTGAGGTCTGGAACTAACGCAATTTCGCCATAGCGAGTGGTAAATCTCGCCATAGCGAAGGGAATTGACACGAGCTCACCGTAGCGAAGGTTACACCTCGCCATAGCGAATCCAGATTACACGAGCTCGCTATAGCGAAGGTTAGTTTTTGCCGTAGCGAGAGTCAGTCCGGAAGAGAGTAAATAGCGAGATTTAGACTTCATTAAACGCCCAAACTCATTTCTTCTCTCATATCTGCCCTAAGCTTCGACCCAAAGAGAGAAAAGAGGCGTGGAGAGTGTGAGAGATCAAGAGAAGGAGGAAGATTAAGGGAAAGGTAAGGTCACTTCTCTCATTTCTCTTTAGATTTCTGATCCCCTCCCTTTGCCCTCTCTTTCTGCGGTTTTAATTGTGAAAATGGACGGATTTTGGGCATGGGTCAGAAGAGGGAAAGTGGAAAACTCTTTTGAATCCTTGAGTTCTCTTTGAAAATGAGGTTTTCCACTACCATGGGAGCTTGAGAGAGAGAAAGGGGTAATGGCATTCTAGAGAGAGAACCCTAGGTTGTATGAGATAGAAGGGTTGCTCTAAATTAAATTATAAGAGAGTAATTGCATGCTTTTGTATGTCTAGGCTCAAGAGAAACACCTCCATCAAGGTGTGATTGTGGACCTAAGGAGGGAGAGGAGAAACTGAAAGGAAAAGCCTGTGTTGGCTTTGGCTCCAAAGGTAGCTCTCTCTTTCACTCTTTCTTGTTGCATTCTTGGGTATGATAGTCATTGTATGATTATGTATATGCTTGTTGTATGGAATATGCCATATGTTATTGCTTTGATGCATTGAATGCCAATATGCTTGTATGTTGAAATGTGAGATTGCTCGGGTGAGGTAGTGCCGAAAGTCCCATGAGATGGGTGAGGTGAAGCCGAAAGTCCCTTGAGATAGGTGAGACAAGGCCAAAAGTCTCAAACGAGTGAGGCCAAGTCAAAAGTCCTTAAACTCGGGTGAGGCCATCCAAAAGTCCCTAGATTCGGGTGAGGCTAGACCAAAAGTCCCTGGAGCCCATTTTTGGCATTGTTGAGATTTCCATAGCATGTACATTGTGTGTTGGTTGATTGAGAATGGCTAAGTGCTTATTCACATGCTTTGACTTGTTATATGCCTTGATTGCTTGCTGGATTGAGTGTATGAGCTACTGAGATTCTCCGAATCTCACCCCTTTCCCCTCCCAACTAATATGCTAGGTGGAGCTCAAGGAGAACCGAGCACACACCAAAGAGCCTAGGAGCATGTATAGGAAAATGTTAGTTTTATTGTGATATTTTGATGTAAATATGATGTAAAGTGGTGCCAAATGAAGATATGCCCACTATTTTTGAGTTGTAAAGGTTGGAGCAAATGTAAATGTATGAAAGGATATTGTATGAACTATGTTATAGCCAAAGTAATGGAAATGTGGGTTTTTACCCCTTTGATGCATGAATGTTGTTGTGTAAATTTGGCCATAGCATAGTGAGATTTGAATGTATGATGATTTGGAGCATATGGACATGTTAGATATACTAGTTTTATGCTTTTAAACTTGTCCATGTAGAGTGAGAATGTGTGAGAGGCTATCTAGACCCGTTTTGGACCTATGGGGTGCCAAAACTGGTATTTTTGTGAGCTCCGTCAAAGTATGACCGGATGAGCTCCGTTTGCCATGAAATTTGGCATGCCTCTAGAGTTTGTAGAAAGCTTCTTGAGAAGCTAAAGTGAGTAATATTCGGAGGATTATAGAATATTTGGGGAATTGTTGAATTTGGGAGAATTTAATGAATTGGTCATGTACTGTTCATCTAAACCAGAAAATGAAATCTGTGGCACTTTTAGACCAAATGGATTCCAAATGTGGTGAAATTTTATACACATAAACTAGAAAACCAAAGTGACTTGTAGGAACTGGAATCACCCAAATCGGAGGTCTGTAGAGAGAGATTGAACCGACTGAAGTTCTGTATCAGCATCAGTGAGCTTTCCTGACCCCCGTCACTGTTCCATCGATTTTTGGGGTGTAGGAGCTACTGAACTGATCTGGACTTATTTTTCTCCTCTAGTAGACATCCGTATCTTTCTGAATTGGTATAATGTGCCCAGATTGGATTTTTTTGGATTTAGTTATGAATTTTCGAAAGTCATGACAGCAAGCTGCACCAGAAACAGTGACAGCTGGACCTTCCTCCCATTTTCGATGTCAAACTTGGTCCAAATGCTGCGATTTTAATTGGGAATGATTTTTAGTGTAAATTTGACACATAGAGCTTTCCATAAAGCTAAAGTTTTCTGCATTCCCATTTTTCTACAATTTCTTATGATTTTTCAAACTTAGAGCCAAAATATGACTTTTGGGCCCAAGTGAGAAAATGCAATTTTATTGGTTTTTGGCTCTATACCCGTGGCTTATGGGGTGTTTTATGCTATGTATGAGTCTTATGCAAGGAGTTTGAGTTAAGGATGTGTGAGACGGGTTCACGGGACCCACGGGGTAAAAGATGAGTATATGAAACCCCAGTTCATAGCATGTAAATGCCACGGAGTGGTGTTGAATCTTTGGAAATCATATGGAACCGAGCCTATGGAGAGGCTAGGTAGTGGTAGGAGATTAAGGTGTCACATTTTTGGTATCAGAGCAAAGGTTCAGGCACTTTTGCTCAAGTTTAGGCTCTTGAAGTATGTGAATTGCTTGTGTTTGGTGTGAATGGTCATGGAAGTTGTAGCATCCTTGTATATGTGTTGTGATAGTGTTGTGAACTGAGGATTGCTATTTCTTTCAGACATGGTTGAGACTAGACGGGGCAGGGGTAGAGGGAGAGGCAGAGGCAGAGGCAGACTGCCCAGAGCTCAGAGAGATAGCCAGAGGTTCCTACTGAGACTAGGGTTCCTCTACAGGCCATCATAGATAGACTTGACTGGTATGAGGCCATGATGGGCCAGCACCAAGAGATGCTGGAGCAACAGAGATACATTGCCCAGCAGCAGCATGATATGATCATGCATCTGTAAAATACCCTGGCTAGGCAAGAAGAAGCCAGAAGGGATGCCCCTGGACCGCAACCGTCTACCTCCAGCATTCCACCTATACCTCCCCAGGAGCCTGCTGCTCCACAGACCCAGACGCCTATCCAAAAAGTATTGAAACAGTTCAGGCAGAACAATCCACCCTCGTTTGACGGAGAATTGGATGCGGATAAGGCGGAGGCTTGGGTGATGCAGCTTAAGAAAATCTTCTCAGTGATGGATTATACCACTGAGCAGAAAGCCCAGTTAGCCACCTTTATGCTAGAAAAGGAGGCTGATAGATGGTGGGAGAGTGCGAAACCACTGATGGAGACCAAGAATATACAGATCACTTGGGAGACTTTCTTGGTCGAATTTTATGAGAAGTATGTCCCAAGTTCAGTGAGGAAGAAGAAAGAGATGGAGTTCATGAGTTTGAGACAAACTGATGAGATGACTGTGGACCAGTATGTGGCCAAGTTTATAGAGCTGTCTCGGTATTCCTCTTACCTCCAGAGGTATGATAATGAACCCTGGAGATGTGAGCAGTTTAAGACTGGTTTGAGGCCCCTGATTAGCGACAGAGTCACTCCACAGCGGATCAGAAAGTTTAATATTCTGGTGGAGGTCAGTAGGGTGATTGAGACGAACTTGCAAATTATCATGCCTACTGTGACGACGGCTAGTCAGAAGAGGGTTCCGGATTTGAAAAGGCCAAAACCAGAAGAGGGCTCTAGTTTGACCCCTAGTATCAAGAAAAGACGCAAGGGGCCATGGAGTAGAAGGCCACAGCGAGGTGTGCCACCTCCTCGGGGTCAGTCATCCTTCCAGCAGTCTCCGATGACATGTTATAAGTGTGGGAAGCCGGGGCACATTGCTAGACACTGTCCTCAGATGGAGACAGTGCCTCCTCCTAGACCACAGACCCAGGGCCGAGTGTTCGCCCTTACTCAGTAGGAAGCCAGCGCATCTCCCAGTTTGATCCGAGGTACGCTATTAGTGAATGGCTTTCCTGAAGTTTCTATGTTTGATTCGGGTGCTAGTCACTCGTTTATATCTTATGATTGTGTGAGGAAATTGGGTCTGGTTGTTAATGTCTTGCCCTTTGACTTATCTGTCATTACACCCACTGGAGGCCACGTGGTCACTTCCCAAACTTGCTTGAATGTCACTGTCCAATTTAACCACTGTCATACTACTATTGATTTGGTTTGTATGCCTTTTCGTGAAATTGACTTGATTATTGGTATGAACTGGTTAGCTGCAAATAATGCCATACTTGATTGTGAACACCGAACCATTTCCTTACCTGTTTGTGGGACCATACCTAGGGTAGGAGCAGAGTTATCCTTTATGACTACTGCCCAGGCTGAGAGATATTTGGAGTGTGGATGTCAAGGGTTTCTAGTCTTTTTCTCTATTCGGGCTGAGGTAGAAGAAGGGATAGAGGAGATCCCAGTTGTTAGGGAATTCCCGGAGGTTTTCCCTAGAGAGTTTGATTTTAGTGGCCTACCTCCTGAGAGAGAATTAGAGTTCCCTATAGACATAGTGCCTGGTGCTGGACCGGTGTCCAAAGCTCCTTATAGGATGGCTCCCGCCGAGCTTGCTGAGTTGAAAGCGCAGGTAGAGGAACTGTTAGAGAAAGGGTTCATCCGCCCTAGTGTTTCACCTTGGGGTGCTCCGGTGTTGTTTGTGAGAAAGAAAGATGGTAGCTTGCGGTTGTGTATAGATTACCGAGAGCTGAATAAGGTTACCATCAAGAATAAATATCCTCTCCCTAGAATTGATGATCTGTTAGATCAGTTGGCTGGGGCATCTGTGTTTTCTAAGATAGATCTTAGATCTGGTTACCACCAGTTGAGAGTGAGAACTGAAGACGTCTCTAAGACGGCTTTCAGAACGAGATATGGGCACTATGAGTTCCTTGTGATGCCATTCGGGTTGATGAATGCGCCTGCTGTGTTCATGGATTATATGAACAGGGTATTCAGACCGTATCTAGATCAGTTTGTGGTGGTCTTTATTGATGATATTTTAGTGTACTCCCGATCTTTTGAGGAGCACGAGAGGCATTTGAGACTAGTCCTAGACACCTTGAGAGAGAAAAGGTTGTATGCCAAACTGAGTAAATATGAGTTTTGGCTGACCGAGGTGCGATTCTTAGGTCATGTGATCTCACGAGATGGGGTTGCGGTGGATCCCCATAAAGTTGAGGCTGTGTTACAGTGGGATAGACCTAGAACGATCACCGAAGTCAGGAGTTTCCTAGGTTTGGCAGGGTATTACAGACGATTTATTCAGGACTTTTCTCGAATGGCCTTACCACTGACGAGGCTAACCAGGAAAGATACACCGTTTGTGTGGGATGAGAGATGTGAGAAGAGTTTCCAAGAGTTAAAACTCTGTTTGACCACTTCCCCTGTGCTGATTATCCCTGACCCTAGTGAACCATTTGTGGTTTATTGTGATGCTTCGGGCAAAGGGTTAGGATGTGTGTTGATGCAGCAGGGTAGAGTAGTGGCATATGCCTCGAGGCAGTTGAGACCTCATGAGGAGAATTACCCCACACATGACCTGGAGTTAGCTGCCGTAGTGTTTGCTCTTAAAATTTGGAGACACTATCTGTATGGTGCGACCATAGAGATCTATAGTGACCACAAGAGTCTGAAATACCTGTTTGATCAGAGAGAACTCAATATGAGACAGAGGAGATGGATGGAATTCTTGAAAGATTATGATTATGTGTTAAAATACCATCTGGGCAAGGCCAATGTGGTGGCAGACGCCCTGAGTAGAAAATCCATCCATGTAGCCCATATGATGATTAGGGAGCAGGAGCTCCTAGAGAAGTTCAGAGAGTTGAACCTCTCTTGTCAGGTGGTATCGAGTAGATTGTGTTTGAGTGAAACCCGAATTGAAAATATCTTGAGAACCCAGATCTTAGATGCCCAAAGAGAGGATGAGTTCCTGAAACGGATCAGGAATGAGATCACCCAAGGTAAGACCTCAGATTACAAGTTGTCTGAGGATGGCATGATAGTATATCGGGATAGAATCTGTGTGCCTAGTCAGAATGAGTTGAGAGAAAGCATTCTGGAACAGGCGCATAAGAGTAAGTATACTATCCACCCAGGTGCCACCAAGATGTATCAGGATGTGAAAAAGATTTTCTGGTGGCCAGGGATGAAAAGTGATGTGACGGATTATGTGGCTAGATGCCTAGTGTGTCAGAGGATAAAGATTGAACATCAGAAACTGGCTGGGTTGTTGCAACCTCTAGATATCCCTGAGTGGAAGTGGGATAGTATAGCCATGGATTTTGTCATGGGGTTACCCAGGACATCCTTTGGACACGATGCTATTTGGGTAGTTGTGGATAGACTGACGAAGTCTGCACACTTTTTAGCTATTAAGGCTACTTATACACTGGATAGATTGGCCCAGTTGTATATCAGAGAGATAGTGCGACTTCATGGGGTACCCAATAGCATAGTTTCGGATAGAGACCCCAGGTTCACGTCGAACTTTTGGAGGTCATTGCAGCATGCCTTAGGGACGAGATTGCGGTTTAGTACTGCATATCACCCCCAGACAGATGGTCAGACTGAAAGGACCATCCAGACATTAGAAGATATGTTGAGGGCATGTGTGCTAGAAATGAAAGGGAACTGGGATGTGTATTTACCGTTAGCAGAGTTTGCTTATAATAATAGTTACCATTCCAGTATCCAGATGGCCCCTTATGAGGCTTTGTGTGGGAGAAAGTGCAGATCCCCTCTGTGTTGGGTTGAGTTAGGTGAGAGGAGTATGATAGGACCTGAGATTGTGGACCAGACCACCCGACAGATAGAAATGATTAGAAAGAGGCTACTCACAGCCCAGAGTAGACAGAAAAGCTATGCTGATAAGCGTAAGAGGCCGTTAGAGTTTGAGGTTGGAGACCATGTGTTCATACGAATATCTCCAATGACGGGAGTAGGTCGGTCAATGAGGGTAAAGAAGCTCAGTCCTAGGTATATTGGTCCGTTTGAAATCCTTGAGAAAATTGGACCCGTGGCTTACTGAATAGCCTTACCTCCTAACCTAGCCCAAATACACAGTGTTTTTCATGTCTCCCAGTTGAAAAAGTATTTACCAGATTCCTCACATGTCATAGAATATGAGCATGTGCAATTGCAGGAAGATTTTCCTATGTAGTGAAACCGGAGAGAATTGTGGATGATAAGCTGAAACAGCTGAGAAGCAAGAGCATTCCTCTGGTGAAAGTGATTTGGAGAGGTCTGACATCTGAGAAAGCCACTTGGGAATTAGCGGATGAGATGAGGCAGAAATATCCAGAGTTATTCCCTTGAGGTAAGTTTTTAAATTTCGAGGACGAAATTTCTTTTAAGAGGGGTAGAAATGTAACAACCGGGAAAAAGAAAAGAAAAGGGAAAAGAAAGGAAGTGAAATCTGGAAATTTTCGGAATCCAGAATTTCTGCCAAGTCCTCTCGCAATAGCGAGAAACGGTCTCGCTACAGCGAGAGAGCTAGTTCGCAATAGCGAAGGTGATTCTAGCTATAGCGAGTGCTGGCAGCAGCCCATACAAAAACCAGGGAGCAGCCCGCTGTAGCGGCGCCATAGCGAGAGTGAGGTCTGGAACTAACGCAATTTTGCCATAGCGAGTGGTAAATCTCGCCATAGCGAAGGGAATTGACACGAGCTCGCCATAGCGAAGGTTACACCTCGCCATAGCGAATCCAGATTACACGAGCTCGCTATAGCGAAGGTTAGTTTTCGCCGTAGCGAGAGTCGGTCCGGAAGAGAGTAAATAGCGAGATTTAGACTTCATTAAATGCCCAAACTCATTTCTTCTCTCATATCTGCCCTAAGCTTCGACCCAAAGAGAGAAAAGAGGCGTGAAGAGTGTGAGAGATCAAGAGAAGGAGGAAGATTAAGGGAAAGGTAAGGTCACTTCTCTCATTTCTCTTTAGATTTCTGATCCCCTCCCTTTGCCCTCTCTTTCTGCGGTTTTAATTGTGAAAATGGACGGATTTTGGGCATGGGTCAGAAGAGAGAAAGTGGAAAACTCTTTTGAATCCTTGAGTTCTCTTTGAAAATGAGGTTTTCCACTACCATGGGAGCTTGAGAGAGAGAAAGGGGTAATGGCATTCTAGAGAGAGAATCCTAGGTTGTATGAGATAGAAGGGTTGCTCTAAATTAAATTATAAGAGAGTAATTGCATGCTTTTGTGTGTCTAGGCTCAAGAAAAACACCTCCATCAAGGTGTGATTGTGGACCTAAGGAGGGAGAGGAGAAACTGAAAGGAAAAGCCTGTGTTGGCTTTGGCTCCAAAGGTAGCTCTCTCTTTCACTCTTTCTTGTTGCATTCTTGGGTATGATAGTCATTGTATGATTATGTATATGCTTGTTGTATGGAATATGCCATATGTTATTGCTTTGATGCATTGAATGCCAATATGCTTGTATGTTGAAATGTGAGATTGCTCGGGTGAGGTAGTGCCGAAAGTCCCATGAGATGGGTGAGGTGAAGCCGAAAGTCCCTTGAGATAGGTGAGACAAGGCCAAAAGTCTCAAACGAGTGAGGCCAAGTCAAAAGTCCTTAAACTCGGGTGAGGCCATCCAAAAGTCCCTAGATTCGGGTGAGGCTAGACCAAAAGTCCCTGGAGCCCATTTTTGGCATTGTTGAGATTTCCATAGCATGTACATTGTGTGTTGGTTGATTGAGAATGGCTAAGTGCTTATTCACATGCTTTGACTTGTTATATGCCTTGATTGTTTGCTGGATTGAGTGTATGAGCTACTGAGATTCTCCGAATCTCACCCCTTTCCCCTCCCAACTAATATGCTAGGTGGAGCTCAAGGAGAACCGAGCACACACCAAAGAGCCTAGGAGCATGTATAGGAAAATGTTAGTTTTATTGTGATATTTTGATGTAAATATGATGTAAAGTGGTGCCAAATGAAGATGTGCCCACTATTTTTGAGTTGTAAAGGTTGGAGCAAATGTAAATGTATGAAAGGATATTGTATGAACTATGTTATAGCCAAAGTAATGGAAATGTGGGTTTTTACCCCTTTGATGCATGAATGTTGCTGTGTAAATTTGGCCATAGCATAGTGAGATTTGAATGTATGATGATTTGGAGCATATGGACATGTTAGATACACTAGTTTTATGCTTTTAAACTTGTCCATGTAGAGTGAGAATGTGTGAGAGGCTATCTAGACCCGTTTTGGACCTATGGGGTGCCAAAACTGGTATTTTTGTGAGCTCCGTCAAAGTATGACCGGATGAGCTCCGTTTGCCATGAAATTTGGCATGCCTCTAGAGTTTGTAGAAAGCTTCTTGAGAAGCTAAAGTGAGTAATATTCGGAGGATTATAGAATATTTGGGGAATTGTTGAATTTGGGAGAATTTAATGAATTGGTCATGTACTGTTCATCTAAACCAGAAAATGAAATCTGTGGCACTTTTAGACCAAATGGATTCCAAATGTGGTGAAATTTTATACACATAAACTAGAAAACCAAAGTGACTTGTAGGAACTGGAATCACCCAAATCGGAGGTCTGTAGAGAGAGATTGAACCGACTGAAGTTCTGTATCAGCATCAGTGAGCTTTCCTGACCCCCGTCACTGTTCCATCGATTTTCGGGGTGTAGGAGCTACTGAACTGATCTGGACTTATTTTTCTCCTCTAGTAGACATCCGTATCTTTCTGAATTGGTATAATGTGCCCAGATTGGATTTTTGTGGATTTAGTTATGAATTTTCGAAAGTCATGACAGCAAGCTGCACCAGAAACAGTGACAGCTGGACCTTCCTCCCATTTTTGATGTCAAACTTGGTTCAAATGCTGAGATTTTAATTGGGAATGATTTTTAGTGTAAATTTGACACATATAGATTTCCATAAAGCTAAAGTTTGCTGCATTCCCATTTTTCTACAATTTCTTATGATTTTTCAAACTTAGAGCCAAAATATGACTTTTGGGCCCAAGTGAGAAAATGCAATTTTATTGGTTTTTGGCTCTATACCCGTGGCTTATGGGGTGTTTTATGCTATGTATGAGTCTTATGCAAGGAGTTTGAGTTAAGGATGTGTGAGACGGGTTCACGGGACCCACGGGGTAAAAGATGAGTATATGAAACCCCAGTTCATAGCATGTAAATGTCACGGAGTGGTGTTGAATCTTTGGAAATCATATGGAACCGAGCCTATGGAGAGGCTAGGTAGTGGTAGGAGATTAAGGTGTCACATTTTTTTATTTCCCACAGAGCCTCCAACAGTATTGTCTCTACTTGCGGCTCCCCGTGGTACTCTCATTTCCCACGTGGCAAGGGTTTTGTCCCTTAGGCTTACTCTCATTTCAGCCCAAAAGCGCGCTGTTGGTGGGGAGAGCTTCGCTCCCACTTATAAGGCCTTAGCCCCAGGTCTTCCTACCCGATGTGGGACATTACATTCCACCCCCCTTGGGGCCAACCCGTCCTCGGGTTGCACATGCGGCTAGGCCGGCTCTGATACCAATTCCCCACAGAGCCTCCAACAGTATTGTCCCTACTTGCGGCTCCCCGTGGTACTCTCATTTCCCACGTGGCAAGGGTTTTGTCCCTTGGGCTTACTCTCATTTCAGCCCAAAAGTGCGCTGTTGGTGGGGAGAGCTTCGCTCCCACTTATAAGGCCTTAGCCCCAGGTCTTCCTACCCGATGTGGGACATTACATGTGAGACTTGATTTCTTTGGCCTAAACACATTACATGGAAGCCAATTATACTATTGGAACAATTTCTAAAGCTACACATCACTTGAAAAGCTAGATTACTTCTAAGGTTCAATTATGGTTCCATAAGACACCTAATGAAGCAATACTAATAATTCATGATCTTGGCTCCATTCATTCCATCCATCTATGATTCTTAACTCTATTTAAGCCTCTTGGAGCCATCACACCATTAATTTAAAAAGCCTAACTCTATGTTGCTTCTTTAAGTCATAATATGGAACCTAGCTACCATCTCATTCCCTAGGCTTCCTAATTTTTTTCTAAGGCTTTCTCTCATACTCCCCGATCATATATGATACAAAACTAAGTTTGGAAGAAAATAAACACTCCCTAGGTATCCCATCCCTTCTTAGCTGAGGCTATACTTCCTTAGAGCACCAATGGAGTTGTTTTAATTTCTTTAATGGGAGAAGCATGTGGGAGGCTCTCTTGATGTCTTAGGAACTCATATAAACTCTTAAACACCTTAATTTATGGCTAGAATTCATCTTACAAACTAAGGTGCAACTAAAACCTTAACTTTTCTATCTTGCAAATTCATAGTTCTTTCTTTGTTTCCTTTACATATTCTTATTCCCCATACTCAAATTCCTAAGATTTATCCTTGTTTTGGTTAGAAATTCAACTCCTCTTGGCTATCCATACATAGGGTGAAATACACAAGAAAAAGAACAAGGAAGAAGAAGCATGGAAATAGCCAAACTATCTTAGTTTCCTAGCCTTTCTTAGATGCTCTTCCTTTTGCTTGGATTCTTCTCTTCAAATTCAAAAATTCTCCCTCTAGTCTGACCTCAAAATAGACCCAAATACATCAATAAATCCATAGAAAGAAGGAGGAGAGCAAGTTTACTAAAGAGAAGACTAGGAAATTCCATGAAAATCATACCTTTCTTGCCTTATTTTTCCTCTTCCTCTTCCTCTTCCTCTTCCCTTCTCTTGTACACCTCCCTCCCTAGGTCTCACTTTTGTTTTAGGGTAGAAATAAAGCCAGCCAAATAAGGGGAAGAGTGGGGTGCACCTTATATATAGGAAGGGTTAGAAGTTATTTTAAGAAAATTTCATTTATGTCCTGTAAACTTGCCATTTTCATTTCTTATTTGCTTTAGCTCCTTTTTTAGAACTGTCTTTTCCATCATAAAATTTAGGTTCTCAATCTTATAAAATGCTTTGGAAATCACTCAATTTGGAGTTAAAACCTTCTCGAACGAAAGGGTCAAAGTTTGGGTCAACCGTTATTAGAAAACGTACACTTGAGGGATTTTAACTGTCCTGGGGCTTCCCATAGTTTTCAGGGTCTCTGACAACCCTAGAGAATCCAAATTTTCTATTTAAAAACCCTCTTGTGAGTATTCCAAAATTTGCTTGAAATTACAAAAATGCCATTACGTTACGTGGCTATTTCGTTAAATTCTGTCTGGTTATTTTAGTTTTTGTTTCAGGGCACTTCTAGCCTCCTTTTTTCATTACTTAATGTCTAGATCATTATTTTAATTTTTTTAAACCTTAACCAATTTATTTTAGGGGACTTACTTTTGAAACATATCTATTTCTGTCGTTTTTACGAAAACAGACATTACAGGTATAGTATTTGTTAGAGTGTAATTATTAGTTTATAATTCTTACATTCCATTTAAGGCATTAATTTATTCTCTTATAGGTCTAGTATTTTTGAAATATGTTGATGCCTCAAATGTGATAAAAGATGCAAAGACATTATTTAAAATGTTTTCTACAATTATTAAATGGGGTGTACCTGCTAACATTGTTCATGTAATGACTGATAATGTAGCCAATTATGTAGCAAATGGTAGGTTGATCTATGAAAAATATGAGTACATTATTGGTCATCCAATGCTACTCACTATTTGAATTTCCTTTTCAAGGACATTAATAACGTGCCTAATGTAAGAGACCTTACATTAAAGGCTTCAAAGGTGATAGTCATTGTGTACAATCATATGATTTTTTATCATGACTAAGGAAAAGAAATGGTTGAACAGAAATTGTGCATCAAAGAGTGACTTAGTTTGCTACTACTTTTATCACATTAAGAAGTATGTATGAGCATAAGTAGGATTTGCAAGCATTAGTTATAGATAAGTGTAATGTCTGATTTTCATTAAACGATGAAAACAGACGCAATTTCAAAGCAAGTCCCCCAAAATAAATTAGTTAAGATCCTAAAAATTTTGAGTAACATTTTAGACTCCTAAAAATGAGAATTTTAGCCTCAGACAGAAAGAAAAATAGAGCTAGAATAAAAAAATAATTTCTTACGAAAAACTAACAAAACGTAATGGTATTTTCGTAATTTTGAGCAATTTTTGAAATTCACATAGGAGGGCTTTTTAAATAAAAATTTTAAGTTCTCTAGGATTCTCAGAGGTCCTGAAAAATCATGAGAAACCCCGAGATAGTTAAAACCCCTCCAGTGGACATTTTTCAACATCGATGTACCCGAACTTTAACAGATTCATTCGGGAAGGTTTTAGCTCCGATTTGAGTAATTCCAAAGGCATTTTACTAAATTAGGAACCTAAATTTTATAATAGAAAAGACAATTCTCAAAAAAGAGCTAAAAAAAATTAGAAACAAAAATGCTAAAAACGAAGAGTAAAATAGGAATATCTAAAAAAGCCATTCTATTCCACTTATATATATGAGCCGCCCTACTCCCCATTCATTTAGTTTCATATTTTTCTGCCCTAAACCAGAGAAGAAAACCTAGAAGAGTGGCACACCAAGGGAAAAAGAAGAGGAGGAGAAATCAAGGCTTGAAGGTAAGAAATTTTGGTAGTTTTTCATGCTTTCTTCCTTCCAAACCTCTTCTCCTCCATTCTTCTTTATTTTCTATGATTATAATGAAGTTTATAAATCTGTTTTAAGGGAGAACTTAAGGAAAAATTTTGGATTTGAAGAGAGGAGCCTAAAGAAGACAAGATTCAAGTGAGAAAATAAGGTAATTTCTTCTTCCATGGTTGCTACCCCTTGCTTCCCTTCTTCCTATGTTTTACCCCATTTAAGAAGTCCTAGGAGGGCTTGATTTTTAGGCAGAACCAAGGGAGATTCTTAGGAAAAAAAAGTGTGAAGATTAAGAATATGCAAAGAAAATTAACAAATAACAATGAAAATTCAAGATGCAGATTCTATGGTTTCAAGTGTTCCTCACAAAATCTAATTTGATCTCTTAATTCCTATGCCTAAATGAGAGTTTAAATGAGCTCATAATATCCCTAAAAGTCTTCCCATATGCTTCCTCCATCAATAAAACAAACAAAAGTCCAAGGAGACCAATTTGCTCCTTAGCCTCGGCCTAGATGGGTTTGTGTACCTAGGGATAATTTTAATTTGTTCCAAACTCATTTGAGTCATATATGATGAGTAAAGATGAGTGGAGGTCTTGGGAAAAATGTAAAAACCATAGAAAGTGAGTTGGCCTTATATGTTCCATAATATGACCTAAAGAAGCAACATGTAGTTAAGCTTTTTATTTTAATTTGTGATGACTCCAAAAGGCTTAAAAGGAGCCAAGAATCATATATGAAAGGAAAGAATAGAGTCTAGAATTTATTTGATGAGTGTTGCTTCATTAGGTGTATTCTTAGAACCATAAAGGGGTTTATAGGTTAAGCTAGAGTCTAAGCAAGTTGTGTGGCCTTAAAATTAATTTCATGAATCTAATTAGCTTCCATGAATTGTGTTTAGGCCAAGAGAAATCATTCTCACACCTTTGTATATGTGAGGCCAAAGAAAGGAGAGGAAATCCAAGGGAAAAAGTGTGTGGTTACATCTAAGGTAGTTCTCTCCATCTTCTCTCATGCATGATTGTTTGCTTTACTTGTTTTTGAATGTATGTATGTGTATTTTAAGCTATGAAAAATGTTCCAGCATGAGCTCTTACTCCATGGTGCCATGATGATGCATTATATTTTTAAATAATGTTCACAATGCTTGCTTTGGTTTGTTTGAGTGTGGTGAGGCCAAGAACCCTTAGCCATGGTGAGAATGAGCCAAGAACCCTTAAAATTGGTTAAGATAAAGTAAAGAGTCTCCTAAAAGTGAGGTTGACTCCCAAGAGCAAGGTTAAGTCTAAGAATCTTAAAGAATGGGTGAGGTAAGTCCAAAACCCACAAGTGAATGGGTAAGGCTAATCCAATTGCTTGGCAAGCCTTTGTATGTTATATATGACTTGCTTAAATGTTGAAAATACTTCTTGAATGTTTGCACATGTTAATATGCCATGCATTCATTTGTAAGATTGGTTTTACATCTTTTATGTATGATTGAATGGGAGATGAGCTATCGAGATTCTTTGAATCTCATTCCCTCCTCTCCAATGATCTAACATGCTAGGTGGACCAAGAGATCAAGGAAATAGGAGCCAACCACATGAGAGATAAGAGCTTGACATCAAAATGTCTAGATTTTATTACTTAAGGCCTTATGGATGGCAATTGATGTACGCTATTATTCTATATGACCTATGATTACTTGAACATATATAATTATGTTAATGTATAATATGTAAATGAGAGATTATGTTATGTGACTATTAGAATGTATATTGAGTATGAAATGGCAAATTTTGCTTCTTGGAAGTTTAATGCATTAGTGTATAAATGAAAGTGGGATAGCCAAATTAAGATGCATGAGGTTTGGAACCATTTGTATAGTTCATACAAGTCATAATCATGCTTTTAGAGTTGCCTAAGAGGTGCCAAACATCAAGGGAAACCATTTGGACACTTTGGTATCCTATATGGAGCAAAAATTGACTATATTGGAAACCTATACCACTTTTTGTCCAAATGAGCTCTTCTTGATCTGAGATTTGGCACGTAATTAGAGCACATTAATAGCTTTTTAGGAAGGTAAAGAACAAAATTTTTGAAGGTCTATAGAATATTTGATAAATTTTCAAAGTTGGAAAAAAATTTTGGTTTTGGTCTAATGTACTGTTCACTCAGGTCCAAAAATGATTTCTGTCACTCAGAGGTTAAATGATGTCCAATTGCCACAAAATTTTATATGAAGTAATTATACATTTCCAATAACTTGTGCCAACTGAAATCACCCTATTTAGATGTCTAGAGAGGGAGATTTTTTAAAGATTCTATAGAACATCAAGCGCTCAAACTAACCTCAGGTATTATTTGATTAGTTTTTGAGGTCTAGGCATGCGTGAACTAGTCTAGAGTTATTTTTTCCCTCTAGCTAACATCTATAGCTAGCTTTCTAGATTGGTATCATTTTCATAGATTGGATTTTTGTGGAATTAGGTGGATATTTTTTAACTTTGCTATAGAAACCTATGATAGTACCAGTAGACAGCCAGGCCTCTGGATCTTTTCGGATATCAAATGTCTTCTGTGTGTGTGTTTCATGGTCTGGACATATTTTTAACGTAAAGTAGACATGTATAGCTTTCTAGAATGGATAAGAATGTATGATTTTGGTTTTTGTAAAATTATTTATAATTTTCCAAATTTGTGACAGAAGTGAGGAAATTCTGGCCGAAAATGCATATATGTGTTTTATGCTTCCTTTTGGTTTTCACAAGTTATAGGCCACTTTTGGCGATGGAAATGAGTTGTATCCATGCAATTAGATATGAGAATATGATACGTGAGCTTATTTAGTCCACGTGACACTAAATGAAATTTCCATACACCACGTAATGCGAAAATATTCATTATTTTTATGCTATTTTCTTGGTTCTTCCATGAAATGCATAATGTTAAACATGAAGATAGTATGAAATGAGGTAGGAAATTATAGTGTTACAATAAGCACTTCACTAGGCATAGATTAGCCAAGACTATAGTGAGAAAAGTTTTTAGTTTATCATACTAGATAATAAATTTTAGGATGATTATTACATGACTATGAGACTTATGGCTCTGCTTATTTAATTACTAAGAATTTGTAGATACGGGTGAAAAATCTTCTCTAAGTTATGTTTATGAAGGCATGCAAAAGCCAAAGAATGTAATAAAGGAAAAGTTTAGAAAAAGGAAATAATTGTAGAAACCTTACACAAATATTATTAAGGTTCGATAAGATAGATACTTGAAACTTGATCTTCATACAACAGCTTACTTCTTGAATCTTACTTCCTTTTATGATAAAAAATTTTGTGAGAAGAATAAGGTAATCCACAATGTTCTTCATTTATTTAATATAAGAAGCTTATGTAATAACATTACAAAAGCCATTAATGAACTACAAATCTATTATGACTACTAAGGAAGTTTTAGTCAAGACCAAGCTTGCAAAACAGCAAAGATAATACAACCTAGTGAGCACTAATTTATGAATCTTTTCTTGTTTTAATACTTTAAGATACTAACTATGATTGGTTATATAATTGAATGTCTTTTATGTAGATATGTGGTGGACTTGTTATGGGGGTAATGCTCTAACATTGCAAAAGATAGCAACTTATATTTTTGGTCAAACATCTTCTTCAAGATGTAAGCTATAATATCTTATGATTTAGAAATCCAAATCATTCCTAAAAGGTAGAATGAATTACTTACAGGGGGTCATGAGCCTAGCAAGGGCCAGTAGGAACTATGAGAAACTAAAATTGAAATCTTTTGATTAATGAATAAGGACCCTGTAGTAAAGTGAATTGAGGCTAATTGAGATTTAGATATTAATTAAAACATATAAAACTATAGTTAAGAGCCTAAAGATAACCTAAAATCAGAACCAAAATGACCAAACAGAGAGTTACAGAGGCCAGTGATATTTTTGTAATTTTGGGTAACTTATAGAAAACTCAAAGGAAGGAGTTTTAAAGGAAAAAATTGAGTTTCTCAGGGTTCTTAGAGGCCCCAAAAATAATAAGAATCCCTAAAATGATTAAAGGCTCTCTGATTTAAATTTTAGTGTGTTAGTTCACTGTAACTTTGACCAGATGATTCAGTAAAATTTTAGATCTAATTGGGGTGAAACCAAATGTATTTTATGAATTAGAAAATCTAAATTTTATAATGGAAAATACAGTTCTCAAAAAGGATTTGAAATGAGCATAAACAAAGAAACTAAAGTTTAAGGACATAGTTAGAATTTTAAAAATTGTAATAAGTGAGCCCCTACCTCTTATAATCATGTCCCATTCTTCCTTACCCTCTTAATTGACACTCTTTTAATCCAAAATAGAAACAAAACTAGTTAAAGGTGGTGCACCAAGGAGGGAGAAAAAGAAGGAAAAAGATAAAGCCAAAAAGGTAAGATTTTGTCACTTTTTGATGCTCTTCCTTTTACAAAAAGTTCTTCTTCTCTTTCCCCTCTCTCTTCTCATGGTTTTGATGTTTTGAATGGAGGAGTTATGTGACTAGTTTAGTAGAAGGAAGGAAGAGTTTGGAAGAAACTTTAGAACCCTAAGAAAGCTCTCTTGACAAGCTTTGAAATAAGGTAAGAAACCACGGCCAAACTTGCCTCTTCTTGGCTCTCTTTTGCTTAAGTGTTTCGGCTAAAATTAGAGCACCATGTAGGGAGTTTGATTTTGGTCCCAACATGATAGAGAAAGGGCTTATAAAGCTTAAGGAATCATATGGAAGTAATAGAACTCAAAAAGAGGCTATAGTAACAAGTTATGAAAATTAGGGTTTTAATTGCACTTAGAAATTTATAGAGCTTTCTAGTGATGATTTAGATTATAGAAAACCATGTTTGAGTTTTTAAGACATCTAGGAAGCTTTATGGATGGTAAATTCCTTAGGAAAACTAAGAAAACTCCATGGACTCTTTAAGTGTCTGTGCATCTCAGTTGAAAAGGGGATTCTATACCTAAGGAGAGTTTTTCTTAGTTTGAAGGATAAAAATGGCCTAGAAATAAATAATAAACACCAAAGAAACCATTGGTTTGAATTTAGGAACCATAGTTTAAAAGTTAGAAGTTTAAAGTTCCATTATGCATAAAGAAGCAACTTGGTATTAGGCTTCTTGATTTGAATTTGTGATAATTCTAATGAGCTTAAATGGAGTCATGTGTCTTAGATTGAGTGAGAAATTGAAACCAAGATAATGAATTATGTAAATTACTTTATTATGCTACTATATGGAGCCATATGGATGTCTAAAGCTAAAAGTAAGTTATACAAGGCATGTGTAAAGCTAAAGATGGTTCCAATGATTCCTTTGTGTATTATTTAATGTGTCTAGGCCAGGCAAATCAAGTCTCTTCCAAGTATGTTTGTGAGACTAAGAAAGGAAAGTGAGAAACCAAGGAAGAAAGTGGTACTTCTTGAGAAAGGTAACTCTCCACCCTTTCTTGTATGCATTTCTTGGTTGTTTGAAAGTCAATGAATGCTTATATGTATGTTTGAATCATAAAATATGCCTTTAGCTATTAGCTTGATGCTACAGTACCATTATACTTCTTGAATTGTGTTTGGAATGCAACTTTGCTCTTGATGGATGAGACGATGCCAAAAGTCCCCTGGAATAGATGATGCGAAGCCAAAAGTCCCTTAGAATTGGTGAGACAAGGCCAAAAGTCTCTTGGTATGAGTAAGGCTAAGTCAAAAGTCCTTAAAAAATGGGTGAGGCTCATCCAAGAGTCCTAAATAGTTAGGAGAGGCTAAACCAAAAGTTTCTAAAGTTTGATTTTGATCTTGACATATTTATGTGATCTTGAAAACATGTTTATGTTTGATTCTTGGAAGCTTTTGATGCATACTTGTATTTTTGACATGACAATATGCCATGTATGCTTACTTGATGGGTGAAAGAGCTATTGGGATTCTTTGAATCTCACTCTCCCCCATTTTCCATCTAACTTTGTCTAAATGAAGCTTATGAAGTAAAGAATGATAGCCATGGAGCATGAATGATGATACTTTGACAATAGAATAGGATATTGTGTAATTTGATGTCACAGTAGATATGTATAAGCTATTTTATGAGATTTAATGTTATAAACATGTGTAAAAGTATATGAATATGTGATGAATTTGAAACCAAATATATAAGAATATATGATTTTGACATCCTTGAGCCATAATTTCTATGTGTATTTATGTGAGTGGAATAGTGAATTTGAGTTCTATAAGAATTTAGACTTGTTGTGATGCTTATATGTTGTGTTTAAGCTTTTGGACTTGCTCAAATATGGTTCCTATAGAAAGCCAGTTGGTACCACTTAGAGTCATATGGTGACTATTTTAAGTCATATTTTACCCATAAACCAAAACTAGACCAAATGAATGAGTTTTAGCATAAAATTTGACAGACATATAGATCTCATTAAGAATGTTTTACAAAGCCAAAGAGCAAAATTTTTTAAACTTTGGGGAATATCTTATAATTTTTCAAATTTGGCCAAATTATGAAAAAATTGTCATGGTACTATACTTCTAGAAAGTTTGGTTTTTGATCTCTTTGGTAGGTCAAATGAAGTCTAATGCTCCTAAAATTTTGCAGGCATATAGTTGGAATCATAATCATTCTACACCCATTGAGAGCACTTAATTTGGAGCTCTGCATAGTGAGATATGAATTTTTTAAATTGTATGTCTACTGTAAGAATAGAAACAGACCCCAGTTACTATTCCATCAATTTTCATAGGCCAAATGATATTGTCTTGATTTGAAATTTTTATAGTAGTTAAAAGACATCCTGAGCTTTCCAAGAAGTCATAATTTGCATGATTTAGAATTTTTTGAATTAGTTATAAATTTTCAAAGTTTTGGATAGAATATGGGATGGCATGGAAGTTATCCTCTTAACTAGTTTTGATGTATATGCTCCAAACTCGAATTTCATGCCTTATTTTATGATGTTTCTAGTTAAACAAGTGTATTAAGGATGATTTAGCATTAAACCATGTCCAATTAAAAGGCTGAGATAATATCTTGTAGACAAGGTTCAAGATCTTGTCGATAAGATCTTATATTCTGCACTGTAAAATTTAAGACCTTATCAATAAGGTTTTTTGTCAATAGTATAAGGTCCTCTAATATTGCAAGTTATAACATATAATATGTGATGGTGTGACATTTTTGTATCAGTGCAATGGTTCAAGCAACCTAGTTCCGTGTTTAAGCTTTAGAATAATGGAATTAAGGTGCATTGGGATTGTTTGTGAATGTAATGTGAGTTTGTCGAGAATAGTTATTTTATCAATTATGTTATGATACTATGTATACATGTTGAGATTGTAGGTCTTTTGCATAATTTGGTGAACATTTGATGGAGCAGATTCACTAGGGTAAACCTTGAAAGTCCTATATTGTTATGAATTGCCTAAGGTTATACAAGCTATGATGGGATTATAGAAATGGTATGTGTAGTAGTAGCAAAATATGGTATTACAATTGCAAAATGCCCTAGAAAAGAGAAATTATGATAAGAGAAATGCCCTAGAATCACAATAACTACTTCCTGACAAATCACTTATGCACCTTAAAAGAGAAAAGTTGATAGTGACTAGCATGTTGCCATGTGCATAAAAGTATTTTGGCACTTCTCTTAATTACAGTAATATGATGGTAGAGAAAGGGAAGTGTGAGTAAAAGAAAAGAAATTGAAACCCCCCATTAGTGATAAAGCTACTCTGGTGGGAATTAGAGCATTTTGTACCCTTATTGGTAAGATTGATAGGGAAATTAAGGATAACCTACAGAATATGATACAGGTAAAGGACTAGATAAATGAAACCTAGAATTGAAAGGGGTTAAGGTGAAACAATGATATGAATGCCTCTAGGAAGAAAGGTAACATATGTTGGGATAGTAAAGTCCCAAGAGGAAAGAAGTTTTGTTTGATAGGGGGACAGCTATCCTAGGTGATGTAACATCCGATTTTCTGAAAACGAGAGAAAATGTGAGAAACATAACGTATGATTTCTCTATAAATGAATGAAACTCACGAGATATAAAAGGAAGTCCCCCAAAATGAGGAAGTTAAAGACTTAAAAAATTTGGAAAGCATTCTAGACTCCTAAAAATAAGAATCTCAAGCTCAGACGAAAAGAAAAATGGAGCTAGAATGAAGAAACAATTTCTTTCAAAAAACTTACAAAATATAATGGCATTTTCATAATTTTGAGAAAATTTTAGACTTTACATAGGTGGGCTTTTTAAATAAAATTTTTAAGTTCCCCAGGGTTCTCAAAGGCTCTAAAAACCATGGGAAGGCCCGGAACAGCTAAAACCCCTCCAGTAGACGTTTTCCAACGTCGATGTACCTGAACTTTGACGGATTTGTTTAGGAAGGTTTTAGCTCTGGTTTGAGTGATTCCAAAGGCATTTTACTAAATTGGGAACCTAAATTTTATAATGGAAAAGACGGTTCTCAAAAAGGAGTTAAAACAAAGGAGAAACAAAACAAAGGGCAAAATTGAAATTTTTTAAAAAGTGTTTCTTCCTCCCTTATAAATAGGTGGTGCCTCAAACTCTCCTTCACTTAGCTTCAGATTATTCTACCCCAAATAAGAAGAAAAACCCTAGGAGAGTGGCGCACCAAGGGGAGAGGAAAAGGAGGAGAAAATCCATACTTAAGGTATGTTTCCATGGTAGTTTTTTACGCTTTTCTTCATCCACACCTCCTCTCCTCCCTTCTCCTTTGTTTCCTTTGATTAAAATAGAGTTTATAAATCTGATTCAAGGGAGAAATTTAAGGGAAAATTCGGAATTGAAGAGAGGAGCTCAAAGAACACAATATTCAAGTGAGAAAAAGCAAGAAAACAAGATAATTTCTCTTCCTATGGTTGTCATCTTTAGTTCCCTTCTCCACCATTTTGCCCACTTGAAAAAACCCTAGGAAGAGATGATTTTTAGGCAGAACCAAGCATGAATCTAAGGAAAAAGGGTGTGAAGATTAAGAATATGCAAAAGGAATTATCAAAAAATCACTAGATTTCAAAATACAAATTCTAGGGTTTTGTGTGCACCTTCCAAAATCTAAATTCATATGATAATTCCTAGGCCTAATTAGGAGTTTAAATAAGCTCCTAAGATCCCTAAGATACTCCCCACATACTTCCTTTTTCAAGAAAACAAAGAGAATTCCAAAGAGGCCAAGGAAGCCCTATGTCTCGGCTAGACAAGGTTAGGGTAGCTAAGGAAAATTTTAAATTTTTCTAAGGTCATTCCTGAGTCATATTTAATGAATGAATATGAGGGAAGGCCTTGAAACAAATTTAGAACCCATAGAAAGTGAGTTAGTGCTTTAGGTTCCATATTATGACCTAAAGAAGCAACATATTGTTAGGCTCTTTGTTTTAATTGCGTGATAACTCCAAGAGGCCTAAAAGGAGTCAAGAATCATATTTGAAAGAAAAGAATGGAGCCTCAAAATTATTTGAGGGGTGTTGCTTCATTAGGTGCATTTATGGACTATAATAGGGTTTATAAAACAACCTAGTGTCTAAGTAAGTTGTGTGGCCTTAGAAATTATTTCATGAACCTAATTGACTCCCATAAATTGTGTCTAGGCTAAGAGAAACCTTCCCCATGCTTTTATGGGTGTGTAGCTGAAGCAAGGGAGGGAGTTTCAAAAGGAAAAGTGTGTGATTGTGTGCAAGGTAGCTCTCTTTACCTTCTCTCATACATAGATGTGTGTTTAGCTTGTCTTAGGATGTGTGTATATGTATTTTTAAGCCATGACAAGTATGCTAACATGATTTCATATACCACAATTTCATGATGACATATTATGTTTTCAAATGAATGTATGATATTTGTTTGATCTTGCTTGAGTGTGGTGAGGCTAAGAACTCTTTATCATAGTGAGGATGAGCCAAGAACCCTTGAGATTGGTTGAGACAAAGTAAAAAGTCTCCCAAAAGCAAAGTGGGCTCCCAAGAGTATGGTTGAGTCCAAGAATCTCTTAAAGAATGGGTGAAGCAAGTCCAAAATCCATGAGAAAAAGTATAAGGTCAATCCATTCACTTGGTGAGCTCTTGAATGTCTTGTATGACTTATTCACATGCCAAGCTTGCTTCTTAAATGGTCATGACTTCCATGATATCCATGCATACATTTTCAAGACTTGCTTTGCATATATTATGTATGATTGAATGGGAGATGAGCTCTTAGGATTCTTTGAATCTTATTCCCTCCTCTCCAATGATCTCACATGCTAAGTGAACCAAGTGGACAAGGTGATGGAAGCCAATTACCTTGAAGGAAAGAGTTTGGCAATTAAATGTAAAGTTTTTAGTTCTTTAAGACCATAATTGTGTCAAATATTGTAACCCCTTAATGTATATGGTCTATGACATCTTAGAAATGTGTAATTATGACATTTTGCCATGTATGAATGAGAGAATATTTTATGTAGCCACTAGAATATGAATTGAGTATATGATGGCACATTAGCTTAATGAATGGCTTTATGGAAATATGCATATGTATGGATGAAATGGCCAAAATGAGATGCATGGAGTATGGGACCATTTGGGCAGCTTACACAAGTCTTAATTATGCTTTTATACTTGCGCAAAAGGTGTCAACCCCTAGGGAAAGCCATTTAGTTATTTTGGTACCTCATATAGAGCCAAAATTGACCACAATGGATCCTTATGTCACTTTTTGGCCAAATGAACTCTTTTTTTATCTAAGTTTTAGCACACAATTAGAGCCTGTTGAGTTCTTTTTAAAAGCTAAAGGCTATAATTTTTGAAGGTCTATAAAATATTTGATGAATTTTCAAAGTTGACAATTTTTCTGATTTTGGTCTGCTATACTATTCATTTGGTCTGAAAATGAAATCTATCACATAGGGCTCAAATAATGTCTAATTACCACAAACTTTTATACTGAGAAATTGGACACTCACAGTGACTCATGTCAACTAGAAGCACCTCATTTGGAAGTCTAGAGAGGAAGATATGAATTTTTGAAGATTTTGTCCAGCATCAAGACCCTTACCCAACCACAGTTACTGTTCCATTGAATTCTGAGGTCTGGGTTGCCTAAGATGGTCTAGAGCTATTTTTTCCCTCTAGCTAACATTCATAGCTTTCTAGATTGATATCATTTACATGGATTGTATTTTTGTGAAATTAGTTGGACATTTTCAAAATTTTCTGCAAAAATCTGTGATAGTATCAGTGGCAGTTTAACCTCTAGACATTTTCGGATGTCAAACGTCCTATGTGATGGATTTTATGGTTAGGAAATATTTTTAGTATGAAGTAGACATCCATAGCTTTCTAGAATGGCTAAGAATGTATGATTTCATGTTTTTTAGAATTAGTTATGAATTTCCAAAATTTGGTCAAAAAAGAGAAAAATTCTGGCTAAAAATATACGTGAATATTTTGAGCTTTCCTTTGAGTTTTATGAGTTTTGGGCCATATTTTATTATGTAAATAAGTTGTATTCATGTAATTAAATATGAAAATGTATGGTATGAGCTCACACAATCCACATGACACCAAATGGAATTTTCATATACGATGTAATGCGAAAATATTCATTATTTTTATTTCCTTTTTCATTGGAAACTCATATGATTCATGGAATTGAGTTAATAAAAGGTATGAGATGACCTAGAAATTATAGTGTTACATTTATTGGTATCAAAGCAAAGTTCCAGGCTCTTTTGGATTGGATTTGGCTTGAGGAAGTAGTATTAGGGCTATGTAAAGGCTTGAATGAATAGGTAGAACCTTGTATGAGACATTGTGGCTGTGTGAAAGTAGTTTGTGGCTTTATTTTGGATAAGTAAGTTGTATGATGGTCTTAGAATAGCTAGTGGGCACTAAGAAAGGTTAGCCTCTAGAGTAGTTTGAGCAAAGCTAAGGGATCCAATGGCTTGAGCTCTATGTGATATGATAGCTCGCTGGGATTAGTGGCAAGCCCTAGATATGAACAATGAGAAATGATCTTATTGATAGGAAGAGGCTTGCTAGAGAGAGTATGTGAGGCCTAATTCTCCCTGATAGTCATACTCAGGCCATTCCGAGATGTCCTGCTTAATGCAGAGACAAGTAATGATGCAGCACGATATAAGATAAGACTGCAGTTGCACAAGACCAGTTTAGAGGGGAAGTGAGAAAAAGAGTCACCCCCTAGCCACAACACCCAAATGTCTAGATAAGTATTAGAGCCCGAAAGGTTAATCCCTTCAGGCTCGGAGGTTGAGTTATAAGCTACAACTTAGAGCCTGATAGCCTAGAGATGATAAGTAGTTATACATAAATGAAGCGAGAGATAGAACCCTTTAGCTTGATGACGAACTGGATATAGAGGCAATAAGGCTTGGGTTAGTAGCTAAAGATGAAGATCTAATCCCTAGAAAAGTAAGCCAATTAGAGGCCATTAGTTGCGGC
The DNA here is from genome assembly GCA_032878935.1 of Erythrophleum fordii. Classification (NCBI taxonomy): domain Eukaryota; kingdom Viridiplantae; phylum Streptophyta; class Magnoliopsida; order Fabales; family Fabaceae; genus Erythrophleum; species Erythrophleum fordii. The sequence continues at coordinate 25,256,556 of JAVQMF010000054.1, read as the reverse complement.
CGATTATTCCATAGAAGCAATAAGGTAATCCAAAGAATTCCTCGCCACGGCCAATACTCAGACAAGAAAAGTAGGGTGAACCTAAGGCTGATTAGCCATGGTGAATGATATGTTAGCCGTGACGAATGGTAGTGGGAATGCCTTGTTGGTCATATTCAAGCTAACTTAAGAAAGAAGTTGATAAGGGGTCGGACAACCCACAAAGAGCGAGAACCTCTAATATAAGTAGAGAAAAAGGTATTAAATAGTTACGAAAGATTAGTAAGAAATCTGTGGGCCTAACAAATGAGATTGAGAAAAGAGCTCAGCATAGAGAAAGTTAGACACAAGGATGATAAGGTTGTTGAGACCCACCTTTAAGGTGTTGACTCCAACCTAAGATACTACCTTGTGAGACACTAAACAATATAATGTTAATGTAGCCTCAAAATACTATAAGATACGACTACCAGCAGTGAGGCATATAGCGAGTGGCCTAGAAAGGTATACCTTATAAGTAACACCTATAGGTAAGTATAAGTAGTCTAGTAACTAAGGTTCAGAAAGAATGAAGATAGTTGGTAAGCTACAGGTCCGATGAGATGGCTAGTCCAGGTTAAGCATATAAACTAAAGCCTAGAGGAGATGACCAGTAGCATTGTTCCAAGTGAGATATGTGAATGAAAGGCTCAGTAAAAGTTCTCGCTGGATTGAGAAAGAAAAGATGAGACATTCTAAGTCAAGTAAACCACCCAGTAATGGTTAGCAAATTCCCCTAGATCGATTCCCTGACTACAGAGCATAATGATAAAAGAAGTAAGGAAGAGCTAAGAAATTAGCTGTAGAAAGGATGCCCTTGCTTTAGTTATGATTAAATGAGTAAACTGAGCCAAAGAGGTAAACGAATAGGGGCCAAATAGTTAGTTAGACGAGTTCCCTAATATGAGAATGATATAAGGTTAAGGCATGTGAGTGATTAGAGCACACAGTAGAGTATAATTTTTTGGTAAGATAGAGTCCCGACATTGAGAGCACATGTCCGGCATTGGGTTAGAAAAACTCTAAAGATCAGTATAAGATGCTCCTGGGAATAAAGCTAAAGAGGCTGAATAGAAAGAAAGCCCAACTCTGATCCAAATGTAGAAATAAGGTGAAACAGAAAGTTAGTACCTTAGTACCCTTAAGGAAACTCGAATGGGCTAGAGACCGCCTCAGAAGGTAAGTCCTGTATTATGCAGAAAAAGGGTATCAATCGAGAGTGCCATAGAATGAAATTCCTGGGATTATATGAAATAGAATCCTTCTTACTGAGTGATAGTCTAGCTAAGAGCAAAGTAAGAATATGAGCAAAAAATAGACCCCCTTGATGTTACAGAGAGTGAATAAGTAGAGGAATCTTAAGAAAATGCAAGTGCTCTTGAGCGTAAAGAAACCTGAACTGGCAACAGAAATAGCCAGTAGTAGAACATCTTCTTTCCTAAGAAAGAGGATAAGAAAGGTAGAAAGAGAATATATGATAGTTTTCAAGCCAAGGATATACTAGATTGAGAATAGATGTTCAGTTAATATGCTTAAGTACTAAAAAAAAAACACTTGTCCTTGGGATAGATGCCCTTTTAGCATGATACTGCCTGAAGTAAAAATAGTTGGGCAATGCAATGAGATCTCGGGATATAGTAGAGGAAGAATCCTACTTTCCCCAAGCACTCTATAAGAATAAGGCATATAGAGAAAAGTAAGAAAGGAATACTTTAGATTATTGGGAAACTTATAATATATAAGCGATCTCAGTCATGAGGTGCTTGTGTATTAGTGTTTGATGTTATAGTTTGCTTGCAATAATGGTTACATGATATTGGGTCTGGCCAACCCAATAGTAATGTGACTTGAGTGCGTAGCAAACGATGGCATCAATCATCAAAGTGTCCTAATAATCGAAAAGTATACTAGTTGGCTAGATAACGAGATAAGTCAAAAAAGAAAGGTAAAGAGATTCCAGTAATATCAGAATAATGAGAAAAGCATGCAGAAAGGAATCCCCAGTAGAAAATGTTCAGATTCAGTATGCATAGCCCAAGTCCCTTATAATATGTGTAAATGAAATGAGAAAGGACCAATGCATAACCTCTCTCCTACTAGAGATGTTAACCACACTCAGTATGTGAGATGCCCTAGTGCCAAAGCACTTAAAAGTAGAATGTGGGCATAGTTAGAAACTTCAGGATATAAGAGGAGGGCTAGAATGAGTATATGTAAAGTAAGTAAGTCAATAGAGTAAGAAAAGAAAGCCCAAGCAAAAAAAAGTTGAAGTGGGAATCTGAGGATCCTATGAGAAGCGATGAGTGAAAATTGAAATGCTCCCTAGTATCAGTATAATGGGATCCTAAAGAATTAGATGACACAGAACCCACTTCGCACGAAAAGCACGATGTACCTCTAAGTTTAGCCTCAGCTATTATGAGCGATGGTTACCAAACTTAGTGAGCTTGTATTTTACTGTCAAATACAGTGATCTTAAGCTTTGACGTCTCCTAGAGATGGATCGCAGTAGATCCTAACATAGCACAGCAGGTTGCAATAGACCCTAGTAAGGCTTTGAGAGGTTGCAGTAAACCCAGGGGTCACAGTAGATCCTACAGTGTTACAGAGAGCCTTAGCCACAACATGATAGTTCTCTAGTGAGGTGACGACCTGAGATAGTTTTACAGAGCAGTTAGTCTCATAGACCAGTATAGTTTTAGTTAGCCTTTATCTCAGAGACTACAAATCTCCTAAGTCTAGTAGACCATTACCACAGAGATATAAAGGCTTTACTCAAACAATTAAACCACTGACTAGCTCTCTTTAGAGATGAGCGTAGTGTATGGGATGAGGAAAGCAAGAAATTAGCTTTCTAGAGTTAGATCCAGATGAACCATTACTTAGTAGGCAGTAACCCTAATCGAGGGATAAAGAGATCCTCGCATGCTAGCTTATGTATTCAAAAAGGGGTCAAGTGCAGTTTTTATATAAGGTAAGTGGTACAGTATATCTCTAGTGAGCAAAATTGTGAGAATAGCTAGCATACCACCAAAACTCAGTAGTTGTCAATGGTAGTAGCTCTTCAGTGCAAGTATGAGACACATATGTTAGGCCTATCAGTATTGAAATAAGGGACTATACAATGCCACTATAAGTGAGCAAAGAAAGTGAAGAAAAGTCCCGGCCTGTAGAGATAGAAGTAGTAGTAAACAGAGAAACTGGGATCATTAAAAGTAGAAACTCCTCAAATGAGCTATAATCCAAGTAAGCAATTATGATGTGAGGCCTATGATAGAAAGAAATGTGAATTAAAATCATGGGATGAGCTAGTAAGGAAGAACACAGAGATAAGCAGTGGACGATACATGTAAATAAGTAAATAAACAGACAGAAACCTCCAATGGCTGTAATGATTAGAAAAGATGATGAGACGTTATGAGAAGCCATTGAGAGAGGAAGTGGGAGATGAAACATGATGAGTTACCTCTCGAGATATGTAAATGATTCTACTGAAAAGAATGTTAACCCCTACAGATGGGTTAAAACTAATCAAATATGATTAGTAAGCTCTTCTAGGATAGGCCTCTAGAGTCATAAATTTCTTTCCCTTATAAGAAAAAATTACCCAGTACTCTATAGCATAGAGCCCTTATTAAAGGCTAGCAATGAAAATCCCCTGGCTGAGAGAAAATTCAAATGAACGAAATTGCTAAGAAAAGCATATAGAGTCAGGAAGAATGGAAAGAAAAAAGCAGTTAGCCAGAAATGAAAAGAGTAAGAGAAAAGCATGCCCTAAATTTCGAGGATGAAATTTATTTAAGGTGGGAGAAATGTAACATCTGATTTTCTGAAAACATAAGAAACGTAACGTATGGTTTCTCTACAAACGAATGAAACTCATCGGATATAAAAAGAAGTCCCCCAAAATGAAGTAGTTAAGGTCTCAAAAAATTTGGGAAGCATTCTAGACTCCTAAAAATGAGAATCCCAAGCTCAGGCGAAAAGAAAAATGGAGCTAGAATGAAGAAACAATTTCTTACGAAAAGTTTATGAAACATAAAAACATTTTCATAATTTTAAGCAAATTTTGGAATTTACACAGAAGGGCTTTTTAAATGAAATTTTTAAGTTCCTCAGGGTTTTTAGAGGCCCTAAAAACCATGGGAAGGTCCAGGACAACTAAAACCCCTCTGGTGGACGTTTTCCAACGTCGGTGTACCTGAACTTTGACGGATTCATTCAGGAAGGTTTTAGCTCTGATTTGAGTGATTCCAAAGGCATTTTACTACAAAATTTTGTAATGAAAAGATGGTTCTAAAAAAGGATCTAAAATGAAGGAAAAACGAAAATGCCAAAAACAAAGGGCAAAATTAGAATTTTTGAAAAAGTGTTTCTTCCTCTCTTATAAATATGTGGCGCTTCACACTCTCCCTTACTTAGCTTCAGATTATTCTGCCCCAAATCAGAAGAAAAACCCTAGGATAGTAGCACACCAAGGGGAAAGGAAAAGGAGGAGAAAATCCATGCTTAAGGTATGTTTCCATGGTAGTTTTTCATACTTTTCTTCATCCACACCTCCTCTCCTCCCTTCTCCTTTGTTTCATTTGATTAAAATAGAGTATATAAATCTATTCAAGGGAGAAATTCAAGGGAAATTTCGGATTTGAAGAGAGAAGCTCAAAGAACACAAGATTCAAGTGAGAAAAAGTAAGAAAACAAGGTAATTTCTTTTCCTATAGTTGTCATCTTTCGTTCCCTTCTCCACCATTTCACCCCACTTGAGAAAACCCTAGGAGGAGATGATTTTTAGGTAGAACCAAGCATGAATCTAAGAAAAAAAGCTGTGAAGATTAAGAATATATAAAGGGAATTATCAAAAAACTATTAGATTTCAAGATGCAAATTCTACGGTTTTGTGTGCACCTTTCAAAATCTGATTTCATATGATAATTCTTAGGCCTAATTAAGAGTTTAAATAAGCTCCTAAGATCCCTAAGATGCTCCCCACATATTTCCTCCTTCAAGAAAATAAAGAGAATTCCAAGGAGGCCCAAGAAGCCCTATGTCTCGGCCAAACAAGGTTGGGGTAGCTAGGGAGAGTTTTAAATCTTTCTAAGGCCATTCCTGAGTCATATTTGATGAATTAATGTGAGGGGAGGTCTTGAAAAAAATTTACAACCCATAGAAAGTGAGTTAATGTTTTAGGTTCCATATTATAGCTTAAAGAAGCAACATATTATTAGGCTCTTTGTTTTAATTGTGTAATGACTCCAAGAGGCTTAAAAGGAGTCAAGAATCATATTTGAAAAGAAAGAATAGAGCCTCAAAATTATTTGAGGGGTGTTGCTTCATTAGATGCATTTATGGACTATAATGGGGTTTATAGAACAACCTAGTATCTAAGCAAGTTGTATGGCCTTAGAAATTATTTCATGAACCTAATTGGCTCCCATAAATTGTGTCTAGGTCAAGAGAAACCTTCCCCATGCTTTTATGGGTGTGTAACTGAAGCAAGGGAGGGAGTTTCAAAAGAAAAAGTGTGTGATTGTGTGCAAGGTAGCTCTCTTTACCTTCTCTCATACATAGATGTGTGTTTAGCTTATCATAGAATGTGTGTATGTATATTTTCAAGCCATGACAAGTATGCTAGCATGATTTTATATACCATAATTTCATGATGACATATTATGTTTTTAAATGAATGTATGATGTTTTTTTGATCTTGCTTGAGTGTGGTGAGGCTAAGAACTCTTTACCATGGTGAGGATGAGCCAGGAACCCTTAAGATTAGTTAAGACAAAGCAACAAGTCTCCCAAAAGCAAAGTGGGCTCCCAAAAGTATGGTTGAGTCCAAGAATCTCTTAAAGAATGGGTAAGGCAAGTCCAAAATCCATGAGAAAAAGTGTAAAGCTAATCCATCCACTTGGTGAGTTCTTGAATGTCTTGTATGACTTATTCACATGCCAAGCTTGCTTCTTAAATGTTTATGACTTCCATGATATCCATGCATGCATCTTCAAAACTTGCTTTGCATATATTATGTATGATTGAATGGGAGATGAGCCATTGAGATTCTTTGAATCTCATTCCCTCCTCTCTAATAATCTCATATGCTAGGTGGACCAAGTGGACAAGGTGATGGAAGCCAATTACCTTGAAGGAAAGAGTTTGGCAATTAAATGCAAAGTTTTTGGTTCTTTAAGACTATAATTGTGTCAAATGTTGTAACCCCTTGATGTATATGGTCTATGACCTCTTAGAAATGTGTAATTATAACATTTTGCCATGTATGAATGAAAGAATATCTTATGTAGCCACTAGAATATGAATTGAGTATATAATGGCACATTAGCTTAATAAAGGGCTTTATGGAAATATGCATATGTATGGATGAAATTAGTTGAAATTCGTTGTTACTGTTTCATTGAATTCCGAGGTTTGGGCTGCCTAAGCTGGTCTGGAGCTATTTTTCCTCCCTAGCTAACATCCACAACTTTCTAGATTGAAAATGTAATGCCCGATATGTTGTAACAACACAAAAATGTTACAGATATCATTTGCATGGATTGGATTTTTGTGAAATTAGTTGGACATTTTCAAAATTTTCTATAAAAATCTGTGACAGTATCAGTGGCAGTTTGACCTCTAGACATTTTTTGTGATGACCCTAACTTCTAATCTCAGTAATTATGGTTAAATACACAATTAATAAATAATTATCAAGGTTTGAAGTCGTTACAATTAATTACATTAAGAAAATATAGGGAAGTTTGAACCTTGATGTTATTAGGGTCATCAACAAAACAACCATAAATGGAAAAATGCATAAAAGGAATTGCACTATTATCAGGGATTTGTGATTCATCCATCTATCAATTTCAACACACAAAAACCATCCACAAGTGTTCCTATATCATTTCCTAGCATTACCATTGAAGAAATTGGAGTTTCTAGGCTAAAAGTAAGAGTTTGGGGACCTACACCGCTACTTGAAACATCCCTACCATGGCTAAGTTAGGTACTGGAGCTCAAAAACTAAGTTTTTCACTTTGCACTGCGGCTAAGTTGCTCTCGGGAATCACTGGGTGATTTTCTCAAATTTATTGCCATGGTGAGTTGGACCTTCACTGCAGCTAACCTACGTGGTGCCGCAGTGGAAGTGCCTCCTGGAGCTACTATTTGAAATCCTATGATTCTCGCCTCGACAGAATACAATTACACCATGGTGAGTTTTGCTACTGTACTCTCCTTAACTAATTTTCTCAACTCGCGCCGTGACAGGACCTATTGCGCCGCGACGAGGTTTCATTCTATCACCCTCCTAGGCGATTTTTTTCGCACTGCGCCACAGCAAGATTTCTCAAGCCGCGGTGTCCCTTGCCACTATCACTCTTCAAGCCACAGCGAGGCCTTCCCAGCCATGGTGTGGCTCCCTCCTATAATTATATCTCCTACATTTTGCCCCATGCACTCCAATTCTCTTCTTAGGAACACCCTGGGACCACTTCCTCCCATTTTATATGACTCTAGTGGTATTTATCTACCTTATTCACCCAACTATTCTACCATTACCAATTCAAAACTTAAATGTAAATTTTCACTCCTCCAACTACCCTATATCAGCAAGTCCATAGAGTAATAGCTACAAGAATTCATACACTAATGACAATTAACATTCGATACACGTTCCGTTAGAGGTTTCATACATCAATGATTTATATCAATATCTAATACATCACATAATTATGTTTCCAACAGTATACCATACCATAAATTTAGTAACATTCATACATCAGGTGTTATAGGATTCATACATCCAACATCAAGTTATGATGAGGCCTAACTCCTCAATAAATACATCCTAAGTAATCAAAATATAAAAAGCCTACACTTGGCAACATGATTACATGATGATACTATATAAAAAAGAATACAAAATTTAGCATCTATACTAAATAAATCAGCCTAAGTGTAACCTCCTCCCCACATGTTGGAGCTCATGAATTTTCATCCACTTGCTTCCCCTTATCCTTACTCGAAGAACCTTCACTTGAAATATTAATCCCATGAAACGGGATGAGATATGAATCTCAGTAACCAAGGAAATTTCCATTTATTATATCCAGTTTAATTAATATATATGCATGAATCAAAATCAATATCAGAATCATATCAGTCATATCAGTAAAAGAAACAATTAGGCTATCATGATTACTATCCCATACTAGTAATCATATTTTCTCATGTTAAAGGCCAATAACACTGAGAGAGGCTCATCCATAGCACCTACTCCCCATTGAGCACAACCAGGGCTCAGTGTATCTGGGGTTTGATCATAACCCGGTGCTTGATCAAAACACATGCACAAGTGGCAGCTGCACCACAACTCCATCATGGATTCACAAGGTCCAATCACAATATAATAGATAGCCAACCAATTCATTCAACATTTTAAATCATTCATATATAGTAAATATGAAATTAAGGCAGATATATACATGGAATTAATATAGCCCCGGTTACCTCACTTGTAGATAAATTAGCAACAGCCACCAATGGTACAAAATTTCCTCTATAACATAGCATCAGAGAATTACTACTTTAATTCATCATTTATAGTAGCAACAAGTATCCAAAGAATTTAAAATGCTAATGACCACCTAGGGAACACTTACCCAGCCACTACAAGTCCCCAAATTCATATTGAAATGTCTTCCACCAGAAACTTCAATATTTCACCCAAAATCCTAAGCAAATTCGTACAAAATTAATTAATACCCATACTATAATCTAATCATTGGGGTCTCAAACTAACAGAAATACCTCAAAAAGAAGAGTTTATAATTACCTAATGTCAGCCCTAACCTCATCCTATGAATTTTCACCATAGAAACACCAAATGGCAAGTTTCAGATTTTGAGTGTGGGTGAAAGTGCTCTAATTGGAATATTAATCGATTCAAATTAAAAAGAAAGATGAGAGGATATAACTATTACCTTGACTGAATCTTGCTCTAGAAGTGGGAAAATGTGGAAATATGCCAAGAACCCTAGCTTCTCCTTTGGACCTCCGAATTTGTGTGTGTCTCTTGTGGTTCTGCAAAATTGGGGATGGCTAGGTTAGTTTTTAAGGTTTAAGTTAGGTCAAATATGGGTCATGGGCTGCTCCAAAGATCTAACTCCTAATGAGCTTCAGATTTTAGCTTTGTTAGGCCAACTCTTATGTATTGGGTTACTGAAATTCAATTAGGCCAGACCAAATTTGAAAGACTCATTTGATTTGGGTCTGCTTAAAGGTTATTAGGCCAATTACATGGGCTTATGCAACTTGGGTCTTGGGTCTCTGATTCATTAAATTAAATTGGGCCATCACTAGATGCTACCTCTTGGGCCAAGCATCACAATAAAAGGTTGGGCCTACACTTAAAATTATTAGGCCTTCATTAGTCCCTAATCTTGGCCTACTTAATTAGTTTTGGGCCTAGATGGGGTTTAACTCAATTAAACCTCAAACTCATATTAATAATTTATCTTTCTAAAATTTCTATTCACTAACTTGCCCAATTACTCTTTATTAATTATTCTTAATTACCCTAAATCCATGATTAATACTTTAATTAATTTTAGGGTGTTACATTTTTAGATGTCAAACGTCTTATGTAATGGATTTTATGGCTAGGAAATATTTTTAGTATGAAGTAGACGTCCATAGCTTTCTAGAATAGCCAAGAATGTATGATTTCAATTTTTTTAGAATTAGTTATGAATTTCCAAATTTTGGTCAGAAAAGAGCAAAATTCTGGCAAAAAATATACATGAGTATTTTGAGCTTTCCTTTGAGTTTCATGAGTTGTGGGCCATATTTCATTATGTAAATGAGTTGTATTCATGTAATTAAATATGAGAATGTATAGTATGAGCTCACACGGTCAACGTGACACTGAATGGAATTTTCATATACGATGCAATGTGAAAATATTCATTATTTTTATTTCCTTTTTCATTGGAAACTCATATGATTCATGGAATTGAGTTAATAAAAGGTATGAGATGAGCTAGAAATTATAGTGTTACAGGTGACATGCTATTGATGTGGGAAGTTGAGATATACATAGCTAAGATTGATTTTGACAGTGTTGGTGTCGTCAACTTAGATTTTGACCCAAGCAAAATAGTTGCTCTCATAAAATATGAGGCTAGTGGTGTCTCCTAATTTGAATAGAGCTATGAGAGCATGAGATTAATGAAACTCCCAGTTTAATCAAAGGTACGATAGAGTTAATGGTTTTCCTTTGTTTGTTATGATTGATTTGGGTATTGTCCTATGATTATTATATGAGAAACTGGGCCTGGATATTGATACTCTCTATTATGGTTGTTTGCATTTTTTTCTACTAGAGGCCATATGAGTCCTTACCATATATATTGAATGTCACCGTGCAAAATGATTGTTATTCTTTACTATTAATTTGTGATCAATGCTTTTACTTGTTATTGATTGATCTTTAGCATACACTAGATGGCTAGTAATAAAGTTATATTGAATGTCAATATACAAATTATCACCTTACTCGAATATGGAAGTATACCCAATATGAAATGAGTGTTGGAGCTAAGTTGTTTTCTTGTCCATCATTTAGGTTGAAAGATGATTGGAGCATAGATATTCAGGGCTCCTAATTATTCCTTCTATATGAGTAAAGTTAGAAGAAGGGGATGGAAAAGATCCTTATGGTAGGGAATTCCCAGGAGCTTTCCCTAAAGATGTTGATTCTAGTGACCTACCTTATGAAAGAAAGGGACAAAGTTCCTTAATGATATTATGCTTGGATCTGGACTGGTTTCAAAGCTCCTTATAGATTGTTTTCTCACTGAGCTAGCAAAACTAAAAAGGTGATTGAGAGAACAATTAGTGAAAAGGTACATACACCCTATTTGTCACCTGGGGAAATAGTAGCCTAAGATTGTGTATAAATTATAGAGAATTTGGCAAAGTTACCATTAAAAATATGTGTCTACTCTAGAATTTGATGATCTTTAAATCAGTTAAAGGCATCAGTATTTTCTAAGATAGATTTTAAATCTAGGCATTATTAATAGAGATTGAGAACTAAAGATGTCCTAAAAATGGGTTTTAGAATTGATATGGATATTATAAGTTCCCAGTCATGTCCTTTGGCTTGAATGATACCTTGGCTATTTTATGAATGATGTGAATAGGGTATTCAGACTATGTTTAAGTGAAAATTTTGTAATAGGTTTTAATGATGATATTCTAGTATACTCCATAGGAGTTGAAGGACATGAGAGGTATTTGAGGGTAGTCCTTGAGACCTTGAAAAATATAAGATAGGCTGCCAAAGTTAATGAATATGATTTCTACCTAACCAAAGTGAAATTTTTAGGTCTTGTGTTGTCACAAATGAAGGTTATGGTTGATCCCATAAAGTTGAAACTATGTTATAGTGGTACACGCCTAAAACATCACAAAGGTTAGAAGTTTTCTAGGTTTGGCAATGTGTGAGCCACTAGAGAGGCTAACTAGGAAAGAGATTCCATTTGTGTAGGATGATAGGTGTGAGAGGAGTTTCCAGGAGTTAAAACTCCATGTGATCATTACCCTTGTGTTGATTATGCTTGACGTACCTGACCCTAGTAAATTATGTAGTTTACAATGATGATTGTGGAAAGGGTTAAGATGTGTATTGATAAGCAATGGAGTAGAGTGGTAGATGCCTATAGACATTTGAGGCCACACATTGAGAAATATCCCACATATGTTTTAGAGTTAGCTATAGTGGTTGCTGCCCTCAAACTTGGATATATTACTTGTGTGGTGATATAGTGGGAATATACAATGATCATAAAAGTCTGAAATACATATTCGATCAGAGAGAGAGCTAAATAATTAAATGTGAAATAGAACTTATGGATGGAATTATGGAAGAAATATCATCCAAGTAAGGCTACTGGGATGGCCGATATTTTAAGTAGAGCATTTATATATAAATGGCTTATATGAGGATCTATAAATAAGGACTCAGAGAAATCCAAGAATATGAATATAACCTATGTTACGGTTTCAAGTAATTTATATTGAGTAAGATCCAAATAGTAGATGCCCAAAGAGAGAGAGAGGATGGTCTTTTGAACCACATTAAGAATGGAATTCCTCAAGGAAAGACCTCAGAATCTAAAGTGTCTGAGAATGGTATGACGATGTACCATGATAAAGCTTATATACTAGATACAAATAAATTGAAAGTTTTAAGAAAGGAACATAATAATAAATATGTGATATGCTTAAAGTTACCAAAGTGTGCTAGAATTTGAAAAGATTAGTTGGTGACTGGAAATGAAGATAAATTAGCTAAGATGTGGCTGGATGTTAGATGTGACAAAAAGTTGTAACTAATTGCCAGGGATAAGTTAAGTCATTATAGATATCCCTGAGTGAGACAAAGAGATAATATAGATGTAGGTGCTACTATAGAGTTACCCAAAATATCATTTAGATATTATGTATATGTGGGTAACTGAGAGTGTGTTAACAGGGCTATGCATTGTTATTGATATGTGAGAGCCAAACAAATTGCCCTGTTACATTGGAAAGAATTAACGTGATCTCATAGAGTACTAAATAATGTTATATCTTATACAAATCTTAGGTAGAGATTAGATTGAACTTTAGTACTACCATTGATTATCACCCCAAGATAAATGGTCTAGTATAAAAGACCATTTGGATTTCCAGTGATATGTTGAGGGTATATGTACTGACAAATGGATAAAAATTGGAATGTATGAGTATTTATATCTATGTTTGTGTGAATGATGATTATGACTCCAATATTTGAATGATTCTATATAAAAATCTTACATGGGAGAAAATATAGGTTACCTTGTATTAAGTTGAGCTAAGTGAAAGGGGATTAATAGGCACTAAGAAGGATAGACCATACTACTAGACAGATAAGGGAAAAACTCTTTATGGCCTTGAATGGACAAAAAGTTATGCGAATAAAAGCATAGGACTGTTAAAGTATGATCTAAGATTGAAACTTTCGTGTGTTAAATTTCTGGAGTGGATTAGTCTATAAAAAGGAGAAAGGCCTTAGTTTTGGTTATATGGTCCATTTGAAGTAATTGAGAGAGTTGGACCAATTGATTATTACATTGCCTTATCTTCTCACCTGAACTAGCTAGAACGATGTTGTTCTTTAAGTCTCCCATGATTACTTATTAATCCCTTCACTTGTTACAAAGTATGAGGATTTCAATGGTAGGATAATTTTTATAGTTGCAACACTAGAGATTGATAGATACTATGATCAGATAATTGAGGAAATACAAATGTTCTCTAGTAAAGAGTGACTTGTAAGGTCATAATGGTTTAATTAAGGTTGTGTTTAGTTGCTAGAAAATAGTGCCTAAAGAATGGAATGTTGTATGGCATTCATATGATATCTCTGTTTGATTGCAGGAAGACCAAGGTTGTGGATTCTATTGATTTCGCTCCATTCCGCTGCATGCAAGAATAAGAATTCCAACCCAAAATCAATGGAAAGAGACAATAGACGAAGGAATGACAATTGCTTATACAAAAATACCCTTCATTTTAGTTAGAAGGCATAGCAAATTGAAAATGCAACTTGAGTCACCCTTCATCCAAGGTTTTAATCGACGAGCCACTATTGGCAGAGGTCTCGCACACGAGCCACTATCAGCGAAGCAACAACGGGAAAGAGTCATTCATGTTCCTGATGCTATTGTTTTCTTTAGGTATAATGAAAAAGAAGGAAGCAAAAAGGGAGATTTTGAAATAGCAATGGATCTCTGAAAAATAGAAGGCAAAGGGCTTAGGGAATTTGGGCAAGAAAGGGAAGAACGTGTTAGCACATGAGGCATCCTATGTGAGAAATAAAGAGTTGAAGATGAAATTATGTTTGTTGATGATGAAATTTTTTTATTAAAGATGAAATTATTTTGTTGAATCTATTTTTTTAACTACGTTATTAGATTATTGGATTCTTGTTTTGTTAATGATGAAGAACAATAAGAGCAAAATGACAATGGATTATTGTGAATAGCTTTTGTTAAGAATAAATATGTTAAAAGAATATTTTTAATTTTTTTTACATAAAAGGGTATCATTTTAATTATAATAACTTCCCATTCTTATGTAATTTTTATTTAACCAAACAAAAAAATAAAATTACATTATATTCCTTTATATAACATACCAAACACATTTATAAGTTATAATATTCTTTTCTATTCCTTTCTATTCCATTCTATTCCATTATTTAGGAACTATTTCCAACAACCAAATGGACCATAATATATGTCTCAAATTTAAGGACAAAATTTATTTTAAGGGGGTGAAATGTAATATCCTATGATTTAGAAATCCAAATCATTCCTAAATAGAAATAAATTACTTATAGAGGTCACAGGCCTAGCAAGAGCTAGTAAGAACTACGAGAAATTGAAATTGAAATCTTTTGATTAATGAATGAGGACCCCAAAATAAAGTGAACTGACGTTAGTTGAGATTTGGATGCTAATCAGAATTTCTAAAAATATAGTTAAGAGTCTCAAGATACCTAAAATTAGAGCCAAAACAGTCAAACAGAAAGTTACGGAGACCAGTGGCATTTTCATAATTTTAGGCAACTTTTAGAAAACTCAAAAGAATGAGTTTTAAATAATAAAAATGAGTTTCTAGGATTGTCAAAGGCCCTAAAAACGATAAGCACCCCTGGAATGATCAAAGCCCCTTCAGTTTGTATTTTAGAGTGTCAGTTGACTGCAATTTTGACCAGATAATTCTATAAGGTTTTAAATCTAATTTGGATGAAATCAAAGGTATTTTATGAATTAGAAAACCTGAATTTTATTATAAAAAAGGCGGTTCTAAAAAAGGATTTGAAATAAATTCAAACGGAAAAACTAAAATTTAAAGATATAGTTGAAATTTTGGAAATTGTTATAAGTGAGCCCCCACCTCTTATAATCACGTCCCTTTCTTCCTCACCCTCTTAACTGACACTCTTCTAGTCTAAAATAGAAATAGAACTAGCTAAAGGTGGTGCACCAAGGAGGGAGAAAAAGGAGGAAGAAGACAAAGCCAAAAGGGTAAGATTTTATCACTTTTTGATACTCTTCCTTCCAATAAAGTTCTTCTCCTCTTTCTCATCTCTCTTCCCATGGTTTTGATGCTTTAAAAGGAGGTGTTCTATAACTGGTTCAATAGAGGGAAGAAAGAGTTTGGAGGAAACTTTGGAAGCCTAAAACATTTCTCTTGACAAGCTTTAAAATAAGGTAAGAAACCATAACCCAATTTGCTTCTTCTTGGCTCTCTTTTGCTTGAGTGTTTCAGCCAAAATTAGAGAACCATGTAGGGAGTTTGATTTTGGTCCTAACATGATAAAGAAAGGGGTTTTGAAGCCTAAAGAATCATATGGAAGCAATAAAACTCAAAAAGAGGCTATAAATAACAAGTTATAAAAATTAGTGTTTGAATTGCACGTAAAAACTTATAGAGCTTTCTAGTGATGATTTAGATTGTGTAAGATCATGTTTAAGTTTCTAAGACATCTAAAAAGCTTTATGGATGGCAAATTCCCTAAGAAAACTAAGAAAAATCCATAAGGTCCTTAAGTGTGTGTGCATCTCGACCAAGAAGGGGATTCCATAGCTATGGAGAGTTTTTCTTAGTTCCAAGGATACAAATGGCCTAGAAATGAATAATAGACACCAAAGGAACTATTAGTTTGAATTTAGGAACCATAGTTTGAAAGTTAGGAGTTTAAGGTTCCATTATGCATAAAGAAACAATTTGCTATTAAGCTTCTTGATTTGAATTTGTGATGACCCTAATAAACTTAATTGGAGTCATGTGTCTTAAATTCAATGAGAAATTGGAGCGAAGATAATGAATTGTGTAAGTTGCTTCATTATGCTACTATATAGAGTTATATGGATGCATAAAATTAAAGTAGCTTATATAAGGCTTGTGAGAAGCTAGAGATGGTTCCATTGATATCTTTGTGTATTGTTTGATGTGTCTAGACTAAGCAAATCAAGTCTCTCCCAAGTATGTTTGTGAGGTCAAGAGAGGAAAGTGGGAAACCAAGGAAGATAGTGGTACTTCTTAAGAAAGGTAGCTCTCCATCTTTTCTTGTATGTATTTCTTAGTTGTTTGAATGTCATTGAATGCTTGTATATATGTTTGAATCATGAAATATGCCTTTAGCTATTGGCTTGATGCTATGGTACCATTATACTTCTTGAATTGTATTTGGAATGTGACTTTACTCTTAATGGGTGAAGTGAAGCCAAAAGTCCCCTGAAATAAGTGAGACAAAGCCAAAAGTCTTTTGGAATGAATGAGACTAAATCAAAAGTCCCTAGGAAATTGTGAGGCTAATCCAAGAGTCCCAAATAGTTAGGTGAGAATGAACCAAAAGTCCTTAGAACTTGATTTTAATCTTGATATGTTTATGTGATCTTGAAAACATGTTTATGTTTGATTCTTGGAAGCTTTTGGTGCATACTTGTATTTTTTGACATGATAATATGTCATGTATGCTTATTTGAAGGGTGAAAGAGCTATTAAGATTCTTTGAATCTCACTCTCTCCTATTTTTCATCTAACTTTGTCTAGATGAAGCTTATAGAGCAAAGAATGGGAGCCATAGAGCATGAATGATGATACTTTGATAATAAAATAGCATATTATATAATTTGATGTTAAAGTATATATGTATAAGCTATTTTATGAGATGTAATGTTATAAACATATGTAAAAGTATATGAATATGTCACATGTAATGAATTTAAAGCCAAATATATAAGAATGTATGATTTTGACATCCTTGAACCATAATGTCTATGTGTATTTATGCAAGTGGAATGGTGAACATGAGTTTCATGAGGATTTTGACCTATTATAATGCTTCTACATGTTGTGCTTAAACTTTTGGACTTGCTTAAATGGTCATGGTTCTAATAGAAAGCCATTTGGTACCATTTGGAACTATATGGTTATTATTTTAAGTTATATTTTGCTCTTAAATCAAAAATAGACCAAATAAATGAGTTTTGGAATAAAATTTGGCAAGCATATAGATCTCATTGAGAGCATTTCACAAAGCTAAAACGTAAAATTTTTGGAGCTCTGTGGAATATCCTATGATTTTTTTAAAATTAATCAAATTATGCAAAAATTATCAAGGTACTATGCTACTGAATAGTATGATTTTTTATGTCTTTAGCAGGCCAAATAAAATTTAATACTCATAAAATTTTACAAACATGTAGTTGGCATCATAACCTTTCTATAACAGCTGAGAGCACTCAATTTGGAGTTCTCTATAGTAAGATATGAATTTTTAAAGTTGCATATCTACTGCAGTAATAGAAACAGACCTTAATTATTGTTCTATTAGTTTTCGTGGGACAAATGATCTTGTCTTAATTTAAAATTTTTACAATGGTTAGAATACATCCTAAGCTTTCCAAAAAGTCATAATTTGCATGATTTAGAATTTTTTAAAATTAGTTATGAATTTTCAAATTTTTAAACATAATATGAAATGGCATGGAAGTTGTCCTCTTGACTAGTATTTATGTATATGTTCCAAACCTAAATTCCATATCTTATTTTGTGATGTTTCTGGTTGAGCAAGTGTATTAAGGATGATTAGCATTAAATCATGTCCAATTAAAGATTGAGATAATATCTTGTAGACAAGGTCCAAGATCTTGTCTACAAAATCTTGTATTCTGTACTATGAAATATGAGATTTTTGTCAACAAGGTTTTCTGTCAGTTGTACAAGGTCATCTAATATAGCAAGTTATAATGTATGATATGTGATGGTATGACATAAGTAAAAATAGATTTTTTTTTTTTTTAAACGCATTCATACAAAGAAAAGAAATAGATTAGAATATCAAAAGTTAAATGATCTTATTTATATTACTTATAATTTGCATTTGAAGAATAATTACATAAATAATACTCAAAACATTTTTGTCGCTCACTCTTTTTAGTATAATTGAATATTTATTTAATGTTTCTAATTTTTTATGGTTTATTTTAGGTCGCAATATAAGAAGAAAACTAGTGATCCTATTGATTATGAATCCATTGACAATGTCAAGTTTTAAATAGCTGAAGAAGAAGTAGCTCTTGATTTTGATGGTCTATACCTTGAGAATGAGAATTTTATTAATGAAAACAATACAATTCCAATAGTTAGTGAATCATTAAGACAACAATAAAGTTTATATTACTATTTTCTTTCAATAATTGATATTATATAAGTATTATTCTTATGCATAATTTTATTTTTAACTTATTTAATTAGATGTTAAAGAAATGGATATTGCAGGCCAACTAATTATGGAATCACTTGATGATTTTAGAGTTAGATATGATGATGATCATGGTGTTTGTTCTATTTTAAATGCAAATGAACTGGCATGTGATGGATTTAACTTTAATGAATATTATGATGATTGATTGCTAATTGATTACTGTAACGTCTGATTTTTCATAAAACACTGAAATGAGTCAGTTTTCAAAGCAAGTCCCCTGAAATAAATGATTCAAGGCCAAATAAAATTGGAATAAAATTTTAAATAATAGAAAATGAAGATTTGAGCCTTGAGTTACCTAGAAACCGAGGTTAGAGTGATACGAAAAATTTGCTGAAAGGCTAGTGGCATTTTCGTAAATAAGTAGACTTTTTGGAAAACATACAGGAGGGCTTTTTAAATGAAAGTTTTGAGTCTTTCGGGGTTCTCAGAGGCCCTGAAAACCATGCAAAGCCCCAGGACAGTTGAAACCCTTCCAGTGAGCGATTTCGGCTATCGGTGGACCAAAATTTTGACCGAACAGTTCGAAAAAATTTTTAATCCAAATTGAGTGGTTCCAAAAACATTTTATAAATTAGAGAACTAAATTTTATGATGGAAAAGACGGTTCTAAAAAAGAAGCTAAAACGAGCCCAAACGAAGGAACGAAAGTAGAGGGACATAATTGGTATTTCGGGAATTGTTATAAAAATCATCCTCCACCTTTTTAAATAACTAGGCAGCTTCTTCACCCTTCCAAGAACATCTCTTGAGCCCAGAAATAGACCAAAAATGGCGTGAAAATTGGGAGAAGAGAGAGAAAGAAAACTAAGGCAAAAAGGTATGAAAATACATGGAATTTTGCAACAAGTTAGTTATACAATTTTCTCCTCTCTTCATTCTCCTTCTCTTGATGGTTTTAGATTCTTAAAAGGAGGAATTTGGTGGCTGACCTCATGAGAAAAAGTGGAGGTTTTGAGCAACCAAATAGAGCAAGAGAATCACCATTTAATAAACCTTCAAATGAGGTATGAAGTGCACTAGAAAAACTTATTTTTCTTTGAATTCCAATAGTTTCAATATTAGGTCTAGAGAGAGAAACTAGAGAGGGGAAGGAAATCAAGCCAAAACAAGGTAGAGACAAGAATAGTTAAGCATGAGAAACAAGAATATGCAAAGAGAACAAAGAAAGAACCACGAATTTATAAGATAGAAAAGCTAGGGGTTTGTGAATATAACCAAAAATCTGATTTTATCTAAGAGTTCCCAAGCCTATGTGAATGTTTGTATGAGTTCCTAGGACCTTTAGAGAGCTTTCCACATGCACCTCCCATCCAAGAAAGCAAAGAAATTGCAAAAAAAATCAAGGAACTCTAAGTTGGAAAAGTGTAGTGTATTTGAAGGGATTGTAAAAACTGATTTAATCTATGAATTTTCTTGGCCATTTAAATATTCCATTGAGCTCCTAAGACCTCTAAGAAGCCTCCCAAGTGGCTCTCCCATCAAGGAAAAATTGAAAACCCCTTGAACCCCAAATGCTTCCATAATGTCGGCCTAGGACAGATGGAAGGGTTAGATAGTGTTTTAATTTATTCTAACCTTGGTTTGGGACTTCATATGATGGTAGAAGGTGGGAGGAACTCTTGGGAAAAATTTAAAAGCCATGGATTGGGAGATGAAGCAATGGCTTCCATAATGTGACCTTATGAAGCAACTTGTGTCTAAACTTTTGTAAATGAATATGTAATGGCTCCAAGGACCTTAAATGAGGTCAAGAGGCCTAGGAATGAGAAGAGAATAGAGCCAAGAACTTGAATCATGATGGTTGCTTCAATAGGCCATTTATGGAACCATTATGTGACTTATGGAACCAAATATGTTCTTAAATATAAGTTTAATGTCCTAACTTGTTTCAAAAGTGTAATTAGCTTTCATATGATGTGTCTAGGCTAAGAGAAATGATCTCCACCTTCTTGGGTATGTGAGGTCAAGGGAGAGGACTCAAGACTTAAGGAAAAAGTGTGTAAATGCAAGCAAGGTAGCTCTCCACCTTTTCTTGTTGCATTTTCTTGTTGCATATATGTCATTGTATGCTTGTATGTATATTTGTATGTTTGGGACATGCCACTTGATGCTATGTTGCTATTTTGGTACCAATATGCTTTCTTGAATGTCATTGAATTGTGGAAATGGCTCACAAGGGTAAGGTAGTGCCAAAAGTCCCTTAATATGGGTAAAGAGATGCCAAAAGTCTCATGGTATGGATGAGATAAGGCCAAAAGTCCTTTGGATGGGTGAGGCTAAGTCAAAAGTCTCAAGAACCAAGAGTGAGGTAATCCAAAAGTCCTAAAAATGGGGTGAGGCTAAACCAAAAGTCCCTAGAGCTCATTCTTATGCTTGACATGAGTTTGTAACACAAAAATGTGAAAGTGGAATGCTTCCTGAATTGATTGATTGCATACTTGTGCCTTTGACATGTTGTATGCCTTGAAAATATGCTTGGATAGGTGTATGAGCTATTGAGATTCTTGAATCTCACTCCCTCCTCTTAAATGTCCTAATATGCTAGGTGGACCAAGTGGACATGGCAATGGGAGCCAACCACATTGAAGAAAGAAGATTGCCACCCTCGTGCTTGATTTTTGGTCTTTTGATTCACAATGAGACTTTATGATGTATATATTATTGTAAATAGTCTATGACCCTTTGGACAAATGTAAAAATGATATTATGTGATAGATAAATGAATGAGTATGGTGTATGTATTCTAGAACATAAATTGACTGATTATGCCAATGTATGCATTTGAGAAAAGCTTGGTGTAATGTGTATAAGTGAGGATGAAAAGGCCAAAATGAGATACAAATGGTTTGGGACTATTTGGGCAGCTCCTCCAAGTCTTAAATATGCTTTTAAATTTGCCAAAAGGTGCCAAAACCAAGAAAAATCCATTTGGCAATTTTGGTACCCAATATGGAGCCAAAATTGACCATAATAGAACCCTATATCACTTTTTGGCCAAATGAGCTAGTGTTGATCTGGAACTTGGCATGCAATTAGCTCTCATTGAAAGCTTTCTAGAAAGCTAAAGATCATAATTTTCAGAGGTCTAGAGAATATTTGATGAATTTTCAAAGTTGATATTTTTCATGGATTTTGGTATGGGTATTGTTCATACTGGTAGTTTTGTATTTTGTGTCAACTGATGGTCAAATGGTGTCCAATGCTTATAAAATTTTATATACATAAACTAGAGGTCATAAAATTTTTGTGGTCACTGAGATCACCTCATTTGGAGGTCTGAGCAAGGAGTTATGCATGTCTGAAGTTAACTGTCAGTATCAGTAGCGCCCCAAGAGTTTAGTTACTATTCCATAGGTTTCTGATAGCTAAACGTGTTTGTTTCATTTTGAAATTATTTTTAATATCAAGTTAACATTTGTAGCTTTCCAGAATAACTGAATGTGTATGATTTCAATTTTTATAGAATTAGTTATGAATTTTAGAAATTTGTATCAGTAAACTGAATAACAGCCCAGGCAACTAGCGACCTCTGTAGCTTTTTGGATGTCAAACATCCTGTGTGATGAATTTTGTGACTTGGCCATATTTTTACTATGATGTAGACATCCTAAGCTTTCCAGAATAATAAAGATTACATGATTTTGAATTTTTTAGATTTAGTTATGATTTTCCTAAGTTTGCCCAAAAAAGAGGTCACGCCGAAAATGAATCTCCAATTTTCATACCCCATTTTGGTTTTCATGGGTTGTAGGCATATTTTTGGGATGTAAATGAGTTGTAATGATGTAATTAAATATGAGGATGTATAGTATGAGCTCATACGGTCCATGTAACATCGAAATAAATTTTTTGGATATAGCGCAGTGAGAAAATAATCCCATTTTTTCTTGCTTTTCCCATGAAAATTCGATATAGTTCATGATATTAGGCCATTCAAATGTATAAGATGGACTAGAATATATAGTGTTACAATTACTAAGTTTAATTTATGATTATGGATGTTGTATGGATATTGACTTCTTTGGATTTGAATGTTAAGTCATGTTTGATCTTGTAGAATTTATTTGTATTAGCTTCTAGTTATTTATTTTATAAGATTTGTAATATATAAATTTAAAATATATATATTTAATTATTATTAGTTTGACCATAATTTAATTACGATTAGATTAATGAATCTTAAACTAGTACCTTTACCAGTTCAATGATCAACCCAATTTTTAAAATATTATTAGTAAGAATCTTATCTAGCCCCTATATTTCACAATAATGACTTTGGTTATCTTATCACCATTTTTTACTTCAAAGAGAAAGAATAAAGATGAAGGAAGTGCAAGTTCAACTTCATGCATATGCATTTTTCATCATCTTAGCAATATCCAAGCATGGCACAACCATCATTTAGCACACAAAAGAAGAATAACACTAAACTAACAAAACCCAAAATTTGTCATCTTTTAACTAGAGAAAGAAAACAAGACATAAGGAAGATAAGAGAATGGATTAACCAATAGTGATGCTCAATAAGACAAGGAGGTTGTCTCACCTTGGGGCTAATTGAAATGCAAGCTCAAATCTTCAAAACTCCTTTACTTTTCCTTTCCTTAATTGTGCTTCTTTCTTTCTATCTCTTAGCTCTCAGTTTCCCATCTCTCTCTCTCTCTCTCTCTCTCTCTCACACACACACACACACACACACACACACACTTTTTTTTCTTTGAAAGAGCAAAAAGTGAGGTAATCTAAAGGGTTTTAATAGGAGTGAATCAATGCATGGGATTTTTAGAAATATTCCACAAGTCTAGCTCCTAGATGCATGTCGATAATGGGGTCGAAGATTTTTCTAACATTTTCCTTTTTATAGATAAAAATGGTATCTTTTTGAGAAATTAGTTTCCTAAGTATTTATCTCAAAATTTTATCTTATTTCATAATTAGATAAATATACACATTAAATACTTATTATTCTCTAAAAATTCTAATTTTCAAAAAATTCTAGAAAATTTCCTTTATTCTTTATAAACATAAAATATATTAAATTTCCTATAATTGGCCATATATCAAATCCTTATTATCATCTTAACACTATTTAGTTTCCTTTAGATTATGCAATTATTATCAAATAATTCCTGAGATGTTATAAAGTCAATTGGATCCAAAGATTAAAATCTTAGAGAAATGAAATGAGTAAATAATGAAGACGATCATATTAAGGAGGCAAGTTCTCTAAAAGAGACCAAAGATATAATTAATTATAAAACTCCAAAAGATAATCAAGTATCTTGAAACATGTAAATCAAGAGATTATGATCAGTTATGTCACTACAAGAAAAAGATGGAATTAATAAGATATAATTATTGATAACTATTGTTATTAAAATAATAAAACAAAATGAGGATCTTGAATCTACATTTTTCAAAGAATGTAGACATAGAAATTATTACCCATATATTTTTATAGAAATGTTTGGATTAGAATTCATCATAGTTGTCAAGTACATTGATGATCAAATATTATTGGAACTTTTATAGAGTTTAAAAAAAAAGGTATTGATTCAAAAAAAGAATTTGGGATGAAAGATCTTGGAAAAATAGGGTTTTGTCTTAGCTTGCAGATTGAGTACTTAACAAGTGAAATTCTTCTTCATCAATTCACTTATATTGAAATGATCCTAAAGTGAATCTGTATGGATAAAGCATATCAATCAAACACCCCAATGGTCATAATGTCATTAGTTTTAAATAAAGATCCTTTTAATCCTTAAGAAAATGGTAAAGAACTCTTTGGTCTTGAAGTACCATATCTTAGTGCTATATAAGCATTAATATATCTTGTAAACTCAACACAACTTGATACTGTATTTGTTATAAACTTATTAACAAAATTTAGTTCTTCTTCAAAGAAGACATTAGAATGGAGTTAAGCATCTATTGTAATATCTCCAAGGGGCCATTAAGATAAGGTTGTTTTATTCAATTAACAGTGGATCATAATTGATTGGCCATGCAGATGTAGGTTACTTATTCAATTCACATAAAGTTCAATCTTAAATTAATTAATTATTTACATGTGCGATACAGCTATATCATATCACTCTACAAAACAAACTTTAATTACTATCTCATCAAAACATATAGAAATAATTGTAGTGCATAAGGTAAGTCAATCATATGTTTGGTTGTCCATAAGATATGTGGCTTACCTTAAAAAAAAAAGATTCCTGTAATATTATACAAAGATAATGCAATCTGCACTCAGTTAGAAAAAGGATATATCCAAAGAAATAGAATGAAATATATTTTACCAAAATTCCTTTTCACTCATAATTTTTAAAAGAATTGTGATATTATTTACTAAAGCATCACTAATTACCACATTTGAGAAATTAGTGTACAATATTAGAATACATGGATTCAAAGACATAAAATGATGTTATCATTAAGGGGGAATATACAATGCACTTATTCTTTTTTCTTTAGGAAGGTTTTCCCATTGAATTTTCTTAGGGTGTATTTGGTTGAAAGTTTTTGGAGGGGAGGGGAAGGGAGGGGAGGAAGGCAAATTTGACTCCCCTCCAAATTGGGGAGTTTTAAAGGAGAGAGGAGAGGAGGGGAGGGGAATTTTTTAATTTATAATTTACATTTTTGTCTTTTAATATTTTAATATTTTAATATTTTAACATTTAATAAAAATTAAGATAAATTTTTTTTTGTTCATCAAGAATTAAAAATAAAAAAAGATTAGAATTCATAATTTTTTTAAAAAATATTGATATATATAACTTTTTTATAAAAAAATTAAAATAATATAAGGGTAAATTTGTCCAAATATAATTACTTCCTATCCCCTACTGAACCAAACAATAATTTTCCATCCCCTCCCATCCAACCAAACAAAATTCATTAAACCCCTTCCCTTCCGTTGAATCAAACAGACCTTTAATATAGATTTTAATGTGGCATCTTACCATTTAGATATAGATATTATATATTCTTTTTCATTCACTAAGTTTTTGTCCTATGTGTTTTCTTTAATAAAGTTGTAATAAGACATATTATTCAATAATAGACCTCCAATAAAGAGTATTATAAATAATATAGTTATGTACATAATGTTCATATGCCCAAAAAAAACTAAGGTACATAAAAAATGAAGATCAATTTGTTATTTATGTGGATGATTATAACTTCAAAAAAGACATTTTAGGATTCCTTTTGAGTTTATATAGATTAATTTTTTATTTATATTATCATAACTTTTAAATTGATCTTTATAATTAAAGGCCATGTACTAATTATCTCTGGAAAACAAATGAAAAATATTTCTCCTCTTAATTTTTTTTTCTTACTTTTATTAAAAAAATACGATAACGGACTGCTTAGTGCCAAGTAAGAGTGAACAAATCGAACCAAACCAATTAAACCAAACCACCAAAAATCGAATAAAACTGATTAAAAATTGGTTTGATTTAGTTTTTGTGATTGTAAAACCGATTAAATCAGTTCGGTTATCGATTTTCTCCTTATTTGGTTCGGTTAACCGAACTAAACCGAACTATTAAAATTGTAATTAATTAAAATTTAATATTTTATTTTTTTTAGATTAATGGGATCTTTTGTCAATTAAACTTGTATCAAAGTTACATTTTTTATGTGGTTCAAAAAATATACAAATTATTTATACTATTTTATTATAAGATATTACCTTTTTTTTATTTTTTAAAGCTTATTTGTGAATGTATGAATTTTTTTTGGATAATATATATATATATAAAATAAATTATTTCAAAGTTATTATTGGTCAAAATTTTAAGATATATAAAATATTAAAAATTAAATTTTACATATTATAAAAAATAAAATTCTTTTTAAAAAATTACTTTTAGATAAAAAAAATATATGAATTAAATCAGATCAAATTAAATCAAACCAAACAAAAAAAAAATCAAATCAATTAAAATTTAAAATTAACAAAATTTAATAAAATATTAAATTGATTCAATTTAATTTTTATTCAAAATCAAACCAAATCAATACTTTGAGCCCTCCTTAACCAAGCCTTTGAGCACCCTGTTGCCAAGATTTTCTAATATATCAAATTCCGGAGCCTGGCGTGGCGTTGCGTTTGGAATGTAGTCGTGGCTCTTTGTAGGTGAACCAGTAGATATTTTGCCCCCGCGAGGATAACGGTGAGACTCGGGACGGAAAACAAGCAGAAGCTGAAGCAAAAGCTATTTCTTTTGTGGCCTGAGTCTGGGCTCATATTTCTGTTTGTGGAATTAGGTTCTAACTATTTTCTCTAAGATTATGTCCAGTGTTTTCCGGACTGTGTGATGGCTTTTGTTCCCAGTCGTCAGCTTCACCCAGCAGCAACATTCTTCGATTCGTTTCAGAGCTCTTCGAAATCCTATTGCCTCCATTTCTTCAGGTGCACTTCATCAGTTCTTTTGGAAACGCAAACTTTCTATGCATCACGAAACTGGGTTATTTATGCTTCAATCAGTGGACAAAGCCCCGCTAGGAATAGGCGTCTAGCTAGCTTAAAAAAATCCATATTTCAATCTAGCCCCAGCGAAAACTTATGTAGTCACAGTTGGTTGAAGAAATGGAACGAGCCCTACCAAAAAAATCGTCCAAAACCGCCTCGCGCTGTTGCAGATTACCGAGATTCTGAAAATGGGCATGTGTCAAATTTGGGTTTGTTGAAGAGTGAAAATGATAGTAATAGTGATAGTGACGATGGTAGTGGCCGTCGTGGTGGTAGTAGTACGATGGAGAGGATTGTGGAGAAATTGAAGAAATTTGGCTATGTTGATGATGGTATTCAGAAGCAAGACAGAACAGCAGAGAGAGTAATAGAAAAAGGGTCTGTAGAGGGCATATTTTACGTAGAGGAAGGAATGTTGCCGAATCCGCAAGGTGGGTTTTCACCAGAATCTCCATTGGGGATAGGCGATTTTGGAGCTGATGGGGAGGTGAGGTTTCCATGGGAAAAGCGGAAGAAGAAAGGGGAAGAAGTGAAAATTTCTGAGAGGAGCAGAAGTAAGACATCTTTAGCAGAACTGACTCTTCCTGAATCAGAACTAAGGAGGCTGAGAAATTTGACATTTCAGAAGAAGCATAAGACAAGAATTGGGGGCGGTGGAGTTACTCAAGCTGTTGTTGACATGATTCATGAGAGGTGGAAGACATCGGAGATTGTGAGGCTTAAATTTGAAGGTGCTTCTGCACTTAACATGAGGAGGATGCATGAGATACTGGAGGTTTGCTTTTTACCCTTAGCTTTATGTGCATACAACCTTGTAAAGACTTTTTTTTTTTTCCTCCTTAAATACCAAATTTTGTGAAATATATATGTGTGTGTGTGTGTGTGTGAAAATAGAAGCAAATGGAAACAGATATTGAATAACGAATAAACTCATGAACTTGGAAGCCCTTTTCCTCAATCACAAATTTTGTTAGAAGAGTCCTGTTATTCACAGGGATCGAGTTGAATGATGTTTGATTAGAACTTTTGGGTTGGCCATGCTATGTTGTTTTTAGTATCTAAAGTGATTGTGTACACCATCAGTCTGAAAAAAATACTAGGATGTATATTTTAATTAAACTATAATTTTTTTATTAAGTTTATTTGGATGCCTCCTTCTTAGATCATCCATAACCTTTTCTATTGTCTTGTTGATTTTTAAAATCATGTTCAGAGAAAAACTGGTGGTCTGGTGATATGGAGATCTGGCAACTCTGTTTCCTTATACAGGGGTGTGAGCTATGAGCTGCCTTCAGAACAACTGAACAAACAAATATACAAGAAAAGCAAGGATTCTTCAAACTTTTTACCACGACCTTCAAATAATGTTGTTGGGAAAGCATCTGATGTTGCTTCTAACACTGGGATGAGTGCACAGTTAGAAGACTTGGAAACTACAAATGAGCAGAAGGAAAGAGTATCAATACCAGAAGTCAAATATGAAGATGAAGTAGACAAATTATTGGATAGTCTGGGTCCTAGGTACACGGATTGGCCTGGATGTGATCCTCTGCCTGTGGATGCAGATATGCTTCCTGCAACTGTTCCTGGTTTCCGACCTCCCTTCAGAGTTCTTCCTTTTGGTGTGAGATCCTCTCTTGGTTTGAGGGAGGCGACTGATCTACGAAGGGTTGCTAGGACCCTACCTCCACATTTTGCATTAGGTGCGTTATTGTTGCCCTTATTGCACACGTAGTTTAGAATTTTATTTTGATTTTGTATTATTTCAATTTATATAGGTAGAAACAAACAGCTTCAAGGTTTAGCTGCAGCCATAATTAAATTGTGGGAAAAAAGTTCAATTGCAAAGATTGCTCTCAAACGTGGTGTGCAACTAACTACCAGTGAGAGAATGGCAGAAGAGATCAAGGTGATAAATCATACCTTTGCTGACTTCATTGATAATTTCTGTTACCTGATAGCTTCCTCCTCTGTTTTTTTTAAGCATTTATTCAGCTAAATTTATAGCTGGCATGGCAGTTGATGATGGGTGATTTTTTCTTTTGTTTAAAAATGTGCATTTTTCCGAGCAGCATCTATTCGACAGACATTATAATTTACAAGCATGAAACCATTGTTTAAGTCTCAAGAGTTTAAATATTGATCCCTCTAATAAGTATCCCTTTCCCGAGTTAAGAAGATCCATATTTCATTATGGACACGTATAACTTTTTTTCTGTTTTAAATCCCATTTATTTATCTCAGTCTACATCCACTTCTCCTTTTTATGACAATGTCACTAATAGTAATGAGGTACTGACCCACAATTTCGTTTTCTTTTTTTGATCCCTGTGATTTGAGAAATAATAACATAATGAGGAGCTTCTTAGTTCAGGGTCCATGTGGGCTAATCTAATTGTGAACTTTCATCAGAGAAGATAATGCTTTTACTTTGTAATGAAAAAAAAAATAACATAATGCAGAGAATTCAGTTGGAGAAGTGCCTTCCCGCAAATAGATATTGCCTCTTTTTACAAAGAAAGAAGAAAAAAAATACTCCCAAAAAGAAAAAGAGGGTTCATGATGCGGTATACACTAGCATCAATAGCCATGTTCCCATAGTTTTAAAGTTTATGTTGGATCAATATTCTGGTTTAATTGTGATTATGAGTTGGTTGCAATATATCAAAGATCCTAGAAGGTCACATTTATTCAGGTGTTATTTGGGTTCTTTGTTGATATCAAAGTTTCCCTTATGGGTTTGGTAATAATAGAGGGTCCGAATCCTTATTACTATTATATGAGGATTTATGCCTGATTCTTGTGAGACAGGTTATAGAAGGTTTATTTAGATGTTTGAAATGCTTTCTTCTACATAGAATGATCAGATTTGTGAAATATGGCCGAAAATAGCTTTCTTAGTAGTGTGATACAATCAAACCCTAGGTGTGATTTCTAATTTGTTTCCTTCTTCTTCTCAAGTTCTACTAAAGTTTTGTTAGTTTCCTACACTGTCCACATTTGATTTCTTTGGATGAATATCATTAAAAATCCAATCTACAAAACACTAATTGTTCCTTGCTTAATTTTACCCTGAACATGTCAAACCCAAAACCTTTTTCCTGCAGGTTCTGTTCACAGCGCCCAGAGAGCCACTAAATTAAGTCTAAAACCACACCCTGTTGCCTGCATTTTGTCCATCCCCGAACATACCACCCAATGAGACTTATCTTTGATTTTCTGGCTACTAAACCCTAACCTTGCTGTGATACATCAGTTCAATGGATCAAACTAGTTAGTTTTGTATTCCTATGATTTGATCTTGTTTTGTGCTCTCGTAACCTACATTTGCAATCTTCAAAGAAAAAGGGTTGGAACCAGGTCTGTTTACATTGTAGATGTACTTGCTTATTTCCGAATCCTCAAAATGAACAGACCAAAATGCTTTACTTCTAACATATATGCATATAGTGATGTTTCTTTGGTGAAAGTCATCACCCACGCAGCTTGAATGTATTTACAAGCAATAGGAGCAACTCATTTATAAGCTAAGAACCAAGGGGAGATAAGGTCCCTAATTAGATGGTGGAAAAAAAACTGATGGATAAATACTACAACAACAACAACAACAACAACAACAACAAATAGCCTTTTTTCACTAGGTGGGGTCGGCTACATGATCAAACAATGCCATAAAAGTCTATCATAAATCATATCTTTAGATAAATCATTTAATAATTTTTCTTATAGTTTTACATAGTCTCCCTCTACCTCTATTAGGCTACTCTCCATCTAATCTACCCTTCTTACTGGGGCTTCTATAGGTTTTCTCCACACATATTTAAACTATCTAAGATATGATTCTATCATCTTTTTCACAATAAGTGCGTCCCCAACTTTCTTTCTAATGTATTCTTTTCTAATTCTATCTTATTTGGTATGTTCACTCATCCTATGTAACATTCTCATCTTTACAACATTGAACTTATTCTCTTGTTGATTTTTTATTACCCAACACTCAGTCCCATACACCATTGCTACTCTTATAGCTGTACAGTAACATTTACCCGTAAGTTTGAGCGGTATTCTTCTATCTATAATATTTGTAATAGCACCCAAAATATTCCTCCATTTCATCCATCTCGCTTGAGTCTTATGGTTTATGTCTTTTTCTATTTTCCCATCCTATTGTATGATGGATTCAAGATATTTAAATTGAGTGACTTGTGTTATGGTGTGTCCTCTGATTTTCTCTTTTGCATTAGAATTAGTGCACCTCTTGCAAAACTTACATTTCATATATTCCATTTTATCCATCTAAACTGATGGATAAAAAAAAAAAGAATTTCCTATAAATGCAAATAATTAAAAATTATATCAAGAATTTCACACACCCCTTCAAGCTAAGGAGTATATGTTAATCATGCCTAACCTAGATAATTGAACATAAAACTGGGTTCTCGGAATCGCTTTGGTCATAACATCAACTATTTGTTGATGTGTAGGTACATAAATCATGTCAATGATCCCTTTTTCTTTTATTTGATAAAATGGCTATCAACTTCAACATGCTTGGTTCTATTATGATGGGTTGTGTTATTTACAATGCTTATTGTTGCCTGGTTGTCGCACAATAACTTGATGGATGCTGAAGTAGAAAATGGAAATTCTTCAAGGAGTCTTTCTAACCATATACCTTCATAAATTCCATGAGCCATAGTCTAAAATCAGCTTTAGTACTGTTTAGGCTAGAATTGACTGCTTTTTGCTCTCCCAAATAACAAGTTTATCTCGGATATAGGTGCTATACCCTAATGTTTGCCTCCTATAAGTGAGAAATCCATCCTAGTCCGCATTAGAGAACATCTCTATGATTTTATTGGTTCCTTTCTTGAAAAATAACCACCTTCTTGGTGTCATTTTTAAATATTGGAGTATTCTATTGACTGCTTTAAGGTGTTATTCATCAGAGTTGTTCCTAAATTTGCTTGCCACACTAACTCCAAAACTGATATTTGGTCTTGTATGAGAAAGATATATCAATTTTCCCACCAATCTTTGGTACGTCCTTTTATCAAATGGAGTTTTTCTTTGTCCCAAGTTTATTTGATGGATCCATAAGAGTATTGGCAGATGTACAATCAAGCATACTAGTATCCTTAAGCAAGTCAAGAGTATATTTTATTTGGGATATAGAAATCCGTTGGCTAGACTAAGCCATCTTCATACTTAGGAAATATTTTATAGCACCCAAGTCTTTAATTTCAAATTCCTTGCTCAAGACTTTCTTGAGATTGATGACATCTTCCTCATTATTTTTTGTCACAATTATATCATCTACATATATAATCAGAATAGTAGTCATACCACCAAATGCTTTAATAAACAAGGTGCAATCAATCTGGCCTTAGGTGAACCCAAGTCTTTTTATTGCCTTAGTAAACCTTTCAAACCAAGCTCCTAAAGATTGCTTGAATCCCTAGAAAGATTTTTGGAGCTTGTGCACCAACTTGGCATTGTTGGGATTCTTCAAACTAAGAGATGTCTCTATGTAGACTTCCTCATTAAGATCCCCATTGAAAAATGCATTCTTAACATCTAGTTGATAAAGCTTCGTTTTGAGATTTGTTGTTATGGATAGGAGGACCCGAATGGTATTTAGTTTTGCAACAGAGGCGAATATCTCCTTAAAGTCTATTCCTTATGTCTAAGTGAAGCTTTAAGCAACCATCTTTGCCTTGTATTTGTTAGTATTTCCATTAGCTTTTTATTCCCATAGGTTGCTTCCTTTGAGGTTTTTAAGTGAGTTGCCATGTGCCATTCATTTTAGAGCATGGAACTCTTTGTTTACAACATCTCTCCTTTTTGGGTGTTGAAGAGCTTCTTCTATACTAATAGGAATTTCAATGCCATCCAAATTTGTAGTAAATGTCGGTAACTTGGAGACAAATTCTCATAGGATACAAAGTGAGAGATGGGATGCTGAGTGATCTAATTCCTTTCTATATGCAATAGGGAGGTGAAGATTATTAGATAAACTCAATTCATCAGAAGAAGCTTTAGAATTAGCTTTACCTCGATTACTTTGTGTGCTTTCAATAAGAGTTGAATTCAAGTTAGGTTGGCAATGCTCTTGAATTGTGCATTGCTACTTAACTTGCTTATTGCGCCATGAATACACCTTAGGCTATTGTTGATCCCTTGGTTCATGTTTTTGAAAGCCTTGGGTTCAAGCATAGGCTCGGGTTTAGGCAAAAAACTAGGCATAGGCTCGGGTATAGGAGGAGCATGGGCCTAAAGCTTATATTCTTCCTTAATAATGGCTAGAATCTCCCCCTAAGTTTGGGGATAATATGGCATCTGTTCAAGAAAGGTTATATCCATGGAGGTATAAAATTTTCAAGTAATGGGAGAGTAACACTCATACCGTTTTTTGGTGTTGAGAATACAATAACAATAATAATAATAATAACAAAGTCTTTTCCCACTAAGTGGGGTCGGCTACATGGATCAATCAATACCATAAGTACCTATCGTAAATCATATTTTTAGACAAACCATTTAAATTTAAATCTCTCTTAATAATTTTTCCTATAGTTTTTCTTGATCTTCCTCTACCTCTAATTATTGGACTATTCTTCATCTCATCTACTCTCCTAACTAAGGCTTCTATAGGTCTCCTTTTCACATGACCAAACCATCCAAGTCTCGATTTTACAATATTTTTCACAATAGGTGCGACTTCTACCTTCTTCCTAATGCATTCATTTCTAATCCTATCTCATTTAATGTGTCCACTCATTCAACGCAACATTCTCATCTCTGCAATATTGAACTTATTTTCTTGTTAACTTTTTATTGCTCAACACTCAATTCCATACAACATTGTAGGTTTTATAATTGTGCGGTAGAATTTACTTTTAAGTTTGAGTGATACTTTTCTATCACAAATAACACCTGAAGTACTCTTCCATTTCATCCACCTTGCTTGAATCTTATGCTTTACATCTTCTTCTATTTCTCTGTTATGTTGTATAATAGATCCAAGATACTTAAATCGTGTGACTTGTGGTAGGATATATTCTCTAATTTTTACTTCTGCGCTAGAAGTGGTGTGCCTCTTACTAAACTTACACTTCATATACTCCGTTTTACTTCTACTTAAACGAAATTCATGAGTTTTCAAAGTTAGTCTTCACCTTTCCAACTTCTCATGCATTTCCTCTCTCGATTCTCCAATTAGGACAATATCATCTGCAAAAAGCATGTATTGTGGCACCGGCTCTTGAATATGTTCAGTAAACACATCCAAGACTAAAATAAAAAGATAAGGGCTCTGAGTTGACCCTTGAAGTAGATCAATAGTTATCGAAAAATCTCCCGTAAGTCCACCTTTTGTTACTATGCTAGTTGTAACCTTATCATATATGTCTTGGATTGCTCAAATATAAGCTATATGAATTCTTTTTTTTCTTCAAAGCCTTCCATAGAATCTCTCTTAGCACTCTATCATATTCTTTTTCTAAATCGATAAACACCATGTATGAATCTCTTTGATTCTCCCGATATCTCTTCATTAATCTTCACAATAAGTATATTGCTTCGATAGTTGACCTTCTTGGCATAAAACCAAATTGATTCTCCATAACTTGAATCTCTTTCCTTAACTTTCGCTCAATTACTCTTCCTTATAATTTCATAATGTGGCTCATGAGTTTAATTCCTCTATAATTTGCACAATTTTGAATTTCCCCTTTACTCTTATAAATAGGGATCAAAGTACTTTTCCTCCACTTGTCTGACATTCTCTTAGATCTCATAATTTCATTAAATAACTTTGTAAGCCAGCTTATGCCTTTCACTCCTAAACCCTTCCATACTTCAATGGGTATATTATCCGGTCCAAATGTTCTGCCATTCTCCATTCATTTTAATGCTTCTTTTACCTCTGCCTCACGAATCCTACGATAAAAAATATAATTTTAATCCTCTTCTCTAGTGTCTAGCCTATCCATTTGTAATAAAATCTCATGCCCTTCATTAAAAAGCCTATGAAAATAACCCTTCCACCGTTCTCTGATATCTTATTCCATGACCGACACTTTCCCTTCTTCATCCTTGATGCATTTCACTTGGTTCACGTCTTTTGTCTTTCTTTTCCTACTTTTAGCTAACTTGTAAATACTTCTTTATCCAATTTTAGTATTTAAAGATTAGTATAACCCATCAAATGCTCTCGTTCTCGCTTCACTCACTGCTTTCTTAGTGTCTTTTTTAGCTACCTTATATTTTTTTCAATTTTTATTACTCTTACATAATGATCATACTTTATACCACTCTCTTTTAACTTTAACTTTAACTTTATCTTGCACGCTTGCATCCCACTACCAAGATTCTTTATCCATAGGTCTAAAACCTTTTGATTCACCTAATATTTCCTTTGCCACCTTCCTAATCTTTTTAGTTATTCCATTTCACATATTGTTAGTACTTCTTTGTATTTCTCAAGGTTCTTCCTCCACAATCCATCTCTGGAAATTCTTTTCTTTGTCCCCCCTTAGTTGCCATCATTTAGTCCTTAACATCGTATTTTCGCCTTTGCTTTTTACTCTCCTCTTAACTCTTACATCCATAATCAAAATTCTATGTTGGATAATTAAACTCTCTCCAGGTATAACTTTGCAATCCATACAAAATTTTCTATCCGATTTCTTTATAAGAAAGAAATCAATTTGAGAACATACCCTTCCATTTTTGTACGTGATAAGATGTTCCTCACACTTTCTAAAACAAGTATTAGCTAATATAAGCTTAAACGCTAATGAAAAGTCTAGAATAGTTTTACCCTCTGCATTTGCTTCCCCTATGTCATGTCCTCCATGAACACTCTCGTAGTCTGAAAATATACTTCCCATATGACCATTTAGATCCCCTCTTAAAAGAATCTTTTCTCCTAATGGTATTTCCTGAACTAAACATTCTAAATCCTCTCAGAACTTTACCTTGTGATATTCTTCTAACTCTATTTGTGGTGTATAAGCACTAATAATATTAAAGATTTCTTTCGGTGTTGAGAATACTGGAGAAAAATACACTAGGCAGATTAGGGATCAAATTTACTCCTTTGTTGTCGAAAAATATGGACACTGTAGAACACTTAAACACCTTTAAAGGGAGGTCATTGATGACATGGATTTGAGGAAAGGCTTTAAGGAGGGCTTAGCAAGGAGAATCAAATTTGAGAGTTCTTGAGGGTATCCTATAGATAAGATAGGCTGTAGTTAGAACAACTTTCCCTAAAATTGTTTAGGAACATTATGAGGCACATGGCAATTTGAAGAGGGTGTATATTCTTCCTTTCAACTATACCATTTTGCTAAGGATTGTAGATTCAACTATACCATTTTTGAGAAAAAAATTCAAAAGAGCATAATTAAAATAGTCCTTAGCATTTTCGATCTTGAAAATTTGAATTTGAATATGAAATTGATTTTTAATCATGGAATGGAAGTTTTTGACAATAAAAACCATTTCAAACTTGTCTTTCCTATGAAATACCCAAGTGATGTGAGTGTAATTATCAATAAAAGATAAGAACCAACGAGCATTGGTTACATTTTGAGCATAAGATGCCCTTAAATGTACTACGAATGACAGAAAATTGGTGAGATGGGTTATAATCATGTGTGGGATAAGTGCTACGACAGTGTTTTGATAATCAACAAACCTAACATTGGAAAAACTTTGGACTTTTATTGATAAATAGAGAAGGACACATTTTTGCCAAGTACATTAGGTTTAGGTGACCCAAGTGTTAATGCCATAACATAACGATGCAGTCAAAATTGGTTACTAGGGAGTTGACATGATAGGTATGAGTAATCTTATTGTTGACTTTGATTTGGTACAAACCTCTATTCTTTATTGCCAATCGTCGTCCCTAAATCCAAATCTTGAAACAAACATTCAGAGGAAGAGAATTTAGCAATACATTGCAAATCATGAGTAAGCTTGCTGATTGACAACAAATTGCAAGATAAATTTGGAACCAAGAGAATGGATTCAAGTGTCAAGACTTCAAAAATTTTCACCCTTCCAATCCTTGTTACCATAGATAGAGACCCATCAACAATTCTCACTTCATAATTATTATGGCAAGGTTTGCATTCATAGAATAATG
This sequence comes from Erythrophleum fordii, assembly GCA_032878935.1. Taxonomy (NCBI): domain Eukaryota; kingdom Viridiplantae; phylum Streptophyta; class Magnoliopsida; order Fabales; family Fabaceae; genus Erythrophleum; species Erythrophleum fordii. The sequence goes on along the minus strand of JAVQMF010000054.1, from coordinate 25,219,521 downwards.
AGGCATCTCTAGTTATATGATTTAAAGCACCGAAATCAATTATTCAAGAGGCTACATATCTTGCTCAAGCATGAAGTGCATTTAAGAAAGTACCTTTCTATGCTGTGGTATCGGTAGCAACAACGAAAGTAGATAATGAACCTTGGCTGATCAACTTTTGAAGCCATTCTACTTACTCCTTGCTGAAAAATGCAGGTTCATTAGGAGTTTTTCCAACTCCTTTTGAGGAGGCAACATATCCCTTGCTAGCTTTCTCTTTGGTGGGTTTCCAATTAGCCCGCTTGCCATGTAACTTCCAAGAAGTTTCATGAGTATGGCTTGTGCATAGTTTTAGTGTTCTAGTAGACATTTTGAAATAATAAAGTAGAACCTTTAGGTGCAAAAATGGATAAAGAGGTCCCTATCATGAGCTTTTACTTGCTCTCTTCCTTTCAAACCTCTTGAGAAGGCTTTTCTGAGTAATGGTAGAGGCTTGATACCAAAGATTCTTCCTTGGACTTCATCCAAAGATTTTATTCAAGCCTGAGTTACAAGTAACTCAGGACATGACCAATCTAGATTCTTAAAGAAGTCCAATTGTTTCCAAAGGCAGGTTAGCTTAGTAAAATATTGAGTTACAAGTAACTCATATTTTTTGAGATCATGAGCGGTGCCTTTGATCTCAAAAAGTTCAGCAGTATTGTCTTTGTTGGAATAAGTCTCCTTTATAATAGTCTAAATCTCATGGACAGTATTGTGGAACATGAAGTCTTGCCTAATGTCATTGTCCATGGTATTAACTAACTAGGACATGACCATATTTTTTTCTGCGTTCCACACTTTATACTTTGGACCTTTCTTCTCTAGAGGAATCGTTGTTCCAATGAGGTAGTCATCTTTCTTTTTTCCCAAAACAAACATCATCATTGATTTGGCTCATTGAAGATAATTGTGGCCATTTAATTTGTGTCCAGTAATTCACTTGAATAGATCCCTCTAATTAGCCATGGCTAGAGAGGTCTTGTGTAGAAGACCCACTCAAAATTTGGCTTGTTTCAAAGGCCAAAACTTTAAAAAAAAAAAAAAAGGGCTGAGAAGGTGATAAGTTGAACACAGCACGAACAAAGTCCAAATGAAGAAGAAGAGTTGGACTTGACAGTACAATGGCCGACAATAAGTTTTTGGCAAACAGCAACCAGAGGGATGGCATCATGCACTCTCCCACGTCAACACATGGGCAACTAGGCATGTGGCGGCCTGTGTGACGGCATCTACAGCTTTGACGACGAGAGTTGGGCGGTTGGCAGTGTTTAGGATGGTTGATGGTGTTTGTGTGCTAAAAAGGATAAGGCACAAGCACCAAGATTATTGGTGTGCCTGTCTATCACTGCAACCTCTCTTACATTCCATCACACTAGCTTCAGCGAAGAAATTGTTGAACTCTACAACAACAACAACAAAGCCTTTTTTCACTAAGTGGGGTCGGCTACATGGATTAATCGATGCCATAAACACCTGTCATAAATTATATTTTTAGACAAACCATTTAAATCTAAATTTTTTTTAATAATTTTTCTTATAGTTTTTCTTGGTCTTCTTCTACCTCTAGTTATGGGACTATTCTCCATCTCATCTACTCTTTTAACTGGGGCTTCTATAAGTCTCCTCCCAACATGACCAACCCAAACCATCTAAATCTCGACTCTATAATCTTTTCCACAATAAGTGCGACTTCTACCTTCTCCCTAATGCATTCATTTCTAATCCTATATCATCTAATGTGTCCACTCATCCAACGCAACATTCTTATCTCTACAACATTGAACTTATTTTCTTGTTGACTTTTTATTACTCAACACTCAATTCCATACAACATTGTAGGTTTTATAATTGTGCGGTAGAACTTATCCTTAAGTTTGAGTGATACTTTTCTATCACAAATAACACTTGAAGTACTCCTCCATTTCATACACCTTGCTTGAATCCTATGCTTTACATATTCTTCTATTTCTCCATTATGTTGTATGATGGATTCAAGATACTTAAATCGTGTGACTTGTGGTAAGATATATTCTCTAATTTTTACTTCTGCACTAGAAGTGGTGTGTCTCTTACTAAACTTACACTTCATATACTCCGTTTTACTTCTACTTAAACGAAATCCATGAGCTTCCAAAGTTAGTCTTCACCTCTTCAACTTCTCATTCATTCCTCTTTCGATTCTCCAACTAGGACAATATCATCTGCAAAAAGCATGTACTGTGACACTGGTTCTTGGATATGTTCAGTAAGCACATCCAAGACTAAAATAAAAAGATAAGGGCTCAGAGTTGACCCTTGATGTAGACCAATAGTTATCGGAAAATCTTCCATAAGCCCACCTTTTGTTACTACGCTAGTTGTAACCTTATCATACATGTTTTAGATTGCTCGAATATAAGCTATACGAACTCTTTTTTTCTCTAAAGCCTTTCATAAAACCTTTCTTGGCACTCTATCATATGTTTTTTCTAAATCGGTAAACACCATGTGTAAATCTCTTTGATTCTCCCTATATCTCCATTAATTTTCGCAACAAGTATATTGCTTCCATAGTTGACCTTCCTGACATAAAACCAAATTGATTCTTCGTATCTTGATTCTCTTTCCTTAACCTTCGCTCAATTACTCTTTCCCATAATTTCATAGTGTGGCTCATGAGTTTAATTCCTCTATAATTTGCACAATTTTAAATGTCCCTTTTACTCTTATAAATAGGAATTAAAGTACTTTTCCTCCACTTGTCTCTTAAATCTCATAATTTCATTAAATAGTTTTGTGAGCCAACTTATACCTTTCACTCCCAAACCCTTCTATACTTCAATGGGTATATTATCCGGTCCAACTGCTCTGTCATTCTCTATTCGCTTTAATGCTTCTTTTATCTTTACCTCACAAATCCTACGATAAAAAGTATAATTTCGATCCTCTTTTTTAGTGTCTAGCCTATCCGATTGTAATAAAATCTTGTGCCCTTCATTAAAAAGTCTATGAAAATAACCCTTCTATCGTTCTCTGATATCTCGTTCCGTGACCAACACTTTCCCTTCTTCATCCTTAATGCATTTCACTTGATCCACGTCTTGTCTTTCTTTTCCTACTTTTAGGAATAGAAGCTTTGAAGAGCTTTGATACTGTGAAGAATGAGCAGAAAGAATTGTGTATTGTATATTGAATGCATTTACAAGCAATAGGAACAACTTATTTATAGCCTAAGAACCAAGAAGGAGAGATCAAGTCCTTTACACATGGCCAACAAACAATGGAAAAAGAAACTGATAAATAAATACCCCAAAAAAAAAAAAAGAATTTCCTCTAAATTTAAATAATTAAAAAAATTAAGAATTCTGTAATTGGTGTTATAATGAAATGGCTTTGTAACAAGAGCTTATACAAATGGAGATAAGTGAATCTCTCCTTCCTAGCAAAAGATTCACTCAAGTACCTCACTTCAATATCAAACACTCCAAAGAGCACTTCGAGAAAACTTCTCAAAGTAACAAGGAAACTGAACTCACTGCTGGCTCCTGAGAGGCTAGCATCTCTCCACCCAAAAACACTAAAAAATTCCTTGTCTTTAGCCTTCTCATCAGTCTTTCATTTTAGAGCCTTATTCCAACTGCTCCCCAATAACTTCTCTCACTTTTTCCTTTTGAATTTCCTCATTTATCCTTCTTTCTTCCTTTCTTCTATGGGTATAGACATTCATGTTCTCTGCTGGACCTTCAGTTCCTCCTTTTCTCTCCTCTTTTCTCCCTTCTGCACCTCCTTTCTGTCTCTTGTATATTTTGACTGTAGATTTGGGTCCATCAAAAACTCAATAATGATGTGTAAGAAACTGCTCCCTAAACCTCTATATATACTAATGATTAATACTATGACCTCACAAAAACACTTGTGCCCTTTTATTTGGGTGCATTATAAGTAACTCTTTTCTTTAACCCATGAGACTTTCCTAAATTCTTAACACTTGTGAAGATTTCAGAGTTTAATGATACTTTTTTTATTATTCCAAATATTCAACTTGTACATAAATAGATGGGTTGGAGGCTAAAAGATTACCCAATCCAATCAGCCTAACTAACTAATGAAAATTTTAAATTAAAATTAACTTATCTTGACCAAAATACAAGGTCAAAATAAAAGCCTAACAATCTAACAAACAGATAAAAATTTAAAATATAATTATCCTAAGGTAAGATAATAAAAAAAGCTTAACAAGATAATGTCTTATAGAATAAATAAAGATTAATATTAAAAAGCTACTAAATAATAATAAAACTAATGTTAGAAGTTTCATAGATACCGCTTGCAATATCGCATGTCTTTTAACGTCTACTTTAACATTGAAATTCTCCAACAGTTGTCAACCTGCCATTATATAGTTGGAGAGATCAACAAATATAGATTGTCAGCAATCTGAATGTAACGTTGTGATGAACTAGACAATGAAGATTAACATGAGAATGGAAGTCAGACGACAGATTTTTTTTATCAGTTTATTGTTAGATGGCAATATGGCAATCGCTATCATCTAATATTCATATGGAGTAGTAGATTCTTGTTAAAACTACAGTGATAAGGTTGTTTGTTATATTCATAATCATAATTCATTTGTTTTTTTGTAAAATACAAAGGTGATGATTTGTTGAATGCATAATTATTTTTATTTCTGGCTGCAGAAATTAACGGGGGGTACATTACTCTCCAGAAATAAAGACTTTGTCGTCTTCTATCGGGGGAAGAATTTTTTATCAGCAGATGTCACTCAAGCCTTGCTGGAAAGGGAAAGATTGGTAAAGGCAATGCAAGATGAGGAGGAGCAAGCACGATTGAGAGCATCTTCAGTGGTTGTACAAACTACTGACACGTCAACACAATCAGCGGAGACTGGGACTCTTGGGGAAACTTTGGATGCAGATGCTAAGTGGGGAAAGAGATTGGATGAACATCACGAGGAAAATGTGAAGAGAGAAGTAGAACTACTACGTCATGCTAAACTTGTTAAAAAGCTAGAACAGAAGCTTGCTTTTGTAAGTTCCTTGTATCAAGGAAGTCTCTTGCTGTCTTCATATTTCAAGCTTTAGATTGATCTCATTATCCCATGCAATGCTCATCAATCACCAAAGGTTTGTTTGTTGAAACTAAAAATTCAGGAGAGAATTTGGGTGTTAAGTAGATCTTAAATAAATTATTGAATCGGCCTGAACTGTTTGATAATATTGAATTCTCCTTTTATATGGTAAGGTAATTGGAAAAGCTAATGGAAGTGGCTTTAGAGTATCAATAATTGTTTTGGTGTAGTGAAGGACATGGCAGCAGTATGAAAGGCTGTCAATGCATACAAGATAATGCCATTACAAGATGCCATTTCAGGATTTTCCTGATTTAGATCCCAATATTTTTGCTTGCCAGGCTGAAAGAAAGCTAATGAGAGCTGAACGAGCCTTAGCGAAAGTGGAGGAATTTTTGAAGCCATCTGAACATCAAGCAGACTCTGAAAGCATAACTGATGAAGAGAGGTTCATGTTTCGCAAGTTAGGATTGCGGATGAAAGCTTTCTTACTCCTTGGTAAAATTTTATCTAGAAGTTATTCTTACTTACACATTAGGACCTTACTGGTTCGCTTTGCCAGATACATGTGAAAGGGCAAAAATTTTGGTGGAAATTAAGTTACAATTTGTGTGTATGGTTTTCATCCAAAATAATAATAATAATAATAATTTGTATGTAGGGTATTGAAAATATCTGATTGTTAGATTTCTATAGGTTGAGAATCTAGTCCTGAAATCTAAAACTACCCCAGAAATTACTTTATCTGCTCTCTACCTCTTTCCTTTACCATGTGCTTCTCCTGAAAGCCCCTGCCGTTAAATCCCCACCCCAATATTCTATGCTTCAAAAGAACTGAAAAAGCTTTTGCAGAACTCTTAGAAAAGACACCCTTGCTGTAATTAGGGGTATGCTAGTAATGTGTTGTTTATGACAATCTAATCTATGATTGCAGGTAGACGTGGAGTTTTTGATGGTACTGTTGAGAACATGCACCTGCATTGGAAGTACCGGGAACTGGTCAAGATACTGGTAAAGGCTAAAACCTTTGAACAGGTAAAAAAAGTCGCGTTAGCACTTGAAGCTGAGTCTAGAGGTATTTTGATTTCGGTGGACAAAGTTTCAAAAGGATATGCTGTGATCGTATATCGGGGAAAAGACTATAAGCGACCTTCAATATTGAGACCAAAGAATCTTTTGACAAAGAGAAAAGCTCTGGCACGATCAATTGAGCTCCAAAGGCATGAGGTATCTTTACAAAGTTGTATTTTAATTTATCAATTTTCATTCCTTTCAAGATCTGTCGATAAATAAATACAGGTATCACAAGCATTTCAGCATTCACTATACCACAACCTAGAAAGCAATTTTTTCTGTTGCTCCAACTGAGGCTGTACTTCTTACTTAAACTTTTTGTTTTCTTTCTAATCCTGATTCACTTCTTTTTTTGTAGTATCCTGTGGAGGATATCTTTATTTTCCTTTTTGTAACTCTTAAAAGCATTTTCTATTAAAAAAAAAAAAAGATATGAGTCTGTTTTTATTTATCTGTCTATTCCTCTATCTCTTACTCTTTGTATGGGTGTGTAAGTGCTTATTTATTTATGCTTGTAACTAATTCTCTTAGCTGAGTTATCTCTTTCTGTTCATAACAGGCACTCTTAAACCATATTTCAACTCTGCAAAGTAAAGTGGAGAAAATAAGAGGCGAAATAGTATGGGCTAACTAACCTTCAAATACCTCTAGCATCTCATTCTGCAAGCCAAGTTATTATTATTATTATTTTTTAAATGGCCACCCCTCTTTGCTACGACATCTCATTTTTGTTCAACTTTTCATAGGATCAAATGGAGATCGTAAAGGACCAGGGAGACAAAACATTGTATGACAAATTGGATTATGCTTACCCTACTGATGACGAGGACTCAGAGGTCTCTCTCTCTCTCTCTCACACATGCACGCATGCACACACACACTCTCCCACCCACCCAGCCACCTGTATCAAACACATTGGGATACTCAAATCACACGTAGACATTTTAGATTGTGTCTCCATGCTTCCTAATTCACCTAACCACATGGTAGTGTAGTCATCACTGTTCTCTGCTATATAATTGCTGAAAAAAATCCCTCATGTACTATCATTTCTGTTTTTTATTTTTCTATAAAAATGAGTCAATATCTTCTTTCCATTCAGGTGGGAAATAACAAGGAAGGAGATGAATCATATCTTGCAACATATAATAGTGAAAACGATAGTGAGGATGAAAGTGATAATTTTCATTCTTCAACTTGAGAAGTTTTCCTTATGGTGTTCAAAATCAAGGGTCATGTGATTTTGGGAGTTTTTGTATCACCGTCACTAGCAGTAATTCCAAACAGGGCGCGATATATTGAACTGATTGAGGAAGAATGAGAAAGCCTCCCTCAGATCATGCCACCGAGAAGGAAAAAGAGAAATTCAAAAGGGCATGCAACAAGAGATTCTTCTGAATCTGATGAGCCATACAAGGCTTTTGAAAGGTGTATATATATATATATATATTTATATTTGTCCATAAGGTTAAGTTTTATTTTTCAACTATGTACTGACCAATTATCAACTTTGGGGAACTTTTACTATTTTGAGTAGTGATATTTACACAAATTATGCAGCATTCCTCACAAATTGTCATGTGCTCTATCTGAATTCAATAACGGCACTTGATTTCAGTTTTGGTACAGCTATTAAAAATAAAATAAAGTTGCATGGGTGGTACAGAGTTCTTAGAGAAAAATGGTAATCGACTATACCAGAGAATTCTTATTCACATACTTACACGAGTACAGTCTCCATCCAATCCTTATTGATATCCTATGAGGATTAGGGGACTCTTACTGCAGTCAGTATTAGTTAGCTTTTCAACTACTACTAACAGATTCTAGCTGTCTCTTCTTCTATTAGCTCATATTTATTCCACGTAACAATTATTCTCCCCTTCCCAAAGAATCCTTGAGTTATTAGGTGCTACGGGGAGAAATCTCTAATCGCTCTTGAATTGTGGTCAATGATTCCCAGGTTGCATCCTTAGGATTGCTATGCTTCCATTGAATCAAAACTTCAGTGAGTGGCAAATTGTTCTTTTTAACCACCTTTCTGGCTAAAATTTCTGGCCCCATAGCAAAGCACCCCTGTCTACTTTAGGGAGCTCTGAACTTGCTGGTACACCATCCCCTTTATACTTCTTTAAGAGACATGGAATACTGGGTGAACTTCAAATTTTTCTAGTAGATCAAGCTGATAAGCTACTGGTTCTCTGTTCTTTGTGATTGTGAATGGCCTATAATACCTTGTAGTAAGCTTACAAAGAGCTGAGTTGTTAAGGATTTTTTTTTTCCCTGAAAAGCGTGAACTCTGTTCTTTTATTCGCTATTTGAACCGTTTTGTTTTGGGCCCTTTGTAGATGATACTTCGGAAACTGAGTAGTTGTCTCGCGTTCCCTAAAACTTCTATCCACTACCTCATTTGTTGAATCCCCCACTGGTTAAGGAAGATGTACAAGGGGGTACTTCGTACATAGCTTCAAATGGAGACATATGAGCGAAAAAATGGTATGTTGAATTATGCCAAATTCAAATAGAAGGAGCCGTTTAGACCCTCCTTAAGGTAACACTCCAAATACCTCTTAAATACTTCAGTTTAGCCATTTGTTTGAGAGTGATGTGTTGGAGAGTAAAGCAAATTGACTTTATGAATTTTAAAGAGAGCTTTCCAAATTAACCACAAAAAGTTGAGTCTCTATTAGTTACAATGGTTTGAGGAGAACCATGTAATTTCACCACATTATCATGAACGCTTGGGTTATTTCAATTGTTTTAAATGGATGTTGCAATGGCATAAAGTGGCTTACTTTGCTAAGTTTGTCCACAACTATTAAAATGAAGGTTTTATTGTAGGATTTGGGTAATCCTCTAATAAAGTCCATGCTTAAATTAATCCAGATGTTGGCTAGTATTAGGAGAGGTTAAAGCAAGGTAGGAGTAGTTGTGTTTTCTGTCTTATACTTTTGACAAGTTTGACATTCTCTTAGAAAGTTTCTAACATCTTTTTCCATGCCCTTCGTATAACAAATTGTGGATAACCTCTTACATGTTGATGTCATTCTCAAGTGGCCACTTATAGTATCATTACGGAAGTGTTGAAGTAACTATAATCTTAGTGATTGACCATCTCCCATTACTAACTTCCTGGCTCCAACAATACTTAGAATGGGATTGCGCATTTGTTTCAAGGTGCTAAATGATAGTTTTCAACTTCTCATCCTTCTCCCATGATTGTCTTACCTTATTGTTTTAAGTTGGAAACTATTGAAATGATAGTAAAGCAATTAGAATTCTTATTGATTTCTTCATACTCTCTCCTTGATAATGCAATAGCTATTGCATTGTCTTTACCTTTCCTATAAACAATCTCATACTCTAGATCCCAAAGTTTATGAACCCAGTTGTATTGCTTAGGTGTGATGACTTACTGCTCCTGCAAAAATTTAAGTGGTTTGTGGTTTGTTTTTCTAATGAAATGTTGGCTATAGAGGTACTATCTCCACTGTTTTACCACAAACATAATTGCTGTCAACACTTTTCATACATTGAGAGACCCCTCTTGGTTGGACAAAGTGCTTTGTTGACATAAGCAATTGGATGTCCTTGTTAAGAAGGAACAACACCAATGCCTATATTGAAAGCATCCATCTCTATTGTAAATGGCTCTAATAAGTTAGGAAGTGCTAGAATTGATGTTGATGACATATTTTTCAAGTGATTAAAAGCTATCATAGCTTTTTTTAATTGATTAAAAGCTATTTTTCCTTCTTCATTCCATGAGGATCCTCCTTTCTTCAACAGGTCTATTAATGGCTTACTTAATGAACAATAATGTTTCACAAATCTTCTATAACACCTTGTAAGGGTAAGAAAATCTGTTAGGGACTTGACAATTGTTGGAATAGGCAATGAATTCTTTGGCACAATCTCTTCTGATCTATTATAACTCCCTTTTCAGAAATGATATGCCCTAGGTAGTCAATTTGAGAGCTACAAATGTACACTTGCTCCTCTTTGCAAAACAAAGTGTGCTGCCTCAACATTTGTAGTGTAGTTTTGCGGTGATTCAAGTTCTTATCCTATTATTTGCAATAAACTAATATATCATCAAAACAAATACTAAGATATATATTCTAAGACAAGGTTTGAATATTGAGTTCATGAGACCTTAGAAAGTAATCAGAACATTTGTTAGCCTAAAAGGCATAATCAATAAATCGTTAAGATCCTCATGTGTTGAAAGCAATCTTATGTATATCCTTAGGGTGCATTCAAATTTGTTGATAATCAATCCTTAGATCAAGCTTAAAGAAGTATTTATAGCCACATAATCATCTAATAGTTCCTTAATTACAAGAATATAAAAGTTATTCTTAGTGGTTTTGCTATTTAGCTTTCTATAGTCTACACAAAACTTCCATGTGTTGCCTTTCTTCTTTGCTAAGACCACTGTGGAGGCAAAAGAGCTATTACTAGGCCATATAACTGCATTGCATATCATCTCTTGTACGAGTTCCTCCATGGCATTCGTCTGGAGTAGGCCATACTTGTATGGCGGCTGATCTTCTTTAAGAGGAATGGTGTGGTCAAAATTTCTGAAGGGCAGAAAGTACTTAGGCTCCTAGAAGATGTCTTCAAATTCTTCTAGTAGCGAGTTAAGAGCTTTTTTGTGTACTAATTTCAAATTTTGTTCTTAAAGTTTAAGGTCAAAAGTTGTATCTCTCTATGTCTGAACTTTTGACAAAAAAAATTGGTTGTATTAGAAGCTACTTATTCTATATAGTTTCATCTTTCAACACTACTTTAGGTTGCTTTAACACATGAATTTCGTACTCTCTTCCATCCAATGGATAATTCATGATTTGTTGATTGAGCTCCCATGAGATTCTCTCTAAAGCAAATAACCATTGGATACTAAGCACCACATCATAACCTCCAAACACCATGACAAAGAAGTCAAATTTAAATTTCTCTCCTTGATTAGTTCACTCTAATATTGCAAACACTTAGCATTTATAGTAATTTTTTGGCCATCAACTACTAATGCCTTAACCCCTAGTGTAAGCTGAAGCTTGAGCCTTAGCTTATTGGCCAAGGTGATGTCCAAGATGTTACGTTGTACTCCCAATATCCATAAGGATTGTCACCGATGTTTCTTGATAAATCCTTCCACCTTCATGGTTGAATATCTTGATAGGCCTCTAATTGCTTTCAAGGATATTATGGGTTGTTATTCATTTGTACAACTTCCTATCTCTTGTGCTTCTTCCATAAGCTCTCCTTTCTCCTATCATTTTCATTTCTAACTAAAATCATGTTTGAGAACTCTTGCACCTATGATTAAATGTGTACTCTTACAAAAGTTAAAACCAAATCAAACCAAACCAATGATTCAAATGTGGAAAAATCATCAACTTTTACAATATAATACATGAGTAATTTACTATTAATGATTAGGTTACCTTGAAATCTAATATAATGAGTTATGTAAAAAGCTTGAAGTATAGTTAAAGATGGATATGTGATTGTTAATTTGTGATGTACATATTTATTACATATTAGAATTTATAGTTCATATAAATTAGCTATTGAATAATTAAGTCTAAATTCCAAAAGTATACTATTAATTAAGTAATTTTATATTTAGTTCATAGTACAAGCTCCTCTATATATATATAGAAAATAAATATTTAAAAAACAACAAAAAATCAAAATACTTAAAAAAAATAACATAAACTAAATCAAAACAAACCAAACTAAGTATAATCTAAAACTAAATAAGTCTTTCATTTTGCAAAATTGACCTACTCAGTTTGGTTTTACTTCAAAACTAAATCAAACCTTTAACTATACCCTAGTTTTATTGTTGTTGAGAAATTGGGTGGAATTTTTTTCATTGGTTTTGGTGAGGATATTTTTTTGGGTGTTTGGGGCTAGTGGGGTTTTTTCGAAATTGTTGGCTGGGTTAGTTGTATTTCTTGGACTTAAGCATGATGAGTATTGGTTTAGGAAGGGTTGCCTCTCTTGAATAGGCTGTTGGATTAGTTCTGTGGGGCCTGGATGGACACCTCCTGCAATCTTGCAAAATATACTGCATTGGACAAGGAGGTTGACTTGAATAGTCGGACCGATGCTTCAATCTCATCTCTCAATACCCCCAAGAAACAACTAATGGCTAGGTCCTCTGGTAGTTCAATTTCAGATAGCAGCTCCTCGAACTTCCCTTGATAATCTACTACAGTCTCCATCTATTTCAAATTCTTAAGCTTTGACATAGGATCCACCTTCAAGATTTCGCCTAAACAATAATCCAATGCCTTCATATACTTTACCCATCCCAATTCCCCTGTGTTCTTGCCCTTCGAGAAGGTCTAATGCCACTTTAGTGCCTTTCCCTCCAAGTGTATACTAATCAACCAGATTCTTTGGTCTGCAAATGTCTCATCCCCATCAAAGAATTGTTGGCCACAGAACGACCAGCCTTTAAAATCGTTTTCGTCAAACCTGGGAAACTTAACTCTCGTGAATCGTGTTGGGATGCGTAATTCCCCATGTGCAAGCAGTGGTACGAGCCGAATTTGGGACCCCATTCTAGTTCGATCTTGTCTGGACCAGCTTCGCAGCCATCTCCGCCAATAGATTCTCCATTTTCGACATGGAGCCTGGTAACTCAAATGATTTCTGTCCATGTTTAGCCAACCTCCACCTCTAGCTCACGAAGCTTGTCCTGTGATCGCGTTTCCTTGGCCATGTTACTGGAATTGCAGGCTTTGATACCAATTGGTACAAAGTTTTCAGAGAAAAATGGTACTCGACTATATCAGAGAATTTTTATTCACATACTTCACGAGTACTATCTCCATCCAGCCCTTATATATATCCTATAAGGATTAGTGGACTTTTATTACATTCAGTATGAGTTAGCTCTCTAACTACTTCTGACAGATTCTAACTGTCACTTTTTCCATTCTATTAACTCCTTATTTATTCCACGTAACAATAGCAGATTGTTCAGAGTTAGTGAGATTAACTCAATATCCTATTTTGGGATACAAAACTTTGGAGGAATATAGATATAGGTCATGTATGTCATTATCAAGAAATGTTGAGATACTCATGTTTAGGATGATTGGTTGAACTCTTAAAGTTCCTGAAATTGACTATTTTAAGGAAAAAAAAAAAAAGAAAAATTATATTTTTGGTCCATATGGTATCACTCAAATTTTAATTTGATTCTTATAGTTTAAAATTTTGTAATTAAATCCTTAGAGTTTAAATAATTTTAATGTAGTCCCTATCATTATATTTTTACTAATATTTTGATATTTATGTGAATTAATCTTACTTCATTATCTATAATTTTACCTCTTTTATTAGCATAAACCATATATATTCAAAATGTCAAGATAATCTACAGTTAGTTAGATCAATAACATTTAATAGAATTTTGATAATAATGACTACATTAAAAAAATTTATAAATTGTAAGGATCAAATTACAAACTTTTAAACTATAGAGATCAAATTAAATTTTGAATAAAATTATAGAAATCAAAAGTATAATTCTTCTCCCAAAAATAATTGAGTATTATGACTTGTATTGAAAATCTCAATAATTTTAATTGCTTCATCAATTTTATCTTGCACTATATTATTTAGGATAAATCATTTTCTCTTCCTTTAGAAAAATGCTGAATTTACACTCTTCTCTCATTTATCATAAAAATATACACAACCGTTTCTTGAAACTAAAAGATAAATAACTTCAAAGATAATATGGATTTCTTTTATTAAAACTTTCTTTTATTAAAAGTATAACTTATTAAATAGTGCCTGTATTTCTTAAATTTTTTATTTCAATGTTATTTATTTTATGTTAAAAATTAATTTATTCTAAATTTAAGAAATGACTATTATATATTAATCAAATGCATATTTAATAATTATATGGTTTTTTGGTTAGAATAGATAGAGTTGTAGTTTATTTTTGGTTACATAGGATATTAATATAGTGCATCTTTTAATTTCTAAAGAAAAAGAGTATAATTTGTTAAGTGAGACATGTCTCAAAAGGTGGGAGTATAATTTAACTCATTATTTATATCTTAAAACAGCATCTATTAGGCCTTTCAATCAAATTTTTTACTTCATATATGAATATTATTTTCAGATTATTTCCTATAATTATGGTAGATTAATCCAAGGTCATTTTCCCAGTAATTTTTTAGTTTGTCTATTAAAACAATACCTAGCCCTAATTTCCAACTTGCTGATAAATTGTGAGTTTGAGTTTGCTTTGGTAGAAAATTTACAAATTCTTGGCTATAATGCCAACTGGCGACATTGATTTGGCCTATGAACATGATACATGTAAGCAAAAATGCTTAAATAGAGTGCTCTTATCTAAAACTGTACAATTGTAACCATACTCACTGAAGTTGAGCTTATTTGCATCTTGACGCAAAAGCAAGGACGCAATCCCCCTCTCTTTTGAGTAGCCTAACTCATAAAACATACAAACATATTGAACATGCGTCTTTAATATGTTGTGACAACGTGAATGTTTAATCGACATGTCAACACACCTAAAAGTAAATATGTTCGTGCTTCATTGAACCTAAACACTTCACAAGGACATTGATGCATCTCCTCCCAGCCCCAGTGGTTATTGGTTTCTGGTGAATTTTTCTATTTTCTGAATGGAATTCCTTAACACTTTCTGATCACTTTCTCTTGAAGGGGACAAAACAATGTCATTCCAGATAGAGCCAGGTCCCAGTGTAGGGTTGGGTTGCTTATAAAGTTCGTAGATGGAATCAGCTTCAGCATTCAAACTTCCTATTGTTTCCAAGCATTTGATCTCTCCCGGATCCACAAGCAAATTGTGTTCTCCATCCTTCCACCCTATGAGCTGCACAATTACAAGCATGTGAGCCCCTTCATAAAACTGATACTTTAAAAAAGTTCTGAATCCGTTATTTTCAACACACAAATGATCAATAAACTTCTCTATTAATTTACCTTTGGTGGAGCACCTACGGCATTTGTGCAGTAGAGCCTGGCATGGTCCACAAGTTCGCAGTATCTTGGGAATGCATTAGCAAATCTTCTGTGAGATTTCAGTTGTGAGTTCACCCTAACCGCCCTCCCTGTCATTATAGCTCTCCTAACAATATTCCGATAAAATATGTTAGTGCAAATCTTTAGTATTCAAAATTATCAGTAATTTATGGAAATGGATCCCATGTAGTATTGCATGGGATCCAGATAAAAAGAGACAGTGTTACAGAATATTTACTTAGGGGAGGGTCAGTTAAATCATATAACTACCTGTTGTATCAGCTACCGACGACCCTATGAGATATAAATAAGGATACTTAGCAGACTCTCGGTATGAATGAGGATTGAACAAAGGTCGATGATTGAATATTAGAATTTTTCGAAATACTCTGTATCAGATAAAGGGGTGGGATCAAAATAGAACCTACTTGAATGAGCCCCACTCCCTTTCTTCATGTCTCTCTTATAGGACGGCCTACAATACTACAGAGGAACTGAATTTGAAACCCTATATAATTGGCATTATTTTAACCGAGAGATGGGTCTGAATGTATACCTGATGCCTCTAACAACTGCAAGATAACCATCACAGACCACACCAACCAGCTCTATTCTGTAAGGCTTTCTATTATTGCCTGGCTTTCCATTAGTATCTTCTTCTTCCTCATTGGCCTGCTCCCAGTAGTTTTCCGTTACAGTTCCATCTTCGGCTACCTTGTAGCCTACTCCCATGCGGTATCTGTGTTTGTGAACATTTCTAGCCATGGTGATCATCTGCTCCACAAAGGGCTCCCATGATAAGGTTCCATCCATTATCACATCTCGCCCCTCATTTAGCGCTGTCACTAGCAGCGACGATGCAGCATCAGTCGAAGATTGATGCACCTGTTTGAATTTTCATTAATTAATACAGCGCAATTATGAGTTGAAAATCGTTTACGACAATATAATAAATCATCTATTTTTAATAGCTCAAACTTCAATTTTTTTTTTTTGGCTCAGACTTCACTTTTTTTTTTTAACAACAGTTAAGTGGTGTTCCAGTCCATTTATACACACTTCAATTCCAACAAATCTACCTCTCCAATAGAATTAGGAGATTTATTAAAAAAATACTCACAATCTAACCCTAAAAAATTGGTATAGTTAGGACTTAAATATGTGACAATGCACTTAACTATACATTACATGCTTACTTCCAGTACTAAACCAATCCCATATGAGTAATATGCTATTAGAATTTGACGTGGAACGGGAGAAAAGAAAATATCAGAAGACTTCAATATGACTCAACGAAATAATATATTATAATCATGAGGGTGATTTCCTGACATAATGACTAATGAGCTTATTTATTGGTCTAAGTACTGTTTCAAATAAATCGAAACTCAAAGGTCAATTCGATTAACTTATATCGGATGGAAATTATAGTTAAAAATTTTTGGCTCGTTTAACGCACAGATAGTGGACGTATGTGGACTTTATATATGTTTGGGCCGTTTAACTAACTAGGTTGTCTAGAGCTAGCTTGTGACGGGTCGGGTCAAGCTGTTTAACATGCTCCTAGTGCTACTAAAGTGTCACAATGGAATGACCAATTCTTAAAATCAAACACCTCTATTGATAATTACTAAATTATCTCAATCACAAACATTAACTCTCAAATAATCATCTAACATCAAATTAATATGCATTACTTCCCCTAACTGCTCCAGAATTAAATTAAGCAAGAGGCACAATAATAACGTGGAGAAGTTGAATTCGGAGCATACCAATTCAGAAGTCTGGAGCATGTCATCATGGTGACCCCTAGAATTAAGGACTTTGTATATAACATCAGTCTCCTTAAAAGCATCTGCCTCAACCACCACAGCATTTGTTGATGCTCCTACCCAGAATGGCCTGCCAAATCCATTTGATATATAACAAGTCTACAAAGTTGGAATAAACTTGTGCTCCAAAAGTTGGAAGAGACCATTCTCTCTTGAATGGAAAAACAGAAATGCTATCCTTAAAAGAATTCTTTCAAGTTAACAAATTTATTTTGATAAAGATTTTTCAAAAATATAACATATAAAGCTTAAATATGCTTTTGTAATTGAATAATATTACTTAACTCTTACATTCTCAATTCTACTTAACATCATAGATTACTACATTCAAGTTAATTTAACAATATTCGGGAGAAAATTTGGATAGACATTATCTCCTTAAGATAGATAATTAGACTAGGATGAGAAGCACTCATGTGAAAATATCAACAGTGAGATCCAGTAAAAATATATGTGACATTTCCACGTGACTAATGGTATAGTTTATCTAGACATAATCCAAGTAGATATACTTAGATAGACATAGTTTACCACAAAGTTCCTCCAAAAAATAGTTTCAAGAAAGTAAGCTTGAAATTGAATGAAATAATGTGTATATTGTGTGGTTATGTTGTGCAAATAGACCAACCTAGCATCACTATCATTAAATTAACATTCTCAAAAATTAGTGAGCGTCCAAGTTCGTATGAAAATAACAAAATCAATGCAAATTAATCCTTTTGACATTCTTTAATCACTTGACAAAAAACTAATGTGCAAAAAAATTTTATTTTAAAAAATTACCTCATATACTTAGTAATTTTTAAAGACCAAAAAGCTAAAGATCTAACACCAAATTCTTAGGTTACTCTTTATGAAACCTTTTAGCACAATTGAGCAGGTACAAATAATAAGTAAGAGATAGATATACAATTTTTTAAATATTTATTAACAGGATCTATAATAAAGTACAATTTGTAAACATTTTTTTCATTAATTATACAATAGAACAATAAACATTAAAGTCCCGTTTTGTTCCTAGCGTAATTTTTATAGAAATGAAAATGTGGAATGAGTAAGAATGGGAATGGAAAAGAGTTTTGATAGAATGAAATAATTATTTTTTGGTATATTATAGAACGGACTAGAATTTCATTCTATTTTAATATTTGGTTAAATGAAAATAAAATAGGAATAAAAAAATATGAACAAATGACCATTATACTCCTAATGCAAAAATATATTAAAATATTTTATTTTTTTATTCTGTTGGAAAAAAATTTAAAATAAATTGAAATATTTTTAAATATTAATTTTTTAATCTTTAAAAAAATATAATATGATACATGAAAAAGCAAAGTTGACAGAATAGTAATATAAATTTTCATCTCATTCCTTCAATTACTCTATCAACTCTACCATTCGATCAAAAGTACGAAGAAATCCAAAAACCTCAACTTGAGGAAATAAATTACTGTTCATAATGAAATCAAAGGACATTACTGCCGACCAAACATACATAATATTGAATTTTCATTTCCATTCTTCAATCTAAAAAAAATCTGCATATCAAACAAGGCGTAAGAACTTGTGTATGAATAACAGGAGTTAAGTTGCTTACTCTTTGAGGATGCCTTTAAGGACAGTGCTCTTGCCAGCACCCATTCCACCACCCATGAGCAGCAGCATAGGACTCCTCTGACTGTGGGCCATTGGGACCATGACATCTTTGCATTGGGATTCAACCTTCATTACTTTCATCTCCTCCACCAATGTAGAGAACACCCTTGTCACCTTCAAATTCTGGGTTACTGTCTCAAACCTCTGTTTTCTGCATACACATCACAACGCCTACTTCAATAAATTTCCCATTCGTTCATTTTCATATGCTTGTACAATAATTACTGATTTTTTTTTATTTTCTTTCTTATTTTTTTGGTTTCTAAATTTTTCACAAATAATCAAGCAGCAATACAAATAGAAAAAATCTATTGCTTTGTCTCTTAGGACATGTTTGGATTGACAAAAATAAAGAGGGGGAAAAAATTAACATTTCAATTTAGATATTTTATTTTGGTTATATTTAAATTATATATATATATATATATGTATATATTAATATACGCTTAAATTAAAGAGAATAAAAAAGTATTTGAGAAATTAATTAAGTTAAAATTTCACTTTTCCCTTCCATTCTCCTCAGTTCAGTATATCCTTAATCTTTGAAACCCCCCCCCCCCCCCCCCCCCCCCCAAAAAAAGAAAGAACCTTAATAGCACAAGCAAAACGCTTTGACCACTGGGCATTGTATGGGCAGGTGCAAAAGGAATAAAGAAAAAAAAAATTTCAAGATATGAGATGAAGAGTGAAAATAAGTGATATATCATAGTCACAAGCTTATTATTTTTTAAATATCAATGTAAAAAATAAAATAATCTTCTAGATGTATAAAACCAATGAATTGATTGAATTTTTTACTTTTCTTTTAAATTTATACTTCTATTTATTTATTTATTTTGTAAGCAAGGTGAACTAAGTCCAATGCTTAATAAAAAAAAAAAAGTAAAAAAAGAGAATCATTTTCTCTTTTAGTCACTAAAAATCATTATTATTAGGTGATAGGTGATCATCAACAAGTTATTGAAAGCTAATTAATAATAACAATTTTGATCTAGTTTAAAAAACTAATTTGTCTGCTCTACTAACAGAGAGCAATAATTTGTCCTTTTTTTTTTTTTTTACAACAATTTGTCTCATTGTATAAAAAAACTATAAATTATGACGGGCCAATGAGGCCGGGTCACAGATGCCTATGGGACCAGCCCATTAGTTGTTTGACACGTAGGGTTCTACCTTGCTTCCTTTTATTTTTTATAATTTTAGGAAAGTCCCGTATAACCTTAAGAAATTATAATTTAATTACAATATTAGTATTAAAATTTTAAAACATAACATTTTATTTTCCTTAATTATCCAAAAAATAAAAACATTATGTAGCAATTAACACTAATGTCATATTATATATCATGCAAAAAAATGATGATAAAAACATAAATTATATAGTCCAATTTTAAGAAAATCATGATTAACCAAGCCGTTAAAGACTGAGCAAATTGTAAACTCTCTAAATAGAAGTTTTAACAAAGCATTCACACTTCAAAGCACTTGTGAGGGATTAGGAGCATATTATTGACGCCTCAAACAAAAATATTATAATTATCTATTACCTTATCATTTTTATGTAATTGAAAAAACACTTGATATTTTGTTGCAAGTAATAATAAGTATTATCCTTTTCCCAAAAAAGGATCCAAGATTCCGAAGATATTATGGTGTCAACCTCTCAGGAGTAGGGGTGGGCATGGGTGGGGACAGGCTGGGATTTGCTTCTACCTGAATCCTGGCCCGATTTCAACTTCAGGATGAAAAAATTGTCTTGAGCCAGATTGGGCCAATCGGGGCACGGGCCAATTTTTTTTATTTTTTAAGAAAAATTTTTAATTTTAAAAATTTATATTTTTATATTTGCTTAATTATTTTGGACATATAACTATTTTTTAATATATTTTTTTAAAATTTATACAATAGACATGTAAAAACATGAATTCAATGGAAAAAAATAAGAAAAAAATATAAATATAGTAGTTAAAACTAGAAAAAATATGTATTTTTTAATTTTTTTTTCTTATATAAATGTGATAATTATATTTAAGAGAGCTCTAAAATAAATTTTGATATTTATAATTTATAAAATATGTTTAAAAATTTTGGTTAAAATTATAATAAGACCCTAAAAAAAGAAATTATTTCAATTTAGTCTATATTTTTTTATATATAAATAAATAAATAAATAAATAAATAAATATATATATATATATATATATATATATAGACCTTGGGCTGGGCCAGCCCCGATAGGGCTAAGAAGTTATCCCAAAACCCGTCCCGATCCGAAGTATTATCCCGACTCGACCATGTTTTAATTTTAAAAAAAAAAATTCTCGACCCGTCCCTGCCCGATTACACATCGGGCCAGAACGGGCCAATCGAGTCGGGCCAAGTTTGCCCACCCCTACTCAAAAGCCATGACAATGATCATGTTTGTCCCCCTCCCCGGATCACATGCTCATTTTATGGTATTTTTTTTCATATTTCAAGCGACATTGATATTTTATTTTAAAAATAATTTGATTAAAATTTTCAGAGGCGCTACATTCCATGCTATTATAAGGTATCATTCTAAAATTAATTAGCTTAAATTACGTTATTTTTTAAATTTTATTAAAATTACATAAGCCTTCCCTTTATTTTTACTATGCAAATTTCTTTTGAAATAAAACATCACTCTACATCTTAGTCCAATTTAAAATTTTTTATTAAAATACTTATTATTTTAAAACTTTTTTAGTTGAAGAAAGTATATATTTAAGTTTAATAAATGATATTTTAATCAAAAAAATTTTAAATTAAACTAAAGTATAAAATAATTTTTTACTTTAAGAAAAGTATTTTAAAAATAAAAAATTTGTTTACATAATTCGAGTTAAATTTTTTAAAAAATGTGTAATTTATTCAATTAGTCATATTATATGGTGAAAAATAATTTTCAATAAATCATAAAATTTTCTCTTTTTTATAGGATTATTAAAACATTGGCATGTACTAAGTGCAAAATATCCTCCTCTATATATTTTGGTACCACTTTATTGTCTAGCGTATCTACATAGCATGTTTGGTATGTCAAAGGAAAGAGAACAAAAAATGTGAAAGTTGAAAGAAATTTTAATTTTATTATTATAATTATTATTCAATTATTATTTAACACTATCTATCAATTATTATTTAATTGTTAAAAGTAAGAGTATTATAGATATTTTCTATCTATAAAATTATTTTTTTATTTTTATACCTAACTATTTTATTATTATTCAATTATTATTTAACACTATTTATCAATTATTATTTAATTATTAAAAGTAAGAGTATTATAGATATTTTTTATCTATAAAATTATTTTTTTATTTTTATACCTAACTTTTTATATATCAAACTAGTCATAAGTCAAGACAATAACCCATGACAAGGGTAACAAAAAGAAGCAAAAAGCTCAATGAAACCCACTTGTCTGGGTCGACACCTCAATTTTTCTTCCATCCCGAAGGACGAAGAGCCTGTTTCTATCAGACTCTTATTTTTTTATACTTTATTTGATTGGAGGATATAATGGTAAAAGAAATGTAAAATATAGATAGGTAAAAGTATATGAAATAAAAAATAAATATTTTACCCTTACTTTTCAGAAAAGTGATTTGATAAATAAAATAATAAATATAATAATATAATAAATATTAGACAAACAATATAAATGGATTACG
This sequence comes from Erythrophleum fordii, assembly GCA_032878935.1. NCBI lineage: Eukaryota > Viridiplantae > Streptophyta > Magnoliopsida > Fabales > Fabaceae > Erythrophleum > Erythrophleum fordii. The sequence continues at coordinate 25,197,121 of JAVQMF010000054.1, read as the reverse complement.
TTCACATTACTGTGAACCAAACGGAGCCAAGTTTCTTGTCACTATGACCAATGGTCATAAGTATCAGGTGCTGGTTTTTATGGCCCACCTAAGTGGTGATAATGATATTTTTATTTTATTTTAAAAATGATTTCATTAAAAGTTTTTAAGTCACTATATTTTAGAATGATATTTCATGGTATTCACTATTTTTCTAATGCTATTATAAGGTACCCTTCTAAAATTATTTAAATGATTTGAGGTAAAATTAACTTTTATAACACACAATAAATCACAAACTCTTCATTTTATTGATAGAATTATTAATTATTTAATTTATTTTTTATATTCTAATTCAATAATCAATAGCCTTACTATTAGGCCCCGTTCTTTATGCGTGAAATGGCAAGGGAAAGAAAGAGAGAAAAGAAAAGTTGAGAAAAAATTTTAATTTTATCATTTCAATTATTATTCAATCATTATTTAATATTATTTATTAATCATTTCTCAATCATAAAAAGTAAGAGTAATAACATTATTTTCTATCTTCAAAATCACTTTTTTTTCCTTCCCTTTCCATTTTCATATTTAACTTTTCATCTACCAAACAAGCTCTTAGAGAAAGGTGCTAATGTGAGCACTAAAGAATTTCTTTAATTTTTCACTTATAAACATTATTTGATAAGTAAATATATTAAAATTTTTAATATTAACAATATTTAAATAGGATATATAAAGAACTTAAAATTTTCTTAGTAACGATGACATTTTAGATATAAAATTTGAAGCTGTTTTATAGCTCATACAGACCTTTTATTAAAATTGTCAAATATGTATAAAAGTTAACTACCTATGAAACATTATCGCAGAGAAAATGTGTTTGTCTGAAATTTGCACAATGAAAAAAAAAGAAGTATGAATTATCTAAAGTTGAGATAAGCACTGTGTATTGCAAACGCACTGTTTTTTATTTAAAAAAAAATTAAATATTTCAAGTACACTTCACTGTAATTTACTTCAGATGATTCGTGCTAGGAAAACGGAGGTCAAAAGGAGAAACTCACCTTGTAGCTGCCAACATAATCTCCTTCAGCTGACTTTTGTTCCCAGACTCAGCGCTTAATGCCTAGAAGTTACCCCAAAAAATACTTAATTTTCTTTGTAATTAAACTAAAACTCAAAAATGAATGAATGAATGAATGAATGATATCACTTAGATTCAAATAAAATCATGTACTAGTTACGCTTGATTAAGACTAGAGTATTGTGTAAGTAGAAATCTCTTTTAGCTCTCTTACAAGATGCGGCGCCGTTTAGTAAATGGGTGTGTTGGATATTCATATATACATATTAGATAATCAACAAAATATAACATGTTACTAATTGCAAAGGAGGCAATTGCCCATTTTGCCCCAGAAAAATTGAAGTGATGTTTTATTTTTTATTTTATGTTAACTAATAAAAAAATAACTTTATATTATTTTTAACTTTAAAAATATTTTAGTCATTTAGTCATTTTTAATTTTTAATTTTTTACTATTTTTATTTGACTAAACATCCATATAAAAAATACTCTTATTAATTTTATGTCTTAGAACCATAATTTCAGACCAAAAAAGTTCAATTTAATTCTCATTTATAGTCTTTTAAACATCTTTATCGTCTACTCAACTCTTTCCCAGTATTATGTATTTAAGTTTATTTGGTGTCACTATCATTTTTCCTGAAAGAGATCAGATTGATTGTAGCGGGGACCATGGTTAGGTGTGTGACGGTTTGGCATACTTATCACAATGGCGGGAAAAAGAAAATCCACATCTATCAATAATTACTTTGAGAGTTCTACCCATGTGGCTAAAATACTATCACAACTTATTATCCAATTGCAACTTGTTTTAGATTATTTCTAAAATATGACAATAAGAAAAACAAAATATGCTCTCATCATAGTAAAAAAAAAAAGTGAGAGTCATAATCCCCAAAGAAAAAAAAATGCACAAATCAAGGGAACAAAACAACGTTCCAATGTGAGAAAATGTATTCAATTATTTAGTTTTAAATTTTATTCTTATATTATTTGATACCTAAAAATTTGTTATTTATTATTAATTAAACAAAATAAATCTTCTCAATTTTTTTTTAAATTGACAGTGTTAATTTCATAAAAATAGACACAAAATAAATGGAGACTATTATTCAAACAAATTATATATTTTATGTTTATCTTTTTCTAAAATTAATAAAATTAATTTTGGAAAAATAAATTAAAAGATTCCAAACTCATTTATCAAATGATGAATCAAGATCTCCTTATGTTCTCATAAGAACAAGAGGGTCTTATCCTTTTTTTTTATTTACTTTATTCACACACGACTTTCTCATTCTAAGACATGACCCTTCTATTTTCACAGGAATAAAAGGAGATCCTGATTTCGAACCTCTATAATACTAGTAACATTCTACGCAATTGAAGAAAGAGATAGAAAGAAATAAGTTGTAGATTTCACTTTACATGGGGTTCACATACCTATTTCTCTCTCACTGATTGTATGTAATTGCTATAGAAAATTCAAATTAAAAAATTTGTCCCGTAACTGAATAAAAAAAATTCAAAAACTGAACTACGTAGAAATAAGATTAAAGGCCAAATAATTAAACCATGCATACAAAATGTAAATTTTCTGACAGTTTTCCAAATTAGAAAAAGAAAACAAAAAATTTGCTTAGGAATAGATATAAAAATTAAGAGCATGATGTTACCTGACTGATCACAGAAGAAGCTTGGTTCCAATGAAAAGCAAAGTAAGTGAGAATGCATCTGTCAAACTCCTGAATCAGCTTCTCATAGAGGGAAGCAGCGTCAGCATCATCCTCATTGGCAAAATACTCACAGATGCTTTCCTCACACCCTTTGGCTTTTCTCAAAAAGGCATTTGCCAATTTGCAAAGCCTAGGGACCTCCTCAGCATCTTCAAACCCCAGTTGCCTTGCTGCAAAACACACACACAAAGCAAAAGTCAAAAGTATCTTAATTTGCCGGCAATTATTAATCTTCACACAGTTCATGTCTACGTGGTTCTCTAATCGCATGGAACATGTAGAAGTCTCATCAAAGGGAAGAAAACAAGTTTCTTTAAGAGGTAGATATGGATCATTGACCTTTCTTTAGACAGCTCCATAAATGATAAGAATAAATTAATTAAGACTAATCACGGAATCAGTTAGAAACTCACAGCCTTTATTCGAATTCCTTTTATCAAATGAGTTCTAATCACTATTGACCTTTACAAATATGAGAATCTTGAATAGTGGTTTCAGTAACAAACCGAAAGGGATTCGTATATCCTCCCAAATCCGTACTAGATAGAGTTGAAGAGAGACTAAAAGAAGATTACAATACTAAGCTTACCAGGTAAGATCAGGATGAAATCAACTATCTACTCTCTCTCAAATCGCACCCAATACAGTAATAGAGAAATCTTAATCCCAAAATCTCATTATTTGGTCCAAAATTTGTGTGCAGAAGCCAACATAATGGGAATAAATCGGAACCACGTACCAACATAATGGGAGAACTTTTCAAGCTTTCCGACACGACCAGATTCTGTTCTTTCAAGCTTTGGGATGATCTTTTGGTCCTTCTCCGCCGCCTTCGACGCCACCTGCCCGTAGCTCAAGGCGTCGGCGGCGGCAATTAAGCCGGCAAAAGACACAGCGAAGAAATGGGAGATGTTCACTCTGCCATCTGCAAAGAGAGAGAACTTGAGTGATGAGTGCACAGAGAAGTAAAATTTATGAAGGGGAAAAGAGACGAAGGTAGGGGCAGGCATGGCGGGGTTACCGTGGAGATTCATCTCGTTGGAGATTCAGAGATAGTTCCAGATGCTGTCAGATTTTGCTGGCTCTCTAAAGGAACGAGTTGAGTCCTTTTATCAGCGATGAATTATAAATAATTTGAAATTTTGAGTTAAAATTTTTTTAAAATTGAATAATTTCGTCGGCAAAATTTTATATTAAATAATTTTAAATTAAAATTAAAAAAATATTAATTTAAAATTTTGAGTTAAAATTTTTCATATAATATAAATTTTTTATCTTAAAATTTTTTAAAATAATTTTAAAATTTAAATCTTTTTAATATAAATATCTTTTACTTTAAAAAAAATTAATTATAATTTTTTCTTTCATCGTTGCCATGGTCATAAGTGGTTGTGGTCCCAAGCGAAAGTCATAAATGGGCGGATTAATGGACCACTACCGCATGGCACTTTTGACCAGAGATATTTTTGGGTTTAAATTTTTTTTAAAAATAAAGAATAAATTGATAATTTACTTTTTAAAAGTGAAAAAACACATTCTTCTCTTTTTAAAAATAAAATTTTTAATTTAATTATTAGAATATTATTTTTTAACTTAATTATTTAAAGATAAAATTTTTTAATATTGTCTTCAAATATTTTTTTAATCAAAATAATTCATTAAAAAAAGAGCACAAATGCTTTTCAAAAAGGCCATTTTGATTAAAAAGAAAATGCTTAGGGCGAGTTATTTTTTAGAGGGTAAATCATTAATTTGCTTTAAGAAAATGTTGATTACTTAAATATATTAGTATATTTTTTTAATAAAATTTAGAGTAGATAACACTTTCTGTCGCAAAGAGTACAAAAATTTTAAGTTGATGCTTCAAAATGTGAGTTTCTTAATTTTGTCTCTCAATCACTTTTTTAATCAATTTAGTCCTTGTATCTGTTAAACTAATGTGGATTTAATTGAGTTGCTACTTAGACTAAGAGAATGTTTACATTACCATTTGGTGACCAAGAAAATGAATAATGTGTAATTGCATCTAATCAATAAATTTGGAGCGTGTAGTGTTCTATCTTTTGCTTTGCCACATACTAAGCATAATCATTTCATCAGTCACGTCAGCATTATGTTACGTTAAATTAATAATTTTATTAGATTCATTATGTTATGCTAAATCAACAATTAGTTTGATTTATGTCAGTTTAATAAATAAAGTGATTAAATTGATTTAGAGATGAAAGTATATACTTTAAAGAATCAAACTAAAATTTTTATATATTTTAAAAATAAAAATTGTAATCTATTCTAAAAATATTTGTATATATTTATGTGTCAATATTTATAAGTAACTTGATTTATTTAAAATTTAAATCTGTTCACTTTTTTAAGAATATATGAAGTTTATATCTCTTAAAAAAGAAGGTGAGAATATATGAACTCATATTATTTCTCTCCAACGTTATTATTATTATTTTTTTTTGGTGATAATATTTCAGAATTGTGGGAGTAGATAGTTAGGTAAATATTTCCGGGGTGAATGTCTTCACGCAGTGGAAAAAGATTCTCTACAGATTGATTTGCTTCATTATGGTTGTCGATTTCTTAATCAGTCAAAATTGAAATTGTTGGGCATGGAAAACTTGTTCGGAGGCTTACCAATAGTGAACAGTATTTTTAAATTCTCAATAAAGACAAAAAAACATTATAAAATTATTTCCATGAATGATGTAATTCAGTTTTTTTTATTCAATTCTTTTATTGAGAATTGTATAATCAAGAATTCAAAATTTTTCAGACCAAATGACAATCCATAAATCTTATTAAATATAAAAATAAAAAAAATAATGATGCTAATAAAATAGAATAATTACACTTAGTATAATATATAAAGAAAAAAATGTCATTCTATTTATATATTTGATTAGATAAAAATAATATCATAATTAAAAAATAATAGAAAAATCACTATTGTGTTATTACTTAAAAATAGTGTTAAAATTAAAAAAAATAATGATAACAAGGATATAATAAATGTTATATAAATTAAATATAATAATTACTTTTAATTTAAGTATTTATAAAATAAAAATAATTCTTTTTTCTGATCTTACAGAATATATATAATGAGATTATTCAATAATTTTTTTCCCCATCTCTTCTACCTCTTCGTATCAAAGTAAAGATGTGCTTGAAAAGTTTTGAATCAGTTATTCTCTACGCAAAAATGACCAATGCCCCTCTCTTCTACTTTACCTTCGGTGGGCCATGCACCGCATTTGTGCAGGATCCCAGCATTTGAAACGTTTTAAAACTATATGGCTCCTTTTTTATTTTAAAAATATATAATTTTCTTTCTGTAAAATTAAAATATATATTAATTATAATACAAAAAATTATAATTAAATTTATTTTGATAAAATATCCCCAAAATTACTATATATTATAACAAGTATTAAATTATTTCATCAATAAATAATGAATCTTTTAAATTTAGCACATTATAAAAGCATTTGATAAAATAATAAATTATTAAAAATAAATAGCATATTTTAAAAATAATATTTTAAGATTAAATATTTGAAGGTAATAATTTAATTTTCAAGAATGATATTTGTATGATATATTAATCAATATAAATATTGTCATGAATTAAATAAAATTTTAAAACAATTTAAATTTATTATTTTTTACATAAAAAATTTTTAAAAAATTTCAAATTAATAGAAAATTTAATCTTTAGTTTTAAGGTTATAATAGTATATTTTTAAAATAAAAATTATACAATTTAAATACTTTTAAAAGGAAAAAATTTACCCTGGTTAAAGGTACTAAATATGAATAACAACTCATTGAAGTGAACAGGTTATTTTTAACAAAAAGTTAGAATGGAGGATCCAGATCAATAAAATATTATTATGAAAAACCTTAAAAGTTAATATTATTTTGCAGAACCAAATGAAAATTGATGGACAAAAATGTCCTTGCTCTGTTAACAAGGGAATCCTGCGCAATTTACTCTCGCCGTCTTTCTTCTTCTTCCCCCATGTCTTTCCTCACTAGTTTTGACTTCCTCCATAATCTTTCTCCCCTTATTTTTTTAGCTTTCTTCTTTTGCATGATTTAAAGTCAAAACTAGCACTTAGGGCGAAGTATGGTGTTAAGGATCAATAGCATCAGCAAAGCATTTATGAGGTTTAAATCTATTACTACCAAGTTATACCGATTATTATAAAGTTTAGGAATATTACTACGCGAGTTTAAGAAATTTACTACTATATTTAAACTCCTTACAGTGTAAATAGTTTTAGAGCCATTGTTACAAAGTTTAGGTGTTATTAGTGGATTTAAGGAAATGTACCACTCCTTTTTAAAGAACTTGCTATAGTATAATTACTAATTATTTTAGGACCATTACTTCAAAGCTTAAGGTTGTTATTACGCGAGTTGAAGAAATTTCCTATATGTGTTAGGCTCCATGTATAGTAGATAGTTTTAAGGCCAAATTTAGATAACAAAGATGACTAATATCATTTCCAAGAACCAATCATTACATAAGTACAAGGAAGGAAAGAAATAAAAAATAAAAAATGAGACAATATTGATACAAAATTGACCTCTGGACCACTTGCAAGTTTTCTCAAAGGGATTAAAAAAAATCTAGAGCAGATTTCCTATCAAGCATCCTAGGAATGACTCCCTTCACTTGAATACAAAGAAAAACTGTTACAGCTATTATATAGGGAAAAAAAAGATTGGCAAATAATATTAAGGACATTTTTGCTTATGAGCACATTACAACTAAAACAAAGGGAATGCTTGCTACCATTTAGTGCTATATTAATTACTTATGAATTGTTTTTTTTCCTTGTCAGTGAAGCATATATGGAATATTAAATACAAATTGAAGTAAAAGGCATCATAATATTAGAAATTTCCACTTTATACAAAATAACAATATGCAAAATATTTTATATCTTGCATCACTTTGTTCAAAAAATTTTTAGGCTTGTCTTGCAACTTTACAAGCACATTTGGACAAGGCATACATATTGCATACTTTCACTAATCTTCACTTGATGTGAAGCACTAGAATTTTTATGCATACTTTCATTGATCTTCATTTGAAGTGATCCACTAGAACTCTATTCTTGAGATAAGGCCATGGCCATCAACAAAGTGAGAGTCTCACCTATCCAACTTACTGCATCATGGTAGAGAAAGGATCTGACATGGACCTAATTATTGTGTGTGATTTAGCTGAGGTGTGCTATTTAACAATGACCCTTTACTTATCTGGGTGTCCCTTTAGAGTTAACTCATGCGCTTCCCCCTCCTAAATGTTGTGATATAGAAGATTGCAAAGAGGCTTTACAATTGCAATAGTGCTTTATTTATCTTTGGGTGGTTGAGTTACTTTAATCCAAGCATCCTTGTCCAACATCCTTTTTTAATATCTTTTGTTGTTTAGAATCATTGTAAGAGTAATTAAGAGATAAAGAAGAATACATGAAATTTCTAGTGGTTAAAGCTTGGATAGAATAATAAAGGTCATTTGACTGGTTTGGAATTATCCTATAAGACTAAAAAAGAGTGTTTGGGTCTTGGTATAATGATTATCAAGGGCATTGTTCTAGTTGCTGAGTAGATAGGTGGGTTTCCTTTAGAGACTAATTCTCTTAGGCATAAATTAAACAATAATAAATATGGTGTTACGTAGATGTTATTGGAATTTATGCTACTCATGCAAGCACATAAAAAATCAACTCTTAAGTATATCCTTCCTTTTGCCTCCTCTTAATTTTCATGTTGAGGAATGTTCTCATTTCAAATTTAAAAGGAACCATTGGGCGAGGAACTCTTTTCTCCTGATTTTCATTTTTGAAAAGTGTTATTCCTATTTCAGGTTCATAATCTAATGGTATAGAGTTTTATGACTATTATTACAAAATTTATAGGTATTACTATTAGATTTAAGGAAATTTATGTCTACTTTTAGGAACCTTCCAAAATATAGTTACTAGTGTAGTTTAGGTCCATTACTATTAAATTTAGAGATGTTATTAATGGATTTTAGGGAATTTACTACAATGTTCAGGCTAACTAAGTTTAGGACCGTTAATGCCAAGTTTAGTTTGAACATCGTATTTTGTCCGAACAAACTCCAAAAATAATAAAAAAATCAAATTAAAAAATATATATATGAAAATAAAAAAAATAGATAAATAGAAAACAAAAAAAAAAAGAAAGACAAAAATCAAATAAACCCTTTTAACCCCACAAACTCAAAAAAAAAAAAAAAAAAATCAAAGGGAAAGAACCTACAAACAAAATTAAAAATGAAAATAAAAAAAAAGTAAAAGCCCATTAGTCTAAAATTAGAACAAAAAGAGAATAACAAAAATCTAAACAATGAAATAAAAAAAAATCAAAAAAATCAAATCAAAATAAAAAAAACTAAAAAAAATAAAAAAAAAACAAAAAGAAAGAGAAAAGAGAAGGAGAAGGGAAAGAATTGGGCCTGAAATAATCAAACAAAAAAAGAAAAAAAAGGTCCAGAGAATGGGAGCCCATGGAAGCCCATTTTTGTTCAGCCCACAAATCTCGGATTCCCTCTCCCTGCTTCGCTAACCCGATTCAAAACCCGAAAAGGAAATGAAACACCTCAGACGTAAGGAACCCTAAACGACTATTGGTCCCCCCCTCCTCTGCTCTGGCGCTGCTCCCACGAGCAAGTTTGAAGGCAAGGAATGAAAGGGTACGGAGGAGTGTTGGTGCTGTGAGTGGGTGGAGCAGAGGAGGACGATGAGCCCGTACGAAGAGCAGAGGGGGACCACAGGAAGGACGCCTATAAAGGTCGTGAGAACGAGAGTGAAGGGGGTTTTTTCTTTTGGGGTTTTCGGGGAATTTCTCTTCAAGGGAGGAGAAAGGCCGAGTAAGTGTAGTGGCAATTTTTAGGGTTTTATTTTCGGTGGCTGGTGAGAAGTTCGAGAACCAGAGGGAGGAAGGAGAGCTTCTGGGGTTTTTTTTTCAGGGGGAAAAATTTCCCTTTGAGAGAGGAGAAAAGGGGTTCACTTTGGGTCGAGAGAGAGAGATTGGCGGAAGGAAAAGAGAATCGAGAGCAAAGAGGAGAGCTCTGAACCAAGGAATCAAACCGGATCCTGGTGCGACGTCAAACTCCGACGCAGAGGGATTCGATCGAAGAAACATTTCCATCCAATCCTTCAAGAACCAGAGAAATTCAAAAGGTATGTTTCTCTCACTTTTCCTTTATCCCGGGACTACGAAACCATGATTGAGACTCTGGGTGATTGCTTGAATGTCATATTGTTTAAATATCTGACTGCTGCTGGTTTATCATGTGTCCTGGATTCATAAAACAATGGGATATATTCTGTTCTGGGATGTAGAGGCCGGGATTCATGTTGATTAGTTAGGTCAGAACAGGAGTCTGGACCAATGATTTGATTAGGATTTCCGTTATTCCTCTATTAATAATCAGCCCCTGATGAGAAAATTTGTGTATGTCTCTGTTTGGCATTGATATGCATCTGAAGCCTTAGTCTGGATGTATTTATATTTGCTAGATTTCGTCTGTGCCTGAATTTGCATGATGAATTCTCCACGGAAACATGGTTGGTTTAGTTGGTGATTCCCGCTGTTATTTTCCTATTCTATAACTTGGGGTGGAAATTTATGATCAAGGATACCCCAACTGTACGTGGACATTAGAATAGGAATTCCCAGTTCTGGGTTTGCTTATTGCAAGGTGTGGATTTACATAAGTCTAGGATTTTGGAATCAGAATGCATGCTACTTTTAATGCTTCCCATTTGCTACTAAATTCTGCTTTGCCCTATTACTGGTGTCTTTTTATACACGTTGATGCTCGTATGGTGCATGGAGTAACACATGAGGAGCCCTGATTGACACAACATATGGGCATGGAACATGTAGCCACATGCTGGGAGAGATAAGACTGAGTTTATGTAGTGTAAATCTTTTCCATTTCTATCTGTTCCCTTGTAGTTTTGTTCAAATGCTGTAATATGACTAATGAACTACACAAGGCACACACAAGCATGAATACCTGATTTTTTTTCTTTCCCGGGTCTTGCTCTCGTTTTGCATTTTATTATTATTTTCATTTTACTTTTCTTTTTTTAGGATTTTGCCATGTGAGATTGCATATCTCCTCAGGCACCTAGTTAAACCCAGAGATCATGTGTGGCCAATAAGCCTCCTTGGTAACTTTTGGGCTTCAAAAGGCCTCAAACAAAAGAATTTCGCATAAAATTTTCAAAAAAAAAAAAAAACGACAGAACACAAGGAAGATAAAATGGTTGGTGGGAAATCAATTTTTATCACTTCTTAAGCCCTTTAATCTATCTGATAAAAATGAAAAATTGCTCTTTGGTTTTTCTTAATAAAAGATAATAATAAAAGAAATAACATAAGAAAAGGATGGAATGAATAGTAGAATAAGAAAATAAAGGTTATAAAATAAGCAAAAAGGAAAAAATTGTGAATAAAAAAACAATGATAATCCAACATGGAACAAGAAAAAATAAGAAAATAAAAAAGATAAAAACCAAAAACACAAATGGGAAAGTCTAGTGAAGGGAATCAAATGTTCAAAAAGAGGAGAGGAGGATATAATAAACATAATGATAATAACATAACTAGAAATTAAATAATAGGACAATAAAACAAAAAAAAAGGGAAAAAGAAAAGAATCAAAAGCAAAAGAGAAACCAAAAAAAAAAAATACTAATAATAATATAATAAAAAAATCAAAACACAAAACAGAAAAGAAAGCAAGAAATGGGAAAAAAATAATAATAATAAAAATCAAAATTAAAAATTAACAACATAACAAAAACAAAAACACAACACAAAAATAAAAATAAAAACAAAGAACGAAGAAAAAAAAACAACAAAAAGAAAAAGAATGCAATAGAACCAAAAGAATAAATAAATAAAATAGAGGTAAAAACGAAAATAAAATAAATAATGACAAAACAAGACACAAATTAAAACAATATTAAAAAGAGAGGGAAAAAGACAAGAATGAAAAAACAAATTAATAAAAAAAAGGGGGAAAAATTAATTAAAAAAGAAAAAAAAACAAAGAAAAAACATAGATAATATATATATATATATATATATATATAATATATATATATATATATATAAACAAACAACAACAAAAAAACAAAATAAGACCCAAAAAAATGAAAAAAGGGTAATATAAAAAAAAAACAAACAAGAAAATGAAATGAAAATGATAGAAAAACAAAAAATGATAAGTAAGAGGAAAATTGAAAATGCAAGAAAATTAAATTAAATTTTCCATTAGCAAATCAAAACACATCAACAAATTTTAAAACTTGTTTTATTTGTTAAAAGAAAAAAGTAATTTATTTTCTCTGTCTTTTCACAAAAAAATATAACAATACCCAAACCAAAAAAAATAATAATAAAGAACAAAAACAAAAATGAAAACAAAACAAAACAAAACAAAACAAAACAAAAAAGAAACCAAGAAAAAAACAAAAACAAAACATAAAACAAAGAGAAAAAAAAAACCAACCAACAAATATAATTTCCACCGAACTACGTGGACTTTGATCCCTTTCAAAGGGTACGTAGGTCCTAGGCTTTCATCCTAGGTCAAGTCCGCCATTGTAAATAATTATTTTCTTTTAGTTTTATTTTATTTTATTTCTTTCCTCTTATCTTAAATCTTACTTCTTTGATCTCCTTTTTCCTTTTTACTCTTAATTCTAGTTTATTTAATCTCTTTACTGTTTGTTTTGCATGTGATTGTTTAAGGAGAATGCAAATAGATTAAAGGCTATGATAATTTTGCACAACTGACTTAGGGTAACCGTTCTTAGGAATGAGTGTAGTAGGGTGCCTAACACCTTCCCCACTCACAATCGACTCCCGAATCCGAATCTGGTTTGCAGACTATTTTTCAAACTAAAAAAGGCTTTTCTAAAGTTTTGCCTTTTCAAAATAAATTTTGATGGCGACTCCTATCTATTTGTACCCTATTTATTTGACCTACATTTACTTTTAATTCTTTGATTTCTTTTAAAGGCCCTACGCGGTCGCATTTTCGGGTGTGACATTTAGTAACATAACTTATTGGACCTTAAGAAAATAGACGATTATAGCAATGGAAAAAAAAAATTTTAAGGAATTTCATAATCTTATTATAATCATAACAACCAAATATTTTACAACCATTCTATTACAAGCCTTACAGTAGAATGTTTTTATCTATAATTATAATAGTACAAAATCTAGAGGAGGAAACAATCAATGCATCATGTCTTTCTAGTTTGCTTCCCTTAGGTTGTTGCAATTGCAGAAGCCATTACTTCACCACGGCACTTGTTCAATGGATGGTTCATTAAGTCCCACATGAGTTGGACATGAAATGTATCCAATTCTTCTTGAAAACCACAACCATTATCCCAAATTCAGGTTTTAAAGAAAATAAATAATATCTAATACACAATAGCATTCGCTCAAAGCTAGCAAAAATTTCATATCCATAAGTCTAAATCTCTATTATAGTCTTTCACTGTCCAAATTTTTTTCGCTAACAAAACCCAAATATATTTCGAATGTGATTTAAAAGCATATAAATACTAACATTTTTAAAAGGAATGAAATTGTGAATCTTATGGTCTGTTAAATGAGAAGGAGAGGTGCTACTTATCGTTGTTTCTTATAGATTTACGAGCGTGGTAGAACTCGTCAAAGACTAGCTTTGGCACGTGAACGCCAAACTGTTGAAGGATATCCATCCAGTGAAAAAATGTCTAAGGATTTTTAGTGATTGATTGCAGAAGAAATAGTTCAAGAATTTTCAATAATCAGTTGCAGGAGAAACCATCGAATGATAGGTGATAGAGGATCGAGAAAGAAGAAAACAGTGTCTGGATGGCAAAATAGCTTTTGGATTCATTTGGATTCGAACGGTTGTTTAATAAAAGAAGAATATTTTTATTCATCAAATTTCATTTGGCTTTGCAGAGTAATATTGATTTTTAAGATCCCTCATAATAATTTTTTATTAGTCTAGGTCCTCCTTTCTAATTTTTTTTTATTTTTAACAACAACCAAAAAAATTATAAAACTATTTAGATAGATAATGTAATCATTTTTTTAATTGAAACTTGTATAATCCAAAAGTCAAATCTTTCACGACAAAGATTAGTAGCTAGAAGTTGATAAATGTTTTCTTAATTTAAATTTTGAAAGATTAGTGTCACATGTAGGTATTGGTATAATAAATAGTTGTTATTTATAATTTTTTTGAGTAAATTATACAATTTTTTTTATTTTATTAAAATTATATAATGTTTTCATTTTAAAAAAACATATAATCCCTTTATGAAACAAAAAATTATAGTATACTTTCACTTAATTTTAAATATTTTTACTAATACACTTTCTATTAATCTAAATGTATATTTTTAAGAAAATTAAAATATTCCCTTACATATTTTTTATAAAATATATTTTAGTTAAAAATTTAAAATAAAATTAAAATGTATATTTTAAAAATAAAATAAAATTTTATATAATTTTAAAAATATTTAAAAAATTATATAATTTATTCTAATTTTTTTATAATTTTTATAGGTGACAAGTTATTGCATATAAGTTTAATTAATGTTTCATTAAAATGTTTTAGTGAAACTAATTAAATTTAGATATATTCTTTTAAAAATTATAGATTTCAATACTTGTCCATGCATGATCCTGAAAAGATGAGAAGTCAGTAGGGATTTGATTTGACACAATTACGTAGACGATAGACATCACATCGACTGTTGCGCCTACCTTTATTAAGGAAGTGATATAGTTAAGGGAAAATTACGTAGGTCAAAAAATAAAAAAAATTATTTTTAAAGATCTTTATTATTAAATTTAATTAATTATTATTAAATTCAGTAATAATTATTCTAAAATAAAAAATAATAAATTCTTAAAAATAAATTTTTTTATTTTTTAGTTTTTTATTATAATTTTTTCTATAATTAATAGAAAAAATTATATTTTTAATTTGTATAATTAAATTTTTATAATTTAAAAATTTATAATTAAATTTTTTAATTTATTTCTTATTGTTAAATTTTTGTTAAGTTTTTTAATATATTTAATTATATGTTGATTTAATACTTTATATATGTATGATTTATATAAAAAATTAATATATAATAATGAAATGAGATTAATTCAAATGTATAGTGAAATATTGATAAAAATATAATAACAAGAACCAAATTAAATTTGTTTAAATTATAAGGACTTAATCATTAATATTTAAATTATAATAATTAAATTAAAATTTGAATAAAATTATAAAAATAAAATATAATTTTTCTTGATTAATAATAATATTAATATTGATGAACGAGGGCGGACATGCATTGCTTGGGGAGAGGATGCAACCCTTTTCTTAGTAGTAATTTAATATTTTGGTGAATCAATGTGTGTCAATGCCTGACGTTGCAGGCGATGCCGCAGGTTGCACATGTTTTTTATGGACTTTTTGAGTTAATTACTTGAAAAAAAAATTGTGTCAAATCCGCAATTGTAAAAAATATTTGTTTCAAATGTTATAAATTTGAGAAATTTTACGACAATGTCATCAACTTTTTTATTTTTTTTAAATCATAAGAAATTCTTATGTAATTCTAATAATTTTTGGATTTCCTATGGCATGTGAAATAAAAAAATTGAAGGAATAAAAATGAAAGAAAAAATATATAGATTGAATAGAAAATAGTACTTATATTTTTATTTTAAAAAAGTAAATATTATTAAATTATAATTATAAAAATATAATAAATATTAAAAAAAAAGCAATTCCCATATTTCTTCTCACTGTAGTACCAAACGCAACTAAGAGGGAAGCAAGGGCCCTGTTGTTTGCCAATCTCCTAGACAAGATCAATGGGAAATGAGAGATAATTGTTTTTCGTAATAACCTATTTAGTGTATAAAAAATTTGGAATAGAAATAAAAATAAAAAATAATTTTAAAGATAAAAAATAATTTTTTACCTTTATTTTAAAAAATTTATAAAATGAGATAGATATTATTAAAAATAATTATATGAACAAAATAAATATTATGAAAATTTTTTTCTTCTTTTGTTTTTTTCAACCTATCAAACAAGCCGGAAAAAAATCGTACACCTGGTCCAAGCTTTTCAAAGACCTGTTCAATCCACTTCCGTATTTGGAATCCAAGGTCTAACTTTATCCCAAGTCCTAACATATATGGCCATAATTCCTTTGAAAATATTCACTCATTGCCACCTTTATCATGCTCTCCAAGCTGTTGCAGCACCTCAATTTGTACCGTGGCTGCTTCTCGAGTTGCAAGTTTTATACGAAACTTCATAACCAGAAAAATGACGTCACAAGCGTGGAAGGAGATGACGCCCGCAACACGTGGCAGTGCAGCATTGGATTTTAAAAATAACTTTAGCCGTTAAAAAAATAGAAAAATATAATACATCTTGTCTCTTTCTTTCGTACTTCTTTCATCCTCCTTGCTTCTTGGCTGAAATTTCTATTGCACCCCAAAAAATTTTTTTTTGGACCCTCAGAGCTTACATAGAGCACGAAATTCGGCGAATTCCCTGTGATTTTTTTTTTTTTTTAAAATTCAGGGATCTCAGAGTTCCCCAATACTCCTTTAGTATGGAGAGAAAAGAATGGGAGTAAAACAGAAAAAAATTATTACATAATGTTTATTATATTTTTATTGTTATTATCAACACTGTTAGTTCATTTTTGTTATTTTTTAAAATAGTGATATAAATATTACTTTTTCTTTGTTTTATTCATTTTTTTATTTCTTTCCTATCTCATTCTTTTCTATCCTATTATACCAAATGTTGCGTAAAGCATTTGAAAATACTTTTCACTGCTATGGATTTGATACATAATTTTTTTTTTTGAAATATTTAGCTTAAAAAGTCTGTTTTTATGTTTTATTATATTTAAAAAAAATCTACCATTAAATGTTTAAAAAATACACATTTTAATTATTTAATTTTAAATTTTAAAAATATATAATTTTATCTCTCATCAGTACATGTTCTAAAAACTAACAATAAACAAGTTTAAATTCTTAAAAATTAAATTACATATTTTTAAATTTTAGAGACCAAAAAGTAATTTTGTTTTTTAGACTACCTAAAAGCATATATTTTTGTGTAAGCATGATTTCTTATGCTCTTGCACTATTGTTTAAAATATTAAAATATAAACATTAATATTTTTATATTTGATATGATATTTAAAAATAATTGTTTATAAAAATTAAAATTATTAAAATGTAATATCCTCATAATTTTCAGAAAGTGCAAGTACCCCAAATTATAGCATTATATATTCTCTTCGGTATTTTTGGATGCCACCAAGTTTAATAAATACAAATGTATTAAATGCAACGAAAAATACAAAGATTAGAAGAATTTTTTTCCCTTTGCATTTAAAAAAATAAGAAAATTTAATTTAAATGATATCTCAAAATATTAAATATAAAGTTTTGATATGAAAATATTTGAATTATTTAGTTTATAAAAATCGTTAATAAAGTATTATTCAAGTATCTACAATAAAAGAAAATTTTCAAAAATTTCATATTTATTATATAATATAGAGATATGATTGTTTTCATATACCTCATTTGTTATTTTATTAATAAGTTTATAAATATTTGAGAGATGTAGATGTCCACTTATCAACAAATGCCAAAAGAAAAACTAATAAAGATAGTTCTTAGCTAAACAGATATAATTGGTTAGTTAAGTCTAATTAACCTCGCTCAGATACAATATATTATATTTTTATAAAGTGTGACCGAAACATTTTTAAACTATAGAGTTGTGGCCACTTGCTTTATAAAATAGGCAATCCCACCATCCAGGTTATCATGCCTATTATTTGTGCTGTTTTTTTAATGAATTTTTAATTGTAATGGAAGAAAGAGGCTTTTCAACCAATCCATGATTTACCACGTCTTTCGCATGTTAATATGTTATATAATGCAGGTATAATTTATTAATTTGTGATATATAGCGACGTAATATTCAAGAATCAGAAAAGTAGGTCAATACCAGGGGTGGCGGAACTGGAATTGTCTCCTGCTTGCTATGTTGATCAAGTTGAGCGGTAAGCTAAATTTTTTTTAAATTTTAATTAATTATTTTTATTTTAATATGTATTTTTCATTTTAAAAGAAATAAGTTATCAGATGAAAATAATATTTTAATTTTTACTAAATTATTTGATAAAAGTTGAAAGATTATTTTTATTTTACTTTTTTTTAAAAATTAAAAAATCAAAATAAAAATTAATTGGTTGAGATTGGGAAATAAAAATTAAATGGTCCAAATGAGGAGGGTCCAGATTGCTACTGATCTTGGGAAGCAGAAAACGGTCGAAAGCAGGGGGATGTGCCCTAAACTCTAAATTTAAACGTTGTTATTTTAGAGATAATTATGATCTATATAAAACTTTTGATAGAATTTAAGTATGACTCCAAAAAATTATAGATTATAAATATAAGTTCTTGTCAAATTACATTCAACCCTAAAAAGAACAATAAAATTTGCACACAAATTCTTATAAATTATATAAGGCCATTTCAAAATCTTTGGTTAATACGTATTCTTCGTATGAACTAATATGGGTATATCAAACTTTCTGATTTAGACGAGATTACATCGCCATTGCCCAACTATATATAGCCATTTAGAGAATTTTTTATTTGAAAAAGTAATTAATTTAATAATATTAAAGAAAGAAGATTCCTGGGTTTGACATGAAAAATGTTTAGAAGCATAGCTTGTGACCCCGTTCATATAGCCACATTTTGCTTGGATTATGATGCAACCTTGCTGTGGAAGTAATGGTAGTAATCTCGTGATTTTTAATGCTGACGGGAAGAATAATATACATATATATATACATATATAATTTAATTCATAAAAAATATGATGTTACAAATTGTTCCTAAAATAAAATAACACATAGTTGAGTTTTCAAACTTTTTTATTGGTGATTAACTCAGTTTTTTTCCAGGGACCTATGTAGTTAATGCGATCTCATTTAATTTTTTTTTCTTAATAATATTGGAGTCATACTACTCGGCATTCAAATTATCTAGTCTGAAATCATTTTAATTAATAAACATCTAACACCTCAAATAGAAAAACAAATATATATATATATATATATATATATGTATATGGCGTTGCATAACTTGAGTGGTTTAAAAAATAAGAAAAAAATTTATATATAATTATTTATATCTTTATTGTCAGACTATGTAATTAAAATATAACAAATATATAATTCTTTAATAATAATATAATATATGTGTAATTTTTACAAATAATTATATAATTCATAATTAAACAATATATATTATATTATTATTAATAAACTATGCAGTTATTATATTTTAATTAAAAAATTTAATAATAAAAATATAAAAAATTACATATAAATCTAATCCTTAAATCTACTATATTAAAAACGATCAAGTTGGTATAACAACTTTCTTGTCGGTACAACGACTTTCTGGATTCATTGCCAGTTTCGACGAATATAAAAACAGACTTGGACATTGACCTCAAAAGAAAATAAAAAGCAAGCTCCATTTCCTTCATTTTACATGCCAAGACAGATTTTAACACTACGTAATGATTATATTCCCAATCCAATTGCAAGTCGACAAGATAATCTGCATCAGAGAGACTATTGAAAAGCAACAATTATCCATAATCAAGTCTAGTTTATACATGCAATTTGCAAAATCCAACTTGCAAGTGAAAGCGGGTATTAAAAAATGTAATGTATTGGAATTAATTGCATTTCATAAGATGAAAGCAATTCTTGCAATCAGAATGTTGTTGATGATATTCACAAACATATGATGGTAGTGAGCAACACTTTCTAATTTAGGTTTCATTTAGCATACAATGATTTGGATAAGGAATTTTTATTCAATAAGAAAAGTAAAAATGTTATCGACAAAAGAGAGAACAAACTCAGGCTTCTTACCTTAACTAATAGCCTGAATAACTAAATGCCTAGAAACCTAACAGTTTTTTCTTTTTAATTTTTTCTATCAGATCTTCTTCAGTTGGAATGTTGTTACCACCTTTTGAGGTTGTGCACCACCATGCCATGATTTCTTCCTGCACAATGGCAGAGATAGTGAAGATGAAGTGAAGTCCAAAAGGATATTCAAAGACAAAGATTTTTCTCTGGTCGTTGTGGAAAAATTCTTAAATAAATCTAATTAATAAGACAGCGAATAAGCAAAACCTATCATCAGTAGATATATAATCATGTTAGGCTCACTTTTTACTAAGACCTGCTTCAAACATACTAACATGTGTACTCGTGCTTGACCTAATCTACTTAAGAAATTTTCTAGTTCTTGTAAATGACTATTTGCTTATTAAGATAACCCTTGCAATAGTGAAAATAATAATAATAATGAAATAGTAGATAATAATTAGTTGGCAATAAAATAAAGGGATAGAACATAGAGTTTGTTAAATATATGCTATTAAGTTCTTCAATGAAAATATAACATATGAAGTAACTATTTAAAATAGTAAATTATATAATACTGAGTTATAAAAAATGTCTATGTATTATAATTTTATTAGAGAATCTAATAATAAATATTTATGAATAGAATCTAAGTTTTCTCCTAAAAAGAATTGTCAATTGCCTTGTTCTTCTTTTCCTTGTTCTTCTTGGAGTTAGAAGAAGTTCAAAAGGAAAAATCATTTACATGTGCCAAGAAGAAAAGGGAAATGCTCATATGTTGAATTAGATTAATTAGTAATTTTTTTTTGGCCAAAAGATTAATTAGTAATTGACCTCACTTGTTATATCCTTTTAAGAGAACCTAATAAAAAATGAACTAAAAACTGCAGCCTAAGCTTTCCAGGACAATTTCAATTTTTTAAAGTTTTTTATTGTAAAATTTTTGTAAAGTTTGAAAAGAGAAGAGAGAAAAGGAGTGGGAGAAAAAAGAGAAAGTTGGCCTCATACACACCTTTACTTTTGTATTACTTTCTCCAAATTTTACAAAAACTTTATAATAAGAAATTCTAAGAGATTCTTACACAAAAAATTGTCAATTTGCCCTGGCTCTTTTTTTCCTTTTTCTTCTTGTAGCAAAAGTTCAAAGGACACAATCATTCACATGTTCTACCAAGAAAAAGAAAACGCAAGTATGTATTGAATTTTATTTTAATTAATAAATGACTAGGAATTTAAATAGATTGACTTTTATGCAGTCATAATTGAAAATGTCTTTTTTTTTATTAACATTAAATTAAATATTCCGACTCTTGAGTCCCTTCACAAATTCTTAGGAGTTATGCTACATTGCACAATTACTTTTCTATGAATTGTGCATAAACCGCTAAAGTGGCTGAATCTGAGGTTGACCAAAAGTGTTGAAGTAATTAAGACTACTTGAACTCAAATGGAGGCCAATTAGCATTTTGTGCATAATTGGTATAAAGACATTGCTTAAGTAGCATTATTAAATGGATAAGACATGAAAAAAGTTCTCGCTGAAAAGCTTATTAACAGAAAGAAACATAATAAGTGAACAATTTTTCCAATTAACTATCACATTATTGATTGCTTCAAAAAAAAAAAAGAAAAAGAATAAATAAATTCTTTTCTATTTTAAAATATACATAACCTTCCTCCGAAATAAAAAGTTCCTTACACTTTAATCTAATTTTAAATTTTTTGATCAAAATACTCTTTAAAAAAATTAAAAATTGACCTAGAATGTAAAGTAAAGAGGTATGTATAGTTGAATTTTAAAAAAAAAACAACTTCTATGTGTGTGTGTGTGTGTGTGTGTGTGTGTGTGTGTGTGTTACAATTCTATTAGAAAACATTATAACAAATACTTAAAAACTGCACCCATATTTTCTCATAATTAAATTTGTAAATTAGTCCAATTTTAAATTTTTTTATCAAAATACTCTATTTTTTTGGTTTTTAAAAAATATGTATTTACATTAATAGAAGATATTTTGGTAAAAAACATTCAAAATTGAACCAAAGTGTAGAATAATTTTTTTTTTCAAAGGAAGTTTGGGTAATTTACTCAAAAAAAAAAAAAACTATATGCGTGTGTATATCACAATTCTGTTAGAAAACATTGTAACGATATTTAAAAATTGCACCTAAATTTTTTCCCAATTAAATTTGCAGAGGACCCTAACCCTATGCAAAGGCTACCCACAATGATCCAGCATCCCCTTTAGAGCAAACATATTACAATTTCTACTTTAACTCAAATCTTGTCATACTATAATAAAATCTAGCAAAAGGATCTGCAAAATTATTACTAAAGCCTTTTTGCCAACTCTAAATTTTTTTTAGCCATAAAATGACACGGTAAAAATTTATTAATGTTAAAATCTTAAAATATTAATAACGTCACCCTTAGAACTGCTGATAAGGCCTACACTGACATATGTTTTGATTTCATACATGGTTTGTAGTTCTTCAGGTATGATATAAAAAAATTATGATATGTTCAACTATATATATATATATATATATATAGTTTCTAAGTACTCTATGCACTAAAATCTATGACTAAAAAAAAAAAAATTTACAAAATGATGTTTTAATTATTATGTATATAGTAAAAAACTAAAGTAGCCGCCAGAAAATTATGCCTTCCAGTACAATTTATCAGAGCTTGAATTTCACCAATCATGGGAGTATCAATGGCATTAAATCAATAACTTCAATAATAGCATATAGTGTAATAGCTGGATGAAAAACTAATAGACTGTTACCTCAAGAAAATCATGATTGGATATATACTGACTTTGAACCATAAACTTGATCCCTCCAACAATCACAGGGATAGGTTTTCTGGTATTCTGCTGAGAACCCTGTCTCTCTGCCTCTGTCAATAGTACAATAAAACAAAAATAAAAACGAGACTCATGACTCATGACTCATTACAATCAGAGAACTTCCAATAATTTTTACAATTTGATTTAAGTAACATTAAAAAAAAAATGCACAATGTCATGTAGAAATATAGGACAAGATGGAATTTTAGTTATACCATTTATAGAGGCAACATGGTATCCGGTTCCCCCTAGCCCTTCTTCCGCCCTCCCAAGCCGTAGACGCAAGAAAAAGCCATCGAGGTTTGATATTGACATATGAGAGTTTATCCATCTGGTGTAAAGGACGTTCTGTTAAATAACAGTTAAAGTTGCAAAGAAAAGAAGTGTTTTGAAAGTGACAAATGGTAGATGTTCTCTAATTCTGATGACTTAACAAAAACATAAACTTTGTAGCTCTCTCTCTCTTTCTGTCTACCAATGATATTTCAGACACTTCAATTATGTGTATTCTTTAACAATTTACTTTTATTTTCAGAAAATATTCCACCTACAAGTAAAACAATTATAAGGTTTGGTCTGGCCAGCACACAGTTAGCCTCTTAAAATTATACCTTGCATTGCACATCCATTAGAGAATTCAAGTCTGAAACATTTAATTTCGAAGCATGTAAATAATAATGTTGGAGTATCTTACACAAATTCAGGGATTTATTTCCCCAGATTCAGTCCAACGGTCAGATCTGATTCAAATCAGACCCAACTACTATTTTCCTTATTTAGTTTCCCTTATTTTGTGTGATTTTGTCAAGGCAATTATGTAGAGTTATTGCCTTTTATTTTCTGATTTATTTCCTTTCCTAGGTCAGCCTTTGTTTTACATTCACACTATAGAAATGTATTCTTGTTATTTGAACAAAATAAGAAGCATTTCAGCTGTTTATCCTCTGATTTGCTCATGGTATTAGGGCAGGCTCCACCATACTAGACTTCACCATGCAGTTCAGCCAATTCCAGGCCTTGAACGCCGAAAGGGGAGCCTCTTCCAGCAACATTGCCCAAGCAATCTCCCATGGGTGTAGCGACAGCCTACCCTTGCTCATAGCTGGACATCATCTCAATGGAGGCAACTACCTAATGTGGTCCCACACCATGTTGATGCACATATGTAGCAGAGGAAAGGAAAAATACATCAATGGTGCTGCCAAACAACCCAATCCGAGTGACTCCAGATATGACATATGGATCACAGAAAATAATCATGTCATGTCATGACCTATTCACTTCATGACCATTGAAGTGGGTGAGAATTTCATCCTTTATCTCACTGCTAAAAAATTTTGAGAGGTTGCCAAGGAGTCTTACTCATCACGTGAGAATTCAACAGCATTGTTTGAAGTTGAATCCTTCATCCGTGATTTGAAACAAGGAGAACTTGCTGTCTATCAATACTTTATAACACCCTGATGTGCTATTGGTAGCAACAAGACACCTATGAGGTATGCAACTAGTCATGTCCAATCAATGCTGCCAGCTACAAGAAAATTCTGGAGAAAAAGAGGATATACAAATTTCTAATGGAATTGAACAACACCTTTGAAGAGGTCAGAGGGCGAATTCTGGGCACCAAACCACTGCCATCTGTCAAAAAGGTCTTCTTAGAAGTAAGGCAAGAAGAAAGCAGGAAAAAGTTTACTCAAGGATCTCAGCCAGATGTTGAGATGAGTGCCATGGTGGCTCATGGTGCCTAAAATGCCAACATGGACTCCAAACCAAAGTCACAAAATAGATCTTGGTGTGACCACCATCAGAAGGCTGGCCACACCAAAGATGTCTCCTGGAAAAATATATGGAAAATCCAAGAAATACCTCAAGGAGATTTGTCCCTCTTTAACCAAGAATAAATGGAGCTGTTACAGAAGCTACTCGGCTAGAATGCAAATATTGCTGAAACTAGTGCTAATGTAGCTCAAACAGGTAGATTTCATTCTGCCTTAAGCTCTCAAACATAGCCTAACACCTCTTGGATTGGTGACTCAGGAGCAATCAACCATGCGAAATGCTTCCCTTGGATTGTTGCTGTAGGAGCAATCAATCATATGACAAGTAATGCTTACTTTGTTGACTCATCGAGACCATGTGAAAGCACCTTGATGATAAAAATTGCAGATGGCTCACTGTCAAAGGTGGAGGGTGAGGAAATATTACTCTCTTTGAAAAATTGATATTAAAGGAAGTGTTATTTGTGCCCAATTTAAGTTGCAACTTGTCCATCAGCAAGCTCTCAAAGGATTGTAATTGTGTTGCTAAGTTTCTTCCTAATGGCTATGTTTTCAGGACTTGGATGGAAAGAAGATGATTGGCATTGCTAAGGAGAGTGCCAAGCTCTATTTCCTTGAAGGTGCTAGCTAACCTTGAGAAGAAGGGTGCTCATTTAGTTAGTAGCTCATCTACACCCTCAAGCGATCTTATGCTTTGGCACCTTAGACTAGGACATCCTAGTTTCCTATACTAAAAAATTTTGTATTGTCAATTATGCAATAAAAGTACTGTTCCTTTTCAATGTGAAGAGTGCCAGCTGTCCAAACACACCAAAAGCTCCTATCCTTCCCATAAACATACACCCACTCAACCTTTTACTATTGTTCATGGTGACATTTGGGGACCTTCTAACATCAAGAATGTATTGGGTGCTAAATGGTTCATAACGTTTGTAGATAACCATTCTAGATTGGACATGGGTATACCTTATGAAGGAAAAGTTTAAAACCACCACAATCTTTAAAAAATTCCATGCTTTTGTCTAATATTAAAATCCTTTGTTCAAACAATGCCTGTGATCATTTCAATTTCCACCTTTCAACTTATCTTTCCCAATATGGTATTGTCCGCCAAAGTTCATACATTGACACTCTCCAACAAAATGGGGTCACACAGAAAAAATAAGCACTTCTTAGAGGTAGCTAGGTCCTTGATGATGACCAACAATGTCCTCAAATTTTATTGGGGGAAGCAATTCCTATGGGTACTTATCTCATCAATAGACTACCCTTAAAGACTCTTGACTTCAAAACCCCTTGTGAACAATTCCTCCAAGCCTTTCCTTGAACACAAATCCTTTCCACCTTATCCCTCAAAATTTTTGGTTGCACTGTTTTTGTCCATATACATCATTAGGGCAAGCTCGATCCAAGATCCTATAAATGCATTTTTTTGGGTTATTCATCAACCAAGAAGGGATATAAATGCTACTCACCTATAACCAGAAAATTTTACAGTTCCATGAATGTAAACTTTTCCAAACAACAGCCTCACCACCCCAAAACACCCATTCAAGAGGAGTGAGACATCCTTAGAATGGGGTTTGTGGCACACACCCATACCTACTATTCCCAAGAGGACTGAAACAGAACACATTGGGCCTGAAAACATTCCTGCAACTGCACCTGACCTCAATCTCCACAATATACTTGAGAGCCCCAAGCCAATTCAAAGTGAACAGCTTTGTGCCAATGCTGAGCCTGAAAATGGCAGCACCACTGAACACCAACCTGAACTCATTGTGCACAGTAGAAGAAGAGGATCTGAGATTTAGCCTAGTGCACCTCCAGAGCAAATTTCCCAGCCAAGTCTAGAGGAAGATAATTCTGACTTACCAATTGCCTTAAGAAAAGGGGTAAGATCTTGCACTCAATATCCCCTCTGCAATTACATTTCCTACAGTAAACTCTCACTATGTCACTAAAATTTTGTGGTCAGAATTTCACAAGAACAAATTCCAAACATTGTCAAAGGCTACAGAAAAGATGAAAACTGTTGAGAAAAATGGCACGTGGGAACTGGTTGATTTATCAAGAGGAAAGAAAATTATTGGCTGCAAGTGGATCTTTACAACCAAGTATAACCTTGATGGGAGGATTATAAGGCAACATTGGTGGCAAAAGGGTTTAAACAAACCCAAGGAGCGGACTTCCAAAAAACATTTACTTGCGTAGCAAAATTTAACACCATTAAAATGCTTCTCTCAATGGAAGCCAACGTGGACTAATCTCTACACCAGCTAGACATTAAAAATACCTTCCTAAATGGGGACTTAGAGGAAGTAGTGTATATGGAGTTACCTTGGCTTCAACAGCAATAGTTCAAAGGTTTGCAAACTACAAAAGACTCTTTATGAGCTGAAACAAACCCTACGAGCAAGGTTTGGTAGATTTACTAAAGCAACAAAGGGATATGAATATACCCAAGGGCAAGCAAATCATACACTATGAAATGATTTCTCTTGTGACGAAAAAAATTTCCATTTTAATTGTCTATGTAGATGACATTATAATTACAGAGAATTACATTGAAGCAATAAGGAGATTAAAGTGAGCTCTAAGCCAAGAATTTGACACAAAAGACTAGGGAGAACTAAAATATTTTTTTGGGTATGAATTGGCTAGATCCAAGAGTGGCATAACTATGTCTCAAAAGGAAGTATACATTGTATTTGCTTGAAAAAATTGGAATGCAAGGCTGTAAACTAGCCAAAACTCTAATAGAAGCAAATTATATGGTAGGGTTGAAACTTGATAGTGCCCCAGTTGACATAGGCATGTACCAAAGGTTGGCAGGCAAGTTTATTTATCTCTCACACACTAGATCATATATCAGTTCTCTAGTTAGTATAGTGAGTCAATTTATGAACAAGCCTAATCAAGAGCATTCAGAAGTGGTTTACAGAGTACTAAGGTATTTGAAGATGACTCTTGGCAAGGGCATTTACTTCAAGAAGGGTACAAGTAGGAATGTGGAAGGATACACAGATGTAGATTAGGTTAGTTCAATCACTAACAAGCAATCTACCTCAAGGTATTGCACATTTGTTTTGGGCATCCTAATAACTTGGATGAGTAAAAAACAAGTTGTTGTTGCTAGAAGCAGTGCCAATACTGAGTTGCTAGAAGCAGTGCCAATACTGAGTTCAAGGCACCAGCTCAAGGGATTTGTGATGGCATTTGATTGATTAGACTACTCAAAGAACGTAGAGTGCCTATACAAGAACAAATGAAAGTGTGATAATATGGTTGCAATTAGCATTGCCAAAGATCTTGTTCATCACAATAGGACCAAGCACATGGAAATTGATCGCCATTTCATCGAAGAAAAAGTAAAGATGGGAGTTATTGAATTAAAATACTCTCTATCACAACTTCAAGTGCCATATATCCTAATAAAGGCTATGACTAGAACTAAACATGAAGACTTGAGCCACAAGTTGGGGTATGTTCAACATATACAACCCAACTTGAGGAGGAGTGTCAGAGTAGGTCGAACAAATTCAGGGGTTTATTTCCACTGATTCCATCCAACGGTCAGATCTAATTCAGATCAGACCCAATGGCTATTTTCCTTATTTAATCTCTCTTATTTGTGTGATTTTGTCTGGGCAATTATGTAGAGTTATTGTCCTTTTATTTTCTGATCTATTTCCTTTCCTAGATCAGCCTTTGTTTTAGGCTCACACTATATAAACGTATTCTGGTTATTTGAACAAAATAAGAAGCATCGGAGCTGTTTATCCTCTGATTTGTTCAACATAGCTTATTTTGTAATGGATTTGAAAGCAATATCATGGACCTCCTTCCTAATCAAAAGCAAGACGCATCAGCAGCATACATGCATAAACATCTTAAGGTGCTTTTAGAAATGGAAAAAAATATATTTCAACCCTTAAACTATGGGCTAATTACAACTTTAGTACATCAACTTTAAAACAAAAGAAAACACCTATTCTCTGGAGAGAGAGAAAAAAAAACTAAAAACACTAACTTCCAACCTCATTTAGGGATGTTTTACACTTTTCCAACAAACAAAAAAGGTGTTTGTTACATTTTAAAGTTGAGGTACTAAATTGTAATTAGGCCTTAGCTCAGGGGTATAGTTTATTTTTCCTTTGGAAATTCATTGTCCAAGAAAAGAAATTGCTAGATGATGACTTTATTGATACATTTCTAAGCATAAATTTCAACAAGAATCCTTGTAGTTTTCATAAATTTATAATTAATAATTCTATGGAATTACAACAATGATAAAAGAAAACAGGAGAAGTTAAGGGAGATCAAATTATAAGACCAAACCAAGCCATGGTGCTGCACAGAAGTTCAACATCATATTAGCAAGTTTTTGCCCTCTCAATGCAGACAGGTTCTTTTTATTCTGTTTGAACTCCTTTGTGCAGGGCTTGCAGGTAGGAAGGCTCTTTTTATGAGAAACAATGTAACAAAGGATAAAAATGTCAATAGCCAAAATACAGGAGAAGGTTCCCTGTGAAAATCCTCACACTGAGAAAAGGATGCACAGTTATTTAATAAGTTTCATCTTATACCAATGCCTTATGAAGTTATGATTTAAATACCTAGTACCAAGTTTGAAGAAGTATAATTTGCATACTTCAGGTGCATTTAACAAATGACATAAGTTATTTATACTTTGTGCCATATACAAGGACCTTGTTACCATACAAGAACAGATTTAGACCATGAAAAT
This sequence comes from Erythrophleum fordii, assembly GCA_032878935.1. Taxonomy (NCBI): domain Eukaryota; kingdom Viridiplantae; phylum Streptophyta; class Magnoliopsida; order Fabales; family Fabaceae; genus Erythrophleum; species Erythrophleum fordii. The sequence continues at coordinate 25,167,846 of JAVQMF010000054.1, read as the reverse complement.
GACTTATGCATTACTTACCTCAGGATTTCAGTGCGAGACAAACGAAGCTTTTTCACTGCATCAAAGATTCTCTTTGTTTCAACTGAAATCTGCCTCCTGATGAAGCCACATGGAGATGTCATAGAACTTTCTTTCAATTCATTTTCCATTGAACTTGAACCAAAGAATTTCTTGATTGGTACACCGGATCCTATATTCTCTGAGGTTATAATTTCATTTGATTTCCGCTTCAAATTAAGATTTCGCTCTGCTTCAGGATCAATTCCATCATTTATAACACCACCAGGTATAGGATGGTCCTCCTCATCAGTTACAGGCCTGGCAGTCTCTTCTTTGCCTGCATTAAACTTAGTTTCACTAGGACTACAATCATTGACCAAAGCATCGACTTTCAAATCATGTTGCCCAATTTGGATTGAAGTGGGACATGATATTGCCCAGTGATCATGCTGAAAGCACCTAATGCATAAGCAAGGTAGTTCTTCCAATTTCCCAAAAGAATTGACATTTTTGAGCAGATCTTCTAGCTCACTTTCTGCAATCTCTGAGCAATCATGAAATTGGTGACCTCTTGTCCCACAGAACAAACAGGTGATATTTGTGTGAGTGGTACTATTGGTTCTATATGATGGTTTGATATATTCAATGGCATCCAATCTTCTCGCAAACAGAGAAGCCATTGGCTCTGAATTTGTGATTCTTGCAGAGGGTGAAACAGGGTTGAGATTATAAATTGAGTTATGATCATCTTTTCCCTTGTTACTGTCAGCATCAGTTGAAGCCTTTTCACTCATAGAACAATTATGTGACTCTTTAGCCTCTCTGGTGTCTTCAATCTTGAACTTGTGTATAGGAGTCTTTGAGTGATCAGTGGAATGCAGTTGAATTCTACCACTATGATCAAGGTGATCAGAGATTATCAAGGGGGCTGTTGATTTTCGAGAAAACCGAGTTATCCACAGACTTCCAAGGGTATCACTTCTGTGGCGCATATTATTTTCCTTTTTCTCAGAAAGTGCATAGGCATCAACATTCTCAGTATTATTTGTATTTTGTCTTCCTGAAGATGAATTAGACATCATTCCTTCTTTCTCCTTACTAAGTACCAAGTTGGAACAATTTCTTTTTTCCACTGAATCAGTTTTACTGCTTTCATAACTGTTAACAACATTTATAGGTTCAACCTTAGGCTGGGTGGATTGACCAGCATCACATTTCCTTGTAGATTGTTCAAACTCATTAGATTGCATACACTGTTTGTAAAGACTATCATTCTCCGCACAACATTTTATCGGAGTTGCATCTATTCCATGTACTTTGTTACCTAGCTCAAAGTCCTCAGAATTGTCTCTTGCTTGATGATTGACACTTGACATTCTTGTTCCCATGGGGCAATATATGGCCTGAAAAATGGATTGGAAGCCTACAGTTTTTGGCTCTGGATCATGGTTCTTACTGTATGTGATGAATTTTGGATCAGGCAGTTGATGACCATGATTGGTATGTGCAAGTGTAAGAGACAAGGGGCTTGCCTCATCTTGAATTGAATGTGAGAATCCTTTCATCATGTTTGATATCCAGTTCATAAAGGAGCTATCTTGTTTAACAAAGTATTTGGGACCTGAAGTTTCTTGGACTTGCTTTTTGACTCTTTTACTCCCAACCATTAACTGCTGTTGGAAGTTCCACCTCCTCTTGCCTGTTGAAAACAACCCAGCACTGTTACAGCTTTCAACACTTTCATGGCTGTCATCCTCCTCCTCATCCTCCTTTGATAATCTTACCTCATCATCTGATAGGGCCTTTTCCTTGCCTTTGTTGCTCATCATTTGAATTTTGCTATTACTTGGAGAATGCAAAATTGGAAGATTCTTATCACATAGAAGCATCATTTCATTGTCCTGAGATTTATTATCAATTTCTTTAGATTTTGAAACTAGAGCTCCACTTGTTGCACCACAAACAGCATCGCAGTTGAAAATTCTTAAATCATTTTCTGCAGTTGATTCCAGTTTTTCTAAAGGAATTCTGCTGGAAGAAGTTAAATTGGTTCCTAGAGCACCCATACCTTTATATTCAGTTACCGGCTCAACTTTGGCATACAAATCATCATTTGTTTCAATTGCCTGATTGCTGATACCTATGTCTCTGCCCCCAGAGGTATGATCCCTTGGTAGTGGATTTTGATCCATGCTAGGTTTTAGTTCATCTGCTTGAGGTAATAGTACATCAAATGGCCTTTTGTAAACCTTGCCTGCAAGAAATCAAGATACAGGTGACATTTCATATGTGCATAAAGGGAAGAACTTCTGCTTTTCTTTCACAAAAGTAAGAATTTCTATAGAACTCCCACTTTTAAACAAGGAAATGGTTTCGAAATTAGGAAGTTATTTGTTTAGAGAAAACATCCACCAGATACGTTGAGATATTCATTTCCATAATTCTATTATTCACAACTAAGATATAAATCAGTCACAAAAATATCTAATAAGACTCAGTATTGTAATCCAAACAGAATAGTAAAATCTTCCTGAAACCAGTCCCTATATTCATATTCCCACAATAGCACATAATTGATAAGGACAAGTATGTACCTGAAATTGAGGAAGATTTGTTTCCCTTTATTTGAGATATTTGAGCAGTTCCAGTGTTGTCTTCATTGCAACTCTTATTTTCCCAACTGATCATTACATTCTCCTTCTGATCATCATGCGAATTAAATACTCCATCTGCAGTGTTGGTTTCCTCCATATTACCACTAGATCCTGCCAAACAAGAGTTCTAAGGAATTAAGAAGATATTTTCCAGGAAAAAGTAAGTAGTAGAAAAGTAGGTAAGCATAATAATAGATTTATATTTACTATTATACCAATTTGGATAACTTTTTTTTTTTTTCCTTCTTTTCTCATTCAGTTAGGTTCATTTGTGCAAAAAATCTACTTCAAACCCACCCTTCACTGCATTTATAGGGGTAAGGATGGATTTGTGATGTTACCTGTTTCATGTTCTTCATATGCTTTACACTCTGGCCTGACACCTGAATCACTTGTTGGATGCCCAGTGGAAGTATCTATATCTATATCATCAATATCAGTCTTTATGCATATGGCAGCAACAGGTTTATCAACGGCAGAGCTCTCACCAATGACACTTTGTGGAGGAGCAAGAACCATATTGCTGGGTCCGACATCCCAAAATAGGGAGGCATTCTTGTCAACAAAGCTTGAATCGGCACATTTAAGGCTCAAACCTTTATCTGGAGACCAAACGAGTTCAGATAGAGCGTCAGAGGCAACAAATGTCATGTCTAATCTGGAAGCTGCATTTGCACCTGCACCTGAGTCATTATTCAAACTCTTCCAAATGCAGTGGCTAGGATCATTTGTGCCAAGTTCCAAATCTGTCTTTGGTTCTATTTTCTCATTTTCTGAACTCATGTTTATATAACGATAAACTCTTCAGCAGGAGATCCTGAAATATAATTACAGTCCAAATTAGTCTCCTGTGTCGTGCTTGAAATGAAAATTCTGAGTACAAGGTATTTAACACTGTCAACGTGGGGGCAACAAGCACCATAACATGAAGCCTTGCATTGAATTATGATTTCATAGGATAACATATGGGTTTGCAATGAAGTCACAAAAAATTTCTTGCCATGCATTGTTCGTATGCACTTGACTATTACCATAATGTAAGCAAATAGTACCAAGAACAACCATAAACGTTGCCCAACTTTCCTGGTATAAAAGGGAAACTCCAAAACAAAAAAAAAATGGAAACAAGACTGCATTGCCCACAAATTCCAACTTATCATAAATGGGAACAGGAGCTAACTTTTATGCTCATGTAAAATCATATGAACACAAGCCTAGAGAATTATTTCTAAGGTCATTAAGCTATGCAAAAGATTTACTTTATCCTTCTGGACATTGGCCAAAATTAGGTAACAGGTGTGGCTAACTCTAACTGCACTGCTGTACTCTAATTGCATCTTTATATGATTTCTACCCACAGTTGACTTTTTCCCCCCATTTCTTAATCCAGGTATGAGCATAATTCTCTCTTATAGAACATTATCCCCCGGTCCAGATATTCCAAATGCAAATACATTAATCCCAGTAGTGATTTCTGTTGTTGCAATCCCTGGCATCACAAAGTTCAATTCTTCATACAACATAAAAAGCCATCCCCACAAATTATCCATCTAATTAATATTTTCCCAAACTTTGCTCCTCCCAAATAAAAACTTATAATCTAATTCATTGTTTTGGCTCTTCTAATAATCACTTCATGAAATTTAGTTCCTCACAGTAATTCTTTCCCTCTTACTTTTTTTTTTTCCTTTTTCAAGACTCTTTTAGTAATCTGTATAACACTTATAGATTTTCACAAAATGCAGTATGCATGCCCAATCCCTATGTACATTAAGACATTGATTTGAGTTTACATACTACTCATACTATTTCAAAACTATGGTTGTGTCAGTGTTTGACATGTGTCAAACACTCATATTAAACATAATCTAACATTTTAAATTACACATGAACACCTCAAATTTTGTGGTGTTGTTATATCCATGTCAGTGGTGTGTCCATGCTTCCCAGTTTTAAAAGTAAAGCTTCTGTAAATGCAACGAAATAGGTATGAACTTGCATCTAACCTACATCTTCCACTTGAAGCAAATTGAGATCCTGTGTAAAAGGCAGATCTGGGCATCGTTGTGCTTCTAGGAGAGTGATCTTCTGTGCCCTCTCTTCCTTATGCTTGGGTATAAAGAATTATACCTGGGATCTAAGCAAGAACTTAAATTTAAAATACTGAATACTGATTTTTACTTCAAAGTTTTCTCTAGCAGATAAAATCACAAGGTTCAACATTAAGGAGGGCAAAAGCTCGCCAGTTCAGGAAGATTAACAGTTGACTAAACAAATACCAAATCAAGTAGATAGCCCGAGGTGATCAAAACACAATCCATAAATTGTATTAACATTAATAAGGATAAGACCCACAAAGCTAAATTTTAACCTTATGCTCCTAATTACCAGAACTCTACTTGATGCACACTCTGCATATGTAAAAAGGAGAAAGTGATACAAATAAGAACATCAAACTGCAATTTTATCATAGAAATGAAAGAGACGAAAGCAGACAAGGATAATACCTTCCCAGCAGGAGTTACTACGTATGGATCACTTTAGCTAATCCTTTTTCATCATTGAAAAATTAAGGAAAGGGTAAAAACTTCCCTTCCATTGGGTATAGAAAAGTTCATGCCTGCCCAATGAATTAACAAAACAAATCATAAAGAATAAACCATTAGATTATTCAGTAGATAAAAGTCATATTGAAGTGGGAAATCAGAGCAAACACTAAAAAATGCCTCACTTAGCTATGCAGGGAAATGCAGGAGACACTGACCAAGGGCTTGAGCAAAATTGAAAACTCTGAGAGTGAGAGGCTATCAGAGAAACATATCTCTCCTTGAAATACACTGTTGGGTCCTTCTTTCTTAACAGAGAGACCCAAGAAAAAGAAAAAGAAAAAGGTGAAGGCCAAGAGAGATAGTGCGAAAGATGTATGATTCTGTGTTTGTGAGAGAGAGAGAGAGAGAGAGAGAGAGAGAGTCAAGCCTGCGAAGTTCCAGCCAGAAACAGACGTCCCGCAGCCACGGCTTCCTGAATCTCTTCGCCTTTTATGGAGTGTGAGGTTAAGGATACGCCACGTGGATACCTCCCATGCCTTGACGCTCTAGTTAGCGTTACAGTTGCATAATCTTTGGGAGCAATTCTTTTTAATAATTCAGTCAACCTGGGGTGGTTAAACAGTATTATTTTCTTTTTCTTAAATTTCTTTTAAATGTTAAAAATTTTTAAAAAATTATATGTCATTTCTTTTATTTTTATTATCAAATTTTTTAATTAAAATATAACAGATACATAATTTTTATAAATAAATATATAAATTTTTAATTAAACTATATATTTATTATAGCATTATTAAAAAATATAAATTATTTTAATTAAAATATAAAAATATAAATATAAAAAATTACACCAAAATATAATCATTAATAAAAAATGTCTAAAAGATGGTTTTATAGCATTTTTGCAACATATTTAATAATATTTTTCATATTTTTTAAAAGATAAAAATGGTGATCCAATAATTAAAACATAGAAAATCTTGTGTTGTCAGATAAAAACAAATTCTTTCGTTGAATGATGAAATATTATTTAAAAAAATTTATATACAATTTCTTCTATTCTTATTGTTCTATTTTTTAATTAAAATATAATAAATATATGAATTTTTAATTAAAATATAATACATGTATAATTTTTACAAATAATTGTATAATTCTCTAATTAAACTCTATATTTGTTATATTTTTATTAAAGAATTATATACTTATCATATTTTGATTAAAATACAAAAATAATATTAAAAATATAAGAAGTTGCACTAAGATTTAGTTCCTATTTTTTCTACTAAATGATTAAACATTAATATAAAACTGATTTAAATTATCCAAACTTAATTCTAATCATGTAAAAAATAAAATTAAGAGAAACTTATTATAAAATTTTAATATCCTGGGATTCAACTACCTGTTACAAAAGAAAGTGCACTTCAGTTAGTGAAAATAATTTTAATTTTTAGTTTTTAGCATTACTTCCTAAAATTTATCTTTATTCACAAATTTTTATTATTTGAGGAATATATTTATTTTGTTAGATTAAAAATTGGTTCATATTTGTTTTTGAAATAAAATTTACATAAAAACTATTTAATTGTTGAGTTTTACTATTGATAATTGCAAGACTACTTTATTTTATTTAATAATTATTTTATATTATGTCATCAGTTTAAATGAAAAAGAAAGTTCGCTAGTGATTTTGCGAAAAAGCTAAAAATGTCTTTTAGACAATTTTCTATTTTCAAAATTTTTGAAAAACATTTTTTTCATCAATCCTACAAAATACATGTTCAATTATTTTTTTATTTTTAATTAAAATAAGAAACAAAAAATAAAAAATAAAACAAGCTAAGCTTTTTTTTTTCTTAAAAAAATAAGGATTAAATTTTGCACATGATGCACATTAATTTTTAATTAATGTAGTGTGAATTATTATCACATTAATACAAAAAAAGATTAAATATTGTTAAATATTATTGGAGATCATTGAGTAATGATTATATAATGATATAATAAATATTATATAAAATTTTTATCTTCCATTTCATTTTCTATTTGGATATCAAATATGTATTGATTATTCTTTTAATTCCAGTTTGATATTTTTTCAATTAAATCAATCTCAATAATGAGAAATGAGTACTTGAAAATAAATATCATTCTAACTCAATTTAAATAATTAATTTTTACTTCAAAAATAATATGTGGGAATACTGTTGCATATGATTTTGATAAAAGTTACCTTTGTTTAAATAAAGTTTTCTTCCTAGACATGTAATCAATAAATTTATAAAATAATACTTGAGTATTTTTTAGGCCATTTATACATTAAAATTTCATATATCTATATATATGATTGTTGTATTTAATAAAACTTATAAAATCAAATTATTTATGTTTAAGATCTAATATTTGGCATAATAATTTTAAGGCTCTTTAGCCTTTTGGATCTTTGGATTTTTTTTTTGGTTGGCTAAATTGTATTACAATAACTTACTAAATTAATACGATGTTATATTTACTATTTGTTAATTTCAATTCTTAGTTGAAAAATGAAGATGGATGGAAAATTGTAGAGAACTATTGATCTTATTTCAAAAGACTATGCAATCTTTATCAAATTATGTCACTTTATTCAATTTTTCACTTAATTATTTATTTCAATTGGGATTGTAATTTAAAGCTATAGTAATATAATGATAAGATAGAGTAAGGACTATAATTCCTAAGGCTTGGTGGTGAAGATAATGAAGGAGGTGCTCCTTTTGTGATTAAATGGCCATTATGAGATTGTGATGATTTTTACTTATAAGTTTTAGGGGCAATGAGATAATTATGACAATCAAGTCAAGTTGTTTGATGGAGTTGTAGAAGCTATTTTATTCAAAGCAACTTGAATAACTTGTTATTCAGTTTCTTAGATAAGAGTCGATGAATGGTACTAGTTGAGTTCTTTGGACCTAAGAATTGGGCTTATACTAGGTTAATCTAATTCAAACTCTTGTAGTTAGGTGGCACCCATAACACTTACTTTCAGGTCCATTAGCAAAGTGTTGAGTTAGGCAAACTTAGAGCAATGCATGTTCTTGAGTTGTCATGTGATTAATGATAATAGTATTATCGCTTCATGTTACCATGATTCTTCATGTTCGTATGAAGTACTTTGTAAAATGCAGTCAATAGTGGGATATAGATAGTTACTTGTTTGTCCTCTTAAGTCTTATCCTCTACAACTCCATTCATTTTTGTGCTACTTCTCTCCTTTATCTACTTTGTTTTCCATTTGCTTGTTTGTTGCTTCATTTGCTTCACTTGCATCTATACAGATTGATTTTGAGTGCAATGGTTATGCCTTTCTTTCATGACTTTAAAAGAAATATGTTTGAGGTTGAATTTTTTGTTGGTCTTGTGAAGGTTATAGTTTCTCACTAAACATTGTTCTATCATTATCTTTTAGTTAGCAGGGCATGTTTAATGTGGAGAATGGAGCATCTTTAAAATTGTATGAGGATGCTCTTCGAAGGGGAGTTCATTTTTTGTGGGATGGGCATTTCTATTCTATCATAACTTCGATTGTGGTTGCTTTTTGTTAGTTGACACCACAAGCCATTCAATATGTGTTAGGCTTTATGGCTTTATGTTGTTATGCAAAGGTAGAGTCATTCTTTTACTTTGTTTTGTCATTTTTTTGATGTAAATGAACATGTCAATGTGTGTGGTATGTTCACTATTATCAGTAGACCCAATTATTGTCATCTTTTTAATGGGATTTATATGGATTCAAGTTTGTTATGGGTTTATCGCTTTCTGCCCATATAGAGTATTCTTAGTTCTTTCTTCTTTGATCATCAATTTGTTGATAGAATTAGTTATGATCCTAATGAGGTAAAGAGGTAGATTGAAAGTTCTATTGAAGATAATGCAGTTGTCCTATTAAATTTGACTAATAGGTTTCCATTGTGTGTGTGTGTATGTGTGTATGAATGCAAATGAATGTGTACCTCTACTTTCCACCAGTAGAAGCTATGGTTAGAAATCTATATATGTTTTCTTCTATTTTATTATAGAGTTCAATTTTATATGCTCTAAAGATATGAGTATGAAGGGTGAGTTTTCCTTATATAGGTTGACTTAGTCCACATATTTTATGTTGGTTCTTAGAACTAACACTAGCTATAAGCTTAAGTTTAAAAAATTAAATTCTTAATACTATATTCAATTTGCACTAAACTTTACAAAATTTCCTTTTACTCTATTTAGCTCTAGCAAGATTATCATTTAATCCCTGCATTCACTAATCATGTTCATCTCTCATTTTGCTAGGATCCATTGATCATGCATAATTTTAATTTTACTAAGATTTGTCATCTCTATTTTTCCTTTTTCCACCAATCATTCTTAACTCTACCATTATTAAGATTCCAAGTTCAAAGTTAATTTGAACATTTTTTTTCCTTCGTTTGTTAATCATGCTCAACTCTAATTTAATGAATATTTGAATGCCATTTTTTCTTAACTCACTGATCATGTTCAACTTTAATGTTGGGTTTCATTTTCAAGTACTCATTATATTCATCCTTATGCTTTTAATGCTAAATTCTATCATGCTAAATGTTTTGATGTGACATTTAATTCTAGGCTTCTAATTCTACCATTGCATGTTAGATTCGACATAATACTTCAAATTCTATCCTTGATTATTTGTTATCTTCTTGCAAATTAGATTTGAACTTATGTTACTTTTAGTTCATCTTCAACTTCTTTTTAACTCTAAGCATATGATGATCTTATCATTTTCTCCTCAATATCCAATGCATTTGCTTTGATTTTGACTTACTTTTAACTCTAAGTATCATGTTAAGTCACCTTTTGTGGTAACTTGTATCCTTTGTCAAAGCTTTTCCTATGTTTTTTTGGATGATTAGTAATAGCTGAGGCATAGCTAATATGCATTTTATGTAGTAGCGGTACATGTCATTTTAGTGTATTTTGCATAGAGATCCTTTTCTTTTCCGTAGGTTTGTACACTTTTGTTCATCCCATTCTTTCTATAAATTTTTCTATGTGTTATTGTTCTATACCCCTAGTGAAGTTATATAAAGTGTTAGTTTATTTAGGTAATTGGTATTTTGTACAAACTTAAGGATTGAGGTTTCAAACACTTAGGGGGTTTCTTATTATATTAGGAATGGGTAGAGTCTCTAAAGTATATTGTTTGTTCTTTTGAAATTTCAGCTTGCTAGTGTATGCTTGATGTAAGGAGTTTTTTTTTTTTTTTTGTGACAAGCCTTCATTCCATTATGGCTATGAAAGGAATCCTCAAAGAAGATCAATTGTCTTTGCCATATCTCACCTTTCTTTTTGGCAAAATATGTTATGTGAAGAGTTCCTACTAATTCTTTTACTAATGGAATCTTTCTAACAATAGTCGCAGCCTTGATTTCATGCTTCTTCCTGAGTGCAGCATGCTTTTGACCTATGATAGCTATGCTTGTGTTGTTGAGGCTCTTGTTGCAATGGTTAGGTAGTTTCTTCCTATCTTTGGAGGAAACTATCCCTTACACATTGCTAATATTATCTTTGTTGCCAAATTTGAACTTGGGCTTCTCCTTTGGGTTCTGTTCATATTGTGGAAGCCTTATAGGGAAAGCCTTCTCCTTCATATGGTTTTTAGGTAAGGATTTTGGGATCATTCTCTTTGGGTAATGACTTCCCTTGAGAACTCCTACAACATGTTTACTTTTTCAAGGATAAAGTGTAAGCTTATTTGTAAAGCTATTATTATCCTAAGGTATGATTTTGTATACCACATAGATAGGGGTTTTTTTTTTAATATTTTATGTAATAATTTCCAAAGTTTAACAAAATGCCTTATGCATTGTACTTTGCCTTTGAGTTTCATCCCCTGATATGATATAAACAATATTCATGTTCCAAATAAGAGATTTAAAAAAGAAGTACATACCTTGTTGTTCTTTTTATGATTCCAGTAATCATAGTTGGCTAATTTTGTATTGCCTTTTTTTTTAACCTTGAAACTATAAGTTCAATCTTTGAGTTTTATAAGCTTAAGAATCGCTAAATATAATCTTTTGAGGTTATACAAATTTGCTCATTATTTGTATTTGCTTTCATATGTACATATCTAGAAAAATTTCATACCTTTTTTAAAGAGCAATAAATTTGTATGGCTCAAGGCTTCGAAAGGGTTACTTTTTATAAGGTAGTCATTAATTCTTTTTGTAGGTGGTGTGCTAACCTTTAAAATTTTAGGGCATCCCAAGGGATTTTTGAGTGCTTTTGTTTATTGATTTCTTTTATATGATTTTTTTTAAACAAGTTTGGCCTAGTTTGCTATTATAAAAAGGTAAGGATAATCATTGCTTCTTCACATCAGAAGTTGTAAAGACTTTATGGCATTTATAGAAGAAATTCCTAGTGTTGTCATTTATTAAGGCCTTCCTTGCTTCTAATCAAGTGGAGATGGTAGGGGTTGTGTGGTGATTCCATTTGTGTTTTATGTTTCTTTCAGAAGCAAGAAAGCTCCACTGATTGATGCTTATAATGACAATGGGTTCTCTCATTTGTTCATTTTTGTAAGTTTTTCAAAGATGTTTAAGGAAAGAATGTCCTTGATTCTTCATTGACTTATGGTGTCACTCTTTTTCAAAGTGGTTTTCACATGCTTATATTGTTTGTTATGAATCATTTGAAGTTACCTCTATCTAGTAGTGTGAGGTTGTTTAAGTTTTTGCTTTAGGATCTTTGAATAAGATCCTTTCATAAATTTTCTTGAGCTATGAAAAACTAGTTAGATAAATAAAATTTGTACTTCGGATTCATGTAACTTTATATTCATCTTTTGGAATGTTTTCTTGTAGGTTAAATGTGATTTTTCAATAAGAAGTAAGAACTTGTATTAGTAATAAACTTTTTTCATTGTGTGTACCTTTGGCCACATAGTTGTGTAATCCTTTCTTGAAAGACAATGTTGAAGTCAGTCTTCTTTCTTACAAATATAAGGTTTTGTTTAATTTTGGTGTGGTTTTTGTTGATTAGACTTAAGCCTTTTAAGGGATTGGCCCATATTTCTTGTTGGATTAGACTTGAGCTTTTGGGTTCTGTCTAATATTTATTATTTTGAACTTTCCTAAGGATCCTCTTAAATTATGAATCTACATACCTATAAATTTTTATTGCTTTAGTTAGATTCTTTCATTCCTAACTTCATATAAAGGGGGATTAGGGGTGAGTCTTTCCTCTCATCATAGTTCATGAGATGTCTTTAAAGGCTTAGAGGTTGATAAGGCTTAGGATGCCATCAATTGCTAGGGCTTTCATTCTTCTTGATTAACCATTAGTGGTGGTTAATCTTTATAAGCATGTTGCTATCACTTCCTAGATAATAGGTTATTGTGTCAGGTGCAAAAGGTGGGTGAGAGGTTGATCTTTTTTTTTTTTGTGCTCATCTTTTGCACCAGATGGCATTATTATAAGGTGCCTCGGCTAGTAGAAGCTATTGGCTATTTAAATATTGTCAACTTGTCTTTTCAAGTTCTTTTAGAAGCTACTTATTCTTTGTGTTTGGTTTCTTCTCTTAATTCACCAAGGGAATATCTTTGTTTCCATCTGAACATATTTTGCTATTATTATATTATTTTTAATCATCTATAAATATTTGATAGATTATAAAAGTCATAATTTTTTTTCATACCTTTATAAGATTATTAATGTAGGGTTGTGTAGATTAACAACCTTTGTTCTTCAAATACTTGTCCTATAGAGATTTATTAAATTGTAAAAAAGGTGTACCTTTGCTATATTGTTTGTAAGTTTGCAATATCATTGTGAAAAAGATTTTTTATTTGTGCTATCATTTTATGCATACCTAATGGCTCTTTAGGATTGAAGTGCCTTTTTCTTTTTAACCAAAGTCATAGAGACCTAAGATCATGTTGATTCATTCTTTTCTTTCATAAATGTCATCATGATCTTCGTGTGAAGCCATAAAAGCCTAAGGTCATGCAGACTTGTAGCTCTTTTTCCTAAGCATCCTATAGCTCTGTCTTAGTTCGACGGTTTTGAAGCCATATAAGACCTAGATCATGTTTAACTTGATATTTTCTTTTGAAAATTTGACATGTACTTCATATGTTTCCTATAACTTAGTCTAAGGATTGAAATCATATCTTTGATTTTCATCTTCCTCATTCAACCAATTGAAGATGGATTGTCCCATAGTGGGCTATGGTAGGGACGCCATCTTTGTAGCTTTTAGCTTTTGAAGACTCTTGGTAAGCTCTCATTGACGTTGCAAGATGTGCATTTCCTAGGGTTTAGGTGGAGGAAGGGTAAGGTTAGGGCCTTTTTTTTAGCTCTTAAGGTAAAATTTTGATTTGTGATCAAATAATTACATTGAGTGGTTTAGAGGGCAATTTAATGTGGCACATACTTAGGGCCTTAACCTTATTGGGGTCATAGTGGAAAGGTCCATGGAACCTTGTTTTTCATGGTGTGTATCAAGTGGGGACTTTATGCCACCTAAGTCATAGTGAAAAGTGATGCAGACTTTTTTAATGCATGAACAAAACAAAATATTGCATCACCCAGGTTATAGCATAGCTTTACATGTTCATATCATATGGAATGTTACATCATCTAAGTCATGGCACTTAGCCACAGGGTTATTAGAGCATTTAACTCGTTGGATATGGTATAATCTTTAGGGTATGTACACATTTACCACTACATAAAGATAAGGAGAACTAAATGTATTGTTGGTTTAAGCTTTAAAAGTAGTAACATTATATTTTGTAACTTTGTGACTATTTATTGTTGTGATCCTCCTGCTTATGGGAGTTTCTTTTAAACAAAATTGTGTGATAGAAGTTGCTCATTTTCTAGGTTTGACAATGTGTTTGAAGTTGAATTTTACTTTCTTTCAATCATTGGGATAATTCTTTTTTTTTTTTTTTATTATCTAGGCTTCGATTTTTAACTTGAAATGAAAGGATAGAGTGTGATGAAGCACGATAAGGCCCTTACTTCATGCCCCAAAGGTTTTATCTAAGGTCACAATTTAGATGGAAGATGAACCACCATATGTTAATGGGAGAATGGCATTAAGAGCCTAAAGGTGATTTTTTTTTTCTCATCCCTCTTTTATTATGAGAAGTGTTTTTATTTATTCAGTCTTAAAGACAAACTAATAATGACATTCAAATAAGGTGATCTAGTGAAGCTATATAAGCTAATTGATTAAAGTGTCTAGTTGTATTTTAGTTATTCTAAGCCACATTGTTTAAAGCGAAAGATTGTGTCAATTCATTGTATGTGACTTGATAGATTATAGTTATTGAGTTATTTAGGCCTTGATAGTGTGGATTGGGTTGTTTTGGGCCTATAAGATTCTTATGCTTGTAAGGCTTTTATATCATTATTTTTTTAAAAAAATTTTGGATACATTTGTTTACTTATTTAAATATAGATACTAAATTTAAAAGTATGCTAATCCAAAATCCCTTGATAATCAAAGTTATAAACCACTATTTATAAAAAGATACTAAATAAATTTCTCTCAATTGAAATAGAAGGTTTTCTTTATAACTAAAAAAACTATTTAATGCTAATGACTTGATATAAACAGTTAGGTTTTTGGAGGCTTGGTTGGGTTAATTTTTGAATATAGTAAGGTGTGATGGTTATTTATGGTACCTTATCACTTTTATAAAAACTCACCTCTTTGGCTGCTTTACTCTCATTTTCCTGATATCTCTTCTGGGTTTAATAAGTAAGAAACATAATTGGATTTATCTTGCTCCTCGTTGAGATGACGACGACTTAATTATATCTTAGTTTGTTATTTTCAAAGAGTAAGTTGCATGTAACTATTTATCTTACTATCCATATTGATGTGTCCAAGTTAGCTATTAGAATCTATTGAAGATTCACAGTCAGCATCGCACTATGACTAATGTCTAGGATAGGATAGAAATTTTTAAAACTAGGTTGCTAACATTTTGAAGACTACTATAAGACTTTGTAATGTAGATTTATACTTTTATAGATTGAATTTCTGTACATTTATTTACTCTTCATATTTTGATCTTTATTAAAATAGGTATAAGAATATGACATCGAATTTTTTTAAAAAAATTATTGTTAGATTTAGCAATAGAATACCTCTATTAAAAAATAGCAACAAATGCAGTGATGAATTTACAAAGATAAAGATGTATTTTAAACAACTTTTAGTAATGCATTTAATGATAGATTGTCACTTCAAAATTAGTGTGGTTATAGTGATGTTGCTAAAAGTCATACATTTGAAACATGTTGACTAAAAATAGCGACTACAAAGTATGTTTGATTGATGTAGATGTCACTAAAATTTAGTTAGGAATTTAGCGACATCTTTATCCATGACAAAATTAAGGGTGAATGCATCTATTAACATTTAGCGACGAATTTGGCCATTGCTAAATGGCAATTTTCTGTAAGTTATGAGTGAGGTAGACAACTCACTCCATTAATTATAAGTTCCATGATAGAAATAGATAGTAACACGCTCCTCACGCTCTTTGGATGTTACAATGTTACCAATGCGTGAGATAAGTTTAAAAGATAAAATTTTGAATATTATCCTTGTGATGCTAACCCTTTACAAAAATAAACAAATAGAGAGGATTAAAAAGAAATTAAAAAAAAATCATAAAGAACCCAACCATCTTAAACTCTCCAATTTAAAGAGGTTTGAAAATCAGAGTTAGGTTTCCACCCTCTCACTTTTTAAATATTTAATTATATTATGATACTCAACCAACCACACCTTATCCTATTTCATTCCAATCCATCTTTCCAATCAAGGTAGGATTACTTTTTGATTCAAAACACATTTTAGTAAATAAATACTAATATTTAGTATTTATTATTATTATTATTATTATTATTTATTGATATCCAAATTAATTTATACATGCTTTAACTAATTTATCTGTGGACTCAACACACAACAATATCCTATCCTAAAATACAATTTGATATGCATAAACATTCTAGTTAATATAATTTTTTATTTTAAAAAAGATTATAAAAAATTGAATAATTACTTACCAGCTGTAACTTTTTTAATTTTAAAAATCAAATAAAAACAAATAGTTCTGGATTTTTAAGTTGCTATCCATTAACTGTAACATTATTTTTTGTAGGTTAACACGTAAATTAAAAATACCAGGAAACTAAATTATTTCAGAAAAGCGTGTATATTAGTCGCTAGGTGGATAATCGATAATGTTGTAATAGACGTAGATAAAGTGGGATAAGTCCCTATCAATACAAGACTAAAGGTCCATCCATTAAGACACAGCGCGAAGCCTCAACCATGCAAGTCTCTTCCATACGTTGCTTTCAGAATAAAAGAGCAAAATATTAGATAAGGTTTGTCCTTCATGGGTTAACAACGACAATGCCCAATAGCCGATGCTTTCTAGCTTCCACTCCAATTGTCATGTAACAAATCCTAACAATTGTAACGCGAAATTGCAAGTGAACATTTTAAAATTTGTTTTTAATTATAATAACGTATAGAAAATTATAATTTTTCGCTAATCTATTAATTAACTTTAATTATAATAATCACTTACAGTTTAAATTTGATATTAAAATTTATGCACTTCGAATTTCACTTCCAGTTATAATGCCTTCCTAATTTATAAAAAAGTTACAATTGTCCCCCTAACCTATTAGTCCCATTATAATAATCAGCTTATGTGTAAATTTGAAGTTAAATCTAACTTTAAATCATGAAATTATTAAAATATCATTTCTACTGCTTAACATCCATATTGAGAAAAATATACTTACTCATCTTGATTTTTACCTCTAATAATATCCCCCAATCTAAGAAAATTATGCATTATATAAAAAAAAAAGTTTTAATTTTCATTGCCGTACTTTTTAAATTAAATTTCTCAATAAATATAAAGAGCTTTTATAAGTTAAATCTGAACTTAAATGAAGGGTAATTTCAAATGGGGAGATATTATATTTGAAGGCAAAAATTTCTGGCTAAGTGCCACTACAACAATGTTAGCCAAAAGTGACTGAATTTTTTTTTTAATTGTTTCCATCAACATGTTTTCTTTTTTTTTATTTTTTATTTTTTGGGTCAATTTCCAACCGCCTTTTCAAATGAAAATATAAAAGTATGCTTTTTTAAAAATAATATTTTCATGTAAAAGGCTACAAATTATAATTGTTAATAGCTTTTGGCATTTGTATCCACTAACAATTAGTCGGATTACTTATAAGATATTTTGAAACTAATATATAATAATATTTAAATATATATTAAATTAAATTATTTAAATATATCATTAAAATATAACAAATAGTATATGTATATATTTTTATGTGTATATTAATAATAAATTACAAATAAAATATATTAATAAAATATAAAAAGTATTAAATTATCTATTAAATATAAAATCTGACTAAAAGTCAGTAAAAAAAAAATCAACTGAAATTCAGTTGATTTTTTCTTTTCAATTGATATTCAGTCCTACTGAAATTTCAGTTGGATTTATTTTTGAGATTTTCCTATTGATATTTAGTAGAATAAAATAAATATATTAAAATTTGGTATTTAATAAAAATTATCTTTTATAATAGTAATTTGGTAGATATAATTTAATAAAAATATTACTTATAATAGTAAGTAAATATAATTTAAGGTATATTATAAAAATAATATAATAATATAATAATATATAATTTCATACCATGTTATTTTTAAATAAAACTTATAGTTTTTATAAAATATATTATTTAATTAGAAAACATATTAAATTAGATAATTATATATTAATATTTGAAATATGTGTATTGAATTTTATTTTTTTTCATATTTTTTGTAATTTTATTATGCATGTGAAAATTTATTTTTATCAAATACTTAATTTCTCTTGTGCTTAACTTTCTTAAATTTAATATTTAAAAAAGTTCAACATATTGGAAGAGGGTGGGAGCTCATAAATGGTGAACTAAAAATAAAATTATTGGAAAACAAAAAAAGGCGTGAACTGTTATGAAACAACTCAAGAGATAGAGAAAAAAGAAATTAGAGAAGATATAGAATAAAAGAAATGTTTCTCAATTTTTATTCATCACTCTCAATGCAAATGAGATGTATATTTATAGGTACAAATTTGTAACTTTAAAAGGTCATATCCTAAATGTAAAATAATATATTATAAAGTAGGATATAAAAGTGAAAAATAAATATCTAAAGAGTTACATATTCTTGAAAGAATATAAGAAGAAGAGTTATAATTCTTGAAGGAGATGATCATCCACATAAAGAACTATATAAAGAATGGAATCATAATATATTTTTCAATAAATTTGGGGGTTAAGAAACTAAAGAGACATCCACCATAATGGATGGATTCATAACACTGCCCCTTGGATGTCCATTGTTCAAGGAATATGCTTCATTAAAACCTTATTAGAGAAAAACCAAGTGAGAAAAAACTCTAGTGAAGGAAAAAGAGTACACTATTCCTTGTACACTCTCCTTGTTCACAATATCACTATAGATCTTTGAGCCATCGCATCCCAATTTTGTGTATTAATCTTTCAAATGTTGAGGTAAGTAATGCCCTGGTGAAAAATCAGCTAGATTATCACTTGAACAAATTTGTTGAACATCAGTATCACCATTCCTTTGAAGATCATGGGTGAAAAAGAATTTTGGTGAAATGTGCTTTGTTCTATCTCCTTTGACATATCATTCCTTCAATTGAGCTATACATGTTGCATTGTCTTCATACAGTACAGTTGGAGTTTTCTTGCAAGAAGATAACTCACATGTTTCTCGGATATGTTGAGTCATAGACCTTAACCGAACACATTCTCGACTTGTTTTATGAACTACTGATTCGAGAAAGTGGTCGCAAGTGTTTGTTTAATGGAATGCCATGAAACAATTGTATTTCCACTTGTAAATATATAGCCCACTTGAGATTTAGCTTTGTGTGGGTCAGATAAGTATCCAGCATCTACATATCCCAAAAATTCTGATCTAGATCCATTTGCATATAACAATCCCATATCAATAGTACCTCAAAAATATTGGAAAATATGTTTAACTCCAATCCAATGTCTCCGTATATAGCTTACAACAAAAGTTATATCAGGTCTTATATTGTTAGCAAGATATATTAATGCGCCAATTACACTAAGATATGGTACTTCAAGACTAAAAATTTTTCATTATCATCTTGAGTTCAAAAAACATCCTTTTTCATTTCAAGTGACTGAACAACCATTAGGGTACTTAATGAATGTACTTTATCCATATAAAATCTTTTAATAACCTTTTTGTGTATAGTTTGATTGATGTATAAAAATTTCATCTTTCAAATGCTTAATCTGTAGGCTGAGACAAAACTTTGTTTTTTCAAGATCTTTCATTTTAAATTTATTTTTCAAACAATTTACTGCTTTTAAAATCTCTTTTGGAGTTCCAATAATGTTCAAATCATTAACATATACAACAATGATTGCAAATCCTAAATTTGACCGTTTTATGAAAATACATGGACATTCTTATATTTTTTCTTTAACAAATGTTCACTAAGACAATTATACCACATTTGTCTAGACTGTTTTAGTCCAAACAAGGATCTTTGTAATTTAATTGAATAAAGTTCCCAAGACTTTGAATTATATGCTTCAGACATCTTAAATCCTTCTGAGATTTTCATATAGACGTCATGATCAAGTAAGCCATATAAATACGCTGTAACAACATCCATAAGACACATATCAAGGTTTTCATGCAGTATCATACTAATAAGATAACGAAATGTAATTGCATCCATCACAAGAGAATAAGTAAATTCATAATCAATTCCACGTCTTTGTGAGAACCCTTGTGTGATAAGTCATACTTTATATCTCACAAATTCATTTTTCTCATCTTGTTTACACACAAATACCCATTTGTATCTAATGGGTATTACACCTTCAGGTGTTTGGACTATAGGCCCAAAAAACTCATACTTTTCAAGTGAGTTCAATTCTGCTTGAATTGCATCTTTCCATTTTGGCCAATCACATTTATGTCGACACTCATCAATGGATGTAGGTTCATGATCCTCATTATCACTTAGAACATTATGCTACAGAATATGCAAAAATATTGTCGACAACTATTTCCTTACGGTCAAATTTTTTCCCCATAGAAACATAACTTATTAAGATCTCTTCATTTTTATCAGTTTCAGGTACTTGAACTTCTTCTAGAGTTATGTTACTTGTTATATTTCTAGATTATTCAGGAGTATCTATTTCTTTAATGGGCTCATTAGGAATAATTGTTCTTTTCCTTTTATGAGGATTTTTATCTTTTGAACTAATTGGTCTATTACACTTCTGGTGTACTTTGGACTTATTAACTATTCCGCTTACAGATTGTCCTTCTGGGACTTCAATTCTTACAAGAGCATTTGCAGTTGGTATATGTGACTTTGTCACTTTTTTTAAGTCAATAAATGCATTTGGCAGTTGATTTGCTATACTCTGTAAGTGAATTATCTTTTGAACTTCAAGTTTACATTATTTTGTGTGAGGATCAAGATATGTTAAAGTATTCCATGTAATTTCTTTGACTAGCTGCTTATCATTTTCTCCCCCTAATGTTGGAAAAACTAACTCGTCAAAATGACAATTAGCAAAACATATTGTAAATATATCTTCTGTTATTGGCTCACGATATCCTATAATAGAAGAGGAATCATACCCCACATATATTCCTAACTTTCTTTGAGGTCCAATCTTAGTACATTGTGGTGGAGCTATTGGAACATATACTGCACATCCAAAAATTCTAAAATGGGAAATATTTGGTCCTGACCATAAGTCAATTGTAAAGGGGAGTATTTATGATAATTTGTTGGTCGTATGCATGCAAGTGCTACTGCATATAAAATTGCATGTCCTCAAATAGAAATAGGGAGATTCGTTCTCTTTACTAAAAACCTAGCAATTAATTGAAGTCGTTTAATAAATGATTAAGCTAAACCATTTTGTGTATGAACATAAGCTACAAGATGTTCAAGATGTATTCCAATTGACATGCAATAGTCATTAAAAGCTTATGAAAAAAATTCTTCAGCATTATCAAATTGAATAAACTTAATGGTATAATTTGAAAATTATGCTCTTAATCAAATAATTTGAGCAAGCAATCTTGCAAATGCCAGGTTACGAGTTGATAACAAGCATATATAAGGCCATCTGCTGGATGCATATATTAATATCATAAAATATCTAAATGGTCTAGATGGTGGATAAATAGGTCTACAAATGTCATCGTGTATATGTTTTAGAAAAGTTGAAAATTTAATTTTAAGTTTAGTTAGTGATGGTTTAATAATTAATTTACCTCGAGAACAAGCAGTACATAAGAATTATTTAGATTGAAAAATCTTCAGGTTTTTCAATAGGTGTCATTGTGAATTCTCAATAATTTTTTGCATCATTATTGTTTCAAGATACCCCAACCATTCATGCCAAATGGTAAATATTTTGAATCTATAAACTTCTGGTTCATAGTTGCATGTATCTCAATTGTATTAATTTTTATTATTGCTCTCTTTGAAGCGTACACGCAAGTATACGTATCGCGAAGGTAATATAATGATAAGAAAAGATCATTCCCTTGAGGATTTGTTGTCAAAACAATGTCAAGCACTGAAATTTACACCTTAATTTAAATTAAGCGAATCAATTTTTAATTGTTGGTGTTAAAAAGAGGTTGTTTATGGATCAAAAGCTATACAGAATTCAGGATTAATATTTGGATATTTTGGGCGACTAGTGGCATTTAGGATTATTAGTCCTCTTGTACTTCATAGCAATTAGCTCAACACTCAGTACTTTTGCTCTCAATGGTAATACATGCTTCCTATATATATTTTTCCAAATCTTATATAGGGTTACCCAGCTCATTTTATAATTCCTTACAAAATCAACTAAGATCAAACTATTATCACAATACCTAATTGGACCATGTGAGGTTATTGAGTATATTACTATCTCAGTAACTAAACCATCCACTTACCCTAGCAAGTTTCAAGCACCCACACCACTCAACTTTTGATCTAACCTCCCTTTCCCTTTCCCAAGTTCAAGTTAGGTATCAAATCAATCTAATTGTTGGCCAATCAATTAGAGAGCATGAAGCATGAAGTTGAATAAACAAATATTAACCATTGATTGCAAAGTTAGAATGAAGAACAACCACTAATCCATACAAGAGTTCCTAATAATCCTATATTAGAGAGGGTTTAGCTATACATGATCATAAAGACTAAAGACAAAGTTGAAGCAACAATCAGATACATCAATAAAAAATGATAAAGACAGAAGAAAGGAAGAAGAAACTAAAAAATGAGATGGTTTCATCTTCAATCCTCAATCTCCAACTTCACTTTGCTTCAAAATGCCTTCTTAGCTCCTCCCCTGGCCTCTACTCACTTGGAACAACACAAAAATGACCCAGAATGACGGCTACCTTGTCTCCTACTCACATATGAAGCTTCAAACCCTCAGAAATTTGAAAACAAAATGCTGTGTTTAGTTAATTCGCATTGTGCTGCGGCTCAGCGTCTTACGCCGCGGTGAGATTGAGTTCTGCGAGACTGAGCGCCGTGGCCTGAGATGATATGCCGCGGCGAAGTTGGCTTCTGAGTGAATTCGAAGTGGCATGCAAGTTCCTCGCCTCAGCGCATATAGTTTCTGCATGGCGACATTTGGTTCTGTGAGACTTCATGCTGTGGCTCAACACATACACACGCTGAGGATTTTGCTTTACTCAATTAGTGCACGACTCCTTAATATCGCACCTCGACGTGATTTGCTTTTGACTAAATTCTAGTCACGGTGGAAACATGATTCGCCGCGGCGCAAGTTGCACAGCATGCTTTCCCTTGGATTCTTCATTTTCAGACATGGCGTGATGGAACTTGGCCGCGGTGAGATTGCAAAACCACCACTTTGCAGCCTCAAAGCCACCACTATGTAGCCTCTTTCTCCTAAGATTGCTCAATACTCTTTAATACATGCATCCTAGAAGAAAAGTAAAGTGTGATTAGTTATCAACATACTCAAAATTAAGGTAGAAATGCTGATTTTTCAAGTAAGTATTGAGTATAGAGCTATTCATCCTAAGTATGTTCATTTTCTTTTATGAAAGTATTATTTACCCTATAAGTGGAGGCTAACATCATATTTACTGAGAGAAAATATATACAATAACATGAATAGTTAGGAATTATCATTTATATTGTACAAACTAAAAGAGAAAGTTGATAATTTTTCTAGTATCTTTTTCGTATTAGAAACAATGCTCCGGATATAAAGGTATTCATTATTTTCTTTACATACAGTCTCTATATGATATCCATTACGGCAAATATATTTAAAACTTAACAAATTTTTTTGAGACTTAGAAGAAAATAAAGCATTATTTATGATAAATCTTATTCTTTCAGGTAATATGATAATAGCTATTCCAGATCCTTCACTTAATCTTGTACTACCAAAAATTGTAGCAACATAAGCTTTACCCATGTTTTTTTCAAGAAAAATATTTTTTATCATTTAAGATCATATGGGTGCTTGCACTATCTGCGAGACATATATCTTCATTCATTTTTCTAAAATTAAGCAAAACAAAAGTATAAGAAACATTATAAAAACTTGTGCTTAAAATTTCATATAAACTTATAATTATAAAAACAATTACAAATACATAAACTTATTTTAAGTATCAATATTGTTTTGTAGGTTGATAAATAAATCTGATACATCTAAGTGTGTAGTATTTATGGTATTATTGACAAAATCATCATATAGATTAGCAAAATTGGTTTCAACACTTTTTTCCTTTTCCTTCATTGATGCTTGATAAAGATCAATAAAGTGTTTTGCTATATAACAGGTATGTGACCAATGTCCATTCATACTATAACGATAGCATGGATTTTCTAAATTCTTCACATGTTTCTTTTGTCCACTTGTGCTTCCTTATTTTTCTTCTCTTTTATTCTACTTCCAGTGGTAAGTAACATTTTTATGATAAAGAGCATTATTTCTTCCTCGACCACGTCCTCGTCAATTATTATTAATCATAGTTATATTCACTTCAGGGAATGGAGTAGAAACAGTTGGATAGGTTTCATGATTTTTCATTAGTAGTTTGTTATTTTGTTCAGTCATAGGAAGGTATGAAATTAATTGTGAGTATTTTTCAAACCATTTTTCTTTATATTGCTGCTGCAGGAGCATATTAGAGGCATGGAAAGTAGAGAAAGTTTTCTTTAATATATATTTTTTCAATAATTACTTCTTTGTATAATTTTAATTGAGAGTTAATAAGAAATATTGTGGAGTTATACTTGCTAATTGATTTAAAATCTTACAATCATAGATGCATTTAGTCATAACAAGCATTTGGAAGAATAACAATTTTTTGGTGGTCATACCTCTCTTTCAAACTATTCCAGAGTACAAGTGGATCTTTTACTGTAAGATATTTAGATTTCAACCCCTCATGGAGGTGATGTCGAAAGAAAATCATAGCCTTAGCACAATTTTGTATTGACTCATTCTTTCTTTCTTTGATAATATTTCCAAGATCCATTGCATCAATGTGAATTTTAACATCTAAAATGTAAGACAAATAATTTTTGCCTAAAAGATCAAGGGCTACAAATTCAAGTTTTGTAAGATTTAACATGATAATTCAAATAAAATAAAACTAATAGAAAAATTAACGAGGAAGATGGAAAGATCTTACCTTTCTTACTTAAATGATCAAGAGCAAATTCATGCTGATAACGTGTTATGAAACAACTTAAGAGATAACGAAAAGATGATTTAGAGAAGATATAGAATAAGAGAAATGCTTCTCAATTTTTATTCATCACTCTCAATACAAATGAGATGTATGTATATAGGTATAAGTTTGTAACTCTAAAAGATCACATCCTGAATGTGAAATAATATACCATAAAGTGGGGCATACAAGTGGGAAATGAATATCTAAAGAGTTACACATTCTTAAAAGAATATGAGAAGAAGAGTTACAACTTTTGAAGTTAAAGAGTTATAATTCTTGAAGGAGATAATCATCCACATAAAGAACCATATAAAAAATGGAATCATAACATATCTTTTAATAAATTTAGGGGTTAAGAAACTAAATGGATATCCACCATAATGGATGGATTCATAACATGAATTCGATTTTTTCACTTATGTCTTTTATTTTCTATATATATTAATTTTTCAGTGCACCTTCACTATTTTTGGCTTTCATTTTCATTTCTTCCTCTTCTATTTAATTTGAAATTATTTCACTTCTTCCTACTCTCTTCTTCTTTTATTCTCTCTTCTTTGGTCTTGTTCTCTCTTCAGTCTTCTCTTGTCTTTTTCTTCTTTCCCTTCTTTCTTATTCCTTCCTTCTTTTTTTATTTTTTGTTCTTTAATTGTCTGTTTTCTAGTCTTTGATTATTCTTGATAAGATTAATTTGGGATACTATTTTCTATTTATTATTTTAAATTTTGTTTTAAAATAATGAATGTATTGTTTATCCTTTTGGTTAAAGGAATCATCTTTTGAAGATCAAAGAAAAAATAAATAAATAAAGCAAAAAGACAGAGAAGAAAAAAGAAGATATGAAATCATTTTGATGAGAGACACATATTAAGTAGCATGGTAGGGAGATTTGAAGCCAAAATAAAAAATAGTGATGATTAATACCGTATTAATTTATGAAAAATTAATTAGTGATGATTAATACCATATTAATTTATGAAAAATTAATTAGTGATGATTAAGGAACAATCAATATAAAAATATGATAATATAATACTCAAATATAAAGTAAATTATAATTTTAAATTATAGACGCATGCTTAAGTGCATGCATGTACATATATATATATATATATATATATATATATATAACACGTTGAATAAAATAAAATAACCCCCCCTAAAATACATATTCCCACCCATCAAAACTAAAAATAAATATACCATTAAAATAATTTAGTACAGATATTTTAATTTATTTTTTAAAAATTTATTGTTTCTAACCTACTTTTAGTTAGACTATCCAATTAAAAGTCAGTCGAATTTTAATTATTTCATAAAATTATATTTTACAAAATATTTGAACAAATTAATAAAAATATTTGATATATATATGGATCCTTGAAGCCAAAACTAGTCCATTATACACTACATCTGAATGAGGAGGAAACTAAAAGGAAATTAAAGGATACAAAAACTTATGTAGTAGTATGAAAATATCTTGTTGCCTGCCTTGCAAATTGAATGGTAATATCCAAGGGTTCTTTCAAATGACAATACTGTTTTTTTTTTCGAAATATGCTCTCATTGAAAGGATAGTAGTAACTAGTAAGGGTTAGAAATTAATTACTGATCTAATATAAAGCTTGATGTATTGTGTATTGCCAGTAAAAACAGAGTTAGATTACCCTTGTGCAAAGAACTAAACCATCTAAAGTTAGACTTAATGGTTGTTGACAAGAAGAGATTATTTCAACAAGCACTATAGATTAGGGAGTTAGTTACGATTTTTAATAAATTAGGAAGACGTTATAATTAGAAGTAAATATCAAGGTGAAAAAATGCAATTTCTCTAGTTATATTTATTTGGACATACCAGCGGGCTAAGACTACTACAAATGTAAAATAAGTAGAAATTAAATTAATTTATAACGGGGGGATGGGAGTGACACATTAAAAAAAGGAAAAGAAAATAAAACACGACTGTGAAAATAGTGATTATATAATTTTATTTTCATATGCTATTTTCAAATTATCATCTCTTGAATATATATCAATTATATACGTATATATCTTATGGAAACATTTTATGTGATTAAATGTTGTAGTAATTCAGGAAAAAAGTTATAATTGTAAAGCAAACTGTACGCGGGTGAATAGCTCTTTGACAAGGGATCCATGTGCTGTCTTCTTGCAACTCCTTATAACTACAACAAACCAAGGAGAGTAGTGCTTTTATAGCTACTTTGATGCTTTAAAAAGCAGTAGCTATACCGGCATATGAGAGAAATGAGAACAAAAATCGAATCTAGAGCCCCTTTGGGTATTTAGAGGATGAGTCGAGAGCAATATTTCTAAGGCCGATTAGTAGTTGGTATGAAATTCATTAATTTAGATCTTCTATGCTAATTGTAATGCAGATGAAAAAAGAGAGATAGATGTGTGAGTTTGAATGGACAAACAATGATGTTATTATTGTACTTGAGTATCATAAGGACAATATTCCTTTAAGGTTAATGAGTTTGAATTGGGGGTATTCATTATAAAAAAATGGATTTTTAGTGGCAACTTTTAGTGGCGACCAATAAAAAGTTGACGCTAAAAGAACACTTTTAGTGGCGACTATAAAACGTTGCCACTAAAAGTTGCCACTATATTACTATTATTTTTTTTATCATTCTTTTTAGTGGCGACAGAAAAAGTCGCCACTAATACTCTTTAGTGGCAACAAAAAATTGTCACAAAATAGTTATAGCAGCGACAAATAGAAAGTCGCCACTAAATAATAACTTTAGTGGCGACCCTAAAGTTGCAACTAAAAGTTTTGATAAGAAAAAAATTTATTGATGGGAAAAAAATAAATAAATCTTTAGTGACAACGTTTTATCGCCACTAAAAAGGAGTTTTAGTGACGACATATATATGTCGCCACTAAAAGTGGTTTTAGTGGCAACCTATCTATGTCGCCACTAAAGGTGGTTTTAGTGGCAACCTGTGTATGTCGCCACTAAAGAGGGGTTTTAGTGGCAACCTATATATGTCGCCATTAAAGAGGGGTTTTAGTGGCAACCTATGTATGTCGCCACTAAAGAGGGATTTTAGTGGCAACCTATATATGTCGCCACTAAAAGTGATTTTAGTGGCAACCTGTGTATGTCGCCACTAAAGAGGGGTTTTAGTGGCAACCTATATATGTCGTCACTAAAAGTTGTTGTGTAGATAATTTTAAATAAAAAAAGTTGTAAGGATGAATTTTTTGCACAAAAATTTTTAGTGGCTACCTTTATGTCACCGTTAAAAGATTTGCTTTAATTAACAATTTTTGATTTGATTTTATAAGGTTAAAATTTTTTACATAAAAGCTTTTAATGGTGACATAGTTGTGTTGCCACTTAATGCATATTTCTGTGACAACAAATCACTACTAAAAGTTTTGAAATAATATTTTTAAATAATTTTATTTAAAAAATTTTATGCTAACATTTAATGGCAACAAACAATGAATGATGGGAAGAATTACTCTTGAAAGGAATAAATAATATAGAACTTCTACTAAATAAAATAATATTTATATACGGGAGAAATGGCTAAAAATCGTTAGGTCAAATTTGACACTAAAAAATTGCAATAAAAGTGCAAGATTATAGGAAGGAAAAAGAAAAATTGTCGTAGGTAATTAATACAAATCGAAGAGGAAGAAATGCACTCCAAAAATGATTTTAAGAAAATTGGTTAAGATTATGACAAAAAAACACCATAAGGAATTATTAATGATTACAAATTGTTATAATTATTTTTTTTGCCCCACAAGATATATCATTTTTTGATTGAGTAGCAATATTATATTCTTGTAAACACCTTTTTTATTATAATACAATAATTAGTAAAGAATACAAAAAATGTAATAATATTTTACTTGTTTTAGTAGATTTATTGATATGATAAAAGTCATTATTTGCACTAAAATCTAATTAATTCTTTTAAGAATTGTTAATTAATAAATAACTTAATATTTTAAATTAGTTTTAGATAATTATTTAATAAAATATTATCTTATATTTAATAAATAGTTGTATGATAACGAAAGAATATAGTGATCCCAAAAATATAAGACCATCATTTTTTTTGAATTTGATCCCTTATATAAATTTAACTATCTAATTTTGATTGTAAAATATCATCTTCAAGATATTGATTATCCTCACATTAAGCATATTAATAAATATGGATAATGCGACGTAACATAAAATAAAAATAATGTAACAATTCAATACTAATCAGCTGTCACTACAAGATACTATAACAAAGAACTATACCATTTGAATAACTAGCCACAGGAGTATCATTTTGATATGCATTTATGATATAATTGAATAACAGGGTGGCACTTAATAGTTATGACAAATTCACCTTAAAACATGGCACTATATGGTAATGGATTTAACAAGAAAGCAATATTGAAGATAGAATTCTCTTTAGATCCTATGCAGTTATAAATTAATTAAACAGTCAAAGCAAAGATAAAGAGAAAAGATGAAATAAGTGTAAGGAAAATAGATGAGCTCCATATATATTTTCACATTTTTGTATCACTATCTTTTTGATTGAAAAGTATCTTATTTTATATGTTTCATGCAAGTAGAGTCCATTATTTTGTTTCAAGTGCTTGTACCTTGTGCAATTCCATCAAAGATCATGAGGTGTTTTAATAAACAAAAATTTAAGTGGCCTTCAATTTAGTTCATGGTCTAGAAAACATATTAGAAGAATGGTGACAATTATTATTTTTTCCCAAGTGTGTATCATTGGGAAATTGAGTAATTACATCCACTTTTTTTGATACATGTTAGAACTATACTAACTTTCTTTTTATTTTTCATATATATGTATATATATATATATAAAGTCTCTTAAAAAAAATGTTATCTATGCTTTATATTAATTTAAAATTTTTTCACTAAAATATTATGTATTAATTTAAATATATTTTTTAGCGAAAAAATTTTAAATAAAAAGTGTTTTGATAAAAAAATTTAAGACTAGATTAAAATATAAAATAAATTTCTTCATTTCAAGTGAGACTTGTATATATTTTAAAAATAAATATAAAATTTATTTAATTTTAATAAATTAAAAAAGTTGTGTAATTTGATAATTACACTATTGAAATTCAATCAAAGAGACCTAAAAGATGCATTGAAAGGATCTTCAATTGCACCTCTAATGTGATATTTCTGTCACCTATCTAATTATGTGGCTATCAAACAATAATGAATTACCAAGAAAAGAAAAAAATGAATGTCAACTTGTATAATAGCAAATGGCCTTAGGTATATTGTTTTAAACCTGCTTCTATTGCTCTCTCCTTTTCTTTCTCTTAAATCATTTTATTATTATCATTATTATGAAAAGCTCAATTAACATTTATCTCTCTCACTTGCTTTCATATTGATTATCAAATATTTATTTTATTCTAGAAAAATTATACTTAGAATTTTAAATTTTATAAATTTTATTACAATAAAAGCAGGTAAAAATTAAAATTATTTTTAGTAACCAAAATTAATATTACTTACTAATAGATTTTTAAAAAATTATAACCAAAAGTGATACTCAAATTATTATTGAGTCTTAGTGTGTCAGTTTATTAAGTTGAGATATCAAAGTATTACTAAACTTTTTCAGTATTGAAATCACCAAATTTTTTAACCCTAATTATAAATTGGAGCATCATTGTGACTCAAAGGAAAATGCTTAAAGTAAGTTATTGACACTTTAGTTCATTGGTTCATAAGTTAGTTTTAAGTATACTGTGCATTGTTTAATATATATAGATAGTTCAACAAAAAATAATATAATACAAAATTATATATCGTACATATATAATATAAGAAATAATAATGATAAATATATATGATATATTATTATAATACATATTTTCAATTTGGTTAAGTTTATTTCATTCCAATATTAATTTTTCCTAATTTATTATATCTAAACCCTTTGTTTTTTATATTTTTTATGATAGTGAAATTGTAATATAATTTAAGAATACTATAAGTTAAATATGAAAAATTCTTAAATTTTAATGATGGGTAATTTTTTTTTTCAATTAAAAAATGATGTCTTAAACTTTTTAACGTGAATAACAATAAAATATTTAAACTTTGCTAATATTTATTTGTTATATTATATTATTGATAAATTTACTTGTTATATTAAATGAAATATTAATAATTATTAGTAAATCTATTTTATCTAATTGATGTAATAAAATGGATAAACGATTTCAATAATATAAATCTAGGACCTTGTTTTTAATTATTCTCTATCTAGTTAAATACAAGTATAACATTAATGCTTTGATAAAAATCATTAAACAAAAAAAATCATTAACACTTTGTTAACAAATTGAATAATAAATATTACTATTAAATACTATTTTTTTATGTGTTATAGTATATGGTGGAGCAAGTGTTACTTGTATATTCTTAAAAGAGTAGTTAAAACAAAAATACAGTTTTTTATTATTAATGAGGTATAGTGTTTAAAACTATTATACAATGATCTAATTTGCATTACCAAGATTCACATTATTAGAGTAACTTCGCATGCATAACTGATAGCCATAAAATCTTTAGTTATAAAAGAAAACTAATTAGAAAAATCTCTAAGCATTTATCACTATACCAAAAATGTCTTTTTCATTGGGAGCTACGCACACCATCCCCTTTTTCTTTAGTTTATAAGGAAAAGAATTTATCCTAATATTTTAAACAATGCATCATCTTCGAAGTAATTAAGTTATCATCTTCTTTTTTGACCTTCTCCTCGAGACCACAAAAAAGTATCTATATATATATATATTATATAAAAATGTAATAAATATTTATTTTAATGATCATATATATTGATCCATTGATAAAGCATTTAATAAAAATAATACTTTTGATGTGAGTAACTAAAATAATAACTCTCCGCTTGATTTGTCACAACACGAATGTATTTTTTTATATAATATGTATAATATTTATTACATCTTTTAATTATTACTCAATTTATTAATTAGTATTTTAGTTATCAAATTATTATTTTAAAAATAAGGATGTAAAAGTTATTTTTATTTTATATACTCATGTTTTATTTCTTTTTATATTATCTAACCAAAACATACCGAGAAAAGCTATTTGTTTTATTTTTTCTTTAAACTAGTCATTCTTATTATCTTATTTGTCTTAGACTAAATTAAATGGCGGTGCATATACAGCAAATTCGTTCTATTGGATGATTACAATAACCTGCGATGGTTCCTTCTTTCTTATTCGACAAGACTATGAGGCCTAGATTAAAGAGTTTGTGCCTCGACTTGTGTCTTAGTCTTTGCAAAAAAGAATGACGTCAAAGTGAAAAGATCTTTATTTAAAAAATAACAACAATATGGAAGAAGAATCAAATGAGAATGATAAAAAATAAAAATAAAAAGGAACAAATGGCTTGACTGGACGAGGACTGGACAGGCTAGAATGCAGAGAAGCTAAACCTGAAGAAAATAGGTTCTGATATACAAAGAAAATTCAAAGCGTGGCATTTTGTTGCAAGGGTGGGGAGATGTGGCACATTATTGATCGTTGAATCAGTGAGTAGCTGTAATCCATGAAGGAATTCATGATACGCTGCATCCTTTCCTTCTGTGTGACGTGGCAGTGCGTTGTCCTTCATATTAATTGAATGGCTGAGATCAAGCCAAAACCACAGGCTCATTTTCCCGTGTCTACTACAGCAAATCTGAACCCTTTGAAGCTTCTGAACAGCTACAGCAATACGTCAAGTTAGTGAGTCAGATCAATAAATATATGAAGCTTTTCAATAGCTACGGAAAAACGATTGTAAGAGAGGGAGTTCGAAGCGCTTAGCAAAACAAATAAAAAAAAAAGGCTTTTGAATAATGCCCAGAAAGGAGAAAAGCCCTAGACGCATCGAAGTTGAGCAAGAACTCTGCAGTCACGCCTTCTAACAGCAGCGAGTTTTGGGGTTTTTTTAGATCTGAGGAAGAAGGATGCTGAAATTTTTGACGCACTGAAGCAAAATTTTGGAGTTTTAAACTTTTTATTGAGAGGCATTGAAGTAAGGTAAGACTTTATTCATTCCAAGTTTCTGTCCATTGTGGTCTCTGAGGTTAAGATATGTTTTAGACGTGATTGTTATTTACTAGTGCTATGTAAGTAAAAAAGAAATAAAAAAAACAAATGGTTTCCAATGCTGTTTCCTTTGATTGATAAACTAATTATTTATCTATTTTTGATTCAATCTACTCATTTCTGATAACTTCAGTTTTTCCTCCTCCTAAATGTCTGTTAATCAAGCTAAAATAATGGTCGAATAGAAATAGGTGTTTATATGTGACTATTCTTAACTATTTGAGTATACTATTGTTGACGCCTTACACTTAGTCTATTTTGCATTTTAATGGTCCAGAGTGATTGTTGTTTATTTTGTATTTTGATCTATTTAATATTTTGCATGCTTGACTTGTGAACTCATTATTTTGTTATTACTAAGTACTAGACTATATCTTTTTCTATCAACTAAATCATTAATTTACACGAGTTATTTAAATTCTTTATTTGTTGGATTATTTTCAGTGAATATTGTGAACTTAATTGGTTTAATTTGTAATATAGAATAGTAATGGCGAAATAGACAAGAAGCTAAGGATGCTAGGTGCCACTAACAGAACAGAAGGTTGAAGAAGGGGGCATAGAGTGAGGAATTTGAGTTCATCTTCCTGGTTGGCCAAAAAGGTAAAAAAATTAGTGCTTAACTTCCTTGAAACTCTTTCTTTTCTTCAACTACTTCAATCCTAAATTGCACTACATGTTAATTAACTCAACAACATGTCAACTACGTAATCACCCACTCTATCTTCCTTTCTCTGATTTTACTCTGCTCCACAATATAAGGCACCCAATAACATAGTTCCCCTTAGCATCATCACAGATAGTAAACGCAGCTAAGACTTATGATGGTACAAGGGAATAAGGCATCAGAATAATGAAATCGATAAGAGTTAATCTTAGCCTTTGTTACCAAACCAAAATAAGCAAATTTGGAAATCAGGATTTCTGGTCCAACGGCTACTTCAGGGCCACCTCATAGGTCCAATCTACACTCCTGACCCATTCCTTTTGATTTGATTTAGAAACCATCAGTAATTATAGAAGTTGTTGGATTTCATACATAAGATGAATAATCACAATTGTCTTATTGTAACACCGATGGTTATGAAAACAAATTTTTATTCAAAAAATATAATTTAAGAGATTATTAAAACTTTTATTAGAATTTTGATTCAATAAAAAATTTTATGAATGTTCATATATCATTAAGTTTAAAATTTCTATAACTATTGTAAATGTCTCTAGACTTTACATTTGAATGATGTTTTATTTAAATATATATTATGTTATGTTTCACGTTTAACAAACTTAATTAGAAAAATGTATATGACTATAGCTAATAATCTTAACTTTTTTGGTAAGTCTGTTTTACAATATTAGGAATTTTAAGATATTTTTGTTATTGTCTTTTTATAATTCTACATAAATAAATGAAAAGAAATGACAATAAATAAGTAATCGCATTTCCATTTCAACCCTTCTTTCTCTCCCAGAAATTTCTCAGGTCCACTAATTAATCCCAAAATATCCAACGATGACTACAATCAATTACATAAACTAAAACTTAAGTAGAATCTTAGCCTTTGTGAATATCAAATTGCTTTTATAAATTATATGGTCAAAAATGTTTCTTTGAAGATTTGTTAAGGATAAATAATAAATATAATATAAATTGTTGTTTTTATTTATTTGAATGTATTTCTGAATAACATAGAGATAAGACTCATGAACTGAGATGTTAATTTGGTACTTTTAAGGACGTTTGACATATTGTATTGTTTACAGCAGAAATATAATGATTGAAAAAATTCATATTGATTTCTATTATCAATTTTAGTCGAAATTTTTGTAGAGATTGAACAAAGTAAATAAATGAATATAAAGGTATAATTTTTAATTTTCTAAGGTTTCTTATTAAATGAATGAAATTATAAAAATGCCTATTAAATAGTTGACCAATTTGAGCTTTTAATTCCAATAGGTAAGGTCGGTGCACATATATATATATATATATATATAGATCCATATGTATACACACACACACACACATATATACATATATATATATATATATATCCGTATTGACACAAAGAAATTGATGCATTTGTTTCCTTTTCACTTAGAAATCCTTATGACAATATTTTCCTTTTGGTTTTGGGTGCAGGTCTAACTTGACAAGTTATCTTTGAATCTTGTATTCCTCCTCACAGGTCACTACAAGCACTTTTCGGAGCAACCAAGCGATATTTTCTGGTTGGTTCATATCTTTCTGATGTTAAAAATGTGATTTAGTATATATATATATATATATATATATATATATATATATATATATATATGTGGAACTAAGTGTTGGAAAAATATAAGGTAGAAGAAAAAATGTGTATGGTGAATCATTAATTGGCTACTAACTTGTGAAAAGTGGTTGTTTGCTCCGTTGCAAACAAAGCACCATTGATTGGCCATTAACTTGTTAAAAGTGGTTGAAAATTAATTAGTAATTGTTTGATAAAGATAAAATTAAAGATCTAATACAAGAAACGTATTTACTAAGTAATTGGGATTGAATATTAAACAAATAATTAGTATTGAAGAGGAAATTGATAGGTAAATACTAAAAGTTAAAGCATTATTAATAGTAATAACAACTTTGAAAATTGACAATTAATTGATGGATTACGAGTTAAAAAAGGAAAACATAATTAAATAAACTCCAAATTCAAAAGTTATTCGGTAATTGTTTGATTAAGATGTAAATGAAAAGTTAATTCAAGCATAATATATTAAACAATTACTAAATGGGGACTAGAATAAAATAAAGATGGAGGTTATTTAATAAGTAATTATGATTGAATATTCAACAAATAATTAATAGTGAACTTTTGCATAGAAATTAATAGGCAACTATTAAAAGTAAATGTAATTCTTAAAGAATTAATGACTTTGAAATTTGATTAGCAATGGAGGACTAAATTTAAAATTTAATTAGTTAAAATTGGATTAGGAGTGAAAATAAAAATTTAAATTCAGAATAATAAATGACACATCTAATTATTTACTAATAGATTGAAATAAAGATTAGGATTCAAAGTTTGATCATTAATTAAATAAAAGATTGAATAACAAATTAATAGGTAAATACTAAAAGTAAAAAGTGATTAAAAATAATAATACCTTTGCAATTTGATTAGCAGTGGATAGCAAAGTCTTAAAAAGGAAAAGCATAATTAAGATTGGGAAATTTTTTAAATGTAATTAGTATGTATTAGATAAAGAGTAGAAATAAAAATATAATTTTAAAATAATGAATGAACCATTTAGTAAATTACTAATAGATTAAAATGAAGATGAAGAATATTTAACAAATAATTTGGATTATGAGTAATTAAATAAAATACTAAGTTTAAAATTTCATTAGTATTTATTTGATTAAGAGTAAAAATTCAAATGTAGTCTTAAAATCAATTAAAATTTCTTTTTCTCAAACACTGATTGATTAAGATAAAGATAAAGAATTTTTAATAAAGTATTAGGAGCTAATATTTCATAAAAAATAAATAACTGTAGGGTTTTTTTGTCCATTATCATCGATTGGGAAATTTTATCATGTGGGGGAATGTATTATTGCTCTTGTTAATGGCTGATAGCCTATGTAAAATTACCTTGTTATGTTATGACAAATTAATAGCTGAATGACTTTGTCTTTTGAACTACTTTTATGTGGATGAACCTTATCACATGTAGTTAAATTATGATGACATTCTTGACTGATTGTATACAAAATATGTAAGTTCCACCGTACCTACTTGATTCATACATGTCTATTTTTCTTCATGCCTTAGATTTACAAAGATACATGTTTACTTGTGTTCTAGATGATATAAGAGTATATGTAGTGTGTGCCAAAGAGAAATATAGCTCTTTCCTAGTGTTCTATATAATATAGACATGTATAATTACAAATTAGTTATAAATACTCACTTTGAAAATATTCATGTTGGATTTAGGGATGGATAAAAGTTGGATACACATTAGGAATAGGGCTGATATGACATATAGACAAGGTGTTGATGAGTTTCTCCAATGGGCATTCAGCTAAGCTGGGGTGACTGATATGATCCGATGCCCATGTAAGGGGTGCAAGAATACAGCGTGGAAAATAAGAAATGAAGTAAGGGCAGATCTGTTTAAGAAGGGATTCAATGAAAGTTACAAAGTGTGGGACTCACATGGAGAAGCTCGACCTAGTATCCATAGTCCCCTCCAGCATGCAAATGATGAAGCACCTATGGATAATGACGAGGATGATGACATCATTGAGATGTTACATGAGGCATTTGGTGAAACATATTCAACTGAATCCCCTAACTTGCAGAGTAGCCAATTTTTTAAATTGTTGGAAGATGCTCAAACCGAACTCTATCCGGGTTGTAATAATGTGACAAAGCTATCTTTCATTGTCAAACTCCTTTATCTAAAATGCCTTAACCATTGGAGTAACAAATCTATGGATACATTGTTGAGTTTATTCAAAGATATCTTACCTAAAGGGGCACTAGTACCTGACAATTACTATGAAGCAAGGAAGGTTGTTAGGGAGCTTGGATTGGGTTATACTAAGATTGATGCATGTGAAAATGATTGCATCTTATATTGGCGAGAACATGCAAATGCAGAATCATGCCCTAAATGTAATATGTCTAGATGGAAGTTGGATGGTCGAAAAGGCAAGAAAATGCCCCGTAAAGTGTTGCGACATTTTCCATTAAAGCCTAGGTTGCAACGGCTGTACATGGCTCAACAAACAGCTAAAGATATGAGATGGCATATGGAAGAACGTATTGATGACGGTGTCTTACGACATCCGTCTGACTCCATTACTTGGAAATCATTTGATAACCAGTATCTTGACTTCTCTCGTGATTGCAGAAATGTACGGTTGGGTCTGGCTAGTGATGGGTTCCAGCCGTATGGAAATATGAGTACTAATCATAGCATTTGGCCGGTTGTGCTAGTTCCATATAATTTGCCACCGTGGTTATGCATGAAGCACCCGTACTTTATGATGACACTTCTTATTCCAGGCCCTAAATGTCCTGGTAATGATATTGATGTGTATTTGCAACCCATGATTGAAGAGTTACAGGAATTATGGAACGATGGTCTTGACACATATGATGTCTATTCACAATTTAATTTTAAGATGCGTGCTGCTATCATTTGGACAATCAGTGACTTCCCAGCATATGCGAACCTTTCAGGATGGTCTACCAAGGGAAAGTTTGCATGCCCTTGTTGCCACAAGGGCACATATTCCACTTCTTTACGAAATAAGTTATGTTACATGGGGCAGCGTCGCTTCCTTCCTCCCAATCATCCATGGCGCAATAATAAGAGGGCATTTGACAGGAAAGTTGAACATTCACTTGCACCCTTGCCTCTTACTGGTGAAGAAGCACTTATACAGCTTCAAGCATTGGGAGATGTGAGTCTTGGAAAAAGCCAAAAGCGAAAGCGTTTTCCCACCAATGATGCTTTCAATTGGAGGAAGAAGAGTATTTTCTTTAAATTGCCCTATTGGAAAACTCTGTTGCTCCGACATAACCTTGATGTTATGCATATAGAAAGAAACGTGTCGGATAACATAATGTCGACATTGATGGGTGTCGTTGGAAAGACTAAAGATACACTGAAGAGTCGATATGACTTGGTTGATTTAGGGATTAGGCAACAATTGTATCCCATAGAAGATGGTAACAAAATCCTGATTCCAGCAGCATGCTATACATTGTCAAGACAAGAGAAGGCAAAAGTTTGTGACTTCTTGGCTAAATTGAGGGTGCCAGACTCCTTCTCTTCAAACATTTCAAGGTGCGTCAATGTCCATGAGCGAAAAATCTCTGGGTTGAAATGTCATGACCACCATGTATTATTACAAGATATATTTCCACTTGCAATACGTGGTTTGTTGCCTAATGAAGTGTCAGAACCTATAATAGAGTTAGGAAAATTTTTTAAGAACTTATGTTCAAAGTGCTTGAGAATTGAAGATCTTGATGTCTTGGAAACCCAAACTGCAATTACATTGTGCAAATTAGAAATGGTGTTTCCACCTGCCTTCTTTGATATCATGGTCTATTTGCCTATTCACTTAGCAAGAGAGGCTAAGCTTGGTGGACCTGTCCAATATCGATGGATGTATCCTATTGAGAGGTAAGGTTGATCTTAAGCTATGATGTCTATTTCATTATTTAAAAAAATGTATGACATTATTCATACTAATGCAGGTACTTGCGAACACTAAAAACTTATGTTCGCAACAAGGCTCGTCCAGAAGGTTCAATCGCTGAAGGTTACTTAGCTGATGAATGCCTTACTTTTTGTTCGCGTTATCTGAAAAATATCCCAACTAAATTCAATAGACCTCCTAGGAATGATGATGGACATATGGAACATGATAAGATGTCTATCTTCAATCCAAGTGGACAACCGAGGGGACGTTATGAATCAATTTTTCTATCAGATATAGAGTTTAATCAAGCTTGTATGTACGTGTTTCAAAATTGTGAAGACATTTGGCCATTTATTGAGTAAGTTTATAGAAATTAGCAATCGCTTACCTAAAAAATTTTCTATTATCACCTTTAATTAAAGTAGATCATACATTGCAGGAAGCACAAGATGGAGACTGAAACACAAGCTTCAATGGTTGCAGAGTTCCCAGAATGGTTTCGTGCACAGGTATGTTTGGACCTCGTGTTTCTATTAGTTAGATTAAACGTTATGATATTCATACATGTTGTCTTTTATAGGTTTTAGAGTTAGGTTCACGGGGTGATGCAAGTGACGACCTTATGAGCCTTGGAGTTGGACCACTAAAAATGGTCCATCGTTATTCCACATTTATGGTAAATGGATTTAGATTTCACACTCAAGATCGAGCCTCTGGTAGAAGAACACAGAATAGTGGAGTCCTTGTGAAAGGTGATGATTCAGATGAGACAAAAGAATATTATGGTATTTTAGAAGATATATATGAATTGTCATATATTGGGAATAAGAAAGTGTATCTCTTCAAGTGCCATTGGTGGGATGTGGGTCATTTAGGAAGAGGATACAAGGTGGACAAATATGGAATTACAAGTGTCAACACCCAATACTCATTGAACTCAAATGAACCATTTGTCTTGGCATCTCAAGCAGAACAGGTATTTTACCTAGAGGACAATTGTGACCCAAATTGGCTTGTTGTTGTAAAAACAAATCCTCGTGACTTCTTTAATATGCCAGAGATGACTGATGATGGCATAGATGGGGACAATGAAGACTTATTAAGCGATGAGGCTTATCAGCAGATTGAAATTGAAGTAGATTTAACTACTAGCGGTGATGTAGGCATTGACCTAGTGGTTTGCCTTCATAGGGATGACATTCAACCAGAAACAATAAACTACTCAAATGAACGCCCTCGACCAAGTGGGCCAAACGTAATTGCTGAGGTGGATGAATTCATTGATGATAATGATGAGGATGTATCTACTGATGAAGAAGATGGAGAAGACATACTTGATGAAGATACGTCCACTGATGAAGAAGATAAGGAGGACATACTTGATGATGATGATGCAAATGACACAAATGATACTACTTATAGCTTAGATTAAATATTTTTTGGTAGTGTACTTACAAACATTTTGCCTTATGTTTATATATTCAAGTTAGTATTTGAATTCAAACTATTATATCTCACATCTTCTTTACAATTTTACAGAAAATGTCAAGTGGTGGACGTGGCAGGGTTGGAGGCAGGGGGGGAGAGGAAATGGGCGTGGCAGTGGTCAGTTGAGACGTGACCACACAGGTGATGTGACATCACCACCACGACTTATCATAGGGAATGTTTCTGAAAGTAGGGAGTCTACTCCACCCACACTACCACCATTTGTGACACAACAAGAACACGAAGATTCTCCACCCATGCAGCCATCATTGAACCAGAGTAGTGCAGGTATAATCACCTTTAGATTTTGTTTAATTATGGTTTATTTTTTTTTCTCTCCCCTCACATGCACACACACTCACATATATGTCTATCTAAGTGTAATGATTTTTTATGACCTATATGTCTTATTCAGCTTCTTGTAGCACTATTAAGAAAGGCCGAGGAAAATACAAGTGTATGTCTGTTGATTTAAAGACAAAATATGGTAGAAAGATTATTATTGACATCCCTGAAGACTTCGAGCGAGCTGTTGGAGATGGTGCTCGAGAGTTCTCCAGTTATTGTGGCTTGGTGGTTCGGACCACTTGTTTATTTAGAGATGGTGATTGGCCTGCCCAACAAGAAAAATATGGAGATATTATGTGGTTAAAAGTTAAGGTAATATATTTGTGTATAGATAGTTATACAAACTAAATTGTTTTATTAATTTTAAACCCTTTACATATGTAACTATAACTATTTATATTTGTGGTCTGTAGGATAAATTTGAACAACGAGAGGGTCAAGCTGAGTCGTTGATGAAACGCTTCACTCTTAGCACTTTACGGAGATTATTTAGGAGTTGGAAGGCAAAGTTACATGATCTTGTCAAATTTCTAGATACAGATGAAGATAGGCGGGCAGTTCGACCGACTGATGTACATCCTATAGATTGGGAGTGGTTGCTTCAGCATTGGGCTACTGAAGATTTTAAGGTAATGTACTCTTATTCTATAACATAGTTTGACCTTGTTTCCTTATATACAATTCTTATGCCTATCTTTAAATAATAATAAGTCTTTTTATCCACTTGTAGCTGATGAGTAATAGAAATAAACTAAATAGAGAAAAGCAAGTAACCAAGCATACATGTGGCACGCGGTCATTTGCAGAGGTAGAGCATAGTCTGGTAAGGATGGACTCTTTATTTTTTATTTACCAATGTACTTTTATATAAGAATTTTTTTCCTCTATTATAAGATGAAATAATTCTCTTTACAAAATATTCTAGAGGGATCCCATTACTGGTGAGCCAGCGGGACCTGACGTGGTATGGGAGGCGCAACACACTCGTCGTACAAAGGATGGGGAGATAGAGTGGGCTGATCCCAAGTCACATGAGATTCATGTAACTTTTCAATATCTTTCAATTTTTTATCTTTGCTTAATTATAATTTATTGTATGTGTTTTTAACTTGTTAATTAAACTGAAGGGTTGTCTACATGAGCTTGTTGTTCGACAACAATCATCTGAAGTTGAATCTCGCATGACTGGAGATGAAATTTTATCTACTGTATTGGGTGCACGATCAGGGTTTGTTCGTGGAAAGGGTTATGGAAAGAAACCCCTAAAAAAGAGACCCGTTGACCAAGTTGACGTTGACTATAGAGTCTCATCTGCAATTGAACAAGTTCGGGAAGAAATGGAACGAAAACGGGAGGAGGATCGTGCCCAAATGGCTCAAGAACGTGAAGAAATGGAGCAAAA
The DNA here is from genome assembly GCA_032878935.1 of Erythrophleum fordii. Taxonomy (NCBI): domain Eukaryota; kingdom Viridiplantae; phylum Streptophyta; class Magnoliopsida; order Fabales; family Fabaceae; genus Erythrophleum; species Erythrophleum fordii. Next base: position 25,125,114 of record JAVQMF010000054.1, on the reverse strand, counting down.
AATGCAAGAAGAATTTGAACGGAAGCTCCAACAAGAGCGATCTCAGATGGCCCAACAAGTGCAGGTTGAAGTTCGCGCACAAGTTGCTGCCTTGTTGTCCACATTACAACAGCAGGTATATAACACACTTTCTTTCTTATTTATAAGAATAAACAATACTTACCATTTTTCTTTTAAATTTTAATAGGGACATTTACCTTCAAGTAGCAATATTTCAAGTAGACCAGCTCAATGAATTTAAATAAATAGAGGTATGTTTATAAATTATCGTTTCTTTCCTACTAGTTTAAATATTTATTTAAGCATGGTTCAAAGTTTAAATTTTCATTTAAATGCCATTTGATATTTTAACTGTTATTGTTTTTCTTTTAACCCAAAGTAATTATTAGTATTAAATTCAATAACACTTTTTTTTCCTTTTTCTTACAGGTTGAGTGTGCTTCAAAGAATAACGGAGCATATTAAATATATTCCACCTCACTAGTTTTTTTTTTTTAGAAGTTCAACAACTATTATTAGTGAATGTATAATTTGTAACTTTTGTTTTCTCATTGTTGATTATGTGTTTGACTATGAATTTGTTTAGTTTACTCTTTATTTTTAATCACAATTTTCTTTTGATGTAATTCAGTTTAGTTGTTGTACTTTAATTTTCTCATTGTCTTCTCATATCTTCTGAAGTTGCTATTAGAGCCATTTGAATTTTGTTATTTTTTTAGGCAAATAACGTGTAATTATAAATAGAATGTTTTAAAAAAAGATTCTGTCACCCATAATGGCAATAATAGGTCGTCATTAAATGCTTTAAAAATAATTTTTAGCAATAAATTTAATGGTGACAACATAATTAGAATTTATTATTAAAATTATAAGAATTAGTGGCGGCTTTAAGTTGTCACTAAAACTGGTAAAAATTAGTGGCGACAATCACTTGTTACTAAAATTATAAGAATTAGTTGCGACCTTGAGTTGTCACTAAAACTAATAAAAATTAGTGGCAACTTTTAGTGGCAACTTTGAGTTGTCACTAAAACTAGTAAAATTAGTGACAACAATGGGTCGCCACTAAAACTACAAGAATTAGTGGCGACTCTGAGTTGTTACTAAAACTAATAAAATTAGTGACGATAATGGGTCGTCACTAAAACTATAAGAATTAGTGGCGACAATGAGTTGCCACTAAAAGAAGTTGAATTAGTGGCGAAATTGTTGCCACTAAAACTATAGATTTAGTGGCGACTATTGGCGCCACTAATAACATAATTAGTGGCGACTATGTATCGCCACTAAAACCTTCGATATTTAGTAGCAACCATAAGTCGTCACTAAAACTATAATAATTAGTGGCGATATCCTATTACCACTATTAGTGGCGACCATAGGTCGCCACTAATTGTAGTATTTTTTGTCACTAATTAACACATTTTTTGTGGCGACTTGCTTCTAGTGGCGACATAAGTTGCCACTAATTGTTCTTTTTAGTGGCGACGCTTTTTGTTGCCACTAAAGAGTTTTTGCTACAGTTGTATTTGTGACAACTTAGTGACGACCTTTCGTTGCCACTAAAAACCTTTAGTGGCGACTTTAGCCACTTTTAGCGGCGACTTTTGTCGCCACTAAAGGCCTTCTTTTTTGTAGTATCTGTGTATGTCTTGGGTAAGCCGAATGAATATATTGGTTGGGCCCATGAAATGTGTTATTGTTTTCTTTAACCAAGCTTTTAATTAAGCTTAGTTCTATTTTTCTTTGTTGTCATACGTTGCTAATGCAGTGTTATATGATTGTCTAAATTAAACCTAGTTATATTTTTCTTAGTACAAATATGTTCATGATGTAGTGTCATATGATTGCCTACATGGTATGCATGTCGATTGTTTCTTAGAGCACAAATACTGCTTTCTTTTCTTGCTCATTGCATCTATTTTACTTAATGGCCATAAAGAAACTATTTTAAAATTCATATTTTATTTTCTTTAAGATTTCCCATGGTCTATTAGTTTCGTTTCCTCTTAAAATAATACATGTCATTGTTTTCTGTCCTCTTTCACAGTTATGTCTCAGAAAGATAGTGACGGCATGCTTTTCCATCTCAAGCACAATGACACATTGGCAGCTCTTGCATCAATTGTGGGTGGTTTAATTCCACCCTAGGAGAAGGCTTCTCATATCCATCAAAGAACAACTGGCTGTCATCCATATATCAGTTGAATGCCTTATGATGTTGCTCTGGTAAAAGCCCATTTAGTATGCAAAATTGGATTTTAATAATACTATTGGAGATATTCTATATTAGTAATTTGTTTGATGGCAGAGGAACACAATATAAAAACATGACTTATTAAGTTGTAAAATTGCTCTTCTTGATCTTTCATTGTTATTTTATTTATTTTCAAACTATTTTGGATTCTGACATATCTAACAACTTATATAATTTTTTTCTTATTACCAATTATATAACAAAGCAATTTCATTCTTACTTTGATATATCTATTCTAACTTTAAAAAAAAAAAATTATACACATCCCGTGCAATGCATGGGTTCCCGGCCAGTTATTTAATATTCTTCATGAGGATGAACACCTCACACAATTATTTTAACTACATATGATGCAGGCAAAATTAAATACTATCATATTAATTTTTTAAAAATTATGATACAAATTAAATTAGATAGAAAAATGATCTTATCATGTATTTAGAAATTAATTATATATATTTAACTGATGATAAAAACTAATTAGATAAAAATTTGATTTTTGTAATGCTTTTGATCATAAACTGATAACTAGTCCCTTTATTGGGTTAATTTCCGGTCCAATTATAGTATATTGAATAAAATTATTCCTTATATGATTTTTAAGTGAGAAAAATTAAAATTTTTAAAAATAATTTTCAATAATTATAGTTTTTAATTATATATTCACTAATTGAATTGTAAGAGATTACTTTTTTTTAGCGTTTATCTTGCTTTTCGGTTTTAAGATTTTGACTACATCAGAATGTGGCATATTGCTAGTCAATTGTGGGACCTTCTAACCATTTAACGGAGTCACGGAGTCAATGTTGTTTAATTAGCTAAGTTCTATATAATGAATCTCTTTCAAGATATTTTACTTTTTATTGATAACTCATTATGTAGATTCTATTGCGCTCGCCTACATACCAACCTATGTGAAGTTAATTATGTATGTTTTGTTATTTTTTAGTTTATACTTGTTAATATGATGTTCATATATGTTCAGTCTTTAGTTAAAATTCTATGTGATCAAAATTGTAGTTTATTGGATTCAGAAAATTTTTAGGTTATGTATGCAGACAGAGATAATACAGTATTTTGTTTGAGCAGATTAAAAAAAAAAAGAAAAGGGTAAAAGTAATTTTGGTTTTGTTAAAGATTAAGAAGCCCAAATCCCTCATAGGAACTAATCTGATGAGGACAAAGAAAAAAAAGAAAACCAAAACCCTAATATATGCAATGATGTGTATAAGACTAAACTCAGATACAATAATTTTGTTAGAGATAGAATAGCATAAAAAAGTGTTATTCTGTATTACATCTGTACACATAGATATTTGTTAATCCTTTGACAAAATCTATACATATAGATGTGTATATAACATATGTAAAATCTCCTGATATGCGTAGGATATAGAATAACGCACTTTTATATATAACTTGATTCTTGAATAAATAAATGTGTTTATTTCATTACCTAGATTATTTCATAATCATAGATGATATATACATAATATGATAAGATGTTGTATAGGTTAATGAGATTAATTTTATCATATGAGTTGCTTTTGATGCTCATGAAAAACAAGTAAAAATAAGACATTTTGTATTTGACCTGTTGCAGAAATACCAATATGATAAAGAAAAAACACAAGCTATTGAATGATAAAATAAATTTATTTAAAATTATACAATAAAAATTTTAATCATAATTATCTGCTTAACCATTCACATCCAAGAATGCACATAAACAATTTTTTCTTCAGGTGGCGTCAAACTCATGGTCCCTTTATTACCAAGAGCTTTGAGGCTAAGGGTATTCAAGTTTTCTCTTTAAGATGGGTCTCAGTAAGTGGCGTGAACGAAATTGGAATGAAAAAAGAAGAGAAATCTAAAAATGGGTCTTCATTCAATCTAGCGGCTAGAAAGGTAAAACATAAAAGAAAGAAATATATACAATGTTGATAGGTTCACAGTTTCCCACAAGAAATAAAATTACCTAAACAAAATACAATATATGTGACGACCCTAATTTCTTATTATCATAACTAAGGTTAAACACGTGATTAATCACTATAGGTTATGAAAATGTGAAAAAATTTAAATCTTAATGTGATTAGAGTCATCAATCATACGATTACATACACTTATGCTCATAAGGGAATTAAATATCCATTTATAAGCCTTAGATCTATTACTCATCAGTTATAACCCATCCTAATGACTCTAGATCATCCTTTGTGATTAACATATGGAAAACCAAGATTTTCTAATCAATATAAGTGTTTCAGCATGTTAGCCGCGGCCAAATTACCCTTAGTCGCGGCCAATTCCTTTCTGTTTTACCCCTTTCTTCATCACTCGCCGCGGCGAGTTAGACCTTCGCCGCGGCCAACCTACCCGGCGTCGCGGCAAAGAAGCCTCCTGGAACTTCCTCGCTCGGCTCTCGATATTGGCCGCGGCCAATTACTCCTTCCGCCGCGGCCAATTTCTCTTTGGAATGCCGGGGACATTTTCCTAAAAGTTCGCCGCGGCCAATTCCTTAATTCGCCGTGCCTAATTTCTCTCTGGATGACTCCTAGTTTGACCTCTCACATTTCGCTGTGGCCAATTTATATTTCGCCGCGGAGAATTCCTCTCTGGCATTCTCCCTGGACAACTTCGCCTCTATTGGCCGCAACCAACTCCATTTTAGCCGCGGCGAAATACCTTCTGGTCCTACACTCCAAAAATCTGGACTTATACTCTCATTTCTCTCTTCAATCTCACCTTAGGGCTCCTCTACCTTAATTGTAGGGCTCAAATAGCCTTCATTAGCCTAATTTATCCAGCTAATCTCTCATCTCTAATTTAAGACTCAATGGTCAATTTCTTTTCTCTAATTACCCTATATCAGCAAGTCCAGGGAATAATAACAACACAAATCATGCACCATTGACCTTTAACATTAGATACACTTTCCATTAGAGGTTCCATGCATCAGTGATTCATATCAATATCTCAAGGTTACATTCTCAAATGGTAAGTCATATCACAAGTTCAATAAGATTTACAATGGGTATCATTAATCCATATATCAATGTTCCAATTTAAAATAAGGCCTATGTAACACCATAACTTCTAACTCTATTACATGCCATTTATAAGCTTCACATCATGATTTCCATGAGGACACATGAAAAAGGGGATAGAAATAATCGATTTTTTCCGCGTTGCGCTATATCTAAAAAAATTCAATTCGGTGTCACATGGACCGTGTGAGTATTCTATACTTCCTCATATTTAATTTTATTATTAAAACTCATTTTCATCACAAAAACATGCCTACAATTCATGGAAACCGAAATGGAGCTCAAAATAAGCAAGCATATTTTCGGCCAGATTTGCTCCATTTTCTGACCCAATTTTGGAAAATCATGACTAAACTAAAAAATTCAAAATCATACAATATTTGTCACTCTGGAAAGCTTAGAATGTCTACTTCACACTAAAAATACGTCCAAGTCATAGCATTCATCACACAGGACATTTGACATCCGAAAAGCTACAGACTCGCTGGCTGCCTGGGCTGTGATTCAGGTTACTGATGTAAATTTCTGAAATTCGCAACTAATTCTAAAAAAGTCAAACTCACACAAATTCAGTCATTTTGAGAAGCTACAAATGTTAACTTAACACTAAAAATAATTTCTGAATGAAACAGATACGTTTAGGCATTTGGAATTGATGAAACAGTGATTGAGCTCTGGAGTCACCACTGTTACTGACAGCAAACTTCAAAAATGCATAACTCTCTGCTCAGACCTCCAAATGAGGTGATCTCGGTGGCCACAGAAAGCTTATGACCTCTAATTTATTAATATAAGATTTCATAAGCATTGGACACTATTTGGCCATCGAGTGACATGAAAATCAAATCTGCCAGTATGAACAGTGCACATACCAGAAACCATGGAAAATCCAAACTTTGAAAATTTATCAAATATTCTCTAGGTCTCCAAAAATTATGATCTTTACCTTCCCAAAAAGCTCTTAATGAGACCTAATTGTATGCCAAATTTTAGGACAAGACTAACTCATTTGGCCAAAAAGTAACATAGAGTTCCATTATGGTCAATTTTGGCTCCATATTAGGTACCAAAATTGCCAAATGGGTTTCCCTTGGTTTTGGTACCTTTTGGGCAAGTTTAAAAGCTTATTTGAGACTTGTGTGAGCTGCCCAAATGGTCCCAAACCTCATGCATCTCATTTTGACCATTTAACCCACACTTATACATATAACCACCAAACTTTACATTCTCATACCATGACATTTCATACTCAAAACATGTGCTAATGGTCATACATCATTTCCATACATCTAAACATCATATAATAGTATATTCACATATGTCTCAACGTTCTTAGTACATATACAACTTCATATACATGATGAACTATCATTATGGTTCCAAAAAGGAGTGAAATAACATATAAGCTTGTCAATTGTCTCTCTTCAAGGTTGTTGGCTCCCTTCACCACAATTGCTTGGTCCACCTAGCATGTTAGATCATTGGAGAGGAGGGGATGAGATTCAAAGAATCCCAATAGCTCATCTCCCATTCTATCACACATAATATGTGCAAGCAAGTTTCACAAATGCATGCATGGAGAAAGTAGAAATCATAGGCATTTTAAAAGCAACCTTAGCATGTGAATCAATCATACAAGACATTCAAGAGCTCACTAAGTGTTTGGATTGGCCTCACACTTCTCCTCATGGATTTTGGACTTGCCTCACCCATTCTTTGAACACTTTGGACTCAACCATACTCTTGGGAGCCCACTTTGCTTTTGGGAGACTCTTTACTTTGTCTCAACCAAGCTCAAGGGTTCTTGGCTCATCCTCACCCAAGGGAAGAGTTCTTGGCCTCTCCACACTCAAGCAAACTCATACAAACATCATGGGTTTATTAAAAAACATAACATGGCATCAAGCATCATGGCATATAAAGGCATGCTAGCATACTTTTCAAAGCTTGAAAATACACATACACACATTCTAAAATAAGCTAAACACACATTCATGCGTGAGAGAAGGTGGAGAGAGCTACCTTGTATACAAGCACACACTTTTTCCTTAGCTTTCAAGCCTCCTCTTTTAGCCACACACCCACAAGTTGGTGAAAATAGTGTCTCTTGGCCTAAACACAAATTATGGAAGCCAATTAAGTTCATGAAACAATTTCTAGGGCCATGCAACTTGCTTAAACCCTAGATTACTCTACAACCTCCATTATGGTCCATATTGGCACCTAATGAAGTAACACCCTTCAAATGATTTCTAGGCCTCATTCTTTACTCTCAAATATGATTCTTGACTCCTTTTAAGCCTCTTGGAGTCATCACATCATTAAAACAAATGGCCTAGCACCATGTTGCTTCTTTAGGTCATATTATGGAACCTAAGACACCAAATCACTTTCCATGAGTTCTAAATTTTTTCCAAGGCCTCCCCTCATTTTCATTCCTCAATTATGACTCAAGAATGGCCTTAGAAAAATTTAAAACTCTCCCTAGTTATGAGAAACTCTTTAGGCCGAGGCTATGGAGCTTAATGGCCTTCATGGAGTTTGCTTGGTTTTCTTGAAGGGGGAAGCTTGTGGGGAGACTCTTTGGTGTCTCAAGAACTTATTTATACTCTAACTTAGACCTAGAAAGCATCCTACAAATTCAGAAATTGAAAGGTGCATTTGAAACCCTAGGTTTTGCATCTTGCTTTCTAATGCCTTTTTCTTAGTTTTCTTTGCATATTCTTATTCCTCTCTATCAAATACCTAAGAATCACCTTTGGTTTGGTTAAAAATCTGAATCCTTAGATCTGTCCAAGTGTAGGTCGAAATGCTCAAGGAAGGGAGGATGAAGACCAAGTGGAAGAATTGCAAAATACCTTGTTTTCCTTGGATTTTCTTGCTTGTTCTTGCTTTCCTTGTCCTCCTTACTTGAAATTCGAACTTTCCCCTCTGTTTTCCGTTCAAAACAGCCCTTAAAACTTCAGAGAAATCATGGAGAAGAAGAGGGAAAAAGAGGAGAAGAAAGTGGTGGAGAGAAAGCATGAAAAACAAGCAAAATTCCATACCTAAAGTCTTGAATCTTTCCTCCTTCTTCCCTTCTCTTTGTGAGCCACTCTCCAAGGGATTTTCTTCTGATTTGGGGCTGGAAATTCTGAAGTGAATGAAGGAGAGTGTGAGGTGCCACCTATATATAGTTAGGGTAAAGTGACTTTTTTTAAAAATTTCTATTTTGCCCTTCATACTTTGCCTTTTTGTTTCTCCTTCGTTTTAGCTCCTTTTTGAGAACCGTCTTTTCCATTATAACATCTAGATTCCCAATTAAGAAAAATGGCTTTGGAATCACTCAAATCGGAGCTAAAACCCTTCTGAACGAATCGGTCAAAGTTCGGGTCAATTGATGTTAGAAAACTTACACCGGAGGGTCTTTACTGGTCCCAGGGCTTCCCATGGTTTTTGGGGCCTCTGAGAACCCTGGGCAACTCAAAATTTTCATTTAAAAAGCCCTCCTAGATGCTTTTCCAAAATTACACTTATTTACGAAAATGCCACTGGCCTTTTGGCAAATTTTTCGGATCACTCCAACCTTGGTTTCTGGGCAACTCAAGGCTGAAATCCTCATTTTTTATTATTTAACATTTTATCCAAATTTTATTTGGCCTTGAATCACTCATATCAGGGGACTTACTTTGAAAGCGTGCCCATTTTCATCGTTTAACGAAAACGGGACATTACAGCCTACTCCTCAATAGGTATACATTATATTATCAAGATACAGGCTCCTACGCTTGGCAATACAGATACATGATGATGCTATACCAGGCTTAACAAAAATTAGTATTTATCCTATTCTACTCAGACCAAGTATAGCTCCCCCACACCGGGCCTTAGTTTATGGATGTTCATCTACTTGCTTATCATTAACCTTACCCGAGGAACCTTCACCTGAAATTGTAATCCCATAACACGAGATGAGATATAAATCTCAGTAACCAAGGCAATTCCATCATATAATCCAGTTTAATTAACATATATGCATGAATAAAAAATCATATCAGTCATCTCAGCAAATGAAACAATTAGGCTATCATGATTACTATCCCATACTAGTAATCATATTTTCACATGTTAAAGGCCATTAACACCGGGAGAGGCCCGTCCACGGCACCTACTCCCCATTGAGCACAACCAGGGCTCAGTGCATTTGGGGTTTGATCATAACCCGGTACTCGATCGTAGCACATGCACGGGTGGCAGCTGCACCACAGCTCCACCATGGACTCACAAGGTCCAATCATCATACAATAGATAGCCAACCAATTCATTCAACATTTCAAATCATTTATATACAGCAAGTATGAAATTTAAACCGACATATGCATGGAATTAATGTAAACCCAAGTTACCTCACTTGTAGATAACTTGCAACAGCCACCAATGGTACAGAGTCTCCCTATAATCATAGCACCAGATAATTACTACTCTAATTCATCATTAACAGTTACAACAAGTACCCAAGAAATTTAAATGCTATTAACTACCTTAAGAATATTTACCCAGCCACCACAAATCCTAAATTCGGATTAAAGTGTCTTCTACCAGAAATCTTAATATTCCACCCAAAATCCTAAGCAAATTCGTACAAAATTAATACCCATAATATAAATCAGCTATGGGGGTCTCAAACCAATAAAGAAAGCATCAAAATGGGGGGTTTAACTCACCTAATACCAGCCCTAGCCTCAACTTACGAATTTCACCAAGAAAATCCCCAAACACCCACATTTAGGATTTTGGGTATGATGAAAATACTCCAATTGAAAAACTAATCGGACCAAATTAAAGAGAAAGATGAGGGGATTAAGTTGTATAACTATTACCTTGGCTAAATCTTGCTCCAAATGTGAGAAAAGGTGGAATTATGTCAAGAACCCTAGCCTCTCCTCCTCACCTCCGAATTTTCTTGTGTTTGTGTGTTTTGCTGAATGGGGGAGGTGGTTGGTCAGTTTTTAAGGTTTTAATGGAGTTAAGTTGGGTCAAGGGATGGGTCATGGGTTGCTCCAAATCCAACTCCTAATGGGCTCCAGATTTTTAGCTTTGTTGGGCCAGTTTTTAAGTATTGGGCTGCAAGATTTTATTGGGCCAGTTTTATACATTGGGTTGCTGAAGTTTAATGGGATTTGGGCCAAGTTTGAAGAGCTCAAGGGTTTGGATCTGCACCTAACTCATTGGGTCTCCATTAGCCTCTCATCATGATCTATTAATTTGGGCCTAGATGAAGTTTTTATCCCAATTAATTCTCAAACCCATATTAATAATTCATCTCTCTAAAATCTCCATTCACTTAACTTGCCCAATCATCCCATATTAATTATTCCTAATTAATCTAAATCCATGATTAACACCTTAATTAATTTTTAGGGTGTTACAATATACCAGGAGGTCATGCCTCTAAACCAAAACGTAATTGGCATGGAATTTGGAAAATCTCGCATCCATAAGTCTAACAAACACACTGCCTTTTCCATGAATTAATATATAATTTTAATGCATAATCATATTTTGAGTGATTATTCCAAAATTTGAAACTTAATTTCATAAAATATTTTTCATTCATATTGAATTCAAGTTCACATCATTTCCTGAAATCATATCAAGTCATACTTAACCCCTAGAAAATCCAATCAAGTCTCCCTTAAATTTAGAATATATAAAATAGAAAGCTTCACTCTCAATAATAAGTAAACAAATATAACCACAGGGAATAAGAATCTTATTTGTAAATCTGTGAAGTTAAATCTAAATTATAAAACACAAAATATATATATATATATATATGCAAAAGTAATATTTTTAAAACTAGACTATTGTATCAATAAAGGTATGAGTTTATGATTTATTGATTTAACCATAATTGAATTAATAATAATTATATATAAACAAACACACAAATATATATATATATATATATATATATATATATATATATATATATATATATATATATATAATATATATATATATATATATATATATAATACAACTAAAAATTGAAATCCATCAGCTAATAGATCATTTAACTTGTCTGGAAAAGTTAAATCTATTAGCTCTTCATCTCATAAGTTTTCTCTACAACCATTTTTGAAAACTGAATGAACCCAAAATGGCTATGCGTACCTAGACTCACTTGCCTACCTTGCAGACAGAAAGGTTCCAAAGCGAGGAACCTATGCCCTCCTAAGGCACATTAAAGGTGCCTTCTTCAACCTTTCTACGGTTCTACCCATCAAACTTACAAATTAGTAGTTCATTTTGAAGAGCAATATGATTCAACTAGATATGGCTCTCTGCTATAAGGGTCCACATTGTGGATATGTACTATAACAATCTATGAGTACCCGCCAGCATTCAAAATGGATTTAGTGGCATTTAATGAAAATTTTTATTATGTAAATAAATAATTTGAGAGAGTTTTGAAAACTGATTTGAAAACTGATATAAAGAATTACAAGTATAGGGCTGAGAAAGTTGCAAAATTACAATATAAGAGGGAACTTTTTGTTACCAAAGGTTTCTGAACACAAGGGGAATCCAATTCATGTTATATTTTCATGCGTGTGTGTGTGTGTGTGTGTGTGTGTATGAACTTGTTCGCTTGAGGCGCTCAGTAGTCTCAGATGCCCTAACTTGGCATAGCAACTGCAGAAGAAATGAAGAATCACTCACATCCACACGGAGCAGAAGGAGTAGAGACTTTGTAAGCAGCTGGAAGAGTAACGGTCTTCATGATGTTCAAGGCCACACCCAATCGAGCGCTACTCCTGAAGGCCTCACAGAGGCGGGCAGCGTTGGTCTTAAGCACAGTCTTCAAGCCATAACAGTAGTTACCGTCTGGCTTTGTGGGGGTGCTTCCGTTGAAGACTAGAAGTCCCACGTCGCCTAGTTGAAAAGAAGTGGGAAGGTGGGTCTATAAAAGGGATGGCAGGGCTAAACTTTAATCATGTTTCCTAAATCGGCTGTTGGATAGTCAAATCAGCCCATAACGGGATCTATTTTACTTTGAACCAGGTAAATGTTAGGATGCTTAATTTGTATTTAGTTATTAATTAGTTTGGTCGGGTTTTTATTAATTTTTTACTTTATTGGTTTTAGGGCCTAGTTGGACTTGGACTAATGTCTGATTCATCAATTTTCTTATTTAATCGAGTAGTCTAGTTTGATTTTTTAATTTATGTCCAAAAGCTTGTAACTAGATTTAAGCAAGATAATGTTAGGTTCACCACTACAATAGCACAAAATGACTAGATCCAGGCAAAATAATGTTAGGCTCACCATAAATTACTCTCTAGTCTACTTTGGAAGAGAAGGATTAAACACGACTTGACAATCTGCAATAATAAATAAATGAATGAATTGCAATATTCAATAAATAGAAAGTAAAACACAATAATTAAATATAAAGTTTTTCTAATAAAAATAAATTTTAATTTTGCTATATGTTAGCAATAAATCAACAAAGATAAATAGGTATATAAGGGTGTAATATTTCATTTATTTAATTAGGTTAAATGATTGATGAAAAGTAATAAGAAAAGAAATTAATTGCCATACAATTAAAAATTGGAAGATTTTTTTTTTTTTTTCAAAATACTTATATGGTTAAGCTCAATAATTCATTGATTAAAATTATATGTAAAGCTAGTATATGGCATTATTAAATTGAAAGAAACAATATATGGTATGTACAAAATATATGATCTAATCAAGTTATAGAATTAATGAAACATAGTTATAGGAAAATAATAAAACTAAATTCATGCATTAGGAATTTAGAAGATGAAATGTAAGCATAAAGGAAAAACTTCAATATACATATAACATATATGCTAACAACGCCATACAATCCATGAAGAAGAAGAACCACATATCCTAACAAGAGTGTTTAGCTCATGAACCATTAGAGAGTATTTAACTTGATACCATTTTGGTATTGAATCACATAAACCATGTGGAAATATCTAAGGTGCACTGAGAGATAATAGAACTATTGTTAGCAACCTACATTTTGCATGATCTTACCTCATATATATAGTATCATAATAACATATAATTCATACATTGAAATCCTCCATATAAATTGATCTGTATGTAATATAAATTTACACAATTAATAGTATGGCGTGCATTTCATAGGAATAGAACATTAAAGAAATCCCATGAAAACATATTGAAGTAAACTCATCACCTTTCAAATTTTCATATGTAATACTTCTAGCCATCATATCATTTCATATTTATTTTAATAGCACAATTATATATGGTATATCATTGTTTGGAAGATTTAATAATAATAATAATATATACACAAGCAATCACTACCTAGGATGCCCATTTCAACGGACACATATAATGCAAGTAAGGAATAGAGAAAGTAAAAATGGAAAGGAAAGTTAAAAATATATTGTACTTTACAATATGCTCACAATGCTTGCCAAACAATTAATTATTCTTCTCCTACTGAACCAATGTCACACCCTTCCACAGAGTTGCATGAGATGCTTCCTATGACATTCAAACAATTCTTTAAACTTCATGAACTCAATTTAGGTTTTCTTTCTTTTCTTCTATTAACCTAGTTAAAGTAATCCACCCTTACTCCTACTTTGTTTATTAGTCTCACTCTCTTAAGTCATTCTAGTTTGTTACTTGCTTGCCTAGTTGAAGTTGGTTATTTCATTGCTTTACTAGCTTATCTTTTGCCTTAATTTTCTTCTTGATTAATTTCTGCCTATTAAAAACCTTACTTGTTGAATACTTATCCTAGTTTGATGTTTAATTTATTTATTTATTGATTTATTTGTTAGTTTGTTAATTTGTTATCTACTTTTAATTTCCTATTGTTTGTGTTAGTCTTTATTAATTTGCTACTTTACGAAATCAATTTATTGAATATGTAAATCCTAACCAACCAAATTCTACTTAAATTTTATGAAATGAGTTCCTACTCTAGAATTAACCTTCATTAGTTAATTATTTAAATCCATGCATAACTTAAACTTGCCCTCCTATTTCTTTTTTCATCAATGGCCTTAGTTTGATTTACATTACCTATTGATTACTTTAACAATTTAAATTCACAATGAGCTAAAAATTAGTGGTGATATAGTTGCTCCACTCATAATTGGAGTTTTACCAATAGGAAGAATAGCTCACCTAAAGGACACAATTCGAGCTTTCAATCTCTTCAACCACCATGACCAAGTAAAGTCCATAGCAACCATGGTTAGCTCAAGAAGGCAAACTTATGAAGCTAAAATTGAGTAAGAAGGAGGGCACGAGAATATTGATAAGGTTAGGATTTATTCACCAGTAAATGTTGGAAAAACAAGCTATAAACCAACCTTAAAACTTCATAAATCAACAGCAAGGAAACCCAAAAGCACATGGGTCATCTAAACCAAAAAAAAAAAAAAAATGAAACAAGAAGTTCAAAGGCCCACCCTTAGATGCCATTTTGAAAGCAACACAAGATGATCTGCTACATAAACTTGAAGAGGGAAGAGGTGGAACTTGTAGATATCTAGGTAGGGTCACCAGGAAATTTTGTTCCTTACATTCTCGAACTCTCACAGCATTAGGGGAAGCATGAAAATTTGAGAAATATAGGGCAAGAACATAGGAAACGAAAAATGGTGAAAAAGAGCAAGTACATGGAAAAGGGTTAAAACTTAATAAAGGTTACATTACTCATAGAAATGTTACAGCTTTCTGCATCGTAAATGACAAAACAGAATTGTGGTGTGTTAAGGATGAAATGAACTCAAGACTTGAAGGTGCAGCAGTGTTGGAATTTCAACGAGTTGCAGTAGAAAAGAGGTTTGACCAAGCTACACACATAGCGATAATGGCGAGAGAACTAGAGAGTAATAGAAAGGAAGAAGAGGCATGTAATACCAGATTTCTAAAATTGGACCAAAACCAATAAGTTATAAAAAGAAGGCCCCAAAATTAAAGGAATAGAGGCTAAATAAAATTAGAATAATAATATAGATATCTAGAAATAAGGATACAAAGCTAAATATGCCTTGAAACAAGAGCTAAGATAGTTAAATAAAATTATTCAAAAACACAGTGGCATTTTCGTAATTTCAGGCAAATTTTTGAAAACTCAAAGTAGGGAGTTTTAAATAATAAAATTGAGTTTTTTAGAATTCTCAAAGGCTCCAAAAATCATAGGAACCCTTAGAATGGTTTAAACCCCCTCCGGTGTATGATTTAGGACGTTAGTTGATCTAAAATTTGACCAGATGATTTGGTCAAGTTTTAAATCTAATTTGGGCAAAACTAAAAATATTTTATGAATTTGAGGACCTAAATTTTCATATGAAAAATGATGTTTTAAAAAAAGGAGCTAAAATGAGCAAAAACAGAAAAAATAAAGTTAAAGGGTAAAATAGGAATTATGAAAAATGTTATAACTCAACACTTCCTTCTTAATTTTGTCCAGTGTAACACCATATATTTTTAACTTGCTTCCTATCATTTCTAAGTTTCACATTATGAATTGCACAAAGGGAATGGAAAATGGCATTAAAATAATGCCTTATTTCATGTTGCGTCACATATGAAAATTCCATTCGGTGTCACACAGACCATATGAGCTCATACATTACATTCTCATATTTAATTACATAAATATAACATATTTGTATCACCAAGGTTGGCCCATAACTCATGGAATTCAAAGGGGAACATTAAACTCACACTATTATTTTCGGCCAGAATTTTAATTTTTCTGTCACAACTTTGGAAATTCATAACTAAATCTAAAAAATCGAAACCCAACAAACTTTACCATTCCAGAAAGATCTGGATGTCTACCCCATGGTAAAAATAATGTCAACTCATGAATCATTAAGCGGAGAACATTTGAAATCCCAAAAGCCACTGAGGTTGCTGTTGTCTGGGCTACTAGTTCAGATTATTGATATGAAGTTTCAAACTTCATAACTAATTCTAAAAAACTTGGCCATTATGGAAAGCTACACATGTCTACTCTATGCAAAAAATATGTTCAGGCCATGAAACATAACACAAAAATCGTTTGACACAGGAAAAGGGGCAAGGTTTAGATAGCTATTGGTACTGATGCAAGTATCTGCTATAAACTTCGAAAATATCCAATTAATTCCATAGAAATCCAATCCATGTAAATGATACCAATTTGGAAATCTATGAATGTTAGCTTTATGGTAAAAAAAGACTCAGACCAGAACAAGCACATTTAGCCACTAAAATTTAATAGAATAATGACTCAGGTCGTGTTACGCTACTATTGTTATTCCAGAAATTCAAAAATTCATATCTCTTAGCTTAGACCTCTAAATGAGGTGCTTCTAATTGATAAAAGTCACTGTGAATGTCAAGTTTCTACCTATAAAATTTTGTAGCCATTGGATCACATTGGCCCCTCAGATAGCACAATTTCACAACTGACCAAATGAACAGTACTGGGGCAAATCCAAAATTCTGATACCAACTTGGAAAAATCATAGAAAATTCCACAGACCTCCAAATGACCTGATCTTTAACTTACCAAAAAGCTCTAGCAAGATCTAATTGCAATTTCAAGTCAAGAAGAGGTTATTTGATCAGACTTTACCATAGCTCAAGATTATGGCACTTTTGGTTCCAACAAGAGGGTAAATTTGGTCCAAATGAGCTCTACATTGTTCCATACACATTTGAGCAACTTAAAAAGCATAAATGTAGCATAAATGAGCCTCTTATAAGATCTGAATCATCATACAACTCAAATTCATCATGCCATTTCCATAAAAATACATGCACAAGTGAGCTCCCAAGGGGTCAAATTGTACAATGCCATTCATTTAATTCTATTTTTGATACATATACTATCTTTACATAGTTTTACACTTGTTCAAAGTGTCATGGCTCAAAAATAACATATACATATATTCTTTGACATTTTAGACATCCTAGTACATAAAAAATGGGAAGATTTGCTAAGAGATAGAGATTTAAACTCCTTGGTTTCCATCCTTTGGATCTTGAACTCCACCTAGATCATATGAGATGAGAGAAAGGAGGGGATGAGATTCATTGAATCTCAATAGCTCATACACCTATTCAAGCATATTTTTAAGGCCTACAACATGTCAAAGGTACAAGTATGTAACTACTCAATTGATGAAGTATTCAATTTCCACATTTTTATGTCACAAACACATGTCAAGAATAAAAATGAGCTCTAGAGACTTTTGGTTTGGCCTCATCCCATTTCTACGACTTTTGGATTACCTTACTCTTAGTTTTTAGGACTTTTGATTTAACCTCACCCATCCAAGGGACTCTTGGCTTTGTTTTACCCATGCCATGAGACTTTTGGCATTTCCTCACCCACATTAAGGGACTTTTGGCACTACCTTACCCTTATGAGTCATATTCACCATTCAAAGACATTCAAGAAAGCATATTAGTACCAAAATAGCAACATAGCATCAAGTGGCATGTCTCAAACATATAAATATACACACAAGCACACAATGACACATATACAACAAGAAAATGCAACAAGAAAAGGTAAAGAGCTACCTTGGTGCAAATTCAAGCTTTACTTTGTTTGTTCTTTTTCCTTTTCGGTTCTACAAGCACAATGAGGTGGGATTGGATTTCCTTGGCCTATTCACAATAAACAACACTTAATTATACTTTTGGAAGAAGCTATGTGATCGCGAAATTTTTTTATGCGTTCCGCAAGTGCACGGGTCAGATCAAGTAGTTCAGTGATAAGTATGAGTATCGTTCCCACGAGGAAGGGGTTAATTACAATTAGGCAATGTATAATCCGTTTTCATCCACGTTAAACTGTCAATTAAGTGAATTATGAACTTAGACTAATGCTTAAAACAAAACAATTTAAAGAAAACTAAGTTGGCACAGGCAGTAAGATAAAATCCAAGATTTGAAATTACCTAGAGTTACTATTCCCTTGATGATCACTAGAATTTAACCTCTTGTTCAATTGTGATTAATTTTCACCTTGTGGGTTAAGAGATTCAAAAGCTATAACCGTCTGTCGATGTAATTATAGCCCTATTCTCTCCTGAATTCTAAGTGTCCTTAGATTTAGGTGAGAATGCATTAGATTCTATATCCCTCTACAAACCAATTAAGGTAATCAGGTATATGTCTATCCTAATTATAGATTAGATGACTCTAAACTTAATTTATCCAACTCTTAGGTCTAATTAGAATCCCTTTCTCAAGATAAATTCTAATTTCCCAAATCAAATCAAAGAGGTGGCCAATCCCTAAGAAAGCATTAAGCAAGAGAGGATACACAAGATTCCAATCATCACAATTAACAAGATAATCAATGATTCAGTTCACATCAAGTTCCTAGTACTCTAGGTAAAAAGGAATTTAGCCGCACATAGCTAAATCTACAGAGAATTCCCAATCAAAATACATGGAGAATTGAAAGAACAAGAAAGCAAACAAAGGGAAGATTGAGATGCAGAAAGTAGAGCTCCCCCTTTGATTCCTTCTCTTCTTTCACACTCCCAGCGTAAAAAGCCTTCAAGAACTCCCAAAATCGCCTCTTGAACTCTCAGAACTCCTTCTGCCGCCGAATCCCCCGAACCCTAACTCAGAAAACCTCTTTTAAAGCTCAAAAATTAAAACTGCGCGTTTCAGGTCCGCTCTCGCTATAGCGAGGAGCGTCTCTCGCTATAGCGAGGTCTCATAAGTCCTCAGGTTTCCGTTGCGCTTCGCTATTCCCACGCTATGGCGAGTTGCTCTCTGGAATTTCTATGCGACACGACTTCGCTATTGCGAAGCCTCCCCTTCGCTACGGCGAAGATGCCATATCGCTACAGCGAACTTCGGTCTCGCTGTAGCGAGAAGACTTGGTAAATCTGCTTTGGCCATTTTCAGATTCCCTCTTTTTTATTCAACTCCTTCTATACTTTGCCACTTTTTCCTGAAATTGAAATCAAATCTAAAATGAGGTTTAAACTGATAAGATCATTACAATTATAATACTTTCTTTGTTTTGTTTGATTTAATGCACTTTTAATCATATTAGTCAAGAGAACAGTATTTTACCTCCCTAATTTAGTGTCAAATATAGCCCTTTTTAATCCTAAATTAGGAGGTTATCACTATGACATCCAACTCACTCTTAAGACTACACTTTATTTTATTTGTCACAATATAGTTTTATTAAGGACCTAATGAAGCAACTATCATAATTAATATTCTTGGTTCCATTCTCTTGCCATATTTAGACCTCTTGACCTCATTTAAGGTCCTTGAAGCCATCACACACTCACTTTCCCAAACCTAGGTCCATTTTGCTTCATAAGGTTATATTATGGAAGCCATTGCCTTATCTCCCACCGTAAGGCTTCTAAATTTTTCTCAAAGGTTTCTCCTATCTTTTTTTATCATATAAAGTCTCAAATCAAGCTTGGAACCATTTAAAACATTCCCTAGTTATCTCTAAGGGTCTTGACTGATTTGTGCTTTCATTAAAGACCTGTGGAGTTTGTGATTTTTCCTTAATGGATGGGGCACTTGGGGGGTTCCCTAGGAGTCTTAGAAACTCAAAAAAACACTCACATATGATGGAAAAGTCTTGAATCAACCCAGATTTTAACCTATGTTCAAGCACCCTACACTTTTCTAACTTGAGTTTTACTAGTTTTTCATGCATTTCTTTAGTGTATTCCATCTTCCTATAGCCTAGTTTGATGAATTCTTATGGATTATAAAACAAAAAATCTTCCCTCTTCATGGCTCTATTTTAGGCGTCCCACCATGGAAGAGAAGAAGAAGAAAAAGAAGCAACAAAGGAAGAGAAACTACCTCGCAATCAAGCTTCCTTTAAGAGTCCTTCCTCTTCCCTCTTCCTCCTCCTTGAATTTTGAATTTCTCTCCTCTGGTCTAACCCCAAAATAGCACCAAAAATTGCATTAAAACCATGGAAAGATGAAGCAAGAAGAGGAGGATGAAGTTTCAAGAGGAAGAAGCATGAAAATCCTACACTTTCTCACCTTGCTTTAGCCTTTTCCTTCCTCCTTCTTAGTTCTCTTGTGCATTCTTCTCCTTAGCTTTCTTCTCTGGTTTGGATGCTGCAACAAGTCAGTTAAGAAGGGCCAAGCATAGGACGCCACATATAAAGGGGAATTAAGGGAAAATTGTTCCAAAAAATTGATGATTTTGTCCCTTATGCGTGGCATTTACGTTTTAGGCTCGTTTTATCTCCTTTTTGAGAAATTTATTTTCCATCATAAAATTTAGATTTCCAATTTAATAAAATTCTTTTGGAATCACTCAAATCTTAGTTAAAACTTTCTCGAACGAACAGGTCAAAGTTCAGGTCAATCGGCGTCGAAAAAAGTACACTGGAGGGGCTTTACCAGTCCTGGGGTTTCTCATGGTTTTTGGGGCCTCTGAGAACCTTGGGCAACTCAAAATTTCCATTTAAAAAACCCTTCTAGGTATTTTTCCAAAATTGCACTTATTTACAAAAATCACTAGCCTTTCGACAAATTTTTTGAATCACTCCGGCCCTAGTTTTTAGGCAACTCAAGGTTCAAATCCTCATTTTCTATTATTTAAAATTTTATCAAAATTTTATTTGGCCTTGAATAACTCATCTCAGGGAACTTGCTTTTCAAACTAGCCTGTTTCGGTATTTTTACAATGTACCAGGCATTACATCCAGCACGACCCAAACCTTTCAAAATAGAACCTAGACCATTTGAACCAGAGGAGAGAGGCACACCATGGAGAAGAGGAAGAAGGAAAGAAGGCCAAGAAAAGGTAAGAAAATAACATTTTTTAATACTTTTGCTTTCACTAACTTGGTTCTCCTCCTTGAGCTCTTTTTTTATAGATTTGGTTTTTAGAAAGAAGCATTTTTGTTGCTCGTTTGTTGGAGGAAGGAGAGAGTTTGAAGAAACAAAGCCAACTATCAAATTTCTCTCTTGAAAGACATTAGAACAAGGTATGTTTCATGGTACAATTGTGCTCTACCTTGCCTCTTCCTTCTTCATGAGGTTTGGTTAGACCTAGGACCATATGAAATTGGATGACTTTTAGCCATAGCAAGGTAGGAACAAGGATTTTAGAGCATGAGAAATAAGAATATGCATTTGTAATAGGAGGAAAAGCTTTAAAATTTAAAATATGGAAGTTAGGGTTTTAGTTACACCTTAGAAATTATGGGATCATTGGATGATATTTGGAGCTATATAAATTCATGTCTAAGATGTAAAGAAGCCAAGGATTTTGGGTATCCATTAAATTCCTAGCAAGAATTAACAAAAATCCATGTTTGCTTCTCTTGTTATGGTGTCTTGGCCAAGCTATCGAAAAGGCACTTAAGGAGTGTTTCTTTGAATTCTAATGAATTTGAAGACTTAGACATGATGAATAAATAATTATGGAAGCATTGGATTGAATTTAAGCGGCCTAGAATGAAAGTTGAAATTTTAAGAGCCTAAATGAGGTTAATGAAGCAAGTTAATTCTAAACCTTTTTACCCAAGCATGTAATGATTCATATGAATTTCTTAAGAGTAATAAGACATGTAAAAGGCAAGAGTTTAGGGTTTAGAAAGTAAAAACCAAGGGTAGCTTCATTATGAACCTAAAACTAGCCTTATGTAGCATATTATGTTCTAATGAGATTCAAGAAAGATAATGAAACCTAGAATAAGTCCTATGGGATTAACTTGTCTTGAAATCGCTATGTGTAGATCCATCTAACTCAAACACTCTTAAGTGTAAATGCCAAGAGAAGGGAATTCAAGAGAAAAGCTATAGTCAAGTGGGTTAGTGGCTAACTAAATTCTTATAAGCTTCAAGGTAGCTTTTTTTCCATTTCTTGCATGCAATTGAGTACTTGAATAAGTTGATATGCTTGTGTATATTGTTGCTTGATGCTTTCATGAAGTATGACCCATTATGTTTTCATATAAGCTTTATGAGCACTTTATGTTTATGAAAGGTTTATGTGATGACTCCTAGCACCCCATGGCATGAAATTGAGTGCAGTAGCTCTTCCTTGGGCCCGAGTTGAAATTGGTAGAGCCTAGGTAGTTTTATGATATTGTTATGGCTAAAAATAAATGAGTTTTCATATTATATGATGTATATGATTTACATGACACGTGTGTAGCATTCTTGCACCACATACATTGCATTCACTCATGGCATTCTTACTTGCGTTGATTTGGACAAGTTATGTTACTGAGATTCTCCTAAACCTCACCCTTATACTCCTACTAACCATTTTAGGTTCATCAAGTCAAAGCTAAGATCAAGAGAGAGCTTAGATACTAGGAAATTGTTATATTAGCCATCATGTTGTAATAGATTATGTTATGTGTATGTATATGATGCTTTACAACTACTATGATAGACCTATAATGTATATGATGATAATATGCCATGTCTTTTAATGGAACCAAGTGTAAAAGTTGAAGAATAGCAATGTATGTCTATTTGAGGCAATGTACATGTATTATAACAGAGTTTGATATATGGGATGACATGATGGATGCATGAAATCTTGGGTATTATGTGACGACCCTAACTTCTAATCCCGTTAATTATGGTTAAATACACGATTAATAAATAATGATCAAGGTTTGGAGTCATTACAATTAATTACATTAAGAAAATATAAGAAAATTTAAACCTTGATGTTATTAGGGTCATCAACTAAATAACCATAAATGGGAGAATGCATAAAAGGAATTGCACTATCATCAGGGGTTTGTGATTCATTCATCCATCAGTTTCAACACATAAAAACTACCCACAAGTGTTCCTATATCATTTCTTAGTGTTACCATTGAAGAAATTGGGGTTTCTAGGTTAAAGGTGGGAGTTTAGGGACCTACGCTGTGACTTGGAATATCCTCGCCGTGGCTAAGTTAGGTACTGGAGCTCAAAAACTAAGTTTTTCACTTTGCGCCGTGGCCTCAACCTTCAGTGCCACGGCTATATTGCTATCGAGAATCATTGGGTAATTTTCTCGAATTTTGCAGCGGCGATAGTCGCGGTGAATTGGATCTATGCCGTGGCCAACCTACGTGATGCTGCGACGAAGATTCCTCTTGGAGCTATTATTTGAAGTCCTACAATTCTCCCCTCGACGGAATACACTTGCGCCGCATGTGAGTTTTGCTACTGTACTTTCATTAACTAATTTCCTCAACTTGCGCCATGGCAGGACCTATTATGTCGCGGCGAGGTTTCATTCTATCATCCTTCTGGGTGATTTTTTTTGCACTACGCTGCAGCAAGATTTCTCAAGCCACAGCGTCTCTCACCATTGTCACTCTTCAGGTCGTGGCAAGGCCTTCCTAGTGGCAGCGTGACTCCCTCCTATAACTATATCTCTAACATTTCGTCCTATGCACTCCAATTCTCTTCTTAGGAACACCCTAGGACTACTTCTGATACAATATCAGTAGGCATGACTATTGGAGCACTACAAATTTGAGAAGCCCTCATCCATCAAGACCAAATCATTCAAAAGCCTATGATTCAGGTCCAAATGGCTCATGAAAGGATGGCCTATGTTCAAGAGGCCCAAATTGTGATTGTATATGTCCAAAAACTTCAAAGAGCTCAAGATAATTTCTATTTTGGACGTCGGTCCAAGTTTAGAGGCCAAGATCCATATTTGATCAATTTAAAACATGAATGAATGAATGAATGAATTTGAATATTATTCAATACTTTGTGAGGCTTTTGCTTCTTTGTGTTCTCTGAGAGTTCACGTGACTTATCAAAGGATTGGTCTTCCTTTGTGGCGTCTTGAGGCTAGGGTTCTAACAGACAAATTCTCTTAGGGTCTTTCCTTTGACCAACATTCTTGTTTTCTAGCCAGTCTCGGGCAAAGTGTCATCTTGTTGAAGGTTCCTAGTACAAGGTTCCTAGAGGGTCTCTCATCATTTGGTATCAGAGCTTTGGTCGCTAGTACAAGGTATATCTTTGTGTTTTCCCTTTCATTATTTTTTCTCTCCTTCCATTAGTATTATCTTTTCCATCTTCGTCTTTTTCTTCTATCTTCTTCTGTCTTCCATTATTATGTTCCTCCATCCTAAAAAAAAACAAAAAAAGAAGAAGAAGAAGAAGAGAGTGTGATACTCCAAAAAGAAAAAAAAAAAAAGAGAAGCGAGTGTGATACTCCCAAAAAAAAAAAAATCGAAAAAAAAAATT
Source organism: Erythrophleum fordii (assembly GCA_032878935.1). Taxonomy (NCBI): domain Eukaryota; kingdom Viridiplantae; phylum Streptophyta; class Magnoliopsida; order Fabales; family Fabaceae; genus Erythrophleum; species Erythrophleum fordii. The sequence continues at coordinate 25,100,563 of JAVQMF010000054.1, read as the reverse complement.
CAAAAAAAAATTCAAAAAAAATGGGTGAAAAAAAAAATTTCAGATTGCAAAATACAAAATTGCAAGTTGTGCCAATTCAAAGTTGAAAGCAAGTTTGGAGTTAATTTCCTAATTAGAGTTAGTTTCCTAATTGGAGTCAATTTCCTAATTGGAGTTAGTTTCCTAATTAGAGTCAATTTCCTAATTGGAGTTAGTTTCCTAATTGGAGTCAATTTCCTAATTGGAGTTAATTTTCTAATTGGAGTTTATTTTCTAATTTAATCGCATTAAGTAGCTACCGAGTTATCTACTTTCCTATTTGCATTCAAGAAAGGATATTGTATCCTAATTGTTCTAAACTTGAATTGCAAGTAGTTTTCTATTCTTAAGGTTTCTTATTTTCAGATTTTTTCTTTCCTTCTCTTTCCTTCCAGACCTTCCCTTCCTCCTTTTTTTCCTTTTTGTTACACACCTCTTTTTCTCCTTTGTTTGATTCTTTGGGAATTTATATTTTAGGATTTTAGTATTTTTGATTGCCACTAGTATGATCTTTTCATTTGATTTGCTTGTGACTTGCTTAGAACACTTGTAAGAAGCAAATTATTGAGTGGTAAAAGGCAAGAGCGTTAATATTAAAGAAAAAGCCAAAAAGAGAGTTAAACACGAGTGAACTTATCATCTTTTGAGTGTAAACACGTGAGAAAAGTGCGTGACGTCCTATTCCTTTTATCTTTCTTTGACTAACTTTTCAGGTGATAAGATGTCCAATGAGTACAAATTCCTTGAAGAGGCTAACAAAGAGCGATTCAAGCAATCTTGTGCAAGGTTGGATGCATTCCAATCCAATATCAACTTTGCAGGACAAGATAAGGAAAAGGCATCCCTTGATTTCCATACTAGATGCCTTATAAAAGAGAAAGTCTGCAGCATGGCTATTAGTAATAGTAGCTACGTAAATGTTGCTAGTACCTTACTTGTTAAGAAATTAAACTTACCTACTATAAAGCATCCTAGACCCTATACCTTATTGAAGGGTAGTGCTGAATTTAAAGTTGATTTCTTTCTCCATTGGTAAATATCATGATAAAGTGTTATGTGATGTAGCTCCAATGTATGATGGACATATTATGCTTGGTAAACCATGGAAACACGTGAGAAAAGCTAAATATGTCAAGCATAAGCACAAATATTGCTATTGCTATTCATTTGTATTTAATGAAAAAAATCATGTATTGGTACCTCTTGATCCTATGGATGCTTATAAGGATCAAATGAGAATAGTACAAGCATACAAAATGAAAGAAAAGGAAAGAGCAAAAGAAAAAGAGAGATAACATGAGTTAGAGAGAGAAAAAGAAGAGATTGAAAAAGAAACGAGTGTGAGTGAAAAGAAAGAGCAAGAGAGTTGTGAAAAAAGTGAGAAAAGCATGAGTGTGAGCTTGTTTGATGAAAAAAGAAAGGTTGAGAGCGTGTGTAAGGATATTTGTTTATCTACTAACAATCTTAACCCATCTTTGCCTATTATTAGTTCTAGCTCCTTGTAGGTATGTAGAGATTTGTTTTCAAAGAAGCCACCTAATGGACCCTCATCTTCAACTAGCATTGAAAAGAGTTGTGATTGCCTAGATTTGTTTCCCAAGAAACCACCTAATGGCGAAGATTCGAGGACGAATCTTTTCAAAGAGGGAGGGAATGATACAATATCAGTAAGCATGTCTATTGGAGCACTACAAATTCGAGAAGCCCTAATCCATCAAGACCAAATCATTCAAAAGCCTATGATTCAAGTCCAAATGGCTCATGAAAGGATGGCCCATGTTCAAGAGGCCCAAATTGTGATTGTATATGTCCAAAAACTTCAAAGAGCTCAAGATAATTTCTATTTTGGACGTCGGCCCAAGTTTAGAGGCCAAGATCCATATTTGATCAATTTAAAACATGAATGAATGAATGAATTTGAATATTATTCAATACTTTGTGAGGCTTTTGCTTCTTTGTGTTCTCTGAGAGTTCACGTGACTTATCAAAGGATTGGTCTTCCTTTGTGGCATCTTGAGGCTAGGGTTCTAACAGACAAATTCTCTTAGGGTCTTTCCTTTGACCAACATTCTTATTTTTTAGCTAGTCTCGGGCAAAGTGTCATCTTGTTGAAGGTTCCTAGGATAAGGTTCCTAGAGGGTCTCTCATCAACTTCCTCCCATTTTATATGACTCTAATGGTATTTATTCACCCTATTCATTTAGCTATTCTACCATTACCAATTCACAACTTAAATGTAAATTTCCACTCCTCCAACTACCCTATATCAGCAAGTCCATGGAGTAACAACAACAAAAATTTGTGCACTATTCACAATTAACATTCGATACATAATCCGTTAGAGGTTTCATACATCCATGATTCATATCAATATCTAATACATCACATAATTATATTTCCAATAGTATACCATACCAGAAATTTAGTAAAATTCATACATAAGGTGTTATGGGATTCATACATCCTATATCAAGTTATGATGAGGCCTAACTCCTCAATAAATACATCTTAAGTAATCAAAATATAAAAGCCTACACTTGGAAACATGATTACATGAAAATGGTATACAAAAAGGAATACAAAATTTAGCATCTATACTGAATAACTTAGCCTAAGTGTAGCCTTCTCCCCATATGTTAAAGCTCATAGATTTTCATCCACTTGCTTCCCCTTATCTTTACCTGATGAACCTTCACCTAAAATATTAATCCCATGAAATGGGGTGAGATACAAATCTAATAACCAAGGCAATTCTATTATATAATCCAATTTAATTAACATATATGCAAGAATCAAAATCAACATCAGAATCATATCAGTCATACTAGTAAATGAAACAATTAGGCTATCATAATTACTATCCCATACTAGCAATTATATTTTCACATGTTAAAGGCTAATAACACCGGGACAGGCCTGTCCACGGCACCTACTCCCCATTGAGCACAACCAGGGCTCAGTACACCTGGGGTTTGATCATAACCCGGTGCTCGCTCGAAGTACATGCACTGGTGGCAGCCGCACCACAGCTCCACTAGGGACTCACAAGGTCCAATCATAATACAATAGATAGCCAACTAATTCATTCAGCATTTCAAATCATTCATATACAGCAAATATAAAATTAAAATAGATATATGCATGGAATTAGTGTAAACCTCAGTTACCTCACTTGTAGATAAATTTGCAATAGCCACCAATGGTACAAAATCCCCTTATAACTATAGCATCAGAGAATTATTACTTTAATTCATCATTTATAGTAACAATAAGTACTCAAAGAATTTAAAATGCTAATGACTATATAGGGAACACTTACCCAACCACTACAAGTCCCAAATTTGGATTGAAGTGTCATCTTCCAAAAACCTCAATATTTCACCCAAAATCCTAAGTAAATTCGTACAAAATTAATACCCATATTATAAATCAGCTATGGGGGTCTCAAACTAGCAAATAAACATCCAAATGGAGGGTTTATACTTACCTAATGTCAGCCCTAGCCTCAACCTACGAATTTCACTAAGAAAATCCTAAACAACCACATTTCAGATTTTGGGTATGGTGAAAATACTCTAAATGAAAAACTAATCAGGCCAAATTAAAGAGAAAGATGAGGGAATTAAGTTATATAACTATTACCTTGGCTGAATCTTGCTCTAAATGTAAGAAAATATGGAATTCTTGCCCCAAACCCTAGCCTCCCTTCACACCTCCGATTTTCTCCTTTGTGCTTCAGAAAATTAGGGAAGTGGCTGAAGTGTTTAGGGTTTTAGTTGAGTTAAGTTAGGTCAAATATGGGTCATGGGTTGCTCTAAAGATCCAACTCCTAATGGGCTTCAGATTTGAGCTTTGTTGGGCTAGCTCTTATGCATTGGGCTGCTGAATTTTAATTAGGTTTGGGCCAAGTTTGAAGAGCTCAAGGATTTGGGTCTACACAAGGGTTATTGGGCCATCATTAGGTGCTCTCTCTTGGGCCAAGTCTCACAATAAAACGTTTGGTCTACACCTACAATTATTGGGCCTCCATTAGTCTTAACCTTGGCCTGCTCAATTTAATTTGGGCCTAGATAAAATTTCTATCCCAATTAAATCTCAAATCCATATTAATAATTTATCTCTCTAAAATCTCCATTCACTTAACTTGCCCAATTATCCCATATTAATTATTTCTAATTAATCTAAATCCATGATTAACACCTTAATTAATTTTGAGGTGTTACATATTAAAGGTCAAATCTTGATCCAATTATGTTAGCATGCTATGAAATGATAAAAAATGTCATATAGGATGAAAGAAATGTGCTCAAAGTAGAAGAAGACCAATTGGATCCCAAATGGTCTAAAGTAGAGCTAAAGTTGATCTTAAAACTTTCATAAACAACTCCTATGCCAAAAATGGTCTAAATGATCTAGTTTGAGCCTACGATTTCGCATGCATTTAGACCCCTCCTAGAAATTTTTGTCAAGCTAAGAATTATAATTTTTGGAGTTGTATAGAATATTTTACAAATTTCTAAAATTGGACAGAAATTTTAATTAGGTCCCATCACTGATCACACATAACAGCTTTGGAATTTTGTGTTCTTTAGGGGACAAATGAAGTTTAATACTTATGAAATTTTACAGGCATATAGTTGACATTATAAACTTTCTATGACTACCAGGTTTACATAAAAGGGAGTTGTATAGAGGAAGTTATGAATTTTTAAAGTTGAAGGTCTGATTATACCTGAGCACTGTAGCAGCCACTGATATGCCATGTCTTTCATGGATCAAATGAACCTAGATGTTATTGAAATTTTTACAACAATTAGGCTCATCTCAAGCTTTCTGTCGCCATTAAGAGCACCTAATTTGAAGTTGTGTAGCTCAAGATATGCAATTTCAAAGTTCAAGTCTATTACATGCCTCCATTTATGACCTTTGTTACTGTTTCATTGCATTTGACTAAGTAAATGAATTCAATTTCACCTAAAATTTTACATCATAGCTAATATCACTGCTCACACATAACAACTTTGGAATTTTATGTTCTTTAAGGGATAAATGAAGTCTAATACTTATGAAATTTTACAGGCATATAGCTGATATTATAAGCTTTCTAGGACCACTAGGTTTGCATAAAAGGGAGTTGTATAGAGGAACTTATGAATTTTTGAAGTTGAAGGTCTAATTATACCTGAGTACTGTAGTAGCCACTGATATACCATGTCTTTTATGGATCAAATGAACTTAGATGTTCTTGAAATTTTTACAACAATTAGGCTCATCTCAAGCTTTCAGTCACCACTGAGAGCACCCAATTTGGAGTTGTGTAGCTCAAGATATGTGATTTCAAAGTTCAAGTATGCTACATGCCTCCATTTATGACCTTTGTTATTGTTCTATTGCTTTTGACTAGGCAAATGAATTCAATTTCACCTAAAATTTTTACATCACATAGTTCACATCCTAAGCTTTCCATAGACACCTAATTTGTATGATTTGTAGTTGTCAACCCAAGTTATGAATTTTTAAAGTTAGTGTAGATTTTGTGTCTTTACTGTCATTTAGGGTTCCATGGGAAATTCATGTGTTGCACCAGCTAACTAAGGTAAAATGGACATGAACAAACTTATTTATGATGAAAATGAATTAAGGAAATGAAAGAATCAAATTTGGATCTTTACAACTCAAAATGACCCGTAAATAGTTCGATTTCGATGTTAAAAAGCTTATAGGTGAATGTGGCACTTACATGTAACTTTATATTTTACATGTATGTGATAGTGAAAGCTAGGTATGACAAAGTAGACTGACAATGAGATGTGGGGATGAAATCCAAAGCATGAGAAAGAATTGTGTTGAATTAGAATAGAGAAGGAGGACATTATATTATCGGTCATCCAAGAGTAAAGATACACATGTCACTGAGGTAGAAAAATCCACGGGACTAATTAGCAATTTAGAGGGTAAATCAAAAACCTCCTTGTAGTTCAAACAGCAAACAAAAATTCTTGGTCAAAAAATTTAGAAGGCTAGAGCAAATGAAAAACCTTTCTCTCTGTGAAGCTCAGGGTGGCTTGCGGTTGATGTCATTCATGAATCGGTAAGGTTTTGCAGGTCAAGAAGGGAATGGTCAAAGGTTTTGATTCATTGTGACAATGAAATGAAGAGGGAAGGGTGAAGGCCAAGGGTTCTAAAGGAGAAAAGGGGAAGGAATTACAAAAGGTGTTGTAGGTAACATAATTGGAAAAAGACAAATAAATGGGAGGAAAAAAAAATAAAGGAAGGGATAAAATTTAAAGAAATCAAAATTTTTTATAGAACTAATAGAAATATTAAAAATTTAGCAAGATTAAAAAAGAAAATTGAAAGAAGAAAAGATAAGATAATTTTTATTTACTCAGATGCTTAGTACTTAGTACATACTTTCTATTTATAGATCTATATTATAATAACATAAATAAAAAATTAATCTATATAATTATATAATTCATTTGGAAGTTATAGAACAAATGTCACTAAACAGGAGAAGGGATTGTAGGAAGTTATTTTTTGGGTTTATGGACATCTGCATAATTTATATCATCTACAAGACTTCTTTTTTATGTCCATTGACAAATAATGTGCCTTATTAAAATGTTAAAACCTTACTAGAAAAAATCTAGTGGAATAAGAACCCAATATAGGAAAAAGAGTATATGTAATTTATAAGATAAGCTACCTCATTAAAAGCCTTACTAGGAAAATCCAGTGGGACAAAACCTTGGTTAAAGAAAAAGAGTACACTATATCTTTTACTCCCTTTAATAACATCATTACTTTATGTTCTTGAGTCTACATATCCAATACTGTACACTAATTGAAGTTTAGCAATTGGTAATGCCTTGATGAATCAAATATGATAGATTATCACATGAATGAATCATCATTTTTATAAAGATCATGAGTGAAATATGTCTCATTTTATCTCATTTAATATAACTTCTTTTAGTTGAGCTATTCATTGTACATTTTCTTTGCATAACATTGTTGGAATTTTTTTTTTTTTTTAAAGATAAACCACATATCTTCTGAATATACTGGGTTGTTGACCTTAGTGAAACACACTTTTAACCTATCTTATACATTGCAATTATTTCTACTTAATTTGATGAAGTAGGAGCTAAAGTTTGTTTCATAAAATGTCATGATATAATTGTACCCCCATGTAAATAAATAACTTGTTGAGCCTTATATTGATCGAATAAGTATCTTATATTTTTATAGCTAATTAATTGCAATCTATACTCAATTAAATAAACCAATCCTTATATAAATAGTCCTTTTGGATTTATCATAATAATTGTTTAACTTCATTCCAATGTATGTTGTTGGAGAAGAACTAAATCTTACTAACAAATTTGCAATAAATGCAACTATTAGCAATACACATTAATACTTCTATACCACTAAGATATGGTACTTTATGACCAAGAAGTTCTTCATCATTCTCTCAAGGACCAAAAAGGTCATTATTCACATCTAGCAATCTTACAACCTTTAGGGTACTTAGTGAATGTGATTTACTCCTATAGAAATGCTTTAAGATTTTTTTAGTATAAGCTCATTAATGAAGCAAAATTTCATTTGTTAAGTGATCAATTTGTAAGCCAAGATAAAATTTTATTTTTTTAAGATCATTTATCTCAAATTTGTTCTTCAAATAATATTTAAATCATTATATATATATATATATATATATATATATAACAATTATGAAAAACTTTGATCCAAATTTTTTTATAAAAACATGAGTAAATTTGATCATTTTTATAACATTCTTTCAACAAATATTTGCTAAAACAATTATATCACATATGCTCAGACTATTTTAATCCATATAAAGATTTATGTAAACATATTGAACAATTTTTTAGAGAATCTTTACATGCTTCTAGTATTTTAAATCCTTTAGAGATTTTCATGTAAATTTCACTACATATAAATAGGCTGTAATAATGTGTGACGCATATCGAGTTTTTTATGTACTGTCAAACTAGTGATTGCATCTAGGGGTGAACAAAACCGAACCAAACCAATTAAACTAAACCAAACTGAACCAAACCGCTAAAAACCGAATAAAACCGATTAAAAATTAGTTTGGTTTGATTTTTGTGATTGTAAAACTGATTAAATCGGTTCGGTTGTCGATTTTCTCCATATTTAGTTCGGTTAATCGAACCAAACCGAACCATTAAAATTTAATATTGTGTTTCTTTTTAGATTAGTGGGATCTTTTATCAATTAAACTTGTATCAAAACTACATTCTTTATGTGATTCAAGAAATATACAAATCATTTATATTATTTATTATAAGATATTACTCTTATTTTTTTTTTTCACTTTTTAAAGCTTATTTGTGAATGTATGAAATTTGTTTAGGTAATATATATATATATAAATAGTAAATTATTCCAAAGTTATTATTGGTCAAAATTTTAAGATATGTAAGATATTAGAAGTCAAAATTTAACATATTATAAGGAACAAATTTTTTTTAAAAAAAATTACTTTTGGACAAAAAAAATATGAACCAAACCGGACCAAATCGAACCAAACCGAACAAAAATCGAACCAAACCGATTAAAATTTAAAACCGATAAGGTCTAACAAAATGCTAAACCGATTAAGTTGGTTCGGTTTGATTTTTGCTCAAAACTGAACCAAACCAAGCCTTTGAACACCCCTAATTGCATCCACCATTGGAGGATATTCTCTTCATAATCAATGCCAGCCTTTTTGCAAAAACCATTGTACTACAAGTCATGATTTATAAATAACAACTTCATTTTTCTCTTCTCATCTTTGTTAAAATACCCATTTATACTATTTGGCTTTACACTTTAGGTGTTCATACTTTCATGTTTTAAATGTGAATTTAATTATACTTGAATTGTTTTTTTTAGCTAATCTATGTCTATATCCATCAACAAATTTAGATTTAAGATCATCATTTTTTGGTATTATTTCAACAATAACATTGAATTAAAAAAATTGTCGACAACTATATCGTTTCAATTCTATCTTTTTTTTTTCTAGTGAGATAATTTATTAAGATCTTTTCATTATTTTCAAATACTTGAACCTCTTTTAAGGTTTCATAATTAGTTATGTCTTAGATCTCTTTTAGAGTAGTTACCTTCTCAATATGATTATATTGTTATTTGCTTCTTTTTTTTTAAAAAGAATTTTTATCTTTGGAACTAATTAGTCTACCACACTTTAAGTATGACTTACCTTTATTTGCATTAATAGAATGTCCTACTGGAATATCAATTTAGATTCGAGCATTTTTAACTGGTATATGAGATTTAGTAACTCTCTTTAGGTCAGTAATTGCATTTGACAATTTATTTGCAATATTTTATAAATGCATTATTTTTTGAATTTATAATTTACATTGCTTTGTGCAAAGATTTAGATAAAATAATGATAATGCATTCCATATGTTTTATTTTTTTTTCTGTTACTTATTATTTCATCAAAATAATAATAAGCAAATTATAACCTTTTTTGAAGACTCATCATTGTGTGTTGTGATGGAGTAATTAGAACATATATCATATATTTAAAATTCTAAGATAGAAAATATTTGGCTCTTGATCAAAAGCCAATTATAATGGCAGAATTTATAATATTTTTTTGGTTTAATATGTATAGATGTTGTTGCATGTAAAATTGTGTATTCCCATGTTGAAATGGGAAGTTTTATTCTAATAAGCGTTGATTTAGCTATTAATTGGAGCCATGTAATAAATAATTTTGCTAAATCATTTCTTGTGAATATGAGCAATAGACCTTTTAACTACTATTCCAATCGAAGTATAATAGTTATTAAAAGCCTAAGATGTCAACTCACTAGTATTATCAAGACAAATTATCTTAGCTGCATAATCTGAAAATTATACTTTTAATCAAATTATTTGAGCAAGTAATCTTACAAAGACCAAGTTGCAAGTTGATAGTAAACACATATGTGACTATCCTTATAGTTGTATCTATTAAAATTATATAATATTTGAATGATCCATATGGTGGATAAATAGGCCTACATATAACATCTTGGATACATTCCAAAAATATAAGGGATCTAAACCTAACTTTCGCTAGAGAAGGTCTAATAATTAATTTACCTTGAAATTAAGTAGCATATGAGATTTTTTTTTTATAAACCAAGAAGTCTTCCAGTTCTTTAATAGATGTCCCTATAGATTCTTAATAACTTTTTGCATCATAATTGATCCAGGATGGTCTAATCGATTGTAATACCCATATGTCTTAAAAGCCTTAAATTGAGGAGATCATAAAAGGAAGTCCCTTGAATCGAATGATTAGAGGCCAAATAAAATTAAAACAATAATCTAGATAATTGAAATAAGGATACAAGGTTAAAGATACTTGAAAATTGGAGCTAGAAAGGCCAAATAAAAATAGACGAAAGACCAGTGGCATTTTCATAATTTCAGATAACTCTTAGAAAACTCAAAGGAGGGATCTTTAAATGAGAAAAATGAGTTTTTCAGACTTTTCAGAGGCCCTAAAAATTATAGGAATCCTTAGAACGGCCAAAACCTCTCCATTTTATATTTTAAAACGTCAGTTGACTAAAATTTTAACTTGAGTGTTTGAAAAAATTTTAAATCCAATTTGAGTGATATCAAAGGTATTTTATGAATTAGAGGATCTAAATTTCATGATGGAAAAGATGATTCTAAAAAAGGAGTTAAAATGAGCTTAATTGGACTAAACTAAGATGAAGGACTAAATTGCAACTTTAAAAAGTTTTATAAATGGACCTTTGAGCTTCTTAAGCACGTCCCCACTTTTGCCCACTCTTTATGATTGACTTTTCTAGACTAAAATAGAACCAAGAAAGATGAGAGTGGTGCACAAGATGGAGGGAAGAAGGAGGAGAGAAACCTAGCAAAAAGGGAAGAATCTTATGGTTTTTCATACTTTCTTTTTCCCCAATCTTCTTCTCCTCTTTCTCCTTTTTCCTCCCTTGGTTTTCATGACTAATTTGGGACTGATTTGGGGTTGGTTCAGTAGGAGGAAGTTAGAATTTGAAGGAGAAGCTAGAACCAAGTGAAAGCTTCTTGAAAAAGCTTTGAAATCAAGGTAAACTTCCATGACTTTCTTGCTTTTCTTGGTTGCTTCCTCCATGCACAATTTCATCCAACATAAGACCAATTCAATAGGGAATGAATTCAAGCCCAAATAAGGTAGAGATAAGGGTTTTCATGTATGAGGATTAAGAATATATAATTAGATTTAAAAGAGAGGGTTTAAAAATCAAGTTATGTGACTTAGGGTTTTTGGTGCACTTAGTCAATTTTGAAGCTTTTTAATGATAATATAGCCTATGTAAGAGTATGTATGAGACTATAAGACATCTACAAAGCTTTAGAAGTGCCAATTTCCTAAAGAAAATTAAACAAACTCCATGAATGCTCACTATGTAACATGTCTTGGCTAAGGCAAGGTTTAGGCACCGAGGGAGAGTTTTAACTAATTCCAAGGATAGGAATGGCCTAGATATAATTAGTAAACATCAAAAGAAGCATTGGTTTGAATTTAGAAATGATGGTTTGTGAGATGAAAATTTAGGCCCTTTTATGGACATAAAGAAGCAACCTAGTATTTGGCTCCTTAAATTGAACTTATGGTGACTCTAATGAGTTTAAATGGAGTCAAAAGACTTGGATAGAATGAAAGGGTAGCTTCCTTGTGCCCTTTTATGGAACCATATTGGTGGCATTAGACATAGTAAGCATGCATAGAGTTTGTGTAAAGTTAGAACTTGCTCCAATGATATAATTATGGCTCATTTGATGTTTCTAGGTCAAGAGAATCAAGCTGTGGCAAAAAAGAGGAAGGAGTAACCAAGGGGAAAAGTTTGTGTTTTTACTTTAAGGTAACTCTCTAACCTTTCTTACATGCATTTCCTAGATGTTTGCTTGTCATTGGATACTTGTGTATATGTTTGAGATATGAGATATTTTTTTAGCTATTGATTACATAATATGGTACCATTATATTTCTTGAAATGTGATTTTTAGTGTAAAGTGGTTTGAAGGGATGTGGTTATGTCAAAAGTCTCTTAAAATGGGTGAGGATGAGCTAAAAGTCCCTACGAATGGCTAAGACAAAGTCAAAAGTCTCAAGAAGGAGTGATACTAAGTTAAAAGTCCCTTAAAGTAGGTGAGACAAATTCAAAAGTTCTAAGGAAATTGGGTGAAGCTAAACCAACATCCTCTAGAGCCTATATTTAATATGTATGAGTTCATATAATAAGGAAATTGATCTATGTATGTTCATGAAAAGTTTTTATGGCATGTATGAATTCTTTGACATGTAAATGCATTATATATATATATATATATGTTTAAAAAGATAAAGAGCTATTGGGATTCTTTGAATCTCACTCTTCCCCCACATATATCTAATCATATCTATGTGAGCTAAGTGGAGCAAGAAATGAAGGCCATGTATCTTGAAGGGCGGAACTTTGATGCTAGAATAGGAATTTTATGTATTTTGACATCAAAGTTTGTAAATATATGAAGGACATGTGATGTAAATAATTGAGCACAAGCAAATATATGCAAATATGATGTATGAATAGAATTTAGAACCAAATGAATGGTTATGTGAGTTTTTGACATTTATATGCTTTGATGCTCATATGTGTAAGAATAACTAGGATAGTGATTTTGAGATGCATAATGATTTAGGCCATTTGGAATGCTCTTATAGGCTATGTTTATGCTTTTAGACATATTCAAATGGTTGTGGATTGAGTAAAAGGTCAATTGGTGCATCAAAATAAAACTAGGTTGGATATTAAATGCAATAGAGGGTACAACCTAGGTCATCTCCCTTGGAAATGGAGTTCAATATTTAATTAAGTTTCTAAGTGTTAAAAGACTCTAAAAATTTCTAAACTAAGGGGGGTTTTGATCTAATTAAACTAAGTAAAATCTAATTGAATTAAAATTCCTAATTGCTATCTAATTGGAGAATTATAGTGGAGAATGGTCTTGTGACTAGCTTAGGAATCGTCTCTTGGTATCCATCATCCTTATCTTAATCCAATTGTGATTAATTCTGGTCTAAGAGTTTCTAATTGTGTTTAATACAAATGTATCTTGAGTTACCACGCAAGAATTAAAAGATTAACAATCTAATATTGAATTGAAACCTCAATCCCACATTAAATCATTAATTCTTGTTATTAAGATGAATAAACATCCAAATTGATTGATTAAATGATTAATTAGCCTCTGAATTACCATCCAAAAATGTTTAATAACCAACTAAACACCAAGGAATCCACAATCAAACAATTAGGCACATCAATTCTCACAAGCATTTCATCAAACACCTTGATTGCACACTTGGAAAATTGTAGAAAATTAGAAAATCCAGCACTAAATCAATCAAGTAATCAGTCAATCAACATCCTAATTAGTGTCTAACCAGCCACTAATTACAATTACATAAATTCTCAATCAAATACAGCTTAACCAAGACAATAGATGAAAGAGAAAAAATGTAGTAAAATAGAAATTCTTCGCCAAAATTCTGCTTCTTCTCCAAGGATTCAAGCTTCTCCAAGGTTGCTTCCAAGCTAGCCTCAAGGTGGATTAGAGCTTTATATTACAGTGGTTAGAGGTGGAGAATGGAATGGAATGGCGTGGTGTGGAGAGTGTTCTGTGTGTGGACGAAGGAGGGAATGGGCGAAGTGATGGATGAAGGCGTCGTGAAATGGAATGTGTATCTCGCGTGTGAATGAATGGGAATGGATGATTTGAATTACGATGGACGGATCTGATGGCCTTGAATGAATGGCGTGATGTGTATTTCGTGGAATGAATGGTTGAGATGAATGCTGGAATGATTTAAGCTCTCACGTGTTCTGCCTTTCTTTTCCACGCTGAAGTCACGTTTTATTTCCTCCTCTAGATCACTAAATCTCCAGCTCTCAAGCTTCATTAATCCACATGTTCTTCAGCTCCTTAATTCCTTCATTGCCCGAATGTATTTTTCTTCTTTTATTATGTGAGTGTGGGCCCCATTTCAACTTGTATTATAATATTCCATATTCATGCTTTTCCACTCTTCACGTAGCTTTCTTCTTCGTCTAGCTCCATTTTCTGTTCGTGTGCTTCGTGCTTGCTCAGCTACTGCTCCACATGATTATTTCTTCACTCTTTTGTGCCCAAATTTTCTCAAGTCCCTCATCATTTTCTGCCTGCATTACTTCTTCAAAACTGTAGCATCTTTCCCAACCAGAACCCACAACTTCTCTCGCATTCTGCAGCTTTTTTTCCACGTCAGAATCTTGCTTGTTTGTTTCCAGCTCTAACTCGTGGTTTTGTGTATGTTTCTTCCTCTTTTCTCAAGCTCTAGCCACGTTGCTTTCTTCGAATCCAAACGTAGCTTCTTCTCTCTGTTTTGAGTTTGCTTCTTGCTTGTTCTACAGCTGTTGCATTCTCTAGCTCATGTAAAACCACGTGCTCAGCTGGTGTGTGTTTTCTTCATGCTCCTCACACCAAAACAGTAGCTTTGCCTTCTCTGTTCTGCATGTGTGTGTTGCTGCCCCTAGCTTCTTCGTGTTGCTTTCTACGTGGTTGCTCCATTCCTCTTTCAAACCAGATGTGGCTTCTTCTTCTTTAACATAGGTGCTGCCTTAATGCTCAACGTCTTCTTCTTATCTCAACATGAGCTGCACCTTCATTCCTCTTCTGTTCCTTGTTTGAGCCATCCCTTCTGTTCTACTTCTAGCTCCAAGTTTCTCATGTCAACTTCATCATATTTCTCCTCTCAAGCTTCTCCACGTTGGTTGTTCTATTTTGCTTTCTTACTCATTCATGTTACTTCCTCAAAGCTTATTTCATCTTCACCATCCCACATTGCTTCCTTCATTTTCTTCAACCCCGTGGCAAGTTGCATCTTGTTTCATCCACCAAAGCTTCTTTTCCTCTGTTTTTGCATGTGGTTGGCTATTCTTTCATTCAAATTTAAATTGCCCATTGAAAATCTGCACAAAAAGAATGGAAAGTATTAAGTGGAAATATCCAAAAATTATTTAAAAGGAATTCATGCAATAAAATTCAAGAATTTTGCAATTAATTGCTAAAGTGCAAAAGTGGCTATTAAAATAAATTTCCATTCAATTGCATTCATTAAGCCACATTTAATTATTAAAATGACTAAGTTAGGAGGAATAAGATGTATAAAAATCATGCTTATCAGTGCATCTTGACCCTTTTATGAACTTCAAATTGACTATTCTCTTGGCTGAACCAAAGTTTGACCAAATGGATGAGTTTTTATATGAAATTTGGCAAACAAATAGATCTCATCTAGAGATCTTCATAGAATCAAAGAGTACTTAATTTGGAACTCTAGAGAATTTATTGTGTATTCTCAAAGTTTTTCAAATTATGCAGAATTGTCTAAGTTACTATTCATATGGTAAGTTTTCATTTTTGTGTCATTTAAGGACCAAATGAAGTTCAATGCCCATGAAATTTTAAAGCATATAGCTAACATTATAAGCTTTTTAGGGCCATTGAGTTTGCATGAACAGGAATTGTATAGAGAGAGTTATGGATTTTTGAAGTTAGAGGTCTAGTGTTGCACAAGTGTTGTAGCTGCCTCTAATATGTAATAGATTTCATGAGATAAATGAATTTTTATGCCCTTAAAATTTTTATAGAAATTTGGTCTCATCTTAAGCTTTCCATAGCCATTGAGAGCACTTCATTTGGATTTGTAGTGAGGGAGATATACATTTTTGAAATTTGATGTTAGTTGCAAGATGCCCCCAGACCAGTGTTATTATTCCATAAGTTTTTGTAAGGCAAACCTAGTTTTTTTTATCTAAAATTTTTATGGTAATTAGAGGACATCCATAGCTTTTCGGAATGGTATAATTTGCATGATTTTGATATTCTTAGAATTAATTATGATTTTCAAAATTCAGATCAAGTTCTATGGCTTGGACCCGAATTGTGAGCTTCAATTTGTGATAATTCTACTTGAACAAATGTGTTATGAATGGAAAATAAGTTTTGTAAGCTCACATGGTCCATTTGGCAATTAATGAGTTATTTGGCTTTTAATGACAGTAAACACTGTTACTAAAGGTGGTTAATTTATGAAAATGAATCCTTATAGCCAATTATGATGTAAAATGGATAATAGCTATGTATGGTGTTACATTGATTATGCTAAATAATAAACTTAAATGTATTTAGATTAGTAAACTTGTAATTTTATTGTAACATGTATTTCAATCATACTAATAATTGTATAATACAAATTAGAAGATAGGGCAAGTGATTTTTCCAATATACATTTCTTTCTTAATACAATAGCTAAGGTAAGTAGATATTCAATATTTTTTTCATTAACAATCTTAATATGATACCCATTGTGAAATTTTTTTGAAACTTAGTAAAAATAATGTGTCATCAATAATAAATTTTATACCCCTAGGTAATAATATAATAGCTCTTCCAAATCTTTTAATAGTTTTTTACTACCTAATATAAGATATATATTGATATCACCTATTCTTATTTTAAGTACTATCTGCAAGATATATATTTTCGTTATAGATTTTGTGTCTAACCATAAAATGAAAAATATCCATATTAATTCTTTACTAACTAAAACATATTCTATTATTTGTAGGTTTTCAATAACTAATACATATTATATATATATATTTTATTACTATACATTTTTACTTCTAATTAGTGATATAGTATTGAGTGCTTTGATATTACTACTGTAGAAGCATATTCAAAGTATGAAATATAGAATAATTAAATTTATTTGTGTTTACTTTTGTAATATCTCTTTATTTAAAAAATATCACTTTTACTGTATATATTGTCCTTTCAAATTATTGTAGGGACTGTGGTCCATTTATATAAGATTTTATATCTAATTATTCATGAAATTAGTTAGAAATAATGATAAACACTTTAAATATTTTACAAAAATGCTCGAATTTCTTCCTTTAAAGTATTTTTCAAATTGATAACAATAAAATGAATTTAACATCAAATGTTTATAATAAGTATTTTCTTATAAAAAACTAAGCACAATGAATCCATGAAAATGTATCATTTTCTTAGTCCAAGTGTTACATGTGTGTAAAATATATCATTTTAAGTGATACATATAACTAATTTAATTGTAGGAAAAGATATATGAAGAAATTATAATTGGTCTTCTCTCTTATGATCTTAAAATTTACATATAAATTGCCATAATAAAACATACTACCATTATAATATAACCATTCAACATTTCAAGTCTTCTAGGCTTCATAATCACTTTTGGCAATTTTCAAATTTAAATAATTTATGGACATTTATCTTTATGGCTTCTAGCCATAGTGTTGACATTTTTCATAATTTCATTTTAATATTCATAACCAATTATTATTGACATATAAAGTTTAATTTGTACATAAATCATAAGTAGTCATTAACTTGCTCATAAACATGCTAAGTTTGAAAAGTTTCCAAAACTTTTTGGTGACATGAAATCCAAAAACTATTAATCTCAACGGCTATAATAAAAAAATCTTTTATAGTCAATAACTCATAAAAAATTTTCTATATATATACATTATTCATTTAGATGATGAAGTTATCAGTTATAATATAACTAAAACCAAAAGTAATATGGCTATTGCCCATATAATCATATTTAACCTTTTGATTTTTTAGATATTTGCCAATATCAAATTAATAATTACATTTTGGATATAAGTGAGTCTTGAATTTATAGATAATATTAAGTGTTAAATATATGGATAATATCAAGTATGAAGAAAAGTTTTTTATACTTTTATGTGATGAACAACAAGTTCCAAGAATTGATATCTTATACCAATTTGTCAAAGACTTACCTTGATAACATTATAGAACTAATGGAAATATAAAAAATCTAACAAGAGCAAAAGAGAAAATTGAGAAGAAAAAAAAGAACATAATTCTTATTCATTTAGATACTTTATTCTTAGTGTACACCTTCTATTTATAGGCTTTCAACCATAAAGTAGACTTATAAGCTACGATAATATAAATAAGAAAATTAATTTATATAATTGTACCATTCATTTGGAAGTTATAGGATAGATGCCATTAAACATGATAATGGATTCTAGAAAGTCATTCTTTAAGGGTTATAGATATAAATATAATTTATATCATTTACAATGATATTAATTTTAAGGAAGAAGAAGAAAAAGGTATAAAAGTGTGACAATGTGAAATACATTTTAGAGATAGAAAAATTTATTATTCAATTATATGAAACATGTATTTTATATATTATTTAATTATATATATTAATTATTTCTATATATTTTAAGATGAATAGCTCCACCTTTGACTTCGTCCTAAATCTTAGTTTTTTTAAACCATTATAAGATAGAATTTAAGACAAAAGATTTTGTCTTTAATTTAAAAAAACTTAAAATTATTTTCCTAACAAATTATAAATGAAAAATTCTGTCTTTACCTTTACTTTGTTTTTCACAAAAAATATTATGAGATGGAATAAAAGGTGAAAAATTCCTTCTCCAATTTCGAATTTTTTTTAAAAATATTTTTGCAATAGATTAGATACATAATATTTTAAGACAAAAAGTTTTGTCTCTAATTTTTTTTTTTCAAAAAAGAAAACTATTTAAAGATAGAATTAGAGACAAAAAAATTATGTCTCTAATTTCAAAATTTTGAAACAAATATTCTATCCCTAAATCCATTTCTAATGCTAGCTTCTTTCAAAAGCAAATAGTCATTTTGAGATGGAATTAAAGACAAAAAAATTCTATCTCTAATTTCAACTTCTTTTAAAAAAATGTATTTACAACAGATTAGAGATGGAATTAGAGACATAATGTTTTTGAGACAAAAATGTTTTTTTAACCATTTTGACATGGATTTTTTATGGAATTGCTATGTATTAGAGATGGAGCAAATTTTGTCTCTAATTTCTTGTTTTCTTGTAGTGAGAATGTTAAATCTACAAATATCTGTATGAATTTGATCCAAGATATCCAAGCTTTTACTTGCCCCTTTATTCCTAGCTTTAATAAGGAATTTTCCATTAATACCATCGATATAAGAACCAAAATTAAAGTTTAGATTGTGCAAAATGTCCTATTCAATTATTCTTTCCAATCTTTTCCAAGAAATGTAACCCAAGCATCTTTACCACAATATTGAAGAGTTTTCAACAAGCTTCCACATTTGTTACTAATAACAACATCAGCAATAAAATTACAATTGTAATAACTGGTTTTTCAAAAACTAAATCGAAATCAATATGATGATATAAGAGGATCCTAAAGTAAAGAAAATTGAGGCTAATTAAGAATAGGATGTTAATTAGAATATCTAAAGAAGTTGTTAAGAAACTGATGATTGCTTGAAATCAAAGTCAAAATAGCTAAATGGAGTGAATCGAAACCTAGTGGCAAAATCATAATTTTAGGCGACTTTTTGAAAACTTAAAGGAAGGATCTTTAAATAATAAAATTAAGCTTACTATAGTTTTCAAGGGCCCAAAAACCCATAGGAACTATTAGAATATTTAACACTCTTCCAATGTGCAATTTAGGTTATTGGTTGACATAAATTTTGACAAAATAGTTTAGTAAGATTTTAAATTCTATTAATTTGAAACCAAATGCTTTTAATGAACTAGAAGGCTTATATTTTATGATGGAAAAGATAATTTTCAAAAAGGCTCAAATAGAGAAGTCAAAATGTAAGGGACATAAATGATTTTTTTGTAAAAGTCATAAACACTTCCCTTCTTCCTTTTAAGCATGCCACCCTCACTCCCCCATCCTAACTAACTTATTTTTGTTCTAAAATAGGACTAGACCAGCACCTTAACATGGGAGAAGAGAAGGAGAAAAAGGGAGGAAACCAAGGCCTTTTAGGTATGTAAACATGGACAATTTGCTACTTTTGCCTTTATAAATGTTCTTCTCCTCTTTCTTCTTTCTCTTTCTATGGTTTTGGAATTTTAAATGGTGAAAGTTTATGGTTGGTTTAGTAGAAGGAAAGGGGAATTTGGAGGAAACTTTGTTAACATAAAAACCACCATTTGACAAGGAATTAATTAAGGTATGGTTTCCTATGTAAAACTTGTCATCTTTGGTTCTTTAATGCCTTCCTTGTTTTGGCAAGACCAAGAGCAATTTAGTGGAAGCTTGGTTTTGGTTTAAACATGATAAGAAATGGGATTTTGAAGCATGGGGATTAATATGGAACCAATAGAATTAAATAGGAAGCTGTAGGTTGCAAGAATTGAAACCTAGGGTTTACATTGCACCATAGGAAGTATGAGACTTTAGAATGATATTTTAACCAATTTAAGATTATAATTGAGCTAAAAAGAGGTTAAGGAAGATTCATAGATGCTATTTTCAAAAAGAATTAGATAAGAACTCGAAGATTGGCCATCGATGAGCATGTCTCAGCCTAGAAGGAAAAATGGTATCTTAGGAGAGTTTTCATTAATTCTAAGGTTAGAAATAGTCTAGATATGAGTTATAAATATCAAAGGAACCATTGGTTTGAATTTAGAAACCATATTTTGAAAGGTGAAAGTTAAGGGTTCCATTATGTATAAAGAAATAACTTGATATTAGGCTCCTTGAATTAAATTTATGATGACTTTAATGAGTTTAAATGGAGTGATATGATTTATATTGGGCAAGAAATTAGGGCCAAGGTATTGAATTATGTATTTATTAAGCCATTTAATGGAGCCATATAAGAACATAAAGCCCTAATTAGTTGTATAAGACTTACATGAGTCCAAATGTGGTCCCATTGATGATTTTATGCCTCATTTGGTGTGTCTAGGCCAAGCAAGTGAAATTCCCTTCAAATGTACATGTGAGGCCGAGAAGGTGAATCAAAAGGCTAAGGAGAATTTTTGTGCTTTTTTGAGTGAAGGTAGCTCTTCATCCATTCTTATATGCTTATCTTGGTTGCTTGAATGTCATGGATTACTTGTGTGTGTATGGATTGTGTAATGTTCGGTTTTTTGAAAAATGAAGAAAATGAGTTAGTTTCCAAAGGAAGTCCCCTGGATAGAGAGGTTTGATGCCAACTAAAATTAGCATAAAATTCTAAATAATAGAAAAGGAGGATTTAAGGCTTAAGATGCCTAAAAACTAGAGCCAAAAGAGCTCAAAAATTTACCGAAGAAAGTAGTGATATTTTTGCAATTTCAAAATTTTTTGAAAACTCACAGGAGGGCTTTTTGAATGAGAAATTTGAGCTTTCTAGAGTTCTCAGAGGCATTGAAAATCGTGGGGATCCTAGAGCAGTTAAAACCTCTCTGGTGAGTGAGATTGGCAAAAGGTTGACTAAAACTTTACTAAACGGTTCGTAATGGATTTAAAACCTTTTTAAGTGATTCTAAAGGCAATTCTTATGGTTGAGAGCCTAAAGAATATAATGAAAAAGATGGATTTTAAAAAGGAGGTCGTTTGAGTGAAAATGATGAGAGTGAAGAAAAGGGACTAAAACACAAAGTTGAAAAGTTTGTTAAAGTTACTTTTTGGGCCTTAAAAGGGTGTTCCAACTTCTCCCTTTTTTGGACTAGATTGGCTTCATTTTTGAATTAGAGGAGAGACCATCTTGAAGGGCATCCAAGAGGAAGAGGAAAGAAAGGGAGAAAATTAAAGAAAAAGGTAAGAAAACTTTGGAATTTCTTGCACCTTTCCTTAAAGTTGTTCATCTCCTTCTCCTCCATCTTTCTATGGTTCTAATGCTTAGTTTGGTGCTGATTTGTGTCTAGTCTAGTAGGGAGAAATCTAAGATTGAGGGAGAAGGAGTTAGCTTATGAAAGAGTCTTAAAGAAAGCTTGAAAAACTAAGGTAAATGTCCCTTACTGTTACTTCTTCTTGCTTGGCTTTTCCCTGAACATTTCATCTAGCTCGTGACCCATTCTCTAGGAAAATGATTCTGGTCATCTTGAGTGTGACACCTTAATCTACTACCACTACCTAGCCTCTCCCTGAGCTCGGTTCCATATGATTTCCAAAGAATCAACACTAGTCCGTGACATTTTTATGCTAGGAAACGGGGTTTCATACACTCAACTTCTGTCCTGTGGGTCTTGTGAACCCATCATTTATATTATCAACTCAAACTCCACTTATACAACTCATACATAGCATAATTTAAACCATAAGCCACGGGTATAGAGCCAAAAACCAAAAAAATGCATTCTTCTCACTTGTGCCCAAAAGTCATATTTTGGCTCTAACTTTGGAAAATCATAACTAATTGTAGAAAAATGAGAATCTAGTAAACTTTAGCTTTCCGGAAATCTCTACGTGTTAGATTTACACTAAAAATCATTCCTAACCATAATCTCAGCGTTTGGACCATGTTTGACATCGAAAATGGGAAGGAGGTCCGGCTGTCACTGTTTCTGGTGTAGCTTTCTGTCATGACTTTCAAAAATCCATAACTAAATCCACAAATATCCAATCTAGGTACACTATACCAATTTGGAAAGCTACTGATGTCTACTAGAGGGAAAAAATAAGTTCAGATCAGTTCAGTAGCCCCTACATCCTGAAAACCGATGGAATAGTAACGGTGGTTAGGTAGGCTCCCTGATGCTGATACAGAACTTTAGACGGTTCCATCTCTCTCTACAGACCTCCGATTTAGGTGATTCTAGTTCCTATAAGTCACTATGGTTGTCTAGTTTATGTTTATACAATTTCACCACATTTGGAATCCATTTGGTCTAAGAATGCCACAGATTTTATTTTCTGGTTTATATGAACAGTACATGACCAATCCATTAAATTTTTCCAAATTCGACAATTCACCAAATATTCTCTAGACCTCCGAATATTACTCACTTTATCTTCCCAAGAAGCTCTCTACAATCTCTAGAGGCACGCCAAATTTCATGGCAAGAGGAGCTCATCCAGTCATACTTTGAC
This sequence comes from Erythrophleum fordii, assembly GCA_032878935.1. Taxonomy (NCBI): domain Eukaryota; kingdom Viridiplantae; phylum Streptophyta; class Magnoliopsida; order Fabales; family Fabaceae; genus Erythrophleum; species Erythrophleum fordii. The sequence continues at coordinate 25,077,497 of JAVQMF010000054.1, read as the reverse complement.
GGAGCTCTCAAAAATACCGATTTTGGCACCCAAAAGGTCCAAAATGGGTCCAAATAGCCTCTCACACACTCTAGCCACTCATGGACAAGTTTGAAAGCATAAAACTAGGATATATAACAAGTCCATGTGGTCCAAATCAACATACATTCCAATCTTGCTATCTACGGCCAAATATACACTACTTCATTCATTCAACAAAAGGGGCAAAACTCTCATTTCCATTAATTTGGCTATAAGCATAGTTCATACAATATCATTTCATACATATACACATGTTACAACCTTTACATCTTAAAAATAGTGGGTGCATATTCATTTGGCACCACTTTACATCAAAATTACATCAAAATATCCAAAATAAGCTAATATCTAGCTATGCAGGCTTTTAGGCTCCTTGGTGTGTGCTCGGTTGTCCTTGAGCTCCACCTAGCATATTTAGTTGGGAGGGGAAGGGGTGAGATTCAGGGAATCTCAATAGCTCATGCACTCATTCAAGTAAATAATCAAGGCATATAATAAGTCAAAGCATGTGAATAAGTATTTAGCCATTCTCAAACATCCAACACACATTGTACATGCTATGGAATCACAACAATGCCAAAAATGGGCTCCAGGGACTTTTGGTCTAACCTCTCCCGAGTTTAGGGACTTTTGGATGGCCTCACCCGAGTTTAAGGACTTTTGACTTGGCCTCACTCTTTTGAGACTTTTGGCCTTGTCTCACCTATCTCAAGGGACTTTCGGCTTTACCTCTCCCATCTCAAGGGACTTTCGGCACTACCTCACCCGAGCAATTCTCACAATTTAACACACAAGCATATTGGCATCAATGCATCAAAGCAATAGCATATGGCATATTCCACACATTAAGCATATACATAACATACAATGACTATTACAACCAAGAATGCAACAAGAAAGAGTGGGAAGAGGGAGCTACCTTTGGAGCCAAAGCCAACACAAGCCTTCCCTTTCAATTTCTCTTCTCCCTTCTTAATTTCACACTCACACCTTGATGGAGGTGCTTCACTTGAGCCTAGACACAATTAAAGAGCATGGAATTATTCTCTTAACATGGAATTATCAGAGCAAACCTTCTAACATACCAGAACCTAGAGTTCTCTCTCTCTCTCTAGAATGCCATCAACTCTTTCTCTCTCTCAAGCTCCTATGGTAGTGGAAACAATATTTTCAAAGAAAACACAAATATTCAAAGGTGTTTTCCACTTTCCCCCTTCTGACCCATGCCCAAAATCTAACTATTTTCACAAACAAAATCGTAGAAAAAGAGGGCAAAGGGAGGAGATCAGAATTCTAAGGAGAAAAGAGAGAAATGCACTTACCTTTCCCTTGCTCTCCCTCCTTCTCTTGGTCTCTTTCACTCTCCATGCCTCTTTTCTCTCCTTGGGTCGAAGTCTAGGGCAGATATGAGAGAAGAAATGAGTTTGGCCGTTTAATGAAGTCTAATTCTCGCTATTTACTCTCTTCTGGACTGACCCTCGCTACGGCGAAAATTAACCTTCGCTATAGCGAGCTCGTGTTATCTGGCTTCGCTATGGCGAGGTGTAACCTTCGCTACGGCAAGCTCGTATCAGTTCCCTTCGCTTTGGCGAGATTTACCATTTGCTATGGCGAAATCGCGTCAGTTCCAGACCTCACTCTCGCTATGGTGCACGCTACGGTGAGCTATCCCTTGGTTTCTGTATGGACTGCTGCCCGCACTCGCTATAGCTAAAATCTCTTTCGCTATTGCGAACAAGCACTCTCGCTGTAGCGAGACCATTTCTCGCTATTGCGAGAGGACTTGGCAGAAATTCTGGATTTCAAATTTTTCCAGCTTTCACTTTCTTTTTCTTTTCCCTTTTTCCCGGTTGTTACATTTCTACCCCTTTTAAAAGAAATTTCGTCCTCGAAATTTAAAGACTTGCCTCAAGGGAATAACTCTGGATATTTTTGCCTCATTTTATCCGCCAATTCCCAAGTTGCTTCCTCAGATGTCAGACCTCTCCAGATCACTTTCACCAGAGGAATGTTCTTACTTCTAGCTATTTAAGCTTAGCATCCACAATTCTCTCCGGTTTCACTACATAGGAAAGATCTTCCTGTAATTGCATATGCTCATATTCTATGACATGTGAGGAGTCTGGTAAATACTTTTTCAACTGGGAGACATGAAAAACACTGTGGACTTAGGCTAGGTTAGGAGGTAAGGCTATTCGGTAAGCCACGGGTCCAATTTTCTCAAGGATTTCAAACGGACCAATATACCTAGGACTGAGCTTCCTTACCCTCATTGACCGACCTACTCCTGTCATTAGAGATACTCGAATGAACACATGGTCTCCAACCTCAAACTCTAATGGCCTCCTACGCTTATCAGCATAGCTTTTCTGTCTACTCTGGGCCATGAGGAGCCTCTTTCTAATCAATTCTATCTGTCGGGTGGTCTAGTCCACAATCTCAGGTCCTATTATACTCTTCTCACCTAACTCAACCCAACATAGAGGGGATCTGCACTTTCTCCCATACAAAGCCTCATAAGGGGCCATCTGGATACTGGAATGGTAGCTGTTATTGTACGCAAACTCTGCTAACGGTAAATACGCATCCCAGTTACCCCTCATCTCTAGCACACATGCTCTCAACATATCTTCTAATGTTTGGATGGTCCTTTCAGTCTGACTATCTGTCTGGGGGTGATATGCAGTACTAAACTGCAACCTAGTCCCTAAGGCATGCTGCAATGACCTCCAAAAGTTCGATATGAACCTGGGGTCTCTATCCGAAACTATACTATTGGGTACTCCATGAAGTCGTACTATCTCTCTGATATACAACTGGGCCAATCTATCCAGCGTATAAGTAGCCTTAATAGCTAAAAAGTGTGCAGACTTCGTCAGTCTATCCACAACTACCCAAATAGCATCGTGTCCAGAGGATGTCCTGGGTAACCCCATGACAAAGTCCATGGCTATACTATCCCACTTCCACTCAGGGATATCCAGAGGTTGCAACAACCCAGTCGGTTTCTGATGTTCAATCTTTATCCTCTGACACACTAGGCATCTAGCCACATAATCCGTCATATGGCTCTTCATCCCTGGCCACCAGAAAATCTTTTTCAAATCTTGATACATCTTGGTGGCACCTGGGTGGATAGTATACTTACTCTTATGCGCCTCTTCTAGAATGATTTTTCTCAACTCATTCTGACTAGGCACACGATTCTATCCCGATATACTATCATGCCATCCCCAGACAACTTGAAATCTGAGGTCTTACCTTGGGTAATCTCATTCCTGATCCGTCTCATGAACTCATCCTCTTTCTGGGCATCTAAGATCTGGATTCTCAAGATATTCTCAACTCGGGTTTCACTCAGATACAATCTACCCGATACCACCTGACAAGAGAGGTTCAAATCTCTGAACTTCTCTAGGAGCTCCTGCTCCCTAATCATCATATGGGTTATATGGATGGTTTTTCTACTCAGGGCGTCTGCCACCACATTGGCCTTACCCGGATGATATTTCAACACATAATCATAATCTTTCAAGAATTCCATCCATCTCCTCTGTCTCATATTGAGTTTTTTCTGATCAAACAGGTATTTCAGACTCTTGTGGTCACTATAGATCTCTATGGTCGCACCATACAGATAGTGTATCCAAATTTTAAGAGCAAACACTATGGCAGCTAACTCCAGGTCATGTGTGGGGTAATTCGCCTCATGAGGTCTCAACTACCTCGAGGCATATGCCACTACTCGGCCCTGCTGCATCAACACACATCCTAACCCTTTGCCCGAAGCATCACAATAAACCACAAATGGTTCACTAGGGTCAGGGATAATCAGCACAGGGGCAGTGGTCAAACAGAGTTTCAACTCCTGGAAACTCTTCTCACATCTCTCATCCCACACAAAAGGTGTCTCTTTCTTGGTTAGCCTTGTCAGTGGTAAGGCCATCCGAGAAAAGTCCTGAATAAACCGTCTATAATACCCTGCCAAACCTAGGAAACTCCTAACCTCGGTGATCGTTCTAGGTCTATCCCATTGTAACACAGCCTCAACTTTATGGGAATCAACCGCAACCCCATCTTGTGAGATCACATGACCTAAGAATCGCACCTCAGTTAGCCAAAACTCACATTTACTAAGCTTGGCATACAACCTTTTCTCTCTCAAGGTGTCTAGGACTAGTCTCAAATGCCTCTCGTGCTCCTCAAAAGATCGGGAGTACACTAAAATATCATCAATAAAGACCACCACAAACTGATCTAGATACGGTCTGAATACCCTATTCATATAATCCATGAACACAGCAAGCGCATTCGTCAATCCGAATGGCATTACAAGGAACTCCTAGTGCCCATATCTCGTTCTGAAAGCCGTCTTAGAGACGTCTTCAGTTCTCACTCTCAACTGGTGGTAACCAGATCTAAGATCTATCTTAGAAAACATAGATGCCCCAGCCAACTGATCTAACAGATCATCAATTCTAGGGAGAGGATATTTATTCTTGATGGTAAATTTATTCAACTCTCTGTAATCAATACACAATCGCAAGCTACCATCTTTCTTTTTCACAAACAACACCGGAGCTCCCCAAGGTGAAACACTAGGGCAGATAAACCATTTCTCTAACAATTCCTCTATCTGCTCTTTCAACTCAGCAAGCTCGGCGGGAGCCATCCTATAAGGAGCTTTGGACACCGGTCCAGCACCAGGCACTATGTCTATAGGGAACTCTAATTCTCTCTCAGGGGGTAGGCCACTAAGATCAAACTCTCTAGGGAAAACCTCTGGGAATTCCCTGACAACTGGGATCTTCTCTATCCCTTCTTCTACCTCAGCCTGAATAGAGAAAAAGACTAGAAACCCTTGACGTCTACACTCTAAATATCTCTCAACCTGGGTAGTAGTCATAAAAGATAACTCAGCTCCTACCCTAGGTATGGTCCCACAAGCAGGTAGGGAAATGGTTCGGTGTTCACAATCAAGTGTGGCATTATTTGCAGCCAACCAGTTCATACCAATAATCAAATCAATTTCATGGAAAGGCATACATACCAAATCAAGAGTGGTATGACAATAGTTAAATTGGACAGTGACGTTTAAGCAGGTATGGGAAGTGACCACGTGGCCTCCAGTGGGTGTAATGATAGACAAGTCAAATGGCAAGACACTAACGACCAGACCCAATTTCCTCACACAATCATAAGATATAAACGAGTGACTAGCACCCGAATCAAACAGAGCAACTACAGGAAAGCCATTCACTAACAGCGTACCTCGGATCAAACTGGGAGATGCGCTGGCTTCCTGCTGAGTAAGGGCGAACACTCGGCCCTGGGTCTGTGGTCTAGGAGGAGGCGCTGTCTCCATCTGAGGACAGTGTCTAGCAATGTGCCCCGGCTTCCCACACTTGTAACATGTCACCGGAGACTGCTGGAAGGATGACTGGCCCCGAGGAGGTGGCACACCTCGCTGCGGCCTTCTATTCCATGGCCCCTTGCCTCTCCTCTTAGTACTAGGGGTCAAACTAGAACCCTCTTCTGGTTTCGGCCTTTTCAAATCTGGAACCCTCTTCTGACTAGCCGTAGTCGCAGTAGGCATAATAACTTGCAAGTTAGTCTCAATCACCTTACTGACCTCCACAAGAGTATTAAACTTCCTGATCCGCTGTGGAGTGACTCTGTCGCTAATCAGGGGTCTCAAACCAGTCTCAAACTGCTCACATCTCCAGGGTTCATCATCATACCTCTGGAGGTAAGAGGAATACCGAGACAACTCTATAAACTTGGCCACATACTGATCCACAGTCATCTCATCCGTCTGTCTCAAGCCCATGAACTCCATCTCTTTCTTCTTCCTCACTGAACTTGGGACATACTTCTCATAAAACTCGACCAAGAAAGTCTCCCAAGTTATCTGTATATTCTTGGTCTCCATCAGGGGTTTCGCACTATCCCACCATCTATCAGCTTCCTTTTCTAGCATGAAGGTGGCTAGCTGGGCTTTCTGCTCAGTGGTACAATCCATCACTGAGAATATCTTCTTAAGCTGCATCACCCAAGCCTCCGCCTTATCCGCATCCAACTCCCCATCAAATGAGGGTGGATTGTTCTACCTAAACTGCTTCAACACTTTTTGGATAGGCATCTGGGTCTGTGGAGTAGTAGGCTCCTGGGGAGGTACAGGTGGAATGCTAGATGTAGATGGTTGAGGTACAGGGGCATCCCTTCTGGCTTCTTCTTGCCTAGCTAGGGTGCCTTGCAAATGCATGATCATATCATGCTGCTGCTGGGCAATGTATCTCTGCTGTTCCAGCATCTCCTGATGCTGGCCTATCATGGCCTCATACCGATCAAGTCTCTCCATGATGGCCTGCAGAGGATCCCTAGTCTCATTAGGAACCTCTGGCTCAGCTCTCTGAGCCCTGGGCGGTCTACCTCTGCCTCTACCCCTGCCCCGTCTAGTCTCAACCATATCTGAAAAGAAGTAGCAATCCTCAGTTCACAACACTATCACAACACATATGCATATGGATGCTACAACTTTCATGACCATTCACACCAAACACCAGCAAATCATAGCATTCATGAGCCTAACATTGAGCAAAAGTGCCTGAACCTTTACTATGATACCAAAAATGTGACACCTTAATCTACTACCGCTACCTAGCCTCTCCCTGGACTCGGTTCCATATGATTTCCAAAGAATCAACACTAGTCCGTGACATTTTTATGCTAGGAAATGGGGTTTTATACACTCAACTTCTGCCCCGTGGGTCCTGTGAACCCATCATTTATATTCTCAACTCAAACTCCACTTATACGACTCATACATAGCATAATTTAAACCATAAGCCACGGGTATAGAGCCAAAAACAAAAAAAATGCATTCTTCTCACTTGTGCCCAAAAGTCATATTTTGGCTCTAACTTTGGAAAATCATAACTAATTGTAGAAAAATGGGAATCTAGTAAACTTTAGCTTTTCGGAAATCTCTACATGTTATATTTACACTAAAAATCATTCCCAAAAATAATCTCAGCGTTTGAAGCATGTTTGACATCGAAAATAGGAAGGAGGTCCGGCTGTCACTGTTTCTGGTGCAGCTTTCTGTCATGACTTTCAAAAATCCATAACTAAATCCACAATAATCTAATCTGGGTACACTATACCAATTTGGAAAGCTACTGATGTCTACTAGAGGAGAAAAATAAGTCTAGATCAGTTCAGTAGCTCCTACATCCCGAAAATTGATGGAATAGTAACGGTGGTCAGGTAGGCTCCCTGATGCAGATACAGAACTTTAGACGGTTCCATCTCTCTCTACAGACCTCCGATTTAGGTGATTCTAGTTCCTATAAGTCACTATGGTTGCCTAGTTTATGTTTATACAATTTCACCACATTTGGAATCCATTTGGTCTAAGAATGCCACAGATTTTATTTTCTGGTTTATATGAACAGTACATGACCAATCCATTAAATTTTTCCAAATTCGACAATTCACCAAATATTCTCTAGACCTCCGAATATTACTCACTTTATCTTCCCAAGACGCTCTCTACAAACTCTAGAGGCACGCCAAATTTCATGGCAAGAGGAGCTCATCCAGTCATACTTTGACGTAGCTCTCAAAAATACCAGTTTTGGCACCCAAAAGGTCCAAAACGGGTTCAAATAGCCTCTCACACGGCAAGTTTGAAAGCATAAAACTAGGATATATAACAAGTCCATGTGGTCCAAATCAACATACATTCCAATCTCGCTATGCTACGGCCAAATATACATTACTTCATTCATTCAACAAAAGGGGCAAAACCCTCATTTCCATTAATTTGGCTATAAACATAGTTCATATAATATCATTTCATACATATACACATGTTACAACCTTTACATCTAAAAAATAATGGATGCATATTCATTTGGCACCACTTTACATCAAAATTACATCAAAATATCCAAAATAAGCTAATATCTAGCTATGTATGCTTCTAGGCTCCTTGGTGTGTGCTCGGTTCTCCTTGAGCTCCACCTAGCATATTTAGTTGGGAGGGGAAGGGGTGAGATTTAGGGAATCTCAGTAGCTCATGCACTCACTCAAGTAAACAATCAAGGCATATAACAAGTCAAAGCATGTGAATAAGCATTTAGCCATTCTCAAACATCCAACACACATTGTACATGCTATGGAATCACAACAATGCCAAAAATGGGCTCCAGGGACTTTTGGTCTAGCCTCTCCCAAGTTTAGGGACTTTTGGATGGCCTCACCCGAGTTTAAGGACTTTTGACTTGGCCTCACTCATTTGAGACTTTTGGCCTTGTCTCACCTATCTCAAGGGACTTTTGGCTTTACCTCACTCATCTCAAGGGACTTTCGGCACTACCTCACCCGAGCAATTCTCACAATTTAACACACAAGCATATTGGCATCAATGCATCAAAGCAATAGCATATGGCATATTCGACACATTAAGTATATACATAACATACAATGACTATTACAACTAAGAATGCAATAAGAAAGAGTGGGAAGAGGGAGCTACCTTTGGAGCCAAAGCCAACACAAGCCTTCCCTTTCAATTTCTCTTCTCCCTTCTTAATTTCACACTCACACCTTGATGGAGGTGCTTCACTTGAGCCTAGACACAATTAAAGAGCATGGAATTACTCTCTTAACATGGAATCATCAGAGCAAACCTTCTAACATACCAGAACCTAGAGTTCTCTCTCTTTCTAGAATGCCATCAACTCTTTCTCTCTCTCAAGCTCCCATGGTAGTGGAAACAACATTTTCAAAGAAAACACAAAGATTCAAAGGTTTTTTCTACTTTCCCTCTTCTGACCCATGCCCAAAATCCAACCATTTTCACAAACAAAACCGTAGAAAGAGAGGGCAAAGGGAGGAGATCAGAATTCTAAGGAGACAAGAGAGAAATGCACTTACCTTTCCATTGCTCTCCCTCCTTCTCTGGGTCTCTCTCACTCTCCACGCCTCTTTTCTCTCCTTGGGTCGAAGTCTAGGGCAGATATGAGAGAAGAAATAAGTTTGGGCGTTTAATGAAGTCTAATTCTCGCTATTTACTCTCTTCCGGACTGACCCTCGCTACGGCAAAAATTAACCTTCGCTATAGCGAGCTCGTGTTATCTGGCTTCGCTATGGCGAGGCGTAACCTTCGCTACGGCGAGCTCGTATCAGTTCCCTTCGCTATGGCGAGATTTACCATTTGCTATGGCGAAATCGCATCAGTTCCAGACCTCACTCTCGCTATGGCGCATGCTACGGCGAGCTGTCCCTTGGTTTCTGTATGGACTGCTGCACACACTCGCTATAGCTAAAATCTTTTTCGCTATTGTGAACAAGCACTCTCGCTGTAGCGAGTGACGGGCTTGTCGTGCAACCCTCAAAATAAAACTAGGTTGGATATTAAATGCAATATAGGGCACAACCTAGGTCATCTCCCTTGGAATTGGAATTCAATATTCAATTGGGTTCTCTAAGTGTTCTAAGGTCCTAGAACTACCTAATTTGGGGGTTTTGGTTGAATTAAACTAATCTAAAATGAAATTTAAACAAAATTCCTAAATACTACCTAATTGGATGAATTGTGATGAATGATGGGCCTGTGACTAGCTTAGGAATCATCTCTTGGTATCCACTATCCTTATCCTATTCCAATTATGATTAATTCTGGCCTAAGAATTCTTAATTATGTTCATTAGCAATTGATCTTGAATAACCATTCAAGATTCAAGAGATTAATAATCTAATGTTGAATTGAGACCTCAATTCCGCATTAAACCGTTAACTCTTGTCCTTAAGATCAATGAACATTCAATTTGATTAATTAACTAATTAATTATCTTCTAATTCATCATCCAAAAATGTTTAATTAACCAACTAAACACCAAGGAATTCTCAAATAGGCAATTAAACACATAATCTCACTCATGCATTTCATCGAACACCTTCGTGGCATACATGGTAGATTAGAGAGAATAATGAAAAAATCAGATTCAAATCCAACCAATTAATCAACAAAAAGGTTTCCTAATCAGTGTCTAACCAGTCACTAATTAATTACACAATATCTCAATCAAATATAACTCAACCGAGATTATACAAGAAAAAGAAAAAGTGCTGAAAAAAATAAGAAATCTTAGCCAGAATTTTGCATTCTTCCAAGGATTCAAGCTTCAGCCAAAAGCTTCCTCCCTTGCTAGCCTCAAGATGGATCAAAGCTTCATTTTACGGTGGAATGGAGATGGAGAATGGAATGGAGGAAGTTCTGTGTGTGGACGAAGGCGAATGAGGCGTGGGTATGGGTATGCGTGGAGTGTATGGACGAATGAATAATGACGACTAGGGTTTTAATGGAATCGTGTAAAATGGGCTGGACGAATGATGGATGCTGATGGCGTGAATTCTCCTCTCACGTGAGCCTTTAAGTGATTCCACGTGTTCCTTATTTTCAATTGCCTGAAGCTATCATGCATGAGATGGGCCCCATTTCATTTTATATTATAATATTCCATTGCATACTGTAGCTTCTGCTCCACGTGATTTTCTTCTTTGTGCAGTTCGTGTTTTTGCTTGTTCTTCCTTCATTCTGCATGAAACTGTGGCTTCTTCGTGCTTTTTCTCTACCCAAAGCCAGATTCATGCAAGCTTCCATTAGCTCTGTTCAGCTAGTTTTCTGTTTGTGTGCTTCGTGTGTTGCTCATTCGTTCTACTTAGCTGCTGGTTTGTGTGTTGCTCGAGTCTGCTGCCATGTGTTTTCTGTTCATGTTCTCTTCTTCGTTCCAACTACTCTTCAAGCTCTTTCCTCCATTTCTGCTTCACCACGTAGCTTCCTCTGTTTCTCATATACTTCGTGGCTTCATTCTGGACCTTAAACCCGTAGCTTCAATGCCTTTTCCATTCTCCAGCTTATGGCTTTGCTTTTAGTTCTCATCACACCTTCTCTCGTGACTGCTCCCTCCATTCAAATGCATTTGCCCATCAAAATTCTACAAGAATAATAAACAATATTAAGTAGGATAAGATTCACAAAATTCATTTAAAAGAATTTATGCATTAAAATCCATCATTTTGTCACTTGTTTCATAAAGTACAGAGAATGGCTACTAAAATGAAATTCCATCTAATTAAATCCATTAAGCCTTATTTAACTATCAAAATGGTTAAGTTAGGAGAATTAAAATATATAAAAATCATAGTTATCAAATTCCCCCACACTTAAACCTTTGCACTCCTGGGCAAAGCTTAAAATCCAAGATAAAGAATGAATTGAAGCATCCGGCTTGTAAAGTGGAAAAAAAAAAAGAAAATGGAAAAGAAAGTGTAAAAATCACAAGTTAGAGACCAATCACAACTCTTCAACACTTCAACAATCTAAGTTAACTTCACTTGCATCAAGAATTAAATTCCATGGCAATTTCATTTGAAAAGAATGAACTGAAATGCATAGCCCCTCACTTGGATTAGTGTTTTCTCTCAAATTTCAAGTGTTTATGGGCAATGTGGATCACTCAAATTTCACCTATCAAAGTTCATTACCATAAGCTTGTCAAGCTTCTAAATCTCCACCACCCATGTTAAATGCAAAGCACAAATCAATAGGACTTTATTTAGGATTGTAATGGGGCTAAGGAAATGAAATGAATGGATAACAAAAACAAGGAAGATACAAAACAAATGGATACCTTAGAACTTCAAGAGCACTCAATGACAATCTAAGATAGGGAAGAGTGTGCATTCAAGGCCTTATTTCTAACAAGTATAAGCAACTATAAACTCAACTTAAAATACTTTTTTTTTTTCCATTGCTTCCTTTTCTTTTTTTTTTTTTTTTTTGCTTTTCTTTTACTTTTCTTTTTGCTTTTCTATCTTTTCTTTCTTTGCATTTTTTTTTTCAGAACAAATTCTTTGAATCACAATGGCCTTAACGGATGCAAACCACACATTCACCTATCTTATTTAGATGTAATGCTCTTTGAAGTCCTTAAGGCATCTTAAAACAAGGTGGAAAACACATTTTAATGGCTATAGGCTCAACAAGAAAAGAAAATACAAGTCCAAAGTGGCTAAACAATGGATAAAATGTATGTAGGTTGGCTTTTTGGCTCACTAGCTATAAAAGAAATGAATGCCTTATCATTTTTATGCATGCAAGTGCAAATGTGGCCTTAACAAAGAATCAAGACAAGTTCTAGAGTGAAACAAAGATAGGTGAATACACACTAGAATTGAACAATTAAGGCTCAAATTCTCACCAGCTAATGGCTATCAAACAATTCATTGAAATCAAATTTATTGCCACTTCACTTGAATCAAAACACAAAATCCATCACTTTGTCATGTCTACGTGAATCCAAGCTAATAATCATCTCAACTTGCAACTTTTACAGAAAAATTCAAAAATTTTCTCAAAAATTTCAAAATAAGGAAAAGGATGGATGGAATGGATGGAATGAAATGACTCTCCCCCCCACACTTAAATTTTGCATTGTCCTCAATGTCAGCACACAATCCAGTAAACAGATGAATAGCATAATATAAAAGGTAAAAAGGGAAAGTATAGAACCGAATGAATTTGAATATGGAGATCTCAATGGTAGGCTAAGATTCCCATGTAGCTGATTAGCAATTTATTTCCTACAAAACAAAATCAAAATGAACTGTAATATAGAAAAGACAAAGAAAACTAAATCCTAAGCTACAAAGAACTTTATTAAAGACTAACTAATCATAAGTATTAAAAACTAAGATTAAAACTACTTTATTCCTTCTCAACTGAAAAGTCTAACCACTTTAAAACATTTTGATTGATCATGCAATGATGACCCATGGACTTCCTCAACCATCAGTAGTTTAGGAAAGTCATATTCAGCATATTTAGGAATAAGAAACAAAGAAAAATCAAATTTAAGACAATTAAAGCTAAAGAAAGAAAATTTAAAATCAAAATGAAACTTTGAATTTTCTAAAAATCTATCAAAACCAATAAAATCTACTTGACTCTCATCAGTAAGAGTCACTACATCCACAGAAAAGTCTAATTGCAACTTCTCACAGTCTTTTAAGTTCAAGGTGTCTGACAGTTGTTTTTCCTCAACTGGGAGAGTCTGTGGCTTGTTGGGAATTAACTCCTCAACTTCTGGAATCTGTTCGGGACTCTCAACAATAGAGATAATATCTTCCCTGACCAAAGAGACATCAGTAGGCTCATAATATTTTAAACAATGATCAACAGCAAAATCAAGTCTCTCACTAGTATCAACAACAACAGATGAATCAATAGGATGTTCAATATCAACATTATCACTATGCATATTATCATCAACACTAGTATGATCAGAAGAATCAGTCTTATCAATCATTTCAGTACAAACAAAGGATCCCATGGATTCAACAGAGTTATCAGACTTTAGAAACTCATTAATCTCAGCACATATAGGACATGTATGCATATCATCACATAAGCATTGTGAATTAGAGTCTGAATTATCAACAAACTGCTCAACAATTTTAATGCCTATATCATTATCACCACATGCTACATCTACCATTTCATCAGCCATATCAGCACATGCTAGTGAGGAATCATGTTGATCAGTATATGTGAGAAACTCACTAGTCTCAATGAAAGAATTAATTTGGGAGTATTCATCACATATAGCAGATTCAATACACACACAATCAAGAGATGCATCCAAATTAGTCATGTCACATGATCTAGAAGGCATGTTGTCCTTAAATTCAGAAGGTGCATCATCAATAGGCTTCTCAACTAATTCCACATCGGGAATAGCATGATCATTGCATTCCAAGTCACCCTCACACTTATCTACTACCCTAGACTCAAGAGATTCATCATTAACAGGCTCAGAAATAGAATTATCACTAAGATCACAGCTAGGTGTAGACATACCAAGTGCATCAGTACACAAGGATTCATGAACATCACAAAATGTGTCAATTTTGTTCAATGAGCTACCACAATCAATCATATCAGGAGATTCAACAATTATTTCCTCATCAACAACATCATCATCATGTAATTCAGAATCAACAACATTATATGCATTAGGAATCACAGTGCTATCAAGCAAACTAGAGTTTGTTCCAATAAATTGTAAAACATTAGAAGATGGAAGGATATTACCCAATGAATAGGACTCTTCCTCCTCTATGCGTTCCTTTCTAATTTGCTCTTCAGTCAATTCAATAGCACTTGAAGTTGGTTGATTCAATTGAATTCCCGAATCCTTCATCATGTTGTCAAGCCTTTGTTGCATTTCGAGATACCACCGTTCATGTTCTTGTTTGAATTGAAGATGTTCGGCATCCCTTTGTTGGATTCGAAGATTATAGGCCTTTAAATGCTCTATCATCCTCTCTTCCAAACTTGGTTCTCTCTGGGGCTCTTGTTGCATGTACCCCTCATAGTAATTGTAAGGATGATATTGTGGCTCTTGCCTATGGAAGGTATGATATGGCTCATGATGATGGTGGTAATTTGGGTGAATCTCATATGGGTTATGGTATGTTTGATAGTTGGGGTGAACTTCATATGGATTGTGGTGTGGTTGATAGCATGGTGGTTGGAATTGTTGGTATTGTTGGGCTTGCTGTTCTTGTCTTTGTTGTTCAAGCAAGCCTTGAAGCATTGTATTGAGATTATCCAACTTTCTGGAAATCCTATCATTTGCATAAGGATCATAAACACCTTGATTAGAATAATAGGGATCCATTTAAAAGCAAAAATAAAATGAGAAGTACAATTACTTTTAGCACAAAGCAAAATCACAAACAACTATAACTAAAATTAACTTAAAATTAAGAAAATCAAATCAAATGAAGATAAGAAGTTCCTAAAAATGAAAAACACTCTAAAACAGAGCCTAATGACACAAAACAAACTCATAAAAATTAAAGAAGATAAATCCAGAAAAATTGAAAAATTCCTAAAAAATTCGAGAAAATACTAAAAAATTAGAAAAAGTGTCTCAAACGTTGGAATTTGGCCAAAGAATGGTGCACCGAATAGCTTTGCTATTACTTTTGCTCAAAACACCCAAAAACCTTGAAAAACAAAGTATGAGAATTTTCTGGGCACTTTGAACGAAAATTCCAACAACCAGGACACTTAACGCGCAACACCGAAATTAACCGATTCCAAGTTCAAAACAGAACAAAAATCAAATCAAAACAGAACTAAAACAAAGATAAAACAAAACAAAAACACTTAGAAAACTTTCTCAAACAATTGAGACTCCAAATCCCCGGCAACGGTGCCAAATTTTGACGGGCTTGTCGTGCAACCCTCAAAATAAAACTAGGTTGGATATTAAATGCAATATAGGGCACAACCTAGGTCATCTCCCTTGGAATTGGAATTCAATATTCAATTAGGTTCTCTAAGTGTTCTAAGGTCCTAAAACTACCTAATTTGGGGGTTTTGGTTGAATTAAACTAATCTAAAATGAAATTGAAACAAAATTCCTAAATACTACCTAATTGG
Organism: Erythrophleum fordii; assembly: GCA_032878935.1. Classification (NCBI taxonomy): domain Eukaryota; kingdom Viridiplantae; phylum Streptophyta; class Magnoliopsida; order Fabales; family Fabaceae; genus Erythrophleum; species Erythrophleum fordii. Next base: position 25,061,953 of record JAVQMF010000054.1, on the reverse strand, counting down.
ATGAATTGTGATGAATGATGGGCCTGTGACTAGCTTAGGAATCATCTCTTGGTATCCACTATCCTTATCCTATTCCAATTATGATTAATTCTGGCCTAAGAATTCCTAATTATATTCATTAGCAATTGATCTTGAATAACCATTCAAGATTCAAGAGATTAATAATCTAATGTTGAATTGAGACCTCAATTCCGCATTAAATCGTTAACTCTTGTCCTTAAGATCAATGAACATTCAATTTGATTAATTAACTAATTAATTATCTTCTAATTCATCATCCAAAAATGTTTAATTAACCAACTAAACACCAAGGAATTCTCAAATAGGCAATTAAACACATAATCTCACTCATGCATTTCATCGAACACCTTCGTGGCATACATGGTAGATTAGAGAGAATAATGAAAAAATCAGATTCAAATCCAACCAATTAATCAACAAAAAGGTTTCCTAATCAGTGTCTAACCAGTCACTAATTAATTACACAATTTCTCAATCAAATATAACTCAACCGAGATTATACAAGAAAAAGAAAAAGTGCTGAAAAAAATAAGAAATCTTAGCCAGAATTTTGCATTCTTCCAAGGATTCAAGCTTCAGCCAAAAGCTTCCTCCCTTGCTAGCCTCAAGATGGATCAAAGCTTCATTTTACGGTGGAATGGAGATGGAGAATGGAATGGAGGAAGTTCTGTGTGTGGACGAAGGCGAATGAGGCGTGGGTATGGGTATGCGTGGAGTGTATGGACGAATGAATAATGACGCTAGGGTTTTAATGGAATCGTGTAAAATGGGCTGGACGAATGATGGATGCTGATGGCGTGAATTCTCCTCTCACGCGAGCCTTTAAGTGATTCCACGTGTTCCTTATTTTCAATTGCCTGAAGCTATCATGCATGAGATGGGCCCCATTTCATTTTATATTATAATATTCCATTGCATACTGTAGCTTCTGCTCCACGTGATTTTCTTCTTTGTGCAGTTCGTGTTTTTGCTTGTTCTTCCTTCATTCTACATGAAACTGTGGCTTCTTCGTGCTTTTTCTCTACCCAAAGCCAGATTCATGCAAGCTTCCATTAGCTCTGTTCAGCTAGTTTTCTGTTCGTGTGCTTCGTGTGTTGCTCATTCGTTCTACTTAGCTGCTGGTTTGTGTGTTGCTCGAGTCTGCTGCCATGTGTTTTCTGTTCATGTTCTCTTCTTCGTTCCAACTACTCTTCAAGCTCTTTCCTCCATTTCTGCTTCACCACGTAGCTTCCTCTGTTTCTCATATACTTCGTGGCTTCATTCTGGACCTTAAACCCGTAGCTTCAATGCCTTTTCCATTCTCCAGCTTATGGCTTTGCTTTTAGTTCTCATCACACCTTCTCTCGTGACTGCTCCCTCCATTCAAATGCATTTGCCCATCAAAATTCTACAAGAATAATAAACAATATTAAGTAGGATAAGATTCACAAAATTCATTTAAAAGAATTTATGCATTAAAATCCATCATTTTGTCACTTGTTTCATAAAGTACAGAGAATGGCTACTAAAATGAAATTCCATCTAATTAAATCCATTAAGCCTTATTTAACTATCAAAATGGTTAAGTTAGGAGAATTAAAATATATAAAAATCATAGTTATCAAATTCCCCCACACTTAAACCTTTGCACTCCTGGGCAAAGCTTAAAATCCAAGATAAAGAATGAATTGAAGCATCCGGCTAGTAAAGTGGAAAAAAAAAAGAAAATGGAAAAGAAAGTGTAAAAATCACAAGTTACAGACCAATCACAACTCTTCAACACTTCAACAATCTAAGTTAACTTCACTTGCATCAAGAATTAAATTCCATGGCAATTTCATTTGAAAAGAATGAACTGAAATGCATAGCCCCTCACTTGGATTAGTGTTTTCTCTCAAATTTCAAGTGTTTATGGGCAATGTGGATCACTCAAATTTCACCTATCAAAGTTCATTACCATAAGCTTGTCAAGCTTCTAAATCTCCACCACCCATGTTAAATGCAAAGCACAAATCAATAGGACTTTATTTAGGATTGTAATGGGGCTAAGGAAATGAAATGAATGGATAACAAAAACAAGGAAGATACAAAACAAATGGATACCTTAGAACTTCAAGAGCACTCAATGACAATCTAAGATAGGGAAGAGTGTGCATTCAAGGCCTTATTTCTAACAAGTATAAGCAACTATAAACTCAACTTAAAATACTTTTTTTTTTTCCATTGCTTCCTTTTCTTTTTTTTTTTTTTTTTGCTTTTCTTTTACTTTTCTTTTTGCTTTTCTATCTTTTCTTTCTTTGCATTTTTTTTTTCAGAACAAATTCTTTGAATCACAATGGCCTTAACGGATGCAAACCACACATTCACCTATCTTATTTAGATGTAATGCTCTTTGAAGTCCTTAAGGCATCTTAAAACAAGGTGGAAAACACATTTTAATGGCTATAGGCTCAACAAGAAAAGAAAATACAAGTCCAAAGTGGCTAAACAATGGATAAAATGTATGTAGGTTGGCTTTTTGGCTCACTAGCTATAAAAGAAATGAATGCCTTATCATTTTTATGCATGCAAGTGCAAATGTGGCCTTAACAAAGAATCAAGACAAGTTCTAGAGTGAAACAAAGATAGGTGAATACACACTAGAATTGAACAATTAAGGCTCAAATTCTCACCAGCTAATGGCTATCAAACAATTCATTGAAATCAAATTTATTGCCACTTCACTTGAATCAAAACACAAAATCCATCACTTTGTCATGTCTACGTGAATCCAAGCTAATAATCATCTCAACTTGCAACTTTTATAGAAAAATTCAAAAATTTTCTCAAAAATTTCAAAATAAGGAAAAAGATGGATGGAATGGATGGAATGAAATGACTCTCCCCCCCACACTTAAATTTTGCATTGTCCTCAATGTCAGCACACAATCCAGTAAACAGATGAACAGCACAATATAAAAGGTAGAAAGGGAAAGTATACAACCGGATGAATTTGAATATGGAGATCTCAATGGTAGGCTAAGATTCCCATGTAGCTGATTAGCAATTTATTTCCTACAAAACAAAATCAAAATGAACTGTAATATAGAAAAGACAAAGAAAACTAAATCCTAAGCTACAAAGAACTTTATTAAAGACTAACTAATCATAAGTATTAAAAACTAAGATTAAAACTACTTTATTCCTTCTCAACTGAAAAGTCTAACCACTTTAAAACATTTTGATTGATCATGCAATGATGACCCATGGACTTCCTCAACCATCAGTAGTTTAGGAAAGTCATATTCAGCATATTTAGGAATAAGAAACAAAGAAAAATCAAATTTAAGACAATTAAAGCTAAAGAAAGAAAATTTAAAATCAAAATGAAACTTTGAATTTTCTAAAAATCTATCAAAACCAATAAAATCTACTTGACTCTCATCAGTAAGAGTCACTACATCCACAGAAAAGTCTAATTGCAACTTCTCACAGTCTTTTAAGTTCAAGGTGTCTGACAGTTGTTTTTCCTCAACTGGGAGAGTCTGTGGCTTGTTGGGAATTAACTCCTCAACTTCTGGAATCTGTTCGGGACTCTCAACAATAGAGATAATATCTTCCCTGACCAAAGAGACATCAGTAGGCTCATAATATTTTAAACAATGATCAACAGCAAAATCAAGTCTCTCACTAGTATCAACAACAACAGATGAATCAATAGGATGTTCAATATCAACATTATCACTATGCATATTATCATCAACACTAGTATGATCAGAAGAATCAGTCTTATCAATCATTTCAGTACAAACAAAGGATCCCATGGATTCAACAGAGTTATCAGACTTTAGAAACTCATTAATCTCAGCACATATAGGACATGTATGCATATCATCACATAAGCATTGTGAATTAGAGTCTGAATTATCAACAAACTGCTCAACAATTTTAATGCCTATATCATTATCACCACATGCTACATCTACCATTTCATCAGCCATATCAGCACATGCTAGTGAGGAATCATGTTGATCAGTATATGTGAGAAACTCACTAGTCTCAATGAAAGAATTAATTTGGGAGTATTCATCACATATAGCAGATTCAATACACACACAATCAAGAGATGCATCCAAATTAGTCATGTCACATGATCTAGAAGGCATGTTGTCCTTAAATTCAGAAGGTGCATCATCAATAGGCTTCTCAACTAATTCCACATCGGGAATAGCATGATCATTGCATTCCAAGTCACCCTCACACTTATCTACTACCCTAGACTCAAGAGATTCATCATTAACAGGCTCAGAAATAGAATTATCACTAAGATCACAGCTAGGTGTAGACATACCAAGTGCATCAGTACACAAGGATTCATGAACATCACAAAATGTGTCAATTTTGTTCAATGAGCTACCACAATCAATCATATCAGGAGATTCAACAATTATTTCCTCATCAACAACATCATCATCATGTAATTCAGAATCAACAACATTATATGCATTAGGAATCACAGTGCTATCAAGCAAACTAGAGTTTGTTCCAATAAATTGTAAAACATTAGAAGATGGAAGGATATTACCCAATGAATAGGACTCTTCCTCCTCTATGCGTTCCTTTCTAATTTGCTCTTCAGTCAATTCAATAGCACTTGAAGTTGGTTGATTCAATTGAATTCCCGAATCCTTCATCATGTTGTCAAGCCTTTGTTGCATTTCGAGATACCACCGTTCATGTTCTTGTTTGAATTGAAGATGTTCGGCATCCCTTTGTTGGATTCGAAGATTATAGGCCTTTAAATGCTCTATCATCCTCTCTTCCAAACTTGGTTCTCTCTGGGGCTCTTGTTGCATGTACCCCTCATAGTAATTGTAAGGATGATATTGTGGCTCTTGCCTATGGAAGGTATGATATGGCTCATGATGATGGTGGTAATTTGGGTGAATCTCATATGGGTTATGGTATGTTTGATAGTTGGGGTGAACTTCATATGGATTGTGGTGTGGTTGATAGCATGGTGGTTGGAATTGTTGGTATTGTTGGGCTTGCTGTTCTTGTCTTTGTTGTTCAAGCAAGCCTTGAAGCATTGTATTGAGATTATCCAACTTTCTGGAAATCCTATCATTTGCATAAGGATCATAAACACCTTGATTAGAATAATAGGGATCCATTTAAAAGCAAAAATAAAATGAGAAGTACAATTACTTTTAGCACAAAGCAAAATCACAAACAACTATAACTAAAATTAACTTAAAATTAAGAAAATCAAATCAAATGAAGATAAGAAGTTCCTAAAAATGAAAAACACTCTAAAACAGAGCCTAATGACACAAAACAAACTCATAAAAATTAAAGAAGATAAATCCAGAAAAATTGAAAAATTCCTAAAAAATTCGAGAAAATACTAAAAAATTAGAAAAAGTGTCACAAACGTTGGAATTTGGCCAAAAAATGGTGCACCTAATAGCTTTGCTATTACTTTTGCTCAAAACACCCAAAAACCTTGAAAAACAAAGTATGAGAATTTTCTGGGCACTTTGAACGAAAATTCCAACAACCAGGACACTTAACGCGCAACACCGAAATTAACCGATTCCAAGTTCAAAACAGAACAAAAATCAAATCAAAACAGAACTAAAACAAAGATAAAACAAAACAAAAACACTTAGAAAACTTTCTCAAACAATTGAGACTCCAAATCCCCGGCAACGGTGCCAAATTTTGACGGGCTTGTCGTGCAACCCTCAAAATAAAACTAGGTTGGATATTAAATGCAATATAGGGCACAACCTAGGTCATCTCCCTTGGAATTGGAATTCAATATTCAATTAGGTTCTCTAAGTGTTCTAAGGTCCTAAAACTACCTAATTTGGGGGTTTTGGTTGAATTAAACTAATCTAAAATGAAATTGAAACAAAATTCCTAAATACTACCTAATTGGATGAATTGTGATGAATGATGGGCCTGTGACTAGCTTAGGAATCATCTCTTGGTATCCACTATCCTTATCCTATTCCAATTATGATTAATTCTGGCCTAAGAATTCCTAATTATATTCATTAGCAATTGATCTTGAATAACCATTCAAGATTCAAGAGATTAATAATCTAATGTTGAATTGAGACCTCAATTCCGCATTAAATCGTTAACTCTTGTCCTTAAGATCAATGAACATTCAATTTGATTAATTAACTAATTAATTATCTTCTAATTCATCATCCAAAAATGTTTAATTAACCAACTAAACACCAAGGAATTCTCAAATAGGCAATTAAACACATAATCTCACTCATGCATTTCATCGAACACCTTCGTGGCATACATGGTAGATTAGAGAGAATAATGAAAAAATCAGATTCAAATCCAACCAATTAATCAACAAAAAGGTTTCCTAATCAGTGTCTAACCAGTCACTAATTAATTACACAATTTCTCAATCAAATATAACTCAACCGAGATTATACAAGAAAAAGAAAAAGTGCTGAAAAAAATAAGAAATCTTAGCCAGAATTTTGCATTCTTCCAAGGATTCAAGCTTCAGCCAAAAGCTTCCTCCCTTGCTAGCCTCAAGATGGATCAAAGCTTCATTTTACGGTGGAATGGAGATGGAGAATGGAATGGAGGAAGTTCTGTGTGTGGACGAAGGCGAATGAGGCGTGGGTATGGGTATGCGTGGAGTGTATGGACGAATGAATAATGACGACTAGGGTTTTAATGGAATCGTGTAAAATGGGCTGGACGAATGATGGATGCTGATGGCGTGAATTCTCCTCTCACGTGAGCCTTTAAGTGATTCCACGTGTTCCTTATTTTCAATTGCCTGAAGCTATCATGCATGAGATGGGCCCCATTTCATTTTATATTATAATATTCCATTGCATACTGTAGCTTCTGCTCCACGTGATTTTCTTCTTTGTGCAGTTCGTGTTTTTGCTTGTTCTTCCTTCATTCTGCATGAAACTGTGGCTTCTTCGTGCTTTTTCTCTACCCAAAGCCAGATTCATGCAAGCTTCCATTAGCTCTGTTCAGCTAGTTTTCTGTTTGTGTGCTTCGTGTGTTGCTCATTCGTTCTACTTAGCTGCTGGTTTGTGTGTTGCTCGAGTCTGCTGCCATGTGTTTTCTGTTCATGTTCTCTTCTTCGTTCCAACTACTCTTCAAGCTCTTTCCTCCATTTCTGCTTCACCACGTAGCTTCCTCTGTTTCTCATATACTTCGTGGCTTTATTCTGGACCTTAAACCCGTAGCTTCAATGCCTTTTCCATTCTCCAGCTTATGGCTTTGCTTTTAGTTCTCATCACACCTTCTCTCGTGACTGCTCCCTTCATTCAAATGCATTTGCCCATCAAAATTCTGCAAGAATAATAAACAATATTAAGTAGGATAAGATTCACAAAATTCATTTAAAAGAATTTATGCATTAAAATCCATCATTTTGTCACTTGTTTCATAAAGTATAGAGAATGGCTACTAAAATGAAATTCCATCTAATTAAATCCATTAAGCCTTATTTAACTATCAAAATGGTTAAGTTAGGAGAATTAAAATATATAAAAATCATAGTTATCAGCGAGACCATTTCTCGCTATTGCGAGAAGACTTGGCAGAAATTCTGGATTTCGAATTTTTCCAGCTTTTACTTTCTTTTTCTTTTCCCTTTTTCCTTGTTGTTACATTGAGGAAGAATTAAAGGCCCTAGGGTGTGAGATTAAGGAAGACATAAGTTACAAATAATGAAAAGCCTTAAAGAACAAAGTACCATATCTTAAGGGTTTGTGAAGAGGCAAGAAGCCTAAACCTTTCTAAGGTTTTTTAAGAGTGTGTAAGAGTAAGTATGAGGTCTTGAGAGGGCAAAGGAGTCTTACAAGTGCCAACTCCCTAGAGAAAAGAAGCAAAACTTCCATGGGTGTTTTGTATGGTCATGTCTTAGCCTAGAGCATAAGAAGCACCTAGGAAGAGTCTAAAATTTTTCTAAGGCTAGAAATGGACTAATTATGAGTAAGAAACATTGAAGGAAGCCTTGGAATGAATTTAGGAGGCTTGTTGGAGAAGATGAACTTATAGGTTCCATATTAAAGCACAAAGAAGCAATGGGAGTCTAGAACACTTGGATTTAAGTTGTGATGGCTCTAAAGAGTTTAATTTGTGTCAAGAGATCTAGAATGATCAAGAAATGGGAGCCAAGAGTAAGAAATCTATGTGTTGCTTGATTGTGTGCATTATGGAACCATAATGAGATCTTTGAGTCAAGTAGCTTAGTCTTGAGTTATAAGGAGTTAACTTTTATTTCAATGACTTAATCATGCTCCATTTATGTTTATAGGCCAAGAGAAACAAGTCTCACCTCCTTGCAAGTGTGTGACATAGAAGGGAATGGAATTTTAAGAGAAAAGTGTTGTGATTCATTATAAGGTAGCCCTCTAAACTTTCTCTCATGTATGTGTGTGGATGCTTTCTTGCTTTGGATGCTTATGTGTGTGTTTGAACTATGAAAAGTGTGCTTAGCTAGTAGGGACATGTGTGGTAACACTTGTCTTAAATTACTTTTTTGTGTACATAAGACTTAAATAGACTTAGTGATACCAAAAGTCTCTTGATAAGGGTAAGGATGAGCCAAAAGTCTTTCAGCACGTGTGAGGCAAGCCAAAAGTCTTAAGAGGAGTGAGACTTAGTCAAAAGTCCTAAAGTAAAATGGGTGAGGTAAGTCCAAAAGTCACAAGTGAGGTGAGTGAGGCTAACTAAGGTCTTAAGAGTCTACTTTGATGTGTTTGAGACTTTATGAAATGGAAATTATGTTCTCGATATGCATATGTAGTTCATGGACTATGCGTAGCATCCATTTGCATGAAAATGCATCTATCATGTATGATTAAAGTGTAAAGGGTTATTGAGATTCTTTAAATCTCATTCCCCATTTTTTTTATTTTCTTATGCCTTAAGGAAATTCAGGGAAGCAAAGAGGCTAACTAGGGGGCACTTGAAGCTTTAGTTTCGGTTTTGAGGCCTAGCTTTTATGTATAAATGTCACTCTTGTATATTGAGACTTGTATAAGATATTTATGGGATGTAAACTTATGAACAAATGTAAATAGTTGTATTTGATATGTATGTATGAGATTTGAGGCCATTTGTGGTCTATAGTGCAAAATTGCCTTTATGGTGCATGTATGAGATTGTGTATGAATGCGACCTAGGGAGTGAATTTGAGTTGTATAAGTTTTTAGCCCATTTCAAAATTTGTTTTATATCTCATTTAAGCTTTGGAACATGCCCAAGTCAGCCTAGGAAGTGTTAGAGGTAAATTGGTACCATTTTGACTCATTTATAGACTAAAAAGTGCCACTTTTGTGAGTTGACCCAAATTAACCAAATTAGTGATTTTGAGGTTGAAAATTTGTACACATGTAGATCTTATATAGAGGTTTTTTTTGGTCTAGGAACTGCATTATTTTGAGGTCTATAGAATTTATTATGATTTTTTAAAATTCATATCAAAAGTTGGTTTTAGTTTGGGTACTATTTACTTGAGCATATTGCATTTTCTATAGTCAACAAGTTTACATAAATCAGAGTTGTATAGCTAGAGTTATACATTTATGAAGTTGGGGTTTGACGTATGTGTTGGTCTGATGCTATCCATCCTGCATAGCCTCGGTCTTTCATGGTTTTTAGTAAGTCAAATGGACTCAATTGCACTTGAAAATTTTACATTATGTAGTTCACATCCCAAGCTTTCCATAGACACCTAATTTGCATGAATTAGAGTCACATAACTCGAGTTATGCTTTTTCAAAGTCTAGTGCAGTTTATGTGAAATAGGCCACTTCAGATTACATGTATTCCTAGGTTTCCAATGCATGATTTCTAACCTAATGAGTTGCAACAAGTTTAGTTATGATGAAAATGAATAAAGGAAACCAAAGAACTAAATTTGGACCCCTCTAGCTCCATATAGCATGCAAACAAACCATTTTCGGTGTTTAAATGCATAACAATAGTTGTGAATTTCATTCCTAAATCCATAGTTAGCTATCAGTGTAATATGATGCCTTTTGATTTCTTCCTTGATTTTTGATAGTAGCTTTAGGATGAATCTTCTAGTTAGATGTCTGTGCAGTACAAACCCCTCCTTAATTAACAATCAATGCTCAACTAACTACCTAAACAACCTAGGCATTTCATAGTATTCTCAAACAAAACAATTTTTGTATTGTGTTATGAAATCAATCTACTAAGTTTGGTCTTTTTCATTCAACAAGCCGTTGATTCTGGTTAACCTAGGGGTCCTCATCCATTCTTAAGTTAATATCCATAAGGGATCATGAGCCTTGAAATTGGGAATTTGCTTACTAATTGGGGACTTTATTTTTTCTTCTAATTGGCTTATCAAGGTTTCTAAGTTATCTCCTTACCTTCCAAGTGTATCAAGGGTTAATTGCTCTATTATGGTCTTAGCTATGAATAATGCTAGTCAATCCAGAATTTCTTTAACTATTTCATGTTGTTGATCTATAATTTAGTCGCATAACAAGTCATAAGTTGACCTCATCAACTTAGGCCAACTGTAATGTCCAGCTTTCGTTAAACGACGAAAATGGATACGTTTTCAAAGTAAGTCTCTTGAAATGAGTTATTTAAGACTAACAAAAATTAGAATAATTCTAAATAATGGGAAATTAGATTTGAACCCTAAGTTGCCCAGAAACCAGGGCCGCAGTAATTCAAAAAATTTATTGAAAGGCCAGTGACATTTTTATAAATAAGTGCAAGGTTGGAAAAGCATATAGGAGGCTTTTTAAATGAAAGTTTTGAGTTTTTTAAGGTTCTCAAAGGCCCTAAAAACTATGGGAAGACCCGGGACAGTTAAAACCCCTTTGGTGTATGTTTTCCAATGTTGGTTGACCTGAACTATGACTGATTTGTTTGGGAAGGTTTTAGCTCCAATTTGAGTGATTCTAAAGGCATTTTACTAAATTGGCAACCTAAATTTTATAATGAAAAAGATGGTTTAAAAAAAAGAGCAAAAACGAAATTTTCAGGATGAAGGGACGAAATGGAAATTTTTGGAATTCTTTTGTTCTTGAAGCTTCTTAAATTCACGTCCTCTCTTGCTCTCATTTTCCACCATCTTTTTTCTGCCCAAAATAGAGAGGAGAACCAGCTCTTTTAGATGCACAAGAAGAAGTAATCTTGAATAGAGAAAAAGCTAAGAAAAGGTAGGAAATTTCATAGAAAATCTAGTTTTCTCCTTAGCAAGTTACTTCTCCTCCTTCTCCTTTTTATTTCTATAGGTTTGATGGTGTTTTTAAATATGTTTTGAGGGCAGAACAGAGGTGGAATTTTTGGATTTGATGAGGGAAGGCTAACCAAGTGAAGAACAAACCAAGAAAAACAAGAATCTAAGGTATTTTTGCTACTTTCTAAGCTTAAGTCTCCTTGCTCCTCTTCTCTTCATTTCCCTACATGTAAGACCAGCCATGAGGGATTAAATTTTAGGCCAAACCAAGAATGAATCATATGAATTAGGGTGTGGGAATTTAGAATATGCAAAGAAAATCAAGTAAAAGTCATTGATTTTCAAGTTAGCAAAGTGTAGGGATCTTGAAGAGTTTGTAAAATCTGTTTTGATTTATGAATTTCCTAGGCTATGTGAGTATTTATTTGAGCTTCTAAGACCTTTAAGAAGCTTCCCAAGTGTGTCTCCCATCAAGGAAAAATCAAGAAGCCTATGAACCCTTCCTCCCCCTTATGTTTCAACCTAGGCTAGTTAAATAAGTTAAGAAGTGTTTTAATTTGTTCTAGCCTTGGTTTGAGACTTTATATGATGGTAGAAGGTTAGAGGAACCCTTGGGAAAAATTTAGAAATCATAGAAAGTGAGATGGCCTTGTATGTTCCATAATATGACTTAAGGAAGCAACATATAGTTAGGCTCTTTGTTTAAATTGTGTGATGACTCTAAGAGGCTTAAAAGGAGTCAAGAATCATATATGAAAGGAAAGAATGAGGCCTAGAATTTATTTGATGAGTTTTGCTTCATTAGGTGTATTCTTGGAAACATAAAGAGGTTTTTAGACTAAGTTAGTGTGTGTGAAAGATGTGTGGCCTTAGAATTAATTCCATGAACCTAATTGACTTCCATAAATTGTGTTTAGGCCAAGAGAAACATTCCAACATTTTTGTGTGTGTGAGGCTGAGGAAGAGAGAGCAAATTCAAAGAGAAAAGTATGTGATTACATCCAAGGTAGCTTACTTCTCCTTCTCTTATATATGGATGTATGCTTGACTTGTCTTTGAATGTGTGTATGTGTGTTTTAAGCCATGAAAAGTATTCTAACATGCTTTCATATGCCATGATACCATGATGATGCATTATGATTCTAAATAATGTTTGTTATGCTTTCTTGGGTTAGCTTGAGTGTGGAGAGGCCAAGAACTTTTAACTATGATGAAGATGAGCCAAGAACCCTTAAGATTGGTTGAGACAGAGTGAAGAGTCTCCCAAGAGTGAGGTTGACTCCCAAGAGCAAAGTTGAGTTAAAAACCTCTTAAATAAATGGGTGAGGCAAGTCCAATATCCATAAGTAAACGGGTGAGGCTAATCCATTCATTTGGCAAGCCTATGGATGCCTTGTATGATTTACTCATATGCCAAGCTTACTCTTGAATGTTCATATTATCCATTATGCTCATGCATGTATTTTCAAGAATTTTTTTGCATATATTATGTGTGATTGAAAGTGAGTTGAGCTATTGGGATTCTTTAAATCTCATTGCCTCCTCTCCAATTAACAAACATATTAGGTGGACCTTGAAGATGAGAATATGACATCCAAATGCATGGTTTTTGCTTTTTTAAGGCCACACAAGTGGCAAATATTGTAATCTAATGTTGTATATGACCTATGATCTCATAAACATATGTAATTATGCTAATGTATCATGAATAAATGAGAGTTAAGATTGTATGTATGGAAATACACATTTTGGTTATGTAATGGCAAATTTTCATTATGGAAGTGTATGTATAAATGCAAGTGGGATTGCCAAATTGAAATGCATGAGGTTTGGGACCACTTGGGCAATTTATATAAGTCATAATCATACTTTAAACTTGTCCAAGAAGTGCCAAACATCAAGGGAAATCATTTGGACACTTTGGTATCCTATATGGAGTATAAATTGACCATATTGAAAACTTATACCTTTTTATCCAAATGAGCTCTTCTTGATCTAAGATTTGGTATGAAATTAGAGCTTATTGAGAGCTTTTTGGAGAGCTAAATTACAGAATTTTTGGAGGTCTAGATAATATTTGATGAATTTTCAAATTTGAAAAAAATTCTGATTTTGGTCATGTTACTGTTCATATTGGTCCAAATTTGATTTCTATCACTCAGGAGACAAATGATATACAATTGCCATGAACTTTTATAGGGAGAAACTAGACACTTCTAATGACTTGTACCAATTAGAAGAATCCAATTTGGATATCTAAAGATTGACATATGAATTTTTAAAAATTCTGTCCAGTATTAACGCTCAAACTGACCTCAAGTATTGTTTGATTGGGTTTCGAGATCTGGGCATGCCTGAACCGATCTAAAGTTATTTTTTTCCTCTAGTTAGCATCTGTAAGTTTTCAAATTGGTATTATTTATATAGATTGGATTTTTGTGGAATTAATTGGACATTTTTGAAATTTGTAGTAGAAAGTTGCGATAGTATTAGTGACCTACCAGACCTCTATACACTTTCGAATGTCAAACATCTTTTGTGTTGTGTTTCATGGCCTAGACATATTTTTAGCATAAAGTGGACATGTGAAACTTTCCAGAATGGCAAATAATGTAGGATTTCAATTTTTGCTAAAATTAGTTATGATTTTTCAAAATTTGTGACAGAAAGGGGAGAATTCTGGTCGAAAATACATATATGTATTTTATGCTTCCCTTTGCTTTCCATGAGTTGTAGGCCACTTTTGATGATGAAAATGAGTTGTATTTATGTAAATAAATATTAGAATGTGATACATGAGCTTACATGGTCCACAGGACATTAAATGAAAAATTTAAATGCGATGCAACGCTAAAATATTCATTATTTTAGTCACTTTTTCTTGCTCCCACATTAAAATATATGATAAGCATGAGGATAGTTGAGGAATACATGGTGTTACACCAACACCTTAAAATCTTGAAAGGTGAGGTTGCATTATTGCAAAGATCCTTCTTTGTAATCCCCAAACCATTTAATAGGTATAACAGGTGAGGATTAAAACATAGCTTCAGTCATCTTTACATTAGCTACAAAAGGCTTTTTATCAACTGACACAACTTCAACTTTATCATCTTTCAAAAACATGATTTGTTAATGTAGTGTTAAAGGGATGCATTGATTAGAATTGATCCAATCCTTGCTTAAGAGCACAAGATAAGTCAATTTAGCATCTATAATAAAGAACATTACATTGGATATTTGGGATCCCACCTTTATGTCGGCCACCAATACCTTTACAATAGCTGTTGCTTCTCTTGTGAAATTAGTTATCCTCATGTTGGTAGCAATCAAATCTATCTTAGTTTTTCCCAACCTTTTTAGCGTATTAGTGGGTATCACACTTAGAATAACTTCTTCATTCATGAATACTCTAGTGACTAACCTATCATTGATATAAGCTTTAATGTATAGGAGTATTAAATGTTTGGCCATAGCCTTTGAAGGTTTCTTAAATTGAATCATGGCTAGCTCAAGTGTTTTCTCAGCTAACAATTTTTCCTATTTAACTTTTTAAAGTAAAGACATCTCCTTCTAGGCCTTTGGGTTACCCTGCATTTGCCTAGAACTCGCTTGGGAGAATGCTAATAATATTAATATCTACTAAAGATGTCTTAACATCATCCTCATCTAAAATATTGTCATCCTCCAAACTTACTTTATCTTCAGTCAATTGGTCAAACAATGTTTCATGAGTTTCAACCTTTCTAAGTGATTGCACTTTTTCTTTAACAATGTTTTTAGCTTCCCCTGACTTCTTCAATATTTATTTCATCTTATGGGTAGATGTTTGCCTTTGTCTTTGCCTTTTCTAAGTATTAGTCAAAGTAGTTAGCAAAAATTATTATTGTTCCTTCTTTGCAACATATTTGTTAAGGAACCATTGCATTTTTTTATGTCAACTTTTGGATTAGTCATTTTCTAGTGTTTTAGTTATTCATCATTGAGGAAATTTATCCTCAAAGTAGACACCCCATTTCAGGATAGGCTCTTGATCCACTCTTAGAAACTATATCTTGTCGAACACACTGCAATTCCTCTTTTTGTGGAGGATCTTATAACCTATTCAAAATATTCAATTTATGGATAACAAACTCTAGTTGCTTAGGCTGTGCTGCCACTTACCTATCATCTTTGTTGGATTTTGATGCTGCATCTTTTACCCTCCATTGTTTCCACATCAATTGCTTCCATTTATGTTTTGATGAATAAAATGGTGAGCTTGATGTTGAAACCATGTTAGTAAAAGTAGATAGGAAAGGATTGATATCGATTGTCATCTTAGCTAAGCTTTTATTAGCTAACTTAAACATAACTTCCTTTAATGCCTTTTGCATTTCATTTATGTAAACAACATAATTAATAGTAGTACGATGATAAGAAAGATGCCACTTATTTTTTTTCTTTTCAACTCTTCAATAGGTGAGATTTTATGTCCATCAGACAACTTGATCTTTTTATCCTTAAGCAAATGGTGAAAAAATTGATTGGTTTTGGAGATATCAAACAAATATTCCCCTCGACTTTCTTATTTTATTACTATCTTCTCCTTTGAAGGCCTTAATGTTGGACATAAGTACAGTTTCCCTCTTAAGATTTCTACTGCTAGGACATCAATTGACTATTCTTTCTAATATTCAGTTATTCCTCCAAGATCATTAACATTGTCTACAACTATGGTGGCATATTCTAGTTCTTGGAATTGCATATAGCATCTACTCCTTAACTTTCTGAATCTTTCTAGGAAGTTAGCTACAGGCTCATATACTTACTGATTCAAGTTCATTTATAGTGACCTCTAGTGTGACCTATAAAACTTGTCATTAAAAATTTGATTTATAACATTTGGTTCCTCTGTAAACGAGAGAAACGTGATGTTTGGTTTCTTCGTAAACGTATGAAATGCACTAGATATAAAAGAAAGTTCCCCAAAGAGAATGATTTAGGGTCAAATAAACTTAGGATAAAATTTTAAATAATAAAAAAAATGATATTTTAAGTTTTGAGTTACCTAGAAATTGAAGTTGGAGTGGTTCAATAAATTTGCCGAAAGCATAGTGACATTTTTGTAAATATGAGCAACTTTTGAAAAATTCACAGGAAGGCTTTTTAAATGAAAATTGAGTTTTCTGGGGTTCTCAGAGGCCCTGAAAACCATGGGAAGCCTCAGGACAGGTAAAACCCCTCCAGTGTACGTTTTCTAACGACGGTTGACTTAAACTTTGACTGGGTTGTTCAGGAAGGGTTTAGCTCCAAATTGAGTGATTTTAGAGGTATTTTATAAGTTTGAGAACTAAATTTTATGATGGAAAAGATGGTTTTAAAAAAGAAGCTAAAACGATGCTAAAACAAAGATACCACGTACATAAGGCGTAAACATCATTTTTAATGAACAATTTCTCCCTTTTTTACTTTATATAAGGCGTCCCATTTTTCTGGTTTCTTCTAACCAACTTGCTTTGTCCAAATAGAAGGAGGTTCTGCCCAAACTAGTTGCACAAGGAGAAGTATAAGAGAAGCGAAAAAGAAGCTAAGAAAAGTAGGAAATTTTAAAGAATTTCATGGTTTTCTCTTTTCTAATATTGTTTTCCTTCCCTCAAGCTCTCTTTCCATGATTTTGGTGGTTCATATGGACCTGTTTTGGCCTTGGTTCAAAGAAGGGAGATTAGGAATCCAAAGAGAAACCTAAGGCAAAGGAAGAACCTCTTGAAGGAAGCTTAAATTCAAGGTTGGTTCTTCGCTTTTGTTTCTTCTTCTTCTTCTTGCTTTCTCTTGGATGCCATGGCCAAGAATAGAACCATTATGGGGGAGGTGTTTCTATCCAAAAACAAAAGAGAATCTTAGGTTTTAGGCCATAGGGAGTTAGAAAATGCAAAGAAATTGAAAGGAAACCAAGTGAAGTTCAAGTTAGAAAAGTAAAGAACTCTTGAACACTTTGGAAAAACTGATTTAATTCATGAATTCCCTTGCATGTGTGAATTTTCTTTGAGTTCCTAAGACCCCTAAGAAGCTTCTCAAGTGCCTCCCCCTTCAAGGAAAAATAAAAAACACCATGGGCTCCAAAAGGTGTGTGTGTTTCGGCCAAGGCAAGGGCAATAGGTTAGAGAGTGTTTTAATTGGTTCTAAGCTTGGTTTGAGACTTTATGTGATGGAAGAAGATGGGAGAAACCCTTGGAAAAAATTTAGAAGCTATAGATTGGGAAATGAGACAATAAGATCCATAATGTAGCGTTAAGAAGAAACTTATGTTTAGACTCTTAGAAATGAGTTTGTGATGACTTCAATAAGTCTAAATGGAACTAAGAGGCCTAGATATGAGAAGGAAATGAAGCCAAGAACTTGAATTATAGTAGTTGCTTCATTAGGCCATTAATGGAACTAATATGAGACCAATGAATAAGTGTGCTTCTTAAGTGTATGTCTAATGCTTTGACTTGTTCCAAGGGAGTAATTGAGTGTTATTTGTGGTGTCTAGGCCAAGGAAATCAAGCCCATCTAGTTGTGGGTGTATAGCCAAGAAAGGGAAGGAATAATGAAAGTTAAAGCTTGGAATTCCACCAAGGTAGCTCTTCACTCTGTTCTTCTTTGCATTCTTGGATGTGTATGTGTCATTGTATGCTTGTGTGTGCATTTGTATCTTGAAACATTCCACTTGATGTTGTGTTGTTGCATTGGTGCCGATATGCTTTCTTGAATGTTATTTGATTGTGAAAAAACTACTCATAAGGGTGAGGCTAAAGCAACAAAATCCCTAGAACTTATTTTTGACTTTGATATGACTTTGTGGCATGGAAATGTTGAAGTGAATACTTTATGGTGATATTAGGATGCATACTTATGCTCTTTCACATGCTACATACCTTGATTGCTTACTTGAATGAGTGCATGAGCTATTGAGATTCTATGAATCTCACGCCCTTCGCTATCCCATCTCACCATATCTAGGTGTGGTCCAAGAAGCTAAAGATGGAAGCCAAGGAGTTTGGAAAGCTATTTCTTAACACTTTGCATAGTTTTGTATGGCTTGTGATGTAAAAGAATGTCAAAGTGTATATATATATATATGTTACTTTTGAGATGTAAATATTTGAGCAAGTGTAAAAGTATGTATAAATGATGTATGAACTATATTTGGAACCAAAGCAATGAAGATGTGAGATTTGGTCACTTGGTGGCTTGTGTAATACCATAAATTCTAGCTCGTCTTATGCTTTTGAATGTTATAATATCATGAAGCATATAGGATTTCCATAGAAAAGCAAGGAAAAATGAGATTATCTTTGCATCGCGTCATACTAAAAATTTCAATCAGTGTCACGTGGACTATGTGAGCTCATGCTATGCATCCTCATATTTAAACACATCATTACAACTCATTTGCATCCCAAAATCATGCCTACAACTCATGAAAACCGAAGTGGAGCATGGGAAATGGGAGTTCATTCTCGGCCAGAATCGGCCTCTTTTCTGGGCAAGTTTTGGAAAATCATAACTAAATCTAGAAAAATCAAAATCATTCAATCTTGGTAATTATGGAGCTTAGGATGTCTATTTCATAGTAAAAATATGCCCAAGTCACAACATTCATCACACAGGACGTTTGACATCCAAAACGGTCCAAAGGTCTTACTGAAATCTGGAACTATTACAGAATTCTATAAAAACTTTTGAAAATGTCCAATTAATTCCAAAAAAATAAAATCCATGAAAATGATACCAATATGGAAAGCTGTGGATGTTAACTAGGGATGAAAAATATCTCCAGATCAGTTCATCAAACTCAGACTCTAAAATTCAATGGAATAGTACTTCTGGTCGGGCAAATTTATTGATACTGGACAGAAATTTCAAAAATTAATATCTCTCTCTCTAGACTTCCAAATAAGGTGCTTCTAGTTGGAATGAGTCACTATGATTACCTAATTTCTTTGTATAAAATTTTGTGGCAATTGGACATCATTTAGGCCTTGTGTGATAGAAAACAATTTCAGACCAAATGAATAGTGCATCAGACCAAACCTATAAATTTTGCCAACTTTGAAAAATCATAAAATATTCTATAGACCTCAAAAAATTATGATCTTTAGCTTCCTAGATATCTTTCAATGAGACTAATTGCATGCCAAATTTCAGATCAAGACTAGCTCATTTGGCTAAAAAGTGACATAGGGTTCCATTATGGTCAAATTTGGCTCCATATGAGGTACCAAACTTGGCAAATGGTCTTTCCTTAGTGTTGGCACCTTTGTGAAAAGTATAAAAGCATATTTAAGACTTGTGTGAGCTCCCCAAATGGTCCTAAACATCATGCATCTCATTTTGGCCATTCAACCCACATTTATACACATATTCATCAAACTTTAAACTTTCATGCTATGGCATTACATACTCAAAACATGGGCTAGTGGTCATATATGATAATCATACATCCCAACATTATATAATAGTATATTTACATATTTCTCAAGGTTCATAATACATATACAACATCATATACATCTTGAACCATTATTATGGTTCCAAAATGGCTAAAACCAAGGCATAAAGTTGTCAATCTCCTTACTTTAGTGTTATTAGCTCCTATTAGTATATCCACTTAGTTTACCTAGCATGTTAGGTCATTCGAGAGGAGGGGATGAGATTCAAAGAATCCCAATAGCTCATCTCCCATTCAATCATACATAATATGTATAAAGCAAGCCTTTTAAATGCATGTATGGAGAAAATGGAATCATGGACATTTTTAACACAAGCTTGGCATGTGAGCACATCATATAAAGCATTCAAGAGTTTACCAAGTGCTTGGATTAGCCTCACACTTCTCCTCATGGATTTTGGATTTGCCTCACCCTTTCTTTAAAAACTTTGGACTCAACCATACTCTTGGAAGCCTACTTTACTTTTGGGAGACTCTTTACTTTGTCTCAACCAACCTCAAGGGTTCTTGGCTCATCCTCACCAAAGGGAAGAGTTCTTGGCCTCTCCACACTCAAGCAAACTCATACAAATATCATGGATTCATTTAAAAACATAACATGACATCAAGCATCATGGCATATAATGGCATGCTAGCATACTTTTCAAAGCTTGAAATTATACATACACACATTCTAAAACAAGCTAAACACACATCCATGCATGAGAGAAGGTGGAGAGAGCTACCTTGTATACAAACACACACTTTTTCCATAGCTTTCAAGCCTCCTCTTTCGGCCACACACCCATAAGTTGGTGGAGATAGTTTCTCTTGGCCTAGATACAAATTATGGTAGCCAATTAAGTTCATGAACCACACTCTAAGGTTACACAACTTAATGAAACACTAGATTGCTTTATAGGTTCCATTATAGTCCATATTGGCACCTAATGAAGCAATACCCCTCAAATGAGTTCTAGACCTCATTCTTTCTTCTCAAATATGATTCTTGACTCCTTTTAAACCTCTTGGAGTCATCACATCATTAAAACAAAAGGCCTAGCACCATGTTGCTTCTTTAGGTCATATTATGGAACCTAAAACACCAAATCACTTTTCATGAGTTCTAAACTTTTTCCAAGGCCTCCCCTCATTTTCATTCATCAAATATGACTCAAGAATGGCCTTAGAAAAATTTAAAACTCCCCCCACCTACACAAGCAAGCCTAGGTCGAGACATAGGCTTCCTTTGGGCTTCTTGGAGTTCTCTTGCTTTTCTTGAAGGAGGAAGCTTGTGGGGAGCATCTTAGGTGTCTCAAGAACTCATTTATACTCTAAATTAAACCTAAGAAGCATCATACAAATTCAGAAATTGAAAGGTGCACTTGAAACCCTAGGTTTTGTATCTTAATTTCTAATGCCTATTTCTTAGTTTTCTTTGCATATTCTTATTCCTCTCCATCAAATACCTAAGAATCACCCTTGGTTTGGTTAAAAATCTGACTCCTTAGGGCAGAACACATGTGGATCGAAATGGAGAAGAAGGAGACATTAACATAGCTACCATAGAATGCATTTTTACCTTGTTTCCTTGGTTGGTTTGGCTTGAATCTTGCTTTCTCCAAACTCTTCTCCTCAAATCCGAAAATTCCCCTCTGTTCTTGTAACACCATAATTTCTAGCTCACATCCATCATAATTTACATGCTCATGCGATATATAGTAAGAAGGAAGTGAGAATTTTATTAAAAATAACACACTTTTTGCGTCGCATCATGATTAAATATTTCATTCGGTGTCACATGGACTGTGTGAGCTCATGCTATATATCCTCATATTTAATTATATCATTACAACTTATTTGCATCACAAAAACATGCCTACAACTCATGGAAACTGAATTGGAAGGTGGAAAAGGAGGTTTCATTCTTGGCCAGAATTGGCCTCCTTTTTGGGAAAACTTTGGAAAATCATAACTAAATCTAAAAAAATTGAAATCATGCAATCTTGGTCATTATGGAAATCTTGGAATGTCTATTTTATGATAAAAATATGTCCAAGTCATAAAATCCCACACACAGAGCGTTTGACATGCGAAATAGTCTAGAGGTCGGACTGGGTCCTGATGCTTTCACAGTTTACTGATATGAACTTCAAAAATGTTCAATTAATTCTACAAAAATCTAATCCAAGTAAATATACCAATATGGAAATATGTGGATGTCAAATAGAGAATAAAAATATCTTCAGATCATTTAATCAAGCCTAGACCTCAGAATTCTATGGAACAGTACTTCTAGTCGGGCAAGGTTATTGATACTGGACAGAAATTTCAAAAATTCATATCTTCCTCTCTAGATCTCCAAATGAGGTGCTTCTAGTTGCAACGAGTCACTGTGATTGCCTAGTTTCTCTGTATAAAATTTCATAGCAATTGGATATCATTTGAGTCTCATGTGACAGAAAATAATTTCAAACTATTGTAACAGTGCATCAGACCATTTCCATAAATTTTGCCAACTTTGAAAAATCATAAAATATTCTGTAGACCTCCAAAAGTTATGTTCTTTAGCTTCTCAAAAATATCTCAAAGAGACCTAATTTCATGCCAAATCTCAGATCAAGACTAACTCATGTGGTCAAAAAGTGACATAAGGTTCCATAATGGTCAATTTTGGCTCCATATAGGGTACCAAAGCTGCCAAATGGATTTTCCTTGGTCTTGGAGCCTTTTGGGCAAGTCTAAAAGTATATTTAAGACTTGTGTGAGCTACCCAAATGGTCCCAAACCTCATACATCTCATTGTGGCTATTCAACCCCTACTTATACACATATCCATCAAACTTTCAATTCTCATACTTTGGCATTAGATACTCAAAACATATACTAGAGGTCATACATCATATCCATACATATAAACATCACATAATGGTGTATTTATACATATCTCAAGGGTCATGGTACATTTACAACATCATATACTTTGTGAAGCCTCATTATAGATTCAAAAAGAATGAAAGCTAGGCCTAGGCTTGTCAATCTCCTTCTTTCATGGTTGTTGGCTCCCTTCACCATAACTCCTTAGTCCACCTAGCATGTTAGAGCATTGGAGAGGAGGGAGTGAGATTCAAAGAATCCTAATAGCTCATCTCCCATTCAATCATACATAATATGTGCAAGCAAGCTTTACAAATGCATGTATGGAGACAATAAAAGCCATGGACATTTTAGAAGTAAAATTGGCATGTGGACAACTCATACAAATCATTCAAGAGCTCACCAAGTGTCTGGATTGGCCTCTCACTTCTCCTCATAGGTTTTGGACTTACCTCACCCATTTCTTGAGTACTTTGGACTCAACCATACTCTTGGGAGCCCACATTGCTTTTGGAAGACTCTTTGCTTTGTCTCAACCAAGCTCAAGAGTTCTTGGCTCATCCTCATCAAAGGGAAGAGTTCTTGGCCTCTCCACACTTAAGTAAACTCATACAAACATCATATGGTCATCGAAAACATAACATGGCATCAAGAATCATGGAATCTAAAGGCATGCTAGCATACTTTTCATAACTTGAAAATATACATACACACAATCCAAAACAAGCTAGACACACATCCATGAATGAGAGAAGGTGGAGAGAGCTACCTTGCACCAATTCACACACTTTCCCCTTTGAATTTAAGCTCCTCTTTTCGGCTACACACCACAAAAGTGTGGGGAAGGTTCCTCTTGGCCTTGATACAATTTATAGGAGCCAATTAGGTTCATGAAACACATTCTAAGGCTACATAACTTGATGAACTACTAGATTACTCTATAGACTTCATTATGGTCCATAATGGCACCTAATGAAGCAACACCCCTCAAGGGACTTCTAGGCCTCATTATTTCTTTTCAAATATGATTCTTGACTCCTTTTAAACCTCTTAGAGTTATCACATCATTAAAACAAAGGGCCTAGCATCATGTTACTTCTTTAGGTCATAATATGGAACCTAAGGCACCAAATCAATTTCTAGGAGTTCTAAATTTTTTGCAAGGGTTCCTCCCACCTTCTACCATCATAAGAAGTCCCAAACTAAACCTAAAACAAATTAAAACAGCCCCTAGCCCAATGGTTCTGTCTTGCCCGAATTGATGGAGGGAGGAGGAGTCGATGGGCTTTTTGATTTTTCCTTGATGGGAGAGACACTTGGGAGGCTTCCTAGGGGTCTTAGAAACTCAAATAAACATTTACACATGCAAAAAAAATTCATGGATTAAATCAGTTTTTACAAAGTGTCCAAGAGCTCTACACTTTTCTTACTTGATTTTCATTAGCTTTTCTTCCAATTTCCTTGCATCTACTAACTCCTCATGGTCTAAAACCCACAATTCCTTCTTATTTTTAGACAAAAACCTCCCCCCAAGATGGTTCTATTCTGGCAGAACTCCATACACAAAGGGCAAGAAAAAGGAAGCAAACAAGATAGAAAAATCACCTTGATTCCAAGCTTATCTCAAGAGCTCTCTTCCTTGCTTCAACCCTCTCCTTGAATTTCAAAATTTCCCCTTCAATTCTGGGCTCAAAACAAAACCAAACATCTCACTAAATCCATAAGAAAAGAGGAGGAAAGGAGGGGAAGAAGTTTAACAAGGCAAGGAGTAGGAAAAAGTGGCTAAAACTTACACTTTTCAAAGCTTCTTCTTCCTTCCTTGGCCTCCCCTCTTGTGCGCCACTCTCAGCCCTTCTTAATTCTATTTTAATGTGTGAGAGAGTGGGTGAGGAGATCTGAGCAAAGGAGGGTCGTTTTTATAAGCTAGGGATTCATTTAAGCAACTTTTAAAATTTACAATTTAGTCCCTCTTTATAGTTTTGTTCGTTTGGGCTCGTTTCAACTCCTTTGTGAAATCCATCTTCTCCAATATATTCCTTAGGCTCTTAATCATAAGAATTATCTTTGGAATCACTCAAAAAGGATCTAAAATCATTCCGAACCATTCGGTCAACCGATGGCTGAAATCGCTCACCGGAGGGGTTTCAACTGTTCTAGGGGTTCCCATAGTATTCAGGGCCTCTAAGAACCTTGGAAAGCTCAAATTTTTCATTTAAAAAGCCCTCCTGTGCGTTTTCAAAATTTTCCAAAAATTACAAAAATACCCCTACTTCCCTTGGTAAATTTTTTTATCTCTTTTGGTTCTGGTTTTTGGGCATCTTAAATATCAAATTCTCATTTTCTAATATTTAAAATTTTATTATAATTTTAGTTGGCTCCAATTCCTTCTATTTCGAGGACTTCCTTTTATATTTGGCCCATTTCTGATGATTACGGAGAAACTGAACATTGTGTTTCTCACGTTTACGGAGGGATCGGATGTTACAGTTCTTCCTTTAAAACAGCCCTCAAAACTTTAGAAAATTCATAGAGAAGAAGAGGGAAAAAGAGGAAAAGAGATTGGTGGAGAGAAAGCATGAAAAACAAGCAAAATCTCATACCTAAAGTCTTGAATCTTTCCTCCTTCTTCCCTTCTCTTTGTGCGGCACTCTCCAAGGGTTTTGCTTCTGATTTGGGGCTGGAAATTATGAAGTGAAATGAGGGAGAGTGTGAGGTGCCACTTATATAGCTAGGGCAAAGTGACTTTTTCAAAAATTTCCATTTTGCCCTTCATACTTGGCATTTTTGTTTCTCCTTTGTTTTAGCTCCTTTTTTAGAACTGTCTTTTCTATTATAAAATTTAGGTTCCCAATTAATAAAAATGTCTTTCGAATCACTCAAATTAGAGGTAAAACCTTTCCGAACGAATCCATCAAAGTTCAGGCACAACAACGTTGGAAAACGTCTACCGGAGGGGATTTAACTGTTCTAGGGCTTCTCATGGTTTTCAAGGCCTCTGAGAACCCCAGAGAACTCAAAAATTTGATTTAAAAAGCCCTCCTATGTGAATTCCAAAGTTTACTCAAAATTATGAAAATGCCATTACGTTTCGTAAGCTTTTAGTAAGAAATTGTTTCTTCATTCTAGCTCCATTTTTCCTTCCGTCTAAGGCCACAATTCTCATTTTCAAGAGTCTAGAATGCTTCCCAAATTTTTTGAGACCTTAACTACATCATCTTGGGGGACTTCATTTTGTATCCAGTGAATTTTGTTCGTTTATGGAGAAACCGCACGTTATGTTTTTCATGTTTTCTCTCGTTTTCAGGAAATCAGATGTTACAGCTTGTAGGTAGCTATGCATTCTTGTATGTAGCATGGTGAAATTGAAATGCATGAAGGTTTGGACCACTTAGGCAGTTCATATATGATGCATTCTTACTTTAAAATTTGTTTAAGAGGTGCTAGATCATGTAAGAGGCCATTTGGAACCATATTGACCATTTTATGCTACTAAATTTGCCAAATTCAAGAGTTATGCTAAAATTTGATCAAATGACCTCTTCTTGGTCTGAAACTTAGCATGCTTATAGGTCTTGTCTATAGCCTTTTAGAAAGTTTAAGTGCATATTATTCAGAGCTCTAGAGAATTTTTGGTGAATTTCCAAAATTAACAAAATTTTTCAAATTTGACAGTGGTACTGTACAAATGGTCAGTAGTTCACCTCTGTCACCCATAGGTCAAATGATATCTAATGGCTATGAAATTTTACAAGAAGAAACTAGACATTCACACTGACCTATACCAACAAGAAGTATATCAATTAGAGGTCTATAGAGGGAGAAATATTTTTTTAAAGTTTTAGATCAGTATTAGGGATGCCAGCACACCTTGGTTATTGTTCCATCATTTTTTGAGGTTTAAAGGCTTTTGAATTAGTCTAAACTTATTTTTTCCCTCTATTTAATATTTGTAACTTTTCAAATTGGTATGATTTTCCCAAATTTTATTTTTTTGGAATTAATTATGAATTTTTGAATTTTATATCAGTAAATTATATCAGAGACACTGGGTAGTCTGACCTATGTGACTTTTCTATCAAACATAGTCCAAAAGATGTTCTTATGGCTTGGAATTATTTTTAGTATAAATTTAACATCTAAATCTTTCTAGAAAGCTATGGATTGCTTGATTTCGAATTTTTTAGAATTAATTATAATTTTCTAAAATTGTTATCAATAATCTGAATTCTGGACCCGAGGCTGAAACATAATTTTTTTTTTTGGTTTTTGGTTCCAAATCCATGGTTTATGGAATGTTTTGAAATTTTTATGTAATAGCTTATATTTCTAATTCATTTCATGACATTCATGAGCTTCACATTATCAATTCCATGAGAATGTAAAGAAAAAGGGAATAAAATAATGAATATTTTCGCATTATGTCGTGTTTAAAAATTCCATTTAGTGTCACGTGGACCGTGAAAGCTTATAAAACAAATTTCCATATTTAATTACATGAATAAAACTCATTTGCATCATAAAATATGACCCACAACTCATAAAAAATGAAGGGAAACTCAAAATATGCCTATTAAATTTCGGCCAGATTTGACCCCTTTTTTGACCAAACTTTGGAAATTCATAAATAATTGTAAAAAAATATAAATCATGCACTCTTAGTCATTATGGAAACCTATGGATGTCTACTTTATAATAAAAATATGTTCAGACTATAAAATCCATTACAGAGGATGTTTGACATCTGAAAAGTCCAGAGGTCAAGCTGCTATTGATGCTATCACATATTTTTGCAGCAAATTTTGAAAATGTCCAATTAATTCCATAAAAATATAATCTATGCAAATGGTACCAATCTGAAAAACTATGTATGCTAGCTAGAGGGAAAAAATATTTCTAGACCAATTCAGGTAGCACAAGCCTTGGAATTCAATGGAATAGTAACTGAAGTCGGGTAAGGCTTCTAATACTGGATAGAATGTTCAAAAATTCATATCTCCTCTCTAGACCTCCAAATGAGGTGATTCTAGTTTTCTTACATCACTGTGAATGTCTAGTTTCTCTGTATAAAATTTCATGAAAATTGGACATCATTTGAGCCCTATATGATAAATTTTATTTTCAGACCAAATGAATAGTGCAGTAGACCAAAATCAGAAAAAATGCCAATTTTGGAAATTTATCAAATATTTTGTAGACCTCTAAAAATTATATTCTTTAGCTTTTCAAAAATCTCTCAACAAGCTCTAATTGCATGCCAAATCTCAGATCAAGAAGAGTTCATTTGGATAAAAAGTGATATAGGGTTCCATTATGGTCAATTTTGGCTCCATATGAGGTACCAAAGTAACCAAATAGCTTTCCTTAGGGTTTGGCACCTTTTGGGCAAGTCTAAAAGCATGATTAAGACTTGTGTGAGCTGCCCAATTGGTTCCAAACTTCATGCATCTCATTTTAGCCTTTTTATCCACACTAATACACATTTACATCAAACTTCCAAAATGCATACCTTGGCATTACATACCCAAACTCTATTCTAGGGTTTGTACATCATATCCATACATTTGTATATCACATAATATTATAATTACATATGTCTAAGGGGTCATAAACCATATGCATCAAAGGGTTACATCAATTGACACAAATATGGCCTTAAAGTAATAAAACTCAAGCACTTGATTGTCAAACACTTTCCTTTAAGGTGGTTGGCTTCCATTGCCTTGTCCTCTTGGTCCACCTAGCATATTAAGTCATTGGAGAGAAGGGAATGAGATTCAAAGAATCCCAATAGCTCATCTCCCATTCAATCATACATAATATATGCAAAGCAAGCCTTAAAAATGTATGCATGGATAACATGGAAGTCATAAACATTCAAGAAGTGAGCTTAGTATGTGCATAAGTCATACAAGATACTCAAGAGCTCACCAAGTGGATGGATTGGCTTCACACTTTTCCTCATAGATTTTGGACTTGCCTCACCCATTCTTTAAGAGATTCTTGGAGTCAACCTTACTCTTGGGAGCCCACTTTGCTTTTGGGAGACTTTTTGTTTTGTCTCAACCAATCTCAAGGGTTCTTGGCTCATCCTCACCATGGTTAAGAGTTCTTGGCCTCTCCATACTTAAGCAAATTCAAACAAACATCATACATTCATTTGAAAACATAATACATCATCGTGAAATCATGGGATATAAAATCATGCTAGCATACTTTTCATGGCTTGAAAATACACATACACACATTCTAAGATACACATCCATGCATGAGAGAAGGTGAAGAGAGCTACCTTGCACACAATTACACACTTTTTCTCTTGAGACTCCCTCCCTTGCTTTGGCCACACACCTACAAAAGTGTGGGGAAGGTTTCTCTTGGCCTAGACACAATTTACAAAAGCCAATTAGATTTATGAAACAATTTCTAAGGCCACACAACTTGCTTAGACACTAGGTTGTTCTATAAATCCCATTATGGTCCATAAATGCACCTAATGAAGCAACACCCTTTAAATAATTTCTAGGCTCCATTCTTTTCCTTCAAATATGATTCTTGACTCCTTTTAAGCCTCTTGGAGTCATCACACAATTAAAACGAAAAGCCTAACTACATGTTGCTTCTTTAGGTCATCATATGGAACCTAAAGCACCAAATCACTTTCTATCAGTTCTAAATTTTTTCCAGGGCCTCCCCTCATTTTCATTCATCATACATGACTCAAGAATGGCCTTAGAAAAATTTTAAACTCTCCCTAGCTATCTCAACCTTGTTTGGATGAGACATAGGGCTTCCTTGGCCTCCTTGGAATTCTTTTTGTTTTCTTGAAGGAGGAAGCATGTGGAGAGCATCTTAGGGATCTTAAGAACTCATTTAAACTCTTAATTAGACCTAGGAATCATAAAAAAAATTAGAATTTGGAAGGAACACTTGAAACCCTAGAATTTATATCTTGAAATCTAATGATTTTTTGATCATTCCCTTTGCATATTCTTAATCTTTACACCCTTTTTTCTTAGATTCATGCTTGGTTCTGCCTAAAAATCATCTCTTCCTAGAGTTTTCTCAAGTGAGGCGAAATGGTAGAGAAGGAAACCAAAGATGACAACCAAAGGAAGAGAAATTACCCTGTTTTCTTGCTTTTTCTCACTTGAATCTTGTGTTCTTTGAGCTCCTCTCTTCAAATCTGAATTTTCCCTTGAATTTCTCCCTTGAATCAGATTTATAAACTCCATTTTAATCAAAGGAAACAAAGGAGAAGGGAGGAGAGGAGGTGTGGATGAAGAAAAGCATGAAAAACTACCATGGAAACTTGCCTTAAGCATGGATTTTCTCCTCCTTTTACTCTCCCCTTAATGAACCACTCTCCTAGGGTTTTTCTTTTGATTTGGGGCAGAATAATCTAAAGCCAAGTGAGGGAGAGTGTGAGGCGCCACTTATTTATAAGGGAGGAAGAAACACTTTTTCAAAAATTTTAATTTTGCCCTTTGTTTTTGGTATTTTCGGTTCTCCTTCGTTTTAGCTCCTTTTTTAGAACTGTCTTTTCCATCATGAAATTTAGGTTCCCAATTTAGTAAAATGCCTTTGGAATCACTTAAATCAAAGCTAAAACCTTCCCGAATGAATTAGTCAAAGTTTGGGTCAATCGACATTAGAAAATGTCCACCGCAGGGATTTTAGCTGTCTCGGGGCTTTCCATGGTTTTCAGGGCCTCTGAGAACCCCAAAGAACTTAAAACTTTCATTTAAAGAGCCCTCCTATGTGAATTCCAAAATTTTCTCAAAATTACGAAAATGCCATTACGTTTCGTAAGCTTTTTGTAAGAAATTGTTTCTTCATTCTAGCTCCGTTTTTCTTTCCGTCTGAGCCTGTGATTCTCATTTTTAGGAGTCTAGAATGCTTCCTAAATTTTTTTGGGACCTTAACTACATCGTTTTGGGGGACTTCCTTTTATATCCGGTGAGTTTCGTTCATTGACGGAGAAACCGTATGTTACGTTTCTCACATTGTTAGAGAACCGGATGTTATTGGTGAGTTCATGGGGTTCACGGGATGCAAAATGAATTTTTAAACCTTGACATAGCGCAAGAAAATACAATATTTTTATTCCTTTTCTTGGTTTATCCTTGAATTCACATGAGACCAACCTTGGATATGAGGATATGAAGCTTAATAACTTATAGTGTTACATTATCCATATCTACCTAATTCTATATGGAGTTAAGCGGCAAGGATGAATACCAAGTGAAAGTAGTCTTAATTAAAGATAAAGGAAATAATTGAAGTTTATAATGTTCATTCAGATTTACCTCACTACACTGGCTGTAAACTTGCCTATATATTTCATAATAGACTTACCATCATTGCTTGAAAAAAATAAAGAAATTAAGAGTTTTAAAACCTCTTAACAAAGGCATCATTCTAAATACCCAGTCAGGATATGGCTTTCTATAAATAGGTTTGTCAAGAGGTCTTAACTACATGCCAAAGTTTCTTCTTAATAATTTAGTGATAATGTTGGGGTCAATCAAATGAATATAGAAAGTCTAAGCTCAGCAACTACTAATTAATTGAGATTTGATAGATGAATTGGAATTGCACCAATTTGCCATGGTTATGCAAAAAGAGCTTAAATTGATTGATGAGCATTTGGTTGTTTTGGTGCAATTAGATTTATGGGCTAATTAGCTATAGGAGATGGAAGTGGATTCCATGACTACCCTTTAGCTAAATCTACAAATACCCTATATGTAATTCCTCATGGTGGAAGAGGTGGACTCACTTATTGAAAAATGGGTTGTTTTAAGGTCGATGTAACACTTACTTATTCTAAAAGCCGTAAACTAAGCAAATTATAAAAGGAAGTCCCCTAAATTAAATAATTAGATGCCAAATAAAATTAAAATGATAATCTAGCTATTTAAAAATGAGGATACAAAGCTAAAAATACCTGAAAACTAGAGCTAAAATAGCTAAACAAAATTTGACAAAAAAGTAGTGGCATTTTTATAATTTTGGGCAACTTTTAGAAAACTCAAAGGAGGGATCTTTAAATAAAAAAATTGAGTTTTTGGGAGGTTTTCAAAGGCCTTAAAAATTATAAGAACCCCCAGAATTGCTAAAATCCCTTTAATTTATATTTTAGAGTATTAGTTGATCGAAACTTTGATCGATTCATTCGGGAAGATTTTAAATCTAATTTGGGTGAAACTAAAGGAATTTTATGAATTAGAAGACCTAAATTTTATAATGAAAAAGATAGTTCTTGAAAAGGAGTTGAAATGAGTCTAAGTGAAAAGAACAAAGAAAAGGGACAAAATGGGAATTTTAAAAGAGTGTCTTAAACTAGCCTAACCCTTTATATATCATAGCCCACCTCTTCCTCCTCTCTTAATGGACTTTTATCTACTTCAAAATAGAACCTAAGACTCCTTGAAGTGGTTCACAAGAAGGAGAGAAGAAGAAAGAAAGAAACCTAGCAAAAAGGTAAGAAAATCCATGGTTTTCTATGCTTCCTCTTTCACCAACCTTCTTCTCCTCTTTCTCCTCTCTTTTCCTATAGTTTTGATAATTAATTTGAGTTTGATTCATGGATGGTTCAATGAGAAGAAGAGAGACTTTGAAGGAGAGAGTAGAAGCAAGTGAAAGTGCTCTTGAAAAGGCTTGAAACCAAGGTATATATCATAGCTTTCTTCGCTTCTTTTTGGTTGTTCCTCTCATGGTGATTTTCGACCAACCTTAGACCATCAAGGAGGGAATGTTTTTTTATCATAGTAAGGTAAAACAAGGGTTTTAAAGTATGAGAAACAAGAATATGCAATTAGATTTAAAAGAGAAGTTTTAGAATTCAAGTTGTATGACTTAGGGATTTTGTTACACCAAGCAATTCTTAAAGCTTTCTAAGGATAAATTAGCCTATGTAAGAGTATGTATGACTTCTTAAGAGGTCTAGGAAGCTTCATAAGTGCCATTTCCCTAAGAAAAATTAAGCAAACTCCATAGGTTTTCACTGTGACGACCCTAACTTCTAGTATCGATAATTATAGTTAAATACACGATTAATAAATAATGATCAAGGTTTGGAGTCATTACAGTTAATCACATTAAGAAAATATGGGGGAAATTTAAACCTTGATACTCTTAGGGTCATCAACTAACAACCATAACGGGAACATGCATAGGAAGGTTTGTACCATCATTAGAGATTTATAATTCATCCATTTATCAATTTCAACCCACTACAACCTCCCATTAATGTACTCAAGCTATTCCCTAACCTTAACATTAATGAAATTAGGGTTTCCAGGTCAAATATGGGTGTTTGGGGACCTACGCCGCAACCTGGAACCTTCCCGCCGCGGCTAAGCTATGTTATGGAGCTCAAAAACTAAGTTTTTAGACTTGCGCCACGGCCAAGTTGCTATCGAGAATTTTCTTGACGCCGCGGCGAGTTGGATCTACACCGCGGCCAACCTATGTGGCACCGCGGCGAGTTTTGCTACTGTAACCTCCCTAATTAATTTCCTTGACTCGCGCCGCGGCGAGACTTATTGCGCCGCGGTGAGGTTACGTTCTGTCACCCCCTGGGCGATTATTTTCACTCCGTGCCGCGGCGAGATTTCTCAAGTCGCGGCCTCCCTTGCCACTGTCACTCCCTAGGCCACGGCGAAGCCTTCCTGGCCGCGGAGTGACTCCTTTCTGTAGCTGTTTTTCCTATATTTCGCCCCCTACACTCCATTTCTCTTCTTAGGGACACTCTAAGGTCGCTTCCCCTCATTTTATATGGCTCTAATGGCATTTATCCACCTTATTTACTTGGCTATACTTCCATTACCAACTCATAACTTATATGCCCATTCCTTTCCTCTAATTACCCTATATCAGCAAGTCTAGGGAATAAGAACAACACTAATCATGCACCATTGATATTTAACATTAGATACACTTTCCATTATTAGCCAATTACAATCATAATGTTCAATTCCATGATAATCGAATTACATATACAATCCCTATACTTGGCAACTCATGATGCAATGCAGCAATGATACAAAACTAATAATTTAATTACAATACATTTTGTCAAGGCTCCCAGACCTATGTGCTACCAAACCATTTAACAAGCTCTCGTTAATTTTCTCCTTGCCACTAAGAGGTCCGATCCCTGAAAATGTTAGCCCACAACGGGGTAAGATATACAATCTCAGTAACAAAAGGAAATTTCCATATATATGTACAAGTCAATCAATCCAAGACAATCTCATGTCATCAATATCAGAATCATCAATTCAATTGGCAAATGAACTAGTTGAGCTACCAATGACTACTGTCCCATACCAGCAAGCATACATAATATGTTAATGGCCAATAACACCGGGAGAGGCCCGTCCATGGCACCTACTCCCTTTTGAGCACAACCAGGGCTCAGTGCATCTAGGGTTGATCATACCCGGTGCTCGATCGTAGCACATGCACGGGTGGCAGCCGCACCACAGCTCCACCATGGACTCACAAGGTCCAGTCACAATAACAATCAAGTAGTCAACCAGTCATTTAACATTTCAAAATCAAGCATGTGTAACAAATAGCAGATTAACATGAGTATATACATAGAATCAGGAAAATAACCCAGTTACCTCAATGAAGCCAATTACTCTTCCCCTAGCTACCATAATAATCCAAATGCACACCAAGCCTATAACAAGCATAATTATCGTCATTTCTATCACAATTAAATATCCAAAGAGTTGGACTACTAATGATAGACCAGAGGTTACTCACCTAATTACCAAGGGATTTAATTTCGGATTCCAACTTTCCCACACCAGAAATTGTCATAGTTCACTCCAATTTCTAGGTAATTTCATATGAAACCAAAGCCCATATCATAGGTCAACTATAGGGGTTTCAAACTAACAGAAAATGCATCAAAATGGGAAGGAAATACTCACTTAACAACACTAATAGCCTCACCTCCGAAAATCCACCATGGAAGCACCAAAATTCGCATTTCAACCATCAAGCCCAGAAAGTTCAGTTTTCCACCATTATCTCCTCGTAATCTCACACAATAGAAGAACCCATTATGATAATACATCCTTAGGGGCATTTTCCAGCAAAGTGATTCACAAAATGGAAGGGAAAAGCTTACCCAATCCTCCCTCTAACCTCCAAGTCCGAAAATCTTGCAAGGAATCACCCAACACCAAATTTCAGATTTGAGATGAAGATGAAAATGCTCAAACCCAGAAATTAATCGGACCAAAATGAAGAGGAGGATGAGAGGGTCAAGTTATATATAACTTACCTTGGCTAAATCATCCTCTAGAAGTGAGAAATGGAGCCTCCATGTTGGTAGAACCCTAGCCTCCCTTGAAGCTCCGAATTTCCTCTCTTGAGTTTCAGCAAAATGAAGGGGAGGCTGAAGGGTTAGGGTTTTAGATGAGTTTGGGTCAACCCTAAAGCCCAAAATCCACTTAGGTTCAGATGTGTGCTTATTGGGCTTTTGTTTGGTGAAGTGGGCTGCAGAACAATTTCAGTTTAAGTGAGGTATGCTAACCCAATGGCCCAATTCCTTGTAGGTTCAGATTTTTTTGCACTTGTTGGGCTTTGTTTCATGAATTGGGCTACAGAAATTTGATTGGGTTAGGCTAAATTCCAAGAGTCAATCAAACTTAGGTCTGCATAATGTGTGTTGGGCCCACTATAAGAGTTCATGTAAATTGGGTATTGGGCCTTTATTTCACTAAGTCAAATTGGACTATTGCTAGGGGATCCCTCTTAGCCCAAGTCTCATGATAAGGAGTTGGGCTTGCATCTAGAATCATTGGGCCTTTATAAGCCTCTTCTCACGATCCCCTTACATTAATTTGGGCCTAGATATAGTTTCTATCCCAATTAATTCTCGACTCATATTATTAATTTATTTCTCAAAATTACCATTCTCTAAACTTGCCCACTTATCCCATATTAATTATCCCTAATTAATCTAAATCCATGATTAATACCTTAATTAATTTTGGGGTGTTACATTCACCTAGCTCTATATCTCAGCCAAGAAGAGGATAAGGCACCTAAAAATATTTTTCTTTGATTCCAAGGATAGGAATGGTCTAGATATTATTAATAAATCCAAAGGGAAACATTGGTTTGAATTTAGAAGCCGTGATTTATGAGATGAAAGTTTAAGTTCCCTTTTATGGTATAAAGAAACAACTAAAGTTTAGGCTCCTTAAATTAATTCGGTGATGACTTTAATAAGTTTAAATGGAGTCATATGACTTAGATTGAATAAGAAATTGGGGCTAAGATCATGAACTCTAAGGGTTGCTTCATTATGCACTTATATGGAACCATAACTATGCCATAAGATAAAGTAAGTTTGCATAGAGTTTATGTGAGGATAGAACTTGTTCTAATGATGTAATTGTATCTCATTTAATATGTCTAGACTAAGTGAATCAAGCTTTTCCTAGTTATATGTGTCTAGCCGAAAAGGAGAGGGAAAAACTCGAGGGGAAAAGTGTGCTTCTTGACTTGAGGTAACTCTCTATCCTTTCTTGTATGCATGTCTTAGATATTTGATTGTCATGCTTGTGTGTATGCTTAAACTATGAGATATATTTATAGCCATTGATTAAATGTTATGGTACCATTATACTTCTTGAAACATGTTTGAATGCAAGATGGTTTAAATAGGCGAGGTTGTGCCAAAAGCCCCTTAGAATAAGTGAGGAGAAACCAAAAGTCCCTAAAAAAAGGGTGACATATAGCCAAAAGTCTCAAGAAGGAGTGAAGCTAAGTTAAAAGTCTCTAAAAGTAGGTGAGGCAAATCCAAAAGTCCTAAGGAATTGGGTGACATTAGACCAAAAGCCCTTAAAGCCTAAGTTTGGTTCATATAAGTTTATGTAGCATGAAAATATGTTTAAGTATGTTTAGAAGAGACTTTTATGACATGCTTGCATTCTTTGACATGAAAATGTGTCATGTATGTATGCTTGAAAGGGTAAAAGAGCTATTGGGATTTTTTGAAAGAATCTCACTCTTCCCCACATTTGTCTAACCATATCTAGGTGAAGCTCAAGGAGCAAGGAATAGGAGCCAAGTACCTTGAAAGATGAACTCTTGACAATAGAATAGGAAATTATGTATTTTTTATGTCAAAGTTTATATATATGTAATGGTTATATGTAACACCATAATTTCCTAGCTTATCTCATGCTATTCTCATGCTTCACCAATCATGGAGGAGTAAGAAATATCAATTAAAATAATGAATATTTTAGCATTACGCCACGTATAAATTTTTCAATCGGTGTCCCATATAACACCATATATTTCTGTCTCATTTCATGCTATATCTATGTCTCACATTATACAACTCACATAAGAGGCAAAATAATGGCATTAAAATAATGCATCTCTTAGCGTTGTGTCGTGTATAAAATTTTCCTTTAGAGTCTTATGGGCCATATGCATTCATGTATCATATTCTCATATTTAATTACATGGATACAACTCATTTGTATCATTAAAAGTGGCCTACATCTCGTGGAACTCAAAGGGAATCATGAAATACATATATATTTTCAGCCAGATTTTTCACATTTTATCACAAACTTTGGAAAATCATACCTAATTCTAGAAAACTCTAAATCATACATTCTTAGCCATTCTAGAAAGCTACACATGTCTACTTCATGATAAAAATATATCTAGACCATAACATCCATCATAGAAGGCATTTGACATTCAAAAAGGTCTAGAGGTTAGGCTATTCACTGGTACTATCACATAATTCTGTAACAAAATTCAAAAACATCCAATTGATTCCACAAAAATCCAATCCATGCAAATGATATCAATTTGGAAATTTATGGATGTTAGCTAGAGGGAAAAAATAACTCTAGACTAGTTCAAGGACATCCAAACCTTGAAATCCAATCAAACAGCAACTGAGATCGACTGAAGTTCCTGACACTAGATAGATTTTTTGAAAATTCATATCTCCCTTTATAGACATCAAAATGAGGTGCTGTCTAGTTTCTCTATATAAAATTTCATAATAATTAGACATCATTTGAGCCCTATGTGATAGATTTCATTTCCGGACCTGAGTAAACAGTGACATGACCAAAACTAGAATTTTTGCCAACTTTGAAAATTCATCAAATATTCTATAGACCTCTAAAAATTATGTTCTTTAGTTTAACAAAAAGCTCTCAACAAGCTCTAATTACAAGAAAATTTTCATATCAAGAAGAGCTCATTTGGACAAAAAGTGACATAGAATTCCATTATGATCAATTTTGGTTCCATATAGGATACCAAAATGTCCAAATGGTTTTCCTTGAGGTTTGGCACCTCTTGGGCAAGTCTAAAAGCATAATTAGGACTTATGTGAGTTGCCCAAATGGTCCCAAACCTCATGCCTCTCATTTTGGCCATCTCACCCACACTTATGCACATTTCCATAACATCATCCAAGAAGCCACATTGCCATCATATATTCAAATCACATTCTAATGGCTACATAACATATTCTCTCATTCATACATGACATATTATCATAATTACATGTGTTTATAATATCATAATACATATACATCCATGGATTACATCATTTGCCAATTGTATGGTTTCAAAGTAACAAAATTCAAGCACTTTGTTGTCATCCTCTCATCCTTAAGGTGGTTGGCTTCCATTACCTTGCTTTCTTGGTCCACCTAGCATGTTACAACATTGGAGAGGAGGGAATGAGATTCAAAGAATCCCAATAGCTCATCTCCCATTCAATCATACATAATGGATGCAAACAAGTCTCATAAATGTATGCATGGTCATATTGACACGTGCAAACATTCAAGAGAAATTTTCATCACTTAAGAAAGTCATACATAGTATACAAAAGCTTGCCAAGCAAGTGGATTGGTCTCACCCAATTTCTTATGGATGTTGGACTAGTCTCACCTATTCTTTAAGAGATTCTTGGACTCAACCATGCTCTTGGGAGTCTATCTCACTTTTAGGAGACTCTTTACTTTGTCTCAACTAATTTTAATGGTTCTTAGCTCATCCTCACCATGGCTAAGGGTTTTTGGTCTCACCACACTCAAGCAAACCCAAGCACACATCATAAACATCATATGAAAGCATATTGTAATATCATGGCACTGTGGAATCAAAGTCATGCTAGAACTGTAATACCATATCTTTATAGCCTTCCTCATGCAATTAACATGCTCCATAACATGCATTACTTAAAAGTTGTAAGAAAATGGGGTATATGGATGTCTACTTCACACTAAAAATATGCCTAGACCATAACATCTATCACAGAGGATGTCTGACATCCAAAATCATCCAGAGGTCTGATTGAATTCTGGAACTGTCACAAAATTCTATAGAAAATTTTGAAAATGTCCAATTAATTCCACAAAAATCCAATCCATGCAAATGATGCCAATCTAGAAATATATAGATGTTAACTAGAGAGAAAAAATATCTTTAGACTAGTTCATGAAGTCCAAACATTGGAATTCAATGGAACAGTACCTCTGGTCAGGCAAAATTACTGATACTGGATAGAAACTTCAAAAATTCATATCTCCCTCTCTAGACCTCCAAATGAGGTGCTTCCGGTTGACACAACTCACTGTGATTTTCTAGTTTCTCTGTATAAAATGTTATGATAATTGGACATCATTTAAGCCTTGTGTGACAGATTTTATTTTCGGACTAGATGAATAGTGCAACAGACCAAAATAAAAAAAAAATTGCCAACTTTTAAAATTCATCAAATATTCTATAGACCTCAGAAAATTATGGTCTTTAGCTTTCTAAAAATATTTCAACAAGCTCTAATTTCATGTCAAATCTCAAAGCAAGAAGAGCTTATTTGGCCAAAAAGTGACATAAGATTTCATTATGGTCATTTTTGGCTCCATATGGAGTACCAAAGTTGCCAAATGATTTTCCCTTGGTCTTGGCACCTTTTGGACAAGTCTAAAAGCATATTTAGGACTTGTGTGAGCTGGCCAAATGGACCCAAACCTCATGCATCTCATTTTGGCCTTTTCATCCACACATATACACATTACATCAAACTTTTCAAAATGCATACTTTGGCACTACATACTCAAATTATATTCTAAGGTTCATACATCATGTCCATTCATTTATACATCACATATAATCATAATTATACATGTCTAAAAGGTCATAAGCCATATACGTAATTGGATTACAATATTTGACACAAATATGGCCTTAAAGTGACAAAACTCAAACACTTTGTTGTCAAACTCTTTCTTTCAAGGTGGATGGCCTCCATTACCTTATCCACTTGGCCCACCTAGCATGTGAGATCATTGGAGAGGAGGGAATGAGATTCAAAGAATCTCAATAGCTCATCTCCCATTCAATCATACATAATATATGCAAAGTAAGCCTTAAAAATGCATGCATGGATATCATGGAAGTCATGAACATTCAAGAAGCAAGTTTGGCATGTGAATGAGTCATACAAGACATTCAATAGCTCACCAAGTATTTGGATTGGCCTCACACTTTTCCTCATGGATTTGGACTTGCCTCACCCATTCTTTAAGAGATTTTTGGATTCAACCATACTCTTGGGAGCCCACTTTTCTTTTAAAAGACTCTTTGCTTTGTCTCAACCAATCTTAAGGGTTCTTGGCTCATCCTCACCATGGTTAAGAGTTCTTGGCCCCTCCACACTCAAGAAAACTCAAACAAACATCTTACATTCATTTGAAAAAATAATATGTCATCATGAAATCATGGCATATAAAGTCATGCTAGCATAATTTTCATGGCTTGAAAATGCACATACAAACATTCTAAGACAAGCTAAACACATATCCATGCATGAAAGAAGGTCGAGAGAGCTAACTTGCACACAATCACACACATTATCTCTTGAAACTCCCTCCCTTGCTTCAGCCACACACCCACAAAAGTGTGGGAAAGGCTTCTCTTGACCTAGACACAATTTATGGAAGCCAATTAGGTTCATAAAATAATCTCTAAGGCCACACAACTTGCTTAGACACTAGATTGTTCTATAAAACCCATTATGGTCCATAATTGTACCTAATGAAGCAACACCCCTCAAAAAATTTCTAGACTCCATTCTTTCCTTTTAAATATGATTCTTGACTCCTTTTAAGCCTCTTGGAGTCATCACACAATTAAAACAAAGAGCCTAACTACATGTGGCTTCTTTAGGTCATAATATGGAACTTAAGGCACCAACTCACTTTCTATGAGTTCTAAATTTTTTCCAAGGCCTCCCTTCATTTTCACTCATCATATATGACTCAAGAATGGGCTTAGAAAAATTTGAAACTCTCCCTAGCTATGCTATCCTTACTTGGCCGAGGCTATAAAAGAAATGGAGCTCTTTGGAGTTTGCTTTGTTTTCTTAAGGGAAGAAGCATATGGGGAGCCTCTTAGGGATCTTAGGAGCTCATTTAAACTCTTATTTAAGCCTAAGAATTATCATACAAAATCATATTTTATAAGGTGCAATTGAAACCCTAGAACTTGCATCTTGAAATCTAATGGTTTTTTGTTAATTCCCTTTGCATATTCTTAATCTCCACACCCTTTTTCCTTAGATTCACCCTTGGTTCTACCTAAAAATCAAGTCCTCCTAGGGTTTCTTTGGTGGGGCAAAATGGTGGGGAGGGGAACTAAAAATGATAACCATAGGAAGAGAAATTACCTTGTTTTCTTGCCTTTTCTCACTTGAATCTTGTGTTCTTTGAGCTCCTCTCTTCAAATCCGAATTTTTCCCTCAATTTCTCCCTTAAAACAAATTTATAAACTTCATTTCAATCATAAGAAATAAAGGAGAATGGAGGAGAAGAGGTTTGGAAGAGAAAGAGCATGAAAAACTACTAATTTCCATACCTTTCTACCTTGAATTTCTCCCCCTTTTCTTCCTCCTCTTGTGTGCCTCATCCCCTAGAGTTTTCCTTTGGTTTTCGGTAGAACATGGTCATGCATAATGAAGGGAGAAGAAGGGTGCATCATATATATAGGTGGGAATAAGGTACACTTTTCAAAAATCCCTATTTTGCCCTTCGTTCTTGGCATTTTTGTTTCTCCTTCGTTTTAGCTCCTTTTTTAGAATTGTCTTTTCCATTATGAAATTTAGATTCCCAATTTAGTAAAATGCCTTTGAAATCACTCAAATTGGAGCTAAAACCTTCCCGAATGAATCCATCAAAGTTCAGGCACACTGACATTAGAAAATGTCTACTGGAGGAGATTTAACTGTCCCGGGGCTTTCCATAGTTTTCAAGACCTCTAAGAACCCTGGAGAACTCAAAAATTTTATTTGAAAAGCCCTCTTGTGTGAATTCCAAAATTTGCTCAAAATTACGAAAATGCCATTACATTTCGTAAGCTTTTCGTAAGAAATTGTTTCTTCATTTTAGCTCCATTTTTCTTTCTATCT
The DNA here is from genome assembly GCA_032878935.1 of Erythrophleum fordii. Taxonomy (NCBI): domain Eukaryota; kingdom Viridiplantae; phylum Streptophyta; class Magnoliopsida; order Fabales; family Fabaceae; genus Erythrophleum; species Erythrophleum fordii. Next base: position 25,019,923 of record JAVQMF010000054.1, on the reverse strand, counting down.
AAGCCCGGGATTCTCATTTTTAGGAGTCTAGAATGCTTCCCAAATTTTTTTGGGACCTTAACTACATCATCTTGGGGGACTTCCTTTTTATATTTGGTGAATTTCATTCCTTTACAAAGAAACCGTACATTATGTTTCTCACATATGCTCTGGTTTTTAGAGAACCAGATATTACATGAACACTTTTTATGGCTTAAAAATACACATACACACATTCAAAGACAAGTAAAGCAAACAGTCATGCATGAAAGAAGGAGGAGTGAGCTACCTTGGATACAATTACATACTTTTTCTCTTGAATCCAAGCTTCCTATTTCTGCCACACACACAAAAAAGTGTGGGGAAGGTCTCTCTTGGCCTAGACACAATTTATGGAAGCCAATTATATTCATGAAACAATTTCTAACGCCACACAACTTGCTTAGACACTAGGTTGTTCTATAAACCCCATTATGGTCCATAAATGCACTTAAGTAAGCAACACCCTTCAAATAATTTTTAGGCTCCATTCTTTCCTTTCAAATATGATTCTTGACTCCTTTTAAGCCTCTTGGAGTCATCACACAATCAAAACTAAGAGCTTAACTACATATTGTTTCTTTAGGTCATAATATGGAACATAAAGCACCAACTCACTTTCTATGAGTTCTAAATTTTTCTCAAGGCCTCCCCTCATTTTCATTCATTATATATGACTCAAGAATGAGCGTCAACAAATTTAAACTCTTATTTAGGCCTAGGAATCATCATACAAAATTAGATTTTATAAGGTGCACTTGAAACCCTGGGTTTTGCTTCTTGAAATCTAATGGTTAGTTTGTTGTTTTCTTTACATATTCTTGTTCTTCTCCCTCAAATTCATAATATTCACCCTTGTTTTGGTTGAAAACTTAACTCTTAAGGCTGACCATATATAGGTCGAAATGCTCACAAGAGAAGGGAGGAAGAAGATCAAGTGGAAGGATTGCATGATACCTTGATTTCTTTAGTTCTTCTTGCTTGTTCTTCGCTTTCCTTGGATTCCTCCCTTAAATTTCAAAATTTCCCTTTTTTTCATCCTTCAAAACAGCCCTCAAAACTTCAAAAAAATCATGGGAAAGAAGGGGGAAAAAGAAGAGAAGAGATTGGCTAAGAGAAAGCATGAAAAACAAGCAAATTTCTATACCTTAAAGCTTGGATTTCTCCTTCTTCTTCTCCTCCTTTGGTGAACCTAAACCCTAGCCTTCTCCTCTGAAATTAGGCAAAAAATTCTGAGTCTAAATGAAGGAGAGAGTGGGGCACCACCTATATATAGGGGGAGGAGGAAGCATTTTTCAAAAATTCCTATTTTACCCTTCGTTCTTGATATTTTTGTTTCTCTTTTGTTTTAGCTCCTTTTTAAGAACAAACTTTTTTATTATAAAATTTATGTTTCCAATTTAGTAAAATGCCTTTGGAATCACTTAAATCAGAGCTAAAACCTTTCCAAACGAATCCGTCAAAGTTCGGGTATACCGACATTGGAAAATGTCCACCAGAGGGGATTTAACTATCCTGAGGCTTCCCATGGTTTTCAGGGCCTGTAAAAACCCTAGAGAACTCAAAACTTTCATTTAAAAATCCCTCCTATGTGAATTCCAAAAATTGCTCAAAATTACAAAAATGCCATTACGTTTCATAAGATTTTCGTCAAAATTTGTTTCTTCATTCTAGCTCCATTTTTCCTTTCGTATGAGGTTAGGATTCTCATTTTTAAGAGTTTATAATATTTTCTAAATATTTTAAGACCTTAACTAGATCATTTTGGGGGACTTCCTTTTGTATCCGGTAAGTTTTGTTCGTTTATGGAGAAACCATATAATACTTTTCTCACGTTTTCTCTCATTTTTAGAGAATCAGATGTTACATCCCGTGGACCATGTGAGCTCATGTATCATGTTATCATATTTAATTACATAGATACAACTCATTTCCATCACCTAGCCTAAAGCTCGTGCAAGGCAAGGAAATGCTAAAATTCATTGGTTCCATTTCGGCTAGAATTTTTCCACTTCTGTCACAAATGTTTAGAAAATCATAACTAATTCTAGAAAAATCAAAATCATGTATTATTTATGATTCTAGAAAGCTACAGATATCTACTTTATGATCAAAATATGTCTAAGCCATGAGACACCACACAAAAGATGTTTGACATTCAAAAAAGTGTAGAGGTCTGACTGGCTACTGGTACTATCATAGGTTTCTGCTATAAATTTAAAAAAATGTCCAATTAATTTCACAAAAATCTAATCCCTACAAATGATACCAATCTAGAAAGTTACAGATGTCATCTAGAGGGAAAAAATAACTTTAGACCAGTTTAAGCATGTTTAGAACTCAAAAACCAATCAAATAGTAACTTGGGTTAGTTTGGACACTTGATACTGGATAGGAACTTCAAAAATTCATATCTCCCTCTCTGGAAATTCAAATGGGGTGCTTTTAGTTGGCACAAATCATTGGAAATGTCTAGTTTCTCTCTATAACATATTGTGGCAATTGGACATCATTTGACCCTTAAGTGACATAATTCATTTTTGGACCTGAGTGAATAATACCCTGAACCAATTTTAGAAAATTTTCCCAACTTTGAAAATTCATCAAATGTTTCATAGACCTCAAAAAATTCTGCACCTTAACTTCCCAAAAAGCTTTCAACAAGCTCTAAATACATGTCAAATCTTAGATCAAGAAAAGCTCATTTGGATAAAAAGTGGTATAGATTTTCAATATGGTCAATTTTGATCCATATTAGATACCAATTGTGCCCAAATGGTCTTTCTTGATGTTTGGCACCTCTTGCACAAATTTAAAAGCATGAATATGACTTGTATGAATTGCCCAAGTGGTCCCAAACCTCATACATCTCAAGTTGGCCATTCCACTTCCATTTATACATACATTTCCATAATACTAGTTTGCCATTACATGTCCAAAATGCACATTTCCATACATATGACCTTATCTCTCATTTATACATGATACATTAGCATAATTATAAATATTCATAACATTATAGGACATATACAACCATAGATTACAACATTTTCTATTCATATGGCCTTAAAGAAACAAAATCTATGCACTTTGATGTCATTTTTTTATCTCTCAGGTGGTTGGCTCCCATTTCCTTGTTCTCTTAGTCCACCTAGCATGTTAGAATATTGGAAAGGAGGGATGAGATTCAAAGAATCCCAATAGCTCATCTCCCTTTCAATTACACATAAAAGATGAAAAACAAGTCTTCTAAATGCATACATGGGCATGTTAACATGGGCATGTTAACATGGGCAATCATTCAAGAGACATTTTTTAACATTTGAGCAAGTCATACATAGCATACACAGGCTTGCCAAGTAAGTGTATTAGCTTCACCCATTTCTTTTAGAGGTTTTTGATTTAACCTTACTTTTGGGAGTCAATCTCACTTTTAGGAGACTCTTTGTTTTATCTTAACTAACTTTAAGGGTTTTTGGCTTCACCACATTCAAGCAAACCCAAGCACACATAACAAACATCATTTGAAAAATAATGGATCATCATGGTACTATGGCATATGAAATTATGCCAGAATACTTTTCATGGCTTAAAACACACATACACACATTCAAAGACAAGCCAAGCATACATTCATGCATGAGAGAAGGAGGAGTGAGCTACTTTGGATGCAATCACACACTTTTCTCCTTGAATCAATGCTCCCTTCCTCGGCCTCGCACACACAAAGGTGTGGGATTAGTTTCTCTTGGCCTAAACACAATTTATGGAAGCCAATTAGGTTCATGGAATTAATTCTAAGGCTACACATTTTCCTTAAACTCTAGTTTGATCTATAAACCCCTTTATGGTGCCAAAAAAGCACCTAATAAAGCAACACCCATTAAATAAATTTTAGACTCCATTCTTTCCTTTCATATATGATTTTTGACTCTTTTTAAGCCTCTTGGAGTCATCACATAATTGAAACAAAGAGTCTAACTACATGTTGCTTCTTTAGGTCATATTATGAAACATAAGGCACCAATTCATTCTCTAGGCTTCCTAAACTTTTCCCAAGGCTTCCTCTTGTAACATCCGTTCTTTTGAAAATAAGAGAAAATGTGAGAAACGTAACGTACGGTTTCTTTGTAAATGAACGAAATTCACTAGATAGAAAAGGAAGTCCCTCAAGATGATATACTTAAGGTCCCAAAAAATTTGGAAAGTATTTTAGACTCCTAAAAATGAGAATTCTAGCCTTAGATGAATAGAAAAATGGAGCTAGAATGAAGAAACAATTTCTTACGAAAAGTTTACGAAACGTAATGGCATTTTCGTAATTTTGAGCAAATTTTGGAATTCACAGAGGAGGACTTTTTAAATGAAAATTTTGAGTTCCCCAAGGTTCTCAGAAGCCCTGAAAACAATGGCAAGGGCCAGGACAACTAAAGCCCATCCAGTGGACATTTTCCAACTTTAGTATGCTTGAACTTTGACGAATCTATTTGGGAAGATTTTAGCTCCGATTTGAGTGATTCCAAAGGTATTTTACTAAATTGGGAACCTAAATTTCATAAAGGAAAAGATGGCTCTCAAAAAGGAGCTAAAACAAAGGAGAAACAAAAATGCCAAGAATGAAGGACAAAATGGAATTTTTTGAGAAGTGTTTCTTCCTCCCACCTATATATATGATGCACCCTTCTTCTCCATTCATTATGCTCGACCATGTTCTACCTAAAACTAGAGGAAAACCCTAGGGGATGAGGTGCACAAGAGGAGGAAGAAAAGGAGGAGAAATTCAAGGTAGAAAGTTATGGATTTTCATAGTTTTTCACGCTCTTTCTCTTCCAAACCTCTTCTCCTTCATTCTCCTTTATTTCCTATGGTTATAATGAAGTATATGGATCTTTTTTAAAGGAGAAATTGAGGAAAAATTTTATATTTGAAGAGAGGAGCTCAAAGAACACAAGATTCAAGTGAAAAAAAGCAAGAAAACAAGGTAATTTCTCTTCCTATGGTTGTCATCTTTGATTTCCTCCTCCTTCATTTCGTCCAACATGAGAAAAACCTAAGAGGACTTGATTTTTAGGCAAAAATAAGGGTGAATCTAAGGAAAAAGGGTGTGGAGATTAAGAATATACAAAGAGAATTAACAAAAAACTATTAGATTTCAAGATACAAATTCTAGGGTTTTGTGTGCACCTTCCCAAATCTGATTTTGTATGATGATTCTTAGGCCTAAATAAGAGTTTGAATGAGCTCCTAAGATCCCTAAGATGCTCCCGACATGCTTCCTCCTTCAAGAAAATCAAGCAAATTCCATGAAGCCCAATAAGCTCCATAGTCTCGGCCAAACAAGGTTAGGGTAGCTAGGGAGTGTCTTAAATTTTTCTAAGGCCATTCTTGAGTCATATATGATGAATGAATATAAGGGGAGGCCTTGGAAAAAATTTAGAACCCACAGAAAGTGAGTTGGTGCTTTAGGTTCCATATTATGACCTAAAGAAGCAACATGTAGTCAGGCTCTTTGTTTTAATTGTGTGATGACTCCAAGAGACTTAAAAAGAGTTAAGAATCATATTTGAAAGGAAAGAATGAAGCCTAAAATTTAATTGAGGGGTGTTGCTTCATTAAGTGCAATTATGGACCATAATGAAGTTATAGGCCAACCTAGTATCTAAGCAAATTGTATGGCCTTAGAATTGAGTTCATGAACCTAATTGGCTTCCATAAATTGTGTCTAGGACAAGAGAAACCATCTCCACAAGTTTTTGTGTATGTGGCCAAAAGAGGAAGCCTTGATTCAAGAAGAAAAGTGTGTGATTGTGTATAAGGTAGCTCTCTCCACCTTCTTTCATGCATGGATGTATGCTTAGCTTGTCTTAGAATGTGTGTATGTGTATTTTGAAGCCATAAAAAGTATGATAACATAATTTCATATGCCATGGTTTTATGATGACATATTATGTTTTATATGATGTTTTGATGTGTGCTTGGAATTGCTTAAGTGTAGTGAGGCCAAGAACCTTTAGGATTGGTTGAGATAAAACAAAGAGTCTCCCAAAAGCAAAGTAGGCTCTAAGAGCATGGTTGAGTCCAAGAATGCATTAAAGAATGGGTGTGGCAAGTCTAAAATCCACAAGAAATTGGGTGAGGCCAATCCACTAGCTTGGCAAGCCTTTGTATGTTATGTATGACTTTCTTGAATGATGAAAATGATTCTTGAATGTTTGCATATGTCCACATGCTATGCATGCATTTATGAGACTTGTTTGCATCCATTATGTATGATTAAATGGGAGATGAGTTATTGGGATTCTTTGAATCTCATTCCCTCCTCTCTAATGATCTAATTGCTAGGTGGACCAAGTAGACATGGTAATGGGAGCCAACCAGCTTGAAGAAGAGAGATTGACACCAATATGTCTAGCTTTTGCCATTTTAAAGCCATAATGATGCTTAATAATGTATATTATTGTTGTAGGATAGATGTAATTATGATATTATATGATGTAGGAATGAAAGAATATGTTATGTGAATGATGGAATGTAAATTGAGTATGTTATGGCATTATAGTTTCATGAATGACTTTATGGAAATATGTATAAGTATGAATGAGATGGCCAAAATGAGATGTATGGAGTTTGGGACCATTTGGGCAGCCTACACAAGTCTTAATCATACTTTTAGACTTGCCCAAAAGGTGCCGAACCCTAGGGAAAGCCATTTGGTTGTTTTGGTACCTCATGTGGAGCCAAAATAGACCATAATGGAACCTCATGTCACTTTTTAGCCAAATGAGCTCTTCTTGATTTGAGATTTGGCATGAAATTAGAGCTTATTTAGATCTTTTTGGGAAGCTAAAGAACATAATTTTTAGAGGTTTATAGAATATTTGATGATTTTTCAAAATTGGCAAATTTTCTGGTTTTGGTCTTCTACATTATTCATTTGGTTCGAAAATGAAATCTATCACACAAGGCCCAAATGATGTCTGATTGCTATGAAATTTTATATAGAGAAACTAGACATTCATAGAGACTTGTTTCAATTAGAAGCACCTCATTTGGAAGTATAAAGAGGGAGATATGAATTTTTAAACATTCTATCTAGTATTAGGAGTTTTACCTAACCTCAGTTACTATTCTATTGAATTCTGAGGTTTGGGCTACCTGAACTAGTCTACCAATTTTTTTTTTGCTCTAGTTAACATCCCAGATTTCTATATTAGTATCATTTTCATGGATTGGATTTTTTTGGAATTAATTGGATATTTTAAATATTTGCTATAGAAACCTGTGACAGTATCAGAAGGTAGTTTGACCTCTAGACCTTTTCAAATGTCAAACATCTTCTGTGATGAATTTTATAGTTTGGGCATATTTTTAGTGTGAATTATACATTCATATCTTTCTAAAATGGCCAAGAATACATGATTTAAATTTTTATAGAATTGGTTATGATTTTTCAAAGTTTGGATAGAAAAGAGGAAAAAGATGGCTGAAAATGAATGTCCATGTTTTGTGTTTTGTTTCGGTTTTCTTGAGATATGAGACACATTTTATGATGCAAATGAGTTGTAATCATGTAATTAAACATTATAATGTATTGTATAAGTTCACACGGTCCACATGACATTGAATGGAATTTTTATACATGACGCAACGCAATTAAATACATTATTTTAATGGACTTTTCTCACTTCTTTCATGGAATTCATGATATGATGCATGGGAATGTTATAAAATAAGCTCAAAATATATGGTTTTACACCCCTCATTTCATTCATCATATATGACTCAAAAATGGGTTTAGAAAAATTTAAAACTCTCCCTAGGTATTCCAACCCTCTTAAGTTGAAACAATGAAGGAATTTGGCCTTCATGGACTTTGCTTTGTTTTCTTGATGGAGGACGCATATGGGGAGACTTCTAAGGATCTTATAAGCTCATTTAAACTTTCATTTAGGTATAGAAATTAAGGTATCAATTCAGATTTTGTAAGGAGCATATGAAACCCTAAAATTTTTATCTTGAATTTCCATGATTATTTGTTAATTCCCTTTGCATATTTTTATTCTCCACATTTTTTTCCTAAGATTCACCCTTGGTTCTACCTAAAATCCAAGCCCTCTGATAAGTGTTAATCTTTATATATTTTTACCCACATTTATTATTACTTTTAATGATTAATTTGAGCTTAAATGGATTTATTATACAATATTTGAATTTTTGGTCAATTTTGAAAAATAATATAATTTTGAATTAATTAGGAGAATTTTTGGGTTTAAATTGATAATATTTTATTTTCCATATTTCTTTGATGGGTTGAATATTTCCAATCTTTAAAATATTTATTAAATTTATGTAGACTTTTGGAGATGAATTAGGAATCATTGGTGGAGACAATTTTGGGCAAATGAATTGAAGATTTAAAGTGAATCAAGGGTCAAGATTGGAGCAGAATTTTTATTTTTAGTAATTACTTGATAATGGCATTTTTTGTAAATAGGATATTAGGTTTTATTTAGTTTCCCTGTGGGAAGAGAGGAGAGACGCTGAAAGGGAGAAAGAGAGAATTGCTGCTTTGACTTTTCTTGCCTTCGTACTGCACTCAGAGACGGCGGGGGAGAAGGAATTTGGTTGCTTCTTCATTGGCTTTTTTGGACTTGCGAGAGGATGCCAAACTTGGAGCATAGAGGACAAATTTCCATTTTCTTCATTTTCTCCTTTTCTGGACTGACGTGAGAGGAGGTCGCACCTGGGAGAACAATTTGGCTACTTCTTCATTCATTTTTCAGACTTTTCCTTTTCGGACTGCATGGCAGGCCTAGAGGAAAATGAGCTGCTACCTCTTGATTGGTTTTTCAGACTTCATAGGCAGAGGCAGAGAGATCGCTGGGAGACGCTGAAGGACTACTTGTTCACTTTTTCATTGGCTCTTCGGATGTGAGACGCTGAAGGACGCACCTGGAGGCAGAGTCAGCACCAAACCATCATCACTCTTTTCTCCTCTCACCAACACATTTCCATTCCAACATATCACCACCATCATCCATTGATTTTCCTTTATCATCTCTTCATGGCAGAGAGCTTGAAGGAGTTTAGAGAAACCAATTCCATGAAAGCTTAAAGAAGGGTGGCACCAAGGTGGAGCATAGAGGAGGAAGGCTTGAGCTCTTGATTTACATGGATTGAAGACCACTGGGGAGTTTTTTTTTCTTCCAACCTTTTCCTCTTTCAATTTCAAGAACTTAGGAATTTTTTAGTTCTAGGAAATTCTATGTGGATTTAATGTTGAGACCTAGTTTTAGGTTAGACAATGATTTAATCTTGGATTGTAATTGGAATTGGTGTTATTTGGGACTGGAGTTATGTTTTATTGTTGCTGGAATTTTGGTTTCTAGACCTTATAATGTTGATTAGATTAATGTTTGAGTTCTCTTGCATTAAGTTGATTAATATTATGATTTTAATTGCATATTTTGGTCTCTTGCACTACTTGATAGTTGAATTGGGTAGTATAATTGTTTACTTGTTCAATTAGGTAATTAAAACCAAATTTCTAGAATTAATTGAATCTAATTGTTGAAGGATTTGATGAGTTTAATTGGCTTAATTACTTGCAAATTACTTGAATTAGCTAAGGGTTTCCTAGTTAAGTCAAGTGATGTGCATTTGAGCTTAGGGTTTCTTATCCTCGGATTAAGTTAAGTAACTTTATTGGCCTACTGTCTAATCACTTTTCTTGGTCTCAATTAATTTTTCGTGAGTGAGGAGAGTTGAAATCCCCTTACAAAACCTTGGTTGCCTCCTATTTGTCTTTGCATTTTTACAATCACTTTAATTTCAATTTAAAGCAATCTAGTTTAATTACTTGTTTAGTTTTCTCTTTTAGTTCAAATTTAATTTCTTAATTAAAACCCCCCCAATTGCCTGCATTTAGTTCAATTAATTTTGCATTTAGTGTAGAGAGAGTTTTCTAGAATTTGCATAATATTTTAAGCATCAAATAATCACCTCGAATCAATTCAAACTAACCCCTAAATTGCTCCTTGGGAAGAATGACCTAGGGTTAACCTATATTATATTGAATCAATCTTAGTTTAATTAAGTACTTAAGCGACTAAGGCATCTTCAATTTTGGCACCGTTGCCAGGGAGCAATGGTTTAGGTTTGAGTTTTTAGGTGTTTTCTCCTATTCTTTTCATTCTGATTTTGTCATTTTGGTTGACTTTTCCTAAGTGTTCTATTCTGGAATTTTGTTTGTCATTACTGAGAAAATTCTGATCTTTGGTGTTCCAAGGTTTTCGGGTGTTCTGAGCAAGACTAATACCTTTAAGTATTAGGTCTGGTGTTTTTAAGATAAATTCAATCGTTTTGACCACTTTTCTGAATTTTCTTTGATTTCTGCGAATTTTTCTTGAATTTTCTAATTTTTCCAGATTTTCTTTTTGAATTTTTGTGCAATTTTTCTTGTGTTTTCTAAGTGTTTTTTGAGTTCCCTAGTGTGTATTGAGTCTTTTAGGTTGTTTTGAATTTATTTCTTTAGTAGTTTGAATATTTTGCATTTTTTTTATTTACTACTTTAATCCTACTTTGTTAATGTTGTATGACTCGGTCCTCTTTTGAAAAATTGTTTGACTTTGATCCTGAAATTGAGAGGACATTTCATCAATGAAGAAGAGTTAAAGTTAGTAATCTTGTAGGTAGTAGTTCTTCTAAATCTTGTTCTGTTGACTCTTCTGATTTTGAAACTAAAATGGAAGATAATGAGGGAAATATAAATAATCAGGCACATTTAGAGCATGCTAATGTCAATGCTGATAATAATGTTTCTGCTAGGACCATTAAAGAGTTAGTTTCACCTTATCTGCATTTTCAAAATTGGTGCATTAGTTATCCTGATGTTAATACTAATCTTGAGTTGAAACCTGGATTTATACACTTGCTTCCTAAATTTAATGGACTTACAGGTGAAGACCCATACAATCATTTGAAGACTTTTTATATGATTTTCATTGCTATGAGACCTAGCGGTGTGTTTAAGGATCAGATTAAGATGCGTGCCTTCCCATTTTCTTTAGAGGGGTCTACTAAGCAATGGTTACTTTGACTACCCCCTGAATTCATAACTATATGGGACCAACTTGAGAAGATGTTTTTGGAGAAGTATTTCCCAGCATCTCGCACTTCCTCTATTAGGAAGGACATATGTGGTTGCCAACAAATGTCTGGGAAGTCCTTGCATGAGTATTGGGAGCAGTTTAAGATGTTGCTATCTAGTTGCCCTCATCATCAGATCCCGGATACTTTATTAATACAATACTTTCATGAAGGTCTTTTGCTTCTAGAGAGAGATTTATTAGATTCTGCTACTGGAGGTGCTCTTCTTCACTTGACTGTTCATGCTGCTTGGGAATTAATTGAAAAGAAAGCTGAGAATACTCAACAATTTGGTACTAGACAAACAAGCTAGAGTAAATGAAGTTGGGTTATATTCCTCAATTTCTGAGTCTCGTCTTAAGAGCAAAATAGATAAGCTTGCATCTGTTATGGAGAAAATGGCTATGCTCCAATTGCATAATCCTTCCAACATGGCAAATTCTATGGGATCTTCTACCTTTTTCACCCCGCAACCGAACTCTTCAGCTCTAATTGGCCCATTTTGCTCTATTTGCTCAATAGCTACTTATGTTACTGATGCTTCCCTATTCTTGAATGATAAAGTTGAGCCTTGCAATGTTGTGTATTCTTCTAAGCCTATGAATCAAGGTGGCTAGAAATATGATCCATATTCTACCACATATAATCCTGGATGGCGTGATCACCCAAACCTTAGATATGGTAGTGGCCAACCTTAGTAACCACGGTTCAATCAGGGTGCTAGTTCTAGTGGTCAGGTGTTTCAACTAGTTAGGCAAACTGTGCCTATTCAAGAAGAGCGTTCAAGGTTAGAAAACAATATGGATACGATGATAAAGCTTTTGATGGATAGGTTAGACCAAACAAAGAAGGAACATCAACAAAAGGATTTGCAACATAGGCAAGGGATTCAAACTCTTCAGACTTAGATTGGGCAGTTGTCTAATGCAATTAGGAACATACAGAGTCAAGGTTCAGGAAAGCTTCTATCCCAAGTGGTAGTTAATTCTAATGTTAGGACCCAACAGCATCCTAATCATGGTGGAGTTAATGCTATCTCTCTTAGAAGGGGCAAGATAGTCACCTTTATAGATCCTGTTGCCACTTATGCTTCCAAGGACAAGGATGCTATAATTGATGGTTCTGCTTCCACCTCTACATCACAAGATAAGTCCACTTTAGCAAAAACACAAGTGGCACCATAAGATGATCAAGAGAAGAAAGAGGAGGAATTGAGCAGACAGGTTCTACCCTTTCTTACTAGGGTAGCCAAGATCGAGAGGAAGAAAAAGGAAGCAGAGATGTTTAAAGAGGTCTATGATATTTTTAAAAAGGTGGTGATCAATGTTCCATTAGTTGACTTGGTTGCACAAGTGCCTAAGTATGCAAAGTTTTTGAAGGAGTTGTGCACCACAAAAAGAAGGCTTAAGTATGACAGTAAAGTTGATTTAGGAGCAGTTGTCTCTTCTCTTTATCAGATGCCAATGCCAATGAAGTATGATAAGCATGATTTTTGTACACTTTAATCCTCTTAACTTTGGCATTTTGATGATGGAATATGGTCATAAAGGTTTAATTAGATTCAATTTGAATTCATTAGCCACTTATGCACTTTGTGAATTAATTGGCAAAATTATTGAGTTTTAAGGTACGAAATTCTTTTAAATAATTTTGCGGATAATTCTATTGAATATTTTTCATTCTTTTGTGCAAAATTTTTTATGGGCAAATAACTTGAGTGGGAAATTGAATGGAAGGTGAAGATTGAGCTTTAAGTGTACTTTTTGAAGAGCTAAAAATTTGAGAATGGAAAGCTTAAATCAATATGGGAACAAGAGAAGGAAAGAACATAGCTAACACGTGAATGGGCTTGAGAATGTGAAGCAGAGCAAAGATGAGAAACAAGAAGAAGAAAGTATGTGCGTGGACTCTTAAAAATGAACAGAAAAGAATGAATAGCTATGGATTAGCAAGTGTTGAACGTGGCTGTTACAAAAGGAAGCATAGAGATAGAAAAAAAGATGGAGCTTCGTGCTTAACTGAGGTTGGAAGGAGAAAAGCACGTTGAAAATGCATGCAGAACCATGTGGGAGGCAGCATCAAAAGAAGCTACAGGGAAGCCCACAAAGAGAAGGTATACAAACAGAAACAAAGCACTAGTTACAAACCAGCAGCAACATGGAACATGACACGAAGGCTGGAGCTTTTGAGCAGAAATAAACACCACATGCAAAAGCTGAACTCGAGGGCTAAAAAGGAAGCTAAACAAGTAAAGAATGATCTGGATGAAGCAAAAACACAAAAGAAGCATGGCTGGACAGAGGAAGCAACGTGAAACCAACGTGGAGAACATACAGAAATAGAGGAAAACACGAAGCAACGAGTTGAAGTTTGAAAGCAGCTGTAGAACAGAGGAAGAAAACTCGTGGAAAAGGAGTAACTCGAAGAGCAAAAGGAATGCAAAGGGAAATGAAAAGAAGTAGCTGGATCATCAAGCTACACGTTGGAATGGGAAGGAAGACGCTAGAGCTGAGGAAAGGAGGACGTGATTTTCAGCGTGAGAATAATGAGTTGTGGAACAACGTGGGAAGCTTGCATGAATCAGAATATGTGAGGCATGTGGGATATAATAAAATAAAAGGAATAGGGCCTACCTTATATCACATGCAAGCTTAAGACAATTGGCACAAAGAGAATGAGCACGTATTTCTCACAAGGGAATTAAGAAAATGTATTCGGGCAAGTGAGCTGAAGCAAGCACGTGGAATCATTAACATTAGCACGTGAAAGAGAGCATTTTCAATCAGGTCCATCCAACACCATAAGATCAATCATCCATTCGCACATAATTCACATTCATCCCATTCACGTCATTATTCCACTCCGTCCATTACACACAGCCCATATCACAACGTCATACACTCCATTCGCCCCTCCTTCGTCCAAAGCAAAACTTTACTCCACTTCCTCCATTTCCATCCACCGAATGAAGCTCTAAACCTCCATCTTGAGGCTAGCTAGGAGGAAGAACCTTGGCTGAACCTTGAATCCATGGATGAGCAACATTTTTGGCTAAAATTTTCTTATTTTTCTAGCACTTTTCTCTTTCTTGTATTTTCTTGGTTAAGGAGTATTAGATTGAGAAATTGTGTAATTGTAATTAGTGGCTGGTTAGACACTAATTAGGATGTTGATTGACTGATTGTGTGATTGAATTAGTACTGGATTTTTCAATTTCCTATAATTTTCCATGTATACCATGAAGGTGTTCGATGAAATGCATGTGAGAAATAGAGTGTTTAATTGTTTGAATTAAGGATTCTTTAGTGTTTAGTTAGTTAATTAAACATTTTTGGATGGTGATTTAGAGGCTAATTAATCAAGTAATCAATCAATTCAAGTGTTCAAAGATCTTAATCATAAGAATTAGTAATTTAATGGGAGTTGAGGTGTCAATTCATATTAAATTGCTAGTCTTTTGAATCTTGAATGGTTATTCAAGATCATTTGCTAATGAACACAATTAGGAACTCTTAGGCCAGAATTAATCACAATTGGATTAGGATAAGGATAGTGGATACCAAGGGACGATTGTAAAGCTAGTCACAAGATCATTCAACCATAATTCACACAATTAGGTAGAATTTAGGAACTTTATTTTAAATTCATTTTACTTACTTTAATTAGATCAAAATCCCCCCTTTAGTTTAGAAATTTTTAGAGTCTTTTAACACTTAAAAACTTAATTAAGCATTGAATTCCAATTCTAAGAGAGATGACCTAGGTTGTGCCACTATCTATATATTTAATATTCAACCTAGTTTTATTTTGAGGGTTGCGTGACAAGCCCGTCAAAGTGTAAGGATCCTGGTAGTTTTCTCATATCATACACCATTGGTGACATTGAGTTTTCAGATGCTTTGGCGGATCTAGGAGCAGCAATCAATGTTATGCCAAAATCAGTCTTTTCTTAACTTCAAGGAGTAGATCTCAAGCCAACTAGCCTGATTACCTCCCTTGCTGATAGATGCTGTGTAGTCCCAGAAGGAGTCTTAGAAGATGTCTTGGTTAAGGTAAAAGATTTTATATTCCCTGCAGACTTCTATGTTCTTGATATGGATGATAGTAGGTTTAGGCAAAAGGGGCATTCATCTTTGATTTTAGGTAGGCCTTTCCTTAAAACTATTAGGGCTATGATAGATGTACATGCTGGTACTTTGACTATGGAATTTGCTGGGAATATCATTAGATTTGATGTACTTGATTTTATGAGACACCTGATGGATGATTGTACTAAGACAGGGGTTAGTCTTATTGATGTGCTTGTTGATGATACTGCTATGGACTTTAGAGATAGCATGCTGAGTAGATCATATGATATTATTGGTTTAGATGATTCTGTCTCTTGTTTATGTCTTGAAATTGATGGTCATGATGCTTGCATTGGTATGGATCTTGCTGATATTGATGTTTTCACTGATTTTGTTGAGAGTGCTAGATATGTTAGAGATGATGTTTCTGTGCCTATTCATTATAGTGGTAGTACTAGTGATCATTTATCTACCACTTCCTTTGATTCAGATGGATTTTCTCAGTTACTTAGCGTGATTGATGTTATAGATGAAGTTGATCTGTGTTTATTACCTAATTCTGAGTTGTTAATTAGTATTGATCATGTTTCTGATGAAAAGGTTGTTTCTGATTCTATTTTGGATTTGAATGCTACTGATGGCATTACTTCTATTGATGATTCTGTGGATTGTGCTATATTTCTTGATTTTTCTGCTATCACTATTTCTACTGATGATTCCCAAGTTGGTAAAGTCTCCTCTTCTATTTATGAGTCTTCAGTGCAGGTTTTTAGTTTGGTTAACATTGATTTGAAGCCACTTATACCTTCAGCTGAGCAAGCTCCTTCTTTGGAGTTAAAGCCACTTCCTAACTCACTGAAATATGTCTATTTGGAAGAAGGTGAGAAGTTACCAGTGATTATAGCCAGTGACATAGCCATGGAAGAAGAAATCCACCTCCTTGAGGTGCTTAAAAGTAGGATAAAAGCTATTGGATGGACTCTCACTGATATTCCTGGGATTAGTCCTGATGTATGCATGCGTTGGATTTTGCTAGAAGATAGTGCCAAAGCTATGCGACAACCACAGAGACGACTTAATCCCCTGATTCTTGATATGGTAAAGAAAGAGGTTTCTAAACTTTTTTCTGCAGGTATAATCTACCCTATTTCTGATAGTCAGTGGGTTAGTCTAGTTCAGGTAGTCCTAAAAAAGACTGGTATTACTGTGATGCATAATGATGAGGGTGAATTAGTTCCTACTAGGGTCCAGAATAGTTGGAGGGTATATATAGACTATAGGAAATTGAATTCTATGATTAGGAAGGACCATTACCCCCTCTCTTTTATTGATCAGATGTTAGAAAGACTTGCTGGTAGATCCCATTATTGCTTTCTGAATGGCTTTTTAGGATATTTTTAGATTTGTATTGCACCTGAGGATCAGGATAAGACCACATTTACATGTCCATTTAGAACCTTTGCATATAGACGCATGCCATTTGGCCTATGTAATGCACAGGGTACTTTTCAGCTTTGCATGGTTTCCATATTTTCTGATTTACTTGAGCATTGCATGGAAATTTTTATGGATGATTTCACTGTCTATGGTGATTCTTTTGATGCATGCTTAGCTGATTTGGATAAGGTTTTGGAACGATGCATTAAATATAATCTTGTGCTGAATTTTGAGAAATGCCATTTCATAGGTAGGAAAGGAATTGTTTTAGGACATGTTGTTTTTTATGATGGCATTAAAGTAGATAAAGCTAAAGTTGATATCATTTCATCTCTTCCATATCCTTCTTGTGTGAAAGATGTGCGTTCTTTTCTTAGGCATGCTGGATTTTACAGGAGATTCATTAAGGATTTTAGTAAGAGAGCATTGCCATTATCTAGTTTACTACAGAAAGATGTGGGTTTTGTTTTTGATGATGCTTGCAGGTGTGCTTGGGATGAGTTGAAAAAGAGACTTACTACACCTTCCATTATTCGGCCGCCTGATTGGAACCTTCCATTTGAGCTCTTGTGTGATGCTTCAGATTATGCACAAGGTGCAGTTCTTGCCCAAAAAGTGGAGAAACGACATCATGTCATAGCCTATGCCTTAAGAACATTGGATGCTACTCAGGCTAATTACACTACCATGGAGAAGGAGTTATTTGCAATTGTCTTTGGGTTAGAGAAATTTTGATCCTACATCATCCACACGAAGGTGATTATCTTTATAGATCATTCAGCTATCAAGTACTTGTTCAAGAAGCTAGACTCCAAACCCCACTTAATTAGATAGGTAGTATTGATACAAGAGTTTAATGTGGAGATCTGTGACAAGAGTGGTGTAGAGAATATGGTAGTTGATCACCTGAGTAAGATTGAGACACCTTTGGTAACATCTTCTCCACCCTTAGATGATTTTCGTAATGATAGGCTCTATGTGGTTAGTATGTCTGTTCCTTGGTATGCTGATATAGCCAATTATCTAGCTGCATCTGTTTTGCCTACTTATTTGAATAAAAACCAATTAGGTAAATTTAAGAGAGAGGCTACGTACTATATCTGGGATGATCTTGATTTGTGGCATATAGGTAGTGATCAAGTGATTAGGCGATGTGTTTTAGAGCATGAGCATGAGTCCATATTGCATTTTTGTCACAGTCTTGCATGTGGAGGACATTTTAGTGCTAAGCGTACCGTTAGGAAGGTGTTAGATAGGGGGTTATTGTGGCCCACCCTATTCCATGATGCCTATGTGTTTTATAAAAATTGTTCAAGATGTCAATTTATGGGTAATCTTTTTAGGCAGTAAGAGATGCCTCAACAACCCCTTTTATTCTGTGAAGTTTTTTATGTTTAGGGTTTAGATTTCATGGGGCCTTTCCCTATTTCATTTGGCTATCTTTACATTTTGTTGGCTGTGGATTATGTGTCAAAGTGGGTTGAGGCAATCCCCACTCATACTGATAATTCTTCTGTAGTGGTTTCTTTTGTCAGGTCTTACATTTTTTGTAGGTTTGGGATTCCAAGAGCCATCATCAGTGATCAAGGCACTTATTTTTGCAATCGGAGTATGCAAAGCTTGCTTAGCAAGTATGGTGTGATGCATAAGGTGGCTACTCTGTACCACCCTCAAACAAATGGCCAAGCAGAGATCTCTAATAGAGAAGTCAAGCTCATTTTAGAGAAGATTGTGCAACCTAACTGAAAGGATTAGAGCAAGAGGTTAGATGATACACTTTGGGCATATCGCACAACATATAAGAAACCTATTGGAATGTCTCCATACCAGATAGTCTTTAGGAAATCGTGTCATTTACCGGTAGAGGTGGAGCATAAGGCATATTGGGTAGTTAAGCGGTGCAACCTAGATCTTGCCAGTGCTAGTGGTGAAAGGAAATTGCAATTGCAAGAGCTTGAGGAAATAAGAAGAGAAGCCTATGAAAATTCTATGATCTACGAGGAGAGAACCAAGGCTATCCATGACAAGTTCATAGTGAGGAAAGAATTTCAAGTGGGCCAAAAAGTGTTGCTTTATGTTTCTGGATTGAAGTTAATGCTTGGAAAGCTCCGCTTTAGATGGGCAGGCCCTTTTATTGTCACTAATGTGTTTCCTTATAAAGTTGTAGAGATTTAAAAGGAGCCAACTGGGAGATGCTTCAAAGTCAATGGGCACCGCTTGAAACCTTTCTATGAAGGATACCCCACTCAAGCAGTGGAGGTTGCTACACTACAGGATGCCACGTAGCCCTGGTCGTATTCCTTCCCTTTACTATTTTTACTTTGCATTGTTATATTACTAAGCTGGGCTGTGTTGGATGTTATTTGTCCATGATTTGCTCTGTTTACTATGCATTGAGGACAATGCATTGTTTAAGTGTGGGGGAGGGATGATTTAATTTTGCTTGTAAATAGTTTTGTTAAGTTTTTGGTTTGTACAGTTTTTGGTGTTGTCAAAAGCAAATTTTTGAAAATAGAAAATATATATATATAGAAATTTTTTTGGAAATTTATAAAAATTTTGTTTTGAACGTGACAATTGCAAGCTTCAAGTGGCTTAGGTATGATACATTCTTGATTTGAAGAGTAATTGATCATGTTTTGAGTAGATAAAGCTAAATGGTAATTGTTCTGACTTTGGTAGATCTAGGCTAGTAGTCATGACCTAGTGAGATTTTTGAGCCCATTGCATATTTCTTTCCATGTGTGTATACCACCTATCTATTTCTTACTCTAGAGCTTAGTTTAAATCTTGTTTGAGACCACATTTTGTGCATTTGCATGCATAGAAATAATAAAGGCATTCATTTTGTTTTTATCTTGTGAAAAAAAAACCTACCCTTTCATGCATTTTATCCCTTGTTTTACCCCATTTGAGCCTTTATTTGCTTTCTTTCTCTTAACCTAAATCTATAGCCATTAAAAATAAATATTTTTCCTTCCCCTGTTGAATGTCTTGGGAGTTGATTAACATGTTAATTTACTTGTTTGGATGAAAGAACATGTAAATAGTTAGAATTTGGGTCATAAAGAAAGAGAAAAAAAAAGTTGAAAGAAAACTAGTTTATATAAAAAAAAACAAAGAAAGAATGAATGTATATATTCAAAGAAAAGAAGAAATAGAAAAGGAAGAAATAATAATAAAAAAGGGAAAAGAATAAAGGCCCTATCCAAGTTTTGTTTATTTTGTTTCTTTCATTCCATATTATCTTATTCGACATTGCTTTTCATTCTCCTAAGGTATTCAATTTTGGTTTTTCCTATCATTTGACCCTTCCTTTTTCTTAACTTTAGCCCAATACAACTTAATAAAGTCCTTTTTATTTATGTTTGCATTTGCTTGTTAGTGGTGGAGAGCTTACATTTTTGTCAAGTGTAATGTCTGGTTTTCGTTAAATGACGAAAATGGGCACGTTTTCAAAGCAAGTCCCTTGAAACAAATTAGTTAAGGTCCCAAAAAATTTGAGTAACATTTTAGCCTCCTAAAAATGAGAATTTTAGCCTTATATGGAAGGAAAAACGGAGCTAGAATGAAGAAACAAATTTTGACAAAAACCTTACAAAACGTAATGGCATTTTTGTAATTTCAGGCAATTTTTGAAATTTACATAGGAGGGCTTTTTAAACCAAATTTTTGAGTTTTCCAGGGTTCTCAAAGGCCCTAAAAACCATGGGAAGCCCCGGGATAGTTAAATCCCCTCCGATGGGCATTTTCCAACGTCGATGTGCCCGAACTTCGATGGATTCATTCAGAAAGGTTTTAACTCCGATTTGAGTGATTCCAAAGCCATTTTTCTTGATTGGGAACCTAAATTTTATAATGGAAAAGAGGGTTCTAAAAAATGAGCTAAAACGAAGGAGAAACGAAATTGCAAAGTATGAAGGGCAAAATTAAAATTTTTGAAAAAGTCACTTTCTCCTCCCTATATATAGGTGGCGCCCCACTTTCCTCCCCATTTGGAATCAGAAAATTTTGTATAATTTCAGAAGGGAGAGCTAGGGTTTTGGGTGCACCAAGAGAGAAGGAGAAGGAGAAGAAAGTCTAAGGTAAAGGTAGGTTTTTATGTATGTTTTCATGCTTTTTCTCCACCAATCTCTTCTCCTCTTTTTCCCTCTTCTTCTCTATGATTTTTTTGAAGTTTTGGGGCTGTTTTGAAGGGAGAACAGAGGGGAAATTTCGAAATTCAAGTAAGGAGGCCAAGGAAAGCAAGAACAAGCAAGGAAATTCAAGGAAAATAAGGTATTTTGCAATTCTTCCACTCGGTCTTCTTCCTCCCTTCCTTTGAGCATTTCAACCTAGACTTAGACAGCCCTAAGGAGTCAGATTTTTAACCAAACCAAGGATGATTCTTAGGTATTTGATGGAGAGGAATAAGAATATGCAAAGAAAACCAAGAAATAGGCATCAGAAATCAAGATGCAAAACCTAGGGTTTCAAGTGCACTTTCCAATTTCTGAATTTGTATGATACTTCCTGTAACAACTGGGAAAAGGGAAAAGGAAAAGAAAGTAGAAAGTGGAGAATTTTTGAAATTCAAAAATTTTCCTAAGTCTGCTCGCAATAGCAAGGAATGGTCTTGCTATAGCGAGAGTGCCTGTTCGCAATAGCGAAAGTGATTCTAGCTATAGCGAGTGCGAGCATTCCATATAAAAACCAGGGGGTTGCTCGCCGTAGCGTACGCCATAGCGAAAGTGGGGGTCTGGAACTAACACGAGTTCGCCATAACAAAGGTTAAAACTCGCCATAGCGAAGGGAACTAATACGTGCTCGCCGTAGCGAAAGTTAAACCTCGCCATAGCGAAGGTAGCTGATACGAGCTCGCCGTAGCGAAGGTTAATTTTCGCCGTAACAAGGGTTAGTCCGGAAAAGTGTACAAAGCGAGAATTTGACTCCTTTAAATGACCCAACTCATTCTTTCTCTCATATTTGCCCTAAACTTTAACGCAAGGAGAGAAAAGAGGCGTGGAGAGTGAGAGAGACTAAGAGAAGGAGGAAGAACAAAGGAAAAGTAAGCAAGTTCCTCTCATTTCTACTTAGAATCTTGATCTCCTCTCTTTGCCCTCTCTTTCTATGATTTTGTTTGTGAGATTAGTTGGATTTTGGGCATGGGTCAGAAGAGGAAAAGTGAAAAACACCCTTGAATCTCTTTGGTTTCCTTAAAAATGTTGTTTCCAGGAGCTGAGTTATCCTTTATGACTACTGCCCAGGCTGAGAGATATTTAGAGTGTGGATGTCAAGAGTTTCTAGTCTTTTTCTCTATTCAGGCTAAGGTAGAAGAAGGGATAGAGGAGATCCCAGTTGTCAGGGAATTCCTGGAAGTTTTCCCTAGAGAGTTTAACTTTAGTGGCCTACCCCCTGAGAGAGAATTAGAGTTCCCTATAGACATAGTGCCTGGGGCTGGACCGATGTCCAAAGCTCCTTACAAGATGGCTCCTGCCGAGCTTGCTGAGTTGAAAGAGCAGATAGAGGAATTGTTAGAGAAAGGGTTTATCCGCCCTAGTGTTTCACCTTGGGGAGCTCCAGTGTTATTTGTGAAAAAGAAGGATGGTAGCTTGCGTTTGTGTATTGATTACAGAGAGTTGAATAAAGTTACCATCAAGAATAAATATCCTCTCCCCAGAATTGATGATTTGTTAGACCAGTTGGCTAGGGAATCTGTGTTTTCCAAGATAGATCTTAAATCTGGGTACCACCAGTTGAGAGTGAGAACTGAAGACGTCTCCAAGACGGCCTTCAGAATGAGATATGGGCACTATGAGTTCCTTGTGATGCCATTCAGGTTGACAAATGCGCCTGCGGTGTTCATGGATTACATGAACAGGGTATTCAGACCATATCTAGATCAGTTTGTGGTGGTCTTTATTGATGATATTTTAGTGTACTCCAGATCCTTTGAAGAGCACGAGAGGCATTGGAGATTAGTCCTAGACACCTTAAGAGAGAAAAGGTTGTATGCCAAACTTAGTAAATGTGAGTTTTGGCTGACCGAGGTGTGATTCTTAGGTCATGTGATCTCATGAGACGGGGTCGCAGTTGATCCCATAAAGTTGAGGCTGTGTTACAGTGGGATAGACCTAGAACGATCACCGAGGTTAGGAGTTTCCTAGGTTTGGCAGGGTATTATAGACGATTTATTCAGGACTTTTCTCAGATGGCCTTACCACTGACGAGGCTAACTAGGAAAGAGACACCTTTTGTGTGAGATGATAGATGTGAGAAGAGTTTCCAGGAGTTGAAACTCTGTCTGACCACTGTCCCTGTACTGATTATCCCTGACCCTAGTGAGCCATTTTGTGGTTTATTGTGATGCTTCGAGCAAAGGGTTAGGATGTGTGTTGATGTAGCAAGGTCGAGTAGTGGCATATGGCTCGAGGCAATTGAGACCTCATGAGGAGAATTATCCCACGCATGACCTGGAGTTAGCCGCCGTAGTATTTGCTCTTAAAATTTGGAGACACTATCTGTATGGTGCTACCATAGAGATTTATAGTGACCACAAGAGTCTGAAATATCTGTTTGACCAGAAAGAACTCAATATGAGACAGAGGAGATGGATGGAGTTCTTGAAAGACTATGATTATGTGTTGAAATATCATCCAGGCAAGGCCAATGTGGTGGCGGATGCCCTGAGTAGAAAATCCATCCATGTAGCCCATATGATGATTAGGGAGCAGGAGCTCCTAGAGAAGTTCAAAAACTTGAACCTCTCTTGTCAGGTGGTATCGGGTAGATTGTATCTGAGTGAAACCTGAATTGAGAATATATTGAGAACCCAGATCTTAGATGCCCAAAGAGAGGATGAGTTCCTGAAACGAATCAGGAATGAGATTATCCAAGGTAAGACCTCAGATTTCAAGGTGTCTGAGGATGGCATGATAGTATATCGAGATACAATTTGTGTGCCTAGTCAGAATGAGTTGAGAGAATGCATTTTAGAAGAGGCACATAAGAGTAAGTATACTATCCACCCAAGTGCTACCAAGATGTATCAAGATTTGAAAAGAATTTTCTGGTGGCCAGGGATAAAGAATGATGTGACGGATTATGTGGCTAGATGCCTAGTGTGTCAGAGGGTAAAGATAGAACAACAAAAGCTAGTTGGGTTATTGCAACCTCTAGATATCCCTGAATGGAAGTGGGATAGTATAGCCATGGACTTTGTTATGGGGTTACCCAGGACATCCTCTGGACACGATGCTATTTTGGTAGTTGTGGATAGACTGACGAAGTCTGCACACTTTTTAGCTATCAGGGCTACTCATGCACTGGATAGATTAGTCCAGTTGTACATCAAAAAGATAGTGCGACTTCATGGAGTACCCAGTAGCATAGTTTCGGATAGAGACCCCAAGTTCACATCAAACTTTTGGAGGTCATTGTAGCATGCTTTAGGGACCAGGTTGCGGTTTAGCACTGCATATCACCCCCAGACAGATGGTCAGACTGAAAGGACCATCCAGACATTAGAAGACATGTTGAGGGCATGTGTGCTAGAGATGAGGGGTAACTGGGATGCGTATTTACCGTTAGCAGAGTTTGCGTATAATAACAGTTACCATTCCAGTATTCAGATGGCCCCTTATGAGGCTTTGTATGAGAGAAAGTGCAGATCCCCTCTGTATTGGGTTGAGCTAGGTGAGAGGAGTATGATAAGACCTGAGATTATGGACCAGACCACCCGACAAATAGAATTGATTAGAAAGAGACTCCTCACGGCCCAGAGTAGGTAGAAGAGCTATGCTGATAAGCATAGAAGGCTGTTAGAGTTTAAGATTGGAGACCATGTGTTCATTCGAATATTTCCAGTGACGGGAGTAGGTCGGTCAATGAGGGTAAGGAAGCTCAGTCCTAGGTATATTGGTCCATTTGAAATCCTTGAGAAAATTGGACCCGTGGCTTATCGAATAGCCTTACCTCCTAACCTAGCCCAAATCCACAATATTTTTCATGTCTCCCAGTTTAAAAAGTATTTACCAGACCCCTCACATGTCATAGAATATGAGTATGTGCAATTGCAGGAAGATCTTTCCCATGTAGTGAGACCAGAGAGAATTGTGGATGTTAAGCTGAAACAGCTGAGAAGCAAGAACATTCCTCTGGTGAAAGTGATCTGGAGAGGTCTGACATATGAGGAAGCAACCTGGGAATTGGCGGATGAAATGAGGTAAAAATATCCAGAGTTATTCCCTTAAGGTAAGTCTTTAAATTTCGAGGACGAAATTTCTTTTAAGAAGGGTAGAAATGTAACAACCGGGAAAAACGAAAAGGAAAAGAAAGAAGAAAGTGGAGAATTTTTGAAATTTAGAAATTTTCCTAAGTCTACTCACAATAGCGAGGAATGGTCTCGCTATAGCGAGAGTGCCTATTCGCAATAGCGAAAGTAATTCTAGCTATAGCGAGTGCGGGCATTCCATATAAAAACCAGGGGGCTGCTCGCCGTAGCGTACGCCATAGCAAAAGTGGGGGTCTGAAACTAACACGAGTTCACCATAACGAAGGTTAAAACTCGCCATAGCGAAGGGAACTGATACGTGCTCGCCGTAGCAAAAGTTAAACCTTGCCATAGCGAAGGTAGCTAATACGAGCTCACCATAGCGAAGGTTAATTTTCGCTGTAGCGAGGGTCAATCCGGAAAAGCATACGAAGCGAGAATTTGACTCCTTTAAATGACCCAACTCATTCTTTCTCTCATATTTGCCCTAGACTTTGACCCAAGGAGAGAAAAGAGGCGTGGAGAGTGAGAGAGACTGATAAGCATGAATTTTATATCTTTTATTCTTCCTAACTTGAACATTTTAATGATTAAATGTGGCTTTAGAGGTTTAATTAGTTGAAATTTGATTTTAATAGCCATTCTTTGCATTCTAGAAAATAAGTCACAAAATCTTGGATTTTTAATGCATAAATTTCAATAAATAAATTTTAAAGCTTTTCCTACTTAATCTTTCTTTCCTTTCTTGTTGTGCAGATCATTGGGTCTTCTTAGTTTCATACATGGGATGGAATTCCACATGTGGCTCCATTTATAGCAATCACACACCAAAACAGAGAAGCACACACACATGCAGTGGCTGGAACTCGAAGAAGTCTGTGAAGAGACGAAGAAGAAGTTGCTGGAAGTTCTGGTTGATAATGAAAGCAAGGCGTGATTCCAGAACAACTGAGCAGGTTCTACGTGGCAGAAACAGAGAAGAAAGCAACGTGTGGTATAAACAAAAGCTGCACGAAGGAAGCAGAACCACGTAAAAGCTGCAGAATGTGGAAGCCTGGACTGAGACACACAAAGGAGAAGAAAACGAAGAGCAAGGAGCTGACGTTAAAGGGGAAAGCTTCCACGTGAAGAAGCTGCAGAAACTGGGGAGAAGTAACGTGACAGAAACGAAGGATGAAGCACAGCAGCCAACATGGAGAAAAACACGTGAAGTCTGGACATGAAAGCTTGCGTGAACAGAAGCTTCGAGCTAAAAAAAAAAAATGAAGAAAGCCATGGTCTGGTTCGAAGAAAGAGCAGCAGCAGGGCAGAACCAAAGCAACGCACACATGCAGAGAGAGGAACGTGGAACATGACGTGAACAGTGAAGAAGGGATGCGAGTCTGTGTCTGGCATGTATGTGGATTATAATAAATAAAAAGCAATGGGGCCCACGTTTTTACACGCACAAGGGAGCTTCAAATGATTGAAATTAGAGAAGGGAGAACACGTGAAGAGAGCTAGAGATTAAGAGCTGAGCACGTGGAATTAAGAAGGCTACGAGCTGACGTGGGAATTAAGATGAAGATGAGGATTAGTTGCGGGATTTCAGCGTGCAGAATCAGAAGGAGGGAGACGTGAACAACGAGGAGAAGGTGAAAATAAAAACCTAGAGGGGACGCTGGGAGATATATCGAAGAGGAGAACGTAGAAGGAGAGACGGCAGAAAAAGAGTGCGAGAAATTCCAGCGCTGAAGAAGAAGAGTTTTTTTTTTTTCTTTCTCGATGGCTGCCTCTTTGATCGATTCTCCTTCATTTGATCCCTCCATGGCAGCTTGAATTCATTGTGGTGGCTAGCTGAAGATTGAATTCTCCTAGATGAAGATTTGAGCTCTACATCTCCTATTGAATTTGGATAAAACCCTCTTGCCCAATCTTTTGATTTTAGCATTATTTCCTTTATTAATTTGTCTAGGTTTAGCTTTTTGGTTTAGGAATTTAATTGCTGGAATTACTGGATTGAATTAATTCTTGGATTGAACTTGATTTGAATTTTGGAATTATTTTTTATCATCATTCCAAAATTAATGACTGTGCAATTGAACTCTAAATTCCTCTTGACTTTAGGCTAATTGATGCAATGGTTATTGGGTTAGTTAGCTGGAACTTTTGTGCAATTAATTGCTTGAAGGGTTAATTAATCTAATTGGTGAATTAGCATCTTGAGTGAATTGTGCAGTAGCTTTCATAAATCAATAAAATTTAGTATAGTGTGTTCTTATTCTTAATTCAATTAATTAGTTGTTTAAGGTTTTTTGTGGTTGCAAAATTCTTTGAACAATTGATGAATTGAATCTTGGATGGTTATTCAAGAACCTTATGAGGAATGCACTAAAGAGCAAGAACTTAATCCTAAATTGGTAAGCTAAATAGAGCAAGGATAATTGAACTCTAGGGAATCCAATTGAAAGCTAGTTACCTCATTTACTTGATAAATCACTTGAACTTAGTTTTAGATTTCTAATTCTTGTCAATTAATTTTAGTTCAATTAAATGCTAGCATATCAAACCCCCAAGTTAGATCCTAATAGTAATACTTAGAATATTCTTCCATAAACAATTTAAGGCACAAACTCCTTGGAAAGATGACCTAGGTTGCACCATTATCTACAAATTTATTTTGTTACCTAGTTAAATTTGAGATTGCTCGACACGATCATCAAATTTGGTGCCGTTGCCGGGGAGTTTAGTTTCTTAATTGTTTGAGAAAGTTTTCTAGGTGTTTTTGTTTTGTTTTATCTCTGTTTTGATTCTATTTTAGCTTAATTTTTGCTCTGTTTCGAGCTTGGAATTTGGTAATTTCGGTGTTGCGTATTAATTTGCCTGCTTGCTGGAGTTTTCATTTAAAGTGCCCAGAAAATTCTCAAATTCTGTATTTCAAAGTTTTTGGATGTTTTGAACAAAAGTAATAGCTTAGCTATTAGGTGCACCATTTTTTGTCCAAATTCCAACGTTTAGAGCACGTTTTCGAATTTTTTAGTATTTTTTCGAATTTTCTAGGATTTTTCTAATTTTTCTAGATTTTCTGTTTTAGTTTTTCTTTATTGATTTTTGTGTTCCTTCTTAATTTTTTGCTTGTCTAATTAGTGTATGACAAGAAGCTCTGGTGAGAAATTAATTGATTTGGATCCAGAAATTGAAAAAACCCTTAGAAGACAAGTAAGGATTAGGAAAAACAAAGATAGTGTAGGAATTAATAGCTCTAATTCATCTGCTTTTGATTCTGTGCAAGGAATTGATTGTGCACTTCAATTTGCTAGTGATAATATGGCTGAACAAGATCAAATAAATGCTAACAGGAATATGCATATTCAGGCTAACTTGAATGTGAATGCAAATTTGAATAATAACATTCATGCTAGAACTATTAGAGAGTTGACAGCTCCTAATGTGCATTATCAAAATCTTTGCATACAATATCCAGAATTAGATGCAAATTTTGAGCTTAAATCTGGTTTAATTCACTTACTTCCCAAGTTTCATGGACTTGCAGGAGATGACCCTCACAAACATCTAAAAGAATTCCATGTTGTATGCTCTACAATGAAGCCACAGGGTGTCTCAGAGGAACAAATCAAGCTCAGAGCATTCCCTTTTTCCTTGGATGGTTTAGCCAAGGATTGGTTGTACTATCTACCTCCCGGTGCCATTACTTCTTGGGACCAACTGAAGAGGTTATTTTTGGAGAAATTCTTTCCTGCATCTCGCACTGTATCAATAAGGAAGGAGATATGTGGGATCAGACAGAATAGTGGAGAGACTTTATATGAGTACTGGGAAAGATTCAAAAGATTGTTGGCTAGTTGTCCTCACCATCAAATCTCTGATCAGTTGCTTATCCAGTACTTCTATGAGGGGCTGTTGATCATGGACAGAAATATGATTGATGCTGCCTCTGGGGGAGCCTTAGGTGATCTGACACCTGCAGGAGCCTGGGAGTTGATTGATAAGATGGCTCAGAATGCTCAGCAATTTGGGTCAAGATCAATGCAAACAGTAAGAGGAGTCAATGAATTGTGTGCTCCAGATTATGGTCAGAGAATTGAGAGCAAACTTGAAGTAATGTCTACTGTGCTCCAAAAGCTTGCTTTAGATCGGCAGCAGTCATCCTCCACCCCTTCTCAGACTTGTGCACCACAGTCCTACCCTGTTCAGACATATTCTTATCCACAGTGTTTTGCATCTGGACAGACATCTACCTCTACTACCTTGGTAGGACCCCTGTGTGATATATGCTCTTTGGCCACACATATTACTGATCAATGCCCTATGTTAGAAGACAGGGTAGAGGCTTGTGCTAGGATGTTTCCAGTTAGGCCGATGCAACAAGGGCAACAAAAATATGATCCCTATTCTAATACATACAATCCAAGATGGAGGGATCACCCCAATTTGAGATATGGGGGAGGGCAACAAAATAGATATAATGTTGCAGGACCTAATGCACAGTCTTCCCAACCTATTAGGCAACCAGCTCCTATGCAGGAGGAACCAAAGAAAGGGGATAATATGGGAGACATGATGAAGCGTATTATGGAGAGTCAAGCACAAATCACACAAATGATGCAAAATTTAGAAAGAAGGGTTGATACTCAGATAGGACAATTCGCTACTTCTCTCAATGAGATAAAAAGCCAAGGTTCAAGCCAATTACCCTCACAGACAGTTATTAATCCGAGGAATAGTAGCAATGTCAGTGCCATCACTCTTAGGAGTGGAAAAGAAGTTCAGGGATCCTCAGATACCACCACCATGGATAAGTCGGCGTCATAAAAAACACACGTCGCACCAAATGAGCCTAATAATGAAGAGGAGCCAAAGAAAATTTTGCCTTTCTCACATAGACCTACCTTGGGAAAGAGGCAAACTGAAGCAGATGCAGAAAAAGAGATTCTTGAGACTTTTAAAAAGGTTGAAGTCAATATATCCCTGTTGGAGGCAATCAAGACCATCCCTAAATATGCCA
The DNA here is from genome assembly GCA_032878935.1 of Erythrophleum fordii. Taxonomy (NCBI): domain Eukaryota; kingdom Viridiplantae; phylum Streptophyta; class Magnoliopsida; order Fabales; family Fabaceae; genus Erythrophleum; species Erythrophleum fordii. Next base: position 24,989,994 of record JAVQMF010000054.1, on the reverse strand, counting down.
AGTTTCTCAAGGAGATATGTACTAACAAGAGGCGTCTGAGAGGGAATGAAAAAGTCAATTTTGGCAAGAACGTTTCAGCACTCATACAACCAACAATGCCCACCAAGTGTCAAGATCCGGGCACTTTTACAATTCCATGCACCATTGGAAATTTTGAGTTTTCTGATGCTTTGATTGATCTTGGTGCTGCTATAAATGTTATGCCTAAATCTGTTTATTCATCTTTGCAGGTGGGAGAGCTGAAACCTACCGGAGTGGTTGTACAGCTGGCAAACAGGAGCATTGCTTATCCTTCAGGAGTGTTGGAGGATGTTCTGGTTAAGGTAAAGGATTTAATTTTTCCAGCTGATTTTTATGTCCTTAATATGGAGGATGATAGATATAGATCTAGTAGACATGCCCCACTCATTTTAGGTAGACCCTTCCTGAAAACTGCCAAAACAATTATAAATGTGCATGAGGGTACTCTTTAAATGGAGTTTGCTGGCAATGTGATACAATTCAATATATTTGATGCCATGAAATATCCCTGTGATGATAAATCTGTTTTCAGTATCAGCTTGGTTGATATGCTAGTTGATAATGCTAGCACTGATTTTTGGGATAGTTTATTGACTGATTCCTGTGATATTGCTGACTTGGATGATTCTCTTGACTGTACATGTGTTGGAACTACTATATGTGATAATTGCTCCTAGATTAGTGCTTTCATTGAGAATAGTGAGTCTCTTTCATGTATTGACTATCATGGTTCTGAGACCTCCTCCTTTTGTGCTAATTTCACTGTTGGTCAGCCCTTTACTGATTTGGATGATTATACTAATTTAGGTCAATCTTCTTGTTCTAAGGACGATGTGCATGCTATTGCCTTCCCTGAATGTTCTGGTGTTGCTGGATTTACTGATTCTCAGGATATGTTGCATATTGATGTCACTTCTGGATATGTTGATTGTGCTAGTTCATCTATTTCCACTCTTACATTGCCTATTGATAGTGGTAATAAATGCTGTGTAACTAGTTCATCTGTTAGTGATACTGATGTTGATAGTGCTATTGGCTCTCTTGTTAATACTCCTTCTGCTGATATTCCCAAAGATGGGAAAGTTGTTTCTTCTGTCTGTGAGTTGTCTGAATAGGTATTTGGCATGGAAGAGATTGAAATCAAACAACTCACACCTTCGGTTGAGCAAGCTCCCACCTTAGAGCTCAAACCGCTTCCAGACAATCTCAAGTACACCTACTTGGGGAAAGATGAGAAGCTTCCAGTAATTGTGGCTAGTGACATTATTCCAGAGGAAGAAGAGAAGCTTCTTGAGGTCTTAAGGAGGAGAAAACGAGCAATAGGGTGGACCTTAGCTGACATACCTGGGATTAGCCCTGATACATGCATGCACAGAATTTTGTTGGAAGATGGGGTAAAACCAGTAAGGCAACCTCAAAGGCGACTGAACCCACTCATTCTGGATGTGGTTAAAAAGGAAGTTTCTAAACTTTTATCTGCTGGTATAATATATCCTATTTCTGACAGTCAGTGGGTTAGTCCTGTGCAGGTAGTTCCAAAGAAATCAGGGATCACAGTGATCCGAAATGAAAATAATGAATTGGTGCCCACCCGTGTACAGAATAGTTAGAGGGTTTGCATTGACTATAGGAGGCTAAATTTAGTCACTAGAAAAGATCATTACCCTCTCCCATTTATTGATCAGATGCTTGAGCGTTTAGCTGGTAAATCTCACTACTGTTTTCTGGATGGATTTTCAGGGTATTTTCAGATATGCATAGCCCCGGAGGATCAAGAGAAGACGACATTCACATGCCCATTTGGAACATATGCCTACAGACGAATGCCCTTTGGTCTTTGCAATGCCCCTGGGACCTTCCAGCGGTGCATGGTTTTCATTTTTAGTGATTTCCTTGAACATTATATAGAAATTTTTATGGATGATTTCACTGTATATGGGAACTCTTTTGATGATTGCTTATGTAGTCTGGATAGAGTCCTAGCTAGATGCATAGAGAAAAACCTTGTACTTAATTTTGAAAAGTGTCATTTTATGGTTCAGAAAGGCATTGTATTGGGTCATATTATATCTGAACAGGGCATAGAGGTAGATAAAGCTAAGATAGATGTTATAACCTCTCTACCATACCCGACATGTGTTCGGGAGATCCGATCTTTTCTAGGTCATGCAGGTTTTTATAGAAGATTCATTCAGAACTTTGGTCAAATTGCTTTGCCATTGTCTAAGTTGTTACAAAAAGATGTTGATTTCCAATTTGATGATACATGTAAAACAGCTTTTGATGAACTTAAGAAATGCTTGACTTCCCCACCCATTATTCAACCTCCTGATTGGACCCTCCCATTTGAGCTTTTATGTGACGCATCTAATTTTGCTGTAGGTGCAGTTTTGAGCCAGAGAGTGAATAAGCGGTCCCATGTGATTGCTTATGCATCCAAGACTTTGGATGGGGCCCAAGCAAATTATACAACCACAGAAAAAGAGCTTCTTGCTATTGTTTTTGCTTTAGATAAATTTAGATCATATTTACTTGATACTAAAGTCATTGTTTTTACTGATCATGTAGCCTTAAAGTACTTGCTGAAAAAGCCTGATGCAAAGCCAAGATTGATCAGATGGATGCTTCTACTTTAAGAATTTGACATTGACATCCGGGATAAAAGTGGAGCTGAAAACTTATTAGCAGACCACTTGAGCAGAATTGAAGCTTTAAAGGTAAATTCCTTACCTATTGATGATGATTTCCCTGATGAGCATTTATGTGCTTTGCATAGTTTTTATCCATGGTATGCAGACTTAGTGAATTATCTAGCTGCTTCTGAACTGCCTGTTGATTTGACTAAACATCAGTTGAATAAGTTTAGGAGTGAAGCTAGGTATTATATTTGGGATGATCCATATTTATGGAGACTATGTAGTGACCAAGTGATTAGACGTTGTGTGCCCGATATAGAATTTGATTCTGTTTTAAATTTTTGTCACGCACTAGCATGTGGAGGTCACTTTAGTTCAAAACGCACAGCTAGGAAGGTTCTAGATAGTGGATTGTATTGGCCTACCCTGTTTCGTGATGCCTTTAATTTTTGTAAAAGATGTGTTCGGTGTCAACAAACAGGTAGCATATCTAGGAGAAATGAAATGCCATAACACCCTATCTTATTTTGTGAAGTCTTTGATGTGTGGGGCATTGATTTTATGGGACCTTTTCCCACTTCTTTTGGCTTTTCATACATTTTATTGGCTGTTGATTATGTTTCGAAGTGGGTGGAAGCCAAACCTACCAGGACTGATGATTCTTCTGTGGTTGTAGAATTCGTTCACTCTCACATTTTCTGTAGGTTTGGCATTCCCAGAGCCATTATCAGTGACCAGGGCACTCACTTTTGTAACCGGAGTATGCATAGCTTGCTTAGCAAGTATGGTGTTGTGCATAAAGTAGCTACTCCATACCACCCTCAGACAAATGGCCAAGCAGAAATTTCTAACCGGGAGGTGAAGCAAATTTTGGAGAAAACAGTGCAGCCAAATAGGAAAGATTGGAGTAAAAGGCTAGATGATGCACTTTGGGCCTACAGGACTGCCTACAAGACTCCTATTGGCATGTCACCCTATCGGCTGGTATTTGGAAAAGCGTGTCACTTACCGGTGGAAGTGGAGCACAAAGCTTACTGGGCCGTGAAGAAATGTAATTTGGATTTGAATGAAGCAGGATCTCACAGAAAATTCCAACTCCAAGAGCTTGAAGAGATCAGATTGGAAGCCTATGACAATGCAAGAATCTATAAAGAGAAGACAAAGGCATTCCATGACAAGATGATTGCAAGGAAAGAGTTTGTTGTCGGCCAAAAAGTCTTACTTTATAAATCCCGTCTGAAGCTTATGCCAGGTAAACTTCGTTCTAAATGGGAAGGTCCTTATATAGTTTCTAGTGTTTTCCCTTTTGGTGCAGTTGAGCTTTTGGATGAGCAAACGGAAGCTAAATTCAAAGTTAATGGACATCGGCTCAAACACTTTTATGAAGGAGTTCCATGGGATAACAAGGAGGAGCTCCAACTTCATAACCCACCCTGAATCCCGGTTGTACTCTTTCCCTTTCCCCTTTTATATTGTGTTGTCTTTATCTGTTTACTGGATTGTGTGCTGGCATTGAGGACAATGCAATGTTTAAGTGTGGGGGGGATACAAATAAATTTTTAGTTTTGTTTTATTTTGGTTAGTTGATTTTTATAGTTTCTAGGTTTTTAGTTAGTTTTATGTTATGTTTTTAGTTAGTTTTATGTTATTTTCCAATTAAAAAAAAAAATTGACAAATTTTTGAAAATTTTTTGAAAAATAGTATGATTCTTTTCAGTTTTCCTGTGAAAGTTGCAAGTTGAGATGATTATAATTTGGATTCACCTAGACATGACAAGTAATGAATCTTGTGTTTTGATTCAAGTGAAGTGGCAATAAATTTGATTTCAATGAATTATTTGATAGCTATTAGCTGGTGAGAATTTGAGCCTTAATTGTTCAATTCTAATGTGTATTCACCTATCTTTGTTTTCACTCTAGAACTTGTCTTGATTCTTTGTTGAGACCATATTTGCACTTGCATGCATGAAAATGATAAGGCATTTATTTCTTTTACAGCTAGAGCCAAAAAGCCAACCATTCATGCATCTTTATCCATTGTCTAGCTACTTTGAGCCTTGTATTTTCTTTTCTTATTACCCATAGCCATTTAAAAGTGTTTCCTACCGTGTTTTAGGATGCCTTAGGAATTTCAAGAGCATTGCACTTGTTTGGGATGAGAGAATGTATGCTTTACATCAAGTTAGGCCATTGATAATAAGAGTTGAGGAATATGTTCTGAAAAAAAAAACAAAAAAAAAAATATGCAATTGCAAAGAAAAAGATAAAAAAAAAAAAAAAGAAAGCAAAAGAAAAGCAATGAAAAAAAAAAAAAGTGTTTTAAGTTAAGTTTATAGTTGCTTGTATTAATTAGAAATAAGGCCTTGAATGCACATTTTTCCCTATCCTAAATCTTCATTGAGTGCTCTTGAGGTTCTAAGGTATCCATTTGTTTTGTATTTTCCTTATTTTTGTTATCCATTCATTTCATTCCCTAGCCCCATTACAACCCCAAATAAAGTCCTATTGATTTATGTATTGCATTTAGTATGGGTGGTGGAGATTTAGATACTTGACAAGCTTATGGTAGTGAACTTTGATGGGTGGAATTTGAGTGAATCACATTCCCTTAAACACTTGAGAGTTGAGAGTAAACACTAACCATGTGAGAGGCTATGCATTTTCAATTCATTCTTTTCAAATAAATTGCCATGGAACTTAATTTCTTGATACAAGTGAAATTAACTTTGATTGTTGAGGTGATGAAGAATTGTGATTAGTCTCCAGCTTATGATTCTTACACTCCTTTTTCATTTTTTCATTTTCCATTTACCATTCCACTAGCTGGGTGTTTTCATTCAGTCTTCTCTCTTAGATTTTAAGTTTTGCCCAGGAGTGCAAAGGTTTAAGTGTGGGGGAATTTGATAAGCATGAATTTTATATCTTTTATTCTTCCTAACTTGAACATTTTAATGATCAAATGTGGCTTTAGAGGTTTAATTAGTTGAAATTTGATTTTAGTAGCCATTCTTTGCATTCTAGAAAATAAGTCACAAAATCTTGGATTTTTAATGCATAAATTTCAATAAATAAATTTTGAAGCTTTTCCTACTTAATCTTTCTTTCCTTTCTTGTTGTGCAGATCATTGGGTCTTCTTAGTTTCATACATGGGATGGAATTCCACATGTGGCTCCATTTATAGCAATCACACACCAAAACAGAGAAGCACACACACATGCAGTGGCTGGAACTCGAAGAAGTCTGTGAAGAGACGAAGAAGAAGTTGCTGGAAGTTCTGGTTGATAATGAATGCAAGGCGTGATTCCAGAATAGCTGAGCAGGTTCTACGTGGCAGAAACAGAGAAGAAAGCAACGTGTGGTATAAACAAAAGCTGCACGAAGGAAGCAGAACCACGTAAAAGCTGCAGAATGTGGAAGCCTGGACTGAGACACACAAAGGAGAAGAAAACGAAGAGCAAGGAGCTGACGTTAAAGGGGAAAGCTTCCACGTGAAGAAGCTGCAGAAACTGGGGAGAAGTAACGTGACAGAAACGAAGGATGAAGCACAGCAGCCAACATGGAGAAAAACACGTGAAGTCTGGACATGAAAGCTTGTGTGAACAGAAGCTTCGAGCTAAAAAAAAAAAAATGAAGAAAGCCATGGTCTGGCTCGAAGAAAGAGCAGCAGCAGGGCAGAACCAAAGCAACGCACACATGCAGAGAGAGGAACGTGGAACATGACGTGAACAGTGAAGAAGGGATGCGAGTCTGTGTCTGGCATGCATGTGGATTATAATAAATAAAAAGCAATGGGGCCCATGTTTTTACACGCACAAGGGAGCTTCAGATGATTAAAATTAGAGAAGGGAGAACATGTGAAGAGAGCTGGAGATTAAGAGCTGAGCACGTGGAATTAAGAAGGCTACGAGCTGACGTGGGAATTAAGATGAAGATGAGGATTAGTTGCGGGATTTCAGCGTGCAGAATCAGAAGGAGGGAGACGTGAACAACGAGGAGAAGGTGAAAATAAAAACCTAGAGGGGACGCTGGGAGATATATCGAAGAGGAGAACGTAGAAGGAGAGACGGCAGAAAAAGAGTGCGAGAAATTCCAGCGCTGAAGAAGAAGAGTTTTTTTTTTTCTTTCTCGATGGCTGCCTCTTTGATCGATTTTCCTTCATTTGATCCCTCCATGGCAGCTTGAATTCATTGTGGTGGCTAGCTGAAGATTGAATTCTCCTAGATGAAGATTTGAGCTCTACATCTCCTATTGAATTTGGATAAAACCCTCTTGCCCAATCTTTTGATTTTAGTATTATTTCCTTTATTAATTTGTCTAGGTTTAGCTTTTTGGTTTAGGAATTTAATTGCTGGAATTACTGGATTGAATTAATTCTTGGATTGAACTTGATTTGAATTTTGGAATTATTTTTTATCATCATTCCAGAATTAATGACTGTGCAATTGAACTCTAAATTCCTCTTGACTTTAGGCTAATTGATGCAATGGTTATTGGGTTAGTTAGCTGGAACTTTTGTGCAATTAATTGCTTGAGGGGTTAATTAATCTAATTGGTGAATTAGCATCTTGAGTGAATTGTGCAGTAGCTTTCATAAATAATAAAATTTAGTATAGTGTGTTCTTATTCTTAATTCAATTAATTAGTTGTTTAAGGTTTCTTGTGGTTGCAAAATTCTTTGAACAATTGATGAATTGAATCTTGGATGGTTATTCAAGAACCTTATGAGGAATGCAATAAAGAGCAAGAACTTAATCCTAAATTGGTAAGCTAAATAGAGCAAGGATAATTGAACTCTAGGGAATCCAATTGAAAGCTAGTTACCTCATTTACTTGATAAATCACTTGAACTTAGTTTTAGATTTCTAATTCTTGTCAATTAATTTTAGTTCAATTAAATTCTAGCATATCAAACCCCCAAGTTAGATCCTAATAGTAATACTTAGAATATTCTTCCATAAACAATTTAAGGCACAAACTCCTTGGAAAGATGACCTAGGTTGCACCATTATCTACAAATTTATTTTGTTACCTAGTTAAATTTGAGATTGCTCAACACGATCATCAGAGACCAAGAGAAGGAGGAAGAATAAAGGAAAGGTAAGCAAGTTCCTCTCATTTCTACTTAGAATCTTGATCTCCTCTCTTTGCCCTCTCTTTCTGTGGTTTTGTTTATGAGATTAGTTAGATTTTGGGTATGGGTCAGAAGAGGAAAAGTGGAAAACACCCTTGAATCTCTTTGGTTTCCTTGAAAATGTTGTTTCCACTACCATGAGAGCTTAAGAGAGAATAAGAATTGGTGACATTCTAGAGAGAGAGAGAACCCTAGGTTCTTATGTGTTAGAAGGTTTGCTCTGAATTAAGTTATGAGAGAGTAATTTATGCTCTTGATTGTGTCTAGGCTCAAGTGAAGCACCTCCATCAAGGTGTGAGTGTGAAACTAAGAAGGGAGAAGAGGAATTGAAAGGAAAAGCTTGTGTTGACTCATAAGGTAGCTCTCTTTCCACTCTTTCTTGTTACATTCTTGGATATAATGGTCATTGTATGCTTGTGTATATGCTTATTGTATGGAATATGCCATATGCTATTGCTTTGAGGCATTGATACCAATGTGCTTGTGTGTTAGATTGTGAGAATTGCTCGGGTGAGGTAGTGCCGAAAGTCCCTTGAAATGGGTGAGGTAGAGCCGAAAGTCCCTTGAGATGGGTGAGACAAGGCCAAAAGTCTCATAACCGAGTGAAGCCAAGTCAAAAGTCCCTAAACTCGGGTGAGGCCATCCAAAAGTCCCTAAACTCGGGTGAGGCGAGACCAAAAGCCCCTAGAGCTTACTTGTGGCATTGTTGTGATTTTCATAGCATGTACAACATGTATTATATGATTGAGAATGGTTGGATATTAAATTACATACTTTGACTTGTTATATGCCTTAATTGTTTACTTGAATGAGTGCATGAGCTACTGAGATTCCATGAATCTCACCCCTTCCCCTCCAACTTAACATGCTAGGTGGATCTCAAGGAGAAGCAAGTGCACACCAAGGAGCCTAGGAACATGTTAGCTAGATGATAGCTTTATTTTGGTCTTTTGATGTAAAGTGGTGCCAAAATGTATATGCACCCACTATTTTTGAGATGTAAATGTATGGATATATGATGTACAAACTATGTAGAGAGCCAAATCAATGGAAATGTGGGTTTTGCCCCTTTTGTTGAATGTATGTGATAGTGTATTTTTGGCCGTAGCATAGTGAGTTTAGAATGTATGTTGATTTGGACCACTTGGACATGTTATATATACTATATTCATGCTTTTAAACTTGTCCATTAGGAGTGAGAACGTGTGAGAGGCCATTTGGACCCACTTTGACCATTTTGGGTGCCAAAATTGTTAATTTTGTGAGTTCCATCAAAGTGTGACCAAATGAGCTCTTCTTGCTATGAAATTTGGCATGCCTCTAGATTTTGTAGAGAGCTTCTTGGAAAGATAAGGTGGGTAATATTTGGAGGTCTAGAGAATATTTGGCGAATTGTTGAAATTGGGAAAAATTGATGGTTAGGTTATGTACTGTTTCACTAGTCCAAAAATGAATCTGTGGCATTCATGGAACAAAAGGAGTCCAAATGTCGTGAAATTTTATACACATAAACTAAAAAATCACAATGACCTATAACAACTAGAATCACCTAAATTGGATGTCTGTAGAGAGAGAACGAACCTTCTGAAGTTCTATATCAGCATCAGGGAGCCCATCCGACCTCCGTTACTGTTCCATCAGTTTTCTAGGTATAAGAGCTATTGAACTGATCTGAACTTATTTTTTTCCTCTGGTAGACATTTGTAGGTTTTCAAATTGGTATAGTGTGCCTAGATTGGATTTTTTTGGATTTAGGTCTGAATTTTTGAAGTTCATGACAGTAAGCTGCGCCAGAAACAGGGATAGTCAGACCTCTGTCCCATTTTCGATGTCAAACATGGTCTAAACACTGTGATTACGATTGGGAATTATTTTTAGTGTAAAGTTAACACTTAGAACTTTACAGAAAGCTAAGGTTTTCTAGATTCCCATTTTTCTCTAATTAGTTATGATTTTCCAAAGTTAGAGCCAAAATCTGACTTTCGGGTCTATGTGAGAAATGGCATTTTTCTGGTTTTTGGCTCCATACCTGTGGCTTATGGCTTGTTTTATGCTATGTATGAGTTTTATAAATGGAGTTTGAGTAGAGAATGTGAATGATGGATTCACAGGACCCATGGGGCAAAAAATGAGTGTATGAAACCCCATTTTATCGCATGAAAATGCCACGGATTGGTATTGGTTCTTTAGAAATCATATGGAACCGAGCCCAGTGAGAGGCTAGATAGCGGAAGTATATTATGGTGTTACACTTCCTAGGTTTAATCTAGAGTATAAATGAGTTCTTGAGATACCTAAGATGCTCCCCACAAGCTTCCTCCTTCAAGAAAAGCAAGAGAACTCCACGAAGCCCAAAGGAAGCCTATGTCTTGGCCTAGCTTGTTTGTGTAGGTGGGGGAGTTTTAAATTTTTCTAAGACCATTCTTGAGTCATATTTGATAAATAAAAATAAAGGGAGGCCTTGGAAAAATTTTAGAACTCATGGAAAGTGATTTGGTGTCTTAGGTTCCATAATATGACCTAAAGAAGCAACATGATGCTAGGCCTTTTGTTTTAATGATGTGATGACTCCAAGAGGCTTAAAAGGAGTCAAGAATAATATTTGAAAGGAAAGAATGAGGCCTAAAAGTCATTTGAGGGGTGTTGCTTCATTAGGTGCCAATATGGACCATAATGGAGGTTGTAGAGTAATCTAGGGTCTAAGTAAGTTGCATGGCCCTAAAAATTATTTCATAAACTTAATTGGCTCCCATAATTTGTATCTAGGATAAGAGAAACTATCTCCACCAACTTGTGGGTGTGTGGCCGAAAGAGAAGGCTTGAAAGCTAAGGAAAAAGTGTGTGTTTGTATACAAGGTAGATCTCTCCACCTTCTCTCATGCATGGATGTGTGTTTAGCTTGTTTTAGAATATGTGTATGTGTATTTTCAAGCTTTGAAAAATATGCTAGCATGCCTTTATATGCCATGATGCTTGTTGTCATGTTATGTTTTTAAATGAATCCATGATATTTGTATGAGTTTGCTTGAGTGTGGAGAGGCTAAGAACTCTTCCCTTTGGTGAGGATGAGCCAAGAACGCTTGAGCTTGGTTTAGACAAAGTAAAGAGTCTCCCAAAAGTAAAGTGGGCTCCCAAGAGTATGGTTGAGTCCAAAGTTCTTAAAGAATGGGTAAGACAAATCCAAAATCTAAAAGGAGAAGTGTGAGGCTAATCCAAGCACTTGGTGAACTCTTGAATGCTTTATATGATGTGCTCACATGCCAAGCTTGTGTTAAAAATGCTTATGATTTTCATTTTCTCCATACATGCATTTAAAAGGCTTGCTTTGAACATATTATATATGATTGAATGGGAGATGAGCTATTGGGATTCTTTGAATCTCATCCCCTCCTCTCCAATGATCTAACACGCTAGGTGGACTAAGAAATTATGGTGAAGGGAGCCAACAACCTTGAAGAAGGACAATTGACAAGCTTATGTGTTATTTTGTTTATTTTGGAACCATATTGATAGTTCATCATGTATATGGTGTTGTAAATGTACCATGACTCTTGAGACATGTATAAATACATCATTATGTGATGTTTATATGTATGGATATGATGTATGACCTCGAGCATATGTTTTAAGTATCTAATGCCAAAGTATGAGAATTGAAAGTTTCATGGATATGTGTATAAGTGGGGTTGAATGGCCAAAATGAGATGTTGAGGTTTGGGACCATTTGGGTAACTCAAAAAAGTCTTAAATATACTTTTAGACTTGCCTAAAAGGTTCCAAAACCAAGGGAAATCTATTTGGCAACTTTGGTACCCTATATGGAGCCAAAATTGACCATTATAGAACCCTATGTCACTTTTTAGCCAAATGAGTTAGTCTTGATCTGAGATTTGGCATACAATTAGGTCTCCTTGAGATCTTTCTGGGAAGCTAAAAACATAATTTTCTGAGATCTAGAGAATATTTGATGAATTTTCAAAGTTGGAAATTTTTATGGATTCTGGTATGTGCATTTTTCATATTGGTAGTTTTGTGTTTTATGTCACCTGATGGCCAAATGGTGTCCAATGCTTGTTATATTTTATATCAATAAATTATAAGTCATAAGATTTCTATAGCCACCAAGATCACCTCATTTGGAGGTCTGAGCAAAGGGTTATGCATTTTTGAAGTTGGCTGTCAATAGTAGTGGCGTCCCAGGAGTTTAGTTACTGTTCTATAGGATTTCAATGACTAAATGTATCTGTTTTATTCTGGAATTATTTTTATCATCAATTTAACATTTTTATATTTCCATAATAACTGAATGTATGTGATTTCTATTTTTATAGAATTAGTTATAAATTTTGGAAGTTTGTATCAGTAATCTGAACAGCAGCCCAAGTAGCCAGTGACCTCTGTAGCTTTTCGGATGTCAAACGTCCTGTGATGAAGTTTGTGACCTAGGAATATTTTTAGTGTGAATTAGACATCCTAATATTTCCATAATGACAAAGATCTCATGATTTCTAATGTTTTAGATTTAGTTATGATTTTTCAAAGTTGGGTCAGAAAATGGAGCAAATCTGGCCGAAAATATGCTTGCTTATTTTGAGCTCTATTTTGGTTTCCATGAATTGTAGGCATATTTTTGTGATGTAAATGAGTTACAATGATGGGATTAAGTATGAGAATATAAAACATGAGCTCACACGATCCACGTGACACCGATTGCAAATTTTTAGATATAGCGCAATGCGAAAAAGTCTATTATTTACATCCCCTTTTCCATATGCTCTTATGGGATTGATAATACAAAGCTTATAAATGGCATAAAATGAGCTAGAAGTTATGGTGTTACATCAAGCTTGTGAAAAGAGAATTGGATAGGTTGGTTTTGAGTGTATATACAAGCCTAAACACTTTTGAGTGAGAGTGATATACACATTACTTTTGGTAAGGGATTACGAGCTTGGGTTTTCCCTTGTCAAGTTAATTATCATGGTGTCTTTAATCTTAATGCATGTAATAATTACTTGGATAAGAAAGATCTTAAATGTTTTGGTTTACTTTTAGCTTGTGATTAGAACGTTTACTCTTTGCAGTTTTGTTTTATTCCTCTTGTTTTTCTTTGATTTTGGTTTGCTTTGCCTAGGAGTGCAAAGTAATAAGTGTGGGGGAATTGATAAGTGTTAATTTTTATATATTTTTATCCACATTTATTATTATTTTTAATGATTAATTTGAGCTTAAATGGATTTATTATACAATATTTGAATTTTTGGTCAATTTTGAAAAATAATATAATTTTGAATTAATTAGGATAATTTTTGGGCTTAAATTGATAATATTTTATTTTTCATATTTCTTTGATGGGTTGAATATTTCTAATCTTTAAAATATTTATTAAATTTATGCAGATTTTTGGAGATGAATTAGGAATCATTGGTGAAGACAATTTTGAGCAAATGAATTGAAGATTTAAAGTGAATCAAGGGTCAAGATTGGAGCAGAATTTTTATTTTTATTAATTACTTGATAATGACATTTTTTGTAAATAGGATATTAGGTTTTATTTAGTTTTCTTGTGGGAAGAGAGGAGAGACGCCAAAAAGGGAAAAAGAGAGAATTGCTGCTTTGACTTTTCTTGCCTTCGTACTGCACGTAGAGACGGCCAGGGGGAGGGAGAGAAGGAATTTGGTTGCTTCTTTATTGGCTTTTTTGGACTTGCGAGAGGACGCCTGTAACACCATGAATTCTAACTCATTCTAACTCATCAAGTTCCTTTACATGACTTAATATCATGAATCCTGTGAGTTTTACATGAAAAAGACAAAGAAATAATGCTCATTTTAGCATTGCACTGGGTCTCAAAATTTCATTCGGTGTCACGTGGACCGTATGAGCTCATACTATACTTCCTCATATTTAATTTCATCATTACAATTCATTCACATCACAAAAACATACTTACAACCCATGGAAACCGAAATGGGGCATGGAAACTTAAAGATCATTCTCGGCCAGAATTGGTCATTTTTCTGGGTAAACTTTGGAAAATCATAACTAAATCTAGAAAAATCAAAACTATGCAATCTTGGTCATTCTGGAAAGCTTGGGATGTCTACTTCACATAAAAATACGTCCAGGTTACAATATTTATCACCTAGGATGTTTGACATCCAAAAATTATGATCTTTAGCTTCCCAGAAAGCTCTCAATGAGATCTAATTGCATGCCAAATTTCAGATCAAGACTAGCTCATTTGGCCAAAAAGTGACATAGGGTTCCATTATGGTCAAATATGGCTCCATATGAGGTACCAAATTTGCCAAATGGTCTTCCCTTGGTATTGGCACCTTTTGGGCAAGTCTAAAAGCACATTTGAGACTTGTGTGAGCTACCCAAACGATCCCAAACCTCATGAATCTCATTTTGGCCATTCAACCCACATTTATACACATATTCATCAAACTTTAAACTTGCATACTATGGCATTACATAATCAAAACATGTGCTAGTGGTCATATATCATTTCCATACATCTAAACATCACATAATAATATCTTTACATATGTCTCAACGTTTATAGTACATATACAACATCATATACATGATAAACCATCATTATGGTTCCAAAATAGCTAAAACCAAGGCATAAGTTTGTCAATCTCCTTCCTTTAGGGTTGTTGGCTCCCATTAGCATATCCGCTTGGTTCATATAGCATGTTAGATCATTGGAGAGGAGAGGATGCAATTTAAAGAATCCTAATAGCTCATCTCCCATTCAATCATACATAACATGTGTAAAGCAAGCTCTTCAAATGCATGCATGGTGAAAATAGAAGACATGCATATTTTAAAAATAATCTTGGCATGTGAATCAATCATACAAGACATTCAAGAGCTCACCAAGTGCTTGGATTGGCCTCACACTTCTCCTCATGGATTTTGGACTTGCCTCACCCATTCTTTAAGAGCTTTGGACTCAACCATACTCTTAGGAGCCCACTTTGCTTTTGGGAGACTCTTTACTTTGTCTCAACCAAGCTCAAGGGTTCTTAGCTCATCCTCACCCAATGGAAGAGTTCTTGGCCTCTCCACACTCAAGCAAACTCATACAAACATCATGCACTCATTAGAAAACATAACATGACATCAAGGATCATAGCATATAAAGGCATGCTATCATACTTTTTAAAGCTTGAAAATACAGATACACACATTCTAAAACAAGCTAAACACACATTCATACATGAGAGAAGGTGGAGAGAGCTACCTTGTATACAAGCACACACTTTTTCCTTAGCTTTC
The DNA here is from genome assembly GCA_032878935.1 of Erythrophleum fordii. Taxonomy (NCBI): domain Eukaryota; kingdom Viridiplantae; phylum Streptophyta; class Magnoliopsida; order Fabales; family Fabaceae; genus Erythrophleum; species Erythrophleum fordii. The sequence goes on along the minus strand of JAVQMF010000054.1, from coordinate 24,974,912 downwards.
AAGCCTCCTCTTTCGGCCACACACCCACAACTTGGTGGAGATAGTTTCTCTTGGCCTAGATACAAATTACGGGAGCCAATTAAGTTTGTGAAACAATTTCTAAGGCCATGCGACTTGCTTAAACCCTAGATTACTCTACAACCTCCATTATGGTCCATATTGGCACCTAATGAAGCAACACCCCTCAAATGATTTCTAGGCCTCATTCTTTCTTTTCAAATATGATTCTTGACTCCTTTTAAGCCTTGGAGTCATCACATCATCAAAATAAAAGGCCTAACACCATGTTGCTTCTTTAGGTCATAATATGGAACCTAAGACACCAAATCACTTTCTATGAGTTCTAAATTTTTTCCAAGGCCTCCCCTCAATTTCATTTATCAAATATGACTCAAAAATGGCCTTAGAAAAATTTAAAACTCTCCCTAGCTAGGAGAACTCATCTAGGCCGAGGCTATGAATCATATTGGGTTCCATGGAGCTTTTTTTGTTTTCTCAAGGGAAGAAGCATATGGGGAGCCTCTTAGGGATCTTGGGAGCTCATTTAAACTCTTACTTAGGCCTAGAAATTATCATACAAAATCAGATTTTACAAGGTGTAATTGAAACCCTAGAATTTGCATCTTGAAATCTAATGGCTTTTTGATAATTCCCTTTGCATATTCTTAATCTCCACACCCTTTCTCCTTAGATTCATGCTTGGTTCTACCTAAAAATCATCTCCTCCTAGGGTTTTCTTAAGTGGGGCGAAATGGTGGAGAAGGGGACCAAAAATGACAACCATAGGAAGAGAAATTACCTTGTTTTCTTGCTTTTTCTCACTTGAATCTTGTATTCTTTGAGCTCCTCTCTTCAAATCTGAACTTTCCCTTGAATATCTCCCTTGAATCAGATTTATAAACCTCATTTTAATCATAAGAAACAAAGGAGAATGGATGAGAAGAGGTTTGGAAGAGAAAGAGCATGAAAAACTACTAATTTCCATACCTTAAGCCTTTGATTTCTCCTCCTTTTCTTCCCCTTCTTGTGAGCATTATCCCCTAGGGTTTTCTTCTAGTTTTAGGCAGAAGATGGTCATGCATAATGAAGGGAGGAGAAGGGTGCATCATATATATAGGTGGGAATAAGTTACACTTTTCAAAAATTTCCATTTTACCCTTCATACTTTTCATTTTCGTTTCTCCTTCGTTTTAGCTCCTTTTTTAGAACCATCTTTTCCATTATAAAATTTAGGTTCCTGATTTAGTAAAATTCCTTTGGAATCACTCAAATTGGAGCTAAAACCTTTTCGAACGAATCCGTTAAAGTTCGGGCACACTGATGTTAGAAAACGTCCACCGGAGGGCCTTTAACTGTCCCGAGGCTTTCCATGATTTTTAGGGCCTCTGAGAACCCCGGAAAAGTCAAAAATTTTATTTAAAAGGCCCTCTTGTATGTTTTTCAAAAAGTGCCCATATTTACGAAAATTCCACTGGCCTTTTGACAAATTTTTCGAATCACTCTGGCCTTGATTTCTGGGCAACTCAAGGCTCAAATCCTCATTTTCTAATATTTAAAATTTTATCATAATTTTAGTTGGCCCTAATTCCTTCTATTTCAGGGACTTCCTTTTGTATCTGGCCCACTTCTACCGTTTACAAAGAAACTGAACATTGCATTTCTCACGTTTATGGAGGGACCGAATGTTACAATGCCAGACCTGGAGCATAGAGGATGAATTGCCATTTTCTTCATTTTTTCCTTTTCTGGACTAACGCGAGAGGACGTTGCACCTGGGAGAACGATTTGGCTGCTTCTTCATTCATTTTTTAGACTTTTCCTTTTCGAACTGCACACCAGGCCTGGAAGAAAACGAGCTGCTGCCTCTTGATTGGTTTTTCAGACTTCATAGATGGGGCTAGAAAGTTCGCTGGGAGATGCTGAAGGACTACTTGTTCACTTTTTCATTGGCTCTTTGGATGTGAGACGCTAAAGGACGCACTTAGAGGCAGAGTCAATGCCGAACCATCATCACTCTTTTCTCCTCTCACCAACACGTTGCCATCCTAACATATCACCACCATCATCCATTGATTTTCCTTCATCATCTCTTTATAGAATAGAGCTTGAAGGAGTTTAGAGAAACCAATTCCATGGAAGCTTAAAGAAGGGTGGCACCAAGGTGGAGCATGAAGGAGGAAGGCTTGAGCTCTTGATTTACATGGATTGAAGACCATTGAGGATTTTTTTTTTCTTCCAACCTTTTCCTCTTTCAATTTCAAGAACTTAGGGATTTTCTAGTTTTAGGAATTTCTATGTGGATTTAATGTTGAGACCTAGTTTTAGGTTGGACAATGATTTAATCTTGGATTGTAATTGGAATTGGTGTTATTTGAGACTGGAATTATGTTTTGTGGTTGCTGGAATTTTGGTTTCTAGACCTTATAATGTTGATTGGATTAATGTTTGAGTTCTCTTGCATTAATTTGATTAATATTATGATTTTAATTGCTTATATTGGTCTCTTGTGGTACTTGATTGTTGAATTAGGTAGTATAATTGCTTAATTATTTAATTAGGTAATTAAAACCAAAATTTCAGAATTAATTGAATCCAATTGTTGAAGGATTTGATGAGTTTAATTGGCTTAATTACTTACAAATTACTTGAATTAGCTAAAGGTTTCTTAGTTAAGTCAAGTGATGTGTATTTGAGCCTAGGGTTTCCTATTCTCGGATTAAATTAATTAAATTCATTGGTCTACTGTCTAATCACTTCTCTTGGTTTCAATTAATTTTTGGTGAGTGAGGAGTGCTGAAATTCCTTGCAAAACCTTAGTTGCCTCCTGTTTGTCTTTTGCATTTTCACAATCACTTTAATTTCAATTTAGAGCAATCTAGTTTAATTACTTGTTTAGTTTTTCTCTTTTAGTTGAAATTTAATTTCTTAATTAAAACCCCCCCAATTTCCTACATTTAGTTCAATTAATTTTGCATTTAAAGAGAGTTTTCTAGAATTTCCATAATATTTTAAACATCAAATAATCGCCTAGAATCAATTCAAACTAACCCCTAAATTGCTCCTTGGGAAGAATGACCTAGGGTTGACCTATACTATATTGAATCAATCTTAGTTTAATTGAATGCTTAAGCGACTAAGGCATCTTCACCCTCCTATGACTTCTTGAGTGGGGCAAAACATGGAGAGAAAAGGAGTAAGGGGTAGCAACCATGGAAGACGAAATTACCTTGTTTTTCCTTATTTTCTCACTTGAATCCTCCTTTGTTTGGCCTCCTCTCGTCAAATCCAAATTTTTCCCTCAATTTCTCCCTTAAAATAGATCCATATACTTCAATATAATCATAAGAAATAAAGGACAATGGAGGAGAAGAGGTTTAGAAAGGAAAGAGCATGAAAAACTACCAAAAATCCATACCTTTTAGCTTTGATTTCTCCTCCTCTTTGTTTTCCTCTTGTACGGCACTCTCCTAGGGTTTTCTCTAGTTTAGGGTAGAAACATATGAAGCTAAATGAGTGGGAGAGTGGGGTGCCCTATATATATAGGTGGAGGAAGAATGACTTTTCAAAAATTCTTGTTTTACCCTTCATTTTTGACTTTTTTGTTTCTAATTCATTTTAGCTCCTTTTTTAGAACCTTTTTATTATAAAATTTAGGTTACCAATTTAGTCAAATGCCTTTGGAATCACTCAAATCGGAGTTAAAACCTTCCCAAATGAATCTGTCAAAATTTGGGTACACCAACGTTGGAAAATATCCACCGAAAGGGTTATAACTATCCCAAGGCTTCCTATGGTTTTCAGGGCCTCTGAGAACTCTGAGGAACTCAAAATTTTCATTTAAAAAGCCCTCCTATGAAAATTCCAAACTTGTGAAGCTTGAAGATACCATTAACCCATTTCTTGGTTCATTTTTCTTGGCTATTCTTAGGTGGACACTCATAAATAGGTGAGTTTGGACTAGCTTGGCCTACACATAGCAATCCACAAGACTAATTAATTCATTAAGATCCACTTTAGGTCTTATTAACTTCACTTAATCATATTAGAATTTAATATGGAAATTAAAGTTAGTTTGTAATACTCTGAAATTAATTAAGGATAATTATAATTAATTATAAATTGATATAAGTTTAATTAAAAAATTAATTAGGAGAAGTGGACATTAATTTAGGCCTTATGATTAGTTAAATTATGCTTGGGGCCTAATATAAAAGCCCAATCATGCCATGAGCTTAATAGGAGAGCCCAATACTAGTTTTCTTGTAGGCCCAATTTAAATTTTCTAGAAGTCCAAAACTTAGGAGTGAATTTAAGTGAAACAAGAGTGTATTTAGCCCAAACTTAGGGAAATGAGTCCAAATGGGTCTTAGGCTATTGGATCAGCACATTCCATCCTTAACTTTAAAAATTATGTAGCCCAACTTATAATGTTTGGCCCAACAAATAAAAAATCTAAAGCCATTTGGATTTGGGCCTTAGGGTCAGCCTAAGACCCAATCTAAACCCAAAAATCCCTTCTCCCTTACTCTATTTTGCAGAAAACACAAGGGGCACAAGGGAAATTCGGAGGTCTAAAGTGGAGGTTAGGGTTCTTGGCAAAAATCCATTTTCTTTCACTCATAAAATCAAAATCAGCCAAGATAACTGATATATAACTTAATCTTCTTTTCTCCCTCTTCAATTTGACCCAATTGGGTTTTCATTTGGAGCCTTTTCACCCACACCCAAAATCTGAAATGTGTTGCTTGGTGTTTTCTTGGAGGATTTTTGGAGGTTAAGACTAAGGGTGTTGTTAGGTAAGTATTTCCTTCCTATCTAGAGGTAGTTTCTACTAGTTTGAAACCTCTATAGTTGATTTATAATATGGGCCTTTATTTGTGCAAAATTACCTAGAAATTTGAGTAATATCTTGGAGTTTCTGGGTAGGTGAAGCCCAAATCCAAATTTAAGATTCCTTAGGGCTAGGTAAGTGTCCTCTAGGTAGTTTTTAGTAGTTTAACTCTTTCGATATTGGTTTACTACTATAAATGATGAGCAAGAGTAGTAATAGTTTAGTTTTGTAAACATAAGCTGAAATAACATTGTTGTTAGCTTAAAGAATTGTCAACCAAGTGAGATAACTGGGGTTAATTTTTATTCCTTGCATATGTTCAATTTAATTTTATATCTGCAGCATATGTATGATTTTAAATGCTAAATAAATGGTAGACTATCTGATATGTTGTGATTAGACCTTGTGAGTCCATGGTGGAGTTGTAGCATGGCTGCCACCCGTGCATTGTGTTTCGATTGGACACCGGGTTGTGATCAGACCCTGAATGCACTGAGCCTAGGTTGTGCTCCTTAGGGAGTTGGTGTCATAAATGGACCTCTTCTGGTGTTAATGGCCTTCAACATGTTGTGTGTGATTGTTAATATGGGATAATAATCACTGGTAGCTTAACTATTGCATTTTACTGATAGTATGTTATTGCTGATATTTATCCGATTTAATGCATATATATTGATTAATTTGAAGCGTATGAATGGAATCTACCTCTTATTATTGAGATTTGCATCTCATCCTATTTCATGGGCTAACTATTTTTAGATGAAGGCTCTTCAGGCAAGGATAAAAGGAAGTAAGTGGATGAACATTTATGAGTTGAGAACTTGTGTGAGGATTGCTACACTTAGATTAATCTAACTTAGGGTAAATGCTAATTTTTTTGTTCTTTTATATAGCATCATCATGTAATCATATTATTCAATATAGGTATTTTGTGTTTTGGTAAATAATGATGTAACTAATAGGGGGCTAGACCTTATACAAATTTGGAATCTAATATACATGCTCATTTATATCTAATATGGAACATTACTGATGCTGAGATATAACTTATTATTGGAGATTGTAATTATGTGTTGTCTTAAATGTTGACTTAGACTAGTATTGTATAACACCTCTATTATATTTTACATTTAAATGATAATGGCAATGGCTTTTAGTATTCCTTATGTCAAAGTTTGTGATTTGCTGATATATGGTAGATGGATGGGTAGAGATCAAAACCTAAATTTTGAATTGATTAGAATTGGTATTTTGAGTAATTTAGATAGTAGGATGCTATTAGAACCTCAAAAATTAAGGTAAAATGACCATAGAATGTTGCTAGAGGGAGGTCTGGTATGTGTGGGATGAAATTTAGAGAGGTTAGTGCAATAGGGGTTTGAGCTGTGGCTAAAACTACTTAAATCATAGCTAAGAAAGATCCAGAAGCTAGGAGTGCCGTAGTGTGAGATGCCTTACTACGGCACAACACGAGAAATTCACCCAAGGAGAGTAATAGAGAGCAAACTCACGATGGTAAGTGTCAGGAGTTGTGTTCCAGAAGGCTTTCTCACCATGGTGCCACATAGGCTCACTGCGGTAAGGCACCAACTCATGAAAGTTTGAATAGTAGGTTCTCGAGAGCACTTTCGCTTTGGAAGGTCTGAGTTATGGCATAAGGTTCATAGTTTTGACTTTAAGTTCTAGTAACCAACTTAGCCATGGCAAGAAAGGTCCAAGTCACAGCCTAAGTCCCCCACACTCTTATTTTGACCTAAAAACCCTGATTAATAACTAGGATTACTTATGGACTTAAATTGTTGTAATAGTTTGGCTAATAACTCTAATAATATCAAAATTCAAAATTTCTCACCTTTTTCCTAATTTAAATAAATGTAATGACTTTAGACCTTGAGTTACAATCATTGACTGCATAATTAGGCTTTATCACGATAATTAAGAATTAGGGTTGTTACATGGTTTAGGTCCCTTAAGAGGCAACTCTTGGTTGTCTTTTTCTTGGCTTCAAACTCTCACGTGCTACGAGCTATATAACCTTAATAGAACTCATTTGGATCATCATATGCTTGGTTAAAGAGGTTTAAGGCTAACTTGCTTGTTTAGCCTTATTTAGGCCTCAAAATTTCAATTTATAATTTAAGGCTTCTATAATTATTTATTCCTCTCATTTAAGTCTCAAAATCATTAGAACCCAAGAAAACACTCCCTAAGTGCTTCAAACACTCCTTAGCCGAAACTATACATACATGGAGGCCAACTGGAGTTTTGTTGGTTTCTTCTAGGATTTTAATGCAAATGGACACTTCTTAGCTTCTCTCTAGTTTAATTATATTTTCATATAGCTTAAAATGTTCCCCTAGGATTCCATAACTCTTAAGGTGCAATTGAAACCCTAATTACCCAATCTTGGTTTCTAAAGCTCCTTAAGTGATTCTAATTACATATTCTTAATCTCCATGCCTTAAAACCCTTGTCCCCATCAAGTTTTGGCTGAAACTTAACTCCCTCTAATACCTCCTATGGTTGGCCAAACTATGGAGAATGTAGAACAAAGAAACGCAAAAATCCTACATAGTATCATACCTAGTTAGTTTCCTTGTTCAATGGAAATTCTTATAGTGAAATTAGTTTCTTCAAACTCTCTCCTTCCTCCAATAGTTAAACAACAAAAGTGTTTTTTTTAAGAAGCTAAAACCACCAAAAGAAGGAGCTCAAGGTGGAGAAAAGGATTTTTAACTGGCATAAGGTGTAAAAATGGATATTTTCTTACCTTGGTTGTTTCTTCTTCCTCCCCATTCTTTCTCCTCTTATGCATCTTCCTTGGGCTTTTCCAGAGTTAGTTTAGGTCAATTATAAGGTTGGTGGGACATGGTTGGCCTTATATGAAGGAAAAAGAAACATTTTAAAACAATTACAAAAATACTAATCCCGTTACTCAATTTCAATTCCTTCGTTTAAACCCATTTTAAATTCTTTTTAAAAACCATCTTTTCCATGTGAAAATTTAGGTTTTCCAGTATATTGAAAATATTTTCTTTCAAATTTATAGGGTTTAGAACCATCCTGAATGGCTTGGTCAAAGGTAAGGTCAACTGACAACTTAAATTGCAAATTGAAAGGTTTTTGGCTATTCTGATAGTTCCTATAGTTTTCAAGGTCTTCAGGAACTCTAGTGAGCTTAATTTTATCATTTAAAATTTTCTTCTTTGAGTTTCTAAAAGGCTACACAAAATTATGATTTTACCATTGCCTTTTTTGTTTAGACTGTTTAGTCGTTTTGGCTCCAATTTCGAACTATCTTTGGTTTTATAATCTCATTTCTGGATGCTCTTATTATCATTCTATCCTTACTTGACCCAATTTCATTTTATTCTAGTGTTCTCTTTTATTACCTCATTGGTTTCAATTCAATTTTAGAAAGAATGGATATTACAAAAATAATGTGATAAGTAAATTAAAATAGTGAGATTAGATAGAGGTAGGTTTCATCAAGAGTAATGGATGGTTGCTCAAGCATCATGCCTGAGTCTCCATATCAAAATAATATAGCTAAAAGAAGAAATCAAACATTGTTGGACATGATATGAAATATGCTTAACAGCTCTAACCTTTCTAAGTCCTTGTGGATTGAAGCCCTTAAGATAGATGTATATATTCTTAATCGGGTTCCAACTAAGGCTATTGAAAAGATGCCATTTGAGTTGTTTAAATGTTGGAAATTGAGTTTAAGAAATATGTGCATTTGGCGATGCCCGTTTGAAGTTAAGGTTTATAATCCACAAAAGAAGAAGTTAGACCCAAGGACCATTAGTGGGTACTTCATCGGATATATTGAAAAGTCCAAGGGATATAGATTTTACTATCCATCTCATAATACTAGGATAATGGAATCAAAAAATTCAATTTTTTTTTTAAAATGACTTGATTAATGAGAGTGACCAAACTTAGCACATAGGTACTAAAAATGATCATTCCAGTTTGCAAGCTTTCACATGAAGTGATAGACTGGTTGTGATCCATACACCTCAGGTATAAATAGGTATTGAATAACCAATCATTGGGGATCCATAAACTATTGACCATGAGCTAGTTAATCTAATTGTTGAACAATTATCTGAAACTACTAAGCAACTAATTGAGGAACATGCTTTCTTAGAAAATGCTAACCTAACATTATGAAGATCAACTAGGTTAAGGAGGTTAGTAATTCCTAATGATTATGCTATGTAACTTTGATAATCTAAATACAATATAGGAGCCAAAAATAACCCTGAGACATTTTCATAAACCATAGTTATAGAGAATTTGAAATATGGCACAATGTTAAGAAAGAAGAGATGGATTTCATGGTGTTTAACAGAATCTGGGATCTCATTGAGTTGCCTAATGGTTTTAGAGCCATTGTATGCAAATGGGTCTATAAGACAAAAAGGAACTCATTAACAAACATTAAGAGATATAAGGAAAACTTATCACTAAGGGGTTCACTCAAAAGAAAGAAATTGATTATATAAAGACTTTCTCTCCTATACCTAAGAAAGATTTCCTCTATGTAATAATGCCATTGGTTGCATATTTTGATTTGAAACTACATTAGATGGATGTGAAGATGATATTCCTTAAGAGGGAACTAGATGAGGTATTATATATGAAACAATCAAAAGGATTCACCTTTTAGTGCTAGTGAGTACTTAGTATGCAAGCTTAAGAAATCCATATGTGGATTCAAACAGTCCTGCAGCTAATGGCATCTTAAGTTTCATAATGTTAGATTCTCATTTGGATGTGTAGAGAATGTCATGGATCAGTATATATACTAAAAGATTAGTGGGAGTAAAATCTATTCCCTTGTGTTATATGTGGATGACATATTACTTACAACCAATGCTAAGGGGTTGCTATATGAGGTGAAATAGTTTCTTTTTAAAAGTTTTGACATAAAGCATATGGTTGAGGCTTCTTATCTCATTGCCATTAAAATCCATAGGAATTGAACTCAATGTTTTTTGGGTCTATTACAAGAAACCTACATCAATAAAGTCTTAAAATGATTTTGGATGAAGGATTGTTCACTAAGTACAGTACCTATTTGTGAAAGGTGATAGGTTCAATTTAAACCAATGCTTAAAGAATGATCTAGAGAAGGAACTTATGCATAATATTCCATATTTTTTTCTATTTTGGTCTTATGTATGCTTAAATTTGTACAAGATCTAATATTGCATTCACAATCAGAATGTTAAGGAGATATTAGAGTAATCCAAGTATGGGTCATTGGATAGCTACGAAAAAGATGATAAGGTACTTTAAGGGTACTGAGAATCTTGAGATAGTTGATTACCCAAATTTAGATTTTACCATATATGTTGATTCATGAAAATCAACATCAGGTTACATTTTTATATTTGTTGGCAGGGCCATGTCTTGGAAGAGTACGAAGTAGACTTTGACTAATACTTCTACCACAAAAGCTGAGTTCATATCTTGTTTTAAGGTAACTTTGCATGGTGTATGGCTAAAGAGTTTTATTTCTTGACTTTGAATTATGGATTCAATTTCTAGGCTATTGAGGATTTATTTTGATAACTCGACTGCAATTTTTCGGCTAAGAATAATAAAAGTGATAGTTAAAGCAAGCACATCAACATTAAATATTTGGCCATTCGAGAACATGTCAGAGAAAATAAAGTCACAATTAAACACATTAGCATTAAGTTGAAGATAACTTATCCTTTAACGAAAGGCATGATACCAGTAATATTTAAAGATCATGTATCTAGGGTGGGACTTGATTCTACATTGAGTTATTGATGTATATATTATATATATAATTTATAATAAAGCTCTTATTCAATTTAAGTTGATCTTCTTATTTTGAGTGCACATTTATGTTATTATGTTTTGTAAATAATAACATTAAGAGGACCTAGAATAAGTATATTGATTATTCATTAAGTTATAATGGGTTGAGGGAACAAAGTGCATTGTGATACATGGAAGGTAATATTTGCTTATAAAGGACTACTACTATAATTCATGCATTTAGTTTTTTCTTCTTTAGATATATTCTAGAAATCATTAAGTATTTTGGACCAAGCAGGAGAATGGTAATCATTGCTGAACGTTGGCATTATTTTGAGTTTGTTGCCAATGATTTTTGCAATTTTTGCAACTTCCAACGTGGTCTAATATTGTGGATTTTGTTGATGGAATATTCCTTTGCTTATGCTTGCATATCAGTTTCCTTGATGGAAGGAAGCTTTGAGGGTGACACTTTAAATATTAGGATTCCTAAGCTCATTTGACACACTCTTTAAATAAAAACAGCATCATTTTAGTATATAATAAAGCTTAGAAGCATCTCAATAAGCTGAAACGAATCAAGTTTGGATCTTCCAAAAGCAATGGCTAAAGGTCAAGTTTTATTATGCTTTTCTTGGTTTGGATATCATTTAAGTGTTTTATGTATCCTACGTTAGTCTACAGCACATTGTTGAAAGTATATCTCAACGATTAACTACCTATTACAATAATGTGTCTACTAGATGCTTCTCTCAAAGTCACAGAAATTCCAATAATGCTATACATTTTGATATTTAGCTCTTATTCATGAGAGAGGATTCGTGAATCTCATACTTAAATTAAACATATTTATATAGATCATATGCTAGCAGATCTACTGACCAAGGGCTCACTTATTAAAGTATTTCAAAAACATGTAACTCATATGGGTCTTGTAAAATTTTGTGATGATGCCCTAGTTTAGTAGAAGTTTGAGTTGTGCTTTTTAGGGACACTTTGATGTATTTTGATATTTGATTAGGCTAAGTGTCTTTTGGATGCTTTTCTTTGACATTCTAGTTAATTCAATTTTGAAACCTTATTGGCATTTTAACATTGTTTTCCTTATCGAATTTGATGTTTTTGGTTCATAGTTTTATTTTTGGATTTTGTTATAGTGAATATTGATTATTTGATATTCTTAGTATATCAAGTTGATTTTGTTCTTGTTTTTGGTCTAACTAATTAATTAATCTATCCAAGTGAGAGATTATTGAAATTTTAATTAATTTATAAATTAGCATTAATTGATTATTAGGCTAATAACATGTTACATTTTAATAATATCAAATAATTAAATTTGATTTATGTACTATTTAAATGGATTGAGTTTTTTAATATTATGGGTAGTATGTGATAGGTGAAACTATCCATAAGCCTCTTAATTGATCTAGATTAGTGATCCAATTTAACAATAGCTAAGGTTTATTGATTAACCTAATTTTTCAATAGATTCATTAGTTTTCATCAAGATATTGTGGATTGTAACTCCTACCCCTTCGTCTTTTGTGATTGTTTTTAATTGAAGTATTCAAGCAATGGCTTGATCTAAATTTACCTCTCACCATTATTTCTCAGAACCTTTAAAGTTTTTCTTTTTTAAAAAAATAAAAAGGAAAAAAAAACTCTATCCAAAGCTTTGCAATTATGAACAATGAAGTGTGTGTCTATATATAGATATATTTATGCATGTGTGTGTTTATAAAATGTTTATATTTTTAAAAAATAATTTAATGATTAAATTATTTGAAAATTTTTAAAATTCCATGCTTATTTAATATCCAAATAAATTGTTACAAGATCGTATGTTAGTAAATGATAAGGAGTGGTTGGCCAACAAATTACTACTACACCACATTGAATAAAAGAAACAAAGAAGACTTCATAAGACAAAATGAAATTCCATCACAATATACACTTATTTTACTCGCTTTATTTTAACTTCAAAATGAACAATACCAAATTTTATTCTCCTTGTGGAACAAACATAAAAAGTAGAATATACTTTTATTTAGATTTTACATTCAAAACATAGGCAGGAAAATGCAAAAAAAAAAATCCTAATTATGCCAATGCATCCTAAAACTAATTAGCAAGAGTTGCAATAATTCTCAAATGCAAAGGCAAAGTTGAATTAATAGTGTGTTCAAAAAAGGTGGTGGAGGTAGGGAAGTGGATGACCCTTTATTGGGGCCAGATGGTGAAATAATACCTTTAGGTAGCATACTAAAACCTAGATCCTTCAATTGACGAGAACGAAGATATAGAGGTGTAGGTGGAGCTGGAGGAGCTAAAGGTAGAGGTCTAATACAGTGGCCCCAATGGAGGAATAGGTGTGCCCTTAGGCAGCATGCCAAACTCAATTTCTTATTATCAACTAAACTAAACCATTTAGGTAATGCATGCATTTAGAACTATATTTAACATAACTCAAAAATACATATATTTCACTCTTTATACTAGCCAAAATAATATTTTTTTTTTCTTAATATTTGATGTTAGGCTTGACTGATATGAACTAATGAATCTTTTACGTCAATAATATAAGGAAGATTACCTAAAATTTTATTCAAGTTTTTTGTGGGTTGGTGAGTACAAGAAAAGATGTTTTAATTTGGAATTGTAATAATATTCAATGGGGAATTTTTTTTTTTTTTAAGATAATATGTATATAGCTAGCGAAGGTAAAAAGTTCGTGCATATAATATACCATGTTACCAAAAAAGAAAGTTCATATATACCTAAATCAACAATTATTTTTAACATGATAAACCAAAACTTTGTGGATTATCTTGTCAATTCTCAAATCCAATTGTTGATATTAATTAACTATGACAACATGCAAAATTAAGCCGAATCAAATAGAGGAGAACACATACTTGATTTAGTATTAGGATGTATTGATAAACTTATAGTTGGTAGTACTAACAAACAATTAACAAGGTCTTTTGATGTGGAATGGTGTTCAAAACTGATGACTTAAATGAGCTTCTTCTTAGAGTAAATTGTAAACCTACTTAATTTTAGTTTCTAAATTTTTTTTAAGTGCAGGGATTAATTTGTGAAAATATTTAATTTATCACAAGTTTTTTGTTTTTTCGGTTAAGTGTTCCATGATTGCTATTCAATTTTGTTATTGTTAATTGGTTTAGTTAGCACATTAAAGTCTAAATGACCGATTAAGATTTTGGTAAGCAAAACTCATCATTTTGCAAAGGGCATATGCAACCCTGGATTCTTTTTCTCAAAATCTAAACAAACTGAAATTCAACAAATTGTAAATATATTCATCATTCCTCTGTCCTAATTTTTTTGATGCCTCATTTGCCCTAATATAAAGTTATGACTACCCAAATGGAATTGGTTCACCTAGCAACAAACATTTGCAAAATTTTGAACCAATTGTTACAAAGAAAATTAAAAATAAAAATAGAAATGAAAAGGAAAAAGGTGATTTTATGGATAAAAAATAATTTTCGTACTCTTACTTTTAAAAAAGTTATAAAATAAATAAATACTATTGAGTAATTATTTCATAAGCATAAACACATTATCTAAAATTTTCCTCTTCCCATTCTTTTTCCATTTTCCTCCTCCCTTTCCTTTTTCCTTTGAAAAGTAGTTGTGAAGTACAACACCATACTTTTCTAGCTTATATCATGCTATTCTCATGCCTAAAACCATGCCACTCACATAAGAGGTAAAAAAAATAGCATTAAATAATGAATTCCTTAGTGTTGTGTTGTGTATAAAATTTTCATTTAGTGTCTCGTAGACTGTGTGAGCTCATGCATCATATTCTCATATTTAATTATATAGATACAACTTATTTTTATCCCTAAAATTGGCCTAAAGCTCATGTATGGTAAGGGGATACATAAAATTCATAAATGCAATTTTAGCCAAAATTTTCTCACTTTTGTCACAAACTTTGGAAAATTATAACTAATTCTAAAAAAATTGAAATCATGCATTCTTTACTATTATGAAAAGCTACACATGTCTACTTTATGTTAAAAATATTTCTAAACCATGAAACACAACAAAGAAGATGTTTGACTATCGAAAAAGTGTAGAGATCTGACTGGCTACTAGTATTGTCACAGGTTTTTGCTACAAATTTCAAAAATATCTAAGTAATTCCAAAAAAAATCAAATCCATGCAAATGATACCAATTTGAAAAGCCATGAATTTTAGATAAAGGAAAAAAATAACTTCAGACTAGTTTAGGTACGTCCGTACCTTAAAAACTAATCAAACAGTACTTGAGATCAATCTGAATGCCTGATACTGGGCAAAAATTTTAAAAATTCATATCTTCCTCTCTAGACATCCAAATGAGGTGCTTCTAATTGGTACAAGTCCCTAGAAATGTCCAGTTTCTCCCTATACAATTTCATGGCAATTGGACATCATTTAACCCTTGAGTGACAGAATTCATTTTTGGACCAGTGTGAATAGTACTATTAACCAAACTCAGAATTTTTCCTAACTTTGAAAATTCATCAAATATTTCATAGACCTCCAAAAAGTCTGCACTTTAGCTTCCTAAACATCTCTTAACAAGCTCTAACTGCATGCCAAATCTCATATCAAGAAGAGTACATTTGGATAAAATGTGGTATAAGTTTTCAATATAGTCAATTCTTGCTCCATATAGGATACCGAAGTGTCCAAATGACTTCCCTTGGTGTTTGGCACCTCTTAGGCAAGTTTAAAAGCATGATTATGACTTATATGAATTTTCCAAATGGTCCCAAATCTCATGCATCTCAATTTGTCCATTCCATTTCCATTTATACACTAATGCATCAAGTCTTTAAGAAACTAGAATTACCATTACATGCTCAAATTATATTCTAGTATTCACATAACATAATCTCTCATCTATACATAACATATTAACATAATTACACATGCTCAAGAGGTTATGGGTCATATACAATAATAGATTATATCATTTGCCATTCATAAGGCCTTAAAGTAACAAAATCTATGCACTTTAATATCAAATTTTCATCTTTTAAGTGGTTGGGTCCCATTTCCTTTCTCTCTTGGTCCACCTAGCATATTAGAACATTGGAGAGGAGGAATGAGATTCAAAGAATCCCAATAGCTCATCTCTCTTTCAATCACACATAAAAGATGCAAAACCAATCTTGAAAATGCATGCATGAGTATCGTAGGATGTGCAATCATTCAAGAGACATTTTCAACATTTGAGCAAGTTATATATAGCATACAAAGGCTTGCCAAGTAAATGGATTAACCTCACCCATTCACTTATGGATTTTGGACTTGCCTCACCCATTTCTTTAAGAGGTTTTTGACTCAATCTTGCTCTTGGGAGTCAACCTCACTTTTGGAAGACTCTTTTCTTTATTTCAACCAATCTTAAGGGTTCTTAGCTCATCCTCACCATGGCTAAGGGTTCTTGGCTTTACCACACCTAAACAAACCAAAGCAAGCATTATAAACATCATTTGAAAACATAGTACATCATCATGGTACCATGGCATATGAAATCATACTAGAATATTTTTCATGGCTTAAAACGCACATACACACATTCAAAGATAAGCCAAGCATACATTCATGCATAAGAGAAGGAGGAGTGAGCTACCTTAGATGCAACCACACACTTTTTCTCTTGAGTTTGCTCTCCCTTCCTCAGCCTCACACACACAAAGGTGTGGGAATGATTTCTTTTGGCCTAGACCAAATTTATGGAAGCCAATTAGGTTCATGGAATTAATTCTAAGGCCACACAACTTCCTCACACACTAACTTGGTCTTTAAACCCCTTTATGTTTCCAAGGATACACCTAATGAAGCAACACCTATCAAATAATTTTAGGCTCCATTCTTTTCTTTCATATATGATTCTTGACTCCTTTTAAGCCTTTTGGAGTTATCACACAATTAAAATAAAGAGCCTAACTATGTATTGCTTCTTTAGGTCATATTATGGAACATATAAGGCCAACTCACTTTCTATGGTTTCTAAATTTTTCCCAAAGCCTCTCCTCATCTTCATTCATCATATATGACTCAAAAATAGGCTTAGAAAAATTTAAAACTCTCCCTAGGTATCGTAACTCATCTAGGCAGAGACTATGCATGGTTTTGGCCTTTATGGACTTTGGTTTGTTTTCTTGATGGAGGAAGCACATGGGGAGACTTCCAGGGATCTTAGGAGCTCATTTAAACTCTCATTTAGGCATAGAAATTTAGGTATCAAATCAGATTTTACAAGGAACATATAAAACCCTAGAATTTATATCTTGAATTTTCATGGTTATTTGTTAATTCTCTTTGCATATTCTTATTCCCCAAACTCTTTTTCCTAAGATTTGCCCTTGGTTTTGCCTAAAATTCAAGCCCTTCCATGACTTCTTGAGTGGGGCGAACCATAGGGAGAGGAGGAGCAAGGGGTAGCAACCATGGAAGAAGAAATTACCTTATTTTTCCTTTTTTTCGCACTTGAATCTTGTCTTCTTTGGCCTCTTCTTGTGACACCTTAAACTACTACTGCTACCTAGTCTCTCACTGGGCTCGGTTCCACATGATTTCCAAAGAGTCACTACTCTCTCGTGGCATTTACATGCTATGAACCGGGGTTTCATATACTCATCTTTCACCCCGTGGGTCCTGTGAACCCATCATTCAACTTCTCAACTCATACTTCATATATACGACTCATACATAGCATGAAACAAACCATAAGCCACGGGTATAGAGCCGAAAACCATAAAAATTACATTTTCTCACTTGGGCCCAAAAGTCATATTTTGGCTCTAAGTTTGGAAAATCATAAGAAATTGTAGAAAAATGGCAATGCAGCAAACTTTAGCTTTCTGGAAAGCTCTAAGTGTTAAATTTACACTAAAAATCATTCCCAACCACAAACACATCGTTTGGACTAAGTTTGACATCAAAAATGGGAGGAAGGTCCAGCTGTCACTGTTTCTGGTGCAGCTTTCTGTCATGACTTTCGAAAATTCATAACTAAATCCAAAAAAATCCAATCTGGGTACATTATACCAATTCGGAAACATACGGATGTCTACTAGAGGAAAAAAATAAGTTCAGATCAGGTCAGTAGCTCCTGCACCCCGAAAACCGATGGAACAGTGATGGAGGTCAGATAAGCTCACTGATGCTGATACAGAACTTCAGTCGGTTCAATTTCTCTCTACAGACCTCCGATTTGGGTGATTCTAGTTCCTACAAGTCACTTTGGTTTTCTAGTTTATGTTTATAAAAGTTCACCACATTTGGAATCCATTTGGTCTAAAAGTGCCATAGATTTCATTTTTTGGTTTAGATGAACAGTACATGACCAATCCATTAAATTCTCCCAAATTCAACAATTTCCCAAATATTCTATAATTCTCTGAATATTACCCACTTTAGCTTCTCAACAAGCTTTCTACAAACTCTAGAGGCATGCCAAATTTCATGGCAAACGGAGCTCATCCGGTCATACTTTGACGGAGCTCACAAAAATACCGGTTTTAGCACCCCATAGGTCCAAAACGGGTCTAGATAGCCTCTCACACATTCTCACTCCACATAGACAAGTTTAAAAGCATAAAACTAGTATATCTAACATGTCCATATGATCCAAATCATCATACATTCTGTTTTCACTATGCTACGGCAAAAAATACACTACTACATCCATGCATCAAAGGGGTAAAAACTCACATTTCCATTACTTTGGCTAATAACAGAGTTCATACATCATCCTTTCATATTTCTACACGTGTTACAAACTTTACATCTCAAAAATAGTGGGTAAATCTTCATTTGGCACCACTTTACATCATATATACATCAAAATATCAAAACATAAACTCATAACTAACTACGCATGCTCCTAGGCTCCTTGGTCTGTGCTCGGTTCTCCTTGAGCTCCACCTAGCATATTAGTTGGAAGGGGAAAGGGGTGAGATTCGGAGAATCTCAGTAGCTCAAGCACTCAATCCAGCAAGCAATCAAGGCATATAACAAGTCAAAGCATGTGAATAAGCATTTAGCTATTGTCAATCATCCAACACATAATGTACATGCTATGGAATTCACAACAATGCCAAAAATGGGCTCCAGGGACTTTTGGTCTAGCCTCACCCGAGTCTAGGGACTTTTGGATGGCCTCACCCGAGTTTAAGGACTTTTGACTTGGCCTCACTCGTTTGAGACTTTTGGCCTTGTCTCACCTATCTCAAGGGACTTTCGGCTTCACCTCACCCATCTCAAGGGACTTTCGGCACTACCGCACCCGAGCAATTCTCACAACTCATCACACAAGCATATTGACATTCAATGCATCAAAGCAATAGCATATGGCATATTCCACACATTCAGCATATACATATCATACAATGACTATTACAACTAAGAATGCTACAAGAAAGAGTGAAAGAGAGAGCTACCTTTGGAGCCAAAGTCAACACAAGCTTTTCCTTTCAATTTCTCCTTTCCCTCCATAGGTCCACAATCACACCTTGATGTAAGTGTTTCACTTGAGCCTAGACACACCAAAAGCATGCAATTACTCTCTTGTAATTTAATTTAGAGCAACCCTCTATCACATACAACCTAGGGTTCTCTCTCTAGAATGCCATTACCCTTTTCTCTCTCTCAAGCTCCCATGGTAGTAGAAAACCTCATTTTCAAAGAGAACTCAAGGATTCAAAAGAGCTTTCCACTTTCCCTCTTCTGACCCATGCCCAAAATCCGTCCATTTTCACAATTAAAACTGCAGAAAGAGAGGACAAAGGGAGGGGATCAGAGTTCTAAAAAGAAATAGGAGAAGTTACCTTACCTTCCCCTTGATCTTCCTCCTTCTCTTGATCTCTCACACTCTGCACGCCTCTTTTCTCTCTTTGGGTCGAAGCTTAGGACAGATATGAGAGAAGAAATGAGTTTGGGCGTTTAATGAAGTCTAAATCTCGCTATTTACTCTCTTCCGGACCGACCCTCGCTACGGCGAAAATTAACCTTCGCTATAGCGAGCTCGTGTAATCTGGCTTCGCTATGGCGAGGTGTAGCCTTCGCTACGGTGAGATCGCGTCAGTTCCCTTCGCTATGGCGAGATTTACCATTCGCTATGGCGAAATCGCGTCAGTTCCAGACTTCCCTTTCGCTATGGCACACGCTACAGCGAGCAACTCCCTGGTTTTTGTATGGGCTGCTGCCAGCACTTGCTATAACTAGAATCGCCTTCGCTGTTGCGAACTAGCTCTCTCGCTGTAGCGAGACCGTTTCTCGCTATTGCGAGAGGACTTGGCAGAAATTCTAGATTCCAAAAATTTCCAGATTTCACTTCCTTTCTTTTCCCTTTTCTTTCCTTTTTCCCGGTTGTTACATTTCTACCCCTCTTAAAAGAAATTTCGTCCTCGAAATTTAAAAACTTACCTCAAGGGAATAATTCTGGATATTTCTGCCTCATCTCATCCGCCAATTCCCAGGTTGCTTCCTCAGATGTCAGACCTCTCCAGATCACTTTCACCAGAGGAATGCTCTTGCTTCTCAGCTGTTTACGCTTAGCATCCACAATTCTCTCCGGTTTCACTACATAGGAAAGATCTTCCTGCAATTGCACATGCTCATATTCTATAACATGTGAGGAATCCGGTAAATACTTTTTCAACTGGGAGACATGAAAAACACTGTGTATTTGGGCTAGGTTAGGAGGTAAGGCTATTCGGTAAGCCACGGGTCTAATTTTCTCAAGGATTTCAAATGGACCAATATACCTAGGACTGAGCTTCCTTACCCTCATTGACCGACCTACTCCCGTCATTGGAGCTATTCGAATGAAACATGGTCTCCAACCTCAAACTCTAACGGCCTCCTACGCTTATCAGCATAGCTTTTCTGTCTACTCTGGGCTGTAAGGAGCCTCTTTCTAATCAATTCTATCTGTCGAGTGGTCTGGTCCACAATCTCAGGTCCTATCATACTCCTCTCACCTAATTCAACCCAACACATAGGGGATCTGCACTTTCTCCCATACAAAGCCTCATAAGGGGCCATCTGGATACTGGAATGGTAACTGTTGTTATAAGCAAACTCTGCTAACAGTAAATACACATCCCAGTTCCCCTTCATTTCTAGCACACATGCCCTCAACATATCTTCCAATGTTTGGATGGTCCTTTCAGTCTGACCATCTGTCTGGGGGTGATATGCAGTACTAAACTGCAATCTCGTCCCTAAGGCATGCTGCAATGACCTCCAAAAGTTCGACGTGAACTTGGGGTCTCTATCCGAAACTATGCTATTGGGTACTCCATGAAGTCGCACTATCTCTCTGATATACAACTGGGCTAATCTATCCAGTGTATAGGTAGCCTTAATAGCTAAAAAGTGTGCAGACTTCGTCAGTCTATCCACAACTACCCATATAGCATCGTGTCCAGAGGATGTCCTAGGTAATCCCATGACAAAATCCATAGCTATACTATCCCACTTCCACTCAGGGATATCTAGTGGTTGCAACAACCCAGTCGGTTTCTGATGTTCTATCTTTACCCTCTGACACATTAGGCATCTAGCCACATACTCCGTCACATCACTTTTCATTCCTGGCCACCAGAAAATTCTTTTCACATCCTGATACATCTTGGTGGCACCTGGGTGGATAGTATACTTACTCTTATGCGCCTCTTCTAGAATGCTTTCTCTTAACTCATTCTGACTAGGCACACAGATTCTCTCTCGGTATACTATCATACCATCCTCAGACAACTTGAAATCTAAGGTCTTACCTTGGGTGATCTCATTCCTGATCCGTTTCAGGAACTCATCCTCTCTCTGGGCATCTAAGATCTGGGTCCTCAAGACATTCTCAATTCGGGTTTCACTCAAACACAATCTACCCGATACCACCTGACGCGAGAGGTTCAACTCTCTGAACTTCTCTAGGAGGTCCTGCTCCCTAATCATCATATGGGCTACATGGATGGATTTTCTACTCAGGGCGTCTGCCACCACATTGGCCTTACCCGAATGATATTTCAACACATAATCATAATCTTTCAAAAACTCCATCCATCTCCTATGTCTCATATTGAGTTCTCTCTGGTCAAACAGGTATTTCAGACTCTTGTGGTCACTATAGATTTCTATGGTCGCACCATACAGATAGTGTCTCCAAATTTTAAGAGCAAACACTACGGCAGCTAACTCCAGGTCATGTGTGGGGTAATTCTCCTTATGAGGTCTCAACTGCCTCGAGGCATATGCCACTACTCTACCCTGCTGCATCAACACACATCCTAACCCTTTGCCCGAAGCATCACAATAAACCACAAATGATTCACTAGGGTCAGGGATAATCAGTACAGGGGCAGTGGTCAAACAGAGTTTCAACTCCTGGAAACTCTTCTCACATCTCTCATCCCACACAAACGGTGTATCTTTCCTGGTTAGCCTCGTCAGTGGTAAGGCCATTCGAGAAAAGTCCTGAATAAATCGTCTATAATACCCTGCTAAACCTAGGAAACTCTTGACTTCGGTGATCGTTCTAGGTCTATCCCACTGTAACACAGCCTCAACTTTATGGGGATCCACCGCAACCCCATCTCATGAGATCACATGACCTAAGAATCGCACCTCGGTAAGCCAAAACTCACATTTACTCAGTTTGGCATACAACCTTTTCTCTCTCAAGGTCTCTAGGACTAGTCTCAAATGCCTCTCGTGCTCCTCAAAAGATCGGGAGTACACTAAAATATCATCAATAAAGACCACCACAAACTGATCTAGATACGGTCTGAATACCCTGTTCATATAATCCATGAACACAGTAGGCGCATTCGTCAACCCGAATGGCATCACAAGGAACTCATAGTGCCCATATCTCGTTCTGAAAGCCGTCTTAGAGACGTCTTCAGTTCTCACTCTCAACTGGTGGTAACCAGATCTAAGATCTATCTTAGAAAACACAGATGCCCCAGCCAACTGATCTAACAGATCATTAATTCTAGGGAGAGGATATTTATTCTTGATGGTAACTTTATTCAACTCTCTGTAATCTATGCACAAACGCAAGCTACCATCTTTCTTTTTCACAAATAACACCGGAGCACCCCAAGGTGAAACACTAGGGCGGATAAACCCTTTCTCTAACAATTCCTCTACCTGCGCTTTCAACTCAGCAAGCTCGACGAGAGCCATCCTGTAAGGAGCTTTGGACACCGGTCCAGCACCAGGCACTATGTCTATAGGGAACTCTAATTCTCTCTCAGGGGGTAGGCCACTGAAATCAAACTCTCTAGGGAAAACCTCCGCGAATTCCCTGACAACTGGGATCTCCTCTATCCCTTCTTCTACCTCAGCCCGAATAGAGGAAAAGACTAGAAACCCTTGACATCCACACTCTAAATATCTCTCAGCTTAGGCAGTAGTCATAAAGGATAACTCTGCTCCTACCCTAGGTATGGTCCCACAAGCAGGTAAGGAGATGGTTCAGTGTTCACAATCAAGTATGGCATTATTCGCAGCCAACCAGTTCATACCAATAATCAAATCAATTCCATGAAAAGGCATACAAACCAAATCAATAGTGGTATGACAGTGGTTAAATTGGACAGTGACATTTAAACAAGTATGGGAAGTGACCACGTGCCCTCCAGTGGGTGTAATGACAGATAAGTCAAAGGGCAAGACACTAACAACCAGACCCAATTTCCTCACACAATCATAAGATATAAATGAGTGACTAGCACCCGAGTCAAACATAGCAACTACAGGAAAGCCATTCACTAACAGCGTACCTTGGATCAAACTGGGAGATGCGCTGGCTTCCTGCTGAGTAAGGGTGAACACTCGGCCCTGGGTCTGTGGTCTAGGAGGAGGCGCTGTCTCCATTTGAGGACAGTGTCTAGCAATGTGCCCCGGCTTCCCATACTTAAAACATGTCACCGGAGACTGCTGGAAGGATGACTGACCCCGAAGAGGTGGCACACCTCACTGCGGCCTTCTACTCCATGGCCCCTTGCCTCTTTTCTTGGTACTAGGGGTCAAACTAGAGCCCTCTTCTGGTTTCGACCTCTTCAAATCCGGAACCCTCTTCTGACTAGCCGTCGTCACAGTAGACATGATAACTTGCAAGTTCGTCTCAATCACCCTACTGACCTCCACAAGAG
Organism: Erythrophleum fordii; assembly: GCA_032878935.1. Classification (NCBI taxonomy): domain Eukaryota; kingdom Viridiplantae; phylum Streptophyta; class Magnoliopsida; order Fabales; family Fabaceae; genus Erythrophleum; species Erythrophleum fordii. The sequence goes on along the minus strand of JAVQMF010000054.1, from coordinate 24,951,079 downwards.
TATTAAACTTCCTGATCCGCTGTGGAGTGACTCTATCGCTAATCAGGGGCCTCAAACCAGTATCAAACTGCTCACATCTCCAAGGTTCATCATCATACCTCTGGAGGTAAGAGGAATACCGAGACAGCTCTATAAACTTGGCCACATACTGGTCTACAGTCATCTCATCAGTCTGTCTCAAACTCATGAACTCCATCTCTTTCTTTTTCCTCACTGAACTTGGGACATACTTCTCATAAAATTCAACCAAGAATGTCTCCCAAGTGATCGGTATGTTCTTGGTCTCCATCAGTGGTTTCGCACTCTCCCACCATCTATCAGCCTCCTTTTCTAGCATAAAAGTGGCTAACTGGGCTTTCTGCTCAGTAGTACAATCCATCACTGAGAAGATCTTCTTAAGCTGCATCACCCAAGCCTCTGCCTTATCCGCATCTAATTCCCCATCAAAAGAGGGTGGGTTGTTCTGCTTGAACTGCTTCAATACTTTTTGGATAAGCGTCTGGATCTGTGGAGCAGCAGGCTCCTGGGGAGGTATAAGTGGAATGCTAGATGTAGATGGTTGAGATCCAGGGGCATCCCTTCTGGCTTCTTCTTGCCTAGCCAGGGTGTTTTGCAGATGCATGATCATATCATGCTACTGCTGGGCAATGTACCTCTGTTGCTCTAACATCTCTTGGTGCTGGCCCATCATGGCTTCATACCGGTCAAGTCTATCCATGATGGCCTGTAGAGGAACCCTAGTTTCAGTAGGAACCTCTGGCTCATCTCTCTGAGCTTTGGGTAGTCTGCCTCTGCCTATACCCCTGCCTTGTCTAGTCTCAACCATATATGAAAAGAAGTAGCAATCCTCAGTTCACAACACTTATCATAACACATATGCATATGGATGCTACAACTTCCATGTCCATTCACACCAAACACCAGCAAAACATAGCATTCAAGAGCCTAACATTGAGCAAAAGTGCCTGAACCTTTACTCTTATACCAAAAATGTGACACCTTAAACTACTACCGCTACCTAGCCTCTCACTGGGCTCGGTTCCACATGATTTCCAAAGAGTCACTACTCTCCCGTGACATTTACATGCTATGAACCGAGGTTTCAAATACTTATCTTTCACCCTGTGGGTCCTGTGAACCCATCATTCAACTTCTCAACTCATACTTCATATATACGACTCATACATAACATGAAACAAACCATAAGCCACGGGTATAGAGCCGAAAACCATAAAAATTACATTTTCTCACTTGGGCCCAAAAGTCATATTTTGGCTCTAAGTTTGAAAAATCATAAGAAATTGTAGAAAAATGGGAATGTAGCAAAATTTAGCTTTCTGGAAAGCTCTAAGTGTCAACTTTACACTAAAAATCATTCCCAACCACAAACACATCGTTTGGACCAAGTTTGACATCGAACATGGGAGGAAGGTCTAGCTGTCACTGTTTCTGGTGCAGCTTTCTGTCATGACTTTCGAAAATTCATAACTAAATCCACAAAAATTCAATCTGGGCATATTATACCAATTCGGAAACATACGGATGTCTACTAGAGGAAACAAATAAGTTCAGATCAGTTCAGTAGCTCCTGCACCCCGAAAACCGATGGAACATTGATGGGGGTCAGATAAGCTCACTGATGCTGATACAGAACTTCAGTCGGTTCAATCTCTCTCTACAGACCTCTGATTTGGGTGATTCTAGTTCCTACAAGTCACTTTGGTTTTCTAGTTTATGTGTATAAAATTTCACCACATTTGGAATCCATTTGGTCTAAAAGTGCCACAGATTTCATTTTCTAGTTTAGATGAACAGTACATGACCAATCCATTAAATTCTCCCAAATTCAACAATTCTCCAAATATTCTATAATCCTCTGAATATTACCCACTTTAGCTTCTCAAGAAGCTTTCTACAAACTCTAGAGGCATGCCAAATTTCATGGCAAACGGAGCTCATCCGGTCATACTTTGACGGAGCTCACAAAAATACCGGTTTTGGCACCCCATAGGTCCAAAACGGGTCTAGATAGCCTCTCACACATTCTCACTCCACATGGACAAGTTTAAAAGCATAAAACTAGTATATCTAACATGTCCATATGATCCAAATCATCATACATTCTGTTTTCACTATGCTACGGCCAAAAATACACTACTACATCCATGCATCAAAGGGGTAAAAACCCACATTTCCATTACTTTGGCTAATAACAGAGTTCATACATCATCCTTTCATATTTCTACATGTGTTACAAACTTTACATCTCAAAAATAGTGGGCACATCTTCATTTGGCACCACTTTACATCATATATACATCAAAATATCAAAACATAAACTCATAACTAACTACGCATGCTCCTAGGCTCCTTGGTGTGTGCTCGGTTCTCCTTGAGCTCCACCTAGCATATTAGTTGGGGGGGGAAAGGGGTGAGATTCAGAGAATCTCAGTAGCTCAAGCACTCAATCCAGCAAGCAATCAAGGCATATAACAAGTCAAAGCATGTAAATAAGCATTTAGCTATTCTCAATCATCCAACACATAATGTACATGCTATGGAATTCACAACAATGCCAAAAATGGGCTCTAGGGACTTTTGGTCTAGCCTCACCCGAGTCTAGAGACTTTTGGATGGCCTCACCCGAGTTTAAGGACTTTTGACTTGGCCTCACTCCTTTGAGACTTTTGGCCTTGTCTCACCTATCTCAAGGGACTTTCGGCTTCACCTCACCCATCTCAAGGGACTTTCGGCACTACCGCACCCGAGCAATTCTCACAACTCATCACACAAGCATATTGACATTCAATGCATCAAAGCAATAGCATATGGCATATTCCACACATTCAGCATATACATATCATACAATGACTATTACAACCAAGAATGCTACAAGAAAGAGTGAAAGAGAGAGCTACCTTTGGAGCCAAAGTCAACACAAGCTTTTCCTTTCAATTTCTCCTTTCCCTCCTTAGGTCCACAATCACACCTTGATGTAAGTGTTTCACTTGAGCCTAGACACACCAAAAGCATGCAATTACTCTCTTGTAATTTAATTTAGAGCAACCCTCTATCACACACAACCTAGGGTTCTCTCTCTAGAATGCCATTACCCCTTTCTCTCTCTCAAGCTCCCATGGTAGTGGAAAACCTCATTTTCAAAGAGAACTCAAGGATTCAAAAGAGTTTTCCACTTTCCCTCTTCTAACCCATGCCTAAAATCCGTCCATTTTCACAATTAAAACCACAGAAAGAGAAGGCAAAGGGAGGGGATCAGAGTTCTAAAGAGAAATGGGAGAAGTTACCTTACCTTCCCCTTGATCTTCCTCCTTCTCTTGATCTCTCACACTCTCCATGCCTCTTTTCTCTCTTTGGGTCGAAGCTTAGGGCAGATATGAGAGAAGAAATGAGTTTGGGCATTTAATGAAGTCTAAATCTCGCTATTTACTCTCTTCCGGACCGACCCTCACTACGGCGAAAATTAACCTTCGCTATAGCGAGCTCGTGTAATCTGGCTTCGCTATGGCGAGGTGTAGCCTTCGCTACGGCGAGATCGCGTCAGTTCCCTTCGCTATGGCGAGATTTACCATTCGCTATGGCGAAATCGCTTCAGTTCCAGACTTCCCTTTCGCTATGGCGTACGCTACAGCGAGCAACTCCCTGATTTTTGTATGGGCTGCTGCTAGCACTCGCTATAGCTAGAATCGCCTTCGCTGTTGTGAACTAGCTCTCTCGCTGTAGCAAGATCGTTTCTCGCTATTGCGAGAAGACTTGGCAGAAATTCTAGATTCCAAAAATTTCCAGATTTCACTTCCTTTCTTTTCCCTTTTCTTTCCTTTTTCCGGGTTGTTACACTTCTCTTCAAATCCAAATTTTCCTCTTAATTTATCCCTTAAAAAAAATTCATATACTTCAATATAATCATAGGACATAAAGGAGAATGGAGGAGAAGAGGTTTGGAAAGGAAAATGCATGAAAAACTATCAAAATTCCATACCTTCAAGCTTTGATTTCTCCTCCTCTTCCTCTTGTGTGCCACTCTCCTAGGGCTTTTTCTCTAGTCTAGGCAAGAACATATGAAGCTAAATGAATGGGAGAGTGGGGTGCCCTATATATATAAGTGAAGGAAGGAAGACTTTTTAAAAATTTCCATTTTGCCTTTCATTTTTGACATTTTCGTTTCTAATTCATTTTAGATCCTTTTTTAGAACCATCTTTTCCATTATAAAATTAGGTTCTCAATTTAGTAAAATGCCTTTAGAATTACTTAAATCAGAGCTAAAACCTTCTCGAATGAATCTGTCAAAATTTGGGCACACTGACTTTGGAAAATGTCCACCGGAAGGGGTTTTAACTGTCCCAGGGCTTTCCATGGTTTTTAAGGCCTTTAAGAATCCTAGAGAACTCAAAACTTTTATTTAAAAAGCCCTTCTATGTGAATTCCAAAATTTGCTCAAAATTATGAAAATGCCATTACATTTCATAAGTTTTCCGTTAAATTTTATTTCTTCATTCTAGCTCTATTTTTCTTTTTGTCTGAGCCTAGAATTCTCATTTTTAGGAGTTTAGAATGTTGCTCAAATTTTTTGGGACCTTAACTAATTCATTTCGGGAGACTTGCTTTGAAAAACGTACCCATTTCCGTCGTTTAACGAAAACTGGACATTACATGAAGCACTTGACTGAAGGTTTAACTAATATTAGATGCTTTTTAAGATTAGCTTGTGTTTAAATATTAAAAAGAAATGGGTCTTCAAATTTAAGTAGTAAATCATTAGTTTGCACTTATTGAAACCACTTCAATTCAATTCATTAAAATTAATTTTTTCCAAATTAAATTAAATTAAATTGATGAATTAAAAAAATTGATCCAATTCAGTTATGTTTCTCCAATTTAAAAAAAATTAATGACAACCGAACAAATCAACCTTGTTTCATTGTGTATTTTATATAATATATAGTACATATTTACATATTATATAATGCATATGCTTTAATTGTAACTTATAATTGAGTTTTATCTACTTTATTAAGAGTAAATGGAATATATCTTTTTTTTTATTATTCTAGTTATTGAATACTCAATCAATTTGTGATAATTTTTTAAAGTTTATGTTATGTTATTTTTCTAAATTTGAATTTTTATGTGTGATAATAAATTATTCATCATATGATCCAATATAAGCCAATTGATATTAGAGCATTAGTTTAGTTTTATTGAGCAATTAGGCTAGTTGTATTGGTAGTTCTTTTTTAATGTAAATTTGTCACAATCATCGTTAGTAATACAATGGGACAATCATATTTATCTACTTGATGCATTAGATTTAACAATTTCTACAACCGTATACAATTTCTAGGCCAAAAAAAAAAAAGAAATCAGAACTATACAAACTCTGATCCAATGAGAATAAAATCTCTAATTGCGTTTTAGACAAAAAAATCTTTAGTTCTACCAAAAAATACAAAGCTTAAAGCTTTTCAAAGTTGCCTAGAAAAAAATCTAATTGAAAGAATTCTCTCAAATTTGTTATGAAAAAGAAATATGAAAATATTTATTTGTTAAAAGATTTTTAATAAAAATAGAGAAAAAAGGTGTAATATCTGGTTTTCGTTAAACGACGAAAATTGATACGTTTTCAAAGCAAGTCCCCTAAAATAAGTTAGTTAAGGCCCTAAAAAATTTAAGCAGCATTCTAGACCTCTAAAAATGTGAATCCCAGGCTTAGATGGAAAGAAAAATAGAGCTAGAATGAAGAAACAAAATTGAACAAAAGCTTGATGCAATGTAATGGCATTTTTGTAATTTTGAGAAAATTTTGGAATTCACACAGGAGGGCTTTTTAAATAAAAATTTTGAGTTCTCTAGGGTTCTCAGAAGCCCTAAAAACCATAGGAAGTGCCGGGATAGTTAAAACTCCTCCGGTGGACGTTTACCAATGTCGATTAACCCAAACTTTGACGGATTCATTTGGAAAGGTTTTAGTTTCGATTTAATAATTCTAATGGCATTTTACTAAATTGGGAATTAAGTTTTATAATGGAAAAGAAGATTCTAAAAAAGAAGCTAAAACGAACTAGAAACGAAAATGCCAAGATGAAGGGGCAAAAATAGAATTTTTGAAAAATCTTTCTTAAACCTCCCTATATATATGAGGTGGCCCACCTCCTCACTCATTTAGAGACAATTGTTTCTGTCCTAAACCAAAGGAGAGAGATAGGGTTTGAGGTGCACCAGGAGGAGGAGAAAGGAAGGAGAAAAACAAGGTAGAAAGGTATGAATTTTCTTAGTTTTTCATACTTTCTCTTTAGCAAACCTCTTCTCCTCCATTTCCTCTTCTTTCTTATGGTTTTATTGAAGTTATTGGATCTGTTTTGAGGGTAGAACAGAGACTAAATTTCAAAATTGAGGTGAGAAAGCCAAGGAAGGTGAAGAACAAGCAAGAGGAACTAAAGAAACCAAGGTATTTTGGCATCTCTTCACTTAATCTTCCTTCTTCTTTCTATTGTGGGTGGTTTGACCTACATATGGCCAACCCTATGGAGTTGAATTTCTAGCTAAACAAAGGATGAATCTTAGGAATTTGAGGGAGGAGAATAAGAATGTGCAAAGAAAATAACAAAAGAACCATAGAAAATCAAGATAACAAAGTTAGGGTTTTAAGTGTCCCTTGCAAAATCTGATTTGATACAATAATTCATAGGCCTAAATGAGTGTTTGAATGAGCTCTTAAGATCCCTATAAGGCTCCCCATATGAATCTTCCACTAAGAAAATAAAACAAAGTCCATGGGTGCCAAGAAGAAGTCTAGTCTTGACCTAGAAGAGTTAGGGTACTTAGGGATAGTTTTAAATTTTTCCAAACCTATTTTTGTGTCACATATGATGAGTGAAGATGAAAGGAAACCTTGGAAAAAATTTAGGAGGCCTAGAGAATGGATTGGTGTCATAGGTTCCATAATATGACCTAAGAAAGCAACATGTAGTTAGTCTCTTTGTTTTAATTATGTGATGACTCCAAGAGGCTTAAAAGGAGTCAAGAATCATAAATAAAAGGAAAGAATGGAGCCTATAACTCAATTGATGGGTGTTGCTTCATTAGGTGTATTTAGGAACCATAAATGAACCATAGGACAAAGGTAGAGTTCCAAGTAGATGTATGGCTTTAGAAATGATCCTAATAACTTAATTGGCTTCCATATATTGTGTTTAGGCCAAGAGAAACAAATCCCACACCTTTTTGTGTGTGAGGCCGAGGAAGGGAGAGCATTTCCAAGAGAAAAAGTGCGTGGTTGCAACAAAGGTAGCTCATTTCTCCTTCTCTCATGCATGAATATGTGCTTGACTTGTCTTTGAATATGTGTATGTGTGCTTTAAGTCATGAAAAGTGTTCTAGCATGTAGCTTTATTCTATGGTAACATAATGATGCATTATGTTTTCAAATGATGTCTAACATATTTTCTTGGATTTGCTTGAGTGTGGAGAAGCCAAGAACTCTTAGCCATGGTGAGGATGAGCCAAGAACCTTTAGATATAGTTGAGACAAAGTAAAGAGCCTCCCAAGAGTGAGGTTGAGTCAAAACCTCCTATAGAAAATGGGTGAGACAAGTCCAAAATCCATAAGATCATGGGTGAGGCTATGTATGACTTACACATATGCTAAGAATGTTTCTTGAATGCTCATATTGTTCCTTATACTCATGCATGCATTTTTAATACTTGAATGACATATTTTATATATGATTGAAAGGGAGATGAGCTATTGGAATTTTTTGAATCTCATTCCCTCCTCTCTAATGTCCTAACATGCTAGGTGGACTAAGTGAGCAAGGTAATGAAAGCCATCAAGTTGGATGATGAGAGTATGATAGCAAAGTGCCTTGATTTTGCTTCTTTATAGCCATATGAATGGAAAATGTTGTAATCTATTATTGTATATGTCCTATGACCTCATGAACATTTGTAATTATGCTAATGTATTATGTACAAATGAGATTTAATATTATATGTATGATGTAGTGCACTTTGGACATTGAGGAGCAAGACTAGCCTTGTGTAATCTTGTGTATGACATAGGGTGTAAGAGTGAGTTTCCAATTTTTGGGTTTATGCACCTTTAAGACAAGTTTAGAATGTCATTTTGGTGCATTCCCATATGCTCAAGTGGTCATGGTTGCCTTGGAGCTCAAATTGGACCATTTGGACCCTTTGTAATGCTTAAAAGTGACCATTTCACAACCCAGTGTCAAGATCTGACCAAATGAATGAATTTGCCTACGAAATTTGGCACACATATAGATATTATTTATATATTTTTGTAAAGCCAAAGACTAGATTATTTGGAGCTCTATGAAATTAATTATGATTTTTCAAAATTAGCATTTTTCTGCTGAACTAATACAGGTACTATTCATATGGTTAGAAACTTAGGCCGTATCATTCGATAGTCAAATGATGTCCAATGCTTGTAAAATTTTACAAGAATAAAATAGACATGATAAGCTTTCCATAATCACTGAGATCACCCCAATTAAACCTCTAAGCAGGGAGATATGAAATTTTGAAGTTGGAGGTTAGTACTAGGGAGGATAGTCAACCTTTGGTAGTATTCTAACAATTTCAAGTGACTATCAGCCCCTGTTGAGGTCTGGACATATTTTTAGCAAATAGTAGACATCTGTAGCTTTTCATAATGGTAAATAATGAATGATTTTGATTTTTTATAATTAATTATAATTTTTCAAAGTTTATGACAGTAAGCTAAAAATTCTAGCCGAGGCTACACCTAGTATTTTTATGCATTCCATCCACTTGCACGAGTTTTAGGCCACTTCCTTGGATGGTTATGAGTTGTAATTGTATAATTAAATATGAGAATAAGATAAATGAATTCACATTGTAATATCCGATTCTCCAAAAACTAGAGAAAATGTGAGAAACGTAACGTACGATTTCTCTGTTAACGAACAAAACTCACCGGATACAAAAGGAAGTCCCCCGAAATGATGTAGTTAAAGTCCTAAAAAAATTGGAAAGCATTCTAGACTCCTAAATATGAGAATTCTAGGCTCAGACGGAAAGAAAAATGAAGCTAGAATGAAGAAACAATTTCTTACGAAAAGCCTACAAAACGTAATGGCATTTTCGTAATTTTGAGCAATTTTTGGAATTCACACAGGAGGGCTTTGTAAATGAAATTTTTGAGTTCTTTGGGGTTCTCAGAGGCCCTAAAAACCATGAAAACCCCTAGGACAGTTAAAACCCTTCTGGTGGACATTTTCTAACATCGGTTGACCCAAACTTTGACTGATTCGTTTGGGAAGGTTTTAGCTCCAATTTGAGTTACTCCAAAAGAATTTTACTAAATTGGGAACCTAAATTTCATAATGGAAAATATGGTTATAAAAAAGGAGCTAAAACAAAGGAGAAACAAAAAATGCCAAGAACAAAGGGCAAAATTAGAATTTTTGAAAAGTGTAACTTCCTCCCACCTATATATATGATGCACCCTTCTTCTCCCTTCATGTTGCATGACCATGTTCTGCCCAAAACTAGAGGAAAACCCTAGGGAGAGTGGCACACAAGAGGAAGGCAAAGAGGAGGAGAAATCAAAGGCTTAAGGTATGGAAATTAGTAGTTTTTCATGCTCTTTCTCTTCCAAACCTCTTCTCCTCCATTCTCTTTTATTTCCTATGATTATAATGAAGTTTATAAATCTATTTTAAGGGAGAAATTGAAGGGAAAATTCGAATTTGAAGAGAGGAGCTTAAAGAACACAAGATTTAAGTGAGAAAAAGGAAGAAAACAAAGTAATTTCTCTTCCTATGGTTGTCATCTTTGGTTCCCTCCTCCACCATTTCGTCCCACTTGAGAAAACCCTAGGAGGAGATGATTTTTACGCAGAACCAAGCATGAATCTAAGGAAAAAGGTTGTGAAAATTAAGAATATGCAAAGGGAATTAACAAAAAATCATTAGATTTCAAGATGCAAGTTATAGGGTTTCAATTGCACCTTGTAAAATCTGATTTTGTATGATGATTCCTAGACCTAAGTAAGAGTTTAAATGAGCTCCCAAGATCCCTAAGAGGCTCCCCATATGCTTCTCCCCTTGAGAAAACGAAGAAAGCTCCATAGAACCCAATATGCTTCATAGCCTCGGCCTAAATGGGTTCTCCTAAGGAGAGTTTAAAATTTTTCTAAGGCTATTCTTGAGTCATATTTAATGAATGAAAATGAGGGGAGGCCTTGGAAAAAATTTAGAACTCATAGAAAGTAATTTGGTGCCTTAGGTTCCATATTATGACCTAAAGAAGCAACATGATATTAGGCTCTTTGTTTTAATTGTGTGATGACTCCAAGAAGCTTAAAAAGAATCAAGAATCATATTTGAAGGGAAAGAATAGAGCCTAGTGTAACACCATAATATTTTAACTCCAACTAGTCTCCCTCTTGGCTCGATTCCATATGATTTCCACAGAACAAGTACAAAACCGTGGCATTTTCATGCTATAAAATAGGGTTCAACACTCATATTTTACCCTGTGGGTCCTATGAATCCATCATTCACATTCTCTACTCAAACTTCATTTATACGACTCATACATAGCATAAAACAACCCATCAACCACGGATATGAAGCCAAAAACCAAGAAAATGCAATTTCTCACATGGGCCCAAAAGTCATATTTTTGGCTCTAACTTTAGAAAATCATAACTAATTATAGAAAAGTGGGAATCATACAAACCATAGCTTTCAAGAAATCTCTAGGTGTTAAATTTACATTAAAAATAATTTCCAACTACAATATTGCATTTGGACCATGTTTGACATCGAAAAAGAGACAGAGGTCCAGCTATCCCTGATACTGGTGCAGCTTGCTGTCATGAGCTTCCAAAATTCATAACTAATTCCAAAAAAATCCAATCTGGGAAACCTATACCAATTTGGAAAGATACAGATGTTAAATAGAGGATAAAAATAGGTTCAAGTCATTTCAGCAGCCCTTAGGCCTCGAAAACTGATAGAACAGTAACGAAGGTTGGATGGCTTCCTTGATATTGACACAGAACTTCAGAAGGTTAGTTCTCTCTCTACAGACCTCTGATTGAGGTGATTCTAGTTGGTATAGGTCACTGTGGATGTCTAGTTTATGGCTATCAAAGTTCATGACAATTGGACACCGTTTGGTCCATGAATGACACAGATTCATTTTTGGACCTATGGTAACAGTGCATTGACCAAACCATTAAAATTCCCAAACTTCAACAATTCGCCAAATATTCCCTAGACCTCTAAATATTATCAACTTTAGCTTCCTAAGAAGCTCTCTACAAACCCTAGAGGAATGCTAAATTTCATATCAAGGAGAGCTCATTTGGTCATACTTTGACGTAGCTCACAAATTTGGCATTTTTGACACCCAAAACGGTTCAAAGTGGGTCCAAATGGCCTCCCACATGTTCTCCCATCTCATGGACAAGTTTTAAAGTGTAAACATAGTATATATGAAATTCCCAAGTGGTCTAAATCATCATACATTTTAAACTCACTATACTACGGGCCAAAATTGCACTATTGCATACAATCCACAAAAGGGACAAATTCTACATTTTCATTACTTTGGCTTTCTACATAGTTTATACATTATTTTTTCATACATTTACACTTGTTTCAATATTTACATCTCAAAAATAGTCAGTGCATATTCATTTTGGCACCTCTTTACATCAAAAGATCCAAAATAAACTAACAACTATCTAAACATACTCAACTAGGCTCCTTGGTGTGCACTTGAATCTCCTTGAACTCCACCTAACATGTTAAGATAGGAGAGGGAAGGGGGTAAGATTCATGGAATCTCAATAGCTCATGCACTCATTCAAGAAAGCAATCAAGGCATACAAAAAAGTTAAAGCATGCAAATAGGTATCTAACCATTCACAATCATACAATACATGATTGACATGCCATGAAAACCATATCAATGCCAAGAATGAGCTCTAGGGACTTTTGGTTTAGCCTCACCCGATTTTAGGGACTTTTGGATGGCCTCACCCTTAGTTTAGGGACTTTTAACTTGGCCTCACTCAGTTTTGAGACTTTTGGCCTTGTCTCACCCATCCTCAGGGACTTTCGGCTCTACCTCACCCATCACAAGGGACTTTTAGCACTACCTCACCCGAGCAATTTTCACAATCCAACACATAAGCATATTGGTACCAATGTATCAAGGCAATAACATATAGCATATCTCACACAACAAGCATATACACAAGCATACAATGATTATATACATCGAAGAATGCAACAAGAAAGAGTGGAGAGCTACCTTATAAGCCAACACAAGCATTCCCTTTCAATTCTTCTTCTCCCTTCTTTGTTTCACAATCACACCTTGATGGAGGTGCTTCTCTTGAGTCTCGACACAACAAAAAGTATGGAATTACTCTCTCATAACTCAACAACTATTAGGAGTTCTTCATAGCAAACCCTTCCAGCATATAAGAATCTAGGGGTTCTCTCTCTCTCTCTAGAATTTCACCAACTCTTCTTCTCTCTCAAGCTCTCAAGTTAGTAGAACCAATATACTCAAGGAAAGCAAAGAAGTTCAAGAGTGTTTTTCCACTTTCCCTCTTTTGACCCAAGCCTAAAACAAAACTAATTTAACAACCAAAACCATAGAAAGAGAGGGCAAAGAGAGAAGAACAAGATTCTAAGAAGAAAATAGAGGGAAATCTCAAGTTTGCTTACCTTTTCTTTGTTCATCCTTCCTTTTCTTGGTTTCTCTCTCTCTCCACGCCCCTTTTCTCTCTTTTGGTCAAAGCCTAGGTTAGTTAAAAGAGAAAGGATGAATTTGGACACTTTAAGAACTCAAATCCTCCTTTTTTATGCTTTTCCGGATTAACCCTCACTATAGTGAAAATTAACCTTCGCTACGGCGAGCACGTATTAGTCACAGACCCCTGTTTTCGCTATAGCGCACACTACGATGAGTAGCTCCCTGGTTTTTGTATGGGATGCCTACATTCGCTATAGCTAGAAGCATTCTCGCAATAGAAAACAGGTACAGTTGCTATAGCGAGGTCATTTCTCGCTATAGCTAGCAGACTTAGAAAAATTTCAGGATTTTAAAAATTTTCAACTTTCTTCTTTCTTTTTCTTTTCTTTTTCTGGTTGTTACACCTAGAAATTATTTGAGGGATGCTCCTTCATTAGGTGCATTATGGACCATAATGGAGCCTATAGAGCAATCTAGTATTTAAGCAAGTTGTATGGCTTTAGAATTTGTTTCATGAACCTAATTGGCTCCCATAAATTGTATCTAGGCTAAGAGAAACTATCTCCACCAATTTGTGGGTGTGTGGGCAAAAGAGGAGGCTTGAATCCAAAGGAAAAAGTGTGTAATTGTGTGCAAGGTAGCTCTCTCCACTTTCTCTCATGCATAGATGTGTGTTTAGCTTGCTTTAGAACATGTGTATGTGTATTTTCAATCTATGAAAAGTGTGCTAGCATGCCTTTATATGCTATGATTCTTGATGCCATGTTATGTTTCTAAATGAGTACATGATGTTTGTTTGAGTTTACTTGAGTGTGGAGAGGCCAAAAACTCTTCCCTTTGGTGAGGATGAGCCAAGAACCATTGAGCTTGGTTGAGACAAAGTAAAGAGTCTCCCAAAAGCAAAGTGGGCTCCTAAGAGTATGGTTTAGTCCAAAGCTCTCAAAGAATGGGTGAGGCAAGTCCAAAATCCATGAGAAGAAGTGTGAGGCCAATCCAAACACTTAGTGAGCTCTTGAATGTATTGTATGATTTGTTCATATGCCACGTTTACTTTTAAAATGTCCATGACTTCCATTTTCTCTATGCATGCATTTGTAAAGCTTGCTTTGCACATATTATATATGATTGAATGGGAGATGAGCTATTGGGATTCTTTGAATCTCATTCCCTCCTCTCCAATGATCTAACATGCTAGGTGGACCAAGTAGCTATGGTGAAGGGAGCCAACAACAATGAAAGAGGAAGATTGACAAGCTTATGTCTAGCTTTATCCATTTTGGAACCATAATTACGTTTCATGACGTACATGATGTTGTAAATGGTCCATAACCCTTGAGACATGTATAAATATGCTATTATGTGATGTTTATATTTATGGATGTGATGTATAAGCTTTAGCATATATTTTGAGTATGAGATGCCAAATTATGCAATGTGAAAGCATAATGGAAATGTGCATGAGTGTGAGTTGAATGGCCAAAATGAGATGCATGAGATTTGAGACCATTTGGGTAGCTTACACAAGTCTTGAACATGCTTTTAGACTTGCCCAAAAGATGCCAACACTAAGAGAAATCCATTTGGCAATTTTGGTACCCTATATAGAGCCAAAATTGAGTATAATGGAACCTTATGTCCCTTTTGGGCCAAATGAGCTATTCTTAGCTTGAAATTTGGCATACAATTAGGTCTCATTGAGAGATTTTTGGGAAGCTAAAGATCATAATTTTTGGAGGTCTATAGAATATTTGATGTTTTTTCAAAGTTGGAAATTTTCATGGTTTCTGGTTTGCTGCACTATTCATTTGGTCTGAATTTGCACTCTGTCACACGAGGCTCAAACAATGTCCAATTGCCATAAAATTTTATACAGAGAAACTAGACAATCACAATGACTCATGCCAACTAGAAGAATCTCATTTGGAGGTCTAGAGAAGGAGATATGAATTTTTAAAATTTCTGTCTAGTATCAGTAAATTTGTCCGACCAGAAGTATTGTTCTATTGAATTCTGAGAATTAGGCATGATTTGGAGATATTTTTTCTCTCTATTTAACATCCACAACTTTCCATATTGATATCATTTGCATGGATGGAATTTTTGTGGAATTAATTAGACATTTTTAAAGTTTTCTGCAGAATTTTATGACAGTTCCAAATTTCAGTCGAACCTTTGGACCATTTTGGACGTCAAACATCTTGTGTAATGAATGTTATGACCTGGACATATTTTTAGTGTGAAGTAGACATCCTAAGCTTCCAGAATGACCAAGATTACATGATTTTTATTTTTTTAGATTTAGTTATAATTTTCCAAAGCTTACCCAGAAAAGAAGCCGATTCTAGCTGAGAATGAACTCTAATTTCCCATGCTCCATTTCGGTTTTCATGAGTTGTAGGAATAATTTTGGGATGCAAATGAGTTGTAATGATGTGTTTAAATATGAGGATGCATAGCATGAGCTCACATGGTCCACGTGACACCGATTAAAATTTTTAGTATGACGCGATGTAAAGACAATCTCATTTTTCCTTGCTTTTCAGTGGAAATCCTATATGCTTCATGATATTATAGCATTCAAAAGGATAAGACGAGCTAGAATTTATGGTATTACACATATAGTCCATGAGACAGCAAAAGGAAATTGTATACCCTATGCAACACAAATTTATTCAATATTTTTAATGCCTTTTTCTTGAGAATTCATGTGCTTTATGGAAATGAACCTACAAAAGGCATGAGATGAGTCATAGAATCATGGTGTTACAAAAGGAAGCACCTTTAGCTAACTATTCGCATCTCAAAAGATAGAGTTAGCTTTTCGTGGAAAGTTGACTGATATATTTGAAAGGAACTGAAAATTTTTTAAAATCAAACAAACCTCCAATTGGTCTTAAAGTGGTAATAAGGATCAAATCCAAGGCACTTGACTCGTGTGAATCTTAAAAAGTGTTATGTAATTCAAATTATGTTACTTGATACAAATTATATCAATGCATCAATCCTTTTCTTTATTCATATGCTTTTTTCTTTTTTATCTTAACTTGATTCCTAAATGAAGATAGATGTGATGTGTCAATTGCTGAGGAGAATTGGTCCTCGATGTCAATTACTGAAGATCAATGGGCAAGGATATGAATATACATTTGAATCCCAAAGAAGTTGGTCAATGATCGATGGGTTACAATGAAGATTTGAGAAGTAGAAGTAGCATTTGTTTATAAAAAGAATTAACATTCAAATGTGTATAATGCATCTTTAAGGAATAGTACTGAACAATAAAGATGATTCTCTATGTGTAGGTATCTTATTCTCTCTTTATCTTTTGAAGGCTGTTAATTATATATTCATATTTAAATGTCAATTTACCCACTTCAATAATAGAGAATTAGATAAGTTCAACATACACTTAAATAATAGAATATACATACATACATACATAAATACACACACACACACACACACACACACACACACACACACACACACACACACACACACACACATATATATATATCTTGGATTAAGGATTATATGTGAAATTCTATTAATGTTAATTAGAATAATAGATAACATCCTTTGAAATTCTAATTTCAATTAAAATAGATGATAATTGTCTTATGAGATTTTGATTTTCATTAGAATTGTTATAAATGCAATAACAAGATAGTAAGATGATAGGTGTTGGGATCATCTCTACAACAAAGATTACAAAAAGTGACTAAAACTTCAGTCAAAAAGAAAAAAAATCATAATTTCAATTAAAAATTGAATATTTTGATTAAATTTTTAATCATAATCTATCACTTTTTCCTTAGTCAATAATTTCATTTAGTTAGAAATTTAGTAACACAATAACCATATGCCATCTCTACATTCTTTTGAAGAGTCACATCATGCAACTTTTTAATTTATTGTAAAAATTTTGTGTAATATATATTAATTAATTAATACATTATAATTGTAACAAAAATTTAAATAACAAAAATTAATTATTAATAATACGAATAAAAATTTAGGATAATTATTTTAATTGATGTAAATGATAATTAAATTTTTTAAAAATAAAATTAAAAAAGAATATAAATATTTTTAATTTATTCATTCTTAAATAATAATTTTTGACTAAATATTTTAGTCAGAATGATTTCTGACTAAACTATGGTTAAACACATGTCTAACCATAGTTTAATCTAAATCATTTTGATTAGGCAATTTTATTTTAACTTTCTTTAATGTTCTTAATGTAACATCTAAGGTTTCAAAATTTTTTTAAGTCTTCCTGCTGTAGTTAAGATCTTTATTAGCTACAGCAAGGGTGTCATTTCACTATAGCGAGAATGTAGTCCGCTATAGCTAGTTCATGTTCCATACAAAATCCAAGGAGTTTCTCACAATAACATTAGCCGTGGCAAGAATAGTTGAGACTTGGGACTAATAAACTCTCGCCGTAGCGAAAGGTGCTTCCCACTATAGCGAGACTTATTTTGGAAAAAGTGTGAAAAAGTGAAATTTTGCTTCTTAAAGAACCCAGAAGCCTCTCCTTTCTTTTGACTGACTTTAAGCTGGTTAAAACTAGAAAAAAGTCTGCCTAAGAGAGAGAGAGAGAGAGAGAGAAGGGGTGTGACGACCCTAATCTCAATTCTCGATAATTAAGGTTAAACATACAATTAATCCTCATTAATTATGAAAATATAGAAAAATTTAAACCCTAATATGATTAGAGTCATCAATCGTTCAATTACATACTCCTATGTTCATAAGGGAATAAAACATCTATTAATAGGCCTTGGATTCTATTACTCATTAGTTATGACTCACCCTAGTGACTCTAGATCATCCTTTATGATTAATCCATGGAAATCTAGGCTTTTCTAGTAAATATAACTGTTTTAGCATGTTAGCCGCGGCCAAATCACCCCTTAGCCGTGGCCAATTCCCTTCTGGTTTTACCCTTTTTCATCACAAATTTCGCCGCGGCCAACCTACATGGCGCCGCGGCGAAGAAGCCTCCTGGAACTTCCTCGCTCTCCTATCGATATTGGCCGCGGCCAATTTCTCCTCACGCCGCGGCCAATTCCTCTCTGAAATGCCGGGGACATTTTCCTTAAACGTTCGCCGCGGCTAATTCCCTAATTCGCCGCGACGAATTCCTCTCTAGATGACTCCCAGTTTCCCCTTTAATATTTCGCCGCGGCGAATTACCCTCTGGACCTCTCCCTGGGCAACTTCGCCACTATTGGCCGCGGCCAACTCCATTTTTAGCCGCGGCTAAAGTTCCTCTGATCCTACAACTCTAAAATTATTGGCTCCCACTCTCCTTTCTCCCTCCAATCTCATCCTAGGGCCCCTCTACCTCAATTGTAGGACTCAAATGTCCTTTATTAGCCTGATTTTAACAAGTTATTCTACCCATACTAACTCGTGACTCAAGGGTCCCTTGCTTTCCTCTAATTACCCTATATCAGCAAATCCATTCATCAGCAATTTGTAAAATAACAATGACTCAAGTTCATAATCTATCAACAACTATCACTTGGCACCCAATCAATGGAGATTCATAGTAATAATTCTAGATTTCACTTCTAATAACAAGATACATCAGAGTTCATCAAAGCTCATAACAGATATCGTAAGTTCATACGTCAAATACCAATTTAAAGTAAGGCCTAATCCTCAATAGGTACACATTATATCATCAAAATTACAGACTCCTACACTTGGCAATGCAGATACATGATGCTATACAAGACTCAACAAAATTAGCATCTATCCTAATACACTTAGACCAAGTGCAGCTCCCCCACATTAGGCCTCAGCTCATGGATGTTCATCCACTTGCTTACCCTTATCTTTACCCGAAGAACCTTCACCTGAAATGTTAATCCCATAACACGGGGTGAGATATAAATCTCAATAACCATGGCAATTCCACCATATGATCCAGTTTAATATACATATATGCGTGAATCAAAATCATCATTCAGAATCATATCAGTCATTTCAGCAAATGAATTAATCAGGCTATCATGATTACTATCCCATACTAGCAATCATATAATCACATGTTAAAGGCCATTAACATTGGGAGAGGCCCGTCCACGGCACCTACTCCCCATTGAGCACAACTAGGGCTCAGTGCATCTGGGGTTGATCATACCCGGTGCCCGATCGCGGCACATGCACGGGTGGCAGCCGCACCACAGCTCCACCATGGACTCACAAGGTCCAACCATCATACAACAGATAGCTAATCATTTCATTCAACAATTTCAAACCATTCAAATACAGCAGATATGAAATTAAACAGATACATGCATGGAATTAATATAAACCCTGGTTACCTCACTTGCAGATAATTGCAACAGCCACCACAAATCCCAAATTCGGACTCAAGTGTCTCCCACCAGAATTCTCAATGTTTCACCCAAAATCCTAAGCAAATTCGTATAGAATTAGTACCCATAATATAAATCAGCTATGGGGGTCTCAAACCAACAAAGAAAGCATCAAAATGGGGGGGTTTAAGTTCACCTAATACCAACCCCAACCTCAACCTACGAATTCCACTAAGAAAACCTCCAAACACTCACTTTTCAGATTTTGGGTATAATGAAATCTCTCCAAATGAAAAACCAATCGGACCAAATTAAAGAAGAAGATGAGGGGATTAAGTTGTATAACTATTACCTTGGCCAAATCTTGCTCTAAGTGTGTGGAAATGCAGAATCTTTGCCCCAAACCCTAGCCTCCTTCTCAACCTCCGAATTTCCCTTTTGAGTTTCAGAAAAATGGAGGTGTGGCTGAAGCATTAGGGTTTAGATGGGTTTAAGTTGGGTCAAAAGGTTGGGTCATGGGTTGCTCCAAGTCCAAACCCAATTGGGTTTCAGATTTTGCTTATTGGGCCAGTTTTTAAGTGTTGGGCTGCATAATTCTGTTGGGCCAATTTTCACTCATTGGGTTGCTGAAGTTTAATAGGTTTTGGGCCTAATTTGAAGGGCTCAAGGGCTTGGGTCTGCACAAGGGTAATTGGGCCACTTAATTGAGCCTACACAAGATAAATCTTGGGCCTCTATCTCATTAAATTAATTTGGGTCTACCTCTAGTTCATTGGGCCTCCATTAGCCTCTTATCATGATTTAATTAATTTGGGCCTAGAGGTAATTCTCTATCCTAAATAAATCCTTAACCCATATTAATAATTTATCTATTTGAAATCCCTATTTCCTTAACTAGTCCAATCATGCTCTATTAATTATCCTTGATTAGTCTTAATCTATGATTAACACCTTAATTAATTTCGGGGTGTTACAAGGGGAAATTTAAGGAGAGCTAAGAAAGATCAAGGAGAAAGAGGGGAGAAGTTGAGAAATTCCAAGAGAAGACTAAGGCAAAGAGGAAGACTTTGAAGAAGCAAGGAAAACAAGGTATGATTCATAGTTTCTTTTACTCTTCTTCCCTTACTCTTCATGTGTGATGTTTCGACCAAGGAGAGAGCTTGAGAGAGAGAGGAAGTTTTGACCTAGAACAAGCAAGAAACCATTGAATTAGAGTGTGGGAAACTAGAAATTACAAAGTAAGTGGAATAAAAACCATTGAACTTCAAGATAGGAAAGATAAGGGTTCTTGAACATCTTGAAGAATCTGATTTTTTCTAAGAATTTCCTAGCCTATGTGAGTGTTTTTTTGAGTTTGTAGGACCACTAGGAAGCTTCCCAAGTGCCCCTTCCATCAAGGAAAAATTGGAAACTCCATGGACTCCAAATGCTCTTTATGGCTCGACCTAGAGCACTTGAATGGGATAGGGAGTGTTTTAATTGGTTCTAAGCTTGGTTTGGGGTCATATGTGATGGAAGAAGATGAGAGAAACCCTTGGGAAAAACTTAGAAGCCATAGATTGAGAGTTGGGTCAATAGGTTTCATAATGTATCCTTAAGAAGTAACTTCCATCTAGACTCTTAGGAATGAGTTTGTGATGACTTCAAGGAGCTTAAATGGAACCAAGAGGCCTAGATATGAGAAGGAAATGAAGCTAAGAGATTGAATTATGGTAGTTGCTTCATTGGGCCATTGATGGAGCTATTATGGAACTAATAGACTAAGTATGCTTCTTAAGTGTGTGTTTAATGCTTTGGCTTGTTCCAAGAGAGTAATTGAATGCTATTTGTTATGTCTAAGTCAAAGAACTTAAGCTCCATCTAGTTATGGGTGTGAGATCAAAAAAAGAAGAGAATAATCAAGAGGGAAGCTCTTGTCTATTTGCCAAGGTAGCTTTTTACTCCTTCTTATTTGCATTCTTGGATATGTAATTGTTATTGTATACTTGTATCTATATTTGTATGTTGAGACATGCCATTCGATGTTGCCTTCTTGTATTGGTACCACTATGTTTATGTTTTGGTTGTAAAAATTGCTCTTAAGGGTAAGGTGGTGCTAAAAGCCCCTTGAGATAGGTGAGGTGGTGAGGTCAAGTCAAAAGTTCCTAGACCAAAGGTGAGGCTAATCCAAAAGTCCTAAAAATGGGGTGGGGCTAGACCAAGAGTCCTTAGAGCTTATTCTTGATTTTGATATGATTTTCATGACATGTAAATTATGTGTTGAATGATTCTAAATGGTGTTGGGTGCCTACTTATATGCTTTAACATGTTTATATGCCTCAATTGCTTACTTAAATAAGTGTATAAGCTATTGAGATTTCTTGAATCTTATCCCCTTCCCTCTCTCATCTTAACATGTTTAGGTGGAGTTCAAGGAGACCAAAGTGCAAGCCAAGGAGTATAGTTGGCTATACTTTGACACTAATGCAATTTTTTATATAAAGAGATGTCAAAGTTTATATGTACATATTATTTTTGAGATGTAAATATGTGATCAAATGTGAAAATATGTAAATATAGCATATAAACCAAAGTGGTGATGAAATGAATGAGAAAATGAATATTGGGTACTTGGTGGCTCGTATGTACTAGTGTATTCTTGCATGTAGCATAGTGAGTTTGAGAGATGTGATGGTTTGGACCATTTGGGCAGTTCGTATATGTTGTGTTTATACTTTAAAACTTGCCCAAAAGGTGGTAGAGCATTTAAGAAGCTATTTGAACCACTTTTGACCCATATAAGATGTTAAATTTGCTATATTTGTGAGTTATGTCATGATCTAACTAAATGATCTCTTCTTGACCTAAAATTTAGGATGTATATAGGTCTTACCTAGAGCTTTTTGTGAAGTTAAAGTGTATATTATTTGGGGCTCTAGAGAATTTTTGGTGAATTTTTAAAGTTGGCAAATTGTGATAGAATTGGCATTGTTATTATGCAAATGGTTAGATCCTTTACCTCTATCATTATAAGTCAAATGATGTCCAATGGCTATGAGATTTACAAGTATAAACTAGACATGATAAGCTTTCTACTACTTGAGATCACCTCATTTGGATTTATAGAGAGGGAGAAACAAATTTTTGAACTTCCAAATCAGTATCAGGGGTGCAGCCTGACCTCCATTATTGTTCCATAGGTTTTCATGCCCCGGTTGCTTCTATTTTGTTTTGGACTTATTTTTCCCCTCTAGTTTGGTATAGTTTGTTTGAATTAGATTTTTGTGGATTTAGTTATGAATTTTTGAAATTTATGTCAGTAAATTGTATTAGAAACACTGGGCAGTCTGACTTTTTGAGCTTTTCTATTGTCAAACGTGCCCCCAATGATGTTATTATGGCTTGGAATTATTTTTACTTAAAAGGTGACATCTAGAGCTTTCTAGAAAGCTATCATTTGCTTGATTCTCTTTTTTTTAGAATTAATTATGATTTTTCAAAGTTGGTGCCAAAAATCTAAATTCTGGACTCATGAGAAAAATGCAAATTTTTTGGTTTTTGGCTTCAAATCCATGGTTCATGGATTATTTTATGATATCTATGAGTTGTATGGATAGAGTATGAGTAGAGAATGTTATTGATGGGTCCATTGGATAAAGTATAAACTTGTGAACCCTGATGTAATGTAATAAAATGCCACGATTTTACTTCTTTTCTTTGGAATTACATGGAATCAAGCTTAAATGAAGGATAACTGAGACTTTTACATTATGGTGTTACACTTAAAATTTTTTTTTATAAATTTTTTATAGACATAAATATATTTTAAACTAAATAATGTTTTTAATTACAAACTAAGTATTTCTAGATATTAAAAATATATATTATAATTAATTAATAAAATTTATAAATTTTATATTTCGATTTTTTATAATTAATAATAATTTTTTTTATACTTATTTCAGTTTTAAAAAATATATATCTTTATTTTCATTTAATGTTTTTTGAACTATATATTATTATTACATTATTTTTATTATGTCATTTTATTTTAAAATTTTATTATGCCATTCTACATATTCTTCATTTTTTGGGTTCTTTACCTTCACGTTATCTAGATTCTTCATTTATCTTCATCCAAATAACCCAAATTCTAGGTCATTATGGTTGATTAAATTTTCATGTCATCAATGAATTAAAAACACCAGCATTCTCAATGAAATTGTTATGATTCCATCCATTATTGTGGATATCCATTTAGTTTCTTAACTCCCAAATTTATTGAAGGTATATTATAAATCCATTTATTATGTAGATATCCATCTCCTCATATTCCTTCAAAAATTGTAACTCTAAAACTTTTATATATTCATTTCCCACCTTTATAATATATTATTTCACATTTAAGATATGACCTTTGGATTATTTATAGTTACAAACTTGTATCTATAAATAGGCACCTTATTTGTACAGAGACGTATGGATAAAATTTGAGTAGTATTTCCTTTATTCTCTATCTTTAAATTCTCTTTTCTATATTTCTTAAGTTATTTCATAATACATTATCAACATGACTTTGCTCTTGATCATTTGAGCAAGCAAAAGTAAGATCTTTTCATCTTACTCATTAATTTTTCTATTAGTTTTATTCTATTTGGGTTATCATATCAAATCTTACAAAGCTTGAATTTATAACCCTTGATCTTTTGAGCAAAAATTATTTGTCTTAGATATTAGATGTAAAAATTTACCTTGATACAATAGGTCATGGAAACACCATCAAAGAAGGAAATAATAAGTTAATACAAAATTGCATTAAGGCGGTGATTTTTCTTCATCACCTCCATGAAGGATTGAAATCTGAATATTTTATGGTGAAAGATCCACTTGTGCTCTGAAATAGTTTGAAAGAAAGGTATAATCACCAGAAAACTATTATTTTTTCAAATGCTCATTATGACTATATGCATCTATGATTACAATATTTTAAATTAGCCAGTGAGTATAACTCTACAATATTTCATATTAGCCCTCAATTAAAATTGTGTGGAGAAATAATTATTGAAAAAGATATGTTAGAGAAATATTATATACTTTTCACGCCTCTAATATGCTCCTATAGTAGCAATATAGAGACAAAGGATT
Organism: Erythrophleum fordii; assembly: GCA_032878935.1. Taxonomy (NCBI): domain Eukaryota; kingdom Viridiplantae; phylum Streptophyta; class Magnoliopsida; order Fabales; family Fabaceae; genus Erythrophleum; species Erythrophleum fordii. The sequence goes on along the minus strand of JAVQMF010000054.1, from coordinate 24,926,836 downwards.
TAAAAAATACTTTAATTAATTTCATGCCTCCTTGTGGTTGAACAAAATAATGAGTTATTAATGAAAAATTATGAAGCTTGTCCAACTAGTTCTACTCCATTCCTTGAAGTGAATGTGACTATGATTAATAATAATGAACAAGGATGTAGTCGTGGTCGTAGTCGAGGCCATAAACATGGTCGAGGAAGAAATAATACTCCTTATCATAAGAACATTTCTTGTCACTAGAAGTGGAATAAGAAAGGAGAAAAACAAATAAGTACAAGTAGACAAAAGAAGCATTTAAAGAATTCAAAAAATTTATACTATCATTATGGTATGAATCGACTCACGTACTTGTCATACAACAAAATACCTTGTTGATCTTTATCAAGCATCAATGAAGGAAAAAGAGAATGTGTAAAGACTAATTTTACTAATCTATATGATGATTTTGCCTACGATCCCATAAATACTACACACTTATATGTGTCAGATTTCTTTGTCAACCTATAAAAAAATAGTAATGCTTAAAATGAGTTTACGTGTTTGGAATTATTTTTATAATTATAAGTTTATATGAAAATTTAAGTATGAGTTTTATAATATTTCTTATACTTTTGTTTTTTTTAATTTTAGAAAATATGAATGAAGATATATGTCTTGCAGATAGTGTAAGCACCTATACAATCTTAAAAGATAGAAACTATTTTTCTCAAATAAACATGGGTGAAGCTTACGTTATTACAATTTATGGTTGTACAAGATTAATTGAAGGATTTAGAATAGCTATTATCATATTACCAGAGAGAATGAAATTTATTATAAATAATGCTCTATTTTCTTCTAAGTCTCAAAGAAATTTATTGAGTTTTAAAGATATTCGTCGTAATGTATATCATGTAGAGACTGTGTGTTAAAGAAATAATGAATATCTCTATATTACAAGTATTGTTTATGGTAAGAAAAGGATACTAGAAAAATTAGCAACTTTCTCTTCAAGTTTGTACTACATAAGAATTAGTATAATTGAGATACTTATAACTATAAACCAGAAGTTTATAGATTCAAGATTGCTTGTTCAAATTATTAGATTAAGAGCACAATTTTCAAATTATACCATTAAGTTTATTCGACTTAATAATATTGGAGAATTTTCTTCTTGGGCTTTTAATGACTATTGCATGTCAATTTGAATAAATATTAAATATCATGTATGTAACACCCCGAAATTAATTAAGGTGTTAATCATGGATTAAGATTAATTAAGGATAATTAATAAAGCATAATTGGGCAAGTTAGTGAAAAGGTATTCTAGAGAGATAAATTGTTAATATGGGTTAAGAATTTATTTAGGATAGAGATTTACCTCTAGGCCCAAATTAATTAAATCATGATGAGAGGTTGATGGAGGCCCAATGAATTAGAGGTAGACCCAAACTAATTTAATGAGATAGAGGCCCAAGATTTATCTTGGATAGGCTCAATTAAGTGGCCTAATGATCCTTGTGCAGACCCAAGCCTTTGAACCCTTCAAGTTTGGCCCAAAACTCATTAAACTTCATCAACTCAATGTGTGAAAACTGGCCCAACAGAATTATGCAGCCCAACACTTAAAAAACTGGCCCAATAAGCAAAAATCTGAAACCCAATTGGATTTGGACTTGGAGCAACCCATGACCCAGCCTTTTGACCCAACTTAAACCCATCTAAACCCTAATTGCTTCAGCCACACCTTCATTTTTCTGAAACTCAAGAGGCAAATTCGGAGGTTGAGAAGGAGGCTAGGGTTTGGGGCAAGATTTCTGCATTTTCACACACTTAGAGCAAGATTCAGCCAAGGTAATAGTTATACAACTTAATCCCCTCATCTTCCTCTTTAATTTGGTCCGATTAGTTTTTCATTTGGAGAGTTTTCATCATACCTAAAATCTGAAAAGTGAGTGTTTAGGGGTTTCCTTGATGAAATTCGTAGGTTGAGATTGGGGTTGGTATTAGGTGAACTTAAACCCCCCATTTTGATGCTTTCTTTGTTGGTTTGAGACCCCCATAGCTTATTTATATTATGGGTACTAATTCTGTACGAATTTGCTTAGGATTTTGGGTGACACATTGAAAATTCTGGTGGGAGATACTTGAATCCGAATTTGGGATTTGTGGTGGCTGTTGCAATTTTCTGCAAGTGAGGTAACCAGGGTTTATATTAATTCCATGCATGTATCTGTTTAATTTCATATCTGCTGTATTTAAATGGTTTGAAATTGTTGAATGAAATGATTGGCTATCTGTTGTATGATGGTTGGACCTTGTGAGTCCATGGTGGAGCTGTGGTGCGGCTGCCACCCGTGCATGTGCCGCGATCGGGCACCGGGTATGATCAACCCCAGATGCACTGAGCCCTAGTTGTGCTCAATGGGGAGTAGGTGCCGTGGACGGGCCTCTCCCAATGTTAATGGCCTTTAACATGTGATTATATGATTGCTAGTATGGGATAGTAATCATGATAGCCTGATTAATTCATTTGCTGAAATGACTGATATGATTCTGAATGATGATTTTGATTCATGCATATATGTATATTAAACTGGATTATATGGTGGAATTGCCATGGTTATTGAGATTTATATCTCACCCCGTGTTATGGGATTAACATTTCAGGTGAAGGTTCTTCGGGTAAAGATAAGGGTAAGCAAGTGGATGAACATCCATGAGCTGAGGCCTAATGTGGGGGAGCTGCACTTGGTCTAAGTGTATTAGGGTAGATGCTAATTTCGTTGAGTCTTGTATAGCATCATGTATCTGCATTGCCAAGTGTAGGAGTCTATAATTTTGATGATATAATGTGTACCTATTGAGGATTAGGCCTTACTTTAAATTGGTAATTGATGTATGAACTTACGATATCAGTTATGAGCTTTGATGAACTCTGATGTATCTTGTTATTAGAAATGAAATCTGGAATTATTACTATGAATCTCAATTGATTGGGTGCCAAGTGATAGTTGTTGATAGATTATGAACTCGAGTCATTGTTATTTTACAAATTGCTGATGAATGGATTTGCTGATATAGGGTAATTAGAGGAAAGCAAGGGACCCTTGAGTCACGAGTTAGTATGGGTAGAATAACTTGTTAAAATCAGGCTAACATGCTAAAACAGTTATATTAACTAGAAAAGCCTAGATTTCCATGGATTAATCATAAAGGATGATCTAGAGTCACTAGGGTGAGTCATAACTAATGAGTAATAGAATCCAAGGCCTATTAATAGATGTTTTATTCCCTTATGAACATAGGAGTATGTAATTGAACGATTGATGACTCTAATCATATTAGGGTTTAAATTTTTCTATATTTTCATAATTTAATGAGGATTAATTGTATGTTTAACCTTAATTATCGAGAATTGAGATTAGGGTCGTCACAGTTGGTATTAGAGCAATGGTTCAGGCAAATGTGTTTGATTTACATCTTTGTTGTTAGAAAACTTGGCAATCATGATGCATGCATGATAGGAATGAGAACATTATGACCTGATGATAACTCTCATACATATATATACATATATCTGCCATGGGTGGAGTGTGTTTTGTTTACCTTGGGCTATGGTTTAATGGGGGATGCTTGTGGTTGTGCTTGTAGCATTGAAAAGTTAGATGGCTACCCGTAGAGAAACAATGGAAATGCTTAGAGAAATGCAAGAGGCCATGGCTGCAATGGCTAATCGAATGAGGGAACAAGCTGAGGCCCATGAAACCACAGTGAGGGCCATGACTGACCGGCTTCAAGAGCAAGCCGAGGCTCATGCAGCGACTGTACAAGTGCTGCAACAGCTACACGAGAACATGACTAAGCTGACTCAAGAGTTGCCAATGGACAACCGTGTGGGGGCTGGTCAAAACCCTGGTGTGGGGGAAAATGGTGACCTCTCTGTGGTGTTGTCTAAATTCCAAAAGGCTGACCCTCCATCATTTTTGGGGGAGTTAGACACTGATAAAGCCGAGAAGTGGCTAATGCAGTTAGAGAAAATTTTTGGAGTTATGACTTGCACCACCGAGCAAAAGGCCAAGCTGGCTATCTACAAGTTGGAAGGAGAGGCTGAACATTGGTGGAGGAATGCCTCCAGATTGCTAATGGCGAGGGAGATACCCTTGACATGGGAGAGCTTTCAAACGGCATTTGAAAGCAAATACTTCCCACCATCAGTGAGGGCCGACAAGGAGGCTGAGTTTAACTTCCTTGAGCAAGGGGATATGACTGTGGACCAATATGCAGCCAAATTCATTCAGTTGTCTCGCTTCTCCTCCTACCTGAAGAGGTTTGATGATGAGCCCTGGAAAGCTGAGAAATTTGAGAGGGGCCTGAGACCAGAGATCAAGGATAAAATAGTGTCTCTACAAATCCGCAACTTTGATGAGTTAGTGGAGAAGTGTAGAGTGACAGAAAGGGCCATGAAGGAGACTGAGGCCAAGAAAAAGAAAACCCTGGAAGGAAAACGTGACCGGGGTATGGAGCCCTTTAGGGGCGGGAACAAGAAAGGAACCCATAGTGGGAGTGGCTCTTGGGGAAGGAGACCACCCCTAAGAAATGTCCCTCAAAGAAGAAGTATGGGACCACCGAGAATTGCAATGGGTGCCCCACCCACTTGTGCCAAATGTGGGAAGAACCATGGGAATGGACCTTGTCCAGTGTGTTACAATTGTGGAAAGCCGAGACACTATGCGAGGACTTGCATGGTGTCACGTGAGTCAGCCTCATCAATTAAGCCACCTACCCAAGGAAGGGTGTTCGCCATTACGCAGCAAGAGGCTAGTAGATCCCCTAGCCTGATCCGAGGTACATTGCTTGTCCATAATCATGTCGTAGATGCATTGTTTGATTCGGGTGCGACCCACTCATTCATCTCATATGACTGTGTTAAGCGTCTGGGTCTTAAAATTAGCCTGTTGCCATTTGAATTGTCTGTGTCCATCCCTACTGGATATTCTATGATTACATCTTATGTATGCTTAAATTGTACTGTACAATTGGATAGCCGTTGTACTACCCTTGATTTGATTTGTATTCCTTTGTGTGATTTTGATGTAATCATTGGCATGGACTGGTTGTCTGCTAATAATGTGATATTGGACTGCAACCGTAAAACTGTTTCTTTACCCGCAAACATACCTGAAACTTGTCCTGTGACTGAGCTTACTTGTGTGTCTGCCGCCCAAGCCGGGAGGTGCCTTAGGCGTGGATGCTAAGGGTTTCTAGTGTTCTTTTCATTGCATGTTGAAGCTGAGGATGGGTTAGAGGATATACCGGTGATTAGTGAGTTCCCTGAGGTTTTCCCTAAGGAGTTTAGTGGACTACCTCCAGAGAGAGAGCTAGAGTTTTCTGTTGATTTGGTACCCGGTACTGGTCCAATCTCTAAGGCCCCGTATAGAATGGCGCCTGCTGAGTTGGTTGAGTTAAAGAGTCAATTAGAAGAGTTACTTGAGAAAGGGTTTATTAGGCCAAGTGTGTCTCCATGGGGAGCACCAGTGCTATTTGTCAAAAAGAAAGATGGTAGCCTTAGGCTTTGCATTGACTATAGACAATTGAACCAAGCGACAGTCAAGAATAAATACCCTTTGCCTAGAATTGATGACTTGCTTGACCAATTAGCTGGAGCGTCGGTCTTTTCAAAAATTGACCTTAGATCGGGATACCACCAACTTAGAGTCAAAGCTGAGGATGTACCTAAGACAGCCTTTAGGACTCGATATGGCCATTATGAATTCCTAGTTATGCCTTTTGGGTTAACCAATGCCCCTGCCATTTTCATGGATTACATGAATAGGATTTTTAGGCCTTATCTTGACCGGTTTGTGGTAGTATTCATTGATGACATCCTCATCTACTCTAAAAGTGGTGAAGAGCATGAAGAGCATCTTAGGATAGTTCTTCAAACCTTAAGAGAGCATCAGTTGTATGCTAAGTTGAGCAAGTGTGAGTTTTGGTTGCGGGAGGTCAAATTCCTAGGTCATGTGATATCAGAACAAGGGGTAGCGGTAGATCCTAGCAAGGTAGAGGCGGTACTGAATTGGGAGAGACCCAAAACGGTGACCGAAATCCGTAGCTTCTTAGGTCTAGCCGGCTACTATAGAAGATTCATTAAGGGATTTTCTCAGTTAGCCATGCCTTTGACCAAATTAACTAGGAAGGACAAACCATTTGTGTGGGATGCTAAGTGTGAGAATGCCTTTCAAGAGCTTAAGGATAAGCTTACCACCGCACCTGTGTTAGTGATACCTGATCCAAAAGAGACATTCACAGTCTATAGTGATGCTTCTAAGAAGGGGTTAGGGTGTGTCTTAATGCAACAAGGTAGAGTGATAGCCTATGCTTCTAGACAACTTAGACCCCATGAAGAGAATTATCCTACCCATGACCTAGAGCTAGCGGCTGTAGTTTTTGCCCTTAAGATTTGGAGGCACTATCTCTATGGTGCCCAATTTGAGGTGTATAGTGATCACAAAAGTTTGAAGTACTTGTTTGACCAAAAGGAGTTGAACATGAGGCAAAGGAGGTGGATGGAATTTCTTAAGGACTATGATTTCTACTTGAAGTATCACCCAGGGAAGGCGAATGTGGTTGCCGATGCCTTGAGTAGGAAATCTATTCACATGGCAATGATGATGCTTAGAGAGCAAAGGTTGATTGAGGAGATGAGAGATTTGAATTTATCAATTTCAGTGAACCCTAGTAGTCTTCTTTTGGGAGAATTGAGGATAGAAAATGACCTTAGAAAGAGGATTAAAGAGGCCCAAGAATTAGATGCCTACTGGGGAGGAATTAGAGAGCAACTAGGGAGTGGTGAGGTCAAAGATTTTGACCTATCAGAAGATGGTTTGGTGAGGTACCAAGGTAGAGTGTGCATACCCAAAGATGAAGAGTTGAGGAACATAGTGTTATCAGAAGCTCATAAGAGTCGGTACACCATTCATCCGGGCACCACTAAGATGTATAGGGATTTAAAGAAGAGCTTTTGGTGGCCTGGAATGAAGTCAGACATAGCAGAGTTTGTGGCTAGGTGTCTAATTTGTCAGAGGGTTAAGATTGAACACCAAAGACCCGCAGGTTTGTTACAGCCTTTGGAGATTCCGGAATGGAAATGGGATAGTATATCCATGGATTTTGTGATGGGTTTGCCTAGAACATCTTCGAGTTATGATGCTATTTGGGTGATTGTGGATAGATTGACAAAGTCTGCCCACTTTCTACCTATTAGAGCTACTTATCCTCTAGATAGACTAGCTCAACTGTATGTTCGTGAGATTGTAAGATTACATGGTGTTCCCAATAGCATTGTGTCAGATAGAGACCCAAGATTCACATCAAAATTTTGGCGGTCTCTACAAAAAGCTTTAGGCACTAGTCTTAACTTTAGCACTGCCTATCATCCTCAGTCTGATGGACAGACTGAGAGAACTATCCAAACCCTTGAGGACATGCTTAGGGCGAGTGTGCTAGAGTTGAAAGGGAATTGGGATGTGTACTTGCCTTTGGCGGAGTTTGCTTACAATAATAGTTACCATTCCAGTATCCAGATGGCACCATTTGAGGCACTTTATGGGAGGAAGTGTCGGTCACCCTTGTGTTGGGTAGAGTTAGGTGAGAGGAGTCTTCTAGGTCCAGACATAGTAGACCAAACCACCCACCAAATAGAACTCATCAGAAAGAAATTGTTGGCTGCCCAGAGTAGGCAAAAGAGTTATGCAGATAAGAGGAGGAGACCCTTAGAATTTGAGGTGGAAGACCATGTGTTCCTTAAGGCTACTCCGGTGACGGGGGTAGGACGGTCTATCAGGACAAGAAAGCTCAGTCCTCGTTATCTTGGTCCTTTCCAAATCCTTGAAAGGATAGGACCAGTGGCCTATAGAGTTGCTTTACCTCCAAACCTGGCCAGATTGCATGATGTATTCCATGTGTCCCAACTGAAAAAGTACCACCCGGACCCTTTGCATGTCATTGAGCATGAGAATGTGCATCTACAAGATGATTTGTCATACGTGGTTGAATCGGAAAGGATTGTGGACTCAAAAGTCAAACAGCTGCGTAATAAGGACATCCCCTTGGTAAAGGTAGTGTGGAAGGGACTTACTCCGGATGAAGCAACTTGGGAAACAGAACAAGCAATGAGGAAGGATTATCCTGCATTATTTGAGTAAGGTATGTCTAATTTTGAGGACAAAATTTCTAAAAGGAGGGGAGAATGTAACACCCCGAAATTAATTAAGGTGTTAATCATGGATTAAGATTAATTAAGGATAATTAATAAAGCATAATTGGGCAAGTTAGTGAAAAGGTATTCTAGAGAGATAAATTGTTAATATGGGTTAAGAATTTATTTAGGATAGAGATTTACCTCTAGGCCCAAATTAATTAAATCATGATGAGAGGTTGATGGAGGCCCAATGAATTAGAGGTAGACCCAAACTAATTTAATGAGATAGAGGCCCAAGATTTATCTTAGATAGGCTCAATTAAGTGGCCTAATGATCCTTGTGCAGACCCAAGCCTTTGAACCCTTCAAGTTTGGCCCAAAACTCATTAAACTTCATCAACTCAATGTGTGAAAACTGGTCCAACAGAATTATGCAGCCCAACACTTAAAAAACTGGCCCAATAAGCAAAAATCTGAAACCCAATTGGATTTGGACTTGGAGCAACCCATGACCCAGCCTTTTGACCCAACTTAAACCCATCTAAACCCTAATTGCTTCAGCCACACCTTCATTTTTCTGAAACTCAAGAGGCAAATTCGGAGGTTGAGAAGGAGGCTAGGGTTTGGGGCAAGATTTCTGCATTTTCACACACTTAGAGCAAGATTCAGCCAAGGTAATAGTTATACAACTTAATCCCCTCATCTTCCTCTTTAATTTGGTCTGATTAGTTTTTCATTTGGAGAGTTTTCATCATACCTAAAATCTGAAAAGTGAGTGTTTAGGGGTTTCCTTGATGAAATTCGTAGGTTGAGATTGGGGTTGGTATTAGGTGAACTTAAACCCCCCATTTTGATGCTTTCTTTGTTGGTTTGAGACCCCCATAGCTTATTTATATTATGGGTACTAATTCTGTACGAATTTGCTTAGGATTTTGGGTGACACATTGAAAATTCTGGTGGGAGATACTTGAATCCGAATTTGGGATTTGTGGTGGCTGTTGCAATTTTCTGCAAGTGAGGTAACCAGGGTTTATATTAATTCCATGCATGTATCTGTTTAATTTCATATCTGCTGTATTTAAATGGTTTGAAATTGTTGAATGAAATGATTGGCTATCTGTTGTATGATGGTTGGACCTTGTGAGTCCATGGTGGAGCTGTGGTGCGGCTGCCACCCGTGCATGTGCCGCGATCGGGCACCGGGTATGATCAACCCCAGATGCACTGAGCCCTAGTTGTGCTCAATGGGGAGTAGGTGCCGTGGACGGGCCTCTCCCAATGTTAATGGCCTTTAACATGTGATTATATGATTGCTAGTATGGGATAGTAATCATGATAGCCTGATTAATTCATTTGCTGAAATGACTGATATGATTCTGAATGATGATTTTGATTCATGCATATATGTATATTAAACTGGATTATATGGTGGAATTGCCATGGTTATTGAGATTTATATCTCACCCCGTGTTATGGGATTAACATTTCAGGTGAAGGTTCTTCGGGTAAAGATAAGGGTAAGCAAGTGGATGAACATCCATGAGCTGAGGCCTAATGTGGGGGAGCTGCACTTGGTCTAAGTGTATTAGGGTAGATGCTAATTTCGTTGAGTCTTGTATAGCATCAGGCCTAATGTGGGGGAGCTGCACTTGGTCTAAGTGTATTAGGGTAGATGCTAATTTCGTTGAGTCTTGTATAGCATCATGTATCTGCATTGCCAAGTGTAGGAGTCTGTAATTTTGATGATATAATGTGTACCTATTGAGGATTAGGCCTTACTTTAAATTGGTAATTGATGTATGAACTTACGATATCAGTTATGAGCTTTGATGAACTCTGATGTATCTTGTTATTAGAAATGAAATCTGGAATTATTACTATGAATCTCAATTGATTGGGTGCCAAGTGATAGTTGTTGATAGATTATGAACTCGAGTCATTGTTATTTTACAAATTGCTGATGAATGGATTTGCTGATATAGGGTAATTAGAGGAAAGCAAGGGACCCTTGAGTCACGAGTTAGTATGGGTAGAATAACTTGTTAAAATCAGGCTAACATGCTAAAACAGTTATATTAACTAGAAAAGCCTAGATTTCCATGGATTAATCATAAAGGATGATCTAGAGTCACTAGGGTGAGTCATAACTAATGAGTAATAGAATCCAAGGCCTATTAATAGATGTTTTATTCCCTTATGAACATAGGAGTATGTAATTGAACGATTGATGACTCTAATCATATTAGGGTTTAAATTTTTCTATATTTTCATAATTTAATGAGGATTAATTGTATGTTTAACCTTAATTATCGAGAATTGAAATTAGGGTCGTCACAGTGTAGCTCATGTTCATACACAAAATGGTTTAACTAAATTGTTTATTAAACAATTTCAATTAATTGCTAAGCCTTTACTAATGAGAATGAATGTCTCTGTTTCTACTTGAGGGCATGCAATTTTCCATGTAGCAATACTTATATGCATAAGACTAACAAATTATTATAAATACTCTCCTTTACAACTGGCTTATGGTGAAGAGCTAAATATTTCCCATCTTAGAATTTGGGAATGCGCAATATATGTTCCAATAAATCCACCACAATGAACTAAGATTGGATCTCAAAGGAGGTTAGGAATATATGTTAAGTATGATTCTCCCTCTATTATAAGATATCTTAAGCCAAAGACAAAAGATGTATTTACAGCATGTTTTGCTGATTGTTATTTTGATGAGCTAGTTTTTCCAACATTAAGGGAGAGAAAAAGATAAGCAATTGGTCAAAAAAATTACGTGGAATACTTTGACATATCTTGATCCTCATACAAAACAATGTGAAATTAAAGTTCAAAAGATAATCACTTATAAAGTATAACAAATCAGCTATCAGATATATTTACTAATCTAAAGAAAGTGACAAAGTCACATATACCAACTGCAAATACTCCTATAAGAATTGAAGTCCCTAAAGGACAGTTCGTAAAAAACTAGCTAATAAGTCCAATGTATGACAAAAACATGGTAGACCAATTGATTCAAAAGATAAAAATCCCAGCAAAAGGAAAGGAGCAATTATTCATAATGAGCCTATTATAAAAATAGATACTCCTAAAGAGTCTAGAAATATAACAAGTAACATAACTCTAGAAGAAATTTATGTACCTAAAACTTATGAAAATAAAGAGATCTCAATAAATTATGTCTCTATAGGGAAAAGATTCAATTGTAAGGAAATAATTGTCGACAACATTTCTTGCATACTTTATAGTATTTAATGTTATAAATGATAATGAGGATCATGAACCTATATCCGTCGATGAATGTCGATGTAGATGTGAATGAAAAGAGCAATTCAAGCAAAATTGAACTCACTTTAAAAATGTGAGGTTTTTGGGCCTGTAGTTTGAACACCTGAAAGTGTAATAACTATTGGGTACAAATGGGTATTTTGTACATAAATGAAATGAGAAAAATGAAGTTGAGATATAAAGCACAACTTGTCACACAAGGGTTCTCACAAAAACCTAAAATTAATTATGAGTTCACTTATTCTCTTGTGGCAGATGCAATCACATTTTATTATCTTATTAGTCTAGCAGTGCATGAAAAACTTGATATTTGTCTTATGGATGTTGTTGCAGTATATTTATATGGCTTACTTGGTCATGACATCTATATGAAAATCCTAAAAGAATTTAAGATGCCTGAAGTATATAATTTAAAGTCCCGAGAAGTTTATTCAATTAAATTGCAAAATTTTTTGTATTGACTAAAACAGTTTAGATGAATATGGTATAATCATTTTAGTGAATATTTGTTAAAGAAATAATATAAAAATGACCACATTTGTCCATATGTTTTCATAAAGTGAGCAAATTTAGGATTTGCAATTATCGTTGTATATGTTGATAATTTAAATATTATTGGAACTTTTGAAAAGATTTTAAAGGTAGTAGATTGTTTAAAAAAGAAATTTAAAATGAAAGATTTTGAAAAAACAAAGTTTTGTCTTAGCCTGTAAATCGAGCATTTGAAAGATAAAATTTTTATACATCAATCAACTTATACACAAAAAATTCTCAAAAGATTTTATATGGATAAAGCACATCCATTAAGTACCTCAATTGTTGTTCGATCACTTGATATAAAAAAGGATATTTTTCGACCCGAGTTGATAATGAAAAGCTTCTTTGTCCTAAAGTACTATATCTTAGTGCAATTGATACATTAATTTATCTTGCTAACACTACAAGACCTAATATAACTTTTGTTATAAGTTTATTAGCCAAGTTTAGTTTAGTTCCAACATGAAGGCATTGGAGTAGAGTTAAACATATTTTTTGATATCTTCAAGGTACTATTGATATGAGCTTGTTATATGCAAATAGATCCAGATCAAAACTCCTAAGATATGCATATGCTGGATACTTATCTAATTCACACGAGACTAGATCTCGAATGGGCTATATATTTACAAGTGAAAATACAGTTGTATCATAACGTTCCATCAAACAAACACTTGTGGCCACTTCTTCGAATCATGCAAATATTATAGCAATTCATGAAGCAAGTCAAGAATATGTTTAGTTAAGATCTCTAACTCAACATATCCAAGAAACATGTGGGTTATCTTCTTGCAAGAAAACTCTGACTATATGGTATGAAGACAATGCGACATGTATAGCTCAATTAAAAAAAAGATATATCAAAAGAGATAAACAAAGCACATTTCACCAAAATTCTTTTTCACTCATGATCTTTAAAAGCATAATGATATTAATGTTCAACAAATTTGTTCAAGTGATAATCTAGCTGACTTATTCAATAAGGCATTACCTATCTCAACATTTGAAAGATTAGTACCAAAAATTGGGATACGTCAGCTCGATGATCTACACTGATATTATGAATAGGGAGAGTGTACAAGGAACAGTATACTTTTTTTCCTTCATTAGGATTTTTTCTCACTGGGTTTTTCTCTAGTAAGGTGTAACACCATATTTATTTACCTCATCTTATCTCACTTCTCATTCAATTTCCTTGGCCAAGCCACTTTCTCAAGAAAAATGCAATTAAAATAATAGATTATTTTATGTTACGTTATGGATAAAATTTTCATTTTATGTTCTGTGGAATATATGAATTCATCTATCTCATTCTCCTATTTAAATACACATGTACAACTCAAAATCATCCCAAAATGTGGCCAACAACTCGAGCCATGAACCATATATATAAAAATTATATGTGCAGCCTCGGGTTAGTGTGCCAAGTTTCTATATGAATTTTGAAAAATAATAACTAATTTTATAAAAATCAAAATTAAGCACACTATACCATTATGGGAAGCTACAGATGTATACTTTATACTAAAAATAAGTCTAGGCCACAAAAGGAAATCTAGCTACTGAAAATTGATGGAATAGTAACTAAACTCATCTAGCACTACTAGTACTGTTACAGAAATTCAAAAATTCATATCTCCTTACTCAGACATCCAATTGGGGTGATCTTAGTGGCCATAGAAAGCTTATCATGTCTAGTTTATTTTTGTTCATGAGCATGGGACACCATTTGGCTCTTGAATGATATAAGAGAAGAAACTGACCATATGAACAATAACTATACCAGAACAGTTGAAATTTGGCAACTTTGAAAAACCATAATGACTTCCATGAAGCTCCAAATAATCTGATCTTTACCTTTCCAAAAAGCTTTAGATGATATGTATACACATGTTGCAACATCCAGTTTTCTAAAAATGAGAAAAAAAGTGAGAAATGTGACGTACGGTTTCTCCAAAAACGAATGAAACTCACCAAATACAAAAGTAACACCCCCAAAATGAATTAGTTAAGGTCCTAAAAAATTTGAGAAGCATTCTAGACTCCTAAAAATGAGAATTCCAGGCTCAGATAGAAAGAAAAATGGAGCTAGAATGAAAAAATAATTTCTTATGAAAAACTTATGAAACGTAATGGCATTTTCATAATTTTAAGCAAATCTTGGAATTCTCATAGGAAGGCTTTTCAAATGAAATTATTGAGTTCCTCAGGGTTCTCAGAGGCCTTGAAAACCATGAAAAGGCCTAGGACAGCTAAAGCCCCTCCAGTGGACATTTTCCAACGTTAGTGCACCTGAACTTTGATGGCTTCGTTTGGGAAGGTTTTAGCTCTGATTTGAGTGATTCCAAAGGAATTTTACTAAATTGGGAACCTAAATTTCATAATGGAAAAGATGGTTCTCAAAAAGGAGCTAAAATGAATTAGAAACAAAAATGCCAAGAACAAAGGACAAAATAAGAATTTTTTAGAAGTGTTCCTTCCTCCCACTTATATATATGATGTGCCCCTTCTCCCCCTCCAATTTGGTCGACCAAGCTCTGCCTAAAAACCATAGAAAACCCTAGGGGATGAGGCGAACAAGAGGAAGAAGAAAAGGAGGAGAAATTCAAGCTAAAAGATAAGGAAATTTAGTAGTTTTCCATGCTCTCTTCCTTCCAAACCTCTTCTCCTCCATTCCCCCTTGTTTCCTTTGATTATAATAAAGTTTATAAATCTGTTTTAAGGGAGAAATTAAGGGAAAATTTTGGATTTGAAGAGAGGACCTCAAAGAAGACAAGATTCAAGTGAGAAAAGTAAGAAAACAAGGTAATTTCTTCTTCCATGGTAGCTACCCTTGCTCCTCTTCCTTTACCATTTTACCCTACTAAAGAAAACCTAGGAGGGTTTGATTTTTAGGTAGAACCAAGGGTGATTCTTAGGAAAAAGGGTGTGGAGATTAAGAATATGCAAAGAGAATTAACAAAAAACCTTGAAAATTCAAGATGCAATTTCTAAGGTTTCAAGTGTTTCTTCCAAAATATGATTTGATTTCTTAATTCCTATGCCTAAATAAGTATTTGAATGAGCTCCTAAGATCCCTAGAAGTCTCCCCATGTCCTTCCTCTATTAAGAAAAGAAAGCAAACTCCATGGAAGCCAAAATCTTCCATAGTCTTGGCCTAAAGGGGTTTATATAGCTAGGGATAGTTTTAAATTTTTCTAAACCCATTTTTGAGTCATATATTATGAATGAAGATGAGGGGAGGCCTTGGGAAAAATTTAGAAACCATAAAAAGTGAGTTGGTGCCTTATGTTTCGTAATATCACATAGAGAAGCAACATATAGTTAGACTCTTTATTTTAATTGTGTGATGACTCCAAGAAGCTTTAAAGGAGTCAAGAATCATATTTGAAAGGAACAAACAGAGCCTAGAATTTATTTGAGGGGTGTTACTTCATTAGGTGCATTTTGGAACCATAAAGGGGTTTATAGGTCAAGCTAGACTTTAAGCAAGTTGTGTGGCCTTAGACTTTGCTTCAAGAGTATAATTAGCTTCCATATGATGTGTCTAGGCTAAGAGGAATGATCTCCACCTCCTTGGGTGTGTGAGGTTAATAAGCATGATTTTTATACACTTTATTCCTCCTAACTTAACCTTTTTAATAATTAAATATGGCTTAATGAAGGCAATTGAATGGAATTTGATTTTAATTGGTTATTTTTACATTTAAGGAATTAAGTTGCAAACTATTGGTTCTTAATGCATGAATTTCTTTTAAATAATTTTGTGGATAATTCCATTTGATTTTTTCCATTCTTTTGTGTAGATTTTAATGGGCTTTGAACACAATAATGAAAGCCATGAGTTGGAAGACGTAGGAAGCACTCTCAAGTTGAGCAACATGAGGCAACCTCTAGCTTCTTTATTCCTTTCGTAAAGAACAACCCACTCATGCAGAAACAAAGGAAGTTGCCACGGGTTCTGCACTCACACAAGAAGCTACAGCACTTACAAAAGCCACGAAGAAGCAGAAATAAGAGTAGATGTTACGTGGAAATGTGAGCAGAACAAAAGAGAGGCAACAAGAGAAGAAGCTTTAGGCTGAACTCGAGGGCTGTGTTAAATGAAGGAAGCAACGAGTTGAAGTCTGGAATGAGCTGCATGAGAGAAGCAACACAGAATAAACAAAGAAGCTCACATGCAGAGAGAGGAACGTGACTTCAGCGTGGAAAAGGGAGGAAGAAGCAATACGAAATGTCAGCAGAAACAGAGAACCAGCTACAGCGTGGGGTAGAAGAGCTGCTGAACAGAGAAACAACCACATGAAGAACGTTAAGATGCTGCATGAGGCTTGGACAGCAACGTGAAAGCGACATGCAGAAGCTACCAGGCTGAACGAAGAAGCTTTTTGAGCTGGAGATTGAAGAAGTTAGCTGAACAGAGTATGAGAAGAAGAGAGAGCTGGAAACTACAACATGAACTGCACAAAGAGAATGAGCTTGGTTTTGACGTAAAGGAAGACTGTATAAAGCACCAGCAGAAACACGTGGATAGGAAAGTGAAAGAGAGAAGAATGAGTTGTATGGAGTAGAGCGTGGATGAAGCAAGAAGCCACGAGGAAGAGCAGCTGGGTTGAAGGAACTTAGAAGCAAATGAAGAAGAAGCATGCAGAATTATGAGCAAAGAGCTGAACACGAAGGAGAAGAAGTGAATCAGAATATGTGAAGCATGAGGAATATAATAAAATAAAATGAAGGGGGACCCACACTTATATCACATGCAAGCTACGGACAAGGAAGGAAGAGAGGCTATCACGTGAGAAACAAATGAAGCAAATGAGAAGGGGGAGCAAGTGAAAAATAAAGAAGGCCACGTGAAGAATAAAATCACGCCATCAGCATTCATTCACTGGGTCCACGCCCAATTCATTCACGTCATTCCCATTCACGCCTTCACCCATCCTTCGTCCACTCCACCCCTTTGTCCAGAGAGCTATCCTTCGCCTATTCCATCCCCATTCCACCGTAAAATGAAGCTCTAATTCATCCATCTTGAGGCTAGCTACGAGGAAGCTCTTGGTGGAAGCTTGAATCCAAGATTTGGAATGCAAAATTCTGGCTAAGATTTTCTTATTTTTCCAGCACTTTTTCTCTTTCTTGTATTTGCTTGGTTAAGGAATAATTGATTGAGAATTTGTGTAATTGATTAGTAGCTGGTTAGGTACTGATTAGGAAGATAATTGTTGTTTAAATTGATTAATTTTGGTTCTGAATTGTTCATTTCTCTATAGTCTCCCATGTATGCTACGAAGGTGTTCGATGAAATGCATGAGTGAGATTAAGTGCCTAATTGTCTATTTGAGAATTCCTTGATGTTTAGTTGGTTAATTAAACATTTTTGGATGATGATTTAGAAGCTAATTAATCAGTTAATCAATCAATTTGAGTGTTCAAAGATCTTAAAGACAAGAATTAACAATTTAATGCGGGATTGAGGTCTCAATTCAACATTAAATTATTAATCTCTTGAATCTTGAATGGTTATTCAAGATCATTTGCTAATGAACATAATTAGGAACTCTTAGGCCAGAATTAATTACAATTGGATTAGGATAAGGATAGTGGATACCAAGAGACGATTCTTAAGCTAGTGACAAGCTCATTATCACCATAATTTGCAAAATTAGGTAGAATTTAGAAATTTTGATTCAATTTAGTTTTAGGTTAGTTTTAGGGAGAGGATTCAAAACTTAAGGAAAAGTGTACAAATGCTAGCAAGGTAGCACTCTCCACCTTCTCTCATGCATGGTTGCTTACTTTACTTGTCTTTGAATGTGTGTATATGTATTTCAAGCTATGAAAAATGTTCTAGCATGAGCTCTTACTCCATGGTACCATGATGATGTATTATGTTTCTAAATGATGTTTATGATTTTTGTTTTGGTTTGCTTGAGCATGGTGAGGCCAAGAACCCTTAACCATGGTGAGGATGAGCCAAGAACCTTCAAAATTAGTTAAGAGAAAATAAATTGTCTCCCAAATGTGAGGTTGACTCCTAAAAGGAAGATTGAGTTCAAGAACCTCTTAAAGAATGGGTGACTAATCCACTTTCTTAATAAGCCTTTGTACGCTATGTATGACTTGTTCAAATGTTGAAAATGCTTTTTGAATATTTGCACATATTAATATGCCCATGCTTGCATTTGTAAGACTTATTTTGCATACTTTATGTATGATTGAATGGGAGATGAGCTATTGGAATTCTTTGAATCTCATCCCCTCCTCTCCAATGTTCTAACATGCTAAGTGGATCAAGATAGCAAGGAGATGGGAGCTAATCACTTGAGAGATGAGAGCATGACATTGAAATGCATAGAATTAGCTTCTTTAAGGCCATCAAAATGGCAAATGTGTAATCTATGGTCGTATATGACAATGAATTTATGAGCATATATAATTATGATAATATTTCATGTATAAATGAGAGATTATATTATGTGACTATTAGAATGTAAAATGATTATGCTATGGCAATTTGGCCTCTTGAATGGTTTTATGCAAATGTGTATAAGTGTAAGTGAGATTGCCAAAATAAGATGCATGAGGTTTGTGACCATTTAAGGAGCTCACACAAGTCATATTCATGCTTTTACACTTGCCCAAAAGGTGCCAAACATTAAGAGAGAGCATTTGGACACTTTGGTATCTTATATGGAGCCAAAATTGACTATAATGGAATCTTATGTTATTTTTTATCCAAATGAGCTCTTCTTGATTTGAGATTTGGCATGCTATTAGATCTTGTTGAGAGCTTTTTTTGAAGCTAAAGAATAGAATTTTCAGAGGTCTAGAGAATATTTGATGAATTTTTAAAGCTGAAAAAAATTCTAGTTTTTGTCTGATGCGCTGTTCACTTGGTCTGAAAATGATTTCTCTCACATAGGGCTCAAATGATGTCCAATTGCCACAAAATTTTGTATATAGAAACTAGACATTTATAGTGACTTGTGACAACTTCAAGCATCCTATTTGAATTTCTAGATAGGGAGATATGAATTTTTAAAAATTCTATCCAGTATTAGGTGCCCCAACTGATCTCAAGTACTATTTGATTGACTTTCGAGGTCTAGACGTGCCTGAGTTGGTATGGATTATTTTTTCCCTCTAACTAACATCTGTAGCTTTCTAAATTGGTATCATTTACATGAATTAAAATTTTGTGAAATTAATTGGACATTTTTTAAATTTGTTACAGAATTCTGTGATAGCACCAGTGGACAGCCTGATCTTTGGACTTTTTTGAATGTCAAATGCCTTTTTTGTAGTGTTTCATAGTCTGTACATATTTTTTTCATAAAATAGACATGTGTAGCTTTTCAGAATGGCCAAGAATGCATTATCTTAACTTTTTTAGAATTAGTTATGATTTTCCAAAATTTGTGACAAAAATGAGAAAATTCTATCTGAAAATGTGTATATGTATTTTATGCTTCCCTTTGCTTTCCACGAGCTGTAGGCCACCTTTGATGGTGAAAATAAGTTATATCTATATAATTAAATATGATAATGTGATACATGAGTCCATATGGCCCATAGGACATCGAATGAAAATTTTATACGCGACGTAATGTTAAGAAATTCATTATTTTAATGTCATTTTTCTTGCTCCCTCATGAAATGCATGATGTGAAGCATGAGATAAGCTAGAAAATTATGGTGTCACATTTATTGGTATCAAAGCAAAGTTTCTAGCTCTCTCAGATTGGATTTGGCTTAGGGATGTAACAATAGGACTCTGTAAAGGCTTGAATGGATAGGTAAAGTCTTATATGAGACATGTTGGGTGTATAAGCATAGTTTGTGGCTTTATTCATGATGAGTAAGTTGTATGATGGTCTTAGAGTAGCTAGTGGACATCAAGAAAAAGTGGCATCTAGAGTAGCTTGAGCTTAAGCAAAGTTAAGAGATCCGACGGCTAGAGCTTTATGAGATGTGATAGCTCACCGGGATCAATGGCAAGCCCCAGGTATGAACGACAAGGAATGATCTCGTTAATAAGAAGAGGCTTGCTAGAGAAAGTATATGAGGCCTAATTCTTCTTGGTAGTCATACTCAGGCCATTCTGAGATGTCCTACTTATTGTAGAGACAAGTAGGATGCAACATGGTATGAAATGAAACTACGACCGCACGAGATTAGTCTAGAGGGGAAGTGAGAAGAAGAGTTACCCCCTAACCACAACACCCAAATGTCTAGATGGATTGCAGAGTCCAAAAGATAAATTCCCTCAAGCAAAGAGTTTAAGTTACAAGCTACACCTTTTAGAGCCCTGACAGCCTAAAAGTAACAGCTAGCTATGCACTAATGAAGCAAGAGGTGGAACCCTCTAGCTTGATGACGGGCTAGATATAAAGGCAATGAGGCTCGGGTTAGTAGCTAAAGATGAAATTCTAATCCATGAAAAAGCAAGCCAATCAGAGGCCATTAGCTGCTGCCAATTATTCCATATAACAGTGAGGTAATCTAGAGAGTTCCTCGCCATGGCCAATTAAGAAGTTAGCTGTGATGAATGGCAGTATGAATGCCTTATTGGTTATATTCAGGCTAACTTGAAGAATGAACTGATAAGGGGTCAGATGACCTATAGGAAGTGGGAACCCCTAGTATAAGTAGAGAAAAAGAGTAATGAATAGTCACAAAAGGTTAGTAAGAAATTCGTGGGCCTAATAGTTGAGATTGTGAAAAGAGCTCAGCATAGAGAAAGTTAGACACAGGGATGATAAGGTTGTTGAGACTTGCCTTTAAGGTGTTGACTCTAACCTAGGGTGCTACCCTATGAGACACTGAATGATAAAATGTTAGTGTAACCTCGAAATAACGTAAGATAAGACTACCAGTAGTGAGGTACATAATGAGTGGCCTAGAAAGGTGTACCTCATAAGTAACGTCTAGAAGAAAGTATAAGTAGCCCAGTAACAAAGGCTTAAAAAAGAATGAGGATAGTTAGTAAGCTACAAGTCCGATGAGATGGCTAGCTTAGGTTGAGCATAAGCTAAAGCCTGGGGGAGATGACCAGTAGCATCGTTCTAGGTGAGATATGTGAATGAAAGGCTCAATGAAAGTTCACCCTGGATCGAGAAAGAAAAGATAAGACATCTTGATGTCAGGGAAACCATCTAGTAATGGTTAGTAAATTCCCTTAGATAGACCCCCTGAGTCATAAAGTACAGTAATAAGGGAATCAAGGAAGAACTGAGGAAATAGCCATAGAAGAGATACCCTCGCTTTAGTAATGACTAAATGCATAGATTAAGCCCACAAAAGCAAATAAACAGGGGACCAATAATTAGTGAGACAAGCTCCCTAAGATGAGAATAGTATAAGGTTAAGGCACGTGAGTGATTAGAGAACCCAGTAGAGCATAAGTCTTCAGTAAGGTAGAATCCAGACATTGAGAGTACGTGTCTTGGATTGGGTTAGTAAAACCCTGGAATAGTATACTATGCTCCTGGGGATGAGGCTAAAGAGGTCAAACAAAGAAAAAGCCTAGCTCTGATCCGAACATAGAAATGAGTTTAGACAAATAGCTAGTGCCTTAGTACCATCTGGAAAGCTCAAAGGAGTTAGAGACCGCCCCAGAAGGCAAGTTTTGTATAATGCAGGGAAGAGTGTAAGCCGAGAGCGCCATAGAATATAATTCTTGAGGTTACAGGTAATAGAACACCTCTTTATTGAGGGGTGGTCTAGTTAAAAATAAAGTAAGAATATGAGCAAAAAGTAGACCCCTTTGATGTTACAGAAAGTAAATAAGTGAAGGAACCCCGGGAAAATGCAAGTGTTCTTGAGCATAAAGAAACCTGAATTGGAAACAAAAACAGCCAATAGTAGAATATCCTTTTACCTAAGTAAGAGGATAAGAAAGGTAGAAAGAGAATATATGACAGTGTTTAAGCTAAGGACATACTAGATTAAGAATAGATATTTAGTTAATGTGCTTGAGTACTTAAGGAAGCACACTTGTCCTTGGCATAGATTCCTTTCTAGCATGATAGCGCTCGAAGTAAAAATAGCCTAGCAATACAGAGAGATCTCTGGATGAAACAAAGGAAGAATCCTATTTTCCCTTAGCACTCTATGAGAATAAGGCAGATAAAGAAAAGTAAGAAAGGAATACTTTATATTGTTGGGAAACTTGTAATATACTAGCGACAGTGGCTCAAAGCTTAGTCATGAAGCGCCAGTGTATGAGTGTTTGATGTTATGGTTTGCTTGCAACAGAGGCTACATGATATTGGGTTTAACCAACCTAATAGTAATGTGGCTTAAGTGCATAGCAAAGGACGACATCAATCACCAAAGTGTCCCGATAATCGAAAGGTATCCTAGTTAGCTAGATAACAAAATTAGTCAGAAAAGAGAGGTAAATGGATTGCAGTGATATCAAAATAGTAAGAAAAGTATGTAAAAGGAATCCCCAGTAAGGAATGTTTAGATTCAAACAAAATTAATTCATTATGTATAATCTGAGTCCCTTATAATACATGTAAACAAATGAGAAGGACCAGTGCATAGCCTCTCTCCTGCCAGAGATGTTAGCCACACTCAGTATGTGAGGTGCCCTAGTGCTAAGGTACTTAAAAGTAGAACATGGGAAAAGTTAGAAACTATAGGATATAAGAGGAGGGCTAGAATGAGTACACGTAAAGTAAGTAAGTCAATAGAGTAAGAAAAGAAAGCCCTAGTAAAAAGGGGCTAAAGTGGGAATTTGAGGATCCTATGAGAAGTGATGAATGAAAATTCATATGCTTTTAAGTATCAGTATTATGGGATCCTAGAGAATTAGATGACATAGAACCCACTTCGCATGAAGAGGATCATGTACCTCTGAGTTTAACCTCAGCTATTCTGGGCGATAGTTACCAGACTTGGTGAGCATGTATTTTACTGTCAGATATAGTAATCTTAGGCTTTGACAAGTCCCAGAGATGGATGGCAGTAGATCTTAGTATATCACAGCAGGTTGTAGTAGACCCTAGCAGGGCTCTAAGAGATCATAGTAGACCCAGGGGTCACAATAAATCCCATAGAGTTACAGAAAGCCCTAGCCACAGCATGATAGTTCTCTAGTGAGATGATGGCCTGAGATAGTTTTACAGAATAGTTAGTCTCAGAGACCAGTACAGTTTCAGCTAGCTTTTGTCTTAGAGACTAGAAATCTCCTAAGTCTGGTAGACTGTTGCCATAGAGATATGAAGGCTTTACTCAAACAGTTAGAGTACTGACTAGCCCTCTTGAAAGATGAATAGTATATGGGCTGTGGAAAGTAAGAAATTAGCTTTCTAGAGTTATAGCCAGATGAACCACTACCCAACAGATATTAGCCCTGACCAAGGGATAGAGAGATCCCCACATGCTAGCTTATGTATTTAAAAAGGGGTCAAGTGTAGTTTTTACATAAGGTAAGTGGTACAGTATATCTCCAATAAGCAAAACTGTGAGAATAGCTAACATCCTATCAAAATTCAGCAGTAGTTAGTGGTAATAACTTTTCAAAGTCAGTATGAGACACATATGTTAGGCCTATCAGTACTGAAATAAGGGACTATAAAATGCCACTATAAGTGAGCAAAGAAAGTGAGAAAAAGTCTTGGCCTACAGAGATAGATGCAGTAGTAAACAAAGAAACTGGGATCATTAAAAGCAGAAACTCCTCAAATGAGCTATAATCCCAGTAAGTAATTGAGATGTAAGGCCTGTGATGAAAAGAAATATGAATTGAAATCATAGGATGAGCTAGTAAGAAAGAACACAGAGATGAATAGTGGACGGAACATGTAAATAAGTAAGCAGATAGACAAAAACCCCCAATGGCTATAATGATTAGAAAAAGAAAAAGAAACTCTATAAGGAGCCATTGGGAGAGGATACGGGAGATGAAATATGAAATGAGTTACCTCTTGAGATATATAAATGAGTCTACTAAAAAGAATGTTAATCCCTACAGTCGGGTTGAAACTAATCAAATATGATTAGTAAGCTCTCCCAGGATAGGCTTCCAAAGTTTGAAATTTCTTTTCCTTATGAAAAGAACTAACTAGTACATTATAATAATAGAACTTTCATTAAGAGCGAGTATAAAAGTTCTCTGGCTATGAAAGATTTAAACGAGTGAAATTACTGAGAAAAGCATATAGAGCCAGGAAAAAGGGAAAGAAAAGAGCAATTCTAGAAAAGAAAAGAATAAGAGGAAAGTATGCCCTAAATTTTGAAGACAAAATTTATTAAAGGGGGGAAATATAACATCCGATTTTCTAAAAATAAAAAAAACATGAGAAACATGACGTACGGTTTCTCCATAAATGAATGAAATTCACTAGATACAAAAGCAAGACCCTCGAAATGAATTAGTTAAGGTCCTAAAAAATTTGGGAAGCATTTTAGACTCTTAAAAATGAGAATTCCAAGCTTAAACGGAAAGAAAAATAAAGCTCGAATGAAGAAACAATTTCTTACAAAAAACTTACAAATCATAATGATATTTTTGTAATTTTGAGCAATTTTTGGAATTCTCATAGGAGGGTTTTTTAAATAAAATTTTTGAGTTCGCCAGGATTCTCAGAGGCCTTGAAAATCATAGAAAGGCCCGGACAGCTAAAGCCCCTCTGGTGGATGTTTTCCAACATTAGTGCACCTAAACTTTGATGGATTTGTTCAAGAAGGTTTTAACTCTGAGTCAAGTGATTCCAAAGTCATTTTACTAAATTGGGAACTTAAATTTCATAATGGAAAAGACGGTTTTCAAAAAGGAGCTAAAATGAATTAGAAACAAAAATGCCAAGAATGAAAGGCAAAATGAAAATTTTTGAAAAGTGTTTCTTCCTCCCACCTATATATATGATGCACCCTTTCTCCCTTTCCATTTTGGTCAACCAAGCTATACCCAAAAACTAGAGAAAACCCTAGGGGATGAGGTGCACAAGAGGAAGAAGAAAATGAAGAGAAATTCAAGCTAAAAGGTAAGAAAATTTAGAAGTTTTTCATGCTCTCTTCCTTCCAAACCTCTTTTCCTCTATTCTCCCTTGTTTCATTTTATTATAATGAAGTTTATAAATTTATTTTAAGGGAAAAATTCAGATTTGAAGAGAGGAGCTCAAAGAAGACAAGATTCAAGTGAGAAAAAGCAAGAAAATAAGGTAATTTCTTCTTTCATGGTTGCTACCCTTACTCCTCTTCCTCCACCATTTCGCCCCACTAAAGAAAACCTAGGAGGGTTTGATTTTTAGGCAGAACCAAGGGTGATTCTTAGGAAAAAAGGTGTGGAGATTAAGAATATGCAAAGAGAATTAACAAAAGACCATGGAAATTCAAGATGCAATTTCTAGGGTTTCAAGTGTTCCTTCCAAAATATGATTTGATCTCCTAAATTTTATGCTTAAATAAGTGTTTGAATGAGCTTCTAAGATCCTTAGAAGTCTCCCTATGTGCTTCCTCCATTAAGAAAATAGAGCAAGCTCCATGGAAGCAAAAATCTTCCATAGTCTCAGCCTAAAGAGGTTTATATAGCTAAGGATAGTTTTAAATTTTTCTAAATCCATTTTTGAGTCATATATGATGAATGAAGATGAGGGGAGGCCTTGGGAAAAATTTAGAAACCATAGAAAATGAGTTAGTGCCTTATGTTTCATAATATGACCTAAAGAAGCAAATATAGTTAGACTCTTTATTTTAATTGTGTGATGACTCCAAAAGGCTTAAAAGGAGTCAAGAATCATATTTGAAAGGAAAGAATTGAACCTAAAATTTATTTGAGGGGTGTTGCTTCATTAGGTGCATTTTGGAACCATAAAGGGTTTATAGGTCAAGCTAGACTAAGCAAGTAGTGTGGCCTTAGACTTTGCTTCAAGAGTATAATTAGCTTCCATATGATGTATCTAGGCCAAGAGGAATGATCTCCACCTCCTTGGGTGTGAGGTCAAGGGAGAGGATTCAAAGCTTAAGGAAAAGTGTACAAATGCTAGAAAGGTAGCTCTCTCCACCTTCTCTAATGCATGATTGCTTGCTTTACTTGTCTTTGAATGTGTGTATGCATATTTCAAGTTATGAAAAATGTTCTAGCATGAGCTCTTACTCCATGGACCATGATAATGTATTATGTTTCTAAATGATGTTTATGATGTTTATTTTCGTTTGCTTGAGCACGGTGAGGCCAAGAACCCTTAACCATGGTGAAGATGAGTCAAGAACCCTTAAAATTGGTTAAGACAAAGTAAAGAGTCTCCCAAAAGTGAGGTTGACTCCCAAGAGCAAGGTTGACTCTAACAACCTCTTAAAGAATGGGCGAGGCAAGTCCAAAATCCACAAGTGAATTGGTTAGGCTAATCTACTTGCTTAGCAAGCGTTTGTATGCTATGTATGATTTGTTCAAATGTTAAAAATGCTTCTTGAAAGTTTACTCATGTTAATATGCCCATAATGCATTTGTAAGACTTGTTTTGTATACTTTATGTATGATTGAATGGGAGATGAGCTATTGGAATTCTTTGAATCTCATCCCCTCCTCTCCAATGTTCTAACATGCTAAGTGGATCAAGATAGCAAGGAGATGGGAGCCAATCACTTGAGAGATGAGAGCATGACATTGAAATGCATAGAATTGGCTTCTTTAAGGCCATCAAAGTGGGAAATGTGTAATCTATGGTTGTATATGACAAATGGATTTATGAGCATGTATAATTATGATAATATGTCATGTATAAATGAGAGATTATGTTATGTGACTATTAGAATGTAAAATGAGTATGCTATGGCAATTTGGCCTCTTGAATGGTTTTATGCAAATGTGTATAAGTGTAAGTGAGATGGCTAAAATAAGATACATGAGATTTCAGACCATTTGGGCAGCTCACAATCATACTTTTACACTTACCCAAGAGGTGCCAAACATTAAGAAAGAGCATTTGGACACTTTGGTATTCTATATAGAGCCAAAATTGACCATAATGGAATCTTATATCACTTTTTGTTATTTGAGATTTGGTATGAAATTAGAGCTTGTTGAGAGCTTTTTGGAAAGGTAAAGAACATAATTTTTGCAGGTCTAGCGAATATTTGATGAATTTTCAAAGGTGGCAAAAAATCTGGTTTTTGTCTGATGCACTGTTCACTTGGTCCGAAAATGATTTTTGTCACACAGGGCCCAAATGATGTCCAATTGTCACAAAATTTTATATGGAGAAACTATATATTCCCAGTGACTTGTTCCAACTAGAAGCACCTCATTTGGATTTCTAGAGAGGGAGATATGAATTTTTAAAGATTCTATCCAGTACCAAGTGCGCCAACTGACCTTAGGTATTGTTTGATTGAGTTTTGAGGTCTAGGCATGCTTGAGCTAGTTTGGAGTTTCTTTTCCCCTATAGCTAAGATCTGTAGCATTCTATATTGGTATCATTTTCATGAATTGGAATTTCTTGGAATTAATTGGACATTTTTGACGTTTGCTGTAGAATTTTGTGATAGTACCAGTGGATAGCCTGACCTCTGGACCTTTTTGAATATCAAACGCCTTATGTGTAGTGTTTCATAGTCTGTACATATTTTTCCCATAAAATATACATGTGTAGCTTTCCATAATTGCCAAGAATGCATGATTTATATGTTTCTAAAATTAGTTATGATTTTTCAAAATTTGTGACAAAAATTAGGAAATTCTGTCTGAAAATGCGTATATGTATTTTATGCTTCCATTTGCTTTCCATGAGCTGTAGGCCATCTTTGATGATGCAAATGAGGTGTATCTATGTAATTAAATATGAGAATATGATACATCAGTCCATATAGCCTACGGGACATTGAATGAAAATTTTATATGCAACGTAATGCTAAGAAATTCATTATTTTAATGTCATTTGTCTTGCTCCCTCATGAAATGCATGATGTGAAGTATGAGAATAGCATGAGATAAGCTAGGAAATTATCATGTTACACATGCCAAATTTCATGAGGAAATTTGTTAATTTGGTCAGATTATGTTATAGGGCTCTTTTATATTTCTTAAAGGGTTACCAAAGGGTAAAATTTGCTTCCAAGGCTTTCATGGCCACTTGAGCATGTGGGAAAGCACTAAAATGGTCTACTAAATATGTCTTAAAGGTTCACAAATCTATATTTCACAAATGCACTCTTTTATCCCAAGGTATACACAAGAATACATATGCTTTTCCTTGGCATTCCATGTCAAGATTTCACTATATCATTCAAGTGACATCAATTCTCACATATACATCAAGTATCCATATATTTACACATGATCAAATGGTTATACAATATATTCATCATAGGATTACATCATATACCATTAAAATGATTACAAAGTAAGCAAAATAGCACACTTTTTAGTCAATATTCATTTTTCAAGCCTAATGGCTCCCATTTCTTAGTTCACTTGGCCCACCTAGATATGTTAGGAATAGGTGTGACACTATAACTTCTAGCTCATTTTATGTCATTTATAAGCTTCTTATTATCAATTCCACAAAGGCATACGAAAATAGGGGTGAAAATAATGAACTTTTTCTATGTTGCACTATAGTTAAAAATTTGCAATCGGTGTCACATGGACCGTGTGAGCTCATACTATGCATTCACTTGGTTCACCTACCATGTTAGATCATTAGGGAGGAGTAAATGAGATTCAAAGAATCATAGTAGTTCACCTCCCATTCAACCATACATAAAATGTGTAAAGCAAGCTTCACAAATGCATGCATGGAGAAAATGGAAGACATGGACATTTTAAAGGCAAACTTGGCATGCGAATCAATCATACAAGACATTCAAGAGTTCACCAAGTGCTTCGATTGGTCTCACACTTCTCTTCATGGATTTTGGACTTGCCTCACCCATTCTTTATGAGCTTTGACTCAACCATACTCTTGGGAGCCCACTTTGCTTTTGGGAGACTATTTACTTTGTCTCAACCAAGCTCAAGGTTTCTTGGCTCATCCTCACCAAAGGGAAGAGTTCTCGGCCTCTCCACACTCAAGCAAACTCATACAAACATCATATACTCATTTGAAAACATAACATGGCATCAAGAATCATGGCATACAAAGGCATGATAGCATACTTTTCATAACTTGAAAATACACATACACACATTCTAAAACAAGCTAAACACACATCCATGTATAAGAGAAAGTGGAGAGAGCTACCTTGTATACAAACACACACTTTTCCTTTAGGATTCAAGCCTCCTTCTTCGGCCACACACCGATAAATTGATGGAAATGATTTCTCTTGGCCTAGATACAATTGATGGGAGCCAATCAGGTTCATGAAACACATTCTAAGGCTACAAAACTTCATGAAATACTAGATTGCTCTATAGGTTCCATTATGGTCCATAAAGGCACCTAATGAAGCAACACCTCTTAAATACTTTCTAGGCCTTATTCTTTCCTTTCAAATATGATTCTTGACTCCTTTTAAGCCTCTTGGAGTCATCACATCATCAAAACAAGAGGCCTAGCACCATGTTGCTTCTTTAGGCCATAATATGGAACCTAAAGCATCAAATCACTTTCTATGAGTTCTAAATTTTTTCCAAGGCCTCCTTTCATTCTCATTCATCAAATATGACTCAAGAATGGCCTTAGAAAAATTTAAAACTCCCCCACCTACAAGATCCCCTCTTGGCTGAGACATAGACACCATTTGGGTCATATGGAGGTTTCTTTGTTTTCTTGAAGGAGGAAGCTTGTGGGGAGCATTTTAGGTGCCACAAGAACTCATTTATACTTTAAATTAGACCTAGAAAGCATCATATAAATTCAGAATTTCAAATGTGCACTAGAAACCCTAGGTTTTGCATCTTGAATCCTAATGCCTATTTCATAGTTTTCTTTGCATATTATTATTCCTCTCCATCAAATACCTAAGAATCATGCTTGGTTAGGCTTGAAAATCAGATCTTCATAGGGTTCTTAATGTAGGTCGAGATGGAGAAGAAAGAGGGTTCACCATAGCTACCATAGAATGCATTTTTATCTTGTTTCCTTGGTTAGTTTGACTTGAATCTTGCTTTCTCCAAGCTCTTCTCTTCAAATCCGAAAATTCCCCTCTATTCTTTCTTCAAAATAGCCCTCAAAACCTCAGAAAAATCATGGAGAAGAAGAGGGGAAAAGAGGAGAAGAGATTGGTGGAGAGAAAGCATGAAAAATAAGTAAAATTCCATACCTAAAGACTTGAATTTTTCCTCCTTCTTCCCTTCTCTTTGTGTGCCACTCTCCAAGGGCTTTGGTTCTGATTTGGGGCTGGAAAATAAGAAGTGAAATGAGGGAGAGTGTGAGGCGCCACCTATATATAGTTACGGCAAAGTGACTTTTTAAAAAATTTCAATTTTTCCCTTCATACTTTGCATTTTCATTTCTCTTTCGTTTTATCTCCTTTTTTAGAACCATCTTTTCCATTATAAAATTTAGGTTCCCAATTAAGAAAATTTCCTTTGCAATCACTCAAATCGGAGCTAAAACCTTTCCAAATGAACTGGTTAAAATTCGGGTCAATCGACGTTAAAAAATGTCCACCGGAGGAGATTTAACTGTCTCGGAGCTTCTTATGATTTTTA
Organism: Erythrophleum fordii; assembly: GCA_032878935.1. Lineage (NCBI taxonomy): Eukaryota > Viridiplantae > Streptophyta > Magnoliopsida > Fabales > Fabaceae > Erythrophleum > Erythrophleum fordii. The sequence goes on along the minus strand of JAVQMF010000054.1, from coordinate 24,896,216 downwards.
GGGCTTCTAAGAATCCCGGAGAACTCAAAACTTTGGTTTAAAAAGCCCTCTTGTGTGAATTCCAAAAATTGCCTAAAATTACGAAATCGCCATTGCGTTTCATAGGCTGTTTGTAAGATATTGTTCCTCCATTCTATGTAACAACTGGGAAAAAGGGAAAAAAGAAAAGAAGAAATTTTTGAAATTCAGAAAATTCCCTAAGTCTGCTCGCAATAGTGAGAAATGGTCTCGCTGTAGCGAGAGTGCCTTCTCACAATAGCGAACGTGATTCTAGCTATAGCGAGTGCTAGCATTCCATACAAAAACTAGGGGGCTGCTCGCCGTAGCGTACGCCATAGTGAAAGTGGGGTCTGAAACTGAGACGAGCTCGCCGTAGCGAAGGTTACATCTCGCCATAGCGAAGGGAATTAACACGAGCTTGCTATAGCGAAGGTTAATTTTCGCCATAGCGAGGGTCAGTCCGGAAGAGAGTAAAAGGCGAGAAATTGATAACATTACACGACCCAACTCATTCTTTCTCTCATATTTGCCCTAGACTTCAACCCAAGGAGAGAAAAGAGGCATGGAGAGTGAGAGAGACCAAGAGAAAGAGGAAGAACAAAGGAAAGGTAAGCAAGTTCCTCTCATTTCTTCTTAGAATTCTGATCTCCTCTCTTTGCCTTCTCTTTCTATGGTTTTGTTTGTGAGATTAGTGAGGTTTTGGGCATGGGTCAGAAGAGAGAAAGTGGAAAACACCCTTGAACCTCTTTGTTTTCCTTGAAAAATGTTGTTTCCACTACCATGAGAGCTTGAGAGAGAGGAAGAATTGATGGCATTCTAGAGAGAAAGAGAGAATCTCTAGGTTCTAGTATGTTAGGAGAGTTTGCTCTAAAGATTACATTCTAAGAGAGTAATCCCATGCTCTTGATTGTGTCTAGGCTCAAGTGAAGCACCTCCATCAAGGTGTGAGTGTGAAATCAAGAAGGGAGAAGAGGAATTGAAAGGAAAAGCTAGTGTTGGCTCATAAGGTAGCTTTCTTCCCACTCTTTCTTGTTGCATTCTTAGATGTAATAGTCATTGTATGTTTATGTATATGCTTATTGTGTGGAATATGCCATATGCTATTGCTTTGATGCATTGATGCCAATGTGTTTGTGTGTTGGATTGTGAGAATTACTCGGGTGAGGTAGTGCCGAAAGTCTCCTAAGATGGGTGAGGTAGAGCCGAAAGTCCCTTGAGATGGGTGAGACAAGGCCAAAAGTCTCATAATCGAATGAGGCCAAGTCAAAAGTCCGTAAACTCGGGTGAGGCCATCCAAAAGTCCCTAAACTCGGGTGAGGCTAGACCAAAAGTCCTTAGAGCCCATTTTTGGCATTATTGTGATCTCCATAGCATGTACAACATGTAATGTATGTTTAAGAATGGTTGGATGCTAAATTACATGCTTTGACTTGTTATATGCCTTGATTGCTTACTTGATTGAGTGCATGAGCTACTGAGATTCCCTTAATCTCACCTCTTCCCCTCCCAACTTAACATGCTAGGTGGAGCTCAAGGAGAAACAAGTGCACATCAAGGAGCCTAGGAGCATGCTTAGCTAGACTTTAGCTTTATTTTAGTTATTTTGTTGTAAAGTGGTGCCAAAATGTATATGCACCTATTATTTTTGAGATGTAAATGTTGTAGCAAGTGTAAATGTATGGATATATGATGTACAAACTATGTAGAGAGCTAAATCAATGGAAATGTGGGTTTTGCCCATTTTGTTGAATGTATGTGATAGTGCATTTTTGGCCGTAGCATAGTGAGTTTGGAATGTATATTGATTTGGACCACATGGACATGTTATATAGACTATTTACATGCTTTTAAACTTGTCTATGAGTGGCTAGAGTATGTGAAAGGCCATTTAGACCCATTTTGGACCTTTTGGGTGCAAAAATCGCCAAATTTGTGAACTCCGTCAAAGTATGACCAAACGAGCTCCTCTTGCTATAAAATTTGGCATGCCTCTAGAGTTTGTAGAGAGATTCTTGGGAAGCTAAAGTGGGTAATATTTGGAGGTTTAGAGAATATTTGGTGAATTCTTGAAATTGGGAGATTTTGGTGGTTTGGCCATGGTACTATTTCATTAGTCCGAAAATGTTTCTATGTCATTCATAGACCAAATGGGGTCCAAATGTCATGAAATTTTATACACATAAACTAGAAAATCATAGTGACCTATAACAACTTGAATCACCTAAATTGGAGGTCTGTAGAGAGAGAATGAACCTTCTGAAGTTCTCTATCAGCATTAGGGAGCCCATCTGACCTCTGTTACTGTTCCATCAGTTTTTGGGGTGTAAGGGCTACTGAAATGATCTCAACTTATTTTTTTCCTCTAGTAGACATCTTTAGCTTTTCAAATTGGTCTAGTGTGTCCAGATTGGATTTGTTTGGATTTAGTTACGAATTTCGAAGTTCATGACAGTAAACTGGGCTAGAAACAGAGATAGTCAGACCATTATCTGATTTTCGATGTCAAACATGATCTAAACACTAAGATTATGATTGGGAATTATTTTTAGTGTAAAGTTAACACTTAGAGATTTCCAGAAAGCTAAAGTTTACTAGATTCCCATTTTTCTACAATTAGTTATGAGTTTCCAAAGTTAGAGCCAAAATCTGACTTTCGAGTCTATGTGAGAAATGGCATTTTTTCTGGTTTTTGGTTCCATACCCGTGGCTTATGGCTTGTTTTATGCTATGTATGAGTTGTATAAATGGAGTGTGAGTAGAAAATGCGAATGACGGGTTCACAGGATCCACGGGGCAGAAGATGAGTGTATGAAACCCCGTTTCATAGCATGAAAATGCCACGGATTGGTATTGGTTCTTTAGAAATCATATGGAACCGAGCCCAGTGAGAGGTTAGATAGCGGTAGTACATTAAGGTGTTACATTCTAGCTCCATTTTTCTTTCCATCTAAGCCTAAGATTCTCATTTTTAGGAGTCTAGAATGCTTCCTAAATTTTTTGGAACCTTAACTACTTCATTTCAGGGGATTTCTTTTTGTATTCGGTGAGTTCCGTTTGTTGACAGAGAAACTGTATGTTACGTTTCTCACATTTTCTCTGATTTTTGAAAAATTGGATATTACATTTCTCCCCCCTTAAATAAATTTTGTCCTCGAAATTTAGGGTATGCTTTCCTCTTACTCTTTTCTTTTATGGCTAACTACTCTTTTCTTTTCCTTCTTCTTGGCTTTATATGCTTGCTTAGCAATTTCATTCTTTCAAATTTTCTCTTGGCCAGGGAACTTTTATTACTAGTTCTTAATAAGGGCTCTATTACTCTCAAATACTAGCGAGTTCTTTTCATAAGGAAAAGAAATTTTTGACTCTAGAGGCCTATCTTGGGAGAGCTTACTAATCATGTTGAGTTAATGTTAACTCGCTCACAGGATTAACATTTCTTTCAGTGGACTCATTTACACATCTCGGGAGGTAATTTATTTCACATCATATCTCCCGTATCCTCTCTGAATGGCTACTTATAACATCTCATCATCTTTTCTAATCATTAGAGCCTTCGGAGGTTTCTATCTGTCTGCTTATTTGCATATTCCGTCCACTGTTTATCTGTGCGTTCTTTCTTATTAGCTCATCCCGTGATTACAATTCACATTCTTTTTGTCACAGTTCTCACATCTCAATTACTTACTAGGATTACAACTCTTTTGAGGAGTTTCTAGTTTTAATGATCCCAGCTTCTCTATTTACTACTACATCTGTCTTTATAAGCTAGGACTTTTTCTCACTTTCTTTACTTACTTATAGTGGTATTTTATAATCCCTCAATTCAATGCTGATTGGCCCAACATATATCTCATACTGACACTGAAGAGCTACTACCACTGACTACTATTGGGCTCTAATGGGATGCTAGCTATTCTCACAGTTTTGCTTACTGGAGATATACTATACAACTTACCTCATATAAAAGCTATACTAACCCCTTGCTGAATACATAAGCTAGCATGCAGGGATCTTTTTATCCCTCGGTCAGGGCTACTATCTACTAGGTAGTGGTTTATCTGGCTCTAACTCTGGAAAACTTATTTCTTGCTTTCCTCATCCCATACACTGTGCTCATCTCTAAAGAAAGCTAGTCAATGGTCTAACTATCTAAGTAAAGCCTTCATATCTCTGTGGCAAGGGTCTACCAGACTCAGGAGGTCTCTAGTCTCTAAGATAAAAGCTAACTGAAACTGTACTGGTCCCTGAGACTAACTACTCTATAAAGCTATCTCAGGCCGTTACCTCACCAGAGAACTCTCATGCTATGGCTAAGGTTCTCTGTAACTCTGTGGGATCTACTGTGACCCCTGGGTCTACTGTGACCTCTCAGAGCCCTACTAGGGTCTACTGTAACCCACTGTGCTATGCTAAGATCTACTGCGATCCATCTTTAGGAGACGTCAAAGCCTAAGATTACTGTATCTGACAGTAACATACATGCTCACTAAGTCTAGTAACTGTTGCCCACAATAGTTGAGCCTAAACTCAGAGGTGTATCATGCTCTTCATGCGAAGTGGGTTCTATGTCATCTCATTCTTTAAGATGCCGTCATACTGATGCTAGAGAACGTTTTGAATTTTTATTTATCGCTCCTTATAGGATCCTCAAATTCCCACTTCAGCCTTTTTTGCTTGGGCTTCCTTTTCTTACTCTATTAACTTACTTACTTTTACATATGCTTGTTCTAGCCTTCCTCTCATATCCTATAGTTTCTAACTATGCCCACGTTCTGCTTTTAAATGCCTTGGCACTAGGGCATTTCACACACTAGATATGGCTAGCATTTCTGGCAGGAGAGAGGCTATGTACTGGTCCCTTCTCATTTTGTTTACATATACTATAAGGAACTCGAGCTATGCATACTGAATCTGAACATTCTCTACTGGGAATTCCCTTCTACATGCTTTTGTTACTATTTTGATACTAGAGTCCCTTTACCTTTCTTCTCTGACTCATCTCATTCTTTAACTAACTAGGATACTCTTTGATTACCGGGATGCTTTGGTGATTGATGTCATCGTTTGTTATGCACTCAAGTCACATTACTACCAGGTTGGCTAGACCCAATATCATGTAACTATTGTTGAAAGCAAACCATAGCATCAAACACTAATACACAAGTGTCTCATGACTGAGCTCAAAGCCACTATCGCTTTTATATTACAAATTTCCTAATAATCTAAAGTATCCCTTTCTAGCCTGGCCAACCTGGTAGTAATGTGACCATGAGTTTTTCATGATATTATGCCATTCAAAAGCATGAGATAAGCTAAGAAACTATGGTGTTACAATAGGGAGGAATGAATGAGATTCTAGGAATCCTAATAGCTCTTCTCCCTTTCAACCATACATAAAGAATGTAAATTCAAGTTTAAAAATGCATGCATGGATATCATGGAGTGCATAATCATTCATGGAATATTTCTTACATTCAAGAAATCATATAAAACATACATAAGTTTGCCAAGAAGATGGTTTAGCCTCACCCACTTCTCTTAGGGGATTTTGGACTTGCCTTATCCATTTTCTTAAAGGGTTTTTGACTAAGCCTCACTCTTTAGAGACTTTTGGCTTTGTCTTACCCATTCTTGGAAAATATTAAAACTACCCCTTGGTACTTCTTCTAGCCTAGGCCAAGGCAATGCACCATTAAGGGAACCAAGTAGTGTTCTTTATTTTCTTGATGGGAGATGCATGTGGGAAGCTTTCTAGGGATCTCTAAAGCTTATATAAACATTTATTTTAGCCTAAGAACTCTTGCATCAAAACAGAATTTTGATTAAGTACTTGAAACTCTAACTTTGCTATTTTAAAATCAAATAGTTTTGATATTGTTTCCTTTGCATATTCTTGTTCTTCTCCTTCATTTTCCTAAGACCCATCCTTGGTTTAGTTAGAAATTTAACTTCTCTTGGCTGTCAATATATGGGACGAAATGCTCAAGAGATGGAATAAGAAGAAGTAAGCATAAAAGTAGCAAAATACCTTGGTTTCTTGGCTTCCTTTGAATGTTCTTCACTTTACTTGGCTTCTTCTCTAAAAACTCAAAATTTTCCCGCTTGGTCAGACCTCAAAATAGCCCTAAATACATCAATAAATCCATAGGAAAGAAGAGAAGAAGGAGGAGAAAGATTTTACTAAAGGGAAACTAAGAAAATCCATGCCTTTCACTTGTTTTTTCTTCTCCTCTTTCTTCCTCCGTTGTGTACCTCACTCTCTTGGTCTTTTCTTTGGTTTAGGGCAAAAATGAAATCAACCAAATGAGAAGAAGAGTGGGGTGTAGGGTATATATAGGTAGCGTTTAGAAATTGTTTCCAAAAAATTCTATTTATGTCTTTTAAACTTAACATTTTTGTTTTCAGTTCATTTTAGCTCCTTTTTTAGAACCCTCTTTTTCATCATAAAATTTAGGTCTTCAATCTTATAAAATGCCTTTGGAATCATTCAAATTAGAGCTAAAATCTTCCCGAATGAAAGAGTCAAAATTCGGGTCAACTGATATTAAAAAACGTACACCGAAGAGGTTTTAACTATCTCGGGGCTTCCCATGGTTTTCAGGGCCTCTGAGAATCCCAGAGAACTTAAATTTTTCATTTAAAAAGCCCACCTATAAATATTCTAAATTTTACCTAAAATTATGAAAATGCCATTATGTTATGTAATAATTTTGTTAATTTCTATCTAGTTAGTTTAGCCTCTATTTCAGGGCACCTCTAGCCTCCTAATTTTATTACTTAATATTTATATCATTATTTTAACTTTTCTAGACCTTAACCAATTCATTTTAGAGGACCTATTTTGAAAACATATATGTTTCCATCGTTTTTACAAAAATCGGACATTACATAAGGTTTCAATGAGACATATTCCTTGTACAATAAATATCTAAGGGGGAGTGTTATGAATCCATCCACTATTGTGGATGCCTATTTAGTTTTTTAACCTCCAAATTCATTAAAGGTATGTTATGAATTCATCCATTATGTGGATATTCATCTCTTTATATTCCTTTCAAAATTGTGACTTTAAAACCTTTAGATATTCATCACCCGCATTTATATCCTCCTTTATGGTATATCATTCCACATTTAGGAAGTGACTTTTGAATTATTTGCAGTAACAAATTTGTGAATAAGCACCTCATTTGTGTTGAAAGATATGAATAAAATTTGAGTAGTATTTTCCTTATTCTCTATCTTCTTTAAATTCTCTTTTCTCTATCCCTAAAGTTATTTCATAATAGAAATCAAATTTCGTAATGAATTTCAAACCTATATAAGGAAATGAAATAAGAAAAAAAAGAATGCATTATGAATTAGCCATATTTCACTCAACATTACAATAAACTAGATTCAAGGAAAAACTTTTAAGAACCAATTTTTTAAATTTTGTTGTAACGAGTAAAGAAAAAAAATAAACCAATAAAAATATATAAAAGGAAAAAAAAAGAGAATTTAAAAGAAAGAAAATGATTACTCAACCGCAAGCTCGAGGATAAATAAACAAGAGAAGTTGAGAAGAAGAAAAAGCAACTAAAATAGTGAAAATGAAAAGAGGAATGAAAAAGAAAACAAAGCTTGTGGAATCTATAGAAAGGAAAAACAAAAATTTGGCTAGCTATAATTTGGCTAGATTGAAATTTTGCACTTCTAAGCTCACACTTCTGCCTTGTTATTTTGCACAATTTTTTTTAATATGCTTTATATTAAGCTTACATATAAATACATATTGTTAAATTTAAACAAAACATATATAATATATATTTATGAAGTAAAAAATATTAAATTTAAACAAAATAAAAATTAAAAGAATTCTAATACGAGATAATTCAATAAAATTAATTAAAAGAATTCTAATACGAGATAATTCAATAAAATTAAAGTTACATAAATTTAAATACATGAATTAAATTACATAAAAAAACAAACAACCATCACTCATTATCATCATTGTCTTGATCTTCATTGTTATTTCTAATATGAGACATATCTTACCAATATTCCTATGAACTTGAACTTAGGCTAGCATCTTGGAAGCGTTGTGGATAAAGATGCCTATATACATTTAATTCTTGTTGTATATCTTCGATTTGTCTTCTTTACTATTCAAGTTTAGCATCATAATTTTGCCTTGCATCATTAATAACTTCATTTCTTATTATTTCCTGTATATGTGAGGTGTGAGTGTATGGTAGGTTTGACCCTCAGAGTATCCTGCAGTTAGATTTCCAATTATATTATATGACATGTTGCTTAAACCCTACACTAAGCCTTTTTGCTCTCTGCTTACAGCTTTCAACCATAAATTCTACTTGGGATACTCTCATCTTTACTTTTCACCTCATATTTTTTTTTTTGTGTTTTAAAATAAAATAAAAGAGGGTAAAATCATAAATTTGTAATAACATATATAAATTAAATATAAAATAACCACTTACATGTATAACATCATATTTTTTTTGTTAATCCAAATGCCCTCTCTTTTTTGGGTTTTAAGGAAAACCTCATAATATGTTAGATCTCTTCCCAATTTTTGCACTTTTTATGTACGAAATAAAATAGTAGTACTTAAATGTATATTTAAAATAATAAGTAATTATTTAAAAAAAATAATTAGTTACCAATCTTCCAATATACTCTCTCATTGGAATAGAACCTCTAATCTATAGAGATGAACTTTTTTTCATTTGCTAACTTCTTGATTAGAATTGTGAAATGCCTTACTTTTCATACAGTTGTTCTTAAATGAAAGTAATCTTTGGGCTTCTGTAACGTCCAATATGTTGTAAAAACACCGAAATGAGTCAGTTTGAAAAGCAAGTCCCCTGGGATGAGTGATTTAAGGCCAAATAAAATTTGGATAAAATTTTAAATAATAAAAAATAAGGATTTGAGTCTTGAGTTGCCTAGAAAATCAGGGCCAGAGTGATTTGAAAAATTTGCTAAAAGACCAGTGGTATTTTTGTAAATAAGTGTAATTTTGGAAAAATACACAATAGAGCTTTTTAAATGGAAATTTTGAGTTGCCCAGGGTTCTTAGAGGCCCCAAAAATCATTGGAAGCCCCAGACCGTTAAAGCCCCTCCAGTGCACTTTTTCCAACATCAGTTAACCTGAACTTTGATTGGTTCGTTCAGGAGGGTTTTAACTTCAATTTGAGTGATTCCAAAGGTATTTTATTAAATTGGGAACCTACATTTATAATAGAAAAGATAGTTCTCAAAAAGGGGCTAAAATGAAGCCAAACCGAAAATGTCATTACAAAAGGGTAAAAATGGAAACAACTTTAAAAAGAAGCTTCTTAATTCTTCTTTAAAGCCCATGTCTCCCTCTTCTTCCTTAGACTAACTTTCTTCTGCCCCATTTTAGGGAAGAAAAGCAGCTCCTTAGGCACACCAAGAGGGGGAGAGAAAGAGGAAGAAAACTAAGGAAAAGCCAGGTAATTTCATGAAGTTCCATACTTCTCTTTTTTCAAATCTTATTCCTCTCTCTTTGCCCTCTCTTTGCCCTCTCTTTCCATGATTTGGGGTGCTCATATGGTTCTGTTTTGGGCTGAAATTAGAGGGGAAAAACTTGAATTTCAAAGAGGAAGCTAAAGCAAGGAGAAGAACTCTTGGAAGGAGCTTGAATTCAAGATAGCTTCTCCTCCTTTGTTACTTCTTTTTCTTTTTCTTCTTCTCTTCCATGTGTGTGATGCCTTCATGTAGAACCAATTAGGGGAGGAAGATTCTAACCTAAAATTAATGAGAAACTATAAAATTGGGATGTGGGAATTAGGAAGACACCAAGAAATTGCAAGAAAAACTAGTAGAAAACAAGTTAGAAAAGTGTAGTACTTTTGAAGGAATTGTAAAAACTAATTTAATCTATGAATTTCTTTGGCCATTTAAATGTTCCATTGAGCTCCTAAGACCTCGAAAAAGCCTCCCCAGTAGCTCTCCCATCAAGGAAAAATTGGAAACCCTTTGAACCCCAAATGCTTCCATAATGTCGGGCTAGGACAGATGGAAGGGTTAGGGAGTGTTTTAATTTATTCTAGCCTTGGTTTAGGACTTTATATGATGGTAGAAGGTAGGAGAAACCCTTGGAAAAAATTTAGAAGCCTTAGGTTGAGAGATGAGAGAATGGTTTCCATAATGTAGCCTTGTGAAGCAAGGGAGTGGGTGTACAATGGCTCCAAGGACTTTAAATGAAGTCAAGAAGCCTAGATAAGGGAAGAAATTAGAGCCAAAAACTTGAATTATGCTAGTTGCTTCATTAGGCCATAAAGAAACCATTATGTGACCATTAGGCAAATTGTGTGTCTCAAGTGTGAGTTTAATGTTTTAGCTTGCTTCAAGAAAGTAATTGAATGTTATTTATGGTGTTTAGGCCAAGGAAGTCAAGCTCCATCTCATTGTGAGTGTATAGCCAAGAAAGGGAAGGTGTAGCAAGTGAAGCTTGACAATTCCCTAAGGTAGCTCTCCACCTTTTTCTTGTTGCATATGAGTCATTGTGTGCTTGTTTGTATATTTATGTTTTTAAGACATGCCACTTGATACTATATTGTTATTTTGGTACCAATATGTCTTCTTGAATGTCTTTGAATTGTGGAAATGGCTCATAAGGGTGAGATAATGCCAAAAGTCCCTTAATATAGGTGAGGAGATGCCAAAAGCCTCACAGCATGAGTGAGGCAAATCCAAAAGTCCTATAAATGGGGTGAATCCAAACCAAAAGTCCCTAGAGCTCATTCTTATGGTTGACATAAGTTTATGGCATAAAAATGTGAAATTGAATGTCTCATAGATTGGTTAGTTACATACTTGTACTCTTGATATGTTGTATGCCTTGAAAATGTGCTTGAATAGGTGTATAAGCTATTGAGATTCAATGAATCTCACCCTATCATTTCTCTTATCTTATATGGCCTAGGTGGAGTTCAAGATCCAAAGGATAAAAGCCAAGAAGCTTTGATATCCATCTCTTAGCAATCTTGCTATTTATGATGTACTAGAATGTCAAAGTATATATGTGTATGTTATTTTTTAGCCATGAAACCTTGAACAAGTGTAAAACTATGTAATGATGGTGTATGTATCAAGAATGGAGTTAAATGAATAGAAATGTGCAATTTGACCACTTGAGAGCCCGCTTGTGCATGTATATTTATGGATATGTCATGATGAATCTGAGTTGCATGATGCTTCAAACCTTATGAGAGACTTATTTATGCTACACTTATGCTTCCTAAGTTGCCCAAATGGGTGTGGGAAAAGGTATGGATCATTTGGACCAAATTTGCCCCCTTTTTGGAGCCAAAAGTGCCATAATCTTGAGTTATGACAAAGTCAGACCAAATGACCTCTTCTTGACTTGAAATTTGGCAGATCTTGCCTAGAGATTTTTGGGAAGCTAAAGACTAGGTCATTTGGAGATCTATGGAATTTCTTATGATTTTTCAAAATTAGTATTAGAAATTCGGATCTATAGAATTATTGTTCATTTAGTCAGTTGTGATTTTGTGTCATCTGAAAGGAAAACATGGTCCAATGGCTACGAAATTTGGTAAGAATAGACTAGACATTCATAATGACTTGTAGCAACTAGAAGCACCTCATTTGAAGTTCTGAACTAAGAGTTATGAATTTTTGAAATTCTAGAATAGTATCAGTAGCGCAACACGACCTTGCTCACTCTTCCATTGAATTCCAGTGGCTAGACATGTTTTTTTGGTCTAAATTTATTTTTATCATAAATATAACATCCACAAATTTCCATATTGGTATTATTTACATGGATTAGAGTTTTTTGAAATTAATTAGACATTTTTGAAGTTTGTAACAAAAAGCTATGACAGTACCAATGGCCAGGCAGACCTCTGCATCTTTTTGAATGTTAAAATCTTTTGTGTTATATTTCATGCCCTAGAAATATTTTTATCATAAATTAGACATCAGTAGCTTTTTAGAATGCCATAGTATACTTGATTTCAATATTTTTAGAATTAATTACGAATTTTCAAAGTTGATGCACAGAATCTGTAGATTGAACTCGAGGCAGAACCATTATTAATTATGTATGCTTGATGTAAGCTCAGGTTTTTGGCAATGTTTTGAGATGGTTTTGGATTGTATTGGTGTAATTAAATTTGAGAATGATATGAGAGAGTCCCCAAGGCCCATGAAGTGAAAACGAAGAAATTATGGATAACATAATGCAATTAAATTGTATTATTTTCTTTGTTTTCTTGGCAAAATCCATGTATGAGCCTTATGTATATAAGGAGGCTAGCTAAGATAGCTATGGTATTACAGTTTCCACCAATAATATTGCTAAAAAAATAAAGGTTTCAATTATTAATAAAATAAAATACACAATATTATAATTATGTGATAAATAATTACAAAAATTCACCTAATGCCCTTCTTTGCTCTAATATGAAACTAAACTTTGCTTTAGTTTTAACCACTCTCCTAATGCCCAATTCTTACAACTTTAAATCTTTTCACCTATAATTTTTTTTTTCAAATCCATCTTGGCTTTCATGTTATTTTTGGTCTTCTTTCTAATATCCATAATAGTATTAAATATGTTATCAAACATATTTTTGTCAATGTGTATCACATGTAAATTATACTAAACCAATAGATATTTCTAATACGTAAGCTCCTAAAATATATTATGTTTCATCTAGTTATCATGTTGCCTATACCTAAGTAATTTAAAAACTCTTTGATCTACTATTTTAGGAAGGATGCTCATATGTTGTCATAATTCTTTTCTATCCAATCTTAGGGGAGGGCGTTGTTTTTAACTTTATTTTTCTTGAAAGCATCTTTATTACTTCTAAAAGCATAGTTTGTGACAACCCTAACTTCTAATCTTGGTAATTATAGTTAAATACACGATTAATAAATAATGATTAAGGTTTGGAGTCATTACAATTAATTATATTAAGAAAATATAGGGAAATTTGAACCTTCATGTTATTAGGGTCATCAACTAAATAACCATAAATGGAAAAATGTATAAAAGGGCTTGTACCATCATTAAGGTTTGTGATTCATCTATCTATCTATTTCTACACACAAAAACCTCTCACAAGTATTCCTATATCATTCCGTAGCATTAGCATTAAAGAAATTAGGGTTTCTAGGGTAAAGGTGGGAGTTTAGGGACCGACGCCGCTACCTGGAACCTTCCCGCAGCGGCTAAGTTAGGTCTTGGAGCTCAAAAACTAAGTTTTTAACCTTGCGCCGCAGCTAAGTTGCTCTCGAGAATCACTGGGTAACTTACTCGAATATCACCGCGATGAGTTGGATCTGCGCTGTGGCAGGACTTATTGTGCCACGGCGAGGTTTCATTTTGTCACCCTCTTGAGCATTTTTTTTCACTCTGCACCACAGTGAGATCCCTCAAGTCGCGGCGTCCCTCGCCACTGTCACTCCTCAGGCCGCGGTGAGGCCTTCCTGGCCGCGGTGTGACTCCCTCCTGTAGCTGTATCCCCTACATTTCGTCCTCTACACTCCAGTTCTCTTTTTAAGGACACTCTAAGACCCCTTCCCCTTATTTTATATGGCTCTAATGGTATTTATTTACCTTATTTACCTAGCTATTCTACCATTATTAACTCAACACTCAACACTAATTCTCACTCACCCAACCACCACATGTCAGCCTTTCCATGGGTTAATGACAGCAAGGATGTATATACTATCAACAATTAACATCTCATACACATTTTGCTAGAGGTTTCATGCGTCAATGATTCATATCAATTTCTAATACATCACATGATTAGGTTTCCAATAGTATACCATACCATAAGTTCAAAGAAATTCATACATCAGATACTATAGGTTCATACAACTTAAACCAAGCCATATTGAGGCTTAACTTCTTAACGAATACATTCCAACTAATCAAAATATAGACTCCTACACTTGGCAACATGAATACAAGATGATGCTATATAATAAGGATTACAAAATTTGCATCTATACTAACTAAACCAGCCTAAGTGTAGCCTTCTCCCCACTTGTTGGAGCTCATGGATTTTCATCACTTGCTTCCCCTTATCCTTACCCAAAGAACCTTCACCTGAAATATTAATCCCATAAAATGGGGTGAGATATGAATCTCAGTAATCAAGGCAATTCCATCCTATAATCCAGTTTAATCAACATATATGCATGAATCAAAATCAATATCAGAGTCGTATCAGTCATATCAGTAAATGAAATAATTAGGCTATCATGACTATTATCCCATACTAACAATCATATTTCCACATGTTAAAGGCCATTAACACCGGGAGAGGCCCGTCCACGGCACCTACTCCCCATTGAGCACAACCAGGGCTCAGTGCATCTGGAGTTTGATCATAACCCGGTGCTCGATCGAAGCATATACACGGGTGGCAGCCGCACCACAGCTCCACTATGTACTCACAAGGTCCAATCATAATACAATAGATAGCTAACCAATTCATTCTGGAATTTTAAATCATTCATATACAGCAAATATGAAATTAAAATAGATGCATGCATGGAATAAATGTAAACCCCAGTTACCTCACTTGTAGACAATTTGCAATAGCCACCAATGGTACAAAAATCTCTATAGCTATAGCATCAGAAATTACCACTCTAATTCATTATTAATAGTAGCAACGAGTACCCAAGGAATTTAAATGCTAATAACTACCTAAATAACACTTACCCAGTCACCACAAACCCTAAATTCGGATTAAAGTGTCCTCTACCAGAAATCTCAATATTTCACCCAAAATCCTAAGCAAATTCGTACAAAATTAGTACCCATATTATAAATCAGCTATAGGGGTCTCAAATTAGCAAAGAAAGCATCAAAATGGAGGGTTTATACTTACCTAATGTCAGCCCTAACCTCAACCTACGAATTTCACCAAGAAAACCCCAAATAACCACATTTCAGATTTTGGGTAGGGTGAAAATACTCCAAATGAAAAACTAATTGGACCAAATTAAAGAGAAAGATGAGGGGATTAAGTTGTATAACTATTACCTTGGTTAAATCTTACTCTAAATGTGAGAAAATGTAGAATTCTTGCCCCCAACCCTAGCCTCCTTCTCAACCTTCGAATTTTGCTTCTTGAGTTTCAGTAAATGAGAAAATGGCTGAAGCATTAGGGTTTTAGGTGGGTTTAAGTTGGGTCAAAGATGGGTCATAGGTTGCTCCAAGGTCCAACTCCAAATGGGCTTCAGATTTTAGTTTGTTGGGCCAGTTTTAAAGTGTTGGGCTGCAGAATTTTATTGGGGCAGTTCTTATGCATTAGGTTGCTGAAGTTTAATTAGGTTTGGGCCAAGTTTGAAGAGCTCAAGAATTTGGGTCTGCACAAGGGTTATTGGGCCACTTATAAGAGTCTAGGCAAGGTGGATCTTGGGCCTCTATTATATGGAATTAGATTGGGCCTGCACCTAACTCATTGGGCCTCCATTAATCTCTTATCATGATTTATTAATTTGGACCTAGATGAAGTTTCTATCCTAATTAATTCTCAAACCCATATTAATAATTTATCTCTCTAAAATTTCTATTCACTAACTTACCCAATTATCCTCTATTAATTATTCTTAATTACTCTAAATCCATGCTTAACACCTTAATTAATTTTGGAGTGTTACATAGTTCATGGGAAAAAAACTATTGATATGATCAAGCCAAAAGTTCTTTCCTTCATACTTCGATAAAAGTTTCTGAGTTGTTTATATAATAAGGACAAACTAATTTTCTAACAATACTCCACTTTGACAACATTTAATATGAAAAGTCATTTATTATCTATACTAATGCTACTCTTATTTGAAAATTTTACTTTTTTAGATGTCATTAGTTGATACTTTTTCTTATCATAATAATTTTAACTCATAAATTAATGGTGAGAGTTTAACCTCACCATGACATGTCCAATACCAATCATGCTAAAATCAATATCTATGTTGAAACCTTCTTTTCACAAATATTAGTTTTTAAATCATTAATACTAAAATATTCTCTATTTTTGTGTTTAACATGACACCTAATTCTTCCATTTTCTGAATTGAGTTGATTTTCACAAGTAAAAGCAATAAACTCTTTTATTCCTTGTAAAAATTTATCAGTATATCATTTACGTCCATAATTCAATATATTGTACATCCACCTCTGATTACTAGACATTTTCATTTTCTGTGATTTACCATAAACAATTTAAGTATTATCTTACAAATATTATCAAATGAAAAAATTTCTCCACTATATTATCACAAAAATAATAGATAATAAAAAATATTAAATAACAAAAAATGCTTACAACAAAGTTAATAACTAATTATTTATACATACCTTAAAATATTTTAATATCAATTTACAAATATTATCAAATAAAATATTTTTTTCATTACATTATCATAAAAAATAATGGTAAATAACAAATAATACTCATAAAAATATTATGAGGCAACTATTAATACATTGTTCTCTCAAAGAAACTAAAATTGTGAGATAAATGTGAAACTCCAATTATGGCTCTAATCACAAACAAATTGGAAGCAATAGAGCATGAGCAAATTAAAAGCCAAGCACATATTTGAAAATTGCATAATTGCATAAGAATAAGAAGAGAGAAAGGAAATAGAAAACAGAGTAAAAAAGAAATAAAAGGCATACAATGTTAATATACATTCTTTTCATTTAACCAAACAACAATTTTCTAATGACTCAAAACAATTATTCTTCACAATGTTATTTGTAAAAATAAAAAATATATATATATCAAGAAAAAAGATAAATGAAAATGGTTGATTTTGGTTCAAAAAATAACACATGTTTAATTTTAATAAGTAAAATTAAAAAAATGCTAAATTAAAAAAATGTGGCTAAATGAAGCCATAGGAAGGTTAGTTGGCAAAGTTGGCCAACTATACATAGTCAAAATGTTTTACTTTTTCCTTAGTTTTGTTTAGCTTTTTATTGTATTATCCTCTTTGCCTCTTGAAAGTTAAAAAAAAATTCTACTATTTTGTAATTGAATTTGCATAGAATATGCTGGTATTTTATTTTTCCATTTTGAAAAAAATAATAATTAGTCAGATCCTTTTAACCAATAGTCCTCAACATTGTTGTAATGCAATTTTTAGTTAGTATTCCTCAACATATGGGGATTTTACAAACTACAAACTTGCTATAAAAGTAGTTTTTGAAAAAAATTTTGGTATACCAATTGGGACTATCATATCAATTTTGTCTTATGGTTAACTAAACATATGATATAGTGCTAGATAAAGTGTAAATTTATATACTAATTTTTATATTAGATATCATGAATGGCGATTTTAAGGCAAATTGTTTGATGTGAATTTACAAAAGAAATATCCATAATTACAAATAGAAAAAAAAAATTTATGCAATGGATTTTATCCCATATTTAAAATAGAAAGCAAAGTGAGAGTCATGGACAAAACACTTTATGCATTAATGTTGGTTTAACTAATTAATTATGGACATGTGTAGATTTTTTACTCTTATCTTGGTTAATATTTTGCAGCTTGTTAAATGTCCAAAAATCTTCAATCTCTCATTATATATAGTTTTTAAAAAAGTAACTTACTTTGTTATTTGCCATTTGGCTGATTATTTGGGATATACACGAATTCTTTTCTCTTGTATTCAATAATATTTTGCAACTTGTCCAATCTCTACAAATCTTCAAATTCTCAATATATAGCTTTAAAAATTTAAATTTATCATTTTTAATCAATTTATTATTAAATTGGGTAAATTTTTACTTGAAATTAATTAGTCATTATTTTTATATGTTGAAGGACGTCTAAGAATAAAATTATTCACTTATTTTTGTACATTAATATCATATTAAGTGTTAATTTTATCTTATATCTATGTGTGGGTGTGGGTGTGGGTGTGTAGAAGTGTGGGTGCGTGGGTATGTGAGAGAGAGAAAAAAAGAGAGATAGATAAGGTATTTATAATTTTTTTCATAAAAAATATTTTGACCCCCCTTGAAAATATTTTCTAGCTCCACCCTTGATGAGGGCTTTTCTCTTAAGTTATTAACCGGTTATCAATCTTAATAACTTGGTTTTAAGAGATAAAAAATCCCTTATACTGTTTTACACACATATAATTGATGTAATTGGATTGTATATAGTAAATATATGTTTGAGTAGTATTAAAAGTAAATATACTTCATAATTTAAAAATTATAAGACAAAAGACAAGTATTAGTTATTAAGAGTAAAGGATTGTCTTATGTGACATTCAGCTTCTCGTAAACATGAGAAACATAATGTCTGGGTTCTTTGTAAATATGTGAAACGCACTGGATATAAAAGCAAGTTTCTTGAAATGAATGATTTAAGACTAAATAAAATTAGGATAAAATTTTAAATAATAAAAAATTAGGATCCAAGGCCTAAAGTGCCCAAAAACTAGAGCTAGAGTAGTTCAATAAAATTGCTGAAAGTATAATAGTATTTTCGTAATTTCGGGTAATTTTTAGAAAACTCAAAGGAGGGAATTTTAAATGTAAAAGATGAGTTTCCTGAGATTCTCAAAAGCCCTAAAAACCATAGGAACCCCCAAAACAGTTAAAACCCTTCGATTGACATTTTATAATGTTAGTTGACCCGAACTTTGACCGGTTTATTTAGGAATGTTTTAGATCCAATTTGAGTGATTTCAAAGTTATTTTATAAGTTACATAATCTAAATTTTATGTTGGAAAATGCAGTTCTAAAAAAAAAGCTAAAATGAGTCTAAAACAAAAGGTCAAGAAAGCAGGATGCAAACGGCATTTTTAAGCAACAATTTTAAAACTCCTTTTCTCTATAATGGCATCCCACTTCTACCTCATTTAACCAACTTTCTTTTCTACCCAAAATAGAGGGGAAGACCAAGGGAAAGAAATGCATAAGAGTGAGGAGGAAAGAGGAAGAAAAAACTCTAAGAAAAGGTTAGGAAAATGAAGATTTTTCATGGTTCTTCCTTTAGTAACTTGGTTCTCCTCCTTCCCACCTTTCTTTCCATGGTTTTAGTTATTCATTTGGGTCTGTTTTGGGTCTGGTCCAAAGGAGGAAGATTGGAGTTTGAAGGAGAGGAATTCACCAATTAAAAGAGCTCTTGAGATAAGCTAGAAACCAAGGTAATTTCATTGTCTTCTTGTTGCTTTTGCTATGGTGTGTCTCAGCCTCATATAGGACAACCAAGGGGGAGTTGTTTCTGACCCAAACCAAGTGTGCAACCTATGATTTAGAATGTGGGAAATAAGATAATACAAAGAAATCCAAGAAAGAACCATTGAAATTCAAGATACAATTTTTAGGGTTTCACTTGCACCTTGACTTGTAAGAATCTTTCTAATGATAATTTAATGTGTCTAAGAGTTTTTGTGAGTTCCTAAGACACCTAAGAAGCCTCCCAAGTGCATCTCCCATTAAAAAAATAAAACAAACTCCATGGGTACCAAAGGAAAGCATGGTCTTGGCCTAGATAAGAAGGGGGACCTAGGGAGTGTTTTAAATTTTTCTAAACATAGATTAGGACTATATATGATGGAAGAATATGAGAGGAAGTCTTGGAAAAATTTTAGAAGCCATGGATAGTGAGATAGAGGTGTAGGCTCCATAATGTAGCATAATGAAGCAATTCCTAGCTAGACTCCTCAAAATAAATGTGTGATGGCTCCAAGAAGTCTCAATGGAGTCAAGAATCATATATTGAAGGAAAGAGTGGAGTCAAGATCATAAATTCTTATAGTTGTTTCATTAGGTGCTTTATAAAACCATAATTGAACCATATGAGAAACAAAGCCTCCCTAGAGTATGTGTGGTGTTAGAGTTTGTTTCAAGAATGTAATTGGGTCCTATTTAATGTGTCTAGGCCAAATCAAGCTCCACCTCATTGTAAAGGTGTGGCCAAAAGAGGGGAAGAGAATTTAAGAGAAAGTTTGCAATTCTTGCTTCAAGGTAGCTCTCTAGCCTTTCTTGTCTTTGGATGTGTGTGTACATGTTTATGCCATTGAAAACCTTTCTAGCAAATTTTTATATGCCATGGTACCATGATGTTTTTGTTATGCTCTTGAAATGCATCTTAGGAATGTGTTTTGGCTTGAATAGGTTTGGTAAAGCCAAACATCCCTTAGGTAGAGTGAGGATAAGCCAAAAGTCTCTAAGATTGGGTGAGACTATAACACCATACTATCCTAGCCTTCCCTTTATCCTTATCTAGCTACCTTTCCTTAATTTCACAAACATCCTCTAGAAAATCAATAAAAATAATGTAACATTTTGCATTACGTAAGGCCTTGAATTTTCTTTTTATGCTCTATAGACCCTGTGAACTCCCCAATATAATCCCCTACACATATTCCATCTATACAAGTCATAAAATTCACCAAACATCACATACCCCTCGGATTATAAGCCACACATCAAAAAAATGCAAAAATGCTCTCGATTCCAAGGCCAGCTTTCTGTCATCAACTTTGTAAATTTATAATTAAATCTAAAAGAATTAAAATCAAGTAAATGATAGCTTTTTGGAAAGCTCCAAATGTCAAATATGGTTTAAAAATCATTCCAGACCATGAAAACACCAACTGGACCATGATTGATCATAGAAACATACCAAAGGTCCAACTACCCAGGTTTGCTATCACAGTTTATTGATATAAACTTCAAAAATATATAACTAATTTTAAAAAATAAAAAACCAAAAAATCATGCCATTATAAAAAGATATGGATGTATACAAGAGGCAAAAAATAACTCTACACCAAAATAAAAGCATTAAGGCCACGAAAATGGATGGAACAATAATAGAGGTCTTGTTATATCCTTAATACTGATATGAAATTCAAAAATTTGGTTCTCCCTTTATAGATCTCCAAATGGGGTGATCTCAGTGACTATGAAAATTTTATCATATCTAGTTTATGTCTATAAAATTTCATAGTCATTAGACACCATTTGACCTATGGATGACATAGAGAAAGAAACTAACCAAATGAACAGTACATCCTACCGTTCATCATTTTTCTCCCAACTTTGAAAAATCATAATAAATTCTCTAGAGTTCCAAATTGGATGTTTTTGACTTTGAAAAATCTATAGATGAGACCTATATACAAGCCAAATTTCATGACAAAATTCGTTCATTAGATCACTTTGTAATATAGGGTGCCAAAATAGCTATTTTAAGCATCATATAGGGTCAAATGTGAACCAAATTTGCCCATGGCCCCTTGAGCATGTGAGGAAGCTTAAATACTATAATAACATACTTCCTTATCTCCATATTCTCACATTTAAGCTCAATTTCACGTGTTGCCAAAGAAAATGAATAAAAATAATAGTATTTTCCTGTGTTGCGTAGTATTTTAAAAATTCATACTTCGCCTAGTGGACCTCGTGGACTTATCAATAGCATCCTCTTCTTATTATCCATCCATACAATTTATACATGTCATAAAACAACCTATGAACCATGGATTTGAAACAAAAGACCAGAAAAATTATATTTTGCTCGCAGGTCTAGAATTCAGATTTTTGGCACCAATTTTGAAAAATCATAATTAATTCAAGAAAAATCAAAATCAAGAAAATGATAGCTTTTTGGAAAGATCTATATGTTCACTATAGGTTAAAAATTATTTTAGACCATAAAACCCAGCTAGACCAAGACTGACATCAGAAAATCTTAAAAAGTCTAGTTGTCTAGGTTTGCCATCATAGGTTATTGATATGAATTTAAAAAATTCATTAATAATTCTAGAAAAATCAAAATCCTACAAACCATACCATTTTGGAAATCTATGAATGTTAACTTAAGGGAAAAAATAGGTCCAGACCAAAACAAAAGCAATCCAGCCATGAAAATTGATAGAATAATAACGGAGGCCTGACTACATCCTTAATACTAATTTGGAATTTCAAAAATTTGTTTCTCCCTCTCTATAAATCAAAATGAAATGCTCTTAGGGCTAAAAAAATCTTATCATATCTAGTTTATATTCATAAAGTTTCATAGCCATTGGACATCATTTGGCCCATAAGTAATAGAGGCAAAGAGTTTGACCATTTGCACAGTACCTAGGCCAAATCTGTCAAAAATTGCCAACTTTGAAAATTCACCAAAAATTATCTAGAACTCTAAGTAATATGCACTTTATCTTCTCAAAAAGCTCTAGACAATACCTATATGCATGCCAAAATTTAGGCTAAGAAGAGCTCATTTGGTCAGATCTTGATATGGCTCACGAATATGGTAAATTTGGCACCATATATGGGTCAAAATTTGTCCAAATGGATTCTTACTTCTTCTACCACCACATGAGCATGTTTGGGAGCATAAACATAGCATATACAAGCTTCCCAAATAGTTTAAACTATCATGAATCATAATCTTACTATGCCACATGCAAGAATACACAACTAAGAATGAGCTACCAAGTACCCAAAACACAATTTCTCATTGAATTGGTTTCAATTTTGGTTCATACACTACTTATACATACTTTTACATTTTCTCACATGTTTACATCTCAAAAATAATATGTACATATATACTTTGACATTCAACAACACCAGAACCATACAAATGTCAAAAGATAGTCCATTAAACTCCTTAGCTTCTGCCTTTAGTTTCATGAGCTCCACCTAGACATGATGAGATGGGAAAGGGAAGGGGTGAGATTCAAAGAATCTCAATAGCTCAAACATCCTTTTTAAGTAAGAAAATAGGCATATATTCATGTCACAAGATACAAGTATATTATACACATCTTTAAAAAGTGTTACATTCACAATTTCCATGCCATAATGACATATCAAAACTAAGAAAAATCTCAAGGGACTTTTGGATTAACCTTACCATTGGTCTAGGAACTTTTGACTTAGCCTCACTCATCCATGAGACTTTTAGCCTTGTCTTACCCATTCCTAGGGACTTTTAACTTCACCTTACCCATCACAAGGGACTTTTGGTACAACCTTACCCATAGAGCACAATTTCACAATCAAATGCCAATCAAGAAACATAATGGCACCATAAGAGTCAAATAATAGCATATGTCATTTCATAAGATTCAAGCACACATACATGCATCAAATGACACTCACACAACCATATTGCACATAAGAAAGGGATAGAGAGCTACCTTGGCAATTAAACACAATTCTTCCCTTTTGATTTTGCTTCTCCCTTCTCGATCTTACATCCATAAATAGATGGAGCTTAATTTCTTTGGCCTAGACATAACAAATAGCATCCAATCACACTCTTAAAGCAAGTCATGGCATCACATACATATTAAAGAAGCATACTTTAATTTATGGTTCCATTTTTGTTCCATAAAAGGCCTAATGAAGCAACTACCATAATTCAAGCTCTTGGCTTTATTTTCTTCTTATATCTAGGCCTCTTGGTTCCATTTAGACTCCTTGGAGTCATCACAAATTCATTTCCAAGGGTCCAGATAGAAGTTGCTTCTTAAATTTACATTATGGAACCTATACCTCTAACTTTCAATTTATGACTTCTAAATTTTTTCCAAGGCTTCCTCCCATCTTCTTTCATCACATATGGTCCCAAACCAAGTTTAGAACAAATTAAAACACTCCTTAGCTCTTTCATCTTGTCTTGCCCAAACCTAAGATGTGATTTGGAGCCTATGAAGTTTTACATTTTTTTTTTATGGGAGAGACACTTGGGAGGCTTCCTAAGGGTCTTAGGAACTCAAACAAACACTCACATATGCTAGGGAATTCATGAATCCAAACAAAAAATACAAAGTGTTCAAGAATTCCTAGTTGTTCTCTCTTGAAATTTCATGGTTTTTTTTCCACTTTCTTTACATTTCCTCATTCCTACACTCTAAATCAATGATTTCTTGCTAGTTCTAGGTAAGAACTTTCTCCCCCTAGGCTATTCTGTTTTTGGCTTAAACACCACATATAGAGAGAAAGAAAGAAGAAGCAAAGGTGCAAGGAGATTTACCTTAATCCCAAGCTCTCTCTAAGAGTCTCTTTGTTTGCTTTAGCTTCCTTCTTGAATTTCTAATTGTTTTCCTCTGAACAAGGCCAAAACAGAACCAAATAAACAACCAAAATCATAGGAAGAAAACATGAGAAAAGGAGAACAATATTAAAGAAGGAAAAGCTATTCCATTTTCCTATATTTTTCCTTGCTTCTTTCTCCTCTTTCTTGGGCTCTCTATAACTTCTGGTAATACGTAAAAATACCATAATGAGTCAATTTAAAAAGTAAATCCTCTAAGATTAGTGAATTAAGGCCAAATAAAATTTGGATAAAATTTTAAATAATAGAAAATGAGGATTTAACTTTTGAGTTGTCCAGAAATCGGGGCCGGAATAATTCAAAAAATTTGCCAAAAATCTAGTGGCATTTTCGTAAATATGAGAATTTTTGGAAAACTCACAGGAAGACTTTTTAAATGGAAAATTTGAGCTTTTTGGGGTTCTTAGAAGCCTTAAAAACTATGGAAACTCCTGAGATAGTTAAAACCCCTCCGGTATATGTTTTTCAATGGCGATGAGTCCAAACTTTGACTGATTCCTTCGGGAAGGTTTTAGCTTTAAATTGAGTGACTTCAAAGGCATTTTATAAAATTGAGAACCTAAATTTTATGATAAAAAAGACAGTTCTCAAAAAGGAGCTAAAACAAAGTTAAAATGAAAATGCCAATTGCAAGGGACATAAATGAAAATTTTTTAAAACAATTAACTCAAGAAACTTCATGTCTTTATGCGTCCAAATTCTGAGCTCTTCCTAACTAACATAAACTTCATCCAAACAGAGGGAGAGGTTTCCAAGAGAGAGGAGCATCAAATGAAGCCAAAGAAGAAGGGAAAAATCAAGGAAAAAAGGTGAGAAAATTCAAGAATCCATGGTCTTTCTTCTTGTAATTTCATTCTACTCTCTTTGCTTCATCTTTCCATGTTTTTTGTGAGTGAAATGGTTCTGTTTTGGGTTTGAACCAGAGGGGAAAAGTTGAAAATTCAAAGAGGAAGCTAAGGCAAGAAGAAACACTCTTGAAATAAGGTTGAATCCAAGGTAATTTCTTACTTTTTGTTGCTTCTTCCTTCTTGCTCTTCTTTGTGTGTGTAACACCTAAAAATAGAACCATCTAGGGGAGGAAAGTTCTAACCTAGAACTAATAAGAAACCATGAAATTCGAGTGTGGGAACTTGGAACATGCCAAGAAATTGCAAGAAAAACTAAGGAATTCTAAGTTGGAAAAGTGTAGAGCTCTTGAATGCAATGTGAAAATTGATTTAATATATGAAGTTTCTTGCATGTATAAGTATTTAATTGAACTCCTAAGACCTCTAGAAAGCCTCCCAAGTGTCTCTCTCATCAAGGAAAAATCAAAAAGTCCATGGGCTCTCTTCACCTCCATAGCTTTAGCCAAGGCTACTTAAATAGGTTAGGGAGTGTTTTTTTTTTTTGTTCTAGCATTGGTTTGGGATTCACATGATGGTAGAAGGTGGGAGGAAACCTTAGAAAAAATTTAGAAGCCATAGATTGAGAGATGAGGCAATGACTTCCATAATATAACCTTATGAAGCAACATGTACCTAGGCTTGTGAAAGTGTGTGTGTGTGATAGCTCGAAAGACCTTAAATGAGGTCAAGAAGCCTAGATATGGCAAGAGAATGGAGCTAAGAATTTGCATTATGGTAGTTGCTTCATTAGGTCATTAATGGAACCATATTGTGACAAATAGAACAAAGTGTGTTCTTAAGAATGAGTTGGATGTCCAAGCTTGTTCCAAGAGTATAATTGAGTGTTTTTTATTATGACTAGGCCAAGAATATCCAACCCCACCTCATTGTATTTGTAGAACCAAAAAAGGAAAGGAACAAGCAAAGTAAAGCTTGGATCTTTATCAAAGTAGTTCTCCATCTCATTCTTCTTGAATTCTTGGTTTTGTATATGTTATTGTGTACTTATGTATATTTTTGTGATTTGTGAACATGCCACTTGATGCTATAATGTTGCATTGGTATCAGTATATTTTTTTGAATGTCATTGGTTTGTGAAAGATGCTCAAAAGGGTGAGGTGATGCCAAAAGTCCCTTGATATGAGTAAGGTGATGCCAAAAGTCTCAAGGCATGGGTGAGACAAGGCCAAAAGTCTCATGAATGGGTGAGGCCAAGTCAAAAGTCCCTAGGCTAAGGGT
The DNA here is from genome assembly GCA_032878935.1 of Erythrophleum fordii. Taxonomy (NCBI): domain Eukaryota; kingdom Viridiplantae; phylum Streptophyta; class Magnoliopsida; order Fabales; family Fabaceae; genus Erythrophleum; species Erythrophleum fordii. The sequence continues at coordinate 24,869,953 of JAVQMF010000054.1, read as the reverse complement.
GAGGCAAATCCAAAAGTCTTAAGAATGGGGTGAGGCAAAACTAAAAGTCCTTAGAGCTTATTCTTGGCTTTGATGTGAATTAGTGGCATGAAAATGTGACTTTGAATGCTTTATGGTTATATGAACTTCTATACTTGTGCCTTTGACATGTATATGCCATGAATATATGTGTGAATGAGTGTATGAGCTATTGAGATTCCATGAATCTTACCCCCTTCCCTTTCTTATCTCATATGGTCTAGGTGGAGTTCAAGAACCAAAGAATGGAGGCAAAGAAGCGTAATTGGCAATGTTGTGACAATGATGTAGTTTGTATAGTTTTGGAATGTAAAAGAATGACAAGTAATTGTGTATATATTATTTTTGAGATGTAAACCCTTGAGCAAATGTAATGGCATGTATGAATGATGTATGAATTATGTTTAGCACCAAAGTAATGTAATTGTTTGCATATTGCTTGGCCTACAAATGTTAGTACATTCTTGGATGTGGGATGACCAAAATGAGATGCATGATGTTTTGGACCACTTGGTCCATTTGTATAAGTTGTATTTATGCTTTCAAACTTGCCCAAAAGGTGCTAGTACACAAAAAAAGCCATTTGGACCAAGTTGAACCATTAAATGGTACTAAAATGACCACAATGGTGAGTTATGGCAAAATCTATCCAAATGAGTTTTTCTTGATCTGAAATTTGGGATTCACATAGGTCTTGTTGAGATATTTTTGGGAAGCTAAAATTTATAATATTTGGAGGTCAATAGAATTTTTGGCAATTTTTTAAAGTTGGCTGAAAATTCAAAAAATGACAATGGCACTATTATATGGTCCAAAAATTCACCTCTGTCATTCATGGGCCAAACGATGTCCAATGGGCATGAAATTTAACAAGAAGAAACTATACATTCAAGTGAACTATGAAAACTTGAATCACCTCAATTGGATGTCTAGAAAGGGAGATATGATTTTTTGACTTTTCTATTCTATTTTAGGCGCATAGTCAGACCTCTATCACTATTCCATCAATTTTTGGGGTTTGGATACTTTTGAATTGATTTGAAACCATTTTTTCCCTCTAGTTAACATCTACAGCTTTCCAAATTGGTATAGTTTATATGAATTGGATTTTTTTGGAATTAATTATTCATTTTTGAAATTTATATTAGTAAGCTATATCAGAAATACTGGACATCCTGACCTTTGCCAGTTTTCTGTGATCAAACGTGGTCCAAATGATGTTTTCATGGCTTGAAATTATTTTTAGCTTAAATTTAACACTCATAGATTTCTAGAAGCCTATGTTTTAGAAGATTTCTATTTTTTTTTACATTTATTTATAATTTTCAAAACTACCCTAGAAATATGCTACCTTGGACCTGAGATGAATAAGCCATTTTTTCTGGTTTTTAGCTCTTGATCTGTGGTTTATGCAAAGTTTTGGGATTTTTATGATTTGTATGGATGGAAAATAAATAAAGAATGGTGTTAGTAAGTTCATGGGGTCCACGAGACGTGAGATGAATTTTTAAACCCTAACGTAACGCAATTAAATTCATTATTTTTATTATCTTTTCTTGGAATTCTTTTGATAGCACATGCAAATTATCTTGAATAAAAGAATGTGATGCTAGATCTATTATGGTATGACACTCTCCTTATGTGTGCTTCTCTCTAGCTTCTTTCTCTATTTTAGGCAGAACCATAAGTTGATTATGGGAGGCCAAAAATGGGACGCCACTTATAGCAAGAGAAAATAAAAGAATTGTTCATTGAAAATGACGTTTATGTTCTGCATTCGTGGCATTTTTGTTTTAGCTTCATTTTGGCTCCTTTTAACAATTGTATTTTCCATTATAAAATTTAGATCCTTAGTCTTATAAAATAGTTTTAGAATCACTTAATTTAGATTAAAAACCTTCCTAAATGAACTGAACTGAAGGGGTTTTAACTGTTTTAAGAATTCTCATGATTTTTAGGGCCTTTGAGAATTTTAAAAAGCTCAAATTTTTTGTTTAAAAAGCCCTCCTGTGAATTTTCTAAAAAGTACCTATATTTACGAAAATACCACTATACTTTTGGCAAATTTTTTGAATCACTCTGCCTCCGGTTTCTAGGCAATGCAACACTTAATTCCTTATTTTTCATTATTTAAAATTTTATCTAATTTTATTTGGCCTTAAATCATTGATCTTAGGGGACCTGCTTTTATAATCGACTCAATTCTAACATTTAACATAAAATCGGACATTACAAATACAGCCTACTAAACTTGTCCAAGAGGTCCAAATATTCATACATCATAAAATCACTACTCACTTGTTCATATGCACAAGTTTTTGTAACCCATACTAAGCATATGGATGTCAAGAATATGCATACTCATTCATATGGTGCCAAAATCAATACATACATCTTATATTCATATATTTACATGTGTTCAAGTATCTACATCATATATACAACTCATAGTTACAATTATTGACATCAAAATACATTTACAAAACTCCTTTTTCTATAAATGTGTCAAAGTCTTCCTCCTTAAGCTTGTTGGCTACTACTCCTTAGCCCATTTGGCTCACCTAGACATAGTTAGATAGTGGAGAGGAAAGAGTGATATTCTAAAAATTATAATAGCTCTTAACCCTTTCAATCATACATAAAAGCCATAATTTCAAGTCCAAGAATGCATGTATGAACCTTAAGATGCTAGTAATCATATATACATTTTCATGTTCAAGAAACTCATACATATCACATATTGGCTTTCAAGAGTATTGGTTTAGTCTCACCCCCTTTTCTTAAGACTTTTGAACATGCCTCACTCATTTTCAAGTGATTTTTGACTAAACCTCACTCTTCTTAAGACTTTTAGCTTTGTCTCATCCAATCTTAGAGAATTTTGGCTCATCCTCACCTTTGCTAAGGGACTTTTAGCTTCACCAAGCTCATTCAAGACAAATAGCATTCATAAAACACATATTATGCACATAATGGTACCATGGCATGTAGAAAATAACTATACACATTTCTCATGTCATAAAACATATATACATACATCCAAGATAAGAAAACAACTAAGAATACATGAGAGAAAGGTTAGAGAACTACTTTGAATGCAAACACACACACTTTTCCTTGATGTTCTTTCCCTCTTTTGGTCAAACACTTGCAAGTGGGTGGAGTATGATTCCTTTGGCCTAGACACACCAAATAGAACCCAATTACAGTCTTAAAACAAACTCTAATACCACACACACTTAAAGAAAGCCTACGTGTTCATATGTATCAATTATGATTCCACAAAGCACCTAATGAAGTAACTACTAGAATTGAAGATCTTGACTCCATTCTTTCCTTCAATCTATAACTCTTGACTCTATTTAGACTTCTTGGAGCCTCACACAAACATTTTGAAGAGCCTAGCTATATGTTACTTCATTATATTATATTATGGAACTTATAGCTCTAACTCTCAATCTATGGCTTCTAAATTTTTTCCAAGGCTTCCTACCATATTCTCCCATCATATATAGTCCCAAACTAAGCTTAGAAAAATTTTAAACACTCCCTAAGTATTTGCTCCAAGCTTGGCCAAGCCTATGTGTCTCATTTGTACCTATGGAGTTTTCAATTTTTCCTTGAAGGAGGAGACACTTGAGAGGCTTCCTATAGGTCTTAGGAACTCATTTAAACTCTCACATAACCTAGAACACCCTTGGACAAAATCATATTTTGTCATACATCTTTGAATCCTTAACTTTGCTATTTTGAATTTTAATGGCTTTTCTTTAGGTTTCTTTGCATTTCCTAGCTTCTCATAGTCTAAATCCTAGGTTTCATCTCCCTCCTACATGTTCTCTTCATGGCCAAAACTCACACCAAATAAAGCAACAAGAAAGAAGTAAGAAAATTGTTGAAACTACCTTAGTTCCAAACCTTCTCCAAGAGCTTTCTTGTAACACTCCTCATACTTCTTCAAGGATTCCACATCCTTAGCATAACAATTCTCAGAGAAAAAGCACTAAACAATGCACTATTCCATGTTATGTGACATTCAAAATTTTTCCTTTATACTCCGTGGACCCCATAAATTCTCAAACATCATTCTCTAGTCATAATCCATCTATACAAGTCATAACCATCATAAAACATCTCATGCACTTCGAATTTGGAGCCCCACACATTGGAAAATACATGTTTGTTTTTGGGCTTCAATTCTAATTTTCTATCGCAAACTTTGAAATTTCATAATTAAATCTAAAAAAATTGAAATCTAACAAACCATAACTTTCTAGAAAGCCCTAAATGTTAACTTTATACTACAATTCCAGGCCATAAAAACATCATTTGGACCATGTTTGATAATAGAAAAGTAACATAGGTCTGACTGTTCTAGAGTTCTAACATAGTTTACTAATATGAACTTCACAAATTTATAACTAATTCTACAAAAATTCAAATCAATCAAACTATACCAATATGGAAATCTACAGATGTCTAATTTAGGCAAAAAATAACTCCAAATCCAAAAAATGAATTAAGCTAATGAAAATCAAGGGAATAGTACTTGGGGTCTTGCTGCATTACTAACAGTAAGTCCTAATTTCAAAAATGCATATCTCCCCCAATATAAATCAAAATTGGATGGTTTTTATGGATATGGAAAGATTATAATATCTAGTTTATGACAGTATAATTTCAAGGAAATCTGACTTCATTTGGCCCACAAAATGATAGGAGACAAAAAACTAATCGTATGAACAGTGCATATGCCAAATCTAAAAATTTTTCCAACTTTGAAAATTCATAATTTATTCTCTAGAGCTCCAAATAATATGTTTTTTAGCTTTATAAAAATTTTTAGATGAGACTTAGATTCATACAAAATTTCATAAGAAAATTCCTCCATTTGGTCAGTTTGTAACATAAGGTGTCAAAATGAGCTTTTTAAGCGCCAAAAAGGGTTAAAATGTGACCAAATGCTTTCCTACCCTAGCCATGACCTCTTGAGCATATAAGAAAGCTTAAATACAGTCTACTAAACTTGTTCAAAATGTCCAAATGTTCATACATCACAAAACCACTACCCCACTTGTTCATATACACAAGGTTTCACAAATCCATTAATGCATATCAATGTCAAAAACTCATATGTTCATGCATATGGCTTCCAAAAACATACATCATATTTACATGTAATTGGACTTGCTCAAGTGCTTACATCATAGATATATCTTATAATTATAAAGTTTGACATTAAGATACAAATAAAAGGTCCATTTTCTATACATATGTCAAAATCTTATTTCTTTAAGGTAGTTGGCCTCCACTTCTTGGCCCACTTAACTCACCTAGACATGGTTAGATATTAGAGAGGGGAGAATGAGATTCTAAGAATTCTAGTAGCTCCTAACCCTTTCAAACATACATACATACATGATATAAGTACAGACCAAGGAATGCAAGCATGCCTTAATCACTTCTAAAATCATGCATAGCCATTTTTCTCATGTCAATTCAACTCATATAACTCAACATAGGCTCTATGGGTCATTGGTTTTGCCTCACCCAAGTTTTTGAGACTTTTGGATTTGTCTCACCCATATTTAGGGACTTTTGACTTTGTCTCACTCTTTCTTGAGACTTTTGGCTTTGTCTCACCCTCTCTTAAGAACTTTTGGTTCCTCCTCACCCTTCTTAAAGACTTTTGGCTTTACTAAGCCCATTCAAACCATTACACTTTCAAACAAGTTAAAAGAAGCATGTCAAGATACCAAGACTCTATATCAATGGCTATACAATGGCTATAATCTATTCACATAATTCAAACCCACATACAAGCAAACCAAGACAAGTAACAAATTAAGAAATGCATGTGAGAAAGGTTAGAGAGCTACCTTAAAGCAAGGAATGCAATTTTTTCTCTTGGATTTTCTCCCTCTCCTAGGGCCACACACTTGAAAGTAGGTGGAGGATAATTCCTTTTATAACAACCCTATCTTCTATATCATGGTAATTATGGCTAAATACACGATTAATGCTTAATGATCAAGGTTTAGAGTCATTAAAATTAAATACATTGTGAAAATTATAAGAAAATTTGGACCACGATAATATTAAGTTCATTAACTACATAACCACAAATGTGAGAATACATAAAGAAATTGTACTATTATGAGGGGTTTGTGATCCATCTATCCATCAATTTCAACACACAAAAACCTCTCGTAAGTGTTCCTATATCATTTCCTAACATCACCATTGAAGAAACTGGGGTTTCTAAGCTAAAGGTAAGAGTTTAGGAGCCTTCATCGCGACTTGAAGTTCTCCCGCCATTGCTAAGTTAGGCACTGGAGCTCGAAAACTAAGTTTTTCACTTTGTGCCATGGCCCTGACTTTCAGCGCCTTGGCTAAGTTACTCTCAGGAATTTTATTGAACAACTCACATGAATTTTATCGCGGCGATAACCGCTACGAGTTGGACCGTTGTCGCGACAAATCTACATAGAGCTGCGACAAAAATGCCTCCTATAACTACTATTTAAAGTGCCACGATTCTCACCTCGGCAAAATATACTTGCACCGCAACAAGGCTTGCTACTAGACACTCCTTAGCTAGTTTCCTCAACTTATGTTGCAGCAGGACATGTTACACTGCCGCGAGGTTTCTCTCTGCCACCCTCTTGGGCAATTTTTTTTTCTACTTAAGTTGTGGCGAGATTTCTTAAGTCGTGACGTTCCTCGCCACTGTCACTCTTCAGGCTGCGACAAGGCCTTCTTAGCCACGGCATGACTCCCTCCTGTAACTACATCTCCCAAATTTCATCCCATGCACTCCAATTCTCTTCCTAAGAACACCTTAGGACCACTCCCCCTCATTTTATACAACTCTAATAGTATTTATCTACCTTATTTACCCAGCTATTCTACCATTACCAATTCAAAATTTAAATGTTAATTTCTACTCCTCCTACTACCTTATATCAGCAAGTCCATAGAGTAATAACAGCAAGAATTCATGAACTATAATAATTAACATTGGATATACATTTCGTTAGAGATTTCATACATTAATGGTTTATATCAATATCTAATGCATCACAAAATTATATTTCCAATAGTATACCGTAGCATAAATTCAATAAAATTCATACATCAGGTGTTATTGGTTCGTACATCTAATACCAAGCTAAGATAAAGCCTAACTCCTCTATAGATACATCCTAAGTAATCAAAATATAAGAGCCTACACTTGGCAACATGATTATGTGATGATGCTATACAAAAAGGAATACAAAATTTAGCATCTATTCTAAATAAACTAGTCTAAGTGTAGCCTTCTCCCCACATGATTGGGGCTCATAGATTTTCATCAACTTGCTTCCCCTTATCCTTACCCGAAAAGCCTTCACCTGAAAGTATGATCCCATGAAATGGGATGAGATGCGAATCTCAGTAACTAAGGAAATTTTCATTTATATAATCCAATTTAATTAACATATATGCATAAATCAAAACCAACATCAGAATCATATCAGTCATATTAGCAAAGGAAATGATTAGGCTACTATGATTACCATCCCATACTAGGAATCATATTTTCACATGTTAAAGGCCAATAACATCAAGATAGGCCCATCCACGGCACCCACTCCCCAATGAGCACAACCAAGTCTCAATGCATCTGGGGTTTGATCACAACCCAGTGCCCAATCGAAGCACATGTACGGGTGCCAGCCGCACCACAGCTCCACTATGGACTCACAAGGTTCAAACACAATACAATAGATAGCCAACCAATTCATTTAGCATTTTAAATCATTCATGTACAGAAAATATGAAATTAAAGTAGATATATACATGAAATTAATATAGCCCTGGTTACCTCACTTGTAACCAATCCTCTAAGAACCAATTGAATGCTACTTTGACCTATGAACACAAAACCAAGCCATTATTATCCCTAATCACAATTTGTATCAGCAAACCTATCACTTAAAAAGTTACGCTATATAGGACTATTCAAAAACACTTACCCAATTACCATTAAAATCAAATTCAGATTTGGTTGAGCCTACCCCAAAAATCTCAAAATAACACCTCAAATTCTGAGTAAATTCATATAAAAACAATATCCACATTATAAATCAGCTATAGGGGTCTCAAACTAGCAGAGAAAGCATTAAACTAAAGAGTTTATACTTACCTAATAATACTTTCAGCACTAACCTACGAAATTCCACCAAGAAAATCCCAAAGAACCACATTTCAGATTTTGGATATGGTGAAAATACTCTAAATGAAAAACTAATTAGGCCAAAATGAAGAGAAAGAGAAGGGGATTAAGTTATATAACTATTACCTTGGCTTAATCTTACTCTAGAAGTGGGAAATGGAGGAAATATGTCAAGAACCCTAGCCTTCCCTTTGGATCTCCAAATTTCCTTTTTGTTTCTTATGTTTTTGTAGAATAGGGGCTGGCTAAGTTAGTTTTTAGGGTTTTAAGTTAGGTCTAATATAGGTCATGGGCTGACCTAAAAGTCCAATTATGACGACCCTAACTTCTAATCCCGGTAATTATGGTTAAATACACTATTAATAAATAATGATCAAGGTTTGGAGTCGTTACAATTAATTACATTAAGAAAATATAGGAAAATTTGAACTTTGATGTTATTAGAGTCATCAACTAAGCAACCATAAATGGGAGAATGCATAAAAGGAATTGCACTATCATCAGGGGTTTGTGATTCGTCCATCCGTCAGTTTCAACACACAAAAATCACCCACAAGTGTTCCTATATCATTTCCTAGCATTACCATTGAAGAAATTGGGGTTTCTAGGCTAAGGGTGGGAGTTTGGGAACCTATGCCACGACTTGGAATATCCCTGCCACGGCTAAGTTAGGTACTAGAGCTCAAAAACTAAGTTTTTTTCACTTTGCACTGCGGCCTCAACCTTCAGCGCCACGGCTAAGTTGCTCTCGGGAATCATTAGATAATTTTCTCGAATTGTCGCGGCGAGTTGGATCTGTGCCACGGCCAACCTACGTGGCACCGCAGCGGAGATTCCTCCTGGAACTACTGTTTAAAGTCCCACGATTCTCGCCTCGACGGAATACACTTACGCCACAGTGAGTTTTGCTACTGTACTCTCCTTAACTAATTTCCTCAACTTGTACCACGACAGGACCTATTACACTGCGGCAAGGTTTCATTTTGTCACCCTCCTGGGCGATTTTTTTCACACTGCGCCGTGGCAAGATTTCTCAAGCTGCAGCGTCCCTCGCCACTGTCACTCTTCAGGCTGTGGCGAGGCCTTCCTAGCCGCAGCATGACTCCCTATTGTAACTATATCTCCAATATTTTGTCCCATGCACTCCAATTCTCTTCTTAGGAATACCCTAGGACTACTTCCTCTCATTTTATATGACTCTAATGGTATTTATCCACCCTATTCACCTAACTATTCTACCATTACCAATTCACAACTTTAATGTAAATTTTCACTCCTCCAACTACCCTATATCAGCAAGTCCATGGAGTAACAACAATAAAAATTCGTGCACTATTGACAATTAACATTCGATACACAATTTATTAGAGGTTTCATACATCCATGATTTATATCAATATCTAATACATCACATAATTATATTTCCAACAGTATACCATATAGAAATTTAGTAAAATTCATACATCAGGTGTTATGGGATTCATACATCCTATATCAAGTTATGATGAGGCTTAACTCCTCAATAAATACATCCTAAGTAATCAAAATATAAAGGCCTACACTTGGCAACATGATCACATGAAGATGCTATACAAAAAGGAATACAAAATTTAGCACCTATACTGAATTACTCAGCCTAAGTGTAGCCTTCTCCCTACATGTTGGAGCTCATGGATTTTCATCTACTTGTTTCCCCTTTTCCTTACTCGATGAACCTTCACCTGAAATATTAATCCCATGAAACGAGGTGAGATATGAATCTCAATAACCAGGGCAATTCCATTATATAATCCAATTTAATTAACATATATGCACGAATCAAAATCAACATCAAAATCATATCAGTCATATCAGTAAATGAAATAATTAGGCTATCATGATTACTATCCCATACTAGCAATCATATTTTTACATGTTAAAGGCCAATAACACCGAGAGAGGCCCGTCCACGGCACCTACTCCCCCTTGAGCATAACCAAGGCTCAGTGCATCTGGAGTTTGATCATAACCCGATGCCCGATCAAAGAACATACACGGGTGGCAGCCACACCACAGCTCTACTAGGGACTCACAAGGTCCTATCACAATACAATAGATAGCCAACCAATTCATTCAGCATTTCAAATCATTCATATATAGCAAATATGAAATTAAAACAAATATATGCATGGAATTAATGTAAACCCTGGTTACCTCAGTTGTAGACAATTGCAACAGCCACCAAGGGTACAAAATCTCCCTATAACCATAGCATCAGAGAATTACTACTCTAATTCATCATTAACAGTTGCAATAAGTACCCAAAGAATTTAAAGTACTAATGACTACTTAAGGAATACTTACCCAGCCACTACAAGTCCCCAAATTCGGATTGAAATGTCCTTCACCAGAAACTTCAATATTTCACCCAAAATCCTAAGCAAATTTGTATAAAATTAATACCCATATTATAAATCAGCTATGGGAGTTTCAAACTAGCAAAGAAAGCATCAAAATAGAGGGTTTATACTTACCTAATGTTAGCCCTAGCCTCAACCTACGAATTTCACTAAGAAAATCCCAAACAACCACATTTCAGATTTTGGGTATGGTGAAAATACTTTAAAATGAAAAACTAATTAGGCCAAATTAAAGAGAAAGATGAGGGGATTAAGTTATATAACTATTACCTTGGCTGAATCTTGCTCTAAAAGTGAGAAAATGTGAAATTCTTGCCCCAAACCCTAGCCTCCCTTCACACCTCCGATTTTCTCCTTTGTGCTTCAGAAAAATAGGGAAATGGCTAAAGTGTTTAAGATTTTAGTTGGGTTAAGTTGGGTCAAATATGGGTCATCGGTTGCTCTAAAGATCCAACTCCTAATGGGCTTCAGATTTGAGCTTTGTTGGGCTAACTCTTATGCATTGGGTTGCTGAATTTTAATTAGGTTTGGGCCAAGTTTGAAGAGCTCAAGGATTTGGGTCTGCACAAGGGTTATTGGGCTATCACTAGATGATCTCTCTTGGGCCAAGTCTCACAATAAAAAAGTTAGTCCGCACCTGTAATTATTGGGCCACCATTAGTCTTAACCTTAGCCTACTCAATTTAATTTGGGCTTAGATGAAGTTTCTATCCCAATTAAATCTTAAAACTCATATTAATAATTTATCTCTCTAAAATCTCCATTCACTTAACTTGCCCAATTATCCTATATTAATTATTCCTAATTAATCTAAATCCATTATTAACACTTTAATTAATTTTGGGGTGTTACACCAATACCAAGTGGGTTTCAGATTTAAGCCTTGTTGGACTAGCTTTCATGTGTTAGGCTGCAAAATTTTAATTGGGTTTGGCCAAATTTGAAGAACCCAATTGATTTAGGTCTGCACAAGGGTTATTGGGCCATCACTAAGTGTTTTCTCTTGGGCTAAGTCTCATAATAAATGGTTGGGTCTGCACCTAAAATTATTAGGCCTCCATTAACTCCTAACCTTGGTCTATTTAATTTAATTTGGGCATAGATGGGGTTTTTAACTCAATTAAATCCCAAACTCATATTAATAATTTATCTCTCTAAAATTTTCATTCACTTAATTTACCTAATTATTTTATATTAATTATTCTTAATTGACCCAAATCCATGGTTAACACCTTAATTAATTTTGGGGTATTACACCTTTGGCCTAGACACATCAATTAAGATCCAATTACATTCTTGAGACAAATTCTAACATCACTCACACATTAAGGAAGCCTACACTCCCTCTTATGATTCAATTATGGTTCCATTCAAGACCTAAAGAAGAAACTATAAAAATTCTTGGTCTTGGTCTCATTTTCTCTCTCTATCTAGGCCTTTTAACTCCATTTAGACTCCTTAAAGCCACCATACCATCATTCCCAAGAGCCTAAATACATATTGCTCCTTTAATTCATATTATGGAACCTATACCTCTAACTCTCCATTTATGGCTTCTAAATTGTTTCCAAGGCCTCTTCTAATATTCTTCCATCATATCTAACCCTATTCTAGCCTTAGAACGAATTAAAACTCTCCCTAGGTATGTGAGACCCTTTTGGCCAAGACACACAAGCACTTGAGCTCCCATGGAGTTTCCTTTATTGCCTTGATGGAAGAAGCACTTGGGAGGCTCCCTAGGGGTCTTAGGAGTTCATTTACACTCTCTCATAAGCTAGGAAACTCTTGGAGAAAGTCAGGTTTTGCAATACATTCATGACTTCCTAACTTTGCTAACTTGAATTTTCATGGTTTTTCTTTAGGTTTCATTACATAATCTTGTTTCCCACTCCTTAAATCCTAAGTTCCATACTTGCTATTGTTCAGAATTATCTCGCTCTTAGCTATTCTCTACTTGGCCGAACTTACCCATCAAAGGAGTAAGGGAAGGAAACAAGAATAGCCATGAGACATACCTTGATTCTAGCTTAATTCAAGAGCTCTTCCTATTAGTTTGCTCCTCTCCTTTAAACTCTATCTCTAAATCAAACCCAAAGTAGGACCATATCACACACAAAAATCATAGGAAGAAAGGTGGGAAGGAGGAGAATAACATTAAAGAAGGGAGAACCAAGAAAATTCCTCATTTTCCTTACCTTTTTACCTTGTCTTTCTTCCTTTTCTTCACTTCCTTTGGTGCATCTCTCTCCCTGGTCTTTCACTATCTATTTGGGCAGAACAAGGTCGGTTAAAAGGAGGAGCAAATTCTGGACATTTTAAGAAGCTAAGGTTCTACCTTTTGCCACTTTTCATTTGCACTTTAGTCCTTATTTTTTGGTTTTGTCTAATTAGACTCATTTCAACTCCTTTTCAAAAATTGTCTTTCCCATCATGAAATTTAGGTTCTTTAACCTATAAATCAGCTTTGGAATCACTCAATTTAGATTTGAAATCTTCCCTAATTGTTCTATCAAAGTTCAAGTTAACCTTTTGCTGAAATTGCCCACTAAAGGGGTTTTAACTGTTCTAGAGGTTCCCATAATTTTTAAGATCTCTGAGAACCCAAGAAAGCTCAAATTTTTTATTTAAAAAGCCCTTCTATGAGTTTTCCAAAATAGGTCTCGCTATTGAGAGAGCTTATTAGTTTTAGACCCCCATCAGTTCTCGCCATAGCGTACACTACTGCGAGAAATCCCCTAAACTTTGTATGGGCTATGCACTCACCATAGCGATCCTTGCTATAATGAACTAGCATCCTCGCTATAGCGAATAGATATCCTAGCTATAGCGAGGAAACAATTCAAAAACCTTGAGTCTTCGTTTCTACAAAAATCGGATGTTACATTTCTCCTTTGCTTTAGGCCCCTCCTTTGAATTTCTAATCTTCCCTCTCTATACCAAACCCAAAATAGCCCCGCTTAAGTCAACAAAGCCCTAGGAAGAAAGGGGAGAAGGAAGAGAAGAAGAGGGAAGAAGGAAGAAGCACGAGAAAACTTGATTTCTTACACTTTCTTAGTTGGTTTTACCTCCTCCCTTGCTTTCCCTCTTGTGCACCTCCTTAGAGCTGATTTAGGTTCTATTTTAGACCAACAAAATCAATTATAAGGGTTGGAGGAGAGTGGGGCATTTTTTTAAGAAGCAAAAAAGTAAAGTTAACACACTTTTCTACTTTTTATTTAAGTCCCTAAAATATGATTTCTCCATTTGGCCTCATTTTAGCTCCTTTTTTAAATTTGTGTTCTCCATCATAAAATTTAGACTCACTAACCTATACAATGTCTTTGATTTCATCCAAATTAGATTTAAAATCATTTCAAACCATTTTGTCAAAGTTTCATCAACTAATAGTCAAAATCGCTCACTAGAGGGGTTTCAACTATTTTAGAGGTTTCCATGGTTTTCAAGGTCTCTGAAAGCCTTGGAAAGCTCAAATTTTTCATTTAAAAAGCCCTCTTGTGAGTTTTCCAAATTTATCAAAAATTACAAAAATACCCCACTTTCTTTTACAAATTTTTCTAACTCATTTGGTTCGATTTTCTAGACATCTTAAGTCTTAAATCTTCATTTTTCATTATTGAAAATTTTATCCTAATTTTATTTAGTCTTAAATCATTCAATTCAGGGCACTTGCTTTTCAAATTGACTCATTTCGATATTTTTACAAAAAATCGGATGTTACAGAGACAAAGCTAAAAGTCTAGAAGAGCGAGGCTTAGTCAAAAGTCCCTTAAAAGTGGGTGAGATGAGTTCAAAAGTCCCAAGGAGAATGGGTGAGGCTAAACCATTGCCTTGGCAAACCTATGTATGATGTATATGAGTTTTTGAACATGAGAAATGCTTTATGTATGTTTATAAGTTGTAAGATTACCATGCATTCATTCTTAGACTTATAAATGCATCCATTATGTATGTTTGAAAGGTGAAGAGTTATTAGGATTCTTGACATCTCACTTTTCCCTCTCCAATACTTAAACATGTTTAGGTGAACTAAGTAAGCCAAAAAATAGAAACCACCACTCTTGAAGGCAAAGAGATTGACAAAAGAAATGCTAAATGGACATTTTGTAACTATAATGTTGTTAAATGATGTACTCTTATGTTGTATATGACATGTAGTCACTTGAACATATGTAAGTATATGGATACATGATGGATGTATCAAAATTGGGAGCATAGGAAGGAGAATGTATGTTTTTGACATTGATATGCCTTAATGAATTTGTGAAACCTTGTGTATATGAATAAGTAGGGTAGTGGTTTTGCGATGTACAAATATTTGGACCTCTTGGACAAGTTTAGTAAGTTGTATTTAAGCTTCCTTAATGCTCAAGGAGTCATGGGTAAGGTAAAAACAAATTTGGTTCACATTTGACCCTATATGATGCTTAAAATGGTTATTTTGGCACCCTATATCACAAACTGACCAAGTGAACGAATTTTTCCATAAAATTTGGCTTGCATATAGGTCTCATCTAGAGATTTCTATAGATCTAAGAACCATATTATTTGGAGCTTTAGAGAATTAACTATGAATTTTCCAAGTTGGAAAAAAGCTGTTGAAATGGTCATTACACTATTCATATAGTCAATTCCTTCTCCTATGTTATCTTAGGGTCAAATGTTATCTAATACCCATGAAACTTTACAATCCTAAACTAGATATAATAAACTTTCTGTAGCCACTGAGATCACCTCATTTGGATTTATATTGAGGGAGATATGAATTTTTCAAGTTGGTGGTTAGTACCAGTAATGTAGTAAGACCTCTAATATTGTTCCATCCAATTTCGTAGGGTAAATGCTTCTATTTTGGTCTGAAAATATTTTTATCCTCTAGTTAACATCCACAGCTTTCTATAATGGTATGGTTTGCTAAATTTTGATTTTTTTAGAATTAGTTATGATTTTCCAAAGTTGATGTTAGAAAGTTGGAACATGGAACTTAAGGCAAAATTCTAGTTTTTGTATGATATGGTTCCAAACCCAAAATGAATGAGACCAAATGTGATGTTTATGACTTGAATGAATATGATATAGATAGAAAATAATGTTGATGAGTTCACATGGTCTCTAAAGCCATAAATCGTGAATATGGTCTTCCAATCATGCAACTTTTCATAAAGGAAAATATTGATTTTCTTGTAAATGTTGCCTAATATGCTATGAATGGATTGGGATAGATCATGGGACCATTGTGTATGTGTTAAGAGGTCGAGGTATGACATTCTAGGATCTATTGAAAGAAAATGAATTTAGAATTGAAATTTTAGGCACTTTCATGTAGTATTGAATGGATAAACTTTGAATAGTCGAATGACTAGTGCATATGAAATAAATTAGTTTATGTCTTATCCATGTTTATATATAGTCAAATGAGAAATTTATTTATAAAAAGATGTGTAACTCATTCCATTATAAAATATAAGTTAATAATATGCATAACAGTGGACAAGGAGAAAAATGGTTGAAGAATCAAGAAAGAGTTATGGCCACAATCAAATCAAATCATTTCTTTGCACCATATCTATGAAGCAATATATGTCTAATGTATTGTGGATTTTAACAAATATCTCGACATAATAAGTTGAAAATTTTCATTGGTATGTGATAATATAATCATAATTCAACATTTAAAACCGAGTAAGAATTTAGTAGATGAGTTTGCAAAGGGACTCACAATACATAAATTGTGAGAAAATTTTGCATGGGATAAAATTAAAGCTCTATAACCAAAGTTACCAATAATTGGAATCCAACATTTAACTGAACCAAATCTAGTTTAAAAGCTCAATAGATAAGAATAAATTACTAATAAGTGATTGTAAGTACTTAAAAAAAAATCTAGTCATTCCCAATCTAATGCATATTTTAAGAATTTGGAGGTGAATATTGTACTCTTAATGAAGTTAAAGTAAGCATACGAGGCTTCAAGGAACATTATTTATACAAACATAAAGAAGAGAGCTGCTCCTCATAAAAATTAAAATTGAAATTTTAAAAATATTCTTGAAATAAAAGAGTAGCATATTGCCAAATATATGCTAGATTTTTGCAAGCCTTGTTAAAGATATTTAGGTTCATGTATGTTTTAGTTCTAGTTTTAACTTAAGAACTATGGTTGAAGAAAAAATCTTACTAATAATTTATTGAAACTTTAAATTATTTACATTAATAAAATATTCAAATTAAAATATGCATTTCTTATGCATAACTTTATAATAAGAGGAAGTTTTTCAAATTAAGTGAAAGATATTGAAAAGAATTTGAAAAACTAAACAACTTGTAATGTCCAGTTTTCGTTAAACGATGGAAATAGACGCGTTTTCAAAGCAAGTCCCCCGAAATGAATTAATTAAAGTACTGAAAAATTTGAGGAATATTCTAGACTCCTAAAAATGAGAATTCTAACCTCAGATGGAAGGAAAAAACGGAGCTAAAATAAAGAAACAAATTTTGACGAAAAACCTACAAAACGTAATGGCATTTTCATAATTTAGGGTAATTTTTGGAATTCACACAGGAGGGTAAACCAAAGTTTTGAGTTCTCTGTGGTTCTCAGAGGCCCTGAAAACCATAGGAAGCCCCGAGACAGTTAAATCTCCTCCAGTGGACGTTTTCCAATGTCAGTGTGCCCGAACTTTGACAAGTTCGTTCGGAAAAGTTTTAGCTCCGATTTGAGTGATTCCAAAAGCATTTTTCTTAATTGGGAACCTAAATTTTATAATGGAAAAGATGGTTTTCAAAAAAGAGCTAAAACAAAGGAGAAACAAAAATGCAAAATATGAAGGGCAAAATTGAAATTTTTGAAAAAGTCACTTTTCCCTACCTATATATAGGTGGCACCTTACACTTGCCCTCATTTCACTTTAGATTTTCCAACCCCAAATCAGAAGCAAAACCCTAAGGAAGAGGCACCCAAGAGAGAAAGAAGAAGGAGGAAGAAATCCAAGTTTAAGGTATGTTTTCATGGTACTTTTTCCTTGCTTTTCTTCATCCACACCTCCTCTCCTCCCTTCTCCTTTGTTTCCTTGGATTAAAATGAGATTTATAAATCTGATTCAAGGGAGATATTCAAGGGAAATTTCGGATTTGAAGAGAGGAGTTTGGAGAAAGCAAGATTCAAGCCAAGCTAACCAAGGAAACAAGGTAAAAATGTATTCTATGGTAGCTATATTGATCCCCCTTTCTTCTCCACTTCGACCTACATATGGTCTGCCCTAGGGAGTTAAATTTTCAACCAAACCAAGGGTGAATCTTACGTATTTGATGGAGGAGAATAAGAATATGCAAAGAAAACCATGAAATAGATAATAGGATTCAAGATGCAAAACCTAGGATTTTATGTGCACCTTCCAAAATCTGAATGTATATGCTAATTCTTAGGTTTAATTAAGAGTTTAAATGAGTTCTTGAGACACCTAAGATGCTCCCCACAAGCTTCCTCCTTCAAGAAAACCAAGAGAACTCTAAGTGGCCTAAAGATGCTCATAGTCTCGGCCAAGGAGGGTTCTAGTAGTGGGGGAGAGTTTTAAATTTTTCTAAAGCTACTCTTGAGTCATATTTGATGAATGAAAATGAAGGGAGGCCTTGGAAAAAATTTAAAACTCATTGAAAGTGATTTGGTACCTTAGGTTCCATATTATGACCTAAAGAAGCAACATAGTATTAGGCCCTTTATTTTAATGGTGTGATGACTTCAAGAGGCTTAAAAGGAGTCAAGAATCATATTTAAAAGAAAAGAATGGGGCTTAAAATGGTTTGAGAGGTGTTGCTTCATTAAGTGAAAATATGAACTATAATGGGGGTTATAGAGCCAACTAGTATTTAAGCAAGTTGCATGGATCTAGAAATTATTTCATGAACCTAATTGGCTCCCATAAATTGTATCTAGACCAAGAGAAATCATCTCTACCAATTTGTAGGTGTGTGGCCGAAAGAGGAGGCTTGAATCCTAAAGGAAAAGTGTGTGATTGTACACAAGGTAGCTCTCTCCACCTTCTCTCATGCATAGATGTGTGTTTAGCTTGTTTTAGAATGTGTGTATGTGTATTTTCAAGCTATGAAAAGTATGCTAGCATGCCTTTATATGCTATGATTCTTGATGCCATGTTATGTTTCTAAATGAGTACATGATGTTTGATTAGGTTTGCTTGAGTGTGGAGAGGCCAAGAACTCTTCACCATGGTGAGGATGAGTCAAGAACCCTTGAGCTTGGTTGAGACAAAGCAAAGAGTCTCCCAAAAGCAAAGTGGGCTCCCAAGAGTATGGTTGAGTTTAAAGTACTTAAAGAATGGGTGAGGCAAGTCCAAAATCCATGAAGAGAAGTGTGAGGCCAATCCAAACACTTGGTGAACTCTTGAGTGTCTTGTATGATTTGTTCATATGCCAAGCTTGCTTTCTAAATGTCCATGACTTCCATTTTCTCTATGCATGCATTTGTAAAACTTGCTTTGCACATATTAGCTTGCTTTCACATATTATGTATGATTGAATGGGAGATGAGCTATTGGAATTCTTTGAATCTCATGCCCTCCTCTCTAATGATCTAACATGCTAGGTGGACCAAGTGGCTATGGTGATGGGAGTCAGCAACAATGAAGGAGAGAGATTGACAATAACCATATGCCTAGTCTTATTCTTTTTTAATCCATAATGATACTTCACAATGTATATGATGTTGTGAATGGTCTATGACCCTTGAGACATGTGTAAATATGATATTATGTAATGTTTAAATGTATGGTTATGATGTATGACCTCTACCATACAATTTGAGTATGTAATGCCAAAGTATGCATTTTGGAAGTTTCATGTAAATGTGCATAAGTGTGGGTTGGATAGCCAAAATGATATGGATGAGGTTTGGAACCATTTTGGTAGCTCACATAAGTCTTAAATGTACTTTGAGACTTGTCCAAAAAGTGTCAAGATCAAGGAAAATCCATTTGGCAACTTTGGTACCCTTTATGGAGCCAAAATTGACCATTATGGAACCCTATGTCACTTTTTGGCCAAATGAGTTAGTCTTGATGTGAGATTTGGCATACAATTAGGTCTCATTAAGATATTTTTGGGAAGCTAAAGATCATAATTTTTGAAAGTCTTACAAAATATTTAATGATTTTTCAAAATTGATAATTTTCATGGTTTCTGGTTTACTGCACTATTCATTTGGTCTGAAATTGCATTCTATTACACGAGGCCTAAATGATGTCCAATTGCTATAAAATTTTATACAAAGAAACTAGACAATCACAGTGACTCATGCCAACTAGAAAAACCCCATTTGGAGTTTTAGAGAGGGAGTTATAAATTTTTAAAGTTTCTGTCCAGCATCAGTAATTTTGCCCGACCAGAAACATTGTTCCATTGAATTCTGAGGTCTAGGCTTGATGAACTGATCTAGAGATATTTTTTATCTCTATTTAACATCCACATCTTTCTATATTGGTATCATTTTCATAGATTGTATTTTTTTGGAATTAATTGGACATTTTCAAAATTTTCTGTAAAATTCTGTGATAGTTCCAGAATTTAGTCAGACCTTTGGACCATTTTGGATATCAAACATCCCTTGTGATAAATTTTATGATCTAGGAATATTTTTAGTGTGAAGTAGACATCCATAGCTTTCCAAAATGACTAAGATTATATGATTTTGATTTTTTTAGATTTAGTTATGATTTTGCAAAATTTGGTCAGAAAGTGGAGCAATTCTGGCCAAGAATGAACATCCATATTCCATACTCCATTTCGGTTTCCATGAGTTGTGCGCATGATTTTGTGATGCAAATGAGTTGTAATGATGTATTTAAATATGAGAATGTATAGCATGAGCTTACACAGTCCATGTGACACTGATTGCAAATTTTTAAGTATGACGCAACGCAAATAAATTCATTATTTTCATTCTCTTTTTCATGTGTTCTTATAGAAATAATGATGTGAAGCTTATGAATGTCATAAAATGAGCTATAATCTATGGTGTTATACAACTTATGCTTATAAAGCAACCATTCCAGAGTCAACAAAAAAATGACCAGTCAATTTGTAACAACCGGGAAAAAGAAAAGAAAAGGAAAAGAAAGAAAGTAGAAAGCTGGAAATTTTCGAAGTCCAGAAACTGTACTAAGTCTTCTCGCAATAGCGAGAAATGGTCTCGCTGTCGCGAGAATGCCTTCTCACAATAGCGAATGAGGTTCTAGCTATAGCGAGTGCGGGCAGCAGTCCATACAGAAACCAGGGGGCAGCTCGTCGTAGCGTGCGCCATAGCGAGAGTGAGGTCTGGAACTAACGCGAGTTCGCCATAACGAAGGTCAAATTTTGCCATAGCGAAGGGAACTGATACGAGCTCGCCGTAACGAATGTTACACCTCGCCATAGCGATGCCAGATAACACGAGCTCGCTATAGCAAAGGTTAATTTTCGCCGTAGCGAGGGTCAGTCCGGAAGAGAGTAAAAGGCGAGAATTAGACTTCATTAAACGCTCAAACTCATTTCTTATCTCATTTCTGCCCTAGACTTTGACCCAAGGAGAGAAAAGAGGCGTGGAGAGTGAGAGAGACCAAGAGAAGGAGGGAGAGCAAGGGAAAGGTAAGTAAATTTCTCCCATTTCCCCTTAGAATTCTGATCTCCTCCCTTTGCCCTCTTTTCTTACGATTTTGTTTGTGAAAATGGTTGGATTTTGGGCATGGGTCAGAAGAGGGAAAGTGAAAAACACCTTTGGATCTTCGTGTTTTCTTTGAAAATGTGGTTTCCAATACCATGGGAGCTTGAGAGAGAGAAAGAGTTGATGGCATTCTAGAGAGAGAGAGAGAGAACTCTAGGTTCTGGTATGTTAGGAGAGTTTGATCTGAAAGATTACATTCTAAGAGAGTAATTGCATGCTTTTGTGTGTCTAGGCTCAAGAGAAACACCTCCATCAAGGTGTGATTGTGAACTTAAGAAGGGAGAAGAGGAATTGAAAGGGAAAGCTAGTGTTGACCTTGGCTGATAAGGTAGCTCTCTCTTCCCACTCTTTCTTGTTGCATTCTTGGTTGTAATAGTCATTGTATGTTATGTACATGCTTATTGTGTGGAATATGCCATATGCTATTGCTTTGATGCATTGTCGACAATATGCTTGTGTGATGAAATGTGAGAATTGCTCGGGTAAGGTAGCGCCGAAAGTCCCTTGAGATGGGTGAGGTAAAGCCGAAAGTCCCTTAAGATAGGTGAGACAAGGCCAAAAGTCTCAAACGAGTGAGGCCAAGTCAAAAGTCCTTAAACTCGGGTGAGGCTAGACCTTGGCTGATAAGGTAGCTCTCTCTTCCCACTCTTTCTTGTTGCATTCTTGGTTGTAATAGTCATTGTATGTTATGTATATGCTTATTGTGTGGAATATGCTATATGCTATTACTTTGATGCATTGTTGATAATATGCTTGTGTGATGAAATGTGAGAATTGCTCAGGTGAGATAGCGCCGAAAGTCCCTTGAGATGGGTGAGGTAAAGCCGAAAGTCCCTTGAGATAGGTGAGACAAGGCCAAAAGTCTCAAACGAGTGAGGCCAAGTCAAAAGTCCTTAAACTCGGGTGAGGCCATCCAAAAGTCCTTAAACTCGGGTGAGGCTAGACCAAAAGTCCCTGGAGCCCATTTTTGGCATTGTTGTGATTTCCATAGCATGTATATCGTGTGTTGGTTGTTTGAGGATGGCTAAGTGCTTATTCACATGCTTTGACTTGTTATATGCCTTGATTGTTTACTTGATTGAGTGCAAGACACCCTGGCTAGGCAAGAAGAAGCCAGAAGAGATTCCCCTGTACCTCAACCATCTACATCTAGCATTCCACCTGTACCTCCCCAGGAGCCTGCTGCTCCTCAGACCCAGACGCCTATCCAGAAAGTGTTGAAGCAGTTTAGGCAAAATAATCCACCCTCATTTGACGAGGAGTTGGATGCGGATAAGGCGGAGGCTTGGGTGATGCAGCTTAAGAAGATATTCTCGGTGATGGATTGTACCATTAAGCAGAAAGCCCAGCTAGCCACTTTCATGCTAGAAAAGGAAGCTGATAGATGGTGGGATAGTGCGAAACCCCTGATGGAGACCAAGAATATACAGATAACTTGGGAGACTTTCTTGGTCGAGTTTTATGAGAAGTATGTCCCAAGTTCGGCGAGGAAAAAGAAAGAGATGGAGTTCATGGGCTTGAGACAGATGGATGAGATGACTGTGGATCAGTATGTGGCCAAGTTTATAGAGTTGTCTCGGTATTCCTCTTATCTCCAGAGGTATGATGATGAACCCTGGAGATGTGAGCAGTTTGAGACTGGTTTGAGGCCCCTGATTAGTGACAGAGTCACTCCACAGTGGATCAGGAAGTTTAATACCCTTGTGGAGGTCAGTAGGGTGATTGAGACTAACTTGCAAGTTATTATGCCTATTGCGACTATGGCTAGTCAGAAGAGGGTTTCGGAATTGAAAAGGCCAAAACTAGAAGAGGGTTCTAGTTTGACCCCTAGTACTAAGAGGAGAGGCAGAGGGCCATGGAATAGAAAGTCGCAACGAGGTGTGCCACCTCCTCGGGGCCAGTCATCCTTCCAGCAGTCTCCGGTGACATGTTACAAGTGTGGGAAGTCGGGGCACATTGCTAGACACTGTCCTCAGATGGAGACAGTGCCTCCACCTAGACCACAGACCCAGGGTTGAGTGTTCGCCCTTACTCAGCAGGAAGCCAGCGCATCTCCCAGTTTGATCCGAGGTACGCTGATAGTGAATGGCTTTCTTGTAGTTGCTATGTTTGATTCGGGTGCTGGTCACTCGTTTATATCTTATGATTGTGTGAGGAAATTGGGTCTAGTCGTTAGTGTCTTGCCATTTGACTTGTCTGTCATTACACCCACTGGAGGCCACGTGGTTACTTCCCATACCTGCTTAAATGTCACTGTCCAATTTAACCATTGTCATACCACTCTTGATTTGGTTTGTATGCCCTTTCATGAAATTGATTTGATTATTGGTATGAACTGGTTGGCTGCAAATAATGCCATACTTGATTGTGAACACCGAACCATTTCCTTACCTGCTTGTGGGACCATACCTAGGGTAGGAGTTGAGGTATCTTTTATGACTACTACCCAGGCTGAGAGATATTTAGAGTGTGGATGTCAAGGGTTTCTAGTCTTTTCCTCTATTCAGGCTGAGGTAGAAGAAGGGATAGAGGAGATCCCAGTTGTCAGGGAATTCCCGGAGGTTTTCCCTAGAGAGTTTCATTTTAGTGGCCTACCCCCTGAGAGAGAATTAAAGTTCCCTATAGACATAGTGCCTGGGGCTGGACCGATATCCAAAGCTCCTTACAGGATGGCTCCCACCGAGCTTGCTGAGTTGAAAGAGCAAATAGAGGAATTGTTAGAGAAAGAGTTTATCCACCCTAGTGTTTCACCTTGGGGTGCTCCGGTGTTATTTGTGAAAAAGAAAAATGGTAGCTTGTGTTTGTGTATAGATTACAGAGAGTTAAATAAAGTTAACATCAAGAATAAATATCCTCTTCCTAGAATTGATTATCTATTAGATCAGTTGGCTGGGGCATCTGTGTTTTCTAAGATAGATCTTAGATCTGGTTACCACCAATTGAGAGTGAGAACTGAAGACGTCTCTAAGACGGCTTTCAGAACAAGATATGGGCACTATGAGTTCCTTATGATGCCATTCGGGTTGACGAATGCGCCTGCTGTGTTTATGGATTATATGAACAGGGTATTCAGACCGTATCTAGATCAGTTTGTGGTGGTCTTTATTGATGATATTTTAGTGTACTCCCGATCTTTTGAGGAGCACGAGAGGCATTTGAGATTAGTCCTAGACACCTTGAGAGAGAAAATGTTGTATGCCAAACTTAGTAAATGTGAGTTTTGGCTGACCGAGGTGCGATTCTTAGGTCATGTGATCTCACGAGATGGGGTAGCGGTGGATCCCCATAAAGTTGAGACTGTGTTACAGTGGGATAGACCTAGAACAATCACCGAGGTTAGGAGTTTCCTAGGTTTGGCAGGATATTATAGACGGTTTATTCAGGACTTTTCTCGAATGGCCTTACCACTGACAAGGCTAACTAGGAAAGATACACCATTTGTGTGGGATGAGAGATGTGAGAAGAGTTTCCAGGAGTTGAAACTCTGTTTGACCATTGCCTCTGTACTGATTATCCCTGACCCTAATGAACCATTTGTGGTTTATTGTGATACTTCGGGCAAAGGGTTAGGATGTGTGTTGATGCAGCAGGGTCGAGTAGTGGCATATGCCTTGAGGCAATTGAGACCTCATGAGGAGAATTACCCCACACATGACCTGGAGTTAGCTGCCGTAGTGTTTGCTCTTAAAATTTGGAGACACTATCTGTATGGTGCGACCATAGAGATCTATAGTGACCACAAGAGTCTGAAATACCTGTTTGACCAGAAAGAACTCAATATGAGGCAGAGGAGATGGATGGAGTTTTTGAAAGATTATGATTATGTGTTGAAATACCATCCGGGCAAGGCCAATGTAGTGGCGGATGCCCTGAGTAGAAAAGCCATCCATGTAGCCCATATGATGATTAGGGAACAGGAGCTCCTAGAGAAGTTCAGAGATTTGAACCTCTCTTGTCAGGTGGTATCGGATAGATTGTATCTGAGTGAAACCCGAATTGAGAATATCTTGAGAACCCAGATCTTAGATGCCCAGAGAGAGGATGAGTTCCTGAAACGGATCAGGAATGAGGTTACCCAAGGTAAGACCTCAGATTTCAAGTTATCTGAGGATGGTATGATAGTATATCGAGATAGAATTTGTGTGCCTAGTCAGAATGAGTTAAGAGAAAGCATTCTAGAAGAATAAGAGTAAGTATACTATCTACCCAAGTGCCACCAAGATGTATCATGATTTGAAAAAGATTTTCTGGTGGCCAGGGATGAAGAGCCATGTGACGAATTATGTGGCTAGATGCCTAGTGTGTTAGAGGGTAAAAATTGAACATCAGAGACCGACTGGGTTGTTGCAACCTCTAGATATCCCTGAGTGAAAGTGGGATAGTATAGCCATGGACTTTGTTATGGGGTTACCCAGGACATCCTCTGGACACGATACTATTTGGGTAGTTGTGGATAGACTGACGAAGTCTGCACACTTTTTAGCTATCAAGGCTACTCATACACTGGATAGACTAGCCCAGTTGTATATCAGAGAGATAGTGCGACTTCATAGAGTACCCAATAGCATAGTTTCAGATAGAGACCCCAGGTTCACATCAAACTTTTGGAGGTCATTGCAGCATGCCTTAGGGACTAGATTGCGGTTTAGCACCGCATATCACCCCCAGACAGATGGTCAGACTGAAAGGACCATCTAGACATTGGAAGATATGTTGAGGACATGTGTGCTGGAAATGAAGGGGAACTGGGATGCGTATTTACCGTTAGCAGAGTTTGCGTATAACAATAGTTACCATTCCAGTATTCAGATGGCCCCTTATGAGGCTTTGAGCATGTGCAATTGTAGGAAGATCTTTCCTATGTAGTGAAACCGGAGAGAATTGTGGATGCTAAGCTAAAACAGCTGAGAAGCAAGAGCATTCCTCTGGTGAAAGTGATCTGGAGAGGTCTGACATCTGAGGAAGCAAACTGAGAATTGGCAGATGAGATGAGGCAGAAATATCCAGAGTTATTCCCTTGAGGTAAGTCTTTAAATTTTGAGGATGAAATTTCTTTTAAGAGGGGTAGAAATGTAACAACCGGGAAAAAGAAAAGAAAAGGAAAAGAAAGAAAGTAGAAAGCTAGAAATTTTCAAAGTCCATAAACTGTGCTAAGTCTTCTCGCAATAGCGAGAAATGGTCTCACTGTCGCGAGAATGCCTTCTCGCAATAGCGAACGAGGTTCTAGCTATAGCGAGTGCGGGCAGCAGTCCATACAGAAATCAGGGGGCAGCTCGCCGTAGCGTGTGCCATAGCGAGAGTGAGGTCTGGAACTAACGCGAGTTCGCCATAACGAAGGTCAAATTTCGCCATAGCGAAGGGAACTGATACGAGCTTGCCGTAACGAAGGTTACACCTCGCCGTAGCGAGGGTCAGTCCGGAAGAGAGTAAAAGGCAAGAATTAGACTTCATTAAACGCTCAAACTCATTTCTTCTCTCATTTCTGCCCTAGACTTCGACCTTAGGAGAGAAAAGAGGCGTGGAGAGTGAGAGAGACCAAGAGAAGGAGGGAAAGCAAGGGAAAGGTAAGTAAATTTCTCCCATTTCTCCTTAGAATTCTGATCTCCTCCCTTTGCCCTCTTTTCCTACGGTTTTGTTTGTGAAAATAGTTGGATTTTGGGCATGGGTCAGAAGAGGGAAAGTGGAAAACACCTTTGAATCTTCGTATTTTCTTTGAAAATGTGGTTTCCACTACCATGGGAGCTTGAGAGAGAGAAAGAGTTGATAGCATTCTAGAGAGAGAGAGAGAGAGAACTCTAGGTTCTGGTATGTTAGGAGAGTTTGATCTGAAAGATTACATTCTAAGAGAGTAATTGCATGCTTTTGTGTGTCTAGGCTCAAGAGAAACACCTCCATCAAGGTGTGATTGTGAACTTAAGAAGGGAGAAGAGGAATTGAAAGGAAAAGTTAGTGTTGACCTTGGCTGATAAGGTAGCTCTCTCTTCCCACTCTTTCTTGTTGCATTCTTGGTTGTAATAGTCATTGTATGTTATGTATATGCTTATTGTGTGGAATATGCCATATGCTATTGCTTTGATGCATTGTCGACAATATGCTTGTGTGATGAAATGTGAGAATTGCTCGGGTGAGATAGCGCCGAAAGTCCCTTGAGATGGGTGAGGTAAAGCCGAAAGTCCCTTGAGATAGATGAGACAAGGCCAAAAGTCTCAAACGAGTGAGGCCAAGTCAAAAGTCTTTAAACTCGGGTGAGGCCATCCAAAAGTCCTTAAACTCGGGTGAGGCTAGACCTTGGCTGATAAGGTAGCTCTCTCTTCCCACTCTTTCTTGTTGCATTCTTGGTTGTAATAGTCATTATATGTTATGTATATGCTTATTGTGTGGAATATGCCATATGCTATTGCTTTAATGCATTGTTGACAATATGCTTGTGTGATGAAATGTGAGAATTGCTTGGGTGAGGTAGCGCCGAAAGTCCCTTGAGATGGGTGAGGTAAAGCCGAAAGTCCCTTGAGATAGGTGAGACAAGGCCAAAAGTCTCAAACGAGTGAGGCCAAGTCAAAAGTCCTTAAAGTCAGGTGAGGCCATCCAAAAGTCCTTAAACTCGGGTGAGGCTAGACTAAAAGTCCCTGGAGCCCATTTTTGGCATTGCTGTGATTTCCATAGCATGTACATCGTGTGTTGGTTGTTTGAGGATGGCTAAGTGCTTATTCACATGCTTTGACTTGTTATATGCCTTGATTGTTTACTTGATTGAGTGCACGAGCTACTGAGATTCCCTGAATCTCACCCCTTCCCCTCCCAACTTAATATACTAGGTGGAGCTCAAGGAGAACTGAGCACACACCAAGGAGCCTAGAAGCATGCATAGCTAGATATTAGCTTATTTTGGATATTTTGATGTAATTTTGATGTAAAGTGGTGCCAAATGAATATGCACCCACTATTTTTGAGATGTAAAGGTTGTAGCAAGTGTAAAAGTATGAAATGATGATGTATAAACTATGTTGTTAGCCAAATCAATGAAAATGAGGGTTTTGCCTCTTTTTATGAATGAATGTAATAGTGTATATTTGGCCGTAGCATAGCGAGATTGGAATGTATGCTGATTTGAATCATATGGATATGTTATATAGACTATTGTTATGCTTGTAAACTTGTTCATGTGGAGTGAAAATGTGTGAGAGGCCATTTGGACCCATTTTGGACCTCTTGGGTTCCAAAATCGGTATTTTTGAGAGCTCCGTCAAAGTATGACCGGATGAGCTCCTCTTGCCATGAAATTTGGCGT
The DNA here is from genome assembly GCA_032878935.1 of Erythrophleum fordii. Classification (NCBI taxonomy): domain Eukaryota; kingdom Viridiplantae; phylum Streptophyta; class Magnoliopsida; order Fabales; family Fabaceae; genus Erythrophleum; species Erythrophleum fordii. Next base: position 24,841,322 of record JAVQMF010000054.1, on the reverse strand, counting down.
GCCTCTAGAGTTTGTAGAGAGCTTCTTGGGAAGCTAAAGTGGGTAATATTCGGAGGTCTAAAGAATATTTGGTGAATTGTTGAAGTTGGGAAAAATATGGTAGTTTGGTCATGTACTGTTTCTATAGGACAGAAATGAAATCCATGTCCTACATAGACCAAACGGTGGCCAAATGTCATGAAATTTTATACACATAAACTAGATGACCACAGTGACCTATACCAACTGAAATCACCTAAATTGGAGGTTTGTAGAGAGAGAACGAACTGTCTGAAGTTCTGTATCAGCATTAGGGAGCCTACCTGACCTCCATTACTGTTCTATCAGTTTTCGGGGTGTAGGGCTACTGAACTGATCTGGACTTATTTTTCTCCTCTAGTAGACATCCGTAGCTTTCTAAATTGGTATAGTGTGCCTAGATTGGATTTTTGTGGATTTAGTTATGAATTTTCAAAATTCATGACAGAAAGCTGCACCAGAAACAGTGACAGCTGGACCTCCCTCCCATTTTCGATGTCAACCATAGCCTAAACGCTGAGATTATGATTGGGAATGATTTTTAGTGTAAATTTAACACTTAGAGCTTTCCAGAAAGCTAAAGTTTACTAGATTCCCAATTGTCTACAATTAGTTGTGATTTTCCAAAGTTAGAGCCAAAATATGACTTTTGGACCCAAGTGAGAAAATGCATTTTTCTGATTTTTGGCTCCATACCCGTGGCTTATGGTTTGTTTTATGCTATGTATGAGTTGTATAAGTGGAGTATGAGTTAAGAATGCGAATGATGGGTTCATAGGACCCACAGGACAGAAGATAAGTGTATGAAACCCCGTTCCATAGCATGAAAATGCCACGGATTAATGTTGATTCTTTGAAAATCATATGGAACCGAGCCTAATGAGATGCTAGATAGCGGTAGTAGATTAAAGTGTCACACAATTAGTCAAAACAATCAACTAATAAGAAACAAAACATCAAAAACTCAACATATAACAATTGTAGTTTTTGTTAAGCAAAGAATCATGTTGCAAATGACTGTTAGAATATTCAAAAGACATTCAGAATATTCAAACATTTCTAAAGTATGATTGTTGAAATTCAATCATAAAAATAGTTTACTCTGAACACAAGAATTAGATTCTGAAGATCTATCTCTCTGATCATTATCATCTTCAATGTTATTTGCAAATGCTCTTTAAGAAAAGACTTCAGAATGCAATCTTTTAAAATGCCTTGGATTATTCTGGTAAATTATTTGCATAATCTTACAATTAGTAGATACAAATGTCACTTTAAGAATAGTGTATTTAACCCATGTTTCAAAACCTGCTACATTGTTTTCTAATTGTATTATTTATACCATTTCAGCCCCATTCCCTAGCAGATTTCACCAAGCTGTTTATATGCATGCAATTGCAGCTTTGTATTTTAGAACACACGTGTAAGTTCAATCTAAGAAATCCATAATACCTAACCCAAAAAAAAAAAAACCACATAATCAAATATCCAATGATTTAAAAATCGGACTGGATCAGCCGGTTCGACCAGGAACCGATCCCTGGTCCGGTTCGGTTGGCTCAAAAAATCGATTGGCTAAAAAATCGGTCAAGAATTGATCAAACCGGTCAAGAACTGGTCAAAACTAACTAAAACTGGATCGGTCAAAACCGATTTAAACCGGTCCATACCTTTTTTTTTTAATTTTTTCTTATATAATAAAATGATTTATCCCAAATAATTTTAACAAATTAAAAATAAAAGGCAATAAAAAAAGAGAAAAGAGTTGAAATATATATATATATATATATTAAAAAAATAGAGAATATAAAAGAAATAAAACATGCATACTTTATTATTTTTTATACTTTATCTCTATTATGTTTATATTCAATTTCCTAATAACATTTCTTTTAAATATAAATGTATTTAGCCAAAATTACTATTTATTTTTTATTTTTTTTTATTTTTTTAATAATAAGTAGAATTTTAATATAATTTAAAAACTCAAATAATTTTTGTAATATCTTAAAAAATATTAAATTAATAATCAAATATTTAAAATTTATTAAAATTTATTTTTTACATTAAATTTTTAATATATAAAATTTTAAAAAATATATAATTAATTATTATCTATTCAACCACTAATAAATTGTAAACCAATATTTTTTCTGATTGAATGACTTGTCCAATTTTAAAAACATTGCAAATATCATTTGATAATGCTAAATATGCCGGTAAAATGAGAATACAATGAATCTTCAAAATCGAGATAATAAATAAAACTTTCCATTGGTCACATTCTGCATCGTTCATCTACTTGCAATTCTCTGTCCCGCTCCCAGTAATAAACTAATTGCTCCGCCGTGAATACCCAAAACCAGAGCAACAGTCCCTCCTATAACCATCCATCTCCAGTCTATACCATGATCCTTTTGTTTTGCATTACTGATGGCTTGACCTTTCTCTTCCTCGGCATTTGCAGACCCTACAGAATCTAAATTTCTCTCAGAAGAAAGCTTTGTGGTCATCCGTGCCATCATTGCACTTCTTGACAGAGAAACCTTTGTGTTCCTAGTATTCTGGTAAGCTCTCATTCCAGAGTGCAATTTCTTGACAGCGCCCCACAATATGTGGCGGACCCCCAACTTTTCAACATCTTTTGGAATCCCCATGTTTTCATAATGTAAAAGGGTTACCTCACATGCAGACAGATTCCACTGCATCAAGAATCGAAGTTGAGCGAATGAAACATCAAGTTTACTAACAAACACACCTTGATGACCCAACTAGAAAAATAGAGCTCTACTCGTCTGGGCCTGTCTCGTTGGGGTAAACTTGTTTTGCATTACTGATGGCTTGACCTTTCTCTTCCTCGGCATTTGCAGACCCTACAGAATCTAAATTTCTCTCAGAAGAAAGCTTTGTGGTCATCCGTGCCATCATTGCACTTCTTGACAGAGAAACCTTTGTGTTCCTAGTATTCTGGTAAGCTCTCATTCCAGAGTGCAATTTCTTGACAGCGCCCCACAATATGTGGCGGACCCCCAACTTTTCAACATCTTTTGGAATCCCCATGTTTTCATAATGTAAAAGGGTTACCTCACATGCAGACAACTGACCGTCTCCTTTGCTAGATTCCACTGCATCAAGAATCGAAGTTGAGCGAATGAAACATCAAGTTTACTAACAAACACATCATCGTCAACAATAATGGTTACTGACAAATCTTACCAGGCTTGATGACCCAACTAGAAAAATAGAGCTCTACTCGTCTGGGCCTGTCTCGTTGGGGTAAACTTGTTTTGCATTACTGATGGCTTGACCTTTCTCTTCCTCGGCATTTGCAGACCCTACAGAATCTAAATTTCTCTCAGAAGAAAGCTTTGTGGTCATCCGTGCCATCATTGCACTTCTTGACAGAGAAACCTTTGTGTTCCTAGTATTCTGGTAAGCTACCTTACAATATGTGGCAGACCCCCAACTTTTCAACATCTTTTGGAATCCCCATGTTTTCATAATGTAAAAGGGTTACCTCACATGCAGACAACTGACCGTCTCCTTTGCTAGATTCCACTGCATCAAGAATCGAAGTTGAGCGAATGAAACATCAAGTTTACTAACAAACACATCATCGTCAACAATAATGGTTACTGACAAATCTTACCAGGCTTGATGACCCAACTAGAAAAATAGAGCTCTACTCGTCTGGGCCTGTCTCGTTGGGGTAAACTTGGATATGGCACCCCCTACAACATACTCCCAAATAGTAAGAAATTTCTTGTTTATGGAGATGAATCTTTATGCATTTATGTTTTTCTTTCTAAACTATTAGTGTTACTGAATAATGTTATCATAGAAGTATACAGTTATCAAGGGCAATGGACCTTATTGCAAGGCATAAATTAAGTCTAACTATATGAATGAACTAGGGAATTTAGCAATTGATGGGCTTTGAGATTAGAAGAGGGATAAAGTTAAGCGAAGGCAACACAAAAGCATCTGACTAGATTTACTAGATTCTGTTTAAGCTCCAGGGCCAATCCTTGCAACGTGTAATGCAATTTCAATCATTTTTAGTCATAGAGAGGTTGCAAGATGCAATTAAACACTAAAGCCATACAGACCACATGATACAGAAACAAGAGGAGGTGTGGCAAAAACCAATAAATACTAAATGGCAAGTTTCACCATTGATGGCACGTACATAGGTGTTTCGTTAAAGAAAAAACCTATATGTAGCTTCTTATATTTTTATTATCAAGTTTTTCAATTAAAACATAATAAATATATAGTTTTTGTATACAGGTGTATTGTTTTTACAACTTAGCATCACATGATTAAATTTTTTAAAGAATTTTTCAAACGGTATAATTTTATTGAAAAACTTGATAACAAAAATATAAAGTACTGTACTCTAGTCCTTCTATTAATTCCACATACACAGGATGAGCCTGTATAACTAATTCAAAATATATCACCCCAGCTACATAACTGATATGAAAAAACCAGACCATAGTCTCCTACTTGAAATTTGCTGTACTTAAACTAACTTGGTAAATGCTAATTATCTCACACTTGTAGCAACTAACGTAGACACATGCTTGTAGAGTCTAAAATCCATAATCTTCCTGTCCACTCCTTTCATGAAGTCGGCCCAAAAGGCAATATTAAAAAAAATACAAATAAAAATAAAAAAGAAAGGAATGATAACTTCTCTCCTGTTCTTCCCCTCCCCCACCCCCCCCTTTTTTTTTTCTCCTCCTCCTCCTCCTCTTCTTTGGGTTTCCAGTGGGAAGCAGTTCTACATAGGTTTGGATCTTCCCATGAGACATGCCATTCATCTTAGGGAAAAGAAAGTTTGTTTTCCTGTCTTTTTTCTAATCAAAATTTAACTATATTGTTCTGTGACTTTATCTCTCCTAACATGATGAGAGGATCCAAAATTGGTCTACACTTATTCCTAACTTTCATATCATAATAATTCATGCTGCCATTTCCCATTGTTCTCAGTATAAATCGTGCTGTTTCAATTGTTCTTAGTAAAAACTAAGAAGTAGTTCCCACTGGAAGGGCCTTTGAACAAACAATACTTTTTCTTCTCTAATAATAATAATAGAAGATAGAAGAGTGGAGGCTTGCTATAGTAACAGGAAAAGACGTCAGGAGAAAGGGCCATCAAATAGGAGCAAATATTGTAACAACTAGTACCTTTGTCACACAATAGTATGTATTCCCAGCCTCCCATATTCTTCGAGCAATTATATATTCTCGGTTACTGCAGAAAAAGGGAAACTGCAAATAGAAAGATCAAATTAGGTATCAGTGATTGCATTGAACAGATTCATAATCAAGTATCCTAGACCTTTAAACTAATACCTTTTTTATCCGATGAGAAACCATGGTCCCATTACAAGGGCATTCCTCCAATAGTTTGCAGTATGCAAGCATAGGATCCCATCTAGGGCGGAACTCATCATCCCAGAAGAAATCCCTCACCAACTCTGGAGTTGCATCTTCAAAGACTGTTTTGCTACGGTAAACTAGAGGACCTGTCTGATAACAAATTCAACATCAGATGCAGATATAATTCTAATGTACTACCAAATATATATATATATATATATATACGTGAATGATAATAGACAAATAATAATCATGATTTAAAAAAAAAATCTAAAGTGGCTTGGGAAAACAAACAAATATTAAGCAGCAATAGCTCAACATTATAAATCCACTTTCAACAAGGAGAAAAATGTGTCTGTGACAGAAAGACTATACAAGTTCCTCATATATTGAGTGCATGTATGTTTTCATCCAATAATAGACAGGAAATATACAAGATAAAACTCAAAATTCAGAACCTACCTCAGGCTCATGACGCCAAGCTTGATATGACATATTCGGCGTTGAACTCTGCATCAAATTTTGCCAGTCCATCACTCCATCCCTCCCTTCAAGAAGATGAAGGAGATGTTCTAAATCACTCTGAGTAACAATATCCCGCTCCTTCTCTCAACTTTAACACTAGACCTAGTGCATGTCCAATACCCCAGTTGTGACATGAATAAAACACTTCATTCTTTCACCACTAGTGCAATTACAATATATTAAGCAGGCTATTCTGTAAATAGCAATAATTAATCACAAAGTGATAAGCAATTGATAAACAACTAAACAACAATACACCTATGAGAGTCACATAGATGATGATCAGTGAAAATGAACCAAATCCACAATCTAACACCCACAAAGATAATAAGGAAAGCTTAAGCACAGATTAACGGTAGAAATAAAAGGCCTAGGAGCAAAATCACAATAAACTAGAAAATTATCGATCTTGTACACAATGTTCTGAAATCCAGATTGGGATAGGTTATCTGCATTAAACTGACCCAGTCACTAGAATGTCAATCTATCACCTCAAAGAGCTTGAGTTAGTTTTGACATTGTTTGAAGCTAAATAAATTAAAAATCATTTGCACAGGTGAACCAAAGAAGGGACAAACTTGGAAAAAGCTTTTTAGGTGCCTACTATTAAGTTCTTCAATGAAAATATTACACGTGAACATTTTTTACAACTCAACACAACATTATTGACTCTTTAAAAAAGTTCCTCCACTTGTCATGGTCATACTTATATTGAGAAATCTAATAGTAAACACCTAAAATTGGCACCTAAATTTTTTCCTAAAAGAAATTACAAATGCAATAAAAAGGCTCTAGAATTATAATTCCTACAATGGCTATGTTGCCTAATAAAATAAATCTCACCAAACTCAAATTTCACACCCACTTAAATCCAATCCCAAATTATTCAATTATTAAAGACAGAAATGATTATAACAAGATAAATAATGTGTCTAGAACATAGATGAGTTCAAAACCAAACTATATGTATAACAAAGAAAATTAAGATTCATGAAATAAATGTGTTCTTTATCCCTTATTATATAAACTACAATATTTTATAACAAATATTATATCAAAATTAATTTCTTCATGATTATACAGCTTCAATTCATGGTCTTAATCATCTTTTACATGCGTTTTGTATATTATCATTATTATTATATAATGGCACTTAGTAGTTTAACATGAATAAAAACGCAGCTATCTTCATCCATCAGATCTGAACAATTCAAGTTAGTTGAAGAATCACTTTCGTACCACTCAACCCTCAAGTAATCCAAAACTAGCATTCACAGTTTCAAGGGAAAAGGAGGGAATTCATCAAGTTAGATACTGAATTAATCTAGTAAACGCCAGTATCTCACAGTATATTTCTAACGGTATCTTAAGTAAACTTCTCCACACAATGCCAAACTTATATTTCTTCAAAAAATGTAGTAAAATCATTTTAGAACTATTCCAGCCAGTAAAAGGCTTTCATAAATCCTGTAGAGAGGCCAAAATAAAGTTTTGTCCCTTCATATTTATGATTTATCCCTAACTCAGAATCAGGTATACATCGGTTTGCGAACATGTTATACCTCCACACTACAGAAGGGATTACGTTTTAAAACCATCCTTGAAACTCAAACCCGCACGTCATGCATATGAAATCATTTCGAACAGAGTGTACTTCTCAGTATCCAAAATGTGCAACGGAGCAGACATCAATATGGTCCATCGTTTTGTCGAATTCAATAGCATTAAATCAATAATTCATGCCAAAAAAGGAAATGTTTTAAGAAAGTTCAAGCATAAAAATGTAGAACTAAGTAAATTTTACTGAATACTCAATTAAAACATAGTAAGTATAAAGTAAAAGACGTCGAAAATTTAGAACCTACCCAGCAACCTCACTGCTTCCCTTTCCCGTCGGGGATATCGCCGCCGCTACATTCACCGATTGCGAGGGCAACCTAGATTGGCCTTTGCCCTCTCCTTTAAAATTCGAGCAAATCGTGCGGCAAATGGAGAACGCAGAAAGTGCCGTGACAGCCAACCAGAGCCGCCGAGCACCAAAGCCAGGTGGAGCCGTCCAGAGGAGCCGGAACTTACTGCGAAAGACGAGGAACACGATACCGGTCCATCGGGGCCGCCAGGACCAACCGATGACCAAGCCGATCATCACAGCGAACCAAATCGGGACTGCGCATAGCAAAATGTCAACGAGTGTCTCGGTTATCGAGGGTTTCTTCAAAAATTCCGCAAGGTCGAAGAAAGAGTCGTCCATTTCTCCGATTCAGGAAATTTTCCAGAGGAAATCTCTCTCTCTCTCTCTCTCTCTCTCTCTCTCTCCCTCTGAGCATATAAAGAAGCGAATCAAACTACATGGATCACCTCTCTTGCAAGGACGACGACGACGATGCCGAGAAAAGAATTTCTAGTGAGAGAAAGAAAGAGAGTTCTAGGGAGAGAAAGCGGACGTTAGCGGTTAATTTGGATATGACGACTAGATGACGTGTCACAAAATCTGACCGTCGATTGTTGGCATTTTGGATCAGAGCGTGCGGGTGCGTGATGGCTGGCCACGAGTTCGGCAAATGACGTCGACATTGGGGCTCGCCGTCGATTATTGAGGAAGTGAGTTGCACGCTTCGATTAACGCGTGAAATGTGAATGAAGGTAAAACGACCGTTTAAGGATAAGACTTAGATAGTTTTGGTTCAAACTAGATGACGCTTCAGACGCTTTAGAGAAGCGAGGACACAGCGCTCACAAGCGAAGAAGAGGAGCGAAGTAGAGATTATCACTTGGGTCCCATTTAGGATGGGTCCCTTCGCAGTTTAATTTTATTTAGATTCTTTCTACTAAATTTTTTTTATTTTGTCTCTCCATTAAAATTTAATAATTAAAATTGTGTTTTTTAAAATTTTTATCATTAATTATTAGTTGCTAATAAATCTAAAAACTCAAATTTTGATGGAGAGACAAAAAAAAATTTAGTAAAAAAACCCAAATCCAAAAATATCAAATTTTTGTTTGGAGTGAAATGTGGTTTCGAGAGAGTTATCGCATTTCCAAACACATTCTTTGTGTAAATTCTTTGTAATGTAATTGTGTAAAATATTTATTATGTTTTTATAATTATTATTTAATAATATTTATTTTTAAATTGAAATTAAAGTAAATGTATAAAATTTTTATTTTTATTTTCAAAATTATTTCTTTATTTTTATTCTAGTTATCAAATGAATTATTAGTTTAAAGTATGTGTTCTTATTATTATTTTGGTCAGCGAGATATTCGTTTAATGATATGGAACCCCCTTGGAACGTTCTACGATCCTCTGAATTATTGCACATGGTGTAAGAAAGGAAAACAAACTACTTGTATGTGAGTTATAGTCATTATTTCTTTTTTCTCTCCAAGTATGCCTGTATAGTTATTACAAATGGTCCAAATTACTTTTAAATATCAAGAGATACGTGTAAAATCAAGATCTGTATTAAGCCAAAGCCTATGTGAGAAAATGTTAGCGCTCAAACAGTCTAGGCTCTTTTAGAAGGAAAATCCTACAGGCCTTATCGTTAGGGCTTAAATGATGTGTACGAAAACTCTAGCTCTCACTCTAATAGTTTGATTTCTACCCCCAAAAAAAAATCATCAGTTTGTAGAATTGGATTAAAAAAATTTTAATGATCAATGTATAAATTAATGTTTCTTAGGGGTGAACCTGTCATTTTCTTTCCACTTTTCCTCTTATCGAAATTTGAACTTAACAGGATTTTAGACGTTTAAGCCAATCAAGCCTGTCTAATCTCCCTTGCCCATTGAGCCCAGCGTATGCCAAGATTGTCATACCAAATCATGGCACTTAGGACATCACATACGACCACATCTAAGCGAAGGGGCGTGCTGTGATCACACAACCTTTGTACGTACCGCAACTTATCAATGACCGACCAAGGACAATTACCATAATGCTTTCTAAGAACTGGCCTTTAAATAAGCCTATGTTGTAAACAATCTAAAAAAAAACTTAAAATATTGATGCTTATATGTGATGGAAACTTGTGTAGGTAGTGTATAAGTCAATTAAAACAAACATTTAAATTCACAAGCATATAATAGAAAGTAAATAATTGACTAGTAGATAATCACCGATGGTTTAGTTCATTTCTAACATGTTAGAATTAAAAAATAAAAAACAAGTCAATTAGTAGACTATAACAATCAACTAATACGTCTATAGAAGTAACCAATCAACCAATTAAATGTTTCAATTGACTAAAAAACTTCAAGACAACAAATCAAGAGCAATTGGTAGAAGGTACCAATTAATTGTTATGTCTTTGAAAGTAACCAATCAATTAGTTGGATACTAGACATAAAAAAACTCAAAAACTTAAACATTTAAACAGTTAAAGTATCTATTGGCTTCAAGAATTATGTGTTTGCACCATATGATAGTCAAGTAATTGTTGGGATGTTCAAAAACATTCTAAGTATTCGAATTAACATGATGAAAGTTGAAATTCATATTTAAAATCAATTTTTTAATCAAAAGGCATGATTATTCATAATCAAATATATAAATTGATTCTAAACATAGAAAAAAAAAAAAACCAATTTTTCTTATCTCTCTCTTATCTCTTAATTCTTTGAACCCTTTTATAGTGCTCTTGTAGAGAGAATTCCATTAGTGCTAAGTGTAATTCTTGAAGGTGCTTTGGATAACTCCTAGAAGCAATTTAGAACACATTTCCAAGCCTTCATTTGTGTTTATCTAACTCCATTTCCATCTTTCAATTCTAACAATCTTAAAGCAATATTTGCAATGGAGTCAACACATAAGTCTATAAAAAGTCATGAATTAAGACTTTGTCAAATGTAACTAGTTTGGTGACACCAATTTCAACATATGGAAGGATAAAATGTTGTTCCTACTCATTACTATGAGAATTGCCTATGTTCTGGATCTTAACTTATAACCAATTCCAAAACCTTCTGATGAGGACAGTGACCAAATCAGAGTTGAAAGGAACAAAAGGACTAAAGATGAACTTATATGCAAATGACACATACTTAACACCCCATTAGAATGTCTATATGATTTGTACACATCCATATCCTCTCCAAGAGAAGTTTAGCAAGCACAAGAATTCAAATACAACATAAAGAAACAAAGGACAAGTAAGTTTCTAATCATTTACTATTTTGCTTATACAATGAATGACAACAATTCCATCATCAATCAAATCTATGATTTACAAATGATTGTTTCCAAACTCAAAGATTTGAAAAATGATATTTTTGAATCATTGCAAGCTAGGGCAATAATTGCCAAATGTCTTCAAAGTTGGAATTATTGAAAAAAGAACCTACTACATCCTATTGAAAACTTCCCTATGGAACAAATTGTTAAACATGTGACAATTGAAGAGAAAAGTCACAATTTGCAAAAGAAGCATTTAAAATCTATTTCTAAGGTTAACTTTGTAGATGCAAGTAATAAATCACAAAATAATTTTGGAAACAAGAGGAAAAATTCTCAACCTAATTCTTTTAGACACAAACCAAAGAAGACTTCCAAGTCTTGTTATCATTGTGGGGGGGGGGGGGGGGGGGGAAAGGACACTTTTAGAGAAATTTTAGATTTAGAAAGAAGCAAAAATCAAATCAAACTAATGCTACAAATATGGTAGATGCTAAAAATAATGAAATAGTTGTCATGGTTTCAAACTTGTGTATTAATATGACATCTGAATTGAACACGGCAATAATAACCAACTCCTTTGACTAGTGTTATGACTTCAATGCAACAATTCATGATTGTCACAACAAGAGTCAATTAAAAACTTATGAAATTGCTAAAGAAGGACAAGAAGTCCTCGTGAGCAATGGTAATACAACAAAGGTGCTTGGGAAGTGTAGTATAGAAGTACAATTCATTTTTGAAAGAAGTTGGTGCTATGAAATGTACTACATGTTCCAAAAATTAAAGCTCTATTTGGTTCACCGCAAGGTAAATACAATCATTTTACATAATTTATGTAATATCTATTATACTTTTATCCTTTTTACTTCATACATCAAATCACCTTTTTTAAAAGCAAAGGCAAGAAAATCATTTCTTATTCTACCTACCCACATTTTACATTCCTTCCTCTCTTACGTCACTCAACCAAACACACCCTAAGAAGAATCTAATATATGCAAATGTGTTAATGTAAGAAAAGGTTGAAAGCTATCATATAATCTAACAAGATTGTAATATCTAGAAATGGAGTATTTGTAAAAAAGGGATACTCTTGTGATAGGATGTTTAAACTAAGTCTTAATAATAATATTTTTACTTTTGCTTATATGTTTTAGTTTCCTATTTCTTTGTGGCATGATAGACTAGATCATGTTAATTACAAATGTTTGAAATATATGTCTAAACAATAAAATTGATCATAATAAATGTAAAATTTGTAAGTAATTGAAATGACTAGGAAAACTTTTCAATCTGCTGAAAGAATCTAAAAAATTTTAGAGTTAATATATTCAAATATATGTGAACTCAATAACGTCAAGCAATAGATACTTTATAACATTTGTTCAGAAGTACTCTATGTTTGCTTATGTATAGTTGATAAAAACTAAGGATCAAGCAATTGATATGTTTCAATCATGTGAGTTGGATTTTGAAAATCAAAAGGGAAAAAAATAAAAGTCCTTAAAATTGCTAAGGATGGAGAATATTCCTCTAATAAATTTTCATCATGTTGTGAGAAATACAGTATTATACATCAAGCTAGTGCTCCATGTGTACCATAGAAAAATGGTGTAGCAAAAAGGAATAATATGACATTAGTAGACCTGGTAAATGCCATGATATTAAGTGCTTATAGGATGAAACTTTGCTAATTGCTTATCATATAGTTAATAGATTACCCTCAAGAAAACTCAAAATTACTCTATAGGAAAGTAAAGAAATCAAGGGCATCTAATATATTTAGCACATTATAGAGTCCTAGATCCTAAGAAAAACAAGTTAGGGTTAAGGGCATTGAGAAGTATTTTTGTGGGGTACATAAATAATTCAAAAGCATATAGATCAATAGATGTAGATTCTAATGTTATAATTGAATAAGTTGATGTAGGGTTCTTTGAAAACAAATTCATCATTGATTCTCCTAATGAACAAAATGAGTAGTTACCTAACAAAGTAATTAGTGTAGACTTTCCTTCTAGAAATAAAAAGAAAATTATTAATCATCTTAAAAAACCTAAGAGAAGACAAAGAACAAGAAAAGAGAAACACTCAATACTATATCTTCTCAAGTGATTATTTTTTTAATAGAAGGTGATAGAATACAAGTTTAGTCAAATATCTTATTTACTTTATGCAAAAGAGGATCCTAAAAACTATGGGGAGTTTTTGAAATGAAGATATTAATGATGAAATGGATTCATCCATATCTAGTAATACTTGGGCATTAGTTGACTTACCTCCACAATCTAAGCTAATAAGATATAAATGAGTATTTAGACAAAAATAAAATACTAATAAAAAAATTCAAATCTTTAAGGCTAGGTTAGTAGTAAAATGATTTAAGTAAAGATAAGGCATAACTTATTTTGACACATGTGCACCTATAGCCAAATTGACATCGATCATAGTACTACTTGCATTAGCATCTAATTTACATTTGAGTGTACATAAAATGAATGTAAATAATGCATTTTTAAATAATGAACTAGATGAAGAGGTATACATAGAACAACCCAAAGTGTACGTATTACTAGGAAATGAAAAGAAAGCATTCAAACTTATTAGGTCATTATATGGTCTTAAGTAAGTACCAAAGCAATAACATGAAAATTTTGATTCAGTTACATTATAACATAGTTTTAAAAATGATAATGCAAATAAATGTACTTGTTCAAATTCATGGATGGATATGTTGTTATTATATGCTTATATGTTGGCAATATGTTAGTACTTGGAATAAATATGCTTGGTGTAAATGAAATTTGGAAGTATTTAACTTCGCAATTTAAGATTAAAGATCTTTAAAAAGTAGATATTATATCAAGTATTAAAGTTAAAAGAAATAGTGGGTGGCCATTTTTTTTCCCTTTGAATCAACCTTGTTATGTTGAGAAAATCTTGGATAAGCATAAACACTTTAACATCAAAAAGAAAAACACCTTGGATATGATGCTTCACAAAAACTAGAAGAAAATAGCGGAAGATCAATTGCACAACTTGACTATGCTAGTGTTATAGTTAGTCTTATGTATGCAATGTAATATTAAGAGCAAATATATCATTTGTAGCTTGTAAACTTGTAAGGTATACAAATCATTCTAATTATAGTTATTAAAAGGCTATTGCTAGGATCCTAGATACTTGAAAAGTATAAAAGATCTAAACTTGTTTTACAATAGTTTTGTTGCAGTATTGAAAGGATATACTAATACTAGTTAGATGACTAGCGCATATAGTAGCAAGACAACATTAGTTCGGATTCTTACCATAGTTGAATGTGCCATCTAATAAGCATTAAAGAAATAGAAATGTGTAAATCATTCTAATATGGAATAGGAGTTAATGGCATTAGCTTCTATAGGTGAAGAGGGTAAATGGCTGAGGACCTTGTTATTGAATTTGTTATTGATACTAACTATCTCTTTATACTATAATAATGAGATTATTATGTCTAGGGTATATAGCAAAATATACAATAAAAAGTCTAGACATATTAGCTTGAGACATAAATATGTCAAGCAATTGATTTGTGATGGTATAATCACAATTCAATTGGTAAGAACATATTACAACTTTGTAGATCCTTTTACAGAAAGACTTCTAAGGGAAATGGTGAGAAAATTATCATTTGAAATGGATTGAAACTCATAACCTAGAGTCACCAATAATAAAAACCCAACCTTTACTTAGACTCAATCAAATCAAGAATTCAAGGGATACTAAAAAGTAGTTTGTGAGGCATTGGATACTTAATTACATTCAAACATGGTGCACAATAAAGTTTTCAATGTGAGTTCTATACACTTAATGAAGTTAAAGTAAACATATAAAATTTAAGGAACTTCACTTATATTAACATCAAGAGTAGAGCCACTCTTATCAAAAAAAATTGGGAATTAAATCCTGGATATGCTCATGAAATCTAGAGGGTAGCACATAGCCAAACGTGTGTTAGATTTCTTTTTCTTTTAAGTCTTGTTAAAGTTATATAGATTCATGTACATGATAGTTCCAATTTTAAGTACAGAGTTATGGTTAAGAAAAAAAATCCTATTAGCAATTTGTTAAAACTTTGAATTATTTACATTAATGGAAAGTCCAAATTGAAAGATACCTTTGTTATGCATGAGGCAACAAAGAGAAAAGTCACTTAGCTTTTTTAAATTAAGTGGAAAGTTTTGGAGATATGTGGTTGGAAATGGTGTGGATGGTGCATAACTCAATTGAAACAAGTGTCTAAATTGACAAGCATGTAACAGAAAGTAACTAGTTAACTAGTAGATAGTCACCAATCAATTGGTTCATCTCTAGATAGCAAGAATTGAGAAACAAAAAACAACCAATGGTACACCATATCGGTAGACTGGTATGCTTTTGGAAATAAGTAGTCCATTAGTCATAGGTTTCAACTGACTAAAAGTTTTAAGACTCCAACTTAAGAGCAACTAGTTGAATAATATGTCTTTGCAAGTAACCAGTTGATTAGTCAAAAGGCACCTGTTGATTGGTTGGATATTGGACATAAAAAAACTCAAAAATCTAAATAATTAAAGTGTTTTGTTTGCTTTAAAAATCATATGTTTTTACTGTATTATAGCTAAGTGATTGTTAAAATGTTCAAAAACAATCTAAATATTCAAATCAACATGATGAAACTTGAAATTCAAATTTAAAATAAGTTTTCTTATCAAAAGGCATGATTGTACAAAATCAAATATATGAACTGATTTTCAATAGAGAGAGAGAGAAAAAAACCAAAATATTTACAAGCCTGTTTGATTCTCTTCTGGTTTTAATGTTTTTTAAAAAAGATATTTTTTAGAACAAATTTTGAAAACAAAAAAATTAAAAAATTTTATTTGAATCATTATTCTAAAAAATCATTGTTTTATTTTTTTTTTCTGATTCTTAAAACAAAAGTTACAAAATAATAAAAATATTCTAATTTTTCTGTTTCTAAAAATATAATTCTATTTTTTTATTTTACAAAACACTTCATTAAAAATATATTATCAAACAAGTTGTTTTTTATTTTTTTATTTTTAAAAACAAAAAACTATTCCAAAGAGGCCCTACATCTCTTTGATCTCCTTATTTTTTGAACCTCTTTACAATTGCTCTTGAAGAGAGAATTATATTAATGTTTAGTGTAATCCTTTAGGCTATTTTGGATTATTCTTAAAAGTATAATTTGTCTAAACCTGCAATAACTAAGTAGGGGCAAATATTGCTTTAAAAGCAAATGAATTTAGCACACATTTCAAAGCCTTTGTTTGTATTTATTTGACTCCATTTTCATCCTATAATTCTAACAAGAACTCTATTAAACATTTAAACTTTTATCCCAAGATTATGATAGACATTATTTGTGTTTACTCGCGATTTAAAGTATTTCATGACAAAATATAAGCGAAATCAACATTATACTTTTCAGGTTGAAAAAACCGTAATACTATTTTTTTTTCCTTTGTGAAAAGTTAAACATTTACACTTTTATCTCAAGATTATGATAGACATTATTTGTGCTCCTACTATTTGAGGCATTTCATGATAGAAATATAAGTAAAATAAAGCTTATATTTTTCAGGTTGAAAAAAAAATGTTGTGCTGATTTTTTTAAAAAAATTTAAAAAAAGCATAAATATTTCTGGATCCAAAAACAAATTATGCAAACAATCAGTCAATATAAATGAATCAAGAATCAAATCAAATTACCTTTTGCATCGTCATATCTTGATGCTGACAATATACATAAATTTTATTAATTGTATACTACTGCATATAAGTGATACCATTTTAAATGACCTTGCCCAAAATTGGTTCTAATCAAATTCAAGTCACATAAGTCATTAAACACAAACTATGTGATGTCACAATTTTGCTTATAATTATAAAAAGTTCAAATTAAGTTACTTTAGTCATTTTTATATATAATTGTGCATATTTATTGCCATAAAAATTGTATATATACTATCTCTTGTTATGAAGTATGTCCAGCAAAAGGGAATAAGCTACGCCACGTTTGCGTTAACTTAGATGGCATTTTTGGGTAAAAGATTGGTAAAGCTGACTGGTAGGGCATAAAGGGGCTTTGAAAACCCTTTAAGAATGCTAAAAGAGGCTCTTACTTTTGCATTACAAATCTAACCGTCCTTGTTAGATTTGAAAACATTTTCCATGTATGAGACAAATGAGCTTTATTTACACTATAAACGTATCTTTTGTTTTCTTTTTCGCATATTATTGTCGTTTGGATTTGGAGATATATAATAGCGTGGTCACACACACTTTTGTGTGCATAAAGTAAATAGCCAATTAGGATAAGGTTATAAGATTTAGTAATATCAGCTGCATAAATTTTCACAATATTTATAATTAAGAAGTGATTACGATAAGAATTGTATGTGTCTAATTTTTTGAGTAATTATAATTTAGTCCTTAATAAATTATTTTCTTGTCGATTTGGTCTTCTAAAAATAAAGTTTCCTAATTTATTCTCCCAATCATTTTTAACCAAAATGGCCCTTCACGTTAGATAAAATCATGGTTAGTTAACAAATTAATTGCATGGCACAAAGGAGAGCCCACATGCTGTCAATTGGTGATATAAACTTACCTAGGTATCATTTTTCCGATGTCATTTCGCTTGATTTTTATCATCTTGCTGGACCAAGAGAGTTTTGAGAAAATTAGGCAAAACAATGTCATTTGAGGAAGATAACAGTAGGGCAAGCTCAAATCGCTAGTTAAATGTACGACCATGCGAGCTCTTAATTGTGTCATGTTAACTCATTTGTTAAGTGATTATTGCTCTGCTTATAAGGGATTATTTTGATTAGAGAAAAATGATTGGAGGACTAAATTGAGAGATTTTACCTTTGGATAACCAAAGTGAAAAGAGAGTGACCTTTTAGAAACTAAATCATTAACATAAATTTTTTTAAAAAACTTTGCTCACCATAATTTTTTTTTTGGAAGGGGGGAGCAAAATATTTTTCTCACTAAGAATATATGGTTTTACCCCCCAAAAACAAAAGATAATGGATAGTTTGAATTGGGCTTAGTAGAGCTGAGTTTTTAAATGGGTTGCGTTGGGCACTCTAAATCTTCAAATGCCTACTATATTGTAATAACATGAATTTTTGTTTTTAAGCGAGTTTTTGCAAACTAGGAAATTAGTCAGAAAATATGAATCAGCCGGGGACTAAATTTAGCAAGGTAATTTTCCCTCGCTAAAAGGTAGCAAAATTTTGCATGAGCAATTGCATGTTTTTATTTTCCAAATCCCAGCAATCAGCAAGGGATTTATTTGTTCTCACTATGATTTCCCTTGACATTTTATACTTTTATTGTGTTCTCTACCTAAACACCTCCCTCTTCTTCATCTATTTTGCAACATCTCTATTCCTCCCACATGTTCACGTCTTCTTCCTTCTGCAATCATGCTGTCACGCCACCAATCACTGTCGTTGCGCCACGACAGTGCTCTTCTCCATTTTCACATGTTCCAGAGCCCCAGACTTTGCACCCATATCGCACAAGACTTCCATTCATCCTTCCTCCTCCTTCCAATGATATTAAAGGCGTTGGGTTGCAGGCAAACCAAGCTCAAAAGCTTCCTCCTCCTTTCCCACTTGGATCCATGAATGAGCTCTTAAAGAAGGGAGTTTTGACGGCGGGTCACCATTATTAGAAAGGCGAACATCTAGGCAAGGGAAAGCGCACTTCAAAATGTGATACCCACACTTTTCTTGTAGGAAATTTCAGCTTCCTTAGTTTATTTGGAAGCTCAATATTTAATTTGAACACTAATAAAATAGGTTGAGAATATGAATGTTGAGATAGAAGTAGTAAACTTAAGTTATAATTGGGGTTTTTGTCATTAGAGAATATATTTAGTTAAATTAAGAATATTAGTTGTTAATTAAATGGTCAAAGTGTTAATTTTATGTTGACTATGTTCATAAGTAGTTTTGTGGGAATCCTTGCAACCTGTTTTATCTTTGAGTTAGAGATAGAGCTTCGCCATCTGCTCAACGTCGTTTGTGAATAGATAACATCCCATGATACAACTTTATTACTTGCTTAGCATGCTTCATTTTAATATTTTTATAAAATTCAAAATATATATATATATATATATTCACTATTAACAAACCACTTTCCTTTAAGGCTTGATTTTAATTGTTAATCATGCTAATTTAGGGGACAACCTCCAACAACGTTTTTCCTTTTTGATATTAAATTTGAATCCAGGTGTATGGAATTAAGTAGAACCCAAATGACTGATTCTGAAATATTCTATAATATGTGGCAATTGTATGAAGAGTATAATCCAACATGAACCCCAACTAGCATGTGTAAAAGTGATTCTAGCCTTGTATCACGATCAACACATGATAACAAGTGGGATGCTCTAATTGTGATTTACCCCGCAAGCAATGTGCTCACAATAGATCTAGTTATTTACTCATATGAGTTGTTTGCTCATGACATATTTAGTTAGTTATCAAATGAACTATATGCTCACTATAGATAAATTGTTTTGGTTAAAGTCTTCTCAACAGGGAAATTTTAAAGGAATTAGAATTAAAAATTGTTCTCTTATATTTCTTTCAACTTATTTGTTTTATTTAGGTGTGATTTTTTTGTATTGAATTATTTAGTCTATGGAATTCATTATGTAATTGGTGGTTGAAATCTTTAAGTTCTGTTCCTTATTATTATGAAGTGTCATTTGGAATCCTAATATTTCTTTCCAAATTTCCATATGGTATTTTTTTACTTGTGAATTTTTATTGTAAATTTTTTTCTTTGTGGATTTATTGCTATTTCTAGTCTTCTCAAATTTTACCTTGTAACCTTGCTTGTACCCCTTCAATTATTATGGTATTTTATTTACTCACTACATTTTGATAATTTACCTCCTTATTTTTCATGCTGTTGATTACTTTGTTTTGAAACTTGTAA
Source organism: Erythrophleum fordii (assembly GCA_032878935.1). Classification (NCBI taxonomy): domain Eukaryota; kingdom Viridiplantae; phylum Streptophyta; class Magnoliopsida; order Fabales; family Fabaceae; genus Erythrophleum; species Erythrophleum fordii. The sequence continues at coordinate 24,821,200 of JAVQMF010000054.1, read as the reverse complement.
TCTAGTTGGTAGTTCCATATAAACCACAAACCAGAAATTATGATATATTTTGGGTCTTTGCACATTCTAACTAGCTAATGTATGTGAGAGCAAAGATGTTTCCAAGATATGACTTCTTAAATCAAAAGGCTTTTTATTTTTTAATTATGTCAAATGTAACAACCCTAACTACTAATAGGGTTAATTATGCATAATTGCATTCTTAATTGAGTGCACTTAGTGTCTAATTCAGTTAATGAATTAATAGTGGATGAAAATATGAAAAAAATTTAAACCTTTAAATAATCAATATTTATCATCAAGTTTTACAACAAGATTATTGTTTCTAGTGATTCAAAACTCTTATTAACAATTTTGTTTCAACTAAAATACCTTTAAGAAACCTAAAAACTTATATATATTGGACTAAAAGTTATTATTCATTACTACCATGGTAAAAATTAAGGATTTATAACTAAATTGGGGGTTTCAAGACTTAGGCTATAGCTTAAACCAACTTGACCTCTGGAACCCCTAAAAGCTAAAGCTCGAGTTTAGTTGAGTTTGGATCAAATTTTGACACAGACACGATTTGCGCCATGGCCAATAATATTTACACTGCGTCCAACTACTTGCACCGCAGCCAAATTAACCTCTGCATGATTTTGCGCAGCGGCCAAAATATTTTGCGCCATGGTGAAGCAGTTGCTTATTTTGGCTACAACTTGGGAAAACTTGGGCACAACTTGAAATCCTACTACACCCAAACATTTAAAGAAATGAACTAACAACTTGCTACTACTTCAAGATCAATTCTAAGGTCTTTTAATGGCTAAAGGGAAAGGTTATTAAAGGGTTATATCCCTAAAATCTCCATCCAATTTTCTTATCTAACTAAAGGATTAAAAGCTAATTTAATCATTTTAACTTCAATTATAATAGCAAAGGTACATGAAACCACAAGTAAGAACTTCATAAATGCATTTTTTTGCTACCAATCAACCTTAAACCACTTTGAACAAGTTTCAATGAACCAAATAAACAGGTCCCTATCCCCAAAACCCCCAGAACAACCTTAGATGCAACATATAACTATGCAACATCCACAAAATCACCCAGTGACTTCTCATGACAGCAAAATGAGTTGAGGTATGCCCAAGGGATGGATTGACTCATAACCAACATGACTAAAACAACCTAACCATGTCCCTCAATGCTCCTAAACCACAACCAAACTCAGAAACACAATTGGCCAAGCGTTGATGTCCACTTTAGACCTTATATGATAGCAAAATATCTATAATGACAGCAAAAACAAAGAGTTACTTCTAAAATTTTCAAGTGATAGCTCAACCCAAAGGATGGCTTTTAAATTCCTCTAAAAACTTGAAGCAAGTGTAGAGAACACATTTAAACTAGCCCAAGCCTCTAAATATTTTACACCAATAGCTCAAATGTCAATTTTATAATACTAATTGTTTAGAGGTCATCGAATATTATAGTGCTCATTAATAAAATCAGTTCCTATACTTGGCAATTCATAATGCAATGTGACAAATACATAAAAACTAGTATTCTCATTATACAAACCCAATCTGACAAGGTTTTTGAACCTATGTGCTATTAAACCATACAACAAACTTCAATTAATTTCTCCTTGCCACTAAGAGGTCCGATCCCTAAAAATATTAGCCCACGACTGGGATGAGATTTACAATCTCAATAACAAGAGACAACATAATACAATTATACAAAAAACATACTGAAGGCATCAATATCATCAGCAAATGAACTAGTTAGGCTACCAGTGACTACTATCACATATTAGCAATCACATGTAACATATTAATAGCCAATAACACAAGAAAAGACTCATCCATAGTGCCAACTCCCTATTGAGCACACTTTAGACTCGGTGCCCGATCAATGCACAATGCACTGGTAGCAGTCATACCGCAACTCTACCAAGGACACGCTCATGGTCCACAATAACAATAATTCAAGCAACCAACCAATCATTTAGCATTTTAAAATCATAAATGTGCAGTAAATATCATATTAAAATGAGCATATACATGAAATTAGGAAATTAGCCCTAGTTACCTCAATGAAGTCCAATTACTTTTCTTCTAACTACCAACATAATCCAAAGGCTCATCAAGCCTATGACAAGTGTAATTATCATCATTTAACCATTATTAACAAAAGAGTCTCTTATCCATTGATCTATTTCATCAAAAATCCATTAGAAATCACTTACCCAAGTTCCCAAAGAATCCATTATACCAATTAAGGTCAAAATACCAAGAACTCATAATGGGTCAATCCCAACATCTCCATTTTCGCACATGGAAAATCCATACACCAAATGATAGAAATTCAGCATATACACTTTAAAAAAAAAGAGAGAACACTTACCCATACATCTAAGAGATCAAACGGGCTGGGTTGAGCCTTAACTACCAAGAACACACCATGGGATATTCCAAAAACTTAAGTTTTCGCATATATCATCATCCATATACCAAAGTCAGCCTATAACATGAAAGTTAAGCAAGGTTATACTACAAAATGAAGGCAAACACTTACCTTATAATTCCACTAACTCCAAACTTTGAAAATCTTGCAATAACACACCATAAACACATATTTCAAACCTAGGATTTAAGTGAATCTCCACTAAACAAAGAATCAATTAGACTAAAATGAAGAAAAAGATTAGAGAATTAGGTTTTATAGAACCTACCTGGGCAAATTTGAGCCATAATGTTGAGAAACTCTAGCCCCTCTTCTAACATGCCAATTTCTTCTTCTTGTTCTATAGAACATGAAAGTCTTAGCAACCAAATGGGTGGGAGGAAATGCTTCTTAGGGTTTTAGTGAAGATAGGCTAGTCTAATGAGCTCATTATTCCAAGTGGGTAGCATGTTAGGCCATGATATATAGGTTAATTGGGTTCAAAATAAGTTAGACTTCTATAAGAGTAGAGTTGGGTCATATTTAGATGAAGTTGAGCCTTCATGAGAATAAGATTGAATTTCTAATAATGTTCTTGGTACACTTAAATTAATCATGGGCCCAAATCATCTTTAAATCCATAAACATTATCTTATTTTCCACAAAATGATCTAATTAGTATTTATTAGGATAAGATATTCAAACTTGCCATTCTTCTTCAAATTCCTATTTCCTTATAATTTTCTTAAATCCCTCTTAATAATTTCATAATCTCCAAATAGTTATTATTAATTAATTTCAAAATGTTACATCAGATATTTTATAATGATTTGAAAATTGAAAAATTTGTCATGTAGGCTGAAAAAGAATTTTGATATGAAAATGTTATTTTGGAAAATGTGGAAAATGCATCGAGCTCAAATTTATGATGATTTTACAAAATACTACTCTTGGACCAAGATAAATTCTTTTCAAATCTAACATACTATGTTGGGTCCCTTACTCCTTTTGTTCAAATTGATCCTAAGTCTAAAAGAAAAGCTAACTTAAAATTTTCTAGGCTCATGACTTTTGAAAGTCCCAAAATATTGCTCTCATATATAGACCCATTAACATAGAAGTCTACAGCTTTCAGAATTGCACTTGGACTCATTATTTTAAAATACAAAAGTAACTTCCTAATTCTGTCCATGTGCAACATCTCTATTGACCAATATATAAAAACCTTAGGCCAAGACAAGAAGCAAAAGAATATTAAGAAACAAGTGAGAACATCCCTCTACAAATGCTTCACAGGAGTAGGGAAATCGAAAAGAAAAGATGTAGAGTAAGTGGCATGTGGCTTAGAAGAAAGAAATCATCACATTTTGTCTCCTCTTATTTCTCTTCCATAAACCAATTTTAAATGAAAACAAAAGAAAAATGTCATAACTAAGGTTTAATAACTGTAGTTTTCATGAACTAAATCCAAATCAATTGGTTTGAAATTCATGCATACATGAAACATTAAAAATTTTAACTTTTGATCACATAAATAAGTTCCTAAAACTCATCTTAGCTTCTTAAACCTCTTAGATTGAAGAGTGAAGTAACTATGCTTACAAATAAACTTAAAGAGCTTAATTTGAATTTAAAAGAAGGCTTACTCTAAAATATTGAAGGGAAGCAACTATAACTAAGTTTTCCTCATTTTTCTTCATTTACATGGGTTGGTTGAGTGGTTAAGTGGTATACTACCAATGACAGGTCTAGGATTAAATTATTTGGAGGGGGGAGGAGGATTGTTAAAAAGGTAATATGCTCATATGTACAAAAATTTTAAACTAAAAAATATATATGTAACATACTTCTTTTGTAATTTATTGAAATTGAGTATAACATTTTATTTGTTATAAAATTCATTAATAATTTAGTCTTTATCAAAACTTTCAATAATTTCTCTTTTAATATCAATAATATATAATTTGTAAGAAAGTTATCTTTCATCTTATTCATAAACTTATCTTTTATGATAATTATAAGTGATAATGACTTTTTACTTATTACACTTGAAATAAGTAACAAAAAATATCAAGAGAGGAAGAGAAATAACTTATTCATAGGAGTCTAGAGTAATTTTTAATACAAAAGAGATATTAGATGTCATTTAACCAAACCTCATAGAAGATTAGTATTTTCAATTTGCTTTTAATTCAAAAAGTGTCTTATATTTTATTTTTCTTATTGAAAAAAATAAAAGGAATACCCTAAGATTTAAAATTACAAAACATTATAAGTGTAATAGCCAACAAAATTGCATTTCTCATTTATAGTACCTAATCCTATCTCTCTACTAGAACAGAGCTAGAAGTAACACTTATGCTGATAGAAATGCATTTGAAGCGAGGGAGCAAGGATGGCTATTTGAACAATCAAATGATAGTGAGAATTAGTATAATTCAAAAGAAGTAGAGTTAGAGATGATTCTTGATTCCAGACAAAACATTACTCACTCTCTAGACTTATTGGGGGTTTGCCAGCATCATTTCTGCAGTGTATCATGCCTATTAAAGGTTTCTATCCTATTAGGGGAGAGGGAGCATTACTAGGTCCGTCACTGGGTCCTCACTTTTATAGGGCCTTGTGGTACACTGCTGCAGCCTACACAGTCATATGAAAACACACAGGCAAGCCATGTAGTGCACTATCCTACAATTTCAACTTCCTTCAAAAACTAACAATCTTTAAGCTACCACTTAAGTCATTTATACCTTTTCAAAAATTACTAAATTTGGCAATCATAAGGAAGGATTTGTTAGCTATTTAGAAATCAAATTTCATATTAAAACTCCACTATTTAACTCCTAACTTATCTAATTTACAAAACTACCCAATTTTTTCTTACAGTCATATTAACACTGTTTGCAATTTAATTAGGCAACTTGACCATTTCAGAAAAATGTGAAAGTTGGCATGCTAATCCTTACATATATCATTTAACTCTTTGCCAAGAATTATGAATTTTAAAATTGGTTTACTTAGTGAATCGCATTTATTTCCAAAACTATCCTATTTTGTAAATAATTTGAAAAGCACTAAGTTTAAAAAAGTTTTAAACTTTGTTTACCTTACCTTTTTAACGTGAAATTTTTATCACATATTCTCATTCATTTTAGGCATAAAACTTAAAATTTACAACCATGAATTCAACTTAGAAACTTCTATTACACTAGCACGATTCAAACTTGTTGGCATTCATTCTAATCAACTATATAATTGTAGCTACAAACTTCCAAACCATACTAGCTAGATCAAACCTCATATAGAATCTTGCATAAATCTATTATACTCATGTAATATCAAATATATATACATCCAAAAAAATATAAAAGAACAACCCCAAAATACTATCCATATGTTTGCTTCACTTTCCCACTTGGAAGTTTTCAGAAAACAATGGCAAATTATGGTAAGATTATAAGCTAGTACAATTCATAAAAATGTAAAACATAAGTATAAATACTTCCAAGATTTACAATTGCACTTAATTATTTTCAAGTAACTTAACTCATTCAAAGTGTTTTTCTGAAAATTGAGAACTAAAATATAGTTTCAAAACTTTTAGCTAGTATTGATGGTCCTAGTTGAAAACTTTTAGCTAGTATTGAAAACTTTTAGCTAAAACTTTTAGTAGTTTTAAAACTTAATTATTTTTCTAATAATGGAAAAAAAATATGTTGTGTAACAATCACACTCTATGACCTAAATTTGATACTCCTAATTGCTTTTCTATACCCACAAAAGGGTTGCTTATATTGGTTTCTCCTAAATGCAGTCTCATGCCTACAAATGGTCTCTTAACTTTAGTTGAATGGCCAAACAACTTATGGATTGTTGAGAGCCACTCAACAAATCCATAATATAAGGGCAGATCTCAAGTCACATTCCTATCTCATAATGTAGCATCTCATAACATATCATACCAAACAAGATAATCAAAATTCAATCATATATGGTAAGGCAAAATAATTCATATCATCAAATCATTTGAAGCTTAATCATAACCAAAATCAAGCTAGAAACATACATCTCATAAAACTCATAGATTTTCTATTCATAAAATTAAAACATTGAATTCATACCATGCAAATTATTAACCATCTCAATAATTTGCCAAATACTTTCCTCTTCTACTTACACTTTCACTTTCTTCTTCAAAGAAGTCACCTAGCCAATCCAAAATTCCTATTCCAAACAAATACAATAAATCCCAACTTCTAAGAAAATTCTTCAATTAAGGCTATCAATTTCCTAATTAAAATTAGATAATATCACAAATTTTCTTTCTCTTTCAACATCTCTTACCTTTGATCATCCAAGGAAAGTATAAGAAAATGGTGAAGTGTGTAAGAGTGAGGAAGTGTTTCAACCAAACTTAGGAAAAAGAATAAAAGAATCCTACCCAAATGCTTTTCTTCTTCTTCATCTTCAACCATGACTTCCAATTTTCTTCAACTCAATTCTTTCCTTCCTATAACCATCATGAAATCCTTCATGAATTAGTTCATTAGGAAGCTTGAAAGACTAAAAGCAAACTTTTCTTCACTTACCTAGGCAAAGTTTCACGACCCACAGATTTTCTATACTGGCACAAAAAAAATAACAAATCCCCTTTCCATTTACCAAGAGTATTATCTCTGACTTTTGTAGAAATTTTGGCAGAGTCCCCTCTATAAATTGGACCTCCCGATATTTCTACAACCAGTCAATTCACCAATACATCCCAAAATATATCAAAATATAGACATCTAGGGAGTGGGGATATCCTAACTATGATTCAGTGGAGCCACATTACATTGTTCAGAATAAACAAATCCATAACACAAAATACACCCACATGAACAATTGTGGGTTTGCCAAAAGAATTTGCAGGAGATCTACAGCTAGTCGGCCACTCAGGGTAGGCTAGGGTCTTCAACGTTCTCTGAAAAATAATTTAAGAAAGAGTGAGTTTGAAAACTCAGTGAATAAATAACGCCGACCCTTAAAAATCTTAGGGACAAGGCCCGTAAAAAAAAATATTTGTATAGATGAATATTCATCATGCACAAAAACCAGCCTCATGCAGATCGTTTCTTAAAATGCATCAGAAGTATCTAAGCAGAACTGAATTAAACAGACGCAGAGCACACAGCTCGCGGAGAAAATAACCACAGATGCAAAGCACTTTGCTTGCGAAATAAATAACTCCACGTGTGGTAGCTACCCACACGTGGCTAGCAAAACCCCTGCTAGCTGAGGTCCAGATCATGGTGCACCAAGGCTAACAACTACTGCTGTTAGCTACAGAGTTCTGAGTAGATAACCTCTTAAATACAAATTCTCAAATCACATTTCAGATTAAATACATTTCTCAAATCACATTCAGACAGAGTACCTTCCACATCAGTTTGGTATCAAAGTTCCCAAGTAACCCAACAGGCAACAATTTGCAAAATTTCATATTTAAGTCGATCATATAGTAAAGCATTTAAAAAAAATGTATCTCCATAAATAGATTTTCAAATGTCAGAATACTGCAAGGAAACTTAGTAAGAAAATAAGAAATAGGAGTTACTCACGGTCCGCATTACTTACTCACCTCCTAGGACGGTATCAATATTCCCTGCTCAGCCCTCAGCTCTAACTCAATTTCCTGAATATCCTACAATACCCGTTCAACAGATTTTAGAGCGTAAATAACCAGCAAAATTGTCTAATAACTTAGCCCACCTAACATAAATGTCAATTTTTCTTTCCCTTGGATTAATATATGAAAAACTAAGGTTTCCTAGGCATTATAGGAAATTTCGGCATGTTAGCCGCGGCCAATTTTCCTCTTAGCCGCGGCCAATTCTTCTCTGTTTAACTCCCTTTTATATCGCTATCGCCGCGGCGAGTTGGACATTCGCCGCGGCCAACATACATGGCGCCGCGGCGAATAAGCCTCCTGGAGCTTTCTCGCTCGTGCTCTCGATATTGGCCGCGGCCAATACCTCCTTCCGCCACGGCCAATTCCTCTCTGGAATAGTTAGCCGCGGCCAATTCATTAGTTCGCCGCGGCGAAATTTTTTCTGGAAAACTTCCAGCTGACCTCTCCATTTTCGCCCCGGCATGGATAAAAACCCCCTCCTCTGCTTCATTCATGCTTTCCATGTCCACACAACACACATATACATAGTATAGGGTTATATATATATATATATACATTCCCTTACACCCTCTCTCTTGTTCTTTCTGCACACTCATCTATCAGTATAGCCACACACACACAGATACACCCACCGAACAAGCAAAACAGGGGAGAAGAACTCTGTGAATTGGAACCAGAAAATGCAATACTTACGGCAACAATTTCGAACCTGGAAGAGGGTGTGTTTCTGGCGTGAACTTCCTCAACCTCCAGCAGCAAAGTCTGAACCAGTAAACAGCAGAAGAAGATGAACTCAGGGAACAGTAGAAATGGCGAGGAAACAGAGAAAAGGAGATGAAGTTCAGTTTCTCTGACCGAAGGAATGGCTACAGGTATGGTTGAGTGCTGCAGCAATTTAAAGAAGCAATTTACTCAAAAGACCAGCTAATATGAGTGGGAGAAAGGGCATTTCGGAACTTTACAGAAGGAAGCCAGAGTTCATCTACGTGGCAGCTCAAATAATGCTTTGAAAAGTCAACTTCCATGCAATTGAAGGCATGCACGTCGGGTTCTTACACAAAGGAGCTCAAAAGGCAGCACATGTAAACCTTATTTTCCTCAACAATAAAGGCTTCTCTTACCCACTCTCTCCTTCTCTAACTGTGTTTTCTCAACCAAGAAGTAGGAGAAATAATGATGATGCAAGTGAATGGAGGGTCTTAACTATGTTTGACCAAAAGTGCAATTAAGAGAGATGATTTTCTTTTGTTTCTTGTTTCATTTAGTGGAGGTAGGTAGGCAATAGTTCTATGTCTCATGGATCGCTTCTAATTATTTGTGAGTGTACATAAAAGGTGTGCAAATTGGTAAATGAATGCTAATGCATCAAATTGCTAATTTACTAAGTTTGAGTTAGTGGAAAATGAGGTGTCATGTAATCTGATTGCATAAGATGGTATGGCTTTCACTTGGTTTAGGTTTGTTTAACTTAATAGCAGGTAATTTTTTTTTCTTTGCTCACTAGTTCTTTTAATAAATTCAAGTAATTCATAATGAATCCTTAATGTCTTCATCCCTTATTTTAACTTGATTAATTAAAACCTTAACAAAGTCTATCTTATTAGTAATCGAAGTTAGATAATTATTAGGTTGTATATGTAATAGAGACTCTAGAAACTCTCCTCTTTAAGAACTTCTCTCTCTCCATCCTCAGAAGGTGTTTAATGAAGAAAGAAGGCATCACCAAAATGCCTTTTGCATTAAATGAAGAACAAAGTGATTATTGGAGAAATTTTGAGAGTTGTCCTAAGCAGTCAATGCCACATATTACTAGCTATCGAAGAGGATTTAAGCCTTGATAAAGGAAACTACTAAGCATTCAATGCCACTTATTATAAAAAGTTGTAAAAGTTAAGAAATTAAATTTTTAAGATAGCTTGCATGTAGGCAATAAAAACTAGAAAGTTGAATCTTGTGTAAAAGGTTGCCTATTCGTATTTAGTTGTAATTATCCAGTGATATAAAACTCCCTTATTATATGCTTGGAAAGAGTACGTAATATTATCTTGGTTTAAATATCTAAATCTTGTTGTGTTAATTTTTTTTGTTTATGAACTTTTTCTTCATGATTTATCAACCTTCTTTTAAGAAGTAGGAACCTAAGAGAACTTTCCTTCATTCGTTAAGGTTTTTTGCTTATTTAGTTGCAGAAGAGAAAATTTGTTTCCTGAAATGACATAAATTTTCAAAAAGGGTTTGTCATTGGAGAATAGCAATATGAGATTCCTTATTTGAAGAATAATTTTTTTAAGATAAATTTTGGCTCCAAAGACCCAAATATAGTTGACCCCCTATTTGGGTCCTTTTAGACTAACATGGCTATTTAATTAGTTGTTAAATTTTAGTGAGTCTCATTTTTAGGAGAGACTATCAAAATATCTCAAAATTATTGGCATGAAAAATTTTAATTATTCTAAGTAGTTGATGTCTTTGCATAGACGTATAGTTCAATTGCAATTGTAGAAACAAGATATTCTATGATGGTCGCATCTCTAATTTTAGAATGTGATATTTACTTTCAGACTTGTGCAATCCTCTCTTTAAGCTTGTCACATTGGCATGACTTCTTAATTAAATCATATGATTGGAGGAAATTTTGGTTATTTGACATTTTGATTCTTAGGTGGATCAAACTCGGCTTGTCAAGCTTATCAAAATATCCTTGGCAGACTATGAACCTCATGCCGAGTTATTAAATGAAAGGAAGGCTTTTATCTTCCTTAGGGATGAAAAGTTAAAGAATACTAGTGCGCTTTGATATTTTATACAAAATGTTCACATTTCTCTAACATCTAACTTGACCATTGGAGCATACAATAAAGTCTCGACTCCAACAATGTCCCTATTTTCTTGTAGTTTAGTCTTGCTTGCACAACCTCAATCTCACCTGTGAGAATTTTCTACCACTTTAGTTAACCTACTTTTCAAGCTTATAGGATTAAAGCAAAGCACTACTTGGGATCCAAATATTCGATAGGAATTCATTAGTGACTAAATCAATGAATCACACTACTTAGGACTCTCATTTTACTATGACTTTATATATTGGTTTCTTACACTTATTTTGAGTGATACAGACTAAGTTCCTACATTTTCATATGCAAGAATTTGAATATTCCCTTCAACTAGCAATCTTGCTTGGTGACCAATCCTTTCCAAAGAAATCCTCTTATGTCCAAAGGCTAGTTAAATTGCCTCCTTTAGGGATGGAGGTAATCTTTTAGGTTGAATCTCTATATATCATAATTCTAAACTTTGAAAATTTTCATTCTTTATATAGTTTGGTTTGACTTCTAAAAGTTAAAATTTTCTAGAGAAAAAATTGTTAAAATATTTGACAAAATTATAAAAACCAATAAAAAATTGTGAGGATGGATAAAAAACCAATTTTAACCTTCATAATTATAATTTTTTTAATTTTTTCATTATATTATTTAGTTGTGTATATATGTATTGAATCCCGGTTTCACAAGAGTGGAACTTTAAAACTTTAAACTCTCAACCTTTTGTTTTTAATAAATTTAATAACCAATCTAATTGCTAAATCATTCGTTTTTAGAAAAGAAGTTATGAATTCTTCCACGAAAAAAATAAGGTTATGACTTCAAAACCTGTGTGAAAAAGCTTGACAGGATAGTAGTTCAACCATATAAAGGCCGGGCACCACGTTTTTCGACCCACATATTCTCCATCTTCACGTATAATAAAGGGCCCATGGAAACAATGCATGACCAAATCAAAATCAAACAGCCCTCTCTGCTTCTCTCAAGTCAAAGCCTCATAGATCTCCCACTTTTCTCTTTCTCACCCATGAAGGAGTTGAGAGGAATTCTGTCTGGTTCGTGACCATTCTTCTGAATCAACCACGAACAAAATGCCAATAAGTAAATGATCTCGAACCAGCTTTAATTCCCCCCAGCTTAACATCATTCCTTTGTGCAGGATAGTTCAATCATCAATAGCCAAGTAACACGTAACTTCTGCAGTTCTTTCTTGTTCTTTTTCATGAGAGTTTCTCTGTTTCTTTTTGATGATTCGATTCTGATCATTTTTGTTTGCCTGCCCTACATGTTAAAGTTTATGGTCAAGGCGTCAAGCCTAAGAGAATTAGCATTTAGCAATCTTCAAAAAGCCTGTCCTAAATATAAGTATTAGAAAAGTTGCAAATGAGTTTTCTACACCATTGCACGAGATGCAATTAGAGAAAGAAACATTGAAGAGCAAAATTAGAAGTTATTTGGCTTCACTCCTGCTAGTCTATCTCTCTCTAATTGTATGCTTTGTATTTACTCCCTAAATGCAGAAAATTCAGATTGAGAGAAGTACCAAACCACTGCATAACGCCTTTTGTTTTTGTATGGTAGTCCTTTGTTAACAATATGCAAAGTACTTCAGGTCAGAAAGAATTATGATTATATATCGAAAAGAGGAATGAAAGATGTGATTGAAGGTTTTGTTTGGCTATATATCTATGATCTGTTTCATGAAGTGCAATGAAAAGAAACTGAGATAACATGATTTCTTCGTAGTTTGGTTGTGGTAGCTACTTTGGTCTGCCTACCCTTTTCTTCTTTCTAACAAATTAGTTAAAACACAAAGGAGGCGTTAGGGTCAAGTCATGACTGAAAACTGAAAAGGGAAGACCAAATATTAAAAAAATCAAAGCAAATGGTTCGTCTTTATGTTGTTGAATTTTTGTCAATAGGCTTTGCTTGTGGAGAGCTGCAAAGAATATAGAAATTTTGGACCTTTCACTTTAATTATTTGTTGCATGTGAAATACTCTTTAATTGAAGCACCAAAACCCATCAAAGAAAATTTTTAAATTTTTTTCTTTTTTCAACCTTAAGATTGCTATCATCATAACCACTTCTCACTCTTACCCCATTCCGCAAATTTTGTTGCCATGTTGGCAGGACAAAAAAATTTCAAGTAGATTTAGTCTATTTAGAAATAGGTAAATTAAACTAATTATGAAAAAATATATAATTATGTGAAATAATTTTTCTTGTGATTTATTATTGACATACTTATATATCTATTCATAATTAGTAACTATTTTTATACACGAAGTCATTGATAATATGCTCAAGTTGGATCTTACCGTTAGCCTTTTTGTGGGACTATTAGCCCTTTTGTCCCACAATTTACTACAACGAGGCTTTTATGTAGGCTACAATCCCCAAGTGAGTATATTATTAACATCTTTTATGATACAATGCAAAGATAGATTTCAACAACGAAGATCCCTCAATTGCAAGGATTCGATGTACTGCTCAATTAAGCATATCCACATTAAATCTAAATGACCCATATGTCATGTTTCTTTTTTTTTTTTTTTACTTCAATCATCATTTTTTTTTTCATATTCGCACTTAGAAAACTGTTTTTATTTTACGTCTTGCTTCCTTTAAAAATAAAAAAGATGAGATATAAATCATCCTAATTTGATTTGAACAACCAATAATGCTCAATTGAGCATTACACCGGATTTCGAAATTGACGGGATCCAAAGTGTAGATTTTTATATGTTGAAAAGTACATACATATATATATATGTGTGTGTGTGTGTGTAATTGTGGGAATGGATCTTCTGCTGTTATGCTGTTGTTGCTGTTAGAAGAGATTCAAAAAAAAAAACAGAGGAGATAAATGAATTTAATTTAAAATAAATAAATAAAAATTCAAAACACTTTCAGTTTCTCTTCCAACAGCACAACAGCACAAGGCCTTCAACCCCAGAGGATCTGCTCTCGTGTAATTGTACTTCTTTGTCTGTGTATAATTGTACTTCTTTGACTCTTGGGATTGGTAGGGGTAAATTGAATATTATGCAACTCCACGTTTAGTTTTGATAACAGAGAGATAGAGAAGTAAGTTAAATGAAAGGATTTGTCTCGGATTAGTAAATCTTTATGAAGTATATGCCATAAATATTACAAATGGGTTATATTGGTATGAAAAATTTTTTTGCATGTTTCTCTAAACATTAGGCAAGTTACTTTTCAATGCTTATAAGTAATTATTGACTTTTCCTAAAGTTAGGCTAACTATTAGAGCGAGAACAGGATATAATCTTAGATTCAAGAGAAATCAATGTAATTTACTTTATATTTTTATATGAAATCTTTGTAATGCAAGTGAAACCATGATTGATCAAATGAAAACTAGAGCTCATTTAGTAGTAACTTACATCGTTTCAGTACTTTGGATGCTATAGTTATAAAATATCAAACTATGAAACATTAAGGTATTTGGTTAAAATTTTCACATTTAGTACAATTAAAGTTATAAAAAAATTATTAAATTTTTTATGTTATCTCATAAATGATGATATCCTACGTCATTATGTCTTCAGGCATCTTAGATATATGTCTTCTGAATCTTGACACATCTAATATTATATTGGATTGTCAGATGCAAATATTATGTGCGTTGGAATCCCTCGTCAATATTGTTAGACGTGTTCCCAGATACTGCGTTATATATGCTTTTCTGTGAACTTTGAAAACGTTCCCCTCAAAAGACTGAAAGAAATTTGGATTTTGTTGGACTTTAGATCCTCTCCTATGCTACACTGCGGTGCAGCAAAAGTTATTTAAAAAAAAATGATTTCTTTTTTAAAATAAAAATGGTGCTGACCCCCTGTTTGGGGTGCATATCACTCTGTTATTCCCGGAAGCAATGCAGAGGATCCCGCCTCATTTTGTTGGTAATCACTATCAAAACCCTTTTGCCTCTCAGCTATCTACACAAATACCCACTTCTAACGAGTTTTTTACTGTAATATTCCTGCTACACATATTTACAGATACTGAGTGATTGACCAATACAAAAATTTATAAGCTGGTATGAGTAGTTGAGTACTCGGTTTCAGGTACGTCAGAAATGGTCAATGATAAAGAGGCTTTAGTCAACATAAAGTACCAACAAGATTAGAGAAACATACAAAAAATGATTGTAAACACCGTATTTTATCTGGATATGTTTTAAAAAAATATAAAATTGGACTAATAAAAATAAAATAAAATAATAAAGTAAAAAACTAAAAACTAACTAAAAAAAAACTAAAACTAATAAAAAAATTAAGAAAAAATTAATTAAAGAAAAAGAACCCAAAATAGATTAAATAATAATAATCATAAAACAATGAAAGTAAAAACAAAAAAATAATCATAATAATAAAAATAATAATAAAATAAGGTAAAGACCTATTAATCCTAAAATTGGAACAAAAAGAAAATCAGAGAGGGAATATTAAAAAAAAAGCCAGGAAAGAGAAAAGAAACAAGTAAAACCAGAAAAAAAGAGAGTCTAACTCAGAATTGGGCCGAAAATAACCAAAAAAAAAAAGAGAAAGGCCCAAAGAATGGAAGCCCATTTGGAAGGAATTGGTTAAGAAAATAGAGGCCCGTTTTAGTTCAACCCACAACTTCCGGATTCCCCCTCCCCGCTTCGCTAGCCCGTATACCCGAAAGAAAAACAAAACGGAAGGAGAGGCAAGGAAAACCCTAGACAGCTGGTCCCCCACTTCTTCGGCTCTGACCCTCTCCTGCGAACGATTTTCTGGCAAAAGAACAAAATGGTATGGGAGGAGTGTTGGCGCTGCGAGTTGGTGGAGCAGAGAAGCACGATGAACCCGTACAAGGGGGCAGAAGGGTGAGACGAGCGACCGAGAGTGGAGACCACTCTCAAATTCGTTATAAATAGGAAAGCTATTCGGACGATGGGGGATTTTTTTTGGGGTTCCTTTTTCGAATTGAAGAAACTCAAGAGTTGAAAAGATTGAGGGAGTTTTTGGGTGGAGAAAACGGAGAGTCGAGGGAGACTGAGAGAGAAAAGGGAGATTTCTGCCTTTGATTTACCGGAGAGCGACAGAGAAAAGGGGGAGGAGCTTTGGGTTTCTTTTCTTTTCTTTTCTGGGGAAGCCAGGAAGATTCTAGGGATTTGGTTTTGGGTTAGAAAGGCCGAGAGTGAGGTTCAGTGAGGAGATCAAGAGGAGAGGCTTTCTAGAGGGGTGAGAAATAAGAAACCAGAGGTTCTGGGTTGATTCTCAGATTGCAGAGAAGCACCTCCGAGGAACGAAAGAAGTACGGGAGGCACAAGAGAGAAGGGAGCCAGGTGCGATTCGACAGAGAACAAAACTCTTAAACTTTAGAAAGGAGACCAGCCAAGTATTAATTCAGAATCTCATTTCATCTTTGAGATATAGGTTGGTTGGTCTCGAATTGCTGCATGACACGTTATTAGTTTCATTTTACATTGGTTTAATTCTAGTTAGCTCCTGAGACCTGTTATGTTTATTCCTGGATTGCTGAATAATGCATTGGTGGTTGGTTTCATCTCTGGTCGAATTGCTGGGTAATATGTTATAGGTTTCATTCAACCGAGTAGTCATAGATTGCCTCACCCTGCTTCATTTTTGCCAATTCGATTCTTGTTTGTTTATGAAGCATGTTCTGTTTATTCCTGGATTGTCGAATAATGTATTGGCAGCTGGTTTCATCTCTGTACATTTAACCATTTTAACGAATCACCTCATTTTCATTCATGTATCAGTGTATATATATGTTATTTATTATTTAGGTTTCGTCTCTGTTCGCTAGTATAGATTTAGGATTCTCTCTTAGAGGTGCCGATAGTGTCAATCAGAGAATACAACCTGGGGTAGTTTAGCACAGACGAAATCAGTTTCGCAATTGTTCGATGAAATGTTTGAGAAAATGTGGGATTAATAATTTGACACATGAAACCTGATAGAATCACATTGTTTAGTTTTAAAATGCTTTTGCTGGACTTTTGTGAATTATATGGTTTGTTTGTGGACTCGGACGTGCTGCTAAAGCAATATGTGTGGAGGTCAGGTTTTCAATGCACGAGATGCCCTTTTGATTCAATCAGAAGAAGGGAAGGATATGTTGCAATGTATCTGTAATCCGTATGCATATTTATTTTTCAGTTTTTAATATTGTAAATATGCCAAGAATGATGTAGTGACTCCTGGTTGAACACTTAGCACATACTTACAAATTAATATTTTATTTATTTTGTTAATTGTCGGGCTAGAGTAGTCGTGTGGGATTTTATATCCCCTCAGGCACATAGGAATAGACCAAAAGGCCATGTGCGGCAATATAGCTTCCTTGGCGCTTTTAGGTTTTGAATTTGCGATTTAATAATTTGGGCTTCATGGGCCTCGTTCGATACAATCCTTTGAGAAAGTTTTCAAAAAAAAAAAGGAAATCAAAAAGAGAGAAATCATTTTGGGTCTCAAATATTTATTTATTTTTTCTTTTTAAAAGAAAAATGGGGTTCTTTTGTGAAAAGTGAAAAAATGTTTTTCCAAAATCTTTTAGAGTTGGTTCCTAAAAAAAAAAGAAAAAGGGAAAGGGTCAAAATAAGGATAAATAAATAAGCAAAAGAAAAGGAATTAATTAAAAAAAGAAAAAAAAAACACAAAACAACCAAAAATAAAAATAAACATACCTCTTTAAAATAAATAAGTAATAATAACAAGGCAAAATAACAAAATAATAATAATAATACAATACCAAAATGGAAAAGACAAACGAAAGAAAACCTAAAGTTTGCTTCTTTTTCTTATGCAAAAGCTCAATACCAAAAAAATAAGATAGATAAGGAAAAAGGGAAAAACATATAAATAAATAAATAAAAGAACAAACAAAACAAAGATACAAAGAAAAAATATGTTGCAAAATAAAACACAAAATAAACAAAGGAAGAAAAAAAGAGAACGAAATAAAGAAACAAAAAGATGGAAATACAACAACAAGGATGAAACCAAAAAAAAAAAGAGAAAAGCAAAATAATAATAATAATAATAATAATAATAAAAAGCAACACAAATTAAAAACATAAAAAAACAAAAACAAAAGCACAAAAGAATAAAACAAAACATAGGCAAAGCACAATAAGAACAAAGAAAAGGATAAAAATAACAAAAAAAAAAGAATCAAAAAAATAAAATAAAATAAATACAAAAATAAAAATATACCAAAAAAAAAATAAATAGAAATAAGGACAAAAAGGAAGAAGAAAAAGAAACAAAAAAAAATAGAATACAAAAATAAAACCAAATAAATAAATAAATAAATAGAAAATCAAAAAATAATAATAACAAAACTAAACAAAAAAACAAAAAAATAACAACAAAAACAAAACAAAAACAAAAATAAAAAACAAAAACATAGGTAATAAAAAACAAACAAAAAATATGAAATGAAAATAATAGGAAAAAAATGATAAGTAAGAGGAAAAATTGAAAATGTAAAAAAAATTAAATTAAACTTTCCTTTAGTAGATTAAAACACATCAACTAATTTCAAAATTCGTTTTATTTGTTAAAGGAAAAGGTAATTTATCTTCTTCATCTTTTCAAAAAAAAAAACACCCAAACAAAATGATAAAAAATAATAAAAATATATATACAAAAAAAAAGGTCGACAATAAAAAAAACAAACAAAACAAAATATAAGATAAAGAAAAAGAAAAAAAAAACAAAAAATAAAACAAAACAAAAACAAAAACAAAAACTAACCCTAACACAATTTTCAACCGAATTACGTGGACTTTGATCCTTTTCGAAGGGTACGTAGACCCTAGGCTCTCATCCTAGGTCAAATCCGCCCTTGTAAATAAATATTTTTTTAATTTTATTTCTTTAATTTATTTTGATTTTATTTTATTTCTTTTTCCTTATCTTACTCTTCAGATTTCTCATTGTTTTGCTTTTAATTGCTTTCTTCTTTTTATGTTTAATTTTATTTCCCATTTTGCATGTGATTGGTTAGGGAGAATTAAAATAAACTAAAAGCCATGATAATTTTGCACAACTAACTTAGGGTAATCGTTCTTAAGAACGGGTGTAGTGGAGTGCCTAACACCTTCCCCACTCACAATCGACTCCCGAATCCATTATCTGGTTTATAGACCATTTTTCTCATAAAAGGATTTTTTTAAAATTTTACCTTTTTAAAAATAAAAATTTTAGTAGCGACTCCTGAACCCTATCAATTTGTACTCTATTTATTTGAACCTTGTTTTACTTTCAATTTTGATTTCTTTTTAAAGGCGCCACGCGGTCGCATTGACAATAGTAACAAGTATTATTATCTTCTTCCCCCCCCCCCCCCCCTTTTTTTTTTTCTCTTTTGGGCAAGATAAAATTCATTACATAGAGAGGCACCATGGCCAGATCAAAGGGATGTAGCAGAGACATCAAATGAAACCATATGGTATCAGCCCACACCTCTAATACAAAGATAAAACAAATCGGATCATGCAAGAGTCCTCCAAGCACAAATCTAAACCACAATACAAGAAAATAAACAATAACTCTAACCAGAAATACAGCTATAATACAACACTCCCCACCCCCAAACAAAAAACGAAAGAAAAAAAGGCCCTCTTTGTCTAGCATCCACTTCTCTTAGAACCCCTCCAGCTCTAATAGTAGGAGAATGAGAAACAATATCAAAAGATATAAGGTTCCAAAAGAAAAAGATTGAGACAATGCAGCACCTTGACCCTGTTCATAGAATTTTATTATTTAATAAGAACCTCAAAATACAAACAGTCTGGCCCTAGAGTTTAGGGGGAGCCAAACAAACGCTCAAATAGCTCTTATGAGAAACGGATTTCATTTTACAAGTTGAAATAAATTACATATGAACATTGTCGCCACTTAAATTACACAAAGCACAAAGCAAGTGAAATAACAAAACATGCTTTGCAATAGTGACAAGTGTGAAGACTCAATTCTTCATAAATTAAAAAAAGACGAAAGCAAACCCCACTGAAAACTTTATGACTGACTGCTGATATTCAGATGATCAGATTCACTTGCCCATTTACTTTGATCAAATTTATTTCTCCAATATGCTTAGTCTTGTTATTGAGTTCATAAATGTGACTGCCATCATTCAAGTCACTCCCATCATATCTGTTTGTACGGGCATCTTCTTTGTCATTTAACAGAGTGTGATGACTTACCCGAACAAAATCTCCCTTGACCTTATCCCCTTGAGAGAAATTAACAGCAGTGCCACTGCAGTTCTTCCGTCGGCCCAGCTTTGGAGATTTTGCACGAGTGGGTGGCAGCTGGTCCAGAAAAGTTCATATTACGAAAGTTGTCATGAACACAAGTCAAGAATTTCATCTAGATGGATTACAGATCAATCTTTTACAACTATTTTGTGCTATTTTAGTTTATTGTTGCTTAAGAGCTTATTATGTCTGAATCTCGTATATACAACAGCATAAGATATATCTCTCATACCTTTTTCAATTCAACCTTAGGTGGAGGCCCCTCATGGTAAAAACTTGGCATCGGATTTGCTTTAAACATTAAACTCTTCCTCAGCTGCTTGATGTCTGCCTCCATCTCTTCCTTGAATGTTTTAAAATGGATGAAGGAAATAGAGTGAGAAAACATATGAGCCTATTAAGGAAAAAGAAATGAAATGAAAAAGAAATTTCTAAGCAGCATAATAGAAGAGACAAATATATATCTTGGTTTTGCAGATATTTGAGAAAATGATGTACCTTGGTCCTTGCTTCACTTTGACTCTTCTCAGCTTCCAGCGCTTGGTGCTTTTCCTCTAATTTTGAATAAAACTATAGTGCAAAATAGCATGAGAATGCACCAATCAGTTTCGGGTAGAAAAGTAAATCCAAACAAATCAAACTTATATACAGATGCTACCTCCTTTCGTTTTTGTGCCCGTTCAGTGCACCGAAATGCTGGCGCTGAAGCAACAGTTGCCCTAGACTTGAATGACAGCACAGATGCTGCAGTTCTATATGTAGTCAAGGAGTAATATTGGATTAACAATTACAAATTCCAAAAGAAAGTAGAAGAACCAGTGCTAGAAGAAGAAAATGCATATGAGACTGATTCTGTGACTCTTTGACTGCAAGGTTTAATAGGATACATAGAAGCAACAGAACAACAATCATCCTCATCAGGATGCTTCTTGTTATCAGGATGCAATGGCTTTCTTGACACTGGAGGTGATTCCAACTGCAAATAGCAAGCAGACAGATAGAAGATTCAACACTAACCATAACTAAATAGTAGTCAGAAAGTAAGATCAACCATAAATAATTTTGCATTGGATTAGAGAAAGAAAGTGACCATTTAAATTACTTTAACAAATTTACAATCATGAAGTAGTCTTCATAAGATGGTCGTACCAATGATGGCTTTTTTTTCAAAAGCTTTTAGTTTTAATGGGATAGGCATCAAAAGCATAGGCATAATAAAGTGAGAATGAGCTCATGCTAATTTGATTGGATGTCAATGCAAGAAATCATGTCTAAACTTTGAGGCTTTACTTCCTTGATATATATATTAAGAGAACTAAGAGAATGGATCTGTTTCTGTAATACTTCCAAGTATATAAAGATATCATAGCGGTTCAAGGAACTAGTAGATTCATTGTCAGCATTTACCTTATTCTGTTGGAGAACATTTGGAGTGAGCACATTTTTTTTATTTATCGATTTTCTCTCATGACTTCCCCTGGTATCTTCTGCAACAGAAGGACGCATTACACCAGAGGCACGCTTTTCAGTCGCTAACGCAAATGGTTGTGGAACTGTGTGCTTCCTTTGAACATTTCCTGTACATCTACTGTGAAAATTTCCAACAGCAGGCCTTGATCTGTGCTTCACAGCCTTGGTTTTGTGGGATTTTGAACACTTCTCACTAAGGGCATCCACAAAACTCGAGGCTAACTGCTCTTCACTTTTTTTTATGTTGGACTCATCAGATATCTTAATAGAATTTTCTGTTGTACATTCCTTCACCTCATATTCCTTTGTGCTTTCCTCTGAACTATGGAGTTCAGTACCCACAACTATCTGCTCATAAGACTCAGTAATACTGTGTCGATTAGCACTTTTTTCATGACCTGATTCATGCGAAGTGCCATTTGAATAGACTACCACACGATCTGGCTCCTTGATGATACAAACTTCTGTATCTTCTGTGTCCATTGCACTATAATAGAGAAATGTTAGAATTGAATTGGTTAAGCCACAAGTCATGTAAACTCTGCATATTTGATTTTATGAGCATAATATAACATATTTAAGATGTCTAGATCAACATATCACAAAATCATCGTTACATTCAGTGATAAAAAATCATTCAACTGCTAGAGATTACAAATCACAGTATTCAAATGCGAACTACAATGGAACTTTTATGATGCTGAATGAAAAAATAATGGAAATGAAAAAGAAAGAAAAAAAAAATAGACACAACCTTACACTCTCTGGAAATAAGAATATACACGTGTGTGTAAAAATGAAAACAAGAGAGAATGGCAGGACAAACTAGAGTAGTTTAAATCACTCTGTATTTCGTCTTGTCAACAACATATCAGAAACGTAGTACAATATTTGATAAATACAAATGCACAGATATATACAGTAAGAAAGGACCAAGCCATTAGAGCTGAATGTAAAAAGCATTCATTTGACGGTAATAAAGGGGGCAGTAATGACTTGTAGATTGAAGTAAAGTAAATTCAGCATAAACAATAAACAGCAGAGGCAAAGAACTCTTAAATTTTGTTTCAAAGAAGAAAATGATCAAGGATTGAGTACAGAATAAAAAATGTCATCTATTTCTTCATAGTAAATAAAAATTTGAGTCATAGCTTCAGAGTTAACATAGTAGTATATCTTATTATCAAAAAATAGAAAAAACACTTATATAATCTTTATGTTTTCTTTTATCTGCCATTCTAGATCTCTAAAAAAGCGTAAAAACCAAAGAAACCAACAAAAGCTTGTTACCTTGTTAATAGGTTGTTCCTCTTCCAATGAAATTTTAAAACGTGATCATAAATGTACTAACTAAAATGATAATTTGTGGCACCCACTTTTTATTAACTTCTGCCAACATCAAGAATCCTGCTATCACTTTTCCTCAAGTCAATAAGATGCTTGATTCCGACACTTACATAGAAACTAGCTCTTGCAGCTAGTTTCCAAGTATGCCCAAACGTATTTATTAGTTTAATAAACTGAACATGTTACATGGATAAACCCTTCTGTCTCATCAAAAAGTGGAAGAAAGAGATAAAATATTATATGAAATGCGAAAGCCCTGACAAATTCAGAAGGCATTATGAAGCATATATATTGTTTAACCTAATGTACAAGAAATAGAATCCATAGTATTCCTAATGCCAGAGAGGAAAAGCTGCAAAGGCACTCAAAGAAAGGTCAAAAATCAGAAATAGAAAGCACTGGAGTTGTAGACATGTATTTACAACGAAGGATTAAGAATGATAATTCCAACATAACAACTCAACTATATCCGATAAACAATCATAAAGTCAGGAAAAAATAAAGACAAGTCTTATATAGCAAGGAAAATAATAATTGCCCCGTGGCCCAGACGCAATTTGCATCAAATTCCAAGATGCAAGAAATCATACCAGGGCATACAATCTGAAAGGGATAAAAAAAATCTTTACCAAAAAAACATTAAATATAAACAAATTGAACATAATTGAAACGGAATTATCTCAAGCTCAAAAACCACTATAGAAAATCGCTCATATTTGGGCGTTTCACCCTCAAATTCAATAACATACAAATTGCACATCGGAAAAACGACTATAACTTGAGCTAAAATAAATGCAAGAGGATACACTGCAAAGTGAAAATCCAAAGGAATACATTACTTCCGAAACTGGATCCGACCGTCCAAAATTTAAATGAGAGAAATGCTGGGTAAGAGCTAAAAATGGAACTCTGAAACTTATCTAC
This sequence comes from Erythrophleum fordii, assembly GCA_032878935.1. Taxonomy (NCBI): domain Eukaryota; kingdom Viridiplantae; phylum Streptophyta; class Magnoliopsida; order Fabales; family Fabaceae; genus Erythrophleum; species Erythrophleum fordii. The sequence goes on along the minus strand of JAVQMF010000054.1, from coordinate 24,797,248 downwards.
GTTTTAACAACAGTGCATAATTTCCATAATATTCCTTCACTTACATTTTTCCCATCAGCCAAATAAAGCTTCATTTCAAGCGCATTAACCCAAAAAGTCAAAGACCCAATCACAAAAATTTAAAAAGAAAAAAAAAAGCATCTAAGGGTAATCTCCGGAAAACAAATTTACAGAAAAATCAGACAGAGACAAGATCTATAAGCCAAATGCATGTCCGAATTGAGAATCCGCATTTCATGCATAAATGAAGAGAATGCTACGGAGAGAGCAGAGAGAGGGGAAAGTAGCGAATTATTCACCTTTTCAGTCCGATCTGGGAAGAACTGCGAAGTGTATTGTGTGCGCCTTATGGAGCCCTGTACGATGCATTTGCTGTGAAATGTGCTGTGTCGCGCGATTGATTTTATTTTTGCCTGTTTTAAATATATACGCTGTGTCCCGTCGTTCAGACGCCGTTTGTTCACGGAGGGGAATAATTTGGATTTCAGAGGTTGTATCACTACTTTCTAAAAATAATAAATAAAGTTCACCCAAAATAATAATAATAAATAAATAGTTTAAAAACTTTTTTTTCATAATTGAAACTTTCTTCGTGATAGTATTAATTTTAAAATCTTAAAACCATAGACATTTAAAACCCAAAAAATTATAAGTTTCAAAACATATATTTTGTTATATATATATATATATATATATATATATAATTCTGATTTGACCAAAGTAATTATTTTGAAAATTTCTAATCGCCACCAAGCTTGCATTGAAAATATCTTTTAAAGTATGTGTAGATTACTCTCTTAAAACAATATTTTTTTCTTCTTTAAGAGATGTCTAAACTAGATAATTCTCTCATATGTTTTAAAAATATGCTCTTATTCCCTTAAAATCAAAATATGAATAAAATGTTCACAATAATAATATTAATTTTTTTAAAAAATAAATGACTTATTAATAAGTATTTTCAAACTTTATTTCAGGATTATTATTTTTGGGTTGAGAACCAGAAATTTAATTAATTCCAAAGCATTATTAAATTTAAGACATTACTTATGTTGAAATACATATTTAATGCAAATGTTGTTCTTAAAATTAAATTATTATCTATAAATTAGTGAAATATAAAATATTATTTTGTGAATTTATTATTTATTTTTAATAATTTATTATTTTATCAAATGATCTTATAATTTGTTTAATTTATAAACTTGATTTTTTATGTTGGTCATATAAGTAATAGATATAGGAATATTTTTGTTAAAATAAGAGTAATTATAATTTATTTTTTGTTGCATAGAAAATAAGTTTAGTACATCTTTTGTATTCATAGGAGTAGAGGGCATGTTTTTAAAATAGTGGGGAGTGTTATATAATTTGGATATTTCTTATGGAATGAAAGAATAATTTACCCCTATCTATAATGAATTTAAAATTCAAAATTCTATATATCATTTTTTTTTTTGAGTGACGATACTATGTTATTTAGTTATGGCACAATAATTATTAAATATTACTAAATATTTTGCCTATTTAAATATATTTATTATCATTATTACTTTGATTAATTAAACAAAATTAATTTGTTAAGAGCCATTAATTATTACATAAATTAATTTAAGTAATTATTTAATAAAATATTATTATATATTTAATAATAATTGTGTTACAACTAAACAACATGATCTTATCCAAAAAATAGTATCATCAATCCTTTTTTTATCTGTAAAGGAAGTTACATTCATTTTTCATGATATAATATCTCAAAGGTTTTAATAACATCTTGAATATGGTAGATTTCATTACTCTTCCGGATGAACATTACTCAAAATTTTAATACTCATTCACTCTATTAACATTAGAGTAATACGACAGATATTTCCATTTAAACTAAAAATTATTTTGTTTTCAGTTTTAATTATACACTTTAATATTTGATTAATTAAATTTGGCTTAAATTATATGAAGTTGAACACAAAGTGATCATAGTGCGAAAGAAAAGGTCAAATAATTTAAGGATAAATTTTTTTTCTCTGCTAGAAAATGTCTAAATTACAAGGCTCTTCTCTCAGTTTTGCAAATATACAATCCTCTCCTTTGAAATCAAAAAATACATTACATTTAGAAATAAATTATAATTACACTTATTTTAACAAAAATATCCTTATGTCTATTTTTTATATATCATAACAAGTATTAAATACATATTTGACCATTATAAAATAGTCAATTTTATAAATTAACCTTATTTAAAAAAAATTGTTATAAAAAAAATTATTAGAAACAAAGACCATATTAACAATTTTTTTTAACTTCACTAACTTATAGATACTAATTTAATTTTCAGAACAAAATTTGTATTAATTACATATTAATAAACATAAGTGTTTTCATAAATTTAATAAAGTTTTAGAATAAATTAAATTTATAGTTCTTAACCCATAATAAATAACATTAAAATAAAAGTTTAAACATTTTTTTAATAAGTTATATTTTTAATAAAAAATAATATTATTCTCGAAAGCATTTTGGTCATATTTTATTTTTAGGAAGATAAATATATTTTTTTAAGATAGAGAGAAGCACCATATAATTCGAACATTTCACAGAAAAAAAAAAAGAATAATTTACCTTATAAGTAAATGTGTATGGAAAAGTATTTATGGTGTAAGGGTGAGTAGGTAGTTTCTTCTTTATGATTTCATTCTCTTCTTTTTTGTTCAGCTTGCCTTCCTTCTAAAATTAAGAAAATGATACATAATGAAAATTAGATCTTTTATAATCACATAGTTATGTAGTTAGTGACATAAAAAAGAAAAAGTGTCTATAAAACCCATTTCATCTTTTCATACTTATTCTTTTTTTTTAAATCTCTTTTTAACTATACCATACACAGTTGATTCATAATTACAAAAGATCAATACTCTAATAATGGAAGGCAAACCAGTTTATGCCAAAACATTTCTTTCTTATAAGATAGGAGAGTAACTAGGCAAGCCCCACCTCAGTATACTTAGGCCGGATGTGCTATTATATATGATCAAGTGCTAAAACAACTCAAACATAGCTTAGACAGCCCTAAAAAAACTGCTCAAGTAACAAATTTTAGTGCTCGAATATCATGAATTGATTCGACTTATAACTAAATCTGAAGGTGTAAGCAAGTTAATTAGTCGATGAGTTTTCGTGCAGTATGTACAAAAATTGAAGTTTCAATCACTCTTTTACTTGATTTATAAAAGTCAATTGGTTCTACGTCAAAAAATTCCCATAAAAGTTAGCTCAAAACATATTTTAAGGACCTTAAAGATTATAATTAAGGATTTTAAATTGAAGATATTTATATAAAAAAATCTTAAATTTTGAAACTATTCTTAAAGAATTAAATATTAAAAATTTAAATTATGTAAAAAAACTATAATTCAAAATTTCAAGTTAAAAATTTTTGTTCTTAGATTCTTTAAAATATAAAATTGATTAATATAAATATTTTAATTTGAAATCTTAAATTATAATTTTTGCTATATTTAAAGTAATAGCTTTTAAAAATTCGCTAAAATAGTTTTAAATTGAAAGAGTAGTTAACTCAAATGTAAATCTTGACATCTTGAATTGGACATGTAGTAGACTTAAATTTGATCAAATCCTAGCCTAGCTAATCAGAATCATATTCCAATCAAATGGAAGTGAATTTTGTTCAAATGAAAAGTTAAATTACATATAATTTTTTAAATTTTGAATTATGTATAAATAAATTTATAGATTTTTAAAACTTGATAATAAATTTTTTAAAAATTTTAAATTTATAAAGATAGCTGTTATTAATTATTTTGTTATTTTATTAAATTTGATCAAATCCTAGTCTAGCCCATCACAATCATATTCCAATCAAATGGAAGTGAATCCTGTCCAAATGAAAAGTTAAATTACATAAAAATTTTTAAATTTTGAGTTATGTATAGATAAATTTATAAATTTTTAAAATTTGATAATAAATTCTCTTAAATTTTCAAATTTATATAGATAATTATCTGCTATTAATTATTTTGTTATTTCATTAACAAAGCATGACATATCAATAATAAAGAACTTTTTATAAACTTTATTTTTTGTGTAGATAACTTTTTAAATTTTAAACTATGTGTAGAAATCTTTAAACTTTAGGTTTTGTACATAAAACTCATTAGCATATTATGTTTTGTTATTAAAATAATGAACTATTTAATGGCAATGGATTATCTACTTAAATTTAAAAGTTTAAGGAGATTTATTATTAAATTTTAAAAGTCAATAAAATTATTTTTATATAATTTAAAATTTAAGAAAAGCATATGTAATTTGGCATGAATAAAAGTAATATTTGGACCAATTTCCAATTATTCAAATTTGTATAAGTCTATCCTTATAAATTCTAAATGATTTGAGATTTGTGTCATGTGTGCTTGTACAAATTTCTTTTTTCTAAGCCTTAACATTACTTTAATTGCCTTAATTAACGTTAGAATCGTTGTTAGAATGGTAATTTAGAAGTAAATTTAGCAAATAAAACAACTTCACCAACATTTTGATATTTCAAATTTATTGGTTTTTTTTTTTTTTTGAGCACTGGGAGGATTCCTTGTATTAGATATCACTCTTCTGAAGTAGTAATGTTTGATAAGTTCACCTTTAAACTCTTTTGATAATTTCATTTTATAAAATAGAAATATTTATATTTAAAAATATTATTAGTTATTAAAGAATAATAATTCTATTCAAAATAAAATTTATTGCATAATTTCTACAATCAAAATAAATTTTGAATAAAATAATCAATTAATATTTACATATTTACTAACACTTTAAATTTAGGATAATTTTTTTTCTCCCAGGGGATACTTAAATTAAAAAGTTTTCTTTTTTTATTATAAAAGTATACACAAACATTTTTTAAAGGTAAAATACAACTAAAATATCTTCAAGAATAACATTGATTTTTTTTATTAAAAATATGATTTTTCAAAAGTATTTTTTTAAATTATTAATTTAATGTTATTTATTTGTATTAAAAAGTATATGCTAAATTTATTCTAAATTTAAAAGTGACTATTTTTATATTGATAAAAAATATTATTTATTATATTATATAAATAATAAATGTAAAAATATTTTGATTAAAATAAATATAATTGTAACTTATTTTTCACTACAAGAGAGGTAATATCTTCTGATTTAAAAAAAAAAGTGTGTAACCTTTTAAAATAAAAAGAAGACCTGTAATTGAGACATTTCTTAGAAGAAAGAGTATAATTTGCTTTTAAATTTATAATAAAAGAATTTCTGTTTAAAATATATTTCTTATATTTAGTTATAATTACTTTTTCTATAAAGATTTATTATGGAATTATTAAAAAGGAAAAGTTAAAACCTCCTCCCCCACCCCCGGCCCCCAAAAGAAAAAAAAACATTTCAACAACGGTCCCTAACAAATATGACTCTAGAATTTTGCCTAGTAAACACACATCAAAGATATTTTTTAAAGAAATTACTACAAATTCTTAAGTTATAATGAAAATTGATAAAGGTACACCTAGAAACTTTGAAGTTAACAGCCTTCTCTGTGTTAAAGTGGAGATGAGAGGGACAAAGAATATTAGACTTGGCAAGAGTGTCCCACGATATATTCATTTAAGAAGAAATGTCCCCGTCTATCCAGCTAAGCGTATTCTTTTTAATTAATTTCACAGTTTGAGCACAATTGGCATATCTTTAGGTTAATTTTAGAAGCATTAATTTCAAATTCACAATGATGTTCATATCTTTGCAGAAAAGCGAGCCAAGAAAAGACATCTTATCTAAATTATTGCTTAGACTTCATCCTTGACTGTTCTTGCTTAACCCTTTGATAAAGCCCTTACACCCTCCTATTAATTAATTATTACATACATGTTAGACAACTCATTGACCAACTTCCATTTCATATTTTAATCATAATATATATATATATATATATATATATATAATTTGAGGTCACTAATTGCTGTTGGAGGAATATAATTAATTAACCAAATATCTTAATTTCAAATTTTCTGTTGTAATGCCAAAAAAAAATGAATTGTCAATAAACTCATAGTTTATATGAAATTAAATTGAGATAATTTTGATGCCGAGATTTTTTATCCCAACAATTTGTCCTCTCTTTGCTTTCTCATCTCAAATCAATGATGTGGAAAAGAAAAAAAAAAAAGGATATGAACTAATTTTACTCCATTTTTATCATTTTCTTCAAAGATTAATGGAAACAAGCCTCCATCCCCTTTGAAAAAACAAGACTCCGTTTAACTAATCATAGGTTGAGAATTTTCTTAATGATTAAGGTAAAAATAAAGAGAGTTAACTAGTTCTTTAATTGTTGAATATGTTTCGAAATTTGTATATAATAATAAAATATTGCTTATCAAATATTTTTTTGGTGCATCTAATGATTGAGAGTTGAAGTTTTCTATAAACCTGTCCTAAAAAATTATAGGTTTAACGGCTAGTTCTGCACACATTTAAGAGGGAGGGGGGGGGGGGGGGGGTAATGAAGGTGTAGATAAAAATATATTAAAAAAGGAAAATAAAGAAAGAGACAATATTAAAATTGAAAAATAATCTATACATTATCGCATTGTACCTCATTGTAAAATATATTTACATATAGTTTTAGAATTTTTTTTGTTTAATTAAATAGCTCGAAATGTCTTGAAAAAAAATTCCAAGTAAACTTTTATTTCAATCTTCACTTTGTTTAATTATATAAAAATAATTAAATTATATAAATATCCCTTAAAATTTAATTAAATTACACGTAATATTCTTATTATTTACAAAATATTACCTAGTTCTATTAATGTTATATATATATATATATATATATTTTACAAAACATCCATTCTAATTTACATTTTTATTAATGAAGCTAACTTTATATATGCACATTACCCATGTCTTTCAAAAATAAAATTATTTAAATGTTTTTATTGTCATATTAAAAATAAATTTATAATCTTATGTGAAAGTTTAATATCAACTATTTTATATTTATTATCAATTATGAATAAAATTACAATCTCATATTATATAAATAATTAACTGTATTGATAGAAAATAAATAAAAGAAGAGATTCTTGCAACATAAATCAAATAGTATAAGAGTCTAATAATACTTTTAAAATAAACGAAGAATCATATATGATTTAACCAAATCTTAGGAAACGTCAATATAATTTACTCTTAAAAAATATCACATAACTTTAGGCACAAAAAAAAAAAAAGGCATCATATGATTTTGGACATTTATTATTATTTTTTCTTGGTTTGTCTCTTACATATATATTTTGATCCACAATTATTTATTTATGAGTTTATGCGGTTGTGTTTATATTTGAGATTTTTTTCTTCATTTATATTTCGTTTGAATTGTTTTATCTGAAATTTTATGTTAAATTCATATTCTCCTACTGCAGTTATATATTCTAATCGTATATCCAGTTGTATTTTTTTTTTTTGGCTTAGAATGGAGCTTTTTAACGTAACAATAGATCATTTTATTAAGGCAAAAAATATACTCTTTGTTCGTTGATTTTATTTGAGGTTTCACTTTCATCATTTAATAATTTTGTTTGATTCTAATTTTATCATTTAACTTTATTTTAAAATTCACTTTCATCCTTTAAGTTTATTTGGTTTCATTTTGGTCATTTAACTTTATCTTAAGTTACTTTTTTTAATTCTTTTTTCAATTTGGTCTCTTAATTAACTTTAAAATATTATTCAAAATTTTCATTCTTTTTGACATTGGTAAATTAAAATCCAAGTTAATTAGTAAGTGGTTATCAAAGTTAAGCTACTAATGAGTTACATACAAATTTTTCATTGAACAACTTAATAATGCTAAAGAAAAAGAAATATTGGAGGAACCTATATAAGTTAAGAGATTAAATAGAAACAAAATAAAATTAAGGGAATAAAATTGAAAACAAAGATAAAGTTAAGGGATCATATTAAAATAAAATAAAATTAAGAGAATAAAGTTAAAAGATAAAAGTAAAATTTGAGATAAAATTAAAAGATAAAAAATATATTTTAACCTTCTATTTTTTTTTTAAAGTGACATGGTAAGAAGTAGAGCTTTTTTACCACTAAATGTATTTCAAGACTTATATCTTAATAATATATTGAGTTATAAATTAAAAATGAAGACAAAGTCAAAAGGACAGGGAATTGAGAAGAGAGAGAGAGAGAGAGAGAGAGAGAGAGAGAGAGAGATATATATATATATATATATATATATATATATATATATATATATATATATATATATATATATATATATATATAATACTTTAACACTTACTATATATTTTTCGGTAGGACACTTGCAATATTTTCATTAATGAAAACATAAACAAACAAGATAAAAAAAAAAAAGAAATATTTAAAGGAAAGTCAATTGAGAGTGGGACTTGGTACTTACCATTTCGAATTAGTCAATTACAGGGGGGAAAGGAAAAGACGCGCGGATAAACACAAGAAATGAGTGCTGGAAAGAGGTTGAAGTCAGAATCAAAAGTTGAGAGATCACGTTAGAATGATTTAAACAAAGGGGGAAAGAAAGGATCCAACTACCAATAATAATAATAATAATAATAATAATAATAATAATAATAATAATAATAACGTAGACACAAAACATAAGTGTGGGCAATAAGTTCAAGACAAAATCCAAAGTTATGAGACCCATTAGGATGATTTAGAAGAAGATTTTTTCTTTAATCCAACAACTAATATAGATAGATCAATAATTCTGAAGGTAGGTATGGTAGCGTCTTTGAACAATTTTTTAATGAATTTTTAAAATTTAGATGTGGATAATTTATTTTTAATTATATTAAAAGGTAAAATAGTTAAAATACACGTAAATTAACTTAATAAATATATTAGTACACTAACGCGCAGAATGTCAATGAAAGTGGACTGAGAACAGTCACGTCCATTTCTTTGATGAAAGATCCATGTTAGTCTATATAAGACATTTGTATAAGATAGTGCATTCTCGAGCTTTTTACTTGACTACTCAAGAGGAAAATGATTGAATTCTACAAATGATGGATATCGTGATCTCCTGAGTCATGATAATCTGACATAGAGAAAAATACAATTAAAATAATTAATTTTAGTAACAAATGTTGTATTTTCGTTTCTCTATTATTATAGCATAAAAATATTGCTATATTAATGGAATAAATATGGCTGATTACTCTTTTTCAAGCTTTCATTTTGGCAATACGTGACAAGAGGAGCAAGGAGAGCAAGTTTTTCATAAGGACATAGTAGAGGTGTTATAACCTCCCAGAAAGAGGGCCGCCTCCTTTTTTATTTTTATTCTTTTAATTTTACACATTCTTGTTGTGGCGACACTGTGTTATCTTAGCAAAAGGGTTTTTTCTTTTGGGCACCGATATTGTAGAGCATGGTACATAATGTTTATATGAATAAATTTTAACTATTATATGATATATATATACACACACTATTTGAAAGAAATCTAATAAGCATTTATATGTATAAAAAATATAACACATTGAATTATAGTCAATAATGTTTATGGCGCTGTTTGGGTAACACCACTATGCTTGTATAACATGAAATAAAGGTGTATTTCTTATATATATATATATATATATATATAATATTTTATATGGTCTATCTTGCTGGTTAACATCCTAGGAATTATATGATTGATTTCAAGTTTAAAATAAACATAAAATCCATTAATAATTTGATATCAATGATAAATAAGATACTTTAGGAAACCTAGGTGAGGAGAAATTAACAATGTTAAAAAAAGAGAAAAGTTTTTTAGAAAAGTATTTTAATAAAATGTTAAAGGCAGGTTGACATATTAAACAATAAAAAGAAATATCTTAAGTAGTATTTAGAAAGAGTACATATCATACGGAGAAAATAAATATCACTTAATATATTTTATTATAACCAACTACTTTTTTTATTTAGTGTAGAGTTATATGTAAACTTTATTTTCTGAGGGGCTATATGTAAAGTTTATTCTTTTAAGGAATCAAAATATTAAAAAAAATCTATATACATATAAAAAATTTCCAAAATGTTAAGGGTTAGGTGACAAGGCACTTGCACCTAACATGGAGGATGAATTGAGTGTTTTCCAAAGTTTAAATTATTTTTTTAAATACTTATTATTGAGAATATTTTGAAAAGTATAGAGAAAAAACAACAATTACATCAATTACTAAATACTTTATGTTGATGTTTGGAGTATAAAAAATATAATTTTTATTCAAAAAGCATAGCACTTAACAATATAAAAGTCTTTAGTACAACAACTTAATTTCAAACAAATTAGAACAATCTAGCAATCCCTTCTACAATTGTTTGTTTTAAAATGGATGAAGAAAAATGTATCAAGCTATAAATGATATATCAATATTATTCGTTGATCTATATGTAAAATATCAATATTAAAATAAAGCATCAAATAAATAACTTGGAATGCAAAGAGTTAAAAACAAAGAGAAAAACAAGCTCAAGATTTATCCTAATTTAACCCCAATATAAGCCTAATATAAGCCTAACTTTAGTAGCCGAGCTTCTATTATAAATGTCTCCACTGATTTTACACATTTTAGTGAGTACTTGTATGGCCTTTATAATCTCCTTATTCAACCTAGAGATGTCACACTCTCTCTAAATCTAAATATACCTACTATTTCTCAAAAAATACACTCCAAGAGCTTTTTTCTACTCTTGTTTGTCCTCACAAGGGAAATTACTTCTTTTGCTTTACAAGCTCTTAAATGAAAAAGATTGCTCAAATAATTTATTTCTAAAATATAGATATACAAGATAAAGCTTTAATAACTAATTAATTAAGCAAGTTTTGGCTCATTGATGTTGATTTCTTTCCATAGGACCTTAAAACAAGCTGAAGATCATATTATAACAATTGGTTTTACTTCAAAATGCGTTTGGAAGGTCATATGTATGAGGTTATATGAAAACTAGCTATTAGACACACAAAAAAACTATAGTACTTTTTTTTTTTTGAAAAACTTTTTTTGATGATATCAATTGACTATCAAGGTGACTTGTAGTTTGAATATGATTGTTTAACTTGTGTTTTATGAAATTCCAGGCTGCTAGTTGACTTATAACTTTGGGTAGGGTCTTTTTAAGGTTGCTAAAGGCTTACTAGTTGACCAATAAAAACTGCCAATCAACCTACAAGCCCTAGTTTAACATTTTTCAAACTTCTTAGTCTACTGGTTAGCTTATAGCCTTAGGTTGAGATTTTTCAAAGCTTTTAATCTACCAGTCAATTTAACCTATAACCTAGATTTTCATAACTATTTAAAAAATTAACTTAAAAGCCAACAAGTCTCATCTAAAACATTTTAACTCCTTCTTGAGTTAATGAATTGTCATTGAAAAATTCTTTAAGTTTATTTTTAAATGGAAGAAGTTTTAGATCAAATTCCATACCGTTAAAGAGATATGATTAAAATCATGGCCAAAAGATCAACATTAGGTTTTAGTAAAACTCTATATCTCATTATCTTTTAAGTTCAAACAAATATTTTCAAAACCAAGAAGTATGGAGCAAATAAATGCTAGTCTAAATCATTAAATTTTACATAAAATCTCTTAACCTATAATAAATATACCTTAATTACATAGTGAGCACTTCATATAGGATAAATTAACTTGCACACTACACACTAGTAATTTACATACTCCTTCGTACATGCCTTATTCATATGGTATAAATTATTATTATTATTATTATTATTATTATTATTATTATTATTATTATTATTATTATTATTATTATTATTATTATTATATATTACAAACCATGGTTTTAAAATGCAATCACGATCACACTTCTAATGTTGTTGAACTAGCACAAGAGGTGTAAAACAACTATTTGTGTCCCTAAATGTCTATAGGATACACAAGCACTACCAAGACATCATCTTTCAGTAGCTCCCCATTTGTATATCTATACTTGAAGTCATCATATGCACACTTAGAGACATGAGCCAAATTGAGGACACAATCAAGCATAGGCTTTGGGACAACATGTGATTTGAGGTACTCTTTGTTTATGTCCTTCCACCAATTCAAGATGTCCTTTTGGATTGTTCAATAGGCCTCTTCTTCTAAAATCCCATATTGCTTCATGTAACATTCCACTCCTAAGGCAACATGCCCTCTTATTTCCTGATCAAACTTTGTATCAAACCAAAAGCAAAAAACATCATATGATGATAAGGCTTTAAAGATAAACACAATCAAATTTTTTGGCATTTCTATGTAGGTTTAGTCTACAAAGGTTCAAAAGAGGCTTTTACTATAATAAAGCAATAATTTTTTTTTAATTGTTAAGTTGTACTCATGTATTAGTACAATTCATGAATGATGTAGTAGCTAAACTTTAAAGAAAAGGAAGGTAAATATAGTTTACCCTCCTATGATTTGGCTTAAAATTAATTTGTTCATATATTATTTGAAGTGTTGATGATTGCTAATTTTCATATTTTTTTTTCCCTTCTAATTAGGCATTTTGATGATAAATTTTGGCTTAAAAGATTTTAATTGGAAGGTAATTGAGTTTATTGGTCATTTTTGCATTCTAGAAATTGATTTACAAAATTTTGGAATATTAGTGCATAAATCCTTTTCAATGAATTTGGTGAATATTTCCTACTTCATCTCTTCTATTCTTTTATGCAGAACATGGCAATAGGGTAGCTCACTTTTCATACACTCATCCAGCTTAGCATAGGTTCCCTATTCACACACAGACATGTAGCTTACATACTCACTCCATTCTCGGGTCTAGCTAACAAATACACACCTATATGCACTCACTCACGAAGCTGCACATATAAGTTTTTAGTTTGTAGGGTTTAGCACATCATTCACATGGAAGCTACTACTAGAGCACACACACACGTGAACAGAACCATGGGTTAACCATTCTTGATGCACCCACTCATACAGTAGCAGCCCACACATTTGCACAGCAAAACAACCATGTGCACACACGTCCTCTTCATTTACACCATACTCACTTCATTCATAGCCATAGGTCCATTCTCCATGTAGCTCCAAAATGTGAATGACGTAAAGAAGAGCAGCAAGATCAGAAAGAAGCTGTGGGTTATGAGATACCAAGTCAGCTCACGTGAGGAATAAATAAAGCTAAGGAATAAAATCTTGAGTAGGAGAACGTGGAATAAGCTGAACAGAGAAGCTACGGGTTTTGGGACTCCATGAAGGAGGTTTGCATGGCTGGAGCAGAACAAAGAAGAAGGAGCTGGGCTGGAGAAGAGTAGCATGAGTGGAGGAATCACGAGCTGAATGAAGCAAGAGGCAAACTCAAAATGTAGAACATGTGAATCATTTTTGGGTTGATGGCTTGAGCTGAGCTAAAAAGCAGGTACTGGGAGTCTTCCTTTACACACACACATTTAAACTCGAGGAAGCATGAAGAAGAGAAGCAGAGACTCAAACACACACCATCATGCAGAATGTGGAAAACACGTGAAATAAGCTGAAGACTTACATTGAAGCTGACGTGGGAAGTGACATGCAGGAAGAATAAAAGAAAAAGCCACGTGATTTATTTAGTAAGAGGAGCTATAGGTTTTTTTTTTATGGGAAGGCAATAGAACATGTCAATTAATGAATAAAATCAAGCATGAGCAGCATATGTTAAAGCGAGCCAACGTGGAAAAGAAAAGAAAAACATAAAAATATGTAGTTGGGAGAAAAATTCACACGGGCAACTCCAGGATGTCATTCATCTCATATGATTCATGTTACATTACACACATATCCATTTAATCTCATCCATACATTTGCATTTCAATCATCCATATCCATTCGTCAAAAGGCTGAGGAGTTAAGAGAGGAAGGCACGTGATAATTAAAAATGAATGGGGCAGCAATGAATGAAGTGCATAATGACGCAATGAAAAAGGCGGACAAAAACAACATGAAGAAAAACGCGAAGTAGGCTAGCTGGGGGGAACACGAATAGAGCGATGAAGAAGAGGAGCTAGTTGTGACTGTAACACTCCAAAATTAATTAAGGTGTTAATCATAGATTTATATTAATTAGGAATAATTAATATAGGATAATTGGACAAGTTAAGTGAATGGAGATTTTAAAGAGATAAATTATTAATATGGGTTTGAGATTTAATTGGGATAGAAACTTCGTTTAGGCCCAAATTAAATTGAGTAGGCCAAGGTTAAGACTAATAGAGGCCTAATAATTGTAAGTGTGGACCAACCTTTTTATTGTGAGACTTGGCCCAAGAGAGAGCACCTAGTGATGGCCCAATAACCTTTGTGCAGACCCAAATCCTTGAGCTCTTCAAACTTGGCCCAAACCTAATTAAAATTCAGCAACCCAATGTATAAGAGCTGGCCTAACAAAGCTTAAATCTGAAGCCCATTAAGAGTTAGATCTTTGGAGCAACTCATGACCCATATTTGACCCAACTTAACCTAACTAAAACCTAAACACTTCAGCCACTTCCCTATTTTTCTGAAGCATAAAGGAGAAAATCGGAGGTGTGAAGGGAGGCTAGGGTTTGGGGCAAGAATTCCACATTTTCTCACGTTTAGAGCAAGATTCAGTCAAGGTAATAGTTATATAACATAATCCCCTCATCTTTCTCTTTAATTTGGCTCGATTAGTTTTTTATTTGAAGTATTTTCACTATACCCAAAATCTGAAATATGGTTGTTTGAGATTTTCTTAGTGAAATTCGTAGGTTGAGGCTAGAGCTGATATTAGGTAAGTATAAACCCTCCATTTAGATGCTTTCTTTGCTAGTTTGAGACCCCCATGGCTGATTTATAATATGGGTATTGATTTTGTACGAATTTACTTAGGATTTTGGATGAAATATTGAGGTTTTTGGTAGAGAATACTTCAATCTGAATTTGGGACTTGTAGTGGTTGGGTAAGTATTCCCTAAGTAGTCATTAGCATTTTAAATTCTTTGAGTACTTGTTGCTATTGTAAATGATGAATTAAAGTAGATATTCTTTGATGCTATGGTTATAGGGGGATTTTGTACCATTGGTGGCTATTGCAAATTTATCTACAAGTGAGGTAACCAGGGTTTACACTAATTCCATGCATATATCTGTTTTAATTTCATATTTGTTGTATATGAATGATTTGAAATACTGAATGAATTGGTTAGCTATTTATTGTATTATGATTGGACCTTGTGAATCCCTGGTGGAGCTGTGGTACGGCTGCCACTCGTGCATGTGCTTCGATCGAGCACCGGGTTATGATTAAACCCCATATGCACTGAGCCCTGGTTGTGCTCAATGGGGAGTAGGTGTCGTAGATGGGCCTATCCTAGTGTTATTGGCCTTTAATATGTGAAAATATAATTGCTAGTATGGGATAGTAATTATGATAGCCTAATTGTTTCATCTACTAGTATGACTGATATGATTCTGATGTTGATTTTGATTCGTGCATATATGTTAATTAAACTGGATTATATGATGAAATTGCCTTGGTTACTGAGATTCGTATCTCACCCCGTTTCATGGAGTTAATATTTCAGGTGAAGGTTTATTGGGTAAGGATAAGGGGAAGCAAGTGGATGAAAATCCATGAGCTCCAACATATGGGGAGAAGGCTACACTTAAGCTGAGTTATTCAGTATAGATGCTAAATTTTGTATTCCTTTTTGTATAGAATCTTTATGTAATCATGTTGCTAAGTGTAGGCTTTTATATTTTGATTACTTAGGATGTATTTATTGAGGAGTTAGGCCTCATCATAACTTGATATTGGATATATGAATCCCATAACACCTGATGTATAAATTTTACTGAATTTCTGGTATGGTATAATGTTGGAAATATAATTATGTGATGTATTAGATATTGATATGAATCATGGATGTATGAAACCTCTAACGGATTGTGTATTGAATGTTAATTGTCAATCGTGCACAAATTTTTGTTGTTGTTATCCATGGACTTGTTGATATAAGGTAGTTGGAGGAGTGGAAATTTACATTTAAGTTGTGAATTGGTAATGGTAAAATAGTTGGGTGAATAGGGTGGATAAATACCATTAGAGTCATATAAAATGGGAGGAAGTAGTCTTAGGGTGTTCTTAAAAAGAGAATTGGAGTGCATAGGACAAAATGTTGGAGATATAGTTACAGGAGGGAGTCACGCCGTGGCTAGGAAGGCCTCGCCGTGGCCTAAAGAGTGACAGTGGTGAGGGACGCCGTGACTTGAGAAATCTTACCGCTGAGAAAAAATCACCCAGAAAGGTGACAGAATGAAACCTCACCGCAGCATAATAGGTCCTACCAGGGTGCAAGTTGAGGAAATTAGTTAAGGAGAGTACAGTAGCAAAACTCGCTGCGGCGTAAGTATATTTCGCCGAGGCGAGAATCTTGGGACTTCAAACAGTAGCTCCAAGAGGAATCTTCACCGTGGCACCACGTAGGTTGGTCGTGACGTAGATCTAACTCGCTACCCAATGATTCCCGAGAGTAACTTAGCCGCGGCACTGAAGGTTGAGGCCACGGCGCAAAGTGAAAAACTTAGTTTTTAAGCTCCAGTACCTAACTTAGCCGCAGCGGGGATATTCTAAGTCGTGGTGTAGGTCCCCAAACTCCCACCTTTAGCCTAGAAACCCCAATTTCTTTAATGGTAATGCTAGGAAATGATATAGGAACACTTGTGGGTGATTTTTGTGTATTGAAACTGATGGATGAATGAATCACAAGCCCCTGATGATAGTGCAATTCCTTTTATGCATTCTCCTATTTATGGTTATTTAGTTGATGACCCTAATAACATCAATGTTCAAATTTCTTTATATTTTCTTAATGTAATTAATTGTAACGACTCCAAACCTTAATCATTATTTATTAATAGTGTATTTAATTATAATTACTGGGATTAGAAGTTAAGGTCATCACAGTAACCTCTAGAGAAGCGAAAGGAAGGGGAGAAGAAATTGATTTAAGAGTCTAGATGATTTCAGCTTCTTCCCTCCTTCATTGTCTTCCAATTATCTTCTCCATGATAGCTTGATTTCCTTTGGGTAGCTAGCTGAAGAGTGGACTCCCTTGATGCAGATTTGAGATTCAAATTGCTTCTCCCAATTGGATAAATTCTTTTTGCATAATCTTTTAATTTTAGCATTGTTTCCTTTATTAATTTGACTAGGTATAGCTCATTAATTTAGGAATTTAATTGCCGAATTTATTGGATTGGTTGTAATTTGCTATTTGGATGTTAATTTTGATCTCTAAATGTTTATGGAAAGTCCAGACTTGGTGGCTGTACAATTTGCTATTAATTTCCTCTTGATTTTAGGCCAATTGATGCAATGGTTATTGGATTAAGCGGCTGAAGTTTCTATGAAATTGTTATGTTTGAGGAACTTATTAATCTAATTAGTTGATTAGCATTTTAAGTGGATTATTTAGCAGATTTTATTGAGTATTTAAGATTGGTCTTAGTGTGTTCTTGTTCCTAACTTAATTGATTAATTCTTCAAGGTTTCTTGTGGTTGCAAAGTCCTTAAATTATTGATGAATTGAGTCTTGGATGGTAATTCAAGAGTTCTTATGGAGAATACACTAATGAGCAAGAGTTTAAATCCAATTTTGGTACATTAAAAAGGGAACAAGGATAATTGAATTCTATGGCGTCTATCTAAAGGCTAGCTACCACATTTTCTTAGTTGTTTGCTTTACTTAGTCTTCAACTTTTAACTCTTGTCATTTTAAATTTAATTCAATTAAATTTTAGTAATTCAAAATCCCCTAAACAATTTTCATTTAGTAATACTTAAAATACTCTTTCACAAACAATTAGAGACAAAAACTCTTTAGGAAATGATTTAGGTTGCACCATTACCTACAAGTTTATTTTTCTATCTAGTTTTATTTGAGATTGTGTGACACAATTGTCAAATTTGGCACCATTATCGGAGAGTTTAGTTTCTTAATTATTTGAAAGGGTTTCTTAGTATTTTTGCTCTATTTTTGTTTTGTTTTCCCCCTATTTTGGAGTTGAATTTTGGACATTTCGGTTGCTTGAATCAAATGGTTTATTTGTTGGAATTTTTGTTTAACTTGCCCAGAAAATTCTTAAACTTTGTTTTCTAAGGTTTTTGGGTGTTTTGAGCAAAATTAATAGTAGAACTATTATGTGCACCATTTTTTGGCCAAATTTCAACGTTTTAGGCACTTTTTCTAATTTTTTAGTAATTTCTAGAATTTTTCTAATTTTTTTGGATTTATTGTTTTGATTTTTCTTTGTTGATTTTTTGTGATTAGTTTATGACAAGGACCTCTGGTGAGAAATTAATTGATTTGGATCCAAAAATTGAAAGAACCTTTAAAAGGCAAGTAATGATTAAGAAAAATAGTGATAGTGTAGGAATTAGGGGTAATACTTCTTTTTCTTTTAATTGTGTGCAAGGAATTGATTGTGTGCTTCAATTTGCTGGTAATAATATAGTTGAACAAGATCAAGTGAATGCTAACATGAATATGCATGTTCAGGTTAACTTGAATGCAAATGCAAATTTGAATGATAACATACATGCAAGAACCATTAGAGAATTGACAGCTCCTAATGTGCACTATCAAAATCTTTGTATACAATATCCAGAATTAGATGTAAATTTTGAGCTTAAATCTAGTTTGATTTACTTACTTCCTAAATTTCATGGACTTGCAGGAGATGACCCTCATAAGCATTTGAAGGAATTCCATGTTATTTGCTCTACAATGAAGCCACAGGGAGTCTCAGAGGAACAAATTAAGCTCAGAGCATTTCCTTTTTCCTTAGATGGTGTAGCCAAGGACTGGTTGTATATCTACCCCCTGGTGCTATCACTTCTTGGGATCAATTGAAGAGGCTTTTCTTGGAAAAATTCTTTCTTGCTTCTCGCACTGCATCAATAAAGAAGGAAATATGTGGGATAAGACAGAATAGTGGAGAAACTTTGTATGAATACTGGGAAAGGTTCAAGAGATTGCTGGCTAGTTGTCCTCACCATCAAATTTCTGATTAGTTACTTATTCAATACTTCTATGAGGGGATGTTAAACATGGATAGAAACATGATTGATGCTGCTTTCGGTGGAGCCTTAAGTGATCTAACACCTACAAGAGCTTGGGAGTTGATTGATAAGATGGCTCAGAATGCTCAGCAATTTGGTTCTAGATCAATGTAAGTGGCAAGAGGAGTAAATAAGTTGGGTACTCTATAGTATAATACTCGGATTGGGAGTCAGTTAGATGAGTTAACCTCTATGGTTCGTCAGATTACTTTAGCTCAGCAGTAGCCAGAGTCATCCTTTACTCCATCTCAGACTTATGCACCACAGTCCTATCCTACTCAAAAGCATTCTTATCCACAATGCTATACACCTAGACAGACATCTACCTCTACTGCCTTAGTGGGACCCCTATGTGACATATGTTGTTTAGCCAGATATGCTATTGACCAGTGCCCGATGTTAGAGGACAGGGTAGAGACTTGTGCTGGGATGTTTCCAGTCAGGCCAATGCAACAAGGGCAATAAAAGTATGACCCCTATTCTAATACATACAATCCAAGATGGAAGGATCACCCCAACTTGAGATATGGGGGAGGGCAACAACAGAATAGATATGATGTTGCAGGACCTAGTGTACAGTTTTCCAAACCTATAAGGCAGTCAGTTCCTATACAAGAGGAACCAAAGAAAGGAAATAATATGGAGGACTTGATGAAGCAGCTTATAGAGAGTAATGCAAAACTCACATAACAATTGCAGCAACAATAACATCAGTTTCATATGAGCATGCAAAATTTAGAACAGAATGGTTGATACTCAGTTAAGCCAGTTTGCTACGTCTCTCAGTGAGGTGAAATCCCAAGGTTCAGGCCAATTACCATCACAAACAATTGTCAATCCAAGGAATAGTAGTAATATTAGTGGCATTACACTGAGAAGTGGAAAGAAAGTTCAGGGATCCTCAGATACTATTACCATGGATAAGTTGGCATCATCAAAAACATACGTCACACTAGATGAGCCTAAGAAAGAAGAGAAGCCAAAGAAGATTTTGCCTTTCCCACATGGACCTACTTTGGGAAAGAGGCAAAATGAAGTAGAAATTGAGAAAGAAATTCTTAAGACCTTTAAGAAGGTTGAGGTTAATATACCTTTGTTGGAAGCAATCAAGGCCATCCTTAAGTATGCCAAATTTCTTAAGGAAATATGTACCAATAAAAGGTGACTAAGAAGGAATGAGAAAGTCAATTTTGGCAAGAATGTTTAAGCACTTATACAGCTAATAATGCCCACTAAGTGTCAAGATTCGGGCACTTTTATAATTCCATGCACTATTGGGAATTTTGAGTTTTTGATGCTTTGATTGATCTTGGTGCTGCTATAAATGTTATACCTAAATTAGTGTACTTATCTTTACAAATGGGAGAGCTGAAACCTACTAGAGTGGTTGTGCAGCTGGTAAATAGGAGCATTGCTTATCCTTCTATCCTTCAGGAGTGTTGGAGGATGTCCTAGTTAAGGTAAAAGATTTGATATTTCTAGCTGATTTTTATGTCCTCAACATGGAGGATGATAGATATAGGTCTTGTAAACATGCCCCACTCATTTTAAGTAGACCTTTCTCAAAAACTACAAAGACAATTATAAATGTGTATGAGGGTACTCTTCAAATGGAGTTTGCTAGTAATGTGGTACAATGTAATATATTTAATGCCATGAAACATCCCTGTGATGATAACTCTATTTTTAGTGCAAGCCTGATTGATATGCTAGTTAATGATGCTAATGCTAATTTTAGGAATAACATGATAACTAATTCTTGTGATATTGCTCATCTTGATGATTCTTAGAGACACACTTGTGATGATTCTCATTCTTGTACTATATGTAGAGAAATTGATGAATTTTTGAGCTTGTATAATGGTATTGACTCTAGAGAATCTATTGTTGATCAGATTAATTCTATTTCATCTAGAACCTTAATTGATTTTATTGGTTTTGTTGATCTTTCTAGTTCTGATAAGTCTTTACATGTTGATATGGATAGTTTGGGTAATCATGATGCTGATATTCACTTAACTATTAATTCTTTTGATTCTTCCCATACTATTGATGTTCCCAAGGATGGGAAAGTTGTTTTTTCTGTCTGTGAGTTGTCTAAATAGGTATTTAACATGGAAGAGATTGAAATCAAACTACTAATACCTTCAGTTAAGTAAGCTCCTACCTTAAAGCTCAAATCGTTGCCAGACAATCTCAAGTATACCTATTTGGAGAAGGATGAGAAGCTTCTAGTGATTGTAGCTAGTGAAATTAATCCAGAGGAGGAGGAGAAGCTTCTAAAGGTCTTAAGGAGGAGAACACAAGCAATAAGGTGGACTTTAGCTAACATACTTGGCATTGGGCCTGACATATACATGCACCAAATTCTGTTAGAGGATGGGGCAAAACTAGTGAGACAACCTCAAAGGAGATTGAATCCACTTATTCTGGATGTGGTTAAAAAGGAAGTTTCTAAACTTTTATTTGTTAGTATTATATATCTTATTTTTGATAGTCAGTGGGTTAGTCTTGTGCAGGTGGTCCGAAAAAAATTAGGGATCACAATGGTCCAGAATGAAAATAATAAATTGGTGCCCACCCATGTACAGAACAGTTAGAGGGTTTGTATTGATTATAGGAGGCTTAATTTAGTTACTAGAAAGGATGTAACATCTGATTTTCTGAAAACGAGAGAAAACATGAGAAATATAATGTATGATTTCTTTGTAAACAAACAAAACTCATAGGATACAAAAGGAAGTCCCCTGAAAAGATGTAGTTAAAGTCCTAAAAAATTTGGGAAGCATTCTAGACTCCTAAAAATGAGAATCCCAGGCTCAGACGAAAAGAAAAATAGAGTCAGAATGAAGAAACAAAATTTGACAAAAAAATGTATGAAACGTAATGATATTTTTGTAATTTTGAGCAAATTTTGGAATTCACACAAGAGGATTTTTTCAATGAAAGTTTTGAGTTTCTTAGGGTTCTCAGAGGCTTTGAAAACCATGGGAAGGCCCGGGACAACTAAAGTCCCTTCGGTGGACGTTTTCCAATGTCAATGTAGTTGAACTTTGACAGATTTGTCTGGGAAGGTTTTAGCTCCAATTTGAGTGATTCCAAAGATATTTTACTAAATTGGGAGCCTAAATTTCATAATAGAAAAGAAAATTCTCAAAAGGGAGCTAAAACGAATTAGAAACAAAAATGCCAAGAATGAAGGGCAAAATGGAAATTTTTGAAAAGTTCTTCTTCCTCCCTTATATATATAAATGCCGCCCCACTCTCACCCTCATGTAGCCTCATATGTTTCTGCCATAAACTAGAGAAAGAGGCCCTAGGATGAGGCGCACAGGGGGAAGAAGAAGAGGAGGAGAAATTTAAGCAAAAAGGTATGAAATTTTGGTAGTTTTTCAAGCTTTCCTCATTCCAAACCTCTTCTCCTCCATTCTCCTTTGTTTTCTATGATTATAATGAAGTTTGTAAATATATTTTAAGGGAGAGATTGAGCTGAAAATTCAGATTTAAAGAGAGGATCTCAAAGAACACAAGATTCAAGTGAGAAAAAGCAAGAAAATAAGGCAATTTCTTCTTCCATGGTTGCTACCCTTGCTCCCCTTCTCCACCATTTCATCCCACTTGAGAAGACCTAAGAGGATTTGATTTTTAGACAAAACCAAGGGTGATTCTTAGGAAAAAGGGTGTGGAGATTAAGAATATGTAAAGAGAATTAACAAATAACCATGAAAATTTAAGATACAAAGTCTAGGGTTTCATATGTTCCTTGTAAAACCTGAATTGATACCTTGATTTCTATATTTAAATGAGAGTTTAAATGAGCTTCTAAGATCCCTAGAAGTCTCCCCATATGCTTCCTCTGTAACATCTAGTTCTCTGAAAACCAGAGAAAGTGTGAGAAACGTAATGTACGGTTTCTCTATAAATGAACGAAATTCATCGGATACAAAAGGAAGTCCCCTGAAATGAGATAGTTAAGGTCCCAAAAAATTTGGAAAGCATTCTAGACTCCTAAAAATGAGAATCCCAAGCTCAGACAAAAAGAAAAATGGAGCTAGAATAAAAAAATAATTTCTTATGAATAGCTTACGAAACGTAATGAGATTTTCATAATTTTGAGCAAATTTTGGAATTCACATAGGAGGACTTTTTAAATGAAAATTTTGAGTTCTCTAGGGTTCTTAGAGGCCCTAAAAACTATAGGAAGGCCTGGGACAGTTAAATCCCCTCCGGTGGATGTTTTCTAATGTTAGTGTGCCTGAACTTTAACGGATTCATTCGAGAAGATTTTAGCTTTGATTTGAGTGATTCCAAAGGCATTTTAATAAATTAGAAACCTAAATTTTATAATGGAAAAGTCTATTTTCAAAAAGCAGCTAAAACGAAAAGAGAAACAAAAATGCCAAAAATGAAGGGCAAAATGGAAATTTTTGAAAAGTGTAACTTACTCCTACCTATATATATGATGCACCCTTCTTCTCCCTTCATTATGCATGACCATGTTCTACCCAAAACCAGAGGAAAACCCTAGGGGATGAAGTGCACAAGAGGAGGAAGAAAAGGCAGAGAAATTCAAGGTAGAAAGGTATGGATTTTCATGGTTTTTCATGCTCTTTCTCTTCCAAACCTCTTCTCCTTCATTCTTCTTTATTTCCTATGATTATAATGAAGTATATGGATCTATTTTAGAGGAGAAATTGAGAGGAAAATTCGGATTTGAAGAGAGGAGCTCAAAGAACACAAGATTCAAGTGAGAAAAAGCAAGAAAACAAGGTAATTTCTCTTCTAATGGTTGTAATATTTGGTTTCCTCCTCCTCCATTTTGCCTAACATAAGAAAACCCTAGGAGGACTTGATTTTTAGGTAGAAACAAGGGTGAATTTAAGGAAAAAGGGTGTGAAGATTAAGAATATGCAAAGGGAATTAACAAAAAACCATTAGATTTCAAGATACAAGTTCTAGGGTTTCAATTGCACCTTGTAAAATCTGATTTTGTATGATGATTGCTAGGCTTAAATAAGAGTTTAAATGAGCTCCTAAAATCCCTAAGAGGCTCCCCACATGCATCTCCCCTTGAGAAAACAAAGCAAGGTCCATGGAAAGTAAAAACCTCCATTGTCTCGGCCTAAGGGAGATAGCATAGCTAGGGAGAGTTTTAAATTTTTCTAAACTCATTCTTGAGTCATATATGATGAATGAAAATGAGGGGAGGCCTTTGGAGAAATTTAGAAACTATAGAAAGTGAGTTAGTACTTTATGTTCCATAATGAGACCTAAAGAAGTAACATGTAATTAGGCTCTTGGTTTTGACTGTGTGATGACTCCAAGAGACTTAAAAGGAGTCAAGAATCATATTTAGAAGGAAAGAATGGAGCCTAGAATTTATTTGAAAGGTGTTGCTTCATTAGGTGTAATTATGGAACCATAATGAGGTTTATAGAATAAGTTAGTGTCAAAGTGAGTTGTGTGGCCTTAGAATTAATTCCACAAACCTAATTGGGTGTGTGGCCGAAGCAAGGGAGGGAGATTCAAGAAGAAAAGTGTGTGATTGCGTATATAGTAGCTCTCTCCACCTTCTCTCATGCATGGATGTGTGCTTAACTTGTCTTGAATATATGTATGTGTATTTTTAAGCCATGAAAAGTATTCTAGCATGACTTTAATTCCATGGTGCCATGATGTTACAATATGCTCTTATATGATATTTTTGATGTGTGCCGGGGTTTGTTTGAGTGTGGTGAGGCCAAGAACTCTTAGCCATGGTGAGGATGAGCTAAAAACTCTTGAGATTGGTTAAGATAAAGCAAAGAGTCTCCTAAAAGAAAGATGGGCTCCCAAGAGTATGGTTGAGTCCAAGAATTTCTTAAAGAATGGATGAGGTAAGTCCAATATCCATAAGAAATTGGGTGAGGCCAATTTACTTGCTTGGCAAGCCGTTATATGCTATGTATGACTTTCTTAAATGATAAAAATGCTTCTTGAATGTTTATACATGTCTATATGACCATACATGCATTTATGAGAGTTGTTTGCATCTATTATGTATGATTGAATGTGAGATGAGCTATTGGGATTCTTTGAATCTCATTCCCTCCTCTCCAATGATCCAACATGCTAAGTGGACTAAGTGGACAAGGTGATGGAAGCCAACCACCTTAAAGAGAAGAGATTGACACTAATATGTATGGTTTTTGCTCTTTAAAGCCACAATGATGCCTAATAGTGTAAATTATTGTTGTAAATGGTCTATGGCCTTTGGAACATATGTAATTATGAAAATATGTTATGTTTAAATGGGAAAATATATTATGTGACCACTAGTATGCAAATTGAGTATGTATGGGCAATGTAGCTTCTTGAATTAGTTTATGGAATTATGCATATGTGTGGATGAGATGGCCAAAATGAGATGCATGAGGGTTGGGACTATTTGGGCAGCTCACACAAGTCTTAATCATGTTTTTAGACTTGTCCAAAAGGTGCTAAACCCAAGGGAAAGCTATTTGGTTACTTTGGTACCTCATATGGAGCTAAAATTGATCATAATGGAACCCTATATCACTTTTTAGCCAAATGAATTCTTCTTGAACTAAGATTTGGCATGCAATTAGAGTTTGTTGAGAGCTTTTTGGGAAGCTAAAGAACATAATTTTCAGAGGTCTATAAAAAATTTGATGAATTTTCAAAGTTGACAAATTTTTTTGATTTTGGTGTGCTGCACTATTCATTTGGTCCGAAAATAAAATCTGTCACACAGGAATCAAATGATGTCTAATTGCCACGAAATTTTATATAGAGAAACTAGGAATCTAGTGACTTGTGCCAATTAGAAGCAGCTCATTTGGAGTCTAGAGATGGAGATATGAATTTTTAAAGATTCTGTCCAGTATCAAAAGTTTTACCCAACCTCAGTTACTGTTCTATTGAATTTCGAGGACTGGGCTGCCTGAGCTAGTCTAGATTATTATTTTTCCTCTAGCTAACATCCACAGCTTTCCAGATTGGTATTATTTGCATAGATTGGATTTTTGTGGAATTAATTGGACATTTTCAAAGTTTGTTGCAGAAATCTGTGATAGCATCAATGAGCAATTTGACCTATGAACCATTTTGGATGTTAAACATCCTTTGTGATAGATGTCATAATCTAAACATATTTTTAGTATGAATTAGACATCTGTAGCTATCCAAAATTGCCAAGAATGCATGATTTTGATTTTTCTAGAATTAGTTATGATTTTTCAAAGTTTGGTCAGAAAAGAGCAAATTCTGGCCGAAAATATACATGAGTATTTTGAGCTTTTCGTTGAGTTTCATGAGTTGTGGGCCACATTTTATGATGTAAATGAGTTTTATTCATGTAATTAAATATGAGAATATATGGTATGAGCTCACATGGTCCACGTGACATCGAATGGAATTTTTATATACGACGCAACACAAGAAAATGCATTATTTTTATTCCCTTTTTATTATTCCTTCATGGAATTTATGAATGTAATGCATGAGAATGTTATGAAACAAGATAGGAATATATGGTGTTACATCCTCCATCAAGAAAATAAAGCAAAGTTAAAGGAGATCATTCAGCTTCCTAGTCTCGACCTAAAGGAGTTTGTGTATCTAGGGATAGTTTTAATTTGTTCCAAACCTATTTTTGAGTCATATATGATGAGTGAAGATGAGGGGAAGTCTTGAAAAAAATTTAGAAATCATAGAAAGTAAGTTGGTGTTTTATGTTCCGTAATATGACCTAAAGAAGCAACATGTAGTTAGGCTCTTTATTTTAATTGTGTGATGACTCCAAGAGGCTTAAAAGGAGTTAAAAATCATATTTGAAAGAAAAGAATGGAGTCTAGAATTTAATTGATAGGTGTTTCTTCATTAGGTGCATTCTTGGAAACATAAAGGGGTTTATAGACTAAGCTAGAGTCTAAATAAGTTATATGGCTTTAGAATTAATTCCATGAGCCTAATTGGCTTCCATAAATTGTGTTTAGGCAAAAAAGGAAGGATCTCCACCTTCTTGGGTGTGTAAGGTCAAGGGAGAGAATTCAAGGCTTAAGGAAAAAGTGTACAAATGTTAGCAAGGTAGCTCTCTCCACCTTCTCTCATGCATGATTGCTTGCTTTACTTGTCTTTAAATGTGTGTATATGTACTTCAAGCCATGAAAAATCTTTTAGCATAAGCTCTTACTCCATTGTACCATGATGATGCATTATGTTTTTCAAATGATATTTATGATGCTTATTTTGGTTTACTTGAGTGTGTTAAGGCCAAAAACCTTTAGCCATGGTAAGGATGAGCCAAGAACCCTTAGCCATGGTGAGGATGAGCCAAGAACTCTTAAGATTAGTTAAGACAAAGTAAAGAGTCTCCCAAAAGTGAGGTTGACTCCCAAAAACATAGTTGAGTCCAAGAACCTCTTAAAGAATGTGTAAGGTAAGTCCAAAATCCACAAGTAAATGGGTGAGGCTAATCCACTTGCTTGGCAAGCCTATGTATGCTATATATGACTTTTTCAAGTGCTAAGAATGCTTTTTGAATGATTCCATATCACATATGCCATACATGCATTTGTGAGACTTGTTTTGCATGCTTTATGTATGATTGAATGGGAGATGAGCTATTGGGATTCTTTGAATCTCATCCCTTCCTCTCCAATGTTCTAACATGTTAGGTGGACCAAGAAAGCAAGGTAATAGAATCCAACCACCTTGAAGATGAGAGCATGACATCAAAGTGTCTTGAAATTATTACTTTAAGGCCTTATGGATAACAATTGATGAAATCCCTAGTTGCATATGACCTATGATATTATGAGTATGTATAATTATGTTAATGTATTATGTATAAATAAGAGCTAGGGTTATATGTATGGAAATACTCATTTTGGTCATGTAATGACAATTTTGCATTATGGAATTTCATGTATGAATGGAAGTGGAATAGCCAAAATGAGATTCATGAGGTTTGGGATCATTTGGGTAGTTCACACAAGTCCCAATTATGCTTTTAGACTTGCCTAAGTGGTGCCAAACCCCAAGGAAAGCCATTTAAACATTTTGGTATCTTATATGGTGCTAAAATTAACCATAATGGAACCCTATGTCACTTTTTTACCCAAATGAGCTTTTCTTGATCTCAGATTTGGCATGTAAATAGAGCTTGTTGAGAGCTTTTTGGGAAGCTGAAGAACAAAATTTTTGGAGGTTTAGAGAATATTTGATGAATTTTCAAAATTGGAAAAAATTATAGTTTTGGTCATGTTACTATTCACTTAGGTCCGAAAATGGAATCTGTCACACAGGGCCCAAATGATCTCCAATTTCTTCAAAATTTTATACAAAGAAACTAATCATTCCTAGTGACTTGTGTCACTTGAAGCACCCTATTTGGATGTCTAGAGAGGGAGATATGAATTTTCAAACAATCTGTTTAGTATCAGGAACTCTAGCTGACCTCAGTTACTGTTTGATTAATTTTTAAGATGTAAGCATACCTGAACTAGTATGGAGTTATTTTTTTCCTTTAGATAACATCCACAGATTTCCATATTGGTATCATTTGTACAGATTAGATTTTTTTGGAATTAATTGGACATTTTTTAAATTTGCTGCAGAATTTTGTGACAGCACCAGTGGACAGCTTGACCTCTAGAGCTTTTTGAAGGTCAAACGTCCTTTGTATTGAATGTTATGGCCTAGACATATTTTTAGTATGAATTATACATGTGTAGCTTTCTAGAATCACTAAGAATACATTCTTTTGATTTTTTTAGAATTAGTTATGATTTTCTAAAGTTTATGATAGAAAAGAGGAAAATCTGGCCGAAAATATACACATGTATTTTATGCTTCCCTTTGAGTTCCACGAGATGTAGGCCATTTTTAATGATAAAAATGAGTTGTATTCATGTAATTAAATATAAGAATGTGATGTATGAGCTTACATGGTCCACGTGACATTGAATGAAATTTTTATACGCAACATAATGCTAAGAAATACATTATTTAATGTTATTTTTTCTTGCCTCTTTGTGAGTTGTTTGATATAAGGCATAGAGATAGTATACAATGAGCTAAAAATATATGGTGTTACAAAGGATCATTAGCCACCCTTTTTATTGATCAGATGCTTGAGCGTTTAGCTTGAAAGTCTCACTGTTGTTTCCTTAATGGATTTTTAGGTTATTTCCACATATGCATAGCCTCAGAAGATAAAGAGAAGATAACATCTACATGCCCATTTGGAACATTTGCCTACAGAAGAATGCCTTTTGGTCTTTACAATACCCTTGGAACTTTTCGGTGGTGCATGGTTTCTATTTTTAGTGATTTTCTGGAACATGGTATAGAAATTTTATGGGTGATTTCATTGTATATAGGAACTCTTTTGATGACTGCCTGTGTAGTTTGGATAGAGTCTTAGCAAGATACATAGAGAAGAATCTTATACTTAATTTTGAAAAGTGTCATTTTATGGTTCGAAAAGGCATTATATTAGGTCATGTTGTATTTGAATAGGGCATAGAGGTTGATAAGGCTAAGATAGATGTTGTCACTTCTTTACCATACCCGGCATGTGTTCAGGAAGTCAGATCTTTCCTAGGTCATATAAGTTTTTAAAGAAGATTCATTTAGGATTTTAGTAAAATTGCTTTGCCATTATCTAAGTTTTTACAAAAAGATGTTGATTTCCATTTTGATGATGCATGTAAAATAGCTTTTGATGATCTTAAGAAAAGATTAACTTCCCTACCCATTATTCAACCCCCTAATTGGAACCTCCCATTTGAGCTTTTATGTGATGCTTCTAATTTTATTATAGGTGCAGTTTTAAGCCAGAGAGTGAATAAAAGGTCTTATGTGATAACTTATGCTTCCAAAACTCTGGATGGGACCTAAGAAAATTATACAATCATAGAAAAAGAGTTTCTTGCTATTGTTTTTACTTTGATAAGTTTAGATCATATTTGCTTAATACTAAAGTCATTGTTTTTACTGATCATGTAGCTTTGAAGTACTTACTGAAGAAGCTTGATGTGAAGCCAAGATTGATTAGATGGGTACTTTTACTTTAAGAGTTTGATATTGACATCTGAGATAAAGGTAGAGCTGAAAACTTGGTGGTAGACCAGTCGAGCCGAATTGAGGCTCTAAAGGTAAACTCTTTACCCATTGATGATGATTTCCTCGATGAGCATTTGTATGCTATGCATAGTTTCTACCCATGGTATACGGATTTAGTGAATTATCTAGCTGCTTTTGAATTGCCTATTAATTTGAATAAATATCAGTTGAATAAATTTAGGAGTGAAGCTAGATATTATATTTAGGATGATCCATACTTGTGGAGACTATGTAGTGACCAAGTGATTTGATGTTATGTGCCTGATATAGAATTTGATTCTGTTTTGAAATTTTATCACACACTTGCATGTGGAGGTCACTTCAGTCTAAAACACACAGCTAGGAAGGTTTTAGATAGTGGATTGTATTGGCCTACTTTGTTTCATGATGTCTTTAATTTTTTTAAAGATATGTCAGGTGTTAATAAATAGGTAGCATATTCAGGAGAAATGAAATGCCATAGCATCCCATTTTGTTTTGTGAGGTCTTTGATGTGTGGGGCATTGATTTTAAGGGACCTTTTCCTTGGCTCTGCATACATTTTATTGGCTGTTGATTATGTTTCAAAGTGGGTGGGAGCAAAACCCACTAGGACTGATAATTCTTCTGTGGTTATAAAGTTTGTTTGCTCTCAATTTTTTGCAGGTTTGGTATCCCCAGAGTCATTATCAGTGACCAAGGTACTCATTTTTGCAATTAGAGTATGCAAAACTTGCTTAGCAAGTATGGTGTTATGCATAAAGTAGCCACTCCATATCATCCTTAAATAAATGGCCTAGCAAAGATTTCTAACCAAAAGGTGAAGTAAATTTTGGAGAAAACAGTGCAGCCGAATAAGAAAGATTAGAGCAAGAGGCTAGATGATGCACCTTGGGCCTATAGGACTACCTACAAGACTCCTATTGGCATGTCACCTTATTGGCTGGTATTTGGGAAAGATTGTCACTTACCAGTAGAAGTGGAGCACAAAGCTTACTAGGCTATGAAGAAATGCAATTTGGATTTGAATGGATTGGGATCTCACAAGAAATTCCAACTCCAAGAGCTTGAAAAGAGTAGGTTGGAAGCATATGATAATGCAAGGATCTATAAAGAAAAGACAAAGGCATTCCATGATAAGGTGATTGCAAGAAAGGAGTTTGTAGTTGGCCAAAAAGTTTTACTTTATAAATCTCGCTTAAAACTCATGCCAAGTAAGCTTCGTTCTAAATGGGAAGGTCCATATGTAGTCTTTAATGTTTTCCCTTTTAGTGCAATTAAGCTTTTGGATGAGTAGATGGGAGTTAAATTCAAAGTTAATGGACATAGGCTTAAGCACTTTCGTGAAGGAGTACCAAGAGATGACAAGGAAGAGCTCCAACTTCATGACCCACCCTGATCCCCGATTGTATCCTTTCTCTTTCCCCTTTTATATTGTGTTGTCTTTCTGTTCATTGGACTGTGTGCTGGCATTGAGGACAATGCAATGTTTAAGTGTGGGGGGGATACAAATAAAATTTTTAGTTTTGCTTTATTTTGGTTAGTTGATTTTTTTAGTTTCTAGGTTTTTAGTCTTTTGTTTTATTTTTGAAGTGTTAAAGTTTTGTGTTGTTTTTCAGTTTTTGAAATTTTTTTTTTGTGTTTTTATGAAAGTTGCTAATGTTGAGGAGATCATAGCTTTGATATATCTTGATTTGATAGGAAATTGATCTTATGTTGAGAATGCAAGTTAAGTGGCAATTAGCTTTGCTTTAATGAAATTTGATGATGGTCAATTTACCTTGTGAGATTTTTGAATCTACTGATATTCATTTCTTGTGTATTCACCTATCTTGCTTTTATTCTACAACTTGGCTTGAATCTTATTCAAGGCCACATTTATTCATTTTTCATGCATGGAAAGGATTAAGGCATTCATTGTTGTTTTTTTTAGCTAGAGCCAAAGAGCCGTCCTATTTGTGTTTAATCTATTTGCTTTACCCCCTTTGAACCATATATGTTTCCTGTTTAGCCTTTTAGCCATGAAAAACAAATGTTCTTCTTACCTTAATTAGGATACTGTTGATTATTAAGGACAATGTATCTTGTTAAGGTGGGTGGAGGTGCATTTTTCACATCATTTATAGGCTATTTGTTTGTTCTTCTTTGGAAATATTCCAAGTAAAAAAGAGAGAGGAGAAAAGAAAATAAAATGAAAAAAAATGATGAATGACTCTTTTGTTGAAAAAATAAAAAAGAAAAAAAGAAAAGCAAAGTAAAAGAAAAGCATTTGAAATGTAAAAAGAAAAAAGAAAAAAAAGGAAAAGGAAAGAAAAGTTGTTCTCTTAGTGCATATATTTGTTTATGGTAAGTAGGGCCTTAAATGCACTTGCATTCCATTCTTATTCTTCTTTTGATGCCCTTGATGATTTTTAACATCCAGTTTGCTTTTTGAATTTCCTTCATTCTTTTGTTTACTACTTGTTTCATACCTTGGCCTACATTACAACCATAATAAAGACCTTTTGATTCATTCATTGGCATTTGATTTTGGTGGTAGAGATATAGATGATTGCCAAGCTTATGGTAGTAAAATTGGATAGGATAGAATTTGAGAGTAAGCACTTCATTCTAAACACTAAAGAGTAGAGTGATAAACACTAATCCAAGTGAGGGACTTTCAATGTATTTCATTTTTGTTAAGTGTATTGCCATGGTACTTTTTGCATTGATGCAAATGATATGACTTAGAGAATTGAACTTTTGATTTGCTTTGAGCTTCCCTGCACTAAGTGACCTACACAATTCTATTTTTTTTCTAATTTCTTTTCCATTATCTTTTTCTTAGAATTTTGGTTTTCTTTTGCCCGGGAGTGCAACCGCCTTAGTGTGGGGGAATTTGATGATTACTAATTTTCATATATTTTTTCCCTTATAATTAGGCATTTTAATGATAAATTTTGGCTTAAAAAATTTTAATTGGAGGTAATTGAGTTTATTGGTCATTTTTGCATTCTAAAAATTGATTTACAAAATTTTGGAATATTAGTGCATAAATCCTTTTTAACAAATTTGGTGAATATTTCCTACTTCATCTCTTCCATTCTTTTGTGCAGAACATGGCAGTAGGGTAGCTCACTTTTCATACACTCATCCAGCTTGGCACAGGTTCCCTGTTCATGCACAGACACGTAGCTTATATACTCACTCCGCTCTCGGGTCTAGTTAACAAATACACACACATATGCACTCACTCACGAAGCTGCAGATATAGGTTTCTAGTTTATGGGGTTTAACACATCATTCACGTGGAAGCTACTACTAGAGCACACACACACATGTGAGCAAAACCATGGGTCAGCTACTCTTGATACACCCACTCATACAGTAGCAGCCCATACATTTGCATAGTAGAACAACCATATGCACACACATCCTTTTCATTTACACCACACTCACTTCATTCACAGCCACGGGTCCATTCTCCATGTTGCTCCAAAATGTGAATGACATGAAGAATAGTAGCAAGATTAGAAAGAAGCTGTGGGTTATGAGATACCAAGTTAGATCACGTGAGGAATAAATGAAGCTAAAGAATAAACTCTTAAGCTAGAAAACGTGGAATAAGCTGAACAAAGAAGCTACAGGTTTTGGGACTCCATGAAGGAGGTTTGCATGGCTAGGAGTATAATAAAGAAGAGGGAGCTGGGCTGGAGAAGAGTAGCATGAGTGGAGGAATCACGAGCTAAATGAAGCAAGAGGAAAACTCGAAATGCAAAACACGTGAATCATTTTCGGGTTGATGGCTTGAGCTGAGCTAAAAAGCAAGTATTGGAGCCTTCCTTTACACACACTCAGTATGAAGAAAGAAGATAAGTAGAGACTCAAACACACACCATCATGCAGAACGTGGAAAACACGTGAAATAAGCTGAAGACTTATATTGAAGCTGATATGGGAAGTGACGTGCAAGAAGAATAAAAGAAAAAGCCACATGATTCATTTATTAAGAGAAGTTAAGGGTTTTTTTTATGGTAAGGCAACATAACATATTAATTAATGAATAAAATCAAGCATGAGTTGTAACAACCGGAAAAAAGGAAAAGGAAAAGAAAGAAGAAAGCTGAAAAATTTTTGAAATTCAGAAATTTTTCTAAGTCTACTCGCAATAGCGAGAAATGGTCTCGTTATAGCGAGAGTGCCTGTTCGCAATAGCGAAAGTGCTTCTAGCTATAGCGAGTGCGGGCATTCCATACAAAAACCAAGGAGATGCTCGCCGTAGTGTGCGCCATAGCGAAAGTGGGGGTCTGGAACTAATACGTGCTCGCCGTAGCAAAGGTTAAACCTCGCCATAGCGAAGGGAACTGATACGTGCTCGCCGTAGAGAAGGTTAAACCTCACCATAGCGAAGGTAACTAATACGAGCTCGCCGTAGCGAAGGTTAATTTTTGCCATAGCGAGGGTCAGTCCGGAAGAGTGTACAAAGCGAGAAATTGACTTCCTTAGATGACCCAACTCATTCTTTCTCTCTTATTTGCCCTAGACTTCGACCCAAGGAGAGAAAAGAGGCGTGGAGAGTGAGAGAGACCAAGAGAAGGAGGAAGAACAAAGGAAGGTAAGCAAGCTTCTCTATTTTCTTCTTAGCATCTTGATCTCCTCTCTTTGCCTTCTCTTTCTATGGTTTTGTTTATGAGAGTAGTGGGGTTTTAGGCATTGGTCAGAAGAGGGAAAGTGGAAAACACCCTTAAACCTCTTTGTTTTCCTTGAAAATGTTGTTTCCACTACCATGAGAACTTGAGAGAGAGGAAGAATTAGTGACATTCTAAAGAGAGAGAGAGAACCCCTAGGTTCTCATATGTTAGCAAGGTTTGCTCTGAAGAACTCCTAAGAGTTGTTGAGTTATGAGAGAGTAATTTAATGCTTTTGTTGTGTCTAGGCTCAAGAGAAGCACCTCCATCAAGGTGTGAGTGTGAAACCAAGAAGGGAGAAGAGGAATTGAAAGGAAAAGCTTGTGTTGACTCATAAGGTAGCTCTCTTTCCACTCTTTCTTGTTGCATTCTTGGATGTAATAGTCATTGTATGTTTATGTATATGCTTGTTGTGTGAGATATGCCATATGTTATTGCCATGATGCATTGTTACCAATGTGCTTGTGTGATGGATTGTGAGAATTGCTCGGGTGAGGTAGTGCTGAAAGTCCCTTGAGATGGGTGAGGTAAAGTCGAAAGTCCCTTGAGATGGGTGAGACAAGGGCAAAAGTCTCATAACCGAGTGAGGCCAAGTTAAAAGTCCCTAAATTCGGGTGAGGCCATCTAAAAGTCCCTAAAATCGAGTGAGGCTAGACCAAAAGTCCCTAGAGCTTACTTGTGGCATTGTTGTGATTTCCATGGCATGTACAACGTGTATTATATAATTGAGAATGGTTGGATGCTCAATTGCATGGTTTGACTTGTTATATGCCTTGACTGCTTCCTTGAATGAGTGCATGAGCTACTGAGATTCCATGAATCTCACCCCTTCCCCTCCCAACTTAACATGCTAGGTGGAGCTCAAGGAGAACCAAGTGCACACCAAGGAACCTAGAAGCATGTTTAGCTAGACTTTAGCTTATTTTAGTTCTTTTGTTATAAAGTGGTGCCAAATAAATATGCACCTACTATTTTTTGAGATGTAAATATTGTAGTAAGTGTAAATCTATGGGAACATGATGTATAAACTATGTAAATAGCCAAAGTAATGCAAATGTGGGTTTTGCCCTTTTTGTAGCTTGTATGTGATAGTGCATTTTGGCCTATAGCATAGTAAATTTGATATGTATGATGAATTGGACCACTTGGACATGCTATATAGACTATTTTCATACTTTAAAACTTGTCCATGAGGTGTGAGAACATGTGGGAGGCCATTTGGACCCACTTTGACCATTTTGGGTGCAAAAATCGTTAATTTTGTGAGCTCTTTCAAAGTATGACCAAACAAGCTCTTCTTACTATGTAATTTGGCATGCCTATAGAGTTTGTAGAGATATTCTTGGGAAGTTAAAGTGGGTAATATTTAGAGGTCTAGAGAATATTTGGTGAATTGTTGAAATTGGAAAAATTTGATGGTTTGGTCATGTACTGTTACCATAGGTCTGAAAAGAAGTCCATGTCATTCATAGACCACACGATGGCAAAATGTTATGAAATTTTATAAGCATAAACTAGACAACCACAATGACCTATACCAACTAGAATCACCTAAATTGGAGGTCTGTAGAGAGAGAACGAATCGTCTGAAGTTCTATATTAGTATCAGGGAGCCATCCGACCTCCATCACTGTTCCATCAATTTTCGGGGTCTAACGGCTACTGAACTGATCTGGAATTATTTCTTTCCTCTAGTAGACATCAATAGCTTTCCAAATTGGTATAATTTTCCTAAATTGGAAGTTTTTGGATTTAGTTACGAATTTTCGAATTCATGACAGTAAGCTGTGCCAAAAATAGGGATAGTCGGACCTCTGTCTCATTTTCAATGTCAAACATGATCCAAACATTGAGATTGTTATTGAAAATTATTTTTAGTGTGAAGTTAACACTTAGGGCTTTCCAGAAAGCTATGGTTTGCTAGATTCCCATTTTTCTCTAATTAGTTATGATTTTCCAAAATTAGAGCCAAAATATGACTTTTGGGTCCATTTAAGAAAATGAACATTCTTGGATTTTGGTTCCATACCCGTGGCTTATGGCTTGTTTTATACTATGTATGAGTTGTATAAATGGAGTGTGAGTAGAGAATGTGAATGATGGGTTCACAGGACCCACGGGGCAGAAGATAAGTGTTTGAAACCCCGTTCTATAGCATGAAAATGCCATGGTTGGTACTGGTTCTTTGGAAATCATATGGAATCGAGCCCAAAGGGAGGCTAGATGGAGTTAATATATTATGGTGTTACATTTTTGGTATCAGAGCAAAGGTTCAGGAACTTTTGCTCGATGTTAGGCTCTTGAATGATATGATTTGCTTGTATTTGGTGTGAATGGCCATGGAAGTTGTAGCATCCATATGCCTATGTGCTGGTGATATTATTGTGAATTGAGGATTGCTACTTCTTTTCAGACATGGTTGAGACTATATGGGCCAAGGGTAGAGGCAGACCACCCAGGGCTCAGAGAGTTGAGCCAAAGGTTCCTGTTGGGCTTGAGGATCCTCTGCGGGCCATTATGGAGAGGCTTGACCGGTATGAGGCCATGATGGGCCAACACCAAGAGATGATGCAACAACAGAGGTATATTGCCCAGCAACAGCATGATATGATCATGCATTTACAAGACACCCTGGCCAGGCAAGAAGAAGCCAGGAGAGATGCCCCTATACCTCAACCATCCATATCCAGACCAGCATTCCACCTGCACCTCCCCAGGAGCCTGCTGCTCCTCAGACCCAGATGCCTATCCAGAAAGTGTTAAAGCAGTTTTGACAGAATAATCTACCCTCGTTTGACAAGGAGTTGGATGCGGATAAGGCAGAGACTTGGGTTATGCAGCTAAAGAAAATATTCTCAGTGATGGATGTACCACCGGGCAGAAAGCTCAGCTAGCCACTTTCATGTTAGAAAAGGAAGCTGATAGATGGTGGTGTAGCACGAAACCCCTGATGGAGACCAAGAACATACAAATAACTTGGGAAAGCTTTTTGGTCAAGTTTTATGGGAAATATGTCCCTAGTTCGGTGAGGAAGAAGAAAGAGATGGAATTTATGGGCTTGAGACAAATGGATGAGATGACTGTGGACCAATATGTGGCCAAGTTCATTGAGTTGTCTTGGTATTCCTCTTACCTCCAGAGGTATGATGATGAACCTTGGAGATGTGAGCAGTTTGAGACTAGGTTAAAGCCTCTGATTAGCGACAGAGTCACTCCACAGCGAATCAGGAAATTCAATACCCTTGTGGAGGTCAGCAGGGTGATTGAGACTAATCTGCAAGCTATCATGCCTGCTGCGACTACGGCTAGTTAGAAGAGGGTTTTGGATTTAAAAAGGCCGAAACCGGAAAAGGGTTCTAGTTTGACACCTAGCACCAAGAGGAGAGGCAAGGGGCCGTGGAATAGAAGGCCACAGCGAGGTATGCCACCTCCTCGGAGCCAGTCATCCTTCCAGTAGTCTCTGATGACATGCTTCAAGTGTGGGAAGCCGGGGCACATTGCTAGACACTGTCCTCAGATGGATACAGTGCCTCCTCTTAGGCCACAGACCCAGGGCCGAGTGTTTGCCCTCACTCAGTAGGAAGCCAGTGCATCTCCTAGTTTGATCCAAGGTACGCTGATAGTGAATGGCTTTCCTGTAGTTGCTATGTTTGATTCAGGTGCTAGTCACTCATTTATATCCTATGATTGTGTGAGGCAATTGGGTCTGGTCATTAGTGTCTTGCCATTTGACTTGTCTGTCACTACACCTATTAGAGGCCACGTGGTTACTTCCCATACTTGCTTAAATGTCACTGTTCAATTTAACCATTGTCATACCACTATTGATTTGGTTTGTATGCCCTTCCATGATATTGATTTGATTATTGGTATGAACTGGTTGGCCGCAAATAATGCCATACTTGATTATGAACACCGAACCATTTCCCTACCTTCTTGTGGGACTATACCTAGGGTAGGAGCTGAGTTATCCTTTATGACTATTGCCCAGGTTGAGAGATATTTAGAGTGTGGATGTCAAGGGTTTCTAGTTTTTTTCTCTATTCAGGCTGAGGTAGAAGAAGAGATAGAGGAGATCCCAGTTGTCAGGGAATTCTCGAAGGTTTTCCCTAAAGAGTTTGACTTTAGTGGCCTACCCCCTGAGAGAGAATTAGAGTTCCCTATAGACATAGTGCCTGGGGCTGGACCGGTGTCCAAAGCTCCTTACAGGATGGCTCCCGCCGAGCTTGCTGAGTTGAAAGAGCAGATAAAGGAATTGTTAGAGAAAGGGTTTATCCACCCTAATGTTTCACCTTGGGGAGCTCCTGTGTTATTTGTGAAAAAGAAGGATAGTAGCTTGCATTTGTGTATAGATTACAGAGAGTTGAATAAAGTTACCATCAAGAATAAATATCCTCTCCCTAGAATTGATGATTTGTTAGATCAGTTGGTTGGGGCATATGTGTTTTCCTAGATAGATCTTAGATCTGGGTACCACCAGTTGAGAGTGAGAACTGAAGACATCTCCAAGACGGCCTTCAGAACGAGATATAGGAACTATGAGTTCCTTGTGATGCCATTCGGGTTGACAAATGCGCTCGCTGTGTTCATGGATTGCATGAACAGGGTATTCAGACCGTATCTAGATTAGTTTGTGGTGGTCTTCATTGATGATATTTTAGTGTACTCCAGATTCCTTGAGGAGCATGAGAGGCATTTGAGATTAGTCCTAGACACCTTGAGAGAGAAAAGGTTGTATGCTAAACTTAGTAAATGTGAGTTTTGGTTGACCGAGGTGAGATTCTTAGGTCATGTGATCTCACGAGATGGGGTCGCGGTTGATCTCCATAAAGTTGAGGCTGTGTTACAGTGGGATAGACCTAGAACGATCACCGAGGTTAGAAGTTTCTTAGGTTTGGCAAGGTATTATAGATGATTTATTCAGGACTTTTCTCGGATGGCCTTACCCCTGACGAGGCTAACTAGGAAAGAGACACCTTTTGTGTGGGATGATAGATATGAGAAGAGTTTCCAGGAGTTGAAACTCTGTCTGACCACTGCCCCTGTACTGATTATCCCTGACCCTAGTAAGCCATTTGTGGTTTATTGTGATGCTTCGAGCAAAGGGTTAGGATGTGTGTTGATGCAGCAGGGTCGAGTAGTGGCATATGCCTCGAGGCAGTTGAGGCCTCATGAGAAGAATTATCCCACGCATGACCTGGAGTTAGTCGCCGTAGTGTTTACACTTTAAATTTGGAGACACTATCTGTATGGTGCTACCATAGAGATCTATAGTGACCACAAGAGTCTGAAATACTTATTTGACTAGAAAGAACTCAATATGAGACAGAGAAGATGGATGGAGTTCCTAAAAGATTATGATTATGTGTTGAAATATCATCCGGGCAAGGCCAATGTGGTGGCGGATGCCCTGAGTAGAAAAACCATCCATGTAGCCCATATGATGATTAGGGAGCAGGAGCTCCTAGAGAAGTTTAGAAACTTGAACCTCTCTTGTCAGGTGGTATCGGGTAAATTGTATCTGAGTGAAACCCGAGTTGAGAATATATTGAAAACCCAGATCTTAGATGCCCAGAGAGAGGATGAGTTCCTGAAATGGATCAGGAATGAGATTTCCCAAGGTAAGACCTCAGATTTCAAGGTGTCTGAGGATGGTATGATAGTATATCGAGATAGAATCTGTGTGCCTAGTCAGAATGAGTTGAGAGAAAGCATTTTAGAAGAGGCACATAAGAGTAAGTATACTATCCACCCAGGTGCCACCAAGATGTATCAGGATTTGAAAAGAATTTTCTGGTGGCCAGGAATGAAGAATGATGTGACGGATTATGTGGCTAGATGCCTAGTGTGTCAGAGGGTAAAGATAGAACATAAAAAATCGGCTGGGTTGTTGCAACCTCTAGATATCCCTGAGTGGAAGTGGGATAGTATAGCCATGGACTTTGTTATGGGGTTACCCAGGACATCCTCTGGACACGATGCTATTTGGGTAGTTGTGGATAGAATGACGAAGTCTGTACACTTTTTAGCTATCAGGGCTACTCATACACTGGATAGATTAGCCCAGTTGTATATCAGAGAGATAGTGCGACTTCATGAAGTACCCAGTCGCATAGTTTCGGATAGAGACCCCAGGTTCACATTGAACTTTTGGAGGTCATTGCAGCATGCTTTAGGGACCAGGTTGTGGTTTAGTACTGCATATCACCCCCAGACAGATGGTCAGACTGAAAGGACCATCTAGACATTGGAAGACATGTTGAGGGCATGTGTATTAGAAATGAGGGGTAACTGGGATGCGTATTTATCATTAGCAGAGTTTACGTATAATAATAGTTATCATTCCAGTATTCAGATGGCCCCTTATAAGGCTTTGTATGGGAGAAAGTGCAGATCCCCTCTGTATTGGGTTGAGCTAGGTGAGAGGAGTTTGATAGGATCTGAGATTGTGGACCAGACCACCCAACAAATAGAATTGATTAGAAAGAGACTCCTCACGGCCCAGAGTAGGCAGAAAAGCTATGCTGATAAGCGAATGAGGCCGTTAGAGTTTGAGATTGGAGACCATGTGTTCATTCGAGTATCTCCAGTGACAGGAGTAGGTCGGTCAATGAGGGTAAGGAAGCTCAGTCCTAGGTATATTGGTCCATTTGAAATCCTTAAGAAAATTAGACCCGTGGCTTACCGAATAGCCTTACCTCTTAACTTAGCCCAAATCCACAGTGTTTTTCATGTCTCCCAGTTGAAAAAGTATTTACCAGACCCCTCACATGTCATAGAATATGAGCATGTGCAATTGCAAGAAGATCTTTCCTATGAAGTGAGACCGGAGAGAATTGTGGATGCTAAGCTAAAACAGCTGAGAAGCAAGAACATTCCTCTGGTGAAAGTGATCTGGAGAGGTCTGACATCTGAGGAAGCAACCTGGGAATTGGCAGATGAAATGAGGCAAAAATATCCAGAGTTATTCCCTTGAGATAAGTCTTTAAATTTTGAGGACGAAATTTCATTTAAGAGGGGTAGAAATATAATAACCGGAAAAAAGGAAAAGGAAAAGAAAGAAGAAAGCTGAAAAATTTTTGAAATTCAAAAATTTTTCTAAGTCTACTTGCAATAGCGAGAAATGGTCTCGCTATAGCGAGAGTGCCTGTTTGCAATAGCGAAAGTGCTTCTAGCTATAGCGAGTGCGGGCATTCCATACAAAAACCAGGGAGCTGCTCGCCGTAGCATGCGCCATAGCGAAAGTGGGGGTTTGGAACTTATACGTACTCGCCGTAGCAAAGGTTAAACCTCGCCATAGCGAAGGGAACTGATACATGCTTGCCATAGCAAAGGTTAAACCTCACTATAGCGAAGGTAACTAATATGAGCTCACCGTAGCAAAGGTTAATTTTCGCCATAACGAGGGTCAGTCTGGAAGAGCGTACAAAGCGAGAAATTGACTTCTTTAAACGACCCAACTCATTCTTTCTCTTTTATTTGCCCTAGACTTCGACCCAAGGAGAGAAAAGAGGCATGGAAAGTGAGAGAGACCAAAAGAAGGAGGAAGAACAAAGGAAGGTAAGCAAGCTTCTCTCTTTTCTTCTTAGCATCTTGATCTCCTCTCTTTACCTTCTCTTTCTATGGTTTGTTTGTGAGAGTAGTGGGGTTTTAAGCATGGGTCAGAAGAGGGAAAGTGGAAAACACCCTTGAACCTCTTTGTTTTCCTTGAAAATGTTGTTTCCACTACCATGAGAACTTGAGAGAGAGGAAGAATTGGTGACATTCTAGAGAGAGAGAGAGAACCCTTAGGTTCTCATATGTTAGCAAGGTTTGTTCTGAAGAACTCCTAAGAGTTGTTGAGTTATGAGAGAGTAATTCCATGCTTCTGTTGTGTCTAGGCTCAAGAGAAGCACCTCCATCAAGGTGTGAGTGTGAAACCAAGAAGGGAGAAGAGGAATTGAAAGGAACAGCTTGTGTTGACTCATAAGGTAGCTCTCTTTTCACTCTTTCTTGTTGCATTCTTGGATGTAATCGTCATTGTATGTTTATGTATATGCTTGTTGTGTGAGATATGCCATATGTTATTACCATGATGCATTGTTACCAATGTGCTTGTGTGATGGATTGTGAGAATTGCTCGGGTGAGGTAGTGTCGAAAGTCCCTTGAGATGGGTGAGGTAAAGCCGAAAGTCCCTTGAGATGGGTGAGACAAGGGCAAAAGTCTTATAACTGAGTGAGGCCAAGTCAAAAGTCCCTAAATTCAAGTGAGGCCATCCAAAAGTCCCTAAACTTGGGTGAGGCTAGACCAAAAGTCCCTAGAGCTTACTTGTGTCATTGTTGTGATTTCCATGGCATGTACAACGTGTATTATATGATTGAGAATGGTTAGATGCTCAATTGCATGGTTTGACTTGTTATATGCCTTGATTGCTTCCTTGATTGAGTGCATGAGCTATTGAGATTCCATGAATCTCACCCCTTCCCCTCCCAACTTAACATGCTAGGTGGAGCTCAAGGAGAACCAAGTGCACACCGAGGAGCCTAGAAGCATGTTTAGCTAGACTTTAGCTTATTTTGGTTCTTTTGTTGTAAAGTGGTGCCAAATGAATATGCACCTACTATTTTTTGAGATGTAAATATTGTAGCAAGTGTAAATCTATAGGAACATGATGTATAAACTATGTAAATAGCCAAAGTAATGCAAATGTGGGTTTTGCCCTTTTTGTGGCTTGCATGTGATAGTGCATTTTGGCCCATAGCATAGTAAATTTGATATGTATGATGAATTGGACCACTTGGACATGCTATATAGACTATTTTTATGCTTTCAAACTTGTCCATGAGATGTGAGAATATGTGGGAGGCCATTTGGACCCACTTTGACCATTTTGGGTGCAAAAATCGTTGATTTTGTGAGCTCCGTCAAAGTATGACCAAACAAGCTCTTCTTGCTATGTAATTTGGCATGCCTCTAGAGTTTGTAGAGATATTCTTGGGAAGCTAAAGTAGGTAATATTTGGAGGTCTATAGAATATTTGATGAATTGTTGAAATTGAGAAAATTTGATGGTTTGGTCATGTACTGTTACTATAGGTCCGAAAAGAAATCCATGTCATTTATAGACCAAACGATGGCCAAATATCATGAAATTTTATAAGTATAAACTAGACAACTACAGT
Source organism: Erythrophleum fordii (assembly GCA_032878935.1). Lineage (NCBI taxonomy): Eukaryota > Viridiplantae > Streptophyta > Magnoliopsida > Fabales > Fabaceae > Erythrophleum > Erythrophleum fordii. The sequence continues at coordinate 24,753,113 of JAVQMF010000054.1, read as the reverse complement.
GACCTATACCAACTAGAATCATCTAAATCGGAGGTCTGTAGAGAGAGAACGAAGTGTCTGAATTTCTATATCAGTATCAGGGAGCCATCCGACCTCCGTTACTATTCTACCATGTCATTCATAGACCAAATGGTGGCTAAATGTCATGAAATTTTATAAGCATAAACTAGACAACTACAATGACCTGTACCAACTAGAATCACCTAAATTGGAGGTCTGTAGAGAGAGAACAAACTGTCTGAAGTTCTATATCAGTATCAGGGAGCCATCCGATCTCCATTATTGTTCCATCGATTTTCGGGGTCTAAGGGTTACTGAACTGATCTAAACTTATTTTTTTCCTCTATTAGACATCTGTAGCTTTCCAAATTGGTATAGTTTTCCTAAATTGAACTTTTGTGGATTTAGTTACGAATTTTCGAAGTTCATGACAGTAAGCTGTGCCAAAAACAGGGACAGTCGGACCTCTGTCTCATTTTTTATGTCAAACATGATCCAAACGCTGAGATTTAGTTGGAAATTATTTTTAGTGTGAAGTTAACACTTAGAGCTTTCTAGAAAGATATGGTTTGCTAGATTCCCATTTTTCTCTAATTAGTTATGATTTTCCAAAATTAGAGCCAAAATCTGACTTTTGGGTCCATTTAAGAAAATGCACATTCTTGGATTTTGGTTCCATACCCATGGCGTATAGCTTGTTTTATGCTATGTATGAGTTGTATAAATGGAGTGTGAGTAGAGAATGTGAATAATGGGTTCACAGGACCCACGGGGCAGAAGATGAGTGTTTGAAACCCCGTTCTATAGCATGAAAATGCCACGGTTGGTACTGGTTCTTTGGAAATCATATAGAATTGAGCCCAAAGGGAGGCTAGATGGAGTTAATATATTATGGTGTTACATGAGTAGCATGTGTTGAAGCAAGCCAACATGGAAAAGAAAATAAAAACATAAAAAAATGTAGCTGGGAGAAAAATTCACACAGGGAACTCTAGGATATCATTCATCTCATGTGATTCACGTTACATTACACACGCATCTATTCGATCTCATCAACACATTTTCATTTCAATCATCCATATCCATTCATGAAAAGGCTAAGGAGTTAAGAAAGGAAGGCACATGATAATTAAAAATGCACGGGGCAGCAGTGAATGAAGTGAATAATGACGCGATGAAAAAGGCAGACAAAAACAACATAAAGAAAAATGTGAAGTAGGCTAGTTGGGGGGGAATGTGAATAGAGCAGTGAAGAAGAGGAGTTGGTTGTGACCTCCAAAGATGTGAAAGGAAGGGGAGAAGAAATTTATTCAAGAGTCTAGATGATTTCAGCTTCTTCCTTCCTCCATTGTCTTCCAATTATCTTCTCCATGGTAGCTTGATTTCCCATGGGTAGCTGGCTGAAGAGTGGGCTCCCTTGACGCAGATTTGAGCTTCAAATTGCTTCTCCCAATTGGATAAATTCTCTTTGCTTAATCTTTTAATTTCAGCATTGTTTCCTTTATTAATTTGACTAGGTATAGCTTATTAATTTAGGAATTTAATTGCTGGAATTTACTGGATTGGTTGTAATTTTCTATTTGGATGTTAATTTTAATCTTTAAATGTTTATGGAAAGTCCAGACTTGGTGGCTGTATAATTTGCTATTAATTTCCTCTTGATTTTAGGCCAATTGATGCAATGGTTATTGGATTAAGTGGCTGGAGTTTCTGTACAATTGTTATGTTTGAGGAATTTATTAATCTAATTGGTTGATTAGCATTTTAAGTGAATTGCTCAGTAGATTTTATTGAGCATTTAGGATTGATTTTATTGTGTTCTTATTCTTAACTCAATTGGTTAATTCTTCAAGGTTTCTTGTGGTTGCAAAGTCCTTGAATTATTAATGAATGGAGTCTTGGATGGTAATTCAAGAGTTCTTATAGAGAATACACTAATGAGCAAGAGTTTAAATCCAATTTTGGTACATTAAAAAGGGAGCAAGGATAATTGAATTCTATGAAGTCCATTTAAAGGCTAGTTACCACATTTTCTTAGTTGTTTACTTCACTTAGTCTTAAGCTTTTAGCTCTTGTCATTTTAAATTTAATTTAATTAAATTAGAGACAAAAACTCTTTGGGAAATGACCTAGGTTGTACTATTACCTATGAGTTTATTTTTCTACCTAGTTTTATTTGAGATTACGTGACACAATCGTTAAGTGTATTATTCAATATTCATGTGATATGTTTGATTACCACTTAACCATCCTGTGGTAATTTAGATTTAAATTTTATGAATAAATCATGTGAATATTAAAATGATTTATTGCTTTATTATTAAATGCTTATTTCACTTATATTTTAAATATTTTCATTATGTTTTCAGTATAAAAAACATAGGTTTTCTTACGAAATTTTTTTGTGTGGAAAACCCTAGAATTTTGTGAGAATGGTCATTTTAGTAGAAAATTCTCACAAACTTTGGGTTATTACCAAAAAAAAAAAAAACAACAACAACAATAGGAATTCAAAATTCCCATGGAAAAATTTAATGAGAAAGTCTTTTTGCAAAATTTTTCTATGAGAAATATCTATGAGAATAAGTTGTTTAAAAGTTATGAAAATTTTGTGACTTTCTCACCAATTATCTCATGATAAAATTTGTGAGAAAGAAAGAAAATTCAAAATTTTTTGGATTCTTATGATAAAATTCCATGAGAATCCACATACATTTCTTATAGTAAAATGCTATAAGAAACTAAAAAATTCAAATTATTTTGGTTTCTTTTGAATTTATACTATGAGAAAATTACAACTTTTTTCTCACACCATTAATCTATGAGAGACCTAAAAATTTAATTTTTTTTTTGGTTTCTCATGACATAATACTATGAGAATGAAGTTGGAGCTTTCTCATAGTAAAATTCTATGAGAAATAAAAAAATTCAAAATTTTTTTAGTTCTCACAAAATTTTATCATAAGAATGATAAAAATTTTAAGAATAATTTTTTTAGATTTCTCATAGATATTTATTGTGAGAAAATAAAAATGTTGTAGTTTTATGTTTTCTCATGATATAATATTATGAGAAAGCTAGAAAGTTAGAGGAAAAAATTACAAGAAGGGAAGAAAGAGTGATAGATGGAGTCCTCTTGGGGTAGCAATGAGAAAGAAGGCAGTAGTAGTAGTGGATGTTGGAATAGGAGGCAACCTACAAGGAATAACCTTTGAAGAAGAAATGTGGGTTCCCTAAGATGTTTAATGACCACCTTGATAGTTTGCAATCAATGTAGGAGGAACCATAGACATAGACCATGTTTGGTGGGTTATAGTTGTGACAAATTGGTGCATTAAGCTAGGAATTATAGTGCACCATTGGAGTTTACCTCAATTGCCAAGCCATTAACCCAATGTCAAGTATTTGCCCTTTTGTAGCAAGAGACTAGTAAATCTTTTAGTTTGATTTGAGATACTCTTTTAGTTCACAATTGTATTATAAATGCGTTGTTTGGTTTCGATGCCATGCATTCATTCATCTTTTATGATTGTGTTCAACATCTGCGTCTTAAGATTTTGTGATGACATCTCGATCTTGCTTGAATTGTGTTGTTTAATTAGATAATCATTGTAAAACGTTTAACTTGACTTGCATTCCTTCGCATGATATTGATATCATTATTGATATAGATTGGTTGTTCACAAATAATGCGATACTTGATTATACTCATAAGACTATTTTTTTGTTGACTGACATCCTTGAATCCCAATTGTCGATTGTAATATCTGCTCTTCCTAAATTTGAATTGAAAGTAGTAAGTAAGAATAGAATAATAATCTGAGTATCTAGAAATGAGATTATAAAGTTAAAAATGGCTTAAAACCATAGCTAAAACGACTAAACAGTTTAAACCAAAAAAATAATGGCAAAATCATAATTTTAGATAAGTTTTTAAAAACTCAAAGAAGGAAATTTTAAATAGTAAAATTAAGTTCACTAAGGTTCTCAGGCCCTAAAAACCATAGGAACCGTTAGAATAACCAAAACCCTTCTGATGTGCAATTTAAGTCGTTAGTTGACCCAAATTTTGACCAAGCCATTTGAAATGGTTTCGAACCCTATAAATATGAAATTAAATGTTTTTAGTAAACTAAAGGGCTTGAATTTTCATGTGGAAAAGATGGTTCTTAAAAAAGATTTAAAATAGGCTTAAATTGGGGAATTGAACATGAGGGGCATAATGGGAATTATGGAAATTATTTTAAAATTCTTCCTTTCTTCTCATTTAGTGTCATGCCACTCTCCTAAAGACCAAAACCAACTTTGTTTATCTTTGAATTGGCACCCTAAGTTGCCAAAGAAGAAGGAAGGGAGGAGGAGATAGAAGATAGCTAAGAAAAGGTAAGAAATTATCCACTTTTTCATGGTATTTCATTCACCAATCTTTTCCTCTCTAAGCTCTCTCTATGGGTGATTTTAGCTTCTTAAAAGAAGCATTTTAGTGGTTGGTTACTTGGGAGAAAGAGAGGATTTGAAAAAATAAATTATAATATCAAAATCTCCATTTAACAAGAAATTAAATAAGGTATGCTTTGAATTAGAAAAGTTACTTTTCTTTGATTTCTCTTCCCTTCACCAATTTGGCCTAAATAAGAGCATCTTATATGGAGTTGAATTTTAACCAAAACTTGATAGAAATCATGGTTTTGAAGCATGTAAGATTTGATAGTGCAAGAAGAGTCAAGTAAAAAGCTATAGAATACAACTTATGACAATTAGAGTTTTCATTGCACTTTAAAAGTTTTGGAACTATAATAAGGCATTTTAAGCTATATGAATTCATAATTAAGCTAGAGAGAAGCTAATGAATGCTCACATGCATCAAATTCCCAAAGAGAATAACCAAGACTCCAATTGTCCTCCATATGTGTATAGTTTTAGCCAAGGGGTGCTTAAAGCACTTAGGGAGTATTTTCTTGGATTCTAATGGTTTAAGAGACTTAGATATGAAAAATAAATAATTATGGAAGCATTGGATTGAATTTAGAAGCCCTAAATTGAAAGTTAAAATTTTAGGGCCTAAATAAAGTTAAAGAAGCAAGTTGGTCTTAAACCCTTTTAACCAAATATATGATGACCTGAATGACTTTCATTAGGGTTATGTGGCTCATAGCAAGTGAGAGTTTAGAGCCTAGAAAAAGAAAAACAAAAGTTGCCTCTTAAAGGACCTAAACTAACATTAATTTCCATATTAGGCTCTAATAGAATTAAGTGAACTTAATGAGACCTAGGATGGATCTTAATGAGTTAATTTGCCTTGTAAATTGCTATGTATAGGCCAAGCTAGTCCAAACTCACCAAAGTGTTGTTAAGCTAAGCAAAGACAAGAAAAAAAAAATCAAGAGCAAGTGGGCTAGTGGTATCTTGAAGTTTCACAAGTTCTAAGGTTTCTCTATTTCCTTATCTTGCATACTTTAAATGCTTGAGTGAATTAAAATACTTGTATGTGTTGTTACTTGGTGTATTCATGAGCTATGTCTTGATATGCTTTCTATTATGAGTTTTATGTATGGGTTTGACATGTTTTTTTACTTTAGCTCCTTATGGCATGAAATTTAGCGCAGTAGCTCTTTTTTTACCTCGGGTTGAATTTAGTTAAGCCTAACTAGTTTGTTTTGATGCCATGGCTTGATGAGACATGAGTTTTTATGTTAAAAGTTGCATTTAAGATACATGAGGCATATGAATGGTATTCTTGCACCACATGCATTGCATTTTCTCATAGTGTTCATGTATGCATGGATTTGGTAAAAATTAGCTATTGAGATTCTTCTTGAAATCTCACCTATATAATCCCACTAACCATTTCAAGTTGTTCAAGTAAAGAGAAGGAGGTAGAGAAGCATTAGACTCTAGGAAATTATGTACTATGAATTTTGTAATGTAAATGTGCTACCTGTGCAAGGTGTACTTAAAGAGTTAGAAAGTTTATGTATGTATGATGGATAATCATGTATATGATGAGGCTTGTAATGGAATCATATGTAGAAGTCAGAGCACCTTAATATATGTCATTTTGAGTTAAGAGTTGGCTTTTTGTTATAACATGTACATATGAGATGCATGGAGGTTCCGATGCATATTTGTGTGTTTGATGGTCATATTTCTGTATAAGCCTTAATTTTCATGTTTGACCTTATAGATTGCATGTTTCGGATGATTGAAATTTGCTCAAAGTGGGAGAGTATAATTTAGAAACCATGTGAACAATTTTAGAACCTAAAATTGGTTCCAAAAAGTTCTAAATTGCATATCTACCATTGAAAGCTCAAATGACTTAATTTGGAATTGAAATTTGGCATGTAATTAGAGAATTTCTAGATCTTTCTGACAAGCTAAGAATATAAATTTTTAGAACTCTATAGAATATTTTATGAATTTTCAGAGTTTAGAAAATTCTATAAAAAAGTCATGTGATTGTTCACACTACACCAATTTATGTTTTTCTTGTTTTTGAGGGGCCATATGAATTCAGTTGCTCATGAAACTCTATAGGCATAAAATTCATATTATACGCTTTTTGTAGCCATTGAGTTTTCATAAATCGGAGTTACGTTGCACAAGATATGAATTTTTGAAATTTAATGCATAATATGTGAAATGGTCAATTTTGGGTTCTTAAGCTTCCTTAGGCTTTTAGTGTGTATTTTCTAATCAAATGGATCAAAACAAGTTTGTTTATGATGAACATGAATAAAGAAAAAGAAAAATTTGAAATTTGACCCCTATAGCTCTGATTGACATGTAAACAAATCAATTTTCACCACGGGAAGCTTAGTAATGGTTATAAACTTTGTTGCTAATGCCTATAAATAATATGAGTTAAATAAAGTTAGGTATGACATTGATTGGGCTTTTTTGTGTCTGTTGCCTAAGTTAAGGGGTACATGTTATACCTATAAGATAGTTTATTTGCCAGTTTACATCCTTGAGGGGCACTTAATTGACAAACTGGCTTACCTCTGAGCTTATCCCAGATACATGGTATTTTTCACATGTCTTAATTAAGAAAATATCAACCATACCCTTTGTAATAGTGTAACATCTGGTACTTCTGTAAATGTGAGAAATGTAACATTTGATTTCTCCGTAAATGTATGAAACTAACCGAATACAAAAGGAAGTTCTCCAAAGAGAGGGATTTGAGGTCCAATAAAATTAGAACAATATTCTAGATCTCAAATAATGATGATCTAAGATCGGAGGTGCCTTGAAACTGAAGTTAGAATAACTAGATAGAATTTAATGAAACTGCAACGAAACTTAATGACATTTTTGTAATTTTGGATGCTTTTTGGAAAACTCATAGGAGGAATTTTTAAATGAGAAAATTGAGTTTCCCAGGATTCTCAGAGACTTTAAAAACCATAGAAACCCTTATAATGATTTAAACCCCTCTAGTTTACGTTTTAGAGCATTGGTTAACCCAAACTTTAACTGATTCATTTGAGAAGGTTTCAAATCCAATTTAATCAAAGGCATTTTATGAATTAAAGAACTTAAATTTTATGATGGAAAAGACGGTTCTAAAAAAGGAGTTAAAATGAGCTTAAACGGAGTAAACATGTGTGTAGGGGTAAAATGGTCATTTTGAAAAATTATAAAAGAGGCTTCTTAAGTAAGATTACATCTCATCATCTTCTCTAAGCTTCCATTTTTAGATTTTTAAAGAGTTATGGCCTGACACTAAGTGGGGGGGGGGAGAGAGAAGAAGTTTAAGCTTCCATTTAAATAAGTAAATGGCCTTGTTTCATCCCGTGCCAGTTAGGAAAGTTGTTCCTTTCTCTAAGAGCTCTCTAATGGTGGTTTTTTTTTCTTAAAAACTTGAAGATTCAGGTCTAACCCAAGCCAAAAAGGAACTCTTTTCAAGAAACCAATCAATGGAAAATAATCTATGCAAGAGAGCTCCATTTTAAGGTAAGACTTTACTTGAAACACTTGCAAAATTTGTTGTTTCTAAGCCATTTAAGCTTCGATCTAGAGATAGAAAGTGAGGAGGAGAGTTTTTCTTTATGTGTTCTTTATGGAACTAAGGGTTATGGAGTGTGAGGATTAAGAATATGCAACTAGAATTGAAAAGGGAGCTTTAGAATGCAAGTTATGGAATTTAGGGATTTGGTTGCACCTAGGCTAAGATGAAGTTTCCTAATACTAATTTAAGTTGTCTAAGAATATATATGAGTTCTTAAGACATCAAGAGAGCCTCCCATATGCTTCTCCCATCAAAGAAATCAAAACAACTCTATTGGTGATCCAAAGAGACATTGCTGCGACCTAGCATGGAAGGAGCACCAAGGGAGTGTTTTAATTTCTTCTAAGCTTAGTTTTGTATCATATATGATGGGAGAGGATGAGAAGAAGCCTTGGAAAAATATTAGGAAGCCTAGGAAGTGAGATGGTACCATGGGTTCCATATTGTGACTTAAAGAAACAACATATAGTTAGGCTCCTCAAATGATTGTGTAATGATCTCAAGAGGTCTAAATGGAGTCAAAAACCATATATGGAAGGAAAAAATGGAGCCAAGATGATGTTTTCCCAAGGTTGCTTCATTAGGTGCTTTATAGAATCATAATTGAACCATATGAGTGCTAAAGTTTTTCTAGAATGTGTATGGCATTAGAGATTATTCCAAGAGTGTAATTACATCTTATTTGATGTGTTTAAGACAAAAGAATCAAGCTCCACCTCTTTGTGGGTGTTTGGTCGAGGGAGAGGAAGGAATTTCCATGGATAAAGTGTGCTCTTATATACAAGGTGGCTCTCTCTTCTTTCTTTCTTGGATGGTAGATGTTTACTTTGTCTTGAATGTGTGTATGTATGTTTTGAGCCATGAGAAATGTTTTAGCATGCATCTATATGCCATGGTACCATGATGTTACATTATGTCTTTAAATGATACTTTGTGAACTTGCTTTGGTTCGCTTGAGTGTGATGAAGTTAAGAACCTTCTAGCAATGGTGAGGATGAGCCAAGAACCCTTCAGAATGGTTAAGACAAAGCCAAGAATCTCCCAAGAGCAAGGCTTAGTTAGAAGCCTTTAAGAAAAATGGTGAGGTAAGTTCAAAATCCTTGAAGAGAATGGTTGAGGCTAAACCACTTGCTTGGCAAGCCTTTGTATGTTTTGTATAACTTCTTGAATGCTAGAAATGTTTCATGAATGATTATATGCCTCATGATAGCCATGCATGCATTTTTAGACATGGATTTGCATTCTTTATGTATGGTTGAAAGGGAGAAGAGCTATTGATTCCTAGAATCTCATCCCTTCCTCCCCACCTGTCTAACATGTCTAGGTGGACCAAGTGAGCCGAGGAATGGAAGCTTACAAGCCTAAAGGAAGAATATTGACAACAAAGTGTGGAATTTTGCCATTTTGGAGCTATATGAATGGCATATAATGTAATCCAATATTGTATATGATGTATGAGTCTATGAACATATGTAATTTCGTGAATATTTGACGTATGAGTGAAATTTGATGCCATATGTATGATATTGCATGATTTAGACATTGAATGGCAAGAACTAGCTTATATATCCTTGTGTATATCTTGGGGTGAGAGTGTGGGTTTTTGAAATTTGGGTTTGTGTACCTTTGAGACATGTTTAGTAGACCATTTTGGTGCTTTCCCACATGCTCAAGTGGCCATGGTTGTCTTGGAAGCCAATGTGGACCATTTGAGACCCTTAGAAGGCACTAAAAGAGCATTTTTGGAACCCAATATCAAGATCTAACCAAATGAACGAATTTGCCCATGAAATTTGGCTTGCACATAGATCTCATCTAGAGATTTTTGGAAAGCTAAAGATCATATTATTTGGAACTCTGTGGAACTAATTATGATTTTTTAAAGTTGTCATTTTTTTACTGTTCTAGTATAAGCACTGTTCATATGATCAGTTCCTTGTACTATGTCATTCGAGGGCCAAATGGTATCCAATACTCATGAAATTTTACAGAAATAAGATCACCTAAATTTAATGTTTGAGCAGGGAGATATCAATTTTTGAAGTTTAGTGATAGTACCAATAGTGACAGGTGACATTGGTTACTGTTCCATCAATTTCTAGTGGCTAAACATTCTAGTTTGGTCTAGAATTATTTTTAGCATAAATTAGATATCTTTAGATTTCTAGAATGATATAGGTTGCTTGATTTGTATTTTTTAGAATTAATTATAATTTTTCAAAGTTTATGATAGAAAATCAAAAAACCAATCTGAGGCTGCACATATTATTTTTATATATATACTCTATTAGCCCGAGTTCTTGGCCACTCCTTGAGATGGTTTTAGATTTTATTTGTGTATTTAAATATGAGAATAAGATGGATGACTTCATATGGTTCACGTGACATGAAATGAAAAATTTATCTATGACGTAACGTAAAAATAATCCATTATTTTATTGTATTTTTCCTTAAGGAAGTGGCTAGACCAAGGAACCATGCTTAAAATACTATGAGATAGCCTAATTAAATATGGTGTTACACTTTATTAGTATCAAAGCAAAGTTCTAGGCCTTTTAGGGATATATATGGCTTAAGGAAGCAATGTTACAAGTATGTATGAACTTGTTTTGGGTATTTTAGGTGTATGAATGTGGCATATGTCTGTTCATGTTGAATAAGTTGTTAGAATGGTCTCTGAACAGGTAGTGAACATTAGGAGAGGTAGGCCTCTAGGGTTGAGCCAGTAAGGCTAGAACAAAGTAGATTGATCCTATGGCTAGAGCTCTATAAGCTATAATAGCTCGTCGGGATCTATGGTAAGCTGTGTGTGTTTGTAGTAAGAGGTTATTATCATGTAGCTGCAAGAAAGGTTTGCTTAGAGAGAGACCACGAGAGGCCTAATCCTCCCCAGTTGTCACACTCTGACCATTCTAAAATGTTTTGCTTGAGGTAGAGATAGGTAGTGATGTAGTGCAATATGAGATGAAATTGTTGTTGCCCATGTATCAGTTAGAGAGGAAATGAGAGAGAGCTATTTTCCCCTAGCCATGACACCCAAATGTCTAGATGAATTAGAAAGTTTAGAAAGTTATCCCTCAAGCCAGAGGGCAGAGCCTATAGGTAACACTCCACCAGGCCTGAGAGCCCAGATGTACTAGTTGGCTACACATGAATAATGCAAGGGGCAGAACCTTTTAGCCTTACTAAGGGATAAAACCCTTAGGGGCTGAACATAAAGGCAGTTGAGGCTCGAATCATGTAGCCAGATTGGAAGTACTAGTATGATGAAGTGTATTACCATATGAAAAGCCTTATTAGTCATATTTAGATTAATATGATAAATGACCTGTTAAGGGGTTAGAAAGAGCACAAAATAAGACCCCTAATGTGAGCGAGATTGTAACAACCGAGAAAAAGGAACGAGATTGTAACAACTGGGAAAAAGGAAAAGGAAAAGGAAGTAGAAAGCTAGAAATTTTTGAAATCCAGAATTCTTGCTATGTCTTCTCGCAATAGCAAGAAATGGCCTTGCTGTAGCGAGAGTGCCTTCTCGTAATAGCAAAAGAGATTCTAGCTATAGCGAGTGCAGGCAGCAGTCCATACAGAAACCAGGGGGCAGCTCGCTGTAGCGTACGCCATAGCGAAAGTGAGGTCTGGAACTAACGCGAGTTCGCCATAGCGAAGGTCAAATCTCGCCATAGCGAAGGGAACTGATACGAGTTCGCCGTAGCGAAGGTTACACCTCGCCATAGCGAAGCCAGATAACACGAGCTCGCTATAGCAAAGGTTAATTTTTGCCGTAGCGAGGGTCAGTCCAGAAGAAAGTAAAAGGCGAGAAATTGACAACATTACACGACCCAACTCTTTCTTTCTCTCATATTTGCCCTAGACTTCGACCTAAGGAGAGAAAAAGGCGTGGAGAGTGAGAGAAACTAAGAGAAGGAGGAAGAGCAAGGGAAAGGTAAGCAAGTTCCTCTCATTTCTTCTTAGAATTCTGATCTCCTCTCTTTGCCTTCTTTTTCTACGATTTTATTTGTGAGTTTAGTGAGATTTTGGGCATGGGTCAGAAGAGGAAAATTGGAAAACACCCTTAAATCTCTTTGTTTTCTTTGAAAATGTTGTTTCCACTACCTTAAGAGCTTAAGAGAGAGGAAGAGTTGATGGCATTCTAGAGAGAGAGAGACTCTAGGTTCTGGTATGATAGGAGGGTTGTTCTGAAGATTACATGTTAAGAGAGTAATTCCATGCTCTTGATTGTGTTTAGACTCAAGTGAAGCACCTCCATCAAGGTGTGAGTGTGAACCTAAGAAGGGAGAAGAGAAATTGAAAGGGAAGGCTTGTATTGGCTGATAAGGTAGCTCTCTCTTCCCACTCTTTCTTGTTGCATTATTAGATGTAATAGTCATTGTATGTTTATGTATATGCTTATTGTGTGGAATATGCCATATGCTATTGCTTTGATGCATTGATGCTAATATGTTTGTGTGTTGGATTGTGAGAATTGCTCGGGTGAGGTAGTGTCGAAAGTCCCTTGAGATGGGTGAAGTGAAGCCGAAAGTCCCTTGAGATGGGTGAGACAAGGCCAAAAGTCTCAAAACCGAGTGAGGCCAAGTTAAAAGTCCCTAAACTCGGGTGAGGCCATCCAAAAGTCCCTAAACTTGGGTGAGGCTAGACCAAAAGTCCCTAGAGCCCATTTTTGGCATTGTTGTGATTTCCATAGCATATACAACGTGTGTTGGATGTTTGAGAATGGTAAATGCTTATTTACATGCTTTGACTTGTTATATGCCTTGATTGCTTACTTGATTGAGTGCATGAGCTACTGAGATTCCCTGAATCTCACCCCTTTCCCTCCTAACTTAACATGCTAGGTGGAGCACAAGGAGAAGCAAATGCACACCAAGGAGCCTCGAAGTAAGCTTAGCTAGACTTTAGCTTTATTTTGGTTATTTTGTTGTAAAGTGGTGCCAAATGAATTTGCACCCACTATTTTTGAGATGTAAATGTTGTAGCAAGTGTAAATGCATGGATATATGATGTACAAACTATGTAAAGAGCCAAATCAATGGAAATATGGGTTTTGCCCCTTTTGTTGAGTATATGTGAAAGTGTATTTTTGGCCGTAGTATAGTGAGTTTGATATGTATGTTGATTTGGACCACGTGGACATGATATATAGACTATTTTCATGCTTTTAAACTTGTCCATGTGGAGTGAGAATGTGTGAGAGGCCATTTGGACCCATTTGAACCATTTTTGGTGCTAAAATCGGTAATTTCGTGAGCTCCGTCAAAGTATGACCAGATGAGCTCTTCTTGCCATGAAATGTGGCATGCCTCTAGAGTTTGTAGAGAGCTTCTTGAGAAGCTAAAGTGGGTAATATTCGGAGGTTTAGAGAATATTTGGTGAATTGTTGAATTTGAGAAAATTTAATAAATTGGTCATGTACTGTTCCTATAGGTCAGAAATGAAATCTATGTCATACATAGACCAAAGGGTGGCCAACTGTCATGAAATTTTATACACATAAACTAGAAAACCAGTGATCTGTACCAACTGGAATCACCTAAATCGGAGGTCTGTAGAGAGAGAATGAATCTTCTGAAGTTCTGTATCAGCATCAGGGAGTTCACCCGACCTCCGTTACTGTTTCATCGGTTTTCTAGGTGTAGGGGCTACTGAACTAATCTGAACTTATTTTTTTCCTCTAGTAGACATCTGTAGCTTTTCAAATTGGTATAGTGTGCCTAGATTTGATTTTTTTGGATTTAATTATGAATTTTCGAAGGTCATGACAGTAAGTTGTACCAAAAACAGTGACAGCCGGACCTCCTTCCTATGTTTGATGTCAAACATGGTCCAAACGCTAAGATTATGATTTGGAATTATTTTTAGTGTAAAGTTAACACTTAGAGCTTTCTAGAGAGCTAAAGTTTACTAGATTCTCATTTTTTTATAATTAGTTATGATTTTTCAAATTAGAGCCAAAATATGACTTTTGGGCACAAGTGAGAAAAATGCATTTTTCTGGTTTTTGGCTCTATACTCGTGGCTTATGCCTTGTTTTATACTATGTATGAGTTGTATAAGTGGAGTGTGAGTAGAAAATGTGAATGATGGGTTCACAGGACCCGCCGGACAGATAATGAGTGTATGAAACCTCGTTACATAGCATGAAAATGCCACGGATTGGTATGGGTTCTTTGGAAATCATGTGGAACCGAGCCCAGAGAGAGGCTAGATAGGGGTAGTAGATTAAGGTGTTACAAAGATAAAGAGAGATAAATGACCCATTGACAGATGTCGAGAATAATGAACCAATAGATGAGCAGTGGGCCTAGTACATGGGTCTAAGAAAGAGATTAGCTGAGCTTATGAATGAGCCCAAGCATGTCCAAGATTGAGTAACACCTAGAATTAATCAATTAGATACAGTAGTAGTAAGGTTGTTGAGATCCACGTACAAGGCATTGACACTAATCTAGAATGCTATTCTATATGTTAGTGAATGATGCATTTTTACTGTAAGCTTCAGATATCTAAAGCATACTACGAGTATAGGTGTAAAAGGAGGATACATCTATGTAAGAGAACAAGTGTCATACCCTCACATATAATATGCTATTACTCGTTATTAAAAGATCTTGTACCCACTAGTAGGAAAACCCTATTGACAAGGTCTCAAAATTTACATTGTAAAATGCAAGACCTTGTCGATAAGATCATAGATCTTGGTGACAGGATGTTCTTATAGCCATTTAATCGACATGATTTAATGCTAATAGCATTAAGAATGTAGTGCCTTTATGAGAAGGGTATATCTCAGGGATGTTACCCTAGAGTGAAAATTAGACGTAATGAGATAAAGGACCACTCAGTTAGTGGTTAATGACTCTCCAAGAGGAAAAGCCCTGATATGGTAATTACAGTGATTGGGGAAAGGCGAGGAAGAGTCGAGAAACAAGAACTTAGTAAAAGATACCCTTACCTTAGTAGTGATTAAAGGAGAGTTAATCAAATGAGTATAGTGAAATTAGCTAGATAAGAGTTTAGTACTTTGTCAGATAAGCTTGCCTAGCATGAGGCTTGTGTAATGTAAAAACTCACGAGTAGTAGAGTACTAAGTGGAGCATAAAGTTACTGATAAAATAGATTTAGGACATTAAGAAAATATATGACCTAAATCGGGTAAATACCACCCTATAAGTAGTAAAGCATACTCCTAGAGATGAAAGCAAAACTAGAAAGGAGCTAAGGTAAGCAGTTAATATCTCAAGTGCCTCCAAGGAAGCTAAAGAAAATTAAAAGCCACCTACGCGGATGAGCTCCAAGACTATGTAAAGTAGTAAGGTGAGTCATTAGCTTTAAAGAAAGTAAACTCTAGGGTTTACAGGGGATAATTCCTTATAGAGGAACAATCTAGTTAAGAATAAACAAGAGAATATGAAGAAGCAGGGCCTTTCCCCACTTTATAGAAAGTGAGTAAGTAAAAGTGAACCCAAAAAGAATAAACATGCTCTTGAGCATAAAGAAAGTATGTGACGATGTTAGAATCGAGGATATAATGAATAAAAAATAGATAAATAGATAATATGAATGAGTGTACTAGCAAGTACCATTATCCTTGGTACAGATATCAGAGAAACATGATGAAATACCTTAAATAGAGACAATTGGGCAACATAAATGACCTCAGGGTAGTATAGTAAATGATGTAAGAAATGAGAGAAAAAGTTCCCTTTCCTTGAGTCTCATATGAAACAAAAAGAGATAGAGCCTGATAACAAGAGGGTTCTTTAAATTGTTGGGGAACTTATAATATACTGGTGATAGTAGCTTTGAGCTTAGTCATGAGACACCCGTGTATTAGTGTTTGATGTTATAGTTTGCTTGCAATGATGGTTACATGATATTAAGTCTGGCCAACTCAGTAGTAATGTAACTTGAGTGCGTAGCAAATAATAGCATCAACCATAAAGAGTGTCCCGATAATCGAAGAGTATTCTAGTTAGTTAAATCAAGAGCTAAGCTAAAGAAAGAGATGTAAGGGATTCCAGTACTATTAGAATGATAAGAAAAGTATGTAAAAGGGAATCCCCAGTAAAGAACAATGATGCAAAAAGGGAACATGCTAGCAATATTAGAATGTAAAAGTTAGAGTCCCTTATAATATGACTAAATGAAATGAAAAGGGACTAGCCTACAACCCTTATCCTGTGAGAGATGTTAAATACACTCGATGTATGTGATGCCCTAGTGCTAAAGGTACTTAAAAGCAGAACAGGGGCACAGTTAGAAATTGCAGGATATAAGAGGAAACCGAAAGAGTACAGGTAAAGTGTAGTAAGCTAATAAGAGTAAAGAAAGAAAGCATAAATAGAAAGAAAGCCTAAGTAGAAAGACTTCAAGTGGGAACCTGAGGATCCTTCAGAGAATAGTGAGTGAAAATCAGCATACTCTTACATGTTGTTCCAATGGGATCAATAGAGAAATAAGTGATATAGAACTCACTTCACATGAAGAATATAGTAGATATCTGAGTTTAGCCTTAGTCATTATGAACGATGGTTACTAGACTTAGTGAACATGTATTTTATTATCAGATACATCAATCTTAGGCTTTGACATCCCTTAGAGATGGATCGTAGTAGATCCTAGCACAGTATAACAAGTTGTAGTAGACCCTAGTAAGGCTCTGAGAGGTCGCAGTAGATCCCACAGATATACAGAGAGCCCATAGTTACAGTACAGCAGTTCTCTAGGGAGATGACAACCTGAGATAGTTTTCCCAAATCAGTTAGTCTCAGAGACTAGTATAGTTCAAACGATTTTGTCTCAAAGACTAGAAACCTCCTAAGTCTGGTAGACCACTCACTTGGTGTCTCCTTGGTCAATAGCCACGGGCTAGAGAGGTTGGAGCACCTAGGGGTAGTTTTAATTTGTTTCAAGCTTATTTTTAAGTCATATATGATGGAAGAGGATGAGAGGAGGCCTTGGAACAATTTTAGAAGCCATAGATAGTGAGATGGAGGTGTAGGCTCCATAATGTAGCATAATGAAGCAACTCCTAGCTAGACTCCTTAAAATAATTGTGTGATGACTCCAAGGAGTCTTAAAGGAGTCAAGAATCATAGATTGAAGGAGAGAAGGGAGCCAAGATGATGAATTCTTGTAGTTGCTTCATTAAATGCCTTATAGAAGCATAATGGAGCCATAGACTAAAGTAGCATTATGTAAAGTGTGTATAATGCCAAGGCTTGTTCCCATGAGTAATTCATGTTTGTTTTGGTATGTTTAGGCTAAGAGAAACAAGCCTCACATAATTGTGAGTGTATGGCCAAGAGAGGGAGCATAATTCTAAGAGAGAAAGTGTACTTATATGGCAAAGGTAGCTCTCTTTACTTTCTCTCATGCATGAATGTATGCTTACCTTATCTTTGAATGTGTATATATATGTTTTAAGTCGTGAAAAGTGTTTTAGCATATGCTTGTAATATGTTCTCAAATGATGCCTAGTATGTGTGCTTGGGTTTGCTTAAGTATGGTGAAGCCAAGAACCCTTAGTGTAACATCCGGTCCTTCCGTAAATGTGAGAAACGCGATGTTCGGATTCTTCATAAACGTCAGAAATGGGCCAGATATAAAAGGATGTCCACAAAATAGAAGGATTTAGGGCTAACTAAAATTAGGATAAAATTTTAAATATTGAAAAATGAGGATTTAAGGTTTAAGATACCCAAAAACCAGAGCCAGAAGAGCTCAGAAAATTTGCTAAAGAAAGTAAGGGCATTTTTGTAATTTTTGAAAAATTTTGAAAACCCATAGGAGGGCTTTTTAAATGGAAAATTTAAGCTTTTTGGGGTTCTCAGAGGCCCTGAATATCATGGGAACCGCTAAAACAGTTGAAATGCCTCCTATGAGCGATTTCAGTCCTCAGTTGACTGAAACTTTGACTGAACGATTCGGAATAGTTTCAGATCCTTTTTGAGTGATTTCAAAGGCAATTCTTATGATTAAGGAGTTGATATGAGCCTAAAATGAAAAAGCCAAGAAAAGGGACTAAAATGTAAAAGTAAAAAGTTGCATAAAGTGACTTTTAGCTTCTTCTTATCCACATTCCAGCAGCTCCTCATTTCAACGATTTGTTTCTGCCCTAAAAATAAAGAAGGAATCCAACTCTCTTGGGCGTACAAGGAAAGGAGATTTTGAAGAGAGAAAAAGCAAGGAAAAGGTAAGAAAAGTATGAAATTTTATGCTCTTCCCTTGAGTAAACTTGTTCCTCTCATTCTCCTCTTCATTTCTATGGTTTTATTAATGGATTTGGTCATGTTTTGAGCCTAGTCCAGAGGAGGAATAATAGAATTTGAAGGAGAGGAACTTACCACTTGGAAGAACACTTGAGAAAAGCAAGGAAATCAAGGTAAGTTGTTGTCTTCCATTCTTCTTCTTCCCTTTTCCTCCTTATGATAATTTCATCCCATATAGAGCCCAATCAAAGGGAGATGAAATCTGGTCCTAGCAAGGGAGATTCATAGATTTTAGAGTGTGAGAAGCAAGTAGGTGCAAAGAAATCAAAGAAAGAAGCATGAAAACACAAGATAGAAAAGTTAGGGATTCATGGAGACATTGTGAAATCTATTTTGATCCACGAATTCCCTAGCTTAGATGAGTGTTTGCTTAAGTTTCTAAGATCCCTAGAGACTTCCCCACATACCTCTTCCATCAAGAAAACAAAGCAAACTCATTACTTCCCTTTTTCATGTGTCATTTCAGCCTAGGGCAAAACTATAGGTTTGGGGTAGTTTTAATTTTGTTCCAAGCTTATTTTTAAGTCATATATGATGGAAGAGGATGAGAGGAAGCCTTGGAAAAAGTTTAGAGGCCATAGATAGTGAGATGGAGGTGTAGGCTTCATAATGTAGCATAATAAAGCAACTCTTAGCTAGGCTCCTTAAAATAATATGTCTGATGGCTCCAAGGGGTCTAAATAGAGTCAAAAATCATATATTAAAGGAGAGAAGGGAGCCAAGATCATGAATTTTTGTAGTTGCTTCATTAAGTGCCTTATGAAAGCATAATGGAGCCATAAACCAAAGTAGCATCATGTAAAGTGTGTAGAATGCCAAGGCTTGTTCCCATGAGTAATTCATGTTTCTTCTGGTGTGTCTAGGCCAAGAGAAATGGTCTCCACCTTCTTGGGTGTGTGAGGTCAAGGGAGAGGACTCAAGGCTTAAGGAAAAAGTGTGTAATTACTTCCAAGGTAGCTCTCTTTCTTTTCTCCCATGCATGAATGAATGTCTACATTATTTTTGAATGTGTGTATGAGTATTTTAAGCTATAAATTGTATTTTAGTATGATGCCTATGTTCCATAGAACCATAGTATTGCATTATGTATTCAAATGATGCCCATAAATATTGCATTGGTTTGCTTGAATGTGGAGAGGCCAAGAACCTTCTATCTTTAGTGAGGATGAGCCAAGAGCCCTTAGAAGTGGTTGAGACTAAGATAAAGTCTCCCAAGAGTAAGGCTTAGCTCAAGGCCTTTGAGAAAAAGGGTGAGGCAAATCCAAAAACCTTGAAGAAAGTGGGTGAGGCTAATCTAATCATTTGCAAACCTATGTTATGTGTGCTTTGTGTAAATGCCAAGAATGTATTTGCACCATTTTCAATGTTAGTATGCCATGCATACATCCTTAAGACTTGTGTTACATTCTTTATACATAATTGAATGGGAGATGAGTTATTGGGATTCTTTGAATCTCACTCCCTCCTTTCCAATATCCTAATATGCTAGGTGGAGCCAATGAACAAGGAAATAGGAGCCACCAAGTGGGAAGATGAAGCCTTGACCCTAAAACTCTTAATTTTACTTATGTTGTAACCAAAGGAATGGCATATGATGTAATCTTTTGATAGAATTGCTAGACAATGAATGGAACATGTGTAATTATCCTAATAGATGATGTATGTATGAAATTTGATGATGAATGGAATGTGTTGCAAATTTTGGGTCTTGAATGACCATTTCAAGTACATGTTCCTTAGTGTATGGCTGGGGGATGAAGGATGAGATTTTGTGTTTAAGTTTCTACACCTTTAAGACAAGTTTAGAGAGTCTTTTTGGGCCATTCTCATGTGCCGAAGTGGCCACAAGAGTCTTAAGAACCATTTTGGACACTTTTGCACCATTAAAATGCATAAAAATGACCCAAATGGCACCTTATGGTACATTCTGACCAAATGAAGGAATTTCTCTATGAAATTTGGTAGACATGTAAAGCTCATTAAGAGCTTTTTGGGAAGCTAAAGTACAGCAAAAATGGAGCTATATAGAATTAGTTATAAATTTTCACAATTGGGATTTTCAATTAGTTCTGGTATGTGCACTATTCACACTGGCAGATTTGATTTCTGTGTCATCCAATAGGCAAATAGTGTCCAATGCATGTGAAATTTTACAAGTATAAACTAAAGGTCATAATATTTCTGTCTCTACTAAGATAATCTCATTTGGAGGTCTGAGCAGAGAGTTATGCATTTTTGAAGTTTACTGTCAGTAGCAGTAGCGTCCCTTGAGTCCAATCATTGTTCCATAGATTTCCAATAGCTAAAAGTATCTGTTTCTTTTAGGAATTATTTTTAGCATAAATTTAACACCTTTAGCTTTCCAGAATGACTAAATGTGTGTGATTTTAGTTTTTATAGAATTAGTTATGAATTTTGAAAATTTATATTAGTAATATGAACTAGTAGCCTAGATAGTAGCAACCTCAGTGGCTTTTTGGATGTCAAAAGTTCTCCTCTTAAAGATTCATGAGCTAAAATTATTTTTATCATAGGTTAGACATCTAGAGATCTCTAGAATGGTAAAGTTTGTTGCATTTTGATTTTTTTTGGATTTAGTTATGAATTTTTGAAGTTGTGATAGAAAAATTGAAAAATCTGACCGTGGCTAATTCGTGGAAATTGGTGTGTTTCACCTACTTATATGAGTTCCAAGCCACTTTCTTAGATGGTTTTAAATTGTATTAGTGTAATTAAATATAATAACAAGTTTAATGAGTTCCCTTGGTTCCCGAGGTGCCGAATGAAAAATTTTACTTGTAAAGAAATGCATCTTGATCTATGACTCCCTATGCCACTATATTGTTTCTATAGAAATTATATGAAATCAAGCATAGGAATTGCAACAATTGAGTCTTAGAAGTATGGTGTTACACTTAGCCATGGTAAGGATGAGCCAAGAACCCTTAGAAATGGTTAAGACAAAGTAAAAAGTCTTTCAAGAGTGAGGTTGAGTCAAAACCTCTTAGAGCAATTGAGTGAGGTAACTCCAAAATCCATAAGAGAATGGGTGAGGCTAATGCATTTACTTAGCAAGCCTAGGTATACTTTGTGTGACTTGTTCAAATGCTAATTGTAATATTCAGTTCTCCGAAAACTAGAGAAAACGTGAGAAACATAACATATAGTATCTCTGTAAACGAACAAACTTTACCAGATACAAAAGGAAGTCCCCCAAGATGATGTAGTTGAGGTCCTGAAAAATTTGGGAAGCATTCTAGACTCCTAAAAATGAGAATCCCAGGCTCAGAGGGAAAGAAAAACAAAGTTAGAATGAAGAAACAAATTCTTACAAAAAGCCTATAAAACGTAATGGCATTTTCATAATTTAGGGTAATTTTTGGAATTCACATAGGAGGGCTTTTTAAACCAAATTTTTGAGTTCTTTAGGGTTCTCAGAGGCCCTAAAAACCATAGAAAGCCCTGGGATAGTTAAATTCCCTCCGGTGAACGTTTTTCCAACGTCAGTTGACCTGAACTTTAACTGGTTCGTTCGGAAAGGTTTTAGCTCTGATTTGAGTGATTCTAAAGGAATTTTTCTTAATTGAGAACCTAAATTTTATAATAAAAAAGATGGTTCTCAAAAAGGAGCTAAAATGAAGAAGAAACGAAAATGCAAAATGTGAAGGGAAAAATTAGAATTTTTGAAAAAGTCACTTTTCCCTTTATATATATAGGTGGCGCCCCACTTTCCTCCCCATTTGGAATCAGAAAATTTTTCATAATTTTAGAAGGGAAAGCTAGGTTTTTGGGCGCACCAAGAGAGAAGGAGAAGAAGAAGAAATTCCAAGCTAAAGGTATGGAAAATTGCTTATTTTCATGCTTTCTCTCCACCAATCTTTTCTCCTCTTTTTCCCTCTTCTTCTCCATGATTTTTCTAAAGTTTTGAGGGCTGTTTTGAAGGAAGAATAGAGGGGAATTTTCGGATTTGAAGAGAAGAGCTTGGAGAAAGCAAGATTCAAGCTAAGCTGACTAAGGAAACAAGGTAAAAATGTATTTTATGGTAGCTATGTTGATGTTCCTTTCTTCTCCATTTTGACCTACACTAAGAACCCTAGGAAGATCTGATTTTCAAGCCCAACCAAGCATGATTCTTAGGTATTTGATGGAGAGGAATAAGAATATGTAAAGAAAACCATGAAATAGGCATTAGGATTCAAGATGCAAAACTTAGGGTTTCTAGTGCACCTTTCAAATTTTGAACTTATGTGATGCTTCCTAAGTTTAATTAAGAGTATAAATGAGTTCTTGAGACACCTAAGATGCTCCCCACAAGCTTCCTCCTTCAAGAAAATAAAGAAACCTCCATATGGCCCAAATGATGTCTATGTCTTGGCCAAAGAGGGTTTGAGCAGTAGGGGAGAGTTTAAAATTTTTCTAAGGCCATTCTTGAGTCATATGTGATGAATGAAAATGAAGGGAGGTCTTGGAAAAATTTTAGAACTCATGGAAAGTGATTTGGTGTCTTAGGTTCCATATTATGACCTAAAGAAGCAACATGATGCTAGGCCTTTTGTTTTGATGATGTGATGACTCCAAGAGGCTTAAAAGGAGTCAAGAATCATATTTGAAAGGAAAGAATGAGGCTTATAAATTATTTGAGGGGTGTTGCTTCATTAAGTGCAATTATGGACCATAATGGAGGTTATAATCTAGTGGTTCACCAAGTTATGTAACTTTAGAATAGGGTTCATGAACCTAATTGGCTCCTGTAAACTATATCTAGGCTAAGAGAAACCACCTCCCCCAATTTGTAGGTGTGTGGCTGAAAGAGGAGGCTTGAATTTCAAGGAAAAAGTGTGTGAGTGTACACATGGTACCTTCTTTCATGCATGGATGTGTGTTTAGCTTATTTTAGAATATTTGTATGTGCATTTTCAAGCTATAAAAAGTATGCTAGCATACCTTTATATGCCATGATCCTTGATGCCATGTTATGTTTCAAATGAGCATATGACATTTGTATGAGTTTGCTTGAGTATGGAGAGGCCAAGAACTCTTCCCTTTGGTGAGGATGAGCTAAGAACCCTTGAGCTTGGTTGAGACATAGCAAAGAGTCTCCCAAAAGTAAAGTGGGCTCCCAAGAGTATGGTTGAGTCCAAAGCGCTCAAAGAATGGGTGAGTCAAGTCCAAAATCTATAAGGAGAAGTGTGAGGCCAATCCAAATACTTGGTGAACTCTTGAATGTCTTGTATGATGTGTTCACATGCCAAGCTTGTTTTAAAAATGTCCATGATTTCCATCTTCTATATGCATGCACTTGTAAGGCTTGTTTTGCACATATTATGTATGATTGAATGGGAGATAAGCTAGTGGGATTCTTTGAATCTCATCCCCTCCTCTTTAATTGTGACGACCCTAACTTCTAATCTCGGTAATTATGGTTAAATACACGTTTAATAATTAAAGATCAAGGTTTGGAGTCATTACAATTAATTACATTAAGAAAATATAGGGAAATTTGAACCTTGATGTTATTAGGGCCATCAACTAAACATCCATGAATAGGAAAATGTATAAGAGGGTTTGTACCATCATTAAAGGTTTGTGATTCATCTATGCATCGATTTCTACACACAAGAACCTCCCACAAGTGTTCCTATATCATTTCCTAGTATTAGCATTAAAGAAATTAGGGTTTCTAGGTCAAAGTTGGGAGTTTGGGGACCTCCACCACGACCTAGAACCTTTCCGCCGCGGCTAGGTTAGGTCCTGGAGCCCGAAAACTAAGTTTTTAACCTTGCACTGTGGCTAAGTTGCTCTCGGGAATCACTGGGTAACTTACTCGAATCTATCGCCGCGGTGAGTTAGATCTGCGCCATGGCCGATCTATGTGGCGCCGCGACGAGTTTTGCTACTGTACCCTCCTTAATTAATTTCCTCGACTCGCGTTGCGGCAGGACTTATTGCGCCGTGGGGAGGTTTTATTCTGTCACCCTCTTGGGCGATTTTTTTTGCTTTGCGCCGCGGCGTCCCTCGCCATTGTCACTCTTCAGGCCTTGGCGAGGCCTTCCTAGTCGCGACGTGACTCCCTCCTGTAGCTATATCTCCTACATTTCGTCCCATGCACTCTAATTCTCTTCTTAGGTATGGTATTCATCTACCTTATTTGCCTAGCTATTCTTCCATTATTAACTCAACACTCAAATACTAATTCTCACTCACCCAACCACCACATGTCAGCCTTTCCATGGGTTAATGACAGCAAGGATTTATATACTATCAACAATTAACATCTCATACACATTTTGCTAGAGGTTTCATGCATCAATAATCCATATCAATTTCTAATACATCACATAACTAGGTTTCCAACAGTATACCATACCATAAGTTCAGTAAAATTCATACATCAGATACTATAGTTTTATACAGCTCAAACCAAGCCATATTGAGACTTAACTTCTTACGAATACATTCCAACTAATCAAAATATAGACTCCTACACTTAGCAACATGAATACAAGATGATGCTATATAATAAGGAATACAAAATTAGCATCTATACTAATTAAGTCAGCTTAAGTGTAGCCATCTCCCCATATGTTGGAGCTCATGGATTTTCATCCACTTACTTCCCTTTATCCTTACCCGAGGAACCTTCACCTAAAATTGTAATCCCATAAAACGGGGTGAGATACAAATCTTAGTAACCAAGGCAATTCCATCATATAATCCAGTTTAATTAGCATATATGCATGAATCAAAATCAACATCAGAATCATATCAATCACATCAGTAAATGAAACAATTAGGCTATCATGATTACTATCCCATACTAATAATCATATTTCCACATGTTAAAGGCTATTAACACTAGGAGAGGCCCGTCCACGGCACCTACTCTCCATTGAGTACAACTAGGGCTCAGTGCATATGGGGCTTCATCATAACCCGATGCTCGATCGAAGCATATGCATAGGTGGCAGCCGCACCACAGCTCCACCATAGACTCACAAGGTCCAATCATAATATAATAGATAGCCAACCAATTCATTCAGCATTTCAAATCATTTATATAAAAAAAATATGAAATTAAATTAGATACATGCATGGAATTAATGTAAACCCCGATTACCTCACTTGTAGACAACTTGCAACAGCCACCAATGGTATAAAAATCCCTATAATAGCATCAGAAAATTACCACTCTAATTCATCATTAACAGTAGCAACAAGACCCAAGGAATTTAAATGCTAATAACTACCTAAATAACACTTACCCAGCCACCACCAATCCCCAAATTCGGATTGAGTATGTCCTCTACCAGAAATCTCAATATTTCACTCAAAATCCTAAGCAAATTCGTACAGAATTAATACCCATATTATAAATCAGTTATGGGGGTCTCAAATTAGCAAAGAAAGCATCAAAATGGAGGGTTTAAACTCACCTAATGTCAGCCTTAGCCTCAACCTACGAATTTCACTAAGAAAACCCCAAATAACCACATTTCAGATTTTGGGTAGGGTGAAAATACTCCAAATGAAAAACTAATTGGGCCAAATTAAAGAGAAAGATGAGGAGATTAAGTTGTATAACTATTATCTTAGCTGAATCTTGCTCTAAGTGTGAGAAAATGTAGAATTTTTGCCCCCAACCCTAGCCTCCTTCTCAACCTCCGAATTTTGCTTCTTGAGTTTCAGCAAATGAGAAAGTGGCTGAAGCATTAGGGTTTTAGGTGGGTTTAAGTTGGGTCAAAGATGGGTCATGGGTTGCTCCAAGGTCCAACTCCAAATGGGCTTAAGATTTTAGCTTATTGGGCCAGTTTTAAAGTGTTGGGCTGCAGAATTTCATTGGGCCAACTCTTATACATTAGGTTTTTGAAGTTTAATTAGATTTGGGCTAAGTTTGAAGAGTTCAAGGATTTGGGTCTGTACAAGGGTTATTGGGCCACTTATAAGAGTCTATATAAGGTAGATCTGAGGCCTCTATCATATTAAATTGGGTTGGGTCTGCACCTAACTCATTGGGCCTCCATTAGCCTCTTATCATGATCTATTAATTTGGGCCTAGATGAAATTTCTATCCCATTAAATTCCTAACCCATATTAATAATTTATCTCTCTAAGATCCCTATTCACTTAACTTGCCTAATCATCCCATATTAATTATTCTTAATTAATCTAAATCCATGATTAATACCTTAATTAATTTTGGGGTGTTACATCAATGATCTAACATGCTAGGTGGACCAAGTAACTATGGTGAAGGGAGCCAACAACAATGAAGAGGAAAGATTGACAAGCTTATGTATTGTTTTGTCCATTTTGGAACCATAATGATGGTTCATAGTGTATATGTATCATGAACCTTGGGACATGTGTAAATATACTAATATGTAATACTTAGATGTATGAAAATGACATATGAGCTTTAGCATTTATTTTGAGTATGGAATGTCAAAGTGTGCAATATGGAAGTTTGATAGAAATATGCATAAGTGTGAGTTGAATGGCCAAAATGATATGCATGAGGTTTGGGACCATTTGGGCAGCTCATACAAGTCTTAAATATGCTTTTAGACTTACCTAAAAGGTGCCAACACTAAGGGGAGGCCATTTGGCAAGTTTGGTACCTCATATGGAGCCAAATTTGACCATAATGGAACCCTATATCACTTTTTAGACAAATGAGTTAGTCTTAATTTGAAACTTGTCATGAAATTAGGTCTCATTGGGAGCTTTCTAGAAAGCTAAAGATTATAATTTTTGGAGATCTACAGAATATTTGATGATTTTTCAAAGTTGAAAAAATTTATGTTTCTGGTTTGCTACACTATTTATTTGGTCCAAAATTTCATTCTATCACACGAGGCCTAAATGATGTCCAATTGCCATGAAATTTTATACAGAGAAACTGGATAATCATAGTGACTCATACCAACTAGAAGCACCTCATTTTGAGGTCTAGAGAGGGAGATATGAATTTTTGAAATTTCTGTCCAATATCAATAAATTTGCCCGAGCAGATATACTCTTTCATTGAATTCCGAGGTCTGGGCTTGATGAACTGATCTAGAGATATTTTTCTTCTCTAGTTAACATTAATATATTTCTATATTGGTATCATTTACATGGATTATATTTTTTTAGAATTAATTGAATATTTTCAAAGTTCTCTATAGAATTTTATATCAGTTCCAGAATTCAATTGGACCTTTGGACCATTTTGGATGTCAAACGTCCTTTTTGATGAATATTATGATCTGGACATATTTCTAGTGTGAATTTGACATCCATAGCTTTCTAAAATGACCAAGAACTCATGATTTCAATTTTTTTTAGAATTAGTTATGATTTTCAAAGTTTGCCCAGAAAAGAGGCCAATTCTGGCTGAGAATGAACTTCCATTTTCCATGCTTCATTTCGGTTTCCATGAATTGTGGGCATGATTTTGTGATGCAAAGGAGTTATATTGATGTAATTAAATATGAGAAAGTATAGTATCGGCTCATACAGCCCATGTGATCTTGAATGGAATTTTCATATATAGCGCAACGCAAATTTAATCCATTATTTATATCCCATTTTCTTACAACTCCTAAGCAATGCATGTTATGAAGCATGTGAATTGCATGTGGAAGGCTAGAAATATATGGTATTACATTAATAATGCTTCTTGAATGATTACACATTCCATGATGCCTACACATGCATTTTCAAGACTTATATTACATTCTTTATGTGTGATTGAAAGGAAGATGTGTAACGCTCGGTACGTTGTAAAAACATCGAAACGAGCTGGTTTAAAAAGTAAGCTCCCTAAGATGAGTGATTTAAGGCCAAATAAAATTTGGATAAAATTTTAAATAATAGAAAATAAGGATTTGAGCCTTGAGTTGCTCAGAAACCAGGGTCGGCATGATTTGAAAAATTTGCCGAAAGGCCAATGGCATTTTCGTAAATAAGTGTAATTTTGGAAAGCACTTATGAGGATTTTTTAAATGGAAATTTTGAGTTGCCCAGGGTTCTTAGAGGCCCCAAAAATCATGGGAAGCCCCAGGTCCGGTAAAGCCCCTCTGGTGTATTCTTTCCGACATCGATTGACTTGAATTTTGACTAATTCGTTTGGGAAGGTTTTAGCTTCGATTTGAGTGATTCCAAAGGCATTTTATTTAATTGGGAACCTATTTGTTATGATGGAAAAGATGGTTCTAAAAAAGGAGCTAAAACAAAGGAGAAACAAAAATGCAAAGAATGAAGGGCAAAAATGGAATTAAAGTGTTAAAGGAAGCTTCCAAATTCTTCTTTATAAGTCATGTTCTGTCTCTCCTTCAATAAACTGACTTGCTTCTGCCCATTTTCAAAGAAAAACTCCAGCTTCTTAGGTGCACAAGAGAAGGAGGATTTTGGAGGAAGAAATTCAAGAAAAAGGTAAGAAACTTTAAGAAATTCCATATCCTTTCTTCTTAAAACTTGCTCCTCTCCTCTCAAGCTTTCTTTCTATGGTTTTAATGGAGAGTTTGGTGCTGTTTTGGGGGTAGAATGGAGAGGGGAATTTTGAAATCTAAGGGAGCAAGCCAACCAAGTGGAAGAACAAGCCAAAAGAACCAAGAAAGTAAGGTAAAATCTCCACTATTTGGTAGCTTCTTCCTCCCTTTCACCCTTGCCAATTTTATTCAGCCAAGGGCCCATTATTTAGGGGTTGTGTTCTATCCAATTTATGGAGGGATTAGAGGTTTTAGATGGCAAGGATTAAGAAGGAACCAATAGAATCAAGAAAGGAGTATTAGGAAACAAGATGGAACCATTAGGGATCCAAATGCTCCCTTGCAAATCTGATTTAATATGAATATTCTTAGGCTTAATTGAATGTTTAAACATGCTCCTAAGATCCCTAAGAGGTCCCCCATATGCCTCTTCCTCCATGAAAACAAACAAAACCCCATGGAAGGCCAAATGCTCCCATGTCTCGGCCAAGAAGGGATAAGGCACCTAGGGAGAGTTTTAAATTTTTCCAAACCCATTTTTGAGTCATATGTGATGAGTGAAGATGAGTAGAGGCTTTGGGAAAAATTTAGAACTCAAGAAAAGTGAATTGGGGTCATAGGTTCCATATTATGACCTAAAGAAGCAACATGGCATTAGGCCCTTTATTTTAATGGTGTGGTGGCTCCAAGAGGCTTAAAAGGAGTCAAGAATCATAATTGAGAGGAAAGAATGAGGCCTAGAAGTTATTTGAGGAGTGTTGCTTCATTAGACACCATTATGGACTATAATGAAGCCTATAGCGTAATCTAGGGCTTAAGCAAATTGTATAGCTTTAGAATATGTTTCATGAACCTAATTAGCTCTCTTAAATCATATCTAGGCCAAGAGAAACCATCTCCACCAAATTGTGGGTGTATGGCCGAGGCAAAGGAGGGAAATCCAAGGAGAAAAGTGTGTAGATTTGTATAAGGTAACTCTCTCCACCTTTTCTCATGTATGAATGTGTGTTTAGCTTGTTTTAGAATGTGTGTATGTGTATTTTCAAGCTTTGAAAAGTATGCTAGCATGCTCTTATATACCATGACTCTTGATGCCACATTATGCTTTTAAATGAATATATGATGCGTGGTTGAGCTTGCTTGAGTGTGGAGAGGCCAAGAACTCTTCATCATGGTGAGGATGCATAAAAAACCCTTGAGCTTGGTTGAGACAAAGTAAAGAGTCTCTCAAAAGCAAAGTGGACTCCCAAAGAGTGTGGTTGAGTCCAAAGATTTCAAAGAATGGGTGAGGCAAGTCAAAATACCATGGAGAGAAGTGTGAGGCCAATTCAAATGCTTGGTGAGCTCTTGAATGCATTATATGAAGTGGTTCTATGCTAAGCTTGATTTTAAATGTTCATGACTTTTATTTTTTCCATACATCCATTCATAGAACTTGCTTGCACATATTATGTGTGATGGAATGAGAGATGAGCTAATGAGATTCTTGAATCTCAGTCCCTCCTCTTAAATGTCCTAATATGCTAGGTGAACCAAGTGGACATGGCAATGGGAGCCAACCACATTGAAGAAAGAAGATTGCCACCCTTATGCTTGATTTTTGTCTTTTGATTCATAATGAGACTTAATGATGTATATTATTATTGTAAATAGTCTATGACTCCTTAGAAAAATGTAAAAATGATATTATGTGATAGCTAAATGCATGAGTACGGTGTCTGTATTCTAGAACATAAATTGAGTGTTTATGCCAATGTATGCATTTGAAAAAAGCTTGGTGTAATGTGTATAAGTGAGGGTGAAAAGGCCAAAATGAGAAGAAAATGGTTTGGGACCATTTGGACAGCTCCCACAAGTCTTAAATATGCTTTTGGATTTGCCCAAAAGGTGCCAAGACCTAAGGGAAGCCAAATGGCAATTTTGGTACCCTATATGGAGCCAAAAGTAACCAAAATGGAACCCTATGTCACTTTTCAGCTAAATGATTTATTCTTGATTTTAGATTTGGCATGATATTAGAATATGTTGAGAGCTTTTTGAGAAGCTAAAGATCATAATTTTTAGAGATCTATAGAATATTTGATGATTTTTCAAAATTGGCCAAAATTCTTGAAATGGTCTGATGCACTGTTATATTGGGTCCGAAATTATTTTCTGTCACATGAGGCTCAAATGAAGTCCAATTGCCATAAACTTTTATAGGCAGAAACAAGAGGTTATAAGTCTTGTGTCAACTAGAATCATCCCATTTGGATATTTAGAGAGGGAGATATGATTTTTCAAAGATTCAGTCCAGTGCCAGGCGTCCAACCGGACCTTAGTCATTGTTTGATCAAAATTCAGGGTCTGTGTAAGCTTGAACTGCTATGGAGTGATTTTTTCCTTCTAGCTAACACCCTCATATTTCTAGATTGGTGTCATTTACTTGAATTGGAATTTTGTGAAATTAATTGGACATTTTTGAAGTTCATATCAGTAAACTGTGATAGCATCAGGACCCAGTCTGATCTTTAGAATATTTCACATGTCAAATGCTCTGTGTGTGATGTTATGACTTGTACATATTTTTAGCATGAAGTAGACATCCCAAACTTTCCAGAATACCAAGATTACATGATTTCAATTTTTCTAGATTTAGTTATGATTTTTCAAAGTTTTGGACAGAATAGGGGCAAATTTGGTTGAATTTCAATAAGTTCAATTTATGCTCCATTTCGGTTTCCTTGGCTCATGAGCAAGATTTTGTGATGCAAATGAGTAGTAATGATGTATTTAAATATAAAGATGCATGGTATGAACCCACATGGTCTACGTGACACCAATTGTGAATTTTAAGCATGACATAATGCGATTAAATCCATTATTGTTGGTTCCTTTTCCATGTGCTCTTATGAACATGATGATATGGAGCTTATGAATGCCAAGAATGGGGTTAGATACATATGGTATTATAAGATGAGTTGTTGGGATTCTTTGAATCTCATTCCCTCCTCTCTAATGTCTTAACATGCTAGGTGGAGCAAATGAATAAGATAATGGAAGCCACCAAGTTGAGAGATAAGAGATTGACATCAAAGTGTCTAGAATTGCCTAGAATTACTCCTTTTGTATCCATGCACATGGCATATGATTTAATATTATGATTGAAATATTGTATAATCATTTGAACATGTGTATTTACTTATATATTTTATGTATGCATGAGGTTTAATGCCATATGAATGATATTATTATTTTTGAACCTTGGATGACAATGTGAAGCATGTGTAATCTTGTATATGGTATAGGGTGAGAGAGTGAGTTTTTAATTTCTGGGTTTATGCACTTTTGAGACAAGTTTAAAAGGTCATCTTGGTGCATTCCCACGTGTTCAAGTGGTCATGGTTGCCTTAGAGTTCAAATTGGACCATTTGGACCCCTTATATGACACAAAATGAGCCATTTTGCAACTCAATATCAAGATTTGACCAAATGAACGAATTTGCCTATGAAATTTAGCACACATATAGATCTTATCTAAATATTTTTGGAAAGCTAAATATCAAATTATTTAGAGCGCTGTGGAATTAATTATGAATTTTTAAAAGTTGACATTTTTCTGCTAAATTGATGCAGACACTGTTCATATGGTCAGAAACTTGGGCTATGTCATTTAAGGGACAAAGGATGTCCAATGCTCATGGAATTTTAGAAGAATAAATTAAACATGATAAGCTTTCAATGGCCACCGGGATCACCCCAATTGATCCTCTGAGCAGGGAGATATGAATTTTTGAAGATGGAGGACAGTACCAGTAATGACAGTCAACCTCTGGTACTATTTCATCAATTTTCGATGGCTAGCAGCCTTTTTTTGTTGGGATTTCAAGGACACATAGCGAAAAATTAAAATCCTGAATTCCTTCCTATGGATCCATCAATATCATTTAAATCGAGTAGATTTAGAAATATTTACCTTTTTCTGTCGGATCTCATAAACTAATTTTCAGATTTGCTCCCTCTATCAATATCCACACGAACGATTGCTCAACTCAAATGGCGTACTAGCACCTTTAACCAATATCCGTACACATTCTTAGTAAAGAAGACCCTCTCTTTTTTCTCTCTCTTTCTAGGTGGCTGTGCAGTGTCCGTACACTATCCGTACGCCTCTTTCTCTAAGGTTCTTTTGTTGTTCTAAGAAACCCAAGCCTCCTCTTTTTTATTATGGAGATATCTTATTAGGGTTTCAGATATATTTGATTGATTTAAAAATATATTATTTTAAATCAAATCATAATTAAATATATTAGTTTAAATTTAAATCTATCTAATAGATTAAATTTAACTAATTATTTAATCTAAATCTAGAACTAAATTCAAATTTAATTTATCTCATAAATTAAATTTAAATTATTATATTAGTTTAAATTTAAATCTATCATATAGATTTGAATTTAAAACTAATTGATTTAAATTAATTAAAAGATATATATATATATATATTTCAAAATATAAATATATATATACATATATATATTTTGAATTTTATAAACTATATATATATATATCAAATATATATATATATTTTATAAAAATTCTTCCACCCTAGATTGAATGTGGCATTCATTAAATCTAGACGCAATTTTAGATTCAATGAATTTAGACATTTTAGCTCGAGTTGACTTGTTCTTATGTGCGACCCTGTAGGCCCATATGACGTTGGCAGTGGGCTAATGATATTATTTGACCCATAAGTCATAAGCAGCCTCTAGCAAGACATTGTGACTACCCAAATCATATAGGGATCGATGATCCAATGCAACCTGTCATATAACCTTATCACATCCCTTTTGTCACATGATATCTAGATCAAATATGAGGCATGGAAACGTCATCCTCATCTTACTTGATCGTCTCTTCCTCGATCTACATGTAGACTGACAGTATAAATGGAAACCCTTCCATTCGAGTACAGCCATGCATTTCTCAATCTCACTCGTCGAGGGGCTCAGAGATATCTCTCTATTAATTAAAGGGACAAATCCTATCTTGACTACTCATCTTCTTCTACATGAATTTTACTATGCCCAATCATAACCTTTTATGATCACCTGGTTAAAGATGACTTTTGACTATGTCAAAAAAAAAAATAGTATTTTTTTATGTTAGAAACTATGGTGATCTCAAGTCTAAGGGCTCGGTGACACGGTTATATATAAGATACGCTTATGACTTAATCCATGTAGTTATCTCATGATGGGTCGATCTAACATCTTATTCCCTAACAAGTGTCTATGATTTTGATTCGTATCTTTATACATGATTAACATATAATCATCAATCAAAATCATACTAGTCTTAGTTCATCATCATTCCCACAATGATGATCGACTAAGGATATTTAGGATAATCAATATGATTTATCCAAGGATACTATTACATAGAACATGCAAAAAAATAATAATAATGTAATAAAAGAAAACTCTTATTTCTTAATAAAGTACAATATTTGTAATACAATGATTGGCCTAGGGCACAATCTCTAACACTTTTGTGGTCTGGATTTATTTTTAGCATAAGGTAGACATTTGTATCTTTCTAGAATGGTATAGTTTTCTTAATTTCAATTTTTCTAGAATCAGTTATGATTTTTCAAAATTCAAGTACATAATATGGAAATCCTACTCGAGGCTGCACATTATGTTTTTAAGTATACCACCCATTTGCATGAGTTCTAGGCCACTTCTTGAGTTTTTTATGAATTGTATCTTTGTATTGCAATGTGAGAATGAAATGGATGAGTCCGTATGGCCTATGGAACACCAAATGAAAAAATTTACCCGTGACATAATATAATTTAATTGTATTTTTTCATGACTTTTTCTTGAGGATTTCATGTGCTTCATGAAAATAAGCCTACGTATGATATGAGATGAGTTATAGAATCATGGTGTTATAGGAGAAGTTGACTTGACTTTATTAAAAGGTGAAGGAAGATTTTTATAATGATTTCTAAAATATTGATTATGTCCATCCACTTTTGTTCCTTCATTTGAGCTCATTTTAGCTCCTTTTTTAGAAGTTTTTTTCATATAAAAATTTAGGTCCTTTAGTTTAGTAAAAATATTTTCCTTAAATTTTATGGAGTTCAAAATCATCCCAAATTATTCAGTCCAAATTTTGGTTAATCTTTTGCTTAAACCGCATATCGGAAGGGTTTTAACTATTCTGATAATTCTCATAGTTTTCAGAGCCTCTGAGAATCCTAGTAAGCTTAATTTTATCATTTAAAAATCCTTTCTTTAAATTTATGAGAAGTTGCTCAAAATTATAGTTTTTGCCATTGTGTTCCTTAATAAGCTGTTTAGTTATTTCGGCTTTGATTTCGGGCCACCTCTAGTTCCTTACTCTCATTTCTAGATGCTCTATTTATTAATCTAACATTCTTTTACCTTATTCCATTTCATTTCATTATAGGGGTCATCTTTTGTAATCTTGTCAATTTCAGTCCAGTTATAAGAAAACTGGATATTACACTCTTCATATATAATTGAGCATGAAGCTATGAATCTATAAGACAATATGTCATATGTGGTAAAGCCTAAGAAGATTATGGATACAAAGATCAAACAACTACGTAATAAAGATATTCCCCTGTTGAAGGTGGTATGGAGAAGGTTAACTCCTGGTAAGGCAACTTGGGAGATGGAAAATCATATAACTCATCATACATACTCACCCTATCATAAATTAAATAAGTCATAAGAATAGTGATTGCATACTAAGGCATCCTATAAAGTGGATTTACAATATAAAGTAATAAAAAACCATCTCCCATAGGGACTTTAATCATAGTAGAAAACCTCTATTTGTATCAATGGAGGACTTTTATTCTAGCAGAGAACCCTATCTATATCAATAGAGATTATATGCTATAAGGACTTTTATCCTAGTAGAGAACCTTGTTTGTATCAATGGAAACCATCTCCTACAGGAACTTTTATCCTAGTGAAGAACACTATTTGTATCAACCAAATGCATCACTTAGGCACTTTAATAGTAGTTTAATAACATACATTGATAGAAAGCTTGCAAACAATATTGTGAAGAGTAATCAATAGATCTTAATGGAACCTATCTTATCATATTGATATTTTAATATTATTATATTTTATATTCCTCATATTTAGTCTTAATAATAATTCATCGTGGCTAATTTGATGACTTGGGATTTATTTTATATTAAGTGGGCTAAATTTAGATTAATGGATTTTAATAACATTTTTATTATATTTTTCCAATGGAGGCCCAATTATTTTTATTTGTGTTTTATAGGTTAGATGAGCCACTCAAGGGATTTGAATATTTTATTATTAGGCCAAAGATGCGGGCTTTGTTAATTCAAGGTTAATATTAGATTTCTTTTAATGAGAAAAATTTTGGATTGTTAGATGCACTCAACACATCTTAGCCCTTGGATCTTTTTTGGGAAAGAAGGCAACATCATCTATATAAGAAGGAGAAGATGTCACTAAAGAACACACACTCCATCTTCTCTATTTCTCATTTTTTGCTTTCATCTTTTCATGGCTTTCTAATTTTTCTTGGTGATCAGTCCAGAGTTTAAACCTGATAGCAAACTTGAGTCCATGATTATATAAAACTCTGGTTTGGATTTAAATTTTAGAAGTATTTCATTTTTGTTCTTTTTGTTTTCATGTAATTATTATCATTCTAGTTAGATGATTTTTGTTGCATGAATTCTGATTCATTTGATCTATTTGAGAATGCGTTTTGATTCAATCAATTGATTAATCAAATAAATTCATTCTAAACCATGTTAGGATTCTGTATAGGTCTCTAGTCAAGTACAAAATAGTTTGGCTTTATGTTGTTGATAGAAGTGCGATTGCATTATGACTAACAATATGAACCAATTAAAATTCTTGAACATTAGTTTAGGAATATTAATTAAAAATAACCAAAGGAAAAATCAAACTAAAAGTATTTTTAGGTGACAAGGATAAGGAAATATCAGGGGAAGAATTCTGGATTAGTTATGTATCATTCTGATTGAGTTTTGTTTTTGTTAATTGATTTGCTATTCAGTTTAATTAGTGCAATTTTATATTTAAACCCTTAATCATCACAATTTTTAATTCTATCGTTCTTAACTAATTGATTTGATTAATAGCTCTATGGGAGAAGACTTAGTGATCATTATACTATAAACTAGCAAAAATTCACTAATCTTGGCCAGTTTGACAACTATGAGTGAACAATATTTTCTTTGGAAAATTATAAAGAAGGACCTAGAAATGAAAAAATTTACTCTGAAGGACCTGTTACCATTGGGTTCAACTGTTTTGTATTAAAATCAATGGTAAGCAACCCTAAAACAATGATAATGGGTCCTTCAAAGTAAATATTTTTAACTTTGGATCCTTAAACATAATTCTCCCTATTTTCTTTACCACATATTACCATATCTTTTAGTGTTTTTTGTGTCTTTTGTATTTTAAGGTCCTTATTCAATATCAGGAGCTAGGTCTATCTGATTTGGTCATTCATATTCTAAGCATATGTCATCCATACACAAGTATCATTTAGAGTTTGGTCTTCCATGTATGGGAACCATGGTATATGAAAGGGTACGATCATCTATGCATAGGTACAATCTGAAGTAAAGTCTTCTATGCATAGGATTCAATCACACTATCTATTATAGGAGATTAATGTTAAGAATTTAAGCTTTTAATTATACTTAGGGGTCCAACCAAATCCACCTAGATAACTCATAGATAGAGCATGCAACTAGGTTTTGTAGTCAAAGATTACAGGCCATGAAAGGTCTATAGACATCCACAATGTCCAACTAACTTCAATTCATATGTATGCTTGGCTGAAACTCAAGATCTATTAAAACTAAAAAAAGGAAAACAACAATTTCAACTAAAAAGAATAGTAGTACCTTGGTGTGTAACATCTTCCTCCCCATTATGATTTCTTAAGTAGGATTTAAAACAAATTTGGAGAAAGTATACAATATTAAGAAACATTTGGAGACTATGATGTGAACAAATAAGTAAGGATTGATGGATTATAATTTTTATAGAACATGAAGAAAATTTTCTTAAAGTATGGAATTTATTAGGAATTTTAGAGAATTTTAAAGAATTATTTGGCATTTTCATTAATTGTTTAATAGAGAGTAATTATGAAATAAATACTTGAATATTTAATTTTTGGGAAATCCCAAGGTCAAAACACCCTAAAAATATAAGAAAATATTTGGGGGTTAAATGTGTTTAGATGAGTGTTTGATTCTCTCCATGATGGTTCGCAAAGGGTCCTCATGCTCAGCACTCTAAGCCCTAGGTGGCTTGCCTCTGCCCTTGTCTCATCTAGTCTCCACCATCTTATCTGAAAAGAGTAGCACCTTTTAGTACACAGTTGTGTCTCAAGGACATATGCATGTGTATTTCATCACTTCCATGGGAATTCACCTTAACACAACTAATAATGCAATTCAAGAGCCAAACACTGAGCAAAAGTGCTGAACCTTGGCTCTAATACCAAAAATGTCACACCATAATTTGTTTAAGCTCATATTCTCATATTCAAGGTTGGTCTCATATGGAATCAAGGGAAAACCAAGAAAAGAGAATGAAAATAATGAAATTTTCTTGTGTTACGTCGAGGTTTAAAAATTTATTTCACATTTTGTGGACCCCATAAACTTATCAACAACATCCTCCACTCACATTCCATCCATACAAGTCATAAACCATGAATTAGAGACCAAAAACCAGAGATTTCCATGTTTTAGCTTCAGG
The DNA here is from genome assembly GCA_032878935.1 of Erythrophleum fordii. Classification (NCBI taxonomy): domain Eukaryota; kingdom Viridiplantae; phylum Streptophyta; class Magnoliopsida; order Fabales; family Fabaceae; genus Erythrophleum; species Erythrophleum fordii. The sequence goes on along the minus strand of JAVQMF010000054.1, from coordinate 24,714,520 downwards.
TTCCAGTGGCAATTTACTGATAGCAATTTTGAAAAATCATAACTAATTTTAAAAAAATTAAAATCAAGTAAATAATAGCTTTTTGGAAATCTCTAGATGTTAAATATATATAAAAAATAATTACAAGCTATAATAACATCATTTGGACCACATTTGACAACAAAAAATTAACATAGATTAGACTGCCTAGTGTTTCTGATATAGTTTACTGATATAAATTTCAAAAATTCATAACTAATTACAAAAAAATCTAATTTAGGCAAACTATACTAATTAGAAAAGCTACTAATATTAAATAGAGGTAAAAAATAAGTCCATACTAATTTAGAAGCCTTTAAACCCTGAAAACTGATGGAACAGTAACCAAGGTTTGCTGGCATCCCTGATACTGATATGAAACTTTAAAAAGTTAGTTCTCCCTTTATAGACCTCCAATTGAGGTTTTTCTAATTGATATAGGTCAATGTGAATGTCTAATTTCTCCCTGTATATTTCATAGCCATTGGATACCATTTGACCTACGAGTGACATAGGTGAAGCTACTGACCATTTGTACAGTACCACTGTCAAATTGAAAAAGTTTTGCCTACTTTGGAAATTGAACAAAAATTATCTAGAGCTCCAAATAATATGAACTTTAGCTTCTTAAAAAGCTCTAGACAAGACCTATAAGCATGCCAATTTTTAGATCAAGAAGAGATCATTAGTCAAATCTTGACATAGCTCTTGAATTTGATAAGTTTAGTCACATAAAATGGTCAATATGGTCCCAAATGGCTTCTTACATGGTCTAACACCTTTTGGGCAAGTTTTAAAGTAAGAATGCATCATATATGAACTGCCTAAGTGGTCTAAACTATCATGTATCTCAATTTCACTATGCTACATACAAGAATGCATAGCTACCTATAAGCCACCAAGTGACCAAATCTCACATTTTTATTGCTTTGGTTCTAACTATGGTTCATACATTATTTATATATACTTTTACACTTGCTCAAATATTTACATCTCAAAAGTAATATGCATATATATACTTTGACATTCTTTTGCATTAAAAGCCATACAAAGCCATACAAAGTGTCAAGAAATATCTTTTCAAGCTCCTTGGCTTCCATCTTTAGCTTATTGGACACCACCTAGACATGGTGAGATGGGAGAGGGAAGGGGACGAGAATCATGAAATTTCAATAGTTTATACACTTATTCAAGTAAGCAATCAAGGTATGTAGAATGTCAAAGAGCACAAGTATGCATCCTAATATCACCATAAAGTATTTAATTCAACATTTCCATGCCCTAAAGTCATATCCAAGTCAAGAATAAGCTATAGAGATTTTTGGTTTAGCCTCACCCCATTTTTAGGACTTTTGGATTAGCCTCACACTTGGCCTAGGGACTTTTGACTTAGCCTTACCCATTTATGAGACTTTTGGCCTTATCTCACTCACACCTAGGGATTTTTGGCATCACCTCACCCATATCAAGGGACTTTTGGCATCAACTCACCCTTATGAGCAATTTTTCACAATCAAATAACATTCAAGAAAGCATATTGGTACCAATGCAACAACACAACATCAAGTGGCATGTTTCAAGATACAAATGCATACACAAGCATACAATGACACATACACATCCAAGAATGCAAATAAGAATAGAGTGAAGAGCTACCTTGGTGGAATTCCAAGCTTTAACTTTGATTATTCCTTGGCCTAAACACCATAAACAACACTTAATTATGCCCTTGGAACAAGTCAAAGCATTAGACACAAACTTAAGAAGCACACTTTGTTCATTGGTCTCATATTAGTTTCATTAATGGCCTAATGAAGCAACTATCATAATTCAAGTTCTTAGTTCCATTTTTGCCTCATATCTAGACCTCTTGGTTCCATTCAAACTCCTTGAAGTCATCATACACTCAATTCTAAGAGCCTAGGTCCATGTTGCTTTTATAGGTCATATTATGGAACCCATTATCTCATCTCCCAATTTATGGCTTCTAAATTGTTCTTAAGGTTTCTTGCCACCTTCTTCCATCATATAAAGTCCCAAACCAAGCTTGGAATAATTTAAAATACTCCCTAGGTATTCCAAGGAGCTTTGGCTGAGACATAGCAAGGAAATTTGGCCCATGGAGTTTTTGATTTTTTCTTGATGGAAGAGGCACTTGGGGAGCTTCCTAGGGGTCTTAGGAACACAAATAAACACTCATATATGCTAGGGAATTCAAGAATCAAATCAGTTTTTACAATATATTCAAGAGCTTTACACTTTCTTATCTTGAATTTCAATGGATAAAATTTCAATTTCTTTGTATTTTCTAACTCCCCATGGTCTAAAACCTAAGATTCTCTCTTGTTTTTAGATAGAAACTCCTCCCCCATAATGGTTCTATTTTTTGACCAAAACATATACATGGAGGGCAAGGGAAGAAGAAGCAATAAAAGGAAGAAAACTACCTTGAATTCTAGCCTTCTTAAAGAGTGTTTCTCTTTGCCTTAACCTTCTCTTTGAAACTCTAAAGTTTACCCTCTAAATCAAGGCTTAAATAGAACCATAGGAACATCTAAAACCATGAAAAGATGAAGCAAGAATAGGAGAACAAGGTTTCAAGAAGAAAGACCATGAGTTTCCTTAAATTTTCATACCTTTCTTTAGCTTTTTCTTCCTTCTCTTAAGCTCTCTTTGTGTGCCTCTCTCATGCAGTCTCTCCCTCTATTTTGGATGAAACATAAGGTCGATTAGAAGAGTAAGAGAGGGGGACATCCTTTTATGTAGAATTTTCAAGAATAAATTGTTAAAAGAAATGATGTTTATGTCCCTCATTTATGGCATTGTCGTTTTAGCTCCTTTTTGAGAACTGTCTTTTTCATCATAAAATTTAGGTTCCCAATCTTATAAAATAGCGTTGGAATCACTCAATTTGGGGCTAAAACCTTCTTGAACGAAATGGTCAAATTTAGGTCAACTGACATTCAAAAATGCACACCGAAAGGGTTTTAGCTGTCTCGGGGCTTCCCATGGTTTTTAGTGCCTCTAAAAACCCTAGAGAACTTAAAATTTTTCATTTAAAAAGCCCTCATGTGAGTTTTTCAAAAAGTGCCAATATTTACGAAAATGCCACTAAACTTTTGGCAAATTTTTTGAACCACTCTAGCTCTAGTTTTTGTGTAACTCAAGACTGAAATCCTCATTTTTTATTATTTAAAATTTTATCCAAATTTTATTTGGCCTTAAATCACTGCAAGGGACTTGCTTTTCAAATTGATTCATTACGGTGTTTTCATGAAATGCTGAACATTACACGACATGCCTATAAGAATTTTGTAAGTAGTATGGTAAGCTCATAGTGCATCCTCTAATCTATTATATTACACTATTTTCTCTAGAATTTGATTTATCTCTCTATTTGAAACCTCTGCTTGACCATTCATTTGTGGATGGTAGAGGGTGGCTGCTTTATGGAGCACCCCATACTTGTAAAGGAGGGCTTGCATGTTTTTATTACAAAAGTGGGAGCCTTGATCACTGATGATTGCTTTAGGTATACTAAACTTGCAAAAAATATAAGATCTAACAAAGCCCACAACTATAGAAGAATCATTAGTCCTAGTGGCCTTTGCTCTCACCCACTTTGAAACGTAATCAAAAACTAAAAGAATATACGTGAAACCAAAAGAAATAGGAAATGGTCCCATGAAGTCAATACCCAAACATCAAATATTTTATAGAACAACAATGGTTGTTGAGGCATCTCATTCCTACGAGAAATATTACCTGTCGATTGGCATTGGGTACAATTCTTAAAGAAAGCATATACATCCCTAAATAAGGTGGGCCAGAATAGTCTAGAATCTAAAACCTTCCTAGTAGTATGCTGAGAACCAAAATGGCCACCACATGTAAGTATATGACAAAAATGCAAAATAGATGTAAAGTTATGGTCAGGAACACATCTCTTAATAATCTGGTCACTAAACATGCACCACGAGTAAGGGTCATCCCAAATATAATATTTTGCCTCACTCTTAAGTTTATTAATTTGGTGCTTTTTAAAATAAGTAGGTAATTCAGAAGCAACTAAGAAATTTACCATATTTGTACACCAGGGATCTTTACCATGCAATGAATATAACTACTCATATGGAAAACTATCCCTAATAGTAGATGAATTTAAAGAGTGAGGTATTCTACTTAAATGATTAGCTACAAGATTTTTTACTCCACTTTTATCTTTGATTTCTATCTCAAATTCTTGTAGGAGAAACATCCACCTAATGAGTCTAGGTTTCGCATCAAGCTTATTGAGTAGGAACTTTAAAGCTACATGATCAGAATAAACAATAACTTTAGAATCAAGCAAATAAGAATGAAACTTATCTAAAGCAAAAACAACAATTAAAAGCTTCTTTTCAGTAGTTGTATAATTAGCTTGAGCCTCATCTAAGGTGAATGATGCATAAGAGATCACATGAGACTTCTTGTCTATCCTTTGGGATCCACAACAAAGTTGGATACATCACACATCAATTCAAATAGAAATTCCCAATTAGGATGTTGGATGATAGATAGGATGGTTAGCCTTATTTAACATTTGATCTATGAAAGAAAGAGGAAAATGGTCCTTTCTAGTGGCTTGATTCAGCTTTCTATAATCAATGCAAACTCTCCAACTATTCTGAACTCTCATAGGGATAAGCTTATTCTTCTCATTGGGCACTATAGTGATGTTGGTTTTCTTAGGGAATACTTGCATTGGACTCACCCATTTGCTGTCAGATATGGAGTAAATAATACCAGCTGAAATTAATTTACTTACCTCTTTCTTTACAATATCTAGGATTATGGAATTGAGTCTTCTTTGTGGTTGCCTTACTAGTTTGGCTCTTTCTTCTAATAAAATTTTGTGCATACACATGGAAGGGCTAATCCTTGGAATATTTGCTAATGTCTAACCTATTGCTTTTTTCTTTTCCCTTAACAATTCTAACAACCTCATTTCATGATCAAGTGGAAGGTTATTTGCTATTATTATTGGTAATTTATTTATTTTTCTTCCAAGCAAGCATATTTGAGATTGTTAGATAAAGGTTTGAGTTCAAGTGTGAGTGGTTATTGTATGGAAGGTGCTAATCTTTGTGGATTTAAATGTACAACAGTTTCCACTTATTCATTTTTCTCCATAGAGGACATGGTATTAAATAATTTGATAGAATCAGGATGAAAATTAGAAGCATGATCAAAATTAGAATTCAAGAATGCATCAATCTCAGAATAGGCTGTATATTTATTAAGTCCATCACAACATTCTAAACATTGAATTGCATCTATAAATTCAACCATGTCAGTATCAATGTCCTCACAAGTATCAACAACTAACAAGTCTATCATATTTACATGTAATATGGAGTGTTCTTCTGAAGGGTGTTTCATGGCATCAAGAATGTTAAAATGAACAACATCACCACTAAATTCCATTGATAAAGTACCATCATGCACATTTATTATTGTTTTAGTAGTTTCCAAAAATGGTTTACCTAGAATAAGTGGTCCATGTCCATGTATATTGTCATCCTCCATATTTAGAACATAAAAATTAATAGGAAAAATTAAATCTTTTACCTTTACTAGAATATTTTCAAGTACTCCTATAGGGTAGGCTGTGCTTCTATTTACTAACTGAATTACCACTCCCATAGGCTTTAATTCTCTAATATGCAAATAGAAATACATAGACTTAGGCATTACATTAATGGAAGCTCCAAAATCTAACATTGTATTATTAAACTGCATATTCCCTATTGTGCAAGGAATGGTGAATGTGCCAGGATCTTTGCATTTAGTGGGCATAGCTGGTTGAATCAAAGCTAATACATTTTTCCCCATGCTAATTTTCTCATTCCCTTTTAACTTCCTCTTATGTGTACACAGCTTCTTAAGAAACTTCACATATTTTGGAATCTATTTGATTGCTTCTAAGAGAGGGATATTTACTTCCACTTTTCTGAATGTCTCCATAATTTTCCTATCTAATTCAGCTTCTACGATTTTCTTGGACTATGTAATTTGGTTGGGGAATGGAAGGGGTTTGGTATATATGGAATTCTCTCCCTTTTCTATGGTATTCTTGCCTTAGATTGAGGGGGGTTGTTGTTCTTTGTCACCTTCTGTTTTTTACAGTACCTTTGTTAGAGTTGTGATGGGCCCATTTACTTGCTTGCCACTCCTCAAGGTTATTGCACTGACATTACCTCTTAGGTTGGTCATAGGCTGTGAAGGTAATTGGCTAGAACCCTTCTAAACTTATTGATATTTGTTGCAAGTTGGCTAATTTGGGTCTCCAAACTCTAGATTGTTATCTCTATTCACTGTTTGAATTGGGTTGTATTTGTTGCCAATTGCTTCACTATATCTTCTAAACTTGGTTCTGACCTGTTCATTTTTTGCATGGGTTGTCTTATAGGCTATTGGTTGCTTAGGCCAGGAGCATTAAATTTCTGTTGCTATTATTATTGGTTAGACTCATTACCAAATCTCAAATTCAGATGATCTCTCCATCCAGGATTGTATGATGCTGTATAAGGGTTGTATCTATTCTGTTGCAACTGTAAAGGTCTACTAGGGAAGATGCCAGCATATGATTCTGTATTATCTTACAACCGGGGACATTGATCTATGGCATGGGTGGTTGACGAATAAATACCACATAGAGATGCAAAGAGTTGTTGAGGTTATCTTTGCCCAAGTGCTAACTGTCTGACTATGGAAGCCAACTTCTCAAGTTTATTTTCTATTCTTTATTGATCCATGTGAGTGGCATAGAGTTTGTTTACACCTCAAGTTGGTGTGTTTATTTTGGTGCCAAATTGTGTGTATTCAGTGCCATATTCCTAAAGAGGTCTTTGACAGTAGCTAGGGTTTTGTTAACTAATGCTCCTCTTGTAGCTGCATCAACCATACTTCTATCTATGGGTAGTAAGCCTTCATAAAAGTATTGAATCAGAAGTTGGTCACTGATCTGATGGTGAGGATAGCTTATACATAGTTTCTTAAGCCTTTTATAGTACTCACACAATGTTTCACCATTCATTTGTCTAATACCACTAATCTCTTTTCGGATGGCAGTAGTTCTTGAGGCAGGGAAAAATTTCTCCAAAAATATCCTCTTCAACTCATTCCATAAAGTGATGGCTTGAGGTTGAAGATAATAAAGCCAATCTTTGGTTGCCCTATCTAGTAAGAAAGGGAACGCTATTAACTTGATGTGCTTTTCTGAAACTCCTTGTGGCTTCATGGTGAAACAAACCACATGGAACTCCTTGAGATGTTTATGAGGATCCTTACCTGTAAGATCATGGAACTTTGGAAGCAAACGTATTAATTCAGGTTTTAGTTCAAAAGTAGCATCAAGTTCAGGATATTAAATACAAAGTGGTTGGTAGTTAATATTAGGTGCAGCCAATTCCCTAAGAGTCTTATCATTATTACTAGTCATATCTACTATTTCAGAATCAAAATCCAAATCCAGATTTAATTCACAATTACTTCTTATATTCTCTGTTATTTCAGAAATCAACTCAGTAGTCATAGCTTTTTTAATCTTATGATTTCTAAGTTGTGTATGAAAACTCCTATTAATTTCTAAATCAAACTCAATTAAATATCTATTAGAAGAACTTATTATACACCAAGAATAAAAAAAAAAAATAAAACACCTAAAAATTACCCTAAAAAATCAAAATAAATTAAAAAAAGAAAAAATCATAAAAAATCAAAGAAAAAATACTAAAAAATTGAAAAAATGGTCTAAACGATAGAATTTGGCCAAAATGTGGCCTAGCACATAGCTTAGCTATGAATTTGATTTCTCACAACACCTAGAATCTATATACCAAGTTTTAACTCAATCAGAGTTAGTAATTCTTAACACAAGTATTGCCTAGAATAGTTACAAAACACTAAAAATTAACCACAAACACTAAGTATAAATGCTAAAATCAAAATTAAAATTAAAGAATTTTCTATTCTAATTAATTATGATTGATTGGATCCCTGACAATGATGCTAACATCTTTGTAAAGAAATTACTATTCACTCGCAGTTGTCGAACTAGCCAAAATTATTGAATTTTTACTTATTTGTAGTATAATGCCTACTAGGTTGTCTCCCATAAAGCTATTAATCAAATCAATTAGTTTAAGAATGACAAAACTTGAATTATAATAATTGGGGGTTTGAATATAAAATTGCACTAATTAAATCGAATAGCAAATCAATGAATGAAATGCAATGAAACAAAATTCAATCAAAGTGAAACGTAGCAAATCCAAAATTCTTCCTCTGATATTTTCCTTTCCTTGTCACCTAAAAATACCTCTGGTTTGGTTTTTAATCATTTGGTTATTTTTTTTATTAATCTTCCTAAACTATCATTCAGGATTTTAATTGGTTTATACTATTAATTAGAATGCAACCATGTTTCTGTCAACAATATGAAGCCAAATTGTTTCACTCTTAACCAGAGATGTATGCAAAATCCTAACATGGTTCAGAATAAATTTATTTGATTAATCAATTGATTAAATCAAAATGCATTCTTAGATAGATCAAACAAATCAGAATTCATGCAATAAAAATCATCTAACCAGAATTATAATAATTACATGAAAACAAAGAGAACAAAATAAAATACTTCTGAAATCAAAATTCAAACCAGAGTTCTACACAAACATGAACTTAAGTTCCTTATCAGGTTTAAACTCTGGATTGATCATTAAAAAAATTAAAAAGATATAAGAAAGATGAAAGTAAGAATGGGAAGTAGAGAAGATGAAGTATGTTCTATGGTGACATCTTCTGCTCCTTAAATAGATGATGTTGCCTTCTTCCTCAAGAAATCCAATACCATTTTAGAAGTAACAATAAGATAATATCCAAATCCTTTTAGCATTTAATAAGATAATGTCCAAATCCTTTTAGGAGTCTTATATCATAATCCTTTTAAGAATCTTATATCTTGCAAAATACAATTAAAAAATAATTGGACTTCCATTGGATAAGTATAATAAAAATGCATTTAAAGTTCATTTGTAATGAACGTAATTTTTGTAAAATGATGAAATAAGCCATATAAAAGTAAGTCTTTTGAAATGAGCTAGATAATGTTCCAAAAAATTTGGATAGAGTTTTAGGCTCCTAAAAATGATAATTCTAGGCTCAAACGGAAAGAAAAATGGAGTTAGGACAGTGAAATAATTTGTGACGAAAACTAATGAAATGTAATGGAATTTTCGTAAATAAGTGTAACTTTTGGAAAAACACATAAGAGGGCTTTCTAAATGGTAAATTTGAGTTACCCAAGGTTCTCAGAAGCCCTAAAAATCATGGAAAGTCCCGGGATTGGTAAAGCCCCTTCGGTGTATGTTTTCTAACATCAATGAGCCCAAACTTTAATGGATTCGTTCGAGAAGGTTTTAGCTCTAATTTAAGTGATTCTAAAGATATTTTATTAAATTGGGAATCTAAATTTTATAATGAAAAATACGGTTCTAAAAAAGGAGCTAAAATGAAGCCAAAACGAAATTGCCATTACAAAAGGACAAAATTAGAATTTTTGAAAAAGTGTGTTTCTTGAAGCTTCCACACACTTCTCCCTTCTTCTCCCCCTCATATAGCACGACTTTTCTCTGCCCAAAATATAGAATATGACCTGCTCTCTTAGGCGCACAAGAAGGGGAAGAAAAAGAGGAGAAAAATCAAGGAAAAGGTAGGTAAATCCATGGAATTTCATGCTCTTTCTTCCTCCGATCTTGCTTCTCTCCTTCCATGCTTTCTTTCTATGGTTTTCTTGAGATGATTGGTTCTATTTTTGGTATAAAACTTAAAGGGACAGTTCAAAAATCTTGGAGAGAAGCAAACTAAGAGGAAGAGGCCTTAAAAACAAGCTTGAATCTAAGGTAATTGCTTGTTGTAGTTGCTTCTTCTCCTTGCTCCATGGATGTGTGTATTTCGGCCAAGAATAGAACCATATAGGGGGAGGATTTTCTATCCAAAAAAAAGAGAGAAAATAGGGTTTAAGACCATGAGGAAGAGGAATATGGCAAGAAATTTCAAGAAAAACCCATGAAAAACAAGATAGAAAAGTGTAGGATTCTTTAGGGTTTTGGAAAATATGATTTTGTGTGAGTAGTTCCTTGGCTATTTGAATGTTTCTTTGAGCTCCTAAGACCTCTAGAAACCCTCCCAGGTGGCTCTCTCATCAAGGAAAAATCAAGAAGTCTAAGAACCCTAATTATGGTGCTAGTTTTGACTAAGGTAAGAATACTAGGTTAGGGAGTATTTTAATTTGTTCTAGACTTAGTTTTGGACTTTATATGATGTTAGAAGATGGGAGAAACCATTAGGAAAAATTTAAGAGCCATGGATTGGAAGATGGAACAATGGTGTCCATAATGGTTCCTCATGAAGCAACTTGATTTTCCAATTGTGCAAGTGAATATGTGAGGGCTCCAAGGACCTTAAATGAGTCCAAGAAGTCTAAAAATAACAAGAGAATGGAGCCTAGAACTTAAAATGTGAGAGTTGCTTCAATAGGCCATTTATGGAACCATTATGCCACTTATGGAATCAAGTGTGTGTTCAAGAGTGAGTTTAGTGTCTTGGCTTGCATCAAATGTGTAATTGTGTGTTGTTTATGGTGTTTAGGCCAAGAGAACATATACCCACTTAGGTGTGCTTGTGAGACCAAAAAAGGAAAGGAAAAGGATCAAGAAAAGCTTGCATAAATCAAAGGTCGCTTTCCACCTCATTCTCCTTGCATTCTTGTGTGCATATGTGTAATGTTTGGTTTTCTTTAAATGGCATAAATGAGCTCATTTTCAAAGCAAGTCCCCTGAAATGAATTAGTTAAGGTCCCAAAAAATTTGAGTAATATTCTAGACTTCTAAAAATGAGAATCCTAACCTCAGACAGAAGGAAAAATAGAGCTAGAATGAAGAAACAAATTTTGACAAAAATCTTACGAAACGTAATGGTATTTTTGTAATTTTGAGTAAATTTTGGAATTCACAAGGAGAGTTTTTTAAATGAAAGTTTTGAGTTTTCTCGGGTTCTTAGAGGCCCTGAAAACCATGGGAAGCCCTGGAACAGTTTAATCCTTTCCAGTGGATGTTTTCTAATACCAGTATACCCAAATTTTAACAGATTCATTCAAAAAGGTTTTAGCTTTGATTTGAGTGATTCCAAAGGCATTTTACTGAATTGAGAATCTAAATTTTATAATGGAAAAGACAGTTCTAAAAAAGGAGCTAAAATGAAGGAGAAACAAAAATGGCAAGAACGAAGGGCAAAATGGAAATTTTTGAAAAAGTCATTTTCCTCCACCTATAAATAGGAGGCGCCCCACTCTCTCCTTCATTTAGTCTCAAATTTTTCTGCCCAATTTCATAGATGAAAGGCTAGGGTTTAGGCACACCAAAAGGAGAGAAGAAGAAGGAGAAATTCAAGCTTTAAGGTATGCTTTCTTGGTAGTTTTTCATGCTTTCTTCCATCCAAACCTCCTTTCCTTCATTCTCTTTTGTTTCCTTTGATTAAAATGGAGTTTACAAATCTGTTTTAAGGGAGAAAATTAAGGAAAATTTCGAATTTGAAGAGAGGAGCTTGGAGAAAGCAAGATTCAAGTGAGAAAAAGCAAGAAAATAAGGTAATTTCTCCTCCCATGGTTGCTACCTTTAGTTCCCTTCCTTCTCCATTTCGCCTAACCTAAGAAACCCTAGGAGGATTTGATTTTTAGGTTAAACCAAGGATGAATCTAAGGAAAAAGGGTGTGGAGATTAAGAATATGCAAAGGAAATTAACAAAAAGCCATTAGATTTCAAGATGTAAATTCTAGGGTTTCAATTGCACCTTGTAAAATCTGACCTTGTACAATGATTCTTATGCTTAAATAAGAGTTTAAATAAGTTCCTAAGATCCCCAAAAGTGTCCCTATGTGCTTCTTCCTTCAAGAAAATCAAGCAAAGTCCATGAAGGCCATTAAGCTTCATGGTTTCAGCCAAGAGAGGTTCATATAGCTAGGAAGAGTTTTAAATTTTTGTAAACCCATTTTTGAGTCATATATGATGAATAAATATGAGAGGAAGCATTAGAAAAAATTTAGGAAGCTTAGAGTGTAACACCATGACTTCTAGCTCATTTCATACCATTTATAAGCTTTGTATTATCAATCCCACAAGAGTATATGAAAAAGGAGATAAAAATAATAGACTTTTTCCTCGTTGCGCTATATCTAAAAAATTCAATTCGGTGTCACGTGGACCGTTGAACTCATCTAATACATTCTCATATTTAATTACATCATTACAACTCATTGGCATCACAAAAACATGTCTACAATTCATGAAAATCGAAATGAAGCTCAAAATAAGCAAGCATATTTTCGGCCAGATTTGCTCCATTTTCTGACCCAATTTCGGAAAATCATAACTAAATATAAAAAATTTGAAATCATGCAATCTTGGTTATTCTGAAAATATAGGATGTCTACTTCATACTAAAAATATGCCCAGGTAAAAAATTCATCACACAGGACGTTTGACATCCAAAAAGCTACAGAGGTCGCTGGCTGCTTGAGCTGCTGTTCAGTTTACTAATACAAAATTATAAAATTCATACCTAATTCTATAAAAATTAAAATCATACAAATTTGGTCATTATAGAAAGCTAAAAATGTTAAATTAATAATAAAAATAATTCTAGAATGAAACAGATATGTTTATCTTTTGGGAACCTATAGAACATTAACTAAACTCCTGGGGCACTATTGGTACTGACAGTTAAATTCAGACATGCATAACTCTCTATTCAGACCTCCAAATGAGGCGATCTCAATGAAAAAAGAAATTTTGTGACCTATAGTTTATGCATAAAACATTTCATAAGCATTGGACAACATTTGGCTATCGGGTGACACAAAATACAAAACTACCAGTATGAACAGTACCCATACCAGAATCCATGAAAAATATCAACTTTGAAAATTCATCAAATATTTCCTAGACCTCTAAAAATTATGATCTTTAGGTTCCTAGAAAGAACTCAATGAGACCTAATTGCATGCCAAATTTTAGATCAAGACTAGCTCATTTGGCTAAAAAGTGACTTAGGGTTCTATTATGGTCAATTTTGGCTCCATATTGGGTACCAAAATTGCCAAATGGATTTCTCTTGGTCTTGGCACCTTTTTGGCAAGCTTAAAAGCATGTTTAAGACTTGGGGAAGCTGTCCAAATGGTCTCAAACCATTTGCATCTCATTTTGGCCTTTTCACCCTCACTTATACACATTATACCAAGCTTTTCTCAAATACATACATTGGCTTAAACACTCAATTTATGTTCTAGAATACATACACCATACTCATTCATTTACCTATCACATAATATCATTTTTACATTTGTCCAAGGGGTCATAGACTATTTACAATAATAATATACATCATGAAGTCTCATTGTGAATCAAAAGACCAAAAACAAGCATAAGCATGGCAATCTTCTTTCTTCAATGTGGTTGGCTCCCATTGCCATGTTCACTTGGTCCACCTAGCATATTAGGACATTTAAGAGGAGGGAGTGAGATTCAAGAATCTCAATAGCTCATCTCCCATTCCATCACACATAATATGTGCAAGCAAGTTCTATGAATGCATGTGTGGAAAAAATAGAAGTCATGAATATTTAAAATTAAGCTTGGCATAGAAACACATCATACAAGGTATTCAAGAGCTCACCAAGTGTTTGTATTGGCCTCTCACTTCTCCTCATGGATTTTAGATTTGCCTCACCCATTCTTTAAGCACTTTGGACTCAACCATACTCTTGGGAGCCCACTTTGCTTTTGGGAGACTCTTTGCTTTATCTCGACCAAGCTCAAGGGTTCTTGGCTCATCCTCACCAAGGGGAAGAGTTTTTGGCCTCTTCACACTCAAGCAAGCTCATACAAATATCATATGGTGATTGAAAACATAACATGGTATCAAGAATCATGGAATGTAAAGGCATGCTAGCATACTTTTCATAGCTTGAAAATACACATACACACATTTCAAAACAAGCTAAACACACATCCATGCATGAGAGAAGGTGGAGAGAGCTACCTTGTATACAAACACACACTTTTTCCTTAGCTTTCAAGCCTTCTCTTTTAGCCACACACCCACAAGTTGGTGGAGATAGTTTCTCTTGGCCTAGACACAAATTATGGGAGCCAATTAAGTTCATGAAACAAATTCTAGGGCCATGTAACTTGTTTAAACCCTAGGTTACTCTACAACCTCTATTATGATCCATATTGGCACCTAATGAAGCAACACCCCTCAAATGATTTCTAGTCCTCATTCTTTACTTTCAAATATGATGCTTGACTCCTTTTAAGCCTTTTGGAGTCATCACATTATTAAAACAAAGGGCTTAACATCATGTTACTTCTTTAGGTCACAATATGGAACCTAAAGCACCAACTCATTCTCTAAGCTTCCTAAATTTTTCCCAAGGTTTCCCCTCACATTCATCCACCATATATGACTCAAAAATGGGCTTGAAAAAATTTAAAACTCTCCCTAACTATGCCGTCCCTACTTGGCCAAAACTTAGAGCATAAATGGGATTTCATGGCTTCTTGATTTTTCCTTGATGGGGGAACCATTTAGGGAGGTTGTTAAGAGTTGTAGGAGGTCAAGGAAACACTTAAATAGCCAAGGGAACTTATGGATTAAATCAGTTTTTACAATCCCTTTAAGTGCTCTACACTTTTCTAACTTTTAGGTTTACGACTTTTCATGGGTTTTGTTCATTTTCATGGAGGAAGAGGCATATAGGGGACCTCTTAGGAATCTTAGGAGCATGTTTTAACATTCAATTAAGCCTAAAAACATTCATATAAAATCAGATTTGCAAGGGAGCATTTGGACCCCTAATGGTTCCATCTTGTTTCTTAATGCTCCTTTCTTGATTCTATTGGTTCATTCTTAATCCTTGCCATCTAAAACCTCTAATCCTTCCATGAATTGGGCAGAAAATAGCCCCTAAGAATTGGGCTCATGGTGGCCAAATTCGTGCAAGAGGAAGGGGAGGAAGAAACTACCAAAGAATGTGAGTTTTATCTTGTTTTCTTACTTCCTTTGGCTTGTTCTTCCACTTGGTTAGCTTACTCCCTCAATTTTTGAAATTCCCCTCTCTGTTCTGCCCCCAAAACAGCACCAAACTCTCCATTAGAACCATAGAAAGAAAGCTTGAGAGGAGAGGAGCAAGTTTTAAGAAGGAAGGATATGAAATTTCTTAAAGTTTCTTACTTTTTTCTTGAATTTCTTCCTCCAAAATCCTCCTCCTCTTGTGCACCTAAGAAGCTGGAGTTTTCCTCTGAAAATGGGCAGAAGCAAGTCGGTCTTAGAGAGAAGAGAAAGAACGTGGCATATAAAGAAGAAAAAAGAAGCTTCCTTTAACACTTTAATGCCAATTTTGCCATTCGTTCTTAGTATTTTCGTTTCTCCTTCATTTTAGCTCCTTTTTTAGAATCGTCTTCTCCATCATAACAAATAGGTTCCCAATTTAATAAAATGCCTTTGGAATCACTCAAATCAGAGCTAAAACCTTCCCGAAAGAATCGGTTAAAGTTTGGGTTAACTGATATTGGAAAAATTACACTGAAGGGTCTTTATTGGTCTTGAGACTTCCTATGGTTTTCAAGGCCTCTGAGAACCCTGGGCAACTTAAAATTTTCATTTAAAAAGCCCTCCTAGGTGCTATTCCAAAATTGTACTTATTTACAAAAATGCCACTGGCCTTTCGGCAAATTTTTTGATTCACTCCGACCCCGATTCTGGGCAACTTAAGGCTCAAGTCCTAATTTTTTATTATTTAAAATTTTATCCAAATTTTATTTGGCCTTGAATCACTCATCTCATGGGACTTGCTTTGAAAGTGTGCCTATTTCCGTCGTTCAACGAAAATCGTACATTACATAGAGAATGAGATGGTGGTTTATGTTCCATAATATGACCTATAGAAGCAACTTATAGCTAGGCTCTTGGTTTTGATTGTGTGATGACTCCAAGAGACTTAAAAGGAGTCAAGAATCATATTTCAAAGGAAAGAATAGAGCCTAGAATTTATTTGAGGGTGTTGCTTCATTAAGTGCAATAATGGACCCATAATGAGATTTATAGATCAAGCTAAAGTTCAAACAAGTTGTGTGGCCTTAGAATTAATTCCATGAACCTAATTGGCTTTTATAAATTGTGTTTAGGCTAAGAGAAATCATCCCCACACTTTTGTGTGTGTGTGGCCAAAAAAGAGAGCTTGGATTCAAAAGGAAAAGTGTGTAATTGTATCCAAGGTCGCTTTTTCCTCTTTTTCTCATGCATGATTATTTGCTTTACTTGTCTTTGAATGTTCATATGTGTATTTTTAAGCCATGAAAAGTGTACTAGCATGACTTTGATTCCATGGTGCCATGATGATACAATATATTTTCACATGATGCTATTGATATGTGCTTGGGTTTGCTTGAGTGTGGTGAGGCTAAGAACCTTTATCCATGGTGGGGATAAGCCAAGAACCTTTAAGATTGGTTAAGACAAAGTAAAGAGTCTCTCAAAAGTGAGATGGACTCCCAAGAGCATGGTTGAGTCCAAGAATCTCTTAAAGAATGGGTGAGGCAAGTCCAACATTCACAAGAAATTGCGTGAGGCCAATCCACTTGCTTAGCAAGCCTTTGTATGCTATGTATGAATTTCTCAGATAATGAAAATGCCTCTTGAATGTTTGCATATATCTATATGACCATACATGCATTTATGAGACTTGTTTGCATTCATTATGTATGATTGAATAGGAGATGAGCTATTAGGATTCTTGAATCTCATCCCCTCCTCTCCAATGTTCTAACATGCTAGGTGGACCAAGAGAGCAAGGTAATGGAAACCAACCACCTTGAAGATGAGAGGATGACATGAAAATGCTTGAATTTTGTTACTTTAAGGCCATGCAAAAGGCAATTGATGTAATTAATGGATGTATATGTATTATGTTGTTATAAAACATATGTAATTATGATAATATGTTATGTATGAATGGGAGAATATGTTATGTGACCATTAGAATGTGATTTGAATATATGATGGCAATGTGACTTCTAGAATGATGTTATGGAAATATGCATAAGTGTGGGTGAGATGGCCAAAATGAGAGGCATGAGATTTAGGACTATTTGGGCAGCTCACACAAGTCTTAATTATGCTTTTAAACTTTCCCAAGAGGTGCCAAACCCTAAGGAACGCCATTTGGACATTTTGGTATCCCATATGGAGCCAAAATTGACTAATTTAGAACCCTATATCACTTTTTATCCAAATGAGCTCTTCTTGATCTAAGATTTGGAATGAAATTAGAGCTTGTTGAGGGCTTTTTGGAAAGCTAAAGAATATAATTTTTGGAGGTTTACAGAATATTTGATGAATTTTCAAAGTTAAAAAATTTTATGGTTTTAGTCATGTCACTGTTCACTCATGTTCGAAAATGGAATCTATCATACAGGGCTCAAATGATGTCCAATTACCATGAAATTTTATACAAAGAAACTAGAAATTTCCAGTGACTTATGTAGAAGTACCTCATTTGGATGTCTAGAGAGGGAAATATGAATTTTCAAAAAATCTATCTAGTATCAAAAACTCTACCCGACCTCAGTTATTATTTGAGGTCTAGACATGCTTGAACCAGTCTGAAGTTATGTTTTCCTTCTATCTAACATCCACAACTTTCTAGATTGGTGTCATTTGCATGGATTGGATTTTTGTAGAATTAATTGGACATTTT
Source organism: Erythrophleum fordii (assembly GCA_032878935.1). NCBI lineage: Eukaryota > Viridiplantae > Streptophyta > Magnoliopsida > Fabales > Fabaceae > Erythrophleum > Erythrophleum fordii. The sequence continues at coordinate 24,696,645 of JAVQMF010000054.1, read as the reverse complement.
TGAAATTTGTTGCAGAATTCTATGACAGCACCAGTGGACAACCTAACCTCTGGATCTTGTCAAATGTCAAATGTCCTTTGTGTTAGATGTTATGGCCTGGACATATTTTTACCATGAAGTAAAGATGTGTATCTTTCCAGAATGGCCAAGAATGTATAATTTCGATGTTTCTAGAATTAGTTATGATTTTTCAAAGTTGTAACAGAAATGAGCGAAATCTGGCCAAAAATGAATATGTATATTTCATACTTTCTTTCGAGTTCCTTGAGATGTAGGCCACTTTTGATGATTTAAATGAGTTGTATTCATGGAATTAAATATGGGAACATGTTTTATGAGCTCACACGGTCCACGTGACACCGAATAGAATTTTCATACGCGACGCAACGTAAAAATATTCATTATTTTTATGCTGCTTTCTTGGTTCTTCCATGAGATGCATAATGGGAAGCATAGATATAGCATGAAATGAGCTAGAAATTATGGTGTTATAATATGTACACTTTTGTGACTTGAGAATATGCCACTTGATTTCTTGACATTACATTGGTACCAATGTATTTCCTTGAATAGCTTTGGTTGTGGAAATGGCGTATAAGGGTGAGGTGATGCCAAAAGTCCTTAATGAAGGTGAGGAGATGCCAAAAGTCTCATGGCATAGGTGAGATAAGGCCAAAAGTCTCTTAAAAGGGTGAGGCCAAGTCAAAAGTTCCTAGCCCAAGGGTGAGGCAAATCCAAAAGTCCTAGAAATAGGGTGAGACAAAACCAAAAGTCCCTAGAACATGTTCTTGGTTTGAATGTGAATAAGTAGCATGAAAATTGTGACTTTGCATGCTTTATGGTTACCAAACCTTCCATACATATGTTTTGATGTGTATATGCCTTGAATGTGTGTGTGAATGGGTGTGTGAGCTATTGAGATTCAAAGAATCTCACTCCCATTCCCTCCATTATCTTGAAATGTCTAGGTGATGTCCAAGAAACAAGGAAGACAAGCCAAGAGCATTGAAAAGGTATACTTTGTCCATTATATAGCTTGTTATGTATTTGAATACCAAATTTACTTTGTACATATTATTTTTGAGATGTAAGTCATGGATAAATGTAATATGATCTATGACTCTTGTATAGACCATATATGGCGTGAAATCCATGGAAATGGGAATTTTAGCTTCTTGATGGCTTGATGTATTAGTGTATTAATAGAAGTGGAATGACCAAACTAAGATGCATAAGGTTTGAGACCACTTGGAAAGTTCATACAAGTCATATTAATGCTTTTAAACTTGCCCAAGAGGTGTCAAACTCAAAGGAAGGCCATTTGGACCAAAGTGATGCCTTATGAGGGGCAAAATTGGCCATTTTGGTGAGCTATATCACTTTTCGTCCAAATGAGCTCTCTTTGGTTTGAAATTTAGCATACATCTAGAGTTTGTTGAGAGATCTTTGGAAAGCTAAATTGGGTATATTTTTTAGGTCTATAGAATATTTGGTGAATTTTTGAAGTTGGAAAAAATTTCTGGTATGGCCACTGGTACTGTTCATATAGTCTGAAATTTTTTCTTTATCATTCATGAAGAAAATGATGTCCAATTGCCACGAAATTTTATAGGGAGAAACTAGACTTTCTTACTGACTTGTGCCAATTAGAAGCATCTCATTTGGATGTTTAGAGAAGGAGATATTAATTTTTTAAGTTGCTATCCAGTACTAGGCAATCAATTAGACCTATGTTACTATTTGATTAATTTTTGGGGTCTAAACGTTTTTGGATTGGTTTGGAGTTATTTTTTACCTCTAGCTAAATTTCGTAACTTTCCAAATTGGTATCATTTGTATAGATTAGATTTTTATGAAATTAATTAGACTTTTGTTAAATTTATGATAATAAACTATATTAGTATCAGGTGGTAGTCGGACCTTTGTGGTTATTTCATTCTAAAACATAGTCCAGATGAGATTTTCGTGGTTGGGACTTATTTTTATGTAAATTTGACATCTAGAGCTTTCTAGAAAGCCATGATTTGTGTGATTTCAATTTTTCTACATTTAGTTATGATTTTTCAAAATTGCCCTCGAAATCTATCACTATACAGCCACGATGAATGAAGAAAGTTTTAGGGTTTTTGACTCTTGATCCATGGTTTATGTGAAATTTTGAGGTGAAATTTTGAAATGCTTATGACTTATATGGATGGAAAGTAATTACAGAATGATGTTGGGGAACCCATAGGGTCCATATAACACGAATTGAAAAGTTTTACCCCGATGTAATGTGATAACAGTGTGTTATTTTCATACTTTTCCTCACTTTTTATCTTGTAAACGTGCACCAATTACTCAGAATGGAAGAGTATGATAATAGATAAATATGGTATTACACCATTAATATAAATTTAGCCCATTTAAGATAAAATAAGCCCAAAGTCATCTAATTAGCCACTATGAATTATTAATAAGACTAAATATGAGGAATATAAAATATAATAATATTGAAATATCAAACTCATTAGGGGTCATCATATGCAAGCTAAAACAAGCTACAAGTCAAGATGCTTTATTAGGCCTTTTTTAAACCCTAAATTTTCAACTTTCACAATTAACTTCTAAAATTTAGAGCGATGCTTCCCCAAGCCTTTATAATTCTCTAGAGGACTTCTAATTATCTTAGAACTAAAAAACAAGCTTATCTAATGCCACTTCTTATAGGATACTTGAGACTATGTATCTATAGTGTTATATTGAGTTTTCTTGCTTCCTTTGGCAATTTCTCCTTATTTCCACAACCTAGGTGAATTCTACATGTTCCATATGATCAATTACAAGTAAGAAAATGTAGAGAGAGAGAGAGAGAGAGAGAGAGAGAGAGAGAGAGAGAGAGAGATTTTCTCTCTCAAGGCGTGATAAAAAAGGAGGAGAATTCAAAAAACTAAAGTTTGAAACATAACAATATATACCTCAATTCGAAGCTTGTTCTGTGCTCTTTGATTTCCCTTGATTGAAATTATGAAAAAGGGATTTTCTTCCCCCTTGGTGGCAATTGAAATGCATCTGAAATAGAATTTGAAACCACCAAATTGAAGCTCTTGATGAGAAGAATAAATTTCATAACTAGAGCTACGCAAAATGAGGGCTTTTTCTTACCTATTTTCTTATTTCTTTCTCTTCTCTTTCCTCCCATTTTTGAACGTCATTTCTGGTCTCTTTGAAGTTGGTTTAGGTAGGTTTAAGGAAGAAAAATCACTGGTGTGGCATTCAAATTAGGTAAGGAAGATATTTTAACTTTTTTCCATAATTACAATTTTGCCACAATATTTTGATTATCTTGTTTGAGTTCATTTTAAATCCTTTTTTACAACTGTCAGATCAATATAACAATTTAGGCTCTCTACTTTATTAAAAGCATCTAATTTGAAATTTTTGAGATTTAAAACCATATCAAATAGTTTTGTTAAAATTATGGTAAATTGATATCTTAAATTATACACTGTAAGGGTTTTAGCCATTCTAATGGTTCTTATGATTTTCTAAGCCTTTGAAAACTCTAGTGAATTAATCTTTACCATTTAAAATTTTTTTCTTTAAGTTTCTAAAATTTTTCCTAAAATTGCAATTTTACTATTGGTAGGTCGGTTTCTTCATTTAGGTATTCGGGCTCTGGTTTTGGGCCATCCAAGGCATTATAATCTCTTCTCTGCATGCTTTGATTAATATTTGACCTTTACTTATCCTTAATTCGTCTTGCTTTAGGGTCCTCTTTGTCATACCTAGATTTTACTAACTCATTCATGTAATATATGAAGATAATATCAAAGTTCATATTCATCCATAGGCTTTTTAACACCAAAATTGGGTCGTTTATGGGCCATTTTGAGCCATAGGGTCTAACCTTGAATTTAACCTGTCCTAAATTTATTTTTATTATAAACAAGTTTGTTCATACTCAATTCATGGTACATAGCTCGGGAATCCCTTAAAATATCATAGCACCTGAAATGACAGCATAAGACATAAAATTTGCACTAATTTTGAAAAATTATAACTTGGGCCATACAACTCCAAATCATGCAAATTAGGTGCTTATGGAAAGTTTAGGATGCTAACTACGTGTTGTAAAAATTTTAAGGGCATATGAGCACATTTAACTTATGAAAAACATTACATATCAATGGCTACTATAGTACTAGGTTACAATCAAACTCCTAACTTCAAAAATTCATAACTTCCTCCATACAACTCTTTTTTATGCAAGCTCAGTGGCTCTAGAAAGCTTATAATGTCAGCTATATAAAATTTCATAAGCATTGGACTTCATTTATCCCTTAAAGGACACAAAATTCCAAAGCTAATTTGTGTGAACAGTGATAGGACCTAATTAAAATTTTCGTCCAATTTCAAAAATTAGTAAAATATTCTGTACAACTCAAAAAATTATGGTTCTTAGCTTAAAAAAAAAAAAGCTCTAGAAGGGATCTAAATGCATGCCAAATCTTAGACTCAAACTAGATCATTTAGGCCACTTTTGACATAAGAGTTGTTTATGGAAGTTTTAAGACCAACTTTAGCTCCAATTTAGACCATTTGGGATCTAATTGGTTTTTTTCCACTTTGAGCACATTTCTTTCATCCTATATGACATTTTTAATCATTCCATAGCATGCCAACATAATTAGATCAAGATTTGACCCTTGATACCCAAGATTACATTCATCCATCATGTCATCCCATATATTAAACTCTACCATAATATATGCATATTACCATAAATAGATATACATTGCTATTCTTTAACTTTTACACATGGTTCCATCGAAAGACATGGCATATTATCATCATATACATCATAAGTCTATCATAGTACTTTAAAGCATCATATACATATATATAACATAATCTATTACAACGTAATGTCTATTACAACAATTTCCTAGTATCTGAGCTCTTTCTTAATCTTAGCTTTGACTTGGTGAACCTGAAATGGTTAGTAGGAGCATAGGAGATGAGATTTGGGAGGATCTTAGTAGCATAACTCATCCAAATCAATGCAAGCAAGAATGCCATGAGTGAATGCAATGTATGTAGTGCAAGGATGCTATGCATATGCATCATGTAAATCATATACATCATATAATATGAAAACTCATTCATTTCTAGCCATGGCAACATCATAAAACTAGCTGGGCTCTACCAATCTCAACTTAGGGCCAAGGAAAAGCTACTGTGCTCAATTCCATGCCATTGGGAGTTAAGAGCCATTACATAAACATAAGGTGCTCATAAAGCTCATATGAAAACATAATGGATCATACTTCATGAAAGCATAGAGCAAAAATACACACAAGCATATCAACTCATGCAAGCACTCAATTGCATGCAAGAAGTGGAGAGAAAGCTACCTTATGATGTTAGAATCTTGAATCCACCATTAACCCCTTCAACTTAGCTTTTCTCTTTACTTTTTTTGGCTTGACATTCACAAGTAAGGGAGTTTGGGTTATCTTGACCTACATATGTCAATTTCAAGAAAATTTAATCTAAAGAAAATCATTCAAGCTTCATGATTCTTACTTAGTCTCATTAGAACTCCATATGGTACATAAAGCTAGTTTAGGCCCTATAATGAAGCTACGCTTGGTTCTTGCTTTCTACATATCTTATAACTATTAAGAAGCTCATATGAATCATTACATGCTTGGGTAGAAGGATTTAGAACCAACTTGCTTCATTAACTTCATTTAGGCTCTTAAAATTTAAACTTTCATTTTAAGCCTCCTAAATTCAATCTAATGCTTCTATAATAATTTATTCGTCATATCTAAGTCTTTGAATTTATTAGAATTTGAAAAAATACTCCTAAGTGCCTCTTCTATAGCTTGGCTGAGACACCATAACAAGAGAAGCAAACATGGACTTTTGTTGATTCTTGCTAGGAATTTGATGTATACCCAAAATCCTTGGCTTATCTACATCTTAGACATGAATTCATATAGCTCTAATACCTTTTAGTGATCCAATAATTTCTAGGGTGTAACTAAAACCCTAACTGTCATATCTTAAATTTTAAAACTTTTCTTTTGATTTCAATTGCATATTTTTATTTCTCATGCTCCAAAACCCTTGCTTCTACCTTGCTATGGCCAAAACTCATCCACTCTCATATGGTCCTTCCAACCAAAACATATGAAGAAGGAGGAGGCAAGGTGGAGCACAATTATACCATGAAACATACCTTGTTCTAATGTCTTTCAAGAGGAAAATTTGATACTTAGCTTAGTTTCTTTAAACTCTCTCCTTCCTCTAACAAACCAGCCACAAAAATGCTTCTTTCTAAAAACAAAAACCACTAAAAGAAAGAGCTCAAGGAGGAAAACCAAGTTAGTGAAAGAAAAAGCATGAAAAAGTACCATTTTCTTACCTTTTCTTGGCCTTCTTTCCTTCTTCTTTCTCTTCTTTTTGGTGTGCCTCTCTCTTCTGGTTTAGAAGCTTTTAGTTTTGTTTTGAAGTGTGGAGGATGTGTTGGCCTAATTTAAGAAGGAAGGGAGTGTGTTATAACATTTTTCATAATTTTTGTTTTACCCTTCGACTTCAATTTCTCCACTTTTGCTCATTTTAGTTCCTTTTTGAGAACCATCTTTTTCATATAAAAATTTAAATCCTTTAATTCATAAAATACCTTTAGTTTTACCCAAATTGGATTTAAAATCTTACTAAATTATTCAGTCAAATTTTTGGTCAATGAATGACCTAAAATGTACACCAGAGGGGTTTTAGCCATTCTAAGGGTCCTTATGATTTTTAGAGCCTTTGAAAATATTGATAAATTCAATTCTTCTATCTAAAGCTCCTTCCTTTAAGTTTTTAAAAAGTTACTTAAACTTATAAAAATGCCACCGCCTTTCTGGTAATTTTATATAGCTATCATGGCTCTTGTTTTAGGGCATTTGTTGTTTTGTATTTTCATTTCTAAATGTCTAGATTATTATTCTAATTTTATTTAGCCTCTATTCCTTTTATTTTGGGATCTTCCTTTTATAACTTATTAGTTTTGGTCCAGTTCTAGAAAGACTAGATATTACACTCTCTCATTATCTTATTGGTTCTAAATTAGTTTTAAAAAAATTGGATGTTACAATTACCCTATCGCATCTCACTAAGATAAACTTGGTACTTTGATTTGGCAAACCTACCCTATGTTGATTGAGGCCTTGCTGAGTGCCAATCATTGGAAGGCATCGCATATTTTTATTGACTTAATATTTTAAATAAGGGATTTAATTAATTTTAATTATTTAAATTAATTTCGATCTCATCATTATTGGCTTATTATGCATGCATCTAATGTATCACTTATATCACATGTTATTCATGCATTATATCAAACACTTCTCATATTTTATATAATGCATAAAATTTAAATGTGGCATAATATGGCCCAAACTACCTAGATCCTCTGAAGCCAATGAGATGATCGACTACACAACTAAAACTAAAGCTACTTCTTAAGGTCTCTTCCTTAGTTGTCATTATGTGGTCTCTAAATTGTATTCTCCTTTCCTTCTTCCCTTCGTCAATCCTATTTTTTTAATTACAATTGATAAAGGAAACGTTGAATTACATATGAGGGGAGTGAGAAAAGAATGTACAAACCAGTAAATAAGAGAAAGGCATGACAAAATGTTATACTTAAAAATTGCAACAAAAATAATCAATCTCATTGATCTAAAAAGCCATATTATGCATCATACATCATGCAGCACATAATGGCAAGCAAATATCATAAGACATATATTTAGAATTTATTTTGCAAAATAACATTTTTTATTCTTATCTTTGATTTTAAAACTTAATTTTAAATTCAAATTACAATAATTAGGTGTTACATAGAGTTAGCATGGTGGTCTCGCTTAACTTGAAGGTAAAATGAACCCATTCTTGAAGCCATGTTGACCTTCCTAATCTTGGAATAGATTTGGAACAATTCGAAAACCATCCCATGATGCAAGAGCCATTATCACACAAACGTATTCTAGAATAATTCTAAGAAGATTTCAAGAAACATAGTCGATTCATGCTATTGTTATCATATATTCTATACATGTAATACCATAGCTCCCTAGCCTTTACCCTATATCTCATAGGCTTATGGTTACCCACTTTCAAGAGAATAGCACATTTAATAGCATAAAATTGCATAATAGAAAGCCTAATTAATTCATTTTTGGCTTTATGGAGCATGTGAACTCATCAATATCATTTTCCATCCATAACATATCCATGGTTTGGAACCATACAACACAAAAACTAGAATTTGTTATTGAGTTACTATGTCTAGATTTCTGATATGCACTTTGGAAATTCATAACTAATTCAAGAAAAATCAAAATCATGTATATATAGCTTTATAGAAAGTTCTGGATGTTAAATAATGACTAAAATTAATTCCAAACTAAGACAATAGCATTAACCTATGAGAAGCAATAGAATAATACATTAGGTATGTTCTCAAATAGTTTCAGGACCTAAAATTTCAAAAATTTGGTTCTCCCTTTATAGAGCTCCAAATGAGGTCTTCTCAATGACTATGGAACGCTTATGATGACTAGTTTTTTTCTATAAAATTTCATTAGTACTGGAGTTCATTTGACCCATGGTGACATAGAAACATAACTTGACCATATAAACAATAACCTTTACCATTTTGCATAATTTAGCCAACTTTGAAAAATCATAATAAATTCTCTAGAGCTCCAAATTAGATGCTCTTTAGCTCTGTGTGAAAAACTCAAGATAAAACCTACTTGCTGGCCAAATTTCATGCCAAAAATCATCCATTTGGCTAGACTTTGGTTTAGCTCAAGAATTGGTCAAAATTGAAGTCCATAATGGGTTCAACATGCACCAAAGGACCTTCTCATCATTCCACAACCACTTGAGCATGACTAAAAGCATATTTACAGCCTATGAGAGCATTTCAAATGGTCTAAAACATCATGGAGCTCATTCTCACTTTTTTACTTGCATTTATACACATGTTCATCAAGGCATGAGGATGTCAAAATTCCATATAAACATATATTTGGTCTCAAATTCTATTCATACATGATATTCACATACTTTTATACATGCTCAATAGTTTACATGTCATAAACTAGTCATACATACATAATTTGACATTACATGACATTAAAAGCTATTCTACTGTCAAAGTGTTGCACATCAAACTCCTTGGCTTCCATTTTTACTTCCTTGAACTATACCTAGGCATGGTTAGATGGAAAATGGGAGAGAGTGAGACCCAAAGAATCTCTATAGCTTTTTACTCTTTCAAATATACATAATGGATACATATACATGTCTAAGAGTGCATGCAAGGCATTGAAGCTACTAGTGAACATACATAAAGCATTATCCTTGCCATAAAAACTCATACATGTCATACATAGGCTCTCAAGGCATTGGTCTAGCCTCATTGATTTTTTTTGGGACTTTTGGATTTGCCTCACCCATTTTTAAGGGACTTTTGACTTAGCCTCACTCTTCTAAAGACTTTTGACTTTATCTCATCTATTTCTAGGGACTTTTGGCTCATCCTCACCTATGCTAAGGGACTTTTGGCATAATCATACCCGTTCAAACCATATTAGATGGTACCATACATGTAAACAATGGCTAGAAATATTTCTCATAATTTAAACATATGCACAAGTACTCAAAGACAAGAAAATATCCAAGCTATGCATGAGAGAAAGGTTAGAGAGCTACCTTGAAGCAAATATTACACACTTTTTTTTTAATTCTTCTTCCCCTTTTCGGCCAAGCGCTTGCAACTAGATGGCACTTGATTCTCTTGGCCTAGACACATCAAATGAGACATGTTTCAATCATTGGAACAAGCTTTAACTTTATGCAAACTCTATGGAAGCTCACTTTCTCATATAACTCCATTATGATTTCATACAAGACACAATAAAAGAAACTATTGGAATTCATGATCTTGGATCCATTTTCTCCTTTAATCTAAGTCTCTTGACTCCATTTAGACTCCCTAGAGTCATCACAATTTATTTCAAAGAGTTTCGGTACAAGTTGCTTCTTTATGTCTTAAAATGGGGCCTACACTTTCATCTCACATACCATGCTTTCTAAATTTATTCCAATGCTTCCTTTGATATTCATCTATCATATTTTGTCCTTTTTTAACATTAAAAAAAAATTAAAACACTCCCTAGATAAAAGAACTTAGGCCGAGACATAAGGAGCTTGAAGACCCATAGAGTTTTGCAACTTTTCTTTAGGGAGTTGGCCCATGTGAGGCTTCCTAGGTGTTTTGAAAACTCATATACACTTTTAAGCAACTTAAAATTACCATTAGAAAGCTTTATATTTGCCAAGGTGTAACAAAATCCCTAACTTCCAAATCTTGAATCCTAAAGCCTTTTAATTAATTTTACATGCATATTCTTATTCCTTATGCTTCCAAACTCCTAATTCAATCATGGTTTAATCTCAATTATATTCCCTTTAGCATTTCCTTAGTGTGGCTGAACCAATAAGAAAGGAAAACACATGGGAAGAGCATGCATTTTAGTTAGTATCTTACCTTGTTTAAATGCTTTTTTAAGGAGCTTTCATATGCCTTAGCTCTCTCCTTCAATTCCTCTCTTCTTCCTACTGAACCAGGCATGAAACATCTTCAAATCAATTACTAAAACCATAGGAAAAAAGAGGAGAAAGAGGTGAAGAACATTAGTGAAGGAGAAGACATGAAAAAGCATGAAAATCTTACACTTTTTGCCTTGACTCTTCTTCCCCTTATGTAACACCATATCTATCTAGCTTATCTCATCTCATTTTTAATGATATTCCCTTAGATTACACAACTTCTCAAGAAAACACCATTAAAATAATAGAATATTTTTGCGTTGCGTAACAGATAAAAATTTCATTTTATGTCTCATGCACCATACAAACTCATCAGTCTCATTCTCCTATTTAAATACTTATATACAACTCAAAACCATCTCAAAATGTTGCCAAAAACTCGAGCTCATAGCATATATACACAAAATAAGACAAGGTTGCCTCGGGTTCTGCTGCTAGATTTCTAGTACCAAATTTCAAAAATCATACTAAATCTAAAAAATATTAAAATCATGGATACTATACCTTTCTAGAAAGCTACAGATGTTAAGTTTATGTTAAAAATAAGTCTAGACCAAAACAAGAACATAGCCATTAGAAATCAATAGAATAGTACCAAAGGTACTACTACATTATTGGTGCTGACTCTGAACTTCAAAAATTCATATCTCTCTACTCAAACATCTAATTAGGGCGATCTTAGTGGCCATAGAAATATTATTATATTCAGTTTATGCTTGTAAAATTTCATAAGTATTGGACACAATTTGACCCTCAAATGACACAGGAGAAGAAACTGACTATATGAACAGTAACCATACCAGAATAGCAAAAATTTGGCAACTTTAAAAATTCATAATTAATTCCATAGAGCTTCAAATAATCTATTCTTTAGCTTTCAAAAAATATCTAGATGAGATCTATATACATGCCAAATTTCATTGGGAAATTCATTCATTTGGTTAGATCTTGATATAGAGTTGCAATTTGGTCATTTTTGGTGCTTCTTAAGGGTCACAAGGGTCAATTTTAGCTTCTAAGACTTCCAAGGCCACTTGAGCATGTGGGAAGGCATCAAAATAGCCTATTAAACATGTCTCAAAGATTCAAAAATCCAGATCTCACAAACTCACTCTCCCACTCCAAGGTATACACAAGAACAAACAAGCTCTACCTTGCCGTTTAATGTCAAAAACATGTTATATCATTCCAATGGTGTCAATTCTCATATATACATCATATATCCAAATATTTATACATGTTCAAAAGGTTATACATCATACACATCATTGGATTACATCTTATGACAAAAAGTGGTTATAAAAGAGAAAAATAATACATTTTCTTGTCATTCTTTCATCTTCTAATTTGGTGGCTCCCATTTCCTTGCTTACTTGGTCCACCTAAACATGTTAGGTAATGGGGAGGAAAGAATGAGATTTTAGGAATCCAAATAGCTCTTCTCCCTTTCAAGCACACATAATAGATGAAAATTCAAATCTAAATGCATGCATGGTGATAACCATGATTTTTATATATTTTATTCTCCTAAACTTAGGCATTTTAATAATGAAATATGGCTTTAAGACTTTAATTAGATAATATTTTATTTTAATAGCCATTTCTATACTTTAGAAATTAAATTGCAAAATGATTGATTTTAATGCATAAATTTCTTTAAATGATTTTTGTAAATTTTCCTATTGAATTGTTCTTATTATTTGTACATATTTTTTGTTGGGCAATTGGAGCTTTGAATGATAAATTAATTTGAAGAAGAGAAGGGTTGTTGTGTGAGACAAGGCTTTGGTTTTAGAGACTTGAACAGAGGAGGGGGGACGAGGTTGCACATTTAATTGAGGCCCACTAATTCACATATCACTCACAAGTTCAACCCAATATTTACACACTTTAAACATGGGCCAGCCACTACACTAACACACCCATGTTGATACACCCCTCCACATAGCAAATAGGTGCAACGCAGCTCACAAACACACACTTATCCATATGTCACGTTGCACCCACAACACTTCACGTTGCACCCACATCATAAGAAGTAGTAACCATTACACACTTATACATATACACATACACATCAACTCACGTGGCTGGAATAAAGAAGAAATAAACATGAAGAGATCACGTGGGAATGAGTGAGTAAGAAGAAAGGAGGAAGCAACATGGTTGGAACTCGAGGAAGCATGAAGAAGTCATGATGGGCAGAAGGTGCATTTGAGAGGAAGAAAGAGGCTTGGGTTCTACATTGAAAGGAGGAGTATCAGCTGGACGTGCATAGAAGATTTAAAAGCTAACGTGGAAACTCGTGGCAAAGAAAGAATAATCATAAAGGAAGATAAGTTGAACAGAAGAAGCTATGGGCAAGGGAGCTGGCTGAATCAAAACGCGAAGAAGGAGCTTGGTTTTGATGTAAAAGAAGACTGCATGAGGAAGCACAAGTTAGAAAAGGAAGAGTGTGGGTTCTGGTCTGTAGAGAGAAGAAGCTTGCTTGAGTTGAATGGGCAGAAAAAGAAGCTGCATAAAGCACTAACAAAAACACGTGGATATGAAAGTGAAAGAGAGGAAGAGAAAAGAAGGAGCTTAGAAGCAAATGCGAAGAAGGAAGAGAAGGTGAAGCCACGCTCTGGAACAAAGAAGAAAACATGAATGAATGTAGCAACTTAGACAGGCATGAAGAGAAGTACTTTAAAGCCCACATAAAGATGAAGAGGCATGCAGTAGCCACGTAGAGTTGACATGAAGAGTGTAAGGCTATAGAAAACGTGAAGGAAAGAGAGAAGAATGAGTTGCATGGGGTAGAACGTGGATTGTTATGAGCAACTACAAAGCACGAACTGGGCATGCGATCACTTGAATAAAGAAGCACGTGATTCAAGAGGCTTGAGCAAGGCAACATCCAATAGTAAAGAAAAGAAGAATCAATATGGAATGGAAGCAGCTCACAAACTTGAGCAAAACGTGGACTGGGTTTAAGAGAAGAAATATACACGAAGCTTGGGCAGAATGAAAGAAGCAGCATGTGGAATATTATAAAAGGAAATAATGTTGGGGCCCACACTTATTCATGCAAAGGAGAAAATAAGCTACGAGCAATTGGAATGGGGGGTTAAACACGTGAAATTATTAAAATTCATGTAAGAAGTGCATCAAGATACATTTGGGCAGAGGAAAAATCACGTCATTCATCCATTCCATTCACGCCTTCATTCCACCCTTTCATCCAGTAGCCATCCACCATGCCATCTCCTCCACTCTCACCTCCATCTATTCTCCAATAAAGCTCTAATCTCCATTTGTGGCTAGCTAGGAGGAAGACCCTTGGTGCAAGCTTGAATCCATAGAGAAGAATGCAGAATTTTGGCTAAGATTTCCTACTTTCTTACACTTTTTCTTTTTATTGTACAATCTTGGTTAAGTTGTATTTGATTAGGAATTTGTGTAATTGTAATTAGTAGCTAGTTAGACACTAATTAGGAAGCCTTTTTGTTGATTAATTGGTTAGATTAAATACTGAAATTTTCAATTTCCTACAATTATCCATGTATGAAGTCAAGGTGTTTGATGAAATGCATGTGAGAGATTGAGTGTTTAATTGTTTGATTTGAGGACTCCTTAGTGTTTAGTTGGTTAATTAAACATCTTTGGATGATGATTCAGAGGCTAATTAATCATTTAATCAATCAAATTAGGTGTTCATTGATCTTAAAGACAAGAATTAATGATTTAATGCGGGGTTGAGGTTTTAATTCAACATTATATTGTTAATCTCTTGATTCTTGCGTAGTAACTCAAGATACATTTGCCGTGGACACAATTAGGAACTCTTAGGCTAGAATTAATCACAATTAGATTAGGATAAGGATAGTGGATACTAAGGGATGAATCCAAAGCTAGTCACAAGCCAATTATCAACCATAATTCATCCAATTAGGTAGAAATTAGGAAATTTATTTCAATTTAGTTTTAGGTTAGTTTAATTCAATCAAAAATCCCCCCAAATTAAGTAGTTCTAGGATCTTTTAACACTTAGAAAACCCAATTGAACATTGAACTCCATTTCCAAGGGAGATGACCTAGGTTGTGCCACTAGCTACATTTTTAGTTTAACCTAGTTTTATTTTGAGGGTTGCACGACGAGCCCATCACATGGCTATCTTGAAATTCATAAACATACATGGAACATTTCTTGCATTCAAGAGGTCACAGATAACATACATAGGCTTGCCAAGATAATGGCAAGAGGTCACAGATAACATACATAGGCTTGCCAAGATAATGGTTTAGCCTCACCCATTCTCTTTAGGATTTTGGACTTGCCTGACCCATTTTCTTAAGGGACTTTTGATTAAGCTTCACTTTTTAGATACTTTTTGCTCTGTCTCACCCATTCTTGGGACCTTTTGGCTTTACCACACTCAAGCAAGCCATTCATGTTTATAAAAACATCATTCAAGTTCAAAAGCAAAGCATCATGGTAACATGGCATATAAATACATGCTAGAAATATCTTTCATGGCTTAAACATACTCACACATATTCAAAGACAAGAAAAACACCCAATCATTCATGAGAGAATGAAGAGAGAGTTGCCTTTATGGCAAAAGCACACTTTAACCTTTATAAATTCTTCCTTTCCTTCAGCCACACACTCACAAAGATGTGGGACTTGATTCTTTTGGCCTAGACATATCACATGGAAGCCAATTACACTCTTGGAATAATTTCTAAAGCTACACATGCACTTGAAAAGCTAGATTGCTTCTAAGGTTCAATTATGGTTCCATAAGGCACCTAATGAAACAACTTTAGGAAAACATCATCTTGGCTTCATTCTTTCCCTTAAATTATGACTCTTGACTCCATTTAAACTCCTTAGAGCCATTACACATTCACTTTAAGGAGCCTAGCTAGGTGTTGTTTCATTATGTTACAATATGGAACCTATACTTCTATTACACTTTCTAGTCTTTCTAAACTTTTTCCAAGGCTTCCTCTCATACTCTCCCATCATATATGATATAAAATCAATCTTGGAAGAAATTAAAACACTCCCTAGGTGTCCCATGTCTTCTTGGTTGAGGCTATGCCTCCTTTGGATACTAATGGAGTTGTTTTGCTTTCTTTGATGGGAGATGTATGTGGGAGGCTCTCTTGACATCTTAGGAACTCATATGGACTCTTAAACATCTTAACTTATGGCTAGAACTTATCTTACAAACTAAGGTGCAACTAAAACCCTAGGTTATGCATCTTGGAAAATCATGGTTCTTTCTTTGTTTTCTTTGCATATTCTTTCTTCCTACACTCAAATTCATATGATTCACTCTTGGTTCTGCTAGAACCAACTCCCTCATGTCTACTCCTATGAAGGCCGAAACTCACCCATACATAAACAAGAAGAAAGAAGCATGGAGGCTAATGGTTTTACCTTAAATTTAAGCTTTCTTTGAATGCTCTTCCTTTCCCTTTGGCTCTCTTCCTCCAACTTGAACTCTTCCTCTTTGGTTTGAGCTTAGAATAGAACCAAAAGTCTCAATAAATCCATGGGAAGGAAGAGAAAAAAGATTTACTAAAGAGAAACTAAGAAAATTCATGACTTTCCATACCTTTCATGTGGTTTTTCTTTTCCTTTTTCCTCTTCCCTTGTGTGCCTTTCTCTCTAGGTCTCCCTTTCTATTTTTGGCAGAAGTGAAGTCAATTTAGGGAGGAGAGAGGTAGGGCGTGACTTATAGGCAATAAGGAAATAAAATTTGTTCTAAAGAAATTCCATTTATGTCCCGTAAACTTGGCATTTTCATTTTTAGTTCGTTTTAGCTCCTTTTTTAGAACTATCTTTTCGATCATAAAATTTAGGTTTTCAATCTTATAAAATGTTTTTGGAATCACTCCATTTGGAGCTAAAACCTTTTGTTTGGTTATTTTAGCTTCTGTTTCAGAGCATCTCTGGCCTCCTATTTTCATTAATTAGAGTCTAGATCATTATTCAAATTTTTTTGAACTTTAACCAATTCATTTCAAAGGACTTACTTTTGAAACACATTTGTTTCCATCGTTTCTATGAAAACTAGATGTTACATTTCTCCCCCCTTAAATAAATTTCCTCCTTAAAATTTAGATAACATACCTATGGGAAGAGTTTTGGATACTTCTTTCTCATCTCCTCTTCTAGCTCCTAGGTAGCTTCTTCAGGAGATAACCCCTTTCAAACCACTTTCACTAGTGGTATCATCTTATTCCTTAACTATTTGAGTCTAACATCTACAATCTGATTTGGTGATACTATATAAGATAGATTATTTTGTAACTGCACATTTTCATATTCTATGACATGTGAAACGTTAGGCTGGTACTTTTTGAGATGGGATACATGGAATACATTATGAACTTGGCTCAGGTTTGGGGGAACAGTAAGTGTAATATCCGGTTATCTGAAAACAAGAGAAAACGTGAGAAATGTAACGTATGGTTTCTCTGTAAACAAATGAAATTCATCGGATACAACAGGAAGTCCCCCAAAATGACATAGTTAAGGTCCCAAAAAATTTGGGAAGCATTCTAAACTCCTAAAAATGAGAATCCCAAGCTCAGATGGAAAGAAAAATGGAGCTAGAATAAATAAACAATTTCTTTCGAAAAACTTATAAAATGTAATGGCATTTTCGTAATTTTGAGTAAATTTTGAAATTCACACAGGATGGCTTTTTAAATGAAAGTTTTGAGTTCCCGAAGGTTCTCAGAGGTCCTAAAAACCATGGGAAGCCCCGGGACAGTTAAATCCCCTCCGGTGGATATTTTCCAATGTTGGTGTACTTGAATTTTAACAAATTCATTTAGGAAAGTTTTAACTCCAATTTAAGTGATTCCAAAGGTATTTATTTAAGTGGAAACCTAAATTTCATAATGGAAAAGATGGTTCTAAAAAAGGAGCTAAAACGAAGGAGAAACGAAAATGCCAAGAATGAAGGGCAAAATGGGAATTTTTGAAAAAGTGCTTCTTCCTCCCTTATAAATAGGTGGCACCTCACACTCTCCCTCATTTAGCTTTAGATTATTCTGCCCCAAATTAGAAGAAGAACCCTAAGAGAGTGGTGCACCAAGGAAGGAAGAAAAGGGAGAGAAAATCCAAGCTTAAGGTATGTTTCCATAGTAGTTTTTCATACTTTTCTTCATCCACACCTCCTCTCCTCCCTTCTCCTTTGTTTACTTTGATTAAAATGGAGTTTATAAATCTGATTCAAGGAAGAAATTTAAGAGAAATATCAGATTTGAAGAGAGGAGCTCAAAGAACACAAGATTCAAGTGAGAAAAAGCAAGAAAACAAGGTAATTTCTCTTCCTATGGTTGTCATCTTTGGTTCTCTTCTTCACCATTTCACCTTACTTGAGAAAACCCTAGGAGGAGATGATTTTTAGGCAAAACCAAGCATGAATCGAAGGAAAAAGGGTGTGGAGATTAAGAATATGCAAAGGAAATTATCAAAAACCCATTAGATTTCAAGATGCAAATTTTAGGGTTTTGTGTGCACCTTGTAAATTTTGATTTTGTGTCATGATTCTTAGGTCTAATTAAGAGTTTAAATGAGCACCTAAGATCCCTTAGATGCTCCCCACATGCTTCTTCCTTTAAAAAAATAAAAAGAATTCCAAGCAGGCCAAAAAAGGGCATAGTCTCGGGCAAGCAAGGTTGGGGCAGCTAGGGAGAGTTTTAAATTTTTCTAAAGCCATTCTTGAGTCATGTATGATGAATGAAAATGAGGGGAGGCCTTGGAAAGAATTTAAAACTCATAGAAAGTGACTTGGTGCTTTAGGTCCCATATTGTGACCTAGAGAAGTAACATGTTGTTAGGCTTTTTGTTTTAATGGTGTGATGACTCTAAGAGTTTAAAAGGAGTCAAGAATTATATTTGAAAGGAAAGAATGGAGCTTAGAAATAATTTGAGGGGTGTTTCTTCATTAGGTACATTTATGGACCATAATGGGGTTTATAGAATAACCTAGTGTTTAACCATAATAGGGTTTCATAAATCTAATTGACTCCCATAAATTGTGTCTAGGCTGAGAGAAACCTTCCCCACACTTTTGTGGGTGTGTGGCCGAAGCAAGGGAGGGAGTTTCAAGAGAAAAAGTGTGTGATTGTGTTCAAGGTAGCTCTCTCCACCTTCTCTCATGCATGGATGTGTGTTTAGCTTGTCTTAGAATTTGTGTATGTGTATTTTCAAGCCATCAAAAGTATGCTAGCATGATTTTTATATGCCATGATTTGATGATGACATATTATGTTTTCAAATGAATGTATGATATTTGTTTGAGTTTGCTTGAGTGTGGAGAAGCCAAGAACTCATGGTAAGGATGAGCCAAGAACCCTTGAGATTGGTTGAGATAAAGCAAAGAGTCTCCCAAAAGCAAAGTGGGCTCCTACGAGTATGGTTGAGTCCAAGAATCTCTTAAAAACTAGGTGAGGCAAGTCCAAAATCCATGATAAAAAGTGTGAAGCTAATCTATTCACTTGGTGAGCTCTTGAATGCCTTGTATGACTTGTTCACATGCCAAGTTTGCTTCTTGAATGTTCATGACTTCCATTATATCTATGCATGCATTTTCAAGACTTGCTTTGCATATATTATGTATGATTGAATGGGAGATGAGCTATTGGAATTTTTTGAATCTCATTACCTCCTCTCCAATGATCTCACATGCTAAGTGGACCAAGTGGACATGGTAATGGGAGCCAACCACCTTGAAGAAAAGAATTTAACAACCGAGTGTTTGAGTTTTGTCACTTTAAGGCCATAATTGTGTCAATTGTTGTAATTTAATGATGTATATGGCCTATGACCCCTTGGATATGTGTAATCATGATTATATGTGATGTATAAATATATGGATATGATATGTGAACTCTAGAATGTAATTTGGATATGTAATGCCAAGATATGCATTTTGGAAAGTTCGATGTAATGTGTATATGTGTAGATGAAAAGGCCAAAATGACATGCATGAGATTTAGGACCATTTGGGTAGCTCATACAAGTCCTAAATGTGCTTTTAGAATTTCCCAAAAGGTGCCAAGACCAAGGGAAAATCATTTGGTCACTTTGGTACATCATATGGAGCAAAAAATGACCATAATAGAACCCTATATCACTTTTTGTCCAAATGAGCTCTTCTTGATTTGAGATTTGGCATACATCTAGATTTTGTTGAGAGATTTTTGAAAAGCTAAAGTATGAAATTTTTGGAGGTCTACAGAATATTTGAGGAATTTCCAAAGTTGGCAAAAATTTTGGTTTTGGTAATGGTACTGTTCATAATAGTCCGAAAATGAAATCTATCACATAAGGCTCAAATAATGTCCAATTATCACAATATTTTATACAACAAAACTATACATTCCTAGTGACTTGTGCCAACTAGAAGCACCTTATTTGGAGGTCTAGAGAGGAAGATATGAATTTTTAAAAATTCTGTCTAGTATCAAGAACTTCACCCAACCTCAGTTATTGTTCTATTGAATTTTGAGGTCTGAGCATGCCTGAGTTAGTCTAGAGTTAATTTTTCTCCTTTATCTAACATCCACATATTTCTAGATTGGTATCATTTGCATGGATTGGGTTTTTTTGGAATTAATTGGACATTGTTGAAGTTTGCTGTAGAAATCTGTGATAGCACTTGTAGGCAGTTTGACCTCTAGATCATTTCTCATGTCAAACATTTTGTGTATTAGATGTTATGGTCTAGAATTATTTTTATCATGAAGTAGACATCTGTAGATTTCTAGAATGGCCAAGAATGCATGATTTCAATTTTTCTAGAATTAGTTATGATTTTTCAAAGTTGTGACAGAAATGAAGACAAATCTGGTTGAAATTATATATGTATATTTCATGCTTCCCTTCGAGTTCCATGAGTTGTTGGCCACTTTTCATAATGAAAATGAGTTGTATTCATGTAATTAAATATAAGAATATGATGTATGAGCTCACATGGTCCATAAGACACCGAATGAAATTTTCATGCACTACGCAACGCAAAGAAATGTATTATTTTGATGGATTTTTCTCACTTCCTTCATGGAATTGATGATATGATACATGAGAATATTATGAAATAAGATAGAAATATATGGTGTTACAGTAAGTATGTAGGCCACAGGTCCTACTTTATTAAGAATTTGGAACGGACCTATGTATTTTGGATTGAGCTTTTTACTCTTAATGGACTGCCTATCCCAGTGACTGGAGACACTCTAACAAAGACATGGTCTTCAACCTCGAACTCTAACAGCCTTCTCCATCTATTTGTATAGCTTTTCTATCTACTCTGTGCCATTAGGAGTTTCTTTCTTATGGTCTCAATTTGTTTAGAGGTTTGGTCCACTAATTCTGGGCCTATTAGGCTTCTCTCTCCTAGCTTGATCCAACACATTAGGGACTTATACTTCCTCCTATACAATGCCTTATATGGTGCCATCTAAATACTCACATGATAGCTTTTATTATAGGCAAACTCCATTAGAGGCAAGTATGTATCCTAGTTTCTTTTCATTTCTAATACGCACACTTTCAACATGTCCTCTAAGGTTTGGATGGTTTTCTCTGTCTGACCATCTATTTTGGGATGATAGGCTATCCTAAATCTTAACTTAGTACCTAGAATATTTTGTAATGATCTCTAGAAGTTTGAAGTGAACCTGGGATCTCTATCTAACACTATGCTTCTAGGCATGCCATGTAACCTCACTATCTCCTAGATGTACAGCTGGGCTAATTTATTTAGGGTATAAGTGACTTTCATGTAACCTCACTATCTCCTAGATGCTTCTAGGCACACTGACTTCGTTAATCTTTTGGCATCATCCCCGATGATGTCTTGGGTAAACTCATGACAAAATTCATGGCTACACTATCCCATTTCCACTCAGGGATATCTAAAGGCTGAAGTAACTTAGCTAGTTTCTGGTGTTCTATTTTAACTTTTTGACATACTAAACACCAAGAGACATATTCTACTATGCCTGCTTTCATCCTAGGCCACCAAAGCATCTTTTTCAAATCATGATACATTTTATTGCTGCCTAGATGAATTATATATTTACTCCTGTATGCCTTATTTAGTATTCTTTCTTTGATCTCTACATTTTTAGGCATATACAGCCTATTCTTATATCTTACTAGTTAATCCTCAGATAGATTGAAGTTTGCAGTGCTACCCTGGGCTATCTGGGACCTAAGCTTCCTTATCTGCTCATCTTCTTGTTGAGCCTCTCTTCTTTGAGTCCTTAGGTCACTTTCTATCTGAGTTTCACTTATCAGCAACTTCCCTGAATGCACCTCACATGAGAGATTCATATCTCTGAACCTCTTAATCAATTCCTGCTCTTTAATCATCATGTAGGCCATATGTATGGAATTTCTACTCAAGGCATCAGTTATCACATTAGCCTTACTGCGATGGTATTTCAGGGTAAAATTATAATCCTTTAAAAATTCTAACCATCTCCTTTATCTCATATTCAATTCTTTCTACTCAAATAGCTACTTAAGGCTTTTATGATCACTATAAATCTTTATGGCTGCCCCATATAAATAGTGTCTCCATATTTTTAGAGCAAACACCACTGCTATTAGCTTTATGTCATGTGTAGGGTAATTCTCTTCATGAGACTTTAACTGTCTAGAGGTATAAGCTATCACTCAACCTTTCTGCACAAGCACACATCATAACCCTTTCTTAGAGGCATCATTATAGACTACAAAAGTCTCTCTGGGGTCAGGAACTATTAAAACAAGGGCTATGGTTAACTTATATTTCAACTCCTGAAAACACTTCTCACATTTCTCATCATACACAAATGGCACATTCTTTTTAGTAAGCCTAGTTAGTGGCATTACTATATGAGAAAAGCCCTGAATGAATATCCCCTAATAACCTGCTAAACTTAGAAAGCTCCTAATCTCTGTCATTGTCTGAGCTCTTCCATTGTAATACTGCCTCTACCTTATGGGGATCTACTGCGACCCTTGCTTAGGAGATCACATGGCCTAGGAATTGAACCTCAGTGAGCCAGAACTCACATTTACTAAGTTTAGTATATAATTGTTTCTCTCTTAAGGTCTCTAGGCCTAATCTCAAGTGCTGTCATGCTCTTCCTTACTCTTGGAGTAGATGAAGATGTCATCTATGAAGACAACTACAAACCGGTTTAGGTATGGCCTGAACATTCTGTTCATGTAATCCATGAATACTACAGGTACATTTGTCAAGCTAAAGGGCATAATTAAAAATTCATAATGCTTGTATCTAGTCCTAAAAGCTATCTTAGGAATATCTTCAACCTTAATCCTGATCTAAGATCGATCTTGGAGAAGAATGATGCTCCTACTAACTGATCTAGGAGGTTATCTATGTAGGGGAAAGAATATTTCTTCTTAATAGTTATCTTATTGAGCTCCCAATAATCTATACATAGTTTAAGACTCTCATATTTCTTCTTTACAAATAAGACTAGAGCTCCTAATGGTGTAACACCATACATTTCTAGCTCATTTCTATCATATTTACATGCTTATGTGATATATTCGATGAAGAAAGTAAGAAAATCCATTGCAAATAACATGTTCCTTTGGATTACGTCGTATATAAAAATTTCATTCTACGTCATGTAGGCCATGTGAGCTCATTCAACCCATTCTTATATTTAATTACATAAATAAAATTCATTTAGATCTTAAAATATGGCCTCCAACTCATGAAACTCGGAAGGAGACTCAAAATAGGCATACACATTTTCGGCCAGAATTTGGCTCTTTTCTGACCAAACATTGGAAATTCATAAATAATTCTAAAAAAATAAAAATCATGAATTCTTGGTCATTTTAGAAAGCTATGGATGTCTAATACACCTTAAAAATATGCCCAGACCATAACATCCATCATAGAGGGCACTTGACATCTGAAAAAGTCCAAAGGTCAAACTACATTCTAGAATTGTCACAAAATTCTCCAGCAAATTTTGAAAATGTTCAATTAATTCCAAAAAATTCAATTCATGCAAATGATACCAATTTGGAAATCTTTGGATGTTAGCTAGAGAGAAAAAAATCTCCAGACCAGTTCATCAAGCCCAGACCTCGAAATTTAATAGAACAATAACTCAGGTTTGGCAAAATTCCTGATACTGGACTGAATGTTCAAAAATTCATATCTCCCTCTCTAGACCTACAATTTAGGTGCTTCTAGTTTTTGTGGGTCACTATGGATGTCTAGTTTCTTTGTATAAAATTTCATAGCAATTGGACATCATTTGCGCATTGTGTGATAGAATTCATTTTCAGACCAAATGAATAGTGCAGCAGACCAAAACAAGAAAAATTGCCAACTTTGAAAAATTCTCAAATATTCTGTAGACCTCTGAAAATTATGATCTTTAGCTTCCCAAAAAGCTTTCAACAAGGTCTAATTTCATGCCAAATATCAGATCAAGAAGGGCTCATTTGGCTAAAAAGTGATATAGGATTTCATTATGATCAATTTTGGATCCATATAGGGTACCAAAATTGCCAAATGGCTTTCCTTTGGTTTTGGCACCTTTTGGGCAATTAGAAAAGCACAATTAGGACTTGTGTGAGCTGTCTAAATGGTCCCAAACCCCATGCATCTCATTTTGGCCTTTTCATCCACACATATGCACATTGCATCAAACTTTCCAAAATGCATACTATGACATTACATATCCAATTTCTATTCTAGGGTTCATACATCATATCTATACATACATACATCAAATAATATCATAATTACATATGTCTAAGGGGTCATAGACCATTGACATCAAAGGATTACATCATATGACATAATTACGATTTTAAAGTGGTAAGACTTAAGCAGTTGGCTGTCAATCTTTTTTCTTCAAGGTAATTGGCTCCCATTATTATGTCCACTTAGTCCACCTAGCATGTGAGATCATTGGAGAGGAGGGAATGAGATTCAAAGAATCCCAATAGCTCATCTCCCATTCAATCATACATAATATATGCAAAGTAAGCTTTAAAAATGCATGGATGGATATCATGGAAGTCATGAACATTCAAGAAGCAAGTTTCGCATGTGAATAAGTCATACAAGACATTAATGAGCTCACCAAGTGTATGGATTAGCCTCATAATTTTCCTCATGGATTTTGGACTTGCCTCACCCATTCATTAAGAGCTTTGGGCTCAACCATACTCTTGGCAGCACACTTTGCTTTTGGGAGACTCTTTACTTTGTCTTAACCAATCTCAAGGGTTCTTGGCTCATCCTCACCATGGTTAAGAGTTCTTGGCCTATCCACACTCAAGCAAACTCAAACAAACATTATACATTCATTTGAAAACATAATATGTCATCATAAAATCACGGCATATAAAATCATGCTAGCATACTTTTTGTGGCTTGAAAATACACATACACATACACACATTCTAAGGCAAGCTAAACACACATCCATGCATGAAAGAAGGTGAAGAGAGCTACCTTGTATACAATCACACACTTTTTCCTTGGATTTCAAGCCCCCTTTTTCGGCCACACACTCATAAACTTGTGGAGATAGTTTCTCCTAGCCTAGATACAATTTATGGAAGCCAATTAGGTTCATGAAACAATCTTTAAGGCCATACAATTTGCTTAAACACTAGATTGCTTTATAACTCCCATTATGGTCCATAAATGAACCTAATGAAGCAACACCCCTCAAATAATTCTAGGCTCTATTCTTTCTTTTCAAGTATGATTCTTGACTCCTTTTAAGTCTCATAGAGTCATCACAAAATTAAAACAAAGGGCTTAACATCATGTTGCTTCTTTAGGTCATAATATGGAACCTAAGGCATCAAATTACTTTCTATGAGTTCTAAATTTTTTTCAAGGCCTCCCCTCATTTTCATTCATCAAATATGACTCAAGAGTGGCCTTAGAAAAATTTAAAACTCTCCCTAGCTACAAGAACTTGCTTAGGTCGAGACTATGAGCACTTTTGGCTTTCATGGAGATTTCTTTGTTTTCTTGAAGGAGGAAGTATGTAGGGAGCATCTTAGGGATCTCAAGAACTCATTTAAACTCTTAATTAAACCTAAGAATTATCATACAAAATCAAAATTTAGAAGGAACACTTGAAACCCTAGAATTTGCATCTTGAAATCTAATGGTTATTTTGTTGTTTTCTTTGCATATTCTTGTTTTTCTCCATCAAATACCTAAGATTCATGCTTGATTGGGCTTAAAAATCAGATCCTCCTACAGCTCCTAGGGTTAGGCAAAATGGAGAAGAAGGGTGGCTGAAGACATCAACCATAGGATGAAATTTTACCTAGTTTCCTTGCTTATTTTGGTTTGAATCTTACTTTCTCCAAGCTCCTCTCTTCAAATCCGAAATTTCCCTTGAATTTCTCCCTTGAATCAGATTTATAAACTTCATTTTAATCAAAGGAAACAAAGGAGAAGGGAGGAGAGGAGATGTGGATGAAGAAAAGCATGAAAATCACCATGGAAACATAACTTAAGCTTAGATTTTCTCCTTCTTCTTCTTCTTCTTCTCTTGTGTGTCCAAACCCTAGCTCCCTTCTTCTGAAATTATGTAGAAAATTATGATTCCAAATGAAGGGGAAAGTGGGGCGCCACCTATATATAGGT
Source organism: Erythrophleum fordii (assembly GCA_032878935.1). Lineage (NCBI taxonomy): Eukaryota > Viridiplantae > Streptophyta > Magnoliopsida > Fabales > Fabaceae > Erythrophleum > Erythrophleum fordii. The sequence goes on along the minus strand of JAVQMF010000054.1, from coordinate 24,670,312 downwards.
GTAGGAAAGTGACTTTTTCAAAAATTTTAATTTTGCCCTTCGTACTTTGCATTTTTCATTTCTCTTTCGTTTTAGCTCCTTTTTGAGAACTGTCTTTTCCATTATAAAATTTAGGTTTCCAATTAAATAAAGTGCCTTTGCAAGCACTCAAATCAGAGCTAAAACCTTCCTGAATGGATCTATTAAAGTTCAGGTACATTGATATTGGAAAATATCCATCGGAGGAGATTTAATTATCCTGGGGCTTTCCATGGTTTTCAAGGCCTTTGAGAATCTCGAAGTACTTAAAAATTTCATTTAAAAAGCCTCCTATGTGAATTCCAAAAGTTGTTCAAAATTACGAAAATGCCATTACGTTTCGTAAACTTTTCATAAGAAATTGTTTCTTCATTCTAACTCTGTTTTTCTTTCCGTTTGAGCCTGGGATTTTCATTTTTAGGAGTCTAGAATGCTTTCCAAATTTTTTGGGACCTTAACCACATCATTTTGAGGGAATTCCTTTTGTATTCGATGAATTTCGTTCGTTTATGGAGAAACCTTACGTTATGTTTCTCTCGTTTTTAGAAAACTAGATGTTATAGATTACAACTCCTTTGAGGAGTTTCTACTTTCAATGATCCCAGTTTCTCTGTGTACTACTACATCTGTCTCTGTAGGTTGGGACTTTTCTTCACTTTCTTTGCTCACTTATAGTGGTATTTTATAGTCCCTCATTTCAATACTAATAGGCCTAACATGTGTGTCTCATACTGGCACTGAAGAACAATTACCACTGACTACTGTTGAAATCTGGTGGGATGCTAGGTATTCTCACAATTTTGCTCACTAGAGACATACTGTATCACTTACCTCATGTAAAACTATACTTAACCCTTTTCTGAATACATAAGCTAGCATGTGGGGGATCTCTCTATCCCTCGGTCAGGGCTAATATCTACTGGGTAGTGGTTTATCTAGCTCTAATTCTAGAAAGTTAATTTCTTACTTTCCTCATCCTATATACTATGCTCATCTCTAAAGAGATCTAGTCAGTGGTCTAACTGTTTGAGTAAAGCCTTCATATCATTGTAGCAACGGTCAACCAAACTCAGGAGATCTGTAGTCTCTGAGATAAAGGCTAGCTGAAACTATATTGGTCTTTGAGACTAATTGCTCTATAAAACTATCTCAGGCTGTCATCTCACCAAAGAACTATCATGCTATGGCTAGGGCTCTCTGTAACTCTATGAGATTTACTGTGACCCTTGGGTTTACTGTGACATCTCAGAGCCTTGCTAGAGTCTACTACAACCTACTGTGCTATGTTGGGATCTACTGCAATCCATCTTTAGGAGATGTCAAAGCCTAAGATTACTATATCTGACAGTAAAATACATACTCACTAAGTCTGGTTACCATCGCTCATAATACCTGAGGCTAAACTCAGAAGTACATTGTGCTCTTTGTGCGAAGTGGGTTCTGTGTCATCTGATTCTCTAGGATCCTGTCATACTGATAATTAAGAGCATCTTAATTTTCATTCACTGCTCTTTATAGGATTCTCAGATTCCCACTTCAGTCCTTTTTTACTTGGACTTTCTTTTCTTATCTAACTATACTTGGCTATATTTTCCTTTCATATCCTATAATTTCTTACTATGCCCACGTTCTACTTTTAAGTGCTTCGGCACTAGGGCATCTCACACACTGAGTGTGGTTAACATTTATGGTAGGAGAAAGGCTATACACTGGTCCCTACTTATTTTGTTTACATGTACTATAAGGGACTCAGATCATACATACTGAACTTATGCTATCTGGATCTGAACATTTTTTACTAGGGATTCCTTTCTACATGCTTTTCTCATTATTCTGATATTACTGGAATCCCTTTACCTTTCTTTTCTGACTTATCTTGTTATCTAGCTAACTAGGATACCCTTTGATTATCAGGACACTTTGGTGAATGATGTCATCGTTTGCTACGCACTTAAGCCATATTACTACTAGGTTGGCTAGACCCAATATTATGTAGCCTCTATTGCAAGCAAACCATAACATCAAACACTAATATACCGGCACTTCATGATTGAGCTTAGAGTCACTATCGCCAATATATTACAAGTTTCCCAATAATATAAAGTATTTCTCTCATACTTTTCTTTATTTGCCCTATTCTCGTAGGATACTTGAGGAAAGCATGATTCTTGCTCTACTTCATCTTGAGATCATTACACATTACCCAACTATTTTTATTTTGGGTACTATCATGCTAGAAGGGCATCTATACCAAAGATAAGTGTGCTTTCTTAAACACTTAAGCACATAAACTCAATATCTATTCTTAATCTATTATGTCCTTGGATTGAATACTATCATATTTTCTCTTTCTTTTACTTTTCCTATCCTTTTACTTCGATAAAAAAGATGCTTTACTATTGGCTATCTCTGTTGCTAGTTTGGTTTTTTCTACGCTCAAGAGTACCTACACTTTTCCTGCATTCTTCTACTTATTCACTCTTTATAACATCAAGGGGGTCTACTTTTTCTTATAGTTTTTCTTTGCTTTTAACTAGACCATCCCTCGGTAATAGAAATTCTATTACCTGTAACCTCAAGAATTACATTTTATGACACTTTTTGCTTACACTCTTTCTCTACATAATGCAAGACTCACCTTCTGAGACAGTTTCTAACTTCCTCGAGCTTCCCTAAGGGTACTAAGGCACTACCTGTCTGTCTTAACTTTCTTCTATATTTGGATCAAAGCTAGGCTTTCTCTCTGTTTAATCTCTTTAGCTTCATCCTCAAGAGCATAGTATACTGATTTGAGGGTTCTATTGACCCAATCCAGGACATGTACTCTCAATGTATGGATTCTATCTTACTAAAAACTTATGCTTTACCGGGTGTTCTAATTATACATATGCCTTAACCCTATATTACTCTCATATTAGGGAGCTCGTCTGACTAACTATCCCCTATCTATTTATCTTTCTGGGTTTAATCTATGCATTTAGTCATTACTAAATCGAGGGCATCTCTTTTATGACTAGTTTCTCAGTTCTTCCTCGCTTCCCTTATTACTATATTTTATGACTCAAGGGGGTCTATCTAGGGGAATTTACTAACCACTACTGGATGGTTTCCCCAATATTAGGATGTCTCATCTTTTCTTTCTCGATCCAGGGAGAACTCTCCTTAAGTCTTTCATTTGCATATCTCACTTGGAACGATGCTACTGGTCATCTCTCCCAGGCTTTAACTTATGCTCAGCCTAGGTTAGCTGTAATATCTGGTTCTCCAAAAACCAGAGAAAATGTAAGAAACATAACGTACGGTTTCTCCGTAAACGAATGAAATTTACTGAATGCAAAAGGAAGTCTCCCAAGATGATATAGTTAAGGTCCCAAAAAATTTGGGGAGCATTCTAGACTTCTAAAAATGAGAATCCTAGGCTTAGATGGAAAGAAAAATGGAGCTAGAATGAAGAAACAATTTCTTACGAAAAGCCTACGAAATGTAATGGTATTTTCGTAATTTTGAGTAATTTTTGGAATTCACATAGGAGGGCTTTTTAAATGAAAGTTTTGAGTTCTCCATGGGTTCTTAGAGGTCTTAAAAACCATAGAAACTCTCGGAACAGTTAAAACCCCTCCGGTGGATGTTTTCCAATGTCGGTGTGCCCAAATTTTGACGAATCCGTTTGGGAAGGTTTTAGCTCTGATCTGAGTAATTCCAAGGGTATTTTTCTTAATTGGGAAACTAAATTTTATAATGGAAAAGACGGTTCTAAGAAAGGAGCTAAAACGAAGGAGAAATGAAAATGCAAATTATGAAAGGCAAAATGAAAATTTTTGAAAAGTGTAACTTATTCCCACCTATATATATGATGCACCCTTCTCCTCCCTTCATTATGCATGACCATGTTCTGCCTAAAACTAGAAGAAAACCCTAGGAGATGAGGCACACAAGAGGAGGAAGAAAAGGAGGAGAAATTCAAGGTAGAAAGGTATGGATTTTCATTATTTTTTATACTCTTTCTCTTCTAAACCTCTTCTCCTTCATTCTCTTTTATTTTGTATGATTATAATGAAGTATATGGATCTGTTTTAAAGGAGAAATTGAGGGAAATTTTCGGATTTGAAGAGAGGAGCTCAAATAACACAAGATTCAAGAGAGAAAAAGTAAGAAAACAAGGTAATTTCTCTTCTTATGGTTGTCATCTTTGGTTCCCTCCTCCTCCATTTTGCCCCACTTGAGAAAACCCTAGGAAGAGATGATTTTTAGGCAGAACCAAGCATGAATCTAAGAAAAAAGGGTGTGGAGATTAAGAATATGCAAAGAAAATAACAAAATAACTATTAGAAATCAAGATGCAAATTTTAGGGTTTTATATGCACCTTCCAAATTCTGATTTTGTATGATGATTCCTAGGTTTAATTAAGAGTTTAAATGAGTTCTTGAGAAACCTAAGTGATAACCATGATATTTTATATATTTTAATCTCCTAACTTAGGCATTTTAATGTCCAAATATAGCTTTGGGCTTTAATTAGATAAGATTTTATTTTAGTAGCCATTTGTACACTTTAGAAATTAAATTGCAAAATGAATGATTTTAATGCATACTTTTCTTCTAAATAATTGTGTGAATTTTTCCTACTTAGTTTTTCTTATTTTTGTGTGCAGAATTTCAATGGGCCAATAATGCTTGAATGAGCATTTGATTTAAAGAAAAGAAGCAAGCTCCAACTCCTTGGTTCCCACATGGAAGACACACATATAAGCTCACACAGGCTTCCATGCACACATATACATGCAGAACATAGAAGAATGTAGCTCACTTGTATGGGTTTCTGGACGTAGGGGCTTCTCAAGAAGAAAACACAAGCATGCAGAATCACGTCTGGACAGCAGCTGCAGAACGAGGAAGAAGCAAGGTATACAAACAGAAACAAAGTACTAGTCACACACATGCAGAGGCTGAACTCGAGGGCTGGAATGAGCTATTTAAGAGAAGCAACCATGTGGAGAACAAACTCGAGCAGTTGAAACAAGAAAATCTGGGCACAAAGGAAGAAGAAAATCACGTGGAGCATGGCTAGACAGATGAAGTAACATGAACAGGGAGCTTTCGAGCAGAATAGAGCAAACATGTGAGGAAGAAACAGAGGGAAGAAGCTACGTTTGGATTCGAAGACAACAACGTGGCTGGAGCTTAAGAAAAAAGGAAGAAACATACATGAAGAAGCTCACATTGTAACACCATAATATATTAATGCTATCTAGCCTCCCTTTGGACTCAGTTCCATATGATTTCCAAAGAACCAGTACCAACCGTGGCATTTTCATGCTATAAAACGGGGTTTCAAACACTCATCTTCTGCCCCGTGGGTCCTGTGAACCCATCATTCACATTCTCTATTCACACTCTATTTATACAACTCATACATAGCATAAAACAAGCCATAAGCCACAAGTATGGAGCCAAAAACCAAGAAAGTGCATTTTCTTAAATGGACCCAAAAGTCAGATTTTGGCTCTAACTTTGGAAAATCATAACTAATTATAGAAAAATGAGAATCTAATAAACCATAGCTTTCTGGAAAGATCTAAGTGTTAAATTTACACTAAAAATACTTTCTAACCAAATCTCAGCGTTTGGACCATGTTTGACATCAAAAATGAGATAAAGGTCTGGCTATCCCTGTTTCTGGCGCAGCTTACTGTCATAGACTTCGAAAATTCATAACTAAATCCACAAAATCTAATCTGGGCAAAATATACCAATTTGGAAACCTACAAATGTCTGCTAGGGGATAAAAATAAGTCCAGATTAGTTCAGCAGCCCTTAGACCCCAAAAACCAATGGAATAGTAACGGAGGTCAGATGGCTTCCCTGATACTAATACAGAACTTCAGATGGTTTTTTCTCCCTCTACAGATGTCTGATTTGGGTGATTCTAGTGGGTATAGATCTCTATGGGTGTCTAGTTTATGCATATAAAATTTCAAAACAATGGGACACCATTTGGTCTATGAATGACATAGAATCATTTTCGGACCTATGGTAACAGTGCATTGACCAAACCATCAAACTTTCCCAATTTCAAAAATTCACCAAATATTCCATAGACCTCCAAATATTACCAACTTTATCTTCCTAAGAAGCTCTCTACAAATTCTAGAGGCATGCCAAATTTCATGGCAAGAAGAGCTCATCTGGTCATACTTTGACAGAGCTTACAAATTTGGCAGTTTTGGCACCCAAAATGGTTCAAATGGGTCCAAATGGCCTCCCACATGTTCCAACAACTCATGGACAAGTTTAAAAGCATGAAAATAGTCTACATAATATGTCCAAGTGGTCTAAATCATCATACATTTCAAACTCACTATGCTATAGGCTAAAATACACTATCACATACATACCACAAAAAGGGCAAAACTGACATTTTCATTACTTTGGCTTTCTACATAGTTTGTACATCATATTTCCATACATTTACACTTGCTACAACATTTACATCTCAAAAATAGTAGGTGCATATACATTTTGGCACCACTTTACATCAAAAGAACCAAAATAAGCTAACATCTAGCTAAACATGCTTCTAGGCTCCTTGGTATGCACTTGGTTCTCCTTGAGCTCCACCTAGCATGTTAAGTTGGGAGGGGGAAGGGGTGAGATTCATGGAATCTCAGTAGCTCATGCACTCATTCAAGGAAGCAATCAAGGCATATAACAAATCAAAGCATGCAATATAGCATCCAACCATTCTCAATCATATAATGCATAATTCTCATGCCATGAAAACCACATCAATGCCAAGAATGGGTTCTAGGGACTTTTGGTCTAGCCTCACCCGAGTTTAGGGACTTTTAGATGGCCTCACCCGATTTTAGGGACTTTTGACTTGGCCTCACTCGGTTATGAGACTTTTGGCCTTGTCTCACCCATCTCAAGGGACTTTCGGCTCTACCTCACCCATCTCAAGGGACTTTCGGCACTACCTCACCCAAGCAATCCTCACAATCCAACACACAAGTACATTGGTAACAATGCATCATGGCAATAACATATGGCATGTCTCACACAACAAGTATATACATAAGCATACAATGGCTATTACATCCAAGAATGCATCAAGAAAGAGTAAAGAGCTACCTTATGAGTCAACACAAGCTTTTCCTTTCAATTCCTCTTCTCCCTTCTTGATTTCACACTCACACCTTAATGGAGGTGCTTCTCTTGAGCCTAGACACAACAAAAGCATAGAATTACTCTCTCACAAATTAACAACTCTTAGGAGTTCTTCAGAGCAAACCTTGCTAACATATAAGAACCTAGGGTTCTCTCTCTCTCTCTAGAATGTCACCAACTCTTCCTCTCTCTCAAGCTCTCATGGTAGTAGAATCAACATATTCAAGGAAAACAAAGAAGTTCAAGAGTGTTTTCCACTTTCTCTCTTCTGACCCATTCCTAAAACCCCACTAATTTCACAAGTAAAACCATAGGAAAAGAGGGCAAAGAGAGGAGTTCAAGATTCTAAGAAGAAAAGAGAGAAGCTTGCTTACCTTTCCTTTGTTCTTCCTCCTTCTCTTGGTCTCTCTCACTCTCTACGCCTCTTTTCTCTCCTTGGGTTGAAGTCTAGGGCAAATAAGAGAGAAAGAATGAATTGGGTCGTATAAAGAAGTCAATTTCTCCCTTTTTATGCTTTTTCGGACTGACTCTCGCTATAGCGAAAATTAACCTTCGCTATGGCGAGCTCGTATCAGTTACCTTCGCTATGGCGAGGTTTAACCTTCGCTACGGTGAGCACGTATCAGTTCCAGACCCCCACTTTCGCTATGGCGCACGCTACGGCGAGCAGCTCCCTAGTTTTTGTATGGAATGCCTGCACTCGCTATAGCTAGAAGCATTTTCACTATAGCGAACAGCTACCCTCGCTATAGCTAGGCCATTTCTCGCTATTGCGAGAAGACTTAGAAAAATTTTTAAATTTCAGAAATTTTCAGCTTTCTTCTTTCTTTTCCTTTTCTTTTTCCCGATTGTTACACACATGCTGAAGGACAGAACGTGGCTGAAACAGAGGAGGAAGCATGGCCACATGAACTCCCATTAATGCAGAAACAGAGAAGAACGTGCAAGAAGAAGCACGAGTTGCTTCTGAGATGGGCAGATTTTAAAAGAAGCTTGCATGGAGAATAAATTAGAGCTGGCAGAAGAAAAGAAACAATGTGAATGTCACAAACTCGGGCAGAAACAAGGAGCTAACACTAGTTGGATGTGGGAAGCAAATGAAGAAGAAGCATGCAGAATTGAGAGCGAAGAGCTGAGCACGAAGGAAAAGAAGTGAATCAGAATATGTGAAGCATATGGAATATAATAAAATAAATTGAAATGAGGCCCACACTTATACATATGCAGAACCACGTGAGAATGAAGAATAAAGCTTCAGGTAATTGTGTACAAGCTAAACACGTTGATTGGCATTCGAGCAGAATAAATGGAGCACGTGAAAATTAAAGAACCACATGAGGAAGGGGGATCCAATCCACATCGTCCATCCATTCCAACGCCATCAGATCACCCTTCATCCATTCCGTAAATTCATCCATTCATTCACGCCTTTCACTCCATTCATCCATCGTCATTCGCCCATCCACGCTCCCTTCGTCTTTTTCCATTCACCTTCACGCCTTCATCCAGAGCCACACTCCACGCCATTTTCCTCCATTTCCATCCACTAAATGAAGCTTTGATTCATCCTGGCTGAAGCTTGAATCTAAGGAGAAGAATGCAAAATCCTGGCTAAGATTTTCTTATATTTCCAGCACTTTTTCTCTTTCTTGTATTTGCTTGGTTAAGGAGTATTAGATTGAGAAATTGTGTAATTGTAATTAGTGGCTGGTTAGACACTAATTAGAATATTGTTTGACTAATTATTTGGTTGAATTAGTTTTGAATTGTTCAATTTCCTCTAATCTCCCATGTATGCCACGAAGGTGTTCGAAGAAATGCATGAATGAGATTATACACTTGATTGTTTGATTTGAGGATTCCTTAGTATTTAGTTGGTTAATTAAACATTTTTAGATAATGATTCAGAGGCTAATTAATCATTTAATCAATCAATTTGGATGTTCATTGATCTTAAAAATAAGAGTTGATGATTTAATGAGGGATTAAGGTTTTAATTCAATATTAGGTTGTTAATCTCTTGAATCTTGAATGGTAATTCAAGATACATTTGTTGTAGACACAATTAGGAACTCTTAGGCTAGAATTAATGCCAATTGGATTAGGATAAGGATAGTGGATACCAAGGGACAAATCCTAAGCTAGTCACAAACCCATTATCACTCACAATTCGCAAAATTAGGTAGAAATTAGGAATTTTAATTTGGTTTCATTTTAGGTTAGTTTAAATCAATCAAAAACCCCCAAATTAGATAGCTTTTAGGACTTTTAACATTTAGAAAACCCAATTGAATATTAAACTCCATTTCCAAGGGAGATGACCTAGGTTATGTTACTAGCTATATTTTTAGATTAACCTAGTTTTATTTTGAGGGTTGCAACAAGCCCGTCAAAATTTGGCGCCGTTGCCGGGGATTTGGAGTTTTAATTGTTTGAGAAAGTTTTCTAGGTGTTTTTATTTTGTTTTAGCTCTGCTTTGGTTTAATTTTTGTTCTATTTTAAACTTGGAATCGGGTAATTTTGGTGTTGTGCGTTAAGTGTCTTGGTTGCTGGAATTTTTGTTCGAAGTGCCCAGAAAATTCTCAAAATTTGTTTTCTAAGGTTTCTGGGTGTTTTGAGGCACTTTTCCTAATTTTTAGTATTTTTTCGAATTTTTTAGGAATTTTTCAATTTTTCTGGATTTAATTTCTTTATTTTTTGTGAGTTTATTTTGCATCATTAGCCTCTGCTTTAGAGTGTTTTTGATTGTTAGGAACTTCTTAGCTTCATTGAATTTTTATTTTCTTGAGTTCGAGTTAATTTTAGTTATAATTTGTTTGTGATTTTACTTGTGCTTAAAGTGATTGTGCTTCTCATTTTATTTGCTTTAAATGGATCATTATTATTCTAATCAAAATGTCTATGATTCTTGTAGAGAGCATAGGATTTCTCAGAAGTTGGATAACGCCATGTCAATGCTTCAAGGTCTTCTTGAAAGACAAAGACAAGAGCGACAAGCCCAACAATATCAACAGGCACAACAATATCAACAAGTCCAACCACACCATCATTCCTATGAAGTTCACCCCAACTACCAACCATACCACAATCCATATGAGACCCACCCCAATTACCACCATCGTTATGAGTCATACCATGATTACCATAGGCAAGAGCCAGAGTATCATAATTACAATTACCGTGAGGGATACATGCAACAAGAGCCCCAAAGAGAACCGAGTTCGGAGGAAAGGATGAGGCAGCTAATGGAAGCTTGTAATATTCAATACCAACAAATTCAGCAAATAGCCCAATGGATAACTGAACGGTTGCAACTCCATGACCAACAAATAAAGGATTTAGGAATTCAATTGAATCAATTGACTTCAAGTGCTACTGAATCAATTAAAGAGCAAATTAGAAGGGAATGTATAGAGGAGGAAGAGTCTTATTCATTGGGTAATATCCTTCCATCTTCTAATGTTTTACAATTTGTTGGAACTGAATCTAGTTTGCATAATAGCACTGTGATTCCTTATGCATATAATGTTGTTGATTCTGAATTGCATGCTGATGATGTTGATGAGAAAATTGTTGTTGAATCTCCTGATATGGTTGATTGTGGTAGTTCATTGAGCAAAATTTGATACTTCTATTGATGTTCATAAACCCTTGTGTACTGATGCACTTGGTATGTCTACACCTAGCTGTGACCATAGTGATGCTTTCATTTCTGAACCTGTTAATGATGAATCTCTTGAGTCTAGGGTAGAAGATAAGTGTGGGGGTGACTTAGAATGTGATGATCATGCTATTCCTAGTCTGGGATTGGTTGATAAGCCTATTGATGATGCATCTTCTGAGTTTAAGGAAACATGCCATCTAGACCATGTGACATAGCTGATTTGGATGCATTTCTTGATTGTGTGTGTGTTGAATCTGATATATGTGATGAATGCTCCCAGATTGATGCTTCCATTGAGACTAGTAAGTTTCTCACATATTCTGATCAACATGATTCCTTACTAGCATGTGCTGATATGGCTGATGAAATAATAGATGTAGCATGTGAAAAGGATATAGACAGTGAAATTGTTGGACAGCTTGTCGTTATTGATGAATCAGACTCTACTCCTAGATGCTTATGTGATGATATGCATACAAGTCCTGTGTGTATTGAGATTAATGAGTTTCTAGAGTCTGATAAGTTTGCAGAATCTAAAGAGTCCTTTGTTTGCACTAAATTTATTGATAAGAATGATTCCACTGATCATACTAGTATTGATGAGAGTATGCATAATGATAGTGCTGATGTTGAAAATCCTATCTGTTATTGATACTTGTGAGAGACTAGATTCTGTTATTGATCACTGTTTAGAATCTTGTGAGCCTACTGATGTCTCTTTGGTCAGGGAAGATATTATTTCTCTTGTTGAGAGTCCCGAACAGATTCCTGAAGTTGGTGAAGTAGTTCCCAACAATCAACAGACTCTCCAAGCTGAGATGAAGCAACTGTCAGACACCTTGAATTCAAAGGACTGTGAGAAGTTGCAATTAGATTTCTCTGTGGATGTAGTGACTCTTACTGATGGGAGTCCAGTAGATTTCATTGGTTTTAATAGATTTTTAGAAAGTTTTGATTTTAAGTTTTCTTTCTTTGTTTTTAAATGTCTTGAATTTGATTTTTCTTTTTTTCTTGTTTCTGAATTTGCTGAAAATGACTTTCTTAAACTACTGATGGTTGAGAAAGTCCATGGGTCATCACTAAATAATCAATCACAATGTTTTAAAGTGGTTAGACTCAAATTTGTTCAGTTAAGAAGGAATAAAGTAGTTTTAATCTTGGTTTTTGATACTTATGATTAGTTAGTCTTTAATAAAGTTCTTTTTTGTTTAGGATTTAGTTTTTTTTTTCTTTTTCGCATTACAGTTTATTTTGTTTTTGCTTTGTAGGTAATACAAGACTGCTAACCAGCTACATGGGAATCTAAGCCACCCTTGAGATCTTCCATTTTCAAGTTCCTCCGGTTGTATTCTCTCTTTTCACTCTTTATCTTGTGTTGTTCAATTGTTAACTGGACAGTGTGTTGACATTGAGGACAATGCAATATTTAAGTGTGGGGAGGAGACTCATTTCATTCCATCTATATTCCATCCATCTTTTCCTTGTTTTGAAAAAAAAAATTTTGAAAATTTTTTGAGAAAATTTTTTGAAAAATTGCATGATTTTTTTTTTTCAGTTTTTCTGTGAAAGTTGCAAGTTAAGATGATTGTAGTTTGGATTCACTTAGACATGATGATAAGCATGATATTTTATATATTTTAATCCCCTAATTTAGGCATTTTAATGTCCAAATATGGCTTTAAGACTTTAATTAGATGAGATTTCATTTTAATAGCCATTTCTATATTTTAGAAGTTAATTTGTAAAAATTTGGTTTTTAATGCTCAATTTCTTTTAAATAATTTTGTGGATAATTCCATTTGATTTTTCCCACTCTTTTGTGCAGAAGTTTAATATGAATTTGGAGCTTGAATGAGCATTTGTTTTGAAGAGCAAAGAAGAAGAAGAGATGAAGGCATGTATGTGTGGGAGAAAGAAGAAAGGGATATGCATGGGAGGAGATCACATGAAAAGAGGCTGGGTTGAAGGAGGCTTGTGAGCAGAACTTTCTCTCGTGTCTTGCATAGCTACAGGGAAGAATGACGAGGCAACACTTATATGAAGAAACACCCAAATGCACATGGCCAGTAGCTGAGCAGAGCAAGGAGCTTCATGATTCACACACAAGCTGCTGAACAGAGCTGAGTTACGTGAGAAACTCAGGCAGAAGGGCTGAAACGAGAAGAAAATAACGTGAAACAGAGCACGTTTTTAGGAAGCAGCCTCTGTTTGGAAACAAATGAAGAAAAGCAAAACAGAGCAAGAATGAAGGAAAAAAACTAAGGTGAGAAAAACGCAAAAGAAGATCCATGTGGAGATTGGTACGTGGACAGCAATGTGAAACAGAGACAGCCACGAGTTTTGTGTGCAGAATCAAGCAAAGAAACACGAAGAAGAAAGTCATGTCTGGACAGCACACGTAGAAGCACCAGTTACAGGCTACAACAGAAGCTGAACTCGAGGGCTGGAAAGGAAGCTAAATACGAGGAAGAGAGCTTCAGGTTGCTCGATGCATGAGCTGAAAAGAAAAAAAAGCAAAAGGCTGGGAAGAACAACATGGGAAACACGAACAGAAATGCTGAAGTAAAATGTGATTATTATGGGGCCCACACTCATGCTTATTAGAAGAAAAACTAAACGTGGTTTCGGCGTGCAAAATGAAAAAGCTGAGCACGTGAAAGTGAGCATGAGAGGGGCACATGATTAGAGCGTGTAAAAACGCTGGAGTTGAGGGAAGGCAGAGCACGTGAAGAATAAATAAAGCACGAGATTCACCACGCACACACTCCGTCATTCGCCTTCGTCCCTCACCTTCACACACCCTTTGTCCATTCACAGAACCATACTTTCTCCATCTCCATTCCATCTCTCCACGCTGAAATGAAACTCTAATTCATCCTTAAGGCTAGCTTGGAAGCATCCTTGGTGCAAGCTTGAATCCAAGATTTGGAGTGCAAAATTCTGGCTAAGAATTTCTTCTATTTTTCTATATTTTTTTCTCTTTCATCTATTGTCTTGGTTAAGCTGTATTTGATAGAGAATTTATGTAATAGTAATTAGTGGCTAGTTAGACACTAATTAGGATATTAATTGACTGATTATGTGATTGAATTAGTACTGGATTTTCCAATTTCCTACAATTATCCATGTATGCAGTCAAGGTGTTTGATGAAATGCATGTGAGAAATTGAGTGGAGGAATCCTTAGTGTTTAATTGGTTAATTAAACATTTTGGATGGTAATTCAGAGGCTAATTAATCAAGTAATCAATCAATTCAAGTGTTCAAAGATCTTAATCACAAGAATTAGTAATCTAATGAGAGTTGAGGTCTCAATTAACATTAAATTGCTACTTTCTTGAATCTTGGATGGTTATTCAAGATCATTTGTTAATGAACACATTTAGGAACTCTTATACCAGAATTAATCACAATTAGATTAGGATGAGGATAGTGGAAACCAAGAGACGATTCCTAAACTAGTCACAAGACCATTATCACTCATAATTCTCCAATTAGATAGAATTTAGGAATTTTGATTCAATTTAGTTTTAGGTTAGTTTAACTCAATCAAAAACCCCCCAAAATCAAGTAGGCTTTAGGATCCTTTAATACTTAGAAACTTAATTAAGCATTGAACTCCATTTCCAAGGGAGATGACCTAGGTTGTGCCACTTGCTATATTTAATATTCAACCTAGTTTTATTTGAGATTGCGCGACACGATCATCAAATTTGGCGCCGTTGCCGGGGAATTTGGAGTTTCAATTGTTTGAGAAAGTTTTCTAAGTGTTTTTGTTCTATTTTATCTCTATTGTAGTTCTGTTTTAGCTTAGTTTTTATTCTGTTTCGAGCTTGGAATTGGTTCATTTCGGTGTTGCGTGTTAAGTGTCTTGGTTGTTGGAATTTTTGTTCAAAGTGCCCAGAAAAATCTTATACTTTGTTTTCCAAGGTTTTTGGGTGTTTTGAGCAAAAGTAATAGAAAAGCTATTAAGTACACCATTTTTTGGCCAAATTCCAACGTTTGAGGCACTTTTTCTAATTTTTTAGTATTTTTTCTAATTTTTTAGGAAATTTTTCAATTTTTCTGGATTTAATTTCTTTATTTTTTGTGAGTTTGTTTTGTATCATTAACCTCTGTTTTAGAGTGTTTTTCATTGTTAGGAACTTCTTAACTTCATTTGAATTTTATTTTCTTGATTTTGATTAATTTTAGTTATAATTTGTTTGTGATTTGTTTTGTATTGAATTTAATTGTGCTTCCCATTTTTCTTTGCTTTAAATGGATCCATATTATAATTCTAATCAAGGTGCTTATGATTCTTATGCAAATAATGGGATTTCCAGGCAATTGGATGATCTCAAGACAATGCTTCAAGGCGTGCTTGAAAGACAAAGACAAAAACAACAAGCACAACAATACCAACAACCATGCTACCAACCATACCACCATCCAAATGAGATTCACACAAATTACCACCAACATTATGAGCCATACCATAACTTCCATATGCAAGAGCCATACCATGATTACCAAAGGCAAGAGCCACAATATCATCCTTACAATTACCATGAGGGGTACATGCAACAAGAGCCCCAGAGGGAACCGAGTTCAGAAGATGGGATGAAGCAGCAAATGGAAGCTCTTAGAATTCAAAACCAGCAAATATGGCAAATGCTCCAACAAGGAGATGAATGGTTGAAACAATGAGATCAGCAAATGGCAGATAACCTCATAAAGTATTCAGGAATTCAAATGAATCAACCGACTTCAAGTGCTAATGAATCAATTGAAGAGCAAATTAGAAGGGAATGTATAGAGGAGGAAGAGTCTTATCCATTGGGTAATATCCTTCCCTCTTCTAATGTTTTACAATTTGTTGGAACTGACTCTAGTTTGCCTGATAGCACTGTGACTACTGATGCAAATAATGTTGTTGATTCTGAATTACATGATGATGATGATGTTGATGAGGAATTAATTGTTGAATCTCCTGATGTGCTTGATTATGGTAATGTATTGAACAAAATTGATACATTTGTTGATGTTCATGAATCCTTGTGCACTGATGCACTTGGAATTTCTACTCCTAGCTATGATTATAGTGAAAATTTCATATTTGAACTAATTGATAAATCTGTTGAGCCTAGGGTAGTAGATAAGTGTGGGGGTGAATTAAAATGTGATGATCATGCTATTTCTGGTATGGAATTGGTTGATAAGCCTATTGTTGATACATTTTCTGAGTTTAGGGATAACATGCCATCTGGATCATGTGACATAGCTTATTTGGATGCATCTCTTGATTGTGTATGTGCTGGATCCACTATATGTGATAGATGCTCCCAAATTAATGCTTTCATTGAGACTAGTGAGTTCCTTACATATAGCGATCATTATGATTCCTCACTAGCATGTAATGGTATGACTGATGAAGTGGTAGGTGTAGCATGTGCAAAGGATATAGATAGTGAAATTGTTAGACAGCTTGTTGATAATTCAGACCCCACTCTTAAATGCTTAAGTGATGATATACATACAAGTCCTGTGTGTGCTAAGATGAATGAATTTTTAGAGTCTGATAAGTCTGTTGAATCCATGGAATCCTTTGGTTGCACTGGAATTATTGATAAGACTGATTCTTCTGATCATACTAGTATTGATGAGGGCATGCATAATGATAGTGCTTATATTGAATATCCTATTGATTCTTGTGCTGTTATTGATACTAGTGAGAGATTAAATTTTGTTGTAGATCATTGTTTAGAATCTTGTGAGCCTACTGATGTCTCTTTGGTCAGGGAAGATGCTGTCTTTATTGTTGAGAGTCCTGAACAGATTCCTGAGGTTGGTGAAGTAGTTCCCAACAAGCCACAAACTCTCCCAGTAGAGGAAAAACAACTGTCAGACACCTTGAACTCAAAGGATTGTGAGAAGTTACAATTTAATTTTTCTGTGGATGTAGTGACTCTTACTGATGAGAGTCCGGTAGATTTTATTGGTTTTAATAGATTTTTAGAGAGTTCAGAGCCTAAGTTTGATTTTAAATTTTCTTTCTTTAGTTTTAATTGTCTTAAATTTGATTTTTCTTCTTTCCTTGTTTCTGAATTTGCTGAAAATGACTTTCTGAGACTTCTGATGGTTGAGAAAGTCCATGAGTCAACACTGCATGACCAATCCAAATGCTTTAAAGTAGTGAGACTTAAACTTCTTGAGTTAAGAAGGAATAAAGTAGTTTTAATTTTTGTTTTTGATACATATGATTAGTTCCCACCTTGATAAAGCTCTTTTTAGTTTAGGATGTAGTTTTATTTTCTTTTTCGCATTACAGTTTGTTTTGTTTCTACTTTGTAGGTAATAAAAGACTGCTAACCGGCTACATGGGAATCTTAGCCTACCTCGAGATCTTCATTTTCAAATTCATCCGGTTGTATACTTTCCCTTTCTACTCTTTATCTTGTGTTGTTTATTTTACTGGACTGTGTGCTGATATTGAGGACAATGCAATATTTAAGTGTGGGGGGAGAGTCATTTCATTCCATTCCATCTTTCTTTTCCATTCCATCCTTTCCTTGTTTTGAAAAAAAATTTTGAGAAAATTTTTGAAAAAAATAGCTTTATTTTTTTCAATTTTTCTGTGAAAGTTGCAAGTTGAGATAATTGTAGCTTGGATTCACTTAGACATGACAAGTGATAGATCTTGTGTTTTGATTCAAGTGAAGTGGCAATGAATTTGATTTCAATGAATTGTTTGATAGCTATTAGCTGGTGAGAAATTGAACCTTAATTGTTCAATTCTAGTGTGTATTCACCTATCTTTGTTTCACTCTAGAACTTGTCTTGATTCTTTGTTGAGACCACATTTGCACTTGCATGCATGAAAATGATAAGGCATTCATTTCTTTTCTAGCTAGTGAGCCAAAAAGCCAACCTACATTCATTTTATCCATTGTTTTAGCCACTTTGGACTTGTTTTCTTTTCTTGTTAGCCATAGCCATTATTAAATATTTTCCCACCTTGTTTGAAGATGCCTTAGGTTATTTTAAGGAGCATTACATCTAAATAAGATATGTGAATGTGTGTTTTGCATCCATTAAGGCCATTGTGATTCAAAGAAATTGTTTTGAGAAAAAAAAAATGCAAATGCAAAGAAAAGATAGAAAAACAAAAAAAAAAAGAAAAAGAAAGCAAAAGAAAAGCAAAAAAAAAAAAAAAAAAGAAGCAATGGAAAATCAAAAGAAAGAAGTATTTCAAATTGAGTTTGTAATTACCTGTTGCTAGTTAGAAATAAGGCCTTGAAAGCACACTCTTCCCTATCCTAAATCTCCATTGATTGCTCTTGAAATTCTAAGGTATCCATTTGTTTCGTATTTTCCTTGTTTTTGTTATCCATTCATTTCGTTCCCCTAACCCCATTACAACCTTTAATAAAGTCCTATTGATTTGTGTATTGCATTTGGCATGGGTGGTGGAGATTTAGAAGCTAGACAAGCTTATGGTAGTGAGCTTGGATAGGTGAAGCTTGAGTGAAACACATCCCTTTAAACACTTGAGTTGAGAGTAAACACCAATCCATGAGAGGCTATGCATTTCAATTCATTCTTTTCAAATGAAATTGCCACGGAGCTTAATTTTTAATGCAAGTGAAATTAGCTTTGATTGTTCAAGTGTTGAAAAGTTGTGATTGGTCTCTAATTTGTGATTTTTACACTTTCTTTTCCATTTTCATTTCCTACTTGCCATTCTACTAGCCGGATACTTCAATTAATTCTTTATCTTGGATTTTAAGCTTTGCCCAGGAGTGCAAAGGTTTAAGTGTGGGAGAATTTGATAAGCATGATATTTTATATATTTTAATCCCCTAATTTAGGTATTTTAATGTCCAAATATGGATTTAAGACTTTAATTAGATGAGATTTCATTTTAATAGCCATTTCTATATTTTAGAAGTTAATTTGTAAAAATTTGGTTTTAATGCTCAATTTCTTTTAAATAATTTTGTGGATAATTCCATTTGATTTTTCCCACTCTTTTGTGCAGAAGTTTAATATGAATTTGGAGCCTGAATGAGCATTTGTTTTGAAGCGCAAAGAAGAAGAAGAGATGAAAGCATGTATGTGTGGGAGAAAGAAGCAAGGGATATGCATGGGAGGAGATCACGTGAAAAGAGGCTGGGTTGAAGGAGGCTTGTGAGCAGAACTTTCTCTCTTGTCTTGCATAGCTACAGGGAAGAATGACGAGGCAACACTTATATGAAGAAACACACAAATGCACATGGCCAGTAGCTGAGCAGAGCAAGGAGCTTCATGATTCACACACAAGCTGCTGAACAGAGCTGAGTTACGTGAGAAACTCAGGCAGAAGGGCTGAAACGAGAAGAAAATAACGTGAAACAGAGCACGTTTTTAGGAAGCAACCTCTATTTGGAAACAAATGAAGAAAAGCAAAACAGAGCAAGAATGGAGGAAAAAAACTAAGGTGAGAAAAACGCAAAAGAAGATCCATGTGGAGATTGGTACGTGGACAGCAATGTGAAATAGAGACAGCCACGAGTTTTGTGTGCAGAATCAAGCAAAGAAACACGAAGAAGAAAGTCACGTCTGGACAGCACACACAGAAGCACCAGTTACAGGCTACAACAGAAGCTGTCGAGGGCTGGAAAGGAAGCTAAATACGAGGAAGAGAGCTTTAGGTTGCTCGATGCATGAGCTGAAAAGAAAAAAAAGCAAAGGGCTGGGAAGAACAACATGGGAAACACGAACAGAAATGCTGAAGCAAAATGTGATTATTATGGGGCCCACACTCATGCATATTAGAAGAAAAACTAAACGTGGTTTCGGCGTGCAAAATGAAAAAGCTGAGCACGTGAAAGTGAGCATGAGAGGGGCACATGATTAGAGCGTGTAAAACGCTGGAGTTGAGGGAAGGCAGAGCACGTGAAGAATAAATAAAGCACGAGATTCACCACGCACACACTCCGTCATTCGCCTTCGTCCCTCACCCTCACACACCCTTCGTCCATTCACAGAACCATATATTCTCCATCTCCATTCCATCTCTCCACGCCGAAATGAAACTCTAATTCATCCTTAAGGCTAGCTTGGAAGCATCCTTGGTGCAAGCTTGAATCCAAGATTTGGAGTGCAAAATTCTGGCTAAGAATTTCTTCTATTTTTCTATATTTTTTTCTCTTTCATCTATTGTCTTGGTTAAGCTGTATTTGATAGAGAATTTATGTAATAGTAATTAGTGGCTGGTTAGACACTAATTAGGATATTAATTGACTAATTATGTGATTGAATTAGTACTGGATTTTCCAATTTCCTACAATTATCCATGTATGCAGTCAAGGTGTTTGATGAAATGCATGTGAGAAATTGAGTGGAGGAATCCTTAGTGTTTAATTGGTTAATTAAACATTTTGGATGGTAATTCAGAGGCTAATTAATCAAGTAATCAATTAATTCAAGTGTTCAAAGATCTTAATCACAAGAATTAGTAATCTAATGAGAGTTGAGGTCTCAATTAACATTAAATTGCTACTTTCTTGAATCTTGGATGGTTATTCAAGATCATTTGTTAATGAACACATTTAGGAACTTTTATGCCAGAATTAATCACAATTAGATTAGGATGAGGATAGTGGAAACCAAGAGACGATTCCTAAGCTAGTCACAAGACCATTATCACCCATAATTCTCCAATTAGATAGAATTTAGGAATTTTGATTCAATTTAGTTTTAGGTTAGTTTAACTTAATCAAAAACCCCCCAAAATCAAGTAGCCTTTAGGATCCTTTAATACTTAGAAACTTAATTAAGTATTGAACTCTATTTCCAAGGGAGATGACCTAGGTTGTGCCACTTGCTATATTTAATATTCAACCTAGTTTTATTTGAGATTGCGCGACACGATCATCACATGACAAGTGATGGATCTTGTGTCTTGATTCAAGTGAAGTGGCAATGAATTTGATTTCAATGAATTATTTGATAGCTATTAGCTAGTGAAAATTTGAGCCTTAATTGTTCAATTCTAGTGTGTTTTCACCTATCACTACTTTCACTCTAGAACTTGTCTTAATTCTTTGTTGAGACCACATTTGCATTTGCATGCATGAAAATGATAAGGCATTCATTTCTTTTGTAGCTAGATAGCCAAAAAGCCAACCTATATGCATTTTATCCATTGTTTAGCCACTTTGAGCCTTGTTTTCTTTTGTTGTTTAGCCTATAGCCATTAAATATGTTTTTCCACCTTGTTTTAAGGTGCCTTAGAGATTTCAAGGAGCATTACATATGTATGTTTCGCATTCATTTAGGCCATGGTTATTAAAAGTTAAGGAAATTGTCTTTAAAAAAAATTGCAAAAAGGAAAGAAGAGAAAAGAAAAAAAAAGAAAGCAAAAGAAAAGCAATGAGAAAAAAAAAAAAGAAAAAGAAAAAGGAGCCATAGAAAGTCAAAAGAAAAAAAGTGTTTTAAGTTGAGTTTATAGTTTCCTATTACTTGTTAGAAATAAGGCCTTAAATGCACACTCTTCCCTATCCTAGATTATCATTGAGTGCTCTTGAGGTTCTAAGGTATCCATTTTGTTTATCTTTACTTTTGTTATCCATTCATTTCATCTCCTTAGCCCCATTACAACCATGAATAAAGTCTTATTGATTTGTGCATTGCATTTGGCATCAGTGGTGGAGACTTAGAAGCTAGACAAGCTTATGGTAGTGAACCTTGATAGGTGAAACTTGAGTGATCCACATTGCCTAAACACTTGAAAGATGAGAGTAAACACCAATCCATATGAGAGGCTATGCATTTCAATTCATTCTTTTCAAATGAAATTGCCATAGAGCTTAATTCTTGATACAAGTGAAAGTATATTTGATTATTGAAGTGTTGAAGAGTCTTGGTCATTCCTTAGCTTGTGATTTTTCACTTTCATTTTCCTATTTGTCATTCCATTAGTCTTCCTTTGATTTTGAGCTTTGCCTAGGAGTGCAAAGGTTTAAGTGTGGGGGAATTTGATAACTATGATATTTTATATATTTTAATCACCTAACTTAGGCATTTTAATGTCCAAATATGGCTTTAGGGCTTTAATTAAATAAGATTTTATTTTAGTAGCCATTTCTACACTTTAGAAATTAAATTGCAAAATGAATGATTTTAATGCATACTTTTCTTCTAAATAATTGTGTGAATTTTTCCTACTTAGTTTTTCTTATTTTCGTGTGCAGAATTTCAATGGGCCAATAATGCTTGAATGAGCATTTGATTTAAAGAAAAGAAGAAGTAAGCTCTAACTCTGTTGTTCCCACATGGAAGACACACATATAAGCTCACACAAGCTTCCATTCACACATATACAAGCAGAACATAGAAGAATGTAGCTCACTTGTATGGGTTTCTGGACGTGGGGGCTTCTCAAGAAGAAAACACAAGCATGCAGAATTACGTCTGCTATCGTCTGGATAGCAGTTGCAGAACGAGGAAGAAGCAAGGTATACAAATAGAAACAAAGCACTAGTCACACACATGCAGAGGTTGAACTCGAGGGCTGGAATGAGCTATTTAAGAGAAGCAACCATGTGGAGAACAAACTCGAGTAGCTAAAATAAGAAAATCTGGGCACAAAGGAAGAAGAAAATCACGTGGAGCATGGCTGGATAGAAGAAGCAACACGAACAAGGAGCTTTCGAGCAGAACAGAGCAAACATGTGAGGAAGAAACAGAGGGAATAAGCTACGTTTGGATTTGAAGATAGCAACATGGCTGGAGCTTGAGAACAAGGAAGAAACATACACGAAGAAGCTTACATGCTGGAGGACAGAACGTGGCTAAAACAGAGGAGGAAGCATGGCCACGTGAACTCCCATTATTGCAGAAACAAAGAAAAACTTGCAAGAAGAAGCACGAGTTGCTTCTGAGATGAGCAGATTTTAAAAGAAGCTTGCATGGAGAATAAATTAAAGCTGGCCGAAGAAAAGAAACAACGTGAACGTCACAAACTCGAGCAGAAACAAGGAGCTAACACGAGTTGGATGTGGGAAGCAAATGAAGAAGAAGCATGCAGAATTGAGAGCGAAGAGCTGAGCACGAAGGAAAGGAAGTGAATTAGAATATGTGAATCATATGGAATATAATAAAATAAATTGAAATGGGGCCCACACTTATACACATGTAGAACCACGTGAGAATGAAGAATAAAGCTTCGGGTAATTGTGTACAAGCTGAACACGTTGATTGGCATTCGAGCAGAATAAATGGAGCACGTGAAAATTAAAGAACCACATGAGGAAGGGGGATCCAATCCACATCGTCCATCCATTCCAACGCCATCAGATCACCCTTCATCCATTCCGTAAATTCATCCATTCATTCACGCCTTCACTCCATTCATCCATCATCATTCGCCCATCCATGCTCCCTCTATCTTTTTCCATTCACCTTCACGCCTTCATCCAGAGCCACACTCCATGCCATTTTCCTCCATTTCCATCCCCCGAATGAAGCTTTGATTCATCCTCGTGGCTAGCTAAGAGGAATACCTTAGCTGAAGCTTGAATCTAAGGAGAAGAATGCAAAATCCTGGCTAAGATTTTCTTATATTTCCAGCACTTTTTCTCTTTCTTGTATTTACTTGGTTAAGGAGTATTAGATTGAGAAATTGTGTAATTGTAATTAGTGGCTGGTTAGACACTAATTAGAATATTGTTTGACTGATTATTTGGTTGAATTAGTTCTGAATTGTTCAATTTCCTTTAATCTCCCATGTATGCCACGAAGGTGTTCGAAGAAATGCATGAATGAGATTATACGCTTGATTGTTTGATTTGAGGATTCCTTAGTATTTAGTTGGTTAATTAAACATTTTTAGATAATGATTCAGAGGCTAATTAATCATTTAATCAATCAATTTGGATGTTCATTGATCTTAAAAACAAGAGTTGATGATTTAATGCGGGATTAAGGTTTTAATTCAATATTAGGTTGTTAATCTCTTGAATCTTGAATGGTAATTCAAGATACATTTGTTGTGGACATAATTAGGAACTCTTAGGCTAGAATTAATGACAATTGGATTAGGATAAGGATAGTGGATACCAAGGGACAAATCCTAAGCTAGTCACAAACCCATTATCACTCACAATTCGCAAACTTAGGTAGAAATTAGGAATTTTAATTTGGTTTCATTTTAGGTTAGTTTAAATCAATCAAAAACCCCCAAAATTAGATAGCTTTTAGGACTTTTAACATTTAGAAAATCCAATTGAACATTAAACTCCATTTCCAAGGGAGATGACCTAGGTTGTGCCACTAGCTATATTTTTAGATCAACCTAGTTTTATTTTAAGGGTTGCACGACAAGCCTGTCACTAAGATGCTCCCCACAAGCTTCCTCCTTCAAGAAAACCAAGAGAACTCCAAGAAGGCCAAGGAAAGCCCTTAGTCTCGGCCAAAGAGGGTTCTTGTAGTAAGGGAGAGTTTTAAATTTTTCTAAGGCCATTCTTGAGTCATATTTGATGAATAAAAGTGAGGGGACGCCTTGGAAAAAAATTAGAACTCATAGAAAGTGATTTGGTGTCTTAGGTTTTATATTATGACCTAAAGAAATAACATGATACTAGGCCCTTTATTTTAATGGTGTGATGACTCCAAGAGGCTTAAAAGGAGTCAAGAATCATATATGAAAGGAAAGAATGAGGCCTAGAAATTATTTGTGGGGTGTTGCTTCATTAGGTGTATTTATGGACCATAATAGGGGTTATAGAGCAATGTAGTACTTAAGCAAGTTGTATGGCTTTAGAAAATGTTTCATGAACCTAATTGGCTCCCAAAAATTGTATCTAGGCCAAGAGAAACTATCTCCACCAATTTGTAAGTGAAAGAGGAGGCTTGAATCCAAAAGGAAAACTGTGTAATTATGTACAAGGTAGCTCTCTCCACCTTCTCTCATGCATGGATGAGTGTTTAGCTTGTATTAGAATATTTGTATGTGTATTTTTAAGCTATGAAAAGTATGCTAGCATGCCTATATATGCTATAATTCTGCATGCCATGTTATATTTCTAAATGAGTACATGATGTTTGTTTGAGTTTGCTTAAGTGTTGAGAGGCCAAGAACTCTTCCCTTTGGTGAGGATGAGCCAAGAACCCTTGAGCTTGGTTGTGATAAAGTAAAGAGCCTCCCAAAAGCAAAGTAGACTCCTAAGAGTATGGTTGAGCTCAAAGCTCTTAAAGAATGGGTGAAGCAAGTCCAAAATCCATGAGGAGAAGTGTGAGGCCAATCCAAACACTTGGTGAGCTCTTGAATGTCTTGTATAATTTGTTCATATGCCAAGTTTGCTTTTAAAATGTCCATGACTTCCATTTTCTATGCATGCATTTGTAAAGCTTGCTTTGCACATATTATATATGATTGAATGGGAGATGAGCTATTTGGATTCTTTGAATCTCATCCCCTCCTCTCTAATGCTCTAACATGCTAGGTGGACCAAGTAGCTATGGTGAAGGGAGCCAACAACAATGAAAGATGGAGATTGACAAATATATGCCTAGTTTTATTCTTTTTGAATCCATAATGATGCTTCACAATGTATATGATGTTGTAAATGGTCTATGACCTTGAGACATGTGTAAATATGCTATTATATGATATTTAAATGTATGGATATGATGTATGACCTCTAGAACCTATTTTGAGTATATAATGCCTAAGTATGCAATTTGGAAGTTTAATGGAAATGTGTATAAGTGTGGGTTGAATGGCCAAAATGAGATGTATCAGGTTTGGGACCATTTGGACAGCTTACACAAGTCTTAAATATGCTTTTAGACTTGCCCAAAAGGTGCCACAACCAAAAGAAAGCCATTTGGTAAATTTGGTACCCCATATGGAGCCAAATTTCACCATAACGGAACCCTATGTCACTTTTTAGCCAAATGAGTTAGTCTTGATCTAAAATTTGGTATGCAATTAGGCCTCATTGAGAGATTTTTTGGAAAGCTAAAGATCATAATTTTTGGAGGTCTACAGAATATTTGATGATTTTCCAAAGTTGGCAAATTTCATGATTTCTGGTTTGCTGTACTATTCATTTGGTCCGAATTTGCATTCTGTCACACGAGGCACAAATGATGTCCAATTGCCATGTAATTTTATATAGAGAAACTAAACAATCACAGTGACTCGTGGAAACTAGAAGCACCTCATTTCGAGTCTATAGTGGGAGATATGAATTTTTGAAATTTCTATCCAGTATTAGTAATTTTGCCCGACCAAAAGTACTATTCCATTGAATTCTGAGGCCTGGGCTTGATGAACTTATCTAGAGATATTTTTTCTCTCTAGCTAACATCCACAGATTTCCATATTGGTATCATTCATGTAGATTAGATTTTTGTGGAATCAAGTGGACATTTTCAAATTTTTCTGTAGAATTCTGTATCAGTTCCAAGATGCAGCCAGACCTTTGTACAATTCTAGATGTCAAAGGTCCTCTGTGATGAATGTTATAGTTTAGACGTATTTTTAGTATGAAGGAGACATCCAAAGATTTCCAAAATGACTAAGATTACATGATTTTGATTTTCTAGATTTAGTTATGATTTTCCAAAGTTTGGTCAGAAAATGGAGCAAATCTGGCCGAGAATGAACATTCATATTCCATGCTCCATTTTGGTTTCCATGAGTTGTGGGCATGATTTTGTGATGCAAAGGAGTTGTATTAATGTAATTAAATATGGAAAAGTATAGTATGTGGCCATATGGCCTACGGAACCCTGAAGAAAAAAATGTATACATAGCGCAATGTAATGAAATACCTTATTTTAATGTTATTTTCTCTTATTCTTGTGTAATTCATGGCATGAGACTTACAAGTAGTATGATAAAAAGCTAGAAATTTATGATATTACATTAGCCATCTCATCAAGTTCGTAGCTCACTAACTATTCTCATTCTTTTTTGAGCCTCTGTTACTGGGCTACTCATACTTACCTCTAGGTGTTACGCATGAGGCACACCTTTCTAGGCCACTGCTATGTGCCTCACTGCTAGTAGTCTTATCTTATGTTATTTCAAGGCTACACTAACATTCTATCATTCAATGTCTCACAGAGTAACACCCTAGGTTGGAGTCAACTCCTTGAAGGCAAGTCTTAATAACCTTATCATTCATGTGTTTAACTTTCTCTATATTGAGCTCTTTTCTCAATCTCATTTGCTAGGCCCACGGAATTTTTACTAATCTTTTGTGATTATTCACTACCCTTTTCTCTACTTATACTAGGGGTTCCCGCTCTCTGTGGGTTGTCTAATCCCTTATAAATTCATTTTTTAAGTTGGCCTGAATATGACTAATAAGGCATTCATGCTGCCATTCGCTGCGGCTAATCAGCCTCAGGTTCACCCTAATTTTTCTATCTGAGTATTAGCCATGGCTAATTTCTTAATTGGCTACAACAAGGAACTCTCTGGATTGTCTCACTGCTTCCATGGAATAATTGGCCACGGCTAAGCAATTAATTAGCCGCGGCTAACGGCCTCTGGTTGGCTTGCTTTTTTAGGGATTGTGATTTTCATCTTTGGCTACCTACTAGAGCCTCATTGCCTCTATATGTAGCCCATCATCAATGTAACATCTGGTTCTCTGAAAACAAGAGAAAATGTGAGAAACATAACATATGGTTTTTTTGTAAATGAATAAAATTCACAGGATGCAAAAGGGAGTCCCCCAAGATGATGGAGTTAAGGTCTCAAAAAATTTGGGAAGCATTCTAGACTCCTAAAAATGAGAATCCCAGGCTTAGATAGAAAGAAAAACGGAGTTAGAATAAAAAAATAATTTCTTATGAAAAGCTTACGAAACATAATGGCATTTTCGTAATTTTAAGCAAATTTTAGGAGGTCTTTTTAAATGAAATTTTTGAGTTTCCCAGGGTTCTCAGAGGCCCTAAAAACCATGGGAAGGCCCGGATAGTTAAAGCCCCTTCGGTGGACATTTTTCAACGTCAGTGTGCCTGAACTTTGACGGATTCGTTCTGGAAGGTTTTAGCTCCAATTTGAGTGATTCCAAAGGTATTTTACTAAATTGGGAACCTAAATTTTATAATAGAAAAGACGGTTCTCAAAAAGAAGCTAAAACGATAGAGAAACGAAAATGCTAAGAACGAATGGCAAAATGGGAATTTTCAAAAAGTGTAACTTCCTCCCACCTATATATATGATGCACCCTTCTTCTCCTTTCATGTTTCAAGACCAAGTTCTGCCCAAAACTAGACAAAAACCCTAGGGAGAGTGGGGCACAAGAGGAAGGCAACGAGGAGGAGAAATCAAAGACTTAAGGTATGGAAATTAGTAGTTTTTCATGCTCTTTCTCTTTCAAACTTCTTCTCCTTCATTCTCCTTCCTTTCCTATGGTTATAATGAAGTTTATAAATCTGTTTTAAGGGAGATATTAAGTGAAAAATTCGGATTTGAAGAAAGGAGCTCAAAGAACACAAGATTCTAGGCAAGAAAACAAGAGTGTAAATTTTGCCCTATTCTAGAAAATTTTGTAGAACCAAGCATGAATTGTGGAGAAAGAATATGCAAAGGGAATCATAAAAAAATCATAAGATTTCAAGATGCAAATTCTAGGATTTTGTGTGCACCTTCTAAAATATGATTTCATATGATAATTCCTAGGCCTAATTAAGAGTTTAAATGAGCTCCTAAGATGCTCCCCACATGCTTCCTTCTTCAAGAAAACCAAGCAAATTCCAAGGAAGCCATGAAGCCCATAGTCTCGGCCTAAGCATGTTCTTATAGCTGGGGAGAGTTTTAAATTTTTCTAAGGCCATTCTTGAGTCATATTTGATGAATAAAAATGAGGGGAGGCCTGGGAAAAAATTTAAAACTCATAGAAAGTGATTTGGTGCCTTAAGTTCCATATTATGACCTAAAGAAGCAACATGTTGTTAGGCTCTTTGTTTTAATTCTGTGATGACTCCAAGAGGCTTAAAAGGAGTTAAGAATCATATTTGACAAGAAAGAATGAGGCCTAGAAATTATTTGAGGGGTGTTGCTTCATTAAGTGCATTTATGGACCTTAATGGAACTTATAGAGCAATCTAACATCTAAGCAAGTTGTATGGCCTTAGAGATTATTTAATGAACCTAATTGGCTCCCATAAATTCTATCTAGGCCAAGAGAAACCATCTCCACAAGTTTGTGGGTTTGTGACCAAAAGAGGAGGCTTGAATTCCAAGGAAAAAGTGTGTAATTGTATACAAGGTAACTCTCTCCACCTTCTCTCATGCATGGATGTGTATTTAGGTTGTCTTAGAATATGTGTATGTGTATGTGTATTTTCAAGCCATGAAAAGTATGCTAGCATGACTTTATATCCCATGAGTTCATGATGCCATGTTATGTTTTCAAATGAATGTATGATATTTGTATGAGTTTGCTTGAGTGTGGAAAGGCCAAGAGCTCTTGACCATGGTGAGGATGAGCCAAGAACCCTTGAGATTGGTTGAGACAAAGTAAAGAGTCTCCCAAAAGCAAAGTGGGCTCCCAAAAGTATGGTTAAGTCCAAAGCTCTTAAAGAATGGGTGAGACAAGTCCAAAATTCATGAGGAAAAGTGTGAGGCCAATCCAAACACTTAGTGAGCTATTGAATGACTTGTTCACATGCCAAGCTTGCTTCTTGAATGTTCATAGCTTCCATGATATCCATGCATGCATTGTTAAGACTTGCTTTGCATATATTATGTATGATTGAATGGGAGATGAGCTATTGGGATTCTTTGAATCTCATTCCCTCCTCTCCAATGATCTCACATGCTAGGTGGACCAAGTGGATATGCTAATGGTAGCCAACAATATTGAGGAAAGAAGATTGACATCAATATGTCTATTTTTTGCCTTATTAAACCATGATGATGCTTTATGTTGTATATTATTGTTGTAAATGGTTTATGACCCTTGAGACATATGTAATTATGTTATTATATGATGTAAGAATGAAGAAATATGTTATATAAATGATAGAATGTAAATTGAGTATGTATGGCAAAAGATAGCTTCATGAATGAGTTTATGGAAATGTGCATAAGTGTGGGTTAAAAGGCCAAATTGAGATGCATGAGCTTTGAGACCATTTGGGTAGCTCACATAAGCCCTAAATGTACTTTTAGACTTGCCCAAAAGGTGCCAAGACCAAGGGAAATCCATTTGGCAACTTTGGTACCCTATATGGAGCCAAAAATGACCATACTAGAATCTTATGTCACTTCTTAGCCAAATGAGCTCTTCTTGATCTAAGATTTGGTATACATTTAGATCTTAATAAGAGCTTTTTGTCAAGCTAAAGATCATAATTTTTGGAGATCTATAAAATATTTGATGATTTTTCAAAATTAGCCATTTTTTTTATTTTGGTTTGTTGTGCTATTCATTTGGTCTGAAAATGAATCTATCACATAGAGCTCAAATGATGTCCAATTATCATAAAATTTTATACAAACAAACTAGACATTCACAGTGACTCATGACAACTAGAAACACCTCATTTAGATGTCTAGAGAGAGAGATATGATTTTTTGAACATTCTGTCTAGTATCAAGAATTTTACCCGACTTAAGTTATTGTTCCATTAAATTTTGAGGTCTGGGCTTAATGAACTGGTCTGTAAATATTTTTTCTCTCTAGCTAACATCTAGAGATTTTTAGATTGGTATTATTTGCATGGATTGAATTTTTTTGGAATAAATTGAACATTTTCAAATTTTTCTATAGAATTATGTGACAGTTCCATAATGTAGTTTGACCTCTGGACAATTTTAGATGTCAAACGTCCTCTGTGATAGATGTTATGGTCTGGGCATATTTTTAATGTGAAGTAGACATCTGTAGCTTTCCATAATGGCCAATATTATATGATTTCAATTTTTTTATAATTAGTTATGATTTGCCAAAGTTTGGTAAAACAAAGGGGCAAATCTGGCCGAAATTAAACCTCCATATTCTATGCTTCTTTTCGGTTTCCATAAGTTTTGGGCATGATTTTAGGATTCAAATGAGTTTTATTGATGTAATTAAATATAAGAATGTATAATATGAGCTCACACGGTCCACGTGACACCGAATGGGGATTTTAAACATGACGCAATGCGAAAATACTCATTATTTTAGTCTACCTTTCTTTATATTCTCATGGAATTAATGATGTGAAGCTTATGAATGTCATAAATGAGCTAAAATTTATGGTGTTACAATCAAACTAGAGGGTTCTACCTCTTACTTCATTCATGCATAACTACTTATCATCTTAGGGCCATTGGGCTC
This sequence comes from Erythrophleum fordii, assembly GCA_032878935.1. Lineage (NCBI taxonomy): Eukaryota > Viridiplantae > Streptophyta > Magnoliopsida > Fabales > Fabaceae > Erythrophleum > Erythrophleum fordii. The sequence goes on along the minus strand of JAVQMF010000054.1, from coordinate 24,639,152 downwards.
TAGGGTGTAGCTTGTAACTCAACCTCTAACCTAAGAGAATTAACCTTTTGGGCTCTGAAAATCATCTAGACATTTGGGTGTTGTGGCTAGAGGGCAATTCTTTTTCTCACCTCTCTTCTAAGCTGGTCCCGTGCAGCCGCAGTCTCATCTCATACTGCACTGCATCCTACTTGTAGTACACGGGACATCACGGAATGGTCTGAGTATGACTACCAAGGAGAATTAGGCCTCACATATTCTCTCTAGCAAGCTACTTCCTATTAATGCTGGTGAGCTATCACAGCTCATCAAGCTTTAGCCGTCGGATCCCTTAACTTTGCTTAAGCTTAGCTTTGCTCAAGCTACTCTAAAGGCAACTCTTTCCCGGTGTCCACTAACTACTCCAAGCCATTCTACAACTTACTTATCATGAATAAAGCCACAAAACTATACTTATACACCTAACATGTGTAACATCCAGTCCCTTCGTAAACGTGAGAAACACAATGTTCAGTTTCTCCGTAAACGTCATAAATAGGCCAAATATAAAAGGAAGTCCTCGAAATAGAAGGAATTGGGGCCAACTAAAATTATAATAAAATTTTAAATATTAGAAAATGAGGATTTGAGATTTAAGATGCCCAAAAACCAGAGCCAAAAGAGATCAGAAAATTTACCGAGGGAAGTAGGGGCATTTTTGTAATTTTTGAAAAATTTGGAAAACTCATAGGAGGACTTGTTAAACAAAAAAATTAAGCTTTCTAGGGTTCTCAGGGGCCTTGAATACTATGGGAACCCCTAGAACAGTTGAAACCCCTCCGGTGAGTGATTTCGGCTGTCGGTTGACCGAACGGTTCGAAATGGTTTTAGATCCTTTTAGAGTGATTCCAAAGGCAATTATTATGATTAAGAGCCTAAGGAATATGATGGAAAAGACGGATTTCAAAAAGGAGTTGAAACAAGCCCAAACGAACAAAACTATGAAGAGGGACTAAATTGCAAAGTGTAAAAGTGGCTTAAGTGAAACCCTAGCTTATAAAAAAACGCCCCTCCTTTGCTCAGATCTCCTCCCCCACTCTCTCACACGTTAAAACAGAAGTAAGAAGGGCTGAGAGTGGCGCACAAGAGGGGAGGCCAAGGAAGGAAGAGGAAGCTTTGAAAAGTGTAAGTTTTAGCCACTTTTTCCTACTCCTTGCCTTGTTAAACTTCTTCCCCTCCTTTCCTCCTCTCTTCCTATGGATTTAGTGAGATGTTTGGTTCTGTTTTAAGCCCAGAACTAAGGGGGAAATTTCGAAATTCAAGGAGAGGGTTGAAGCAAGGAAGAGAACTCTTGAGAAAAGCTTGGAACCAAGGTGATTTTTCTATCTTGGTTGCTTCCTTTTTCTTGCCCTTTGTGTGTGGAGTTCTGCCAGAACAGAACCATCTTGGGGGGAGGCTTTTTGTCCAGAAATAAGAAGGAATTGTGGGTTTTAGACCATGAGGAGTTAGTAGATGCAAGAAAATTGGAAGAAAGGCTAATGAAAATCAAGTTAGAAAAGTGTAGAGTACTTAAAGGGATTGTAAAAACTGATTTAATCCATGAGTTCCCTTGGCTATATAAGTGTTTCCTTGACCTCTTACAACTCTTAACAACCTCCCTAAATGGTTCCCCCATCAAGGAAAAATCAAGAAGCCATGAAATCCCATTTATGCTCTAACTTTCGGCCAAGTAGGGATGGCATAGTTAGGGAGAGTTTTAAATTGTTTCAAGCCCATTTTTGAGTCATACATGATGAATAAATGTGAGGGGAAACCTTGGGAAAAATTTAGGAAGCTTAGAGAATGAGTTGGTGCTTTAGGTTCCATATTGTGACCTAAGGATGCAACATGATGTTAGGCCCTTTGTTTTAATGATGTGATGACTCCAAGAGGCTTAAAAGGAGTCAAGAATCATATTTGAGAGTAAAGAATGAGGCCTAGAAATCATTTGAGGGGTGTTGCTTCATTAGGTGCCAATATGGACCATAATGGAGGTTGTAGAGTAATCTAGGGTTTAAGCAAGTTGCATAGCCCTAGAAATTGTTTCATGAGCTTAATTGGCTCCCATAATTTGTGTCTAGGCCAAGTGAAACTATCTCCACCAACTTATGGGTGTGTGGCTAAAAGAGGAGGCTTGAAAGCTAAGGAAAAAGTGTGTGTTTGTATACAAGGTAGCTCTCTCCACCTTCTCTCATGCATGGATGTGTGTTTAGCTTGTTTTAGAATGCTTGTATGTGTATTTTCAAGCTTTGAAAAGTATGCTAGCATGCCTTTACATGTCATGATCCTTGATGCCATGTTATGTTTTAAATGAATCCATGATGTTTGTATGAGTTTGCTTGAGTGTGGAGAGGCCAAGAACTCTTCCCTTGGGTGAGGAGGAGCCAAGAACCCTTGAGCTTGGTTGAGACAAAGTAAAGAGTCTCCCAAAAGCAAAGTGGGCTCCCAAGAGTATGGTTGAGCCCAAAGTGCTCAAAGAATGGGTGAGGCAAATCCAAAATCCATGAGGAGAAGTGTGAGGCCAATCCAAACACTTAGTGAGCTCTTGAATGTCTTGTATGATTGATTCACATGCCAAGGTTGCTTTTAAAATGCCTATGATTTCTACTTTCTCCATGCATGCCGTTGTGAAACTTGCTTGCACATATTATGTGTGATGGAATGGGAGATGAGCTATTGAGATTCTTGAATCTCACTCCCTCCTCTTAAATGTCCTAATATGCTAGGTGGACCAAGTGGACATGGCAATGGGAGCCAACCACCTTGAAGAAAGAAGATTGCCATCCTTATGCTTGATTTTTGGTCTTTTGATTCATAATGAGACTTCATGATGTATATTATTATTGTAAATGGTCTATGACCCCTTGGACAAATGTAAAAATGATATTATGTGATAGATAAATGAATGAGTATGGTGTATGTACTCTAGAACATAAATTGAGTGTTCATGCTAATGTATACACTTGAGAAAAGCTTGGTGTAATGTGTATAAGTAAGAGTGAAAAGGCCAAAATGAGATGCAAATGGTTTGGAACCATTTGGGCAGCTTCCCCAAGTCTTAAACATGCTTTTAAACTTGCCCAAAAGGTGCCAAGACCAAAGGAAATCCATTTGGCAATTTTGGTACCCAATATGGAGCCAAAATTGACCATAATGGAACCCTATGCCACTTTTTGGCCAAATGAGTTAGTCTTGCCCTGAAATTTGGCATGCAATTAGGTATTGTTGAGAGCTTTCTGGGAAGCTAAAGATCATAATTTTCGGAGACCTAGGGAATATTTTGTGAATTTTCAAAGTTGGGATTTTGCATGGTTTCTGGTATGTGCACTGTTCATACTGGCAGATTTGATTTTTGTGTCACTTGATGGGCAAATGGTGTCTAATGGTTATGAAATTTTATATGCATAAACTATAGGTCAGGAGCTTTCTGTGGCAACCGAGATCACCTCATTTGGAGGTCTGAGCATAGAGTTATGCATTTTTGAAATTCGCTGTCAGTAACAGTGGCGACTCCAGAGCTCAATCACTGTTCCATCAGTTCCAGATACCTAAACATATCTGTTTCATTCGGGAATTATTTTTAGTGTCAAGTTAACATTTTTAACTTCCCAGAATGACTGAATGTGTGTGATTTCAATTTTTTTAAAATTAGTTATGAATTTCAGAAGTTTGCATCAGTAACCTGAATCACAGCCCAGGCAGCCAGTGAGTCTGTAGCTTTTTGGATGTCAAACGTCCTGTGTAATGAATGTTGTGACTTGGACGTATTTTTAGTATGAAGTAGACATCCTGAGCTTTCCAGAATGACAAAGAACACATGATTTCGATTTTTCTATATTTAGTTATGATTTTCCAAAATTTGTGACAGAAAAGAGGAAATTCTGGACGAAAATGCAAACATGAATTTTAATGTGTTCCTTTGCTTTCCGCGAGTTGTAGACCAAATTTGATGATGGAAATGAGCTATATTCATGTATTTAAGTATGAGAATGTGATAGATGCATTCATATGGCCCACGGGACTCCGAAAGAAAAATTTTACCCGTAGAGAAATGCATTTTAATTCATAACTCCCTATGCCACTAGATTGTTTCCATAGAACAAACATAAGATGAGGCATGGGAATTGCATGAATTGAGTCCTAGAAGTATGGTGTTACATTTATTGGTATCAGAGCAAAGTTCCAGGCTCTCTCGGATTGGATTTAGCTTGAGGATGTAGCCATTGGGCTTTGTGAAAGGCTTCTATGACTATAAAAAGTCCTTTATGAGACATTGTGGGTGTGTGAAAGGAGTTTGTGGCTTTATTCATGATAAGTAAGTTGTAGAATGGTCTTAGAGTAGTTAGTGGACACCGGGAAGAGTGGCCTCTAAAGTAGCTTGAGTAGAGTTGAGGGATCCGACGGCCAGAGCTTGATGAGATATGATAGCTCACCGGGATCAGTGGCAAGCCCTAAAGAGGCTTGCTAAAGAGAGTATGTGAGGCCAAATTCTCCCTGGTAGTCATACTCAGGGCATTCCCAGATGTCCTGCTTAATGCAGAGACAAGTAGTGATGCAGCATGGCATAAGATGAGATTGCGGCTGCACAGGACCAGTTTAGAGGGGAAGTGAGAAAGAGAGTCACCCCCTAGCCATAACACCCAAATGTCTAGATAAATATTGGAGCCCGAAAGGTTAATCTCCTCAGGCCAGAGATTGAATTCCAAGCTACACCCTTGAGAGCTTGATTGCCTAGAGATGATAAGTAGTTATGCATGAATGAAGCGAGAGATAGAACCTTCTAGCTTGATGACGGATTGGATATAGAGGCAATGAGGCTCGGGTTGGTAGCTAAAGCTGAAGATCTAATCCCTTAAAAATAAGCCAATCAGAGGTCGTTAGCCGTGACCAATTAGTTGCTTAGCCACGGCCAATTATTCCATACAAACAGCAAGGCTAATTAGCCGCAGCAAATGACAGTAAGAAATTATTGGGCCTAGCAGTGAGACTAGGAAATAACTCAATGTCAGAGAAAGTTAGACACAAGGACAGTAAGGTTGTTGAGACTCGCCTATGAGGTGTTGACTCCAACCTAGAATGTTAACGGCCATATAGGCACTGCCAAGAAAAACCTTATTACCAGGGTTTTGAAATTTCTCATGGCAATATACGAGATCTTGTTGCCAAGATCCTAGACCCTGTAGACAGAATATTTATATAGCCTTGAAACTTATATAAGGTAAGGCTGCTAGTAGTGGGGCATATAGTGAGTGACCTCGAAAGGTGTACTTTATCGGTAACACTAAGAGGTACGTATGAGTAGCCCAGTGACAGAGAAAAAGCCCAGCTCTGATCCAAACATAGAAATAAGCTGAGACAGATAAGTAGTGCCTTTGTACCCTCAGAGAAGCTTGAGGGAGTTAGAGACCGTCTAAGAGGGCGAGCCTCTTCTTATGTAGAGAAAGAAGGTAAGCCTAGAAAAAGATGTGATAGTGTTTAAGCCAAGGACATATCAGATTGAAAATAAACATTCAGTTAATGTGCTTGAATACTTAAGAAAGCACACTTGTCCTTGGCATAGATACCCTTCTAACATGATATTGCCTAAAGTGTAAATAGCCGGGCGATACCGAGAAATCTCGGGATGTAGTAGAGGAAGAATCCTACTTTCCCCGAGTACTCTACAAGAATAGGGTAGATAGAGAAAAGTAAGAGAAGGGTACTTTAGATTATTGGAAAACTTGCAATATACAGGCGATAATGGCTTTGAGCTCAGTCATGAGGTGCCTGTGTATTAGTGTTTGATGTTATGGTTTGCTTGCAACAATGGTCACATGATATTAGGCCTGATCAACCTAATAATAATGTGACTTAAGTGCGTAGTAAATGATGACATCAATCACCAAAGTGTCCCGATAATCAAAATGTATCTTAGTTAGCTAGATAACGAGATAAGTCAGAAAAGACAGGTAATGGGATTCCAGTAATATCAGAATGGTAAAGAAAGCATGCAGAAAGGAATCCCCAATAGAAAATATTCAGATTCAGTATGCATAGCCTGAGTCCCTTATAGTAAGAAAAGAAAGCCCAAGTGAAAAAGGGGTTGAAGTGGGAATATGAGGAACCTACGAGGAGCGATAAATAAAAATTAAAATACTCTAGTATAACGGGATCCTAGAGAATGAGATCACACAGAACCCACTTTGCACGAAGAGCATGATATACTTTTGAGTTTAGCCTCAGCTATTATAAGTGATGGTAACTGGACTTAGTGAGCATGTGTTTTACTGTCAGATACAGTGATCTTAGGCTTTGACATCTCCCAGAGATGGATCGCAGTAGATCCTAGTATAGCATAGCGGGTTGCAGTAGACCCTAGCAGGGCTCTGAGAGGTCGCAGTAGACCTAAGGGTCACTGTAGATCCTACAAAGTTATAGAGAGCCCTAGCCACAGCATGATAGACCTCTGGTAGAGATGACAGCCTAAGATAGTTTTTACAGAGCAGCTAGTCTCAGAGACCAGTACAGTTTCAGCTACCCTTGTCTTTTAATTCATAACTCCCTATGCCACTAGATTGTTTCCATAGAACAAACATAAGATGAGACATGGGAATTGCATGAATTGAGTCCTAGAAGTATGGTGTTACAACATGTCTCATATAAGACTTTATTTATCCATTCAAGCCTTTATATAGCCCTATTACTACATCCTTAAACCAAATCCAATCTGAGAGAGGCTAGAACATTGCTCTGATACTAATAAATGTAATACCATACTTTTAAAACTCAATTCATACAAGTCTCATGCCTCATTTCATGCTTGTTCTATAGGAGGCAACATAATGTCATTCATTTTTAGGGATAAGTTGCGTTTCTCAACAGGTAAAATTTTTCTTTCAGAGTCCCATGGGCCATATAGACTCATGTATCATATATTTTTATATTTAAATACATAAATACAAGCCATTTTTATCATCAAAATTTTCCTAGAGGTCATATAAAGAAAAAGGGAGCATGAAATCTCATGGAGTAATTTCGGACAGAATTTTAGCTTTTCTGTCACAAACTTTGAAAAATCATAACTAATTTTAGAAATATCGAAATCATGCATTATTTGCCATTTTGGGAAGTTACATATGTCTACTTGATGCTAAAAATATGTCCAGACCATACACATCTAACACAGAAGACATTTGACATTCGAGATGGTTCAGAGGTCAGGCTGTTCATTGGTGCTATCACAAAATTCTATAGCAAACTTCAAAAAATGTCCAATTCATTCCACAAAAAGTCTAATCCATGAAAATGATACCAATTTGGAAAGATGTAAATGTTAAATAGAGGAGAAAAATAACTCTAGACCAAATCAGGCACACCTAGACCTCGAAACCCAATCAAATAGTACATGAGGTCAGTTAGAGCGCCTAGTACTAGATAGAATATTTAAAAATTCATATCTCCCTATCTAGATCTCCAAATGAGGTCCTTTTAGTTGTCATGTTACTGGGAATGTCTAGTTTCTTTGTATAAAATTTCATGACAAATGGACATCATTTGAGCCCTGTGTGACAAATTTCATTTTCAGACTAAGTGAACAGTGCATCAGACCAAAATCAGAATTTTGCCAACTTTGAAAATTTATTAAATATTCTCTAGACCTCCAAAAATTCTATTCTTTAGCTTTCCAAAAAGCTCTCAACAATATCTAATTGAATGCCAAATCTTAGATTAATAAGAGCTCATTTGGATAAAAAGTGATATAAGATTCTATTATGGTCAATTGTTGCTCTATATGGGATACCAAAATGTCCAAATGGCTTTTCTTGGAGTTTGGCACCTCTTGGGCAAGTCTAAAATCATAAATAGGACTTATATGAGCTGCCAAAATGGTTCCAAACCTCATGCATCTCAATTTGGCCATTCCACTTCCATTCATACATGAAATTCCATAATGTAGAATTGCCATTACATGACCAAAATGAATATTTTCATACATATAACCCTAGCTCTCATTCATACACAATACATTAACATAATTATACATGCTTATAATATCATAGGTCATATACAACTAGAGATTTCATCAATTTCTATCCATAAAGCCTTAAAGTAGCAATTTCAAGACACTTTGATGTCATGCTCTCATCTTTAAGGTAGTTGGCTTCCATTACCTTGTTCTCTTGGTCCACTTAGCATGTTAGAATATTGGAGAAAAGGGAATGAGATTCAAAGAATCTCAATAGCTCATCTCCTATTCAATCATACATAAAGATGCAAACAAGTCTCATAAATGCATGTCTGATCATGTTGACATGTGCAAACATTTAAAAGATATTTTCATCATTTGAAAAAGTCATACATAGCATACAAAGGCTTGCCAAGCAAGTGGATTGGCCTCACCCATTTACTTGTGAATTTTGGACTTGCCTCACCCATTCTTTAAGAGGTTCTTAGATTCAACCATGCTCTTGGGAGTTAACCTCATTTTTGGGAGACTCTTTACTTTATCTCAACTAATCTTAAGGGTTCTTGGCTTATCTTCATCATGGTTAAGGGTTCTTGGCTCATCTTCACCATGGCTAAGGGTTCTTAGCTTCACCACACTCCAACAAACCCAAGCACTCATCATAAACATCATGAAAGTATATTGTAACATCATGGCACCATGGAATTAAAGTCATGCTAGAACACTTTTCATGGCTTAAAAATACACATACACACATTCAAAGACAAGTAAAGCAAGCACTCATACATGAGAGAAGGAGGAGTGAGCTACCTTGGATACAATTACACACTTTTTCTCTTGATTCAAAGCTCCCTCCTTTAGCTATACACACACAAAAGTGTGGGGATGATTTCTCTTGGCCTACACACAATTTATGGAAGCCAATTAAGTTTATGGAATTAATTCTAAGGCTACACAACTTGCTTAGACACTAGCTTGATCTATAAACCTCATTATGGTTCCATAAATGTACCTAATGAAGCAACACCCCTAAAAAAATTCTAGGCTCCATTCTTCCCTTTCAAATATGATTCTTAACTCCTTTTAAGCCTTTTGGAGTCATCACACAATCAAAACCAAGAGCTTAACTATATGTTGCTTCTTTAGGTCATATTATAGAACATAAAGCACCAACTCATTTTCTAAGTATCCTAAATTTTTTCCAAGGCTTCCCCTCATATTCATTCATCATATATGACAAAAAAATGGGCTTAGAAAAATTTAAAACTCTCTCTAGCTATGGTAACCTTCTTGGCCAAGACAATGAAGCATGATGGGTTCCATGGAGTTCTCTTTATTTTCTCAAATGGGGAAGCACATGGGGAGACTTCTAGGAATCTTAGGAACTCAATTAAACTCTCATTTAGGCATAGGAATTAAGAGATCAAATCAGATTTTGGAAAGAACACTTGAAACATTAGAAATTGCATCTTGAAATTCCATAGTTTTTTGTTAATTCTCTTTGCATATTCTTAATCTCCACACCCTTTTTCCTAAGGATCACCCTTGGTTTTGCCTAAAAACCAAGTCCTCTTAGGGTTTCTTAAGTAGGGCAAAATGGCAAAGGAAGGGGAGGAAGAGATATCAACCATGGAAGAAGAAATTACCTTATTTTCTTGCTTTTTCTCACTTGAATCTTGTCTTCTTTGAGCTCCTCTCTTAAAATCCGAAATTTTCCCTTAATTTCTCCCTTAAAATAGATTTAAAAACTTCATTATAATCATAGGAAGAAAGCTCAAGAGGAGAGGAACAAATTTGGAAGAAGAAGGAGCATGAAAATCCATGAAATTTCTTATCTTTTCCTTGCTTTTTCTCCTCCTCTCTTCTCCTCCATGGTGCACCTAAGAGAGCTGGTGTTTTCTCTAGTTTTTGGATAGAATGGGTCGTGCAAATGAAGGGGAGAAAAAAAAAGAAAATTAAAGTGTGTTTAAGAAGCTTCCACTTTCTTAAAAATTCTAATTTTTCCCTTTTTTTTGGCATTTTCGTTTCTAACTCATTTTAGCTCCTTTTTGAGAACTGTCTTTTCCATTATCAAATTTAGGTTCCCAACATAGTAAAATGCCTTTGGAATCACTCAAATCAGAGCTGAAATCTTCCCAAACGAATCAATCAAAGTTTAGGTAAACTGACATTAGAAAACTTCCACCGGAGGGCTTTAGCCACCTCGGGCCTTCCCATGGTTTTCAGAGCCTCTAAAAACTTTGGAAAACTCAACTTTCATTTAAAAATCCCTCTTGTGTGAATTCCAAATTTTACTTAAAATTATGAAAATGCCATTACTTTTCATAAGTTTTCCTTCAAATTTTGTTTCTTCATTGTAGCTCTGTTTTTCTTTCTGTTTTAGCTTGGGATTCTCATTTTTAGGAGTCTAGAATGCTTCGCAAATTTTTTGGGACCTTAACTACATTATTTCAAGGGATTTCCTTTTGTATCAGGTGAGTTTTATTCGTTTACGGAAAAACCGTACGTTACGTTTCTCACGTTTTTTCTTGTTTTCAAAGAACCGAATGTTACATGTCCCACCTGTGTCTCTACAATATCCATAATAGAACTTTAGTTCTCTCCTAAAGGAATTAGATGGAGGATGCACTCTTCTCACGTCTTTGTTAAGAGACACATTCTTTTAGTTTATGGCTTTTTAATTACTATTGTATAACCTTAGAATATATTATTAAATAATGCTAAGGTTTAGTCAAGTCCATCTAATGGGCTTTAGCCAAAATGTTGAATAGTGAAGTGACTATTAGGTTTAAGTTAATAACCTAGTATGATAGTGACTTAGATCAATAATTAGTCTAAAAAGAATGTAATATTAGTTTAATAAAGCCCAAAAAGAATATAATATTACTTCAATATTACTTTTATATTAAATAATATATTACTATAATATACTTATGGTACTATATTATATTATATTTATTGGGCTATATTATTAAGATCTCTAGTCTAAACAGGAATCATAATTATATAACATTAACTCCATTTTGGCTCACTCTTTGTGTGCAACTCTATAGATTCTCATTACATTATTAGTAATCTGAAAAGGAATTTTATTTTAGAATCATAGGTAGTAAGTAGCATCTAGCAATACATCATTATCACCTAAGTAATAAAAATTTCTATTGTTTGACATACCTAATTAGCAACCAATTTTCCATGTATTATAATCCTTTTTGTTTGGATATGTAGATTGAACTCAAGACATGGAATATGTCATCCTTTTTATAATTCCTGATATGTGCTACTTGATCCCTGAGTAGACTAATTTAAAGCAAATAAATCAATATCACATATTGATCTACATGAGCATAGCCGCTTAATTGAGGGGCCCACAGATATCACTCCTCTTACATAGGAAGGATAAAATCCTATCTGAATCATTCACATCCCTTTGCATGATTTATGACATACTAAATTTGTAACACCCAACTTTTCCATAAATGTGAAAAATGTAGTGTCCAATTTCTTTGTAAACGTGCAAATGTATTGGATATAAAAACAAGTCCCCTGAAATTGATGATTTAAAGCCAAATAAAATTAGGATAAAATTTTAAATAATAAAAAATAAGGATCCAAGGCCCAAGGTGCCCAAAAACAAAGCTAAAGTGGTTTAATAAAATTGCTGAAAATATAATGGCATTTTCGTAATTTCAAGCATTTTTTAGAAAACTCAAAAGAGGAATTTTTACATAGGAAAAATGAGTTTCTCAAGATTCTTAGAAGCTTTAAAAACTATAAGAACCCCTAAAGCAGTTAAAACCCCTATGGTGAGCGATTTTGGCCATCAGTTGACCAAAACTTTAATTGAATGATTCGATAAGGTTTTAAATTTAATTTGGGTGAAACCAAAGGCATTTTATGAATTAGAAAATCTAAATTTTCATATGAAAAAAATGGTTCTAAAAAAGGATTTAAAACAAGTTCAAATGGCATAGTCAAAATATAGTGGCAAATTGGTAATTATTAAAAGAAGTCAAAATATCTTTTTTTATTTAATTATGATGAAATAGCTACTTCTTCTTCACTTCCATTAACCTGAACCAGTGCTAAATCGGATGAAAATGGCGTGAAAAATGGAAGGAAGAGAGAGAAGAAAAAGGAAGTCATATAGGTAAGAAACTATGCATAATTTCGCTACAAGCTAGTTAGGAAGTTTCTTCTACTCTTTGAGCTCTTTCCATTGATGGCTTTGGTTTCTTGAAAGGATCATTTTGGTGGCTGACCTCTTGAGGAAGAGTGAGAGTTTAAAGTAACCAAATATAGCAAGAGAATCTCCATTTGGCAAGCTTTCAAATGAGGTATGTTATGTGTAAAACCTTATATTTTTAGCTTATTTCATCACATTTCCATGCTTTACATCATACATTCCATGAAGGAGTAAAAAAAAAGAGATTAAAATAATATATTTCTTAGCATTGCGTCGCATATAAAAATTCCATTCGATGTCATATGGACCATGTGAACTCATACATCACATTCTCATATTTAATTACATGAATACAACTCATTTACATCATTAAAAGTGGCCTACAACTTGTGGAAACCACAAGAAAGTATAAAACTCATACTTATATTTTTGGCCAGAATTTTGCCATTTCTGTCACAAATTTTGGAAAATCATAACTAATTTTAGAAAACTCAAAATCATGCATTCTTGGACATTCTGGAAAGCTACACGTGTCTAATATAGGCTAAAAATATGTTCAGACTATAATATCTAACACAGAAGACATTTGACATTTGAAAAGGTCTAGAGATTTGGCTGTCCATTAGTGTTGTCACAAGTTTCTACAGCAAATTTCAAAAATGTCCAATTAATTCCAAAAAAATAAAATCCATGCAAATAATACCAATTTGGAAAGCTGTGAATGTTATCTAGAGGGATAAAATAATTCTAGACCAGTTCTGTATGATCAGACCTAGAAAACCAATTAAACAATACATGAGGTCAGTTAGAGCACCTAGAATTGGATAGAACTTTTGAAAATTCATATCTCCCTCTCTAGTCCTCCAAATAAGGTGCTTTTAATTGGTACAAGTCAATGGCAATGTATAGTTTCTCCATATAAAATTTTGTGGCAATTGGACATCATTTGGGCCCTGTGTGACAGATTTCATTTTTGGACTTGAGTGAATAGTGACATGACCAAAACTAAAATTTTTTTCAACTTTGAAAATTCATCAAATATTCTATAGACCTCCAAAAATTATATTTTTTAACTCTCCAAAAAGATCTCAACAAAGTCTAATTTCATGACAAATCTCAGATCAAGAAGAGCTCATTTGGATAAAAAGTGACAGTATGGTCAATTTTAGCTCCATATAGATTACCAAAATGTTCAAATGGCTTTTCTTAGAGTTTGGCACCTTTTGGGCAAGTCTAAAAGCATAATTAGGACTTGTATGAACTACTTAAATGGTTCCAAACCTCATGCATCTCAATTCAACCATTCCACTTCCCTTTATACACATACTTCCATAATGAAAATTTGCCAATACATAACAAAAATGTGCACATCCATACATACAATATAATTACATATATTCATGAGGTCATTGGCCATACACAATATTAGATTATAACATTTGCTACTTGTATTTCCTTAAAGAAGCAAAAATCATGCTCTTGAATGTCATACTCTCATCTTCAAGGTGGTTGGTTTCTATTACCTTGCCCACTTGATCTACCTAGCATGTTAGATCATTGGAGAGGAGGGGATGAGTTTGAAAGAATCCCAATAGCTCATCTCCCATTCAATCATACATAAAAGAAGCAAAACAAGTCTTACAAATGAATGCCTGACATGTGGACATAGGCAATCATTCAAGAAGCAATTCCAACACTTGAGCAAGTCATACATAACATACAAAGGCTTGCCATGTAAGTGGATTGACCTCACCCATTTACTTGTGGATTTTAGACTTGCCTCACCTATTCTTTAAGAAGTTCTTAGACTTAACCTTACTTTTGGGAGTCAACCTCACTTTTGGGAGACTTTTTACTTTGTCTTAACCAATCTTAAGGGTTCTTGGTCTCACTATGCTCAAGCAAACCAAAACAAACATAATAAACATCATTTGAAAACATAACACATCATCATGGTACCATGGAATAAGAGCTCATGCTAGAACATTTTTCATGGCTTAAAATATACATACACACATTCAAAGACAAGTAAAGCAAACAATCATGCATGAGAGAAGGAGGAGTGAGCTACCTTGCAAATAACTACACACTTTTTCTCTTGAATTAATGCTCCCTCCTTCGGTCACACACAAAAAAAGGTGTAAGGATGATTTCTCTTGACCTAAACACAATTTATGGAAGCCAATTAAGTTCATGGAATTAATTCTAAGGCCACACAACTTGCTTAGACATTAGCTTGATCTATAAACCTTATTATGGTTCCATAAATACACCTAATGAAGCAACACCTCTCAAATAAATTTTAGGCTCCATTCTTTCCTTTCAAATATGATTCTTGACTCCTTTTAAGCCTCTTGGAGTCATCACACAATTAAAACCAAGAGCCTAACTACATGTTACTTCTTTAGGTCCTGTTATGGAACATATAAGGCCAACTCACTTTCTATGGTTTCTAAATTTTTTCCAAGGCCTCTCCTCATCTTCATTCATCATATATAACTCAAAAATGGGCTTAGAAAAATTTAAAACTCCCCCTAGCTACCCTAACCTTTCTTGGCTGAACCTATGCATAGTTTTGGCACCTTTAGACTTCGCTTTGTTTTCTCAGGGAGGAAGCACATAGGGAGACTTCCAAGAATCTTAGGAGCTCAATTAAACTCTTATTTAAGTATAGGAATCATTATACAAAATTAGATTTTACAAAGTACACTTGAAACCCTAGCAATTGCATCTTGAAATCTAATGGCTAGTTTGTTATTTTCTTTGCATATTCTTGTTCTTTTCCCTCAAATTCCTAACATTTACCTTTGGTTTAGTTGAAAACTTGACTCTCTAAGACTATATAGTTCAAAATACTCACAAGAGAAGAGAGGAAGAAGATTAAGTGGAAAGATTGTATGATACTTTCATTTCCTTGGTTTCTCTTGCTTGTTCATCACCTTCCTTGGCTTCCTCACCTTAATTTCAAAATTTCCCCTTAATTTCTCCCTTAAAAAAGATTTATAAACTTCAACAAAACCATAAGAAACAAAGGAGAATGGAAGAGAAGGGGTTTGGAAGGAAGAAAGCATAGAAAACTAAAAAGAATCCATACCTTTTTTGTCTTGATTTCTCCTTTTTCTTCTCTACCTTTGCTGCACCTAAACCCTAGCTCTCTCCTCTGAATTTGGCTAGAACAATATGAAGCTATGTGAGTGTGAGAGTGGGGCGCCACCTATTTATAGGTGGGAGGAAGAAACACTTTTCAAAAATTTCTATTTTGCCTTTCATTCTTAGCACTTTTGTTTCTCATTCGTTTTAGCTCCTTTTGAGAACCATATTTTCTATTATAAAATTTAGATTTCCAATTTAGTAACATTCCTTTGGAATCACTCAAATCGGAGCTAAAATCTTTCTGAACGAATTAGTCAAAGTTCAGGTACATCGACATTGGAAAATGTCTATCGGAAGGGATTTAATTGTCCTGATGCTTCCTATGGTTTTCAGGGCCTCTGAGAAACCCAGAGAACTCAAAATTTTCATTTAAAAAACCTTCCTGTGTGAATTCCAAAATTTTCTCAAAATTACAAAAATGTCATTACGTTTCATAGGTTTTCCGTTAAAATTTATTTCTTCATTCTATCTTTGTTTTTCCTTCTGTCTGAGCCTAGAATTCTCATTTTTTGGAGTCTAGAATGTTATTCAAAATTTTTAAGACCATAACTAATTCATTTAGAGGGACTTGATTTGAAAATGTGCCTATTTTCGTCATTTAATGAAAACTAGACATTACATTATGCAATAGAAAAACTTGTTTTTCTTTGAATTCCAATGGCTTCCATATTAGGTCTAGAGTGAGAAACTAGATAAGGGAAGTGGATTTGGCTAAAATTTGATGGAATTAAGGGTTTAGAAGCATAAAGAACAAGAATATGCAAGTGAAATCAATTAAAAGGCTTTAGGATTCAAGATATGGAAGTTAGGGATTTTGTTGCACTTAGGCTAAAATGAAGCTTCCTAATGGTAATTTAGATTTTATAAGTGTGTATATGGATTCTTAAGACACCTAGGAAGCCTCACAAATGCCAATCCCCTAAAGAAAATGAATGAAACTCCATAGGTGCATAATATGGAAGGTATCTTGGCCTAAGCAAGAAAATGTACCTAGGGAGTGTTTTAATTGGTTCCAGGGCTAGAATGAGACTAGATATGATGGATGACCAATAATAGAAGCCTTGGAAAAATTTTAGAAGCCATGGAATGTGAGATGGAGGTGTAGGTTCCACAATGTGACATTAAGAAGTAACTTATAGCTAGGCTCTTTAAAATGAATGTGTGATGACTCCAAGGAGTCCAAATGGAGTCAAGAGACCTAGAATGAATGGAACATGGGAGCCAAGATCATGAATTTTAAGAGTTGCTTCATTGTGTCTTATATGGAAGCATAATGGAACCATATGAGAAAGTAATATAGTATAGCACTTGAGAGAAGTCAAGACTTATTTCCATGGCCTAAATATGCCTCATTTGGTGTGTCTAGAGGAAGGAAACTAAAGGTCACCTAATAGCAAGTCTTGGCCGAGAAGGAGGAGGAAGATTTCAATGGAAAAGTGTGTGGCATTGGCTCCAAGGGAGCTCTCTATCCTTTCTCTTATGCATTGTTAGATGTTTTCTTGTCTTTGAATACTTATATGTATGTTTATACTATAAGAAATGTCTCTATCTATTTCCTACATGCTATGGTATCATGATGTTCATGAATATGTTTTGGATTGAATGGGTTTGGTGAAGCCAAAAGTCCTTTAGTAAGGGTAAGGATGAGCCAAAAGTCCCTAAGATTGGATGAGACAAAGCCAAAAGTCTCAAGAAGAGTGAAGCTAAGTCAAAAGCCCCTTGAAAGTGGGTGAGGCAAATCCAAAAGTCCTAAGGAAAGTGAGTAAGGCTAAACCAAAACCCTTGAGAGCCTATGTATGATATATATGAGTTTTTTGAACATAGAAAATGAGTTATGTATGTTCATTTATAGCATTGAAAGCATGCATGCATTCTTCGACATTGTATGGCATCCATTATGTGTGTTTAAAAGGGTAAAAAGCTATTAATATTCTTTAAATCTCACTCTTCCCCTTCCATATGTTTAGTGATGTCTAGGTGAGCTAAGAAGTTCAAAGAATGGAGGCCAAATTCCTTGGAGCGTGATACTTTGACAAGGGAGTAGAAAAATGGGCAATTTTGTACCAAATTAATGTCAAGAATTGTGTGTGTATGATGTACATGTGATGTAAGCCATTGAGCACAAGAAAATGTATGTAAATATGGTGTATAAATGGAATTTGGAACCATATGAATGTGTATGTAAGTTTTTGCCACTTGTGTGTCATGATGTTTATGTGTATAAGTGTGAATGGCATAGTGAATTTGAGCTCCATGATGTTTGGGGCCATTTAAGATACTTCCCTACGCTGTGTTTGTGCTATGGGACATGCTCAAGTGGCTATGGTGCATTAAGAAGACCATTTGGTGCCTCTTTAACCTAATCATGGTGTTAAAAGTGACCAAAATTTGAGCTAAATCACAAACTAAACAAATGAGCTAGTCTTGTGTAACAACCGGGAAAAAGAAAAGAAAAGGGAAAAGAAAGAAAATAGGAAGCTGGAAATTTTTGAAATTCAGAATTTCTGCCAAGTCTTCTCGCAATAGCGAGAAATGGTCTCGCTACAGCGAGAGTGCTTGTTCGCAATAGCGAAGGCGATTCTAGCTATAGCGAGTGCTGGCAGCAGTCCATACAAAAACCAGGGAGTTGCTCGCCGTAGCGTGCGCCATAGCGAGAGTGAAGTCTGGAACTAACGCGAGTTCGCCATAGCGAAGGTCGAAACTCGCCATAGCAAAGGAAACTGACGCGAGTTCGCCGTAGCGAAGGTTAAGCCTCGCCATAGCGAAGCCAGATAACACGAGCTCGCTATAGCGAAGGTTAATTTTCGCCGTAGTGAGGGTCAGTCCGGAAGAGTGTAAAAGGCGAGAATTAGACTTCATTAAACGCCCAAACTCATTTCTTCTCTCATATCTGCCCTAGACTTCGACCCAAGGAGAGAAAAGAGGCGTGGAGAGTGAGAGAGATCAAGAGAAGGAGGAAGAGCAAGGGAAAGGTAAGAAAATTTCCCCCATTTCTCTTTAGAACTCTGATCCCCTCCCTTTGCCCTCTCTTTCTGCGATTTTATTTGTGAAAATGGTTAGATTTTGGGCATGGGTCAAAAGAGAGAAAGTGGAAAACACCTTTGAATCCTTGTGTTTTCTTTGAAAATGTGATTTTCACTATCATGGGAGCTTGAGAGAGAGAAAAAGTTGATGGCATTCTAGAGAGAGAGAGAGAGAACTCTAGGTTCTAGTATGTTAGAAGATTTGCTCTGATGATTCCATGTTAAGAGAGTAATTCCATGCTCTTTAATTGTGTCTAGGCTCAAGTGAAGCACCTCCATCAAGGTGTGAGTGTGAAATTAAGAAGGGAGAAGAGAAATTGAAAGGGAAGACTTGTGTTGGCTTTGGCTCCAAAGGCAGCTCTCTCTTCCCACTCTTTCTTGTTGCATTCTTGGTTGTAATAGTCATTGTATGTTATGTATATGCTTAATGTGTGGAATATGCCATATGCTATTGCTTTGATGCATTGAATGCCAATATGCTTGTGTGTTGAAATGTGAGATTTGCTCGGGTGAGGTAGTGCCGAAAGTCCCTTGAGATGGGTGAGGTGAAGCCGAGAGTCCATTGAGAATGGGTGAGACAAGACCAAAAGTCTCAACCGAGTGAGGCCAAGTCAAAAGTCCTTAAACTTGGGTGAGGCCATCCAAAAGCCCCTAAACTCGGGTGAGGCTAGACCAAAAGTCCCTGGAGCCCATTTTTGGCATTGTTGTGATTTCCATAGCATGTACAATGTATGTTGGATGATTGAGAATGGCTAAATGCTTATTTACATGCTTTGACTTGTTATATGCCTTGATTGCTTACTTGATTGAGTGCATGAGCTACTGAGATTCCCTGAATCTCACCCCTTCCCCTCCCAACTTAATATGCTAGGTGGAGCTCAAGGAGAACCGAGCACACACCAAGAAGCCTAGAAGCATGCTTAGTTAGATATTACTTTCTTTTGGAATTTTGATGTAAAGTGGTGCCAAATGAATATGCGCCCACTATTTTGAGTTGTAAAGGTTGTAGCAAGTGTAAAAATATGAAATGATATTGTATGAACTATGTTTATAGCCAAATGAATGGAAATGAGAGTTTTGCCCCTTTTGTGGAATGAATGCAATAGTGTATATTTGGCCGTAGCATAGCGAGATTTGAATGTATGTTGATTTGAACCACATGGACTTGTTAGATAGACTATTTTTATACTTTTAAACTTGTCCATGAGTGGCTAGAGTGTGCGAGAGGTTATTTGGACCCGTTTTGGACCTTTGGGGTGCCAAAACCGGTATTTTTGAGAGCTCCGTCAAAGTATGACCGGATGAGCTCCTCTTGCCATGAAATTTGGCGTGCCTCTAGAGTGTGTAGAAAGCTTCTTAAGAAGCTAAAGTTGGTAATATTCGGAGGTCTAGAGAATATTTGGTGAATTATCAAATTTGGGAAAATTCAATGAATTGGTCATGTACTGTTCATATAAACTAGAAATGAAATCTGTGGCATTCTTAGACCAAATGGATTCCAAATGTGGTGAAATTTTATACACATAACCTAGACAACCACAGTGACTTATAGGAACTGGAATCACCTAAATCGGAGGTCTGTAGAGAGAGATTGGACCATCTGAAGTTCTGTATCAGCATCAGGGAGCTCATCTGACCCCCGTCACTGTTCCATCGGTTTTCGGGGTGTAGGAGCTACTGAACTGATCTGGACTTATTTTTCTCCTCTAGTAGACATCCGTAGCTTTCCAAATTCATATAATGTGCCTAGATTGAATTTTGTTGGATTTAGTTATGGATTTTTGAAAGTCATGATAGAAAGCTACATCAGAAACAGTGACAACTGGACCTTCCTCCTAGTTTTGATGTCAAACATGATCCAAAAGCTGAGAGTTTTATTGGGAATGATTTTTAGTGTAAAGTTAACACTTAGATATTTCTAGAAATCTGAAGTTTGCTGCATTCCCATGTTTCTAGAATTAATTATGATTTTCCAAAGTGAGAGCCAAAATATGACTTTTGGGCCCAAGTGAGAAAATGCAATTTTTCTGGTTTTTGGCTCTATACCCGTGGCTTATGGTTTGTTTTATGCTATGTATGAGTCTTCTATATGGAGTTTGAGTAGAGGATTCTTGAGATGGATTCACAGGACCCACAGGGCAAAAGATGAGTATATGAAACCCCGGTTCATAGCATGAAAATGCCACGGACTAGTGTTGTTTCTTTGGGAATCATATGGAACCGAGCCCAGTGAGAGGCTAGGTAGCGGTAGTAGATTAAGGTGTTACATCTTGGAATGAAATTTGGGACATTTATAGTGCTTACCTAGTGTAACAATATAGATTCTAGCTCATCTCATGCTTTTGAATGGCATAATCATGAAATACATAGGATTCCCATAAAAAAAGGAAGGGAAAATAGGGTTATTTTCGCATTACGCTATATTTAAAAAAATTCTATTCGGTGTCACGTGGACTGTGTGAGCTCATACTATACTTTGTCATATTTAATTTCATCATTACAACTTATTTGCATCGCAAAAACATGCTTACAATCCATGGAAACCGAAATGAGGCATGGAAATTTGAAGAGCATTCTCGGCTAGAATTGGCCTCTTTTTCTGGGCAAATTTTGGAAAATCATAACTAAATCATGAAAAATTGAATCCATACAACCTTGGTCATTCTGGAAAGCTTAGGATGTCTAATTCACACTAAAAATATGCTCAGGTCACAGCATTCATCAAAAAGGACGTTTGACATCCAAAATGGTCTAAAGGTCCGACTGAAATCTGGAACTGTCATAGAATTTTGCAGAAAACTTTGAAAATGTCCAATTAATTCCAAAAAAATCCAATCCATGTAAATGATGCCAATTTGGAAATTTTTGGATGTTAACTAGAGAGTAAAAATATCTCTAGATCAGTTCATTAAGCCCAAACTTCAAAATTCAATAGAATAATAATTCTGGTCAGGCAAATTTACTGATAATAGATAGAAACTTCAAAAATTAATATCTCCCTCTCTAGACCTCCAAATGAGGTGCTTTTAGTTAACATAAGTCATTGTGATTTCATAGTTTTGTATAAAATTTCATGGCAATTGGAAATCATTTGAACCTCATGGGACAGAAAACAATTTCAAACCAAATGAATAGTGTAGCAGACCAAAATCATAAATTTTGCCAACTTTGAAAAATCATCAAATATTCTATAGACCTCCAAAAATTATGATCTTTAGCTTCCTAGAAAGTTCTCAATGAGACCTAATTGCATGAAAAATTTTAGATCAAGACTAACTCATTTGGCTAAAAAGTGATATAAGGTTCTATTATAGTCAAATTTAGCTCCATATGAGATACCAAACTTACCAAATGGTCTTCCCTTGGTTGTGGCACCTTTTGGGCAAGTCTAAAAGCATATTTGAGACTTGAGTGAGTTGCCCAAATGGTCCCAAACCTCATGCATCTCATTTTGGCTATTCAACCCACACTTATACATACTTTCATCAAACTTCCATATTGCGCACTTTGCCTTTATATACTCAAAATAAATGCTAGAGGTTATATATCATTTTCATACATCTAAATATCACATTATAGTATATTTACACATGTATCAAGGTTCATAGTACATATACAATATCATATACATTATGAACCATCATTATAGTTCGAAAATGGGCAAAACAATGCATAAGCTTGTCAATCCTTCCTCTTTATTGTTGTTGGCTCCCTTCACCATAATTACTTAGTCCACCTAGCATGTTAAATCATTGGAGAGGAGGGGATGAGATTCAAAGAATCCCAATAGCTTATCTCCTATTCAATCGTACATAATATGTGCAAAGCAAGCTTTACAAATGCATGCATGGAAAAATAAAAAGTTATGCACATTTTAAAAGCAAACTTGGCATATGAACAATTCATACAAGACATCTAAGAGTTCACCAAGTGTTTAGATTGGCCTCACACTTCTCCTCATGGGTTTTAGACTTGCCTCACCCATTCTTTGAGCACTTTATACTCAACCATACTCTTGGGAGCCCACTTTGCTTTTGAGAGACTCTTTACTTTGTCTCAGCCAAGCTCAAGGGTTCTTGGCTCATCTTCACTAAAGGGAAGAGTTCTTGGCCTCTCCACACTCAAGCAAACTTATACAAATATCATGTAATCATTTAAAGACATAACATAGCATTAAGAATCATGGCATATAAAGGCATGCTAGCATACTCTTCATAGCTTAAAAATACACACATCCATGCATGAGAGAGGGTGGTGAGAGCTACCTTGCACACAAACACAAACTTTTTCTTTAAGATCCAAGCCTCCTCTTTCAGCCACACACCCACAATTTAGTGGAGATGGTTTCTCTTGGCCTAAATACAATTTATGGGAGCCAATTAGGTTTATGAAATAATTTCTAAGGCTATGCAACTTGCTTAAACACTAGTTGGCTTTATAACCCTCATTATGGTCCATATTTGCACCTAATGAAGCAACACCCCTCAAATGACTTCTAGGCCTTATTATTTTCTTTCAAATATGATTCTTGACTCCTTTTAAGCCTCTTGGAGTCATCACATCATTAAAACAAAAGGCCTAGCACCATGTTGCTTCTTTAGGTCATAATATGGAACCTAAGGCACTAAATCGCTTTCCATGAGTTCTAAATTTTTTTCAAGGCCTCCCTTCATTTTCATTCATCAAATATGACTCAAGAATAGCCTTAGAAAAATTTAAAACTTCCCCCACCTACACAAACAAGCCTAGGCCAAGACTATGACATCAATTGGGCTTCTTAGAGTTCTCTTGATTTTCTTGAAGGAAGAAGCTTGTGGGGAGCATCTTAGGTGCCTCAAGAACTCATTTATACTCTAAATTAAACCTAGGAAGCATCACATAAATTCAAAATTTGAAAGGTGCAATAGAAACCCTAGGTTTTGCATCTTAAATCCTAATGCCTATTTCATGGTTTTCTTTGCATATTCTTATTCCTCTCCATCAAATACCTAAGAATCACCCTTGGTTTGGCTAAAAATTTAAATCCCTAGGGCAGAACACATGTAAGTCGAAATGGAGAAGAAGGGGGTTCCATATAGCTACCATAGGATGCATTTTTACCTTGTTTCCTTGGTTAGTTTGGCTTGAATCTTGCTTTCTCCAAGCTCTCCTCTTCAAATCCGAAAATTCCCCTCTGTTCTTCCTTCAAAACAGACCTCAAAACTTCATAAAAATCATGGAGAAGAAGAGGGAAAAAGAGGAGAAGAGATTGATGGAGAAAAAGCATGAAAAACATACATAAAAACCTACCTTTAGGTTGGAATTTCTTCTCCTTCTCCTTCTCTCTTGGTGTGCCCAAAACCCTATCTCTCCCTTCTGAAATTATGCAAAATTTTCTGATTCCAAATGGGGAGGAAAGTGAGGTGCCACCTATATATAGGTAGGGAGAAGTGACCTTTTCAAAAATTCTAATTTTGCCCTCCGTACTTTGCATTTTTGTTTCTCCTTTGTTTTAGCTCCTTTTTGAAAACCATATTTTCCATTATAAAATTTAGGTTCCTAATTAAGAAAAATGCCTTTGGAATCACTCAAATCGGTGCTAAAACCTTTCTGAATGACTCCATCAAAGTTCAGGCACATCGACGTTGGAAAACGTCCACCAGAGGGGATTTAACTGTCCCGGGGCTTCCCATGATTTTCAAGGCCTCTGAGAACCCCAAAGAACTCAAAACTTTAGTTTAAAAAGCCCTCTTGTAACACCATAATATATTAACTCTATCTAGCCTGTAACACCATAACTTATAGCTCATTTTATGTCATTTATAGGCTTTATAACATCAATCCCACAAGAGCATATGAGAAAGGGGATAAAATAATAGACTTTTTCGTGTTGCGCTATATCTAAAAAAATTCAATTCGGTGTCATGTGGACCGTGTGAGCTCATACTATACATTCTCATATTTAAATAAATCATTACAACTCATTTGCATGACAAAATCAAGCCCATAACTCATGGAAACCGAATTGGAGCTCAAAATAAGCAAGCATATTTTCGGCCAGATTTGCTCCATTTTCTGGCCCAACTTTGAAAAATCATAACTAAATCTAGACAATTCGAAATCATACAATCTTTGTCACTCTGGAAATCTTAGGATGTCTACTTAACACTAAAAATACGTCCAATTCACAGCATTCATCACACAGGACGTTTGATATCCAAAAAGCTACAGACTCGCTGACTGCCTGGGCTGTAATTCAGGTTACTGATGTAAACTTCTGAAATTCATAACTAATTCTACAAAAATCGAAATCACACCCATTCAGTAATTCTGGAAAGCTAAAAATGTTAACTTGACACTAAAAATAATTCCAGAATGAAACAGATGCGTTTAGACATCTGGAACTGATGGAATCGTAACTGAGCTCCTGGGGCGCTACTGATACTGACAGTTAACTTCAAACATGCATAACTCTCTGCTCAGACCTCCAAATGAGGTGATCTCGGTGGCCACAGAAATCTTATGACCTCTAGTTTATGCATATAAGATTTCATAAGCATTGGACATCATTTGGCCATAGAGTGACACGAAAATCAAATCTGCCAGTATGAACAGTGCACATACCAGAAACCATGGAAAATTCCAATTTTGAAAATTCATCAAATATTCTCTAGATCTCCGAAAATTATGATCTTTAGCTTCCCAGAAAGCTCTTAATGAGACCTAATTGTATGCCAAATTTTAGGGCAAGACTAACTCATTTGGCTAAAAAGTGACATAAGGTTCCATTATGGTCAATTTTGGCTCCATATTGGGTACCAAAATTGCCAAATAGATTTCCTTTGGTCTTGGCACCTTTTGGGCAAGTTTAAAAGCATGTTTAAGACTTGGGGAAGCTGCCCAAATGGTCCCAAACCATTTGCATCTCCTTTTGGCCTTTTCACCCTCACTTATAGACATTACACCAAGCTTTTCTCAAGTGCATACATTAGCATAAGCACTTTCATTTATTTGTTCTAGAATACATACACCATACTCATTCATTTATCTATCACATAATATCATTTTTACATTTGTCCAAGGGGTCATAGACTATTTACAATAATAATATACATCATGAAATCTCCTTATGAATCAAAAGACCAAAAATCAAGCATAAGGATGGCAATTTTCTTTCTTCAAGGTGGTTGGCTCCCATTGCCATGTCCACTTGGCCCACCTAGCATATTAGAACATTTAAGAGGAGGGAGTGAGATTCAAGAATCTCAATAGCTCATCTCCCATTCCATCACACATAATATGTGCAAGCAAGTTTCACAAATGCATGCATGGAGAAAGTAGAAATCATAGGCATTTTAAAAGCAACCTTAGCATGTGAATCAATCATACAAGACATTCAAGAGCTCACTAAGTGTTTGGATTGGCCTCACACTTCTCCTCATGGATTTTGGACTTGCCTCACCCATTCTTTAAGCACTTTGGACTCAACCATACTCTTGGGAGCCCACTTTGCTTTTGGGAGACTCTTTACTTTGTCTCAACCAAGCTCAAGGGTTCTTGGCTCATCCTCACCCAAGGGAAGAGTTCTTGGCCTTTCCACACTCAAGTAAACTCATACAAACATCATGGATTCATTTAAAAACATAACATGGCACCAAGCATCATGGCATATAAAGGCATGCTAGCATACTTTTCAAAGCTTGAAAATACACATACACACATTCTAAAACAAGCTAAACACACATCCATGCATGAGAGAAGGTGGAGAGAGCTACCTTGTATGCAAGTACACACTTTTTCCTTAGCTTTTAAACCTCATCTTTTGGCCACACACCCACAATTTGGTGGAGATGGTTTCTCTTGGCCTAAATACAATTTTTAGGAGCCAATTAGGTTCATGAAACATTCTCTAAAGCCATACAACTTGCTTAAGTACTAGATTGCTCTATAATCCCCATTATGGTCCATAAAGGCACCTAATGAAGTAACACCCCTCAAATGATTTCTAGGCCTCATTCTTTCTTTTCAAATATGATTCTTGACTCCTTTTAAGCCTCTTGGAGTCATCACATAATTAAAACAAAGGGCCTAACATTATGTTGCTTCCTTAGGTCACAATATGGAACCTAAAGCACCAACTCATTCTCTAAGCTTCCTAAATTTTTCCCAAGGTTTCCCCTCACATTCATTCATCATGTATGACTCAAAAATGGGCTTGAAACAATTTAAAACTCTCCCTAACTATGCCATCCCTACTTGGCCGAAAGTTAGAGCATAAATGGGATTCCATGGCTTCTTGATTTTTCCTTGATGGGGGAACCATTTAGGGAGGTTGTTAAGAGTTGTAGGAGGTCAAGGAAACACTTAAACAACTAAGGGAACTTATAGATTAAATCAGTTTTTACAATCCCCTTAAGTGCTCTACACTTTTCTAACTTTTAGGTTCATGACTTTCCATGGGGTTTTGTTCATTTTATGGAGGAAGAGACATATGGGGGACCTCTTAGGGATCTTAGGAGCACATTTAAACATTCATTTAAGCCTAAGAACATTTATATAAAATCAGATTTGCAAGGGAGCATTTGGATCCCTAATGATTCCATTTTATTTCCTAATGCTCCTTTCTTGATTCTATTGGTTCATTCTTAATCCTTGCCATCTAAAACCCCTAATCCCTCCATAAATTGGACAGAAAATAGCCCCTAAGAATTGGGCTCATGGTGGTCAAATTCGTGCAAGAGGAAGGGGGAGGGAGAAACTACCAAAAAATGGAAGTTTTACCTTGTTTTCTTGCTTCCTTTGGCTTGTTCTTCCACTTGGTTGGCTTACTCCCTCAATTTTCGAAATTCCCCTCTCTGTTCTGCCCCAAAAACAGCACCAAACTCTCCATTAAAACCATAGAAAGAAAGCTTGAGAGGAGAGGAGCAAGGTTCAAGAAGGAAGGATATGGAATGTCTTAAAATTTCTTACCTTTTTCTTGAATTTCTTCCTCCAAAATCCTCCTCCTCTTGTGCGCCTAAAGAGCTGGAGTTCTCCTCTAAAAATGGGTAGAAGCAAGTCAGTTTAGAGAGGGGGAGGCAAAACGTGGCATATAAAGAATAAGAAAGAAGCTTCCTTTAACACTTTAATGCCAATTTTGCCCTTCGTTCTTAGCATTTTCGTTTCTCCTTTGTTTTAGCTCCTTTTTGAGAACCGTCTTTTCCATCATAACAAAGAGGTTCCTAATTTAATAAAATACCTTTGGAATCACTCAAATCAGAGCTAAAACCATCCCGAACGAATCGGTCAAAGTTCGGGTCAACCGACATCGGAAAGAGTACACCGAAGGGGCTTTACTGGTCCCGGGTCTTCCCATGGTTTTTGGGGCCTCTGAGAACCCTGGGCAACTCAAAATTTCCATTTAAAAAGCCCTCCTAGGTGCTTTTCCAAAATTACACTTATTTACGAAAATGCCACTAGCCTTTCGGCAAATTTTTCGAATCACTCCAACCCCGGTTTCTAGGCAACTCAAGGTTCAAATCCTCATTTTCTATTATTTAAAATTTTATCCAAATTTTATTTGGCCTTGAATCACTCATCTCAGGGGACTTGCTTTGAAAACGTGCCCATTTCCATCGTTTAATGAAAACGGGACATTACATAGCCTCCCTCTGGGCTCGATTCCATATGATTTCCAAAGAACCAGTACAAGCCGTGGCATTTTCATACTATAAAACGGGGTTTCAAACACTTATCTTTTGCCCCGTGGGTCCTGTGAACCCATCATTCACATTATCTACTCAAAATCCATGTATACGACTCATAAATATCATAAAACAAGCCATAGACCACGGATATGAAGCCAAAAACCAAGAAAATGCATTTTCTTAAATGGACCTAAAAGTCAGATTTTTGGCTCTAACTTTGGAAAATCATAACTAATTAGAGAAAAATGGGAATCTAGCAAACCATAGCTTTCTGGAAATCTCTAAGTGTTATCGTTGCACTAAAAATTAATTTTCAACCATAATCTCAATGTTTGGACCTTGTTTGACATCGAAAATGAGACAGAGGTCCAGCTGTCCCTGTTTCTGGCGCAGCTTACTGTCATGAACTTCAAAAATTCATAACGAAATCTAAACAAATCCAATCTGGGAAAAATATACCAATTTGGAAAGCTACAGATGTTAAATAGAGGAAAAAAATAAGTCCAGATCAGTTCAATAGCTCTTAGACCTCGAAAACTGATGGAACAGTAACGGAGGTCGGATGGCTTCCCTGATGCTGATATAGAACTTCAGACAGTTATTTCTGTCTCTACAGACATCCGATTTAGGTGATTCTAGTTGGTATAGGTCACTGTGGTTATCTATTTTATGCCTATAAAATTTCATGACATTTGGACTTCATTTTGTCTATGGATGACATGGATTTATTTTCGGACTCATGACACAGTACCATGACCAAACCATCAAAATTTTTCAATTTCAACAATTCACCAAATATTTCCTAGACCTCCAAATATTACCCACTTTAGCTTTTCAAGAAGCTCTCTACAAACTCTAGAGGCATGCCAAATTTCATAGCAAGAAGAGCTCGTTTGGTCATACTTTGACGGAGCTCACAAAATTGACGGTTTTGGCACCCAAAATGGTTCAAAGGGGGTCCAAGTGGCCTCCCACATGTTCTCACACCTCATGGACAAGTTTTAAAGCATGAAAATAGTCTATATAACATGTCCAAGTGGTCCAAATCATCATACATTTCAAACTCACTATGCTACGGGCCAAAATACACTATCACATACAAGCCACAAAAAGGGCAATTCCCACATTTTCATTACTTTGGTTCTCTACATAGTTTGTACATCATATTTCCATACATTTACACTTGCTACAACATTTACATCTCAAAAATAGTAGGTGCATATTCATTTTGGCACCACTTTATATCAAAAGAACCAAAATAAGCTAACATCTAGCTAAACATGCTTCGAGGCTCCTTGGTGTGCACTTGATTCTCCTTGAGCTCCACCTAACATGTTAAGATGGGGGAGGGAAGGGGGTGAGATTCATGGAATCTCAGTAGCTCATGCACTCATTCAAGGAAGCAATCAAGGCATATAACAAGTCAAAGCATTCAATTAAGCATTTACCCATTCTCAATCATATAATGCATAATTTTCATGCCATGAAATCCATATCAATGTCAAGAATGGGCTCTAGGGACTTTTGGTCTAGCCTCACTCGAGTTTAGGGACTTTTGGATGGCCTCACCTGATTTTAGGGACTTTTGACTTGGCCTTGTCTCACCCAGCCTCAGGGACTTTCGGCTCTACCTCACCTATCTTAAGGGATTTTTGGCACTACCTCACCTGAGCAATTTTCACATCCAACACATAAGTATATTGGTACCAATGCATCAAGGCAATAACATATGGCATATCTCACACAATAAGCATATACACAAGCATACAATGACCATTACATCCAAGAATGCAATAAGAAAGAGTGGAGAGAGCTACCTTATGAGCCAACACAAGCCTTTCCTTTCAATTCCTCTTCTCCCTTCTTAGTTTCACACTCACACCTTGATGGAGGTGCTTCTCTTGAGCCTAGACACAATAAAAGCATGTAATTACTCTCTCATAACTTAACAACTCTTAGGAGTTCTTCAGAGCAAACCTTGCTAACATATAAGAACCTAGGGGTTCTCTCTCTCTCTCTAGAATGTCACCAACTCTTCCTCTCTCTCAAGCTCTCATGGTAGTAGAATCAACATATTCAAGGAAAACAAAGAAGTTCAAGAGTGTTTTTCACTTTCCCTGTTCTGACCCATGCCTAAAACCCAACTAATTTCACAAGCAAAACAATAGGAAGAGAGGGAAAAGAGAGAAGATCAAGATTCTAAGAAGAAAAGAGAGAAGCTTGCTTACCTTTCCTTTGTTCTTCCTCCCTTCTCTTAGTCTCTCTCACTTTCCATACCTCTTTTCTCTCCTTGGGTCGAAGCCTAGGTCAGTTAAAGGAGAAAGGATGAATAGGGATGTTTTAAGAAGTCAAATTCTCCCTTTTTACACTTTTCCAGACTAACCCTCGCTATAGCGAAAATTAACCTTTGCTGGCGAGTACGTATAAGTTCCAGACCCCCATTTTCGCTATGGCGCGCGCTACAGTGAGCAACTCCCTGGTTTTTGTATGGGATGCCCGCACTCACTATAGCTAGAAGCATTTTCGCTATAGCGAACAGGCTCACTCGCTATAGCTAGACCATTTCTTGCTATAGCGAACAGGTACATTCGCTATAGCTAGGCCATTTCTCGCTATAGCCAGCAGACTTAGAAAAATTTCAGGATTTCGAAAATTTTCAGCTTTCTTCTTTCTTTTTCTGGTTGTTACACCTCCTGTGTGAATTTTGCAAATCACCTGAAATTACAAAAATGCCATTATATTTCGTAAGATTTCTGTCAAAATTTGTTTCTTCATTCTAGCTCTATTTTTTCCTTCCGTCTGAGACTACAATTTTCATTTTTAGGAGGCTAGAATGTTACTCAAATTTTTTAGGACCTTAACTAGTTCGTTTCTGGGGACTTGCTTTGAAAATGTACCAATTTTCATCGTTTAACGAAAACTGGACATTACACCTAGAGCTTTCCATGGAGCCCAAGAACACTCAATTTGGAACTCTAGAGAATTAATTATGAATTTCCAAAGTTAGCCAAAAAATGCAGAAATGGTAATGTCACTGTTCATATGGTTAATTCCTTTCCCTATCTCATCCGTGGATCAAATGGTATCCAATGGCTATAAACTAGACATGCTAAGCTTTTTGTATCATTTGAGAGCACCTTATTTAGAGCTTTGTAGAGGGAGAACCAATTTTTTGAAGTTTCATGACAGTATCAGGGAAGCAGCAAGACCTCTAGTATTGTTTCATCAATTTTTGTAGCCTTAATGCTTTTGTTTTAGTTTGGAATTATTTGTATTCTCTAGTAGACATCCACAGCTTTCTAGAATGATGTGGTTTTCTGGGTTTTGATTTTTCTAGAATTAGTTATAAAGTTTTGACCTTTATATTAGTAACCTGTGATAGCAAACATGGGCAACTAGACCTTTGGTGCTTTTCTATTATCAATTGTGATCCAGTTGATATTTTCATGGTCTAGAATAATTTTTATCCTATAGTTGACATTCAGGGATTTCTAGAAACCTATCATTTACTTGATTTTAGTTTTTCTAAAATTAGTTATGATTTTTCAAAGTTTATACCAGAAAGTTGTATTAGTAAATCCAAGGCCAAACTCTTTCTTTTGTGTAATGGAGGTTCTAAACTCGAGAAGGATGAGTTGTTTAGTGATGGTTCTGACCAGTATGAATGTATTTTGAGTAGAAGATGATATCGGTGAGATCATATGGCCTATGAGATGTGAAACAAAAATTTTAAACCTTACGTAATGTAAGAAAATGCATTATTTTTATTGATTTTTCTTGAGAAAGTTGTAAAGCCAAGGAAGCATAACTAGATAAATGAAAAAGGATGATTAGAATAGTATGGTATTAAAAAATCACTATCTTTTAGGCCATCCCTATTAAAAGTGACATTAGATGGCATTAAAATATATGACTCCTTACATAGGGAACTATTGTAACTTCAGGTTAAAAGATCATGTACATCATGGTCACTATGAGAATTGTTTATGAAACTTTTTACAATATTAAAAGATAGGGTTCTTGAAAGGAGATGATTTACAATATTAAAAGACAAGGTTTCTAGAGGGGGATGGTCCTTGATCACTATTTGGATCCACTTTAGGGGACGCCTTAATATGAATCGCTATGTTTTATATTATATGGCACTAACATGTGATATTCTATGCAAGATAAAAGAGTAGGATCACTCAAATATGATGCAATATATGGATTGTACTAAGAACCATGTGCATGACTTACATTTATGATGTGTTTTAATATTATCATTAGATGATATGGTTATTGTCTCACTATGTTATGTTATGCGATATTATAAGTTTTGTGTTGAATATGTTGTTATGAGACAAGTATAGAGAGCATATGAAGGTAGCTAAATAATTTATGATATTGCTATTAGATAGTATGACCCATTTATGTATGATGTCACATATTATGATAAGGTTTCTTAGATAGAAAAAAGTAATGAAAATGTTTTCTGCACAAATAGTAGCTGAACCATTATTAATTTTTAAACTATTATTGTCTTACTAAGAATTTTCATGAATCTCACATGTATGGTAATGTTTTCAGATAATTAGGATGCTTACCACTAAGTATATTATGCAGATCAAGTGGGCAGATGTAGACATTTACAAGTATAATGCAGCTGCTAGTAATTAGCAACATAAAGATTGTAGTGGTCACTAAAAACTCCAAGCAAACATCACCTCTCTTGGATCGATAGACCTAATTTAGATGTTGTGTAGTTATAAGGAGCCTTTTGTTATATAATAGCTCAATGATCTAATGCATGCTTAGCTAAGGACTTTCTTTAGATGTATGATCCAATGTTTACATAAGTCTTGCTAACTAACTAGTGATGAACTTTTGACTAATTAAAAATAGGTGATGCTCCTAGATAAGGGTAATCACCTTAACAAATATAATGTTCATGTATATGTTAATTTAGTTATATATGTAATATCTTTACTACTCTACATTAAAATTAAGATAATAATTAGCTTCTACTACAAATAAACTACATATAAGGTAATTAATTATTACATATAGAGTAAGGAGGTAAAATGATGCATCTCAATGGCATCACAATGCCCTTTGTGTTTGTCCCATATGGATAGAATGCCTAGTGTTATGGCACCTCAGGCTTGGTATTGCAACACCAAGGCTTCTCTTACCTTAGGCCCATAATTTTTCTACTATTTATTGCATGATTTTCATTTTAATGTTTTCAATAACCTCAATGGCCATTTTAATCACTTTATAATGATCATAAGACTTCAAAACAAAATCTAAAACCTCATCTAAGAATCTAGGACAAACTATACCATTTTTGCCCTTAAAGCCACTTTAGAGAGATAAAGTGAAGAGGTAAGGTAAATGGAGCTTTTATTATGTTCTAAGTATACCATAAGTTTCTAATCTTAGCCAAGATCTCACTCTAGCTTACATACAACATGGAAAGAAGGGTTTAAAACATCTTATAAAAGATGCCTTAGATAGAGAAAGTGAGAGAAATGCTATAAATGTAGCTTTTAGAGAGCTTCAATATTTCTACCAATATCTATTCTTAGCAAATGCATCATTTAGGGCATAAAATAACTAGCGAAAGACATTTTCATGAATTCACCATCAATGGGTCATGTTTTCTTGGAGTGAGAAATTGATAAGAAAATGGAGATAATGGATGGCAAATATGGATTCTTAATAAGACACAAATCTTACCTTGATGTTGAGTCTAAAATTTCTTTTCATTCCTTCTTCCTCAATTCTTTTTCTCCTCTACTCTCCTTCTCCCTCTCTCTTTCTCTCTCTCTCTCTCTCTTTCTCTCTCTCCTTCTCTCTGATTTTTGTTCCCTTAACTCTCAACTCTTTCTTTCTTTTTTTATTTTTCCTAATAGAGGTGAAGTAATTAGGAATGAAAGAAAATAATTTAAATGGAAATATAATGTATCTTTGCATATCATGTATCTTTCTATCCCTCTTAGCACATTTCTTCTCTTTAAGTTAGTTGACCTGACTTGTACTGTGATAGATAAGTTTTATCCTCATTTGTTTACTACAAAGTATAAAAATTGTTACTAATTATGGAAAGGATTATATTAAAATTCCTAACTCTTTGGGCTCTTCATTTCTGCAAATTTTGGTATAGGCTAGAATTACACTTTGGCCTAGGCCAAATTTTATTTTAGTCCCATTAAAATTATGAGTTTGAGCCTTAGACTATTAATAATTATATTTTGACCACAAAATTTGATGTAAATAATATTTAATAAGTGTCATACCTAGCCTTATTTAACTCATTCATATAAAGCATGAAGACAAAGGCAAAGTTCACATCCACTTTTAGGTTTTTCAATATCGAAATCAGCTCGTGTATGGGTCATATAGAGTTATAAAGGTCAAAATTTGATTCTTTCTTTTTCTCTATTCATATTCATCATAAATAAACTTAATTTAACCCATTATATAAGAAATTATACATAGAAAGGCTCAAAATTAATTTGAACTGAGATGACATAGACATCAAAATTCTATACTAACTTTGAAAATTCATAACTCGGGCTATATAACTTCAATTCATACAAATTAAGAGTCTATAGAAAGCTTAGCATATGAAATACATGTTGTAAAAATTTCACATGAAAGTGAATTAATTTGCCTTATGAAATTCAATGGAATAGTAAACTAGTGTAGGAAGGAAGGCATATAATGTAAATATGATGTATGTCTCCATTTTGGAACCAAATGAATAAATACACGAGTTTTTGCCACCCATGAGACTTTATGTGCATGTGTATAAATGTAAATGGCAAGGTGAGAATGAGCTCTATGGTGATTGGGATCATTTGACATACTTTTTGTAGTCCCATAACCTCCTACTCTTACACAATGGTCCCATAAGCTACCTCAATATACATTATGCACATTGGGACACATTTGCAAAAAAGCATGTACTTTATACATGGATAATTGTATAATGGGGAAGCCATATACATGATTTTGGGCTTTAGGAACTATATAAACTCATCAATATCATTTTTCATCTATAACATATCTAATTATATCATAAACATCTCAATTCATCTCATACACTATGGGTTTGGAACCATGCACTAGAAAAAATAAGAAGTTGCTCACTGGTTTGTTGTCATAACTTTCTGATGTGAACTTTAAAAATTCATAACTAATTTTATAAAAATTGAAATCATGAATATGATAGCTTTCTAGAAATATCTAGATGTTATCTAATGATTAAAAATAGTTCCAGACTAAGAGAATATCATTTAGCCCATGGAAAGCAATAGAATAGTAACTTAGGTCATGCCTTGGACAACATCAAGACTTGGAACTTCAAAAATTTGGTTCTCCCTCTACAAAGTTCCAAATGAGTTGATCTTAATGGATATGGAAAGATTATGATTTCTTATTTATTCTTGTAAAATATCATAAGTATTGGATTTTAGTTGGCCCACGTGTAACACAAAGAAGCAAATTGATCATACGAACAGTGCACATACCATTTCTGTATAATTTGGCCAACTTTGAAAAATTATAATCAATTCTCTAGAGCTCCAAATTGAGTTCTATTTAGCTCTATTCAAATATCTAGATGAGACCTACTTATTAGCCAAATTTCATATAAAAACTCATCCATTTGGTCAGACTTTGGCTCAGCACACAAATTGGTCAATTTTGAAGTCTAAAGTGGGTTCTTAAGGTACCAAAAAGCTTTCTTCTCATTCTATAGCCACTTAGGCACATCCAAAAACACAATTACATCCTAGGGAAGCATGCCAAATGGTTTGAATTATCATGTAGCTCATTCTCATCTTGCCACTTGCATTTACACACATACACATAAAGACAAATAAGTGGCAAAAACACACACATTCATTCATATGGTTCTAAAATGGATACATACATCATATTTAAATACATTTGAACTTTCTCAAAGGTCTACATCATATATACATCATATGGTTACATATTTTGACATCAAAATGCTATTAAAAAGCCTATTTTTCTATCCTTCTATCAAAGTCTTGGTCTTCAAGGTTGTTAGCATTTATTTCTTAGTTCATTTGGCTCACCTAGACATGGTTAGGAATATGTGGGGGAAGAGTGAGATTCAAAGAATCCCAATAACTTTTAACCCTTTCAAACATACATAATGGATACATATATATGTCAAAGAATATATGTATAACATTCAAGCTACTAGTGAACATATATAAAAGTATTTTCCTTATCATACAAACTCATACATGACAAATATAAGTTCTTGAGGACATTGGTTTAGCCTCACCCAATGATAAATGCTATTTTTATATCTTCTATTCCTCTTAATTTGGAGTTTTTAATGATTAAATATAGCTTTAGGGGTTTAATTAGGTGGAATTTAATTTTATTCACCATTTATGCACTCTATAAATTAATTTGCAAAATTATTGAATTTTAATGCATAAATTCCTTTGGATAATTTTGTAAATTTTCCTACTTAATTTTTTTCCATTATTTTTGTGCAGATTTTGGGCAAATTAAACCTTAATGTTGGAGGAAATTTTGGAAGATGATGGACCCATTAATTCACACAAATAAAGTCATGTTGCCTTCCACTCCATAGTGCACACGGAAGAGGGAAGAAGGCAGCCACACTAACACGTCTCCCACATGGCCCTCCTAATCACGTGTCTTGTTTCTCTACCACATAGACTCCTTTAATCACACATATAGATTCAACACACCTACACGGGCTCCTTCTAATCACACACTCAATACATGGGTCCATGTAGAAGCTTCATCTTTACACACTCCCTCACAATAACACGTTGCTCTCATACTCATCATGCCACAATACACTTACATGTAGACAATTCACATGCAAGGCACACTTCCAAACATCATTCTAGTCACAAGCATGATGCCTTCCATGTTTCACACTCTCATCTTGTAACATCTAGTTTTCTAAAAATGTAAGAAACGTAACGTACAGTTTCTCCATAACTGAACGAAATTCACAGGATACAAAAGGAAGTCCTCCAAGATGATGTAGTTAAGGTCCCAAAAAATTTGAGAAGAATTATAGACTCCTAAAAATGAGAATCCCAGGCTCAAATGGAAAGAAAAATGGAGCTAGAATAAAGAAACAATTTCTTATGAAAAGCTTACGAAATGGAATGGCATTTTCATAATTTTGAGCAATTTTTGGAATTCACATAGGAGGGCTTTTTA
The DNA here is from genome assembly GCA_032878935.1 of Erythrophleum fordii. Lineage (NCBI taxonomy): Eukaryota > Viridiplantae > Streptophyta > Magnoliopsida > Fabales > Fabaceae > Erythrophleum > Erythrophleum fordii. The sequence continues at coordinate 24,601,952 of JAVQMF010000054.1, read as the reverse complement.
AATAAAAATTTTGAGTTCTCCAGGGTTCTCAGAGGCCCTGAAAACCATGGAAACCCTCGAGATAGTTAAAACCCCTCCGGTGGATATTTTCTAATGTCGATGTGCTTGAACTTTGACAGATCCGTTTGGGAAGGTTTTAGCTTCGATTTGAGTGATTCCAAAGGCATTTTTATTAATTGGAACCTAAATTTTATAATGGAGAAGATGGTTCTAAAAAAGGAGCTAAAACAAAGGAGAAACAAAAAAGCAAAGTATGAAGGGCAAAATTAAAATTTTTGAAAAAGTGTGTTTCTAGAAGCTCCCACACACTTCCCCTTTCTTCTCCCATCTTCTTAAGCATGAAATTTCTGCCCAAAATATAGAATATTATCTGCTCTCTTAGGCTCACAAGAAGGGGAAGAAGAGGAGAAGAAAAATCAAGAAAAAGGTATGGATTCTTAGTAGTTTTCTATGCTTTCTTCCATCCAAACCTCCTCTCCTCCATTCTTCTTTGTTTCCTATAATTAAAATGAAGTTCATAAATCTTTTTTAAGGGAGAATTTGAGAGGGAAATTCGGATTTGAAGAGAGGAGCTCAAAGAACACAAGATTCAGGTGAGAAAAAGTAAGAAAACAAGGTAATTTCACTTCCTATGGTTGCCATCTTTGGTTCCCTTCTCCACCATTTCTCCTCACTTAAGAAAACCCTAGGAGGAGATGATGTTTAGGTAGAACCAAGCATGAATATAAAGAAAAAGAGTGTGGAGATTAAGAATATGCAAAGGGAATTATCAAAAACTCATTAGATTTCAATATGCAAATTCTAGGGTTTTGTACGCACCTTCCAAAATTTGATTTCATATGATAATTCCTAGGCTTAATTAAGAGTTTAAATGAGCTCCTAAGATCCCTAATATGCTCCCCACATGCTTCCTCCTTCAAGAAAATAAAGAGAATTCCAAGGAGGCAAAAAAGGGGCATAGTCTCGGCCAAGCATGGATGGAGTAGCTAGGGAGACTTTTAAATTTTTTCAAACCTATTTTTGTGTCATATATGATGAATGAATATGAGGAGAGACCTTGGAAAAAATTTAGAACTCATAGAAAGTAAATTGGTGCCTTAGGTTCCATATTATGACCTAAAGAAGCAACATGATGTTAGGCCCTTTGTTTTAATTGTGTGATTACTCCAAGAGGCTTAAAAGGAGTCAAGAATCATATTTAAAAGAAAACAATGGAGCTTAGAATTTATTTGACGGGTGTTGCTTCATTAGGTGCATTTATAGACCATAATAGAACTTTTAGAGCAACCTAGCATCTAAGCAAGTTGTATGGCCTTAGAGATTATTTTATAAACCTAATTAGCTTCCATAAATTGTATCTAGGCCAAGAGAAACCATCTCCCCAAGTTTGTGGGTGTGTGACCGAAAGAGGAGGCTTGAAATCTAAGGAAAAAGTATATGATTATGTGCAAGGTAGCTCTCTCCACCTTCTCTCATCATGGATGTGTGTTTAGCTTGTCTTAGAATGTGTGTATGTGTATTTTCAAGCCAAGAAAAGTATGCTAGCATAATTTTATATGTCATGATTTCATGATGTCATGTTATATTTTCAAATGAATGTATGATGTTTGGTTGAGTGTGGAGAGGCTAAGAACTCTTCACCATGGTAAGGATGAGCCAAGAACCCTTGAACTTGGTTGAGACAAAGTAAAGAGTCTTCCAAAAGTAAAGTAGGCTCCCAAGGGTATGGTTGAGTCCAAAGCTCTTAAAGAATGGGTGAGGTAAGTCCAAAATCCATGAGGAAAAGTGTGAGGCCAATCTAAACACTTGGTGAACTCTTGAATGTCTTGTATGATGCCAAGCTTGCTTCTTGAATGTACATGATTTGCATTATGTCCATGCATGCATTTTTAAGGCTTGCTTTACATATATTATGTATGATTGAAAGGGAGATGAGCTATTGGGATCTTTGAATCTCATCCCCTCCTCTCCAATGATCTCACATGCTAGGTGGACCAAGTGGATGTGCTAATGGGAGCCAACAACACTAAAGGAAGAGGATTGACATCTATGTGTTTAGCATTTACTTTTGAAAGCCATAATGAACCATAATGATGTATATTATTATTGTAGATGGCTTGTAACCCTTGAGACATATGTAATTATGCTATTATATGATGTAGGAATGAAAGCATGTATTATGTGAATGATAGAACATGAATTCAGTATGTATGGCAAAGGTAGCTTTATGAATGGCTTGATAGAAATGTGCATAAGTATGGGTTAAATGGCCAAAATGAGGTGCATGAGGGTTGGGACCATTTGGGCAGCTCACACAAGTCTTAAATATACTTTTAGACTTGCCTAAAAAGTGCCAAAACCAAGGGAAAGCCATTTGGTAATTTTGGTACCCCATATGGAGCCAAAATTGACCATAATGAAACCCTATGTCACTTTTTGGCCAAATGAGTTAGTCTTAATATGAGATTTTACATGCAATTAGGTCTCATTGAGAGCTTTTTAAAAAGCTAAAGATCATAATTTTAGGAGGTTACAGAATATTTAATGATTTTTCAAAGTTGGCAATTTTTCTGGTTTTGGTTTGCTGCACTATTCATTTAGTCTGAAATTGAATTCTATCACACGAGGCTCAAATGATGTCCAATTGCCATGAAATTTTATACAGAGAAACTAGAAATTCACAATGACTTGTTCCAATTAGAAGCACCTCATTTGGAGGTCTAGAGAGGGAAATATGAATTTGAATATTCTATCTAGTATTAGGAATTTTGCTTGACCTGCGTTACTATTCCATTAAATTCTGAGGTCTGAGCTTGATAAACTAGTCTGGAGATATTTTTCTTCTCTAGCTAACATCCATAACTTTCCAGATTGATATCATTTACATGGATTATATTTTTATGGAATTAATTAAATATTTTCAAATTTTTCTGCAGAATTCTGTGACAGTTCCAGAATGCAGTCTGACCTCTGGACCATTTTGGATGTCAAACGTCCTCTGTGATGGATGTTATGGTCTGGGTGTATTTTTAGTGTGAATTAGACATCTAGAGCTTTCCTAAATGACCAAGAATGTGTGATTTAAATTTTTTAGAATTAGTTATAATTTTCCAACTTTTGGTCAGAAAAAGGGGTAAATTTGGCCAAGATTAAACCTCCATATTCTATGCTTCTTTTCAGTTTCCATGAGTTGTAGGCATGATTTTATGATACAAATGAGTTGTATTGATGTAATTAAATATGGGAAAGTGTAGTATGGGCTCATACGGCCCATGTGACCTCGAATGGAATTTTCATATGTAGCGCAACGCAAATTTAATCCATTATTTATATCCCATTTTCTTACAACTCCTAACCAATGCATGTTATGGAGCATGTGAATTGCATAAGGAAGGCTAGAAAGATATGGTATTACACATCCATTCACTCATAAACACACAAAAGCTGCATGGACAATTCACTCACACTACATTCACTTTTTCCACAAAGACATTAACACAGCACTCTCTCAAAGCTTCACTTACACACATGTTACTGTGAGGGTCATTCCATGTAGAAGAGAAATCACATGAAGCCAAGTCAATTATGTAACATCTGTTTTTTTGAAAACAAGAGAAAATGTGAGAAACATAATGTATGGTTTCTCCATAAATGAACGAAACTCACAAGATACAAAAGGAAGTCCCCCGAAATGATGTAGCTAAGGTCCCAAAAAAATTTGGGAAGCATTTTAGACTACTAAAAATGAGAATAAATAAATATAACACCATAACTTCCTAGCTTTTCTCATGCTATTCTCATACTTCACATCATGTAACTCATGGAAGAACAAAGAAAATAGCATAAAATAATGAATATTTTAGCGTTACGTCAAGTATGAAAATTCTATTTGGTGTCACGTAGACCATGTGAGCTCATACATCACACTCTTATATTTAATTACATGGATATAACTCATTTCCATCATCAAAATTAGCCTAGAGCTCGTGTGTAGCAAGAGGAAGCATAAAATTCACATATATATTTTTTGGCTAGAATTTCCCTTTTTCTGTCACAAACTTTGAAAAATTATAACTAATTCTAGAAAAATAAAAGTCATGCATTCTTGGCCATTCTAGAAAGCTATACATGTCTACTTTGTGTTAAAAATATGTCAAGACCATAACATCCATCACAGAAGGCGTTAGACATCCAAAAAGGTCTAGAGGTCAGGCGGTTTACTGGTGCTATCACAAAATTTTGCAGCAAACTTCAAAAATTCATCAAATATTTTTTAGACTCCAAAAATTTTGTTTTTTAGCTTCCCAAAAAGGTCTCAACAAGCTCTAATTGCATGCCAAATCTCAGATCAAGAAGAGGTCATTTGAGTAAAAAGTGATATAGAGTTTCATTATGGTCAATTTTGGCTTCATATAGGATACCAAAATGTCCAAATGATTTTCCTTGAGGTTTGGCACCTCTTGGGCAAGTCTAAAAGTATAAATAGGACTTATGTGAGCTGCCCAAAATATCTCAAATCTCATGCATCTCATTTTGACCATTTCACTCACACTTATGCACAATTCCATAATGTCATATAAGGAGCTCATTTGCCAAAACATTTTCAAATCACAATATAATGGTCACATAACACATTCTCCTATGTATACATGACATATTATCATAATTATATATGTTCATAACATTATAATCTATATACATCCATTAATTACATCATTTGCCAATTGTATGGCCTTAAAATAGCAAAATTCGTGTTCTTGGATGTCATACTCTCATCATCAAAGTGGTTGGCTTCTATTACCTTGTCCACTTAGTCCACCTAGCATGTTAGAACATTGGAGAGGAGGGGATGAGATTCAAAGAATCCCAATAGCTCATCTCCCATTCAATCATACATAATGGATGCAAACAAGTCTCATAAATGCATGTATGGTCATGTTGACATGTGCAAATATTCAAGAGACATTTTCATCACTTGAGAAAGTCATACATAGCATACAAAGACTTGCCAAGCAAGTGGATTGGCCTCACCCAATTTCTTATGGATGTTGGACTTGCCTCACCCATTTTTTAAGAGATTCTTGGACTCAACCATGCTCTTGGGAGTCTATCTCACTTTTGGGAGACTCTTTATTTTATTTCAACCAATCTTAAGGGTTCTTGGCTCATCCTCACCATGGCTAAGGGTTCTTGGCCTCACCACACTCCAGCAAACCCAAGCACACATCATAAACATCATATAAGAGAATATTGTAACATCATGGCACCATGGAATCAAAGTCATACTAGAACACTTTTCATGACTTAAAAATATACATACACACATTCAAAGACAAGATAAACACACATCCATGCATGAGAGATGGTAGAGAGAGCTACCTTGTACACAATCACACACTTTTTCTCTTGAAATTACCTTCCTTGCTTTGGCCACACACCCACAAAAGGGTTGAGAAGATTTCTCTTGGCCTAGACACAATTTATGGAAGCCAATTAGGTACATGAACTCAATTCTAAGGCTATACAATTTGCTTAGACATTGGGTTGGCTTATAACCTTATTATGGTTCCAGAATTGTACCTATTGAAGCAACACCTTTCAAATAAATTCTAGGCTCCATTCTTTCCTTTCAAATATAATTCTTGACTCCTTTTAAGCATCTTCAAGTCATCACACAATTAAAACCAAGAGCCTAACTACATATTGCTTCTTTAGGTCATAATATAGAACCTAAAGCACCAACTCACTTTCTATGAGTTCTCAATTTTTCCCAAGGCCTCCTCTTATTTTCATTCATCATATATGACTTAAAAATGGGTTTGAAAAAATTTAAAACTCTCCCTAGCTACCCTAACCTACTTAGGCTAAGACAAGGAGCATTTTAGCCTCCTTGAAGCTTTCTTTATTTTCTTAAGGGGAAAAGCATATGGGGAGCCTCTTAGGGATCTTAGAAACTCAATTAAACTCTTATTTAGGCCTAAGAATCATCATACAAAGTCAGATTTTACAAGGTGCAATTGAAATCCTAGAAATTGCATCTTGAAATCTAATGGTTTTTTGTTAATTCCCTTTGCATATTCTTAATCTCCACACCTTTTTTCCTTAGAATCACCCTTGGTTCCACCTAAAAATCATATCCTCTTAGGTCTTCTCAAGTGGGGTGAAATGGTGGAGAAGGGTAGCAAGGGGTATCAACCATGGAAGAAGAAATTACCTTGTTTTCTTGCTTTTTCTCACTTGATCTTGTGTTCTTTGAGCTCTTCTCTTCAAATCTGAATTTTTCCCTTAATTTCTCTCTTAAAACAGATTTATAAAATTCATTATAATCATAGGAAACAAAGGAGAATGGAGGAGAAGAGGTTTGGATGGAAGAAAGTATGAAAAACTACCAAAATTCCATACCTTTTTACTTGAATTTCTCCTACTTTTCTTCTTCCTCTTGTGCGCCTCATCGTAGGGCTTCTTTCTCTAGTTTAGGGCAGAAACATCTAAGGCTACATGAGGGTGAGAGTGGGGCGCCACTTATATATATAAGGGAGGAAAAAGAACTTTTCAAAAATTCTCACTTTGCCCTTTGTTCTTGGCATTTTCATTTTTAATTCGTTTTAGCTCCTTTTTTAAAAACATTTTTTCCATTATGAAATTTAGGTTCTAAATTTAGTAAAATGCCTTTGGAATCACTCAAATGGGAGCTAAAACCTTCCTGAATGAATCTGTCAAATTTCATATGTGCCAATGTTAAAAAAATCTACCGGAGAGGCTTTAGTTGTCCTAGGCCTTCCCATGATTTTCAGGGCTTTTAAGAACCTTGAGGAACTCAAAACTTTCATTTAAAAATCCCTCCTATGTGAATTTCAAAATTTTCTTAAAATTAGGTAAATGCCATTATGTTTCGTAAATTTTTCATCAAATTTTGTTTCTTCATTCTAAACTCCTAAAAATGAGAATCTCAGACTCAAACGAAAAGAAAAAATGGAGTTAGAGTGATGGCATCTTCATTTCAGACTCCTAAAAATGAAGAAACAAAATGTGACAAAAAATTTATGAAACATAATGGCATTTTCGTAATTTTAAGCAAATTTAGGAATTCACACAAGAAGGCTTTTTAAATGAAAGTTTTGAGTTTCCCAAGGTTCTTAAAGGCCCTAAAAATCATGGGAAGGCCTGGGACAGCTAAAGCCCCTCCAGTGGATGTTTTCCAACATTAGTGCACCCGAACTTTGACAAATTCATTCTAGAAGCTTTTAGCTCCGATTTGAGAAAAGTGATTCCAAAGGCATTTTACTAAATTGGGAACCTAAATTTCATAATGGAAAAGACGGTTCTAAAAAAGGAGTTAAAACGAATTAGAAACGAAAATGCCAAGAACAAAGGGCAAAACGAAAATTTTTGAAAAGTTCTTTTTCCTCCCTTATATATATAAGTGGCACCCCACTCTCACCTTATGTAGCCTCATATGTTTCTGCCCCAAACTAGAGAAAGCTGCCCTACGAGGAGGCGCACAAGAGGAAGAAGGAGAGTAGGAGAAATTCAAGCAAAAAGGTATGGAATTTTGTAGTTTTTCATGCTTTCTTCCATCCAAACCTCTTCTCCTCCATTCTTCTTTGTTTCCTATGATTATAATGAAGTTTATAAATCTATTTTAAGGGAGAAATTGAGAGGAAAATAGGAATTTCAAGAGAGGAGCTTAAAGACCACAAGATTTAAGTGAGAAAAAGCAAGAAAACAAGGTAACTTCTTCTTCCATGGTTGATACCCCTTGCTACCTTTCTCCACCATTTCGCTTCACTTGAGAAGACCTAAGAGGATTTGATTTTTAGGCAAAACCATGGGTGATTCTAAGGAGAAAGGGTGTGGAGATTAAGAATATGCAAAGGAAATTACCAAAAAATCATTAGATTTCAAGATGCAATTTCTAGGGTTTCAATTGCACCTTGTAAAATTTGACTTTGTATGATGATTCTTAGGCCTAAATAAGAGTTTAATTGAGCTCCCAAGATCCCTAAGAGGCTCCCCATATACGTCTCCCCTTGAAAAAACAAAGAAAGCTTCAAGGAGGCCAAAAATGCTCATTGTCTCGACCTAAGTAGGTTAGGGTAGCTAGGGAGAGTTTTAAAATTTTTCAAACCCATTTTTGAGTCATATATGATGAATGAAAATGAGGAGAGGCCTTGGAAAAAATTTAGAACTCACAGAAAGTGAGTTGGCGCTTTAGGTTCCATATTATGACCTAAAAAAGCAACATGTAGTTAGGCTCTTGGTTTTAATTGTGTGATGACTCCAAGATGCTTAAAAGGAGTCAAGAATCGTATTTTAAAGGAAAGAATAGAGCCTAAAATTTATTTGAAGGGTATTGTTTCATCAGGTGCAATTATGGAACCATAATAAGGTTATAAGCCAACTTAGTGTCTAAGTAAATTGTATAGCTTTAGAATTGAGTGCATGAACCTAATTGGCCTCCATAAATTGTGTCTAGGCCAAGAGAAATCTTTGCCACCCTTTTGTGGGAGTGTGGCCAAAGCAAGGAAGGGAATTTCAAGAGAAAAAGTGTGTGATTGTGTACAAGGTAGCTCTCTCCACCTTCTTTCATGCATGGATGTATGTTTAGCTTGTCTTTGAATGTGTGTATGTGTATTTTTAAGTCATGAAAAGTGTTCTAGCATGACTTTGATTCCATGATGCCATGATGTTACAATATGCTCTTATATGATGTTTATGATATGTGCTTGGGTTTGCTCGAGTGTGGTGAGGCCAAGAACCCTTAGCCATGATGAGGATGAGCCAAGAAGCCTTAAAACTAGTTAAGACAAAGTAAAGAGTCTCCCAAAAGTGAGATGAACTTCCAAGAGCATGGTTAAGTCTAAGAATCTCTTAAAAAGTGGGTGAGGCAAGTCCAACATCCACAAGAAATTAGGTAAGGCCAATCCACTTGCTTGGCAAGCCTTTGTATGATATGTATGACTTTCTCAAGTATGAAAATGTCTCGAGTGTTTGCACATATCAACATGACCATACATGCATTTATGAGATTTGTTTGCATCCATTATTATGATTGAATAGGAGATGAGTTATTGGGATTCTTTGAATCTCATCCCCTCCTCTTCAATGTTCTAACATGCTAGTTGGACCAAGTGGACAAGGTAATGGAAGCCAACCACTTTGAAGATGAGGGTATGACATCCAAGAACATAAATTTTGCTACTTTAAGGCCATACAATTGGCAAATAATGTAATTAATGGATGTATATGTATTATGATATTATGAACATATGTAATTATGATAATATGTCATGTATAAATAGGAGAATGTGTTATGTGACCATTAGATTGTGATTTTGAACATGTTTTGACAAATGAGCTCCTTGGATGACATTATAGAATTGTGCATAAGTGTGAAAGAAATGGTTAAAATGAGATGCATGAGGTTTGGGACATTTTGATCAGCTTACACAAGTATTATTTATGCTTTTAAACTTGCCCAAGAGGTGCCAAACCCAAAGGAAAACTATTTGGACATTTTGGTATCCTATATGGAGCCAAAATTGACCATAATTGAACCTTATGTCACTTTTTGCCCAAATGAGCTCTTCTTGATTTGAGATTTGGCATGTAATTAAAGCCTATTGAGAGCTTTTTTGGAAGCTAAAAAATATAATTTTTGGAGGTCTAGAGTATATTTGATGAATTTTTGAAATTTGCTATAGAATTCTATCACAGCACCAGTAAACAGCCTGACCTCTAAACCTTTTTGAATGTTAAATGCCCTTTGTGATGAATGTTATAGTCTGGACATATTTTTAATTTAAATCAGACATTTGTTGCTTTCTATAATATCTAAGAATTCATGATTTTGATTTTTTTAGAATTAGTTATGATTTTCCAAAGTTGTAATAGAAAAGTGGAAAAATTTGACCAAAATTATGTATGTATATTTCATGCTTTCCTTTGAGTTCCTTGAGATGTAGGCCACTTTTGATTATGCAAATGAGTTGTATCCATGTAATTAAATATTAAAATGTGTTGTATGAACTCATATGATCTATGTAACACCTTAATCTACTACCGCTACCTAGCCTATCTCTGGGTTCAGTTCCACATGATTTCCAAAGAACCCATACCAATCCGTGACATTATCATGCTATGTAACGGGGTTTCATACTCTCAATATCTGCCCTGTGGGTCCTGTGAACCCATCCTTCACATTCTATACTCACACTCCACTTATACAACTCATACATAGCATAAAACAAGCCATAAGCCACGGGTATAGAGCCAAAAACCATAAAAATGCATTTTCTCACTTGTGCCCAAAAGTCATATTTTGGCTCTAACTTTGGAAAATCATAACTAATTATAGAAAAATGAAAATCAAGCAAACTTCAGCTTTCTAGAAAGATCTAAGTGTTAAATTTACAATAAAAATAATTTCCAATCGAAATCTTTGAGTTTGGATCATGTTTGACATCGAAAATGGGAAGGAGGTCCGGCTGTCACTGTTTCTGGTGCAGCTTACTATCATGACATTCAAAAATCCATAATTAAATCCAAAAAAATACAATCTGGGCACACTATACCAATTTGGAAAGCTACTGATGTCTACTAGAGGACAAAAATAAGTTCAGATCAGTTCAGTAGCCCCTACACCCTAAAAACTAATGGAATAGTAATGGAGGTTAGATGGGCTCCCTGATGCTGATACAGAACTTCAGATAGTTCAATCTCTCTCTACAAACCTCCGATTTAGGTCATTCTAGTTGGTACAGGTCACTTTGGTTTTCTAGTTTATGTGTACAAAATTTCATGACAGTTGGCCACCGTTTGGTCTATGTATGACATGGATTTCATTTCTGACATATAGGAACAGTATATGACCAATTCATTAAATTTTCCCAAATTCAACAATTCACCAAATATTCTCTAAATGTCTGAATATTACCCACTCTAGCTTCTCAATAAGCTCTCTACAAACTCTAGAGGTATGCCAAATTTCATGACAAAAGGAGCTCATCCGGTCATACTTTGACGGAGTTCTCAAAAATATCGGTTTTGGCATCCGAAAGGTCCAAAATGGGTCCATATGGCCTCTCACACATTCTAGCCACTCGTGGATAAGTTTAAAAACATAAAAATAGTTTATATAACATGTCCATATGGTCCAAATCAACATACATTCCAAATTCACTATGCTACGGCAAAAAATACACTACTTCATTCATTCAACAAAAGGGGCAAAACCCTCATTTCCATTGATTTGGCTATCAACATAGTTTATACATCATCATTTCATATATATACACTTGCTACAATAGTTACATCTCAAAAATAGTGGGCGCATGATCATTGTGGCACCACTTTACATCAAAATAACTAAAATAAGCTAATATCTAGCTACACATGCTTCTAGGCTCCTTGGTGTGCACTCGGTTCTCCTTGAGCTCCACCTAGCATATTAAGTTGAGAGGGGAAGGGGTGAGATTCAGGGAATCTCAGTAGCTCATGCACTCATTCAAGTAAACAATCAAGGCATATAACAAGTCAAAGCATGTGAATAAGCATTTAGCCATTCTCAAACATCCAACACACGTTGTACATGCTATGGAAATCACAACAATGCCAAAAATGGGCTCCAGGGACTTTTGGTCTAGCCTCATCCGAGTTTAGGGACTTTTGGATGGCCTCACCCGAGTTTAAGGACTTTTAACTTGGCCTCACCCGGTTATGAGACTTTTGGCCTTGTCTCACCCATCTCAAGGGACTTTCGGCACTACCTCACCTGAGCAAATCTCACAATCCATCACACAAGCACATTGGCATCAATGCATCAAAGCAATAGCATATGGCATATTTCACATAACAATCATTTACATAAACATACAATGACTATTACATCCAAGAATGTAACAAGAAAGAGTGGAAAGAGAGCTACCTTATGAGCCAAAGCTAACACAAGCTTTTCCTTTCAATTTCTCTTCTCCCTTCTTAATTTCACACTCACACCTTGATGGAGGTGCTTCACTTGAGCCTAGGCACAATCAAGAACAAGGAATTACTCTCTTAGAATGTAATCTTTAGAGCAAACCTTCTAACATACTAGAACCTAGAGGTTCTCTCTCTCTCTCCAGAATGCTATCAACTCTTCCTCTCTCTCAAGTTCCCATGGAAGTAAAATCATCATACTTAAGGGAAACAAAGAGGTTCTAGGGCATTTTCCACATTTCCCTCTTTTGACCCATGCCCAAAATCTCACTAAACTCACAAACAAAATCGTAGAAAGAGAGGGCAAAGAGAGGAGATCAGAAATCTAAGAAGAAATGGGAGGAACTTGTTTACCTTTCCTTTACTCTTCCTCCTTCTCTTGATTTCTCTCACTCTCCATGCCTTTTTCTCTCCTTGGGTCGAAGTCTAGGGCAAAAATGAGAGAAAAAATAAGTTGGGTCATGTAATGTTATAAATTTCTCACCTTTTACTCTTTTCTGGACTGACCCTCGCTACGGCAAAAATTAACCTTCGCTATAGTGAGCTCGTGTTATCTGGCTTCGCTATGGTGAGGTGTAACCTTCGCTACGGCGAGCTCGTATCAATTCCCTTCGCTATGGCGAACTCGTGTTAGTTCCAGACCTTACTTTTGTTATGGCGTACGCTACGGCGAGCTGCCCCCTGGTTTCTGTATGGACTGCTGCTCGCACTCGCTATAGCTAGAATCACGTTCGCTATTGCGAGAAGGCACTCTCGCTACAGCGAGACCATTTCTCGCTATTGCGAGAAGACTTAGCAAGAATTCTGGATTTCGAAAATTTCCAGCTTTCTACTCCCTTTTTCTTTCTTTTCCTAGTTGTTACAATCTACGTGACATTGAATGGAATTTTTATACACGACGCAATGCAAAGAAATGTATTACTCTAATGAATTTCTCTTATTTCCTTCATGGAATGTATCATATGAGTATGCAAATGTGATAGAAATGGGTTAGAAATTTTAGTGTTACAAATCACACATGCGGATTTTTAAACATGCACAAGCTCCATGTAGCACTAGCACAAGTCACACATCTAATAGCTCTACACATGTCCCAGTGCATACACTCACTCACACGTAATACACGGGTTAAGGAGAAGGAAGCTCTAGCCATTCACACTCAAGGTAGGGAGAAACACAGAAGCATATAGAAAGAAGCATGGAGAGGACTCTTAGGTTTGTGGGTTCTATTAAGGAAGCTACAAACACGTGAAAGAAAAAGTAAGCTTGGGTTTTGATGTGGAAAAGATAAAATAAATGACATGAGGAAAGAAGAAGGAATAAATACATAAGGCAACGAGCTTATAAGGAGAAACATACATGTTGGAATAAGACTTGTACATTAGTAAAAAGCATGGCTGAGTAGATTCTCATGTTGCCATGATGCTCACTAGGTCATACATAATCACATGGGATAGAATAAGTGATACACATACTTCTCACGAGGGGTTTTTGGAAAGGAAAAGCTTGGGCAGAACGTGTTGGGGTCTGGACAGAAAGATAATGTGAGAACATTCCTCAGTTTTGGGAGAGCTCTAGAGACATGAAAAGGGATTGACTCATTATTAATCCATCAAGCTCTAATGGATGTGGACTCTCTGATAAACATGTATTTCTCGCCTTTTACTCTCTTCCGGACTGACCCTCGCTACAGTGAAAATTAACCTTCGCTATAGTGAGCTCGTGTTATCTGGCTTCGCTATGGTGAGGTGTAACCTTCGCTACGGCGAGCTCGTATCAATTCCCTTCGCTAAGCTCTAATATCATACCTTCCATAGGCAAGAGCAAATTTTGACGGGCATGTCGTACAACCCTCAAAATAAAACTAGGTTGACTAAAAATATAGCAAGTGGCACAACCTAGGTCATCTCCCTTGGAAATGGAATTCAATGCTTAATTAAGTTTCTAAGTGTTAAAAGACTCTAAATATTTCTAAACTAAGGAGGGGTTTGATTGATTCAAACTAATTGAAATCTAATTGAATTAAAATTCCTAATTCCTAGTTGTATGGATGAATTATGGTAGATAATGGCTTGTGACTAGCTTAGGAATGGTCTCTTGGTATCCACTATCCTTATCCTATTCCAATTGTGATTAATTCTGACCTAAGAATTCCTAATTATGTTCATTATAAGTTATCTTGAGTTACCACACAAGAATCAAGAGATTAACAATCTAATGTTGAATTGAGACCTCAATCCCGCATTAAACCGTTAACTCTTGTCTTTAAGATCAATGAACATCCAATTTGATTAATTAACCGATTAATTAGCCTCTGATTCATCATCCAAAAATGTTTAATTAACCAACTAAACACTAAGGAATTCTCAAATAGACATTTAAGCACATAACCTCACTCATGCATTTCATCGAACACCTTCGTGGCATACATGAGAGATTAGAGAGAATAATGAAAAATCATATTTAAATCCAACCAATTAATCAACAAAAAAGGTTTCCTAATCAGTGTCTAACCAGCCACTAATTAATTACACAAATTCCTAATCAAATACAACTTAACCAAGATTGTACAGAAAAAGAAAAAGTGTAGGAAAATCAAGGAATCTTAGCCAAAATTCTGCTTCTTCTCCAAGGATTCAAGTTTTAGCCAAGAGCTTCCTCCCTTGCTAGCCTCAAGATGGAAATTAGATCTTCATATTATGATGGAATGGAGATGGAGAGAATGGAGAGATGGATGGTTCTGTGAGTGGAGGCGTAGGGGGATGGACGAATGACAGCTAGGGTTTTTGTAATGGATGAATGTGTATTATATATGTTGAATGGACCGGGCTGCGCGAATGAATGGCGTGAATGACGTGATGATCAATAGCTTCCCCCAAATGTAGCGTCAGGATGTGTATTTCTGCTCCCTTTCACGTGCTATTCATTTATCAATTCACGTGCTCAGCTTTTGTTCCATTTGCCTGAAGCTATTATGCATGAGATGGGCCCCACTTTATTTTATATTCCATATGAAACTTTGCCCGTTTCTGCTTTTCACGTTTTACTTCAGCATCTTCATGCAACCAGAATGTGGCTTCTTCAATCAGCCCAGCACGTAGAACTCGAGCTCTGCTCCACGTTGCTTCTCTTTGCATGTGAGCTGCCTTCGTGTTACTTTGGTTCTGCCCTGTCATTCTACTGCATGTTGCTTCGTCTGCTGCTTGTTTCTGTTCACGTCCCTGGAGCTTTACTCGTTGCTGTCTCTATTTCAGCTGGCACAGCTTCTTCGTTCTGCTGCATGTGAGCTGCTGCACTTCCTTCAATGTAAACCCAAGCTCAAACTTCTCACGTGGCTTTGCTTCTTTTTCTTTCCCATTTATTCTGCTGCCAGCCTATTCTGCTTCTGCCATTGCATGTGTGTATGACGTTAAGTGGACTGCCACATGGTTCTTTGCATCACATGGATCTGCTACATGTATTTAAGTGGATGAAGATTCAATTTCCCATTCAAAGCTCCAATTTTCATATTAAAATTCTGCACAAAAAAGTGTAGAAAAGATGAAATATGAATATTCATAAAATTCATTTAAAATTATTTATGCATTTAAAATCAATTATTTTGCCAATTAATTCATAAAGTGTAGAGAATGGTTACTAAAACAAAATTCCATCTAATTGAACCCCTAAAGTCATATTTGGACACTAAAATACTTAAGTTAGGAGAATAAAATAGATAGAAATACATGTTTATCAAATTCCCCCACACTTAAACCTTTGCACTCCTGGGCAAAGCTTAAAATCCAAGATAAAGAATGAATTGAAGCATCCAGCTAGTAGAATGGCAAGTGGGAAATGAAAATGGAAAAGAAAGTGTACGAATCACAAGCTAGAGATTAATCACAACTCTTCATCACTTCAACAATCATAACTAATTTCACTTGCATCAAGAATTAAGTTCATGGCAATTTCATTTGAAAAGAATGAATTAAAATGCATAGCCTCTCATGGATTAGTGTTTACTCTCATCTCTCAAGTGTTTATGGCCAATGTATATCACTCAAATTTCACCTATCAAAGTTCACTACCATAAGCTTGTCTAGCTTCTAAATCTCCACCACCTATGCCAAATGCAATGCATAAATCAATAGGACTTTATTTAGGGTTGTAATGGGGTTAGGAATGAAATGAATGGTAAGAATAAGGGAAAACTAAACAAATTGATACCTTAGGACCTCAAGAGCAATAAATGGACCCTAGGATAGAGAATTTCTAGGCCTTATTTCCAACTAGCAATAGGCAACTACAAACTCAATTTGAAACACTTTTTTTTTTTTTGGCTTTCTTTTTTTTTTTTTTTTTTCCTTTTGCTTTTTTTTTTTGTCTTTTCTTCTCTTTGCATTTTTTTTTCTTAAAACAAATTCTTTGAATCACAATGGCCTTAATGGATGCAAAGCATACATTCTCTCATCCCAAACAAGTGCAATGCTCCTTGAAATTTCTAAGGCATCTTAAAACACGGTAGGAAACACTTTTAAATGGCTATGGGTAACAAGAAAAGAAAATACAAGGCTCAAAGTGGCTAAACAATGGATAAAGATGCATGAATGGTTGGCTTTTTGGCTCTAGCTGTAAAAGAAATAAATGCCTTATCATTTTCATGCATGCAAGTGCAAATATGGTCTTAACAAAGAATTAAGACAAGTTCTAGAGTGAAGCAAAGATAGGTGAATACACACTAGAATTGAACAATTAAGGCTTAAATTCTCACCAGCTAATGGCTATCAAATAATTCATTGAAATCAAATTCATTGCCACTTCACTTGAATCAAGACACAAGATCCATCACTTATTATGTCTAAGCAAATCCAAGCTATAATCATCTCAACTTGCAACTTTTACAGAAAAGATTGAAGAAAAATCACGCTATTTTTCAAAAATTTTCTCAAAAATTTTAAAATTTTTTTTTTTTTCAAAACAAGGAAAAAGATGGATGGAATGACTCTCTAAATTTTGACGGGCTTGTCATGCAACCCTCAAAATAAAACTAGGTTAGATATTAAATGCAATATAGGGCACAACCTAGGTCATCTCCCTTGGAATTAGAATTCAATATTCAATTGGGTTCTCTAAGTGTTCTAAGGTCCTAGAACTACCTAATTTGGGGGTTTTGGTTGAATTAAACTAATCTAAAATGAAATTGAAACAAAATTCCTAAATACTACCTAATTGGATGAATTGTGATGAATGATGGGCTTGTGACTAGCTTAGGAATCATCTCTTGGTATCCACTATCCTTATCCTATTCCAATTGTGATTAATTCTGGCCTAAGAATTCCTAATTATGTTCATTACAAGTTATCTTGAGTTACCACACAAGAATCAAGAGATTAACAATCTAATATTGAATTGAGACCTCAATCCCGCATTAAACCGTTAACTCTTATCTTTAAGATCAATGAACATATAATTTGATTGATTAACTAATTAATTATCTTCTGATTCATCATCCAAAAATGTTTAATTAACTAACTAAACACTAAGGAATTCTCAAATCAAACAATCAAACACAAAATCTCACTCATGCATTTCATCGAACACCTTCGTGGTATACATGGGAGATTAAAGAGAATAATGAAAAATCAGATTCAAATTCAACCAATTAATCAACAAAAATAATTCCTAATCAGTGTCTAACCAGCCACTAATTAATTACACAATTTCTCAATCAAATATAACTCAACCGAGATTATACAAGAAAAAGAAAAAGTGCTGAAAAAAAATCAAGGAATCTTAGCCAAAATTCTGCTTCTTCTCCAAAGATTCAAGCTTTAGCCAAGAGCTTCCTCCCTTGCTAGCCTCAAGGTGGAGATTAGATCTTCATATTGGCGTGGTTGTAGATGGGGAATGGAATGGAAAGAATTATGTGGAGTGGACGAAGGCGAAGGGGATGGAGAGTGTGTATGGAGGCGTCGGTGTGGTTGAATGACGGCTAGGGCTTTTTTTTATGGATGAATGTGCGAATGTGTATTATATATGTTGAATGGGCCGGGCTGCGCGAATGAATGGCGTGAATGACGTGATGATCAATAGCTTCCCCCAAATGTAACGTCTGGATGTGTATTTCTGCTCCCTTTCACGTGCTATTCATTTATCAATTCACGTGCTCAGCTTTTGTTCCATTTGCCTGAAGCTATTATGCATGAGATGGGCCCCACTTTATTTTATATTCTATATGAAACTTTGCCCGTTTCTGCTTTTCATGTTTTACTTCAGCATCTTCATGCAACCAGAATGTGGCTTCTTCAATCAGCCCAGCACGTAGAACTCGAGCTCTGCTCCACGTTGCTTCTCTTTGCATGTGAGCTGCCTTCGTGTTACTTTGGTTCTGCCCCGTCATTCTACTGCATGTTGCTTCGTCTAACTGCTCATTCCACCCTTTTCCTGGGTTATTTTCACGTGTTTTTCCATGTCCCATGCAGCTGCTGTGCTCTTCTTTTTCTTCTCGTCTCAGAAGCAACTCGTGCCTCTCCTTGCATGTTCTTCTCTGTTGTTGCATGCTGTCCAGATGTAGCTTCAGCGTCTTTCACTGGTTCCGCTGCCATTTGTTTCTTCATGCTCCTCACGCCAAAATAGTAGCTTTGCCTTCTCTGTTCTGCATGTGTGTAACTTGCATGACAACTGCTGTTTGCATGCTTGAAAGCTCCTTTCAGCGTCACTTTCTTCCTCTCAAATGCACCTTTTGCTCATCTTTGCTCTTGCTTCACATTCTCAAGTTTTTTTAGCTCCACAAAAAGTACACTTGAAGCTCAATCTTCTCCTTCAATTTAATTTCTCATTCAAGCTAATTGCTCATCAAAAATTCTGCACAAAAGAATAGAGAATATTCAATAAAATTATCCACAAAATTATTTAAAAGAATTTCATGCCTTAAAACTCAATAATTTTGCTAATTAATTCACAAAGTGCATAAGTGGCTAATAAAATCAAATTGTATCTAATTAAACCTTTAAAGCCATCTTTGATCATTAAAATGACTAAGTTAGGAAGAATAAAAGATATAAAATTCATGCTTATCAAATTCCCCCACACTTAAACCTTTGCACTCCTGGGCAAAGCTCAAAATCCAAGATAAAGAATGAATTTGAAACACCCGGCTAGTAGAATTGCAAGTGGAAAATGAAAATGAGAAAGGGAAAGTAAAAATCACAAATTAGAGACTAATCATAACTTTTCAACACTTCAACAATCCAAGCTAATTTCGCTTGTATCAAAAATTAAGTTCCATGGCAATTTATTTGAAAAAAATGAAATAAAATGCATAGCCTCTCACATGGATTAGTGTTTACTCTCATCTCTCAAGTGTTTATGGGCAATGTATATCACTCAAATTTCACCTATCAAAGTTCACTACCATAAGCTTGTCTAGCTTCTAAATCTCCACCACCTATGCCAAATGCAATGCATAAATCAATAGGACTTTATTTAGGGTTGTAATGGGGCTAGGAGAGATGAAATGAATGGATACAAAAATAAAGGGAAAAACAAATAGCAAATAGAACACCTTAGGATCTCAAGAGCACTCAATGACAATCTAGGATAGGGAAGAGTGTGCATCCAAGGCCTTATTTCTAACAAGCAATAGGCAACTATAAACTCAACTTAAAATACTTTTTTTTTTTTTGACTTTCTATGACTTCCTTTTCTTTTTTTTTTTTTTTTTTTTTTGCTTTTCTTTTACTTTTCTTTTTGCTTTTCTATCTTTTCTTTCTTTGCATTTTTTTTTCAGAACAAATTCTTTGAATCACAATGGCCTTAATGGATGCAAACCACACATTCACCTATCTTATTTAGATGTAATGCTCCTTAAAGTCCTTAAGGCATCTTAAAACAAGGTGGAAAACACATTTTAATGGCTATAGGCTCAACAAGAAAAGAAAATACAAGTCCAAAGTGGCTGAACAATGGATAAAATGTATGTATGGTTGGCTTTTTAGCTCTAGCTGTAAAAGAAATAAATGCCTTATCATTTTCATGCATGCAAGTGCAAATATGGTCTTAACAAAGAATCAAGACAAGTTCTAGAGTGAAGCAAAGATAGGTGAATACACACTAGAATTGAACAATTAAGGCTCAAATTCTCACCAGCTAATGGCTATCAAATAATTCATTGAAATCAAATTCATTGCCACTTCACTTGAATCAAGACACAAGATCCATCACTTATCATGTCTAAGCAAATCCAAGCTATAATCATCTCAACTTGCAACTTTTACAGAAAAAATTGAAGAAAAATCACGCTATTTTTCAAAAATTTTCTCAAAAATTTCAAATTTTTTTTTTTTTTCAAAACAAGGAAAAAGATGGATGGAATGACTCTCCCCCCCCCCCCACTTAAATGTTGCATTGTCCTCAATGTCAGCACACAATCCAGTAAACAGATAAACAACATAATATAAAGAGTGAAAAGAGAGAATACAATCGGATGAACTTGAAAATGGAGATCTCAAGGTGGCTCAGATTTCCTTTGCAGCTGGTTAGCAATTTATTTCCTACAAAGCAAAAACAAAACAAACTGTAATGCAGAAAAGAAAAAGAAAACTACATCCTAAACTAAAAAGAACTCCATAAAAGACTAACTAATCATATGTATCAAAAACAAGAATTAAAACCTCTTTATTCCTTCTTAACTGGACAAATTTAAGTCTCACCACTTTAAAACATTTGGATTGATCATTCAGTGATGACTCATGGACTTTCTCAACCATCAGTAGTCTTAGAAAGTCATTTTTAGCATTTTTAGAAACAATAAAAGAATAAAAATCAAATTCAGGATATTTAAAACCAAAGAAAGAAAATTTAAAATCAAACTGAAAATTTGAACTTTCTAAAAATCTATCAAATCCAATGAAATCTACTGGACTCCCATCAGTAAGAGTCACTACATCAACAGAAAAGTTAGATTGTAACTTCTCACAGCCCTTTAAGTTCAAGGTGTCTGGCAGTTGCTGTGTCTCAGCTAGGAGAGTCTGTGGCTTGTAGGGAACTGCTTTACCAACCTCAGGAATTTGTTCATGACTTTCAACAATAGAGACAGTATCTTCCCTAACCAAAGAGACATCAGTAGGCTCACAAAATTCTAGACAATTATCAACAGCAAAATCAAGTCTCTCACTAGTATCAACAAGAGTACAAGGATCAACAGGATTTTCAACGTCAACATTATCTTTATGCATATTCTCATCAATACTAGTATGATCAAAAGAATCAGGTTCATTAACAATTTTAGTGCAAATCAAGGATTCCATGGATTTAGCAAATTTATCAGACTCCAGAAACTCATTAATCTCAGCACATATAGGACATGTATGCAATTCATCACATAAGCATTGCAAATTTGAGTCTGAATTATTAACAAGTTGTCCAACAATTTCAATATCTATATCCTCTTCACATGTTACATCTACCATTTCATCAGTCACATCATGACATGCTAGTGAGGAATCATAATGATCAGTATATGTGATGGACTCACTAGTCTCAATGGAAGAATTAATCTGAGAGTATTCATCACATATAGTAGATTCAACACACATAGAATCAAGAAATGCATCCAAATCAGTTATGTCACATGATCCAGATGGCATGTTGTCTCTAAACTCAATAGGTGCATCATCAACAGACTTATCAACTAATCCCACACCAAGAATAGCATGATCATCATATTCTAAGTCACCCCCACACTTATCTACTACCCTAGACTCAAGAGATTCATCATTAACAGGCTCAGAAATAGAATTATCACTAAGATCACAGCTAGGTGTAGACATACCAAGTGCATCAGTACACAAGGATTCATGAACATCACAAAATGTGTCAATTTTGTTCAATGAGCTACCACAATCAATCATATCAAGAGATTCAACAATTATTTCCTCATCAACAACATCATCATCATGTAATTCAGAATCAACAACATTATATGCATTAGGAATCACAGTGCTATCAAGCAAGCTAGAGTTTTTTCCAATAAATTGTAAAACATTAGAAGATGGAAGGATATTACCCAATGAATAGGACTCTTCTCCTCTATGCGTTCCTTTCTAATTTGTTCTTCAGTCAATTCAATAGCACTTGAAGTTGGTTGATTCAATTGAATTCCGGAATCCTTCATCATGTTGTCAAGCCTTTGTTGCATTTCGAGATACCACCGTTCATGTTCTTGTTTGAATTGAAGATTTTCAGCCTCCCTTTGTTGGATTCGAAGATTATAGGCCTTCAAATGCTCTATCATCCTCTCTTCCAAACTTGGTTCCCTCTGAGGCTCTTGTTGCATGTATTCCTCATGGTAGTTATGAGGATGATATTCTGGCTCTTGCCTATAGTAATCATGGTATGGCTCATGATGATGGTGGTAATTTGGGTGGATCTCATATGGATTGTGGTTTGGTTGGTAGCATGGTGGTTGGACTTCACAAAAATGATGGTGTGGTTGGTAGCATGGTGGTTGGAATTGTTGGTATTGTTGTGCCTGTTGTTCTTGTGTTTGTCTTTCAAGCAAGCCTTGAAGCATTGACATGACATTATCCAACTTCTGAGAAATCCTATGCTCTCTACAAGAATCATAGACACCTTGATTAGAATAGTAAGGATCCACTTAAAAGCAAGGAAAAATGAGAAGCACAATTAATTTCAGCACAAGCAAATCTCAAACAAATTATAACTAAAATTAACTCAAACTCAAGAAAATAAAATTCAATTAAAGCTAAGACTTACCTAACAATCTAAAACACTCCTAAACAGAGGTTAGTGAACACAAAATAAACTCACAAAAAAAAAAATAAATAAATCCAGAAAAATTGAAAAATTCCTAAAAAATTCGAGAAAATACTAAAAAATTCGAAAAAGTGCTTCAAACGTTGGAATTTGGCCAAAAATTGGTACATCTAATAGCGTTGCTATTAATTTTGTTTAAAACACCCAAAAACCTTGGAAAACAGCATTTGAGAATTTTCTGGGTACATTCAAACAAAAATTCCAGCAACTAGGACACTTAACGCGCAACACCGAAATTAACCGATTCCAAGTTCAAAACAGAACAAAAATAAAACCAAAACAGAATCAAAACAGAGCTAAAACAAAACAAAAACACTTAGAAAACTTTCTCAAACAATTGAGACTCCAAATCCCCGGCAACGGCGCCAAATTTTGACGGGCTTGTCGTACAACCCTCAAAATAAAACTAGGTTGACTAAAAATATAGCATGTGGCACAACCTAGGTCATCTCCCTTGGAAATGGAATTCAATGCTTAATTAAGTTTCTAAGTGTTAAAAGACTCTAAATATTTCTAAACTAAGGAGGGGTTTGATTGATTCAAACTAATTAAAATCTAATTGAATTAAAATTCCTAATTCCTAGTTGTATGGATGAATTATGGTAGATAATGGCTTGTGACTAGCTTAGGAATGGTCTCTTGGTATCCACTATCCTTATCCTATTCCAATTGTGATTAATTCTGACCTAAGAATTCCTAATTATGTTCATTATAAGTTATCTTGAGTTACCACACAAGAATCAAGAGATTAACAATCTAATGTTGAATTGAGACCTCAATCCCGCATTAAACTGTTAACTCTTGTCTTTAAGATCAATGAACATCCAATTTGATTAATTAACCGATGAATTAGCCTCTGATTCATCATCCAAAAATGTTTAATTAACCAACTAAACACCAAGGAATTCTCAAATAGACATTTAAGCACATAACCTCACTCATGCATTTCATCGAACACCTTCGTGGCATACATGGGAGATTAGAGAGAATAATGAAAAATCATATTTAAATCCAACCAATTAATCAACAAAAAAGGTTTCCTAATCAGTGTCTAACTAGCCACTAATTAATTACACAAATTCCTAATCAAATACAACTTAACCAAGATTGTACAGAAAAAGAAAAAGTGTAGGAAAATCAAGGAATCTTAGCCAAAATTCTGCTTCTTCTCCAAGGATTCAAGTTTTAGCCAAGAGCTTCCTCCCTTGCTAGCCTCAAGATGAAAATTAGATCTTCATATTACGATGGAATGGAGATGGAGAGAATGGAGAGATGGATGGTTCTGTGAGTGGAGGCGTAAGGGGATGGACGAATGACGGCTAGGGTTTTTGTAATGGATGAATGTGTATTATATATGTTGAATGGGCCGGGCTGCGCGAATGAATGGCGTGAATGACGTGATGATCAATAGCTTCCCCCAAATGTAGCGTCTGGATGTGTATTTTTGCTCCTTTTCACGTGCTATTCATTTATCAATTCACGTGCTCAGCTTTTGTTCCATTTGCCTGAAGCTATTATGCATGAGATGGGCCCCACTTTATTTTATATTCCATATGAAACTTTGCCCGTTTCTACTTTTCACATTTTACTTCAGCATCTTCATGCAACCAGAATGTGGCTTCTTCAATCAGCCCAGCACGTAGAACTGGAGCTCTGCTCCACGTTGCTTCTCTTTGCATGTGAGCTGCCTTCGTGTTACTTTGGTTTTGCCCCGTCATTCTACTGCATGTTGCTTCGTCTGCTGCTCGTTTCTGTTCACGTCCCTGGAGCTTTACTCGTTGCTGTCTCTGTTTCAGCTGGCACAGCTTCTTCGTTCTGCTGCATGTGAGCTGCTGCACTTCCTTCAATGTAAACCCAAGCTCAAACTTCTCACGTGGCTTTGCTTCTTTTTCTTTCCCATTTATTCTGCTGCCAGCCTCTTCTGCTTCTGCCATTGCATGTGTGTATGACGTTAAGTGGACTGCCACATGGTTCTTTGCATCACATGGATCTGCTACATGTATTTAAGTGGATGAAGATTCAATTTCCCATTCAAAGCTCCAATTTTCATATTAAAATTCTGCACAAAAAAGTGTAGAAAAGATGAAATATGAATATTTATAAAATTCATTTAAAATTATTTATGCATTTAAAATCAATTATTTTGCCAATTAATTCATAAAGTGTAGAGAATGGTTACTAAAACAAAATTCCATCTAATTGAACCCCTAAAGTCATATTTGGACACTAAAATACTTAAGTTAGGAGAATAAAATAGATAGAAATACATGTTTATCACTCTCCCTCTTATTTTCCTTCATTTATCTCTTCAATGAAAGCTTAAATTTGCTTGTTGGCTAGCTAAGAATGTGATTCCATGGATGAATATTTGAGCTCCAAGATGCATCTCCAAATTGGCTAAATTCTCTTCTCTCCATCTTTTATTTTCAACATTAATTTCTTTGTTTAATTTGACTTGGTTTAGCTTGTTAATTGGAGAATTTGGTGGCTAAATGTACTGGAATAATTTTCTTTATTTTGATTATAATCTCAAGATTGAAGGTTGATTTTGATGCCTAAGTGTTTGTAGAAATTCCAAACTTAATGGTTGTCCGATTTACTGGTTAATTCCTCTTGTTTTTAGGCTATTTAGTGCAATGGTCATTGTATTGAGTGGCTATACTTTTATGTGGTTACTATACTTAAGGAAATCCTTAATCTAATTGGTTAATTAGCATCTCTAAGTAGATTTTTCAACTACTTTAATGAGCATTTAGGCACTATTTTAGTGTGTTCTTATCCCTAACTCAAGCGGCTAATTTTTCAAGGTTCCTTATGGTTGCAATTTCCTTGATAATTAGTAATTTGAGTTTTGGATGGTAATTTAAGAATTTTTATAAAGAATACATTAAGAAGCAAGAATTTAAGTGCAAGTTTAGTTATATTAAAAATGAATGATAATTGAATTCTAAGGAATCCATTCAATGTAACACCTATCCTAGTATATAAATACTTAGCATATAATTCAAAGCATTAGTCACAAGGACCCCAAATATGCATGATGGGCTATGGATCCCATCTATAAATCATAGGCCCAAGTATCTATGTTGATATAACAATGGAGGCTTCACCTTTTTTAATACAATTAAAGATCTAAATGAGGGCTCAACCCTATTTCCACAAAAATACTTGCTCAACAATTATTTCATAATCAGAGAGTTTCGCCAATTTTATTCAATTCAAATCACTAAAAACTCAGAGTCCGCAACTTAGATAAACAAATTAAAGTATCCAGTCCACATAAGTAAATCCCAAATTACTAAGTATAATAAATAAGTAAAATAAGGTCCTATTAACCAAAATGATTAAATCATAATTAAAATATTATAGTCCAAAAACAATGAAACTAAATAGACGTCCTAAGGTCATGGCAAATAGTAAACAGTAACCTAGCATGTGCTCGAGGAGCACAAGAACCAGTAGCTCACTCTTTCACTGCCTTCCCTTGCCTCCTATTCAATCCTTCGCTTGAAAATGTTAAAAGAAAGGGTGAGCACTAACGTCTTAGTAACCTAGAGTTTTACCATGTACATATGACCCAGCAAACTATATATAAATGACATACCATAGGCATACGTGCAATTCCATCAGCATTATTATTAATTATTAGCATAAAAGATCACAGGGTATAATCCATGAGTTATATAAAAAATGATAATATGCAGTATGTGCAACCTCCCTTATTTCTCCATCCAGCCTTATACTGCTGACTGGATGTTGGGAATTTCGAGACACAGCAAAAAATTAAAATTTATAAACCCCGAATCCCTTCCCATGGATCCATCAATGTCATTTAAATCGAGTAGAATCTAGAAATATTTACCTTTGTTACATGATACTTCTTTCACCATCGGATCTTAGGAACCGATCTTCATATTTGCTCCCTCTACTGGTATCCACATGAATGATTGCTCAACTCGAACTATAACATCCAGTTCTCTGAAAACAAGAGAAAACATGAGAAACGTAACATACGATTTCTCCGTTAACGAACAAAATTCACTGGATACAAAAGGAAGTCCCCCAAGATGATGTAGTTAAAGTTCCAAAAAAATTGGAAAGCATTCTAGACTCCTAAAAATGAAAATCCTAGGCTTAGAGGAAGAGAAAAATAGAGCTAGAATGAAGATATAATTTCTTATGAAAAACTTACAAAACGTAATGACATTTTCATAATTTTGAGAAAATTTTAGAATTTATATAGAAGGGCTTTTTAAATGAAAGTTTTGAGTTTCCTAAGGTTCTCAGAGGCCCTAAAAACCATCGGAAGGCCCGGGACAACTTAAGCTCCTCTGGTGGACACTTTTGAACGTCGATGTAGCTGAACTTTGATGGAATGTTTTAGCTCTGATTTAAGTGATTCCAAAGGCATTTTACTAAATTGGGAACCTAAATTTCATAATAGAAAAAATGGTTCTAAAAAAGGAGCTAAAACGAATTAGAAATGAAAATACCAAGAACGAAAGGCAAAATAAGAATTTTTAAAAAGTTTTTCTTCCTCCCTTATACATATAAGTGGCTCCTCACTCTCACCCTCATGTAGCTTCATATGTCTCTGCCCAAAAGCCAGAGAAAACCCTAGGGGATGAGGCACACAAGAGGAGGAAGAAAAGGAGGAGAAATTCAAGCTTAAAGGTAGGAAATTTAGTAATTTTTCATGCTTTCTTCTATCCAAACCTCCTCTCCTTCATTCTCTTCTGTTTCCTTTAATTCAAATGAATTTTAAAAATCTATTTTAAGGGAGAAACTTAGGGGAAAATTTGGATTTGAAGAGAGGAACTTGGAGAAAGCAAGATTCAAGTGAGAAAAGGTAAGAAAACAAGGTAAATCTTGCATCCCATGGTAGCTACTCCTCTCCCTTTCTTCTTTATATTTCACCCCATGTATGTAGATGTTAGAGGGCTGAAATTTTGAGGAGAACCAAGGGTGAATTCTATGAATTTAAGGGAGGAGAGTAAGAAAATGCAAAGAAATTCAAGAAAAGGCCATAGATTTTCAAGGTAGCAAACCTAGGGTCTCATAGGTTCCCTTGAAAATCTGATTTGATATAATTATTCTTAGGCCCAAATGAATGTTTAAATGAGTTCCTAAGATCCTTAGGAGTCTCCCCATATGGATCTTCCATGTAGAAAACAAAGCAAACTCCATGGAGACTAAAAGGAGACATAGGCTCGACCTAAAGGGGATAAGACACCTAGGGAGAGTTTTAAATTTTTCCAAAGTCATTTTTGAGTCATATATAATGAATGAAAATGAAGGGAGGCCTTGGGAAAAATTTAGAACTTATAGAAAGTGAGTTGATGCTTTATATTCCATATTATGACCTAAAAAAGTAATATATAGTTAGACTCTTGGTTTTAATTGTGTGATGACTCCAAGAGGCTTAAAAGGAGTCAAGAATCATATTTGAAAGGAAAGAATGGAGCTTAGAATTTATTTGAGGGGTGTTTGCTTCATTAGGTGCAATTATGGAACTATAATGACGTTATAGACCAAACTAATGTCTAAGCAAATTGTATGGCCTTAGAATTGAATCCATGAACCTAATTGGCTTCCATAAATTATGTCTAGGCCAAGAGAAATCTTCCCCATACTTTTGTGTGTGTGTAGCCGAAACAAGGAAGGAAATTTCAAGAGAAAAAGTGTGTAATTATATCTAAGGAAGCTTTCTCCATCTTCTCTCATACATGGATGTGTGCTTAATGTAACGAATGTAAATCTCGAAAACGACGAAATAAGTCATATAAAAGTAACTCCTCTGAAATGACCTAGATAATATTCCAAAAAATTTGGGTTGAGTCCTAGATTTCTAAAAATGATAATGCTAGGCTCAAACAAAAAGAAAAACGAAGTTAGGATGAAGAAATAATTTGCGGCGAAAACTGACAAAACGTAATGGTATTTTCGTAAATAAGTGCAACTTTTGGAAAACCACATAGGAGGGATTTTTAAATGAAATTTTTGAGTTGCCCAAGGTTCTCAGAGGTCCCAAAAACTGTGGGAAGCCCCGGGACAGGTAAAACCCCTCCAGTGTATATTTTTTAACGTCAGTTGACCCGAACTTTGACCGATTCATTCGGTAAGGTTTTAGCTCCAAATTGAGTGATTCCAAAGGCATTTTATTAAATTGGGAATCTAAATTTTATGATGGAAAAGACAGTTCTCAAAAAGGAGCTAAAATGAAGTCGAAACGAAATTCCCATTATAGAAGGGCAAACTTGGAATTTATGGTTTCTTGAATGTTCTAAAGAGTTCTACACTTTTCTCCCTTCTTCTCCTCTTTAATAAGCACAACCCTTTCTGCCCAAAATACAGAAAATCTTCAGCTCTCTTAGGCACACAAGAAGGAGGAGAAAAAGAGAAAGAAAGCCAAGGAGAAACTATGTAATTTCATGGAATTTCTTGCTCCATCTTCCTCCAATCTTGTTCTCCTCTCTTCCTCCTTTCTTTCCATGGATTTTTTTTAATGATTTGGTTCTGTTTTGAAGTCAGATCAAGGAGGGAAATTTCGTGTTTGGAGAAGAGAAGCCAACCAAGGGAAGAAACATCCAAGAAACTAAGGAAAAATAAGGTAAAATCTCATTCCTATGGTAGCCTTTTCTTGTCCCTTCTTCTTGTATGCTTCAGCCAACATAGGATGGGATAGGAGGGGCTGGATTTTGGCCAGAACCGAGAGAGAAACCTAGGGAAAAGAGTGCAAGGATTAAGAATATGGCAAGAAATTCAAGTAAAAATCAAAGGAAAACAAGTTAGAAAAGTGTAGTGCTTTCTAGAGTTTTTCAAAATCTGATTTTGTGTGAATGTTTCCTTGGCTATTTGAATGTTCCCTTGAGCTCCTAAGACCTCTAGAAAGCCTCCCATGTGGCTCTCCCATCAAGGAAAAATCACAAAGTCCATGAACCTTCCTTATGGTGCATATTTTGGCCAAGCTAGGTTCATTAGGCTAGGGGATATTTTAAGTTGTTCTAGCCTTGGTTTGGGACTTTATATGATGTTAGAAGATGGGAGAAACCATTGGGAAAAATTTAGGAGCCATAGATTGGGAGATGGGACAATGGTGTCCATAATGGTGCCTTATGAAGCAACTTGGTATTTCAATGGTGCAATTGAATATGTGATTGCTCCAAGGACCTTAAATGAGTCCAAGAAGTCTAGAAATAACAAAATAATGGAGCCTAGCACTTGAATGATATGGATTGCTTCAATAGGTCATTTATGGAACCAATATGTCCATTATGGAACCAAGTATATGATAAGTTTTAGTTTAATGTCTTGGCTTGCTTCAAGGATGTGATTGTGTGTTATTTGTGATGTCTAGGTCACGAGGACCTTACTCCACCTAAGTGCTCTTATGAAACCAAGGAGGGGAAGGAAATTGCAAAGTGTGCTTGCGTAAATTGAAAGGTAGCTCTCCACCTCATTCTCTTGCATTCTTGTGTGCATATGTATATGTTATGTGCTTGTATATGCTTTGAGAACATGCCACTTGATGTCTTGAAATTGCATTGGTACCAATGTGTCTTCTTGAATGACTATGGTTGTGGAAAGAGCTCATAAGGGTAAGGTGATATCAAAAGTCCCTTGATGAAGGTGAGGAGATGCCAAAAGTCTTATGGCATGGGTGAGACAAGGCCAAAAGTCCCTTGAATGGGTGAGGTTAGGTTAAAAGTCCCTAGGCCAAGAGTGAGGCAAATCCAAAAGTCCTAGAAATGGGGTGAGGCTAAACCAAAAGTCCCTAGAGCATGAAAATGGTCTTGACATGTGAATGTGGCATGGAATGGAATTTATTGCACACTTTATGCTTACATAGTATGAATTTGATGTATGTATGCCTTGAATGTGATGTGAGTGGGTGTGTGAGCTATTGAAATTCTTGGAATCACACTCCCCTTTCCCCCTCATCCTTGAATTGTTTAGGTGGTGTTGCAAGTCAAGGAGATGCAAGCCAAGGATATTGAACATCTTTATTTTGGTGTATTATGTACTTTAAGTAGTGGTTGAATGTCAAACTAATGATGCATGTAATGTTTTTGTTATATAAGACTATGAACAAGTGTAAAATGATGTATGAACATGATGTAGACTTTATATGACACTAAAAGTAATGGAATTATGCAAATTGGCTCCTTGATGGTTTCATGTAACTATGCACAAATGGATGTTGAGAGACCAAAATGAGATGCATGAGGTTTAGGATCACTTGGGCAGTTTCTACAAGTCATATTTGTGCTTTGAAACTTGCTCAAGGGGTGCCAAACTCAAGAAGAGGCCATTTGGTGTAAAGTGACTCTTGATAGGAAGTAAAAATGACTATTTCATGAGGCTATATCACTTTTTGTCCAAATGAGCTCTTCTTGGTCTGAAATTTGGCATGCATATATATCTTATTAGGAGCTTTTTGGGAAGATAAAGTTGATAATTTTTGGAAGTCTGTGGAATATTTGATGAATTGTTGAAATTAAGATTTTTTCTGGTTTTGGTCTTTGGTACTGTAACATTGGTCCGAAATTAAACTTTGTCACTCATGGGGCACATGATGTCCAATTACCACAACCTTTTATATAGAGAAACTAGACACTCCCAGTGACTTGCTCCAACTAGAAGCACCTCATTTGGCACTCTAGAGAGGGAGATACGATTTTTCAAAGATTCAGTCCAGTGTCAGGCATCCAACCAGACCTTAGTCACTGTTCAATCAAAATTCAAGGTCTGGGGGAGCTTGAACTGGTCTGAAGTTATTTTTTCCCTCTAACTAACACCCCTAGCTTTCCAAATTGGTATCATTCACTGGATTTGGAATTTCTTGGAATTAATTGGACATTTTTTAAATTTATATTAGTAAACTGTGACAGCATCAGGACCCAGTTCAACCTCCAGATCATTTCACGTGTCAAACGTTCGTTTTGTGAGATTTTATGACTTGTAACTATTTTTAACATAAATTAGACATCCTAGGCTTTCCAAAATGATCAAGATTACATGATTTCAATTTTTCTAGATTTACTTATGATTTTCCAAAGTTTTGGACAGAATAGTGGCAAATCTGGCCGAAATTCAATGAGTTCCATTCATGCTCCATTTCGGTTTCCTTGAGTTATGAGCAAGATTTTGTGATGAAAATGGGTTGTAATAATGTATTTAAATATGAGGATGCATGGTATGAACCTACACGGTGCACATGTCACCGATTTAAAATCTTTAAGCGTAACGCAATGCGATTAAATCCATTATTGTTGGTCCATTTTCCATGTATTCTTATGAAAATGATGATAGGGAGCTTATGAATGCCATGAATGGGATTAGATATATATGGTATTACACTTAGCTTGTCTTAGAATATGTGTATGTGTATTTTCAAGCCATGAAAAGTATGTTAGTATGATTTCATATGCCATGGTTTCATGATGACATATTATGTTTCTAAATGATGTTATGATATTTGTTTGGGTTTTCTTGAGTGTGGAGAGGCCAAGAACCCTTATCCATGGTGAGGATGAGACAAGAACCCTTAAGATTGGTTAAGACAAAGTAAAGAGTCTCCCAAAAGTGAGGTTGACTCCCAAGAGCATGGTTGAGTCTAAGAACCTCTTAAAGAATGGGTGAGGCAAGTCCAAAATCTATAAGTAAATGGGTGAGGCTAATCCACTTGCTTGGCAAGTTTATGTATGCTATGTAGGACTTTTTCAAAGGCTAAGAATGGTTCTTGAATGATTGCACATGTCCATATGCCATGCATGCATTTGTGAGACTTGTCTTGCATCCATTATGTATGATTAAATGGGAGATGAGATATTGGGATTCTTTGAATTTCATCCCCTCCTCTCCAATGTTCTAACATGTTAGGTGGACCAAGAGAGCAAGGAGATGGAAGCTAACCACTTGAGAGATGAGAGTATGACATTGAAAGGTATGAAATTTTTTTTTTAAGGCCATCAAGGTGGCAAATGTTGTCATCTATGGTTGTATATGACCTATGACCTCTTAAACATGTGTAATTATATTAATAAGTGATGTATGAATGAGAGTTAAAGTTGTGTATATGAATATGCACATTTTGGTTATGTGTTGGCAAGTTTTCATTATGGAAGTATGTATATAAATGGAAGTAGAATGGCCAAAATGACATGCATGAGGGTTAGAACCATTTGGATAGATCACATAAGTCCTAATTATGCTTTTAGACTTGCCTAAAAAGTGTCAAACCCCAAGGAAAGCCATTTGGACATTTTGGTATCCTATATGGAGCTAAAATTGACTATAATAGAACCCTATGTTACTTTTATCCAAATGAACTTTTCTTGATTTGAGATTTGGCATGCAAGTAGAACTTGTTGAGAGCTTTTTGGGAAGCTAAAGAACAAAATTTTTGGAGGTCTAGAGAATATTCGATGAATTTTCAAAGTTGAAAAATTTTCTAGCTTTGGTCATGTCACTATTCATACTAATCCAAATATGAAATCTATCACACAGGGCTCATATGATGTCCAATTGCCATGAAATTTTATACAAAGAAACTAGAAATTACCAGTGACTTGTAAAGCACCCCATTTGGATGCCTAGAGAGAGAGATATGAATTTTTAAAGATTCTATCTAGTATCAAGAACTCCAACGGACCTTAGGTATTGTTTGATTGATTTTCAATGCATGCACATACCTAAGCTAGTCTAGAGTTATTTTTTCCCTCTAGCTAACATCTATAACTTTCCAAATTGGTATCATTTGCATGGATTATATTTTTTTGGAATTAATTGAAAATTTTAAAGTTTGCTGCAGAATTCTGTGACAGTACTAGTGGACAGCTTGATCTTTGAACCATTTCACATGTCAAACGTCCTTTATGTTAGATGTTATAGTCTAAACATATTTTTAACATAAATTAGACATGTGTAGCTTTTCAGAATGGCTAAGAATGTATGATTTTGATTTTTCTATAATTATTTATGATTTTCCAAAGTTGTGACAGAAATGAAGACAAATCTAGTCGAAAATATATAAGTGCATTTTAAATTTCCCTTTGAGTTCCACGAGATACAAGCCACTTTTGATGATGCAAAGGAGTTGTATTCATATAATTAAATATGAGAATGTTGCGTATGAGCTCACATGGTCCACATGACACCGAATGGAATTTTCATACACAACGCAACGCAAGAAAATGCATTATCTTAATTCCCTTTTTCTTACTCTTTCGTGGAATCTATGATGTAAGGTATGGGAATGCTATAAAATGAGCTAGAAATATATGGTGTTACACGAACAGTGTGCTAGCACCTCTGTGTAATATTCGGTTCTTCAAAAACTAGAGAAAACGTGAGAAATGTAGCGTACAGTTTCTCTGTAAATGAACGAAATTCACTAGATACAAAAGGAAGTCCCTCGAAATGATGTAGTTAAGGTCCTAAAAATTTTGGGAAGCATTTTAGACTCCTAAAAATGAGAATCCCAAGCTCAGATGGAAAGAAAAATGGAGTTAGAATGAAGAAACAATTTCTTACGAAAAGCTTATGAAACATAATGGTATTTTTGTAATTTTGAGCAAATTTTGGAATTCACATAGGAGAGCTTTTTAAATGAAATTTTTGAGTTCCCCAGGGTTCTCAGAGGCCCTAAAAATCATGGAAAGCCTCGAAACAGTTAAAACCCCTCCGGTGGATGTTTTTCCAATGTCGGTGTACCCAAACTTTAACAGATTCATTTGAGAAGGTTTTAGCTCCGATTTGAGTGATTCCAAAGGCATTTTACTGAATTGGGAACTTAAATTTGATAATGGAAAAGACAGTTCTAAAAAAGGAGCTAAAATGAAGGAGAAACGAAAATGCCAAGAACAAAGGACAAAATGGAAATTTTTGAAAAGTATAACTTCCTTCCACCTATAAATAAAAGTCGCCCCACTCTCTCCTTCACTTAGTCTCAGATTTTTCTGCCCAAATTCAAAGAAGAGCCCTAGGAGAGTGGCACACCAAGGGAGGAAGAAGAGAAGGAGAAATCCAAGTTTTAAGGTATGGTTTCTTGGTAGTTTTTCATGCTTTCTTTCATCCAAACCTTCTCTCATTCATTCTCCTTTGTTTCCTTTCATTAAAATGAAGTTTAAAAATCTATTTTAAGAGAGAAACTTAGGGGAAAATTAGGATTTGAAGAGAGGAGCTTGGAGAAAGCAAGATTCAAGTGAGAAAAAGCAAGAAAACAAGGTAAATCTTGCATCCTATGGTAGCTACTCCTCCCCCCTTCTTCTCCATATTTTGCCCCATGTATGTAGATGTTAGAGGGCTAGAATTTTGAGGAGAACCAACGATGAATTCTATGAATTTAAGGGAGGAGAATAAGAATATGCAAAGAAATTTAAGAAAAGGCCATGGATTTTCAAGGTAGCAAACCTAGGATTTCATGGGTTCCCTTGAAAATTTGATTTGATATAATTATTCCTAGGCCTAAATGATTGCTTAAATGAGCTCCTAAGATCCCTTCCATGTAGAAAGCAAAGCAAACTCCATGGAGGCTAAAAGAAGACATAGGCTCAGCCTAGATGGGTTTATGTACCTAGGGAGAGTTTTAAATTTTTCTAAATCCATTTTTGAGTCATATATGATGAATAAATGAGAGGAAGCCTTAGGAAAAATTTAAGAAGCTTAGTGAATGAGTTACCTTATGTTCCATATTATGACCTAAAGAAGCAATATATCGTTAGGCTCTTGGTTTTGATTGTGTAATGACTCCAAGAGGCTTAAAAGGACTCAAGAATCATATTTGAAAGGAAAGAATGGAGCCTAGAATTTATTTGAAGGGTGTTGCTTCATTGGGTGCAATTATGGAACCATAATGAGGTTATAGACTAAGCTAGAGTTCAAGCAAGTTGTATGGCCTTAGAATTAATTCCATGAACCTAATTGGCTTCTATAAATTATGTCTAGGCTAAGAGAAATCTTCCCCACACTTTTGTGTGTGTGTGGCTAAAGCAAGGAAGGGAGATTCAAGGGAAAAAGTGTGTTTGCTTCCAAGGTAGCTCTCTCAACCTTCTCTCATGCATGGATGTGTGCTTAGCTTGTCTTAGAATGTGTGTATGTGTATTTTCAAGCCATAAAAAGTATGCTAGCATGATTTCATATGCCATGGTTTCATGATGACATATTATGTTTCTAAATGATGTTATGATATTTGTTTGGGTTTGCTTGAGTGTGGTGAGGCCAAGAACCCTTAGCCATGGCTAGGATGAGCCAATAACCCTTAAGATTAGTTGAGACAAAGTAAAGAGTCTCCCAAATGTGAGATGGACTCCTAAGAGCATGGTTGAGTCTAAGAATCTCTTAAAAAATGGGTGAGGCAAGTCCAACATCCATAAGAAATTGGGTGAGGCCAATCCACTTGCTTGGCAAGTCTTTATATGCTATGTGTGACTTTTTCAAATGCTAAGATTGCTCCTTGAATGATTACACATGTCCATATGACATGCATGCATTTGTAAGACTTGTTTTGCATCCATTATGTATGATTGAATGGGAGATGAGCTATTGGAATTCTTTGAATCTCATTCCCTCCTCTCCAATGATCTAACATGCTAGGTGGACTAAGTGGACAAGGTAATGGAAGCCAACCACCTTGAAGAGAAGAGTTTAACACCAATATGCCTAGCTTTTGCTTTTTAAAGCGATAATGATGTCTAATGATGTAAATTATTATTGTAAATGGTCTATGGCCTTTGGAATATATGTAATCATGATAATATGTTATGTTTAAATGGCGAATGCATTATGTGACTACTTGAATGCAAATTGAGTATGTATGAACAATGTAGCTTCTCGAATGAGTTTATAGAATTATGTATATGTATGGATGAGAAGGCCAAAATGAGATGCATGAGGGTTAGGACCATTTGAGCAGCTTATACAAGTCTTAATTATGCTTTTAGACTTGACCAAGAGGTGCCAAACCCTAAGGAAAGCCATTTGGACATTTTGGTATCCCATATGGAGCTAAAATTTGCCAATTTAAAGCCCTGCATCACTTTTTGTCCAAATGAGCTCTTCTTGATCTGAGATTTCGCATGCAATTAGAGCTTGTTGAGAACTTTTTGAGAAGCTAAAGAACAAAATTTTCAGAGATTTATAGAATATTTGATGAATTTTCAAAGTTGACAAATCTTCTGGTTTTGGTTAGGTTACTGTTCACTGATGTTGCCTTAATCGCTTAGGCACTCAATTAAACTAAGATTGATTTAATGTAGTATAGATCAACCCTAGGTCATTCTTCCCAAGGAGCAATTTAGGGGCTAGCAAGATTGAATTTAGGTGTTTATTTGATACTTAAAAGTGTATGCAAATGGGGGATTGGAGATTGAGAAATTTAAATTAAACTAAAGGAGAAAAAATGAAACAAGTAATTAAACTAGAATACTCTAAATTAAAATAAAAATGGTTGTGAAAATGCAAAGAACTAACAAGGAGGCAACCAAGGTTTTGCAAGGGGATTTTGGCTCTCATTACTCACCAAAGATTGATTGAGACCAAGAGAAGTAATTAAACAATAGACCAATGAATTTAATTAACTTAATCCGAGGATAGGAAACCCTAAGCTCAAATGCCCATCACTTGACTTAACTAGGAAACCCATAGCTAATTCAAGCAAATTGCAAGTAATTAAGCCAATTAAACTTCATTAAATCTTTCAACAATTAGATTCAATTAATTCTAGAATTTTTGGTTTCAATTACCTAATTGAACAATTAAGCAATTATACTACCCAATTCAACAATCAAGTAGCACAAGAGACCAAGATATACAATTAAAATCATAACATTAATCAAATTAATGCAAGAGAACTCAAACATTAATCCAATCAACATTATAAGGTCTAAAAACTAAAATTTCAGCAATCACAAAACATAATTTCAGTCCCAAATAATATCAATTCCAATTACAATTCAAGATAAAATTATTATCCAACCTAAAACTAGGTCTCAACATTAAATCCACATAGAAATTCCTAAAACTAAAAAATCTCTAAGTTCTTGAAATTGAAATAGGAAAAGGTAGGAAAAATAAACTCCCCAATGGTCTTCAATCCATTTAAAATTCAGAGCTCAAACCATCTTCCTCCTTTCTCCACCTTGGTGCCACCCCCTCTCTTGAAGCTTCCATGAAATTGGTTTCTCTAAACTCCTTCATTCCTTTGGTCCAAGCGTGATTCTGCACTGTTCTGCTTCACATCCAGAAAAGTGAATGAATGAAGCAGCGTCCAACATTCTGTCAAGCTTCAAGTGTCCTCTGCTGTGTAGTCCGAAGGAGAAATGAAGAAGCTGCTCGTTCTCCTGGTGTCTGTGAATGCAGAAGCTCCCGAATGAATGAAGAAGCCAATCCCTTTTTCAGCGCCTCCTTTTTCTGAAGTCCAGCGTTCAGCTTCTCTTCCTCGTTTAGCCTCTCACCTGAAGAACCAGAAGAATGAAATAGTACCTCTCTTTTTCAGCGCCTCCCTCTCCGTTTTCACGTCTGTAGCACCAGTGGCAAGAGGAATGAAATGAAAACAGTAGCTCTCCAATGCTCCAGTGTTTTCGGCCTCTTCGTGAAGTCTAGCAGCGAGAAGAATGAGCTCCAGGTCTTGCGGCGCTGTGTGCAAAGGCTAGAAGAATTCAATCGATGCAATAGTAGCCTCCACCCAAATTTTGGCGTTCTGACTCCTGAAGCTGAATCCTCACAAAAGAAAAACAAAAGAAATGAAAACCTAAATTGATAATTACAAAAATGCCATCAAGCTAAATAATAAAAATAACAAGAATTCTACTCCTTTTTTTTTTCCTTTGATCTATTTTTAATTTCAATTCATTTGCCCAAAAAATCTGCACAAAATTAATGAATGTTTTAAAGATTGGAAATATTTAATCCCTCAAAGAAATATGAAAAATAAAATATTAGCAGTTTAAATCCAAAAATTCTCCTAATTAATTCAAAATTATTTTATTTTCCAAAATTGACAAAAATTCAAATATTATATAATAAATCCATTTAAGCTCAAATTAATCATTAAAAACAATAATAAATGTGAGTAAAAATATATAAAAATTAGCACTTATTATTCACTCAAGTCCGAAAATGAAATCTATCATACAGGGCTCAAATGATATTCAATTGCCACAAAATTTTATACAAAGAAATTAGACATTCCCAGTGACTTGTGCCAACTAGAAGAACCTTATTTGGATGTCTAAAGAGGGAGATATGAATTTTTAAATAATCTATCCTGTATCAGGAATTCTAGCTTACCTCAGTTACTCTTTGATTAAATTTCGAGGCTTGAACTGGTCTAGAGTTATTTTTCCCCTATAATAACATCCACAGTTTTCTAGATTGGTATCATTTACATGGATTGGATTTGTGTGGAATTAATTAGACATTTTTTAAATTTGCTGCAGAATTCTATGATAGCAACAGTGGACAATTTGACCTCTAGACTATTTCGAATGTCAAACATCCTCTGCATTGGATGTTATGGCCTAGACATATTTTTAGCATGAAATAGACATGTGTAGCTTTCCAGAATGGCTAAGATTTTATGATTTCAATTTTTTTAGAATTAGTTATGATTTTCCAAAATTTGTGACAAAAATGTGAAAAATCTGGTCGAAAATATATGTATGTATTTCAAGCTCCACTTTGAGTTCCATAAGATGCAGGCCACTTTTGATGATGCAAATGAGTTGTATTCATGTAATTAAATATGAGAATGTGATATAGGAGTCCATATGGCCTACGGGACTCCGAATAAAAAATTTATGCATAGCGCAACGCTAAGAAATTCATTATTTTATATCTTTTTCCCTTTCTCCTTCATGAAATGCATGATGTGAAGCATGAGATTGGCATGAGATAAGCTAGAAAATTATGGTGTTACACTCTAACCAACGTCCGTACACGTTCTTGCTAGAGATGACACTCTCCTCTTTCTCTCTCTAGGGTCTTTTTCTTTTCTCTCTCAGAGTTGTGTTTTCTTTGTCGTTCTAAGAA
Source organism: Erythrophleum fordii (assembly GCA_032878935.1). Lineage (NCBI taxonomy): Eukaryota > Viridiplantae > Streptophyta > Magnoliopsida > Fabales > Fabaceae > Erythrophleum > Erythrophleum fordii. Next base: position 24,562,130 of record JAVQMF010000054.1, on the reverse strand, counting down.
ACCCTAGCCTCCTTTTTTTATATAGGTATCTTATTAGGGTTTTAAATATATTTAATTAATTTAAAATGTATGATTTTAAATCAAATCAAATCTTAATTAAATAAATTAGTTTAAATTTAAGTCTATCTAACAAATTAAATTTAACCAATTATTTAATCTAAATCTAAAACTAAATTTAAAATTAATTTATCTCATAAATTAAAATTAAATTATCATTTTTGTCTAAATTTAAATATATCATATAGACTTAAATTTAAAACTAATTCATTTAAATTAATTAAAGAATATATATATTTCGAACATATAAATATATATATATATATGTTTCGAATTTTATAAACTATATATATATATATTTATAAAATTCTTCCATCCTAGATTGAACGTGATATTTATTGAATCTAGATGCAATTTCATATTCAATAAATTTGGATATTCTAGCTCGAGTTGACTCATTCTTGTGTGTGACCCTGTAGGCCCATTTGATGTTAGCAGTAGGCTAAAGACACTATTTGACCCACAAGTCACAAGCAGCTTCTAGTAAGACATTGTGACTACCCAAATCATATAGGGATCAGTGATTTGGTGCAACCTATCATATCACTTTTGTCACTTGATATATAAATCAAGTATGAGTTATGGAAATATCATTCTCATCTTACTCGAGTGTTGCTTTCTCGATTTATGTGTAGGCTAACAGTACAAATGGAAACCCTTCCATTCAAGTACGGCCATGCATTTCCTAGTCTCACTTATCGAGGGGCTCGAAGATATGTCTCTATTAATCAGAGGGACAAATTTCCTCTTAACCACTTATCTTCTTCTACATGAATTCCATTATGTCCGATCATAGCCTTTATGATCACCCAGTTAAATATGACTTTTGACTATGCCAAAACATAGTGTTCCTTATATTGGAAACTATGATGATCTCAAGTCTAAGGGCTCAGTGACATGGTTATATATGAGATACACTTATGACTTAATCCATGTATCTATCTCATAACGGGTCATTCCAGCATCTTGTTCCTTAACAAGTGCCTATGATTTTGATTTGTATCTATATACATGATTAAAACATAATCATCAATCAAAATCATATTAGTCTTAGTTCATCATCATTCCCACAATGATGATCGACTAGGGATATTTAGGATAATCAATATGATTTATGCAATGATATTATTATATAAAACATGTAAACAATATAATAATGTCATAAAAGAAAACTTTTATTTCTTAATAAAGTACAATATTTGCAATACAATGATTGGCCTAGGGCATAATCTCCAACACTGGAACCATAGGCTTATCCATGATCTGGCTCACACACTGGACCAACTAAAGCTCTTCCAATACTTGAAATGTACCTGGCCAAAGGTATAGAGCCCAAGCCCAGACTATGGCTCCCCTCCTTAAGGAACTAAACCAAGAGGTGTCACTATCTCATATTCCTCCTTTACAAACCTAGCCAGGTAAGTATTAAGGAATAGGGCCCTACAAGAGGCCAACCACTGTGCGTGAAGTAGAGGCAAACCACGTGGTCACAAAGTCATATGTATATCAACATTATCATCTCCTCAGCCCATCACCAATGCATATCAGGTATATACATCATTCACAATGCATACAATCATGCTTGAAAAGAAATAAGGTACTTTATTGAATCATTCAAATGGGTTGCAAGCATGTTTGAAAGAATAAAACTACTCCAAAATATCATAATACCAGTTCCAGAATGCCACAATATTTGTTTGAGTTCACAAGCATGCTTAAAAAGGAAACGCTGCATCAAAATTATATTCCAGCTACAAACATGCTTGATAGGATTCCAGTAATTCCATTAATTCAATAATAATTTCTTTTATCATATCATACCCAGTCTATATACCTGTACCATGTTTAGCAAGATAAAAAAAATATTTATTTAATGAACCACATAACAAACACAGTTCACACACACATGGAAAAATCTCGAGTTACCTGTTCTCCTTAGCTTACAAGACAATCAAACAGTAATTCAAGTAGTAAACGCTTTCAGCGAGAGTCTATAGAGATCACACATGTACAAAAATATTAATATTTAATTCAAAACTACTAAAGAATTATTCTAAAGTTACTCTAAGGTTACTTTAAAACTACACTAGGACCTTAAAGCTACCCTAGGACCTTAAAGCTACCCTAAAGAATCTAAGATTCCCTTTTTAAATCCGTATCCATTTATAATTTAATTAGTTCATTAGATTAGTTGATTTCATGTTAAATTTTAATCTACACAAATTCTCAAATTCCTAAATCTTAATTTCTAGCCTAAATTCATATTATGTTATATATATATCATACATATAAAATTCATATGATATATTTTATATAATATTATATATATAAATTCATATTATATATATATATAAAGTCATGTTATATGACGTGTGCATATATATTGTGAAAGCAATTACTCAATAGAAGAAAGAAAGAAAAGGACGAACATGTGCGTACTGTGTGAATGTGTGTGTGTGTATATTAATTAATGGTACAAGGTATTACCTTTGACAATAAGAAAAGGGGTAGGAGGCATTGAAGAAGAAAGAAAAAGACAAAGGAGAAAGAGGCAGAGAGAGAAGAAAAGAAGGAAAAGTACTTGAGAGAGTGTGAGACAATGTGTCCAGCAAAGCAATGAAAAGGTAGAAGAATGGGTATGATTTTTTTTTTTCATTTAGGTTAATTTAAGCTTGTAGAAATCGTAAAAATTTAAACTAACTTCCTTCTTATGCTATTATTATATATATATGTTATTCTATTAGATATGAATAATTTCAAGATAACTTTACCTTCCTTCTTATCTTATTATATATATATATATATATATATTATATTCTATTGGATCTAGATAATTTTAAGATAACTTTACTTTCCTTCTTATCTTATTATTATTATTCTATTGGATATAAATATTTCAAGATAACTTTAAAATAATTTGAAACATTTTTAAAATTTAACCAAATTTTTTTAAAATAATTTCTTTTTATACTTTATCATCACTTAATTTACCTTTAAATATACATATATATAATTTTGTGTTTTCTTCCATTGCAAATATATACATACATATATATATATATTAATAACTATTTATGATTATTAATTTTCTATTTAATTCACTTTTAAATCTATCTAGTTTCTTTAATCTTTTATAAGAAAATTTCAAATAGTAGATAATTTAATTTCTCCCCTTATTCCAATCTATATCCTACTCTTTAGGCTTAATGCTTAATCCTATGTCCTCTCTAAGGTTACAAACAACACTCTATGTCTAAACAAGAATTGGGATATTACATTCAAAGGCTAGTTACCACACTTTTCTTAATTGTTACCAACACTTAGTCTTAAGCTTTTAGTTCTTGTTATTTTTCTTTAATTCAATTAAAATTTAGTAATTCAAAATCCCCTAAACACTTCTCATTTACTGTCACTTGGAGAACTTTTTCACAAATAATTAGAAGCAAAAATTCTTTGGGAAATGACCTAGTTTGTACCATTACCTACAAAATTTTTAATTAACCTAGTTATTTGAGGTTGCTTGACACAACTATCACCTGTAACACCCCAAAATTAACTAGAGTGTTAATAATGTATTTAGACTAATTAAGAATAATTATTATGAAATAATTGGATAAGTTATATGAATGGAAATTTATAGAGAAATAAGTTATTAATATGGGTTTAAGATTTCCATTAGATTAAAGTTTGATTTGGGCCCAAAAATTAATTTGAGTAAGCCATGGATAAGGATTTATGGAGGCCCAATGATCTTAGGTGTAAGCCCAACTCCTTACTATGAGACTTGGGCCAAGATAGATCACTTAGCAATGATCTAATTTGGTTTGGTGAAATAGAGGCCCATGACTCAATTCACATAAGCCCTTATAGTTGGCCCAACACACATTATGCAGACCTAAATTGGATTGACTCTTGGAACTTGGCTTGACCTAATTAAATTTCTACAGCCCAACTTATGAAATAAGGCCCAACAAGCATAAAAATCTGAACCTACAAGGAATTGGGCCTTTTGGTCAATATATTCTACTTTTAGCTCTAAATTTTCTGCAGCCCATTCATTAAACCATAGCCCAACCACTAGAAAAAAGCCTAACTGCACCTGGGGCTGATGGGTCAGCCCATTTCTCATTAAAAACCCTAAAGATTTAGCAACCACACCCATTTGGAAGAGCAAAACACTTGGTTCTGTAGAAGGAAAAATCTATTTTCGCACCTTAAGGAGAGGCTAGGGTTCAACTAACATTGCAGCTCCATTTTTTACTTCTAGAGGATGATTTAGCCAAGGTGAGTTATACATAACTTGACCCTCTTATTCTCCTCTTCAACTTGGTCTGATTAGTTTCTGGTTTTGGACATTTTCATCTCCTTCTCAAATCTGAAACTTAGTGTTGGGTGATTTCTTACAAGATTTTCAGAGTTTGGAGTTAATGGAAATATGGGGTAAATGTTTGCTTTCATTTTGTGGTATAATCTTGCCCAGATTTTATGTTATAAGTTGACTTTGGTATATGGCTAATTCCATGTGCGAAAATCCAAGTTTTAAGGATACCCATAGTGTTTTGTTGGTAGTTAAGACTTAACTTAGTTCATTTGACCTCTTGGGTGTATGGGTAAGTGTTCCCTCTTCACTTGTGGGGTGTATGTGTTAAATTCCTACATTTTAGATTGACTTTTGCTGCATGATTTGTACATATGCGAAAATGGAGTTGTGGGGAGTGAATCATGATGAGCTTTGATGTATGAACCCTAAATTAGTGTAATGATCATTAGGAAGCTTAGGTAAGATGCTCTTAATGAACTCTTGTTAAGATTAATTATGGATAGGGAAATTCCTAATTAATGATAGTTAAATGATGATGATTTTGCTTATGTTAGGCTTGGTGTGCTTTGAATCATGATGGTAGTTAGAGGAAAAGTAATTGGCTTCATTAAGGTAACTGAGGTTATTTTCCTAATTCCATATATATGATCTGCTATTTGTTACACATGCTTGATTTTGAAATGCTAAATGACTGGTTGACTACTTGATTGTTATAGTAATTGGACCTTGTGAGTCCATGATGGAGCTGTGGTGCAGCTGCCACCTGTGCATATGCTTCGATCAAGCATCAGGTTGTAATCAGACCCCAGATGCACTGAGCCTTGGTTATGCTCATTATGGAGTAGGTGCCGTAGATAGACCTCTTGTAACACCATGAATTCTAGCTCATTCTAACTCATCAAGTGCCTTTACATAATGCTCATTTTAGCATTGCACTGGGTTTCAAAATTCCATTCGATGTCACGTGGACCGTGTGAGCTCCTACTATACTTCCTCATATTTAATTTCATCATTACAACTCATTCGCATCACAAAAACATGCTTACAACCCATGAAAACCGAAATGGGGCATGGAAACTTAAAGATCATTCTCGGCCAAAATTGGTCCTTTTTCTAGGCAAATTTTGGAAAATCATAACTAAATCTAGAAAAATCAAAACTATGCAATCTTGGTCATTCTGGAAATCTTGGGATGTCTACTTCACAGTAAAAATATGTCCAGGTCACAATATTTATCATCCATGACTTTTGACATCCAAAAAGCTGTAGAGGTCTGACTAAAATCTGGAACTGTCACAGAATTCTGCAGAAAACTTTGAAAATGTCCAATTAATTCCAAAACAATCTAATCCATATAAATGATACCAATCTGGAAATTTACGGGTGTTAACTAGAAAGGAAAAATATCTTCATATCAGTTCATTAAGCCCAGACTCCGAAATTCAATAGAACAGTACTTCTGGTCGGGCAATTTCACAGATACTGGACAGAAACTTCAAAAATTCATATCTCCCTCTCTAGACCTCTAAATGAGAAGCTTCTAGTTGGCACAAGTCACTGTGATTGCCTAGTTTCTATGTATAAAATTTTGTTGCAATTGGACATTATTTGGGCCTCGTGCAATAGAAAACATTTTCGGACCAAATGAATAGTGCAGCAGACCAAATCCATAAAATTTTCCAATTTAAAAAAATAATCAAATATTCTGTAGACCTCCAAAAATCATGATCTTTAGCATCTCAGAAAGCTCTTAATGAGATCTAATTGCATGCCAAATTTCAGATCAAGACTAGCTCATTTGGCCAAAAAGTGATATAGGGTTCCATTATGGTCCAATGTGGCTCCATATGAGGTACCAAACTTATGTTTCTTCCTTGTTGAGACTAGAATTCAATCCCTTTTGTTTGGGGTCAGTGCTGGCTGAAACCTCAAGGGAGACTAGAATTCAATCCCTCTTGTTTGGGCTCAGTGCTGGCTGAAACCTCAAGGAAGAAGAATAAACAAAAGAAGCATGAAAGGCTATGAAATTACCTTATATTCAAGCCTTTTTCAAGAGTTCTTTCCATTGCTTCAAGCTTCTCCTTGAAATTCTGAGTTCTCTTTTCTAGACCAACCACAAACTAGTCTGAATTAAGCTATTAAAACTATAGAAATGAAAAGGAGAAGGAGGATAACAAGTTTGGTGAAGGAAGGTGTTTGAAAAACCAAGAATTTTCTTACCTTTTTGCTAATCTTTCCTCCCTTCTTGGCTCCCCTCTTATACATCCTCCATAGCTGGTCTCTCCTCTAGGTTTAGATAGAACATATGTCAATTAAAAGAGGAGAAGAAAAGGGACGTGACTTATAAGGAGCCTAGGTGTTTATTTAACAATTTTTCAAAATGACAATTTAATCCCTCAACTTGGTTTCTTTCATTTAACTTCATTTTAATTCCTTTTTGAGAACCATCTTTTCCTTCATTAAATTTAGGTCTTCTAACTTATAAAATACCTTTGGTTTCACCCAAATTGGTTTTAAAACCTTCTCGAATGAATCAATCAAAGTTCGAGTCAATGATGCTCTAAAACATAAATTGAAGGGGTTTTAACTGTTATAGGGGTTCCTATAATTTTTAGAGCTTCTAAGAGTCTCAGAAAACTCATTTTTTTCATTTAAAAATCTCTCCTTTAAGTTTTCTAAAAAGTATCCAAAATTATGAAAATGCCACTGTTTCTGTTAATTTTTGTTTAACTATTCTAGCTCTATTTTTAGGGCACCTAGAGCCTTATATTTTCATTATTTAAGGTATAGACTATTACTCTAATTTTATTTAGCCTCAAATCTTTCTCCTTAGAGGACTCCCTTTTATAACCAGTTCATTTATGTCATTTTCAAGAAAACTGGGCCTTACACTTTTATATGTCATAATTATGCTTTTGGATGTACCCAAGTGGGTATGGAATGTTAGGAAAGTCATTTGGTAATTGACTAATTCTTAAGCTAAACCAAAGTCTGAGCAAATGGATGAGTTTTTGCATGAAATTTATCTAGCAAGTAGGTCTCATCTAGAGTTTTCACAGTGTCAAAGAACACTTAATTTGGAATTTATTATGATTTTTCAAAATTAGCCAAATTATACAAAATTGGTATGTGTACTATTTATATTGTTAGTTTGCTTCTTTGTGTCACACATGGGCCAAATGAAGTCTAATGCTCATAAAATTTTAAAAAGATAAACTAGACATCATAAGCTTTCCATAGCCACCAAGAGCACCTCATTTGGAGCTCTGTAGTAGGAGAACCAAATATTTAAAATTTTAGGCTTGGAGTTGTCTAAGAACTAACCTAAAGTATTTTTCTATTGCTTTTCATAAGTGAAATGCTTTTATCTTGGTTTGAACTATTTTTAGTCATTAGTTAACATGTAGAGCTTTCCAGAAAGCTATCATATAGAAGATTTTGATTTTTTTAGAATTAGTTATAAATTTTTAAAATTCATATTAGAAACTTGTGGCAACAAACCCAAGAGCAATTCTCGTTGTTCTTCAAATTTGGTTCCAAATCCATGGCATATGAGATGAGTTGTGACGTTTATGATATGATTGGATATGTTATGGATAAAAAATGATATTGATGAGTTCACATGGTCCCTAAAGCCATGAATCATGTATATGGTTTCCTAATTACGCAATTATCCATGCATAAAAGTACATGCTTTCTTGCAAATGTGTTCCAATGTGCATGAGATATGTTGAGATAGCCTATGTGACAATTATGTAAGGGTTAGGAGGTTAAGGTGTTACAAAGAAAGACTTAAAAGTGGTCAAAAACCAATCCAGGGGCAACTAAAAAAAAGTCTCATAATGCAATTGGAAAAAAATTAAGAATTTAAGTATTTAGTAGTATATGAAAAGAGAAAGATATTTTGCATTTGTATATGACTAAACAAGGTTACCAAATTAACCAAAGATGATGAAATTGGTCAAAACCCTAAATGCACGCAAACCATTGTAACTAGTGGCATTAGTGTAAATGGAACTATTTTGAGTTATCTTGAGCCACTGTGAATCCAGAGAATGATTATATGAGTATAAAGGATTTTGAAATATCCTAGGCCTAAGAGTTATCCAAAAAGAGTGGCTTTTTAGGGCTAGAATCAAAGTTACATTAATGTAGTAGCAAAACTATACTTTTGACCAAAATGGTACAACATAAAACAAAAAATAGCCAAAGTTAAACAGTAAAATGGAAGGAGTTAAAGGTACTTCTCTCCACATAAGAATTAAATGAGTTAACCAAAAGAGTTAGGAAGTATATAATAGGTCAAAACACTAACAATATGAAAAATAAGGAAGCCTATAGTACAATGTCATTTTAAGCTATTTTACACTCTTTAAGCTCTTATAGCCTAAGAAAGATGGTTTAAGGGTTTTAAGACCTTCTAAAATAGATTATGGAACTTAAATCCTAAAAAAATTGAGTTAGAATGCAAAAAAATTAGAGTGCAAAAAAATTAGGACTAACAAGTATTTTTAGACTTCTCAAAAAAGTGACTTTGTATATAATATTATAATTTCTTCATCCACTTAGCTTCTTCATCAACTTCACTCTTATTTGCAATAGTAGAATTACTCTCTAATGGAATCTCATGGTTGAGGAGGAGAAAGAAAAGAAAGAGCAAGAATTTTGGGGTAATTCTACTCACTTTTTGCTCTTCTCATAGTTAGAAAGAATGATCACCTCCTTAAGAGCCTTTAATCTATGGTTTTAGAATTTTAAAAGGAGGACGTTAAGCTTTTTTCAGAGTGGAGAAAGAGCTTTATTGGGAATTTCAATCGGTGCAACAAGGAGCACTTCAAGAGGGCTTTCAAACAAGGTATGTATCAAGCTAGGAAGATGGATGTGCTTAAAGCCCTAACTCTTTAAGTATTGCAATACCTAAACCTCTTAGCTCTTACACAATGGTCCCATTGTCTATCTCAATGTATCTCATACATATTGGAGCACAATTGTAAGTTTTCTTATAATAACAGTTATCATACTAGTATTCAGATGGTACCGTACAAGGCATTATATGGGAGGAAGTGTAGGTCCCCAATGTGTTGGGTTGAGTTTGGAGAGAGGAGCCTTATAGGCCTAAAATTAGTGGACTAAACCTCTAAATAGATAGAAACCATAAAAAAGAAACTCCTTACAGCACAAAGTAGATAAAAAAGCTACACAAATAAACAGAGAAGGCTGTTAGAGTTTGAGGTTAAAGACCATGTCTTTGTTAGAGTGTCTCTAGTTATAGGAATAGGTAGGTCCATTAAAAGTACAAAGCTCAGTCCAAAATACATAGATTCATTCTAAATTCTTGATAAAGTTAGACTTGTAATCTATAGACTTGCCCTTTCTCCAAACCTGAGCCAAATCCATGATGTCTTCCATGTATCCTAACTCAAAAAATACCAGCTCGACCCCTCAAATGTCATAGAATATGAAAATGTGCGGTTATAGAACAATCTTTCTTATATAGTATCACTAGATTGGATTATGGATATTAAGCTGAAGCAATTAAAGAACAAGACAATATTGCTGGTGAAAGTGGTTTAGAGGGGACTATCTTCTGAAGAAGCTACTTGGGAACTAAAAGAAGAGATGATAAAGAAGCATCCAAGACTATTCCCATAAGGTATGTATCTAAATTTTGAGGACGAAATTTTATTTAGGGGGTAAAAATATAACACCCGATTTTCATAAAAATGACGAAAACTAGTTATAAAATAGGGTCTTATAAAACGAATAAGTTAAGGCCAAATAAAATTAAGATAAAATTTTAAATCATAGAAAATTAGGATCCAAGGCTTAAGATGCCCAAAAATCAAAATCTGAGTGGCTAAATAAAATCAAATGAAAGGTAGTGGCATTTTCATAATTTTAGGCACTTTTTAGAAAACTTAAAGGAAGAATCTTTAAATGGAAAAATTAGGTTTCTTGAGATTCTCAAAGGCCCTAAAAACTATAAAAACCCCTAGAATGATTCAAATCCCTTCGGTTTACATTTTAGAACGTTTATTGGCCCAAACTTTGACTGGCTTCTTTGGGAAGATTTTAAATCTAATTTAAGTGATTCCAAAAGCATTTTATAAGTTAGAAGACCTAAACTTTATGATAGAAAAGATAGTTCTCAAACAGGAGTTGAAATGAGCTTTAAAGGAAGAAACCAAGAATGAAGGACAAAATTAGCATTTTGAAAAAGCTTTAATGAATCCTTTGCTATATATAGGTCACACCCCACTCTTTTCCTCACTTTAGCTAACCTAACTTCTACCTAAAATAGAAGAAAACTCAGCCAAGTAGGGTACATAAGAAGGATGTGACGACCCTAAGTTCTAATATCGGTGATTATGGCTGAATACTCAATTAATACGTAATGATCAAGGTCTGGAGTCATTGCAATTAATTACATCAAGACAATATAGGAGAAATTTAAACCTTGATACTATTAGGATCATCAACTAACAACCATAACGGGAACATGCATAAAAGGGGTTTGTACCATCATTCAAGGCTTGGGATTCATCCATTAATCAATTCCAACCCACAAAACATCCCACCAATGTCCCCATGTTACTTCCTACCATTAGCCTTAGCGAAAGTAGGGTTTCTGGGTCAAGTATAGGAGTTTGGGGACCTGCGCCGCGACTTGGGACCTTCCCGCCACGGCTAAGTTGGGTTCTGGAGCTCAAAAATCAAGTTTTTTATACTTGCGCCGCGGCCAAGTTACTCTCGGGAAATTTCCTGAGTTGGACCTGCGCCGCGGCCAACCTATTTGGCGCCGCGGTGAGGTTAGCTACTGTAACCTCCCTAATTAATTTTCTCGCCTCGCGCCGCGGCGGGACTTCTTGCGCCGCGGCGAGATTACGTTCTGTCACCTCCTGGCGATTATTTTCACTCCGCGCCGCGGCGAGATTTCTCAAGCCGCGGCGTCCCTCGCCACTGTCACTCCCTAGGCCGCGGCGAAGCCTTCTTGGCCGCGGCGTGACTCCCTTCTGTCACTGGTTTCACCATGTTTCGCCTCCTACACTCCATTTCTCTTCTTAGGGACACTCTAAGGTCACTTCCCCTCATTTTATGTGGCTCTAATGACACTTATCTACCTTGTTTACTTATCTATTCTTCCATTACCAATTCAAAACTTATATGCCCATTTCCTACCTCTAATTACCTTCTATTAGCAAGTTTATAAAATAACAACAACAGATCATACATGAACTACCAACATCTATCCTTAATTAATCAATCAATGGGGACTCCATACATTAGGGGTTCATATCCATATCTCAAGGGTCACATTTCCATTAATAAGCAATGATATAAGTCAGCATCAATTACAGCGGAAATAATGAGTCCATACATCAAATACTAAGTCAAGAGGGGGTCTAACCCTTTAGTACATACATCCTCAATAAATCAAATGTTCAAGCCTACACTTGGCAATGCAGATACATGATGATGCTACACATTAAGGAATACAAAATTAGCATCTACACTAGCTAAGTCAGCCCAAGTGTAGCCATCTCCCCATAGGTCGAAGCTTATGGATTTTCATCCACTTGCTTACCCTTATCCTTACCCGAGGAACTTTCACCTGAAATATTAATCCCACAACACAGGGTGAGATATAAATCTCAGTAACCAAAGCAATTCCATCATATAATCTAGTTTAATCATCATACATGCATGAATCAAAATCCATATCAGAAACATATCAGTCATTTCAGCAAATGAAACAATTAGGCTATCATGATTACTATCCCATACTAGCAATCATATAATTAACATGTTAAAGGCCATTAACACTAGGAGAGGCCCGTCCACGGCACCTACTCCCCATTGAGCACACCAGGGCTCAGTGCATCTGGGGTTTGATCATAACCCGGTGCCCGATCGCGGCACATGCACGGGTGGCAGCCGCACCACAGCTCCACCATGGACTCACAAGGTCCAATCATGATACAACAGATAGCCAACCAATTCATTCAACATTTCAAATCATTCATATATAGCAAATACGAAATTAAAGCAGATACATGCATGGAATTAATGTAAACCCCGGTTACCTCAATTGCAGATAATTGCAACAGCCACCACAAATCCAAAATTCGGATTCAAGTATCTCCTACCAGAATTTTCAATGTGTCACCCAAAATCCTAAGCAAATTCGTACAAAATTAATGCCCATAATATAAATAAGCTATGGGGGTCTCAAACCATAAAAGAAAGCATCAAAATGGGGGGTTTAAAGTCTCCTAATACTAACCCCAACCTCAACCTACGAATTTCACCAAGAAAACCTCCAAACACTCACTTTTCAGATTTTGGGTATAATGAAATCTCTCCAAAAGAGAAACTAATCAGACCAATTTAAAGAGAAAGATGAGGGGGTTAAGTTCTATAACTATTACCTTGGCCAAATCTTGCTCTAAGTGTGTGGAAATGCAGAATCTTTGCCCCAAACCCTAACCTCCTTCTCAACCTCCGAATTTGCCTCTTGAGTTTCAGAAAAATGAAAGTGTGGCTGAAGCATTAGGGTTTAGATGGGTTTAAGTTGGGTCAAAAGGTTGGGTCATGGGTTGCTCCAAGTCCAAATCCAATTGGGTTTCAGATTTTGCTTATTGGGCCAGTTTCTAGGTGTTGGGCTGCATAATTCTGTTGGGCCAGTTTTCACTCATTGGGTTGCTGAAGTTTAATAGGTTTTGGGCCTAATTTGAAGGGCTCAAGGGCTTGGGTCTGCACAAGGGTAATTGGGCCACTTAATTGAGCCTATACAAGATAAATCTTGGGCCTCTATCTCATTAAATTAGTTGTGGTTTACCCCTAATTCATTGGGCCTCCATTAGCCTCTTATCATGATTTAATCAATTTGGGCCTAGATGTGAATCTCCATCCTAAATAATTCCTCAGCCCATATTAACAATTTATCTCTCTAGAATACCTATTCACTAACTTGCCCAATTATGCTCTATTAATTATCCTTAATTAATCTTAATCCATAATTAACACCTTAATTAATTTCGGGGTGTTACAAAGGAGCTTAAGGAAAAGAAAAGCATAGGAAAAGGTAAGGAAAATCATAGAATTTCTTGCTCCTTCATTCATTAAACTTGTTCTCCTCCTTCTCCTCTCTTTTCCTATGGTTTCAGTGTGTGATTTGGGACTATTTTGAGTCTTGTTTAGAAGGAGGTGGTTCAAAATTGAAGGAGAAGCTTTTAGCAAGTGGAAGAGCTCTTGAAAAGGCTAAGAATCAAGGTATGTCTCATGGCTTTTGTTGCTTCTCCTTTGTTGTTCTGCAAGAGGTGATTTTTGGCCATGTAGAGAACACCAAAGAGGGAGTGAATTCTAACCAAGACCAAGCATAAAACCTAGGTTTTAGAAAGGAGAAGAAAAGCCTAGGAAAAGGTAAGGAAAATCATAGAATTTCTTACTCCTTCCTTCATTAAACTTGTTCTTCTCCTTCTCCTCTCTTTTCCTATAGTTTTGGTGTGTGATTTGGGACTGTTTTGAGTATCATTCAAAGGGAGGAGGTTAGAAATTGAAGGAGAAGCTTGTAGCAAGTGGAAGAGCTTTTGAAAAGGCTAAGAAACAAGGTATGTATCATGGCTTTTGTTGCTTCTCCTTCCTTTATTGTTCTTCAAGAGGTGATTTTCGGCCACATAGAGAACCACAAAGAGGGAGTGAATTCTAACTAAGACCAAGCATGAAACCTAGGTTTTAGAGCATGAGAAACAAGTAGATGCAAAGAAATTCCAAAAAGAAGCATTAGAAAATAGGTTACTAAAATCTATGGATTTTGTTGCACCTTGATATGTATGAAGCTTCCTAGTGGTATTTTTAATTGTCTAAGAGTATGTATAGGTTCTTGAGACACCTATGAAGCCTCAAATGTGCCAACTCCCTTAAGAAAAGTAGCAAAATCCATGGGTGCTCATAGGTGTGCATTGTCTCAGTCTAAGTAAGGGGAAGCACCTAGGGAGTGTTTTAAATTTTTCTAAAGTTAAAATGGGACTAGATATGGTAGAAGAATATCAAAGGAAGTCTTGGAAATAATTTAGAAGCCTTAGTTTATAAAATGGAGGTGTAGGTTCCATAATGAGACTTAAAGAATTAATTTGTATCTAGCCTCTTGGGAATGAACTTGCGATGATTCCAAGGTGTCTAAATAGAGTCAAGACTCCTAGATAGAAGGAAGAAATAGAGCTAAGAGCATGAATTCTAGTAGTTGCTTCATTAGGCCTTGTATGGAATCATAATGAAACCATATGAGAAAGTAGCTTTACATAGATTGTATGTGATGCTAGAGCTTGCTTCAATGATATAATTATGTCTCATTTCATGTGTCTAGACTAAAAGAATCAAGCTCCACCTTATTGTAAGTGTGTGGCCAAGAGAGAAGAAGAAGAATCAAGGAAAAAGTTTGTTTTCTTGCTTCAAAATAGCTTTCTAACCTTTCTCACATGCATGGCTTGGATGTTTATTTGCCTTTGAGTGCTTTTATATATGTTTGAACTATGTGAAATGTTTCTAGCTATTGCTTACAAGCTATAGTACCATTATACTTCTTGAAATATGTTTATGTATGCAAAGTGGCTTGAATGGGTTTGGTTATACCAAAAGTCCTTTAGTAAGGTTGATGATGAACCAAAAGTCCCTAGAAATTAGTGAGACAAAACCAAAAGTCTTAAGAAGAGTGAGGCTAAGTCAAAAGTCCTTTGAAAGTAGGTGAGTGACAGGTTCTGTCAGACAACCCTCAAAATAAAACTAGGTTGGATATTAAATGCAATATAAGGCACAACCTAGGTCATTTCCTTTGGAAATGGAGTTCAATGCTTAATTGAGTGTCTAAGTATTAAAGGATCCTAAAAGTTATCTAATTTAGGGGGTTTTTGATTGAATTAAACTAAGTAAAAATGAAATTGAAATAAAGTTCCTAAACACTATCTAATTAGATGAATTATGGTTGATAATGGGCTTGTAACTAGCTTTGGATTCGTCCCTTGGAATCCACTATCCTTGTCCTAATCCAATTGTAATTAATTCTAGTCTAAGAGTCCCTAATTGTGTTCAATACAAATGTATCTTGAGTTACCATGCAAGAATCAAGAGATTAACAATCTAATGTTGAATTGAAACCTCAACCCCACATTAAATCACTAACTCTTATTATTAAGATCTATGAACACTTGAATTGAATGATTAATTGATTAATTAGCCTTTGAATCATCATCCAAAGATGTTTAATTAACCAACTAAACACCAAGGAATCCACAAACAGATAAGTAGGCACACCAATTCTCACAAGCATTTCATCAAACACCTTGATTGTACACTTGGAAAATGGAGGAAAATGAACAATTCAGAATTGAAATTAATCAATTAAAATAATAATTGCTTTCTAAATTAGTATCTAACCAGCTACTAATTAATTACACAAATTCTTAATCCAATACTACTTGACCAAGCTTGTACAAGAAAAAGAAAAAGTGTAGGAAAATTAAGAAAGTCTTAGCCAAAATTCTGCATTCTTCTCCAATGGATTCAAGCTTTCACCAAGGATCTTCCTCCTAGCTAGCCATAGATAGAGATTAGAACATCATTGGGTGAAGATGAAATGGAAGAATGGATGGGAAATGGCATGAAGTGTGCTCTGGATGAAGGAAGGGCGAAGGTGAATGACGTGATGACTGGAATATGAATAAAAATGATGGACGAAGGGGCGTCAATGTTTGTGTCTGGATGATGTGTATGGATTGCTCCTCTCACGTGAGTTTTTATGATTCCATTTGCTCAGCTTTTGCCCCATTTGCTTGAAGTTTTTTCCTTCTTTGTTTATGTGAGTATGGGCCCCATTCTTTCCCATGTAAGCTTTATTTTATTCCACGTTCTGCTTCAACTCCCAAGATTCTCCATGCAATTTTCTCACGTGGCTTGCTTCATTATCCTTTCTCCACTTCAAACCCGTAGCTCTTTGCTCAAGTGCTCATTCCTCTTGAATCCTTCCCACGTAGCTTTCTTCATACAATTCCTCTCCATTATCTGTTCGTGTGTATTTGTGTAGATTCTGCTCATATGTTTTGGAATCACGTGATCCCTCATTCTCTTTTGGATATTGCCTTGCCTGAGCCTTTGTTCCTCTCTTCATGTATTCATTTTCAAGAGTCCATGCAAGCCTCATGGGACGTGGGAGTTACTTGTTCTCATTCTTAGCTTTATTTTCCATGCATGTGTAGCTCCCTTTGTTTAGCTATTGCGTAAGAACCTGTGGCTTCTCTTCATGCTCAAAAATCACATTGCTTCTCTTTATTTTACAACGTGGCTTCATCTTAGCTTTCCATTTCAAACTTAATGAACCCATAGCTTTAATTCTTTCCTCCATGTATTCTGCATGCTTCTTCTTATCTTTACATGCTCTTGGAGTTTACTATGGGTGCAACATACATGATAGGAGTTGACATGCTCCTTACATGTTGCTTTTCTTCAGCCCGTAGCTAGAAGTTCTTCACGTTTTACTCAACATCTGGTCCACGTCTTGCCTCCATCCAGCTTTTTCTTCATTTACTTCCCACATCCAACTCGTGTTTCTTTACTTGTTTGCAGCTCATTTACTTGCTACGTCATTTGCTTTTCTTGCCTTGCCTTCTTCGTGCAGCTCATTTCTTCATGCGTTCATGTTGTTTCTTTATGTTCTGCTTCCATGCAAGCTCTTTTTAAGCTTCTTCCTTCTTAAACCAAAAACTCGAGCCTTCTGCTTCCTTAATTCCTTCAACCCGTGGCAAGCTCCTTTGTATTCAAAGCCCAGCTCCTTTCCACGTCTCTTCCCTACTGCTCATGCTTCTTGTTGCTTAACTTAAGATGCTTCATGCATGGTTCTATGGCTTCTTCGTGCTATTGCATGCTTCTTCTCTTCACCATAAGTGTATGGAAGAGTGGGTGGCTGCTCACATGCTTTCTTCCTTGCAATTCATTCTTTCCTCCCATAACCCAAAGCTTAAGTGAATGTCCATGCAAGCTTCATGGAAGGATGTGGGTGTCCAGCTTCATCTCATGCATATATATATATATATTTTTTCTTTTCAATATTCAGATTTTATTTGCCCGTAATTTGCATAAAAACAAAGGAGAAAAATTCACTAAAATGATTTATGCGTTTACAATCAATTATTTTGTAGTTAAATTCATAAAGTGCAGAGCATGGCTACTAAAATCAATTATCTATCTAAGTAAATCCATTAAGCCTTATTTAACCATTAAAAAGCTTAAGCTAAAGAGAATAAAATATATAAAAATCATGCTTATCAGTGAGACAAATCTAAAATCTCAAGAAAGATGGGTGAGGCAAGACCAATGCCCTTAAGAGCTTATGTTTGCCATGTATAAGTCTATGTGACAAGGAAAATGTTTCATGTATGCTCACTAATAGCTTAATTATCATGAATGCATTCTTTGACATGTATATGCATATATTATGTATGTTTGAAAGGGTTACAAGCTATTAAGATTTTTTGAATCTCACTCTTCCCCCACATATGCCTAACCATGTCTAGGTAAGCCAAGTGGATTAAGAAATGGAGGCCAACAACCTTAAGAAGCAAGACTTTGACAAAGGGATAGAGAAATGACCTTTTTATTTGTATTTTGATGTCCAGAATTGTAACCATGAGATGTATATATGATGTAAACCATTGAACATATCCAAATGTATGTAAATATGATGCATGTATCATGTGGAAGCTAAATGAATGAGAATGTGAGTTTTTGCCACTTATTTGCCTTTATGTTCATGTGTATGAATACAAGTGGCAAGATGAGAATGAGCTCCATGATGAATGAGATCATTTGGTATGCTTTCATATGTTGCATTTATGCTTTTAGACTTGCTCAAGTGGTTGTGGAAGGTTAAGATGAGCAATTGGTGCCTTAATATCCCACTTTGGACAAATTTGGACATGCCAACTTGAGAGCAACTTCGATTTTTCTGGTGCATGGCTTCCAAATTCATGATGGATGAGATAAATGATGATGTTTATGACTTGAATGGATATGTTATGGATAGAAAATGATATGGATGAGTTCACATGGTCCTTAAAGCCATGAATCATGTATTTGGATTCCCAATCACGCAATTATTCATGCTTAAAGTATATGTTTCCTTACAATTGTACTCCAATATACATGAGATACATTCAGATAGACAATGGGACTATTGTGGAAGAGCTAAGAGGTTTAGGTATTGCAAGTATCATGCCTAGTGTAATACCATATTAAGACAATACTTAATATATATTACAATTGGTATAAAACATCCATTTTCATGAAGTTAACACTTTTAACAACAGAAATCATCGTTATCAAAAGCTAAATTGATTTATTTTTGGTTAAATAGACCATGTGGGTTTACCAAAGTCATCTTCCATCCATAGCATACTTATTCAACTAGAAACATCACACTTTGAAGCTTAAATTTTGGGTTGGAGGCATACATCTCAAAGTGAACATCACACTTGCATTTTCCACATCTCCCATATTCTGATATGAAATTTGAAAATTCATATTTAATTCTAGAAAATTCAAAATCATGCAAATTAAGACTCTATAGAAGGGTCAAAATGCCCTCTAACTACCATAAAAGTTTTAGATTAAAACAACATCATTGGGCTTACAAAATTCTAATGGAATAGTAACTGGGTCTAAGACACATTCTACAACAAACCAAAAACTTCAAAAATTCATATCTCACTCTACAAAGCTTCAAATTGGGTGCTCTTAGTGGCTATGGAAATGTTATGATGTCATGCTTGTAATGTTTCATAAGCATTGGACTTCATTTAACTCTTGAATGACACCAAAAGCCAAACTGACCATATGTACAATAACAGTGACAGTTTCTACATAATTTAGCCAATTTTAAAAGATTATAATAAATTCTCTAGAGTTTCAAAAATAGTGTTCTTTGGCTCTGTGAAAATTTATAGATGAGATCTACATGTTTACCAAATTTTATGCCAAAATTTGTCCATTTGGTCATATCTTGGTTTTGGACAAAAGTATGGTTAAAATTGAGATAAAAAATGGATCAAATGGTACCAAATGTCCTTCTAAACCTATCATGATCATTTGAGCATATTCGAAAGCTTAAACACAGCATATAAAAGTATCACAATAGGTCTAAATTATCATGGAGCTTAAATTCACCATTCTACTTGTAACACCATAGATTCTAGCTCATTTTATGTCATTCATAAGCTTCACATCATCATTCCCTTGAGAGCACATGAAAAAGGGAATGAAATAATGGGCTTATTTGCATTATGTTATACTTAAAAGTTCATTTAAGTGTCACGTGGATTGTGTGAGCTCATGCTATGCATCCTCATATTTAATTGCATCATTACAACTCAATTTCATCATAAAATCATGTCTACAACTCATGGAAACTGAAATGGAGTATGAAATATAGAGTTTCATTCTCGACCAGAATTGCTCCACTTTTTGACCAAATTTTGGAAAATCATAACTAAATCTAGAAAAATTGAAATCATGCAATCTTAGTCATTCTAGAAAGCTTAGGATGTCTAATTCATACCATAAATATGCCTAAACCATAACATGTATCACAGAGGACGTTTCATATAAAAAATGGTCCAAAGGTCTGACTGAGTTCTGGAACTGTCACAAAATTCTGCAGAAAAATTTGAAAATGTCCAATTAATTCCAAAAAAATCCAATCCATACAAATGATATCAATCTATAAATTTGTGAATGTTAACTAGAGAGAAAAAATATCTCTAGATCAATTCATCAAGCTCAGACTTTGGAATTCAATGGAACAGTACTTCTGGTCGAGTAAATTTACTAATACTAGACAAAAACTTCAAAAATTCATATCTCCTTTTCTAGACCTCCAAATGCAGTGCTTCCAAATGGCACGAGATTGTCTAGTTTCTCTGTATAAAATTTCATGGCAATTGGACATCATTTGAGCCTTGTGTGATAGAATGCAAATTCAGACCAAATGAATAGTGCAGCAAACCAAAAACCATGAAAATTGCCAACTTTGAAAAATCATCAAATATTCTATAGATCTCCAAAAATTATGATCTTTAGCTTCCCAAAAAGATCTCAATGAGACCTAATTTCGTGCCAAATTTCAAATCAAGACTAACTCATTTGGAAAAAAAATAATATAGGGTTCCATTATGGTCAAATTTAGCTCCATATAGGGTACCAAACTTGCCAAATGGCTTTCCCTTGGTGTTGGCACCTTTTGGGTAAGTCTAAAAGCACATTTAAGACTTGTGTGAGCTGCCCAAATGGTCTTAAAACTCATGCATCTCATTTTGGCCATTCAACCCACACTTATGCACATTTCCATCATGCTTTCACATTGCATATTTTGGCATCTCATACTCAAAATATATGTTATAGTTCATGCATCATATCCATACATATAAACATCACATAATAGTATATTTATACATGTCTCAAGGGCCATAGACCATTTACAACATCATATACATCAAGAAATATAATTATGGTTCCAAAATGGATAAAGCTAGGCATATGCTTGTCAATCTTCCTTCTTCATTGTTGTTGGCTCCCTTCTCCATAGCTACTTGGTCCACCTAGCATGTTAGATCATTAGAGAGGAGGGGATGAGATTGAAAGAATCCCAATAGCTCATCTCCCATTCAATCATACATAATATGTGCAAAGCAAGCTTTACAAATGCATGCATGGAGAAAATGAAAGTCATGGACATTTTAAAAGCAAACTTGGCATATGAACAAATCATACAAGACATTCAAGGGCTCACCAAGTGTTTGGATTGGCCTCACACTTCTCCTCGTGGATTTTGGACTTGCCTCACCCATTCTTTGAGAGCTTTGGACTCAACCATGCTCTTAGGATTCCACTTTGCTATTGGGAGACTCTTTACTTTGTCTTAACCAAGCTCAAGAGTTCTTAGCTCATCCTCACCAAAGGGAAGAGTTCTTGGCCTTTCCACACTTAAGCAAACTCAAACAAAAATCATGTACTCATTTAGAAACATAACATGGCATCAAGAATCATGACATATAAAGGCATGCTAGCATACTTTTCGTGGCTTGAAAATACACCTACACACATTTTAAAACAAGCTAAACAGACATCCATGCATGAAAAAAGGTGGAGAGAGCTACCTTGTGTACACTCACACACTTTTTCCTTGAAATTCAAGCCTCCTCTTTTGGCCACACACCCACAAATTGGTGGAGATGGTTTTTCTTGGCCTAGATACAATTTATGGGAGCCAATTAGATTCATGAAACACATTCTAGGCTACGTAACTTGATGAAACACTAGATTGCTCTATAGGCTTCATTATGGTCCATAATTGAACCTAATGAAGCAACACCCCTCAAATGATTTCTATGCCTCATTCGTTCTTTTCAAATATGATTCTTGACTCCTTTTAAGCCTCTTGGAGTCATCACACCATCAAAACAAAAAGTCTAGCATCATGTTGCTTCTTTAGGTCATAATATAGAACCTAAGACACCAAATCACTTTCTATGAGTTCTAAATTTCTTCCAAGGCCTCCTTTGATTTTCATTCATCAATTATGACTCAAGAATAGCCTTAGAAAAATTTAAAACTCCCCCCACCTACAAGAAACCCTCTTGGCCTAGACATAGGCATCAATTGGGCCATATGGAGTTTTCTTTGTTTTCTTGAAGGAAGAAGCTTGTGGGGAGCATCTTAGGTGTCTAAAGAACTCATATAAACTCTTAATTAGACCTAGGAAGCATCACATAAATTCAGAATTTGAAAGGTGCAGTAGAAACCTTAGGTTTTGCATCTTGAATCCTAATGCCTATTTCATTGTTTTCTTTGCATATTCTTATTCCTCTCCATCAAATACCTAAGAATCATGCTTGGTTGGGCTTGAAAATCAAATCTTCCTAGGGTTCTTAGTGTAGGTTGAAATGGAGAAGAAAGGAACATCAACATAGCTACCATAAAATGCATTTTTACCTTGTTTCCTTGGTTAGTTTGGCTTGAATCTTGCTTTCTCCAAGCTCTTCTCTTCAAATCCGAAAATTCCCCTCTGTTATTCCTTCAAAACAGCCCTCAAAACTTCAAAAAAATCATGGAGAAGAAGAGGGAAAAAGAGGAGAAGAGATTGGTGGAGAAAAAGCATGAAAACAAGCAAATTTCCATACCTAAAGACTTGAATTTTTCCTCCTTCTTCTCTTCTCTTGGTATGCCACTCTCCTTGGGCTTTGCTTCTAGTTTGGGACTGGAAAATCTGAAGTTGAATGAGGGAGAGTGTGAGGCGCTACCTATATATAGTTAGGGCAAAATGACTTTTTCAAAAATTTCAATTTTGCCTTTCGTACTTTGCATTTTCGTTTCTCCTTCGTTTTAGCTCCTTTTTTAGAACCATCCTTTCCATTATAAATTTAGGTTTCCAATTAAGAAAAATGCCTTTAGAATCCTTAAATCAGAGCTAAAATCTTCTTGAATGGATCCGTCAAAGTTCGGGCACACCGACATTAGAAAACATCCATCAGAGGGGTTTTAACTGTCCTGGGGGTTTCTATTATTTTCAAGGCCTTTGAGAATTCTGGAGAACTCAAAACTTTCATTTAAAAAGCCCTCCTGTGTAAATTCCAAAAATTACTCAAAATTACAAAAATGCCATTACATTTCGTAAGAAATTGTTTCTTCATTCTAACTCCGTTTTATGAAAATGCCACATGTTTTAGCTTCACCTCACCCATTCCAAGGGACTTTTGGCACAACCTTACCCATCAAGAATAATCTCACATTCAAAACACAATTCAAGAAGCATAATGGTACCATAGCATTAAACCAATAGCTATAGGCATGGCTCATGATTCAAATACACATACAAGCATTCAATGGCAATCAAACAACCAAGAAATGTATACAAGAAAGGATGGGAAGCTACCTTAGTTCAAGAAACACAATCTTTTCCTTGATTCCTTATCTCCTTTGTTCGGCCTCACACACACACAAGATACAAACACATCAATGGAACCATCTCTAGCCTCACATAAAGTTTACATAAGGTATTTCTAGCTTACGCCATGCTTATAATTCCATACAAGGGCATAATGAAGCAACTCATATAATCCATAAGCTTGACTCTCTTTTCTCACTCAATCTAAGTCACATGACTTCATTTAAACTAATTAGAATCATCACAAACTTAATTCAATAAGCCAAACATCAAGTTGCTTCTTTATGCCTTGATACTCTATTTATTAATCTAACTTTATCTTACGTTATTTCATTTCATTTTAGGGGTCTCCTTTTATAATCTGATCAATTTCAATTCAGTTTTAGTAAATTCAAGTCATGACAAGCAGTAATCATCTTCTTCTAGTGCCAAGCTCTACTTTCATCAACGTTCACATTTTAACTTATATAAAATTGATGTGTGATTGGGCACAATTGCTTCATTTTTAGGAAATGTTGATTTGTTCATTATTTCTAGCTAATGAACTCTACTCAAATCAACATAGTCATTCATAAAAGTCATCTCAATCGCTAATCCATTTTCATGAACTAATTTCAAATCTTTATCTTCCACGCTAGTATAGGCTTCAAACATCTCATTCTTCAATTCAAGAGAAAAACTTCTGTTATTCATTTTAATTGAAAGAGGCCATGTACAAGTAGGATAAAAATTTTCATAAATTTTTTTTTTGAATATCAAAATGAGGTTTTTTTAAATCAATAAGCTGCCTAATACTTAAAAGATTTTAACTTATCTCAAGCATAAACAAAACATCATTTATTTGTTTTACACATGAAGATGTTTGGATAGCCACTGCACCTTTTCCTTCAACATCCATAATTTTGCCATCTTTAAGTTTGAATTTAAATAAGTAAACTTTGTCCAAGATTTAGAAATTCTTCAAGTTTATTGTCATGTGATGTATGCATCCACTGTTTATGAACCACACATCAAAATTTTAAGCTTTTTTACTGCATTCTTCAATAATAGTGGTAGCAAATAGCTTTTCTTCATCTTCTTCACTATTACTAGTCACTTGTGCATATTAGGCTTAAGATTGTTGGTCTTGATTTGCTTTGCACATCTCCTAAGTGTGCCCAAAGTGGTTGCAAGTTGTACACTGCACTCCTAGTTTGTACCAATAATAGTTTTCAGCATGATTTGTCTTTCTATAATAAGGGCAAGATGGAAACTTCCCCCTTTGAATTGTCTTATGTTGTTCTGTTGCTCTTTCTTATCCTCAATTCTTCTCCTATTGTTTTGTTTCTTTAATCCACCTTTATTTTTTTAACTTTGGCTTTTAAGTAGTTACTACTACTGCCTTAATAACACTCTCATCCTCTCTAAAGGCTTTTCTTTACTGCACTACTTTTAAGTCATTTGCAAGTTTTGTCATGGTGACGTGTGTAATACCTTAGCTCCCTAACCCTTAAATCATATCACATAGGCTTATCTCAACATAATTACATGAATATCACACTTTCAAGTAATGGGAAATTTCAAGATTGAAGAGCCATTTACATCATTCTTGGCTTTAGGGACCATGTGGACTTATAATTTTCATTGTCATCCATAAAATATCCATTCAAATCATACACATCACAATTCATCGCAAGAATCTCAAATTTGGAACCACATTTCAATAAAACTAGAATTTGCTCTCAAGTTGGTGCTGCAAATTTCTGAGATGAACTTTGGAAATTCATAACTAATTCTAAAAAAATTGAAATCAAGCAGATGATAGCTTTTTGGAAAGCTCTAGATGTTCTAATGACTAAAAATAATTCCAAATCAAGACAATAGGACTTAACATATGAAAAATAATAAAATAGTACATCAGGTCTACTCTTAGACAACTATAGGACCTAGTATTTCAAAAATTTGGTTCTCCCTCTACAAAGCTCTAAATGAGATGCTCTCAGTGGCTATGGAAATCTTATGATGTTTAGTTTATGTCTATAAAATTTCATAAGCAATAGGCTTCATTTGTCCTATGAGTGATATAGAAATGCAAACTAACCATATAAACAGTAACTTTGTCAATTCTACATAATTTAGCCAAATTTGAAAAATCATAATAAATTCTCTAGAGCTCCAAATTGAGTACTTTTTAGCTCTGTGAAAAGATCTAGATGGGGCCTATTCACTGGACAAATTTCATGCAAAAAATCATCCATTTGTTCAGACTTTGGTTTAGCTCAAGAAATGGTCAAAATTGAAGTCTATAAGAGGTTCAACATGCACCAAATGCCTTTCTCATCCTTCCACAACCACTTGAGTAAGTCTAAAAACTTAACTGCAGCCTATAGAAGCATGCCAAATGATTCAAATGATCATAGAGCTCATTCTCACCTTGCCACTTGCATTTATACATATCAACATAACGGCATGTGATGGCAAAAACTTACATATTCATTCATATGGTTCCAAAATAGATACATATATCATATTTATATATATTTGAACTTGCTCAAAGGTCTACATCATATATACTATAATGCCTTAACTTTCTAGCCCTTAAAAAAATGTCACATAGACTATCTCAACACACACTTGGCATATGGGTACACATTTGCAAGAAAGTGGCACTTTTATCTATAGTTATTTGCATAGTTGGAAAGCCATATGCATCATTCTTGGCTTTAGGGACTATGTGGACTTACAAATATTATTTTCCATCCATAACATATCCATTAAAATCATAAAAATCACAATTCATCTTAAGAATCTCAGATTTGGAACCACATTTCAAGAAAACCAAAATTTGCTCTAGGGTTGGTATTCCAGATTTCTAATATAAAATTTGGAAATTCATAACTAATTTTAGAAAAATTATAAATCATGTATATGATAGCTTTCTAGAAATATTTGAATGTTAAATAATGACTAAAAATAGTTTTAGACCAAAACAGGAGCATTTAGCCCTCGAAAAGTAATAGAACATTACATCAAGTCTGTTCTCAGACAGCTACAGGACCTGGAACTTCAAAAATTTGTTTCTCCCTCTACAGAACTCCAAATAAAGTGTTCTTAGTGGTTATGGAAATTTTATGATATATAGTTTATGACTATAAAATTTCACAAGCATTAGACTTCATTAGCCTCATGAGTGACACAGAAATGCAAACTAACCATATGAATAATAACTTTGTTAATTCTGCATAATTTGGCCAAATTTGAAAAATCATAATAAATTCTCTAGAGCTCCAAATTGAGTGCCCTTTGGCTCTAGGAAAAAGCTCTAAATGAGACCTATTTTTTGGCCAAATTTCATATAAAAACTCATCCATTTGGTCAGACTTTGGTTAGCTCAAAAAATGGTCAAATTTGAAGTCCATAATGGGTTTAACTTGCACCAAATGCCTTTCTAATCTTTCCACAACCACTTGAGAAAGTATAAAAGTATAATTACAACATATAGATGCATACCAAATGGTTCACGTCATCATGGAGCCCATTCTCACCTTGCTACTTTGCAATCATATACATAGACATAATGGCATATGAATGGCAAAAACTCACATATTCATTCATATGATTCCAAAATGAATACATACATCATATTTACATATATTTGAACTTGCTCAAAGGTCTACATCACATATACAACATGTGGTTACAAATCTTTACATCAAAATGCCTAATATTTTATTTCATTGTTAAAGTCTTGCTCTTCAAGATGGTTGGCCCCCATTTCTTGGTCCACTTGGTTCACCTAGACTTAATTAGACATATGTGGGGGAAGAGTGAGATTTAAAGAATTTCAATGGCTCTTTACCCTTTCAAACAAGCATAATAGATGTAATTATATGTCAAAGAATGCATGCATGGCATTTAAGCTACTAATTAACATACATAAATCATTTTCCTTATCATATGTACTCATATATATCAAACATAGGCTCTTAAGGACATTGGTCTAACCTCACCCAACTTTCTTGGGACTCTTGGATTTTCCTCACCCACTTTTAAGGGACTTTTGACTTAATCTCACTCTTCTTGAGACTTTTGGCTTTGTCTCACTTATTCCTAGGGACTTTTGCTCATCCTCACCCATGCTAAGGGACTTTTGGCATAACCAAACCCATTCATGCCACCTTGCATTTATAAACATATTTCAAGAAACATAATGGTACCATAACATGTAATCAATGGCTAAAAACATATCTCATAGTTCAAACATACACACAACCACTCATAGACAAATAAACATCCAAGCAATGTATGTGAGAAAGGTTAGAGAGCTACCTTGAAGCAAGAACATAACTCTTCCATTTGCTTATTCCTTACCTCTCTTGGCCAAATTCTTACAACTAGTAAGGCTTGATTCCCTTAGCCTAGACACATCAAATAGGACATATTTCAATCATTGGAATAAGCTTTAGCTTCTTACAACCTCTATGCAAGACTACTTTGTTCTAAGACACTATTATGATTCCATACAAGACCTAATGAAGCAACTCTTGGAATTTATGATCTTGGCTCCTATTTCTCATTCAATCCAAGTCTCTTGACTCCATTTAAACTCATTGGAGTCATTAAAATTTCAATTCAAGGAGCCTAGACATAAGTTGCTTCTTTAAATCTTAAAATGGAGCCTACACATTCATCTCATCAACCATGATTCCTAAATTTATTTTAATGCTTTCTTTGATGTTTACTAATCATGTTTAGTCTTTTTGTAGCCTTAGAATGAATTAAAACTCTCCCTAGGTACTTGGAGAGCTCTTGGCTAAGACATGAGCATGCTTATGGACCCATAGACTTTTGCAAATTTTCTTTAGGGAGTTGGCACATGTGAGGCTTCCTAGGTGTTTTGAGAACCCATACTTACTCTTAGACAACTTAAATTACTACTAGAAAGTCTCATATTTGCCAAGGTGCAACTAAATCCCTAGGTTTTGTAACTTGATTTCTAATACTTCTTATTCAATTCTAATTGCATATCCTTAATTCCCACACTCTAAAACCCTTGTTCCTAGCTTGGTTTTGGTCACAACTAAATCCCTCCTAGGTGGTCTATTGTTGGCTGAACAAGAGCTCATTGAGAAAAACTAAGAGAAAACAAGAAGGGCCATGAAGTTACCTTGATTCTAAGCCTTTCCAAGAGCTCTTTCCTTTGCTTATATCTTGTCTTTCAAATTCTAAATTTTCCCTACTGAACCAGCCCCAAAATAGTCCTAATTCAAACATTAAAACATAGGAGAAGAAAGGAGAACAAGGAGAACAAGATTAACGAAGGAAGGAGCATGAAAATCCATAGTTTTCTCACCTTTTTACCAAGCTTTTCTTCTTCTTCTTCCCCTCCTTTTGTGTACCTTGTAACACCCCAAAATTAATTAAGGTGTTAATCATAAATTTAGAGTAATTAAGAATAATTAATAGAGGATGATTGGGTAAGTTAGTGAATAGAAATTTTAGAGAGATAAATTATTAACATGGGTTTGAGAATTAATTGGGATAGAAATTTCATTTAGGCCCAAATTAATAGATCATGATAAGAGGCTAATGGTAGCCCAATTACCCTAGTGTAGACCCAAATCCTTGAACCCTTCGAACTTGGCCCAAACCTAATTAAACTTCAGCAACCCAATGCATAAGAACTGGCCCAATAAAATTCTGCAGCCCAACACTTAAAAACTGGCCCAACAAGCTAAAGTCTGAAGCCCATTAAGAGTTGGACCTTGGAGCAATCCATGACCCATATATTTGACCCAACTTAACCCCACCCTAAAAACTGACTAGCCACCTCCCCCATTCAGCAAAACACAAAAACACAAGGAAAATTTAGAGGCGAGGAGGAGAGGTTAGGGTTCTTGGCATAATTCCACCTTTTCTCACATTTGGAGCAAGATTTAGCCAAGGTAATAGTTATACAACTTAATCCCCTAATCTTTCCCCTTAATTTGGTCCAATTAGTTTTTCATTTGGAGTATTTTCATCATACCCAAAATCTGAAATGTGGGTGTTTGGGGATTTTCTTAGCGAAATTCGTAGGTTGAGGTTAGGGCTGGTATTAGGTGAGTTTAAACCCCCCATTTTGATGCTTTCTTTGTTGGTTTGAGACCCCCTAGCTGATTTATATTATGGGTATTAATTTTGTACGAATTTGCTTAGGATTTTGGGTGGAATATTAAGAGTTCTGGTAGATGACACTTTAATCCGAATTTAGGATTTGTGGTGGCTGGATAAGTGTTCTTTAGGTAGTTAGTAGCATTTAAATTCTTTAGGTACTTGTTGTAACTGTTAATGATGAATTAGAGTAGTAATTATCTGATGCTATGATTATAGGGAGACTCTATACCATTGGTGGCTATTGCAAATTTATCTACAAGTAAGGTAACCGGGGTTTACATTAATTCCATACATATGTCGGTTTAAATTTCATACTTGCTGTATATGAATGACTTGAAATGTTGAATGAATTGGTTGGCTATCTATTGTATGATGATTGGACCTTGTGAGTCCATGGTGGATCTGTAGTGCGGCTACCACCCGTGCATGTGCTTCGATCAGGCACCGAGTTATGATCAAATCCCAGATGTGTGATGACCCTAGTTTCTAATATCAGTAATTATAGCTGAATACACGATTAATAAATAATGATCAAGGTTTGGAGTCATTGCAATTAATTACATTAGGGAAATGTAGGGGAAATTTAAACCTTGATACTACTAGGATCATCAACTAACAACCATAACGGGAACATGCATGAAAGGGGTTGTACCATCATTAAAGGTTTAGGATTCATCCATTAATCAATTTCAACCCACAAAAACCTCCCACCAATGTACTTATACTATTCCCTAACATTAGCCTTACTGAAATTAAGGTTTCCAGGTCAAATATAGGAGTTTGGGGACCTGCGCCGCGACTTGGAACTTTCCCGCCGCGGCTACGTTAGGTTCTGGAGCTCAAAAACCAAATTTTTAAACTTGTGCCGCGGCCTGGAACTTTTGCGCCGCGGCCAAGTTGCTCTCTGGAATTTTCTTGACTGATCGCCGCGGCGAGTTGGATCTGCACCGCGGCCAACCTATGTGGCGCCGCGGCGAGTTTTGCTACTGTAACCTCCGTAATTAATTTCCTCGACTCGCGCCGCGGCTAGACTTATTGCGCCGCGGCGAGGTTACGTTCTGTCACCCCCTGGGCGATTATTTTCACTCCGCGCCGCGGCGAGATTTCTCAAGCCGTGGCGTCCCTCGCCACTGTCACTCCCTAGGCCGCGGCGAAGCCTTCTTGGCCGCGGCGTGACTCCCTTTTGTAGCTGTTTTCACTATATTTCGCCCCCTACACTCTCTTTCTCTTCTTAGGGACACCCTAAGGTCACTTCCCCTCATTTTACATGGTTCTAATGGCATTTATCTACCTTATTTATTTAACTATGCTTCCATTACCCATTCAAAACTTATATGCCCATCTCTTTCCTCTAATTACCTCATATCAGCAAGTTTATGAAATAATAACAACACCAATCATTCACTGTTGATATTTAACATTCGATACACTTTCCATTATTAGCCAATTACAATCATAAGGTTCAATTCCATGATAATCGAATTACATATACAATCCCTACACTTGGCAACTCATGATGCAATGCAGCAATGATACAAAACTAACAATTTAATTACAATACATTTTTGTCAAAGCTCCTAAACCTATGCATTACCAAACCATTTAATGGTCTTCCATTAATTTCTTCCTCGACACTAAGAGGTCCGGTCCCTGAAAATGTTAGCCCACAACGGGGTGAGATATACAATCTCAGTAACAAACGGTAATTCCCATATATATGTACAAGTTAATCAATCCAAGACAATCTCATGTCATCAATATCAGAATTATCAATTCAATTGGCAAATGAACTAGTTGAACTACTAATGACTACTGTCCCATACCAGCAATCATACACAACATGTTAATGGCCAATAACACCAGGAGAGGCCCGTCCACGGCACCTACTCCCTATTGAGCACAACCAGGGCTCAGTGCATCTGGGGTTGATCATACCCGGTGCTCGATCGTAGCACATGCACGGGTGGCAGCCGCACCACAGCTCCACCATGGACTCACAAGGTCCAATCACAATAACAATCAAGTAGTCAACCCGTCATTTAACATTTCAAAATCAAGCATGTGTAACAAATAGCAGATTAACATGAGCATATACATGGAATTAGGAAAATAACCCAGTTACCTCAATGAAGCCAATTACTCTTCCCCTAGCTACCATAATAATCCAAATGTACACCAAGCCTATAACAAACATCATTATCATCATTTCTGATCACAATCAAATATTCAAAGAGTTGAACTACTATTAACAGACTAGAAGTTACTCACCTAATTACAAAGGAATTTAACTTCGGAAATTTCCATAGTTCACTCCAATTTCTGGGTAATTTCACATGAAACCAAAGCCCATATCATAGGTCAACTATAGGAGTCTCAAACTAACAGAAAATGCATCAAAATGGGGGTTTAAACTCACCTAATACTAACCCCAACCTCAACCTACGAATTTCCTCAAGGAAACCTCCAAACACTCACTTTTCAGATTTTGGGTATAATGAAATCTCTCCAAATGAAAAACTAATTGGACCAAATTAAAGAGAAAGATGAGGGGATTAAGTTGTATAACTATTACCTTGGCTAAATCTTGCTCTAAGTGTGTGGAAATGCAGAAATCTTGCCCCAAACCCTAGCCTCCTTCTCAACCTCCGAATTTGCCTCTTGAGTTTCAGAAAAATGAAGGTGTGGCTGAAGCATTAGGGTTTTAGATGGGTTTAAGTTAGGTCAAGGGGCTGGGTCATGGGTTGCTCCAAGTCCAAACCTAATTGGGTTTTCAGATTTTGCTTATTGGGCCAGTTTTCTATTGTTGGGCTGCAGAATTTCATTGGGCCAGTTTTATACATTGGGTTGCTGAAGTTTAATGGTGTTTGGGCCCAATTTGAAGGGCTCAAGGGCTTGGGTCTGCACAAGGGTTATTGGGCCACTTAATTGAGCCTATACAAGATAAATCTTGGGCCTCTATCTCATTAAATTAGTTTGGGTCTGCCTCTAATTCATTGGGCCTCCATTAACCTCTTATCAAAGTTCATTAATTTAGGCCTAGGTGAAGTTTCTATCTCAATAAATTCTCAAGCCCATATTAATAATCTATTTATCTAATATCCCCATTTACTTAACTTGCCCAATCATCCATATTAATTATTCTTAATTAATCTTAATCTATGATTAACACCTTAATTAATTTTTGGGGTGTTACAAGATGCACTGAGCCCTGGTTGTGCTCAATGGGGAGTAGGTGCCATGGACGGGCCTCTCCTGGTGTTAATGGCCTTTAACATGTTAAAATATGATTGCTAGTATGGGATAGTAATCATGATAGCCTAATTGTTTCATTTGCTGAGATGACTGATATGATTTTGATTCATGCATATATGTTAATTAAACTGGATTATATGATGGAATTGCCTTGGTTACTGAGATTATTATCTCACCCCGTTTTATGGGATTACAATTTCAGGTGAAGGTTCCTCGGGTAAGGATAAGGGTAAGCAAGTGGATGAACATCCATGAGCTGAGGCTTAGTGTGGGGAGCTACACTTGGTCTGAGTGTAATAGAGTAGATGCTAATTTTGTTAAGTCTTGTATAGCATCATCATGTATCTGTATTGCCAAGTGTAGGAGTCTGTATTTTGATAATATAATGTGTACCTATTGAGGAGTAGGCCTTACTTTAAATTGGTATTTGATGTATGGGTTTATGATATCTGTTGTGAACCTTATTGAACTTATAATATGACTTACCATTTGAGAATGTAACCTTGAGATATTGATATGAATCACTGATGTATGGAACCTCTACTGGAAAGTGTATCTAATATTAAATGTCAATGGTGCATGATTTGTGTTGTTGTTATCCCCTGGACTTACTGATATAGGGTAATTAGAGAAAAGAAATTGACCCTTAAGTCTTGAATTAGAGAGGAGAGATTAGCCAGATAAATTAGGCTAATGAAGGCTATTTGAGCCCCACAATTAAGGTAGAGGAGCCATAGGGTGAGATTGGAGGGAGAAAGGAGAGTATGAGTCCAGATTTTCAAAGTGTAGGACCAGAAGGCACTTTGCCACGGCTAAAATAGAGTTGGCCACGGCCAATAGAGGCGAAGTTGCCCAGGGAGAGTGCTAGAGAGGAATTTACCGCAGTGAAATGTAAATTGGTCACAGCAAAATGTGAGAGGTCAAACTGGGAGTCGTTCAGAGAGAAATTAGCCACGGCGAATTAAGGAATTGGCCATGGCGAACTTTTAGGAAAATGTCCCCGGCATTCCAGAGAGGAATTGGCTGCGGCTAATATTGAGAGGCGAGTGAGGAAGTTCCATGAGGCTTCTTCACCGCGGCACCATGTAGGTTGGTCGCGGCGAAGGTCTAACTTGCCGCGGCGATAAATTAGTGATGAAGAAAGGGGTAAAACAGAAAGGAATTGGTCGCGGCTAAGAGTAATTAGGCCGCGACGAACATGCTGAAACACTTATATTAACTAGAAAACCTTGGTTTTTCCATATGTTAATTATAAGAGATGATCTAGAGTCATTAGGATGAGTTATAATTGATGAGTAATAGAATCTATGGCTTATAAATGGATGTTTAATTCCCCAATGAACATAAGTGTATGTAATCATATGATTGATGACTCTAATCACCTTAAGGTTTAAATTTCTCTATATTTTCATAACCTTAATTATGATGATAAGAAATTAGGGTCGTCACATACCTCTCTATGCTGGTCTCTCCTCTATTTTGGGCAGAACTTAGGTCAGTTAGAATGAGGAGAAGGAATGGGATGACACATACAAGAATGAAGCTTCTTAAAATTATTTTTAAAATTTTCCTTTTTGTCCCCTTTTCTTGGCTCTTGCTATTTAGGTCTATTTCAACTTCTTTTTGAGAACATTTTTATCCATTATAAAATTTAAGTCCTCTAACTCATAAAATGTCTTTGGTTTCACCCAAATTGGATTAAAACATTTCCAAACGAACCGATAAGAGTTTAAGTCAATCGATACTTTAAAACGTAAACTAGAGGGGTTTGAACCATTCTAGGGGTTCCTATAGTTTTTAGGGCCTCTGAGAACCTCGAGAAACTTAATTTTTTCATTTAAAGATTCCTTCTTTCAGTTTTATAAAAGGTGTCCAAAATTAGAAAAATGCCACTGATGTTCATTTGATTTTATTTAGCTATTCCGATTCTAGTTTCTGGGCATCTTAAGCATTGGATCATCATTTTCAATTATTTTGAATTTTGTCCTAATTTTATTTGGCATCAAATCTTTCTCTTTTAAGGACTTCCTTTTATAACTGGTCTATTTTTAATGTTTTCAAGAAAACCAGACATTACATATACAACATGTGGTTACAAATCTTGACATCAAAATGCCTAATATTCTACTTCATTGTCAAAGTCTTGCTTTTCTATATGCTTGGCTTCCATTTCTTGCTCTACTTAGTTCACCTAGACATAGTTAGACTTGTGAGCGAAGAGTGAGATTCAAAGAATCCCAATACCTCTTTACCCTTTCAAACATACATAAAGGATGCATTTATATGTCAAAGAATGTATGCATGGCATTCAAGTTACTAATAAACATGCATAAATCATTTGCTTGTCATATAAACTTAGACATGTCAAATATAGGCTTTCAAGGGCATTGGTCTAGCTCATCTAACTTCTTTGGGACTTTTAGATTTTTCTCACCAACTTTCAAAGAACTTTTGACTTAGTCTCACTCTTCTTAAGACTTTTGGCTTTGTCTCACCCATTGCTAGGGACTTATACTCATTCTCAACTATGCTAAGGGACTTTTGGCATAACTATACCTATTCAAGCCACTTTGCATTCATAAACATCTTTCAAGAAGCATAATGGTACCATCACATGTAACTAATGGCTAGAAACACATCCCATAGTTCAAACATACATAAAAGCACTTAATGACAAGCAAACATCCAAATAATGCATGTGAGAAAGGTTAGAGAGCTATCATAAAGTAAGATTACAAACTTGTCTCTTTAATACTTCTTCCTTTTTTTGGCCAAACACGTGTAACTAGGTGGGACTTGATTCTCTTGGTCTAGACATATCAAATGAGACATGATTCAATCATTGGAACAAACTCTAGCTTTATAGAAACTTTATGCATACCTACTTTCTCATATGACTCTATTATATTTCCATACAAGACACAATGAAGCAACCCTTAGGATTCATGATCTTGGCTCCCATTTTTTATTCAATCCAAGCCTCTTGACTCCATTTAGACTCCTTAGAGTCATCACAATTTCAATCCAAGGAAACTAGATACAAGTTGCTTCATTCTAATGCTTCCTTTAATGTTTACATTTACTACTCATATCTAGTTCCTTTCTAGCCTTAGAATTAATGAAAACTGTCCCTAGGTGCATGAACAAGTCTTGGTTAAGACATGCACAAGCTAGTGAGCCCATGGAGTTTTGTAAATTTTCTTTAGGGAGTTGGCACGCGTGAGGCTTCCTAAGTGTCTTGAGAACTCATACACATTCTAAGACAATCTAAATTACCACTAGGAAGTCTCATATTTGTTAAGGTGCAACTAAATCCTTATGTTTTGTAACTTGATTTCTAATGCTTCTTATTCAATTCCAATTGTATATTTTTAATTCCCACACTCTAAAACCCTTGTTCCTTGCTTGGTTTTGGTCAGAACTTATTCCCTCTTAGGTGGTATATAGTTGGCTGAACCTACCCCCCATGGAGAGCAACCAAGAGATGTAAGAAAAAGTCATGATTCTTACCTTGATTGAATGCTTTTCTAAGGATCTTTCTTATGCCTTAGCCCTCACCTTCAATGTCTAACTCTCTCTTACTAAACCAATCTTAAAATAGTCGCAAATCAAACATTAAAATCATAGGAAAAGAGAAGAGAAGGAGGAGAACAAGATTGATAAAGGAAGGAGCATGAAAAACCATGGTTGTCTTACCTTTTTGCTAAGCTTTTCTTCTTCTTCTTCCCCTCCTCTTATGCATCTCTCTTGGCTAAGTTCTCCTTTAGTTTAGGACAAAAATAAGGTTGATTAAAATGATAGAGAGATGGGGCATGACATATAAGAAAGAGGTAACTTAAGACACATTTTAAAAATTCTCATTTTGTCCCCTTTTCTTGGTTCTTTCTTTTTAGGCTCACTTCAACTCCTTTGTTAGAACTGTCTTTTCCATCATAAAATTTAGGTCCTCTAACTTATAAAATGCCTTTGGTTTCATCCAAATTGGATTTAAAACCTTCTTAAATGAACTGATCAAAGTTCAAGTCAACCGATGCTCTAAAATGTAAACAGAAAGGGTTTGAACCATTCTAGAGATTCCTATGATTTTTAAAGCATCTAAGACCCTCAAGAAACTCAATTTTTTTATTTAAAGATTCCTTTTTTCAGTTTTTTAAAATGTACCCAAAATTACAAAGATGCCACTGGTTTTCATCTGATTTTATTTAGTTATTCTAGCTTTGATTTTTGAGCATTTTAAGTCTTGTATCCTCATTTTCAATTTTTTAGATTATTATCCTAATTTTATTTGGCCACAAATCTTTCTCTTTTAGGAACTTCCTTTTATAATTGGCCCTTGAACATTACAAGTTGTGAGATATCCTAGGTGTCAGGAGGTTTTGGCTTCAAATCTCTTAGGGAGTGTTGTGATCACTTTCTCCACAATCCTCTTCTCTTCTGCCTCTTCCCTAAGCAACCTAATTTGATCCACAATGGCCATTATTCTATTAATGTAGCCCTTTATTCTTTCTATTTCTTTCATTTTCAATAACTCAAATTCCTTCCTTAGATTAAAGGTTTGCATTTACTTTATCTTATTACTCCTTTGAGACTCTACATTTAACTTGTCCCAAGGTTCTTTGGCAATTTCACAAACCATTATCATTGTGAGGATGATTTCATCAGCAACTAAATGAAGAATGGAGAGAGCTCAATATTTATTAGCTATCTCTTCCAAATGGTACTTAATCTAGTTTACTATTGGATTGGCTAGCAACGGGTATACAACTTTATTAGCTTCAACAAAATCCCATAGATTAAATGATCTTAGGTATATCTTTATCTTTATAGCCCACATTTTTTAGTTTTGGCCTTTGAAAGCTAGAATTTATGGTGTTACACACAAACCTAAAATTTGAAAACTCACTCTCTTACCCCATGCCATACACAAGATTACACAAAGCTAGTCTTGCCATTCCATACCTAAAATGTGCCATAACATTCATATAACATTAAATCTTATCTGTACATGATACATTTGTATAATTATACATGTTCATAAGGTCATAGGACATATACAACAATGGATTACAATATTTGCTACTCATATGGCCATAAAGATGTAAAATCAAGGAACTTTGTTGTCATACTCTCATCTTCCAACTTTTTGGCTTCCATTGCCTTGTTCACTTGGTCCATCTAGCACGTTAAGGCATTGAAGAGGAGAGGATGAGATTCAAAGAATGCCAATAGCTCATCTCCCTTTTAATCATACATAAAATATGCAATTTAAGTCTCAAGAATGTATGCATAAGTACAAGGAGCAATATGAGCATTCAAGAAACATTCTTGGCACATGAGTAAGTCATACAAAGCATCCATAGGCTTGTCAAGTAAGTGAATTAGCATCACTCATTCACTTATAGATTTTGGACTTGCCTCACCTATTTTTCTAGGAGGTTTTGGCTCAACCTCACTCTTGGGAGACACTTTGCTTGGTCTTAACCATTTCTAAACCCTAAACCATTTCTAAGGGTTCTTGGATCATCCTCACTATGGCTAAGAGATCTTGGCTTCTCCACACTCAAGCAAACCTAAGCAAACATTTTAGGCATCATTTGAAAACATAATGCATCATGATGGTACTATGGAATAAAAGCTCATGCTAGAATACTTTTCATAGTTTAAAACACACATACACACATTTAAAGACAAGTCAAGCATACATTCATGCATGAGAAAAGGATAAGTGAGCTACCTTCGTTGCAACCACACACTTTTCTTCTTGAAACAATGCTCCCTTCCTTGGTCTCACACACACAAGGGTATGGAATTGATTTCTTTTGGCCTGAACACAATTTATGGAAGCCAATTAGGTTCATGGAATTATTTCTAAAACCATACATCTTCCTTAAACACTAACTTAGTCTAATAACCCTTTTTATGGTTCCAAAATGCACTTAATGAAGCAACATCCCTCAAATGAGTTCTAGGCTCAATTCTTTCCTTTCACTTATGATTTTTGACTTCTTTTAAGCCTCTTGGAGTCACCACATAATTAAAATAAAGAGCCTAACTATATGTTGCTTCCTTAAGTTATTTTATGGAACCTAAGACACTAATTCATTCTCTAGGCCTCCTAAATGTGTCCTAAAGTTTCCTTTCATTTTCATTCATCGTATATGACTCAAAAATGGGTTTAGAAAATTTTAAAACTCTCTCTAGGTGCCTTAACCCCTTTTGGCTGAAACTATGTAACATTTGGCCTCCATAGAAGTTTGCTTTGTTTTTTTGATAGAGGATGCACATGGGGAGACTTTTAGGGATTTTAGGAACTTGTTTAAACATTCATTTAGGGCTAGGAATCTTGGTGTCAAATCAAATTTTTCAAGGAACACTAAAAACCCTAAGTTTGCTATCTTGAATTTCTATAGTTATTTTGTTGTTTTTATTGTATATTCTTATTCTCTATACTCTATTTCCTAAGATTCACCCTTGGTTCTGCCCAAAATCCAAGCCCTCTTGTAGCTTCTCATGTTGGATGAACCCAGGAAGAAAAGGGAGGAGGAGTAGCTATAATACCACATTATTTCTAACATAAATCCCTCTTTTGCAAATGAGGATATGCACTTTATAAAGAAAATCTCAAGAAAATGTATTAAAATAATGAATTAAATTGTGTTGCGTAGCGAATAAATTTTTCATTTCACGTCTTTGGGACCTCGTGAACTCATCAACAATATTCTTTAATTATTTTCCATACATAAAAATCATAACATTCTCAAAAATTGGTACAAACCATGGATCAAGGGTCAAAACCCCCAAAATTTCTTTATTTCCTGTGGTTGTACAGTGACAAATTTTAGGCGCAACTTTGAAAAATTATAACTAAATATAAAAAAATCAAAATCACACAAACCATAGCTTTATGAAAAGCTCTGGATGTTAACTTCACAGTAAAAATAATTCTAGCACATGAACATAGACTTTGGATCATGTTTGATAATGAATTAGCTACAAAGGTCTAGCTGTCCCTGGTACTGATACAGTTTACTATCATAAACTTCAAAAACGTCTAATTAATTCCACAAAAATTCAATCCATGAAAATGATACCAATACAGAAAACTACAAATGTTAGCTAGGGAAAAAAATAACTCTAGACCAATCCAGGCACGTCCAGGCCTCAAAAACTAATCAAATAGTGACACAAATCTGACTGGATACTTGATATTGGATAGAAGATTCAAAAATTAATATCTCCCTCTCTAGACATCAAAATGAGGTGCTTCTAATTGAAAAAAGTCATTGGAAAGGTCTAGTTTCTACCTATAAAATTTCATGGCAATTGGACAACATTTGCCTCATGATTGACATAGAACAATTTTCAGACCATGTGTACAGCAGCAGTGACCATATCAAAAAAAAATTTCAACTTCAAAAATTCGTCAAATATTCTGTAAACCTCCAAATAATACCCACTTTATCTTTTCAAAAATATCTCGACAATCTCTAGATGCAAGCCGAATTTCAGACCAAGAAGAGCTCATTTTGACAAAAAGTGACATAGCTCACCAATTTGGTAATTTTTGCCTCTCATAAGGTATCACTTTTGTCCAAATGGCCTTCTTTTAAGTTTGGCACCTCTTAGGCAAGTTTAAAAGTATGAATATGACTTGTAGGAACTGTTCAAGTAGTCCCAAATACAATGCATCTCATTTTGACCATCTCACATCCAAGAATACATATATTCAAGTGTGCACCCAAGTGTTCAATTTCCATATTTCCATTGTCTTAGCACCATACAAGGATCATACATCATTTATACACAATATTACATTTATTCATGATGTTACATTACAAAAATGACATGTACAATATCACTCTCACATTGATACATAAAGAAAACTATAGTATAGCCCTTTAAGGCTCTTGGCTTGCTTTCTTTGCTTCTTGTGAGCCACCTAGACAATTCAAGATGGAAGGGGAAAGGGGAGTGAGATTCCAAGAATCTCAATAGCTCACACACCCATTCACATACACATTCAAGGCATATACACATCAAAGCATATGTATGGAAGGTATGGCAATCATAAAGTATGCAAGGTCACAATTCTTATGCTACTTATTCACATTCAAGCCAAGACCATGCTCTAGGGACTTTTGGTTTTGCCTTACCCTATTTCTCGGACTTTTGAATTTGCCTCACTCTTGGCCTAGGTACTTTTGACTTGGCCTCACCCTTCCAAGAGACTTTTGGCCTTGTCTCAGCCATGTCATGAGACTTTTGGCATTTCTTCACCTTTATTAAGGGACTTTTGGCATCACCTCACCCTTATGAGCCATCTCCATAACCATAGTCATTCAAGAAGACACATTGGTACCAATGTAATGTGAAGGCATCAAGTGACATATCATCAAGTCACAAGAACATTCATAAGCATACAATAACATATATATGCACACAAAAATGTAAGGAGAGTGAGGCGCTACCTTGGATTTATGCAAACTTTTTTTTATCTTTTCTTTCCCTCTTTTTGGCCTCACAAGTGCACCTAGGTGGGTGGATGTTCTCTTGGTCTAGGCACCATAAACAACACATAATCACACACTTGAAGCAAGCCGAGACACCAAACTAAAACTTGAATACACACTTAGTTTCAAAAGTGGCATAATGATTCCATAATTGACCCAATGAAGCAACTCTCATATTTGAAACTCTAGGCTCCATTATCTTATTATTTCTAGACTTCTTGGACTCATTTAAGGTCCTTGGAGCCTTCACATATTCACTTGCACAATTAGAAACACAAACTGCTTCATAAGGCACCATTATGGACATCATTGCTCCATCTCTCATTCCATGGCTCCTAAATTTTTTCCAATGGTTTCTCCTTTCTTTTAACATCATATAAAGTCCTAAACTAAGGCTAAAACAAATTAAAACACTCCCTAGCCCCTTGAACCTAGCTTGGCCAAAACTAGTACCATGGAAAGGCTTTTTAGAGTTTCAAATTTTTACTTGATGGGAGAGTGATGATCGTGTCGCGCAATCTCAAATAAAACTAGGTTGAATATTAAATATAGCAAGTGGCACAACCTAGGTCATCTCCCTTGGAAATGGAGTTCAATGCTTAATCAAGTTTCTAAGTATTAAAGGATCCTAA
The DNA here is from genome assembly GCA_032878935.1 of Erythrophleum fordii. Taxonomy (NCBI): domain Eukaryota; kingdom Viridiplantae; phylum Streptophyta; class Magnoliopsida; order Fabales; family Fabaceae; genus Erythrophleum; species Erythrophleum fordii. The sequence continues at coordinate 24,520,235 of JAVQMF010000054.1, read as the reverse complement.
AAGCTACTTGATTTGGGGGTTTTTGAATGAATTAAACTAACCTAAAATGAAATTGAAACAAAATTTCTAAATTCTATCTAATTGGAGAATTATGGGTAATAATGGTCTTGTGACTAGCTTAGGAATCGTCTCTTGGTTTCCACTATCCTCATCCTAATCTAATTGTGATTAATTCTGGCCTAAGAGTTCCTAAATGTGTTCATTAACAAATGATCTTGAATAACCATCCAAGATTCAAGAAAGTAGCAATTTAATGTTAATTGAGACCTCAACTCTCATTAGATTACTAATTCTTGTGATTAAGATCTTTGAACACTTGAATTGATTGATTACTTGATTAATTAGCCTCTGAATTACCATCCAAAATGTTTAATTAACCAATTAAACACTAAGGATTCCTTAAATCAAACAATTAAACACTCAATTTCTCACATGCATTTCATCAAACACCTTGACTGCATACATGGATAATTGTAGGAAATTGGAAAATCCAGTACTAATTCAATCACATAATCAGTCAATTAATATCCTAATTAGTGTCTAACCAGCCACTAATTACTATTACATAAATTCTCTATCAAATACAGCTTAACCAAGACAATAGATGAAAGAGAAAAAAATATAGAAAAATAGAAGAAATTCTTAGCCAGAATTTTGCACTCCAAATCTTGGATTCAAGCTTGCACCAAGGATGCTTCCAAGCTAGCCTTAAGGATGAATTAGAGTTTCATTTCGGCGTGGAGAGATGGAATGGAGATGGAGAATGTATAGTTCTGTGAATGGATGAAGGGTGTGTGAGGGTGAGGGACGAAGGCGAATGACGGAGTGTGGGCGTGGACCAAGTGAATGAATGCTGATGGCGTGATCAATAGCCTCTCCTCGTGCTTCATTTATTTTTCACGTGATTAACTCTTCGTTTAAGTGCTGCCTCTTTCCATTGTCTGAAGCTCCTTGTGCGTGTAAAAACGTGGGCCCCAGTGTCAATATAATATTCCATGTTGGCTACTATAGCTTCTGCATGCCTCTTTGTTTATGTTCACGTCGGGTTCCACGTTGCAGCTCTTCATTTTCTGTTCATGTTCTCTTCTTCTTCGCCTGCAGCTTCTGTATCTTCTTGTTTCCTCGAGTTCCAGCTCTGTTCAACTCTTTCATTCTACAGCTCATTCCAGACTTCAACTCGTTATGTTTCTCAGCTCTTGCTTTGTTGTGCTTGTTTCTGTTCACGTCCCTGGAGCCTTACCCGTTGCTGTCTCTGTTTCACGTTGCTGTCCAGACTTCAGCGTCTTTCACTTGTTCTGCTGCCAGCCATGCAAACCCAGTTCAGCCTCTGTTCAGCTCATAGTGTTGGAACCCGAGGCTTCTTCCTTCTCCTCTGTTTTGGTGTGTGATTGCTATAAATGGAGCCACATGTGGAAGTCCATCCCATGTATGAAACTAAGAAAACCCAATGATCTGCACACTAAGAAAGGAAAGAAAAATTAAGTAGGAAAAGCTTCAGAATTATTTATAGAAATTTATGCCTTAAAAATCCAAGATTTTGTGACTTATTTTCTAAAATGCAAAGAATGGCTATTAAAATCAAATTCCATTCAATTGCCTTCATTAAGCCACATTTAATTATTAAAAAGGTTAAGTTAGGAGGAATAAAGTGTATAAAAATCATGTTTATCAGAGAGCCACTTGGGAAGGTTTCTAGAGGTCTTAGGAGCTCAAGGAAACATTCAAATAACCAAGAAAACATTCACACAAAATCAAATTTTACAAAACCCTAGAAAACTCCACACTTTCATAACTTGATTTCTATTGTTTTTTCTTGGAATTTCTTGCCATATTCCTCTTCCTCATAGTCTAAGACCCTAGTTCCTCTCTTTTTTTTGGGTAAAAAATCCTCCCCCTATATGGTTCTATTCTTGGCCGAAATCATACACATCCATGGAGTAACGAGAAGAAGCAACTACAACAAACAATTACCTTAGATTCAAGCTTGTTTTCAAGGCCTCTTCCTCTTGGTTTGCTTCTCTCTAATATTTTTGAACTATCCTTCTAAGTTTTGGACCAAAAACAGAACCAATCATCTCAAGAAAACCATAAAAAGAGAGCATGGAAAGAGAGGAGCAAGGTTGGAGGGAGAAAGAGCATGAAATTCCTTAGATTTTCTTACCTTTCTCTTGATTTTTCTCCTCTTTCTCTCCCTCTCCTTGTTCTCCTAGAAGAGCTACGATTTTTCTGTAATTTGGGTAGAGAAATTCATGCTTAAGAAGGTGGGAGAAGAAGGGAGAAGTGTGTGGGAGCTTCTAGAAATACACTTTTTCAAAAATTTCAATTTCATCCTTCCATAATGGCAGTTTCATTTCAGCTTCATTTTAGCTCCTTTTTTAGAACCGTCTTTTCCATTATAAAATATAGGTTCCCAATTTAATAAAATGCCTATGGAATCACTCAATTTGGAGCTAAAACCCTCCCAAACAAATCTGTCAAAGTTTAGGCTCACTAACATTAGAAAACATACACCGGATGGGCTTTACAAGTCCTGGGGCTTCCTATGGTTTTTGGGCCCTTTGAAAACCCTGGGCAACTAAAATTTCCCTTTTAAAAAGTCATCTTATGTGTTTTTCCAAAAGTTGCACTTATTTACGAAAATGCCATTACATTTCGTTAGTTTTTGTCACAAATTGTTTCACCGTCCTATCTCTATTTCTCTTTTCGTTTGAGCCTAGAATTATCATTTTTAGGAGCCTAAGACTCTACCCAAATTTTTTGGGACATTATCTAGCTCATTTCAAAGGACTTGCTTTTATATGACTCATTTTGTCGTTTTATGAAAATTACGTTTGTTACAGTGGCTACCATGGAATGGAACTTTTACCTTGTTTTTCCTTGTTTTCTTGCTTGATTCTTCCTTTCTTTGGCCTCCTCTCTTCAAATCCAAATTTTTTCCTCTGTTCTTCCCTCAAAACAGACCCAATAACTTCAATATAACCATAGGTTGAAGGGGAAATGGAGGAAAACAGGTTTGCTAAAGAGAAAACATGAAAAAACTAAGAAAATCCATACCTTTTACCTTGTCTTTCTCCTTCTCTTCTTCTCCTCTTGTGTGCCTCACTCTTAAGGCTCCTCCTTTGGTTTAGGGTAGAAACATATATGGCTAAATGAATGAGGAGGTGGGGCATGACACCTATATATAGGGAGGTTCAAAAATACTTTTCAAAAATCTCAATTTTGCCCTTTCATCTTGGCATTTTCATTTCTAATTCGTTTTAACTCCTTTTTGAGAATCGTCTTTTCCAGTATAAAATTTAGGTTCCTAATTTAGTAAAATGCCTTTGGAATCACTTAAATCAGAGCTAAAACCTTCCTAAATGAATCCTTCAAAGTTCAGGTCTATCGTCATTGGAAAAAGTCCACCGGAGGGATTTTAACTGTCTCGGGACTTTCCTTGGTTTTTAGGGCCTCTGAAAACCCCAAAGAACTCAAAAGTTTCATTTAAAAAGTCTTCTTATGTGAATTCCAAAATTTACTCAAATTTACAAAAATGCCACTACGTTTCGTCAATCTTTCATTCAATTTTGTTTCTTCATTCTAGTTTCATTTTTATTTTTGTTTAAGCCTAGGATTCTCATTTTTAGGAGTCTAGAATGATACTTAAATTTTTTGAGATCTTAACTAATTCATTTCAGGGGACTTGCTTTGAAAACACATCCGTTTCCATCGTTTAACGAAAATCGGATATTACACTCTTGGTGTGCCTCAAGCCCTATCTCTCTCCTCTAGTTTAGGGTAGAAACAAATGTGGCTAAATGAAAGAAGAGGTGGGGTGCCACATATATATATAGGTAGGTTAGGAAGAACTTTTCAAAAATTCCAATTTTGTCATTTCATCTTGGCATTTTCGTTTCTAGTTCGTTTTAGCTCCTTTTTTAGAACTATCTTTTCCATCATAAAATTTAGGTCCTCAATCTTATAAAATGCCTTTGGAATCATTCAATTTGAAACTAAAACTTTCCCAAATGAATCGGTTAAAGTTTGAGCTCATCGCAGTTAGAAAACGTCTACCGGAGGGGCTTTAACTGTCCTGGGATTTTTCATGGTTTTCAAGGCCTCTAAGAATCTCAGAGAACTCAAATTTACCATTTAAAAAGCCCTACTATGAAAATTCTAAAAATTGATCGAAATTATGAAAAATGCCATTACATTTCGTTGTCTTTTTGTAAAAGTCTATATGGCTATTATGGCTCCGATTTCAAGGCACCTCTTGTAACACCATAATGTCTTAACCTCAATTAATCTCCCTCTTGGCTCGATTCCATATGATTTCCAAAGAATAAGTACAAACCGTGGCATTTTCATGCTATAAAACGGGGTTCAAACGCTCATATTTTGCCCCGTGGGTCCTGTGAACCCATCAATCACATTCTCTACTCACACTCCATTTATATGACTCATACATATCATAAAACAAGCCATAAACTACGGATATGAAGCCAAAAACTAAGAAAGTGCAATTTCTCAAAGGGGCCCAAAAGTTAGATTTTTGGCTATAACATTGGAAAATCATAACTAATTATAAAAAATGGGAATCTAGCAAACCATAGCTTTCTGGAAAGCTCTAAGTGTTAAATTTACCCTATTTCCAACCACAATCTCAGCATTTGGACCATGTTTGACATCGAAAAAGAGACAGAGGTCCAGCTGTCCCTGACACTGGTGTAGCTTGCTGTCATAAACTTCCAAAACTCATCACTAATTCCACAAAAATCCAATCTAGGAAAACTATACCAATTTGGAAAGCTACAGATGTTAAATAGAGGAGAAAAATAAGTCTAGATCAGTTCAGTAGCCTTTAGACCTCAAAAACGAATGGAACAGTAATGAAGGTCGGATGGCTTCCCTGATGCTGATATAGAACTTCAGAAAGTTATTTCTCTCTCTATAAACCTCCAATTGAGGTGATTCTAGTTGGTATAGGTCACTATGGATGTCTAGTTTCTACCTATAAAATTTCATGACAATTAGACACCATTTGGTCTATGAATGACACAGATTCATTTTCGAACCTATGGTAATAGTGCATTGACCAAACCATTAAAATTCCCAAACTTCAACAATTCGCCAAATATTCCCTAGACCTCCAAATATTACCCACTTTAACTTCCCAATAAGCTCTCTACAAACTCTAGAGACATGCTAAATTTCATATTAAGAAGAGCTCATTTGGTCATACTTTAACAGAGCTCACAAATTTGGCGGTTTTAACACCCAAAACGGTTCAAAGTGGGTCCAAATGGCCTCCCACATATTCTCGCACCTCATGGATAAGTTTTAAAGTATGAACATAGTATATATGAAATGTCCAAGTGGTCCAAATCATCATACATTTCAAACTCACTATGCTACGGGCAAAAATACATTATTGCATACAATCCACAAAAGGGGCAAATCCCACATTTTTATTACTTTGGCTCTCTACATAGTTTATACATCATTTTTCCATACATTTACACTTGCTTCAACATTTATATCTCAAAAATAGTAGGTGCATATTCATTTTAGCACTTCTTTACATCAAAAGAATCAAAATAAACTAACATCTATCTAAATATGCTCCTAGGCTCCTTGGTGTACACTTGAATCTCCTTAAACTCCACCTAACATGTAAAGATGGGAGAAGGAAAAGGTGTGAGATTCATGGAATCTTAGTAGCTCATGCACTCATTCAAGGAAGCAATCAAGGCATATAAACAAGTTATAGCATACAAATAGGCATCTAACCATTTACAATCATGCAATCCATGAGTTACATGCCATGAAAATCACATCAATGCCACGAGTAAGCTCTAGGGACTTTTGGTCTAGCCTCACCCGATTTTAGGGACTTTTGGATGGCTTCACCCTTGGTTTAGGGACTTTTGACTTGGCCTCACTCAGTTATGAGACTTTTGGCCTTGTCTCACCCATCCTCAGGGACTTTCGGCTCTACCTCACCCATCTCAAAGGACTTTTGGCACTACCTCACCTGAGCAATTTTCGCAATCCAACACATAAACATATTGGTACCAATGTATCAAGGCAATAACATATGGCATGTCTCACACAATAAGAATATACACAAGCATACAATGACTATTACATCCAAGAATGCAACAAAAAATAGTGGAGAGCTACCTTATAAGCCAACACAAGCCTTCCCTTTCAATTTCTTTTCTCCCTTCTTGGTTTCACACTCACACCTTGATGGAGGTGCTTCTTTTGAGCCTAGACACAACAAAAATCATGGAATTACTCTCTCATAACTCAACAACTATTAAGGGTTCTTCAGAGCAAACCCTTCCAACATATAAGAACCTAGGGGTTCTCTCTCTCTCTAGAATTTCACCAACTCTTCTTCTTTCTCAAGCTCTCAAGTTAGTAGAACCAACATACTCAAGGAAAGCAAAGAAGTTCAAGAGTGGTTTTCCACTTTTCCTCTTCTGACCCATGCCTAACACCCAACTAATTTAACAACCAAAACCATAGAAAGAGAGGGCAAAGAGAGAAGAACAAGATTCTAAGAAGAAAAGAGAGGGAAATCTCAAGCTTGCTTACCTTTTCTTTATTCTTCCTTCCTTCTCTTGGTCTCTCTCTCTCTCTCCACGCCCCTTTTCTCTCCTTTGGTCGAAGCTTAGGTCAGTTAAAAGAGAAGGAATGAATTGGGACATTTTAAGAAGTAAAATTCTCCTTTTTTACGCTTTTTCGGACTAACCCTTGCTATAGCGAAAATTAACCTTCGCTACGGCGAGCACATATCAGTCCCAGACCCCTGTTTTAGCTATGGCGCGCGCTACGGCAAGCAGCTCCTTGGTTTTTGTATGGGATACCCGCACTCGCTATAGCTATAAGCATTCTCGCTATAACGAACAGGTACATTCGCTATAGCTAGACTATTTCTCGCTATAGCGAACAGGTATATTCACTATAGCTAGGCCATTTCTCGCTATAGGTAGCAGACTTAGAAAAATTTTAGGATTTTGAAAATTTTTAGCTTTCTTCTTTCTTTTTCTTTTCTTTTTCTGATTGTTACACCTCTGACCTTGAATCACCATTATTTGAGATCTAGAATATTATTATGATTTTATTGGACCTAAAATCACTCTATCTGGGGGTTTCCCTTGGTATCCGGTGAATTTAGTGAGTTTATAAAGAAACTATACATTATGTTTCTCAGGTTTTCTCTTGTTTTCAAAGAACCTGATATTACATTAAGCCTAGCCAAAGGAGTGAGAAATCCCTATATACTAGAGTTGTGTATCCAATAAAAGGGATTAGGTGTAGCTCTTCGTGTAATACCTTAGCTCCCTAGCCCTTAAATCATATCACATAGGCTTATCTTAACACAATTACATGAATATCACACTTTCAAGTAGTAGGAAATTGCATAATTGGAAAGCTATTTACATCATTCTTAGCTTTAGGGACCATGTGGACTTACAAATTTTATTTTCCATCTATAACATATCCATTCAAATCATAAGCATCATAATTCATCTTAAGAATCTTATATTTGCAACCATATTTCAAGAAAACCAGAATTTGCTCTCGAGTTGGTTTTCTAAATTTATGATATGAAATTTGGAAATTCATAACTAATTCTAGAAAAATAAAAATCATGCATATGATAGCTTTTTGGAAAGTTCTAGATGTTAATTAATGACTAAAAATAATTCTTGACAAAGACAATAACATTTAGCCTATGAAAAATAAAAGAACAATACATCAGGTCTGCTCTCAAATAGCTACAGGACCTAGAACTTCAAAAATTTGTTTTTCCCCCTATAGACCTCCAAATGAGGTGCTCTTGGTGGCTATGGAAATATTTTGATGTCTAGTTTATGCTTGTAATATTTCTTAAACAATGACTTCATTTGACTAACAAATGACATATGAAAGCAGACTGACCATATGAACAGTACCCTTGATAGTTTCTGTATACTTTAGCTAACTTTGAAAATTCATAATAAATTCTCTTGAGCTCCAAATTAAGTGCCCCTTGGGTTTGTAAAAGCTCTAGATGAGACCTATTTACTGGCCAAATTTCATATAAAAACTCATCCATTTGATCAGACTTTGGTTTAACTCAAGAAATGGTCAAAATTAAAGTCCATAAGGGGTTCAACATGCACCAAATGCCTTTCTCATCCTTCCACATCCACTTGAACAAGTCTAAATGCATAAATACAGCCTATAGAAGCATGCCAAATGGTCCACATCATTATGGAGCTCATTCTCACCTTGCCACTTGCATTTATACACATCAACATAATGGCATATGAATGGCAAAAACTCACATATTCATTCATATGGTTCCAAAATGGATACATAAATCTTGACATCAAAATGCCTAATATTCTACTTCATTGTTAAAGTCTTGCTCTTCAAGATGTTTGGCTTCCATTTCTTGGTCCACTTTGTTCACCTAGACATGGTTGGACATATGTGGGGAAAGAGTGAGATTTAAAGAATCCCAATAGCTCCATAATGGATGCAATTATATATCAAAGAATGCATGCATGGCATTTAAGCTACTAATGAATATACATAAATCATTTTCCTTATCATATGAACTCATACATGTAAAACATAGGTTCTAAAGGGTATTGGTCTAGCCTCACCTAATTTCTTTGGGACTTTTAGATTTGCCCCACTCACTTTCAAAGGACTTTTGACTTAGCTTCACTCTTCTTAAGACTTTTGGCTTTATCTCACCTATTTCTAAAGACTTTTAGCTCATCCTAACCCATGTTAAGGGACTTTTGGCATAACTATACTCATTCAAGCCACTTTGCATTCATAAACATCTTTTAATAAGCATAATGGTACCATCACATGTAATTAATGGCTAGAAACATATTTCATAGTTCAAACAAAACACTTAATGACCAGCAAACATCCAAACAATGCATGTGAGAAAGGTTAAAAAGCTACTTTGAAGCAAGATTACAAAATTTTCTCTTTAATAGTTCTTCTCCTCTTTGGCCAAACACATGTAACTAGGTAGAATTTGATTCTTTTGGCCAAGAATATGCAAAGGAAATAACCAAACAACCATGGAATTTTAAGATAGCAAAGTTAGGGTTTCAAGTGCTTAACCAAAATTCTATTTTGATGCAAGAGTACCTAGGCCAAAATGAATGTTTCGATGAGCTCCTGAGATCCCTAGAAAGCTTTTCACTTGTATCTCCCATCAAGAAAATAAAACAAACTCTCTTAGTGTTTTCATGAAGCATAGCCTTGGGCTAGAGTGGATGGAGCACCAAGAGAAAGTTTTAAATTCCTCCAAGCTTGGTTTTGTATCATATAATATCATAATTTCTTAGCTCATTTCATGCTATCTTTAGGCCTCATATCAAGCAATTCACAAAGAGGCAAGGAAAATATCATTAAATAATGCATTTCTTAGCATTACGTCGCGTATAAAATTTTTCTTCGGAGTCTCGTGGGCCATATGGACTCATGTATCACATTCTCATATTTAATTAGAACTCATTTGGATCATCAAAGGTGGCCTATAGCTCGTGGAAAGCAAAGGGAAGCATAAAATACATATATCCATTTTCAGCTAGAATTTTTCCTATTCTGTCACAAACTTTGAAAAATCATAACTAATTCTACAAATATTGAAATAATTCATTCTTAGCCATTCTGGAAAGATACACATGTTTATTTTATGCTAAAAATATGTCCAAACCATGAAACATCACAAAGAAGGCGTTTGACATTCAAAAGGTCCAGAGGTCAAGCTGTGCAATGGTGCTATCATAGAATTCTGCAACAAACTTCAAAAATATCCAATTAATTTCAAAAAAATCCAATCCATAAAAATGATACCAATATGGAAAGATATGGATGTTAGCTAGAGGAAAAAAATAACTTCAGACTAGTTTAGGCATGCCTAGGCCTCAAAACTTAAGCAAATAGTACCTGAGGTCAGTTAGGGCGCCTGGTACTGGACAGAATTTTTAAAAATTCATATCTCCCTCTCTAGACATCCAAATTAGGTGATTCTAGTTGCAAAAAGTCACTGGGAATGTCTAGTTTTTCCATATGAATTTCATGGCAATTGGACATCATTTGAGCCCTATGTGACAGAAATTATTTTTAGACTAAGTGAACAGTTCATCTGGCCAAAACCAGAATTTTTGCCAATTTTGAAAATTTATCAAATATTCTCTAGACCTTTGAAAGTTATGTTCTTTAGCTTCCCAAAAATATCTCAACAAGATCTATTTTCATGCCAAATCTCAAATCAAGAAGAGCTCATTTGGATAAAAAGTTATGTAAGGTTCTATTATGGTCAATTTTTGCTCCATATAAGGTACCAAAAGGTCCAAATGGTTTTCTTTGGTGTTTGGCACCTCTTAGGCAAGTCTAAAAGCATGATTATGACTTGTATGAACTACCCAAATGGTCCCAAACCCCATGCATCTCAATTTGGCCATTCCACTTCCACTTATACACTAATGCTTCAAACTTTCAAGAAGTAAAATTTGCCATTACATACTCAATATACAATTCTAAGGGTCACATAACATAATCTCTCATTTATACATGACATATTATCATGATTATATATACTCATAAAGTAATTTGTCATATACAACCATAGATTACACATTTGCCACTTTGATAGCCTTCAAGAAGCCAATTCTATGCATTTCAATGTCATGCTTTCATCTTTCAAGTGATTGGCTCCCATCTTCTTGCTATCTTGATCCACCTAGCATGTTAGAACATTGGAGAGGAGGGGATGAGATTCAAAGAACCCCAATAGCTCATATCCCATTCAATCATATATAAAGCATGCAAAATAAGTCTTACAAATGCATGTATGGGTATATTAACATGTGCAAGTATTCAAGAAGCATTTTTAACATTTGAATAAGTCATACATAGCATACAAAGGCTTGCCAAGCAAGGGGATTGGCCTCACCCATTTACTTGTGGATTTTGGACTTGCCTCACCCATTCTTTAAGAGGTTCTTGGACTCAACCTTGATTTTGAGAGTCAACCTCACTTTTGGGAGACTCTTTACTTTGTCTCAACCAATTTTGAGGGTTCTTGGCTCATCCTCACCATGGCTAGAGGGTTATTAACTTCACCACACTCAAGCAAACCAAAGCAAGCATCATAGACATCATTTAGAAACATAATGTATCATCATGGTACCTGGCATATAAAATCATGCTAGAATACTTTTCATGGCTCAAAACACACATACACATATTCAAGACAAGTAAAGCAAGCAACCATGCATGAGAGAAGGTCGAGAGAGCTACCTTGCTAACATTTATACACTTTTTCTTAAGCTTTGAATCCTCTCCCTTGACCTCACACACCCAAGGAAGTGGAAATCATTCCTCTTGGCCTACACACATTATATGGAAGCTAATTATACTCTTGGAGTAAAGTCTAAGGCCACACAACTTGCTTAAACTCTAACTTGACGTATAAACCCCTTTATGGTTCCAAAATGCACCTAATGAAGCAACACCCCTTAAATAAATTCTAGGCTCTATTCTTTCTTTTTAAATATGATTCTTGACTCCTTTTAAGCCTCTTGGAGTCATCACACAATTAAAATAAAGAGCCTAACTACATGTTGCTTCATTAGGTCATATTATGGAATATAAGGCACCAAATCACTTTCTATGATTTCTAAATTTTTCCCAAGGCCTCCCCTCATCTTCATTCACCATATATGACTCAAAAATGGGTTTAGAAAAATTTAAAACTATCCCTAGCTATATAAACCCCTTTAGGCCGAGGCTATGGAAGACTTTGGCTTCCATGGAGTTTGCTTTGTTTTCTTGATGGAGGAAGCACATGAGGAGACTTCTAAGGATCTTAGTAACTCATTTAAACTCTTATTTAGGCATAGAAATTAAGAGATCAAATCAGATTTTGTAAGGAACATTTGAAACCTTAGAAATTGCATCTTGAAATTCCATGATTTTTTGTTAATTCTCTTTGCATACTTTTAATCTCCACACCCTTTTTTCTAAGAGTCACCCTTGGTTCTGCCTAAAAACCAAGCCCTCCTAGGACTTCTTGAGTGGGGTGAAATGGTGGGAGAAGAGGAGTAAAGGGTAGCAACTATGGAAAAAGAAATTACCTTATTTTCATGGCTTTTCTCACTTGAATCTTGTCTTCCTTGAGCTCCTCTCTTCAAATCCAATTTTTTCCCTTAATTTCTCCCTTAAAATAGAATTTATAAACTTCATTATAATCATAGTAAATAGAGGAGAATGGAGAAGAAGAGGTTTGGAAGGAAAAGAACATGAAAAACTACTAAATTTCCTTACCTTTTAGCTTGAATTTCTCCTCCTTTTCTTCTTCCTCTTGTGCATCTCATCCCTTAGGGTTTTCTCTGGTTTTTGGGTAGAGCTTGGTTGACCAAAATGGAGGGGGAGAAAGGGTGCATCATATATATAGGTGGGAGGAAGAAACACATTTTAAAAATTCCTATTTTTCGCTTCATTTTTGGTAATCTTGTTTCTATTTTGTTTTAGCTCCTTTTTTAGAACTGTCTTTTCATTATAGAATTTAGGTTCCCAATTTAGTAAAATACCTTTGGAATCACTCGAATCGGAGCTAAAACCTTCCCAAACAAATCCGTCAAAGTTTAGGTACACTGATGTTGGAAAACGTCCACTTGAGGGGCTTTAGCTGTCTTGGGCCTTCCTATGGCTTTCAAGGACTCTGAGAACCCTGGGGAACTCAAAACTTTCATTTAAAAAGCTCTCCTGTGAGAATTCCAAAATTTGCTCAAAATTTCAAAAATGCCATTATGTTTTGTAATTTTTTACGTAAGAAATTATTTTTTAATTCTAGCTCTATTTTTCTTTCTACCTAAGCCTGGGATTCTCATTTTTAGAAGTCTAGAATGCTTCCCAAATTTTTTGGGACCTTAACTAAATCATTTTCTGGGGACTTGCTTTTGTATCCAGTGAATTTCGTTTGTTTATGAAGAAACTGTACGTTACGTTTCTCATGTTTTTTCTCATTTTTAGAAAATCAGATGTTACATATCATATATGACGGGAGAGGATGAAAGAAAGCCTTGGAAAAATTTTAAAAGTCATAGATAGTGAGATGTAGCTATAGGTTTCATATTATGACTTAAAAAAGTAACACCTTGCTAGGCTCCTTAAATTAATTGTGTGATGGCTCTATGTAATACCATATCTTTCTAGCCTTCCTCATGTAATTCACATGCTCCATAACATGCATTGCTTAGGAGTTGTAAGAAAATGGAATATAAATAATGGATTAAATTTGTGTTGTGCTACATATGAAATTTTCATTCGATGTCACGTGGGTCATATGAGCACATACTATACTTTCCCATACTTCTAGGACTCAATTCATGCAATTCCCATGCCTCATCTTATGTTTGTTCTATGGAAACAATATAGTGGCATATGGAGTTGTGAATTAAAATACATTTTTCTACGGGTAAAATTTTTCTTTCGGAGTCCCGTGGGCCATACGAATGCAGCTATCACATTCTCATACTTAAACACATGAATATAGCTTATTTCCATCATCAAATTTGGCTTATAACTCGTGGAAAGCAAAGGAACACATAAAATCCATGTTTGCATTTTTGGCTAGAATTTCCTCTTTTCTGTCACAAACTTTGGAAAATCATAACTAATTCTAGAAAAATTGAAATTATGTCTTCTTTTCCATTCTAGGAAGCTACACATGTCTACTTTATGCTAAAAATATGACCAGACCATCAAATGCCACACAAAAGATGTTTGACATTCAAAAGGGGACGGAGGTCTGGCTGGGTACTGGTACTAAAGAGCTACTACCACTTACTACTGCTAGGCTCTGATGGGATGCTAGCTATTCTCACAATTTTGCTTACTGGAGATCTACTGTACCACTTACCTTATATAAAAACTGTACCTAACCCCTTTTTGAATACATAAGCTAGCATGCAGGGATCTCTCTATCCCTTGGTCAGGGCTATTGTCTGCTAGGTAGTGGTTCATCTGGCTCTAACTCTGGAAAGCTAATTTCTTGCTTTTCTCATCTCATGCACTATGCTCATCTCTAAAGAGAGCTAGTTAGTGGTTTAACTGTCTAAGTAAAGCCTTCATATCTCAATTGCTTACTGGGATTATAGCTCCTTTGAGGAGTTTCTGCTTTTAATGATCCCAATTTCTCTGTTCACTATTTCATCTATCTCGTTCTTTAACTAGGATACCTTTCGATTATTGGGACACTTTGGTGGTTGATGTCATCGTTTGCTACGCACTTAAGTCACATTACTATTAGGTTGATCAGGCCTAATATCATGTGACCATTGTTGCAAGCAAACCATAGAATCAAACACTAATACACTAGCACCTTATGACTGAGCTCAAGGCCACTATCGCCTGTATATTGTAAGTTTCCCATTAATATAAAGTATCTCTTTCTTACTTACCTCTATGTACCCTATTCTTAAAGAGTGCTTGGGGAAAATAGGATTCTTCCTCTGTTTCATCCTGAGATCTCTCTGTATTGCCCCTGCTATTTTTACTTTAGGTGTTATCATGCTAGAAGGGCATCTATGCCAAGGACAAGTGTGCTTTCTTAAGCACTCAAGCACATTAACTGAATATCTATTCTCAATCTAGTATGTCCTTGGCTTAAACATTGTCACATTTTCTCTTTCTACCTTTCTTATCCTCTTACTTAGGTAAAAAGACATTCTACTACTGGCTATTTTTGTTGCTAATTTAGGTTTCTTTACACTCAAGAGCACCTGCATTTTCCCAGGGTTCCTCCACTTAATCACTATCTGTAACATCAAGGGGGTCTACTTTTTACTCATACTCTTGCTCTACTTTTAGTTAGACCATCCCTTGGTAAGAAGGATTTTATTTCATATAATCCCAGGAATTTCATTCTGTGGCGCTCTCAACTTACACTCTTTCGCTACATAAAATGAGGTTTGTCTTCTTAGGCAGTCTCTAGCTTCCTCAAGCTTCCCTGAGGGTACTAAGGCACTAATTGTCTATCTCAGCTTATTTCTACATTCGGATCAGAGCTAGGTTTTCTCTCTGTTTAGCCTTTTTAACCTTATCCCCAGGAGCACAGTATATTATTTTTAGGGTTCTACTAACCCAATGTAGAAAACATACTCTCAATGTTTGGATTCTACCTCACTCTCATTGGTAGCTTTGATACCAATGAATGTAACACCATAAATTTTAGCTCGTCTTATGCTTTTGAATGCTATAATATCATGAAGCATATAGGATTTCCATAGAAAAGCAAGGAAAAATGAGATTATCTTTGCAACGCGTCATACTAAAAATTTCAATCTGTGTCACGTGGACCATGTGAGCTCATGCTATGCATCCTCATATTTAAACACCTCATTACAACTCATTTACATCCTAAAATTATGCCTACAACTCATGAAAACTGAAATGGAGCATGGGAAATGGGAGTTCATTCTTGGCCAAAATCGGCCTCTTTTTTGGGTAAGTTTTGGAAAATCATAACTAAATCTAGAAAAATCGAAATCATGCAATCTTGGTCATTCTGGGAAGCTTAGGATAGGATTTCTACTTCACACTAAAAATATGCCCAGGTCATAACATTCATCAGACAGGACGTTTGACATCCAAAATGGTCCAAAGGTCTGACTGAAATCTAGAACTGTCACAAAATTCTATAGAAACCTTTGAAAATGTCCAATTAATTCTAAAAAAATTCAATCCATACAAATGATACCAATATGAAAAGCTGTGAATGTTAACTGGAGAGGAAAAATATCTCCAGATCAGTCCATCAAGCCCAAACCTCAAAATTCAATGGAATAATACTTCTGGTCGGGCAATTTACTGATATTGGATAGAAACTTTAAAAATTCATATCTCCCTCTCTAGACCTCCAAATGAGGTGCTTCCAGTTGGCATGAGTCACTGTGATTGTTTAGTTTCTCTATAAAAATGGTCATGGCAATTGGACATCATTTGGGCCTCGTGTGATAGAGTGCAAATTCGGACCAAATGAATAGTGTAGCAAACCAGAAACCATGAAAATTGCTAACTTTGAAAAATCATCAAATATTCTGTAGACCTTCAAAAATTATGATCTTTAGCTTCCTAAAAAGATCTCAATGAGACCTAATTGTATGCCAAATTTTAGACTAAGACTAACTCATTTGGCAAAAAAGTAACCTAGAGTTCCATTATGGTCAATTTTGGCTCCATATAGGGTACCTAAAATTGCCAAATGGATTTCCCTTGGTGTTGGCTTGGGCAAGTCTAAAAGCATGCTCAAGACTTGTGTGAGCTGCCCAAATGGTCCCAAACTTCATGCATCTCATTTTGGCCATTCAACCTACACTTATGCACATTTCCATCATGCTTTCACATTGCATAATTTGGCATCTCATACTTAAAATATATGCTAAAGCTCATACATCATATCCATAAATATAAACATCACATAATAGCATATTTATACATGTCTCAAGGGTTATGGACCATTTACACCATCATATACATCATGAAACGCAATTATGGTTCCAAAATGGATAAACCTAGGCATAAGCTTGTCAATCTTCCTTTTTCATTGTTGTTGGCTCCCTTCACCATAGCTACTTAGTCCACCTAGCATGTTAGATCATTGGAAAGGAGAGGATGAGATTCAAAGAATCCCAATAGCTGATCTCCCATTCAATCATACATAATATGTGCAAAGCAAGCTTTACAAATGCATGCATGGAGAAAATGGAAGTCATAGACATTTTAAAAGCAAACTTGGCATATGAACAAATCATACAAGACATTCAAGAGCTCACTAAGTGTTTGGATTGGCCTCACACTTCTCCTCATGGATTTTGGACTTGCCTCATCCATTCTTTGAGAGCTTTGGACTCAACCATACTCTTGGGAGACCACTTGCTTTTAGGAGACTCTTTACTTTGTCTCAACCAAGCTCAAGGGTTCTTGGCTCATCCTCACCCAAGGGAAGAGTTTTTGGCCTCTCTACATTCAAGCAAACTCATACAAACATCATGGATTCATTTAAAACATAACATGGCATCAAGGATCATGACATGTAAAGGCATGCTAGCATACTTTCCATAGCTTGAAAAATACACCTACATATATTCTAAAACAAGCTAAACACACATCCATGCATGAGAGAAGGTGGAGAGAGCTACCTTGCATATAATTACACACTTTTTCATTTAGATTCAAGCCTCCTCTTTTGGCCACACACCCACAACTTGGTGGAGATGGTTTTTCTTAGCCTAGATACAATTTATGGGAGCCAATTAGGTTTATGAAACATATTCTAAGGCTACATAACTTGATGAAACACTAGATTGCTCTACAGGCTCTATTATGGTCCATAATTACACCTAATGAAGCAATACCCCTCAAATAATTTCTAGACCCTATTCTTTCCTTTCAAATATGATTCTTGACTACTTTTAGGCCTCTTGGAGTCATCACATCATTAAAACAAAAGGCCTAGCACCATGTTGCTTCTTTAGGTCATAATATGGAACCTAAGGAACCAAATCACTTTCCATGAGTTCAAAAATTTTTCCAAGGCCTCCCTTCATTTTCAATCACCAAATATGACTCAAGAATGACATTAGAAAAATTTAAAACTCTGCCCCACACCTAGAACCCTCCTTAGGTGAGACATGCCTAGGTTTAGGGTTTCTTAGAGTTTTCTTTGTTTTCTTGAAGGAGGAAGCTTGTGGGGAGCATCTTAGATGTCTCAAGAACTTATTTAAACTCTTACTTAGGCCTAGGAATCATCATATAATTTCAAAAATTGGAAGGTGCACTAGAAACCCTAGGTTTTGCATCTTTAATTTTAATGCCTATTTCATGGTTTTCTTTACATATTATTATTCCTCTCCATTAAATACCTAAGAATCATGCTTGGTTGGGCTTGAAAATCATATCCTCCTAGGGTTCTTAGTGTAGGTCAAAATGGAGAAGAAAGGGACATCAACCTAGCTACCATAGAATGTATTTTTACCTTGTTTGCTTGGTTAGTTTGGCTTGAATCTTGCTTTCTCCAAGCTCTTCTCTTCAAATCCGAAAATTCCCCTCTATTCTTCCTTCAAAACAGCCCTCAAAACTTCATAAAAATCATGGAGAAGAAGAGGGAAAAAGAGGAGAAGAGATTGGTGGAGAGAAAGCATGAAAAACAAGCAAATTTCCATACTTAAAGACTTGAATTTTTCCTTCTTCTTCTCTTCCCTTGGTACGCCACTCTCCTAGGGTTTTGCTTCTGGTTTGAGGCTGGAAAATCTGAAGCTAAATAAGGGAGAGTGTGAGGC
This sequence comes from Erythrophleum fordii, assembly GCA_032878935.1. Classification (NCBI taxonomy): domain Eukaryota; kingdom Viridiplantae; phylum Streptophyta; class Magnoliopsida; order Fabales; family Fabaceae; genus Erythrophleum; species Erythrophleum fordii. Next base: position 24,501,882 of record JAVQMF010000054.1, on the reverse strand, counting down.
GCCACCTATATATAGCTAGGGCAAAATGACTTTTTCAAAAATTCTAGTTTTGCCCTTCGTACTTTGCATTTTCATTTCTCTTTCATTTTAGCTCCTTTTTTAGAACCATATTTTTCATTATAAAATATAGGTTCCTAATTTAATAAAATGTCTTTGGAATCACTCAATTTGGAGCTAAAACCTTCCCGAACGAACTGGTTAAAGTTTGGGTCAACCGATGTTGAAAAACATCTACCAAACGGGTTTTAACTATCCCGGGGCTTTTCATGATTTTCAGGGCCTTTGAGAACCTTGGATAACTCAAAACTTTCATTTAAAAAGCCCTCCTTTGTCAATTCCAAAATTTACTCAAAATTACGGAAATGCCATTACGTTTCGTGGGCTTTTCGTAAGAAATTATTTCTTCATTCTAGCTCAGTTTTTCTTTTCGTTTAAGCCTGGGATTCTCATTTTTAGGATTCTAGAATACTTCCCTAATTTTTTGGGACCTTAACTACATCATCTTGGACGACTTCCTTTTGTATCCAGTGAATTTCGTTCGTTTACGAAGAACCTGTACGTTATGTTTCTCACGTTTTCTCTGGTTTTCGGAGAACTGGATATTACATTTCTCCCCCCTTAAATAAATTTCATCCTCAAAATTTGGGGTACACTTTCTCTTACTATTTTCTTTTCTGGCTAACTGTTTTGTTCTTACCCTTCTTGGCTTTATACACTTTCTTAGCGATTTCATTCTTTCAAATTTTCTCGGCCAGGGAACTTTTATTACTAGTTCTTAATAAGGGCTCTTCTAGTACTCTTAAATACTAGCTAGTTCTTTTCATAAGGGAAAGAAATTTTTGACTCTGGAGGCCTATCCTGGGAGAGCTTACTATTCATGTCGGGTAAATGTTAACCTGCTTGCAGGATTAACGTTTCTTTTAGTGGACTCATTTACACATCTCGGGAGGTAATTTATTTCACATCATGTGTCCCATATCCTTTTTGAATGACTACTTATAACATCTCATTATCTTTTCTAATCATTAGAGCCATCGGAGGTTTTTATCTATCAGTTTATTTACATGTTCCGTCCACTATTTATCTATGCGTTCTTTCTTATTAGCTCATCCCGTGATTACAATTCACATTCTTTCTATCATAGGCCTCACATCTCAATTACTTACTAGGATTACAGCTCTTTTGAGGAGTTTCTACTTTTAATGATCCCAACTTCTCTGTTTTACTACTACATCTGTCTTTATAGGCCAGGACTTTTTCTCACTTTCTTTACTCACTTATAGTAGCATTTTGTAATCCCTTAATTCAATACTGATTGGCCTAACATATATCTCATACTGGCATTAAAGAGCTACTACCACTGATTACTACTGGGCTCTGATGGGATGCTAGCTACTCTCACAATTTTTCTCACTGGAGATATACTGTACCACTTACCTCATATAAAAACTGTACCTGACCCCTTTCTGAATGCATAAGCTAGCATGCAGGGATCTCTCTATCCCTCGGTCAGGGCTACTATCTGCTAAGTAGTGGTTCATCTGGCTTTAACTTTGGAAAGCTAATTTCTTGATTTCCTCATCCTATGCACTATGCTCATCTCTAAAGAGAGCTAGTCAGTGGTTTAACTGTCTAAGTAAAGCCTTCATATCTCTGTGGCAACAGTCTACTAGACTCAGGAGGTCTCTAGTCTCTGAGATAAAAGCTAGCTGAAACTATACTGGTCTCTGAGACTAACTATTCTGTAAAACTATTTTAGACTGTCATCTCTATCAGAGGCCTATCATGTTGTGGCTAGGGCTCTCTATAATTCTGTGGGATATATTGTGACCCTTGGGTCTAGTGCAACCTTTTAGAGCCCTGCTAGGGTCTACTGCAACCCACTGTGCTATGTTGGAATCTACTGCAATCCATCTCTGGGAGACGTCAAAGCCTAAGATTACTGTATCTGACAGTAAAATACATACTCATCAAGTCTGGTAACTATCGCCTATAATAGTCGAGGCTAAACTCAAAGGTATATCATGCTCTTCATGCGAAGTGGGTTCTATATCATCTCATTCTCTAGGATCTCATCATACTGATACTAGGGAATATTTTGAATTTTTTTATTCATGGCTCCTTATAGGATCCTCAAATTCCCACTTCAACCCCTTTTGCTTGGGTTTTCTTTTCTTACTCTATTAACTTACTTACTTACATATATGAATTTTAGCCCTCCTCTCATGTCCTGTGTTCTCACTAGGCCCACGTTTTGCTGTTAAGGGCCTTGGCACTAGGGCATCTCACACACTGGATATGGCTAGCATTTTTGGCAGGAGAGATGCTATACACTGGTCCCTTCTCATTTCATTTACATATACTATAAGGGACTCGAGCTATGCATACTGAATATGAACATTTTCTACTACGGATTCCTTTCTGCATGCTTTTCTCATTATTCTGATATTACTGGAATCCCTTTACCTTTCTTTCCTGACTCATCTCATTCATTAACTAATTAGGATACTCTTCGATTATCAGGACACTTTGGTGATTGATGTCATCGTTTGCTATGCACTCAAGTCACATACTACTGGGTTAGTCAGACCCAATATCATGTAACCATTGTTGCAAGCAAACCATAACATCAAACACTAATACACAGGCGACTCATGACAAAGCTCAAGACCACTATCACCTGTATATTACAAGTTTTCTAGTAATCTAAAGTACCTCTCTCTTATTGTTTTCTATCTGCCTTATTTTCATAGAGTGAGAAAATTTTGGAATTCACATAGGAGGGCTTTTTAAATAAAAGTTTTGAGTTCTCCAGGGTTCTCAGAGGCCCTGGAAACCATGGAAGGCCCCGGGACAGTTAAATCCCCTCCAGTGGATGTTTTTCCAATGTCGGTTGACCCAAACTTTAACCAGTTCTTTCAGGAAGGTTTTAGCTCCAAATTGAGTGATTCCAAAGGCATTTTATTAAATTGGAAACTAAATTTTATAATGGAAAATATGGTTCTCAAAAAGGAGCTAAAACGAAGGAGAAACAAAAATACCAAAAACAGAGGGCAAAATTGGAATTGTTGAAAACGTAGAAGCTTCTTGAACACACTTTAAGTTTCTTCTTTCTTCTCTCCTCCATTTGCACGAACCATTCTTCCCAAAAGCCAGAAAAAGTACCAGCTCTCTTTGGCACACCATGGAGGAGAAGAAAGGAGGAGAAAAAGTAAGGAAAAGGTAAGGAATTTCATGGTTTTTCATGTTTTCTCCTTTCCAAACCTCTCCTTCTCCATTTCCCTTTCTTTCTTATGGTGATAATGAAGTTTATAAATCTGTTTTAAAGCAGAAATTGAGGGGAAAATTCGGATTTGAAGAGAGGAGCTCAAAGAACACAAAATTCAAGTGAGAAAAAGCAAGAAAACAAGGTATTTTCTCTTCCTATGGTTGTCATCTTTGGTTCCCTCCTCTACCATTTTGCCCTACTTGAGAAAACCCTAGGAGGAGATAATTTTTAGGTAGAACCAAGCATTAATCTAAGGAAAAAGGGTGTGGAGATTAAGAATATACAAAGGGAATTAACAAAAAACCATTAGATTTCAAGATGCAAGTTCCAGGGTTTCAATTGCACCTTGTAAAATCTGATTTTGTATGATGATTCCTAAGCCTAAGTAAGAGTTTAAATGAGCTCCAAAGATCCCTAAGAGGCTCCACATATGCTTTTTCCATTAAGAAAACAAAGAAAGCTCCATGGAACCCAATATGCTTCATAGCCTTGGCCTAGATGAGTTTTTATAGCTAGGAAGAGTTTTAAATTTTTCTAAGGCCATTCTTAAATCATATTTGATGAATGAAAATGAGGGGAGGGCTTGGAAAAAAATTTAGAACTCAAAAAGTGATTTGGTGCCTTAGGTTCCATATTATGACCTAAAAAAGCAACATGGTGCTGGCCTTTTGTTTTAATGATGTGATGACTCCAAGAGACTTAAAAGGAGTCAAGAATTATATTTGAGAGGAAAGAATGAGGCCTAAAAATTGTTTGAGAGGTGTTGCTTCATTAGGTGCCAATATGGACCATAATGGAGCCTATAGAGCTAACTAGTGTTTAAGCAAGTTGCATGGCCCTAGAAATTATTTCATGAACCTAGTAGATTTGCACAACGTAGCTCTCTCCACCTTCTCTCATGCATGGATGTGTGTTTAGCTTGTTTTAGAATGTGTGTATGTGTATTTTCAAGTTATGAAAAGTATGCTAGCATGCCTTTATATGCTATGATCCTTGATGCCATGTTATGTTTTCTAATGAGTGCATGATGTTTTATATAAGTTTGCTTGAGTGTGGAAAGGCCAAGAACTCTTCCCTTAGGTGAGGATGAGCCAAGAACCCTTGAGTTTGGTTGAGACATAGCAAAAAGTCTCCTACAAGCAAAGTGGGCTTCTAAGAGTATGGTTGAGTCCAAAGTGCTCAAAAAATAGGTGAGGTAAGTCTAAAATCCATGAGGAGAAGTGTGAGGCCAATCCAAACACTTGGTGAACTCTTGAATGTCTTGTATGATTGATTCACATGCCAAGCTTGCTTTTAAAATGTCCATGATTTCCATTTTCCTTATGAATGCATTTGTAAAGCTTGCTTTGCATATATTATGTATGATTGAATGGGAGATGAGCTATTGGGATTTGTTGAATCTCATCCCCTCCTCTCCAATGATCTAACATGCTAGGTGAACTAAGTGGATATGCTAATGGGAGCTAACAATACTAATGGGAGCCAACAATACTAAAGGAAGGAGATTGACAATCATTTGTTTAGCTTTTGCCACTTTAAGACCATGATTGTACCATATGATATATATCATGTAGTAAATGGGCTATGACCCTTGAGACATGTATAAATATGCTATTATTTGATGTTTAGATGTATGAAAATTATATATGACCTCTAGTATTTATTTTGAATATGGAATGCCAAAGTGTGCAAGATGGAAGTTTGATGGAAATATGCATAAGTGTGGGTCGAATGGCCAAAATGAGATGCAAGAGGTTTGGGACCATTTGGGCAGCTCATACAAGTCTTAAATATGCTTTTAGACTTACCCAAAAGGTGCCAACACCAAGGGAAGGCCATTTGGCAAGTTTGGTACCTCATATGGAGCCAAATTTGACCATCATACCAATCACTCATACAATCTGAAATGACTAGGGACCAGTGCATAGCCTCTCTCCTGCCAGAAATGTTAACCACATTCAGTGTATGAAATGCCCTAGTGCCAAAGCACTTTAAAGCAGAACGTGGGCATAGTTAGAAATTGCAAGATATGAGAGGAGGACTAGAATGAGTATATGTAAAGTGAGCAAGTCAATAAGTAAGAAAAGAAAGCCCAAGCAAAAAGGGGTTGAAGTGGGAATATGAGGATCCTATGAGGAGCGATGAGTGAAAATTAAAATGATCCCTAGTATCAGTATGATGGGATCCTAGAGAATTAGATGACACAGAACCCACTTCGCATGAAGAGCATGATATACTTTTAAGTTTAGCCTCAGCTATTATGAGTGATGGTTACCAGACTTAGTGAGTATGTATTTTACTATCAGATACAGTGATCTTAGGCTTTGACGTCTCCCAGAGATGGATCGTAGTAGATCCTAGCATAGCACAATGGGTTACAATAGACCCTAGCAGGGCTCTAAGATCTAAGAGGTCACAGTAGACCCAGGGGTCACAGTAGATCCCACAGAGTTACAAAGAGCCCTAACCACAACATGATAGTCCTCTGGTGAGATTAATCCTATTGATTGCAATTTTCTCCAGACCCTCAGAAGACATGGACATTTTAAAAGCAACCTTGGCAAGTGAATCAATCATACTAGACATTCAAGAGTTCACCAAGTGTTTGGATTGGCCTCACACTTCTCCTCATGGGTTTTAGACTTACCTCACCCATTCTTTGAGCACTTTGGACTCAACCATACTCTTGGGAGCCTACTTTGCTTGTAGGAGACTCTTTACTTTTTCTCAACTAAGCTCAAGGGTTCTTGGCTCATCCTCACCCAAGGGAAGAGTTCTTGACCTCTCCACACTCAAGTAAACCCATACAAACATAATGTAATTATTTGAAAACATAATATGGCATCAAGGGTCATAGCATATAAATGCATGCTAGTATACTTTCCATAGCTTGAAAATACACATACAAACATTCTAAAAAAGCTAAACACACACCCATGCATGAGCGAAGGTGGAGAGAGCTAACTTGTATACAATCACACACTTTTTCCTTAGCTTTCAAGCCTCCTCTTTTAGCCACACACCCACAAGTTGGTGAAAATAGTGTCTCTTGGCCTAGATACAATTTATGGGAGCCAATTAGGTTCATGAAACACACTCTAAGGACATAAAACTTGCCCAAAAGGTGCCAAGGCTAAGGGAAATCTATTTGGAAACTTTGGCACCTATAAGGAGCCAAAATTGACCATTATAGAACCCTATGTCACTTTTTAGCCAAATAAGTTAGTCTTGATTTGATATTTGTCATGCAATTAGGTATCATTTAGAGCTTTCTATGAAGCTAAATATCATAATTTTTGGAGGTCTACAGAATCTTTGATGATTTTTTAAAGTTGGCAAAATTTATAGAAATGGTCTGATGCATTGTTACAATGGTCTAAAATTGTTTTCTATCACATGAAACTCAAATGATATCTAATTTCCATGAAATTTTATATAGAGAAACTAGGAAATCATAGTGACTTTTTCCAACTAGAAGAACCTCATTTGGAGGTCTAGAGAGGAAGATATGAATTTTTAAAGTTTCTATCCAGTATTAGTAACCTTGCCCGACCAGAAGTAATGTTCCATCGAATTTTGAGGTCTGGGCTTGATCAACTGATCTAGAGATATTTTTCTCTTTATTTGACATCCACATCTTTCTAGATTGGTATCATTTATATGGATTGGATTTTTTTGGAATTAATTGGACATTTTTGAAGTTCATATCAATAAATTGTGACAGCATCAGGATCCAGTCTGACCTCCAGACTATTTTGCATGTCAAACGCTCTGTGTGTGGGATGTTATGACTTGTACATATTTTTAGCATAAAGTAGACATCCCAAGCTTTTCATAATGATCAAGATTTCATGATTTAGATTTTTATAGATTTAGTTTTGATTTTTCAAATTTTTCCCAAAAAAGAGGCCAATTCTAGCCGAGAATGAAACCCCATGTTCCACCTCCCTATTCGGTTTCCATGAGTTGTAAGCATGTTTTTGTGATGCAAATGAGTTGATGAATTAAAATGAGGGGAGGCCTTGGAAAAAATTTAGAACTCAGAAAGTGATTTGGTGTCTTAGGTTCCATATTATGACCTAAAGAAGCAACTTAGTGCTAGGCTTTTGTCTTAATGATGTGATGACTCCAAGAGGCTTAAAAGGAGTCAAGAATTATATTTGAGAGAAAAGAATAAGGCCTAAAAATTGTTTGAGAGGTGTTGCTTCATTAGGTGCCAATATGGATCATAATGGAGCTTATAGAGCAAACTAGTGTTTCATCAAGTTATGTAGCCTTAAAATGTGTTTCATGAACCTAATTGGCTCCCATAAATTGCATCTAGGCTAAGAGAAACCATCTCCACCAATTTTTGGGTGTGTGGCCGAAAGAGGAGGCTTGAATCCAAAAGAAAAAGTGTATAGTTGTGTGCAAGGTAGCTCTCTCCACCTTCTTTCATGCATGGATGTGTGTTTAGCTTATTTTAGAATGTGTGTATGTGTATTTCTAAGCTATGAAAAGTATGCTAGCATGCCTTTATGTACCATGATTCTTGATGCTATGTTATGCTTCCTAATGAATACATGATATTTGTATGAGTTTGCTTGAGTGTGGAGAGGCCAAGAACCCTTGAGCTTGGTTGAGACAAAGTAAAGAGTCTCCCAAAAGCAAAGTGAGTTCCCAAGAGTATGGTTGAGTCCAAAGCTCTTAAAGAATGGGTGAGACAAGTCCAAGTTCTATGAGGAGAAGTGTGAGGCCAATCTAAGCACTTGGCGAGCTCTTGAATGTCTTGTATGATTTGTTCATATGCCAAGTTTGCTTTTAAAATGTCCATGACTTCCATCTTTCCGTGCATGCATTTGTAAAGCTTCTTTGCACATATTATGTATGATTGAATGAGATATGAGCTATTGGGATTCTTTGAATCGTATCCCCTCTTCTCCAATACTCTAACATGCTAGGTGGACCAAGTAGCTATGGTGACGGGAGCCAACAACAATGAAAGAAGGAGATTGACAAGCATATGCCTTGTTTTATCCATTTTAGAACCATAATGATGGTTCATGATGTATATGATATTGTAAATGGCCTATGAACCTTAAGACATGTGTAAATATGATATTATGTGATATTTAAATGTATGAATATGATGTATGACCTCTAGCATTTATTTTGAGTATGTAATACCAAAGTGTGCAATGTGGAAATTTGATGGAAATGTGCATAAGTGTGGGTTGAATGGGCAAAATGAGATGCATGAGGTTTAGGACCAATTGGTAGCTCACACAAGTCTTAAATATACTTTTAGACATGCCCAAAAAGTGTCAACACCAAGGGAAAGCCATTTGGCAAGTTTGGTACCCCATATGGAGCCAAATTTGACCATAATGGAACCCTATATCACTTTTTGGCCAAATGAGTTAGTCTTGATCTGAAATTTGGCATGCAATTATGTCTTATTGAGATCTTTCTGGCAATCTAAAGATCATAATTTTTGGAGTTCTACAGAATATTTGATGATTTTTCAAAGTTGGCAATTTTCATGGTTTCTGGTTTGCTACACTATTCATTTGATCTGAATTTGTATTCTGTCACATGAGGCTCAAATGATGTCCAATTTCCATGAAAGTTTATACAGATAAACTAGACAATTACAGTGACATGTGACAACTAAAAGCACCTCATTTGGAGGTCTAAAGAAGGAGATATGAATTTTTTAAGTTTCTATCCAGTATCTGTAAATTTGCCCGACCAGAAGTACTGTTCCTTTGAATTTCGAGGCCTAGGTTTGATGACCTAATCTGGAGATATTTTTTCTCTCTAGTTAACATCCACATCTTTCTAGATTGGTATCATTTGCATTGATTGGATTTTTGTGGAATTAATTAGACATTTTCAAAGTTTTTTGCAAAATTCTATAATAGTTCCAGATTTCAGTCGGACCTTTGAAACATCACACAGGATGTTTGACATCCAGAATGGTCCAAAGGTAAAACTGAAATCTGACACTATCACAGAATTCTGCAAAAAACTTTGAAAATATCCAATTAATTCCATAAAATTATAGAGAGCCCTAGCCACAGTATGATAGATCTCTAGTAGAGATGACAACCTGAGATAGTTTTACAGAATAGTTAGTCTCAGAGACCAATACAGTTTCAGTTAGCTCTTGTCTCAGAGACTAGAGACCTCCTGAGTCTGGTAGACCGTTGCTATAGAGATATGAAGGCTTTACCCAGACAGTTAAACTACTGACTAGCTCTCTTTAGAGATAAACATAGTATATGGAATGCAGAAAGCAAGAAATTAGCTTGTCAAAGTTAGAGCCAAATGAACCACTAGTATATGGAATGCAGAAAGCAAGAAATTAGCTTGTCAAAGTTAGAGCCAAATGAACCACTACCTAGCAGATAGTAGCCCTGACTGAGGGATAAAGAGATCCCTGCATGCTAGGTTATGTATTCAGAAAGGAATCAGGTACAATTTTTATATAAGGTAAATGGTACAGTATGTCTCCAGTGAGCAAAACTGTGAGAATAGCTAGCATCCCATCAGAGCCCAGCAGTAATCAGTGGTAGTAGCTCTTTGGTGCCAGTATGAAATATATAGGTTAGGCCAATTAGTATTAAAATGAGGGACTGCAAAATGTCATTGTAAATGAGCAAAGAAAGTGAGAAAAAGTCCCGGCCCATAGAGACAGATATAGTAATAAATAAAGAAATTGGGATCATTAAAAACAGAAACTCCTTAAGGAAGCTATAATTCCAGTAAGTAGTTATGATATGAGGCCTGTAATAGAAAGAATGTGAATTGTGGTCATGGGATGAGCTAGTAAGAAAGAACGCAGAGATGAACAGTGGACGATACTTATAAATAAGTAAGTAGGCAGACAGAAACCTCTAATGGCTCTAATGATTAGAAAAGATGATGAGATGTTATGAGAAGCCATTCAGAGAGGAACTAGGAGACGTGATATGAAATAAGTTACCTTTCGAGATGTGTAAATGAGTCCATTGAAAGAAATGTTAATCCTGTGAATGGGTAAACATTAACTCGACATGAATAGTAAGCTTTCCCAAGATAGGCTTCCAGAGTCAAAAATTCCTTTCCCTTATGAAAAGAACTAGCTAGTATTTAAGAGCAATAGAGCCTTTATTAAGGGCTAGTAATAAAAGTTCCCTGGCTAAGAGAAAATTCAGAGGAATGAAATTGCTGAGAAAGTGTATAGAGCTAGGAAGAAGGGAAAGAACAGAACCGTTAGCCAGAAAGGATAAGAGTAAGAGAAAGTGTACCCCAAATTTCGAGGATGAAATTTATTTAAAGGGGGAGAAATGTAACATCCAGTTCTCTAAAAATAAAAGAAAACGTGAGAAACAAAATGTACGGTTTTTTCGCAAATGAACAAAATTCACAAGATACAAAAGGAAGTCCCCCAAGATGAGATAGTTATGGTTCCAAAAAATTTGGGAAGCATTTTAGACTCCTAAAAATGAGAATCCCAAGCTCAGACGGAAAGAAAGCTACCTAGTGAGACACTAAATGAATATATGTAAAACTGTGAGAAATTGAGAGGAAAATTCGGATTTGAAAAGAGGAGCTCAAAGAACACAAGATTCAAGTGAGAAAAAGTAAGAAAACAAGGTAATTTCTCATTCTATGGTTGTCATCTTTGGTTCCCTCCTCTACAATTTTTGCCCCACTTGAGAAAACCCTAGGAACATGTAAAGCCACAGCGAATGATGTGTTAGCCTCAGCAAATGGCATAATGAATGCCTTGTTGGTCATATTCAAGCCAACTTGAGAAAGGAGTTGATAAGGGGTCAGATGACCCACAGAAAGCAGGAACCCCTAGCATAAGTAGAGAAAAGAGTATTGAATGATTCCAGAAGATTAGTAAGAAATCTGTGGGCCTAATAAATGAGATTGAGAAAAGAGCTCAACATAGAGAATATTAGACACAAGGATGATCAGGTTGTTGAGACCCGCCTTTAAGGCATTGACTCTAACATAGCACAGTAGGTTGCAGTAGACCCTAGCGAGGCTCTGAGAGGTCACAATAGACCTAGGGATCACAGTAGATCCTACAGAGTTATAGAGAGCTCTAGCTACAACATGATAGATCTCTAATAAAGATGATAGCCTAAGATAGCTTTACAGAGTAGTTAGTCTCAGAGACTAGTACAGTTTCAATTAGCTTTTGTCTCAGAGACTAGAGATCTCCTGAGTCTGGTAGACCATTGCCACAGAGATATGAAGGCTTTACTCAGACAATTAAACCACTAACTAGCTCTCTTTAGAGATGAGCATAATGCATGGGATGAGGAAAGCAAGAAATTAGCTTTCCAGAGTCAGAGCCAGATGAAGCACTACCTAGTAAACAGTAGCCCTGATTGAGAGATAAAGAGATCCCTACATGCTAGCTTATGTATTCAGAAAGGGGTTGTGACGACCCTAATTTCTAATCTCGATAATTAAGGTTAAACATGCTATTAATCATCATAGGTCATGAAAATATGGAAAAAGTTGAACCTTAATGTGATTAGAGCCATCAATCATACGATTACACACACTTATGTTCATACGAGACTTAAACATCTATTTATAGGCCTTGGATTCTACTACTCATCAATTATAACTCATCCTAATAACTCCAGATCATCCCTTATGATTATCATATGGAAAACTAACATTTTCTAGTTAATATAAGTGTTTCAGCATGTTCGCCATGGCCTAATTACTCTTAGCCGCGGCCAATTCCTTTCTGGTTTACCCCTTTCTTCATCACTAATTTCGCCGCGGCGAGTTGGACATTCGTCGCGGCTAACCTATATGGCGCCGTGGAGAAGAAGCCTCCTGGAACTTCCTCGCTCGCCTCTCGATATTGGCCGCGGCCAATTCCTCCTTCCACCGTAGCCAATTCCTCTCTGGAATGCCGGGGACATTTTTCTAAAAGTTCACCGCGGCCAATTCCTTAATTTGCCACAGCTAATTCCTCTCTAGATGACTCCCAGTTTGACCTCTCACATTTAGCCGCAGCCAATTTACATTTCACCGCGGCAAATTCCTCTCTGGTACTCTCCCTGGGCAACTTCGCCTCTATTGGCCGCGGCCAACTATATTTTAGCCGCGGCGAAGTGCCTTCTGGTCCTACACTCTAAAAATCTAGACTCATACTCTCCTTTCTCCCTCCAATCTCACCTTAGGGTTCCTCTACCTTAATTGTGGGGCTCAAATGGCTTTCATTAGCCTAATTCATCCGGCTAATCTCTCTTCTCTAATTCAAGATTCAAGGGTCAATTTCTTTTCTTTAATTACCATATATCAGCAAGTCCAGAGAATAATAACAACACAAATCATGCACCATTGACATTTAACATTATATACACTTTCCATTAGAGGTTCCATACATCAGTGATTCATATCGATATCTCAAGGTTACATTACCAAATGGTAAGTCATATCATAGGTTCAATAAGGTTTACAACAGATATCATAAACTCATACATCAATTACCAATTTAAAGTAAGGCCTACTCCTCAATAGGTACACATCATATTATCAAAATACAGACTCCTACACTTGGCAATATAGATACATGATGATGCTATACAAGACTTAACAAAATTAGCATCTACTCTATTACACTCAGACCAACTGTAACTCCCCACAATAGGCCTCAGCTCATGGATGTTCATCCACTTGCTTGCCCTTATCCTTACCCGAGGAACCTTCACCTGAAATTGTAATCCCATATAACGGCGTGAGATAATAATCTCAGTAACCAAGGCAATTCCATCATATAATCCAGTTTAGTTAACATATATGCATGAATCAAAATCATATCAATCATCTCAGCAAATGAAACAATTAGGCTATCATGATTACTATCCCATACTAGCAATCATATTTTAACATGTTAAAGGCCATTAACATCGGGAGAGGCCCATCCACGGCACCTACTCCCTATTGAGCACAACCAGGGCTCAGTGCATCTGGGGTTTGATCACAACCCGGTGCTCGATCGTAGCACATGCACGGGTGGCAGCCGCACCACAGCTCCACCATGGACTCACAAGGTCCAATCATCATACAATAGATAGCCAACCAATTCATTCAGCATTTCAAATCATTCATGTACAGCAAATACGAAATTAAACAGATACATGCGTGGAATTAATATAAACCCCGGTTACCTCACTTGTAGATAGATTTGCAATAGCCACCAATGGTACAGAGTCTCCCTATAATCATAGCATCAAATAATTACTACTCTAATTCATCATTAATAGTTACAATAAGTACCCAAGGGATTTACATGCTATTAACTACCTAAAGAATACTTACCCAACTACCACAAATACCAAATTCGGATTTAAGTGTCCTCTTCCAGAAATCTCAATATTCCACTCAAAATCCTAAGCAAATTTGTACAAAATTAATACCCATAATATAAATAAGTTATAGGGGTCTCAAACCAACAAAGAAAGCATCAAAATGGGGGGTTTAAACTCACCTAATACCAGCCCCAACCTCAACCTACGAATTTCACTAAGAAAATCCCCAAACACCCACATTTCAGATTTTGGGTATGATGAAAATACTCCAATTGAAAAACTAATCAGACCAAATTAAAGAGAAAGATGAGGGGATTAAGTTGTATAACTATTACCTTGGCTAAATCTTGCTCCAAATGTGAGAAAATGTGGATTTATGCTAAGAACCCTAGCCTCTCCTCCTCACCTCCGAATTTTCCTTATGTTTTTGTGTTTTGCAAAATGGGGGAGGTGGCTGGTCAGTTTTTAGGGTTTTAGTGGAGTTAAGTTGGGTCAAGGGATGGGTCATGGGTTGCTCCAAGTCCAACTCCTAATGGGCTCCAGATTTTTAGCTTTGTTGGGCCAGTTTTTAAGTGTTGGGCTGCAAGATTTTATTAAGCCAATTTTATACATTGGGTTGCTGAAGTTTAATGGGATTTGGGCCAAGTTTGAAGAGCTCAAGGGTTTGGATCTGCACCTAACTCATTGGGCCTCCATTAGCCTCTCATCATGATCTATTAATTTGGGCCTAGATGAAATTTCTATCCCAATTAATTCTCAAACCCATGTTAACAATTTATCTCTCTAAAATTTCCATTCACTAACTTGCCCAATTATCCTCTATTAATTATTTTTAATTACTCTAAATCCACGATTAACACCTTAATTAATTTTGGGGTGTTACAGGGGTCAGGTACAGTATATCTCCAGTGAGCAAAACTGTAAGAATAGCTAGCATCCCATCAAAGCCTAACAGAAGTCAGTGGTAGTAGCTCTTCATTGCTAGTATGAGATATATGTTAGGCCAATCAGTATTGAATTGAGGGATTATAAAATGCCACTATAAGTGAGTAAAGAAAGTGAGAAAAAGTCCTGGCCTATAAAGACAAATGTAGTAGTAAATAGAGAAGCTGGGATCATTAAAAGTAGAAACTCCTCAAAAGAGTTGTAATCCCAGTAAGTAATTGAGATGTGAGGCCTATGATAGAAAGAATGTGAATTGTAATCACGGGATAAGCTAATAAGAAAGAACGCATAGATAAACAATGGATGAAACATGTAAATAAGTAGACAGATAAAAACCTCTGATGGCTCTGATGATTAGAAAAAATGATGAGATATTATAAGTAGCCATTCAGAAAGGATATGGGAGACGTGATATGAAATAAATTACCTCCCGAGATGTGTAAATGAGTCCACTGAAAGAAATGTTAATCCTGCGAGCGGGTTAACATTAACCCGATATGATTAGTAAGCTCTCCCAGGATGGGCCTCCAGAGTCAAAAATTTATTTCCCTTATGAAAATAACTAGCTAGTATTTGAGAGTACTAAAGCCCTTATTAAGAACTAGTAACGAAAGTTCCCTGGCCAAGAGAAAATTGGAAAGAATGAAATCGCTGAGCAAGCATATAAAGCCAGGAAGAAGGAAAAGAAAAGAATAGTTAGCTAGAAAAGAAAAGACTAAGAGGAAAGCATACCCCAAATTTTGAGGATGATATTTCTTTAAGGGGGAGAAATGTAACATCTGATTCTTTGAAAACCAGAGAAAACGTGAGAAATGTAACATACGGTTTCTCTGTTAACAAACAAAACTCACTGGATACAAAAGGAAGTCCCCCGAAATGATGTAGTTAAGGTCCTAAAAAATTTGGGAAGCATTCTAGACTCCTAAATATGAGAATCCTAGGCTCAAACAGAAAGAAAAATGAAGCTAGAATGACGACACAATTTCTTACAAAAAGCCGACGAAATGTAATGGCATTTTCATAATTTTGGGTAATTTTTGGAATTTACATTGGAGGGATTTTTAAACCAAAGTTTTGAGTTCTTTGTGATTCTCAGAGGGCTTGAAAACCATGGAAACCACCGAGACAGTTAAAACCTCTCCGGTGGACATTTTCTAACATAGATTGACCCGAACTTTGACTGATTCGTTCGGGAAGCTACGTGGTCCACCTAGCATGTTAGATCATTAGAGAGGAGGGAATGAGATTCAAAGAATCCCAATAGCTCATCTCCCATTCAATCATACATAATATGTGCAAAGCAAGCTTTACAAATTCATGCATGGAGAAAATAGAAGTCATGGACATTTTAAAAGCAAACTTAGCGTATGAACAAATCATACAAGACATTCAAGAGTTCACTAAGTGTTTAGATTAGGCTCACACTTCTCCTCATGGATTTTGGACTTGCCTCACCCATTATTTAAGGGCTTTGGACTCAACCATACTCTTGGGAGCCCATTTTTCTTTTGGGAGATTCTTTACTTTGTCTCAACCAAGCTTAAGGGTTCTTGGCCCATCGTCACCAAAGGGAAGAGTTCTTGGCCTCTCCACACTCAAACAAACTCATACAAACATCATGTGCTCACTTAGAAACATAACATGGCATCAAGAATCATGGCATATAAAGGCATACTAGCATACTTTTCATAGCTTGAAAATACACATACACACATTTTAAAACAAGCTAAACATACATCTATGCATGAGAGAAGGTGGAGAGAGCTACCTTGGACACAATTACACACTTTTTCCTTTGGATTCAAGCCTCTTCTTTTGGACACACACCCACAAATTGGTGGAGATGGTTTTTCTTGGCCTAGATACAATTTATAGGAGCCAATTAGGTACATGAAACAAACTCTAAGGCCATACAACTTGCTTAGATACTAGATTGCTCTATAGGCTCCATTATGGTCCATAAATGCACTTAATGAAGCAACACCCCTCAAATAATTTCTAGGCTCCACTCTTTCCCTTCAAATATGATTCTTGACTCCTTTTAAGCCTCTTGGAGTCATCACACAATTAAAACAAAGAGCCTAACAACATGTTGCTTCTTTAGGTCATAATATGGAACCTAAGGCACCAAATCACTTTCTATGAGTTCTAAATTTTTTCCAAGGCCTCCCCTCATTTTCATTTATCAATTATGACTCAAGAATGGCCTTAGAAAAATTTAAAACTCTCCTTAGCTAGGAGAACCCATCTAGGCTGAGGCTATGAAGCATATTGGGTTCCATGGAGCTTTCTTTGTCTTCTCAAGGGAAGAAGCATATGGGGAGCCTCTTAGGGATCTTGGGAGCTCATTTAAACTCTTAATTAGGCCTAGGAATCATCATACAAAATCAGATTTTACAAGGTGCAATTGAAACCCTAGAACTTGCATCTTGAAATCTAATAGTTTTTTGTTAATTCCCTTTGCATATTCTTAATCTCCGCACCCTTTTTCCTTAGATTCATACTTGGTTCTACCTAAAAATCATCTCCTCCTAGGGTTTTCTCAAGTTAGGAAAAATGGTGGAGGAGGGAACCAAAGATGACAACCATAGGAAGAGAAATTACCTTGTTTTCTTACTTTTTCTCACTTGAATCTTGTGTTCTTTGAGCTCCTCTCTTCAAATCCGAATTTTCCCCTCAATTTCTACCTTAAAACAGATTTATAAACTTCATTATAATCATAGGAAATGAAGGAGAATGGAGGAGAAGAGGTTTGAAAGAGAAAGAGCATGAAAAACTACTAATTTTCATACCTTAAGCCTTTGATTTCTCATCCTCTTTTCTTTCCAAGTGCAGGATAACCCCAAGGAGTAAGAAGTAGAAAAAGGAATAAATATAGTGATAATTTGATTCTTTGTCACCATAGTAAATAGTAGAGTAGAAAAAATAGAATTTGTCTCTTCGTCTTTACAAAAAAAAAAAGAGTAATGAACTGTGACACATTCACTAAAAAAAAATCCTTTTGTCAACGAATCATTTATTAAGAAAACTAAATAAGCTTAACACAAAAGTAGAAAAAGAAATAATAGTAACTTCTTTATGGGTGAACGACAGGAATTGAACCCGTGCATGGTAGATTCATAATCCATTGCCTTAGGTCTGCTATCCCGATCATGATTTTTCTACCCCCAGAGGGAAAGATCCTTCCCTTTTTGGTTGGTTGTGGGTGAGGAAGGATTCAAACCCCCGACACCATGGTTCATAGCCACATGCTCTAATCCTCTAAGCTATAAGCCCCACTCCATCTCCACTGGATCTGTTCCCTAGAGTACCCTAAAAAAAAGGAACCTTGAAGAATGAGCCGGTGCCTCATAGGTAGTGGCTTGGTTAAGGGAACCCACCAGAGCCATAGCAAAAGCGAGTCTTCATAGGGCAATTGTCACTGCTTATGGACCCGAACCTGGGTGATCTATCCATGACCAGGGTGAAGCTTGGGTGAAACTAAGTGGAGGTCCGAACCGACTGATGTTGAAGAATCAGCGGATGAGTTGTGGTTAGGGGTGAAATGCCACTCGAACCCAGAGCTAGCTAGTTCTCCCTGAAATGTGTTGAGGCGCAGCAGTTGACTAGACATCTAAGGGTAAAGCACTATTTCGGTGTGGGCTACTACATAAACTGCTGAGGGTAGTTCTAGATCTGGTCCAAGACGAACTATTGTAGGGAATTTATTGAAACCATTGAATTCGGAATATGGTAAAGTAGCTCCTGGTTGGGGAACTACTCCTTTGATGGGTGTTGCAATGGTTCTATTTGCGATATTTCTATCTATTATTTTGGAGATTTATAATTCTTCCATTTTACTGGACGGAATTTCTATGAATTAGATTCACAAGAACCGACTAACTAGTTTTTCAATACAAAGTGAAGCATTTAGGTCTTAGATTTTTAGCCCATTCTATTTTGGTTTGGTAGTTCGACCCTGCAGATCCACTCCTTTTCCTATTCAAAGATCAGCCTTTTGTCTCTGTGTTTTCCCATCGAGAATTCTTTGCAGATGAAGAGATGTCAAGGGGGCTTCTTACTTCCCAAACAGATCCTTCTACATCTATGTCTAAACGCTGGTTTATCAAGAATACGCAAGAAAAGCATTTCGAATTGTTGATTCATCGCCAGAGATGGCTTAGAACCAATAGTTCATTATCTAATGGATTTTTCCGTTCTAATACTCTTTAATTCGGAATGAATCAAATCTCCCCAAGTAGGATTCGAACCTACGGTCCTAATGATGATCCTACATGTATTTCATGTGTATCTCACCAGTGGTTTTAAAAAACCTTGCGAATTGACTTAGGTTACAGGTGTAGTTTTGGCTATATTGACCGCATCCTTTGGTGTAACTAGTTATTCCTTACCTTGGGACCAAATTGGTTATTAAGCAGTAAAAATTGTAACTGGCGTACCTGAAGCTATTCCTGTAATAGGATCATCTTTGGTAGAGTTATTACGCGGAAGTGCTAGTGTGGGCCAATCTACCTTGACTCGTTTTTATAGTTTACACACTTTTGTATTACCTCTTCTTACTGCCGTATTTATGTTAATGCACTTTCCAATGATACGTAAGCAAGGCATTTCCGGTCCTTTATAGAGAATATGGAACCATGGTATATATGTTTGGAATAGATTCCATTTTAAGAGAGTTGAATAAACACTATCTCGTTGAAAGGTTCTATACATCTGCTCTTTCTCAAGGTATTTTTTTAGACAAAGACTTCATTTTTCCCTCTTTTCGGATGGTAAATATTTCTCAGAACATGGAGTGTGAATTAAACCCATGTTTGAATTGAAATCTATTAGTCCATTCTTGCAAGAATAAAGGCATAATCTTTCCACATTTTAATTTTGAAATAGGATTTCCCCTGCTTAATGGATAAGCATTTGCTACTAATAGGGAAGTCTGGTGTGCCAGTTATCATGCCCACAGTAAACGCTGGGTAGCCAAGTGCGGAGCGGATAACTGCTGAAAGCATCTAAGTAGTAAGCCCACCCCAAGATGAGTGCTCTCCTATTCCGACTTCCCCAGAGCCTCCGGTAGCACAGCCGAGACAGCGATGGGTTCTCTGCCCCTGCAGGGATGGAGCGACAGAAGTTTTAAGAATTCAAGAGAAAGTCACTACGAGACGAGCCATTTATCATTAATGATAAATGTCAAGCTGCATAAGCAATATATTGATTTTCTTCTCTAGCAATGGGCTCGATGTGGTAGCATCGTCCTTTGTAACGATCAAGATTAGTAAGCCCATCGATCCACACAGTTGTCCATGTACCAGTAGAAGATTTAGTAGCTACTGCAACACTTGCTTCTTTAGGCAGAACTCCAGCATGAATATGATCTCCACCAGACAAACATAATGCTTTAGCTAGTACACGAAAGTGCATACCATGATTCTTCTGTCTATCGATAACTGCATGCATTGCACGATGGATATGAAGAAGTAGACCATTATCCCGGCAATAATGAGCCAAGCTAGTATTTGCAGTGAATCCCCCTGTTAAGTAGTCATGCATTACGATAGGAACGCCCAATTCTCGAGCAAATACAGCTCTTTTGATCATTTCTTCGCATGTACCTGCAGTAGCATTCAAGTAATGCCCTTTGATTTCACCTGTTTCGGCCTGTGCTTTATAAATTGCTTCGGCACAAAATACGAAACGGTCTCTCCAACGCATAAATGGTTGGGAATTCACATTCTCATCATCTTTGGTAAAATCAAGTCCACCGCGGAGACATTCATAAACTGCTCTACCGTAATTCTTAGCGGATAACCCCAATTTAGGTTTATCGAGAAAGACTATTTTTTTTAGACCAAGGGGTTGATAGTACGATATCGAATCAACTTATTAGCCTTATGGTATATCTTAGTATGAGGATGATACTAAAGATTTGTATTTGTTTATAAATTCTCCGAGCGGATGGGTAATACCCAGAATAGCTATTTATGATACTATGCAATTTGTGCAACCAGATGTACAGACAGTATGCATGGGATTAGCCGCTTCAATGGGATCTTTTATTCTCGCAGGAGGAGAAATTACCAAACGTCTAGCATTCCCTCACGCTTGGCGCCAATGAGTCTTTTATTTGAGAAAAAAAAAAAGAAGACTATGCCTTCGCCATGCTATTAAGTTTCTGTTATTCGTATTAACAGCTACTCTAGAAGGAATATTTTTATGTGGTGCTAACGATTTAATAACTATCTTTCTAACTCCAGAATGTTTCAGTTTATGCTTTTAAATATTTATCTGGATATACCAAGAAAGATGTACGGTCTAATGAGGCTACTATGAAATATTTACTCATGGCTAACAGTCCTCCTGGTGCTACATCATAGGCACATTGGAAACGGAGATAATTGTAACCATATACATATAAAATGACAGCAATGGAATGCCAATCCTCGGGCTTTATTTGTAAAGTCTCTATTCCTTGGTAATCGAAACCCAAAGATCTATGAACTAGCCCATGTTTGACTAGCCAAGCAGACAAACGACCCTGCATTTTTTTATCTCTCCCGCATTTTTAATTCATATATGATGAATGAATATGAGAGGAAGCCTTGGGAAAAATTTAGATAGGATAGAATGTGAGCTGGTGCCTTATGTTCCATATTATGACCTAAAAACGCAACATGATGATAGGCTCTTTGTTTTAATTGTGTGATGACTTCAAAAGGCTTAAAAGGCGTCAAGAATCATATTTGAAAGGAAACAATGGAGCCTAGAAATGATTTGGGAGATGTTACTTCATTAGGTGCATTTATGGACCATAATGGAGCTTATAGAGCAATTTAGCATCTAAGCAAATTGTATGGCTTTAGAGATTGTTTCATGAACCTAATTGGCTCCCATAAATTGTATCTAGGCCAAGAGAAACCTTCTCCATAACCTTGTGGGTGTGTGACAGAAAGAGAAGGCTTGAAATCCAAGGAAAAAGTGTGTGATTGTGTGTAAGGTAGCTCTCTCCACCTTCTCCCATGCATGGATGTGTGTTTATCTTGTCTTAGAATGTGTGTATATCTATTTTCAAGTCATAAAAAGTATGCTAGCATGATTTTATATGCCATGATTTCATGATGTAATGTTATGTTTTCAAATGAATGTATGATGTTTGCTTGAGTTTTCTTGAGTGTGGAGAGGCCAAGAACTCTTCACCATGGT
Organism: Erythrophleum fordii; assembly: GCA_032878935.1. Lineage (NCBI taxonomy): Eukaryota > Viridiplantae > Streptophyta > Magnoliopsida > Fabales > Fabaceae > Erythrophleum > Erythrophleum fordii. The sequence goes on along the minus strand of JAVQMF010000054.1, from coordinate 24,480,162 downwards.
GAGGATGAGACAAGAACCCTTGAGCTTATTGAGACAAAGTAAAGAGTCTCCCAAAAGCAAAGTGGGCTCCTAAGAGTATGGCTGAATCCAAAGCTCTCAAAGAATAGGTGAGGCAAGTCCAAAATCCATGAGGAGAAGTATGAGGCCAATCCAAGCACTTGGTGAACTCTTGGATGTCTTATATGAGTTGTTCACATTCCAAGCTTGCTTTTTAAATGTCCATCACTTTCATTTTCTCCATGCATGCATTTGTAAGGCTTGCTTTGCACATATTATGTATGATTGAATGGGATATAAGCTATTGAGATTCTTTGAATCTCATCCCCTCCTCTCCAATGATCTAACATGTTAGGTGAGCCAAGTGGATATGCTAATGGGAGCCAACAACAATAAAGAAGAAGATTGATAATCATGTGTTTAGCTTTTGCCACTTTAAGACTATGATTGTACCATATGATGTATATGATATAGTAAATGGGTTATGACCCTTGAGACATGTATAAATATGCTATTATTTGATATTTAAATGTATGGATATGTTGTATGACCTCTAGCTTATGTTTTGAGCATGAGATTCCAAACTATGCAATGTGGAAGTTTAATAGAAATGTGTATTAGTATGGGTTGAACGGCCAAAATGAGATGCATGAGGTTTGGGACCATTTAGGCAGCTCACACAAGTCTTAAATATACTTTTAGACTTGCCCAAAAGGTGCCACAACCAAGGGAAAGCCATTTGGCAAATTTGATACCTCATATGGAACTAAACTTGACCATAATGAAACCCTATGTCACTTTTTGGCCAAATGAGTTAGTCTTAATCTGAAAGTTGGCATGCAATTAGTTCTCATTGAGAGATTTTTGAGAAACTAAAGATCATAATTTTTGGTGGTCTACAGAATATTTGATGATTTTTCAAAGTTGGCAATTTTCATAGTTTCTGGTTTGCTGCACTACTCATTTGGTCCAAAATCAAACTTTATTGCACGAGGCTCAAATGATGTCCAATTTGCCATGAAATTTTATGCAAAGAAACTATACAATCACAGTGACTCGTGCCAACTAAAAGCACCTCATTTGGAGGTCTAGAGAGGGAGATATGAATTTTTAAATTTTCTGTCTAGTATCAATAAATTTGCCCGACCAGAAGTATTGTTCCATTGAATTCTAAAGTCTGGACTTGATGAACTAATCTAGAGATATTTTTCCTCTCTAGCTAACATCCATAGCTTTCCAGATTGGTATCATTTGTATGTATTGGATTTTTATGGAATTAATTAGACATTTTCCAAGTTTTTTGCAGAATTCTATGATAGTTCCAGAATTCAGTCGAACCTTTGGACCATTTTGGATGTCAAACGTCCTCTGTGATGAATGTTATAATTTGGATATATTTTTAGTGAAGTAGACATCCTAAGCTTTCCAGAATGACCAAGATTGCATGATTTCAATTTTTCTAGATTTAGTTATAATTTTTCAAAGTTTGCCAAGGACCGGATGCACAAAAAAATCAAATTAAATTAAAAAATTATATTCAAATTTGATTAATATTCTATTTTAATATTATATATATATATATATATATATATATATATTAATTTTTTATAATATATTAGATATTAGAATTATTAGATATTAGAAATGTAACATTCGGTTTTCTGAAAATGAAAGAAAATGTGAGAAACGTAATGTACAGTTTCTCCGTAAACGAATGAAATTCATCGGACACAAAAGGAAGTCTCCCAAGATGAGATAGTTATGGTTCCAAAAAATTTGGAAAGCATTCTAAACTCCTAAAAATGAGAATCCCAGGCTCAGACGGAAAGAAAAACGGAGCTAGAATGAAGAAATAATTTCTTACGAAAAGCCTATGAAACGTAATGGCATTTTCATAATTTTGGATAATTTTTGGAATTCACATAGGAGGGCTTTTTAAACCAAATTTTTGAGTTCTCTAGGGTTCTTAGAGGTCCTGAAAACTATGGAAAGCCCCGAGACAGTTAAAACCCCTCCAGTGGACGTTTTCCAATGTCAGTTGACCTGAATTTTGACTGGTTTGTTTAGAAAGGTTTTAGCTCTGATTTGAGTGATTCCAAAGGTCATTTTCTTAATTGGGAACCTAAATTTTATAATGGAAAATATGGTTCTCAAAAAGGAGCTAAAACGAAGGAGAAACAAACATGCAAAGTATGAAGGGCAAAATTGAAATTTTTGAAAAAGTCACTTTTCCCTACCTATATATAGGTGGCGCCCCACTTTCCTCCCCATTTGGAATCAGAAAATTTTGCATAATTTCAGAAGGGCAAACTAGGGTTTTGGGCACACCAAGAGAGAAGGAGAAGAAGAAGAAATTCCAAGCTTAAGGTATGTTTTTATGGTTGTTTTCCATGTTTTTCTCCATCTCCACCACCTCTCCTTCATTCTCCTTTCTTTCCTTGGATTAAAATGAGGTTTATAAATCTGATTCAAGGGAGATATTCAAGGAAAAGTTCGGATTTGAAGAGAGGAGCTCGGAGAAATCAAGATTCAAGCCAAACTAAGCAAAGAAACAAGGTAAAAATGCATCCTATGGTTGATACCTTTCATCACACTTCTTCTCCATTTCGACCTACACTAAGAACCCTAGGAGGATCTGATTTCAAAGCCCAACCAAGCATGAATCTTAGGTATTTGATGGAGAGGAACAAGAATATGCCAAGAAAAAAACAAACTAGTCATTAGAATTCAAGATGCAAAACCTAGGGTTTCTAGTGCACCTTTCAAATTCTGAATTTATGTGATGCTTCCTAGGTCTAATTAAGAGTATAAATGAGTTTTTGAGACACCTAAGATGCTCCCCACAAGCTTCTTCCTTCAAGAAAACAAAGAAACCTCCATATGGCCCAAATGATGTCTATGTCTCGGTCAAAGAAGTTTGAGTAGTGGAGGAGAGTTTTAAATTTTTCTAAGGCCATTCTTGAGTCATATTTGATGAATGAAAATGAAAGGCGGCCTTGGAAAAAATTTAGAACTCATAGAAAGTGATTTGGTGTCTTAGGTTCCATATTATGACCTAAAGAAGCAACATGGTGCTAGGCCTTTTGTTTTAATGATGTGATGACTCCAAGAGGCTTAAAAGGAGTCAAGAATTATATTTGAGAGGAAAGAATGAGGCCTAGAAATTTTTTGAGAGGTGTTGCTTCATTAGGTGCCAATATGGACCATAATAGAGCTTATAGAGCAAACTAGTGTTTCATCAAGTTATGTAGCCTTAAAATGTGTTTCATAAACTTAATTGGCTCCTATAAATTGCATCTAGGCCAAGAGAAATGATCTCCACCAATTTGTGGGTGTGTGGCCGAAAGAGGAGGCTTGAATCCAAAAGGAAAATTGTGTAACTGTGACGACCCTAGTTTCTAATCTCAATAATTAAGGTTAAACATGTTATTAATAATTAATGATCAAGGTTTGGAGTCATTGCAATTAGTTACATTAAGAAAATATAGGGGAAATTTAAACCTTGATACTACTAGGATCATCAACTAACAACCACAACGGGAACATGCATAAAAGGGGTTTGTACCATCATTAAAGGTTTAGGATTCATCCATTAATCAATTTCAACCCACAAAAACATCCCACCAATGTACTTAAACTATTCCCTAACATTATCCTTACTGAAATTAAGGTTTCTAGGTTAAATATAGGAGTTTGGGGACCTGCGCCGCGACTTGGAACTTTCCCGCCGCGGCTAAGTTAGGTTCTGGAGCTCAAAAACCACATTTTTAAACTTGCGTCGCGGCCCAGTTACTCTCTGGTCGCCGCGGCGAGTTGGACCTGCGCCGCGGCCAACCTATGTGGCGCCGCGGCGAGTTTTGCTACTGTAACCTCCCTAATTAATTTTCTCGACTCGCGCCGCGGCGAGACTTCTTGCGCCGCGGCGAGGTTACGTCCTGTCACCTCCTGGGCGATTATTTTCACTCCGCGCCACGGCGAGATTTCTCAAGCCGCGGCGTCCCTCGCCACTGTCACTCCCTAGGCCGCGGCGAAGCCTTCCTAGCCGCGGCGTAATTCCCTTCTGTCACTAGTTTCACTATATTTCGCCTCCTACACTCCATTTCTCTTCTTAGGGACACTCTAAGGTCACTTCCCCTCATTTTATATAGCTCTAATGGCATTTATCTACCTTATTTACTTAGCTATTCTTCCTTTACAAATTCAAAACTTATATGCCCATTTCCGTTCTCTAATCACCCCCTATTAGCAAGTTTATAAAATAGCAATAACAGAATATACATGAATTACCAGCTACTATCCTTTAATACTCAATCAATAGGGGTTCCATACAATGGGGGTTCATACCAATATCTCAAGGGTTACATTTCCATTGACAACCATATTATAGGTCAACAAAGTTTACAGCAGATCATATCAATCCATACATCAAATACTAAGTCAAGAGGGGTTCTAACCCTTTTAGTACATACATTCTCAATAAATCAAATGTTCAAGCCTACACTTGGCAATGCAGATACATGATGATGCTATACATTAAGGAATACAAAATTAGCATCTATGCTAGCTAAGTCAGCCCAAGTGTGGCCATCTCCCCATAGGTTGAAGCTTATGGATTTTCATCCACTTGCTTACCCTTATCCTTACCCGAGGAACTTTCACCTGAAATATTAATCCCACAACACGGGGTGAGATATAAATCTCAGTAACCAAAATAATTCCATCATATAATCCAGTTTAATCAACATATATGCATGAATCAAAATCCATATCAGAATCATATCAGTCATTTCAGCAAATGAAACAATTAGGCTATCATGATTACTATCCCATACTAGCAATCATATTATCACATGTTAAAGGCCATTAACACCGGGAGAGGCCCGTCCACGGCACCTACTCCCCATTGAGCACAACCAGGGCTCAGTGCATCAGGGGTTGATCATACCCGGTGCCCGATCGTGGCACATGCACGGGTGGCAGCCGCACCACAGCTCCACCATGGACTCACAAGGTCCAATCATAATACAACAGATAGCCAACCAATTCATTCAACATTTCAAATCATTTATATATAACAAATATGAAATTAAATTAGATACATGCATGGAATTAATGTAAACCCCGGTTACCTCACTTGCAGATAATTGCAACAGCCACCACAAATCCCAAATTCGGACTCAAGTATCTCCCACCAGAATTTTCAATGTGTCACCCAAAATCTTAAGCAAATTCGTACAAAATTAATGCCCATAATATAAATAAGCTATGGGGGTCTCAAACCTTAAAAGAAAGCATCAAAATGAGGGTTTAAACTCATCTAATATCAGCCCTAACCTCAACCTACGAATTTCATCAAGAAAATCCCCAAATAACCACATTTCAGATTTTGGGTAAAGTGAAAATCCTCTAAATGAAAAACTAATCGGACCAAATTAAAGAGAAAGATGAGGGGGTTAAGTTCTATAACTATTACCTTGGCCAAATCTTGCTCTAAGTGTGTGGAAATACAGAATCTTTGCCCCAAACCCTAGCCTCCTTCTCAACCTCCGAATTTGCCTCTTGAGTTTCAGAAAAATGAAAGTGTGGCTGAAGCATTAGGGTTTAGATGGGTTTAAGTTGGGTCAAAAGGCTGGGTCATGGGTTACTCCAAGTCCAAACCTAATTGGGTTTCAGATTTTGCTTATTGGGCCAGTTTTTAAGTGTTGGGCTGCATAATTCTGTTGGGCCAGTTTTCACTTATTGGGTTGCTGAAGTTTAATAGGTTTTGGGCCTAATTTGAAGGGCTCAAGGGCTTGGGTCTGCACAAGGGTAATTGGGCCACTTAATTGAGCCTATACAAGATAAATCTTGGGCCTCTACCTCATTAAATTAGTTTGGGTTTACCTCTAATTCATTAGGCCTCCATTAGCCTCTTATCATGATTTAATTAATTTGGGCTTAGATGTAAATCTCCATCCTAAATAAATTCTCAACCCATATTAACAATTTATCTCTCGAGAATACCTATTCACTAACTTGCCCAATTATGCTCTATTAATTATCCTTAATTAATCTTAATCCATAATTAACACCTTAATTAATTTCGGGGTGTTACAGTAACTGTGTGTAAGGTAGCTCTCTCCACCTTCTTTCATGCATGGATGTGTGTTTAGCTTGTTTTAGAATGTGTGTATGTGTATTTTCAAGCTATGAAAAGTATGTTAGCATGCCTTTATATGCCATGATTCTTGATGCCATGTTATGATTTCAAATGAGCACATGATGTTTGTATGAGTTTGCTTGAGTGTGGAGAGGCCAAGAACTCTTCCCTTTGGTGAGGATGAGCCAAGAACCCTTGAGCTTGGTTGAGACATACCAAAGAGTCTCCCAAAAGCAAAGTGGGCTCCCAAGAGTATGGTTAAGTCCAAAGCTCTCAAAGAAGGGGTGAGATAAGTCCAAAATCCTTGAGGATAAGTGTGAGGCCAATCCAAACACTTGGTGAGCTTTTGAGTGTCTTGTATGATTTGTTCACATGCCAAGCTTGCTTGTAAATTGTCCATGACTTCCATTTCCTCATGCATGCATTTGTAAAGCTTACTTTGCACATATTATGTATAATTGAATGGGAGATGAGCTATTAGGATTCTTTAAATCTCATCCCCTCCTCTCCATTGATCTAACATACTAGCTGAACCAAGTGGATATGCTAATGGGAGCCAACAATACTAAAGGAAGGAGATTGACAATCATTTGTTTAGCTTTTGCCACTTTAAGACCATGATTGTACTATATGATATATATATGATGTAGTAAATGGGCTATGACCCTTGAGACATGTATAAATATGCTATTATTTGATGTTTAGATGTATGAAAATGATATATGACCTCTAGCATTTATTTTGAGTATGGAATGCCAAAGTGTGCAATATGGAAGTTTGGTGGAAATATGCATAAGTGTGGGTTGAATGGCCAAAATGAGATGCATGAGATTTGGGACCATTTGGGCAACTCACTCAAGTCTCAAATATGCTTTTAGACTTTCCCAAAAGGCGCCACAACTAAGGGATGGCCATTTGGCAAATTTGGTACCTCATATGGAGCCAAATTGACTATAATGAAATCCCATGTCACTTTTTGGCCAAATGAGCTAGTCTTGATCTAAATTTGGTATGAAATTAGGCCTCATTTAGAGCTTTCTGGGAAGTTAAAAATCATAATTTTTAGAGGTCTACAGAATATTTGAAAATTTTTTAAAGTTGGCAAAATTTATAGTTTTGGTCTGCTGCACTATTCACTTGGTCCAAAATTGTTTTATGTCACATGAGGCTCAAATGATGTTCAATTGCCACGAAATTTTATACAAAGAAACTAGGTAATCGCAACGACTCGTGCCAACTAGAAGCACCTCATTTGGAGGTATAGAGAGGGAGATATGAAGTTTTAAAGTTTCTATCCAGTATCAATAAATTTGCCCGACTAGAAGTATCGTTCCATTGAATTCCAAGGCTTGGAATTGATGGACTGATCTGGAGATATTTTTCCTCTCTAGTTAACATCCACATATTTCTAAATTGGTATCATTTGCATAGATTGAATTTTTTTGGAATTAATTGGATATTTTCAAATTTCTCTGCAGAATTCTATGACAGTTCCAGAATTCAGTCTAACCTTTGGACCTTTTTGGATGTCAAACGTCCTTGATAATGCATATTATGGTCTAGGCATATTTTTATAGTGAATTAGAGATCCTAAGCTTTCCAGAATGACCAAGATTGCATGATTGCTATTCTTCTAGATTTAGTTATGATTTTCCAAAATTTGGTTAGAAAATGGAGCAAATCTGGTTGAGAATGAGCTTCCATATTTCATGCTCCATTTCGGTTTCCATGAGTTGTGGCCATGATTTTATGATGCAAATGAGTTATATTGATGTATTTAAATATGGGAGAGTATATTATATGCCTATATGGCCTATGGAACTTTGAAAGAAAAATTTATACATAGCACAATGCAAGGAAATGCCTTATTTTAATGCCATTTTCTCTTATTATTGTGAAATTCATGGCATGGGACTTAGAAGTAGTATTAGACAAAGCTAGAAATTTATGGTGTTACATTTATTGGTATCAGAGTAAAGTTCCAGGCTCTCTTGGATTGGATTTGGTTTGGGGAAGTAGCATTAGGGCTATGTAAAAGCTCGAATGAATAGGTAGAACTTTACATGAGACATATTGGGTGTGTGAAAGTAGTTTGTGGCTTGTTTCATGATGAGTAGGTTGTATGATGGTCTTAGAGTAGTTAATGGACACAGGGAAAGATTGGCCTCTTGAGTAGTTTGAGCAGAGCTAACCTTGAGCAGAGTTGAGTGATCCAACGGCTGGAGCTCTATGTAATATGATAACTCATCAGGATCAATGGCAAGCCCTAAATATGAACAGTGAGAAATGATTTTGTTGATAGGAAGAGGCTTGCTAGAGAAAGTACTTGAGGCCTAATTCTCCCTGGTAGTCCTTGGTAGTCATACTCAGGCCATTCCAAGATGTCCTATTTAACGCAGAGACAAGTAATGATGCAACGCGATGTGAGATGAGACTATGGCTGCACAGGACCAGTTCAAAAGGGAATGCGAAAGAGTTATCCCCTAACCACAACACCCAAATGTCTAGATAAATTTCAGAGCCTGAAAGGTTAATTTCCTCAGGGCAGGAGTTTGAGTTATAAGCTACACCCTTTAAAGCCCGACAGCCCTGAAATGACAGATAGTTATGTATGAATAAAGCAAGAGGTGAAACCTTCTAACTTGATGATGGGCTAGATATAGAGGCAGTGAGGCTCGGGTTGGTACCTAAAGATGAAATTCTAATTCTTGAAAAAAAAAGAAGACTAATTGCAGTATTTTACAAAAAATGGGACGTTACATCTCTACCCCCCTAAGGTATGTCTTTTATATTTCGAGGACGAAATTTTATTTAATGGGGGGTAAAAATGTAACGTCCCATTTTTCGTAAAATATCGCAATGAGTCAGTTTTTAAAGTAAGTCCCCTGAGATGAGTGATTCAAGGCCAAATAAAATTTGAAATAATTTTAAATAATAGAAAATGAGGATTTGAGCCTTGAGTTGCCTAGAAACTGGGGTCGAGGTGATTCAAAAAATCTGCCAAAAGGCCAGTGGCATTTTCGTAAATAAGTGGACTTTTAGGAAAATATACATAAGGGCTTTCTAAATGAAATTTGAGTTCTCTGGGGTTCTCAAAGGCCTTAAAAACAATGGATACCCCCGGTACAGTTAAACCACCTCTGGTGGATGTTTTCTAATGTCAGTTGACCTAAACCTTGACTGATTCGTTCGGGAGGTTTTAGCTCTAATTTGAGTGATTCCAAAGGCATTTTACTAAATTGGGAACCCAAATTTCATAATGGAAAAGACGGTTCTCAAAAAGAAGCTAAAACGAAAGAGAAACAAAAATGCCAAGAACGAAGGGCAAAATTAGAATTTTTAAAAAGTGTAACTTCCTCCCACATATATATATGATGCACCGTTCTTCTCCCTTTATGTTGAACGACCAAGTTCTGCCCAAAACCAAAGGAAAACCCTAGGGAGAGTGGCACACAAGAGGAAAGCAAAGATGAGGAGAAATCAAAGGCTTAAGGTATGAAAATTAGTAATTTTTCAGGCTCTTTCTCTTCCAAACCTCTTCTCCTCCATTCTCCTTTGTTTCCTATGATTATAATGAATTTTAAAAATCTGTTTTAAGGGAGAAATTGAGGGGAAAATTCAGATTTGAAAAGAAGAGCTCAAAGAACACAAGATTCAAGTGAGAAAAAGCAAGAAAACAAGGTAATTTCTCTTCCTATGGTTGTCATCTTTGGTTCCCTTCTCCACCATTTTGCCCTACTTGAGAAAACCCTAGTAGGAGATGATTTTTAGGCAGAACCAAGTATGAATCTAAGGAAAAAGGGTGTGGAGATTAAGAATATGCAAAAGGAATTATCAAAAAATCATTAGATTTCAAGATGCAAGTTCTAGAGTTTCAATTGTACCTTGTAAAATATGATTTGGTATGATGATTCCTAGGCCTAATTAAGAGTTTAAATGAGCTCCCAAGATCCCTAAAAGGCTCCACATATGCTTCTTCTCTTGAGAAAACAAAGAAAGCTCCATGGAACCCAATATGCTTCATAGCCTCGGCCTAGATGGGTTCTCCTAGCTAAGGAGAGTTTTAAATTTTTCTAAGGCCATTCTTGAGTCATATTTGATGAATCAAATGAGGGGAGGCCTTGAAAAAAATTTAGAACTCAGAAAGTGATTTGATACCTTAGGTTCCATATTATAACCTAAAGAAGTAAAATGATGTTAGACTCTTTGTTTTAATTGTGTGATGACTCCCAGAAGCTTAAAAGGAGTCAAGAATCATATTTGAAAGGAAAGAATAGAGCCTAGAATTTATTTAAGGGGTGTTTCTTCATTAGGTGCAATTATGGACCATAATAGAACCTATAGAGCAATCTAGCATCTAAGCAAGTTGTATGGCCATACAAATTATTTCATGAACCTAATTGGCTCCCATAAATTATATCTAGGCCAAGAGAAACCATCTCCACCAATTTGTGGGTATGTGGCCGAACGAGGAGGCTTGAATTTCAAGGAAAAAGTGTGAGTGTACACAAGGTACCTCTCTCCACCTTCTCTCTTGTATGGATGTGTGTTTAGCTTGCTTTAAAATATGTGTATGTGTATTTTCAAGCTATGAAAAGTGTGCTAGCATACCTTTATATGCTATGATTCTTGATGCCATGTAATGGTCCTAAATGAGTACATGATGTTTGTTTGAGTTTTCTTAAGTGTGGAGAGGCCAAGAACTCTTCCCTTTGGTGAGGATGAGCCAAGAACCCTTGAGCTTGGTTAAGACAAAGTAAAGAGTCTCCCAAAAGCAAAGTGGGCTCCCAAGAGTATGGTTGAGTCCAAAGCTCTCAAAGAATGGGTGAAGCAAGTCCAAAATCCATGAGGAGAAGTGTGAGGCCAATCCAAATACTTAGTGAGCTCTTGAATATCTTGTATGATTTGTTCATATGCCAAGTTTGCTTTTAAAATGTCCATGACTTCCATTTTCTCCATGCATGCATTTGTAAAGCTTGCTTTGCACATATTATGTATGATTGAATGGGAGATGAGTTATTGGGATTCTTTGAATCTCATTCCCTCCTCTCCAATGATCTAACATGCTAGGTGGACCAAGTAGCTATGGTGAAGGGAGCCAACAACAATGAAAGAGAAAGATTGATAAGCTTTTGCCTAGCTTTATCCATTTTGGAACCATAATTATGTTTCATGATGTATATGATGTTGTAAATGGTCAATAACCCTTGAGACATGTATAAATATGCTATTATGTAATGTTTATATCTATAGATATGATGTATGAGCTTTAGCATATATTTTGGGTATGAGATGCCAAATTGTGCAATGTAGAAGTATCATGTAAATATGCATAAGTGTGAGTTGAATAGCTAAAATGATATGCATGAGATTTAAGACCATTTGAGTAGCTTACAGAAGTCTCAAATGTGCTTTTACACTTTCCTAAAAGGTGCCAACACTAAGGGAAAGTCATTTGACAAGTTTGGTACCCTATATGGAGCCAAAATTGACCATAATGGAACCCTACATTACTTTTTAGCCACATGAGTTAGTCTTGGTCTGAAATTTGGCATGTAATTAAATCTCATTGAGAGCTTTTTGGGAAGTTAAAGATAATAATTTTTGGAGGTCTACAGAATATTTGATGATTTTTTGAAGTTGTCAATTTTCATGGTTTCTGGTTTGTTGCACTATTTATTTGGTCCGAAATTATATTTTATCACACAAGGCCCAAATAATGTCCAATTGCCATAAAATTTTATAAAAGAAACTAGATGATCACAGTGATTTGTGTCAACTAGAAACACATCATTTGGAGGTCTAGAAAGGGAGATATGAATTTTTAAAGTTTCTATCTAGTATCAGTAAATTTATCTGACCAAAAGTACTATTCCATTGAATTCCAAGGTTTGGACTTGATGAAATGATCTGGAGATATTTTTTCTCTCTATTTAACATCCATAGATTTCCATATTGTTATCATTTGCATGGATTGGATTTTTTTGGAATTAATTAGATATTTTCAAAGTTTTCTATAGAGTTCTATGACAGTTCCAGAATTTAGTAGGACCTTTGGACTATTTTGGATATCAAACATCCTCTATGATGTATGTTATGATCTAGAGATATTTTTAGTGTGAATCAGACATCCTAAGCTTTCCAGAATAACTAAGATTGGATGATTTTAATTTTTCTAGATTTAGTTATAATTTTTCAAAATTTGGTCAGAAAGTGGAGCAATTCTGGCTGAGAATGAAACTCCATGTTCTATGCTCTATTTCGGTTTCCATGAATTGTGGGCATGATTTTGTGATGGAAAGGAATTGTATTGATGTAATTAAATATGAGAAAGTATAGTATGTGCCCATACGACCACGGAACTCCGAAAGAAAAATTTATGCATAGCGCAATGCAAGAAAATGCCTTATTTTAAGGCCATGTTCTCTTATTCTTGTGTACTTTATGGCATGAGATTTAGAAGTAGTATGAGACAAAGCTAAAAATTTATAGTGTTACATTTTTTTTTGTGGGTAAATTTTAGAAAATCATAACTAAATCTAGAAAAATTGAAACCATACAATATTGGTCATTCTAGAAAGCTTAGGATGTCTACTTCACACTAAAAATATGCTCAAGTCATAGCATTCATCACACAAAATATTTGACATGCGAAATAGTCTAGAAGTCAAACTAGGTTCTGATGCTGTCACAATTTACTGATATAAACTTCAAAAATATCCAATTAATTTCACAAAAATTCAATCTATGCAAATGATACCAATATAGAAAGTTGTGGATATCAACTAGAGAGAAAAAATATCTTCAAATCAGTTCATCAAGCCCAGACCTTATAATTCGATGGAACAGTACTTTTGGTCTGGCAAGGCTATTGATACTAGATAGAAACTTCAAAAATTCATATCTTCCTCTCTAGACCTTCAAATGAGGTGTTTCTAGTTGGCACAAGTCACTGTGATTGCCTAATTTCTCTGTATAAACTTTTATGATAAATGGACATCATTTGAGTCTCATATGATAGAAAATAATTTCAGACTATTGTAACAGTGCATCAGACCATTTTCATAAATTTTGCCAACTTTGAAAAATTATCAAATATTCTGTAGACCTCCAAAAATTATGATCTTTAGCTTCCTAGAAAGCTCTCAATGAGACCTAATTGCATGCCAAATCTTAAATCAATACTAACTCATTTGGCTAAAAAGTGATATAAGGTTCCATAATGGTCAATTTTGGCTCCTTATAGGGTACCAAAGTTGCCAAATGGATTTCCCTTAGTCTTAGCACCTTTTGGGAAAGTCTAAAATCACATTTGAGACTTAAGTGAGCTATTCAAATGGTCCCAAACCTCATGCATCTCATATTGACCATTCAACCCACACTTATGCATACATTCATCAAAATTACATCTTGCACACTTTGGCATTACAAACTCAAAATAAGTGCTATGGGGCATATATCATTTTCATACATCTAAACATCACATAATAGTATATTACACATGTCTTAAGGTTCATGGTACATATACAACATCATATACATTATGAACCATCCTTATGGTTCCAAAATGGGCAAAATAATACATAAGCTTGTCAATCCTTGCTCTTCATCGTTGTTGGCTCCCTTCACCATAATTACTTGGTCCACCTAGCATGTTAGGTCATTGGAGAGGAGGGGATGAGATTCAAAGAATCCCAATAGCTTATCTCCCATTCAATCATACATAATATATGTAAGCAAGCTTTACAAATGCATGCATGGAGAAAATAAAAGCTATGGACCTTTTAAAATTAAACTTGGCATGTGAGCAACTCATACAAATCATTCAAGAGCTCACTAGTGTTTGGATTGGCCTTACACTTCTCCTCATGGGTTTTGGACTTGCCTCACCTATTCTTTGAGTACTTTGGACTCAACCATACTCTTGGGAGCCCACTTTGCTTTTGGGAGACTCTTTACTTTGTTGCAACTAAGCTCAAGGGTTCTTGGCTCATCTTCACCAAAGGGAAGAGTTCTTGGCCTCTCCACACTCAAGCAAACTCATACAAACATCATAGATTCATTTAAAACATAACATGGCATCAAGGATCATGACATGTAAAGGCATGATAGCACACTTTCCATAGCTTGAAAATACACCTACACACATTCTAAAACAAGCTAAACACACATCCATGCATGAGAGAAGGTGGAGAAAGCTACCTTGTACACAAACACACACTTTTCCTTTAAGATCCAAGCCTCCTCTTTCGGCCCTACACCCACAAATTGGTGGAGGTGGTTTCTCTTGGCCTAAATATAATTTATGGGAGCCAATTAGGTTTGTAACACCCCAAAATTAATTAAGGTGTTAATCATGGATTTAGAGTAATTAAGAATAATTAATAGAGGATAATTGGGCAAGTTAGTGAATAGAAATTTTAGAGAGATAAATTATTAATATGGGTTTGAAAATTAATTAGGATAGAAACCTCATCTAGGCCCAAATTAATAAATCATGTTAAGAGGCTAATGGAAGCCCAATGAGTTAGGTGCAGACCCAATCCAATTTAATGTGATAGAGGCCCAAGATCCACCTTGTATAGACTCTTATAAGTGGCTTAATTACCCTTATGCAGACCCAAACCCCTAAGCTCTTCAAACTTGGCCCAAACCTAATTAAACTTCAGCAACCCAATGCATAAGAGTTGGCCCAATGAAATTCTACAGCCCAACACTTTAAAACTGGCCCAACAAGCTCAAATTTGAAGCCCATTTGGAGTTGGACCTTGGAGCAACCTATGACCCATCCTTGACCCAACTTAAACTTAACTAAAACCCTAATGCTTCAGCCACTTTCTCATTTACTGAAACTCAAGAAGCAAAATTCGGAGGTTGAGAGGGAGGCTAGGGTTTGGGGCAAAAATTCCACATTTTCTCACATTTAGAGCAAGATTCAACCAAGGTAATAGTTATACAACTTAATCCCCTCATCTTTCTCTTTAATTTGGTCTAATTAGTTTTTCATTTGGAGTATTTTCACCATACCCAAATTCTGAAATAGAGTTGTTTGGTGTTTTCCTAGAGGAAATTCGTAGGTTGAGGTTGGGGCTGGCATTGGGTAAGTGTAAACTATCCATTCTAGTGTATTTTCTGCTAGTTTAAGACCCTTATGGTTGATTTATAGTATGGGTGTTAATTATGTACTAATTTGTTTAAGAATTTGGGTGATATATTGAAGTTTCTAGTAGAGGACATACTCAATCCGAATTTAGGGATTGGTGGTGGTTGGGTAAGTGTTATTTAGGTAGTTATTAGCATTTAAATTCCTTGGGTACTTTTTGCTACTGTAAATGATAAATTAGAGTGATAATTTTCTGATGCTATGGTTATAAGGATTTTTGTACCATTGGTGGCTGTTGCAAGTTGTCTACAAGTGAGGTAACCGGGGTTTACATTAATTCCATGCATGTATCTATTTTAATTTCATATTTGTTGTATATAAATGATTTGAAATGCTGAATGAATTGGTTAGCTATCTATTATATTATGATTAGACCTTGTGAGTCCATGGTGGAGCTGTGGTGCGGCTGCCACCCGTGCATGTGCTTCGATTGGGCACCAGGTTATGATCAAACCCCAATGCACTGAGCCCTGGTTGTGCTCAATGGGGAGTGGATGCCGTGGATAAGCCTCTCCCGGTGTTAATGGCTTTTAACATATGATAATATGATTGCTAGTATGGGATAGTAATCATGATAGCCTAATTGTTTCATTTACTGATGTGATTGATATGATTCTGATGTTGATTTTAATTCATGCATATATGCTAATTAAACTGGATTATATGATGGAATTGCCTTGGTTACTGAGATTTATATCTCACCCCATTTTATGGGATTAATATTTCAGGTGAAGGTTTTTCAGGTAAGGATAAGGGAAAGCAAGGGGATGAAATCCATGAGCTCCAACATGTAGGGAGAAGGCTACACTTAGGCTGATTTAGTTAGTATAGATGAAAATTTTGTATTCCTTATTATATAGCATCATCTTATATTCATGTTGCCAAGTGTAGGAGTCTATATTTTGATTAGTTGGAATGTATTCATTAAGAAGTTAAGCCTTAATATGGCTTAGTTTAAGTTGTATGAACCTATAGTATCTGATGTATGAATTTCTCTGAACTTATGGTATGGTATACTGTTGGAAACCTAATCATGTGATGTATTAGAAATTGATATGAATCATTGATGCATGAAACCTCTAGCAAAATGTGTATGAGATGTTAATTGTTGATAGTATATAAATCCTTGCTGTCATTAACCAATGGAAAGGCTGACATGTGGTGATTGGGTGAGTGAGAATTAGTATTTGAGTGTTGAGTTAATAACGGTAGAATAGCTGGGTAAATAAGGTACATAAATACCATTAGAGCCATATAAAATGAGGGGAAAGGGTCTTAGAGTGTCCCTAAGAAGAGAACTGGAGTGTAAAGGGCGAAATGTAGGGGGCGAAATGTAAGGGATATAGCTACAGGAGGGAGTCACGCTGCGGCTAGGAAGGCCTCGCCGCGACCTGAAGAGTGACAGTGGCGAGGGACGCTGCGGCTTGAGAAATCTCACCGCAGCCAAAGTGAAAAAATGCCCAGGAGGGTGACAGAATGAAACCTCGCCGCAGCGCAATACGTCCTGCCGTGGCGCAAGTCGAGGAAATTAATTAAGGAGGGTACAGTAGCAAAACTCGCTGCAGTACCACATAGGTCAGCCGCGGCGCAAATCCAACTCGCCGCGGTGAGATTCGAGTAAGTTACCCAGTGATTCCTGAGAGCAACTTAGCCGCGACGCAAAAGGTCTGAGCCACGGCACAAGGTTAAAAACTTAGTTTTTAAGCTCTAGGACCTAACTTAGCCGCGATGAGAAGGTTCCAGGTCATGGCGCAGGTCCCCAAACTCCCACCCTTGACCTAGAAATCCTAATTTCTTTAATGCTAATGCTAGCGAATGACATAAGAATACTTGTAGGAGGTTTTTGTGTATTGAAATCGATGGATTGATGAATCACAAACCCTCTTATACATTTTCCTATTTATAGTTGTTTAGTTGATGACCCTAATAACATAGATGTTCAAATTTCTCTATATTTTCTTAATGTAATTACTTGTAATGACTCCAAACCTTAATCATTATTTATTAATCGTGTATTTAACTATAATTACTGAGATTAGAAGTTAGGGTCGTCATAAGGTTCATGAAATAATTTCTAAGGCTATGCAACTTGCTTAAACACTAGTTAGCTTTAAATGTAATACCATAAATTCTAACTCGTCTTATGCTTTTGAATGCTATAATATCATGAACCATATAGGATTTTCATAGAAAAGCAAGGGAAAATGAGATTATCTTTGGATCGCGTCATACTAAAAATTTCAATCGGTGTCACATGGATCATGTGAGCTCATGTTATGCATCCTCATATTTAAACACATCATTACAACTCATTTTCATCCCAAAATCATGCCTACAACTCATAAAAACCGAGATGGAGCATGGGAAATGGGAGTTCTTTCTCGGCCAGAATCGGCCTCTTTTCTGGGCAAGCTTTGGAAACTCATAACTAAATCTAGAAAACTCCAAATCATGAAATCTTGGCCATTCTGGAAAGCTTATGATGTCTACTTCACACTAAAAATAATCCCAGGTCACAAAATTCATCAAATAGGACATTTGAGATCCAAAATGATCCAAAGGTTCGACTGAAATCTGGAACTATCATAGAATTCAGTAGAAAAATTTGAAAATGTCCAATTAATTCCAAAAAAATCCAATTCATACAAATGATATCAATATAGAAAGATATGGATGTTAACTAGAGAGAAAAAATATCTCCAAATCAGTTCATTAAGCCCAAACTCCATAATTAAATGGAACAGTACTTCTGGTCGGGAAATTTTACTGATACCGGACAGAAATTTCAAAAATTCATATCTCCCTCTCTAGACCTCCAAATGAGGTGCTTCTAGTTGACACGAGTCATTGTGATTGTGTAGTTTCTTTGTATAAAATTTCATGGCAATTGGACATCATTTAGGCCTCATGTGACAGAATACAAATTCGGACCAAATGAATAGTACAGCAAACCAGAAATCATAAAAATTGCCAATTTTGAAAAATCATCAAATATTCTGTAGACCTCCAAAAATTATGATCTTTAGATTCCCAAAAAGATCTCAATGAGACCTAATTGCATGCCAAATTTCAGATCAAGATAACGCATTTGGCCAAAAAGTGACATAGAGTTCCATTATGGTCAAATTTGACTCTATATGGGGTACCAAACTTGCCAAATGGCTTTCCCTTAGTGTTGGCACCTTTTGGACAAGTCTAAAAGTATATTTAAGACTTGTGTGAGCTGTCCAATTGGTCCTAAACCTCATGCATCTCATTTTGGCCATTCAACCCACACTTTTGCACATTTCCATCAAACTTCCACATTGCACACTTTGGCATTACATACTCAAAATAAATGCTAGAGGTCATACATCATATTCATACATTTAAATATCACATAATATCATATTTATACATGTCTCAAGGTTCATAGGCCATTTACAATATCATATACATCATGAACCATCATTCTGGTTCTAAAATAGATAAAACAAGGTATATGCTTGTCAATCTCCTTCTTTCATTGTTGTTGGCTCCCTTCACCATAACTACTTGGTCCACCTAGCATGTTAGAGCATTGGAGAGAAGGGGATAAGATTCAAAGAATTCCAATAGCTCATCTCCCATTCAATTATACATAATATGTGCAAAGCAAGCTTTACAAATGCATGCATGGAGAAAATGGAAGTCATGGACATTTTAAAAGAAAACTTGGCATATGAACAAATCATACAAGACATTCAAGAACTCACCAAGTGTTTGGATTGGCCTTACACTTCTCCTCATGGATTTTGGACTTGCCTCACCCATTCTTTAAGAGCTTTGGACTCAACCATACTCTTGGGATCCCACTTTGCTTTTGGAGGCTCTTTACTTTGTCTCAACCAAGCTCAAGGGTTCTTGGCTCATCCTCACCAAAGGGAAGAGTTCTTGGCCTCTCCACACTCAAGCAAACTCATACAAACATCATGTACTCATTTAGAAACATAACATGGCATCAAGAATCATAGCATATAAAGGCATGCTAGCATACTTTTCATAGCTTGAAAATACACGTATACACATTCTAAGACAAGCTAAACACACATCCATGCATGAGAGAAGGTGGAGAGAGCCACCTTGTGTATAACCACACACTTTTCCTTTAGGATTCAAGCCTCCTCTTTCGGCCACACACCCACAAATTGGTGGAGATGGTTTCTCTTGGCCTAAATACAATTTATGGGAGCCAATTAGGTTCATGAAACACATTCTAAGGCTACATAATTTGGTTAAACCCTCGATTGCTCTATAACCTCCATTATGGTCCATAATAAAGCAACACCCCTCAAATAATTTCTAGGTCTCATTCTTTCCTTTCAAATATGATTCTTGACTCCTTTTAAGCATCTTGGAGTCATCACACCATTAAAATAAAGGGCCTAACATCATGTTACTTCTTTAGGTCATAATATGGAACCTAAGACACCAAATCATTTTCCATGAGTTCTAAATTTTTTTCAAGGCCTCTTTTCATTTTCATTCATCAAATATGGCTCAAGAATGACCTTATAAAAATTTAAAACTCTCCCTAGCACCATAAACATGGTTTGGCCGAGACATAGCATGGTTTAGGGCTTCTTGGAGATTTCTTTGTTTTCTTGAAGAAGAAAGCTTGTAGGGAGCATCTTAAGGGTCTCAAGAACTCATTTTAACTCTTAATTAAACCTAGGAATCATCATACAAATTTAGAATTTGGAAGGTGCACATAAAACCCTAAGTTTTGCATCTTGCATTCTAATGCCTATTTCATGGTTTTTCTTTGCATATTCTTATTCTTCTCCATCAAATACCTAAGATTCATGCTTGGTTGTGCTTGAAAATCATATCCTCCTAGGGTTCTTGGTGTGTGTCGAAGTGGAGAAGAAAGGAAGATCAATATAGCAACCATGGAATGCAATTTTACCTTGTTTCCTTGCTTAGTTTGGCTTAAATCTTGCTTTCTCCAAGCTCCTCTCTTCAAATCCGAAATTTTCCTTGAATTTCTCCCTTGAATCAAATTTATAAACTTCATTTTAATCCAAGGAAATAAAGGAGAAGGGAGGAGAGAAGGTGTGGATGAAGAAAACCAAGGAAAATCACTATGAAAACATACCTTAAGCTTGGATTTCTTCCTCCTTCTTCTTCCTCTCTTGGGTGCCTCTCCCTTAGGGTTTTGCTTCTGGCTTGGGACTGAATTTTTTGAAGTTAAATGAAGGCAAGTGTGAGGCGTATAGGTAGGGCAAAAAGACTTTTTCAAAAATTTTAATTTTGCCCTTCATACTTTACATTTTTGTTTCTCCTTCATTTTAGCTCTTTTTTTAGAACTGTCTTTTCCATTATACAATTTAGGTTCCCAATTAAGAAAAATGCCTTTGGAATCACTCAAATCGAAGCTAAAACCTTCCCAGACAAATCTGTCAAAGTTTGGGCACACCGACATTGGAAAACGTCCACAGAAGGGGATTTAACTATCCTGGGTCTTCCTATGGTTTTCAAGGTCTCTAAAAACCCCAGAGAACTCAAAACTTTCATTTAAAATGCCTTCCTATGTGAATTTCAAAAATTGTCAAAAATTATGAAAATGCCATTACGTTTCGTAGGTTTTCCGTCAAAATTTGTTTCTTCATTCTAGCTCCATTTTTCCTCCTGTCTGAGGCTAGAATTCTCATTTTTAGGAGTCTAGAATGTTACTCAAATTTTTCAAAACCTTAACTAATTCATTTCGGCTAACTTGCTTTGAAAATGCTCCCGTTTCCGTCGTTTAACGAAAACAAGACATTATAATTCTCCCCCTTTAAAAAATTTCATCCTCTAAATTTAGATAACATGCCTCATGGGAAGAGCTAGTAAGGAAGAGCATAGGGAAGAATAGTGGACGAAACATGTAAAATAAGCAGACAAACAGAAACCTCTGATGGCTCTAATGATTAGAAAAGATGATGAGATGTTATGAAAAGCCATTGAAAGAGGATACGAGAGATGTGATATGAAATAAGTTACCTCCCAAGATGTGTAAATAAGTTCACTAAAAGAAATGTTAACCTCTACGAACGGGTTAATACTAACCCTATAAATAGTAAGCTCTCCCAAGATAGGCCTCTAAAGTCAAAAATTGCTTTCCCTTATGAGAACTAGCTAGTACAGCATGGCAATAGAGCCCTCATTAAAGGCTAGTAATGAAAAACTCCCTGGCCGAGAGAAAATTCAAATGAGTGACATCGCTGAGAAAAACGTATAGAGCCAGGAAGAAAGGAAAGAAAAGAGTAGTTAGTTAGAAAAGAAAAGAGTAAACAGAAAGCATACCCCAAAATTTGAGGACGAAATTTAATTAAGGGAGGAGAAATGTAACATCCGATTAGCTAAAAATGAAAGAAAACGTGAGAAACGTAACGTACAGTTTCTCCGTTAACAAATGAAACTTACCAAATACAAAAGGAAGTCCCCCAAGATGAGATATTTATGGTCCCAAAAAATTTAGGAAGCATTCTAGACTCCTAAATATGAGAATCCTAGGCTCAAACGAAAAGAAAAACGGAGCTAGAATGAAGAAACAATTTCTTATAAAAAGCCTACGAAATGTAATGACATTTTCGTAATTTTGAGCAATTTTTAGAATTCACATAGAAAGGCTTTTTAAATGAAAATTTTTAGTTATCTGAGGTTCTCAGAGGCCCTGAAAACTATGGAAAGCCCCGGGACAGTTAACACCTCTCCGGTAGACATTTTCCAATGTTGGTTGACTCGAATTTTGACTAGTTCGTTCGGAAAAGTTTTAGCTCCAATTTGAGTGATTCCAAAGGCAATTTTGTTAATTAGGAACCTAAATTTTATAATGGAAAAGACGGTTGATGTTGCCTTAGTCGCTTAAGCACTCAATTAAACTAAGATTGATTTAATATAGTATAGATCAACCTTAGATCATTCTTCTTAAGGAGCAATTTAGGGGTTAGTTAGATTGAATTTAGGTAATTATTTGATACTTAAAATGGTATAAAAATTCTAGAAAATTATCTCTACACTAAATTCAAAATTAATTGAACTAAATGCATGCAAATAGGGGGTTTTTAATTAAGAAATTAAATTTCAACTAAAAAAGAACAACTAAACAAGTAATTAAACTAAACTGCTCTAAATTAAAATTAAAATGATTGTGAAAATGCAAAGAACTAACAGGAGACAACCAAGGTTTTGCAAGGGGGTTTCAGCTCTTATCACTCACTAAAAATTAATTGAGACCAAGAGAAGTGATTAAACAATAGACTAATAAATTTAATTAACTTAATCCAAGGATAGGAAACCCTAAGCTCAAATGCACATCACTTAACTTAACTAGGAAACTCTTAGCTAATTCAAGTAATTTGTAGTTAATTAAGTCAATTAAACTCATCAAATTCTTCAACAATTGGGTTCAATTAATTCTAGAAAATTTGGTTTTAATTACCTAATTGAACAATTAAGTAATTATACTACCCAATTCAACAATCAAGTAGTGCAAAAGACCAAGATATGCAATTGAAATCATAATATTAATCAAATTAATGCAAGAGAACTTAAACATCAATCCAATCAACATTATAAGGTCTAGAAACCAAAATTCCAGCAGCTACAAAACATAATTCCAATCCCAAATAACACCAATTCCAATTACAATCCAAGATAAAATCATTGTCTAACCTAAAACTAGATCTCAACATTAAATCCACATAGAAATTCCTAAAACTAGAAAATTCCTAAGTTCTTGAAATTGAAAGAGGAAAAGGTTGGAAGAAAGAAAACTCCCCAATGGTCTTCAATTCATTTAATTTAAGAGCTCAAGTCTTCCTCCTCCTTTTTCCACCTTGGTGCCACCTTTCCTTAAGCTTCCATGGATTTTGTGCCTCTAAATTCCTTCAAGCTTTCTACCATGAAGAGATGATGAAGGAAAATAGAGATGGATGATGGTAGTTCAGTGGGAGGGTAACATGTGGAGTCCAGTAAAACCAAAGAAGAATGAAGCAATTCCTAATTCCTCTGCTCCTTCCAGGTTAGGCGTCCCTGCGTTTGAAGTCCAAAGAATGAATGAATGATCAAGAATCGGCAATTCATCCCTCCATTTGCATCTTTACGTGTAGTACGAAGGTCAGAAAAAAAAAGTGACAAAGTAGGTATTCTCTCCTCCCTCTTTTGGTGCCTTCTCTCCCCCTAAGTGAAGTCTCTATCTGCCTCTTTCTAGGTGTCCTCCAGGTCAAGTTCGAAAAAGGAAAATTGAATGATAATCTGGTCCAGGGAGCAAGAGAGGTGTCGTTGACTTCAAAGGAAGGAAATTGATCCTCCTAGGTGCTTGCCTCAGCGTCCAATCCGAAGAACCAATTCAATAATCAATGAAGCAGCAGCCTCCTCCCTCCAGACTCTCTGCGTCAGGTGTCCCACAAGAAAACAAAATAATGACCTAATATCCTATTTACAAAAATGCCATCATCAAGCTATTAATATAAATAAATAAAAATTTTGCTCCAATATTGACCCTTGATCCATTTTAAATTCTCAATTCATTTGCCCAAAATTATCTTCACCATTGATTCCTAATTTTATCTCCAAAAATCTGCACAAATGTAATAAATATTTTAAAGATTGGAAATATTCAATCCATCAAAGAAATATGAAAAATAAAATATTAGCAATTTAAATCCAAAAATTCTCCTAATTAATTCAAAATTATTTTAATTTCCAAAATTGACCAAAAATTCAAATATTGAATAATAAATCCATTTAAGCTCAAATTAATCATTAAAAATAATAATAAATGTGGGTAAAAATATATAAAAATTAGCAATTATCAACGGTTCTAAAAAAGGAGCTAAAACGAAGGAGAAATGAAAATGCAAAGTATGAAGGGCAAAATTGGAATTTTTGAAAAGTGTAACTTCCTTCCACCTATATATATGATGCACCCTTCTTCTCCCTTCATGTTGCATGACCAAGTTCTGCCCAAAACCAAAGGAAAACCCTAGGGAGAGTGGCACACAAGAGGAAGGCAAAGAGGAGGAGAAATCAAAGGCTTAAGGTATGGAAATTAGTAGTTTTTCATGCTCTTTCTCTTCCAAACCTCTTCTCCTCCATTCTTCTTTGTTTCCTATGATTATAATGAAGTTCATAAATCTTCTTTAAGGGAGAAATTGAGGGGAAAATTTGGATTTGAAGAGAGGAGCTCAAAGAACACAAGATTCAAGTGAGAAAAAGCAAGAAAACAAGGTAATTTCTCTTCCTATGGTTGTCATCTTTGGTTTCCTCCTCCACCATTTCGCCCCACTTGAGAAAACCCTAGGAGGAGATGATTTTTAGGCAGAACCAAGCGTGAATCTAAGGAAAAAGGGTGTGGAGATTAAGAATATACAAAGGGATTTAACAAAAAACCATTAGATTTCAAGATGCAAGTTCTAGGGTTTCAATTGCACTTTGTAAAATCTGATTTTGTATGATGATTCCTAGGCCTAAGTAAGAGTTTAAATGAGCTCCCAAGATCCCTAAGAGGCTCCTCATATGCTTCTTCCCTTGAGAAAACAAAGAAAGCTCCATGGAACCTAATATGCTTCATAGCCTCAGCCTAGATGGGTTCTCCTAGTTAGGGAGAGTTTTAAATTTTTCTAAGGCCATTCGTGAGTCATATTTGATGAATGAAAATGAAGGGAGGCCTTGGGAAAAATTTAAAACTCATGGAAAATGATTTGGTGCCTTAAGTTCTATATTATGACCTAAAAAAGCAACAGGGTGCTAGGCCTTCCATTTTAATGATGTGATGACTCCAAGAAGCTTAAAAGGAGTCAAGAATCATATTCATTAGGTGCCGATATGGACCATAATGAGGGTTATAAAGCCAACTAGTGTTTAAGCAAATTACATGGCCCTAGAAATTATTTCATGAACCTAATTGGCTCCTATAAATTACATTTAGGCCAAGAGAAACCATCTCCACCAATTTTTGGGTGTGTGGCCAAAATAGGAGGCTTGGATCTTAAAGGAAAAGTGTGTGTTTGTATGCAAGGTAGCTCTCTCCACCTTCTCTTATGCATGGATGTGTGTTTAGCTTGTTTTAAAATGTGTGTATGTGTGTTTTAAAGCTTTGAAAAGTATGCTAGCATGCCTTTATATGCCATGATTCTTGATGCCATGCTATGTTTTCTAATGAGTGCATGATGTTTGTATGAATTTACTTAAGTGTGGAGAAGCCAAGAACTCTTCTCTTTAGTGAAGATGAGCTAAGAACCCTTGAGCTTTATTAAGACAAAGTAAAGAGTCTCTCAAAAGCAAAGTGGGCTTCCAAGTGTATGGTTGAGTCCAAAGTGCTCAAAAAGTGGGTGAGGCAAGTCTAAAACCCATAAGGAGAAGTGTGAGGTCAATCCAAACACTTGGGGAACTCTTGAATGTCTTGTATGATTGATTCACATGCCCAAGTTGCTTTTAAAATGTCCATGTCTTCCATTTTCTCCATGCATGCATTTGTAAACCTTGCTTTACACATATTTTGCATGATTAAATGGGAGATGAGCTAATGGGATTCTTTGAATCTCATACCCTCCTCTCCAAATATCTAACATGCTAGGTGAACCAAGTGGATATGCTAATGGGAGCCAACAACACTAAAGGAAAGAGATTGACAAATATGTGCTTAGCTTTGCCACTTTAAGACCATGATTGTACTATATGATATATGTGATGTAGTAAATGGGCTATGACCCTTGAGACATGTGTAAATATGATATTATATGATGTTTAAATGTATAGATATGATGTATGACCTATAGAACCTATTTTGAGTATGTAATGCCAAAGTGTGCAATATGAAAGTTTGTTGGAAATATACATAAGTGTGGGCTGAATGGCCAAAATGAGGTGCATGAGGTTTGGAACCATTTAGGCAACTCACTCAAGTCTCAAATATCCTTTTAGACTTACCCAAAAGGTGTCAACACTAAGGAAAGACCATTTGGCAAGTTTGGTACCTCATATGGAGCCAAATTTGACCATAATGGAACCCTAAATCACTTTTTGGCCAAATTAGCTAGTCTTGATCTGAAATTTGACATGAAATTAGACCTCATTGAGGGCTTTCTGGGAAGCTAAGAATTACAATTTTTGGAGGTTTACAGAATATTTGATGATTTTTCAAACTTGGCAAAATTTATGGGTTTGGTTTGATGCACTATTCATTTGGTCCGAAATTGTTTTCTATCACATGAGGCCCAAATGATGTCCAATTGCCACAAAATTTTATATATAGAAACTAGGTAATCACAGTGACTCGCACCTCATTTGGAGGTCTAGAGATGGAGATATTAATTTTTGAAGTTTCTGTCTAGTATCAGTAAATTTGCTCGACCAGAAGTACTGTTCTATTAAATTCTGGAGTCTGGCCTTGATGAACTAATATAGAGATATTTTTCCTCTCTATTTAACATCCACAACTTTCCAGATTGATATCATTTGCATGGATTTGATTGTTTTGGAATTAATTGAACATTATCAAAGTTTTCTGCAGAATTCTGTGACAGTTCCAAATTTCAATCGGACCTTTGGACCATTTTGGATGTCAAACGTCCTGTGTGATGAATGCTGCGACCTGGGCAAATTTTTATTGTGAAGTAGACATCCTAAGATTTTTAGAATGACCAAGATTGCATAACTTTGAATTTTTTAAATTTAGTTATGATTTTCCAAATTTGCCTAGAAATGAGGCCAATTCTGGCCGAGAATGAACATCCATTTTCCATGCCCCTTTTCAGTTTCCATGAGTTGTAGGCATATTTTTGTGATGCAAAAATGATATGCATAAGGTTTAAGACCATTTGGGTAGCTCACACAAGTCTCAAATTAGCTTTTAGACTTGCCCAAAAGGTGCCAACATCAAGGGAAGGCTATTTAGCAAGTTTGGTACCTCATATGGAGCCAAATTTAATCATAATAGAACCTTATGTCACTTTTTGGCCAAATGGATTATTTTTGATTTGAAACTTAGCATGCAATTAGGTCTCATTGAGAGATTTTTGGAAAGCTAAAGATCATAATTTTTAGAGGTCTACAGAATATTTGATGATTTTTCAAAGTTGCCATTTTTATGGTTTTTGGTTTGTTGCACTATTCATTTGGTTCGAAATTAAACTCTGTCACCCGAGGCTCAAATAATGTTCAATTGCCATGAAATTTTATACAAAGAAACTAGACAATCACAGTGACTTGGGCCAATGAAAAGTACCTCATTTGGAGGTCTAGAGAGGGAGATATGAATTTTTGAATTTTCTATCCAGTATTAGTGAATTTGCCCGACCAGAAGTACAGTTTTATTGAATTCTGGAGTCTGGACTTGGTGAACTGATTTGGAGATGTTTTTTTCTCTATTTAACATCCACAACTTTCCAAATTGTTATCAGTTGTATGGATTGGATTTTTATGGAATTAATTAGACATTTTCAAAATTTTCCACAGAATTCTGTGACAGTTCCAGAATTCAGTCAAACCTTTGGACAATTTTGGATGTCAAACATCCTATGTGATGAATGTTATGACCTGGGCGTATTTTTAGTGTGAATTAGACATCTAACACTTTCTAGAAGGACCAAGATTGCATGATTTCTATTTTTTTAGATTTAGGTATGATTTTCCAATGTTTGCCCAAAAATGAGGCCAATTCTGGCCGAGAATGAACACTTATTTTCCATGCCCCTTTTCGGTTTCCATGAGTTGTAGGCATATTTTTGTGATGTAAATGAGTTGTAATGATGTAATTAAATATGAGGATATATAGTATGAGCTCACACGATCCATGTGACACTAAAATGAATTTTTAGATATGACAAAACATGAATAAAAGCCAATTTCCCTTGCTTTTCTATGGCGAATCTATATGATTCATGATATTATGCCATTTAAACGCATGATATGAGCTAGAATTAATGGTATTACACTCCAAGAGGCTTAAAAGGAGTCAAGAATTATAAATAGATGAAGAGAATGAAGCCAAGATTATGTTTTTCCAAAGTTACTACATTTGGTGCATTATGGAACCATATGTGAGCCATAGGCACAACCTAGTTTTTAAAATGAATGTGTGGTTTAGAAATTGTTCCAAGAGTGTAATTGGCTTTTATATTATGTGTTTAGGCCAAAGGAATCAAGTTTCACCTTTTTGTGAGTGCTTGGCCAAGGGAGTAGAACCAAATTCAAAAGGAAAAGTGTGCTTGTGTAACCAAGGTAGCTCTCTCTTCTTTCTTTCATGCATGAGTGGATGTTTATCTTGTTTTTGAATGGGTGTATGTATGTTTTGAGCCATGAAAGATGTTTTACCATGTATCTATATGCCATGGTATCATGATGTTATGTTATGCACTTAAATGATGCTTTATGAACATGTTTGATTAAGTGTGGTGAAGCCAAAAGCCCCTTAATTAGGATGAGGATGAGCCAAAAGTCCCCAAGAATGGGTGAGACAAAGCCAAAAGTCTCTAAAAAGTGAGGTTTAGTAAAAAAAAAAACCCTTTAAGAAAATAGGTGAGGCAAGTTCAAAATCCCCCAAGAGAAGTAGGTGAGGCTAAACCATCTTCTTAACAAACCTATGTATGCTTTATATGACTTCTTGAACGCAAGAAATGTTCCATGAATGATTATGCACTCCATGATATCCATGCATGCACTTTTAAACTTGGATTTGCATTCTTTATGTATGGTTGAAAGGGAAAAGAACTATTGAGATTCCTAGAATCTCATTCCTTCCTCCCCATTGCCTAACATGTCTAAGTGGACCAAGTAAACCAAGAAATGGGAGCCATCAAGCTTGAAAAAGAGAGATTGACAAGAAAGTGTGTGATTTTGTTCATTTTGCAGTCATATGAATGGCATCTGATGTAATTCCATGATGAATATGTTGTATAATCATTTGAACATATGTAATTACATGAATACTTGATGTATATATATGAGATTTGATGCCATATGAATGTTATAGCAAGTTCTTGACATTGAATGGCAAGATATAACTTATGTGTTCTTATGTATACCTTGCTATAAGAGTGTGAGTTTGTGAAATATAGATTTGTGCACCTTTAAGACATGTTTAGTAGACCATTTTGGTGCTTTCTCACATGCTCAAGTGGTTATGAAAGCCTTGGGAGCAAATTTGGACCTCTTCTGACACTTTAAGAAGCATAAATAGACCAATTTGCAACTCGATGGCACAATCTAACCAAATGAATGAATTTCCTCATGAAATTTGGCATTCATATAGTTCTTATCTAGATATTTTTGAAAAACTAAAGACCAGATTATTTGGATCTTTGTGGAATTAATTATGAATTTTTAAAGTTGTCAAATTTCAGTTGTTCTGGTATAGTTATTGTTAATATAGTTAGTTTCTTCTCCTGTATCATTTGAGCGTCAAATGATATCAAATGCTTATAAAATTTTATTAGCATAAACTAGACATGATAAGATTTCTATGGCCACTAAGATCACCACAATTGGATGTTTGAATAGGGAGATGTGAATTTTTGAATTTCTGTGACAGTACTAGTAGCGCCAAGCAAGTCTGGGTACTATTCCACCAATTTCTGATAGCTAGACATTCCTATTTTGATCTGGAATTATTTTTACTATACACTAGACATTTTTAGTTTTCTAGAATGGTATAGTGTACTTGATTTTAAATTTTCTAGAATTAGTTATGATTTTTCAAAGTTCATGACAGAGAGTTGGCACACCAATCTGAGGCTAAACATGTGATTTTTATGTATATGCTTCATGAGCTCGAGGTTTTGGCCACATCTTGATATGGTTTTGATTTTTATGCATGTATTTAAATATGAGAATGAGATGGATAAGTTCATCTGGTCCATGGGACACGAAATGAAAATTTTATCCATGACATAACACAAAATAATTGAACATTTTAATGGTATTTTCTTTGTAAACTTGTGCAATTCAAGGAAATGTGATTAGAATGGCATGAGATAGGCTAGGTAAATATGGTGTTAAAATTTCCATTTATTTAAGAGTGTTAATAAATTGTCAATTGACTTGTGATTGCTTTCCTTCATGGTTCTCTTAGAACTAAGTTGACAAATATTTTTGCAATTTCTCTTTCATAGCTCATAGTTTCAATTTTATTGTCCATTTGATTCTCAACCATATTCTTATCTTGTCTAAGGCACTCAAGTGCTTCTAATTTATGGGAGAGTAAATGGACTAAATCATATTGCAAATCAGTATGTCAAATGAATTAATTACAATGGCTTCTTAGTTCTAGTTCCTTTTCTTATGTCAATGAAGTTTTTCATGGAAAATCAACACTCAAATCCCAAATTAAAAAGAGAAATGATAAATATTAATTTTCATTAGACCTTTGAACACTATGTAGGATGGGGTTCATCCTTTATGCAAAACTAGTCTTGCATATCTCAATCTCTTTTACTGTAACTTTTATAGTCTTTCCTACATAAAGTTACCTTTTTTTATAAGAAAGTCAATGATATTTTATAAAGGATTCTTAATACTTAGCTATGTGGTTTATGGCCTTTAACTCAGTTTTGTTTAGCACAATCATGAGAAAAGTGACCTACTCCTAGGCAGATACAATGCTTGCCTTTTGTTTTGTCAAGCTTCTTTTTACTACATTTGCTTCTCTTCTTAATTCTTTGTTGGCAATCTTAAAATATTGGTCAACTCCTCTCTTAATATGAAAGTGTTATTCTCTTGCATTCTTGGACTTTGAAGTTACAATAGCTTCAGTCATATAAGCATTTTTAGGTCTAGCAACTTCTAAGTGCTCATTCTCAAGCTCTCTATAACAAGTAATGATCATCAAAGTGATACTCCTTTTATAGGTTATTTTCACTTTCATATGTTATTAGCTTATAGGTAAAGATCTTATGACAACCTATCCTTAATGCTTTATTAAAAAGGGTATGACTAACTAACTTCAGTTCCTTCACAATTAGCCTTTCTCAATTTGGTCACACTTTTATAACTAAAATTATCCTTAAAGGCTATCTTTATGACTTGAACTGTCTATTATGATTCACAATTATAAATATGATTATTAGCCACGTTACTCAATACCATTATACAAATAATATCGCTCATTTTTCTCAAGGAAATTTTAGATCTATACCTTTTCTAAATTATATATCCATGTTTAACTCTTATACAACATTGTTTAGTATTTTCTTAGCATCCTATTCTTCTTTAGGATCTAAGAACCTTATGGTGTTAATTTTCCTAATTGACACTATCTAGCTTATTTCTCTTATCAAGCTAGGTAATGATGTTTCTAATAGTTATAATTACAATCTAATTCCTATATAGACATAGCACAGAAGACTACACATACATAATGTTACATTTGTATTCACAACAAACTTCGACTAGACCAATAATAACATTATCAAGTTTACAATTAGAAGTCTTTACTTGGTATACTTCCATCACATGCTTCATAAGAATGTTCTTACTTTTTTGTTGAATTTATCTGCAAATATTAATTATGATATAGTTCTTTAAATGAGCCTTTAGGTTGTCAATCTAAGAACTCCTATTCACTAGAGTGTTTCTCACCTTCTCTTATCTTGATTTATTTAGTTTTCACATGAGCCCAAGTTTACTAATTTGAGAACTCCCACTTAATAAAGTATTTTCTTTTCTTTTTATTTATTTAATATAATGCACTTATAAATTGCATTTGCATTAACAATACATTAGGGACCTTATTCTAAAGATGCTTATTAATTTTCAAATTATTTTCTCTTCGGCCCTTGCAAACCTATTCAATTGTCTTTAGCCATCACAGGACTTTTCTAATCATCTACGGTCACAACAACATATAAATAAAATATATTTTGTAAGTTAAATCATTCTCTTACGTTGAATACTTTTATTTCATGTGCATTAGTGATGACAACAATTTTCCTTTGATAAGATCAACCTCCCCTTTATCTAAATTTTGAATAAAAAATTCAAAATTTAAAAATAATTAATAAAAATTAATTAATTAATTAATCAATCTATTTCCTCACAAAAAACTAGGTTAGGGTATTGGTTAGCCTGTCAAGGGCGCTCCATTTTCTAACATAACAATTCATCAACATTTATAATAACACAATATTTTTTATAAAGGTTGTCACATCTGGTTATTTTCAAATTGACCTATCATTGATAAGATAATAAAATAGGATTCAAAAGCTATAATATCTAATTCTCTAAAAACGAGAGAAAATGTGAGAAACGTAATGTACGGTTTCTCTGTCAATGTATGAAATTCACCAGATACAAAAGGAAGTCCCCTAAAATGACTTAGTTAAGGTCTCAAAAAATTTGGGAAGCATTCTAGACTCTTAAAAATGAGAATCCCAGGCTCAAATGGAAAGAAAAACGGAGGTAGAATGAAGAAACAAAATGTAACGAAAGATTGACAAAACGTAAGAGCATTTTCGTCATTTTGAGCAAATTTTGGAATTCTCACATGAGA
The DNA here is from genome assembly GCA_032878935.1 of Erythrophleum fordii. Classification (NCBI taxonomy): domain Eukaryota; kingdom Viridiplantae; phylum Streptophyta; class Magnoliopsida; order Fabales; family Fabaceae; genus Erythrophleum; species Erythrophleum fordii. The sequence goes on along the minus strand of JAVQMF010000054.1, from coordinate 24,447,372 downwards.
GCTTTTTAAATGAAAGTTTTGAGTTCTCCAGGGTTCTCAGAGGCCCAGAAAACCATGGGAAGTCCTGGGACAGCTAAAGGCCCTCTGGTGAATGTTTTCTAATGTTGGTTGACCCGAATTTTGACCAGTTTGTTTGGGAAAGTTTTAAATCCAATTTGGATGAAACCAAAGGCATTTTATGAATCAGAAGACCTAAATTTTATTATGGAAAAGATGGTTCTAAAAAAAGAGTTAAAATGAGCCTAAACAGAGCAAATAGGCGTGTAGAAGCAAAATAGTCATTTTGAAAAATTGTAAAAGAGGCTTCTTAAGTAAGATTACACCTCATCACCTTCTCCAAGCTTCCATTTGCAGAAAAATGGATATCCATGACATGACATTAAGATGGGAGAGAGAGAAGAAGTTTAAGCTTCCGTTTAGGTAAGTAAACAGCCCTATTTCATCCCGTGCCAGCTAGGAAAGTTGTTCCTTTCTTTAAGAGCTCTCTAATGGTGGTTTTCTTTTCTTAAAAACTCAAAGATTCAGGTTTGACCTAAGCCAAAAAAAAACTCTTTTCAAAAAACCAATAGGTGAAAAATAATCTACATGAAGAGAGCTCCGTTTTAAAGTAAGACTTTACTTGAAACACTTGCAAAATCTTATGTTTCCAAGCCATTTAAAGTAAGACATGCATAGGTGGCAGCCGCACCATAACTCCACCATGGACTCATAAGGTCCAATCACATATAACAGATAACTAATCAAATCATTTAGTATCAAAATCATAATCATGCAGTAAATACAAAATTAAAATAGACATATGCATGGAATTAGCATGAACCCCAATTACCTCACTTGTAACTAATCTTTTAAGAGCCAACCGAATGCTACTTTAGCCTATGGACATAAAACCAAGCCATTACTATCCCTAATCATAATTTATATCAGCAAACCCATTACTCAGGTAGTTAAGCTATATAGGACTACTCAGAAATGCTTACCCAATTACCATAAGAACTAAATTCGAATTTGGTTGAGCCTACCTCAGAAATCTCAAAAAAACACTTCAAATTCTGAGTAAATTCACATAAAAATAATACTCATATCATATATCAGCTATAGGGGTCCTAAACTAGCAGAGAAAGCATTAAAATGAAGAGTTTATACTTACCTAACAATGCCCCTAGCCTCAACTTATGAAATTTCACTAAAAAAATCCCAAACAACTACATTTCAGATTTTGAGTATGGTGAAAATGCTCTAAATGAAAAACTAATTAAGTTAAAATGAAGAGAAAGATAAGGGGATTAAGTTATGTAACTATTACCTTGGCTAATTTTAAGCCTAGAAGTGAGAAATGGTGGATTTCTTGCTTAGAACCCTAACCTCCCTCTCAAGGTGCGAAAATGCCTCTTGTGTTTATGTTTTGTGTTTCAGCAGAATGGTAGGAGGGGGCTGCATATGTTTAAGGTTTTAGTTAGGTTTAAGTTAGGTTTAAAATGGGTTATAGGCTGACCCAAAAGTCCAACTCCAATTGGGTTTAGATGTTATGCTTGTTGGGCCAGATTTCATTTGTTCGGGTACAGAATCTTATTTAGGTTAGACTAAGTTTTAAGAGCTCAATTGATTTGGGTCTGCACAAGGATTGTTGGGCCAATTATAAGAGTTTATGTAAGTTTGGTCTTAGGCCTCTATCTTATTAAATCAAATTGGGCCCTTCCTAAGTACTCTCTCTTGGACCAAGTCTCACATTAAAAGGTTGGGTCTATACCTAAAATTATTGGACTGCATTAATCCTTAACTATGGCCTACTTAATTTAATTTAGGCCTAGATAAAGTTTCTAATCTAATTAAATCTCAAACCCATATTATTAATTTACTTCTCTCTTGATTTTCATTCACATGGTTTGTCCAATTATTCCTTAATAATTATCCTTAATTATGCTTAATTCATAAGTAACACTTAATTAATTTTGGGGTGTTACACTAAGAACTAAGGGATTTAATTAGGACTAAAAAGAAAGGTATATGTGTTAGGAAGTTTAATTGAGAAATCAACTTAACCATTTAGTTAGCATGGAAGTGTAAGTAGGTACATTTGACCTTGTGATAGCCATTCACTTAGCCATGTATATTAAGGGCAAATGCCTAAAGAAACACCTAAATTAATCTAAGCCCCAGAAGCATTTTACATGACCAAGGATGCGGTGTAGGAATAAACATATATTCATAAATGGGTGATTACCGTTGATAAGCATGATTTTTATACATTTTATTCCTCCTAACTTAGTCATTTTAATAATCAAATATGGCTTTAGGGGTTTAATTAGATGGAATTTCATTTTAGTAGCCATCCTCTGTACTTTATGAATTAATTGGCAAAATAATTGATTTTAAATGCATAAATCATTTTAAAGGAATTTTGTGGATAATTCTATTGAATATTCTTCACTCTTTTGTGCAGAATTTTAATATGAATTGGAGCTTTGAAGGAGAATCTGTTTTGAAATGGAGAAGAGCTCGAAGGAAGATGTCATGAGACCATGAAACTGAGTTGGAGAATCAACTTGGGAAGCTTAGGCAAAACAGAAAAATTATGCACACGTCATATGTAAGCAGCCAAATGGGAATGAAGTGTCAGTTGAACCATGTGAAGAAGGCATGTAAAAGCTACATGGGACGTGGAAAAACATATGAAGAAACACACAAATGCACATGGCCAGTAGCTGAGCAGAGCATGAACAGAAGAGAAGGAAGCAACGTCCAGTTTCGTGCAGAAGCAAATAACACACATAGAAGCAGAGGAAAAGACGCTGGAGCTGAAAGCAAAACACAAGCCAGAAGCAATGTCCAGTTGTACGTAGGAGCAGCAGCTGAGCAAGCTTGAAGTAACACGAGCAGAACGATGGGGCAGAACCAAGCAACGTGAAGATCACACTCAGCAGCTGCATGAAGTTTAACGTAAAAAAAAAAGAATAAAGAACCATGAAGCTTCTCGAGTGGAACATAAAGGCAGCAACCATGTGGAGAACTTCCTTGAGCAGAACGAAGAAGTTGTGCCAGCTGAAACAAGAAGTAACTGGCTGGAACTCGAGAACAGCCACGTGAAGAAGCTGCAGAATGAGCATGAAGCAAACTTAAAGCAGAGAGAAAGGACGCTCAGCAGCTACAGAGCCAACGAGAGAAGCCACGAGTTGAAGTCTGGACAGCAGTAAAATGAGGAAGAGAAGCAGAAACAAATACACATGAGCTGCAACGTGGATATGGAAGTGAAAGAGAGAAGAAACAGCAGTTGGACGAAGCAGAACCCAAGCCACGAAGAAGCTGCAGAAGTTACGTCTGGAAAGCAGTAACGTGGGTGCATGAGCTGAATAATAAAGTGGGGCCCATCTCATGCATAATAGCTTCAGGCAAATGGAACAAAAGCTGAGGACGTGAATTGATTAATGAATAGCACGTGAAAGGGAGCAGAAATACACATCCAGACGCTACATTCGGGGGAGGTTATTTATCATCACATCTCCATTCACCAGACGTCTCCATTCATCACACGCCTCCATCCACATTCCAGCCCATTCACGCCTTCTCCCCATTCCATCGTCTCTTTATATACGCTCAAACCATAGCCTATTCTCTCGCCTCCATATCATCCACGCCTCTCACCCACAGCCCATTCTCTCGCCTCCTTCGACTCCATCCCCTACGCCTCCACTCACATCACCATTCCATTCTCATCCATTCTCCACTTTTCACCCACCGAATGAGGCTATAATTCATTCATCTTGAGGCTAGCAAGGGAGGAAGCTCTTGAGTAGAAGCTTGAATCCATGGATGAACAACAAATTATGGCTAAGATTTTCTTATTTTTCCTGCACTTTTTCTTTTTCTTGTATAATCTCGGTTGAGTTGTATTTGATTTGGAATTTGTGTAATTAATTAGTGGCTGGTTAGACACTGATTAGGAAACCTTTTTTTTTGTTGATTAATTGGTTGGATTTGAATTTGATTTTTCATTATTCTCTCTAATCTCCCATGTATGCCACGAAGGTGTTCGATGAAATACATGAATGAGGTTATGTGCTTAAATGTCTATTTGAGAATTCCTTAGTGTTTAGTTGGTTAATTAAACATTTTTGGATGATGAATCAGAAGATAATTAATTAGTTAATCAATCAAGTTGGATGTTCATTGATCTTAAGGACAAGAGTTAACGGTTTAATGCGGGATTGAGGTCTCAATTCAACATTAGATTATTAATCTCTTGAATCTTGAATGGTTATTCAAGATCATTTGCTAATGAACATAATTAGGAATTCTTAGGCCATAATTAATCACAATTGGAATAGGATAAGGATAGTGGATACCAAGAGACGATTCCTAAGCTAGTCACAAGCCATTATCATTCACAATTAATACAATTAGGTAGTATTTAGGAATTTTGTTTCAATTTCATTTTAGATTAGTTTAATTCAATCAAAAACCCCCGAACTAGATAGTTCTAGGATCTTAGAACACTTAGAGAACCTAATTGAACATTGAATTCTAATTCCAAGGGAGATGACCTAGGTTGTGCCACTAGCTATATATTTAGATCAACCTAGTTTTATTTTGAGGGTTGTACGACAAGCCCGTCAACCGTGTACATATATATATATACACGAGAGTTTAAGACATTAGGACTAAACATTTCATGAAGCTATCTCTTACTAATATATATATATATATATATGTGTGTGTGTGTGTGTGTGCTCAAATGTACAAATGAATCAACTAGCAATGTAGATTGCTAAATGCTCCATTTGAATGAATAAGATGAGAGTTGGACTTAGCATAAATGGTGGGAGATATGGGAGAGAGACACCTAGCAAGCAACCAAGGAGAACTAATGAAAGTCCTAAATAAAATAATCCCATGCACCTAAATATTATGCTTCCACTGAATCTTGTATCTATATATATATATGGTATTAGTGTTGCTACGTTCTTTAATTAGGAGGATAGGAATGAATTACATGTATTAAATGGCTTATATAATTTAAAGAAGGGCATCTAGTTTAGGATGGTGGCATGGGCCACAGAAGAAAGGACTTTAGTGATCAAGGTATTGACACCTCATGCTTCACTATTCAAGACATATTTATATAATTACCATGGGTGAATGCTCATAGTCTAACTACCATGGGAGTTAAACATGGCATTCAATATGTAGCTTAGATGAAAATAATGTACATGAGACACTGCCACCTAGCTTGCACTGATCATGAAATGGAAAGGAAAACAATTTAAAATCAAAATAGGCCACCTCATGCTTGCACTGTCACACACTTATATATATATGTATTCAAATGGTTTTTGTTGTTGCTCACACCTTCCAACCATGGGGAATTATGTAGTGTAATTAAGGATGTAACCAGGCAAATATATAGAGAGGATGACACCTTGCATGCCATTAATTGGTGACAAGATAAGAATTGATAAACTATTCCCTTCCACTAAATTGTCTCGGTTTAGGAAGCATGTGGTGGCATTACAAATACTTTCGTCTTCCTTAGCTTAATTAGGACTGAGAGCAATAGTGAGAAGGAGAGAAGCAAAGCTTTGTTCAAACTAGGAGATGTGACAAAGATAGAAAGGAACCATGAAGAAGAGAAAGGGAGTGCAAGGTGATTCATTGAAGGTAAACATAGGAAAGCACCTAAACTTCTTAGGTTCCTCCATTGGGCTGGTTAAGTTGCTTAACTAGGATGTCTTGTTATCAATAGGTAGCTACAGGACTTTGAAGTAAAGATAATTGGGAAAAATCTAGGAAGAAACCATAGTACATAAAGGTAAATGCCTAAATTCCTCCTTTAACACCAAATATACCAAGAATGGGAATGGAATAGAAAAAGAATTTTATATAGCTAGTAAGCCATGGGAATAGCACTTTGAGAATGGCATAAGTTGAATAAAAAGAGTAGCATAAAAGAACGGATTATATGATGGGTATTTAGGCACCAAATTAGCTATTAGACAATAAATACACAAATGTATTGACATAAGTTAAAATGGACACCGAGAATAGGAAATTTAGGAATTTCGTATAGGGAACTAGTAGCTTGATTGAAATGTAAGTATCAATCATGACTTGTTCTAATTAAGGTAATGTGTGATTGAAATTTAGGAAAGCAATTGGGGCAGCAAAGGCTAAGGGATAACTGGACGTAACAACAGTAACGAAACAGGTAGTTAACAATGCATTCATTTTGCTGTTCACTGGATGAATTCTTGAAGTTTCTATACTGTGTACAGTTGCATGCATGTCTACTAAGATGACTCTTATGGGTCCTAGAGTACTATTATTGGCCAATAACCAAAGCATGGTAGCCTAACGAATGAGAATATGTTGCTACCTAGACATTACGTGCTTTGACACCGAAGTATGCATCGAATGTATCCTGGATAGTAATCCGTGCTCTCTATATGTATACTTCTTGAATGCATTGTTATCTACTGGGATTTTATCTCACTATGAATCTAACCATTTCTAGGTGCCAGTTATACCTCAGACAAAGCCAAACAAGCAGAAACCAGACAGGCCGAATACTAAACTAATGTGTTGCCCTTGTAACTAGTCCTTTTTGTAAATTCTCTGTATAGTGCTAGATTTTGAAGCATGATTTTAGGTTTGAGTATGCAACATTGTTTTGTAATCCTTTATTGTGCAACTGTAGGATTATTGTACGCATAAGACTTTAGTGTGAACTGATGACGATATTTAACTGAAGTGTTGTTTTATATGGAAGAGCAACTCTAAGTATTGTCTTTGCATGAAACTAATTATCATTACCATATGATATCTAAGTCTAAATTTTTATAATGTGTTCTCCATCCTTTGGGCTAAGGTTTTGGAAAGTTATAGGATTATTGGAATAGGTTAGATAAAGGAAATGATGTAATGATATAATTTAGCTTCTATTTGGGACAGCTTTGAGCAGAATTCATAACAAATCTTGTTAAATAGGTAAATGAAGGAATTAATGCATGAACTGTTATGGGAAGGTACCAAGATATATAAACTTAGAATTGAAAATTCTTAGAATATTCTAAATTCATTTGGTAGGGTAACGAAGCCAGAAACAGAATGGATAATGTATAATGAGTTCAACTAAGGTAGGGCTTAAACAGTAGTGATTTTAGGGTTATCCTTGGGAATTCTTAAAAATTGTTTCTATGGTTTATAAATAACATAATAAGGAGTCATTCTACCAATTTTTATAATTTTTGTAGGTCATTTGATAGGGGAAAGAAATTTCACAAAAATAGGTTTAAAAATGTAGTGAAATTGTGACTATAATAGCCCTCATTTCTTACTACGGTGGTGTGAAATTGTATGGTAATTAGAGAGTCAGAGCTTAAACCTATGTTTCTATATGTATAAGATGGAAATCCCCTAGATAAGTTAATATAGATCTCCTAGGTCTAGGATCTTGTTGACAGGATCTTAGATTTTTATACTATGAAATTCAAAACCTTGTCGACAGAGTCTTCTATTAGTAGTTCAAGTTCCTTCAATATTGTAAGTTACAGCATATGCTAAGTGTAGGTGTGACAATAGCGAACTAGCATCCTTGCTATAGTGAGAAGACTTAAATGGCCTCAAATCTTTCATTTTAGGGGACTTGTTTTTCACACTAACTCATTTTGGTACTTTTACAAACTCCCAAATGTTACACACAGCGTGGATCATAAAATTTTCTATAGTAGGTTCTATGATGCTCTCCCACTGAGGCAAGGGTTGTAAAAGTGTGAATCTTGAGAGCACTTACATTGCAGTGCAGGTATACCAAGTCGTAGCGAAAGTCCCCAAACTTGATTTTTAGGTTCCAATAACTAACTTAGTTGTGGTGGGGAGGGTCCAAGTCTCGATGAAGGTTCCCAAACTCCTATTTTTGACTTAAAAACCTTGAGATGTACCATGATAATGTTATGAAATGACTTAGGAATATTTATAAGAGGATTTCGGGAGTTAAAAGTAATAGTAAGATGAATCAAAGGTCTTAATTGATAGTTATGATCACTTATGAACTCAATTAATTGTGGTTACTTAGCTAATAACCCTAATGATATCAAAGTTTAAATTTTCCCACTTTTTTCTAATGTAATTAATTGTAATGACTTTAGGCCTTGATTTGTGATTATTAACCACTTAATTAAGCATAATCATTGTAATTCAGAATTAGGATTGTTGCAGTTGATACCAATTAGGAGAAAACATCAAGGTTAAAAAAGAAAATAGTTAGTGAGTTGAATTTCCATTTAACATACACCTAAGGGCTAGACAATGAAGTTTTGAAATTAGTATAATTAATCTTGATGATATTAATTTAATATGGAAAAAAATGAAGGTTGGATTAATCTTAAATTAGGAATTCAAATCTCCAACTAACAGAAGGAATTAGGAGTTACATACAAGAAATTAGTAACTTAATTGAAATTCAAATATTGACCATGACTTATTTTTATTTAAGGTAATATATGACTGAAATTTTAGGGAAACAATTGGGACAACAAGGGCTAAGGAATAACTTGACAGAAAAGCAGCAACAAAACAGGTAGTTAACATTGTATTTATTCTGTTTAGTTACATAATTGCATTGAATAAATTCTTGAATTCCCTATGCTATGTATGGTTGCATGTGTGTCCACAAAAATGACTCCTATGAGAATTTAATCTCTGTTATTGGCCAATGACTAAAGCACATTAGCCTAATGAATGAATGCATGTTGTTGTTTAGTAAATTGCATGCTCCTACCCTGAATTATGCATTGAATGTATTCGGGATGATTTTCAGTGCCGTTTGTAGTACCTCAACCTCTTAAGTTATTATAACATGGTCTCATTATCCATCTCAATGCATTTCATATGGATTGGAGCATAAATGCAAGAAACCATGCACCTCACATGAAAAGGGCAATAAATTTAATAGTATTAATTGCATTATGTAAGATCTCATTTCTTTAATTCATGCCCCATGGACTATGTGAACTCACCAATATCATTTTCTATTCATAACATATCCATACAATTCATAACCATCACTAAATATCTCAAGAACCTTGAGTTTTAGGCTACAAGTCACAAAATCAATGGTTTGCTCTCAGGTTCAAATTCCAACTTTCTAATACAAATTTTGAAAATTCATAACTAATTCTAGAAAAATCAAAATTAAGCAAACCATACCATTCTGGAAAAGCTATGGATGTCAAATGTTGACTAAAAATAATTCCAAACCAATGTTGTGGCCTTAAACTTACGAAAATTGATGGAACAATAACTCAGGTTAGGCTGCATTACTGATACTATCATACAACTTCAAAATTTCATTTCTCCCTCCACAGAGCTCTAAATGAGGTGATCTTGGTGGCTATGGAAATTTTATGATATCTAGTTTATGCTTGCAAAAGTTTGTGAGTATTGGACTTCATTTGACCCACATGCAACACAAAGAAGTAAACTTACCAAATGAATAGTAACCATACTATTTCTGCATAATTTGGTTAACTTTGAAAAATCATAATAAATTCTCTAGAGCTTCAAATTGAGTGCTCTTTAACTTTATGAAAATATATAAATGAGACCTACTTATTGGCCAAATTTCATAAAAAATTGATTCATTTGGTTAGACTTTGATTTAGCTCAAGAAATGGTCAAAATGAAAGTCCATAATCATTTATAATGCTATCGAATGACCTTCTTAATCATCCATAGCCACTTGGGCACATCCCAAAGCACCATTGTAGCCTAGGGAAGCATGCCAAATGGTTCAAATAATCATGGAGCTCAATCTCACCTTGTCAATTGCAATCATACACATGTATTCACATAAACATACATTTGGTTCTAGTTTCCATTTGTACATGATATTCACATACTTTTATACATGATCAATAGTTTACAAGCCATAAACAACTTATACCACATACTTGGACATTACATTACATTAGAAGCTATTATATTGTCAAAGTGTGGCAACTCATGCTTCTTGGACTCCATTCTTGCTTCCTTGAACTTTACCTAGACATAGTTAGATGGAAAATGGCAAAGAGTGAAATTCAAAGAATCCCAATAGCTCTTAACCCTTTCAAACATACATAATGGATACATACACATGTCAATGAATGCATGCATGACACTCAAGGTATTAATGAACATACATAAAACATTTTCCTTGTCACATAAACTCATACATAGTAAACATAAGCTCTCAAGGGCATTGGTCTAGCTTCACCCACCTTTCTTGGGACTTTTGAATTTGTCTCACCTATTTTCAAGGGACTTTTGACTTAGCCTTACTCTTCTTAAGGCTTTTAGCTTTGTCGCACCCATTCTTAGGGACTTTTGGCTCATCCTCATTAATGCTAAAGGACTTTTGACATAACCAAATCCATTCAAACCAAAACACATTTCAAGATCAACATGGTACTATGGCATGTGTGACGACCCTAATTTCTAAACATTGTAATTAAGGTTAAATACATTATTAATAATTATAGATTGGGGTTACAAGGCATTACAACTAATTACATTATGAAGATACGGGAAAATTTGAACCTTAATGTGATTAAAGTCATCATTCATACAATTACAAGCACTTATGTACATAAGGGGAGTAAACAATTATTTATAGGCCTTTGATTCTATTACCCATCAATTGTAACTCATCCCCAATGTCTCTAGATCATCTCTTGAGAGTACCATATAAAAAACCAAGGTTTCCTACTCAATATAAAGGTTTTAGAGGGTTAGCCGCGGCCAATTTATGCTAAGCTACGGTCAATTCCCCTCCGCTTCACCCCTCGCATCGTGAATTACCATGGCAAGTTGGACCTTCGCCGCGGCCAACTTACATGGCACTATGGCGAGGAAGCCTCCTGGAACCTACCTCACTCGCCTCTCACTATTGGCCGCAGCCAATACCTTCTTTCACCGCGGCCAATTCCTCTCTAAAATGCCTAACTCCTTTTCACAAAAGTTTACCGCAACCAATTCCCCAATTCGTCACGGCGAATTTCCCTCTAGACGACTCCCAGTTTAGCCTCTCATATTTCGCCATGGCCAATTACGTATTTTGTCGCGACGAATTTCTCTCTAGACTCCCCTTGGACAAGTTCGCCTCTATTGGCCGCGGCTAACTCCATTTTAGCCGCAGCGAATTGCCTTCTGCTCCTACAACTCCTAAGTTCTTGTCTCATACTCTCTACTCCCCCTCCAATATCACCCTAAGGTCATTCTACCTTAATTTATGCAACTCTAATGGTAGTTATGTACCTTAATTACCCAGCTAATCTATCCTTACTAGTTCAAGATTTAAGGGTCAATTTCTTTCCTCTACTTACCCTCCATCAGCAAGTTTGTAAAGTAACAATAACAGGAATTCATGAACTAGCAGCAATCATCATTTAATACACAATCAGTGGGGGTTCCATACATTAAGGGTTCATATCAATATCTCAAGATTACATTTCCAATAGTAAGCTATATCATAGTTCAACAAAGCTCATAGCAGATATCATAAATCCATACATCAAATACTAAACTAAAGTAAGGCTTACTCCTCAATAGGTACACGTTACATTATCAAATATAAACTCCTACACTTGGCAATACAGATACATGATGATGCTATACAGAGCTTAACAAAATTTAGCATCTACTCTATTCCACTCAGACCAAGTGTAGCTCCCCCACACCAGGCCTCAACTCATGGATGTTCATCCATTTGCTTACCTTTATCCTTACCCGAAGAACTTTCACCTAAAATGTTTAACCCATAAAACGGGGTGAGATACGAATCTCAATAACCAAGGCAATTCTATCATATATTCCAATTTAATTAGCATATATGCATAGTTTCATATAAGCATCAGAAACATACCAGTCATATCAGTAAATGAAACAATTAGCCTATCATGATTACTATCCTATACTAGCAATCACATTTTCACATGTTAAAGGCCATTAACACTAGGAGAGGCCCGTCCACGGCACCTACTCTCCATTGAGCACAACCAGGGCTCAGTGCATCTGGGGTTTGATTATAACCCGGTGCTCGATCGAAGCACATGCACGGGTGGTAACCGCACCACAGCTCCACCATGGACTCATAAGGTCCAATTACAATACGATAGATAGCCAACTAATTCATTCGGCATTTCAAATCATTCATGCCTAGCAAATATGAAATTAAAATAGATATATGCATGGAATTATTATAGTCCCGGTTAACTCACTTGTAGACAATTGCAACAGCCACCAAGGGTACAAAATCTCCCTATAACTATAGCATCAGAGAATTACTATTCTAATTCATCATTAACAGTTGCAACAATTACCCAAAGAATTTAAAATGCTAATGACTACTTAAGGAATACTTACCCAGCCACTACAAGTCCCAAATTCGGATTAAAGTGTCCTCTACCAGAAACCTCAATATTTCACCCAAAATCCTAAACAATATGTATAAAATTAATACCCATATTATAAATCAGCTATGGGGGTCTCAAACTAGCAAAGAAAGTATCAAAATAGAGGGTTTATACTTACCTAACGTCAGCCCTAACCTCCACCTACGAATTTCACCAAGAAAATCCTAAACAACCACATTTTAGATTTTGGGTATGGTGAAAATACTCTAAGTGAAAAACTAATTGGGCCAAATTAAAGAGAAAGATGAAGGGATTAAGTTATATAACTATTACCTTGGCTGAATCTTGCTCTAAATGTGAGAAAATGTGGAATTCTTGCCCCAAACCCTAGCCTCCCTTCACACCTCCGATTTTCTCCTTTGTGCTTCAGAAAAATAAGGAAGTGGCTAAAGTGTTTAGGGTTTTAGTTGGGTTAAGTTGGGTCAAATTTGGGTCATGGGTTGCTCCAAAGATCCAACTCCTAATAGGCTTCAGATTTGAGTTTTGTTGTGCCAGCTCTTATGCATTGGGCTGCTGAAGTTTAATTAGGTTTGGGCCAAGTTTGAAGAGCTCAAGGATTTGGGTCTGCACAAGGGTTATTGGGCCATCACTAAGTGCTCTCTTTTGGGCCAAGTCTCACAATAAAAAGGTTGGTCTACACCTACAATTATTAGGCCTCCATTAGTCGTAACCTTGGCCTACTCAATTTAATTTGGGCCAAGATGAAGTTTCTATCCCAATTGAATCTCAAACCCTTATTAATAATTTATCTATCTAAAATCTCCATTCACTTAACTTGCCCAATTATCCCATATTAATTATTCCTAATTAATCTAAATCCATGATTAACACCTTAATTAATTTTAAGGTGTTACAGCACGTGGGCAATAGCTAAAAATATTTCTTATGGCATAAATATACATACAAGCACTTAAAGACAAGCAAACATCCAAGCCATGCATAAGGGAAAGGTTAGAGAGCTACCTTGAAGTAAGAACACAACACTTTCCTCTTGAACTCTTCTCCCCTTTCTTGGCCAAGCCTTGCTATTAATTAGCTATTAGTTCTCTTGGCCTAAACACATCAAAAGAAAAATAAATCATTCATGGAAACAAGCTTTGGCATTGTAACACCTCGAAATTAATTAAGACTAATTATGGTGATTAGGGAGTTGACATGAATTAATTAGCAAAATCAATTAAGAGAGATTGGTACTTAATCAGGGCCTTATGATTAGTTCAATTATGCTTGAGACCTAATATCGAAGCCCAATTATACCATGAGCTTGGTAAGAGAGCCTAATATTAACTTTCTTGTAAGCCCAACTTAAATTTTTTAGAAGTCTAAAACTTATAAGTGAATTTAAGTAAGACAAGAATCCATTTAGTCTTAGCTCAAACTTGGGGAAGTGAGTCCAAATAGGTTTTGGGCTATTGGATCAACACACTCTATTCCTAACATTAAAAATTCTACAGCCCAACCTAATAAACCTTGGCCCAATATGTTAAACACCAGGCCACTTGAAATAATAGGCCCATTGAACCAACCGATCTTCACTAAAACCCCAAGAGGCCTTCTCCCTACCTATTTGGCTACTAAGACACTCATGTTCTGCAGAATAAAGAAGCCATTTTCGCACTTGAGAAGAGAGGTTAGGGTTTTTCTGCATTCCTCCACCATTTCTCACTTCTAGGGGAAATTTGGCCAAGGTAATCTATATAAAACATGTCCCCATCATTCTCCTCTTCATTTTAGTCCAATTAGTTTCTAGTTTTAGGCATTTTCATCTCCTTCTCAAATTTGAAATTTGGTGTTTGGTTGGCTCCTTGCAAGATTTTTGGAGTTAGAAGTTAGAGGGATGATTGGATAAGTATTTTCCTTCCATTATATGCATTATTTTGCTAGAAAATGTCCCTAAACACTTATTTTCATAATTGGTTCTGTTATTATGCAAAATTACAAGGAAATGAAGATGAAATACTAAAGTTTCTGGGCTTGATAACTCAAACTTGAATTTCAAAATGTCCTATAGTGTGTTCTTAGTAGTTGAGACTCAACCCAGTCCACTTAATCTCTTGGATGTATGGGTAAGTATTTCTCCTTCTCTTGTGAAGTGTATGTGTTGAATTTGTAGTTTTTAAATTAACTTTTGGTGCATGGCTTATATATGTGCGAAAATGGAGATGTGGGGAGTGAATCATTGTGAGCTTTAATGTCTTGATCTTGAATTAGTGCAGTAGACCCTTAAGAAGCTTGGGTAAGAAGTTCTCAATGTATCCTTGTTAAGATTAATCTATGGATAGGGAAATTCCTTACTAATGGTAGTTGAATAATAATGATAATCATGCTTATGTTAGGCTTGGTATGCTTTGGATTATGGTGATAGCTAGAGGAAGAGTAATTAGCTTCATTGAGGTAACCGGGATTATTTTTCTTAATTCCATGTATATGCTCATGTTAATCTGATATTTATTACACATACTTGATTTTGAAATGCTAAATGATTAGTTGACTATTTAAATTATAATTGTGACTGGACCTTGTGAGTCCATGGTAGAGCTCCATACATGTGCTTCGATCGGCATCGAGTTATGATCAAACCCTAGATGCACTAAGCCCTGGTTGCACTCATTATGTAATAGCTGCCGTGGACAGACCTCTCCCTGTGTTATTGACCATTAACATATGTGTGATTGTTGGTATGGGACAGTAGTCATTGATAGCTCAACTAGTTCATTTGCAAATTGAATTGATGATTCTGGTATTGAAGATATAAAATTGTATTGTATTAATTAATCTATACATATATATATGAAATTTGCCTTTTGTTACTGAGATTATCTATCTCACCCCAATTGTGGGCTAACATTTTTAGGGACTGAATCTCTTAGTGACAAGGAGAAACTGATGGAAGTTTATTATATGGTTTGGTAGCACATAGGTTCGAAAACCTTGTCAGATTATATTATGTAATTAGATTACTAGTTTTATATAATTGCCGCATTGCATCATGAATTACCAAATATAGAGACTGTACATGTAATATAATTATCATAGAATTGAACATTATGGTTGTAATTAGATAACAATGGATGAGTGACTTAATCTTGTATGAACATTAAGCATTGGCCCTACGCTCCTTATGGTCGGAGCACTCTTACTGTCACTAAATTATGGAATTCAGTTATGTATGATTGTTTCGTGAGTAGAAATCAACACTTAAATCTTGAAGTGGATAATGATAGATTAGCTAGGTAAATCAAGTAGATAAATGTCATTAGATTTTCACAAATTGAGGAAAAGTGGTACTAGAGTGTTCTTAGAGGGAGAATTGGAGAGCATGGGATGAAATCTTGGGAGTTATAAGAACAGAAAAGAATTAACCACAGCCAAAATTTAATTAGCCACGGCTAAAAGGGATGAAGTTGCCAGGGAAAAAAAACAGAGAGGAATTAGTCGCGGCTGTGAAGTTAGCCGCGGCAAAATGCAAGAGGCAAGTCTAGTGGTATTCCAGAAGGTAATTCGTGCACAGCGTAAGGGATATTTGGCCGCGATGAAATTTATGAAATTTGTAAAGTGTAAGGAGTTGAATCCGAGAGTAATTGGTTGTGGTGTGAGAGAATTTAGCTGTGGCAAAGGTGCTCAATTTCTCATATTCACCTAGAAACTTTAGTTTCTTTTATGGTAATGCTAAGGAGTGATTTAGAAACACTTGTAAGAGGTTTTTGTGAGTTGGAATTGATAGATGGAGGAATCAAAGGCTCCCCATTGATAATTAAATTCACTTGCACATTCGAATAATTATGGTTGTTTAGTTAATGACCCTAATAAAATCAAGATTTAAATTTCTCTGCATTTTCTGAATGTAATTAGTTGTAATGACTTTCAACCTTGATTTATGATTATTAATCACATATTTAACCTTAATTACGATGATTAGAAGTTAAGGTCATTACAGGTATCATACACACTCTATATGAAACTACTTTGTTCTATAGCTCCATTATGCTTCCATACAAGACCTTATGAAGCAACTATGAGAATTCATGATCTTAACTCCCATTTCTCATTCATTTTAAGTCTCTTGACTCCATTTAGACTTCTTGGAGTCATCACAAATTCATTCCCAAGAGCCTAGATATAAGTTGATTCTTTAAGTCTCATTATGGAGTGTACACCTCTATCTCACAAACCAAGGCTTCTAAATTTTTTCCAAGGCTTCCTTTGATGTTCTTCCATCATATTTAATCCCTTTCTAACTTTAAAAAAATTTTAAAACTCTCCCCAAGTGCATGAAGAGTTCTTGGCCGAGACTATGCAAGCATATAGCACCCATGGAGTTTTCTTACTTTCTCTTAGGGAATTGGCACTTGTGAAGGCTTCCTAGATGTCTTGAGAACTCATATATATCCTTAGACAACTTAAATTACTAGTAGAAAGCTTCATCTTGGCCTAGGTGCAATTAAATCTCTAGGTTTGTTAAATTACAATTTAATGCTTCTTATTCAATTTCAATGGCATCTTCTTAATCCTCACACTCCATAACCCTTGGTTCCATCAAGAACACATGAAGAAAAACTCTCCTCCTCACCTTCTCTTTCTAGGCCAAAGCTTAAATGACTTAGAAACATAAAATTTTATAAGTGTTTCAAGTAAAGTCTTACCTCAAAATGAAGCTCTCTTTGCATAGGTTATTTTTCACTAATTAGTTTCTTGAAAAGAGTTCCTTTTTGGCTTGGGTTAGACTTAAATCTTCAAGTTTTCAAGAAAAGAAAACCATCATTAGAGAGTTCTTAGAGAAAGGAACAACTTTCTTAACTGGCACGGGATGAAACGGGCCATTTACTTACTTAAACGGGAGCTTAAACTTCTTCTCTTTCCCTTCCCTTAATGTCACACCATGGCTGCTCAAAATTCTAAAAATGGAAGCTTGGAGAAGGCGATGAGGTGTAATCTTACTTGAGAAGCCTCTTTTTATAATTTTTCAAAATGACCAGTTTGCCCCTATGTGCCTGTTTACTCCGTTTGGGCTCATTTCAACTCCTTTTTTAAAACCTTCTTTTTTATTTTAGGTCCTCTAATTCATAAAATGCCTTTAATTTTATTCAAATTTGATTTAAAACCTTCCCAAACAAATCAGTCAAAGTTCGGGTCAACCGACGCTTTAAAATGTAAACTGGAAGGATTTAAACCATTCTAGGAGTTCCTATGGTTTTTAGGGTCTCTAAGAACCTCGAAAACTCTTTTTTTTTTCTATTTGAAAATCCCTCCTTTGAGTTTTCTAAAAAGTGTCTAAAATTACGAAAATGCTACTACATCTTCGTTAAATTTCGTCTGGTTATTCTGGCTCCGTTTTTAGGGCACCTCTGACCTTGGATCCTTATTGTTTGAGATTTAGATTATTGCTCTAATTTTATTGAACCTCAAATCATTCTATCTAGGGGACTTCCTTTTATATCCAGTGTGTTTCATATATTTACGGAAAAATCGAATGTTACACTACTTATATGTCTACTCTGTGAATGCACTATTACCTTCTTGGATTTTATCTCATTATGAAGTTAACTATTTTTCAGGTATTAGTTATACTGCAAACAGAGCCAAACCAACAAAAAATAAACAAGTAGAATCATAGGCTGCGTATTGTTATTATAACTAGTTTCATAAACTCTCTGAATAATGTGAAATGTTAAAATGTGAAATGTTAAAATGTGACTTTAGTTTTGATAATGTAAGATTGTCTATAGCCCTTTATTTTGTGTATGTATGATATTGGTACCTGAGTAATTTTCCATGCAGCTCAACAACAATACTTGACAGAAATGTTGGTTTGTATGTGAAGGTAACTCAAATTACCATTTTTGCATGAAACTGATTATCATAATCTTAAGAATGATGTTGGAAAAAAATAGTATGGATTTGGTTGATATTAAGGAGCCATTTTAAAATGTTAGGCTTGAATCCCTTGAGTTTGGAGAAATCATAACAGAGTATATTTAGCTAGAACATTAAATTGGTATGCAATTTAGGTACTTAATATTTTCCTCAGGTAGAAATAGTTGGAGGGGGAGTTCTAAGTCCAAAGCGTTTTAATGAATTCTCTAGCCTTTGAACTTAAAATCTAGTAAGTTACAAAATTTTTGGAACAAGTTAGATTACGAAAACGATGTGCTAATTCAATTCAACTTCTATACAAGACAACTTTGAGTGGGATTCATAATAAATTTCATTATATAGGTAAATGAATGAATTAATGTACGAAATTTTATGGGAAGTTAGCTAAGACATATAAACTTAGGTCTGGAAAGTTTTAGAATTTTTGGAGTTCATTTACTAGGGCAACAAAATCAAAAATAAAGGGGATAGTGTGCAGTGAGTTTAAACTAGGTAGTGGTCTAAATGGCACTAGTTAAGGGGTTATTCATGAGAAGTTTCAAAAACTGTTTTAGTGGCTTTTGATTAATATTATAAGAGATCATTCTACCAATTTTTTTATAAATTTTGGATGACATTTGACTGGGTAAATAAATTTTGCAAAAACAAGCCTTAAAAAAGAAGTTAACGGTGTCTTGTTTAGCTTTTATTTCTCTACAATGGAGGGAATATTATTGTTGCAAGGAGCAAACAGAATTATAGACCTATATTTTCGTAATAATATAGTAAGAAACTTCTAAGTATGACAGTTATTAACAAATTTTATCCTATGCAGTCATGAATAATTAAGACAGAAATAACATATTTCAAAGAATTGATTCAACTTCGAAGTATCTAAAAGTAAATGCTTGAGCAAGCAATAGCTTCCATTCCATCTTGCTTTAGTTATATAGTCAGAGGTTGAAACACACAAATAAATAACTTTAAAATAAAAATACAAAAGGATAAATTGCTTTAGTAAAGCAACTTTTATAAAGCTGCAACACAGTAACAAATACTTCATGTAGTAGAAACACACGTGATAATAATACAATAATACAACTAGTCGTCGGGCAAAAACTTATTCCTTCTTTATTAATTCGTGAGAAAGAGATAAGTTATGATCTTCATTAGAGTCATCACATAGGATTCTTTTACACCAAAGTTCTTTTCAAGCCATTAGTCCACTTTGTTTGAGTCATAGTCATATGGATCTTAAGAACCTTGCATATGGACATCTTGGGTTTGAGCTATGGAGCTAGAACATTGAAGGATATTGGGCTTGAATGGGTAAGTCTACTTCTGGCATTCTTGGTTCTCCTAGTATGAACTCTTTAGAATGTGACCGAGCAAAGGGCAAAAGACTATATGAGCATGAGTAAAGTAATTCTTTAAATCATAAAGAAACATTTTCAAGTCTTTTAATGCTTATACTTGTTGTACTAACTAATAATTGAAAGTGTGCCAAAGATAAATTCCATTTTGAATGTAGAACAAATTGTTCTTTCTTATGCAATATGACTTGTGTAGAATGAAAATGCAAGCAGCCTTTTGGTCTTTCAATCAGGGCTCTCATGGACGATGGTAAAGAATAACCTTTTGAAGTGCATTACCTCACCGAGAGGAGAGAATCATTCTAATAGAGTCACATAGATTAGAACATTTGTTTTTCTCCTGACAAAAGAAATTATAAGCCATTAGTGATAAAAGTTCAATGTTTCTCGAGTAGAAGACAATGAGAGCCCATGAGCGCTTCTTCAATTACAGAAGTTCTCATCTTCAGAAGGTTAAAAAAAGAAGTTTCGGTATTAAAGTATGATAGATACTTGAAATAAGAGGATATATTGAAATAGAGATAGAAATAATAAAACAAAGATTTTTCTTCAAGGCTTTTGACTTATGTGGGCGTGTGCATATTAACTAACGTAGTCCATTGTCCTTTTCATAGGGCTTGAATTAAATTGCAATCACCAGAACTCTTGCAGAATAACCTAAGCTGCTTCAGGGAATAGCCACCTAACAGATCAAGTTTAGCAGAGTGGCAACTCCTGAGTATCATCAACACAGAACATAATTCTATGCATAGCACCAGGTCCTACAAGTGTGTGTTTGTCTATGTGTCACATGGGGGTCATCTCTTTCTTTCTCATTTACAGAACCCTCTTTGATCTTCATTTCGTCAGCACTACTTAGATGGCTTATAATAATAGTAGCTCTCTCGAGGTTTACTGGGCACTAGTTGTAGGTGTTCGTAAAAAATGAGCATCACAGAGTGAGAGGAGAAAAATTTGCAAGTGTTCAAATTTCACACAGAAATCACCAGATGTGAGGTGATTCAAATCTGTGCTGTCATATTTAGTAAAAATAATAATCATAACACTAGACCATAATCCCAGAAGACGAGGCTTGAAAAGCTGGAAGCAAATAACTGAGACACACTCTTTACAAAATGTCTGCTTATCAAGGGATTACAACCTCACTCCAATCTAAAGAGACCCAACAATTTCCTCAAACACATTATTACATTCGATGTTGACCTCATTCATGGGCAACCTCCATTGATCTTGTCCCTCTAAGGACCATTTGATGGCCGGAATACAGTATAACCATTGACACCACACGCCATACTTGAATAATCTGGATAGTATGGATAACCATCATTCTCCGTATTTCTCATGCCTAGATATGATATATCAGAACCAGCCACCTGCCATCGATTTTGGATCAACCCATCTACCTGCCCGTTTATGTAAGGCAGGGTACTAGCCTGTGGAACATAATCCCTGACCGAGTCAAAGTGTGCACCAGACGAGCTATACCCTTGTTGAAACCCATAATCATGGTAACTACGTGATCGCTCAAACCTGCAAGAACTGGTGGAAGATCCCAAATCATCACGTTTGCCCAAATCTCCAGGAGAAGTGAACTGTCTATTAAGTGATTGTGGTCCATTATTGAGAGACTGGAAGACTGTGCTTGCCTTCCCAATACCATGTTCATCATCAAGAAGGTCATTGATTATATCAAGGTGCGGGAAGTCATCCACCAATAAACCTTGAGTCTGACACCCAGATGTGCAGGCTGAGAATTCAGTAGGCATGTTGCCCATAGATCTACTGTGTATAGGTTTGTACAAGTCAAGGTTTTGAACATCATTAAGCCGAGAAGGTGGATCATAGTGCATGCTCCTGCTGGCGTCTCTTTGAGAACTCTCAATCCACTGGGTTCCATTTTGCAAAACATCTCGTGCAATCATGCCAAAAGGAACACCAGACTGGCTGGAATTAGAATCCATTCTCTCAGAGGTTTGGGATAAATATATTGGTGAAGGTACCAAGGAAGGTGGTTGTGAATAGCTATGCAACAGGTTTACTCCTGAACTTGAGGAGTTGGAATGAGTGAGACTAGCCGCGGTGGAGGCCACAGGGTTACCCATCATGGCATTTCTGTAGGACTGAGGAACATAACTATGAGTTGCTGGCGAGGGATCAGGACCCAACCGTCCCGATGCACTCACTGAGCGTGCAAGTAGTGGAGCTGTTTGAACCATAGAGACCACGGGAGCAATTGGCCTGGGACCGGGAACTAAAGGAGCACTAGAAGGTCTTGACATCATAGGCAATTGTGCCATGGATCTTTCAGTTGTTCTTGCAACTGCAGTCCTCTGGGTATCAGTTTTGGAAACAGTTGTTACCAGTGACAAGGAAGAGAAAGGTGAAGATACATCAATCTGCTGGGAGCCACTTGAAGATGTTTTCCTAACATGCACAGGATCTGCAGTAGCACTGGTCGGGTGTTCTAAATCCATTTGAACAGATGAGGGCAGGGATCTTGGAGGACTTCTAGGTGAGGATGGCGCTGCTGAGGTCCTCTCTTTTGGTAGGCTTTCAGTGTCAACAGCTCTTGCTATGTCAACTTGGTCTTTTATGCTCAGTTTCTTCTGTAGCAGAACTTCCTCCTATCAATTAGAAAAGCAAAAGAAATGGTAATGGCAATAGAAGGGGACAGAGACTTTGACGTAACAATGATTATATAGAACTTCACTACTAGAAGGCAGCAAATTATTTAAAAAAAAAAAAAAAATCAAAGAAGCATCTTCAAAGCAAACAGACATCAAATCAACCATCAAGTTTACAGCCATTCCAAATCTGATATTCCACCCCTTTGGAGGAGAAGGAACCACTTTCCTTTGCCTCTATATAGGATTTTACAGCAAATTTTTACACAAGTTGTGCTTGGTATAGCACAGGTCAATAGTACAAGGAATGAAAAGCCTGAGATGCAAGCCATTTCAATTTTCATTATGTATGAGATGGAAAAGTTAGAAGAATGGAAGGCTTGGGAAATGATATCACTATCCTTTTTATGGCAGAAGATGAAACTAAGACGAACAAATAACACACCTTTCCCTCAAGATTATTTT
Source organism: Erythrophleum fordii (assembly GCA_032878935.1). NCBI lineage: Eukaryota > Viridiplantae > Streptophyta > Magnoliopsida > Fabales > Fabaceae > Erythrophleum > Erythrophleum fordii. The sequence goes on along the minus strand of JAVQMF010000054.1, from coordinate 24,424,611 downwards.
CATTCTCATGCATATCAATCTTCAGACAACACCAATAAGTTGAACATCACCAATTTGTTGAGCTAATTCCTTGCAAATCCAAATTAATTTCATCTAATTTTTACAGGGAAAAAAATAAATAAGGCAACAAGAAGGTGAAAAATTATCTTTGAGTACATGTGATGATATATATTTTTTGAAGTTAATCAACATGAGCAAAGTACTCCTGCTGTCCCCAGTGATGAAATATAGACAATAAAATATTAGTAACACTTAAATAGAAAGAGTAAAGTTAAGACAGGAAAAGTTTGTCAGAAAAAGGCAACACATCCAACAACTGCAGCAAATCATTTGGAAAAAAAAAAAGGCTATGAGAATAAAAACATCTAATAATAATTTCAGAAGATACATAAAATCAAGAGCAGAAAGTAGCCCACCTTTTTAACAGCAGGCTGCTCAAGCCACTTTAACCGATCTTGCAAAGTGAGAACAGCACCCTCAGTCTCTGATTCACCTACCTTGCCTATTGCATACTCATTGTTGACATCCCCAGCATCTGCTGCAGACCCAGACGGCTGACTATCCATCTCATTGGTCCAACTTGACCCATCATTTGATGCTTTACATCTGCTCTGACCTCTACAAGAACAAGTTTCAAAATAAATAAATAAATTAAGCACAAATCATTTATGTTCATCCACAGCAAAGAAACACTAGGCTATTTACATACCTGCCAGGTGATTTTTGGACTTTGTAATTTGGGAAAGAGTTCCCCTTAAAGGGACCATTCATGATCATCGACGGCGAAGAATCAGTAGAACATGTTGAAGAACTATCGTCCATCACTGAACTGCTCCTTTTTTCAGCCATTTCATTTTGTACAGATAAAAGACCAGCTATACCATTGCTACTAGCCTCAGTAGGAGGATGAACTTCTGATGCATCAGTGTCCCAATTAACAGGACTAGCTTCTCTGTCTTCTGAATCAGGCTGAGGTATTTCAACAACTCCATCCACAGAGTCAGATACATCAGAAACATCTTCCAGGGCATCAGGCTTTTCAGCCACAGTTTGCACCTCATCCATATTAGAATCCTTTTTCTCATCGGCAGGGTTGTCCTCTTGATTTTTGTCATGTACAACCACAACAGGCCTCTCCTCCCTCCCTTTATCCTTCCCTTTCCGATTGTTCCTTTTTTGTTTGGCCTATATTCAAAAGAACAATCTGTCAGCAATTGTAGGGCAGATTCAAGTCTCACCATCCCATGCACATGACATCACTTAATCACATCAAACAGCAGGCATGCCAAAGAAGAAGGGAATCTCAAGAAAATAACCTTCAATCTGGTCAACAATTTCAAGTAGATATTGAGCAAAAATCCAACAGAAAACAACCATAAGTGTAGATGGCACAAGATATATACATAAATTAATTTATAGTAAGGCATAATTGGGAAGAAACAAAGGTCTTAAACATGCAAATGATACATAGACATGGGGAAACTTTTGAGGCATGATTTCACCACAAACCATTGCAGCTATGAACTTAACCAATGCTCCAAATATGTAAGATTTCAAAGTGCTTCAGCTTATGATTAATAATTAAACTCACTAAACATAATAGCTACATACATCAAAAATTTGGTTATTTCTTTAATACATTTAATAAGAATGACAGCTCAAATGTTCAATAGTCATATGTTTGCTTCAATTTCCAAGTGAGAACAACTTTATATGCTGTTCCATATAACATACTATTTCTCATCTATCATGTGTTTTGAAGCTCAGTTCTAGGGTGATTATGAACAGTGCAATCTTCACCTCTCAGTTGAATACTAACATCATCATTTTAATTTAAATTGTCAGAGAATTGCATTTCAATCTTTGACAGATAATTAAGTGAAAGCTATTTGTTGTCAAGGAAACCAATCACCCCAGTAGCATCTCTCAATCAACTATAGGAGATCTGCTATGCCCTTAAGAAAGCAGTTTTGATGTGTGTCAGACCTGCTTTTTCTTTGACTTCTTTTCCTTCTCATTCACTCCCCGTTTTAATTTCTGCTCACTTTCAGCCAGCCAAGCCGCCTCTTCTTCGCGGATGAGCTCTTCTTGTCTCTTCAATGCAACAGCTTCCTGGTATGCAACCTCGATTTTATTGCTGCATCCATGAAGTAAATAATTAGGATATTCTAATTCATCAAACATATCCTACAATTAGTCAATACATACAAGTAAAAGGTACTCATATATAGAAGGAGAAGTAAATATCAAGTAAAATAAAAATAATTTCCTTAATTATGTTCTACAAGGTTTTTCTTTTTTTTTTTCAAATAATAAAAATTTTATTTAAGAGGAGAAGAGATTACAGAAAAACGAAGGATAAGAAATTCCCAACAAAAGAAAACAGGCACAGTCATAAAACAGAACAGCAAATCAAAACTCCTAAATAAGAAACTAATCAGTGAAGAAGAGCAGTCCAATGTCTTTCCAGGTCAGAAATAGTGAATCCCTTATAAAAAGCATGCACAGAGCACCCCAATTGGTTTGAGAGTTTAACTCACCCAAACCTAGTACACTACAGAAAGCCATTATATTATATCTTATGGCACAAGAAAAACTCATATTAAACCCATGCATATTGTTAAATTTACAAATGCATTATACTATCAAGTTTGCATTATCATTAAAGTGATGAGAGAAGTATCATAAAAAACAAAACAAGACTTCCCAAGTTGTCCTAAAGGGTAGAAGATCCAACATTTGTGCATTAATTAGTTTGACTGATAGGCCTTTGAATGCTCAAATAATGACATTAAGTATCACTCATACAAACCAAGACATACGCAAAGGATCACCACATGTTTGTTAAAAATGGCTTTAGATCAAAAGACATGCAGTCCTAATATCCAAGTCATGCAAAATGATCTTGCTACTATGCCAGGGACAGAAATAAATCAAGGTCACAACTCATAAGTTTTGGTTGAATTGTACAACCATCAAGAGATACCACTGTGCCTAAATAGTACCCTTCAGAAGTGCCAGGGTAATTTCTCTGTCAATCTCAAATTTCTGCATCAGTACCTGGGTTAAAAGAATAAAAGATTTTTGTTAAACACTAAATTAAACTATACATTTATGGGATTCGGATAAGTTTTGCTGAGGCATTTTCACTGCTTAAAACTAGTGAGGAGATACCAATTATAGGTCCTCTGTTTCTCCCACTATGATACGAAAATATATACTTTTCTCATTAGCCGTTAGAAACCGTTAGTAGTTAGTTAAGAGGAGGTGTTATAGATCCTTATAAATAACACTATCCCTATGGCTATTGGTATGTTGACAGTTAAGGAAATAATCAGTGAATTCAGTTCCACAATTCCCTCCCTGATTCCTCCTAATTCATTCTCTGTTTCTCCTCTATTTTCCTCAGTTTCCCTCTCTTTCCCTCTTCTTCCTCTCTTTTTTTCTCCTTCTACCTCTTCTACCCATATCGGTGGTATCAGAGCTGTACTATCCTTGGCAATGGCAATGACACGTTCTCAGTCAGCGCAGAGCATTGATGATCGGTTACATGGGCTGGAACAGGGCCTTGGGCGGCTGACGAACCTAGAGGAGATGGTCCAAGGAATTTCGGCACAATTGACTAGACTCATGAGGGCTCAAGAAGAGTCCATGAATGGTGGTAATGGTAACCACGATCGACCCAGAGGCAGAAGTCGACTCAGGGGCCAGCAAGAGCGTGGCAGAAATGGAGATGATCAACGGAACCATCTGCGACAGAGAGGCGAGCATCAAGATTACCAGAGACCCACTCGTTTCACGAAGATGGAGTTTCCCAAATTCCAGCGCAGTGACGTTCTTGGGTGGATCTTGAAATGTGAGTGTTACTTCCGCTTGGACGAGACTCCCGAAGATTTAAAGGTGATAATGGCAAGTTTACATTTGGATGAGAAGGCATTTCAGTGGCACCAGGCCTTTGAGCAGACTTGGGAAGAAGACTTTCTTGAGTGGGTTGGAAATGGTGTAATGGGAGAAGTAGAAGTGGCTGGTGGGCAGAAATTGAAGGTGTTTAGCATTTGGCATGGATTCAAATGGAGAATGCAAGGGGAAGAGTTTGTGGCAGATCTAAGGATTATGAAAATTCGCACCTATGATGTGGTTTTGGGCTTAAAATGGCTCAAAAGCATAGGTAGTGCATATTGGGACTATGCTTCTGTTTTTCTGGTATAACGGGAAGGTGGTTAAATTGCAAGCAAGTGTGCCTAATGATTGGAAGATGGTAAGCTCTAAAAGAATTGAGGAAAATAATGGTCAGATGTTTATGATTCAAATGGTAAAAAAAAAAGGGGAAAGGCTTCATTGCTGGTCTGTGAAGGGTGATAATGAGAGCTTGTCAAATGAAGTTGAAATGGTGTTGGGTGATTTTCAGGTTGTTTTTGAAGATCCTAAGAGTTTGCCTCCTCTTAGGAAGGGCCACAACCATCCCATAATCTTGCAAAAAAGGACTGATCCTATCAATCTAAAACCCTATAGATATCCTTCAGCTCAAAAGGATGCTATAGAGAAGATTGTGGATGAGTTGTTGAAATCAGGAGTCATTCGAGAAAGCTCTTCTCCCTTCTCTGCACCCATTGTGCTGGTAAAGAAAAAAGATGGGTCATGGAGAATGTGTATAGACTATAGGGAGCTTAACAAGAAGACTATTAAGAATCAGTACCCTATACCACTCGTGGAGGAGTTGTTTGATGAATTAAGGGCTGCAAAGTGGTTTACTAAATTGGATTTAAGGGCTGGCTATCATCAGATCAGAATGGTGCCTGAAGATGCTTACAAGACAGCATTTAAGACTCATAGTGGGCACTATGAGTGGCTGGTTATGCCCTTCGGGCTAACCAATGCCCCTGCTACATTTCAAGGGGCCATGAACAGCATTTTTAGGGAGCATTTAAGGAGGTTTGTGCTTGTTTTTTTTAATGATATTTTGGTATACAGTTCTTCTATTGGTGAACATGTTGAACATTTAAAAGTGGTGTTGGAAATTTTAAGGCAGCATTATTACTTTGTGAAGAAAAGTAAATGTACATTTGCTGCCACAGAAGTTGAATATTTAGGTCATATTATCAAGAATGGCACTGTTTGCACAGATCCTAAGAAGGTGCAAGCTGTGCAAGAATGGCCTGAACCTACATCAGTGAAGCAACTTAGGGCCTTTCTTGGCTTGACAGGTTATTATAGGAGGTTTATCAGAGGCTATGGTGAGATTGCTAAACCTCTAACAATGTTATTGAGGAAAAATGGGTTTGTATGGGATGATGTTGCAGCCAAGGCTTTCATAAAGCTCAAGAAAGTGTTGGTGACAGCATCAGTTCTTGCTTTACCAGATTTTAATAAGGTTTTTGTATTGGAGACAGATGCATGTGGGAGTGGAATCGGGGCTGTACTAATGCAGCAGGGTCAACCTCTTGCTTTTTACAGCAAAGCATTAGCCCCTAGACATTTGAGTCTCTCCATTTATGAAAAAGAATTAATGGCTGTGGTGCAAGCTGTTGAGCATTGGCATCAGTACCTAGAAGGAAGGAAATTTATTATCCATACAGATCAACAAAGTCTCAAGTTTTTGTTGGATCAGAAGTTAAAAACTCCTTTTCAGATGTATTGGGTGGCCAGGTTGATGGGCTATGACTATGAAATACACTACAAAAAGGGTAATAATAATGTAGTTGCAGATGCTCTCTCAAGGGTGCAAGGGGCTGAATTGTTACAGATAACTCTCAATACAACCTCCCCTGATTTACTGAGGCTTATTGAGAAAAGTTGGACAGAAGACATTGATTTGAAGGCACTTATCTCCCGTTTACAACAGCACATTGATTTGAAGGCACTTATCTCCCGTTTACAACAGCAAGGTGGAGTTGTAGGAAAATATACTTGGAATGGTAAATTTTTGAGAAGAAATGGTAAGCTGGTGATTGGGGACAGTGCTGAATTAAAACAAAAATTGCTGGATTGGATGCATACTAGTTCTCAAGGAGGACATTCTAGAGTGAGAGCAACATACCAGCGTATGAAGCAGTTGTTTTGGTGGAGAAAAATGATACAGGATGTCAAAGATTTCATCAAGAGCTGTGATACATGTGCTCGCTGTAAGTATGAAACTGTTAACACCCCTGGATTGTTGCAGCCATTGCCAATTCCTAGCAGAGTTTGGGAGAGTATTACTATGGATTTCATTGAGGGGCTTCCTAAATCTGGAGGGAAGGATACTATATGGGTTGTTATTGACAGGATGAGCAAATATTCTCACTTTTTGTCACTCTCTCACCCCTATACAGCTGCTACACTTGCTCAAAATTTTTTGGACTCTATTTACAGATTGCATGGGGCTCCAGCAGAAATAATCAGTGACAGAGATCCAATCTTTGTCAGCAATTTTTGGAAGGAATTCCTACGAATCTTGGGAATTGATCAGAAATTATCTTCTACATATCATCCTCAAACGGATGGTCAATCAGAAGTTTTAAATCGCTGTCTTGAAACCTATTTAAGGTGCATGTGTTGGGAAAATCCTAAAGAGTGGAGCAAGTGGCTACCTACAGCTGAATGGTGGTATAACACCTCATTCCATACAGCAACTCAAGCTACACCCTATGAGCTACTGTATGGGCAAAAACCTCAGCTCCATATTCCCTATCTTCCTAGAGATTCTGTTCTTGAAGTTGTAGATAGGAGTTTCACTGCTAGGGAACATATGTTAGCTGTATTGAAACATCATTTATACAGGGCAGTGAACAGGATGAAACAAAAGGCTGACTTGAAGAGGACCGATCGAGATTTTGAAGTGGGTCAGTGGGTTTTCTTGAAATTACAACCCTATAGACAGATCTCTACAGCTCGTAGGAGCTCACAAAAGTTGGCTCCAAGGTATTTTGGCCCTTATCGAATTCTAGAAAAGGTGGGAGCAGTCGCCTACAAGTTGGAGCTACCTCCTAATTCTCGGATACATCCAACATTTCATGTCTCTTTACTGAAGTTATGTCCTGACCCTTCAGTAAAGCCTAGACACCCTCCCTTAGATTGGCCTACAGCTCCTGAAAGCCACATTCCAGAGAAGGTTTTGAATAAAAGAATGGGCAGAAGAAAGGGGAGAGTCATTACAGAAATTCTGGTGCAGTGGAAAGGGTTACCCGATGAAGACGCATCATGGGTTCCATTGTTTCATTTTCAGCAACAATTTCCCCAATTTATTGTACCAGATCCTTGAGGGCAAGAATTCTTTAAAAAAAAAGGGGGGTATTGATACGAAAATATATACTTTTCTCATTAGCCGTTAGAAACCGTTAGTAGTTAGTTAAGAGGAGGTGTTATAGATCCTTATAAATAACACTATCCCTATGGCTATTAATATGTTGACAGTTAAGGAAATAATCAGTGAATTCAGTTCCACAATTCCCTCCCTGATTCCTCCTAATTCATTCTCTGTTTCTCCTCTATTTTCCTCAGTTTCCCTCTCTTTCCCTCTTCTTCCTCTCTTTTTTTCTCCTTCTACCTCTTCTACCCATATCACACTACATATCTTCATGTTTTTCATTGCAAACCCAAAACTATGAGGACAGATTTTTTAATACTTTATCTCCATATATAATGATTATCTCGTATGAGACAATGGAGGAAATTAGCTCTCTAGCAAGCTTAAGCATATCTCATGTACATTTTCAAATATTTTACCTACAAAAGGTAATATTTCACAATCCTTGAAGCCCTTGTAACCAGCCCTACATAAGACCTCAATTTTGACAACCTTGAAAGTGCTCTCAACTTGGTAACCTGCTTTAAAGAAGGTTGCCAAGTTGAGAGAACTTTAATTTTATTAGCAAAGTCAATACCCTCTTGGTTAGATCAATCAGGATCCAAATCCAGCATAGCTCATAACCAAGAAAACATATTTAAGCTTTACGTAGTCTAATATAATCTGGTGGAAAACGAGGTTGCTTTAGACAAGCTCAAAATCCTTCCTTTCTCATCCAATATGAAAGATCCCACATCCTCATTAGGTGAGAAGTGGTTTTTGAATTCTGCAAATGAAACAAAAATTTCCAAGACAGTCATTTCTGTCACTGAATTACAGAATTTGAATAGGTATTCTTATTTTTAATTTATCAAGAGCTTTGTTAGAGATGTATATCAAAATCATTCATCAGCCTTCTCCTAACAGCTTATGCCTTGGGATGAAGTGGTTATTGATGTAGAGGCTCTTCAACCAACTGGTCAAGTGTTCAATTTTTGCCCACCTCATTCATCATATTTAAATGAATGTTACATGACATATGGTTGAACTGTGCTTCAACCCAAGGAGCCTCTATGTTTGGGCCTTCTCCCAATTAAGCTTTTAGGATGAGGTGGTTTTGATAGAGACCAACGTAATATGAGATGCCAAAATCTCACATTGTGTAATATAAAATACTCAATGGAGTACTTAAATAGGATAATTCCCTATCGTGCTTGGGTACCTATCAACTGGTATCAAAACCTGATTGTCGGTTACTCTAGAAAAGGTTAGCTGTGGAAGGTTCTAACCATCAAAAGGCCAAGTAAAATATCGCAAAGTATAGCCGCCAAGACGTCGGCTTCCCAAAGGCGGCTAATTGATGGAGATCAAGGCAGTATGAGATGCCAAAGTCTTATATTAAATAGTAAGAGATGTTCAATGGGATAGTTAAGTAGCACAATTCCCCACCTTGCTTGAGTGCTCATCAAGTTCTTTACAAGCTTCAAGTAAGATTTCAAAAGACAATGTATAGGATTCTAAAACACAAACAAAAGACAAATTGGAAAGAATGGCCATGGCAAGATTTTAGTATGAAGTCTCAAATCACATAGGAGCCATAACAATTACTCATCCACTTAAACGACGAATCATCCAAATTGTCCTCCTCCAAAACACTAATCCTCTTGAAAATTAAAAAGATCGCTTGAAATCTTCAATAAGGTAATGAAAGAAACTAGCAAAATTAGCACCATGAGTAGAGTAACAGAGATTAGAAGTGTTTATAACCTAATCACAACAAACAATATCCAAAAAATTTCATGTGCATGTGGTGCGATACATGAAATGGTTTAGATTTTGTCTGTACATGTGGGGCCTACATACGGATCAAATTCATACCATTGCATTTATGTACACACAAATTTTTTACAACATCTGGAGTTCAGATCCAGGCAGGACAGATGCCAAAATCACTTCAGGATGGAGTAAGAATTAAGAATCAAGAGCATATAGAAGTAACAATCAGTTAAGCTAGGAAACATATTGAACTAACTGCATAATTATTACTTGCACTACCTGAATATGTGGGCAAGGACAAATATTTCCACAGTTCTGCGACCCAATTCAGTGAGACGCCTTTCATCACGCTCTATAGAGTCTTTATTGCAGTCCTCCCCAGAGTTTCCATCCTACAAGAGAGGGAGAGCAAGTCTCCCAGCTATCAAAACAGCTCAAAACATAAAGCTTAAAGGTGCCTAATTCATACCCTTCAATGCACATATAATCTCCCTTATTGAAATTACCGTTGAATATGTGTAATAGATGTTCAACACTTTGTATTTAGCTCAGCATTTTATGAAGACAATAAGCTAATATATCGTCAATAATAAAGGTAGAAAAAGCAATATATGCTCAACCTAAATCATAAGTGCAAATATAACTTTTTTCCAGTGACCTAGTAATATCCCCATTATCAAGCATATGCAACAACTTTCAATAAGCTAATTAATGTAATAGGATACCAAGTCAGCATAATATCCCACTAATAACCTATCAGAGACGAAAAAGGAGGAAAATAGCTGAAACTGATTCTATTATGCAGTATTTTCGGATGACTGAAGATTTGAATTAGTCTTATTATGTTTGTGTTGATTATTTATTGCTGAATTACTTATTTTAATTATTTTAGAGTCAGTGGGCTGTGTTAAGTGTTTGACAGGCTCACCAACGTTCCATTCTGTTGTTAAGTTAGTTCCAAGATATTTGGGATTTTTCTGATTTATTTTCAATGTATGTTCAGCTTTATAAATAGGCTAGCAGATTCATGGCTAGTCAGGGAGAGAAAAATAAAACATTCATTTGTCCTATTGGAGATTCTCCTATCTTTGGCTATTAAGATTATTAGAGTGAGATTGTTACTCTAATTACTTTAATAGAATTATCCCCTGCTCTTATTTTCCTATCTCAGTCTAGTATTTATCAATTTGGTATCAGAGCGTGGTTGGAAGATGGTGACCACACATTCTTCCAATGTTCCTCAGGACTCCGCAGAAAACCCTTTTCCATCCTCCACCGACCCTTTAGCCACTATAGCTTCCAGACTTGAGACACTTGAGGTTCTGGCAGATAAAGTTGCTGCACTTGAAGTTGCTTCTAAAAACAACAACGACAGAGGAAAATGTACGATTGGTCATGTGCATCACTGCTCTCACTGGGAAGAAGAAAGTGAAGAAGATTCTGATAATCCAAGAGGTTATAGAAGGCATGGTCGTCCACCACACACCAAAATTGAATTTCCTAAATTTAGTGGAGGCGACCCTCGTGGGTAGATATTAAAAGCGGAAAAATATTTTCGCTATTATGAAACATCAGATGATCTGAAAGTTGATGTGGCCTCAATGTACTTAGAAGGCGATGCTTTGGATTTATTCTCTTGGATAAATTCAGAGCGTACCTGGGATGAACTCGTGAAGGCTTTGCAAGAACATTATGGACCTCCAGAATATCAAAATCCAGATGAGCACCTCTGTCGTATCAAGCAGACAGGAATTGTTCAAGAGTATCGTCAGGAGTTTGCTAAGCGAGTTGCACGTGTCACGAACTGGCCTGAACACTGTCTTCTTGGTGTTTTTCTCGGCGGCCTCAAAGAAGAATTAAAGTCTGATGTGCAAATCCATAAGCCGCATACTGTGTATAAAGCTGCTAGTCTTGCCCTAGAATATGAGTCTAAATTACAACATCGTGGGCCCAAGCCTAATCCCTCTTACTCTCATATTCGGCCAGCTCCCTCCTCTCACTATCGAGAAACACGTGACAGATCGGGTGAGCCATCATATCCCACTAAATCATCAACAACGCCTTCGTATCTTCCTAAAACAGCTTTTGCTTCATCATATCTCCCTCAATCTTCGCCTTCGCTCACTATGAACCCAAACTCGATGAATTCTGTGCGACAATAGCGGCGTGAAAAAGGACTCTGTTTCCGTTGTGGTAAGAGTTTCAGACCTAGTCACCGCTGCAAATCAAGCTCTTTCTCCCTCATGGAAGTCGACGAAGATGGTAACCCAATTTCCGAAGCTTTGGAAGCTATCGACGAAACTGAAGAAGAAATTCCAGAAGACGCTGAGATTTCTTTCAACGCAATTCTGGGCAAATCAACAGCAGCAACAATGAAGCTTCGTGGTACCCTTCAGGCACGCGACGTTCTGCTCTTGGTTGACAGTGGGTCTACCCACAATTTTATTTGGGACTCACTAGTACATGAATTAAGCCTCCCATTCCGGTCCATTCCCACATTCAGTGTTCAAATTGGGAATGGCAGTGTTGTTCGCTGCAATAGACTTTGCAAGGATGTGGAAGTTAAACTTTCTGGTTTGACTATTAAACAAGATTATTTCCCTTTTTCACTTGCTAGGGCAGATTTGGTGCTTGGTATTAAATGGTTGGCTTCTCTAAATACCATTCAAGCTAATTGGAATCAAATGTTTCTGATCTTTTGGGTTGATGGGAAAAGATATAAGCTTCAGGGTATACCACATTCAGACAATCAGCGAGTAAGTTTCCATGCGATGCTGCCACCAGAACCAGAATAGGGGTTATCTTATACTGCACCTCTGAATTTGGAAAATTTGATGCATGAATTTGTTGGTGTATTTGATGAGCCTACAGCTCTACCTCCTTTCAGAGACCAGTTTCATGCTATTCCTATTCTATCTGGAGCTCAACCTCCCAATTTACGTCCTTATCGCTATCCTTATTTTCAGAAGAATGAGATTGAGCGACAAGTAGATGATTTGTTGCAAAAAGGCTTTATTCGTCCTAGCTCTAGTCCCTTTACAAGTCCAGTTCTGCTAGTAAAGAAGAAGGATGACTCTTGGCGTTTTTGTGTGGATTATAGGGCACTTAATCAGATTACAGTACCAGATAAATACCCAATTCCCAACATTGATGAGCTTCTTGATGAATTACATGGTGCTTCCTATTTTTCTAAGATTAATTTGCGCTCTGGCTACCATCAAATTCGAGTTTTACCTGCTGACATCCATAAGACAGCATTTAGAACTCATAGTGGCCATTACGAATTTGTGGTAATGCCTTTCAGACTCACCAAGGCCCCTACAACCTTTCAAGCAGCAATGAACGATTTATTCCACCAATACTTGCGAAGGTTTGTGCTAGTCTTTTTCGATGATATTCTGATGTACAGTTCTTCCCCTCAACAACATGAAGCCCATCTTCGAACGGTGTTTCAAACTTTAAAGCAACACTCTTTTTATGCCAACATAAAGAAGTGTTTGCTTGGGAAGACCAGAACGAATTTCTTGGGGCATATGATTTCTACACAAGGAGTGGAAGCAGATTTTGAAAAGATTGGTGCTGTAAGGGATTGGCCCATTCCAACTAATGAAAAGGAGCTTCGTGGGGTTTTGGGACTCACCGGCTACTATCGCAGGTTTGTCAGAAACTATGGTATTATAGCTCGTCCTCTCACTGATCTTACAAAGAAGAATGCATTTGGTTGGACTTCTACTGCTCAAAAAGCTTTTGAGAAACTTAAGTTATATTTGATTTCTGCTCCAATATTAAAACTTCCTAATTTTAATTCTGAATTTGTTGTTGAGTGTGATGCTTCTATGGAAGGAGTAGGAGCTATTCTGATGCAACAAGAACACCCAGTTGCTTTTTACAGCAAAGGATTCTCATTTTCTAATAGATATAAATCTGCCTATGACCGTGAGCTGCTTGCTTTAGTGTTGGCATTGCAGAAGTGGCGCCATTATTTGTTGGGACGTCATTTTACTGTCAAAACAGATCATGGCAGCCTTAAACATCTTTTGGAGCAGCGAATTATCACCAACTCTCAACAGCGGCTTGTTCTTAAGCTTCTTCCATTTGATTTCTCTGTTGTTTATAAAGCTGGAAGAGAAAATGTTGGTGCAGATGCTCTCTCAAGGAGGCCACAGCATGCTGATTTTCTTAATTTAGTCATGCCTTTGCCTTTAGATTTTCTGGAATTGCAGGAGACTTTGATTTCGGACCCATTCACTAGCCCCATTATCACTGCCTTGAAGGAAGATCCTAGATCTAAACCAGGTTACCAACTGGTTGAGCAGAGATTGTATTTTAATGGGCGCTTAGTGATACCTCGAAGTTCTCTTCTCCGTACCAAGTTACTAGAGGAAGCTCATGTAACTCCTACCGGAGGTCATGGAGGTTTTTTGAAGACGCTTAAGCTCTTAACAAGTTCTTTTTACTGGCCTCACATGAAATCTGATGTCAAGTCCTGGGTACAGCAATGTTTTACTTGTCAGCAAAACAAATATGAGACTCTCTCACCTGCTGGTCTATTACAACCTTTACCTGTTCCTGAACGTATTTGGGAAGATATCTCTCTTGATTTCATTGTGGGATTGCCTAAATCTGGTGGCTATGATACCATCCTTGTGGTAGTGGACAGATTGAGTAAATATTGTCATTTTATTCCATTATCACACCCATATACTGCAAAATCCGTGGCTGCTCGGTTTTGTGAAGAAATCATTTGCTTGCATGGGATGCCTCGCTCTATTATCTTTGATAGAGATCCTCTGTTCTTAAGCTCTTTTTGGCAAGAATTATTCAACTGAGCCAGACTCGTCTCGGGATGAGTACTTCTTATCATCCTCAAACGGATGGCCAAACAAAAGTAATCAACCGCTGCCTTGAAGCATATTTGAGGTGTTTTGCACATGAACAGCCACGTTCTTGGAGTAAGTTTCTTTGCTGGGCTGAATATTCATTTAATACAAGTTTTCATGTTTCTGCCAATACTACCCCCTTCAATGTAGTATATGGTAGAGACCCACCAGTCCTCCATCCTTTTGTCAGAGGTGAGACTCAAGTTGCTGAACTTACTGACCAGCTAGAAACTAGAGATCATATGCTGAAATTACTCCGAGATAACTTGCAGAAAGCTCAAGCTAGGATGAAATTTCATGCTGACCAGCACAGACGTGACCTTACTTTTGAAGTTGGAGATGCTGTTTTCCTAAGGGTGCAACCTTTTAGGCAATGTTCTCTTGCTTCCCGTAGATATGAGAAGCTATCTCCACGTTTCTTTGGACCTTATAAAGTTTTAAGAAAAGTGGGACCAGTGGCAGATGAGTTAGAACTTCCAACTTCCGCCAGAATTCACCCGGTCTTCCATGTTTCTTTATTGCGCCCTGCCCATGGACAACCTTCTTTGGATCCTCCAGCAGAATTACCACTTTCTGCAGATTTCGAGTTGGTTGTGGAACCTGAACAAGTGCTGTCTCATCGCTGGAAGGGACCTCTTTTAGAGCTTTTGATTCAATGGAGGTCCAGACCAGTAGAAGAATCAAGTTGGGAAGACTATGAGCTATTTTCACAGCAATTTCCTGATTTTCGACTTGAGGACAAGTCGTTTTTCCAGGGGGGGAGTAACGATAGGATACCAAGTCAGCATAATATCCCACTAATAACTTATCAGAGACGAAAAAGGAGGAAAATAGCTGAAACTGATTCTGTTATGCAGTATTTTCGGATGACTAAAGATTTGAATTAGTCTTATTATGTTTGTGTTGATTATTTATTGCTGAATTACTTATTTTAATTATTTTAGAGTCAGTGGGCTGTGTTAAGTGTTTGACAGGCTCACCAACGTTCCATTCTGTTGTTAAGTTAGTTCCAAGATATTTGGGATTTTTCTGATTTATTTTCAATGTATGTTCAGCTTTATAAATAGGCTAGCAGATTCATGGCTAGTC
The DNA here is from genome assembly GCA_032878935.1 of Erythrophleum fordii. Lineage (NCBI taxonomy): Eukaryota > Viridiplantae > Streptophyta > Magnoliopsida > Fabales > Fabaceae > Erythrophleum > Erythrophleum fordii. The sequence goes on along the minus strand of JAVQMF010000054.1, from coordinate 24,409,602 downwards.
AGGGAGAGAAAAATAAAACATTCATTTGTCCTATTGGAGATTCTCCTATCTTTGGCTATTAAGATTATTAGAGTGAGATTCTTACTCTAATTACTTTAGTAGAATTATCCCCTGCTCTTATTTTCCTATCTCAGCCCAGTATTTATCATAATGCATATTCGGATATCCATTGGACAGCTCTAGAAACAATTCATAAGGCCAAGATTGATTTTTCTTGCAAAATAAATTTTAATCGCAACACTCCAAAATAATATTCCAAACAAGAAATTAATTCTCCCACAATCAATTATTGCAAAAGTGTTTTTCTTGAAAATCTGGAATCTTACAGCAATCCCAAGCACAAACTTGACCATTCAGAAATGAAAGCATAACCCCCAATCATTACGTAAAAGAAGAGAAAACAACCAATCCAGCAAACTATGCATATCTAAAAAATACATTAGATCTGTATTGATAGATTAGGGAACCAGCTGATGCAGCAACAGTCAAATGAAAAATTGAAAATCAATAACAGAAGTAGTTTACTTTCTTTCATTATTATTATTTTTTTTTTTTAGCTTTATGTAATTCCAGGCCATTTTGCTTGGATTTTTAGTAACAAATCAAATTCATTAAAAATGCTTGGATTTGTCAATCAGGTAAGGGTTCACAAATAAAATGATTTCTATGGCCGCAACAGAAAAATTTAGATTAATATACTAAATTAAGTTCTCTATTCTTCCATGGTTTAGAACAGAAGATCTAGCTGTATCCTATTCTCTTTCTACCCACTTCTTTAGTCTCTAGCATATTTCATCAATACCAACAAAGTTCAAAGAGCTTACCCAACTTAACCAGATATATACATGAATCTTTAGTTTCCTTTCACCCACAAAAATTTCGCATCTCACCTTTGTACGATTTTGAGGACCCTTCTCATCTTTCGGAGGCAGTGGTTCTATAGCAGCCCTCTCAAGCAGCAGTAAAACGTCATCCACCAGTACCAACATATCTTTCTCCACACGAACAATTGGTGCTGGCATTTCTTCAGCATCCAATAACTTTAGCCTACCTTTTTTGCACTTAGTCTGGCCTTCAAGAGCTTTCAATCCACTATACAAGGAATCCATCACCAAAGTAGAAGTGACTTCTTTCTCTATAAAGAAGTGTTTTACAACTACTTTTAGAATTATATCAGTCTTCTCCCTGGACATGCGGCGCCTGGAATTTTGGTCAATCCCCAGCCAGAAAGCACAGAAGCTGCAATTATTGAAAATCCCCTTTTGATCAATTAATAAAATCTGACATCATCAATTAAAGATCTAACATAAGTTGCAACCAATTCTAAATCATTTTGCAAAAAGAGGAGGCAGTTTGCATTCCAATAAATAATATCAATGAAGGTTAATTTTTCTACATGCAGTAAAATACAAGTAAAAACACATATATACAAAAAGGCACAGATTGCATGAAGATGGCTAAATACATAAAACTCTGGTCATGTAGACCAGCGTGTCACTACATTATCCATCCATCTTCCAGCGACAATTTTCTTAATTCCTGATATGCATATGCCCACCATTTGTCACTTTCTGGATATAAGGACTAAGGAGTGTTAATTTATTTCAAAAGTAATTTTTCACCAGTTCTTAATATCTAAATGAACTTATTTTCAGATTCTGCACATACATAAATAGACTTCACACTTTAAAGGTGAGAATACAATACCTCGACCACCTAGCTTTATCCTCTATCAACTTCCCAAGCTTGCTTCTTCTCTCTTCCACAAAACGCCGGCAAATTTGTTCTACATTTGTCAGATATACTCTAACAAGTTCTCTCCTATACTGACAATCAAGACAACGAAAAGGCCTGTCTGCTTTCTCCCTATAATTCCACACCGAAAAAAATAAAGGCCCAAATATGATCAGATATCTGACTCAAAGCTTCAAAGCAAATCAGAAAGAAATTGAGAAGATAATCCAGCTTGACAATGCAAGTTTACAAAGTGAAAACGTGAATGGAAAGCTCTTAAATGGGAAATGCAAAAGAGAGGACAGCTTTACAGACAATCAGTGAACAATAGTCAATAAACTATGTACTTTTATTCGCTTCTTTTTTCCAAATTGCACAGAAAGATGCATATGCTAGTTCATTATAAGCGACACTACAACAATAGAAACTTTTTATCTATAGGCATATATAAATGTCTATATACACATTCATAAAGAACAGTTGCCATCTGACTGACTTCATAATTTTGTACAATTGTGGACTTTGCCTCAATATAATGAATAAAATTTTAGAGTACCTTATATACTGTATGGCCTTTATAAATTACAATATCAGGCTAATACTTTATTTATAATCCCACAATCACACGTTTATTTAAATCCCCTTTAAATATTGCATATTTATCTGGGTTTTTATTCTATTTTGAACAAAAATACACATATCCTGCTAAATACTCTAAGAAATTAGCTATGTATATTTCCTCATCGGTATCTTTTTTTTTTTTTTGGATTGAACATAACAGAGATTATAATGTTACAGAGAGTCAACATGAAACTTTTTAAATACATAAGAAGGTCCAACTAAAAACACATTAGAAAAGGAAATACGCATACATGATTCTTATCACAAAACTTCTGGCTATAAATAATGGATTCTAGTTTAATTCTAGAGCATATATCTTCATACAAGTTCTGTAACTAATCTAGTTTTGTATAAATATACAATCTTGCAATTTACCCCTACCACCTTATAGCTTCCAGAATTATAAATAGAAACCATTAAACTCCTAAATTGTTAGCATATCAAAGAAAGCAAATTACAATTTAGGCAAGGAATGGTGCCAATTAAGTCAGTAAGAAAAGAAAAACAAAAAGGAAAATAAACAGTTATATTGAGTTTGTTTGTCAATTAAAGAGCAGCTGCAATTGATATCATGTTACAGATCTAAAGTAATCACAGAATCCAAAGAAATATCAGATTCAGTTATTATTTATTAATTTCAAGATATCCATTGAAATAAACAGATTCTTGATCAATTTGTAAGTCATATTAATTTAGCAAACCTTTTTTTTCTTTTTTTACTTGATGGAAAAAGAATTTATTGATAAGAAGAGAGAATAATACAAAAAGTTACAAAACAGAGGACAAGAAATCCTCCATAAAGAAAAGCTAATACAAAAGAAAACAACCCAGGCTCTAATTCAGAAAAGCCTTCCAATCCCTTTGAAAATCCACAAGGGACACTCCTCTAAAGAAGCCATTTGCAGAAACCCACAAAGGGGACATAAAGATAATCCTCTTCCAAAGAGGATGTGGTGGAAGGAATTGCTTATTAAACACCCAAGCGTTCCATTCTAGCCAACATTACCAATCAAGGAAAATATAACAAGCAATAAATTCAAAACCAAGGGAGACCATAAAGGAGATAGTATGAAGTTCTCCATAAGATAACAGTTACTCTAACAAAGACAATCAACAGAAGTTTTCAAAATTTAGGTGGAAATCAAAATGTGGAACATCTGTGAGTTCCCTCATGATTCTACCTTGAGGATATTATAACAAAATATGGAGAAGAGAAAAAGGTTTAGAAGGTCATAGTTTCTGTTTTGACAAAAACAGGTAGAGAACACATAAAAGTTTAGAGAACTTAGGATGAGATCTCAAAGGGTTTTCGAATCAATATATGAAATCATAGGGCCTGTCAGAAATATTTTAGGTTAAAATGTTAAAGAAGAATAACATTATGCAGACCCAGAGTGAGTAGCTATCTATCAGCCACACTTTATGCACATCCATATTTATATGTTACAAAATTTAGGGGAACATGATCAAGATACCGCAGGGTTACAGAATGGCACAAATAAAATTCAAGCTTTGTAACCTCAATATAATAAATATAATTAGGACGACATGAACTGGTTGCAGCCCAATTTCATGAGTTAGTAAAGCTAACAATTCAACGTCATGAGATCCCCATGATTTCAAGTGGTATGAAATACCACCTAAAATGATGACATCCTATGCTTCCCGGAATCTTGAATATCTATGAATCCAACATGACAATGTACCAAGCGGCGCCAAACAAAAAAGCATCTGGCATACTGCCATTTTCATTCAGGTATCTAGGTTACCTATGTATCTTAAATAGGTAAGCTAGATGGATGTACTCGGTGCACAAATACCAGTGATGTCTCCATTTTAGAGGCATCATATACCTTTCATAAATGATGGGATCCTCACGTCCCAGAATTTTTAGCTTTGTCAACTTTAATAAAACATGAAATATTATTTATTTTTTATTGATAACTTTCAATTGCCATGCCAACCATGCAAATCGTAAACACTGCAGTATCTTATACCCAGATATTTAACATAAAACTAAGTTCCTCCAAAACATATTTTGAAAAAAAAAAAGTGCTTTGTGTATTCTGTTTTTAAGACTGACTTTAAGAACAGTTTTTTTTCAACACATAGTGGAAACAAATAGACCAAAAAATTTTAATTCATTTCTTATTTTGAAAACAATACAAGCATTTTTCCAGAATAGTTTCCAAATATGCTCATTATTTCTTGCTCACTTTTAAATATCTTATAAAAACCAGAATAGTTTCCAAATACACTCATTATTTCTTGCTCACTTTTAAATATCTTATAAAAGGTGTAAAAGAAGGTGTACCAATCACTTTAACTGGTAGAATTACAGAGCATTCATGTTTCCTCTTTGTTGATAAGTATAGAAAATGGTATTGAAACTAAGTGGACTACAATTATAATAAACCAGCATAACCATAGAAGACATTGTATTTGCATGAATATTTAAGAAACTTTGAATAAATTAAGCATAGAAAACCTGATGACTTGAACTTGAGCTTTTATTATCAAATTGTCAGAAGTGTCAACAAAGCCATCATATACTTTTGAAAGCTCCATAAATTTTTTCCATCCCCAGTCATGCTCCTTCTTCCAAAACCGATGCAATGTATCTAGAAAAACACAGTAAAAGTTACTCACTAATTCTTATACAACAATCAAACACTCCGATAGTTAATCCAATCATTAACCAACAGACCAGAATATTTTGATTTCTTTGGATCTTTATTGACCACAGCTATCGTAAATTGTGCAAAATGACTCCATCCTGTATTACCAAAAAAAATAACAGACGAGTATTACATGACAAAAAGAGACTTGTAAAACTAATGATCATTGGAGCAACCTGAGAAAGTTAAAAAGCCCAACCTGGAAGAAGTTTGTCATGATTAGCTACACATAGAAACAAAGAGAGATGATTGCAGACATCACAACCTTGTGGATAAATTAAAATGTACCTGTAACACACCACAGCTAGATTAGGTCAAAAAGTTAAAACACAAAACTGCAGCAAATTTCAGATCACAAAATTTGTTTTGTTATACCATATGCATCTGTTGGACTGTATGAACTAACCCCAAGCACATCAAGGTTATGCACTCAATGACCATTGTCAAATACTCCTGATATTGGACAAATCTTTTTAAAGAGGCAGAGGGAAGGAAATTTCCATTGGATGAAAAATTAGCATACAATAGCCATAGATTCCTTAATACATGTCTGAAAGTTCCACAGTATCAGAAAGACCTATTTGACCTTCAAACCAATTTGTGCACCCTTCATTAGGAATGTTCTCTACATAAAATTCAACAGGACAAAAACTTTGCTAAGCCTCAAAAGTCGAAATAGCTAACAGCCATGAGTGGCTCCTTTCTGGCTCTATATACTATTTTAATATCTATTTGTTCATTGCATGCTAAACTTACATCTGTGCAGCCAAGAACAAGGGAAAAAAGAACCAAAGGACGAGAAATGGAACTAGGGCAAGAAAGAGAGAGAGAGAGAGAGAGAGAGAGCAATAGATAATATAAAGAATCAACTTCTCATTACATTCATTTTCTGAAGACTAACCTACTCCCAAGAAAAGATATATATATATATATATACTTTCATAGCAAAATTACACAAGTGTAATCAGTATTTCACAATTCAAGAATGGAATACCCATGTTCAAGCTTCATCTAATACAGCAAAAATTTACCCGTGCATGACAAGAAGCTCATGCATACATATCGATAGGAAGGTTTAAATCAAAAGGACACCACAAACATCAGGGTTAGCAAGACACAGAACACATAAGCACACAAAAAGGTATGTCAGGCCAATAGGTGAATTTAAGGCCTCATACCATTTGTAGCCGCCAACCTCAAATGCATCACTCCGAAGTTCCCTTTTGGTAATCTGAGAAAACTTTTCTATCTTCCACGTATGTTTTCCATATAACTTGGAAGGTTTTGGTCCTGTAAGGAACAAATAGATCTCACACAACCCATTTTCTGATAGAAAAATTAGACTTTCAACGATTAACACAAATCTATGATGGTAGATTAAAAGAGAAGTAAAACTAGATTAAAACTTTAATCATTCACAATAAATGCACATATTGCAGGCAAAGATTACAAATCTCGATTATTAACATAAGAAGTGGCTTGCTAATGTTATTGACTATATTGCCTTCCAAGCATTGTATAAAAGTATTATGAGTTATGTGGCTTGGTTATGCAGAAGGAGCCAACCAAGCAAAGATCAAGTTTAGATAAAGCAAAGATGAAAAGGCGACAAAAACATATTTATCCAACAAACTGAGTTGACACATAAATAAATGCTAATGAGTATGCCTGAGATGTGCAATGACAAATAAAACATCGAATCATTAACAATGTTATTTCTGATACCAAATGACCCTGCAGATTTAGTAACAACATATATCACTAGTTTCACTTGCATAATGAAAAAAATGCTTCATATTCATAATAACTCTATGAAAAGACATAATGAATCTATTAATTTCATCAAAATGATAGAGTTAAAGTTGGGATTACCACACTTCAGTGAGGCATTTGCCTTATTTGACTAAACATATTTCTGATAAAAATAGCCAATTGCCAAGGCAAAAGAGACAAGTGCCTCACTGAACTCTTCACACCCCCACAACTGGTGCTTTGGTGGCAATTCAAACGTAGAATCACCCAAATGCTTCAATGGCCTTGTAACATTGCTAGACAGAAGCACAACCAATGGTATTACTTGTTTTCATCCCATGATCATCAAAGTACTCCCTTTTCAGAGGCAAACTTAAATGTAACCAATATAAACTAATATACCAAGAAATTTGATGACTTGATAATTTCACTACAAAACTTATGAAGAGGTAAACATATTTGCTAATAGTATCACTAGGTGATGATACATAGTCAATAGGGCATTAATTAGTCCAACCATCAAATCATTATGAGTTTTCTTCTTATCCTTGCTACCATCAAAGAGGGGGGAAAAAAGTGTGGAAACGGCAGATGTCACATTTCTCACAATTCCACATGTAATGAAAGTACTCATTGCACCATAACTACCATCTCTCCTGCTCACTTCCATACAGAGGAATCAAAATAACATACAAAGACAGGAAATGTAACAATCCAAAAAATATATATATTTAAAAGACATGATTAAAAAATATACATACACACACATACCACCATCGTCATCGTCATCAGTGTCCCAATAAGGGGGTGAAGTAGATGGGATTCCATTTTCCACCTGCTCAGAGGAACGCCATTCTGCCAATGCTTCACCAGATTGACAATGTTGCCCACTTGAAATTCCCTCCACAGACTTTCCCACTCCAGACTCCTCACTCACAATCCCAGCCATTCACGGCTCAAGAACAATTTCACTAGCAATCCTCTTATAACTCCTACTGGATAAAAAGCACAGAAACAAAGAGCCATAGTTAGCCCCTAATCTTCGCATTGCACTAAGACAGTAAATCATTCAATAATTCAAACATTCAGAGTATTCTTCCCAACTGCATCGTAAGAACCTCACAACATAATTATAGAAGGCCGACTATTAACACTTACAGGTTGTCAATTTTACATATCATCGACTTTATAATCCAGCCACATTTTTCAACGGAAATAGTAGGGAATAAAAAATTTTAAATGCCAATACTGACATTAGCCTTGTGCGATGATACCTTTCTCATTAAGACCCCGATACTATTAAGAACCAAACACCCCCAACTTTACACCAGGCAAAACCAAAAGCCTACCTCGTGAAAGAGATAAATATCATTAAAACCCTAAAATAGAGATGTAATATAATGAGAATTTAAGCTCAAAATCAATCAAATGGATTAAAACATCCCCGAATTAAACTAAGAATAACAAGATTACAAAACCAGCTTTGAGAGCCCAATTGCACGAAAACCAGAACTAAATAAGCCCCGAAACAATCCATGCCCGGAACATCCAATATCTCGGGCAAAAGACCCCAGAAAAACATTGATTAAAATCGAACGAATGGCGCAAAGGAACACCGATAAATATAAAATAAATCAATAAATAATATGAGCAATGAAATTCGAAAATAGCATCGGAGGATCCATAGGGGCATACAAAGCTGGAATCGAAAACGAGAGTTTTGTCAAAGGCCAATCCGACCCCTGAGATTCTAGTGAGAGAAAAGCGAAGAGAGAGAAAGATAGAGAGAGGTGGAGGCGAGCAGCAAACAGAGCAACGGCGGAACCCACGACAGAAAATAGTATTTAATTTTTTTTATTTTTCTTCGTAAAGAATTTCCTTTAAAAAAATAAATAAATATCAAACAGAAACAGATTCTCATTGTGTAGCGTTTAAGAATCCGTTCTTCTATCTGCAAAGAAAAATAAAACAAAAATTATAATTTAACGCAATAATCTTCATCATCATTATTATTAAAAAAAATTATCAATAGAATTAGACGAAGCGGCTTTGTACACAAAAACGCCGTGACAAACGTGAGATAGTGAAGAAGCTCAAAAAGGGAGTAAATTCATGCTCTACACGCTTCTAATCTGAGGGTCTGTTTATTAAAAGATAAAATAATCCCTTAAGTCGCCACAATTTTTGTCTTTTTCCTTTTTATTATTTTCCTTTTTATAATATTTTTCACATATGCTTATGTCAGTGTTTTAGGTTTTGCAACGGAGGTTGAGAGTGTTTTCTCTGTGTATATCTCGAACCTTTTGCCTCGCATTCATTATTAATTAACACCATTTCGAAATGTTGTTTAAGATTGTGACAATTTTTTTTTTATTTTGAAACTGCTTTTTAAATATGATTTCATAAAAAAAAATTATAAGAAAAATAGTTTATATTTAGAAGAATTATTTAATAAATGATTTTATCAGTATTATTATATTTAATACATCTTTAAAGAAATGTGAGTTTTAGTGTTAAATTTCTAAAATTGGCACCAACAGATTTGAGAAGGGAGAGGTTATGTAGGGGTCTGGTAAAATGAAGTAAAAAGAAAAATTAAAAATTAATTTAATGAATAATCTCGTTTAGTACATATTTTGTAAAATTAAAAATAAAATTTATTTATATTTTATAAATACATGATCGAGAATATATAATTTATAAAAAATTCATTATGACATTATTATTTCTTGTTTATTCTAACACTATTTTTAAATAAAGATACAAGGTCATTTCTCCATTATTATTTTTATTTCTATATTATTTTTATTTAACTAAATATATAAATAAAATAGTATTCTTATTACATTATATATTATATTAAAAGTAATTATTTCATTCTATTCATATCATCATTCTCTTTTTATTTCCATTCCTAAAAATTTTATCTACCAAATGAGATATTAGATAAAACAAGGTTAGATGGTAATTAATGAATTTTTTAGGGCATTTTTGTTTTCAAAATAATAATTTTCTACTTTGGCTTCTACTTTCAAAGAAAAACTAAATTTTTTTTGTTTCCTTTATTTGCTCATGTTACCATTCAAAAAGTAGCTTACTTTTTTACAAAACTGTTAGTTAAATATTTGTTCTCAAAATAAATATTAAAAAAAAAAAGGAATACATAGTTTGTTATTTTCCAAAATTATCCCAAATAAGCTCTTACGGCCTATTTGGTATATATAAGGAAACAAATTTCTTTTCCAACGTACAAAAAACAATATATGTAATGTCTATCATACTTTTGTTATTATTATTCAATAATATCTATCCTTTTTTATTTTTTTATTTTTAATTGAAGTACAGAGCTATCATTTTTCATCCATTTTTAATTTTATTTCCCTTTCCATACTAAACCTTCCATATACCAAATGACCCTTCAATAACTTTGCCATTATGAGTTCTGAGTTTAGGTTTGAGGATAACAATAACATTAAAGAGAAAAAAAAAATGTGTTTTCAATTTTTATAAAACTAATTTATGACTTCTTCAACTATCCAACTTCTTTGTATATAATAGTCATGAGAAAAATATTTGTTATCAACTTCAATAAAAATATGGTACATGGAGAAACTCCTACAAAATCAATTATGTAGTGTTTTTTATTAGTAAAATTCCTATATATTATATAATAACCACCAACTCTTACACTAGGTAACAATGCTTAAATGCATTTGGATCCTTTCAACTCTAAATTGAAAGGATCCTACCATGCATTTCATTTGATAGATGCTGAAGGGACACATTTCACGCACTATCAAAACGCTATGTTTTAGCAAAGTGAAATGGTGCATTTTGGAAGCTTGAATCAAAAGTTACAGAGAGTGCCACTTATCCTGAGCTGGAGTATTGATCTCAACTAAGGAAATGCAACTTCATGTCATGCATTTCTAGGAGGCAGCCAAATTCACATGATTCAAGCATTCGATAAATCAATAATCAACAAATGGAAAAAGGAAGATGGCATATCAAAAATAAACAAAATGAACCCCAATTAAAAAAAAAAAAAGCATTCAGTAAATGAATCCCAATTTGGTCAATCCCAATCAACAATTAATATAAAAGGGCAGTTGTAATTAACATTAAATTCAATACAAATGATTCCCAGTCAACAACCAACATAAAAATCAACATATGAATCAACATAAAAGGATCTTCCCATGATCGATTCTAAAGATACCAAAATCTAAACTCAAAGAATGTTGAAATCTGCTTTAAGGACGCCACGATGCAGTTGATGGGGAAATTATTTTTAAAACTAAGGAAGAAGCAACATATGAATTTGTAACTTTAAGGATGCCACAATATAGCTATAGTTGAACACCTAAAGCTCCCATTGTTTGAATCTAAAGCTCCCATGACAAACACATGAATTGTATGACCTGCCATAAATGCACTACATGAAGTTGGGATAGGTGGCACTCCCTCTGGCATCTAATTTAGGCTTCTAAAACAAATCATTTCACTCTGCTAGAATAGTACATTTTGATAGTGCATGAAATGTGTACTTTTAATGTCTATTAGATGAAATGCACGATGAGGATAGGCATAATTGAGGCACCAAGAAGATTCTCTCAATTGAGAGGATCCACATTATGCATAAAATGGTAAACCTTTTCCTTGAATAGGATGCATGCATCTCAATGCTCCCATTCAAAAGCAAGAAACGTTGGCACCCTTTCTATAAAGAGCCCCTAAATACTATACACATGAACACATTTCTCATATTTTGAGTAAAAGGATAAGAATGACACAAAATCTCAAAATGATTCTTTTGAAAGCTAATTGATCTTGTTGTGGACATAAATATTGTCAAACATGTTACTTTCTCACTCCATGATTAGCATACAAACAATCCTCCTTCTTATTTAAGTAATTGTACTAATACTTACCTTTATCATTTTGCTTTGTTTGGTAAGGTGGAACAGGAAGAAAATGAAAGGAAATGAAAGTAAGGAAGGAAAAGAAATTTCCTATGTTTGGTATAGGTAAAGGGGAAAGAAAGGAAAAGAATATCGAGGATATGAAATTTGGGGGCTCCATACTTTTTTTTTTTCTTTTACAATTCATAATCCTTCTAACTATGGATGGAAAGGGAAGGAAAAATGAGACAAGAGAAAAATGTGTTATAGGTCCCACACTATGTATATTTATATAAAATTATTTTTAAAAATTAAAAAAATCAAAATCTAGAGATCAAAATAAATAAAATATATACTTATATTAATATAAATGAATAGATATAGTATATATTATTATGTTTAAGGTAAATATATTAAATCATATGTAAAATAATAAAGTAATTGATATCTTATTTACATATATTTCTTTCCTTTCTTTTCTCTTCCTTTTCTTCTTATCATATCAAATAAAGTGACAGATAGATCATCTGCTTTTTCTCTCCTATCATTTCCTTTTCTTTTTATCCTAACTCTTCATCCAAAAACAAAGCATAGAAAGTTGTGCCATAAGTTGGGGTGTTCACCAATTAATTTTGAACATCTTATCCAACCAAATCAAGTAAATTAGTCAACAAAAAAAATTAATTCAATTGATGTGATCTTAATTAGACCTATAAAATTCACATCTTAATCAATTTGGACTCCATCATATATTCTGTTTCTTAAAAAATATTAAATTCTTGTAATGTCTTTTAAAATTATAAATATACATTTAGTCCATCTTAATTATGAAAATAAACATATAAGAAATTAATTAAATAGATAAGTTTTTGCAAAGTTTTCATCCAATTGATATAGATTAAAGGATCATTTTGATCAATTTGGGTTGGTGTTCCATTGAAATTGAATGAAATTGGTTTTTAATAGCTGTAGCTATAAGTATAGACTTGGATAACTATTAATCCCATGATTTTTGAGAAGCTTCTATAGTGTTTGGATGATAATTAATCTATATTGCTTGCTACCTAAACATGGTACCTTAACAAAGCATTGAAAATTTTGGTATGAGTATAAATCAAATAGGAAAAATTACAGTTAAGGATTATAAATTGAAAATATTCATATTGAAAAATCTTAAATTTTGAAATTATTTTGGAAGTCTCAAGACAAAAATTTTTAATTTGAGGTCATAGATTATAATTTTTTTATGTAGTTTAAATTTTTTGAAATAACTTCAAAATTTAAATTATGCAAGTTGTGAGCCAAATTCAAATTTTGTAGTTTAAATTATGCAAGTTGTGTGCCAAATTTAAAGCATTTATCAAAGCTGATTTGCTCTAGCTTCATGTGCTTTCTCGATTATAGTTTATAGCTACAATTATGTCATTCTTTATTCTTGCACCATGTTTTCAAAAACTTTTAATAAAACAAAAAATGTAAATTCTATTTTAATTTTTTTAGCAAATCTATGCAATGGCAAAAGAATATATTATTTTAATAACATAATAAAATTTAATTATAATAAGATAACATTTTACTCTTGTAAACCAAAAATAATAATTTTTTGATATTGTTACAAACAAAAAAGAAGGCTTAAAATTCTTATAATATAATATAATTTTCACTAAAAAAAAGTAAATTGTATTTTTTTCATCATCATGTAAAATTCATGCTCAAGACGATACATTTGTTAAAGTTCTTAATTTAAACTTTCATGTGTCCTTTTCTCTCCTATGCACTCATAATATAATATGATATAATATAATACAATATAATATATACTTGAGTAGATTTTTTTATTTGTGATTAAAAAACTTGGGTTAGATATCCATATACATTTCCATCAAACAAAGTATGGATGTAATTTATTGAGATTATTAGTTAACCATAAATACATATGTAATTAAGTTAATCTGCTTATATATACATAATGTTGAATATTGTTGAGTAGATTTAGAAATGATAGAATAGTTTGATAATACTCATTGTAAAATGAACTCAAAAATGAGGAAATTAACGCATAGTTAAATTATTGGGAACATTTTCACTATTTGAAAAAAATCCTACAAATCAATCAAACACAATTTTTTTTGAAAAAAAAAAAAGATAAATAAAGTTTAGAAATTAAAAGAATATTTTTTATTAACATTGATTTATTACCCCATATTCCTTTTTGGATGCTTGGTTTCAAAAAATCAACACTTGTGCTTGTCCCTACATCAAATAATAGACAAAACTAAATGTGTCTCAACAATGATAAAAGAATCATGTATGAAATAAAATGCATAAATCAAAACTAATATCCTACTACTTGTACTTCTCATGTAAGCTTGTTTATTGAAATTTCTATCTTTAATATTTGGTAAAACTTTTGAACCTAAATAATACAAAAAAGTAGCTAAGCATATAAGATAAAATGACGATTAAAAAAAAATTAAATAGTGAAAAAACTAATTAATACAAAATGAATTAAAATTATTAAAAAATTCATTACCTTTTCTTTCCTCACCAATTTGTTTTTTGGATTTTTTCCCCAAAAATGATTTTATTCTTCCTAGCCATCTTTTGCCTTTTGTGATTAATGGATCTTAAATTGATATATGACCTAATAAATATGATTGGCTTTCACAAACTAATACTTATGTTGGCATTTTTTTTCCCTCCATTATCAAAGGTTATGGGACATTGCTTTTTCATTGCAATATGAATATCTTCTTTTGCATTTTGTAACTAATATAATGCTACTAGATAAAGTTCAATGGATGAAAAAGCCTTTTGTTGAAATTTCTATCATTTCATGACAAAATGTGCTATATCTTTGGGCTAAATGAAGTTGACAATCTTCTTGTACATATTTACCTTTTTCATCAATAACCCCCTCAAGTTTGGCGCCTTTAGTCTATTGTTTTGACATGTATTAGCTTGGCAACTTTTGACAACTTGTTACAATAAACACCTTCACAATATACTTGCATAAAATTTCAATAAACTCATAATTTTCAAGCCACATTTTTGTAGCAGAATCAATTGAAGGCATTTTCGCTATTTGAGTCTTAACTTCTTCTCCATGTACCCAACATTTATAATAAATTATGTTTCCTTCATCTTCATACTTCTCACATATCAGACAAATTGTAACGTCCAGTTTTCCAAAAAATGATGAAAATGAGTCATTTTCTAAAGGAAGTCCCCTGGATAGAGACGTTTGATGCTAACTAAAATTAGAATAAAATTTTAAATAATAAAAAATGAGGATTTGAGACTTAAGATGCCCAAAAATCAAAGCTAGAGGAGCTTAGAAAATTTGTAGAAGAAAGTAGGGGTATTTTTGTAATTTCTGAAAAATTTTGAAAACTCACAAGAGGGCTTTTTAAATGAGAAATTTAAACTTTTTAGAGATCTCAAAGACTCTAAAAATCATGAGAACCCCTAAAACAGTTGAAACCCCTCCGGCGAGCGAATTTGATAAACGGTTGACTAAAACTTTGACCGAACGGTTTGAAATAGTTTCAAAATCTTTTTGAGTGATTCAAAGGCAATTCTTATGATTAAAAGTCTAAGGAATATGATGGAAAAGAAAGATTTCAAAAAAGAGTTGAAATGAGCAAAAATGATGAATATGGAAAATAAGGACTAAAATGCAAAAAGGAAAAGTTGCTAAAAATTGCTTTTTGCTCTCTTAAAACATGTTCTGGCCCTCCCCAATCTACACCAATGTTTTAACCATTTCTAAAACTTCTAAAAACCCCAGCCAAGGCATCGTGTGGAAGGAGAGGCCATGAAGGAGAAGAAGAAGCCTTGAATAGGTATGAAAGTGTATGTTTTCTTCCTCTTGTCTTCACAATAAATATTCCCCTCCTTCTCTTCCATATTTCCATGGGTTCAGAATGTATTTTGATGCTATTTTGGTTTTGGTCTAGTAAGGAGAAGTTAGGATTTGAGGGAAGGTTTGGTTGTAAGAGGAAGCCATTTGGAAGAGTAAGAATTTAAGGTAGGTTCCCATTCCTTTTCATGGCTTTTCTTGAGTTTTCCTTTCCCTCATCAATTCGGTCAACCCTGAACATTAAGGGGAGATTTTAATTTTGATCTTAGCTTGGTGTAATTAAGTGATTAGGAGTGTGGGAAGAAGGTTTAAGTTAAGAGAAACCAAAAGGGAACTAAGGAAACCAAGTTTGCACAACTTGGGGTTCCAAGGTTCAGCATTAAATCTAATTTTTCCTAGACATCTTATAATGCATGTGAGGGTTCAAATGAGCCTAATTGACCCCTAGGAAGCTTCCCTTAAACCAGCTGATGCAAGAAAGCAAGCCAATTCCATGGGTCTATGTGTGAGTGTATGGTTCAGCCACTTTAAGGTTTTCATACTTAAAGAGTGAATTTTTATGTTCTAAGGAATTTAAAGGCCTAGATATGAATTATAAGAGTTAGGAGAACCAATGTTTGAATTTAAGAAGCTTGGTTTGAGAGTTGATATTTTAAGGTCTCAATTTAGGCGTAATGAAGTAACATGGGCTTGGGCTCCTTAAAACGAGTTTATAAAGGTTTCAATGAGTTTATGTAAAGCTAAGAGGTCTAAAAAGAAAGGAAATAGGGAGCCAAGATCAAGATTTAAAGTAGTTGCTTCATGGTGTCCTAAATAAGCATTATGTATAACTTAGATCCAAGTAAGCTAGCCTAGCCTTCCTTGAAGCTAGAATTGGTTCCTAAGCCTAATTTATGTCATGTTTATTGTGTCTAGTCCAAGAGAGGCAATAACTCCCTTCTTGTGTGTGCTTGAGCTAAGAAGAAGGAAGAGAAAGTAAAGGAAAATTATAGCTTTCCATAAGGTAGCTCTCTAATCCTTTCTTTCATACATGTATATATTCATGACTTGTCTTAGATTATTTGTGTGTATGTGTTTGATATTTGGAAATTGCTTGTAGCTATTAGATGAATGTTTTGAAACCATGACTTGATTTATGATTGCAAAGTTATATGAAATGACTTAAATGAATGTGGTAAGGCCAAAAGCCCCTTAAGAAGGGTGAGGAGGAGTCAAAAGTTAATAAGAGAGGGTGAGAGAAGGTCAAAAGTCTCAAAAAAGAGTGCGGCCAAGTTAAAAGTCCTAAAATACAAGTGAGGCAAATCCAAAAGTCTTAAAATTGTGGGTAAAGTCGAGCCATTACTCTCTTGAATCCATAATGTGTTATTTGTTTATGTATATATGAAAATCTATGGCTATGCATCATTTGAGAACATTACATGACATACTTGCATTCTTTGACATGCATGAACATGTTATATGTATGTGTTGAAGGGATTTAGAGCTATTGAGATTCCCCCAAATCTCATTCCCCTTTAACTATGCTAAGTGAGCAAAGTGGAGAAAGAAACAGAAGCTAACCCTTGAGGAGTGCATGATTAGTGGATTGGATGTATAGAAATAGGTTTTGAAATGTACTTTGTAGTCATATGATGTACCCAAGCTATGTATTTGTAATGTAAACTCATGGATAGCTTATATAATATATATGAATGATGTATGAACCCCCTTTGCACTTATGTGAATGGAAATATGTAAGTTTGCCATTTGGTAGCCTTTATGTGTGAGCACGGATATGTGTATGGCAAGATGAACCTATATATATGAATCTTATGGCTAGACAAGTATAAAAATGGATATGTATGATGAATGTAATCTTAGAAGAGTCATTTGAATACATTTGTGCAAAATAGTTATTGTATGCCTAAGAGAGAGTATGGAACCTTAGGTATGAGTTATAGCTAGGAAGTGAATCTGAGCTCCATGGCTTTTTAAATTAGTTAGCATGCATATTTAGGGTGTTATGGTACTTTTGGACATGCCCAAGTGGTCTTGGCTCAAGGGGAAGACCATTTGGCACTTAATTGAACCATTTTAGGACAAAAAAGGACTAATTTGTGAGCTAAACCCCAACTCGAACAAATGAGTGATTTTGAGGTTGAGATTTTGCACACACATAGATCTCATATAGATATTTTTGCTGGTCTAAAAATTGCATTAATTGGAGGTCTAGAGAATTTATTATGATTTTTCAAAATTTATATCAAAAATTCATATTAGTCTGTGCACTATTCATATAGTTAATTTAGATTTCTATATCATCCATAGGACAAATGTGGTCCAATGAGTGTGAAATTTTATAAGTATAAACTAGAAATTTCCAGTGATCTATAGCAACTAGAAGCACTTTAATTGGAGGTTTGTAGAGGGAGAAATGATTTTTTTGAAGTTTTGTGTTAGTACTAGTAGTGCCAGCTGAGTTTGTGTATTATTTCATTATAATTCAGTTTTTAAACGAGCTTAACATGGTCGAAAATTATTTTTTACATAAAGTTAACATCTATATCTTTTCAAAATGATATAATTTGTTGGGTTTTGATTTTTTAAGAATTAGTTATAAATTTTGAAGTTCATATTAGTAACTTATGATAGCAAACTTAGGCAGTTGGATCTTTGGTGCTTTTTTTTATTATTAATCATGATCCAATTGACGTTTTCATGGCTTTGAATTATTTTTAACCTATAGTGTACATTTAGAGCTTTCTAGAAAGCTATCATTTACTTAATTTCAATCTTTTTAAATTTGATTATGAATTTTCAAAGTTAATGATAGAAAATTGAAAGTTGGAACCCGTGGCAAAAAAATTCTGATATGTGTTCCAAACCTTCAAACTCGAGTTTCTTGACCTAGATGGCTATGAATCTTATATGTTTTAATATGTTATGGTTTAAGATGAGTTGAGGATCAATTTATAGGCTTTGGAAGTGATTTAGTGTTGAGCTAGAGGTTCTTGGTAGTGTGCTTCCCATTGTTATGTGTTGTATGTGCAAGTAAATTGTGTAAAAAGTTCAAGTAGTGTGAAATGAAACTCAAGAGCTTATGGAATGATATTCTTACTTTGAATGGATGTTATATGGATAAAAATGATTAAACCAAAGTGAGATTGAACTGTGTGGGTATGTTTCCGTGATTTCGGTCCATATGCTACACTTTGTGTGCAAGTATGAGTGTTTATTGCTTGAATGCTATGATATGAGTTTCTTGGGGTTAAGATATGACATAAACTACCAATTAACTCTTTTTGAAAATTTTGCAATGTTGCCAATGTGTACAATTTAACTACCTCTTCCTCAATTTGCATATTTACAAATAAAGGAGGCAAAGCTTTATTCATATTAACAAAGTCTAAAAAAAAACATGTTTCTATAAAAAAAAACCCCCCTTAAAGAACTTATTTATACTTTCACTTCTTTGAGTTGTAGACATATTTACAAAAAAAAAAAAATCACGTGAATATATTAAAACCCAATTTTTTAAAAAACTTATTTTTTTTTTCTTTTATTATACATCTATTACATCCAACAATTTTCTCTTTGACTATAATTAATATTTCCATCCAACCAATTGCAAACTCTTTAATTGTCTCAATTTCCCTTACAAAATTGAAAAGTTCTTCGTCAAAGTTACAATGCATACAAAATAAATAACCTAAATAGTTTCTAGCATTTTGAAACATTTGCCATAAGCCAATGTAATGGACTAAAGTAGGCAAAACATTTGCAATTGCCCTAATGATAAATGAGTTTTCATAAGTAAGAATTACTTTACGATGAACTCACTGCATTGCTTTCATCCACATTTCAAGTACTTATATAAATGAAGCCTTAATTAGTTTAATCTAACACCAATGCACTACCAAACAAAATTGTTTAAAGATGAAAGTCTACACTGATAATGGGATTAAAAGGCAATATATATTTATTAGTTCTTATAAATAGGATCAAAGCACAAAGATAACTATAATGTATTATTTACCTTTCATTAGTCTAAAAAAATTGGTCATTTTCTACTATAAATAACTACTTTGACCTTTCTCTAAAATTTTCTTTCAATATGGAAGATCCTCAACTTTACAACTTTGAAGGAGATAGATTAAAGATTGAGATAACATGGTTCTAAACTTAACAAATAGATAACTTTCGACACAAAAGGAACACAAGAGACAAAGGGGAGCAATCTAAAAAGTTTCAAGTTGAGAAAAGGAAATTTGGTAGCATTTATTTAACTATAGGATTAAACTTAAGTAAAATTTCTTACATCCTTATTATCAAATTTCATCAATCAAAATATGATAAGTGTATAGTTCTTATATAAAAATATGATTAGTGTATGGTTTAATTAGAAAATTATATTATTTTTTGTAAAAAACATACACTTGCCATGTCTTAATTTGAGAACCATATGTTTATCGATTTTGATAAGAAACCTAATAATAAGGATGTAATGAATTGCTTATAAGTGTTTTTCTGAACTAAAAGCCTTTTAGTGATCTAAATGACATGAATTTGGAGATAGAGCAAAATAAAGGTAGTAATATCTAGTCAAGGATCCCTAACAGTCAAGACCTATTCCTAATAGTATAATGGCCTTAAAATAGAATATACATGCATCAAAGTTTTTCAAGCTTATCATTTGATCAAATCTTGATTTCCTCTCTTGGTTTCTAACCTAAAACAAACCTTGAAAAACCTCTATAAGCTTATAGTATCTAATTTATGTTCTTTATTTTGAGTGCTTAAGTGATTTAGATTGAATAATAAATATTGTCTATTAAGAGATATCTCTTGCTCTACTTATTTCTTTGTAACACTCTTAACTTTCCAAGATGATAAAAAGTGTAGAAAGTGGTTTATTATTGGTAAGCAAGTAGGAACCAACTTGATCATTATGGATGAGCAATTGAAAACTATCATTATAACCATTTTTTGTAAGCATGTGAAAACTTCAACTTAGCATTGAGCATGATAAACCAACCATTATAAATGTTTGCCATTAAATAGGTGAAAACAATCATTTACATAGTAAAAAACCCCTAGGAGCCAAAGAGATTAGGCATAGGCTATTCATAGATTTTAGTGCCCCACTTAAAATTTATAAGGTGACAAATTTTAATTGGTTAAAATTTAATTACTTACAATAACATAAAGAAAGTTATCCTTCATCAACCCCTTCAAAAAGATATCTATCAATATGTTATAATCCAATGATGTTAAGTTATAGATAATCTTTTGTTGCAGATATTAGCCAACTGTTTATTTCAAGTTACAAATTTTAATATGACTTCCTTTTTTTTCAACCTTACCTCCATAAGGGAGACAACTAGAGGAATTGATATATGTGATTGTACACACAAATTTAGTGTTGAACATAAGATAAGAAGAATTTGATGAGCAAATAAACTTGTATTTATTTTTTTGAAGATAATATTATGAGCTCTGATAAATATGTTTGAAGAAGATGTAGGTCCTTTAATTATTCTCTTTGACTTGATTCCAACTTAAAGCTTAAAGAAGCTTGAATATTAACTTGGTGTTTTTCACTTGACTTTGATCAATAGCCTAAAGAAGCTTGATTCTTAGCTTAAAGTTCTCTACTTTCTTTAGCTCTAGAGTTTGATCTTGAAACTCTTTCCCTTTACAAGTGACTTAGGGTCTTATTTATAGTGGATGGGTGGATAGTTTTGCTCACTGCATGTGGCATTATTTTATTTGCTAGACAGAACATCATTATTTAGCACATTTTAATAATGACTTATGACTTAGGGCTTAAATTTGATTCGCCATGACACATCACTTTGTGTATGCAACGAATTTTGATTGTTAGCCATTTATTTATATTATAAAAACTTTTTTAATGATATAAAAACATTTTTTATTGGTGATTAAATATTTATGTGGGTTATATTCTTGGCAAATTGGATTTTATCATTAGTTTGGAATTTATAAGGAGACAAAGTTTGATTAGCCAAAATTTAATTGCCTACGATGATGAAACTTTCAATTTACATCATGACTAGAACTTGAGGGCTAGAACTATGACCTTACTTTGACTATCAATTAGAGCACAACTTTATTTTCTTAACCTATGATAAAGTGAATACCAAGTATTATAGTTTGAACAAGAAGGGAGTTGATAGATATGGATAGCCTCCAATCAATAATAAGATTAAAATTAAAGAAATAAAGAGAATATGAAGAAGGCTAAATTTCATTAACAAATTTTAACAAATAATGTTTTCCAAAATTTCAATCTCTACATACAAATTTTGATGATCACATAAAGACAAGAGACCATATCTTTCAAAAGTTCCAATTTGCAAAAAAATGTATAACCTAATTAGTAATGACAAAATTCAACTAAAAGTTTCAACTTGTTTGTAAAGGTATAAGAAGTTGCAAAAAGTGCATGAACTTCATCATTTTCCACAAAATAAAGATTTCCTTAACTCTTTCTCTTAGCTAGGAGCTTTTCAGATCCTTCACCATAAAAAGAATAATCAGTGAAAACAAATAAGCATTTGCATTGATAAACAAATTGTGTCATGATTTTTGCTTTTGCTTTTTTTTTTTTTAACTATGGCATAAGAAAAATATTAAGAATTTGAATTGGTCTAAACTATGTTGAAACATATATAAGGCCAATACAGGGGATTGGCATAGAGAACCATTAATATGATTATTTCACTCTTTCCATTATAAGGCCTATGATCATACAACTTGCTTAGATCATTTGTTACATGCCTAGCTCATAGTATGTTTTATGTATATTATCTTGTATTGGATCTTCACCTCTTTGAATGATGTCAAATGAGAGAGAAGATAGTGTAAAATATGTTTTTCTTTCTTTAGCCATAAGGAAAACTTGAAGATAGGGGAAGCTTAAAGAATTAAGTTTCTCAAGCTTTGAGTTATGAAGAAAGCTTTAACTCCTCTCTTTATTGAACTTGAATTTCTGTTTTGAATTTAAAAGTCCTTTATAAATGAGTTTTAAACTTTTTTTTTGCCTATTGTTTTGTCATCATATAAAATAATAGTGATGATATATAAATTCATAAATATCATGTACCCTAATTATGATCCAAATAATTACTCATTATTATTAAATATAAAACATTGTTTTTGTGTAGTAAATGGTCTTTCAAAAATTAAATTAAAACAGATAAATTGATATGGGAATACCCTAAAGCAAAGAAAGTTGAGGTTAATTAGGAATAGGATATTAATTAGAATACCTAAAAATGTGATTAAGAGTCTAAGAATAACTCAAAATTAGAGCCAGAACGACTGAATAAATTAAGGGATAAATATAGTGACAAAATCATAATTTCAAGTAACTTTTTGAAAACTCAGAGGAGGGAGTTTTAAATAATAAAATTGAGCTCACTAAAGTTTTCAGAGGTATAGAAAATCATAGAAATCGTCAGAATGGTTAAAACTTTTTTGATTTATAATTTATGCAGTTAATTGACCAAAACTTTTGACTGGATTGTCCAGAATTATTCTAAATCTAATTAATTTGAAACCAAAGGCATTTAATGAATAAGAGGATCTGAATTTTATGATAGAAAAGATGGTTTTAAAAAAGAAGTTAAAATGAGCTCAAACCATAGCATTAAAAAATAAGGGCAAAATTGAAAATTTTTCTTTAAAGAAACCCTAGATTCTCCATATAAAAAGGCCACCCCATCTCCTTTCCCTCACTTTGGCCAAAATTCTTATCTCCCAAATCAAACCCAAAGACTTTCCAAAAGGCACTAAAAATCAAGAGAGATTGAAGTAACCTAAGGTAAGAAATTCCAAGGAATTTGTCTATGCTGCTCTTTTTGCCTAGTTTCTACCCTTCTCCTATCTTTCTCTATGGCTTTGGCATCTCAAAAGATGAAGTTTTGGGTCTAAACTCATGGAGAAAAAAGCTTTAATAAGGAACCAAATACATCAAAATAACCATCATGAATAGCCTTTTCACTTGATGTATAACTCATGGCATGGGAGAAGCATTTTTTTGGTTTTCTATCACTTTATGTGTTCAGCCAGCCT
Source organism: Erythrophleum fordii (assembly GCA_032878935.1). Lineage (NCBI taxonomy): Eukaryota > Viridiplantae > Streptophyta > Magnoliopsida > Fabales > Fabaceae > Erythrophleum > Erythrophleum fordii. Next base: position 24,385,978 of record JAVQMF010000054.1, on the reverse strand, counting down.
AGGGGCGATATGGAAGGAGTTGGTTTTTCATTGTACCATGTAACAACTAGAATTTCTCAAATTTTTCTAAGTCCTAAAATTTTTATAAATCTGCTAGCTACAGTCCGATTATAGCGAATGTACTTGTTCGCTATAATGAGAATCCACTTAGCTATAGTGAATGGATCAGTTCGCTATAACGAGAATGCTTTTAGCTATAGCGAGTTCAGGCATCCCATACAAAAAACTAGGGAGTTCTTCATAATAGCGCATGTGACGACCCTAGATTCTAATATCAGTGATTATGGCTGAATACACGATTAATAAATAATGATCAAGGTTTGGAGTCATTGCAATTAATTACATTAGGGAAATATAGGGGAAATTTAAACCTTGATACTACTAGGATCATCAACTAACAACCATAACGGGAACATGCATGAAAGGGGTTGTACCATCATTAAAGGTTTAGGATTCATCCATTAATCAATTTCAACCCACAAAAACATCCCACCAATGTACTCATACTATTCCCTAACATTAGCCTTACTGAAATTAAGGTTTCTAGGTCAAATATAGGAGTTTGGGGACCTGCGCCGCGACTTGGAACTTTTCCGCCGCGGCTACGTTAGGTTCTGGAGCTCAAAATCAAATTTTTAAACTTGCGCCGCGGCCTGGAACTCTTGCGCCACGGCCAAGTTGCTCTCTGGAATTTTCTTGACGCCGCGGCGAGTTGGACCTGCGCCGCGGCCAACCTATGTGGCGCCGCGGCGAGTTTTGCTACTGTAACCTCCCTAATTAATTTTCTCGACTCGCACCGCGGCGAGGTTACGTCCTGTCACCTCCTGGGCGATTATTTTCACTCCGCGCCGTGGCGAGATTTCTCAAGCCGTGGCGTCCCTCGCCACTGTCACTCCCTAGGCCGCGGCGTGATTCCCTTCTATCACTAGTTTCACTATATTTCGCCTCCTACACTCCATTTCTCTTCTTAGGGACACTCTAAGGTCACTTCCCCTCATTTTATATAGCTCTAATGGCATTTATCTACCTTATTTACTTAGCTATTCTTCCTTTACCAATTCAAAACTTATATGCCCATTTCCGTTCTCTAATCACCCTCTATTAGCAAGTTTATAAAATAGCAACAACAGAATATACATGAACTACCAGCTACTATCCTTTAATACTCAATCAATAGGGGTTCCATACAATGGGGGTTCATACCAATATCTCAAGAGTTACATTTCCATTGACAACCATATTATAGGTCAACAAAGTTTACAGCAGATCATATGAATCCATACATCAAATACTAAGTCAAGAGGGGGTCTAACCCTTTAGTACATACATTCTCAATAAATCAAATGTTCAAGCCTACACTTGGCAATGCAGATACATGATGATGCTATACATTAAGGAATACAAAATTAGCATCTATACTAGCTAAGTCAGCCCAAGTGTAGCCATCTCCCCATAGGTTGAAGCTTATGGATTTTCATCCACTTGCTTACCCTTATCCTTACCCGAGGAACCTTCACCTGAAATATTGATCCCATAACACGGGGTGAGATATAAATCTCAGTAACCAAAATAATTCCATCATATAATCCAGTTTAATCAACATATATGCATGAATCAAAATCCATACCAGAATCATATCAGTCATTTCAGCAAATGAAACAATTAGGCTATCATGATTACTATCCCATACTAGCAATCATATTATCACATGTTAAAGGCCATTAACACTGGGAGAGGCCCGTCCACGGCACCTACTCCCCATTGAGCACAACCAGGGCTCAGTGCATCTGGGGTTGATCATACCCGGTGCCCGATCGTGGCACATGCACGGGTGGCAGCCGCACCACAGCTCCACCATGGACTCACAAGGTCCAATCAAGATACAACAGATAGCCAACCAATTCATTCAACATTTCAAATCATTCATATATAGCAAATATGAAATTAAAGCAGATACATGCATGGAATTAATGTAAACCCCGGTTACCTCACTTGCAGACAATTGCAACAGCCACCACAAATCCCAAATTCGGATTCAAGTATCTCCCACCAGAATTCTCAATGTTTCACCAAAAATCCTAAGCAAATTCGTATAAAATTAGTACCCATAATATAAATCAGCTATGGGGGTCTCAAACCAACAAGGAAAACATCAAAATGGGGGGTTTAAAATCACCAAATACCAACCCCAACCTCAACCTACGAATTTCATCAAGAAAACCCCTAAACACTCACTTTTCAGATTTTGGGTATAATGAAATCTCTCCAAATGAAAAACTAATTGGACCAAATTAAAGAGAAAGATGAGGGGATTAAGTTGTATAACTATTACCTTGGCCAAATCTTGCTCTAAGTATGAGAAAATGCAGAAATCTTGCCCCAAACCCTAGCCTCCTTCTCAACCTCCGAATTTGCCTCTTGAGTTTCAGAAAAATGAAGGTGTGGCTGAAGCATTAGGGTTTTAGGTGGGTTTAAGTTGGGTCAAGGGGTTGGGTCATGGGTTGCTCCAAGTCCAAATCCAATTGGGTTTCAGATTTTACTTGTTGGGCCAGTTTTTAATTGTTGGGCTGCATAATTCTGTTGGGCCAGTTTTCACACATTGGGTTGCTAAAGTTTAATGGGATTTGGGCCTAATTTGATGAGCTCAAGGGCTTGGGTCTGCACAAGAGTAATTGGGCCACTTAATTGAGCCTATACAAGATAAATCTTGGGCCTCTATCTCATTAAATTAGTTTGGGTTTACCTCTAATTCATTGGGCCTCCATTAGCCTCTTATCATGATTTAATTAATTTGGGCCTAGATGTAAATCTCTATCCTACATAAATCCTTAACCCATATCAACAGTTTATCTCTCTAGAATACCTATTCACTAACTTGCCCAATTATGCTCTATTGATTATCCTTAATTAATCTTAATCCATAATTAACACCTTAATTAATTTCGGGGTGTTACATTCTCCCCTCCTTTTAGAAATTTTGTCCTCAAAATTAGACATACCTTACTCAAATAATGCAGGAAAATCCTTCCTCATTGCTTCTTCTGTTTCCCAAGTTGCTTCATCCGGAGTAAGTCCCTTCCATACTACCTTTACCAGGAGGATGTCCTTATTACGCAGCTGTTTGACTTTTGAGTCCACAATCCTTTTCGGTTCAACCACATATGACAAATCATCTTGTAGATGCACATTATCATGCTCAATGACATGTAAAGGGTCCGGGTGGTACTTTTTCAGTTGGGACACATGGAACACATCATGCAATCTGGACAGGTTTGGAGGTAAAGCAACTCTATAGGCCACTGGTCCTATCCTTTCAAGGATTTGGAAAGGACCAAGATAACGAGGACTGAGCTTTCTTGTCCTGATAGACCGTCCTACCCCCGTCACCGGAGTAGCCTTAAGGAATACATGGTCTCCTACCTCAAATTCCAAGGGTCTCCTTCTCTTATCTGCATAACTCTTCTGCCTACTCTGGGCAGCCAACAATTTCTTTTTGATGAGTTCTATCTGGTGGGTGGTTTGGTCCACTATGTCTGGACCCAAAAGACTCCTCTCACTCAACTCTACCCAACACAAGGGTGACCGACACTTCCTCCCATAAAGTGCCTCAAATGGTGCCATTTGGATACTGGAATGGTAACTATTATTATAAGCAAACTCAGCTAAAGGCAAGTACACATCCCAACTCCCTTTCAATTCTAGCACACTAGCTCTTAGCATATCCTCAAGGGTTTGAATGGTCCTCTCAGTCTGTCCATCAGACTGAGGATGATAGGCAGTGCTAAAGTTAAGACTAGTGCCTAAAGCTTCTTGTAAAGATCGCCAAAATTTTGATGTGAATCTTGGGTCTCTATCTGACACAATGCTATTAGGAACACCATGTAACCTTACAATCTCACGAATGTACAGTTGAGCTAGTCTATCTAGAGGATAAGTAGCTTTAATAGGTAGAAAGTGGGCAGACTTCGTCAATCTATCTACGATCACCCAAATAGCATCATACCCCGAGGATGTTCTAGGCAAACCCATCACAAAATCCATGGATATACTATCCCATTTCCATTCCGGAATTTCTAAAGGCTGTAACAAACCTGCGGGTCTTTGGTGCTCAATCTTAACCCTCTGACAAATTAGACACCTAGCCACAAACTCTGCTATGTCTGACTTCATTCCAGGCCACCAAAAGCTCTTCTTTAAATCCCTATACATCTTAGTGGTGCCCGGATGAATGGTGTACCGACTCTTATGAGCTTCTGATAACACTATGTTCCTCAACTCCTCATCCTTAGGTATGCACACTCTACCTTGGTACCTCACCAATCCATCTTCTGATAGATCAAAATCCTTGACCTCACCACTGCCTAGTTGCTCCCTAATTCCTCCCCAGTAGGCATCTAACTCCTGGGCCTCTTTAACCCTTTTCCTAAGGTCATTTTCTATCCTCAACTCTCCCAAAAGAAGACTACTAGGGTTCATTGAAATTGACAAATTCAAATCTCTCATCTCCTCAATCAACCTTTGCTCTCTAAGCATCATCATTGCCATGTGAATAGATTTCCTACTCAAGGCATCGGCGACAACATTCGCCTTCCCCGGATGATACTTTAAGGAAAAACCGTAGTCCTTAAGGAATTCCATCCACCTCCTCTGCCTCATGTTCAACTCCTTTTGGTCAAATAAGTACTTCAAACTTTTATGATCACTATACACTTTAAATTGGGCACCATAGAGATAGTGCCTCCAAATCTTAAGGGCAAAAACTACAGCCGCTAGCTCTAGGTCATGGGTAGGATAATTCTCTTCATGGGGTCTAAGTTGTCTAGAAGCATAGGCTATCACTCTACCTTGTTGCATTAAGACACACCCTAATCCCTTCTTAGAAGCATCACTATAGACTGTGAATGTCTCCTTAGGGTCAGGTATCACTAACACAGGTGCGGTGGTAAGCCTATCCTTAAGCTCTTGAAAGGCATTCTCACACTTAGCATCCCACACAAATGGTTTGTCCTTCCTAGTCAATTTGGTCAAAGGCATGGCTAACTGGGAAAATCCTTTAATGAATCTTCTATAGTAGCCAGCTAGACCTAAGAAGCTACGAATTTCGGTCACCGTTTTGGGTCTCTCCCAATTCAGTACCGCTTCTACCTTGCTAGGATCTACTGCTACCCCTTGTTCCGATATCACATGACCTAGGAATTTGACCTTTCGCAACCAAAACTCACACTTGCTCAACTTAGCATACAACTGATGCTCTCTCAAGGTTTGAAGAACTATTTTAAAATGCTCTTCATGCTCTTCACTACTTTTAGAGTAAATGAGAATGTCATCAATGAATACTACCATAAACCGGTCAAGATAAGGCCTAAAAATCCTATTCATGTAATCCATGAAAATGGCAAGGGCATTGGTTAACCCAAAAGGCATAATTAGGAATTCATAATGGCCATATCGAGTCCTAAAGGCAGTTTTAGGTACATCATCAGCCTTGACTCTAAGTTGGTGATACCCCAATCTAAGGTCAATCTTTGAAAAGACCGACGCGCCAGCTAATTGGTCAAGTAAGTCATCAATTCTAGGCAAAGGGTATTTATTCTTGACAGTCGCCTGGTTCAATTGCCTATAGTCAATGCAAAGTCTAAGGCTACCATCCTTCTTCTTGACAAATAGGACTGGTGCTCCCCATGGAGACACACTTAGCCTAATAAACCCTTTCTCAAGTAACCCTTCTAATTGACTCTTTAACTCAACCAACTCAGCAGGCGCCATTCTATACGGGGCCTTAGAGATTGGACCAGTACTGGGTACCAAATCAACAGAAAATTCCAACTCTCTCTCTGGAGGTAGTCCACTAAACTCCTTAGGGAAAACCTCAGGAAATTCCCTAATCACAGGTATATCCTCTAACCCATCCTCAACTTCAATATGTAATGAAAAGAACACTAGAAACCCTTGGCATCCATGCCTAAGGCACCTCCCGGCTTGGGCGGCAGACACACAAGTAAGCTCAGTCACAGGACAAGTTTCAGGTATGTTTGCGGGTAAGGAAACAGTCTTACGGTTGCAGTCAAGTATAACATTATTAGCAGACAACCAGTCCATACCAATGATTACATCAAAATCACACAAAGGGATATAAATCAAATCAAGGGTAGTACAACGACTATCCAATTGTACAGTACAATTTAAGCATACATTAGATGTAATCATAGAATATCCAGTAGGGGTGGACACAGATAATTCAAATGGCAACAGGCTAATTTTAAGACCCAGACGCTTAACACAGTCATATGAGATGAATGAGTGGGTCGCACCCGAATCAAACAATGCATCTACGACATGATTATGGACAAGCAATGTACCTCGGATCAGGCTAGGGGATCTACTAGCCTCATGCTGCGTAAGGGCGAACACCCTTCCTTGGATAGGTGGCTTAATTGATGAGGCCGACTCACGTGACGCTGTGCAAGTCCACGCATAGTGTCCCGGCTTTCCACAATTGTAACACACAGGACAAGGCCCGTTCCCATGATTCTTCCCACACTTGGCACAAGTGGGTGGGGCACTCATTGCAATTCTCGGTGGTCCCATACTTCTTCTTTGAGGGACATTCCTAGGGGGTGGTCTCCTTCCCCAAGAGCCACTCCCACCATGGGTTCCTTTCTTGCTTCCGCCCCTAAAGGGCTCTATGCCCCGGTCATGTTTTCCTTCCAGGGTTTTCTTTTTCTTGGCCTCAGTCTCCATCATGGCCCTTTCTGTCACCCTACACTTCTCCACTAGTTCATCAAAGTTGCAGATTTATAGGGACACAATTTTATCCTTGATCTCTGGTCTCAGGCCCCTCTCAAATTTCTCAGCTTTCCAAGGCTCATCATCAAACCTCTTTAGGTAGGAGGAGAAGCGAGACAGCTGAATGAATTTGGCCGCATATTAGTCTACATTCATATCCCCTTGCTCAAGGAAGTTAAACTCAGCTTCCTTGTCGGCCCTCACTGATGGGGGAAAATATTTGCTTTCAAATGCTGTTTGAAAGCTCTCCCAGGTCAAGGGTATCTCCCTTGCAACCATTAATCTAGAGGCACTCTTCCACCAGTGCTCTGCCTCACCTTCCAACTTATAGATGGCCAGCTTTGCTTTTTGTTCGGTGGTGCAAGTCATAACCCCGAAGATCTTCTCTATTTGCATTAGCCACTTCTCGGCCTTCTCAGTGTCTAATTCCCTCAAAAATGATGGAGGATTGGCCTTTTGGAACTTAGACAACACCACAGAGAGGTCACCATCCTCTCCCACACCAGGGTTTTGACTAGCCCCCACACGATTTCTCACTGGCACCTCTTGGTTTTGCTTACTCATATTCTCATGAAGTTGTTGCAGCACTTGCACAGTCGCTGCATGGGCCACGGCTTGCTCTTGAAGCCGATCAGTCATTGCCCTCACTGTAGTTTCATGGGCCTCAGCTTGTTCCTTCATTCGGTTGGCCATGGCAGCCATGGCCTCTTGCATCTCTCTTAGCATCTCAGTGGTTTCTCTACGAGTAGCCATTTAACTCTTTAAAGCTACAAGCACAACCACAAGCATCCCTTATTAAGCTATAGCCCAAGGCAAACAAAACACACTCCACCCATGGTAGATATATGTACAGGTATGAGAGTTATCATCAGGTCATAATGTTCCTATTCCTATCATGCATGCATCATGATTGCCAAGTTTTCTAACAACAAAGATGTAAATCAAACACACATGCCTGAACCATTGCTCTGATACCAACTGTGATGACCCTAGATTCTAATATCAGTGATTATAGCTGAATACACGATTAATAAATAATGATCAAGGTTTGGAGTCATTGCAATTAATTACATTAGGGAAATATAGGGGAAATTTAAACCTTGATACTACTAGGATCATCAACTAACAACCATAACGGGAACATGCATGAAAGGGGTTGTACCATCATTAAAGGTTTAGGATTCATCCATTAATCAATTTCAACCCACAAAAACATCCCACCAATGTACTCATACTATTCCCTAACATTAGCCTTAATGAAATTAAGGTTTCTAGGTCAAATATAGGAGTTTGGGGACCTGCGCCGCGATTTGGAACTTTCCCGCCGTGGCTACGTTAGGTTCTGGAGCTCAAAAACCAAATTTTTAAACTTGCGCCGCGGCCTGGAACTCTTGCGCCGTGGCCAAGTTGCTCTCTGGAATTTTCTTGACGCCGCGGCGAGTTGGACCTGCGCCGCGGCCAACCTATGTGGCGCCGCGGCGAGTTTTGCTACTGTAACCTCCCTAATTAATTTTTTCGACTCGCGCCACGGCGAGGTTACGTCCTGTCACCTCCTGGGCGATTATTTTCACTCCGCGCCGTGGCGAGATTTCTCAAGCCGCGGTGTCCCTCGCCACTGTCACTCCCTAGGCTGCGGCGTGATTCCCTTCTGTCACTAGTTTCACTATATTTCGTCTCCTACACTCTATTTCTCTTCTTAGGGACACTCTAAGGTCACTTCCCCTCATTTTATATAGCTCTAATGGCATTTATCTACCTTATTTACTTAGCTATTCTTCCTTTACCAATTCAAAACTTATATGCCCATTTCCGTTCTCTAATCACCCTCTATTAGCAAGTTTATAAAATAGTAACAACAGAATATACATGAACTACCAGCTACTATCCTTTAATACTCAATCAATAGGGGTTCCATACATTGGGGGTTCATACCAATATCTCAAGAGTTACATTTCCATTGACAACCATATTATAGGTCAACAAAGTTTACAGCAGATCATATGAATCCATACATCAAATACTAAGTCAAGAGGGGGTCTAACCCTTTAGTACATACATTCTCAATAAATCAAATGTTCAAGCCTACACTTGGCAATGCAGATACATGATGATGCTATACATTAAGGAATACAAAATTAGCATCTATACTAGCTAAGTCAGCCCAAGTGTAGCCATCTCCCCATAGGTTGAAGCTTATGGATTTTCATCCACTTGCTTACCCTTATCCTTACCCGAGGAACCTTCACCTGAAATATTGATCCCATAACACGGGGTGAGATATAAATCTCAGTAACCAAAATAATTCCATCATATAATCCAGTTTAATCAACATATATGCATGAATCAAAATCCATACCAGAATCATATCAGTCATTTCAGCAAATGAAACAATTAGGCTATCATGATTACTATCCCATACTAGCAATCATATTATCACATGTTAAAGGCCATTAACACTGGGAGAGGCCCGTCCACGGCACCTACTCCCCATTGAGCACAACCAGGGCTCAGTGCATCTGGGGTTGATCATACCCGGTGCCCGATCGTGGCACATGCACGGGTGGCAGCCGCACCACAGCTCCACCATGGACTCACAAGGTCCAATCAAGATACAACAGATAGCCAACCAATTCATTCAACATTTCAAATCATTCATATATAGCAAATATGAAATTAAAGCAGATACATGCATGGAATTAATGTAAACCCCGGTTACCTCACTTGCAGACAATTGCAACAGCCACCACAAATCCCAAATTCGGATTCAAGTATCTCCCACCAGAATTCTCAATGTTTCACCAAAAATCCTAAGCAAATTCGTATAAAATTAGTACCCATAATATAAATCAGCTATGGGGGTCTCAAACCAACAAGGAAAACATCAAAATGGGGGGTTTAAAATCACCAAATACCAACCCCAACCTCAACCTACGAATTTCATCAAGAAAACCCCTAAACACTCACTTTTCAGATTTTGGGTATAATGAAATCTCTCCAAATGAAAAACTAATCGGACCAAATTAAAGAGAAAGATGAGGGGATTAAGTTGTATAACTATTACCTTGGCCAAATCTTGCTCTAAGTATGAGAAAATGCAGAAATCTTGCCCCAAACCCTAGCCTCCTTCTCAACCTCCGAATTTGCCTCTTGAGTTTCAGAAAAATGAAGGTGTGGCTGAAGCATTAGGGTTTTAGGTGGGTTTAAGTTGGGTCAAGGGGTTGGATCATGGGTTGCTCCAAGTCCAAATCCAATTGGGTTTCAGATTTTACTTGTTGGGCCAGTTTTTAATTGTTGGGCTGCATAATTCTGTTGGGCCAGTTTTCACACATTGGGTTACTAAAGTTTAATGGGATTTGGGCCTAATTTAATGAGCTCAAGGGCTTGGGTCTGCACAAGAGTAATTGGGCTACTTAATTGAGCCTATACAAGATAAATCTTGGGCCTCTATCTCATTAAATTAGTTTGGGTTTACCTCTAATTCATTGGGCCTCCATTAGCCTCTTATCATGATTTAATTAATTTGGGCCTAGATGTAAATCTCTATCCTACATAAATCCTTAACCCATATCAACAGTTTATCTCTCTAGAATACCTATTCACTAACTTGCCCAATTATGCTCTATTAATTATCCTTAATTAATCTTAATCTATAATTAACACCTTAATTAATTTCGGGGTGTTACAGCGCATGCCGTAGCGGGAACAGAGGCTTGGGACTGATACGTGTTCGCCAGAGTAAGAGTTATTTTTCACTATAACGGGCGTTAAACCAGAAAAGTGTGAAAAAAGAGAATTTTGCTTCTTAAAGAGTCTAGATCCTCTCATTTTCTTCTAACCAACTTATACTTTGTCTAAAACAGAGAAAAGGGCTAGAAAGAAAGAGAAAAACAAGAGAAGCTAAGAAAGAAGGAAAGAAACCAAGGAAAAGGTAAGCAAAACTTGAGATTTTCATAGCTCTCCTTCTTAAAATTTTATCCTTCTCTCTTTGCCCTCTCTTTTTATAGTTTTGGTTGTTGAATTAGCTTTGTTTTGAGCTTGGTTCAGAAGAGGGAGAGTGGAGAATTAAAGGAAAGGTGAAGGTAAAAGAAAACTACTCTTGAAGAAAGCTAGAACTCAAGGTAGATGCTTATGTATCTTTGCTTCTTGTGTATATTGGTTCTACCAACTTGAGAGCTTAAGAGAGGAAAGAAGTCTGACCTAGAATAAGTAAGAAACCCTTGAATTAGAGTGTAGGGAGTTGAAAAATGCAAAGGAATTAAGAGAAGAGCTAGTGAAATTCAAGAGGGAGAAACTAAGGATTCAATCCCCTAGCCTTTGTAAGTAATTGTTTGAGTTCCAAGATAGCAATTGCATGCTACTTGTTGTGTCTAGGCCTAAGAGAAGTAGCTCCACCTAGTTGTGATTGTGAGAAGGGAAAGGAGAAATCAAAGAAGGAAGGCTTGTGTTAGCTTATAAGGTAGCTCTCCACTCTTTCTTGTTACATTCTTGGATGTATAATAGTCATTATATGCTTGTGTATGTGCTTGTATTGTGAGATATGCCATTTGATATTGCCTTGATGCATTAGTACCAATATGCTTATATTTTAGGTTGTGAAAATTGTTTAGGTAAGGTGGTGCCAAAAGTCCCATGTGATGGGTGAGGTGGAGCCAAAAGTCTCTAAGGATGGGTGAGACAAGGCCAAAAGTCTCATGGATGAGTGAAGCCAAGCTAAAAGTCCCTAGACCCTGGGTGAGGCCAATCCAAAAGTCCCAAAAATAGGTTGAGGCTAGACCAAAAGTCCCTAGAGCTTATTCTTGGCATTGATATGGTTTTCATGGCATATAAATCATGTGTTGTATGATTTTGATTGGTTGGATGCCTACTTGCATGCCTTAACTTATTTATATACCTTGATTACTTCCTTGAATGAGTGTATGAGCTATTAAGATTCTATGAATCTCACTTCCTTCCCTCTCCCATCTCATGTGGTTCAGGTGGAGCTCAAGAGCCAAAGAATGGAGGCCATGAGGCATAGATGGCCATTTCTTGACATTTTTGCACACTTATGCATAGTTGATGTATAGGAAAGCCAAAGTGCTTATGTATACATATTCTTTTTGAGATGTAAATGTTTAAACAAGTGTAAAAGCATGTATAAATGATATATGAACAATGTATCGAACTCAAGTAATGGAAATATGAGATTTGGCTCTTGGTGGCTTGTATGTAGTAGTATATTTTTACCCGTAATATAATGATTTTGAGATGTGTGATGGTTCAGACCATTTGGGCAATTCATATATGTTATGCTTATACTTTAAAACTTGCTTAAGAGGTGCTAGAGCATGTAGGAGGCCATTTAGACCCATTTTGAACCATAAATAGTGTCAAATTTGCCAAATTTGTGAGCTCTATCGAGATATGACCAAATGAGCTCTTATTAAAATAAAATTTGGCATGTATTTAGAGTTTGTTGAGAGCTTTTTGGAAAGCTAAAGTATAGAATATTTAGAGGTTTAGGGAATATTTGGCGAATTGTTGAAGTTGGAGAATTTTTTGATTTTGGTTAGTGTACTGTGCTAATGGGTCCAAAAATAAATCTATATCATTTATGAGGCAAACAGTATCCAATTGTCATAAAATTTTATAGGCATAAACTAGAAATGTACAGTAACCTATACCAACTAGAAGCACCTCAATTGGAGGTCTGTAGAGGGAGAAATAACTTTTTGAAGTTCTGTGTCAATATCAGGGAAGCCATCCGACCTTTATTACTATTCTATCATATTTCGAGGTCCAAAGGCCATTGAAATGATATGGAATTATTTTTATCCTCTATTTAACATCTGTATCTTTTCAAATAGGTATAGTTTTCCTAGATTGGATTTTTATGGAATTAGTTGTGAAGTTTTGAAGTTTATGATAGCAAGCTGTATTAGTACCAGGGACAGCCGAACCTCTGTCTTTTTTTTTTTTATATCAAACATAGTCCAAATGCTGAGATTGTGGTTTAGAATTATTTTTAATATAAATTTAACATCCAAAGCTTTCCAGAAAGTTATAGTTTTCTTGATTTCTATTTTTTTAGAATTAGTTATGATTTTCCAAAGTTAGAGCAAAAAATTTGACTTTTAGGCCCATTTTTCGAAAATTGCATTTTCTAGTTTTTGGCTTTATATCTGTGGTTTATGGGTTGTTTTATGCTATGTATGAGTTGTATAAATGGAGTGGGAGTAGAGAATGTGATTGATGGGTTCACAGGCCCGACGGGGCGAAGTATGACTATTTAAACCCTAACTTAAAGTAATAAAATGCCACGGTTTCAGTCCTTTTCTTAGGAAATAATATGGAATCGAGTTTAAGTGATGGATAATCATGGTTAATACATTATGGTGTTATATACCATGCTAGGAATTAAGGTTTTGGAATGTGGAGATTAAGATTTTGCCATTATAACAAAATAAAAAGACATGGAATGCATAAATGGAAACCTAGGGTTTTGATTGCACCTTAGCAAATATGAGGTCTTAGAATGATATTTTAAGCCATGTAATAGTATAATTGAGTTAAAAAGAAGCTAATGATCTCAGTTAGATACCAAATCCCTGAAAGAAAACAAAAACTTTATGGAAGCTAATTAAAGTGCATGTCTCGGCCATAGACCATATGAAGCACCTAGGAAGAATTTTCTTTGATTTTAAGGATAGAAATGGTCTAGGTATGAATTATAAATACCAAAAGAACCATTAGTTTGAATTTAGAAGACTTATTTCGAAATGTGAAAATTTAAGGTTCTATTATGCATAAAGAAGCAACTTGGTGCTAGACTCTTTGATTTGAATTTGTAATTACTCTAATGAATTTAAATGAAGTCATATGACTTACATTGAGTGAGAAATTAGAGCCAAGATAATGAATTATATGAGTTACTTCATTATACCACTAGATAGAGCCATATGAAAGTGTAAAGCTAGAGTTAACTTATGTAAGGCTTATGTGAGTCTAGAGATGGTTTCATTGATGTATTTATGTCTTGTTTGATATGTTTAGGCCAAGAAAGTCAAGTTTCTCTTGAGTGTATTTGTGAGACCAAGAAAGGAAAGTGAGAACCAAGGAAGGAATTTATGCTTCTTGAGTAAAGATAGCTCTTCATCCATTCTTGCATGCTTATGTTAGATATTTGATTGTCATTGATTACTTGTCGATGTGTATGGATTATAATTCTTGTCTATTGCTATTGGTATGATAATTTGATGTAAGTATGTTATATGAAATACATTTAAAATATGGAATGGCTTTTAATTGGTGAGGTTATGCCAAAAGTCCCTTAATTGGGTGAGGTGAAGCCAAAATTCCCAAAATATAGATGAAACAAAGCCAAAAATCTCAAGAATAAGTGAGGCTAAGTCAAAAGTTCTTAAAAATGGGTAAGGTTAATCCAAAAGTTTTAAATAATTAGGTGAGACTAGACCAAGAGTCTCTAGAACTTGTTTTACTTTGATAGATGCATATGACTTCAAATATTTGATTATATTTGATATTTGAATGCCTATTATACATGCTTGCTCTCTTTGACATGATAACATACCTTATAAGTGTGCTTAAAGGGTGAATGAGTTATTAGGATTCAAGAATCTCACTTTCCTCTATATTATTTCTAACCATGTTTAGGGAATTCACAAGGAAGCAAAAATAGAGACCAAAGAGCATAATTAATTTTACTTTGATAATAGTTTAGCATTTTATATATTTCAATGCACAAGGAGGGTTGTATATATTATTTTTGTAATGTAAACATTCCCACAATTTCAAATGTATGAGATTATGATGTAAATGTCACTTTTGAATGTAAATGTGTAAGAATGTGCAATTTAGGTATATGCAAGCTATGGAATATGTATGTATAATGCCAAGTGGATGAGTGATTTTGAGTTGCATAATATTTGAGACTTGATTAAATAGTCATATATGTTGTATTTTATGTTTAGGACGTGCTTAAATGGTCACATGCGTTGAAGAGACCCATTTTGAACCATAAATATGCCACTTGAGCCACATTTTATCTCTAACCAAAAATCAAGTCAAATGAATCAATTTTTAGAAGAAATTTGGCAAGTATTTAGATCTTATTTAGAGCTTTTCATAGAATTAAAGAACTTAATTTTTAGAGTTTTGTAGAATTTATTATGATTTTTCAACATTGGCTAAAAATTGTAGAATTACCTAGGTACTATTCATTTGGTCAATTCTGGTTTTTTGGGTATTTGAGAGGCCAAATGGACTCCAATGCTCATGAAATTTTACAGACATATAGTTGGCATTATAAGCTTTCTATAGCCATTAAGCTTGCATAAAACAGAGCTATGTAGCCAAATATTTATATGCTCAAATTTTTAGGTCTAGTTGTGCTTTGAAAATTTGATGCAGTTATTGTTCTATTAGCATTTTCATAGCCTAAATGAATTTTTTTTTTATTTGAAATTTTTACAACATGTAATTCATATCCTGAGGTTTTCATAGAGTTCTAATTTGCACAAATCAAAATTTTCTAACTCAAGATATGAATTTTAAAGTTAGTGGTTAATATGTGAATCCATGAGAGATGATGCAATGATACTAGACTGAAATGCATGGCTTGAGATATGAATTTCATGCTTCTTTTTATGATGTTTCATGTTGAACAAACTTGTTTAAGATGCATTATGAGATCTATATGCTAAATTTATGTAATTAGGAATGGAAAATTTGGGCCTTTAATATCAATTTATTCCATTGCTAGAAGTGCTAGAAATAAAAAAAAATTGATGTTGTAAGCATGTTATAATGTAAAATAGGTGTTGTTTCTTTATGGTATAACATTTTGACCATTTTGTTATAACTCTTACTACAATTATACTTATTAATTATAAAAAAATAAAATTGATCCTATTAAGATCCATTACTTATTAAATAAATCAATATTTTAAGCAATCAAACATGAAATGTTAAATAAAATATTATTCTATATTTAGTAATTATTGCATCATAATTAAAGTCTATATATAGTATTTGAGTTCATACTATCATCACGTAAAAATTAAAGAGATTACTAGTCTCAAGCTTTCTTATTGTAGATGCCATAATACAAAATTACGTACTAATGATTAGTGGAAAGAATTAAAAGTCAAGGTAGACCTACAAAGAAGAAGTTCTTTTATGTTGCATGTTGCTTCAATGGTTATAAAGAATTTATAAATTGCTTAGTAGCCCATAAACTTATAAATAGGTTTAGTACAAGAGAAGTTCTAAATTGCTTATGTATGTTGTAGTCTTAGCATTAGACAATCACTTATAGCAATCTGAAGTAACTATAGTAATCTTCTTTAGCAATAAATAGTTAGAAACTACTAAAAGCATCTAACTGCCCACCTTATATGAATTGACATCAAATAAGGAGCCCATAATGAGAAAATAAAATAATTAAATCAAATAAAAATCAAATAATAAATGAAGCAAATAAAAATTAGAAAATAAACGAAACAAATAAAAATCAACAAAAGGAAAAATTAACTTCTAGCTATGGTTCACTATTTGGTGAATCCGTTGTTGATGAGTGACCATATGAGGCACAAGAGATGCACTCTTAAAGAAACCTGAGCCATAGCTTCAACTTTCTAAGAACGTGGATTTTGCCTAAAAATGATTGTCCAATGTCTAGGATGGCTGCTTATCAACATCAGAATCACCATCGATCCTAGTCAATATTTTGAGGATGTGCTTTAGAGAAAGCAACATCATTTTCACTTCTTGAAGCACATAATTAAAATTGAAATCATTCCACTAAATTGAAGTTAGGAGTATTGAAATCATTGTGCTTTTTAAAGCATATCCTCAAACTACTTAGTGCATAAGAGAACAATTCATAAGATAATAAACATCTTAATTTACTCTTCCCAAATTGTGAAATAAAATGCAATAATGTTCTTTGGGTTATACATCCACTATCTTGAATGTCATTCTCATCCATCAGAATTACATCAATGATGTATCCTTCCATGAAATTATAATGTTCATAGGAGAAAGTAATGTTGGCATAATTCTATGGATGAGAATATCTAAGATCATGAATTTATAGCCTAAAAAACTTGTTTTCATTTTAGTTCAAAACTATAAAGCATGATGTATTTAGAGCATGCTTATTGTCTTATTGATTCTTGTCCTATGCAACAAGTATTTTGAGGATGTGCTTCAGGAATCAAAAACAATTTCAATATTACCAACCTCAATTTGATAGATTGATTTCAGTTTTGCTGATGTGCAGAAGCAAAATGAAATTGCTTTTTTAAAGCAAATTCTTGAAATACTGATATCATTCTATACTGAAGTGTTCCTACATCCTCCGAATACACCCACATCACATTGCTTAGGCAGAAACTCAAACTCATTTTTTCTTTATTGATGCAAAGTAGATTACTAAATGTTCCTAACTTTGATTTATTCTTCTTAAGTTTTAAGTTAAAATAAGATCACATTCAATTAGGAAGTGTAACACCCGATTTTCATAAAAATAACGAAAATGGGCCAAATATAAAAGAGAGTCCTCTAAAATGAATTAGTTAAAGCCAATTAGAATTAGGATAAAATTCTAAATATTAGAAAATGAGGAATTAAGGCTTAGGATGCCCAGAAACTGGAGTCGAAGTGGCTAAAGAAAGTTTGATGAAATGCAGTGGTATTTTCATAATTTTAGGCAACTTTTAGAAAACTCAAAAGAGGAACCTTTAAATGAAAAAATTAAGTCTTTTGAGATTTTCAGAGGCCTTAAAAACTATATGAACTCCTAAAATAGTTAAAACCCCTTCGATTTATGTTTTAGAACATTAGTGAAGTTGAATTTTGACCTTTTCATTTGAGAAGGTTTTAGACTTGATTTGAGTGATTTCAAAGGCCATTTGTAGGTTAGAGAACCTACATTTTATGATGGAAAAGACGATTTTTGAAAAGGAGTTGAAATGAGCCTAAAACAAGAAAACCAAGAATGAAGGACAAAATTGACATTTTGAAAAGCTTATAAAGGATCCCTAGCTATATATAGGTGGCACCCTACTTCTTCCTCACTTTTGGCTAACCTAATTTCTACCTAAAACTAAGGAGAAGTTCTGTTAAGAAAGGCATACAAGAGGGAGCTTTGAGGGAGGAGAAAAACCTAAGAAAAGGTAAGAAAATCTTTGAAATTTCAATCTCTTTCCTTTAGCAAACTTGTTCTCCTCATTTTCCTTTTTCTTTCCATGGTTTTGGTGTGTGATTTGTATTTGTTTTGAGCCATGTGCAAAAGGGAGAAGTGACGATTGTGTCATGCAATCTCAAATAAAAACTAAGTAGCAAAATGAATTATGTAGATAATGGTGCAACCTAGGTAATTTCCTAAGGAGTTTGTGCCTCAATTTGTTGTGAAAGTGTATTCTAAGTATTACTAATTGGAACTTGTTTAGGGGGTTTTGAAATGCTAGAATTTAATTGAACTAAAATTTAATTGACAAGAATAAAAAAATTAAGACTAAATTGAAGTGAACAGTTAAGAAAATGTGGTAGTTAGCTTTGTATTGGACTCTCTAGAATTCAATTATCCTTGCTTCCTTTTTAGTGGACTAAATTTGGATTTAATTTCTTGCTCATTAGTGTATTCCTTATAAAAGCTCTTGAATGACCATCCAAGATTCAATTCATCAATTATTCAAGGAATTTGCAACCACAAGAAACCTTGAAAAATTAATTAATTGAATTAAGAATAAGAACACACTAAAACCAATCCTAATTGATCAATAAAATTTGTTGTACAATCCACTTAAGATGCTAATTAACTAATTAGATTAATTAATTCCTCAAACAATTAATTGTACAAAAATTTCAGCCATTTAATCTAATAGTTATTGCATCAATTAGCCTAAAATCAAGAGGAATTTAAAAGTAATTTGCACAGTACTAATTCTGGAATTTTTACAAATATGTGATGATCACAATTAATATTCCAAAGATCAAATTAAATTCAATCCACAAATTAACACAATCCAGTAATTTTTAGTAATTAAATTCCTAAATTAATAAACTAAATCTAGTCAAATTAATAAGAAAAATAATTTTGAAATTAAAAGATGGAGCAAAGAATTTTTATCCAATTTGGTGGGAAAATATGGAGCTCAAATCCATATCTGGGAGTTTCCAAGCTTCAGCTAGCCACCATAGATGATTCAAGCTACCATGGAGAATTCAAATGGAAGATAATTGATGGAATAAGCAACAGCCATGGAGAAACCGATGAGAATTTCTTCCTCTTCACCTCTCTAGAGCTCTCGCGTTATTACCTCGTGTTTTGTCTATTCCCCTAGCTCTCAGCTCTCCTTTCTTGTGTTAATCCCCCGCTTGATGTTCTCGCTGTACGTGTTTTCTTTTTGTCACTCAATCTCCATCTTCATTAATACGCGTTACCCACAGCTCATTCATCTTGCAATTTACTCCCACGTCAGCTTCTTCAATTCAGATTCATACAAAACCACGTCATCTTCCACGTCTTGCTCTTTATGTTTTTGCTTTGCAAACCATTGCTTCTAGCTTCTTCACGTTAGAACTAAGAAACTTGAGCCTCCAAACCTAAGCTACTTCCTCGTGTTGCTTCCAAGCTCCTTCATGCAGCTTTCTTCACTTACTCTCTTCTGCATTCGAGCCTCTCAACTCGTGGCCTCATTTTCCATTCAAACCAGAACCCACTCAACTTGTAGCTGGTTCTTCTTTCATTCTGCAGCTCATTCCACACTTTATCTAGCTCTCCTAGCTTCAGCCCATTGCTTCACACGTCTAACCCAAGTTCTGCCTTTGCATGTGTGTATTTTCGTGGCCTGAACTTCTCCCCACAAGTAGCTCATTCTAACCCATAAGTATGCATGCATGGATGGCTCTCAATCCAGCTTCTCTTTTCTCCTCTATTCATGTTACTATTAAGCTAGTTCCTAGCCCATTCTAGCTTCCTTTCATGCAGCTGCTCCTTCTTCCTCACATGTTTGCTTTCATTCCACGTAACATTTACTCTCCTTCCACTTTAGCTGCCCATTGTTCAGCTTATTGAGTAGCTTCCACGTAAGAACAAGGGAGCTGGAGTTTGCTTCTTCACATGCTCTGTTTTGCTCTTATCTTCTTCATTTTCTTACTCTATTCTAGTGGGTGGAAGTGTAGTGGCTGGTTTTAGGAGATTGAGTGTGAGTGTGGGCTAGCCATGCATGTGAGTGTATATGGTGAGGTGCCACGTGAAAATGGAGAAAGAATGGATGCACTAAGGATGAAGTGGCTCGTGGCATTTTTCTTTTTTAATTAATCTTCCATATTTTCTCCAACATTGAGATTTAATTTGCTCAAAGTCTGCATAAAAACAATGGAGAAAATTAAGTAGGAACAATCTTACAAAATTATTTAAACAAATTTATGCATTAAAACCAATAATTTTGCAATTTAATTTCTAGAATATAGAAATGGTCAATAAGCTCAATTATCCTCCAATTGAAGTCTTTTAAGCCAAAATTTATTATCAAAAAGCCTAATTAAAAGAGGAAAAATATATAGAAATTAGCAATTATAAAATTCCCCCACACTTAAGCTTTTGCACTCCCGGGCAAAAGAAAACTAAAGCTCCAAGAAAGAGATAATTGAAAGGGAATCAAGAAAAATGGAATTGTGTAGGTCATTTAGCACAAGGAAGCTTTAAGCAAATCAATAGCTCAATTCTCCAAGTCATATCACTTGCATCAATGCAACGAGTACCATGGCAATATACTTAATGAAAAATGAAATGCAAGTCCCTCACTTAGATAGTGTTTATCACTCTACTCTTTAGCATTTAGGATGAAGTGCTTACTCTCAAATTCCATCTTATCTAACTTTACTACCATAAGCTTGGCAATTATCTACGTCTCCACCACCAAAATCAAATGCCAGTGAATGAATCAAAAGGTCTTTATTATGGTTGTAATGTAGGCTTATGTATGAGACAAGTGGAAAACAAAGGAATGAAGGAAATTCAAAAAGTAAATTAGATGCTTAAAATCATCAAGAGCATTAATATAAGAATAGCGATGGAATGCAAGTGCATTTTAAGGCCCTAATTACCACAAACAAAAAGATATGCACTAAGAGAACAACTTTTATTTCCTTTTTCTTCTCTTTCTCTTTTTTTTATACATTTCAAATGCTTTTCTTTTGCTTTGTTTTTTTTTTTCATTTTATTATTATTTTTTCTTGGAATATTTTCAAAGAAGAACAAACAAATGGCCTATAAATGATGTAAAAAATACATCTCCACCAACCTTAACAAGATACAATGCCCTTAATAATCAAAAGCATCATAATCAAGGTAGGAAGAACATTCGTTTGATTTTCATGGCTAAAAGGCTAAAAAGAAAACATATATGGCTCAAAAGGGGTAAATAAACAATTGTAAGATAGCTTTTTGGCTTTAGTTAAAACAAAATAACAATGAATGCCTTAATCCTTTTCATGCATGGCAAATGAATAAATGTGGCCTTGAATAAGATTCAAGCCAAATTCTAAAGTAAAAGCAAGATAAGGGATACATACTAGAATTGAATAAGCAATTGGTTCAAACATCTCACAAGGCAAATTGACCATGATCAAATTTCATTAAAGTAAAGCTAATTGCAACTTAACCTGCATTCTTAACACAAGATCCATTCCCTATCAAATTAAGATATATCGAAGCCATGATCCCCTCAATACTAACAACTTACACAAAAGCATAGTTTTTTTTTCAAAAACTGGAAAATAACATAACACTTCAACATTCCAAAAACAAAACAACAGACTAAAAACCTATAAACTAGAAAAAATCAACTAACCAAAACAAAACAAACCTAAAAATTTTATTTGTATCCCCCCACACTTAAACATTGCATTGTCCTCAATGCCAGCACACAATCCAATAAATAGATAAAGACAACATAATATAAAAAGGGAAAGGGAAAGAGTACAACCGGAGATCAGGGTAGGTCATGAAGTTGAAGCTCCTCCTTGTCATCCCTTGGAACTCTTTCATGAAAGTGTTTAAGTCGATGTCCATTAACTTTAAATTTAGCTCCCATCTGCTCATCCTGAAGCTCAACTGCACCAAAAGGGAAAACATTAGAAACTATGTAAGGACTTTCCCATTTAGAACGAAGTTTACCTAGCATAAGTTTCAAGCGAGATTTATAAAGTAAAACTTTTTGGCTGGCAATAAACTCCTTTCTTGCAATCCTCTTGTCATGGAATGCCTTTGTCTTTTCTTTATAGATCCTTGCATTGTCATAGGCTTCCAATCTAATCTCTTCAAGATCTTGAAGTTGGAATTTTCTATGAGATCCCACTCCATTCAAATCCAAATTACATTTCTTTACAGCTCAATAAGCTTTATGCTCCACTTCTACCGGTAAGTGACAAGCTTTTCCAAATACTAGCCAATAGGGTGACATGCCAATAGGAGTCTTGTAGGCAGTCCTATAGGCCCAAAGTGCATCATCTAGCCTCTTGCTCTAATCTTTCCTTTTTGGCTGCACTGTTTTCTCCAAAATTTGCTTCACTTCTTAGTTAGAAATTTCTGCCTGGCCATTTGTTTGAGGGTGGTATGGAGTAGCCACTTTATGCATAACACCATACTTGCTAAGCCAGCCGTGCATACTCCGGTTACAAAAATGAGTGCCCTGGTCACTGATAATGGCTCTGGGAATACCAAACTTGCAAAAAATGCAAGAGCGAACAAACTCTATAACCACAGAAGAATCATCAGTCCTAGTGGGTTTTGCTTCCACCCATTTTGAAACATAATCAACAGTCAATAAGATGTATGAAAAGCCAAAAGAAGTAGGAAAAGGTCCCATAAAATCAATGCCCCACACATCAAGGACTTCACAAAACAAAATGGGATGCTGTGGCATTTCATTTCTCCTAGATATGCTACCTATTTGTTGACACCTGACACATCTTTTACAAAAATCAAAGGTATCACAAAACAAAGTAGGCTAATACAATCCACTATCTAGAACCTTCCTAGCTGTGCGTTTTGGACTAAAGTGACCTCCACATGCAAGTGTGTGACAAAAATTCAAAATAGAATCAAATTCTATATCAGGCACATAACATCTAATCACTTGGTCACTAGATAGTCTCCACAAGTATAAGATCATCACAAATAAAATACCTAGTTTCACTCCTAAACTTATTCAACTGATATTTAGTCAAATCAATAGATAGTTCAGAAATAGCTAGATAATTCACTAAGTCTGCATACCATGGGTAGAAACTATACACAGCACACAAATGTTCATAAGGGAAATCATCATCAATAGATAAAGAATTTACCTTTGAAGCTTCAATTCTCCTCAGGTAGTCTGCCACCAAGTTTTTAGCTCCACTTTTATCCTGGATATCAATACCAAATTCTTAAAGTAGAAGCATCCATCTGATCAATCTTGGCTTTGCATTAGGCTTTTTCAGCAAGTACTTCAAGGCTGCATGATTAGTAAAAACAATGACTTTAGTATCAAGCAAATAAGATCTAAATTCATCCAAAGCAAAAATAATAGCAAGAAACTCTTTTTCTACGGTTGTGTAATTTGCTTGGGCCCCATCTAGAGTCTTGGATGTATAAGTAATCACATGGGACCTCTTATTCACTCTCTAACTTAAAACTACACCTACAACAAAATTAGATACGCCACATAAAAGCACAAATGGAAGGTTCCAATCAGGGGGTTGAATAATGGGTGGGGAAGTCAAGCGTTTTTTAAGATCATCAAAAGCTATTTTACATGCATCATTAAAATGGAAATCAACATCTTTTTGTAACAACTTAGACAATGGCAAAGCAATTTTACTAAAATCCTGAATGAATCTTCTATAGAAACCTGCATGACCTAGAAAAGACTGGACCTCCCAAACATATGTCGGGTATGGTAGAGAAGTGATAACATCTATCTTAGCCTTATCAACCTCTATGCCCTGTTCAGATATAATATGACCCAATATAATGCCTTTTCAAACCATAAAATGACACTTTTCAAAATTAAGTACAAGGTTGCTCTCTATGCATCTAGTTAGGACTCTATCCAGACTACGCAGGTAATCATCAAAAGAGTCCCCATATACAGTAAAATCATCCATAAAAATTTCTATACATTGTTCAAGGAAATCACTAAAAATGGAAACCATGCACAGCTGGAAAGTTCCAGGGGCATTGCAAAGACCAAAAGGCATTCGTCTGTAGACATATGTTCTAAATGGGCATGTGAACGTTGTCTTCTCTTGATCTTCCGGAGCTATGCATATCTAGAAATACCCTGAAAATCCATCTAGAAAACAATAATGAGATTTTCCAGTTAAACGCTCAAGCATCTAATCAATAAAAGAAAGGGGGTAATGATCTTTTCTAGTGACTAAATTAAGCCTCCTATAGTTAATGCAAACTATCCAACTGTTTTGTACACGGGTGGGCACCAATTCATTATTCTCATTCTGGACAACTATGATCCCTGATTTCTTTGGAACCACCTGTATAAGACTAACCCACTGATTATCAAAAATAGGATATATAATACCAGCAGATAAAAGTTTAGAAAATTCCTTTTTAACCACATCCAGAATAAGTGGGTTCAGTCACCTTTGAGGTTACCTTACTGGCTTTGCCTCATCTTCTAACAGAATTCTATGCATGTATGTATTAGGGATAATGCCAAGTATGCCAGCGAAGGCCCACCCTATTGCTTGTCTTCTCCTCCTCAAGACCTCTAGAAGCTTCTCTTCCTCCTCTGGAATAATGTCACTGGCTACAATCATCAGAAGCTTCTCATCTTTCTCCAAATAGGTATACTTGAGATTGTTTGGCAGTGGTTTGAGCTCTAAGGTAGGAGCTTGCTCAACCGAAGGTATGAGCTATTTGATTTCAATCTCTTCCATGCCAAATACCTATTCAGATAACTCATAGACAAAAGAAACAACTTTCCCATCTTTGGGAATATCAGCAGAAGGAATGTCAATAAGAGAACCAACAGTAGTAGCAACATCAGTATCACTATTGGATGAACTAGTCACATAGCATCTAATACCACTATCAATAGGCAAGGAAAGAGTGGAAATATATGAACTAGCACAATCAACATATCCAGAAGTGACATCAACATGCAACATATCCTGAGAATTAGGAAATTTAGTAACATCAGAGCAATCAGGGAAAACAACAGCATGCACATCATCTCTAGAACAAGAGGATTGATCTAGACTAGTATAATCATCCAAATCAGTCACAGGCTAACCAACAATGAAATCAGTATAAAAAGAAGAGGTCTCAGAACCATGATAATCAGTACAAGTACAGAACTCACTATTCACAATAAAAGCACTAATCTGGGTACATCTGTGACATATAGTAGTTCTAGAACATATATAATCAAGAGAATCATCCAAGTCAGCAATATCATAGGAATTAGTCAATAAACTATCCTTAAAATCAATACTGGCACTATCAACTAGCATATCAATTAGGCTGATACTGAAAATAGAGTTATCATCATAGGGGTGTTTCATGGCATCAAATATATTAAATTGTATCACATTGCTAGCAAACTCCATTTGAAGAGTACCCTTATGCACATTTATAATTGTCTTTGCAGTTTTTAAGAAAGGTCTACCTAGAATGAGTGGGGCATGTCCACTAGATCTATATCTATCATCCTCCATGTTAAGGACATAAAAATCAGTTGAAAAAATCAAGTCCTTTACCTTAACCAGAACATCCTCCAATACTCTTGAAGGATAAGCAATGCTCCTATTTGCCAACTGCACAACCACTCCAGTAGGTTTTAGCTTTCCCATCTATAAAGATGAATAAACAGATTTAGGCATAACATTTATAGTAGCACCAAGATCAATCAAAGCATCAGAAAACTCAAAATTCCCAATAGAGCATGGAATTGTAAAAGTGCTGGGATCTTGACACTTAGTGGCCATTGTTAGCTATGTGAGTGCTGAAACATTCTTACCAAAATTAACTTTTTCATTCCCTTTTAGACGCCTCTTGTTAGTACATATTTCCTCGAGAAACTTGGCGTATTTAGGGATAGTCTTGATTGCATCCAACAAGGGCATATTGACCTCCACCTTCTTGAAAGCCTCAAGAATTTCTTTTTCTATTTCTGCTTCAGTTTGCCTCTTTCCCAAGGTAGGTCTATGTGGGAAAGGCAAGATCTTTTTTGGCTCCTCTTCTTTGTTAGGCTCATTTGGTGTGACATGTGTTTTTGATGACACCGACTTATCCATAGTAGTGGTATCTGAGGATCCCTAGACCTCTCTTCCACTCCTAAGAGTGATGGCGCTAACATTGCTACTATTCCTTAGATTAACAATTGTTTGTGATGGTAATTGTCTTGATCCTTGGCTTTTTACCTCACTGAGAGAGCTAGCCAACTGGCCAATCACATTCCCCATATGCTTATTCTGAGTTTTCATGTTATCCATTTCTTGTCTGTGTCTAGCCTCATTCTGTTTTATTTTTTTCTATCTTTTCCATGAGTTGCTTCATCATAAACTCCATGCTGTTATCCTTTCTGGGTTCCTCTTGGATAGGAATTGATTGCCTAATAGGTTGGGAAGACTGTGTACTAGGTCCTACAACATTATATCTATTTTGCTGTTACCCTCCCCCATATCTCAAGTTAGGGTGATCCCTCAATCTTGGATTGTATGTATTAGAATAGGGATTATATTTTTGCTGCCCTTGTTGCATTAGCCTGACTAGAAATATCCCAGCACAAATCTCTACCCTCTCCTCTAACATAGGGCACTGATCAGTAACATGTGTAGCCAAACAGCATATATCACATAGGAGTCCCACCAAGGTAGTAAAGGTAGATGTCTGCCTAGGTGCATAGCACTGTGGATAAGAATGTGTCTGAGTAGGGTAGGACTGTGGTGCACAGGTCTGAGAAGGAGTAGAGGATGACTGTGGCTACTGCCGATCTAAAGCAAGCTATTGGAGCACAGTAGATATTACATCAATCTTACTCTCAATTCTCTGACCATAGTCTATAGTATATAATTCACTAACTTCTCTTACTGTCTGCATTGATTTGGACCCAAATTGTTGAGCATTCTGAGCCATCTTATCAATTAACTCCCAGGCCCTTGTAGGTGTTAGATCACCTAAGGCTCCACTAGAGGTAGCATCAACTATGTTTCTGTCCATGTTCAACAGCCCCTCATAGAAGTACTGAATAAGCAGCTGATCAAAAATTTGATGGCGAGGACAACTAGCCAGCAACCTCTTGAATCTTTCCTAGTATTCATATAAAGTCTCGCCACCATTCTATCTGATCTCGCATATTTCTTTCCTTATTGATGCAGTGCAAGATGTAAGAAAGAATTTTTCCAAGAATAGCCTCTTCAGTTAGTCCCAAGAAGTGATGGCACCGAGAGATAGATAGTACAACTAGTCCTTAGCTAAACCATCCAGGGAAAAAGGAAATGCTCTAAGCTTAATTTGTTCTTCTGAGATGTCTTGTGGCTTCATTGTAGAGCAGACAACATGGGATTCCTTTAGATGTTTATGAGGATCATCTCCTGCAAGTCCATAAAATTTAAGAAGTAAGTGAATTAAACCATATTTAAGCTCAAAATTTGCATCTAATTCTAGGTATTGTATATAAAGATTTTGATAATGCACATTAAGAGCTGTCAATTCTCTAATGGTTCTACCATGCATGTTATTATTCAAATTTGCATTTACATTCAAGTTAGCTTGAACATGTATATTCATGTTAGCATTCATTTGATCTTGTTCAGCAATATTATCTCCAGCAAATTGAAGTACACAATTAATTCCTTGCACACAATCAAAAGTAGAAGAAATAGAACTATTGATTCCTACACTATCCTTGTTCTTCTTAATCTTTACTTGTCTTCTAAAGGTTCTTTCAATTTCTGGATCCAAATCAATTAATTTTTCACTAGAGCTCCTTGTCATAAACCAATTAGACAAGTAAAAACTAAGAAGGAACACAAAAATCAATAATGAAAAATTAAAACAATAAATCTAGAAAAATTAGAAAAATCCTAGAAAATTTGAGAAAATAATAAAAAATTAGAAAAAGTGCCTTAAACGTTGGAATTTGCTTAAAACACCCAAAAACCTTAGAAAACAAAGTTTAAGAAATTTTTGGGCACTTTAAACAAAAATTCTAGCAAGCGGCAAAATCATATCAAGCAACCGAAATGTCCAAAATCTAAGCTTAAAACAGAGGAGAAATAGAACAAAAACTAAGCTAAAACAGGGCCAAAAAAAAAAAAATACTAAGAAACCCTTTCAATCAATTAAGAAATTAAACTCCCTGGCAATAGCTCCAAATTTGACGATTGTGTTGCACAATCTCAAATAAAAACTAGGTAGCAAAGTGAATTATGTAGATAATGGTGCAACCTAGGCCATTTCCTAAGGAGTTTGTGCCTCAATTTGTTGTGAAAGCATATTCTAAGTATTACTAATTGGAACTTATTTAGGGGGTTTTGAAATGTTAGAATTTAATTGAACTAAAATTTAATTGACAAGAATAAAAAACTTAAGACTAAATTGAAGTGAACAGTTAAGAAATGTGGTAGCTAGCCTTGTATTGAACTCCCTAGAATTTAATTATCCTTGCTTCCTTTTTAGTGGACCAAATTTGGATTTAATTTCTTGCTCATTAGTGTATTCCTCATAAAAGCTCTTGAATGACCATCTAAGATTCAATTTATCAATTATTCAAGGAATTTGTAACCACAAGAAACCTTGAAAAATTAATTAATTGAATTAAGAATAAGAACACATTAAAACCAATCCTAATTTATTAATAAAATCTGCTACACAATCCACTTAAGATGCTAATTAACTAATTAGATTAATTAATTCCTCAAACAATTAATTGCATAAAAATTCCAGCTACTTAATCCAACAACCATTGCATCAATTAGCATAAAATCAAGAGGAATTTAAAAGTAATTTGCACGGCACTAATTCTGGAATTTTTACAAACATGTGATGATCACAATTAATATTCCAAAGATCAAATTAAATTCAATTCATAAATCAACCCAATCCAGTAATTTCTAGTAATTAAATTCCTAATTAATAAACTAAACCTAGTCAAATTAATAAGAAAAATAATTCTAAAATTAAAAGATAGAGCAAAAAATTTTTACCCAATTTGGTGGGAAAATGTGGAGCTCAAATTTGCATCTAGAATTTTCCAAGCTTCAGCTAGCCACCATGGATGATTCAAGCTGCCATGGAGAATTCAAACGGAAGATAATTGATGGAATGAGCAGCAGCCATGGAGAAACCGATGAGAATTTCTTCCTCTTCGCCTCTCTGGAGCTCTTGCGTTGTTACCTCGTGTTCTATCTATTCCCCCAGCTCTCAGCTCTCCTTTCTTGCATTAATCCCCCGCTTGATGTTCACGCTGTACGTGTTTTCTTTTTGTCACTCAATCTCTAGCTCATCTTCACTAATACACGTCAGCCACAACTCATTTATCTTGCAATTTACTCCCACGCCAGCTTCTTCAATTCAAATTCATGCAAAACCACGTCATCTTCCACATCTTTCTCTTTGTGTTTTTGCTTTGCAAACCATTGCTTCCAACTTCTTCATGTTAGAACCAAGAAACTCAAGCTTCCAAACCTGAGCTACTTCCTCGTGTTGCTTCCAAGCTCCTTCATGCAACTTTCTTCACTTACTCTCTTCTGCATTCGAGCCTCTCTACTCGTGGCCTCATTTTCCATTCAAACCAGAACCCACTCAACCCTTAGCTGATTCTTCTTTCATTTTGCAGCTCATTTCACACTCTATCCAGCTCTCCTAGCTTCAGCCCATTGCTTCACACGTTTAACCCAAGTTTTGCCTTTGCATGTGTGTGTTTTCGTGGCCTGAACTTTTCCCTACAAGCATCTTATTCTAACCCGTAAGTATGCATGCATGGATGACTCTTGTAACACCTCAAAATTAATTAAGGTGTTAATAATGTATTTGGAATAATTAAGAATAATTATTATAAAATAATTAGGTAAACTATATGAACGAAAATTTATAGAGAAATAAAGCTATTAATATAGGTTTAAGTTTTCAATTGGGTTAAAGCTTAATTTGGGCCCAAAATTTATTTTAGTAAGCCATGGATAAGGATTTATGGAGGCCCAATGATTCTAGATGCAAGCCCAACTTCTTATCATGAGACTTGGGCCAAGAGAAATCACCTAGTAATAGCCCAATCTGATTTAGTGAAATAGAGGCCCAAGACCCAATTTATATGAGCTCTTATAGTTCGCCTAACACACATTATGCAGACCCAAGTTGGATTGACTCTTGGAACTTGGCCTAACCCAATCAAATTTCTGTAGCTTAACTCATGAAATAAGGCCCAACAAGCATAAAAATTAGAACCTATGAGGATTTGGGCCTTCGGGTCAACCCATAACCCATTTGGGATCCAACTTAAACATAACTAAACTCTAAATACACTTAGCCTCCTCCCCATTCTGCAGAAAAAACATAAGAGGCAAAGCAAAATTCGGAGGTTGAGAGGGGGGCTAGGGTTTTTCTGTATTCCTCCATCATTTCTCACTTCTAGAGGAAGATTTGGCCAAGGTAATCTATATAAAACATGTCCCTCACATTCTCCTCATCATTTTAGCTCGATTAGTTTCTAGTTTTGAGCATTTTCATCTCCTTCTCAAATTTGAAATTTGGTGTTTGGGTGTTTCCTTGTAAGGTTTTCGGAGCTAGAAGTTAGATGGGTGATTAGGTAAGCATTTCCCTTTCATTTTGTGTATTATTATGCTGGAAAGTGTCCTCAAGGATTGATTTTTATAATGGGTTCTGCTATTATGTAAAATTACAAGGAGATGAAGGTAAAATAATGAAAATTCTGGGCTTGATGACTAAAATTTGAATTTGGGTATATTCCATGGTGTGTTCTTGGTAGTTGATGCTCAACCCAATCCATTTAAACTCTTAGATGTATGGGTAAGTGATTCCTCTCCTTTTAAGAGACGTATGTACTAAATTCCCATCATTTGGACTTACTTTTGGTGCATGGTTTGTGTATGTGCGAAAATGGAGTTGTGGGGAGCAAATCATGATGAGCTTTGATGTATGAATCCTAAATTAGTGTAATATATCATTAGGAAGCTTGGGTAAGAAGCTCTCAATGAACTTTTGTTAAGATTAATCTGTGGATAGGGAAATTCCTAATTAATGATAGTTAAATGATGATGATTATGCTTATGTTAGGCCCAGTGTGCTTTGAATCATGATGGTAGCTAGAGGCAGAGTAATTAGCTTCATTGAGGTAACTGGGGTTATTTTCCTAATTCCATGTATATGTTCATGTTATTCTGCTATTTGTTACACATACTTGATTTTGACATTCTAAATGACTGGTTAACTACTTGATTGTTATTGTAATTAGGCCTTGTGAGTCCATGGTGGAACTGTGGTGCGGCTGCCACCCATGCATGTGCTTCGATCGAGCACCGGGTTGTGATCAGACCCCAGATGCACTGAGCTCTGGTTGTGCTTATTATGGAGTAGGTGCCGTGGACGGATCTCTCTTAGTGTTATTGGCCATTAACATGTTGTGTATGATTGCTAGTATGGGACAGTAGTTATTGATAGTTCAACCAGTTCATTTGCGAATTGAATTGATGATTCTAGTATTGATGACATGAAATTGCATTGGATTGATGACTTGTACATATATATGGAAATTACCTTTTGTTACTGAGATTGTATATCTCACCCCATTGTGGGCTAACATTTTCAAGGACCAGACCTCTTAATGGCAAGGAAAAATTAATAGAAGCTTATTAAATGGTTTGGTAGCACATAGGTTTGGGAGTCTTGTCAAATTGTATTGTAACTAGATTGCTAGTTTTGTATCATTGCTGCATTGCATCATGAGTTGCCAAGTATAGGGACTGTATATATAATTTAATTATCATGGAATTGAACATTATGATTGTAATTGGCTAACAATGGATAAGTGATTTAATCTTGTATGAACATTAAGCATTGACCCCATGCACTTTGTGACCAGAATACATTTATTGTCATTGATCTATGAACTCACTAGTTTATGGTGGCTACAGGGTTAAGGATCCACATTTGGGTTTTGAATGGGTAATGATAGATGTGTTAGGTAGATTAGGTAAAAGAAAAACACTAAATATTCATAAACTAAGTTAAAGTGGCCTAGAGTGTTGCTAGGGGGGAAATTAGAGAGCATGAGATGAAATCTTGGGAGTTATAGGAACAGTAGGGAATTGGTCGCGACCAACATTTAACTAGCCTCGACCAAATGGTAACAGAGAGAAATTGGCTGCAGCCAACATTTAATTGGCCTCGGCCAAATGTGATAAACCTGCTAGGGAAGAAAATAAAGAGAAATTGGCCACGGTGAATAGTGAGGTTAGCCGTGGCTAAGTCTGAGAAGTAAGTCTAAGGGTGTTTCAGAGGGTATTTGGCCACGGCAAAAGGGGTATTTGGCCACGGCAGAATGCGTGAAATTTATAGAGGTATAAGGAGTTGAACCTGAGAGTAATTGGCCGTGGCGAAAAGGAATTTAACCACAGCGAAGGTGCTCAATATCTCATATTCACCTAGAAACCTTAGTTGCTTTTATAGTAATACTAAGCACTGATTTAGAAATACTTGTAAGAGGTTTTTATGAGTTGGAATTGATGGATGGAAGAATCAAAGGCTCCTTATTAATGATTAAATTCACTTGCACATTTGAATAATTATAGTTATCTAATTAATGACCCTAATAACATTAAGGTTCAAATTTCCAAGCATCTTTCGACTATAATTAGTTGTAATGACTTTCAACCCTAATTTAAATTTTATGATTATTAATCACTTACTTAACCTTAATTATGATGATTAGAAGTTAGGGTCGTTACAGCTCTTAATCCAACTTCTCTTTTCTCCTCTATTCGTGTTATTATTAAGTTAGTTCCTAACCTCCTTTAGCTTCCTTTCATGTAGCTCCTCCTCCTTCCTCACATGTTTGCTTTCATTCCACGTAACATTTACTCACCTTCCACTTTAGTTGCCCATTGTTCAGCTTATTATGTAGCTTCCACGTAAGAACAAGGGAGTTGGAGTTTGCTTCTTCACATGCTTTGTTTTGCTCTTCTCTTCTTCATTTTCTTGCTCTGTTCCAGTGGGTGGAAGTGTAGTGGCTGGTTTTAGAAGATTGAGTGTGAGTATGGACTAGCCATGTATGTGAGTGTATATGGTGAGGTGCCACGTGAAAATGGAGAAAGAATGGATGCATTAAGGATGAAGTGGCTTGTGGCATTTTATTTCTCCAATTAACCTTTCATATTTTCTCCAACATTGAGATTTAATTTGCTCAAAGTCTGCACAAAAACAATGGAGAAAATTAAGTAGGAATAATCATACAAAATTATTTAGACAAATTTATACATTAAAACCAATAATTTTGTAATTTAATTCCTAAAATACAGAAATGGTCAATAAGCTCAATTATCCTCCAATTGAAGTCCTTTAAGCCAAAATTTATTATCAAAAAGCCTAATTAAAAGAGGAAAAATATATGAGAATTAGCAATTATCAAGAAGTTTGAAAATCCAAGGAGAAGATAAAGCAAAGGAGATGACTCTTGGTAAAGGCTTGAATTAAGGTAGAAATCATAGCTTTCCATGCTTGCTTCTCCTTGTTCTTTAAGAGGTAGTTTTGGCCTTATATAGAACAACTAAAAGGACCAAAATCTAACCTAAACCAAGTATGAAACCTAGGTTTTTAAAGGTAAGAAATAAGTATATGCAAAGAAGTTCAAAAAAGAAGCATTAGAAAATAGGTTTCCAAAGCCTAGGGTTTTCATTGCACCTTAGTATGTATTAAGCTTTCTAGTGGTATTTCTAATTGTCTAAGAGTGTATATGGGTTCTTGAGATACCTAGAAAGCTTCACATATGCCATTTACTTTAGGAAAACAAAGGTAGCTCCATTGGTCCAAAAGGTGTGCATAGTCTTGCCCAAGCATGGATCTTATACTTAGGGAGAGTTTTAAATTTTTTTAAGGGTAGAAAGGGACTAAACATGATAGAAGAATATCAAAAGAAGGCTTGGAAAAAATTTAAAAGCCTTGATTTATGTGATGGAAGTGTAGGCTCCATAATAAGACTTAAAGAAGTAACTTGTGTCTAAACTCATGGGAGTGAGTTTGTGATAACTCTAAGAGACTTAAATGGAGTCAAGAGACCTAGGTGGAAGGAGAAAAGGCAACCAAGATCTTGAATTCTAGCACTTACT
The DNA here is from genome assembly GCA_032878935.1 of Erythrophleum fordii. NCBI lineage: Eukaryota > Viridiplantae > Streptophyta > Magnoliopsida > Fabales > Fabaceae > Erythrophleum > Erythrophleum fordii. Next base: position 24,351,832 of record JAVQMF010000054.1, on the reverse strand, counting down.
TCATTAGGTCTTATATAGAGCCATTATGTAACCATAGAACAAAGTGAACTTCCATAGAGAGTGTGTGATGCTAGAACTTGCTTCCATGACGTAATTGTGTCTTATTTAATGTGTCTAGGCCAAGAGAATCATACTCCACCTCATTGCAAGTGTGTAGCCAAGAGAGGGGAAAAGTAATCCAAGGAAAAAGTGTTGAGTTCTTAGTTCAACATAGCTCTCTAACCTTTCTCACATGTATAGTTTAGTTATTTTCTTGTCATTGAGTGCTTGTGTGTTTGTTTGTGTGACGACCCTAATTTCTTATCATCATAATTAAGGTTAAACACGTGATTAATCACTATAGGTCATGAAAATATAGAAGAATTTAAATCTTAATGTGATTAGAGTTATCAATCATACGATTTCATACACTTATATTCATAAGGGAATTAAACATCCATTTATAAGCCTTGGATTCCATTACTCACCAATTATAACTTATCCTAATGACTCTAGATTATCTCTTATAGTTAACATATGAAAAACCAAGGTTTTCCAGTTAATATAAGTGTTTCAGCATGTTAGCCACGGCTAAATTACCCTTAGCCGCGGCCAATTCCTTTCTGTTTTACCCCTTTCTTTATCACTAATTTCGCCGCGGCGAGTTGGACCTTCGCCGCGGCCAACCTACATGGTGCCGTGGCGAAGAAGCCTCCTGGAACTCCCTCGCTCGCCTCTCAATATTGACTGCGGCCAATTACTTATTCCGCCGCGGCCAATTCCTCTCTGAAATGCTGGGGACATTTTCCTAAAAGTTCGCCGAGGCCAATTCCATAATTCGCTGCGGTGAATTATGGTCTGGATGACTTCCAGTTTGACCTCTCACATTTCGCCACGGCGAATTCCTCTCTGGCACTCTCCCTGGGCAACCTCGCCTCTATTGGCCGCGGCCAACTCTATTTTTGCCGCAGTGAAATTCCTTCTGAGCCTATAACTCCGAAATTCTTGCCTCCTACTCCCCATTCTCCCTTCATTAACACCCTAGGGCCCCTTTACCTTAATTATGGGGCTCAAATAGCTTTCTTTAGCCTAATTTATCCGACTAATCTATCCTCTATTAATTCAAGATTCAAGGGTCATTTTCTTTCCTCTAATTACCCCATATCAACAAGTCCATTTATCAGCAATTTGTAAAATAAAAATAACAAGAGTTCATGAACTATCAATAGATATCACTTATGTCAAGATTACATCTCCAATAATAAGCTACATCAAAGTTCAACAAGGCTCATTGTAGATAACACAAATCCATACATCAATTACCCATTTAAAGTAAAGCCTACTCCTTAACAGATACACATTATATTATCAAAATACATACTCCTACACTTGACAATATAGATACATGATGATGCTATACAAGACCTAACAAAAATCAGCATCTATCCTATTCTACTCAGACCAAGTGTAACTTCCCCACACCGGGCCTCAGCTCATGGATGTTCATCCACTTTCTTACTCTTATCCTTATCCGAGGAACCTTCACCTGAAATTGTAATCCCATAAAACGGGGTGAGATATAAATCTCAATATCCAAGACAATTCCATGATATAATTCAGTTTAATTAACATATATGCATGAATCAAAACTAACATCAGAATCATATCAGTCATCTCAGCAAATGAAATAATTAGGCTATCATGATTACTATCCCATACTAGCAATCATATTTTTAACATGTTAAAGGCCATTAACACCGGGAGAGGCCCGTCCACGGCACCTACTCCCCATTGTGCACAACCAGGGCTTAATGCATCTGGGGTTTGATCATAACTCGGTGCTCGATCGTAGCACATGCACGGGTGGCAGCAGCACCACAACTCCACCATGGACTCACAAGGTCCAATCATCATACAATAGATAGCCAACCAATTCATTCAACATTTCAAATCATTCATATACAGCAAGTATGAAATTTAAACTGACATATGCATGGAATTAATGTAAACCTCGGTTACCTCACTTGTAGATAACTTGCAACAGCCACCAATGGTACAGAGTATTCCTATAATCATAGCACCAAATAATTACTACTCTAATTCATCATTAACGGTTACAACAAGTGCCCAAGAAATTTAAATGCTATTAACTACCTTAAGAATATCTACCCAGCCACCACAAATCCTAAATTCGGATTTTAGTGTCCTCTACCACAAATCTCAATATTCCACCCCAAAATCCTAAGCAAATTTGTACAAAATTAATACCCATAATATAAATCAGCTATGGGGGTCTCAAACTAACAAAGAAAGCATCAAAATAGGGGGTTTAAACTCATCTAACACCAGCCCCAACCTCATCCTACGAATTTCTCCAAGAAAATCCCCAAACACCCACATTTCAGATTTTGGGTAGGATGAAAATACTCCAAATGAAAAACTAATCAGACCAAATTAAAGAGAAAGATGAGGGGATTAAGTTGTATAACTATTACCTTGGCTAAATCTTGCTCCAAATATAAGAAAATGTGGAATTAAGCTAAGAACCCTAGCCTCTCCTCCTCACCTCTGAATTTCTCTTGTATTTTTGTGTTTTGCTGAATGGAAAAGTGGCTGGTCAGCTTTTAGGGTTTTAGGTAGGTTTAAGTTGGGTCAAGGGGATGGGTCATGGGTTGCTCTAAGTCCAAATCCAATTGGGTTTCAGATTTTGCTTATTGGGCCAGTTTTCAATTGTTGGGCTGCAAAATTTCATTGGGCCAGTTTTTATACATTGGGTTGCTGAAGTTTAATGGGGTTTGGGCCAAGTTTGAAGGGTTCAAGGGTTTGGGTCTTCACTTAATTCATTGGGCCTCCATTAGCCTCTCATCATGATCTATTAATTTGGGCCTAGATGAAATTTCTATCCCAATTAATTCTCAAACCCATGTTAACAATTTATCTCTCTAAAATTTCCATTCACTAACTTGCCCAATTATTTTCTGTTAATTATTCTTAATTACTCTAAATCCATGATTAACACCTTAATTAATTTTGGGGTGGTACAGTTTGAGCCATAAGAAACGTTTCTAGCTTATGCTTACATATTATGGTACCATTATATTTCTTGAAATGTATTCATGATGGCTTGATGGCTTGCTTGGGTTTGGTGATGCCAAAAGTCCCTTAGCATAGTGAGGATGAGCTAAAAGTTTCTATGAATGGGTAAGATAAAGCCAAAGGTCTCAAGAAGAGTGAGGCTAAGTCAAAAGTCCATTGAAAGTGGGTGAGGCAAATCCAAAAGTCCCAAGAAAGATGGGTGAGACTAAACCAATGCCCTTGAGAGCTTATGTTTGTTATGTATAAATTGATGTGCCCAAGAAAATGATTTATATATGATCACTAATTGCTTGAATATCATACTTGCATTCTTTGACTTATGTATGCATCCATTATCTATGTTTGAAAAGGTTAAAAGCTATTGGATTTTTTGAATATCACTCTTCCTTCACACGTGTCTAACCATGTCTAGGCAAGCCAAGTGGACAAAGAAATAGAGGCCAACAACCTTGAGAAGCCAGACTTTGACAAAGAGATAGAGAAATAGCCTTTTTATTTGTATTTTGATGTCAAGAATTGTAATCATGAGGTGTATATATGATGTAAACCTTTGAGTATGTTCTAATATATATATATATATATTGTGTGTGTGTCAATATGGGAGCTAGATGAATGAAAATGTGAGATTTTGCCACTCATTTGCCCTTATGTGATATGATATACTTTGTGTATGTATGTATGTGGCATGTAATATCTGGTATATTGTAAAAATATCGAAATGAGTCGGTTTGAAAAGCAAGTCTCCTGAGATGAGTGATTTAAGACTAAATAAAAATTGGATAAAATTTTAAATAATAAAAAAATGAGGATTTAAGCCTTGAGTTGCTCAGAAATTGAGGCCGGAGTGATTCAAAAAAATTGCCGAAAGACTAGTGGCATTTTTGTAAATAAGTGTAATTTTAGAAAACACATAAGAGGGCTTTTTAAATAGAAATTTTGAATTGCTCAGGGTTATCAGAGGCCCTAAAAATCATGGGAAGCCCTGGGACCAATAAAGCCCCTCCAGTGTACTTTTTCCAATGACAGTGAACTTGAACTTTGACAGATACGCTCGAGAAGGTTCTAACTCTAATTTGAGTGATTCCAAAGGCATTTTATTAAATTGGGAATCTAAATTTTATAATGGAAAAGATGGTTCTAAAAAAGGAGCTAAAACAAAGCCAAACCAGAAATGCCATTACGAAAGGGCAAAATTGGAAATAATTTTAAAAAGAAGCTTCTTTATTCTTCTTTAAAGCTCACATACCTTTTCCTCCCACTTAGACTGACATTTCTTCTGCCCAAATTTTAGAAATGAAGCAGCTCCTTTAGGCACACAAATAGAAGGAGAAAAGAGGAGAAAAACTAAGGAAAAGGTAAGAATTTCTAAGAAATTTCATACTTCTCCTTCTTCAAACCTTATTCCTCTCTCTTTACTCTCTCTTTCCATGATTTGGGGTGCTTATATGGTTCTGTTTTGGGCTGAATTCAGAGGGGGAAGTGTAAAAATTCAAGGAGTAGATTAAGCAAAGGAAGAACCCCTTGGAGAGAACTTGATTCAAGGTAAATTTCTTGTAAGATGATGCTTCATCTTCTATGTCTAGACCCTATATAGACCCAAGAGAGGGGGAGGGTTTTGTTTAAGAACCATTGAGAATTTGATGAATTAGGCTATGGGAACTTGGAATATGCCAAGAGATTTCAAGAAAAATAAATGAAATGCATGAAGGAAAAGTGTAAAGTTCTTAAAAGCAACATAAAAATTGATTCAATGTATAAGTTTTCTTGCATATGTAAGTGTTCTATTGAGCTTTTAAGACTCTTAGAAACCTTTCCAAGTGGCTCCCATCAAGGAAAAATCAAGAACTCTAAGAACCTCTTCCTTGGGGCTAGGTTCGACCAAGGCTTCTTGGATAGGCTAGGGAGTGTTTTAATTTGTTCTAGCCTTGGTTTGGGACTCCATAAGATGTTAAAAGATGGGAGGAACTATTGGGAAAAATTTAGGAGCCATGGAATGAAAGATGGAGAAATGGTGTCCATAATGGTATCTTAGGAAGCAACTTAGTTTTCCAATTGTGCAAATGATTGTATGATGGCTTCAAGGACCTTGAATGGGGTCAAGAAGCCTAGAAATGAAAAAAGAATGGAGTATAAAACTTAAATTACAAGGGTTGCTTCAATAGGCCACCAATAGAGCCATTATGTGAACCATGGAATCATTTATGTTTTTTTAGAAAACAGTGTAGTGTCTTGGCTTACTTCAAAAGTGTAATTATGTGTTATTTATGATGCTTAGGCCAAGAGAACTCCAATACACGTAGGTGTGTTTGTGGAACCAAAAAAGGGAAGGAAAAAGATCAAGAAAGGCTTGCATCAATTCAAGGTAGTTCTCCACCTTATTCTTCATACATTCTTGTGTGCATATATATGTCATTGTGTGTTTGCATGTACTCTTGTGATTTGATAACATGTCACTTGATGTCTTGATGTTGCATTAGTACCAATGTGTATTCTTGAATAGCTTTGCATGTGGAAATGGCTCACAAGGGTGAGGTGACGGGCGCGTCGCGCACCCTTCAAAATAAAACTAGGTTGAACTAAATATGTAGCTAGTGGCACAACCTAGGTCATTTCCCTTGGAATTGGAGTTCAATGCCTAATTGGATTTTCTAAATGTTAAAAGAATCTAAAGTTATCTAATTTGGGGGGTTTTTGATTGAATTAAACTAAGTAAAATGAAATTGAATTAAAATTCCTAATTACTACCTAATTATATGAATTGTGGGTGGAGAATGGTCTTGTGACTAGCTTTGGATTTGTCCCTTGGTATCCACTATTATTATCCTAATCCAATTGTGATTAACTCTGGCCTAAGAGTCCCTAATTGTGTTCATAACAAATTATCTTAGGTTACCACGCAAGAATCAAGAGATTAACAAAATAATATTGCATTGAAACCTCAATCCTACATTAAATCGTTAACTCTTGTCTTTAAGATCAATGAACACCCAATTTGATTAATTAACTGATTAATTAGCCTCTGATTCATCATCCAAAGATGTTTAACTAACCAACTAAATACTAAGGAATCCTCAAATCAAACAATCAAGCACATAATCTCACTCATGCATTTCATCGAACACCTTTGTGGCATACATGGGAGATTAGAGAGAAATGTAAAATTTAGTGTCCAATCCAACCAATTAATCAACAAAAAGGTTTCCTAATTAGTGTCTAACCAGTCACTAATTACAATTACACAAATTCTTTATTAAATACAACTTAACTAAGATTGTACAAGAAAAAGAAAAAGTGTAGGAAATTAAGAAAGTCTTAGCCAAAAATTCTGTGTTCATCCATGGATTCAAGCTTGCACCAAGTGTCTTCCTCCTAGCTAGCCTCAAGATGGAGATTAGAGCTTCATGGAAGTGGATGGAGGTGGAGAATGAAGGAAAATGGTGTGGTGAATGGCTACTGGACGAAAGGGTGGAATAACGATGGGATGGAGTGCGTATGGAATTTGTGTCTCACGAAGGGACGATGTGTGCATATATATCACGATGAAATGGAATGAATAGATGGATCTCTTTTATTCGATGGATTAGATGGACAATGGATGATGTGTCCAGCCCCTCCTTGTGCTTCATTTGTTTTTCACGTGCTTCCCCTTTAATCATTCACGTGCTCTCTTCATTTGCTAATTGCTCGTAGCCTTTTTTCCTTCTTTGCATGAATAGGTGTAGGCCCCAACATAATGCTACATGCTAAAGTGTTGAATATAATAAAATAAAATCTATGCTTCGTGTTTCTTTATTCTTTTTCCACGTTGGCCTTCATGCAGCTGTATTGCTTGTCATTTGCTTTGTTTTACACCTCTGTTGCCCAGCCTGTTGCTTTCTTCACTCGATGCTTCTTCTTTACTCAAGCTCTCCAAATTAGAGGTTGCCACCTTCTCCTCCATTCAACTCATTTCCTTCTCTTTCACCACGTGTAGATGCTCTTGTGTGTTGTTTTCTCCATCTCCATTTCTTTGCCTGTAGCATTGTTCTTCTTGATGATCTCCACGACTCGAGCTGACTCTGTGTGTTACCTCTTGAACCCATTACTTCTTTATTTAACACAGCTTCTAGCTTCATCTCGTTGCTTCATTTAATTCTTAGCTTCTTTCCATGTGTTTCTCCTTCGTGCAGATTCTGCTCACAGGCTTCTTTATCTTCCACGTCAACCCTTTTTCAACTATTGCCTCACGTGATTTTCTTCTTCCATGTTAGCTTCAAACTCACGCTTATTTCCAGCTAAGCTTCATGATCTTGTGGCTTCTTCCTTCATTTGTTCACATTCAGCTCATGTAGCTTATCTCTTCTTTTCAACCTTGTGCATGTGTTCTTCCCCCACGTTAGCTTGTTCTATCTTTCCCCTCCATGCTCTCAACTCGTGGCTTTTTGTATATGTTTCTTCTACATTGCCTTAAGCACCCAAGCTCGAGCTTCTCACGTGGCTCTTCTTAAGCTCTTCTCTTGACTCTCAACCTAAAGCCAGATTCATGCGAGCATCTTCATGATTTCCTACTCATCCCAATGTCCTCATGCTTCTTGTGCTATGTGTGTATGAACTGGACCCATGGCTTTGTGTGAGTGACCATGTGGAAAAACAAGCAACCATGCATGCTACATGGAATGTGCATGAAACATAGCCCATAAATGATGCATCATCTTCCATCCAAAAATCCTTCTTTTTTTTTAGTTGCAAAGTGTGGCTTCCCAAGTAAATTTCCCATTCAAACTCCAAATGCTTATTAAAAATCTACACAAAAGAGTGAGAAAAATCAAATAGGAATCTTTGCAAAATTATTTAAGACAAACTTATGCATTAAATTCATTAATTTTGCAATTATATTCCTAGAGTGCAAAAGTGGCCATTAAAATTAATTTTCCCCTAATAAAACTCATTAAGCCATAGTTGCTCACTAAAATGCTTAAGTTAGGAGAATTAAAATATATAAAATTCATGCTTATCATGAGGTGATGCCAAAAGTTTTAAAGCATGGGTGAGATTTGACCAAAAGTTCCTTGGATGGGTGAGGCTAAGTCAAAAGCTCCTAGACCAAGAGTGAGGCAAATCTAAAAGTCCTAGAAATGGGGTGAGGCGAAACTAAAAGTCCCTAGAGCTCTTCCTTGACTTGAATATGAGATGGTGGTATAAAAATGTGGTTTTATGTATGCTTGAGACACCTTACATAATTGTGTTCTTGATGTATGTATGCCTTGAATGTATGTGTGAATGGGTGTATAAGCTATTGAGGTTCCATGAATCTCACTCCTCTTCCCCTTTTTCTTTTGAGATGTCTAGGTAGGGCTCAAGACCAAGGGAATGCAAGTGATGGCACTTGACCTGTTGTAGTTTGCTAATTATGTAACCTTATTTTGTAGTTGAATGCCAAAGTTACCTTGTATATGTTATTTTTGTAATGTAAGATCATGAACAAATGTAATATGGTGAATGAACTTTGTATAGACCCTTCGTGGCATGAAAGCAATGAAAATATGGATTTTGACTTCTTGATGGCTTGAGGTATTAATGTAATCTTGGATGTGGAATGGTCAAAATGAAATACATGAGATTTGGGACTACTTGGGCAGTTCCTATAAGTCATATTCATGCTTTTAAACTTGCCCAAGAGGTGCCAAACACTAAAGGAAATCATTTGGACAGATTTGGTACCTCAATTGGATAAAAATTGACCAAATTGGAAGGCTATACCATTTTTTATCCAAATGAGCTCTTCTTGATTTGAAATTTGGCATGCATCTAGAGCTTGTTGAGAGCTTTTTGTGAAGCTAAAGTAGGTATTATTTAGAGGTCTACAGAATATTTTATAAATTTTTGAAGTTGGAAAAATTTTCTAGTTTGGTCACTGGTATTGTTCCAATAGTTCAAAAATGAATCTATGTCAAACAAGGGGCAAATGATGTCCAATTGTCATGAAATTTTATAAGAAAAAACTAAACCTTCCTAGTGACTTGTTCCAACTAGAATCACCCCATTTGGATGTCTAGAGAGGGAGATATGAATTTTTGAAGTGGCTATCCAGTACTAGGCATCCAGTCAGACCTGTGTCATTGTTTAATTAGTTTTTGTAGTCTAAACGAACCTGGAATAGTCTAGAATGATTTTTTTCCCTCTAGCTAACATCCATAACTTTTTAGATTGGTATCATTTGCATGGATTGGATTTTTATGGAATTAATTAGACGTTTTTTAAGTTCATATCAGAAACTTGTATTAGTACCAGTAGCTAGTCGGACCTCTGTGCATTTTTCGATGTCAAACAAGGTCCAGATGCTATGTTCATGACTTGAATTTATTTTTACTATAAATTTAACACTTAGAGATTTTTAGAAAGCTATGGTATGGCAGATTTCAAGCTTTCTACATTTAGTTACGCATTTTCAAAGTTTTCCTTAAATCTACCACTGTATAATCCATGATGAATAAAGGTGTTTTTAAGGTTTTTGACTTGAGATTCGTGGATTGCTTGTTATTTTGAGTTGATTATGACTTGTTCCAATGGTAAATGACTAGGAAATGATGTTGTAACATTCACAGGGCTCATATAATGCGAAATGAAAAATTAACCTCGATGTTGCATAAATAAAAATGCATTATTTCCATACTTTTCCTTGCTTTTACCTTGTGAATGTACACCAAATGCCCCGAATGGAAGAGTATGATAGTAAAAAACTATATGGTATGACATGGCAAGGTAAGATTGAGCTCCATAAGGATTTGGATCATTTGGCATGCTTTTATATATGGTATTTATGCTTTTAGACTTGCCCAAGTAGTTGTGGAAATTCAAGAAGAGCTTTTGGTGCCTTAAAATCCCATTTGAGACTTCAAATTTTACCATTTTGTGTGCTAAACTAAAATTTAATAAATGAGTGAGTTTTTTCATGAAATTTGGCCAGCAAGTAGGTCTTATCTAGAGCTTTCCACAGAGCTAAAGACCATTCAATTTGGAACTCTAGAGAATTTATTATGATTTTTCAAAATTGGCTAAATTATGTAGAAATGGTATAGTTACTATTCATTTGGTTAGTTTGCTTCTTTGTGTCACACATGGGTCAAATGAAGTTCAATGCTCATAGAATTTTACAAGCATAAACTAGACATCATAAGCTTTTTATACCATGAAGATTACCTTATTTGAAGCTTTGTGGAAGGAGATATGAATTTTTGAAGTTGCATGACAGTACCAGTAATGCAGCCTGACTTGAGTTATTATTTCATCAATTTCCCTAGGTTTAAGGCCATGGCGTTGGTCTAGAATTATTTTTAGTCAAATGTAGACATCCACAGTTTTCCAGAATGGTATGCTTTACTTGATTTTAATTTTTCTAGAATTAGTTATGAATTTTCAAAATTTGTATTAGAAAGCTAGAATCTGAACCCTAGAGTAAACTATTGATTTTGTGAGATGTAGCTTAAAACTCAAGGTTCTTAAAATATTTGGTGATGGCTGTCACATTCTAAATTTTCTGTAACTGCTAGCATAACCAAAGTAATGAAAGAAGAATAGCAAGACATAGCCTTAAGTAAGTATTAGAGAACTACTCCATGCTAATTAGGTAGCATAGAAGTATATAACCAAAGACCAAGACAAGCTTGTAAACATTTTATTATAGCATCTCCTTACCTCCTCCTACATAGAAATATGGGTAGGTATATTTGATTGAGTAGCACCACCCATTAGCCATGTGTAGCATGAGATAAAACTTAGATGAATCTTGGAAGGAGTTTTGGAATTATTTAACACATGCATGGCCGAACAAGGGGAGGTAGGAACAAGCAATTGAACATGAGAGAATGAGGACAAAATAAAGCCACCCAAACATCCCACTCACTCACAATGTTTACTAGTTATTTGGTGAAGAACTTCCATCCATATAGCCATGGGTAATTGATAGGAATTTACATGTAAGTAAATAGTTTAAACAATCTAAAGTGAAGACACATAAATTGGGACGGTGATGTGGGGACCATAGAGGGAAGAAGAAGATTTAAAGAACAAAATAAGGACACCTTAAGCTTCATGTCATACCATATATATTCCATTGTCATACTCTTCCATTCAAGGCTATTATATCTATTTTCCCCATGAACTTATAAGAAAAGTATGAAAATAATACACTTTTGTTATGCAACGTCAGGGTTAAATTTTCAATTCGTGTCATATGGGCCTCGTGGATGTTCCAAAATTATTCTCTACTCATTTATCATTTTTTCAAGACATAAAAAATCTAAAACATCAAGCAATCCACGGTTTTCAAGCTTAGAACAACGAATTTTCCTTCATTCACCTCGGACAGCATTTAGTAGATTTTAGAGGCAACTTTGAAAATGCATAATAAAATGTAGAAAAATCAAAATCTGCCACGCTTTAGCTTCCTAGAAAGCTCTATGTGTTACCTTTACACTAAAAATAATTTTAAGTCATGAACATAGCATCTGGACCACGTTTGAAATAAAAAAGACACAAAGGTTTGACTGGCTATTGATACTAATACAGATTTCTGATATAAATTTAAAAAATGTCAAATTAATTCCAAAAAACTCCAATATATGTAAGTGATATCAATATGGAAAGCTATGAATGTTAGCTAGAGTAAAAAAATCATTCTAGACCATTCTAGGTTCGTTTAGACCACAAAAACTAATCAAATAGTGACACGGGTCCGACTGGATGCCTAGTACTAGACAACAATTTCAAAAATTCATATCTCTCTCTATAGACATCTAAATCAGGTGATTCTAATTGGCACAAGTCACTGGGAAGGTCTAGGTTTTGCTTACAAAATTTCATGATAATTGGACGTCATTTGCTCTATGATTGACATAGAAAAAAATTTTAGACCAAAGCTACAGTGACAACAGTAAATTCTGATTTTTAGCCAACTTCAAAAAATTCACCAAATATTCCATAGACCTTTGAATATTACCCACTTTAGCTTCTCAAAAAGATCTCAACAAGCTCTAGATTTTTGCCAAATTTCATAGAGAAATTTGTTCATCTGGCTAGTTTGTGAGACAGGGGTGCAAATGGTCAGTTTTTATGCTTCTGAAGGGTCTTAAGGTGTCCAATTTCGATTCCTTTACTTCTATGGCCACATGAGCACGTGGAAAAGCACTAAAATGCTTTATCAAACATTTCTCAAAGGGCTAATAACCTAGATTCTATAAATTCACTCTTCCATCCCAAGGTTTACACATGAACATACAAGCTTCATTTTGCCATTCAATGTTAAGATTTTGCTATAGCATTCCCATGGCATTAGTTCTCATACATACATTAAATAGCCATGTAATTATATAAATTTTCATGGTTGTACAACATATTTATCAATGGATTTCATCATATAGCGTCAAGTGGTTGCAAAATGAACAAAGTAGCACACTTTCTTGTCATTCTCTCATCCTCCAACTTGGTGGCTCCCATTTTCTTACTCATTTGATCCACCTAGCATGTTAAGATATTGGAGAGGAGGGAATGAGATTCAAAGAATCCTAATAGCTCATCTCCCTTTCAAACACACATACTTGATGCAAGTTTCAAGTCTAGATGCATGTATGCCAACATGAAATTCTTAATCATACATAAAGCATTCTCTTCATTCATAAGGACATAGATAACACACATAAGCTTGCCAAAGCATTGGTTTAGCATCACCCACTTTATTTGAGACTTTTGGACTTGCCTCACCCATTTCCAAGGGACTTTTGACTAAGCCTCACTCTTGTTAGAGACTTTTGACTTTATTTCACCTAACCTTAGGGACTTTTGACTCATCCTCACCCTAACTAAAGGTCTTTTGGCTTCACCAAGCTCAAGCAAATCAAATGCATTCATCAAAGTATCATTTCAATACATAAGTAAAGCATTAAGATACCATGGCATGTAAATGCTTGCTAGAAACATATTTCATGACTTTAAACATACATACACACATTCAAGACAAGAAAAACACTCAAGCATTCATGAAAGGAGGAGAGAGCTACCTTGTTATCTATGTAAGCTTTATTTTGCCTTATTCCTTCTTTTTTTTGGTTCCACAAGAACACTTAGGTAGGGTTAGTTTCCTTGGCCTAAACATTATGAATAACACTCATTTATATTCTTGAAGCAAGCCAAAGCATTCAATTTACTCTTAAGAACATACTTGGTTCCATAAGTCACATAATGGTTCTATAAATAGGCTATTGAAGCAACCATCATGATTCAAGTTCTTAGCTCTATTCTCTTCTCATTTCTAGGCCTCTTGACCTTATTTAAGGTCCTTGAAGCCATTACATCTTCATTTACAAAAGCTTAGACATAACTTACTTCATAAGGTCACATTATGGAAGCCATTGCCTCACCTTCCAATCCATAGCTTCTAAATTTTTTCCAAGGGTTCCTTCAACCTTCTACCATCATATGAAGTCCAAAACCAAGGCTAGAATAAATTAAAACACTCCATAACCCCTCCATCTGTCCTAGGCCAAAATTATGGAAGTATTTGAGGTTCAAGGGGTTTTCAATTTTTTCTTGCCAGAAGAGTCACTTGTGAGGCTTCCTAGGAGTCTTAGGAGCTCAATCAAACACTCACACATGCAAGGGAACTCATACATCAAATCAGTTTTTACAAGGTATTCAAGAGCTCTACACTTTTCTAACTTGGAATCCCTTGGTTTTTCTTGTAATTTCTTGGCATATTCCAAGTTCTCACATTCCAAATCACTTGTTCTTCCCTTGATATGGTCAAAATTCAACTCCATTTGGATGGGCTCTAGGTTGCACGAAATTCATATAGAGGAGAACAAGCAAGAAGTGCAAGAAAAGCCATGGAAAGGAATGGGAACCTACCTTAAATTCTTGCTTTTCCAAGTGGCTTCCTCTTACACCCAAGCCTTCCCTCTAATCTTAACTTCTCCTTACTAGATAAAAACCAAAATGGCATCAAAATACATTCTGAATCCATGGAAATATGAAGATGGAGGGGAATATTTATTGTGAAGACAAAAGGAAGAAAACACACACTTTCATACCTATTCAAGGCTTCTTCTTCTCTTTCGTTGTTTCTCCTTACACACAATATCTTGGCTAGAGTTTTGAGTAGTTTTAGACATGGGTAAAATGTTGGTACAGCTTGGGGAGGGCTGGAATATGTTTTAAGAGAGTAAAAAGTAACTTTTCCTTTTTGCATTTTAGTCCATATTTTTCCACTTTCTTCATTTTCACTCATTTCAACTCTCTTTTTAAATCCATCTTTTCCATCGTATTTCTTAGGCTCTTAATCATAAGAATTGCCTTTGGAATCACTCAAAAATGATATGAAATCATTCCAAATCATTCGATCAAAGTTTCAGTCAATCGACGGTCGAAATCGCTCACCGGAGAAGTTTTAACTATTCTAGGGGTTCCCATAGTTTTCAGAGCCTCTGAAAACCCCAGAAGGCTTAAAGTTTTTGTTTAGAAGGCCCTCCTATGAGTTTTTCAAAATTTTTAAATTACAAAAATGCCCCTACTTTCTTCAGCAAATTTTCTGAGCTCTTATGGCTTTGGTTTTTGAGTATCTTAAACCTTAAATCCTCATTTTTCAATATTTAAAATTTTATTGTAATTTTAGTTGGCCACAAATCATTCTATTTCAGAGATTTCCTTTTATATCTGGCCCATTTTTAATGTTTACAGAGAAATCGAATATCACATTTCTCACGTTTACGGAGGGACTGGATGTTACATTTCTCCTCCCCTTAAATAAAATTTTCCTTGAAATTTGGGGTACACTTTCCTCTTACTCTTGTATATTCTGACTAACTGCTTATTTCTTTCCCTTCTTCTTAGCTCTATATGCTTTTCTTAGGGATTATGCTTTTTAAAATTTTTCTCGGCCAGGGAACTTACATTACTAGCTTTTAATGAGAGCTCATCTTTTCCTACACCCTTACTATAGAGTATATACTAACTCCTTTCATAAAGGAAAGAAGCTTCTAACTCAAAGTCACTCTTATGATTTTGGCCTTTTCTTAGGAGAGCTTACTGATCATATCTGATTAGTTTTAACCCATTCGTAGGGGTTAATGTTCTTCTCAGTGGACTTTTTCATATACCTTGGGAGACAATTCACCTAATGTCAAATCTCCCGTATCGTCTCCCAATGGCTCTCTGTAAGGTCTCGTCATCTTTCTTTGATCATTATAGCTATCAGAGATTTCTGTCTGTCTACTTACTTATTTAAATATACTGTCCACTGATCATCTCCACATTCTTTCTTTTCTTACTGGCTCATCCTGACGGGTCTGTTGTGCAACCTTCAAAATAAAACTAAGATTAAATTTTATAGTTAGTGGCACAACCTAGGTCATCTCCCTTGGAAATAGAATTTAATATTTAATTGGGTTTTTTAAGTGTATAAAGATCATAAAACTATCTAATTTAGGGGTTTTTTATCTAATTAAACTATCTAAAATGAAATTGAAATAAAATCACTAACTACCTAATTGCATAAGCTAATGAATGAATATGGATTTGTGACTAGCCTTGAATTCATCCCTTGGTATTCACTATCCTTATCCTAATTTAATTGTAATTAATTCTGGTCTAAGAGTCCCTAATTGCATTCACGGCAAATGTATCTTGAATTACCTTGCAAGAATCAAGAGATTAACAATTTAATATTGAATTAAAACCTCAATCTTGCATCAAATCGCTAACTTTTATCATCATGATCAATGAACACTTAAATTGAATGATTAATTAATCAATTAGCCTATAAATTAGCACCCTAGGATGTTTAATTAACTAACTAAACTCCAAGGAATCCTCAAATCAAACAATCAAGCTCATAATTTCACTCATGCATTTCATCGAACACCTTGATGGCATACATGGAAAATTAAAGGAAAATACAAAATTTAGTATTTAATCCAATCAATTAATCAACAAAAAGGCTTCTTAATTAGTGTCTAACTAGCCACTAATTACAATTATACAAATTCCTAATCAAATACAACTTAACCAAGTATGTACAGGAAAGAGAAAAAGTGTAAGAAATTAAGAAAATCTTAGCCAAAATTTTGTGTTCTTCTCCATGGATTCAAGCTTCCACTAAGGATCTTCCTCCTAGTTGGCCATAAGGGGAATTAGAGCTTCATTGGAATGGAGAAATGGTGGAGAATGGAGTGGAAAATGGCATGGAGTGGTTGCTAGACAAAGTGAATACGAATGACAATGGGAGCATATGGAATGTGCCTTTTTTTTATGGATGATGGGTGCCCCCTTTTAATGTGCTTCCCGAGTGTATTTTTATTTGGCCTCACGTGGTTTCTTTTATTTTTCACGTGCTCCCTTTGATGCCAATTGCCTGTAGTAATCCACGTTGCTTCTTCTTTTTGTTTATATAAGTGTGGGCCCCAACATGTTATGCTGAAGTGTTTGAATGTAATAAAAAGATTCATTCATGCCTTATGCATCCTTCCACGTGCAGCTTTTCCAAACTGTAGCTTTTACTCCATTCTCTTCATACGTCTTTTACGTATTCTGTAGCCTGTGTGTGAATTATGAAGCTTCTTTCTTCCTAACTTATACCTCTTTCTCTTTGTGTTTTCTCACATGCGGCTGCTCCTTTCCATGTACGACCCAAGCTCAAGTTTTCTTCTTCTCTTGTGTTGCTTAACATTTGTTCCAGCCACGTTAAAACTCGTAGCTTTTCTTCCATATGTTCTATGCATTGCTTGCTTGCTGCCTATGTCTTATTTGCTACTTCTCTCTAAAACCCGTGGCTTCCTAATGTGTTTTTAGCCTTGCCAAGCCTGTAGGTTCTTCTTCATACAAGCTCCTCTGATTCTCAGCTTCTTCATCCATTTGCTCGAGTATGTTAACTTCTCTACATGGAGCTTCTTCTTCTCTGTTATGCTTTTAGCTCATGCCTCCTTTCAACTTCTTTCCATCTCTTGTTGCTTAATGCATTACTATTCAGCCAGCTCCCTTCTTTGCATTCTTATTTACATTAGTCTCCCCACCACATGGCTTGTCTCCTTCTTTTCTTTCCCTGCTTCTTCCTTCTTTCAAGCTTCTTTTTTCCTTACCTGTGGTATGTGTGTTAATGAGAGGCTCCTTTGGCTTGTTTGTTCTACTCTCAACCATGAAAACCCAGTTCATGCAAGCCTCATGTCCTGTTTCTCTTGAACCCATGGCTAGTTACATCCTGCTTTTCACCAAAATAAGGCATCTTCCATGCTTCTTTCCACGCTTTTATTC
The DNA here is from genome assembly GCA_032878935.1 of Erythrophleum fordii. Classification (NCBI taxonomy): domain Eukaryota; kingdom Viridiplantae; phylum Streptophyta; class Magnoliopsida; order Fabales; family Fabaceae; genus Erythrophleum; species Erythrophleum fordii. The sequence goes on along the minus strand of JAVQMF010000054.1, from coordinate 24,334,480 downwards.
ATAGCCTTGTTCACATGTTACTCTCCCTTTTATTCCATATAATTTCCACGTTTCCAATGGATGTTGTTGCATGGTTTGGTTCATGCTTCTTTTTTGTGTTAACCTCTTCCTAACTTCATCTCCCATGTGATGAACTTAAATGCTCATCTCAATCTTAGAAAACCTTCCTTTTCCAAATTTTTCTCCAACTTTTAAATTTGATTTGCCCAAAAATTTGCATAAAAAGAAATGAGAAAATTAAATAGGAATATTCCCAAAATTCATTCAAAATGATTTATGCATTAAAATCCATCATTTTGCAGTTTAATTCCTAGAGTGCAGAAAATGGCTACTAAAATCAATTATCCACCTAAGTAAATCCCTAAAGCCATATTTGATCATTAAAATGCTTGAGATAAGGAGAATAAAATGCATAAAAAATCATGCTTATCACATCCCATAATCACAATTCATATTTCTTTCTATCATAGGCCTCGTGGATATTGTCTTCAGTAGATGGCTTCTCCCATTAGCTCCGGGTTTGTTTTTCCTGAAAGATGGCTTCTCCCATTAGCTTACAGGAAAACGTGTCCATGTGGAGAGAGTACTACTCCTACTTATAAGACCCTATATCTTAATTACTTACTGGAATTACAGCTCCTTTGGAGAGTTTCCACATTTAATGATCTCAATTTTTTTGTTTACTAACATATTTGCCTTTTTAAGGTGGGACTTTTCTTTACTCTTTTTGCTTACTTGCAAGTGGGCATTTTATAGTCCCTCATCTCAACATTAGTTGGCATAACTTATATTCTTCATACTAGCATCAAAGAGTAACTATCACTGACTAATGCTGAACTCTAGTGGGATGCTAACTATACTCATAGTCTCAATCACTGGAGACACGGTCTACCACTTATCCCATTATGAAAACTGCACCTGATCTTTTTTTGAAACATAGCTTTAGCATATAGGGATCTCTTTCTATCCCTTGGTTAGGTTAATATCTGTTGGGGAGTGGTTCATTTAACTCTAGGTCAAGAAAGCTACTTTCTTACTTTTCTCATCCTATACACTACACTCATTTATCAAAAGTATAGTCAATGGTCTAATTATCTGAGTATAGCCTTACTGTATTTGATAGTAATAGTCTACCAGATTTAGGAGATCTTTAGTTTCTGAGACAAAAGCTAACTGAAACTATACTAGTCTTTGAGACTAACTGCTCTATAAAAATTATCTTAAGCTTTTATCTCACTAGAGAACTATCATGCTGTAACTGTAGGCTTTCTATAACTCTGTGAGATCTATTATAACCCTTGGTTTATTGTGACCTCTGAGAGCCCTACTAGGGTCTACTGCAACCTACTGTACTATGCTAGGATCTATTGCGATTCATCTCTGGGATATGTCAAAGCCTAAGATTACTGTATCTGAAAATAAAATACATACTCACTAAGTCTAGTAACTATCGCTCATAATTTCTAAGACTCAACTCAAATGTCTCTCATGCTCTTCATGTGATATGGGTTCTGTATCATCTAATTTTCTATGATCCCATCATACTAATACTTAAGAATATTATAACTTTCCTCTATCACTCCTTATGGGATCTTCATGTTCCTACTTCGACATTTTTTCACTCAACTTTCTTTTCTTACTTTTACTGTCTTATCATGTGTCATTTATACTCGTTCAATCTTTCCTCTCACATCCTGCAATTTTTTACTATACCGGCATTTAGCTTTTGAGTGCCTTAGCATGAGGGCATCTTACATGTGAGTGTGCCTAACATCTCTCATAGGATAGAGATTATACACTAGTCCCTTCTCATTTCATTTAATTATATTATAAGGGGCTCAGATTATACAAACTAAACTTATGCTATCTAAATTTGAACGTTCTATACTATTAGCACGCTCTCTTTTACATTATTATTCTTTACTGGGGAGTCCTTTTTGCATGCTTTTCTTATTGTTTTACTATTATTGAAGTCTCTTCACTTTTTGTTCTTAATTTATCTCAACATTTAACTAACTAGGATGCTCTTCGATTATCGGGATACTTTTTACGATTGATGTCATTGTTTGCTACACATATAAGTCACATTACTATTGGATTGGCTAGACCCAATACCATGTAACCATTGTTGCAAGCAAACCATAACATCAAACACCAATACACAAGCACCTCATGACTAAGCTCAAAGCCACTATCACCAGTATATTACAAATTTCATAATAATCTAAAGTATTCCTCTCTCACTTTTCTTTATCTGACTTATCTCTATAGGACACTCAGAGAAAAGAAGACTCTTCCTCTACTTTCTTATAGAATTTCTTGCTTCATCCCGAAGTCACTTTACGTTACCTAGCTATCTTTGTTACGAGCATTATCATGCTAATTGGACATCTATGCTAAGGACAATCGTGCTTTCTCAGGCACTTAACATATCAACTCGATATATATTTTCAATCTAATATATCCTTAGTCTGAGCATCCTTACATACCCTCTCTTTTTACTTCCACTATCCTTGTACTTAGGTAAGAGGATGCTCTATTGCTCATTTACTTCCTTGCTATTTTATGCTTCTTTATGCACAAGAGCATTTACATCCTTTCTGGGTTCCTCTATTTTCTTACTTTCCATAATATCAGGGGAGGTTTGATTCCTCTTATACTCTTGCTTTACTTTTAAGCCAGAATTTGCATTCTGTAGTGCTTTTGGCTTACACTCCTTCTCTGTGTAATACAAAGACTTACTTTCTTAGGCAGTCTTTAGCTCTTTTGAGCTTCATAAAAGGCACTAAAGCATTAATGACTTACATCTTTACTCTCATCCTTGGGAGCACAGTTTATAAATTTCAAGGTTTTACTAACCCCACTCTAGGACAAGTACTCTCAATATCTGAATTCTACCTTATTGAAGACTTATGCTCCATTGGGTGCTCTAATTACTCATGTGCTTTGGCCTTACATAGGTCTCACATTTAGAAGCTCATCTGGCTAACCGCTAGACCCCTATCTATTTACTTCATCTATGCTTAGTTTATCTATTTATTTATTACTAAAGCGAGGGCATCTCTTCTGTAGGTTAACTTTTCAGTTCTTCCTCACTTCCCTCTATCACTATACTTTACACATTAGAAGTCTATCTGTGGGGGGATTTTTTTTTGCTAACCACTATTAGGTGGTTTTTCTATCTTATGGCATCATACCTAGGGGGTTTTGTTACTCACTTCTCTTAAGCTTTAGTTTATACTTAGCCTGGGTTACCTATCTCATCAAATTTGTAGTTTACGGTAAGCTCATAAGCTCTTATAGGTTTACGATGAACTCAATACTTTTAAATTGTTTTCATTCTCTTGTCTAGACTTCTGACCTTGGGATAATCATACTCATCTTTATGTATCACTTATGAGGTACACCCTGTTTGTATATTCACTATATACATCACTGATATTAACCTCAGATTATATTAACATCCTATCAGTAGGATTTTGAACTCATTATATTAGCTTGTTGTTTATGACTACACAGGGTAGCATCTTAGGTTAGAGTCAACGCCTTATAGGCAGGTCTCAATAACTTTACTGTTTCTGTGTTTGACATTCTCTAACTTTAACTGCTACCCACCTATAACATTCTCTGGCTAAGCCTCCACTTACGTTGGGCTTTTCTCAATCTCAATTATTAGGCCCACTACTCATTTGTTACTTACTGGTCCTTCGTGTTCGCTAATGGATCATTTACTACTCTTTTTCTTTGCTTATATTAGGGTCCCAACTTTTTATGCATAAATTGACCCCACAACAGCTCATTTCTCAGGTTGGCCTGAATATGACTAACAAGGCCTTCCATACTGCTATACACTCCACTATCACTAGAAGCTTTTTCTTTAGCTACCTAATTCGAGCCTCACTACCTCTGTATGTAGCCCATCATCAAACTAGAGGGTTTCACTTCTTGCTTTATTCATGCATAACTAGCTGCCACCTTTGGGTTGTCATGACTCTATTGAGTGTAGCTTGTAACTCAAACTTCTACTTTGAGGGAGTTGCTTTCTAGGCTTTTTGTCATCATAATATCTGAGTGTCATGGGCAGGGGGAATAACTCTTTCAACTCTTACTTTGTGCAGTAACAGCTTTACCTCATACTGTGCTGCCTCACTGCTTGCCCCTGCATTAGGCAAGACAACCCTGAATGGTTCGAGTGTGGTACTCAGGGAGATTATGCCTCTCATAACATTTCTCGGCAAGCCTCTCTAACAGCTACACAATCCTCTCTTGCTGCTAATACACAAAGCTTGCCACTGATCCTGGTGAGCTATTATAGATTATAGAGCTCTAGCCATGGAATCACTTAACTTTGTTCTAGAACAAGAGGCCAATCTCACCCATAACTTACCACCTACTCATGACCATTCACAACTCATTTAGTATAGATAAAAACATAAGCCACTGCTACACACCCAAAAATCTCATACAAGGCTTTTCATAACTATACAAGCCTTTAAATAACCTTATGTAACACCCCGAAATTAATTAAGGTGTTAATCATGGATTAAGATTAATTAAGAATAATTAATATGGATGATTGGGCAAGTTAAGTAAATAGGGATTTTAGATAGATAGATTATTAATATGGGCTTGAAAATTTATTGAGATAGAAATTTCACCTAGGCCCAAATTAATGAACCATGATAAGAGGTTAATGGAGGCCCAATGAATTAGAGGCAGACCCAAACTAATTTAATGAGATAGAGGCCCAAGATTTATCTTGTATAGGCTCAATTAAATGGCCCAATTACCCTTGTGCAGACCCAAGCCCTTGAGCCCTTTAAGTTTGGCCCAAAACCCATAAAATTTTAGCAACCCAATGTATTAAAACTGGCCCAATGAAATTCTGCAGCCCAACAATTGAGAACTGGCCCAATAAGCTAAATCTGAAACCCAATTGAATGTGGACTTGGAGCAACCCATGACCCAGCCCCTTGACCCAACTTAAACCCACCTAAAACCCTAATTGCTTCAGCCACTTTTCATTTGCTGAACCACAAGAGAAATTCGGAGGTGAGGAGAAGAGGCTAGGGTTCTTGGCTTAATTCCATATTTTCACCCACTTAGAGCAAGATTTGGCTAAGGTAATAGTTATACAACTTAATCCCCTCATCTTTCTCTTTAATTTGGTCCGATTAGTTTTTCATTTGGAGAATTTTTATTATACCCAAAATCTGAAATGTGGGTGTTTGGGGATTTTCTTGGGGAAATTCGTAAGTTGAGGTTGGGGTTGGTATTAGGTGGGTTTAAACCCCCATTTTGATGCATTTTATGTTAGTTTGAGACCCCTATAGTTGACCTATGATATGGGCTTTGGTTTCATGTGAAATTACCCAGAAATTGGAGTGAATTATGGAAATTTCTGGTGTGGGGAAGTTGGAATCCGAAGTTAAATCCCTTGGTAATTAGGTGAGTAACCTCTAGTCTGTTATTAGTAGTTCAACTCTTTGAATATTTAATTGTGATCAAGAATGATGATAATGATGCTTGTTATAGGCTTGGTGTGCATTTGGATTATTATGGTAGCTAGGGAAAGAGTAATTGGCTTCATTGAGGTAACTGGGTTATTTTCTTAATTCTATGTATATGCTCATGTTAATCTGCTATTTGTTACACATGCTTAATTTTGAAATGTTAAATGACTGGTTGACTACTTGATTGTTATTGTGACTGGACCTTGTGAGTCCATGGTGGAGCTGTGGTGTGGCTGCCACTCGTGCATGTGCTACGATCGAGCACCGGGTATGATCAACCCCAGATGCACTGAGCCCTGGTTGTGCTCAATAGGGAGTAGGTGCCGTGGACGGGCCTCTCCCGGTGTTATTGGCTATTAACATGTTATGTATGATTGTTGGTATGGGACAGTAGTCATTGGTAGCTCAACTAGTTCATTTGCCAATTGAATTGATGATTCTGATATTGATGACATGAGATTATCTTGGATTGATTGACTTGTACATATATATGGAAATTTCCTTTTGTTACTGAGATTGTATATCTCACCCCATTGTGGGCTAACATTTTCAGGGATCGGACCTCTTAGTGGCAAGGAGAAAATTAACGAGAGCTTGTTAAATGGTTTGGTAGCACATAGGTTTGGGAGTTTTGACAAAATGTATTGTAATTAAATTATTAGTTTTGTATCATTGCTGCATTGCATCATGAGTTGCCAAGTGTAGGGATTGTATATGTAATTCGATTATCATGGAATTGAACCTTATGATTGTAATTGGCTAATAATGGAAAGTGTATCTAATGTTAAATAGCAACGGTGTATGATTGGTGTTGTTATTATTCCATAAACTTGCTGATAGGAGGTAATTAGAGGAAAGAAATAGGCATATAAGTTTTGAATTAGTAATGGGAGCATAGCTAAATAAATAAGGTAGATAAATGCCATTAGAGCCATATAAAATGAGGGCAAGTGACCTTAGGGTGTCCCTAAGAAGAGAAATGGAGTGTAGGGGGCAAAATATAGTGAAAACAGCTACAGAAGGGAGTCACGCCGCGGCCAAGAAGGCTTCGCCGCGGCCTAGGGAGTGATAGTGGCGAAGGACGCCGCGGCTTGAGAAATCTCGCCGCGGCGCGGAGTGAAAATAATCGCCCAGGGGGTGACAGAACGTAACCTTGCCGCGGCGCAAGAAGTCTCGCCGCGGCGCGAGAAGTCTCGCCGCGGTGCGAGTCGAGGAAATTAATTAGGGAGGTTACAGTAGCAAAACTCGCCGTGGCGCCACATAGGTTGGCCGCGGCGCAGATCCAACTCGCTGCAGCGAAAGTCAGGAAAATTCCAGAGAGCAACGTGGCCACGGCGCAAGTTTAAAAACTTGGTTTTTGAGTTCCAGAACCTAGCTTAGCCGCGGTGGGGAAGTTCTAGGTCGCGGCGCAGGTCCCCAAACTCCTATATTTGACCTAGAAACCCTAATTCCAGTAAGACTAATGTTAGGGAGTAGTGTGGGGACATTGGTGGGATGTTTTGTGGGTTGGAATTGATTAATGGATGAATCCTAAGCCTTAATGATGGTACAAACCCCTTTTATACATGTTTCCGTTATGGTTGTTAGTTGATGATCCTAGTAGTATCAAGGTTTAAATTTTCCCTATATTTTCTTAATGTAATTAATTGCAACGACTCTAGACCTTGATCATTATTTATTAATCAGGTATTTAACTATAATTACCGAAGTTAGAATTTAGGGTCGTCACACCTTATTGTTACATCTTCAAGCCATATACAATCTTAGAAAGTCTAGAACTTTGCTTTGATACCAAAAATGTCATACCACATATATTTCATTGTCATAATCTTTCATTTAAGGTTATTATATTCATTTTCCCCATGAACTTATAGGAAAAATATAAAAATAATACACTTTTGTTACGCAACGTTAGGGTTAAATTTTCAATTCACATCACATGGGCCCCGTGGATGTTCCAACATCAATCTCTACTCATTTATCACTTGTACAAGTCATAAAAAATCTAAAACATCAAGCAATCCATGATTTTCAAGCTTAGAACAACAGATTTTCCTTCATTCACCTCAGACAGCATATAGCAGATTTCAGGGACAATTTTGAAAATGCATAATTAAATGTAAAAAAAACAAAATCTGCCATGCTATAGCTTCGTAGAAATCTCTACATGTTAACTTTACACTAAAAATAATCTTAAGTCATGAAAATAGCATCTGGATCATGTTTGACATAAAAAAAGGCACAAAGGTCTGACTGGCTACTGATACTAATATAGATTTCTGATATAAATGTAAAAAATGTCTAATTAATTCCAAAAAAATTAAATCCATGAAATGACATCAATTTAGAAATATATGGATTTTAAATAGAGGGAAAAATCATTTCAGACCATTCCAGATTCGTTCAAACCATGAAAACTAATCAAACAGTGACACAGGTTTGACTAGATACTTGATACTGGATAACAACTTCAAAAATTCATATATCCCTCTCTAGACATCCAAATTGGGTGATTCTAGTTGATAAAAGTCACTAGAAAGGTCTAGTTTCTACCTATAAAATTTTATGGTAATTGGACATTATTTGCCTTATGATTGACATAGAACAAATTTCGGACCAAAGTTACAGTGACAACAGCAAATTCTAATTTTTAGCCAACATAAAAAAATTCATCAAATATTTCATAGACCTCCAAATATTACCCACTTTAACTTCCCAAAAAGCTTTCAACAATTTCTAGATGCCTACCATATTTCATGGAGAAATTCGTTCATTTGTCCAGTTTGTGACACAAGGGTGCAAATGGTCAATTTTCTACTTCCTAAGGGTCTTAGGGTGTCCAATTTTGGTTCCTTTACTTTTGTAGCCACATGAGCACATTAGAAAGCACTAAAATGCTCTATCAAACATGTCTCAAAGGTCTAATAACCTAGATTCTATAAATTCACTCTTCCATCCCAAGGTTTACACATGAACATACAAGCTTCATTTTGCCATTTAATGTCAAGATTTTGCTATAGCATTCCCATGGCATTAGTTCTCATACATACATTAAATAGCCATGTAATTATATATTTTCATGGTTGTACAACATCTTTATCAAGGGATTTCATCATATAGCATCAAATGGTTACAAAAGGAACAAAGTAGCACACTTTTTTGTCATTCTCTCATCCTCCAACTTGGTGGCTCCCATTTCCTTACTCATTTTATCCACTTAGCATGTTTAGATATTAAAGAGGAGAGAATGAGATTCAAAAAATCACAATAGTTCATCTCATTTTCAAACACACAAACTTGATGCAAGTTTCAAGTCTAGATGCATGTATGCCAACATGAAATTCTCAATCATACATAAAGTATTCTCTTCATTCATAAGGACATAGATAACACACAAGCTTGCCAAAGCATTGGTTTAGCATCACCCACTTTCTTTGGGACTTTTGACTAAGCCTCACTCTTGCTAGAGACTTTTGGCTTTGTTTCACCTAACTTTAGGGACTTTTGTCTCATCCTTACCCTAATTAAGGGACTTTTGGCTTCACCAAAATCAAGCAACCCAAAGGCATTCATCAAAGCATAATTTCAATACATAAGTAAAGCATCAAGATACCATGGCATGTGAATGCTTGCTAGAAATATATTTCATGACTTTAAACACGCACACACACATTCAAGACAAGAAAAACACTCAAGCATACATGAAAGAAGGAGGAGAAAGCTACCTTGTTATTTATGCAAGCTTTACTTTGCCTTACTCCTTCCCTTTTTTGGTTCCACAAGAACACTAAGGTGGGGTTAGTTTCCTTGGCCTAAACATCATGAATAACACTCAATTATATTCTTGAAGTAAGCTAAATCATTCAATTTACTTTTAAGAACATGCTTGATTCCATAAGTTACATAATGGTTTCATAAATGGCATATTGAAGCAACTATCATGATTCAAGTTCTTGGTTCCATTCTCTTCTCATTTCTAGGTGTCTTGACCTCATTTAAGGTCCTTGGAGCCATTACACATTCATTTACAAAAGCCTAAACACAAGTTGCTCCATAAGATCACATTATGGATGCCAATGCCTCATCTTCCAATCCATGGCTTCTAAATTTTTCTCAAGTGTTCCTCCAACCTTCTACCATCATATGAAGTCCCAAACCAAGGCTAGAATAAATTAAAACACTCCTTAACCCCTCTATTTGTCCTAGGGTTGAAATTATGAAAGCATTTAGGGTTCAAGGGGTTTACAAATTTTTCTTGATAGAAGAGTCACTTGGGAGGCTTCCTAGGGGTCTTAGGAGCTCAATCAAACACTCACACATTCAAGGGAACTCATACATCAAATCAATTTTTGCAAGGTATTTAAGAACTCTACACTTTTTTAACTTGGAATCCCTTGGTTTTTCTTGCAATTTCTTGGCATATTCCAAGTTCCCACACTCCAAATCACTTGTTCTTCCCTTAATATTTTCAAAATTCAACTCCCTTTGGATGGGCTCCAGGTTGCAGGAAATTCATATAGAGGAGAACAAGCAAGAAGTGCAAGAAAGCCATGGAAAGGAATGGGAACCTACCTTAAATTCTTGCTTTTCCAAGTGGCTTCCTCTTACACCCAATGCTTCCCTCTAATCCTAACTTCTCCTTGTTAGAATAGAACCAAAATAGCATTAAAATACATTCTGAATGCATGGAAATAGGGAGGAGAAGGAGGGGAACATTTATTGTGAAGATAAAAGGAAGAAAACACACTTTCATACCTATTCAAGGCTTCTTCTTCTCTTTCATTGTTTCTCCTTCCACATGATGCTTTGGTTGGAACTTTTAGCAGTTTTAGAAATGGGTAAAACGTTGGTGCAGCTTGGGGAGGGTTGGAACTTGTTTTAAGAGAGCAAAAAGTAATTATTCCTTTTTGCATTTTAGTCCCTATTTTCCACTTTCTTCATTTTCACTCATTTCTACTCCTTTTTGAAATACATCTTTTCCATTATATTCCTCAGCTCTTAATCATAAGAATTGCCTTTGGAATCACTCAAAAAGGATTTGAAACCATTCCAAACTGTTCGATTAAAGTTTTAGTCAACCGACGGCCAAAATCGCTCAGTGAATAAGTTTCTACTATTCTTAGGATTTCCATAATTTTCAGGGTCTTTGAGAACCCCAGAAAGCTCAAATTTTCTATTTAAAAAACCCTCCTATAAGTTTTGCAAATTTTTTAAAAATTACAAAAATGCCTTTACTTTCTTCGGCAAATTTTTTGAGCTCTTCTAGCTTTGGTTTTTGGGTATCTTAAACCTCAAATCCTCATTTTTCCATATTCAAAATTTTATCATAATTTTAGTTGGCCATAAATAGTTTTATTTCGGGGACTTCCTTTTATATCTAACTCATTTCTAATGTTTACGAAGAAACTGAATATCGTGTTTCTCACATTTACAAAGGGACTGGATGTTACACTTTATTATGCAAAATGTATCTAGGCATGTATATGGATAACATTCGGTTGATTTGAAGTGTAGGTGCTATCGTGGGATAACTAAGAAGTAGGTAGGATGCAATGTTTAATTGTAACTAAGGAAAGGAAGGCATCTAACTAGACAATCAAATAGAAGCATGATGTTTGGAAAAGTTAAATAAACAATCCTTGCCACTCCATGCTTTCACCATCTAAACTATATGCATGTAGATATAGATAACATTCAGTCATGAGCTTATCTTACATTTAGCTATGGGAAAATAATGGGAAGTTGCATGTAATCTAATAGTTTGCATAATCTAAAGAAAGGACACCTAGCACAAACAGGTGGAAAAGCAAGTGAAAGAGAAATAAGATTTTTAAATCATAAACCACCCTTGACACCTCATGCTTGTACTGTCCAAATATATGTATGCATATTTAAATGGCATTTGGCTAATGGCAATTTGGGTGTCTAGTTGTAGGAATTAAACACTAATTACACATCATGCTTAGGATAGGAACAAAAAACACCCATATTGCCCTTGCACCAAACAAAGAATGGGGAGCATGAATATTTAATCACTTAATTGAATCCAAATAGTAGTGGGAAGTGTAACATTCGATTCCTTCATAAACGTGAGAAATGTAATGTTTGGTTTCTCCGTAAATGTACGAAACACACTAGATATAAAAGAAAGTCCCCTAGATAGAATGATTTGAGGTCCAATAAAATTAAAGTAATAATCTAGACCTCAAATAATGAGGATCCAAGGTCAAAGGTGCCTTAAAAATAGAGCCAGAATAATCAGATGAAATTTAATGAAGATGTAATGGCATTTTCATAATTTTGGGCACCTTTTAGAAAACTTAAAAGAGGGATTTTTAAATGAGAAAAATGAGTTTCTTAGGTTCTTAGAGGCCTTAAAAATCATAGGAACCCCTAGTATGGTCTAAACCCCTTCGGTTTGCATTATAGAGCGTTGGTTGACCTAAATTTTGACCAGTTCATTCGGAAATGTTTTTAATCTAATTTGGATGAAACTAAAGGAATTTTATGAATTATAGGACCTAAATTTTATGATGGAAAAGACGATTCTCAAAAAGGAGTTAAAATAAGCCTAAACAAAGCAAATAGGTGCGTAGAGGCAAAATGGTTATTTTGAAAAATTGTAAAAGAGGCTTCTTAAGTAAGATTACATCTCATCATCTTCTCTGAGCTTCCATTTTCAGATTTTTAGAGAGCTATGGTGTGACACTAAGAGGAGAGAGAGAGAAGAAGTTTAAGCTTCCATTTAGGTAAGTAAATGGCCCCATTTTATCCTACGTCAGTTAGGAAAGTTGCTCATTTCTTTAAGAGCTCTTTAATAGTAGTTTTCTTTTCTTGAAAACTTGAAGATTTAGGTTTGACCTAAGCCAAAAAGGAACTTTTTTCAAGAAACCAATCAATAAAAAATAATCTACATGAAGAGAGTTCCGTTTTAAGGTAAGACTTCACTTGACACATTGCAAAATCTTATGTTTCTAAGCCATTTAGGCTTCGATCTAGAAAGAGAAAGTGAGAAGGAGAGTTTTTCTTCATGTAATCTTGATGGAACCAAGGGTTATGGAGTGTGAGAATTAAGAATATACAACAAGAATTGAAAAGGAAACTTTAGAATGCAAGTTATAGAATTTAGGGATTTGGTTGCACCTTGGCAAATATAAAGCTTCTTAATGATAATTTAAGTTGTCTAAGAGTATGAATGAGTTCTCAAGACACCTAGGAAGCCTCACATATGCCATTTCCCTAAATGAAATGAAGCAAACTCCATGAATGCTCTAAGCCTCCATAGTCTCAGCCTAACACACTTCATGCACTTTGGGAGTATTTTAATTTGTTCTAAATCTAGAATGGGACTAAATATGGTAGAAAAATATTAGTGGAAGCCTTGGAAAAAATTTAGAAGTCATAGAATGTGAGATGGAGGTGTTGGCTCTATAATGTGACATTATGAAACAACTTATAACTAAGCTCCTCAAAATGAATGTGTGATGATTCCAAGAAGTCTAAAGAGAGTCAAAAGACCTATAATGAATGAGAAATGGGAGCCAAGACCATGAATTCTCTTAGTTGCTTCATAAGGTCTTGTATGGAAGCATAATGGAGCCATAGAACAAAGTAGCTTCATATAGAGTGTTTATAATGCCAAGGCTTGTTTCCGTGAGTAATTTATGTCTCTTTTAATGTGTCTAGGCCAAAAGAACAAAGGGCCACCTAATTACAAGGCTTGGACGAAAAAGGGGAAGAAAAATTTCAAGAGAAAGTGTTGTGTTCTTACTTCAAGGTAACTCTTTAACCTTTCCCTCATGCATGGCTTGGATGTTTGCTTGTCCTTAAGTGATTGTATGTGTATTTGAGCCATGAGAAGTGTTTCTAGCCTATGCTTACATGTTATGGTACCATTATATTTCTTGAAATGTGATTATGATTGCATAATAGCTTACATGGATTTGGTTGTGCCAAAAGTCCCTTAGCAAGGGTGAGGACGAGCCAAAAGTTCTTAGAAATGGATGAGACAAAGCCAAAAGTCTTAAGAAGAGTAAGACTTAGTCAAAAGTCCCTTAAAAGTGGGTAAGGAAAATCTAAAAGTCTTAAAAAAGATGGGTGAGGCTAGACTAATGCCCTTGAGAGCTTATGTATGAGTTTATATGACAAGGAAAATACCTTATACATGTTCATTAGGTGCTTGAATATCATGCTTGCATTCTTTGACATGTTTTAACATCCATTATATATGTTTAAAAGGGTTAAGAGCTATAGGGATTCTTTGAATCTCACTCTTTCCCCACACATGTCTAACCTTGTCTAGGTGAGCCAAGTAGATAAGGAAATGGAAGCCAAGAAGCATGAGAAGCAAGATCTTGACAAATGGATAGAGAAATGAGCTTTTTATTTGTAGTTTAATGTCAAACTATGTAACCATGAGATGTATCTATGATGTAGACCCTTGAGCATGTTCTAATATATGTACAAATAGTGTATGTATCTATGTAGAAGCTAGATGAATGAGAATGTGAGATTTTGCCACTCCTTTGCCATTATGTGACTTGATGTTCTTGTGTATATATGGATGTGACAAGGTGAGATTGAGCTCCATGATGATTTGAATCATTTGAAAAGCTTTTATGTATGGTGTTTATGCTTTTAAACTTGCCGAAGTGGTTGTGGAAAGCAAAAAGGGCTATTTGGTGCCTTGAGATGCCATTTGAGACTTCAAAATTGACCAAATGGAGAGCTGAATCAAAGTATGACCAAATGAATGACTTTCTCCATGAAATTTGGCTAGCAAGTAGGTCTCATCTAGAGCTTTTCATAAAGCTAAAGAGCACTCAATTGGAGCTCTATAGAATTTATTATGATTTTTTAAATTTGGCCAAATTATGTAGAAATGGTATGGTTACTATTCATTTGGTTAGTTTGCTTCTCTATGTCACACATAGGCCAAATGAAGTCTAATGCTCATGAAATTTTACAAGAATAAACTAGACACCATAAGCATTTCATAGCCATTAAGATCACCTTATTTAAAGTTTTGTAGAGGGAGATATGAATTTTTATAATTGTATGACAATACTAGTAATGCAACTTGACCTGTATTACTGTTTCATCAATTTTCTATGGCTTAAAGCTACTGCATTGGTCTAGAATTATTTTTATCAAAAGTAGACATCCACAACTTTCTAGAATAGTATGATTTGCTTGATTTCGATTTTTCTTGAATTAGTTCTGAATTTTCAAAATTTGTATTAGAAAATTGAAATTGAAACTCAGGAGCAAACCATAAGCTTTGTGTGATGTAGCTTCAAACCCGAAATGAATGAGGTCAATTATGATGTGTATGACTTGTATAGATATGTTATGACTAGAAATTGATGTTGATGAGTTTATATGGTTCATGGAGCATAAAATGAGAAATTGGGGTCTTACGCGTAACATAATTAATTCCATTAGTTTAATGCCTTTTTCCATGGGAAATGTTGGCTTCTTTATATGATTATGCTCATATCCATATGAAATGCATTGTGATGGATAATGAGACCATGGTAAAATAGCTAAGAGGTCAAGGAATTATAGGAAGCATGAGCTATCCATTTGTGATAATCACCATTTATCTTAATTCACTTAGGCCAAGAATAGAAGGGGAAGAAGGGAACATAAATTCAGACAACCAGGGAGCTGAAAGGCAAGGAAAAATCATGAACTTAAGAAGGGATTTCAAGGACATTCACTAGAAGTAAGTATAGGAAAACTTCGAAATTCTTTAATCCTTCTACTTCCACCGGTTGAAATTCTGAATTAGGATGTTTTGTTAGAAGGACAACCATGAAGTTTGGAGGAAATAAATACTAGAGAAGCTTGGGAGAAAGCTACGGATAATTAAAGGTAAGAAACTAAATTTTACTCCCTTGAATCCAAATAAGGCCGAAAGAATAAAATGAAAAGAGTATATGTATATGAGTGCATTAACCATGAGGTTTTGCCTTAGGGATGCTTTCAATTTAATTAGGAAAATGGCATGATAAAGGATGAACTTTAAGGCCATGAACCCTACACAAGTAATTTAAATGGTACTTAATGAATGAGACTAAACAAAAATGAAAATGTAAATAGTTACAAATTAGGAACTCCAACTTCCAACTAATGGAAGAAAATTTGGACCACCATAAGGGAGGATAGTAGCTTACTTTTAATTTGAATTTTGATCATTAATAGCTCTTATTCACGATAATACATGACTAAAATTTTAAGGGGACGATCAGAACAACGAGAGCTAAAGAATAACTTGATTGAATGGCAGTAATGATACAGGTAGCTAACATTGTATTCATTTTGTTGTTTACGTAATTGCATTGAATAAATTCCCCAAGTTCCTATGCTATGTATGGCTGCATGTATGTCTATTAAAATGACTCTTATGAGTATTAAATCACTATTATTGGTCAATAATTGAAGCATATTAGCCTACAAATGAATATATGCTGCTATTTGGACATTATGTGCTCTTACACCGAATTGTACATTGAATGAATCCTGGATAGTATTCAATGCCGCTTATATATATGTTATTGGAATAAAATCTTATCTACTGGGATTTTTTCTCATTATAAAGCTAACCATTTTCAGGTATCAGTCATATTTTAGATGAAGTCAAATGAGCAAAAACTGTATAAGCAGATTAGTAGACTAATGTGTTGTTCTTATAACCAGTTTTGTAAATCCTTTGTGTAACATAAATGCCAAAGCATTAATTTAGTTTTGAGTAGGTAAATTTGCTTTGTAATCCCCTATTGTGCATCCGTAAGATAATTATATGCATATGACTTCTGGTGTACGCTGACCATGATGATTGGCTAAAGTGTTGCTTGATATGGAAAAGTAGCTTAAATTACTATTTTGCATGAAACTGATTATCATTATCATGGGATTTCTATGTCCATATTTTTATTATGTAGCTCTCCATCCTTTGGGTTAAAGGTCTAAAAAGTTACAGGGTTGTTGGAATAGGTTAGATCAAGGAAACGATGTACTAATTTCACTTAGCTTTTGTATAGGATAGCTTTGAGCAAATTTCATAA
Organism: Erythrophleum fordii; assembly: GCA_032878935.1. Classification (NCBI taxonomy): domain Eukaryota; kingdom Viridiplantae; phylum Streptophyta; class Magnoliopsida; order Fabales; family Fabaceae; genus Erythrophleum; species Erythrophleum fordii. The sequence goes on along the minus strand of JAVQMF010000054.1, from coordinate 24,317,898 downwards.
TAAATCTTGTTAAATAGGTAAATGAAGGAATAAAAAATGCATGAAAATTTTTAGGAAGGTAGCCAATATATATAAATTTAGATATGGAAATTCTTAGAATTTTCTGAACTTGTTTAATAGGATAATGAAGTCAAAAAATAGAAGGGATAGTATGCAGTGAGTCCAAACAGGGTAGTAGTCTAAACGACATTGGTTAAGGGGCCATCCATGGAAGTTTTTGAAAACTGTTTTAGTGGCTTATAATTAATATAATAAGGAGTCATCCTACCAATTTTTATGATTTTTAGATGTCATTTGATAAGGGAAAGAAATTTCATAAAATCAGGTCCAGAAACTTAGACGATTTGTAACTATGGTAACTTCCATTTCTTCACAACAGGACATGAATTTGCATGGTAGTTAGAAAGACAAAGTCATAAATATGTATTTCCATGAATATAAGATAGCAATTCCTTAGGTATGCCAATAAAGATCTCTTAGGTCTAGGATCTTATTGATAGGATCTTAGATTTTTGTACTGTGGAATTCAAGACCTTGTCAATAGGTCTTTTAATTTTAATACAAGATCCTTCAACACTATATGTTAGAACATATGAGAAATGTAGGTGTGAGAATGGCTATGACTTGTATAGATGTGTTATGAATAGAAAATGATATTGATGAGTTCATATGGTCCATGGGGCATAAATTAAAGAAATGAGTCTTACGTAACGTAAATAAATACCATTAAATTTATTGCCTTTTTCATTTGAAGTGTATGGTTTCTTGCATTTATGTTCCAATCCATATGAAATGCATTGAGATGGACAATGAGACCATGGTATAATAGCTAAGAGGTTATGGTATTACATAAAGCACACTTAGTAAGTAACCTAATTAAATGTGGCCCTTGTAGCATCCCATATTTTCCAATTGGGCCTCGACCTCCTAAGAAGTTAGAGGGATATGAGAAAGAGAGTAGAAAACCAAGTAAAGAGAGAAAATAGAGAGAAAAGTAGAAAAAGAACAAGTTTCATGGGCATCTAAATAGGAGAATGTTGAAAAAAGTAAAAAATACAAAGATTTTAATAAAAAGTTAATTAGAGTAAGTTAATGTTATTTCCTACTATATATAAGTTAAATGAGATATAAAAAATGTCTAGGAAGCATAAAACAGTCAAAATACTAATGGCACAAAAAAATGAGAAAGCTAGTATCACAATGTAATTTTAAGCTATTTTACGTTGTTTTGAGTCCCTGTTGTAACACCCCAAAAATTAATTAAGGTGTTAATCATGGATTAAGATTAATTAAGAATAAATAATATGGGATGATTGGGCTAGTTAAAGAAATAGGGATTCTAAATAGATAAATTATTAATATGGGTTTGAGAATTAATTGGGATAGAAATGGCATCTAGGCTCAAATTAATGAACCATGATAAGAGGCTAATGGAGGCCCAATGAATTAGAGGCAGACCCAAACTAATTTAATGAGATAGAGGCCTAAGATTTATCTTGTATAGGCTCAATTAAGTGGCCCAATTACCCTTGTGCAGACCCAAGCCCTTGAGCTTTTCAAATTAGGCCCAAATCCCATTAAACTTCAGCAACCCAATGTGTGAAAACTGGCCCAACAGAATTATGCAGCCCAACAATTAAAAACTGGCCCAATAAGCAAAATCTGAAACCCAATTGGATTTGGACTTGGAGCAACCCATGACCCAGTCTTTTGACCCAACTTAAACCCACCTAAGACCCTAATGCTTCAGCCACTTTTCCCTTCATTTGCTGAAACACAAAAATAAAAGAGAAATTCAGAGGTGAGGAGAGGAGGCTAGGGTTCTTGACATAATTCTGCATTTTCTCATATTTGGAGCAAGATTTGGCCAAGGTAATAGTTATACAACTTAATCCCCTCATCTGCCTCTTTAATTTGGTCCGATTAGTTTTTCATTTGGAGAGATTTCATTATACCCAAAATCTGAAAAGTGAGTGTTTGGAGGTTTTCTTGGTGAAATTTGTAGGTTGAGGTTGGGGTTGGTATTAGGTGAGTTTAAACCCCCATTTTGATGCATTTTCTGTTAGTTTGAGACCCCTATAGTTGACCTATGATATGGGCTTTGGTTTCATGTGAAATTACCCAGAAATTGGAGTGAACTATGGAAATTTCTGGTGTGGGAAAATTGGAATCCGAAGTTAAATCCCTTGGTAATTAGGTGAGTAACTTCTAGTCTGTTAATAGTAGTTCAACTCTTTGGATATTTGATTGTGATTAGAAATGATGATAACTATGCTTGTTATAGGCTTGGTATGCATTCGGATTATTATGGTAGCTAGGGGAAGAGTAATTGGCTTCATTGAGGTAACTGGGTTATTTCCCTAATTCCATGTATATGCTCATGTTAATATGTTATTTGTTACACATGCTTGATTTTGAAATGTTAAATGACTGGTTGACTACTTGATTGTTATTGTGATTGGACCTTGTGAGTCCATGGTGGAGCTGTGGTGCGGCTGCCACCCGTGCATGTGCTACGATCGAGCACCGGGTATGATCAACCCCAGATGCACTGAGCCCTGGTTGTGCTCAATAGGGAGTAGGTGCCGTGGACGGGCCTCTCCCGGTGTTATTGGCCATTAACATGTTATGTATGATTGCTGGTATGGGACAGTAGTCATCGGTAGCTCAACTAGTTCATTTGCCAATTGAATTGATGATTCTGATATTGATGACATGAGATTATCTTGGATTGATTGACTTGTGCATATAGATGGAAATTTCCTTTTGTTACTGAGATTGTATATCTTACCCCGTTGTGGGCTAACATTTTCAAGGATCTGACCTCTTAGTGGCAGGGAGAAAATTTACGAGAGTCGGTTAAATGGTTTGGTAGCACATAGGTCTGGGAGCTTGACAAAATGTATTGTAATTGAATTGTTAGTTTGGTATCATTGCTGCATTGCATCATGAGTTGCCAAGTGTAGAGATTGTATATGTAATTCGATTATCATGGAATTGAACCTTATGATTGTAATTGGCTAATAATGGAAAGTGTATCTAATGTTAAATATCAACGGTGAATGAATTGGTTTTGTTATTACTCCATAAACTTGCTGATAGGAGGTAATTAGAGGAAAGAGATGGGCATATAAGTTTTGAATGGGTAATGGAAGCATAGCTAAATAAATAAGGTAGATAAGTGCCATTAGAGCCATGTAAAATGAGGGGAAGTGATCTTAGGGTGTCCCTAAGAAGAGAAATGGAGTGTAGGGGGCGAAATATAGTGAAAACAGCTACAGAAGGGAGTCACGCCGCGACCTAGGGAGTGACAGTGGCGAGGGACGCCGTGGCTTAAGAAATCTCGCCGCGGCGCAGAGCGAAAAAAAATGCCCAGGAGGGTAACAGAACGCAACCTCGCCGCGGCGCAACAATTCTCGTCGCGACGCGAGTCGAGAAAATTAATTTAGGAAGATACAGTAGCGAAACTCGCCGCGGCGCCACATAGGTTGGCCGCAGCGCAGATCCAACTCGCCGCGGCGCAAGAGTTCCAGGCCGCGGCGCAAGTCTAAAAACTTAGTTTTTGAGCTCCAGAACCTAGCTTAGCCACGGCGGGAAGGTTCCAGGTTGCGGCGCGAAGGTTCCAGGTTGCGGCGCAGGTCCCCAAACACCCATATTTGACCTAGAAACCCTAATTTCATTAATGTTAAGGTTAGGGAATAGCTTGAGTACATTAATGGGAGGTTGTAGTGGGTTGAAACATATAAATGGATGAATTATAAATCTCTAATGATGGTACAAACCTTCCCATGCATGTTTCCGTTATGGTTGTTAGTTGATGACTCTAAGAGTATCAAGGTTTAAATTTCCTCTATATTTTCTTAATGTGATTAACTGTAATGACTCCAAACCTTGATCATTATTTACTAATCATGTATTTAACTATAATTACCGATATTAGAAGTTAGGGTCGTCACATCTGTAGCCCAAAAAAGTCAGCCTAAGGGTTTTAGGACCTTCTAAAATAGATTGTGGGGCTAAAATCTATAGAAAAAATAAGTTAGAATATAGAAAATTAAGGTGCAGTGAAACTAATGGCATTTTGTAATTTTAAGCAACTTTAATAAAGTAATTTTTTTTATTTATAAGTGGTGCATCATCCAACCTTTTCCACTGACTTTGGGATCGATCTTCTAGCACCTTTATGCTCCATTTATGGTGTCCAAGTGAGAGAGGAAGAGAAAGAAACAAAGTTCAAGGGTTTTAAGGTAGTTATATGTAATTTCTCACCTCTTCGCAGTAAGCAAAGTTGTTCTCCTCTTCAAGCTCTCTCTTTTGATGGTTTCAAATTTTCTTTTAGAGGAAATTGAGATGCCAATGAGGAAGAAGAGAGTGTTCTTTTCAGAAGTTTAATTGAGGAAAAATGAAGAGCACGGAATAAGCTTCAAATTAAGGTAAAGATTGCTATCCTTTAAACTTTAGATTCATGAGTTTTCCTCCTTCTTCATCACACTTGGAGAGAGAAAATATCTCTCTATCTACATTTCCTTGCATGTAATTGATCATATGGAGCATGTAGAGTTCACCTAGGTTGAGGAAATGAGGAGAAATTGCCAAATGAAGCAAGACAACACCATTTTGCATTGTAAATGCATAGTCTCGGCTACCCTATAGGAAATGGCATTAGATGAGCTTGTTTTTAAGTTCTAAGATAATTAGATGTCTTCTAGAAAATTATAAAGGCTAAAAGAAGTATCTGTTCGAATTACAAAGGCTAATTGTGAAAGTTAAAATTTTTAGATATGTAAGAAAACCTAATTTAGGTAAATGGCTATGTTGGTGTTTGGCATTGTATTTAAGCATCTAGTGAGCCTAACAAAAGCATAAAGAGCTATCTAGGATGTTGGAATGAGGTCTTGCAGTATAGAAGTGAGTTTAGCGAAAATGGCCTAAATTTACTAAATATGTCAAAATGAGAAATGCCAATGAATAGTAAAATAACAATTTAGGGAGTTTGAGTTGCCTAGGAAAACTTGCTAAGGAAAAACCCTATATTAGGGGCTAAGAAGAAGGCAAGTGAAAAAAATTAACTAGGCAAGCAAGTAAGAAAAGTTTCAAGCTGAATTTTCAGTTAAATGAAAAGTTATGTGAATACTAGGACTATTTTAGCTAAAGAAGAAAAGAGGCCTATAATGCCTCTTGTCATACCTAGTATTTTCTAAACCTTCAGACATCTAAAAAAAGGTTGATAACCATGATAATGAGATACTAAAAGTCCAAATAAAATGAAAAGAAATAGCAAAAAGGATGAGAACGGAGTCAAAATGGCTAAACAAAGCAAATCGACTACCACTGGCAAAATTGTAATTTTGGGCAAAATTTTAAAAACTCAAAGAAAAGAGTTTTAAATGCCAAAATTAAGCTCATTGAGATTTTTAGAGGTCCTAAAAACTATAAGGACCATTAAAATGATTAAATCTCTGATAGTGTATGGTTTAGGGCTATAGTTTATTGTAACTTTGACCAAAATTTTTCAAGTTGTTCTAAACCCCAAAAATTTCAAAGTAAATGTTTTAATAAAATAAAGAGTCTAAATTTTCTTATGAAAAATATTGTTTTCAAAAAAGATACAAAATGATTTCAAATGAAAGGGTTAAAATGTATGGATGTAAATGGAGTTTTAAAGTTGTTTTAAAATATCCTTCCTTCTTTTATAAATGGTCATGCCACCTAGTTTCTTCTTTATTACTGACCTTCTTAGCTTCAAACCAAACCAGCCATGGCATCAGAAGAAATGGAGGAGAGAGAAAAAGAACTAAGGCAAATAAGTAAGAAAATATGTAGAAATTTGCTATATGGTAGTTATGAAACATTCTCCTCTCTTCATGCTCTTTCTAATGGTGACTTTAGATTTTTGAAAGGATGGAGTTTGTGGCTAAACTCATAAAGAAAAGAGGAGATTTGGAACAACCAACCATACCACAATAATCACCATTAGAAGAGTTTTTAAACAAGGTATGGGTTGAGCAGAAAGACTTGCTATTCCTTTGGATTTTTCTTCCTTTTCATTTTGGCTAGAGAGAGAGGCAGATGAGGAAGGTTTTGTTTAATGGAGAACTTGATAGAAATAATGGTTTTGAGGGGTATAGGGTAAGATTATGCAAATGGAATTTTATGACAAGCTATAGAATTCAAGTTAAGGCACCTAAGGTTTTAGTTGCACAGTGGAAGTTATAGAACTCTAGGAAGATATTTTAATCCATCTAAAATCAAACTTAAACTAGAAAAGAGCCAAGGGTACTCCATATGTGTCAAGCACCTAAGAGAATTGACAAAACTTCCTTAGGCCACCCTAAGAGCATAGTCTTGGCCAAGTTATAGAAAAAGTATCTAGATAGTGTTTTCATGAGTTCTAAGATTTTAAGAGGCCTAAATGTGATGTATAAACACTAATGAAACCATTAGATTGAATTTATAAGCCCTATATTAAAAAGTAAAATTTTAAGGTTTAAATGGGCCTAAAGAAGCCACTTGGTATTAGGCTTGTTTAATCATACATGTAATGACAATAAGTTTCAATATAGTCATATGGCTCATATTAAGTAAGATTTTGGAGCCTAGAAATGGAATCACGAGGGTTGCCATTTAACAGGACTTAAAGTAGTTTAATTTTCCTTTTTGAGTCATAGTATCCCTATATGATAGTAAAATGAGTTGAATGGATTCTAATGAGTTATCTTGCATTGTAGATTAATATATTTAGGCCAAGCTAAAGCAATTCCATCATTTTGTATGCATGAGTTAAAAAGGGACCAAGAGGAAAGTAAGAAGGAAAGTAAAGAAGCACAAAGGGCTAATGGTACATCAAGGATTCTAGTCTCCATAAGGTAGCTATCTCTTCTTATCTTGTATACATTTGGATGTACGAATAAGTTAAGATACTTGTATATTTGTTTGTTCGATGATTTTATAAGTTATGCTTTGAATTGGCTTTTATCATGAGTTTTATGCATATATGGTGTTATATTTGGCTCTTATCTCCTTTTGTCGAGGAATTGAATGCAGTAGCTTTTTCTTAACTTAGAGTTTAGCTTAGTTGAGTCTAGTTAGTATGTTATTATGCCATGGCCAAATAAAAGTTAAAGTTCATGCCAATTCTCATGCTTAAGCTATTTGAGACATATAACCTCCACGTATGCATTTCCTCAATCACATTTTGATAAATGCCATTTTTATATATTTTATTTCCCTTAATTTAGACATTTTGGTGATTAAATATGGCTTAATGGATTTAATTGGAGGATATTTGGTTTTATTGGCCATTTTTTGCACTTTAGGAATTAATTTATAAAATTTTTGATTTTTAATGTATTCATTTCTTTAAATAATTTTGTAAGTTTTTCCTATTGAATATTTCCATTCTTTTTATGTAGATTTTGGGCAAATAAAATTTAAATATTGGAGAAGAATTTGAAGATGATGGGGATCTTAGGAGTGAGGAGCTGATGCAAATATATGGATACATTCATGGATGGAGCTCTATATGGACTTATACATTCTCTCATTCATTTACATGTTACATAAGTTGCCACTAGATCACTCACATTCCTTGCACACGATTGCCATGACACTAGATCACACTCTACGGCACTGACACATACACGGGGAAGAATCACGCTTCTCTAGTTGGCCACTAATACATTCACACATGCATATACTCCAAGAAAAATGCACACATGCATGCGTAGCTCCAAGTTAGTCATGGCATTCTCATTAATTCATAGGTAGGCAGCATGCTCCATTTCATTCACAAGTTCTCACATCCTCACTTAATACACACACATAATTGAAATACACTCCATGTTCACGGGTTTCACATCCAACTTTTACTCATACATAATCACATGGCAAGAGAGGAGAAGAACACATATATGCACACATGGGTTTCAAGGTCTAGGGAATCCAAATCACATTTTCACATACTCACATATACAATGCATTCATAGCCCACCTTCAACTCACTTCACTCACTCATGTAGACTCATGTGTAGCTACACGCACGTCTCACTCACCCATGGCATTTACTGATAGCACTCCATACTGCACATTCAAGCATTCACACATATATACTCATATAGAAGAGCCTCAGGTTTTTAGATGGGAGGTAGTACATGTGATATCCATATGAAGAAAGTAGGCACATGGAGCAGAGCAATGCAAGGCATAGATGAATGGAAGGGAGCCACATACATTTAGCATCATGGGGGTAGCACCAAGTATCATTACACAAAACACATATGCTGATTCACGTTGACTCACAATGATACATGTAACATCTGGTCCCTCCGTAAACATAAGAAACGCAATGTTCAGTTCTCCGTAAATGGCAGAAATGGCCCAGATACAAAAAGAAGTCCTTGAAATAGAAGGAAATGAGGCCAAATAAAATTATGATAAAATTTTAAATATTAGAAAATGAGGATTTGAGCCTTGAGTTGCCCAAAAATCAAGGCTAGAGTGATTTGAAAAATTTGCCAAAAGGCCAGTGACATTTCGTAAATATAGGCACTTTTTGAGAAACACACAAGAGAGCTTTTTAAATGAAAATTTTGAGTTTTTCGGGATTCTTAGAGGCCCTAAAAACCATGGGAAGCCTCAAGACAGTTAAATCCCCTCCAGTAGATGTTTTCCAACGTCTATGTACCTGAACTTTAACGGATTCGTTCGGGAAGGTTTTAGCTCCAATTTGAGTGATTCCAAAGGCATTTTACTAAATTGGGAACCTAAATTTTATAATGAAAAAGACGATTCTAAAAAAGGAGCTAAAATGAAGGAGAAACAAAAATGCAAAATATGAAGGGAAAAATGGAAATTTTTGAAAAGTGTAACTTATTCCCACCTATATATATGATGCACCCTTCTTCTCCCTTCATGTTGCATGACCAAGTTCTGCCCAAAACCAGAGGAAAACCCTAGGGAGAGTGGCACACAAGAGGAAGGCAAAGATGAGGAGAAATCAAAGGCTTAAGGTATGGAAATTAGTAATTTTTCATGCTCTTTCTCTTCTAAACCTCTTCTCCTCCATTCTCCTTTGTTTCTTATGATTATAATGAATTTTATAAATCTGTTTTAAGGGAGAAATTGAGGGGAAAGATCAGATTTGAAGAGAGGAGCTCAAAGAACACAAGATTCAAGTGAGAAAAAGCAAGAAAATAAGGTAATTTCTCTTCCTATGATTGTCATCTTGGTTCCCTCCTCCACCATTTAGTCCCACTTGAGAAAACCCTAGGAGGAGATGATTTTTAGGCAGAACCAAGCATGAATCTAAGGAAAAAGGGTGTGGAGATTAAGAATATGCAAAGGGAATTAACAAAAAATTATTAGATTTCAAGATGCAAGTTCTAGGGTTTCAATTGTACCTTATAAAATCTGATTCTGTGTGATGATTCCTAGGCCTAAGTAAGAGTTTAAATGAGCTCCCAAGATCCCTAAGAGTCTCCCCATATGCTTCTTCCCTTGAGGAAACAAACAAAGCCCTAAGAAACCCAATATGCTTCATAGCCTCGGCCTAGATGGGTTCTTCTAGGTAAGGAGAGTTTCAAATTTTTCTAAGGCCATTCTTGAGTCATAATTGATGAATGAAAATGAGGGGAGGCCTTGGAAAAAATTTAGAACTCATGGAAAGTGATTTGGTGCCTTAAGTTCCATATTATGACCTAAAGAAGCAACATGATGTTAGACTCTTTGTTTTAATTGTGTGATGACTCCAAGAGGCTTAAAAAGAGTCAAGAATCATATTTGAAAGGAAAGAATAGAGCCTAGAAATTATTTGAGGGGTGTTGCTTCATTAGGTGCATTTATAGACCATAATAGAGCCTATAGAGCAATCTCGTATTTAAACAAGTTGTATGCCCTTAGAGTTTGTTTCATGAATCTAATTGGCTCCCATAAATTGTATCTAGGCCAAGAAAAACCATCTCCACCAATTTGTGGGTGTGTGGCCAAAAGAGGAGGCTTGAATCTAAAGGAAAAAGTGTGTAATTGTATACAAGGTAGCTCTCTCCACCTTCTCTCATGCATGGATGTGTGTTTATCTTGTTTTAGAATGTGTGTATGTGTATTTTCAAGCTTTGAAAAGTATGCTAGCATGCCTTATATGCCATGATGCTTAATGCCATGTTATGTTTTCAATTGACTATATGATGTTTGTACGAGTTTGCTTGAGTGTGGAGAGGCTAAGAACTCTTCTCTTGGGTGAGCATGAGCCAAGAACCTGTGAGTTTGGTTGAGATAAAGTAAAGAGTCTCCCAAAAGCAAAGTGGGCTCCCAAGAGTATGGTTGAGTCCAAAGCTCTTAAAGAATGGATGAGGCAAGTCCAAAATACATGAGGAGAAGTATGAGGCCAATCTAAGCACTTGGTGAGCTTTTGAATGTCTTGTATGATTGATTCACATGCCAAGTTTGCTTTTAAAATGTCCATGACTTCTATTTCCTCCATGCATGTATTTGAAAAGCTTGCTTTGCATATATTATGTATAATTGAATGGGAGATGAGCTATTGGGATTCTTTGAATCTCATCCCTTCCTCTCCAATGATCTTGTGACGACCCTAGATTCTAATATCAGTGATTATAGCTAAATACACAATTAATAGATAATGATCAAGGTTTGTAGTCATCGCAATTAATTACATTATGAAAATATAGGGGAAATTTGAACCTTGATACTACTAGGATCATCAACTAACAACCATAATGGGATCATGCATAAGAAAGGTTTATACCATCATTAAAGGTTTATGATTCATCCATTGATCAATTTCAACCCACAAAAATATCCCACTAATGTACTCATACCATTCCCTAACCTTAGCCTTACTGGAATTAGGGTTTCTAGGTCAAATATAGGAGTTTGGGGACCTGCACCGCGACTTGGAACTTTCCCGCCGCGGCTAAGTTAGGTTCTGGAGCTCAAAAACCACATTTTTAAACTTGCGCCGCGGCCTAGAACTCTCGCGCCGCGGCCCAGTTGCTCTTTGGAATTTTCTTGACTTTCGCCGCGACGAGTTGGACCTGCGCCGCGGCCAACCTATGTGGCGCCGCGGCGAGTTTTGCTACTGTAACCTCCCTAATTAATTTCCTCGACTCGCGCCGCGGCGGGACTTCTTGCGCCGCGGCGAGGTTACGTTCTGTCACCTCCTGGGCGATTATTTTCACTCCGCGCCACGGCGAGATTTCTCAAGCCGCGGCGTCCCTCGCCACTGTCACTCCCTAGGCCGCGGCGAAGCCTTCTTGGCCGCAGCGTGACTCCCTCCTGTAGCTATTTTCCCTCTATTTCGCCCCCTACACTCCATTCCTCTTCTTAGGGACACTCTAAGGTCACTTCCCCTCATTTTATATGGCTCTAATGGCATTTATCTACCTTATTTACTTAGTTATACTTCCATTACCAACTCAAAACCTATATGCCCGTTTCTTTCCTCTAATTACCTTCCATCAGCAAGTTCATAAAGTATCAACAACAAAATATACATGAACTACCAGCAGCTATCCTTTAATACAAAATAAATGGGGGTTCCATATATTACGGGCTCATATCAATGTCTCAAGGGTTACATTTCCATTGATAAGCAATATTACATGTCAGCACCAATTACAACAGAAATCATGAGTCCATACAACAACTACCAAATTAAGATGAGGTCTAACCCCTCAGTTCATACATCCTCAATAAATCAAATGTTCAAGCCTACACTTGGCAATATAGATACATGATGATGCTATACATTAAGGAATACAAAATTTAGCATCTATACTAGCTAAGTCAGCCCAAGTGTAGCCATCTCCCCATAGGTTGAAGCTTATGGATTTTCATCCACTTGCTTACCCTTATCCTTACCCGAGGAACTTTCACCTGAAATATTAATCCCACAACACGGGGTGAGATATGAATCTCAGTAACCAAAGCAATTCCATCATATAATCCAGTTTAATCAGCATATATGCATAAATCAAAATCCATATCAGAATCATATCAGTCATTTCAGCAAATGAAACAATTAGGCTATCATGATTACTATCCCATACTAGCAATCATATAATTAACATGTTAAAGGCCATTAACACTGGGAGAGGCCCGTCCACGGCACCTACTCCCCATTGAGCACAACCAGGGCTCAGTGCATCTGGGGTTGATCATACCCGGTGCCCGATCGTGGCACATTCACGGGTGGCAGCCGCACCACAGCTCCACCATGGACTCACAAGGTCCAATCATAATACACAGATAGCCAACCAATTCATTCAACATTTCAAATCATTCATATACAGCAAATATGAAATTAAAATAGATACATGTATGGAATTAATGTAAACCCCGGTTACCTCACTTGCAGACAATTGCAACAGCCACCACAAATCCCAAATTCGGATTCAAGTATCTCCCACCAGAATTTTCAATGTGTCACCCAAAATCCTAAGCAAATTCGTACAAAATTAATGCCCATAATACAAATAAGCTATGGGGGTCTCAAACCATAAAAGAAAGCATCAAAATGGGGGGTTTAAAGTCTCCTAATACTAACCCCAACCTCAACCTACGAATTTCACCAAGAAAACCTCCAAACACTCACTTTTCAGATTTTGGGTATAATGAAATCTCTCCAAATGAAAAACTAATCGGACCAAATTAAAGAGAAAGATGAGGGGGTTAAGTTCTATAACTATTACCTTGGCCAAATCTTGCTCTAAGTGTGTGGAAATGCAGAATCTTTGCCCCAAACCCTAGCCTCCTTCTCAACCTCCGAATTTGCCTCTTGAGTTTTAGAAAAATGAAAGTGTGGCTGAGGCAATTAGGGTTTAGATGGGTTTAAGTTGGGTCAAAAGGCTGGGTCATGGGTTGCTCCAAGTCCAAACCCAATTGGGTTTCAGATTTTGCTTATTGGGCCAGTTTTTAAGTGTTGGGCTGCATAATTCTGTTGGGCCAGTTTTCACTTATTGGGTTGCTGAAGTTTAATAGGTTTTGGGCCTAATTTGAAGGGCTCAAGGGCTTGGGTCTGCACAAGGGTAATTGGACCACTTAATTGAGCCTATACAAGATAAATCTTGGGCCTCTATCTCATTAAATTAGTTTGGGTTTACCTCCAATTCACTGGGCCTCCATTAGCCTCTCATCATGATTTAATTAATTTGGGCCTAGATGTAAATCTCCATCCTAAATAAATTCTCAACCCATATTAACAATTTATCTCTCTAGAATACCTATTCACTAACTTGCCCAATTATGCTCTATTAATTATCCTTAATTAATCTTAATCCATAATTAACACCTTAATTAATTTCGGGGTGTTACAGATCTCACATGCTAGGTGAACCAAATAGATATGCCAATGGAAGCCAACAACACTAGAGGAAGGAGATTGACATTCATATGTCTAGTTTTTGCTTTATGGAACCATAATGATGTTCAATGATGTATATGAATATTGTAAATGGCATATGACCCTTGAGACTTATGTAATTATGCTATTCTATGATGTAGAAATGAGCATATGTGTTATGTGAATGATGGAATGTGAATTGAGCATGTATGGTAAAGATAACTTCATGAATGAGTTTATGGAAATGTTCATAAGTATGGGTTAAAAGGCCAAAATGAGATGCATGAGATTTGGAACCATTTAGGCAGCTCACACAAGTCACAAATGTACTTTTAGACTTGCCCAAAAGGTGCCACAACCAAGGGAAGGCCATTTGGCAAATTTGGTACCTTATATGGAGCTAAATTTGACTATAATAGAACCCTATATCACTTTTTAGCCAAAGGAGCTAGTCTTGATCTGATATTTGGCATGAAATAGGTCTCTTTGAGAGCTTTCTAGTAAGCTAAAGAATATAATTTTCAGAGGTCTAGAGAATATTTGATGAATTTTCAAAGTTAGAAATTTTTATGGATTCCGGTATGTGCACTGTTCATACTAGCAGTTTTGTGTTTTGTGTCACCCGATGGCCAAATGGTACCCAATGCTTGTGAAATTTTACATGCATAAATTAAGGTCATAATCTTTCTGTGGCCACCAAGATCACCTCATTTGGAGGTCTGAGCAAAGAGTTATGCATTTTTGAAGTTTGCTATCAGTAACAGTGGCGCCTCCAGAGTTTAGTTACTGTTCCATAAGTTTCTAATAGCTAAACGTATCTGTTTTATTTTGGAATTATTTTTAGTATAAATTTAACATTTGTAGCTTTCCATAATGACTGAATTTATGTGATTTTGATTGTTATAGAATTAGTTATGCATTTTAGAAATTTGTATTAGTAATCTGAACAGCAGCCCAAATAGCCAACGACCTCAGTATTCTTTCGGATGTCAAACGTCCTCCATGATGAATGTTATAGTCTGGGCATATTTTTAGTGTGAAGAAGACATCCGAAGCTTCCTAGAATGGCAAAGAACACATGATTTCAATTTTTCTAGATTTAGTTATGATTTTCTAAAGTTTGCCCAAGGAAGAGGCCAATTCTGGCCGAAAATAAACTCCCATTTTCCATGCCTCATTTCGGTTTCCATGGGTTGTAGGCATGTTTTTGTGATGCAAATGAGTTGTAATAATGAAATCAAATATGAGGAAGTATAGTATGAGCTCACACGGTCCATGTGACACCGAATGGAATTTTTTAGATATAGCACAAAGTGAAAAAATCTATTATTTTCATCCCCTTTTTCATGTGCTGTTGTGGGATTGATAATACAAAGCTTATAAATGGCATGAAATGAGCTAGAAGTTATGGTGTTAACACACATATGACAAAGCTTCCATGTGCACACATGCCCAACTAGATTATGAGGGAAGCTCGGGATAAAGAAATGCGTGAGAAGGTCGTGGGTAGAACATGGGAAGGATAGGAGAAGCATTGGGTTTTTGGTGGGGTCCAGCACATGAAAAAGCTGAAGGACAAAAAGGAAAAGAAAAGAAGAGGTGAACAGAGATGGGGTTTTTGAGTTAGAGATAGCACGCACCAAGGACATCATATTCATTCTTCCATCAAGCTCATGAATCCATGGCTTACCTCTTTCATTTCCTCAAATGGAAGCTTGAATTCACTTAGGTAGCTAGCTAAGAATGTGACTTCCATGGATGAAAATTTGAGCTCTATGATTCATCCCCAAATTTGGCTAAATTCTCTTCTCCTTATTCTTTACTTTTAGCATTAATTTTCTTATTTAATTTGGCTAGGTTTAGCTTGTTAGATGGAGATTTTGATAGTTGATTGTATTGGATTCAATTGCTCTGTAATTTTGGTTGTAATTTCACATTTGGAAACTTATTTTGAAGCCTAAGTATTTGTAGAAATTCCAGAATTAATGGCTGTCTAATTTGCTAGTTATTTCCTCTTGTTTTTGGGCTATTTAGTGCAATGGTCATTGTATTGAGTGGTTAAAATTTTGTGCGATTAATATACTTAAGGAAATCTTTAATCTAATTGGTTAATTAATATCTTTAAGTGAATTGTTCAGTAACTTTAATAAGCATTTATGTATTGTTTTGGTGTGTTTTTATTCATAACTTAGATGGCTAATTTTTCATGATTCTTTGTGGTTGCAAATTCCTTGATCAATGAATTTGAGTCTTGGATGGTAATTCAAGAATTTTTATGAAGAATACACTAAAAAGCAAGAAGTTAAGTCCAAGTTTTGGTATATTAAAAAGGGAGCAAGGATAATTGAATTCTAGGAAGTCCATTCAAAAGCTAGTTACCATTCTTTGCCTATAGTTTTAAGTTTTTAGTTCTTGTTATTTTCTTTAATTCATTTAAATTTTAGTAAATCAAAATCCTCCTAAACACCTCTGATTTAATCACACAAGGATAACTCTTTCATAGATAATTGGAAATAAACTCTTTGGAAAATGACATAAGTTGTGCCACTAGTTACAAATAGGTTGCTTGACACAACCATCAAATTTGGCATTGTTGCCAGGGAGTTTGGATTCTCAATTATTTGAAAAGATTTTGTAGGTGTTTTAGCTCTATTTTTGTGTAGTTTGTACTTTGTTTTGAACTTGGTTTTTGGTATTTTCAGTGTTGCGAATCAATTGCTTTGCTTGTTGGAATTTTTGTTTGACTTGCCCATAAAATTCTTAAACTTCGTATTCCAAGGTTTTTGGGTGTATTAAGCAAAAAAAAAAAAAAATAGCTAAGCTATTAGGTGCAATGTTTTTAAGCCAAATTCTAACGTTTATAGCACTTTTTCTAATTTTTTAATATTTTCTTAAATTTTCTAAGATTTTTTCAAATTTTTTGTGAGCTTCTTTTATGTGATTTATCTTTATTTTTAAGTGTCTTTATATGTTAGGTAGTTGTTAGTTTAATTTGGATTTAATCCTCTTACCTTTTAGTGTGAAGAATTGAGCTAATTCGATTACTGATTTGATTGTTCAGTGTGCTTTGATTTTTCTCGGATCACTTGCCCAGAAAATTTTAAAACTTGGTACTTTAATATTTTGGGTGGTACTAAGCAAAAGTCATAGATACAGCTATGAGGTAGCCTTTGAATTAGCTAAATTCCTTTGTTTTCTTTGAGTTTTTCATTTTTAAAGTATTTTTCTAATTTTTCGGACATTTTCTCTATTATTCTAGACTTATTGTTTTGATTTTTCTTAGTTTATTTTTGTGTTATTTCTTAGTTTTTACTTGTCTAATTGGTTTATGACAAGGTCCTCTAGTGAGAAATTGATTGATTTGGACCGTGAAATTGAAAGAACCTTTCGAAGGCAAGTAAGGATTAAGAAAAATAGTGATAGTGTATAAAATAGTGGTAGTACTTCTTTTGCTTTTGATTATGTGCAAGGAATTGATTGTATACTTCAATTTGCTGGTGATAATATGGCTAAACAAGAGCAAGTGAATGCTAACATGAATATACATGCTTAAGCTAACTTAAATACGAATGTAAATTTGAATGATAACATGTATGCAATAACCATTAAAAAATTAACAGCTCTTAATGTACACTATCAAAATCTTTGTATATAATATCCAGAATTAGATATAAATTTTGAGCTTAAGTCAAGTTTGATTCACTTACTTCCTAAATTTTATAGACTTGCAAGAGATGACCCTTACAAGCATTTGAAAGAATTTTATGTTGTTTGCTCTACAATGAAGCCACAAGGAGTGTTAGAAGTGTCATGACCCTAACTTCTAATCATTGTAATTAAAGTTAAATACACGATTAATAATCATAAATCAAGGTTAAAAGACATTACGACTAAATTACATTCAGAAAATGTAGGAAAATTTGAACCTTAATGTTATTAGAGTCATCAACCAAATAATTATAAGCATTTATGTACACAAGAGAAACAAACACTCATTTATAAGCCTTTGATTCTATTACCCATTAATTCCAACTCACAAAAATCTTCTACCAGTGTTTCTAAGTCATCCCTTGAGGTTGCCATAGGAAAAACCAAGGTTTTTAGGTTAGAATGAGAATTTGGGACCGTTAGTCGTGGCTAAATGTATTTGCGTCATGGCCAATTGCTATCGGGTTCACTCTTATCGCCGCAGTGAGTTAGAGCTTTGCTGTGGTGAGAGGACCTCCTGGAACCTACCTCACTCGCCTCTCACTATTGGCTATAGCCTATTCTCCCTTTAGCTGCGGCTAATTCCTCTCTGGAACGCCTGACACATTTTCACAAAAGTTCACCATTGCAAATTCCCATTTAGCCACAGTGAATTACCCTCTGAACGACTTCCAGTTTGGCCTCTCACATTAACCTAAGTCCATGATTAATACTTTAATTAATTTTGGGGTGTTACAAGAAGAACAAATCAAGCTTAGAGCATTCCCTTTCTCTTTAGGTGGTGTAGCTAAAGATTGGTTGTATTATCTTCCTCCTGGTGTTATTACTTTTTGGGATCAACCAAAGAGGCTTTTCCTAGAAAATTTTTTCCCTGCTTTTTGTACTATATTAATAAGAAAAGAAATCTGTGGGATTAGACAAAATGGTGGAGAGACCTTGTATGAATATTAGGAAATATTCAAGAGATTGTTAGCTAGTTGACCTCACCATCGAATTTCTAATCAACTACTAATTTAGTATTTTTATGAGGGGTTACTGAACATGGATAAAAACATGATTGATGCTATTTCTGGTAGAGCTTTAGGTGATTTGACATCTACAAGAGCCTGGAAGTTGATTGACAAGATGCTCAAAATGCACAACAGTTTAGTGTGAGATAGACAGTGAGACGAGTTAGTGAGTTATATGCTCCACATTATTATCAGAGACTTGAGAGCAAAATTGATGAGATGTCTTTTATGCTTTGACAACTTGCTTTAGCTTAGTAGCAACCACAGTCAGCCTCTATTCTATCTTAAACTTTTGCACCACAGTCTTATACTACTCAGATACATTCTTATTCACAGTGCTATACACTGAGGTAGATATCTACCTCTATTTCCTTGGTGAGACCCTTATGTGGCATATGCTGTTTGGCCACACATGCTATTTATTAGTGCCTAATATTAGATGACAGGGTAGACACTTATGCTCGAATGTTTCCAATTAGGCAAATGCAGTAAGGGTAGCAAAAATATGATCTCGACTCTAACACATACAATCTAGGGTGGAAGTATCATCCCAACTTGAGATATGGGGGAGGGCAACAATAGAATAGGTATAATGTTGCAGGACCTAGTGCACAACCTTTCCAACCTATGGGGTAGTTAATCCCTATATAGGAGGAACCAAAGAAAGGAAGTAATTTAGAGGACATGATGAAGCAACTTATGGAAAGTAATGCGTAGCTTAAGCAACATTTGCAACAACAATAGCAGCAGCTACAGATGAGCATGCAAAATTTGGAAAGAATGGTTGATACTTAGTTAGGTCAATCTACTACCCCCTCAGTGAGGTGAAGTCTCAAGGTTTAGGCTAATTGCCATCATAGACGATTGTCAATCCAAGGAATAATAGTAATGTTAGTGTCATCACTCTTAAGAGTGGAAAGGAAGTTCAGAGATCCTCAGATACCATTACCATGGATAAGTCAATGTCATAAAAAACACATGTGGCACTGGATGAGCCTAAGAAAAAATAAGAGCCAAAGAAGATTTTGCCTTTCCCATATAGACCTACTTTGGGAAAGAGGCAAAATGAAGCAAAAATTGAGAAAGAAATTATTAAGATTTTTAAGAAGGTTGAGGTCAATATACCTTTGTTGGAAGCAATTAAAACCATCCCTAAGTACGCCAAATTTCTTAGAGAAATATGTACCAACTTTAACGTCCGATTTTCATAAAAACGACAAAAATGAATACGTTTTAAGAGTAAGTCATTTGAAATGAATTAGTTAAGGTCTAGAAAAATTAGAATAATGACCTAGACATTAGGTAATGAAAATAGGAGGCCAGAGGTGCTCTAAAATAGAAACCAAAATAACTAGATGGAATTTAACGAAATAGCTACATAACAAAATGGTATTTTTGTAATTTTGTGCAATTTTTAGAATACTCACAGGAAGGCTTTTTAAATGGAAAATTTGAGTTCTTTGGGGTATTCAAAAGCCCTAAAAATCATGGGAAGTCCTAGGAAAGTTAAAACCCCTTCAGTGTACATTTTCTAATGACAGTTGACCCAAATTTTGACCTTTTCATTCGAGAAGGTTTTAGCTTCAAATTAAGTGATTTCAAAGGTATTTTATAAGTTAGAGAACCTAAATTTTATGATAGAAAAGATAGTTCTAAAAAAGAAGCTAAAATGAACCTAAAACGAAAATGTCAAGTGTACAGGACATAAATGGAATTTTTTAGGACAATTTTAATTCCTTCTTCTTATATATGATGCGTCCCCTTTCTCTCCCTTACTTAGCCAACTTTAATTCTGCCCAAAAATAGAAGTGAGACCAAAAGAGAGAGGCACACAAGAGAAGGGAAGAGGAAGAGGAAAAATAAGGTAAGAAAGGTATGATTTTCATGGAATTTCCTAGTCTTCTCTTTAGTAAGCTTGCTTTCCTCCTTCTCTTCTTTCTTTCTATAGATTTGTTGAAGTTTTTGGTGTTGTTTTGAGGTCATACTAGAGGGAAGAATTTTGAAATTGGAGAGAAGAATCTAACCAAAAGAAAAAGCATTCAAAGGAAGTTAGGAAATCAAGGTAATTTAGTTGTTTTCAAGCTTGCTCTTCCTTGCTCTTCTTCTTGTGTGTTTCGCCTCATGTATGGATAGCTAAGAGGGATTGAGTTTTGAACCAAACTAAGGATGAATCTTAGGAATTATAGTGTGGGACATAAGAATATGCAAAGGAAGCAAAGAAAGAATCATGATTTTCCAAGATGCATAACCAAGGGTTTTAGTGGCACCTTGGCTTATAAGATTAGTCCTAGCTATAAATTAATGTGTTTAAGAGTTCATATGAGTTCTTAAGACATCAAGGAAGCCTCCCACATGCTTCTCTCATCAAAGAAATCAAAATAACTCCATTAGTGTCCAAAGGAGGCATAGTCTCAACCAAGAAGAGATGTGACACCTAGGGAGTATTTCAATTTCTTCCAAGCTTGGTTTTGCATCATATATGATAGGAGAGTATGAAAGGAAGCCTTGGAAGAAATTTAGGAAGCCAAGGAAGTGAGATGAAAGTATAGATTCCATATTGTGATTTAAAGAAGCAACATATAGCTAGGCTCCCCAAATTGATTATATGATGGCTCTAAGAGGTCTAAATGGAGTCAAAAACTATAGATGGAAGGTAAGAATGGAGCTAAGATCTTGTATTCTTAGTGTTGCTTCATTGGGTGCATTATGGAACCATAATTGAATTTTAGAAGCAATCTAGCTTTTCAAGTGCATGTGTAGCTGTAGAAATGGTTCCAAGAGTGTAATTGGCTTCTATGTGATATGTCTAGGCCAAAAGAATCAAGCTCTACCTCCTTGTAGGTGTTTGGCTAAGGGAGAGGAAGCATTTCTAAGAAAGAAAGAGTGTTCTTGTGTACAAGGTAGCTCTTTCTTCTTTCTCTCATGCATCTTTGGATTTTTTTTGTCTTTGAATGTGTGTGTGTATGTTTAAGCTATGAAATATGTTTCTAATAAATTACCACATGCCATGGTACCATGTTGCTATGTTTATGTGCTTGAAAGATGCTTTGTGAACATATTTTGGTTTACTTGAGCTTGGTGAAGTCAAAAGCCCCTTAGCTAGGGTGAGGATGAGCTAAAAATCTCTAAGAATGGATGAGACAAAGCCAAAAGTTTCTAAAAAAGTGAGGCTTAGTCAAAAGTCCCTTGAGAAAATAGGTGAGGCAAGTCCAAAAGCCCAAAAAGAAAGGGTGAGGCTAAACCATTGTCTTGACAAGCCTATGTATGTCATATGTGACTTCTTAAATGCAAGAAATATTCCATATATGTTATGAATTTCAAGATAGTCATGCATACATTTTTAGACTTGAAATTGTATCCATTATGTGATTCTTGAAAGGGATAAGAGCTATTGGGATTCTTAAAATCTCATTCTTTCATCCCCATTACCTAACATGTTTAGGTGGACTAAGTAAGCAAAGGAATGGAAGCTACCAAGTTTAAAGGAAGAGGATTGACATGGAATTGTGTTATGTATTCACCTTATAACCATTTTGATGGCATATGATGTAATCTTATAATGAATGTGATGTAAACCCTTTCGAACATGTGTAATTATATGGATACTTGATGTATATATGAGATTTGATACCACTTGAATGATGTAGCAACTTTTTGATAATAAATGGCAAGAATTGTCTATATATGCTTCGTGTATATCATCAAGTATGAAAGTGAATTTGTGAGATTTAGGTTTGTGGAACTTTGAGACATGTTTAATATGCTATTTTGGTGCTTTCCCACATGTTCAAGTGGCCTTGGAAGTCTTGGAAGCTAAAATGGACCCCTTGTGACCCTTAAGAAGCACAAAAATGACTAAATTACAACTTTATATCAAGATTTGACCAAATGAACGAATTTCCTGATGAAATTTGGCATACATATAGATCTCCCTTAGATCTTTTTTGAAAGCTAAAGACTAGATTATTTGGATTGTGGAATTAATTATGAATTTTCAAAGTTGCCAAATTTTAGCTGTTCTAATATGGTTACTATTCATATAGTCAGTTTCTTCTCCTATATCATTCAAGGGATCAATGGTGTCTAGTGATCATGAAAATTTACAAACATAAACTATAAATGATAAGCTTTTTATGGCCACTGAGATCACTCCAATTGGATGTTTGAGCAGAGAGATATGAATTTTTGAAGTTCAAAGCCAGTACTAGTAATGCAGTAGTACCTCTAGTATTGTTCCATCAATTTCTAGTGGCTAAACATTCCTATTTTGGTCTAGACTTATTTTTAGCATAAATTTAACATTTGTAACATTCTAGAATGGTATAGTGCGCATGATTTCAAATTTTCTAGATTTAGTTATGATATTTCAAAGTTGATACCAAAAATCTTGCAGCAGAACCCAAGACAAACTTGTATTATTTTGTGTATGTATGCTGTGAGCTCGAGTTTTTGGTAACATTTTAAGATGGTTTTGATTTGTATGCATGCATTTAAAGAGAATAATGAGATAGATGAGTTTGTATGGTCCACAAGACATGATATGAAAATTTTATCCGCTATGTAACGCAAAATATCCTATTATTTTAATGGAGTTTTCTTGAGAAGTTGTTTTATCTAAGGGAATATCCTTAGAAATGAGATGAGGTAAGTTAGGTAGATGTGGTGTTACACCAACAAGAAGCAGCTAAGAAGGAATGAGAAAGTGAATTTTGGCAAGAATGTTTTAGCATTTATATAGCCAATAATGCCCATTAAATGTCAAGATTTAGGCATTTTTACAATTCCATACACTATTAGAAATTTTGAGTATTTTTATGCTTTGATTGATCTTGGTGCTGCTATTAATGTTATGGCTAAATCAGTGTATTCATTTTTGCAAGTGGGAGAATTGAAACCTATTGGAGTGATTGTGCAGCTTGCAAATAGTAGCATTGCTTATCCTTCAGAAGTGTTAGAGGATGTCTTGGTTAAGGTAAAGGATTTGATATTTTTAACTAATTTTTATGTCCTTAATATGGAGGATGATAGATATAAGTCTCATGGTTATGCCCCACTGATCTTAGCTAGACCTTTCTTAAGAACTGCAAAGATAATTATAAATGTGTATAAAGGTACTTTTCAAATGGAGTTTGCTAGCAATATGATACATTTTAATATCTTGATGCCATGAAACGCCCATGTGATGATCATTTTGTTCTTAGTGTTAGTTTAATTAACATGCTTATAATGATGCATCTTTTGATTTTAGGGATAGTATGTTGTCTGGACCATGTGACATTGCTAACTTGAATAATTCTCTTGATTGTGTATGTGCTAGATCTACTATATGTGATAGATGTACCCAGATTAGTGCTTTCATTGAAAGTAGTGAGTTCCTTGCATATTCTAATAATCATGATTGTGTGATTTCTTCTCTTTGTGATGATTCTAATGTTAGTCAGCATGTTACTAATTTGGATGATTATGCTAGTCTAAATCACTCCTCTGGTTCTAGAGATAATGTGCATGCTATTGTTTTTCTTGATTGTTCTGAAGCTACTAGATTTACTCTTTCTCATGATGTATTGCATGCTGATGTTTCTCCTAGATATGTTGACTGTGCTAGTTCATCTATATCCACTCTTAACTTGCCTACTGATAGTGGTACTAGATGTTATATGATTAGTCTATCTAGAAGTGATACTGATGTTACTACTATTGTTGGTTCTTTTGTTGATTTTCATGTTGCTAAATATTCCTAAAGGTGGGCATGTTGTTTCTTTTGCTTGTAAGTTGCTTGAGTAGGTATTTGGCATGGATGAGATTAAGATTAAGCCACTCATACCTTCAGTAGAGCAAGCTCCTGCTCTAGAGCTTAAATCACTCCCTGAAACATTAAAATATGCTTACCTTGAAGAAGGAGATAAGCTTCTTGTTATAGTAGCAAGTAATATTACTCAAGATGAGGATATAAGACTTCTAAAGGTCATGAAGAAGAGAAGACAAGTAATAGGGTGGACCTTGGCAAATATACTTAGCATTAGCCCTGATACATGTATGCTCTGAATTTTGTTAAAGGATAGAGCAAAATCAGTGAGGCAACCTCAAAGGAGACTAAACCCACTTATTCTGGATGTGGTTAAAATGGATGTATCTAAACTTTTGTCTGCTGGTATTATATATCTTATTTTTGATAGTCAATGGGTTAGTCTTGTGCAGGTGGTTTCTAAAAAGTCAGGAATTATAGTGATCTAGAATGAAAAGAATGAGTTAGTACCCACTTGTGTGCAGAATAGCTGGAGGGTTTACATTGATTATAGGTGGCAGGTTTGCATTGATTATAAGTGGCTGAATTTAGTCACTAGAAAAAGATCATTACCCCCTCCTTTTATTAATCAGATGCTTGAACATCTAGTTAAGAAGTCTCATTATTGTTTTCTTGATGGATTTTCAAGTTATTTCCAGATATGCATAGCTCTAGAGGATCAAGAAAAGATAACATTTACTTGCCCATTTGGAACATTTGCCTATAGAAGAATGCCTTTTGGTCTTTGTAATACCACTGGAACTTTCCAATGGTGCATGGTTTCCATTTTTAGTGAATTTTTGGAAAATTATATAGAAATTTTTATGGATGATTTCACTATATATGGAAACTCTTTTGCTAATTACTTGTCTAGTCTTAACAGAATTTTAGAGAGATGTATAGAGAAGAGCCTTGTACTTAATTTTAAAAAGTATCATTTTATGGTTCAAAAAGGCATTGTATTAGGTCATGTTGTATCTAAATAAGCATAGAGGTTGATAAGGCTAAGATAGATGTTGTTACTTCTTTACCATACTCGACATGTGTTTGGGAGGTCTGGTCTTTCTTAAGTCATGCAAGTTTTTATAGGAGATTCATACAGGAATTTAGTAAGATTGCTTTGTCATTGTCTAAGCTATTACAGAAATATGTTAATTTTCATTTTGATGATGCATGTAAAATAGCTTTTGATGAGCTTAAGAAAAAATTGACTTCTCCACCTGTTATTCAGCCCCTTGATTGGAATCTCTCACTTGAGTTCTTATGTGATGCTTCTAATTATGCTGTAGATGCAATTTTGGGGCAGAAAGTGAATAAAAAGTCCCATGTGATAGCTTATGCATCCAAGACTTTGGATGGGGCCCAAGCAAATTATACTACCACAGAAAAAGAATTTCTTACTATTATTTTTGCTTTGGATAAGTTTAAATCTTATTTGCTTGACACTAAAGTAATTGTTTTCACTGATCATGCAGCCTTAAATTACTTGTTGAAAAAGCCTGATGTGAAGCCAAGATTAATTAGATAGATGCTATTGCTTTAAGAGTTTGATATTGACATTTGAGATAAAAGCGGAGCGAAAAACTTAGTGGCAGGCCACTTGAGTTAGATTGAGGCCCCAAAGTTAGATTATTTACCTATTGGTGATGATTATTTGTCTGCTATGCATAGTTTTTATCCATGGTATGCGGACTTGGTGAATTATCTAGGTGCTTCTGAATTGCCTATTGATTTGAATAAATATAAGTTGAATAAGTTTAAGAGTAAAGCAAGATACTATATATAGGATGATCCATAATTGTAAAAACTATGCAGTGACAAAGTGATTAGACATTGTGTGCCTGATATAAAATTTGATTCTATCTTGAGATTTTGTCACACACTTACATGTGGAAGTCACTTTAGTCTAAAACGAACAGCTAAGACAGTTATATATAGTGGATTATATTAGCCTACCTTGTTTTGTGATGCTTATGATTTTTGCAAAAAATATGTTAGGTGTCAACATACAGGGAGCTTATCTAAAAGAAATGAAATGCCATACTTATTTTATTTTGTGAAATCTTTAATGTTTAGGGCATTGATTTTATGGGACCCTTTTCTATTTCTTTTGGCTTTACATATATTTTTACTGGTTATTGATTATGTTTGGAAGTGGGTGGAAGTAAAGCCCATTAAGACTAATGATTCTTCTTTAGTTGTAGAGTTTATTCACTCTCTTATTTTCTCTAGGTTTGGTATTCCCAAGGCCATTATTAGTAACTAGGGCACTCATTTTTGTAACTAAAGTATGCAAAGCTTACTTAGTAAGTATAGTGTTATGCACAAAGTGGCTACTCCATATCACCTTCAAACAAATGGCCAAATAAAGATTTCCAACCAAAAGGTGAAGCAAATTTTGGAAAAAATAGTACAGCCAAATAAGAATGATTAGAGCAAGAGGCTAGATGATGTACTTTAGGCTTATAGGACTGGCTACAAGACTCCTATTGGCATGTCACTCTATCGGCTAGTATTTGGAAAAGCTTGTCACTTACTAGTGGAAGTGGAGCATAAAACTTATTGGGCTATGAAGAAATACAATTTAGATTTAAACAGAGTGGGGTCTCATGTAAAATTTCAACTCCAAGAGCTTGAAGAGATCTGTTTGGAAGCCTATGATAATGCATGGATTTACAAAGAGAAGACTAAGGCTTTCCATGATAAGAAAATTGCAAGGAAGGAGTTTGTGGTTAGAGACAAAGTTTTGCTCTACAAGTCACACTTAAAGCTCATGCTAAGTAAATTTCGTTCTAAATGAGAAGGTCCTTATATTATTTCTCATGTTTTTCCTTTTAGTGCAATAGAGCTATTGAATAAAGCTACTAGAGGGAAGTTTAAAGTGAATGGCCATAGACTTAAGCACTCCTATGAAGGAGTTCCCAAAGAGGACAAGGAGGAGCTCCAACTTCAAGACCTACCTTGATTACTCTATTGTACACTTTCCCTTTCACATTTTATATTGTGTTACCTATCTTTTGATTGGATCTTGTGCTGGCATTGAGGACAATGCAATGTTTAAGTGTAGAGGGAGAATTTAAATAAAAGTTTTAGTTTTGTCTTGTTTTGATTAGTTCATCTTTAGTCTTTTTCTCACTTTTTGTTTGTGTTTTTTATTGTGTTAAAAAAAACTTTTGTTTTTGTGGAAGTTATTAGTAATGAGGTGATCATAACTTTGATATGTCTCGATTTGATAAGAAATTGATCTTATGTTGAGAATGTAAGTTAAGTGGTAATTAGCTTAGCTTTAATGAACTTTGATGATGGTCAATTTACCTTATGAGATTTTATGCCTATTGATATTCATTTCTAATGTGTATCCCTTATCTTGCTTTTACTTTAGAACTTGGCTTGAATCTTATTCAAAGCCATATTTGTTCACTTGCCACACATAAAAAGGATTAAGGCATTCATTCTTGTTTTGTTTTAGCTAAAGCCAAAAAGTCATCCCATATGTGTTTATCCATTTGTTTTACTGTAACACCATCATTTCTAGCTCATATCTATCATCATTTACAAGTTCATGTGATATGTTCCATGAAGGAAGTAAGAAATTCCATCAAAATTAATACATTTTCTTGCATTGCGTCATATGTAAAAATTCCATTTGGTGTCCATGAGTTCTAAATTTTTTCCAAGGCCTCCCCTCATATTCATTCATCATATATGACACAAAAATGGGTTTAGAAAAATTTAAAACTCTCCCTAGCTACTCCATCCATGCTTGGCCGAGACATAGCCCCTTTTTGGCTTCCTTAGAATTCTCTTTGTTTCCTTGAAGGAGGAAGTATGTGGGGAGCATCTTAAGGATCTTAGGAGCTTATTTAAACTCTTAATTAGGCCTAGGAATTATCATATGAAATCAAATTTTGGAAGGTGCACACAAAACCCTAGAATTTGCATCTTGAAATCTAATAGTTTTTTATAATTCCCTTTGCATATTCTTAATCTCCACACCCTTTTTC
Source organism: Erythrophleum fordii (assembly GCA_032878935.1). Lineage (NCBI taxonomy): Eukaryota > Viridiplantae > Streptophyta > Magnoliopsida > Fabales > Fabaceae > Erythrophleum > Erythrophleum fordii. The sequence continues at coordinate 24,290,034 of JAVQMF010000054.1, read as the reverse complement.
CTTATATTCATGCTTGGTTCTGCCAAAAAATCATCTCCTCCTAGGGTTTTCTCAAGTGGGGAAAAATAGTGGAAAAGGGAACCAAAGACGACAACCATAGGAAGAGAAATTACCTTGTTTTCTTGATTTTTCTCACTTGAATCTTGTGTTGTTTGAGCTCCTCTCTTCAAATCCAAATTTTTCCCTCAATTTCTCCTTTGAAACAGATCTATATACTTCATTATAATCATAGAAAATAAAGGAGAATAAAGGAGAAGAGGTTTGGAAGAGAAAGAGCATGAAAATCCATACCTTTTTACCTTGAATTTCTCCTCCTTTTCTTCCTACTCTTGTGCCCCTCATCCCCTAGGGTTTTCCTCTGGTTTTAGGTAGAACATGGTCGTGCATAATGAAGGGAGAAGAAGGGCACATCATATATATAGGTGGGAATAAGTTACACGTTTCAAAAATCCCTGTTTTGCCCTTCGTTCTTGGCATTTTTGTTACTCCTTTGTTTTACCTCCTTTTTTAGAATCATCTTTTCTATTATGAAATTTAGGTTCCCAATTTAGTAAAATGCCTTTGGAATCACTCAAATCAGAGCTAAAACCTTCCCGAATAAATCAGTCAAAGTTCAGGTACACTGACGTTAGAAAACGTCCACAGGAGGGGTTTTAGCTGTCCCGGGGCTTTCTATGATTTTTAGAGTCTCTAAAAACCCCAGAAAACTCAAAAATTTCATTTAAAAAGCCCTCCTATGTGAATTCTAAAATTTTCTCAAAATCATGAAAATGCCATTATGTTTCGTAAGTTTTTCGTAAGAATTTGTTTTTTCATTCTAGCTCTGTTTTTTTTTTTCTCCGTTTAAGCCTAGGATTCTCATTTTTAGAAGTCTAGAATGCTTCCCAATTTTTTGGGACCTTAACTACATCATCTTAGGGGACCTTTTGTATCTGATGAGTTTCGTTCATTTATAGAGGAACCGTATGTTACGTTTCTCACGTTTTCTCCTGTTTTCAGAGAATCAGATGTTACATTTACCCCTTTAAGCCTTGTACATTTTCTTTTTAACCCATTTTAACCATGAAAAGCAAGCAAATATTCTTCCTACCTTGATTAGGATACTTTTGATTATTAAAATCATTGTATCTTACTAATGTGGATGGAGGTGCATTTTTCACATCAATTTTTAGGCCATTTGTTTGTTCTTTTTGGAAATATACCAAAAAAAAATGAAAATGAAAAATGAATGATGTTTTTGTTAAAGAATATACATAGTTGGAAAAAGTTTAAAGAAAGAAAATAGAACATTTATAGAAAAAAAAAAAGAAAAATAGAGAAGCAAAGAAAGTAATAAAAAAAGAAAAAAAAGAGAAGGAAAAGAAGGAAAGAAAAGTTACTTTTGTTCTCTTTGTGCATATAGTTGTTTGTAGTGAATAAGGCTTTGAAATGCACTTGCATTTCCTTTTACATCCTCTCTTGATGCTCTTGATAATTTTAAGTATCCACTTTACTTCTTGAATTGTCCTCATTCTTTTGTTTACTACTTGCTTTTTACCTTAGCTTGCATTACAACCGTAATAAAGACCTTATGATTCATATATTGGTATTTGATTTTGAGTGATGAAAATGTAGATAATAGTCAAGCATATGGTAGTAATGTAGGATAGGTAGAAATTTAAGAGTAAACACTTCATCCTAAACATTAGAGAGTAGAGTGGCAAATACTAATTCATGTGAAGGACTATCATTACATTTCATTTTTTGTTAAGTATATTGCCATGGTACTTGTTGCATTGATACAAGTGATATGATTTGGAGAGTTGAGATATTAATTTGCTATGATCTTCCTTGTGCTAAGTAGCCTACACATTTTCATTTTTGTTTCTTTTCCATTAGCCTTTCCTTGGAGTCTTTATTTCTTTTGCCTAGGAGTGCAAATGCTTAAGTGTAAGGGAATTGATAAATGCCATTTTCATATATTTTATTTTCCTTAATTTAGACATTTTAGTGATTAAATATGGCTTAATGGATTTAATTGGAGGATATTTGATTTTATTAGCTATTTTTTGCACTTTAGGAATTAATTTGCAAAATTATTGGTTTTAATGTATTAATCCTTTTAAATAATTTTATGAATTTTTTCTATTGAATATTTCCATTCTTTTTGTGCAGATTTTAGGCAAATAAAATTTAAATATTGGAGAAGAATTTAAAGATGATGGGGATTTTAAGAGTGAGGGGCTAATGCAAATATATGGATACATTCATGGATGGAGCTCTATATGGACTTGCACATTCTCATTCATTTACATGTTACATGGGCACCACCAGATCACTCACATTCCTCACACATGATTGCCATAACACTAGATCACACTCTACAACACTAATACACACAGAGGGAAGAATCACGCTTTTCCAGCTAGTCACTAATACATTCACACATGCATCCACTCCATGAAAAACACACACATGCATGCGTAGCTCCAGGTTAGTCATGACATTCTCATCAATTCACATGTAGGCAACATGCTTTATTTCATTCACAAGTTCTCACGTCCTCACTTGATGCACATACGTAATTAAAATGCACTCCACGTTCACAGGTTGCACGTCCAGCTTTTACTCACACATAATCACATGGCAAGGGAAGAGAAAAACACACATGCACATATGGGTTTGAAGGTCCAGGGAATCCAGATCATAATTTCACATATTCACATATACATGGCATTCATAATTCATTCACAAGCCACCTCTAGCTCACTTTACTCATTCATACACACTCTACATACACATCCAACTCACCCACGGCATTTACACATAGCACTCCACACTGCACATTTAAGAATTCACATATATATACTCATATATGCAAGGGACGGATGAATGGAAGGGGCCCATATACATTCCAGCATGATGGGGGTAGCACCAAGTATCATTACACAAAACACATATGCTAATTCATGTTGACTCACAATGACACACAGATGATGAAGCTTCCATATTCACACATGCCCAATTGGACTATGAGTGAAGCTCGAGGATGAAAAAATATGTGAGAAGACCATGGGTAGGACACATGAAGGATAGGAAAAAGGGTTTTAGAGTTAGAGAGACATGCACCAGGGACGTCATATTCATTCTTCCATTAAGCTTACGAATCCATGGCTTACCTTTTACATTTCCTCCATCCATTTCCTCCAATGGAAGCTTGAATTCACTTAGGCAGCTAGCTGAGAATGTGACTTTCATGGATGAAGATTTGAGCTACAATATTCATCCCTAAATTTGGCTAAATTCTCTTCTCCCTATTCTTTACTTTTAGCATTATTTTTCTTGTTTAATTTTGCTAGGTTTAGCTTGTTAAATGAAGATTTTGATGGTTAATTGTATTGGATTTAGTTGCTCTATAATTTGATTGTAATTTCACATTTGAAGACTTATTTTGAAGCCTAAGTGTTTGTAGAAATTCCAAACTTAATGGCTGTCTAATTTACTAGTAATTTCCTCTTATTTTTGGGCTATTTAGTGCAATAGTCATTGTATTAAGTGGCTAAAATTTTGTGTGATTATTCTACTTGAAGAAATCTTTAATCTAATTAGTTGATTAACATCTTTAAGTGAATTGTTCAGTGACTTTAAATAAGCATGTAGGTACTATTTTGGTGTGCTTTTATTCATAACTCAAATGACTAATTTTTCATGATTCTTTATGGTTGCAAATTCCTTGATTATTAGTAATTTGGGTCTTAGATGGTAATTCAAGAATTTTTATAAAGAATACACTAAGAGTGTCATACCTTACTATATAACACATTTCCTACTACAAATACCTCATATAGAACTTAAAGGAGTCAATGGAAACTTGAACTAATTAAAATTTTCTTTTTACTTTAGGGTTGGGTATATACATGGCTTTCTGTCACATGTCCTATTATCATACAACATTATAACACAACTCATACATACCATAATCCAAAGATATTTAATTACATGACAAAATGTGATGCATAAAAGTAAGGTCCTCAATTTATACCTTTACACCCTTCGCCCTTTCTTTGCTTGAACTCGGACCTAGCATAGGTTATATTTGGGGTGAGATTATGAAATCTCAGTAGTAGTAAACCAATCTCATTCACAAGCAAGCATGTAAGTACATAATGCCAATCATGATGCCACATACCACATAGGAATACTAAAGCTTATGGATGTGATTTAAGAAGTTTTGTTGCATATGTATCCTTTGTGTATTTAGAACAAACTAGTAGAAATTATGAAATACATGATGATGATGTATAATGATATCTTATGTGCAAACTTGAGATATATATATATATATATATATATGAGCTACTTAGATGCAAGAGATTGCAACTAGAACCTATTTTGTTATTTGAATGGTTTAAGGTACTATAATGTATGATGTAGAGTTAATGAATGGCAAACTTGATGTATGTTATGTAGATTGAATTAGCACTTGATGAACAAGATTATGATGATGAATATGTGCCCATTTGATGCCTATACATGAGAATGGAACTCCTCTCCAGAAACATTCATTTTGATTATATATATATACATATATGAGCTACTTAGATGCAAGAGATTACAATTAGAACCAATTTTGTTATTTGAATGGTTTAAGGTACTATAATGTATGATGTACAGTTAATGAATGGCAAACTTGATGTATGTTATGTGGATTGAATTAGCACTTGATGAACAAGATTATGATGATGAATATGTGCCCATTTCATGCCTATACATGAGAATAGAACATGTTTTACTCTATTGTTTGTTAAAGATTCCATGTGGCTATTTGGGTGGGAGGTGGCAACTTTTTGTCACTAACCTTATTTCATGCCATGATTCCTATGGAAATTAAGCTTGGATAGATTAAGGTTTGCTCAAAGTAAGAGATTGTAATTAAGAGACCAAATGGACCATTTGGAACAAATTTTTGATCTAAATGAGGCATAAATTGCAACCTTATTCTTGACAGTCTAAATGACTTAGTTTAAGGTTGAAATTTAGCAAGCACTTAGAAAATTTATAGAGCTTTTTAACAAGCTAAAGATGATATTTTCTAGAACTTTATAGAATATTTGGTTCATTTTAAAATTTGGTTCAAAATTATGGAATTGTGCAGTATTGTTCATACTATAATAGCCATGGTTTTTGGGACTTTTAAGTGGCCAAATGGATTTATTTTCATTTGAAATTTTTACATCATAAAGTTTAGATCATTAATTTTCCATAGACATCTAATTTGTATAAATTAGAGTCATGTAGCAAAAGTTATAAAGTTGTAAAGTTTAAACCTCTTTTATGTCAAGGTAGCCAAAATAGTCTATATTACTCCTAAGTGCAAATAAGACTTTTATCTTGGTCGTATGGATCAAAACAAACTTGGCTAGTGTGGCCATGAATAAAAAGAAAAGAAATTTGAATCTTGACCCTATAGTTCCAATTGATGTAAAACAAACCAAAAACCACTACCAAAAGTTTAGTAGCGGTTGTAAATTCATTGCCTTAAGATTGAAATGATATGAGTTTAGCTATATGATGTATGTGTTATAACACCTCTAAGAGGATTGATAAGCATCAAAAGTAGAATAATATTGCATATAACCATCTTATAATGGCCTTGGCACTAATATGAGTGTCAATATGATATTATAGGCCACCAATGTAACAAAGAGCCACAATGTCAATGCCTAGCTAGAAAAACAAAGACTAGTACCTATAACGTTGGGGATGGACTCCATTAGGTAATATTTTCCTCCTTTCTTTCATTCTTTTAACTGCTTGAGTGCTTTGGTTGCTTATGTGATGTGTTTGCTTGATGTTTAAATGAGTTATATGAGTTTTATGTTATTTCTATGAGTTCTGGCTTAATAAGAAAGACTTTATCTGATGTGGGCTAAGAGAAGAGGGTTAGGGAATTAAGCACAATAGTTCTTCCCTGTGTTAAATATCAAAGCCACTTAGGAAAATGTTCAGTGAGGTTAGCTAGATTTTCACTGCATGCATGCACATTTTCACATGCTTAGAAAGTTTAGATATTAGAAAAGTTACATTCATGCATACATGCATATTTGTGTACTCGAATGGTTATTACGTGTTAGAATAGGATTATAATATTGAAATTTTTTTGAGAATCTCATTCCTTTATCCATTAACCCCTTCCTAGGTGAAAGTAGTTGGATAGACTAAGGAAAATCCATAACTCCATGAAAACTTATATAATTGATATTGTAATACTGTAGATATCTTGTTAGACTATATTTTAAGACCAATATGTATGTAACATAATGATGTATACATTCTAGGCCTAGATAAGATAGTTTGGATATGGATTATAATGTGTACAACTATTTCTAGTGATGTAAATGTTATTTGACATGTTTAGCAGTATTTGATATTTTTAGCTATTTGAGTAGTTTAGGTTAAAGGGCTAGCTGATAACTGAGCCCTAAGGCTTCTGAAATTGAGTATAGTGAATTTGGATTCTATGTAGGTAATCATTTTCAGTAGAAAAGAGGGCTAAAGTGCCTGGGTAACACCAGGTTTATAGCCATTATATCGTCGACATTTTGATAAAAGGTTTTAAAGATTTCATATTTTTTTTATGTTTTAAATACTTGAACTGGTAACCATAGTCATTCTATTCGCTTAAACCTAATTTAGGAATTAATAATAATGACTAAGATAATAACAAAAGGTAAAGAAGTCTGACACCCTCATTGTAATTCATAGCTTAGAAAGAGTAAATCAAAGTTAGAAATATTTAGTAACTCATTCAATACTGATGAAGAAGAGAAGGAATTAGTAAAGGATTTTCTCTCATAGTTCCTCTGTTAAATAGTGAGGGAATTGAATGATAAATTAGTGATCAAATTGAAGGGGGAAATTCTCTTGTAATTTGTCTAGCAAGAAATTTTAGCAAAAGATTATGGAGAAAAAGTTCTCTAACTAATTGGTGACCGGTATATAATAAGAGATAAAGCCATTGTTATTCTCGTGTTAAACCTTCACTAAGCTACTTTAGTGAAGGAATAGCAAAAAACTTTTCCCTCACTAAATTCATAATTTTTTTGTTGTGATTGAGCATAAAATAAAGCCTATAGTGTGTTGCATCTAAGAATCCTTGACTCCTACACTATTGCAACCAAATTATCTAGCCCTATTTCTTGACTAGCTGGTTACCAAACCAACATGAGATGATAAGGTTTTTCCTTAGACTGCATGCCTTTAATTTCCATTCTCCATCCATAAAAGCTATCATATCATAATATAATAGCACAACATTCACACTTTAATGTGTATAAATATCAATTTTTCTTATATTTAGCACTTTTAATAGAGGAGAATACCGACATTATAGGCTTATTTTCTTAAATCTCCCATAAATGCATCACTTTAAGATCCAAACTCAAATTTCATCCTTAACATAGTTGCTCAGCTAGAAATATCACAAAAAGAAGTAAGGAATTCAAGTTCAAACCATGCATTAACAAGCTAGTACCATAACATCATTTTTTTAGTTCTATAATTCTGTTACAATCTTCAAAAATTCATATCTTCAGCTAAAAAGCTCCAAATCACGCAAATGAGGAGTTTTTGAAAATCTCTTGACAAAAGAAGCTACATGCCATAAAAATTTTAGATCAAAACTAATTTTTTTGGACTAGGAAAATCTAATAGAATATTAACACTGTTAGATTTTTGTGCATATGCAAACCCAAAATTTTGGAAATATATTGTAACACCCCGAAATTAATTAAGCTGTTAATCATGGATTAGGATTAATTAGGAATAATTAATATAGGATGATTGGGCAAGTTAAGTGAATGGGGATTTTTAGAGAGATAAATTATTAACATGGGTTTGAGAATTAATTAGGATAGAAATTGCATCTAGGCCCAAATTAATGAACCATGATAAGAGGCTAATGGAGGCCCAATGAATTAGGTGCAGACCCAAACCTTTGAACCCTTCAAACTTGGCCCAAACCCAAGTAAACTTCAGCAACCCAATGTATAAAACTGGCCCAATAGAATTCTGCAGCCCAATACTCCAAAACTGGCCCAACAAGCTAAAATCTGAAACCCAATTGGATCTAGACCTTGGAGCAGCCTATGACCCATCCCTTGACCTAACTTAAACCCACCTAAAACCTTAATGCTTCAGCCACTCTCCCATTTACTGAAACACAAGAAACAAAATTCGGAGGTTGAGAAGGAGGCTAGGGTTCTTGGCTTAATTCCACATTTTCTCACATTTGGAGCAAGATTTAGCCAAGGTAATAGTTATACAACTTAATCCCCTCATCTTTCTCTTTAATTCGGTCCGATTAGTTTTTCATTTAGAGAGTTTTCATCATACCCAAAATCTGAAATGTGGGTGTTTGGGGATTTTCTTGGTGAAATTCGTGGGTTGAGGTTGGGGCTGGTGTTAGATGAGTTTAAACCCCCCATTTTGATGCTTTCTTTGTTGGTTTGAGACCCCCATAACTGATTTATAATATGGGTATTAATTTTGTATGAATTTGCTTAGGATTTTAGGTGAAACATTGAGATTTCTGGTGGGAGATACTTGAATCCGAATTTGAGACTTGTAGTGACTGGGTAAATGCTATTTAGGTAGATATTAGCATTTAAATTCCTTGGGTACTTATTGCTACTATTAATGATGAATTAGAGTGGTAATTTTCTGATGCTATGGTTATAGGAACTTTGTACCATTGGTGGCTATTGCAAAGTTGTCTACAAGTGAGGTAATTGCGGTTTACATTAATTCCATACATGTATCTATTTTAATTTCATATTTGCCATATATGAAGGATTTGAAATGCTGAATGAATTGGTTGGCTATCTATTGTATGATGATTGGACCTTGTGAGTCCATGGTGGAGCTGTGGTGCGGCTGCCACCCGTGCGTGTGCTACGATCGAGCACCGGGTTATGATCAAACCCCAGATGCACTGAGCCATGGTTGTGCTCAATGGGGAGTAGGTGCCGTGGACCGGCCTCTCCCAGTGTTAATGGCCTTTAATATGTTAAATATATGATTGCTAGTATGGGATAGTAATCATGATAGCCTAATTGTTTCATTTGCTGAAATGACTGATATGATTCTGATATGGATTTTAATTCATGCATATATGTTGATTAAACTGGATTATATGATGGAATTTCCTTGGTTACTGAGATGTGTATCTCACCCCATTTTATGGGATTACAATTTCAGGTGAAGGTTCCTCGGGTAAGGATAAGGGCAAGCAAGTGGATGAACATCCATGAGCTGAGGCCTAGTGTGGGGAGGCTACACTTGGTCTGAGTGTAATAGGGTAGATGCTAATTTTGTTAAGTCTTTTATAGCATCATCATGTATCTGTATTGCCAAGTGTAAGCTTGCACATTTGATTTATTGAGGATGTATGTATTGAAGGGTTAGACCTCATCTTAATTTAGTAATTGTTGTATGGACTCATGATTTCTACAGTAATTGATGCTGACCTATAATATTGCTTATTAATGGAAATGTAACCCTTGAGATATTGATATGAACCCCTAATGTATGGAACCCCCATTTATTGAGTATTATAGGATAGCTGCGGGTAATTCATGTATATTCTATTGTTGCTACTTTATAAACTTGCTGATAGAGGGTAATTAGAGAACAGAAATGGGCATATAAGTTTTGAATTGGTAATGGAAGCATAGCTAAGTAAACAAGGTAAATAAATGCCATTTGAGCCATATAAAATGAGAGGAAGTGATCATAGAGTGTCCCTAAGAAGAGAAATTGAGTGTAGGGGGCGAAATATAGGGAAAACAGCGACAGAAGGGAGTCACGCCGCGGCCAGGTAGGCTTCACCGCGGCCTAGGGAGTGACAGTGGCGAGGGATGCCGTGGCTTGAGAAATCTCGCCGTGGCGCGGAGTGAAAGTAATCGCCCAGGGGGTGACAGAACGTAACCTCACCACGGCACAAGAAGTCTCGCCACGGGCCGCGGCGCGAGTCGAGGAAATTAATTAGGGAGGTTACAGTAGCAAAACTCGCCGTGGCGCCATATAGGTTGGCTGCGGCACAAATCCAACTCGCCGCGGGAAATTTCCAGATAGCAACTTGGCCGCGGTGCAAGGTTTTAAAAACTTAGTTTTCGAGCTCCAGAACCTAACTTAGCCGCGGCGGGAAGGTTCCAGGTCGCGGCGCAGGTCCCCAAACTCCTATATTTGACCTAGAAACCTTAATTTCAGTAAGGCTAATGTTAGGGAATAGTATGAGTACATTGGTGGGATGTTTTTGTGGGTTGAAATTTAATAATGGATGAATCCTAAACCTTTAATGATGGTACAAACCCTTTTATGCATGTTCCTGTTATGGTTGTTAGTTGATGATCCTTGTAGTATCAAGGTTTAAATTTCCCCTATATTTTCTTAATATAATTAATGGTAACGACTCCAAACCTTGATCATTATTTATTAATGGTGTATTTAGCTATAATCACCGATATTAGAATTTATGGTCGTCACATATATATCTTGAGCTACATAGCTTTACATTGAATGATCTCAGTGACTATGGAAAGCTTATAATGTCCACTATAAGAGTTCATTTAACCCCTCAATTACATAGAAAATGAGAACTAACTATATGAATAGTGATAAGGCAAATTTACATTTTTTAGCCAACTTTGAAAAATCATGAGAAATTCTATAGAGGTCCAAAAATTGTGTTTATTGGCTCCATGAAAAGCTCTCAATGAGATCTAAATGCCTGCCAAATTTTATGCCAAAAATTTGTTCATTTGGTTTAGTTTTGATTTAGGAGTAGATTATGGCTCAAAATGATACCAAAGTAGCATCAAATGGCCCAAATTGACTTCTTGCATAATTTGTGACCATTTGAGCACATCTAAAATATGACACACCGCATGTAAGACCATCTCAATAGGTCCCAAATATCATGCATCTTAAAATGACCTATCCACTTGATATTATACACACACTTTCCATGCCATACACATACTCAAATCGCATATTCTTGCATTTCCACATCCATAATTGACATTTACAACATAATCTCATACTTTTACAAGTGTGTGAAGGTTTACATTATACAAATAATAAGCATAAACTCTATTTAACAATATATTACACAAATTGCTGAACTGTTATCAAAGTAGCACACATGATGGTTGTTGGTCTCTATTCCTTACTCCTTGAGAGTTTCTTAGACATGGTTAAAGATAATATGGGGAGGAGTAAGATTCCAAGAATTCCAATAGCTCAAACATCCTTTAAGTACACTTATATGGCATATTTTTATGTCAAAGAAAGTAGGCATACATCATATTCATCTAAACATTGAACATAATCATATTTATGAAATCAAATAGATCCATCAAGGTAAAAAACAACCTCTAAAGACTTTTAATCTACCTCACCCAATTATGTGGGACTTTTGGATTAGGCTCACTTATTTTAGGGACTTTTGACTTAGCCTCACTCATTCCATAAGACTTTTGGCTTTGTTTCACAGTTACTTAGGGACTTTTGGCTTCACCTCACCCAATTTAAGGAACTTTTAGCACAATCTCACCCATTAAGAGCTATGTACTTTCCAAAAGCATTTTAAGCACCATAATGATATCATATCATCAAACCAATAGCAATAGGCATAAGTCATAGTTCAAACACACATAAAGCAATCAATGATAATCAAATAACCAAGCTAAACATACAAGAATAGATGAAGAGCTACCTTTCTCAAGAAGTACAAAATTTCCTTTTTGGTTCATACTTCCTTGCCTCAGCCTCATAAGCACACTTAGGATAAGCTTGATTTCCTTGGCCTAGACACATCAAACAAGACACAATGATATCAATGGAACCATCTCTAGCTTCACATAAACCCTACACAAGCCAATTCTAGCTTTAGCTATCCATATGGCCCCATTTAGTAGCATAATGAAGCAACTTATACAATTCATCATTTTGGCTCCATTTTTCATTCAATCTAAGTTGTATCACTCCATTCAAACTCATTAGAGTCATTATAGGCTCAAATCAAGGAGCCTAACACCAAATTGCTTCTTTATACATAATGGAACCTTAAACTTCTAACTTTCAAACTATGGTTCTTAAATTCAAATCAATGATTCCTATGGTGTTTATAATTCATATCTAGACCATTCATAACCTTGGAATAAAAAAAATCCCCCTAAGTGCATTACATGAAGCTTGGTCGAGACATACACAAGTATGGCCAGCAATGGAGTTTCATTCATTTCTCTTAGGAAATTGGCATCCATGAAGCTTCCTAAGCCTTTTATGAACTCAAATATACTCTTACATAAGTTAAATCATCATTAGAAAGTTTCATAAATCCCTAGGTACAATAAAAATCCTAATTTTCATAACTTGTTATCTAGAGCTTCTTCTTGAATTTTGTTTGTTTCATATGATTCTCCATGCTTCAAAACCTTATTTCCTATCAAGTTTAGGCTAAAACCAAACTCCTTACATGGTGTTCTAGTTCCGGCCAAAATGGAGAAGGCATAAGAGAATCAAGAAAAGCAAGATTTCCATAGAAGAGCTTACCTTGTTTGCTTCCTTATTATATGGTGTTTCTTAAGCTTCCAAAGTTTCATCCAAACTCTTTCTTCCCTCTATTGAACTAGCCACAAAACACCTCCTTTCATAACATCAAAACCATTAGAAGATAAAGGAGAAAGAGGAGAAGAACTTTAGTGAAGGAAAAAGCATGAAAAAGTAACAAAATCTTACTCTTTTGGCCTTGTTTCTATTCCATTTTCTCCCTCCTTGGTGCACCACTTGAAGATAGTTTTGGTTCTATTTTAAGGCAGAATAAAGTTGGTCAAAATGAGAGAAGGAGGTGGCGTAATATAAGAAGGGAGGAAGGCTTATTATAAAAATTTCCAAAATTTCAATTATGTTCCTAGACTTTGATTTCATTGGTTATATTTATTTCAAATCCTTTTTTAGAAATGTCTTTTTTATCATTAAATTTAATTTCTCTAATTCATATAATGCCCTTGGTCTCATATTAATTGGATTCAGAATAATCCTGAATGATTTGATCAAAGTTTCAGTCAACTGATGACCTAAATCATATACAAGAAGGGTTTTAGCCATTTTAAGGATTTTTATGGTTTTTAGGGCCTTTGAGAATCTTGAGAAACACAATTTTTCTATTCAAAGCTCTCTCCTTTGGATTTTCAAACATTTGCCCAAAATTATAATTTTTTGCCATTATGTTATTCCTTAAATTCATTCAGCTGTTTTGGCTCTGTTTTTGGGCTATCTTTAGACTTACCCATATTTTGAGATGTTCTAATTAACATTCTAATCTTTATTAACACTCAATTCACTTTACTATAGGGTCCTCATTCATTAATCAAATAGTTTTGATTTTGGTTTCTCATAATTCATATTGGCCTTCTTTAGGCCCATAGGCCTGTGACCCTTGTAAATAATTGATTCTACTCTTTAGGAATTATCTTGAATTTTTAAATCATAAAATATTATAAAAGCAACATCAAAATTACCTTTGATTGGATTAAAAAAATGCATTAAAAGCATGAGCTAAAAAATAATAGAAAAATCCAAAATAGAACAAATGTAAATTGGAATTTTATAGGCCATTCTTTTTCAAATTGCAAGGAATTAAAATAGCACAAGCAATGCTGCCTTAAATAGAATTTTAAATGCTATTTAAGGGTATTATGTTGCCATATGAGAGTTGCTATTATAGGAAATTAATCAAGTTTAACTATCTTCTATAAGAATAGACTATTGTTATAATATTACCAGCTAGAGATGTCCTTAATTTTCTAAGTTTTAAATGTTCATGAGTGAATCAATGGCTTTCCAAAAAGGTATATAAATGTTGTTGATTTGAACTTTAGTGATGTTTTCTTTGAATTTGATAATCTCTCTTTGGTCACTTCTATTAAGAAAATTAGGCAAGTATGGCTATAATGAATGATATCTTGCATTTTAGTATATTGTTGCTTTCATTTATTGTTATTAGGATTTGTAGTTCCAATAACATGGTAGCTAAATGGCTTGCCGAAGTTAATGTATCAAAAATGAGACATGTTCGTTGGGATTTACATCCCTCATCCCTACTTTTAACTTTCTTTAATTATGATTTTGTTATGTGCAAAAAAGGTGTAGTATAGGTGTTACTATGTTGGTTCTCCCTGTTTTTGATGGAAAATTCAATTTATGGCTAAAAAAGAAAAAAATGTAGCATTATCTTCAAACCTACCATTAATTAGACCATAACCACACTAATTGTATGGCTTTGTATATTGTAATAATTATTTTTAAACAAAATCAAGATAATTATTAATGACATGATAGGATTCACCCTTAGATTCTTATTTGTCATCTTGTGACTAATGTCCACTCATATACAAACATACCAATATCTTATATTTATTTTTATATTACATTACCATTTTATTTTTTATTTTTATTTAAAAATTTAAATTATTCTTTTAAATTTAAAACCTCAAAATGGTGATTGATTTATTTTCTATTTTATAAAGAGTCTAAATCATCAAGAAACTTTTTCCTCATCCAATTTAAGGATCTTGAAGATCTTACCTACATCCACAAAAATGACCCTTGGTCAGTTCAAAATTCCCTTCTTATTGTTAATACTTGGAAGCCCAATGTTAATATAAAGGAAGTTCAGATTTAGAATTTTCCTATCTGGATTCAATTTTAGGGTTTACCTTTAGAGCATCATATTGACTTAGTGGTAGAGATTCTTAAGAAGTTAGTTGATGATGTTGTTTTTTTATAAGGAGTTGCACTCAACACTAAAGGGCTAAGTTTCATAAGAGTCAGAACCTTGATCAACCCATCTCTCCCTTTGTTGTTGAACATAAAGCTAATGTTGGACAATGGCTATCATACCTAGATTGAGTGCAAGTATGAGAATATTTAAGCGATGTAGCTTGTGCTATAAAATTGGCCACATTGACTAAGACTATCCCTATGATCTTGATGAAATGAATGCTAGCTTTAAAATGCTCAAACAAAGGATTAAAGATAGGTTTATTTTGGATTTGAAGTAGATTTTAGCTTTCAAATCAGAGAAGACAATTGGCTTGCATGGCTTAGAAAGAAAAGTTCAAGGGGATCCACCAAGGTGAAATGGCTTAATGATGACAATGGTGGAACATGTAAAGTTTTTTAGCTTAAAATGAGTATATGGCTTCCTCTCCTTTTTAACAGGTGTCTCACCCAAACCATCTCTATCTTAGATGTTTCCATACCTTTAAATTCCTTTTCGAATAATTTTGAGGAACATATGGAGGTGAACCAGTTAGATACAAGGGAATTTTTTCATTAACTCCTAAATAATTAGATGGAAATTGAATCTAGGGTTAATATGCTGATTAGCCTTAACCCAAATTGATCTTACTAGTTTCTTATGTTAGAGTAACCTTTTTACCAACTTAACTCTTTAATGACTTCCCGGCCTACCTTCACACTTAGTTATGCCACCTTTTTTTTTTTCTTAAATGCACCTCTCGTCTGGATGATGTAAGCAACTTTAGCCTTTTAGATGATGTAGTGGCAAGCTTCACTTATGTGAATTACAACCCTATGTAACCCATGCAAGGGGACTTCTTCCTTGTCATCCTTCTATCTAAACCTTTCTTCTTTCCTTATATGACCTTTCCACCCTTCTATCCTCTTTTGAACCTTTCAGAGTTGAATGCTGCAACCTAGATGACTAGAAAATACTAGACCTTAATACCCTTCTTAATTAAAAAGACTCCCCTTCTTCCCCTATCTTGTTGAATCTCAATAACGTAGAGGAATAACTCATTATCTTAGAGAAATTTTGTTAGGTTTATATGATATAGGACAATCTCCACCTTTCTCTCTAGAAGAACACTAAAGTTATAGCTCCAATCAAAGATCTTTATTTCTCCTCCAAGAAAACTCAATGGTTTGACTGTCTTTATCAAACTAACCTTCTTAACAACTATTCTGAGATGGTGGCATAAAATAGTGTCAAGTAAGGGATGGGTTGACTTAGGATTGGGATGAGTTATAGAGGTTAAGAATGAGAATCTTTTTTTCTTAGGATATGAATGTGAACAAATAATGTGAATACAAAAGGCTTGTCAATCTTGGTTGATTCAAGGGGATCACAACATAAAATATTTTCATGCCATTGTGAATATAAATCTCTTATCTTTGAAAACTAGATGGAGAACAGACAAATAACATTTCTCAAATAAAAGGATTAACCCAACACTACTTTTTCTAGATCTTCTGCAATCATGGGTAAAAAAATTTTGAAAAAATCATCAACTTTTTAGAAGAGTGTAATATTCCATCTCTAATAGAAAGATCATCATAATTTCCTCTCACTAGTTTTTCCTAATGAAGATAGTAAAAAATGCATTATTTAACATCCCATAAGATAATGCCCTTGGTTTGGATGGCTTGCATGCTAGATTCTTCCAAAATTACTAAGATTTACTAGGGAATCACATCATATAGATGACTAGGAACTTCAAAGATTGAGGCTTCCTTCTTAAAAGTCTAAACATAACTTTCATTAATCTAATTCCTTAAAAATGTTTGTCATAAACTATGAGAGGCTTCAAGCCCATAAGTTTATGTAATGTAGCATACAAGATTATCTCTAAGATTCTCTATAACAGGTTAAAAGGAATCTTAGATGATTAGATTGCCCTAAATCAAAAAGATTTCCTTAAAGGTAGGCTCATTTTAGACAGCATCATTCTTGTAACACCATAATCCTATGACTCATCTCATACCATATCTATTTTCATTTCCTTGAATTTTACAAAGTTCACAAGAAAATTTATTAAAATATTCCATTAAATTGCTTACGTTATAAATAAAATTTTTATTTCATGTCTTATAGGCCATATAAACTCATCCATCTCATTCTCATATTTAAATACACAAATACAACTCAAAACCATCTCAAGAAGTGACCTAGAACTCGAGCTAATGAAGTATACACATAGAAATAGAGTGTACAGCCTTAGACTGAATTTCCAAAATTCTGTCATGAATTTAGAAAACTCATAATTAATTTTAGAAAAATCAAAATCATGCACACTATATCATTTAGGAAAGCTACAGATGTCTAAATTATGATAAAAATAATTCTAGACTATAAAAGGGACGTTCAACTACCAGAAATTGATGGAATAGTATAAGAGGTCTTCTGTCACTATTGGTACTATCCTCCAACTTCAAAAATTCATATCTCCCTGCTTAAATGTCCAATTAGGGTGATCTTAATGGCCATAGAAATCTTATCATGTCTCATTTATTCCTATAAAGTTTCATAATCATTAGACACCATTTGGTCCTCAAATGACACAGCCCAAGAAACTGACCATATGATCAGTGTATGCATTAGTTTAGCAGAAAAATGCCAACTTTGAAAAATCATAATTAATTCCATAAAGCTCAAAATAATCTAGTCTTTGGCTTTGAAAAAGCTCTAGATGAGATCTATATGCATGCCAAATTTCATGAGTAAATTCATTCATTTGGTCAGATTTTGACATTGAGTTGCATAATGGTTATTTTTGTGTCTCATAAGGGGTCCAAATGGTCCAATTTGGGTTTTAAGGCAGTCATGGCCACTTGAGCATGTGGAAAAGCATTAAAATGGTCTACTAAACTTGTCTCAAAGGTGCACAAGCCTAGATTTCTCAAACTCACTCATCCACCCCAAGATATACACAAGAGCATACATACAAAGTCTTGCAATCCAATGTCCAAATCATGTTATTTCATACATATGGCATTAAATCTCATTCATACATCATACATTTACATATTTACATGTGTTCATAAAGTCATACAACATATACAATAAGAAGATACATCATATGCCACTCATATGGCTACAATTTAGCACATTTCCACACTTTGTTATCACTCTCCTTCCTTTAGGCTTGATGGCTTCCATTCCTTTGCTCACTTGGTCCACCTAGATATGTTAGACATGTGGGGAGAAAGGAATGAGATTCTAAGAATCTCAATAGCTCTTCTCCCTTTCAATCACACATAAAGAATGCAAATCTATGTCTAAAAGTGCATGTATAACTATTATAGAACATGTGATTGTTCAAGAAGCTTTCTTGGCATTTTAAAAAGTCATACATAGTATACAAGGTTTGCCAAGTAAGTAGATTAGCCTCACCCATTCTTTTCAAAGATTTTGGATTTGTCTCACCCTTTTCTTAGAGGCCTTAAACTAGGCCTTACTCTTGGGAGACTCTAGGCTTTGTCTTAACCATTATTAAGGGTTCTTGGCCTATCCTCACCATGGCTAGAGGGTTCTTGGCTTTACCAAACTCAAGAAAACCTAAACAAATGCTCAAGATATCATTTGAATGCATAAAATAACATCTTGGTAGCATGGCATATTGTAATGTCCAATTTTCGTTAAACGACGAAAACAGGCACGTTTTCAAAGCAAGTCCCCTGAAACTAATTAGTTAAGGTTCCAAAAAATTTGAGTAACATTCTAACCTCCTAAAAATGAGAATTATAGCCTTAGATGGAAGGAAAAATGGAGCTAGAATGAAGAAATAAATTTTAACAAAAATCTTATGAAACGTAATGACATTTTCGTAATTTTGGGCAATTTTTGGAATTCACATAGGAGGGCTTTCTAAACCAAAGTTTTGAATTCTCCAAGGTTTTCAAAGGTCTTGAAAACCATGGGAAGCCCCGGGATAGATAAATCCCCTCTGGTGTACGTTTTCTAACATCGGTGTGTCCGAACTTTGACGAATTCATTTAGAAAAATTTTAGCTCCAATTTGAGTGATTCTAAAGGCATTTTTCTTAATTGGGAACCTAAATTTTATAATGGAAAAGACAGTTCTCAAAAAGAAACTAAAACGAAGGAGAAACGAAAATGCAAAGTATAAACAGCAAAATGAGAATTTTTGAAAAGTCACTTTTCCCTACCTATATATAGGTGGCGCCCCACTTTCCTCCCCATTTGGAATCAGAAAATTTTGCATAATTTCAGAAGGGAGAGCTAGGGTTTTGGACGCACCAAGAGAGAAGGAGAAGAAGAAGAAATTCTAAGCTTAAGGTATGCTTTTATAGTTGTTTTCCATGCTTTTCTCCATCTCCACCACCTCTCCTTCATTCTCCTTTCCTTCCTTGGATTAAAATGAGGTTTATAAATCTAATTCAAGGGAGAAACTCAAGGGAAAGTTCGGATTTGAAGAGGGGAGCTTGGAGAAATCAAGATTTAAGCCAAACTAAGTAAGGAAACAAGGTAAAAATGCATCCTATGGTTGATACCTTCCACCCATCTTCTTTTCCATTTCGACCTACACTAAGAACCCTAGGAAGATCTGATTTTCAAGCCCAACCAAGCATGATTCTTACATATTTAATAGAGAAGAATAAGAATATGCAAAGAAAACCATGAAATAGGCATTAGAATTCAAGATGCAAAACCTAGGGTTTCTAATGCACCTTTCAAATTCTGAATTTATGTGATGTTTCCTAGGTTTAATTAAGAGTATAAATGAGTTCTTGAGGAACCTAAGATGCTCGCCACAAGCTTCTTCCTTCAAGAAAACCAAGAAGCCCTAAACCTAGGCATGTCTCGGCCAAGCATGTTCCATGGTGCTAGAGAGAGTTTTAAATTCTTTTAAGGCTATTCTTGAGTCATATTTGGTGAATGAAAATGAAGGAGGCCTTGGAAAAATTTTAGAATTCATGAAAAGTGGTTTAGTGCCTTAGGTTCCATATTATGACTTAAAGAAGCAACATGGTGATAGGCCTTTTGTTTTAATGATTTGATAACTACAAGAGTCTTAAAAGGAGTCACAAATCATATTTGAAAGGAAAGAATGAGGCCTAAAAATCATTTGAAGGGTGTTGCTTCATTAGGTGCAATTATGGACCATAATGGAACCTATAAAGCAATTTAGTGTTTCATTAAGTTATGTAGCCTTAGTGTGACACCTTAAACTACTACCACTACCTAGCCTCTCCATAGGCTCGGTTCCATATGATTTCCAAAGAGTCACTACTCTCCCGTGACATTTACATGCTATGAACCGGGGTTTCATATACTCATCTTTCACCCCGTGGGTCCTGTGAACCCATCATTTAACTTCTCAACTCATACTCCATATATATGACTCATACATAGCATGAAACAAACCATAGGCCACGGATATAGAGCCGAAAATCATAAAAATTACATTTTCTCACTTGGGCCCAAAAGTCATATTTTGGCTCTACGTTTGGAAAATCATAAGAAATTGTAGAAGAATGGGAATGCAGCAAACTTTAGGTTTCTGGAAAGCTCTAAGTGTCAACTTTACACTAAAAATCATTCCCAACCACAAACACATCGTTTGGACCATGTTTGACATCGAAGATGGGAGGAAGGTCCAGCTGTCACTGTTTCTGGTGCAGCTTTCTGTCATGACTTTCAAAAATTCATAACTAAATCCAAAAAAATCCAATCTGGGCACATTATACCAAATCGGAAAGATACGGATGTCTAATAGAGGAGAAAAATAAGTCCAGATCAGTTCAATAGCTCCTGCACCCCGAAAACCGATGGAACAATGATGGGGGTCAGATAAGCTCACTGATGCTGATATAGAACTTCAGTCGGTTCAATCTCTCTCTACAGACCTCCGATTTAGGTGATTCTAGTTCCTACAAGTCACTTTGGTTTTCTTGTTTATGTGTCTAAAATTTCACCACATTTGGAATCCATTTGGTCTAAAAGTGCCACAGATTTCATTTTCTAGTTTAGATGAACAGTACATGACCAATCCATTAAATTCTCCCAAATTCAACAATTCCCCAAATATTCTATAATCCTCCGAATATTACCCACGTTATCTTCTCAAGAAGCTTTCTACAAACTCTAGAGGCATGCCAAATTTCATGGCAAACGGAGCTCATCCGGTCATACTTTGACGGAGCTCACAAAAATACCGGTTTTGGCACCCCATAGGTCTAAAACGGGTCTAGATAGCCTCTCACACACTCTCACTCCACATGGACAAGTTTAAAAGCATAAGAATAGTATATCTAACATGTCCATATGATCCAAATCATTATACATTCTGTTTTCACTATGCTACGGCCAAAAATACACTACTACATCCATGCATCAAAGGGGTAAAAACCCACATTTCCATTACTTTGGCTAATAACAGAGTTCATACATCATCCTTTCATATTTCTACATATGTTACAAACTTTACATCTCAAAAATAGTGGGCACATTTTCATTTGGCACCACTTTACATCATATATACATCAAAATATCAAAACATAACTAACTACGCATGCTCCTAGACTCCTTGGTGTGTGCTCGGTTCTCCTTGAGCTCAACCTAGCATATTAGTTGAGAGGGGAAAGGGGTGAGATTCAGGGAATCTCAGTAGCTCAAGCACTCAATCCAGCAAGCAATCAAGGCATATAACAAGTCAAAGCATGTGAATAAGCATTTAGCTATTCTCAAACATCCAACACATAATGTACATGCTATGGAATTCACAACAATGCCAAAAATGGGCTCCAGGGACTTTTGGTCTAGCCTCACCCGAGTTTAATGGACTTTTGGATGGCCTCACCCGAGTTTAAGGACTTTTGACTTAGCCTCACTCGTTTGAGACTTTTGGCCTTGTCTCACCTATCTCAAGGGACTTTCGGCTTCACCTCACCCATCTCAAGGGACTTTCGGCACTACCGCACCTGAGCAATTCTCACAACTCATCACACAAGCATATTGACATTCAATGCATCAAAACAATAGCATATGGCATAATCCACACATTCAACATATACATATCATACAATGACTATCATATCCAAGATTGCAACAAGAAAGAGTGAAAAAGAGAGCTACCTTTGGAGCCAAAGCCAACACAAGCTTTTCCTTTCAATTTCTCCTTTCCCTCCTTAGGTCCACAATCACACCTTGATGTAAATGTTTCACTTGAGCCTAGACACACCAAAAGCATGCAATTACTCTCTTGTAATTTAATTTAGAGCAACCCTCTATCACACACAACCTAGGGTTCTCTCTCTAGAATGCCATTACCCCTTTCTCTCTCTCAAGCTCCCATGGTAGTGGAAAACCTCATTTTCAAAGAGAACTCAAGGATTCAAAAGAGTTTTCCACTTTCCCTCTTCTGACCCATGCCCAAAATCCGTCCATTTTCATAATTAAAATCGCAGAAAGAGAGGGCAAAGGGAGGGGATCAGAGTTCTGAGAAGAAATGGGAGAAGTTACCTTACCTTTCCCTTGATCTTCCTCCTTCTCTTGATCTCTCACACTCTCCACGCCTCTTTTCTCTCTTTGGGTCGAAGCTTAGGGCAGATATGAGAGAAGAAATGAGTTTGGGCTTTTAATGAAGTCTGATTCTCGCTATTTACTCTCTTCCGGATCGACCCTCGCTACAGCGAAAACTAACCTTCGCTATAGCGAGCTCATGTAATCTGTCTTAGCTATGGCGAGGTGTAGCCTTCGCTACGGCGAGATCGGGTCAGTTCCCTTCGCTATAGCGAGATTTACCACTCGCTATGGCGAAATCGCGTCAGTTCCAGACTTTACTCTCGCTATGGCGCACGCTACAGCAAGCAACTCCCTGGTTTTTGTATGGGCTGCTGCCAGCACTTGCTATAGCTAGAATCGTCTTCGCTATTGCGAACTAGCTCTCTCGCTGTAGCGAGACCGTTTCTCGCTATTGCGAGAGGACTTGGCAGAAATTCTGGATTCCAAAAATTTCCAGATTTCACTTCCTTTCTTTTCCCTTTTTTTTTCTTTTTCCCAGTTGTTACACTTAGAATGTGTTTCATAGACATAATTGACTCCCATAAATTGTATCTAGACCAAGAGAAATCATCTCTACCAATTTACGGGTGTGTGGCTGAAAGAGGAGGCTTGAATCCTAAAGGAAAAGTGTGTGTTTGTATACAAGGTATCTCTCTCCACCTTCTCTTATGCATGGATGTGTGTTTAGCTTGTTTTAGAATGTGTGTATGTGTATTTTCAAGTTATGAAAAATATGCTAGCATGCCTTTATATGCCATGATTCTTGATACCATGTTATGTTTCCAAATGAGCACATGATGTTTGTATGAGTTTGCTTGAGTGTGGAGAGGCCAAGAACTCTTCCTTTTGGTGAGAATGGGCCAAGAACCCTTGAGCTTGGTTGAGACAAAGTAAAGAGTCTCCCAAATGTAAAGTGGGCTCCCAAGAGTATGGTCGAGTCCAAAGTGCTCAAAGAATGGGTGAGGCAAGTCCAAAATCCATGAAGAAAAGTCTGAGGCCAATCCAAACATTTGGTGAGCTCTTGAATGTCTTGTATGATTGATTCACATGCCAAGTTTTCTTTTAAAATGTCCATGACTTCTATTTTCTCCATGCATGTATTTGTAAAGCTTGCTTTGGACATATTATGTATGATTGGATGGGAGATGAGCTTTTGTGATTCTTTAAATCTTATCCCCTCCTCTCCAATGATCTAACATGCTAAGTGGACCAAGTAATTATGGTGAAAAGAGCCAACAACAATGAAGAAGAGAGCTTGACAACCTTATGCCTTGTTTTGATCATTTTGGAACCATAATGATGGTTCATAATGTATATGATGCTGTATATGTACCACGAACCTTGACATATGTGTAAATATAATATTATGTGAGTTTATATGCATGAAAATGATATATGACCTCTAGCATTTATTTTGAGTATGTAATGCCAAATTGTGCAATATGAAAGTTTGATGGATATATACATAAGTGTGGGTTGAATGGCCAAAATGAGATACATGAGATTTATGACCATTTCGACAGCTCATACAAGTCTTAAATATTCTTTTAGACTTGCCCAAAGGGTGCCAACACCAAGGGAAGACTATTTGGCAAGTTTAGTACCTCATATGGAGCCAAATTTGACCATAATGGAACCCTACATCAATTTTTGGCCAAATGAGTTAGTCTTGATTTGAAATTTGGCATGCAATTAGGTCTCATTAAGAGATATTTGGGAAGCTAAAGATTATAATTTTTAGAGGTCTACAGAATATTTGACAATTTTTCAAAGTTGGCAAAATTTATGGTTTTGTTCTGCTGCACTATTCATTTGGTTTGAAATTGTTTTCTATCCCATGAGGCTCAAATAATGTCCAATTGCCATGAAATTTTATACAAAGAAACTAGGCAATCACAGTAACTCGTGCCAACTAGAAGCACTCATTTGGAGGTCCAGAGAGGGAGATATGAATTTTTGAAATTTCTGTCTAGTATCAGTAATTTTGCCCGACCAGAAGTACTGTTCCATTAAATTCCAGAGTTTGGGCTTGATGAATAGATCTAGAGATATTTTTCCTCTCTAGTTAATATCCATAGATTTCCATATTGGTATAATTTACATGGATTGGATTTTTGTGGAATTAATTGGATATTTTCAAAGTTTTCTGCAGAATTCTGTGACAGTTCCAGAATTTAGTAGAACCTTTGGACCATTTTGGATGTCAAACATTCTCTGTAGTGAATGTTATGATCTGGGCATATTTTTAGTGTGAAGTAGACATCCTAATATTTCTATAATGACAAATATTGCATGATTTTAATTTTTTTAGATTTAGTTATGTTTTTCCAAAATTTGCCCAAAAAAGAGGCCAATTCTGCCCGAGAATGAACTTCCATTATCATGCCCCATTTTGGTTTCCATGAGTTGTGGGCATGATTTTGTGATGCAAATAAGTTGTTTTAAGGTAATTAAATATGAGGATGCATAGCATGAGCTCACATGGTCCACGTGACACCAATTGCAAATTTTTAAATATAGCGCAACGTGAAAAAGTCCATTATTTTTATCCCTTTTTTCATATGCTCTTGTGGGATTGATAATATAAAGCTTATAAATGGCATAAAATGAGCTAGAAGTTATGGTGCTACACATATAAAATCATGCTAGAACATATTTTCATGGCTTAACACATACATACACCCATTCAGAGACAAGACAACATTCATCCATGCATGAGAGAAAAGAGAGAGAGCTACCTTTGTTTCCAATGCAAACTTTTCCTATTGAATTGGACTTCTCTTCCTCAGCCACACACACACACAATAAGGTGGAGCTTATTTCTCTTGGCCTAGACACATCATATGGAAGCCAATTACACTCTTGAACCAATTTCTAGAGTTACACATTCATTAAAAAAACTAGGTAGTTCATATGGCTCCTTTATGGTTCCATAATGCACTTAATGAAGCAACCCTATGGAAACATGATCTTTGCCCCATTCTCTTCACTCATGATTCTTGACTCTAGCTTCTTGGAGTCATCACACAATCCTAATGGGTGTTACTTCTTTAATCTATAATATGGAACCTATGATACCATTTCACTATCCATGGCATCTAAAATTTTTCCAAGGCTTTTTCTCATCCTCTTCCATCATATATGACTCAAAAATAAACTTAGAACAAATTAAAATTATCCCTAGGTGCTCCATCTAGCTTAGGCCCAAGCTAGGCTTCAAGGAGGCACCAAATGGATTTGTTTTGTTTTCTTGATGGAAGATGCATATGAGGAGCCTTCTAGGGATCTTAGGAGCTCATCCAAATACTTATTTAGGCCTAGGAATTATTGTTTCAAATCAGATTTTTAGTAGAACACTTGAAACCCTAACTTTGCTATCTTGAAATCTAATGGCTATTTGATTGTTTTCTTTGCACATTCTTGTTCTTCTCTCTTATTTTCCTAAAATTCACCCTTGGTTTAGCTAGAATTCCAACCCCTTAGGTCTGGTCTTACATGAGGCGAAATGGAGAGAAGAAGAACAAGGAGGCTTAAGCTTAGGAAGTAGCAAAAATACCTTAGATTCTTGTTTTTCTTAGCTTGTTCTTCACTTAGTTAGCCTCTACCCTTGAATTTCAAAATTTTCACCTCTGTTCTGCCCTTAAAACAAACCCAAAACTTCAACAAAACCATAGAAAGAAAGAGGGGAAAGAGGAGAAGGAGATTGGTGAAGGAGAAAGCAAGAAAAACTATGAAATTCATACACTTTTTGCTAGGTTTCTCTTTTCCTTCGTCCCTCCATCTTGTGCGTCATCCTCATTTGCCCTTGGTTCTATTTTAGCCTAAAAAATTCGTTCATAAGAAGTGGGGATATTTTTATAAAGGAAGCTTCGAGAAATAATTGTTTTAAAAATGATATTTACGTCCTACGTTTGTGGCATTTTTGTTTTAACTTTATTTTAGCTCCTTTTTTAGAACCATCTTTTCCATCATAAAATTTAGGTTCCCAATTTAATAAAATATCTTTAGAATCACTCAATTTGGAGCTCAAACCTTTCCGAATGAATCAGTCAAAGTTCGGGCTCACTGCTATTGGAAAATGTCTACCAGAGAGGCTTTAACTGTCCTAGGGCTTTCTATGGTTTTTAAGGCCTCTAAGAACCTCAAAGAACTCAAATTTTCTAAGTAAAAAGCCCTCCTATAAGTATTCTAAAAATTATCCAAAATTATAAAAATGCCATTACATTTCGTTGCCTTTTCATTAACATTCGTTTGGTTATTCTAGCTCCAGTTTCAAGGCACCACTAGGATTAACTTATCATTTTTTAAGGTCTAGAATATTATTTTAATTTAATTGGATCTCAATTCACTCCATCTAGGGGGCTTCCTTTTGTATTTGGTAAATTTTGTGTGTTTACAGAGGAACTGTACATTATGTTTCTCGCATTTTCTCTTGTTTATATAGAACTAGATATTACAATTCTCACTTTGGAATTTGTCATACCTAGCTTTTACTAACTCATTCATGTCAAATAGGGAGTTTTAAGCAAAATTCACATCCATTCATAAGCTTTCAACAACAAAATAGAGCCATTTACGGGTCATTTTAAGCTATAGGGATCAAACATGATTCTTTCTTTTCCTTAATTCATTTTTACCATAAAAAAGTTTGTTACTTATTTTATCATGTTTAGCTCGTGGAACATACAAAATCTCCATAGGACCTAAAGTGACAGCTTTGGAAAAAATATGCACTAACTTTAAAAATTCATAACTTGCACTATATAACTCTAAATCATGCAAATTAGCTATCTATTGAAATCTTAGGGTGTGAACTACATGTTATAAAAAGTTTAGGTGAAATTGAATTCATTTACCTAGCCAAATGCAATGGAATAGTAACACAGGTTTGAATTAAAGGCATGTAACAGTCCTGAACTTTGAAATTGCATATTTTAAGTTACACAACTCCAAATTAAGTGCTCTCAGTGGCCATAAAAAACTTAAGATGAGACCTAAGTGTTGTAAAAATTTCAAGAGTTACGAAAGACCTTACATATCAGTAGCTACTATAGTACTCAAACAAAATCAGACTCTTAATTTCATAATTTCATAATTTCCTCTATATAACTCCTTTTTATGCAAAATTAGTGGCCTTAGAAAACTAATAATATATATGCTTGTAAAATTTCATGAGTATTGGACTTTATTTAACCCATAAAAAACCTGAAATATTAAATTGTTTTGTGTGAATAGTACAAGGACCTAATTGAAATTTCTGTCCAATTTTAGAAATTTGTAAAATATTTTGTGCAACTTCAAAAATTATGGCTCTTAGCTTAACAATCTAAGAAGGGTCTAAATGCATGCCAAATCTTACATTCAAACTAGACCATTTAGGCTACTTTTGACATAGGAGTTGTTTATGAAAAATTTAAGACTATTTTAGGTACCAATTTAGACCATTTGGTGTCCAATTGGTTTTCTTCCACTTTGAACACATTTCTTTCAACCTAAATGGCTTTTTCAACCATTTCATATCGTCCCAAAATAAGTAGATCAAAATTTGACCCCTTAACATCCACTTATATATGCATATTGTAACATCCCAAAATTAATTAAGGTGTTAATCATGAATTTGGGTTAATTAAAAATAATTGGGCAAGTTATGTGAATGAAAATTTTAGAGAGATAAATTATTAATATGGGTTAAGATTTAATTGGGTTAGAAACCTTATCTAGGTCCAAATTAAATTAAGTAAGGCGTGGTTAGAGACTAGTGGAGGCCAAATAATTTTAGGTGCATGCCCAACCTTTTATTGTGAGACTTGGCCTAAGAGAGAGCATCTAGTGATGGCCCAATCTAATTTAGTGAGATACGGGCCTAAGATCCAACTTACATAAGCTTTTATAATTTGCCCAACAACTCTCATGCAAACCCAAATCAAATGATCTCTTAAAACTTGACCTAACTCAATCAAAATTCTGAAGTCTAACTAATGAAATCTGGCCCAACAAGCATAAAATCTGAATCCAATACCTATTTAGGACCCAACTTAAACCCAACTAAAACCATAAACACATGCAGCCCCTTTACTATTCTGCTAAAACATAAAACACAAACACAAGAAACATTTTCACACCTTGAAAGGGAGGCTAGGGTTCTAAGCAAAAAATCAACTATTTCTCACTTCTAGAGCAAGATTCAGCCAAGGTAATAGTTATATAACTTAATCCCCTTCTATTTCTCTTTAACTTGACCTAATTAGCTTCTCATTTAGAGCACTTTCACCTACACCCAAAATTTGAAACTTGCTATTTGATGTTTCCATGGTGAAATTTAAGGCTAGAAGTGTTATTAGGTAAGTATAAACTCTTCATTTTAATGTATTTTCTACTAGTTTAAGACCCCATGGTTGGTTTATATTATGGGTGTTAATTTTATACAAATTTATTTAGGATTTAGGGTGATACATTGAAGTTTTTGGTGGAGGAAACATTTAATCTGAATCTTCTCTTGTAATAGCTGGGCTGAGGTAGCATTGTTATTGGTTTTCTAGAAAATTGTCTGCAAGTGAGGTAACTGGGGATTTTGTAATTCCATGCATATATCTACTTTAATTTTATATTTACTGCACATGAAAGATTTGAAATGTTAAATGAATTGATTGGCTATCCATTGTATTGTGTTTGGACCTTGTGAGTCCATAGTGGAACTGTGGTGCGGTTGCCACCTGTGCATGTGCTTCGATCAGGCACCGGGTTATGATCATACCCTAAATGCACTGAGCCCTGATTGTGCTCATTGGGGGAGTGGGTGTCATAGATGGGCCTCTCCCGGTGTTATTGGCCTTTAACATGTGGAAATATGATTGTTAATATGGGATGGTCATAGTAGTCTAATTATTTCATTTGCTATTATGACTGATATGATTTTGGTGCTCATTTTGATTCATGCATATATGTTTATTAAATTAGAATATATGAATGGAATTTGCCTTTAGTTGCTGAGATTTGCATCTCACCCCATTTCTTGTGATCATACTTTCAGGTGAAGGCCCTTCAAGTAAGGATAAAAGGAAGCAAGTGGATGAAAATCTATAAGCTTTAGCCATGTGTGGAGGAGGCTACACTTGGGCTGATATAAGTAGAGTAGATGTAAATTTTGTTATCTTTGTATAGCATTATCTTGTAATCATATTTCCAAGTGTAGGTATTTGTATTTTGATTACTTAGAATGTATCTATTAAGGAGTAGGCCTCATTTCAGCTTGGTATTGGATGAACCTTGTTGAACTTATGATATGGTTTATTAATTGGGAAATGTAATTACGCGATACATTGGATGTAAACTTGAATTAGTGATGCATGAAATCTCTGATGGAATATATATTTGAATGATAATTAATGGTAGCTTATGAAATTCTTGTTGTCATTAATCCATGAACTTGCTGATATATGGTAATTGGACGAGTAGGAAATTAACATTTAAGACTTGGATTAGTCACAATAGATAAGCTGGGTAAATGTGATGACCCTAATTTCTAATCATTGTAATTAAGGTTAAATATGTGATTAATAATCATAGATTGGGATTACAAGGCATTACGGCTATTTACATTGTGAAAATGCAGGGAAATTTGAACCTTAATGTTATTAAAGTCATCAACCATACCATTACAAGCACTTATGTACATCAAGGAAACAAACATTCATTTATAAGCCTTTGATTCTATTACCCATTGATTCCAACTCACAAGAATCTTCTACCAATGTTTCTAAGTCATCCCTTGGGGTTACCATATGAAAAACCAAGATTTCTTGGTTAATATAAGGGTTTCAGAACGTTTGCCACGGCTAAATTACACTTAGCCACGGCCAATTACTTTTGGCTTCACCCCTTACATCGTCACTAATTTCGCTGCAGTGAGCTGGACCTTCACTGCGACTAACCTATATGGCACCCCGGTGAGGAAGCCTCCTGGAACTTACCTCACTCGCCTCTCACTATTGGTAATGGCTAATTCCCTTGTTAGCCGCAGCTAATTCCTTTCTGGAACACTTGGGGTATTTTCACAAAAATTTGCTGCGGTCAATTCTCCCTTTAGCCGCGGTAAATTTCCCTCTGGACGACTCCTAATTTAGCCTCTCACATTTCGCCGCAACAAATTCCTCTCTGGACTCCCCCTGAACAAATTCGTCTCTATTGGCTGCGGCGAAATACCTTCTGATCTTACAACTCCTAAAATCTTGTCTCCTACTCCCCACTCTTTATCTAGGGGCTCTTTAGGGCCACTTTCCCATTTGTTATGAGATTCTAATAGTATTTATCTAACTGATTTACCCCATCCATTGTATCATTACCCATCAACATTTAAATGTGGGTTTTCTTACTCATCCATTGGTCTTATATTAGCAAATGTATAAATTTCCCACAATGGTCATTCAATCATGTTTTCATCAAATAATTCATGCATTGCCAGCTTAAATCCACAATCCATATGTCACATGATTTCATTACTCAAACAGTTAGTTAAAACATAGGTTTATAAGCGATGATAAGTGTCATAAACTCATACATCCATCAACAACTAATATGAAGCCTATTTCTCATTGGTTACATTCTATGTCATCAAAATACAAAATCCTACACTTGGCAATACAGATACATGATGATGCTATACAAAAGTTAACAAAATTAGCATCTACTCTATTCCACTTGGACTAAATGTAGCTCTTCATACTAGGCCTCAGCTCATGGATATTCATCCCCTTGCTTGCCCTTATCCTTACCCAAAGAACCTTCACCTAAAATGTTTAATCCCATAAAACGGGGTGAGATGTGAATCTTAGTAACCAAGGCAATTTCATCATAGAATCCATTTTAATTAACATATATGCATGATTTCACATAAGTATCAGAAAACATACCAGTCATATTAGTAAATGAAATAATTAGGCTATCATGATCACTATCCCATACTAGCAATCATATTTCCATATGTTAAAGGTCAATAACACTGGGAGAGGCCCGTCCACAGCACCTACTCTCCATTGAGCACAATCAGGGCTCAGTGCATCTGGGGTTTGATCATAGCTCGGTGCCCGATCGAAGTACATGCACGGGTGGTAGCTGCACCACAGCTCCACTATGGACTCACAAGGTCCAATCACAATATAATAGATAGCCAACCAATTCATTCAGCATTTCAAACCATTCATGTACAACAAATATGAAATTAAAACAGATATATGTATGGAATTAATATAGTCCCAGTTACCTCACTTGTAGCTAATCCTCTAAGAGCCAATTAAATGTTACTTCAGCCTATGGACACAAAACTAAGCCATTACTATCCCTAATCACAATTTGTATAAGCAACCCATCGCTTAAAAAAAAAAGATTAAGCTATATAGGACTACTTAGAAACACTTACCCAATCACCACTAAAACCAAATTCGGATTTAGTTGCTCTTACCCTAGAAACCTCAAAATAACACCTCAAATTCTTAGTAAATTCGTACAAAAATGATACCCATATTATAAATCAGCTATAGGGGTCTCAAACTAGCAAAGAAAGCATCAAAATGGAGAGTTTATACTTACCTAATGTCAGCCCTAGCCTCAACCTACGAATTTCACCATGGAAACATCAAATGGCAAGTTTCAGATTTTGGGTGTGAGTGAAAATACTCCAAATGAAAAAATAATTGGGTTAAAATGAAGAGAAAGAGAAGGGGATTAAGTTATGTAACTATTACCTTGGCTGAATCTTGCTCTAGAAGTGGAAAATAATGGATTTCTTGCCTTAAACCCTAGCCTCTCTTCAAACCTCCGAAATTCCCTTTTGTGTTTCAGCAAAATGGGGAAGAGGCTGAAGTGTTTAGGGTTTTAGTTAGGTTTAAGTTAGGTCTAAGGTGAGTCATGGGCTGCTCCAAGTATCCAACTCTAAATGGGCTTCAGATTTAAGCTTTGTTGTGCCAACTTCATGTGTTGGGATGTTAGGTTTTAATTGGGCCAAACCAAGTTTCAAGAGCTCAAAGGATTTGGGTCTGCACCAAGGTTGTTGGGCCAATTATAAGAGTTTATGGAAGTTGGGTCTCGGGCCTTTAATCCATTAAATTAGATTGGGTCTGCACCTAACTTATTGGGCCCCCATTAACCTCTTATCATGATCTCCTACATTAATTTGGGCCTAAATGAAGTTTCTATCCTAATTAAATCTCAAACCCATATTAATAATTTATCTCTCCAAAATTTCTATTCACTTCACTTATTCAATTATCCTATATTAATTATTCTTAATTATCCCAAAACTATGATTAACACCTTAATTAATTTTAGGATGTTACAATAAATTAGGTAGAGGAAACCCATTAGAGCCCTACAATTTAAGGTAGAGTGACCCTAGGGTGTCACTAGGGGGAGAATTGGAATGTAGGAGACAAGATTTAAAAGTTGTAGGATCAGAAGGCATTTCACCGCAGCCAAAATAGTCTTAGTCGTAGCCAATAAAGGTGAAGTTACCTAAGGGGAGTACCAGAGAGCAATTCACCATGGTGAGAAGTGGAATTAGTCACGCCAAAATATGAGAGGCTAAACTAGAAGTAGTTCAGAGGGTAATTTGCCATAGCAAAATGGGGAATTGCCCTTTGCAAACTTTTGTGAAAATATCCCAGGTGTTCCAAAGAGGAATTAGTCATGGCGAAAGTGGGATTTTGCCGCCGCCAATAGTGAGAGGTGAGTCAGGTAGGCTCTATGAGGTCCTTTCACCGCAGCGAAATCTGTGAAGTTATAAAAAGTGAACCCAAGAGCAATTGGTCTTAGCGTGATATAATTTAGCAGTAGCGAAGGTCCTAAAACTCTTATATTAACCTAGAAACCTTGGTTTTTTCATATGGCAACATCTAGGGATGACTTAGAAGCACTTATAAAGGGTTCTTGAGAGTGAAAATCAATGGGTAATAGATTTAAAAGCTTTTAATTGGAGATTTGTTTTACTCATGTACATGAATGATTGTAAATGTCTAGTTAATGATTCTAATAACATTAAGATTCAAATTTTCTTACTTTTTCCTAGATTGATTAATTTAAATGGTGCCAAACCTCAATTTATAATTATCAATCGCATGTTTAAGGTTAATTACTATGATTAAAAGTTAGGGTCATCACACATATACCATGATGCCTCATAAGTCATTTCCTTCCATAATGCCCATAACATGACATAAACTACACACATGCATATTCTCATACTCATACATGGATTCCCATTCTAAAACATAAGGATATACATT
This sequence comes from Erythrophleum fordii, assembly GCA_032878935.1. Taxonomy (NCBI): domain Eukaryota; kingdom Viridiplantae; phylum Streptophyta; class Magnoliopsida; order Fabales; family Fabaceae; genus Erythrophleum; species Erythrophleum fordii. The sequence continues at coordinate 24,256,387 of JAVQMF010000054.1, read as the reverse complement.
AATTCACATCAAAATGGTTATACATATACATCAAGATTCTTATCCATGTCATTATTGATACATAAATCAAAACATAATACATAATAGTAATCTAATACATGATATTCATCACCTAAGCTCCTTTAACCTCTTTGTCCTTGTTTGGTGATCCTTGAGGCTTGCAAGGACTCAATTAGCCACTAACCCACTTAGTTCTAACTTTTCTCTTGACTTTCTTTCTCTTAGCACTTACACTTAGGAGTGTTTGAGCTAGATGGACCATTTTTTAAAGCTTAACAAGGGAGGAATTTAATGCTACAAATGGTTTCCTCAAATCTTCACCTTCTTCCCAAAGTTCAATAACAAAGATACCTTTTTGCTTGGTCTTTGTCCTTCCTTCCTCTCCCTCCTTGTATGCCTCTCTCTTTTGGTTTAAAAGGTTCTAGTTTTGTCTTGGAATGTTTGGGACATGTTGGCCTTGTTTTAAGAAGAAAGGAGGGGAGTTATAACATTTTCCATAATTCTCATTTTGTCCTTCAACTTCATTTTCTCCATTTGAGATTATCTCAATTTCTTTTTAAAAACCATCTTTTTTATATGAAAATTTAGGTCCTCTAGTTCATAAAATGCCTTTGGTTTCACTCAAATTGGATTTAAAACCTTACAGAATCATTAGATCAAAGTTTGCATCAACTAATAGCTTAAATCGTACACTAGAGTGGTTTTAATCATTCTAAGGGTTCTTATGTTTTTTGGGGCCTCTAAAAACCCTAAGAAACTTAATTTTATCATTTAAAGCTCTCTTTCTTTTGAGTTTTCTAAAAGTTACCTAAAATTATGAAAATGCCACTACCTTGTTTAGTAATTTTATTTAGCCATCCTGGCTTCATTTTCAAGGCATCTTTAGCTTTGTATTCTCATTTCTAAATATCTAACTTATTATTCTAATCTTGTTTAGCCTCTAATTATTTCACTCCGAACTTTTCCTTTTATAACTTATCGATTTTATTCTAGTTTTAGAAAGACCGGATATTAAAGAATTAATGAAACAAGTCCATAAAATTAAAAAAAGGAGAGAAAAGTTGAAGAGGCTTAAAAATTGCAAAATCCTTTGACAAAATCTCTGAGAATTTCATTGTAACTGGGCTCTTCAAAATGAATTTCTCATTTATCTAGGTCAACATGATAATGCAATGTATTAACATAGTTACTTGCCACGTTTTAATGAATGGCAATTTAACTAGTATTATCACTCCTTAAAGGAGGATTGGACATGGAGATCCTTTATCTCCCAACGTATACATCCTTTGTGAAAATATACTTTCATGGATGATAACAAGAGAAGAAAGGGTAGATAAATAGAATGGCATCAAAATTTGCAAATATTTAGAGCCAATTACTTATATAATGTATATAGATGACGCAATTACTTCTTTAATAGTTCATTAAACAACTACTCCAAAATCATAAGATCAATTGATTGTTTATACTCTTTTTAAAGGCAATAAATTAATAGAATGAAGTTTGAGCTCATCTTCAGTCCCAATACTCCACACCACTTAAAGAAGGACCTCTCTAACTCTTTCAACATCAAATTTCATTCCCATTTAGGTAAAAACCTAGGGACTTAGATTGCCACAAAAAGAAATAAAGAACCCATTTACTAGGAAATGATGGATAAAATTGATGAAAAATTATAATCATGATATCCATATTACTATCTCAAGTAGCATAGCTTACTCTCATTAAATCTATTCTCAACTCCACCATAGTTTTCTAACTCTCATGTATGCATCTTCTGTAATATCCCATTCTTTGAAAACGTGATAAACGTAATGTATAGTTTCTTTGTAAACGTATGAAATTCACTGGATACAAAGGGAAGTCCCCTAGATAGAGTGATTTGAGGTCCTGAAAAATTTATGTAACATTTTATACTCCTAAAAATGAGAATCCCAAACTTAGACAGAAAGAAAAATAGAGTTAGAATGAAGAAATGAATTTAAATGGAAGGTTGACGAAATGTAATGGCATTTTTGTAATTGAGTAAATTTTGAAATTCTCATAGAAGGGCTTTTTAAATGAAGCTTTTGAGTTATCTGGGGTTTTCATAGGCCTTGAAAACCATGAGAAGCCCCAGGACAGTTAAAATCCCTTCGGTGGACGTTTTTTATTGTTAATTGACTCGAACTTTGATCAGTTCGTTCAGGAGGGTTTTAAATCCAAATTGGATGAAACTAAAGTCATTTTATGAATTACAGGACTTAGATTTAATGATGGAAAAGACAGTTTTCAAAAAGGAGTTAAAATGAGCCTAAATGAAGTAAACAGGCACGTAGGGGCAAAATGGTCATTTTAAAAATTATAAAAGAGGCTTCTTAAGTAAGATTACACCTCATCACCTTCTCCAAGCTTCCATTTGTAGAAAATTGAGCAGCCATGGCATGACATTGACAGGGGAGAGAGAGAAGAAGTTTAAGCTTCTGTTTAGGTACGTAAACGGCCCCGTTTCATCACGCGCTAATTAGGAAAGTTATTCTTCTCTCTGAGAGCTCTAGTGATGGTTTTCTTTTCTTAAAAACTCGAAGAATTAGGTCTAACCTAAGCTAAAAAAGAAACTCTTTTCAAGAAATCAATTGGTGAAAAATAATCTACGTGAAGATAGTTCCGTTTTAAGGTAAAACTTTACTTGAAACACTTGCAAAATCTTGTGTTTCCAAGCCATTTAAGCTTTGATCTAGAGAGCGAAAGTGAGGAGGAGAGTTTTTCTTTATGTTTTCTTAATGGAACCAAAGGTTATGGAGTGTAAGGATTAAGAATATACAACAAGAATTGAAAAGGGAACTTTAGAATACAAGTTATAGAATTTAGGGATTTGGTTGCACTTAAGTTAAGATGAAGCTTCCTAGTAGTAATTTAAGTTGTCTAAGAGTATATATGAGTTTCTAAGACATTAAGAGAACCTCCCACATGCTTCTCCCATTAAAGAAATTAAAACAATTCCATTGGTCCTATATGGAAGCATAGCCTCGACCAAGGAGGGTTCATGCACTTAATGAGTGTTTTAATTCCTTTCAAGTTTAGTTTTGCATCATGTATGATGGGAGAATATGAGAGGAAGTCTTGGAAAAATTTTAGAAACCATGGATAGTGAGATGGTATCATAGGTTCCATATTATGGCTTAAAGAAGCAACAACTAGTTAGGCTCCTTGATTTAATTGTGTGATGACTCCAGGAGGTTTAAATGGAGTCAAAAATCATAAATGAATGGAGAGAATGGAGCCAAGATGATGTTTTTTTAAGGTTGCTTCATTAACTACATTATGAAACCATAAAAGAGCCATATGAACTACCTAGGCTTTTTAGTGAATGTATAGCTTTAAAATTTGACTCAAGAGTATAATTGGCTTTTATATGATGTGTCTAGGCTAAGAGAAATAATCTCCACCTCCTTGTGTGTGTGAGGCCAAGGAAGAGAGCATAATTCTAAGAGAAAAAGTGTGCTTGTGTGGCAAAGGTAGCTCTCTCTACTTTCTCTCATGCATGAATGTGTGCTTACCTTGTCTTTGAATGTGTGTATGTGTATTGTAAGTCATGAAAAGTATTCTAGCATATGCTTTAGTTCCATGGTACCATGATATTGCAACATGTTCTCAAATGATACCTAGTATGTGTGTTTGGGTTTGCTTGAGGATGGTGAAGTTAAGAACCCTTAGCTATGGTGAGGATGATCCAAGAACTTTTAAAATTGGTTGAGACAAAGTAAAGAGTCTTCCAAGAGTGAGGTTGACTCCTAAGAGTAAGGTTGAGTCAAGACCTTTTAGAGAAAATGGTCGAGGCAAGTCCAAAACTCATAAGAGAATGGGTGAGGCTAATCCACTTACTTGGCAGGTCAATGTATGCTATGTATGACTTGTTCAAATGCCAAGAATATTTCTTGAATGCTCACACATTTCAGTATGCCCATGCATGCATTTTCAAGACTTGTATTGCATTCTTTATGTGTGATTGAAAGGGAGATGAGCCATTGGGATTCTTTGAATCTCATTCCCTCTTCTCCAATGTATTAACATGTTAGGTGAACTAATTGAGCCAGGTAATGAAAGCCACTAAGCCAAGAAGAAGAAGAAAATTGACAACCAAGCGTATAAAAATGCCTAGTTTTGTCTCTTTTGTAGCCATACACATGGCATATGATGTAATCCCATGATGAAATTTTTATGTAATTAAATGAACATATGTCATTAACTAAATGTTTGATGCATGTATGAGTTTTAGTGCCAAATGAGTGGTAATGTGCATTTTGGGTAGTGAATGGCAAGTTCAAGCATGGAAAATCTTGTATATAATATGGGGTGAGAGAGTGAGTTTTTGATTTATGGGTTTATGCACCTTTGAGACAAGTTTAAAGAGTCATTTTGGTGCATTCTCACGTGCTTCAAGTGGCTATGGTTGCCTTAGAAGAAATTTTGGACCATTTAGACCCCTTATATGACACAAAATAAGCCATTTTGCAACTCAATATTAAGATCTAACAAAATGAATGAATTTGCCTATGAAATTTATCACACATGTAGATTTTATCCAAAGCTTTTTAAGAAACCAAATGCCATGTTATTTGGAGATTTTTGGAATTAATTATGAATTTCCAAAGTTGGCATTTTTTCACTGAACTGATGCAAGTATTGTTCAAATGGTCAGAAAATTGGGATGTGTTATTCATAGGACAAATGATGTCCAATGCATATGAAATTTTACAAGAATAAACTAGACATGATGAGATTTCCATGTCCATTAAGATCACCCCAATTAGACCTCTGATTAGGGAGATATGAATTTTTGAAGTTGGAGGTCAATACCAGTAATGACAGTCGACCTCTGGTACTGTTCCATTAATTTCTAGTTTCTAGCAGCCTTGTTGTGGTTTGCATTTATTTTTATCATAAAGTAGACATCTGTATCTTTCCAAAATGATATAGTGTACTTGATTTTAATTATTTTAGAATTAGTTATGATTTTTCAAATTTTAGGCACAGAATTTGGAAAATCAATTTGAGGCTGCACCATTGTATTTTGTGTATCTACTCCCTTTGCTCAAGGTATAGGCCACTCCTTGAGCTTGTTATGAGTTGTATTTATGTATTTAAATATAGAAAGAGATGAATGAGTCTATATGGCTCACAGGACACCGAATGAATATTTTACTTGTGACAAAATGTAACTTTATTCATGATTTCAATGCCATTATGTTACTTCCTATAGAACTAGCATGAGATAAGGCATGGAAATTGCATGAGTTAAGTATTAGAATATGGCATTACATCTTCCACAAAAATTTTGCTCTATATTAGATGTTAAATGCTAGAATTTATTATGGGATTTTAACAATGGAAGGCCTAGGATTACCTACCAGAATGGAAGGAACTTTGTTGGCCACAAAAAGATGGATTAGGAATCAAGTCTTTTTAGGCTATTCAATCAAGCCCTTTTAGCCAAACAAAAATGATTTTTTTTAACTTAGATAGGTGACACTCATGGCTATTATATTATCAAAAAAGGCTTTTATTGCATAATGATTAGGAATCAATCCTTTTAGGCTATTCAATCAAGCACTTTTAGCCTAACAGAAAGGATGTTTTTAACTTGGACAAGTGATGCCAATGATTACTGTATTGTCAAAAAAGGCTTTCACTACCTAAGGATGGAGTTAGAACACCTTACATCTATTCCTTCCACCACTTAGGATAGCCTTTGGAGAATTAAACTCCCCATAAGGATATTACTTTTCACTTGGAAATTACTTAAAAAAGCCATCCCTATTATAGATATATTGAGAGCTCATCATCTAAATGCTAATCAAAACAATGTTTTATGTGATGAAAGCCTTTGAGACAATGGATCATTTATTCCTTTGTTGTGATTTTGCGAGAATAATCTAGCTTGCACTTCTTTTTTCCCTTAAAATAGATAATCTTACTAGTTTAGGGTTATCTCACTAGTTATTTGAATGTTTTCAATAATTTGAATAGCTACAAATATGAAGAAAACACAAAAATCATCATGTTGACTCTACATAGCATCTGGGAAACTAGGAATAGTGTCATTCATGGTTTAATTAAAAAAGTTAAGGGTAGTTTCTTCCTAAATTATCTATGTTGGAGTAATCAAACCTCAAACTTAACCAAAATAGCAATGGCAAATGAGAAGGACCTAACTCTCAAGCATAGGAAATCCTATTGCAAATGGGTGGGCAATTATTGTTCATGCTAGTAACAAAATAGGGTTAAGGAAAAGAAGGGTCAATGTTATGGTTCTCTTTAATCAATCAATGGTCAAGCATTTTTATGGAAACCCTAGGTTTTATGACCTTAAAGAATGACAGCTTTAGAGTTATCAGGGAAGCTATTCACAAGGCAAGCCAAATTGAGAAAATCAACAACTCACTATCTTTTAATCTATAAGTAATTTTCCTTAACAAGCTAATAGCTAACTCCTTTTAGAGAGAACTAAAGAACGGCCTAGGCATGGAAAATATGATGTTTACTCTCCAGTGTAATATTCAATTTTCGTTAAACGACGAAAATAAGTACGTTTTCAAAGCAAGTCCCCTAAAATGAATTAGTTAAGGTCCCAAAAAATTTGAGTAACATTCTAGACTCCTAAAAATGAGAATTCTAAGCTTAGATGGAAAGAAAAATAGAGCCAAAATGAAGAAATAAAATTTAACAAAAGACTTACGAAACATAATGCCATTTTCATAGTTTTGAGCAAATTTTGGAAGTCACACAAGAGGGCTTTTTAAATGAAAATTTTAAGTTCTCCAAGTTTCTCAGAGGCTCTGAAAACCATGGGAAGCCCCTGGATAGTTAAACCCTTCCAGTGGATTTTTTCTAATGCCAGTGTACCCGAACTTTGACTAATTCATTCAGAAAGTTTTTAACTCCGATTTGAGTGATTCCAAAGGTATTTTACTAAATTGGGAACTTAAATTTTATAATGGAAAAGATGGTTCTCAAAAAGGAACTAAAACGAATTAAAAAAGAAAATGCCAAGTATGAAAGGAAAAATAAGAATATTTGAAAAGTGTTTCTTCTTCCCACCTATAAATAGATGGCACCCCACCTCCTCACTCACATAGCTTCATATGTTTCTACCCTAAATCAGAGAGAAAACCCAAGGAGAGTGGTGCACAAGAGGAACACAAAGAGGAGGAGAAATCAAAGGCTTAAAGTATGGATTTTTGGTAGTTTTTTATGTTCCCTCCTTTCCAAACCTCTTCTCTTCTATTTCCCTTTCTTTCTTATGATTATATTGAAGTATATGGATCTATTTTAAGGAAGAAATTAAGGAAAACATTTGGATTTGAAGAAAGGAGGCCAAAGAAGATAAGATTTAATTGAGAAAACAAGGAAAAACAAAATAATTTCTTCTTCCATGGTTGCTACCCCTTGCTCCTCTTCTCTCTATGTTTTGCCCCACTCAAGAAGTCATAGGAGGGCTTGGATTTTAAGTAGAACCAAGAATGGATCTTAGGAAAAAAAGTGTGGAGAATAAGAATATGCAAAGGAAATTAACAAATAACCATAGAAATTCAAGATGAAAATTCGAGGGTTTCATATGTTCCTTGTAAAATCTGAATTGATACCTTAATTTCCATGCCTAAATGAGAGTTTAAATAAGCTCCTAAGATCCCTAGAAATCTCCCTATGTGCTTCCTCATCAAGAAAATAAAGCAAAGTTCATTGATGCCATAATGCTTCTTAGTTTCGACTAAGAGGGGTTTAGGTACCTAAGGATAGTTTTAATTTGTTCCAAGTCCATTTTTGAGTCATATATGATGAGTGAAGATAAGGGGAGACCTTAAGGAAAATTTAGAAACCATAGAAAGTGAGTTGGCCTTATATGTTCCATAATATGACCTAAATAAGCAACATGTAGTTAGACTCTTTGTTTTAATTGTGTGATGACTCCAAGAGGCTTAAAAGGAGTCAAGAATTATATATGAAAGGAAAAAAAGAAGCCTAGAATTTATTTGATAGGTGTTGCTTCATTAGGTGCATTCTTGGAAACATAAAGGGGTTTATAGACTAAGTTAGTGTGTGAAGAAGTTGTGTGGCCTTAGAATTAATTCCATGAACCTAATTGGCTTCTATAAATTGTGTCTGGGCCAATAAAAATCATTTTCACACCTTTGTGTGTGTGAGGTCGAGGAAGGGATCATTATTTCAAAGAGAAAAGTGTGTGGTTACATCCAAGGTAGCTCACTACTCCTTCTCTCATCATGAATGTATGCTTGGCTTGTCTTTGAATGTGTGTATGTGTGTTTTAAGCCATGAAAAGTATTCTAGCATGATTTCATATGTCATGGTACCATGGTGATGCATTATGTTTCAAATGATATTTATTATGCTTTCTTTGGTTAGCTTGAGTGTGGTAAAGCGAAGAACCCTTAGCTATGGTGAAAATGAGCCAAGAACCCTTAGAATTGGTTGAGACAAAGTGAAGAGTCTCCTAAAATTGAGGTTAACTCCCAAGAGTAAGGTTAAGTCCAAAAACTTCTTAAAAAATAGGTGAGGCAAGTCCAAAATCCATAAGTGAATGGATGAGGATAATCCACTTACTTGGCAACCCTTTCTATGCTATATATAATTTATTCAAATATTGAAAATGTCTCTTGAATGATTGCACATCTTATAACACTCATGCATGCATTTTCAAGATTGGTTTTGCATCTTTTATGTGTGATTGAAAGGGAGATAAGCTATTGGGATTTTTTAAGTCTCATTTCCTCCTCTCCAATGTTCTAAAATGCTAGGTGGACCAAAAGAATTAGGAAATGGAAGCCAACCACTTGAGAGATGAGAATATGATATTAAAGTGCATAGATTTTATCACTTTAAGGCCATATGAATGGAAAATGTTGTAATCTATGGTTGTATATGTTCTATGATGTTATGAATAAGTATAATTATACTAATGTATTATGTATAAATGAGATTTAAGGTTATATGTATGAAAATGTACATCTTGGACATGTAATGGCAAACTAGCATCTTGGAATTGTATGTAATAATGGAAGTGGAATAACCAAAATGAGATGCATGAGGTTTGAAACCACTTAGGCAGTTCATACAAGTCATAATCATGCTTTTAAGCTTGCCCAAGAGGTGCCAAATACCAAGGGAAGTCATTTGGATACATTTGGTCTCTAATATGAATCAAAATTGACTATATTAGAAACCTATACCACTTTTTGTCTAAATGAGTTCTTCTTGATATGAGATTTTGCATGCATTTAGAGCTTGTTGAGATCTTTTTGGAAGCTAAAGTTCATAATTTTTGGAGGTCTATGGAATATTTGATGAATTTTCAAAATTTGAAAAAATTCTGAAATTGGTTCATGATACTATTCACACTAGTTCGAAAATGAATTCTATCACTCAGGGGGAAAATGATGTCCAATTGCCACAAAATTTTATAGAGAGAAAGTAGAATCCCCAGTAACTTGTGCCAACTAGAAGAACCTCAATTGGATGTCTATAGAGGGAGATATGAATTTTTAAAGTTCCTATCTAGTATCAGGCATCCAGACTGACCTAGGTTACTATTTGATTAGTTTTTGATACCTGAACATGCCTAAATTGGTCTAAAGTTATTTTCCCATCTAGCTAACATCTGTAGCTTTCTAGATTGGCATCATTTGCATGGATTGGAGTTTTTTGGAATTAATTGGATATTTTTTACCTTTGTAGAAAAAACTTGTAGCAATACCAATAGCCAGTCAGACCCTGTACATTTTCAAATGTCAAACATCATCTATGTGATGTTTCATAGCCTGGACATATTTTTACATAAAGTAGACATCTTGAGTTTTGCATAATGGTAAAGAATGTATGACTTCAATTTTTTTAGAATTAGTTATAATTTTTCAAAGCTTGTGACAAAAAAGGGGAAATTCTGGTCAAGGCTACCATCATGAATTTTATGTCGTCCCTTACCTTGCACGAGTTCTAGGCCACTGTTGGTAATGGAAATGAGTTGTATCTATGTAAATAAATATGGGAATGTGATATATGAACTCACATGGTCCATGTGATATCGAATGGAAATTTTATTCCCTACACAACGTAAAAATATTCACTTTTTAATGTCATTTTTCCTTACCTCTTCATGGAATTCATGGCATGAGACATGGAGATAGTATGAAATAACCTAGAAATATATGGTGTTACATCTAGAAAATATTCAAATCTTTCAATTCATTTCGAGTATACCTGTATCTTGTTGATGAAACCATTACAAAAGAATGACCCCAAATTTTGTATTCCCCTCTTTTCTTTATTATCAAGTCTAGCTTTTGATGTAGTTGTTTATTGTATCCTAAAAAAAAAAATCAAACTCTTACAACACAAATCTTTGAAAAATTAATGCAATTTTTTTTAATCAAGTAAGTCAACTTATGTTATTTTGATAAGTTGTGGGATTTCAAATTGCAATTATAATCTTGTTACTATAACCACTTCAAGCATTTGAATATGGTCAACAATTGTATTCATCATTATTTTGTCACATTTTTTCATAATTACAATGCAACTTTGTCCTTGATAGTGACTATAATTTAAAATCTCATACAATAGTAGATATTTGTAGTTAAATTGCTTTTTGAGGTGAAAATTTTCTTACACATTAACTATCTATTTGTAGGAGTAGTAAGAAGTTTCCTTAGAGAGCAAATAGTTGAAAACATAATAATATCCAAATGGAGGAGGCTTTTCCTTTAAACCTCTACCATGTTCAGAAGCTATAAGTTTTCACCAAGAGGATATTAGAAATAATCTAGAAAAATCCTACATTTATGAAGCCACATGAATTATCTAGGAAAATCCAATGGGGGCAATAGGTGTGAAGGTGTGTTGTAGTGAGATTATACAAGTCAAAAATTAAGACTACATTATAAAGTAGCCATTAGCCAAGAAATCAAAATGCAATATAAAGCATATTAATCACATTTCATTCTCTCCCTTTCAACTCTAAATATTAGAGCCATTTCCACTTAGAGCCTTAGTTCTAAATACCTAGCAATCTTAACTCCACAATTTTACATCTCTCCTATTAGTCCCTATTGCCTCCATGTCTACCTCAAATCTAGCTACTTTCAATTATACTTAAGCTTTGATCGCTATAACACCATATATCCTGGCTTATTTCATAACATTCTCATGCTTTAAATCATCAATTCCATGAAGGAGTAAGGAAAAGGGATTAAAAATAATACATTTCTTTGCGCTGCGTCGTGTATAAAAATTTCATTCGGTGTCACGTGGACCATGTGAGCTCATACATCACATTCACATATTTAATTACATTAATAAAACTCATTTACATTATCAAAAGTTGCCTACATCTCGTGGAAACCAAGGGAGAGCATAAAATACTTATACATATTTTCGATCAGATTTTTAGTTTTTCTGTCATAACTTCATAAATTCATAATTAAATCCACAAAAATCGAAATCCAACAAACTTTACCATTCCAGAAAGCTCTGGATGTCTACCCCATGATAAAGATAATTTCAGCTCATGAATCATTAAAAGGAGAATGTTTGACATCTGAAAAGCCACTGAGGTCACTGCTGTCTGGGCTACTGGGTCAAATTACTGATATGAACTTTCAAAATTCATAAATACTTCTAGAAAAATTAAAATCACACAAATTTGGTCATTATGGAAAGATAAAGATGTTAAATATATTTGAAAAATAATTCTAGAATGAAACAGATACTTTTAGCCATTGTAAATCTATAGAATAGTAACTGGACTCAGGGGGCGCTACTGATAGCTGATTTCAAAATTGCATAACTCTTTACTCATACCTCCAAATGAGGTGATCTCAGTGGTCACAGCTTTTAGTTTATTCTTGTAAAATTTTACAACCATTGAACACCATTTGCCCATCAGATGAGACGGAACACAAATCTGTCAATGTGAACAGTGCATATACCAGAATCAATGGAAAATCCCAATTTTGAAAATTCATAACTAATTCTATAGAGCTCCATTTTTATTAAAATTTAGCTTCCTAAAAAGCTCTCAATGAGCTCTACATGTCTACCAAATTTCATGGATAAATTCCTTCATTTGGTCAGAAAGTGCAATAGGGTGCCATTTGGGTCATTTTAATGCCTTTTAATGGTGTAAAGGTATGCAAAATGGCTCCTAAGGTTCTTGTGGCCACTTGGGCACGTGGGAATGGCCCAAAAAGACTCCTTAAACTTATCTTAAAGGTGTAGAAACTCAAAACACAAAATCTCATCCTTCATCCTCAAGCCATATGCTAAGACATATATACTTGCAATGGCCATTCAATACCCAAAAGTTGTCATACATTCTATTTATCATCAAGTTTCATACACACATCATCTATTAGGGTAATTATACATGTTCCATTCATTGTCTATCAATTCTATCAAAAGGTTACATCATATGCCATTCCTTTAGTTATAACATAAACAAAATTAAGAGCTTTATGGTCAAAGCTTCATCTTCCCACTTGGTGGCTCCCATTTCCTTGTTCATTGGCTCCACCTAGCATATTAGGATATTGGAGAGGAGAGAGTGAGATTCAAAGAATCCCAATAGCTCATCTCCTATTCAATCATGCATAAAGAATATAATACAAGTCTTAAGGATGCATGCATGACATATTAATATAGAAAATGGTGCAAGATACACTCTTGGCATTTACACAAAGCACACATAACACTTAGGCTTGCCAAATGAATGGATTAGCCTCACCCCCTTTCTTCAAGGTTCTTGGACTTATCTCACCCTTTTTCTCAAAAGCCTTGAACTAAGCTTTACTCTTGGGAGACTTTCTCTTGGTTTCAACTACTTCTAAGGGTTCTTGGCTCATCCTCATTGAAGATAAGAGGTTCTTAGTCTCTCCACAATCAAGCAAACCAATGCAAACATTCTAAGCATCATTTGAATACATAATGCAACACTACGGTTCTATGGAACATATGCATCATACCAAAACATAATTCATAGCTTAAAAATACACATATGCACATTCAAAGACAATGTAGACATTCATTCATGCATAGGAGAAAAGAGAGAGAGCTACCTTTGCCACACAAGCACACTTTTTCTCTTGAAATTGGATCTCCTCCCATGGCTACACACTCACAACTAGGTGGGGCTTGTTTTCCTTGGCCTAATTACACAAAATAAGAACCAATTAGACTCTTGGAACCATTCTCAAAGCTACCTATCTAGTTAAAACTCTAACTTTGTTTTATGATTCACTTATGGTTCCTAATGGCACTAATGAAGCAACACCCACTCTTTGAAGTCTAGGCCCCATTCTTTCCTTTTATACATGACTCTTGACTCCCTTTGAGCCTCTTGGAGTCATCACCCAATTAAAACTAAGAGCCTAAGTACATGTTCCTTTCTTAGGTCACATTATGGAACATAAAGCACTAACTCATTCTCTAAGCTTCCTAAAACTTTCTCAAGGCTTCCTCTCACTTTCATTCATCATATATAACTCAAAAATAGGCTTAGCAAAATTTAAAACTCTCCCTAGCAATGCTATCCTTGCTTGGCCAAAATATAGAGCCTTAATGGGGTTTAATAGCTTCTTGATTTTTCCTTGATAGGGGACACACTTGGGAGGCTTCCTAGAGGTCTTAGAAACTCAATTAAACACTTACATAGCCTAGAGAATTCAAGAATCAAAACAAATTTTACAAACTCTTCAAGAATCCTACACTTTGCTAACTTGAAATTCAATGGCTTTTACTTGCTTCCAATGATAAATTCTTAATCCTTACACTCTAAAACCTCTAATCCCCCCTTGATTTGGACAAAAAAAAAACTCCTAAGAATTGGGCTTATGGTGGCCAAATCATGCAAGAGGAAGGGGGAGGAAGAAGCTATCAAAGAATGGAAGTTTTACCTTGTTTTCCTACTCTTTCTTGGTTGCTTTTCACTTTCCTTGGTTGCCTCACTTCAAACACGAATTTTTCCTCTCTGTTCTGCCCCCAAAATAGCACCAAAGATATCAAGAAAACCATAGGAGGAAAAGAGGGAAGGAGGAAAACAACTTTGCTTTACGAAGAACTAAGAAAATCCATGGATTCTATACCTTTTTCATGGCCTTTTCTCCTTCTTTTGCCTCCTCCCTTGTGCACCTAAAATTTTTGGTTCTCCTCTTTGTTCTAGGCAGAAGAAAGTTGGTCTAAAGTGTAACACCCCGAAATTAATTAAGGTGTTAATCATAGATTAAGATTAATCAAGGATAATTAATAGAGCATGATTGGGCTAGTTAAGGAAATAGGGATTTCAAATAGATAAATTATTAATATGGGTTAAGGATTTATTTAGGATAGAGGATTACCTCTAGGCCCAAATTAATTAAATCATGATAAGAGGCTAATGGAGGCCCAATGAACTAGAGGTAGACCCAAATTAATTTAATGAGATAGAGGCCCAAGATTTATCTTGTGTAGGCTCAATTAAGTGGCCCAATTACCCTTGTGCAGGCCCAAGCCCTTGAGCCCTTCAAATTAGGCCCAAAACCTATTAAACTTCAGCAACCCAATGAGTGAAAACTGGCCCAACAGAATTAGGCAGCCCAACACTTAAAAAGCTGGCCCAATAAGCAAAATCTGAAACCCAATTGGGTTTGGACTTGGACCAACCCATGACCCAACCCATGACCCAACTAAAACCCATCTAAAACCCTAATACTTCAGCCAACCCTCATTTTTGCTGAACCACAAAGAGAAATTCGAAGGTGAGGAGGAGAGGTTAGGGTTCTTCACTTAATTCCATATTTTTTCACATTTGGAGTAAGATTTGGTCAAGGTAATAGTTATACAACTTAATCCCCTCATCTTTTCCTTTAATTTGGTCCAATTAGATTTTCATTTGGAGGATTTTCATCTTACCCAAAATCTAAAATGTGAGTGTTTGGGGATTTTCTTGGTGAAATTCGTATCTTGGGGTTAGGGCTGGTGTTAGGTGACTTTAAACCCTCCATTTTAATGCTTTCCTTGTTGGGTTGAGACCCCCAAAGCTGATTTATATTATGGGTATTAATTTTGTACGAATTTGCTTAGGATTTTGGGGGAAACATTGAGATTTCTGGTGGGAGATACTTGAATCCGAATTTAGGAGTTGTGGTGGCTGTTACAACATTGTCTACAAGTGAGGTAACTAGGGTTTATAATAATTCCATGCATGTATCTGTTTAATTTCATATCTGTTGTATTTGAATGGTTTGAAATTGTTGAATGAAATGATTGGCTATCTGTTGTATGATGGTTGGACCTTGTGAGTCCATGGTGGAGCTGTGGTGCGGCTGCCACCCGTGCATGTGCCGCGATCGGGCACCGGGTATGATCAACCCCAGATGCACTGAGCCCTAGTTGTGCTCAATGGGGAGTAGGTGCCGTGGACGGGCCTCTCCCAATGCTAATGGCCTTTAACATGTGATTATATGATTGCTAGTATGGGATAGTAATCAAGATAGCCTGATTAATTCACTTGCTAAAATGACTGATATGATTCTGAATGATGATTTTGATTCATGCATATATGTATATTAAACTGGATCATATGGTGGAATTGCCATGGTTATTGAGATTTACATCTCACCCCGTGTTATGGGATTAACATTTCAGGTGAAGGTTCTTCGGGTAAAGATAAGGGTAAGCAAGTGGATGAACATCCATGAGCTGAGGCCTAATGTTGGGGAGCTGCACTTGGTCTAAGTGTACTAGGATAGATGCTCATTTTTGTTAAGTCTTGTATAACATCATGTATCTGTATTGCCAAGTGTAGGAGTCTGTAATTTTGATGATATAATGTGTACCTATTGAGGATTAGGCCTTACTTTAAATTGGTATTTGACGTATGAACTTACGATATCTGTTATGAGCTTTGATGAACTCTGATGTATCTTGTTATTAGAAATGAAATCTGGAATTATTACTATGAATCTCAATTGATTGGGTGCCAAGTGATAGTTGTTGATAGATTATGAACTCGAGTCATTGTTATTTTACAAATTGCTGATGAATGGATTTGCTGATATAGGGTAATTAGAGGAAAGCAAGGGACCCTTGAGTCACGAGTTAGTATGGGTAGAATAACTTGTTAAAATTAGGCTAATAAAGGACATTTGAGTCCTACAATTGAGGTAGAGGGGCCATAGGATGAGATTGGAGGGAGAAAGGAGAGTGGGAGCCAAG
This sequence comes from Erythrophleum fordii, assembly GCA_032878935.1. Taxonomy (NCBI): domain Eukaryota; kingdom Viridiplantae; phylum Streptophyta; class Magnoliopsida; order Fabales; family Fabaceae; genus Erythrophleum; species Erythrophleum fordii. The sequence continues at coordinate 24,240,145 of JAVQMF010000054.1, read as the reverse complement.
AATTTTAGAGTTGTAGGATCAGAGGAACTTTAGCCGCGGCTAAAAATGGAGTTGGCCGCGGCCAATAGTGGCGAAGTTGCCCAGGGAGAGGTCCAGAGGGTAATTCACCGCGGCTAAATATCAATTGGCCGCGGCAAAATATTAAAGGGGAAACTGGGAGTCATCCAGAGAGGAATTCGCCACGGTGAATTAGGGAATTAGCCGCGGCGAATGTTTGAGGAAAATGTCCCCAGCATTTCAGAGAGGAATTGGCCGCGGTGTGAGGAGAAATTGGCCGCGGCCAATATCGATAGGCGAGAGAGGAAGTTCCAGGAGGCTTCTTCGCGCGCGGCGCCATGTAGGTTGGCCGCGGCGAAGGTCCAACTCGCCGCGACGAAATTTGTGATGAAAAAGGGGTAAAACCAGAAGGGAATTGGCCGCGGCTAACATGTTAAAACAGTTATATTAACTAGAAAAGCCTAGATTTCCATGGATTAATCATAAAGGATGATCTAGAGTCACTAGGGTGAGTCATAACGAATGAGTAATAGAATCCAAGGCCTATTAATAGATGTTTTATTCCCTTATGAACATAGGAGTATGTAATTGAACGATTGATGACTCTAATCATATTAGGGTTTAAATTTTTCTATATTTTCATAATTAATGAGGATTAATTGTATGTTTAACCTTAATTATCGAGATTGGGGGTTAGGGTCGTCACATAAAGTGAGGGAGAGTGAATGTCAACTTTAAAGAAGCTTCCTTTTTAAAATTGTTTCCAATTTCGCCCTTCGCAATGGCATTTCCAGTTTGGATTTGTTTTAGCTCCTTTTTGAGAACTGTCTTTTTCATTACAAAATTTAGGTTCCCAATTTAATAAAATTCCTTTGGAATCACTCAAATCGGAGATAAAACCTTCCCGAATAAATCGGTCAAAGTTTGAGTCAACTGACGTCGGAAAGAGTACACCGGAGGGGCTTCACTAGTCTCGGTGCTTCCCATGGCTTTTGGGGCCTCTGAAAACCCTAGAAAACTCAAAATTTCAATTTAAAAAACCCTCCTAGGTGTTTTTCCAAAAGTGCACTTATTTACGAAAATGCCATTAGCTTTTCGACAAAATTTTTGAATCACTCCGGCCCCATTTTCTAGGTAATTCAAGACTCAAATCCTTATTTTTTATTATTTAAAATTTTATCCAAATTTTATTTGGCCTTGAATCACTCATCTTAAGGGACTTGCTTTGAAAATTGACTCATTTTGGTGTTTTACAAAAAATCAGACGTTACAATCTCCATTTTTAAGGGTAAAGCTTATGATTTTTGGAATATAAAAATGAAGACATTATTCATGCCATAAAACTTGTGGGAAATGATTGTGGAAGAATTTCAAGAACTAACTCTAAAAGAGCAAGCATTATGGATAGTTGCAAAGCAAAAGGAATACAAGCAAGATATGTAAAAAGATGCAAAAGCTTTACTCCTCATTCAACAAGGGGCAAGCAATGTAATCTTTTTAAGAATCATGAATCCTAAGACTACAAAAAAGGCATAGGAAATTTTAAAGAGTCAATGCAAAGGCTTTAATAAAATAATCATTGTCAAACTTTAATCTTTATGAAAAGATTTTGATACTTTAATGATGAAGGAAGGCCAATTAATACAAATTTTCTTCTCTCGCATTTTTAATACTATTAATTAAATTAGAAGTTATGGAGATATGATAAAAGATAAGAAAATTATTCAAAAATCATTGAGAATCCTTCTAGCAAAATTTGATCATGTGGTCGCTGTAATTGAAGAAGCCAATAATTTATTAAAGCTTAGTTTAGTAAAGCTAATAGGATCTTTTCAAGTCCGTGAGGAAAGAATGCACAGAATTGAGCCACCACTAGAGCAAACCTTTTAGTAAAAAAATAAATGTTTCCAAAAATGATAGAGATAAAAAGGATAACTATGGTTCAAATCCTCAAAAGAGGGGATTGTCTAATTATTATGGAAAGGGGAGGAAAAATTATAAAAATCAAAGGAACAAAGATAAATTAAGCTCTTATTGTAGCTTATGTAAGAAAAATAATCATGATACAAAAGATTACCGATATAAATATAAGAGGTGCAAAAAGCACACTCATTTTGAAAAAGATTATTGATACTGGTAGAAATAAGAAGCAAATTTTAGTGAAAAAGATCAATCTTTTAATCAAATATTTTATTTTATATTTTCTTCTTAAGAATTAAGGGATGTTTGATATCTTGATAGTAGTTACTCAAACCATATGAAAAGTAATAAAAATTGCTTTGTCAACCTAGATGAAAGTAAAAAATCCCAAGTTACACTTGGTAATGAAAAAATGCAAGAAGTTGAAAGCAAATGTATTATTGTTGTAAAGATAAAAAATGGCCAACAAAAATTTATTCATGATAGTCATTATATTTTAGGTCTTAACACAAAATTTATTGAGTATTGGCTAATTAATTCAAAAGGCTACAAGTTGATTTTTGATAATAATAAATGCATCATATTTGACAAGAATAAAGGATAACTTATAACTACTATTAAAATGGCTCCTAATAAAATTTTTCCTTTGACTATGCCACTTAGACAAAAATATGTCATAAAATGTGAAATGTAGATAAATCCACGCTATGACACTTAAGATATGGGTATTTAATTTTTTATGGTATCAATTTACAAATTAGAAGGAAATGGTAATTGTGCTTCTTCCTTTGCATTTTGAAAAGAAAATTTGTGAATGATGTATTTTTAGGGAAATGTGGGGATTGCCATTCCCATAATCATCCTGGAGAGCAAAAGTTCCATTGGAGTTAGTGCATTCAAATATTTAGGGTCCCTCAAGAAACCCCCACTCTTAGTGAAAAGAGATATTTTTTACTTTTTGTTAATAATTACATCCACATGATGTAGGTCTACCTTATTAAGAAAAAAATATATGCATTCTCATACTTCACATAATTTAAAGCCATTATTGAAAAGCAAAGTGGATACTCTCTAAAAATTTTGAGAACTGATTGTAAGGAAGAATTCATTGTTCAAAGATTTGTCAAGTTTTGCAAGGAGAACAAAATCAAGAAAGAGCTAACAGTCTAACACCCACACCTTAGTATAATGGTATTGCAAAAAGAAAAAATAGAACTATTGTTGAGATGGTGCCTACTATATTCCAAGGCAAAAATTTGCTAAAATATTAATGGGTTGAAGCTGTTAACATAACCATTTATATTCTTAACTGATCTCCCATAAAAGCAATTCCAAATAGAATGCCATATGAAGTTTGGTTCAAGAAAAAGTTGAAGGTTGATCATTTTAAAGTCTTTTGCAACATTGCTTATGTGCATATCCTAAAAGGGAATAGAGACAAGTTGGATGATAAAGGAGAAAAGTGTATCCTCATTGGCTATAATGATGAATCCAAGTACTAGCATCTTTACAATTATGATATGAGACAATTAATTATTTCAATAGACGTCATCTCTAATGAAGAAGCAAGCTAAAAATGGAGCAATAAAGCACCTAATGGAGTTCAACATCATAAAGCTAAGGAGAATGCTAGAGATGATCTAAACCCAAGCACATGCCAATCACCAAGACATCAATGCTTGTCACAAGATTTATCTCTTTTAAGAAAAATGTGATCATTGCAAGATATTTATCAAACTTGTAATGTTGCATTATTTTCTTATAAACTGCAGAAATATGAAGAAGCTACAAGAGAAGATGAATAAAGAAGAGCCATGGATGAAGAAATCAAGATTGTCATACCTAGCTTTAATTAACTCATTCATACAATACATAAAGATTCAAGCAAAGTTCACATCCATTTATATGTTTTTCCACATTGAAATAGGTCCATTCATAAGTTATACGGAGCTATAGGGGTCTAAAATTTATTCTTCCTCTTCTTTTATTCATTTTCATCATAAACAACTTTGCTCATACTCATTCTATCATGTTTAGCTTGTGGATACCTTGGAAATGCATATAACTCAAAATGACATAATGGCCAAAAATCTGCACTAATTTTGAAAATTCATAACTTAGGCTATATAACTCCAAATCATGCAAATTAGGTGACTATGAAAAGCTTAGCATGTCAAATATATGCTGTAAAAATTTCAGGTGAAATTGAATTCATTTTCCTCACAAAATGTAATGGAACAATAACTTGGTTTAGTAAAAAAGGCATATTTTAGACTCAAACTTTGAAAATACATATCTTAAGTTACACAACTCCAATTTAGGTGATCTCAGTACCCATAAAAAGCTTGTAGTGTCATGCAGAGCACATTCGTTTCCATCTCTCTTCTTTGAGATCATTTCATTTTTGGATATCCTCTTCAGAGAGACACATCTTAGGAGATCTTAGGATACTCCAATGCTCCTGAACATACTCTAAAGTGAAAGGATTCATTTGACCCCTCAAAGACATGAAATATCAAAGCTACACTGGATGAATAGTATAGGACCATTTTGAAAATTCTAGATAATTTCAAAAATTCATGAAATATTCGGTACAACTCCAAAAATTCTAGTTCTTAACTTGTTAGAAAGCTCTAGTAAGGGTCTAAATGCATACCAAATCTTAGGCTCAAACTAGATCAGTTAGGCCACTTTTGACATAAAAGTTGTTTATGGCAAATTTAATACCAAACTTGGTTCCAATTTGGACCTTTTGGTGTCCAATTAGTTTCCCTCCACTTTGAGTACATTCCTTTCATCTTAAATGACATTTCTAATTATTCCATAACATGCCAAAAGAGTAAGATAAAATTTTGACCCCTTAACACTTAGGTATACAGACTTGCATTATATCATCTCATATATCATTTTCTACCATAATATACATACATTGCCACAAATGGTCATATATTGATATTCTCATACTTTTACACATGGTTGCATCATTAATCATGAAGTATAATTATTAAATACATCATAAGTCCATAATAATACATGTAAATTGTCACATAGATACATATAACAAAATTTAATACAAAAAGATTGCTATTATATTGTTTCCCTAATTTATATGCCTTCTCATGGTCTTAACTTTGGCTTGGTGAACCGAAAATGGTTAGGGGAAGCATGAGGTGAAATTCAAGATAATCTTAGTAGCTAATATTGTCATATTTTAACCCCAAGAAACTCATATCAAAGCAGTTAAGTAATAAACACCTATACTTGCACACAAAGCGTAGCATATGGACCAAAATCACAGAAACAAATCCACACGATTTAATCTCACTTTGGTTTAATCATTTTTATCCATGTAATATCCATACAACATCCATTCAAAGCAAGAATATCATTCCATAAGCTCTTGAGGTTTATTTCACACTACTTGAACTTTTCACACAATTTACTTGCACATACAGCACATAACAATAGGAAGCACACTACCAAGAACCTCTAGCTCAGCATTAAATCACGTCCAAAGCCCATAAATTAATCCTCAACTCATCTTAAACCATAACATATTAAAACATATCAGATTCATAGCCATTTAGGTTAAGAAACTCAGGTTTGACGGTTTGGAACATATATCAGAATTTTTGCCACGGGTTTGATGTCTAGTTTTCTGACAGAAATTTTCAAAAATCATAATTAAATCTAGAAAAATTGAAATTAAGCTCATGAATTACTATTTCTGATGAAAAATTTCAAAAATTCAATTTTCTCTCTACAGACCTTCAAATGAGGTGCTTTTAGTTGTTACAAATCACTGTGAATATCTAGTTCCTCCATGTAAAATTTTAGAAGCATTGGACCTTCCTTGACCCTTGAATGACATGAAAATGTAATCTACTCAAGTGGACAGTGCCCATACCAAAATCAACTTCTGATATGAACTTTGAAAAATTATAATAAATTCTATAGACCTCCAAATAATGTAGTTCTTATGTCAGCAGAAAGCTCTAGATGAGAGCTATATCCATGCAAGGTTTCAACCTCAAAATCACTCATTTGGTCCATTTGAGGTTCAGCTCACAAAAGTGGTACTTTTTTTGTCTCTAAATGAGTCAAAATGGTACCAATTCACCTCTAACACTTCCTAGGCTAACTTGGGCACGTCCCAAAACTTAAATGAGGCATAAAAGAAATTTTGAAATAGGTTAAAAACTTATATAACTCAAAGTCACTCCCTAGGTCGCATTCATACACAATCTCATACATGCATTGCAAAGGCAATTTTGCACTATAGACTATAAATGGTCTTAAATCTCATACATACATATCAAATACAACCATTTGCATTTGTTTATAAGCTTACATCCCATAAATATCTCATACAAGTCTCAATATACAAAAATGATATAACACCATAAATTCTAGCTCATCTCATCATGTATACATGCCTTACATCATTCTTTAAGTGGAAGTATAAGGCAAAAAGGGAATAAAATATTGACATTCTTTGCATTGGGTCATACTTAAAAAAATTCCATTCGGTGTCATATGGACCATATGAGCTCATGATATAATTCTTATATTTAAATACATTATTAAAACTCATTTGCATCACAAAATCATACCTACAACTCATGGAAACCGAAATGGAGCTCAAAATAAGCAAGTATATTTTTGGCTAGATTTGGCCTCTTTTCTGGCCAATTTCAGAAAACCATAACTAATTCTAAAAAAAATTGAAATCATGCCATATTAGTCATTATAGAAAGCTACAGATGTCTATTTCACAATAAAAATATGCCTAGACCATTACATTCATCACAGAGGATGTTTGACATTAAAAATGGTCCAGAGGTCAGACTACAATTTAGAACTGTCACAGAATTCTGCAGAAAATTTTGAAAATGTCTAATTAATTCCACAAAAATCCAATCCATGCAAATAGTACCAATCTAAAATGCTGTGGATGTTAGCTAGAGAGAAAAATATCTCCAAACCAATGCATTAAGCCCAGACCTTAGAATTTAATGGAACAGTAATGCAGGTTAGGTAAAATTCCAGATACTGGATAGAATATTCAAAAATTAGTATCTCCCTCTCTAGACCTCTAAATGAGGTGCTTCTAGTTGACACGAGTCACTGTGAATGTCTAGTTTCTATGTATAAAATTTCATGGCAATTGGACATCATTTGGGCCTTGTGTAATAGAATTCAATTTCGAACTAACTGAATAGTGCAATAGACTAAAACCATAAAAAATGTCAATTTTGAAAAATCATCAAATATTCTGTAAACCTCTGAAAATTATGACCTTTAGCTTCCCAAAAAGCTCTTAATGAGACATAATTGTATGCCAAATCTCAAATCAAGACTAACTCATTTGGCTAAAAAGTTATATGAGGTTCCATTATGGTCAATTTTGGCTCCATATGGGGTACCAAAATTGCCAAATGGCTTTCCCTTGGTTTTGACACCTTTTGGACAATTCTAAAAGCACATTTAAGACTTGTGTGAGCTGCCTAAATGGTCCCAAACCTCATGCATCTCATTTTGTCCTTTTAATCCACACTTATGCATATTTACATCAAGCCATTCATGAGGCTACCTTTGCCATACATACTCAATTCATATTCCATCATTCACATAACACATGCTTTCATTTTTACATCCTATAATAGCATAATTACATATGTTTCAAGGGTCATAAACCATTTACAACATTAATATATATCATTATGGTTCATTATGGCTTTAAAAAGAAAATGCTAGACATATGGATGTCAATCTTCTTCCTTCAATGTTGTTGGCTCCCATTAACATATCCACTTGGTCCACCTAATATGTGAGATCATTAGAGAGGAGGGAATGAGATTCAAAGAATCTCAATAGCTCATCTCTCATTCAATCATACATAATATATGCAAAGCAAGTCTTGAAAATGCATGCATGGATATAATGAAAGTCATGAACATTCAAGAAGCAAACTTGGCATGTGAACAAGTCATACAAAACATTCAAGAGCTCACCAAGTGTTTGGATTGGCCTCACACTTTCCTCATGGATTTTGGACTTACCTCACCCATTCTTTAAAAGCTTTGGACTCAACCATACTTTTGGGAGCCCACTTTGCTTTTGGAAGACTCTTTACTTTGTCTCAACCAATCTCAAAGGTTCTTGGCTTATCCTCACCATGGTCAAGAGTTCTTGGTCTCTCCACACTCAAGAAAACTCAAACAAACATCATAGTATCATTTGAAAACACAATAGGTCATCATGAATCATGGCATATAAAATCATGCTAGCATACTTTTCATGGCTTGAAAATACACATACACACATTCTAAGACAAGCTAAACACACATCTATGCATGAGAGAAGGTGGAGAGAGCTACCTTGCACACAATCACACACTTTTTCTCTTGAAACTCCCTCCCTTGCTTGGGCCACACACCCACAAAAGTGAGGGAAAGATTTCTCTTGGCCTAGATACAATTTATGGGAGCCAATTAGGTTCATGAAACAATCTCTAAGGCCATACAATTTGCTTAGATGCTAGATTGCTCTATAAGCTCCATTATGGTCCATAAATGCACCTAATGAAGCAACACCCCTCAAATAAATTCTAGGCTCCATTCTTTCCTTTCAAATATGATTCTTGACTCCTTTTAAGCCTCTTGGAGTCATCACACAATTAAAACAAGGAGCCTAACATCATGTTACTTCTTTAAGTCATAATATGGAACTTAAGGCATGAAATCACTTTCTATGAGTTCTAAATTTTTTCCAAGACCTCCCTTCATTTTCATTCATCAAATATAACTCAAAAATGGCCTTAGAAAAATTTAAAACTCTCTCTAGCTATGCTATTTCCCTTAGGCCGAGACTATGGAGGAATAATGGCTTCATGGACTTTACTTTGTTTTCTTGAAGGAGGAAGCATGTAGGGAGTCTCTTAGGGATCATAGGAGCTCATTTAAACTCTTAATTAGGTCTAAGAATTATTATATGAAATCAGATTTTAGAAGGTGCACACAAAACCCTAGAGTTTGCATCTTGAAATCTAATGATTTTTTGATAATTCCCTTTGCATATTCTTAATCTCCACACCCTTTTTCCTTAGATTCATGCTTGGTTCTGCCTAAAAATCATCTCCTCCTAGGGTTTTCTCAAGTAGGGAGAAATGGTGGAGAAGGGAACCAAAGATGACAACCATAGGAAGAGAAATTACCTTGTTTTCTTGCTATTTCTCACTTAAATCTTGTGTTCTTTGAACTCCTCTCTTCAAATCCGAATTTTTCCCTCAATTTCTCCCTTAAAAAAAATTTATAAACTTCATTATAATCATAGGAAACAAAGGAGAATGGAGGAGAAGAGGTTTGGAATGAAGAAAGCATAAAAAACCATGAAAATCCATACCTTTCTACCTTGAATTTCTCCTCCTTTTTCTTCCTCCTCTTGTGCACCACTCTCCCTAGGGTTTTCCTCTAGTTCTAGGTAGAAGTTGGTCATGCAACATGAAGGGAGAAGAAGGGTGCATCATATATATAGGTGGGAGGAACTTACACTTTTCAAAAATTCCCATTTTGCCCTTCGTTCTTGGCATTTTCGTTTCTACTTCGTTTTAGCTCCTTTTTTAGAACCATCTTTTCCATTATGAAATTTTGGGTTCCCAATTTAGTAAAATGCCTTTGGAATCATTCAAATTGGAGCTAAACCCTTCCCGAACAAATCTGTTAAAGTTCGGGTATACCGACATTGGAAAACGTCAACCGGAAGGGATTTAACTATCCTGGGGCTTTCTATGGTTTTCAGAGCCTCTGGGAACCCTAGAGAACTCAAATTTTTATTTAAAAAGCCCTCCTATGTGAATTCCAAAATTTTCTCAAAATTATGAAAATACCATTATATTTCATAAGCTTTTCGTAAGAAATTGTTTCTTCATTCTATCTCTGTTTTTATTTCCGTCTGAGCATGAGATTCTCATTTTTAAGAGTCTAGAATGCTTCCCAAATTTTTTGGGACCTTAACTACATCATCTTGGGGGACTTCCTTTTTGTATCTAGTGAGTTTCATTCGTTTACGGAGAAATCGTACGTTACATTTCTCATATTTTCTCTCATTTTTGGAGAACTGGATATTACAAGTGACATTTATACATAAAAGCTAGGCCTCAAAATCAAAACTAAAGCTTCAAGTGCCCCCTAGTTAGCCTCCTTGCTTCCCTGAGTTTCCCTTAGGCATAAGAGGATGAAAAGAAGGGGAAATGAGATTCAAAGAATCTCAATAGCCCTTTACACTTTCAATCATACAAGATGGATGCATTTTCATGTAAATGGATACCATGCATGGTCTATGAACTATATATGTATATCAAGAACATAATTTCCATTTCATAAAGTCTCAAACACATCAAAGTAGACTCTCAAGACCTTAGTTAGCCTCACCCATTTTACTTTGGTACTTTTGAATAAGCCTCACTCCTCTTCAGACTTTTGGCTTGTCTCACCCATGTTAAGGGACTTTTAGCTCATCCTCACCCTTATCAAGGGACTTTTGGCATCACCAAGTCTATTCAAATCTTATGCACATATAAAAGTAATTTAAGACACATAAGTGGTACCACACATGTCCCTACTAGCTAAGCATACTTTTCATAGTTCAAACACACACATAAGCATCCAAAGCAAGAAAGCATCCACACACATACACGAGAGAAAAGTTAAAAAGCTACCTTGAAGTGAATCATAACACTTTTCTCTTAGAATTCCTTTCCCCTTCTTAGTCACACACTTGCAAGGAGGTGGGACTTGTTTCTCTTGGCCTATAAACACAAATGAAGCATGACTAAGTTATTGAAATAAAACTTAGCTCCTTACAACTTAAGACTGAGCTACTTGACTCAAAGACCTCATTATGGTACTATAATGCACATAATGAAGCAACACATAGATTTCATGCTCTTGGCTTCCATTTCTTGATTGTTCTAGATCTTTTAACATAAATTAAACTCTTTGGAGCCATCACAATTCAAATCCAAGGGTTCTAGACTCCCGTTGCTTCTTTGTGCTCTAATATGGAACCTATAAGTCCATCTTCTCCTACAAGCTTCCTAAATTTATTCCAAGGCTTCCTTTAATATTTCTTACTTATACTTAGCCCATTTCTAGCCTTAGAAAAATTTTAGACTCTTCCTAGGTGCTTCTTATGCCCTAGGCTGAGACATGACCATACAAAACACCCATGGAAGTTTTGCTTATTTTCTCTAGGGAGTTGGCACTTGTAAGACTCCTTTGACATCTCAAGAGCTCATACCAACTCTTAAACATTCTTAGAATACCTTAGAAAGGTTCAGACTTCTTGCCTCTTCATAAACCCTCAAGACATGCTACTTTGTTCTTTAAGGCTTTGCATTGTTTCTAACTTGTGTCTTCCTTAATCTCACACCCTAGGGCCTTTAATTCTTCCTCAAGATGACTAGAATCATTATCCTAGAGAATGTGTAACACCATAAATTTTTAGCTTGTCTTATGCTATTCTCATGCCTTAAAAGAAGCATCTCACAAAGAAGCCAAGAAAATAACATTAAAATAATGGATATTTTTGTATTGCGTAGGGAATGAAATTTTCATTCAGTGTCTTGTGAACCATGTGAGCTCATGTATCGCATTATTATATTTAATTACATAGATACAACTCAATTCCATCACCAAAAGTGGCCTAGAACTCATGCAAGTACATGAAAAACATAAAATACCATAGTGTAGTCTCGACCAGAATTTCATACTTTCTATCACAAATTTGAAAAATTATAACTAATTCTAGAAAAAATCAAAATCATACATTCCTTATCATTCTAGAAAGCTATAGATATCTACTTTATGTAAAAATAGTTCTAGATCATGAGACATCAAGTAGAAAGCATTTGACATTCGAAAAGCACCTAAGGTCTCAGCTATCTGGGCTACTGTCATAGGTTACTGTCATAAATTTTGAAAATTCATAACTAATTCTAAAAAAACCAAATCATGCAAATTTGGTCAATCTAAGAATCTAAAGATATTAAATTTAAGGGAAAAATATCTCTAGACCATGCCAAGTCCATTTAGGAGCTAAATTATGATGGAATAGTACTGGAGGTCAAGTGGCGTTACTAGTACTAACATTAAACTTTAAAAATTCATAACTCTTTACTCAAACCTTCAAATGAGGTGATCTTAGTGAATACAGAAAGCTTATAACCTCTAGTATATGCTTGTAAAATTTCACAAGCATTGGACACCATTTGACTATCGGATGACACAGAACACAAAACTAACCATATGAACAGTACATGCACCAGAACAACAGAAAAATCCTAACTTTGAAAATTTATAATTAATTCTGTATAGCTCCAATTTTTTTGTACTTTAGCTTCCCAAAAATCTCTTAATGAGTTCTACATGTTTGCTAAATTTAATGGGAAGATTCATCTATTTGGTTAGTTTGTGCCATAGGATTCTGGTTTGGTCATTTTTATGGTCTCTACAAGCATCAAAGTGTCTAATTTTGCTTCCCAAGGTTGTATGGCCAATTGAGCAATGAGATTGCACCAAAATAACATTTTAAACTTGTCTCAAAGGTGCACAAACCCAAAATTTGGAAACTCACACTCTCACCCCATGCCATAACAAATTTCCATAATGCTAGTCTTGCCATTACATACCCAAATTGCAAGGTAACATTCGCATAACATAAATTCTCATTTGTACATGATACATTAGCATAATTACACATGTTCATGAGGTCATAGGATATATACAATAATAAATTACAACATTTGCCACTCATATGGCCATAAAGAAGCAAAATCTATGCAAATTATTGTCAATCTCTTATCTTCTAAGTTGTTGGCTCCCATTACCTTGTCCACTTAGTCCACCTTGTAACATCCAGTCTTTCCGTAAACGTGAGAAACGCAATGTTCGGTTTCTCCGTAAACGGTAGAAATAGGCCAAATACAAAAGGAAGTCCCTGAAATAGAAGAAATTGGGGCCAACTAAAATTATGATAAAATTTTAAATATTAGAAAATGAGGATTGGAACCTTAAGTTGCCCAGAAATCAAGGCCAGAGTGATTCAAAAAAATTTTCAAAAGGCCAGTGGCATTTTCGTAAATATGGGCACTTTTTAAAAAACACACATAAGGGTTTTTGAAATGAAAATTTTAAGTTCTCCAGGGTTCTTAGAGGCTCTAAAAACTACAGAAAGCCCCATGACAGCTAAAGCCCCTCCGGTGGATGTTTTCCAACGTCAGTGTGCCTGAACTTTGATGGATTCGTTCGGAAAGGTTTTAGCTCCAATTTGAGTGATTCCAAAGACATTTTACTTGATTGGGAACCTAAATTTTATAATGGAAAAGACAGTTCTCAGAAAGGAGCTAAAACGAAGGAGAAATGAAAATGCAAAGTATGAAGGGCAAAATGAGAATTTTTGAAAAGTGTAACTTATTCCCACCTATATATATGATGCAACCTTCTCCTCCCTTAATTATGCACGACCATCTTCTGCCTAAGACTACAAGAAAACCCTAGGGGATGAGGCTCACAAGAAGGGGAAAAAAAGGAGGAGAAATCAAAGGCTTAAGGCATGGAAATGAGTAGTTTTTCATGCTCTTTCTCTTCCAAACCTCTTCTCCTCTATTCTCCTTTGTTTCCTATGATTAAAATGAGGTTTATAAATCTGATTCAAGGGAGATATTCAAGGGAAAGTTCAGATTTGAAGAGAGGAGCTCAAAGAACACAAGATTCAAGTGAGAAAAAGCAAGAAAACAAGGTAATTTCTCTTCCTCTGGTTGTCATTTTTGGTCCCCTACTCTACCATTTCGCCCCACTTGAGAAAACCCTAGGAGGAGATGATTTTTAGGCCGAACCAAGCATGAATCTAAGGAAAAAGGGTGTGGAGATTAAGAATATGCAAAGAGAATTAACAAAAAACCATTAGATTTCAAGATGCAAGTTCTAGGGTTTCAATTGCACCTTGTAAAATCTGACTTTGTATGATGATTCCTTGGCCTAAGTAAATTTTTAAATGAGCTCCCAAGATCCCTAAGAGGCTCCCCATATGCTTCTTCCCTTGAGAAAACAAAGAAAGCTCCATGGAACCCAATATGCTTCATAGCCTCGGCCTAAATGAGTTCTCCTAGCTAGGGAGAGTTTTAAATTTTTATAAGGCCATTATTGAGTCATATTTGATGAATGAAAGTGAGGGGAGGCCTTGGAAAAAAATTTAGAACTCATAAAAAGTGATTTGGTGTCTTAAGTTCCATATTATGACCTAAAGAAGCAACATGGTGTTAGGCCTTTTATTTTAATGATGTGATGACTCCAAGAGGCTTAAAAGGAGTCAAGAATCATATTTGAAAAGAAAGAATGAGGCCTAGAAATCATTTGAGGGGTGTTGCTTCATTAGGTGCCAATATGGACCATAATGGAGGTTGTAGAGTAATCTAGGGTTTAAGCAAGTCGCATGGCCCTATAAATTGTTTCATGAACTTAATTGGCTCCTATAATTTGTATCTAGGCCAAGAGAAACTATCTCCACCAAGTTGTGGGTGTGTGGCCGAAAGAGGAGGCTTGAAAGCTAAGGAAAAAGTGTGTGCTTATATACAAGGTAGCTCTCTCCACCTTCTCTCATGCATGGATGTGTGTCTAGCTTGTTTTAGAATGTGTTTATGTGTATTTTCAAGCTATGGAAAGTATGCTAGCATGCCTTTATATGTTATGATTCTTAATACCACATTATGTTTTAAATGAATCCATGATGTTTGTATGAGTTTGCTTGGGTGTGGAGAGGCCAAGAACTCTTCCCTGGGGTGAGGATGAGCCAAGAACCTTTGAGCTTGGTTGAGACAAAGTAAAGAGTCTCCCAAAAGCAAAGTGGGCTCCCAAGAGTATGATTGAGTCCAAAGTGCTCAAAGAATGGGTGAGGCAAGTCCAAAATCCATGAGGAGAAGTGTGAGGCCAATCCAAACACTTAGTGAGCTCTTGAATGTCTTGTATGATTGATTCACATGCCAAGGTTTCCTTTAAAATGTCTATGATTTCTATTTTCTCCATACATGCATTTAAAAGGCTTGCTTTGCACATATTATGTATGATTGAATGGGAGATGAGCTATTGGGATTCTTTGAATCTCATCCCCTCTTCTCAAATGATCTAACATGTTAGGTGAACCAAGTGGATATGCTAATGGGAGCCAACAACCCTAAAGGAAGGAGATTGACAAACTTATGCCTTGGTTTTAGCCATTTTGGAACCATAATGATGGTTTATCATGTATATGATGTTGTATATATACTATGAATGTTGAGACATATGTGAAGATACTATTATGTGATATTTAGATGTATGGAAATGATATATGACCACTAGCACATGTTTTGAGTATGTAATGCCATAGTATGCAAGTTTAAAGTTTGATGAATATGTATATAAATGTGGGTTGAATGGCCAAAATGAGATGCATGAGGTTTGAGACCATTTGGGCAGCTCACACATGTCTTAAATGTGCTTTTAGACTTGCCCAAAAGGTGCCAATACCAAGGGAAGACCATTAGGCAAATTTGGTACCTCATATGGAGTCACATTTGACCATAATGGAACCCTATGTCACTTTTTAGCCAAATGAGCTATTCTTGATCTGAAATTTGGCATGCAATTAGGTCTCATTGAGAGATTTTTTGGAAGCTAAAGATCATAATTTTTAGAGGTCTACAGAATATTTGATGATTTTTCGAAATTGAAAAATTTTATGGATTTGGTCTGCTACACTATTTATTTGGTCTGAAATTGTTTTCTGTCACGCGAGGCCCAAATGATGTCCAATTGTCATGAAATTTTATACACAGAAACTAGGAAATCACAGTGACTCGTCCCAACTAGAAGCACCTCATTTGGAGGTCTAGAGAGGGAGATATGAAATTTTGAAGTTTCTGTCCAGTATCAGTGAAATTGCCCGACCAGAAGTACTATTCTATTGAATTCCAGAGCCTGGGATTGATGAACTGATCTGGAGATATTTTTTGTCTCTATTTAACATTCACATATTTCTAGATTGGTATCATTTGAATGGATTAGATTTTTGTGGAATTAATTGGACATTTTCAAAGTTTTCTGCAGAATTCTCTGACAGTTCCATATTTCAGTCGGACCTCTGTAGATTTTGGATGTCAAACGTCTTAGGTGATAAATATTGTGACCTGGACGTATTTTTAGTGTGAAGTAGACGTCCCAAGCTTTCCAGAATGACCAAGATTTCATAGTTTTGATTTTTCTAGATTTAGTTATGATTTTCCAAAGTTTGCCCAGAAAAAGGACCAATTCTGGCCGAGAATGATCTTTAAGTTTCCATGCCCCATTTCGGTTTTCATGGATTGTAAGTATATTCTTGTGATGTGAATGAGTTGTAATGATGAAATTAAATATGAGGAAGTATAGTATGAGCTCACACGGTCCACGTGACACCGAATGAAATTTTGAGACCCAGTGCAATACTAAAATGAGCATTATTTCTTTGCCTTTTCATGCAAAACTCACATGATTCATGATATTAAGTTATGTAAAGGCACTTGATGAGTTAGAATGAGCTAGAATTCATGGTGTTACACACCTAACATATTAGAACATTGGGGAAGAGAGAATGAGATTCAGATAATCCCAATAGCTCATCTTCCTTTTAATCACACATAAAAGATGCAAAACAAGTCTTGAAAATGCATGCATGAGCATAATAGATGATGTAACATCCGGTTCTCTGAAAACGAGAGAAAACGTGAAAAAGATGACGTACGGCTTCTCCGTAAACAAACGAAAGTCATCAGATACAAAAGGAAGTCCCATGAAATGACTTAGTTAAGGTCTTAAAAAATTTGTAAAGTACTCTAGACTCCTAAAAATGAGAATCCCAGGCTTAGATGGAAAGAAAAACGAAGATAGAAAGAAAAAACAAAATATAACGAAAGGTTGACGAAATGTAAGGGCATTTTCGTCATTTTGAGCAAATTTTGGAATTCTCATAGGAGGACTTTTTAAATGGAAGTTTTGAGTTCTCTAGGATTCTCAGAGGCTCTGAAAACCATGGGATGTTCCAGGACCGCTAAAGTCCCTCCAGTGGATATTTTCCAACGTCTGTTGACCAGAATTTTAACCAGTTTATTTGGGAAGGTTTTAAATCTAATTTGGATGAAACCAAAGCATTTTATGAATTAGAAGATCTAAATTTATGATGGAAAAAATGGTTCTAAAAAAGGAGTTAAAATGAGGCAAAACAGAGCAAACAAGCTCGTAGGGCCAAAATAGTCATTTTGAAAAAATTGTAAAAGAGGCTTCTTAGGTAAGATTACACCTCATCACCTTCTCTAAGTTTCCATTTGTAGAAAAATGGGCAACCATGGTGTGACATTAAGAGGGGAGAGAGAGAAAAGAAGTTTAAGCATCCATTTAGGTAAGTAAACGGCCTTGTTTCATTTTGCGCTAGTTAGGAAAGTTGTTCCTTTCTCCAAGAGCTCTCTAATGATGGTTTTCTTTTCTTGAAAACTTGAAAATTTAGGTCTAACCCAAGCCGAAAGGAACTCTTTTCAAGAAATCAATCAGTAGAAAATAATCTACGTAAAGAGAGCATCATTTTAAGGTAAGACTTTGTAACACCACATATTTCTAGCTTTGTCTCATATTACTTCTAAGTCTCATGCCATTAATTACACAAGAATAAGAGAAAATGGTATAAAAATAAGGAATTTCCTTGCATTACGCTATGTATAAATTTTTCATTCAGAGTTCCGTGGGCCATATGGACTCATAAATCATATTCTCACATTTAATTACATGAATACAACTCATTTGCTTCATAAAATCATGCCCACAACTCATGGAAACTGAAACGAAGCTCAAAATACCTTAGTGTAATTTCGGACAGATTTGGCATCTTTTCTTACCTAATTTTGGAAAATCATAACTAATTCTAGAAAACTTGAAATCATACAATTTTGGCCATTCTGCAAAGATATGAATATCTACTTCATACTAAAAATATGCCCAGACCATAACATCCATCACAGAGGACGTTTGACATCTGAAATTGTCTAGAAGTCAGACTACATTCTGGAACTATCATAGAATTCTGCAGAAAATTTTGAAACTGTCCAATTAATTTCACAAAAATCCAATCCATGCAAATGATACCAATTTGGAAAGCTGTGGATCCTAGCTAGAGAGAAAAAATATCTTCAGACTAGTTCATCAAGCCCAGACTGCTGCATTTAATGGAATAGTAACTCAGGTCGGACAAAATTCCTAATACTAGACAGAATGTTCAAAAATTCATATCACCCTTTCTAGACCTCCAAATGAGGTGCTTCTAGTTGGCACAAGTCACTGTGAATGTCTAGTGTCTCTATATAAAATTTCATAGCAATTGGACATCATGTGAGCTTCATGTGATAGAATTCATTTTTGGACCAAATAAATAGTGTAGCAAACCAAAACCATAAAATTTGTCAATTTTGAAAAATCATCAAATATTTTGTAGACCTCTGACTTATAGGGATTGGGGATACCCTATCTATGATTCAGTGGAGCCATACTCTACACTATTTAGAACAAAATAGATTTCATGTATATGAACAAAATACACCCACATGAACAATTGTGGGCTCACCAAAAGAAATAAATGGAAGATCAACTACTAGTAGGCTGCTCAGGGTAGACTAAGGTCTGCATTGCTATCTGAAAAAAAATTTAAAAAAAAAAAGAGGTAAGTTTGATACTCAATGAATAAGTAATGTCAACCCTTACAAATAGGAACAAGGCATGTAAAAAAAAAATGTAACGCGTGAAGCATGCCTGATGTGAATCATTACTTAAAATGTATCAGAAGCATCAAAACAGAACCAATTGAAACAGACGCAGAGCACACAGCTCGTGGGGAGAATAACCACAGACGCAAAGCACTCTGCTTATGAAAATAAAATAACTCCGTGTGTGGTGGCCACCCACACGGGGCTAGCAACACCCCTGCTAGCTGAGGTACAGATCATGGTGCACTATGGCTAACAACTACTGCTGTTAGCTATAGGGTTTTGAATAGATAACCTCTTAAAATAATACTTTTCTCAAATTAGCATTTCAGATAGAGTACCTTCCATATCAATTCAATATCAAAGTTTCCAGATAACTCAAACAGACGTCAATTTGCAAAATTTCATGTTCAAATCAATTTGGTAAACATGCATATGACAAAACATTTAAATATGTATCTCCATAAATAGATTTTCAAACGTTAGAACACTGCAAGGAAACCTAGTAACAAAATAATAAATACTAGTTACTCATGGTCTGCATTACTTACTCACCTTCCAAGATGATACAGAAATTTCCTGCCCACTCCTCAGCTATGACTCAATCTCCTGAATACCCTATAATACCCGTTCACCAGGTTTTAGACTGTGAATAACTACAATTTATCTCATACAAAACTTATCTTGTTTTTAAAAAAATTTCCTTATCTCGCGAGGTCAAAGCATAAATAAGAACGAATAAAAATAAAATACGTACTTCACATGGTTAAAAATTCCTCTTCCTATGAATAGGAGAATAGTTATGGTTGCTGCTCATAACCTCATTAGCTTAGTCTATTTGAACAAAATTCTAAGAAAAGAAAAGAATATTGGTATCTATTCTTCATTCCTTTAGCATGCTATAGATATGTATATGATTTCAAGTAACAAAATCCACCATCTTCTCCTCAATTTCATGCCCTCCATACCCATACAATACACACAATATACATATATAGAGATATAGAGATGTATATATATATATATATGTCTGTATATGGCAGCAAAGCATTTTGGATTCTACATTCAAAGACCAAAATTTGCTCAAGGGAGGAAAGAAAATAGAACCATGTCAATCTTGTGCCCTTTCTTCCCTAATTCCACTAAGGAGCTAGACTCAAAAACCAAGAAATAAAAGAAAACTCATACCATACAAGGCTATCCATTTTGCAGCAAAACATGTTAGAGGGGAGCTTATTCTGCACAAACAAGAATTGGCAAGTAAGAAGCACAATGGAATTTGGTTTTAGATTAGGAAGTTTATGCAGAAAATGGGAGCAACCACCCTATAGGAAGATTGAAATACATTTTAGCATAAAGAAAACTAGGATTGCCCTAACCAAACTCATCCTCTTACACCAATTTTTTTGGTCTACACAACACTTTTCCCCCAGCTTGCTATACACCAGAAAATGCATTGCAGAACTAAGAAGCAAGGGAGGAAGATGCTTTTAAGATGGAACTAGAAGAAGCACACACACAGCGAAAACTCTAGACCTGGGGAAAGAATTTATATAGCGTTAATCTACCAGCAAACCAGCAGTGAAACTCAGCATATAACAAGGAGAAAACAAGCAGCAAAAAAAAGATCGAACCAGAAACAGTAAAGTGACAATGAACAAGGGAGAGAAGGTGCAGCTCTTTCTAGTGCAATTTATGTTAGTTTTCTGACCGAAAGGATGGAAGTAGGTGGAGGTTCAGTGCTGCAGAAATTTGAGTGGTAAAATGACGTGAAACCCCAGCTTGAAGTAGATATAAGAGGGTATATACGGGATACCAGGAAATTGCAAAGGAAAGGAAAGAATTGATACGTGGCAGCTTCAGAATCCAGATTTGAAAACTCAAACTTCCTATATATATATGTTCATGCACGTCTGGTCTTTACAGTAATCATATTAATGATCAATAGGTAAAGGAGGATCAAATCAAAAGGAATAATTTTGATGGTAACAGATTAATTATTTAAAGAGAAATCTCTACCATGCATAACATATGTCTCCTTCTGTAGTAGTTGCTTAGCTGGTTCTTCCTAGATTTGCAGGCTCCCTAAATGGCCATTTCATCTCGGTGGTAGCTTAATATACTTTTCTTTTAGTTTTTGACCAAACCTCTGAAATGATTGACAGGCTTGTCGTGCAACCCTCAAAATAAAACTAGGTTGATCTAAAAATATAGCTAGTGGCACAACCTAGGTCATCTCCCTTGGAAATGGAGTTTAATGTTCAATTGGGTTTTTAAATGTTAAAAGTCCTAAAAGCTATCTAGTTTGGGGGTTTTTGATTGAATTAAAACTAACCTAAAACTAAATTGAATTAAATTTCCTAATTTCTACATAATTGTGTGAATTATGGGTGGAGAATGGTCTTGTGACTAGCTTTGGAATTGTCTCTTGGTATCCATTATCCTCATCCTAATCCAATTTTGATTAATTCTGGTTTAAGAGTCCCTAATTGTGTTCAATACAAATGTATCTTAAGTTACCACACAAGAATCAAGAAATTAACAAGTTAATGTTGAATTGAAACCTCAATCTTACACTGAATCATTAACTCTTGTCTTTAAGATCTTTGAACACCTAATTTGATTAATTGACTGATTAATTAGCCTCTGATTCATCATCCAAAAATGTTTAATTAACCAACTAAATACCAAGGAATTCTCAAATAGACAATTAAATACATAACTTCACTCATGCATTTCATCGAACACCTTCGTGGCATACATGGGAGATTAGAGAGAATAATGAAAAATCATATTCAAATCCAACCAATTAATCAACAAGAAAAGCTTCCTAATCAGTGTCTAACTAGCCAATAATTAATTATATAAATTTCTAATCAAATACAACTCAACCGAGATTGTACAGAATGAGAAAAGGTGTAGGAAAATTAAAGAAATCTTAGCCAAAATTCTGCATTCTTCTGAGGATTCAAGCTTCAGCCAAGGTTGCTTCCAAGCTAGCCTCAAGGTGGATTAGAGCTTCATATTGGCGTGGAGAGATGGAGATGGAATGGAGGATGGCGTGGAGTGTGTTTCTGGACGCTGGATGGAGAGAATGGACGAGTGAATGGAATGGGCGAAGTGAATGGACGAAGGGATCAAATGACGATGGATGAATAACTTTTAACGTGAATTCTCCTCTGCCTTCAGCCTCATTCTCACATGAATCCTTTATTGATTCCACGTGCTCAGTTTTTCCATTTCCCCGTAGCTAAATGCATGTGATATAAGGTGGGCCCCATTCCTTTTATTTTATTATAATCCACGTGATTGCTACTGTAGCTTCTGCATGTTCTGTCCAGATGTGATTTCCAGCTCTCTCTTCTTCATATTCTTCACGCGTTGCTCTTACTTCTCTACCCGGAGCATCTGCCTTCTCGTTTTAATTCCACAAGATCCCAACTCACTGCTTTTTTCTTTTCAGCTCATGCATCGAGCAACCCGAAGCTCCATTCTTCCTTCTCCTTCACCACGTCAGCTCCTTGCTCATTTACTGTCTCAATGCTCCATGTTCAGCTTTTGCATGTAGCTTCTTCGCATTTTGTAGCTGCTGCAGCTCGTGGCTTCCATCATGCAGCTACTGCGTTAGAACCCGTGGCTTTTCTTCACTCTTAGCTTGTGCCTCTTCATGCTTTGCTGTCACGTTTTTCTTTCTCCCAAAACAGAGGTTACTTCCTTCATAGAGTGCCCAGTCCGTAGCTTGTATTGCTTCTTCTTCTTGACGTGGTTCTTCTCTCTGTTTCTGCTGGCACAGCTTCTTCGTTCGTCCAGCTGCAGCTTCCCTCTTGTTTAGCTTCATTTCCACGTCAGTTTCCCAACTCAGCTTACAAGCTTCTTCTCTTGTTTTCATATCCTTTATGCAGCTTCTTTTTTTGCCCATTCAGCTCAACCAACTTACCTTCCACGTCATGTTTCCTACACTTAAGTTGCTGTATTCTTAATGAATCACACACTACCTCCCACGTGTTTTCTTTTCTTCAGCTTGCAGCGTGGGAATCCGAAGCTTCTTTCTCTCGATGTTTGCGGCTTGCATGTTTGCTCTGCTCTGCCCCGTGGATTCTTCCATGTATTTTCCATGTAGCTGCTGCATTCATGCTTAGCTTTTTCACGTTGCTTCATTCCTCTATTTTAAGCAACGTTCAACTTCTGCTTGTGTGTTCTGTATCAGCTCAAGACCCGTGGAGATCTTCTTGCTTATGGGCTGCTCTTTAATGAATCACATGCTTTCTTTCCTTGCCATGAGTTCCCACGCTGCTTCCTCTTCATTTTGCTCTTAGGTTTCTCTTTAGCTCAAGCTCATGCCTCCAAATTCATATTAAAATTTTGCACAAAAGAGTGGGAAAAATCAAATAGGCATATTTACAAAAAATTATTTAAGATAAAATGAGCATTAAAAACCAAATTTTTGCAAATTAACTCTTAGAGGAAGAAATGACTACTAAAATAAAATTTCAACTAATTAAACTGCTAAAGTCATATTTGGACACTAAAATATCTAAGTTAGGGGATTAAAATATATAAAATGTCATGCTTATCAATGATATCAGTGCCTACTCAGAGCATGAGCTTGCTAGATTGTTAATTAATTAACTGATGATGCAAAAAATTTTCAAGAATAACTAATATTATAATGAGAATCGTCTTAATTGGACAAGTGGAAGAAAAGAGAGTGACACACGGACAACAACTTGAGTACTGTATTAATGCTAAACTGCTGAGAAATTTCTAAATAAATTATTAAGTTAATACCTTCACAACTCACCTATGAAAAGCTCAGAGACCAATCAGGTATGGTTTATTATGCACTCTTGATTCCTGAATATTTTTTGTCACCTAGTAATCAGAGTCCATGTGCTACCATGCCATTAACCACCGTCATTATCTCGCAAGCTGTTACGTGAGCTTCTACATCGACTCAGGATCTCGCTTATAGGCCTTTGCCCAAGTATTGTTCACCATATACATACATTTATACAATATAGGATGAGTCTAAACATGAATTAAAATTAATTTTATATTATAGTATTAAATAGTCCTTTTTGGAATGGGTTTCTCATAAAACTTATGTTTATATATATTACAATTTTCTCTCTTTAGAATATCTATCACAAAATACTCACAATTTTCTCTTATGAAGGTTTGCTGTCTTATCCCAACATGATTTATCTCTTACAAAATTATTCCTTAAACATTTTCTTCATTAATGTATCCATCAATGTATTGAGCATCTGAGCTTAAAGTAGTGTTTTATGTCATAAAAAGATTTGCAATCAATTTTACCTGAGATAATTTGAGAGAAAATTCTATAATGATCTTTTTATCAATCTTTGGCAAACACATTTATGATTGTATCTTTTACCTTATCTTAGTAGGTATAAGACAATTGTATCTTTTTTCTTTTAAAATTAACCCTTTTTTAGAGAATGCAATACATCCTAACTCTCTGTTTGTGTGTATGTATCCAACATAAATATATATTTACAATCCCAACGGATTGGCTTACTATTAAAGTGGTGTGCTCTTTCCCTTAACTACTTGGATTTTAACCTTAAAGAATTAGTACTTAGGAGAATTTATTCTCTTAAATGCAACAGGCTTAACGCAACAAAACACATAAGAAAGAAGAAAATTAAACCAAGATTAGGAAATTTGAATATGAAATTTTATTCAATGATAATTGCAGTCAAAACTAAAAAAAAAGCTATTTATATGTCAGCCCTAATTAATTACTAAAATATTATTTAAAAAAGAAGAAAAAAATAGGAAAAATAACTAAAATAATTTTAAAATGCATGAAAACAAAAGATCTAATCTTGATTGACTAAGTCTGAAGATACCTTTATCATACAATAAAAAGAAAATATTTGGTAAAAGATCAACTACCGTTTGTCTAGGATACTTTATGCTCAAAAGGCATTTTTGTAACAACTTTTGGTTGGAACTCAATTTAGTATATAGTGCTTCATTCTTAAATACCTTAAAAGTATCTAGTGTTTTATTCTTATTATTAAACAGGTAAAAATATATGTACCATGAGTAATCCTCTATAAAGGTGATGAAATAATTTTAGCCATATGAGCCCACATATGGACTACCTTTCTTAATTTTGTTAGTATACTTCCTTTAATGCAATCTAAACAATTTTTGAAATCAATAATAGTACTAAGTACTCTATCATTTACCAATCTTTTTATTGAGAGATGTCACAACATATGGAAATCTTCATCCATTACACATCACTTAATACTTATGTCACTATAAACATGAATTGCATTACGAGGAGTATCGCTTTGTGATTGAATTAAAAAAAACCATTAGATATTGCTATTTCAAAATAACCTAAATGTATTATAAAATAAAACAACCTAAATGTATTATTCGAACATTCAAATGGATATCTAAATGGTACAAGGTTTTAGGAAAAAAAAAGTTTGTACATAAAAGATTTCTTTCAAAATTCAAAATAAATATAGTATCTAAAGTCATTCTACGCATTTCTATGCTTTCCATATATAAGTCCATCTTGTTTCTCAAATAAATGTACTACTCATTACCCACTAACTTCTTTTAGATTGTAGAACCAAAATTAATCCACCGTATGTTATTACTTACATTTGTCATTTTAGATCTATAAAAGAGTTACTTTTCTTGTCAAATTAAGCCTTGAATTTGGCATAATCTTTCCTCATTGCCCTTTTGCTTTGCAAAAGAAGCACTTGGATTCTTTGTTGAGGTCAGCTTGGAAAGTTATCCTGCTCTTCCTACTTGGTTTGGCTTGCTTCCTTCTCTTTCATTGAGTTGCCACATGTGCACTTTCTCCCATCTAATACATATTGTCAAAAGTTCATTGATTGACCATTTCTCCCAATATGTGTTGTAAGAAATTTTGAAAGAGCCATATTAAAGTAGAAAGGAGTTTAAAGTAAAATGCAAGAAGAAAGACTCATACATCATAATCTCAAGTGTCTTTAGTTAAGCCACAGTATCCCTCATTTGCATGATGTACTCTTGCATACCATCTATGCTATTGAGCTTCATGGATGATAATTTAGTTATTAGAGTGCTTGCCAACCCTTTGTCCAAAAACTCAAACTATTCATCAATGTCCTTTAGCAACTCTCAAACATTGTTATACTTTCCTGTAGATCTATGTATACTAATAGATATTTTTGTTTTAATGTACATCATGTTGAGACTTGAATCACTCCCAGAGCTCATAAATAGAAATTTTAGCTTGAATGCTAGTATCCATGGGCATAGGTGGTCATCTTTCCTTGTGGCATAGTCTATGCCCATCTACCCAAATTGGAGGAGAATTCTTTCCTTCCAAATTTTACAATTATCTCCATTAAGTTTGTAGTTAGAGATATTTACAAGTTGTATTACTACACAATTATACATATTGTTTTAACAATGGAGGCAATTAATTATTATATATCATATCCTACCGATACAAAACTTGTAGATCAAACACGAGTCTATTAATAAATAAAACTACCTTTGGATTGAATTTTATCTAATTAGATCTATGTGGAACTTATGATGAAATTAGCAAAGCATATCCGTTTTCCTTATCCTTTTGGACAAATGAAGAAAAATAATTTACTATCCCATCTTAATAAATGTGATAATATTCATGTAGGATAATGTTTATTATATTAAATATGATTAATTACAATATGATATTAATATGTTTATATATGTGATGTTAATTTAATGCTTAATATATAATTTTAGCATAACTGAGGGTATTGTTGCTAAATTGAAATTAAACTAAAATTATACTAATAACATAACATCTTAATTAAGTGGCTCGCATAGGACTAAAAGGTATATGCATAAACAAGCTTTGCTCCAAGAGAATTAAACAATTAATTAATTAATTAACTTAACAAAATATGAATAATGAATTAAAAATTTTTCTTTTGATAGTTTAAATGTGCTAAAAATATTGTCCAAAATGTATAACAAAAAATATTGCCCAAAATTAGTTTTTCAAATTTTGGACATAAATTCAATGTCACAAAAATAGTTTTTCACAAAATTTAGACAAAAAACTAACTTAGCCTTGTCAAAAAAAAAATGACAAAAAGTCTCAAAAAGCCAATAACATTTGTTTCAAACAATAATGACCTAGGCCAAGTGCCTAAAAATTTGCTCAAAAAGCCTAAAAGATGGTCCAATCAGAAACCCTAAAATTTTTTTGCCAGAATTGGCCCGAAACAACAAAAACCAAGTCTTTAAAAAACTAGGAAACTTACTCATGTGGCCTAAAAATGGATCTTAGCCCATCGGAAAAAATTTGTTCATGAATTTTTTTTTAATGTTTCCAATTTTTCAGAGAAACGAAAGAGGCCTAATTCATTAACCCACCAGTGTCCAAAAGTGAAACTTTAACCAAAAAAATGGTGAACAAAACTAAAGACAAAGGCCCAAAATCATTTTAAATAAAATGATACATTTTATCCTAGTGAAACAATGCATTTTAAAATGATTAATGAAATAACATATTGTTTAGTACAAGTCTAGAATGCAGGATAATTCCAAGACAAAATGATATGTTGTTTACATCAAAGGATAAAATGTGTCACGTACGTTGTCCTTTATCTTGTGTCAGGTCAATCTAGCCTGTTTTAGATCCACCTTTTAATCTAACGATTGCTTTTCATCTAGGGTTCCATCTTTAATGCTCTAACAACTAAAATGATTAGAACGTATCATAATTGGTTTTTTGGTGTCCAAAATTTGAAAAAAACCTTTCAAAAATCTCTACCAAAATTAGAGTTTTGTAAAATATTTTAACTTTTGAAAATTTGCAAAGTAGAGGCAAAATCTACTTTGATACCAACTACTCACACCTAATGGATATCAAAACATATAAATGACCGATATCCAAATGTAAAGAAAATGTGGAAGACATTGATGTTCAGCTATTGCTTAATAAAATGATATTTTATGCTTATGTGATGGTTACAAGCTCTAAGTTTCACACTTTGATGGTATATGTGATAGTTTAGACGTCCTTTTTTTTCCCATGTAAAAATTGAGCTTTGAACCTATAGATGTAGCAAAAGTTGGATTTGGATTCTTTCAAGTTCCAAATCCTCTAAAGTTGATGAAGTTGGCTTTATCCATAAAAGATGGTAGTTTTTGAATTAAAAAATAATAATTACATAATGCTACACCTCACTACTTTTGATTCATTTGAACTTTAAAAGATCCAAATTAAACATGGGAGGTGGGAGAAAATATTCCCTTTTGAACTTGGCAGGGCCTATTTTTATGAACCACAATCTTCTAGCCATTTGCAACATTAGGTAAACATTGATTTGTTAGCTGTAACAACTGGGAAAAAGAAAAGAAAAGGAAAAGAAAGGAAGTAGAAATCTGGAAATTTTCGAAGTCCAGAAACTGTGCTAAGTCTTCTCGCAATAGCGAGAAATGGTCTCATTGTCGCGAGAATGTCTTCTCGCAATAGCGAATGAGATTCTAGCTATAGCGAGTGTGGGCAGCAGTCCATACAGAAACCAGGGAGTTGCTCGCTGTAGCATGCGCCATAGCGAGAGTGAGGTCTGGAATTGACGCGATCTCGCCATAGGGAATGATATATCTCGCCGTAGCAAAGGGAACTGATACGAGCTCACCGTAGCGAAGGTTACACCTCGCCATAGCGAAGCCAGATAACACGAGCTCGCTATAGCGAAGGTTAATTTTTGCCGTAGCGAGGGTCAGTCCGGAAGAGAGTAAAAAGCGAGAATTAGACTTTATTAAATGCCCAAACTCGTTCCTTCTCTCATTTCTGCCCTAGACTTCGACCCAAGGAGAGAAAAGAGGCGTGGAGAGTGAGAGAGATCAAGAGAAGGAGGAAGAGCAAGGAAAAGGTAAGGAAACTTCTCCCATTTCTTCTTAGAACTCTGATCCCCTCTCTTTGCCCTCTCTTCCTACGGTTTTGTTTGTGAAAATGGTTGGATTTTGGGCATGGGTCAGAAGAGGGAAAGTGGAAAACACCTTTGAATCTTTGTGTTTTCTTTGAAAATGTTGTTTCCACTACCATGGGAACTTGAGAGAGAGAAAGAGTTGATGGCATTCTAGAGAGAGAGAGAGAACTCTAGGTTCTGGTATGTTAGGAGAGTTTGATCTGAAAGATTACATTATAAGAGTGTAATTGCATGCTTTTGTATGCCTAGGCTCAAGTGAAGTACCTTCATCAAGGTGTGATTGTGAACCTAAGGAGGGAGAGGAGAAATTGAAAGGAAAAGCTAGTGTTGGCTTTAGCTCATAAGGTAGCTCTCTCTTCCCACTCTTTCTTGTTGTATTCTTGGATGTAATAGTCATTGTATGTTTATGTATATGCTTGTTGTGTGGAATATGTCATATGCTATTGCTTTGATGCATTGAATGCCAATATGCTTGTGTGTTGAAATGTAAGAATTGCTCGGGTGAGGTAGTGCCGAAAGTCCCTTAAGATGGGTGAGGTAAAGCCGAAAGTCCCTTGAGAATGGGTGAGACAAGGCCAAAAGTCTCAACCGAGTGAGGCCAAGTCAAAAGTCCCTAAACTCGAGCGAGGCCATCAAAAAGTCCCTAAACTCGGGTGAGGTTAGACCAAAAGTCCCTGGAGCCCATTTTTGGCATTGTTGTGATTTCCATAGCATGTACAATGTGTGTTGGATGTTTGAGAATGGCTAAATGCTTATTCACATGCCTTGACTTGTTATATGCCTTGATTGCTTACTTGATTGAGTGCATAAGCTACTGAGATTCCCTGAATCTCACCCCTTCCCCTCCCAACTTAACATGCTAGGTGGAGCACAAGGAGAAGCAAGTGCACACCAAGGAGCCTAGGAGTATGCTTAGCTAGGGATTAGCTTATTTTTGGTCATTTTGATGTAAAGTGGTGCCACATTGTATATGCGCCACTATTTTTGAGATGTAAATGTTGTAGTAAGTGTATATGTATGAAGAGATGATGTATAAACTATGTTGATAGCCAAATGAATGGAAATGAGAGTTTTGCCCCTTTTGTTGAATGAATGCAATAGTGTATATTTGGCCATAACATAGTGAGTTTGGATTGTATGTTGACTTGGACCATATGGACTTGTTATATATCATAGTTTTATGCTTTTAAACTTATCCATGAGTGGCTAGAATGTGTGAGAGGCCATTTAGACCCATTTTGGACCTTTCGGGTGCCAAAACCGGTATTTTTGAGAGCTCCGTCAAAGTATGATCGGATGAGCTCTTCTTGCCATGAAATTTGGCATGCCTCTAGAGTTTGTAGAGAGCTTCTTGAGAAGCTAAATTTGGTAATATTCGGAGGTCTATAGAATATTTGGTGAATTGTTGAATTTGGGAAAATTTAATGGATTGGTCATGCACTGTTCATATAAACTAGAAAATGAAATCTGTGACATTCATAGACCAAATGGATTCCAAATGTGGTGAAATTTTATACACATAAACTAGACAACCACAGAGACTTATAGGAACTAGAATAACCTAAATCGGAGGTCTGTAGAGAGAGATTGAACCTTTTGAAGTTCTATATCAGCATCAAGGAGCTCACCCGACCTTCGTTACTATTCCATCAGTTTTTGGGGTGTAGGAGCTACTAAACTGATCTACAATTATTTTTATCCTCTAGTAGACATCCGTAGGTTTCCAAATTGGTATAGTGTGCCCAGATTAGATTTTTGTGGATTTAGTTATGAATTTTCGAAAGTCATGGGAGTGAGCTGCACCAGAAACAGTGACAGCCGAACCTCTTTCCCATTTTCGATGTCAAACATGGTCCAAACCCAGAGATTACGATTGGGAATTATTTTTAGTGTAAATTTAACACTTAGAGGCTAAAGTTTACTAGATTCTCATTTTTCTCTAATTAGTTATGATTTTCCAAAATTAGAGCCAAAATATGACTTTTGGCCACAAGTGAGAAAAGTGCATTTTTCTGGTTTTTGGCTACATACCCGTAGCTTATGGCTTGTTTTATGCTATGTATGAGTTGTATAAGTAGAATGTGAGTAGAGAATGTGAATGATGGGTTCACAGGACCCACGGGGAAGATAATGAGTGTATGAAACCCTGTTTCATAGCATGAAAATGCCACGGATTGGTATTGTTTCTTTGGAAATCATGTGGAACCGAGCCCAGTGAGAGGCTAGATAGCGGTAGTAGATTAAGGTGTTACATTAGCAATGTTCACAAAGAAATGACTTCAGGGCATGCAAGTCAATCTACAAATGTAGTGATAGTCAAGAACTTAAAGTGGAAAGTAGGTAATGGACATAATATTCCAGTATGAAATAAATTCTGCAGGATCGAGGTTTCTTTAAGTTTGCAAGGTCTCAACTCATGACTAATGGAGCAAGTGGAATTCAACCTTGATTCATCAATTGTATGATTCACAAAATGCTAAGGCCATTTGTGAATTGCCTATTTCTTATTGTAATATACAAGATTGGCTTATAGGGAAAGCAAATTAGTTTGGTAACTAGATTGTGAGGGATGGGAAAATCCTTTTTAGAGAATGTTACAATCAATAAGTTGGCACTTGGTTTGATAGGGACAAGCTTTGGAAGTCTAATCTTCCTCTTAGATTGATTCTCTTAATTTGGAGAATTAAACATCAAGCATTGCCTACCACACAATTCTTCCACAGTAGAGGCTAGTCAATGGAAACTTCATGCCCCTTGTGTTATCAAGTAGAATAATCCTTAGATCATCAATCTAGGGATTTGCTGGTGTAGAAAGCCATAGATTAAGAGTGTTATGTTTCTCTTGATCTAATAAAAACTCAAAGATTGTGCTTTGGTAGTTTTGCTTACCACACAACTTCAAGAATCTCTTCAAATAGTTTCTCCGTCAAAAAATATATGTCAAATATTTCAAAGAGAAGTTACAGCTGATGGGGAAACACAGGTTTCAGTGAAGGATGTCAAATTACTTTCTTCTTCCTTCTCTCATGTTTTAGTCTTTATATTGCCTCCCAGTTGGCAGTCTTATGATTACTATTATGTGTTTAATTCCCCCTTGTATAATCCAGGATAGGCTTCCAAGTTTCTTTATTAATGTCTAATTGAAGGGAGTAGTATTTCTCCAAAATCAAAACTAACTTCACTGCTCGATTCATAAAAGGACTTATATATCACATACATGATATTTGACTTAATATGTTGTCCTTGAATTCATCTATAATTTGGAAGTGTAGGTAGTGATGCGACGCTAACACATTTATAGGATACAATGTTGATAAGATTTAAAATCTCTTTATAAATAAGAATTATGATAGAAGATTTATAAATTCCTTAGTAGAGGAGCAAATCCCAAAGGGATCATAATGGCCAAGATAATAAAGGATGGAGCAACTAAAGGTGGAATATCTCCCTTGTCTTTCCTTATAAGCAACCCTTCAATGACAGGGCAGTTCACAATGATAATGTAACCTAAAAGGAAAATCTATATGAATCTCTCTTGCCAATTACCCATAGATACTACCCTATAAACTATGCCAATGAACCATGAAATGTTGGTGGTGAGAAGGGCAAGCATTGGGACAAGAAACATGTTTGAGGTTCAGAAATTGAACTTGTCTATTTGGTACAACTTTCTTTATTCATCATCTTCCACTTTATTGGTGGGCAAGAAACTAGCTTTTCTTACACCAAGTTTCTTGAGCATAGCATCCAAACATCTAAAAAGAGGGCATCTAGTTGACTTATCATCCATATCCTCTACTCGTTTATCCATTTTTGGAATGACCCTCTTATTATGAGGAGTTCTTCCAAATACTTTGATAGGTACTCAAGTAAGGTGGGGAACCCACTTATATAGTACTGATAGCAAGAAGAACAAAAAGATGAAGAAAAATGGATCTGAGACTAGTCACACAAAACAAAATATTATGACATGCTAAATGTTTAGATAGTTATGATAATTGTTTGTTTGTTGTTACCTCAAGGTACAAGAGGATTCCAAGTACTAGGCAAAGCTGAGGGATAGCAACAAAACAACAAAGAGGTAAGCAATAAAGGGGGAAAAATGTGAGTTCTACAAAACACACACTCTGAAGAATAGACATCTTGAGAGGCCTATCTATAAGGGGACAAAACCTACTTATACCATTATCAAAAACTCCAGAGCCCTATCTGGTGCCTTGAATCATTAAATCATTCAAATTTGTAGTAGCAGTTCCTAAGAACTATGGCTTGGAAGGATCACAGAAGATTGATGTCCAAACATTGCAGTGCAAGATGAACCTAGTGAGGATGTCTTCAACTACACTACTGTACAAGAAACCAACTTGCAAGCAAGTGATAGAATAAAATATAGAAGGAGAAAACCTAGATATAGTATTTTAGCTTTTGCTATCATCTATTGAGATATTTAATGAAAATGTAGCAAGTGAAGAATTTTTAATATCTGATTAGGTTTTTAAAAAAAGGTTCTTCACATTTTTTGTTGTTATTGGACGGTGAAAATTTTGATAACAAACATTTAAATAACTATGCCCAAGTTTTCTTTTAATATAAATACCAACACAAATTATATAACTATGTTAATGGAATAATCAGTAACACATACATACCTCTTGATCCCATTTGGTGCTAATTTCATAGTTACAAGAGGCCAACAGCTTAGTCTCTTCTTCTAGCAATGCATAGGTACCAGTCACCAAATGAGGTGTGTAGTTTTGGTTTAGAGATTTGATGAACTCATTGGATGAGCCAAAATGTTATTGAAGTTGAACAAGGTGAATGCCTAGCATTCAAAACAATGTAAAAATAACTTAGACTAGTAAAAGAATATTTGTATTAGAAAACTAATAAAGCAAATTAACATTCTAACCCTTGAAAAATAGATCTAGTTTCAATTTAATCTTCCAAAATTTAAATGTTTCATTTTAGTCCTATAAGAAATATTTTTGTCTTTAATATTTCCCTCTTATTAAATCTATTAACAGATAACTAATAAATTTGGCTGGTATAGCTTAACATAAAGATGAAATGGGGTAATTAAGTGTTTAGTTATCATTGAAACAGATTACAATAGAGCACCAAAATAGTATGGTTACTAAGAGTGATATGGTTCTTTAATTTGTAATAGCATGTTACAATGATAGCTAGGTAATTAACAACTTCGTCAGCTTCATGTTAATAGATTTTAACTCAATGTAATCTTAATGCTCCACATACCTTTAAGTGTGTAATTTCCATATAGTGATGACCTTTGTGCATAAAAGCATGTGCCTGACAATATTGGTCTCTAAAGCCTATCCTTGCCTTGCAATAGAGCCTAAACTTGTGCATAAATTAAGATTTCATATATGAAGCAATCTATATTAACTTAAAGATATGGATATGGGGTTTTCATATCCTTAACTTTAAATGTTGATCGCAGTTGACAATCATATATATCATTCTTGCTGATATTGTGAAATTTGAGATGGAATTGAACAAAAGCTAGAGATGGTGAAATCTTGGGATTGAGGTGGAAACATGGTTCTTGTCTAGCTAAAGTTGGGTCATTGTAGAACATGTCACGGTCTAGCACCAGAAAGTATGGAGCATTCGTCATCACAACAGAGACTCGTAGCTGTAACATTAATAATTTCTTTTCTGGATTATTTGATATATTATATTAGACTTAATAGTATAAGTTAATACAATATATTATAAATACAATGCCTGGATTAGCCCAGCAGGCCCAAGATCTGATTGAGTGGAATACTACACCTCTTAGTTGTTTGCTTCCTTTTCTAAGAGCTACTTTTACTATTAGATAGCTCTGTATCTTATGTTTTTGTTTTCTTCTTTAGCTTCCCTGGCTAAAAAAAAATCTAAATAAATTTTTTTTAAATTTAAAAATTATATTATCAAACATAAGATCATTTTTTAAAAAAATAAAAAAAATGAGATACATATAACTCACAATTACCCACAAGTTAAATAGGTCAAAAAAGATATTATTTGGCCCACCAAGTTAGAACTATTTTAATATCTATAGATATAGAATATAGAGTAATATAAAAAGAAAAAGATGATGATGACGGTGATGATGATGATGATAACAACGATAGTTATAACTATATATGTCAATATAAATTAAACATATTGATCATATTAACAATGTATATGCACATTTTTCAAAAGGTCCAATTATGTGAAACAAATTATCAACAAGGATAACAAAAGGGAACTTAAGCAGAAACTTCAATGAGTTTATATCCTCAAGTGAATTTACAAATTTATAGAAATAGTTTGAGTTAATTAGGTTTGAATTTTCATCCTAAGATGTAATTAGATTTTGATATATATAATGTCCCAAAAGAGTTTTATCTATCGTATTGATATATAAAAAAAATTTTGATATACAAATTTATATAATATATCATATGCAAGTTCTATTAAAAGCAAGTTCTCTGAAATGAAAACAAATACATATTAAAAGCAAGTTCTCTGAAATGAAAGTGTTAAGGTCTAGAAAAATTAGAATAATAATTTACACATCAAATAATGAAAATAAGAAGCTAGAGGTACCCTGAAACCAAAGCCAAAATAATCAGATAGAATTTAATAAAATAGTTGCTAAACGTAATAGTATTTTTATAATTTCGAGGCAGTTTTTAGAATACTCATAGGAAGACTTTTTAAATAAAAAAATTTGAGCTCTCTAGGGTTCACAGAGACTTTGAAAATCATAGAAAGCCTCGAGACAATTAAAACTCCTTCCGGTGTATGTTTTCTAATGATTGTTGACCTAAACTTTAACCTTTTCATTCGGGGAGGTTTTAGTTTCAAATTGGGTGATTTTAAAGGTATTTTATAAGATTGAGAACCTAAATTTTATGATGGAAAAGACGGTTCTAAAAAAAGAGCTAAAATGAATTAAAAATGAAAAATGCTAAGAAAACAAGACGTAATGAGAATTTTTAAGAAACAATTTTTAATCCTTTTCTCTTTAAATGGTGCGTCCCACTTTTGCCCATCTTAATTGAAAAACCAAGGCAAAAAAAATATGAAAATGATGGAATTTCTTGGTCTTTCCTAAATTTAGTAAACTTGTTCTCCTCCTTCCCCTCTTCCTTTCCATGATTTTATTGAAGCATTTAGTTCTATTTTGAGCTCTAACTAGATAGGAGAAGTTCAAAATTCAAGAGGAGAGCTAAAGCAAAAGAAAGAGCATCCAAGAAAAGCTAGAATTCAAGGTGAGTTGTTGTTTTCCATGCTTGCTTCTCCATGCTTTTCTTTGGGTGTGGTTCGGTCACTATTTGTACAGCTAAGAGGGAATAGTTTTTGAATCAAAACAAGAGTGAAACTTAGGATTTAAAGTGTGAAAAATAAAAATATGCAAAGAAAACAAAGAAAGAACTATGAATTTGCAAGATACCTAACCTAGGGATTCACTTACACCTTAGTTTATAAGAAGGTTTCTAGCTATAATTTAAGGTGTCTATGTAACACCCTAAAATTTATTAAGGTGTTAATCATGGATTTGGACTAATTAAGGATAATTATTATGAAATAACTAGGTAAGCTATATGAATGGAAATTTATAGAGAAAAAATTATTAACATGGGTTTAAGATTTCAATTGGATTAAAGCTTAATTTGGGCCCAAAATTAATTTGAGTAAGCCATGGATAAGGATTTATGGAGGCCCAATGATTTTAGGTGCAAGTCTAACTCTTTATCATGAGACTTGGGCCAAGAAAGATAGGTCCCAATCTGATTTAGTGAAATAGAGGCCTAAGACCTAATTTATATGAGCCCTTATAGTTAGCCCAACACACATTATATAGACCCAAATTAGATTGACTCTTGGAACTTGGCCTAACCCAATCAAATTTTTGCAGTCCAACTCATGAAATAAGGCCCAACAAGCATACAAATATAAACCCATGTTTGGGCCTTTGGGTCAACCTATGACCCATTTGGGACCCAACTTAAACCTAACTAAACCCTAAATACACTTAGCCTCCTCCCCATTCTGTAGAAAAAACACAAGAGGCAAAGTAAAATTCAGAGGTCTAGAGGGAGGCTAAGGTTTTTTTGCAGTCCTCTACCATTTCTCATTTTTAAAGGAAGATTTGGCCAAGGTAATCTATATAAAACATGTCCCTCTCATTCTCCTCTTCATTTTGGTCTAATTGGTTTGTCATTTTGAGAAATTTTCATCTCTTCTTAGGATGAAATATAGTTCTTGGATGATTGTTGCAAGATTTTCGGAGTTGGAGGTTAGAAGGATGATTAGGTAAGCATTTCCCTTCCATTTTGTGTATTATTTTATTGGAAAATGTCCTTAAGGGTTGATTTTCATAATGGGTTTTACTATTATGCGAAATTACAAGGAGATGAGGGTGAAAATTTGAATTTTCTAGGCTTGATGACTCAAATCTGAATTTAGGAATGTCCCATGGTGTGTTTTTAGTAGTTGAAGCTCAACTCAATCCATTTAACCTCTTAGATGTATAGGTAAGTGATTTCTCTCCTTTTATGCTCCCATCATTTAGATTAACTTTTGGTGCATGGCTTGTATATGTACAAAAATAGAGATGTGGAGAGTGAACCATTGTGAGCTTTGATGTCTTGACCTTGAATTGGTGCAATAAACCCTTTAAGAAGCTAGGTAAGTAACTTTTAGGTAGCCATTAATGGTTTAACCTTTTGGATATATGATTTATTCTAGAAATGATGATGACTATACTTGTTTTAGGCTTGGTGTGCATTTAAATTATAATGGTAGCTAGAGGCAGAGTAATTAGCTTCATTAAGGTAACTGGGGTTATTTTTCCTAATTTTGTGTATATGCTTATGTTAATATGATATTTGTTACATATATTTGATTTTGAAATGCTAAATGATTAGTTGACTACTTGAATTGTTATTATGATTGGACCTTGTGAGTCCATGGTAGAGCTGTGGTGCAGCTGCCACCTGTGTATGTGCTTTAATCAGGCACTGTAATAACCAGGAAAAAGGAAAAGAAAAGGGAAAAGGAAAAGAAAGTAGAAAGCTGAAAATTTTTGAAATTCAGAAAATTCCCTAAGTCTTCTCGCAATAGCGAGAAATGGTCTCGCTGTAGCGAGAGTGCCTTCTCGCAATAGCGAACGTGATTCTAGCTATAGTGAGTGCGAGCATTCCATACAAAAACCAGGGAGCTGCTCGCCGTAGCGTACGCCATAGCGAAGGTGGAGGTTTGGAACTAATGCAAGTTCGCCATAGCGAAGGTTAAAACTCGCCATAGCGAAGGGAACTGATACGTGCTCGCCATAGCGAAGGTTAAACCTCGCCATAGTGAAGGCAGCTGACATGAGCTCGCCGTAGCGAAGGTTAATTTTTGCCGTAGTGAGGGTCAGTCCGGAAGAGAGTAAAAGGCGATAAATTAACTTCTTAACACGACCCAACTCATTCTTTCTCTCATATTTGCCCTAAACTTCGACCCAAGGAGAGAAAAGAGGCGTGGAGAGTGAGAGAGACCAAGAGAAGGAGGAAGAGCAAGGGAAAGGTAAGTAAGTTCCTCTCATTGCTTCTTAGAATTCTGATCTCCTCTCTTTGCCCTCTCTTCCTATGGTTTTGTTTGTGAAATTGGTTGGATTTTAGGCATGGGTCAAAAGAGGAGAAAGTGGAAAACACCCTTGAACCCCTTTTGTTTTCCTTGAAAAATGTTGTTTCCACTATCATGAGAGCTTGAGAGAGAGGAAGAGTTAATGGCATTTTAGAGAGGGAGAGAGAGCCTCTAGGTTCTGGTATGTTAGGAGAGTTTGCTCTAAAGATTACATCCTAAGAGAGTAACTCCATATTCTTGATTGTGCGTAGGCTCAAGAGAAACACCTCCATCAAGGTGTGAGTGTGAAACCAAGAAGAGAGAAGAGGAATTGAAAGGAAAAGCTAGTGTTAGCTCCAAAGGTAGCTCTCTTTCCACTCTTTCTTGTTGCATTCTTGGATGTAATAGTCATTGTATGTTTATGTATATGCTTGTTGTGTGAAACATGCCTTATGTTATTGCTTTGATGCATTGATGCCAATGTGCTTATGTGTTGGATTGTGAGATTTGCTCGGGTGAGGTAGTGCCGAAAGTCCCTTGAGATGGGTGAGGTGAAGCCGAAAGTCCCTTGAGATGGGTGAGACAAGGCCAAAAGTCTCATAACCGAGTGAGGCCAAGTCAAAAGTCCCTAAACTTGGGTGAGGCCATCCAAAAGTCCCTAAACTCAGGTGAGACTAGACCAAAAGTCCCTAGAGCCCATTTTTGGCATTGTTGTGATTTCCATAGCATGTACAACATGTGTTGGATGTTTGAGAATGGCTAAATGCTTATTCACATGCTTTGACTTGTTATATGCCTTGATTGTTTACTTGAATGAGTGCATGAGCTACTGAGATTCCATGAATCT
This sequence comes from Erythrophleum fordii, assembly GCA_032878935.1. Taxonomy (NCBI): domain Eukaryota; kingdom Viridiplantae; phylum Streptophyta; class Magnoliopsida; order Fabales; family Fabaceae; genus Erythrophleum; species Erythrophleum fordii. The sequence continues at coordinate 24,200,979 of JAVQMF010000054.1, read as the reverse complement.
TACCCCTTCCCCTCCCAACTTAACATGCTAGGTGGAGCTCAAGGAGAACTGAGTGCACACCAAGGAGCCTAGAAGCATGTGTAGCTAGATGTTAGCTTTGTTTTGACTATTTTGATGTAATTTTGATATAAAGAGGTGCCAAATGAATATGCACCCACTATTTTTGAGATGTAAATCTTGTAGCAAGTGTAAATGCATGGATATATGATGTACAAACTATGTAGAGAGCCAAATTAATGGAAATGAGGGTTTTACCCCTTTTGTTGAATGTATGTGATAGTGCATTTTTGGCCGTAGCATAGTGAGTTTGGAATGTATGATGATTTAGACCACTTGGACTTGTTATATATACTAGTTTCATGCTTTTAAACTTGTCCATGAGTAGCTAGAATGTGTGAGAGGCCATTTGCACCCATTTTGGACCTTTTGGGTGCCAAAACTAGTAATTTTGTGAGCTCCGTCAAAGTATGACCAGATGAGCTCCTCTTGCTATAAAATTTGGCATGCCTCTAAAGTTTGTAGAAAGCGGGTAATATTTGTAGGCCTAGAGAATATTTGGTGAATTGTTGAAATTAGAAAAAAATTGGTACTTTGGTCATGTACTATTCCTACAGGTTAGAAATGAAATCTATGTCATACATAGACCAAACAGTGGCCAACTGTCATGAAATTTTAAACACATAAACTAGAAAACCACAGTGATCTGTACCAACTAGAATTACCTAAATCAGAGGTCTGTAGAGAGAGAATGAACCTTTTGAAGTTCTGTATCAGTATCAGGGAGCCCATCCGACCTACATTACTTTTCCATCAGTTTTTGGGGTGTAGAGGCTACTGAACTGATCTAGACTTATTTTTCTCCTCTAGTAGACATCTTTAGCTTTCTAAATTAGTATAGTGTGCCTAGATTAGATTTTTTTGGATTTAGTTATGAATTTTCGAAAGTCATGACAGTAAACTGCACCAGAAACAGTGACAGCCGGACCTCCTTCCCATTTTTGATGTCAAACATGGTCCAAATGCTGAGTTTATAATTGGAAATTATTTTTAGTGTAAATTTAACACTTAGAGATTTCTAGAGAGCTATGATTTACTAGATTCCCATGTTTCTATAATTAGTTATGAGTTTCCAAAATTAGAGCCAAAATCTGACTTTTGGGCACAAGTGAGAAAATTGCATTTTTCTAGTTTTTGGCTCCATACCCGTGGCTTATGACTTGTTTTATGCTATGTATGAGTTGTATAAATGGAGTTTGAGTTGAGAAGATGAATGATGGGTTCATAGGACCCACGGGGCTAAAGATGAGTGTGTAAAACCCCGTATTATAGCATGAAAATGCCACGGATTGGTATTGGATCTTTGGATATCATGTGGAACCGAGCCCAGTGAGAGTCTAGATAGCGGTAGTAGATTATGGTGTTATAGGCACCGGGTTGTGATTAGACCCCAGATACACTGAGCCCTGGTTGTGCTCATTATAGAATAGGTGTTATGGATGAACTTCTCCTAATGTTATTAGCCATTAACATGTTGTGTATGATTGCTTGTATGGGATAGTAGTCATTGGTACCTCAACTAATTCATTTGCAAATTGAATTGATGATTCTAGTATTGATAATATGAAATTGCATTGTATTGATTAATTTGTACTTATATATGGAATTTGCCTCTTGTTATTGAGATTGAATATTTCACCTCGGTTGTAGGCTAACATTTTTAGGGATCGGACCTCTTAGTGGCAAGCAGAAAATTAATGGAAGCTTATTATATGGTCTGGTAGCACATAGGTTTAGGAGCCTTGTCAAATTGTATTGTGTAATTAGATTACTAGTTTATATAATTACCGCATTGCATCATAAATTGCCAAGTGTAGGAACTATACATGTAATATAATTATCATGGAATTGAACATTATGGTTGTAATTAGCTAACAATGGATGAGTGAGTTGATCTTGTATAAACATTAAGCATTGGCCCTACACGCCTTGTGGTCAGAACACTCTTACTGTCACTAAATTATGGATTTTTGTTGATGCGTGATAGTTTGGTGAGTAGAAATCAATACTTAAATCTTGAAGTGGATAATGATAGATTAGCTAGGTAAATCAAGTAGATAAATACCATTAGAGTTTCAAAAATTGGGAGAGAGTGGTCCTAGAGTGGTCCTAGAGTGTTCCTAGAAAGTGAATTGGAGTGCATGGGACAAAATTTAGGAGTTGTAGAAATAGAAAAGAATTGGCCATGGCTAAAATTTAATTGGCCTAGGCCAAATATGGCAAAGTTGCCCAGGGAAGGTAACAGAGAGGAATTGGCAGCGGCAAAAAAGAAATTGGCCGCGGCTAAATGCGAGAGTCGAGTCTGGTGGTGTTCCAAAGAGTAATTAGCCACAGCAAAATGTAGAATTGGCCGCAGCTAATATCGAGAGCAATTTAAGAAGGCTCTAGTGGGTCTTTTAGCTACAGTGAAGCTCTAAGTTAGCTGCAGCGAAGTCCATGAAGTTGAGCGGAGGGAATCCAAGAGCAATTGGCCACGGTGAAAAGGAATTTGGCCACGACTAAGGTCCATAATTTCTCATTTTAACCTAGAAGCCTTGGTTTTTCCTATGGTAATGCTAAGGAATGATTTATAAACTCTTGTGGAAGGTTTTTATAAGTTGGAACAATAGTAAAATGAAGTAAGACATCTTATTGATGATTAGATTCACTTGTGCACTCAAATACTTGTAGTAGTTCAGTTAATGTCTCTAATATTTTGAGGTTTAAATTTTCCTATATTTTTCGAATATAATTATTTGTAATGACTTCCAATCTTGATTTATGAATATTAATTGCCTATTTAACTTTAATTACGATAATTAGATGTTAGGGTTGTCATAGTCTAAGAGTTTGTATAAGTCCCTAAGATATCAAGAAAGCCTCCCACATGCATCTCTTATCAAAGAAACAAAACAAACTCCATGGACTCCTTAAGGAAGCAATGCCTCGATCTAGACTAGAAGAAGGACTTAGGGAGTGTTCTAAATATTTCTAAGCCTAGTTTTACATCATATATGATGGGAGAGTTGAAAGAAAGCCTTGAAAAAAATTTAGAAAGCCTAGGAAATGCGATGGAGGGGTAGGTTTCAAAATGTGACTTAAAGAAGCAACCCATAGCTAGGCTCTTCAAATTGATTGTGTGATGGCTCCAAGGAGTCTAAATGGAGTCAAGAATCATAGATGGAAAGAAAGAATAGAGCCAAGATTATGAATTTTTAGTGTTGCTTCATTAGGTGCTTTATGAAACCATAATTGAACCATATGAGTGCCAAAGTCCTTCTAGAGTGTGTATGGCATTAGAGATTATTTTAAGAGTGTAATTAGATCCCTTTTGATGTGTTTAGACTAAAGAAATCAAGCTCCACCTTCTTGTAGGTGTTTGGCCAAGGGAGAGGATGAAATTCCAAGGGATAAAAGTGTGTTCTTGCATTCAAGGTAGCTCTCTCTCTTTTCTCTCATGCATCTTTGGGTGTTTTCTTGTCTTTAAATGTGTCTATATATGTTTATGCCTTGAAAAATATTTCTAGCTAATGTTTATATACCATGGTACCATGATGCTTTGTATATGTTCTTAAAAGATATTTTATGAATGTGTTTTAGCTTGCATGAGCTTGGTGAGGCTAAAAGTCTTTTAGTAAGGGCAAGGATGAGCCAAAAGTCCCTAAAAGTGGGTAAGACAAAGCCACTAGTCTTTAGAAGAGTGAGGTTTAGTAAAAAATCCCTTGAAAGTATATGAGGCAAGTCCAAAAGTCCTAAGAAAAATGGGTGAGGCTAAACCATTGTCTTGGCAGGCCTATGTATAAAGAATATGTCTTCTTGAATGTGAGAATTATTCCATGTATGTGTATGAATTTTAAGATAGTCATGCATGCATTTTTGGACTTGAAATTGCATTCATCATGTATGTTTGAAAGGGTGAATAGCTATTGGGATTCCTAGAATCTCACTCTTCCCTCTCCATTGCTCTAACATGTCTAGGTGGACCAAGTAAATAAAGAAATGCAAGTCACCACACTTGAAGGCAAGAAGATTGACAAGAGATTTGCTGAATGCTTGTATTGTAACCATTTTGTTGTCAAATGACGTAACCTTATGATGTATATGATGTATAACCTCTTGAACATATGTATATACATGGATATGTGAAGTATGTATGAGAATTAGAAGCATATGTATGACATGGAATGTTCTTTATATTGAAATGCCAAGTTATGTACATAAGTTCTTTATGTATAGCAATAAGTGGGAGAATGATTTTGAGATGTGTGGATATTTAGACCCTTTAGATATGGTTAGAGGTCTGTTTTGATGCTTTTCCACGTGCTCTAGTGGTCTTGAAAAAGCTAGAAGCCAAAATGGACCACTCTTAACCCCTTGAGCGGCATAAAAATGCCATTTTGCAACCCTATGCCACAAACTGACCAAATGGACGAATTTTTCCATGAAATTTGGCATGTATATAGTTTTCATCTAGAGATTTTTAAGAAGTAAAAAACCAGATTATCTGGAGCTCTAGAGAATTAATTATAAATTTTCAAAGTTACCAAAAGCTGTTGAACTAGTATGGTTACTGTTTATATGGTCAATTTTTTTTCCTATGTCATCCGAGGCCTGAATGATATCCAATGCCCATGAAATTTTATAACCATAAACTAGACATAATAAGCTTTCTATAGCCACTGAGATCACCTCATTTTGAGGTCTAAGAAAAGATATATGAATTTTTGAATTTTGGAGTTAGTACCAGTAATGTAGCAGTATCTTTGATATTATTCCATCAATGTTCTATGGATAAAAATTTTTGTTTTGGTCTAGACTTATTTTTAGCCTCAAGTTAACATCTGTAGCTTTTCATGATGGTATAGTGTGCTTGATTTTGATTTTTCTAGATTTAGTTATGATTTTTCAAAGTTTGCACTAGAAATCTATCATAGCAACTTGAGACTGATTTCATGATTTTGTATATGTATACTCCAAACTCAAGTTTTATGGAATATTTGGTGATGGTTTTGAGATGTATGGATATATTTTAATTAGAAGATGATATGGATGAGTTCATATGATCCACGGGATGCAAAATAAAAAATTTAAGTACTACATAACGCAAAATAATGTAATATTTTAATTGAATTTTCTTTGAGAAGTTGCTATCCTAAGGGAAGGAAACTAAGAAATGAGATGGAAAAAGCTAGATAAATATGGTGTTACAGGCATGGTGGGAACTTCAGCATTCAGATGATATTTATTACATGAAAATTTTAATTTTTTAAGTATTTAATAATTTATATATAAAATGTTTTAATATAAGGAATATAAAATTTTAAATTTTATATGTTAAGAATAATGATCTCTCTCTCTCTCTCTCTCTCTCATTAATTTTTTTTGGGGTAAACAAGTTTTTTATATAAAAAAAAGTAAAATCTCTTTTTGATCCTTTATAAATTAAGAGTTTATTAATTTGATCTCTTATAAATGAGTATTTATCAATTTTTTTTATAAATAAAATTATTATTAATAAAATTATTTTATCAATCTACATCACATGAAATTAATATATGTAATATATGTTTAATAGGTTATAAATAACATTTTATAATATTTTTATTTGTAATAGACTAAATTGAGAAATATCTATTTGTGATGGATTAAAATGAGAAAATAATTATAGAAGGGACTAAATTAAGAAATAAGTTATTATAAGATACTAAATTGACATCCTAATTCTATAAAAGGTTACATTTAGCAAAAAGAAAAAAATCAATCTATGAGAACTAAAATAAAGTTTTTTCTTTATAAAAAAACTAATATGAAATGCACTTAACGACATCTCAGTGTCCATAATCTCATTTTTTATTTCAATCAAAGAGGTTGTTTTGGCTTTTTAATAACTATACAAACTAATTTAAATAATCCACCAATTCTTTATAAATGAGTTGAGTTTTTTAATGCGTAAAAAGATTGGATAAACTTGACTATATTCACTTATTTTTGTAAACTTGCACTTTTCCATAATTCTTTTGAAATTTATCAGTAAAATTAATTTATATTTTGTAAGCAAGGGAGAGCTTTAGAGTGATTCCAGGATATTAAAGGGTCCAGCCTTGTAATTGTGGGGATGAAAATGCCTTTTTTACTCGGGAAACATAGACCACCACAGAAAATTTCACTTTATCGCTTTCTTTTTCTCTGCTATTTTCTTATGTCTCCTACATGTCTCATTAATCAATCTCTTCTTTACTCACACTTTAATTCAACCATGCAAAATTGTAATACATTTGAAGAAAATATAGAGCATAAACTTACAAAAAAGAAGAAGGAAAAAAGTTTCACTTAGTTTTTAAAATTAGTTGCATCTTATAGTTTTTAAAAAATCTAATTTGGCCCCATCTTAAACTTTTATTATAAAATAGTTAGTATTCTTGACATATTATCTCTAAATCTCATTATCTCTTCCTTAAAAGCCTTATATTTTTCTTGCCAACGAAATCAACTCCATAAATCAACAAGCACTTCTAGAGAAACTTAATTAGCATAAATAAATTAATATCAAACATAGAGTCAATCAATCAACCTTGATCTTTTGCTTTTCTACAATAAACTCAATATCTTTCCTACCATCATTAGTGTCAATCTTGGAAGTGAAAAGTAAACCTTAGGGCAATAGCTCTTCATTTTGTATCTTCAACAGAAGCGAAGCCACCACCTTGCAAAACTCCAAGTTACCCTCATTCCATGAAAGGGCTTCGGCAAGCCCCTGTCATCAGAGACATCGACATAAAGCTTCTTCGAAGGGTAATTGAGAGCCATGGCTGACAACACAGTGTTTATAACTTTCTTAGTAGGCTTCTTAGTTAGGTTTGCAGTGCAAATGAACACATCCATTGGAGGAAGCTCATCGTTGTTGTTGTCCTCCAGCAATCTTTTTTGAAACATGGTTTATGAGATAGGACACCAATGGTAGGCTATGCCAAGGATTCAAATGAAGGAGATAATGGCTTCTAATGCAAAAATAAGAAGCCAAGGCAAGAAGAGGGATAGTCTTCATGGTTTATTGGAAGAAGAAGAAGCATGAATACATTAAGAAAACTAAAGAATTGGAATGGAGGAGTATGTGTAGCCTTGATGGTATTTGATTTTATAAAGTAGCAGAAATGGCTTTGATATTTAGAATTCAAAGGGAGAGAATGGAATGTGATTAATATGCTTTATATTGCATTATGATTTCTTGGCTATTGGCTACCCTATAATGTAATCTTAATTTTCAAGTTGCATAATCTTACTACAATGCATCTTCATAACTTTAATTCATCGCCTCTATTTGATTTTGTTGGATAATTAACCTGGCTTCATAAATGTAGAATTTTTTTGGATTATTTCTAATACTCCTTCATAATCTAGAAAAATTTGTAACTTCAAGCATCTATTTGAATTTGATAAAATTTTCAATTGTGATTGGCTTAGTAAAAATATTTGTAAGTTGGTTTTGAGTCTTGCAAAACTATAACTTGATTTCTTCTTGTTCCATGAGCTCTTAAATGAAATGATGTCAAATTTCAATACACTTGATGTAGCTATGGAAAAAAGGATTCTTTGTCATGACAATAATGGACATGTTGTTACAGTCGATTTTTTTTGGCATGCTGACACTTTGATGTAAGTTCTTTATGATCCTTCTGAGCCAAACTACGTCACATGCTACCTTCGTTGTTGCCATATATTCTACTTTTATAGACAAAAGGGCAATTGTCTTATGCTTCTTTAATGCCCATGAAATTACCTTGGAACCCAAAAGGAAAATATCTCTAGTTGTGTTCTTTCTATTATCAATGCTTCCTGCCTAATTGCTATCAATATAGCCAAACAAATTGCAATCATCTTTTATTTCATACAAGATGCCTAAATTCTTTGTATCTTTAACATATCTCATAATTCATTTTGTAGCTGTGAGATGAGACTTGCTAGACTCGCTCATGAGTCTTGAAACAACGTTGGCAGCATGCATTATATTAGGCTTAGTGTTTATGAGATAAATCGATGAGCCAACAAGACTTCAATAAGTTGTCTCATCCACCTTTTTTTTCCATCTTCCTTTGTTAGCTTCTCATTAGTTCTTATTATAGTGGATGCTAGCTTGCAATCATGCATCTTGAATTTCTTTAGCAAGTCATCAACGTATTTTTCTTGAGAAATAAATATCTACTTGAGCCTTTATTTTACTTGCATTCTAAGAAGTACCTTATAAGGCCAAGATCGGTCATCTCATACTCCTTTGTCATCTACTATTTGAAGTCTTCAATCATCTTTGTATCATTGTTAATATATATATATATATATATCAAATCATCCACATATAAGTAAAGGATGAGCAAATGATCTCCATGCTTCTTTACATACAATGATGGCTCACTTGGACTTTTTGCAAAATCGTGATCAAGAAAATACTTGTTATTTTACTATTCCATGCACTTGGTACTTGTTTCAATCCATAAAGTGCTTTCTTCAATCAACATACTTTGTCCTCTCTACCTCAAACTATATATCCATGAGGTTGTTCTACGTGTACTTCTTCTTCAATTTCTCCATTTCACATCTAATTGATATACTAGTAATTTTAGTTGTATGGCTAAAGCAAGTACCATTCTTATTTTTTCCATCATACCATGAAAGTGAAGGTTTTATAGAAGTCAATACCTGGTTGCTGAGAATATCCTTTTCCCATGAGGTCGTGCCTTGTAATTCTGGATTGAACTATCTTTGTTGTACTTGATTTCATCGACCTATTTCATCTTAGTAATATCTTTTTCTTTTGGCTTTTCCACAAGCTCCCATGTTTAATTCTTCTCGATCATCTTTGTCATTCTTAGTCTTCCTAAAACCAAACTAAAATTGATGAGATATAAAAGGAAGACCTCAAAATAAAATGAAATAAGGCGAAGCAAGTTTAGAATAATAATTTAGACATCTAGAAATGAGGATACAAAGTTAAAGACAGCCTGAAATAGGAGTAAAAAAGGGCTAAAGAAATTTAATCATATACGTAGTGGCAATTTCATAATCTTAAGTAACTTTTTAGAAACTCAAAGGTGCTTTAAATGGAAAAATTGAATTTTTTAAGGTTCTTAAAGGCTTTAAAAACTATAAGAACCCTTAGAAGGGTCAAAACCTTTCCAGTGTACGATTTAAGCCATCAGTTGACTTGAATTATGATTAAATGATTCGAGATAGCTTTGAACCCCATAAAATTGAAAGTATAACATTTTTAATAAACTAGAGGACCTAAATTTTCATATGAAAAGATGGTTTTCAAAAAAGAGCTAAAATAAGAGAAAATAAAGAAATTGAAGTTGAAGGGCAAAAATGGGAATTATGAAAATTATTATAACTTACTCCCTTCTTCTTTAATTAGGCCAACCATGTCTTAAACTCTCCAAACTAGAACTTGAAGCTTCTAGACCAGCACAAGAAGGCGCACCAAAGATAGGACGAAGAAGAAGGAAAGAAGGCAAAAAAAAAGGGAAAAAAATGGCCCTTTTTCATGCTTTTGCCTTCACCAACTTGGTTCTCTTCCTTAAACCCTTTCTTTTGATGATTTTAGTTTTTAAAAAGAATCATTTTTGTGGTTGATTTGTTGTAGGAAGGAGAGAGTTTGAAGAAACCAAGCCAAGCATCAAATTCCTTTTTTGAAAGGCTTTCAAATAAGGTATGTTTCATGGTAGGAATTTTGCTCCATCTTACTTTCTCTTTCTCCATAGCTTTGGATAGACTTAGAACCATATGAGGGAGGAAGAATTTTGGCCATGGCAAGGTTGATCTAAGGGTTTTGAGGCATGGAGAATTAGAATATGCAATTAGAATCAAGAAAGAAGTATTAGAAACTAAGACATGGAAATTAGTAGGGTTCCAATTGCATTTTGAGAGTTTTGGAGCCCTAGGAGGATAAGTCAAGCTATATGAGATCATGTCTAGGTTAAAGAGAAGCTAAAGAATGTCCATAATCATCAAACTCTCAAGGAAAAGAAATAAAACTCCATATAGCCTCCAATGAAGTCATGGTTTGGCCAAGCTATAGATGAACAACCTAGGGAGTGTTTCTTTGAGTTCTAATGGATTAAAAGACTTAGATATGATGAATAAATAATTATACAAGCATTGGATTAAATTTAGGAACCTTATAATGAAAGTTGAAATTTTAAGACCTAAATTAGCTTAATGAAGCAAGTTGGTTCTAAAGCTTTCTAACTAAGCATGTAGTGATCCATATGAGTTTCTTAAAAGTTACAAAACTTGTAGCAAACAAGAGTTTGGGGTTTTGAAAGGAAAAAATAAGAGTAGCTTCATAATGGACCAAAAACTAGCTTTATGTACCACCTTAAACTTCAATGAGATTCAAGAGAGATCATGAAGTCTAGAATGAGTTCCTTAAAGTTAATTTCTCTTGAAATTGTTATATGTAGGTCCATCTAGCTTAAACACTCTTAAGTGTGAGTGCCAAGTAAAGGAAAGCCAAGAGAAAGACCAAAACCAAGTGAATTAGGGGTACTTAGAGTTTTACAAGTCCTAAGGTAACTTTATCTCCCTTTCTGGCATACTTTTGAGTGCTTGAATAAGTTTGAATACTTGTGTGTGTTGTTGCTTGATGCTTTTATGAGTTTTATTTTGTTATATTTTCTAAATGAGCTATATGTATGTGGAAAGGAAATGAGATGGCTCCTAACTCCCCTAAGGCATGGATTGAGTGCAATAACTCTTCTTTGGCCTTATATTGAGAAGAGTTAAGCCTAGCAAGTTTATGATGAAGCCATGACTAAAGAATGAATGAATTTTTATAATATATGGTGCATTTGATTTACACGAGACATATGCATAACATCTTTGCACCACATGCATGGCATAAACTGATAGTATTCTTATATGTATTGAATCGGTTGATATTCTGTAATGTTCAATTTTCCAAAAAATGACGAAAATGAGTTAGTTTCCAAAGGAAGTCCCTTAGATAAAGAGGTTTGATACCAACTAAAATTAGGATAAAATTCAAAATAATGGAAAATGAGGATTTGAGGCTTAAGATGCCCGAAAACAAGAGCCAGAGGAGCTAAAAAAATTTGCCAAAGAAAGTAGGGGCATTTTTATAATTTTTGAAAAATTTTGAAAACTCATAGGAGGACTTTTTAAATGAGAAATTTGAGTTTTCTAAGAATCTTAGAGGCCTTAAAAACTATAGGAATCCCCAAAGCAGTTGAAACCCCTTCGGTGAGTGAGTTTAGCAAAGGGTTGACTAAAACTTTGATCGAATGGTTTAAAATAGTTTCAAAACCTTTTCAAGTGATTCCAAAGGCAATTATTATGATTGAAAGCCTAAATAATATGATGGAAAAGACAGATATCAAAAAGCAGGTGCTTTGAGCGAAAATGACAAGAGTGAAAAAAGGGACTAAAACGCAAAGTTGAAAAGTTTGTTAAAGTTGCTTTTTGGGCCTAAAAAGGGCGTTCCAGCTTCTCCCTTTTCTAGACTGGATTGCCTTCATTTTTGAACCAGAGGAGAGACTAGCTTGAAGGGCATCCAAGAGGAAGAAAAAGGGAAAGGAGAAAATTTAAGAAAAAGGTAAGCAAACTTTAGATTTTCTTACACCTTCCTTCCTTAAAGTTGTCCTTCTCCTCCTCCTCCATCTTTCTATGGTTTTGATGCTTGGTTTGGTGCTAATTTATGTCTAGTCCAGCAAGGAGAAATTTGAGATTGAGGGAGTGTAATGTCTAATTTTCGTAAAAATGATAGAAATGAATATGCTTTAAGAGTAAGTCCTCTGAAATGAATTAGTTAAGATCCAAAAAAATTAGAATAATGATCTAAACCTTAAGTAATGAAAATAGGAGGCCAAAGATACCCTAAAACTAAAGCCAAAATAATCAGACAAAAGTTAATGAAATAGTTATGTAACGTAATGGTATTTTTGTAATTTTGAGTAATTTTTAAAATACTCATAAGAGGGCTTTCTAAATGAAAAATTTGAGCTCTCTAGGGTTCTTAGACGCCCTGAAAACCATGAAAAGTTCTGGGACAGTTAAAACCTCTTTTGTGTATGTTTTCTAACGATGGCTGACTAGAACTTTGACTCTTTCGTTCAGGAAGGATTTAGCATCAAATTGAGTGATTCTAAAGGCATTTTATAAGTTAGAGAACCAAAATTTATGATGTAACACCATAAATTCTAGCTCATTCTAACTCATCTCATACCTTTACATAATATCACAAATCATATGAGTTTTGCATGAAAAAGGCAAGGAAAATAATGCTCATTTTCGCGTTGCGCTAGGTCTTAAAATTCCATTTGGTGTCACGTGGACTGTGTGAGCTCATGCTATGCATCTTCATATTTAATTACATCATTACAACTCATTTAAATCCCAAAAACATACCTACAGCCCATGGAAACTGAAATGGGGCATGAAAAATGGGAGTTTATTTTCGGCCATAATTGGCCTCTTTTTTAGGCAAAATTTGGAAACTCATAACTAAATCTAGAAAAATAGAAAAAATGCAATCTTAGTCATTCTGAAAAGCTTAGGATGTATAATTCACACTAAAAATATGGCCAGATCATAACATACATCATGGAGGACGTTTGACATTCAAAAAGCTATGGAGGTCACTGGCTGCCAGGACTGCTGTTCAGATTACTGATACAAACTTCTAAAATTCATAACTAATTCTATAAAAATCAAAATCACACACATTTGGTTATTATGGAAATATAAATTTTAAATTGATACCAAAAATAATTCCAGAATGAAACAGATATGGTTACCCATTGGGAACCTATAGAACAGTAACTAAACTCCTGGGGCGCCACTGGTACTTATAGTCAACTTCAAAAATGCATAACTCTCTGCTTAGACCTCTAAATGAGGTGATGTTGGTGGCCACAGAAAGCTTATAATATTTAGTTTATTCCTATAAAATTTCACAAGCATTGGATACCATTTGGCTATCGGGTGACACAAAACACAAAACTGCCAGTATGAACAGTGTACATACCAGAATCTAAAAAAAATCCCAACTTTGAAAATTCATCAAATATTATCTAGACCTCCAAAAATTATGTTCTTTAAATTTCTAAAAATATCTCAATGAGACCTAATTGCATGCCAACTTTTAGAGCAAGACTAACTCATTTGGCTAAAAAGTGACATAGGGTTCCATCATGGTCAATTTTGGCTCCATATTGGGTACCAAAGTTGCCAAATAGATTTTTCTTGGTCTTAGCACCTTTTGGGCAAGTTTAAAAGCTTATTTGAGACTTGTGTGAGCTTCTCAAATGGTCTCAAACCTCATGCATCTCATTTTGGCCATTCAACCCACACTTATGCATATTTCCATCATACTTTCATAATGCATAATTGGATATTCAAAACTCAAATTGTATTCTAAAGTTCATACATCATATCCATGGCTCTAAAAATTATATAATAGTATATTTACATATGTCTCAAGGTTCATTATACATATACAACATCATACACAATATGAACCATCATTATGGTTCCAAAATAAACAAAACCATGCATAAGCTTGTCAATCTTTCCTTTTCATGGTTGTTGGCTCCCTTCACCATAATTACTTAGTCCACCTAACATGTTAGATCATTAGAAAGGAGGGAATGAGATTCAAAGAAACCCAATAGCTCATCTCCCATTCAATCATATATAATATGGGCAAAGCAAGCCTTTCAAATGCATGCATGGTGAAAATGGAAGACACGCATATTTTAAAAATAATCTTGGCATGTGAATCAATCATACAAGATGTCCAAGAGCTCACCAAGTGCTTAGATTGGCCTCACACTTCTCATGGATTTTGGACTTGCCTCACCCATTCTTTAAGAGCGTTGGACTCAACCATACTCTTGGGAGCCCACTTTGCTTTTGGGAGACTCTTTACTTTGTCTCAACCAAGTTCAAGGGTTCATGGCTCATCCTCACCCAAGGGAAGAGTTCTTGGCCTCTCCACACTCAAGCAAACTCACATAAACATCATTTAATTATTTGAAAACATAACATGGCATCAAGCATCATGGCATATAAAGGCATGCTAGCATACTTTTTAAAGCTTGAAAATACACATACACACATTCTAAAATAAGCTAAACATATATCCATGCATGAGAGAAGGTGGAGAGAGCTACCTTGTATACAAACACGCACTTTTCTTTTAGGATTCAAGCCGCCTCTTTCAGCCACACACCCACAAATTGGTGGAGATGGTTTCTCCTGGCCTAAATACAATCTATAGGAGCCAATTAGGTTCATGAAACAATTTCTAGGGCTATGCAACTTGCTTAAACCCTAGATTGCTCTATAACCCCCAATATAGTCCATAAATGCATCTAATGAAGCAACACCCCTCAAATAATTTCTAGGCCTCATTCTTTCCTTTCAAATATGATTCTTGACTCCTTTTAAGCCTCTTGGAGTCATCACACCATTAAAACAAAGGGCCTAGCATCATGTTACTTCTTTAGGTCATAATATGGAACCTAAGACACCAAATCACTTTCTATGAGGTCTAAATTTTTTCCAAGGCCTCCTCTCACTTTCATTCATCAAATATGACTCAAGAATGGCCTTAGAAAAATTTAAAACTCTCCCTAGCTATCCCAACCTTGCTTGGCCGAGACTATGCCCCTTTTTGGCCTCCTTGGAATTCTCTTTGTTTTCTTGAAGGAGGAAGCATGTGGGGAGCATCTTAGGGATCTTAGGAGCTCATTTAAACTCTTATTTAGGCTTAAGAATCATTATACAAAATCAGATTTTACAAGGTGCAATTGAAACCCTAGAATTTGCATCTTGAAATCTAATGGCTTTTTGATAATTCCCTTTGCATATTCTTAATCTCCACACCCTTTTTCCTTAGATTCATACTTGGTTCTGTCTAAAAATCATCTCCTTCTAGGGTTTTCTCAAGTGGGGCGAAATGGTGGAGAAGGGAACCAAAAATGACAACCATAGGAAGATAAATTACCTTGTTTTCTTACTTTTTCTCACTTGAATCTTGTGTTCTTTGAGCTCCTCTCTTCAAATCCGAAATTTTCCCTCAATTTCTCCCATAAAACAGATTTATAAACTTCATTTTAATCATAGAAAACAAAGGAGAATGGAGGAGAAGAGGTTTGGAAGAGAAAGAGCATGAAAAACTACTAATTTCCATACCTTAAGCCTTTGATTTCTCCTCCTTTTCTTCCCCTTCTTGTGAGCCTCATCCCCTAGGGTTTTCTTTTGGTCTTAGGCAGAACATGGTCATGCATAATGAAGGGAGGAGAAGGGTTCATCACATATATAGGTGGGAATAAGTTACACTTTTCAAAAATTCTCATTTTGCCCTTCATACTTTGCATTTTGTTTCTCCTTCATTTTAGCTCCTTTTTTAGAATTGTCTTTTCCATTATAAAATTTAGGTTCCCAATTTAGTAAAATGCCTTTGGAATCACTCAAATTGGAGCTAAAACCTTCCCAAACAAATCCGTCAAAGTTCGAGCACACCGACGTTGGAAACATCCACCGGAGGGGCTTTAGTTGTCCTGGAGCTTTCCATGGTTTTTAGGACCTCTGAGAACCTTGGGAAACTCAAAAATTTCATTGAAAAAACCCTCCTATGTGAATTCCAAAATTTGCTCAAAATTACAAAAATGCCATTACGTTTCGTAAGTTTTTTGTAAGAAATTGTTTCTTCATTCTAACTCTGTTTTTCTTTCCATCTGAGCCTGAGATTCTCATTTTTAGGAGTCTAAAATGCTTCCCAAATTTTTTGAGACCTTAACTATCTCATTCCGGGGGACTTCCTTTTGTACCTAGTGAGTTTTATTCATTTATGGAGAAATCGTACATTACGTTTCTCACATTTTCTCTCGTTTTCTGAAAACCGGATGTTACATATGATGGAAAAAATGGTTCTAAAAAAGGATCTAAAACGAAATTGCCAAGAAATAGGACATAAATGTAATTTTGTTGTAACAACTTTAAGACTTACCTTCTTAAGTGCTGCACCCCCTTTCTCTCCCTCACTTGATCGACTTTATTTCTGCCAAAGAACAGAAGTAAGACCAAGGGAGAAAGGCCACAAGAGAAGGGAAGAGGAAGAGGAAAAACAAGGCAAGAAAGACTAGAGGGGGGAAGTTCAAATTAAAGGAAGAGAGTTCAAGCAAAAGACAAAGCATCCAAAGGAAGCCAGGAAACCAAGGCCAAAGGAATCAAGTCCCACATCCTTGTGAGTGTTTGGTCGAGGGAGAGGAAGAAATTCCAAAGAGAAAACTATGTTCTTACATACAAAGTAGCTCTCTCTCCTTTCTCTCATGCATCTTTGGCTATTTTCTTGTCTTTGAATGTATGTGTGTATGTTTAAGCTATGAAAGATGTTTCTAGCATGTATCTATATGCCATGGTATCATGATGCTTTGCTTATGCACTTGAATGATGTTTTATGAACATGAATGGCTTGCTTGAGTATGGTGAAGCCAAAAGCCTTTTAACTAGAGTGAGGATGAGCCAAATGTCCTTAAGAATGGGTGAGATAAAGCTAAAAGTCTCTAGAAGAGTGATGCTTAGTCAAAAGTCCCTTGAGAAAATGGATGAGGCAAGTCCAAAAGTCCCAAAATATACATGATAAGTATGCCTTCTTGAATGTGAAACATGTTCCATGCATATTTATGGATTTCAAGATAGTCATGCATGCATTTTTAGACTTGAAATTGCATCCTTTACGTGTGGTTGAAAGGGAGAAGGGCTATTGGGATTTTTAGAATCTCACTCTTCTATCCCTATTACCTAACATGTCTAGGTGGACCAAGTAAGTAAAAGAATGGAAGCCACCAAGCTTAAAGGAATAGGATTGACATGGAAATGTATTATGTATTCACTTTATAACCAATTTGGTGGCATATGATGTAATCTTATGATGAATGTGATGTAAACCCTTTTGAACATGTGTAATTATATAGATACTTGATGTATATATGAGAGTTGGCACCTTTTGAATGGTATAGCAAGTTTTTGACAATAAATGGCAAGAATTGCTCTTGTATGCTTTTGTGTATACCTTGGAGTGGGAGAGTAAATTTGTAAAGTCTAGGTATTTGGACCTTGGGAACATGTTTAATAGGTTATTCTTACACTTTTCCATGTGCTCAAGTGGCCTTGAAAGTCTTGGAAGCTAAATTGGACCCTTTGTGACCCTTTAAGAAGCACAAAATGGCCAAATTGCAACCCTATGGCACAAACTGACCAAATGAATGAATTTCCTCATGGAATTTGGCATGCATATAGATCTCATCAAGATGATTTTGGGAAGCTAATGACTAGATTATTTGGAGCTTTATAGAATTAATTATGAATTTTCAAAGTTGCCAAATTTCTGTTGTACTGATATGGTTATTGTTCATATGGTTAGTTTCTTCTCTTGTGTCATTTGTGGGAAAAATGGTGTCTAGTGCTTATAAAATTTTACAAGCATAAGCTAGACATGATAAGATTTCTATGGCAACTGAGATCACCCCAATTGGACATTTGAGCAGAGAGATATGAATTTTGGAAGTTTTGAGTCAGCACCAGTAATGCAGTAGTACCTTTGGTACTATTCCATCAATTTCTAGTAGTTAAACATTCCTATTTTTGTTTAGATAGCATAAATTTAACATCTGTAGCTTTTCAAAATGGTATAGTATGCATGATTTTAATTTTTCTAGAGTTAGTTATGATTTTTCAAAGTTGGCACCAGAAATCTGGCAGTAGAACCCGAGAGATATTATTTTATGTATGTATGCTATAAGCTCGAGTTTTTTGCAACATTTTAAGATGGTTTTGAGTTATATATATATATAAATCGAAGAATGAGATGAATAAGTTTGTATGGTCCACGAGACACAAAATGAAATTTTTATCCGTTATGCAACACAAAATAATGCATTATTTTAATGGAATATTTTCTTGAAATTATGCTTGGCCAAAAGAAATGAACTTGAAATGAGATGAGATAAGTTAGATAAATATAGTGTTACACTTTATTGGTATCAGAGCAAAGGTTTAGGTACTTTGATGTAGGTTGTGGCTTGAGAACATGAGTTTGGCTTTATGTATAAGCTTTTTGTGGATAAATTAAGTGTGATGGTAGTGGGTGTGTTCCTATTTAATGCTAAAGTTTGCTAATGATGTTTCAGAAAGATGGTGAACACATGAAGATATAGAGCTTCCAGAGAGGCTCATGTTGAGGATAAAGCTGAGCCCAGTGATTCAATGGCTAGAGCCTTTCAGGCTATTATAGCTCACCTGGATCAATAGTAAGCCATGATCATACAGCTTCAAGAACGGCTTGCCTAGAGAGATAGTGAGGGCCCTACACCTCCTCTTTCACAGCCACCATAACATTTAGATCATCCTGAGCATTCAAAGGTAACTCATTTTGACCCACAGCCACAGACACAACAAGTATCTTAGACTTCACCAACTCAGACACCTCTAGTCCTAGAGCAACCCTCTATCAGACAGACTATAGCACAGTTCAGGAAATTTGGGCCTCCCACTTTTGATAGTGAATTGAACACAGAGAAAGCTGAGGCTTGGATTATGAAGCTTGATAAGTAAAAGGCTGTGATGGCCATTTTTCGGTTAAAGAAAGAGGCAGATTGCTAGTGGAGGAGTATTGAGTTGATTCTGAGATCAAGGAACCTTTTACTTACTTAGGAGACGGTCCTTTAGGCTTTTTATGAGATATGCTTCCCCAGCTCCATTAGAGACTAGAAGGAGTTAGAGTTTGTAATCCTGAGACAGGTTAAGGGAATGTCCATGGACCAATACATAGCTAAGTTTGTAAAGATCTCCAGATATTCCTTATATTTACAGAGACATAATGACGAGCATAGGAGAGCAGATAAGTTAGAGAAGGGGCTGCTACCAGAAATTAGAGACAGGGTGGTCCCATAGAGGATTAAGGACTTTAATGCCCTAGTTGAGGTTTGTAGAGTTATGGAAATGAACCTCAAGACTATGCAGACTGCTCCCAGTGCTAGGCCTCCCCTCCTTGAGACTAAGAGATAGAGAGAAAAGACATAGACCACAATTAGTAGCAAGAGAGGTGGTAAAAGCCAGTGGAACAAAAGGGATAAAAGAAGAAAAGTTTAATCCACCAGAGGTAGTTCCACGCCCACAGTATGTAATCAGTGTGGCAAAAATCATGGGAATAGGCTGTGTTATGTGGGGTAAAATGTATGTTATAGATACAGTAGACCAGGGCACATAGCGAGGGATTACACCTAAACTACCCAGTAATTTACCTAGCAAAGGGAGATGGCTCTTGCACCCAGATCTTAGACCCAAGGTAGAGTGTTTGCCCTGACACAACAAGAGGCTAGAAGATCCTAAGCCTGATTCAAGGTACGATTAAGATTAATGATTTTTTTGTGATTTCTTTATTTGATTCTGGTGCTAGCCACTCTTTCATATCATATGACTGTGTTAGGAGGTTGGGTCTGAGTATGCATACATTGTCATATGATTTACATATGTCTACCCTTATAGGAAACAGAGCGATTACCTCCCATGCTTGCTTGAATTGTATAGTCCAGTTTAATCAAAATAATATGTATGCCCCTCATTGATATTGACTTGATTGTTGGTATGAACTGAATGTCTTTAAATAATGCCACACTTGATTGTTACCACTAATGTATTACTTTACTTGAATATGAGACTGTGCCTGGTATTAATACTAAGCTAGCTTTCATGACCACCTCCCAGGCTAAGAGGTTTCTAAAGCATGGTTGTCAGGGGTTCTTAGTTTTCTTTTCAATCTAAGCTGAGATAGAAGAGAGGATAGAGGAAATCCCAGTAGTGAAAGAGTTCCCATAAGTGTTCCCTAAGGAGATTAGTAGACTACCCTAGAGAGAGAAGTTGAGTTTCCTATAGACATTGTACTTGGGGCGAGTTCAGTGTTTAAGGCCTTGTATAAAATGGCTTTCGTCGACTTAATAGAGCTTAAGAAACAAATATAAGAGCTTTTAGAAAAGGGTTTCATTAGACCCAGTGTCTTGCTATGGGAAGCTCTAATCTTATTCGTAAAAAAGAAAGATAGGAGTCTTAGACTATGTATAGATTATAGGGAGTTCAATAAGATAACTATTAAGAATAAATACCCTCTCTCTTAAATAGATGACCACCTAGATCAGTTAGTGGGAGTGTCAGTGATAAGTATGATTTTTATATATTTTAATCCTCTTAACTTAGGCATTTTGATGAGGAATATAGTCTTAGGGGTTTAATTAGATACAATTTGATTTCATTAGCCATTTATGCATTTTATGAATTAATTGGCAAAATTATTGAGTTTTAATGCATGAATTTCTTTTAAATAATTTTGTGGATAATTCTACTCAATAATTTTCATTCTTTTGTGCAGACTTTAATGGGCAATTGAAGCTTGAATGAGAATTTGAATTAAAAAAGAGAAAGGAATGATTAAAGAAGCATGAGACAGCCATGGTTTACACTCAAGAAGGCAGCAGACTTGTGATGAATTGAATAAGGCTGTGAATAGAAGATTGAGAGGAAGAGCATAGGTTTCATGCTTAAGAGTAACAGAGGAAGAAACACGAACAAAGAAGGCAAAGCAAAGTTATGTGAAGAAGCTTGTGAGTAGAGAAGAATAAAGAAAAGTTATGGTTTGAATGGGCAGAAGCACACGAGAAACACAAGAGAAAGAAATGCCATAGGTTTGATGCTAAAGTAAAGAGGTCTCGAGTTATTTCATGCAGCCTATTCTCTCATCTCACTCACAGGCTAGATACACTCATCCATCTATTTGCATCTCACATTTTCATCCACGTCTAACTTTTTCATTCATATCCATGTGCACACAAAGCTCGTATGGGCAGAACCAAATGAAGCTACATGAGAAGGGCTATAGAACGTGTGAAGAAAGACGTTGGAAGAATTAAATGAGAGCAAGAAGTAAAACATGAGGCATGTAGCCAGAGTAAAGAAGTCATGTGGAAGAATGTGAGCTCTGGTTTGAGAAGGAACTAGCCATGGTTCTGGTTGAGAAACGAAGGGAGAAATCCATGTGAGAAGCTCGAGTTTAGGTGCTATAAATAGAAGCTGGAGCATGCAAAGTTGATGTGGGGCAGCAGTAAAGATAAGAGGAGAAGTTAAGTGAGTAAAACAAAGCATGCAAGGGACTAAAGTTTGTGAGAAGATGCTATGGATTGGAAGGTCCAGAACGTGGAACAAAGCACATTTTTCTTAGGGAGCTAACGTGGGAATAATCAAATAACTCGTGTGAAGCAAGAGCTAGGTGCTTGGCTAGAGAAGAAGACACGAAGAAGGAGAAACACGTGGACATGAGCTTGAATATCACGTGGAATGAGCTGGGAGAACTAGCCATGAGTTAAAGGAAGGAGCTGTGGGTTAATTTAGTATGAAGCCACGTCATTAATAAGGTCATGAAGCTTGCATAAGCTAGGAGGATTTAGCTACAGGCAAAAGAAGTAAAATGAGGGAGCTAAGCACGTGGAAAATCAAAAGGGTACGTCGAAAGAGTGAAGCTATAGACCACATGGAAATAAGAAGCTCAGGCAATTTACACACACAGAACACATAAGAAGCTGACGTGGGAGTAAATTGCAAGATGAATGAGCTGTGGCTTACGTGTATTAATGAAGATAAGCTAGAGATTGAGTGACAAAAAGAAAACACGTACAGCATGAACATCAAATGGGGGATTAACGCGAGAAAGGAGAGCTGGGGGGAGATAGATGGGAGGATAACGAAATAACATTGGAGGCTCCAGAACATGGATGAGAGGTTAATTAATCAATTTCTCCATGGCTGAAGCTCTCATCATCGATTCTCCTCTGATTAAATTCTCCATGGTAGCTTGAATCATCCTTGGTGGCTAGTTGAAGATTGAAGGCTCCCAGATGCAGATTTGAGCTTTACATTTCTCACAAAATTGGATAAAAATTCTTTGCTCCATCTTTTAATTTCAGAATTATTTTTCTTATTAATTTGTCTAAGTTTAGTTTATTAATTTAGGAATTTAATTACTGGAAATTACTGGATTTGTTTGATTTGTAGATTGAATATAATTTGATTTTTGGAATTTTAATTATGATTATTACATGTTTATGAGAATTCCAGAATTAATGCTGTGCAAATTACTTTTAATTTCCTCTTAATTATAGGTCAATTGATGCAATGGTTGTTGGATTAAGTGGTTGGAATTTTTGTGCAATTAATTGTTTGAAGAATTCATTAATCTAACTGGTTAATTAGTATCTTAAGTAGATTGTGCAACAGATTTTATTGATCAATTACGATTGGTTTTAGTGTATTCTTGTTCTTAATTCAATTAATTAATTTTTCAAGGTTTTTTATGGTTGCAAATTCCTTAAATAATTGATGAATTGAATCTTGGATGCTTATTCAAGAGCTTTTATAGGGAATACACTAATGAGCAAGAAATTAAATCCAAATTTGGTCCACTAAAAAGGGAGCAAGGATAATTGAATTCTAAGGAGTCCAATATAAGGCTAGCTACCACATTTTCTTAACTGTTCACTTCAATTTAGTCTTAAGTTTTTTATTCTTGTCAATTAAATTTTAGTTCAATTAAATTCTAACATTTAAAAACCCCCCTAAACAATTTTCATTTAGTAATACTCGAAACACTCTTTCATAAACAAATTGAGGCACAAACTCCTTGGGAAATGACCTAGGTTGTACCATTATCTACAGAATTTATTTTGCTACCTAGTTTTTATTTGAGATTGAGTGACACAATTGTCAGTCAGTCTTCTTTAAGATAGACCTCGGGCTAGGATATTATTAACTCAGGATTAAAGCTAAAGATATTCCTAAGATCGCTTTTAGGGATAAATACGGGTATTCTAAGTTTTTAGTTATGTCCTTTGGGTTGACGAATGCACCTGCAATATTCATGGATTACATGAATAAAGTGTTCAGGTCATACCTAGATTGATTTATAGTTGTCTTCATAGATAATAAGATCATAAGCAGTACCTGAGATTAGCCCTAGAGACCTTGAGAGAGAAATAGTTATATGCTAAACTTAGTAAATGTGAGTTCTGACTTACTAAGATTCAATTTCTAGGCAATGTAATCTCCCAGGTAGGGGTCGTAGTAGATCCCCATAAGGTAGAGGCAGTATTATAGTAGAAGAGACCTAGGACAGTGACAGAGATAAGAAGTTTTCTAGGTTTAGTAAGATATTACAAGAGGTTCATTTAGGGCTTCTTTCAAATAGCAATGCCACTGACTAGGCTCACCGGAAAGAATGTGCCATTTGTGTGGGATGAGAGGTGTGAGAAGATTTTTCAGGATCTGAAACATAAGTTAACCACAACCCCAGTTTTAGCACTTCCTGACCCAAGGGAAACTTTTGTAGTCTATAGTGATGCCTCTGAAAAAAGGTTGGGATGTGTTCTTATGTAGAAAGGCCAAGTGGTAGCTAATGCTTCTAGATAGTTAAAGCCTCATGAAAAGAATTACCCTGCACATGACTTAGAGCTAGTAGTAGTGGTGTTTACTCTAAAAATATGGAGACACTACTTGTATGGGGCAACCATAGAGATTTACAGTGACCACAAAAACCTTAAGTACCTATTTGAGCAAAAAGAATTAAATATAAGATAGAAGAGATGGTTAGAATTCCTAAAGGACTATGATTTTACCTTCAAATACCATCTTGGTAAGGCTAATGTAGTCACTAATCATTGAGTAGAAAATCTATACATATAGCCTACATGATGATTAAAGAGCAAGAATTGGTTGAGAGGTTCAGGGATATGAATCTCTCATGTGAGGTGCATTTAGGAAAATTGTTAATGAGTGAAACCTGGATAGAGAATGACCTGAGAAACTAAATAAGAGAGACCTAGCAAATAAATGAGCATATAGATTAGATCCTAAATATCCTAGGGTAGCACTCTAGATTTCAATCTGTCTGAGGATGGGCTAGTGAGGTATAGGAATAGGCTGTATGTACCTAAAAATGCTAAAATCAAAGAGAGAATATTAGATGAGATACACAAGAGTAAATATACAATTCACCCAGGTAGCAATAAGATACATCATGATATGAAAAAGATGTTTTAATGGCCTGGGATGAAAGTAGACATAGCAAAATATGTCTCTCAATGCCTAGTATGTCAGAAGGTTAAAATAAAACACCAGAAGCCAACTAAGTTACTTTATGTAACATTCAGTTCTCTACAAATAAGAGAAAATGTGAGAAACGTAACGTACGGTTCTTTTGTAAATGAACGAAACTCACCGGATACAAAAGGAAGTCCCTTGAAATGATGTAGTTAAGGTCCTAAAAAATTTAAGAAGTATTCTAGACTCCTAAAAATGAGAATCCTAAGCTCAGACGGAAAGAAAAACAGAGCTAGAATAAAGAAACAATTTCTTATGAAAAGTTTACAAAACGTAATGGCATTTTCGTAATTTTGAGCAAATTTTGGAATTCACACAGGAGGGCTTTTTAAATGAAATTTTTAAGTTTCCCAGGAATCTTAAAGGCCCTAAAAACTATGGAAAGCCTCGAGATAGCTAAAGCCCCTTCGGTGGACGTTTTTCCAACATTAGTGTACCCAAACTTTGACATATTCATTCAGAAAGGTTTTAACTCCAATTTAAGTGATTCCAAAGGCATTTTTCTAAATTGGGAACTTAAATTTCATAATGGAAAAGAAGATTCTAAAAAAGGAGTTAAAACAAAGGAGAAACAAAAATGCCAAGAACGAAAGGCAAAATGGAAATTTTTGAAAACTGCAACTTCCTCCCACATATATATATGATGATGCACCCTTCTTCTCCCTTCATGTTGCATGACCAAGTTCTGCCCAAAACCAGAGGAAAACCCTAGGGAGAGTGGCACACAAGAGAAAGAGAAATCAAAGGCTTAAGGTATGGAAATTTAGTAGTTTTTCATGCTCTTTGTCTTTCAAACCTTTTCTCCTTCATTCTCCTTTATTTCCTATAATTATAATGAAGTATATGGATTTGTTTTAAAGGAGAAATTCAGGGAAAAATTCAGATTTGAAGAGGGGAGCTTAAAGAACACAAGATTCAAGTGAGAAAAAGCATGGTAGCTACTCCTCCCCCTTCTCCTCTATATTTTGCCCCATGTATGTAGATACTAGAGAGCTAGAATTTTGAGGGGAACCAAGGGTGAATTCCATGAATTTAAGGGAGGAGAGTAAGAATACGCAAAGAAATTCAAGAAAAGGCCATGGAATTTCAAGGTGCAAAACCTAGGGTTTCAATTGCACCTTGTAAAATATAATTTTGTATGATGATTCCTAGGCCTAAATAAGAGTTTAAATGAGCTCCCAAGATCCCTAAGAGGCTC
This sequence comes from Erythrophleum fordii, assembly GCA_032878935.1. Lineage (NCBI taxonomy): Eukaryota > Viridiplantae > Streptophyta > Magnoliopsida > Fabales > Fabaceae > Erythrophleum > Erythrophleum fordii. The sequence continues at coordinate 24,175,529 of JAVQMF010000054.1, read as the reverse complement.
CCCACATGCATCCTCCCTTGAGAAAACAAAGCAAACTCCAAGAAACCCCATTTCCACCATAGCCTCGGGCTAAAGGGGTTTGTGTAGCCAGACAGAGTTTTAAATTTTTCTAAGCTCATTTTTTAGTCATATATGATGAATAAATATGAAAGGAAGCCTTGGGAGAAATTTAGAAACCATAGAAAGTGAGTTAGTGCTTTATGTTCCATAATGAGACCTAAAGAAGCAATATGTAGTTAGGCTCTTGGTTTTGATTTTGTGATGACTCCAAGAAGCTTAAAAAGAGTCAAGAATTATATTTGAAAGGAAAGAATGGAGTCTAGAATTTAATTGAGGGGTGCTGCTTCATTAGGTATAATTATGGAACCATAATGAGGTTATAAGCTAACCTAGTGTCTAAACAAATTGTATGGCTTTAGAATTAAGTTCATGAACCTAATTGGCTTCCATAAATAGTGTTTAGGCCAAGAGAAAACTTCCCCACACTTTTTTGTGTGTGTGACCAAAAAAGGGAGCTTGGATTCAAAGGAAAAAGTGTGTAATTGTGTATAAGGTAGCTCTCTCTACCTTTTCTCATGTATGGATGTGTGCTTAGCTTGTCTTGAATGTATGTATGTGTATTTTAAGCCATGAAAAGTGTTCTAGCATGACTTTAATTTCATGGTGCCATGATGTTATAACATGCTCTTATATGATGCTTTTGATATGTGATTGGGTTTGCTTGAGGGTGGTGAGGCCAAGAACCCTTAGCTATGGTGAGGATGAGCCAATAACCTTTGAGATTAGTTGAGACAAAGCAAAGAGTCTCCCAAAAGCAAGATGGACTTCCAAGAGTATGGTTGAGTCCAAGAATCTCTTAAAAAATGGGTGAAATGTAATACCATATATATCTAACCCCATTCATGGCATTCATAAGCTCCATATCATCATGTTCATAAGAGCAAATGGAAAAAGGAACTAACACTAATGGATTTAATCACGTATGTCATGCTTAAAAATTTATAATTAGTGCAACGTGGACTGTGTGGGTTCATACCATGCATCCTTATATTTAAATACATCATTACAACTCATTTGCATCACAAAATCTTGCTCATAACTAAGGAAACCGAAATGGAATATAAATTGAACTTACTGAATTTCGGCCAGATTTGCCCCCATTTTGTCTAAAACTTTGGAAAATCATAACTAAATATAGAAAAATTAAAATCATATAATCTTGGTCATTCTAGAAATATTAGGATGTATAATTCATACTAAAAATATGTATAAGTCATAAAATCCCACACACAAAGCGTTTGGTATATAAAATAGTCTGGAGGTCGGACTAGGTCCTGGTGCTATCACAATTTACTGATATAAATTTTAAAAATGTCCAATTAATTTCAAAAAATTCCAAATCGAGTGAATGATACCAATTTGGAAAGTTGAGGATGTTAGCTAGAGAGAAAAATAACTCTAGACCAGTTCAAGTTTGCCCAGACCCTAAATTTTGATCAAACAGTGACTAAGGTCTGGTTGGATGCCTGACACTGGGCTGAATCTTTGAAAAATCGTATCCCCTCTCTAGACCTCCAAATGAGGTGCTTCTAGTTAGAACAAGTCACTGGGAGTGTCTAGTTTCTCTGTATAAAATTTCGTGGCAATTGGACATCATTTGCCCCATGAGTGATAGAGTTTAATTTCGGACCAGTGCTACAGTACCAAGGACCAAAACTAGAAAAATTTTCAATTTTAACAATTCGCAAAATATTCCACAAACCTCCAAAAATTACCAACTTTAGCTACTCAAAAAGCTCTCAATAAGCTCTAGATGCATGAAAAATTACAGACTAAGAAGAGCTCATTTGGACAAAAAGTAACATAACATCATGAAATGGTCATTTTTGCTCCTTATTAAGAGTCACTTTAGTCCAAATGGCTTCCTCTTGAGTTTGGCACCTCTTGGGCAAGTTTAAAAGCACAAATATGACTTGTAGAGACTGCCCAAGTGATCCCAAACCTCATGCATCTCATTTTGGTCTCTCAACATCCATTTATGCATAGTTACATCAAGCTATCCAAAAGCCAATTTACACAATGCTATTGATTTAGTGTCATGTAAAGTCTACATCATATTCATACATCATTTTATACTTGTCCATGGTCTTACATCACAAAAATATTACATACATCATTACTTTGACATTTAACCACCACTTAAAGTACATGTAATACACCAAAATAAAGATGTTCAATGTCCTTAGCTTGCATCTCTTTGACTTGGAACATCACCTAGACAATTCAAGGATAAGGGGGAAAGGGGAGCGAGATTCCAGGAATCTCAATAGCCTACACACCTATTCACACCATATTCAAGGCATACATACATCAAATTTATAACTATACAAGCATAAAGTGTGCAATAAACTCCATTCCATGCCATATTCACATGTCAAGATCACTTTCATGCTCTAGGAACTTTTGGTTTAGCCTCACCCCATTTCTAGGACTTTTGGATTTGCCTCACTCTTGGTCTAGGGACTTTTGATCTTGCCTCACCCATTCAAGAGACTTTTGGCCTTGTCTCACCCATGCCATGAGACTTTTGACATCTCCTCACCTTCATCAAGGGACTTTTGGCATTACCTCACCAAGGGACTTTTGACATCACCTCACCCTTGTGAGCTTTTTCCACAACCATAGTCATTCAAGACAACACATTGGTACCAATGCACAACAAGGATCAAGTGGCATGTTATTAAGCATCAAGAATGCATGTAAGCACACTAAGACATACATATGCACACAAGAATGCAAAGAGAATGAGGTGGAGAGCTACCTTTTTATTTATGCAAGCTCACTTTGCAATTTCCTTCCCCTCCTTGGTTTCACAAGAGCACTTGGGTGGAGTAGGGTTCTCTTGGCCTAGACATTACAAACATCACACAATTACACACTTGAAGCAAGCCAAGACATTAAACTAAAGCTTATTACACACTTAGTTCCATAATGGACATATTGGTTCTATAAATGGCCTATTGAAGCAACTCATATCATTCAAGTGCTAGGCTCCATTCTCTTGTTATTTCTAGACTTCTTTGACTCATTTAAGGTCCTTGGAGCCATCATCAATTCAATTGCACCATTGGAAGACCAAGTTGCTTCATAAAGCACCATTATGGACACCATTGTCCCATCTCTCAATCCATGGCTCCTAAATTTTTCCCAATGGTTCCTCCCATCTTCTAATACCATATGGAGTCCTAAATCAAGACTAGAACAAATTAAAACACTCTCTAGCCCATTAAACCCCTCTTGGCCGAGACAAGCATGAATTTGGGCTTCTTAGAGTTTCAAAAATTTTTCTTGATGGGAGAGCCACTTGGAAAGGTTTCTAGGGGTCTTAGGAGCTCAAGGAAACATTCAAATAGTCAAGGAATTACTCACACCAAATCAGATTTTACAAAATCCTAAGAAAGCCTATACTTTTCTATCTTGATTTCCTTTGGTTTTTCTTGGAATTTCTTGCCATATTCTCAATCCTTGCACTCTTTTCCCTAGGTTTCTCTCTTGATTCTGCCCAAAATCCAGCCCCTCCTACCCCATACTAGGTTGGCCAAACATACAAGAAGAAGGGCCAAGAAGAGGCTACCATAGGAATGATATTTTACCTTGTTTTTCCTTAGTTTCTTGGATGTTTCTTCCCTTGGTTGGCTTCTCCTCTCCAAACACGAAATTCCCTCCTTGGCATGACCTCAAAACAGACCCAAATCATTGAAAAAATCCATGGAAAGAAAGGAGGAAGAGAGGAGAACAAGATTGGAGGAAGATAGAGCAAGAAAATCCATGAAATTACCTAGTTTCTCCTTGGCTTTCTTCCTCTTTTTCTCCTCCCTTTGGTGCACCTAAGAGAGCTAAAGATTTTCTATATTTTGGTAGAAAGGGTCGTGCTTATTAAAGAGGAGAAGAAGGGAGAAAAGTGTGGAACTCTTTAGAACATTCAAGAAACCATAAATTCCAATTTTGCCCTTCCGTAATGGCAATTTTGTTTCGGCTTCATTTTAGCTCCTTTTTGAGAATTTTCTTTCTCATCATAAAATTTAGGTTCCCAATTTAATAAAATGCCTTTGCAATCACTCAATTTGGAGCTAAAACCTTACCGAACGAACCGGTCAAAGTTTAGGTCAACTAACATTGAAAAACATACACCAGGGGGGCTTTTGACAGGCTTGTCGTGCAACCCTCAAAATAAAACTAGGTTGATCTAAAAATATAGCTAGTGGCACAACCTAGGTCATCTCCCTTGGAAATGGAATTCAATGCCTAATTGAGTTTTCTAAGTGTTAAAGAATCCTAAAAGCTATCTAAATTGGGGGGTTTTTTGATTGAATTAAACTAACTAGAATTAAAATTCCTAAACACTACCTAATTGGATGAATTGTGGTTGATAATGGGCTTGTGACTAGCTTTGGAATTGTCTCTTGGTATCCACTATCCTCATCCTAATCCAATTTTGATTAATTCTGGCTTAAGAGTTTCTAATTGTGTTCATTAGAAAATGATCTTGAATAACCATTCAAGATTCAAGAGACTAACAAGTTAATGTTGAATTGAGACCTTAATCCTACACCAATTCATTAACTCTTATCTTTAAGATTAATAAACACCTAATTTGATTGATTAACTGATTAATTAGCTTCTGAATCATCGTCCAAAAATGTTTAATTAACCAACTAAACACCAAGGAATTCTCAAATAGACAATTAGGCACTTAATCTCACTCATGCATTTCATCGAACACCTTCGTGGCATACATAGGAGACTATATAGAGAAATTAACAATCCAGAACCAAAATTAATCAATTAAAACAACAATTATCTTCCTAATCAGTACCTAACCAGCTACTAATCAATTACACAAATTCTCAATCTAATATTCCTTAACCAAGCAAATACAAGAAAGAGAAAAAGTGCTGGAAAAATAGAAATTCTTAGCCAAAATTCTGCTTCTTCTCCAAGGATTCAAGCTTCCACTCAAGAGCTTCCTCCCTTGCTAGCCTCAAGGATGAATCAAGGCTTCATCGTGGTGGTGAGATGGAAGATGGAATGGAGAATGGAGGAGTGAACGGTTCTGTGGTGGACGAAGGGGTGGAGAGAATGATGATGGGAATGGGGTGCTGGACGTGAATGGGAATGACGTGAATGATGTGTGTGGACCAAGTGAATGAATGCTGATGGCGTGATTTTATTCTTCACATGGCCTTCTTTATTTTTCATGTGCTCCCCCTTCTCATTTGCTTCATTTGTTTCTCACGTGATAGCTCTTCCTTCCTTGTCCGTAGCTTGCATGTGATATAAGTGTTGGTCCCACTTCATTTTATTTTATTATATTCCTCATGCTTCACATATTCTGATTCACTTCTTCTCCTTCATGTTCAGCTCTTCGCTCACAATTCTGCATGCTTCTTCTTCATTTGCTTCTAAGTTCCTTCAACCCAGCTACTCTTCCTCGTGGCTTCTTGCTTCATCCACACTCTACTCCATACAACTCATTCTTCTCTCTTTCACTTTCCTATCCACGTGTTTCTGCTGGTGCTTTATGCAGTCTTCCTTTACGTCAAAATCAAGCTCATTCTCTTTGTGCAGTTCGTGTTGTAGTTTCCAGCTCTCTCTTCTTCTCATACTCTATTCAGCTACTGCACTTCTTCAATCTCCAGCTCAAAAAGCTTCTTCGTCCAGCCTGGTAGCTTCTGCATGTCGCGTTTCACGTTGCTGTCCAGGCCTCATGCAGCATCTTAACGTTCTTCATGTGGCTGTTTCTCTGTTCAGCAGCTCTTCTTCCCCACACTGTAGCTGGTTCTCTGTTTCTGCTGACATTTCGTATTGCTTCTTCCTCCCTTTTCCACGCTAAAGTCACATTCCTCTCTCTGTGTGTGAGCTTCTTCGTTTATTCTGTGTTGCTTCTCTCGTGCAGCTCATTCCAGACTTCAACTCGTTGCTTCCTTCATTTAACACAGCCCTCGAGTTCAGCCTAAAGCTTCTTCTCTCGTTGCCTCTCTTTTGTTCTGCTTACATTTCCACGTAACATCTACTCTTATTTCTGCTCAAAAGTTCCAGCCTTCATCTTACCTCCATCCATGCTCTATTCTTCACTTCCCTTAACACGTTGTTTTCCTCCTTCTAAGCTCCAATTGCCCAATAAAAATTCTGCACAAATAATAAGAACAATGCACTAGGAAAATCCACAAAAATTATTTAAGATAAAATTGAGCATTAAAAATCAAATTTTTGCAAATTAACTCCTAAAATATAGAAGTGGCTATTAAAATGAAATTTTATCTAATTAAAGTCTTAAAGCCATATTTGGACATTAAAATGCCTAAGTTAGGGGATTAAAATATATAAAATATCATGGTTATCAGCTTTACCTATCCCAGGGCTTCCTATAGTTTTTAGGGCCTCTGAGAACCTTGGGCAACTGAAAAATTTCATTTAAAAAGCCCTCCTAGGTAGTTTTCCAAAAGTTGCACTTATTTATGAAAATACGATTACGTTTCGTCAATTTTCGTCGCAAATTATTTCTCTATCCTAACTCCAATTTTCTTTCTGTCTGAGCCTAGAATTATTATTTTTAGGAGTCTAGGACTCTACCCAAATTTTTTTTGGGACATTATCTAGGTTATTTTAGAGGACTTACTTTTATATGGCTCATTTCGTCATTTTACGAAAATTATGATCGTTACATGAGGCAAGTCCAATATCCACAAAAAATTGGGTAAGGCTAATCCATTTGCTTAGCAAGCCTTTGTATGCTATGTATGACATTCTCAAATGATGAAAATGCTTCTTAAATGTTTGCATATGTCAACATGATCATAGATGCATTTATGAGACTTGTTTGCATCCATTATGTATGATTGAATAGGAAATGAGCTATTAGGATTCTTTGAATCTCATTTCCTCCTTTCCAATGATCTAACATGCTAGGTAGACTAAGTGGACAAGGTAATGGAAGCCAACCACCTTGAAGAGAAAAGATTGACACCAATATGTATGGTTTTTGCTCTTTGAAACCATGATGATGCCTAATGATGTAAATGGTCTATGGCCTTTGGAACATATGTAATTATGATATGTTATGTTTAAATGGGAGAATGTATTATGTGACCACTAGTATGCAAATTGAGTATGTATGGGCAATGTAGCTTCTTGAATTAGTTTATGGAATTATGCATATGTGTGAATGAGATAGCCAAAATGAGATGCATGAGGGTTGGGACCATTTGGGTGACTCATACAAGTCCTAATTATGCTTTTGGACTTGCCCAAGGGAGCCATACCCCAAGGAAAGCCATTTGAACATTTTGGTATCTAATATGGAGCCAAAATTGATCATAATGGAACCCTATGTCACTTTTATCCAAATGAGCTCTTCCTGATATGAGATTTGGCATGCAATTAGAAATTGTTGAGAGCTTTTTGAGAAGCCAAAGAGCATAATTTTTAGAGGTCTACAGAATATTTGATGAATTTTCAAATTTGGCAAATTTTTCTGGTTTTGGTCATGTCACTGTTCATACTGGTCCAAAAATGAAATCTGTTACATAGGGCTCAAATGATGTCCAATTGCCACAAAATTTTATACAAAGAAAATAGACATTTTTAGTAACTTGTGTCAACTAAAAGCACCTCATTTGGAGGTCTAGAGAGGGAGATATGAATTTTTAAAGATTCTATTTAGTATCAGGAACTTCACCCAACCTCAATTACTGTTTGATTGGATTTCAAGGTCTGGGCATGCCTAAGCTAGTCTAGAGTTATTTTTCCCCTCTAGGTAACATCCACAAATTTCTAGATTGGTATTATTTACATGGATTGGATTTTTTGTAGAATTAATTGGACATTTTTTAAATTTGCTATAGAAATTTATGACAGCACCAGTGGGCAGTTTGACCTCTGGACCATTTCAAATGTCAAACATCCTCTATAATGATGTTATGGTGTAGACATATTTTTAGCATGAAGTCTGTAGCTTTCCAAAATGGCTAAAAATGCATTATTTTTATTTTTCTAGAATTAATTATGATTCTCTAAAGTTGGGTCAGAAAAGTGGCAAAAGCAAGCTGAAAATATATATATTTATTTCATGCAATCCTTCGAGTTTCTTAAGGTGTAGGCCACATTTCATGATGCAAATGTGTTGTATCCATGTAATTAAATATAAGAATATATTGTATAAATTCACACGGTCCACGTGATACAGAATGAAATTTTTGTACACGATGCAATGCAAAAATATTCATTATTTTTATTGCCTTTTTCATGGGAAACTCATATGATTCATGGAATTGAGTTAATTAAAGGCATGAGATGAGTTAGAAATTATGGTGTCACACTTTAGCCCCTAGATATCCCTGAGTGGAAATGGGATAATGTAGCTATGGATTTTATCATAGGTCTACCCATGACATTATTAGGGCATGATGCCATATGAGTAATAGTGGATAGATTAATGAAATCTGCACACTTTATAGCGATGAAAACCACTTATACCCTAGATAAATTAGCCTAGCTGTACATCCAGGAGATAATGAGGTTACATGGTGTACCTAGAAGCACAATGTCAGATAGAGATCCCAGGTTCACTTAGAACTTTTGGAGATCATTACGGGATGCCCTGAGTACTAAATTAAGATTTAACACAGCCTATCACCCCAAGACAAATAGACAGACAGAGATAACTATCTAAACCCTAGAGTACATGTTGAGGGCATTTATATTAGAGATGAAAGAAACTGGGATACATACTTGCCTTTAGCAGAGTTTGCCTATAGTAATAGTTATCATGCTAGTATTTAGATGGCATCATACGAGGCATTGTTTGGGAGGAAGTGTAGGTCCCTAATGTGTTGGTTTAAGCTAGAAGAGAGAAGTCTAATAGGCCTAGAATTAGTGGACCAAACCTCTAGACAAATTGAGACCATAAGAAAGAAACTCCTAATGGTACAAAGTAAATAAAAAAGTTATACAGATAGATGGAGAAAACCATTAGAGTTTGAGGTTGGCGACCATGTCTTTGTTAAAGTGTCTCTAGTCACAGGGATAAGTAGGTCCATTAAGAGTAAAAAGCTCAATCCAAAATATATAGGTCCATTTCAAATTCTTAATAAAATAGGACTTGTAGTGTATAGACTTGCCCTTCCTCTAAACCTGAGCCAAGTTCATAATGCATTTCATGTATCCTAACTTAAAAAGTACTAGCTTGACCCCTTACATGTCATAAAAGATGAAAATGTGCAGTTATAGGATAATTTGTCTTATATAGTATCACCAGATTGGATCATGGATGTTAGACTCAAGTAATTACAGAATAAGATGATACCATTGGTGAAAATGGTTTGGAAGGAGTTATCTCTCGAAGAAGCTGCCTAGGAGTTAGAAGAAGAGATAAGAAATAAATATATAGAACTCTTCCTATAAGGTATATTATCTAAATTTCGAGGATGAAATTTTATTTAAGGGGAGAACGAAAATAAAAGGCCAAAGATGCCTTGAAACTAAAGCCAAAATAACCAGATGAAGTTAACAAAATAGTTACGTAACGTAATGACATTTTTGTAATTTTAGGTAATTTTTAGAATACTCACAGGAGGACTTTTTAAATGAAAAATTTGAGCTCTCTGGGGTTTTCAGAGGCCTTAAAAATCATAGGAAGCCCAGGATAGTTAAAACCCCTCTGGTGTATGTTTTCTAATGACAGTTGATCCGAACTTTGACCCTTTCATTCAAGAAGGTTTTAGCTCTAAATTAAGTGATTTCAAAGGCATTTTATAAGTTAGAGAACCTAAATTTTATGATGGAAAAGATGGTTCTAAAAAAAGAGATAAAACAAACCTAAAATGAAAATGCCAAGAAATGGGACATAAATGGAATTTTATTGTAACAACTTTAAGATTTACCTTCTTAAGTGGTACGCCCCCTTTCTCTCCCTCACTTGACTAACTTTATTTCTACCTAAGAATAGAAGTGAGACCAAGGGAGAGAGGCGCACAAGTGGAGGGAAGAGGAAGAGAAAAAAAATAGAAAGAAAGATCAGAGGGGGAAGTTCGAATTTGAGAAAGAGGGTCCAAGTAAAAGAAGAAGCATCCAATGGAAGCTAGGAAACCAAGGCCAAAGGAATCAAGTCCCATATCCTTGTGAGTGTTTAGCCAAGGGAGATGAAGAAATTCCAAAAGGAAAAGTGTGTTCTTGCATACTAGGTAGCTCTTTCTCTTTTCTCTCATGCATCTTAATGTTTTTTTGTCTTTGAATGTGTGTGTGTGTATGTTTAAGCCATGAAAGATATTTCTAGTATGTATCTATTGCCATCGTACCATGATACTTTGCTTATGCACTTGAATGATGTTTTATGAACATGAATGGCTTGCTTAAGTGTAGTGAAGCTAAAAGTCCCTTAACTAGGGTGAGGATGAGCCAAAAGTCCCTAAGAATAGGTGAGACAAAGCCAAAAGTCTCTAGAAAAGTGAGGTTTAGTCAAAAGTTCCTTGAGAAAATGGGTGGGGTAAGTCCAAAAGTCCCAAAGAAGATGGGTGAGGCTAAACCATGGTCTTGGCAAGCCTATACATGATAAGTATGCCTTCTTGAATGTGAAACATGTTCCATGTATGTTTATGGATTCCAAAATAGCTATGCAGGTATTTTTAGACTTGAAATTCATCTTTTAAGTGTGGTTGAAAGGGTGAAGGGCTATTGGGTTTAATAGAATCTCACTCTTCTCTCCCCATCACCTAACATGTCTAGGTAGACCAAGTGAGTAAAGGAATGGAAGCCATCAAACTTAAAGGAAGAGGATTGACATGGACATGTATTATGTATTCACTTTGTAACCATTTTGATGGCAAATGATGTAACCTTATGATGAATGCGATACAAACCCTTTTGAACATGTGTAATTATATAGATACTTGATGTATATATGAGAGTTAGCACCATTTGAATGGTATAGCAAGCTTTTAACAATGAATGGCAAGAATTGCTCATATATGCTTTTACGTATACCTTGGAGTGGGAGAGTGAATTTGTAAGGTCTAGGTATTTAGACATTGGAAACATGTTTAGTAGGCTATTCTTACACTTTTCTTCGTGCACAAGTGGCCTTGGAAGTTTTGGAAGCTAAATTGGACCCTTTGTGACCCTTTAAGAAGCACAAAATGACCAAATTGTAACCCTATGACACAAACTGACCAAATGGACGAATTTTCTTATGGAATTTGGCATGCATATAGATCTCATCCAGATATTTTTTGGAAGCTAAATAACATATTATTTGGAACTCTATAGAATTAATTAAAAATTTTTAAAGTTGCCAAATTTTTACTGTACTAATATGATTACTGTTCATATGGTTAGTTTCTTCTCTTGTTAAGGGCCAAATGGTGTCTAATGCTCATAAAATTTTATAAGTATAAACTAGACATGATAAAATTTCTATAGCCACTAAGATCACCCTAAGTGGATGTCTGAGCAAAGAGATATGAATTTTGGAAGTTTGGAGTCAGTACCAGTAATGTAGCAGTACCTTTGGTAACATTTAATCGATTTCTAGTAGCTAAACGTTCCTATTTTGGTCTAGAATTATTTTTAGAATAAATTTAACATCTATAGCTTTCCAAAATGGTATAGAGTGCATGACTTTGATTTTTCTAGAGTTAGTTATGATTTTTCAAAGTTGGTACCAGAAATTTGGCAGCAGAACCCGAGACAACCTTGTATTATTTTGTGTATGTATGCTATAAGCTCAAGTTTTTGGCAACATTTTAAGATGGTTTTGAGTTATATGTATTTATATAAATCGAAGAATGACATGAATTGTAACACCCCAAGATTAATTAAGGTATTAATCATGGATTTAGATTAATTAGGGATAATTAATATAGGATAAGTGGGCAAGGTTAGAGAATGGTAATTTTGAGAAATAAAGTAATAATATGAGTTGAGTATTAATTGGGATAGAAACTATATCTAGGCCCAACTTAATGTAGGGGGATCATGAGAAGGGGCTTATAAAAGCCCAATGATTCTAGATGCAAGCCCAACTCCTTATCATGAGACTTGGGCCGAGAGGGATCCCCTAGCAATAGCCCAATTTGACCTAGTGAAATAAAGGCCCAATACCTAATTTACATGAGCTCTTATAGTGGGCCCAACACATATTATGCAGACCCAAGTGGGATTGACTCTTGGAAGTTAGCCTAACCCAATCAAATTTCTGTAGCCCAATTCATGAAACAAAGCCCAACAAGTGCAAAATCTGAACCTACAAGGAATTGGGCCATTGGGTCAGCATACCTCACTTAAACTGAAATTGTTCTGCAGCCCACTTCACCAAACGAAAGCCCAATAAGCACATATCTGAACCTAAGTGGATTTTGGGCTTTAGGGTTGACCCAAACTCATCTAAAACCCTAACCCTTCAGCCTCTCCTTCATTTTGCTGAAACTCAAGGAAGAAAATTCGGAGGTTTGAGGGAGGCTAGGGTTCCACCAACATGGAGGCTCCATTTCTCACTTCTAGAGGATGATTTAGCCAAGGTAGGTTATATATAACTTGACCCTCTCATCCTCCTCTTCATTTTGGTCTGATTAATTTCTGGGTTTAAGTATTTTCATCTTCATCTCAAATCTGAAATTTGGTGTTGGGTGATTCCTTGCAAGATTTTCGGACTTGGAGGTTAGAGGGAGGATTAGGTAAGCTTTTCCTTTCTATTTGGTGTATTACTTTGCTGGAAAATGCCCCTAAGGATGGATTATCCTAATGGGTTCTTCTATTGTGTGAGATTACAAGGAGATAATGGTGGAAGACTAAATTTTCTGGGCTTGGTGGTTGAAGTGCGAATTTTTGGTGCTTCTATGGCGGATTTTCGGAGGTGGGGCTATTGGTGCTGTTAAGTGAGTATTTCCTTTCCATTTTAATGCATTCTCTATTAGTTTGAGACCCCTGTAGTTAACCTATGACATGGGATTTGGTTTAATGTGAAATTACCCAGAAATTAGAGTAAACTATAGCAATTTCTGGTGTGGGAAAGTTGGAGTCCGAAATTAAATCCCTTAGTAATTAGGTAAGTAACCTCTAGTCGTCATTAGTAGTTCAGCTCTTTGGATATTTGATTATGACTAGAAATGGTGATAATTATGCTTCTTATAGGCTTGGTGTGCACTTGGATCATTATGGTAGCTAGGGCAAGAGTAATTGGCTTCAATGAGGTAACTGGGTTATTTTCCTAATTCCATGTATATGCTCATGTTAATCTGCTATTTGTTACACATGCTTGATTTTGAAATGTTAAATGACTGGTTGACTACTTGATTGTTATTGTAATTGGACCTTGTGAGTCCATGGTGGAGCTGTGGTGCGGCTGCCACCCGTGCATGTGCCACGATCGGGCACCGGGTATGATCAACCCCAGATGCACTGAGCCCTGGTGTGCTCAATGGGGAGTAGGTGCCGTGGACGGGCCTCTCCCGGTGTTAATGGCCTTTAACATGTTGTGTATGATTGCTGGTATGGGACAGTAGTCAATAGTGGTTCAACTAGTTCATTTGCCAATTGAATTGATAATTCTGATATTGATGACATGAGATTGTCTTGGATTGATTGACTTGTACATATATATGGAAATTACCTGTTGTTACTGAGATTGTATATCTCACCCCGTTGTGGGCTAACATTTTCAGGGACCGGACCTCTTAGTGCCGAGGAAGAAATTAATGGAAGACCATTAAATGGTTTGGTAATGCATAGGTTTAGGAGCTTTGACCAAAAATGTATTGTAATTAAATTGTTAGTTTTGTATCATTGCTGCATTGCATCATAAGTTGCCAAGTGTAGGGGTTGTATATGTAATTCGATTATCATGGAATTGAACCTTATGATTGTAATTGGCTAATAATGGAAAGTGTATCGAATGTTAAATATCAACGGTGAATGATTGGTGTTGTTATTATTTCATAAACTCGCTAATAGAGGGTGATTAGAGAACGGAAATGGGCATGTAAGTTTTGAATTGGTAATGAAAGAATAGCTAAGTAAATAAGGTAGATAAATGCCATTAGAGCCATGTAAAATGAGGGAAAGTGATCTTAGGGTGTCCCTAAGGAGAGAAATAGAGTGTAGGGGGCGAAACATAGGGAAAACAGCTACAGAAGGGATTCACGCCGCGGCCAAGAAGGCTTCGCCACGGCCTAGGGAGTGACAGTGGCGAGGGACGCCGCGGCTTGATAAGTCTCGCCGCGGCGCGGAGTGAAAATAATCACCCAGGGGGTGACAGAACGTAACCTCGCCGCGGCGCAAGAAGTCTCCCCGCGGCGCGAGTCGAGAAAATTAATTTGGGAGGTTACAGTAGCAAGACTCGCCGCGGCGCCACATAGGTTGGCCGCGGCGCAGGTCCAACTCGCCGCGGCGATAAAATTCCAGAGAGTAACTGGGCCGCGGCGCAAGAGTTCCAGGCCGCGGCGGAGGGCTAAAAACTCAGTTTTTGACCTAGACACCCGGATTCTTGAATGCTAATGCTAAAGAATGATATAGGAACACTCGTGGGAGGTTTTTGGGTGTTGAAAATGATAAAGGGATGAATTACAAATGCTTGTATACATGTCCCTGTTTATAGTTGATTAGTTGATGACCCTAACAACATCAAGGTTCAAATTTCTCTGTATTTCCGCAAAGTAATTTATTGTAGCAACCCCGAACCTTGATCATTAATTATTAATCACATACTTAACTCTAATTATGATAATTAGAGGTTAGGGTCGTTACATGAATGAGTTCGTTTGGCCCACGAGACATGAAATGAAATTTTATCTACTATGCAATGCAAAATAAGGCATTATTTTAATGGAATATTTTCTTGAAATTGTGCTTGGCCAAAAGCAATGAACTTGAAATGAGATGAGATGAGATGAGATAAGTTAGATAGATATGGTGTTACAAGGAGGAGGAGTTAGCTTATGAAAGAGTTTTGAAGAAAGCTTCAAAAACCAAGGTAAATGTCCCTTATTGTTGCTTCTTCTTGCTTGGCTTTTTCTTGAACATTTCATCTAGCTTATGACCCATTTTGTAATATTCAGGTTTTTTTAAATGACGAAAATGGGTACATTTTCAAAGCAAGTCCCCTGAAATGAATTAGTTAAAGTCCCAAAAAATTTAAGTAGCATTCTAGACTCTTAAAAATGAGAATCCTAAGCTCAGATGGAAAGAAAAATGAAGCTAGAATAAAAAAATGAAATTGAACAAAAAACTTACAAAATGTAATGGTGTTTTCATAATTTTAAGCAAATTTTGGAATTCACACAGGAGGGCATTTTAAATAAAATTTTTGAGTTCTCCGAAGTTCTCAAAGGCCCTAAAAATCATGGGAAGCCCCAAAATAGTTAAAACGTCCATCGGACCTAAACTTTGACGAATTCGCTCAAGAAGGTTTTAGCTCTGATTTAAGTTATTCCAAAGACGTTTTATTAAATTAGGAACCTAAATTTTATAATAAAAAATAAGGTTATAAAAAAAGGAGCTAAAATGAATCAAAAATGAAAATGACAAAATAGAAGGGTAAAACTATAATTTTTGAAAAGTCTTTCTTCCTCCCACTTATATATATAGGGCGCCCCGCCTCCTCACTCATTTAGACACAATTGTTTCTACCCTAAACCAAAGGAGAGAGCTAGGGTTTGAGGCACACCAAAGGAAAAAGAAGAGAAGGAGAAATCAAAGGTAGAAAGGTATGGAATTTCTTGGTTTTTTCATGCTTTTTTTTTAGCAAACATCTTCTCCTCTATTTCCTTTTCTTTCTTATGATTATATTGAAGTTTATGAGTCTGTTTTAAGAGAAGAACAAAGGGAAAAATTTAGATTTGAAGAAAGGAGTCCAAAGAAAGGAAGATTCAAGCAAGAAAACAAGAAAAAACAAGGTAAATCTTCCATCCCATGGTAGTCACTGTAATGTTCGATTTTCGTTAAACGATAGAAACGGGTGCGTTTTCAAAGCAAGTCTCCCAAAATGAATTAGTTAAGGTCCCAAAAAATTTGAGTAACACTCAAGACTCCTAAAAATGAGAATTCTAGCCTCAGATGGAAAGAAAAAAGGAGCTAAACTAAAGAAACAATTTCTTACAAAAAATTTATGTAACGTAATGGCATTTTCGTAATTTTGAGCAATTTTTAGAATTCACATAGGAGGGCTTTTTAAATGAAAATTTTGAATTCTCCAAGGCTTTCAGAGGCCCTAAAAACCATAGGAAGCCCCGGGATAGCTAAATCCCCTCTGATTGATGTTTTCCAATGTTGGTGTACCTGAACTTTAACAGATCCGTTCGAGAAGGTTTTAGCTCTGATTTGAGTGATTCTAAAGGCATTTTACTAAATTGGGAACCTAAATTTTATAATGAAAAGGACAGTTCACAAAAAGGAGCTAAAATGAAGTAGAAACAAAAATGCCAAAAACGAAGGGCAAAACAAGAATTTTTAAAAAAGTCATTCTCCTCCACCTATAAATAAAAATAAGAGGCACCCCACTCTCCCAATCATTTAGTCTCATATTTTTCTGCCCCAAACCAAATAAGAAACCCTAGGAGAGTTGTACACCAAGGGAAGAAGAAGGAGAAGAGAAATCAAGGCTTGAAGGTAAGGAATTTTGCTAGTTTTTCATGCTCTCTTCCTTCCAAACCTCTTCTCCTCCATTCTCCTTTGTTTTCTATGATTATAATGAAGTTTATAAATCTATTTTGAAGGAGAAATTAAGGGAAAAATTCGGATTTGAAGAGAGGAGCTCAAAGAAGACAAGATTCAAGTGAGAAAATTAAGGTAATTTCTTCTTCCATACTTGCTATCCCTTGCTCCTCTTCTCTACCCATTTCGCCCCACTTAAGAAGACTTAGGAGGACTTGGTTTTTAAGTAGAACTAAGGGTGATTCTTAGAAAAAAGGGTGTAGAGATTAAGAATATGTAAAGAGAATTAACAAATAACCATGGAAATTCAAGATGCAAATTCTAGGGTTTCAAGTGTTCCTTGCAAAATCTATTTTGATCTCTTAATTCCTATGGTTAAATAAGTGTTTGAATGAACTCCTAAGATCCCTAGAAGTCCCCTCATGTGCATCTTCCCTTGAGAAAACAAAGTAAACTCCATGGAAGCCAAAATCCTCCATAGCCTTGGCCAAAAGGGGCTTTTATACTTAAGGAGAGTTTTAAATTTTTCTAAGCCCATTTTTGAGTCATATATGATGAATGAATATGAAGAGAAGCCTTGGAAAAAATTTAGGAAGCTTAGAGAATGAGTTGGTACTTTATGTTCCATAATATGACCTAAATAAGCACTATATAGTTAGGCTTTTTATTTTAATTGTGTGATGACTCCAAGAGGCTTAAAAGGAATCAAGAATCATATTTGAAAGAAAATAATGGAGCCTAGAAGTTAATTGATGGGTGTTTCTTCATTAGGTGCATTTTTAGAACCATAAAGGTGTTTATAAGTTAAGCTAGAGTCTAAGCAAGTTGTGTGGCTTTAGAATTAATTTCATGAACCTAATTAGCTTCTATAAATTGTGTTTAGGCCAAGAGAAATCATTCCCACACCATTGTGTATGTGAAGCCAAAGAAGGGAGATGAAATTCAAGAGAAAAAGTGTGTGTTTGCTTCTAATGTAGCTCACTCCACCTTCTCTCATGCATGATTATTTGCTTTCCTTGTCTTTGAATGTGTCTATGTATATTTTAAGCTATGAAAAATGTTCTAACATGAGCTCTTACTCCATGGTACCATGATGATGTATTATGTCTTTAAATGTTGTCCATGATGTTTGTTTTTGTTTATGTGAGTGTGGTAAGGACAAGAACCCTTAGGCATGGTGAGGATAAGCTAAGAACCCTTAAGATTGGTTGAACCAAAGTAAAGAGTCTCCCAAAAGTGAGGTTGACTCCCAAAAGCAAGGTTGAGTCTAAGAACCTCTTAAAGAATGGGTGAGGTAAGTCCAAAATCCACAAATGAATGGGTGAGACTAATCCACTTGCTTGGCAAGCCTTTGTATGCTATGTATGACTTTTTCAAATGCTAAGAATGCTTCTTGTAAAACCTATTTTGTATCTTTATGTATGATTGAATGGGAGATGAGCTATTAGAATTCTTTGAATCTCATTCTCTCCTCTCCAATGATCTAATATGCTAGGTGGACTAAGAGATTAAGGAAAAGGGAGCCAACCACATGGGAGATGAGAGCTTGACATCAAAATGCCTATATTTTGTTACTTTTAGGCCTTATGGATGGAAATTGATGTACTCCATTATTGTATAAGACCCATGACCTCTTGAACATGTATAATTATGTTAATATGTGATGTGTAAATGAAAGATCATATTACGTGACCATTAGAATATATATTGAGTATGTAATTGCAAATTATGCTTCTTGAAAGTTTGATGCAAGTATGTACAAATAAAATTGGAATGACCAAATTGAGATGCATGAGGTTTAGGAGCATTTGGACAATTTATACAAGTCATAATCATGCTTTTAGACTTGCCCAAGAGGTGCTAAACATCAAGAGAAACCATTTGGACATTTTGATATCCTTTATGGAGCATAAATTGATCATATTGGAAATCTATACCACTTTTTATCCAATTGAGCTCTTTTTTATCTGAGATTTGGCATGCAATTAAAGCTTGTTAAGAGCGTTTTAGGAAGTTAAAGAATAGAATTTTTGAAGGTCTATGGAATGTTTGATGAATTTTCAAAGTTGACAAAAATTCTAATTTTTGTCTGATGTACTGTTCACTTGGTCTGAAAATGATTTCTATTACACATGGCCCAAATAATGTCCAATTACCACAAAATTTTATATGCAAAATCTAGACATTCCTAGCAAACTGTGCTAATTAGAAACATCTCATTTAGATGTCTAGATAGGGAGATATGAATTTTTGAAGATTCTGCCCAGTATCCAGTGCTTAAGTTGACATTAGGTACTATTTGATTGGGTTTCGAGATTTGGGCATGCCTGAAATGGTTTGGAATTATTTTTTCCTCTATCTAACATCTGTAGCTTTCTAGATTGGTATCATTTGTATGGATTGAATTTTTTTGGAATTAATTGGACAGTTTTGAAATTTACTGCAGAAACCTATGACAGTATCAGTAGATAGCCATACCTCTGGACTTTTTTGAATGTCAAATATCTTCTGTGTTGTATTTCATGGCTTGGATATATTTTTTACCATAAATTAGACATGTGTAGCTTTCTAGAATGGCAAATAATGTATAGTTTCAATTTTTCTAGAATTAGTTATGATTTTCCAAAATTTGTGATAGAAGTGAGAAAATTCTAGCCGAAAATGCATATATGAATTTTATGCTTCCTCTTGCCATCATTGTGGTGATGAAAATGAGTTGTATCCATGTAATTAAATATGATAATGTGATTTTTGAGCTCACATGGTCCACGAGACACTAAACGAAAGTTTTATACGTGACGCAACACTAAATAATGCATTATTTTAATGCCTTTTTCTTTGAATATTTACATGATTCTTGGAAATGAACTATTTAAAGGCATAGATTGAGCTAGAAATTATGGTGTTATAGTCACTCCTCTTCCCTCTTCTTCCTTGGTTCGTCTAACATGAGAAGCTACAAGAGGGCTTGGATTTTGGGCAGATCAAGAGTGAATTTTAAGAAAAGAAGTGTGAAGAATAAGAATATGCAAAGGGATTTAACAAATAACCATGGAAATTCAAGACAGAAAATCTAATATTTCAAGTGTTCCTTATAAAATCTAATTTGATACCTTAATTCCTAGGCCTAACTAAGTATTTGAATGAGCTCCTAAGATCCCTAGAAATCTCCCCATATGCATCTTCCATGTAGAAAATAAAGCAAAGTCCATTGATGCCTAAATGCTTCCTAGTCTCAACCTAAAGGGGATGAGACACCTAAAGAGAGTTTAAAATCCTTCCAAGCTCATTTTTTAGTCATATATGATGAATGAAAATGAGAGAAAACTTTAGGAAAAATTTAAGAGACCTAGAGAATGAATTGGTATCTTAAGTTCCATAATATAACCTAAAAAAATAACATGTAATTAGACTCTTTATTTTAATTGTATGATGACTTCAAGAGGTTTAAAAGTAGTGAAGAATTATAAATAAAAAAGAAAGAATAGAACCTAGAACTCATTTTATGGGTGTTTCTTCATTAGGTGTATTTTTGGAACCATAAAGGGGTTAATAGACCAAGTTAGTATTTAAGGAAGATGTGTGGCCTTAGAATTAATTCCATAGACCTAATTGGCTTCCATAAATTATGTTTATGCCAAGAGAACCCAATCCCACACCTTTAGGTGTGTGAGGCCGAGGAAGGGAGCATTGTTTCAAGGATAAAAGTGTGTGGTTGCACCAAAGGTAGCTCACTCCTCTTTCTCTGATACATGAATGTATGCTTGGCTTGTCTTTGAATTTGTGTATGTGTATTTTAAGTTATGAAAAGTGTTCTAGCATGAGGTCTTATTCCATGATACCATAATGATGCATTATGTTTTCAAATAATGTTTATTATATTTTCCTTAGTTTGCTTGAGTGTGGAAAAGCCAAGAACCCTTAGCCATGGTAAGGATGAGCTAAGAACCCTTAGAAATAGTTGAGACAAAGCAAAGTGTCTCCCATAAGTGAGGTTGAGCCAAAACCTCCTTGAGAAAATGGGTGAGGCAACTTTAAAATCCATAAGTGAATGGATGAGGCAAGTCTAATCCACTTGCTTGGCAAGCTTATGGATGCTTTTTGTGACTTACTCACATGCCAAGAGTACTTCTTGAATGTTCGTGTCATCTGTAATACTATAATTCTAAGACTCAATTCATGCAATTTTTATGCCTCATCATTAAGCTAATTCTATGGGAAGCAATATAATGGTATAGGAAATCATGAATCAAGATACATTTCATCACAGTAAAAATTTTCCCTTGGTATCTTGTGGACTCATCCACCTTGTTCTCACATTTAAATACATCAATATAACTCATAAAAAGCTCAAGAAATGGTCCATACCTCGAGCAAAGGGAGCAAATACACAAAACATGCTAGTGTAGCCTTGGACTGGTTTTCCAGATTCTATACTTGAACTTTAAAAAATCATAACTAATTCTAGAAATATCAAATCAGGCACACTATACTATTATAGAAATATATAGATGTCTACTTTATGCTAAAAATAAATTGGGACCATATCAGAGCTGATAGGCACTAGAAATTGATAGAATAGTACCAAAGGTCACCTGTCATCCCTAGTATTGATCTCCAACTTCAAAACTTCATATCCCCGTAATCAGAGGTCCAATTAGGGTGATCTCAGTGGCTATGGAAATCTTGTCATATCTAGTTTATACTTATAAAATTTCATGAATATTGGACATCATTTAGCCTATGAATGACACAACCCAAGTTTCTGACCATATGAACAGTAACTATATCAGTTCAACAGAAAAATGGCAACTTTGGAAATTCATAATTAATTTCACAAAGCTCCAAATAATCTAGTTTTTATCTTCCCAAAAATCTCTAGATAAGATCTACATGTGTGCCAAATTTCATGAGCAAATTCATTCATTTGGTTAGATCTTGACATTAGGTTGTGAAATAGTCATTTTCAAGCTTTACAAAGAGTCCAAATGGTCCAAATTGAGCTCCAAGGCAACCATGACTACTTGAGCACGTGGGAATGCACCAAAATGACATTTTAAACTTATCTTAAACGTGCATAAACCCAGATTTCTCAAACTCACTCATCCACCCCATGATATATACAAGAATGCATATGTCTAGTCTTGCCATTCCATACTCAAAACATGTTATATCATACATTTGGCATCAAATCTCTTTCATGTATCATACATTTGGGTAATTACATAAAATTTCATCATGAGATTACATCATATTCCATGTGTATGGCTATAAGAGAGACAAAACTAGGTATTTTCATACACTTTGATGTCAATCTCCTTCTTCTAGGCTTGGTGGCTTCCATTACCTTGCTCAATTGCTCCACCTAACATGTTAAGACATTGGAGAGGAGGGGATGAGATTCAAAGAATCCCAATAGCTCATCTCCCTTTCAATCACATATAAAGTATGCAATACAAGCCTTGAAAATGCATGCATGGACATATTAAAACATGTGAGCATTCAAGAAACATTCTTGGCATTCGAACAAATCATACATAGCATACATAGGCTTACCAAGCAAATGGATTAGCCTCACCCATTCACTTATGGATTTTGGACTTGCCTCATCCATTTTCTCTAAGAGGTTTTTACTAAACCTTACTCTTAGAAGTCAACCTCACTCTTGGGAGACTCTCTACTTTATCTCAACCAAGTTCAAAAGTTCTTGGCTCATCCTCACTATGGCAAGAGAGTTCTTAACTTCTCTACACTCAAGCAAACCAAGGCAGCATATAAAATATCATTTGAATGCATAAAACATCATCATAGTACCATGGAATAAAAGCTCATGCTAAATACTTTTCATAGCTCAAAACATATATACACACATTCAAAGACAATGTAAGCACACATTCATGCATGAAAGAAGGTGGAGAGAGCTACCTTGCTTGCATTTACACACTTTTTCCTTAAGCATTGAGTCCTCTCCCTTGACCTCATACACTCAAGAAGGTGGAGATCATTTCTCTTAGCCTAAACACATCATATGAAAGCCAATTATACTCTTGAATCATATTCTAAGGCCATACATTCATTAGAAAAGCTAGGTGACTCATAAGACCCTTTTATGGTTCCATAATGTACTTAATGAAGCAACCTTAAGAAAACATCATCTTGGCTCCATTCTCTCTATCTATTTATGATTTTTGACTCCATTTAAACCTCTTGGAGTTATCACACAATTAAATCAAGGGGCCTAGCTAGGTGTTGCTTCTTTAAGCCATAATATGGAACATACAAGGCCATCTCACTTTCTATGGTTTCTAAAATTTTTTCAAGGCTTCCTCTCATACTCTCCTATCATACATGACTAAAAAATAAGCTTAGAAAAAATTAAAACTACCCTTAGGTGCCATTTCTACTCTAGGCCTAAGCATATACTCTTCTCGGCATCCTTGGAGTTTCTTTGCTTCCTTTGATGGGATAATCATGTAGAAAGCTCTCTTGGTGTCTTAGGAACTCATAAGAACACTTAAACATCATAAAATATGGCAGGGATCATGGTAGAGTTCAAGGTGCAATCAAAACTCTAAATTCCATAACTTACATTTTAGAGCTCCCTTTTCAAATCTAGTTGTATATTCTTAATCCTCACACTTTATAACCTTTGGTTCCATCAAGAACACATAAAGAAAAACTCTCCTCCTCACTTTCTTTCTCTAGATTGAAGCTTAAATGCCTTGGAAACACAAGATTTTGTAAGTGTTTCAAATGAAGTTTGTGACATTCAGTTCTCTGAAAAAGAAAGAAAACATGAGAAACGTAACGTACAGTTTCTCTGTTAACGAACAAAACTCACCGAATACAAAAGGAAGTCCCCCGAAATGATGTAGTTAAGGTCCAAAAAAATTTGGGAAGTATTCTAGACTCTTAAAAATGAGAATCTCAGGCTCAGACGGAAAGAAAAATGGAGCTAGAATGAAGAAACAATTTCTTACGAAAAGCTTATGAAACATAATGGCATTTTTGTAATTTTGAGCAAATTTTGGAATTCACACAGGAGGGCTTTTTAAATGAAATTTTTGAGTTCTCTGGGGTTCTCAAAGGCCCTGAAAACCATGGAAACCCTTGGGACAGTTAAAACCCCTCTGGTGGATATTTTCCAACGTCGGTGCACTCGAACTTTAACGGATTCGTTCGAGAAGATTTTAGCTCTTATTTGAGTGATTCCAAAGGCATTTTATTTAATTAGAAACCTAAATTTTATAATGGAAAATACAGTTCTAAAAAAGGAGCTAAAACGAAGTAGAAACGAAAATGCCAAAAACAAAGAGCAAAATGGAAATTTTTGAAAAGTGTAACTTCCTCCCACCTATATATATGATGCACCCTTCTTCTCCATTCATTATGCACAACTATGTTCTGCCCAAAACTAGAGGAAAACCCTAGGGGATGAGGCACACAAGAGGAGGAAGAAAAGGAGGAGAAATTCAAGGTAGAAAGGTATGGATTTTCATAGTTTTTCATGCTCTTTCTCTTCCCAACCTCTTCTCCTCCATTCTCTTTGTTTCCTATGATTATAATGAAGTTTATAAATCTGTTTTAAGGGAGAAATTGAGGGGAAAATTCGGATTTGAAGTGAGGAGCTCAAAGAACACAAGATTCAAGTGAGAAAAAGAAATAAAACAAGGTAATTTCTCTTCCAATGGTTGTCATCTTTAGTTCCCTTCTCCACCATTTCGCCCCACTTAAGAAAAAACCTAGGAGGAGATTATTTTTAAGTAGAACCAAGCATGAATCTAAGGAAAAAAGGTGTGGAGATTAAGAATATGCAAAGGGAATTATCAAAAAATCATTAGATTTCAATATGCAAATTCTAGGGTTTTGTGTAAACCTTCCAAAATCTAATTTCATATGATAATTCCTAGGCCTAATTAAGAATTTAAATGAGTTCTTGAGACCCCTAAGATGCTCCCCATAAGCTCCTTCCTTCAAGAAAACAAAGAAATCTCCAAGGAGGCCTAAAACCCCCTATGTCTCGGCCAAAGCATGTTCATATAGTTAGGGAGAGTTTTAAATTTTTCTAAGGTCATTCTTGAGTCATATTTGATAAATGAAAATGAAGGGAGGCCTTGAAAAAAATTTAGAACTCATAGAAAGTGATTTGGTGTTTTAGGTTCCATATTATGACCTAAAGAAGCAACATGATGTTAGACCATTTGTTTTAATTGTGTGATGACTCTAAGAGGCTTAAAAGGAGTCAAGAATCATATTTGAAAGGAAAGAATGGAGCCTATAATTTATTTGAGGGGTGTTGATTCATTAGGTGCATTTATGTACCATAATAGAACTTATAGAGCAACCTAGCATCTAAGCAAGTTGTATGGCCTTAGAGATTGTTTTATGAACCTAATTGGCTTCCATAAATTGTATCTAGGCTAAGAGAAACCATCTCCCCAAGTTTGTGCATGTGTGTCCAAAAGAGGAGGCTTGAATTCCAAAGGAAAAGTGTGTGATTTTGTACAAGGTAGCTCTTTCCACCTTCTCTCATGCATAGATATGTGTTTAGCTTATCTTAGAATGTATGTATGTATATTTTCAAGCCATGAAAAATATGATAGCATGATTTTATATGCCATGATTCATGATGCCATATTATGTGTTCAAATGAATGTATGATGTTTGTTTGAGTTTGCTTGAGTGTGGAGAGGCCAAGAACTCTTCTCCATGGTGAGGATGAGCCAAGAACCCTTAAGACTAGTTGAGACAAAGTAAAGAGTCTCTCAAAAGCAAAGTGGACTCCCAAAAGTATGGTTGAGTCCAAAGCTTTTAAAGAATGGGCGAGGCAAGTCCAAAATCCATAAGGAAAAGTGTGAGGCCAATCCACACACTTAGTGAGCTCTTGGATGATTTATATGACTTGTTCACATGCTAAGTTTGCTTCTTGAATGCTCATGACTTCCATGATAACCATGCATACATTTTTAAGGCCGAAATTTCTACAAAAAGTCACCTAAAAACTTATATGTTTTGTATAAAAATATTTTGGAAGTGATACCCATAGTTTTATTATATGAAGTTACAACTTAGAGATATTATCTAAATCTTGAGGAGAATGTCAATACAAATAGACTTGTGGTAGGAGAAATTTTTTGTCTTTTGCGCCAACATACTTAAATTTGTGGGGTGTGACAATTACAGATAACATTTGGCTGTTTTAGAAGGAATTAATTGGTTCAAGTGAATTAGATCAAATCTACGATTAGCTATATCAACATATATGTCAAGTAATTTGTTAATGTGGCAAAAGGTTAGCTCAGACAACAGTCATATGTGCATATACATGCCAAGTAATTTTTTCAATGGATTCCACTTCAACATGAGGATATATGTGACAATTCAATATTATTGACTTAGTCTTATAATTTTTGGTAGAACAAGTTTATCCCAAAATAAATCTTGCATCCACCTCTAACATATATACATATCTATAGGGCTAAATTACTATTCATAAATTTAGTCTACTCATCTGAATTTGGTAGACAAAGGTTTATACATGTCTCATGACATGCAATTCAGCACATATATGGTCTGCTGAAATTATAAAGTTAATAATTAGGGTTAGATCTAACATAGAGTACACCCTAGCTGCTACGGTACACTAGATGGATGAAATGAAGCTAGTTCGTATATTTTCAAGATGGGCTAGGATGCCAGTTGAGCAAATGCAAATAACTTGTAAAACCTGATTTTAGCATGTGAGAGTTATTTCTAGGGATATGAAAAAGACTTTTAAAGATACTCCGACGCGTTTTCATACAAAAATAATTTTACATGTTTACATTGCTTCTACTTCTCAAAACCACTTTCCTTTGTTACTTATTGAATATCGAATTTGCTTTCACATGCAAAGGCGGAAGTTATGTATTTTTAGGCATCTCTCTTCTGAATAGAACTACATCCACAAAAATAAATAAATAAACAAACGCCTATAATCATGCAAAAGATAGAATCCTCACGTTTTTCTATTTTCTTTTTTCTCTTTTCTTGTTTTTACCCGGGGAATGCGAATTATAGTACTTCTGTTAAAAATGGCAAACGGAAATCAGAATATGTACATCTCGTGTGTTCATTTTCCTTTTGCTATTAGTAGAAATTGGGCAAGTTAATCTGCTACAATTGCGTAAGAGTTCAAGTGTGAAATCACTCTCAAATTCACCATTTCTTCACATTGTACTTAGCAGCACTTGTATATAATGTAGTATCTTAACAAGAATTAGTCACATTTAGGTGGCTATAAGAATTAGACACGAGATGTCAAATAGAAGCAACCACGCCATGAGAACCTTAGTGAAAGCAACATAAGCAGATATTATTTCCAAATCAAATAGAAGAGAGACGGAAGAGATTGTTTTTGTGCAATGCTACAGAAAGCTTGTACTCAAACTTCAATAAAACTATCATATACGGTAGGATTCAATGGTCTGGAGCTCAAGCGCTCTTCTATATCATTGCCTTTTTTTTTTTTCTTTTGGGTTGGGGGTGGGGGGGGGGGGGGGGATAACTCAGTCAATTATGTCATTTTTAGACTTTATCTACAAATGAGTGAGATTTAATAATAAAAAAAATTTATGTAATGTAGCCCGATAAGTTATGCGTAACAAACTAATTGGCGAGTTTAAATAGACCGAAGTTATACAAGATCATGTGTCAAGAAAGAATAAAGAAGTAATAAAAGAAAAAATCACCATAGGATCGATGAACCCATTAGAGAGCCGGCTATATGAAAAATCCCATGAACAAAGGCCAAAAAGCTAGCCCTCGCAATAGAAATCCATTAAGGCCACAATTATCAAGCCAATGTTTTCTACTTGTCTCCATCTTATACCTTAGACCTCTCTAGTCTCTATAAAACCCTACTACTACCGTCTTCCTCATCTTTCTCTCTGAAAGAAGAAGCCAGGAAGCCCATCAGAGACTTCGATGGAAGACACTGGTCATGATCAGCAAGAAGAAGAGGTAGAAGATGACTCTAGAGGTTCGACCAAACGCTCTTATTATGGGTGCACATTCTGCAAGCGAGGCTTCACGAACGCGCAGGCATTAGGAGGGCACATGAACATCCACCGGAAAAACAGAGTCATGAAGAAGGCCGAGCAAGAAGTCACAGCAAATTCTTCAATAAATAATGCTCCAAACAAAGTGTCCAATGATGAATCCATCATGCCCTGTCCTTTTTTCTCAGAAATTTCAATTGAACCCACAAGGTATAACAATTCCATTTTCGCGGCTCAGATCAAGAACTTACATAACCCTAGAAACCCCACTTCATATTTTCAGTATGAGTTTCTCAACCCAAGATCTCAGTCTTTGAATGTGAATCAGGAGTTTCTGAGTGCCAATTTGACTCTCCAAATTGGTCCAACTCATGTGGATGATAATGGTGATAGCAGGAGAGTAATTCAGGAAGATGGTGAAGTGGACTTAGAGCTCAGACTTGGTCATGATCCATACTAAAAACTACTTCACCTTTTCATATAATTATAGTGTACAATGAAGAGGTACGTATGAGTCTTAATTTCAAGTAAGAGAAGCACTTACAAATTCTTACATTATTATATTCAAGCTAAGGGACCGGGAATGGTGAACCACGTGTTAGAACAGATTAAGTAGGCATACGAAGTTAAACTACCTCTTTTCTAGTGGACCTTGATGTATTTAATTAGTATTATGGAGAAGCTTAATGTTTAATTGAAGTGTTTGGACAAGGATTTGGCCTTATGAGTGCATAATCAAAACGTTGACCTCGTCTGAATATATAGCCTTATTCTCCATTATATATATTTTAGGGAAAAGTTTGAGTCACGGCCTAAAACTTCACAATTAAAAACAGTAGTCATAAGGAGTTTCTCATATTAATTATTTCAGGATCATATTAATCGTCTCACCCTAACTCATAAAACTTCTCATAACAGAGCTATTGACAATTGGATTTTCAACGCATGCATACATAAAACTTTCTCCTAACCTGCTATCAGTAGCATTCTTCATACATTCATATTAAGGGAGGCCATGAACTTGAACGCAAAAAGTTATCTCGACGATAGACGTTGGACAATTTTAAACTTTTTTTTTTTCCTTGGTCAGGATATATGGTTAAAACTGAATAAAATTTAGTACAGGCTTTGAGCCCAATTTTCTGAAAGGGCCATATTATCATAAATTATATAATAAATTTTTATGGTCCAAGTCCAACCAATTGTAAGTTCATGAACATGGTGTTAGGCATGAGGGCAAGCCAGAGTCCAGTACGGGAGAAAACTAGGCTCTTAGCACAACAATTAATCATGCAACAACTGACAGAGAGGTCATTGTTATTGCCACTATGTTTCTTATCTTTATGAGGTTCATGCAGCTTCGATTCATGTCACAAATAAAAATTGACCAGTACTGATGTAAGCAACATGATTTCATTTTAATAAGAAACTTATTACACAACGTTAACTAAGAAATCAAATTATTATCATTGATCAGTTTATAAATATGTTCTAAATAAATCGTTTACTTGATCTTCTAGTTTTATTTATTTTTGAAAAAGAAAATCAAAATAAAGAAATTAATCCTCACTATAAGAAAACAACAAAATTATGGCAAAATTTTTTTATAAAAAAATTCTAAAATTCCGTGAGAATTATTGTTCTTGCAAAAATTTGTATTGATTTTGTATCGCAGAAAAAACAGGTGTAAGACTTCACAGTTCTTGTAGAATTTTTTTATGAGAAAAATATTTTTGTAAAAAATTTTTCTGAAAATATCAAAAAAGTTTAATGAGTATTTTTTAAAAAATTGTAATGAAATATGTAATTTTCACATAGAATTCTCATGATAAATTATCATGAGAATCATAAAAAAATTGTAAATTTTTATGCTAAATTATTGTGGAAAAAACTTAAAAATTTTTAATTTTTTTTATTCCCACGATAATAGTTGGCAATCATCATCCAATGGAACACAACCATAATATAATAAATCTCCAACGCAAGTTGTATTCACTTTAACTCTTTAACATTAAGGCGCAACTTGCTTCCTGACAACTCTCACATGTTGAGTCTTCTAGAGTGAGCAAAGACTTCTGAGTCATTTGTCCACAAGTTAGGAAGCTTTATGCGTGGATAGAATTAACTTTTACAACATAAAAGCAAACTTTTCACTGTAATTTTATAAAGGAAACAAGGAAAATGAGTTCTATCTAGTATTACTGAATGAACTCGTGTTTGCAATGCAGCATCATATATTTTGGCATGTGACTAAAATTATAGCCTGCAATAAATGATCTTCTTTCAGTAATGTAAAATTGAAAAAGTAACCTCTAAAGCAATATCAATTGATATTAGATCAAAGAAATAATTAAAAAAAAAATTGAGTTACAAAACAAAAGAGAAAACAAAAATAAAAAAATAAAAAAAAGAAGCATTTAATCTTCTATTTCTTCTAAGGAATCCTATCTTCAGATAAACCAGCAGATAGTTAACACAAGTACTTAGGATCGCAGGCCCTGCAATTAATGATGGCAATTTGTCTTACAGGTCAGATTGATAATTACAGTTGAAGCAACACTTATAAAGGCCACACCATAGTACATAATTAGACATTAAAATTAGTTTATAACCTATCCACTTGTGGACAAGGGAAAAGAAGGAGAGGGATTCTAGTGTAATAAAATTCTTAATCTGTTCAATGGTTGTCACATTGGATTAGACGTAAGTGGGCTTTCTTATTTTATTATTAGTTTTTTTAATAAAATTATAATATGTGTGAAAAAAAAATTTTAGAAATTTAATGTGTGATGGTAAGTTGTAAAAATTTTATACTTATTTGCAAAAAAAAATTTTATATTATTTTTTGGCCTTATTTCTCCATAATTCTCATGGTATTTTTTCATAAGAATTAAAAAATATATTTTTTTAATTTTTTTTATAAAATAATTTTGCAAGAATTGTTGGCACCTCATTCTTACTATATTTCGACATTTTTGTTATGGTATTTTTTTCAGAATTCTCTTAAAAAATTTTCATAGAAAATAAAAAATCACTAGAATTTAATGTAAGAATTGTGAAAACTCGTAAACTATAACAAAGTTTGTGAAAATTCTACAAAAAGTTCTTACAACACAAATTTTATAAGAAAATTTGTGAAAAAAACTCTAACTCTTGTAGTGATTTTGCAATTTATTTATTTATTTATGAGTTTTTGCAATTTATTTCTTTTCTTTCTCTTCCATATGTTTCAATTACTTTTTTTTTTACTAAAATTTATTTTTTGTTTCTTAACTTCTAAATATATTCTAAGTTTATTTTCGGTGGCATGTTTTTTTATATTTCTTATAATTCTTTATAATACTTTTTATGGCCAAATAAGCATTTTCTATCCCTAATTCACAAAACCAGACTAAATTGGCTAATTCACTAGTTTTTTGACAAACCAGTCTTTAATCCAATTCAATTAATCCAAAAAATCATTAAGTTAAAGAACTAATTGAACCAATTATTGATTTTTTTTTCCAAAAATTCTTTCTTGTAAAACAATGTAATTCATTTTGGATAGATGTACAAAATGAAAAATAAAAAGTAATTAAAAAAAGAAAGGTTGAAACAGAGAAATATAAAGAGAAAAAATATAAGAAAAATTAAAAGATGTGTATTTGGTTATTTTTTATACTTTTTTTCTATCATACTTCATTTCCTAATAGCATCTCTTTTAATATTAAGGTGTTTTGCCATATTACTCATTCCTCTTTCATTTTTTTTAATTTTTTAGTGACAAATGGAATTTTAATATAATTTAAGAAGCCTAAAAGTTCAATACTAAATGTTAATTTTAATTATGGGTAGTTTTTTTAATTAAAAAAAGACTTCTCAAATATTATTAAAATTTATAATTTATTAACATTTATTTATATTAAAATTTTAATATATAAAATTTTAAAAAAATATATTTAATTATTATTAATTCGACCATAAATCAACCATATTTAGACTATTGAATTGTGAATCAATATTTTCACTAGTTCAATAAATGGTCTAATTTTAAAAATATTACCTTTTGTAGTATATTCAATTGTAGCATGACAAAGAGTGCCAAAACTAACCTATACTTACAAGCTAGCCCAACTTGACTTTAATATTAAAGATTAGATTTTTATAAGCCAGTTTGGGTTGGCAAAGGTACTGTGCTAGTCAATTGTTGGCTAGAATCAATTTAGATTATTCTACCTTATCAAAGCCAATTTTGATCTACCCAAAGTCATGACATGACTTTGGATTGATCAACACATATCTTTCATGAAGCTAATAGATGTGTTAATCTATTAGCAAAGTGTAACAATCAATTTTACAGGAACTGAATTGAAACCGATAAAATGAGATAAAATTACCCTAAAACTAAAGCAAATTGAAACCAAATAAGATTAAGATATTAATTAAAACATCTAAAAATGTGGTTAAGAGCCTAAGGATAGCCTGAAATCAGAGTCAAAATAGTTAGACGAATTTAAAGAATAATGTAGTCACAAAATCATAATTTTGGACAACTTTTTAAAAAATTCAAAGAAGGTAGTTTTAAATGGAAAAATTGAGTTTTCTAAAGTTCTTAGATGCCCTAAAAAAATATAAGAATCCTTAGAATGGTTTAAACCGCTCCAATGTGCATTTTAAATTATCGGTTAATTGAAAATTTAACCAGACAATTCGGTAAGGTTTTAAATCCAATTTGAGTGAAACCAAAAGGTATTTTATGAATTAGAGAATCTAAATTTTAAGATGGAAAAGACGGTTCTCAAAAAAGATTTGAACTAAGACCAAATGAAGAAAATAAAGTTCAAGGGTAAAATTGGAATATTGAAAATATATAAAACCCTAGCTCCTTCATATAAGTAGTCCCCTCCTCCTTCTTATTCCTCATTTGGCCAAAACTCTCACCTCTGAACCAGACCCAAAGGACGCCCCAAGTAATACCAAAACCTAAAGGAGATTGAAGCCACCTAAGGTAAGGAAATTCAAGGAATTTGCCTATAATGTTTTTATTGCCTAGTTTTCATTCTTTCTTCTCTTTTACTCCATGGTTTTGACATGTCAAAGGAAGGTGTTTTGAATCTAAACCCATGGAAAAAAGGACTTTAAATAAGGAACCAAACACACCAAATTAATTATCATCGAAGGCCTTTTCAATTGGTGTGTGCTTTGGTATGGAAGATTGCTTCTTCTTATTTCTCCACCATCTTATAGGTTTGGCTAGCTAAGGGGGGAGTTGGTTTTTCATTGAATCATGCTAGGAATTAAGGTTTTAGGATGTGGAGATTAAGATTTTGCCATTACAACAAAGTAAGAAACCATGGAATGCATAAATGAAAAATTAGGATTTTGATTGCACCTAGGGATTTATGAAATTTTTTAATGATGATTTAACTTATGTAAGAGCATGTTTAAGTTTATAAGAGACCTAGGAAGGTTCATGGATGCCAATTTCTTAAAAGAAATGAATGAAATTTCCTTGGTGCCTTCCTTAAGCATAGTCTCAACCAAGAAGAATTCCAAGTATCTAGGGACATAATTTTTTTTTTTTAAATCTAAGGTTATGAATGGTCTAGATATGAATTATAAATACTAAAAGAACTATTGATTTAAATTTAGGAACCATATATTTGAAAGTTGAAAGTTTAAGGTTTCATTATGCATAAAAGAAGCAACTTGGTATTCAGTTTCTTGATTTGAGTTTGTAATGACTCTAATAAATTTAAATAGAGTTATGTGACTTAGATTGAGTGAAAAATTGGAACAAAGATAATAAATTCTATAAATTGCTTCATTATACTATAATATGGATCCATATGGATGCTTAGAACTAAAACTAGTTGGTGAAGGGCTTGTGTAAGGCTAGGGATGGTTCTATTAATATATTTATGTCTTATTTGATGTGTCTAGGGCTTATTTGATGTGTCTAGAACAAGCAAATCAAGCCTCTTCCAAGTGTGTGCGTAAGGCCAAGAAGAAGGAATAAGAAACTAAGGGAGAACTTGGTGCATTCTTGAGTAAGATAACTTTCCATCCATTCTTGTATACTTATCTTGGTTAGATTGTCATTGATTACTTGCATGTGTGTTTGAACTATGAAACATACACATTGCTATTGGTTTGATGATATGGTATCATTGTGTTTCATAAAATGCATTTAGAATGTGATTAGCTCTTGATGGGTGAGATTGTGCCAAAAATCCCTTGAATTGGATGAAGTGAAGCCAAAAATCCATAAATAAGGGTAAGACAAGGCTAAAAGTCTCATGGATTGAGTGAAGATAGGTCAAAAGTCCCTAAAATGAGTGAGACTAATGCAAAAGCCCCACATAAATGGGTGAGGTTAAACCAAAAGTCCTTAAAGTTTGATCTTGATTCCTATGGATCCATTTGATTTCACAAATATGTTTATGTTTGATATTTGGTTACCAATAATGCATACTTGCTCTCTTTGATATGATAACATATCATATAAGTGTATTTGAAGGATGATTGAGCTATTGGGATTTTTAAAATCTCACTCTCCTCCATTGTATATCTAACCTTGCATAGGGAGCTCTCAAAGAGCAAAGAATAAATGCCAACAAACTTGAATTATGTTACTTTAACAATGTTTTAGAATTTCATGTAATTTAGTATCAAAGTATGGTTGTATATGTTATTTATGTAATGTGAACCTTCTCCTGTGACGACCCTAGATTCTAATATCAGTGATTATAGCTAAATACACAATTAATAGATAATGATCAAGGTTTGGAGTCATCGCAATTAATTACATTATGAAAATATAGGGGAAATTTAAACCTTGATACTACTAGGATCATCAACTAACAACCATAATGGGATCATGCATAAGAAAGGTTTATACCATCATTAAAGGTTTATGATTCATCCATTGATCAATTTCAACCCACAAAAACATCCCACCAACGTACTCATACCATTCCCTAACATTAGCCTTACTGAAATTAGGGTTTCTAGGTCAAATATAGGAGTTTAGGGACCTGCGCCGCGACTTGGAACTTTCTCGCCGTGGCTAAGTTAGGTTCTAGAGCTCAAAAACCACATTTTTAAACTTGCGCCGCGGCCTAGAACTCTCGCGCCGCGGCCCAGTTACTCTCTGGAATTTTCTTGACTTTCGCCGCGGCGAGTTGGACCTGCGCCGCGGCCAACCTATGTGGCGCCGCGGCGAGTTTTGCTACTGTAATCTCCCTAATTAATTTCCTCGACTTGCGCCGCGGCGGGACTTCTTGCGCCGCGGCGAGGTTACGTTCTGTCACCTCCTGGGCGATTATTTTCACTCCGCGCCGCGGCGAGATTTCTCAAGCCGCGGCGTCCCTCGCCACTGTCACTCCCTAGGCCGCGGCGAAGCCTTCTTGGCCGCGGCGTGACTCCCTCCTGTAGCTATTTTCCCTCTATTTCGCCCCCTACACTCCATTCCTCTTCTTAGGGACACTCTAAGGTCACTTCCCCTCATTTTATATGGCTCTAATGGCATTTATCTACCTTATTTACTTAGTTATACTTCCATTACCAACTCAAAACCTATATGCCCGTTTCTTTCCTCTAATTACCTTCCATCAGCAAGTTCATAAAGTATCAACAACAAAATATACATGAACTACCAGCAGCTATCCTTTAATACAAAATAAATGGGGGTTCCATATATTAGGGGCTCGTATCAATGTCTCAAGGGTTACATTTCCATTGATAAGCAATATTACATGTCAGCACCAATTACAACAGAAATCATGAGTCCATACAACAACTACCAAATTAAGATGAGGTCTAACCCCTCAGTTCATACATCCTCAATAAATCAAATGTTCAAGCCTACACTTGGCAATGCAGATACATGATGATGCTATACATTAAGGAATACAAAATTAGCATTTATACTAGCTAAGTCAGCCCAAGTGTAGCCATCTCCCCATAGGTTGAAGCTTATGGATTTTCATCCACTTGCTTACTCTTATCCTTACCCGAGGAACTTTCACCTGAAATATTAATCCCACAATACGGGGTGAGATATGAATCTCAGTAACCAAAGCAATTCCATCATATAATCCAGTTTAATCAACATATATGCATAAATCAAAATCCATATCAGAATCATATCAGTCATTTCAGCAAATGAAACAATTAGGCTATCATGATTACTATCCCATACTAGCAATCATATATTTAACATGTTAAAGGCCATTAACACTGGGAGAGGCCCGTCCACGGCACCTACTCCCTATTGAGCACAACCAGGGCTCAGTGCATCTGGGGTTGATCATACCCGGTGCTCGATCGTAGCACATGCACGGGTGGCAGCCGCACCACAGCTCCACCATGGACTCACAAGGTCCAATCATAATATAACAGATAGCCAACCAATTCATTCAACATTTCAAATCATTCATAGATAGCAAATATGAAATTTAAACAGACATATGCATGGAATTGATGTAAACCCCGGTTACCTCACTTGCAGACAATTGCAACAGCCACCACAAATCCCAAATTCGGATTCAAGTATCTCCCACCAGAATTTTCAATGTGTCACCCAAAATCCTAAGCAAATTCGTACAAAATTAATGCCCATAATACAAATAAGCTATGGGGGTCTCAAACCATAAAAGAAAGCATCAAAATGGGGGGTTTAAAGTCTCCTAATACTAACCCCAACCTCAACCTACGAATTTCACCAAGAAAACCTCCAAACACTCACTTTTCAGATTTTGGGTATAATGAAATCTCTCCAAATGAAAAACTAATCGGACCAAATTAAAGAGAAAGATGAGGGGGTTAAGTTCTATAACTATTACTTTGGCCAAATCTTGCTCTAAGTGTGTGGAAATGCAGAATCTTTGCCCCAAACCCTAGCCTTCTTCTCAACCTCCGAATTTTCCTCTTGAGTTTCAGAAAAATGAAAGTGTGGCTGAAGCATTAGGGTTTAGATGGGTTTAAGTTGGGTCAAAAGGCTGGGTCATGGGTTGCTCCAAGTCCAAACCCAATTGGGTTTCAG
This sequence comes from Erythrophleum fordii, assembly GCA_032878935.1. Classification (NCBI taxonomy): domain Eukaryota; kingdom Viridiplantae; phylum Streptophyta; class Magnoliopsida; order Fabales; family Fabaceae; genus Erythrophleum; species Erythrophleum fordii. The sequence continues at coordinate 24,138,764 of JAVQMF010000054.1, read as the reverse complement.
ATTTTGCTTATTGGGCCAGTTTTTAAGTGTTGGGCTGCATAATTCTGTTGGGCCAGTTTTCACTTATTGGGTTGCTGAAGTTTAATAGGTTTTGGGCCTAATTTGAAGGGCTCAAGGGCTTGGGTCTGCACAAGGGTAATTGGGCCACTTAATTGAGCCTATACAAGATAAATCTTGGACCTCTATCTCATTAAATTAGTTTGGGTTTACCTCTAATTCATTGGGCCTCCATTAGCCTCTTATCATGATTTAATTAATTTGGGCTTAGATGTAAATCTCCATCCTAAATAAATTCTCAACCCATATTAACAATTTATCTCTCTAGAATACCTATTCACTAACTTGCCCAATTATGCTCTATTAATTATCCTTAATTAATCTTAATCCATAATTAACACCTTAATTAATTTCGGGGTGTTACATATCCCATATGTAAATATATGAGATTATGATGTATGTACTATATTTGGAGCCATATGTGCAAGAACATTAATTTTTGGTATGCATGAGCTATAGAAAAGTGTATTATATTGCCAAGTGGATAGGCCCTTTTGAGTTGCATGATGTTTGAGACCTCTTGAGATGGCCAAATATGCTGTAAATCATGTTTTGGATGTGCTTAAATGGTTAGTTGCATTAAGGAACATCATTTTGGACCATTTGATATTACTTTGATACCAAATTGAGCCATAATCTACCCATAACCCAAAACTACACTAAATGAACGAATTTTGGTATGAAATTTGGTAGGCATATAAATCTCATTTACAATTTTTCACAGAGTTAAAGAACACAATTTTTGAAACTCTGTAAAATTTTTTATGATTTTTCAAAATTGATTGAATTGTGCAAAAATGCCCTATCATTGTTTATTTGGTCACTTTTGGTTTTTTGTATATTTGAAGGGCTAAATGTACTCCAATACTAATGAAATTTTACAGGTATATAGTTAGCATTATAAGCTTTCCATATCTACTAAGATCACTTAATTTGGAATTGCATAGCTTAAGATATAAATTTTCAAAATTTCAAGTCTGTATATGCACGAAAATCTGATAGTGGTACTATTCTATTAGATTTTTGTGGCATAAATGAATTTGTTTTAATTTAGAATTTTTACAGCTTGTAGTTTATATCATGAGCTTTCTAGAAAGTGCTCATTTGCCAAAATGGAGTTTTCTAACTTAAATTATGAATTTTTGAAAATTGTGATAGAATTATAGATGTATGAGAATGGAAGCAACTTGTGTCATTTTGTGATGCATGCTTGAAACCTGAATTTCTTGCTTATTTTTATGATGTTTCTGATTGAGTAAGCATATTAATGATGGAATTTGAGTTTGAAATTTTAAAGTGATACATTTATGTAGGATTTAAGAAAAAGAGCCTTTAATGTCAGTTTATTTTTGCTACTAAAAATATTGAATTTATGAAAATAGATGTTATAAGCATAACATAGTGAAAAACTTGTGCTATATTATTATGGTATGACAAAAACATAGCCTAGAGCTCCTACGTAAGATCAATTAATGTTCCTATACACATTCTTCAGTCTTTATCTTTTATATGATAATATGGGGATCTATCTTTCTCGTATTAACTAGTTTTGTTTTTGTTTTGAGCCTTTAAACTCCTTTTGTTCACCAAAAAGAAAATTTGTTAAAATTTTTTAACTTTTTTTATGTATCTTTACAAAAATGTTTAAGAGCATTTTAAGTACTATTTAAATTTACATTTTCCATAATACCCCAATAGGAGGCATGAAACGCAAGGCCTTTTATCTATTACACATGCTACATGAACATGTGGGTATGATGGAAGCATGTGCATTGTGCCAGGCCCAGCAATGACAAGACCCTATCCTCTTTAGCTTCTTATTAAAAGAAGTCCCGTGGCACATGCTTAGATGGGTAATGTGGCAGGGTATAGCTTGTGCCGTTCTCGACTTTCCCATACCATTATGTTTGTTGTCACCATAATGTCAAGCGATTCCATGAGGGACCAAGTTTAATTAAAAGATGTCCATGTTTTTTTAATAAATATATAATAAGTAAAAAAATATTTTTTAAATGTCCAATCATTTAACACTTTTTTATAAATTTTTTTATCTATTTATTATATTTTTAATCAAAAACTTAGTAGGGAATATTTAAAAATTATATATGAGATTAAGAACTATATTTAGGTATAATTTTTATATTTTTATTATTAAAATTTTTAATTAACATATGAAAAGTATATAATTTTTTAATAATAACATAATAATTATATAATTTAATTAGAGAACTATATACTTATTTACAAAAATTATACACTTGTCATGCTATTATTAAAAATTATACATGTATCATATTTTAATTAAAAAACCTAATAACAAATATATACAATACAATACATATATTTATTTCTTAAGATTTATCCTTCCATAAACCCCATAAACTCGATTTTTTTAAGTGACTTGCGTGGAAGCAGCCTCTCTTTCTCAATTACAGACAATGAATTCCATTCTTGCATTAATTCATACTGGATGTCTTCTCATGAGGGACATGTTTAATTTGACCCATTCAATCTCATCATTCTGTTGACTGTGCTGTAAAACAATAGAATGAGGGGATATGTATTTGAATGAGACTTGAGAATAGCAAAAGGTAGCATGAAAAATCCATCGACTTAATTATGTTTTAGAGAAAAGTAATTTAAAAATTAAAATTAGAAAAAATAAAGTTGAGAGTAAGAACAAAAATTAGAAAGAATAATATTTTTCAAAAAAATATTAAATTAAATTTATTTAATATTTGATTTCATCACAATTTAAATTCTTTTGTTTTTAAATTATTAAATAAATGCTTTAAATAAACTTCTTTTAAAAATTGTACATTTAAAAGGAAAGATGCAAAAAGTATCTTTATTAGTAGTAGTGGAGATTGTTACCTAACAACTGATGCATAATGAGAAGTTCAAAGGATTGGGCCATATTGTGAATAGAAATCATATTGATTCTGATGAAGTTAGGTTAGGAATTGGAATGTTAAATTAATTGAGTCCAGTAATGACCTATCGATCCCATGGTATGAATTCTCAGCAAAAAAAGGAGGGCATAAAGTTCACTTTTACTATTCTAATTAGCCAATAGTTCTTAATAAGGGAAATAAAAATTATTTGAAGGAAGACATTTCTTGTTGAAAAGAATATATTCTTGATACAAGAAGCCAAAATTTGGAATAGTAGGCTATGAAAGGGATGAGTGCGAGCGAACTTTTGAAGGATGAATGTCAAGAAGGAATGAATGACTAGCCACTTATATAGCAGAGTGACCGCAAATAAAGGATTATATTCACAAAATTTGTAGGTACATCGGGTTTTCAGAATGAAGGTAATTAGATCAAGTAGATCATAATGTCCGTGCGACCTAGCAATAGGTTGGGCACAAAAAAAAAAAAAAAAGATATATTAGGCAAGGCCACGTGACTAACGCGGGTTGATTATATTAGTCAATTTAACTCAGATTAACTTAAGTTCATTAATTTTTTAAAAAAATTATTTTACAAAAATTTATATAAAAATTTATTTTTTTTAAAGCAAAATATAGTATTATAGAAACTTATATAAATTTTTTTAAAAAAAAAATTATTTTACCATTTTTATTAAAAATTAAAAAAAAAATCAATAACAGGAAAAACTAACTTAGCCCAATATTAAACCAAACCTGGTGGAGTTCAGTCACATTGCTTAGAAAACGAAGCATAATTCAAAACTAAGCTAAACCAATACTCAATCAAACTAAGCCTAGTCCAAGTGCATTGCTTAGAAAATGAAGCCCAGTTCAAAATTGAGTAAGCCAATACTCAATCTGACCTGGCCCAATCACTGCTAATGCATGTGCATGTTTGGAATCTCTCGTCTTCTTTATTTTCATGCATGTCAGGAGGTTTCTTGTGCCTTTGTTGGTCCTGTGAGGGTGATGCCGAAGTGGCCATTAACAGGGTAGCGATGTCTATTATGTCTGTATTCCTTAAAGCGGTTCAGTTAACTCCGTTGTGAAAGAATCACTTTTCTTTGAGAAAGATGTCAAGATTCATGGCTGAAATTATGTGTTGAAGTGGCAAAGAGGAACTCATGGAGTGTTTGTCTTTTGGTTCCTTTAATATAAAAGAAATAATATTTTTTAAATAAATATAAAATAAATTATGATTCCAGAAAAGAAATTAAAATGTATGTGAAAGATAGTGGAAAGTTATTTAACTTATCATTACTTCTTTTTTTAAAAAAAATTTAAAAATTACAACTTAATTTTTATTTAAAAATTAATTGTCAATCAACTGTTGTTTGTGTACTTGTAATTGACTTATATGTAATCTAATTCGATTTTGTAAAACAATTTTACTTAAAAATAATAATACAAGATGGCTCAATTGGCCCCACCAAAAAAAAAAAAGTAAGATTTTTGTAGTCACTGATATATAGGGCTTAGGTTCAAATTCCCTTGGTGTTTAGAAGCCTGTGATAGTGGTCTTCTCATTTATATTTTTGGGCCAAAACAGTTGTCTTCTCTCCTTAAAGAAATTCCGAGCATGTGATTAGTACTCTGATATCTAATATGAGAGTAATGTATTTGCATTAATATTTTTATGTACCAAAATAATCTACTTTAAAAACTATATTCAATTAATTATATATAAACTTCAAAGCAAAATACAATACACTGCATATTGGATTTTGATTTGATACCTAACTAAAAGGGGCCTCATTAATCCTTGACCTAAAAAAAAATATTTTCTTCAGACAAACAAATCTGCATGCCCACTACATATTCAAGCAGCAAATCAGCTTTGTTTCAAAAGAAACATCCATTCAGATTTGAAAAATTTCCCTGTTTTTGGCAACTTGTCTTCCCTTCTATAACTTAAAGCCAGATTTTCTTTTGGCTTTTTAATTTGTTCTCTTTTGCTTTATAATTTCATAGGAGATTTGTCAATCTCAAGATCTCCCACCCGAAGTTCAATTAATTATGCTAATTTGGGGTATCTTTGAGTTGATATCTTCTTTCAAATTTTTGCTTATATTTGCTGCAACAATGAAAGTGTGTGCTTCAATATTGTATCCTGGTAAGCACAAAAGAATGGCCTTTGTACCCTTTTGGCTTTTGTCTATTTTTCAAACCCTGATTGAACAATTAGAACCAGCTTGAAGGCTGGCACAGATCCACAAGCCTTTTAAGTGTTTAATATTTTTATTTGTTATATAAGTGAGGGACATTTTTTAATTGTTTATATGTTTATTTATTATTAAATTTTATTTACTTGTTTTTAATAAATTAAATGCATTAAAAAAAATTTATGTCAAGAACCCTCTAAAAGAAACTTTATTTTAGTTCTAGACAGATTGACAGATTTTTTTTTTAATTTTGTCTTTTACATATTATTGCTTTCAATTTTAGTTTCTTAATCATATAAATACTGCTAATGTCATTCTTTACTGTCATTTTTATCTAAAATTTATTATCAAACTTAACAACTTGCAAACTTGGATTTATCTGAAACTATTAACCCCCACTTAAGATTTGACGATCAAATCAATAGATTATTAGATTTGATATTAAATTTTAAATAAAAACGAGATGAAAAGATAACGGTAAAAAAATTTAACAATTAAAAAATTATTTTTGAACAACCTAATTAAAACTTTATCTATTTATTTGGGACAAAAATAAAAATTTTCTCCATGATATAGCTATAATAGTAGTTGACCTTAAAAAAAATAATAATAGTATTTGACAACCCAGCACTACGTGTGACTGTGACCTACAGTCAAAAACAATGGGAAGCTGCCCCTGTTTTGAATTCGGAAAGATACAAAGAAAGAGAAAATAGAAAGGCAGAGAAAAGCGGAATTGCATGTTCCACTTGAAAGTTAAAAACAGACAACAAACTCAATCCCTTTCTCTCTCTAAGAGGGAATGTTGTGGGCCATTAACGGAACACTTCTAGTCTAGGTGATTGTAACGAAGAAAAGCTAAATTAAACTACGTAGCTTTATTGCTCAATGTAATTTCGAGAGGAAGAAAACAAATGATCATGACTCGTGAGCACAATCGAAGGTTCCAATTTTTTCTCATATCTGACATCAATATAGGAGTGTTTTTTTTTTTTTGTGGGGGGGGGGGGGGGGGGGGGGGGGGGGGGGGGGCGGGCGGGGGAGAGATTGTAACGTAATAATACCTTGACTAAAGTTATGGGTTTTCACTATCAATACCGAGGTACAAATAATAGAGTTTGAGTTAAATGGTTTTCCTTATCTTCTTTGACTAGAAGTTAGAGGATACTTTTATATTCTAAAAATTTATTGAAACTGTATTATTAAAAGTTGACATTCCCGCCTTCATAGTTCATATTTTAAATATAATTTCTTTGAATCAATAAATTAGTGAGAAACGAAATTTCATTCTATATATTGTTTCGAAATTTCATCTTTTCAAATTTTGTTAAAATAAATTAAATACTTTATTCTTGTTCTCCATGTAGTTTAAAATCATAGAAGAATAGGATTGCTTAAAGAAACTTTTTAAAAGAATAGATATACATGGTGAATCTCTAATAACTCAAATGATAGAGATTATAAAAGTTTTGATTCAATGATGTTTATTTTCTCTCAAAGATGTTAAAACAAGTAGAAGATTGCATTATAACAATTGGTTCTTCTTAAAAACTTGTTTGGAAAGTCATATAAGGCTTTATAAAAAATTAATTGTTAAACACATAAAAGAGTAATTATACACTTAAAAAAAAAAAAGCTTTTATGATGCTACTAGGTAGGTTTTAATTCTACCAATCAACTTGTAACTCAAATATGATCATTATTTTGAAGATCTAGTCTAGTAATGAATTGGTTATGAGTAGCAATCCACTAATTACTCTCAAGTTAATACTTTCCAAAATTCTCATACTACCAATTGATTCAAGAGTTGCTAATTGACTTGTAGGTTTTGAATTAAGAAAAATTCAATTATTGCACAAATTTAGTTTTAAGCTATTATAAATTTTTATTGCAACTTTGTTTTAAGTGAATAACCTATCATTAAAAAGCTTTTCAAGTCACAAGTTTTATGTTAAAGTTCTATATTATTTGTGAGATATATATGATCAAAATATACATTGACCAAAGGTCAAAATATAGTTTTACGTAAATTCATATCTTACTTTTTTAAGTCCAAACATATATTTTTAAAATAAAATGTTTTAAGCCAATAAATGTAAATTTAAAGAATTTAATTTCATATAAAAATTTTTAGCCCGTAATAAATATAACTATGTGAGTTTATTGTTGTCTTGATGCAACCAACTTTTAAATCTTTAAATTCTTAAAATTTTTAATTTTTAGAACCTCTTTTTTATTTGTTATTTATTTGAGTAAAGTATGATATTGATATCCTATTGTCGTTACTTTATTACCCACTTTTCTTATGTTAGATCATCTTAAATTAAAAGATGTTCAACTTATAAATCAAGTAGTTAATTCAATTTATAATGTACATAATTTATTAATAAGCATGTTTCAATTATATTTTACATAATATAAATAATTTTGCCATGTATATGAGATTCTTATTGTCGTATATTTGATTTACTTTATTTATATAGCATTTTACAAAACTTATGAGATATATTACAAGCAAATATATTTTATTATTAAGACATAAAATATGATTCAAGCATAATGCATTATGTTATTCTGATATCATGCACAGTCTATAACACATGATTAATATATTTATATACATTCATCACACATTTGCCATGATTAAAACTTATAACATAATTAAAATGAACATTTTTTTTTCATACATAGGAATCCATGGACCAAATGCTTCTTCGATCGTCATCTGACCATCTTAAACATTCTTCGTGTTTTTCAGTACTCTATGCTCAGTTTCTGCCTTTTTCAAATGCACTTTCAGCTAGCCTTCTCCAGGAGAGGATAAATTGTCTTTCTATGGCCATATATATTTGTCACAGTGAAAATAAATCAACCCAAACCTTCATATTCCACCCCAAAAGTCCCTTTCTTCAAGCTCAATTTTGACAATAACGTCTTTTCAAGTCAGTTTCAACACGTATAGATCCTTGCAGCCGCCCCTCTCAATACTTATCTCGATCTATTCATCGAATTTGTATGCGAATCAACTTTTAGGTGTTGTTCCAATTAGACTCCCCAGCCTCCGTAATAATGCTTTTGAGGAAGTCGTATCTCAATTTTATTTTCTAGTGTTAATTATATTGGGCTAACATCTCTCTTAAAGTTCCTAAATTTAATATTTTTGTTTGTAACAACTATAATTGATACAATCTCCATACTAAATGCAACTCTCAAACAATTATAAAAAAATAAAATAAAATTACATCCTCACTAACACTTCGAATCGATGATAAACACTTAATTCTACTACTTGAGACCTTCCCGATGCATGCAAACCTCCATGCCTTACTCCAAGCTTTGCGTTCTTCCACACATACTTTCACCAGAGGAGATGATGGATATTGTTGATCTTCCTCCAAATCATCATGATCAGAATATATCTTGCCATATCATCCTCCTCTAGCCTTTCTTCACTAAATTGCACATCATATCTCTGAAACCCAAACAGCGAGTCCCCATACGAAAGAAGACTTTATGAGATTTCATCTTCTTATTATCCTTCTTAGCATCTTCAATAAGATCATCCTTCATCTTCTACAGGGCAAGCTTTAGCTTTCTTCGACTGATAAATCTCTCACATCTTCCATAACACGTGAAACATTAACAAGGGTTCTCCTTTGCTAGATTATCTACTCTTTCTTCCGCCATTTAAGTGAATGACTTGAAAATAGTGTAATTAGTTTTCTTGATTATTATAACTCTATTTTTAATTGAGCTACCGTCTAGTGACAAGCAAGAATAAGTAGTTATACTAGAAGTGCTCAAAATAATGAATTCCACATTTGAAATATAAAGTAAATGTATATATAAAATTTTGCAAGTACAAAGATTACAAGATTGTAATCTAACATTAGAAGCATGTTTAGTTTTATTTTATTAACGCGGATGGTTAAACCTTATTATGCTTCAGAATTAACAAATCCCACTGCACATGGCAACTAGACTACACATAATACACACACACACACACATAGAGAGAGAGAGAGAGAGAGAGAGAGAGAGAGAGAGAGAGAGAGAGAGAGAGAGAGATTTAAATAGTTTTCACGTAGTATGGTTATTATCTTTATCATCAACAATAAACATAAAAGATTAATTTATTATATATAAATTTTGGTAGAAACTGCATTGTTTATAAGTTATTTATATGGCTCCTCCTCTCACATATATACTGCTGCGTGCGTTGTTGTTTTTTTATTTTTTATTTTTTGGGCCTTCTTTTTAATTTGAATTTGAATTTTATTTTGGAGAGCATGGTCCTTCATGTTGTTGGCATGAGAACCACTCTAGTAATAAGAAATGATTGTATTTATATTTCTTATCACACTATCATTTATTTTATCATTGACATAATAAAAGCAGAGGGAAGGGGTGAACAAAATATCCATATTCTATGAAGATATCCATAAAATTTATCCACTTGAATTTAAATGCAGAGAATTTTATAAATATTTTAAGGATTTGGATAATATGATACATTAATGTCCATAATGTTTGAAATTTGAAACCTGTGTTATATATACTTATATATTAATTAATATAACATATTATTTAACAAAATAAAAATACTATCTATATATGAATTTTGAATTCTATTAATAATTATTTAAGTTTTTTTATTGTGATTTTATATTAACAAATTTTATACAAATGAGTTTTATATTAAAATGTAAATGAATTGTAATTTTAAAAAATTATTTATTATAAAATTTTTGAATAAATAAATTTAAATCTAGAGATTTAATTGTGATAAATTTTTTTTTATTCACTAAATATAAATTTAAGGGTAAAGATTATAATATCTTAACATCCTTAGTATGTTCTCCTCGAGATATATTATTCGACCTCTTGTGTAATCCAGATTCGCACATCCTTACCCAAAATAAAATGATCCAAAATTCGAAACAGCCAAGCAGGCTGGCATTGTGACGCAGGGAGATCGAACATTGAACCTGGAAGTGAAACAGTTTTCTTGAAAAAATAAGAGAGAGAAACTGAAAAAGGTAAAGATAAAAAGAAGGAAATATAACAAATATTTGTTAAGAGTGACAAGGACGTTTTGGTTCAAAAGTGTCCAAGTTCCCCTCATGTAAGGATGTGGGCCCTCTCTCTCTCCCCCCTCATTTAGTTCCACGTACAACTCACAAACAACGGCGCTCTCACTCATTCTCTTTCTTTCCTAGTATGGTTTTTGGTATTGGAAAATAGATAGAATGAAATAGAAGGAAGCAATGTAGAGAACGTTTAGAAATTCAGTAATTCACACCAAATAGCAAGAAGCCTATTTCTTCTCTTCCCTGTGTGGCGTAGCTGTGGTGTTCGCTAAAAAGACGAGCCCATAAGTGCTTTCGGACCAAAGGCTCGAACCCGGGTCGTGCTCCCAGTGCCGTATGCAGCGCGTTACACGGCGCGTGGAAGCCGGATTTGTGCCCAGTAAGGCGGGTTTCTTTTTATCAATATTGGGGTTTGTTTCTTCCGCAAGTGGGTTCATCTCTGATCTTCCCAATGGACGAGGTGGTGGAGACTGATATGGGGTCGCACTAATAGTTGCAGTTTAATATGTAAAATATTATATTAATGGTTTGTTTGTAATGTATCTTGATTCTTAAAAACGGTTTAGCCTCTCCAGGTTAAGGATAAGATCTGATGAAGGTGGAATATTGATTGCTATCTGGGTTTTGCTCACTACTGTGGCGCTATTCTGCAGGTACATTTGGTCTGCATTACTGTTTTTTTTTTTTTTTTCCTTTTAAGTAAACGTTGGTGGACTTTGATTTCTTAAATAATTTTTTGGCCGGTGTGGGGTGGGGGAAAGCATTGCTTGGATTTTTTTTTATTTGATAATTTCATTTATTTATTTAATATATATTATGGTTGAGGAAAATGTCTTCCTTATTTGGACGGTTATTCACAAATTTATTCCATTCCACCCCAAAAGGCTATGTAAATTGACAAAGGTTTAAAAACTAGAAGTACAACAGTGGAGTGGAATAGTTTGGATCATTTCGTTAAGCCTATTATTTTGTTGGATCTCATATTGTTCTGTTTCCTTCGGTTCTAATCTTACTTATTTTTCAACCCTGTTGAACTGTTCTAACAGGACATAAGCATAAAGCATTGAAGGGTTCGGAAGTTACATAAAGAAATTGTTGCAGATCTATTTTGGTTTTGAAAACTTTGTTGTTCACAGGGGTGTGGGCCATTAAATTGTATCTTCAGATGGATTGAAGAAAGAACATATTGGATCAATGTTAAAAACAGTAGCATCTGGACTGTCAATTTTGTTCCTCCTTATATGTGTATCTGCAACAGATAATGGATTTCCCAGATGTAACTGCGACGATGAGGCCACGTTGTGGACTATTGAGAGTATTCTGGAGTGTCAGAGAGTCGGTGATTTGTTGATTGCTGTGGCCTACTTCTCCATCCCTATTGAGCTGCTTTGTTTTATCAGTTGTGCGAATGTCCCATTCAAATGGGTCCTTGTTCAGTTCATTGCCTTCATTGTACTATGTGGATTGACACATCTGCTGAATGCATGGACTTATGGCCCTCACTCTTTCCAACTTATGGTGGCACTTACTATCTTCAAAACTCTCACTGCCTTGGTATCATGTGCCACCGCTATCACTCTCATGACTCTCATTCCTTTGCTTCTTAAAGTAAAGGTCAGAGAATTAATGCTGAGGAAAAAGACCTGCGATCTTGGACGAGAGGTTGGTATTATTATGAGGCAAAAGGAGGCTGCAAAACATGTAAGGATGCTCACTCGAGAGATTCGCAAGTCACTTGATAGGCATACTATTTTGTACACCACCTTGGTGGAGCTGTCTGAAACACTTGGCTTGCAAAATTGTGCAGTCTGGATGCCTAATTTTGATAAAACAGAGATGAACCTCACTTATGAATTGAATGGGAGGAATTTTAATTTTTCTATACCCATTACTCATCCAGATGTTGTGAGAATCAAGGAAAGTGATGGAGTAAATATTCTTAGCCGTGACTCAGCCCTTGCTGCTGCCAGTAGCAGAATTTCTAGTGAGGCAGGGCCAGTGGCTGCAATTCGAATGCCAATGCTTCGGGTTTGCAATTTCAAAGGTGGAACACCTGAGCTAATGCAGGCATGTTATGCAATATTGGTTCTGATTCTTCCTAGTGGAGAACCTAGATCTTGGAGCAATCAGGAGCTGGAAATAATTAAGGCGGTTGCTGATCAGGTTGCTGTGGCTCTCTCTCATGCTGCAATTCTTGAAGAGTCCCAGCTTATGAGAGAGAAGTTGGAGGAGCAAAATCGAGCTCTGCAACAGGCAAAAAGGAATGCTTTGATGGCGAGTCAGGCAAGAAATTTATCTCAGAAGGTCATGGGTGACGGAATGAGAAGACCAATGCACTCAATTTTGGGTTTGCTTTCTATTGTACAGGACGAGAATTTAAAGAGTGAACAGAAACTCATTGTGGATGCGATGCTGAGGACCAGCAATGTTTTATCAAACTGGATAAATGATGCCATGAAAATTTCAGCTAAGGATGATGGGATATTTCCACTGGAGATGAGATCTTTTGGGTTACATGCCATAATAAAAGAAGCAGCATGCCTTGCCAAGTGTCTTTGTGTTTATAGGGGCTTCGGTTTTATAATTGAGTGTGAGAAGTCTTTGCCTGACAACGTTATGGGTGATGAGAGGAGGGTTTTTCAGGTGATTCTACATATGGTTGGGAACTTACTGGATGGTAACCACAGGGGAGGGACTCTTGTACTTCGTGTTTTTGCAGAAAGAGAAAGTCAGGGAAGGAATGACCATGGGTGGACAACCTGGAGACCAAGCTCATCTAGTGGGGATGTACATATTAGATTCGAGATAGGAATCAATAGAAGTGATTCTGAGTTGGAGAGCTCACTTTCTTTAGGATTTGGTGGTAGGAAATATTCCAGTAGTAGAGCTGAAGTCAGATTGAGCTTCAGCATTTGCAAGAGGATAGTTCAGGTGAGGGCATGAAGTCTGTTGTATATGTTCTTATAAGATGATTTTCATTATTACACGCGTGCATCTTCTGTCATTTAAATAATACTTTACTTTACTATACTTGACTGAATGCTCATTTCCTCAGTCTTTCAGTTGCAATGGACTCAAAACAGTAAATATCTTTTGCGCCAGCCTCTTATTATTCTTGAGGAAGGATGTTTGCATACATTTTTTTCACATTTGGAACAAAAAGTTATTAAAGTTGTTTCTTTTTTTTGGCACTTTTTTTTTCCTCCCCTTGTCTTCTGCATATATCAATGCAAATTAAGTTCTCTATCGTATGAAGAGATTGCCTTTGTTTTAATAACGAGTAACCTGATTTAGAATCATTCTGCCTGACTCTAGAGAGAGGAAAATGGAAGCATGGTCTCATAGAATTGACATGTTTTAGACATAGCACTTGGGATTGGAAGGGTTAGGTATATTAATTATATTATATCACATATACTGTAGTTCTAATGTCCTTAATAAGCACTTTCACTCATGGTAGGATTTAGGGCATAGTTCCCCCTTTGTTTAGGAGCTGACAATGCTGTATGTTCTGGGAGTAGTTGTTTTGAGATTAATTTTATGGTGGCTATGGTACTTTTGGAGAATAACTCCTCTACTAGAAATATGAGAAGATGCTATTTTATTGTTAGGTTTTATTTATACGATTTTTTGACTTGATTGATTATTCATGTTTTTGACAGTTTCTGGGTGGATTAGTGCTGATGTTATCTTAATTTGTTGGAAGCCTTTTAAATGCCACTGATGTATATTTGATGTTGAAACTGTGAAGTAGCAGTTACTGTGCTATGCATATTTTTCTCACTTGTTTCACTTTGATTCTGACTTCTTATGCTTTTGGCAGTTGATGCAGGGGAACATATGGTTTGTACCAAATACCCAAGGTTTTCCTCAAACCATGGCTCTTGTTCTTCGGTTTCAATTACGACCATCTATTGCTATTTCAATCTCTGAACCTACTGAATCCTCAGAACGCCCAGATTCTAATTCTCTGCTCAGAGGTCTGCAAGTCTTGTTGGCTGACAACGATGATGTAAATAGAGCTGTGACACAGAAGTTGCTTCAGAAGCTAGGTTGTGTTGTAACTTCTGTTTGTTCAGGATCTGAATGCCTTGCTGTCATTGGACCCGCTGGATCTTCTATTCAAGTCATTCTTTTGGATCTTCATATGCCTGAGTTAGATGGCTTTGAAGTTGCCACAAGGATTCGGAAATTTAGAAGCCGAAATTGGCCAATGATTGTTGCCTTGACTGCAAATGCAGATGATTTGTGGGAAAGATGTATGCAAATAGGTATCAATGGAGTTATCAGAAAACCTTTTATGTTGCAAGGAATTGCCGGTGAGCTTCGGAGGATTCTGATGCGGGGAAATAAAGTCCTGTGAGGACAGAGGTTGTAAATTTAAAAACTGCAGCATCAAGAAGATGAGTTGTTTTCAGCTAGTGTTGGTAGAATTATATAGCACACGGCCCCCTTTGGCTCTTCCCAACAATACTTCATCCTAGAGATTTTATACACATTAACATAATTTTTATGAGGAAAATTATATACAGATTAATTCAATGTGTTTTCAGTGGTTATATCATATATGTAGTTTCAAATATAAAATACAAGCATCTTCAGGAGCATCAATATAGTTATAAAATTGAAGGGAAAAAAAACTCTAGTTCAGGATTACAGGATTAGACCCTTGGCAAACAGCATAGTTGTACTTTGATGAAGCACTTTTGAAATACATAATTAACAGTTGATGTTACTCCCTTGTGTGTAAAAAATTTGTATCTTCTGTGTGTCAAAATATGATGGTATAACTATTTTCTTGTTTCTGAGATTTGTTTTTCAATGTTGCAGACAAGAGAATAAGTTCAATGTTGTAGAGATGAGAATGTTGTGTTGGATAAATAGATATATTAAACAAAATACAATTAGAAATAAATAGATTAGAGAAAAAGTAGAGGTTGTACCTATTGTAAAAAAGATTGTAAAATTACAACTTAAATGATTTGAGTATGTGTGGAAGAGATTTATAAGGGTCCTAATTAACAAAGTAGATTAAATGGAGAATAGTCTAATAGACAGAGATAAAAAGAGAGTAAAAAAAATTATAAGAAAAATTATTAAAAAAATTTAAATTTAAATGGTTTATTTAAAAATATGACTTATGATAAAATTTTATGGTGTTGATTGGTCTATATAACCAATCTCATTTGATAAAAAAGAAAATGTTTTGTACGAATTATTTATACCAAAGTCAAAAATTTACTGAGTTGAGTATTCTTATAGAGATCACTGAGACACCTTATTTTGATAAAGTTTCAATTGTCCTCTCGCAGAGAGTGTAAGAGTTTCTCACAGAAAATTGTTTTCCTAATCTGATCATTTAAGGACCCCAATATCTTCTTCTATCACATACACTTATTAATGATGAAAACTAGTGAGCATACTGCACGATGTTTCTAGCTTTACTGTATCTGTATTTCTGCTGCAGCTTTTCAGCATTTCAGTAATCCATATATGTACATTATTACACAAGATCAGTATACTTGTATAATTCTATTGAACACTTGCACTGATGAGCTCAGCAGAAATTTAGTGGCATAATCTGAATGAACATTGCTGAGACTGAAGTAGCAGTGGTCTCTCTCTCTCTCTCTCTCTCCATATGTAGGTTTACAGCGGCAGCACATTGGTGAGAATCCAATGCCCCGAAAACCGAAGGGTTTATATACTGTTTTGTTCAGTTTCCTCCTCCATGAAAATTCCAAATTTCTGGTGTAAGTTTTCAAGAATATCTTAGAACTAGTACTGTTTTGTATGTAACTTTATCTAATGCTTCCACCAGTTTTTAGAGAGAGGGAGAGAGAGAAAAGAAGACACGGAAAGAGTATTGAAGTTGTGAAATTCTTACTGGTACATTTGTAAAGAGCGGAAAATTTTCTTGGGTTTGAAACACTGGTGTGTTTCTCTATTGAGAAGAAAAATACACGGAAAGCATGGGTCCATTTTCTTCGTTAAGGCTGAAACTTGAGAGCAACCTTGCATGAATCTGAGCACGTATATAGAACTCCTGTCATTTTCGCGTGGACCCTTTTGCTTTACTTTAATTCTCCACAACTCCCAACACCGATGGCCCATCCTGCCTTCCGATACTCACTTGGTCATGTTTGCTTTAGTAATAATTTTTAAACGAATTTGGTTTATAAAAAATTATTAAATCAAATTAATTATTAGATCATTCTTAACATTTGTATTTTTTAATAATTGACTTAGTTTGTTTATCTTTTATACTTAATTTTGCACAAGTAATTGAATTTTTTGGTGGAACTTGCAAAATAATATTTTAAAAAAATATATAGAAAATAAAAGAAGAGTTTGTGTACAGAGCATGGAGTCATATTGTTCATGACTTATAAATAGTACAGCTCTCTCTTATTATAGATATATATATATATATATATATATATATTTATATACTTACCAATCTCTCTTGTTTTTATTTCTATTTTTTCAGCAAGAGAAGAGGTTGAGGAGCTTAAAGTCCTAAACATAAACAAACCTTAATTTTTTAAAGTTGACATTCAATCTAGTCCTTTTACCCACTATCTACGAGGATCTTTGACAAGGTCTACAAATTTATATATCTGGTTCTATTAACTTATATTTTAGATTGGCTATTAATTTTTGCATTGATACTACTATTGTACAATAAATTTGACATTTGCATATGTGGTGGGTTTGGTTTTCTAATTTTATGTACTCTTTTTCTCACTATCACTTCTACCGGAGAAAAATAATTGAATAAAATAAAATAAAGAAACAGATAGTATAATAAAATATTCCCATGTTTAAATTAATTCCATCCACTGGTTGATTAAGAATTATGATTTTTTTGTCATTTTAAATTAATAAAAGTCCCTCTCCATAATAATGATACTCAATATTACAAGTCATGGTGGTCTAAAATTGTTGATATAATGGCAAAACATTGGTAAAAAAGAATTGTTAATCAAAAGCTCTTTGATTCAATTTTTGCTAATGATTTCTGCTGTGTTTAGGAAAGCGTTGCCCCTCTCCCAAATCACGTTTTATACGAAGCACGAAATTGGAACTTCTCTTGAAACATGATTTCTCAACGTCTAACCAAACGGCCACTTCATTCACTTGCGGCAACGCACCCAGTGTTGGAATATTCTACTCTTAAATTTTTACTTATGCATCTAAAACAACTTGTAGATATAATTGAATTCAAATTTAACTAGATTGTTATCCGTGCATTGCATGGAAATTTTTTTCTTTTCAATAAATAATTTGTTAAGATAACAATTTTATTTTGTTGAACATGTCAAAATATCTTTTTTCAAAACATATCACATATAGTAGTAAAATATGAATTTTTCTATAAATATGAAATTTTATATATCTATGGCCTGCTATGTCAATATTAGATACTGAATTACCAACATAATTCAACTAACCATCTTCCTCTAACCATGTTTTGATTTTCAAGATGTATTATAAGTCTTTGAACCAAAAATTGTTCCTCTAGCTCTAGTGAGAGTTAATTGATTGCAAAGGATGCATGCATTATATAACGGAAGCCTAGAGAGAAAATGATCCAAATACTGAAATAATTAAAATATAATCGAAATAGAAATTAAGCACTTAATCACAACTGTATTAGAAACATAAATTCAAATATTAATTGAAGCAAATGGCAAAATAATGTTGTTGCATCAAAATTATATATGAAGATATAGAACTAACCAAAAAAAAAAAAAGAAGAGAAAGGTAGCTTAGGATCTAGTACTTTTGCAACTTCCAAACCCCTCCTTTTCTTGAACATGTAACTTTCCATTATTATCTTAACTTTCATACGAGAAGCTAAAACTAATTAATGAACCACAATAATGATTGCCAATTATTATATCTTTCTAAATTTAAATAAGAAAATCTTTCAACTATAAAAGGAATAAGATAAGGCCATTAACATATTGCAACAAAAGGGAAATATCATATCTACCAAAAACAAACATGGATTCCCATAGATGTTGTCCAGCATCAAGCATACATTGTAATCCTTTAATTCACTTCAAGATAATACAATGTGACCTTAAAATTATAAGGAAGATAAATGATAAGAAAGATAGATTTAAGCTTGTAAAACACTATAAGGAAGCTATGTGATAAGTCTCCTTAAATCCCTACAGATGCTATGTTTTGAAATGACAAATAGATCATATTTCTTACAGTTTAAAATAGCAATCAAAATATACAAGGCAACATTGTATCAAAACCATTGCAAATGGTCATTTTGTCTTAACCCATACTCCCCTGATCCAAGTAAACTAAAGTCTTATTAGTGAATCAACCACAATATTTATCAAAAGACAAAAAACATTTACAAAAATGATGTCATTTATCACTTGCATATACTTTGAAAACAAAAGACTACTTTCTAAAGGAAATAAAGTAGTTACAAAGACTAGCTAAATATTGAGGGATTAGTGAGGAAAGCCAAAATCATTACTGAATCTCACAATAACAACAAAGAAAAACATGTAAATGGTTGTGTGAATTTTGATGATAGCTTAGCAACAACTTAACATATTTCCTTGTTAAATAATGAGGGATTATCAAGAAAAGCCAAAATACTCGCTAACTCTCGCAATAACAAGAGAGAAAAACATGTAGATGGTGGTGTGAATTTTGGCAACAACTTAGCAACAATTTAGCGAGGGAAAGGTGTAACACCATAGATTCTAGTCCATCTCATACATTTGAATGGCATAATATCATGAACTATGTAGGATTTCCATGGGAAAAGCGAGAAAAGTGGGATTATTTTCGCATTGCGCTATGTCTAAAAATTCATTTCGGTGTCACATGGATCATGTGAGCTCATACTATATATCGTCATATTTAATTGCATCATTAAAACTCATTTAGATCCCAAAAATATGCCTCCAACTCATGGAAACCGAAATGGAGCATGAAAATTTGGAGATCCATTTTCGGCCAGAATTGGCCTCTTTCCTGGGCAAATTTTGGAAAATCATAACTAAATCTAGAAAATTCGAAATCATGAAATCTTGGTCATTCTGGAAATCTTAGGATGTGTACTTCATACTAAAAATACGTCCAAGTCACAGAATTCATCACGCAGGACGTTTAACATCCAAAAAGCTACAGACTCGCTGGCTGCCTGGGCTGTGATTCAGGTTACTGATGTAAACTTCTGAAATTCGTAACTAATTCTACAAAAATCGAAATCACACAAATTCAGTCATTATGGGAAGCTACAAATGTTAACTTAACACTAAAAATAATTCCCAAATGAAACAGATACGTTTAGGCATCTGGAACTGATGGAATAGTGATTGAGCTCTGGAGTCGCCACTGTTACTGACAGCAAATTTAAAAAATGCATAACTCTCTGCTCAGACCTCCAAATGAGGTGATCTCGGTGGCCACAGAAAGCTTATGACCTCTAGCTTATGCATATAACATTTCATAAGCATTGGACATCATTTTGCCATCGAGTGACACGAAAATCAAATCTGCCAGTATGAACAGTGCACATACCAGAAACCATGGAAAATTCCAATTTTGAAAATTCATCAAATATTCTCTAGATCTCCGAAAATTATGATCTTTAGCTTCCCAGAAAGCTCTTAATGAGACCTAATTGTATGCCAAATTTTAGGATAAGACTAACTCATTTGGCTAAAAAGTGACATAGGGTTCCATTATGGTCAATTTTGGCTCCATATTAGGTACCAAAATTGCCAAATGGATTTCCCTTTGTCTTAGTACCTTTTGGGCAAGTTTAAAAGCTTATTTGAGACTTGTGTGAGCTGCCCAAATGGTCCCAAACCTCATGCATCTCATTTTGACCATTCAACCCACACTTATACACATAACCACCAAACTTTACATTCTCATACCATGGCATTTCATACTCAAAACATGTGCTAATGGTCATACATCATTTTCATACATCTAAACATCATATAATAGTATGTTCACATATGTCTCAACGTTCTTAGTACATATACAACTTCATATACATGATGAACTATCATTATGGTTCCAAAAAGGAGCAAAATAACACATAAGCTTGTCAATTGTCTCTCTTCAAGGTTGTTGGCTCCCTTCACCACAATTGCTTGGTCCACCTAGCATGTTAGATCATTGGAGAGGAGGGGATGAGATTCAAAGAATCCCAATAGCTCATCTCCCATTCTATCACACATAATATGTGCAAGCAAGTTTCACAAATGCATGCATGGAGAGAGTAGAAATCATAGGCATTTTAAAAGCAACCTTAGCATGTGAATCAATCATACAAGACATTCAAGAGCTCACTAAGTGTTTGGATTGGCTTCACACTTCTCCTCATGGATTTTGGACTTGCCTCACCCATTCTTTGAACACTTTGGACTCAACCATACTCTTGGGAGCCCACTTTGCTTTTGGGAGACTCTTTACTTTATCTCAACCAAGCTCAAGGGTTCTTGGCTCATCCTCACCCAAGGGAAGAGTTCTTGGCCTCTCCACACTCAAGCAAACTTATACAAACATCATGGGTTCATTTAAAAACATAACATGTCATCAAGCATCATGGCATATAAAGGCATGCTATCATACTTTTCAAAGCTTGAAAATACACATACACACATTCTAAAACAAGCTAAACACACATTCATGCATGAGAGAAGGTGGAGAGAGCTACCTTGCACACAATCACACACTTTTTCCTTTGGACTCAAGCCTCCTCTTTCGGCCACACACCCACAAATTGGTGGAGATGGTTTCTCTTGGCCTAGACACAAATTATGGGAGCCAATTAAGTTCATGAATCACACTCTAAGGCTACACAACTTAATGAAACACTAGATTGCTCTATAACCCCCATTATGGTCCATATTGGCACCTAATGAAGCAACACCCCTCAAATGATTTCTAGGCCTCATTCTTTCTTTTCAAATATGATTCTTGACTCCTTTTAAGCCTCTTGGAGTCATCACATCATCAAAACAAAAGGCTTAGCATCATGTTGCTTCTTTAGGTCATAATATGGAACCTAAGGCACCAAATCACTTTCTATGAGTTTTAAATTTTTTCCAAGGCCTCCCCTCACTTTCATTCATCAAATATGACTCAAGAATGGCCTTAGAAAAATTTAAAACTCTCCCTAGCTAGGAGAACCCATCTAGGCCGAGGCTATGAAGCATATTGGGTTCCATAGAGCTTTCTTTGTTTTCTCTAGGGAAGAAGCATATGGAGAGCCTCTTAGGGATCTTGGGAGCTCATTTAAACTCTTACTTAGGCCTAGGAATCATCATACAAACTCAGATTTTACAAGGTGCAATTGAAACCCTAGAATTTGCATCTTGAAATCTAATGGCTTTTTGATAATTTCCTTTGCATATTCTTAATCTCCACGCCCTTTTTCCTTATATTCATATTTGGTTCTGCCTAAAAATCATCTCCTCCTAGGGTTTTCTCAAGTGGGGCGAAATGGTGGAGAAGGGGACCAAAAATGACAACCATAGGAAGAGAAATTACCTTGTTTTCTTGCTTTTTCTCACTTGAATCTTGTGTTCTTTGAGCTCTTCTCTTCAAATCCGAACTTTCCCCTCAATTTCTCCCTTAAAACAGATTTATAAACTTCATTATAATCATAGGAAACAAAGGAGAATGGAGGAGAAGAGGTTTGGAAGAGAAAGAGCATGAAAAACTACTAATTTCCATACCTTAAGCCTTTGATTTCTCCTCCTTTTCTTCCCCTTCTTGTGAGCCTCATCCCCTAAGGTTTTCTTCTGGTTTTAGGCAGAGGATGGTCGTGCATAATGAAGGGAGGAGAAGGGTGCATCATATATATAGGTGGGAATAAGTTACACTTTTCAAAAATTCTCATTTTGCCCTTCACACTCTGCATTTTCGTTTCTCCTTCGTTTTAGCTCCTTTTTTAGAACTGTCTTTTCCATTACAAAATTTAGATTCCCAATCAAGAAAAATGGCTTTGGAATCACTCAAATTGGGGCTAAAACCTTTCCGAACGGATCCGTCAAAGTTCGAGCATACTGACATTGAAAAATATCCACCGGAGGGGCTTTAGCTGTCCTGGGACTTTCCATGGTTTTTAGGGCCTCTAAGAACCCCGGAGAACTTAAAACTTTCATTTAAAAAGCCCTCTTGTGTATTGTTCAAAAAGTGCCCATATTTACGAAAATGCCACTGGCCTTTTGGCAAAATTTTTTTTTTGAATCACTCTGGCCTTGATTTCTAAGAAACTCAAAGCTCAAATCTTCATTTTCTAATATTTAAAATTTTATTATAATTTTAGTTGGCCCCAATTCTTTCTATTTCAAGGACTTCCTTTTGTATCTGGTCCATTTCTGCCATTTACAGAGAAACCGAACATTACGTTTCTCACGTTTACAACAGGACGGGATGTTACAAAAGGTCTTTCCTAAATTGTGAGGAACTATACCATCTCTAGTTCTTTGCTAATCCTTTGTTATAAAGTGAAGGTATAGCAAGGCCAATAAATTCCTCACTAACCTTCTTGACTATGGAGGAAAAGAAATATGGGAATGTTGGTGACAATCTTTGTGATGAAGTGGTGAGGCATTAGTGAATCCTTATTCCCTTGCTAAAAAAATTCCCCCTCTTACCCATTAGTGAGGACACATTCCTTCGCTAAGTTACTAGGGATTAGTATGGATATTAGTATCCTTTTCGGTAGCACTTAGTGAGTGACTAGATAGGATTAAACCTTGCTAGAATGGCAAATATTCTTTTGAATTAGTTAAGGAAAATTCCCTTGTTGGTCCTTTAGTAATGTGTAATTATATCCCTTCTATTTTCTTCTTCTTGTACCCTTAATCTCTCTTTCTCTCTGTCTCACTCTCTTAAGTGCACTCTCTCCCTCTTTCTTTCTCTTTCCTCCCTCTTTTCTCAGCCCTTGTTGTACTCCCTTTTGATTTTTTTTTGGTTTTTTAATTTTTTTTTTCTTTTGGTTTATATTTGGTGCTTTTTTTACTATGATTGTTATTGACTATGCTAAGATTTGCTTCATTTGCAAAGCTTCACATATGGGAGCCCATTTTGCTTATTTTGGTTTGTTTGGAAACAAGGAATAAAATTTTGATTAGAGGGTGAACTTTTTTGTAGTTAATGCATGCTTGTCTTTTATGTTTTTGGTTGATATTATAAGTATGTGTTTGTATTGTGTATATGTATTTGTTTACATTATTGTATGTAAAATTTGGAAAAGTTTATTTTGTAGGGAAAGCTTTGTCGAAATTGCTGTAAAAATCCTAGGGTATAATTAAATCATAGAAAAACCTTAGTTTTTATTCAAGATTTGATACAAGTCAGTACATGTCCCATTCAAGGCATGTATCATTGTATGGTATCTTACATTGTCCACTGTTAGTCAGTTTAGGAAGTTTTTCCCCTACACTTAAATAGTAGTACCTATAGAAATGTTGTGCATTGTATTTAGTGACATTTTTAGATGTTAAATTTTCTTTTATTCTCTAGGTGCATATTTGATCAGGTTGTTGTTTCCTTGATCTTGTCGTGCACTTAAGTTTCCAAGGGGAAATGGTGTCAAAATTTTGCTAAGTACAAGGTGTGATGTTTTCATGGGTGCCACTAATTAAGTTTGGAAAAGTGTCTTCTTAAATAGGATAAGGCCATACATTGTTGTCATGAAGTTGATAATATTGTGCATAGACATATTTCAAAATATTTGATATAAAGTTGGATATTATGGAGGAGGGATCCCACAATTGGTTGAGTAACTGAAGAGTTAGAAGATGTGGTTGGTGACTTCTTTAAATTTGCATGTGAGCATGAAGGAGTGGTGGATTATTTAAGTGGCTTCTATGTCCAAGTAGAAGGTGTTAGAACCTTGTTAAGGGGTATTATACTTGGTTGAAAAACACTTGTATATGCATGGGTTTTTGGATGGCAATTTCAATTAGACATGTCATGGGGAGGAACCTTAGAGAGATAGTGCTTAGTAAATATTGTTAGTGATAAGGTAAAGAGCAAAAACACTTATGTTAAAATGGTTATGGACGCACTGGGTGATGATATGGACTATGATGATAAGGAGTTCAAAGATAAATCAAATGAGTTGATGCAAAAATTCTTCGACTTGTTAAGGAATGATGACAAACCACTGTGGGATGGTTATGTAAAGTATAGTAAGTTATTAACAATGACACAACTCTTAAATTTGAAGTTAGAGTTCAACATGTGTGTAACATTTGTCTTCTCCATAAATGCACAAAACTTATCAAATATAAAAGGAGATCCCTCGAATAGAATGATTTGAATGAAAAATGAGAATTTGAGGTTTGAGTTGCCCTGAAATCTGAGACAGATGAGTTAGAAAAGTTTGTGAAAGAAAGTTGAGACATTTTTATAATTTTTAATAATTTTGAAAAACTTACAAGAGGGTTTTTTAAATAGAAAATTTGAGCTTTCCAATGTTCTTAAAGGCCCTGAAAACCGTGGGAACCCTAGAATAGTTAAAACCCCTCTGGTGAGCGATTTTGATCGTTAGTTAACTGAAATTTTGACTGGATAGTTCAAAATAATTTTAAACCCAATTTGGGTAAAACTAAAGGCTAAATTTTATGATGGAAAAGATAGTTTTTGAAAAGGAGTTGAAATGAGGCCAAAAGGAGAAACAATTGTTTAAGGACTAAAATGAAAAATTAAAAAGTGTGTTAACTTTACCTTTTTGGCTTTTTAAATGTCCAGCCACTTGCTCTAGCCCTTAACCACAATTTTGCTAGTTTGAAACAGAGTAGAGAGACACAAGAGGAGCGGGAAAGAAAAAGAAGAAAGACTAAGAAAAAGGTAAAAATCAAAGACTATCTCATGCTTCTTCCTTCCTTAGCCATGTCCTCCCCTTTCTCCTGTCTTTTCCCATAATTTTGTTGAACTAATTGAGGCTAAAACATGACTGATTTAGTAGGAAAAGGAGAGGAATGGAAAGGAAGTATAGAAGCCTAGAAAGTACTCTTGAAGAAGCTTAAAACCAAGTTAAGATACATGGCTTTCTTTTACTTCTTCTTGGTTGTTTTCTTCATGGGAATTTCATCCAATATTTGAACCATTAAGGAGAGAATTAATTCAAGTCTTAGCATGTTAGAAATGAGGGATTTAGAGCAAAAGAAATAGGAATTTCTAATTGAAAGCAAAAGAGAAGCAAGAAAAATGCAAGTTGTGCTACCTAGAGAGTTTGAGTTGCAAATGAAAATATGACTTTCTAAGGGTCACATAGCCTATCTAAGACTATGTAAGAGTTCTTAAGACATTTAGGAAGCTTCACAAGTGGCTAATTGCACAAGAAAACAAATAAAGCTTCCTAGGCTACAAAATGCTCCATGTCTCAGCCTAGACCACTTAAAGTACCTAAGGAGTGTTTTAATTTTTGTAAGGCTAGAATGGGACTAGATATGATAAGAGAATACCAAAGGAAGCCTTGGAATAAATTTAGAAACCATATCTTGTGAGATGGAGGTGTGAGTTCCATTTTAAGGAAGCAACTAATGTGTAGACTCTTTAGAATGAAATGGTGATGATTCCAAGGAGTCTAAATGAAGTCAAGAGACTAGAATTAAGAGAGAAATGGGAGCTAAGATCATGAAATCTAAAGGTTGCTTCATTGTGTCTTGAATGGATCCATAATGAGGTTATAGGAGAAAGTAGCATAGCATAAACTTTTTGAGAAGCTAGAGCTTGTTCTAATGACTTAAACATGCCTCATTAATGTGTCTAGGCTAAGAGAATCCAATGCTACCTAATTCCATGAGCTTGGCTAAAATGGGGAAGACAAATTTAAGGAAAAAGTGTGTGATAGTAGTTCCAAGGTAGCTCTCTAACTTTTCTCCCATGCATGCCTTGGATGTTTTCTTGTCTTTAAGTGCTTGTATATATGTTTATGCCATGAGAAATGTTCCTAGCTATTTCCTACATATTATAGCACCATTATGTTCTTGAAATGTGCTTTGTGAATGTGTTTTGGCTTGAATGGGTTTAGTGATGCCAAAAGTCTCTCAACAAAGGTGATGATGAGCCAAAAGTCCTTAGGATTGGGTGAGACAAAGCCAAAAGTCTTAAGAAGAATGAGGCTTAGTCAAAAGTTGTAACACCATATTCATCTAGTCTTTCCCCATCTTATTTCTAGTTACATTTCCTTGGCATAGCAAGTTTCCAAGAAAAATTCAATTAAACTAATGAATTATTTTACGTTAAATCGTACTTAAATTTTTTGTTTTGCATCTCGTGAACCATATGAACTCACTCATATCATCCTCCAATTAAAATAAATTTATACAACTTAAAACCATCACCAAATGTTCCATAAAACCTAAGTTTGGAGCATTCATACACAATCATCAAATCAGTCTCGGGTTATTATGCCAGATTTCTGGTGCAAATTTTGGAAATTCATAGCTAAATTTGAAAAAATTAAAATCAAGCAGAATATATCATTCTTGAAAGTTATAGATGTTAAATTTAGCTAAAAATAAGTCTAGATCAAAATAGAAACATTTAGCCACTGAAAATCGATAGAATAGTACCAAAGGCACTGTTGTATTATTAGTACTACCTCTAAACTTCAAAAATTTATATTTCTCTGCCCAAACTTCCAAATGAGGTGATCCCAGTGGCTGTGGAAAGCTTATTATGTCTAATTTATTCCTATAAAATTTTATGAGCATTAGATACCATTTGGCCCTCAAATGACATAGGAAAAGAAACTGATTATATGAACAGTAACCATACCAGTTCAGTAGCTTTTTGGCAACTTTGAAAATTCATAATAAATTTTCTAAAGCTCTAAATAATCTAGTTCTTAGCTTCCTAAAGAGCTCTAGATGACACTTATATGAATGCCAAATTTCATGAAAAAATTCATCCATTTGATCAGTTTGTGACATAGGATTGCAAAATGATATTTTTATATCTCTTAAAGGGTAAAAAATGTCCTATTTTGGCTTATAGCTTTTCCAAGACCACTTGAGCACATGGAAAAGTATCAAAACAGACATCTAAACATGTCTAAAGGGTCTAGAATCCATAAATTACAAAATCACTCTCCCACTTGTTGCTATATACAAAGATCTTATATGCTCATCTTTGCCATTCAATGTAAAAAACATTCAATATCATTCATATGCTTCTAAGTCTCATACATACATCATATATCCATGTATTTACATATATTCAAGTAGCTATACATCCTATACATAATGAGATTACATCTTTTGACAACAAAATGGTTACAATACAAACATTTAACAACTCTTTTGTCAATTTCTTGCCTTCAAGTGTAGTGACTTCCATTTCTTTGCTCCCTTAGTCCACCTAGACATGTTAGGGCAATGGAAAGGGAAGAATGAGATTCTAGGAATCCCAATAGCTCTTTATCATTTCAAACATACATGATGGATGCAATTTCAAGTTCAAAATTGCATGCATGACTATCTTGAAATTTATACACATATATAGGACAATTCTCACATTCAAGAAGACATATTCAACATACATAAGCTTGTCAAGATAATTGTTTAGCCTCACCCATTTTCCTTGGGATATTTGGATTTACCTCAACCACTTTCAAGGGACTTTTGACTAAGCTTCACTCTTCTGGAGACTTTTGGCTTTATCTCACCCACTCTTAGGGACTTTTGGCCTCACCAAGCTTATGCAAGCCAGAGTATATTCATAAAATATCTTTCAAGAACATATACAAAGCATCATGGTACCATGGCATATAGACATTGGCTAGAAATATTTTCAAGGCATAAACATATATATGCACATTCAAAGACAAGAAAACACCTGAAGATATATGAAAGAGAGGAGAGAGAGCTACATTGAATGCAAGAAAACACTTTATTCTCTGAAATTCCTTCCTCTCCCTAGGCCAAACACCTACAAAGAGGTGGAGCTTGATTCCTTTGGCCTAAACACATCAAATGGGATCTAATTATACTCTTGAAATAATCTCTAATGCCACACATACTCTAAAAAAACATTGGCACTCGTATGGTTTAATTATGGTTCCATAAAGCACCTAATGAAGCAACACCAAGAATTCATTATCTTAGCTCCATTATGTCCTTTCATCTATGGTTATTAACTCCATAGACTCCTTGGAGACATCACACAATTAATTTGAGGAGCCTAGCTATATATTATTTCTTTAAGTTACAATATGGAACGTACATCTCCATCTCACTTCTTAGGCTTTCTAAAATTTTTTTAAGGCTTCCTCTCATACTTTCCCATTATATATGATGCAAACTTAAGCTTGGAAAAAATAAAAACACTCCCTAGGTACTTCCCCTCTTCTTGGCCAAGACATGACTTCTAATTGCACCCATGGAAGTTATTTTGCTTTCTTTCATGGGAGATGCATATGGGAGGCTTCCTTGATGTCTTAGGGACTCATACAAGCTTTTAAACACCTTAAATTTTGGCTAGAAACTTTCCTACAATTCAAGGTGCAACTAAAACTCTCGGCTATGCATCTTGCAAATTCATGATTCTTTCTTTGTTCTCTTTGCATATTCTTGTTTCCCACACTCTAATTCTTATGTTTCACTCTTGGTTTGGTTCAAAACTCATCTCCCTTTAGCTATCCTAGGAGTGTTCGAACCACACATCCATAGAGGCAAGAAGAAGCAAGTATGGAATTAAGAAATTTACCATGGTTTTCTAGCTTTTCTTAAGAGCTTTTTCCTTTGCTTTAGCTCTCCTCTTGAATTTTGAACTTCTCCCCTTTGGTTAGAGCTCAAAACAAAACGAAATACTTCAATATAACTACAGAAAGAAAGAGGAGAAGGAGGAGAACAAACTTACTAAAGGAAAGACCAAGAAATTCCATCATTTTCATACCCTTTTTGCCTTGGTTTTCTTCTTCTTCTTCTCTTCTCTTGTGCACCTCTCTCCCTTGGTCTCACTCTCTATTTTGGGCACCAAGAGGGTCAGCTAAATGAGGAGAAGGGAGAGACATACCATATATAAGAAAGGAATTAAATATTATTTCTTAAGAATTCATGTTATGTTCTATTCTCTTAGCATTTTCATTTCTCATTCATTTTAACTCCTTTTTGAGAACCATCTTTTCCATCGTAAGATTTAAGTTCTCTAACTTATAAAATGCCTCTAAAATTACTCAATTTAGAGCTAAAACCTTCCCGAACAAAAAGGTTAAAGTTTGGGTCAATCATTATTAGAAAACGTACCCTGGAGGGGTTTTAACTGTCCCGAGGCTTCTCATGGTTTTTAGGGCCTCTAAATACCCTAAAGAGCTCAAATTTTCTATTTAAAAAGACCTCTTATGAGTATTCTAAAAATTACTCAAAATTATGAAAATACCATTCTATTTTGCAACTACTTTATTAAATTCTATTTAGTTATTTTGGGTTCAGTTTCAGGGTACCTCTGGCCTTCTATTTTCATTATTTGATGTTTAGATTATTATCCTAATTTTTCTAGACCTTAACTCTCTCATTTCAGAGGATTTGCTTTTAATATATGTTCGTTTCCATCATTTTTATGAACTCGAGCATTACAAAAGTCCTTTGAAAATGGGTAAGGCAAATCCAAATGTCCCAAGGAAAGTGGGTGAGGGTAGACCAATGCCCTTGAGAACCTATGTATGATATGTATGAATTTTTATGACAATGAAAATGCTTTATGTATGCTCACTAGTTACTTAAAGGCCATACATGTATTCTTTAAAAATGAATTGGCATCCATTATGTATGTTTGAAAGGGTAAAAAGCTATTGAGATTTTTTGAATCTCACTTTTCCCCTTCCAATGTCTAACAATGCCTAGGTAAGCTAAGAAGACCAAAGGATGGAGGTTAAAGCCTTGAAGCATGATACTTTGACAAAGAAGTAGGAGAATGGGCATTTCCAAAGCATTTTAATGTAAAAAATTTTAATCCATGATGTATATATGATGTGGGCTCTCGAATTAGGATCAAATAAATTGATGTATGGATTTTTGCTGCATAGGTTCTATGATATGCATGTGTATAAATGTGAGTGGCATGGTGAGATTGAGCTCCATAATATTTTGGACCATTTGAGATGCTTCCCTAGGCTGTGTTTGTACTTTAGGATGTGTTCAAGTGGCTATAGAATATTAAGAAAGTGAAATGGTGCCTTAAGACTCCCTTGTGACCCTAAAAGGTGGCCAAATTGTGAGCTGAACTCCAAACTGATTAAATGGATGAATTTTCCCATGAAATTTGGCATGGATATAGGTGGCATCTAGATCTTTTCACAGAACTAAAGAACATTCAATTTGGAGCTCTAGAGAATTTATTATGATTTCTCAAAGTTGGAAAAATTTTGCTAAAATGGTAATAACACTGTTCATAAGGTTAATTTATATTTCTATGTCACACATGAGACAAATGAAGTCTAGTGTTCATGAAATTTTATAAAAATAAACTAGATATCATAAAATTTCTATAATCACTTAAATCACCTCATTTAGAGCTCTATAGAGAGAGAACTAAATTTTTGAAGTTGCATGATAGTACTAGTAATGGAACTCAATCTCTAGTACTATTCCTTCAATTTCTATAGGCTAAAGGCCACTGCATTGGTCTGAAATTATTTTTAGTAATTATTTGACATTTTGAGATTTCTAGAATGGTATGGTTTTCTTAATTTTGAATCTTTTAGAATTACTTATGAATTTTCAAAGTTTATATAAAAAACCTATGACAGCAGACTCGACAGCTAGACCTTTGGTATTGTTATATTGTTTTTCACGGTCTAGTTGATGCTTTCATGGTCTAGAATTATTTTTAGCCTTTGTTTGAAATTTAGGGCTTTCTAAAAAGCTATAATTTGTTTTATTTTTATTTTTTTAGAATTAATTATGATTTTCCAAAGTTCCTACCAGAAAGCTATCATGGCAAACCTGAGAACAAACTATTATTTTTTTGACGCATGATGCTAAACCCATAGAGCATAAGATGTTTTATGATTTTTATGATTGTTATGGATGTGTTTTGGATGGAAGATGATAATGATGAGTTCATATAACACATGAAGCATGAAATGAATAAATGGAGCCTTACATAACATAAATTAATACATTAAAATATATGAATTTTCTTGCAAAGTATATGAAGTTTAGCTTATGTAAGGGAATGGGAAAGCTAGAAGAGTATGGTATTACATGAGAGTTGTTATGATTATATGATAGTTATAATTGTAATGTCCGATTTTTGTTAAACGACGAAAACAGAGCGTGTTTTCAAAGTAAGTCCCCTGAAATGAATTAGTTAAGGTCTCGAAAAATTTGAGTAACATTTTAGCCTCCTAAAAATGAGAATTTTAGCCTTAGACAGAAGGAAAAATAGAGTTAGAATGAAAAAACAAATTTTGACGGAAAACCTACGAACCGTAATGGCATTTTCATAATTTTGAGCAATTTTTGGAATTCACACAAGAGAGCTTTTTAAATGAAAATTTTGAGTTCTTTGGGGTTTTTGGAGTCCTTAAAAACCATGAGAAGCCCCAAAACAGTTAAATCCCCTTCCGGTGGATTATTTCCAACGTTAGTGTGCCCGAACTTTGATGGATTTGTTTGGAAAGGTTTTAGCTCCAATTTGAGTGATTCCAATGGCATTTTATTTAATTGGAACCTAGATTTTATAATGGAAAAGATGGTTCTAAGAAAAGAGCTAAAACGAAGGAGAAACAAAAATGCAAAGTACAAAGGGCAAAATTGAAATTTTTGAAAAAGTTATTTTTCCCTACTTATATATAGGCGGCACCTCACACTCTCCCTCCTTTAGCATTAGATTTTTCAGCCCCAAACTAGAAGCAAAACCCTAGGAGAGAGGTACCCAAGAGAGGACAAAGAAGGAGGAAGAAATCAAGCTTTAAGGTATAGTTCCATAGTGATTTTTCATGTTTTTCTTTATCCACACCTCCTCTCCTCCCATTTCCTTGGTTTCCTTTGATTAAAATGAAGTTTATAAATCTGATTCAAGGGAGAAATTCAAGGAAAATTTCGGATTTGAATAGAGGAGTTTGGAGAAAGCAAGATTCAAGCTAAATAAAGCAAGAAAACTAGATAAAATTGCATCCTATGGTTGATATCTTCCATAACACTTCTTCTCCATTTCGCCTAACCCTAGGAGCTATAGGAGGATCTAATTTTTAAGCCTAATCAAGCATGAATCTTAGGTATTTGATGGAGAAGAATAAGAATATGCAAAGAAAACAACAAAATAACTATTAGATTTCAAGATGCAAATTCTAGGATTTCAAGTGTTCATTCAAATTTTTGATTTTGTGTGATGATTCTTAGGTTTAATTAAGAGTTTAAGTGAGTTCTTGAGGCTCCCAAGATGCTCCCACATGCTTCTTCCTTCAAGAAAACAAAGAAAACTTTAAGGAACCCTAACCTAGGCATAGTCTCAGCCAAAGCATGTTCATATAGCTAGGAATAGTTTTAAATTTTTCTAAGGCCATTCTTGAGTCATATTTGATGAATGAAAATGAAGGCAGGCCTTGGAAAAAATTTAGAACTCATAGAAAGTAATTTGATGTGTTAGGTTCCATATTATGACCTAAAGAAGCAACATGATGCTAGGCCCTTTGTTTTAATAGTGTGATGACTCCAAGAGGCTTAAAAGGAGTCAAGAATCATATTTGAAAGGAAAGAATGAGGCTTAGAAGTTATTTGAGAGGTGTTGCTTCATTAGGTGTATTTCTGGACCATAATGGGGGTTATAGAGCAATTTAGTGTTTAACCAAGTTGTGTGGCCTTAGAATATGTTTCATGGACCTAATTGGCTCCCATAAATTGTCTCTAGGCTAAGAGAAACCATTTCCACAAGTTTGTGGGTGTGTGGCTGAAAGAGAGGCTTGAAATCTAAGAAAAAAGTGTGTAATTGTGTGTAAGGTAGCTCTCTCCACCTTCTCTCATCATAGATGTGTGTTTAGCTTGTCTTAGAATATGTGTATGTGTATTTTCAAGCCATGAAAAGTATGCTAGTATAATTTTGTATGCCATGATTTCATGATGTCATGTTATGTTTTCAAATGAATGTATAATGTTTGTTGAGCTTGCTTGAGTGAGGAGAGGCTAAGAACTCTTCATCATGATGGGGATGAGCCAAGAAACCCTTGAGATTGGTTGAGATAAAGTAAAGAGTATCCCAAAAGCAAAATGGGCTCCCAAGAGTATAGTTGAGTCTAAAGCTCTTAAAGAATGGGTGAGGCAAGTCCAAAATCCATGAAGAGAAGTGTGAGGCCAATCCAAACACTTGGTGAGCTCTTGAATGACTTGTCCACATGCTAAGTTTATTTTTGGAATGTTCATGACTTCCATGATAACCATGCATGATTTTTAAGGCTAGCTTTGCATATATTATGTATGATTGAATGAGAGATAAGCTATTGGTATTCTTTGAATCTCATTCCCTC
Source organism: Erythrophleum fordii (assembly GCA_032878935.1). Classification (NCBI taxonomy): domain Eukaryota; kingdom Viridiplantae; phylum Streptophyta; class Magnoliopsida; order Fabales; family Fabaceae; genus Erythrophleum; species Erythrophleum fordii. The sequence goes on along the minus strand of JAVQMF010000054.1, from coordinate 24,105,035 downwards.
TTCTCCAATGATCTCACATGCTAGGTGGATCAAGTGAATATGCTAAAGGGAGCCAACAACATTGAAGGAAGAAGATTAACATCCATATGTTTAGCATTTACCTTTTTAAAACCATAATGAACCATAATGATGCATATGAGTGTTGTAAATGGCTTATGACCCTTGAGACATATGTAATTATGATATTATATGATGTAGAAATGAAAGTATGTGTTATGTGAATGATGGAATGTGAATTGAGTATGTATAACAAGAATAGCTTCATGAATGAGTTTATGGAAATGTGCATATGTGTGCATGGAATGGCCAAAATGAGATGCATGGGGTTTGGGACCATTTGGGTAGCTCACAGAAGCCCTAAATGTGCTTTTAGACTTCCCTAAAAGGTGCCAAAACCAAAGGAAATCCATTTGGTAATTTTGGTATCCCATATGGAGCAAAAAATAACTATAATGGAACCTTATGTCACTTTTTGGCCAAATGAGTTATTCTTAGTCTGAGATTTGGCATGCAATTAGGTCTCATTAAGAGATTTTTGAAAAGTTAAAGATTATAATTTTTGGAGGTCTACAGAATATTTGAGAATTTTCCAAAGTTGACAATTTTTTTGGTTTTGGTTTGCTGCACTACTCATTTGGTCTGAAAATGAATTCTGTCACACAAGGCACAAATGATGTCCAATTGCCATGATATTTGATATAAAAAAACTAGATATTCACAGTGACTCATAGCAACTAGAAGTATCCCATTTGGGGGTCTAGAGAGGGAGATATGAATTTTTGAACATTTTATCTAGTATCAGTAGTTTTGCTCGACCTAAGTTACTGTTATATTGAATTCTGAGGCCTGGGTGTGATGAAATGGTCTAAAAATATTTTTCCTCTCTATCTAACATCTACAAATTTTTAGATTGGTATCATTTGAATGGATTGGATTTTTGTGAAATTAATTGGACATTTTCAAAGTTTTCTGCAAAATTCTGTGACAGTTCCAGAATACAGTCTGATCTCTGGACTATTTTGGATGTCAAATGTTCTCTGTGATGGATGTTATGGTTTGGATGTATTTGTAGTATGAAGTAGAAATCCTTAGCTTTCCAGAATGGCTAAGAATGTGTGATTTTGATTTTTTTAGAATTAGTTATGATTTTCCAAAGTTTGGTCAGAAAAGGGGTAAATTTGGCCAAAATTAAACAACCACATTTCATACTTCATTTCGGTTTCCATAAGTAGTGGGCATGATTTTGTGATGCAAAAGAGTTTTATTGATGTAATTAAATATAAGAATATATAGCATGAGCTCACATAGTCTACGTGACATTGAATAGAATTTTAATATACGACGCGGCGCAAAAAAATCCATTATTTTATCCTCTTTTTCATATGTTCTCATGAAATTTAGTGATGTAAAGCACATGAGTATCATGAAATGGGCTATAATTTATGGTGTTACAATAATCAAGAGTATGCTTCTCGATTTAGAGACATTGTTGAAAAATTTTTATAGTTATGAATAGATGGTGAATGAGCTAGGGCTAAGATGTGCAAAGATAGATGCATGTCTTAATCACTATATGCTATATTACGAAGAAAATAGTGAGAAAACCATTTGTTCAATGTGATAGCATTTTTGATTGAAAGCAACTAGAAAGATGTTCCATTCTTAATGTTGCAGTATTTTCTCATTGTTATAAGACTTTAACATTTGTTCATGTCTAAGAACATTGCACAATGGATGTGTTGTGTGACGACCCTAGATTCTAATATCAGTGATTATAGCTAAATACACAATTAATAGATAATGATCAAGGTTTGGAGTCATTGCAATTAATTACATTAAGAAAATATAGGGAAAATTTAAACCTTGATACTACTAGGATCATCAACTAACAACCATAACGGGAATATGCATAAAAGGGGTTTGTACCATCATTAAAGGTTTAGGATTCATCCATTAATCAATTTCAACCAACAAAAATATCCCACCAATGTACTCAAACTATTCCCTAACATTATCCTTACTGAAATTAAGGTTTCTAGGTCAAATATAGGAGTTTGGGGACTTGCGCCGCGACTTGGAGCTTTCCCGCCTCGGCTAAGTTAGGTTCTGGAGCTTGAAAACTGAGTTTTTAGACTTGCGCCGCGGCCTAGAACTTTTGCGCCGCGGCCAAGTTGCTCTCGGGAATTTTCCTGACTTTCGCCGCGGCTAACCTATGTGGCGCCGCGGCGAGTTTTGCTACTGTAACCTCCCTAATTAATTTTCTCGACTCGTGCCGCGGCGAGACTTCTTGCGCCGCGGCGAGGTTACGTCCTGTCACCTCCTGGGCGATTATTTTTACTCCGCGCCGCGGCAAGATTTCTCAAGCCGCGGCGTCCCTCGCCACTGTCACTTCCTAGGCCGCGGCGAAGCCTTCCTGGCCGCGACGTGATTCCCTTCTGTCACTAGTTTCACTATATTTCGCCCCCTACACTCCATTTCTCTTCTTAGGGACATTCTAAGGTCACTTCCCCTCATTTTATATAGCTCTAAAGGCATTTATCTACCTTATTTACTTAGCTATTCTTCCATTACCAATTCAAAACTTATATGCCCATTTCCATTCTCTAATCACCCTCTATTAGCAAGTTCATAAAATAGCAACAACAGAATATACATGAATTACCAGCAACTATCCTTTAATACTCAATCAATAGGGGTTCCATACAATGGGGGTTTATACCAATATCTCAAGAATTACATTTCCATCGACAACCATATTATAGGTCAACAAAGTGTACAGCAGATCATATGAATCCATACATCAAATACTAAGTCAAGAGGGGGTCTAACCCTTTAGTACATACATTTTCAATGAATCAAATGTTCAAGCCTACACTTGGCAATGCAGATACATGATGATGCTATACATTAAGGAATACAAAATTAGCATCTATACTAGCTAAGTCAGCCCAAGTGTAGCCATCTCCCCATAGGTTGAAGCTTATGGATTTTCATCAACTTGCTTACCCTTATCCTTACCCGAGGAACCTTCACCTGAAATATTGATCCCATAACACGGGGTGAGATACACATCTCAGTAACCAAGGCAATTCCATCATATAATCCATTTCAATCAACATATATACATGAATCAAAATTCATATCAGAATCATATCAGTCATTTCAGCAAATGAAACAATTAGGCTATCATGATTACTATCCCATACTAGCAATCATATTATCACATGTTAAAGGCCATTAACACCGGGAGAGGCCCGTCCACGGCACCTACTCCCTTTTGAGCACAACCAGGGCTCAGTGCATCTGGGGTTGATCATACCCGGTGCCTGATCATGGCACATGCACGGGTGGCAGCCGCACCACAGCTCCACCATGGACTCACAAGGTCCAATCATAATACAACAGATAGCCAACCAATTCATTCAACATTTCAAATCATTCATATATATAGCAAATATGAAATTAAAATAGATACATGCATGGAATTACTGTAAACCCCGGTTACCTCACTTGCAGATAATTGCAACAGCCACCACAAATCCCAAATTCGGATTCAAGTATCTCCCACCAGAATTCTCAATGTTTCACCCAAAATCCTAAGCAAATTCGTACCAAGTTAATACCCATAATATAAATAAGCTATGGGGGTCTCAAACCAACAAAGAAAGTATCAAAATGGGGGGTTTAAAGTCACCAAATACCAGCCCCAACCTCAACTTACGAATTTCACCAAGAAAACCCCTAACCACTCACTTTTCAGATTTTGGGTATAATGAAATCTCTCCAAATGAAAAACTAATCAGACCAAATTAAAGAGGAAGATGAGGGGATTAAGTTGTATAACTATTACCTTGGCCAAATCTTGCTCCAAATGTGAGAAAATGCAGAATTATGTCAAGAACCCTAGCCTCCTCTCCTCACCTCCGAAATTCTCTTCTATTTTTGTGTTTCAGCAAATGAGGGGAAAAGTGGCTGAAGCAATTAGGGTTTAGATGGGTTTAAGTTGGGTCAAGGGGTTGGGTCATGGGTTGCTCCAAGTCCAAATCCAATTGGGTTTCAGATTTTGCTTGTTGGGCCAGTTTTTAATTGTTGGGCTGCATAATTCTGTTGGGCCAGTTTTCACACATTGGGTTGCTAAAGTTTAATGGGATTTGGGCCTAATTTGATGAGCTCAAGGGCTTGGGTTTGCACAAGAGTAATTAGGCCACTTAATTGAGCCTACACAAGATAAATCTTGGGCCTCTATCTCATTAAATTAATTTAGGTCTACCTCTAGTTCATTGGGCCTCCATTAGCCTCTTATCATAATTTAATTAATTTGGGCCTAGATGTAAATCTCTATCCTACATAAATCCTTAACCCATATTAACAATTTATCTCTCTAGAATACCTATTCACTAACTTGCCCAATTATGCTCTATTAATTATCCTTAATTAATCTTAATCCATAATTAACACTTTAATTAATTTCAGGGTGTTACATGTTGGCACTTGAAGGAAGTCCCTAGGAATGAAAGGGTTTATCAATAATTTGTTAGATGCAAAGGGTTGGAAAAATTTAAATACTACCTATCCTAAATTTACCTAAGGGACCCAAAATGTTCAACTTAACTCTGCATGAACGAGTTCAATCCATTTAGTTCCTTGGCCATACTATACTCATGTTGGTTATTTGGTCAGTTTTTCTAACATCATATAACTTTCCACCTAACATGTGTATAAGGAGGTAACATATATTTCTCATCTTAGTAATTCTTAAGCTAAAGTCACTTGGTAAAAGTTTAGATGTATACCTAAAGCCCTTAATCAATGACTTAAGATTGTTGTTGGAGGATGGAGTTAACACTTATGATATGGCAAAGAAACAAAATTTTAACATGAGAGCAGTATTATTGTGGACCATCAATGACTTCCCTATTATGGAATGTTGTCTCATTAGATCATGCACAAAAGGCTTACTTGTCCCTATTGTAAGGAGAATACTAAGTCATTTGTGTTAAAGCATGTAAAAAAGTATCGTTAATTTAATTGCCATTACCAGTATCTACATTTTGAACATCCATTTCACCATGATAAAATTTCATTCAAGAAATCTATAGTGGAGAAATCTTTGCAACTCAATCAAGGTAGATGAACATCTTTAATATGGTGTGGTGACTAGAAGAGATTATGTGTAGGGTGTAATTAGGTCTATAAATAAAATCTGGTTTAAAAATGATCACAAGTAGGTCAACGGGAGCATATTATGGGATTTTTCTTATTGAAACACAAACTAGATATGACATAACCTTGATGTCATACATGTACAGAAGAATGTGTTTGACAATATCTTTAACATTGTCATGGATTAAAGGGAAAAACTAAAGATTATGCAAACACATGGGGATTTATGAAGATCTCACAAATGACTAGTTTAAAAAATTAAAGGCCACATATGTCTTCATTGCCACCAAAAGGAAGACAATGTGTGAGTGGATCAAACAACTGAAATTTCTTAAGGGATATGTTTTGAACCTTTGGCACTACATAAATAGGGATGGTAGGAAAATATATTGGATGAAAAGTCATGATTGTCATATGTTTATACAAAGATTAATTCCATTGGCATTTCATAACATGTGCTAAAACCAATATAGGGAGCATTAATTGAACACAACCTCTTTTTTAAGAAATCATGTGCTTGAGATTCAAGAGTTTGACATAGACAAGGTATAAGGGTCCATTGTGGAAATAGTTTGCAATTGTGAAAAACTATTTTCCCATGCATTCCTCGATGTCACGAAACATCTAGTTATGCATATGCCATATAAGGCTAAGGTTGGAGGTCTTGTACAATACAAATAGATGTGTCCATTTAAGAGGTGTGTGTTGTATGTAAAGAAGAAGGTGAAGAACAAGGCTAGAGTCAAAGACTCCATTATGAGGCACACATACTTGAAGAGATCTCCAACTTCCCCTCACTTTATTTTGAGCTACACTTGCAAACCAAACACACTTAGGTTCTGTGAAATGATAATGGTAAAGATGACACATCTAGTCATTGTTTAGCTATATTTGCATATCCTTGTCAAGCCATCAATGGATCTCACATGAAGTTCCTTATGGACATAGAGTTTTCTATTATCCATATGTATGTTTCAGTCAATTGCATTGAAGTTGATTCTTATCTCCAACAAGTTACACATATCTCTATTAGTTAGTATGCTCTATTTATATTTACCTTTCATAATTCATAATTTTGACACTATTTTCATTGATAAGGAAATTTGAAAATTGTAATGTCTAGTTTTCGTTAAATGACAGAAACATACACGTTTTCAAAGCAAGTCCCCTAAGATGAGTGATTCAAGGCTAAATAAAATTTGGATACAATTTTAAATAATAGAAAATGAGGATTTGAGCCTTGAGTTGCCCATAAATCGAGGTCGGGGTGATTCGAAAAATTTGCCAAAAGGCCAGTGGCATTTTCGTAAATAAGTGGACTTTTTGGAAAACATACAAAAGGGCTTTTTAAATGAAAGTTTTGAGTTCTCCGGGGTTTTCAGAGGCCTTAAAGACCATGGGAAGCCCCAGGACCGGTAAAGGCCTTCCGGTGTAATTTTTCCAATGTCGGTTGACCCGAACTTTGACCGATTTGTTGGGAAAGGTTTTAGCTCCGATTTGAGTGATCCCAAAGCTATTTTTCTTAATTAGGAACCTAAATTTTAAAAGAAAAAAGACAGTTCTAAAAAAGAAGCTAAAACGAAGGAGAAACAAAAATGCAAAGTATGAAGGACAAAATAAGAATTTTTGAAAAAGTCACTTTACCCTAGCTATATATAGGTTGCACCTCACATTCTCCCTCATTTCACTTCAGAATTTCCAGCCCCAAATCAGAAGCAAAACCCTTAGAGAGTGGCACATAAAGAGAAGGCAAGAAGGAGGAAAGATTCAAGACTTTAGGTATGGAATTTTGCTTGTTTTCATGCTTTCTCTCCACCAATCTCTTCTCCTATTTTCCTTCTTCTTCTCCATGATTTTTTTGAAGTTTTGAGGGCATTTTTGAAGGGATAACAGAGGGGAAAGTTCAAAATTCAAGTGAGGAGGCCAAGGAAAGCAAGAACAAGCAAGGAAATTCAAGGAAAATAAGGTATTTTGTAATTCTTCCACTTGGTCTTCTTCCTCCCTTCCTTGAGCATTTCGACCTAGATCTAGACAGACCTAAGGAGTCAGATTTTTAGCCAAACCAAAGGTGATTCTTAGGTATTTGATGGAGAGGAATAAGAATATGCAAAGAAAACCAAGAAATAGGCATTAAAAATCAAGATGCAAAACCTAGGGTTTCAAGTGTACCTTCCAATTTCTGAATTTGTATGCTCTTCCTAGGTCTAAGTTAGAGTATAAATGAGTTCTTGAGACACCAAAGATGGTCCCCACAAGCTTCCTCCTTCAAGAAAAGCAAGAGAACTCCAAGAAGTCCAAAGGAAGCCTATGTCTCGGCCTAGGCTTCTTTGTGTAGGTGGGGGGAGTTTTAAATTTTTCTAAGGCCATTCTTGAGTCATATTTGATGAATAAAAGTGAGGGGAGGCCTTGGAAAAAATTTTGAACTCATAAAAAGTGAATTGGTGTCTTAGGTTCCATATTATGACCTAAAGAAGCAACATGGTGCTAGGCCATTTGTTTTAATGAGGTGATGACTCCAAGAGGCTTAAAAAGAGTCAAGAATCATATTTGAAAAGAAAGAATGAGGCCTAGAAATCATTTGAGGGGTGTTGCTTCATTAGGTGCCAATATGGACCATAATGGAACCTATAGAGCAATCTAGTGTTTCATTAAGTTGTGTAGCCTTGTAGTGTGGTTCATGAACTTAATTGGCTCCCATAATTTGTATCTAGGCTAAGAGAAACTATCTCCACCAAATTGTGGGTGTGTGGCCGAAAGAGGAGGCTTGAAAGTTAAGGAAAAAGTGTGTACTTGTATACAAGGTAGCTCTCTCCACCTTCTCTTATGCATGGATGTGTGTTTAGCTTGTTTTAGAATGTGTGTATGTGTATTTTTAAGCTTTGAAAAGCATGCTAGCATGCCTTTATATGCCATGATGCTTAATGCCATGTTATGTTTTCAAATGATTACATGACATTTGTATAAGTTTGCTTGAGTGTGGAGAGGCCAAAAACTCTTCCCTTTGGTGAGGATGAGCTAAGAACCCTTGAGCTTGGTTAAGACAAAGTAAAGAGTCTCCCAAAAGCAAAGTGGACTCCCAAGAGTATAGTTGAGTCCAAAGTGCTCAAAAAATGTGTGAGGCAAGTCTAAAATCCATGAGGAAAAGTTTAAGGCCAATCCAAACACTTAGTGTGTAACAACCGAGAAAAAGGAAAAGGAAAAGAAAGTAGAAAGCTGGAAATTTTCAAAATCTAGAATTCTTGCTAAGTCTTCTCGCAATAGCGAGAAATGGTCTCGCTGTAGCGAGAGTGCCTTCTTGCAATAACGAACGTGATTTTAACTATAGCGAGTGCGAGCATTCCATACAAAAATCAGGGGGGCAGCTCGCTATAGCGTACGCCATAGCGAAAGTGGGGGTCTGGAACTAACGCGAGTTCGCCATAGTAAAGGTTAAATCTCGTCATAGCAAAGAGAACTGATACATGCTCGCTGTAGCGAAGGTTAAGCCTCGCCATAGCGAAGCCAAATAACACGAGCTCGCTGTAGCGAAGGTTAATTTTTGCCGTAGCGAGGGTCAGTTCGGAAGAGAGTAAAAGGTGAGAAATTGACTACATTACACGACCCAACTCATTCTTTCTCTCATATTTGCCCTAGACTTCGACCCAAGGAGAGAAAAGAGGCGTGGAGAGTGAGTGAGACCAAGAGAAGGAGGGAGAGCAAGGGAAAGGTAAGCAAATTTCTCTCTTTTCTCCTTAGAATCTGGTTTTCCTCTCTTTGCCCTCTCTTTCTACGGTTTTGTTTGTGAGATTGATTGGATTTTGGGTATGGGTCAGAAGAGGAAAAAGTGGAAAATACCCTTGAACCTCTTTGTTTTCCTTGCAAATGTGGTTTCCACTACTTTAAGAGCTTGAGAGAGAGGAAGAGTTGATGGCATTCTAGAGAGAGAGAGAGAACCTCTAGGTTCTGGTATGTTAGGAGAGTTTGCTCTAAAGATTACATTCTAAGAGAGTAATTTCATGTTCTTGATTGTGCCTAGGCTCAAGTGAAGTACCTCCATCAATGTGTGAGTGTGAAACTAAGAAGGGAGAAGAGAAATTTAAATGGAAGGCTTGTGTTGGCTCCAAAGGTAGCTCTCTTTCCACTCTTTCTTATTGCATTCTTGGATGTAATAGTCATTGTATGTTTATGTATATGCTTATTGTATGGAATATGACATATGCTATTGCTTTGATGCATTGATGCCAATGTGCTTGTGTGTTGAATTTTGAGAATTGCTCCGGTGAGGTAGTGCCGAAAGTCCCTTGAGATGGGTGAGGTGAAGCCGAAAGTCCCTTGAAATGGGTGAGACAAGGCCAAAAGTCTCATAACTGAGTGAGGCCAAGTCAAAAGTCCCTAAACTTGGGTGAGGCCATCCAAAAGTCCCTAAACTCGGGTGAGGCTAGACCAAAAGTCCCTAGAGCCCATTTTTGGCATTGTTGTGATTTCCATAGCATGTACAACGTGTGTTGGATGTTTGAGAATGGCTAAATGCTTATTCACATGCTTTGACTTGTTATATGCCTTAATTGTTTACTTGAATGAGTGCATGAGCTACTGAGATTCCCTGAATCTCACCCCTTCCCCTCCCAACTTAACATGCTAGGTGGAGCTCAAGGAGAACCGAGTGCACACCAAGGAGCCTAGAAGCATGTGTAGCTAGATGTTAGTTTATTTTGACTATTTTGATGAAATTTTGATGTAAAGAGGTGCCAAAATGAATATGCACCTTCTATTTTTGAGATGTACATGTTGTAGCAAGTGTAAATGCATGAATATATGATGTACAAACTATGTAGAGAGCCAAATTAATGGAAATGTGGGTTTTGCCCCTTTTGTTGAATGTATGAGATAATGTAATTTGGCCAGTAGCATAGTGAGTTTGGAATGTATGATGATTTGGACCACTTGGACATGTTATATAGACTATTTTTATGCTTTTAAACTTGTCCATGAGTAGTGAGAACATGTGAGAGGCCATTTGGACCCATTTTGGACTGTTTGGGTGCCAAAATCGTCAAATTTGTGAGCTCCATCAAAGTATGACTAGATGAGCTCTTCTTGCTATGAAATTTGGCATGCCTCTAGAGTTTGTAGAAATCTTCTTGAGAAGCTAAAGTGGGTAATATTCGGAGGTCTAGAGAATATTTGGCGAATTGTTGAAATTGGGAAAATTTGGTAGTTTGGTCATGTACTGTTCCTATAGGTCAAAAATGAAATCATTGTCATACATAGACCAAATGATGGCCAACTATCATGAAATTTTATACAAATAAACTAGAAAATCACAGTGACCTGTACCAACTAGAATCACCTAAATCGGAGGTTTGTAGAGAGAGAACAAACCTTCTGAAGTTCTATATCAGCATCAGGGAGCCACCTGACCTCCGTTATTGTTCCATCGGTTTTTGGGGTGTAGGGGCTACTGAACTGATCTGGACTTATTTTTTTCCTCTAATAGACATCTGTAACTTTCCAAATTGGTATGTTTTGCCCAGATTGGATTTTTTTGAATTTAATTATGAATTTTCGAAAGTCATGACAGTAAGCTGCACCAGAAACAGTGACAGCCGGACCTCCTTCCCATTTTCGATATCAAACATGGTCCAAACTCAAATTTCGATTGGGAATTATTTTTAGTGTAAAGATAACACTTAGATATGTCCAGAAAGCTAAAGTTACTAGATTCCCATTTTTCTACAATTAGTTATGATTTTTCAAAGTTAGGGTCAAAAATCTGAATTTTGGGCACAAGTGATAAAATGCATTTTTCTAGTTTTTGGCTCTATACCCGTGGCTTATGGATTTTTTTATGCTATGTATGAGTTGTATCAATGGAGTGTGAGTAGAGAATGTGAATGATGGGTTCACAGGACCCACGGGGCAGAAGATGAGTGTATGAAACCCCGTTTCATAGCATGAAAATGCCACGGATTAGTACTAGTTCTTTGGAAATCATATAGAACCGAGCCCAGAGGGAGGCTAGATAGTAGTAGTAGATTATGGTGTTACATAGTGAGCTCTGGAATGTCTTGTATGATTGATTCACATGCCAATATTGTTTTTAAAATGTCTATGATTTCTACCTTCTCCATGCATTTGTGAAACTTGCTTTGCACATATTATATGGGATTGAATGGGAGATGAGCTATTGGGATTCTTTGAATCTCATTTCCTCCTTTCTAATGATCTAACATGCTAGGTGGACCAAGCAATTATGGTGAAGGGAGCCAACCACCATGAAGAGGGACAAGTGACGAGCTTATGCTTATTTTGTCTATTTTGGAACCATAATAATGGTTCAAGATGTGTATGATATTGTATATGTATTATGAACTTGGAGATATATGTAAACATACTATTATGTGATGTTTAGATGTTTGGAAATGATATATGACCATTAGCACATGTTTTGAGTATGTAATGTCATAGTAAGGAAGTTTAAAGTTTGATGAATATGTGTATAAATGTGGGTTGAATGGCCAAAATGAGATGCATGAGGTTTGGGACCATTTGGGCAGCTCACACAAGTCTTAAATATGCTTTTAGACTTACCCAAAAGGTGCCACAACTAAGGGAAGGCCATTTGGCAAATTTGGTACCTCATATGGAGCCAAATTTGACCATAATGGAACCCTATATCACTTTTTGGCCAAATGAGTTAGTCTTACCCTGAAATTTGGCATGAAATTAGGTCTCATTGAGAGCTTTCTATAAAGATAAAGATTATAATTTTCAGACCTAGGGAATATTTGATAAATTTTCAAAGTTGGGATTTTTCATGGATTCTGGTATGGGTACTGTTCATACTGGCAGTTTTGTATTCTGTGTCACCCGATGGCCAAATGGTGTCCAATGCTTATGAAATTTTATATGAATAAACTAAAGGTCATAAGGTTTCTTTGTCCACCAAGACCACCTCATTTGGAGGTCTGAGCAGAGCATTATGCATGTTTGAAGTTAACTGTCAGTATCAGTAGCGCCCCAGGAGCTCATTTACTATTTCATAATTCTAGATGGCTAAATGTATCTGTTTCATTCTAAAACTATTTTTAGTATCAAGTTAAAATTTTTAGATTTTTAGAATGACTAAATTTGTATGATTTAAATTTTTATAGAATTAGTTATGAAGTTTAGAAGTTGGTATCAGTAAACTGAACAACAGCCCAGGCAGCCAGCAACCTCTGTAGTTTCTTGGATGTAAAACTTCTTGTGTGATGAATTTTGTGACCTGTACATATTTTGTGTTAAGTAGACATCCTAGGCTTTCTAGAATGACCAAGATTTCATGATTTTGAATTGTTTTGATTTAGTTATGATTTTCCAAAATTGGGTCAGAGAATGGAGCAAATCTGCCCAAAAATATACATGCTTATTTTGAGCTCCATTTCGGTTTCCATGAATTGTAGGCATGTTTTTATGATGCAAATGAGTTGAAATAATAAAATTAAATATGAGGAAGTATAGTATAAGCTCACACGGTCCACGTGACACTGAATTGAATTTTTTAGATATAGCGCAATGTGGAAAAGTCTATTATTTTCATCCCCTTTTTCATATGCTCTTGTGGGATTGATAATACAAAGCTTATAATGGTATGAAATGAGCTAGAAGTTATGGTGTTACAAAAACTCATTTAAAGAACAAACCATAACATCACCTATGATGAAATGTTAAGACATCAGAACATAGAACTTGCTAAATAGCTTAAACAACTTATAAGTTTATATCTTTAGCATAGTAATGTAGCATGCCTATTTTATAACTCAATTGTTTGATAATCCCTAGGTAAATATGGTTGAAGTTGATGATACAATCTATTGTTCATCAAAGTAGGTGAACAACTATAATGGCATGATAGTCAATAGATATAGATTTCACACAAAAGAATATGGCCAGAATAAGATAGCCATTAATAATGGTATCTAAATAAAAGGTAATATATATGGTGATGGTGAACTAATTTACTATAGCATTCGTAAGGAGATCATAAAGTTATCATATATAAAAGACAAAAATAAAGTAATTTCATTTCGATGCCATTGGTTTGACTCAAGCTGTGACGACCCTAAATTCTAACATCGGTAATTATAGTTAAATACATGATTAATAAATAATGATCAAGGTTTGGAGTCGTTGCGACTAATCACATTAAGAAAATATAGGGGAAATTTAAACCTTGATACTACTAGGATCATCAACTAACAACCATCACGAAAACATGCATAAAAGGGTTTGTACCATCATTAAGGCTTAGGATTCATCCATTAATCAATTCCAACCCACAAAACATCCCACCAATGTCCCCATGCTACTCCCTAACATTAGCCTTACTGAAATTAGGGTTTTTAGGTCAAATATAGAAGTTTGGAGACCTGCGCCGTGACGTGGAACTTCCCCGCCGCAGCTAAGCTAGGTTCTGGAACTCGAAAACCAAGTTTTTAAACTTGCGCCGCGGCCTGGAACCATTGCACCCCGCCCACGTTGCTCTCTGGAATTTTCCTGACTTTATCGCTGCGGCGAGTTGGATCTGCACCGTGGCCAACCTATGTAGCGCCGCGGTGAGTTTTGCTACTGTAACCTCTGTAATTAATTTCCTCGACTCGCGCCGCGGCGAGGTTACGTTCTGTCACCCCCTGGGCGATTATTTTCACTTCGCGCCGCGACGAGATTTCTCAAGCCACGGCGTCCCTCGCCACTGTCACTCCCTAGGCCGCGGCGAAGCCTTCTTGGCCGCGGCGTGACTCCTTTCTGTAGCTGTTTTCACTATATTTCGCCCCCTACACTCCATTTCTCTTCTTAGGGACACCCTAAGGTCACTTGCCCTCATTTTATATGGCTCTAGTGGCATTTATCTACCTTATTTATTTAGCTATGCTTCCATTACCAATTCAAAACTTATATGCCCATTTCTTTCCTCTAATTACCTCCTATCAGCAAGTTTATGGAATAATAACAACACCAATCATACACCGTTGATATTTAACATTTGATACACTTTCCATTATTAGCCAATTACAGTCATAAGGTTCAATTCCATGATAATCGAATTACATATACAATCCCTATACTTGGCAACTCATGATGCAATGCAGCAATGATACAAAACTAACAATTTAATTACAATACATTTTGTCAAAGCTCCCAGACCTATGTGCTACCAAACCATTTAACAGGCTCTCGTTAATTTTCTCCTTGCCACTAAGAGGTCCAATCCCTGAAAATGTTAGCCCACAACGGGGTGAGATATACAATCTCAGTAACACAAGGAAATTTCCATATATATGTACAGGTCAATCAAACCAAGACAATCTCATGTCATCAATATCAGAATCATCAATTCAATTGGCAAATGAACTAGTTGAGCTACCAATGACTACTGTCCCATACCAGCAATCATACATAACATGTTAGTGACTAATAACACCGGGAAAGGCCCGTCCACGGCACCTACTCCCTATTGAGCACAACCAGGGCTCAGTGCATCGGGGTTTGATCACAACCCAGTGCTCGATCGTAGCACATGCACGGGTGACAGCCGCACCACAGCTCCACCATGGACTCACAAGGTCCAATCACAATAACAATCAAGTAGTCAACCAGTCATTTAACATTTCAAAATCAAGCATGTGTAACAAATAGCAGATTAACATGAGCATATACATGGAATTAGGAAAATAACCCAGTTACCTCAATGAAGCCAATTACTCTTCCTCTAGCTACCATAATAATCCAAATGCACACCAAGCCTATAACAAGCATCATTATCATCATTCTTGTTCACAATTAAATATTCAAAGAGTTGAACTACTAATAACAGACTAGAGGTTACTCACCCAATTACCAAGGGATTTAACTTCGGATTTCAACTTCCCCACACCAGAAATTTCCATAGTTCACTCCAATTTCTGGGTAATTTCACATGAAACCAAAGCCCATATCATAGGTCAACTATGGGAGTCTCAAACTAACAGAAAATGCATCAAAATGGGAGTTTAAACTCATCTAATACCAACCCCAACCTCAACCTACGAATTTCCTCAAGGAAATCCCCAAACACCCACATTTCAGATTTTGGGTATAATGAAATTACTCCAAATGAAAAACTAATCAGACCAAATTAAAGAGAAAGATGAGAGGATTAAGTTGTATAACTATTACCTTGGCTGAATCTTGCTCTAAGTGTGAGAAAATGCAGAATTCTTGCCCTAAACCCTAGCCTCCTTCTCCACCTCCGAATTTCTCTTGTGGTTCAGCAAAATGAAAAGTGGCTGAAGCAATTAGGGTTTTAGGTGGGTTTAAGTTAGGTCAAGGGGCTGGGTCATGGGTTGCTCCAAGTCTAAACCCAATTGGGTTTTCAGATTTTGCTTATTGGGCCAGTTTTCAATTGTTGGGCTACAGAATTTCATTGGGCCAGTTTTATACATTGGGTTGCTGAAGTTTAATGGTGTTTGGGCCCAATTTGAAGGGCTCAAGGGCTTGGGTCTGCACAAGGGTTATTGGGCCACTTAATTGAGCCTATACAAGATAAATCTTGGGCCTCTATCTCATTAAATTAGTTTGGGTCTGCCCCTAACTCATTAGGCCTCCATTAGTCTCTTATCACATTTCATTAATTTGGGCCTAGGTGAAGTTTCTATCTCAATTAATTCTCAAGCCTATATTAATAATTTATCTATCTAAAATCCCTATTTACTTAACTTGCCCAATCATCCCTATTAATTATTCTTAATTAATCTTAATCCATGATTAACACCTTAATTAATTTCGGGGTGTTACACAAGCAATGGTATTAAGCTAGATGACAAGTTTAAGTTAGTTGATGTCAGGCCCTAAATAACCTTTTAAAACCTCTTATGTGTTTATGTTTGCTAACAAATGGAACAAGTATGCTACACAAGATACCTACTTGGTAGTGGTAAAGGTATTGGTGATTAGTGGTTGCTTATAAGTTTAGGTTGAAACCTTTTACAACTAAGACAATAAATGGAGTGAAGTCTATGATGAAATTTATAATGTCTGGTTTTCGTTAAACGATAGAAACAGGTGCTTTTTCAAAGTAAGTCCATCGAAATGAATTAGTTAAGGTCCCAAAAAATTTAAATAGCATTCTAGACTCTAAAAAATGAGAATCTCAGACTCAGATAAAAAAAAAATAGAGTTAGAATAAAAAAATAAAATTTAATGAAAGACTTACGAAACATAATGGCATTTTTATAATTTTGAGCAAATTTTGGAATCCACACAGAAGGGCTTTTTAAATGAAAGTTTTGAGTTCTCTAGGGTTCTCAGAGGCTCTAAAAATCATGAGAAGTCCTGGGATAGTTAAAACGCCTTCGGTGGATGTTTTCCAATGTCAGTGTACCCGAACTTTGACAGATTTGTTCGAGAATGTTTTAACTCCGATTTGAGTAATTCCAAAGAAATTTTACTAAATTGGGAACTTAAATTTTATAATAGAAAGGACGGTTCTAAAAAAAGAGCTAAAATAAATTAGAAACAAAAATGCCAAAACAAAAGGATAAAATTAGAATTTTTGAAAAGTCTTTCTTTCTCCCACCTATATATGTAGGGCACCTTGTAATACCATATTATTTCTAACATTAATCCCTCTCTTTCAAGTGGGAATATGCACTTTATTAAGGAAATCTCAAGAAAATACATTAAAATAATAAATTAAATTGTGTTACGTAGCGGATAAATTTTTCATTTTGCGTCTTTGGGACCCCATGAGCTCATTAACAATATTCTCTAATTATTTTCCATATATAAAAATCATAACATTCTTAAAAAATGGCACAAACCATGGATTAAGGGTCAAAAATCCTAAAATTTTCTTCATTTCCCGCAGCTATACAGTGGCAGATTTCAAAGGCAACTTTGAAACATCATAACTAAATGTAAAAAAATTGAAATCACACAAACCATAGCTTTTTGGAAAGCTCTGGATCTTAAGTTCTCACTAAAAATAATTCTAGGATATGAACATAGCCGTTAGACCATGTTTGACAATGAAATAGCCACAAAGGTCTGGCTGTCCTTGGTACTGATATAGCTTATTATCATAAACTTAAAAAATGTTCAATTAATTTCACCAAAATCCAATCCATGCAAATGATACCAATATAAAAAGCTACAGATGTTAGCTAGAGAGAAAAATAACTCTAGACTAGTTTAGGCCTTGAAAACTAATCAAATAGTGACATAGGTCTGACTAAAAGCCTAATACTAGATAGAAACTTCAAAAATTAATATCTCACTCTCTAGACGTCCAAATGAGGTGCTTCTAACTAGAACAAGTCACTGAGAAGGTCTAGTTTCTTTTTGTAAAATTTTGTGGTGATTAGGCATTATTTGTCTCATGAGTAATAGAGTTTCATTTCAGACTATAACTACAGTAACGGTGACCAAATCAGAAAAATTTTTCAACTTTAAAAATTCATCAAATATTCCATAAACCTTCAAAAATTCTGTACTTTAGCTTCCCAAAAAGATCTCAACAAGCTTTAGGTGCATGCCAAATATCAAATTAAGAAGAGCTCATTTGGGTAAAAAGTGATATAGCCTCATAAAATGACGACTTTTACTCCATATGAGGTACCAACTTAGTTCAATTAGTCTTCTTTAGTGTTTGGCACCCCTTGGGCAAGTTTAAAAGCATGATTATGACTTGTAGGAACTACCTAAGTGGTCCTAAACATCATGTATCTCATTTTGACCATTTCACACCCAAGAATACATACATTCAAGTGTGCACCCAAGTGTTCAATTTTCATATTTCCATTGTCTTGGAACCATACAAGGTTCATATGTCATTCATACATAATATTACATTTGTTCATGGTCTTACATTACAAAATAACATGTAAAATATCACTCGCACATTGATACATAAAGAAAACTACAAAAGGTTTAAAATATAGCCCTTCAAGACTTTTGGCTTGCGTTCTTTGCTTCTTGTGAGCCACCTAGATAATTCAAGATGGAAGGGAAAAGGAGAGTGAGATTCCAAGAATCTCAATAGTTTACACACCCATTCACATACACATTCAAGGCATTTATACATCTAAGCATATGTATGGAAGGTTTGGCAACCATAAAGTATGCAAAGTTAAAATTTGCATGTCACTTATTCACATTCAAGCCAAGACTATACTTTAGGGACTTTTTGGTTTGCCTCACCCCATTTCTAGGACTTTTGGATTTGTCTCACTCATCGTCTAGGGACTTTTGATTTGGCCTCACTCTTCCAAGAGACTTTTGGCCTTGTCTCACCCATGCCATGAGACTTTTGGCATCTCCTTACCTTCATTAAGGGACTTTTTATGAGCCATTTCCACAATTATAGTCATTCGAGAAGATACGTTGGTACCAATATAAAGTCAAGGCATTGAGTGGCATATCATCAAGTCATAAGAACACACACAAGCATACAATAACAAACATATGCACACAAGAATGCAAAGAGAATGAGGTGGAGAGCTACCTTGAACTTATGCAAGCTTTTCTTGATCCTTTCCTTCCCTCTTTTTGTCCTCACAAGTGCACCTAGGTGGTGGATGTTCTCTTGGCCTAGGCACCATAAACAATACACAATTACACTCTTGAAGCAAGCTAAGACACTAAACTAAAGCTTGAATATACACTTGGTCTCATAAGTGGCATAATGGTTCCATAATTGGCCCAATGAAGCAGCTCTCATATTTTAAGTTCTAGGCTCCATTCTCTTATTATTTTTGGACTTCTTGGACTCATTTAAGGTCCTTGGAGTCCTCACACATTCACTTGTACAATTGGAAAATCAAGTTACTTCTTAAGACACCATTATGGACGCCATTGCTCCATCTTCCAATCCATGGCTCCTAAATTTTTTTCAATGGTTTCTCCCATCTCCTAACATCATATAAAGTCCCAAACCAAGGTTAGAACAAATTAAAACACTCCCTAGCTCTATGAACTAGTCTAAGCTGAGACAAGTACACCAAGGAAGGTTCATGGAGTTCTTGATTTTTTCTTAATGGGAGAGCTACTTAGAAAGGTTTCTAGAGGTCTTAGGAGCTCAAGGAAAATTCAAATAGCCAAGTAATTATTCATACAAAATCAGATTTCACAAAACCCTAAAGAAGCCTACACTTCTTTATCTTGTTTTTGATAGCCACTATTTTTGCAATAGATTCCACAAGCGTATGGATCGCTTTTGTAATATAGTGAATCAAGGTCATCTCACAGAGAATTGAATTAAACTCAATTAAGCCTAAGGAAATTCACTTTTGTTTAAGTCAAGATGCATAACTACTAATGTGGGGAATTAAAATAAAATAAAAGTAAATAAGTACTGAGCATTAATATCGTTCTGATTAGATAAACCACTAAGAAATATCCTAGGTTTCTATCCCTTGATTGGCATGAATTGAGATGCTCGATTAATTGGTTAATCAACAATTTGAAGGTTGGGGAGATTAACTGAGCCCAAATGTCTCTCGAACCACTTAGACTTCTATTTTAATTAATTGCATACTTCTTTCATAATTAATCAGGTGAAATATATCCAGCCTCTTCCACCACTTAAGGTTATTGAGCATATTTCTATACCTAAGAACAAAACTAATGTAACTTAATCTCAATTCTAAGTTGCTTAATTAATTGGTCCATTGAGATTTCCCTTTTTCAAGAGCTAGCCTCAAACTTCCCAATTCAACAAGAGATGGCCAAACTCTTACATGAAACATAAGGGACAGATTAAGTATTCAAATCATTAATGAACCTAATTTAACCTTGCAAAATCCTTATTGCATGAGAATAGGTTCAAGTAAACCTAGGATCAAAGAAATCTAGCTACATATAGCTCTACACATTGTAAACATATTTAGAAATTCGAAGAGACAAGGAATCATGAAAGAGAAGATGGAGGATCTAAGAAAACTTAGTGCAATCATGTTGATTCAGTTTCCAATCTTTAACCCAAGCTCCTTCTCCTCAAACCCTATCTCTTTGGTGCGTTTTCCTCTTTAGAATTTCTCCTCCCAACTCAAAATGACCAAATCCTAGTAGCCCATCATGTTTTTAGCTCGCAAATCAAAGTTGTGTATTTCAGCAGCTGATCTTGTTATGGCAAGGGGTGTCTCTGGTTATAGCGAGATCTTATAGACGCCCAAATTTTTGCTGATCTCGCTACTGCCTGTGCTAAAGCTAGAAGCTCCTTGGATTTTGTATGAATCACGATTTTGCTATGGCGAATTGACTTCCTTGTGTAACACCATAATATTTTAGCCTTTCTCATATAATTGGAATGCCTCATGCCATGCACTTCATGAAAATCACAAGGAATAGCATATAAAATATTGATTATTTTTGCATTATGTCATATATAAAAATTTTGTTCAGTGTCACGTGGACCGTGTGAGCTCATACCATGCATCCTCATATTTAATTACATGAATACAACTCATTTCCATCATAAAATATGGCCTACATCTCAAGAATCACGAAGGGAAGCATGATATATTCACATATATTCTCGGCTAGATTTTGGCTCTTTTCTATCCAAATTTTGGAAAATCATAACTAATTCTAGAAAAATTGAAATCATACATTCTTGGTCATTCTAGAAAGATATGGATGTCTATTTCATTCTAAAAATATGTACAAACCATAACATCCATCACAGAGTATGTTTCACATCTGAAAAGGTCTAGAGATCAAACTATCACTGATGCTATCATAGATTTCTGTAGCAAACTTTGAAAATGTCGAATTAATTCCACAAAAATTCAATCCATGAAAATGATACCAATCTAAAAATTTATGGATATTAGATAGAAGGGAAAAATAGCTGCAAACTAGTTCAAGCAACCCAAACCTTGAAATTCAATGGAACAGTAACTGTGGTCAGGTAAGGGTCTTGATACTGGATAGAATTTTTAAAAATTCATACCTCCCTCTCTAGACCTCCAAATGAGGTTCTTATAGTTGGAATGACTCACTATGAATGTCTAGTTTCTTTGTATAACATTTTGTGGCAATTAGACATCATTTGAGCCCTGTGTGACATATTTCATTTTTGGACCAAATGAATAATGCAGCAGACCAAAATCAGAAAATTTGCCAATTTTGGAAATTCATCAAATATTTTGTAGACTTCCAAAAATTATGTTATTTAGCTTTCCAAAAAGCTCTCAACAAGCTCTACATCAAATCTCAGATCAAGAAGAGCTCATTTGGATAAAAAGTGACATAAGGTTCTATTATGATCAATTTTAGCTCCATATAGGGTACCAAAATGACCAAATGACTTTCCTTGGGTTTTGGCACCCTTTGGGCAAGTCTAAAAGCATAATTGGGACTTGTGTGAATCACCCAAATGGTCCCAAACCTCATGCATCTCATTTTTGCCATTTCATCTACACATGCATAATTCCATAAAACCATTCATGAAACTAGTTTGCCATCATATACTCAAATCACATTCTAATGGCTACATGACATATTCTCTCATTCATACATGACATATTATCTAATTACATATTGTAACACCCCGAAATTAATTAAGGTGTTAATCATAGATTAAGATTAATCAAGGATAATTAATAGAGCATGATTGGGCTAGTTAAGGAAATAGGGATTTCAAATAGATAAATTATTAATATGGGTTAAGGATTTATTTAGGATAGAGAATTACCTCTAGGCCCAAATTAATTAAATCCTGATAAGAGGCTAATGGAGGCCCAATGAACTAGAGGTAGACCCAAATTAATTTAGTGAGATAGAGGCCCAAGATTTATCTTGTGTAGGCTCAATTAAGTGGCCTAATGATCCTTGTGCAGACCCAAGCCCTTGAGCCCTTCAAATTAGGCCCAAAACTCATTAAACTTCAGCCACCCAATGTGTGAAAACTGGCCCAACAGAATTATGCAGCCCAACACTTAAAAACTGGCCCAATAAGTAAAAATCTGAAACCCAATTGGATTTGGACTTGGAGCAACCCATGAACCCAACCCATAGGTGGTGGACCCAACTAAAACCCATCTAAAACCCTAATACTTCAGCCAACCCTCATTTTTGCTGAACCACAAAGAGAAATTCGGAGGTGAGGAGGAGAGGCTAGGGTTCTTCACTTAATTCCATATTTTCTCACATTTGGAGTAAGATTTGGTCAAGGTAATAGTTATACAACTTAATCCCCTCATCTTTTCCTTTAATTTGGTCTAATTAGATTTTCATTTGGAGGATTTTCATCTTACCCAAAATCTGAAATGTGAGTGTTTGGGGATTTTCTTGGTGAAATTCGTATGTTGGGGTTAGGGCTGGTGTTAGGTGACTTTAAACCCTCCATTTTAATGCTTTCCTTGTTGGGTTGAGACCCTCAAAGCTGATTTATATTATGGGTATTAATTTTGTACGAATTGCTTAGGATTTTGGGGGAAACATTGAGATTTCTGGTGGGAGATACTTGAATCCTAAATTTGGAATTTTTGGTGGCTGTTGCAATTATCTGCAAGTGAGGTAACCAGGGTTTATATTAATTCCATGCATGTATCTGTTTAATTTCATATCTGCTGTATTTGAATGGTTTGAAATTGTTGAATGAAATGATTGGCTATCTGTTGTATGATGGTTGGACCTTGTGAGTCCATGGTGGAGCTGTGGTGCGGCTGCCACCCGTGCATGTGCCGCAATCGGGCACCGGGTATGATCAACCCCAGATGCACTGAGCCCTAGTTGTGCTCAATGGGGAGTAGGTGCCGTGGACGGGCCTCTCCCAATGTTAATGGCCTTTAACATATGATTATATGATTGCTAGTATGGGATAGTAATCATGATAG
This sequence comes from Erythrophleum fordii, assembly GCA_032878935.1. NCBI lineage: Eukaryota > Viridiplantae > Streptophyta > Magnoliopsida > Fabales > Fabaceae > Erythrophleum > Erythrophleum fordii. The sequence goes on along the minus strand of JAVQMF010000054.1, from coordinate 24,082,035 downwards.
CCTGATTAATTCATTTGCTGAAATGACTGATATGATTCTGAATGATGATTTTGATTCATGCATATATGTATATTAAACTGGATCATATGGTGGAATTGCCATGGTTATTGAGATTTATATCTCACCCCGTGTTATGGGATTAACATTTCAGGTGAAGGTTCTTCGGGTAAGGATAAGGGTAAGCAAGTGGATGAAAATCCATAAGCTTCAACCTATGGGGAGATGGCTACACTTGGGCTGACTAGCTAGTATAGGTGCTAATTTTGTATTCCTTAATGTATAGCATCATCATGTATCTGCATTGCCAAGTATAGGCTTGAACATTTGATTTATTGAGAATGTATGTACTAAAGGGTTGATCCCCCTCTTGACTTAGTATTTGATGTATGGACTCATTATTTCCGCTGTAATTGATGCTGACTTATATCATTGCTTATTAATGGAAATGAAATCCTGATATATATATTACTATGAACTCATGTTATTGTTATTTTACAAACTTACTGGTATATGGACTTGTTGTCATAGGATAATTAGAGAAAGGGGAATTGGCCCTTGGGTCTTGAACTAATAATGATAGGTTAGCTGAAGAAACTAGGCTAATGAAGGGTAATGAGCCCCAAAAGGAAGGTAAAGGGGGCCCTAGGGTGTTAATAGAAGAAGAGTGGAGAGTAGGAGGCAAGAAATTCGGAGTTATAGGATCAGGGGGAGTTTAGCCGCGGCTAAATTATGGTTGTCCGCGGCCAATAGTGGCGAGGTTGCCCAGGGAGAGTTCCAGAGAGTAATTCACCGCGGCGAAATGTTAATTGGCCGCGGCGAAATTTGAGAGGTCAAATTGGGAGTCATCCAGAGGGGAATTCGCCGTGGCGAATCAGGGAATTAGCCGCGGCGAACTTTTGAGAAAATGTCCCCGGCATTCCAGAGAGGAATTGGCCGCGGCGAGAGGTGAAATTGGCCGCGGCCAATATCGATAGGCGAGCGAGGAAGTTCCAGGAGGCTTCTTTGCCGCGGCGCCATGTAGGTTGGCCGCGGCGAATATCCAACTGTGATGAAAAAGGGGTAAAACCAGAAGGGAATTGGCCGCGGCTAAGGGGTAATTTGGCCGCGGCTAACATGCTAAAACAGTTATATTAACTAGAAAAGCCTAGATTTCCATGGATTAATCATAAAGGATGATCTAGAGTCACTAGGGTGAGTCATAACTAATGAGTAATAGAATCCAAGGCCTATTAATAGATGTTTTATTCCCTTATGAACATAGGAGTATGTAATTGAACGATTGATGACTCTAATCATATTAGGGTTTAAATTTTTCTATATTTTCATAATTAATGAGGATTAATTGTATGTTTAACCTTAATTATCGAGATTGGGGGTTAGGGTCGTCACACATATACTCAAGAGGTCATAGACCATACACAATAGTGGGTTACATCATTTGACATACATATGGCCTTAAAGAACTAAAACCATACATTATGTTGTCAAGTTCTCTTCTTTAAGATGGTTGGCTCCCATTATCTTGTCTAGTTGGTCCACCTAGCATGTGAGATCATTGGAGAGGAGGGAATGAGATTCAAAGAATCCTAATAGCTCATCTCCCATTCAATCACAAATAATATATGCAAAGCAAGTCTTGGAAATGCATGTATGGATATCATGGAAGTCATGAACATTTAAGAAGCAAGCTTGGCATGTGAATAAGTCATACAAGACATCCAAGAGCTTGCCAAGTGGATGGATAGGCCTTATATTTTTCCTCATAGATTTTAGAATTGCCTCACCCATTCTTTAAGAGACTCTTGGATTCAACCAGACTCTTGGGAGCTCACTTTACTTTTAAGAGACTCTTTGCTTTGTCTGAACTAAGCTTAAGGGTTCTTGGCTCATCCTCACCATGGTTAAGAGTTTTTGGCCTCACCACACTCAAGCAAATTCAATAAACATCATAGCATCATTTAGAAACATATGTCATCATGAAGTCATGGCATATAAAATCATGCTAGCATACTTTTCATGACTTGAAAATACACATACACACATTCTAAGACAAGCTAAACACACATCCATGCATGAGAAAAGATGAAGAGAGCTACCTTGCACACAATCACACACTTTTTCTCTTGAAACTCCCTCCCTTGCTTCGGCCACACACCCACAAAAGTGTGGGGAAGGTTTTTCTTGGCCTAGACGCAATTTATGGAAGCCAATTAGGTTCATGAAACAATCTTTAAGGCTATGCAATTTGCTTAAATACTAGGTTGTTCTATAAGCCCCATTGTGGTCCATAAATGCACCTAATGAAGCAACACCCCTTAAATAATGTCTAGGCTTCATTCTTTCCATTCAAATATGATTCTTGACTCTCTTGGAGTCATCACATAATTAAAACAAAGAGCTTAACAACATGTTACTTCTTTAGGTTATAATATGGAACCTAAAGCACCAAATCACTTTCTATGAATTTTGAATTTTTCCTAATGCCTCCCCTCATTTTCATTCATCATACATGACTCAAGAATGACTTTAGAAAAATTTAAAACTCTCCCTAGCTATGCTATCCTTGCTTGGCCAAGGCTATGGAAGAAATGGAGCTCCTTGGAGTTTGCTTTGTTTTCTCAATGGAAGAAGCATATGGGGAGCCTCTTAGGGATCTTAGTAGCTCATTTAAACTTTTATTTATGCCTAGAAATCATCATACAAAATTAGATATTACAAGGTGCAATTGAAACCCTAGAACTTAAAATCTAATGGTTTTTTGTTGATTCCCTTTGCATATTCTTAATCTCCACACCATGTTTCCTTAGATTCACCCTTGGTTTTGCCTAAAAATCAAGTCCTCCTAGGGTTTTCTCATGTTAGGCGAAATGGAGGAGGAGGGAACCAAAGATGACAACCATAGGAAGAGAAATTACTATGTTTTCTTACTTTTTCTCACTTAAATCTTGTGTTATTTGAGCTCTTCTCTTCAAATACGAAATTTTCCCTCAATTTCTCCTTTAAAACAGATCTATATACTTCATTATAATCATAGGAAATAAAGGATAATGGAGAAGAAGAGGTTTGGAAGAGAAAGAGTATGAAAAACCATGAAAATCCATACCTTTCTACCTTGAATTTCTTTTCCTTTTCTTCCTCCTCTTGTGTGCTTCATCCCCTAAAGTTTTCCTCTGGTTTTGGGTAGAACATGGTCGTGCATAATGAAGGGAGAAGAAGGGTGCATCATACATATAGGTGGGAGAAAGTTACACTTTTCAAAAATTTTCATTTTGCCCTTCGTCCTTGGCATTTTCGTTTCTCCTTTGTTTTAGCTCCTTTTTGAAAACCGTCCTTTCCATTATGAAATTTAGGTTCCCAATTTAGTAAAATATTTTTGGAATCACTCAAATAGGAGCTCAAACCTTCTCGAATGAATTCGTCAAATTTTGAGTACACCGATGTTGGAAAACGTCCATAGGGGGCTTTAGCTGTCTCGGGGCCTTCCATGGTTTTTAGGGCCTCTGAGAATCCTAGGGAACTCAAAAATTTCATTTATAAAGCCCTCTTATGTGAATTCCAAAATTTGCTCGAAATTACAAAAATGCCATTACGTTTTGTAAGCTTTTCATAAGAAATTATTTATTCATTATAGCTCTATTTTTCTTTCCATCTGAGCCGGGAATTCTCATTTTTAAGAGTCTAGAATGCCATTCAAAGCGACTGAAGGTTAGATCTAAGATATGAGGCTCATAGTATTTGTCTTTAACGATGCCCCGATCAGAGAAGAGGCACTCAAAGCAAAATTTAACTCTTGAAGATGCAAATCTGTCCTTGTCATATGGTTTCTTCTTCTATTTTAAGGAAGATGCTTCAACTATTTTCATTTGTTTTTTGGGAGCTATAAACTTTGTAATCCAAATAACACCCAGAATCAAACTAGTGTAAGTAGCTATAGCAAACTAATAGAGTAGTCATGGTCAAATGATACGTAGCAGTGCCAATAGGGAATTATCCACAGGGTGTAAAAAAAATATGGCAATGTCAAAGGACACAATGATGGATAAGAAAAATGGCATATCAACTTAATTTTAACATGCATATGATATAGGAATGCCCTTTAAGAGTAGGCAGGGTACTAAGGAGAAAAAAACTTGAAGCAGGCAAGGCATTAAGTGTACAGAGACAAAATATCAAGTTCTAGAGAAGGACATTCGAACTCGCTATAGCGAGTTTATTCTCGTTATAGTGAGAACGAATATATTTCTAGAAACGTGATTTTTGCATAAAAAATTCTAAATAAATGAGAACCTCCTGCATAGAAATAGTCAATAAGCATAACACAACCAGAAATTGCTAGCCTATTAATCCCTAATTATATAGGTAAATGCAAATGGTTTCACAGCCCTAAAAGCCACAGACTCAGCAATAATATGCAACGATTGAGGAAATAAAGGACGAACGATGTACTTGATGTGAGGAAAGTAATGCACAAAGGGAATGGGGATGTGAAAGTAAGGATTTCTGCAGAAAAAATTAGGAAAGGGATGGAGAGGGGAAAGGGCACACAATAGCGAGAAGAACGGTGAGGGAAGAAATGGGAAGGAAAGAGTTCTTTTAGGTTTTTTTTCTTAATTTTTTTTATGCAAATGGTTAGAGACCTCGCTATTGCCTATTTCCAAGGCAATAGCGAGGTAATCTCTATAAAAAGTACTAATAACAAATTGCCTTTTTGCAATGGCGAAAGTGCACCCTTGCAATGGCGAGTACACTTAGGTGATTCTTGTTAACTTTAGTGTAATGTCTGGTTTCCATTAAATGATGGAAACGGATGCGTTTTCAAAGCAAGTCCCTTCTAATGAATTAGTTAAAGTCCCAAAAAATTTGAGAAACACTCTAGACTCCTAAAAATGAGAATCCTAGCCTTAGACGGAGGGAAAAATGGAGTTAGAATGAAGAAATAAATTTTGATAGAAATCTTACAAAATATAATGGCATTTTTGTAATTTTGAGCAAATTTTTGAGTTCTTTAGGGTTTTCAGAGGCCCTGAAAACCATGGAAGCCCTGGGACAGTTAAATCCCCTTTGTTGGATATTTTCCAATGTCGGTATACCCAAACTTTGATTGATCCATTTAGAAAAGTTTTTGCTCTGATTTGAGTGATTTCAAAGGCATTTTATTTAATTGGGAACCTAAATTTTGTAATGGAGAAGACGGTTCTAAAAAAAGAGCTAAAACAACGGAGAAACAAAAATGCAAAGTATGAAGGGCAAAATTAGAATTTTTGAAAAAAGTCATTTTTCCCTATCTATATATAGGTGGCGCCTCACACTCTCCCTCATTTAGCATTAGATTTCTTAGCCCCAAACCAGAAGCAAAACCCTAGGAGAGAGGCACCCAAGAGAGGAAGAAGAAGGAGGAAGAAATCCAAGCTAAAGGTATATTTTTATGGTTGTTTTTCATGCTCTTCTCCATCCACACCACCTCTCCTTCATCCTCCTTGATTTCCTTTGATTAAAATGAAGTTTATAAATCTGATTCAGGGAAAAATTCAAGGGAAATTTCGGATTTGAAGAGAGGAGGTTGGAGAAAGCAAGATTCAAGCCAAATTAAGTAAGAAAACAAGGTAAAATTGCATCCTATGGTTGATATCTTCCATCACCCTTCTTCTCCATTTTGCCTAACCCTAAGAGCCATAGGAGGATCTGATTTTCAAGCCCAACCAAGCATGAATCTTAGGTATTTGATGGAGAAGAACAAGAATATGCAAAGAAAATAACAAAATAGCCATTAGATTTCGAGATGCAAATTCTAGAGTTTTGTGTGCACCTTCGAAATTCTGATTTTGTGTGATGATTTCTAGGTTTAATGAAGAGTTTAGATGAGTTCTTGAGATTTTTAAGATGCTCCCCACAAGCTTCCTCCTTCAAGAAAACAAAGAAATCTCCAAGGAAGCCAAATTGCCCTATGTCTCGACCTAGGCATGTTCTTGTAGCTAGGGAGAGTTTTAAATTTTTCTAAGGCTATTCTTGAGACATATTTGATGAATGAAAATGAGGGGAGGCCTTGGAAAAAATTTAAAACTCATAGAAAGTGATTTGGTGCCTTAGGTTCCATATTATGACTTAAAGAAGCAACATGATGTTAGGCCCTTTGTTTTAATGGTGTGATGAATCCAAGAGGCTTAAAAGGAGTCAAGAATCATATTTGAAAGGAAAGAATGGAGCCTAGAAATTAATTGAGGGGTGTTGCTTCATTAGGTGCATTTATGGACCATAATGGAACTTATAGAGCAATCTAGTATCTAAGCAAGTTGTATGGCCTTAGAGATTGTTTCATGAACCTAATTGGCTTCCATAAATTATATCTAGGCCAAGAGAAACCATCTCCACCAATTTGTGGGTGTGTGGCCGAAAGAGAAGGCTTGAATCCAAAGGGAAAAGTGTGTAATTGTGTGCAAGGTAACTCTCTCCACCTTTTTTCATGCATGGATGTGTGTTCTGCTTGTCGTAGAATGTGTCTATGTATATTTTCAAGCCATGAAAAGTATGTTAGCATGAATTTATATGCCATGATTTCATGATGTAATGTTATGTTTTCAAATGAATGTATGATGTTTGTTGAGTTTGCTTGAGTGTGGAGAGACCATGAACTCTTAACCATGGTAAGGATGAGCCAAGAACTCTAGAGATTGGTTGAGACAAAGCAAAGAGTCTCCCAAAAGTAAAGTGGGCTCCCAAGAGTATGGTTGAGTCTAAAGCTTTTAAAGAATGGGTGAGGCAAGTCCAAAATCCATGAGGAAAAGTGTGAGGCCCCAAACACTTGGTGAGCTCTTAAATGACTTTTATAACTTGTTCAAATGCCAAGTTTGCTTCTTGCATGTCCATGACTTTCATGATATCCATGCATGCATTTTTAAGGCTTGCTTTGCATATATTATGTATGATTGAATGGGAGATGAGCTATTGGGATTCTTTGAATCTCATTCCCTCCTCTCCAATGATCTCACATGCTAGGTGGACCAAGTGGATATACTAATGGGAGCCAACAACATTGAAAGAAGAAGATTGACATCCATATGTCTAGCATTTTTCTTTTAAAGCCATAATGAACCTTAATGATGTATATTATTGTTGTAAATGGTTTATGACCATTGATAAATATGTAATTATTCCATTAGATGATGTAGAAATGAAAGTATGTGTTATGTGAATGATGGAATGTGAATTGAGCATGTATGGCAAGGATAGCTTTATGAATGAGTTTATGGAAATGTGCATATATGTGCATGAAAAGGCTAAAATGGGATGCATGGGATTTGGGACCATTTGGACAGCTCACACAAGTCCTAAATGTGCTTTTAGACTTGTCCAAAAGGTGCCAAAACCAAAGGAAAGCTATTTGGTAATTTTGGTATCCCATATAGAGCCAAAAATGACCATAATAGAATCCCATGTCACTTTTTGGCCAAATGAGTTATTCTTGGTCTGAATTTGACATGAAATTAGGTCTCATTAAAAGCTTTTTGGGAAGATAAAGATCATAATTTTTGGAAGTTTACAGAATATTTGATGATTTTTCAACGTTGGCAATTTTTCTGGTTTTGATTTGCTGCACTATTCATTTAGTTGAAAATTGAATTCTGTCACACAAGGCTCAAATGATGTCCAATTGCTATGAAATTTTATAAAAAGAAACTAGACATTCACAGTGACCCATGCCAAATAGAAACACCTTATTTGGAGGTCTAGAGAGGGAGATATGAATTTTTGAACATTCTATCTAGTATCAGGAATTCTGCCCAACCTGAGTTACTGTTCCATTAACTTTTGAGGTCTAGACTTAATGAACTGGTCTGAAGATATTTTTTCTCTCTAGCTAACATCCGCAAATTTCTAGATTGGTATCATTTGAATGAATTGGAGTTTTGTGGAATTAATTGGACATTTTCAAATTTTTCTACAGAATTCTGTAATAGTTCCAGAATGTAGTTTGACCACTAGATCATTTTGGATGTCAAATGTCCTTTGTGAGGGATGTTATGGTCTAGGCATATTTTTAGTGTGAATTAGACATTTATAAATTTTCAGAATGACTAAGAATGCATATTTTTAATTTTTTTAGATTTAGTTATGAATTTTCAAAGTTTGGTTAGAAAAAGGTCCAAATCTGGCCAAAAATGCACATAAGAAATTTGACCTCTCCTTTGATCTCCATGAATTGTGGGTATGATTTTATGATGCAAAATAGTTGTTTTGATGTAATTAAATATGAGAATGTATAGTATAAGCTTACACAGTCCATGTGACATCGAACAAAATTTTTATATATGACGCAGCGCAATTAAATGTATTATTTTTTATAGACTTTCCTACTTCTCTCATGGAATTTAATGATGTAAAGCACATGAATATCATGAAATGAGCTAGAATTTATGGTGTTACATTTAGAATCTCACTATAGCCTAACTATAGCGAGAAACTCTTTAGTGTTGGTACTTGTCCATAAGCATATTATAGTCGCTATAGCGAGTTGGCCATCACGCAATAGCGAGTACACTTGAAACATTTATTTAACCCATTTCACTCCCCATAGCCTGGCAATAGCAAAAGTCTCTCTGGACTTTATACCAGACTAGAGAGATAGGGAGTTCGCTATGGTGAAATGGTGGTCTTGCTGTAGCAAAAATACTAAACATATATTAAACACACTTTGGCTCGCCACAGCCTATGCCATAGTGAGGAACTCTCTATTTATTGTACCAGACATAGAACAAGCAATCTAGCAATAGTGAGATGGATTCCTCGCCATAGCAAATTATTATTATTATTATTATTATTATTATTATTATTATTATTATTATTATTTTAACATAAAGAGCCTCTGCCATACTTCGTCTAACCCCTTCATATAGTCCCTTTAACTCAAGATCAACTTATTTGAATGAGGTGAAGTGAACACAGTTACCAAATGAGAGAGGACACTCGAGTTTTTTTAACTGCTTCATTCTCTTGCTATCTTTAAAGAAGGTTGGTCTAAGACTTCCAACCTCTCCTATACATTCCAACCTTGCAAGGTTAAAATAAGGCTGAAAAATTCATAGTCCTTTCAACAAAAAATAAAATAAAAGAAGGTGAAAGTTCAAAAGATAAAAGTTTGGGCTGCCTCCTAGAAGCGCTAAGTTTAAAGTCTTTAGCCAGATTATCCCCAGTATTCATGAAAGTGTGGTGAAGCTATGAACCATCTTATGTCGATTCCATTCTCCTTCAAAATATTATTTGAGTCTTTGACCATTGACCTTAAATTGATCCCCTGATCGTTTATCTTGAATTTCCACTGCTCCATGAGGTGCAATCGCAATTACAGTATAAGGGCCTGACCATCTTGATTTAAGTTTCCCAAGAAACAACTTGAGTCTTTAGTTGAACAACAATACTTGTTATCCTAGTGTGAAAGTTTGGTGGAGAATGTGGTGATCATGCCATTTCTTTGTTCTTTCCTTGTAAACCCTTGAGCTTTCATATGCTTCTAGATGAAATTCTTCTAATTCATTCAATTGAAGCATTCTTTTTGAATTTGCCATGTTAGGATCAAAATTAAGCTGTTTGATAGCCCACCATGCCCTGTATTCAAGTTCCAAGAGTAAATGACATGCCTAAACAAGCCTATAGGGTGACATCCCTGTGGGTGTCCTATAAGTTATTTGGTAAGCCCATAATGCATCATCCAACTTGTCAGACCAATTTTTTCTGGAATGATTAACAATTTTTTCTAAGATTCTTTGATTTCCCTATTAGTAAGCTCATACAAGCCATTGGTCTGAGGGTGGTATGCAAGAGACATTCGATGATGTACCCTATATTTCAGTAGCAGATTATTCAACTATTTATTGTGAAAATGAGTACCTTCATTAGTGATGATAGCTCGAGGTACCCCAAACCTATTGAAGATGTATTTCTTGAGAACTTTGATTACTGTGTTAGAATCGTTGGCTATACAAGCTAATGCTTCAGCCCACCTGCTCATATATTCCATAGACACCAGTATGTAATGATTACCTTGGGATGAAGGAAAGGGGCCCATGAAGTCCATTCCCCAAATATCAAACAGTTCAACTTCTAAGATCCCAAATTGTGGCATCTTATGTCGCCTTGAGATGTTTTCTGTTTATTGACATCTACACACTGAATAACAAAGCTGTGAGCATCTTTAAACAACGTTGGCCAATAAAAACATGATTCTAACACCTTATGTCTTTTGACCCCCCAAAATGACCCCCATAAGTTGATGAATGGCAAGCATAGGGGATAGCAAGCTGTTCAATTTCAGGCACACACTTTCTTATCATAGAATCAGCACACCTTTTAAAAAGAAAAGGCTCCTCCCAGAAATAGTAAGTGACATCATGTAGAAATTTCCTTTTTGGGTAATGACTGACATCAAGCGGTAGAACATTACATATAAGGTAGTTTACAATATCAGCATACTATGGAATATCAATTAAATTTGCTACATGAAATACTTATTGATTAGGAAAACTTTCATCAATCATGATTCCATCGGTACATTTAGACTCTTGAACCAGACGTGACAAATGATTAGCTACCTGATTGTCACTGCCCTTCCTATCCACTATCTTTACATCAAATTCTTGCAGGAGAAGGACCCATCTAATTAGCCTCAATTTTGACTCTTTTTTACTCAGTAGGTATTTAATAGTCGCATGATCAGTATGTAAAGTTACATTAGCGCCCATCAAATAAACGCGAAATTTGTTGAAACCAAAGACCATGGCTAACATCTCCTTCTCAGTTGTAGAGTAATTTACCTGAGCTCTATTTAAGGTTTGACTAGCATAATAAATAGGTTGAAATACCCTATCTCTCATTTGACCTAGAACAGCTCCTACTGCATAATCACTTGCATCACACATGAGTTCAAAGGGTTAACTCTAGTCTAGAGCTACAATGATAGGTATAGTGATCAATCTCTACTTTAGCTCTTCAAATGCTTTCAAGCACTCATTAGTAAACTGGAAGGGTATGTCCTTTTCCAAGAGTCTACACAGTAGCTTTGTAATTTTTGAGAAATCCTTAATGAACTGATGGTAGAAACTAGCATGACAAGGAAACTCCAGATTCCTTTTACATTAGTGGGTGGTGGGAAATGTTCGATCACTATTGTTTTGGCACGATCCACTTCCATACCATGTTTAGAAACTTTATGGCCCAAAATGATTCCTTCAGTGACCATGACATGGCATTTCTCCTAATTCAACACCAGATTTGTCTCTTCACAATGCTTCAAGACTTATGCTAAATTTGCTAAACACATTTCAAAGGACTCTCTAAAAATAGAGAAGTCATCTATAAAAACTTCCATGGTGTGTTGAATAAAGTTTGCAAAGATAGACATCATATAATGTTGGAAAGTGGCCGGAGCATTGCATAACCCAAATGGCATCTTACGAAATGCAAAAGTGCCATAAGGACATAAGGACAAGTGAATGTTATCTTTTCTTAATCTTTTAGAGTGATTGCTATTTAATTGTATCTGGAGTATCCATTCAAGAAACAAAAGCATTGTTTCCCAGCCAAGCGATCAAGCATCTGGTTAATGAATGGGAGGGGAAAATGATCTTTACGTGTTGCCACATTCAACTTCTTATAATCTATACAAATTTACTACTCAGTGACTGTCCTAGTGGAAATAACCTCATTTTGGTCATTCTTTACCACTGTCATTCCTCCTTTTTTAGGAATGCATTGTACTGGGCTAACCCAACTACTGTCAAAGATAGGGTATATGATCCCTGCATTAAACCATTTTAGTATCTCCTTCTTAACTACTTCTTGTTTAACTACCTTTGCCCTTCAACAAATTTCTTATGCTCATCTTCTAGTAAGATTTTGTGCATCACTATTGCTGGGCTGATATCCTTAATATCCGTGATTGTCCAACCCATAGCTGATTTATGAGTTTTAAGTACCTCAATTAACTTATGCTCTTGTTCCTCATTTTAAGGATGCAAAAATGATTACTGGTAATGAATCATCCATTCCTAAATAGGCATACTTTAAATAAGAAGGCAAGGGTTTCAGCTCTAATTATAGAGGTTCTTCAATGGACTACTTCATTAATGGGGTCACTCTAACTTCAATTTCCAATGATTCAAATTTTCTTGAAGAATTTAACCAGTGGAAATTTCCATGTATCATCATCTTACATTCATCCGGCCCTTATTGTTTAATTATGTCCAGCTCATGTAACAATGCCTCTAATGAGTCTATTTGTTTATATGTATCAAGTACGCCTTGAATGTATTCTTCATAAATCTCAACATGAAAATAGTCGTCTATCTAATCAAAGAATTTTAAGGTCTTGTTCATATTGAAGAAGATCTCCTCATCCCTTACTCGCAACTTGATTTCGCCTATCTCCATATCAATTAAAGCTTGAGTTGTAGCCAAGAAGGGTCTGCCCAATAGAAGAGGTAACTTCTTGTCCACTGTTATGTCTAGGAAGATGAAGTCAACTAGAAAGATAAACCTGTTCACTTTAACTAAAACATCTTCAATAATCCCCTTTGGCTTAGACAAGCTCTGGTCCGCTAATTGTAACGTAACTAAGGTGGGATGTACTTCCCCAAGTTGAAGTTGTTCAAAAATTACAAGTGGCATCAAATTCACACTTGATCCAAGATCACATAGAGCTTTTCCTTTGAATTTATTTCCAATGACACATGGCATTAAAAAGGTACTCGAGTCACATAGCTTAGGAGGAAGCTTGTTGAGAATTATTGCACAACATTTTTTTGTAAGCATGACTGTGCCTAACTCATTCAACTTCTTCTTGTTACTTAACATTTCCTTCAAAAACTTAGTGTATAAAGGCATTTGCTCTAAGGCTTCCATGAATGGGATGTTAATATGAAGCTATTTGAATATATGAAGAAATTTCTTGTATTTTTGCTCTAAGGCCTTCTTTTGAAAATTTTGCAGGAAAGGAAGCGAAGGCATTCTTTTCTGAGGTTCTACTGTCTTATCTTCACTTTTATCTTCTGTCTTTACATTCTTGTGTTTCTCTTCCTTTCCCTTTTCTGGTTCCTTCTACTCTACACTTTTCTTTTGAATGATTTGTTCCCCTTCACTCACTAAGTCCTCTTTAGCTCTGTAAACTTTAGGCAATTATTTCCCACTCTACAAGGTGATTGCTTTACATTCTTCTTTCCCTTCTCTTCTAGGATTAGGAACTATATCACTTGATAATCTACCTTGCTTCATCGTATTCAATCTGATGCTAATTGCCTAATTTGCATTTCCATGTTTTTCATTGTTGCCTTTTGTTTGGCCATAAACTGCTTCATAATTTCTTCCATACCTGATTTCTTTTCTTGAATGGAGACTTGCTACCTTGGTTGCTGTGTAAATCCTAGTAGTCACATGGGAGTTGTTGGTCTAGGTCCAGAGGATGATGCTTGATTCAAAGATGTGCCTTGACTCCATGAAAAATTTGGGTGGTTCATCCAACTAGGATTGTATGTGTTAGAGTAAGGGTTGTTGGGACCCCTTTATGGATTTCCAGTATAATTGCATGACTCAAGGGTAGTCCTTGTTGGACAGAATTTAGATGGGTGTGCTTCCCCATAATAGTCGCAAGGATTGGTTGGCATGTGTACTACATTAACTCCTGTATAATGGATGCAAACATTCAAGAGACATTTTCATCATTTGAGAAAGTTATACATAACATACAGAGGTTTGCCAAGCAAGTGGATTGGCCTTACCCAATGTTTTGTGGATATTGGACTTGCCTCACCCATTATTTAAGAGATTTTTGGACTCAACCATACTCTTGGGAGCCCATTTTGCTTTTAGGAGACTCTTTGCTTTGTCTCAACTAATCTCAAGGGTTCTTAGCTCATCCTCACCATGGCTAAGGGTTATTGGCCTCACTACACTCAAGCAAACCCAATCACACATAAAAAACATCATATAAAATATAATATGTCATTATAAAACCATGGCATAGGAAATCATGCTATCATACTTTCCATGGCTTGAAAATACACATACACACACTCTAAGACAAGCTAAACACACATTCATATATGAGAGAAGGTGGAGAGAGCTACCTTGTACACAATCACACACTTTTTCCTTTGAATCCAAGCTCCCCTTTTCGGCCACGCACACACAAGAGTGTGGGGAAGGTTTCTCTTAGCCTAAATACAATTTATGGAAGCCAATTAGGTGCATGAACTCAATTCTAAGGCCATACAATTTACTTAGACACTAGGTTAGCTTATAGCTTGATTATGGTCCATAAATGCACCTAATGAAGTAACAACCCTCAAATAAATTCTAAGCTCCATTCTTTCCTTTCAAATATAATTCTTGAATCCTTTTAAGCCTCTTGGAATTATCACACAATTAAAACCAAGAGCCTAACTATATGTTGCTCCTTTAGGTCATAATATGGAACCTAAAACACCAACTCACTTTCTATAAGTTCTAAATTTTTCCCAAGGCCTCCCCTCATTTTCATTCATTATATATGACACAAAAATGGGCTTGGAAAAATTTAAAACTCTCCCTAGCTACCCTAACCTACTTAGGTTGAGACTATAGAGCTTATTGGTCTCTATGGATTTTGCTTGGTTTTCTTAAAGGAGGAAGCATATGGGGAGCATCTTAGGGATCTTGGAAACTCATTTAAACTCTTATTGAGGCCTAGGAATCATCATACAAAATCAGATTTTACAAGGTGTAATTGAAACCCTATAACTTGTTTCTTGAAATTTAATAGTTTTTTGTTAATTCCCTTTTCATATTCTTAATTTCCACACCCTTTTTCCTTAGATTCACCCTTGGTTCTGCCTAAAAATCAAGTTCTCCTAGGGTTTTCTCAAGTGGGGCGAAATGGTGGAGAAGGGAACCAAAGATGACAACCATAAGAAGAGAAATTACCTTTTTTTCTTGCCTTTTCTCACTTGAATCTTATGTTCTTTGAACTCCTCTCTTCAAATCCGAATTTTCCCCTCAATTTCTCCTCTAAAATAGATCTATATATTTCATTATAATCATAGGAAATAAAGGAGAATGAAGAAGAGGTTTGGAAGAGAAGGAGCATGAAAAACCATAAAAATCTATACCTTTCTACCTTGAATTTCTCCTCCTTTTCTTCCTCCTCTTATATGCCTCATCCCCTAGGGTTTTCCTCTAGTTTTGGACAGAACATGGTCATGTATAATGAAGGGAGAAGAAGGGTGCATCATATATATAGGTGGGAGTAAGTTACACTTTTAAAAAATTTCTATTTTGCCTTTCATTTTTGGCATTTTTGCTTTTTTTAGCTCCTTTTTGAGAATCATCTTTTCCATTATGAAATTTAGGTTCCCAATCTAGTAAAATACCTTTGAAATCACTCAAATCGTAGCTAAAATCTTCTCAAACAAATCCTTCAAAGTTCAGTACACTGATATTGAAAAACGTCCATTGGAGGGGTTTTAACTGTCTCGGGGCTTTCCATGATTTTTAGGGCCTTTGAGAACCTCAGAGAACTCAAAAATTTCATTTAAAAAGCCCTTCTGTGTGAATTCCAAAATTTGCTCAAAATTACGAAACTACTATTACGTTTCGTAAGTTTTTCATAAGAATTTATTTTTTTATTCTAGCTCCATTTTTCTTTCTGTCTGAGCTTGAGATTCTCATTTTTAGGAGTCTAGATTGCTTCCCAAATTTTTTAAGACCTTAACTACATCGTCTTAGGGGACTTCCTTTTATATCTAGTGAGTTTTGTTCGTTAACGGAGAAACTTGTGTTACATTTCTTGTGTTTTCTCTCGTTTTCAGAAAACTGGATGTTACAGTTCCCTAGACATGTTTAGATATAATAGAGAGGAGAGTGAGATTCTATGAATCTCAATAGCTCATTCACCCTTCAAGCACATTTATAAGGTATATTATCATGTCAAAGAAAGCAAGCATGCATGATAGATGTAATACCTAGCATGTCCTAAAAGTCTTAAACTAAGGAAAATATAAAAGGATGTCCCTTAAATTGAATGATTTCAAGTTAAATAAAATTAGCACAAAATTCTAAATAATTGAAAATGATGATACAAGGAAAAAGAAGCCTGAAAACCAGAGTCAAAATAGCTAAATAAAATTAGACGAAATCCAGTGACATTTTAGTAATTTTGGATGACTTTTAGAAAATACGAAGGAGGGATCTTTAAATGAGAAAATTAAGTTTCTCAGAGTTTTTAAAGGCCCTAAAAATCATAAGAACCTCTAGGATAGTTAAAACCCTTCCAATAAGCAATTTGGGTTGTCAGTTGACCAAAACTTTAACCAATTCGTTTGGAAAGATTTTAAATCTAATTTGGGTGAAACCAAAGGAATTTTATGAATTAGAAGACCTAAATTTTATGATGGTAAAGGCGGTTCTCAAAAAGAAGTTAAAATGAGCATAAACAAAGCAAACAAGCATATAGGGGCAAAATGGTCATTTTGAAAAATTAAAGAGACTTCTTAACTAAGATTACACTTTATAATCTTCTTTAAACTTCCACTTTGAGCATTTTAGAGCAGCCATGGCATGACATTAAGGGAAAAGAGCGAGAAGACATTTAAGCTCCTGTTTAGGTAAGTAAACGACTCTGTTTCATCTCGCTCCAGTTAGGAAAGTTGTTTCTCTCTCTAAGAGCTCTCTAATGGTGGTTTTCTTTTCTTGAAAACTTGAAGATTTAGGTCTAACTTAAGCCAAAAGGGAACTCTTTTCAAGAAATTAATCAATGAAAAATCTACACAAAGAGAGCTTCATTTTAAGGTAAGAATTTACTTGAAATACTTACAAAATCTTATGTTTCCAAGCTATTTAAGCTTTGGCCTAGAGAGAGAAAGTGAGGAGGAGATTTTTTCTTCATGTGTTCTTGATGGAACCAAGGGTTTTAATATGCAAGGATTCCATATCTAACATTAGTTTTCCTTGAATCATGAAAAGATGCAATCTAAACCATGATCACATAATGGTTCGGCCTAGACTTTTTCAATGGCTAACCATGTTATTTTCCATTCCTAATTAGTGTATTTAGATGTTATTTGATGCAAGGAACAAGAATCTAAGCTTAGAATTGATTGAAACTTTGGAATGTGCAAGTTAGAGTTTTATGGTTCCATATTCGGCCAAGAGTAAGTTCTAAGGGTTAGAAAGTTGTTCAATGGATTCTTAGACTACGGATAGTCTTAAAATGATATAAGAACAATAATGGAAGCATTAAATTGAATTTATAAATCATGGTTTAAAGGATGAAAGTTTAGGTTCCTTTTTAGACATAAAGAAGTAACTTGGTATTTGGCTCTTTGAATTGAGTTTGTGATTATTCTAATGAGTTTAAATGGAGTCATATGTCCTAGATTGAATGAGAAATTGGAGCAATGAACAAAGATTATGAGGTTGCTTCATTATGCCTCATATGGATCCATAATTGAATCATAAGATAACATATGAGTGCGTAAAGCTTACGGGATATTAGAGTTAGTTCCAATGATGTTTTTGTGCCTTGTTAGATGTATCTAAGCCAACCCAATCAAGCTCTCTATCATTGGATGTGTGAGGTTGAGAATGTAACGTCCGATTTTTCGTAAAATACTGAAATGAGTCAGTTTTCAAAGCAAGTCCCCTGAGATGAGTGATTCAAGGCCAAATAAAATTGGGATAAAATTTTAAATAATAGAAAATGATGATTTGAGCCTTGAGTTGCCCAGACACCGGGGTTAGAGTGATTAAAAAAATTTGCCGAAAAGCCAGTAGCATTTTCGTAAATAAGTGGACTTTTTGGAAAACATACAGAATGTTCAGATTCAGTATGCATAATCTGAGTCCCTTATAGTACATGTAAATGAAATGAATAGGGGTCAGTGTATAACCTCTCTCCTACTAGAGATGTTAACCACGCTCAATGTGTGAGATGCCCTAGTGCCAAAGCACTTAAAAGCAGAATGTAGGCATAGTTAGAAACTGCAGGATATGAGAGGAAGGCTAGAATGAGTATATGTAAAGTGAGCGAGTCAATAGAGTAAGAAAAGAAAGCCCAAGCAAAAAGGGGCTGAAGTGGGAATCTAAGGATCCTATGAGGAGCGGTGAGTGAAAATTGAAGTGCTCCCTAGTATCAGTATACCAGGATCCTAGAGAATGAGATGACATAGAACCTACTTCGCACGAAGAGCATGATATACCTCTGAGTTTAGCCTCAACTATTATGAGCGATGGTAACTGGACTTAGTGAGTATGTATTTTACTGTCAGATATAGTGATCTTAGGCTTTGATGTCTCCCAGAGATGGATCGTAGTAGATCCTAGCATATCACAGTAGGTTGCAGTAGACCCTAGCAGGGCTCTGAGAGGTCGCAATAGACCCAAGGGTCACTATAGATCCCATAGAGTTACAGAGAGCCCTAGCTACAACATGATAGATCTCTGGTAGAGATGATAGCCTAAGATAGTTTTACAGAGTAGTTAGTCTCAGAGACCAGTATAGTTTCAGTTAACTTTTGTCTCAGAGACTACAGACCTCCTGAGTCTAGTAGACCGTTGCCACAGAGACATGAAGGCTTTACTCAGACAGTTAGTGTAACAACCGGGGAAAAAAAAAAAAGAAAAGGAAAAGAAAGAAGAAAGCTAAAAATTTTTGAAATCCAGAAATTGTTCCAAGTCTTCTCGCTGTAGCGAGAAATGGTCTCGCTATAGTGAGAGTGCCTGTTCGCAATAGCGAAAGTGATTCTAGCTATAGCGAGTGCAGGCATTCTATACAAAAACTAGGGGGCTGTGACGAGCTTGTCGTGCAACCCTCAAAATAAAACTAGGTTGGGTATTAAATGCAATATAGGGCACAACCTAGGTCATCTCCCTTGGAATTGGAATTCAATGTTCAATTGGGTTCTCTACATGTTCTAAGGTCCTAGAACTATTTAATTTGGGGGGTTTTTAATTGAATTAAACTATCCTAAACTGAATTGAAACAAATTTACTAATGTCTACCTAATTAGATAAATTGTGGGTGGAGAATGGTCTTGTGACTAGCTTAGAAATCATCTCTTGGTATCCACTATCCTTATCCTATTCCAATTGTGATTAATTCTGGCCTAAGAATTCCTAATTATGTTCATTAGCAAATGATCTTGAATAACCATTCAAGATTCAAGAGATTAATAATCAAATGTTGAATTGAGACCTCAATCCCGCATTAAACCGTTAACTCTTGTCCTTAAGATCAATGAACATCCAATTTGATTGATTAACTGATTAATTAGCCTCTGAGTCATCATCCAAAAAATGTTTAATTAACCAACTAAACCTCACTCATGTATTTCATCGAACACCTTCATGGCATACATGGGAGATTAGAGAGAATAATGAAAAATCAAATTCAAATCCAACCAATTAATCAACAAAAAAGGTTTCCTAATCAGTGTCTAACCAGCCACTAATTAATTACACAAATTCCAAATCAAATACAACTCAACCGAGATTGTACAGAATAAGAAAAAGTGTAGGAAAAATAAGAAAATCTTAGCCATAATTTGTTGTTCATCCATGGATTCAAGCTTCTACTCAAGAGCTTCCTCCCTTGCTAGCCTCAAGATGGATGAATTAAAGCCTCATTCAGTGGATGAAAAGTGGAGAATGGATGAGAATGGAGTGGTGAATCAGGACGAAGGCGAAGGAGGCGAGGAGTGAATGGAGGTGAGGGTGTGGTTGTGCGAATGGCAGCTAGGGCTTGTATATGAATGAATAAATGACGGCTAGGGCTTTAATGGAATCGTATAAAATGGGCTGGACGAATGATGGATGCTGATGGCGTGAATTCTCCTCTCACGTGAGCCTTTAAGTGATTCCATGTGTTTTTCTTCGTTTAAGTGTTGCCTCTTCCCATTGTCTGAAGTTAAATGCATGTGATATAAGGTGTGGGTCCCAATGCTTTTATTTTATTATAATCTATGTGATTTCTACTGTAGCTTCTGCATGCCTCTTTGTTTATGTTCATGTCGGGTTCTACGTTGCAGCTCATGTGTATTTGTTTCTGCTTCTCTTCCTCGTTTTGCTGCTGTCCAGACTTCAACTCGTGGCTTCTCTCGTTGTTGGCTGCTGTGCTTCATCGTTCATTGCTGTCACGTTACTTCTCCCCAGTTTCTGCAGCTTCTTCACGTGGCAGCCTTCTCCTTTAACGTCAGCTCCTTGCTCTTCGTTTTCTTCTCCTTTGTGTGTCTCAGTCCAGGCTTCCACATTCTACAGCTTTTACGTGGTTCTGCTTCCTTCGTGCAGCTTTTGTTTATACCACACGTTGCTTTCTTCTCTGTTTCTGCCACGTAGAACCTACTCAGCTGTTCTGGAATCATGCCTTGCATTCATTATCAACCAGAACTTCCAGTAACTTTTTCTTCTTCTCTTTACAGACTTCTTCGAGTTCCAGCCACTGCATGTGTGTGTTTAGTAGCTTCTACTCACCAGAACAGAGCAACAAGAAGACGTGGTTGGTAATGAGAGTGAATGCACACAAGTCTCCTTCAACCAGCCTCTTTTCCACGTACATCCCTTGCTTCTTCCTCCCATATATACATGCCTTCATCTCTTCTTCTTCTCTTCTTTAAATCAAATACTCATTTAAGCTATTTGCCCTTCACAAATCTGCACAAATAATAAGAACAATTTAATAGGAAAATTTACAAAAATCATTTAAAATAAAATTGTGCATTAAAATTCCTAAATTTTGCAATTAAATTCTTAAAGTATAGAAATGGCTATTAATATGAAATTTTATCTAATTGAAGTTTTAAAGCCATATTTGGAACTAAAATGTCTAAGTTAGGGGATTAAAATATATAAAATATGATACTTATCAGGCTGCTCTCTGTAACATACGCCATTGCGAAAGTGGGAGTTTGGAACTAATACGAGTTCGCCATAGCGAAGGTTAAACCTCGCCATAGTGAAGGGAACTGATACGTGCTTGCCATAGCGAAAGTTAAACCTCGCCGTAGCGAAAGTTAAACCTCGCCATAGCGAAGGTAGCTGATACGAGCTCGCCGTAGCGAAGGTTAATTTTCGCCGTAGCGAGGGTCAATCCGGAAAAGCGTACAAAGCGAGAATTTAACTCCTTTAAACACCCTAACTCATTCTTTCTCTCTTATTTGCCCTAGACTTCGACCCAAGGAGAGAAAAGAGGCGTGGAGAGTGAGAGAGACCAAGAGAAGGAGGAAGAGCAAAGGAAAGGTAAGCAAGTTTCTCTCTTTTCTTCTTAGCATCTTGATCTCCTCTCTTTGCCCTCTCTTTCTATGGTTTTGTTTGTAAGAGTAGTGGGGTTTTGGGTATGGGTCAGAAGAGGGAAAGTAGAAAACACCCTTGAACCCCTTTGTTTTCCTTGAAAATGTGTTTCCACTACCATGAGAACTTGAGAGAGAAGAAGAATTGGTGACATTCTAGAGAGAGAGAGAGAGAACCCCTAGGTTCTTATATGTTAGGAGGGTTTGCTTTGAAGAACTCCTAAGAGTTGTTAAGTTATGAGAGAGTAATTTATGCTCTTTGATATGTCTAAGCTCAAGTGAAGCACCTCCATCAAGGTGTGAGTGTGAAACCAAGAAGGGAGAAGAGGAATTGAAAGGAAAAGCTTGTGTTGACTCATAAGGTAGCTCTCTTTTCACTTTTTCTTGTTGCATTCTTGGATGTAATAGTCATTGTATGTTTATGTATATGCTTATTGTGTGAGATATGCCATATGTTATTGCCATGATACATTGTTACCAATGTGCTTGTGTTTTGGATTGTGAGAATTGCGCGGGTGAAGTAGTGCCGAAAGTCCCTTGAGATGGGTGAGGTAAAGCCGAAAGTCCCTTGAGATGGGTGAGACAAGGCCAAAAGTCTCATAACCGAGTGAGGCCAAGTCAAAAGTCCCTAAACTCGGGTGAGGCCATCCAAAAGTCCCTAAACTCGGGTGAGGCTAGACCAAAAGTCCCTAGAGCTTACTTGTGGCATTGTTCTGATTTCCATAGCATGTACAACATGTATTATGTGATTGAGAATGTTTGGATGCTAAATTACATGCTTTGACTTGTTATATGCCTTGATTGCTTCCTTGATTGAGTGCATGAGCTACTGAGATTCCATGAATCTCACCCCTTCCCCTCCCAACTTAACATGCTAGGTGGAGCTCAAGGAGAACCAAGTGCACACCAAGGAGCCTAGAAGCATGTGTAGCTAGATGTTAGCTTATTTTGGTTCTTTTGTTGTAAAGAGGTGCCAAAATGAATATGCACCTTCTATTTTTGAGATGTAAATGTTGTAGCAAGTGTAAATGTATGGATATATGATGTACAAACTATGTAAAGAGCCAAATTAATGGAAATGTGGGTTTTGCCCTTTTTGTTGAATGTATGTGATAGTGTATTTTTGGCCGTAGCATAGTGAGTTTGGAATGTATGATGATTTGGACCACTTGGACATGTTATATAGACTATTTTCATGCTTTTAAACTTGTCCATGAGTGGCTAGAACATGTGAGAGGCCATTTGGACCTATTTTGAATATTTTGGGTGCCAAAACCGCCAAATTTGTGAGCTATATCAAAGTATAACCAGATGACCTCTTCTTGCCATGAAATTTGGCATGCCTCTAAAGTTTATAAAAAGCTTCTTGGAAAGCTAAAGTGTGAAATATTCGGAGGTCTAGAGAATATTTGGTGAATTGTTGAAATTGGGAAAAAATTGATGATTTGGTCATGTACTTTACCATAGGTCCGAAAAGAAATCTATGTCATTCATAGACCAAATGGAGACCAAATGTCATGAAATCTTATACAAATAAACTAGAAAACCACAGTGACCTATACCAACTAGAATCACCTAAATCGGAGGTCTGTAGAGAGAGATTGAACCTTCTGAAGTTCTGTATCAGCATCAGGGAGCCCCTCCGACCTCTGTTACTGTTCCATCGGTTTCAGGATCTAAGGGCTACTGAACTGATCTGGACTTATTTTTCTCCTCTAGTAGACATCTGTAGCTTTTCAAATTGGTATAGTGTTCCCAGATTGGAGTTTTTTGGATTTAATTATGGATTTTCGAAGTTCATGACAGTAAGCTGCACCAGAAACAGGGACAGTCGGACCTTTGACCTATTTTCGATGTCAAAAATGGTCTAAACACTGAGATTATGATTGGGAATTATTTTTAGTGTAAATTTAACACTTAGAGCTTTCCAGAAAGCTAAGGTTTGCTAGATTCCCATTTTTCTCTAATTAGTTATGATTTTCCAAAGTTAGAGCCAAAAATATGACTTTTGGGCCCAAGTGAGAAATTGCATTTTCTGGTTTTTGGCTCCATACCCGTGGCTTATGGCTTGTTTTATGCTATGTATGAGTTGTATAAATGGATTGTGAGTAGAGAATATGAATGATGGGTTTACAGGACCCACAGGGCAGAAGATGAGTGTTTGAAACCCCGTTTTATAGCATGAAAATGTCACAGATTTGTATTGGTACTTTGGAAATTATATGGAACTGAGCCCAGAGGGAGGCTAGATAGCGGTAGTATATTATGGTGTTACAGTTAGACCACTAACTAGCCTTCTTTAGAGATGAGCATAATGTATGGGATGAGAAAAGCAAGAAATTAGCTTTCTACAGTTAGAGCTAGATGAACCACTACTTAGCAAATAATAGCCCTGACCAAGGGATAGAGAGATCCCCGCATGCTAGCTTATGTATTCAGGAAAGAGTCAGGTGTAGTTTTATATGAGGTAAGTGGTATAGTAGGTCTCCAGTGAGCAAAACTGTATGAATCGCCAGCATCCCATCAGAGCCCAGCAGTAGTCAATGGTAGTAGCTCTTCAGTGCCAGTATGAAACACACAGGTTAGGCCAATCAGTATTGAAATGAGGGACTATAAAATGCCACTATAAGTGAGCAAAGAAAGTGAGAAAAAGTCCCAGCCTACAAAGACAAATATAGTACTAAACAGAGAAACTGGGATCATTAAAAGCAGAAACTCCTCAAAGGAGCTATAATCCTAGTAAGCAGTTGCGATATGAGGCTTATACTAGAAAGAATGTGAATTATAATCATGGGATGAGCTAGTAAGAAGAACGCAGAGATGAACAGTGGATGGAATATGCAAATAAATAAGTAGACAGATAGAAACCTCCGATGCCTCTAATGATTAGAAAAGATGTTAAGATGTTATGAGAAGACATTCAAAGAGGATACGAGAGATGTGATATGAAATAAGTTACCTCCCGAGATATGTAAATGAGTCCACTGAAAGAAACGTTAATCCTACGAACGAGTTAACATTGACCCTACATGATTAGTAAGCTCTCCCAGGATAGGCCTCTAGAGTTAGAAATTTCTTTCCCTTATAAGAAAGAACTAGCTAGCATTTTATAGCAATAGAACCCTTATTAAGAACTAGCAATGAAAAATCCCCTGACTATCAGAAAATTCGAAAGAATCAAATCGTTAAGAAAGTGTATAGAGCCAAGAAGAAGGGAAAGAAAGGAATAGTTAGCCAGAATATAAAAGAGTAAGAGAAAGTGTACCCATAAATTTCGAGGACAAAATTTATTTAAGAGGGTAGAAATGTAACGTCTGATTTTTCGTAAAATACTGAAATGAGTCAGGTTTCAAAGTAAGTCCCCTGAGATGAGTGATCAAGGCCAAATAAAATTGGGATAAAATTTTAAATAATAGAAAATGATGATTTGAGCCTTGAGTTACCCAGACACCGGGGTCAGAGTGATTCAAAAAATTTGCCGAAAGGCCAGTGGCATTTTTGTAAATAAGTGGACTTTTTGGAAAACATACAGGAGGATTTTTTAAATGAAAGTTTTGAGTCCTCTGAGATTCTCAGAGGCCCTGAAAATCATGGAAAGCCCCGGGACAGTTAAATCCCCTCCGGTGGACATTTTCTAATGTCGGTAAACTCAAACTTTGATCTGTTTGTTTGGTAAGATTTTAGTTCCAAATTGAGTGATTCCAAAGACATTTTATTAAATTGGGAATCTATTTGTTATGATGGAAAAGACGGTTCTAAAAAAGGAGCTAAAATGAAGTCAAACCGAAAATGCCATTGCGAAGGGCAAAATTGGAAACAATTTTAACAAGATGCTTCTTAAACTCACGTCCTCTCTTGCCCTCATTATCTTCCATCTTTCTTCTGCCCAGAACAGAGAGGAGAATCAGTTCTCTTAGGCACACAAGAAGGAGCACTCTTGGAGGGAGGAAAAAGCCAAGAAAAGGTAAGAAATTCCATGGAAAATCTAGCTTTCTCTTTAGCAAGTTACTTCTCCTCCTTATTTCTATAGGTTTGATGGTGTTTTTAAATCTGTTTTGGGGGCAGAATAAAGATAAACAATTCGTGTTTGAAGGAAGGCAACCAAGGAAAGTGAAAAGCAACCAAGAGAAAGCAAGAAAACAAGGTAAAACTTCCATTCTTTGGTAGTTTCTTCCTCCCCCTTCCTCTTGCACGAATTTGGCCACCATGAGCCCAAGTATTAGGGGCTGTTTTCTGCCCAATTCATGGAGGAATTAGAGGTTTTAGATGGCAAGGATTAAGAAGGAACCAATAGAATCAAGAAAGGAGCATTAGGAAACAAGATGAAACTATTTGGGATCCAAATGCTCCCTTGCAAATCTGATTTAACATGAATGTTCTTAAGCTTAAATGAATATTTAAATGTGCTCCTAAGATCCCTAAGAGGTCCCCCATATGCCTCTTCCTCTATGAAAATAAACAAAACCCTATGAAAAGTCATGAACCTAGAAGTTGGAAAAGTGTAGAGCACTTAAGGGAATTGTAAAAATTGATTTAATCCATAAGTTCCCTTGGATATTTAAGTGTTTCTTTAACCTCCTACAACTCTTAACAACCTCCCTAAATGGTTCCCCCATCAAGGAAAAATCAAGAAGCCATGAAATCCCATTTATGCTCTAAGTTTTGGCCAAGTAGGGATGGCATAGTTAAGGGGAGTTTTAAATTGTTTCAAGTCCATTTTTGAGTCATATATGATGAATGAATGTGAGGGGAAACCTTGGGAAAAATTTAGGAAGCTTAGAGAATGAATTGGTGCTTTAGGTTCCATATTGTGACCTAAAGAAGCAACATGATGTTAGGCCATTTATTTTAATGATGTGATGACTCCAAGAGGCTTAAAAGGAGTCAAGAATCATACTTGAGAGTAAAGAATGAGTCCTAGAAATCATTTGAGGGGTGTTGCTTCATTAGGTGCCAATATGGACTATAATGGAGGTTGTAGAGTAATCTAGGGTTTAAGCAAGTTTTATGGCCCTAGAAATTATTTCATGAACTTAATTGGCTCCCATAATTTGTGTCTAGGCCAAGAGAAACTATCTCCACTAACTTATGGGTGTGTGGCTAAAAGAGGAGGCTTGAAAGCTAAGGAAAAAGTGTGTGTTTGTATACAAGGTAGCTCTCTCCACCTTCTCTCATGCATGGATGTATGTTTAACTTATTTTAGAATGTGTGTATGTGTATTTTCAAGCTATGAAAAGTATGTTAGCATGCCTTTACATTCCATGATTCTTGATGCCATATTATATTTTCAATGACCATATGATATTTGTATGAGTTTACTTGAGTGTGGAAAGGTCAAGAACTCTTTCCCATGGTGAGGATGAGCCAAAAACTCTTGAGTTTGGTTGAGACAAAGTAAAGAGTCTCCCAAAAGCAAAGTGGGCTTCTAAGAGTATGGTTGAGTCCAAAGTGTTTAAAGAATGGGTGAGGCAAGTCCAAAATCTATGAGGAGAAGTGTGAGGCCAATCCAAACACTTAGTGAGCTCTTGAATGCCTTGTATGATGTGTTTCTATGCCAAGCTTGATTTTAAATGTTCATGACTTCTATTTTCCCCACACATGCATTCATAGAACTTGCTTGTACATATTATATATGATGGAATGGGAGATGAGCTATTGAGATTCTTGAATCTCACTCCCTCCTCTTAAATGTTCTACTATGCTAGGTGGAACAAGTGGACATGGCAATGGGAGCCAACCACATTGAAGAAAGAAGATTGCCACCCTTATGCTTGAGTTTTGATCTTTTGATTCACAATGAGACTTCATGATGTATATTATTATTGTAAATAGTCTATGACCTCTTGGACAAATGTAAAAATGATATTATGTGATAGATAAATGAATGAATATGGTGTATGTATTCTAGAACATAAATTGAGTGTTTATGCCAATGTATGCCTTTAAGAAAAGCTTAGTGTAATGTGTATAAGTGAGGGTGAAAAGACCAAAATGAGATGCAAATGGTTTGGGACCATTTGGGCAGCTCCCCCAAGTCTTAAACATGCTTTTAAACTTGCCCAAAAGGTTCCAAGACCAAGGGAAATCTATTTGGCAATTTTGGTACCTAATATGGAGATAAAATTGATCAGAATGAAATTCTAAATCACTTTTTGGCCAAATGAGCTAGTCTTAATCTAAAAGTTGGCATGAAATTAGGTCTCATTGAGATATTTCTAAGAAGCTAAAGATCATAATTTTTGGGGGTCTAGGGAATATTTGATGAATTTTCAAAGTTGGGATTTTTCATAGATTCTGGTATGGGTACTGTTCATACTGGCAGTTTGGTATTCTGTGTCACCCGATAGCCAAATGGTATCCAATACTTATGAAATTTTATATGAATAAATTAGAGGTCATATAATTTCTGTGGCCACAGAGATCACCTCATTTGGAGGTCTGAGCAGAGAGTTATGCATTTTTGAAGTTAGCTGTCAGTACCAGTAATGCCCTAAGAGTTCAGTTACTGTTCCATAGGTTCCTGATAGCTAAACGTATCTGTTTCACTTTGGAATTATTTTTAATATCAATTTAACATTTGTAGCTTTCCAGAATGACTAAATTTGTGTGATTTCAATTTTTATAGAATTAGTTATAAATTTTAGAAGTTGGTGTTAGTAAACTAAACAACAGCCCAGGCAGCCAGTGATCTCTGTAGCTTTTTGGATGTCAAAAGTCCTGTGTGATGAATTTTGTGACTTGGCCGTATTTTTAGTATGAATTAGATATCCTAAGCTTTCCATAATTATCAAGATTTCATGATTTCTAATTTTCTTGATTTAATTGGGTCAGAAAATGTAGCAAATCTGGTCGAAAATATACTTGCTTATTTTGAACTCCATTTTAGTTTCCATGGGTTGTAAGCATGTTTTTAGAATGTAAATGAGTTTTAATGGTGGAATTAAATATGAGAATGTATAACATAAGCTTATATGGTTTACGTGATACCGATTGTAAATTTTTAAGTATAGCGCAACGCAAATAAACCCATTATTTTCATTCCCCTTTTTATATGCTCCTATGGAAATAATGAGGTGAAACTTATAAATGTTATGAAATGAGCTAGAAGCTATGGTGTTACAGAGAAGAAGAAGGAAAATAAAAACTCAAGGGGAAGTTTGAAAGAAAAGGAAAAAGCTTGGGTTTCTTGGCACAAGATAGCTCTTTAACCTTTGTTGCATGCATTTCCTAGATATTTGCTTGTCATTGGATACTTGTGTGTATGTTTAAACCATGAAATATGTTTCTAGCTATTGATTACATGTTATAGTACCATGATATTTACTGAAATATGTTTATGAATGCAAAGTGGCTTGAATGGGTATGGTTATGCCAGAAGTCCCTTAGCATGGGTGAGAATAAGCCAAAAGTCCTTAAGAATGGTTGAGACAAAGATAAAAGTCTCAAAAAGAGTGAGGCTACATTAAAACCCCTTGATTATGGGTAAGGCAAATCCAAAAGTGCCAAAGAAATTGTGTAAGGCTAGACCAACACCCCTTAAAGCTTATGCTTGACATGTATGAGTTCATATGATAAAGAAATTGATTTATGTATGTTCATGATAAGTCTTTATGGCATGCATGCATTCTTTGACATGTTAATGCATTATATATGTATGTTTGAAAGAGTAAAAAGCTATTAGGATTCTTAGAATCTTAGTCTTCCCCTACATATGTCTAACCATGTCTAGGTAAACTTCAAGGAGCAAGGATTGAAAGCCAAGGAGCTTGAATCATAAGACTTTGACAATAGGATAGGATCTTGTTTAATGTAACATCAAAGTATGTATGTATATGATGTTTATGAGATGTAAATTATTGAGCATGAATAAAAGTATGTAATTATCATGTATGAATGGGATTTAGAGCCAAATGTATGCTTATGTGAGAGTTTGACATCCTTATACCTTAATGTACTTATGTATAATGACAACTAGAAAGGCGATTTTGAGATTTATGATGTTTTAGACCATTTTAAAAGCTTTAATATGCTGCAATTATGCTTTGGGACATGCTTAAGTGGTTATGGAATGGCTAAAAGGTCATTTGATACCCTTTGACCCCATTATGGTTGCAAATTATGACATAATCTTGAGTTGAACTACAAACTGATCAAATGGATGATTTAATGTATAAAATTTGGCATAAATATAGGTCTCATCTAGAGCTTTTTACAAAGTTACAGAGCACTCAATTTGGAGATCTAGCAAGTTTACCATGATTTTTCAAAGTTGGCCAAATTATGCAAAAACTGTTATGGTCATTTTACATTTCTTTGTTACTCAAGGATCAAATGAAGTCCAATGCTCATGAAACTTTACAAGTATAAACTAGACATCATAGGCTTTTTGTAGCCATCGTGACTTAATTTGGATTAGTATAGAGAGAATTATAAATTTTTGAATTTCAAGGTCTGCACTAGTCTTAGAGTGCAACCCAGGTTAATGTTCCATTAACTTTCATGAGCTAAATGCTTATGTTTTGATTTAGAATTATTTTTAGTAGTTAGTTACATCTAGAGCATTCTAGAAAGCAATAGCATGCATGATTTTAATTTTTATAAAATTAGTTATGAATTTCCAAAATTCATATTAGTAAACTATCCCTACAACCTAAGAGCAAAACTGGTTTGGTGAACTATGGTTCAAGATCTGAGCTTTGTGCATTAAATTATGATAATTCTAATATGAATGGATGTGTTATGTATAGATAATGCTATTGGTAAGCCCATGTGGTTCTTAAAGTCAAGAAAGAATTAAATGGGCTTTTAATTATATGTTACTTTGATCTATACAATTGCCAAAAAGTGCTATTTTCATGCACATAAATATCATATGCTAATCATGTCATAAGTAGAGAGCTATAGAGATATGGTGTTACAATAGGTATTCAAATATCAAATATAATTAAATATTTAAAGTCATATGGATCCATCAAAGTAAAAACAAGCTCTAGGGACTTTTGATCTAGTCTCACCCAATTGTTTGAGACTTTTGAATTAGCCTCACCCGCCTTTAGGGTCTTTTGACTTGCTTCATTCATTCTTGAGACTTTTGGCTTTAACTCACCTATACTTAGAGATTTTTGGCTTTACCTTACCCAAATCAAGGGACTTTTGATATAACCTTACCCATTAAGAGCCATTCCACATTTTAAATACATTTTGTGTAACATAATTGCATCAAATCATCATACCAATAACAATAAATATAATTCATAATCCATACACATATATAAGTAATCAATGATAATAAAAAAACTAACATAAGTATACAAGAATAGATGAATAGCTACCTTTATGCAAGAAGCACAAATTCTCTCCTTGGTTCTCACTTCCCTTTCTCGGCCTTATAAACATACTTGGGAGAAACCTAACTTGCTTCATCTAGACACATCAAACAAGACACAAATGTATCAATGGAACCATCTCTAGACTCACATAAGCCTTACATAAGCCAATTCTAGTTTTAGGCTTCCATATGACTCCATTTAGTGGCATAATGAAGTAACTCATATGATTTATTATCATGGCTCCAATTTCTCACTGAATATAAGTCATAGGACTCCATTTAGACTCATTAGAGTCATCACAAACTCAATTCAAGGAGCCTAACAGCAAGGTCCTTCTTTATGTATAATGGAACCCTTAATGTTCGCCTTTCAAAATAAGGCTTCCAAATTCAAACAAATGGTTTCTTTAGTGTTTATAATTTATATCTAGACCATTTCTACCCTTAGAATCAAAGAAAACTCTCCCTAGGTATTACATCTACTCTTTGGCCAAGACAAGTATGGAGGAAGAGCACCCATGGAGTTTTATTCCATTCTCTTAGGAATTTGGCAATTATGAAGCTTTCTTGATCACTTTTTGACTCAATTATACTCTTACATAAGTTAAATTATCATTAGAAAATTTCATATTCCCTAAGGTGAAAATGAAACCTCAGGTTCCTATTTATGCATTCCATGGCTTCGTTCTTGGTTCTAATGGCAATTTCTTAATCTCCATATTCCAAAACCTTAATTTCTAGCATGTTTCAATGAAAAACCATCTCCTCCCATATTCTCCCTAGGCTAGCCAAACTCATGGTGTGGTGGAGAAACAATCCCATACCAAAACATATACCAATTAAAAAGGTTTTCCATAGTGATTAATTTGATGTATTTAGTTCCTTGTTAAAAGCCCTTTTCTCCATGAGTTCTAACCCAAAACTCTATCTTTTGAGATGCTAGAACCATGGAGAAAGAGAAGAGAAAGAATGGAAACTATGCAAAAAGAATAGTATAGGCAAATTCCTTAAGCTTTGTTATCTTAAGTGGCTTCAATCTTCCTTAGCTTTTGGTGCTTCTTGGGATGCCTCTTGGTCTGGTTTGGAGGTGTAGGATTTTGGCCAAAGTGAGGGGAAGGAGATGGGGTGGTCCCTTATAAGGAAGAGCTAGGGTTTCTTTAAAGAAAATTTTCCAATTTTGCCCCTATTATTCAATTCCATGGTTTGAGGTCATTTTAACTCTTTTTTGAGAATTATCTTTTCCTTCATAAAATTTAGATCCTCTAATTCATTAAATGCCTTTGGTTTCAAATTAATTGGATTCAAAACAACCCTAAATAATTTGGTCAATTGATGACATAAATTATAAACTAGAATTGTTTCAATCATTCTGATGATTCCTATAGTTTTCTAGGCTTTTAAGAACCCTAATAAGCTTAATTTTATCATTTAAAGTTCCCTCCTTTGAATTTTCAAAAGGTTACTTGAAATTATGATTTTGCCACTATATTTATCCTTTAATTTGTTCAGCCATTTTAGGTCTGATTTTGGGCTATCTTTAAACTCTTAACCACTTTTTTAGATATTGTAATTAACATCCTATTCTCAATTAATCTTAATTTGCCTTGCTTTAGGGTGTTCTCATATCATTTTATCAGTTTCAATTTAGTTTATGAGAAATCGGTATTACAATACCTATGTAGATGCTTCCATTGATGCCGTGAATGCCATCCATGATACCTATGCCATCAATGCCACCACCCTAGAATCTGTCCAACTAACTTAAATGTTAGGCTAGTTAGAATAGACATCATAGAGGGCATTTGGCTTGGATATATATTAGCTTTGTGAATGAACTTAAATAATACTTTGATGACTAATGAACTATTAAACTTTTGACATTGCATAATGAACTCATAAAACCAAATATTAGATTGTCTTTTGTATAATATAGTACTCATTATGTAATTTTCCTTACCATATTTCTATTTTCCCATTAGTTTAACTTTTGTTTACATCATACAATCAATTAAAATCAATACAACCTAATATAAAAATAAATAAGGAAAATTAAAGGGTTTGCATTAGTGGTATCAGAGCAGTTAGTCTAGTGGACGCTTAAGAATTCTTAGAAAAGTCTAGAATATGATAAATAGCCTAACTCTATTCTGATGTGCAAGTAATCATAAGTCAAAGTGGTACTGACAATTATGCACCTGTATATTTTTGCTTGATGTTATGATCTTGTTTATAGGTAGAATTAAGAATATTGAACCTGATCATCTTAATATAAGTTATTTTGTTTATGCAGCGAAACCATGGTATCAAGAAGGAGGAGTAACTCCAATGAAAATAATAGTAATAGTCATGATAATGGCATGATAAATTCCATTGAGAGGATGGCTGCCACCACAAGAATGCAGGCTCAGGGAATGGCTGCCTCCATAGGGGAGAAAGTTGTTGCTACAAATTGATTAATTCAACAGATACAAGAAAGTAAGAAAGAACACCCAGCCTAAGCTATTGAAAATAGAAAAATAGCACTAAATGATTAAACTTTGGTAGTTGAAAATAAGGAAATGGTTTTGAACCTAGTCCCAAACCTAAATTTCTAAAGTTTATTAGAATTTAGAAAAGGCAAGACCCCTATCTTTTTAAGGAGAGTACCACCCCACCATAGCAAATAATTGGCTTGAGTAATTAGAGAAGAGATTTGTAGTATTAGGGTACTCGAATGTCTAAAAAGTAATGCTTGTTGTCTGCATGTTGATTGATGTGCAAACAATTGGTGGAACGAGGTTAGCTAGAGTTTGGAGGCTCAGAGGATAGAAATAATGTAGGAAAGATTCAAATTATCTTTGTTGAAAAATATTTCCCTAAAAAGCTTAAAAATGACAAGGAAATAGAGTCCCTATGGGTAAAGCAAGGAAATATGATGATAGATCAATATGTGGCAAAATTTGAAGCCTTATCAAAGTTCTCATCTTATTTAAAACAAAATTCTAATGAAGCTTGAAAGGTGGGGAAATTTGAAGCTAACTTAAGGCCTGCGATTAGAAGTGTGGTTATTACTTTAGAAATTAGAGATTTTACAGCACTAATGAATAAGTGTAGAGTAATAGAAAAGAACCTGATAGAGATAGAGAAAGAAAGACAAAAAGAAATTAATATTGGAAGAAGAAAAGGATAGAAAACTTCAAGAAACAAAATTTAAGACCCAAGACCAATGTCAACCAAGGAAAATAGATCATGGGAACCTCATTGAGGACTTTTTGTTGTAATAACTATGGTAAATTACATAGAAATAGGCCCCATTTTATTGAACAAAATGTGTGTTACAATGGTGAGAAGCTAAGACATTACTCAGGAGAGTGCCCACAAAATAAAGGAAAAATATTAGAGGGGAAAGCCTTAAACCAAAAACTACTAACTAAAGGAAAAATTTTTATGATCAGTGATAAAGAAGCTGATAAGTCTCCTAGTTTGGTACTAACTATGTGTTTTATTCAAAAAATTTCCTCATTTGCACAATTTGATTTAGGAGCCATACACTTATTTATATTCAATGATTATATGAAGAGGCTGCATTTAGCTATTTCTAAACTACCCTTCAAATTGCATGTCTTTACCCCTATAGGAGAAAAAGTTTTGTACTTCCCTTGTTTGTTTAAATTGCCCTATTTGTTTGTTTACCTTTAATGAACATTGATGTTATCCTTAGAATGAATTGGTTGTCTATAAATGGTATGACAATAAATTGTTTTAAAAAAATAGTAATTCTTCTACCTTCTTCTAGGATAAATTTTGATGAGATTATTGCCAACTTTGATAATATGGGAATTGATGAAGGAAATACACAATGTATCTCCTTAGAATCTCTAGAGGTAAAAGCTTCATTAGAATTAGTCAGCATCCCAATAGTAAGGAAATATCCAAAAGTCTTTCTGTAAAAAATAACCAGTTTACTTTTTAAAAAGGAAGTCAAATTTGCCATATACCTTATCCTAAGAATAAGACCCATTTCCATAGCACCTTATAAGATACTTCCTTTAAAGCTAAGTGAACTTAAGAAACAAATAGAAGACTTCCTATCTAAGAAATTCATTTGTCCTAACATGCCACCATAAAGAGCTCTAGTTCTTTTTATTAGAAAGAAACGTGGAAGCCTTAGATTCTATATAGACTATAGGCGACTAAATAAGGTAACTATAAAAAATAAATACTTACTTGCTAGAATAGATGACTTGTTAGACTAACTTAGAAGAGCCTCAATGTTTTCCAAAAATCGACCTTAAATTAGGTACCATCAAATTCAAGTTAGAGAAATTAACATTCTTAAAACTACTTTTAAAACCCATTATAAATGCCTTTTGGTTGATGGAATTGATTAAAGATTTTGATTTTAAACTTAAGTATCATCTAGGTAAAGTTAATGTAGTAGCTAATACCCTTAGTAGAAAATCCTTACAGATTGCTAGGATGATGATTGAATAAGTTAAATTATTAGAATACTTTAGGGATCTAACGTTATCTATGATTTTTTTACCTCATTATCTATATTTGAGTCAATTGAAAATTGAATGTGACTTAAAAGCACCAATAAGAGGCCCAAAAGCTAGACCAGTCCCTGTAAAAGCGAATAGGGAATTATAGTTAACAAATTAAATGATCTATTAACTATTCTTTTCCAAGAAATGATATGTGTCCCTCATCAAGCTAATCTTAGAAAGAAGATTCCAGAGGAAATCCATAAGAGAAATTATACTATTTATCTTAGATCTACCAAAATGTATTAGGATTTAAAAAGGAAATATTGGTGGCTAAGAATGAAAAAGGAAATTGCAGAATATATGGCTAAGTGTTAAACTTGTCAAAAAGTGAAAATAGAATATTAGAAACCATTAGATCTTCTGTGACCTTTAGAGATACCTAAATGGAAATAGGATCACCTTGCCATCGATTTTGTAATACGGAAGGAGGTTGCTTAGGACTCAAGCTCCAAATGATGTCATATGTGTAGTTGTAGATAAATTAACTAAGCTAGCTCATTTCTTACCTATTAAGGCCAAGTATTCTTTAAAGAAACTTGCCCAAATATATCTATAAGAAATTGTGAGATTACATGGAATACCATCCAACATAGTATTAGATTGAGATCTTGGATTCACCTTTAGATTTTGAGAAACATTGCAATAAGCCTTTGAGAAAAAATTGGATTTTAGTACAACTTATCATTCTCAAACAAATATTTAGTCAAAAAGGAACAATTCAAACTTTGGAAAATATGCTCATAGCTTATACCCTAAACTAAGTAGGAAATTGGGATAGATATCTATTATTAGTAAAGTTTGCTTTTAATAATAGTTACCACTCCAGCATTGGAATGGCACCTTATAAAGCTCTCTATAGTAAGAAATATAGATCGTCTCTTTCTTGGTATGAGATAAGGGAAAGAAATCTCTTAGGGCCAGAACTTGTACAGGAAACCACTTAGCAACTTAAATTAATCCAGAAAAGAAGGCTCATTGCTTAGAGTTGACAAAAAAGCTACTTTGACAAAAGAAAAAAACCACTAGGGTTTTTGAAAGAGGAACGTGTATTCTTTAAAATGACTCCCATTACTAGAATTTGCAGATCCCTCAAATCCAGAAAACTAATTCCTAGATACATCATCCTAATCCAAATCCTCAAAAGAATTAGACTTATTGCTTATCCAATTGATTACCATTTAGATTGTCAAACCTTCATCATATCTTTCATATTTCCTAACTCTACAAATATATTCCAGATGCTTCATACATCATAGAAAAGGAGTCAAAGCAAGTATGGGATGATTTGACATACAAACTAAAACCTGTACAAATTATAGATACTAATATTAAACAATTAAGAAATAAAATTATTTCCTTGATCAAGGTAATCTGGGAAAGACTGACCTCAAAAGAAGCTACATAGGAAATAGAGGATCAACTCAAAGAAAAGTATCTAGAATTATTTACATTAGGTAAGCCTAAATTTTGTGAAAAACATTTCTAAAAGGCATGGAGATATGTAACATGCTCCTCAAATTAATATTTATTTCTAGTTGTTTAATCAAAATAAAAATAAAAAAGCCTTTTAAATGTAAAGATAAAGGACAATTCTAAAGAATTTAGAAAGATATAGATTTTTAGGAACAGAATGAAAATTTTTAAGTCATTAGGAATTTATTATCAATTCTTAGAAATTTATAATAATTATTCACAATAATTTAATAATAAATAATTAAAGAATAAATATTTAGGAAAAAGAAAATTTTAAAACTTCCTAAGCCATGAAAACCTTAAAATTATAAGAAAATTATTTTGGTAAATAAAAATTTTTAGGGAAAAATTATAGGTCAAAATATAGATACAAAAGATTTAGGGAAGTAAATGTAATTTCAACCAAGGCTAAAAGTATAATTTTCTTAAGGCCAAAATGTAATTTTTTGCTAAATAAAATTTGATGAGGTATAGACAATCAAATCGGTCTAAAATGATCATTACAATTATATGACCAACTTCCATAGCTACCATTAACACCAAAACTCATCTATGCAGCCAATATCATGGATCAAAGTTAAGAAAATCAAATAAAATATTTGTACAAATGGTCAATGAAGAAGCCTTGTGAGCCATCACCTTAACTTCCCTATATATAGGCTTCTTTAAAAGATGGATAGGGAGTAAGGAGGAGGAGAAAAATGAGAGAAAGATACACAGGGGAAAAGTGAAAGGAGTGAAAAAGAAGAGTGAGAAAGTGAGAAATCAAAGGGTTACAAGAATGAAGGTGGGTGCTTCAGCCAAAAGAAAAGAAGAATAAAGGAAGGGAAAAGTTTTAGAATTGAGGTAAGACACTTGCTTACATCTTTTTGAGAGTTTTAAATTGCTAGTTGCTCCCTCCTTCTTCTTCCTTCTCTCTCTTCTCCTTCATTTATGTTCCCATTAAGCATTTGCATTTCCTATTCAAATGAAAGTTTGGTTGGTTTTTAAAAGTGTAAGATAGCTTGACAATGGTTTAGAGTTGCTAAATATTTTAAAAACAACTAAAGAAGGGTGATCTAACACCATATCTATATAGGTCTTAACTCATGGCACAATTGGTTTAAAATACTTATTTTCATTAAAATAGCATTTTTAGCAATAGATAATTGCATCATTAAAAGCTAAATTAATTCATTTTTGGCTTAATGGACCATGTGAACTTACTAAATTTATTTTCCATCCATAACACATTTGTTCAACCAAAATTATCATAATTTGAAACTCAAAATTTGGCTCTAAGCCATAGTACACAAAATTACATTACACATTGCATTTTTCCATGAGTTCCATATTCTAATATGAATTTTGAAAAATCATAACTAATTTTGAAAAAATTCAAATCATACAAACGATAGCTTTCTGAAAATCTTAGGATGTTATCTAGCTACTATAAAAATATCAAGTTAAACACAACCATGGTTGGCCTATGAAAACTGATGGAACAATACATTAGGTCTGGTGGTAGTTCTACAGCAAGCCTAGAACTTCAAATTTTCATTTCTCCCTTTATAAAGGTCCATATTAGGTTCTCTCAATGGTTATAGAAATATTATGATGTCTACTATATGCCTGTAAAATTTCATGAGCATTGGACTCCATTGGCCCCCTAAATGACATAAAAAAGCAAATTGACTGCATGAACAGTAATA
Source organism: Erythrophleum fordii (assembly GCA_032878935.1). Lineage (NCBI taxonomy): Eukaryota > Viridiplantae > Streptophyta > Magnoliopsida > Fabales > Fabaceae > Erythrophleum > Erythrophleum fordii. The sequence continues at coordinate 24,043,712 of JAVQMF010000054.1, read as the reverse complement.
GTTTCTGCATAATTTGGCCAACTTTGAAAAATCATAATAAATTATTTAATCCTCCAAAAATAGTACTCTTTGACTTTATGAAAAGCTCTAGATGATGCCTATTTGCTTGCCAAAGTTCATACACAAATTTGTCCATTTGGTTCATTTGTGGTTCAAATTAAGAAAGTAGCCATTTTAGGGATCATAATAGGGTCAAAGTGCACTAATGACTTTCTTCTCACACCATGACTATTTGAGCATGTCCAAAAGTATAAACATAGCATATAGAAGCATCCCAAATGGTCTAAATTATCATACATCTCAAAACCACCTTCCTAGTTGTTCTCATACAGATATGCATCATAGCTCTAGGATGTCAAACTCTCACATAAGCATACATTTGGTTCCACATTCCATTCATATATGATAAATACATACTTTTATACTTGTTAAAAAGTTTACATGTCATAAATATTATATACTTACTAACATCAAAATACATATATTCCTATACTATTGTCAAAGTCACATTCTTCAAGTATCTTGGCTCCCATTTCTTACTTTCTGAGCTTCACCTAGATATGGTTAAACATATGTAAGAAAGAGTGAGATTTAAAGAATCCCAATAACTCTTTTATACATATATGAAACATTTTCATGTCAAGGAATGCAAGCACACAATGAAAGCTTCTAGTAAACATACATAAATAGAGGCTCTAGAGATCTTTGGTTTGGTCTCACCCAATTTCTTTGGAATTTTTGGATTAGTTTCACCTACTTTTAGGGACTTTTGACTTAGCCTTACTCTCTCTTAAGACTTTTGACTTTGTTTCACTCATTCTCAGGGACTTTTTGCTTCTCCTTACCCATTTTAAGGGAATTTTGGCATAACCTTACCCATTCAAGCTATAACAGCATATTTATCTAGCTTGCCTCATGCCATTTTTAAGGTCTTATTCCATGCATTTTGTATTGAAGTGAGAAAGATAGCATTTAAAACAATGAACATATTTGCATAATGTCACGGATAAATTTTTCCTTTGGAGTCCCATGGGCCATATAGACTCATCCATCTCATCCTCATATTTAAATACTCAATTACAACTCATAACAAGTTGAAAAAGTGGCCCATACCTTGAGCAAAGGAAGCAACTACACAAAACATACTAGTGCAGCCTTAGACTGGTTTTCTAGATTCTATCCCTAAATTTTGGAAAATTATAACTAATTCTAAAAAATTCAAAATCAGAAGCACTATACCATTATGGAAAGCTATAGATGTCTACTTTATGGTAAAAATAATTCCATACCATGACAGAGGCTGCTCGATACTAGAAACTAATCGAACAATACCAGAGGTCAGCTGTCATCCCTGATACTGATCTCCAACTTAAAAAATTCATATCTCCCTGCTCAGAGGTCCAATTGGGATGATCTCAGTGGCCATTATTATATCTAGTTTATTATTGTAAAATTTTATGAGTATTGGACATCAGTTGGCCCACAAATAACACAGCCCAAATTTCTGACCATATGAACAATACCTGTATCAGTTTAGCAAAAATATGGCAACTTTGGAAATTCATAATTAATTTCACAAAGCTCTAAATAATCTAGTCTTTAGCTTTCCAAAAAGATCTAGATAAGATCTACATGTGTGTCAAATTTCATGGGCAAATTCGTTCATTTAGTCAGATCTTGACATTAGGTTGCAAGATGGCTCATTTGGTGTCATATAAAGGGTCCAAATAGTCCATTTCAAGTTCTAAAGCAACCATGACCACTTGAGCATGTGGGAATGTACGAAAATGACTCTGTAAACTTGTCTCAAAGGTGCATAAACCTAGATTTCTCAAACTCTCCATCTCACCCCATGCTATACATAAGATTTCATACACTTTCTCTTGCCATTCAATACCCAAAAACTACATTATCAATCATATGGCACTAAAAGCTCATACATACATCAAATATATGGGTATTTACACATGTTCAAATGGATACATAACAATTTCATCATGAGATTACATCATATGCCATATGTAGGCTACAAAAGAGATAAAATTAGGCCATTTCATACACTTAGATGTTAGTCTTCTTCTCTTTAGCTTGGTGGCTTCCCTTACCTTGCTCAATTGCTTTACCTAGCATATTAAGAAATTGGAAAGGAAGGGATGAGATTCAAAGAATCCCAATAGCTTATCTCCCTTTCAATCACACATAAAGTATGCAATACAAGTCTTCAAAATGCATGCATGGGCATATTAACATATATGAGCATTCATGAAACATTCTTGGCATTTGATCAAGTCATACATAACATACATAGGCTTGCCAAGTGAGTGGACTAGCCTCACCCATTCACTTATAGATTTTTGAACTTGCCTCAACCATTTTCTTTGAGAGGTCTTGACTCAACCTTACTCTTGAAAGTCAAACTCACTCTTGGGACACTCTTTACTTTGTCTCAACCAAGTTCTAAGGTTCTTGGCTTATCCTCACCATGGCTAGAGGGTTCTTGGCTTCTCCACACTTAAGCATACCAAGGTAAGCATATAAAATATTATTTGAATGCATAAAACATCATCATGGTACCATGGAATAAAAGCTCATGCTAAAATACTTTTCATAGCTCAAAACATATACACACACATTCAAAGACAATGTAAGCACACATTCATGCATGAGAGAAGGTGGAGCCTTACTTGCATTTACACACTTTTTCCTTGAGCCTTGAGTCCTTTCCCTTGATCTCACATACCCAAGAAGGTGGAGATCATTTCTCTTGGCCTAGACACATCATATGGAAGCTAATTACACTATTGAATCACATTCTAAGGCCACAAATTTTCTAGAAAAGCTAGGTGACTTATAAAGCTCTTTTATAGTTCCATAATGCACTCAATGAAGCAATATTAAGAAAACATCATCTTGGCTCCATTCTCTCCATTCATTTATGATTCTTGACTCCATCGAAACCTCTTGGAGTCATCACACAATTAAATTAAGGAGCCTAGCTAGGTATTGCTTCTTTAAGTTATAATATGGAACCTATAATACCGTCTAACTATCCATAGCTTCTAAAATTTTTCCAAGGCTTCCTTTCATGCTCTCCCATCATACATGATGCAAAACTAAGTTTGGAAGGAATTAAAACACTCCCTTGGTGCTTTATCTAGCCTTGGCCGAAACTATGCATTATATGAACACCAAGTGAGTTTGCTTCATTATTTTGGTGGAAGATGAATATGAGGAATCTTTTAGGGATTGCAAGAGCTCATCCAAACATTCATTTAGGCCTAGGAACAATTACATCAAATCAGATTTTCAAGGGAGCTCGTGAAACCCTAGGTTTGCTATCTTGAAAATCAATGGCTTTTACTTTCCTCCCTTAAATTTATAGAATTCACCCTTGGTTCTACCAAAATTCAAGCCCTCTTACAGCTACAGATATGGGGTGAAATAGGGAGAAGAAGGGGGAAGGAGTAGCTACCATAGGATAAAGATTTTACCTTGTTTGCTTGAATCTTCCTTTCTTTGGCCTCCCTTCTTCAAATTCGAATTTTTCCCTCTGTTCTTCCCTCAAAATAGATCCATATACTTCAATAAAACCATAGGCAAGAAACAGAAATGGAGGAGAAGAGGTTTCCTAAAGAGAAAGCATGAGAAAACTAAGAAATTTCATACCTTTCTTGCCTTTTTCTTCCTCATTTTCTTCCTCTCTTGGTGAGCTTTAAGGAGCTTGTAATGTTCGATTTTTGTTAAACGACGAAAGCGAGTGCATTTTCAAAGTAAGTTCCCTAAAATGAATTAGTTAAGGTTTCAAAAAAATTGAGTAACATTCTAGCCTCCTAAAAATGAGAATTTTAGGCTTAGATAGAAAGAAAAATGGAGCTAAAATGAAGAAACAAAATTTGACGAAAATCTTATGAAACGTAATGGCATTTTTGTAATTTTGAGTAAATTTTGGAATTTACATAGTAGGGCTTTTTAAATGAAAGTTTTGAGTTCTCTGGGGTTCTCAAAGGCCCTGAAAATCATGGGAAGCCTTGGGATAGTTAAATCCTCCTCGGTGGACGTTTTCCAATGTTAGTGTACTCAAACTTTGATGGATCCATTCGGGAAGGTTTTAGCTCCGATTTGAGTGATCCAAAGGCATTTTACTAAATTAGGAACCTGAATTTTATAATAGAAAGATGGTTCTAAAAAAGGAACTAAAATGAATGAGAAACAAAAATGCCAAGAATGAAGGGTAAAATAGAAATTTTTGAAAAGTGTATTTCCTCCCACCTATAAATAAGTGGCACCCCACTCTGACACTCACATAACTTCATATTGTTCTGCCCAAATTCATAGGTGAGAGATAGGGTTTAGGCACACCAAAGGGAGAGAAGAAGAAGGAGAAATCAAGCCAAAAAGGTATGGTTTCTTGATAGTTTTATATGCTTTCTTCCATCCTAACCTCCTTTCCTTCATTCTCCTTTGTTTCCTTTGATTAAAATGGAGTTTATAAATCTATTTTAAGGGAGAAATTAAGGAAAAAAAATTGGATTTGAAGAGAAGATCTTGGAGAAGACAAGATTAAAGTGAGGAAAAGCAAAAAAATAAGGTAATTTCTTTTTCCATGGTTGCTATCCCTTCCTTCTCTTCCTTCACCATTTTGCCCCACTCAAGAAACCCTAAGAAGGTTTGATTTTTAGGCAGAACCAAGGGTGATTCTTAGGAAAAAGGATGTGGTGATTAAGAATATGCAAAGAGAATTGACAAAAAATCATGGAATTTCAAGATGCAATTTCTAGGGTTTCAAGTGTTCTTTCTAAAATTTGATTTGATCTCTTAATTCCTATGCCTAAATAAGTGTTTGAATGAGCGCCTAAGATCCCTAGAAGTCTCCCCATGTGCTTCCTCCATCAAGGAAATAAAGCAAAGTCTATGGAAAGTAAAACCTTCCATTGTCTCGGCCAAGAGGGCTTAGGGTAGCTAGGGAGAGTTTTAAATTTTTCTAAGCCCATTTTTGAGTCATATATGATGAATGAATATGAGGGAAAGCCTTGGGAAAAATTTAGAAATAATAGAAAGTGAGGTGGTGTTTTATGTTCTATAATATGACCTAAAGAAGCAACATGTAGTTAGGCTCTTGTGTAATGACTCAAAGAGGATTAAAAGGAGTCAAGAATCACATTTGAAAGGAAATAATGGAGCCTAGAATTTATTTGAGGGATTTTGCTTCATTAGGTGCATTTATGGAGCTATAATAAGGTTTATAGATAAAGCTAGTGTCTAAGCAAGTTGTGTGACCTTAGAATTAATTCCATGAACCTAATTGGCTTCCATAAATTGTGTTTAGATCAAGAGAAATCATCCCCACACTTTTTGTGTGTGTGTGGCAGAAGGAGAGAGCCTTGATTCAAGAGAAAAAGTGTGTAGTTGCTTCCAAGGTAGCTCACTCCTCCTTCCCTCATGCATGATTATTTGCTTTACTTGTCTTTGAATGTGTGTATGTGTATTTTAAGCTATGAAAAATGTTCTAGCATAAGCTCTTACTCCATCGTACCATGATGATACAATATGTTTTTAAATGATATTCATGATGTTTGTTTTCGTTTGCTTGAGTGTGGTGAGGCCAAGAACCTTTAGCCATGGTGAGGATGAGCCAAGAACCCTTAAGATTGGTTAAGACAAAGTAAAGAGTCCCCTAAAAGTGAGGTTAACTCCCAAGAGCATGGTTGAGTCCAAGAACCTCTTAAAGAATAGGTGAGGCAAATATAAAATCCACAAGTAAATAGGTGAGGCCAATCCACTTGCTTGGCAAGCCTATGTATGCTATGTATGACTTTTTCAAATGTTAAAAATGCTTCTTGGATAATTACACATGTCCATATGCCATGCATGCATTTGTAAGACTTGTTTTGCATCTTTTTATGTATGATTAAATTAGAGATGAGCTATTGAGATTCTTTCAATTTTATCCCCTCCTCTCCAATGTTCTAACACGCTAGGTGGACCAAGAGAGCAAGGTAATGGATGCCAACTACCTTGAAGATGAGAGGATAACATTAAAGTGTTTGAATGTTGCTACTTTAAGGCCATACAAAAGGCAATTGATGTAATCAATGGTATATATGTACTATGATATTATAAACATATGTAATTATGATAATATGCCATGTATGAATGGGAGAATATGTTATGTGATCATTGGAATGTGATTTGAGTATGTTATGGCAATTTGGCTCCTTGAATAGTTTTATGCAAATGTGTATAAGTGTGAGTAAGATGGCCAAATTGAGATGCATGAGATTTGGGACCATTTGGGTAGCTTACACAAGTCCTATTTATGCTTTTAGACTTACTCAAGAGATGCCAAACCTTAAGGAAAGCCATTTGGACATTTTGGTATCCTATATAGAGCCAAAATTAACCATATTGGAACTCGATATCACTTTTTATCCAAATGAGCTCCTCTTGATCTGAGATTTGGCATGAAATTAGAGCTTGTTGAGAGCTTTTTGAAAAACTAAAGAACAAAATTTTCAGAGGTCTACAAGATATTCAATGAATTTTCAAAGTTGGCAAAATTTTTGGTTTTGGTCATGTCACTATTCACTTAGGTCCGAAAATGAAATCTGTCACATAGGGTCCAAATGATGTCCAATTGCCATGAAATTTTATACAAAGAAACTAGAAATTTTTAGTGACTTGTGAAAATTGGAAGCACCTCATTTGGATGTCTAGAGAGAGAGATATATGAATTTTCAAAGAATCTATCCAGTACCAAGCACTCCACTAACTTCAGGTATTGTTTGATTGGGTTTCGAGATCTGGGCATGTCTAAACTAGTCTAGAGTTATTTTTTCCATCTAACTAACATAAAAAATTTTTCAAATTGGTATCATTTATATGGATTGAATTTTTTTAGAATTAATTAGAAATTTTTAAAGTTTGCTGCAAAATTCTATGACAGCACCAGTAGACGGCCTGACCTCTAGATAATTTCGAATGTTAAACGTCTTCTATGTTGAATGTTGTGGTCTGGATATTTTTTTAATATAAATTAGACATGTGTAGAGTTCTAGAATGGCCAAAAATGAAAGATTTTGATTTTTCTATAATTAGTTGTGATTTTCCAAATTTAGTGACAAAAATGAGAAAAATCTGGTCGAAAAAATATATATGCATTTTTTGCTTCCTTTTGGTTTCCACGAGATGAAGGCCACTTTTGATGATGCAAATGAGTTGTATTCATGTAATTAAATATGAAAATGTGATGTATGAACTCACATGGTTCACGTGATATCGAATGAAATTTTTATATGTGATGCAACACTAGAAAATATATTTTTTTAATCCTTTTTTTCTTGCTCCTTCATAGAATGTATGATCTAAAGCATGGAAATGTGATGGAATAAACTAGAAATATAAGGTGTTACAGAGCTTCTATTTTTTTATAATTTGGGCAGAGAAAGTCGTGCTTAAAAAGGTGAGAAAAAAAAGGGTGAAATGTGTGGGAGCTTCTAGAAATACACTTTTTCAAAAATTTCAATTTCGTCCTTTCTTAATGATAATTTCATTTAAAATTCATTTTAGCTCCTTTTTGAAAATCGTCTTTTTTCATTATAAAATTTAGATTTCTAATTTAATAAAATGCCTTTGGAATGACCCAATTTGGAGTTAAAACCTTACTGAACGAATCCATCAAAGTTCAGGCTCACCGACATTAGAAAATATATACCAGAGGGGTTTTACCAGTCCCAGGGCTTCCTATGGTTTTTGGGGCCTCTAAGAACCTTGATCAACTCAAATTTCCCATTTAAAAAGCCCTCTTATGTGTTTTTCTAAAAGTTGCACTTATTTATAGAAATGCCATTATGTTTTATCAGTTTTTTGTTCAATTTCATTTCTTTATTCTCATTCCATTTTTCTTTCTGTCTAAGATTGGGATTCCTATTTTTAGGAGTCTAGAATGCTTCCAAATTTTTTGAGACCTTAACTAAGTCATTTCGGGTGACTTACCTTTGGATCCAGTGAATTTCGTTCGTTTATAGAGAAACCGTACATTATATTTCATGTGTTTTCTCTTATTTTCAAAGAACTAGATATTACACAAGCCATATGGTACCCAAACATGAATTCAATGGCTGTAAATGTAACACCATAAATTCTAACTCATCTCATACTTTTAAATGGCATAATATCATGAATCATATTGGTTTTCCATGGAAAAGCCAAAGAAATAATGATTATTTTCACATTGCGTCATATCTAAAAATTAATTTCAGTGTCACATGAACCGTGTGAGCTCATGCTATGCATCCTCATATTTAATTACATCATTACAACTAATTTAAATCCCAAAAACATGCCTACAACCTATAGAAACCGAAATGGGGTATGAAAAATGGAAATTCATTTTTGACCAAAATTGGCCTCTTTCCTAGGCAAATTTTGGAAAATCATAACTAAATCCAAAAAAAATAAAAAATGTGTGTTCTTAGTCATCTTAGAAAGCTTATGATGCATAATTCACACTAAAAATATGCCTAGACCATAACATTCATCATGGGGGACGTTTGGCATCTGAAATGGTCCGAAGGTCAGACTGAAAATTGGAATTGTCACAGAATTCTATAGAAAATTTTGAAAATGTCCAATTAATTTTACAAAAATAAAATACATGCAAATGATACTAATCTGGAAAGCTGTGGATGTTAACTAGAGAGGAAAAATATCTCTAGAACATTTCATTAAGTCCAGACTTAGAAATTCAATGGAATAGTACTTCTGGTCGGGCAAATTCACTAATACTAGATAGAAACTTGAAAATTCATATCTCCCTCTCTAGATGTCCAAATGAGGTGCTTCTAATTGGCACAAGTCACTGTGATTGTATAGTTTCTTTGTATAAAATTTCATGGTAATTGGACATCATTTGAGCCTCGGGTGACAGAAAATAATTTCGGATAGTGCAGCAGACCAAAACTATAAATTTTGCCAACTTTGAAAATCATCAAATATTCTGTAGACCTCTAAAAATTATGATCTTTAGCTTTTTGAAAAGCTCTCAATGAGACCTAATTGTATGCTAAATCTCATATCAAGACTAACTCATTTGGTGAAAAAGTGATATAGGGTTCCATAATGGTCAATTTTGGCTCCAAATAGGATACCAAAGTTGCCAAATGGATTTCCCTTGGTCTTGGCACCTTTTGGGCAAGTCTAAAAGCACATTTGAGACTTGCGTGAGCTGCCCAAATGGTCTTAAACCTCATGCATCTCATTTTGTCCATTCAACCCACACTTATGCACATTTCCATCAAACTTCCACATTGCATACTTTGGCATTACATACTCAAAATATGTGCTAAAGGTCATACATTATATCTATACATTTAAACATCTCATAATATCATATTTACACATGTCTCAAGGGTCATAGACCATTTACAACATAATATACATCATGAAGCATCATTATGGTTCCAAAAAGAGAAAAGCTAGGTATAAGGTTGTCAATCTTTCTTCTTCATTGTTGTTGGCTTCCATTGCCATAGCTACTTAGTTCACCTAGCATGTTAGAGCATTGGAGAGGAGGGAATGAGATTTAAAGAATTCCAATAGCTCATCTCCCATTCAATCATACATAATATGTGCAAAGCAAGCCTTACAAATGCATACATGAATATAATCATGGACATTCAAGAAGCAAGTTTGGCATGTAAACAAGTCATACAAATCATTCAAGAGCTCACCAAGTGTTTGGATTGGCTTCACACTTCTCCTCATGGATTTTGGACTTGCCTCACCCATTCTTTAAGAGCTTTGGACTCAACCATACTCTTGGTAGTCCACTTTGCTTTTAGGAGACTTTTTGCTTTATCTTAACTAAGCTTAAGGGTTCTTGGCTCATCCTCACCATAGGGAAGAGTTCTTGGCCTCTCCACACTCAAGCGAACTCAAACAAACATCATGTACTTATTTAGAAACATAACATGGCATCAAGAATCATAGCATATAAAGACATGCTAGCATACTTTTCATAGCTTGAAAATACGCATACACATATTCTAAAACAAGCTAAACACACATCTATGCATGAGAGAAGATGGAGAGAGCTACCTTGCACACAATTACAAACTTTTCCTTTTGAATTCAAGCCTCCTCTTTCGACCACACACTCACAAATTAGTGGAGATAGTTTCTCTTGGCCTAGATACAATTTTTGGGAGCTAATTAGGTTCATGAAACATTTTAAGTTTACACAATTTGCTTAAACCCTAGATTACTTTACAACCCTCATTATGGTCCATATTTACACCTAATGAAGCAACACCCCTCAAATAACTTCTAGGCCTCATTGTTTCCTTTCAAATATGATTCTTGACTTCTTTTAAGCCTCTTGGAGTCATCACACCATTAAAATAAAAGGCCTAGCATCATGTTGCTTCTTCAGGTCATAATATGAAACCTAAGACACCAACTCACTTTTTATGAGTTCTAAATTTTTTCCAAGGCTTCCTTTATTTTCATTTATCAAATATGACTCAAGAATGGCCTTAGAAAAATTTAAAACTCTCCCTAGCTACACAAACATGCCTAGGCTAAGACATAGGGGGTTTTTGAGCTTCTTAGAGATGTCTTTATTTTCTTGAAGGAAGAAGCTTATGGGGAGCATCTTAGGTATTCAAGAACTCATTTATATTCTAACTTAGACCTAGGAAGCATCACATAAATTCATAATTTAAAAGGTGCACTAGAAACCCTAGGTTTTGCATCTTGAATCCTAATGCCTATTTCATGGTTTTCTTTCCATATTCTTATTCCTCTCCATCAAATACCTAAGAATCATGCTTGGTAGGCTTGAAAATCATATCTTCCTAGGGTTCTTAGTGTATGTCGAAATGGAGAAGAAGGGTCATGGAATATATCAACCATAGGATGCATTTTTACCTTGTTTCCTTACTTAGTTTGGCTTGAATCTTGATTTTTCCAAGCTCTTCTCTTCAAATCCGAACTTGCCCTTGAATTTCTCCCTTGAATCAAATTTGTAAACTTCATTTTAATCCAAGGAAATAAAGGAAAAGGGAGGAGAAGAGGTGTGGATGAAGAAAAGCAAGGAAAATCACCATGAAAACATACCTTAAGCTTGGTTTTCTTCCTCCTCCTTCTTCCTCTCTTGGGTGCCTCTCCTTTAGGGTTTTGCTTCTGATTTGGGGCTGGAAAATCTGAAGTGAAATGAGGGCAAGTGTGAGGCGCCACCTACATATAGGTAGGGAAAAGTGACTTTTTCAAAAATTTCAATTTTGCCCTTCATACTTTGCATTTTCTTTTCTCCTTCGTTTTAGCTCCTTTTTTAGAACTGTTTTTTCCATGATAAAATTTTGGTTCCCAATTAAAAAAAATGCCTTTGGAATCACTTAAATAGGAGCTAAAACCTTTCCAAATGGATCTGTCAAAGTTCGGGCACACCGACGTTAGAAAACGTCCACCGGAGGCGTTTTAACTATTCTGGGGGTTTCCATGGTTTTTAAGGCCCTGAGAACCCCAGAGAACTCAAAACTTTCATTTAAAAAGCCCTCCTGTGTGAATTCCAAAAATTTCTCAAAATTACGAAAATACCATTATGTTTCGTAGGCTTTTTGTAAGAAATTGTTTCTTCATTCTAGCTCCATTTTTCTTTCCATCTGAGCCTGAGATTCTCATTTTTAGGAGTTTAGAATGCTTCCCAAATTTTTTGGGACCTTAACTATCTCATTATGGGGAACTTCCTTTTGTATCTGGTGAGTTTCGTTCATTTATAAAGAAACCGTACGTTACATTTCTCACATTTTCTCTAGTTTTCAGAGAACTGGATATTACAATAAACATATCTCATGGCTCAAACATACACACAAGCATTTAATAACAATTAAACATCCAAGACATACATATAAGAAAGGATAGAAAGCTACCTTGTGCTAAGAATACAAACTTTTCCTTTGCTTTCTTACTTCCCCTTCTCGGCCTCACACCTACACTTAAGAGGATCTTGATTTGCTTGGCTTAGATACATCAAATGAGACACAATTACATCATTGGAATAAGTTCTAGTCTTATATAAACTTTATATAATCTTACTTGATCTTATGACATCATTATGGTTCTATATAAGAGCATAATGAAACAACCCTTAGAATTCATGATCTTGGCTCCAATTTCTCATTCAATCTAAGTCTCATGACTCCATTTAAACTCCTTAGAGTTATCACAAACTCAATTCAAGGAACCTAAACTCAAGTAACTTCTTTATGCCTTAAAAAGGAACCTAAACTTCCATCTCATAAACATGGTTTCTAAATTCAAACTAATGGTTGCTTTTATGTTTATTAATTATATCTAGACCATTTCTAATCTTGGAGTTAAAGAAAAATCTCCCTAAGTACTTGTTCTTATCCTTGACTGGGACATAGAGCAACTTAGGGACCCATGGAGTTTGCTTGATTTTTCTTAGGGAAATGGCACTTATGAAGCTTCCTAGACCTTTTAAGAACTCATACATACTCTTACATAAGTTAGATTATCCTTAGAAAGCTTCAAAAATTACTAGATGTAACAAAATCCCTAAGTCATACAACTTGAATTCTAAAGCTTTTCTTTTAAATCTAATTGCATATTCTTGTTTCTTATGCTTGAAAACCCTTGTCTCTACTTTGCTACAACTTGAATTCTTTCCCTCCTTAATGGGCCTCGGGTTGGCCAAAATGTAACACCATAATTTCTATCTCATTTATATCACATTTGCATGCTTTTATAATACATTCCATAAGGGGAAGTAAGAAATTCCATTAAAAATAATATATTTTCTTGCATTGCATTATATGTAAAAATTCCATTCAGTGTCACGTGGACCGTGTGAGCTCATACTATACATTCTCATATTTAATTACATGAATACAACTTATTTACATCATAAAATGTGGCTTATAACTCATGGAATTCAAAGGGAAGTTCAAAATACTCATATATATTTTTGGCAAGAATTTAGCTCTTTTATGACCAAACTTTGGAAATTCATCAAATATTTTCAAAAAGCTCTCAACAAGCTCTAATTGCATGTCAAATCTCAGATCAAGAAGAGCTCATTTGGCCTAAAAGTGACAAAGGTTCCATTATAATTAATTTTGGCTCCATATAGGGTACCAAAATGACCAAATGGCTTTCCTTGGGTTTTGGCACATTTTGGGCAAGTCTAAAAGCATAATTGGGACTTATGTGAACTGCCTAAATGGCCCCAAATCTTATGCATCTCATTTTGGCCATTTCATCCACACATATGCATAATTCCATAAAACCATTCATGAAGCTAATTTGCTATCATATACTCAAATCACATTCTAATAGCTACATGACATATTCTCTCATTCATACATGACATATTATCATAATTATATATGCTCAAGAGGTCATAGACCATACACAATAGTGGGTTATATTATTTGACATACATATGGCCTTAAAGAACTAAAATCATGCATTATGTTGTCAATCTCTCTTCTTCAAGGTAGTTGGCTTCCATTACCTTATCCGCTTAACCCACCTAGCATGTTAGAATATTGGAGAGGAGGGAATGAAATTCAAAGAATCCCAATAGCTCATCTCCCATTCAATCACACATAACATATGCAAAGCAAGCCTTAAAAATGCATGCCTAGATATCATGGAAGTCATGAACATTTCAAAAAGAAAACTTGACATGTGAATAAGTCATACAAGACATTCAAGAGCTTTCCAAGTGGATGGATTGGCCTCACCCTTTTCCTCAAGGATTTTAGACTTGCCTCAACCATTCTTTAATGCATTCTTGGACTCAACCATACTCTTGGGAGCCCAATTTGCTATTAGGAGACTCTTTGCTTTGTTTCAACCAATCTTAAGGGCTCTTGGCTCATCCTCACCATGGTTAAGAGTTCTTGGCTTTCCCACACTCAAGCAAACTCAAACAAATATCATAGCATCATTTAGAAACATAATATGTCATCATGAAATCATAGCATATAAAATCATGCTAGCATACTTTTCATGGCTTGAAAATACACATACACACATTCTAAGACAAGCTAAACACACATCCATGCATGAGAGAAGGTAGAGAGAGCTACCTTGCACACAATCACACACTTTTCCTTTTGAAATTCCCTCCCCTGCTTTGGCCACACACCCACAAACTTGTGGAGATGATTTCTCTTGGACTAGACACATTTATGGGAGTCAATTAGGTGCATGAAACAATTTCTAAGGTCACACAACTTGCTTAGACACTAGGTTGTTCTATAAACCCGATTATGGTCCATAAATGCACCTAATGAAGCAACACTTCTCAAATAAATTCTAGGCTCTATTCTTTCCCTTCAAACATGATTCTTGACTCCTTTTAAACTTTTTGGAGTCATCACCCAATTAAAACAAAGAGATTAACTATATGTTGCTTCTTTAGGTCATAATATGGAACCTAAAGCACTAACTCACTTTCTATGGGTTCTAAATTTTTCCTAAGGCCTCCACTCATTTTCATTTATCATATATGACTCAAGAATGGGCTTAGAAAAATTTAAAACTCTCCCTAGCTATAAGAACCCCTTTAGGCCAAGGCTATGGAGGAATAATGGCTTTATGGGCTTTGCTTTGTTTTCTTGAAGGAGGAAGCATATGGGGGGCCTCTTAGGGATCTTAAGATCTCATTTAAACTCTTATTTAGGCCTAGGAATCATCATACAAAATCAGATTTTACAAGGTGCAATTGAAACCGTAGAACTTGCATCTTGAAATCTAATGATTTTTTGTCGATTGCATTTGCATATTCTTAATTTCCACACCCTTTTTCCTTAGATTCACCTTTGGTTCTACCTAGAAATCAAGTCCTCCTAGGGTTTTCTCATATTAGGTGAAATGGAGGAGGAGGGAACTAAAGATGACAACCATAGGAAGAGAAATTACCTTATTTTCTTACTTTTTCTCACTTGAATCTTGTGTTCTTTGAGCTCCTCTGTTCAAATTCGACTTTTCTCGTTAATTTCTCCTTTAAATACATCCATATACTTCATTATACTCATAGGAAATAAAGGAGAATGAAGGAGAAGAGGTTGAGAAGAGGTTTGGAAGAGAAAGAGCATGAAAAACCATGAAAATCCATACCTTTCTACCTTGAATTTCTCCTCCTTTTCTTCCTCCTTTTATTTGCCTCATCCCCTAGGTTTTTCCTTTGGTTTTGGGCAGAACATGGTCATGCATAATGAAGGGAGAAGAAGGGTGCATCATATATATATATATATGGGAGTAAGTTACACTTTTCAAAAATTTCCATTTTGCCCTTCATTTTTGGCATTTTCGTTTCTCCTTTGTTTAGCTCCTTTTTAAGAACTGTCTTTTCTATTATAAAATTTAGGTTCCAAATTTAGTAGAATGCCTTTGGAATCACTCAAATCAGAGCTAAAACCTCTCTAAACGAATCCGTCAAAGTTTGGGTACACTGACATTGGGAGACGTCCACTGGAGGGGCTTTAGCTGTTCTGGGCCTTTCCATGGTTTACAGGGCCTCTGAGAACCTTGGGGAACTCAGAAACTTTATTTAAAAAGCCCTCTTGTGTGAATTCCAAAATTTTCTCAAAATTATGAAAATACCATTACATTTCGTAAACTTTTCGTAATAAATTGTTTCTTCATTCTAGCTCCAATTTTCTTTTCGTTTGAACTTGGAATTCTTATTTATAGGAGTCTAGAATACTTTCCAAATTTTTTAGGACCTTAACTACATCATCTTGGGGGACTTCCTTTTGTATCAAGTAAATTTTGTTCATTGACAGAGAAACCATACGTTATGTTTCTCAGGTTTTCTCTTGTTTTTAGATAACCAGATGTTACACAAAACATACAAGAGAAGAAGGAGACAAGATGAAGCAAAAAAATCCATGGTATTTTCCTTATTTGCAAGCTTTTCCAAGGAGCTTTCAATTGCTTCTTATGACACCATAGTTTATTAGCCTTCATAGACTCTTACTTATGCTTGACTTCATTTTAAGAGTTTGATTTAGCACTTTCACATGGAAAAACAATATATTTAATGTAATATCTTTGCGTTACATAGGGCTTTAAAAATTCAATTTCCACTTCGTAAACCTCGTGAATTTCCTAATATCATCCTCTACTTATATTCCATCTAATCAAGTCATAGGCAACATAAAATATCACACCAATTTTAAGTAAGAAGCCACACACCAAAAAAATACAAAGATGCTATCGAGTCCAGATTCCATATTTCTGACATTAACTTTAGAAAATCATAATTAATTCTATAAAAATTGAAATCAAGTAAATGATAACTTTTTGGAAAATCCTAAATGTCAAAGTTAAAAATCATTCTAGGCCATGAAAATGTCAACTGGACCATGATTGGCAATAAAATAGCACCCAAGGTCCAACTGTCCATGTTTTACTATCGTAGGTTACTAATATAAACTTCAAAAATTCATAACTAATTTTAGAAAACTCAAAACCCAACAAACCATACCATTCTGGAAAGCTATTGATTTTAAATAGAGGATAAAAATAATTCTAGACCAAAACAGAAGTGTTTAACTTATGAAAATCAATGGAACAATAATAGAGGTCTGGCTGCATCCTTGATACTAATATGAAACTTCAAAAATTTGGTTCTCCCTCTAAAGACCTCCAAATGGGGTGATCTTAGTAGTCATGGAAAATATTATCATGTTTATTTTATACTTGTAAAATTTCATAACCATTGGACACCATTTGGCTCATAGATGACATAGGTAAGGAAAATAATCATATAAACAGTACATTTGCCAATTTTGTCAAATTTTCTCAACTTTAAAAAATCATAAAAAATTTTTTAGAGCTCCAAATTGGGTGTTCTTTAGATCTATGGAAAGCTCTAGATAAGTTCTATATGAATGCAAAATTTTATGCCAAGACTAGCTTATTTGATCAGATTTTGATGTAGCTAAAAATATGGCAATTTTGGTACTATGCAAGGGTCAAACTTGTTCCAAATGGCCTCCTAACCACTATATCACACCCTGAGCATGTTTGGAAGCATAAACATAGAATATATAAGCTTTCCAAATGGTCCAAACTACCATACATCTCAAACTCACTATGCCACATGCATAAATACACATTCAAGAATGGGCTCTTAAGTGGTCAAATAACATTTTCTTATTCATTTGCCTTCAACTTTGGTTCATACACTACCTTTACATACTTTTACATTTTCCCAAGGGCTTACATCTAAAAAATAGTTTATATATACAACATTTGACATTTAATTACATCAAAAGCTATACTAGTGTCAAAGTATGGCCAATCATGCTCATTGGCTTCCATTTTTGTCTCCTTAAGCACCACCTAGGCATGGTGAGATGGGAGAGGGAATGTGATGAAATTCAAAGAATCTCAATAGCTTAAACACCCATTTAAGTAAGAAACCAAGGTATATAATCATGTCATAAGAATATGTCAAGGAACACAAGTATACATCCAACATAAACAAGAATCATTCAACCCATAACTTTCATGCCATAAAAATATGTCAAAGCTAAGAACAAACTCTAAGGACTTTGGATCTAGCCTCACCCAATTTTTGGGACTTTTGGATTGGCCTCACCTTTAGTCTAGAGACTTTTGACTTAGCCTTACTCATCCTTAAGACTTTTGGCCTTGTCTTACCCATTCCTAAGGACTTTTAGCTTCACCTCACTCATTTTAAGGGACTTTTGGCACAACCTCACCTATGAGAGCAATTCACATTACCAAAACCAAAGCAAGAAAACATAATGGTACCATAGCAATAAAACTAAATCAATGACATGTCTCATAATACAAATGCACATACAAGCATCTAATAATATTCATATAACTAAGAATGTATACAAGGAGTGGAGAGCTACCTTAGTGCAAAACACAAGTCTTTTTTCTTGACTATTCTTCTCCTTTTAAGGTCACACACCTACAAATAGATGGAGTTTGATTCCTTTGGCCTAGACATAACAAATAAGATCTAATTATATTCTTGAAACAAGTTTTAGCATCACTCACACATTCAGGAAGCACACTTTTTTCTATGGTTACATAATAGTTCCATAAAAGACCTAATGAAGTGACTACCATGATTCAAGATCTTGGCTCCCTTTTTTTCTTATATCTAGGTCTCTTGAATCCATTTAGACTTCATTTCTAAGAGTTTAGATACATGTTGTTTCTTTAAGTCACATTATGGAACCTATACCTCAAACTCTCAATTTATAGCTTCTAAATTTTTCCAATGGCTTCCTCTCATCTTCTCCTATCATATATAGTCCCAAACTAAGCTTAGAAAAATTTAAAAAACACTCCCTAGCCCTTCTAAGTGTGTTTGGCTAAGTGATAAGCATGATTTTTATACATTTTATTCCTCCTAACTTAGTTATTTTAATAATTAAATGTGGCATAATGAAGGAAATTGAATGGAATTTGATTTTAATTGGCTATTCTTACATTTAAGGAATTAAGTTGCAAACTATTGGTTCTTAATGCATGAATTTCTTTTAAATAATTTATGGATAATTCTATTTGATTTTTACCATTCTTTTGTGCAAAAGTTTTGATGGGCAAATAGCTTGAATGGGAATTGAATTGAAGGAGAAATGATGGCTTCATGTGTACAAATTGATGAGAAAAATTTACAAGCTAGAGCTATGGGTTGTCTCATGCAGAACTGCACGTGGAGAGCAAGGAGCTATTGGTTTTTCTGCTCACCTAGGCTCCATTTAATGCTCTTGAAGTCCTAGAAAGGAAGCTCACAAGGAAGAAGGAAGAGTAGAACAACGTGAAGAAGCTGAGCAAAACAAAGAATAACAAGAAAAATAAAGGAAGAAAGCTTGCATAGAGAAAATGAAGAGGAAGCAGCCTCTGTTTGAGAAACACGCCAAAGAAGCCTCTGTTTTGGAGAGCTGGATGAAGAAGAGAAGCAAATAAAATACAAACATGAAGACAGCAACAAGAAAAGAAGATGCAACAACTGTAACATATAGCTCGAGAAGTTAACGTTGAAGAAGCTGCAGCTGGACGCAGTAGGAACAAGAAGCCACAGGGAAGAGCAGTTGGGTTGAAAGAGCAAGGAAGCATGAAGATAGAATGAGTGAAGGAAGTAAAGGGCTGGACGAAGCAGAAACAGAGTAGAAGAAGGCTCTGTGAAGAGAAGAGTTACACACAAGAAGAAGCGAGGAACTAATGTGGAGCTATCCAGAATGCCAAATGAAGCCACGAAATGAAGCTGCTGGAACAGTGGAATGAATTGGCATACACGAAGAAGCTACATGCAGAAGTTACGTGGAAAAGGTTGCATATAGAATATTATAATACAAAATGAGGTGGGGTCCACTCATATAAGCAAAGAGGAAAAAACAGGCTTCAGACAATTAGAATGAGGAGCTGGGCATGTGACTTTTAATGAGGAAGGAATTTGCATAATCACGCCATTCATGCACCCCTATCCATCGCCATTCATCTCTGATGCTTCATTCTGTCACGTATCTATTTGATACACATCCACATCATCCATTTTATTATTCAGTCATTCCATACGCATTATTCACATCGTCCAGCACTCCATTCATCACGTCATTCATTCATATGCACATTCCATTTGACACACCCTTTGTCCACACTTCGCCCTTCCTTCGTTCAGAACACACTACACTCCATTTTTCCTCCATTCTCCATCTCCATTCCACCTCCAATGAAACTCTAAACCTCCATCTATGACTAGGGAGGAAGAAGGACTTTGGAGAAGCTTGAATCCATGGAATCACAAGCAGAATTTTGGTTAAGGATTTCTATTTTCTTACACTTTTTCTTTATCTTGTACAATCTTGGTTAAGTTGTATTTGATTAGGAATTTGTGCAATTGTAATTAGTGGTTAGTTAGACACTAATTAGGAAGCCCTTTTGTTGATTAATTGGTTGGATTGGAATCTGATTTTCATTATTCTCTAATTTCCCTTGTATGCCACGAAGGTGTTCGATGAAATGCGTGAATGAGATTATGTGCTTGATTGCTTGATTTGAGAATTCCTTGATGTTTAGTTGGTTAATTAAACATTTTTGGATGATGAATCAAAGGCTAATTAATCAGTTAATTAATAAAATTGGGTGTTCATTGATCTTAAAGACAAGAATTAATAATTTAAAAGGGATTGAGGTCTCAATTCAACATTAGATTGTTAATCTCTTGATTCTTGTGTGGTAACTGAAGATACATTTGTCGTGGACACAATTAGGGACTCTTAGGCCATAATTAATTACAATTGGATTAGGATAAGAATAGTGGATACCAAGGGATGATTCCAAGGCTAGTCACAAGACCATCATTCACCTATAATTCATCTAATTAGGTAGAAATTAGGAAATTTATTTCAATTTAGTTTTAGATACTTTAATTCAATCAAAAAACCCCCAAATTAGGTAGTTATAGGATCTTTGAACACTTAGAAACTCAATTGAATATTGAACTCCATTTTCAAGGGAGATGACCTAGGTTGTGCCACTAGCTACATATTTAGTTCAACCTAATTTTATTTTAAGATTTGCTCGACGAGCCCGTCATTGAGACATGTAAAGCATTTTGGGCCTATGGAGTTTTCTATTTTTCCTTAAAGGAAGAGGCACTTGGAGGCTTCCAAAGGGTCTTAGAAACTCAATTAAACCCTTACATAGGCTAGGATATTCTTAGACAAAGTTAGATTTAGCATATATTCAAGGATCCTTAACTTTGCCATCTTGAATTTCACTAGTTTTTCTTCATGTTTCATTACATTTCCTAGGTTCCCATAGTCCAAAACTTAGGTTTCACTCTTGGTTTGGTTCAAAACTAATTCCCCCTTGGCTGTCCTATATGAGGCCGAGACACCTCCAGAAGAAACAATAAGGAAGAAGCATAAGGCATTGAAGTTACCTTGGTTTCTAGTTTATCTCAACTGCTCTTTCAATTGGTGAATTCCTCTCCTTCAAATTCCACTCTTCCTCCTCTAGACCAAACCCAAAATAGCACCAAGCAAATGATTAAAACTAGGGCAAGAGAGGTGGGAAGGAGTAGAACAATTTTAAAGAAGGAAGAAGCTTGAAATTACAAGATTTTCCATACCTTTTTCCTTGCTTTTATCCTTCTTCTTCTCCTCCTATGGTGCGCCCTTCATAGCAGAACTTCTCTCTAGTCTTAGGTAGAAATTAAGTTTGTTAAATGGGGGAGAAGGGAAGATGCCTCATTTAAGGGAAGAAAAACTTAAAATTGTTGCAAGAAATTTGGCATTTTCGTTTTACATTCATTTTAGCTCATTTTTTAGAACTGTCTTTTTCATCATACAATTAAGGTCCTCTAATTTATAAAATAGCTTTAAAATCACTTAATTTGGATGTAAAACTTTTCCAAATGAAATGGTCAAAGTTTGGGTCAACTGATGCTAAAAAGGTGCACCAGAGGGGTTTCAATTGTCCTAGGGGTTCCCATGGTTTCAACTGTGAGTTTTTTAAAAAGTGCTCATATTTACGAGAACGCCACTATACTTTTAGTGATTTTATTAAACTACTCTGGCTTTGATTTTTTGGGCACCTTAGATCTCAGATTCTCATTTTTCATTGTTTAAAAATTTATTCTAATTTTATTTGGCCTTAACTCATTCATTTTAGGGGACTCACTTTTATCCTAACTCGTTTCTGACGTTTTAATGAAACTCAGATATTACACTTCTAATCTCTCCTTGAATTTCTCTCCTCCTTCTACTGATCCATCCATGATATAGCTCTAAATTAATCATTAAAACCATGGGAGAAAAGAGAAAAAAGAGGAGAAAAAGATTGGTGAAAGAGAATGCATGAAAAACTTTAAATTTCTTACATTTTTTGCTAGTTTTCTCTCCTTCTTCTTCCCTCCTTCTTATATGCCACTCAAGACTTGCTTAGGTTTTGTTTTTGGCTAGGAGAAAGTTGGCTAGGGTGAGTGGAAGAAAGTGGGTCATGACTTTTAAGAAGAAAGGCCAAGTTATAATACCTTTTCAAATTTTCAATTTAGTCCCTACGCTTGGTTTTTTCTATTTGGCCTCATTTCAACTCCTTTTTTAAGAACAGTATTCTCCATCATGAAATTTATCTAAATCATAAAATACTTTTGATTTCACCCATTTTGAACTTAAAACTTTCCTGAATAAATCGGTTAAAATTTTAGTTAATTAATGCTTTAAAATGTAAATCGAAGGGGTTTAAACTATTTTAGGGTTTCCTATGTTTTTTAGGGCCTCTAAGAACCCTGGGAAACTCAAGTTTTTCATTTAAAGATTCTTCCTTTGGGTTTTTTAAAAGTCATCCAAAATTACAAAAAATGCCACTAACTTTTTGTCTAATTTTGTTTAACTATTCTGGCTCTGGTTTCCAGGCATTTCTAGCAATGCATCCTCATTTTCAATTGTTTAGATTATCACTCTAATTTTATTTGGCCTCTAATTGTTCAATTTAGAGGAGATCTTTTAATAATCTCCTTAGTTTATGACTTTTAGAATAATGGTGTAATAGTATAACTTCTAACTCATTTCATGCCTTTACATAACTTAATATCATGAATCATGTAAGTTTTGTATGAAAAGGGCAAGGAAATAATGCTTATTTGCGCGTTACGTCGTATCTAAAAAATTTCATTTGGTATCACGTGGACTGTGTGAGCTCATACTATACTTCCTCATATTTAATTTCATCATTTCAATTCATTTCAATCACAAAAACATGCCTACAACCCATGGAAACCGAAATGGGGCATGGAAATTTGAAGAGCATTCTCGGCCAGAATTGGCCTCTTTCCTGGGCCAATTTTGGAAAATCATAACTAAATCTAAAAAAATCTAAATGATGCAATTTTGGTCATTCTTGAAAGCTTAGGATGCCTAATTAACACTAAAAATATTCCCAGACCATAAAATGCATCATGGAGGATTTTTGACATCCGAAAACTATTGAGGTTGCTGCTGCCTGGGCTGCTATTTTAGATTACTGATACAAATTTCTAAAATTCATAACTAATTCTATAAAAATTGAAATCACATAAATTTGGTCATTATGGAAAGATAAAAATGTTAACTTGATATAAAAAATAATTCTAGAATGAAACAGATACATTTAGCTATTAGAATCCTATGGAACAATGACTAAACTCTTGGGGCGCCACTGCTACTAACAGCCAACTTCAAAAATGTATAACTCTTTTCTCAAACATACAAATGAGGTGATCTCAAATTTCACAAGAATTGGACACCATTTGACTATCAGGTGACATAAAACACAAATATGCCAGTGTGAACAGTGCACATACTAGAATCAATAGAAAATCCCAACTTTGAAAATTCATCAAATATTCTATAGACTCCAAAAATTATGTTCTTTAGCTTCCCAACAATATCTTAATGAGATATGCTTGTGTGAAAAATTTCAAATCAAGACTAACTCATTTGGCCAAAAAGTGATATAGGGTTCTATTATAGTCAAATTTGGCTCCATATGAGGTACCAAACTTGCCAAATGGCCGTCCCTTGGTGTTGGCACCTTTTGGGCAAGTCTAAAAGTGTATTTAAGACTTGTGTGATCTGCCTAAAGGGTTCCAAACCTCATACATCTCATTTTGTGTGACACCTTAATCTACTACCACTATCTAGCCTCTCACTGGGCTCGGTTTCATATGATTTCCAAAGAATTAATACCAATCTGTAGCATTTTCATGCTATGAAAACGGGGTTTCTTACACTCATTATCTGCCCCGCGGGTCTTGTGAACCCATCATTCACATTCTCTACTCACACTCCACTTATGCAACTCATACATAGCATAAAACAAGCCATAAGAGCCAAAAACCAAAAAATTACATTTTTCTCACTTGTGCCCAAAAGTCATATTTTGGCTCTAAATTTGGAAAATCATAACTAATTATAGAAAAATGGGAATGTAGCAAACTCTAGCTTCCTCGAAAGCTCTAAGTGTGGACTTTACATAAAAATCATTCCCAACCACAGTCTCAGCGTTTGGACCATGTTTGACATCGAAAATGGGAAGGAGGTCCGACTGTCACTGTTTCAGGCCTAGGTTACTGTCATGAACTTCATAAATTCATAATTAAATCCACAAAAATCCAATCTAGGCACACTATACCAATTTGGAAAGCTACGGATGTCTACTAGAGGAAAAAAATAAGTTCAGATCAGTTCAGTAGCCCCTAGTTTATGTGTATAAAATTTCATGACAATTGGCCACCGTTTGGTCTATGTATGACATGGTTTTCATTTATGAACTATAGGAACAGTACATGACCAAACCATAGATTTTTCCCAAATTCAATAATTTACCAAATATTCTCGAGACCTCTGAATATTACCCACTTTAGCTTCCCAAGAAGCTCTCTATAAACTCTAGAGGCACGCCAAATTTCATGGCAAGAGGAGCTCATCCGGTCATACTTTGACAGAGCTCACAAATTTACCGGTTTTGGCACCCAAGAGGTCCAAGATGGGTCCAAATGGCCTCTCACACATTCTAGCCACTCATGGACAAGTTTAAAAGCATAAGACTAGGATATATAACAAGTCCATGTGGTCCAAATCAATATACATTTCAATCTCACTATGCTACGGCCAAATATACACTATTGCATTCACTCAACAAAAGGGGCAAAACCCTCATTTCCATTCATTTGGCTATCAACATAGTATATACATCATCATTTCATACTTTTACACTTGCTACATCATTTACAACTCAAAAATAGTGGGCGCATATTCATTGTGGCACCACTTTACATCAAAATAACCAAAACAAAGCTAATAACTTGCTAAGCATGCTCCTACGCTCCTTGGTGTGCACTTGCTTCTCCTTGAGCACCACCTAGCAAGTTAAGTTGGGAGGGGAAGGGGTGAGATTCAGGGAATCTCAGTAGCTCATGCACTCAATCAAGTAAACAATCAAGGCATATAACAAGTCAAAGCATGTGAATAAGCACTTAGCCATTCTCAAACAACCAACACACGATGTACATGCTATGGAAATCACAACAATGCCAAAATGGGCTCCAGGGACTTTTGGCCTAGCCTCACCCGAGTTTAAGGACTTTTGGGTGGCCTCACCCGAGTTTAAGGACTTTTGACTTGGCCTCACTCGTTTGAGACTTTTGGCCTTGTCTCACCTACCTCAAGGGACTTTCGGCTTTACGTCACCCATCTCAAGGGACTTTCGGCACTACCTTACCCGAGCAATTCTCACATTTCAACACAAAGCATATTGGCATCAATGCATCAAAGTAATAGCATATGGCATATTCCACACAATAAGCATATACATAATCATACAATGACTATCATATCCAAGAATGCAACAAGAAAGAGTGGGAAAAGAGAGCTACCTTATTAGCCAAGGTCAACACTAGCTTTTCCTTTCAATTCCTCTTCTCCCTTCTTAAGTTCACAATCACACCTTGATGGAGGTGTTTCTCTTGAACCTAGACACACAAAAGCATGCAATTACTCTCTTAGAATGTAATCTTTCATATCAAACTCTCCTAACATACCAGAACCTAGAGTTCTCTCTCTCTCTAGAATGCCATCAACTCTTTCTCTCTCTCAAGCTCCCATGGTAGTGGAAACAACATTTTCAAAGGAAACACAAAGATTCAAAGGTGTTTTCCACTTTCCCTCTTCTGACCCATGCCCAAAATCCAACCATTTTCACAAACAAAACCGTAGAAAGAGAGGGCAAAGAGAGGAGATCAGAAATCTAAGGAGAAATGGAAGAAATTTACTTACCTTTCCCTTGCTCTCCCTCCTTCTCTTGGTCTCTCTCACTCTCCACGCCTCTTTTCTCTCCTTGGGTCGAAGTCTAGGGTAGATATGAGAGAAGAAATGAGTTTGGGCGTTTAATGAAGTCTAATTATCGCCTTTTACTCTCTTCTGGACTGACCCTCTCTACGGCGAAAATTAACCTTTGCTATAGCGAGCTCATGTTATCTGGCTTCGCTATGGCGAGGTGTAACCTTCGCTATGGCAAGCTCGTATCAGTTCCCTTCGCTATGGCGAGATATACCATTCGCTATAGTGAACTCGCGTCAGTTCCAGACCTCACTCTTGCTATGGCGCACGCTACGGCGAGCTACCCCCTGGTTTCTGTATGGATTGCTGCCCGCACTCGCTATAGCTAGAACCTCATTCTCTATTGCGAGAAGACATTCTCGCGACAGCGAGACCATTTCTCGCTATTGCGAGAAGACTTAGCACAGTTTCTAGACTTCGAAAATTTCCAGCTTTCTACTTCCTTTCTTTCCCTTTTCTTTTCATTTTCCCAGTTGTTACATTTCTACCCCTCTTAAAAGAAATTTCGTCCTCGAAATTTAAAAACTTACCTCAAGGGAATAACTCTGGATATTTTTGCCTCATTTCATCCCCCAATTCCCAGGTTACTTCCTCAGATGTCAGACCTCTCCAGATCACTTTCACCAGAGGAATGTTCTTGCTTCTCAGCTGTTTCACCTTAGCATCCACAATTCTCTCCAATTTCACTATATAGGAAAGATCTTCCTACAATTGCACATGCTCATATTCTATGACATGTGAGGAGTCTAGTAAATAATTTTTTAACTGGGAGACATGAAAAACACTATGGATTTGGGCTAGGTTAGGAGGTAAGGCTATTCGGTAAGCCACGGGTCTAATTTTCTCAAGGATTTCAAACGGACCAATATACCTAGGACTGAGCTTCCTTACCCTCATTGACCGACCTACTCCCGTCATTGGAGATATTCGAATGAACACATGGTCTCCAACCTCAAACTCTAACGGCCTCCTACGATTATCAGCATAGCTTTTCTGTTTACTCTGGGCCGTGAGGAGCCTCTTTCTAATCAATTTTATCTGTCGGGTGGTCTGGTCCATAATCTCAGGTCCTATCATACTCCTCTCACCTAACTCAACCCAACACAGAGGGGATCTGCACTTTCTCCCATACAAAGCCTCATAAGGGGCCATCTGGATACTGGAATGGTAACTGTTATTGTACGCAAACTCTGCTAACGGTAAATACGCATCCTAGTTACCCCTCATCTCTAGTACACATGCCCTCAACATATCTTCCAATGTCTGGATGGTCCTTTCAGTCTGACCATCTGTCTGGGGGTGATATGCAGTACAAAACCGCAATCTGGTCTCTAAGGCATGCTGCAATGACCTCCAAAAGTTCGATGTGAACCTGGGGTCTTTATCTGAAACTATGCTATTGGGTACTCCATGAAGCCGCACTATCTCTCTGATATACAACTGGGCTAGTCTATCCAGCGTATGAGTAGCCCTGATAGCTAAAAAGTGTGCAGACTTCGTCAGTCTATCCATAACTACCCAAATAGCATCATGTCCAAAGGATGTCCTGGGTAACCCCATGACAAAGTCCATGGCTATACTATCCCACTTCCACTCAGGGATATCTAGAGGTTGCAACAACCCAGCCGATTTCTGATGTTCAATCTTTATCCTCTGACATACTAGGCATCTAGCCACATAATCCGTCACATGGCTCTTCATCCCCGGCCACCAAAAAATCTTTTTCAAATCTTGATACATCTTGGTGGCACTTGGGTGGATAGTATACTTACTCTTATGTGCCTCTTCTAAAATGCTTTCTCTCAACTCATTCTGACTAGGCACACAGATTCTCTCTCGATATACTATCATGCCATCCTCAGACAATTTGAAATCTGAGGTCTTACCTTGGGTGATCTCATTCATGATCCGTTTCAGGAACTCATCCTCCCTCTGGGCATCTAAGATCTGGGTTCTCAAGATATTCTCAATTCGGGTTTCACTCAGATACAATCTACCCGATACCACCTGACAAGAGAGGTTCAACTCTCTGAACTTCTCTAGGAGCTCCTGCTCCCTAATCATCATATGGGCTACATGGATGGTTTTTCTACTCAGGGCGTCTGCCACCACATTGGCCTTGCCCGGATGGTATTTCAACACATAATCATAATCTTTCAAGAATTCCATCCATCTCCTCTGTCTCATATTGAGTTCTTTCTGATCAAATAGGTATTTCAGACTTTTGTGGTCACTATAAATCTCTATGGTCGCATCATACAGATAGTGTCTCCAAATTTTAAGAGCAAACACTACGGCAGCTAACTCCAGGTCATGTGTGGGGTAATTCTTCTCATGAGGCCTCAACTGCCTCGAGGCATATGCCACTACTCGACCCTGTTACATCAACACACATCCTAACCCTTTGCCCGAAGTATCACAATAAACCACAAATGGTTCACTAGGGTCAGGGATAATCAGTACAGGGGCAGTGGTCAAACAGAGTTTCAACTCCTGGAAAATCTTCTCATATCTCTCATCCCACACAAATGGTGTATCTTTCCTAGTTAGCCTCGTCAGTGGTAAGGCCATCCGAGAAAAGTCCTGAATAAACCATCTATAATACCCTGCCAAACCTAGGAAACTCCTAACTTCGGTGATCGTTCTAGGTCTATCCCACTGTAACACAGCCTCAACTTTATGGGGATCTACCGCAAACCCATATCGTGAGATCACATGGCCTAAGAATCGCACCTCGGTCAGCCAAAACTCATATTTATTAAGTTTGGCATACAACCTTTTCTCTATCAAGGTGTCTAGGACTAGTCTCAAATGCCTCTTGTGCTCCTCAAAAGATCGGGAGTACACTAAAATATCATCAATGAAGACCACCACAAACTGATCTAGATACGGTCTGAATACCCTGTTCATATAATCCATGAACACAGCAGGCACATTCGTCAATCCGAATGGCATCACAAGGAACTCATAGTGCCCATATCTCGTTCTGAAAGCCATTTTAGAGACGTCTTCAGTTCTCACTCTCAACTGGTGGTAACCAGATCTAAGATCTATATTAGACAACACAGATGCCCCAGCCAACTGATCTAACAGATCATCAATTCTAAGGAGAGGATATTTATTCTTGATGGTAACTTTATTTAACTCTCTGTAATCTATGCACAAACGCAAGCTACCATCTTTCTTTTTCACAAACAACACCGGAGCATCCCAAGGTGAAACACTAGGGCGGATAAACCCTTCTTTAACAATTCCTCTATCTACTCTTTCAACTCAGCAAGCTCGGCGGGAGCCATCCTGTAAGGAGCTTTAGACACTGGTCCAGAACCAGGCACTATGTCTATAGGGAACTCTAATTCTCTCTCAGGGGGTAGGCCACTGAAATCAAACTCTCTAGGGAAAATCTCTGGGAATTCCCTGACAACTGGGATCTCCTCTATCCCTTCTTCTACCTTGGCCTGAATAGAGAAAAAGACTAGAAACCCTTGACATCCACACTCTAAATATCTCTCAGCCTGGATAGTAGTCATAAAGGATAACTCAGCTCCTACCCTAGGTATGGTCCCACAAGCAGGTAAGGAAATGGTTCGGTGTTCATAATCAAGTATGGCATTATTTGCAGCCAACCAGTTCATACCAATAATCAAGTCAATTTCATGGAAAGGCATACAAACCAAATCAAGAGTGGTATGACAATGGTTAAATTGGACAGTGACATTTAAGCAGGTATGGGAAGTAACCACGTGGCCTCCAGTGGGTGTAATGACAGACAAATTAAATGGCAAGACACTAATGACCAAACCCAATTTCCTCACACAATCATAAGATATAAACGAGTGACTAGCACCCAAATCAAACATAGCAACTACAGGAAAGCCATTCACTAACAGCGTACCTCGGATCAAACTGGGAGATGCGCTGGCTTCCTGCTGAGTAAGGGCGAACACTCGGCCCTGGGTCTGTGGTCTAGGAGGAGGCGCTGTCTCCATCTGAGGACAGTGTCTAGCAATGTGCCCTAGCTTCCCACACTTGAAACATATCACTGGAGACTACTGGAAGGATGACTGGCCCCGCAGAGGTGGCACACCTCGCTGTGGCTTTCTATTCCATGGCTCTTTGCCTCTCCTCTTAGTACTAGGGGTCAAACTAGAACCCTCTTCTGGTTTTGGCCTTTTCAAATCCGGAACCCTCTTCTGACTAGCCATAGTTGCAGTAGGCATAATAACTTACAAGTTAGTCTCAATCACCCTACTGACCTCCACAAGAGTATTAAACTTCCTGATCCGCTGTGGAGTGACTCTGTCGCTAATCAGGGGCCTCAAACCAGTCTCAAACTACTCACATCTCCAGGGTTCATCATCATACCTCTAGAGGTAAGAGGAATACCGAGAGAACTCTATGAACTTGGCCACATATTGGTCCACGGTCATCTAATCCGTCTGTCTCAAGCCCATGAACTCCATCTCTTTCTTTTTCCTCATTGAACTTGGGACATACTTCTCATAAAACTCGACCAAGAAAGTCTCCCAAGTTATCTGTATATTCTTAGTCTCCATCAGGGGTTTCACACTATCCCACCATCTATCAGCTTCCTTTTCTAGCATGAAGGTGGCTAGCTGGGCTTTCTGCTCAGTGGTACAATCCATCACTGAGAATATCTTCTTAAGCTGCATGACCCAAGCCTCCGCCTTATTCGCATCCAATTCCCCATCAAATGAGGGTAGATTATTCTGCCTAAATTGCTTCAATACTTTTTGGATAGGCGTCTGGGTCTGTGGAGCAGCAGGCTCCTGGGGAGGTACAGGTGGAATGCTAGATGTAGATGGTTGAGGTACAGGGGCATCCCTTCTGGCTTCTTCTGGCCTAGCCAGGGTGTCTTGCAAATGCATGATCATATCATGCTGCTGCTGGGCTATGTATCTCTACTATTTCAGCATCTCCTGATGCTGGCCCATCATGGCCTCATACCGGTCAAGTCTATCCATGATGGCCCGCAGAGGATCCTCAGTCCCAACAGGAACCTCTGGCTCAACTCTCTGAGCCCTGGGCGGTCTGCCTCTGCCTCTACCCCTGCCCCTTCTAGTCTCAACCATGTCTGAAAAGAAGTAGCAACCCTCAGTTCACAATCATATCACTAGCACATATGCATATGGATGCTACAACTTCCATGACAATTCACACCAAACACAAGCAATCTCATCATTCAAGAGCCTAAAATTGAGCAAAAGTGCCTGAACCATTGCTCTAATACCAAAAATGAGACACCTTAATCTACTACCGCTATCTAGCCTCTCACTGGGCTCGGTTTCATATGATTTCCAAAGAATCAATACCAATCCGTGGCATTTTCATGCTATGAAAACGGGGTTTCTTACACTCATTATCTGCCCCGCGGGTCTTGTGAACCCATCATTCACATTCTCTACTCACATTTCACTTATGCAACTCATACATAGCATAAAACAAGCCATAAGAGCCAAAAACCAAAAAATTGCATTTTTCTCACTTGTGCCCAAAAGTCATATTTTGGCTCTAACTTTGAAAAATTATAACTAATTATAGAAAAATGAGAAAGTAGCAAAATCTAGCTTCCTAGAAAGCTCTAAGCGTTGAATTTACACTAAAAATAATTCCCAACCACAATCTCAGCGTTTGGACCATGTTTGACATCGAAAATGGAAAGGAGGTCTGACTGTCACTGTTTCTGGCCCAAGTTACTGTCATGAACTTCGGAAATTCATAATTAAATCCAAAAAAATCCAATCTAGGCACACTATACCAATTTGGAAAGCTACGGATGTCTACTAGAGGAGAAAAATAAGTTTAGTAGCCCCTACACCCCCAAAACTGATGGAACAGTAACGGAGGTCAGATGGGCTCCCTGATACTGATACAGAACTTCAGAAGGTTCAATCTCTCTCTACAGACCTCCGATTTGGGTGATTCTAGTTGGTACAGGTCACTTTGGTTTTCTCGTTTATGTGTATAAAATTTCATGATAATTGGCCACCGTTTGGTCTATGTATGACATGGTTTTCATTTCTGAACTATAGGAACAGTACATGACCAAACCATGGATTTTTTCCAACTTCAACAATTCACCAAATATTATCTAGACCTCCGAATATTACCCACTTTAGCTTCCCAAGAAGCTCTCTACAAACTCTAGAGGCATGCCAAATTTCATGGCAAGAGGAGCTCATCTGGTCATACTTTGACGAAGCTCACAAATTCACCAGTTTTGGCACCCAAGAGGTCTAAGATTGGTCCAAATGGCCTCTCACACATTCTAGCCACTCATGGACAAGTTTAAAAGCATAAGACTAGGATATATAACAAGTCCATGTGGTCCAAATCAATATACATTTCAATCTCACTATGTTACGGCCAAATATACACTATTGCATTCACTCAACAAAAGGGGCAAAATCCTCATTTCCATTCATTTGGCTATCAACATAGTATATACATCATCATTTCATACTTTTACACTTGCTACATCATTTACAACTCAAAAATAGTGGGCGCATATTCATTGTGGCACCACTTTACATCAAAATAACCAAAACAAAGCTAATAACTTGCTAAGCATGCTCCTAGGCTCCTTGGTGTGCACTTGCTTCTCCTTGAGCACCACCTAGCAAGTTAAGTTGGGAGGGGAAGGGGTGAGATTCAAGGAATCTCAGTAACTCATGCACTCAATCAAGTAAACAATCAAGGCATATAACAAGTCAAAGCATGTGAATAAGAACTTAGCCATTCTCAAACAACCAACACACGATGTACATGCTATGGAAATCACAACAATGCCAAAATGGGCTCCAGGGACTTTTGGTCTAGCCTCACCCGAGTTTAGGGACTTTTAGGTGGCCTCACCCGAGTTTAAGTACTTTTGACTTAGCCTCACTCGTTTGAGACTTTTGGCCTTGTCTCACCTATCTCAAGGGACTTTCGGCTTCACCTCACCCATCTCAAGGGACTTTCGGCACTACCTTACCCGAGCAATTCTCACATTTCAACACACAAGCATATTGGCATCAATGCATCAAAGCAATAGCATATGGCACATTCCATACAATAAGCATATACATAATCATACAATGACTATCATATCCAAGAATGCAACAAGAAAGAGTGGGAAAAGAGAGCTACCTTATCAGCCAAGGTCAACACTAGCTTTTCCTTTCAATTCCTCTTCTCCCTTCTTAAGTTCACAATCACACCTTGATGGAGGTGTTTCTCTTGAACCTAGACACACAAAAGCATGCAATTACTCTCTTAGAATGTAATCTTTCAGATCAAACTCTCCTAACATACCAGAACCTAGAGTTCTCTCTCTCTCTCTAGAATGCCATCAACTCTTTCTCTCTCTCAAGCTCCCATGGTAGTGGAAACAACATTTTCAAAGGAAACACAAAGATTCAAAGGTGTTTTCCACTTTCCCTCTTCTGACCCATGCCCAAAATCCAACCATTTTCATAAACAAAACCGTAGAAAGAAAGGGCAAAGAGAGGATATCAGAAATCTAAGGAGAAATGGGAGAAATTTACTTATCTTTCCCTTGCTCTCCCTCCTTCTCTTAGTCTCTCTCACTCTCCACGCCTCTTTTCTCTCCTTGGGTCGAAGTCTAGGGCAGATATGAGAGAAGAAATGAGTTTGGGTGTTTAATAAAGTCTAATTCTCACCTTTTACTCTCTTCTGAACTGACCCTCGCTACGGCGAAAATTAACCTTCGCTATAGCGAGCTCGTGTTATCTGGCTTCGCTATGGGGAGGTGTAACCTTCGCTATGGCGAGCTCGTATCAGTTCCCTTCGCTATGGCGAGATATACCATTCGCTATGGTGAACTCGCGTCAGTTCCAGACCTCACTCTCGCTATGGCGCACGCTACGACGAGCTGCCCCCTGGTTTCTGTATGGACTGCTGCCCGCACTCGCTATAGCTAGAACCTCATTCGCTATTGCGAGAAGACATTCTCGCGACAGCGAGACCATTTCTCGCTATTGCGAGAAGACTTAGCACAGTTTTTGGATTTCGAAAATTTCCAGCTTTCTACTTCCTTTCTTTCCTTTTTCTTTTCTTTTTCCCGGTTGTTACATTTTGGCTATTCAACCCACACTTATGCATAATTGCATCATACTTCCACATTGCACATTTGGACATTACAAACTCAAATTGTATTCTAAAACTCATACATCATATCCATAGTGATAAATATCACATAGTAGTATATTTATACATGTCTCAAGGTTCATAGACTATCTACATCATCATACACATCAAGGTACATAAGTATGGTTCCAAAATAGCTAAAACTAGACATATGCTTGTCAATTTCCCTTCTTCATGGTTGTTGGCTCTCATTGGCATATCCACTTGGTTTGTAATATCTAGTCCTCCGAAAACCAGAGAAAACGTGAGAAATGTAACGTATGGTTTCTCTGTAAACAAATAAAATTTACCGGATATAAAAGGAAGTCTCCCAAGATGATGTAGTTAAGGTCTCAAAAAATTTGGGAAGTATTCTAGACTCTAAAAATGAGAATCCCTAACTCAGATGGAAGGAGAAATGGAGCTAGAATGAAGAAATAAATTCTTACGAAAAGCTTACAAAATATAATGGCATTTTGGTAATTTTGAGCAATTTTTAGAATTCACACAGGAAGGCTTTTTAAATAAAATTTTTTAGTCTTGCGGGGTTCTCAGAGGGCCTGAAAACCATGGGAAGCCCCAGGATAGTTAAATCCTCTTCGGTGGATGTTTTCCAATATCAGTGTGCCTGAACTTTGACGGGTTCGTTCAGGAAGGTTTTAGCTCCAAATTGAGTGATTCCAAAGTCATTTTCCTTAATTGGAAATCTAAAGTTTATAACGGAAAAGATGGTTCTAAAAAAGGAGCTAAAATGAAGGAGAAACGAAAATGCAAAATATGAAGGGCAAAATTGGAATTTTTTAAAATGTCACTTTTCCTTACCTACATATAGGTGGTGCCTCACACTTGCCCTCATTTCACTTCAGATTTTCCAGCCCCAAATCAGAAGCAAAACCCTAAGGGAGAGGCACCCAGGAGAGGAAGAGGAAGAAGAAGAAGGAGGAAGAAAGCCAAGTGTAAGGTACATTTTCATGGTGTTTTTCCTTTCTTTTCTTCATCCACACCTCCTCTCCTCCCTTGTCCTTTGTTTCTTTGGATTAAAATGAGGTTTATAAATCTAATTCAAGGGAGATATTCAAGGGAAAGTTCGGATTTAAAGAGAGGAGCTTGGAGAAATCAAGATTCAAGCCAAACTAAGCAAGGAAACAATGTAAAAATACATCCTATGGTTGATATCTTCCATGGCCCTTCTTCTCCATTTTGATCTAGCCTAAGAACCATAGGAAGATTTGATTTTCAAGCCCAACTAAAATGATTCTTAGGTATTTGATGGAGAGGAATAAGAATATGCAAAGAAAACCATGAAATAGGCATTAGAATTCAAGATGCAAAACCTAAGGTTTCAAGTGCACCTTTCAAATTCTGAATTTATGTGATACTTCTTAGGTCTAAGTTAGAGTATAAATGAGTTCTTTAGACACCAAAGATACTCCCCACAAGCTTCCCCCTTCAAAAAAACCAAGAGAACTCAAAGAAGCCCAAATAATGCCATAGTCTCGGCCAAGCATGTTCCATAGTGCTAGGGAGAGTTTTAAATTTTTCTAAGGCTATTATTGAGTCATATTTGATGAATGAAAGTGAGAGGAGGCCTCGGAAAAAATTTAGAACTCAGAAAGTGATTTGGTGTCTTAGGTTCCATACTATGACCTAAAGAAGCAACATGGTGCTAGGCCTTGAGACGTGTAAATATGATATTATATAATGTTTAAATGTATGGATATGATATATGACCTATAGAACCTATTTTGAGTATGTAATACCAAATTGTGCAATATGGAAGTTTATTGGAAATATGCATAAGTGTTGGTTGAATGGCCAAAATGAGATGCATGAGGTTTGGGACCTTTTAGGCAGCCCACACAAGTCTCAAATAAGCTTTTAAACTTGCCCAAAAGGTGCCAAGACCAAAGGAAATCCATTTGGCAACTTTGGTACCTAATGTGGAGCCAAAATTGACCATAATGGAACCCTATATCACTTTTTGGCCAAATGAGTTAGTCTTGAACTGAAATTTTTCATGCAAGCAGATCTCATTAAGATATTTTTTAGAAGCTAAAGAACATAATTTTCAGAGTTTTAGAGAATATTTGATGAATTTTCAAATTTGGGATTTTTATGGATTCTGGTATTGCATTGTTTATACTGGCAGTTTTGTATTTTGTATCACCTGATCGCCAAATGGTATCCAATGCATGTGAAATTTTATAGACATAAACTATGGGTTATAAGCTTTTGTGGCCATCGAGATCACCTCATTTGGAGGTCTGAGCATAGAGTGATGCATTTTTGAAGTTGACTGTCAGTATCAGTGGCGCCCCAGGAGTTCAGTTACTATTCCATAGGTTCCTGATAGCTAAACGTATCTATTTCATTCTAGAATTATTTTTAATATTACTTTAACATTTGTAGATTTCTAGAATGACTAAATGTGTGTGATTTAGAGTTTTATAGAATTAGTTATGAATTTTAGAATTTGTATCAGTAATCTGAATAGTAGCCCAGGTAGCCAGCGACTTCTGTAGCTTTTCAGATATCAAATGTCCTCCATGATGTGTGTTATGATTGGGTCATATTTTTAGTATGACATAGACATCCTAATATTTTCAGAATGACCAAGATTGCATGATTTCAATTTTTATAGATTTAGTTATGATTTTCCAAAATTTGCCCAGAAAAGAGGCCAAGTTTGGCCGAAAATAAACTCCCATTTTTCATGCTCCATTTCGGTTTCCATGGGTTGTATGTATATTTTTGGGATGTAAATGAGTTGTAGTGATGTAATTAAATATAAGGATGCATAGTGTGAGCTTGCACGGTCCACGTGACACTAAAATAAATTTTTAGATACGATGCAACGTGAGAATAATTATTATTTCTTTTGGCTTTCCAATGGAAAACCAATATGATTCATGATATTATGCCATTTAAAAGTATAAGATGAGCTAGAATTTATGGTGTTACATGGTCCACCTAGTATGTGAGATCATTAGAGAGGAGGGGATGAGATTCAAAGAATCCCAATAGCTTATCTCCCATTCAATCATATATAATATGTGCAAAGCAAGCTTTACAAATGCATGCACGGCGAAATTAGAAATCCTAGACATTTTAAAAGCAACCTTGGCATGTGAATCAATCATACAAGACATTCAAGAGCTCACTAAGTGTTTGGATTGGCCTCACACTTCTCCTCATAGATTTTGGACTTGCCTCACCCATTCTTTGAGCACTTTGGACTCAATCATACTCTTGGGAACCCACTTTGCTTTTGGGAGACTCTTTTCTATGTCTAAACTAAGCTCAAGAGTTCTTGGCTCATCCTCACCAAAGGGAAGAGTTCTTAGTCTCTCTACACTCAAGAAAACTCATGCAACCATCATGTACTCATTTGAAAACATAACATGGCATCAAGAATCATAGTATATAAAGGCATGCTAGCATACTTTTCATAACTTGAAAATACACATACACATACATACATTCTAAAATAAGCTAAACACACATTCATGCATGAGAAAAGGTAGAAAGAGCTACCTTGCACATAATTACACACTTTTCCTTTTGGATTCAAGCCTCTTCTTTCGACCACACACTCCCAAATTAGTGGAGATAGTTTTTCTTGGCCTAGATAGAATTTTTGGGAGCCAATTAGGTTCATGAAACATTTTCTAAAGCCATACAACTTGCTTAAGTACTAGATTACTTTATAACCCCCATTATGGTCCATAAATGCACCTAGTGAAGCAATACCCCTCAAATAATTTCTAGGCCTTATTCTTTCCTTTCAAATATGATTTTTGACTCCTTTTAAGCCTCTTAGAGTCATCACACCATTAAAACAAAGGGCTTAATATCATGTTGCTTCTTTAGGTCATAATATGGAACCTAAGACACCAAATCACTTTTTATGAGTTCTAAATTTTTTCCAAGGCCTCCCCTCACTTTCATTCATCAAATATGACTCAAAAATGGCCTTAGAAAAATTTAAAACTCTCCCTAGCTATCCCAACCTTGCTTGCTCGAGACTATGCCCCTTTTTGGCCTCTTTGGAATTCTCTTTATTTTCTTGAAGGAGGAAGCATGTGGGAAGCATCTTAGGGATCTTAGAAGCTCATTTAAACTCTTATTTAGGCCTAGAAATCATCATACAAAATCAGATTTTACAAGGTGCAATTGAAACCCTAAAATTTACATCTTGAAATCTAATAGCTTTTTGATAATTCTCTTTGCATATTCTTAATCTCCACACCTTTTTTTCTTAGATTCATGCTTGGTTCTGCCTAAAATCATCTCCTCCTAGGGTTTTCTCAAGTGGGGTGAAATGGTGGAGAAGGGAACCAAAAATGACAACCATAGGAAGAGAAATTACCTTATTTTCTTGCTTTTTCTCACTTGAATCTTGTGTTCTTTGAGCTCCTCTCTTCAAATCCGAATTTTTTCCCTCAATTTCTCCCTTAAAAAAGATTTATAAACTTCATTTTAATCATAGGAAACAAAGAAGAATGGAGGAGAAGAGGTTTGAAAGAGAAAGAGCATGAAAAACTACTAATTTCCATACCTTAAGCCTTTAATTTCTCATCATTTTCTTCCCCTTGTTATGAGCCTCATCCCTTAGGGTTTTCTTCTAGTCTTAGGCAGAACATGGTCGTGCATAATGAAGAAGGGAGAAGGGTGTATCATATATATAGGTGGGAATAAGTTACACTTTTCAAAAATTTCCATTTTGCCTTTCATACTTTGCATTTTTGTTTCTCCTTCATTTTAGGTCCTTTTTGAAAACCGTCTCTTCCATTATAAAATTTAGGTTCCAAATTTAGTAAAATGCCTTTAGAATCACTCAAATTGGAGCTAAAACCTTCCCGAACGAATCCGTCAAAGTTCGGGCACACTGACATTGGAAAATGTCCACCGGAGGGGTTTTAAGTGTCTTGGGGGTTTCCATGATTTTTAGGGCCTCTGAGAACCCCAAAAAACTCATAATTTTCATTTAAAAAGCCCTCTTGTGTGAATTCCAAAATTTGCTCAAAATTACGAAAATGCCATTACGTTTCGTAGGCTTTTCGTAAGAAATTGTTTCTTCATTCTAACTCCATTTTTCTTTTCGTCTGAACTTGGGATTCTCATTTTTAGGAGTCTAGAATGCTTCCCAAATTTTTTAGAACCATAACTATCTCATCTTGGGGGATTTCCTTTTGTATTTGGTGAGTTTCATTCATTTACGAAGAAATCGTACGTTATATTTCTCACATTTTCTCTCATTTTCAGAAAATTGGATGTTACAAATGGGACATTACAGGTGACAAAAAGGAAAATATAGAGTTTTCTCTCTTTAAAGATCCATTTTTTCTCTCTCTTTGGTTTGGAGCTTATAGAGTGGAGAATGATTGGGAAATGGTTTCATTCACTTAGGAAAGGTTTTAGGAAGCCATAAATCCATTATAAAAAAAGAGAAACTGAGGGAAATGGAATTAAGTGAGATGGCTAAAGAATAAAGCAAAACAAAGGAAAGAAAAGGGAAAGAGAAAGGGAGCACTGCAGCACCATACGTGTCACACCATAATTATCTAGCATCGATTCTATATCAACAATAGCTAAAAGTATCAATTTATATTTTCATTGAATTCACACCTTTAACAGCAGGAATAACCGATATTATAAGCTAAAGTAATTCATTACTTGCCAAATGAGTCATATGAGCTTACCATATTTATTTTTCATCCTTAACACATGTGCTCAATAAGAACTAACTTAATTTAGAGCCCGAAAGTCAGATCTAAGCCATGCATCCTGAAGTGGCATGTTGCTTTGCATTTTTCTAAGTTTTTCATATTCTGATATGAATTTTGAAAAATCATAATTAATTTTAAAAAAATTAAAATCATGCAAACTATAACATTCTAGAAAGCTAAGGATATCCCTTAAATGCCATAAAAATTTAGATCAAAACAACTAGGTTTGCCCTATGAAAACTGATGGAATAATAACACTAGTCTGGGTGGCATCTTGCAACTGAACTCAAAGTTTAGAAATTCATATCTCACTCAATACAAATCCAAATGGGGTGCTCTTAGTGGTTGTGGAAAGCTCATGATGTCTAGTTTATACATAAAAAATTGCATAAGTATTGGAGTTCATTTGATACACAAGTAACACAAGAATGGAAACTAATCACATAAACAGTAACCTTGACAATTTTACATAATTTAGCCAACTTTGAAAATTCATAATAAATTATTTAAAGCTCCAAATTTGGTTCTCTTTATATCTATGAAAAGCTCTAGATAAGACCTATATTCTTGCCAACTTTCATGCACAAATCATC
Source organism: Erythrophleum fordii (assembly GCA_032878935.1). Lineage (NCBI taxonomy): Eukaryota > Viridiplantae > Streptophyta > Magnoliopsida > Fabales > Fabaceae > Erythrophleum > Erythrophleum fordii. Next base: position 24,003,338 of record JAVQMF010000054.1, on the reverse strand, counting down.
TATTTGGTCAGTTTGTGGTTGAGCTCAAGATTTGGTCATTTTTAGAACCATAAAGGGGTCACAAATGCACCAAATGGTCCTCTACTCATTCCACAACCATTTAAGCACATCCAAGAGTATAAACATAACCTATGAAAGCATCCTAAATGGTCCAAATTATCATGCATCTCATAACTACCATCATAATTGCTAATATACACATATACATCATAGGTCTATGGTATTGAAAACTCATATATTCATTCATATGACTTCAAAATTGGTACATACACTATAGTTACATGCATTTAAACATGTTCAAGTATTTACATCACAAGTACATCATACATTTACAAACTTTGACATCAAGATACAAAATTTCCTATGTTATTGTCAAAGTTCTATTTTTCAAGGTACTTGGCCTCCATTTCTTACTCCACTTAGCTCACCTAGATATGGTTAGACATATGTGAGGGAAGAGTGAAATTTAAAAAACCCTAATAGCTCTTTTACCCTTTCAAACATACATATATGACATATTTTCATGTCAAAGAATGCAAGTATGCTAAGAAAGCTTCTAATAAATATACATAAGTATAATTCCACGTCATATAAGTTCATACAAGTCAAACATAGGCTCTAAAGGATATTGGTCTAGCCTCATCCATTTTCCTTAGGACTTTTGGACTTCTCTCACCTACTTTTAGGGACTTTTGACTTAGTCTCACTCTTTCTTGAGACTTCTGGCTTGGTCTCACTCATTTTTAGGGATTTTTGGCTCATCCTTACCCATTTTAAAGGACTATTGGCATAACCACATCCATTCAAGCCATCTTACACTCAAATTGCATTTAAAACAAAAAAAAAATGGTACCAAGACATTCAATGAATATCTAGAGACATGTTCCATGCTTTAAATATACACACAAGCATCCCAAGACAATTAAAAATCTAAGAAATGCATGCAAGAAAGATTAGAGAGCTACCTTGTGTTAAGAATCACAACTTTTCCTTTGCTTTTTCCTTCCCTTTTTGGGCCACACATTTCCACCTAGGAGAATCTCAATTTTCTTGGCCTAGACACATCAAACGAAGCACAATTCAATCATTAGAACCACTTCTAGCTTCACTTAAATTCTATACAAGCCTACTTTCTCTTATAACATCATTATAGTTCCTTACAAAGCATAATGAAGAAACTCTTAAAATTCAAGATCTTGACTCAAATTTCTCATTCATTCTAAATCATATGACTCTATTTAAACTCATTAGAGTTATCACCAATTCAATTCAAGGAGCCTAAACTCAAGTTGCTTCTTTATATTTTAAATGGAGCCTAAACTTCTATCTTATAAGCTATAACTTCTAAATTCTAACCAATGGTTTTCTTGCTATTTACTAACTATATCTAGGACATTTCTATCCTTAGAATCAAAGAAATATCTCCCTAGGTACACAAACCCCATTGTAACAACCGGGAAAAAGAAAAGAAAAGGAAAAGAAAGGAAGTAGAAAGCTGGAAATTTTCGGAATCCAGAATTTCTGCCAAGTCCTCTCGCAATAGCGAGAAACGGTCTCGCTACAGTGAGAGTGCTTGTTCGCAATAGCGAAGGCGATTCTAGCTATAGCGAGTGCTGGCAGTAGCCCATACAAAAACCAGGGAGTTGCCCGCTGTAGCGTGCGCCATAGCGAAAGTGAAGTCTGGAACTAACGCGATTTCGCCATAACGAGTGGTAAATCTCGCCATAGCGAAGGGAACTGATGCGATCTCGCCGTAACGAAGGCTACACCTCGCCATAGCGAAGCCAGATTACACGAGCTCGCTATAGCGAAGGTTAATTTTCGCCATAGCGAGGGTTGGTCTGAAAGAGAGTAAATAGCGAGAATCAGACTTCATTAAACGCCCAAACTCATTTCTTCTCTCATATCTGCCCTAAGCTTCGACCCAAAGAGAAAAAAGAGGTGTGGAGACTGTGAGAGATCAAGAGAAGGAGGAAGATCAAGGGAAAGGTAAGGTAACGTCTCCCATTTCTTCTTAGAACTCTGATCCCCTCCCTTTGCCCTCTGTTTCTGCGATTTTATTTGTGAAAATGGACGGATTTTGGGCATGGGTCAGAAGAGGGAAAGTGGAAAACTCTTTTGAATCCTTGTGTTTTCTTTGAAAATGTGGTTTTCCACTACCATGGGAGCTTGAGAGAGAGAAAGGGTTAATGGCATTCTAGAGAGAGAACCCTAGGTTTGTATGTGATAGAAGGGTTACTCTAAATTAAATTATAAGAGAGTAATTGCATGCTTTTGGTGTGCCTAGGCTCAAGTGAAGCACCTTCATCAAGGTGTGATTGTGAACCTAAGGAGGGAGAGGAGAAATTGAAAGGAAAAGCTAGTGTTGGCTTTGGCTCCAAAGGTAGCTCTCTCTTTCACTATTTCTTGTTGCATTCTTGGATATGATAGTCATTGTATGATATGTATATGCTGAATATGTGGAATATGCCATATGCTATTGTTTTGATACATTGATGTCAATATGCTTGTGTGATGAATTATGAGACTTGCTCGGGTGCGGTAGTGCCGAAAGTCCCATGAGATGGGTGAGGTGAAGCCGAAAGTCCCTTGAGATAGGTGAGACAAGGCCAAAAGTCTCAAACGAGTGAGGCCAAGTCAAAAGTCCTTAAACTCGGGTGAGGCCATCCAAAAGTCCCTTAAACTCGGGTGAGGCTAGACCAAAAGTCCCTGGAGCCTATTTTTGGCATTGTTGTGATTCCATAGCATGTGCAATGTGTGTTGGATGATTGAGAATGGCTAAATGCTTATTCACATGCTTTGACTTGTTATATGCCTTGAATGCTTACTTGACTGAGTGTATGAGCTACTGAGATTCCCTGAATCTCACCCTTTCCCCTCCCAACTAATATGCTTGGTGGAGCTCAAGGAGAACCGAGCACACACCAAGGAGCCTAGGAGCATGCTTAGTTAGCTAGTTGCTAGCTTTGTTTTGATATTTTGATGTAAATATGATATAAAGTGGTGCCAAATGAAGATGTGCCCACTATTTTTGAGTTGTAAGGGTTGTAACTAATGTAAATGTATGAAAGGATATTGTATGAACTATGTTTATAGCCAAATGAATGGAAATAAGGGTTTTGCCCCTTTTGTTGCATGTATGGAATAGTGCATAATTGGCCATAGCATAGTGAGATTTGGATGTATGATGATTTGGATCATATGGACATGTTAGATATACTAGTTTTATGCTTTTAAACTTGTCCATGTGGAGTGAGAATGTGTGAGAGGCTATGTGGACCCGTTTTGGACCTTTGGGGTGCCAAAACCGGGAAATTTGAGAGCTCCGTCAAAGTATGACCGGATGAGCTCCGTTTGCCATGAAATTTGGCATGCCTCTAGAGTTTGTAGAAAGCTTCTTGAGAAGTTAAAGTTGGTAATATTCGGAGGATTATAGAATATTTGGGGAATTGTTGAATTTGGAAAAATTTAAGGGATTGGTCATGTACTGTTCATATAGTTCAGAAATGAAATCTGTGGCATTTTTAGACCAAATGGATTCCAAATGTGGTGAAATTTTATACACATAAACTAGACCACCACAGTGACTTATAGAAACTGGAATCACCCAAATCGGAGGTCTGTAGAGAGAGATCGAACCGTCTATATCAGCATCAGTGAGCTTATCTGACCCCCGTCACTGTTCTATCGGTTTCCGGGGTGTAGGAGCTACTGAACTGATCTGGACTTATTTTTCTCCTCTAGCAGACATCCGTAGCTTTCTAAATTGGTATAATGTGCCCAGATTGGATTTTTGTGGATTTAGTTATGAAGTTTTGAAAGTCGTGACAGCAAGCTACACCAGAAACAGTGACAGCTGGACCTTCCTCCCATTTTTGATGTCAAACATGGTCCAAACGATGTGTTTGTGGTTGGGAATGATTTTTAGTGTAAATTTGACACTTAGAGCTTTCCAGAAAGCTAAAGTTTACTACATTCCCATTTTTCTACAATTTCTTATGATTTTCCAAAGTTAGAGCCAAAATATGACTTTTGGGCACAAGGGAGAAAAGTGTATTTTTCTGGTTTTTGGCTCTATAACCATGGCTTATGGTTTGTTTTATGCTATGTATGAGTTGTAAAAGTGGAATATGAGTTGAGGAGATGAATGATGGGTTCATGGGACCCACGGGGCAAATAATGAGTATGTGAAACCCCGGTTCATAGCATGCAAATGCCACGGAAGAGTAGTGATTCTTTGAAAATCATGTGGAACCGAGCCCAGTGAGAGGCTAGGTAGCGGTAGTAGTTTAAGGTGTCACATTTTGGGTATCAGAGTAATGGTTCAGGCACTTTTGCTCGATGTTAGGCTCTTGAAGTATATGAATTGCTTGTGTTTGGTGTGAATGGTCATGGAAGTTGTAGCATCCTTATGCATATGTGATGTGATGTGATAGTGTTGTGAACTGAGGATTGCTATTTCTTTCAGACATGGTTGAGACTAGACGGGGCAGGGGTAGAGGCAGAGGCAGACTGCCCAGAGCTCAGAGAGATAAGCCAGAGGTTCCTACTGAGACTAGGGTTCCTCTGCAGGCCATCATGGATAGACTAGACTGGTATGAGGCCATGATGGGCCAGCACCAAGAGATGCTGGAGCAATAGAGATACATTGCCCAGCAGCAGCATGATATGATCATGCATTTGCAAGATACCCTGGCTAGGCAAGAAGAAGCCAGAAGGGATGCCCCTGGACCTCAACCATCTACATCCAGCATTCCACCTGTACCTCCCCAGGAGCCTGCTGCTCCACCGACCCAGACGCCTTTCCAAAAAGTATTGAAATAATTTAGGCAGAACAATCCACCCTTATTTGATGGGGAATTGGATGCGGATAAGGCGGAGGCTTGGGTCATGCAGCTTAAGAAGATATTCTCAGTGATGGATTGTACCACTGAGTAGAAAGCCCAGCTAGCCACCTTCATGCTAGAAAAGGAAGCTGATAGATGGTGGGAGAGTGCGAAACCACTGATGGAGACCAAGAATATACAGATCACTTGGGAGACTTTCTTGGTTGAATTTTATGAGAAGTATGTCCCAAGTTCAGTCAGGAAAAAGAAAGAGATGGAGTTTATGGGCTTGAGACAGACGGATGAGATGACTGTGGATCAGTATGTGGCCAAGTTTATAGAGTTGTCTCGGTATTCCTCTTACCTCCAGAGGTATGATGATGAACCCTGGAGATGTGAGCAGTTTGAGACTGGTTTGAGGCCCCTGATTAACGACAGAGTCACTCCACAGCGGATCAGGAAGTTTAATACTCTTGTGGAGGTCAGTAGGGTGATTGAGACGAATTTGCAAGTTATCATGCCTACTGTGATGACGGCTAGTCAGAAGAGGGTTCTGGATTTAAAAAGGTCGAAACCAGAGGAGGGTTCTAGTTTGACCCCTAGTAATAAGAGGAGAGGCAAAGGGCCATGGAATAGAAAACCACAGTGAGGTGTGCCACCTCCGCGGGGCCAGTCATCCTTCCAGCAGTCTCCGGTGACATGTTACAAGTGTGGGAAGCCGGGGCACATTGCTAGACACTATCCTCAGATGGAGACAGCGCCTCCTCCTAGACCACAGACCCAGGGCCGAGTGTTCGTCCTTACGCAGCTGGAAGCCAGCGCATCTCCAGTCTGATCCGAGGTACGCTGTTAGTGAATGGCTTTCCTGTAGTTGCTATGTTTGATTCGGGTGCTAGTCACTCGTTTATATCTTATGATTGTGTGAGGAAATTGGGTCTGGTTGTTAGTGTCTTGCCCTTTGACTTGTCTGTCATTACACCCACTGGAGGCCACGTGGTCACTTCCCATACTTGCTTAAATGTCACTGTCCAATTTAACCATTGTCATACCACTCTTGATTTGGTTTGTATGCCTTTCCATGAAATTGATTTGATTATTGGTATGAACTGATTAGCTGTAAATAATGCCATACTTGATTGTGAACACCGAACCATTTCCCTACCTGCTTGTGGGACCATACCTAGGGTAGGAGTAGAGTTATCCTTTATGACTACTGCCCAGACTGAGAGATATTTAGAGTGTGGATGTCAAGGGTTTCTAGTCTTTTTCTCTATTCGGGCTGAGGTAGAAGAAAGGATAGAGGAGATCCCAGTTGTCAGGGAATTCTCGGAGGTTTTCCCTAGAGAGTTTGATTTTAGTGGCCTACCTCCTGAGAGAGAATTAGAGTTCCCTATAGATATAGTGCCTAGTGCTGGACCGGTGTCCAAAGCTCCTTACAGGATGGCTCCCGCCGAGCTTACTGAGTTGAAAAAGCAGATAGAGGAATTGGTAGAGAAAGGGTTTATCCGCCCTAGTGTTTCACCTTGGGGAGCTCCGGTGTTGTTTGTGAGAAAGAAAGATGGTAGCTTGCGGTTGTGTATAGATTATCGAGAGTTGAATAAAGTTACCATCAAGAAGAAATATCCTCTTCCTAGAATTGATGATTTATTAGATCAGTTGGCTGGGGCATCTGTATTTTCTAAGATAGATCTTAGATCTGGTTACCACCAATTGAGAGTGAGAACTAAAGACGTCTCTAAGACGGCTTTCAGAACGAGATATGGGCACTATGAGTTCCTTGTGATGCCATTGGGATTGACGAATGCGCCTGCTGTGTTCATGGATTATATGAACAGGGTATTCATACCATATTTAGATCAGTTTGTGGTGGTCTTTATTGATGATATTTTAGTGTACTCCCGATCTTTTGAGGAGCACGAGAGGCATTTGAGACTAGTCCTAGAGACCTTGAGAGAGAAAAGGTTGTATGCCAAACTTAGTAAATGTGAGTTTTAGCTGACCGAGGTGCGATTCTTAGGTCATGTGATCTCACGAGATGGGGTTGCAGTGGATCCCCATAAAGTTGAGGCTATGTTACAGTGGGATAGACCTAGAACGATCACCGAGGTTAGGAGTTTCCTAGGTTTGGCAGGGTATTACAGACGATTTATTCAGGACTTTTCTCGAATGGCCTTACCATTGATGAGGCTAACTAGGAAAGATACACCATTTGTGTGGAATGAGAGATGTGAGAAAAGTTTCCAGGAGTTGAAACTCTGTTTGACCACTGCCCCTGTACTGATTATCCCTGACCCAAGTGAACCATTTGTGGTTTATTGTGATGCTTCGGGCAAAGGGTTAGGATGTGTGTTGATGCAACAGGGCCGAGTAGTGGCATATGCCTCGAGGCAGTTGAGACCTCATGAGGAGAATTACCCCACACATGACCTGGAGTTAGTTGTTGTAGTGTTTGCTCTTAAAATTTGGAGACACTATCTGTATAGTGCGACCATAGAGATCTATAGTGACCACAAGAGTCTGAAATACCTGTTTGATCAGAAAGAACTCAATATGAGACAGAGGAGATGGATGGAATTCTTGAAAGATTATGATTATATGTTGAAATATCATCCGGGTAAGGCCAATGTGGTGGCAGACGCCCTGAGTAGAAAAACCATCCATGTAGCCCATATGATGATTAGGGAGCAGGAGCTCCTAGAGAAGTTCAGAGATTTGAACCTCTCGTGTCAGGTGGTATCGGGTAGATTGTATCTGAGTGAAACCCGAGTTGAGAATGTCTTGAGAACCCAGATCTTAGATGCCCAGAGAGAGGATGAGTTCCTGAAACAGATCAGGAATAAGATCACCCAAGGTAAGACCTCAGATTTCAAGTTGTCTGAGGATGGCATGATAGTATATCGGGATAGAATCTGTGTGCCTAGTCAGAATGAGTTGAGAGAAAGCATTCTAGAAGAGGCGCATAAGAGTAATTATACTATCTACCCAGGTGCCACCAAGATGTATCAGGATTTGAAAAAGATTTTCTGGTAGCCAGGGATGAAGAGCCATGTGACAGATTATGTGGCTAGATGCCTAGTGTGTCAGAGGATAAAGATTGAACATCAGAAACCGGCTGGGTTGTTGCAACCTCTAGATATCCCTGAGTGGAAGTGGGATAGTATAGCCATGGATTTTGTCATGGGGTTACCCAGGACATCCTCTGGACACGATGCTATATGGGTAGTTGTGGATAGATTGACGAAGTCTGCACACTTTTTAGCTATTAAGGCTACTTATACACTGGATAGATTGGCTCAGTTGTATATCAGAGAGATAGTGCGACTTCATGGAGTACCCAATAGCATAGTTTCAGATAGAGACCCCAGGTTCACATTGAACTTTTGGAGGTCATTGCAGCATGCCTTAGGAACCAGATTGCATTTAGTACTGCATATCACCCCCAGATAGATGGTCAGACTGAAAGGACCATCCAGACATTAGAAGATTTGTTACGGGCATGTGTGCTAGAGATGAAGGGGAACTGGGATGCGTATTTGCCGTTAGCAGAGTTTGCTTATAATAACAATTACCATTCCAGTATCCAAATGGCCCCTTATGAGGCTTTGTATGGGAGAAAGTGCAGATCCCCTCTGTGTTGGGTTGAGTTAGGTGAGAGGAGTATAATAGGACCTGAGATTATGGACCAGACCACCCGACAGATAGAAATGATTAGAAAGAGGCTCCTCACAGCCCAGAGTAGACAGAAAAGCTATGCTGATAAGCGTAGGAGGCCGTTAGAGTTTGAAATTGGAGACCATGTGTTCATTCGAATATCTCCAATGACGGGAGTAGGTTGGTCAATGAGGGTAAGGAAGCTCAGTCCTAGGTATATTGGTCCGTTTGAAATCCTTGAGAAAATTGGACCCGTGGCTTACCAAATAGCCTTGCCTCCTAACCTATCCCAAATACACAGTGTTTTTCATGTCTCCCAGTTGAAAAAATATTTACCAGACTCCTCACATGTCATAGAATATGAGCATGTGCAATTGCAGGAAGATCTTTCCTATGTAGTGCAACCGGAGAGAATTGTGGATGCTAAGCTGAAACAGCTGAGAAGCAAGAGCATTCCTCTGGTGAAAGTGATATGAAGAGGTCTGTCATCTGAGGAAGCAACCTGGGAATTGGCAGATGAGATGAGGCAGAAATATCCAGAATTATTCCCTTGAGGTAAGTTTTTAAATTTCGAGGACGAAATTTCTTTTAAGAGGGATAGAAATGTAACAACCGGGAAAAAGAAAAGAAAAGGGAAAAGAAAGGAAGTGAAAGCTGGAAATTTTCGGAATCCAGAATTTCTGCCAAGTCTTCTCGCTACAGTGAGAGTGCTTGCTCGCAATAGCGAAGGCGATTCTAGCTATAGTGAGTGCTGGCAGCAGCCCATACAAAAACTAGGGAGTTGCCCGCTGTAGCGTGCGCTATAGCGAGAGCGAAGTCTGGAACTAACGCGATTTCACCATAGCGAGTGGTAAATCTCGCCACAGCGAAGGGAACTGACGCGATCTCGCCGTAGCGAAGGTTACACCTCGCCATAGCGAAGCCAGATTACACGAGCTCGCTATAGCGAAGGTTAATTGTCGCCGTAGCGAGGGTCGGTCCGAAAGAGAGTAAATAGCGAGAATCAGACTTCATTAAACGCCCAAACTCATTTCTTCTCTCATATCTGCCCTAAGCTTCGACGCAAAGAGAGAAAAGAGGCATGGAGAGTGTGAGAGATCAAGAGAAAGAGGAAGATCAAGGGAAAGGTAAGGTAACTTCTCCCATTTCTTCTTAGAACTCTGATCCCCTCCCTTTGCCCTCTCTTTCTATGATTTTATTTGTGAAAATGGACAGATTTTGGGCATGGGTCAGAAGAGGGAAAGTGGAAAACTCTTTTGAATTTTGTGCTTTCTTTGAAAATGTGGTTTTCCACTACCATGGGAGCTTGAGAGAGAGAAAGAGCTGATGGCAATCTAGAGAGAGAGAACTCTAGGTTATGTAGGAGAGTTTGCTCTGAATTAACTTATAGAGAGTAATTGTATGCTTTGGTGTGTCTAGGCTCAAGAGAAACACTTCCATCAAGGTGTGATTGTGAACCTAAGGAGGGAGAGGAGAAATTGAAAGGAAAAGCTAGTGTTGGCTTTGGCTCCAAAGGTAGCTCTCTCTTTCACTCTTTCTTGTTGCATTCTTGGATATGATAGTCATTGTATGATATGTATATGCTGAATGTGTGGAATATGCCATATGCTATTGTTTTGATGCATTGATGCCAATATGCTTGTGTGATGAATTGTGAGAATTGCTCGGGTGCGGTAGTGCCGAAAGTCCCATGAGACGGGTGAGGTGAAGCCGAAAGTCCCTTGAGATAGGTGAGACAAGGCCAAAAGTCTTAAATGAGTGAGGCTAAGTCAAAAGTCCTTAAACTCGGGTGAGGCCATCCAAAAGTCCCTAGACTCGGGTGAGGCTAGACCAAAAGTTCCTGGAGCTCATTTTTGGCATTGTTGAGAATTGAGGTGAAGCCGAAAGTCCCTTGAGATAGGTGAGACAAGGCCAAAAGTCTTAAATGAGTGAGGCTAAGTCAAAAGTCCTTAAACTCGGGTGAGGCCATCCAAAAGTCCCTAGACTCGGGTGAGGCTAGACCAAAAGTTCCTGGAGCTCATTTTTGGCATTGTTGAGAATTCCATAGCATGTACAATGTGTGTTGGTAGTTGAGAATGGCTAATTGCTTATTCACATGCTTTGACTTGTTATATGCCTGGATTGTTTACTTGATTGAGTACATGAGCTACTGAGATTCCCCGAATCTCACCCCTTTCCCCTCCCAACTAATATGCTAGGTGGAGCTCAAGGAGAACCGAGCACACACCAAGGAGCCTAGGAGCATGCTTAGTTAGCTAGTTGCTAGCTTTGTTTTGATATTTTGATGTAAATATGATGTAAAGTGGTGCCAAATGAAGATGTGCCCACTATTTTTGAGATGTAAAGGTTGTAACATGTGTAAATATATGAAAGGATATTGTATGAACTATGTTTATAGCCAAATGAATGGAAATGAGGGTTTTGCCCCTTTTATGGAATGAATGTTGTTGTGTAAATTTGGCCATAGCATAGTGAGATTTGGATGTATGATGATTTCGATCATATGGACATGTTAGATATACTAGTTTTATGCTTTTAAACTTGTCCATGTGGAGTGAGAATGTGTGAGAGGCTATGTGGACCCGTTTTGGACCTTTGGGGTGCCAAAATCGGGAAATTTGAGAGCTCCGTCAAAGTATGACCGGATGAGCTCCGTTTGCCACGAAATTTGGCGTGCCTCTAGAGTTTGTAGAAAGCTTCTTGAGAAGCTAAAGTGGGTAATATTCGGAGGATTATAGAATATTTGGGGAATTGTTGAATTTGGGAAAATTCAAGGGATTGGTCATGTACTGTTCATATGAACCAGAAAACAAAATCTGTGGCATTCTTAGACCAAATGGATTCCAAATGTGGTGAAATTTTATACACATAAACTAGACCACCACAGTGACTTATAAGAACTGGAAGCACTCAAATCAGAGGTCTGTAGAGAGAGATTGAACCAACTGAAGTTCTGTATCAGCATCAGGGAGCTTCCCTGACCCCCGTCACTATTCCATCCGTTTCCGGGGTGTAGGAGCTACTGAACTGATCTGGACTTATTTTTTTCCTCTAGTAGACATCCATAGCTTTCTAAATTGGTATAATTTTCCCAGATGGGATTTTCGTGGATTTAGTTATGAATTTTTGAAAGTCATGACAGCAAGCTGCACCAGAAACAGTGACAGCTGGACCTTCCTCCCATTTTCGATGTCAAACATGGCCCAAACGATGTGTTTGTGGTTGGGAATGATTTTTAGTGTAAATTTGACACTTAGAGCTTTCCAGAAAGCTAAAGTTTACTGCATTCACATTTTTCTACAATCTCTCATGATTTTCCAAAGTTAGAGCCAAAATATGACTTTTGGGCACAAGGGAGAAAAGTGCATTTTTCTGGTTTTTGGCTCCATACCCGTGGCTTATGGTTTGTTTTATGCTATGTCTGAGTTGGATAAGTGAAGTATGAGTTAAGAAGTTGAATGATGGGTTCACTGGACCCACGGGGTAAAAGATGAGTATATGAAACCCCGGTTCATAGCATGTAAATACCACGGAAGAGTAGTGATTCTTTGGAAATCATATGGAACCGAGCCCGGTGAGAGGCTAGGTAGTGGTAGTAGTTTAAGGTGTCACAAAGATTACACCTCATCACCTTCTCCAAGCTTCCATTTGCAAAAAAATGGACAGCAATGATGTGACATTAAGAGGGGAGAGAGAAAAGAAGTTTAAGCTTCCGTTTAGGTATGTAAACGACCCCGTTTCATCCCGTGCCAGTTAGAAAAGTTTTTTCCTCTCTCTAAGAGCTCTTTAATGGTAGTTTTCTTTTCTTGAAAACTTGAAGATTCAGGTCTAACTCAAGCTAAAAATGAACTCTTTCAAGAAATCAATCGATAGAAAATAATCTACATGAAGTGAGCTTCGTTTTAAGGTAAGACTTTACTTGAAACACTTGTAAAATCTTGTGTTTCTAAGCCATTTAAGCTTAGGTCTATAGAGAGAAAGTGAGAACGAGAGTTTTTCTTTATGTTTTCTTGAAGGAACCAAAGGTTATGGAGTGTGAAGATTAAGAATATACAACTAGAATTAAAAAGGGAGCTTTAGAATGCAAGTTATGGAATTTAGGGATTTGATTGCACCTAGGCTAAGATAAAGCTTCTTAGTAGTAATTAAGTTGTCTAAGAGTATATATGAGTTTCTAAGACACCAAGAGAGCCTCCCACATACTTCTCCCATCAAAGAAATTAAAACAACTCCATTGGTGTCATATGGAAGCATAGCTTTGGCCAAGGAGAGTTCATACACCTAGGGAGTGTTTTAATTCCTTCCAAGCTTAGTTTTGTATCATGTGTGATGGGAGAATATGAAAGGAAGCCTTGGAAAAATTTTAGAATCCATAGATAGTGAGATGGCCTTATATGTTCCATAATATGGCTTAAAGAAGCAACACCTAGCTAGGATCCTAGAATTGATTGTGTGATGACTCCAAGAGATTTAAATGGAGTCAAGAATCATAAATAGATGGAGAGAATGGAGCCAAGATGATGTTTTCCAAAGGTTGCTTCATTAAGTGCATTATGGAACCATAAAAGAGCCTTATAAGTCACCTAGCTTTTCTAGTGATTGTATGGCCTTAGAATGTGATTCAAGAGTATAATTAGCTTCCATATAATATGTCTAGGCCAAGAGAAGTGATCTCCACCTTCTTGGGTGTGTGAGGTCAAGGGAGAGGATTCAAGGTTTAAGGAAAAAGTGTACAAATGCTAGCAAGGTAGCTATCTCCACCTTCTGTCATACATGGTTGCTTGCTTTACTTGTCTTTGAATGTGTGTATGTGTATTTCAAGCTGTGAAAAATGTTCTAGCATGAGCTCTTACTCCATACTACCATGATGATGTATTATGTTTCTAAATAATGTTATGATGTTTGTTTTGATTTGCTTGAGCATGGTGAGGCCAAGAACCCTTAGCCATGGTGAGTGTAACACCATAAATTTGAGCTCATCTCATGCTTTTAAATGGCATACTATCATGATCCATATATATTTCCTATAGAAAAAGCAAGAAAAGTGGGATTAATTTCACGTTGCATCATATCTAAAAATTTCAATCGGTGTCACATGGACCATGTGAACTCATATTATATATTCTGACATTTAATTACATCATTACAACTCATTTGCATCACAAAATCATGCCTACAACTCATGGAAACCGAAATGAAGCATGAAAAATGGGAGTTCATTTTCGGCCAAAATTGGCCTCTTTTCTAGGAAAAATTTGGAAAATCATAACTAAATCTAGAAAACTTGAAATCATACAATCTTGGTCATCTTGGAAACATTTGGATGTCTAATTTGCACTAAAAATATGCCTAGACCATAACTTGCATCATAGAGGATGTTTGACATCCGAAATGATCCAAAGGTCTGATTGAAATCTAGAACTATCACAGAATTCTATAGAAAAATTTGAAAATGTCCAATTAATTTTAAAAAATTTCAATCCATACAAATGATACCAATATGGAAATTTGTGAATGTTAACTAGAGAGAAAAAATATCTGTAGATCCGTTTATTAAGCCCATACCTCAAAATTCAATGGAACAATACTTCTGGTCGGGCAAAATTACTAATACTGGATAAAAATTTCGAAAATTTATATCTCCCTCTCTAGACCTCTAAATGAGGTGCTTCTAGTTTACATGAGTCACTATGACTGTCTAGTTGTTTTGTATAAAATTTCATGGCAATTGGACATCATTTGTGCCTCGTGTGATAGAATGTAATTTCGGACCAAATGAATAGTGCAGCAAACCAAAAACTATGATTTTTTCCAACTTTGAAAAATCATCAAATATTATATAGACCTCCAAAAATTATGATCTTTAGCTTCCCAAAAAGCTCTCAATAAGACCTAATTACATGCCTAATTTTGGATCAAGACTAACTCATTTGGCCAAAAAATGACATAGGTTCCATTATGGTCAAATTTGGCTCCATATGGGGTACCAAATTTGCCAAATGGCTTTCCCTTGGTGTTGGTACCTTTCGGACAAGTCTAAAAGCATATTTAAGATTGTGTGAGCTGCCCAAATGGTCCCAAACCTCATGCATCTTATTTTGGTCATTCAACGCACACTTATGCACATTTCCATCATACTTTCAATTTGCATACTTTGACATTACATAATCAAAATCTATGCTAGAGGTCATACAACACATCCATACATTTAAACATCGCATAATAGCATATTTATGCATGTCTCAAGGGTCATAGACCATTTACAACATCATATACATCATATGGTACAATCATGGTCTTAAAGGGACAAAAGCTAAACATATGATTGTCAATCTCCTTCCTTTAGTGTTGTTGGCTCCCATTAGCATATCCACTTAGTTCACCTAGCATATTAGATCATTGGAAAGGAGGGGATGAGATTGAAAGAATCTCAATAGCTCATCTCCCATTCAATCATACAAAATATGCGCAAAGCAAGCTTTACAAATGCATGCATGGGGAAAGTGGAAGTCATGGACATTTTAAAAGCAAACTTGGAGAATCCAAAAGCTCACCAAGTGTTTGGATTGGCCTCACACTTCTCCTCATAGATTTTGGACTTGCCTCACCTATTCTTTAGGAGCTTTGGACTCAACCATACTCTTAAGAGCCCACTTTGCTTTTGGAAGACTCTTTATTTATCTCAACCAAGCTCAAGGGTTCTTAGCTCATCCTCACCAAAGGGAAGAGTTCTTGGCCTCTGCACACTCAAGCAAACTCAAGAAAACATCATGCATTCATTTAAAACATAACATCGCATTAAAAATCATGGCATATAAAGGCATGCTAGCATACTTTTCATATCTTGAAAATACACATACACACATTCTAAAACAAGCTAAACACACATCTATGCATGAGAGAAGGTGGCGAGAGCTACCTTGCACACAATTACACACTTTTTCCTTTGGACTCAAGCCTCCTCTTTTGGCCACACACCCACAAATTGGTGGAGACGATTTCTCTTAGCCTAGATAGAATTTATGGGAGCCAATTAGGTTCATGAAACATATTCTAAGGCTACACAATTTGGTGAAACACTAGATTGCTCTATAACCCTTATTATGGTCCATAAAGGCACCTAATGAAGCTACACCCCTCAAATGATTTCTTGGCCTCATTCTTTCTTTTCACATATGATTCTTGACTCCTTTTAAGCCTCTTGGAGTCATCACATCATCAAAACAAAAGGCCTAGCATCATGTTGATTCTTTAGGTCATAATATGGAACTTAAGACACCAAATCACTTTTCATGAGTTATAAAATTTTTCTAAGGCCTCCCTTCATTTTCATTCACCAAATATGACTTAAGAATGGCCTTAGAAAAATTTAAAACTCTCCCTAGCTATATGAATCATGGTTGGCTGAGACCAAGCCTAGGTTTAGGGCTTCTTGGAGATGTTTTTGTTTTCTTGAAGGAAGAAGCTTATGGGGAGCATCTTAGGTGTCTTAAGCATTCATTTAAACTTTTAATTAAACCTAGGAAACATCACATAAGTTCAGAATTTGGAAGGTGCACTAGAAACCCTAAGTTTTGCATCTTGAATCCTAATGCCTATTTCATGGCTTTCTTTGCATATTCTTATTCCTCTCCATCAAATATCTAAGAATCATGCTTGGTTAGGCTTGAAAATTAGATCTTCCTAGGGTTATTAGTGTAGGTCAAAATGGAGAAGAAAGGAACATTAACATAGCTACCATAGAATGCATTTTTACCTTGTTTCATTAGTTAGTTTGGCTTGAATCTTACTTTCTCCAAGCTTTTCTCTTTAAATCCAAAAATTCCCCTTTGTTCTTTCTTCAAAACAGCCCTCAAAACTTCAGAAAAATCATAGAGAAGAAGAGGGGAAAAGAGGAAAAGAGATTGGTGGAGAGAAAGCATAAAAAATAAGCAAATTTCCATACCTAAAGACTTGAATTTTTCCTCTTTCTTCTCTTCTCTTGGTGCACCACTCTCCTAGGGCTTTGCTTCTGGTTTAAGGTTGGAAAATCTCAAGTTGAATGAAGTAGAGTGTGAGGTGCCACTTATATATATAGCTAGGGCAAAGTGACTTTTTCAAAAATTTTAATTTTTCCCTTCATACTTTGCATTTTCGTTTCTACTTCGTTTTAGCTCCTTTTTGAGAATTGTATTTTCTATTATATCTAGGAGAATGTACAATTTTGACATGTAATGGTAAACTAGCATAATGGAAATACATGTATAAATGAAAATGGAATGACCAAAATGAGATGCAAGAGATTTTGGGACCATTTGGGCAGTTCATACAAGTCCTATTTATGCTTTTAGACTTGCCCAAGAGGTGTCAAATGCCAAGGAAAGCTATTTGGATATTTTGGTATCTTGTATGGACCAAGAATTTGACCATATTGGAACTCTATGCTACTTTTTGTCCAAATGAGCTCTTCTTGATTTGATATTTGGCATGCAATAAGATCTTGTCGAGAGCTTTTTGGGAAGCTAAAGAATAGAAATTTTGGAGGTCTAGAGAATATTTGAGAAATTTTCAAAGTTGGCAAAAATTTTAATTTTAGTCTGATGCACTGTTCACTTGGTTCGAAAATGATTTTTGTCACACAGGAATTAAATGATGTCCAATTTATGGAGAAATTAGACATTTCCAATTACTTTTTTCAACTGAAAGAACCTCATTTAGATATCTAGAGAGAGATATGAATTTTTGAAGTTCCTGCCTAGTATCAGGTGCCCCAACTGACCTCAGATAATGTTTGATTAGGTTTCGAGATCTAGGCATGCCTGAACTGGTCTGGAGTTATTTTTTTCCCTCTATCTAACATCCACAGCTTTCCAGATTGATATCATTTGCATGGATTATATTTTTGTGAAATTAATTGCACATTTTTAAAATTTACTGCAAAATTCTGTGATAGCACCAGTGGATAGCTTGACCTCTAGACTTTTTTGAATGTCAAACGCCTTCTGTATGGTGTTTCATGGTCTGGAAATATTTTTAGCATAAATTAAACATGTATAGCTTTCCAGAATGGCCAAGAATGCATGATTTTGATTTTTCTAAAATTAGTTATAATTTTTCAAAGTTTGTGATAGAAAAGGGAAGTTTCCGGCCGAAATTGCAAATATATGTTTTATGCTTCCCTTTGCCATGCACGACCTCTAGGTCAATTTTGGTGATGGGAATGAGTTGTATCTATGTAAATAAATGCGAAAATGTGATACATGAGCTCACATGGCTTACGGGACACCGAATGAAAATTGTATACGTAACGCAACGCTAAGAAATGCATTATTTAATGCCATTTTTCTTGCCTCTTATATGAATGACATGACTTTAGGCATGAAAATAGCATGAAATGAGTTAAGAATTTATAGTGTTACACTAACCATATATTTTCCAGTGTGTTCGATTCAAACAACAAACCAAATGGCCTATGCCTTTTTGCTACTCTTTCCCACCATGTCATACATACATATTATTTTTCTTTAAAGTTAAAAGATAATCAAAACATTTTTAAGGACAATATTATTTTCTATTAAAAACATAACTTATTAAAAAATGAATTGCTTAAATGTTTATTTTAATGTTATGTATTTTGCATTGAAAATTTTAATTTAATTTATTCCAAATTTTAAAAAATAAATTTTTAATATTAGTAAAATACTTATTTAACACCTATTGTATTATAAAGATATTTTGGTCAAAGTGGTAGTAATTGTACCTTCTTTGTTATAGGGGATTAATGTAGAATATTTTTTATTTTAAAATAAAGAAATTTAATTTTTTTTAAAAGAAGGGATTCTCATATAATTTAAACATCTTTTATTAAAAAAAGTTTAGTAAAAGAAAAATAAAACTTATAACCCATTTGCTCAAACTCTCCACCCACTAATCAAAGTTAAAATGACATTAATAAAATCATCTAATTGTGAAATTGTCATGTTAAGAACATGTTAGAGTTGTTTTCATTCGTTTTGTTTTGATAACAATAATTTAGGAATTTTCTTTTGAAGTTATACCCTTAGAAAACTATACTCCCATGCATAATGTATGTGTTTATGTGTGTGTCTATATATACATATATATAAAACAAAAAATTGTATCCAAACAGTTCTAAAATTTTATTGAAAAGTATATATAATTTTTATTCTTGAAAAATTACAAAATTTTTAAATTGGTACTTTAAAGTATAAACTTCTTAATTTGGCACCTTAATTATTGTGTTCTTTGTGTTTGTTAGATGTATTCACTCATAATAGAATAAACCTTAATGCAATTGAATATTTTAATTTTGAATTAAGATATTAAATAATTATATAAAAAATAATTAATATTTGAATTTAGAATAAGAAGTTATATCCTATTTGTTGAATATATATTATTAATTAAAAAAGAGTTGTATCTTATTATAATTTTACTTTAAGAGATATATGTCATACTATATCTCTAGCATCTATTGTATTTCAAAACTAGCTAAAAGTATCATATTAAATTCATTTTCATGAAATTCACACCTTTAGCAGTAGAAATAACCGACATTATAAAAAAAATAATGCTTCCTTAGTTTTATGGACCATATGAGCTTGCCATATTTATTTTCCATTCTTAACACATGTAATTGACCAGAACTAACACAATTTGAGGTACCAAATTTGGGTCCAAGCCATTCAAAACAAAAGGGCATGTTACTTTGCATTTTTTCAAGATTTCTATATTCTAATATGAACTTTGAAAAATCATAATTAATTCTAGAAAAATTGAATCAAACAAATTATACTATTCTAGAAAGCTATAGATGTCTTCTAACTATCATAAAATTTTCAAATAAAAAAAAACTAGGTTTTCCTTAGGAAAACTAATGGAATAGTAACTCTGGTCACTTATGTGTCTTGCAAATGAATCTAAAGTTTAAAAATGCATATCTCCCTCTACAGAGCTAATGGAGTACTCTTAGTGGCTATGAAAAGCTAAAGATAGGAATAATTGTTGTAAAAATTTCAAGGGAATATGAGTTCATTTGATGCACAAAATCCATTACATATTATAGGGTACCACAATATTTAGGCACCATCAGACCTCTAACTTTAGAAATTCATAACTCTCTCTATACAACTTCTTTTCATGCAAACTTGATGGTCTTATTAAGCTTATAGTGTTAGCTATATGTCTATAAAATTTCATGAGTATTGGATTTCATTTGGCCTTTGCATAACATAGAAATGTAAACTAACTAATTGAACAGTAATTGAGACAATTCTACAGAATTTGGCCAAATTTAAAAACTCATAATAAATTCTCTAGAATCCCAAAAATAGCGCCATTTGACTCTATGAAAATCTCTATATAAGACCTATATTTATGCCAAATTTTATGCATTAAATCGTCCATTTGATCAGTTAGTGGTTCAGCT
Organism: Erythrophleum fordii; assembly: GCA_032878935.1. Lineage (NCBI taxonomy): Eukaryota > Viridiplantae > Streptophyta > Magnoliopsida > Fabales > Fabaceae > Erythrophleum > Erythrophleum fordii. The sequence continues at coordinate 23,983,433 of JAVQMF010000054.1, read as the reverse complement.
CAAGATTATGTCACATTTTGCAAGCTTAATGGGATCAAATGGTATCAAATGACCTTCTAGCCATTCTATAACGATTTGAGCACATCCCAAAATATAAATGCAAAATATAAAAGCATCTCAAATGGTCCATAATATCATAGAACTCAAAATCACTTTCCTAGTTGTCATTGTACATAAGTGCATTAAGGCATAAGGATATCAAAGTCTTACATATTTATTCATTTGACTCCAAGATTGATTCATACATCATAGTTATATACATCTAAATATGCTCAAGGGTCTACATCATATGGGTACAAACTTTGACATCAAAATATAAAATTTCTTATTCTATTGTCAAAGTCCTATGCTTTAGGGTGCTTGGCTTCCATTTCTTATTCCTTGAGCTTCACCTGAACATGGTTAAAGATATGTGGGCAAGAGTGAGATTCAAAGAATCTCAATAACTCTTTACCCTTTCAAACATACATATAAGATGCATTTTCATGCCAAAGAATGCAAGCATATCACAAAGACTTCTAAAAACATATATAAGCATATTTCCATGTCATATAGGTTCATACAAACCAAACATAGGCTCTAAAGGATATTGGTCTAGCATCACCCAATTTCCTTAGAACTTTTGGATTTGCCTTACCCACTTTAAGGGACTTTTGACTTAGCCTCACTTTTTCTTAAGACTTTTGGCTTTGTCTCGCTCATTCTAAGGGACTTTTGGCACAATTATATCCATTGAAGCCATCTTGCATTCAAACATGTTTTCAAGAAATATAATGGTACCATAACATGTAATCAATGGCTATAAACACACCTCATGGTTCAAACATATACACAAGCATTCAATGATAATCAAACATCCAAGAAATATATGTAAGAAAGGTTAGAGAGCTACCTTATACTAAGAAATACAAACTTTTTCCTTTGTTCTTCACTTCCCCTTCTCAGCCTCACATGTACACTTAGGGGGATCTTGATTCACTTGGCCTAGACACATCAAACAAGATACAAATTCATCATTGGAACCAATTCTAGCATTACATCAACTCTACATAAGCTTACTTATAACATGGTTATGGTTCCATATAAGAGTATAATGAAGCAACCCCTAGGCTTCATGATCTTGGCTCCACTTTTCATTTAATCTAGGTCATATGATTCCATTTAAACTCATTAGAGTCATCACAAACTCAATTCAAGCAATCAAATACCAAATTGCTTCTTTATGCCTAAAAAGGAACGTAAACTTTCATCCTTCAAACCATGGTTTCTAAATTCAATTTAATGCTTCCGTTATTGTTCTTATATCATTTTAAAACTATTTGTAGTCCAAAAACCAAAAACTCTTCGAAATTGCTCTTGGCTGAATATGAAACCATAAAATTCTAACTTGTACATTCTAAAGTTTCAATCAATTCTAAGCTTAGATTCTTATTCCTTGCATCAATAATATCTAAATATACAAATTAGGAATGAAAATAACATCGTTAGCCATTGAAAAAGCTTAGGCTAAACCATTACATAATCATGGTCTAGATTGCATCTTTTCATGATTTAAGGAGAAATAATGTTAGATATGGAATCCTTACATGTTAAAACCCTTGATTTCATCAAGAACACATGAAGAAAAACTCTCCTCCTTGTTACATCATAAATTCTAGCTTATCTCATGCTTTTAAATGGTATAATATCATAAACCATGTAGGTTTCCCATAGAAAAAGCAAGGAAAATGGGATTATTTTTGCGTTACGTCATATCTAAAAATTGCAATCAGTGTCATGTGGACCGTATGAGCTCATACTATACATACTCATATTTAATTACATAAAAAAAACTCATTTGCATCGCAATATCATGTCCACAACTTATAGAAACTGAAATGAAGCATGAAATGGGCTTGTATAATTTCGGCCAGATTTGCCCTTATCCTGACCAAATTTTGAAAAATCATAACTAATTCTAGAAAAATCAAAATCATATAATCTTAGTCATTTTGGAAATATTTGGATGTCTACTTCACATAAAAATAGGCCCAGATCATGAAATTCATCACAAAGGATGTTTGACATCCAAAATATTCCAAAAGTCTGACTAAATTCTGGAACTATCATAGAATTCTGTAGAAAAACTTGAAAATGTCTAATTAATTCCACAAAAATCTAATCCATGAAAATGATACCAATATGGAAAGCTATGGATGTTAAATAGAGAGAAAAAATATCTCTAGATCAGTTCATCAACCCCAGACCTCGAAATTCAATGGAACAGTACTTCTAGTCGGGCAAAATTACTGATATTGGATAGAAAATTCAAAAATTCATATCTCCCTCTCTAGACCTCCAAATGAGGTGCTTCTAGTTGGCACGAGTTACTGCGATTGTCTAGTTTCTCTGTATAACATTTCATGGCAATTGAACATCATTTAAGTCTCGTGTGATAGAATGCAATTTTAGACTAAATGAATAGTGCGGCAGACCAAAACCATAAAAATTGCCAACTTTGAAAAATCATCAAATATTTTGTAGACCTCTAAAAAATGATGATCTTTAGCTTCCCAAAAATATCTCAGTGAGACCTAATTGCATGCCAAATTTTAGATCAAGACTAACTCATTTGGCCAAAAATTGACATAGGGTTCCGTTATGGTCAATTTTGGCTCTATATGGGATACCAAAATTGTCAAATGACTTTCCCTTGGTTTTGGCACATTTTGGGCAAGTCTAAAAGTATATTTAAGACTTTTGTGAGCTGCTCAAATGATCTCAAACCTCATGCACCTTATTTTGGCCATTCAACCCACACTTATCCACATTTCCATCAAACTTCCATATTGCATAATTTGGCATTACATACTCAAAATATATGCTAGAGTTCATACATCATATTCATACATTTAATCATCACATAATAGCATATTTACACATGTCTCAAGGGTCATGGTACATTTACAACAATATATACATTAAGAAACATAATTATGGTTCCAAAATGGGTAAAGCTATGTATATGGTTGTCAATCTTTCTTCTTCATTGTTGTTGCCTCCCTTCACCATAGTTACTTAGTCAACCTAGCATGTTAGAGCACTGGAGAGGAGGGGATGAGATTTAAAAAATCCTAATAGCTCATCTCCCATTTAGTCATACATAATATGTGCAAAGCAAGCTTTACAAATGCATGCATAACAAAAATGGAAGTCATGGACATTTTAAAGCAAACTTGGCATATGTACAAATCATACAAGACATTCAAGAGCTCACCAAGTGTTTGGATTGGCCTCACACTTCTCCTCATGGATTTTGGACTTACCTCACCCATTCTTTAAAAGTTTTGGACTCAACCATACTCTTGGGAACCCACTTTTCTTTTGGGACACTCTTTACTTTGTCTCAACTAAGCTCAAGGGTTCTTCGCTCATCCTCACCAAATGGAAGAGTTCTTGGCCTCTCTACACTCAAGCAAACTCCAACAAACATCATGTACTCATTTAAAAATATAACATGGCATCAAGAATCATAGCATATAAAGGCATGCTAGCATACTCTTCATAGCTTGAAAATATGCATGCACACATTCTAAAATAAGCTAAACACACATCCATGCATAAGAAAAGGTGGAGAGAGCTACCTTGTGTACACTCACACACTTTTTCCTTAGCTTTCAAGCCTCCTCTTTTGGCCACACACCCACAAATTGGTGGAGATGGTTTCTCTTGGCCTAAATACAATTTATGGGAGCCAATTAGATTCATGAAATATATTCTAAAGCTACACAACTTGGTTAAACACTAGATTACTCTATAATCCCCATTATGGTCTATAAATGCACCTAATGAAGCAACACCCCTCAAATAACTTCGAAGCCTTATTCTTTCCTTTCAAATATGATTCTTGACTCTTTTTAAGCCTCTTGGAGTCATTATATCATCAAAACAAAAGGGCTAACACTATATTACTTCTTTAGGTCATAATATGGAACCTATGTAACACCATAATTATAGCTCATTTCATACCATTTATAAGCTTTGTATTATCAATCCCACATGAGTATATGAAAGAGAGGATGAAAATAATAGACTTTTTCACATTACGCTATATCTAAAAAATTCCATTTAGTGTTATGTGGACCGTGTGAACTCATAATATACTTTTTCATATTTAATTTCATTATTACAACTCATTTGCATCACAAAAACTTGCCTACAACCCATGAAAATTGAAATGGGGCATGGAAATTTAAAGAGCATTCTCGGCCAGAATTGGTCTCTTTTCTGAGAAAATTTTGGAAAATCATAATTAAATCTAAAAATTTGAAACCATACAATCTTGGTCATTCTGGAAATCTTAGGATATCTACTTTACACTAAAAATATGCCTAGGTCACGATATTCATCACCCAAGACATTTGACATCCAAAATTGTCCAAAGGTCTGACTGAAATTTGGAACTGTCACAGAATTCTGTAGAAAACTTTGAAAATGTCCAATTAATTCCACAAAAATTCAATCCATGCAAATGATACTAATCTGGAAAGCTATGGATGTTAACTAGAGAGAAAAAATATCTCTAGATCAGTTCATTATGCCCAGACTCTGAAACTCAATAGAACAGTACTTCTGGTCGGGCAAAATCACTAATACTGGATAGAAATTTCAAAAATTTGTATCTCTCTCTCTCGACCTCCAAATGAGGTGCTTCTAATTGTCACGAGTCACTGTGATTGCCTAGTTTTTTTGTACAAAAGTTTGTGGCAATTGGACATCATTTGGGCCTCGTGTGACAAAAAAAAGATTTGGACCAAATGAATAGTGCAGCAGACCAAATCCATAAAATTTGCCAATTTTGAAAAATCATCAAATATTCTATAAACCTCCAAAAATTATGATCTTTAGTTTCCTAGAAAGCTCTCAATGAGACCTAATTGTATGCCAAATTTCAGATCAAGACTAGCTGATTTGGATAAAAAGTGATATGGGGTTCCATTATGGTCAAATTTGGCTCCATATGAGATACCAAATGGTCTTCCCTTGGTATTGGCACCTTTTAGGCAAGTCTAAAAGCATATTTAAGACTTGTGTGAGCTGCCCAAATGGTCGCAAACCTCATGCTTTTCATTTTGGCCATTCAACCCACACTTATACATATTTCTATCAAATTTCTACATTACATACTTTGGCATTTCATACTCAAATTGTATTCTAAAACTCATACATCATATTCATAGTGATAAACATTACATAATAGTATATTTATGCATGTCTCAAGTTTCATTGTACATATACAACATCATAGACATTAAGATACATAAGTATGGTTTTAAAATGGCCAACATCAAGGCATAAGTTTGTCAATCTCCTTCCTTTAGTGTTGTTGGCTCCCATTAGCATATCCAATTAGTTCACCTATCATGTTAGATCATTGGAGAGGAGGGGATGAGATTCACAGAATCCCAATAGCTCATCTCCCATTCAATCATACATAATATGCGCAAAGCAAGCTTTTCAAATGTATGCATGGTGAAAGTGGAAGACATGCATATGTTAAAACAATCTTGGCATGTGAATCAATCATACAAAACATCCAAGAGCTCACCAAGTGCTCAGATTGGCCTCACACTTTTTCTCATGGATTTTGGACTTGCCTCACCTATTCTTTAAGAGCTTTGGACTCAACCATACTTTTGGGAGCCCACTTTGCTTTTGAGAGACTCTTTACTTTGTCTCAACCAAGCTCAAGGGTTCTTGGCTCATCCTCACCCAAGGGAAGAGTTCTTGGCCTCTCCATACTCAAGTAAACTCATACAAATATCATATGGTCATTGAAAACATAACATGGCATCAAGAATCATGGAATGTAAAGGCATGCTAGCATACTTTTCAAAGCTTGAAAATACACATACACACATTCTAAAATAAGCTAAACACATATCCATGCATGAGAGAAGGTGGAGAGAGCTACCTTGCACACAATTACACACTTTTTCCTTTGGACTCAAGTCTCCTCTTTTGGCCACTGATAAGCATGATTTTTATGCACTTTAATCTTCTTAACTTTGGCATTTTGATGATGGAATATGGTCTTAAAGGTTTAATTAGATTCAATTTGAATTCATTAGCCACTTTTGCACTCTAGGAATTAAAATTGCAAAATTCTTGAATTTTAATGCATAAAACATTTTAAATGAATTTTGTGAATTTTCTATTCCATCTTTTTCATTCTTTTATGTAGATTTTAATGGGCTTTGAACACAATCAAGAAAGCCATAAGTTGGAAGAAGTAGGAAGCACTCTCAAGTTAAGCAACATGAGGCAAGCTCCAGCTCCTTTATTCCTCTCGTAGAGAACAACCCATTCATGCACAAACAGAAGCAATACAGAGCAAGAATAAAGAGAAGAAACATGTGAAAAGCTACGTGGTTCATGAAGGGAAACAAGGCCATGCATGAGGACAGTAACTTAAGAAATAATGTGGAAGAATATGCTTCTGGTCTATAAAGAAGGGAAGAAGCTCGAGTTTACATAAAGAAAAGCTCAAGTTCTACATGAAACATTCAAGTGGCAAAATAGAGAAAAGCTGTGCCAGCAGCAACGAGAGAAGAACCATGCAAAGAGAAGCAACGAGAGAAGAAGCTTTGGGCAGAATAGACGAAGCAGAAATGAAACCACGGGATCATAAAAGCTTAGCTTGGAAGAAGCGTGAATTTGAAGCTGAAATGGAGGAAGAAAATCACGTGGGGCAGTAGCCAAACATGCACAAAGCAACATGAGCAGAATGCTGGACGTGGAATGAAGGTAGCTCACATGCAGCAGAAAGACAGGGCAAAACCAAAGTAACGCGAAGAAGCTAAGGGCAGCAAAACACACCAGCTGAGCACGTGATTTTACACGAGTTGAGAGGCTCAAACGCAGAACAGAGCATACAGCAACGAACGAAGAAGCATGCAGCAGCCATGTGGAGCCAACATAAAGAATGTGAAAAAGAGACAAGCTCGCATGTAGAAACACGACGAAGAAGCTGCAGAATGAGCATGAAGCAAACTTGAAGCAGAGAGAAAGGACGCTCAGCAGCTACAGAGCCAACGAGAGAAGCCACGAGTTGAAGTCTGGACAGCTTTAAGTTGAAGAAGCAGCTGGAACGAAGAAGAGGACACGAACAGAAAAGACATAGCAGCTGAATGAAGATGCTAGAGCTGAAGCTTGGTTTCAACGTGAAAAAGAGCTGCTGAACAGAGGTGAAGAACGTGAGAAACTCTAGCTACAGAAGAAGCAATCACGTGGTATAGGAGTTACGTCTGGCATGCATATGGATTATAATAAAATAAAAGCAATGGGGCCCACACCTTATACACAAATGAAGGAGCTTCAGTCGATTGCAATTAGAGGGTGGAGCACGTGAGAATAAATGAAGCACGAGGAGAGGCTACCATTCACGTCTCTATTCATCACACGACTCCAGATCCCTACGCCTCATTAATCCTTATTCCCTCGGTCATTTGCCTTTTAAAACACCCACGCATCCATCATTCATTCACGTCTTCACGCCTGATCATACCCTCGCCTCCATCTCGCCTCCATTCACCACTTCGCCTTTGTCCACTCCACATAATTCTCTCTACTCCATTCTCTCCATCTCCATCCACCGAATGAAGATCTAATCTCCATCTTGAGGCTAGCAAGGGAGGAAGCTCTTGAGTAGAAGCTTGAATCCTTGGGGAAGAAGCAGAATTCTGGCTAAGATTTTCTTATTTTTCCTACACTTTTTCTCATTCTGTACAATCTCGGTTGAGTTGTATTTGATTTGGAATTTGTGTAATTAATTAGTGGCTGGTTAGACACTGATTAGGAAACCATTTTTTGTTGATTAATTGGTTGGATTTGAATTTGATTTTTCATTATTCTCTTTAATCTCCCATGTATGTCACGAAGGTGTTCGATGAATTGCATGAGTAAGGTTATGTGTTTAAATGTTTATTTGAAAATTTCTTGGTGTTTAGTTAGTTAATTAAACATTTTTGGATGATGAATCAGAAGATAATTAATTAGTTAATCAATCAAATTGGATGTTCATTGATCTTAAGGACAAGAGTTAACGGTTTAATGTGGGATTGAGGTCTCAATTCAACATTAGATTATTAATCTCTTGAATCTTGAATGGTTATTCAAGATCATTTGCTAATGAACATAATTAAGAATTCTTAGGCCATAATTAATCACAATTGGAATAGGATAAGGATAGTGGATACCAAGAGACAATTCCTAAGCAAGTCACAAGCCCATCATTCACCATAATTCATCCAATTAGGTAGTAATTAGGAATTTTAATTCAATTTAGTTTTAGATTAGTTTAATTCAATTACAAACCCCCAAATTAGATAATTCTAGGATCTTAGAACACTTAGAGAACCTAATTGAACATTGAATTCCAATTCCAAGGGAGATGACCTAGGTTGTGCCACTTGCTATATTTTTAGATCAACCTAGTTTTATTTTGAGGGTTGCACGACAAGCCCGTCAAAATTTGGCGCCGTTGCCGGGGAATTTGGAGTCTCAATTGTTTGAGAAAGTTTTCTAAGTGTTTTTGTTTTGTTTTATCTTTGTTTTAGTTCTGTTTTGATTTGATTTTCGTTCTGTTTTGAACTTGGAATCGGTTAATTTCGGTGTTGCGCGTTAAGTGTCCTGGTTGCTGGAATTTTCGTTCAAAGTGCCCAGAAAATTCTCATACTTTTTTTTTCAAGGTTTTTGGGTGTTTTGAGCAAAAGTAATAGCAAAGCTATTAGGTACACCATTTTTTGGCCAAATTCCAACGTTTGAGGCACTTTTTCTAATTTTTTAGTATTTTTTCGAATTTTTTAGGAATTTTTCAATTTTTCCAGATTTAATTTCTTTAATTTTTGTGAGTTTATTTTGTGTGACTAACCTCTGTTTAGGAGTGTTTTTCATAGTTAAGTAAGTCTTAGCTTCATTTGATTTTATTTTCTTGATTATTGAGTTTATTTTAGTTATAATTTGTTAGGATTTTATTTGTGCTGAAATTAATTGTGCTTCTCATTTTTTTTCTTTGCTTTAAATGGATCCTTATTATTCTAATCAAGGTGTTTATGATCCTTATAGAAATGAAAGGATTTCCAGAATGTTGGATGATCTCAATACAATGCTTCAAGGCTTGCTTGAACAACAAAGACAAGAACAACAAGCCCAACAATACCAACAAATCCAACCACCATGCTACCAACCACACCATCATTCCTATGAAGTTCACCCCAGCTACCAACCATACAACCATCCATATGAGATTCACCCAAATTACCACCAACATTATGAGCCATACCATAACTTCCATATACAAGAGCCATATCATGATTACCATATGCAAGAGCCACAATATCATCCTTACAATTACCATGAGGGGTACATGCAACAAGAGCCCCAGAAGGAACCGAGTTCAGAAGAGAGGATGAGGCAGATAATGGAAGCTTATGATTTTCAACACCAGCAAATGCAGCAAATGCAGCAAACAGCCCAACGAATAACTGAACGGTTGCAACTCTTTGACCAACAAATGAAGGATTTGGGAATTCAATCGAATCAACCGACTTCAAGTGCTAATGAATCAATTGAAGAGCAAATTAGAAGAGAATGTATAGAGGAGGAAGAGTCCTATTCATTTGGTAATATCCTTCCATCTTCTAATATTTTACAATTTGTTGGAACTGACTCTAATTTGCATGATAGCACTGTGATCCCTGATGCATATAATGTTGTTGATTCTGAATTGCATGATGAAGATGTTGATGAAGAAATTATTGTTGAATCTCCTGATTTGGTTGATTGTGGTAGTTCATTGAGCAAAACTGACACATCTATTGATGTTCATGAACCCTTGTGTACTGATGCACTTGGGATGTCTACTCCTAGCTGTGATTATAGTGAAAATTTTATTTCTGAATCAATTGATGAATCTATTGAGTCTAAGGTAGTAGATAAGTGTGGGGGTGACTTAGAATGTGATAATTATTCTATGCCTGGTGTGGAATTAGTTGATAAGTCTGTTGATGATGCATCTACTGAGTTTAGGGACAACATGCCATCTGGACCATGTGATATAGCTGATTGGGATGCATTTCTTGATTGTGTGTGTGTTGAATCTACTATATGTGATAAATGCTCCCAAATTAATTCTTTCATCGAGACTAATGAGTTTCTCACATATACTGACCAACATGGTTCCTCACTAGCATGTAATGGTATGAATGATGAAGTGGTAGATGTAGCATCTGAAAAGGATATAAACAGTGAAAATGTTGGACAGCTTGTTGATCATTCAGACCCCACTCTTAAATGCTTATGTGATGATATACATACAAGTCCTATGTGTGTTGAAATTAATGAGTTTTTGGAGTCTGATAAGTCTGTTGAATCCACGGAATCCTTTGCCTGCACTGAAATAATTGATGAGACTAATTCCACTGATCATACTAGTTTTGATGATAGTATGCATAGTGATACTGCTAATGTTGAAAATCCTATTGATGCTTGTACTATTGTTGATACTAGTGAGAGACTTGACTTTGCTGTTGATAATTGTTTAAAATATTATGAGCCTACTGATGTCTCTTTGGTCAGGGAAGATGTCGTCTCTATTGTTGAGAGTCCTGAACAGATTTCTGAGGTTGGTGAAATAGTTCCCAACATATTACAGACTCTCCCAGTAGAGGAAAAGCAACTACCGGATACATTGGATATCTTGAACTTTAAAGACTATGAGAAGTTGCAATTAGAATTTTCTGTGGATGTAGTGACTCTTACTGAAGGGAGTCAAATAGATTTTATTGGTTTTGATAGATTTTTAGGAAGCTCAAATTTTTAGTTTGATTTTAAATTTTCTTTCTTTAGTTTTAATTGTCTTAAATTTGATTTTTCTTCTTTTACTTTTCCTGAATATGCTGAAAATGACTTTTCTCAACTTCTGATGGTTGAGAAAGTCCATGGGTCATCCCTGCATGATCAATCCAAATGTTTTAAAGTGGTTAGACTCAAATTTGTTCAGTTAAGAAGGAATAAAGTCGTTTTAATTTTGGTTTTTGATACATATGATTAGTTAGCCTTTAATAAAGTTCTTTGTAGTTTAGGATTTAGTTTCTTTTTCTTTTCTGCATTACAGTTTCTTTTATTTTTATTTTGTAGGTAATAAAAGGGTGCTAACCAGCTACATGGGAATCTTAGCCTACCTTTGAGATCTTCATTGTCAAGTTCATCCGGTTGTATTCTCTCTTTTCACTCTTTATATTGTGTTGTTTATCTGTTTACTGGATTGTGTGCTGACATTGAGGACAATGCAATATTTAAGTGTGGGGGAGAGAGTCATTTCATTCCATCCATCTTTTCCTTGTTTAAAAAAAAAAAAAAAATTTGAAATTTTTGAAGAAAATTTTTCAAAAATTTCTGAAAAATAGTGTGATTTTTTTTAAAAATTTCTTGTGAAAGTTGCAAGTTGAGATGATTATTAGCTTGGATTCATGTAGACATGATAAGTGATAGATCTTGTGTCTTGATTCAAGTGAAGTGGCAATGAATTTGATTTCAATGAATTATTTGATAGCCATTAACTGGTGAGAATTTGAGCCTTAATTGTTCAATTCTAGTGTGTATTCACCTATCTTTGTTTTCACTCTAGAACTTGTCTTGATTATTTGTTGAGACCATAATTGCATTTGCATGCATGAAAATGATAAGGCATTCCTTTCTATTTTAGCTAGTGAGCCAAAAAGCCAACCATACATTTATATTATCCATTGTTTAACCACTTTGAGCCTTGATTTTCTTTTCTTGTTAACCCTTAGCCATTTAAAAATGTTTCCCACCTTGTTTTAAGATGCCTTAGAGATTTTAAGAAGCATTACATCTAAATAGGATAGGTGAATGTGTGCTTTGCATCCATTAATGCCATTGTGATTCAAAGAATTTGTTCTAAGAAAAAAAGAAAAAAATGCAATGCAAAGAAAAGAATAGAAAAAGCAAAAAGAAAGCAAAAGAAAAGCAATGAAAAAAAAAAAAAAGAGAGGAAAAGCAATGGAAAATCAAAAGAAAGAAGTGTTTTAAGTTAAGTTTATAGTCGCCTATTACTTGTTAGAAATAAGGCCTTAAATTCACACTCTTCTCTATCCAAATCTTCTTGATTGCTCTTGAAGTTCTAAGGTATCTATTTGTTTAGTTTTTCCTTTATTTTTGTATCCATTCATTTCATCTCCCCTAGCCCCATTACAACCCGAATAAAGTCCTATTGATTCGTGCTTTGCATTTAGCATGGGTGGTGGAGACTTAGAAGCTTGACAAGCTTATGGTAGTGAGCTTGGATAGGTGAAATTTGAGTGAAACACATCCCTTTAAACACTTGAGAATTGGGAGTAAACACTAAACCAATCCATGAGAGGCTATGCATTTCAATTCATTCTTTTCAAATGAAATTGCCATGGAGTTTGATTTCTTGATGCAAGTGAAGTTAACTTAGATTGTTGAAGTGTTGAAGATTTATGATTAGTCTCTAACTTGTGATTTTTACACTTTCTTTTCCATTTTCATTTTCCACTTGTCATTCTACTAGCCGGGTGTTTCAAATTCATTCTTTATCTTGGATTTTAAGCTTTGCCCAGGAGTGCAAAGGTTTAAGTGTGGGGGAATTTGATAAGCATGATTTTTATGCACTTTAATCTTCTTAACTTTGGCATTTTGATGATGGAATATGGTCTTAAAGGTTTAATTAGATTCAATTTGAATTCATTAGCCACTTTTGCACTCTAGGAATTAAAATTGCAAAATTCTTGAATTTTAATGCATAAACCATTTTAAATGAATTTTGTGAATTTTCTATTCCATCTTTTTCATTCTTTTATGTAGATTTTAATGGGCTTTGAACACAATCAAGAAAGCCATGAGTTGGAAGAAGTAGGAAGCACTCTTAAGTTGAGCAACATGAGGCAAGCTCCAGCTCCTTTATTCCTCTCGTAGAGAACAACCCATTCATGCACAAACAGAAGCAATACAGAGCAAGAATAAAGAGAAGAAACATGTGAAAAGCTACGTGGTTCATGAAGGGAAACAAAGCCATGCATGAGGACAGTAACTTAAGAAATAATGTGGAAGAATATGTTTCTGGTCTATAAAGAAGGGAAGAAGCTCGAGTTTGCATAAAGAAAAGCTCAAGTTCTACATGAAACATTCAAGTGGCAAAACAGAGAAAAGCTGTGCCAGCAGCAACGAGAGAAGAACCATGCAAAGAGAAGCAACGAGAGAAGAAGCTTTGGGCAGAATAGACGAAGCAGAAATGAAACCATGGGATCATAAAAGCTTAGCTTGGAAGAAGCGTGAATTTGAAGCTGAAATGGAGGAAGAAAATCACGTGGGGCAGTAGCCAAACATGCACAAAGCAACATGAGCAGAATGCTGGACGTGGAATGAAGGTAGCTCACATGTAGCAGAAAGACGGGGCAAAACCAAAGTAACGCGAAGAAGCTAAGGGCAGCAAAACACACCAGCTGAGCACGTGATTTTACACGAGTTGAGAGGCTCAAACGCAGAACAGAGCATACAGCAACGAACGAAGAAGCATGCAGCAGCCATGTGGAGCCAACATAAAGAATGTGAAAAAGAGACAAGCTCGCATGTAGAAACACGACGAAGAAGCTGCAGAATGAGCATGAAGTAAACTTGAAGCAGAGAGAAAGGACACTCAGCAGCTACAGAGCCAACGAGAGAAGCCACGAGTTGAAGTCTGGACAGCTTTAAGTTGAAGAAGCAGCTGGAACGAAGAAGAGGACACGAACAGAAAAGACATAGCAGCTGAATGAAGATGCTAGAGCTGAAGCTTGGTTTCAACGTGAAAAAGAGCTGCTGAACAGAGGTAAAGAACGTGAGAAACTCCAGCTACAGAAGAAGCAATCACGTGGTATAGGAGTTACGTCTAGCATGCATATGGATTATAATAAAATAAAAGCAATGGGGCCCACACCTTATACACAAATGAGGGAGCTTCAGTCGATTGCAATTAGAGGGTGGAGCACGTGAGAATAAATGAAGCACGAGGAGAGGCTACCATTCACGTCTGATAAACATATATTTTATCTATTTTCATCCTCCTAACTTAGTCATTTTAATAATCAAATGTAGCTTAATGCATATAATTGAATGGAAATTTATTTTAATAGCCATTTCTATACTTTAGGAATTTAATTGCAAAATTTAGAAATTTTAATGCACAATTTTATTTTAAATGATTTTGTGAATTTTTCTGTTGAATTGTTCTTATTCTTTGTGCAGATTTTTGTTGGGCAATTGGAGCTTTGAAGGAAAGCCACAAACTAAAAGGATTATAGCCATGTAAAGAAGAGGCAAAGAACAGAACGTGATAAGGCTTGGGACTAAAAGAAGAGAATCATGCATGGGAGTATATCATGGAGAAGACATGAGAAGTTGGCCACGGGATGAGTAAAGAAATCACGTTTGAATGAAGAGCTGAAGCAACGTGATTTTGAAGAAGAAGATAGCCACGAGTTCTAGCTGAAGGGTAATAAGGGATTGCTTCTCGAGGATAAAAAGCTTGAGTTCTACGTGAAATACTATAAGCAAAACAGAGGAGAAGAATTTCTTGAGAGAAGGACGAATGAGGCAGCTCACGTGTGAAGAGAAATAAAGCATTGAAGCTACGGGTTTAGGGTCTAGAATGAAGCCACAAAGTACATGAGAAACAAGAGGAGATTCATGTGATGAATGAAGACACACACATGCAGAACAAAGCATCGAATGCAGCTCCAGAACAGTAGAAGCTCGAGTTTTGTGTGATGTAGTGCAGAACTGGAAGAAGCAGCAGAAACAGAGGAAAAGACGCTGGAGCTGGAGGCTTGGGATGAAGGAGGGAAGGAGAAAATAAAAACTTAAAAAGGACGCTGGAGATAAAAGAAGAGAGACGTGAATAAAGAAGAGAGACGTGAACAAGGAAAGAGACGTGAACAAGGAGGGAAGGAGAAAATAAAAACTTGAAGGGGACGCTGGGAAAAAGGGAATGAGGAGAACGTAGAAAAAGGGCTGGAGAGATCGAACTGAAGAGGCAAGACGCAGAAACAAAAAGGGAGGTTCCACCGTTGAAGAAGAAGAGTTTTTTTTCTCTCAATGGCTGCCTTTTTGATTGATTCTCCTTCATTTGATCCCTCCATGGCAGCTTAAATTCCTTGTGGTGGCTAGCTGAAGATTGAATTCTTCTAGATGAAGATTTGAGCTCTACATCTCCTATTGAATTTGGATAAAACTCTCTTGCTCAATCTCTTGATTTTAGCATTATTTCCTTTGTTAATTTGACTAGGTTTAGCTTTTTGGTTTAGGAATTTAATTGCTGGAATTACCGGATTGAATTAATTCTTGGATTGAACTTGATTTGAATTTTGGAATTATTTATGATCATCATCTGTTTGTGAAAATTCCAGAATTAGTGCTATACAATTGAACTCTAATTTCCTCTTGAATTTGGGCTAATTGATGCAATGGTTATTGGGTTAGTTAGCTGGAACTTTTGTGCAAATTAATTGCTTGAGGAATTAATTAATCTAATTGGTGAATTAGCATCTTGAGTGAATTGTGCAGTAGCTTTCATAAATTAATCAAATTTAGTGTAGTGTGTTCTTATTTTTAATTCAATTAATTAGTTGTTAAAGGTTTCTTGTGGTTGCAAAATTCTTTGAACAATTGATAAATTGAATCTTGGATGGTTATTCAAGAACCTTATGAGGAATGCACTAAAGAGCAAGAACTTAATCTGAAATTAATAAACAAAAAGGAGCAAGGATAATTGAACTCTAGGGAATCCAATTGAAAGCTAGTTACCACATTTATTTGATTAATCACTTGAACTTAGTTTTAGATTTCTAATTTTTGTCAATTAATTTTAGTTCGATTAAATTCTAGCATATCAAACCCCCAAGTTAAGTCCTAATTAGTAATACTTAGAACTCTCTTCCATAAACAATTTAAGGCATAAACTCCTTGGAAAGATGACCTAGGTTGCACCATTATCTACAAATTTACTTTGCTACCTAGTTTTATTTGAGATTGCACGACACGATCATCAACGTCTCTATTCATCACACGACTCCAGATCCCTACGCCTCATTAATCCTTATTCCCTCGGTCATTTGCCTTTTAAAACACCCACGCATCCATCATTCATTCACGTCTTCACGCCTGATCATACCCTCGCCTCCATCTCGCCTCCATTCACCACTTCGTCTTCGTCCACTCCACATAATTCTCTCCACTCCATTCTCTCCATCTCCATCCACCGAATGAAGATCTAATCTCCATCTTGAGGCTAGCAAGGGAGGAAGCTCTTGAGTAGAAGCTTGAATCCTTGGGGAAGAAGCAAAATTCTGGCTAAGATTTTCTTATTTTTCCTACACTTTTTCTCATTCTGTACAATCTCGGTTGAGTTGTATTTGATTTGGAATTTGTGTAATTAATTAGTGGCTGGTTAGACACTGATTAGGAAACCATTTTTTGTTGATTAATTGGTTGGATTTGAATTTGATTTTTCATTATTCTCTTTAATCTCCCATGTATGCCACGAAGGTGTTCGATGAATTGCATGAGTAAGGTTATGTGTTTAAATGTTTATTTGAGAATTTCTTGGTGTTTAGTTGGTTAATTAAACATTTTTGGATGATGAATCAGAAGATAATTAATTAGTTAATCAATCAAATTGGATGTTCATTGATCTTAAGGACAAGAGTTAACGGTTTAATGCGGGATTGAGGTCTCAATTCAACATTAGATTATTAATCTCTTGAATCTTGAATGGTTATTCAAGATCATTTGCTAATGAACATAATTAAGAATTCTTAGGCCATAATTAATCACAATTGGAATAGGATAAGGATAGTGGATACCAAGAGACAATTCCTAAGCAAGTCACAAGCCCATCATTCACCATAATTCATCCAATTAGGTAGTAATTAGGAATTTTAATTCAATTTAGTTTTAGATTAGTTTAATTCAATTACAAACCCCCAAATTAGATAATTCTAGGATCTTAGAACACTTAGAGAACCTAATTGAACATTGAATTCCAATTCCAAGGGAGATGACCTAGGTTGTGCCACTTGCTATATTTTTAGATCAACCTAGTTTTATTTTGAGGGTTGCACGACAAGCCCATCACCACAAATTGGTGGAGATGATTTCTCTTGGCCTAGATACAATTTATGAGAGCCAATTAGATTCATGAAACAATCTCTAAGACTATACAATTTGCTTAGATGCTAGATTGCTCTATAAGCTCCATTATGGTCCATAAATGCTCCTAATGAAGCAACACCCCTCAAATACTTTCTAGGCTTCATTCTTTCCTTTCAAATATGATTCTTGACTCCTTTTAAGCCTCTTAAAGTCATCACATCATCAAAACAAAAGGCCTAGCACCATGTTGCTTCTTTAGGTCATAATATGGAACCTAAGATACCAAATCACTTTCTATGAGTTCTAAATTTTTTCCAAGGCCTCCCCTCACTTTCATTCATCAAATATGACTCAAGAATGGCCTTATAAAAATTTAAAACTCCCCCCACCTACACAATCCCTTCTTGGCTGAGACATACACATTATTTGGGCCATATGGAGTTTTCTTAGTTTTCTTGAAGGGAGAAGCTTGTGGGGAGTATCTTTGGTGTCTCAAGAACTCATTTATACTCTAACTTAGACCTAGGAAGATCATACAAATTCAAAAATTAGAAGGTGTACTTAAAACCCCAGGTTTTGCATCTTGATTTCTAATGCATATTTCTTAGTTTTCTTTCTATATTCTTATTCCTATCCATCAAATACCTAAGAATCACATTTGGTTTGGTTAAAAATCTGACTCTTTAGGTCTGTCTAAGTCTAGGTCGAAATGGAGAAGAAGGGCCATGAAAGATATGAACCATAGGATGCATTTTTACCTTGTTTTCTTGCTTAGTTTGGCTTAAATCTTGATTTCTCCAAGCTTCTCTCTTCAAATCCGAACTTTCCCTTGAATATCTCCCTTGAATCAGATTTATAAACCTCATTTTAATCATAGAAAATAAAGGAGAATGGAGGAGAAGAGGTTTGGAAGAGAAAGAGCATGAAAAACTACTAATTTCCATACCTTAAGCCTTTGATTTCTCCTCCTTTTCTTTCCCTTCTTGTGAGCCTCATCCCCTTGGGTTTTCTTCTAGTTTTAGGCAGAACATGGTAGTGCATAATGAAGGGAGGAGAAGGGTGCATCATATATATAGGTGGGAATAAGTTACACTTTTCAAAAATTTTCATTTTGCCCTTTATACTTTGTACTTTCGTTTCTCCTTCGTTTTAGCTCCTTTTTTAGAACCATCTTTTCCATTATCAAATTTAGGTTCCCAATTAAGAAAAATGCCTTTGGAATCACTCAAATTGGAGCTAAAACCTTCCCAAACGAATCTGTCAAAACAGGCACATCGACATTAGAAAACGTCCACCGGATGGGCTTTAACTGTCCCAGGCTTTCCATGGTTTTTAAGGCCTCTGATAACCTTGGAGAACTCAAAAATTTTATTTAAAAAGCCCTCCTGTGTGAATTCTAAAAATTACTCAAAATTACGAAAATACCATTGTGTTTCGTAGGCTTTTCGTAAGAATTTATTTCTTTATTCAAGCTCCATTTTTTCTTCCATCTAAGGCTACAATTCTCATTTTTAGGAGTCTAGAATGCTTCCCAAATTTTTTGAGACCTTAACTACATCATCTTGAGGGACTTCCTTTTATATCCGGTGAATTTCATTCGTTTACAGAGAAACCGCACATTACGTTTCTCACGTTTTCTCTGGTTTTCAGAAAACTGGATGTTGCAACCTAAGACACCAAATCACTTTCCATGAGTTCTAAATTTTTTCCAAGGCCTCTCTTCATTTTCATTCATCAAATATGACTCAAGAATAGCCTTAGAAAAATTTAAAACTCTCCCCCACTACAAGAACTCTTCTTGGCCGAGACATAGGCTTCTTGGAGTTCTCTTAGTTTTCTTAAAGAAAAAAGCTTGTGGAAAGCATTTTAGGTGTCTCAAGAACTCATTTAAACTCGTAATTAGACCTAGGAAGTATCACATAAATTCAGAATTTGAAAGGTACACTAGAAACCCTAGGTTTTGCATCTTGAATCCTAATGGCTATTTCATAGTTTTCTTTGCATATTCCTATTCTCCTCCATCAAATACATCAGTCCATGAACCTTCCTTATGGTGCACATTTCGACCAAGCTAGATTCATTAGGCTAGGGGATGTTTTAATTTGTTCTAGCCTTGGTTTGGGACTTTATATGATGTTAGAAGATGGGAGAAACCATTAGGAAAAATTTAGGAGCCATAGGTTGGGAGATGAGATAATGGTGTCCACAATGGTATCTTATGAAGCAACTTGGTCTTTCAACATTGCAATTGAATATGTGATGGCTCCAAGGATCTCAAATGAGTCCAAGAAGTTTAGAAATAACAAGAGAATGGAACCTAGAACTTGGACGATATAAGTTGCTTCAATGGACCATTTATGGAACCAATATACCCATTATGGAACCAAGTGTGTGTTTAAGAGTGAACCTAGTATCTTGGCTTGCTTTAAGTGTGTAATTGTGTGATGTTTGTGATATCTAGGTCCAGAGAACCCTACTCCACCTAAGTGCTCTTGTGAGACCAAGAAGGGAAAGGAAGTGGCAAAGTAAGCTTGCACAAATTAATAGGTAGCTCTCCACCTCATTCTCTTGCATTCTTGTGTGTATATGTATATGTTGTGTGCTTGTATATGGTCTTATGATTTGAGAATATGCCACTTGATGTCTTGAAATTACATTGGTACCAATGTGTCTTCTTGAATGACTATGGTTGTGGAAAGAGCTCATAAGGGTGAGGTGATGCCAAAAGTCCCTTGATGAAGGTGAGGAGATGCCAAAAGTCTTATGGCATGGTGAGACAAGGCCAAAAGTCCCTTGAATGAGTGAGGCTAGGTCAAAAGTCCCTAGGCCAAGAGTGAGGCAAATCTAAAAGTCCTAAAAATAGGGTGAGGCTAAACCAAAAGTTCCTGGAGCATGAAAGTGGTCTTGACATGTTGATGTGGTAAGAAATGAGATTTATTGCACACTTTATGCTTGTATATTCATATATTTAATGTATGTATGCCTTGAATGTGGTGTGAATGGGTGTGTGAGCTATTGAGATTCTTAGAATCTCACTCCCCTTTCCCTCTCATTCTTAAAATGTCTAGGTGGTGCCCAAGGCCAAGGAAGTGTAAGCCAAGAACACTAAATTGCTACACTTTGTTTAATTTGTAGTGTAAATTGTAATGAAGTGTCAAAAAGCATTGTACATGTTATTTTTGGTTGTGTAACACCTTGAGCATATGTAATATGATGTATAGACTATATGTATAATGTATGTAGTATTAAATCAATGAAGATATGTAATTGGACCCTTGAATGGCATGTATGTTTAGTGCATAAATGGATGTTGGGAGACCAAAATAAGATGCAAGGGGTTTAAGACCATTTGGGCAGTCTCTACAAGTCATATTTGTGTTTTGAAACTTTCCCAAGAGGTGCCAAACAATTAAGAAAGCCATTTGGACAAATTGGTTACCCATATGGAGCAAAAATTTATTATTTTAGAAGGCTATACCACTTTTTGTCCAAATGCACTTTTCTTGGCTGAAATTTGGCATACATCTAGAGCTTATTGAGAGCTTTTTGGAAAGCTAAAGTTGGTAATTTTTGTAGGTCTGTGAAATATTTGGCGAATTGTTGAAGTTGAGAATTTTTCTGATTTTGGTCCTTGGGACTGTAGCACTGGTCTGAAAGTAAATTCTGTCACTCATGGGGCAAATGATGTCCAATTACCATGAAATTTTATACAGAGAAACTAGACATTCCTAGTAACTTGTAAATTTTTGAATATTCTGACCAGTATCAGGACCCTTACTTGACCTGAGTTACTCTTCTATTGAATTCTGAGATTTGGGCTACCTGATCTGGTCTAGAAATATTTTTTCTCTCTATCTAACATCCACAACTTTTCAGATTGGTATCATTTGCATGGATTGGATTTTTTTGGAATTAATTGGACATTTTCAAAGTTTGCTGTAGAATCTGTGACAGCATCTGGAGGTAGTTTGACCTCTGGATCTTTTCAGATGTCAAACGCCCTCTGTGATGGTTTTATGGTCTGGGAATATTTTTAGTGTGAAGTATACACCTGTAGCTTTCCTGAATGGCCAAGAATGTGTGATTTCAATTTTTTTAGAATTAGTTATGATTTTTCAAAGTTTGGCCAGAAAAGGGGCCAAATCTAGCAAAAAATAAATCTCCATATTCTATGTTCTATTTCGGTTTCCATGAGTTATAGGCATGATTTTATGATGCAAATGAGTTTTATACATGTAATTAAATATGGGAAAGTATAGTATGAGCTCACACAGTCCACGTGACACTGAACGAAATTTCTATACGTGACGCAACACAAAAATAATCAATAATTTAATGCCATTTTCTTGCCTCTCATATGTATTGATTGATATGAGGTATAAAGATAGCATGGGATGGGCTAAAAAAAAGTATGGTATTACATTTATTGGTATCAGAGCAAAAGTTCAGGCACTTTTGCTCGATATTTGGCTCTTGAGTGATGTAATTGATTTGCTTTCGGGTGGAATATTGATGTATATGTGTTTTAATTGTGTTGTGGGGCTAAGATTGTGATTATTTTTTAGT
Organism: Erythrophleum fordii; assembly: GCA_032878935.1. NCBI lineage: Eukaryota > Viridiplantae > Streptophyta > Magnoliopsida > Fabales > Fabaceae > Erythrophleum > Erythrophleum fordii. The sequence continues at coordinate 23,961,656 of JAVQMF010000054.1, read as the reverse complement.
GAAAATGGTTGAGCCAAGAAAAGGCAGAGGTAGAGGCAAACCACCTAGAGAATCGAAAGTTGAGTCTACGGACCCCTTGCGGGCTGTCACAGATCAGATTGATAGATTTGAGAATATGATGGCCCAGTAACAGTATCTTATCCAGCAGCAGCATGAGATGATCGTGCGGCTATAGGAGTCCCTGGCTAGACAGGAGGAAGCCAGGAGAGAGGTCCCTTAGCCTCAGCCTTAGCCTTTTACTTCTGCCACCCCACAGCCTTTCACCTCGGGTGTTCCACCCCTGCCTCCCCAAGAGTCCGCTCAGACTCCACCATCAATTCAAAAGCAACTGAATTAGTTCAGAAAAAATAACCCGCCCATATTTGATAGAGAGCTAGATGCAGACAAGGCGGAGGCTTGGGTGAGGGAGATAGAGAAAATCTTCATAGTGATGGATTGCACCTCAGAACATAAAGTTCAACTAGCTACCTTTATGTTGCGACAAGAAGCTGATAATTGGTGGCTCAGTACAAAGTCCTTAATGGAGGCTAGAAATTTACAGATTACTTAGGAAAAATTCTTAGTACAATGAGAAGTATTTCCCTAGCTCTATGAGGAAACAAAAAGAGGTGCAATTTATGGGATTGAAGTAGAATTATGACATGATTGTAGATTAGTACATAGCAAGATTTATAGAATTGTCTCGGTATTCTTCTTACCTTCAGAGATATGATGATGAGCCCTGGAGGTGCGAACAGTTTAAGCTCGGGTTGAAACCCTAGGTTAGAGATATAATGACTCCACACAGAATCTAGAACTTTAATGCTATTGTGGAGATCAGTAGCGTAATCAAGAATAATTTAAAAGAGATTATGCCTACTGTCACAACATCTAGCTAAAGGGAAACCCTGGAGTTGAAGAAACCGAGACCAAAGGAAGGATCCAGCTCCGCATCTTTTAGCAAAAAGAAGAGCAAGATGCAGTGAAGCAATAAGCCACTAAAAGGAAAGAAGGTATAGCCTCAGAGGACTCAACCATCCACCCAGCAATCCACAGTGATGTGTTACAAGTGTGGGAAGTTGGGGCACATTGCCAGAAACTGCCCCCAAGTAGATTCAGCGCTTCCATTCAGACCACCTCCTCCCAAGCCACAGACCCAGGGCAGGGTGTTTGCCCTTTCTTCGTAGGAAGCTAATGCGTCTCCTAGTCTTATCTGAGGTACGCTCATAGTAAATGATTTTCCTGTGATTGCAATATTTAATTCGGGTGCTAGTCACTTGTTTATATCCTATGATTGTGTAAGACGTTTGGGTATAGCCATTAGTACTCTGCCATTTGATTTGTCTGTTACCACACCTACTAGAGGCCACGTTGTTACTTCCCATGCTTGTCTAAATGTCATTGTATAGTTTAATCATTGTCATACTACCATTGATTTGATTTGTATGCCATTTCATGATATTGATTTAATTGTTGGCATGAATTGGATGATTGCTAATAATGCAGTGCTTGATTGTGAACACCAAACTATATCTGTACCTTCTTGTAGGACCATACCTAGGGTAGGGGCCGAGTTATCTTTTATGACTACTACCCAGGCTGAGAGACACTTAGAGCATGGATGTCAAGGGTTTTTAGTCTTTTTCTTTATTTAGGTTGAGGTAGAAGAAGGGATAGAGGAGATCCTGATAGTAAGGGAATTCCCAGAGGTCTTCCTTAAAGATTTTGACCTTAGTGGCCTACCCCCTGAGAGAGAAATAGAGTTCCCTATAGATATAGTGGCTAGGCCTGGACTAGTATCTAAGGCTCCCTATAGGATGGCTCCTATTAAGCTTGCTAAATTAAAGAAATAGATAGAGGAGTTGTTAGAGAAAGGGTTCATACACCCTAATGTGTCACCCTGGGGAGCTCTAGTGTTGTTTGTGAAAATGAAAGATGGTAGCTTGAGATTGTGCATAGATTATAGAGAACTAAATAAAGTTACCATCAAGAATAAGTATCCTTTCCCTAGAATAGATGAACTATTAGATCAGTTGGCTGGGGCATTGGTATTTTCTAAGATAGATCTTAGATCTGGGTATTATCAACTAAGGGTGAGAGTTGAAGATGTCCTAAAGACGGCCTTCAGAACTAGATATGGGCATTATGAGTTCCTTGTGATGCCATTTGGGCTGACGAATACGCCTGTTGTGTTTATGGATTATATGAACATAGTATTCAGACCGTATTTAGATAAATTTGTTATAGTCTTTATTGATGATATTTTAGTGTACTTCAAATCTTTTGAAGAGCATTAGAGGCATTTGAGATTAGTCCAAAAGACTTTGAGAGATAAGAGATTATATGCTAAACTGAGTAAATGTGAGTTCTGGCTAACAGAGGTGAAATTCTTAGGTCATGTAATCTCACGAGACGAGATCATGATATATCCCTATAAAGTTAAGGCTGTTATAGTATGATAGATCTAGGACTATCACTGAGGTTAGGAGTTTTCTTGGTTTGGCAAGATACTACAGAAGATTTATTTAGGCCTTTTCTCACATGGCCTTACCACTCGCGAGGCTGAGTCGGAAGGATACACCTTTTTTGTGGGATCATAGATGTGAGAATAGTTTCCAAGAGTTGAAACTCTGATTGACCACTACCCCTGTGCTAGTTATTCTTCACCCTAGTTTACCATTTGTGGTGTATAGTGATGCCTCGAGGAGAAGGTTAGGATGTGTGTTGATGCAGTAGGGTAGGGTAGTGGCGTATGCCTCTAGACAGTTGAGGCCTCACGAGGAAAATTATCCCACACATGACCTAGAGTTAGCCGTAGTAGTATTTGCTCTTAAGATTTAGAGGCACTATCTATATGGTGCGAGTATAGAAATCTATAGTGACCACAAGAGTTTGAAATACTTATTTGATAAAAAAGAACTCAATATGAGACAGAGGAGATGGATGGAATTCCTGAAGGATTATGACTATGTATTGAAATATCATCTAGGCAAGGCCAACGTGGTGGCCGATGCCTTGAGTAGGAAATCTATCCATGTTGCCCATATGATGATTAGAAAGCAGGAACTCCTAAAGAAATTTAGAATTTGAACCTCTCTTGCCAGCTGGTACTGGGTAGATTGTATTTGAGTGAGACTTGGATTGAGAGTGAATTGAGAACCCAGATCTTAGATGCCCAGAGAGAGGATGAATCCTTGAAACAAATTAGAAGCAAAATTTCCCAGGGTAGGACCTCAGATTATAGAATATCTAAGGATGGTGTGATAATATATTGAGACAAAATCTGTGTGCCTAGTCATAATGATTTGAAAGAGAGAATTTTAGAGGAGGCACATAAGAGTTAATATACTATCCATCCAAGTGCCACCAAGATGTACCAAGATTTAAAAAAGAAATTTTTGGTGGCCAGTAATGAAGAATGATGTCACAGATTATGTGGCGAGATATTTAGTGTGCCAGAGGGTTAAGATAGAACATCAGAGACTTGCTAGGTTATTACAACCCCTAAATATCCCTGAGTGGAAATAGGATAGTATAGCTATGGATTTTGTTATGGGGTTATCCAAGACATCCTCTAGACACGATGCTATCTGGGTAGTTATAGATAGATTACGAAGTCCGCACAATTTTTAGCGATTAAGGCTACGTATTCAATAGATAGATTAGCCCAACTGTATATACGTGAGATAGTGTGACTTCACAGAGTTCCCAGTAGCAGAGTATTTGATAGAGACCCTAAATTTACATTGAATTTTTGGAGGTCGTTACAGCATGCCTTAGGGACTAGGTTGTGATTTAGCACTGCTTATCACCCTCAGATAGATGGTCAGACCGAGAAAAACATCCAGACCCTAGAGGACATGTCGAGGGCATGTGTATTAGAGACAAGGGGTAACTGGGATATGTATCTACCACTAACAGAGTTTGCTTATAATAACAACTACCATTCCAGTATCCAGATGGGCCCTTATGGGGCTCTGTATGGGAGAAAGTCTAGATCTCTATTATGTTGGGTTGAGCTATGTGAGAGGAGTTTACTAGGACTTGAATTAGTTGACCAGACCACCTAACAAATAGAGATGTTTGAAAGGAAACTCCTTACGACTCAGAGTAAATAGACGAGTTATGCCGATAGGAGAAGGAGGTCGTTAAAGTTCGAGATTAGAGACCATGTATTCATCCGGGTGTCTCCAGTGACTGGGGTAGGTTGATCTATGAGGGTAAGAAAGCTCAGTCCTAGGTATATTGGCCCATTTGAAATCCTTGAGAAAATTAGACCCGTGGCCTACTAGATAGCCTTACCTCCAAACCTAGCCCAAATCCATAATGTTTTTCATGTCTCCCAATTGAAAAAGTACTTACCAGACCCCTTACATATCATAGAATATGAGCTAAAAAAAAAAGTATGGTATCACATAATGGATACATATACATGTCAAAGAATGCATACATAACATTCAAGCTATTAGTGGGCATACATAAAATATTTTTCTTGTTACATAGACTCATACATGGTAAACATAGGCTCTCAAGGACATTAGTTTAGCCTCACCCATCATTCTTGGGACTTTTAGATTTGTTTCACTCACTTTCAAGGGACTTTTAACTTAGCCTCACTCTTTTTGAGACTTTTGGCTTTGTTTTACCCTTTTTTAGGGACTTTTGGGTCATCCTCCCCCTTGCTAAGGGATTTTTGGTACAACCAAACTCATTCAAGCTACTTTGCATACATAAACACATTTCAAGAAGCATAATGGTACCATAGCTTGTAAGCAATATTTAGAAATATTTCTCATGGTTCAAACATACATACAAGTACTCAAAGACAAATAAACATCCAAGCCATATATGAGAGAAAGGTTAGAGAGTTACCTTGATGCAAGATTCACACACTTTTCTCTTAATTATTCTTTCCCTCTCTCAACCATACACTTGAAACTAGGTGAAGCTTGATTCCTTTGGCCTAAACACATCAAATGGGACATAATTACATCATGGAAGTAAGCTCTAATATCACACATACTCTATGTAAAGCTACTTCCTCATATAGCTTCATTATGGTTCTATACAAGACCTAATGAAGCAATTAATATAATTCATGTTCTTGGCTTAATTTTCTCCTTCTATCTAGATCTCTTGACTCCATTTAGACTCCTTGGAGTCATTACAATTTCATTCCCAAAAGCTTAGATACAAGTTGCTTTTTTAAGTCTTAAAATGGAACCTATATCTCCATCTCACAAACCAAGGCTTTTATATTTTTTCTAAGGCTTCCTTTGATGTTCTTATATCATATTTAGTCCCTTTCTAGCCTTAAAAAACTTTAAAACACTCACTAGGTACTTCTTCTTACTTAGGCCTAGACACCCCTATGGAAAGTGACCCATGGAGTTTGCTTGTTTTCTTGAAGGGAATGGCACATATGAGGCTTTCTAGGTGTCTCAAGAACCCATATACACTCTTAAACAGCTAAAAATACCATTAGGAAGCTTCATACATTCCGTGGTGCAACAAAATCCCTAGGTTTTGGTAGCTTGAAAACTAATACTTCTTTTTGGAATTTCTTTGCATATACTTGCTTCTCACCCTAAAAAACTTAAGTTTCATGCTTGGTTTAGGTTAGAATTCACTCCTTTTTGGTTATTCTATAGGTGTTCGAAAATCATCCATGGAGGAACAAGAAGAAGGACGCAAGAAAAACCATGATTCATATATTTATTCTTAGTCTTTTCAAGAGCTTTTCCCTTTGCTACAAGTTTCCCCTTCAATTTCTAACTTCCTCTCTCTAAACAAGACTCAAAATAGTCCCAAATCACACACCAAAACCATTGAAAGAAAGAGAAGAAGGAGGAGAACAAGTTTGCTAAATGAGGGAACATGAAATTCCAAGGATTTTCTTACCTTTTTACTTAGTTTTTCTTCTCCTTCTTGGTTCCTTCTTGTGCACCTCCCTTGGTAGAACTTTTCTCTAGTTTGAGATAAAATTAGGTTGGCTAAAGTGGAGGAGAAAATAGGAAGCCACATATATATATAGGTAGGGAACTAATTAGAAGCTTTTCAAAATGCAACTTTTGTCCTTCATTCTTGGTTTCTTCCTTTAAGGCTTATTTTAACTCTTTTTTTAGAACTGTCCTTTCCATCATAAAATTTAGATCCTTTTACTTATAAAATGCCTTTAGAATCACTCAAATCGAATCTAAAACCTTCTTAAACAAAAGGGTCAAAGTTTGGGTTAACTGATGTTCTAAAACATAAACAGGAGGGATTTAAACCATTCTAGGGATTCTTATAGTTTTTATGACCTTTAAAAACCCTAAAAAACTCAAATTTTCTATTTAAAGATCCCTCCTTTGAGTTTTCTAAAAAGTGCCCAAAATTACTAAAATACCATTACCTTTCGTCAGATTTAATTTAATCACTCTGGCTCTAGTTTCTGACTATCCTAAGTTTTGGATCCTCATTTTCTATTATTTAGAATATTATCCAAATTTTATTTAGCCTCAACTCATTCTTTTTTTAGAGGACTCTCTTTTAAATCTGGCTTGTTTTGTCGTTTTTATGAAAATTGGGTGTTACATCATAAATGAGCCAGAGTGTGGAAACATGCAACAACACTTAAGAAATCTAGAGGCTTCAATTTAAGCCTAAAAAAATTAAAAATAAAAGAAAACAACATAGCTTGCATACAATGCTGAATGACATTTATGATGATCTCATGCATGAATTCGGGATGTATTTGATGACTCAAGCTATGTGAATCACATTGAAAGATAAGTTTATGAGCACTTCTTCTACCAAACTTGGGAGGTTCACCAATAAGACTAACACTTATAGATTGTGCCTTAACAAAATGATTAGGCAGCATCTAAGAAAGATGTCAAATTTGATAAAGGAGTTGAAATCAATTGGTTAGGACCTCTAAATTGAATAGTAGGAATAAACTATCATCAAATCCTCACTTGCTAGTCGAGAATACATAATGCTTAAAATGACCACTTATGAAAGAATCAAGCCTTCTTTTAGGATTATCTTATACTTGAGGATGAGCACTTGTTGGTGGTTTTCCACAACTATACATGTCAATCAAGTAGTATAGAAAAGAGTCCAATATTGTCCCACAAGGAAGATGTTTCAAATACCAAAGTTTTAATTATTCTTATTATTTAGGAAATATCAAAAATCAAAATGAACTAATCAAATACGAAAAAATTGAATTGCCAATTCTAAAGTAAATGACTTAACTATATTAATTAAGAAAAACTTTAGAGTTTGGATTTCATTGATTGCATTTCTATCATTGACTAAAAATGAACATGTGAAATTGACTTCTACTTGTAGTAATAACTTAATCCACTAGTGTATATGTTATTTATTTTTGAATACAAAATACATGTGCCTATATTAATCTTATGTCTACTTTCGTGATTACAAGCATTAACATAAAGCTATTAAAATCTTTGGGATTTAGTGTAAATCATAATGTAGCAACTTAGTATGCATAAATGATACAAGTCACATAGGAGTGTCTATATTTCTATAAAACACATACTCTAAGTCTATTTTCCTAATGATATAATATTATACTTGGCCTCTTAGTTTATCATACAATATATCAAACATGCAAATAGTGGCCAATTATTTGCAAGAAAATAATAAGTAAGACAATAGATTAATATAGTAAAAATCAATTCACAGTCATTCTTATTCAAATAAAGTAGTCAATTGTGTAATACCATATTATTTCTAACATTGATCTCCTTCTTGGAAGTGGGATTACACAATTCACCAAAGGAATCCCAAGAAAATGCATTAAAATAATGAATTAACTTGCATTACATAGTGGATAAATTTTTCATTTCTCGTCTCTGAGACCCCGTGAGCTCATCAACAACATTCTCTAATTATTTTTCATTCATACAAATCATAAAATTCTTAAAAATTAGCACAAAACATGGATCAAAGGTTAAAACCCTAAAATAATCACGTTTTGCCTCGGGTTCAAGGGTGGCAAAATTTGAGACAACTTTGAAAAATCATAACTAAATGTAAAAAAATCAAAATCTAGTAAACCATAACTTGCTGGAAATATTTGGATGTTAAATTCATAATAAAAATAATTGCTAGCCAAAAAATCTCATCTAGATCACATTTGACAATAGAGAAGGCATCAAGGTCTGACTACCCTCTGATACTAATGTAGGTTACTAATATAATATTTGGAAATTCATAATAAATTCCGTAAAAATCCAATCCATGCAATTTATACCAATTTGGAAATATGTAGATGTTAAATAAAGGGGAAAAATAATTCCAAACCAATCCAGATGCATTTAGACCCTAAAATTCAATCAAATAATACCACGGGTCTGACTATGCGCCTGGTACTGGATAGAAATTTCAAAATTTAATATCTCCCTCTTTAGACATCCAAATGAGGTGCTTCCAATGGCACAAGTCATTGGGAAAGTCTAGTTTCTTCCTGTAAAATTTTGTAGCAATTGGGCACCATTTGCCCTATGATTGACATAGATTTATTTTCAGACCAATTGTACAGTACCAGTGGCCAAACCAGAAAAAATTTCCCAACTTCAAAAATTCACCAAGTATTCCACAGACCTCCAAATAATATCCACTTTAGCTTCTTAAAAATCTCTCAACAAGCTCTAATGCATGCAAAATTTCATATTAAGAAGAGTTCATTTGGATAGAAAGTGACATAGCTCACCAAAATGGCCATTTTTGCTCCATATGAGATACCATATCTGTCTAAATGGCCTCTTTTAATGTTTGGCTCCTCCTAAGCAATTTTAAAAGGATTAATATGACTTGTATGAATTACCCAAATGGTCCCAAACCCCATGCATCTTAAATTGGTCATTCTACTTCTATTAATGCACTAATACATCAAGTCATTAAGAAGCCAAAATTTTCATTTCTATTGATTTTATGCCACATATTGTCTATACAAGAGTAATACATCATATTACACTTGTTCATAAGCTTACACCATAAAAATAATATGTACAAAGTAACTTTAGCATTCAATTACATAACAAGCTACATAACTATCAAGACTTGGCTTTTCAACTCCTTTGGCTTGCATTCTTTGTTTCTTTAACTCCACCTAGTCATGTCAAGAGGAAAAAGGGAAGGAAAGTGAGATTCTTAGAATCTTAATAACTCACATGCCCATTCACATACACATTCATGACATATACATATCAAAGCATACGTATGGAAGATTTAACAACCATTAAGTGTGCAAAGTCACAATTTTGATGCCACTTATTCACATTCAAGCCAAGAACATGCTTTAGGGACTTTTGGTTTTGCCTATTTTTAGGACTTTTGGATTTGCCTCACTCTTGGCCTAGGGACTTTTGACTTGGCCTCACCCTTTCAAGAGACTTTTGGCCTTGTCTCTGCCATGCCATAAGACTTTTGGCATCTCCTCACCTTCATTAAGGGACTTTTGGCATCACTTTAACCTTATGAGCCATTTCCACCACAATAGTCATCCAAGAAAACACATTGGTACTAATGTAATATCAAGGCATCAAGTGGTATGATCTCAAGTCATAAGAGTATACACAAACATACAAAGACATACATATGCACACAAGAATGTAAGAAGAATGAGGTAGAGAGCTACCTTGAATTTATGTAAGTTTTTCTTGATCCTTTTCGTTCCCTTTTTCAATCTCACAAGCACACTTAGGTGGATGTATGTTCTCTTGTCCTAGACACCATAAAGAATACATAATCACATACTTGAAGCAAGCCTAGACACCAAAGATGCTCTTAAAAGTATACTTAATCCTACAAGTGGCATAATGGTTCTATAATTGGCCTATTGAAGTAACTCTCACATTTCAAGTTCTAGCCTCCATTCTGTTGTTATTTTTAGACTTCTTGGACTCATTTAAGGTTCTTGGAGTCCTCACACATTCACTTGCACAATTGGAAAACCAAGTTGCTTCATAAGGCACCATGATTCCATCTTCCAATCCATAGCTTCTAAATTTTTTCCAAGGGCTTCTCATATCTTCTAGCATCATAGGAAGTCTCAAACTAAGGCTATAACAATTTAAAACACTCTTTAGCCTATAGAACTAGCTTAGGTTAAGATAAGCACCATAAATGGGGTTCTTGGACTTCTTGATTTTTCTTTGATGAGAAAGCCACTAGGGGAGGTTTTTAAGGGTCTTAGGAGCTCAAGGAAACATTCAAATAGTCAAAGAATTACTCACACAAAATCAGATTTTACAAAACCCTAAAGAAGCCTACACTTTTCTATTTTCTTTTCCATAAGTTTTTCTTGCAATTCCTTGCCATATTCCTCTTCTCCATGGTTTAAAACCCTTTATCCTTCCTTATTTTTGGACAAAACTTCCCTCTCCCGTATGGTTCTGGTTTAGGCCGAACAAGCACTAAGAAAAAAGCAACAAGGAGAAGTAACAAGAATGAAGAATTACCTTGGATTTCTATCTCCCTTTTGATGCTTCTTCTCTTACTTGAATTCCCTTCTTAATTTTCAAAAATTCCCCCTTGTTCTAGACCAAAAATAGAACTAATCCCTTCAAGAAAACCATAGAAAGAAAGTATAGAAGGAGGGGAGCAAGGTAGGAGAAAGAAAGAGCATGAAAATCTATAAATTTCTTTACCTTTTCCTTGATTTTTCTCCTCTTTCTTGTGTGCCTAAGACAGCATGTCATTTTTTGTATTTTGGGCAGAAGAAAGTCATGCTATATTTAATATTTAGTTCTTTGAAAATGAGAGAAACGTACAGTTTCTTCATAAATATATGAAATACATCGAATACAAAGGGAAGTTTCTCAGATAGAGTGAGTTGAGGTCCTGAAAAATTCATGTAGCATTCTAGACTCCTACAAATGAGAATCCTAGGCTCAAATAGAAAAAAAAATAAAGCTAGAATGAAGGAACGAATTTGAACAAAAGGTTGATGAAACATAATGGTATTTTAGTAATTTTGAACAAATTTTGGAATTCTCATATAAGGGCTTTTTAAATGAAAATTTTGAGTTCTTTGAGATTCTCAGAGGCCCTAAAAATCATAAGAAGCCTCGAGATAGTTAAAGCTTCTCCAGTGGACATTTTTCAATATCAGTTGACTCAAACTTTGACTAATTCGTTTGGAAAAGTTTTAATTCCAAATTGAGTGATTCCAAAGGCATTTTATAAATTGAGGACCTAAATTTTTTGATGAAAAAGATGGTTCTCAAAAAGGAGCTAAAACAAGTTAGAAACAAAAATGCCAAGAACAAAGGGCAAAAGTGAAATTTTTGAAAAAGAAGCTTCAAAAGACCCCTTCTTAAATCATGCCCTCCTTTTCTCCCTCTTAGAACTAACCTTATTTCTACCCAAGAATATAAGTGAGAGCAAGGGGAAATGGCACACAAGAGGAGGGAAGAAGAAGAGGAAAAGCAAGGCAAGAAAGGTATGAAAATCTTGATTTTTCAAGCACTTTCCTTCATCAAACTCCTTCTCCTCCTTCTCCTTTTCTTTTCCATGGTTTTGTTAAGTTTTTGGTGCTATTTTGAAGGTATAACCAAGGGAAAAAATTCAGATTTGGAGAGGAGAGCTAAAAGAAAAAGGGAAAGCATTTAAGGAAAGCTTGAAATCAAGATGAAATTCTTAGTCTCCATGCTTCACTTTTCTTGTTCTTCTTGTGTGCAATTCATCCTCCCTATAGCCAGTCAAGGGGAGAGTGTTTTTGGGGTAGAACCAAGAATGAATCATATGAATTAGGGTGTGGGAATTTAGAATATGCAAAAAAAAAAAAATCAAGTAAAAGCCATTGATTTTCTAGATAGCAAAGTTAGAATTTCAAGTGCTCCACAAAAAATATGATTTGATGTAATTGTTTTTAGGCCTAAATAAGTGTTTGGATGACCTCTTGAGATCCCTAGAAGGCTTCTCATATGCATCTTCCATTAAGAAAATGAAGAAAACTCACTTGGTGTTCACATAGTGCATAGTTTTGGCCTAGGCTAGATGAAGCACCAAGGGATATTTTTAATATGTTCCAAGCTTTTTTTTTATTCATATATGATGGAAGAGGATGAGAGGAAGCCTTGGAAAAATTTTAGAAGTTATGGATAGTGAGATAGTATCATATGTTCCATATTATGGCTTAAAGAAGCAACGTCTAGCTAGGCTCCTAGATTTGATTGTGTGATGACTTTAAGAGATTTAAATAATGTCAAGAATCATAAATGAATGGAGAGAATGTAACCAAGATGATGTTCTTTTAAGGTTACTTCATTAAGTGCATTATGGAACCATAAAAGAGTCATATGAACCACCTAGCTTTTCTAGTGAATGTGTAGCTTTAGAATTTGGTTCAAGAGTATAATTGGCTTCCATATTATGTGTCTAGGCCAAATGAAACACATCCCACCTTCTTGTGAGTGTGAGGTCAAGGGAGAGGACTCAAGGCTCAAGGAAAAAATGTGCTTATGTGACAAAGGTAACTCTCTCTACTTTCTCTCATGCATGAATGTATGCTTACTTTGTCTTTGAATGTATGTATGTGTGTTTTAAGCCATTAAAAGTATTCTAGCATATGCCTATCTTCCATGGTATCATGATGTTATATTATGCTTTCAATTGATGCCTAGTATGTGTGCTTGGGTTTGCTTGAGTGTGGACAAGCCAAGAACCCTCTAGCCATAGTGAGGATAAGCCAAGAACACTTAAAATTGGTTGAGACAAAGTAAAGAGTCTCCCAAAAGTGAGATTGAGTCAAAACCTCTTAGAGAAAATGGGTGAGGCAAGTTCAAAATCCATAAAAGAATATATGAGGCTAATCCACTTACTTGGCAAGTTTATGTATGCTTTGTATGACTTGTTCAAATGCCAAGAATGCTTGTTGAATGATCATACATGTCATTATGCTCATGTATGTATTTTCAAGGCTTGTATTGCATACTTTATGTGTGATTGAAAGAGAGATGATCTATTGAAATTCTTTGAATCTTATTCCCTCCTCTCCAATGTCTTAACATGCTAGGTGGACCAAATGAACAAGGTGATAGAAGCCACCAAGTTAGAAGGTAGGAGATTGACATCAAAGTATCTAGAATTAGCTAGTTTTGTCTCTTTTGTAGCCATACCAATGGCATATGATGTAATATAATGATGTAAATGTTGTATAATCATTTGAATATGTGTAAATACTTATATATGCAATGTATGAATGAGAATTAATGCCATATGCATGATATAGCATGTTTTGGGTATGGAATAGCAAGACTAGACATATGCATTCTTGTGTATATCATGGGGTGGTTGAGTGAATTTGAGAAATTTGTGTTTTTGCACCTTTGAGATAAGTTTAGAATGTCATTTTGGTGCATTCCTATGTGCTCAAGTGGGCACACAAGCTTTGGAAGCAAAATTGTGTACTTTGATGCTAGTAAAAACCATAAAAATGACCAAATCGGAACCCTATGGCACAAACTGAGCAAATGGATGAATCTTCCCATGAAATTTGGTAAGCATGTAGAACTCATTGAGAGATTTTTGGAAAGCTAAAGTTTGGGAAAATTGGAGCTCTATAGAATTAATTATGAATTTTTAAAATTATGATTTTTTTTGCTGTTTTGGAGCATATACTATTCATATAGTTAGTTTTGTGTTTTGTGTCATCCAGGGGCCAAATGGTGTCTAATACTTGCAAAATTTTACAAGCATAAACTAGAGGTTACAAGATTTCTATGGCTACCAAGATCACCTCATTTTAAGGTCTGAGGAGAGAGTTATGAATTTTTGAAGTTTAGTGTCAACACTAGTAGCACCACTTGACCTCTTGTATTGTTCCATCATAATTTAGTTCCTAAATGAACTTGTCATGGTCTAGAAATATTTTTCCCTTAGAGTTAACATTGTAGCTTCTCAGAATGACTAAATTTTCATGATTTTTATTTTTCTAGAATTAATTATGAATTTCTAAAGTTTATGATAGTAACCTGTGATAGTAGCCCAGATAGCTGAGACCTTGGTTTTTGAATATCAAAAGCCTTTCACTTGATGTTTCATGACCTAAAATTATTTTTAGTAGACATTCAGAGCTTTCCAAATGGTATAGAGTGTCTGATTTTAACTTTTCTAGAATTAGTTATGATTTTCCAAATTTCAAGTACAAAATCTGGAAATTCTACCCGAAGCTACACACTATATTTTACCATCTATTTGCACGAGTTCTAAGCCACTCCTTGGGCTTGTTATGATTTTTAATTATGTATTTAGATATGAGAATGAGATGAATGAGTCTATATGGCCCACACAAGACCAAATGAAAATTTTAACCGTGACGTAATGCAATTTAATTGCAATTTTCTATGGCTATTCCTTGAGAAATTCATGCGCTTCAAGGAAATAAGCCTACATATGATGTGAGATGAGCCTTAGAATTATGGTGTTACACTATATGAGAGGGAGAAGAAGGGAGAAGTGTGTGGAAGTTTCAAGAACACACTTTCTCAAAAATTCTAATTTCATCCTTTCATAATGGCAATTTCGTTTCGGCTTCATTTTAGCTACTTTTTGGGAACCGTATTTTCCATTATAAAATTTAGATTCCTAATTTAATAAAATACCTTCAGAATCACTCATATTAGAGCTAAAACTTTTCCAAATAAATCCGTTAAAGTTTGGACTTACTGTTATTGGAAAACGTACACTAGAGGGCCCTTACCAGTACCAAGGCTTCCTATAATTTTTGGGCCCTCTGAGAACCTTAGGCAACTCAAATTTCCCATTTAAAAAGTCCTCTTATGTGTTTTTCCAAAAGTTGTACTTATTTATGAAAATGCCATTACATTTCATCAATTTTTGTCACAAATTATTTGTTTATCCTAGCCCTTTTTTTTTCTTTTTGTCTGAGCCTGGAATTATCATTTTTAGGAGTCTTGGACTCTACCTAAATTTTCTGGGACATTATCTAGCTCATTTTAGAGGACTTGCTTTTATACGGCTCATTTTGTCATTTTATGAGAATTACATTCGTTACAAATTGAATCTATGTAAACCTAGATAAAGGTTTAACTACTCATACTAGAAAATAAAATCCTCAAATTAAAAGCAAATGAATCCATAACAAACATAAAAAGAAGAGTTGATGGAAAGAAAACAATTCAATGGTGGTTATAATCTTTGGTAGGAATTCCATATCTTAGTATCATGATTATTTTCTAAAGCACTCTCCTCTTGATTGAAGTGTGCCTCTCTTAATTCCCTTTGTTTCCTTAATTATACTATCTTACCAGGGTTTTTAATTTTTGCCATAGTCCTTAATGTGCAAGGACTTTTCTATTTTGCTTTCCTTATAGCTTTAGGAAGTTTCTTTTCCTTTCTATCAAGGAATTTTCTATTTTGATTTCTTCCTCTCTAAGCTAGGTTTAAGCACTATACTCTAATTAAATGCATGAGTTTGGTCTTCCTTGCATTTTCCTTCTCTCACTAGCATCGTCAAATTTCTGCTAAAAAAAATATAAAATTAACATAATAACCCTCACTAACTTGATCATTGACTAGGATTAAAATCCAACTAACATGTAAGAAATGCATCACATCAAATTCCTTCAAATGTAAACCTTTACTTGTCCTTGAGTAAAGAAAATACAATGAAAATCATGCAGGCTTTTTAAGCTCTTTATGACCATTCCAAAACAATCACTACAAGATTATCAAATTCTCTATAAGGATAATGCACTAACCTTAGTATCTCCAATTTGAAATCAAACTCAAAATAGAAATCATATATGTATGTAAAAGACAAGTATGGTAGTCATGAAATATCAGTCAAGTGATGAGTCCCTAAATTGTCATAATTTTCTTAATATTTTAAGAGATTTATCATATGAATATTGAACTTATTTTATATTTTTTATATAAAATTAATAAATTTTAACCACATTAATATTTATTAAGTTTTGGTTTTATTTCTTTAGTTTTGAGTTAATTTTTTGTATTAGTTAAGTATAAATAGTATTTTATGTTTTTATCAATATTTTTAGGTAGTTAAATTGTTTAACATTTGTTAGTAGATTATAAATATTAATTAGATGAATTTTATGTTTTTGTAAGGTTACAATTATAAAAAAAAAAAAAAAGTTTGGAAGTCTTAAAATGCAAAGCAACAAAAGTTGACAAGATTTGCTAAAAGATGATTGAAAAGAAAAAGCAAAAAGAAAAAAAAAAAGGAGAAAAGAAAAAGAAGGGAAAGATGGCACTTAAAACACTGCTAAAGAAAATGCAGTGCCTTGGCGACCAATTTAGGCATTGTGGCGTGTGGAGAAACAAAAGAAAAATGAGTTGCGTCATAAAATTTCATGCCATAGCGCTTTTCACTATTGCAGTAAAAAATTCGTATGCACCGTGGCACTTTTGAGCACCACCATGGCACAATTCATGAAAAATATAAAACACACTATTTTTAATAGCATTTTTTAGGGTTTAAAGGATTTTCAACACTTTTTCAAGGATAAGTTGTCATTCTGAAGGTTTTGGGGAAGAGAAAGATAGGTTTGGAGTTTCAATTGCCATGGAAGTCGCTTAGGTTTGAAGAAGATTCACCAATTAATTTAGTTTTTCTCTTCTTCCACCTTAATTTTCTTTGCCCATTTGGTTTATGCTCTACTTTTAATGTTGCTATTTCTTGTAGTTATGGGCTAAACTTGTTGATTTGGGATTGTGATAAACTCTAGCTTGTAATGTGTTGTAATTACACTATTTATTTATGATTAATGGTATGATTTAATTACTTAATCCTTGTGCTTCATGCTTCTAAGTGTGTGAAAATAATTAGATGATTTGGGTGAACTAAATAAACTTGAAAAAGTGATTTTAGGACTTAACAATAGATTAGGTAGTGTGGGTTTATAAAATTTGCAATGTTAAGTGGATTGATTCGCTTGTAGGATAGGAATATACATATCAGCCTCATATAGTCATATTAGGACCTATTCGTGATTAAGCCTCTAAATTAATTGCATAAGGAATTTTGGATTGGATAGGGAAATGCTATATGTAATTCAAAAGGTACTTATAGGTAAATTAGAGTCTTAGGCTATTAATGACATTAAGAGCAAGATGAAGAGAAGTAATTAGTTTATATGAAATGGTAGGGGAAGTCATAATTCCAAATTATTTTGCTTTCCAATTTCATCTAGAATGGTGTCTCTCATTTTTTTATGTCTTTAGTTTAGTTTAATTTCATATCACCTTTTTATTGTTGACTTGATTTAAATTAAGGTGCATAATTTTAGTACTTAACAATTATCTTAGCGATAAATGCTCATGTGAATGATGCTTTATTTATTACTTTATTACTATTACAATATGTATACTTGTATATATGCTTTCAAAAAGAAAGTAACATTAATCTCGTGCAATTTATACAATTAATGCCTAAGGGGTTTTATGACACTTATTTTTATGATTTTCCTTCTTTAACTATTGTAAGTAGGCTAGCAATATAGAGGCCTTTTCTTAAGTTTTGTCAATAGATTCTCTTTATAGCTTCTTTATTCTTTTACTTAAGTGACAAAATCAAGGTACCATGCATGCTCATAATTCAAGCTACCCTTAGATTTTCTATTTTGTTCTTTTTTCTTTTTGAATTGAAAGCAACCTAAAATAGTGAAGTAAAATTTTATATGCTCTAACTACTTAAAACTTGCTTTCGACTAGAAAAGACAAGGACATTTTACTTAGTTTTAACTCTTCATTAGCTTTGGCAATTATCAAATAATCATGTAAGTCAAATTGAATACCATATTGACATATTTCACACACATATGATTCACTCTATAAAAATTTTTGAACTAGAAGTAGTAAGGCCTAAAAATATTTTGAGAATTGTCCAATTCTTATGACTAATTATAAATAATCATCAAAGGAACCAAATTTATGCAATCTTAGTTACACTTCTAACTCAAGAATTTCTAAAGGAAAATTTTAGTTCAACCTTCCTTCAAACATAAATTATACAATGTCCACAATACATATTTATTAAATAAAATAAAGATAAGGAATTTTTTAAAAAACTCCTCTTACGAAGCATCAACATAAGCCAAATAAAAGAAGAAAGGCCCTAGTAGCCTAACAAATAAGATTCCTTATGTCTTTAATTCTCTGATCTCATGATAGCAATCCTACTAAAACAAAATCAACTTAATTAAAAATAAGAAAAAAAAGTGAAAAAAATTGAACATACTTGAAACTAGTTAAAAAGTAAAAAAAAAAAGAAAAGAAAGTTAAGGGAAAGAGAAAGTAGTTGTAAGTTATAGTCATTAGCTTGACTTTTGAAATTCAAATGCCATGTGTTGGAGAGGGCACCAGTGACCACGTTCTCCACCATCTCTTTGACCAGGTGAGGCTTTAAGCATTGTCCATTGTCTTTAAATATGTTCACAGGTTCATTCCCTATTGTGCTATCACTATAAGAAATGAATTCTTTAGATTTGTATCCTTGCAGGGAAGAACTAGAAGTTGTAGCTTTTACTATAGAGATGGTGGATGCAAATGCTTTATTTTTGTCTTTAAAAGTTGCAACGCATGATGGAAACACTTAAAGGGATTCCCCCAAGGATTCCTTGTTGTATGTGTCCTTTGTTAACTCATTTTCTACATTGAGTATATGACAATTTGCATTGGAAGATGAGGTTTTCATGTCTTAAAATTCAATTGCTTCCTCCCTCACCTTTAATGTTAGTTTTTTATTCCATACATCAATAATTGCACCTGCTATTGTTAAGTGTAACACCACATATTTCTAGCTTATTTCATACTATCTCTATGCCTCATATCAAGCAATTCACAAAGAGGTAAGGAAAAATAGCATTAAATAATGCATTTTTTAGCATTGCGTTGCATATAAAATTTTTCTTTAGAGTCCCGTGGGCCATATGGACTCATGTATCACATTCTCATATTTAAATACATAGATACAAGCCATTTCCATTATCAAAATTTCCCTAGCGGTGATGCAAAGCAAAGGGAAGCATGAAATCTCATTGAGTAATTTTGGACAGAATTTTGGCTTTTCTGTCATAAATTTTGGAAAACCATAACTAATTCTAGAAAAATCAAAATGATACATTCTTGGCCATTCTAGAAATCTAAACATGTCTAATTTATGATAAAAATATTTCTAGACCATAACATCTCAGGCATAAGATGTTCAACATTCGAAATGGACCAGAGGTTAGGTTATCCACTAGTGCTGTCATAGAATTCTGCAACAAACTTTAAAAATTTCCAATTAATTTCACAAAAATAATCCATGTAAATGATATCAATGTAGAAAGCTATAGATGTTAGATAAAGGGAAAAAATAATTCTAGACCAGTTCAGGCATGCCCAGACCTTGAAACCTAATCAAAAAGTATTTGAGGTCAGTTAGAGCACTTGGTACTGGACAAGATATTTGAAAATTCATATCTCCTTCTCTAGACCTCAAAATGAGGTGTTTCTAATTGACCTAGGTCACTAGGAATGTCTAGTTTTTTTGTATAAAATTTCATAGCAATTGGATATTATTTGAGCCTTCTGTGAGAGATTTTATTTTTGAACCAAGTGAACAGTGTATCAGACTAAAATTAGAAATTTTGCCAACTTTGAAAATTCATCAAATATTCTGTATACCTCCAAAAATTCTATTCTTTATCTTCCCAAAAATCTCTCAACAAACTCTAATTTTATGCCAAATCTTAGGTCAAGAAGAGCTCATTTGGACAAAAAGTGATATAGGGTTCTAATATGGTCCATTTATGCTCCATATAGGGTACCAAAATATTCAAATGGTTTTTCTTGGGGTTTGGTACCTCTTGGGCAAGTCTAAAAGTATAAATAGGACTTGTATAAACTGCCCAAATAATTCCAAACCTCATATATCTCATATTGGCTACTCCACTTCTATTTATACACATTTGCATAATTCAAGAAGCCATATTACCATTACATACTCAAATTACATTCTAATGGCCACATAACATATGTTCTGATTCATACATGACATATTATCATAATTACATATGTTCATAACATTATAGTACATATACAACCATTGATTACATCATTTGCCATTTATATGGCCTTAAAGTAGCAAAATTCAAACACTTTAATGTTATTCTCTCATCTTCAAGGTGGTTGGCTTCCATTACCTTGCTCTCTTGGTCCACCTAGCATATTAGAACATTGGAGAGGAGGGAATGAGATTCAAAAAATCCCAATAACTCATCTCCCATTCAATCATACATAAAGCATGCAAAACAAGTCTTATAATTACATACATGGACATATTAATATGGGCAAACATTCAAGAAGCATTTTCAACATTTGAGCAAGTCATATATAGCATACAAAGGCTTACTAAGCAAGTAAATTAGCCTCACCCATTTACTTGTGGATTTTGAACTTGCCTCACCTATTCTTTAAGAGATTTTTAGACTCAACCTTACTTTTAGGAGTAAACCTCACTTTTGGGAGACTCTTTACTTTGTCTTAACCAATCTTAAGAATTCTTGGCTCATCCTCACCATGGCTAAGGGTTCTTGGCTTCACCACACTCAAGCAAACTAAAACAAACATCATAGATATCATTTGAAAAGCATAATGCATCATCATGGTACCATGGAGTAAGAGTTTATGCTATAACATTTTTTATGGCTTAAAACATACATACAGACATTCAACACAATGTGTAACACCTTAATCTACTACCGCTATCTAGCCTCTCACTGGGCTCGGTTCCACATGATTTCCAAAGAAACAATACCAATCCGTGGCATTTTCATGCTATGAAACGGGGTTTCATACACTCATTATCTGCCCCGTGGGTCCTGTGAACCCATCATTCACATTCTCTACTCAAATTCTACTTATACAACTCATACATAGCATAAAACAAGGCATAAGCCACGGGTATGGAGCCAAAAACCAAAAAATGCATTTTTCTCACTTGTGCCCAAAAGTCATATTTTGGCTCTAACTTTGGAAAATCATAACTAATTATAAACAAATGGGAATCTAGTAAACTTTAGCTTTCTGGAAATATCTAAGTGTTAAATTTACTCTAAAAATAATTTCCAATCATAATCTCAGCGTTTGGACCATGTTTGACATCACAAATGGGAAAGAGGTCTGACTGTCACTGTTTCTGGCCCAAGTTACTATCATGAACTTCGGAAATTCATAATTAAATCCACAAAAATCCAATATAGACACGCTATACCAATTTGGAAAGCTAAGAATGTATACTAGAGGCGAAAAATAAGTTCAGATCAGTTCAGTAGCCCGCACACCCCGAAAACTGATGGAACAATAACAGAGGTCAGATGGGCTCCTTGATGCTGATACAGAACTTCAGACAGTTCAATCTCTCTCTACAGACCTCCGATTTAGGTGATTCTAGTTGGTACAGGTCACTTTGGTTTTCTAGTTTATGTGTATAAAATTTCATGACATTTGGCCACCGTTTGGTCTATCTATGATATAGATTTCATTTCTGACCTATAGGAATAGTACATGACCAAACCATGGATTTTTCCCAAATTCAAAAATTCACCAAATATTCTCTAGACCTCCGAATATTACCCACTTTAGCTTCCCAAGAAGCTCTCTACAAACTCTAGAGGAACACTAAATTTCATGGCAAGAGGAGCTCATCCGGTCATACTTTGATGGAGCTCTCAAAAATACCAGTTTTAGCACCCAAAAGGTCCAAAATGGGTCCAAATGGCCTCTCACACATTCTCACTCCACATGGACAAGTTTAAAAGCATAACAATAGTCTATATAACATGTCCAAGTGGTCCAATTTAACATACATTCCAATCTCACTATGCTACGGGCCAAATTACACTATCACATTCATTCATCAAAAGGGGCAAAACCCTCATTTTTATTGATTTGGCTATCAACATAGTTTATACATCATCATTATACTTTTACACTTGCTACAACATGTACAACTCAAAAATATAAGGTGCATATTCATTTTGGCACCTCTTTACATCAAAATACCAAAATAACCAAACACCTAGCTACACATGCATCTAGGCTCCTTGGTGTGCACTCGGTTCTCCTTGAGCTCCACCTAGCATATTAAGTTGGGAGGGGAAGAGGTGAGATTCAGGGAATCTCAGTAGCTCATGCACTCAATCAAGTAAACAATCAAGGCATATAACAAGTCAAAGCATGTGAATAAGCACTTAGCCATTCTCAAACAACCAACACACGATGTACATGCTATGGAAATCACAATAATGCCAAAAATGAGCTCCAGGGACTTTTGGTCTAGCCTCACCCGAGTTTAGGGACTTTTGGATAGCTTTACCCGAGTTTAAGGACTTTCGACTTGGCCTCACTCGATTATGAGACTTTTGGCCTTGTCTCACCCATCTTAAGGGACTTTCGGCTTCACCTCACCCATCTCAAAGGACTTTCGGCACTACCTCACCCGAGCAATTCTCATAAGCATATTGGCATCAATGCATCAAAGCAATAGCATATGGCATATTCCACACAACAAGCATATACATAAACATACAATAACTATTATATCCAAGAATGCAACAAGAAAGAGTGGGAAGAGAGAGCTACCTTATAAGCCAAAGCCAACACAAGCCTTCCCTTTCAATTTCTCTTCTCCCTTCTTAAGTTCATAATCACACCTTGATGAAGGTGCTTCACTTAAGCCTAGGCACACAAAAGCATGCAATTACACTCTTATAATGTGATCTTCAGATCAAACTCTCCTAACATACCAGAACCTAGAGGTTCCCTCTCTCTCTCTAGAATGCCATCAACTCTTCCTCTCTCTCAAGCTCCCATGGTAATGGAAACAACATTTTTAAAGAAAACACAAAGATTCAAAGGTGTTTTCCACTTTTCCTCTTCTGACCCATGCCAAAAATCCAACCATTTTCACAAACAAAACTGTAGGAAGAGAGGGCAAAGAGAGGAGATCAGAAATCTAGGAAGAAATGGAAGAAATTTACTTACCTTTCCCTTGCTCTCCCTCCTTCTCTTGGTCTCTCTCACTCTCCACGCCTTCTTCTCTCCTTGGGTCGAAGTCTAGGGCAGAAATGAGAGAAGGAATGAGTTTGGGCGTTTAATGAAGTCATTTTCTTGCTCTTTACTCTCTTCCAGACTGACCCTCGCTACGGTGAAAATTAACCTTCGCTATAGCGAGCTCGTGTTATCTGGCTTCGCTATGGCGAGGTGTAACCTTCGCTATGGCAAGATCGTATCAGTTCCCTTCGCTATGGCGAGATTTGACCTTCGCTATGGCGAACTCACGTTAGTTCCAGACCTTACTTTCGCTATGGTGTACGCTACAGCGAGCTGCCCCCTGGTTTCTGTATGGACTGCTGCCCGCACTCGCTATAGCTAGAACCTCGTTCGCTATTACGAGAAGACATTCTCACGACAGCGAGACCATTTCTCGCTATTGCGAGAAGACTTAGCACAGTTTTTGGACTTCAAAAATTTTCAGCTTTCTACTTTCTTTCTTTTCCTTTTCTTTTCTTTTTCCCGGTTATTACACAATGTAAGTACACATCTATGCATAAGAGAAGGTGGGGAGTCAATCTCACTTTTAGGAGACTCTTTACTTTGTCTTAATGAATTTTAAGGGTTCTTAGCTCATCCTCACTATGGCTAAGGGTTTTTGGCCTCACCACACGCAAGCAAACTAAAGCAAACATTATAGATATTATTTGGAAAAAATAATGCATCATCATGGTACCATGGAGTAAGAGCTCATGCTAAAACATTTTTCATGGCTTAAAACATACATACAGACATTCAAGACAATGTAAGCACACATTTATGCATGAGAGAAGGTGGAAAGAGCTACCTTGCTAGCATTTGTACACTTTTTCCTTAAGTCTTGAATCCTCTCCCTTAATCTCACATACCCAAGAAGGTGGAGATCACTTCTCTTGGCCTAGACACATCATATGGAAGCTAATTATATTCTTGAAGTAAAGTCTAAGGTCATACAACTTGTTTAGACACTAGCTTAATCTATAAATCCTTTTATGGTTCTAAAAATGCACCTAATGAAGCAATATCTATCAAAAAAATTTTAGGCTCCATTTTTTCCTTTCAAATATGATTCTTGACTCCTTCCAAGCCTCTTAGAGTCATCACACGATCAAAATAAAGAGCCCAACTAGATTTACTTTTTTAGGTCATATTATAGAACATAAAGCACCATCTTACTTTCTATGGTTTCTAAATTTTTTTCCTCATATTCATTCATTATATATGACTTAAAAATGGGTTTAGAAAAATTGAAAACTCTCCCTAGCTACCCTAACCTCTCTTGACCGAAACTAGGCAGCTTATTGGCCTTCATAGACTTTGCTTTATTTTCTTGATGGAGGAAGCACATGGGGAGAATTCTAGAGATCTTAGGAGCTCATTTAAACTCTCATTTAGACATAAGAATCAAGGTATCAAATCAAATTTTGCAAGGGACATGTGAAACCCTAGACTCTGCATCCTGAATGTCTATGGTTATTTATTAATTCTCTTTGCATATTCTCAATCTCCACACCCCTTTTTCCTAAGAATCACCCTTGGTTTTGCCTAAAAACCAAGTCCTCCTAAGGTTTCTTAAGTGGGGCAAAATGGTGGAGGAAGGGGAGGAAGGGATAGCAACCATGGAAGAAGAAATTACCTTGTTTTCTTGCTTTTTCTTACTTGAATCTTGTCTTCTTTGAGTTCCTCTCTTCAAATCCGAATTTTTCCCTTAATTTATCCCTTAAATAAAATTTATAAACTTCATTATAATCATAGGAAACAAAGGAGAATGGAAGAGAAGAGGTTTGGAAGGAAGAAAGCATAAAAAACTACTAAATTTCCTTACTTTTTAACTTGAATTTATCCTTCTTTTCTTCCTCCTCTTGTGCACCTCATCCCCTAGGGGTTTTTTCTAGTTTTTGGGCAAAGCTTGGTCAAACAAAATGAAAGGGGAAGAAGGGCGCCACTTATATATATAAAGGAGGAAGAAGAACTTTTCAAAAATTTCTATTTTACCCTTCATTCTTGGCATTTTTATTTCTACTTCATTTTATCTCCTTTTTTAGAACCATCTTTTCTATTATAAAATTTAGATTTCTAATTTATTAAAATGCCTTTGGAATCATTCAAATTGAAGCTAAAACTTTCCCGAATGAATTCGTCAAAATTTAGGTACACCAATGTTGGAAAATGTCCATCAGGGGAGCTTTAGCTATCCCGGGCCTTCCCATAGTTTTTTAGGGCCTCTGATAACTTTGGAAAACTCAAAATTTTCATTTAAAAAGCCCTCCTATATGAATTCCAAAATTTCTCAAAATTATGAAAATGCCATTACATTTCGTAAGTTTTTCGTAAGAAATTATTTTTTTCATTCTAGCTTCATTTTTCTTTCCATCATTTTTAGGAGTCTAAGATATTTTTCAAATTTTTTGGGACCTTAACTAAGTCATTTCGAGGGACTTCCTTTTATATTTGGTGAATTTTGTTCATTTACGAAGAAACTATACGTTATGTTTCTTGTAACACCATAATTTCTAGCTCATCTCATGCCTTTAAATAGCTCAAGCTCATGGATCATGTGAGTTTCTAATGAAAAAGACAATAAAAATAATGAATATTTTCACATTGTGTCTTGTATAAAAATTATATTTGGTGTCACATGGACCGTGTGAACTCATACAACACATTCTCATATTTATTTACATGAATACAACTCATTTAGATCATAAAATGTAGCCTACAACTCATGAAACTTAAAGGGAAGCTTAAAATATGCATATTAAATTTCGGCCAGAATTTGCCCCTTTTCTGTCCAAACTTTGAAAATCATAACTAATTCTAGAAAAATCAAAATTATTCATTCTTGGTCGTTTTGGAAAGATAAAGAGGTCTACTTCATACTAAAAATATGTCTAGACTATAGCATCCATCACAGAGGATATTTGATATCTGAAAAATTTCAGAGGTCAAACTACCCACTGATGCTGTCATAAATTTCTGCAGCAAATTTTGAAAATGTCCAATTAATTCCAAAAAATATGATCCATGCAAATGATACCAATCTAGAGAGATGTGGATGTTAGCTAGAGGGGAAAAATAACTCCATACCAGCTCAGGCATGCACAGACCTTGAAATCCAATTAAATAATAATAGAGGTCGGCTGGAATCCCTGATTCTAGATAGAATCTTCAAAAGTTCATATCTCCCTCTCTAGACATCAACATGAGGTGCTTCCTATTGGATTGAGTCATTGTAAATGTCTAATTTCATTATATAAAATTTCATGGCAATTGGATATCATTTGAGCCCCGTGTGATAGATTTCATTTTTGAACTAGATGAATAGTACATCAGACCAAAATCAAAAAAATTTTCAACTTTGGAAATTCATCAAATATTTTATAGAAGTTTGAAAATTAAGTTCTTTGGCTTTCCAAAAAGCTCTCAACAAGCTCTAATTGTATGCCAAATCTCAAATCAAGAAGAGCTCATTTGACCAAAAAGTGTATGGGGTTTCATTATGAGCAATTTTGGCTCCATATAGAGTACCAAAATGTCCAAATGATTTTCCTTTGGTTTTGGCACCTTTTGGGAAAATTTAAAAGCATAATTAGAACTTATGTGAGCTTCCCAAATGGTCCCAAACCTAATGCATTTTATTTTGGCCATTTCATCCACACATATGCATAATTCCATCAAACCATTAATGAAACTAATTTGCCATCATATACTTAATTCACATTCTAGTGGCTACATAATATATCTTCTCATTTATACATGGCATAATATCATAATTACACATGTTCAAGAGGTCATAAACTATATATATCATGGGATTACATTCTTTGACACAAATATGACTTTAAAGAACCAGAAACTATGCATTAGGTTGTCAAGCTCTCTTCGTCAATGTGGTTGGCTTCCATTACCTTGTCCACTTGATCCACCTAGCATATTAGATCATTGGAGAGGAGGGAATGAGATTCAAAGAATCCCAATAGCTCATTTCCCATTCAATCACACATAACATATGCAAAGCAAGTCTTGAAAATGCATGCATGGATATAATGGAAGTCATGAATATTCAAGAAGCAAACTTGGCATGTGAATAAGTCATATAAGACATCCAAGAGCTTGCCAAGTGGATGAATTGGTCTCACCTCTTTCCTCATGGATTTTGGACTTGCCTCATCCATTCTTTAAGGCTCCTTTTAGTTCAACGGAGGGGAGGGGAGGGGAGGTTAATGGAGGGGAGGGGAGGGGAGGGGAGGTTAATGGAGGGGAGGGGAGGGGAGGGGAAGGGAGGTAATTATATTTGGACAAATTTACCCTTTATATTATTTTAATTTTATTTTTTATAAAAAAATTTATTTATATCAATAATTTTTTAAAAAAATTATAAATTCTAATTTTTTTTAATTTCTGATAAAAAATTTATTTTAATTTTAATTAAATATTAATATATTAAAATATTAAAAATTTTAAAGGGCAAAAAGGTAAATTAAAATTTAAAAAATACCCTCTCTCTTCCATCCCTTCCAAAACCCCCCAATTTGGAAGGGAGGCAAATTTGACCCCCTCCCCTCCCCTCCCCTCTCCTCTCATTTTATTCAACCAAACACCTTATTCTTCCTCCCCTCCCCTCCAAAACCCTCCAACCAAATACACCCTAAGAGAATTTTGGACTCAACTATATCTTGGGAGCCCACTTTGCTTTTGGAAGACTCTTTGCTTTGTCTCAACCAATCTTAAGGGTTCCTCATTCTCACCATAGTTAAGAGTTCTTGGCCTTTCCATACTTAAGCAAACTTAAGCAAACATCATAACATCATTTAGAAACATAATATGTCATCATGAAATCATGGCATATAAAATTATGGTAGCATACTTTTCATGGCTTGAAAATACACATACACATATTCTAAGACAAGCTAAGCACACATCCATGCATGAGAGAAGGTGGACAAAGCTAACTTGCACACAATCACATACTTTTTCCTTTGAATTCAAGCTCTTCTTTTCGGCCACGCACACACAAAAGTGTGGGGAAGGTTTCTCTTATCCTAAACAAAATTTATGGAAGTCAATTAGGTTTATGAAACAAATTTTAAGGCTACACAACTTGTTTAAACACTAGGTTGTTCTATAAACCCCATTATGGTTTCATAAATTGTACCTAATGAATCAACACCCCTCAAATAAATTCTAAGCTCCATTCTTTCCTTTCAAATATGATTCTTGACTCCTTTTAAGCCTCCTGGAGTCATCACACAATTAAAACAAGGAATCTAACTTCATGTTACTTCTTTAGGCCATAATATGGAACCTAAAGTACCAACTCACTTTCTATAGGTTCTAAATTTGTCCCAAGGCCTTCCCTCATTTCATTCATCATATATGACTTAAGAATGCATTTAGAAAAATTTAAAACTCTCCCTAGCTATCCTTTCCTTGCTTAGCCTAGACATAGGGCTTTTATGGGTTCCATGGAGCTTTCTTTGTTTTCTCAAGGGAAAAAGCATATGGGGAGTCTCTTTGGGATCTTGGGAGTTCATTTAAACTCTTGTTTAGGCCTAGGAATCATCATGTAAAATTAGATTTTACAAGGTGCACTTGAAATCCTAGAATTTGCATCTTAAAATCTAATGATTTTTTGTTAATTCCCTTTACATATTCTTAATCTCCACACCCTTTTTGCTTAGATTCATCCTTGGTTCCACTTAAAAATCAACTCCTTCTATGGTTCCTAGAGTTATGCGAAATGGAGAAGGAGGGAGGATCAATATAGCAACCATCAGAAAAGAAATTACCTAGTTTCCTTACTTATTCTTGCTTAAATCTTACTTTTTCCAAGCTCTTCTCTTCAAATCCGAAAATTCCCTTCAGTTTCTCCCTTGAATCAGATTTATAAACTCCATTTTAATCAAAGGAAACAAAGGAGAATGAAGGAGAGGAGGTGTGGATGGAAAAAAGCATAAAAAACTACCATGGAAACATACCTTTAAGCTTAAAGTCTTCCTTCTTCTCCTTCCTCTCTTCTGTGCCCAAACCCTAGCTCTCTCTTATGAAATTAGGCAGAAATTTCTGATTCTAAATGAGGGAGAAAGTGGGGTGCCACCTATATATAGGGGAAGGAAAGTGACTTTTTCAAAAATTCTCATTTTTCCCTTCGTTCTTTGCATTTTCGTTTCTCTTTCATTTTAGCTCCTTTTTTAGAACTACCTCTTCCATTATAAAATTAGGTTCCAATTTAGTAAAATACTTTTAGAATCACTCAAATTAGAGCTAAAACCTTCTCGAATGAATCCATCAAAGTTTGGGTGCATTGACATTGAAAAATGTCTATCGGAGGGGATTTAACTGTCCCGGGGCTTCTTATGGTTTTCAAGGCCTTTAAGAACCCCAGAGAACTTAAAACTTTCATTTAAAAAGCCCTCCTGTGTGAATTCCAAAATTTACTCAAAATTACAAAAATGCCATTACGTTTTGTAAGATTTTCATCAAAATTTGTTTCTTCATTCTAGCTCTATTTCTCCTTCCATCTAAGGCTAGGTTTCTCACTTTTAGGAGTCTATAATGTTACTCAAATTTTTTGGAACCTTAACTAATTCATTTCAGAGGACTTGCTTTAAAAATATGCCTGTTTCTGTCGTTCAACAAAAATCAGACATTACATTTCTCATATTTTCTTTCATTTTCAGAGAACCGGATGTTACATTAAGAATGGTCTTTCTAGTATTAGATGAGTCATAAAGTCTTCTTCCATTTCTAATACTATGAAATCCACCAAAAAGAAGAGTTTTCTAACTTTCACAAATACTTTTTTTAAGATGCCAACTAGATATTTCACCTGTTGGTCTATTAATTGCAAGGTGATAGTGGTCAACTTTAGTTCACCTAAATATAGTCTCTTGCATACAAAAAGAGGCATGAAACTCACACTAGCACCCAAATGACATAAAGCCTGAAGAAAAGGTACTAGAAGGACAATGGGCTTGATTGGTGTTGATGGCTAAACCACCTTAGGTTTATCACAACCAATCTAGACTGGGGTGTTAATGTTCTCTTCCTTATCATACTTATCTTAGTTTTCATATAAATCATCCCTCTTATTGGCTCCTTGTACTTGTTTGCCACTTCTTAGTGAAATTGCCTTACATTGTTCTCTCTGGATTGATCTCAATCTTACTAGCCATATTCCCTTGAGGTCTAGAATTAAAAGAGCTTGTCAATTGATCTAATGGAATTTATAAACTTTAACTATGGCTAGCTATTTGTCTATTTTAGTCTCTAACTTCTCCTATTTATCAATAGTGACATGCAAAAACTTCTCAAAAACTTGTTGTGACTTTTGAAAAGTGGCCTTTCATAAAGGTTTATTCTCATTTAGATGTGGGTCCCCTTGATTTTAAGGTTGAAACTATAAGTAGACCACCATAGTTACCTTGATTTCCTCAAACTAAGTTAAGGTGATTTCATCACCCGAGTTTGTCACAGAGTAAGGATTGTTCTACTATTGGTGGTTGTTTAAGACATATTGTATTTACTTTAATGCATAAGGTTTCATTGAATTATTCATATGGCAATCATTGTAGGCATGTCTAACATTGTAAAGCTCACAATTAGGAAGAGGGTTAGCACTAGATACTACATTAACACTCAACTTATAACAACCGGTTCTTTGAAAACCAGAGAAAATGTGAGAAACATAATGTACGATTTTTCTGTAAATGAACGAAATTCACCAGATACAAAATGAAGTCCCCCGAAATGTAGTTAAGGTCCCGAAAAATTTAGGAAGCATTCTCAACTCCTAAAAATGAGAATCCCAGGCTTAGACGAAAAGCAAAATAGAGCTAGAATGAAGAAACAATTTCTTACGAAAAACTTACGAAACGTAATGACATTTTCGTAAATTTGAGCAAATTTTGGAATTCACATAGGAGAGCTTTTTAAATGAAATTTTTGAGTTCTCTGGGGTTTTTAGAGACCCTGAAAATCATGAGAAGCCCTAAGACAATTGAAACCCCTCCGATGGACGTTTTACCCAAACTTTGACAGATTCATTCAGAAGGTTTTAGCTCCGATTTGAGTGATTCCAAAGGCATTTTACTAAATTGGGAATCTAAATTTCATAATGGAAAAGATGGTTCTAAAAAAGAAGTAAAAATGAAGGAGAAACGAAAATGCCAAGAACGAAGGGTAGAATAGGAATTTTTGAAAAAGCCATTCTCCTCCACCTATATATATGAGGCACCCCAGTCTCTCCTTCATTTAGTCTCAGATTGTTCTGCCCAAAATTAGAAAAAAAACCCTAGGAGAGTGGTGCACCAAGGGAAGAAGAAGAGGAGAAGAAATTCAAGCTTTAAGGTATGGTTTCTTGGTAGTTTTTCATGCTTTCATCCTTCCAAACCTCTTCTCCTCCATTCTCCTTTCTTTCCTATGATTATAATAAAGTTTATAAATCTGTTTTAAGGGAGAAATTGAGGAGAAATTTTGGATTTGAAGAAAGAAGCACAAAGAATACAAGATTCAAGTGAGAAAAAGCAAGAAAATAAGGTAATTTCTTCTTCCATGGTTGATATCCTTTGCCACCCTTTTCCACCATTTTGTCCCACTTGAGAAGGCCTAAGAGAATTTGATTTTTTGGCAGAACCAAGGGTGATTCTAAGGAAAAAGGGTGTGGAGATTAAGAATATGCAAAGAGAATTAACAAAAAGCCATTAGATTTCAAGATGTAATTTCTAGGGTTTGAATTGCACCTTGTAAAATCTGATTTTGTATGATAATTCCTAGGCCTAAATAAGAGTTTAAATGAGCTCCCAAGGTCCCTAAGAGGCTCCTCACATGCATCCTCCCTTAAGAAAACAAAGCAAACTCCAGAAAGACCCATTTCTTCCATAGCCTTAGTCTAAAGGGGTTTGTGTAGCTAAGGAGAGTTTTAAATTTTTCTAAACCCATTTTTGAGTCATATATGATGAATGCATATAAGGGGAAGCCTTAGGAGAAATTTAGAAACCATAGAAAGTGAGTTAGTGGTTTATGTTCCATAATGATACCTAAAGAAGCAACATGTAGTTAGGCTCTTGGTTTTGATTGTGTGATGACTCCAAGAGGATTAAAAGGAGTCAAGAATCATATTTGAAAGGAAAGAATGGAGCTTATAATTTATTTGAGGGGTGTTGTGAAATTATGGAATCATAATGAAGTTTATAAAGGAAGTTAGTGTCTAAGTGAGTTGTGTGGCCTTAAAATTAATTCCATGAACTTAATTGACTTCCATAAATTGTGTTTAGGCCAAGAGAACCATCCCCACACTTTGTGTGTGTGTGGTCAAAAGAGGGAGCCTTGATTTAAGAAGAAAAGTGTGTAATTGTGTACAAGGTAGCTCTCTCCACTTTCTCTCATGCATAGATGTGTGTTTAGCTTGTCTTGAATGTATGTATGTGTATTTTTAAGCCATGAAAAGTGTTCTAGCATGAGTTTAATTCCATGGTGCCATGATGTTACAATATGCTCTTATATGATATTTTTTATATGTGCTTGGGTTTGCTTGAGTATGGTGAGGCCAAGAACTCTTAGTCATTATGAGGATGAGCCAAGAATCCTTAAGATTGGTTAAGATAAAGCAAAGAGTCTCCCAAAAGCAAGATGGGCTCCTAAAAATATGGTTGAGTCCAAGAATCTCTTAAAGAATGGGTGAGGCAAGTCCAACATCCACAAAAAATTGGGTGAGGCCAATCGACTTGCTTGGCAAGCATTTGTATGCTACGTATGACATTCTTAAAAGATGAAAATGCTTTTTGAATGTTTTCACATGTCAACATGACCATACATGCATTTATGAGACTTGTTTACATCCATTATGTATGATTGAATAGGAGATGAGCTATTGGGAATCTTTGAATCTCATTCCCTCCTTTCCAATGATTTAACATGCTAGGTAGACTAAGTGGACAAGGTAATGGAAGCCAACCACCTTGAAGAGAAGAGATTGACACTAATATGTATGGTTTTTGCTCTTTGAAGCCATAATGATGCCTAATGATGTAAATTATTGTTGTAAATGGTTTGTGGCCTTTGGAACATATGTAATTATGATAATATGTTATGTTTAAATGGGAGAATGTATTATGTGACCACTAGTATGCAAATTGAGTATGTATGGGCAATGTAGCTTCTTGAATTAGTTTATGGAATTATGCATATGTGTGGATGAGATGGCCAAAATAAGATGCATGAGGGTTGGGACCATTTGGGAAGCTCACACAAGTCCTAATTATGCTTTTGGACTTGCCCAAGAGGTGCCAAACCCCAAGAAGCCATTTGGATATTTTGGTATCCTATATGGAGTCAAAATTGACTATAATGAAACCCTATGTCACTTTTTATTCAAATGAGCCCTTCTTGATATAAGATTTGGAATGCAATTAGAACTTGTTGAGATCTTTTTGGAAAACTAAAGAGTAGAATTTTTAGAGGTCTACAGAATATTTTATGAATTTCCAAAGTTGAAAAATTTTCTGGTTTTGGTCATGTCACTGTTCATACTGGTTCGAAAATAAAATCTGTCACACAGGGCCCAAATGATGTCTAATTGCCACAAAATTTTATATATAGAAATTAGACATTCTCAGTAACTTGTGCCAACTAGAAGTACCTCATTTGGAGGTCTAGAAAGAGAGATATGAACTTTTAAAGATTCGGTCCAGTATTAGGAGCTTCATCCTACCTCAGTTATTGTTCTATTGAATTTCGAGATCTAGGTGTACTTGAACTAATCTAGAGCTATTTTTTCCCTCTAGCTAACCTTAACATCTTTCTATATTGGTATCATTTACATAGATTGGTGTTTTTTGGAATCAATTAGACATTTTTGAAGTTTGCTATAGAAATCTGTGACAGCACCAGTCAGCAGTTTGACCTCTGGACTATTTCGTATGTCAAACATCTTGTGTATTGGATATTATGGTCTGGACATATTTTTAGTATAAAGTAGACATCCTTAGCTTTCTAAAATAGGCAATAATATATAATTTCTAATTTTCTAGAATTAGTTATGAATTTTCAAAATTTAGTCAGAAAAGAGCCAAATTATGGCCAAAAATATACATGAGTATTTTGAGCTTCCCTTTAAATTCCATGAGTTGTAGGCCACTTTTGATGATACAAATGACTTTTAATCATGTAATTAAATATTATAATGTATTGTATAAGCTCACATGGTCCATGTAACACCATGAATTCTAGCTCATTCTAACTCATCAAGTGCCTTTACATAACTTAATATCATGAATCATGTGAGTTTTGCATGAAAAAGGCAAAGAAATAATGCTCATTTTAGCATTGCACTGGGTTTCAAAATTCCATTCGGTGTCACGTGGATCGTGTGAGCTCATACTATACTTTCTCATATTTAATTTTATCATTACAACTAATTTGCATCACAAAAACATGCTTACAACCCATGGAAACTTAAAGATCATTCTCGGTCAGAATTGGTCCTTTTTTTGGGCAAATTTTGGAAAATTATAACTAAATCTAGAAAAATCAAAACTATGAAATCTTGGTCATTTTGGAAAGCTTGGGATGTCTACTTCATACTAAAAATACTTCCAGGTCACAATATTTATCACTTAGGACGTTTGATATCTAGAAAGCTACAGAGGTCTGACTGAAATCTGGAACTGTTATAGAATTCTGCAGAAAACTTTGAAAATGTCCAATTAATTTCAAAAAAATTCAATCCAAGCAAATGACACCAATATAGAAAGCTGCGAGTGTTAACTAGAGAGGAAAAATATCTCTAAATTAGTTCATCAAGCTTAGACTCCAGAATTCAATAGAACAGTACTTCTGGTCGGGCAATTTCACTGATACTGGATAGAAAAGTCAAAAATTCATATCTCCCTCTCTAGACCTCCAAATGAGGTGCTTCTAGTTGACACGAGTCACTGTGGTTGTCTAGTTTCTGTGTACAAAATTTCGTAGCAATTGGACATCATTTGGGCCTCTTGTGATAGAAAACAATTTCGGACCAAATGAATAGTGCAGTAGACCAAATCCATAAAATTTGCCAATTTCGAAAAATCATCAAATATTCTATAAACCTCCAAAAATTATGATCTTTAGCTTCCCAGAAATATCTCAATGAGATCTAATTTCATGCCAAATTTCAGATCAAGACTAGCTCATTTGGCTAAAAAGTGATATAGGGTTCCATTATGGTCAAATGTGGCTCCATATGAGGTACCAAATTTGCCAAATGGTCTTCCCTTGGTATTGGCACCGTTTGGGCAAGTCTAAAAGCACATTTAAGACTTGTGTGAGCTGCCCAAACGGTCCCAAACCTCATGCATCTCATTTTGGCCATTCAACCCACATTTATACACATATTCATCAAACTTTAAACTTGCATACTATGACATTACATACTCTAAATATGTGCTAGTGGTCATATATCATTTCCATACATCTAAACATCACATAATAGTATCTTTACATATGTCTCAACGTTCATAGTACATATACAACATCATATACATGATAAACCATCATTATGGTTCCAAAATGGCTAAAATCAAGGCATAAGTTTGTCAATCTCCTTCCTTTAGGGTTGTTGGCTTCCATTAGCATATCCACTTGGTTCACCTTGCATGTTAGATCATTGGAGAGGAGGGGATGAGATTCAAAGAATCCCAATAGCTCATCTCCCATTCAATCATACATAATATGTGCAAAGTAAGCCTTTTAAATGCATGTATGGAGAAAATAGAAATCATAGACATTTTAAAGGCAACCTTGGCATGTGAATCAATCATACAAGACATTCAAGAGCTCACTAAGTGTTTGGATTGGCCTCACATTTCTCCTCATGGATTTTGGACTTGTCTCACTCATTTTTTGAGCACTTTGGACTCAACCATACTCTTGGGAACTCACTTTGCTTTTGGGAGACTCTTTACTTTGTCTCAACCAAGCTCAAGGGTTCTTGGCTCATCCTCACCCAAGGGAAGAGTTCTTGGCCTCTTCACACTCAAGCAAACTCACACAATCATCATGTAGTCATTTGGAAACATAACATGGCATCAAGCATCATGGCATATAAAGGCATGCTAGCATACTTTTCAAAGCTTGAAAATATACATACACACATTCTAAAACAAGCTAAACACACATCCATGCATGAGAGAAGGTGGAGAGAGCTACCTTGTATACAAGCACACACTTTTTCCTTAGCTTTCAAGCCTCCTCTTTCGGCCACACACCCACAAATTGGCAGAGATGGTTTCTCTTGGCCTAGATGCAAATTACAGGAGCCAATTAAGTTCATGAAACAATTTCTAGGGCCATGCGACTTGCTTAAACCATAGATTACTCTATAACCTCTATTATGGTCCATATTAGCACCTAATGAAGCAACACCCCTCAAATGATTTCTAGGCCTCATTCTTTCTTTTCAAATATGATTCTTGACTCCTTTTAAGCCTCTTAGAGTCATCACATCATCAAAACAAAAGGCCTAGCACCATGTTGCTTCTTTAGGTCATAATATGGAACCTAAGACACCAAATCACTTTCTATGAGTTCTAAATTTTTTCCAAGGCCTCCCTTCATTTTCATTCATCAAATTTGACTCAAGAATGGCCTTAGAAAAATTTAAAACTCTCCCTAGCTACCCCAACCTTGCTTGGCCGAGACTATGCCCCTTTTTGGCCTCCTTGGAATTCTCTTTATTTTCTTGAAGGAGGAAGCATGTGGGGGGCATCTTAGGGATCTTAGGAGCTCATTTAAATTCTTAATTAGGCCT
Source organism: Erythrophleum fordii (assembly GCA_032878935.1). Classification (NCBI taxonomy): domain Eukaryota; kingdom Viridiplantae; phylum Streptophyta; class Magnoliopsida; order Fabales; family Fabaceae; genus Erythrophleum; species Erythrophleum fordii. Next base: position 23,924,809 of record JAVQMF010000054.1, on the reverse strand, counting down.
AGGAATTATCATACAAAATCAGATTTTACAAGATGCAATTGAAACCCTAGAATTTGCATCTTGAAATCTAATGGCTTTCCCTTTGCATATTCTTAATCTCCACACCCTTTTTCCTTATATTCATGCTTGGTTCTGCCTAAAAATCATCTCCTCCTAGGATTTTCTCAAGTGGGGTGAAATGGTAGAGAAGGGGACCAAAAATAACAACCATAGGAAGAGAAATTACCTTGTTTTCTTGCTTTTTCTCACTTGAATCTTGTGTTCTTTGAGCTCCCCTCTTCAAATCCAAACTTTCCCCTCAATTTCTCCCTTAAATCAGATTTATAAACCTCATTTTAATCATAGGAAATAAAGGAGAATAGAGGAGAAGAGGTTTGGAAGAAAAAGAGCATGAAAAACTACTAATTTCCATACCTTAAGCCTTTGATTTCTCCTCCTTTTCTTCCCCTTCTTGTGAGCCTTATCCCTTAGGGTTTTCTTCTGGTTTTAGGCAGAAGATAGTCGTGCATAATGAAGGGAGGAGAAGGGTGCATCATATATATAGGTGGGAATAAGTTACACTTTTAAAAAATTTCCATTTTGTCCTTCATACTTTGCATCCATATTTTCCATTATAAAATTTAGATTCCCAATCAAGTAAAATATCTTTGGAATCACTCAAATTGGAGCTAAAACCTTTCCGAACAAATCCGTCAAAGTTCGGGCACACTGACGTTGGAAAACGTCCACCAGAGGGGCTTTAGCTGTCCTAGGGCTTTCTATAGTTTTTAGAGCCTCTGAGAACCCCGGAGAACTCAAAACTTTCATTTAAAAAGCCCTCCTATGTGTTTTTCAAAAAGTCCCCATATTTACAAAAATGCCACTGGCCTTTTGACAAATTTTTTGAATCACTCTGGCCTTAATTTCTAGGCAACTCAAGGCTCAAATCCTCATTTTCTAATGTTTAAAATTTTATCATAATTTTAGTTGGCCCCAATTTCTTCTATTTCAAGGACTTCCTTTTGTATCTGGCCCATTTCTACCGTTTACAGAAAAATCGAACATTGCGTTTCTCACGTTTACAGAGGGATCGGATGTTACAGTCCATGTGACATCGGATGGAATTTTTATACACAACATAGCACAATTAAATACATAAATTTAATGAACTTTTCTCACTTCCTTCATGGTATTGATGTTGTGATGCATGAGAATGTTATAAAATAAGCTAGAAATATATGGTGTTACACAACTAATCAACTCCATTCATCAATATATAAAGCTCAATGTTGATGCTATCTGTTTCTAAGACACTTGAAGCTCTTCTAAGTACACCCTTTCATTAGGCCATTGGTAACAATTTGCAATAATTTCCTTGATGATAGATGCTACCTCATTAACTAGTTTGCCCATCAAAGATTCACTTATGGCTGCATCCAAACTAACCTTATTTAGGTGTGATAGGCCTTGATAAAAGGTCTATAAGCCAAGTCTAGATCCTATGGTGTGGACATCTTCTCTGTAGAAACTTATAATGCTCCTAGGCTTTATATAGAGATTTACCCTCCATTTGCACAAAACTTTATAAATATCACTTCTCAACTTGGTAGTCTTACCAAGTGGAAAGTAATTGGCTAGAAAAGCCTATGATAATTGATCCCATATGCTAAATGAATTTGAAAGCATAGGAGCCAACCACAGCTAAGCCTTGTCTCTTAAGGAGAAAAGGAAAGGTCAAAGTTTGATAGCATCTTTTGAAGCCCTATTCATACTTGATTTTATTACAAATTAGTAAAAATCGAGCAAGATGTGCATTGGGGTCCTTAATAACTCCTCCCTCAAACTCATTTTGCTGGACCATTTGTATCATCCCTAACTTGATTTCAAAATTATTGGTTACAACTACTAGGCTAACAATACTATTGTTTAACTCATATGCATTCAGCATGACAAAGTTTTGCAAAGGTCAACGACGATTGGGTGTAGCCATTGCTAGTCATAGGGGGTTCCCTTATTGGTTATTAGGTTGCGCTACTTACAAATCTTCTCCTTGGCCTCTTCGAATGTGGAAAGTTCGCTCTAGCTCAGGGTCACCCTCCAGTAACAATGCACTTGAAGAATAACTAATTAATTTAAGCACATGGGAAAAGAATTAAACAAAGTGAATAAAAATAAAAATATATAAAAATCAAAAAGAAAAATTATACATTAACATGAAAAATTGTCATATTAATTTTGGCCAAACTTCCATGGCAATAGTGCTAAAAACTTGTTGGTGGTTTTTCATAAGTGTAAAAGTCAAATAAATAATATAGAAAAGAGTCAAGTATTGTCCCACAAGGAAGGTGTATCAAGTACCAAAACCTTAATTATCCCTATTATTTAGAAAACATAAAAAATCAAAATGAACTAACCAACTATGAAAAAATTGAATTGTAAATTCTAAAGTAAATGACTTAACTAAATCAATTAAGAAAAACTTTGGAGTTTGGATTTCATTGATTACATTCCTATGATTGACTAACAATGAACATCTAAAATTAACTTATACTTGTATTAATCACCTAATCCCCTAGTGTATATCTTATTCTTTCTTAAGACAAGACATGTGTGCCTATATTAATCTTATGTCTACTTTTGTAATCATAAGTATTAACATAAATCCATTAAGATCTTTGGAATCTAGTATAAATAATCATGTAGCAACTTGGCAAGCATGAATGATACAAGTCACATAGGAGTGTCTATATCTCTATAAAATACATACCCTAGGTCTATTATCCTAATGATATGATATTATACTTCATTTCTTTGTTCATCATACAATATATCAAACATGCAAATAATGGCCAATCATTCGTAAGAAAATAATAAGTAAGATAATAGATTAATATAGTAAAAACCAATTCACAGTCATGTCTAATCAAATAAAGTAGTCAACTGAATCCATCCAAACCTAGATAAGGGTTTAACTACTTACATTAGAAAATAAAATTCTTAAATTAAAAGCAAATGAATCCAAAACAAACATAAAAGAGAAGGGTAGATGAAAAGAAAACAATTCAATGGTAGTTGTAATCTTCGATAGGAATTTCATATCTTGATGTCACAACCATTCTCTAGAGCTCTTTCATCTTGACAAAAGTATGCCTCTCTTAATTCCCTTTTTGTTTTATTTACACTTTATTGCTAGGGTTTCCTATTTTTGCCAGAGTTGTTAATGTGTAAAGACTCTCCTATTTTGGTTTTCTTGTAGTTTTAGGAAGCTTATTTTTCTTACAAGGAATTTCCTATTTTGATTTCTTCCTCTCCAACCTAGGTTTAGAAACCATAGATAAGACAAATTGGGCCTTTGATTAGGCATATAGACTTGGTCTTCCTTGCATTTTCCTTTTTTCATCAACACTCATATAATTTCTATTAAAAAATACGTAAAATTAGCATAATAACCTTTACTAACTTGATCATTGACTAGGACTAAAGTTCAATCAACATCATGAGATAGCTAAGACATCTGAATAGGCCTACACGACCAAGATGACTAGGACTTTCAAGCCTAAAGCATATGGGTACAATTAAGAAACCTTGAAAAATGAAGCTCAAGCATAAAAAATGGATTTGGCTAGCCTATATAGAAGGCTAAGCTTGAGTTTAAGAGAGAGAGGATTATTTAAGTACTACCACCGATTGTTAATATTTCGATATTAGTATATTTTATATTTTCCATATTTAGTCTTATTAATAATTCATAGTGGCTAATTAGATGACTTTGGGCTTATTTTATATTAAGTAGGCTAAATTTAGATTAACAGACTTTAAATGCATTTTTATTTATCCAATGAAGGTCCAATTATTTTTATTTATGTTTTGCAAGATAGAAGATTCCCAAAAGGATTATAATAGAAGACTCCTAAAAGGATTTGGACATTATCTTATTAAGTCCTAAAAGGATTTGGATACTATCTTATTGTTACTTCTAGAATGGTATTGGATTTCTTGAGGAAGAAGGCAACGTTATCTATTTAAAGAGGAGAAGACATCACCATAGAACATACTCCATCTTCTCTACTTCTCACTCTTGTTTTCATTTTTCCCATGGCTTTCTAATTTTCTTAGAGATCAATCTAGAGTCTGAACCTGATAAGGAACTTGAGTCCATGTTTATATAGAACTCTGGTTGGAATTTAAATTTCAGAAGCATTTTATTTTTTGTTCTCTTCATTTTCATGTAATTATTATCATTCTAGTTAGATGATTTTTGTTGCATGAATTGTACTTCATTTGATATATCTAAAAATTCATTTTGATTCAATCAGTTGATTAATCAAATAAATTTATTCTAAACCACATTAAGATTCTACTTGCATCTCTGGTCAAGTGTGAAACAGTTTGGCTTCATTTTGTTAATAGAAGCATAATTCTATTCTGATTAGCAATGTGAACCAATTAAAATCCTAAATGGTAGTTTAGGAGCATTAATAAAAAATAACTAGAGGATTAAAAAATCAAATCAGAGGTATATTTAGGTGACAAGGATAGGAAAATATCAGGGGAAGAATTTTGAATTGGCTATGTATTATTCTGATTGAATATCATTTTATTATGTTTCATTAATTAATTTACTATTAAGTTTAATTAGTGCAATTTTATATTCGAACCCCAAATCATTGCAATTTTATATTTTTGTTTCCTAAAATAATTGATTTGATTAATAGCTCTAGGGGAGATGACCTAGTAAGTATTATACTACAAACCAGTGAAAATTCACTAATCTTGGTTTGTTCAACAACTATGAGTGAACAGTATTTTTTTTACTAAGATTTTAGCGTCATTGCTGAGGAGCGAACTAATCATAATCAATTAGAATAGGAAATTTCTTAGTTTCATTTTTAATTTTAGCATTTATACATAGTGTTTGTAGTCAATTTTCAGTGTTTTGTTGGCGTTTTGCAATTGTTTGGAGCAATACTAGTGATAGGGGTGACTAACTCCGTTTGAGTTGAAACTTGCTATATAGGTTTTAGGTGTTGTGAGAATTCAAAGTCGCACATTGCTACAAGCTAGGCCACTTTTTAGCCAAATTTCATTGTTTAGACCACTTTTTCAATTTTTGTTAGTATTTTTTCCTTTGATTTTTTTTATTTTTCTAAATTTATTTTGATTTGATTGCATTTGATCTAAAGATTAATAGAAGTTTTCACACACAACTTAGAAACCATGAAATTAAAAAGGTTGTAATTACTAAGTTGGTATATGAAATAATAGATAACACACGAAGCAATGATGATTTGGATTTTGATTTGAATTTTAATTCTGAAGTAGGAACTCTTAAGGAATTGGTTGCATTCGACGTTAATTATCAACCACTATATATTTAATATCTTAAACTTGATATTATTTTTGAACTTAAATATGGATTAATACATTGGCTTTCAAATTTTCATGGTCTTGCAGGTGAAGATCCTCATAAACATCTCAAGGAGTTCCATATGGTTTATTCCACCATGAAGCCACAAGGAGTTTCAAAAGAGCACATCAAGCTAAGAGCATTCCCTTTCTCACTAGATGGGGTGGCCAAAGATTGGCTTTATTATCTTCAACCTTAAGCCATCACTTCATGAAATAAATTGAAGAGGATATTTCTGGAGAAATTCTTTCCTGCCTCAAGAATTGTTGCCATCCAAAAAAGGATTAGTGGTATTAGACAGATGAATAGAGAAACACTACATGAGTACTGAAAGAGGTTTAAGAAACTATTTATAAGCTATCCTCACCATTAGATTAGTGACTAACTTTTGATTCAGTACTTTTATGAAGGCTTGCTACCGATGGACAAAAAGTATGATTGATGCAGCTGTAGGAAGAGCATTGGTTAACAAAATCTTAACTGCTACCAGAGACCTTATTGCAAATATGGCATAGAATACACAACAATTTGGCACCAAAATAAACATGCCAACCAAAGATGTAAATGAAATCTATACCACTCATATGGATCAACAAAGAATAGAAAATAAACTTGAGGAGTTAGCTTCTGTGGTTAGACAGCTAGCGTTCGAGCAAAGATAATCTCAACAACTCCCTACACCTTTGTATGGTATTTGTTCATTAACCACACATGCCACAGATCAGTGTCCCTAATTATAACATAATACAGAATCATGTGCTAGCATCTTCCCTGGTAGACTTTTGTAGAAACGAAATGGATACAACCTTTATGCAACATCATACAACCCCAGATGGAGAGATTATCCAAATTTGAGATATGGTAATGGGTCTAACCAACAATAGTAGCAACAAAATTTCAATGCTCCTAGCCCAAGCAACCAACAGCTTATGAGACAACCTATGCGATAAATGAACAAGTCTAAAAGATATAATGAAGCAGTTGGTAACAAATACAATCTAATTCCAATAGTAAATAGAGACAACAATCTAGAGTTTGAAAACCCAGATTGGCCAACTTGCAACAAATATCAATGAGTTGAGAAGTCAAGGTTCTGGCCAATTACTTTGACAACCTGTGACAACCTAAAAGGCAATGTCAGTGTAATAACCTTGAGGAGTAGCGAGCACGTAAATGGGCCCATCACAACTTTGACAGAGGTGCTACAAGAAAAAGAAGGTGACAAAGAACAACAGCCCCATTCAATCCAAGGCAAGAACAGCACAGAAAAAGTAAAGAATTCCACATACACCAGAACCTTTCCATTCCCTAACCAAATTACACAGTCCAAGAAAATTATAGAGGCTAAATTAGATAGGAAAGTTATGGAGACGTTCAGAAAGTGAAAGTAAATATCCCTCTCTTAGAAGCAATCAAACAGATTCCAAAATATGCAATGTTTCTTAAGGAGCTATGTACACATAAGAGGAAGTTGAAAGGGAATGAGAAAGTTAGCATGGGGAGAAATGTATTAGTTTTGATTAAACCCGCTATGCCCACTAAATGCAAAGATCTTGCCATATTCACCATTCCTTACACAATAAAAAATATGCAATTCAATAATGCTATGTTAGATATACGGGCTTCCATTAATGTAATGCCTAAGTCTGTGTATTCCTTTTTGCAGATTAGAGAATTGAAACCTACAGGTATGGTGATTCAGTTAGCAAATAGAAGCATAGCCTACCTTGCAGGAGTATTTGAAACCCCACTTGTGTGTGGGAAGTGCCTTCTTTTCTTGGCCATGTAGGTTTTTATAGGTGATTCATTAAGGACTTTAATAAGATTTCTCTACCACTGTCTACACTTCTTCAAAAGGATGTAGATTTTAATTTTGATGAGTCATGCAAATTAGCATTTTATAAGTTAAAGGAAAGGCTAACCACACCATCTATCATCTAACCTCCTAATTGGGAGTTTCTATTTGAATTGATGTGTGATGCATTCAACTTTGTTGTGGGTGCAATTCTTTCCCAAAAGATAAATAAGAAGTCTCATGTGATCTCTTATACATCCTGCACCTTAGATAAGGCTCACGCTAATTATACAACCACTAAAAAAGAGCTTTTAGTTGTTGTTTTTCCTTTAGATAAGTTTTATTCTTATTTTCTTGGTTCTAAAGTTATTGTTTATTTTGATCATGCAGTTTAAAAGTTCTTACTAAAAAAGCCTAATGCGAAACCAAGACTTATTAGGTGGATACTGCTCCTACAAGAATTTGACATAGAAATCAGAGATAAGACTAGAGTAGAAAATCTTGTGGTTGATCATTTGAGTAGAATACCTCACTCTTCAGATTCATATGCTATTAGGGATAGTTTTTTATATGAACAGTTGTACTCATTTCATGGTAAAGATCCTGGTATATAGAAATGGTAAATTTCTTAGTTGCTTTAGAATTACCTGCTTATTTTAAAAAGTATCAAATTAATAAACTTCAGAGTGAGGAAAAATATTATGTTTGGAATGACCTTTACTTGTGGTGCATGTGAAGTGACCAGATTATTAGGAGATGTGTTCCTAACTATGAGTTTGCATCTATTTTGCAATTCTATCATACACATTAAAGCAAGGTGATTAGATTTTAAATGAGACTAGGATATTAATGAAAACATCTTAAAATGTGGATTAAAGCTTAAGGTTAGCTTGGAACCGGAGCCAAAATGGCTAAACGAAAAGCAACAAAGGCCAATGGCATTTTTGTAATTTCATGTAAGTTTTAGAAAATTCAAAGGAGGGATTTTTAAATAGGAAAATTAAGTTTCCCAGGGTTCTCAAATGCCCTAAAAATCATAGGAACCCCCAGAATGGTCAAAACTCCTTTAGTTTGAATTTTACAGTATTAGTTGACCAAAACTTTAATTGAATCATTTAGTAAGGTTTTAAATCTAATTTGGGTGAAACCAATGCCATTTTATGAATTAGAGGACCTAAATTTTATGATGGAAAAGACAATTCTAAAAGAAGAGTTAAAATGAGCCCGAATAGAAAGAACCAAGATGACAGTTAGTTTGATAATGATCGAGTGACATTGCTTCTTTAACCCGAACCAAGGAATCCTTTAAATATGATTTAAAATGGATCTTGTTCTATTGTTAATCAGAGATTTCTTTATAAAAAATATGGAGTTCTTTTTTAAGCATGTACTCACTAAGAGTGATGCTTAGAATGGACCCCTCCTTTGGAATCTATTAGTGTCACTTGGAACAAAACACAATTACCTAGTTTAAAGAAAGGGAAGGAGTCCTCGACCCATAATAGATCTAAATTCTGCTCAAGGAAGTGCACCAGAAGGGTAAGCCAAGGGAGGAAAAAAAGTTTTGAAAAGGTAAGAAATACATACTTTTTCACTCCTTCTCCTTCACTAAACCCCTTATCCTTATTCTCCATTCTTCTCTTATGGTTTTGGTAATTATTTGGACATGTTTAGTGGTTGGTTCAGTAAAGGGAGGAGACAGATAGGAAGAGCTCTTGGAAGCATAGCAAAGCACCTTTTAAAAGCTTCCAAATAAGGTAATTCTTCATGGCTAAAGCTTGCTCCATCATCCTTCTTCTTCTCTTATGTAATTTGGCTAGATTAAGGTGGTGTGTTAAAAACTTTATCTCAATCCAAACTTACTAGGAATGGGGGTTTTGAAGCCTAAGGAATCTAATAAAACAATTAGAATTCATAAAGAGCCATTAGAGAACAACTTATGGAAATTAGGGATTTTGTTGCACCTTGGCAAATATAAGACTTTCTAATGGTAATTTAGATTTTCTAAAAGTATATATGAGCTTCCAAGACATATAGGAAGTTTCATGGATGGCAACTTCCCTAGGAAATGGAAGAAAACTTCATGGGCTCCGATAATGTGCTAAGTCTCAGCCAAAAGGGGGAAGTGACACCTAGGGAGATTTTTCTTTGACTCCAAGGATAAAAATGGTATAGATATGATTAATAAACACCAAGAGAAGTATTAGGTTGAACCTAGAAGCCATGTTTTATGAGATGAAAGTTTAGGTTCCTTTTTAGGCATAAAGAAGCAACTTGATATTTGGCTCCTTCAATTGATTGTAACACCATATTTATATAGCTTATCTCACATCATTTCTAGGTTCACTTCCTTGAATTATGCAAGTTTGACAAGGAAAATCATTATAAATATTTAATTTAATTGCGTTACATCGTGCATGAATTTTTCATTTCATGTCCCATAGACCATATGAATTCATCCATATTATTCACATATTTAGAGCCCAGATACAACTCATAACCATCTCAAAAAGTGGCCTAAAACTCAAGCTAATGGAGTATATGTGTCATACCTTAGTATATAACACATTTCCCACTACAAATACCTCATATAGAACTTAGAAGAGTCAATGAAAACCTGAACTACTTAAAATTTTCTTTTTACTTTAGGGTTGGGTATATACATGGCTTTTTGTTACATGCCCTATTATCATATAGCATTATAATACAACTCATACATACCATAATCCAAAGACATTTAATTACATGACAAAATGTGATGCATAAAAGTAAGGTCCTCAATTTATACCTTCACACTCTTTGCCCTTTCTTTGCTTGAACTCGGACCTAGCATGGGTTATATTTGGGGTGAGATTATGAAATCTCAATAGTAGTAAACCAATCTCATTCATAAGCTAGCATGTAAGTATATAACATAATGTCAATCAAGGTACCACATACCATATAGGAATACAAGGAATTTCATACAAAGCCAAGCACGATCCAAACATACATGTCTCATCTTATAGCATAAATAACAACTTGATATAGCATAACGCTCATCATTATACAAACATACAAGCTTAAAGAAAGAGAGAGGAAAACTACTACCTTAGCAAACTTTGCTCCTCAATCCTTGGAACTCGGTTTACTTGCTTTTGGAGTTCCAAAAACAAATATTGAACCCTATAATCATAATGATAATTCATTACAATCAACATATAAACCTTGACTTCTAATGTAGTATGACCTTTCTAAACTTAATGGAACCATTGGAATTTGAAAAATCCAACTCCTTCCCTTCCCATTCACTATAGGCGAATAGTATGTATTTCTTGGCCAAAATTTAGAAATTTTATTTCATGAGTTTTGAGGGCTTTCCCATAGATATTCCTAGCTAAAAAAATCCTTTTAAATCCATTGGGGTAGATAAAATTATCAAATTACAGCCCCAACAACACTTTTTGGTCATAACATAACCTAGCTCCATTTTAGGCCCAAAAGTGAGTTTCTTTGGTTCTAAAAATTCCATAGCCTCTTCCTTTATGTTTTAGGACATGAAATTTGGTTTGAATGACTTTAAGACATTAAGAAAACACCATAAAAATTTTAGGAAAATTATGACAGCATCTCCCCATGATTTCTATTTTCCCAAAAATTACAATCTTTGTGTTTTTCAAAGTCTCAACAGATAACAACAATAACTAAGTTTATATGGCCTTCATGTTCAATATATAAACTTCATTTCAAGGCCTTCATATTCAACATATAAACTCCATTTCTAATGATCCATATGCTGTCCAAAATTAACTCATAGCTAGGGTTTAACAAAACTAACTTAAACCGTGTGATTTTCAAGTGTAAGGTGGAAAAAACTTACTCTTTAAGCTTAATCCTTAGTTCCTTTGCTTTTCTCACACTAAAATCCATTCTCTTCCCACTTAGAGCAACATTTCACCTTGAAGAAAAGATGAATATGCAGGTGCACTTTGGAGAAAATGGTTGGAGGATGAAGAAGATGAAGAAATTTGGTGAAGAATGGTGGTAGTTTTGCTTGATTTCACCTCTTCTTCCACTTTTTCTCCCTCTCTCTCTCTTCATGTTTTTCTCTCCTTCTCCCTTGTGTATGGCATGAAAATGGTGGAATGGAGGTGAAGGAGATGAATTTAAATGAAGTTAAATGGTCATGCCAAATGGACCCTTAGATCAACCTTTTCAAGATCAAATCTTAGCCTTCCATTCCTTTTTTCTTTTGATTTTCTAATTTTATGACTAAATATCTTCTTCCAAAATTCCTTGGCCACACACTTGGATGCCTTTTCTTAGCCCTTAAGTTATGTATAGTAACCACAGTTAATTTTCTTAACTCAACCATGGTTAACTTTTTACTCAACCATAGTTAGTTTCTAACTTAACCATAGTTAATTCTTTAAAATAACTAAAATCCTTTTCTTGTTTCCCTTTCATTTTATATTTATATTTGGGTTTCATCTTTTATAAAATCCTAATTATATCTTCCCTTCTCTTTTGGGCCTTCAAAATCAGCTATTGGGCCTTACAGCAATCTAAAAATTGATGTCCCGGCCCAAATAAGGTTTTATGGTATAATACATACCTTTAGACTTTCTAAAATTTATAAATATCATTTCCTCTACTTTCTAGCCATACTAAGCTTCAAACATGGATCAGGGGCCTTTAACCATAATCCTCATAAATTTTGGTGTTAATCGAACACCTAGGTCGTTAGGAGTAATTTTCACCATTCTGTATTATGATTGTGCTATAAAATTTTCATTTATTACAATTTAGTCTTCGAAACTCCTCTAGGGTTTCTTAGCCCTTTATCTATTTCTATTTCTATAGTTGTTACAACTTCCTTTTTCTATTTTGCTCATGGCTACTGATCAGGATAACTGGATCCTGGATCAGATCTTGCCTGGCCATTCGGACAACGTGACATCATTGGACTCGTTTCATTGAACTGAGTTTAACCGTAGATCATGGATTTCTGAGATTCTTGCCCGATTTTTTTATATTCATGCCTAAAGCCACGAATAGAGGATGAAACTAAAGTTCCCTGAACTTTAAGGCAATTTATACATTTTGTCTTGCACATAACTTTTGCTTGCATTTAAGTCCTTAACTCCTTCATACTTAACTTTAAAGACCCTTCGGAACCCCTTTCTTTTTCCATCTATTTTGGCCTCAATTTTAAGGCACCTCTGGCCTTGACTCATCATTATTTGTGGTCTAGAATATGAATCTAATTTTATTAGACCTCAATTTACTCTATTAGAGGGACTTCCTTTTGTATCTGGTGAATTTTGTACGTTGACGAAGAAACCATATGTTACGTGTCTCACGTTTCCTTACGTTTTCTTGTATTTTTGAGGGACCGGATATTACAATATGCATGAAAATAATGTGTGCAGCCGCGGATTGAAATTCTAGATTTCTATCATGAATTTTGGAAACTCATAACTAATTTTAGAAAAATCAAAATCATACATGCTATATCATTCTAGAAAGCTACAGATGTTTACTTTATGCTAAAAATAATTCTAGATCACAATAAGGATGTCTAGCCACCAAACATTGATGGAATAGTAACAAAGGTCACCTATCATTACTAGTACTATCCTTCAACTTCAAAAGTTCATATCTCCCTGCTTAGATGTCCAATTGGGGTGATCTCAGTGACCATGGAAAGCTTATCATGTTTAGTTTATTCTTGTAAAATTTCATGAGTATTAGACAGCATTTGACCCTTGAATGACATAGTAAAAGAAACTGAACTAACTATATGAACAATGTTTATATCAGTTTAGCAGAAAAATGACAACTTTAAAAAATTATAATTAATTCCATAGAGCTCTAAATAATCTGGTCTTTAGCTTCTTAAAAACTCTAAATGAGATTTATATGCATGCCAAATTTCTGAGCAAATTCGTTCATTTGAGTAGATCTTGACATTGGGTTGCAAAATGGTCACTTTTGTGTCTCACAAAGGGTTCAAGAGGGTTAAATTTGGTTCCATAGCTCCCATGGCCACTTGAGCATGTGGGAAAGCACCAAAATGGTCTACCAAACTTGTCTCAAAAGTGCACAAACCCAGATTTCATAAACTCACCCATCCACCCCAAGATATACACAAGAGCACATATACTAGTTCTTGCTATTCAATACCCAAAATGTACTATATCATGCCTATGACATTAAATCTCATTTGTACATGATACATTTACATATGTTCATGAGGTCATACAACATATTCAGTAAGGGATTACATCATGTGCCACTCATATGACTACAAATTGGCATTTTCACATACTTAGTTGTCAAACTTCTCTCTTCAAGCTTAGTGGCTCTCATTTCTTGGCTCACTTGGTCCACCTAGACATGTTAGACATGTGAGGAGGAAGGAATGAAATTCTAGGAATTCCAATAGCTCTTTTCCCTTTCGACCATATATAAAGAATACAAATCCATATCTAAAAATGCATGCATGACTATTATAGAGTATATAATCATTCAAGAAGCATTCTTGACATTCAAAGAGTCATACAAAACATACATAGGCCTGCCAAGTAAGTGATTTAGCCTCAGCTATTCTCTTCAAGGATTTTAGACTTGCCTCACCTTTTTTCTTGAAGGCTTTGAACAAAGCTTCACTCTTGGGAGACTTTAAACTTTGTCTCAGCCATTCTTGAGGGTTCTTCACTCATCCTCATATGGCTAGTGGGTTCTTGGCTTCACCACACTCAAGTAAACCAAAGCAAAGTCACAAAACATCATTTGAATGCATAAAACAACATCATGGTACCATGGCATATGAATACATGTTAGAACACTTTTTCATGGCTTAACACATACATACACACATTGTAACAACCAAAATTGCTAAAAATTTTTGAAGTCCTAAAATTTTTGGCTATAGCCCAGCTATAGCGAATGTATCTGTCATTATAACAAGAAATGACCTAGCTATAGCAAATGTACCTATTTGCTATAGTGAGAATGCTTCTACCTATAGCAAGTTTGGGCATCCCATATAAAAACTAGGGAGTTCCTCGCAATAGCACGCCCCGTAGTGAGAATAGGGGTCTGGGACTAATACGTGCTCGCTATAGCGAGAGTTATTTTCTGATATAGCCAGGGTTAGTCCAAAAAATTGTGAAAAAAGAGAATTTTGCTTCTTAAAGAGTCCAGATCCTTTCCTTTTCCTCTAACTAACCTAAGCTTTATCCAAAATAGAGAAAAAGGCTTAAGAGAGAGAGAGAAACTAAGAGAAGCTAAGAGCAAAGGAAGGAAACTAAGGAAGAAAGGTAAAAACCCTTAAAGATTTTCATGCTTCTTTTTCTTGACTTTATTCTTCTCTTTTTAAGTTTTCTTTCCATGGGTGGTTAAGTAAGATAGCTCTATTCTGACCTAGAATGGAAAAAAACCCTTGAATTAGAGTGTGATAAGTTGAGAAATGCAAAACAAGTAGAAGAAGAGTTAGTGAAATTCTAGAGGGAGAAACTAGGGGTTCTTACATATTTTGTAGGGTTTGCCTTGATGAAGAACCCCTTAGCCTTCGTAAGTAATTATTTGAGTTCCAAGAGAGTAATTGCATGCTACTTGTTGTGTCTAGGCTCAAAAAAAGTAGCTCTATCTAGTTGTGATTATGAGATCGAGAAGGGAGAAGAGAAATTGAAAGGGAAGGCTTGTGTTGGCTTATAACGTAGCTTTCCACTTTTTCTTATTACATTCTTGGATGTGTAATAGTCATTGTATGCTTTTATATGTGCTTATATTGTTAGACATGCCATTTGATGTTGCCTTGATGCATTGGTACCAATATGCTTATGTTTTGGGTTGTGAAAATTACTTAGGTGAGGTAGTGTCAAAAGTCCCTTGTGATGGATGAGGTAGAGCCGAAAGTCCCTAAGGATAGGTGAGATAAGGCCAAAGGTCTCATGGATGAGTGAGGCCAAGTCAAAAGTCCCTAAACTAAGGGTGAAGCCATCTAAAAGTCTCTAAAATATGGTGAGGCTAGACCAAAAGTCCCTAGGCTTGTTATTGGTATTGATATGATTTTCAAGGCATGTAAATCATGTGTTGTTTGATTTTGAATGATTAGATGCCTACTTGCATGCTTTGACTTGTTTACATGCCTTGATTGCTTCCATGAATGAGTGCATAAGCTATTGAGATTCTATGAATCTCAGCCTCTTCCCTTTCCTATCTTAATATGTTACGTGGAACTCAAGGAGATCAAAGTGCAAGCTAAGGAGCCTAGTTGAGCATGCTTAGCTAGTTGTATAGCGTGTTTTAGTTCTTTTAATGTAAAGAAGTGCCAAAATGGATATGTACATATTATATTTGAGATGTAAATATTTGAGCAAGTGTAAAAATATGTATAAATGATGTATGAACCATGTATAAAGCCAAAGCAATGGAAATATGAGATTTAAACCTATTGTGGCTTGTATGTAATAGTGTATTTTTACCCGTAACATGATGAGTTTAAGATGTATGATGATTTGGACCACTTGAGCATTTCATATATACTATGTTTGTGTTTTAAGACTTGTAACATCCGATTCTCTGAAAACGAAAGAAAACATAAGAAACGTAATGTATAATTTCTCCATTAACGAATGAAACTCATCAGATATAAAAGGAAGTCCCCCAAGATGATGTAGTTCAAATCCCAAAAAATTTAGGAAGCATTCTAGACTCTTAAAAATGAGAATCCCAGGCTCAGATGAAAAGAAAAACGAAGCTAGAATGAAGAAATAATTTCTTACGAAAAGCTTACAAAACGTATGACATTTTCGTAATTTTGAGCAAATTTTGGAATTTACACAAGAGAGCTTTTTAAATGAAATTTTTAAGTTCTCCAGGGTTCTCAGAGGCCCTGAAAACCATGAAAAGCCCTAGGACAGTTAACTCCTCTTCGGTGGATGTTTTCTAATATCAGTTGACCCAAACTTTGACTGGTTCATTTGATAAGGTTTTAGCTCTGATTTGAGTGATTCCAAAGACATTTTTCTTAATTGGGGATCTAAATTTTATATTGGAAAAGACGGTTCTAAAAAAGGAGCTAAAACGAAGGAGAAACGAAAATGCAAAGTACAAAGGGCAAATTTGGAATTTTTGAGAAAGTGAAAGTTTTTTTAACACACTTTAAGTTTCTTATTTCTTCTCCCCCCATTTGCATGACCCAGTCTACCCAAAAATCAGAGAAAACACCAGCTCTCTTAGGCACACCATGGAAGAGAAGAAAGGAGGAGAAAAAGCAAGGAAAAGATAAGGAATTTTAGGATTTTTCATGCTTTCTCCTTTCCAAATCTCTCCTTCTCCATTCCTCTTTCTTTCTTATGATTATAATGAAGTTTATAAATCTATTGTAAGGGAGCTATTAAGGGGAAAATTCGAATTTGAAGAGAGGAACTCAAAGAACACAAGATTCAAGTGAGAAAAAGTAAGAAAACAAGGTAATTTCTCTTCCTATGGTTGTCATCTTCGGTTCCCTCCTCCTCCATTTCGCCCCACTTGAGAAAACCCTAGGAGGAGATAATTTTTAGGCAGAACCAAGCATGAATCTAAGGAAAAAGGGTGTGGAGATTAAGAATATGCAAAGAAAACAACAAAATAACCATTAGAAATCAAGATGCAAATTCTAGGGTTTTATGTGCACCTTCCAAATTTTGATTTCGTATGATGATTCCTAGGTTTAATTAAGAGTTTAAATGAGTTCTTGAGACATCTAAGATGCTCCCCATAAGCTTCCTCCTTTAAGAAAACTGAGAGAACTCCAAGAAGGTCAAGGAAGCCCATAGTCTCGGCCAAAGAGGGTTCTTGTAGTGGGGGGGAGTTTTAAATTTTTCTAAGGCCATTCTTGAGTCATATTTAATGAATGAAAGTGAGGGGAGGCCTTGGAAAAAATTTTAAACTCATGGAAAGTGATTTGGTGTCTTAGGTTCCATATTATGACCTAAAGAAGCAACATGGTGCTAGGCCTTTGTTTTAATGGTGTGATGACTCCAAGAGGCTTAAAAGGAGTCAAGAATCATATCTGAAAGAAAATAATAAGGCCTAGAAATTATTGGAGGGGTGTTGCTTCATTATGTGTATTTATGGACCATAATGGGGGTTATAGAGCAATCTAGTACTTAAGTAAGTTGTATGGCTTTAGAGAATGTTTCATGAACCAAATTGGCTCCCAAAAATTGTATCTAGGCCAAGAGAAACTATCTCCACCAATTTTTGAGTGTGTGGCCGAAAGAAGAGGCTTGAATCCAAAAGGAAAAGTGTGTAATTTTGTGCAAGGTAGCTCTCTCCACCTTCTCTCATGCATGGATGTGTGTTTAGCTTGTTTTAGAATGTGTGTATATGTATTTTCAAGCTATGAAAAGTAAGCTAGCATGCCTTTATATGCTATGATTTTTGATGCCATGTTATGTTTCTAAATGAGTACATGATATTTGTTTGAGTTTGCTTAAGGGTGGAGAGGCCAAGAACTCTTTCTTTTGGTGAGGATGAGCCAAGAACCCTTGAGCCTGGTTGAGATAAAGTAAAGAGTCTCCTAAAAGCAAAGTGGGCTCCTAAGACTATGGTTGAGTCCAAAGCTCTTAAAGAATGGGTGAGGCAAGTCCAAAATCAATGAGGAGAAGTGTGAGGCAAATCCAAACACTTGGTGAGCTCTTGAATGTCTTGTATGATTTGTTTATATGCCAAGTTTGCTTTTAAAATGTCCATGACTTCAATTTTCTTCATGCATGCATTTGTAAAGCTTGCTTTGCATATATTATGTATGATTGAATGGGAGATGAGCTATTGGGATTCTTTGAATCTCATCCCCTCCTCTCCAATGCTCTAACATGCTAGGTGGACCAATTAGCTATGGTGAAGGGAGCTAACAACAATGAGAGAAGGAGATTGACAAGCATATGCCTAGTTTTATTCTTTTTGAATCCATAATGATGCTTCACAATGTATATGATGTTGTAAATGTACTATGAGCCTTGAGACATGTGTAAATATACTATTATGTGATGTTTAGATGTATGAATATGATATATGACCTCTAACATTTATTTTGAGTATGTAATTCCAAAGTGTGCAATGTGGAAGTTTAATGGAAATGTGCATAAGTGTGGGTTGAACGGCCAAAATGAGATGCATGAGGTTTGGGACCCTTTGTTCAACTCATACAAGTCTTAAATATGCTTTTAGACTTGCCCAAAAGGTACCAACACCAAGGGAAGGCCATTTGGCAAGTTTGGTACCTCATGTGGAGCCAAATTTGACCATAATGGAACCCTATATCACTTTTTAGCCAAATGAGTTAGTCTTGATCTGAGATTTTTCATGCAATTAGCTCTCATTGAGAGCTTTCTAGGAAGCTAAGGATCATAATTTTTGGAGGTCTACAAAATATTTGATGATTTTTCAAAGTTGGCAATTTTCATGGTTTGTGTTTGCTACACTATTCATTTAGTCCGAAATTGTTTTCTGTCACACGAGGCTCAAGTGATGTCCAATTACCATGATATTTTATAAAGAGAAACTAGATAATCACAGTGACTCATGCCAACTAGAAGCACCTCATTTTGAGGTCTAGAGAGGGAGATATAAATTTTTGAAATTTCTGTCCAGTATCAGTAATTTTGCCTGACCAGAAGTACTGTTCCATTAAATTTCGAGGTCTGGGCTTTATGAACTGATCTAAAGATATTTTTTCTCTCTAGATAACATCCATAGCTTTCTATATTGGTATCATTTTCATAGATTAGATTCTTTTGGAATTAATTGGACATTTTCAAAAATTTTTGGCAGAATTCTATATCAGTTCCAAAATGCATTCTAACATCTAGACAATTTTGTATGTCAAACGTCCTCTGTGATGAATCTTATGGTTTAGGTTTATTTTTAATATGAATTAGACATCCATAGCTTACCAAAATGACTAAGATTGCATATTTTTAATTTTTTTATATTTAGTTATGATTTTCCAAAGTTTAGTCAGAAAATGGAGCAAATCTGGCCGAAATTAAACAAGCCCATTTTATGCTTCATTTCGGTTTCCATGAGTTATGGGCATGATTTTGTGATGCAAATGAGTTGTAATGATGTATCTAAATGTGAGGATGCATAGCATGAGCCCACACGGTCCACATGACACCAATTGAACTTTTTAACTATAACACAACGCAAATAAGCCCATTATTTTCGATCCCTTTTTCATGTGCTCTCACAGAAATGATGATATGAGGCTTATGAATGTTATGAAATGAGCTAGAATTTATGGTGTTACATTTATTTTTATTAGTATCAAAGCAAAGTTCTAGGCTCTTTCGGATTAGATTTGGCTTGAGGATGTAGCCATTGGGCTTTGTAAAAGGCTTGTATGACTATAAAAAGTCCTATATGAGACATCTTGGGTGTAGAAGAATAGTTTATGGCTTTGTGAGTTGTGGGATGGTCTTAAAGTAGTTAGTGGACACCAAGAAAGAGTGGTCTCTAGAGTAGTTAGAGCAGAGTTAGTTTGAGTAGAGTTGAGTGATCCGACGGCTAGAGTTTAATGAGATGTGATAGCTCGCCGAGATCAGTGGCAAGCCCTAGACATAAACGATAAGAAATGATTTTTTGACATGAAGAGGCTTACTAAAGAGAGTACTTGAGGCCTAATTCTTTAGTAGTCATACTCAGGTCATTCCCAGTTATCTCGCATAATGCAGAGATAAGTAATGATGCAGCGTGATGTGAGATGAGACTGCGACTGCACAGGACTAGTTTAGAGGGGAAGTGAGAAAAAGAGTCACCCTCTAGCCACAACACCCAAATGTCTAGATAAGTATTAAAGCCTAAAAAGCAAATTCCTTCAGGCCAGAGGTTAAGTTATGAGCTATGCCCTAGAGTTCGACAGCCCTAAGATGACAATTAATTATACATGAATGAAGCAAGAGGTAGAACCTTCTAGCTTGATGATGGGCCAGATATAGAGGCAATGAGGCTTGAGTTGGTAGCTAAAGATAAAAATCCAATCCTTGAAAAAGCAAGCCAATTAGAGGCTGTTAGCCACGGCCAATTATTCCATAGAAACAGTGAGGCAATCTAGAGAGTTCCTCGCCGCGGCCAATACTTTGACAGGAAAACTAGGGTGAACCTGAGGCTAATTAGCCACGGTGAATGATGTGTTAGCCGTGGCAAATGGCACCATGAATGCCTCGTTGGTCATATTCAGGCCAACTTGAGAAAGGAGTTGATAAGGGGTCAGACGATCCACAGAAAGTGGGAACCCCCTGCATAAGTAGAGAAAAAGGGTATTGAATAGAGTTACGAAAGATTAATAAGAAATGCATAGGCCTAGCAAATGAGCTTGAGAAAAGAACTCAGCATAGAGAAAGTTAGACACAGGGATGATAAGGTTGATAGACCCGCCTTTAAGGCGTTGACTCCAACCTAGAATGCTACCCAATGAGACACTGAATGATAAAATAGTAGTGTAGCCTTGAAATAATGTAAGATAAAACTACAGGCACATGGTGAGTGTCCTAGAAGGGTATACCTCATGGGTAACACCTACAAGTAAATAGGAGTAGCCTAGTAACCAAGGTTCAGAAGAGAATGAAGATAGTTAATAAGCTACAGGTCTAATAAGATAGATAGCCTAGGCTAAGCATAAGCTAAAGCCTAAGGGAGATGACCAGTAGCATCGTTCCAGGTGAGATATGTGAATGAAAAGCTCAGTGAAAGTTCTCCTTGGAGTGAAAAAGGGAAGATGAGACATTCTAAGTTGGGGAAAACTACATATTAGTGGTTAGTAAAATTCCCCTAGATATACCCCCTGAGTTATAAAGTATAGTAATAAGGGAAGCAAGAAAGAGCTGAGAAACTAGCTATAGAAAAGATACCCTCGCTTTAATCATAGAGTAAATTGAGTTAGAGAGGTAAATGGATAGGGGTCTAATAGTTAGTTAGATGAACTCCCTAATATGAGAATGATATAGGGTTGAGGCACGTGAGTGATTAAAGCACCCAGTAGAGCATAAGTTTTCAGTAAAATAGAGTTTAGGCATTAAGAGTATGTGTCTTGGATCGGGTTAGCAGAACCCTAAAAATAGTATACTATACTCCTGGGGATAAGGCTAAAGAAATTTAAATAGAGAAAAAGCCTAACTCTTATCCGAATGTAGAAATAAGCTAAGAGAGATAGATAATTCCTTCGTACCCTCAGAAAAGTTCGAGGGAGCTAGAGATAGCCTCAGAAGGCAAGTCTTATATTATGCAAAAAAAAGAGTGTCAGCTGAGAGCGCCATAGAATGAAATTCCTGGGATTATGTGAAATAAAATCCTTCTTACTAAGAGATGGTCTAGTTAAGAGCAGAGTAAGAGTATGAATGAAAAATAGACCCCCTGGATGTTATAGAAAGTAAATCAGTCAAGGAACCCCAGGGAAAATGTAGGTGCTCTTGAGCATAGAAAAACCTAAACTGGCAACAGAATCAGCCAATAGTAAGACCTCTTTTTACCTAAGTAAAAGGATAAGAAAGGTAGAAAGAGAAGGTATGACAATGTTCAAGCCGAGGACATATTAGATTGAAAATATATATTCAGTTAATGTGCTTGAGTACTTAAGAAGGCACATTTGTCCTTCACATAGGTGCCCTTTTAGCATGATACTGCCTGGAGTAAAAATAGCCGAGCAATATAGAGAGTTCTTGGGATGTAGTAGAGAAAGAATCCTACTTTCCCCGAGTACTTTACGAGAATAGGGCTGATAGAGAAAAGTAAGAGAGAGGTACTTTAGATTATTAGAAACTTGCAATATATAGGCGATAGTGGCCTTGAGCTCAGTTATGAGGCACTCGTGTATTAGTGTTTGATATTATGGTTTGCTTGCAACAACGGTTACATGATATTGGGTCTGGCCAACCCAACAGTATGTGACTTAAGTGCATAACAAACGATGACATCAATCACCAAAGTGTCCCAATAATCTAAAGGTATCCAAGTTAAAGAACAAGATAAATTAGAAAAGAAAGGTAAAAGGATTCCAATAATATCAAAATAATAAGAAAAACATGCAGAAAGGAATCCCTAATAGGAAATGTTCAGATTTAGTATACATAGTCCAAGTCCCTTATAGTATATGTAAATGAAATGAATAGGGACCAGTGTATAGCCTCTCTCCTACCAGAGATGTTCACCACACTTAGTGTGTGAGATGCCCTAGTGCCAAGGTGTAACATCCAGTCCTTCTGTAAACGTGAGAAACGCAATGTTCGGTTTCTTCGTAAATGGCAAAAATGGGCCAAATACAAAAGGAAGTCCCTAAAATAGAAGAAATTGGGACCAACTAAAATTATGATAAAATTTTAAATATTAGAAAATGATTTCAGCCTTGAGTTGCCTAGAAATCAAGCCAGAATGATTCGAAAAATTTGCCAAAAGGCCAGTGGCATTTTCGTAAATATGAACAATTTTTGAAAAACCCATAGGAGGGCTTTTTAAATGAAATATTTGAGTTTCGTATGGTTCTTAGAGGCCTTAAAAACCATGGAAAGCCCTGGGACAGCTAAAGCCCCTCCGGTAGACATTTTCTAATGTCGGTGTGCCCGAACTTTGACGGATTCATTCAGAAAGATCTGAGCTCCAATTTGAGTGATTCTAAAGGCATTTTACTAAATTGGGAACCTAAATTTTATAATAGAAATGACAGTTCTAAGAAAGGAGCTAAAATAAAGGAGAAACAAAAATACAAAGTATGAAGGGTAAAATGGGAATTTTTGAAAAGTGTAACTTATTCCCACCTATATATATGATGCACCATTCTCCTCCCTTCATTATGCACGACCATGTTCTGCCTAAAACCAAAAGAAAACCCTAGGGGATAAGGCTCACAAGAAAGGGAAGAAAATGAGGAGAAATCAAAGGCTTAAGGTATGGAAATTAGTAGTTTTTCATGCTCTTTCTCTTCTAAACCTCTTTTCCTCCATTCTCCTTTGTTTCCTATGATTAAAATAAAGTTTATAAATCTATTTTAAGGGAGAAATTGAGGGAAAAATTCGGATTTGAATATAGGAGTTCAAAGAACACAAGATGCAAGTGAGAAAAAGCAAGAAAACAAGGTAATTTCTCTTCCTACAGTTGTCATTTTTGGTCCCCTTCTCCACCATTTCGCCCCACTTGAGAAAACCCTAGGAGGAACCAAGAATGAATCTAAGGAAAAAGGGTGTGGAGATTAAGAATATGCAAAGGGAATTATCAAAAAGCAATTAGATTTCAATATGCAAATTCTAGGGTTTCAATTGCACCTTGTAAAATCTGATTTTTTATGATGATTCCTAGGCCTAAATAAGAGTTTAAATGAGCTCTTAGGGTCCCTAAGAGGCCCCCCATATGCTTCTTCCCTTGAGAAAACAAAGAAAGCTCCATGGAACCCAATATGCTTCATTGTCTCGGTTCTCATAGCTAGGGAGAGTTTTAAATTTTTCTAAGGCCATTCTTGAGTCAGATTTAATGAATGAAAATGAAGAGAGGCCTTGGAAAAAATTTAAAACTCATAGAAATTGATTTGGTGCCTTAGGTTCCATATATAACCTTAAGAAGCAACATGGTGCTAGGCCTTTTGTTTTAATGATGTGATGACTCCAAGAGGCTTAAAAGGAGTTAAGAATCATATTTGAAAGGAAAGAATGAAGACTAGAAATCATTTGAGGGGTGTTGCTTCATTAGGTACAATTATGGACCATAATGGAACTTATAGAGTAATCTAGTGTTTCATTAAGTTGTGTAGCCTTAGAGTGTGGTTCATGAACTTAATTGGCTTCCATTATTTGTATCTAGGCCAAGAGAAATTATCTCCACCAAATTGTGGGTGTGTGGCCAAAAGAGGAGGCTTGAATCCTAAAGGAAAAGTATGTGTTTGTATACAAGGTAGCTCTCTCCATCTTCTCTTATGCATGGATGTGTGTCTAGCTTGTTTTAGAATGTGTGTATGTGTATTTTTAAGCTTTGAAAAGTATACTAGCATGCCTTTATATGCTATGATGCTTGATGCCATGTTATGTTTTCAAATGATTACATGATATTTGTGTGAGTTTGCTTGAGTGTGGAAAGGCTAAGAACTCTTCCCTTTGGTGAGGATGAGTCAAGAACCCTTGAGCTTGGTCGAGACAAAGTAAAGAGTCTCTCAAAAGTAAAGTGGACTCCCAAGAGTATGGTTGAGTCCAAAGCTCTTAAAGAATGGGTAAGGCAAGTCCAAAATCCATGAGGAGAAGTGTGAGGCCAATCTAAGCACTTGGTGAGCTCTTGAATCTCTTGTATGATTGATTCACATGCCAAGTTTGCTTTTAAAATGTCTATGACTTCTATTTCCTCCATGCATGCATTTGAAAAGCTTGCTTTGCACATATTATGTATGATTGGATGGGAGATGAGCTATTGGGATTCTTTGAATCTCATCCCTTCCTCTCTAATGATCTAACATGCTAAGTGGACCAAATAATTATGGTCAAGGGAGCCAACAACCATGAAGAGGAAAGATTGACAAGCTTATACATGGTTTTGTCCATTTTAGAACCATAGTGATAGTTCATATTGTATATGATGTTATATATGTATAATGAATCTTGAGACATATGTAAATATACTATTATGTAATATTTAGAGCCATGGATATGATGTATGAACTTTAGAATATAATTTGAGTTTTGAATATCCAATTATGCATTATGGAAGTTTGATGGAAATATGCATAAGTGTGGGTTGAATAGCCAAAATGAGATGCATGAGCTTTGGGACCATTTGAGCAGCTCACACAATAACCTTTTAAACTTTCCCAAAACGTGACAAGACTAAGGGAAATCCATTTGGCAACTTTGGTACCTAATATGGAGCCAAAATTGACCATAATGGAACCCTATATCACTTTTTAGCCAAATGAGTTAGTCTTAATCTAAATTTTTTCTTGCAATTAGGTCTCATTGATATCTTTTTGGGAAGCTAAAGATCATAATTTTTGGAGGTCTAGGGAATATTTGATGAATTTTCAAAATTGAGATTTTTCATAGATTCTGGTATGGGTACTGTTCATACTGGCAGTTTTGTGTTCTGTGTCACTCGATGGACAAATGGTGTCCAATACTTGTGAAATTTTATATCTATAAACTAAAGGTCATAAGCTTTCTCTGACCATCAAGATCACCTTATTTGGAGGTATGAGCAGAGAGGTATCCATTTTTGAAGTTAACTATCAGTACTAGTGGCGCTCCAAGAGTTCAGTTACTGTTCCATAGGTTGCCAATGGCTAAACGTGTCGTTTACATTTTAGAATTATTTTTGGTATCAATTTAACATTTTTAGCTTTCCATAATGACCAAATATGTGTGATTTTAATTTTTATAAAATTATGTATGAATTTCAAAAATTTATATTAGTAAACTGAATAGCAGCCCAGGTAGCCAGCGACCTCTGTAGATTTTTAGATGTCAAACGTCCTGTGTGATGAATGTTGTGACTTGGGCATATTTTTAGTGTAAATTAGACATCCTAATATTTATATAGTGACCAAGATTGTATGATTTCAAATTTTCTAGATTTAGTTATGATTTTCCAAAATTGGATCAGAAAATGGAGCAAATCTGGCCGAAAATATGCTTGCTTATTTTGAGCTCCTTTTTGGTTTCCATGAGTTGTAGGCATGTTTTTGTGATGTAAATGAGTTATAATGATGGAATTAAATATGAAAATGCATAATATGATCTTACACGGTCCACATGACACCGAATGGAATTTTGAGACCCAGCACAATGCTAAAATAAGCATTATTTTCCTTGCCTTTTTCATGCAAAACTCACATGATTCATGATATTAAGTTATGTAAAGGCATGAGATGAGTTAGAATGAGCTAGAATTCATGGTGTTACACAAGGCACTTAAAAGCAAAATGTGGGCATAGTAAGAACTACAGGATATGAGAGGAGGGCTAAAACGAGTATATGTAAGCAAGTAAGTCAATAGAGTAAGAAAAGAAAGCCCAAGCAAAAATGGGCTAAAGTGAAAATCTGAGGATCCTATGAGCCACTTCGCACGAAGAGCATGATATACCTCTGAGTTTAGCCTCACCTATTATGAGTGATGGTTACTGGATTTAATGAGCATGTATTTCACTGTCAGATACAGTGATCTTAAGCTTTAACGTTTCTTAAAGATGGATCACAGTAGATCCCAACATGGCTCAGCGGGATGCAGTAAACCCAAGGGTCACAGTAGATCCCACAAAATTACAGAGAGCCTTAGCCACAGCATGACAGATCTTTAGTAAAGATGACAGCCTGAGATAGTTTTACAGAATAGTTAGTCTCAGAGACTAGTACAATTTTAGTTAACTTTTGTCTCAGAGACTAGAGACCTCCTGAGTCTAGTAGACTATTGCTGCAAAGATATGAAGGCTTTACTCAGATAGTTAAACCACTGACTAGCTCTCTTTAGAGATGAGCATAGTGTATGGGATGAGGAAAGCAAAAAATTACTTTCCTGAGTTAGAGCCAGATGAACCACTACCTAGTTGATAGTAGCCCTGACCGAGGGATAGAGAGATCCCCACATGCTAGCTTATGTATGTAGAAAGGGGTCAGGTACAGTTTTTATATGAAGTAAGTGGTATAGTATATCTCCAGTAAGTAAACCTGTGAGAATATCTAGCATCCCACCAGAACTCAATAGTAGTCAGTGGTAGTAACTCTTCGGTGCTAGTATGAGACACACATGTTAGGCCTATCAGTGTTGAAATGAGGGACTATAAAATGCCATTGCAAGTGAGCAAAGAAAAGTGAGAAAAAGTCCTGACCTACAAAGACAGATACAGTAGTAGTAACAGAAAAACTGAGATCATTAAAAGAAGAAACTCCTCAAAGGAGTTGTAATCCCAATAAGCAACTAAGATGTGAGGCCTATGATAGAAAGAAATATAAATTATAATCATGAGATGAGCTAGTGAGAAAGAATGCAGAGATGAACAGTGGATGATACTTGTAAGTGAGTAAGCAGACAGACAAAAACCTCTGATGGCTATAAGGATCAGAAAAGATGATGAGATGTTATGAGAAGTCATTCATAGAAGGTACAGGATATGTGATATAAATAAGTTACCTCCCAAGATATGTAAATGAGTCTATTGAAAGAAACGTTAATCCTGCGAATGGGTTAACATTAATCCGACATGATTAGTAAGCTCTCCTAGGATAGACCTTTAGAGTTAGAAATTTCTTTCCCTAATGGGAAAGAATTAGCTAGTAGTTCATAACAATAGAGCCCGTATTAAGAGCCAGTAATAAAAGTTCCCTGGCTAAAAGAAAATTTGAAAAAAATGAAATCGCTAAGAAAGCATATAGAGCCAGGAAGAAGGAAAAGAAAAGAACAATTAGCCAAAAAAGAAAAGAGTAAGAAGAAAGTATAC
This sequence comes from Erythrophleum fordii, assembly GCA_032878935.1. Taxonomy (NCBI): domain Eukaryota; kingdom Viridiplantae; phylum Streptophyta; class Magnoliopsida; order Fabales; family Fabaceae; genus Erythrophleum; species Erythrophleum fordii. The sequence goes on along the minus strand of JAVQMF010000054.1, from coordinate 23,897,197 downwards.
CCCAAATTTTGAGGATGAAATTTATTTAAAGGGGGGAGAAATATAACATCCAGTTCTCTGAAAAAGAAAGAAAACATGAGAAACGTAACGTACAGTTTCTTCGTTAACGAATAAAACTCACTAAATATAAAAGGAAGTCCCCCAAGATGATGTAGTTAAGGTCCCAAAAAATTTGGAAAGTATTCTAAACTCCTAAAAATGAGAATCCTAGGCTCAGATAGAAAGAAAAATGAAGCTAGAATGAAGAAACAATTTCTTACGAAAAGCTTACAAAATGTAATGGCATTTTTATAATTTTGAGTAAATTCTGGAATTTACATAGGAGGGCTTTTTCAATGAAATTTTTGAGTTCCCCAAAGTTCTCAGAGGCCCTAAAAACCATCAAAAGCCCCGGGACAGTTAAATCTCCTCTGGTGGACATTTTCTAACATCAATTGACCCAAACTTTGACCGGTTCGTTCGGTAAGGTTTTAGCTCTGATTTGAGTGATTCCAAAGGTATTTTTCTTAATTGGAAATCTAAATTTTATAATGAAAATGACAGTTCTTAAAAAGAAGCTAAAATGAAGGAGAAACAAAAACGCAAAGTACGAAGGGCAAATTTGAAATTTTTGAGAAAGTGAAAGCTTCTTAAACACAATTTCAGTTTCTTATTTCTTCTCCCCTCCATTTGCATGACCCATTCTGCCCAAAAACCAGAGAAAACACTAGCTCTCTTAAGCACACCATGGAGGAGAAGAAAGGAGGAGAAAAAGCATAGAAAAGGTAAGGAATTTCATGGTTTTTCATGCTTTCTCCTTTCCAAACCTTTCCTTCTCCATTCCCTTTCTTTCCTATGACTATAATGAAGTTTATAAATCTGTTTTAAGGGAGATATTAAGGGGAAATTTTGGATTTGAAGAGAGGAACTTAAAGAACATAAGATTCGAGTGAGAAAAAGTAAGAAAATAAGGTAATTTCTCTTCCTATGGTTGTCATCTTTGGTTCCCTCCTCCTCCATTTCGCCCCACTTGAGAAAACCCTAAGAGGAGATAATTTTTAGGCAAAACCAAGCATGAATCTAAGGAAAAAGGGTGTGGAGATTAATAATGTGCAAAGTAAACAACAAAATAACTATTAGAAATCAAGATGCAAATTCTAGGGTTTTATGTGCACCTTCTAAATTCTGATTTTGTATGATGATTCCTAGGTTTAATTAAGAGTTTAAATAAGTTCTTGAGACACCTAAGATGCTCCCCACAAGCTTCCTCCTTCAAGAAAATCGAGAGAACTCCAAGAAGGTCAAGGAAGCCCATAGTCTCAGCTAAAGAGGGTTCTTGTAATGGGAGAGAGTTTTAAATTTTTCTAAGGCCATTCTTGAGTATATTTGATGAATGAAAGTGAGGGGAGGCCTTGAAAAAAATTTAAAACTCATGGAAAGTGATTTGGTGTCTTAGGTTCCATATTATGACCTAAAGAAGCAACATGGTGCTAGGCCTTTGTTTTAATGGTGTGATGACTCCAAGAGGCTTAAAAGGAGTCAAGAATCATATTTGAAAAGAAAGAATGAGGCCTAGAAATTATTTGAGGGGTGTTGCTTCATTAGGTGCATTTATGGACCATAATGGGGCTTATAGAGTAATCTAGTACTTAAGCAAGTTGTATGGCTTTAGAGAATGTTTCATAAACCTAATCGGCTCCCAAAAATTGTATCTAGGCCAAGAGAAACTATCTCCACCAATTTGTGAGTTTGTGGCCGAAAGAGGAGGCTTGAATCTAAAAGGAAAAGTGTGTAATTATGTGCAAAGTAGCTTTCTCCACCTTCTCTCATGTATGGATATGTGTTTAGCTTATTTTAGAATGTGTGTATATATATTTTCAAGCTATGAAAAGTATGCTAGCATGCCTTTATATGCTATGATTCTTGATGCCATGTTATGTTTCTAAATGAGTACATGATGTTTGTTTGAGTTTGCTTAAGTGTGGAGAGGCCAAGAACTCTTCCCTTTGGTGAGGATGAGCCAAGAACCCTTGAGCCTGGTTGAGATAAAGTAAAGAGTCTCCCAAAAGCAAAGTGGGCTTCCAAGACTATGGTTGAGTCCAAAGCTCTTAAAGAATGGGTGAGGCAAGTCCAAAATCCATGAGGAGAAGTGTGAGGCCAATCCAAACACTTGGTGAGCTCTTGAATGTCTTGTATGATTTGTTCATATGCCAAGTTTGCTTTTAAAATGTCCATGACTTCCATTTTTTTCATACATTTTTTGTAAAGCTTGCTTTGCATATATTATGTATGATTGAATGGGAGATGAGCTATTGGGATGCTTTGAATCTCATCCCGTCCTCTCCAATGGTCTAACATGCTAGGTGGACCAAGTAGCTATGGTGAAGAGAGCCAACAACAATGAGAGAAGGAGATTGACAAGCATATACCTAATTTTATTCTTTTTGAATCCATAATGATGCGTCACAATGTATATGATGTTGTAAATGTACTATGAGCCTTGAGACATGTGTAAATATACTATTATGTGATGTTTAGATTTATGAATATGATATATAACCTCTAACATTTATTTTGAGTGTGTAATGCCAAAGTGTGCAATGTGGAAGTTTGATGGAAATGTGCATAAGTGTGGGTTGAATGGGAAAAATGAGATGCATGAGATTTAGGACCCTTTGGGCAACTCATACAAGTCTTAAATATTATTTTAGACTTGCCCAAAAGGTGCCAACACCAAGGGAAGGCCATTTGGCAAGTTTGGTGCCTCATATAGAGCCAAATTTAACCATAATGGAACCCTATGTCACTTTTTGGCCAAATAAGTTAGTCTTGATATGAGATTTTGTATGTATTTAGTTCTCATTGAGCTTTTTGGGAAGCTAAATATTATAATTTTTGGAGGTCTACAGAATATTTGATGATTTTTCAAAGTTGATAATTTTCATGGTTTCTGGTTTGCTGTACTATTCATTTAGTCCAAAATTGTTTTCTATCACACGAGGCTCAAATGATGTCCAATTGCCATGAAATTTTATATAGAGAAACTAGACAATCACAGTGACTTGTGCCAACTAGAAGCACCTCATTTAGAGGTCTAGAGAGGGAGATATAAATTTTTTATGTTTATATCCTGTATTAGTAATTTTGCCCGACTAGAAGTATTGTTCCATTGAATTCCGAGGTCTAGGCTTGATGAACTGATTTGGAGATATTTTTCCTCTTTAGACAACATCCACAAATTTCTAAATTGGTATCATTTGCATGGATTGGATTTTTTTTAAATTAATTGGACATTTTCAAAATTTTTTTGCAAAATTCTGTATCAGTTCTAGAATACATTCTGACCTCTGGACCATTTTGGATGTCAAACGTCCTCTGTGATGAAGGTTATGGTTTGGGTGTATTTTGTAATATGAATTAGACATCCGTAGCTTCCTAAAATGACCAAGATTGCATGTTTTTGATTTTTCTAGATTTAGTTATGATTTTCCAAAGTTTGGTCAGAAAATGGAGAAAAATTGGCCAAAATTAAACAAGCCCATTTCATACTTCATTTCGGTTTTCATGAGTTGTGGGTATGATTTTGTGATGCAAATGAGTTTAATGATGTATGTAAATGTAAGGGTGCATAGCATAAGCCCACAGGGTCCACGTGACACAGATTGAAATTTTTAACTATGACGCAACGCAAATAAGCCCATTATTTTCGGTCCCTTTTTCATGTGCTCTCATAGAAATGATGATGTGAAGCTTATAAATGTTATGAAATGAGTTAGAATTGATAGTGTTACAAGACTTGCACAAGAGGAGCTAGAGCATGTAAGAGGTCATTTGATCATATTTTGAACTATATATGGTGTCAAATTATCAAATTTGTGAGCTCTATCAAGATATGACCAAATGAGCTCTTCTTGATATGAAATTTGGCATGCATTTAGAGCTTGTTAAGAGTTTTTTAGGAAGCTAAAGTATAGAATATTTGGAGGTCTATAGAGGGACAAATAACGTTCTGAAGTTCTGTGTCAACATCAGTGATGCCAGCCAAACTTTGTTGCTGGTCCATATCAAGAAGAGCTCTTCTAGTTAACATATGTAGCTTTCCAAATTGGTATAGTTTGCCCAAATTGGATTTTTGTGTAATTAGTTATGAATTTTTGAAGTTTATGACAACAAGTTGTATTAGCACTAGGGACAGGCAGACCTCTATCTCTTTTTCGATGTCAAACATAACCCAAATGCTGAGATTATGGTTTGAAATTATTTTTACTGTGAAGTTAACATGTAGAGCTTTCCAGAAAGCTATGGGTTGCTTGATTCCCATTTTTCTAGAATTAGTTATGATTTTCCAAAATTAGAGCCAAAAATCTAATTTTTTGGCCGTTTTCAGAAATTACATTTTCTAGTTTTTGGCTTCATATCCGTGATTTATAGGTTGTTTTATGCTATGTATGAGTTGTATAAATGGAGTTTGAGTAGAGAATATGATAGATGGGTTCACAAGACCCACGAGGCAAAGTATGACTATTTAAACCCTAACTTAAAGCATTAAAATGCCATTATTTTGGTCTTTTCCTTTGGAAATCATATAGAATCAAGTTTAAGTAATGGAAACTTACGATTAGTACATTATGGTGTTACACACATTTAAAGACAAGATAAACATTCACTCATGCATGAGAGAAAGAAGAGAGAGCTACTTTTATTACACAATTACACTTTTCCTCTTGGATTTGATTCCACTCCCACCACCACGCACTCACAAGAAGGCAGGGTTTGTTTTCTTTGGCCTAGACACATCATATGGAAGCCAATTATGCTCTTGAACCAAATTCTAAAACGATACATTTATTAGAAAAGCTAGGTAGTTCATATGGCTCTTTTATGGTTCCATAATGCACTTAATGAAGCAACCTAATGGAAACATAATCTTTGCTCCATTCTCTTCATTCATTTATGATTCTCAACTCCTTTTAAGCCTTTTGGAGTCATCACACAATCAAATTAAGGAGCCTAGCTAGATGTTGTTTTTTTAAGCCATAATATGACATCTAAGATACCATCTCACTATCTATGGCTTCTAAAATTTTCTTCAAGGCTTCCTCTCATCTTCTTCCATCATATATGACTCAAAAATAAGTTTGGAATAAATTAAAACTATCTCTAAGTTTCTCAACTACTCTAGGCTGAGGCTAGGCTTCAAGGAGGCACCAATTGAATTTGCTTTGTTTTCTTGATGGAAGATGCATATGGGGAGCCTTCTAGGAATCTTAGGAGCTTATCCAAATACTCATTTAGGTTTAGGAATTCTTAAATCAAATTATAATTTTAAAGGAACACTTGAAATCCTAACTTTTCTATCTTGAAATCCATTTTTTATTTTGTTGTTTCTTTTGTATATTCTTATTCTCCTCCCTCATTTTCCTAAGATTCACCCTTGGTTTAGCTAGAAATTTAACTCTCTTGGCTGGTCTTACATGAGGCAAAATGGAGGGAGAAGAACAAGAAGATTCACGCTTAGAAAGTAGCAAATTACCTTAGATTCCTAGCCTTTCTTGTATGTTTCTTTCTTTGCTTGGCTTGTTCCCTCCAAATTCAAATTCTCCCCTCTATTCTGCCCTCAAAACATAACCAAACTCCTCATTTAAACCATGGAAAGAAAGCTTGAGAGGAGAGGAACAAGTTTCAAGAAGGGGAAGCATGCAAATTCTTAAGAATTCTTACCTTTCATGCCTTGATTTTCTCCTTCTCCCTTCCTTATCTTGTGTGTAATATCCAGTTTTCGTTAAATGATGGAAATGGATGCATTTTCAAAGCAAGCCCCCTGAAATGAATTAGTTAATGTAATACCATAAATTCTAGCTCATCTCATGCCTTTAAATGACTTAATATCATGAATCATGTAAGTTTCCCATGAGAAAGGCAAGGAAATAATGATTATTTTTGCGTTGCATCATATCTAAAAATTCCATTCGATGTCACGTGGACCGTGTGAGCTCATGATATATATTCTCATATTTAATTACATCAATACAACTCTTTTTCATCATAAAATAATGTCCACAACTCATAGAAATTAAAGGAGAGCTCAAATTACTTAATTGCATTTTCGGCTAGATTTAGCCCCTTTTCTGGCCAAATTTTAGAAAATCATAACTAATTCTAGAAACATTGAAATCACACATTCTTGGCCATTATAGAAAGCTAAAAATGTCTAATTCACACCAAAAATATGACTAGACCCTAACATCTATCATAGACGGCGTTTGACATCCAAAAGTATCTAGAGGTCAAATTGCCTCTTGATGCTATCATAGATTCTGTAGCAAATTTTGAAAATGTCTAATTAATTCCACTAAAATCCAATCCATATAAATAATACCAATCTAGAACTTTTCAGATGTTAGCTAGAAAAGAAAAATAGTTCCAGACCAGCTCCAGAAACCCAGACCTTAGACTTCAATGGAACAGTAACTGTGGTCGGGTAAGGGTCCTAATACTGGATAGAATCTTCAAAAATTCATATCTCCTTCTCTAGACTTCCAAATGAGGTGCTTCTAGTTGACACAAGCCACTGTGAATATCTAGTTTCTTTGTATAAAATTTCATGGCAATTGGACATCATTTTGCCTTTATGTGACAATTCATTTTTGGACCAAATAAATAGTGCAATAGACCAAAACCAGAAAAATGGCCAACTTTAAAAAGTTATCAAATATTCTATAGACCTTCAAAAATTATGATCTTTAACTTTCCAAAAATCAATGAGACTTAATTACATGCCAAATCTTATATCAAGAATAACTCATTTGGCTAAAAAGTGACATAGGGTTCCATTACAGTCATTTTTGGCTCCATATGGGATACTAAAATTACCAAATGGCTTTCCTTTGGCTTTGGCACCTTTTGGACAAGTCTAAAAGCACATTTAGGACTTGTGTGAGCTGTCCAAATGGTCCCAAACCCTATGCATCTCATTTTTGCCTTTCCATGCACACATATGCACATTTCCATAAACTCATTCATAAAGCTATCTTTGCCATACATACTCAATTCACATTCCATCATTCACATAACACATACTTTCATTTCTATTTCATATAATAACATAATTACATATGTCTCAAGGGTCATAAACCATTTACACATTAATATACATCATTATGGTTCATTATGGCTTTAAAAGGAAAATGTTAGACATGTGGATGTCAATCTCCCTCCTTCAATGTTATTAGCTCCCATTAACGTATCCACTTGGTCCACCTAGCATGTGAGATCATTGGAGAGAAGGGAATGAGATTTAAAGAATCCCAATAGCTCATCTTCCATTCAATCATACATAATATATGTAAAGCAAGCCTTAAAAATACATACATAGACATAATACGAATCATGAACATTCAAGAAGCAAGCTTAGCATGTGAACAAGTCATACAAGACATTCAAGAGCACACCAAGTGTTTAGATTGGCTTCACACTTTTTCTCATGGATTTTGGACTTGCCTTACCCATTCTTTAAGGGCTTTAGACTCAACCATACTCTTGGAAGCCCACTTTGCTTTTGAGAGACTCTTTACTTTATCTCAACCAATTCATCCTCACTATGGTCAAGAGTTCTTGGCCTCTCCACACTCAAGCAAACTCAACAAACATCATACATTCATTTGAAAACATAACCTTATATCATGAAATCATGGCAAATAAAATCATGCTAGCATACTTTTCATGGCTTAAAAATACACATACACATATTCTAAGACAAGTTAAACACACATCCATGCATGAGAGAAGGTGGAGAGAGCTACCTTGCACATAATCACACACTTTTTCCTTAGATTTCAAGCCTCCTCTTTCAGTCACACACCTACAAGCTTGTGGAGATGGTTTCTCTTGGTCTAGATACAATTTATAAGAGCCAATTAGGTTCATGAAGTAATCTTTAAGGCCATACAATTTGCTTAGATGCTAGATTGCACTATAAGCTCCATTATGGTCCATAAATGCACCTAATGAAGCAACACCCCTCAAATAATTTCTAGGCTCCATTCTTTCCATTCAAATATGATTCTTGACTCTTTTTAAGCCTCTTGGAGTCATCACACAATTAAAACAAGGAGCCTAACATCATGTTACTTCTTTAAGTCATAATATAGAACCTAAGGCACCAAATCACTTTCTATAAGTTTTAAACTTTTTCTAAGGCCTCCCCTCATTTTCATTCATGAAATATGACTCAAGAATGGCCTTAGAAAAATTTAAAACTCTCCTTAGCTACAAAAACATGCCTAGGCCGAGACATAGGGCAATTTGGCTTCCTTGGATATTTCTTTGTTTTCTTAAAGGAGGAATCTTGTGGGGAGCATATTAGGGGTCTCAAGAACTCATTTAAACTCTTAATTAGACCTAGGAAGTATCACACAAAATCAAAATTTGAAAAGTGCACACAAAACCCTAGAATTTGCATCTTGGAATCTAATGGTTATTTTGTTGTTTTCTTTGCATATTCTTATTCTTCTCCATCAAATACCTAAGATTCATGCTTGTTTGGGTTTGAAAATCAGATCCTCCTATAGCTCTTAGGGTTAGGAAAAATGGAGAAGAAGGGTGATGGAAGATATCAACCATAGGATGCAATTTTACCTTGTTTCCTTGCTTTTTCTCACTTGAATCTTGCTTTCTCCAAACTTCTCTCTTCAAATCCGAAATTTCCCTTGAATTTCTCCCTTGAATCAGATTTATAAACTTCATTTTAATCAAATGAAATCAAGGAAGATGAAGGAGAGGTGTTGTGGATGGATAAGAGCATAAAAAACAACCATAAAAACATACCTTTTGCTTGGATTTCTTCCTCCTCCTTCTTCCTCTATTGGGTGCCTCTCTTTAGGGTTTTGCTTCTGGTTTGGAGCTGAATTTTCTGAAGTTAAATGAGGGCAAGTGTGAGGCCCCACCTATATATAGGTAGGGAAAAATGACTTTTTCAAAATTTCTAATTTTGCCCTTTAGTACTTTGCATTTTCGTTTCTCCTTCGTTTTATCTCTTTTTTTAGAACTATCTTTTCCATTATAGAATTTAGGTTTCCAATTAAATAAAATGCCTTTGGAATCACTCAAATCGGAGCTAACACCTTCCCAAACAAATCTGTTAAAGTTTGGGTGCACCGACGTTGAAAAAAGTCCACTGAAGGGGTTTTAACTGTCCTGGGCTTTCCATGGTTTTTAGGGCCTCTGAGAACCCCAAAGAACTTTAAACTTTCATTTAAAAAGTTCTCCTATGTGAATTCCAAAATTTGCTCAAATTTATGAAAATGCCATTATGTTTCGTAAGCTTTTTGTAAGAAATTGTTTCTTACTTCTAGCTCCATTTTTCTTTCTATTTAAGCTTGGGATTCTCATTTTTAGGAGTTTAGAATACTTTCTAAATTTTTTGGGATCTTAACTACATCATTTCGAGGGACTTTCTTTTCTATCCGGTGAGTTTCATTCGTTAACGGAGGAACTGTACATTATGTTTCTCACATTTTTTTTTTCGTTTTTAGAGAACTAAATATTACAGTTAAGGTCCCAAAAAATTTGAGTGACATTTTAGACTCCTAAAAATGAGAATTCTAGGCTTAGATGGAAAGAAAATTGGAGCTAGAGTGAAGAAACAATTTCTTACAAAAAACTTACGAAAGTAATGGCATTTTCGTAATTTTGAGCAAATTTTGAAATTCATATAGGAGGGCTTTTTGAATGAAAGTTTTGAGTTCTCTAGAGTTATCAGAGGCCCTAAAAACCATGGGAAGGCCCGGAACAGTTAAAACCCTGCCCGTTGACGTTTTCTAATGTCAGTATACTTAAACTTTGACGGATTCATTTGAAAAGGTTTTAGCTCCAATTTGAGTGATTCCAAAGGAATTTTACTAAATTGGGAACCTAAATTTTATAATAAAAAAGATAGTTCTAGAAAAAGAGCTAAAACATATTAGAAACAAAAATGCCAAAAATGAAGGACAAAATAAAAATTTTTGAAAAGTTATTTTTCCTCCACTTATATTTATAGGGAGCCCCACTCTCCCATTCACTTAGCCTTTTTTTTTTTTACCCTAAACTAGAAAAGAAACCCTAGGAGAGTGGTGCACAAGAGGAAGAAGAAAAGAAGGAGAAATCAAGACTTAAAGGTATAGAATTTGGTAGTTTTTCATGCTTTCTTCTTTCTAAACCTCTTCTCCTCCATTCTCCTTTTTTTCCTATGATTATAATGAAGTTTATAAATCTATTTTAAGGGAGAAATTAGGATTTGAAGAGAGGAGGCCAAAGAAGACAAGATTCAAGTGAGAAAATAAGGAAAAACAAGATAATTTCTTCTTCCATGATTACTACCCCTTGCTCCTTTTCTCCCTATAGTTCATCCCCCTCAAGAGGTCCTAGGAGAGCTTGGTTTTTAGATAGAATCAAGGGTGATTCTTGGGAAAAAGGGTGTGGAGATTAAGAATATGCTAAGAGAATTAACAAATAACTATGGAAATTTAAGATGCAAATTCTAGAGTTTCATATGTTCTTTGCAAAATATGATTTGATACCTTAATTCCTATGCCTAAATGACAGTTTAAATGAGCTTCTAAGATCCCTATAAGTATCCCCATGTTCTTCCTCTATCAAGAAAATAAAGCAAAGTCCGTAGAGAGCAAATTGCTTCCTAGGTTCAGCCAATTGAGTTTCATATACCTAGGGAGAGTTTTAATTTATTCTAAGCTTATTTTTGAGTCATATATGATGAGTGAAGATGAGTGGAGGCCTTAGGGAAAATTTAGAAACCATAGAAAGTGAGTTGGCCTTATATGTTACATAATATGACCTAAAGAAGTAACATATAGTTAGGCTCTTCATTTTAATTGTGTGATGACTCCAAGAGGCTTAAAAGGAGTCAAGAATCATATATGAAAGGAAAGAATAGAGCCTAGAATTGATTTGATGGGTGTTGCTTCATTAGGTGCATTTTTGGAACTATAAAGGGGTTTATAGGTTAAGTTAGTGTATGAGAAAGTTGTGTGGCCTTAGAATTAATTCTATGAATCTAATTGGCTCCTATAAATTGTGTTTTGTAATGTCCCGTTTTCATTAAACGATGGAAATGGGCACGTTTTCAAAGCAAGTCCCCTGAGATAAGTGATTCAAGGCCAAATAAAATTTGGATAAAATTTTAAATAATAGAAAATGAGGATTTGAGCCTTGAGTTACCCAGAAACCGGGGTCGGAGTGATTCGAAAAATTTGCCGAAAGGCCAGTGGCATTTTCGTAAATAAGTGTAATTTTGGAAAAGCACCTAAGAGGGCTTTTTAAATGGAAATTTTGAGTTTTCTAGGGTTCTCAGAAGCCCCAAAAACCATGGGAAGCCCCGGGACCAGTAAAGCCCCTCCGGTGTACTCTTTCTGATGTCGGTTGACCCGAACTTTGACCAATTCGTTCGGGACGGTTTTAGCTCCGATTTGAGTGATTCCAAAGGCATTTTATTAAATTGGGAACCTATTTATTATGATGGAAAAGACGGTTCTCAAAAAGGAGCTAAAACGAAGGAGAAACGAAAATGCTAAGAACGAAGGGCAAAATTGGCATTAAAGTGTTAAAAGAAACTTCTTTCTTCTTCTTTATATGCCACGTTCTGCCTCCCCCTCTCCAAACCGACTTGCTTCTGCCCATTTTCAGAGGAGAACTCCAGCTCCTTAGGCGCACAAGAGGAGGAGGATTTTGGAGGAAGAAATTCAAGAGAAAGGTAAGAAACTTTAAGAAATTCCATATCCTTCCTTCTTGAACCTTGCTCCTCTCCTCTCAAGCTTTCTTTCTATGGTTTTAATGGAGAGTTTGGTGCTGTTTTTGGGGCAGAACAGAGAGGGGAATTTCTAAAATTGAGGGAGTAAGCCAACCAAGTGGAAGAACAAGCCAAAGGAAGCAAGAAAACAAGGTCAAACTTCCATTCTTTGGTAGTTTCTCCCTCCCCCTTCCTCTTGCACGAATTTGACCACCATGAGCCCAATTCTTAGGGGCTATTTTCTGTCCAATTTATGGAGGGATTAGGGGTTTTAGATGGCAAGGATTAAGAATGAACCAATAGAATCAAGAAAGGAGCATTAGGAAACAAAATGGAATCATTAGGGATCCAAATGCTCCCTTGCAAATCTGATTTTATATAAATGTTCTTAGGCTTAAATGAATGTTTAAATGTGCTCCTAAGATCCCTAAGAGGTCCCCCATATGTCTCTTCCTCCATAAAATGAACAAAACCCCATGGAAAGTCATGAACCTAAAAGTTGAAAAAGTGTAGAGCACTTAAGGGGATTGTAAAAACTGATTTAATCTATAAGTTCCCTTGATTGTTTAAGTGTTTCCTTGACCTCCTACAACTCTTAACAACCTCCCTAAATGGTTCCCCCATCAAGGAAAAATCAAGAAGCCATGAAATCCCATTTATGCTCTAACTTTCGGCCAAGTAGGGATGGCATAGTTAGGGAGAGTTTTAAATTGTTTCAAGCCCATTTTTGAGTCATACATGATGAATGAATGTGAGGGGAAACCTTGGAAAAAATTTAGGAAGCTTAGAGAATGAGTTGGTGCTTTAGGTTCCATATTGTGACCTAAGGAAGCAACATAATGTTAGGCTATTTGTTTTAATTATGTGATGACTCCAAGAGGTTTAAAAGGAGTCAAGAATCATATTTGAAAAGAAAGAATGAGGCCTAGAAATCATTTGAGGGGTGTTGCTTCATTAGGTGCCTTTATGGACCATAATGGAGGTTGTAGAGTAATCTAGGGTTTAAGCAAGTTGCATAGCCCTAGAAATTGTTTCATGAACTTAATTGGCTCCCATAATTTGTGTCTAGGCCAAGTGAAACTATCTCCACCAACTTGTGGGTGTGTGGCTAAAAGAGGAGGCTTGAAAGCTAAGGAAAAAGTGTGTGTTTGTATACAAGGTAGCTCTCTTCACCTTCTCTCATGCATGGATGTGTGTTTAGCTTGTTTTATAATGTGTGTATGTGTATTTTCAAGCTTTGAAAAGTATGCTAGCATGCCTTTACATGTCATGATCCTTGATGCCATGTTATGTTTTAAATGACTCCATGATGTTTGTATGAGTTTGCTTGAGTGTGGAGAGGCCAAGAACTCTTCCCTTGGGTGAGGATGAGCCAAGAACCCTTGAGCTTGGTTGAGACAAAGTAAAGAGTCTCCCAAAAGCAAAGTGGGCTCCCAAGAGTATGGTTGAGTCCAAAGTGCTCAAAGAATGGGTGAGGCAAGTCCAAAATCCATGAGGAGAAGTGTGAGGCCAATCCAAACACTTAGTGAGCTCTTAAATGTCTTGTATGATTGATTCACATGCCAAGGTTACTTTTAAAATGCCTATGATTTCTACTTTCTCCATGCATGCAATTGTGAAACTTGCTTGCACATATTATGTGTGATGGAATGGGAGATGAGCTATTGAGATTCTTGAATCTCACTCCCTCCTCTTAAATGTCCTAATATGCTAGGTGGGCCAAGTGGACATGGCAATGGGAGCCAACCACTTTGAAGAAAGAAGATTGCCATCCTTATGCTTGATTTTTGGTCTTTTGATTCATAAGGAGACTTCATGATGTATATTATTATTGTAAATAGTCTATGACCCCTTGGACAAATGTAAAAATAATATTATGTGATAGATAAATGAATGAGTATGGTGTATATATTCTAGAACATAAATTGAGTGCTTATGCTAATGTATGCACTTGAGAAAAGCTTGGTGTAATGTGTATAAGTGAGGGTGAAAAGGCCAAAATGAGATGCAAATGGTTTGGGACCATTTGGGCAGCTTCCCCAAGTCTTAAACATGCTTTTAAACTTGCCCAAAAGGTGCCAAGACCAAAGGAAATCCATTTGGCAATTTTGGTACCCAATATGGAGCCAAAATTGACCATAATGGAACCCTATGCCACTTTTTGGCCAAATGAGTTAGTATTGCCCTGAAATTTGGCATGCAATTAGGTCTTGTTGAGAGCTTTCTGTAAAGCTAAAGCTCATAATTTTCGGAGACCTAGGGAATATTTTGTGAATTTTCAAAGTTGGGATTTTCCATGGTTTCTGGTATGTACACTGTTCATACTGGCAGATTTGATTTTCGTGTCCCTCGATGGCCAAATGGTGTCCAATGCTTATGAAATTTTATATGCATAAACTAGAGGTCATAAGCTTTCTGTGGCCACTGAGATCATCTCATTTGGAGGTCCGAGAAGAGAGTTATGAATTTTTGAAGTTTGCTGTCAGTAACAGTGGCATCTCCAGAGCTCAATCACTGTTCCATCAGTTCCAGATGCCTAAAAGTATCTGTTTCATTCTGAAATTATTTTTAGTGTCAAGTTAACATTTTTAGCTTCCCAGAAAGACTGAATGTGTGTGATTTCGATTTTTGTAGAATTAGTTATGAATTTCAGAAGTTTGCATCAGTAACCTGAATCACAGCCCAGGCAGCCAGTGAGTCTGTAGATTTTTGGATGTCAAACGTCCTGTGTGATGAATGTTGTGACTTGGAAATATTTTTAGTGTAAATTATACATCCTGAGCTTTCCGTAATGACAAAGAACACATGATTTCGATTTGTCTAGATTTAGTTATGATTTTCCAAAGTTTGTGACAGAAAAGAGGAAATTCTGGACGAAAATGCAAACATGAATTTTAATGTGTTCCTTTGCTTTCCACGAGTTGTAGACCAAATTTGATGATGGAAATGAGCTATATTAATGTATTTAAGTATGAGAATGTGATAGCTGCATTCATATGGCCCACGGGACTCCGAAAGAAAAATTTTACCCGGAGAGAAATGCAGTTTAATTCATAACTCCCTATGCCACTAGATTATTTCCATAGAACAAACATAAGATGAGGCATGGGAATTGCATGAATTGAGTCCTAGAAGTTTGGTGTTACATGTTTAGGCCAAGAAATTTCCACACCTTTGTGTGTGTGAGGCCAAAGAAGGGAGAGGAAATTCGAGAGAAAAATTGTGTGCTTGCTTCCAAGGTAGCTCACTCCTCCTTCTCTCATACATAAATGTATGCTTGGCTTGTCTTTGAATATGTGTATGTGTGTTTTAAGCCATGAAAAGTGTTATAGCATCATTTCATATGCCATGGTACAATGATGACCTATTATGTTTTCTAAATAATGTTTATAATGCTTGATTTGGTTTGCTTGAGTATAGTAAGGCCAAGAACCCTTAGCCATGGTGAGGATGAGCTAAAAACCCTTAAAGTTTAGTTGAGACAAAGTAAAGAGTCTTCTAAAAGTGAGGTTGACTCCTAAAAGCAAGGTTAAGTCCAAGAACCTCTTAAAGAATGGGTGAGGCAAGTCTAAAATCCATAAGTGAATGGGTGAGGCTAATCCATCTACTTGGCAAGCCTTTATATGCTATGTATGACTTGCTCAAATATTGAAAATGCTTCTTGAATGTTTGCACATGTTAATATGCCCATGCATGCATTTCTAAGATTAGTTTTGCATCTTTTATGTGTCATTGAAAGGGAGATAGGCTATTGAAATGCTTTGAATCTCATTCCCTCCTTTCTAAGGTTTTAATATGCTAGGTGGACCAAGAGAGCAAGGAAATGGGAGCCAATCACTTGAGAGATAGCAATGTGACATCAAAGTGCATGGATTTTGTTCTTTAAGTTCACATAGATGGCAAATGATGTAACCTATGGTTGTATATGTCCCATGATGTTATGAACATGTATAATTATGTTAATGTATCATGTATAAATGAGAGCCAAAGTTGTATGTATGGAAATGCTCATTTTAGACATGTAATGGCAATTTTACATTATGGAAGTGCATGGATAAATGGAAGTGGAATGGCCATATTAGGATGCATGAGATTTGGGAACAAGTCATATTCATACTTTTAGACTTGCCTAAGAAGTGCCAAATATCAAAGGAAATCATTTGGACACTTTGGTATCCTATATGGAGCAAAAATTGACTATATTAGAAACCTATATCACTTTTTGTCCAAGTGAGTTCTTCTTGATTTGAGATTTATCATATGTTTAGAGTTTGTTGAGAACTTTTTAGGAAGAAAGTCTATGAAATATTTGATGAATTTTCAAAGTTGGAAAAAATTCTGATTTTAGTCATGTTATTATTCATACTGGTCCGAAAATGATTTCTATCACTCAGGGGCCAAATGATGCCCAATTGCCATGAAATTTTATAAGGAGTGAAACACTTTTAGAAACTTATGTCAACTAAAAGCACCCTATTTGGATGCCTAGAGAGGAAGATATAAATTTTTTTAATTTTTGTCCAGTATCAGGTGCTCAAAATAACGTTAGGTACTATTTGATTGGGTTTCGAGGTTTGGGTGTGCCTGAACTAGTCTGGAGTTTTTTTTTCCTTTATCTAACATCTGTAGCTTTCCAGATTAGTATCATTTGCATGGATTGAATTTTTTTGGAATTAATTAGATATTTTTGAAAATTGTAGCAGAAAGTTATGATAGTACCAGTAGCTAACCATACCTCTGCACTTTTTTGAATGTCAAACGTCTTCTATGTTGTGTTTCATGGTCTCGACATATTTTTAGTATAAAGTAGACATGTGTAGCTTTCCATAATAGCAAGAAAGCATAATTTAGATTTTTCTAGAATTAGTTATAATTTTTCAAAGTTTATGATAGAAGTGCGAAAATTCTCACCGAAAATGTATATATGAATTTTATGTACTCCCTTGCCTTGCATGAGCTCTAGACCAATTTTGGGGATGGAAATGAGTTGTATCTATGTAATTGAGTATAAGAATGTGATGATGAGCTCACATGGTCCACGAGACACTAAATGAAAATTTTATACGTGATGCAACGTGAAAATAATTAATATTTTATATGCCATTTCTTATGATTTTCATGAAGTGTGTGGCATGAGGCATAGGAACTGCATGAGGAAGGCTAAGAAATTATGGTGTTACATTGTGTGCCTAAGTCTATTGAGTCTTCTCTGGTTTTTGGGCAGAATAAGTCAGTTTAAGAAATGAGGAAGAGTAGGGCGTGATTCTTAAAGAGCATTCAAGAAGCTTCTTGTTCTTAAAATTTTTAATTTTACCCTTTCATCATGGCATTTCTATTTTAGCTTTATTTTAGGTCTTTTTTTAGAATTTTCTTTTTCATCATAAAATTTAGGTTCCAATCTTATAAAATGCCTTTGGAATCACTCAAATTGGAGTTAAAACTTTAGAAAACATATACCGAAGGGGTTTTAACTGTCCCAGGAATTCCTATGGTTTTAGGGTCTCTGAGAATCTCTGAAAACTCAAATTTACCATTTAAAAAGCCCTCCTGTGAGAATTCTAAAATTTTCTCAAAATTATGAAAATGTCATTATATTTTGTAATTATTTCATTAATTTTCATTTGGCCATTTTAGCCTCTATTTCAGGGTATCTCTGGCTTCCTACATCTAATATTTAATGTCTAGATTATTATTCTATATTTTCTAGACCTTAACCAATTTATTTTAGAGAACTTACTTTGAAAACGTATCCGTTTCCATCATTTTAATGAAAACTAGACATTGCACTAATAACTTTCAATGGGATCATATGACTTAAATTGAGTGAGAAATTGGAGCTAAGACTTTGAATTATATAGGCTATTTCATTATGCCATTGTATGGAACTAAAATGGTGTCATAAGCTAGATGTAGCTTATGTAATATTTATGTGAGGCTAGAGCTGGTTCCAATGATGTGATTGTGTCTTGTTTGGTGTATCTAGGCCAAGCAAACTGAATTTTTCCTAAGTATGGGTGTGAGGTCTAGCCAAGGAGATAAGAAAGTAAAGGGAAATTTGTGTATCTTGAACCAAGGTAGCTCTCCATCCTTTCTTGTGTACATTTCTTAGTTGTATGATTGTCATTTAATGCTTGTATGTGTATTTAAATCATGAGGCTTGTCATTTGTTATTGATTTATCATTATGGTACCATTATACTTCTTGATTTTCCTTTGAAATGTGAAATTGCTCTTTATGGGTGAGGTTATGCTAGAAGTCCCTTGGATTGGGTGAAGTGAAGCTAAAAGTCCCTAAACATAGGTGAGACAAGGCTAAAAGTCTTAAGAATGAGTAAGGCTAAGTCAAATGTCCCTAAAAAATGGATGAAGCTAATCTAAAAGTCTTAAATAATAGGGTGATGCTAGGCCAAAAGTCCCTAGAGCTTGTTCTTAACCTTGACTTACTTATGTGACATGGACATTATGATTTGAATGATTCTTGGAAGTGTTTAGTGCATACTTGTATATGAATATATGCCTTGTTTGCTTACTTGAAAAGGTGAAAGAGCTATTGGGATTCCTTGAATCTTACTTTCCCCCATTTTCCATTTACTTATGTTTAGGTGAAGCCTAAGAAAGCAAAAATGGGAGCCAAGGAGCATGATTTGCAATACTTTGATAATAGAATAGTTTTTTGTACTTTAATGTCAAAGTATGTATGTATGGATCATTTTTTAGATGTAAACCCTTGATCAATTGTAAAATCATGTCAATATGTTGTATGAACCAAATGTGAAGGGAAATGAATTATATTGTATAGTTTTGACATCCTTAAGCCATGATGTTTATATGTATTTATGCAAGTAGATTGGTAGATTTGAGTTCCATGATGATTTGAACCATTTGGGAGGCTTCTATATGTTGTGTTTATGCTATGGGACGTGCTCAAATGGTCATAGGAGGTGTGGAAGACCATTTGATGCAATTTAATCCTATTATGATATCAAGAATTGCCATAATCTTAAGCTAAACCATAAACTAACCCAATGGACGATTTGAGGCATGAATATAGGTCTTATATTTTAGAGCTCTAGAGAATTTATTATGATTTTTCAAAGTTGGCCAAATTATGTAGAATCTATCACTGTCACTATTCATATGATTAGTTTTCTTTTATATATCATTCATAGGCCAAATAAAGTCCAATACTCATGACATTTTATAAGCATATAGTAGACATTCTAATCTTTCCATAGCCAGTAAGAGCACCTCATTTGGACTTGTATAGAGGGAGATATGAATTTTTGAATCTGGTTCAGCTGTAGGATGCCACCCATACTTGATGTATTATTTTATTAAATTTCTTAGGTTAAACGTAGTTTTTTTTATCTAAAATTTTTATAGTAGTTAGAGGACATCTAGAGCTTTCTAGAATGGTATAATTTTCATGATTTCAAATTTTCTAGAATTAGTTATGAATTTCTAAAATTTCATGTCAGAATATAGAACTAGAAAATCTACAACTTTACTTATGGAATTGTGTTGCTTGTGTTATGGATGGAAGATGATATTGGTAAACCCATATGGCCTATTTAACTAAAGTTGAATTATTTGGGCTTATGATAACAGTTATTTCCATTACTAAAAGTGTGAAATTCATTAAAATAATTGTTTTATGCCATTTGTGATATAATTTGAGAAATGTCTTGATATGGTGTGATATTTTTGGTATTAGAGCAAAAGTTCAGGTACTTTTTCTTGGTGATTGGCTCTTGGATTATATGAATAGCCTATGTTGTAGTGGGAATTGCCATAGAACAAATGAATTGTATAGTTAATTATTGTTGAATTAAATTGTATACTGAGGCTGTGATTCTTTTCAGATAAGATGGTTATCACTAGATGAGGCAGGCCACCTAGGGCTAAGAGGGTTGAGCCTGAGGACCCCCTGCATACCATCATGGAGAGGCTTGACAGAAAAAAGACCATGATGGGCCAGCAACGGGATATACTAGGGCAACAAAGATATATTATCCAGCAGTAGCATGAAATGATTATGTAGCTGCAGAATGTCCTAGCCAAGCAAGAAGAGATGAGGAGAGAGGCACTTATACCATAACCATCTACCTTTAGCATTCCACCTGCACCTCTTTAGGAGCCAGTTTAGACCCAAATGCCTATCCAAAAGTTGTTGAATTAGTTCAAAAAGAATGCTCCACCTTCTTTTGACAAGGAGTTGGATGCAGATAAAGCCAAGGCATGGGCCATATAGCTCGAGAAAATATTTATAATGATGGACTGTACCTTTGAGCAAAAAGCTCAACTCGCCACTTTCATGTTAAGAAAAGAAGCTGACAATTGTTGGCGTAGCACAAAATCACTGATGCAAACCAAGAATATCCTGATTAACTGGGAAAACTTCTTACTGGAGTTTTATGAAAAGTATTTCCCCAGTTTGGTAAGAAAAAAAAAAAGAGATGGAATTTATAGGGTTGAAGTAGACAGATGAGATGTTTGTAGATCAATATGTGGATAAGTTTATTAAGTTATCTTGGTATTCTTTTTACCTTTAGAGATATGATGATAAATCATAGGGGTGTGAGACTAGATTGAAGCCCCTGATCAGAGACAAAGTCACTCCACAGTGAATCAGAAATGTTAATGCCCTTGTAAAGATCAGTCGAGTAATTGAAAATAACTTGTGAGACATATTACCTACAATTACTTCAGCTAGCAAAAGAGGGGCTTCAGAATTGAAAAGACCAAGATCAAAGGAGAGTATTAGTGCAGCACCTAGTAATAAGAGAAGTGGCATGGTGCAATGGAACAGAAGGCCACAAAAGGGCAAAAAGCCTTCTAGGATCCAATTATCCCCAATGACATGCTTCAAGTGTGGGAAGCAAGGACACATTTCCAAAAACTACTTTTAAATAGATACAGTGCCTCCACCCAAGCCATAGACCTAGGGCAGAGTATTCGCTCTCACTCAGCAAAAGGCTAGTGCATCTCCCAGTTTAATTTGAAGTACACTTATAGTGAATGGTTTTTCTATAGTTGCTATGTTTGATTCGGGTGCTAGTCACTTATTTATATCTTATGATTGTGTGAGGAAATTAGGTTTAGCTATTAGTACTTTACCATTTGATATATTTGTCACCACACCTCTTGAAGGCCACGTTGTTATTTCCCATGCATGCTTGAATGTCACTGTACAGTTTAATCATTGTCATACTACCATTGATTTGATTTGTATGCCCTTTCATGACATTAATTTGATTGTTGGCATGAATTGGATAGTTGTAAATAATGCTGTGCTTGGTTATGAATATAAAACTATTACCTTACCTACTTGTGGGACTCTACGTAAGATAGGGGCTGAGTTATCCTTTTTTACCACTACCAAGGTTAAGAGATACTTAGAGCATAAATTTCAAGGGTTTCTAGTATTTTTCTCTATTCAGGTTGAGGTAAAGGAAGGGATAGAAGAGATTCCAGTGGTTAGGCAATTTTTGAAGATCTTCTTTAAAGATTTTGATTTTATTGGTTTACCTCCTAAGAAAGAGATAGAGTTCCTTATAAGCATAGTGCTTGAAGCTGGATTAGAGTCTAAAGCTCCTTATAAGATGGCTCTATCAAGCTTACTAAGCTAAAAAGCCAAATAGAGGAATTGTTAAAGAAAGAGTTTATATGCCCTAGTGTTTCACCCTAGGGAGCTCCAATGTTATTTATGAAAAAGAAATATGGTAGCTTGAGATTATGTATAGATTATAGAGAATTGAATAAAGTTACCATCAAGAATAAATATCCTCTCCCTAGAATAGATTATTTGTTAGATCAATTAGTTGGGACATCTGTATTTTCTAAGATAGATCTTAGATTTGGGTATCACCAGTTGAGGGTCAGAATTGAAGACATCTTAAAGATGGCCTTCAAAACTAGATATAGGCATTATGATTTCCTAGTGATGCCATTTGGGCCAACGAATCCACCAGTTGTGTTTATGAATTATATGAATAGGGTATTTAGACCATACTTAGATAAATTTGTTGGAGTCTTCATTGATGATACCCTAGTATACTCCAAATCTTTTGAAGAGTACGAGAGACATTTGAGACTAGTCCTAGAGACCTTAAGAGATAAAAGGTTGTATGCCAAACTTAATAAATGTGAGTTTTGGCTAACCGATATGAGATTTATAGGTCATGTGATATCACAAGTAAGGGTTACAATTGATCCCCATAAAGTAAAAGCCATGTTACAATGGGATTGACCTGGAACCATCATCAAGGTTATGAGTTTTCTAGGTTTAGCAAGATACTAGAGATGGTTTATTCAAGGCCTTTTTCAAATAGCCTTACCATTGATGAGGCTCACTAGAAAAGAGACACCTTTTTGTATGGGATGATAAATGTGAAAAGAGTTTTTAAAAGTTGAAACTCTAGTTGACCATTACCCCTATACTGATTATCCTTAACCCTAGTGGACTATTTGTAGTTTATAGTGATGCCTTGAGAAAAGGGTTATGATGTGTGTTGATGTAGCAGGGTAGAGTATTGGTGTATGCCTTTATGTAGTTGAGGCCTCATGAGGAGAATTATCCCACACACGATCTAGAGCTAGCTGCAGTGTGTTTGCTCTGAAAATATTGAGGCATTATCTGTATGGTATGACCATAAAAATTTACAATGACCACAAGAGTCTGAAATACCTATTTGATCAGAAAAAACTGAATATGAGATAGAAGAGATGGATAGAATTTTTGAAAGACTATGATTATACATTGAAATACCATTCCAGTAAAGCCAATATGGTGGTTGATGCCTTAAGTAGAAAATCCATCCATGTAGCCCATATGATGATCAGGGCACAGAAACTCATAGAAAAGTTTAAAAATATAAAGTTTAAAAATATGAACCTCTCTTGCCATATGGTATCGGGTAAGTTGTATTTGAGTGAGACCTAAATAGAGAATGAATTGAGAGCCTAGATCATAAATGCCCAGAGAGAGAATGAGTTCCTAAGCCAGGCTAGAAGTGAGATTTCCTAAGGTAGAACCTCAAATTTCTGAATGTCTGAGGATAGTATAATAATATACTGGGATAGAATTTGCATGCCTAATTAGATTGAACTAAAAGAAAGAATTTTAGAAAAGGCATAAAAGTAAGTATACTATCAATCTTGGTTGCCATCAAGATGTGTTAGGATTTAAAATGAGTATTCTGGTGGCTAGGAATGAAAAATGACATAGCCAATTATGTGACTAGATGCTTAGTGTGTCAGAGAGTGAAAATAGAGCACCAAAAACTAGTTGGGTTATTATAACCCCTAGATACCCCTAAGTAGAAGTTGGATAGTATAGCTATAGATTTTATCATAGGGTTACCCAAGACATCTTTTTGACACAATGCTATCTAGGTAGTTATTGATAGATTGACAAAGTCTGCATACTTTTTGGCTATGAGGGCTACCTAAACACTAGATAAAGTAGCCTAATTGTACATAAGAGAAATAGTGCGACTTTATGGAGTACCCAATAGTATAGTATCAAATAGAGACCCCAGGTTTACATCGAACTTCTAGAGGTCATTACAAAATGCTTTAAGGATGAAATTGTGGTTCAATACTACATATCACCCCCAGATAGATGGTCAGACTGAGAGGGCCATCCAAACCCTAGAAGACATGTTTGAGGGCATGTGTGTCAGAGATGAGGGATAATTGGGATGTGTATTTGCCATTAGCACTGTATACAATAATAGCTACCATTCTAGTATTTAGATGGCCCTTTATGAGGCTTTGTATAGGAGAAAGCATAAATATTCGTTGTCTTAGGTTGAGCTAGATGAGAGGAGCCTAATAGGACTTGAGATTATAGACCAGACCACCAAGTAGATAGAATTGATTAGAAAGAAACTTCTTATAGCCCAGATTAGACAAAAAAGCTATATTAATAAGAGAAAAAGGCTATCAGAGTTTGAGACTAGAGACTATGTATTCATTCGGGTATCTCTAGTTACTAGTGTATGTTAGTCTATTAAGGTAAGAAAGCTTAGTCCTAGGTATATTGGTTCATTTGAGATTCTTAACAAAATTAAACCCATGGCCTATCGTATTGCCTTACCTCCTAACCTAGTCCAAATCCATAATGTTTTCCATGTCTCCCAGTTGAAAAAGTACTTACCAAACCTCTCACATGTCATAGAATATGAGCATATCCAATTGCAGAAAAATCTTTCCTATGTAGTGACACCAAAGAGAATTATAAATGCCAAGCTTAAATAGCTAAGAAACAAGAACATTCCTTTAATAAAAATGGTCTGGAAAGGTATATCATCTCAAGAGGCAACTTGAGAACTGGAAGATGATATGAGAAAGTGGTATCCCTAGCTCTTTAGCTAACGTATGTATCTCAAATTTTAAAGACAAAATTTCTTTTAGGGGGTGAAATGTAATAACCAATAAATCTTCAATTGATCTAAACCCGATAAACTAAAAGAATAGCACCCTAAAGCAAGTTAATTAAAGTCTAAAGGAGACTAGGATATTAATGAGAACACCTTAAAATGTGGATTAGACCTTAAGGTTAGCCTAAAATTAGGTCAAAATGGCCAAACGGAAAGCTATACAGGCTAGTGGCATTTTTGTAATTTTAGGAAAATTTTAGAAAATGCAAAGGAGGGATTTTTAAATGAGAAAATTGAGTTTTTCGGGGTTCTTAGAGGTCTTAAAAATCATAAAAACCCCCATAATGGTCAAAACCCCTCTGGTTTGAATTTTAGAGTATTGGTTAATCAAAACTTTGACTAAATTGTTCGGTAAGGTTTTAAATCTGATTTGGGTAAAACTAAAAGCCATTTTATGAATTAGAGGACCTAAATCTTATGATGGAAAAGACAATTCTAAAAAATGAATAAAAATGAGCCAGAATAAAAAAAAACTAAAATGAGGGATTAAATTATAATTTTAAAAAGTTGTAAAAAAAAAAAGACTTTTAGGCTTCTTAAAAATGTCCCTCTTCTGCCCTCTCTTTTGACTGACTCTCTTGAACTCCAAAATAGATCTAAACTTTGCTCAAGGAGGCACACGAAAAGGGAAAGCCAAGGAAGGAACAAGAAGCTTTGAAAAGGTAAGAAATACATACTTTTTCACTTCTTCTCCTTCACTAAACCCCTTATCCTCCTTCTCCTCTCTTCTCTTATGGTTTTGGTAATCAATTTGGACATGTTTGGTGGCTAGCTCAGTAAGGGCAGGTGTAACAACTAGAAAAAGAAAAGAAAAAGAAAGAAGAAAGCTGAAAATTTTTGAAATCCTAAAATTTTTCTAAGTCTACTAGCTATAGCGAGAAATGTCCTAGTTATAGCGAATGTACCCGTTCGCTATAGTGAGAAATGGTCTAGCTATAGTGAATGTACCTATTCGCTATAGCAAGAATGCTTCTAGCTATAGCGAGTGCGAGCATCCCATACAAAAACTAGGGAGCTGCTCGCCGTAGGGCGCGCCATAGCAAAAATAGGGGTCTGGGACTAATACTGCTCGCCGTAGCGAAGGTTAATTTTCGCTATAGTGAGGGTTAGTCCGGAAAAGTGTAAAAAAGGAGAATTTGACTTCTTAAAATGTCCCAATTCATTCTTTCTCTTTTAACTGACCTAAGCTTCGACCAAAGGAGAGAAAAAGGGCATGGAGAGAGAGAGAGACCAAGAGAAGGAAGGAAAAACAAAGAAAAGGTAAGCAAGCTTGACATTTCCCTCTTTTTTCTTCTTAGAATCTTGTTCTTCTCTCTTTGCCCTCTCTTTCTATGGTTTTGGTTATTAAATTAGTTAGGTTTTAGGCATGGGTCAGAAGAGGGAAAGTAGAAAACCACTTTTAAAGAAGGCTAGCACTCATGTATCTTCACTTCTTCTTCTTTGCTTTCCTTGAGTATGTTGGTTCTACCAACTTGAGAGCTTGAGAGAGAAGAAGAGTTAGTGAACATATGCTTTATAGAGTTTGCTAAAGAACCCCCTAACTTTGTGAATAATCCCATACTCTTTATTGTGTCTAGGCTCAAGAGAAGCACCTCCATCTAGTTATGATTGTGAAACCAAGAAGGGAGAAGAGAAATTGAAAGGGAAGCTCATGTTGACTTATAAGGTAGCTCTCCACTCTTTCTTGTTGCATTCTTAGATGTAATAGTCATTGTATACTTATGTATATGCTTATTGTGTGAGACATGCCATATATTATTGCCTTGATACATTGGTACCAATATGCTTATGTGTTGGACTGTGAGAATTGCTCGGGTGAGGTAGTGCCAAAAGTCTCTTGAGATGGGTGAGGTAGAGCCGAAAGTCCCTGAGGCTGGGTGAGACAAGGCCAAAAGTCTTATAACTGAGTGAGGCCAAGTCAAAAGTCCCTAAACCAAAGGTGAGGCCATCCAAAAGTCCCTAAAATCGGGTGAGGCTAGACCAAAAGTCCCTAGAGCTCATTCTTGGCATTGATATGGTTTTCATGACATGTAAATCATGTATTATATGATTGTGAATGGTTAGATGCCTATTTGCATGCTTTGACTTATTTATATGCCTTGATTGCTTCCTTGAATGAGTGCATGAGCTATTGAGATTCCATGAATCTCACCCCCTTCCCTCTCCCATCTTAGCATGTTAGGTGGAGCTCAAGGAGATTCAAGTGTACACCAAGGAGCCTAGGAGCATGTTTAGATAGATGTTAGTTTATTTTGGTTCTTTTAATGTAAAGAGGTGCTAAAATGAATATGTAACTACTATTTTTGAGATATAAATGTTGAAGCAAGTGTAAATGTATGGAAAAATGATGTATAAACTATGTAGAGAGCCAAAGTAATGAAAATGTGGGATTTGCCCCTTTTGTGGATTGTATGCAATAATGCATTTTTGCCCGTAACATAGTGAGTTTAAAATGTATGATGATTTGGACCACTTGGACATTTCATATATACTATGTTTATGCTTTAAAACTTGTCCATGAGGTGCAAGAACATGTGGGAGGCCATTTGAACCCACTTTGAACCGTTTTGGGTGTCAAAACTGCCAAATCTGTGAGCTTCATCAAAGTATGACCAAATGAGCTCTTCTTAATATGAAATTTAGCATGTATCTAGCGTTTATGGAGAGCTTCTTGGGAAGCTAAAGTGGATAATATTTGGAGGTCTAGGGAATATTTGGCGAATTGTTGAAGTTTGGGAATTTTAATGGTTTGGTCAATGCACTATTACCATAGGTCTGAAAATGAATCTATGTCATTCATAGAACAAATGGTGTCCAATTATCATGAAATTTTATAGACAAAAACTAGACATCCATAGTGACCTATACCAACTAGAATCACCTCAATCTGAGGTCTGTAGAGAGAGAACTAACTTTCTGAAGTTCTATATCAGCATCAGGGAAGCCATCTGACCTTCATTACTGTTCCATCATTTTTCGAGGTCTAAGGGCTGCCTCTGGACTTATTTTTCTCCTCTATTTAATATCTGTAGCTTTCCAAATTGGTATATTTTGTCCAGATTGGATTTTTTTAGATTTAGTTATGAATTTTCGAAGTTCATGACAGTAAGCTGCACCAATATCAAGGACAGTCGAACCTCTGTCTCTTTTTCGATGTCAAACATCGTCCAAATGCCGACATTGTGGTTGGGAATTATTTTTACCATAAATTTAACACTAGAGCTTTCCAAAAAGCTATGGTTTGCTAGATTTCCATTTTTCTATAATTAGTTATGATTTTTTAAAATAAGAGCCAAAAATCTGACTTTTAGACCCATTTGAGAAATTGCACTTTCTTGGTTTTTGGCTTCATATCCGTGGTTTATGGCTTGTTTTATGATATGTATGAGTCTTATAAATGGAGTTTGAGTAGAGAACATGAATGATGGGTTCACGGGACCCACGGGGCAAAATATAAGCGTTTGAACCCCGTTTTATAGCATGAAAATGCCACGGTTTGTACTTATTCTTTGGAAATCATATGGAATCTAGCCAAGAGGGAGAGTAATTGCAGTTAAGGCATTATGGTGTTACAACAGGAGAGAAATTGGAAGAGCTCTTGGAAGCATAGCAAAGCACCTTTGAAAAGCTTCTAAATAAGGTAATTCTTTATGGCTAAAGCTTACCCCATCATGTTTCTTCTTCTCTTATGTAATTTGGCCAAATTAGGGGTGGTGAATTAGAGACTTTATCTCAATCCAAACATATTAGGAATAGGGGTTTTGAAGCCTAAGGAATCCAATAAAACAATTAGGGTTCATAAAAAGCCATTAGAGAACAACTTATGGCAATTAGAGATTTTGTTGCACTTTGGCAAATATGAGACTTTCTAATGGTAATTTAGGTTGTCTAAAAGTATGTATGAGCTCTAAAGACATCTAGGAAGTTTCATGGATGGTAGCTTCCCTAGGAAATGGAAGAAAACTCCATAGGCTCCCATAATGTGCTAAGTCTCAACCTAAAAGGCGAAGTGATACCTAGGGAGATTTTTCTTTGATTCCAAGGATAGAAATGGTATACATATGATTAATAAACACCAAGGAAAGCATTGGGTTGAACCTAGAAGCCATGGTTTATGAGATGAAAGTTTAGATTCCTTTTTAGGCATAAAGAAACATCTTGATATTTGGCTCCCTAGATTGAATTTGTGGTGGCTCTAATGACTTTCAATAGAGTCATATGACTTAGATTGAGTGAGAAATTAGAGTTAAGACCTTGAATTATATAGGTTGTTTCATTATGCCCTTGTGTGGAACCATAATTATGTCATAAGCTAGATGTAGCTTGTGTAACATTTATGTAAGACTATAGTTGGTTCCAATGTTGTGATTGTATCTTGTTTGGTGTGTCTAGGCCTAGCAAACTGAATTTCTTCTAGGTGTGGGTGTGCGGCCGAGCCAAGGAGATAAGAAAGTAAAGAGAAATTTGTGCATCTTGAACCAAGGTAGCTCTTCATCCTTTCTTATGTGCATTTCTTAGTTGTATAATTGTTATTGAATACTTGTATATGTGTTTGAATAATGAGGCATGCCATTTGTTATTGATTTATGATGATGGTACCATTATGCTTCTTGATTTGTGTAATAACCCTATCTTCAAATCATGGTAATTATGGTTAAATACACGATTAATGCTTAATGATCAAGGTTTAGAGTCATTAAAATTAAATATATTGTGAAAATTATAAGGAAATTTGGACCTCGATAATATTTGGTTCATTAACCACACAACCACAATATATGAGAATACATAAAAGAAATTATACTATCATGAGAGGTTTGTGATTCATCCATCCATCAATTTCAACACACAAAAACCTCCCACAAGTGTTCCTATATCATTTCCTAACATTACCATTGAAGAAACTAGGGTTTCTAGGCTAAAGGTAAGAGTTTGGGAACCTTTGTCACCACTTGAAATTCTCCCGTCGTGACTAAGTTAGGTACTGAAGCTTAAAAACTAAGTTTTTCACTTTGGCAGACTTGAACCGAGATGCTCTAGCACTGCTTCCTAAGAGCAGCGTGTCTACCGATTTCACCATAGCGGCTTGCTCGAAATCATAATAAACGATTTTTAGTCAATCGTCGAGATTGAAAGAGTCGATTCAAATGCAATATTTGTTTCCTAAATATTCAATTTAGGAAACAAATATTGCATTTGAGAAACAGAAACATTAAAGAATTTTAATTAAAAAAAGCCAATTCCAAAATGGGGTCAATTTTCTATTGAACAGTTCAAAACATTAGCAAATAGAAATTCTTACTTATATCTCATTTTGATTTTTAGTTTGTATAAAAATATCTATAAAATATAGAAACTACAAATCAAAAAACTATCAAAAAGAATATAAATATAAAAGAGCAAAAAACCAAAAATCATAAACAAATTTCAATATATATACGAAACTATTCTTTGAAATTAGACTATTCTTTGAGTCCAGCTAATTCAGATTATTCCAATGTTTGTATTTGTTGCACAAAAAAACTTTTTGAGTTCCCCGTAGAAAGAGATTTCGCTAACGAAAAAGCTTTCAATGCTGCCCAATATCCCTTCTCCTTCCAAATTGTTTTCCGAATCCTTTTTTTTGATATAGAAGTGCGTTTTTTTGGAGCTGCCATTCAAAAATTATACTAGTTTATTCATTGCTATAGTTGGATGTGAAAGACATCTATTGTTCAAAATGAATTGTTCTTTAATTAGACATATATCTATCTTATCTATTTGTTTTTCTAAATTATACTATTTTACTCCCTTTCATAAAAAATGTGGATATGTAAAAATCACATAGTCTTTTTTTTTGTTCCTAGTAATCTTTTATGTAATTCTTACAAAAAAAACTATCCTTTTATATCTCGGTCTATTTTCGTCGTATTGCATTTATACATGGAATAAAATACATCGAAAAAGTTTAAGAACCCAACCCCTTATCTTTATCCTGCTTACTTGGTCGTTTAAACGATACATGATTTTTAAAATCATGTATCTTAATTCCTTTTTTCTATCTAACTAAAGTAAACTGTTGAATATCATAACCTTTTTTCTTTTTCCAAAGATATATGTCTTTTTATTGGAATGGAAAATCAAAAATTAGTGCCAAAACGAATTACTGATTCGGAATCAAAAACTACAAAAAAATTATTATTTTTTTGAGTCATATGGATTGTTTTTTATGATTCATATCAAAATAAACTAATGTTTTTAGTTTTGGTGTAATTATTTATCCTCACTTTCTGGATATAAATTTTTGTATAAATAAATTCTTGTATAATAAGAATTTAGAATTTCGATTTTCTTAATATTACTAACTAAAAAAAAGTTTCTTTTTCACTAGTAATTTGGTCATATCATTTGACCCATTTTCACTTCGTACTTTCAACTATTGGAAATATTGCACAAAAATTCAGAATAATTAACAATAGAAAATTCTATTTCTATCTTAATCTTAATTTTTTTATTAACTGAACCCTTTCAAAAGAGATAAAATTGGCGAATAAGAAACAAAACTCATTAAGAATTAAGAATCCATTTTTTTTTCTTTTTTTTTTTTGTATGGAATATACACATCAATATTCATGGATCATACCTTTCATTCCACTTCCAGTTCCTATGTTAATAGGAGTGGGACTTCTCCTTTTTCCCACGGCAACAAAAAATATTCGCCGTATGTGGGCTTTTCCTAGTGTTTTATTATTAAGTATAGTTATGATTTTTTCGGTGTATCTGTCTATTCATCAAATCAATAACAATTCTATCTATCAATATGTAGGGTCTTGGACTATAAATAATGATCTTTCTTTAGAGTTTGGCTACTTGATCGATTCACTTACCTCTATTATGTCAATATTGATCACTACTGTTGGAATTCTGGTTCTTATTTATAGTGACAATTATATGTCTCATGATGAAGGATATTTGAGATTTTTTGCTTATATGAGTTTTTTTAATACTTCAATGTTGGGATTGGTTACTAGTTCGAATTTGATACAAATTTATATTTTTTGGGAATTGGTTGGAATGTGTTCTTATCTATTAATAGGTTTTTGGTTCACACGCCCTATTGCGGCAAATGCTTGTCAAAAAGCGTTTGTAACTAATCGGGTAGGGGATTTTTGTTTATTATTGGGAATTTTAGGTCTTTATTGGATAACGGGTAGTTTGGAATTTCGGGATTTGTTTGAAATATTCAATAACTTGATTTCTAATAATGAGGTTAATCTTTTATTAGTTACTTTGTGTGCCTTCCTGTTATTTGGCGGTTCAGTTGCTAAATCCGCCCAATTCCCCCTTCATGTATGGTTACCGGATGCTATGGAAGGGCCTACCCCTATTTCCGCTCTTATCCATGCTGCTACTATGGTAGCGGCGGGAATTTTTCTTGTAGCCCGGCTTCTTCCTCTTTTCATAGTTATACCTTCCATAATGAATGGAATATCTTTCATAGGGATAATAACAGTAGTATTAGGAGCTACTTTAGCTCTTGCTCAAAAGGATATTAAGAGAAGTTTGGCCTATTCTACAATGTCTCAATTGGGTTATATGATGTTAGCTCTAGGTATGGGCTCTTATCGAGCCGCTTTATTTCATTTGATTACTCATGCTTATTCAAAAGCATTGTTGTTTTTAGGATCCGGATCCATTATTCATTCAATGGAAGCTATTGTTGGATATTCTCCAGATAAAAGTCAAAATATGGTTCTTATGGGCGGTTTAACAAAACATGTGCCAATTACAAAAACTGCTTTTTTAGTGGGTACACTTTCTCTTTGTGGTATTCCACCCTTTGCCTGTTTTTGGTCCAAAGATGAAATTCTTAATGATAGTTGGTTGTATTCACCAATTTTCGCAATAATAGCTTGTTCCACAGCAGGATTAACCGCATTTTATATGTTTCGAATCTATTTACTTGTTTTTGAAGGATATTTAAACGTTAATTTTAAAAATTACAATGGAAAAAAAAATAGCTCATGCCATTCAATATCTTTATGGGGTAAAGAAAAAGAAGCGAAAAAAAAAATGCATTTATTATCTTTATTAACAATGAATAATAATGAAAGGGCTTCCTTTTTTCGGAAGAAGACACATTCACATCGAATTGATAGAAATATAAAAAACATAACATGGCCTTTTATTGATATTACCTATTTTGAAACTAACAACACTACTTTTTCCTATCCTCATGAATCGGAAAATACTATGTTATTTTCTATGCTTGTATCAATACTATTTACTTTGTTCATTGGGGTCATAGGAATTTCTTTCAATCAAGAAGGACTCAATTTGGATATATTATCCAAATTGTTAATTCCATCTATAGACCTTTTACATCCAAATTCAAATAATTCTGGGAATTGGTATGAATTTGTCACAAATGCAACTTTTTCGGTCAGTATATCTTTTTTCGGAATATTTATAGCGTCTTTTTTCTATAAGCCTTTTTATTCATCTTTACAAAATTTCAACTTACTTAATTTATTTTCAAAAAATGTTTCTAAAAAAATTGTTGCAGATAAAATAAGAAATGTCATATATGATTGGTCATATAATCGTGGTTACATAGATGCTTTTTATAGAATATCTTTAATTAATAATGTAAGAAAATTAGCTAAACTAAATTATTTTTTTGATAGACGAGTAATTGATGGAATTCCAAATGGGGTGGGTATTACAAGTTTTTTTCTGGGAGAGGTTATAAAATATGCAGGGGGTGGCCGAATTTCTTCGTATATTTTATTGTATTTTTTTTATGCATTAATCTTTTTATTAATTTACTACTTAAATTAATTAAAAATTTTCATTTAATATAAATAAAAAAAAGAAATATTCAAAAATATTATTTTATTAGATTTTTATATTTCAATTTTTGAAATTTAGAAATTTCAAATAAATTAAAATAAAATATTAAATAAATTTTTATAATAAATAAATTGTCTATTTTTCTATTTATTTTTAGAATTTAATATATATTTAGAATTTTATAATAAAATATAATTTTAAATAGTAAATATTTGTAATAAATAAAAAAATAATAAAGATTCGAGACATAAAATTTCTCAATTCTGACATAATGTACTTATTAGATCGAATAAGTACATTAGATTTAATAGAATTATTTTGCTGTATCCAGACTAATACCAATCCAACCCATTTCATGAATAAAATGTGACCAATTAACCAACCAACAAAACTACTTGTTAGAAATAAAAATGGGTTGTTGCATCGAAACATATAAATGTTGACTAATCTGACTAACATTAAGCTTGGTAAAATGAAAGGGTTCAATAACTGAAAAATAAGATTATTCAGGAATATCCTTTGAATGCTAAAATTACGCATTGAATTTTGATTAGTGGATCCATAATTCAAAAAGTGTTTGTGATTATTGCAGAAGAAATGAAATAAAAGATAGGGTAGAGCTATGACAGTTATTGTATGAGGTCTACCCAATGCTAGATGCAAAGGCGCATAATAGATCGATATGAACATCATGAGCTGTCCCGTAATAAAACCAGTTGTTGCTGATACTTTCTTCTCGGTTCCTTCTTCCATAACCCGAGCTCGGAGAAGGAAGAGATAAGAGGGCCCTATGGAGAATGTGGTCAGAAATCCATAATAGAGTCCGACCTGGACTAAAAAATCTGCAGTTCCTAATGGAATAGGTAACAAATCAACTTTGCTGCCCACTGCCACTAAATCACCACCCCTCTAAGTCAAACTAGTGCTTATTGTTGCACCAGGGGCCATTGCACCAAGTGCTAAAGCGTGGGTGTTTTGTATCCATTGAGCAAAGACGGGTTGTAATTGTATAGCGGTATCTGAAAACATATCTTGGGGGCGCCCTAAAGCACTCATGGTATCATTATGAATATACAAACCAAAACTGTGAAAGCCTAAAAATATACATACCCAGTTGAGATGGGATATGATTGCATCGCGATGCCTAAGGACATAAAATCGTACAATTTTCTTGATCTAAATAAAGCAGGTTTTACATGAAGAAGATTTGGCTCAGCATGTTCTATTCGATACGGGTAGGAGAAGAACCCGACTCGGTATTCTTAAAAAAATAGAGAAATCAGAACCAAGTCAAGATGATACGGATCAACCCCTCTTCTTGCGCCAAAGATCTTACCATTTCCGAAGTAACTGGAGTTACATCTATTTTTCCATTTCAATTCAAGAGTTCTTATGTGTTTCCACGCCCCTTCGAGACCCCGAAAAATGGACATGTCTCTGTGTTTTCCCATCGAGAATTCTTTGCAGATGAAGAGATGTCAAGGGGGCTTCTTACTTCCCAAACAGATCCTTCTACATCTATGTCTAAACGCTGGTTTATCAAGAATACGCAAGAAAAGCATTTCGAATTGTTGATTCATCGCCAGAGATGGCTTAGAACCAATAGTTCATTATCTAATGGATTTTTCCGTTCTAATACTCTATCCGAGAGTTATCAGTATTTATCAAATCTGTTCCTATCTAACGGAACGCTATTGGATCAAATGACAAAGACATTGTTGAGAAAAAGATGGCTTTTCCCGGATGAAATGAAAATTGGATTCATGTAACAAAAGAAAAGTTTCCCATTCCTTAGCCGGAAAGATATGTGGCCATGAAATAGGGATTAAGTGAAACAGAATTGACTGGGTGGTAGAGTCGTGGAAACACCTGTTTCTTCCATATTTTGGACCTTAGCTCCATGGAACAATATGCTACTGCGGAAACATGGAAGAATTGAAATCTTAGATCAAAACATTATGTATGGATGGTATGAACTGCCTAAACAAGAATTCTTGAAGAGCGAACAACCAGAGCTATTACTCACTACATCAAAAAATTTCCATTAATGAAAGATGTAAATCCATTGGAAAATCAAAAATACGTATGCCATGGGAAAAAGGAGAAGTCCCACTCCTATTAACATAGGAACTGGAAGTGGAATGAAAGGTATGATCCATGAATATTGATGTGTATATTCCATACAAAAAAAAAAAAAGAAAAAAAATGGATTCTTAATTCTTAATGAGTTTTGTTTCTTATTCGCCAATTTTATCTCTTTTGAAAGGGTTCAGTTAATAAAAAAATTAAGATTAAGATAGAAATAGAATTTTCTATTGTTAATTATTCTGAATTTTTGTGCAATATTTCCAATAGTTGAAAGTACGAAGTGAAAATGGGTCAAATGATATGACCAAATTACTAGTGAAAAATAAACTTTTTTTAGTTAGTAATATTAAGAAAATCAAAATTCTAAATTATTATTATACAAGAATTTATTTATACAATAATTTATATCCAGAAAGTAAGGATAAATAATTACACCAAAACTAAAAACATTAGTTTATTAATAACAACAAAGTTTCTAAATAATAAATACTAAGAAATAATTAAAAAATAAAGTAAAAAATAAGGTAAAATAAGGTAAAGTAAATAAAAAACCAAGCAATTATGTTGTATTAACACTACATAAATAATCGACATAGATACAAAAGGGGCGTATGCGAAAATTAAGGAAAAAGGTAGAGATCGGGTTTATTCAATCAATAAATAGAATAATTCAATCAATATAATATAAATAGAATAAGAAAGCTTAACCTAACCCCCTTTATTTTAAAATTTCTTCAGAGAATTCCAACAAAAACCACCTCATTGAGGGTAATGTATTTATAGATCCAATTACTTCATTTATTACTTCATTTATTCATTTGTCCATTTTTTTATTTTCTATTATTTATATCAATAAAAATGGATTTTTGTAGTTATAGAAAACAGCATTCTATAGCAGCAATAAGAAATAATAAATTAGGTATGAATAGAGCAAGAGAGCGGGGGGGAGGGGGGATAAGAGAGAAAAGGATTATATAAATCTATATACAAGTCATCCACACCCTCTTTTTTTTTTTTTCTTTATTTTATTAATTGAATTTCGTTTGTTGATTAGGACAAAGTTCCATAAAAACACCCGCTCTTTTTGAAATATCCTGAACAGTTCCTGTAGGTTGAGCGCCTTTTTCAAGGAAATATAGAATAACAGGAATATTTAAATAGGTTTGATTCTTTATCGGATCATAAAAGCCCACTCTCCGAAGATCTCTCCCCTCTCTTCGGGATCGAACATCAATTGCAACGATTCGATAAACGGCTCATTGGGATAGATATAGATAAACAATACACCCCCCCTAGAAACGTATAAGAAGTTTTCTCCTCGTACGGCTCGAGAAAATTCGAAATTATGTCTATGTATAGAATTATGATGTCAAATAGATCCATAAAATCATCAAATCAATTAGACTATGATTTAAATTAAATATTTTTTTTCTTATTCTTTCCCGAAAAAAGAATCACTCGTATTCGCAACCTCATAACTCAAGTTGGATAACTCTCAAATAACTCAAAGGAAAACAAAACCTTTAGTTAGGTATTTTATTTCATTTATTGAGCGGTCTCTACCCCCCCTTCTTGTCTGTCTCCTTTAGAATCTATTTTTCGTCTTCAGTCTAATATAGTTGTTGAGACAATTGAAAATGGTATTTACTTGTTCCATGATCCGTTAGCTTTTCCTTGAATCATTGGGTTTAGACATTCCTTCGAGGATCTTTAATCGTTTCAAAAATGGCAGCAACATACCAATTTTGTTTTATTTCTTTCCATCCAATTTTGTTTTATTTCTTTCCATCAAAGAATCATACAAATAGATGGTTGATTCCCCCAGATCCACTTTTGATTGAAAAAGTTTTATTTATATTAACGATTAACTTTTATTATTTAATAAAATAGATAATAAGAATATTTCAAAATCAAGCACAAGCAAGGAAAACACAGAAAACAAAAAAATCAGATTTTTTATTCTTCACGTCCCGGATTACGTCCTGGATCGTTAGATAGGAATCCGAAGATGAAAAGAGAAACAAAGAATATCACTACCGTGTAAACAAATAGTTTTAGAGTAAGCATTACACAATCTCCAAGATCATTAAAAAAAAGAAAGAGAATAGATTCTCCTATACTACACATTATGTTTCTTTTGATACTAAGAAATGAAGTGATTTCGAGAAATAGAAAAAACTTTTCAGAAATTTATTTGTAATAAGAGTCGATTCCTTTATTACAAAAAATTTCCTTTCATATCTGTGACACCTTAATCTACTACCGCTACCTAGCCTCTCACTGGGCTCGGTTCCATATGATTCCCAAAGAAACAACACTAGTCCGTGGCATTTTCATGCTATGAACCGGGGTTTCATACACTCAACTTCTGCCCTGTGGGTCCTGTGAACCCATCATTCATCTTCTCTACTCAAACTCCACTTATACAACTCATACATAGCATAAAACAAACCATAAGCCACGGGTATGGAGCCAAAAACCAGAAAATGCACTTTTCTCACTTGTGCCCAAAAGTCTTATTTTGGCTCTAACTTTGGAAAATCATAACTAATTCTAGAAAAATGGAAATGCAGCAAACTTTAGCTTTCTAGAAAGCTCTAAGTGTTAACTGTACACTAAAAATCATTTCCAATCAAAATCTCAGAATTTAGACCATGTTTGACATCCAAAATGGGAGGAAGGTCCAGCTGTCACTGTTTTTGGTGCAGCTTTCTGTCATGACTTTCAAAAATCCATAACTAAATCCAAAAAAATCTAATCTGGGCACATTATACCAATTCAGAAAGCTATGGATGTCTATTAGAGGAGACAAATAATTTCAGATCATTTTAGTAGCTCCTACACCCCGAAAACCGATGGAACAGTGACGGGGGTTAGATGAGCTCCCTGATGCTGATATAGAATTTCAGACGGTCCAATCTCTCTCTACAGACCTCCAATTTAGGTGATTCTAGTTCCTATAAGTCAATGTGGTTGTCTAGTTTATGTGTATAAAATTTTAACACATTTGGAATCCATTTGGTCTAAGAATACCACATATTTCATTTTCTAGTTTATATGAACAGTACATGACCAATCTATTAAATTTTCCCAAATTCAACAATTCACCAAATATTCTCTAGATCTCCAAATATTACCCACTTTAGCTTCTCAAGAAGCATTCTACAAACTCTAGAGGCATGCCAAATTTCATGGCAAGAGGAGCTCATCCGGTCATACTTTGACGGAGCTCTCAAAAACACCGGTTTTGGCACCCAAGAGGTCCAAAACGGGTCCAAATGGCCTCTCACACGCTCTAGCCACTCATGGACAAGTTTAAAAGTATAAAACTAGGATATATAATAAGTCCATGTGGTCCAAATCAACATACATTCTAATCTCGCTATGCTACGGCCAAATATACACTACTTCATGCATTCAATAAAAAGGGCAAAACCCTCATTTCCATTAATTTGGCTA
This sequence comes from Erythrophleum fordii, assembly GCA_032878935.1. Taxonomy (NCBI): domain Eukaryota; kingdom Viridiplantae; phylum Streptophyta; class Magnoliopsida; order Fabales; family Fabaceae; genus Erythrophleum; species Erythrophleum fordii. Next base: position 23,858,612 of record JAVQMF010000054.1, on the reverse strand, counting down.
TAAACATAGTTCGTACAATATCATTTCATATTTTTACACTTGCTACAACCTTTACAACTCAAAAATAGTGGGCGCATATACAATGTGGCACCACTTTACATCAAAATATCAAAATAAAAGTAACATTCTCCTATACATGCTCCTAGGCTCCTTGGTGTGCACTTGCTTCTCCTTGTGCTCCACCTAGCATGTTAAGTTGGGAGGGGAAGGGGTGAGATTCAGGGAATCTCAGTAGCTCATGCACTCAATCAAGTAAGCAATCAAGGCATATAACAAGTCAAGGCATGTGAATAAGTACTTAGCTATTCTCAAACAACCAACACACGATGTACATGCTATGGAAATCACAACAATGCCAAAATTGAGCTCTAGGGACTTTTGGTCTAGCCTCACCTGAGTCTAGGGACTTTTGGATGGCCTCACCTGAGTTTAAGGATTTTTGACTTGGCCTCACTCGTTTGAGACTTTTGGCCTTGTCTTACCTATCTCAAGGGACTTTCAGCTTCACCTCACCCGAGCAATTCTCACATTTCAACACACAAGCATATTGGCATCAATGCATCAAAGCAACAGCATATGGCATATTTCACACAATAAGCATATACATATTCATACAATGACTATCATATCCAAGAATGCAACAAGAAAGAGTGGAAAAGAGAGCTACCTTTGGAGCCAAAGCCAACACAAGCCTTCCCTTTCAATTTCTCTTCTCCCTTCTTAATTTCACATTCACACCTTGATGGAGGTGCTTCACTTGAGCCTAGACACAATTAAAGAGCATGGAATTACTCTCTTAACATGGAATCATCATATTAAACTCTCCTACATACCAGAACCTAGAGTTCTCTCTCTCTCTCTAGAATGCCATCAACTCTTTCTCTCTCTCAAGCTCCCATGGTAGTGGAAACCACATTTTCAAAGAAAACACAAAGATTCAAAGGTGTTTTCCACTTTCCCTCTTCTGACCCATGCCCAAAATTCAACCATTTTCACAAACAAAATCGCAGAAAAAGAGGGCAAAGAGAGGGGATCAGAAATCTAAAGAGAAATGGGGGAAATTTCCTTACCTTTCCCTTACTCTTCCTCCTTCTCTTGATCTCTCTCACTCTCCATGCCTCTTTTCTCTCCTTGGGTTGAAGTCTAGGGCAGATATGAGAGAAGAAATGAGTTTGGGCGTTTAATGAAGTTTGATTCTCGCTATTTACTCTCTTTCGGACTGACCCTCGCTACGGCGAAAATTAACCTTCGCTATAGTGAGCTCGTGTTATCTGGCTTCGCTATGGCGAGGCTTAACCTTCGCTACGGCGAACTCGCATCAGTTTCCTTCGCTATGGCGAGTTTCGACCTTCGCTATGGCGAACTCGCGTTAGTTCCAGACCTCACTCTCGCTATGGCGCACGCTACGGCGAGCAACTCCCTGGTTTCTGTATGGACTACTGCCAGCACTCGCTATAGCTAGAATCTCATTCGCTATTGCGAGAAGGCATTCTCGCGACAGCGAGGCCTTTTCTCGCTATTGCGAGGAGACTTGGCAAAATTTCCATATTTCAAATTTTTCCAGCTTTCACTTCCTTTCTTTTCCATTTCTTTTCTTTTTCCCGGTTGTTACAATATCCATAATTAGATATTGGTGGGGGACTCATAATAGGATTTTTCAATGGAAAAATGTAAGAATGAGGAAATGAGATGGCCTAGATTTTTCTTGTCTATAAACAATTTCAATATTTGAATCCAGGATTCACACTGTAAAACTTATCTGATCTTATAAATTGAAATTGTTAAAATGTTCGAATTTTTTTCGAATAAATTTTGAATTCTTCTAGGACAGTATTCAAATTAAGGATCTCATCGAAAACTTACAGCAGCTTGCCAAACAAAAGCTAAGAGAAAAAAGAGTACAGGTATTACTGGCATAATATCTACAATTGGATTCAAAAAAGCGTAGGCTTCAGGTAATTTCGCGAAGAAAAAACTACTTGAATAAAGGGCGGAGTTAATACAAATACAGACCAAACTAAAGATATTAAGCATAACAAACATTTTGTTCTTTAAGATAATTGTATTTTTTTCTTTTTGTGAGTTAAATTAATTAAAATTAAGTTAATATTATTAATATATTCTGAATTTTATAATAAATGAATTTTTAATTTATTTTATTAATTTCGTTTTTTTTGTTGTTATTTATTTCATTTATGATTTATACTATTTATAAATAAAAAAAGAAATCCAAAAAATTGAAAATAATAATAAATATAATCAATAAAAAAATTGAATTAATTACAAATAAAATGATGAATTAAATAAAAAAAGTAGACCCCAAAAATCCTTCTTTGATTTGAACTTATCCTTTTCAAAATCTTTCCATTCTGAAATAAAAAGAAATAAAAAATAGAAGAAATCATACTTTCATGCAATATCTTAATTGAATTCTATGTAATGATCAATAATTTCAGTTTAATTCTATATTTAGACATATCAAAATTCTAGCAACAATTTATTCTATAGATATTTAGATATTTGGACTGGAATTGACGAACAACCAATACCAATAATAGTGTTTATTAGTGTTGAATAGAAATAGAAATGGGGCGTGGCCAAGCGGTAAGGCAACGGGTTTTGGTCCCGCTATTCGGAGGTTCGAATCCTTCCGTCCCAGAGCATATCCATTCATGATATATATCATATCTGAATACAAATTGTATATCAGAATAAAGATTGCCCTTTTTTGAGAAACCTTCTATTTAAGAGTATATAATATTGGGTAGAATGTGATTCTTCTTTTTTTTTTTTTTAATGATTCGTCTCTAAATCGAGTCACTTTGAAGATGTAGATTCAAAAAGAACTTATTTTTTTTTATTCATGTTATTGTTGTTATTGTATATTAAAAATGTATAATATATATTATTCTAATAAAAACTAATAAAAATAGATTCTAAATAGAAATATAGAAATTCAATATAAATTTCTATTTAATATAAAATAGAAATAGAATCTATTCTATAATGAATATATTAATTATTTATTAGAATATTAATTTATAAGAATATTAATTTATAATTTCTAAATTTGAACCCTTTACGGTGAAAAATGGAAAAAATGGGTATTTCATCCCCTTTTTTATACAATGCGAAATCGATGACCTATGTATAAAGTAATAAGAATTCTTTGGATTTGAAGAAAAAAAAAACAACTTTGCTGACAATTATTTGTTTGGTCAGAAGAGTCCTCCGAATATTCTGGTCTTGTATTAGTAATAAGTTTCGATCTTTTTTTTGGAATATGAATAGAGAAGAGAAGATAGGTTCATTACATAAAAAAAAAGATATGGGAAGTTCCCATAAGTAATTGAGCGTGAGAGCCAAATAAGCTCATGAGCTTAGTTCTTCACCGTCAAGAAACGAAAGAAGACTTCCATCTCCAAATTGAACTCAGACGTAGCTTGCTTCTTTTTGGGTGTGAAGTAGTGTCAAACCAAAATATCCAACAAGCATTAGCTTTTCTTGAAAAGGAGGTGATCCAGCTGTACTGGATAGAATATATGTACATAGATGGATTTTATCCGCATAGCGGCTCATTAAGGAACAAGAAATTGGATTTACCTAGTGAGTATAGTATAGGTAAAATGGTTTATTGATATTGGATTTGCTAAATATCAATGTAATGAATTATTTCAAAACCGATTCTAATTGAATTGATCCTCATCATAACGAAATTCATTTGATTGATACATGTACCCACCAATTCAACATAGATACAAGATTTTTCATCGAATCGTTGATAAATGGATTCAATTTGTCCCTCAACCAAATTCTTATCGAAAAACAATTTTTCAATAACTTGTTGATCCCTATCCCTCTTCCCGGATTTCCAGATTGATTATCGTTTTTTAATTTCCCAGCTTAGAAATATGCCCACCGAATCTTTCTTAACAATGAATGAAAGTAAAAGAAATGAAGTTTAACCCCCTCGCCTTTTCCAGCAAACCAATCATTCCCTGAAAGGCTCCTATCTTTTTTCGTATTACTTTTTTTTTCAATTTTTAGAATTATAGAGTGATGATTGGAATGAACAATTTCTAAATTAAAGAATAAAAAAATTCTATGGAATTCTGAAAGACAGAAAGATCCTTTTGATTGAGTCATATCATTCCATTATATTGACAATTTCAAAAAATTGTTCATACTATGAACAAAGTATAATGGCGGTCGGGCAAGTATGCCCCCATCGTCTAGTGGTTCAGGACATCTCTCTTTCAAGGAGGCAGCGGGGATTCGACTTCCCCTGGGGGTAGGGTACTACGAAAGGAAGTTGATCGTGGATTATCAATAAAGACTGAAATTGATTCTTCCTGGGTCGATGCCCGAGCGGTTAATGGGGACGGACTGTAAATTCGTTGGCAATATGTCTACGCTGGTTCAAATCCAGCTCGGCCCAATAATTCGTTGATCCACCATGAAATGGTGTAACCTTTTGTTGTTCTCCGGAAATGCCCGATGCGCTCTGATACGGAAGAATAAAAATCTGCTACATCCCTACCACTATTTATTTTATTACGTATTTTTTCCACAAATTCAGATCTTGCTAATGATCTAAATTCATATCAAGATCTGTAAGTATAAAGTCTATTACGTACTTTCGCTGGTTCAGATCTTGCCGCGACTAAGTTACTCTCAGGAATCTTATTGGGCAACTCATGTGAATTTTGCTACGGCTATTAAGTTGGACTGTCACTGCGGTGGAAATGCCTCATAGAGCTACTATTCGAAGTCCCACGATTCTTGCCTCGGTGGAATACACTAGTGTTATGGAAAGGCTTGCTACTAGACACTCCTTACCTAGTTCCCTCTACTTGCGTCGCGACAAGGTTTCCTCCTGCCACCCTCTTGGGGGATTTTTTTTGCGCTGAGCCACAACAAGATTTCTCAAGCCGCGGCATTCCTCACCATTGTCACTCTCTAGGCCGCGGCAAGTCCTTCCTAGCTACGGTGTACTCCCTCCTGTAACTACATCTCTCAAATTTCGTCCTATGCACTCTAATTCTCTTCCTAGGAATACCCTAGGACCACTCCCCCTCATTTTGTATAACTCTAATAGTATTTATCTATCCTATTTACCCAGCTATTCTACCATTACCAATTCAAAACTTAAATGTTAATTTCTACTTCTCCAACTACCCTATATCAGCAAGTCCATAGAGTAATAACAGCAAGAATTCATGAACTATCAACAATTAACATTCGATATACATTCCGTTAGAGATTTCATACATCAATGGTTTATATCAACATCTAATGCATCACACAACTATATTTCCAATAGTATACCATACCATAAATTTAGTAAAATTCATACATCAGGTGTTTATAGGTTTATACATATAATATCAAGCTAAGATGAGTCCTAACTTCTCAATAGATACATCTTGCTTAATCAAAATATAAGAGCCTACACTTGCAACATGATTACATGATGATGCTATACAAAAAGGAATACAAAATTTAGCATCTATTCTAAATAAACTAATATAAGTGTAGCCTCCTCCCTATATGGTTGGAGCTCATGGATTTTCATCCACTTGCTTCCTCTTATCCTTACTCGAAGAGCCTTCACCTGAAAGTATGATCCCATGAAATGGGTTGAGATGCGAATCTCAGTAACCAAGGAAGTTTCCATTCATATAATCCAATTTAATTAACATATATGCATGAATTAAAATTAACATCAGAATCATATCAGTCATATCAGCAAAGGAAATGATTAGGGTACTATGATTACCATCTCATACTAGCAATCATATTTTCATATGTTAAATGCCAATAACACCGGGAGAGGCCCGTCCAAGGCACCCACTCCCCAATGAGCACAACTAGGGCTCAGTGCATTTGGGGTCTAATCACAACTTGATGCCTGATCGAAGCACATGCATAGGTAGCAACCGCAACACAGCTCCACCATGAACTTACAAGGTCTAAACACAATACAATAGATAACTAACCAATTCATTTAGCATTTCAAATCATTCATGTATATCAAATATGAAATTAAAGCAGATATATGCATGGAATTAATATAGTCCCAGTTACCTCACTTGTAGCCAATCCTTTAAAAGCCAATCAAATGCCACTTCGGCCTATGGACATAAAACCAAGCCATTACTATCCCTAATCATAATTTATATCAGCAAACCCATCACTTAAAGAGTTAAGCTATATAGAACTACTCAGAAACACTTACCTAATTACCACTAAAACCAAATTCGGATTTGATTGAGCCTACCCCAGAAATCTCAAAATGACACCTTAAATTCCAAGTAAATTCATATAAAAACAATACCCATATTATAAATCAGCTATAGGGGTCTCAAACTAGTAGAAAAAGCATTAAAATGAAGAGTTTATACTTACCTAATAACACCCTCAGCCCCAACCTACGAAATTTCACCAAGAAAATCCCAAACAACCATATTTTAGATTTTGGGTATAGTGAAAATACTCCAAATGAAAAACTAATTAGGCCAAAATGAAGAGAAAGAGAAGGTGATTAAGTTATACAACTATTACCTTAGCTGAATCTTGCTCTAGAAATGGGAAATGGAGGAAATATGTCAAGAACCCTAGCCTCCCCTTTAGACCTCCGAATTTCCCTTTTGTTTCTTGTGTTTCTGCAGAATGGGGGTGGCTAAGTTAGTTTTTAGAGTTTTAAGTTGGGTCTAATATGGGTCATGGGTTGACCCAAAGGTCCAATACGAAGTGGATTTTAGATTTAAGCCTTATTGGGCCAGCTTTCATGTGTTGGGCTACAAAATTTTAATTGGGTTTGGCCAAGTTTAAAGAACTCAATTGATTTGGGTCTACACAAAGGTTATTGGGCCATTTATAAGAGCTTATGGAAGTTAGATCTTAGATCTCTAATTCATTAAATTGTATTGGGCTATCTAGGTGCTCTCTCTTAGGTCAAGTCTCATAATAAATGGTTGGGTTTGCACCTAGAATTATTAGGCCTCCATTACCTCTTAACCTTTGCATACTTAATTTAATTTGGGCCTAGATAGGGTTTCTAATTCAATTAAATCCCAAACTTATATTAATAATTTATCTCTCTAAAATTTTCATTCACGTAACTTACCCAGTCATTCTATATTAATTATTCTTAATTAACCCAAATCCATAGTTAACACCTTGATTAATTTTGGGGTGTTACAATTTTCCTTTAAAATGTGAAATTGCTCTTTATAAGTGAGGTTGTGCCAAAAATCCCTTAGATTGGTTAAGGTGAAGCCAAAAGTCCCTAAACATGGTGAGACAAGGTTAAAAGTCTCAAGAATGAATGAGACTAAGTCAAAAGTCCCTAGAAAGTGTGTGAAGCTAATCCAAAAGTCCCAAATAATAAGGTGAAACTAGGCCAAAAGTCCTTAAAACTTATTCTTGACCTTAACATGCTTATGTGACATGGACATTATAATTTGAATGATTCTTGGAAGTGTTTGGTACATACTTATATTCTTTAACATGAATATATGCCTTGTTTGCTTACTTGAATGGATGAAAGAGCTATTAGGATTTCTGGCATCTCACTCTCCCTCATTTTCCATCTACTTATGTCTAGGTGAAGCCCAAGGAAGTAAAAATAGGAGCCAAGGAGCATGATTTACAATATTTTGATAATAGAATAACTTTTTATGTACTTTAATGTCAAAGTGTAATATCATATCTATATAAGCCTCAACTCATGGCAAAATTGGCATATAACACTCATTTGCATGACAACAGCACTTTTAACGTTAGTATTTTGGGTCATTAAAAGATCAATTAATTCATTTTTGGCTAAATGGACCATGTGAGCTCACCAAATTCATTTTCCATCCATAACACATTTTTTCAACTAGAATTATCACAATTTGAAACTCAAAACTTAAGTCCAAGCCATAGATCATAAAATAACATCTCACTTTGCATTTTGCCATACATTCCATATTTTGATATAAACTTTGAAAAATCATAACTAATTCTAAAAAAATTAAAATCATGCAAATTATACCATTTTAGAAATATATGGATGTCCTCTAAATACCATAAAAGTTTCATATCAAAACAACTAGGTTTGCCCTAACAAAGTTTGATGAAACAGTAACACTGGTTATTGATATGTCCTACAACTGAACTCAAATTTAAAATGTTTATTTCTCCCTCTATAGAGCTCCAAATGAGATTCTCTTAGTAGCTACAGAAATCTTAGGATGTCTATTATATGTTTTGAAATTCCATAAGCATTTGACTTTATTTGGCCCTCGAGTGACATAGAGAAGTAAACTAACCATATGAGCAGTAACAGTAATAATTCTGCATAATTTGGCTAACTTGAAAATTCATAATAAATTCTCTAGATCTCTAAAAATAGTTCTATTTAGCTCTATAAAAAGTTCTAGATGAGACCTATATTCATGCCAAATTTCAAGCAACAAATCATCCATTTGATTAATTTGTGGTTCAACTCAAAATTATGTCACATTTTGCATCCATAACATGGTCAAATGTTATCAAATGGCCTTCTAGCCATTCCATAACCACTTGAGCACATCCCAAAGCATAAATGCAACATATAAAAGCTTCTCAAATAGTCTAAAACATCATACATCTCAAAACCACTTTCCTAGTTGCCATTATGGATACTTACATCAAGGCACTAGGATGTCAAAAATCCACATATGCATACATTTGGTTCCAAAATGGATTTGTACATAATATTTACATACATTTGCTTGTGCTCAATGATTCATATCTCATAAACATCATTTATATACAAACTTTGCTATCAAAATACATCAATTCTATATTTTATTATCAAAATTTCATTTTTCAAGGTGCTTGACCTCCATTTCTTACTCCATTTGACTCACTTAGACATGGTTAAACATATGTGGGGGAAGAGTGAGATTCAAAAAATTTAAATAATTTTTTACCCCTTCAAACATAAATAGAAGATACATTTTTATGTCATAGAATGCATACATGCCATAAAAGCTTCTAATGAACATACATAAACATATTTTCATGTCATATACACTCATATAAGTCAAATATAGGCTCTACGGGATGTTGGTCTAGTCTCACCCAATTTCTGTGAGACTTTTGAATTTGTTTCACCCACTTTAAGGGACTTTTAACTTGGCCTTACTCTTTCTTGAGACTTTTAGCTCTATCTCACCCATTCTTAGAGACTTTTGGCTCATCCTCACCCATTCTAAGGGACTTTTGGCATAACCTCATCCATTCAAGCCATCTTGCATTCAAAACATGTTTTTAAGAAGCATAATGGTACTATAGCATTTCATCAATAGCTATAAACATATCTCATAGCCCAAACATGCACATAAACATCCAATGACAATCAAACATCCAAAAAATGCTACAAAAAATGTTAGAAAGTTGCCTTAAAACAAGAGCACCAACTTTTCTCTCTTGGTTATTTTTCTCCTTTTCGGCCACTCACCCACAACTAGGAAGAGCTTGATTCACTTGGCCTAGACATATCAAATGAGACACAATTACATCATTGGAGTAAGTTCTAGCTTCACAAAAACTCTATGCAAGATTACTTTATTCCATGGCATGGTTATAAATCCATATAAGAACATAATGAAGCTGCCCCTAGAATTCATGGTCTTGGCTCCAATTCCTCATTCATTCTAGGTCATATGACTCCATTTAGACTCATTAGAGTCATCTCCAAGTCAATTCAAGGAGCCTAAACTCAAATTGCTTCTTTATATCTTAAAATGGAGCCTAAACTTCCATCTCATAAAGTATGGCTTTTAAATTCAAACTAATGCTTTCTTTAATGTTTATTAATCATATCTAGGCCATTTCTATCCTTGGAATCAAAGAAAAATCACCCTAAGTGCTACTTCTAGCTTTGGCCGAGACATGTACAAGGTAATCAACCTATAGAGTTTGCTTGATTTTCCCTAAGGAAAAGGCACTTGTGAAGTTTCCTAGATGTCTTAAGAACTCATACATACTCTTACATAGGCTAGATTATCCTTAGAAAGCTTTAAGAATGGCTAAGTGTAATAAAATCCCTAGATTTTACAACTTGAATTCTAAAGCTTCTCTTTTAAATCTAATTGCATGTTCTTATTTCTCATACTCAAAACCTTTGTTCCTACCTTGGTTTGGTTATAATTCATCTCCTCTTAGATGGCCTAGAGTTGGCCGAAACTATGCACGAGAAAAGGAGCAAGTAGAAGCAACAAAATCCATGAAAATTTACCTTGTTTGCAAGCTTTTCCAAAGAACTTTCTAATGCTTCCAAGCTCTCTTGCAAACTCTCCCTTCTTCTTACTAAACCAACCATAGAACAACCCCACTTTAATCACCAAATCCACAAGAGAAGAGAGGAGAAAGAAAAGAATAAGTTTTCTAACGTAAGAAGCATGGAAAAAACCTTAAATCCTTACCTTTTTTGCTTAGTTTTCCTTCTTTCTCTTCTACCTCTTGGTGCACCTCCTTGAGTTGGTCTCACTTATGGTTTGGGGCAAAAATAAGGTTGGTTAAGAATGAGGGAGAGATGGGGTATGACATATAAGAAGCAAGGGGTTTAAGACTTTTTCAAATTTTCAATTTAGTCATTTTTCTTAGTTCTTTCCATTTGGTCTTATTTCAACTCCTTTTTAGGAAATGTCTTTTGCATTATGAAATTTAGATCCTTTAATTCATAAAATGCCTTTGATTTTACCTAAATTGGATTAAAAACCTGCCCGAATGAATTAGTCAAAGTTTCTGTCAACCAATACTCTAAAATGTAAATTCGAGAGGTTTTAACCATTCTAAAGGTTTCTATGGTTTTTAGGGCCTCTGAGAACCCCAAGAAACTCAATTTTTCCATTTAAAGATCCCTTCTTTGATTTTTTTAAAATTGACCAAAATTACAAAAATGCCACTGCTTTTCGTCTAATTTTGTTTAACTATTCTAATTTTAATTGTAGGACACCTTTAGCCTTGTATCCTCATTTTTAGTTGTTTATATTATCATTCTAATTTTTGTTTGGCCTCTAATCATCCCATTTAGGAGACTTCTTTTTATAATCTCCTTATTTTAAGGGTTTTAGGATAATGGGATATTACACAAAGTATGTATGTATAGATTATTTTTCAGATGTAAACCCTTAATCAATTGTAAAACCATGTAAATATGTTGTATGAACCAAATGTGGAGCCAAATGAATGAGATTGTATAGTTTTGACATCCTTGAGCCATGATGTATATATGTATTTATACAAGTGGAATGATGGATTTGAGTTTCATGATGATTTGAACCATTTAGGATGCTTCTATATGTTGTGTTTATGCTATGGGACGTGCTTAAATTGTCATGGGAGGTGTGGAAGACCATTTGATGCAATTTGACCCTATTATGATATAAAAAATTACCATAATCTTGAGCTGAATGACAAACTAATCCAATGGACGATTTGAGGCATGAAATTTAGCATGAATATAGGTCTTATCTAGAGCTTTTCACATAGCTAAAGAGCACTATTTTTGGAGCTCTAGAAAATTTATTATGATTTTTCAAAGTTGACCAAATTATGCAGAATCTGTCATTGTCACTGTCACTATTCATATGGTCAGTTTGCTTTTCTATGTCATTCATGAGTCAAATAAAGTACAATGCTCATGAAATTTTATAGGTATATAGTAGACATCATAATATTTCTATAGCCACTAAGAGCACCCCATTTGGACTTGTATAAAGGGAGATATGAATTTTTAAAATTCTAGTTTAGCTGTAGGATGCACCCAAACCTGATGTACTATTTTATTGCATTTCTTTTGTCAAATGTGGTTATTTTGATCTAAAATTTTTATGGTAGTTAGAGGACATCCGGGGCTTTCTAGATAGGTATAATTTGGAAGATTTTTATTTTTCTAGAATTAATTATGAAATTTTGAATGTCATATCAAAATATGGAACTAGAAAATCTATAACTTTACTAATGGAATTGTGTTGCTTGACTTAAATCCGAAATAGAAGCTTTGAATTGTGATGTTTCTAGTCCATTAGGTGTGTTATGGATGGAAGATGATATTGGTAAATCCATATGGCCCATTTAACTGAAATTGAATTATTTGGGCTTATGATAACAGTTATTTTTGTTGCTAAAAGTGTGAAATTCGTGAAAATAATTGTTTTATTCCATTTGTGATATAATTTGGGAGATGTCTTGATATGGTGTGACACTATCCCACCTTGTTTAGGGATGCATATTCTTTCTATAAGAATTGTACATGATGCAAATAGATAGGTAATATTTCTTGTAGGAATGAGATGCATCAACAACCATTATTGTTCTACGAAATATTTGATGTTTGGGGTATTGACTTCATGACACCATTTATTATTTCTTTTGGTTTTATGTATATTTTTTAGCTGTTGATTATGTTTCAAAGTGGGTGGAAGCAAAAGCTACAAGAACTAATGATTCTTCTATGGTTGTGTGTAATACCATATATTTCTATTTTATTTCATTACATTCTCATGTATCATCTAATCAATTCCATGCGGAAAGTGAGAAAAGTTCATTAAAATAATGCATTTAATTACGCTGCGTCGTGTATAAAAATTTCATTCGGTGTCACATAGATTATGTGAGCTCATACAATACAATCTCATATTTAATTACATGAATACAACTTATTTGCATCATAAAATGTAGCCCACAACTTATGGAACTCAAAGGAAAACTCAAAATATGCATATTAAATTTCGGCTAGAATTTGCTCCTTTTTTGTCTAAATTTTGAAAAATCATAACTAATTCTAAAACAATCAAAATCATGCATTCTTAGCTATTCTAGAAAGCTATAGATTTCTACTTCATACTAAAAATATGTCTAGACCATAACATCCATCATAAAAGGAGTTTGACATTCAAAAACGTCCAGAGGTCTGGCTATCACCAAGCACTATCATAGGTTTCTGCAGAAAACTTCAAAAATGTCCAATTAACTCCACAAAAATTCAATCCATGTAGGTGATACCAATTTGGAAAGTTGTGGATGTTAGCAAGAGGAAAAAAATAACTCTAGACCAGTTCAGGCACTCCTAGACCTCGAAATCCAATCAAACAATGACTGAGGTCAGGTAAATTCCCTAATATTGGACAGAAATTTAGAAAATTCATATCTCTCTCTCTAGACATCCAAATGAGGTGCTTTTAGTAGGCACAAGGCATTAGAAACATCTAGTTTCTTTTTATAAAATTTTGTGGAAATTTGACATTATTTGAGTCCTATGTGATAGATTTTATTTTTGGACCAAGTGAACAGTATATCAGACTAAAACCAAAAAATTTGCCAACTTTGAAAATTTATCAAATATTCTATGGACCTTCGAAAATTCCATAATTTAGCTTCCCAAAAATCTCTCAATGGGCCCTAATTGCATGCCAAATTTCAAAACAAGAAAAATTTATTTAGGTAAAAAGTGATATAAAGTTCCATTATGGTCAATTTTGGCTCCATATAAGGTATCAAAATTGCCAAATGGCTTTCCTTTGGTTTTGGCACCTTCTGGGCAAGTCTAAAAGTACATTTAAGACTTGTGAGAGCTTCCCAAATGGTCCCAAACTCCATGCCTCTCATTTTGGCCATACCACATGCAATTATACACATACACATCAAGCCTTCAAGAAACATTCCCTTGCATTACATACCTAATTTACATTCTAAAGTCCTCATATCATATTCATTCATTTATACATTACATATGATCATAATTATACATGTCCAAGAGGTCATGGACCATATACATCATTGGATTACAACAATTGACACAAAATATGGCCTTAAAGTGACAAAACTCAAACACTTAGTTGTCAAATTCTTTCCTTCAAGGTGGTTGGCTTCCATTCCTTGTCTATTTGGTCCACCTAGTATGTAAGATCATTGGAGAGGAGGGAATGAGATTCAAAGAATCCCAATAGCTTATCTCACATTCAATCATACATAATATATGCAAAGCAAACCTTAAAAATGCATGCATGGATATCATGAAAGTCGTGAACATTTAAGAAGCAAGCTTAGCATGTGAATAAGTCATACAAGTCATCCAAGAGCTTACTAAGTGAATGGATTGGCCTCACCTTTTTTTCACATGGATTTTAGACTTGCCTCACCCATTCTTTAGGAACTTTAGACTCAACCATACTCTTAGGAGCCCACTTTGCTTTTAGGAGACTCTTTGCTTTGTCTCAACCAATCTCAAGGGTTCTTGGCTCATCCTCACCATGGCTAAGAGTTCTTGGCCTCTCCATACTCAAGCAAACTCAAACAAACATCATACATTCATTTGAAAACATAATATGTCATCATGAAATCACGGTATATAAAATCATGCTAGTATACTTTTTATGGCTTGAAAATACACATACACACACATTTTAAGATAAGCTAAACACACATCTATGCATGAGAGAAGGTGGAGAGAGCTACCTTGCACACAATCACACACTTTTCCCTTTGGATTCAAGCTCTTCTTTTCGGTCACACACATAAAAACTTGTGGAGATGCTTTCTCTTGGCCTAGACACAATTTATGGAAGCCAATTAGGTTCATGAAACAATTTCTAAGGTCACACAACTTGCTTAAACACTAGGTTATCCTATAAACCCCATTATGATCCATAAATGCACCTAATGAAGCAGCACATCTCAAATAAATTATAAGCTCTATTCTTTCCTTTCAAATATGATTTTTGACTCCATTTAAGCCTCTTGGAGTCATCACACAATTAAAACAAAGAGTCTAACTACATGTTGCTTCTTTAGGTCATAATATGGAACCTAAAGCACCAACTCACTTCCTATGAGTTCTAATTTTTTTCCAAGCCCTCTCCTCATATTCATTCATCATATATGACACAAGAATGGGCTTAGAAAAATTTAAAACTATTTCAAGCTATATAAACCCCTTCAGGCCGAGGCTATGAAAGACTTTAGCTTCCATGGAGTTTGCTTTGTTTTTTTGATGGAGGAAGCACATGGGAAGACTTTTAGGAATCTTAGGAGCTCATTTAAACTCTCATTTAGATATAGGAATCAAGGTATCAAATCAGATTTTGCAAGGAGCATATGAAACCATAGACTTTGCATCTTGAATTTCCATGGTTATTTGTTAATTCTCTTTGCATATTCTTAATCTCCACACCCTTTTTCCTAAGAATCACCCTTGGTTTTACCTAAAAATCAACTCTTCTTACATCTTCTCAAATAGGGCAAAATGCTAGCTTGAAAAGCAAGTCCCCTGAGATGACTGATTCAAGGCCAAATAAAATTTGGATAAAATTTTACATAATAGAAAATGAGAATTTGAGCCTTGACTTGCCCAGAAATCGAGGTCAGAGTGATTCAAAAAATTTGTCAAAAATCTAGTGACATTTTTGTAAATAGGTACAATTTTGGAAAAACACCTAGAAGGGCCTTTTAAATGAAAATTTTGAGTTGCCCAGGGTTCTCAGAGGCCTTAAAAACCATGGGAAGCCCAAGGACTAGTAAAGCCCCTCTGGTGTACCCTTTTCGATATCAGTTGACCTAAACTTCGACTGATTCATTTGAGAAGGTTTTAGCTCTAATTTGAGTAATTCCAAAAGTATTTTATTAAATTGGAAACCTAAATTTTATGATGGAAAAGACAGTTCTAAAAAAGGAACTAAAACAAAGCCAAACTAGAAATGCCATTATGGAAGGGCAAAAATGGAAACAAATTGCATAAAAAAGCTTCTAAATGCTTCTTTTAAATCCACGTTCAGCCTCCCCCTCTTTAAATCTACTTTCTTTTGCCTACCCCTTTTGTGTGGGATAAGAGATGTGAGCGAAGTTTCCAAGAGTTGAAACTCCGATTGACCACTGCCCCTATGCTAGTCATTCCTTACCTTAGTTTACCATTTGAGGTATATAGTGATGCCTCGATGTGAGGGTTAGGATGCATATTGATGCAGCAGGGTAGGGTAGTGGCATATACCTCTAGGTAGCTGAGGTCTCATGAGGAGAATTATCCCACACATGACCTAGAGTTAGCTGTAGTAGTGTTTGCTCTTAAGATTTGGAGACACTATTTGTATAGTGCGACTATAGAAATCTATAGTGAACACAAGAGTCTAAAATACCTATTCGATTAGAAGGAACTCAATATGAGATAGAGGAAATGAATAGAGTTCCTGAAAGATTATGATTATATATTAAAATACCATCTGGGGAAGGCCAGTGTGGTGGTCGACGCCCTAAGTAGGAAATCCATCCATGCTACCCTTATGATGATCAGGGAGCAAGAACTCCTAGAAAAATTTAGTAATCTGAACCTCTCTTGCCAGCTGGTATTAGGTAGACTATTTTTGAGTGAGACCCAGATTGAGAATGAGTTAAGAGTTCAAATTTTAGATGCCCAGAGAGAGGATGAATTCTTGAGACAGATCAGGAGCGAAATCTTCCAGGGTAGGATGTTAGATTTTGGGATATCTAAGGACGGTGTGATAGTATACTGAGATAGAATCTGTGTACCTAGTAGTAATGAGTTGAGAGAGAAAATTCTAGAAGAGGCACACAAAAGCAAATATACTATCCACCCAGGTGCCACCAAGATGTACTAGGATCTAAAAAGAATCTTCTGTTAACCAGGAATGAAGAATGACGTCACGGATTACGTGGCAAGATGTTTAGTGTGCCAAAAGGTTAAAGTAGAATATCAGAGACCCACTGGGTTGCTACAACCCCTAGATATCCCTAAGTGGAAATGGGATAGTATAGCTATGGATTTCATTATAGGGTTACCCAGGACATCCTCTGGACATGATGCTATCTAGGTAGTGGTAGATAGGTTGACGAAGTCCGCATACTTTTTAGCAATGAGGGCTACTTATGTATTAGATAAATTAGCCCAGTTAGATATATAAGATAGTGCAACTTTATGGAGTACCCAGTAGCATAGTGTTTGATAGAGACCCTAGGTTCATATCAAACTTCTGGGGGTCATTACAGCATGCCTTAGGGAGTAGGTTGTGGTTTAGCACTGCTTACTGGCCCCAGACAGATGGTAGACTGAGAAGACCATCCAGACCTTAGAGGACATGCTGAGGGCATGTGTGTTAGAGATGAGGAGTAACTGGGATGCATATCTGCCATTAGCTGAATTTGTATACAATAACAGTTATCATTCCAGTATTCAGATATCCCCTTGTGAGGCTTTCTATGGGAGAAAGTGTAGATCTCCATTATGTTAGGTTGAGCTAGGGGAGAGGAGTTTGCTAGGACCTGAGTTAGTGGGCTAGACTACCCAATAGATAGAATTGATCAGAAAGAAACTCCATACAGCTTAGAGTAGGCTAAAAAGTTATGCCGATCAGAGAAGAAGGTCGTTAGAGTTTGAGATTAGAGACCACATATTCATCTAAGTGTCTCCAGTGACTAGGGTAGGTTAGTCTATGAGGGTAAAAAAGCTCAGTCCTAGGCAAATTGGTCCATTTGAAATTCTTGAGAAAATCATACCCGTGGCCTACCGGATAGCCTTACCTCTAAACCTAGCCCAAATCCATAATGTCTTTCACGTCTCCCAATTGAAGGAGTACTTACCTAACCCCTCACATATCATAGGATATGAGCATATTCAATTGCAGAGAAATCTTTCCTATATAGTGAGGCCAGAGAGGATTGTGGATGCCAAGTTGAAACAATTGAGAAATAAGAGCATCCATCTGGTGAAAGTGGTTTGGAAGGGCCTGACGTCTGACGAGGCAACCTGGGAACTAGAAGATGACATGAAACAAAAATATCCAGAGCTATTTCCCTAAGGTATATATTTAACTTTCGAGGACGAAATTTATTTTAAGGGGGGTGGAAAATGTAACGCCCAGTACGTTGTAAAAATACCGAAACGAGCCGGCTTGAAAGCAAGTCCCCTAAGATGAGTGATTCAAGGCCAAATAAAATTTGGATAAAATTTTAATAATAGAAAATGAGGATTTGAGCTTTGAGTTGCCCAGAAATCAGGGTCGGAGTGATTCAAAAAATTTGCCGAAAGGCCAGTGGCATTTTCATAAATAAGTGCAATTTTGAAAAAACACCTAAGCGGGCTTTTTAAAAGAAAATTTTGAGTTGCCCAGGGTTCTCAGAGGCCCCAAAAACCTGGGAAGCCCCGAGACTGGTAAAGCCCCTCTGGTGTACTCTTTCTGATGTCGATTGACCCAAACTTTGACTGGTTTATTCAGAAAGGTTTTAGCTCTAATTTGAGTAATTCCAAAGGTATTTTATTAAATTAGGAACCTAAATTTTATGATAGAAAATATAGTTCTAAAAAAGGAGCTAAAACGAAGCCAAATAAAAAATGTCATTATGGAAGGGCAAAAATGGAAACAAATTGCACAAAGAAGCTTCTAAATGCTCCTTTTAAATCCACATTCAACCTCCCCCTCTTTAAACTGACTTTCTTCTGCCCAAATTTTAGAAAAGGAGTTGCTATCTTAGGTGCACTAAGAGAGGAAATTTTGGAGGAAGAAAAGCTAAAGAAAGGTGAGAAAGTTTAAAATTTTCATGCTCCTTCCTTTTGAAACTTCATCCTCCCCTTCTTGCTTCATCTTTCCATGGTTTTAATGTGATTTTTGGTTTTGATTTGGGTTTAGATCAGAGGAGAGAAATTTGAAATTTAAGGAGGAGGAAGAGGGAAGAAGAAGGGCTCTTAAAGGAAGCTTGATTTCAAGGTAGTTTCTCTTCCCTTATTGCTTCTTTTTCTCCTTCTCCTCTTCCATAGTGGGATGGCTCAAACATAACCATGAAGAGAGAAGAGTTTCTATTTTATAATCCAAAAGAATCCATCAAACTAAGCCATGGGAAGATGGATTATACCAAAGAAATGCATGGAAAACTAGTAAAACTCAAGTTAGAAAAGTGTAGGGTGCTTGAACATAGTTTAAAATCTAGGTTGATTCAAGACTTTCCCATCATATATGAGGGTTTGTTTGAGTTTCTAAGACCCCTAGGGGGCCTTCCAAGTGCCCCACCCATTAAGGAAAAGCCCTAAACTGCTGGGTCTTTAATGGAAGCATAAATTGGTCAAGACCCTTAGAGATAGCTAGAGGATGTTTTAAATGGTTCTAAGCTTGATGTGGGACTTTATATGATAAAAGAAGATAGGAGAAACCCTTGAAAAAAATTTAAAAGCCTTAGGTTGGGAGATGATGTAATTAATTAAGGTGCTAATCATGAATTTTGGTTAATTAAGAATAATTAATGTGGGATAATTGGGCAAGTTAAGTGAATGAAAATTTTAAAGAGATAAATTATCAATATGAGTTTGAGGTTTAATTGAGTTATTAACCCCATCTAAGCCTAAATTAAATTAAGTAGGCCAAGGTTAGAGACTAATGGAGGCCTAATAATTTTAGGTGCAAACCCAACCCTTATTGTAAGGCTTGGCCCAAGAGATAGCACTTCGTGATGGCCCAAGTCAATTTAATGAATTAAAAACCCAAGACCCAACTTGCATAAGCTCTTGTAATTGGCCCAATAACCCTTGAATAGATCCAAATCAATTGAGTCCTTCAAACTTGGTCTGGCCCAATTATATGTCTGCAGCCTAACACATTGAAACTGGCCCAACAAGGTTTAAATCAAAACCCACTTGCCATTGGACCCTTGGGTCAGCCCATGACCCACATTAGACCTAACTTCAACTCAACCAAAACCCTAAACACTTCAGCCCCTCCACATTTTGCTGAAACACACACACACAACTCATTTTTGGAGGTTTGAAGGGAGGCTAGGGCTTTGGGCAAGAAATCCACCATTTCTCACTTTTAAGCTCAAAATCAGTCAAGGTAATATTTATATAACTTAATCCCCTTCTCTTTCTCTTCATTTTGGCCCAATTAGTTTTTCATTTGGAGTATTTTCATCACACCCAAAATCTAAAACTTGCCATTTGATGTTTCTATGTTGAAATTTCGTAGGTTGAGGCCAGAGCTGATATTAGGTAAGTGTAAACTCTTCTTTTTAAGGTATTTCTACTAGTTTAAGACCCCAATGATTAGATTATAGTATGGGTATTAATTTTTCACAAATTTGCTTAGGATTTAGGGTGATATATTAAAGTTTCTAGTAGAGGATACCTCTATTCCAAATCTTGGGAATTAGTAGTGGCTGGGGAGATTTTTGTAGTACTAATGGCTTTTGCAAATTTGTTTACAAGTGAGGTAACCAGGACTATATTAATTTCATGCATATATCTACTTTAATTTTATATTTGATGTATATAAATGATTTAAAATGCTGAATGATTTTAACCTTATGAGTCCATGGTGGAGCTGTGGTGCAGCTGCCACCCGTGCATGTGCTTCGATCAGGCACTGGGTTATAATCCAAGCCTAGATACACTGAGCCCTGGTTGTGCTCAATGGGGAGTAAGTGCTGTGGAAGGGCCTCTCCCAGTGTTATTGGCCTTTAACATGTGGAAATATGATTGCTAGTATGGGATAGTAATCATGATAGCCTAATTGTTTCATTTACTGATATGACTGGTATGTTTTCTGATGCTTATATGAAATCATGCATATATGTTAATTAAGCTAAAATATATGAGTGGAATTTGCCTTGTTACTGAGATTTATATCTTATCCCATTTTATGGGCTAAATATTTTAGGTGAAGGTTTTTCGGGTAAAGAGAAGGGCAAGTAAGTGGATGAACATCCATGAGTTGAGGCCTAGTGTAAGGAGCTACACTGGTTTGAGTGAAATAGAGTAGATGCTAATTTTGTTAACCTTTGTATAGCATCATCTTGTATCTGTATTGCCAAGTGTAGGAGTTGTATTTTGATAACATAGATTGTAACCAACAAGAAATGGGTTTCATATTTGTTGTTGATGGATGTATGAGTTTATGACACTTATTATGGCTTGTAAGCCTATGTTTTAACTGAATATTTAAGTAATGAAATCGTGTGATATATATTGATTGTGGGTTTGAGCTAGCGATGCATGAATTATCCAATGAAAATATGATTGAATGACCATTGTGAGAAATTTATAAATTTACTGATATAAGACCAATGAATGAATAGGAGAATCCACCTTTAAATGTGGGATGGGTAATGATATAATGGTTGGGGCAAATCAACGAGATAGATGCTATTAGAAGCTCATAATAAGTAGGAGAATGGCCCTAAAGAGCCCTTAAATAGAGAGTGGAGAGTATGAGATAAGATTTTAGGAGTTGTAACATTTCATCGCGGCTAATAGAAGTGAAGTTTCCTAAGGAGAGTAGCAAAGAGAAATTCGCCATAGCGAAAAGTGGAATTAGCCACGGCAAAATGTGAGAGGCAAAACTAGGAGTTGTCCAGAGGGTAATTCACCACGGCTAAATGGGAATTGGCCGTGGCAAACTTTTGTGAGAATTTGTCAGGCATTCCAAAGAGGAATTAGCCATGACAAAAGGGGGAATTGGCCTGGCCAATAATGAGAGGCGAGTAAGGTAGGTTCCAAGAGGCTTCCTCACCATGGCACAATGTAGGTTAGCCGTAGTGATGTAAAGAGAAAGAATGGACCCGAGAGTAATTGGCCGTGGCCCAAGGGTATTTAGCTGTAGCTAACAATCCCAAACTCTCATTCTAACCTAGAAATCTTAGTTTTTCATATGGTAACCTCCAGGGTAGACTTAGAAATATTGATAAAAGATTCTTGTGAGTTGGAATTAATGGGTAATAGAATCAAAGGCTTATAAAATGAGTGTTTGTCTCTCTTGTGTACATAAATGCTTGCAATTATTTAATTGATGACTCTAATAATATTAAGGTTCAAATTTCTTCGCATTTTCTAAATGTAATTAGTCTTAATGTCTTGTAACCATAATTTATGGTTATTAATCATGTATTTTACCTTAATTACAATTATTAGAAGTAAGGGTCATCACAGATGAGGCAATGGCTTCTATAATGTAATCTTATGAAGCAACATAGACCTAGGTTTGTGAAAGTGAGTGTGTGATGGCTTTAAGGATCGTAAATGAGGTCAAGAGGTCTAAATATGGCAAGAGAATGGAACCAAGAAGGTTCATTAGGGTAGCTACTTCATTAGGTCCTTAATAGAACCATATTGTGACAAATAGAATAAAGTATAGTCTTAAGAGTGAGTTGGATGTCATAACTTATTCCAAGAGTATAATTAAGTATTGTTTATTGTAAATAAGCCAAGGAAATCCAACCCCACCTCCTTGTGCTTGTGGAACCAAAAAGGAGAAAGAATAAGCAAAGTAAAGCTAGAATTTGCACCAAGGTAGCTCTCCACCTTTTCTTATTGCATATATGTCATTGTGTGTTTTTGTGTATATTTCTATGTTTGATACATGCCACTTGATGCTATGTTGCTATTTTGGTACCAATATGCTTTCTTGAATGTCATTGAATTGTGGAAACAACTCATAAGGGTGAGGTAGTGCCAAAAGTCCCTTAATGTGGGTGAGGAGATGCCAAAAGTCTCATGGCATAAGTGAGACAAGGCCAAAAGTCCCTTGGATAGGTGACGCTAAGTCAAAAGTCCTAAGAACCAAGAGTGAGGCAATCTAAAAGTCCTAGAAATGGGGTGAGGCTAAACCAAAAGTCCCTAGAGCTCATTCTTATGCTTGACATGAGTTTGTGACACAAAAATGTGAAAGTGGAATGCTTCATGAATTGATTGATTGCATACTTGTACCTTGGACATGCTACATGCCTTGAAAATCTGCTTGGATAGGTGTATAAGCTATTAAGATTCAATGAATCTCACCCCCTCCTTTCTCTTATCTCATATGAATTTGGTGGAGTCCAAGATCCAAAGGATTCAGGCTAAGGAGCTTAAATCTCCATCTCTTAGCAAATTTTGCTAGTTTTGATGTACTAAAATGTCAAAGAATATATGTATATATTATTTTTAGGCCATAACACTATGAACAAGTGTAAAACTATGTAAAGTTAGTGTATGAATCAAGAATAGAGTTAAATGAATAGAAATGTGCATTTTGACCACTTGGGAGCCTACTTGTGCATGTATGTTTATGGGAGTGGCATGATGAATTTGAGTTGCATGAGGATTCAGACCTTATGAGAGGCTCATTTATGCTATATTTATGCTATATTTATGCTTTTGAAGTTACTCAAATATGTGTGAAATAATAGATGGCTCATTTGGACTAAATTTGCCCTTTTATTGGATCTAAAAGTGCCATTATCTTGAGCCATGGCAAACTCTGACTAAATGACCTCTTCTTGATTTGAAAAGCCAAAGACCGGGTTATTTGGAGGTCTGTAGAATTTTCTATAATTTTTCAAAGTTGGTATCAGAATTTCGGATTTGCACCAGTACTGTTCATTTAATCAATTGTGAAATTGTGTCATCTGAAGGGCAAACGTGGTCCAATGGCTATGAAATTTTATAGACAGAAACTAGGCATTCATAGTGACTTGTAGGAACTATAAGCACCTCATTTGGAGGTTTGAGCTAAGAGATATGAATTTTTAAATTTATGGAACAGCAACAGTAGTGCAGCACAACCTGAGTCACTGTTCCATTAAATTTCGATGGCTAAACATGCTTTCTCTAGTATAAGTCTATTTCCAAATTGGTATCATTTGCATGGATTTGATTTTTTTGGAATTAATTGGACATTTTCTAAGTTTATAGTAGACACTTGCATCAATGCTAGTAGCTGTCCAAACCTTTGCCCCTTTTCCCATGTCAAACGCTTTCTATGTTATGTTTCATGGCCTGGAAATATTTTTGGCATAAAGTAGACATGTGTAGCTTTCCAGAATGGCCAAAAATTCATGATTTTAATTTTCTATATTTAGTTATGAATTTTGAAACTTTATATCAATAATCTGAACCAGTGGCCCAAATAGCAGCGACTTCAGCAGCTTTTTAGATGTTAAATGTTCTCTCTTTAATGATTCATGAGCTAAAATTATTTTTACCATAGGGTAGACATCCAGAGATTTCTGGAATAGTAAAGTTTGTTGGGTTTCAATTTTTGTAGATTTAGTTATGAATTTTCAAAATTGTGACAAAAAAATTGAAATTCTGGCAAAAAATAATAGTGTGAGTTTGATGCTTCCTTTTGAATTCCATGAGTTGTGGCTAACTTTGGTGATGCAAATGAGTTGTATGTATGTAATGAAATATGAGAATGTGATGTATAAGCTCATATGGTTCTCGTGACACTGAATGAAATTTTCATACGCGACGCAACGTGAAGTAAGGCATTATTTTAATGTCATTTTTCCATTCCCTTTTGTGCAATTCATCATATGAGACTTAGAAATGATAAGAAACAAGCTAGAAATATATAGTGTTACAAGATGGTGGAGAAGGGGTGCAAAGGGTAGCAACTATGGAAGAAGAAAATACCTTATTTTCATGGTTTTTCTCACTTGAATCTTATGTTCTTTGAGCTCCTCTCTTTAAATCCGAATTTTTTCCTTAATTTCTCTCTTAAAATAGATTTGAAAACTTCATTTTAATCATTGGAAACAAAGGAGAATGGAGGAAAAGAGGTTTAGAAGAGAAAGAGCATGAAAAACTACTAATTTTCATACCTTAAGCCTTTGAAGAGAGATGAAGAGTGAATCATATATATAGGTGGGAGGAAGTTACACTTTTCAAAAATTCTCATTTTGCCCTTTGTTCTTGGCATTTTCGTTTCTCTTTTGTTTTAGCTTTTTTTTTAGAAATATCTTTTCCATTATAAAATTTAGGTTTCCAATTTAGTAAAATACCTTTGGAATCACTCAAATTGGAGCTAAAACCTTCTCGAATGAATCCGTTAAAATTCGAGCATACCGACGTTGAAAAACATCCACTGGAGGGGCTTTAGCTGTCCTGAGCCTTCCCATGGTTTATAAGGCCTCTAAGAATCCCAGAGAACTCAAAAATTTCATTTAAAAAGCCCTCCTATGTGAATTCCAAAAATTTGCTCAAAATTATGAAAATACCATTATGTTTCATAAGCTTTTCGTAAGGAATTGTTTCTTCATTCTAGCTCTATTTTTCTTTCTGTCTAAGCCTAGGATTCTCATTTTTAGGAGTCTAGAATGCTTCTCAAATTTTTTGGGACCTTAACTAATTCATTTCAGGGGACTTACTTTTGTATCCAGTGAGTTTTGTTCATTTACAGAGAAACTATACGTTACGTTTCTCGCGTTTTCTCTCGTTTTTAGAAAACCGGATATTACATTTTGGACTTTGTTAGATCTTATATTTTTGTAGGTGCGGCATACCTAAAGCAATCATCAATGATCAAAGCTCCCACTTTTGTGACAAAAATATGCAAACCTTCCTTCGCAAGTATGGTATGCTCCATAAAGTAGCCACCCCCTACCATCCACAAATGAATGGTCAAGCAAAGGTTTCAAATAGAGAAATAAAACAAATTCTGAAGAAAACAATAAAACCTAACAAAAAAGGATTAGAGTAAAAAATTAGAGGATGCACTATGGGCTTGTAGTACTACCTATAAAACTCCTATAAGCATGTCACCCTATAGGTTGGTTTTTGGTAAAGCATGTCACTTACTAGTTGAGGTTGAGCATAGAGCCTATTGGGTAATAAAGAAGTGTAATATGAATCTATCTAAAGTCGGTTCTCAAAGAAAGTTGCAACTTTAAGAACTTGAAAAGATTCAATTGGAAGCCTACAAAAAATCTAGAATTTATAAAGAGAAAACCAAGGCCGTGCATGATAAGATGATTGAAAGAAAAGAGCTTCATATTGGTGAAAGAGTCCTCCTCTACAATTCTCACCTAAAGTTAATGCCTAGTAAGTTACGCTCTAGATGGATTGATCCATTTATGGTCACTCATGTTTTTCCTTATATTGCAATTAAGATTATGAATGAGCCAATCAACAAGCGCTTCATGGTGAATGGGCAACGACTTAAACATTTTTATGAGGGATTTCATGAGTAGACAATGGAGGAGCTACATCTTTCCAATGCTTCATACATTTGAACCACTCGGTTGTATTTCTTTTCGTCATCTTTTCCTTTCTTGTCTTCTCTTTAATTGATAAATTAGATTGCGGTTACATTGAGAACAATGTAAATATTAAGTGTGGGGGGAGGAGGAATCATTTTGCTTTCTTTTTTTTTTAATTGTTTTGGTTTTTCTTTCTTTAATATTTTCGTTATTTTCTTGTTTTTCTTGCAATATTTAGGTTTCTTTAATAAAAAAAAAGTTGAAGCAATTTAAGTTTAGAAGCATTTCAACATGATTAGGAATTAATCTTGTTTTTTAGAATTCAAGTAAATTGGTAATGATTTTGATTTCAATAGATTTCATGTAGTAGTTTTTAAACCTATGAGGATTTTAGGCCTTATATTATTTCTTTCTTATGAGAATATTCGCTTATCATGATGTTCACTCTAGAATTGTCTCGATTTTTAATTGAAACTATATTTGCACAAGCATTCATGAAGATGATTAAGGCATTCTTTCTTCTTTTCTTTTATTGTAGATAGAACTAAATAACTATCTCATCTATATTTTATCCTTTGTTTTTGTTCCCTTGTTTAGCCTTTTATGTTTTCTTTTTACCCTTTTAGCCTAAAAAAAATTTGTCCCACCTTGCATAGGATACTTTTGATTATTAAGAGCATTATATCTTGATGGATGGATATGTAATGCAATTTTATGTCACTTTTGAGCAAATTATTTTGTTCTTTCTCGAGATATGTCAAAAAAACAAAACAAAAACAAAAAAAAAGTATGAAAGAAAAAGAAAAAAATCTTTATGAAATAAAAAAGAATGATGAAACAAAAAAAAGAAAAAGAAAATTACTTTGATTTTCGTTGAACCTATTTTGGTTTATCGTAAATAAGACTTCGAGATGCATGTTTATTCCATTTTATGTTCTTTTTTTTATTGCTCTTAATGATTTTAAGTGTTTGTTTTTTGTCTCTTGTTTCGTCCTTAGTTCTTTTGTTTACCATTTGTTTCGTACCTTTGCCTTATTACAACCTTGAATAAAAGTCCTTTTGATTTGTGTTGCTTGTGAATTAGTTCGTGGAGATTGTGAAGATATACAAGCCTATAGCAGTGATGTTATGAAAGGTTGAATTTGAGAGGAATTCTTAACATAAACATTTGAGAGAATTAAGAGTAAACACATAACCAATGAAGAGATATCACTTTAATTCTATTTTTTTTCAATTAGATTTGTCATGTTACTTGTTCTTTCTCGATTAGCAAGAAAAATTGCCTTTAACAGTTAAATATCTAAAAAACTTAAATTGTATTTAACTTGGAAGTTTTGTATTTCAATTTTGTTTTCCCTTTTTTATTTTTTTGCATTTTGCCCAGGAGTGCAAAAGCCTATGTGTCAGGAAATCTAATATTTCGACATTATTATATTTTATATTTCTCATATTTAGTTTTATTAATGATTCATAGTGGCTAATTAGATGACGTTGGGCTTATTTTATATTAAGTGGGCTAAATTTACATTAATGAATTTTAAATGAATTTTTATTTATCCAATAGAGGCGTAATTATTTTTATTTATATTTTGTAGGATAGAAGATTTTTAAAAGGATTAGGATAGAAAACTCCCAAAAGGATTTGGACATTATCTCATTAAGTTCTAAAAGTATTTGGATATTATTTTATTGTTACTTCTAGAATGGTATTGAACTTCTTGAGGAAGAAGGCAATGTCATCTATTTAAAGAGGAAAAGACGTCACTATAGAACACACTCCATCTTCTCTACTTCTCACTCTTATTTTCATCTTTCCCATGGCTTTATAATTTTTTTGGTGATCAATCTAGAGTTTAAACTTGATAGGGAACTTGACTTCTTGTTTGTATAGAACTCTAGTTTGGATTTAAATTTTAGAAGTATTTCATTTTTTGTTCTCTTCGTTTTCATGTAATTATTATCATTCTGGTCAGATGATTTTTGTTGCATAAATTTTGATTCATTTGATATATCGGAGAACACATTTTGATTCAATTGGTTGATTAATCAAATAAATTCATTTTGAACCATATTAGGATTTTACGTGTGAAACAGTTTGGCTTCATGTTGTTGATAGAAGCACAGTTGTGTTCTGATTAACAATACGAACTAATTAAAATCCTGAACTATAGTTTAAGAACATTAATAAAAAATAACCATAGGATTATAAATAAAACTAGAGGTATTTTTAAGTGACAAGGATAGGAAAATATCAAGGAAAGGATTTTGGATTAGTTACAGATTATTCTACTTGAATTTCATTTTATTATGTTTCTTTAATTAATTTGCCATTCGATTTAATTAGTGCAATTTTATATTCGAACCCTTAATCATCACAATTTTATATTTTTTTTCTAAAATAATTGATTCAATTAATAACTCCGTGGGAGATGACCTAGTGGGTATTAAAATGTAAACCAGCAAAAATTCACTAATCTTGACTAGTTTGACAACTGACAGTGAATAATATTTTCTTTACCAGTTGCCTTATAGGGGCAAATGATTTTATATGGGAAATAACATGCCTATTAAGGTAAAAAGGATCAATACACAGAAACTAAAGTTTTTTGGTGGATGAACCCTATTGCTACGTGATGTTTTATACATTGTAGAAATCTAGTGGAGCTTAGTTTCAGTTATTTCTCTTCTTAAACAAGAATTTAGTGTAAATTCCTACTTGTTTTTAGGACAAGACATTATGATTTTTTCCATTACAATTAATCAATTCCAATATATGTGGTCCCATAAATGTATGAACTTGGACTTGCATCATATAGATGTAAATACCACATTTCTCAATATAAAAGTAGATGAAGGAAATCTATATAGAACAATCTTCAGGTTTTGTTCAAAAGGTAAAGAGCACAAAGTTTATAGATTTTGAAGGCCGATGTATGGGTTTAAGCATTCATCTAGATAGAGGTAATTGAGATTTCATCAAGCAATCAATCTTATGATTTGTAGATGATCGATTAGAACCACTATATGTATGTGAAACAATCTAAAATAGATTTAGCAGTATGATCCTTTTACATGGATGATATTAACCTAAAGTGATCTCACTTTTATTAATGCCATTAAGAGATAGTTGTCCCTTATTTTTAGAAATGAAAGACATGGGTTAAGCAGAATACATCATTGAAGTTTAAATCCAAACATATTGCTCTAAGAATCTAATCCCTTTGCCACAAGAGCTAAATATCAAAAAATTCTTAAGTAAATTATAATGAAAGACTGTAAACCCATAGATACCCTATGGCTAAATGCCATAATTTGAATTTAAAAATGTATTCTAAGACTTAATATAAGAGAATGACATGAAAAGAGTCATATACTTTAGTACTATTAAAATTTTTGACATAAGCAATGATGAACAACTGACCTAACATTTGCTATAGGTCTCATAAGCCATTATTTTTTCAGTCCAACTAGGGATTGAAACATTGGCATGCTGTCAAGAGGAACTTGAGATACTTGAAAAGCATTGCTCATTTCAAATTGTATTATAAGGAGTGACTTATAATTGGTAAGTTACTTAAATATTGATTGGAGTAATGCTTTGGGCAAAAGTGAAGTCCTCCTTTAATTATGTGATCTTTCTGAATATGGTACCATTTCTTAGAATAACATGAAGCAGACATGCTTAACATTTTCACCTATGGAAGCTAAATTAGTTGCATGATTTACAGCAGTACAATAGGCAATATGGCAAAAAGAGTTTTTGAGACATTTAAATATTTTTTAGTGGGCTATCAAAACTAGTTTGATTATATTACAATAGTCATAGCTTATACAAGAGGACCCCAAGTATCATAGTAAAACTAAACACATTAGCACAAAATTTAGCTTTATTAGAAATATCATAGTATAAAAGGAAATAACTCTACTAAGTAGATTGTAAATTTATGTGTACTCCTTCATTTGAATGTTTTCAAGTATAATGTATAGATGTATTTTTAGAATAAATGAATGGCTAGTTTCTCATGTGTTGATTCCATACATCATAATAGACACTTACATAATATGATAATATGTTGTACAAATTGATAAGGTTGGCTCTCAAACATGAGCAACTATCTTGGACACTTATAAGAAGGGAGCCAAGATGAGATATTTATGTTTCTTAAGCACTAAGGAAAGATGTAAAATGTAATGTCTGATTCTTTAAAAACTAGAGAAAACGTGAGAAACGTAACGTACGATTTCTCCGTAAACGAACGAAACTCACTGAATATAAAAGGAAGTCCCCCAAAACGAAGTATTTAAGGACCTAAAAAATTTGGGAAGCATTCTTGTAACACCTTAATCTATTACTGCTATCTAGCCTTTTATTGGGCTCGGTTCCATATGATTTCCAAAGAACCAATACCAATCCGTGGCATTTTCATGCTATGAAACGGGATTTCTTACACTTATTATCTACCCCGCGGTCTTGTGAACCCATC
This sequence comes from Erythrophleum fordii, assembly GCA_032878935.1. Classification (NCBI taxonomy): domain Eukaryota; kingdom Viridiplantae; phylum Streptophyta; class Magnoliopsida; order Fabales; family Fabaceae; genus Erythrophleum; species Erythrophleum fordii. Next base: position 23,828,139 of record JAVQMF010000054.1, on the reverse strand, counting down.
ATTCACATTCTCTACTCACACTCCACTTATACAACTTACACATAGCATAAAACAAGCCATAAGCCACGGGTATAGAGCCAAAAACCAAAAAATGCATTTTTCTCACTTGCTCTCCCTCCTTTTCTTCGTCTCTCTCACTCTAAGAAGAAATGGGAGAAATTTACTTACCTTTCCCTTGCTCTCCCTCCTTCTCTTGGTCTCTCTCACTCTCCACGCCTTTTTCTCTCCTTGGGTCGAAGTCTAGGGCAAAAATGAGAGAAGGAATGAGTTTGGGCGTTTAATGAAGTCATTTTCTTGCTCTTTACTCTCTTCCAGACTGATTCTCACTATGGCGAAAATTAACCTTCGCTATAGCGAGCTCGTGCTACGGCGAGGTGTAACCTTTGCTACGGCGAGATCGTATCAGTTCCCTTCGCTATGGTGATATATACCATTCGCTATGGCGAACTCGTGTCAGTTCTAGACCTCACTCTCACTATGGCGCACGCTATGACGAGCTACTCCCTGGTTTCTGTATGGACTGCTGCCCGCACTCGCTATAGTTAGAACCTTGTCACTATTGCGAGAAGATATTCTCGCGACAGTGAAACCATTTCTCGCTATTGCGAGAAGACTTAGCACAGTTTCTGGACTTTGAAAATTTCCAGCTTTCTACTTTCTTTCTTTTCCTTTTCTTTTCTTTTTCCCGATTGTTACATTTCTACCCCTCTTAAAAGAAATTTTGTCCTCGAAATTTAAAGACTTACCTCAAGGGAATAACTCTGAATATTTTTGCCTCATTTCATCCGCCAATTCCTAGGTTGCTTCCTCAGATGTCAGACCTTTCCAGATCACTTTCACCAGAGGAATGTTCTTGCTTCTCAGCTGTTTCAGCTTAGTATCCACAATTCCCTCTAGTTTCACTACATAGGAAAGATCTTCCTGCAATTGCACATGCTCATATTCTATGACATGTGAGGAGTCTGGTAAATACTTTTTCAACTGGGAGACATGAACAACACTGTGGATTTGGGCTAGGTTAGGAGGTAAGGCTATTCGATAAGCCACGGGTCCAATTTTCTCAAGGATTTTAAACGGACCAATATACCTAGGACTGAGCTTCCTTACCCTCATTGACCGACCTACTCCTATCATTGGAGATATTTGAATGAACACATGGTCTCCAACCTCAAACTCTAAGGGCCTCCTACACTTATCAGCATAGCTTTTCTACCTACTCTGGGCCGTGAGGAGCCTCTTTCTAATCAATTCTATTTGTCGGGTGGTCTGGTCTACAATCTCAGGTCCTATCATACTCCTCTCACCTAACTCAACCCAACACAGAGGGGATCTGCACTTTCTCCCATACAAAGCCTCATAAGGGGCCATCTGGATACTGGAATGGTAACTGTTATTGTACGCAAACTCTGCTAACGGTAAATACGCATCCCAGTTACCCCTCATCTCTAGCACACATGCCCTCAACATATCTTTTAATGTCTGGATGGTCCTTTCAGTCTGACCATCTGTCTGGGGGTGATATGCAGTACTAAACCGCAATCTAGTCCCTAAGGCATGCTGCAATGACCTCCAAAAGTTCGATGTGAACCTAGGGTCTCTATCCGAAACTATGTTATTGGGTACTCCATGAAGTCGCACTATCTCTCTGATATACAACTGGGCCAATCTATCCAGTGTATGAGTAGCCCTGATAGCTAAAAAGTGGGCAGACTTCGTCAGTCTATCCACAACTACCCAAATAGCATCGTGTCCAGAGGATGTCCTGGGTAACCCCATGACAAAGTCTATGGCTATACTATCCCACTTCCACTCAGGGATATCTAGAGGTTGCAACAACCCAGCCAGTTTTTTATGTTCAATCTTTATCCTCTGACACACTAGGCATCTAGCCACATAATCTGTCACATGGCTCTTCATCCCTGGCCACCAGAAAATCTTTTTCAAATCTTGATACATCTTAGTGGCACCTGGGTGGATAGTATACTTACTCTTATGCGCCTCTTCTAGAATGCTTTCTCTCAACTCATTTTGACTAGGCACACAAGTTCTATCTCGATATACTATCATGCCATCCTCAGACAACTTGAAATCTGAGGTCTTACCTTGGGTAATCTCATTCTTGATCCGTTTCAGGACCTCATCCTCTCTCTGGGCATCTAAGATCTGGGTTCTCAAGATATTCTCAACTCGGGTTTCACTCAGATACAATCTACCCGATACCACCTGACAAGAGAGGTTCAAATCTCTGAACTTCTCTAGGAGCTCCTGCTCCCTAATCATCATATGGGCTACATGGATGGATTTTCTACTCAGGGCATCCGCCACCACATTGGCCTTACCCGAATGATATTTTAACACATAATCATAATCTTTCAAGAATTCCATCCATCTCCTCTGTCTCATATTGAGTTCTTTCTAATCAAACAGGTATTTCAGACTCTTGTGGTCACTATAAATCTCTATAGTCGCACCATACAGATAGTGTCTCCAAATTTTAAAAGCAAACACTACGGCGGCTAACTCCAAGTCATGTATAGGGTAATTCTCCTCATGAGGCCTCAACTGCCTCGAGGCATATGCCACTACTCGACCCTGCTGTATCAACACATATCCTAACCCTTTGCCCGAAGTATCACAATAAACCACAAATGGTTCACTAGGGTCAGGGATAATCAGTACAGGGGCAGTGGTCAAACAGAGTTTCAACTCCTAGAAACTCTTCTCACATCTCTCATCCCACACAAATGGTGTATCTTTCCTAGTTAGCCTCATCAGTGGTAAGGCCATTCGAGAAAAGTCTTGAATAAATCGTCTATAATACCCTGCCAAACCTAAGAAACTCCTAACCTCGGTGATCGTTCTAGGTCTATCCCACTGTAACACAGCCTTAACTTTATGGGGATCTACCGCAACCCCATCTCGTGAGATCACATGACCTAAGAATTGCACATCGGTCAGCCAAAACTCACATTTACTAAGTTTGGCATACAACCTTTTCTCTCTCAAGGTGTCTAGGACTAATCTCAAATGCCTCTCGTGCTCCTCAAAAGATCGGGAGTACACTAAAATATCATCAATGAAGACCACCACAAACTGATCTAGATACGGTCTGAATACCCTGTTCATATAATCCATGAACACAGTAGGCATATTCATCAATCCAAATGGCATCATAAGGAACTCATAGTGCCCATATCTCATTCTGAAAGCCGTCTTAGAGACGTCTTCAGTTCTCATTCTCAACTGGTGGTAACCAGATCTAAGATCTATCTTAGAAAACACAGATGCCCCAGCCAACTGATCTAACAGATCATCAATTCTAGGGAGAGGATATTTATTCTTGATGGTAACTTTATTCAACTCTTTGTAATCAATACACAACCGCAAGCTACCATCCTTCTTTTTCACAAATAACACCAGAGCTCCCCAAGGTGAAACACTAGGGCGGATAAACCATTTCTCTAACAATTCCTCTATTTGCTCTTTCAACTCAGCAAGCTCGGCGAGAGCCATCCTGTAAGGAGCTTTGGACACCGGTCCAGCCCCAGGCACTATGTCTATAGGGAACTCTAATTCTCTCTCAGGGGGTAGGCCACTAAAGTCAAACTCTCTAGGGAAAACCTCCAGGAATTCCCTGACAATTGGGATCTCCTCTATCCCTTCTTCTACCTCAGCCTGAATAGAGAAAAAGACTAGAAACCCTTGACATCCATACTCTAAATATCTCTCAGCCTGGGTAGTAGTCATAAAGGATAACTCAACTCCTACCCTAGGTATGGTCCCACAAGTAGGTAAGAAAATGGTTCGGTGTTCACAATCAAGTATTGCATTATTTGCAGCCAATCAGTTCATACTAATAATCAAATCAATATCATGGAAAGGCATACAAACCAAATCAAGAGTGGTATGACAATGGTTAAATTAGACAGTGACATTTAAGTAGGTATGGGAAGTAACCACGTGGCCTCCAGTGGGTGTAATGACAGACAAGTCAAATGGCAAGACACTAATGACCAGACCCAATTTCCTCACACAATCATAAGATATAAACGAGTGACTAGCACCCGAATCAAACATAGCAACTACAGGAAAGCCATTCACTATCAGCGTACCTCGGATCAAACTGGGAGATGCGCTAGCTTCCTGCTGAGTAAGGGTGAACACTCGGCCCTAGGTCTGTGGTCTAGGAGGAGGCGCTGTCTCCATCTGAGGACAGTGTCTAGCAATGTGCCCCGGCTTCCCATACTTGAAACATGTCACCGGAGACTGCTGGAAAGATGATTGGCCCCAAGGAGGTGGCACACCTCGCTGCGGCTTTCTATTCCATGGCCCCTTGCCTCTCCTCTTAGGGTTAGGTGTCAAACTAGAACCCTCTTCTGGTTTCGGCCTTTTCAATTTCGGAACCCTCTTCTGACTAGCCGTAGTCACAGCAGGCATAATAACTTGCAGGTTAGTCTCAATCACCTTGCTGACCTCCACAAGAGTATTAAACTTCCTGATCCGCTGTGGGGTGACTCTGTCGCTAATCAGAGGCCTCAAACCAGTCTCAAACTGCTCACATCTCCAGGGTTCATCATCATACCTCTGGAGGTAAGAGGAATACTGAGACAAATCTATGAACTTGGCCACATACTAGTCCACAGTCATCTCATCCATCTGTCTCAAGCACATGAACTCCATCTCTTTCTTTTTCCTCACTGAACTTGGCATATACTTCTCATAAAACTCGACCAAGAAAGTCTCCCAAGTTATTAGTATATTCTTGGTCTCCATCAGGGGTTTCGCACTATCCCACCATCTATCAGCTTCTTTTTCTAGCATGAAGGTGGCTAGCTGGGCTTTCTGCTCAGTGGCACAATCCATCATCGAGAATATCTTCTTAAGCTGCATCACCCAAGCCTCCGCCTTATCCGCATCCAACTCCCCGTCAAATGAGGGTGGATTATTTTGCCTATACTGCTTCAACACTTTCTAGATAGGCATCTGGGTCTGAGGAGCAGTAGGCTCCTGGGGAGGTACAGGTGGAATGCTAGATGTAGATGGTTGAGGTACAAAGGCATCCCTTCTGGCTTCTTCTTGCCTAGCCAGGGTGTCTTGTAAATGCATGATCATATCATGCTGTTGCTGGGCAATATATCTCTGTTGTTCCAGCATCTCCTGATGCTAGCCCATCATGACCTCATACCGGTCAAGTCTCTCCATGATGGCCCGCAGAGGATCCTCAGTCCCAACAGGAACCTCTGGCTCAACTCTCTGAGCCCTGGGTGGTCTGCCTCTACCCCTGCCCTGTCTAGTCTCAACCATGTCTGAAAAGAAGTAGCAATCCTCAGTTCACAACAATATCACTAGCACATATGCATAAGGATGCTACAACTTCCATGACCATTCACACCAAACACAAGCAATCTCATCATTCAAGAGCCTAAAATTGAGCAAATATGCCTGAACCATTGCTCTGATACCAAAAATATAACACCTTAATCTATTACTGCTATCTAGCCTTTTATTGGGCTCGGTTCCATATGATTTCCAAAGAACCAATACCAATCCGTGGCATTTTCATGCTATGAAACGGGGTTTCTTACACTCATTATCTGCCCCGCAGTCTTGTGAACCCATCATTCATATTCTCTACTCACACTCCACTTATACAACTCACACATAGCATAAAACAAGCCATAAGCCACGGGTATAGAGCCAAAAACCAGAAAATGCATTTTTCTCACTTGTGCCCAAAAGTCATATTTTGGCTCTAACTTTGGAAAATCATAACTAATTATAGAAAAATGGGAATCTAGTAAACTTTAGCTTTCTGGAAATCTCTAAGTGTTAAATTTACACTAAAAATAATTCCCAATCATAATCTCAGCATTTGGACCATTTTTGACATCGAAAATGGGAAAGAGGTTCGACTGTCACTGTTTCTGGCCCAGGTTACTGTCATGAACTTCGGAAATTCATAATTAAATCCAAAAACATCCAATCTAGACACACTATACCAATTTGGAAAGCTACAGATGTCTACTAGAGGAGAAAAATAATTCTAGATCAGTTCAATAGACTTTACACCCCAAAAACCGATGGAACAGTAACGGAGGTCAGATGGGCTCCCTGATGCTGATACAGAACTTCAGACGGTTCAATCTCTCTCTACAGACCTCCGATTTAGGTGATTCTAGTTGGTACAGGTCACTTTGGTTTTCTAGTTTATGTGTATAAAATTTCATGACAGTTGGCCACCGTTTGGTCTATCTATGACATGGATTTCATTTCTGACCTATAGGAACAGTACATGACCAAACCATGGATTTTTCCCAAATTCAACAATTCACCAAATATTCTCTAGACCTCCGAATATTACTCACTTTAGCTTCCCAAGAAACTCTCTACAAACTCTAGAGGTACGCCAAATTTCATGGTAAAAGGAGCTCATACGGTCATACTTTGACAGAGCTCTCAAAAATACCGGTTTTTGCACCCAAAAGGTCCAAAATGGGTCCAAATGACCTCTCACACATTCTCACTCCATATGGACAAGTTTAAAAGCATAACAATAGTCTATATAACATGTCCAAGTGGTCCAATTCAACATACATTCCAATCTCACTATGCTACGGGCCAAATTACACTATCACATTCATTCATCAAAAGGGGTAAAACCCTCATTTCCATTGATTTGGCTATCAACATAGTTTATACATCATCATTTCATACATATACACTTGTTACAATAGTTACACTTTAAAAATAGTGGACGCATATTCCTTGTGACACCACTTTACATCAAAATTACATCAAAATATCCAAAATAAGCTAATATCTAGCTAAGTATACTTCTAGGCTCCTTGGTGTGTACTCGGTTCTCCTTGAGCTCCACCTAACATATTAAGTTGGGAGGGGAAAGGGTGAAATTCAGGAAATCTCAGTAGCTCATGCACTCAATCAAGTAAACAATCAAGGCATATAACAAGTCAAAGCATGTGAATAAGCACTTAGCCATTCTCAAACAACCAACACACGATGTACATGCTATGGAAATCACAACAATGCAAAAATGAGCTCTAGGGACTTTTGGTCTAGCCTCACCCAAGTTTAGGGACTTTTGGATGGTCTCACCCGAGTTTAAGGACTTTTGACTTGGCCTCACTCGATTATGAGACTTTTGGCCTTGTCTCACCCATCTCAAGGGACTTTCGGCTTCACCTCATCCATCTCAAGGGACTTTCGGCACTACCTCACCCGAGCAATTCTCGCAATTCAACACACAAGCATATTGCCATCAATGCATCAAAGCAATAGCATATGGCATATTCCACACAACAAGCATATACATAAACATACAATGACTATTACATCCGAGAATGCAACAAGAAAGAGTGGGAAGAGAGAGCTACCTTATAAGCTAAAGCTAACATAAGCCTTCCCTTTCAATTTCTCTTCTCCCTTCTTAAGTTCATAATCACACCTTGATGAAGGTGCTTCACTTGAGCCTAGGCACACAAAAGCATGCAATTACACTCTTATAATGTGATCTTCATATCAAACTCTCCCAACATACCAGAACCTAGAGGTTCCCTCTCTCTCTCTCTAGAATGCCATTAACTCGTCCTCTCTCTCAAGCTCCCATGGTAGTGGAAACAACATTTTTAAAGAAAACACAAAGATTCAAAGGTGTTTTCCACTTTCCCTCTTCTGACCCATGCCCAAAATCCAACCATTTTCACAAACAAAACCGTAGGAAGAGAGGGCAAAGAGAGGAGATCAGAAATCTAAGAAGAAATGGGAGAAATTTACTTGCCTTTCCCTTGCTCTCCCTCCTTCTCTTGGTCTCTCTCACTCTCCACGCCTTTTTCTCTCATTGGGTAGAAGTCTAGGGCAGAAATGAGAGAAGGAATGAGTTTGGGCGTTTAATGAAGTCATTTTCTCGCTTTTTACTCTCTTCCAGACTGACCCTCGCTCCGGCAAAAATTAACCTTCGCTATAGCGAGCTCGTGTTATCTGGCTTCGCTATGGCGAGGTGTAACCTTCGCTACGGCGAGATCGTATCAGTTCCCTTCGCTATGGCGAGATATACCATTCGCTATGGCGAACTCGCATCAGTTCCAGACCTCACTCTCGCTATGGCGCACGCTACGGCGAGCTACTCCCTGGTTTCTGTATGGACTGCTACCCGCACTCGCTGTAGCTAGAACCTCGTTCGCTGTTGCGAGAAGACATTCTCGCGACAGCGAGACCATTTCTCGTTATTGCGAGAAGACTTAGCACAGTTTCTGGACTTCAAAAATTTCCAGCTTTCTACTTTCTTTCTTTTCCTTTTCTTTTCTTTTTCCCGGTTGTTACAATTCTAGACTCCTAAAAATGAGAATCCCAAGCTCAAATGGAAAGAAAAATGAAGAAACAATTTCTTACAAAAAGTTTACGAAATGTAATGATATTTTCGTAATTTTGAGTAAATTTTGGAATTCATATAGGAGGATTTTTTAAATGAAAGTTTTAAGTTTCTCGGGGTTCTCAGAGGCCCTAAAAACCATGGAAAGCCCCGGGATAGCTAAAATCCCTATGGTGGATATTTTCCAATGTCGGGTACCCAAACTTTGACGGATTTGTTCGGGAAAGTTTTAGCTTTGATTTGAGTGACTCCAAAGGCATTTTACTAAATTGGAAACTTAAATTTCATAATAGAAATTACGGTTCTCAAATAGAAGCTAAAACAAAGGAGAAACAAAAATGCCTAGAACGAAAGGCAAAACAGGAACTTTTGAAAAGTGTGACTCCCTCCTACCTATATATATTATAATATTTGGTTATCCAAAAACTAGAGAAAACGTGAGAAACGTAATGTATAGTTTCTAAATTCATCAGATACAAAAGAAAGTCCCCCTAAGATGATGTAGTTAAGGTCCCAAAAAATTTGGGAAGCATTCTAGACTCTTAAAAATAAGAATTCTAGCCTTAGACGGAAGGAAAAACAGAGCTAGAATGAAGAAACAATATCTTACGAAAAGCCTACGAAACATAATGGCATTTTCGTAATTTTGAGCAAAATTTGGAATTCACATAAGAAAGCTTTTCAAATAAAAGTTTTGAGTTCTCCAGGGTTCTCAGAGGCCCTAAAAACCATGGAAAGCCCTGGAATAGCTAAATCCCCTCCGGTGGACGTTTTCCAATGTTAATTGACTCAAACTTTGACCAGTTCATTTGGTAAGGTTTTAGCTCCAAATTGAGTGATTCTAAAGGCATTTTACTAAATTGGGAACCTAAATTTCATAATGGAAAAGAAGGTTCTCAAAAAGGAGTTAAAACGAAGGAGAAACGAAAATGCCAAGAACGAAGAGTAAAATGGGAATTTTTAAAAAGTGTAACTTATTCCCACTTATTCCCACCTATATATATGATGTACCCTTTTTCTCCCTTCATTATGCACGACCATGTTCTACCTAAAATTAGAGAAAAACCCTAGGGGATGAGGCACACAAGAGGAGGAAGAAAAGGAGGAGAAATTCAAGGAAGAATGGTATGGATTTTCATGGTTTTTCATGCTCTTTCTCTTCCAAACCTCTTCTCCTCCATTCTCCTTTGTTTCCTATGATTATAATGAAGTTTATAAATCTATTTGAAGGGAGAAATTGAGGGGAAAATTCTGATTTGAAGAAAGGAGCTCAAAGAACACAAGATTTAAGTGAAAAAAAGCATGAAAACAAAGTAATTTCTCTTTCTATGGTGGTCATCTTTGGTTCCCTTCTCCACCATTTCACCCTACTTGAGAAAACCCTAGGAGGAGATAATTTTTAGGCAGAACCAAGCATGAATCAAAGGAAAAATGGTGTGGAGATTAAGAATATGCAAAAGGAATTATCAAAAAACCATTAGATTTTAATATGCAAATTCTAGGGTTTTGTGTGCACCTTCCAAAATCTAATTTTATATGATAATTCCTAGGCCTAATTAAGAGTTTGAATGAGCTCCTAAGATCCCTAAAATGCTCCCCACAAGCTTTCTCCTTCAAGAAAACAAAGCACACTCCAAGGAACCCTAAATCATGCATAATCTTGGCCTAAGCAAGTTCTCATAGGTAGGGGGAGTTTAAAATTTTTCTAAGGCCATTCTTAAGTCATATTTGATGAATGAAAATGAAGGGAGGCCTTGGAAAAAATTTAGAACTCATAGAAAGTGATTTGGTGTCTTAGGTTCCATATTATGACTTAAAGAAGAAACATGATGTTAGGCCCTTTTGTTTTAATGGTGTGATGACTCCAAGAGGCTTAAAAGGAGTCAAGAATCATATTTGAAAGGAAAGAATGGGGCCTAGAAATTATTTGATGGGTGTTGCTTCATTAGGTGCATTTATAGATCATAATGGAGCTTATAGAGCAATCTAGCATCTAAGTAAATTGTATGGCCTTAGAGATTATTTCATAAAAATAATTGGCTCCCATAAATTGTATTTAGGCTAAGAGAAACTATCTCTACAAGCTTGTGGGTGTGTAACCAAAAGAGGAGGCTTAAAATCCAAGGAAAAAGTGTGTGATTGTGTGCAAGGTAGCTCTATCCACCTTCTCTCATGCATGGATGTGTGTTTAGCTTGTTTTAGAATGTATGTATATGTATTTTCAAGTTATGAAAAGTATGCTAGCATGCCTTTATATGCTATGATTCTTGATGCCATGTTATGTTTTCAAATAAGTACATGATGTTTGTATGAGTTTGCTTGAGTGTGGAGAGGCCAAGAACTCTTCCTTTTGGTGAGGATGAGCTAAGAACCCTTGAGTTTGGTTGAGACAAAGTAAAGAGTCTCCCAAAAGCAAAGTGGGCTCCCAAGAGTATGGTTAAGTCCAAAGCTCTTAAAGAATGGGTGAGGCAAGTCCAAAATCCATGAGAAGAAGTGTGAGGCCAATCCAAATACTTGATGAGCTCTTGAATGTCTTGTATGATTTGTTCATATGCCAAGTTTGCTTTTGAAATGTCCATGACTTCCATTTTCTCCATACATGCATTTGTAAAGCTTACTTTACACATATTATGTATGATTGAATGGCAGATGAGCTATTGGGATTCTTTGAATCTCATCCCCTCCTCTCCAATGATCTCACATGCTAGGTGGACCAAATGGATATGCCAATGAGAGCCAACAACCATGTAGAAGAGAGATTGACAAGCATATGTCTAGTTTTAGCTATGTTAAAACCATACTTATGTACCTTGATGTATATGATGATGTAGATAGTCTATGAACCTTGAGACACATATAAATATGCTATTATGTGATATTTATAACTATGGATATGATATATGAGCTTTAGAATACAATTTGAGTTTATAATGTCCAAATGTGCAATGTGGACATATGATGCAAATATGCATAAGTGTGGGTTGAATGGTCAAAATGAGATGCATGAGGTTTGGGACCATTTGAGCAGCTTACACAAGTCTTAAATATGCTTTTATACTTGCCCAAAAGGTGCCACAACCAAGGGAAAGCCATTTGGCAAATTTGGTACCTCATATGTAGCCAAATTTGACCACAATGGAACACTATGTCATTTTTTAGCCAAATGAGATAGTCTTAATGTAAGATTTTGCATGAAATTAGATCTTGTTGAGATATTTTTGGGAGGATAAAGAATATAATTTTTTGACGTCTAGAGAATATTTGATGAATTTTCAAAGTTGGAATTTTCTATTGATTCTGGTATGTGCACTGTTCACACTGGCAGATTTGTGTTTTGTATCATTCGATGCTCAAATGGTGTCCAATTCTTATAAAATTTTATAGAAATAAACTAGAGGTCATACGCTTTCTATGGCCACTATGATCACCTCATTTAGAGGTCTAAGCGAAGAGTTATGCATTTTTGAATTTGGCTGTCAGTAGCAATGGTGCCCCAGGAGTCCAGTCACTGTTCTATAGAATTCCAATAACTAAACGTATCTGTTTCATTTTGGAATCATTTTTAGTATCATGTTAATATTTGTATCTTTCCATAGTGACTAAATTTGTGTGATTTTGATTTTTATAGAATTAGGTATGAATTTTAGAATTTTGTATCAATAATCTAAAACAACAGCCTAGGCAGTAGCGACCTCAGTAGCTTTTCAAATGTCAAACATCTTTCCCTTAATGATTCATGAACTAAAATTATTTTTACCATGGGGTAGACATCCAGAGCTTTTTGGACCAGTAAAGCTTGTTGGATTTCGATTTTTTTGGATTTAGTTATGAATTTCTGAAATTGTGACAGAAAAACTGAAATTTTGACTATGGCAAATCCGTGGGAATTAATGTGTTTCACCCACTTGTATGAGTTCCAAGCCACTTTCTTGAATGGTTTTGAATTGTATTGATGTAATTAAATATGAATGGAATTTTTAGTTATGACGCAAAGCGAAAATAATCATTATTTCCTTGCCTTTTCATGGGAAACCTATATGATTCATGATGTTAAGCCATTTAAAAGCATGAGTTGAGCTAGAATTTATAGTGTTACATATATGATGTGCCCTTCTTCTTCCTTCATTATGCACGACTATGTTCTGCCCAAAACCAAAGGAAATCCCTAAGGGATGAGGCACACAAGAGGAGGAAGAAAAGGAGGAGAAATTCAAGGTAGAAAGGTATGGATTTTCATAGTTTTTCATGCTCTTTCCCTTCCAAACCTCTTTTCCTTCATTCTCCTTTATTTCCTATGATTATAATGAAGTATATGGATTTGTTTTAAAGGAAAAATTGAGGGAAAAATTCGGATTTGAAGAGAGGAGCTCAAAGAACACAAGATTCAAGTGAGAAAAAGCAAGAAAACAAGGTAATTTCTCTTCCTATAGTTGTCATCTTTGGTTCCCTCCTCCTCCATTTCTCCTAACATGAGAAAGCCCTAAGAGGACTTGATTTTTAGGCAGAACCAAAGGTGAAACTAAGGAAAAAGAGTGTGGAGATTAAGAATATACAAATGGAATCAACAAAAAACTATTAGATTTTAAGATGCAAGTTCTAAGGTTTCAATTGCACCTTGTAAAATCTGATTTTGTATGATAATTCCTAGGTTTAAATAAGAGTTTAAATGAGCTCCTAAGATCCCTAAGAGGCTCCCTATATACTTCTTCCCTTGAGAAAATAAAGCAAACTCCAAGGAGCTCCATTTCCTCCATAGCCTCACCCAAGCAAGGATAGCATAGCTAGGGAGAGTTTTAAATTTTTCTAAGCCCATTCTTAAGTCATATATGATGAATGAAAATGAGGGGCGGCCTTGGAAAAAATTTAGAACCTATAGAAAGTGAGTTGATGCTTTAGGTTCTATATTATGACCTAAAGAAGAAACATATAGTTAGGCTCTTAGTTTTGATTGCGTGATGACTCCAAGAAGTTTAAAAGGAGTCAAGAATCATATTTGAAAGAAAATAATGGAGCCTAGATTTTATTTGAGGGGTGTTGCTTCATTAGGTGCAATTATGGAACCATAATGAGGTTTATAGACCAAGCTAGAGTCTAAGCAAGTTATGTGGCCTTAGAAATAATTCTACGAACCTAATTGGCTTCCATAAATTGTGTTTAGGTCAAGAGAAATGATCTCCACCTTCTAGGGTGTGTGAGGTCAAGGGAGAGGAATCAAGGCTTAAAGGAAAAGTGTGTAAAATGCAAGCAAGGTAGCTCTCTCCACCTTCTCTCATACATGGATGTGTGCTTAGCTTGTTTTGAATGTATGTATGTGTATATTTAAGCCATGAAAAGTGTTCTAGCATGCCTTTAATTCCATGGTGCCATGATGTTACAATATGCCCTTATATGATGTTTTTATGTGTGCTTGGGTTTGCTTGAGTGTGGTGAGGCCAAGAACCCTTAGCTATGGTGAGGATGAGCCAAGAACCCTTGAGATTAGTTGAGACAAAGCAAAGAGTTTCCCAAAAGCAAGATGGGCTCCCAAGAGTATGGTTGAGTCCAAGAATCTCTTAAAGAATGGGTGAGGCAAATCCAATATCCACAAGAAATTGGGTGAGGCCAATCCACTTGCTTGGCAAGCCTTTGTATGCTATGCATGACTTTCTCAAGTGATGAAAATGTCTCTTGAATGTTTACACATGTCAACATGACCATACATGCATTTATGAGACTTGTTTGCATCCATTATGTATGATTGAATGGGAGATGAGCTATTGGGATTCTTTGAATCTCATTCCCTCCTCTCCAATGTTCTAACATGCTAGGTAGATTAAGGCCAACATAATGTATGGTTTTGATTCTTTAAGGCCATATGTATGTCAAATGATGTAACCCACTATTGTATATGGTCTATAACCTCTTGAGCATATGTAATTATGATAATATGTCATGTATAAATGAGAGAATATGTCATGTAGTCATTAGAATATGATTTGAGTATATGATGGCAAAGTAGCTTTATGAATGGTTTTATGGAATTATGCATATGTGTGGATGAAATGGCCAAAATGAGATGCATAAGGTTTGGGACCATTTCGGTAGTTCACACAAGTCCCAATCATGCTTTTAGACTTGCCCAAAAGGTGCCAAAACCCAAGGAAAGCCATTTGGTCATTTTGGTACCCTATATGGAGCCAAAATTAACCATAATGGAACCCTATGTTACTTTTTGTCCAAATGAGTTCTTCTTGATCTAATATTTGGCATGCAATTAGAGCCTATTGAGAGCTTTCTAGAAAGTTAAAGAACATAATTTTTGGAGGTCTACATAATATTTGATGAATTTTCAAAGTTAAAAAATTTTCTAGTTTTAGTCTGATGCACTATTCATTTGGTCTGAAAATGAAATCTATCACACATGACTCAAATGATGTCCAATTGCTACAACAGAGATACTAGACATTCCCAATGACTTGTGCCAACTAGAAGCACGCCATTTCGAGGTCTATAGAGGGGCATATGAATTTTTAAAGCTTCTATCTAGTATCAGGAGTTTTACTTGACCTTAGTTATTGTTCTATTGAATTTCAAGGTCTAGACATGTCTGAACTAGTCTAGAGTTATTTTTTCCCTCTATCTAACATCCACATCTTTCTAGATTGTATTATTTGTATGAATTGTATTTTTGTGGAATTAATTGGATATTTTCAAAGTTTACTGCAAAAATCTATGATAGCACCAATGAGTAGTTTGACCTCTGGATTATTTTGGATGTGTTTGGAAATATTTTTTGTATGAAGTAAACATCCATAGCTTTCTAGAATGACTAAGAATACATCATTTCAATTTTTCTAAAATTAGTTATGATTTTCCGAAGTTTGGATAGAAAAGAGGCAAAATCTGGCTGAGAATATATGTAAATATTTCATGCTTTCCTTTGTAATTCTTGAGGTGTAGGCTACTTTTGATGATGCAAATAAGTTGTGTTCATGTAATTAAATATAAGAATATGTTGTATGAGCTCACACAATCCACGTGACACCGAATGAAATTTTTATATATGACGCAGCGCAATTATATGCATTATTTTAATGAACTTTTTCTATCTCCTTCATGGAATTGATGTTATCATACATGAGAATGTGTATGAAATGAGTTAGAAATATAACGTATTACACAAAAAGGCACTAAATAGCTAATAAGAACACAACAAAATGGATAATGTCATATAAAGGATTGAATTATGGATACTCACCATCCATAATACTTGTAGCCAAATACAAGATCTCTCTAGGTGCCATGAGAGGTGAGCGAAGTGAAAGAACTCAAGTCAAGGCCAACAGGTACCTGAACTAAGATCTTTATAGTGTAGAAAGATGAAAAATCAATATACACTCGTATGAAATAAAAGGTGAACCATAGCATATGTTTCACACCACATGTGCTTTAAGATTGTAATTTGGGAATTGAGTGAATATATCCCTACTTCATTGTTGTGTGAGTCCCAAAAAAGAAAAGAATCATTTCATTAATGCCTTTACAATTATATGTTTCACACCACATGTGCTTTAAGATTGTAATTTGGGAAGTGAGTGAATATATCCCTACTTCATTGTTGTGTGAGTCCCAAAAAAGAAAAGAATCCTTTCATTGAAGCCTTTACAATTTTTAAACTATTATAGGGTGACGAATTAATGTATGCTACCTTACTATGTATCCAAGGGTTATGATGATATGACCTGAATGAACAATGCTAAGAAAGCAACTAACTATGACCTTAGTAATATATATGTGAAATGAAGATCAAGTCAAGTATATACACACTATACTTTTGTATACGAGATGTCCATTATAAAGTTATTTTCAAAAGCATCATAAGCATGGACACAAAGCATATGGAGATTACAGTACTAAGGCTCTGAGTAAATAAAAAGAAAAAAGAAAACTCATGAGGGATTGGAGATATTACATGTAAAATATATGTAGATAGATCTAGGACATCTGAGGCACATTAACAAAACAACAAGTAAATAAAAAGGATAGTAGACTCTTATGTTAGTCCTAAAAAGGTTATTAGTATAAGAGTTCCTAAATATAATGCCTAAGTAGTCACAACAAGCACTCTATATGAAAACCCAAAAGAAAAGATTTTGTGCGAATTCATCTTATCATGTGCAAACAGAAGATGTTAGATTTATTAGCCCATAATGAGATAAATCCTAATCCAACTGAATTAAGATATTAGATAATTAACTATTAAGATAATTTATTTTTATCTCAAAAGGAGTTAGGATAATTAGTTATCTAATAATTTATATTTGAGTTTAAAATTGGAATTATATCTTATTAGTTAGATATATCTTATTAATTGAATAAACAGTATATCCTATTAAACATCTATTTAAGATGTATATAAATAGGATATTAGGGTGAAACCTTAACATACACTTGAAAAATATCAGACTTATATAGAGAGTTAAAAAAGAAGCTTTAAGGTGACCTGCTGTGAAAACAAATCATTTGATTTTATGGTTTAAGGCAATCAAATAAGTGTTCTTTCCATTGGAATTATTCTCTTATTTTAATTTACAAAATCATTTTATTTTACATGATTTATTCAAAAATGTTTATTAAAGCAACTTAATTTTAATTAAATTGCTGACATGGCATAATGAAGTGCTTATGTGATCATTATATGATGTATTTGGTGACTATAATGTTCCATTTTTTGCTTTAACGTTTGCATAAGCATTTTGTTAGATTAGATATCAATAATCAAGTTAAATTCAAGTTAGTTTAACCAATAAAAGGAAAAAATTGATT
Organism: Erythrophleum fordii; assembly: GCA_032878935.1. Taxonomy (NCBI): domain Eukaryota; kingdom Viridiplantae; phylum Streptophyta; class Magnoliopsida; order Fabales; family Fabaceae; genus Erythrophleum; species Erythrophleum fordii. The sequence continues at coordinate 23,810,945 of JAVQMF010000054.1, read as the reverse complement.
GGAGAAAATTATTAGAGGTAGGGAAGGCAATGTGCAGGTACTCACTCCAATTTTTTGATAAAATTTTATATTTCTAATACCTGCACCTAAAAGATATTTGAAATTTATTGATATCCGTAATACTTGAAAAATCTTAGAAACATTAGGGTATTGGTTATTAGATAAAATATATTTAAAATATCCAATATTCATATGTGTCTTTCAAAAGATAATTTTAAATAGATTTTAAATTTAAAATTTTAATTACTTTAAGCTATGTAAAGAAAAACATGAATATAATAAATAAACAAATATTAAGTAAAGTTTGTAGTATATAATAGAATTTTTTATGTATAATTATATGTGACTAGTGTAACACCATATGTATATATCTAGCTCATTTTTATCACATTTGCATGCTCATATGATACATTTCATGAAGGAGGTAAGAAAAATCCATTAAAATAATATATTTCTTTACATTGCGTCGTATATAAAAATTCTATTCGATGTCATTTGGACCATGTGAGCTCATTCATCACATTCTTATATTTAATTATATAGATAAAACTCAATTGCATCATCAAAATTGGCCTACATCTCAAAGAACTCGAAGGGAAGCATGAAATAAACACATATTTTTTGCTAGCTTTTGCCCCTTTTCTGACCCAATTTTGGAAAATTATAACTAATCTTAAAATCAATATCATACATTCTTGGCCATTCTAAAAAGCTACATATGTCTAATTTATGCTAAAAATATGTCCAAACCATAACATCTAACACAGAGAACGTTTGACATTCAAAATGGTCTAGAATTCAGGCTATCAACTGGTGCTGTCACAAAATTCTATAGCAAGTTTCAAAAATATCCAATTAATTTGAAAAAAATACAATCCATGCAAATGATACCAATCTAGAAAACTATGGATGTTAGCTAGAGGGAAAAATAACTCTAGTCCAGTTCAGGGACACCTAGACCTTGAAACTCAATCAAACAGTAACTGAGGTTGGGTGGAGTTCCTGATACTAGATAGATTCTTTAAAAATTCTTATCTCCCTCTCCAAACATCCAAATGAGGTGCTTCTAATAGGTAAAAGTCAATGGAAATTTCTAGTTTCTTTGTATAAAATTTTGTGACAATTGGACATCATTTGAGTCCTGTGTGATAGATTTCATTTTCAAACCTAAGTGAACAGTAAAATGACTCAAACTAGAAAATTTCTCAACTTTGAAAATTCATCAAATATTCTATAGACCTTCAAAAATTATGTTCTTTAGCTTCCCAAAAATCTCTTAATAAGATCTAATTGATTGCCAGATCTCATATCAAGAAGAGTCCATTTGGATAAAAAGTGATATAGGGTTCCCTTATGGTCAATTTTGGCTTTTTATAGGGTACCAAATTGTCCAAATGGCTTTCCTTAGATTTTGGCACCTTTTGGGCAATTCTAAAAGCACAAGTGGGACTTGTGTGAGCTGTCCAAATAGTTTTAAACCTCATGGATCTCATTTTGGCCATTTCATCCATACTTATACACACTTACATCAACTTTTCAAAACCATAACTTAGCATTATATACTCAATTTACATTCTAGCATCCACATGTTATATTCTTTCATTTATATATCACATAATATTATAATTACACATGTCCAAGAGGTCATAGACCATATGCATCAATAGATTACATCATTTGACATAAATATGATCTTAAAGAACCAAAAACTATGCATTAGATTGTCAAGCTCTCTTCTTCAAGGTGGTTGGCTCCCATTACCTTGTCCACTTGATCCACCTAGCATATTAGATCATTGGAGAGGAGGAAATGAGATTCAAAGAATCCCAATAGCTTATCTCCCTTTCAATCACACATAAATGCAAAGCAAGTCTTGAAGATGCATGCATGGATATAATAAATGACATAAACATTCAAGAAACAAGCTTGGCATATAAACAAGTCATACAAGGCATCCAAAGGCTTGCCAAGTGGATGGATTAGCCTCACTCTTTTTCTCATAGATTTTGAACTTGCCTCACCCATTCTTTAAGAGATTCTTAGACTCAACCATGCTCTTGGGAGTCCATCTTGCTTTTGGGAGACTCCTTGCTTTATTTCAACCAGTCTTAAGGGTTCTTGGCTCATCCTCACCATGGTTAAGAGTTCTTGGCGTCGCCACACTCAAGTAACCCAAGCAAACATCATAATATTATTTAAAAGCATAATATGTCATCATGAAACCATGGCATATGAAATCATGCTAGCATACTTTTCATGGCTTGAAAACACACTTACACACATTCTAAGACAAACTAAACACACATCCACGCATGAGAGAAGGTGGAGAGAGCTATCTTATACACAATCACACACTTTTTCCTTTGAATCTAAGCCTCTTCTTTCGACCATACATATACAAAGGTGTGAAGGTGGTTGCTCTTAACCTAAACACAATTTATGGAAGCTAATTAGGTTCATGAACTCAATTCTAAGGCTATACAATTTGCTTAGACACTATCTTGACCTATAACCCTTATTATGGTTCCATAATTACACTTAATAAAGCAACACCTCTCAAATACATTCTAGGCTCCATTCTTTCTTTTCAAATATGATTCTTGACTCCTTTTAAGCCTCTTGGAGTCATCATACAATTAAAACCAAGAACCTAACTATATGCTATTTCTTTAGGTCATAATATGGAACATAAAGCATCAACTCATTTTCTATAGGTTCTAATTTTTTCCAAGCCCTCCCCTCATTTTCATTCATCATATATGACTCAATAATGGACTTAGAAAATTTTAAAACTATCCCTAACTAGGAGAACCTCCCTTGGTCGAGACAAGGAGCATTTTTGGCTTCCTTAGAGCTTTCTTTCTTTTCTTAAGGGAAGAAGCATATGAGGAGCATCTTAGGGATCCTAGAAACTCATTTAAACTCTTATTTAGGCTTAGAAATTATCATACAAAATCAAATTTTACAAGGTACACATGAAACCCTAGAAATTGCATCTTGAAACCTAATGGTTTTTTGTTAATTCTCTTTACATATTCTTAATCTCCACACCCTTTTTCCTTAGATTCATCCTTGGTTCTATCAAAAATCAACTCCTCCTAGGGTTCTTTAGGTGTGGCAAAATGGAGAAGAAAAGGGAATCAATGATAGCAACCATAGAAAGAGAAATTACCTTGTTTTCTTCCTTTTTCTTACTTGAATCTTGCTTTCTCCAAGTTCCTCTCTTCAAATTCGAAATTTCCCCTAAGTTTCTCCCTTAAATCAAATTTGTAAAATTCATTTTAATCAAAGGAAACAAAGGAGAAGGAAGGAGAGGAGATGTAGATGGAAGAAAGCATGAAAAACTACCATGAAACCATACCTTAAAGTTTGGATTTCTTCTCTTCTTCTTCCTCCCTTGGTGCGCCTAAAACCCTAGCTCTCTTCTCTGAAATTGGGTAGAAAATTCTGAGTCTAAATGAAGGAGAAAGTGGGGCGCCACCTATATGTAAGGCGAGGAGAAAGCATTTTTCAAAAATTTTCATTTTGCATTTTGTTCTTTGCATTTTCGTTTCTCCTTCATTTTAGCTCCTTTTTGAGAACCACATTTTCTATTATAAAATTTAAATTTCCAATTTAGTAAAATGCCTTTGGAATCACTCAAATTAGAACTAAAACCTTTCCGAATGAATCTGTCAAAGTTCGGGTGCACCAACATTGAAAAACGTCTACCAGAGGGGATTTAATTGTCCCAGGGCTTCCCATGGTTTTTTAGAGCCTTTAAGAACCTCGGGGAACTCAAAACTTTTATTTAAAAAGCCCTCTTGTGTGAATTCCAAAATTTGCTCAAAATTACGAAAATGCCATTACGTTTCGTAGGATTTTGGTCAAAATTTGTTTCTTCATTCTAGCTCTATTTTTCCTTCTTTCTGAGGCTAGGATTCTCATTTTTAGGAGTCTAAACTATTACTCAAATTTTTTGGGATCTTAACTAATTCATTTTAGAGGACTTGCTTTAAAAACATATCTGTTTCCGTCGTTTAATGAAAACCAAACGTTACAACTAGTCTAACTAATATATATAAGATATGGATATCAAATAGTGAAATTTGGTATCTTATTCGTCTATTGATATTAGACAAATACAAGGTATTTGAAGACTAAACCACAATCCGCTTATTAGTTTATTGGATATCAATTTTTACCCTCTACACCTTATTTAATGTTCATTATCCAATTGATATTAAATGGTTTTTTTTTAGGGACAAGCTAACATTTTAGAAAATAAAATTAAAAATTTTAAATTTCTCAAAGATGAAAAGTATAACTTGTTAGTGTATGTGTCCTAAAAGTAATTATTAATAGTTATCATTTTATTATTAATGAAGTTTTGGTATTATATTAATATTATTATCAATATAATATTGTTCTTATATTAAAAGATAGGGAATGTAACACCATAAATTTCTACCTCATTTCAAGCTATATCTAAGCCTCACATCATACAATTCACATGAGAGGCAAAATAATAGTATTAAAATAATGAATATTTTAGCGTTGCATCGCGTATAAAAATTTCAATCGGTGTCACGTGGACCATGTGAGCTCATGCATCATATTCTCATATTTAATTACATGAATACAACTCATTTTGCATCATCAAAAGTGGCCTACAACTCATGGAAAGCAAAAGGAAGCACAAAATACATATGTGCATTTTCGGCCAAAATTTCCTCATTTTTATCACAAACTTTGGAAAATTATAACTAATTTTAGAAAACTCAAAATCATACATTCTTAGTCATTATGGAAAGCTACACATGTCTACTTTATGTTAAAAATATTTCTAGATCATGAAACATAACACAAAATGTTTGACATTCAAAAAGGTCCAAAGGTCTAGCTATCCATTGTTGCTATCATAAAATTCTACAGCAAATTTAAAAAATGTCTAATTAATTCTAAAAAAATCTAATCCATACAAATAATACCAATCTAGAAATCTGTGGATGTTAGCTAGAGGGAAAAAATAATCCAGACTACTTTAGGCTCGCCCAGACCTTAAAATCTAATCAAATAGTACCTGTGATCAGTTGGAGTGTCTAATGCTAGATAGAATCTTTGAAAATTTATATCTCCCTCTATAGACCTCCAAATGAGGTTCTTCCAATTTTCACAAGTCACTAAGAATGTCTAGTTTCTCCATTTAGAATTTCGTGGTAATTAGACATCATTTAAGCCCCATGTGACAAATTTCATTTTTAGACCTGAATGAATAGTAACATGACCAAAACTAGAATTTTTGCCAACTTTGAAAATTCATCAAATATTCTATAGACCTCTAAAAATTATGTTTTTTATCTTCTCAATAAGCTATAATTGTATGCCAAATATCATATCAAGAAGAGCTTATTTGGACAAAGAGTGATATAGGGTTCCAATATGGTCAATTTTGGCTCCATATAAGATATCAAAATGTCCAAATGACTTTTCTTGGTGTTTGGAACCACTTAGGTAAGTCTAAAAGTATGATTATGACTCGTATGAGTTGCCCAAAAATGTAACACCTTAATCTACTACCGCTATCTAGCCTCTCACACAGCTCGGTTCCATATGATTTCCAAAGAACCAATACTAATCTGTGGCATTTTCATGCTATAAAACGGGATTTCATACACTCATCTTCTGCCCCGTGGGTCCTGTGAACCCATCACTCGCATCTTCAACTCAAACTCCATTTATACAACTCATATATAGCATAAAACAATCCATAAGCCATAGGAAGGGAGCCAAAAACCAGAAAAATGCATTTTCTCACTTGTGCCCAAAAGTCATATTTTGGCTCTAATTTTGGAAAATCATAACAAATTATGGAAAAATGGGAATCTAGTAAACCATACCTCTCTAGAAAGCTCTAAGTTTTATCTTTACACTAAAAATAATTCCCAACCATAACCTTATCATTTGGAACATGTTTGACATCGAAAATGGGAAGGAGGTTTGACTGTCACTGTTTCTAGTGCAGCTTACTATCATGACTTTCAAAAATTCATAACTAAATCTAAACAAATCCAATATGGGCACGCTATACTAATTTGGAAAGATACAGATGTCTACTAGAGGAAAAAAATAAGTTTAGATCATTTTAGTAGCCCCTACACCCTGAAAACCGATGGAACAATAACATAGGTCGGGTGGGCTCCCTGATGCTGATACAGAACTTTAGAAGGTTCATTCTCTCTCTACAGACCTCCGATTTAGGTGATTCTAGTTGGTACATGTCACTGTGATTTTCTAGTTTATTTGTATAAAATTTCATGATAGTTGGCCACCGTTTGGTCTATGTATGACATGGATTTCATTTCTGACCTATAGGAACAGTACATGACCAATTCATTGAATTTTCCCAAATTCAACAATTCACCAAATATTCTCTAAACCTCTGAATATTACCTACTTTAGCTTCTCAAGAAGCTTTCTACAAACTCTAGAGGTATGCCCAAATTTCATGGCAAGAAGAGCTCATCCGGTCATACTTTGACAGAGCTCACAAAATTACCAATTTTGGCACCCAAAAGGTCCAAAATAGGTCCAAATGACCTCTCACATGTTCTAGCCACTCATGGACAAGTTTAAAAGCATAACAATAGTATATATAACATGTCCATGTGGTCCAAATCAACATACATTCCAATCTCACTATACTACGGCCAAAATTATACTATCTCATACATTCAAGAAAGGGGCAAAACCCTCATTTCCATTACTTTGGCTATCAACATAGTTTATACATCATCATTTCATACATATACACTTGCTACAATAGTTCATCACAAAAATAGTGGGCGCATATTCATTGTGGCACTACTTTACATCAAAATAACCAAAATAAGCTAATATCTAGCTACACATGCTTCTAGGCTCCTTGGTGTAACGGAGGGACTAGAAGTATGGTGTTACACTTGGTGTGCGCTCGGTCCTCCTTGAGCTCCACATAGCATATTAAGTTGGGAGGGGGAGGGGTGAGATTCAGAGAATCTTAATAGCTCATGCACTCAATCAAGTAAGCAATCAAGGCATATAATAAGTCAAAGCGTGTGAATAAGCATTTAGCCATTCTCAAACATCGAACACACGTTGTACATGCTATGGAAATCACAACAATGCCAAAAATGGGCTCCAAGGACTTTTGGTCTAGCCTCACCTGAGTTTAGGGACTTTTCACTTGGCCTCACTCGGTTATGAGACTTTTGGCCTTGTCTCACCCATCTCAAGAGACTTTCGGCTTTACCTCACCCATCTCAAGGGACTTTCGGCACTACCTCACCCGAGCAATTCTCACAATCCAACACACAAGCATATTGGCATCAATGCATCAAAGCAATAACATATGGCATATTTCACATAACAAACATATACATAAACATACAATGACTATTACATCCAAGAATGCAACAAGAAAAAGTGTAAAGAGAGAGCTACCTTATAAGCCAAAGCCAACACAAGCCTTCCCTTTCACTTTCTCTTCTCCCTTCTTAATTTCACACTCACACCTTGATAGAGGTGCTTCACTTGAGCCTAGGCACAATCAAGAACATAAAATTACTCTCTAAAATGTAACCTTCAGATCAAACTCTCCTAACATACCAGAACCTAGAGGTTCTCTCTCTCTCTAGAATGCCATCAATTCTTCCTCTCTCTCAAGCTCTTAAAGTAGTGGAAACAACATTTTCAAAGAAAATAAGGAGATTCAAGGGTGTTTTCCACTTTTTCCCCTTCTGACCCATGCTCAGAAACTCACTAATCTCACAACCAAAACTGTAGAAAGAGAGGGCAAAGAGAGGAAAACCAGATCCTAAGGAGAAAAGAGAGAAATTTACTTACCTTTCCCTTGCTCTCCCTCCTTCTCTTGGTCTCTCTCACTCTCCACGCCTTTTTCTCTCCTTGGGTCGAAGTCTAGGGCAAATATGAGAGAAAGAATGAGTTGGATCGTGTAATGTTGTCAATTTCTCGCCTTTTACTCTCTTCCGGACTGACCCTCGCTACGGTGAAAATTAACCTTCACTATAGCGAGCTCGTGTTATCTGGCTTTGCTATGGCGAGGTGTAACCTTCGCTACGGCGAGATCGTATCAGTTCCCTTCGCTATGGCGAGATTTGACCTTCACTATGGCGAACTCGCGTTAGTTCCAGACCTCACTTTCGCTATGGCGTACGCTACAGCGAGCTGCCCCCTGGTTTTTGTATGGACTGTTGCCCGCACTCCTTATCTAGAATCTCTTTCGCTATTGCGAGAAGGCACTCCCGCTATAGCGAGACCATTTCTTGCTATTGCGAGGAGACTTAGCAAGAATTTTGGATTTCGAAAATTTCCAGCTTTCTACTTCCTTTTCCTTTTCCTTTTTCCCGGTTGTTACATTTCTACCCCTCTTAAAAGAAATTTCGTCCTTGAAATTTAAAGACTTACCTCAAGGGAATAACTCTGGATATTTTTGCCTCATTTCATCCGCCAATTCCCAGGTTGCTTCCTCAGATGTCATACCTCTCCAGATCACTTTCACCAGAGGAATGTTCTTGCTTCTCAGCTGTTTCAACTTAGCATCCACAATTCTCTCCGGTTTCACTACATAGGAAAGATCTTCCTGCAATTGCACATGCTCATATTCTATGACATGTGAGGAGTCTGGTAAATACTTTTTCAATTAGGAGATATGAAAAACACTGTGGATTTGGACTAGGTTAGGAGGTAAGGCTATTCGGTAAGCCACGAGTCCAATTTTCTCAAGGATTTCAAATGGACCAATATACCTAAGACTGAGCTTTCTTACCCTCATTGACCGACCTACTCCCGTCATTGGAGATACTCGAATGAACACATGGTCTCCAATCTCAAACTCTAATGGCCTCCTACGCTTATCAGCATAGCTTTTCTGCCTACTCTGGGCCGTGAGGAGCCTCTTTCTAATCAATTCTATTTGTCAGGTGGTCTGGTCTACAATCTCAGGTCCCATCATACTCCTCTCACCTAACTCAACCCAACACAGAGGGGATCTGCACTTTCTCCCATACAAAGCCTCATAAAGGGCCATCTGGATACTGGAATGGTAACTGTTATTATATGCAAACTCTACTAATGGTAAATACGCATCCCAGTTACCCCTCATCTCTAGCACACATGCCCTCAACATGTCTTCCAATGTCTGGATGGTCCTTTCAGTCTGACCATCTGTCTGGGGGTGATATGCAGTACTAAACTGCAACCTAGTCCCTAAGGCATGCTGCAATGACCTCCAAAAGTTCAATGTGAACCTGGGGTCTCTATCCGAAACTATGCTATTGGGTACTCCATGAAGTCGCACTATCTCTCTAATATACAACTGGGCTAATCTATCTAGTGTATGAGTAGCCCTGATAGCTAAAAAGTGTGCAGACTTCGTCAGTCTATCCACAACTACCCAAATAGCATCGTGTCTAGAGGATGTCCTGGGTAACCCCATAACAAAGTCCATGGCTATACTATCCCACTTCCACTCAGGGATATCTAGAGGTTGCAAGAACCAAATCGGTTTTTGATGTTCTATCTTTATCCTCTGACACACTAGGCATCTAGCCACATAATCTGTCACATGGCTCTTCATCCCTGGCCACCAGAAAATCTTTTTCAAATCCTGATACATCTTGGTGGTACCTGGGTGGATAGTATACTTACTCTTATGTGCCTCTTCTAAAATGCTTTCTCTCAACTCATTCTGACTAGGCACACAGATTCTATCTCGATATACTATTATGCCATCCTCAGACACCTTGAAATCGGAGGTCTTACCTTGGGTAATCTCATTCCTGATCCGTTTCAGGAACTCATCCTCTCTCTGGGCATCTAAGATCTGGATTCTCAATATATTCTCAATTCGGGTTTCACTCAGATACAATCTACCCGATACCACCTGACAAGAGAGGTTCAAATCTCTGAACTTCTCTAGGAGCTCCTGCTCCCTAATCATCATATGGCTACATGGATGGTTTTTCTACTCAGGGCATTCGCCACCACATTAGCCTTGCCCGGATGATATTTCAACATATAATCATAATCTTTCAGGAATTCCATCCATATCCTCTGTCTCATATTGAGTTCTTTCTGGTCAAACAGGTATTTCAGACTCTTGTGGTCACTATAGATCTCTATGGTAGCACCATACAGATAATGTCTCCAAATTTTAAGAGCAAACACTATAGTGGCTAACTCCAGGTCATGTGTAGGGTAATTCTCCTCATGAGGCCTCAACTGCCTCGAGGCATATGTCACTACTCGACCCTGCTGCATCAACACACATCCTAACCCTTTGCCCAAAGCATCACAATAAACCACAAATGGTTCACTAGGGTCAGAGATAATCAGTACAAGGGCAGTGGTCAAACAGAGTTTCAACTCCTGGAAACTCTTCTCACATCTCTCATCTCACACAAAAGGTGTATCTTTCCTAGTTAGCCTCGTCAGTGGTAAGGCAATTCGAGAAAAGTCCTGAATAAACCGTCTATAATACCCTGCCAAACCTAGGAAACTTCTGACCTCGGTGATCGTTCTAGGTCTATCCCACTGTAACACAGCCTCAACTTTATGGGGATCAACCGCTACCTCGTCTCGTGAGATCACATGACCTAAGAATCGCACCTCGGTCAGCCAAAACTCACATTTACTAAGTTTGGCATACAACATTTTCTCTCTCAAAGTGTCTAGGACTAATCTCAAATGCCTCTCGTGCTCCTCAAAAGATCGGGAGTACACTAAAATATCATCAATAAAGACCACCATAAACTGATCTAGATACGGTATGAATACCCTGTTCATATAATCCATGAACACAGCAGGCGCATTCATCAACCCGAATGGCATCACAAGGAACTCATAGTGCCCATATCTCGTTCTGAAGGCCGTCTTAGAGACGTCTTCAGTTCTCACTCTCAACTGGTGGTAACCTAATCTAAGATCTATCTTGGAAAACACAGATGCCCCAGCTAACTGATCTAATAGATCATCAATTCTAGGGAGAGGATATTTATTCTTGATAGTAACCTTATTCAATTCTCTATAATCTACACACAAATGCAAGCTACCATCCTTTTTTTTCACAAACAACACCGGAGCTCCCCAAGGTGAAACACTAGGGCGGATAAACCCTTTCTCTAACAATTCCTCTATCTGCTCTTTCAACTCAGCAAGCTCGGCGGGAGCCATCCTGTAAGGAGCTTTGGACACCGGTCCAGCCCCAGGCACTATGTCTATAGGGAACTCTAATTCTCTCTCAGGAGGTAGGCCACTAAAGTCAAACTCTCTAGGGAAAACCTCCAGGAATTCCCTAACAACTAGAATCTTCTCTATCCCTTCTTCTACCTCAACCTGAATAGAGAAAAAGACTAGAAACCCTTGACATCCACACTCTAAATATCTCTCAGCCTGGGCAGTAGTCATAAAGGATAACTCAGCTCCTACCCTAGGTATGGTCCCACAAGCAGGTAGGGAAATGGTTCGGTGTTCACAATCAAGTATGGCATTATTTGCAGCCAACCAGTTCATACCAATAATCAAATCAATATCATGGAAGGGCATACAAACCAAGTCAAGAGTGGTATGACAATGGTTAAATTGAACAGTGACATTTAAGCAAGTATGGGAAGTAACCACGTGGCCTCCAGTGGGTGTAATGACAGACAAGTCAAATGGCAAGACACTAATGACCAGACCCAATTTCCTCACACAATCATAAGATATAAACGAGTGACTAGCACCCGAATCAAACATAGTAACTACAGGAAAGCCATTCACTATCAGCGTACCTCGGATCAAACTGGGAAATGCGCTGGCTTCTTGCTGAGTAAGGGCGAACACTCGGCCCTGGGTTTGTGGTCTAGGAGGAGGCGCTGTCTCCATCTGAGGACAGTGTCTAACAATGTGCCCCGGCTTTCCACACTTGAAACATGTCACCTGAGACTGCTGGAAGGATGACTGGCCCCGAGGAGGTGGCACACCTCGCTGTGGCCTTCTATTCCATGGCCCTTTGCCTCTCCTCTTTGGGTTAGGTGTCAAACTAGAACCCTCTTCTGGTTTCGGCCTTTTCAAATTCGGAACCTTCTTCTGACTAGCTGTAGTCGCAGCAGGCATGATAACTTGCAAGTTAGTCTCAATCACCCTGTTGACCTCCATAAGGGTATTGAACTTCCTAATCCGCTGTGGAGTGACTCTGTCGCTAATCAAGGGCCTCAAACCAGTCTCAAACTGCTCACATCTCCAGGGTTTATCATTATACCTCTGGAGGTAAGAGGAATACCGAGACAACTCAATAAACTTGGCCACATACTGATCCACAGTCATCTCATCTGTCTGTCTCAAGCCCATGAACTCCATCTCTTTCTTCTTCCTCACCGAACTCGGGACATACTTCTCATAAAACTCGACCAAGAAAGTCTCCCAAGTTATCTGTATATTCTTGGTCTCTATCAGAGGTTTCGTGCTACACCACCATCTATCAGCTTCCTTTTCTAGCATGAAGGTGGCTAGCTGGGCTTTCTGCTCGGTAGTACAATCCATCACTGAGAATATTTTCTTAAGCTGCATAACCCAAGCCTCTGCCTTAGCCGCATCCAACTCCCCATCAAACGAGGGTGGATTGTTCTGCCTAAACTGCTTCAACACTTTTTGGATAGGCGTCTGGGTCTGAGGAGCAACAGGCTCCTGGGGAAGTACAGGTGGAATACTGGATGTGGATGGTTGAGGTACAGGGGCATCCCTTCTGGCTTCTTCTTGCCTAGCCAGGGTGTCTTGGAAATGCATAATCATATCATGCTATTGTTGGGCTATGTACCTCTACTATTCCAGCATCTCCTGATGCTGGCCCATCATGGCCTCATACCGGTCAAGTCTCTCCATGATGGCCCGCAGAGGATCCTCAGTCCCAACAGGAACCTCTGGCTCAACTCTCTGAGCCCTGGGCAGTCTGCCTCTACCCCTGCCCCGTCTAGTCTCAACCATGTCTAAAAAAAAGTAGCAATCTTCAGTTCACAACAATATCACTAGCACATATGCATATGGATGCTACCACTTCCATGACCATTCACACCAAACACAAGCAAATCTCATCATTCAAGAGCCTAAAATTGAGCAAAAGTGCCTGAACCATTGCTCTGATACCAAAAATATAACACCTTAATCTACTACCACTATCTAGCCTCTCACACAGCTCAGTTCTATATGATTTCCAAAGAACCAATACCAATCCGTGGCACTTTCATGCTATGAAACGGGGTTTCATACACTCATCTTCTGCCCCGTGGGTCCTGTGAATCCATCACTCACATCCTCAACTCAAAATCCATTTATACAACTCATACATAGCATAAAACAAGCCATAAGCCATAGGAAAGGAGCCAAAAACCAGAAAAATGCATTTTCTCACTTGTGCCCAAAAGTCATATGTTGGCTCTAATTTTGGAAAATCATAACAAATTATGAAAAAATGGGAATCTAGTAAACCATAGCTCTCTGGAAAGCTCTAAGTGTTTTCTTTACACTAAAAATAATTTTCAACCATAATCTCAGCATTTGGACCATGTTTGACATCGAAAATAGGAAGGAGGTCCGGCTGTCACTGTTTCTGGTGCAGCTTACTGTCATGACTTTCGAAAATTCATAACTAAATCTAAAAAAATCTAATCTGGGTATACAATACCAATTTAGAAAGCTACAGATGTTTACTAGAGGAAACAAATAAGTCTAGATTAGTTCAGTAGCCTCTACACCCCAAAAACTAATGGAACAGTAACATAGGTTGGGTGGGCTCCCTGATGCTGATACAGAACTTCAGAAGGTTCATTCTCTCTCTACAGACCTCCGATTTAGGTGATTCTAGTTGTTACAGGTCACTGTAGTTTTCTAGTTTATGTGTATAAAATTTCATGACAGTTAGCCACCGTTTGGTCTATGTATGACATGGATTTCTTTTCTGACCTATAGGAACAGTACATAACCAATTCATTGAATTTTCCCAAATTCAACAATTCACCAAATATTCTCTAAACCTCTGAATTAGCTTCTCAAGAAGCTTTCTACAAACTCTAGAGGTATGCCAAATTTCATGGCAAGAAGAGTTCATCCAGTCATACTTTAACGGAGCTCACAAAATTACCGGTTTTGGCATCCAAAAGGTCCAAAATGGGTCCAAATGACCTCTCACATGTTCTAGCCACTCATGGACAAGTTTAAAAGTATAAAAATAGTATATATATAACATGTCCATGTGGTCCAAATTAACATACATTCCAATCTCACTATGCTACGGCCAAAATTACACTATCTCATACATTCAAGAAAAAGGCAAAACCCTCATTTCCATTACTTTGGCTATCAACATAGTTTATACATCATCATTTCATACATATACACTTGCTACAATAGTTACATCTCAAAAATAGTGGGCGCATATTCATTGTGGCACCACTTTACATCAAAATAACCAAAATAAGCTAATATCTAGTTACACATGCTTCTAGGCTCCTTGGTGTGCGCTCGGTTCTCCTTGAGCTCCACCAAACATATTAAGTTGGGAGGGGAAGGGGTGAGATTCAAGGAATCTTAGTAGCTCATGCACTCAATCAAGTAAGCAATCAAGGCATATAACAAGTCAAAGCATGTGAATAAGCATTTAGCCATTCTTAAACATCCAACACACGTTGTACATGCTATGAAAATCACAACAATGCCAAAAATGGGCTCCAGGGACTTTTGGTCTAGCCTCACCCGAGTTTAGGGACTTTTGACTTGGCCTCACTCGGTTATGAGACTTTTGGCCTTGTCTCACCCATCTCAAGGGACTTTCGGCACTACCTCACCCGAGCAATTCTCACAATCCAACACACAAGCATATTAGCATCAATGCATTAAAGCAATAGCATATGGCATATTTCACATAACAAACATATACATAAACATACAATGACTATTACATCCAAGAATGCAACAAGAAATAGTGTAAAGAGAGAGCTACCTTATAAGCCAAAGCCAACACAAGCCTTCCCTTTCACTTTCTCTTCTCCCTTCTTAATTTCACACTCACACCTTGATGGAGGTGCTTCACTTGAGCCTAGGCACAATCAAGAACATAGAATTACTCTCTAGAATGTAACCTTCAGATCAAACACTCCTAATATACCAGAACCTAGAGGTTCTCTCTCTCTCTAGAATGCCATCAATTCTTCCTCTCTCTCAAGCTTTTAAAGTAGTGGAAACAACATTTTCAAAGCAAACAAAGAGATTCAAGGGCGTTTTTCACTTTTCCCCCTTCTGATCCATGCTCAGAAACTTACTAATCTCACAACCAAAATCATAGAAAGAGAGGGCAAAGAGAGGAAAACCAGATTCTAAGGAGAACAGAAAGAAATTTGCTTACCTTTCCCTTGCTCTCCCTCCTTCTCTTGGTCTCTCTCACTCTCCACGCCTTTTTCTCTTCTTGGGTCGAAGTCTAGGGCAAATATGAGAGAAAGAATGAGTTGGGTCGTGTAATGTTGTCAATTTCTCACCTTTTACTCTCTTCCGGACTGACCCTCGCTACGGCAAAAATTAACCTTCGCTATAGCGAGCTCGTGTTATCTGGCTTCGCTATGGCGAGGTGTAACCTTCGCTACGGCGAGATCGTATCAGTTCCCTTCGCTATGGCGAGATTTGACCTTCGCTATGGCGAGATTTGACCTTCGCTATGGTGAACTCACGTTAGTTCCAGACCTCACTTTTGCTATGATGTACGCTACAGCGAGCTAACCCCTGGTTTCTGTATAGACTGCTACCCGCACTCGCTATAGCTAGAATCTCTTTCGTTATTGCGAGAAGGCACTCTCGCTACAGCGAGACCATTTCTCGCTATTGCGAGGAGACTTAGCAAGAATTCTGGATTTCGAAAATTTTCAGCTTTCTACTTCCTTTTCCTTTTCCTTTTTCCTGGTTGTTACACAAATGGTCCCAAACCCCATGCATCTCAATTTGGTCATCTCACTTGCATTTATACACAATTACATAATGTCATCCAAGAAACTAGTTTGCCATAACATACTCAAATTACAATCTAATGGTCACATAACATATTCTTCCATTTATACATGACATATTATCATAATTACATATGTTCATAACATCATAGTACATATACAACCATTGATTACATCATTTGCCATTTATATGGCCTTTAGTAGCAAAATTCAAACACTTTAATGTCCTCCTCTCATTTCTCATGTGGTTGGCTTCCATTCCCTTAGTTTCTTAGTCCACCTAGCATATTAGATCATTGGAGAGGAGGGAATGAGATTCAAAGAATCCCAGTAGCTCATCTCTCATTCAATCATACATAAAAGTTGTAAAATAAGTCTTACAAATGCATGCATGACATATGAACATGTGCAAACATTCAAGAAGCAATTCCAACATGTGAGCAAGTCATACATAGCATACAAAGGCGTACAAAACAAGCGGATTGGCCTCACCCATTTACTTGTGAATTTTGGACTTGCGTCACCCATTCTTTAAGAGGTTCGTGGACTTAACCTTACTCTTAGGAGTCAACCTCACTTTTGGGAGACTCTTTACTTTGTCTCAACCAATCTTAAAGGTTCTTAGCTCATCCTTACCATGGCTAAGGGTTCTTAGCCTCACCATACTCAAGCAAACCAAAGTAAGCATCATAAACATCATTTGAAAACATAATGTATTATCGTAGTACCATGGAGTAAGAGCTTATGCTAGAACATTTTCATAGCTTGAAATACACATACACACATTCAAAGACAACTAAAGCAAGCAATCATGCATGAGAGAAGGTGAAAAGAGCTACCTTTATTACAACCACATACTTTTCTCCTTAAATCAATGCTCCCTTTTTTGGTTTCAAACACACAAAGGTGTGGGAATAATTTCTCTTGGCCTAAATATAATTTATGGAAGCTAATTAGGTTTATGAAATTAATTCTAAAGCCACACAACTTATTTAGACTCTAGCTTAGCCTATAAACCCTTTTATGGTTTCAAAAATGTACCTAATGAACCAACACCTATCAAACAAATTCTAGGCTCCATTCTTTCCTTTCAAATATGATTATTGACTCCTCATGCATGAGAGAAGGTAGAAAGAGCTACCTTTGTTACAACCACACACTTTTCTCCTTAAATCAATGCTCCCTTTTTTGGTTTCACATACACAAAGGTGTGGGAATCATTTCTCTTGGCCTAAATATAATTTATGGAAGCTAATTAGGTTCATGAAATTAATTCTAAGGCCACACAACTTATTTAGACTCTAGCTTAGCTTATAAACCCTTTTATGGTTTCAAAAATGTACCTAATGAAGCAACACCCATCAAACAAACTCTAAGCTCCATTCTTTCCTTTTAAATATGATTCTTGACTCCTTAAGCCTCTTGGAGTCATCATACAATTAAAACAAAGAGCCTAATTACATGTTACTTCTTTAGGTCATATTATGGAACATAAATCACCAACTCATTATCTAAGCTTCTTAAATTTTTTCCAAGGCTTTCCCTCATATTCATTCATCATATATGACTCAGAAATGGGTTTAGAAAAATTTAAAACTCTCCCTAGGTATATGAACCTCTCTAGGCCAAACCTATGTTAGGTTTTAGGCTCCATGAACTTTGCTTTATTTTTTTGATGGAGGAAGCACATTGGGAGACTTCTAGGGATCTTAGGAGCTCATTTGAACTCTCATTTAGACATAAGAATTAAGATATCAAATTAGATTTTGTAAAGAATACTTGAAATCCTAGAATTTGCATCTTGAATTTCTATGGTTATTTGTTAATTCTCTTTGCATGTTTTTAATCTCCACACCCTTTTTCCTAACAATTACCTTGATTTTGTCTAAAACCTAAGCCCTCCTAGGACTTCTTGAGTGAGACGAAATGGGTGGAGAAGAGGAGCAAGGGGTAACAACTATGGAAGGAGAAATTACCTTGTTTTCATAGTTTTTCGTACTTGAATCTTGTCTTCTTGGACTCCTATCTTCAAGTCCAAATTTTTTCCTTAACTTCCCCCTTAAAATAGATTTATAAACTTCATTATAATCATAGAAAAGAAAGGGGAATGGAGAAATAGAGGTTTGGAAAGGAGAAAGTATGAAAAACTACTAAAATTCTATAACTTTTAGCTTGAATTTCTCCTCCTCTTCTTCTTCCTCTTGTGCACCACTCTCCCTAGGACTTTTCTTTGGTTTGAGGCAGAAACATAATGGGCTGAATGAAGGGAAGAGTGAGGCACCTCATATATATAGGTGGAGGAAGGAAGACTTTTCAAAAATTCCTATTTTGCCCTTTAGTTTTGACATTTTTTTTATTTGTTTTAAATCCTTTTTAAGAACTGTCTTTTTCATTATAAAATTTAGTTCCCAATTTAGTAAAATACCTTTGGAATCACTCAAATCGAAGCTAAAACCTTCCCGAACAGCTTCGTCAAAATATGGGTATATCAACGTTGGAAAACGTCCATCGAACGGGTTTTAACTATCCCTAAGCTTTCCATGGTTTTTAGGGCCTCTGGGAACCTCGAAAAACTCAAAATTTTCATTTAAAAGGCCTTCCTGTGATAATTCCAAAATTTACTTAAAATGAAGAAAATGCCCTTACGTTTCGTAAGTTTTTCGTAAAAAATTATTTCTTCATTTTAGCTCCATTTTTCTTTCTATTTGAGCTTGGGATTCTTATTTTTTGGAGTTTAGAATGTTTTCCAAATTGTTTGGGACCTTAAATAAGTCATTTCGGAGGACTTACTTTTGCATTCGGTGAATTTCGTTCGTTAACAGAAAAATCATACGTTATATTTCTTGCATTTTCTCTCATTTTCAGAGAACTAGATATTACAGGGAACATTAGTAATTATTTGATCATTTTAAAAGAATTTGTGTTCTTATAGAAACTTAAAATTATAAATAGTTTCTAATCAAGGGTTATAATTTAAGGCAAATATAATCCCATAAGATTAGCATATAACTAGATTTACTCATTTAGATGAGGATGACCTATCCTTAAGTTATATTTATAAGTAATACTAAGATTAACATATAAGTGCTTATAACAAGTATGAGAACATTGAATTAATCTACCAAAAATAACTAATAGAGTCTTTTATTAACATATCAATAGCTATTATTAATTATCATAGTACAATTCTCCTTTGACTTGAATGACGATTAATATTTTATATATGTTATGTATTATATTTTGATACTATTGGAGTTTGATTTCAATAAAGAGTCAAATTGAAAATAGTTATTGAATATAATGTCACATGCATTATGATATATAGTCAAGGATTGATTACTCTCAGTGAAAGAGAGAGATGTATCATTTGATGAGAATAAAACTAGACAAAGTTTATGGAGGAAGAGAAATTAGAAAAAGTGATTTTCTAATTTTTTTATCTCAATCATTATCCAAAATATTTGACATGTTATTTATACCTAAATAAGTTCATGGAAAAGTATAATGCAATAAAGGGATGTAATTATACATTAAACATTAAAAGAATTCATTGATTTGTGAACAAATTCATATTATATTAAGAATTATGATATATCAGTAATGTCACTCATAATCTATGAAAACCAAAGAGTTAATTAATTGTAATTTATGAATTAGAAAAAGTTCTACTTAAATTAAATAAATTAATTAAAAGTCAATTATAAATATAAAGAGTTCTATTTTCGATGCTAATATAATATAAATCTAAAAGGTTATGCACAATACAAAGCAAAATAAGAGAGATTTAAGTATAAAAGGGCTAATTAATAATTTGCCTAACTTCTAATGTGATTGGGGATTGAATTCTATTTAAAGATGAAGGAATGCATGAGAGCTAACACTCTCTAATCCTCACAATTTCCTCTTAGAAACTCTAAGAGGTGTTCTTTCAACTTAAAGATTAAATCTTTAGCACTTTTTGTTTTGTTTTGTTTTGTTTTGTTTTCTCTTTTTAGTTTTGCCTTGGTGTGAATATAGACACTTATATTATAAATCATTAAAAACTTTGTTCTGGAATTCAAAAAAGAGTTTGGAGAATCATTTATGTGGAAAAATGTGACCTATTACTATGCAGTAGAATTTCAAGGGGTATCATAACATTTCATGCCAAGAGGATCAAGATTAGAGACTTCAAATTCATGTTGCTTGGATTTATGACCTTGAGGCTTGAAGATATAATCTTGTGAACCTGATCAGCCACCAAGTAAATCATTTTAATTCTCTTTCATAATTTTAATATGATTTATAAAAAAATCTCAGGCTCAAAAAGAAAAAAAGAACTTTAAAAACCTTCTGCTCTCCACCTATAACTTAATTTCTTTTTTTAATTTTTGTTCCACTTGATTTTGTAACTTCCAAAATAAGAGAGGAGAAATTTTATTTTTTACTCCCTCACATTGATTTTTTCCCCCTTTTGTTGTCAAACAAAGGTTTAGTAAATTGTAATATAACAACTTTTTGTCTTTATAAAAAAATAAAAAACTTTTTATTATAAATAAATTATAGGCGGTTCGTGGGATACCGAGATTCACACTTCAATCCGACAGTCCAATTTATAGTATACGTATACTTATATGTATCATGTAGAATTAGTTATTCAAATAAATTGAATTTTAATTTTAATTTTTAAAAAAATTATTAAATATTGTATTTATTTTAATCGAAATTTCCTATTAGTGAGAAATATATTTTGGTCAATGGAAAAAAGAAATAATTACAAAATAATATGAGAAATCTAAAACTTCATGAATAACTAATTAATTTAGTAAAAAAAATTAATTTTTTTTAAAAAACCAATTAAAAAATGAATATCAAATATAAAAATTTTATTATTTTTAAAATACGATTATATCAAAAACTTTTTAAATTCCCCTACGCATCCTCACAATGTACTTTGTTGACTTTAAGATTAGTTATTAATTGAACAAAATTATCTAAAATAATTTGACTATTGATAACAATACCAATTATACGTAAAATTTATATATTTTGAGTATGAAAGAGTTTGTCCTCAATTGTTCATTATTTAATGAAAACCTTACTGGCTTCATAAACCTAACCGTAAGACAGATCAACTGTGCTTGGAACATTTGTAATTGTTCTTATGTAACACCTTGAAATTGGATAAAGTTTCCTGAAGACAACAAGAGTTTCTCATGGTTCTCAATTTTATCAGGCAACTTCAACTTGCCTAAACAATTAATGATTTCATTAGTCACCATGTTTATTTCTTTAGCCACAACACTCAGTATAACTGCACTATAATTTGGCTAATTAGTTAAAGGATTAAATTTAGTTTCAGCTTTCTAAATATTTGTTTGTAATAAAAATATAATAAGTGTATAATTTTCTTAATAGTAATATGATGAATGTATATTTTAATTAAAAAAATTACATATTTGTCATATTTTAATTATAGAATTTAATAATAAATATATAAAGAACTACATATAGTATTTTCCCTTTGTTAAATCTCTCTCTCTCTATACAAATTTCACATTTTTTAGAAAAAATTATATTGTCAATTTTTTTTAAAAAAATGTAATACATAGACCCAATATATTAATAGTATTCATCGAACTTCGTTTAATTCTTGAAATATAAGGTTCACTAACATTTTTTTGAAAAAATTAATGCTTTGTTTTTTTGTCAAAAAATTAGTGCTAAGATTTGTAGTTGCCACGTCTTAAGTGTTGAAGTTGAAACTGTTGAGTTTCTTTCGTTGGACCAAAATGAATATTGGGCCTTCTCTAGTTGAAAAGTTCAAAGTCTTTCTTTCAGTAGTCAAGCCCAGTATCAGAACCCAAAAAAAAAAAAAAAAGCTCTCTAGCCATCAATTTAGTAACATGACGAAAGAAACAATTCCTCCTCATGCTTCTTGCGGCACCAACTTTTGTGTTTTACGAGATACTATTTTTTTGTAGTGCTTTAAATAATTTCATAACAATATTTTTTATATTAAAATATCATATATTTAAAAATTCATTCCACACGCGAGTAAAGTCCAAAGGTACTTACAATGATTGTAGATTTGTTAAATCTAATAATAAAATATTAATACATAGCAATACACATTATTATGCCTCTCAAGTGAGAAATCACTGCCATCATCGGTTATGACGATACAATTGTTTTTGTTTATTATGCATATAAAATCTATCAAATTTCACAATAGAATAACATTCTTGGACTTAGAAAAAATGCAAAAAATTCTTACGTGAATAAGAACTTCCAAATTTACTTAAAAAGCGAAAACAAAATTGCTAAAACGTTGAGACTATACATATATATATATATATATATATATATATGTATGTATATATATATTTATTTATATTGGAAGCATTCTTTCTTACTTATCATTGTTTCTAAGTCAAAAGTCATAATATTCATAAGCCACATGAGCTACAGCTCATTTTCCCGACTCTTTTTCCTTATATAAAGTTTTAAATTTTTTTCCTAATCAGGGCATAATTCATCTTGTGCGATACATGAGTTATAGGCTAGTATAAAGAAATCCATCATAAAAATGATAAATTTCTTTTTTTTTTTTAAAACAAAAATCTATTTATAAAACTTGGGTCGAAAAAAGTGAACGAGGGAAGGACTCCTACCTATTGTTATTGGCAATTGCCCTCAACGCTTGTGGGAGGAGCAGCCAATAAAAAATTTGGAGTAAATTATACTCTCGTTATTTGAATTTTGCTAAAATAAAATAGAATTTTTTTTAGTTTAATTTCAATTTTTTTTATTAAAGTATCATCTATTTACCTAAATATATATATAAATACATTGAATATTTTTTTTTAATGAAGTAAAGGCCATATTAATTGATAACCTAAATATTATCATTATTGTTGTTTTTTGTCAAATTATATTTAAATAAGCACAAATAAAAATAAAAAAATAGATTTTGTTTTCATTAAATTTAATAGTCTTATACCAATTACCATTATCTACTAATAGATAGTATGACATGTATCTTTTATGTGAGAAAAATATGGTTTTAAATTTCTTTCCTTTTCTTTTCTTTTTTTAAATAAATTGATTATTTCATGATTAATTGTTGCAAATCAATATCTTTAACATAGCGTAACTTTATGATGTACTTGGTTAGATTTGACTTGTTAGTTAACGAGTTCCTTAAGACTCATTTTAAATATAATTTTGGCTTCAATTAGTAAATTTCCTTGTCATTAAAATTACTCTTCTAAATTGTTTAATTTAAAATATGATATTTTAGTTTTAAAAAATATGTATTGAAGTTAATAGAAGGTATTTTAGTTAAAAAATTTTAAATTGAATTAAAGTGTAATGCAACTTTTAATTTTAGAGAAATGGAATATATATTTTAGAAATAGAAAAAAAATTCATATAATTTTAGTAAAATTTAGGAGAGATGAGTGTAATTTATTCAAAAATTTTTAACAATGTTCTAGAATGACACTGAATCAATCCTTTAACAAAATAATCTTTTAAGCTGAATTGATTTTTGACCAAAAAAGATTTTAAAAAAATTATATTTAAAAACCCACATTTTGTAAAATTTATAATAGAAAGAATTAAAAATTAAAATTATTTTCAAAAACTAAAATTATTATTAAGTTTTAAAGGATTTATTACTAGAGTTTAAAAAATTTATTGTTAAATTTTAAAAAAATTACTATAAAAGTTATTTAAACTATAACTTTCTTAAAATCTTATAATAATTTTCTTAAACTCTAATAATAAATCTCAATAACATTGGTTCTTAGAAATAATTTTAATTTTTAAAATATTTTATTATAAATTTTTCAAAACTTGAGTACTTAAATATAATTTTTTCAAAAATCGATCTTACTAAGAGACAAATTAAATTAAAAATATGTGGTAAAGCATTAGTCCATCTGATGTCGTTGAAGGATGCAACCCAAGGAATGGAGAAATTGGTATTTGTCAACGTTGTTCTTTCATAAACATAGAAATAATAAAATTAAAGTAAGAAAATTATCTTGATTGATAGATACAAAATAACAACTATGGATTCTTTGAATCCACCTGGCTAGTTAGAAAATGTTTTTATATTATTTTATTAGGCAGATGGCATACGCTGGAACATTTTCTGAGTAACATCATACAATTCTATCTTTAATAATTGCAAGGTCAAAGTATTTAAACCATGATTAAAGGCTTAGTTTAGATTAATAATTAAATATCTATCGGATGAAATAGTTGGTCTAGGTCTTTGTAATTATTTAAGTGCAATGACGTACAATGACGTACAATACCCACAACTTGCATAAAAACTTTCACTAAATCGCATTCAAACCAAGATTATGACAGCTAGCCCAGAAGAGACAAGGTATATAATGTGTATGGGAATTATAAAGATTATGCGAATTAAGAACAAAAAGAAAGTAATAATTAAGAAGATCATTTGAGATGATCTGTGCAGGGTTCAGAAACCTCCAATGCAATGCTTCAAAATTCTTACATGTATTTAAACATATTAGTTAATTAACTAGAGAGAGATTCGTGTTATGCACAAAAATTAAAAAGAAAATAAAGGAGAGTGGATATTAAGGACAAAAAAAAGGCACAAAATTCAAAATATTTCGATTACTGAACAATAAACAGAAAGAAATCATCCTTTTAAAGTGCGCGCGCGTGTGTCTATATAATCACTATGATAAATTTACGATGATGTGGCTTGTTTTGCTTTTTTTTTTTTTCCACTATGACAAATTTAAAATCACCCTTAGATGTGATTTTTGAATTTTAATACACGTTGCCCTTTGTTTAGTTTTTTTATGACTGAATCCACACTCACTTCTAGAAGCTCTTGAAAGCCATAAAAAATTTTTAGATAATTTGAGGGGCTTTATTTTAGGAAGTTGAATTTTTTGTCATTAGATTAACTTTAGGATTTTCAAATTAATTTTTTAATTACTGAAATAAGAATATCAAAGTAAATGTAGATAAGAATCTTGATCTTTTCAGAGTAGAATTATTGATAGAATAATATCTTCTTCTTTTTTTAATGCTTGAGCTAATCTCTTCTTCTTTTTTTTGTGGTTTTGACACGATTATTAATATTTAATTTTTCTTTTATATATTTTTAATTTTAGTATTTATAATTGTATCAACAAAATAATTTATGATATATGATTTTAGGGAACCATAAAATTCAACATAAAAGAGCGAAAGCATGAATAAAATTGGCTTTCTTTTTTCATCGTAAAGGTACCTAATGTAATTTTTTTTTATTGTTATACATTCACGTGGCTGTGAATAATAATTTGCTTCCACATTTTGGTTTATTATATATGACATTATTAATCAACATTATATTTGAGTTTCATTTCTTATGCATCCTCGTAAATATTATCTCATTTACACATACATTTAACCATTGCAATTTGTGATAAATATATGTAAAATACAAAATAAATTATATAGAGTTTTCTTGAATTTTGTTAAAATTATACAGATCTTTCATTTATTTTAAAAATATATACTGTAGTCTAATTTTTAATTTTTTACTAATTAAAATACTCTCCATTAACCTTCATAAGCAAATATGTATTATATCTGAATATGCACAAATAAAAATAAAAAAGAATAGATTTTATTTTTAAATATACACTAATAAAAATAAAGAAATGATATTGTTTTTATTAAATTTAACAAAAAATTATTTAAACTAATGGAGGGTATTTTAATGAAAAAAAAATTAAAATTTGACTAAAATATAACACAACTTTTTGTTTTATAGGATGGTTCGTGTATATTTTTATGAAAAATATCCATATATTTTCAATAAAGTTAAAAAAAATTCATCTAATTTATTCTAAAATATATGTACATTAATAAAGCATAGCGTGAAATAAAAAAATTTTTATGGCCAATATCATATTTGTCATTATACCAAACTAAACATAAAGTACAATACAAAAATAAAGGTTGAAGCGCGAGAAGGATACGAGTTGTGTTAAATCATTCAACATTGAAGCACAAATGAGAGAAGAACATAATGGGTAATTAATAAGATCAATATCTTAATCCGAGATAATTGCTAACGAAGATATAGGCCTAAATCCCAACCAAAGGTTTTTTTTTTTTGGGTAGTTGCAGCATGACAATCTATTTAATTCGTAGCCAAATTAATAGGCTACCAACTCAATTAAACGGACCTTTTTTTTATATGGGTTCAATAAATGAGCAAAACTCAAAAGGCCAGGAATAATCTTTAATATTAAAAAAAAATTACATATAATTTTTTATTATATATTTGTTATTAAATTTCATAATTAAAACATAATCAGTGCATAATTTTTCAATATTAACATAACAAGTGTATGATTTTTACAATATATATATGTATATATATATGTAATTTCTCAATTAAATTACATATTTTTCATATTTTATTTAAAAAAATTATACACTTATAATATTTTAGTTAGAGAATTTGATGATAAAAATATTAAAAACTGTGTCTAAGTTTAATATTTAAATATTATGAAAACTTCCAATACTTGTTCAATCTAAAACGTAGGACCAAAAATAATAATGGGTGAGAGTGGTGCAAGGGTTAATTTGATTCTTATTTATTTATTTGGATATGTTTATTGCCTGCAGGAAGTGTAGGAGCTCCAGGGGTCTTGTGGTAGAATAATTTCCTGCCACGGTACAAACCAAGACCAAGGTTCCATTCTCGGCCGATGCATTGTTTAAGTTATTTTGCTAAACACTTTTTTTGTAAAATAAAATTTAAATGGAAATTATTTTTCAATTTGCATGGCAATTATTTTTCAATTTATTAAATGGAAAAATTAAAATAAAATTTAAGCACACATGACAATTCACTTTTTGATTTTCTTATACTTAAAAATTAAGATAATATTTCAGTATTTAAAGAATTATTTATAGGTCACAATTATTTTAAAAATTAATTTACTGCATATACTTCTTTAAAAAAACAAAAACAGTTATGTAATCACGCACTCCACGCACGCATATCATAATGATCTAAAATTATAATTTCTTATAATGATACTCCCTTTAGCTTTCTATTATTGCACGCGTAAATTATATATATTGGCAAGTTTTAACTATGTACAAAAGAATTATTGAGTTAAATTAATCAAAGGGAGGTCCATATACAATTTCTAACAAAGGAAAAGCGTGATTATGATTTAAATTTTCTGGATAAATTGAAATCATAGTTCTCTTAAAAATATATAATATTGTAAATATTATAATATGAGTTATGAGAAATTAGTTCTAAATCTGTTTAGCAATGCAGCAGTAGCAGACTTCAGGTTAATTTCTTGTCCCCATAATCAATTAATAGAAAAAGAAAGAGTGAACTCAATGGTTCAATTTTTCTCTTGGTAGTATATATGATGCAACTTTTTTAAATTATCTGAAGTCCAAGATGCAACTTAGAAAGGTTAAGTTGCCATATTTTATAATAAACAAATTTTAAAAAGTATAATTTTTTATAATAAAAATTACAATAAAAATGAATCACTCCAATATTATGGATAATGAGGACACTATTAGCATATATTTAAGACTTTTTTTTTCTTTTTTAGCTTTCATACTCATCTGTCAAATTGATTATATGTATATGTATATATATGTTTTACATTTTGACCTAAAAATTAGCATATATGGAAATAAGAGGCATGTTAAAGAGTCAGCATTTTCTTTCGAAGTTTATAATTATATGTACGAACTATTAAATTTTTCACGGTTTCTGCATTGGGTATGCACTTTTGGGCAATATAATTATAGTGAATGTATGGGGGTAACAATATCCTATAGTTAGTGAGTTAGTAAGTTTGAAATTGCTACTTGCTAGTGTTCGAATAATAGGTCTATGTCTTTATACATGGATGAAACACTCAATTTCCCGTCAAAATTCATCTCAATCATATTTAATAAGATGCACTTATGTATGCATGAACTTCCACGCTGGCTTTGATCAGCACGTTTGACCCTAAAAACACGAATTTGGTATGCATGGAAGAGAAGACAATGGTCCATTAATTATTGCAAAACGAACAGTCTCCAACATAATAAACAATATATAGGCGTGGCAAAGACTAGCTGAGAATATAATAAGCATGAGCCACATTTAAGGGCAGCCTTTTGTTGACAACGATTAGGACCTAACAAAGGCCATAATTTTTTGTTTAAATAAAACAAGGCCATACTTTCAACAAAAACATCTTCTATTACAATAGATAATTGCGAGAAATTTGCCGGTAGATTATGTTTGATTTTTCAATATATATATATGTCAAATGAGAGATAAGTATATAACATGTGTTAAATTATTTTTTTAATGAATTTGATGTATATATGCTGTTTTTGCTTAATTTAGTTTATTTATTTAAGATAAAATATATCTAAAAGAAAAAATTTGATATATTTGTTATAAGTGATATAATTATAAAGAATGACTTGGAAAGATTCTTTTAATGTCTAACAACATATACCCTATAATTTTTAAAAGATTTATGTTGTACAATAATGGAGGTTAATTTTTTTATTTATGTTATTGTAATTCATATGTCTATATATCTTTATTATTGAAAGCTTATAAATAAAAATTATATACTAAATATGAAAAATCTAAGTGAATGAGAATTATCTTCTTCTTTCTCCTATTAATTTTATACTCTTATTATATTTCTTATATTTTTATTATTTTTATAACACGTTATCAATATGAGTCTCTAACAAATTAGTGTAAGGTGTAAATCATTAGAACTTATTATTTATCACATTAAGGTATAAAAGACTTTTTGTTCTTCCTTTATATTATTTGTTAATTTAATACTTTATATTATCTATAAATTCAAAACTTATTCATATCATAATATGATTATCAATTTGATATTAGCAAATGTTCTATAAACCAAAAAACTAGACATGATTAGATGACCAACAACTATATCACTTTTGATTTTGGTTATAAAATAACTAATAACTTCATCATCTAAATGAATAATGGATATATATATATATATATATATGGAAAAAAATTTCATGGCATATTTTGATGAATTGATGGTTATAAAGGATTTTTTACTATAACCTAGAAGGCTAATAGTTTATATACTTTATACCATAAAAAAAAAAAAACTTTAGAAACTCTCCAAATTTAATATATTCATGAACAAGTTAATGACCACCTATGACCTTTGTGCAAATTAGGCATTGAAGATTAATAATGACCAGCCTGGTTATTGAAATAAAACTATGAGCAATGACAACAATATGACTAAGAGCTATATAAACAAAGGTAATTCTTTTAAAGTTAAGAATGCCAAGAGTGACTATGAAGCATAAAAGGCTATAAGACATTGAATAATCATATTTTGTAATAATTTGTTTTATTGTAGCAATTTATTTACAATTTTTTAAGATTCTAAGAGAAAAGCAATGTGGAGCATCTTTCATCATGAAAGAAACACAAAAAAAAAGGTTATATTCATACTTTAAATTGTTATTCTTTACCTATCATTTTATATGTGACAATTGAGAAAAACAAAAAGGTCTCTTATGTACATATGATGCTTAACTTAATATATATATATATATATATATATATATATGCATTTTCATATTTTTATATTTTGTTATTTGTCTTTTAATTAAATTATTTTGTTTCTTATATTGAATTATAAAGTTTGAATTCATTTTACTTAGCTTTTTGAAAAAAATACTTATTATAAGTATTCGATGTTGAGTTTATTTTATCAATCTTAAAAATATTTTAAAAGAAGAATGTATGTGCAAAAAGTGATGATTTTTCTAAAGTAGAAATATTATAAAAATATGTGCAAAGAAACTAAATTACTCCATGTTTCATACTTTGAGTTAGTTTTTATAGTGGCAATATTAAAGTGTATTGTTAATGAGTAGTAAAAATTTATAGTAAATATAATGTGTATTAATTCTTGAAAAACTATATATAATAGAATATGGTTTAGTTTTTAAAAAATTAATATGGATATTTCCCGTATTATAGTTGGATACAAGATTCATAGTAAAGATATATGTCTTTAGATTAAAATAATATTTTTTTCATTTGATAATAGATGATATCAATGTCAATATTATATTGGATAGTATAAAATTAATAAAGGCTTTGGAAGTGTTATTATTTTATTACCTAGGGTGGGGGGGAGGAGAGGAAGTTGGTTATTGATAATACTTTATTTTTATTGAGTTTCAAAGATTATAAATGAATGAAATATTGAATATTTACATATAATAGCGATTGTATAAAAAAAGATTATTTGATCCAAACAATTCTCATGTATTGTTTGTTCTCAATGTAAGTTAATTATTAGGCTATTATTACCTAAAGTTGGGATTGAATCTCCGCACTTCTAGAATGTATCTAGGGTAATATATATAGGCCTATCCATCCATATGGACCATTTGAATATTATATGGTTTAAACAAATATAACTACAAGATGCTCACATATATATTTATTATCAACTTGCAATCTAATATATGTGAGATTACTTGCTCACATAATTTGATTAAGTACACAATTTTCAAATGATACAATCAAGACAATTTATTTTGATAATGCTAATGAATTTACATCCCAAGCTTTTAATGACCGTTGTGTGTCTATTGAAAAAAATAGTTGAAAAGCATATTACTCATGTTCACACAAAATGACTTAGTAGAGTCATTCATTAAACACCTTTAATTAATAACTAAACTAATACTTATAAGGACAAAACTTTCTATTTCAACACAAGGATATGCGATTTTACATACAATAGCATTTATATGCATCAAGCAAACAAGTTATTATATATTGTCCCAATTACAATTGGCTTTTAATTAGAAGCCATATATTTTCTATTTTAGAACTTTTAGATATATGGTCAAAAAAGATTGAGAATATATGTTAGTTATGAGTCCTTTTTTTACTTATGACACAATTTATCGATTGCCATTTTAAAAAAGCAAATTTTCTAATATTAGGGAGAGATAATAAATAGCTGAAAAAGAAATTACATAAAA
Organism: Erythrophleum fordii; assembly: GCA_032878935.1. Classification (NCBI taxonomy): domain Eukaryota; kingdom Viridiplantae; phylum Streptophyta; class Magnoliopsida; order Fabales; family Fabaceae; genus Erythrophleum; species Erythrophleum fordii. The sequence goes on along the minus strand of JAVQMF010000054.1, from coordinate 23,779,854 downwards.
TGCATTGCGATTATCTCATCTAGATCCTCGTATACAACAATGTAAACTAGAAGTTAAAAAAATGCATTTACAAAGGGAAATACATGTATTTACTTAAAGAGGGTTACTAAATTATCGTAGCTGAAAATACTCTAATTCAAATTGATGTCTTAATAGAAAATTGGTTAATTAGTGCAAATGAAAGTAAGTTGTGTTTGAACCACAATAGATCAATCTATTCTAAAGATAAAAATCCTTGAAAAAAAGAAAAGAAAATAACTAAGATGGTTATATTGAAGAGATAGATATTCAAAGAGAGACTCAAGACATAACTAATTACAATACCTCATAAGAGGTTCAAATATTTGAAAATAATAAAAATATCTTAATAAGTTATATTACTATAGGAAAAGGATGAATCAAAAAGATATAATTGTTGACAATGTTTTTTCATACGATTTTATTGTTGAAATAATAAAACAAAATGAGGATTTCGAATCTAAATCTATCAAAGAACATAAAGATAATTAGCCAAAATAGATAGACCTAGTTCAAGCATAATTAAATTCACCTTCAAAATGTGAATTTTTTGGACATGTAGTTTTAACATCTGAAGGTGTAAAGTTAGTAGGGTTTGTACAAAAATAAAATGAGAAAAATAAAATTGTCATACATAACACAACTTATAGTATACAAGATTTCACAAAGGCTTGACATTGATTATAAAAATTTTTTTTTAATAGTGGATGCAATTACTTTTGGATATGTTATTAGTCTGACAGTTCATTAAAAACTTGATATGCATTTATTAGATATTATTACAAATTTATATGGCTTACTAAATAGTGAAATTTACATGAAAATTCTTAAAGGATTTAAAATGCTAAAAGTATATAAAGATTCTGAGAAAAATTATTCAATATATTTATATAAATCTTATATAGATTAAAATAGTTGGGTGTATGTAACATAATTGTCTCAATGAATATTTATTGAAAGAAGGTTATAAAAATGATCCAATTTTGTCATATGATTTTATAAAAAGATTTAGATTAGAGTTTGTAATAATTGCTACATAAGTTGATAATTTAAATATTATTGGAATTGTTGAAGAGTTTTAAAAAGCAATTAATTATTTGAAAAAAGAATTTGAGATGAAAGATCACAAAGAAATAAAGTTTTGTTCAACTTATTAATTGAGTACTTAACAAATGCAATTATTTTTCATCAATCAACTAAATTGAAAGATCTTAAAACAATTTTATATAAATAAAATATATCTACTAAGTACTCAAATGGTTCTAAGATCACTAGAAGTGAATAAAGATCCTTTTTTCTCACCAAGAAAATGATAAAGAACTTCTTGACTTTGAATTACCATATCTTAATGCTATAAGAGCATTAATATATCTTGTTAATGGTTACAATCCAATGTTGCATTTGTTGCAAGTTTATTAACAAGACTTAATATTTTTTCCAACAAAAAGACATTAAAATACAGTTAAACATTTATTGCAATATCTTTAAGCGATTACTAATATACGATAATTTTATTTAATTGAATTTGAATCACAATTAATTGGTTATGCAAATGCAAAACACTTATTTAATTTACATAAAACTCGATCTCAAATAGTTTATTTATTTATATGTTAGAGTATAACTATATCATAACACCCTATAAAACAAACTTTAGCTACTAGTTTATCAAATCATGTAGAAACAATTGCAAGGTATAAGACAAGTCAAAAGTATATTTGGCTAAAGTTAATATGGAAGACATAAGACTTACCTTTAGAGAAAAATATTTAAATAATATTATACGAAGATGATGTATTATGCATAGTTTAGCTAAAAGTATAGCATATTAAAAGAGATAGAACAAAACATATTTCATCAAAAAAAATTTTCACCCATGCCTTTAGAAAAATGGTGATATAGATGTTCAATAGATTTGTTCATATGATAATTTGGTAAATTTGTTTATTACGATATTACCAACTGCCATATTTGAGAAATTAGTATATGGTATTGGGAAGAATTGACTTAAGAATATGAGAATATGAAGCGATGTTGTCATTAGAGAGAGTAAAAGATGTGTTATACTCTTTTTTTTAACTAATATTTAATCCTAATGGGTTTTCTTAAAGTTTTTAATGAGGCAGCTTACAATAGTACTATAAATATTGTGTATTATTTTTCCTTCACTAGGTTTTTATCCCTTTAGATTTTTCCTAGTAAGCTTTTAACCAAGCAAATTATTTATTAATAGACATTTAAGTTGAAATGTTTACAATTAGGTAGACTAATTTTTTTATTTATGTTATTGTAACTCATAAGTTTATCTTTATAATTGAAGCCTTATAAATACAGGATATATACTAAATATGAAACATCTAAATAAATGAGAATTATCTTCTCTTTTTTCTTTTCAATTTTTTTTCTTGCTGTTGTTATATTTTCTATATTTCTATTAGTTTTATAATAATATTAAGGATTTTCTTAGCGTATGTTTTGTTTACTGTGTTATTTTTTGACCAATGAGCATATGTTGACCAACAATTAAAAGAAATTACAATTTTCATCGGTTGAAACTTCAGAATTTTCTTTTCTTTTCTTTTTTACCAAAAGTGGGATAGATTCATTCATTCAAAATGGAGATCAGAGGCGACGTAATAAATAGGTACTCACAATAGACTTATAATACAATCTAATAATAAAGAAAAAATACAGAAAAGGGAAAGACTAAGATATGAATTCGGATACGAACAACTGACAATGAACGTGCCGTAAACGAACAAAATATCACATAAACAAAGCCAGGAGCGAAATCGCTTAACCCTACTTCCGGATTAAGCGTTTCTAGAGGTCTTTTGCTTTCCCTTTACTATAGATCTGAAAAATACATTAAAACTGTTCGGGGAAAAAAAAGATCTGAAGAAAAGGTAAAAGGGCAAAAGGATAAGAAACGAGAATGAAGAGAGAGGAAAAAGAATGTTCGCCGCTCCTAAATGAAGATTAAGAATGATGGTGGCAGTGCCGGCGATGATGGGTCTTGGTGGAAGAAAAGGAGAGAAGCAAATGAGAGAGGGCCATTAATTAATCCAAACATCATAAATTATGTATGCTAAATACCCATTGGTCAATCTATGTAAATTTTGCCTACACAAAAGTCCAAAAAATATTAATTAATTACCTCTTAACAGAAGATCCTATTTGATACTAATTGGTTTTTGGAAAATATTTAGGTCAAACTCCATTTCATTGGTATCAAAATTATGACGTGTACTCCATGACAAGAACACCAAGTAGGACCAACATATTCCGGGATTTTTCGTGGGTATTGCTTGCATCTACCTACAAAAACAAGTAGTCTAATTCAATTCTAACTCTCACTTTATGTAGAAAAAATTTTTTAATGGGTGGTGGACATTTCATTAATGCAAGCTTAGTGGGTTTCCTTTAATTAAATACAATTGTATAGTTGATTGCTTCACACAAAAGGAGAATATTTTTTTTTAATGGCCTTACATGGGGGAGGCATTATATTATAGAGTGTGTAATTATTGGCTTTAAGGGGGGTCCATCAATGTTGCAACTTTAGGTTTGGAATGTTGTATCCAAGTTGATAACAATTTTTGTATTTAATAATCATGGATTAGGGACTATTGCACGTGAATCCATGTGAAGATGGGTCCTCCCTCGAAGTTATTATGCCTCTAGGATACCTTGATCTCTATAGTAAACATTACTTTTCGAAGGGATTGATCTAATTAGATGAATTTAATTAAGTAAAATTTTAATTGGTTACCTTTAATCAACTTTATAAAATCTCTACTGTCACAGAAATTTTGACTGACACAACACCAACACTTGTTTTCTTGTCAGAATAGGAGATCGAACCAGCTATAGTGCTAATCACATGAACTTTTATGGATAATTTAATGAGTTTGATCATGTGAGTATTTTATTAACTTATAATTTGGTGCTAGGAAGAGTGGCATCATTGCCCATATAATTTTTTGTAATAAAAATTTTATTTTCCTATATAAAAAAGAAGTTTTGTTTTGGGTGAAAATTAAACGGAGTTTTAAGGACAAACTTTACACTGACTTAAATAGTTTTTTTAATCTAAATACTCTTTACCTCATCTAAAAAAATATAGTTCATTTCATCATAAGGTATATTCTCTGTTAAATATAATAGGTGACTGACCACAAGAATTTTTTATGTGTGTCCGCAAGTGCACGGGTTGGATCAAGTAGTTCAGTGATAAGTAAAAGTATCGTTCCCACGAGGAATGACTGGAATGCAATTAGGCAGTGCACAACCTACTTTTATCCACGTTAAACAACCAATTATGAGATTTTTGATTTAGAACTAATTTTAAAATAAAGCGAATTGAAAGAAAACTTAGTTGGCAAAGAAAAGTTTGGTAAAATCCAAGGTTTTAAAATTACCTAGAGTCACTAATCCCTTGATGCTTACTAAACTTAATTTCTTGTTTAATTGCAATTAATTTTCACCTTGTGGGTTAAGGGATTCAAAAGCTATAACCGTCTGTCAATGTAATTATGACCCAACTTTCCCCTAAAATCTAAGTGTTCTTAGATTTAGGTTCGAGTGCATTAAGTACTGTAATCCTCTATAAACCAATTAAGGCAATTAGGTATATTTCTATCCAAATTACAAATTAGATAATTCTAAACTTAATTTATCCAACTCTTAGATCCAATCAAAATCCCTTTTTCAAGGTCAATTCCAATTACCCAATTCAATTCCAAGAGGTGGCCAATCTCAAAGAAAGCAATAAGCAAGAGAAGGATACACAAGACTCCAATTATCACAATCAACAAGATAGTTAATGATCTAGTTCACATTAGGTTCATAGTGCTCTAGGTAAAAGGAATTTAGCTACACATAGTTAAATCTACAGTAAATCCCAATCCAATACATGGAGAAGATGAAAAGAAGCAAAGAAAGCAAACAAAGGAATGATAGAGATGCAGAAAGTAATGTTCCCCCTTTGATTCTTCCTTCTCCTTCACTAGCTCCTCCTCCTTCTTTTTAAGCTTGAAAATTAAAACTATGCGTTTCAGGTCCGCTCTCGCTATGGCGAGGAACGACTCTCGCTATAGCGAGGTCTCTTAAGTGCTCAAGTCTCCGCTGCGCTCGCTACCTTCACGCCATAGCGAGTTGCTCTCTAGAATTTCTATGCAACACGAATTCGCTATTGCGAAACCTCCCCTTCGCTACGGCGAAAATGCCATCTCGCGATAGCGAACTGTTGTCTCATTGTAGCGAGAGGACTTGTTAAATCTGCCTTGGCCATTTTCAGCTTCCTTCTGTTATATTCAACTCTTTCTACATTTTGCTACTTTTCCCTGAAATTGAAATCACACATAAAATGAAGCTTAAACTGATAAAAATATTATAATTACAATACTTTCTTTGTTTTGTTTGATTGAGTACACTTTTAACCATATTAATCAGGAGAAAATTATTTTACCTCGCTAATTTAGTGTCAAATATAATCCTTTTGAATCCTAAATTGGGAAGTTATCAGTGACAAACATTAAGACCTTCATATAATTATAATATGAGTCATGTAGCCTCACGTGACGTTTTGGACGAAAATATTGTAGAATTGCTAAATAGTTCATTATTCTTATAAGCTCCCAAAAAAAAAAAAAAGCGCCGATATAGATGACAGATTATCATTTCGGTATCACAATGATAGGGGCAATAAGGTAATTTAAACTTGGCTTATTGCCAAAATTGTCAGTGTCATGAGAATATATCAGTGCAGATTTATAAATGGTCGAAATCTAATATTATAAAATCGAATAACTTTTCTATAATGTGCTAATAGTTTATTTATTAAGGAGAAAATGCAATAAGGATAATAGATTAAGCAGGCACTTCTAATATAATTGTTATTATTATAAAATATATATGAATTCTTATAGATTTCATTATTAATAAAGTATCCATTAATATTACAAATTTATGTCAGTATTGACAAATTGCCATCACTAAGCGATCAGCGTTGAAGTAGCAAAATATAATTTCATTAAGGATAAGCTGCATAACTGGCTATTAAACAAATAATAAAAAGCTTCTTAACTATATGTAGACAAATCTATGGCTGATGTTTTATTATTCATGGACGAAACAGTTTTAGAATAGAGAAAACATACAAAATTAATATAAAAAATTTAATCAAGTTAACATAAACGATTACATGTATGTCTAACAATAAAAAAATATAAGAAATTTTAAATTCAATAATGTTTATCCTGGTGTGTACTGTATATATATAACTAGAGCTAATATATTTGAATAATGCTTACGATGCTAGTGATACACATTCAATTACTGCACATGATGGGAAAGTTATAAAGTTCTACAGGGTGGCAACAAAGCACATGTCATATAGAAAGATTGTCCAAGTAACCTAATTATGAAGTCAAAGTAAGCTCTTATCCAGGTTGGAATAAGTGGAAGGAAGAGAGACAACATCCTTTATCAAGTTTTTAATGGTCCAAAATAAAGGTAAAAGGAGTGGACGGGGTAGACTGAACAAAGCAATTACTAATTTTAAGAAAATTGCATCTATTTATTTTCAATTTTGCATTTAATTATAATTTTTTAATTTACAAAGAATTATAATTAATCTTTTAATTTATTAATTCTATTATAATAACCTTCCTATCATCTAAATCAGGTATTAAATCTAATTGAGCTAAATAAGCCTACATTGCACATGCATTTTCTTTTATCGAATAATGCGTGAAAAGTCCTTTGCCTATTGGCTTCGTCTGATTATAAGTGTTCATTGTGCTAGCTGGTTGGTCTGAGATTAAATAGAAAATGGAAATAAAAGTAAGTGAAATGGCCGGTAAAGAAAATTTGATTTTTAGAAAACGGAGAAGCGAGCGCAAGTGCGCAACACATATGTATTCAATTCAGTATGATTTAATGTTCGATTTAGACAATTGTGGAGTTATTACAATGATATGGATATTATAGAGCGTAAATTGTAACTTTTTGTATATTGCAGGGACGTATATCGCAATTAGGCACAACGAGAGTAAGTTGGATAATTACAACCTTCCTATAATTTGTTTTTCCATATCCCTCTTACAAAATGAGCCTTAATTGTTTTGGCATTTTATAAATTGTATCCTTATACAAATTAATGCAATTTTTTTTTCTTGTGATACTAACTATAAGATATTATATTGGTGCAGCAATATCAAAATAAATGAGAAAAAGAACGAAGAACAAGAAGAACCAAGAACCGATAATGAATATCATGTTTTCTTAAGATAATCCACACCTCCTGCAAGTTAATTGTGCCTTATATCAGTTGTAATGGGTAGGTCTTGCCCTCCACCAATTTCTCACTTACGAGCAAGCACTGAATTTATTTGCTATACAATACATCTTTGCTCCCATTTAAATATATACTTATAAATGTGAGGCAAAATGTTCAATGTATAGGACTATGCAACCTGTAGTAACTATTGTGAAACTTCTCATTCCTCTTTACTTTGACATTTTATATTATTAAAATATACAACGTATTAAGTATAATGATGCTTCCAATTGAATGAGGTATTTAGATTTATCGAACAATTGATAACAGTGTTTGTTATATGTACCGATACATTTTGAATATATCGTCCATTAATCTCACATAAAAAATGGTCACAGTTAAAACTTTAAAAATTGTAACATTGACCCACCTTGTACCAATATGGTGCACCATGCTTAGCTTCATGATGGTGCGTAGTTATGTCCCTTCAAATTTTAATCACTCCATCTTGGGTTTTCTTGTAGTTGTGGTTGCGGTTACGAGTGTTATGAATAATATAAGAAGGATTACAGGTATTACAGTATATCGATGCGATTGTGACCTATGTCACAACAGCAATATTGTGACCATATTATATGATATAGACTACAATTTAAAACATTGGTTTTGGCTAGCCAAATTGAGTAATCAGTTAATCAAACCACCTTCGACAAGTCCCTATGTTTCCTATTTCTTAATCGATGTAATAATCACTAGTTTATTATGCTAAATTCTTGAATTGTTAGCTACTAATTTTTAAGAATATAATTCGTTTGCTCCTTTTTACAATCAATTCTTAATATATACATTTATGCACTACAAATGACATAATTCCTTTAATCTAGAAGAGAAGATTATTATTATTATTATTATTATTATTATTTTATTATTATTATTAAAGTTTCGAAGAAAGTATCAAGATCTTAAAAAATTAGCGGTGAAACTCAATAATTAAGATTGATACCTTAAGAAGTATTATAAGCAAAAAGAAACTGATACTTGTGTAAATTGACATACGCATATATTGTAATAATGTTATCTTAAGGCACGCTGATTAGAATATTAACTAGAATAATTGAATGATAAGAATAATAATGAGGGTGCATATATTAGCCTATGCTTTCCAATGTGTTTTCAAGTTTTAACTGAGGCAAGATCAATTGTCAACATATATTTTGATTCTCTCTCTCTACCCATCATTATCCATCTCCACTAGGGTTTGTGTTGTCGATAGTGTGTAGCCCTTCCACCTTTGCAGGATTTTTTGATGTCATTTGTCATTGCTTCCCTCCCTAAGCAATCCTACCGAGTTTCACCTTCTCCACATTCTTCCTTTTGGGTGGCCCAAAACACATTAATTCTTATTCTTCTTTGGTGAAGGTGTTTACAACCCTAGGGTTTACAATTTTATTTGCAACCCTTAAGGTTTGTGGCTTGACAAGCTACTTGTTTGGTGTAACACCCATTATAGAAAAATAGTGTTTTAGGGACAATGTCTTAACCATGATTTACAAAACCATTGTTAAGACACGTTTTAACCATGGTTCAAGTAATTGTGACTAAGATAGAGTCCTAACCATAGTTTAGCCATAACCATCATTAGGACTAGTATGGTTAAGATGTAAGCTAGTCCTAACTATAGTTTGGACCAAACCATGGTTAGGACTAGCTTATGTCCTAACCACGATTATGCCAAACTATAGCTAAACCTTTTAATAGCTTAACCACGATCCTTTAAAATTGTTATATAAACATGGTTAAGATATTAAGAGGCCTAATCATGGTTTTAGAAATTCATGGTTAAGCCTAGATTGAACCATGATTTTTAATAATTGTGGTTAGAACATTAAATGCTTAACTATGATTATTAAAAATTGTAGTTAAACCTCTAAATATAACACATCACACTAACCCTCTCCTTTTCTTCATCATCTTCGATCTCCTTCTTTCTAGCAGCATCCCTAGAGCTCTCCTTCATCACCAGTGAGTAGAGTTACATTCCAACAATGCATCTGATAGAGACAAGCAATAATGACCCCTGTAGCTGCTATTTCATTTGACATAGCAAGCCTTTTGCAAGGTTTCAATGACTCTCTCCTTCGTTCTCTTGTAGTCTTGTCTCTTCCCTTAATCTTAGGTTTTTGCTTTTCCTTAACTTTTCCAAAATCTTAGGTTTCTCAGTTTCTGTAAGTTTTAAAATAACCATTTTTCTTTGATTCCCACCGATCATCCTCTTGTTATAATTTTTGGGGTTAACTTTCAAATGTTGTTTGGTTGATTAAAATGCATACTCAAAATTAGTCTTTAATAGAAATAGAAAATAAGCTTAATGATATGTCAGGACTATGAGGTGAACATAAATGTGAGGAGGTCTCACTTATATGAGCTTGATTCCTCCAAATTGAGCTCTAAGAGGCTAGTACATTGAGTCCCTTTCCTCTTCTCAACATTCTTATATTTGTTTGCGACTTTATGTCTTTTCCTTTTTTCATCATACATGCAGCCATTATGATATTGAAATATTAATATTTTTGCCCAAATGAGCATTTAAGCTCAAGTTTGAAAGCAATTTTTCCAATCTAAATAACTTAAATATTAATTGCGCATTATTTTTAAGCCTAAATAATATTCTTGTCATATGTTTATCCTTGTTACATGCTATTTAAGCTCATTGAACAACAAGAAAGATGAGTTTATTTTGTGTAAGATCTTAATTGCTAATTATGACAATTGATGCCTTATACATACTATCATATTCAATAGTGTACAAGTATGGTAACTTAGATTTGATCCACTATTTCTTTATTAGTACTTATACAAGTATCCCCGAATAATGACACACTAAATTATTTTGCTATTCAAAACATTGTTTTGTGTCTATATATGCTTATAAATGGTACCATAGAAACAAGAAAAATGCATGGTCTATGATAAGTGATAACCTTTTTTTGTATTATCTAATGGGTCTATTTTGACAAAGTAAAAGTGCTAGTTAAAATAAAGATTTAATTTATAATGGTAATCCAAGTGTTATTGAGCTTGTTCGAGATATTGCATTTCATGTGCAGAACAATATATATTACAAGTTTTTAAAAAAATTATTTGTAATAGTAGTCAAAATTGCCAACTTAAAAATGCAAAATTTTGATATAGTTCTTGTTAACTATGTTAAGGTCATGGTCTAGTAATGGACTTACTAATGGTTAGCAAAACCCATGGCTAAAACCTTTGTGATGGACAATTCAAATAGGGTTTTCTTAACTGTCATTAAAGCCACTAAAAATCATGGCTAAAACTACAATTTTTTGCAGAGACCATTGTTTATTTCAGTGTTTATATGTCTTATTATGTTCTCTTGTCATCTCATTCGTCTCCAATTCTTTTCTATTCAAGTTCATTTCTGTTCTCACTAAATGATCTCTTCCTTTTGTTCTAGTTTTGTTTGTAAATGTTTTATAATCTACTTTTTCGATTGGTTTTCTAGTGTGATATATTGCTTGATTTTTCCTCTTCTCTAGTTCAACTACAGCTTCAACATTCTCTTTTTCTTATCTATTAGTCTTAAAATATGATTACTCACATATAAGTATACAAATTACAATAATAATATTAAAGTGAGAAAAGTATCATTCTATTAGGATTTGTTGATTGAAAAGTGTCAAGTAATAAAATTTACACATTAACTTAAACCAGGCAAATTAATTTCAAGTATATATGAAAGCCAATTTAAACTTACAAAATTTGGCAACAAAACAAAATTCAGATTATTGGGCAATTCAATGATAGAAGGAACCTAGGATTATTAATCCATCTAACATTTCATAGAAACTTAACTTATCCTCTTAATCTTACTCTCAATGGTGATATATGATAGTCTAGAGTTCTAATTTATTCATAAGCATTTCCCTAAATCATCTATAGGAATATTCTTAGCTAACTTCATAATTCCTCATGAAATCAAGTTAACCATTCAAATACACAATCCTAATTAGACTAGGTAAGACCAATAAGTATATTTCTATCTTATTGACAAAACCATCTACTCAATCTAGCAAGTTTCAAGGACTCACACAATTCAATTCATAGTCTTATTCCTATATCTCCTTTCCAAGGTTAACTAGAATACCAACTTAAACCAATTAGTGGCCAACCAATTATATAGCATGAAGCATAGAGTTAAGCATATATATACCATTGATTGCAAGAAAAGAAGGTAAAGTAGTTCTAATCTATGAAAAAGTTCATAATAACCCTACATAAAAAGATTTAGCTGCTCATTACAAAATATTCTATTACCAAAACCAGAGCATAAGGAAGAAACATCAGTAAAATATAAGAAGAAGAGATGGGATAGAAAAACTAAGATGGAATCTTGTCTTCTCTTTAACCTAAGCCTTCCTCTTGCTCTTGGACACTCTCCACAACTCCTTCAACCCTCCAAAATGTTGGCTTTTTTTTTCCTCAAAATGGTGAAAACACCTTTAAAACCTAGCAAAATTAGATTCTAAAGTGCTGAATGTTTTGAAAAAAAGTGATTGGCATTGGGATTTTGTGCTCCTATTGACAATTCTTGTAGGAATCAACTTATTTTAGGTGTTAGCCACTATAATCATGTCTCCTTTCTTTGAGATGCATTGAAATGGGCTTACTTAAGAATTATCCAAGATAGAATTTATAATATCTGCATTAAGCCATTTTAGAATTTCTTTCCTTACCATCTCTTTTATGATTGGATTTAACCTCCTCTAATGCTCAATGGATTTCTTATGATTATCTTCCATTAAGATTTTATGCATGCAAGATAGAAGGACTAATTCCTTTTATGCTAGCAATAATCTAACTAGTAGCCCTTTTAAACTCTCTTAACCCTTGAAGGAGCTTACTCTCTTGCTTTTCTGGCAAAGAAGCAAAAATTACAATAAGTAAAATAAATAATTTTCCAAGATAAGCATACATCAAATGAGAAGGTAATGACTTTAATTCTAAGACTAGTAGCCCTTCCACTGACGTCTTTAAGGTAAACTTTGTCTTAGATGACAAATCAAGTGACTCAAATTGTTATGGAGCTTTGAGAAATTTTGGAAAGGCTTATAAGAGCTCAACCTATTCTTTTACTCCCTTTTCTTTACTCTTAACAGCTCTAATAGATTTGTGGAACTTTTCATGCACTACATTATCAAGCAACCTAACAAAGCAACATTTTTCTAGTTCATTAGGTCCCTTTATTACCTTATAAATATTAAAAGTGACTTCATTCACCCTTATTGTCTAATCACCCATTTTACACATCAATCAAGGTTCTTCTAGTAGCCAAAATTTGTCTACCCAATATGATTGGGATTTCCTTGTCCTCTTCATAACCAAGAACAATAAAATCTATAGGAAAAATCAATTTATCAACTTTGAATTAATACATCCTTAGTAATACCTTTAGGGTAGGCTAATAATCTATTAGCCCATTGCCAAGTCATAGTGGTAGGTCTAGCTTCCCTTAACCCATGCCTTTTAAAGATTGAAGAATTGGCACTTGCCTTAAGATCACACAAGGCATTTCCAGTAAAGTACTTCCTAATATTAAGAGGGATAGTGAAGCTATCTGGATCTTGTATTATAAGGGGCAACTTCTTTTTCAAAATAATATTAGATTTTTCAATCAAGACAATCTTTTCAAACTCACTAAACCTTTTCTTTTTAGAAAGCACATCCTTCACAAACTTTGCATACCTTGGCATTTACTTTAATGCTTCCACAAATGGGATATCGATGTGAAGTTGCTTGAACACCTCAAAGAACTTTTTGATATTGCTTCTTATCCAAGTTCTACTTTTTGAATCTTAGAAAGAATGGTAAAGGTGGAACACTTTGTGGTTTGAGTCTTTTCTTGACTCTTCTTCTCAACTTGCTTCTCTTTCTCATTTTTCTCTTTGATAACAACTTCATCTTTCTTAGGTTGGTCTCTTTGAACTGAAGCTAATGTAGAAACCTTAGATAATTCCTTGCCACTTCTTAATATAAAACTTTACATTCCTATTTACCATCTCTCTTTGTGTTGGGCACAGTATTACTAGGAAGGCTTCCTTGTTGCTTAGTAGTCATAGATTAAACTAATTGGCCTATTTAAGTTTCCAAACTTCTAATTGCTACATCTTGCTTGGCCATGTATTCCATGAATATTTCTTCCATGATTCATTTCTTCTCTTATACCTATGGCCTTGCTTAGGGTTGAAACTTAGGAGGATGAGATGATCAAGCCCCAAATGAATATAAAGATAGGGCTTGATTCTAATTTTGACTCTACAAAAAATTCAGATGATTTTTCCATCCTAGATTATGAGAGTTAGAGTATAGATTGCTATGACTCTTGTTATAATTACATATATATATTCTAGTGACTCAACAGGTGAAGAATATTGCTCTTTGGGGTTGCTATCTCCACAACATGCAGATGACAAAAGGAGTTTAAATCAAATTGACATTAATCATTAAACTCTTACACATCTTAAAATTATCAAACATTTTATTCCATAAAGCCACTTGGATGGAAAATGTAGTTAAAACATTCAACTCATGGACCCTTACAACTTTCTTTTGGGATCTCTCTTAGATGACCACTAAAAAGTATTACATGCCATACTTTCTAACAAGTTATAGGCATTGTCTACATTTAGTTTAAACATCATGCTTCTGCCAACTACAAAATCAAGCATAGTCTTTTTTGATTTGACAAGCCATTATAGAAGGTCTACACGATCCATGTTAGGAGCCCACAGTTTAGACATTTCCTTACTAGCTCCTTTAATCTCTCCCATGTTTCATACAAATGCTCATAATCATGTTGCACAAATGATGTGATATCATTCTATAGTTGTCTTGTCTTGAACGAAAGAAAGTGTCAAATTATAAATTTCATGGCCAAGTCTTCTCATGTTGAAATGGATCCAGCCAATAAGGAATTAAGCCATTTTTTTACTTTATTTTGAACGAACAAAAGTAAGAGCCTCAATCTAATTACATTATGACTAACTTTATTTTGCTTGAATGAATCACACACTTAAAGAATACTTAAGATGTAAGTATTTAGGTCTTAGATTGCCTTGCCATTTAGAGCATATGCAGGATCATCTTAAAATTTTTAGCTTGGATTGCTGGTCTTCTTATGTTGGAATGTAAGCCATGTGAGTTCAAGGTGGCAAAGTTATCCATTATTATATTTTTGGTTGTCATTTCCTTCTACTATGCTTGCGATCAACTCAAAAGCTTAAGATTCTTCCTCTTGAGATTGGCTTAAAGCTTCCACAGAATTTGAATAAAATAATACAACTTCTAAGCTTTTGAATTTTCATATAAGATAAGGTTGACAACTGCAAAACAAAAATAGAGGAAAATAATAAAATAAAAATAAAGCTTAAGTTCAAGTTAACGTGTGAGTATAAATATTGGCATATAAAGTTTGACAATGGCTCCAAAAGCTTGTTGGTTTCAAAATACAATTGCCCACATGCAAGTATATGTATGCAACAGTAATATAGAACTAAAAAAAGTATCATCCTATGAGGATTTGTTGATTAAAAAGTGTTAAGTAGTAAAATTTACACCTTTACTTAAATCACTATTATAGAAATAGGATTTGTTGGCGCACATTCATTGGCAATTCTTATAAAACCACCAACAAAAGTAAAGTATAGTTGGCAGTTCTAAGTAAACTGCCAACAAAGGTCATTAATCTTTTTAAGCCGTTTACTAATAACCACCAACAAAGGTAGACCTTTGTTGGAAATTATAGAACCACCAACAAAGGTTACATTTGTTGGCGGTTCTAAGTGACTGCCAATAAAGGATCCTTTGTTGGCGATTCAAATTGCATTGCCAATAAAGGTCTATCCTTTGTTGGCGATTCTTATTTAGATTTGCCAACTATTATCAATTTAAATCCCACTATTTCCTTTTCGCGTCTATCCTTTTGAGTTCTTCTTCTAAAACTGTGCACATGCATACTCTCTTCTAAGAAGACCATGAGCCATTGTCGTTTCATCTATCTATTGGTGTGTCACCGTTTGCTGTTCTTTCGTTGGCTATCGTTCTATTGTCTCCTGTTGCTCATCCGTTAGCGTTCTCCTCGTGTAACACCCCAAAATTAATTAAGGTGTTAATCATGGATTTAGAGTAATTAAGAATAATTAATAGAGGATAATTGGGCAAGTTAGTGAATAAAAATTTTAGAGAGATAAATTATTAATATGAGTTTGAGCATTAATTAGGATAGAAACCTCATTTAGGCCCAATTTAATAAATCATGATAAGAGGCTAATGGAGGCCCAATGACTTAGGTGCAGACCCAAACCCTTGAGCTCTTCAAACTTAGCCCAAACCTAATTAAATTTTAGCAACTCAATGTATAAGAACTGGCCCAATAAAATTCTGCAGCCCAACACTTTAAAATTGCCCCAACAAGCTAAAGTCTGAAGCCCATTTGGAGTTGGACCTTGGAGCAACCCATGACCCATCTTTGACCTAACTTAAACCCACCTAAAACCCTAATGCTTCAGCCACTTTCTTATTTGCTGAAACTCAAGAAGCAAAATTCGGAGGTTGAGAAGGAGGCTAGGGTTGGGGGCAAGGATTCTGCATTTTCTCATATTTAGAGCAAGATTCAGCCAAGGTAATAGTTATACAACTTAATCCCCTCATCTTTCTCTTTAATTTGGTCTAATTAGTTTTTCATTTGGAGTATTTTCACCATACCCAAATTCTGAAATAGAGTTGTTTGGTGTTTTCCTAGAGGAAATTCGTAGGTTGAGGTTGGGGCTGGCATTGGGTAAGTGTAAACTATCCATTCTAGTGTATTTTCTGCTGGTTTAAGACCATTATGGTTGATTTATAGTATGGGATAGTAATCATGATAGCCTAATTATTTCATTTATTGATATGATTGATATGATTCTAATATTGATTCTGATTCATGCATATATACTAATTAAACTGGATTATATAATGGAATTGCCATGGTTACTGAGATTCATATCTCACCCCGTTTCATGGGATTAATATTTCAGGTGAAGGTTCTTTAGGTAAGGATAAAAGGAAGCAAGTGGATGAAAATCCATGAGCTCCAACATATAGGGAGATGGCTGCACTTAGGCTGACTTAGTTAGTATAGATGCCAATTTTGTATTCCTTATTGTATAACATCATCTTTTATTCATGTTGCCAAGTGTAGGAGTCTATATTTTGATTAGTTAGAATGTATTCGTTAAGAAGTTAAGTCTCAATATGGCTTGGTTTAAGTTGTATGAACCTATAGTATCTGATATATGAATTTCTCTAAACTTATGGTATGGTATACTATCGAAAACCTAATCATATGATGTATTAGAAATTGATATGAATCATTGATGCATGAAACCTCTAGCAAAATGTGTATGAGATGTTAATTGTTAATAATATATAAATCCTTGCTGTCATTAACCCATGGAAAGGCTGACATGTGGTGGTTGGGTGAGTGAGAATTAGTATTTGAGTGTTGAGTTAATAATAGTAGAATAGCTGAGTAAATAAGGTAGATAAATACCATTAGTGCCATATAAAATGAGGGAAAGGGGTCTTAGGGTGTCCCTAAGAAGAGAACTGGAGTGTAGAGGCGAAATGTAGGGGATATAGCCACAGGAGGAAGTCATGCTGCAGCCAGGAAGGCCTCACCACGGCCTGAAGAGTGACAGTGGCGAGGGACGCTGCGGGTTGAGGAATCTCGCCGCGGTGCAGCGTGAAAAAAATGCCTAGGAGGGTGATAGAATAAAACTTCACCGCGGCCCAATAAGTCCTGCTACGGTGCAAGTCGAGGAAATTAATTAAGGAGGGTACAGTAGCAAAACTCGCCGCGGCTCCACATAGGTCAGCCGCGACGCAGATCCAACTCTAGCCATAGCGAGATTCGAGTAAGTTACCCAGTGATTCCCGAGAGCAACTTAGCCGCGGTGCAAAAGGTTTGGGCCACGACGCAAGGTTAAAAACTTAGTTTTTGAGCTCTAGGACTTAACTTAGCCGCGGCGGGAAGGTTCCAGGTCGCGGCGCAGGTCCCCAAACTCCCATCTTTGACTTAGAAACCCTAATTTCTTTAATACTAATGCTATGGAATGATATAGGAACATTTGTGAGAGGTTTTTATGTATTGAAATCGATGGATTGATGAATCACAAACCCTCTTATACATTTTTCCTATTTATAGTTGTTTAGTTTATAACCCTAATAACATAGAAGTTTAAATTTCTCTATATTTTCTTAATGTAATTAATTGTAACGACTCCAAACCTTAATCATTATTTATTAATCGTGTATTTAACTATAATTACCGAGATGAGAAATTAGGGTCGTCACAGTTGGTATCAGAGCAATGGTTCAGGCAAATGTGTTTGATTTACATCTTTGTTGTTAAAAAACTTGGCAATCATGATACATGCATGATAGGAATAGGGACATTATGACCTAATTATTACCCTCATACCTATATATATCTGCCATGGGTGGAGTGTGTTTTGTTTGCCCTGGGCTGTAGCTTAATGGGGGATGCTTGTGGTTGTGCTTGTAGTATTGTAGAGTTAGATGGCTACACGTAGAGAAACAACTAAAATGCTAAGAGAGATGCAAGAGGCCATGGCTACAATGGCCAACCGAATGAGGGAACAAGCTGAGGCCCATGAAACTACAGTGAGGGCAATGACTGACCAGCTTCAAGAGCAAGCCGAGGCTCATGCAGCGACTGTGTAAGTGCTGAATAGCTTCATAAGAACATGAATAAGTAGAATCAAGAGGTGCCAATGGAAAACTGTGTGGGGGCTAGTCATAACCCTGGTATGGGACACCAAGGGGAGGATGGTGACCTCTCTATTGTGTTGGCCAAATTCATAAAGGCCGATCCTCCATCATTTTTGAGGGAGTTAGACACTGAGCAAGCCGAGAGATGGCTGATGCAACTGGAGAAAATCTTTGAGGTTATGACCTGCACCACAGAACAAAAGGCAAAGTTGGCCATCTACAAGTTGGAGGGTGAGACTGAGCATTGGTGGAGGAATGCCTCAAAATTATTGATTACAAGGGAGATACCCTTGACTTGGGAAAGTTTTCAAACTGCTTTTGAGAGCAAATATTTCCCACCATCAGTGAGGGCTGACAAGGAAGCTGAGTTTAACTTCCTTGAGCAAGGGGATATGAATGTAGATCAATATACGGCCAAATTCATTCAGTTGTCTTGCTTCTCCTCCTACTTGAAAAGGTTTGAGGATGAGCCATGGAAAGCTGAAAAGTTTGAGAGAGGCTTGAGACCAGAAATTAAAGACAAGATTGTATCTCTACAAATCCGCAACTTTGATGAATTGGTGGAGAAGTGTAGAGTGACAAAGAGGGCCATGATGGAAAGTGAGGCCAAGAGGAAGAAGACCCTGGAAGGAAAACATGACTGGGGCATGGAGCCCTTTAAGGGCAGAAGTAAGAAGAGAGCCAATAGTGGGAGTGGCTCTTGGGGTAGGAGACCACCCCCAAGGAATGTCCCTCAAAGAAGAAGTATGGGACCACCAAGAAGTGCAATGAGTGCCCCACCCACTTGTGCCAAATGTGGGAAGAACCATGGGAATAGGCCATGTTCAGTGTGTTATAATTTTGGGAAGTCTAGACACTAAGCGCGGACTTGCACAGTGTCACGTGAGTCGGCCTCATCAGTTAAGCCACCTATCCAAGGAAGGGTGTTTGCACTTATGCAGCAAGAGGCTAGTAGATCCCCTAGTTTGATTCGAGGTACTTTACTTGTCCATAATCATGTCGTAGATACATTGTTTGATTTGAGTGCAACCCACTCATTCATCTCATATGACTGTGTTAAGCATCTGGGTCTTAAAATTAGCCTGTTGTCATTTGAATTATCTGTGTCTACCCCTATTGGATATTCTATGATTACATCTGATGTATGCTTAAATTGTATTGTACAATTGGATAGCCGTTGTACTACCCTTGACTTGATTTGCATCCCTTTGTGTGATTTTGATGTAATCATTGGTATGGACTGGTTGTCTGCTAATAATGTGATACTTAACTGCAACCGTAAGACTGTTTCCTTACCTGCAAACATACTTGAAACTTGTCCTGTAACTGAGCTTACTTGTATGTCAGCCGCCCAAGCTGGAAGGTGCCTTAGGCAGGGATGCCAAGGGTTTCTAGTGTTTTTCTTGTTGCATGTTGAAGTTGATGATAGGTTAGAGGATATACCTGTGATTAGGGAGTTTCCTGAGGTTTTCCCTAAGGAGTTTAGTGGACTACCTCCAGAGAGAGAGCTAGAATTTTCTGTTAATTTGGTACCCGGTACTGGCCAATCTCTAAGGCCCCGTATAGAATGGCGCCTGCTGAGTTGGTTGAGTTGAAGAGTCAATTAGAAGAGTTACTTGAGAAAGGGTTTATTAGGCCAAGTGTGTCTCCATAGGGAGCACCAGTGCTATTTGTCAAGAAGAAGGATGGTAGCCTTAGACTTTGCATTGACTATAGGTAATTGAACTAAGCGACCGTCAAGAATAAATACCCCTTGCCTAGAATTGATGACTTACTTGACCAATTAGCTAAAGTGTCGGTCTTTTCAAAGATTGACCTTAGATCGGGATATCATCAACTTAGAGTCAAGGCTGAGGATGTACCTAAAACTGCCTTTAGGACTAGATATGGCCATTATGAATTCCTAGTTATGCCTTTTGGGTTAACCAATGCCCCTGCCATTTTCATGGATTACATGAATAGGATTTTTAGGCCTTATCTTGACCGATTTGTGGTAGTATTCATTGATGACATTCTTATCTACTCTAAAAGTAGTGAAGAGCATGAAGAGCATCTTAGGATAGTTCTTCAAACCTTGAGAGAGCATCAGTTGTATGCTAAGTTGAGCAAGTGTAAGTTTTGGTTGCGGGAGATCAAATTCCTAAGTCATGTGATATCGGAACAAGGGGTAGCGGTAGATCCTAGCAAGGTAGAGGCGGTACTGAATTGGGAGAGACCCAAAACGGTGACCAAAATCTGTAGCTTCTTAGGTCTAGCTGGCTATTACAGAAGATTCATTAAAGGATTTTCTCAGTTAGCCATGCCTTTGACAAAATTAACTAGGAAAGACCAACCATTTGTGTGGGATGCCAAATGTGAGAATGCCTTTTAGGAGCTTAAGGATAGGCTTACCATCACACCTGTGTTAGTGATACCTAACCCTAAGGAGACATTTACAGTCTACAGTGATGCATCTAAGAAGGGATTGAGGTGTGTCTTGATGCAACAAGGTAGGGTGATAGCCTATGCTTCTAGAAAACTTAGACCCCATGAAGAGAATTACCCTACCTATAACCTAGAACTAGCTACTATAGTTTTTGCCCTTAAGCTTTGGAGGCACTATCTCTATGGTGGGAGTTGAACATGAGGCAAAGGAGGTGGATGGAATTCCTTAAGGACTATGATTTTTCCTTAAAGTATCATCTAGGGAAGGTGAATGTGGTTGCCGATGCCTTGAGTAGAAAATCTATTCACATGGCAATGATGATACTTAAAGAACAAAGGTTGATTGAGGATATAAGAGATTTGAATTTGTCAATTTCAATAAACCCTATTAGTCTTCTTTTGGGAGAGTTGAGGGTAGAAAATGACCTTAGAAAAAGGATTAAAGAGGCCCAAGAGTTAGATGCCTATTGGGGAGGAATTAGAGAGCAACTGAGTAATGGTGAGATCAAGGATTTTGACCTATCAGAAGATGGTTTGGTGAGGTACCAGGGTAGAGTGTGCATACCCAAGGATGAAGAGTTGAGGAATATAGTGTTGTCAGAAGCTCATAAGAGTAGGTACACCATTCATTCAGGCACCACTAAGATGTATAGGGATCTTAAGAAAGGCTTTTGGTGGCCCGGGATGAAGTCAGACATAGCGGAATTTGTTACTAGATGTCTAACTTGTCAGAGGGTTAAGATTGAGCACCAAAGACCTGCAGGTTTGTTAC
This sequence comes from Erythrophleum fordii, assembly GCA_032878935.1. NCBI lineage: Eukaryota > Viridiplantae > Streptophyta > Magnoliopsida > Fabales > Fabaceae > Erythrophleum > Erythrophleum fordii. The sequence goes on along the minus strand of JAVQMF010000054.1, from coordinate 23,758,510 downwards.
AGCCTTTAGAGATTCCAGAATGGAAATAGGATGGTATATCTATGGATTTTGTGATGGGTTTGCCTAGAACGTCCTCAGGTTATGATGCTATTTGGGTGATTGTGGATAGATTGACGAAGTCTGCCCACTTTCTACTTATTAGAGCTACTTATCCTCCAGATAGACTAGCTCAACTGTATGTTCGTGAGATTGTAAGATTACATGGTGTTCCCAATAGCATTATATCAGATAGAGACCCAAGATTCACATCAAAATTTTGGCGGTCTCTACAGGAAGCTTTAGGTACTAGTCTTAACTTTAGCACTGCCTATCATCCTCAGTCTGATGGACAGACTGAAAGGACCATTTAGACCCTTGAGGACATGCTTAGAGTGAGTGTACTAGAGTTAAAAGGGAGTTAGGATGCGTACTTGCCTTTAGCTAAGTTTGCTTATAATAATAGTTACTATTCCAGTATCCAGATGGCACCATTTGAGGCACTTTATGGGAGAAAGTGTCGGTCACCCTTGTGTTGGGTAGAGCTGGGTGAGAGGAGTCTCTTAGGTCCAGACATAGTGGACTAAACCACCCACCAAATAGAACTCATCAGAAAGAAATTATTGGCTGCCCAGAGTAGGCAAAAAAGTTATGCAGATAAGAGAAGGAGACCCTTAGAATTTGAGGTAGGAGACCATGTGTTCCTTAAGGCTACTCCGGTGACGGGGGTAGGACGGTCTATCAGGACAAGAAAGCTTAGTCCTCGTTATCTTGGTCCTTTCCAAATCCTGGAAAGGATAGGACCCGTGGCCTATAGAGTTGCTTTACCTTTAAACCTGGCCAGATTGCACAATGTGTTCCATGTGTCCCAACTGAAAAAGTACCACCTGGACCCTTTGCATGTCATTGAGCATGAGAATGTGCATCTACAAGATGATTTGTCTTATGTGGTTGAGTCGGAAAGGATTGTCGACTCAAAAGTCAAACAGCTGCGTAATAAGGACATCCTCCTGGTAAAGGTAGTATGGAACGGACTTACTCCAGATGAAGCAACTTGGGAAACAGAAGAAGCAATGAGGAAAGATTATCCTGCATTATTTGAATAAGGTATGTCTAATTTTGAGGACAAAATTTCTAAAAGGAGGGGAGAATGTAACACCCCAAAATTAATTAAGGTGTTAATAATGTATTTAGAGTAATTAAGAATAATTAATAGGATAATTGGGCAAGTTAGTGAATAGAAATTTTAGAGAGATAAATTATTAATATGGGTTTGAGGATTAATTAGGATAGAAACCTCATCTAGGCCTAATTTAATAAATCATGATAAGAGGCTAATGGAGGCCCAATGACTTAGGTGCAGACCCAAACCCTTGAGCTCTTCAAACTTGGCCCAAACCTAATTAAATTTCAGCAACCCAATGTATAAGAATTGGCCTAATAAAATTTTACAGCCCAACAAGCTAAAGTCTGAAGCCCATTAGGAGTTGGACCTTGGAGCAACCCATGACCCATATTTGACCCAACTTAAACCCACCTAAAACCCTAATACTTCAGCCACTTTCTCATTTGCTGAAACTCAAGAAGCAAAATTCGGAGGTTGAGAAGGAGGCTAGGGTGGGGGGCAAGGATTCTGCATTTTCTCATATTTAGAGCGAGATTCAGCCAAGGTAATAGCTATACAACTTAATCCTTTCATCTTTCTCTTTAATTTGGTCTGATTAGTTTTTCATTTGGAGTATTTTTACCATACCCAAATTCTGAAATAGAGTTGTTTGGTGATTTCCTAGAGGAAATTCGTAGGTTGAGATTGGGGCTGGCATTGGGTAAGTGTAAACTATCCATTCTAGTGTATTTTCTGCTGGTTTAAGACCCTTATGGTTGATTTATAGTATGGGATAGTAATCATGATAGCCTAATTATTTCATTTACTGATATGATTGATATGATTCTGATGTTAATTTTGATTCATGCATATATGCTAATTAAATTGGATTATATAATGGAATTGCCTTGGTTACTGAGATTCATATCTCACCCCGTTTCATGGGATTAATATTTTAGGTGAAGGTTCTTCGAGTAAGGATAAAGGGAAGCAAGTGGATAAAAATCCATGAGCTCCAACATGTGGGGAGATGGCTACACTTAGGCTGACTTAGTTAGTATAGATGCTAATTTTGTATTCCTTATTATATAGCATCATCTTGTATTCATGTTGCCAAGTGTAGGAGTCTATATTTTGATTAGTTGGAATGTATTCGTTAAGAAGTTAAGTCTTAATATGGCTTGGTTTAAGTTGTATAAACCTATAGTATCTGATGTATGAATTTCTCTGAACTTATGGTATGGTATACTGTCGGAAACCTAATCATGTGATGTATTAGAAATTGATATGAATCATTGACACATGAAACCTCTAGCAAAATGTGTATGAGATGCTAATTGTTGATAGTATATAAATTCTTGCTGTCATTAACCCATGGAAAGGCTGACATGTGGTGGTTAGGTGAGTGAGAATTAGTATTTGAGTGTTGAGTTAATAATGGTAGAATAGATGGGTAAATAAGGTAGATAAATACCATTAGAGCCATATAAAATGAAGGGAAGGGGTCTTAGGGTGTCCCTAAGAAGAGAACTGGAGTGTAGAGGGCGAAATGTAGGGGATATAGCTACAGGAAGGAGTCACGTCGTAGCCAAGAAGGCCTCGCCGCGGCCTAAAGAGTGACAGTGGTGAGGGACGCCGAGGCTTGAGGAATCTCGTCGCGGCGCAGAGTGAAAAAAATGCCTAGGAGGGTGACAGAATGAAACCTCACCATGGCGCATTCCTACCGCGGCGCAAGTCGAGGAAATTAATTAAGGAGGGTACAGTAGCAAAACTCGCCGCGACTCCACATAAATCAGCAGCAGCACAGATCCAACTCTAGCTGCAACGAGATTCAGGTAAGTTACCTAGTGATTCCTGAAAGCAACTTAGCGATGGCGCAAAAGGTCTGAGCCACGGTGCAAAGTTAAAAATTTATTTTTTGAGCTTCAGGACCTAACTTAGCCGTGGTGGGAAGGTTCCAGGTCGGGGCGCAGGTCTCCAAACTCCCACCTTTGACCTAGAAACCCTAATTTCTTTAATGCTAATGCTATGGAATGATATAGGAACATTTGTGGGAGGTTTTTATGTATTGAAATCGATGGATTGATGAATCACAAACCCTCTTATACATTTTTCCTATTTATGGTTGTTTAGTTGATAACCCTAATAACATAGAAGTTTAAATTTCTCTATATTTTCTTAATGTAATTAATTGTAACGACTCCAAATCTTAATCATTATTTATTAATCATGTATTTAACTATAATTACCGAGATTAGAAGTTAGGGTCGTCACACCTCGCGTTGTGTCGCCTTCTTCTCCTTTTTCTTTAAGAGCTCTGCCTCTTCGACTGACGTGCGTACCGCTAGTCCTTCATCACCATCCAACCTCATTTGCGTCTATCACTCCTCCACCACCGATTGCCCACCTCTGCCACCACTCACGCGTATCTGCTTTGTTGCTTCTTCCCTTTTCTATTTTCTTGTAAGTTCATCCCATTTTTTTTATCTTTTACAAAATTAATTTGTTTTAATTAATGTATTTTTTATTTAAACAAATTATGTTGTAATTGTTTTTCTCCATTTTGGATTCCCATCCTCCTTCCTCTATTTTTGCATCTGTGCCTTTTTTTTTGGAACTATTTTTTTTGGTGACATATTAAGATAATGTTTACAAAATAAATCTTTTGATATGATAGAATATGCAAAATATAATATATCTAAGTTGTAACTTACATAAAAGAAGAGAAAAATTATTCTGTCACTATTCTTTGATTATAGACTGCTGAAATATTATTCTAGGCTTGGGAAACTTCCATTTTTATGCCGTTATGCTGCTGATTTTTCTTTGAGATATAGATTGCAATAAAAGAATAATTAAATAGAGTTATATTTAATAGAGTAATTGGTAAGAGTCCAAGCAAATTGAAAGTCATTAATCATATTTCTTTTAAATTGGTTCTTTTTAGATTGAAAAGATATGGACCGAAAATGGATGTCTGCCAATCGTCTATCTAGGGAATAGGAGGATAGAGTGAAAGAGTTTAATAAGTTTGCAGTTGAGCATGCAAAAGACTCTAGTAAAATTATATGTCCTTGTTTGAATTGCTGCCATGTGAAGCAAATTAGTGTAGCTGAGTTGGAAGATTATTTAGTATGTAACGAGATTGACCAAAGTTATACATGTTAGACAAAGCATGGTGAGACAAGATATGAGCATAGTAACTGGGAGTATAGTGGGAGTTGTGCCTCAAATGATTTCAACATAGATACATACGAGGCTGATTATCTTGAAGAGATGGCAAATGTAGTTGAAACAAATCTTAAGTATTGTCCTAAAATGTTTGAGAGGTTGAAAAGTGATGCAGAAAAATCATTATATTCTGGCTGTACTAAATTTACAAGATTGTCAGTAGTGTTGAAATTGTATAACTTGAAAGCGGGAAATGGATGGAGTGATAAGAGCTTTATAAAATTATTTGCACTTTTGAAGGATATGTTACTAGAGGATAATGAGTTTCCTAGCCGAACATATGAGGCTAAACAAATGTTATGCTCTATTGGCATGAGCTATGAGACGATACATGCTTGTCCCAATGACTGCATTTTATTTCGAAATGAATATGTATCATTAGAGAAGTATCCAAAGTGTAATGCCTCTAGATATAAAAAGAAAGAATCAAGTCTAGCAAAGGTGGTATGGTATTTTCCCATCATACCTAGATTTAGACACATGTATAGCAGTGCAGAAGATGCAAAACACTTGACATGGCATGTTGATAAAAGAATTCAAGATGGCAAGCTTCGACATCCTACAAATTCTCCTCAATGGAAAAAAATTGATCATGAGTATCCTGATTTCAGGCAAGAAGATAGAAACCTACACCTTGCATTGGCTACTGATGGAATGAACTCGCACGGTGTCCAAAGTAGTACCTACAATATATGGTCAGTGATTTCGGTGATTTATAATCTATCTCCATGGCTATGCATGAAGCGTAAGTATATGATGTTGTCTTTGCTAATTTATGGACCCAATCAACCTGGAAATGATATTGACGTATACTTGACTCTTCTAATTGAAGATTTGAAGCTAATGTGGGAGACAGGAGTGGAGGTATATGATGGGTATAGGAAGGAAATATTCAACTTGCGAGCTATACTCTTTGGGACAATCAACGACTTTTTAGCATGTGATAATTTGTCAGGATAAAATATCAAAGAACATTATGGATGCCTTATTTGTGATGAGGGCACACATTCCATGTGGTTGGAACATTGTATGAAGAATATCTTCCTTAGGCATCATAAATTTTTATCTCTAGGATATCATTACCGGTGGTGGAGAAAAGCTTTCAATGGGATGACAGAGGAAGGTCGTGCACCTCTACCATTGACTGGTGAGTAACTACATGAAAACATAAAGGATTTGGATAATAATTTCGACAAACCTTTTGCAAGACACCTTAAGACAAATGGGTAGAAGAAAAAATCTATTTTCTTTGAACTGTCATATTGGAAGTCTTTGTATGTGAGACATTTCCTTGATGTTATGTATATCAAGAAAAATGTATGTGACAATATAATTGGTATGTTACTTAATGTGCCAAGAAAGACCAAAGATGGATTAAGATGAGATTAGATTTAGTTACTCTGGGAATAAAAGAAGAATTAGCACTAGTGAAGGAGGAATGTCATACTTATCTACCTCAAATGGCGCATACTCTTTCTAGGAAGAACAAATTTATTTTTGTGAATTTTTTAATGGAGTTAAGGTTCCAGAGGGGTATTCTTCAAACATTAAAAAACTTGTAACAATGAAAGATTTGAAGTTGAAGGGTCTTAAGTCTCATGACTGCCATGTTTTGATGGAGCATCTAATTTCAGTGGCTCTACATTCCATTTTGCCCAAAAAAATGCGAAAGACAATCACTAAAATATGCTTCTTCTTCAAGTCTATTTGTAGCAAAGTGATTGGCCCTACAAAATTGCCATAATTGGAAAGACAAATTGTGATTACTTTGTGCGAGCTTGAGATGCATCTCTCACCTTCATTCTTAGACATGATGGTTCAATTCCTTTGGTTAGGGAGACACATATGTGTGGCCTAACTTATTTGAGGTAGATGTATCTAATTGAGCGTTACCTGAAAATATTAAAACGGTTTGTTAAAAATCGAAGTCGACCAAAAGGTTATATTATTAAATGATACATAGTCGAGAAGCTATTAAATTTTATACCGAATACCTATCTAATGTCGATAATATTAGGCTTCTGGTATCTTGACACATGGGAAGATTTGCTGGGGGAAGGATCATGGGAAATGAAATAGTTAGCATCGCAAGTACAAAGTGGGAGCAAGCATACCTATATGTTCTACACAACTTTGATGAGGTAGAGCCATATGTATGGAAGCCCCCAATAAGAATGAAAGTTGGATATCGAAAGAACATAACCAAATTTTTATAGATTGGCTCAGAAGTCACATTTTCTTAGAGTTTGATGCAAATCCTGGTGCAATTTCTGAAAAATTGAGATAGTTAGCAAAAGGTCCAAGTCTACATGTCCTCTCTTACACCGATTATCTCATCAACTGCTACACTTTTCTATACAAAAGTGCAGGATGATTGAAGTACAATGCAAAATAGTGGTATAACTCTTATAGCTCAATTTATGCATATTTCTAGTGCTAAAGACAAAAACCCTATCTATGCGACTATGTCATACTTTAGGATAATTGAACGCATATGGGAGTTAGACTACATTTTATTTCGAGTGCCAGTCTTCGGTTGTAAATGGGTTGACAACAAGAACAACCTTCAAATTGATGATTCAGGGTTTATCCAAAATGGATCTTAATAAGGTAGGATATAAAGACGAGCTTTTTATTTTTGTATCCCAAGCACAAGTGTTTTATGTCCCCAATCCTGGTAGTAAGAAATGGTCCATCGTTCTATTGACAAACAAAATGGATGAGGATAAAGATGGTGTTCACTACAGTCAACATACTAATATTGAGGATGATTCTTTTTTGGGGACATCGCTTGAAAGTGATTCCACTGAAGATGATGCTCTGTATATGAGAGATGATCATAAAGAGGGTATTTGAATTTTAAAGAAGGGGCAAAGAAGTCTAAATCATATGAGAAAAAGATTATCTTAAATATATATGCTTTATTTTATTCCTTAATTTCCTTATATGTCCTATTGAATTTTTTTAAATATTTTTGCTTTTAACCTCGAAATTAATTTTGCTTTGGTTTGTTAACTGATGTGTTTGAATTTCATTGTAGGTGAATAGCTTCTCTAGGTGGTCATGATAGTGCTCCAAATAATGTGACAAAGGAGATAAACCAAATTAAACGAGGTCTAACCGTCATAAAAGAGGTAACCCGTGCAAGAAGTATTTGGAAGAAATTCAAGGTTCAGTGGCATGCCAAGGGTCAACCAATTAGGAAAAACAGTAAAAAATTAATCAACTATATCAGAGTTGTGGCTCAGATGAATGTGCCCATTACTGTAAGTGACTGGCGAAGGGTTGACAATGCCAAGAAGAACGCCATTTGGGATGAAATAGCGATAATATATTCTGCCACAAGCATTATGGCCTTTCTTATATATACATGCTTTAACAAGTTAATTATGTTGGTTTCCAAATATCTTTTGATATTGATTAGAGTCGAATGAGATTTGAACTTGTAACAGCCAGTAAGGCATTATGATCGTTTCGCTACATACTCAGTAGTAGATTTTTGAGAGATGCTGATAGAAACATTTTTGACCATCCCCCTGAATTATTTCAAGCTATGATCACTTAAAGAGGCTTGGGATATATTTACTAGTCAACGACAAGAGGAATCTTTCCAGGTAATCATATTTTACAATATATATATATATAGTTGTTCATTTTAGTGTATAATAATATGTATTGATTAGATTATTACGTATTTTCATAGAAATTAAGTCAAAATAATCGAGAAAGAGCATGGAATATTCAATACCCATACAGGAAAAGCTGATTGGGATACTCGGGCCTTAAACAATAGATGGTATGTGAATATAAATATTATCTATTTATGAATATATATAGTGTGATACAATACTTACATATTTGTTTTTTGTCCTAATACATAGATTGAGCAGGAGGGATCAAAAGTTAGCTCAATATCCTGTCACATTCTTTTGAAGGCAGCTCAAATCAATAAAGTTGGCAAAATTGACAATGAGTATGTCCTTAAAGTTTGGAATAAATGTGTAAGTATTAATTGATTATCAAAATTGTCAATCAATCTATTTCATTTTTCTACTTTCAATAATATTTGTTTTTTAATTTATATGTCATAGGATGCCTTATCATAGACCCTTCCAGAAGGCAATGTTCTCCTAGGGGGTGATGATATATGGGGCAAGGCACCTAGTGTCCTGGAGCACCTTGGTCATGTTAGGGGTGTCAGCTTCGATGTTAGTCAAAAAGATTATTTTGGGAGACAAAAGCACTCAAAGTTGCATTCTTCAGTTGAGGTTACTGAGTTGTGAGAGAAGGTAGAGAGACAAGAGCAAGAGCAATCTAAGTTGAGAAAGCAACTAGAGGATCAACGACACCTTATTGAAAATTTAATAGAGATATAGATGATAGGGATGCATGTAGTAGACATTAGCCCCAGTGGTAAAGATAGCTGCACACTTGCCTCTCAGTATCTCCCTGAGGTAATTTCTTTCTTTAACTATGTTAATAGTTGAGTGTTTTCACTACTTATCAATAATTTCTTTTGTTATGATTTATTTAAAACAAAGCAAACTATCTATTATAGTTAGACACCCCTACTCGTTGCATGGTTGCAGAGGGTCGTATGTATAATATTGCAGGTGATACACTTCATAATGCAATATTACCCGCTAACCACATAAGAGTAATGGTTAATATCCCTATGGAAGAGAATGATGAATTGCCTATTCCTACTGAGGACGCAAGAACGATAGGACAAGCAATGGGGAGCTTCATTGCGTGGCCCACCAATCTCATTATGGTAACTCCATCAAGACAAGTTTGTTAGTTGAAACTTCTTTATGGTTCACTCCTTTATAATTTTTTATTGTTTCTAAATTAAACTAACTCACTTTGTTGCACAATCTAAGGGAAAACACCTAAAAGTGTCAAGACTTATAAAGGAATCAATGACCACACCATCAAAGCCAAAGCTCAACCCTCAGGTTTCAAAGAAATACAGATTGGCTCTTGAAGTTTTAGCAGAACAAATGTTAGGAGATAATAATATAAAAATTGTAAATTTTGATAAAAAGACAATAAAGAAACACATGATGTGCTTACAATGGAAGTCATAAATGAGATCCTCCAGTATGAAATGATAAGTGCCACTACTATTAATTTATATATCAAGTATTTCATCTACTGTGCATAAACTATTCTTTATGTAACAACCAGAAAAAAAAAAAGAGAAAGCTAAAAAATTTTTGAAATCCTGAAATTTTTCTAAGTCTGCTAGCTATAGTGAGAAATGGCCTAGATATAGCGAATGTACCTGTTCGCTATAGCGAGAAATGGTCTAGCTATAGTGAATATACCTGTTAGCTATAGCGAGTGTGGGTATCCCATACAAAAACCAAGGAGTTCCTCGCAATAGTGCGCATCGTAGCGAAAGCAGAGGTCTGGGACTAATACATGCTCGCCGTAGGGAGGGTTATTCTTCGCTATAGCGAGGGTTAGTCCGAAAAAGCATGAAAAAAGAGAATTTAACTTCTTAAAGTGTCCAAATCCTTTCTTTTTCTTTAAACTAACTTAGACTTCAACCAAGATAGAGAAAAGGGCTGAGGAGAGAGAGAGAGAGACCTAGAGAAGGAAGGAAGGAAGAACAAGAAAGGTAAGCATAACTTGAGATTTTCATAGCTTTTCTTCTTAGAGTTTTGTTCTTCTCTCTTTGCCCTCTCTTCCTATGGTTTTGGTTGTTGAGTTGGATATGTTTTGGGCCTAAGTTAGAGGGGGAAGTGTAAGGATTTGAGGAGAGGATTTATGCAAAGGAAGAGCCTCTTGGGAAAGAGCTTTATTTAAGATAACTTCTTTCCATTTTATTGCATCTTCTCCCCTTGCTTTCCTTGAGTATGTTGGTTCTACCAACTTGAGAGCTTAAGAGAGGAAGGAAGTCTGACCTAGAATGAACAAGAAACCCTTGAAAGAGAGTGTGATAAGTTGAGAAATGCAAAGAAATGAAAAGAAGAGTTGGTGAAATTCTAGAGAGAGAGAACCCCTAGTTTCTTATATGCTTTGTAGGGTTTGCTATGAATATGAGAGAGTAATTCCATACTCTTTGTTGTGTTTAGGCTCAAAAGAAGCAGCTCCATCTAGTTGTGATTGTGAGACTAAGAAGGGAGAAGAGAAATTGAAAGGGAAGGCTTGTGTTGGCTTATAAGGTAGCTCTCCACTCTTTCTTATTGCATTCTTGGATGTATATAGTCATTGTATGCTTGTGCATATGCTTGTATTGTGAGACATGCCATTTGATGTTGCCTTGATGCATTGGTACCAATATGCTTATGTGTTGGATTGTGAAAATTGCTCGAGTGAGGTAGTGCCAAAAGTCCCTTGTGATGGGTGAGGTAGAGCCAAAAGTCCTTGAGGATGGGCGAGACAAGGCCAAAAGTCTCATAACTAAGTGAGGCCAAGTCAAAAGTCCCTAAATGAAGGGTAAGGCCATCTAAAAGTCCCTAAAAGCGGGTGAGGCTAGACCAAAAGTCCCTAGAGCTTATTCTTGGCATTGATATGATATCATGGCATGAAAATCATGTGTTGTGTAATTGTGAATGGTTTGTATGCTTTTACCTATTTGTATACCTTGATTGCTTCCTTGAATGAGTGTATAAGCTATTGAGATTCCATGAATCTCACCCCCTTCCTTCTCCCATCTTAACATGTTAGGTGGAGCTCAAGGAGATCAAAGTGCATACCAAGGAGCCTAGTTGAGCATGATTAAGGAGTTGTATAGCTATTTTAGTTCTTTTGATGTAAAAATGTGTCAAAATGAATATGCACCTATTATTTTTTATATGTAAATGCTTGAACAAGTGTAGAACTATGTATGAATCATGTATAGAGCCAAAGCAATGAAATTATGAGATTTGGCTCCCTCATGGCTTATCTGCAATAGTGTATTTTTACCCGTAGTATAGTGAGTTTGAAATGTGTGATGATTTGGACCACTTAAACAAATCATATATACCATGTTTATACTTTAAAACTTACCCAAGGGGTGCTAGAGCATGTAGGGGACCATTTACCCCCATTTTGAACCCTTTATGGTGTCAAAACTGCCAAATTTGTGAGTTCTATCAAGATATGACTAAATGAGCTCTTCTTGATATGAAATTTGGCATGTCTCTAGAGCTTGTTGAGAAATTCTTAGGAGGCTAAAGTGGATAATATTTGGAGGTCTAGGGAATATTTGGTGAATTGTTGAAATTAGAGAATTTTCTGGTTTTGGTTATTGTACTGTGCAACTAGGTCCGAAAATGAATCTATGTCATTCATGGGCCAAACGGTGGCCAATTGCCATGAAATTTTATGGTCATAAACTAGACATCCACAATGACTTATATCAACTAGAAGCACCTTAATCTGAGGTCTGTAGAGAGAGAACTAACTTTCTGAAGTTCTATGTCAGTATCAAGGAAGCCATCTGACCTTTGTTAATGTTCCATCAGTTTTTGAGGTCTAAGGGCTACTAAACTGATTTGGACTTATTTGTTTCCTCTATTTAACATTTGTATCTTTCCAAATTGGTATAGTTTTCCTAGATTGGATTTTTTTAGAATTAGTTATGACTTTTTGAAGTTCATGACAGCAAGCTGCACCAGTACCAAGGACAGCCAGACCTCTGTCTCTTTTTTGATATCAAACATGGTCCAAACACTGAGATTGTGGTTGAAAATTATTTTTAGTGTAAATTTAACACTTAGTGATTTTTATAAAGATATGGTTTTCTTGATTCTCATTTTTCTAGAATTAGTTATGATTTTCCAAATTAGAGCAAAAAATATAACTTTTGGGCCCGTTTGAGAAATTGCACTTTCTTAATTTTTGGCTTCATATCCATGGTTCATGGATTATTTTATACTATGTATGAGTTGTATAAATGGAGTTTGAGTAGAGAATGTGAATGATGGGTTCATGGGACCCACAGGACAAAATATGAGCGTTTGAATCCCGATTTATAACATGAAAATGCCACGACTTTTGTCATTTTATTTGGAAATCATATAGAATCGAGCCTAAGCAGAGACTAGTTGGAGTTAATATATTATGGTGTTATACTTTACTATGTTCATATCAGTTTATCATTAATCCATTAGTTTCTTCATTTCAAGTACTTGTACCATACATTCTTAGTCCCTAGCAACATTACAAGAAGGTTCGTGTTTATCAATCCCTATGACATTATTGCTTTTTCTACACAAATACTAGCTTACAAGTCAATCACAACAAATAACAGATTTGTTTGCTACAAGAGCAAAAAATAAGATGTTATTCCTAGCCCCTTACATACAAGAGTGAGTCATTTAGTGCTAAACTTTTCAATTATATATAATTTAAATGTCAAATATTTAATTAAAATTTGCTAACACTGATTAATTATCTTAGAACACATTAGATGTTGATCTTCATCAATCTATGTGCTCCAAAGACATGTTATATGGATCCTTTGAATGGTGATCCAACGAACCATGAGCAGATGGAAGAGTTATTTAATTAGTAAGCAGATGCATTTATGTTCTACATATTTCTATATAGTTGTGTGTTTTAATTTCAAAATAATTTCTTATATTAAGTATTTGCCCACTTGCTTTACAGAGCAGTGGTGATGTTTCATGCAAATTATGGGTTTAAGGTGCTGAAATAAAAAACACTTGCCATGTTATACAAATAGAACAAAGTAAAAGTATTTATCAATATTCAGACAATTATTGAGCACATGATTTCTTAAATTTAATATGTTTTTTATTATATTTTTATAGTGTTCAGGAAAACCAAACAACACAGATTGTAAGTACTACGTGATGAGATTCATAAAAGATATCGTCATACACGGACAGTCAATGATCTTAGATATGATATGTAATTCAATTCCTTTAAATGATTAGATGGTTTTCCTTGCCTTTATGTTTCCTTTTGTAATAAAATTTAACTATATGATGGTATTAGTTGCTGATAATCTACTTTTACAAGTTGTATTTGGTGGTATTAGTGTGTAATTTGCTGCAAAAAGAGGGCTTAAGACTCGAGAATTTCCATTTTAAAGCTATTATGCTGTTGGATTTTTTTTAATAAAGAACTTATTTTAAAAAATATTTCTAAAATTTGGATAATTCCAGTCACCTAACTTCAAATCATTGTTATTTCATTTTGCAATACTTCCTAGATGCATATTGCAAAGAATATTCTAATACTCAAATAGATGAACTTAGAAAAGAGTGGTCTCAATACGTATTTCAACAATGTCTGTTGATTTAATTGAAATTTACTTGTGTTAATTTTTGTTGATTTTATAATATTAGTAACATTTGATTATTAATTGTAATTGGCATCTGAATGCTTTATAATAGTTCTTCTTGCTGGTTGTTAAGTTGGTGAATAATTTATGGTTAGCAAAATTGTAGAAAAAATGAAATAAATAAAATGGAAATATAAAATTCTAAAAAAAAAAAAGAGAAAAAGTTAGTGGTTTTAGATAGAACCACCAACAAAAGTCAACATTTGTTGGCGGTTATTTTATAACCACCAACAAAGGAACTGCCAACAAAGGACATTTTTGTTAGCGGTTACCATTTAACTACCAACAAAACTTTTGACTTTTATTGGTAGTTATATAAGACCTGCCAACAAAAGGATGAATTTTGTTAGCAGTTAAATAAGAATTGCTCATAAAAGGCCACCTTTTGTTGGTAGTTTTAAAAATAACCACCAATAAAACTGTGGCTTTTGTTGATAGTTATAAAAATAACCGCCGACAAAAGTGGCTTTTGTTGGTGGTTTTAGACCGCCAACAAATTAATTACTATCTTGTTAGCACTTGCATTGTGAGCAGTTATAAACCACTAACAAAAGAGAAAAATAACTACCAACAAAGCTTTTTTCCTAATGTAATGAATCAAGCAAATTAAGTATATCTAAAAGCCAATTTAAACTTGCAAAATTTGGATTACCAAATAATTCAACGAGAACCTGGAATTAATAATATTTTTAACATTTCATAAAAACCTAACTTCTCCTCTTAATCTTACTCCCAATGTCGATATATGTTAGTCTATGGTTCTAATTTACCTATAAACATTTTCCCAAATCATCTATAAGAATATTCTTTGCTAACTTCACAATTTCTTATGAAATTAAATTAACCATTCAGTTGCACAATTCTAATTAGGCTCTGTGAGACCAATAAATATATTCCTATCTTATTAGCAAAACTATCCACTTAACTCAACAAGTTTCAAATGCTCACACAATTCAGCTCATGGTTTAATTCCAATATCTCTTTCCAAGTTTAGCTAGAGTACCAAATCAACCTAATTGGTGGCCAATCAATTAGATAAGCATGAAGTTAAGTATATATATATATATACACACACACACCAATGATTACAAGAAAAGAGGGCAAACAAGCTTTAATCCATGAAAGAGTTCATAATAACCTTAGATAGAAAGATTTAGCTACTCATTACAAAGTATTCCATCACCAAACCAGAGCATAAGGAAGAACTGTCAACAAAATATAAGGAAAAGGGAAGAGATAAAGAAAATTAGGATGAAATCTTGTCTTCTCTTCAACTGAAGTCTTCCTCATACTCTAAGACACTTTCCATAGCTCTTTCAATTGTTCAAAATACCCAAAGTGTTAACTTTTTTCTCAAAATAGTAAAATTCCCGTTAAAACCTAGCAAAATCATATGCCAAAACACTAACATTTTGAAAAATCGTTTGGCACCACGACTTTTTGTTCTCAATCACTATGCCTAAAGGTTCTACCTTAAGGAAATCATTTTTACATGTCTTGACTTCGAGTTTCTAAAGTTCAAGTTCCAAGATGACTCTGACTTAATTAAAATTTCTTATAATTACACCCTACAAAAATAGCCAAAATATGATCAATTCTTGTTTAAAGCAAAATTAAGGCAAAACTTATCATCTCCAATTTCAAAATTTTAGTATAGGACTATATATAGCAACTATTCACACTTCTACTAAAGTAAATCATTTTAGCCTTAAAATTAATCCACTAATTATCAATCTCCTTGCAAAAATGTACAAAATAACATGAATAAATAAAAGTTAACATGATGCAATGGCACCAAGAGACCTTGTTGAGCATAGAAGTGGACTTGATGAAGGATATGGTGCAAAGTTTCAAGCCCAAGGACATGATTTGCAAATTAAAGCCCAAGAGTTCAAGTCAAATGTGTCTAAAGATCCATTGCAAGGCATAGGAGGCCCAATAACAAGAGCTAGGGCCAAAGCAATGAAAGAAGCCTTCAATTGTTTAATTCATAAACTTCATAACTTAGAGCCCATTCATTTAAGTCAAGAGAAGGCCCAAGAAGATGTAAAAGGTGTGATCATGCTAACTATTCTACAAGAGGAGTGCCAAGGCCCAATTGGAGTCCAATTACAAGAGATTAAGAATCATGTGACAACCATGTGATTTTTAATGAAGCATGAGCATCCCATGTGACAAATTAAAGAAGCTGATTAGTTTTGATTAGGATTCCTTTTGAAATTTCGTTTTTTATTATTTTATTATTTTTTTTGAACTTGGTCAAAGAGTTTATCTTGGAGATCAAGTTAAAATTAGTATCCTAATCTAATTAGGATATATTAGGTATTATTTAAAATATATTTAATTAGGTTTTAGAGTTTTACTTTAATTAGGACTCTAGAAAATTTTGCCTATAAAAGGCCCCCTATTGTACTCTATTTTACACATGAATGAAATTGAGTATTATTCAATTATTTGTGAGGCTTTTGCTTCTTTGTGTTCTCTGGGAGTTCACGTGACTTATCAAAGGATTGGTCTTCCTTTGTGGCGTCTTGAGGCTAGGGTTCTAAGAGACAAGTTCTCTTAGGGTCTTTCCTTTAACCAACATTCTTGTTTTCTAGCCGGTCTCGGGCAAAGTGTCATCTTGTTGAAGGTTTCTAGGACAAGGTTCCTAGAGGGTCTCTCATCATTTGGTATCAGAGCTTTGGTCGCTAGTACAAGGTATATCTTTGTGTTTTCCCTTTCATTATTCTTCATACTTTCTCTCCTTCCATTAGTATTACCTTTTCCATCTTCGTCTTTTTCTATCTTCTTCTGTCTTCCATTGTTGTGTTCTTCTATCCTCAAAAAAAAAAAAAAAAAAAAGAAGAGAGTTTGATACTCCAAAAAGAAAAAAAAAAAAAAAAAGAGAAGAGAGTGTGATACTCCCAAAAAAAAAAATTCGAAAAAAAAAAATTCGAAAAAAAAAGAGTGAAAAAAAAAAGGGAGAAAAAAAA
Source organism: Erythrophleum fordii (assembly GCA_032878935.1). Taxonomy (NCBI): domain Eukaryota; kingdom Viridiplantae; phylum Streptophyta; class Magnoliopsida; order Fabales; family Fabaceae; genus Erythrophleum; species Erythrophleum fordii. Next base: position 23,741,916 of record JAVQMF010000054.1, on the reverse strand, counting down.
TTCAGATTACAGAATTCAAAATTGCAAGTTGTGCCAATTCAAAATTAAAAGCAAGATTGGAGTCAATTTCCTAATTAGAATTAATTTCCTAATTGGAGTCAATTTCCTAATTGGAGTTAGTTTCTTAATTAGAGTTAATTTCCTAATTGGAGTTTGTTTCCTAATTGGAGTTAATTTCCTAGTTGGAGTTAGTTTCCTAATTAGAGTCAATTTCCTAATTGCAGTTAGTTTCCTAATTGGAGTCAATTTCCTAGTTGGAGTTAGTTTCCTAATTAAAGTCAATTTCCTAATTGGAGTAAGTTTCCTAATTGGAGTCAATTTCCTAATTGGAGTTTGTTTCCTAATTTAATTGCATTAAGTGGCTACCAAGTTTTCTACTTACCTATTTGCATTCAAGAAAGGATATTGTTTCCTAATTGTTCGAAACTTGAATTGCAAGTAGTTTTCTATTCTTAAGGTTTCTTATTTTCAGATTTTTTTTCTTTTCATCTCTTTCCTTCCAGACCTTCCCTTACTCCTTCTTTTTCCTTTTTGTTACACACCTTTTTTTTCTCCTTTGTTTGATTCTTTGGGAATTTATATTTTAGGATTCTAGTTTTTGGATTGCCACTAGTTTGATCTTTTCATTTGATTTGCTTGTGACTTGCTTAGAACACTTGTAAGAAGCAAATTATTGAGTGGTAAAAGGCAAGAGGGTTAACAATAAAGAAAAAGCCAAAAAGAGAGTTAAACACGAGTGAAATTATCATCTTTTGAGTGTAAACACGTAAGCTAGTGAGTTGCGAGGTCCTATATCTTTCTTTGCTTGTTTTTGTATAAACTAATATTTCAGGATGTCTGGAGAATCTGAGCATAGTGACTTTGACATGAAAGTCTGGATTAGAGCCGTTCAAAGTACTCTTGAGAAACTTAGTGCCAGATTAGATGATGTGGAGTCTTCTTCCAATAGGAGGACCCATAGGAGGCAACCTCATATGGAACTTGATGATGATGCTGAATCCGACTTTGAGGAGTCCCATACTCGGAGAGGTAGACAATCATCATCCAATAAGGATGGTGGTATTGGAAACATCAAGATGAAGATTCCCTCATTCCCCGGGAAAAATGACCCAGACCAGTACTTAGATTGGGAAAGAAGAGTGGAGCATGTGTTCGAGTGCCACTCTTACACTGAGGTGAAGAAAGTAAAACTTGCTGCAGTGGAGTTTACTGACTATGCTAGCATCTGGTGGGATCAACTTTTACTCACCAGAAGACGTACCGGTGAAGGTCCAATTCGTGATTGGCAGGAGATGAAAACTATCATGCGCAAACGATTTGTCCCTAGTTACTATTATAGGGAATTGCATAAGAGGCTCCAAAAGCTGAAACAAGGTTCTATGAGTGTGGAAGATTACTATCAAGAAATGGAGATTGCCATGATTAAGGCAAATGTAGAGGAAGACCGTGAAGCAACCATGGCCCGATTCATTGAGGGCTTAAATTCTGAAATAGCTGCCCAAGTTGATTTATACAATTACCTGGATATGGAGGAGCTCTTACATAGAGCTATCAAGGTGGAAAAGCAACTAAGGGCTCGACAAAAGCTAAAAGTGACATCTAGCTCGAGTTCTTGGAGGGATTCCAAAGTCTCCTTCAAGCCAAAGACTGATTTCAAGTCTAAAGAGGAAAGTAAAGTAAAACCCTTTCAGATTAAGGGTAAAACTGATTCAAAACCTTTATCATCTTCTAACCCAACTGCTTCTTCTTCTAAGGTTAGATGTTTTAAATGTAATGGTTTTGGTCACATTGCTTCACAATGTCCTAACAAACAAACTATGATTGTTCTTGAGAATGGTGATGTGACTAGTGCTAGTAGTGAGTCTGAGGAGGATGAGATGCCACCCCTAACTGATGACTCAGATTTAGAATTAACTGAAGCTGTAAATGGTGAAGCCCTTGTGGCTAGACGTGCTCTCAACATTCAACCAAAAGAAGATCTCGAGGTAGAGCAGCGTGAGCATATTTTTCATACTCGTTGCTTCATCCACAAGAAGGTCTGTAGTTTGATTATTGATGGTGGTAGCTGCACAAATGTAGCTAGTACTTTACTTGTGGAAAAGCTGAACTTGCCTACTTTGAGGCACCCTACCCCTTATAAATTACAATGGCTTAATGATAGTGGGGAGGTAAAGGTAACAAAACAGGTGCTCATCTCTTTTTCTATTGGTAATTATCATGATGAGATTCTTTGTGATGTAGCACCTATGTATGCTGGTCACTTGTTACTTGGTAGGCCGTGGCAGTTTGACAGAAAGGTAAAACATGATGGATATAAAAATTATTACTCCTTTGTTTTTAATGGTAAGACCATTGTGTTGACCCCTCTGCGTCCTGTTCAAGCATATGAGGATCAGTTAAAAAAAGAGAGTGTAAGAATAGAGAGCAAGAAAAGAAAGGTAAAGTGAGTGTGAGTATTGAGAATGAGAAGAAGCAACATAAAGGTGAGTTGGGTAGAAAGAAAATTAGAGAAAAATATGAGGAAAAGAAAGTGAGTTTATTTTCGAGTAAAAGTGAGATCAAGAGAGCTTTATTTAGTGAAAATGCTTTCTTATTGATTTATAAAGATGTTTATCTTACTATCAACGATCCTGATCACTCTTTGCCTGTTAGTATTACATCTTTATTGCAGAAATTCTATGACTTATTCCCAGAGGAAATACCTAATGGATTGCCCCCTTTAAGAGGCATTGAGCATCGCATAGACTTTATCCCAGGAGCATCTATTCCCAATAGACCTGCCTATTGAGCAAATCCAGATGAGACTAAGGAAATACAACATCAAGTGGAAGAGCTCATGAAGAAAGGCTTTGTTCGTGAAAGTCTAAGTCCATGTGCTGTGCCGGTGATTCTTGTGCCCAAAAAGGATGGCAAGTGGCGGATGTGTGTAGATTGTCGTGCCATCAACAAAATAACGGTAAAATATCGCTATCCTATCCCTAGGTTAGATGATATGCTTGATGAGTTGCATGGTGCATGTGTTTTCTCTAAAATTGATCTTAGAAGTGGTTATCATCAGATTAGAATGAAAGAAGGTGATGAATGGAAAACTGCTTTTAAGACCAAGTTTGGGTTATATGAATGGTTAGTTATGCCATTTGGCTTGACTAACGCACCTAGCACTTTCATGAGTTTAATGAACCATGTCTTTAGATCTTTCATTGGTAGATTTGTTGTGGTTTACTTTGATGACATTTTGATTTACTCTAAGAGTCTAGAAGAGCATGTGAATCATTTGCATGATGTGTTTGTTGTGCTTAGAGAGAATAAACTCTTTGCCAATTTAGAGAAGTGCTCTTTTTGTTTGGATTCTGTGGTTTTTCTTGGATTTGTTGTAGGAGCTCGTGGTATACAAGTGGACGAGGAGAAGGTCAAAGCAATCCGAGAGTGGCCAACTCCAAAGAATGCGAGTGAAGTAAGGAGCTTTCATGGACTGGCAAGCTTTTATAGGCGATTTGTTAAGGACTTCTCTACTCTTGCTGCCCCTTTAAATGATTTGGTAAGAAAGAATGTGGTATTCAAGTGGGGTGAAGCCCAAGTGCGTGCTTTTAACATACTGAAGGACAAACTAACTAATACCCCTGTACTTGTGTTGCCTGATTTTACTAAGGTTTTTGAAATTGAGTGTGACGCTTCTGGTATAGGCATAGGTGGTGTGTTGATGCAGGATGCCAAACCTATTGCATATTTCAGTGAGAAATTAAGTGGCCCTGCTTTAAATTATTCTACATATGATAAAGAGTTGTACGCCTTGAAACGTACCTTAGAAACTTGGCAACATTATTTGTGGCCTAAAGAATTTATTATCCATTCTGATCATGAAAGTCTTAAGTTTCTTAAGTCCCAAGGTAAATTGAACAAAAGACATGCAAGATGGCTTGAATTTATTGAAACCTTCCCTTATGTGATTAAGCATAAGCAGGGAAAGGAAAATGTTGTAGCGGATGCATTGTCTAGGCGTTACACTTTGATTACTTCCATTCACGTTAGATTGATAGGATTTGAGATGTTAAAAGGCATGTATGAGTCTGATTCTGATTTTGCTGATATTTGGAAATCTTGTGAAATGCATAGTGCTAATGACTATTACAGGTTTGATGGGTTCCTTTTCAAAAAGGACAAGTTATGTGTTCCTATGTGTTCCATTCGTGAGCTTCTTGTTAAGGAAACTCATGGCGGGGGATTGATGGGTCATTTTGGTGCCGAAAAGACTTTGGCTCTTTTGAATGAGCATTTTTATTGGCCTGGTATGAGAAAGGATGTGGTTGCTGTTTGTTCTAGATGTATTACTTGTAAGCATGCTAAGTCTAGAATTCAATCACATGGCTTATATTCCCCTTTACCAGTTCCTTCTCACCCATGGACTGATATTTCTATGGACTTTGTCTTGAGTTTACCTAAATCTTCCACTGGGAAAGATAGTGTCTTTGTTGTTGTTGATAGGTTTAGTAAAATGGCACATTTTATTGCTTGTTCCAAAACTAATGATGCTGTGTATGTGGTAGAATTGTTTTTCAAGGAGGTTGTTAGGTTGCATGGTGTGCCAAAAACTATTGTTAGTGATAGAGATATAAAATTCTTGAGTTATTTCTGGAAAACATTGTGGAATAAACTTGGCACTAAGCTTTTGTTTTCTACTACAGCACACCCACAAACTGATGGGCAGAAGTGTTTGCCCCATGTCGAACTCTCTCTACTTTATTAAGAGCTATCATTCAAAAGAATCTTAAGAATTGGGAGAAGTGTTTGCCCCATGTCGAATTTGCTTATAATCGTGCTGTTCATACTGCTACAAAATTCTCTCCTTTTGAAATTGTTTATGGCTTTAATCCTTTAACGCCGTTAGATTTGCTTCCTTTCCCTTCACATGAGTTTACTAACCTTGATGGTGCTAGGAAGGCTAAGTTTGTGCAGGATTTGCATAAGAAGGTGAAAGCCAATATTGAAAGAAGGAATGAGCAAATTGCTAGCCAAGTTAATAAGGGTAGAAGGTGTGTGGTGTTTGAACCTGGCGATTGGGTGTGGGTTCACTTGCGAAAAGAACGTTTCCCAGAAGAAAGAAAGTCAAAACTCCAACCTAGAGGAGATGGTCCCTTTCAAGTTCTTGAAAGGATTAATGATAATGCTTATAAAATTGACTTACCTAGTTCTTATGGAAATATTAGTGCTACTTTTAATGTAGCTGATCTCTCTTCCTTTGATATTGCAGATTCGAGGACGAATCCTTTTCAAGAGGGGGGGAATGATGCAATGGCACCAAGAGACCTTGTTGAGCATAGAAGTGGACTTGATGAAGGATATGGTGCAAAGTTTCAAGCCCAAGGACATGATTTGCAAATTAAAGCCCAAGAGTTCAAGTCAAATGTGTCTAAAGATCCATTGCAAGGCATAGGAGGCCCAATAACAAGAGCTAGGGCCAAAGCAATGAAAGAAGCCTTCAATTGTTTAATTCATAAACTTCATAACTTAGAGCCCATTCATTTAAGTCAAGAGAAGGCCCAAGAAGATGTAAAAGGTGTGATCATGCTAACTATTCTACAAGAGGAGTGCCAAGGCCCAATTGGAGTCCAATTACAAGAGATTAAGAATCATGTGACAACCATGTGATTTTTAATGAAACATGAGCATCCCATGTGACAAATTAAAGAAGCTGATTAGTTTTGATTAGGATTCCTTTTGAAATTTCGTTTTTTATTATTTTATTATTTTTTTTGAACTTGGTCAAAGAGTTTATCTTGGAGATCAAGTTAAAATTAGTATCCTAATCTAATTAGGATATATTAGGTATTATTTAAAATATATTTAATTAGGTTTTAGAGTTTTACTTTAATTAGGACTCTAGAAAATTTTGCCTATAAAAGGCCCCCTATTGTACTCTATTTTACACATGAATGAAATTGAGTATTATTCAATTATTTGTGAGGCTTTTGCTTCTTTGTGTTCTCTGGGAGTTCACGTGACTTATCAAAGGATTGGTCTTCCTTTGTGGCGTCTTGAGGCTAGGGTTCTAAGAGACAAGTTCTCTTAGGGTCTTTCCTTTGACCAACATTCTTGTTTTCTAGCCGGTCTCGGGCAAAGTGTCATCTTGTTGAAGGTTCCTAGGACAAGGTTCCTAGAGGGTCTCTCATCATAACATTATCTAAATGTTCAAAATGGTTTGGGTTTTACCTGTAATTCATGTTGTTGAAGCCAAACTTTGTGCTTTCTTGAGTGGGTTGTGCATTTGATTTTAATATCACTTTGAGCATTCAATTTGAAGGTCTCGTCAGTAGTTTAATTACTAGATCTAAATAGAATTCTCCTTTCAATATTGGTTGATGAGGATCAAGAGGATGCTACTGAAATTTAAATTTGAACACTCTAAATGAAGAGAAAAAGCATGAGATCATGTTAAAAATGTATGTCCGACCAAAAACTAAAATTCCACCAAAATGTCTACACAAAAATAAAAAACATGCCAAATAGCAAGGGAACAACTATAAGATAGTCTAGTCACTAAATAGCGTGGAAATTTTTCCTTGCTGTCAAAATAGCAAGGCGTTTTTCCTCTCTATTCCACAAATATATAGCAAGGGAGTTCCTTAGCTCATTATTCTAACATTGCTATTTCCTAGCTAATCTGTAGCAACAATTTCAATATCTTGGCAGATTTGATTTGCTTTTTCATGCATTTCTATATTTCCCTGTAATGAAGAATAGGCCGATTTTCCAAAATGAGATTTACATATTGATAATATTTCATATATACCCATCTCCTTGACCCTCACCTTCTTGTTTACGTGGCCTCGATGAACTAATGTCTGGTGTACACATGGTAGGTGTGAACTACCACATTGCTTAATCTGCTCAAAACCCAAGAAGGCCGACACTAATTGCTAAAAACATATAGTCTATGACCAAATGGTCAAAATGCACTTTCATCTGCTAGGACATTTGTTGGAAAATTGCACTTCCAAATGAAAATTAAATCAAATGAGTTCAAGAGAAGTTAGCTACCATACATCAAATTATAAATAATTAAAGGGAATTATCCCTTTCGGGGACCCCAAACAGTATCCAACAATCAAGATAATTCAGACCATTAACATATCTAACTACCAAATCGTAATGAAAATGAAATCAAATGACTTTTCCAATTTTGAATGGACAATTTGGGAAGTTGACAACTACTCAAATTCTAATTGCAAATCCAAGCATCAAATTCCCATTTCAATTCCAATGATCAAGCAAAATTAATAATACCCAAAAAGAATTCACAGCCATACTCAAAAGCAAGTTAACCAAATTTATATGGAAAGAGATTTAAGCCAAATCCTTTACTGGAGAAGAGCATTATAGTAAGCAAAATTAGCAAAATTTAATCTAGACAAACAAATTTTTTGCCCTTGCTTTAGAGAGAAAGAGAGAGAGTGTGTGCGGAGGAGGAGGGCTTACTAGAGTGATAGCGATAGCAATGATGTGACAAGAGAAAGAACAGAGTGTTTTGCAAGAGAAGGAGAAGATGAAATGACAGAAAGGGGGCTAGGAATTTTGACCCATTTCTTAAGTTCAACAATGGAACAAAGCGAGATATTCCCTTGCTAACATTTAATGAGGGATAGCAGGAAATGGCCTACTAAAATCCATGACTATTTGGCATAGGATAGCTCCCTCGTTAAAGTTTTTAGCAAGGGATGGGGGAAATAACAAGGGAAATTTTCATCACTATTTTGAGATTAATTTAAAAACAATCGTGTTAAATCCCTTGCTATTTCTCTTTTTCTTGTGTAATTGATAAAAATTTATTCTAAAAAGACTAATCTATTAGTGAGAATGCTTCAAAACTAAACTATTATCTTAAATTTTGATTGTTCCAGTGTAAAACAGATCAACAAACTTTCTTTTGTCTTCTTTGTAATTGTAATTAAGTAATAACTATTCAGCTGCCACGGCAATTGAATTGACTTTCTAGATGAATAGTAACCATAGTTTCTGGAGACATTTCCAATACTTCTCCCTAAACCATAATTTAACCACTTTGTTTTGTCAGACCCAATCAACTGTGGTAGTAATTATAATATAAAACCTTGTTTTGTTTTTATGGATAAAATAAAGGATTAAAAATTGTGCATCTTGGTCACATGATCAGAGATTATAAAATGGATTCTTTTGGAAAGTTTGATACATGGGAGGATTATTGACATGTTGAATTATACATTTGCTTCATTGAGGGACCAAGTTGCTCACTTTTCCATCAATTTTTTTTGTCAAAACATGAAATTGGATCAATTTGCTCTCATTTTTAATCACTTGTCTTTGTGTGTGTGTGTGTGTGTGTGTGTGTGTGTGATATCCGTGGTTAAAGACGTGTAATTTAGTTCCCCCTGCTGTAGGCAAAATTTGATTAAGGAAAGTGAAATTATGCATTAATAAAGAGCTGATTGTGATTGAGTATAGTACTAATTGTCAATTAGAAAAAAAAAAAAAAACTTCATTCAAAACTCGACGAAACATTTTATAATGTACAAACTTCTTAATACATGCGCAGGATCTACCACAGGGACAGCTCCAAATAGAAAATTCTAAACACTTAAAATCACGTAAATCTTGAATCTACATGGTGCATATAGAATTAAAGGGCTTGTCTTTTGGTTGACTTTATATAAGGCTTACAGATCAGTTTCAACTAAAAAAATTTGTAATCCTTTTATGTTACTTTACACTGGAGAATTTTGATTTGTTTGGTAGATCACGTACAGCAGCACCCAATATGGCTAGAAAAAATAAGGGTCAAAATTTTAATTTAGCTAAGTTTAATTTCTTTCACTAAAAAATCTCAATCATCCAATGTTTCTTACTTGATTTTCTTTTTAAAAAAATTGTAATGCTAATATACTGTAATACTATGTTGATTAGGATACCAATAGCATACTCAGAATTCTTTTAATTTTCTTTTCGACATTCCCACTCGTTAAACTTACAACACTTATGACTGATACTTCTGGCTAGGGATCAATGCGAGAGGGTGGGGTCTACCAAGAGGCAAACAGAGACTCACCAAAAATTAAATTGGATACCAAAGGATCTTTCTAGAAAAGAAAACACTAATATAATTAAGTGAGAAAATTTTGAATCCGTATAATATGAAAGATTACCATCTTATTCATTTTTTTTTTCACCAGTTAAAGCGAATTTCTAAACCAGCGCAGCGTGGTTAATTAAATTTTCTTATCCAGCAATGACCCTTTGATTAACCCAAAGAGATAAGGAGGAGGACATACAGGAACAACAATCACAATTCTATTATTAAATGAGCATTGAAAAATTATTGGACCCATATAATTTAATTGAAGATGAGAGACTTCGCACTAGGCACATGCTGCCAGTAACACCTCTCTTTCTGTCTCTCTTTCCTTCGAAACACCAAAGTTTTCAATCAAAGTTGATGTATTTCTTGGCCCAAGAGTCAGTACACACTTTCCGCAGCAATATATCTTACTTCGTTTAATAGAGGGAATGGACAGAAAATCCCCCATTCTGCCAAAGAAAACTTTATGAATATATGTGGGCGTGTTCATGGGACTAATTTGAGCCCTACAACACGTGGGTGTGGTATGACAAAAGTGTCTGGATTCTGGGATTTTGATCACATCGAAATACAAAGAAGAGAGCCATAGACAGACAACTTCGACTAGAAAAACCAGAAAAAGTATATGTAAGATGCCTCCAGCAGAGTCACAGTAGTTTAATTTGTACAATACTTTGATATCGTACATGCGACAAAGCGAATGTCCCATAAATTAAAATAATAGGGACGGAACCCATTTTCATAGCCCTCTTAATTTTTCCCCCCAGGTTTATACTTATACATGATGAAAGTATTTATATAATTATTGATAAATTAAAATCTGGGCTACGCCTCTCGAGCTCAGTTGACCCACATGACACAAGCTAAATGTGATTATGATCAATTAAGTATATCTCTCTCAGACTTAACTCCCTTCTCTCTAGTCCTCCCTAATCCATTCTTTCTCTTTGAATTATTCTTCTTTATCCCAGACTAACTTGAGCGCCAGAGTCCGTTTCAAGGCACTAATCCAATACTATATTACAGAACACATTATTGAGAACAACTCTACAAGGCCGGAATTCAACCGTTCCAGTTATCATCTATCAATTATAGATACCTCTTGTTAAACGTTTTGGAATCTTATAGCAACCAAATTCTTAGATTTGTGTTGTGTATCCTTGAGCTGAATTAAATAATTGATAATCTAAAAATAGAAGCATATGAATCCTAGCAAGATTGATTTAATAGAGGAAACGGGATATTATAAATAGAAATGAAATATTTTGTAAAAAATTCTTTTCATATATTGTATAGACAACAAATTGAGCTAATATAATAGCAGAAATGATTTATTCACCAATGGTTTTTTCTTTTTTTTTTTTCTGAAAAGAAGACTGCGAAAATTTTTAAAACGGTTGCAGTACTTGGTGCACTGATGAAGCCCTATAATCACTTTCAGCCCTAGATTGGAAATTACCAAATAGCAAAATTGCAAATACAGAGGTTAATGTTCCCAAACCCTAAGAGTGAATCAAATTCCTCCCAATTGAAGAAATAAAAAGGCCGAGAAAAAAAAAGGCAGGTGTGTGATCACTAGGCATCCCACTAGTTCTAAGCTTGAAAAACACAGAATTTCCCATGCCAAGAGATGGTGTTTCCCTCTAACTTCATCATACCTTCCAAGTCTAAGTAATAATGAATGACCACATCATGTCATTTAAACTGAGCCACGAAATTAAAGTGCATCATTAAAGACTGGAGGAAAAATACCAAAGGAAATTATAAGTATGAAAATAACAGATGATCATGGAGAATTACCATTAAATTATTCAGAAAGCTACTAAATTTAAGAAAGAAAAAAAAAAGACTCCGATTATCTTTCTTTTTTTTTTTTTTATTTCCAAACGCAGAAGAAGCAAAAGAGAAAGATAGTTCACAATTCATCATATACACGGGTAAACGCTTGCTTCCTCTTGAAAGTTCTTCACATAATCACACCTATTTTAGTACTCTAATTATAACTTTTTCAATTCTTTTCCCATTTCCTAGACTTCAAAACACAGCAAAACATCAGATTGATTGATTAGATCTCACGCTCTAAGACACATATTTCTAGTAAGGTGGCCTTCCATGAGCTGCCCAAGCAAGAGCTTCATGTCCCACTTGCCCGCCGTTGGGAAGCAGATTTGGCGGCAGATTATACAAAGGAAGAGACGAAGGATCTGGAATCCCACTCTGCAAGTGGCTCCCACTGCTTCCAATCCCCGGCGGCGACGACCCTCCACCGCCCCCTTGCGCCGCAGCACTGCCACCCTCATCTTCATCATCAAGCGGTAGTCTCTCATAAGTTGCATTAGCAAAAGTCGCAGCAATGACCATCACTGGTCCTGCCGCCACTAGAGACCCAACGACGCTTCCCCCGACGACCTGCCCCTGTCCTCCGGCGAGGTACACCGTGAGCCCCGTGGATCCGGGTGGGGCAGGTCCAGGCAGGAACGCCCCGGTTAGGGATAGAATCTCAAACCTTCCATGGAGAGCCACCAGGGCTCCGGGAGCAGCAGGTTGGCGAAGAGTAACGTTGGCGACGGAGCCACTCCCGCTAAGCACGCAAACCCCACGCTGACGCCGTCTAGCGAACTGGGCTACGCTTTCAGCAACATCGGCTCCGCCGGCTACCTCCATCACGTGGCTTCGGAGCGCATTTGGGCTATCCCGGGTCACAAAGATGGGTGGCTTGGGCTTGTTCTTTGAGCCAGGAGGTCGGCCTCGAGGTCTGCGGGTTCCGACCTCAACTGCACCTTCTCTGGGTTCGTCTCTATCTTCATCTTCGTCTCTGTTATCGCCACCGCCACCACTACTATTTTTCCCGCTACTTTCGTTGATAGAGAGCTCGGTGCTGTGCCGTTTGTTCAAGGCCGGTGAATTGGCTGCCGGGTCGACCCCCGGCAGCCCCACCTGACCGGTCCACCAAGGATTAGCCAGAATTGCTAGCTGAAGAGATTCAGGTAATTGAAAGAAATAAGAAGAAGATAATCGGTCAACCCTCAGAAAAGGAATTGATCGATCTCAATCGGTAATGAACTTCTTGCAAGGCTCATAGAGGATAGATTAATTGTTTTTGCTCTCGTTTTCCTACTTTCAGAAAATTTATAAGATGGAATAAAAAGTCAAAGAGAGATGAGAGACCTAGCTAGGGCTCTTCTCTTCCATGACCTAACTCAGAGAGAGATGGGAAAGGAAGGAGAGGTGGAGAGAAGAGAGAATTAGATTCAATTGTTTGCTGAAAGGGAATCAAACGAAAGAGATCATAAATTAAAGAGATACTGCAGTGAGAAGGATTAAAGATCAGACGATCAACAAGCGTGTTCCCTTTTGTTTATTTAATTCATTTATTTTCTGTTCGGGCTGTTTATCATCAACAAGTGATCTCAGTGGACACAACATGGAACAGATGCGAAACCCCTTACCAAAGCACACGGTGGGAAGGAACTCAAATACGTGACACTAGTAAGTAGCTAGCAAACGGAATACAGAGGGGGGGAAAAAAAGATCAAAGACTGCAGAGAAAATTAAGGTGGAGAGCTAAAATGTTCTGCCTTCTACTTTTGTATTTTATTTGTTTAATATTATTAATTATTTAATGGTGCTGGTATCATAATAGCAACAATAAGCTCTTCTTTTAGAGGGTCTCGGAAATTAGGGTATTGTGGGGTCGCGTGCGCGTGGCCAGGTGGGGAGCACGTCTTTTTCTCGGGTCCCAATATATGAGCGTAGCTTAGAGAGCGAGGGAAAGGTAAGGGAAGCCATGATTCATATACACACACATATACATATACATATATATATATATATATATATATATATATATATATATATATATATATATGAGCATCTCAGCCACTCTTACCCCTATCCACGCCATGTAATTGGTCAATTTTTCCAGTTTATTACTCTTTAAAGTGTCCATTTCATTGTTTAGAAAACCGGACCGGACCGGCCGGTTCGACCGGTTCGACCGGAAACCGGTCCCTGGTCCGGTCCGGGTGACGTGGAAAACCGGGGTAGTCAAAGAACCGGCCAAGAACCGGTCAAACCGGTCAAAAACCGGTTTGAACCGGTTTGAAGCAATTTTCTTTTTTTTTTAATTTTTTCTTATATAATAGAATAATTCATTTTAAATAAATTTGACAAATTAACAATAGAAAATAATAAAAAAGATGAGGGAGTTAAAATATAATTTTTTTTTATAGAATATAAGAGAAATAAAATATGCATATACTTACTTTTTATTATATTCAATTTCCTAATAACATTTCTCTCAAATATCAAGATACTTAGCTAAAATTATTATTTATTATTTTATTATTTAATAAGGTAGATCTTAATATAATTTAGAAATTCTAAAAGTTTAATATTACTTAACTTTTAATTATAGATAATTTTTATTTTAAACTAAACATTAATTTTTGTAATATCTTAAGTATTGAATTAGTAATCTATTTAAAATTTATAATATTTATTTGTAAAAATTAACCAGTTTTCAATGACCGGTCCGGTTTTAAAAACATTGGTCCATTTAGCTATCACAACGGGATTTTATGCATATTAACTTTTTATAGGTGATACAAGTACTTGTTGTACGTTTGCTATTTTTTATTTGTAAAAATTACGTTTTTAAAATAATATATATGGAAAAATAATTAACATCTTAATTAAACATATGAATCATGTTATAAAAAGAATGATTTTATGATGCTAAAATGATTATTTTATAATTAGTCTTTGGTGTAATTATTATGTCTATATTAATTTTTAATAAATAAATATGACTTACATTGTATTATCATATGTTTTTAGTTGTTATTTTATTAATTATAAGATAAATTATTCAAATGATAGTTTAAAAACAAAAAGATAGCAAAAGCTCTGCAGGAAAAGGGGAGGCAGCACAATTATAAAATACGGTCTTCTACTACGTGATACTAATAAATAAGACTAAATTACACTAATTTTTTCTAGATTTAGTCAAATTATTTTGTAATTTTTTATTTCAAAAATATCATAAGTGTCCCTTTAAATTTAATATATATTACAAAAAGTTTCACTCCAATTTACTTTTTATCAATAAAAGCAACTTTCTACATAATATATATTTTTTATAATTAAAAATAAAATTACTTCACTGCATTTATTATTATATTTAGAATAAAATTACAGTTTTATATTAAAGCCTAAAATTAACTTAATTGTTTCTACTATCATGATAAAAATAAAATCATAGTCTCGTTGTGTAAAAAATTAACTTCATTGACAAAAAAAAATAATAGGAGAAATTTCTACAATATTTATCAAATGTTAATTAGAAGAGCCTGCTAATATTTTTGAAATAAAAAAAGTGTAATTTAACAAAAAATCATAAGAAATTAATGTAATTTACTCTCATCAATATTGTACTAGTCTCTTATCATATATTTTTTTTGTGATTTTTTCCTATTCTCTCATTTTATTCTCATTCTTTTCCGTTTATAATAAAAAAATTTATGCATACCTTTTTTTTTTCTCTAAAGAGTCTGAAACAAACTCATTATTCAATTAAGTACATAGAATATGATACAGAAGCTACAATTGTACTATAAAGTCATAGAAGTTATTAGGAGCGAAAGGAATGGAAAAAGAATGGATTGAATGAAATGGAATTATTTGTTCTGTTTGGATGATTAACGAAGGAAACAAATAAAATAAAATCCACATTTTAATATGACCATCTAATGTTTTTCATTTAATTAATGTAGAGGAAAATACTAAGTTATAAGGTTTTAATTTTCTTTTGAAAAAAATGAAATCCATTCCCTCTCTTTACCTCGATCTAATTAGAGAGGAAAATGTAGAGATTTGAGAGAGAAGAGGCATAAACTTTTCCTTCCTATCTTCAGACCTTAAAATTTTAGATAAACAAGAAAAATTATGGCATGGATGTTCATTTCTTTTATTACAATTCCTAAGTGATATCTTCTTTCAAACACGATAGTAGAAGTCAATGAGCTAGTAACTAGATCTAATGGTACCAAATAAATTTATGTGTGTTCTATGTTAAAAGTTATATATTAAAAGTTCAATCCCTATTTATCTCTTGAAAATAAACATTGTTAGTTACAAAATATTTTCTTAGTCATTAGATGGAATAAGGAGCTTAATGTCGTAGATTATCACACATTAATTTTCCACCTTTATAATCATAATCATGAGTCATTATTTAAATTTCAAATAACTTGGGTCGTACATTAATATCCATAGTAAGCCCAGAAGTTTGAGAGTATAGTTCACCTCCTAGAGATCCTTGACGGTGATCAGTTACTTCTAAAAGGACTTATCCGGAGAGACGCTTAGATTAGGCTCCTCATGTAGCCAGAGTAACTCGGTTGGTTTGAGGTAAAGAACTGTCATAAGCCGCGTTCAAAAGATATATTTCTTTTAATATTTGGTAAAGGTATTTTTGAAACACCTCGTATATCAACATAGACTAAGTCCTCCCTAAATAATTTTAAGGACACACTTTTACATCAATTTAGTACGTTTAACAGAATAAATTTTCTTAAATGCTGACTTTAAGATTTAAATTCAGATATTCAAAATAAGAGCATGCCTCTTTTATCACTAAATTTGAATGCAAGTATTCAAGATCGTTTTCATGACTGCCCTGTTAGTTGAGTAATTAAACGCTTTCTTTTAGTTGAACGTAAGCCCAAGATGTAACAGTTCTAATGCTCCACTTTCCTACGAGCACTGATAAACCCCATAAGTCATTCACTATTAAAAGAAGACTCCATGATTTGGAGCTAGCGAGAAATTTGGGTGAAGTCTATATAAAAAGCGAGACACCATGATTTAGAGCTAGCAACCAATGTTATCTTCCTCATTCTAACTCATTTCTTATTCCTTGACATATATCTCGTCCAATTATCTGCCCTCTAATCTAATTGACCCAAAAACTCATATTCCTTTTTTAAACCTAAATACCTCCAAGACCCCAAACATCATACCAGTATAACGTTCACGCTTCTAAATTTTGGTTTCCACTGATGGCCATCGAATGTTGCAAGACAAATTATTCTTATATATGGCTATGGCTATCTTCTTTGGTATACTAATATCCATACCCTTTTGCCTTTTTTTTTTCGGGTTACACTTTTTCAAATTTTTTTTTCCAATCATAAACAATAAGAATGATGCTTGGCGTTTGAGAATCTTGAATCAAGTGGTGCTTTTCTTCAATATAAGTGATAATGGATTCTAATGCACGTAGATTTGATGCCTACCCTATCTATATTGCTACTCTCTACGCTCAAAATCTTCTACCTCCTTTGTGAAAAAAAGAAAAATACAATAAAAAAGAGCAACAATGCTTGTTTATTAATACAATGTTACACACACACACACACACACACACACACTAAAGAAGCTATATAAGTTGCAAAATCTAACATAAAAAACTAGAGTCAAAATGACAATGTTTCATCTTTCTGCAAAGGGTGCTCTGACTTGGCATTGTGAAGTTGTGACTTTGTGGATCTTGGACAATCGCTAAATTTTTTTGGTGTGAAGCCATGACTTGAGATTGAAGTCACGACTTGAGATTGAAGTCACAATGTTGCTTTTTAAAGTCACAATTTCATACCTTCTTTCTTCAGAACTCCCATTTTGAGGATTCTTGATTCTAGATTTCTAATGTTTTTGCTTCAAGATAACTCCAACTCAATTTTTCTTGTATTTACAACCTATGAAAGTACTCAAGGTATGAGCAATTCACAATTTAACCAAAATTAAATCAAAATTTGTCATCTATAGTGTAAAACACTTGAGTATAGAGCTATATGTCATATCTATGCAAATTTTTCTTATAGTTATTCGTATTTACCTTAAAATTAGAACACTAGGCACCTATTTCCTAACAAAAAAATGTGCAAAATAAGATGAATGCATAGGAGCTAACAACATAAAAAATTTATGACCACAATAATTGCAAATAATAGATGTGCAAGAATTTTGAAAGCTATTAAAAATATTTTGCTATTTGTTAGGAAAGTTCATCAAATTAGTTTTTTTCTAAATTCTTTCTCAACTTTCAAAACGATATGCTTACAATTTAATTTTCTATAATATACTTGGATATAGTCAAAGTTTAATTTTCAATAGGCATAATATTTTCCAATTTTGAATTAGAACAAGTTAAGCATTTGGAATTTAAAGGTATTTCCATATGTAACCCCTTAAATGCATATTGTTTATCATAAGACGAACTAGTGTCTAGTTTGGGATTGCTATATACCTTCAAGTCCTTATGAGCCATAGATTAAGGATTTTTCAATTCTTGCTTGGTGAAGTGTTTTTGAAAACCTTCCTCTCTTTTCTACAACAGATAAATGGTTCATAGAATAATTCCTTCTTTGTTAGGCTTCTATTAGTATATTCCTCAATTCTATGTTGATCATTTTAAAGAATCAAAGAACGTATTTCTCTATCTGGTACCCTTTCTTGAAGACTATCACCATTCACAATTTCAATTACATAGTTAGAATCATATAAAACATCAAGAGTTTCCCAAATATTGTTAGCACTAGAGTACTTGACAATTTTAGCATATTCATGATCATTTAAAGCACTATATAATATATGCATAGCTCTAATGTTCAAAGAAAATGACCTTTTGTCATACTTATTACATTCTTTTCTTGGTTTGGAGACAAAATTATCTTGTATTATACTCCATAAATCTAAATCAAGAGATTGAAAATATAATTCCACTCTGACTTTCCAAAAATTAAAACTAAGATCATCAAGGAAAGGTGGTTTGTGAATTTCAAAACCTTCCATCATTGTAAAACCTCTAAGATTATTGCTATAAAAATTCTTGAGACAATTAAGTCCTTTAAACAATAGCCCTCACTCATACCACTTGTTAAACGGACAACCAACAACAAAGAAGGAGTGAATCAGGTATTTACAAAACTTAAGTTTTTTTTTCAATTTTTTTTCAAAATACTTGTTATTAAGGTTTTTTTAAAAAGTATAGATCAAAACAATGATTATATCAATTAAGAAAAACTTTATATTGATGCTTGAAGTATGAAGAACATAGTTTTATTCCTAAAAATAGAGCAGTTAACAGTATATAGTTAAAATTGATGTAAAAGCTTATTTCCAAATAAGCTAGAACAGTCTTACAATTTCTTCAACAATTAGTTTACTTAAAATTGATCTAAGAAAGTGTATCAAGTAATAAATTATTAATACTTCATGGAAAACATCAAAATAAAAACCAAGCATCACTCAAATAACTCAAAATGTAAAGAATACATAGGATAAGAGAAGACAAACTCCAAATAGAGATTTATCCTGGTTAGACTTGAATCTTAGTCCATATCCAATCTCCAAGCTTAAATTTATAAGTTTAACAGGCACTTATAAGCATTTATAATCTCTAATTCAATTTAGAGTTGTTTTTCACTCTAAATACATAGCACAACTCTCTTTTTAAAGGAAAATTACTCTAAGAGTTTCCCACTCTTGTTTATTCTCACAATAGATGTAGCACCCTTGGTTTTGCTTAAAAATATGTTTAGAGAGTCATATATATAAAGCTATATGGAAACTAGCCATTAGACACATAAAAAAACCCTTATGCACTCCCAAAAAAAAAAATTCTCATGCTATTAACTATTGAAGGCCACCAACCAACTTGTAACTAAAATATGACTATTCATTTAAGTTTTCAATCTAGTAATCAACTAGTGATGAGTACTAGTCGACTAGTTTCTCTCAAGTTAATATTTCTAAAATTTTTAGGCTATCAATTGACTTGAAAGAATTTATCAATTAACTCGTAACTCTCAAGTTAAGCTTATTACACAGACTGAACTTTAAATGATTGTAACTTTTTCATTTGAATTTCTTTTTTTTTTTTTTAAGTGAATGACATCTTGTTGAAAAGCTCTTTGAGCTTATTTTCAAAATCAACAAGTTTTATATTGAAATTATATATTGTTTTTGAGATATAATCAAAATAGTGACTAAATGTTAAAATAAGGTTTTAGGCAAAATTCATATTTCACCATTTTTTGGGTCTAAACAAATACTTTAAGAGCCAAAATGTTCTAAACCAATAGATACAAATCTAAATCATTGAATTTTAAATAAAAGCTCTTAGCCTATGGTAAATATACCATTGAATCTATTGGTTATCTCGATGCAACCAAACTTCTAAATCTTTAAATATTTAAATTCTTTAATTCTCTTGGAGCACCCTTTTTACTTGCTATTTCTTTGAGTAAATCATGGGATTAATATTTCATTATCTTGGCTTTAATACTTACTCTTCTATTTTGGGACCATCTACCCAAAAAATATTTAATTTACAAACCAAATAATTAGTCCAATTCATATTTAATAATATGCATTAATTAATTAATAAATCTAGTGCAATATAAATAAATTTATCATGTGTATAAGATTTTTATAATTGTATATCAAATTTAGATGATATATAGTGTTTTAAAAAACCTATTAAATATATTACAATCAAGTACATCTCATAATTAAGAGATAAAACATGATTCAAGAATAATTTATAATCATGCACATCTCATAGCATTCAAATAAGTACATGTCAGTGTCATATTTGTAATTCATTTTTCACACATTATTATCATTAAAACTTAGAACATAAAACCTTAGAATTAACACATGATATATAACAAACAATTAAAAAAGTTTCCATCAGTTTTGTCCCATTAAAAAGTGTGCTTGTTCTTGTTATTTAGAATAAGGGGAATAAACTTAAGAACTCCTAGAAGAAGAGAGCCAGATATTGATTAATTTGTCAATAATTAATTAAATATTTTATTTTATAATATGTTAATTATTTTTTTATTTATATATTTTGATATTTAAAATTGTTATTTAAATGGAGGAAAATAAATTTTTGGGTATAAAATTTTTGAGCAGATGTTTATTTTTTGTTATAAGAATTATTTTTTAAACCTGTGTTTAAAAATTATTTTTAGAAGCATAAAGAATAAAAAGCATAATCAAAATGGTCCTTAATTAAATGTCGTTTTGGACAATAGAGCAAGACGGGCCGAGTTTTAGGAAAATGAATCCCACATGTCGAACAATTTTTTCAAGGATAAACACATCACTAATAAAAAAAAACCAAACGCTTTTTATTTTTTCTTTCCTTTGGTTTATAAAACCCAAAGCTCAAATCTTTTAATGAAACCTAGAAGCCCGTCACCCTTCAAATGACCCAAAAAAAAACAAAAGCCAATCACTAACTGAAAAATTAGCATGCAAGCCCATTCCTTTGAAGAGTCCCCAACTGGTTTCTCGCTTTTCACCCTCATTTACATTGGTCACTTTCTTCCTCCATCAAATTAATATGTTTCCCGTTGGTTTATTAACTATTTGATTACAAAAAATCTGTAATGTAGTTTTCTGGTGGTATTTTCAAAACAAAGGATAGGTGACCTATCATTTATATATTTCTTTGTTTGTTCTACTGGTAAGTTGATTCTTCTTTACTTTACATTTGATTATTATTCGTATGGCTAACATAACAACAAAGCGAAAAATATTAACATCAATATTATAAGTACGATGCAGAATTATTATAACAAAAAAATATCTTATTTCAAAACAAAGTAAATGAATTTTTTTTTTGGCCATAAAACATCGTTAAAAACAAACCAATAGAGAAGCAACAGCAACACAAACACCTAAACAGACAGCCAAAAACAACCCATCCAAAAACTAGAAGTAACAAAGCAAGCTACCACCCAACAAATAAAAGCTAATTTTTTTTTTTTGTTAAAAAAGAAGGACAACTTCATAGTAGTTGAAACCATACTACAACAACTAAGATAACTCCTTAACAACTAATGTTAACCAATATCCCTTTTAACATTAGCCACACTAGTTGCCATCAAGGAGTCCCTTCTTAAAATAATAGCTAGAGGGGATGGTGGTATCAAAACCCACCTAAGAAAGTATATCCCCTTGCAGCACAAACTACAACCTAATCTATAGCACTATTACCTTGTCTATCAACCAAGAAAAAAGAAGCATTTGGAAGAGACTATTAGATAAAGGATGTCATCCACAATAGCAAAACAAATCCAATCACAACCAAGACAACTATAATTGATCATTAAATTAAAAAGCTCTTCACAATCCATTTCAACACAAACTTCAAAATTTGAAAAACTTAAAGCCAATTCAGCAACTTTCTTCAAAGCCAAGGCTTCTAACATTAAAGTTAAACTAGCAGACATTGAATCACCATAATCATCTACCACTTTTCCTTTACAATTTCTACAGACAACTCCAATCCCAACTTGATTCAATTTCCAATTGAATTAACCATCATTATTAATTTTAGTCTGATTTGAGGTAGAGAATGAAGTCCTCTTCTTGTGATGCATTCCATTAGCATTAATAGCATTATTCCCCTTCTTAGATTCCTAAAATTCATTGATAAGCTCCATAGCACTTGAAAAAACATGCTTACGCTCCACCTCAAAATCTTGAAACACTATAAAGCACCTTTCCTTCCAAATTCTGTAGCAAATACATGCCATCATAGCCTTACCAAACTTGTCAAGGACTAAATCATCTAATAAAATATTAGAGCACCAAGCATCAAATCTAGTAATCAAGTTAATCTTAATGTTCAAGGACAAATAGCAACCAAACCAAACCTTCCTAACCCACAAGCAAGTCAATAACGTATGTTTACTATTCTAAAATGGGTTATTCGCTCATTTTCTTTTAAATAATGCTTTTTTTTTAGGCAAGAATTCTTGGGGAAGCTCTTAGCATAAAGTGCCTAATTTTTGGTAGGCCATTCAAATGGCAAATAAACGCCTATAATTTATCATGTAGTTTGTAGGAGTAGCTAGACCTTGTAAAGACATTAATTCCAGTCACCTCTCTAATTGTAGCATACCCAAATTTGACATTGTAAGGCTTATTCTTACATCTCATCCAATATAGTACATTTTCTCTATTAGCACAAGGAATTGGGATCTTTAAAATTGTTGCCCTCTCTTATGCTAATATTTTTCTACCTATTACAAAAAAGTTCCATATACCATTCTCAATATTATCAACCAGTCTCATCTCTACCTCATCATCAATAGCCACAAAGGATAAGATCCTATTACCCTTCAATGTAGGAATCCACTTGTCATCCCAAAGTTTTGCAGACCTGCCATTTCCAAAATGTTTTATAACTCTTTTCAACTTTAAGAAAATTAGAATTAAGAAAGTACAATCCTTTAAGCATTATAACCTATAAGTTATTCGAGTTTCGTATTAGTCTCTAAGCACTCTTTGCAAGAAGAGCTAGATTAAAAATTGAAAACTCTCTAAAAGCCAGACTTAATTCACCTTCACTCTTTGTTAAAGAATTGCATACCTTTTATTGGATTACACCTTCATTGTCCTTTTGACCCTACCATAATTTTGAACATATTTTGTCAAAATTCTCATAAGTTTTCTTTTTCAAGAAATTTGAAGCAAGGCATAGGATAGATTGGATAACATTAGCCATAACCTTTATTAATACCTCTCTAACTATATGAGAAAGTAACTTTTGCTTCAACCCCTAAACCTTATATGTAATCCTATCGCTTATGCATGTTAAGGCTTCCACCTTGGATCTCCCCCAGAGTATAAGCATCCCAAAATATTTCCCTAGATCCTTTGTATCTTTAATACCTAAAATATCACTCACCTTCTCCATAACTTCTTTAAGGCGTATTGCTAGAAAAAAAAATATACATGATTTATCTAAATTTGCTAATTACCTAAAAGCATCACAATATATTTCCAAAATATCCCTTAACATAGAATAATTCTCATCTATAGAATTCATGAAGAATAAGGCATATTCTCTTGAAAAAAAAAATAGGGGAGGACAATAAAATTTCTAGCAAGCTTTACACATTTCAAATCACCATTTTTAACATGTTTGTGCAAAACAGCATATAAAACTTCAATAACAGTTATGAAGAGATAAAGAGATAAAGGATTTCCTTGTTTAATCTTTCTCTGAGGCACCAATGAAACAATGTTTCTCTTAGAAAGTTGCACATTATATTTGACTAAAGAAATATAACCTATTATTCTACTAGCACATTGATCATAGAAGCCAAGTTTCAAAAGAACTCCCTCAATGAAATCCCACTCTAACCTATCATAGGTTTGTTTATGTCCATTTTCAAGGCAAATTCAAATTTCTTTCCAACTTTCTTGCTCTTCAAATAATGAAGCACCTCATAGGCAATTATTATATTATCTTATATCAACCTTTTAAGAACAAAAGCTTTTTGATTTGGAGAGATAATTCTTGGAAGAATCCCCTTCATTCTATTTGTAATTAACTTTGAAATGATTTTATAAGTGAAGTTGCACAAGCTAATAAGCCTAAATTGCCCATTAATTATAGTTTATTCACTTTAAGGATGAGAATAATATTAGTTAGATTTAGCTCGTCCAAAGGACAACTGATTTTAAAATAATTTCTCACCAATTACATACTTCTTCCCAACTTCCTTCTAAGCTAATTGATAGAAAATGCTGAGGAAACCATCCAACCCAAGTGCTCTTACAGCTCCTAATTGAAAGATAGCTTCTTTAATCAAATTTATATTATCCTTATCTATCACAACCATCTCCATATAATCAAGAGCTCTATTAATCTATCTTAGGCTTGATAAAGTAAACAAATCCCAATAAAAATTTTTAAAAAATTTTTGCACTATATTCTTCCTTATCTAACCTGGTTTCATCATCAAACTTTAGTCTTAATATCTTATTCCTATGCCTCTTTTGAAAAGTGACTAAGTGAAAACATTTAGTATTTTTATCCCCTTCCTTTAACCAGTTAACTCTTGACCTTTGGCACCAATACTTTTCTTTTATCTCCTACAACTTTTCAATTTCCTTTACTATTTCTTCTACATTTTTAGCTTTTTCTTCAAATAGAACCCCTTTGTTACAAATTGCAAGTCTTTCTATCAACTTATTAATAACCACTATACTATTAGGAAAAAAAACCTTGCTCCATTTTACCCAGGCATCTTTCCATTTGTTAAGTCTTTTCATAATGCTTTCCACCCTATTGTTCAAAACACTATCCTACAAACCCTAGTTTGACCTAACCACTTTAAGAAAGTCTGGGTGATCTACCTGATAATCTTTAAACTTAAAGGATTTAGTATTTCTAATATCTTGAAAACATAAATCAATCAATAAAAGATAACAATCCAAGCCCACTAGTTGGTTCTAGGGAAAACTTATAAGTTAGGAAACTTACCTTTAAATTTATAGCTGCCAAGCACTCTATCTATTCTTTCTTTAATGTGTGCCTTCCCTAGCCTATTGTTCAATCAAGTCTAAATTGTTGCCCTTATACTCTAAATCAATAAAACTACAATCACTCAACAGACCTTGAAATTAAAGATCTTCCTAAGAGCTCTTTATTTGCCTCAGAATTTTTTAGCTTATGATATTGAATCATTAAAATCCTTCATGCATAGTTAAGCAACATTTACATTCCTTACAAGTGATTTTAATTTCTCTTAAATAATTCTCCTTTTAACTTTAATAGGAGGGCCATAAATAAAAGCAGCAAATTCAGGAGTGTCCATTGGAGCAAAAGATATTTTTATGTGAATAATATTTTCTAACCAAAATAAAAAATCTAACTCTACTTCCTCACTCCACCAAAGAGTTAAACCACCCTTCAATCTTGTAGGATTTACATAAAATTCATTTGACAAAATAATTTTTTTCCTTAATTTTTTCAACTTTTCTTGCCACCATTTTAGTCTCCATAAGAAAAACTATAAATGGCTTATTCTTTACCTCCTTTAAATTTTTAACTATTAAAGCCACCTTTATCTATTATTCTCTACTAACACTTTCTTTTATTTTGAAGACAAGCCACTCATTAGAAAATATTTCTTTTACATTCAAAGGTATCTAAATAAGTTCTTCTCCAGCTTGGCTATTATGCTTTATGACCTTATTCTTTTCTTTCATTTCAATACCACTCCCCTTCTTCCTTTTCAAAAGTGACTTTTTACTCTTCTTAGAATACATACAAATATCGGCCTTGCAATTAATAAGTTCTTCCCAAACTTTAAATCTCTTCAATTTTTATAAGCTATTTAATTCTTCACCGTTTCTCTTAATACATGCTTTTCTCAGCTTTTTCATAACTTTTGAAAACATTTTTTTGATTATTATACATAATTAAAGGGCATTCCTCACCATCCTTGTAATCTCCAATTTTCATTAACGATGGAAACATATGCATTTTCAAAGAAAGTCTCTTCAAATCAATTAGTTAAAGTTTCAAAAAATTTGAGTAACATTCTAGACTCTTAAAAATGAGAATTCTACCCTTAGACGGAAGGAAAAATGGAGCTAGAATTGAGAAACAAATTTTAACAGAAATCTTACAAAACGTAATGACATTTTTGTAAATTTGAGCAAATTTTGGAATTCACATAAGAGGGCTTTTTAAATAAAATTTTTGAGCTCTCCGAGGTTCTTAGAGGTCCTTAAAATCATGGGAAGTCTTGAGACAGTTAAATCCCCTCCAGTGGACGTTTTCCAATATCGATGTACCCAAACTTTGACTGATTCATTTGGGAAGGTTTTAGCTCTGATTTGAGTGATTCCAAAGGCATTTTACTAAATTAGGAACCTAAATTTTATAATGAAAAAGACAAATCTAAAAAAGGAGCTAAAACAAAGGAGAAACAAAAATGTTAAGAACAAAGGACAAAATGAAAATTTTTAAAAAATACTTCCTCCTTCCCTTATAAATAGGTGGCACCCCACTTTCTCCTTCATTTAGACTCAAAATTTTTTGCCCAATTTCAGAGACGAGCACACCAAAGGGAGAGAAGGAGAAGGAGAAATCCAAGCTTTAAGGTATGGTTTCTTGGTAGTTTTTCATGCTTTCTTCCATCCAAACCTCTTATCCTTCATTCTCCTTTGTTTCCTTTGATTAAAATGAAGTTTACAAATCTGATTTAAGGGAGAAACTCAAGGGAAATTTTGGATTTGAAGAGAGGAACTTGGAGAAAGCAAGATTCAAGTGAGAAAAAGCAAGAAAACAAGGTAATTTCTCTTCCCACGGTTGCTATCTTGGTTCCCCCTCCTTCTCCAATTTGCCTAACCTAAGGAACCCTAGGAGGATTTGATTTTTAGGTAGAACCAATGATGAATTTAAGGAAAAAGGGTGTGGAGATTAAGAATATGTAGAGGGAATTAACAAAAAATCATTAGATTTCAAGATACAATTTCTAGGGTTTCATATACACCTTGTAAAATCTGACTTTATATGATAATTCCTAGGTCTAAATAAGAGTTTAAATGAACTCCTAAGATCCCTAGAAGTCTCCCCATGTGCTTCTCCCTTTGAGAAAACAAAGAAAGCTCCATGGAACCCAATATGCTTCATTATCTCAGCCAAGAAGGGTTTCCATAGCTAGGGAGAGTTTTAAATTTTTCTAACCCATTTTTGAGTCATATATGATGAATGAAAAAGAAGGGAGGCCTTGAGAAAAATTTAGGAAGCTTAGTGAATGAGTTGGTGCCTTATGTTCTATGTTATGACCTAAAGAAGCAACATGAAGTTAGATTCTTGGTTTTAATTGTGTGATGACTCCAATAGGTTTAAAAGGAGCCAAGAATAATATTTGAAGGGAAAAAATGGAGCCTAGAATTTATTTGATGGGTGTTACTTCATTAAGTGCCATTTTGGAACCATAATAGGGTTTATAGGTCAAGGTAGTGTTTAAGCAAATTGTATGGCCTTAGAATTGAGTTCATGAACCTAATTACCTTCCATAAATTGCATCTAGGCCAAGAGAAAGCATTCGCACACAATTGTGTGTGTGTGGTTGAAGGAAGGAGTATTAATTCAAAGGAAAAAGTGTGTGGTTGTCTCCAAGGTAGCTTTCCCCACCTTTTCTCATGCATGGATGTGTGCTTAGCGTGTCTTAGAATGTGTGTATGTATATTTTCAAGACATGAAAAGTATGCTAGCATGATTTCATATGCCATAGTTTCATGATAACATATTATATTTCTAAATGATGTTATGATGTTTGTTTAGGTTTGCTTGAGTGTGGTGAGGCTAAGAACCCTTAGCCATCATTGTAACAACCGGGAAAAGGGAAAAGGAAAAGAAAGTAGAAAGTTGGAAATTTTCAAAATCCAGAATTCTTGCTAAGTCTTCTCGCAATAGCGAGAAATAGTCTCGCTGTAGCGAGAATGCCTTCTCGCAATAGCGAAAGAGATTCTAGCTATAGCGAGTGCGGGCAGCAGTCCATACAGGAACCAGGGGGCAGCTCACTGTAGCGTATGCCATAGCAAAAGTGAGGTCTGGAACTAGCGCGAGTTCGCCATAGCGAAGGGAACTGATTCGAGCTTGCCGTAGCGAAGGTTACACCTCACCATAGCGAAGCCAGATAACACGAGCTCGCTATAGCGAAGATTAATTTTTGTCGTAGCGAGGGTCAGTCTGGAAGAGAGTAAAAGGCGAGAAATTGACAACATTACACGACCCAACTCATTCTTTCTCTCATTTTTACCCTAGACTTTGACCCAAGGAGAGAAAAAGGCGTGGAGAGTGAGAGAGACCAAGAGAAGGAGGGAGAGCAAGGGAAAGGTAAGTAAATTTCTCTCTTTTCTCCTTAAAATCTGGTTTTCCTCTCTTTGCCCTCTCTTTCTACGGTTTTGGTTGTGAGATTAGTGAGTTTCTGAGCATGGGTCAGAAGAGAGAAAAGTGGAAAACACCCTTGAATCTCTTTGTTTTCTTTGAAAATGTTATTTCCACTACCTTAAGAGCTTGAGAGAGAGGAAGAGTTGATGGCATTCTAGAGAGAGAGAGAGAACCTCTAGGTTCTGGTATGTTAGGAGAGTTTGATCTGAAGGTTACATTCTAGAGAGTAATTCTATGCTCTTGATTGTGCTTAGGCTCAAGTTAAGCACCTCCATCAAGGTGTGAGTGTGAACCTAAGAAAGGAGAAGAGAAATTGAAAAGGAAGGCTTGTGTTGGCTTTGGCTTATAAGGTAGCTCTCTTTCCACTCTTTCTTGTTGCATTCTTAGATGTAATAGTCATTGTATGTTTATGTATATGCTTCTTATGTGAAATATGCCATATGTTATTGCTTTGATGCATTGATGCCAATATACTTGTGTGTTGGATTGTGAGAATTGCTCGGGTGAGGTAGTGCCGAAAGTCCCTTGAGATGGGTGAGGTGAAGCCGAAAGTCCCTTGAGATCGGTGAGACAAGGCCAAAAGTCTCATAACCGAGTGAGGCTAAGTCAAAAGTCCCTAAACTCGGGTGAGGCTAGACCAAAAGTCCCTAGAGCCCATTTTTGGCATTGTTGTGATTTCCATAGCATGTACAACGTGTGATGGATGTTTGAGAATGGCTAAATGCTTATTCACATGCCTTGACTTGTTATATATCTTGATTGTTTACTTGAATGAGTGCATGAGCTACTGAGATTCCCTGAATCTCATCCCTTCCCCTCCCAACTTAATATGCTAAGTGGAGCTCAAGGAGAACCGAGCACACACCAAGGAGCCTAGAAGCATGTGTAGCTAGATATTAGCTTATTTCGGTTATTTTGATGTAAAGTGGTGCCACAATGAATATGCACCCACTATTTTTGAGATGTAACTATTGTAGCAAGTGTATATGTATGAAATGATGATGTATAAACTATGTTGATAGCCAAAGTAATGCAAATATGGGTTTTGCCCCTTTTGATGAATGAATGTGATAGTGTATATTTGGCCGTAATATAGCGAGTTTGGATTGTATGTTGATTTGGACCACATGGACCTATTATATAGACTATTGTTATGCTTTTAAACTTGTCCATGAGTGCCTAGAATGTGTGAGAGGCTATTTGGACCCATTTTGGACCTTTTGGGTGCCAAAATCGGTAATTTTGTAAGCTCCGTCAAAGTATGATCAGATGAGCTCCTCTCACCATGAAATTTGGCATGCCTCTAGAGTTTGTAGAGAGCTTATTAAGAAGCTAAAGTAGGTAATATTTGGAGGTCTAGAGAATATTTGGCGAATTGTTGAAACTAGGAAATTTCCATGAATTGGTCATGGCACTGTGTAGCTAGTCAGATTTGAAACCCTTGTCATTCATGGACCAAATGGAGTCCAAATGTTGTGAAATTTTATACACTTAAACTAGGAAACCACAGTGACCTATACCAACTGGAATCACCTAAATCGGAGGTCTGTAGAGAGAGAATGAACCTTCTGAAGTTCTATATCAGCATCAGGGAGCCCATCTGACCTCAGTTATTGTTCCATCAGTTTTTGGGGTGTAGGGGCTACTGAACTAATTTGGACTTATTTTTTTCCTCTAGTAGACATTTGTAGCTTTTCAAATTGGTATAGTGTGCCCAGATTGGATTTTTTTGGATTTAGTTATGGATTTTTGAAGTTCATAACAGTAAACTGGGCTAGAAACAGAGACAGTCGGACCTTTGTCTGATATTCGATGTCAAACATGGTCCAAACACTGAGATTAAGATTAGGAATTATTTTTAGTGTAAATTTAACACTTAGGATTTTCTAGAGAGTTATATTTTACTAGATTCTCATTTTTATACAATTAGTTATGATTTTCCAAAGTTAGAACCAAAATATGACTTTTGGGCCCAAGTGAGAAAAATGCATTTTCGTGGTTTTTGGCTCCATACCCGTGGCTCATGGCTTTTTTTATGCTATGTATGAGTTGTATAAAT
Source organism: Erythrophleum fordii (assembly GCA_032878935.1). Taxonomy (NCBI): domain Eukaryota; kingdom Viridiplantae; phylum Streptophyta; class Magnoliopsida; order Fabales; family Fabaceae; genus Erythrophleum; species Erythrophleum fordii. The sequence continues at coordinate 23,711,970 of JAVQMF010000054.1, read as the reverse complement.
GGAGTGTGAGTAGAGAATGTGAATGTTAGGTACACAGGACCCATGAGGCAAATAATGAGTGTATGAAACCCCGTTTCATAGTATGAAAATGCCACGGATTAGTATTAGTTCTTTGGAAATCATATGGAACCGAACACAGAGAGAGGCTAGATAGCGGTAGTAGATTAAGGTATTACAATCATAAGGATAAGCCATAAACCCTTAAGATTGGTTGAGGTAAAGTAAAGAGTCTCCCAAAAGTGAGATGGACTCCCAAGAGCATGGTTGAGTCTAAGAATCTCTTAAAGAATGGGTGAGGTAAGTCCAACATCGACAAGAAATTGGGTGAGGCCAATTCTTGCTTGACAAACCTTTGTATGCTATGTGTGACTTTTTCAAATGCTAAGAATACTACTTGAATGATTGTGCATGTCCACATGCTATGCATCCATTTGTAAGACTTGTTTTGTATCCATTATGTATGATTGAATGAGAGTTGAGCTATTGGGATTCTTTGAATCTTATTCCCTCCTCTCCAATGATCTAATATGCTAGGTGGACCAAGTGGACAAGGTAATGGAAGCCAACCACCTTGAAGAAGAGAGCTTGACACCAATATGCATAGTTTTTACTCTTTAAAGCCATATTGATGTTTGATTATGTAAATTATTATTGTATATGATCTATGACCTTTGGAATATATGTAATTATGATAATGTGTCATGTTTAGATGAGAGAATATGTTATGAGACCATTTAAATGTAATTTGTGTAACACCATAATTTCTAACTCATTTTATGCCTTCAAATATTTCATTTCTAAGAATCATAAAAATGCTCAAGGAAAAAGGCATCAAAATAATGATTATTTTAGTGTTACGTCGCATATGAAAATTCTGTTCAGTGTCGCGTGAACCGTGTGAGCTTATACTATACATTCTCATATTTAATTACATGAATACAACTCATTTGGATCATAAAATATGGCCCACAACTCATGAACTCAAAGGAAAACTTAAAATAGGCATATTAAATTTCGGCCAGAATTGACCCCTTTTCTGACCAAACTTTGAAAATTCATAACTAATTCTAAAAAAATCAAAATCATACATTTTTGGTCATTTTAGAAAGCTACGTATGTTTAATTAATATAAAAATATGTTTAGACTACAAAATCTACCACAGAGGATGTTTGACATCCAAAAAGGTCCAGAGGTCAAACTGCCTTATGATGTTGTCACAAATTTCTATAGCAAACATTGAAAATGTCCAATTAATTCCAAAAAAATCCAATCCATGAAAATGATATCAATATGGAAATCTGTGAATGTTAGCTAGGGGAAAAAAAATATTTCTAGACTAGCTCAAGTAGCCCAAACCACGAACTTCAATAAAACAGTACCTGAGGTCGGGTAAAACTCTTGATACTGGACAAAATTTTCAAACATTCATATATCTCTCTCTAGACCTCCAAATAAGGTACTTCTAGTTGGAAAAGTCACTAGAAATGTCTAGTTTCTCTGTATAAAATTTCATGGCAATTGGACATCATTGGAGCCTTGTGTGATAGATTTCATTTTCGGATCAAATGAATAGTATAGCAGACCAAAACCAAAAAATTTTCCAACTTTGAAAATTCACCAAATATTCTATAGACATCAAAAAATTATGTCCTTTAGCTTCCCAAAAATCTCTAACAAGCTGTAATTTCATGCCAAATCTCAGATCAAGAAGAGCTCATTTGGCCAAAAAGTGACATAGGGTTCCATTATGGTCATTTTTAGCTCCATATAGGATACTAAAGTAACCAAATGGCTTTTCTTGTGTTTTGGCACCTTTTTGGCAAGTCTAAAAGCATAATTGGGACTTGTGTGAACTGCCCAAATAGGCCCAAACCTCATGGATCTCATTTTGACCATTTTATCCACACATATGCATAATTCCATAAAACCATTCATGAAGCTAGTTTGCCATCATATACTCAAATCACAGTCTAATGGCTACATGACATATTCTCTCATTCATACATGACATATTATTATAATTACATATGCTCAAGAGGTCATAGACCATACACAATAGTGGGTTACATCATTTGACATACATATGGCCTTAAAGAACTAAAACCATACATTATGTTGTCAAGCTCTCTTTTTCAAGGTGGTTGGCTTCTATTACCTTGTCCACTTGACCCACCTAGCATGTTAGAACATTTGAGAGGAGAGAATGAGATTTAAAGAATCCTAATAGCTTATCTCCCATTCAATCATACATAATGGATGCTGATAAGTATGAATTTTTATACATTTCATTATCCTTATCTTAGACATTTTAATGATCAAATATGGCTTTAAGACTTTAATTAGATAAGAATTTATCTTAATAGCCATTTTAGCACTTAAGGAATTTATTTACAAATTCTTGAATTTTAATGCATACTTTTCTTCTTAATAATTGTGTGAATTTCTCCTACTTAATTTTTCCATTCTTTTGTGTAGAATTTTTTATGGGCAAATAGCTTGAATAAGCATTTGATTTAAAGAAAAGAAGAAGAAGAGATGAAGGCTTCATGTGCACAGTTTCGAGGAAATAAAATTGGAATGGAAAGAGATTAATGGAGTAATTAGATTTTAAGAAGAAACAAGCATGTGGCTATGTTGAGATAAGAAGACTCAAAAAGCTATGTGGAGCAGCAATAGGGGATATGGGTTCTGGTTTGAATGGAAGTGAAGCCTTGAGTTGAGAAGCTTGAGTTTCTTGGTCCTAACATGGAGAAGGAGCATCCATCCACGTAGCATGTAGCGAGTTAAAGTTCCACGGGTTTATGGGAGGACCTAGAGATAAATTTAAATGAAGAATCTCACGTGGAATAAGTTAGGGAATGCTGCATGAAGAAACAAGCAAGAACATAAGGAAGAAGCTCATAAGGAAGAGTTAAAGGAGTTGAACAACGAAGCAAGCCATGAATTTATGAAGAAGCTGGAAGTTTTGGAAGCTCTAAAAGAGAAAAGCTCATGTGGGTCTGGAAGAGGCAGGGGTTCAAGAGAGAACCATGTGGATTGGAAAAGGTGCAGAAGCTCAACTGGAGAAGCTACAGGTTGCATAAGTAGCACGAGTTGTTCGTGAGGAAAAAGATGAAGCATGGGATTCATGTTAAACACACAAGAGCAACAGCAAAGCTTTGTGATTTTTGAGCATGAAGAGAAGCCATGGGTCTCAAGCTGATACATAATACACAAAACAGAGAAGAGGAGAAAGCTAGAATGAAGAGCAGAATGTGGATAATGTGGGAAGCAAATGAAACATAACTGCATGATGGAGGAAACATGAAAGCTGGAGCTTTTTAGCAGAAACAAAGGAAACCTATGATCTCACGTTAAGAAGTTTGCATGAGCTAGAGGCAAGAAGCTACGAGTTGCATGTGGAAGCTCGAGATGTGGAAAGCATTAAGAAGAACAACACTGCAAGCTAGAGAAAACAAATGAAGACGTAAAGCTAACGTGAATTCAAGAAGAATGAGCACGTGGAAGAAGCAAAGAGTATTCAATGAGCAGGGGAAGGGGAATAAGGCATGAGTACAGTATGAAGTTACACTTAGAGCTGGAAGCAGAACCATGCATGAAAAATGTCAGCGAGAGAAGGCTAGAGCAGAGGAGTATGGCTGACGTTTATTAACGAATCTTGCATGAGCTGGATTATTAGCTACAGATCACGTGGAAGATGATGTGGTTTTATATGAATCTAAATTAAAGGAGCTGACGGGAAGAGAGCTGGAGATTAATTTCATTGTGGAGATGAACACGTGGATTAATGAAGCATGAGCTGGAGATTTAGTGAGCTGGGAGAAGAAAATAAAACGTGACTTCAGCGTGAAAAAGGAGGAGCTGAGGGGCACGTGATTCATTAAAGAAAAAAAGGCACTGAAGCATTGAAAAAAGAAGGGAACGTGATTTCAACGTAAAAAAGAGTGAACTGGGGCTAGGAGAGACGGACAACACGACGTAAAACGAAAGCTCCAGGGAGAGGAAAAAAATTCATTTCTCCATGGCTGAAGCTTCGATGATCAAATTCCTTCCTATTAAATCATCCATGGTAGTTTGAATCATTCATGGTGGCTAGCTGAAGCTTAGAAACTCCCAGATGCAGATTTGAGCTCCATATTTTCTCACCAAATTGGATAAACACTCTTTGCTCCATCTTTTAATTTCAGAATTATTTTTCTTATTAATTTGACTAGGTTTAGTTTATTAATTTAGGAAATTGATTACTGAAAATTTCTGGATTTGGTTGAATTGTGGATTGCGCTTAATTTGATTTTTGGAATTTTAATTGTGATCATCACATGTTTGTAAAAATTCCAGAATTAGTGCTGTGCAAATCACTTTTAAATTCCTCTTGATTTTAGGCTAATTAATGCAATGGTTGTTAGATTAATTGGCTGGAATTTTTGTGCAATTAATTCTTTGAGGAATTAATTAATCTAATTAGTTAATTAGCATCTTAAGTGGATTGTGCAGTAGATTTTATTGATGAATTAAGATTGGTTTTAGTGTGTTCTTGTTCTTAATTCAATTAATTAATTTTTCAAGGTCTCTTGTGGTTGCAAATTCCTTGAATAATTGATGAATTGAATCTTGGATGGTTATTCAAGAGTCTTTATAGGGAATACACTAAAGAGCAAGAAATTAAATCCAAATTTAGTAAACTAAAAAGGGCAAGGATAATTGAATTCTAGGGAGTCCAATACAAGGCTAGCTACCACATTTTCTCAACTGTTCACTTCATTTAGTTTTAAGTTTTGGATTCTTGTCAATTAAATTTAGTTCAATTAAATTCTAGCATTTCAAAATGCCCAAAACAAGTTCTAATTAGTAATACTTAGAATACTTTATCACAACAAATTGAGGCACAAACTCCTTGGGAAAATAACCTCGTTTGCACCATTATCTATAAAATTTATTTTGCTACCTAGTTTTATTTGAGATTGTGCGACACAATCGTAAAATTTTGCACTGTTACTAGGGAGTTTAGTTTCTTGATTGTTTGAAGGGGTTTCTTAGTATTTTTGCCCTATTTTTGCTCTATTTTTATTCTATTTTTCCCCTGTTTTGAATTTGGAATTAGACCATTTTGGTTGCTTGAATCAACTTGTCTGCTTGCTCGAATTTTTGTTTAAAGTACCTAGAAAATTCTCAAACTTTTTTTCGAAGGTTTTGGGGTGTTTTGAGCAAAAGTGATAGCAACGCTATTAGGTGCACCATTTTTTGGCCAAATTCTAACGTTTAAGGTACTTTTTCTAATTTTTTAGTATTTTTTCGAATTTTCTAGGATTTTTCTAATTTCTTTGGATTTTTTGTTTTAATTTCTCTTTGTTGATTTTTTGTGTTCCTTCTTAGTTTTTGCTTGTCTAATTGGTGTATGATAAGAAGCTTTGGTGAAAAATTAATTGATTTGGATCCAGAAATCGAAAGAATCTTTAGAAGACAAGTAAGGATTAAGAAAAACAAGGATAGTGTAGGAATCAGTAGTTCTAATTCTTGTGCTTTTGATTGTGTGCAAGGAATTGATTGTGTACTTCAATTTGCTGGTGATAATATGGCTGAACAAGATCAAATGAATGCTAACATGAATATGCACGTTCAGGCTAACTTGAATGCAAATGCCAATTTGAATGATAACATGCATGCCAGAACCATTAGGGAATTGACAGCTCCTAATTTGCATTATCAAAATCTTTATATACAATACTCAAAATTAGATATAAATTTTGAGCTTAAATTTAGTTTGATTCACTTACTTTCTAAGTTTCATGGACTTGCAGGAGATGACTCTCACAAACATCTGAAGGAATTCCATGTTGTATGTTTTACAATGAAGCCACAGGGAGTCTCAGAGGAATAAATTAAGCTCAGAGCATTCCCTTTCTCCTTGGATGGTTTAGTCAAGGACTGGTTGTACTATCTACCTCCCGATGCCATTAATTCTTGGGACCAACTGAAGAGGCTATTCTTGGAAAAATTCTTTCCTGCGTCTCGCACTGCATTAATAAGGAAAGAAATATGTGGGATCAGAAAGAATGGTAGAGAGACTTTGTATGAGTATTGAGAAAGATTCAAAAGATTGCTGGCTAGTTGTCCTCACCATCAAATTTCTGATCAGTTGCTTATTCAGTACTTCTATAAGGGGCTGTTGAACATAGACAAAAACATGATTGATGCTGCCTTTGGTGGAGCCTTAGGTGATCTGACACCTACAAGGGCTTGGGGGTTGATTGATAAGATGGTTTAGAATGCTCAGCAATTTGGGTCCAGATCAATGTAGACAATAAGAGGAGTCAGTGAATTGTATACTCCAGACTATGGTCAGAGAATTGAGAGCAAGCTTGATGTAATGTCTATTGTGCTCCAACAACTTGCTTTAGACTGGCAGCAGCCACATTTATCCTCCACTCCTTCTCAGACTTGTGCACCACAGTCCTACCTTACTTAGACACATTATTATCCACAGTGCTATGCATCTGGGCAGACATCTACCTCTACTACCTTGGTGGGACCCCTGTGTGATATATGCTGTTTGGCCACACATGCTACTGATCAGTGCCCTATGTTAGAGAACAGGGTAGAGACGTGTGCTGGGATGTTTCCAGTCAGGCCAATGCAACAAGGATAGCAAAAATATGATCCCTATTCTAATACATACAACCCAGGATGGAGGGATCACCCCAACTTGAGATATGGGAGAGGACAACAGCAAAATAGATACAATGTTACAAGACCTAGTGCACAGTCTTCCTAACCTATTAGGCAATCGTTTCCTATCCAAGAGGAACCCATAAAGGATAACAGCGTGGAGTTTATGATGAAGCAACTCATGGAAAAGATGGATTGAAATGAGGCTAGAAACAAACAAGAAATGGCTAACATGAAAAATCAGAACAAGCATTTGGAGAATATGTTTAGTCAGTTGGCTAGCTCTCTCAATGAGATAAAAAGCCAAGGTTTAGGCCAATTACCCTCTCAGACTATTGTCAATCTAAGGAATAGTAGCAATGTTAGTACCATCACTCTTAGGAGTGGAAAAGAAGTTCAGGGGTCCTCAGATACCACTACCATGGATAAGCCAGCGTCATTAAAAACACACGTCGCAACAAATGAGCCTAACAAAGAAGAGGAGCTAAAGAAAATTTTGCCTTTCCCATATAGACCTACCTTGGGAAAAAGGCAAACTAAAGCAGAAATTGAAAAAGAAATTCTAGAGACTTTCAAAAAGGTTGAGGTCAATATACCCCTGTTGGATGCAATCAAGACTATCCCTAAATACGCCAAGTTTCTCAAGGAAATATGTACTAACAAGAGGCGTCTAAGAGGGAATGAAAAATTCAATTTTGGCAAGAATGTTTCAGCACTTATGTGACGACCCTAACCCCCAATCTCGATAATTAAGGTTAAACATACAATTAATCCTCATTAATTATGAAAATATAGAAAAATTTAAACCCTAATATGATTAGAGTCGTCAATCGTTCAATTACATACTCCTATGTTCATAAGGGAATAAAACATCTATTAATAGGCCTTGGATTCTATTACTCATTAGTTATGACTCACCCTAGTGACTCTAGATCATCCTTTATGATTAATCCATGGAAATCTAGGCTTTTCTAGTTAATATAACTGTTTTAGCATGTTAGCCGCGGCCAATTCCCTTCTGGTTTTACCCCTTTTTCATCACAAATTTCGCCGCGGCGAGTTGGACCTTCGCTGCGGCCAACCTACATGGCGCCGCGGCAAAGAAGCCTCCTGGAACTTCCTCGCTCGCCTATCGATATTGGCTACGGCCAATTTCTCCTCACGCCGCGGCCAATTCCTCTCTGAAATGCCGGGGACATTTTCCTTAAACGTTCGCCGCGGCTAATTCCCTAATTCGTCGCGGCGAATTCCTCTCTGGATGACTCCCAGTTTCCCCTTTAATATTTTGCCGCGGCCAATTGATATTTAGCCGCGGCGAATTACCCTCTGGACCTCTCCCTGGGCAACTTCGCCACTATTGGCCGTGGCCAACTCCATTTTTAGCCGCGGCTAAAGTTCCTCTGATCCTACAACTCTAAAATTCTTGGCTCCCACTCTCCTTTCTCCCTCCAATCTCATCCTAGGGCCCCTCTACCTCAATTGTAGGACTCAAATGTCCTTTATTAGCCTGATTTTAACAAGTTATTCTACCCATACTAACTCGTGACTCAAGGGTCCCTTGCTTTCCTCTAATTACCCTATATCAGCAAATCCATTCATCAGCAATTTGTAAAATAACAATGACTCAAGTTCATAATCTATCAACAACTATCACTTGGCACCCAATCAATTGAGATTCATAGTAATAATTCCAGATTTCATTTCTAATAACAAGATACATCAGAGTTCATCAAAGCTCATAACAGATATCGTAAGTTCATACGTCAAATACCAATTTAAAGTAAGGCCTAATCCTCAATAGGTACACATTATATCATCAAAATTACAGACTCCTACACTTGGCAATGCAGATACAGGATGCTATACAAGACTCAACAAAATTAGCATCTATCCTAATACACTTAGACTAAGTACAGCTCCCCCACATTAGGCCTCAGCTCATGGATGTTCATCCACTTGCTTACCCTTATCTTTACCCGAAGAACCTTCACCTGAAATGTTAATCCCATAACACGGGGTGAGATATAAATCTCAATAACCATGGCAATTCCACCATATGATCCAGTTTAATATACATATATGCATGAATCAAAATCATCATTCAGAATCATATCAGTCATTTCAGCAAATGAATTAATCAAGCTATCATGATTACTATCCCATACTAGCAATCATATAATCACATGTTAAAGGCCATTAACATTGGGAGAGGCCCGTCCATGGCACCTACTCCCCATTGAGCACAACTAGGGCTCAGTGCATCTGGGGTTGATCATACCCGGTGCCCGATCGCGGCACATGCACGGGTGGCAGCCGCACCACAGCTCCACCATGGACTCACAAGGTCTAACCATCATACAACAGATAGCCAATCATTTCATTCAATAATTTCAAACCATTCAAATACAGTAGATATGAAATTAAACAGATACATGCATGGAATTAATATAAACCCCGGTTACCTCACTTGCAGATAATTGCAACAGCCACCACAAATCCCAAATTCGGATTCAAGTATCTCCCACCAGAATTTTCAATGTGTCACCCAAAATCCTAAGCAAATTCGTAAAAAATTAATGCCCATAATATAAATAAGCTAGGGGGGTCTCAAACCTTAAAAGAAAGCATCAAAATGAGGGTTTAAACTCATCTAATATCAGCCCTAACCTCAACCTACGAATTTCATCAAGAAAATCCCCAAACACTCACATTTCAGATTTTGGGTAAGATGAAAATCCTCCAAATGAAAATCTAATCGGACCAAATTAAAGAGAAAGATGAGGGGGTTAAGTTCTATAACTATTACCTCGGCCAAATCTTGCTCTAAGTGTGTGGAAATACAGAATCTTTGCCCCAAACCCTAGCCTCCTTCTCAACCTCCGAATTTGCCTCTTGAGTTTCAGAAAAATGAAGGTGTGGCTGAAGCATTAGGGTTTAGATGGGTTTAAGTTGGGTCAAAAGGCTGGGTCATGGGTTGCTCCAAGTCCAAATCCAATTGGGTTTCAGATTTTGCTTATTGGGCCAGTTTTTTAAGTGTTGGGCTGCCTAATTCTGTTGGGCCAGTTTTCACTCATTGGGTTGCTGAAGTTTAATAGGTTTTGGGCCTAATTTGAAGGGCTCAAGGGCTTGGGTCTGCACAAGGGTAATTAGGCCACTTAATTGAGCCTACACAAGATAAATCTTGGGCCTCTATCTCATTAAATTAATTTGAGTCTACCTCTAGTTCATTGGGCCTCCATTAGCCTCTTATCATGATTTAATTAATTTGGGCCTAGAGGTAATTCTCTATCCTAAATAAATCCTTAACCCATATTAATAATTTATCTATTTGAAATCCCTATTTCCTTAACTAGCCCAATCATGCTCTATTAATTATCCTTGATTAATCTTAATCTATGATTAACACCTTAATTAATTTCGGGGTGTTACAACTTATACAGCCAACAATGCCCACTAAGTGTCAAGATCCAGGCACTTTTACATTTCCATGCACCATTAGGAATTTTGAGTTCTCTGATTCTTTGATTGATCTTGGTGCTGCTATAAATGTTGTGCCTAAATTTTTTTATTCATCTTTACAGATGGGAGAGCTAAAACCTATTAGATTGGTTGTGCAGTTGGCAAACAGGAGCATTGCTCATCCTTTAGGAGTGTTGGAGGATGTTCTGGATAAGGTAAATGATTTGATTTTTCCAGCTGATTTTTATGTCCTTAACATAGAGGATGATAGATATAGATCTAGTGGACATGCCCCATTCATTTTAGGTAGACCTTTCCTAAAAATTGCTAAAACAATTATAAATGTGGATGAGGGTACTCTTCAAATGGAGTTTGCTGGCAATGTGATACAATTTAATATATTTGATGCCATGAAACACCCCTGTGATGATAACTTTGTTTTTAGTATCAGCCTGATTGATATGCTAGTTGATAATACCAGTGATGATTTTAAGGATAGTTTGTTGATTGATTCCTATGGTATTGCTGATCTTGATGATTCTCTGAGACATAATTGTAATAACTCTCATTCTTGTACTATATGTAGAGAAATTGATGAATTTTTAAGCTTGTATGATGATATTAACTCTAAGGAATCTATTGCTAATCAGATTGATTCTATTTCATCTAGAACCTCTGTTGATTTTACTGGTCTTGTTAATCTTTCTGGTATTGATGATTCTTTGCATGTTGATATGGATAGTTTAGGGAATCATGATGCTGATATTCACTTGACTGCTGATTCTTTTGATTCTTCCCATACTACTAATATTCTTAAAGATGGGGAAGTTGTTTCTTCTATTTATGAGTTGTCTGAACAGGTATTTGGCATGGAAGAGATTGAAATCAAATAGCTCATACCTTCGGTTAAGCAAGCTACTACCTTAGAGCTCAAACTGCTGCTAGACAATCTCAAGTACACCTATTTGGAGGAAGATGAGAAGCTTCTAGTGATTGTAGCCAATGAAATTATTCTATAGGAAGAAGAGAAGCTTCTAGAGGTCTTAAGGAGGAGAAAACAAGAAATAGGGCGGACCTTAGCTGACATACCTGGCATTAGCTCAGATACATGCATGCACAGAATTTTGTTGGAAGATGAGGCAAAGCCAGTAAGGCAACCTCAAAGGCGATTGAACCCACTTATTCTGGATGTGGTTAAAAAGGAAGTTTCTAAACTTTTATTTGCTGGTATTATATATCCTATTTCTGATAATCAGTGGGTTAGTCCTGTGCAGGTGGTTCCAAAGAAATTAGGGATCACAGTGGTCCAGAATGAGAATAATGAATTGGTACCCACACGTGTACAAAATAGTTGGAAGGTTTGCATTGACTATAGGAGGCTTAATTTAGTCACTAGAAAAGATCATTACCCCCTCCCTTTTATTGATCAGATGCTTGAGCGTTTAGCTGAAAAATCTCATTACTATTTTCTGGATGGATTTTCAAGGTATTTCTAGATATACATAGACCCAGAGGATCAAGAGAAGCCAGCATTCACATGCCCATTTAGAACATATGCCTATAGACGAATGCCTTTTGGTCTTTGCAATGCCCCTAGAACTTTCCAGCAGTGTATGGTTTCCATTTTTAGTGATTTCCTTGAACACTATATAAAAAATTTTTATAGATGATTTCGCTGTATATGGGAACTCTTTTGATGATTGCTTATGTAGTTTGGATAGAGTCCTAGCTAGATGCATAGAGAAGAACCTTGTACTTAATTTTGAAAAGTGTCATTTTATGGATCGAAAAGGCATTGTATTGGGTCATATTATATCTGAATAGGGCATAGATGTTGATAAAGCTAAGATAGATGTTATCGCTTCTCTACCATACCTGACATGTGTTTGGGAGGTTTGATTTTTTCTAGGTCATGCGCGTTTCTATAGAAGATTCATTCAGAATTTTAGTAAAATTGCTTTGCTATTGTCTAAGCTATTATAAAAAGATGTTGATTTCTAGTTTGATGATGCATGTAAAATAGCTTTTGATGATCTTAAGAAATGCTTGACTTCCTCACCCGTTATTCAACCCCCTGATTGGAACCTTCCATTTGAGCTTTTATTTGACGCATCTAATTTTGCTGTAGGTGCAATCTTGAGACAAAAAGTGAACAAGAGGTCCCATGTGATTGCATATGCATCTAAGACTTTGGATGGGGCCCAAGCAAATTATACAACCACAGAAAAAGAGTTTCTTGCTATTGTTTTTACTTTGGATAAATTTAGATCTTATTTGCTTGATAAAGTCATTATTTTTATTGATCATGTAGCCTTGAAGTATTTGCTAAAGAAGCCTGATGCAAAGCCAAGATTGATCAGATGGATGCTTCTACTTCAAGAATTTGATATTGACATCCAGGATAAAAGTGGAGCTAAAAACTTGGTGGCAGACCACTTGAGCAGAATTGAAGCTCCGAAGGTAAATTCCCTACCTATTGATGATGAATTCCTTGATGAGCATTTGTGTGCTGTGCATAGTTTTTATCCTTGGTATGCTGATTTAGCAAACTATCTAGATGCTTCTGAACTACCTATTGATTTAAATAAACATCAGTTGAATAAGTTTAGGAGTGAAGCTAGGTATTATATTTGGGATGATCCATATTTGTGGAGACTATGCAGTAACCAAGTGATTAGACGTTGTGTGCTTGATATAGAATTTGATTCTATTTTGAATTTTTGTCACACACTTGCATGTGGAGGTCATTTTAGTCCAAAACGCATAGCTAGGAAGGTTCTAGATAGTGGATTGTATTGGCCTACCTTATTTCGTGATGCCTTTGATTTTTGTAAAAGATGTGTCAGGTGTCAACAAACAGGTAGCATATCTAGGAGAAATGAAATGCCACAGCATCCCATTTTATTTTGTGAAATCTTTGATGTGTGGGGCATTGATTTTATAGGTGTAACACCCCGAAATTAATTAAGGTGTTAATCATGGATTAAGATTAATTAAGAATAATTAATATAGGATGATTGGGCAAGTTAAGTGAATAGGAATTCTAGAGAGATAAACTGTTAATCTGGGTTAAGAATTTATTTGGGATAGAAACTTCACCTAGGTCCAAATTAATGAATCATGATAAGAGGCTAATGGAAGCCCAATGAATTAGAGGCAAACCCAAACTAATTTGATGAGATAGAGGCCCAAGATTTATCTTGTATAGGCTTAATTAAGTGGCCCAATTACCCTTGTGCAGACCCAAGCCCTTGAGCCCTTCAAATTAGGCCCAAAACCCATAAAACTTCAGCAACCCAATGTGTTAAACTGGCCCAAAATAATTCTGCAGCCCAACAGGTGAAAACTGGCCCAATAAGCAAAATCTGAAACCCAATTGGGTTTGGACTTGGAGTAACCCATGACTCAGCCTCTTGACCCAACTTAAACCCATCTAAAACCCTAATACTTCAGCCACTTATCCCATTTGCTGAAACTCAAAAGTGAAATTCGGAGGTGGAGAAGGAGGCTAGGGTTTGGGGCAAAAACTCTGCATTTTCACACACTTAGAGCAAGATTTGGCCAAGGTAATAGTTATAGAACTTAACCCCCTCATCTTTCTCTTTAATTTGGTCTAATTAGTTTTTCATTTGGAGGATTTTCACATTTACCCAAAATCTGAAATGTGGTTATTTGGGGTTTTCTTGATGAAATTCGTAGGTTGAGGCTAGGGCTGACATTAGGTGAGTTTAAACCCTTCATTTTGATGCTTTCTTTGATGGTTTGAGACCCCTATAGCTTATTTATATTATGGGTATTAATTTGGTATGAATTTGCTTAGGATTTTGGGTGAAACATTGAAAATTCTGGTGGGAGATACTTGAATCCGAATTTGGGAATTGTGGTGGCTGTTGCAATTGTCTGCAAGTGAGGTAACCAGAGTTTATATTAATTCCATGCATGTATCTAATTTAATTTCATATTTGCTATATATGAATAATGTGAAATGTTAAATGAATTGGTTGGCTATCTGTTGTATTATGATTGGACCTTGTGAGTCCATGGTGGAGCTGTGGTGCGGCTGCCACCCATGCATGTGCTACGATCGAGTACCGGGTATGATCAACCCCAGATGCACTGAGCCCTGGTTGTGCTCAATAGGGAGTAGGTGCCGTGGACGGGCCTCTCCCGGTGTTAATGGCCTTTAACATGTTAAATATATGATTGCTAGTATGGGATGGTAATCATGATAGCCTAATTGTTTCATTTGCTGAAATGACTGATATGATTCTGATATGGATTTTGATTCATGCATATATGTTGATTAAACTGGATTATATGATGGAATCGTCATGGTTACTGAGATTTATATCTCACCCCGTTTTATGGGATTAATATTTCAGGTGAAAGTTCCTCGGGTAAGGATAAGGGTAAGCAGGTGGATGAGAATCCATGAGTTCCCACCTATAGGGAGATGGCTACACCTAGGCTGACTTAGCTAGTGTAGATGCTAATTTTGTATTCCTTAATGTATAGCATCATCATGTATCTATATTGCCAAGTGTAGGCTTAAACATTTGATTTATTGAGAATGTATGTACTGAAAGGCTAGACTTTATCTTAACTTGATAATTGTTGTATGGACTCATGATTTCTGCTATAATTGGTGCTGACCTATAATATTGCTTATTAATGGAAATGTAACCCTTGAGATATTGAAATGAACCCCTAATGTATGGAGCCCCCATTGATTGGGTATTTAAGGAAAGATGTTGGTAGTTCATGTATAATTTGTTGTTGTTACTTTATAAACTTGCTGATAGAAGGTAATTAGAGGAAAGAAATGGGCATATAAGTTTTGAGTTGGCAATGGAAGCATAGCTAAGTAAATAAGGTAGATAAATGCCATTAGAGCCATATAAAATGAGGGGAAGTGACCTTAGGGTATCCCTAAGAAGAGAAATGGAGTGTAGGGGACGAAATATAGGGAAAACAGCTACAGAAGGGAGTCACACCGTGGCCAAGAAGGCTTCGCCGCGGCCTAGGGAGTGACAGTAACGAGGGACGCCGCGGCGTGAGAAATCTCGCCGCGGTGCGGAGTGAAAATAATCGCCCAAAGGGTGACAGAACGTAACCTCGCCGCGGCGCGAGTTGAGGAAATTAATTAGGGAGGTTACAGTAGCAAAAATCGCCGCGGTGCCATATAGGTTGGTCGCGACGCAGATCCAACTCACCGCGGCTATCGCCGCGGCAAAAGTCAGGAAAATTCTAGAAAGCAACTTGGCCACGGCGCAAGTTTAAAATCTTAGTTTTCGAGCTCCAGAACTTAGCTTTGCCACGGCGGGAAAGTTCCAGGTCGCAGCGCAGGTCCCCAAACTTCTATATTTGACCTAGGAATCCTAATTTCAGTAAGGCTAAGGTTAAGGAGTAGTATGGGGACATTGGTGGGATGTTTTTGTGGGTTGAAATCGAATAATGGATGAATCCTAAACCTTTAATGGTGGTACAAACCCTTTTTATGCATGTTCCCGCTATGGTTGTTAGTTGATGATCCTAGTAGTATCAAGGTTTAAATTTCTCTATCTTTTCTTAATGTAATTAATTGCAACGACTCCAAACCTTGATCATTATTTATTAAGCATGTATTTAACTATAATTACCGATGTTAGAACTTAGGGTCGTCACAATAGGACATTTTCCTACTTCTTTTGGATTTTCATACATCTTATTAGCTGTTGATTATATTTCGAAGTGGGTGGAAGCCAAACCCACTAGGACTGATGATTCTTTTGTGGTTGTAGAGTTTGTTTGTTCTCACATTTTCTGTAGGTTTGGTATTCCCAGAGCCATTATCAATGATGAGGGCATTCACTTTTACAACCGGAGTATGCATAGCTTGCTTAGCAAGTATGGTGTTATGCATAAAGTAGCTACTCCATCCCACCCTCAAACAAATGGCCAAGCAGAAATTTCTAACCAGGAGGTGAAGCAAATTTTAGAGAAAACAGTGTAGCCGAATAGTAAAGACTGGAGCAAGAGGCTAGATGATGCACTTTGGGCCTATAGGACTGCCTACAAGACTCCTATTGGCATGTCACCCTATGGGCTGGTATTTGGAAAAACGTGTCACTTACCAATAGAAGTGGAGCACAAAGCTTACTGGGCTGTGAAAAAATGCAATTTGGATTTGAATGGAGCGGGATCTCACAGGAAATTCCAACTCTAAGAGCTTGAGGAGATCAGATTGGAAGCCTATGACAATGCAAGGATCTATAAAGAAAAGACAAAGGCATTCCATGATAAGATGATTGCAAGAAAGGAGTTTGTTGTCGGCTAAAAAGTCCTACTTTATAAGTCTCGCTTGAAGCTTATGCCAGGTAAACTTCGTTCTAAATGGGAAGGTCCTTACATAGTTTTTTATGTTTCCCCTTTTGGTGCAGTTGAGCTTTTGGATGTGCAAACAGGAACTAAATTCAAAGTTAATGGACATCAGCTCAAACACTTTCATGAAGGAGTTCCAAGGGATGACAAGGAGGAGCTCCAGCTTCATGACCCACCCTGAGCCCCGATTGTACTCTTTCTCTTTCCCTTTTTATATTGTTTTGTCTTTATCTGTTTACTGGATTGTATGCTGGCATTGAGGACAATGCAATGTTTAAGTGTTGGGGGGATACAAATAAAATTTTTAATTTTATTTTGTTTTGGTTAGTTGATTTTTCTAGTTTCTAGGCTTTTAGTCAGTTTTGTGTTATTTTCCAGTTTTTGAAAAAAACAAAAACTATGCTTTTATGGAATTTACTGGTATTAAGGGGATTATAGCTTTGATATATCTTGATTTGATAAGGAATTGACCTTGTGTTGAGAATGCAAGTTAAGTGGCAATTATCTTTATTTTAATGAAATTTGATGACGGTCAATTTACCTTGTGAGATTTTTGAACCTATTACTTATTCAATTCTAGTGTGTATCCCCTATTTTGCTTTTACTCTAGAACTTGGCTTGAATCTTATTCAAGGCCACATTTATTCATTTGCCATGCATGAAAATGATTAAGGCGTTCATTATTGTTTTGTTTTAGCAAGAGCCAAAAAGCTATCCTACTTGTGTTTAATCCATTTGTTTTACTTCTTTTGAGCCATATATTTTTCCTTTTTACCCTTTTAGCCATGAAAATCAAATGAATGTTCTTTCTACCTTGATTAGGATGCTTTTGATTATTAAGGGCATTGTATGTTGTTAAGGTTGTTGGAGGTGCACTTTTCACATCATTTATAGGCCATTTGTTTGTTCTTCTTCAAAAATATTCCAAGAAAAAAATATAATAATAGTTAGTGAAAAAAAAAATATTGAAAAAAAAAGAAGAAAAAGGAAAGTAATGTTATTCTCTTAGTGCATATCTTTTTCTTTGTGGTTAATAGGGCCTTAAGATGCACTTTCACTCTATCCTTATTCTTATTTTAATGCTCTTGATGATTTTAAGCATCTAATTTGCTTTTTGAATTTCCTTCATTCTTTTGTTTACCACTTGTTTCATACCTTAGCCTACATTACAACCATAATAAAGACCTTTTGATTCATTTATCGGCATTTGATTTTGGTGGTAGAGATGTAGACAATTGCCAAGCTTATGGTAGTAAGGTTGGGTAGGATGGAATTTGAGAGTAAGCATGTAACACCCCGAAATTAATTAAGGTGTTAATAATGTATTTGGACTAATTAAGAATAATTATCATGAAATAATTGGGCAAGCTTTATGAATGAAAATTTATAGAGAAATAAGTTCGTAATATAGGTTTAAGATTTCATTTGGGTTAAAGCCTAATTGGGGCCCAAAATTTAATTTGAATAAGTCATGGATAAAGATTTATAGAGGCTCAATAATTTTTGGGTGTAAGCCCAACTCCTTATCATGAGACTTAGGCCAAGAGAAATTGCCTAACAATGACCTAATTTGATTTAGTAGAATAGGGGCTCAAGACCCAATTTATGTGAGTTGACCCAACACACATTATGCAGACCTAAATTAGATTAGCTCTTTAAATTTGGCCTAACCCAACTATAACTCTGAAGCCCAACTCATGAGATTCAGCCCAATTTATGAGATAAGGCCCAACAAGCATAAAAATCTAAACCTACAAGGAATTGGGCCATTGGGTCAGCATACTTCACTTAAACTTAAAATGTTCTACAGCCCACCTCACCAAACAAAGGCCCAATAAGCACACATCTGAATCTAAGTGGATTTTGGGCTTTAGGGTTGACCCAAACCCATCTAAAACCCTAACTTACTTAGCCCTGTACCCTCTATTCTACAGACCACCTCAACCTTAGGCAAAGGAGAACTCCATTTTCGCATAGGAAGAGAGGAGGCTAGGGTTTTCTGCATTCCTCCACCATTTCTCACTTCTAGAGGATGATTTAGCTAAGGTGAGTTATATATAACTTAACCCTCTCATCCTCCTCTTCATTTTGGTCCGATTAATTTCTGGTTTTGAGCATTTTCATCTTCTTCTCAAATCTGAAACTTGGTGTTGGGTGATTCCTTGTAAAATTTTCAGAGTTGGAGGTTAGAGGGATGATTAGGTAAGCATTTCCCTTCCATTTTGTGTATTACTTTGCTGGAAAATGCCCCTAAGGATGGATTATCATAATGGGTTCTGTTATTGTGCAAAATTACAACGAGATAATGGTGGAAAACTGAATTTTCTGGGCTTGATGATTGAAATGCAAATTTTGGTGCTTCCATGGTGGATTTTCGGAGGTGAGGCTATGGGTGTTGTTAAGTGAGTATTTCCTTCCCATTTTGATGCATTTTCTGTTAGTTTGAGACCCCTATAGCTGACCTATGATATGAGCTTTGGTTTCATGTGAAATTACCCAGAAATTAGATTGAACTATGGCAATTTCTGGTGTGGGAAAGTTGGAATTCGAAATTAAATCCCTTGGTAATTAGGTGAGTAACCTCTAGTCTATCATTAGTAGTTCAACTCTTTGGATATTTGATTGTGATTAAAAATGATGATAATTATGCTTGTTATAGGCTTGGTGTGCATTTGGATTATTATGGTAGATAGGGGAAGAGTAATTGGCTTCATTGAGGTAACTGGGTTATTTTCCTAATTCCATGTATATGTTCATGTTAATCTGCTATTTGTTACACATGCTTGATTTTGAAATATTAAATGACTGTTTGACTACTTGATTGTTATTGTGATTGGACCTTGTGAGTCTATGGTGGAGCTATGGTGCGGCTGCCACCTGTGCATGTGCTTCGATCGAACACCGGGTTGTGATCAAACCCCAGATGCACTGAGCCCTGGTTGTGCTCATTATGGAGTAGGTGTCGTGGACGGACCTCTCTCAGTGTTATTGGCCATTAACATGTTGTGTATGATTGCTGGTATGGGACAGTAGTCATTGGTAGCTTAACTAGTTCATTTGCAAATTGAATTGATGATTCTGGTATTGATGACATAAAATTGCATTAAATTGATTGACTTGTACATATATATGAAAATTTCCTTTTGTTACTGAGATTGTATATCTCACCTCGTTGTGGGCTATCATTTTCAGGGACTGGACCTCTTAGTGGCAAGGAGAAAGTTAATGGAAGCTTATTAAATGGTTTGATAGCACATAGGTTTAGGAGCCTTATCAAATTGTGCTGTAACTAAGTTGCTAGGTTTGTATCATTGCTGCATTGCATCATGAGTTGCCAAGTATAAGGATTGTATATGTAATTTGATTATCATAGAATTGAACATTATAATTGTAATTGGTTAATAATGGATAAGTGATTTGATTTTATATGAACATTAAGCATTGACCCCATGCACCTTGTGACCATAATACATTTGCTGTCATTAATCTATGAACTCACTAGTTTATGGTAGCTAGAGGGTTAAGGATCTACATTTGAATTTTGAATGGGTAATGATAGATATGTTAGGTAGATTAGGTAAAAGAAAGACATTAAATCTTCACAAACTAAGTTAAAGTAGCCTATAATGTTGCTAGAGGGGGAATTGGAGAGCATGAGATGAAATTTTGAGAGTTGTAGGAACAGAAGGGAATTGGCCACGGCTAAGATTTAATTAGCCTAAGCCAAATGGTAATAGAGAGGAATTGGCCGCAGCCAATATTTAATTGGCCTTGGCCAAATGTGGCGAACCTACTAGGGAAGAGAGAAATTAGCCGCAGCGAATAGTGATGTTAGCCGCGGCTAAGTCTGGGAAGCAAGTTTGGGGGGTTCCAGAAGGTATTTGGCTGCAGCGAAAGGGGTATTTGGCCACGGAAAAATGCGTGAAATTTATGGAGTTGTAAGGACATGAATTCGAGAGTAATTGGCCACGGGCAGAAGGGGATTTAGCCGCGGCGAAGGTGCTCAATTTCTCATATTCACCTAGAAACTTTAATTTCTTTTATGGTAATACTAAGGAATGATTTAGAAACACTTGTAAGAGGTTTTTATGAGTTGGAATTAATGGATGGGAGAATCAAAGGCTCCTTATTAATGATTAAATTCACTTGCACTTTTGAATAATTGCGGTTGCTTAATTAATGACCCTAATAACATTAAGGTTCAAATTTCCTAACATTTTTTTAATATAATTAGTTGTAATGACTTTCAACCCTAATTGAAATTTTATGGTTAGTAATCACGTACTTAACCTTAATTATGATTATTAGAAGTTAGGATCAT
This sequence comes from Erythrophleum fordii, assembly GCA_032878935.1. Lineage (NCBI taxonomy): Eukaryota > Viridiplantae > Streptophyta > Magnoliopsida > Fabales > Fabaceae > Erythrophleum > Erythrophleum fordii. The sequence continues at coordinate 23,691,163 of JAVQMF010000054.1, read as the reverse complement.
TACAAAGCACTTCATCCTAAACACTGAAGAGTAGAGTGATAAACACTAATCTAAGTGAGGGACTCTCATTGCATTTCATTTTTTATTAGTGTATTACCATGGTACTTGTTGCATTGATGCAAGTGACATGACTTGGCAAATTGAGCTATTGATTTGCTTTGAGTTTCCTTGTGCTAAGTGACCTACACAACTCTGTTTTTCTTGACTTCCTTTCCATTATCTCTTTCTTGGAACATTAGTTTTCTTTTGCCCAGGAGTACAAAAACTTAAGTGTGTGGGAATTTGATAAGCATGAATTTTTTATATATTTCATTCTCCTTATCTTAGACATTTTAATGATCAAATATGGCTCTAAGACTTTAATTAGATAAGAATTTATCTTAATAGCCATTTCAGCACTAAAGGAATTTATTTACAAATTCTTGAATTTTAATGCATACTTTTCTTCTTAATAATTGTGTGAATTTCTCCTACTTAATTTTTCCATTCTTTTGTGCAGAATTTTTTATGGGCAAATAGCTTGAATGAGCATTTGATTTAAAGAAAAGAAGAAGAAGAGATGAAGGCTTCATGTACACAGTTTCGAGGAAATAAAATTGGAATGGAAGGAGATTAATGGAGTAATTAGATTTTAAGAAGAAACAAGCATGTGGCTGTGTTGAGATAAGAAGACTCAAAAAGCTATGTGGAGTAGCAACAGGGGATATGGGTTCTGGTTTGAATGGAAGTGAAGCCTCGAGTTGAGAAGCTCTAGTTTCTTGGTTCTAACATAGAGAAGGAGCATCCATCCACGTAGCATATAGCGAGTTGAAGTTCCACGGGTCTATGGGAGGAGCTGGAGATAAATTTAATTGAAGAATCTCACGTGGAATGAGTTGGGGAACGATGCATGAAGAAACAAGCAAGCAACACAAGGAAGAAGCTCATAAGGAAGAGTTAAAGGAGCTGAACAACGAAGCAAGCCACTAATTTATGAAGAAGCTGAAAGTTTTGGAAGCTCCAAAAGAGAGAAGCTCACATGGGTCTGGAAGAGGCAGGGGTTCAAGAGAGAACCACGTGGATTAGAAAAGGTGTAGAAACTTAGTTGGAGAAGCTATGGGTTGCATGAGTAGCACGAGTTGTTTGTGAGGAAAAAGACGAAGCATGGGATTCATGTTAAACACATAAGAGCAACAGCGAAGCTTCGTGATTTTTGAGCATGAAGAGAAGCCATGGGTCACAAGCTGATACAAAATACACAAAACAGAGAAGAGGAGAAAGCTAGAATGAAGACCAGAATGTGGATAACGTGGGAAGCAAATGAAACATAACTGCATGATGGAGGAAACATGAAGGCTGGAGCTTTTTAGCAGAAACAAAGGAAAGCTATAATTCACATTAAGAAACTTGCATGAGCTGGAGGCAAGACGCTACGGGTTGCACGTGGAAGCTCGAGACATGGAGAGAATCAAGAAGAACAACGCTGCAAGCTGGATAAAACAAATGAAGACATAAAGCTGATGTGAATTCAAGAAGAATGAGCACGTGGAAGAAGTAGAGAGTATTCAACGTGTTGGGAAAAGGGAATAAGGCACAAGTACAACACGAAGTTACACTTAGAGCTAGAAGCAGAACCATGCATGAAAAACATCAGTGAGAGAAGGCTAGAGCTGAGGAGTATGGCTGACATTTATTAACAAAGCTTGCACGAGTTGGATTATTAGCTACAGATCACGTGGAAGATGACGTGGTTTTGTATGAATTTGAATTAAAGGAGCTGATGGGGAGAGAGCTGGAGATTAATTTCATTATGGAGCTAAACACGTGGATTAATGAAGCATGAGCTGGAGATTTAGTAAGCTGGGAGAAGAAAATAAAACGTGACTTCAGTGTGAAAAAGGAGGAGTTGAGGGGCATGTGATTCATTAAAGAAAAAAAGGTATTGAAGCATTGAAAAAAGGGGGAACGTGACTTCAGCTTAAAAAAGAGTGAGCTGGGCTGGGAGAGACGGACAACATGACGTAAAATGAGAGCTCCAGGAAGAGGAAAAAAAATCATTTCTCAATGGCTGAAGCTTCGATGATCAAATTCCTTCCGATTAAATCATCCATGGTAGCTTGAATCATTCATGGTGGCTAGCTAAAGCTTGGAAACTCCCTGATGCAGATTTGAGCTCCATATTTTCTCACCAAATTGGATAAACACTCTTTGCTCCATCTTTTAATTTCAGAATTATTTTCCTTATTAATTTGACTTGGTTTAGTTTATTAATTTAGGAAATTTATTACTGGAAATTTCTAGATTTGGTTGAATTGTGGATTGAGCTTAATTTGATTTTTGAAATTTTAATTGTGATCATCACTTGTTTGTAAAAATTCTAGAATTATAGTTGTATGGAAATCACTTTTAAATTCCTCTTGATTTTAGGTTAATTGATGCAATGGTTGTTGGATTAATTGGCTGGAATTTTTGTGCAATTAATTGTTTGAGGAATTAATTAATCTAATTGGTTAATTAGCATCTTAAGTGGATTGTACAGTAGATTTTATTGATCAATTAGGATTGGTTTTAGTGTGTTCTTATTCTTAATTCAATTAATTAATTTTTCAAGGTCTCTTGTGGTTGGAAATTCCTTGAACAATTGATGAATTGAATATTGGATGGTTATTCAAGAGTCTTTATAAGGAATATACTAAAGAGCAAGAAATTAAATCCAAATTTGGTAAACTAAAAAGGGAAAGGATAATTGAATTCTAGGGAGTCCAATACAAGGCTAGCTATCACATTTTCTCAATTGTTCACTTCATTTAGTTTTAAGTTTTTTATTCTTGTCAATTAAATTTAGTTTAATTAAATTCTAGCATTTCAAAACCCCCAAAACAAGTTCTAATTAGTAATACTTAGAATACTTTTTCACAACAAATTGAGGCACAAACTTCTTGGGAAAATGACCTAGGTTGCACCATTATCTACAAAATTTATTTTGCTACCTAGTTTTATTTGAGATTGTGTGACACGATCATTAAATTTTGGAATTTCCTGTGGGATCTTGCTCTATTCAAATCCAAATTGCATTTTTTCACAGCCCAGTAAGCTTTGTGCTCCACTTCTATCGGTAAGTGACACGCTTTTCCAAATACCAGCCAATAGGGTGACATGCCAATAGGAGTCTTGTAGGTAGTCCTATAGGCCTAAAGTGTATCATCTAGCCTCTTGCTCCAATCTTTCCTATTCGGCTGCACTATTTTCTCCAAAATTTGCTTCACCTCCTGGTTAGAAATTTCTGCCTGGCCATTTGTTTGAGGGTGGTATGGAGTAGCTACTTTATGCATAACACACCATACTTGCTAAGCAGGCTATGCATACTCTAGTTGCAAAAGTGAGTGCCCTGGTCACTGATACTGGCTCTGGGAATACCAAACCTACAGAAAATGTGAGAGCGAACAAACTCTACAACCACAAAAGAATCATCAGTCCTAGTGGGTTTGGCTTCCACCTACTTTGAAATATAATCAATAGCCAATAAGATGTATGAAAATCCAAAAGAAGTAGGAAAAGGTCCAATAAAATCAATGCCTCACACATCAAAGATTTCACAAAACAAAATGGGATACTGTGGCATTTCATTTCTCCTAGATATGCTACCTATTTGTTGACACCTGACACATCTTTTACAAAAATCAAAGGCATCACGAAACAAGGTAAGCCAATACAATCTACTATCTATAACCTTCTTAGCTGTGCGTTTTGGACTAAAATGACCTCCACATACAAGTGTGTGACAAAAATTCAAAACAGAATCAAATTCTATATCAGGCACACAGCGTCTAATCACTTGGTCACTGCATAGTCTCCACAAATATAGATCATCCCAAATATAATGCCTAGCTTTACTCCTAAACTTATTCAACTGATGTTTATTCAAATCAACAGGTAGTTCAGAAGTAGCTAGATAGTTTACTAAATCAGTATACCAAGGATAAAAACTATGCATAAAACACAAATGCTCATAAGGGAATTCATCATCAATAGGTAGGGAATTTACCTTCTGCTCAACTGGTCTGCTACCAAGTTTTCAGCTGCACTTTTTTGTCCCGGATGTTAATATCAAATTCTTGAAGTAGAAGCATCCATCTGATCAATCTTGGCTTTGCATCAGGTTTCTTTAGCAAATACTTCAAGGCTGCATGATCAGTAAAAATAATGACTTTAGTATCAAGCAAATAAGATCTAAATTTATCCAAAGCAAAAACAATAGCAAGAAACTCTTTTTCTATAGTTGTATAATTTACTTAGGCCCTATCCAAAGTCTTAGATGCATAAGCAATCACATGGGACCTCTTATTCACTCTCTGGTTCAAGACTGCACCTGCAGCAAAATTAGATGCGTCACATAAAGGCTCAAATGGAAAGTTTCAATCAGGGAGTTGAATAATGGGTGGGGAAGTCAAGCATTTCTTAAGATCATCAAAAGCTATTTTACATGCATCATCAAACTGAAAATCAACATCTTTTTGTAATAGCTTAGACAATGGCAAAGCAATTTTATTAAAATTCTGAATGAATATTCTATAGAAACCCGCATGACCTAGAAAAGATCGGACCTCCCGAACATATGTCGGGTATGGTAGAGAAGTGATAACATCTATCTTAGCTTTATCAACCTCTATGCCTTGTTCAGATATAATATTACCCAATACAATGCCTTTTCGAACCATAAAATGACACTTTTCAAAATTAAGTACAAGGTTCTTCTTTATGCATCTAACTAGAACTCTATCTAGACTACACAAGCAATCATCAAAAGAGTTCCCATATACAATGAAATCATCCATAAAAATTTCTATATAATGTTCAAGGAAATCACTAAAAATGGAAACCATGCACTGCTAGAAAGTTCCAGGGGCATTGCAAAGACCAAAGGTCATTTGTCTGTAGGCATATGTTCTAAATGGGCATATGAATGTCGTCTTCTCTTGATCCTCTGGGGCTATGCATATCTGGAAATACCCTGAAAATCCATCTAGAAAATAGTAATGAAATTTTCTAGCTAAATGCTCAAGCATCTGGTCAATAAAAAGGAGGGGTAATGATCTTTTCTAGTGACTAAATTAAGCCTCCTATAGTCAATGCAAACCTTCCAACTATTTTATACACGGGTGGGCACCAATTCATTATTCTCATTCCGGACCACTGTGATCCCTGATTTCTTTGGAACCACCTGCATAGGACTAACCCACTGACTGTTAGAAATAGGATATATAATACCAGAAGATAAAAGTTTAGAAACTTCCTTTTTAACCACATACAGAATAAGTGAGTTCAGTTGCCTTTGAGGTTGCCTTACTGGCTTTGCCCCATCTTCTAACAAAATTCTATGCATGCATTTATTAGGGCTAATGCCAGGTATGTCAGCTAAGGTCCACCCTATTGCTTGTTTTCTCCTCCTTAAGACCTCTAGAAGCTTCTCTTCTTCCTCTAGAATAATGTCACTGGCTACAATCACTGGAAGCTTTTCATCTTCCTCAAAATAGGTGTACTTGAGATTATCTGGCAGCAATTTGAGCTCTAAGGTAGGAGCTTGCTTAACCGAAGGTATGAGCTATTTAATTTCAATCTCTTCCATGCCAAATACCTGTTCAGACAACTCATAGATAGAAGAAACAACTTCCCCATCTTTAAGAATATCAGTAGTATGGGAAGAATCAAAAGAATCAGCAGTCAAGTGAATATCAGCATCATGATTCCCTAAACTATCCATATCAACATGCAAAGAATCATCAGTACTTGAATGATCAACAAGACCAGTAAAATCAATAGACGTTCTAGATGAAATAGAATCAATCTGACCAGTAATAGATTCCTTAGAGTTAATATCATCATACAAGCTCAAAAATTCATCAATTTCTTTACATATAGTATAAGAATAAGAGTCATTACAATTATGTCTCATAGAATCATCAAGATCAGCAATATCACAAGAATTAGTCAACAAACTATCCCTAAAATCAGCGCTGATATTATCAACTAGCATATTAATCAGGCTGATATTAAAAATAGAGTTATCATCACATGGGTGTTTCATGGCATCAAATATATTAAATTGTATCATATTGCCAGGAAACTCCATTTGAAAAGTACCCTCATGCACATTTATAATTGTTTTAGCAGTTTTTAGGAAAGGTCTACTTAAAATGAGTTGGGCATGTCCATTAGATCTATATTTATCATCCTCCATGTTAAGGACATAAAAATCAACTGGAAAAATCGAATCCTTTACCTTAACCAGAACAAATGCAAACAAGTCTCATAAATGCATGTATGGTCATGTTGATATGTGTAAACATTCAAAAGACATTTTCATCACTTAAGAAAGTCATACATAGCATATAAAGGCTTGCCAAGCAAGTGGATTGGGCTCACCCAATTTCTTATAGATATTGGACTTGCCTCACCCATTCTTTAATGCATTTTTGGACTCAAACGTACTCTTGGGAGCCCACTTTACTTTTGGGAGACTCTTTTTGTCTCAACCAATCTTAAAGGTTCTTGGCTCATCTTTACCATGGCTAAGGGTTCTTGGCTTCACCACACTCAAGCAAACCCAAGCTCACATCATAAACATCATATAAAACATAATATGTCATCATAAAACCATTGCATAGGAAATCATGCTATCATACTTTTCATGGCTTGAAAATACACATACACACATTCTAAGACACACTAAGCATACATCAATGCATGATAGAAGGTGGAGAGAGCTACCTCACACACAATCACACATTTTTTCTCTTGAAATGCCCTCCTTTGCTTTGGCCACACACCTACAAAAGTGCGGGGAAGTTTTCCCTTGGTCTAAACACAATTTATGAAAGCCAATTAGGTTCTTGAAATAATTTCTAAGGTCACATAACTTGCTTAGATACTGCATTGTTTTATAAACCCCATTATGGTCCATAAATGCACCGAATAAAGCAACACTCCTTAAATAAATTCTAGCCTCTATTCTTTCCTTTCAACTATGATTCTTGACTCCTTTTAAGCCTCTTGGAGTCATCACACAATCAAAACCAAAAGCCTAACAACATGTTGCTTCTTTAGGTCATAATATGGAACCTCAAGCACTAACTCACTTTCTATAAGTTCTAAATTTTTTCCAAGGCCTCCCCTCATTTTCATTCATCATATATGACACAAAAATGGGCTTGAAAATTTTTAAAACTCTCCCTAGCTACCTTAACCTACTTAGGCCAAGCTTATGGAGCTTATTGGTCTCCATAGATTTTGCTTGGTTTTCTTGATGGACCCCGAAATTAATTAAGGTGTTAATCATGGATTAAGGTTAATTAAGGATAATTAATAGAGGATAATTGGCCAAGTTAGTGAATAGGTATTCTAGAGAGATAAATTGTTAATCTGGGTTAAGAATTTATTTGGGATAGAAACTTCACCTGGGTCCAAATTAATGAATCATGATAAGAGGCTAATGGAGGCCCAATGAATTAGAGGTAGACCTAAACTAATTTAATGAGATAGAGGCCCAAGATTTATCTTGTATAGGCTCAATTAAGTGGCCCAATTACCCTTGTGCAGACCCAAGCCCTTGAGCCCTTCAAGTTTGGCCCAAAACCCATTAAACTTCAGCAACCCAATGTATTAAACTAGCCCAAAATAATTCTGCAGCCCAACAAGTGAAAACTGGCCCAATAAGCTAAAGTCTGAAGCCCATTTGAACTTGGACCTTGGAGCAACCCATAACCCATTTTTGACCTAACTTAAACCCATTTAAAACCCTAATACTTCAGCCACTTATCCCATTTGTTGAAACTCAAAAGTGAAATTCGGAGGTGGAGAAGGAGGCTAGGGTTTGGGGCAAGAATTCTGCATTTTCACACACTTAGAGCAAGATTTAGCCAAGGTAATAGTTATACAACTTAACCCCCTCATCTTTCTCTTTAATTTGGTCTAATTAGTTTTTCATTTGGAGGATTTTCCAATTACCCAAAAATCTGAAATGTGGTTATTTGGGGTTTTCTTGATGAAATTCGTAGGTTGAGGCTAGGGCTGACATTAGGTGAGTTTAAACCCCTCATTTTGATGCTTTCTTTGATGGTTTGAGACCCCTATAGCTTATTTATATTATGGGCATTAATTTGGTACGAATTTGCTTAGGATTTTGGGTGACACATTGAAAATTCTGGTGAGAGATACTTGAATCCGAATTTGGGGATTTGTGGTGGCTGTTGCAATTGTCTGCAAGTGAGGTAACCGGGTTTACATTAATTCCATGCATGTATCTAATTTAATTTCATATTTGCTATATATGAATGGTTTGAAATGTTGAATGAATTGGTTGGCTATCTGTTGTATTATGATTAGACCTTGTGAGTCCATGGTGGAGCTGTGGTGCGGCTGCCACCCGTGCATGTGCTACGATCGAGCACCAGGTTATGATCAAACCCTAAATGCACTGAGCCCTAGTTGTGCTCAATGGGGAGTAGGTGCCGTGGACGGGCCTCTCCCAGTATTAATGGCCTTTAACATGTGATAATATGATTGCTAGTATGTGATAGTAATCATGATAGCCTAATTGTTTCATTTGCTGAAATGACTGATATGATTCTGATATGGATTTTGATTCATGCATATATGTTGATTAAACTGGATTATATGATAGAATTGTCTTGGTTACTGAGATTTATATCTCACCCCATTTTATGGGATTAATATTTCAGGTGAAGGTTCCTCGGGTAAGGATAAGGTCAAGCAAGTGGATGAACATCCATGAGCTGAGGCCTAGTGTGGGGAGGCTACACTTGGTCTGAGTGTAATAGGGTAGATGTTGAATTTTGTTTAGTTCCATATAGCATCATCATGTATCTGTATTGCCAAGTGTAGGCTTGCACATTTGATTTATTGAGGATGTATGTATTGAGGGGTTAGACCTCACCTTAATTTAGTAATTGTTGTATGGATTCATGATTTCTGCTGTAATTGGTGCTGACCTATAATATTGCTTATTAATGGAAATGTAACCCTTGAGATATTGAAATGAACCCCTAATGTATGGAACCCCCATTGATTAAGTATTTATGGATGGCTGATGGTAGTTCATGTATAATCTATTGTTGTTACTTTATAAACTTGCTGATAGAAGGTAATGGGAGGAAAGAAATGGGCATATAAGATTTGAGTTGGTAATGGAAGCATAGCTAAGTAAATAAGTTAGATAAATGCCATTAGAGCCATATAAAATGAGGGGAAGTGACCTTAGGGTGTCCCTAAGAAGAGAAATAGAGTGTAGGGGCGAAATATAAGGAAAATAGCTACAGAAGGGAGTCACGCCGCGGCCAAGAAGGCTTCGCTGCGGCCTAGGGAGTGACAGTGGCGAGGGACGCCGCGGCTTGAGAAATCTTGCCGAGGCGCGGAGTGAAAATAATCACCCAGGGGGTGACAGAACGTAACCTCGCCGCGGCGCAAGAAGTCTCTCCACGGCGCGAGTTGAGGAAATTAATTAGGGAGGTTACAGTAGCAAAACTCGCCACGGCGCCATATAGGTTGGCCGCGGCGCAGATCCAACTCGTCGCGGAGAAAGTCAGGAAAATTCCAGAGAGCAACTTGGCCGCGGCGCAAGAGTTCCAGGCCACGGTGCAAGTTTAAAATCTTAGTTTTCGAGCTCCAGAACCTAACTTAGCCGCGGCGGGAAAGTTCCAGGTCGCGGCGCAGGTCCCCAAACACCTATATTTGTCCTAGAAACCCTAAATTCAGTAAGGCTAATGTTAGGGTATGGCATGGGGACATTGGTGAGATGTTTTGTGGGTTGAAATTGATTAATGGGTGAATCCTAAACCTTTAATAATGGTACAAACCCTTTATGCATGTTTCCGTTATGGTTGTTAGCTGATGATCCTAGTAGTATCAAGGTTTAAATTTCCCCTATATTTTCTTATTGTAATTAATTGCAACGACTCCAAACCTTGATCATTATTTATTAATCATGTATTTAACTATAATTACTGATGTTAGAACTTAGGGTCGTCACAGGAAGCACATGTGGAGACTTCTAGGGATATTAGGAGCTCATTTAAACTCTTATTTAGACATAGGAATCAAGGTATCAAATCAGATTTTGTAAGGAACATATGAAACCCTAGACTTTGCATCTTGAATTTCCATGGTTATTTGTAAATTCTCTTTGCATATTCTTAATCTCCACACCCTTTTTCCTTAGAATCACCCTTGGTTCTGCATAAAAATCAACTCCTCTTAAGTCTTCTCAAGTGGAGCAAAATGGTGAAGAAGGGGAGCAAAGGGTAGCAATCATGGAAGAAGAAAATACCTTATTTTCATGGCTTTTCTCACTTAAATCTTGTGTTCTTTGAGCTCCTCTCTTCAAATCCAAATTTTTCCCTCAATTTCTCCCCAAAAATAGATTTGTAAACTTCACTTTAATCAAGGGAAACAAAGGAGAAAGAAAGAGAGGAGGTTTGCAAGAGAAGGAGCATGAAAAACTACTAAATTTCCTTACCTTAAGCCTTTGATTTCTCCTCCTATTTGCCTTCCTCTTATGTGTCACTCTCCCTAAGGTTTTTCTCTAGTTTTAGGTAGAGCTTGGTCGTGCATAATGAAGGGAGAAGAAGGGTGCATCATATATATAGGTGGGAGGAAGTTACACTTTTCAAAAATTTCCATTTTGCCATTCATTCTTGGCATTTTTGTTTCTCCTTCGTTTTATCTCCTTTTTTAGAACCATCTTTTCCATTATGAAATTTAGGTTCCCAATTTAGTAAAATGCCTTTGGAATCACTCAAATTAGAGTTAAAACCTTCCTGAACAAATCAATCAATGTTTGGGTCAACTGACGTTAGAAAATGCTTACGAGAGGGGTTTTAACTGTCCTGAGGGTTTCCATGGTTTTTAGGGCCTCTAAGAACCCTAAAGAACTCAAAACTTTTATTTAAAAAGCCCTCCTATGTGAATTTTAAAATTTGCTCAAAATTATGAAAATGTTATTATGATTCGTAAGCTTTTTGTAAAAAAATATTTTTTCATTCTAGCTCTGTTTATCTTCATTTTGGGAAGATAAAGAACATAATTTTTGGAGGTCTATAGAATATTTAATGAATTTCAAAAGTTGGCAAATTTTCTGGTTTTAGTCATATTACTGTTCACTTAGGTCCGAAAATGAAATATGTCACACAGGGCTCAAATGATATCTAATTACCACGAGATTTTATACAGAGAAACTAGACATTCCCAGTGTGCTAACTAGAAGCACCTCATTTGGATGAAATATGTCACACAGGGCTCAAATGATATCTAATTACCATAAAATTTTATACAAAGAAACTAAACATTCCCAGTGTGCCAACTAGAAGTACTTCATTTGGATGCCTAGACATGGAGATATGAATTTTCAAAGAATCTATCTAGTATCAGGAACTCCACCTGACCTTAGTTATTGTTTGATTAAGTTTTAAGGTCTAGACATGCCTGAACCAATCTGGAGTTATTTTTTCCCTCTAACTAACTTCCACAGCTTTCCATATTGGTATTATTTGTATGGATTAGATTTTTGTGGAATTAATTGGACCTTTTTGAAGTTTGCTACAGAATTCTGTGATAGCACCAATGGATAGCCTGACCTTTGGACCATTTCGAATGTCAAACATCCTTTGTGATGGATGTTATGGTCTGGACATATTTTTAGCATAAAGTAGATATGAGTAGCTTTCTAGATGATCAAGAATATATGATCTTGATTTTTCTAGAATTAGTTATGATTTTTCAAAGTTGTGACAGAAATGAGCACAAATCTACTCGAAAATGAATATGTATATTTCATGCTTCCCTTCGAGTTTCTTGAGATATAAGCCACTTTTGATGATGCAAATAAGTTGTATTCATGTAATTAAATATGAGAATGTGATGTATGAGCTCACATAGCCCACGTGACACTGAATGAAAATTTTATACATAACGCAATGCAAAGAAATGTATTATTTTTAATTCCTTTTCCTTACTCCTTCATGGAATTGATGATGTAAAGCATGAGAATGTTATGAAATAAGTTAGAAATATATGGTGTTACAATCCTCATATAAATGTATTTCAACAATAAATCTAGCTAGAATGTAAGATTGCTAATAAAATCCCTTTTCTTTGACAATTAGATTCCCCAAAGCATTTGAACTTTCTTCTACTTCAAATTTTATATTTTTCCTTTCAGAGCTCAACTTAACATCTTCAACTAACATAACTTCTTCCCTTGGGCTAACACCTAGCTCCTTATAAGCCCAATCTATAACACAACCAATAAACTTAATCCTCTTTGGCCTATAATGTAATGCCTACCAAAAAAAAACTGCTTTGAGAATTTAAATAATTAAAATTTAAAGCAATGATAATCTATTAAAAAAGATAAATAAATAATAACAATTTAAAGTGATAGGTTTCAAATTTTAAAATAATTAAATTTCATAAGGTAAGAAATAAAAATTTGGTAATGTAAAATAAGACATAAGCATGACCATAGCCATGGTAGTCATTAAGCAAGACAAGTATTAAGGAAAACCAAGAGAAGCCTCTATAACAAAATTTTATTTTATTTTTATATTTTTCTTTTCTTTTGTCTTTTTTTTTTTACTTCCTTTGTAAGTAGCAAGGCACTAATATGCAATTTTTGGAATTTTTTCTTTTTGGTCTTTCCTTTTAAGAAATTTCCCTTAAGCCCACATTATATTTTGAGCTCTTATACATGTATTTATCTATCCTTAATTGAAACACTTCTAAAGGTCCCATCTCTTTTCATTTTTGGAGCTGATTACTCCTTCTTCTCTCTTAGCATGAGACCCTTTCCTTGTTTCCTCTAAGCTTCACCTTGTCCATGACTCCCTAACTCATGGCAGAGAAGGAATTTTATTAGTCTGGTTTCACATCTTATAGTAACTGTGCAACTTCTATCACCTTTTTCCTTACATCATGATCTTGCTATCCATCATTCATTCACCAACCCTTGCATTGGATTTATTCTTCATGCCTCCAACTCTGACTTTGTTAGGTATGATAGTTCTAGCCTTTAATCTTCTACCTTATTATGCCATGAATCAATGCACCTCTCATTCTTTTTTTCCTTAGCTGTCAAGTCTTAACTCATGTCAAAGGAGGGGCTTCTTCAAGTTGCTCCCTCCACTTAACTTTGCTCTAAGTTTTTTCTTGTGCCATTCCAAGGTATTTTGCTAAGATTGCAACCTAAATATCTTAATTTCTATAAAAATGAGCCTCTCTTTCTTTTTATAGTGTTCAACTTGTTAAATTCTTCATAGCTTTTGGATTTGAAACACCCATCACTTGTTCCCAACTATTTCTATTTCTTTTTTCACTATTATAGCTTCCTACTTTTATTGATGTACTAGTCATGGCTTGAGCTAGATCATTTTGAGGGGATTATAGTGACCTGGGATATATTGGTGAGTCATTCTTCTTATAGGCATATTTCCATTTGTTCGATACAAGACTTCATCATCGAAATTATTATAATTATTGTACACTTAAGGATTTAGAGATAAACCAAAAAGAGTTACTACTTAAATCTAAACTAATGTTAAGAAGAAAAAATAATGAAACAAACCTTACTCATATACCTTGTTTAAGAATTAACATGATTAAACTAACCCAGTGAGCCTAACACTAGAGTAGGAATTAAATTAGGTAATAAGTTGAACACTTAAACAAGTAATAGTTTAAGAATAATACTTATGTTGAATAATTTAGTGTGCTTGAGGTATTAGAATTAAACTAAGAATTATAAGAGTTGGTGTAATACCTTAACATCCTAGCCCTTATACAATGGTTACATAGGCTACCCCAACACATATGTGGTATGTTGGTGCACAGTTGCAAGGAAGTGACATTTTTATGCATGATGGTTTACATAGTTGGAAAGCTATATACATCATTCTTAGCTTGAAGAACCATGTGAACTTACCAATATTATTTTCTATCCATAACATATCCATTCAAGTCATAAACACCCCAATTCATCTCATACATCACGGATTTGAAACCAAAATTCAAGAATAGCTAGAATTGCTCTTGGGTTTGCTGTCACATGTTTCTGATATGAATTTTGAAAATTTATAACTAATTTTAGAAAAGTTGAAATCATGCATATGATAGCTTTCTGTAAAGCTCTATATGTTAACTAATGTGTAAAAATAGTTCCAAACCAAGATAGAAGCATTTAATGCATGAACAGTAATATAATAGTAACTTAGGTTAGTTCTTAGATAGCTCTAGAACCTAAAATTTTAAAAATTTGGTTCTCCCTCTATAGAGCTCCAAATAAGGTGCATTTGGTGGCTATGGAAAACTTATGATGTCTAGTTTCTTTCTATAACATTTCATGAGCATTGAACTTCATTTGGCTCATATGTGGCATAGAGAAGCAAACTAATCATATGAACAGTACACATACCAATTTTACATAATTTGGCTAATTTTGAAAAATCATAATAAATTCAAATTGAATGCTCTTTGGCTCTGTGAAAAATTGTAGATGAGACCTACTTGTTAGCCAAATTTCATGTAAAAACTCATCCATTTGGTTAGACTTTGGTTTAACTTAAGAATTAGTCAATTTTGAAGTCCATAATTTTATCATAAGGCACCAAATGACTTTCCTAACATTCTGTAACCACTTGAGCACATCCAAAAGCATAATTACAATATATAAAAGTATACCAAATGATTCACATCATCATGGAGCTCATTTTCACCTTGTCACTTGCAATCATACACATACACATAAAGGCTCATGAGTGGCAAAAGCTCATTTATTCATTCATTTGGCTTCCACATTGATACATACATCATATTTACATACAATTGAACATGTTCAAGGGTCTACATCATATAGACAACATGTAGTTACAATTATTGATATCAAAATGCTATTATAAAGTCTATTTCTCTATCTCTTTGTCAAAGTCTTTCTTTTCAAGGTTGTTGGCCTCTATTTCTTTGTCCACTTGGCCCACCTAGACATGGTTAGACATATGTGGGAGAAGAGTGAGATTCAAAGAAACCCAATAGCTCTTAACCCTTTCAAGCATACATAATGGATGCATATATATGTCAAAGAATGCATGTATGGTATTTAGGCTACAATGAACATACAAAGATCAGTGTCCTTATCACATTAACTCATACATAGAAAACATAGGCTCTCAAGGATATTGGTCTAGCCTCACCCATCTTCCATGGGAGTTTTGGATTTACCTTATCTACTTTCAAGGGATTTTTTATTTAGCCTCACTGTTCTTGAGACTTTTAGTTATGTCTCACCCATTCCTAGGGACTTTTGGCTCATTCTTACCCATGCTAAGGTATTTTTAGTATAACCAAACCCATTCAAACTACTTTGCATTCATAAACATATTTCAAGAAATATAATAGTATCATAACATGTAATCAATGGCTAGAAATATTTCTCATAGTTCAAACATATATATAAGCACTCAAAGATAAGTAAACATCTAAGCCATGCATGTGAGAAAGGATAGAGAGCTACTTTGAAGTAAGCTTACAATTATTCCCTTTGCTTATTCTTTCCTTCTCTCAGCCACACACTTGTAACTAGGTTTGGCACTTAGTTCTCTTGATCTAAACGCAACAAATAGGACATATTTCAACCATAGGAACAAGATTTAGCTTTATACACACTCCATGTCCATATGACTCCATAATGGTTCCATACAAGACTTAATGAAGGAACTCTTGGAATTCATAATCTTGTGTAACACTCGATTTTCGTAAAAATGATGGAAATTGGTCAGATATAAAAGAAAGTCCTTTAAAATGAATGAGTTGAGGGAAAATAAAATTAGGATAAAATTTTAAATACTAGAAAATAAGGATCTAAGGCTTAAGATGTCTAGAAACCGGAGCTGGAATGGCTAAATAAATTCAGGCTAAATGTAATGGCATTTTCATAATTTTGGGCAATTTTTAGAAAATTTAAAGGAGGGATCTCTAAATGAAAAAATTAAGTTTTCTAGGGTTCTTAGAGGCCTTAAAAACTATAAGAGCTTTTAGAATGGTTCAAACGCCTTCGATTTACATTTTAGAATGTTAGTTGACTCAAACTTTGACCTTTTTCGTTCAGAAAGGTTTTAAATCCAATTTAAACGATTCCAAAGGAAATTTATAGGTTAGAGGACCTAAATTTTATGATAGAAAAGACGGTTCTTGAAAAGGAGTTGAATGAGCCTTGAAGGGAAAAGCAAAGAATGAAGGACAAAATTGGCATTTTGAGAAGCTCTTAATGAATCCCTCTCTCTATATGTATGTGGCGTCCCACTTCTCCCCCACACTTAGCTGACCAAATTTTCATCTCAAACTAGGGAAAGTTCTACCAAAGGAGGTGCACAAGAAGGAGCTTCAAGGGAGGAGAAAAACCTAGGAAAAGGTAAGGAAAACTAAGGAATTTCTTGCTCCTTCCTTCATTAAACTTGTTCTCCTCCTTCTCATCTTTCTTTCTATGGCTTTGGTATGTGATTTGGGGCTATGTCAGAGGGAGGAGATTAGAATTTCAAGAAGAAGCCTATAGCAAAAGAGAAAGCTCTTGGAAAAGGCTTGAATCAAGGTATGTATCATGGCTTTTCCTTGCTTCATTCTTCTTGTTTCTCCCTAGGTGATTTTTGGCCCCATATAGAATAACAAGGAGGGAGTAAATTTTGACCTAAACCAAGCATGAAACCTAGGTTTTTGAGGGTGAGAAACAAGTAGATGAAAAGAGATTACAAAAAGAAGTATTAGAAAACAAGTTTTCAAAGCCTAGGGATTTTATTGCACTATGGTATGTATGAAGCTTTCTAGTGGTATTTCTAATTGTCTAAGAGTGTATATGGGTTTTTGAGACACCTAGAAAGTTTCACATGTGCCATCTCCTTCAAGGAAACAAAGCCAGCTCCATGGGTCTAAAACCTTTTGCATGTCTTAGCCAAGCATGGTTCTTATACCTAGGAAGAGTTTTAAATTTTTCTAAGGGTAGAAAGGTACTAAATATGATGGAAGAACATCCAAGGAAGTCTTGAAAAAAATTTGGAAGCCTTGGTTTGTGAGATAAAGGTGTAGACTCCATAATGAGACTTAAAGAAGCAACTTATATCTAGGCTCTTGGGAATGAATTTGTGATGACTCCAAGGAGTCTAAATAGAGTCAAGAGACCTAGATAGAAGGAGAAAATGAAGCCAAGAGGATGAATTATAGTAGTTGCTTCATTAGGTCTTGTATGGAACCATTATATAGCCATGTGAGAAAGTAAGCTTCCATAGAGTGTGTGTGATGCTAGAGCTTGCTTCCATGATGTAATTTGTCCCATTTCATGTGTTTAGGCCAAAGGAATCAAGCTCTACCTAGTTGCAAGTGTGTGGCTAAAAAGGGGGAGAAATAACCAAGGAAAAAGTGTGTAAATTTTGCTTCAAGGTAGCTCTCTAACATTTCTCTCATGCATGGCTTGGATGTTTACTTGTCTTTGAGTACTTGTGTGTATGTTTGAACCATGAGAAATGTTTCTAGCTATTGTTTACAAGGTATGGTATCGTTATACTTTTTGAAATGTGTTTATATATGCAGAGTGGCTTGAATGAGTATGGTTATGCCAAAAGTCCTTTAGCATAGGTGAGGATGAGCCAAAAGTCCCTAGAAATGGGTGAGACAAAGTTAAATGTCTCAAGAAGAGTGAGACTAAGTCAAAAGTCCCTTGAAAGTGGGTAAGGCAAACCCAAAAGTCCTAAGAAAGATAGGTGAGGCTAGACCAATACCCTTGAGAGCTTATGTTTGCTCTGTATGAGTTTATGTGACAATGAAAATGATTTATGTATACTTACTAACTACTTGAATATCATGCACACATTCTATGACTTGTATACTTATCTATTATGTATGTTAGAAAGGGTTAAGAGCTATTGGGATTCTTTGAATCTTACTCTTCCCCTACATTTGCCTAACCATGTCTAGGTGAGCCAAGTGGACCAAGGAATGGAAGCCAACAATATTGAGAAGTAAGACTTTTATAAAAGGATAAATAAATAGCTTGTTTACTTGCATTTTGATTTCAAGAATTGTAATAATATGATGTATATATGATGTAGACCTTTGAGCAAGTTCAAATGTATGTATAAATGATGAATGTGACCCTTTTGAAACCAAGTGAATGAATATGTATGCTTTTGCCACCAAGGAGCCCTTATGTGATATGATATGCTTGTGTATGATAGCAAGTGATGTAGTGACAATGAGCTCCATGATGATTTAGATCATTTGGCATGCTTTTATATGTTGTATTTATGCTCTTAAACTTGCCCAAGTGGCTATGGGATGAGAGGAGAACATTTTGGCGCCTTGAGATACCAATTTGGACTTCAAATTTGACCATTTTGTATGATGAAACAAAGTTTGACCAAATGAGTGAGTTTTTCTATGAAATATGACCAGCAAGTAGGTCTCATCTAGAAATTTTTATAGAGTCAAAGATCACTCAACTTGGAACTCTAAAGAATTTATTATGATTTTTCAAAGTTGCCCAAATTATATAGAAATGGTATGTGCATTGTTCACATGGTTAGTTTATATTTCTATGTCACATATGAGTCAAATGAAGTCAAATGCTCATTAAATCTTACAAGCCTAAACTATACATCATAAGCTTTCCATAGCTACTAAGATCACCTCATTTAGAGCTTTGTAGAGGGAAAAATAAATTTTTGTAATTGCATGATAGTACTAATAATGTAGCTTGACCTCTGGTACTGTTCTATCAATTTCTATAAGATTAAAACCATTGCATTAGTCTAGAATTATTTTTATTCATTAGTTAACATCTAGATCTTTCTAGAATGGTATGGCTTTCTTAATTTTGATTTTTCTAGAATTAGTTATCAATTTTCAAATTTTATATCAGAAATTTAGAAAGTGAACCTGAGAGCAAAATATTGATTTTGTGGAATGTTGTCTAAAATCCTAGACTTTTGCGATGTTTTATGATGTATATGACTTGTATGGATTTGTTATGGATAAGAAATGATATTGATGAGTTCATATGGTCTATAAAGCATGCAATGGAGAAATGAAGCCTTACGTAATGTAATTATTCATGCTTAAAATATATATTTTCTTACAATTGTGCTCCATTATGTATGCAATGGATTGGGATATACCATGGGACCTTTGTGTAAGGGCTAAAAGGTTAAGGTATTACATCTTGGCTACTATTTCTCCTTCAATCAAAGTCTCTTGACTCCATTTAGACTCCTTGGAGCTATCACAAATTCATTTCCAGAAGCCTAAATACAAGTTAATTCTTTAAGTCTTAAAATAGAACCTACACCTTCATCTCACAACCCAAGGTTTCTAAATTTATTTAAGACTTATTTTGATGTTCATTTATCATATTTAGTCCCTTTCTAACCTTAAAAAAAAAATTAAAACTCTCTTTAGGCGCTTAAACATGGTTTGGCTAAGACATGCTCTTACTTTTGAACCCATGGAGTTTGCTTCATTTTCTTTAGGGAGTTGGCACATGTAAGATTTCCTAGGTGTCTTAAGAATTCATATACACTCTTAGACAACCTAAAATATTACTAGAAAGTCTCATACATATCAAGGTGCAACAAAATCCCTAACTTTGGTAACTTAAATTCTAATGCATCTTATTTGAATTTCTTTACATATATTTGTTTCTCATACTATAAAACCTGGGTTTCTCCTTGCTAAGACCAGAACTCACTCCTTTTTAGCTGGGCTGGAGTTGGTCGAAACTCACATAGAGGAAGAGAAAGCAAAAGAAGCATGAAAGGTTATGGAAATACCTTGTTTCAAGACCTTTTTAAGAGTTTTTTTCTTTGCTACAAGCTTCTCCTTAAAATTCTAACTTTGTCCCTTTGAACCAGTCCTAAAATAACCCCAAATCAAATATTAAAACCATAGGAAGGAAGAGGAGAAGGAGGAGAACAAAGTTAATGAAGGAAGGAGCATGAAATTCTAAGGTTTCCTTACCTTTTTCCTCAATGTTTTCCCTCCTCCTTGGCTTCCTTCTTGTATGCCTTTCTTAACTAGTCTCTCCTCTGTTTTGGGTAGAAATTAGGTTAGTTAACATGAGGAGAAGAGTGGGATGTGTTATAAGAATGAAGCTTCTTGAAAATTCTTTTAAAAAATTTCCCTTTATGTCCCTTTTTCTTGGCTCATGCTATTTAGGTTCATTTTAACTCATTTTTTAGAACCACATTTTTTATCATAAAATTTAGGAAAAATTATGTTTAAGAACTAAGAAGTGAAAAAATTTATTTTTAAAGGCCTATTACTACTAGATTTAATTTTTTGTTGCTAAAGTCAATGGTAATCATTCTAAAACAAGAGATAACAGATTCTTAAGAATAAATTTCTTTACTTTTGGGTCCTTTATTATAATTCTCCCTAAAATTTAGGTCCTCTAACTTATCAAATGCCTTTAGTTTCGCTCAAATCAGATTTAAAACCTTTTCAAATGAATCAATTAAACTTCGAGTTAATTGACGCTTTAAAATATAAATCAGAGAGGTTAGAATCATTCTAGGAGTTTCTATAGTTTTTAGGGCCTCTGAAAACTCTGAAAAACTCAATTTTTTTCATTTAAAGATCTCCCCTTCGAGTTTTCTAAAAAGTGTCCAAAATTATGAAAATGCTATTACTTTTCATCTAATTTTATTTAGCTACTCCAGCTCTGATTTTTAGGCATCTTATGTAACATCCAATCTTCTGTAAATGAAAGAAAACGTGAGAAACGTAACGTACGATTTCTCTGTCAATAAACGAAATTCATCGAATACAAAAGGAAGTCCCTTGAAATGATGTAGTTAAGGTCTGAAAAAATTTGGGAAGCATTCTAGACTCCTAAAAATGAGAATCCCAAGCTCAGACGGAAAGAAAAATGGAGCTAGAATGAAGAAACAATTTCTTACAAAAACCTTACGAAACGTAATGGCGTTTTCATAATTTTGAGCAAAATTTGAAATTCACACATGAGGGCTTTTTAAATGAAAATTTTGAGTTCTTAGAGGTCCTAAAAATCATGGAAAGCCCTGGGACAACTAAAACCCCTCCGATAGACATTTTCCAAAGTCGGTGTACCCAAACTTTGACGGATTTGTTTAGGAAGGTTTTAGCTCTGATTTGAGTGATTCCAAAGGAATTTTACTAAATTGGGAACCTAAATTTTTTATAATGGAATAGACGGTTCTAAAAAAGGAGCTAAAACAAAGGAGAAAAAAAAATGCCAAGAACGAAGGACAAAATGGAGATTTTTGAAAAGTGTAACTTATTCCTACCTATATATATGATGCACCCTTCTTCTCCCATCATTATGCACGACCATGTTCTACCCAAAACTAGAGGAAGACCCTAAGGGATGAGGGGCACAAGAGGAGGAAGAAAAGGAGGAGAGATTCAAGGTAGAAAGGTATGGATTTTCATGGTTTTTCATGCTCTTTCGCTTCCAAACCTCTTCTCCTTCACTCTCCATTATTTTTTATGATTATAATGAAGTATATGGATCTATTTTAGAGGAGAAATTAAGGGGAAAATTCGGATTTGAAGAGAGGAGCTCAAAGAACATAAGATCCAAGTGAGAAAAAGCAAGAAAACAAGGTAATTTCTCTTCCTATGGTTGTCATCTTTGGTTCCCTTCTCCACCATTTCACCCCACTTGAGAAAACCCTAGGAGGACTTGATTTTTAGGCAGAAGTAAGGGTGAATCTAAGGAAAAAAGGGTGTGGAGATTAAGAATATGGAAAGGGAATTAACAAAAAACCATTAGATTTCCATATGTAAGTTATAGGGTTTCAATTGCACCTTGTAAAATCTGATTTTGTATGATGATTCCTAGGCCTAAATAAGAGTTTAAATGAGCTCCTAATATCCCTAAGATGCTTCCCACATGCTTCCTCCTTTAAGAAAACTAAGCAAATTCTAAGGAAGCCATTAAGCTCCATAGTCTCGGCCAAAATGAGATTCCATAGCTAGGGAGAGTTTTAAATTTTTCCAAGCCTATTTTTGTATCATATATGATGAATGAATATGAGGGGAGGCCTTAGAAAAAATTTAGAACTCATGGAAAGTGAATTAGTGCCTTAAGTTTCGTATTATGATCTAAAAAAGCAACATGTAGTTAGGCTCTTTGTTTTAATGGTGTGATGACTCCAAGAGGCTTAAAAGGAGTCAAGAATCATATTTCAAAGGAAAGAATGAAGCTTAGAAGTTATTTAAAGGGTGTTGTTTCATTAGGTGCAATTATGGAACCATAATGAGGTTATAAACCAAGTTAGAATCTAAGCAAGTTGTGTGGCCTTAGAATTTATTCCATGAACCTAATTGGCTTCCATAAATTGTATTTAGGCTAAGAGAAATCATCCCCACACTTTTATGTGTATGTGGCCAAAAAAGGGAGCTTGGATTCAAGAGAAGTGTGTAATTGTATCCAAGGTAGCTCTCTCCACCTTCTCTCATGCATAGATGTGTGCTTAGCTTATCTTAGAATGTGTGCATGTGTATTTTCAAATCATGAAAAGTATGTTAGCATGATTCCATATACCATGGTTTCATGATGACATATTATATTTCTAAATGATGTTATGATGTTTGTTTGGGTTTACTTGAGTGTGGTGAGGCCAAAAACCCTTATCCATGGTGAGGATGTGCCAAGAACCCTTAAGATTAGTTGAGATAAAGCAAAGAGTCTCCCAATAGCAAGATGGACTCCTAAGAGCATGGTTGAGTCCAAGAGTTCCTTAAAGAATGGGTGAGGCAAGTCCAAAATCCACAAGAAAATGGATGAGGCCAATCCACTTGCTTGGCAAGCCTTTGTATGCTATAAGTGACTTTTTCAAATATTAAGAATGCTTCTTGAATGATTTCACATATCCATATGCCATGCATGCATTTATAAGACTTGTTTTGCATCGATTATATGTGATTGAATGGGAGATGAGCTATTGGGATTCTTTGAATCTCATTCCCTCCTCTCTAATGATCTAATATGCTTGGTGGACTAAGTAGATATGGTAATGGGAGCCAACCACCTTGAAGAAGAGAGATTGACACCAATATGCCTAGCTTTGCCTTTTTTTAAAGCCATAATGATGCTTAATGATGTATATTATTGTTGTACATGGTCTATGACCCTTAAGACATATGTAATTATGACATTATATGATGTAGGAATGAAAGAATGTGTTATGTGAATAATGGAATGTAAATTGAGTATGTTATGGCATTAGAGTTTCATGAATGGCTTTATGGAAATATGCATAAGTATAGATGAAAAGGCCAAAATGAGATGCATGAGGTTTGGAGCCATTTTGGAAGCTCACACAAGTCCTAAATGTGCTTTTAGACTTACCCAAAAGGTGCCAAGACTAAAGGAAAACCATTTGGTTACTTTGGTATCCTATATGGAGCTAAAAATGACCATAATGGAACCCTATGTCACTTTTTAACCAACAAGCTCTTTATGATCCAAGATTTAGCAGATATTTAGAGCTTGTTGAGAGCTTTTTTAGAAGCTAAAGACCATAATTTTTGAAGGTCTATAGAATATTTGATGAATTTTCAAAGTTGGTAATTTTTCTAATTTTGGTCTGCTATACTATTCATTTGGTCAAATGATGTCCAATTGACACAAAATTTTATACATAGAAACTAGACATTCACAGTGACTTGTGCCAACTAAAAACACATCATTTGGAGGTCTAGAGAGGGAGATATAAATTTTTGAACATTCTATCCAGTATCAGGAGTTTTACCTGACCTGAGTTACTATTCTATTGAATTTTGAGGTATAGGTTGTCTAAAAGGGTCTAAAAATATTTTTTTCCTATAGCTAACATTCACAGATTTCCAGATTGGTATCATTTGCAAGAATTAGATTTTTGTAAAATTAATTGGACATTTTCAAATTTTACTGTAGAAATCTATGACAGTTCTAGAAGGCAGTTTGACCTCTAGACCTTTTTGGATGTCAAACGTCATCTATGATGGATGTTATAGTCTAGACACATTTTTATTGTGAAGTAGACTTCCATAAATTTCTAGAATAACCAAGAATGCATGTTTTCAATTTTTCTAGAATTCGTTATGATTTTCTAAATTTAGTGGCAGAATTGAGCAAAATCTGGTCGAAATGTAATAGGTATATTTTAAACTCCTCTTCATGATTCTTGATATGTAGGCCACATTTTATGATGCAAATGAGTTGTATTCATGTAATTAAATATAGGAATGTATTGTTTGAGCTCACATTGTAACATATGATTCTCTGAAAATGAAAGAAAACGTGAGAAATGTAACGTATAATTTCTCTGTTGACAAATGAAACTCACCAGATATAAAAGGAAGTCCCCCAAGACGATATAGTCAAGGTTCCAAAAAATTTAAGAAGCATTCTAGACTCCTAAAAATGAGAATCTCAGGCTCAGATGGAAAGAAAAATAGAGATATAATGAAGAAACAATTTCTGACGAAAAGCTTACGAAACGTAATGGCATTTTCGTAATTTTAAGTAAATTTTGGAATTCACACAAGAGGGCCTTTTAAATGAAAGTTGAGTTTCCCAAGGTTCTCAGAGGCCCTAAAAACTATGGAAAGCCCTGGGACAGCTAACTCCCTTCCGGTGGACGTTTTCTAACGTCAGTGTGCCCAAACTTTGACAGATTTGTTCAGAAAGGTTTTAGCTCCAATTTGAGTGATTCCAAAGGAATTTTATTGAATTGGGAACCTAAATTTCATAATGGAAAAGATGATTCTCAAAAAGGAGCTAAAACAAAGTTGAAACGAAATTGCCATTACAGAAGGATAAAATTAGAATTTTTGAAAAAGTGTGTTTCTAAAAGCTCCCACACACTTCCCCTTTCTTCTCCCGTCTTCTTAAGTACGAAATTTCTGCCCAAAATACAAAATATGATCTGCTCTCTTAGGCTCACAAGAAGGGGAAGAAAATGATAAGAAATTCAAGGTAGAAAGGTATGGAATTTCATGGTTTTTCATGCTCTTTCTCTTCCAAACCTCTTCTCCTTCATTCCCCTTTATTTCCTATGATTATAATGAAGTATATGGATATATTTTAAAGGAGAAATTGAGGGAAAAATTCGGATTTGAAGAGAGGAGCTCAAAGAACACAAGATTCAAGTGAGAAAAAGCAAGAAAACAAGGTAATTTCTCTTCCTATGGTTGTCGTATTTGGTTTCCTCCTCCTCCATTTCGTCCCACTTGAGAAAACCCTAGGAGGAGATGATTTTTAGGCAGAACCAAACATGAATCTAAGGAAAAAGGGTGTGGAGATTAAGAATATGTAAAGGGAATTATCAAAAAGCCATTAGAAATCAAGATGCAAAACCTAAGGTTTCTAATGCACCTTTCAAATTCTGAATTTGTGTGATGATTCCTAGGCTTAATTAAGGGTATGAATAAGTTCTTGAGACACCTAAGATACTCCCCATAAGCTTCCTCCTTCAAGAAAACTAAGAGAACTCCAAGAAGGCCAAGGAAGCCTATAATCTCAGCCAAAGAGGGTTCCTATAGTGGGGGAGAGTTTTAAATTTTTCTAAGGCCATTCTTGAGTCATATTAGATGAATGAAAGTGAGGGGAGGCCTTGGAAAAATTTAAAACTCATAGAAAGTGATTTGGTGCCTTAGGTTCCATATTATGACCTAAAGAAGCAATATGATGTTAGGCTCTTTGTTTTAATTGTGTGATGACTCCAAGAGGCTTAAAAGGAGTCAAGAATCATATTTGAAAGGAAAGAATGGAACCTAGAATTTATTTTAGGAGTGTTGCTTCATTAGGTGCATTTATGGACCATAACGAAGCTTATAGAGCACTCTAGCATCTAAGAAAATTGTGTGGCCTTAGAATATATTTCATGAACCTAATTGGCTCCCATAAATTGTACCTAGGCCAAGAGAAACCATCTCCACCAATTTGTGGGTGTATGCCAAAAGAGAAGGCTTGAATCCAAAGGAAAAAGTGTGTGATTGTGTGCAAGGTAGCTCTCTCCACCTTCTCTCATGCATGGATATGTATTTACCTTGTCTTAGAATGTGTGTATGTGTATTTTCAAGCCATGAAAAGTATGCTAGTATGCCTTTATATGCCATGATTCTTAATGCCATGTTATTTTTTCAAATGAATACATGATGTTTGTTTGACTTTGCTTGAGTGTGGAGAGGCCAAGAACTTTTCACCATGGTGAGGATGAGCCAAGAACCCTCAAACTTGTTTGAGACAAAGTAAAGAGTCTCTTAAAAGCAAATTGGGCTCCCAAGAGTATGGTTGAGTCCAAAGCTCTTAAAGAATGGGTAAAGCAAGTCCAAAATCTATGAGGAGAAGTGTGAGGCCAATCCAAACACTTGGTGAGCTCTTGAATGTCATGTGTGATTTGTTCATATGCCAAGCTTGCTTTTTTAATGTCCATAACTTCCATTTTCTCCATGCATGCATTTGTAAAGCTTACTTTACACATATTATGTATGATTAAATGGGAGATGAGCTATTGGGATTCTTTGAATCTCATTCCCTCCTCTCTAATGCTCTAACATGCTAGGTGGACCAAGTAGCTATGGCAATGGGAGCCAGCAACAATGAAGAAGGAAGATTGACAACTTTATGCCTAGCTTTTCTCTTTTTGGAACCATAATGATGCTTCATGATATATATTGTGTTGTAAATGGTCCATGACCCTTGAGACATGTGTAAATATGATATTATGTGATGTTTAAATGTATGGATATAATGTATGACCTCTAGCATATATTTTGAGTATGTAATGCTCAAGTATGCAAATTGGAAGTTTCATGGAAATGTGCATAAGTGTGGGTTGAATGGCCAAAATGAGATGCATGAGGTTTGGGACTATTTGGGCAGCTCACACAAGTCTTAAATGTACTTTTATACTTGCCCAAAAGGTGCCAAGACTAAGGGAAATCCATTTGGCAACTTTGGTACCTTATATGGAGCCAAAATTGACCATTATGGAACCCTATATCATTTTTTGGCCAAATGAGTTAGTCTTGATCTGAAATTTGGCATGAAATTAGGTCTCATTGAGAGTTTTTTGAGAAGTTAAAGATCATAATTTTTGGTTGTCTGCAAAATATTTGATGATTTTTCAAAGTTGGCTATTTTCATAGTTTCTGGTTTGTAGCACTATTCATTTGGTCTAAATTTGCATTCTATCACACAAGGCTCATACGGTGTCCAATTGCCATGAAATTTTATACAAAGAAATGAGATAATCACGGTGACTCGTGTCAACTAGAAGCACCTCATTTGGAGGACCAAAGAGGGAGATAAGAATTTTTGAAGTTTCTGTCTAGTATCAGTAATTTTACCCGACCAGAAGTACTGTTCCATTGAATTTCGAGGCTTGGGTTTGATGAACTGATTTGGAGATATTTTTTATCTTTAGTTAACATCCACAGATTTCCAGATTGGTATCATTTTCATAGATTGAATTTTTTTGGAATTAATTGGACATTTTCAAAGTTTTCTACAGAATTCTATGATAGTTCCAGAATTCGATCAGACCTTGGGATTATTTTGGATGTCAAACGTCCTCTGTGATGGATGTTATGGTCTAGGTATATTTTTAGAGTGAATTAGACATCCATAGCTTCCCAAAATGACCAAGATTGCATGATTTTGAATTTTCTAAAATTAGTTATGATTTTTCAAAATTTACCCAGAAAAGAGGCCAATTCTGGCCGAGAATGAACTCCCATTTTCCATGCCCCATTTTAGTTTCTATGAGTTGTGGGCATGATTTTATGATGCAATTGAGTTGTAATGATGTAATTAAATATGATGATGTATAGTATGAGCTCACACGATCCACATGACATCGAATGAAATTTTTTGATATGACGCAAAGCGAAATTAATCCTATTTTCCTTACTTTTGCTATAGGAAACCTATATGGATCATGATAGAATGCTTAAGAATGACATGAAATGAGCTAGAATTTATGTTGTTATATTTATTGGTATCAGAGCAAAGTTCCAAGCTCTCTCAAATTGGATTTTTCTTGAGAATGTAGCAATTGGGCTTTGTAAAAGGCTTGTATGACTATAAAAAGTCCTATATGAGACATATTGGGTATAGGAGAATAGTTTGTGGCTTTGCTCATGATGAGTAAGTTGTGGGATGGTCTTAGGGTAGTTAGTGGACACCGAGACAAGTTGGCCTCTAGTATAACTTGAGGGGAGTTAAAGGATCCAATGGCTGAAGCTCTATGTGATATGATAGCTCATTGGGATCAGTGGCAAGCCATAGATTTGAACGATGAGAAATGATCTCGTTGATAGGAAGAGGCTTGCTAGAGAAAGAGTACTTGAGGCCTAATTCTCCCTGGTAGTCATACTCAGGCCATTCCGAGATGTCCTAATTAATGCAGAGACGAGTAATGATGCAGCGTGGTATGAGATGAGACTGGGACTACATAGGACCACTAGCCATAACACCCAATTGTCTAGATGAATTCTAAAGCCTAAAAGGCTAATTCCCTCAGGGTAGAGGTTAAGTTACAAGCTACACCCTAGAGCCCTGACAGCCTAGAGGTAACAGCTAGTTATGTATGAATGAAGTAAGAGGTAGAACCCCTAGTTTAATGACGGGCTAGATATAAAAACTATAAGGCTTGGATTAGTAGCTAAAGATGAAAATTCAATCTCTGAAAAAGCAAGCCAATCAGAGGCTATTAACTGCAGCCAATTAATTTCTTAGCCATGGTCAATTATTTTAGATAGCAGTGAGGTAATCCAAAGAATTCCTTGCTGCAGCTAATTAAGAAGTTAGATATGGCCAATACTCAGACAGGAAAACTAGGGCAAACCTGAGGCTAATTAGTTATGGCGAATGATGTGTTAGCCGCGGTAAATGGCAGTTTAAAATACCTTGTTGGTCATATTCAAGCCAACTTGAGAAAGGAGTTGATAAGGGGTTAGACGACCCACAGAAAGTGGGAACCCCTAGCATAAGTAGAGGAAAGGGCATTGAATAGTTATAAAAGATTAGTAAGAAGTCTGTGGGCCTAGTAAATGAGACTAAGGAAAGAGCTCAACACAAAGGAAGTTAGACACAATGATAATGAGGTTAATGAAAGCCATCTATAAGGCATTGACTCCAACCTAGAGTGCTACCTAGTGAGACACTGAATGATAGAATACTAGTGTAACCTCGAAATAACGTAAGATAAGACCACTAGTAGTGAGGCACATAGTGAGTGGCCTAGAGAGATGTACCTCATAGGTAACACCTAAAGGTAAGTATGAGTAGCCTAATGACAAAGGCTCAGAGGAGAATAAGGGTAGTTAGCAAGCTACATGTCCTATGAGATGGCTAGCCTAGGCTGAGCATAAGCTAAAGCCAAGAGGAGATGACTAGTAGCATCATTCCAAGTGAGATATGTAAATGAAAGCCTCAGTGAAAGTTCTCCCTAGATCGAGAAAAAAAAGATAAGACATCTTGATGCTAAGGAAACCACCCAGTAGTCACCTAGATAGACCCTCTAAGTCGTAAAGTATAGTAATAAAGGAAGCAAGGAAGAGCTAAGAAACTAGCTACAAAAAAAAATTACCCTCACTTTAGTCATGATTAGATGAGTAAACTGAGCCAGAGAGGTAAATAGATAGGGGTCTAATAGTTAGTTAGATGAGCTCCCTAATATGAGAATGATATAGGGTTGAGGCACGTGAGTGATTAGAGCACTCAGTAGAGCATAAGTTTTCAGTAAAATAAAGTCTAGGCATTGAGAGCAAATGTCCTGGATTGGGTTAGCAGAACCCTAGAAATAGTATACTATGCTCCTAGGGATAAAGCTAAAGAAATTAGACAGAGAAAAAGCCCAACTCTGATCTGAATGTAGAAATAAGCTACGAGGGATAGATAATGCCTTCGTACCCTTAGAAAAGTTAGAGGGAGCTAGAGACAGCCTCAGAATGCGAGTCTTATATTATGCAGAAAAAAAAGTGTCAGTTGAAAGTGCCATAGAATGATATTCCTAAGATTATATGATATAGAATTCTTCTTACCAAGGGATGGTTTAGCTAAGAGCAAAGTAAGAGTATGAATGAAAAGTAGAACCCCTTGATGTTACCAAGAGTGAATATGTGGAGGAACCCTGGGAAAATGTAGGTGCTCTTAAGTGTAAAAAAACCTGAACTGGCAATAGAAATAGCCAGTAGTAGAACATCCTTTTACCTAAGTGAGAGGATAAGAAAGATAGAAAGAACAGATATGACAGTGTTCAAGCCGATGACATATTAGATTGAGAATAGATATTCAGTTAATGTGCTTGTGTACTTCAGAAGGCACATTTGTCCTTGGCAAAGATGCCCTTCTAGCATGATACTGCCTGGAGTAAAAATAGCTAATGATACAGAGAGATCTCAGGATGTAGTAGAGGAAGAATCCTACTTTCCCCGAGTACTTTACGAAAATAGAGCAGATAGAGAAAAGTAAGAAAGGGATACTTTAGATTATTAGGAAACTTGTAATAGCGATAGTAGCTTTGAGCTCAATCATAAGGCATTTGTGTATTAGTATTTGATGTTATGGTTTGCTTGCAATAATGGTTACATGATATTAGGTTTGGCTAACCCAATAGTAATGTAACTTGAGTGCATAGCAAATGATGGCATCAATCATCAAAGTGTCTCGATAATCGAAAGGTATCCTAGTTAGCTAGATAACGAGGTAAGTTAGAAAAGAAAGGTAAAGGGATTTCAATAATATCATAATAATGAGAAAAGCATGTAAAGAGGAATTCCTAGTAGGAAATGTTCAGATTCAGTATGCATAGCCTAAATCCCTTATAGTATATGTAAATGAAATGAATAGGGACCAATGTATAGCTTCTCTCCTACCAGAGATATTCACCACACTCAGTGTGTGAGATGCCTTAGTGCTAAGGCACTTAATAGCAGAATGTGAGCATAGTGAGAACTATAGGATATGAGAGGAGGGCTAAAATGAGTATATGTAAGTAAGTAAGTTAATAGAGTAAGAAGAGGAAGTCTAAGTGAAAAAGAGGCTGAAGTGGAAATCTGAGGATCCTATAAGGAGTGATGAGTGAAAATTAAAATGCTCCCTAGTATTAGTATGACGAGATCCTAGAGAATGAGATGACACAGAACCCACTTCGCACGAAGAGCACGATGTACCTCTGAGTTTAGCCTCAGCTATTATGAGCGATGGTTACCAAACTTGGTGAGCATATATTTTATTGTCAGATACAGTAATCTTAGGCTTTGACATCTCCTAGAGATGGATCGTAGTAGATCCCAGCATAGCATAGTGGGTTGCAATAGTCCCTAACAGGGCCCTAAGAGGTTGCAATGGACCCAGAGGTCACAGTAGATCCCATTGAGTTACAAAGAGCCCTAGCCACATCATGATAAGCCTTTGGAAGAGATGATAGCTTGAGATAGTTTTTACAGAGCAGTTAGTCTCAGAGACTAGTGCAGTTTCAGCTAACTTTTGTCTCAGAGACTAGAGACCTCCTAAGTCTGGTAGACTATTGCCACAAAGAAATGAAGGCTTTACTCAAACAGTTAAACCACTTACTAGCTCTTTTTAGAGATGAGCATAGTGTATGGGATGAGGGTAGTAAGAAATTAGCTTTCCAAATTTAAAGCCAGATAAACCACTTCCTAGTAGATATTAGCCCTGACCGAGGGAGAGAGAGATCCCCTACATGCTAGCTTATGTATTTAGAAAAGGGTCAGGTGCAATTTTCATATGAGGTGAATGGTACCGTATATCTCTAGTGAGTAAAAGGGTGAGTATAGCTAACATCCCAATAGAACCCAACAGTAGTTAGTGGTAGTAGCTCTTCGGTGCTAGTATGAGATATATATTAGGCTAATCAGTATTGAAATGAGGGATGATAAAATGCCATTGTAAGTGAGCAAAGAAAGCAAGAAAAAGTCTCGACCTACAGAGATAGATGAAATAGTAAACAGAGAAACTGAGATCATTAGAAGTAGAAACTCTTCAAAGGAGCTGTAATCCCAATAAGCAGTTGCGATGTGAGGCCTGTGACAGAAAGATATGTGAATTGTAATCATAGGATGAGCTAGTAAGAAAGAGCATAGAGATAAATAGTGGACATAACATGTAAATAAATAGACAGACAGAAACTTTCAATGGCTCTATTGACTAGAAAAGATGATGAGATATTATGAGAAGCCATTTAGAGAGGATATGGGAGATGTGATATGAATAAGTTATCTCCCAAGATGTGTAAAAGGGTCCACTGAAAGAAAAAGTTAATTCTATGAATGGGTTAATATTAACCCAACATGATTAGTAAGCTCTCCTAGGATAGGCCTCCAGAGTCAGAAATTCCTTTCCCTTATAAGAAAGAACTAGCTAGTATTTTATAGCAATAGAGCCCTTATAAAGAACTAGTAATAAAAGTTCCCTGGCTGAAAGAAAAATTGAAAGAATGAAATCGCTGAAAAAACGTATAGAGTCAAGAAGAAGAGAAACAAAAGAGTAGTTAGCTAGAAAGGAAAGGAGTAAGAGGAAAGTGTACCCCAAATTTCGAGGATGAAATTTATTTAAGGGGGGAGAAATGTAACATTCGGTTCTCTAAAAACGAAAGAAAATGTGAGAAACGTAACGTATAATTTCTCCGTTAACGAATGAAACTCACCAGATATAAAAGGAAGTCCCCTAAGATAATGTAGTCAAGGTCCCAAAACATTTGGGAAGCATTCTAGACTCCTAAAAATGAGAATCTTAAGCTTAAACAGAAAGAAAAATGGAGCAAGAATGAAGAAATAATTTCTAAAGAAAAGCTTACGAAACATAATGACATTTGCATAGTTTTAAGCAAATTTTGGAATTCACACAGGAGGGATTTTTAAATAAAATTTTCTAGTTCCTCAGGGTTCTCAGAGGCCTTAAAAACTATGTAAAGCCCCAGGACAGCTAACGCCCCTCTGATGGATGTTTTTCAATGTCGGTGTGCCTGAACTTTGACGAATTCATTTGGGAAAGTTTTAGCTCCAATTTGAGTGATTCCAAAGGAATTTTACTGAATTGGGAACCTAAATTTCATAATGGAAAAGATGATTCTAAAAAAGGAGCTAAAACAAAGCTGAAACGAAATTGCCATTACAGAAGGATAAAATTAGAATTTTTGAAAAAGTGTGTTTCTAGAAGCTCCCACACACTTCCCCTTTCTTCTTCCATCTTCTTAAGCACGAAATTTCTGCCCAAAATACAGAATATGTTCTGTTCTCTTAGGCTCACAAGAAGGGGAAGAAAAGGATGAGAAATTCAAGATAGAAAAGTATGGATTTTCATGGTTTTTCATGCTCTTTCTCTTCCAAACCTCTTCTCCTTCATTCTACTTTATTTCCTATGATTATAATGAAGCATATGGATCTTTCTCAAAGGAGAAATTGAGGGGAAAATTCGGATTTGAAGAGAAGAGCTCAAGGAACACAAGATTCAAGTGAGAAAAAGCAAGAAAACAAGGTAATTTCTCTTCCTATGGTTGTCATCTTTGGTTTCTTCCTTCTTCATTTTGCCCCACTTGAGAAAACCCTAGGAGGAGATGAATTTAGGCAGAACCAAGCATGAATCTAAGGAAAAAGCATGTGGAGATTAAGAATATGCAAAGGGAATTATCAAAAAGCCATTAGAAATCAAGATGCAAAACCTAGAGTTTCTAGTGCACCTTTCAAATTCTGAATTTGTGTGATGATTCCTAGGCTTAATTAAGGGTATGAATGAGTTCTTGAGACACCTAAGATGCTCACCATAAGCTTCCTCCTTCAAGAAAACCAAGAGAGTTACCAAGAAGGCCTAGGAAGCCCATAGTCTCGGCCAAAGAGGGTTCTTGTAGTAGAGGAGAGTTTTAAATTTTTCTAAGGCCATTCTTGAGTCATATTAGATGAATGAAAGTGAGGGGAGGCCTTAAAAAAAATTTAGAACTCATAGAAAGTGATTTGGTGCCTTAGGTTCCATATTATGACCTAAAGAAGCAACATGATGTTAGGCTCTTTGTTTTAATTGTGTGATGACTCCAAGAGGCTTAAAAGGAGTCAAGAATCATATTTGAAAGGAAAGAATGGAGCCTAGAATTTATTTAAGGAGTGTTGCTTCATTAGGTGCATTTATGGACCATAATGGAGCTTATAAAGCAATCTAGCATCTAAGCAAATTGTGTGGCCTTAGAATATATTTTATGAACCTAATTGGCTCCCATAAATTGTATCTAGGCCAAGAGAAACCATCTCCACCAATTTGTGGGTGTGTGGCCAAAAGAGGAGGCTTGAATCCAAAGAAAAAAGTGTATGATTGTGTTCAAGGTAGCTCTCTCCACCTTCTCTCATGCATGGATGTGCGTTTAGCTTATCTTAGAATGTGTGTATATGTATTTTCAAGCCATGAAAAATATGCTAGCATGCCTTTATATGCCATGATTCTTGATGCCATGTTATGTTTTCAAATAAATACATGATGTTTGTTTGAGCTTGCTTGAGTGTGGAGAGGCTAAGAAATCTTCACCATGGTGAGGATGAGCCAAAAACCTTCAAGCTTGGTTGAGACAAAGTAAAGAGTCTCCAAAAAAAAAAAGTGGGCTCCCAAGAGTATGGTTGAGTCCAAAGCTCTTAAAAAATTAGTGAGGCAAGTCCAAAATCCATGAGGAAAAGTGTGAGGCCAATCTAAACACTTGGCTCTCTTGAATGTCTTGTGTGATTTGTTCATATGCCAAGCTTGCTTTTTAAATGTCCATGACTTCCATTTTCTCCATGCATGCATTTGTAAGGCTTGCTTTGCACATATTGTGTATGATTGAATGAGAGATGAGCTATTAGGATTCTTTGAATCTCATTCCCTCCTCTCCAATGCTCTAACATGCTAGGTGGACCAAGTAGCTATGGCAATGGGAGCTAACAACAACGAAGAAGGAAGATTGACAACCTTATGCCTAGCTTTTCTCTTTTTGGAACCATAATGATACTTCATGATGTATATTGTGTTGTAAATGGTCTATGACCCTTGAGACATGTGTAAATATGATATTATGTGATGTTTAAATGTATGGATATGATGTATGACCTCTAGCATATATTTTGAGTATGTAATACTCAAGTATGCAAATTGGAAGTTTCATGGAAATGTGCATAAGTGTGGGTTGAATGGTCAAAATGAGATGCATGAGATTTAGGACCATTGGGACAGCTCACACAAGTCTTAAATGTACTTTTAGACTTGCTCAAAAGGTGCCAAGACTAAGGGAAATCCATTTGGCAACTTTGGTACCCTATATGGAGCTAAAATTGACCATTATGGAACCCTATATCAATTTTTAACCAAATAAGTTAGTATTAATCTAAAATTTGTCATATAATTAGGTCTCTTTGAGAAATTTTTTAGAAGCTAAAGATTATAATTTTTGGAGGTCTATAGAATATTTGGTGATTTTTCAAATTTGGCCATTTTCATAGTTTCTGATTTGTTGCACTATTTATTTGGTCCGAAATTTCATTCTATCACACGAGGCTCAAATGGTATCCAATTACCATGAAATTTTATATAAAGAAACTAAATAATCACAGTGACTAGTTCCAACTAGAAGCACCTCATTTGGAAGTCTAGAGAGGGAGATATGAATTTTTGAATTTTTTGTCTAGTATTAGTAATTTTGCCCGACCAGAAGTACTGTT
Source organism: Erythrophleum fordii (assembly GCA_032878935.1). NCBI lineage: Eukaryota > Viridiplantae > Streptophyta > Magnoliopsida > Fabales > Fabaceae > Erythrophleum > Erythrophleum fordii. The sequence goes on along the minus strand of JAVQMF010000054.1, from coordinate 23,655,409 downwards.
CCATTGAATTTTGATGTTTGGACTTGATGAACTGATCTAAAGATATTTTTACTCTCTAGTTAACATTCACATATTTCCAGATTGGTATCATTTTCATGGATTGGATTTTTTTGGAATTAATTGGACAATTTCAAAATTTTCTACAGAATTCTGTGATAGTTCTAGAATTTGGTCAAACCTTGGGACTATTTTGGATATCAAATGTCCTCTGTGATGGATTTTATAGTCTGAGCATATTTTTAGTGTGAGATAGACATCCATATCTTCCAATAATGACTAAGATTGTATGATTTTGATTTTTCTAGAATTAGTTATGATTTTTCAAAGTTTGCCTAGAAAAGAGGCCAATTCTGGCCGAGAATGAACTCCCATTTTCCACGCCCCATTTCGGTTTCTATGAGTTGTGGGCATGATTTTGTGATGCAATTAAGTTTTAATGATGTAATTAAATATGAGGATGTATAGTATGAGCTCACACAGTCCACGTGACATCGAATGGAATTTTTAGATATGATGTAAAGCGAAATTAATCCCATTTTCCTTGCTTTTGCTATGGGAAACCTATATGGATCATGATAGAATGCTTAAGAATGACATGAAATGAGCTAGAATTTATGGTGTCACACACATGGCCCATATGATGCAGAATGGAATTTTTATATATGACGTAATCTAAAGGAATGTATTATTTGCAATGGTTTTTCTTGCTTCCTTCATGGAATATATCATATGAGCATATAAATGTGATAGAAATGAGCTAGAAATATATGGTGTTACATCTTATGCCTTGGATCCTCATTTTCTATTATTTAAAATTTTATCCTAATTTTATTTGGCCTCAAATCTTTTTACTTAAGGGACTTCCTTTTATACTTGGTTTACTTCTAATGTTTCTAAGAAAACCGAACATTAAAGTTGGAACTATGGTGGAAATGAAAGTAAGACTTCTTAAGGTGTTAGTAAGTCACTAAGTAAGGAATGGGATTCTATTAGTGGTGATAACTAGTGGATCGCTTATCTTATTCATTACTACTTAAATTCTTAATTAAGCCAAATTAGGGATTTGGGTATTGTAAATTAACTGCTAAGTCTAACACAAGTGAAGTTAGAGATTATAAAGGGGTACTTTGTATTAATTACAAGGTTTGTTATGTTGAGTGAACTGGATTAATATAATTCCATTTCAATTTTTGACATATTTAATAAGAGTATTTTCATTTTTAAGGTATTTAGGAAGCTCTGAGTTAATCCCACATTCATGTTAACTGAAGGAGGCAATAGACAACATTATATTGATCTCCACAAATAATGAGTAGATAACATCCCACCTTAATTTTATACTGTATGTTTCTTATCCATGTTTTATGCTTTAAATGTCAATAACTATATTCTTTCATATCTTGCATCTTTATATTTTGTAAAAAGTTAAGGCTTCTTAAAAGTTCTTGAAATTTTATTTGTATTAATGTTTGAATAAGACATATTTTAATTATATTACATTTCTTGAATTGTAAGTTATTGAACATGTATGGAATTAGTAGGAGTAATCCCATAAAATTTTTATAAATCCTTTTATTGCTTATGAATAAGAAATGTTTAGACACAGATTGGAATTAAGGTGATTCCATTCCTGATAATGATGTTTTTATAAAGACCCTGGCTACAGAACACTGGTTACTGATAGTAATCCTATTAGCCCTTAGCATGCCTTATGATATTTAGTATTTTGGCACTAGACTAAATGAAATAGTTAGTATGTTTATATTGAGTTAGACCTTCATATTAGAGTAAATCAAATGAGAAAAAAGGAGTAGAAGCCCAATTGGAAAAGAGAAATGGGCTAAAAAGTTAAGTTTCAGGACCAAAAGAGACAATAGTAACATGTTTGACAATACATTAGGAATAAATTAGAAAACTTAATATTTAATAGGATAATGAGAGAGTATGATATTTTTCATCTCTATATGAAGTAAGCAAAGTAACGAGGTGGATAAAATTGGTCAAACCTTAATGGTATGTAAAGTGAGAAAACTAATGATAAAATCATAATCAAACCATTTTAAGCTATTATGAGCCACTGTAGAACCAGAAAATGATTATGAGTCTAACAAATCTTAAAATATCTTATGTCTTAAACTTATCCAAAAAGATTGACTTTTTCAGGCCAAAATCAAAGTAAAATGAATGCAATGACAAAATCATTATTTTGAACAAAATGATACAAAAGATTAGGATTTTGTTTTACATGAAAAATAAATTAAAATAAGAATAATTTTCATTAGCCTAATGTAAAAGAGCATGCAAAGTTTAACCAAAAGGGCCCAGTTTGGCTAAAATCTCTAAATTATGTAAGAATAGGAGGACGATAGTTGTACAATAATTTAAGCTATTTTAGACTATTTTAAACCACTGTAACTTATGAAATTATAAACTTCATATAAAATATTCAAAATAAAAAAGTACTAAAAAAATGAGATAGAAGGGAGGAAAAGAGTACATAAAGGACAAAAGCATCATTTTGGAAATATCATAAAAGGCCCCTATTTGTTTAAAAATGACCAATAACTCTTTTCCCACCTTAAAACCAACATAATGGGTAGGAAATTTCAAAGAAGAACAAACACAAGAAAAGCCATGGAGGAAGGGATAAAAGCTTAAAAAAGAGTATGTTTTAGCTACTTTCTCATCTCCTCCTAGTTAGAAAACTTCCTCCCCTCGTCACAAGTTTTCTAATGGTGGTTTTAGCTTCTTGAAAGGATGAAAACCAGAGTTGTTCATGGGGAGAAAGAAGCTTTTCTTAGATAATAAAGTAAAGGAAAAGAATTAAGGAAAGGAATCATGTAAAACCATATAAGTTTCCCTTTAAGAAAGTGTGTGTAACATGAGTTTTTCTCCTTTATATTTTCATGCATCCCCTGGCTCATAATGAATTTGTGTTTTCTTAGTTGAAATATGATGATTAGATGCATAAAATAGTGGCCTAGACATGAATTAAACATGATTTAGTATGAGTTTAATGAAAGCTAACTGATTTAAGACCATGTTAGGCCATATATGTGTGAGTTTTAGCCAAGGCATGTGAAGGATTACTCCTAATGTTTTCTTATGTGTTTTAAAGTTTAAGAACTCAAGGATAAGATTCTAAGGTGCTAGTAGCTTGGAACTAATGAAAAGTTCATGTTGGCTTGCAATTGCATAATTTAGGTCAAAGGTCTAAGAGCATGTTATGATCATTGTCTTGTAATTTTATGAATTTAGGGACATCTATGGACTATACAAACTTGAATTGAAGCATAAGTTATGCTAAAATCACATGGCTATATAGAAGAGAATTTCTAAGCCTTAAAGTATGTTAGTTTCAACCTAAAAATAAGAAATGGTTATATGGCTAGTTTAGTAAGTGTAAAATGACTTAAGAATGATGTTCAAGTCATAAGATTAGAGTTAGAGTCAACAAAATGCAATATGGCCACCAAAGGTGCAAAATGGTAAGATAAAAGTTTAGGCAAAATAAATAAGTGGCATGTTTATATTTAGATGTAGGCCATATTTTATGTTAGAAACCAATTAAATGAGTTAGTTGCTAGTTAAGAAACTTGCTCAAAAGAAGAAAATTGCATGAATAGTTAATATGGCAAAGTTAGAACCATAAATATCCAAAATAGATCCATACAGAGTCCAAAAATGTATCTCTACCCATGGAGACCTTAATGGATGAATTTGGCCATGGATCTTGGTAAGTATTTAGAGGATGCCCTAAAGTTTCATACCAGACATAGTTTGTAATTTTTGGATTAGTATAGAATATTTTATGAGTTTTCAAATTTATCTTAGAAAATGTGCTCCGTATTAGTTTTGGTCTCTAAACAACCCTAAGCTTTGAAACTTTTTAAGAACAAATGATTTAATTTAAACTTGAAATTTTACAATAACTAGGGCATATCAAGGGCTTTCCAATGAGTCTTAGTTTGTCTAATTTGAACACTCCTAACCAAAGTTATGAATTTCCATATTGGCACTAAAAAATTGTCTTAACAGTAGGAAATTGCACAAACTAGCCACTGTTTTGCAGTTTTTAAGGAGACCAAATGAATTCAATTGAATCTAATATTTTTACAATAAAAAGTACTGATCCGTATCGCGAAGGCAATATAGTGATAAGAAAAGATCGTTCCCACAAGGATTTGTTGTCAAAACATTGTCAAGTATTGAAATTCACACCTTAATTTAAATTAAGCGAATCAATTCTTAATTGTTGGTGTTAAAAAGAGGTTGTTTATGGATTAAAACTATACAGAACTCAGGATTAATATTTGGATGTTCCGGGCAATTAGTGGCATCTAGGATTATTAGTCCTCTTGTACTTCATAGCAATTAGCTCAACATTCAGTACTTTTGCTCTCAATGGTAATACATGTTGGTCTAGGATTATGTCGTTCCTATATATATTTTTCCAAATATTATATAGGGCTCCCAGTTCTTTTATAATTCCTTACAAAATTAACTAAGATCAAACTATTATCACAATACCTACTTAGACCATGTGAGGTTATTGAGTATATTCCTATCTCAATAACTAAACTATCCACTTACCTAGGCAAGTTTCAAGTACCCACACCACTCAACTTTTGATCTAACCTCCCTTTCCCTTTCCCAAGTTTAAGTTAGGTATCAAATCAATCTAATTGTTAACCAATCAATCAGAAAGCATGAAGCATAAAGTTGAATGAACAAATATTAACCATTGATTGCAAAGTTAGAATGAAGAACAACCACTAATCCATACAAAAGTTCCTAATAATCCTAGATTAGAGAGGGTTTAGCTACACATGATCATAAAGTCCCAAGACAAAGTTGAAGCAACAATCAGATACATCAATAAAAAATGATAAAGACAGAAGAAAGGAAGAAAAAACTCCAAAACGAGATGGTTTCAGCTTCAATCCTCAATCTCTAGCTTCACTTTGCTTCAAAATGCCTTCTTAGCTTCTCCCTTAGCCTCTACTCACTTGGAACAACATAAAAACGACCCAGAATGACTGCTGCCTCAACTCTCACTCACAAATGAAGCTTCAAACCCTCAAAAATTCTAAAAACAAAACCCTGCGTTCAGTTAATTCGAATTGCATCGTGGCTCAGCGTCTTGGGCCGCAGCGATATTGAGTTTTGTGTGATTGAGGGCATGGCCTAAAATGATATGCTACGGCGAGACTTGGTTTTGAGAGACTCTATGCCGCGGCTCAACATACACGCCGAGGATTTTGCTTCATTCGAATAGCGCCGCGGCTCCTCAATATAACGCCTCGGCGTGTTTTGCTTCTGACTGAATTTTAGCCGCGGCCATAACATGGTTCGCCGCAGCGCAAGTTGCACAGCATGCTTTCCCTTGTATTCTTCATTGTCAGCCACAGCATGAAGGAGCTTGGCCGTGGCGTGATTTACAAAACCACCACTTTGCAGCCTCTTTTTCCTGAGATTGCTCAATACTCTTTAACACATACATCCTATAAGAAAAACAAAATGTGATTAGTTATCAATATACTTAGAATTAAGGTATAAATGCTGATTTTTCAAGTAAGTATTGAGTATAGAGCTGTTCATCCTAAATATGTTCATTTTCTTTTATGTAAGTATCATTTACCCTATAAGTAGAGGCTAATCATCATATTTACTGAGAGAAAATATGTACAATAACATGAATAGTTGGGAATTATCACACCCCCAAACTTGAACTTTTACTCATCCTCGAGTAATACAAACCAAAAATATTACTAAAGTGACCATTGCCTTGGAAACATTAGCGACTGCTATGGTTCTCACTTGCTAAATCAGAGAGCATAATCAATAGGAAGAACAAACCATATATGCTAGAAATAAAGTTCAAATGATAAAATTAAAGCTTCCAACCATTTCGAAGTGTGTGTGTGAATTTGGCCAAACACTCATCTCAAGCAAGCATCAGAAGTAATTTTCTGCACTCCAACAAGTATAACCAGCCTCAACCACAGGAACTTCATAAGCTCATCTTTTTCCCTCTCTCCACTAAATTAGGTACCATAAAACCACTAGATCAAAAGGACTTTTAGGCTTGTAATGGGGCTAGGGTTGTGGCTACCAAGGATAGTCTACATAAACTAGAGATCCTGTTAATGTACCTTCAGTAATGATTTAAAGGGATCCCTATCTCAAATATATTTTATTTTGCTTCGTTTTTTGTTTTGTTTTGTTTTGTTTTTTTGAACAAGCAACCATATGGCTTGTTTCTTCATTCTCATACATGCACTACTATCTTATTCTCAAGACAAGGGCAGGATTATCGACTTTTATAAGGCCAGTCAAGTTAGGTACTCCTTTTAGTGACTCCGGGGCAACAGAATGAAATACAATCCCCTACAGTTTCTTTTTTTTTTTTTCAAAAGGCTCAAATAAGGTTCAAGCGTAAATGTAATTACAATAGGGTCATGCTAAAAAGGCACAATCTCAACTAAGGAATGCCTGAATCATCTCTAAAGGTTATGCCATACCTATTGATTTGCCTTAAAAAGGTAAGAGATAAGTTCTAAAATCCTGAATTTGAGACTAGCTATACAAATTAGATTACAGAAAATTTTCTCCTAGAACTAGCAATTGATTTGTGAATTGGCTAATGGTGCATATTGAGGCTTTCAAAATGGATGAATTCCTAATTTATGGATTTTAACTAAGATTAGAACACAGATAGTATAGATTTCCTACCAAATATCTCTTGACACAAGACACTATCATTGGAAGCAGGCAAAAACAAAAACAACAGGCCAATAGACAAACTAGTTTGAAACAACTTTCAAAAAATTTGTTTAACAAGGAAAAGTTCAAGGACAAAATTTCATGTTATTCCATTGATTATGCTTTGACCAAATTATCCTACCCCCAAACTTAAAATCAACATTGTCCTTAATGTTGAGGCAGAAAGCAGAAGAGTTTTAAGGTAGAGAGCTCTGTGCAAAAAGAAAATTTTTTGTTTCAGTTTTTTTTTTAGAGATACTAACGTAAGAGGGAAATGAGAAATGAAATATAACGACAAGCACATAAAACATAAAATAACCAAGAAACATTAAGAGAATTCTGAATGACAACACAATAAATAGTCAAAGTTCTAATGCCAAAAAGTAAAATGATGCAATTGGAAGAATAAGAAAAGAAGCAAAGGAGGGTGTCAGATAGTAGGGTCCTGTGGTGGCTGCTCGGGCTCTGGAGGTGGGGATTCAGCAGGACTGAGCACAAAGTCAGGAGGAGGCAGAAGTTCAGATGGGTCCCACTGTAGACGGCTGGCTAAATGTCTCCAACATTGGTATTGCCAACAGTCCATAGCCTGAGCTCAGATGGAAAGATCCTGCACCATCATGAATAGAGCCTCCAAAGAATGTGCTTGCGCCGGAGGTGGTGGCAGATCTGGAACGGGCAGATGGGGGGACTGATCGGGTTCAACTGGGAACTCCACCGGCTTCTCAACAGGCGGCTCTATCAGCTCGTCAATGGGCTCTTCTGTCGATTCATTTCCTACAGCCTCTAGATCACTAATCATCAAGATAAAAAATGGCTTCCTCGGAGGAAGGAGCTCTTGATGTGGCTCAAACGGAACCCAGCATCGGTGCACAACTCCGTGATCAGATAAGGATGTGCCAGGCTGGAAACTGTATAGTGGAAAATCTTCTTAATGCTTTCAAAGATAATATAACCGACATCTATCGACCTCCCAGTCATAATCAGATAAATTAGGATCGCCCTGTCAATGGTTACATCACTCAAGTGACCGCTCGAAAGCAAGTTGGTACAGATGAAGTGGGCCCAATAATGGGCCACTCGATTCAAATTGCCTTGCAAAATGCTTTTGGGCACCCCTCTTGACATCTTCCAAAAATTTTGCCCCGAGAGAGTCAGTTCTGCAACAACGTCATCCAAATCGGGGGTCTCCCCACTCATTCAGTACATGCAGAACTCACAGTTAGCTATCAAAGCAAGGTGATATTTGTCTCTAATTACTTGTTCATTGATAGTGACTGTGTGCCTATGGACTCGATACAAGTGTTTACGACAAAATGGGGCATTGGCATAAAATTCTTGGACGATGGGCACCATTACAGCAACGGGCTCATAACAGAATGTCCTCACTCTTCTGGCAGAAATTTGATCCACTACTTCCTGACTCTCAGTAGGCATAGTACTAAACTTCCTCCCTGGAATTAGAGCTCGATGGAAAGTGACTTCATTGTATTGCTCCTGAGCTGACAGGGACATAAAGCGAGAGCGATCGAAAGAAGCAACAGATAAAGATGAAGCTTCACCTCGGGCTTTCTTTTTAGGAGCCATTCAAAAGAAACCTGCCAAGAGAATTTATACATAGTTAACATGGGCAACTAAGCAACAAAGATGAAGTAAAAGCCCTAGGCTTATGCAATGCCAAATTTGAATGATTAGGATTCCTCTCTAAACTAGGCCCAAAGGTGAACCTATAAATAACTTCTATGATACAACAAGGGATTCAACCAACATGCAAGCACCACAAGCCATGAGCTATAATCAGCCAAATGAACCATTGCACAAATCAGTTCACAAGCTATGATCTATAATCCCAATAGCCACACTATGAAGTAAAATTAGTGTCCAAACAATTCCAACCAGAGGAGACATAAGGAGAAGCCATAGTTGCACCCAAGCAAGAGCAAATCAAGGGTTTACTTGCTTTCAGGCATTTAGACAAACAGTTAGTGTGCATGGAGGCAATTTCAAAATTAGTAAAATTCAAGACATCCCTGAGGCATTGTCCATAAGCTATGTGCAAATAAGGAAGGAATAGAGAGGCAACATCATGCAGAAAATAGCCGCACACACTTACAAGTTCATTCAGGAATTTTAACAAACAGGTGGTGTGCACAGATTTACTTCACTATTGCAATGTTCAAATCATATAAAAAACTTCTATCCATTCGTACAGAGCCATCTAATAAAGAGAAAATTACTCAGCAGCTAGAGAATTACCCAATGCAGTTACAAGGATTGGCAATGGAGACTTACCTTGGAATTCAGCGAGGAAGAACCAGCGAAGGGGAAGGAGAATAACACAGTACAAAATGAAATGACAAACGGATGCAGGGGTAGGAGGGGTTGAGGAGAAGACATGAGAAAGAGGGGTTGGGGTAGTGTGGCATGATATGGTAGGGAAAAGGGGACGACGTGGGGAAGAGAGAGAGAGACTGGCGAATAGGGAAATGGATGAGAGAGAGACACGGTGGAAACAATGAAATAACCTTTTTTATTTCTGAATGATATGACTCGCGCTGCAGCCTGGAGATTACGGCTGCAGTGAACACTGCCTCTGCCACCAAATAAAACTTCCCAGTGCGACTCACACCATGGCCTGATAAATCACGCCGTGGCCACTTTTGCTACTGGGCCTAAAAAGGCCGCAGCTGTGTTTATAACGCCGAGGCGACATTCACCACTAACTTCCATGTCAAAATTGCCTCATACGATTCATGCCGCGGCAACTCTTACTGCTGATCTCAATCAAGTTGTGGCCAGTTTTGCCACTAACTTCGAGTATGCCGCAGCACAGATTATGGAGCTGCGGCACAAATCTAACCTGATGCACTTACTTAAAAATTTTGTCTAATCTTACAGTTGTAGCACTATTTTCTTACTTTAAACACATCAAGTTTGAAATTTAAAGCATATAATAGGCAATAGATCAATTTCATAAAGTCAAAAATACTCCCCCCTTTTTGCTTTTGTGATCTTGGCCTCACTATTGCATGAATTATTTTGAACTCTTCCCAGAGCTCCGCATGATTAGCATCCTTCAGTAGATTCTCCTGAAACCAAAAATTTGCAATCACAAGTTACCCACATGAAATTTTGACAATCTTTGATCTGAAAAACAAAATTACAAGAAAAGGAACTTGGGTTGCCTCCCAAGAAGCTCAAAGTTTATAGTCCTTAGCCCAACTTTCAATGAATTCACATGCAGTCCTCCAGGGTGATTGTGGACTTTTGACGGTCCACCTTTCCTCCTTGATAGTGTTTGAGTCTCTGACCATTGACTTTGAATTTTCTATTTGACTCTTTTTCCATGATTTCCACAGCACCGAATGGAGAGGCATCAACTACTTCGAAAGGTCCTGACCACTGTGACTTGAGCTTGCCAAGAAAGAGCTTAAGACTCGAGTTATACAACAATACTAGTTGACCAGGGTCAAACTTCCTCGGTAAAATTTTTCTGTCATGCCATTGCTTTGTCCTTTCTTTATAGAGCTTGGAGCTATTATACGCATGAAGCCTGAATTCATCAAGCTCGTTAAGTTGCAATAGTCTTTTCCCACTAGCTCTCCTTAAGTCAAAATTCAATTTCTTCACAGCCTAAAAAGCATTATGCTCGAGTTCAACTGGTAGGTGACAAGCTTTACCAAAGACAAGCTTGTAAGGAGACATGCCAATTGGAGTTTTGAATGCTATACGATAGGCCCACAAAGCATCATCTAACTTTTCAGCCTAATCCTTTCTGGAGGGACCTACCATTTTCTCCAAAATCCTCTTTATCTCTCGATTAGAAACTTCACATTGGCCATTAGTCTGAGGATGATATGCCAAGGCCATCTTGTGTTGCACTCCATATTTCTTTAGAAATTCCTTGAGCTGGCGATTGTTAAAATGGGTCCCTTCATCACTAATGATTGCTCTAGGGGCTTCAAATCTGGTAAAAATCTTCTCCTTTAGAAATTTCATTATTGCCCTCACATCATTAGCGTGACAAGCCACTGCCTCAACCCACTTTGTCATGTAATCCACAGCCACAAGTATATATTGGTTGTTTTGAGAAGAAGTAAAAGGCCTCATGAAGTCTATTCCCCAAACATCAAATGCTTCTACTTCCAAAATATTATTAAGAGGCATCTCATGTCATTTAGATATGTTACCAGCTCTTTGGCATTTGTCACATCTCCCTACAAAAGTATGAGCATCCTTGAACAATGAGGGCCAATAAAAGCTCGATTAGAGGATTTTGGCTGCAGTTCTTTGCCCATTGAAATGTCCTCCGTATTCAGCTGCATGACATCTTAGTAGGATAGATTCTTGCTCCTCATCTGGGACACACCTTCGCAATATTTGATATGCACACATTCTAAATAAGAAGGGCTTGTCCTAGACATACAATTTTACATCATGTAGGAATCTCTTCCTTTGGTGTGAGCTCAAATCTGGAGGCAATACATGGCACACCAAATAATTCACATAATCCGCATACCATGGCACTTTGTTTTGCTCCACAAAAAATAAGCTCTCATCTGGGAAGGTCTCGCTAATCTATTTCTCTTGGTCATCCTGAGCTTCAGTACTCAGTCTAGACAAATGATCAGCTACATAGTTCTCAATACCCTTTTTATCCACTATCTCCAGATCAAATTCTTGTAGAAGCAGAACCCACCGAATAAGCCTTGGTTTGGAATCCTTCTTCTCAATCAAATACTTGATGGCTGAATGGTTAGTGAAAACCGTAACCTTGGTACCCACCAAATAAGATCTGAACTTCTCAAATGCATATACTACTGCCAACAACTCTTTCTCAGTGGTGGTATAATTCAGTTGAGCATCAGATAGAGTTTTACTAGCGTAGTATATTGGATGAAAGAGCCTCCATTTTCTTTGCCCCAGTACCGCCCCCACAACATAGTCGCTGGCATCACACATCACTTCAAAAGGCTTGGTCCAGTCAGGTGCCACGATAATAGGGGCAAATACTAATTTCTTCTTCAACTCTTCAAAAGCAATATGACATTGATGGTGAAACTTGAATGGAGTGTCTTTCTCAAGTAGTTGACAAAAGGGTTTGGCAATTTTTGAAAAATCTTTAATAAACCTCATGTAAAAACCTGCATGACCTAAGAAACTCTGAACTCCTTTTACACTGGTCAGAGGTGGAAGCTACTCAATTAGGGAAATTTTAGCCTTATCCACCTCAAGGCCTTTACTGGAAACTCGATGACCGAGTACTATACCCTCTTGCACCATAAAGTGGCACTTTTCCCAATTCAGGACTAAATGAGTTTCCTCACATCTTTTCAAAACTTGCCCCAAATTAGCAAGGCATTCTTCAAATAAGTCCCCAAAAACTGAGAAATCATCTATAAAAATTTCCATGGTCTGCTCAATCATATCGGAGAAAATGGACATCATGCATCTCTGGAATGTAACGGGTGCATTGCATAATCCAAATAGCATCCTTCTAAAAGTGATTGTGCCATAAGGACATGTGAAGGTTGTCTTCTCCTGGTCTTCAGGGGCAATAGAAATCTGATTATATCCCGAATACCCATCCAAGAAACAAAAGTAGGCCTTCTCAACTAACCTATCCAACATTCGGTCAATGAAGGGTAATGGAAAATGATCTTTTCTTGTGGTAGTATTGAGTTTTCGATAGTCCATACATACCCGCCATCTCGTCACTGTTCTTATGGGAATCAACTCATTATGGGTGTTAGCCACTACGGTCATACCTCCTTTCTTTGGAACGCATTGGACCGGGCTCACCCATGAGCTATCTGAAATTGGATAAATAATCCCAGCATCCAGCTATTTCAAAATTTCTTTCTTCACCACTTCCTTCATTATTGGGTTAAGCCTTATTTGATGCTCAACAAATTTCTTGTGATTGTCCTCTAATAGGATTTTATGCATATAGATAGAGGGACTTATCCCTTTTATGTCTGCTATTGACCATCAAATGGCTTTCTTAAAACCTTTAAGCACTCGAAGAAGCTCACTTTCTTGTTGTTCGGAGAGAGCAGTAGAGATTATTACTAGCAATATGCACTCTTCCCCCAGGTAAGCATATTTCAAATGGGGAGGTAATGGTTTCAACTCTAGAGATGGAGGTTCCTCCACTGATGGTTTCAACATAGATTTGATTCCAATTGATGCATCGAGTGGTTCAAACTGTTGAGAAGCCTTAGAATGCTTTTGGGTAGCTTCTAATAACTTAATACATTAATTTACTCCATTATGCTCCTTCCTAGCTAGACCAACCAATGATGCTTCTAGAGGATCCTTAAGAGTTGATTCAATGAACTCATCATGTACTGCATGGGTGATTAGACACACAAAGCAACATTCTTCAGGTTCATTTGGGCTCTTCATTGCCTTATACATGTTGAATGTCACCTCCTAGTCATTCACCCTCATAGTGAGCTCTCCTTTTTGTACATCAATCAATGTTCTTCCTGTGGCCAAAAAGGGTCTACCCAAAATGATAGGAATATCCTTGTCTTCTTTATAGTCCAAGACTATAAAATTTGCTGGGAAAATTTGTGACGACTCTAGCTTCTAATATCAGTGATTATAGCTAAATACACAATTAATAGATAATGATCAAGGTTTGGAGTCGTTGCAATTAGTTACATTAAGAAAATATAGGGGAAATTTAAACCTTGATACTACTAGGATCATCAACTAACAACCATAACGGGAACATGCATAAAAGGGGTTTGTACCATCATTAAAGGTTTAGGATTCATCCATTAATCAATTTCAACCCACAAAAACATCCCCCCCAATGTACTCAAACTATTCCCTAACATTACCCTTACTGAAGTTAAGGTTTCTAGGTCAAATATAGGAGTTTGGGGACCTGCGCCGCGACTTGGAACTTTCCCGCCGCGGCTAAGTTAGGTTCTGGAGCTCAAAAACCACATTTTTAAACTTGCGCCGCGGCCCAGTTACTCTCTGGAATTTTCCTGACTTTCGCCGCGGCGAGTTGGACCTGCGCCGCGGCCAACCTATATGGCGCCGCGGCGAGTTTTGCTACTGTAACCTCCCAAATTAATTTTCTCGACTCGCGCCGCGGCGAGACTTATTGCGCCGCGGCGAGGCTACGTTCTGTCACCCCCTGGGCAATTATTTTCGCTCCGCGCCGCGGCGAGATTTCTCAAGCCGCGGCGTCCCTCGCCAATGTCACTTCCTAGGCCGCGGCGAAGCCTTCCTGGCCGCAGCGTGATTCCCTTCTGTCACTGTTTTCACTACATTTCGCCATCTACTCTCCATTTTTCTTCTTAGGGACACTCTAAGGTCACTTTCCCTCAATTTATATGGCTCTGATGGCATTTATCTACCCTATTTACTTAGCTATTCTTCCATTACCAATTCAAAACTTATGTGTCCATTTCTCTCCTCTAATTACCTTCTATCAACAAGTTTATACAGTAACAACAATAGATTATACATGAACTACCGGTAGCTATCCTTTAATACTCAATCAACAGGGGTTCCATACAATAGGGGTCGTACCAATATTTCAAAAGTTACATTTCCATTGACAACCATATTATAGGTCAACAAAGTTTACAGCAGATCATATGAATCCATACATCAAATACTAAGTTAAGATGAGGTCTCACCCTTTAATACATACATTCTCAGTAAATCAAATGTTCAAGCCTACACTTGGCAATGCAGATACATGATGATGCTATACATTAAGGAATACAAAATTAGCATCTATACTAGCTAAGTCAGCCCAAGTGTAGCCATCTCCCCATAGGTTGAAGCTTATGGATTTTCATCCACTTGCTTACCCTTATCCTTACCCTAGGAACTTTCACCTAAAATATTGATCCCATAACACGGGGTGAGATATAAATCTCAGTAACCGAAACAATTCCATCATATAATCCAGTTTAATCAACATATATGCATGAATCAAAATCCATATCAGAATCATATCAGTCATTTCAGCAAATGAAACAATTAGGCTATCATGATTACTATCCCATACTAGCAATCATATAATCACATGTTAAAGGCCATTAACACTAGGAGAGGCCCGTCCACGGCACCTACTCCCCATTGAGCACACCAGGGCTCAGTGCATCTGGGGTTTGATCATAACCCGGTGCCCGATCGCGACACATGCACGGGTGGCAGCCGCACCACAGCTCCACCATGGACTCACAAGGTCCAATCATGATACAACAGATAGCCAACCAATTCATTCAACATTTCAAATCATTCATATATAGCAAATATGAAATTAAAGCAGATACATGCATGGAATTAATGTAAACCCCGGTTACCTCACTTGCAGACAATTGCAACAGCCACCACAAATCCCAAATTCGGACTCAAGTATCTCCCACCAGAATTCTCAATGTTTCACCCAAAATCCTAAGCAAATTTGTACCAAGTTAATACCCATAATATAAATAAGCTATGGGGGTCTCAAACCAACAAAGAAAGCATCAAAATAGGGGTTTAAACTCATCTAATATCAGCCCTAACCTCAACTTACGAATTTCATCCAGAAAATCCCCAAATAACCACATTTCAGATTTTGGGTAAAGTGAAAATCCTCTAAATGAAAAACTAATCGGACCAAATTAAAGAGAAAGATGAGGGGGTTAAGTTCTATAACTATTACCTTGGCCAAATCTTGCTCTAAGTGTGTGGAAATGCAGAATCTTTGCCCCAAACCCTAGCCTCCTTCTCAACCTCCGAATTTGCCTCTTGAGTTTCAGAAAAATGAAAGTGTGGCTGAAGCAATTAGGGTTTAGATGGGTTTAAGTTGGGTCAAAAGGCTGGGTCATGGGTTGCTCCAAGTCCAAACCCAATTGGGCTTCAGATTTTGCTTATTGGGCCAGTTTTTAAGTGTTGGGCTGCATAATTCTGTTGGGCCAGTTTTCACTTATTGGGTTGCTGAAGTTTAATAGGTTTTGGGCCTAATTTGAAGGGCTCAAGGGCTTGGGTCTGCACAAGGGTAATTGGGCCACTTAATTGAGCCTATACAAGATAAATCTTGGGCCTCTATCTCATTAAATTAGTTTGGGTTTACCTCTAATTCATTGGGCCTCCATTAGCCTCTTATCATGATTTAATTAATTTGGGCTTAGATGTAAATCTCCATCCTAAATAAATTCTCAACCCATATTAACAATTTATCTCTCTAGAATACCTATTCACTAACTTGCCCAATTATGCTCTATTAATTATCCTTAATTAATCTTAATCCATAATTAACACCTTAATTAATTTCGGGGTGTTACATTCTCCCCTCCTTTTAGAAATTTTGTCCTCAAAATTAGACATACCTTACTCAAATAATGCAGGAAAATCCTTCCTCATTGCTTCTTCTGTTTCCCAAGTTGCTTCATCTGGAGTAAGTCCCTTCCATACTACCTTTACCAGGAGGATGTCCTTATTACGCAGCTGTTTGACTTTTGAGTCCACAATCCTTTCCGGTTCAACCACATATGACAAATCATCTTGTAGATGCACATTCTCATGCTCAATGACATGCAAAGGGTCCGGGTGGTACTTTTTCAGTTGAGACACATGGAATACATCATGCAATCTGGCTAGGTTTGGAGGTAAAGCAACTCTATAGGCCACTGGTCCTATCCTTTCAAGGATTTGGAAAGGACCAAGATAACGAGGACTGAGCTTTCTTGTCCTGATAGACCTTCCCACACCCGTCACCGGAGTAGCCTTAAGGAACACATGGTCTCCTACCTCAAATTCTAAGGGTCTCCTTCTCTTATCTGCATAACTCTTTTGCCTACTCTGGGCAGCCAACAATTTCTTTCTGATGAGTTCTATCTGGTAGGTGGTTTGGTCCACTATGTCTGGACCCAAGAGACTCCTCTCACCCAACTCTACCCAACACAAGGGTGATCGACACTTCCTCCCATAAAGTGCCTCAAATGGTGCCATCTGGAGGCTGGAATGGTAACTATTATTATAAGCAAACTCAGCTAAAGGCAAGTACACATCCCAACTCCCTTTCAATTCTAGCACACTAGCTCTCAGCATATCCTCAAGGGTTTGAATGGTCCTCTCAGTCTGTCCATCAGACTGAGGATGATAGGCAGTACTAAAGTTAAGACTAGTACCCAAAGCTTCTTGTAGAGACTGCCAAAATTTTGATGTGAATCTTGGGTCTCTATCTGACACAATGCTATTAGGAACGCCATGTAACCTTACAATCTCACGAACATACAATTGAGCTAGTCTATCTAGAGGATAAGTAGCTCTAATAGGTAGAAAGTGGGCAGACTTCGTCAATCTATCCACAATCACCCAAATAGCATCATACCCCGAGGATGTTCTAGGCAAACCCATCACAAAATCCATGGATATACTATCCCATTTCCATTCTGGAATTTCTAAAGGCTGTAACAAACCTGCGGGTCTTTGGTGCTTAATCTTAACCCTCTGACAAATTAGACACCTAGCCACAAACTCTGCTATGTCTGACTTCATTCCAGGCCACCAAAAGCTCTTCTTTAAATCCCTATACATCTTAGTGGTGCCCAGATGAATGGTGTACCGACTCTTATGAGCTTCTGATAACACTATGTTCCTCAACTCCTCATCCTTAGGTATGCATACTCTACCTTGGTACCTCACCAAACCATCTTCTGATAGGTCAAAATCCTTGACCTCACCACTACCCAGTTGCTCTTTAATTCCTCCCCAATAGGCATCTAACTCTTGGGCTTCTTTAATCCTTTTTCTAAGGTCATTTTCTATCCTCAATTCTCCCAAAAGAAGACTACTAGGGTTCATTGAAATTGATAAATTCAAATCTCTCATTTCCTCAATCAACCTTTGCTCTCTAAGCATCATCATTGCCATGTGAATAGATTTCCTACTCAAGTCATCGGCGACCACATTCGCCTTCCCTGGATGATACTTCAAGGAGAAATCATAGTCCTTAAGGAATTCCATCCACCTCCTTTGCCTCATGTTCAACTCCTTTTGGTCAAACAAGTACTTCAAACTTTTGTGATCACTATACACCTCAAATTGGGCACCATAGAGATAGTGCCTCCAAATCTTAAGGGCAAAAACTACAGCCGCTAGCTCTAGGTCATGGGTAGGGTAATTCTCTTCATGGGGTCTAAGTTGTCTAGAAGCATAGGCTATCACTCTACCTTGTTGCATTAGGACACACCCTAATCCCTTCTTAGAAGCATCACTATAGATTGTGAATGTCTCTTTTGGATCAGGTATCACTAACACAGGTGCGGTGGTAAGTCTATCTTTAAGCTCTTGAAAGGCATTCTCACACTTAGCATCCCACACAAATGGTTGGTCCTTTCTAGTCAGTTTGGTCAAAGGCATGGCCAACTGAGAAAATCCCTTAATGAATCTTCTGTAGTAGCCGGCTAGACCTAAGAAGCTACGGATTTTGGTCACCGTTTTGGGTCTCTCCCAATTTAGTACCGCCTCTACCTTGCTAGGATCTACCGCTACCCCTTGTTCTGATATCACATAACCTAGGAATTTGACCTCCCGTAACCAAAACTCACATTTGCTCAACTTAGCATACAACTGATGCTCTCTCAAGGTCTGAAAAACTATCCTAAGATGCTCTTCATGCTCTTCACTACTTTTAGAGTAGATGAGGATGTCGTCAATGAACACTACCACAAACCGGTCAAGATAAGGCCTAAAAATCCTATTCATGTAATCCATGAAAATGGCAGGGGCATTGGTTAACCCAAAAGGCATAACTAGGAATTCATAATGGCCATATCGAGTCCTAAAGGCTGTTTTAGGTACATCCTCAGCCTTGACCCTAAGTTGGTGATATCCCGATCTAAGGTCAATCTTTGAAAAGACCGACGCTCCAGCTAATTGGTCAAGCAAGTCATCAATTCTAGGCAAAGGGTATTTATTCTTAACAGTCGCTTGGTTCAGTTGCCTATAGTCAATACAAAGTCTAAGGCTACCATCTTTCTTCTTGACAAATAAAACTGGTGCTCCCCATGGAGACACACTTGGCTTAATAAACCCTCTCTCAAGTAACTCTTCTAATTGACTTTTTAACTCAACCAACTCAGCAGGCGCCATTCTATACGGGGCCTTAGAGATTGGACCAGTACCGGGTACCAAATCAACAGAAAACTCTAGCTCTCTCTCTGGAGGTAGTCCACTAAACTCCTTAGGGAAAACCTCAGGGAACTCACTAATCACCGGTATATCCTCTAACCCATCCTCAACTTCAACATGCAATGAAAAGAACACTAGAAACCCTTGGCATCCACGCCTAAGGCACCTCCCGGCTTGGGCGGCAGACACACAGGTAAGCTCAGTCACAGGACAAGTTCCAGGTATGTTTGCAGGTAAGGAAATAGTTTTACGGTTGCAGTCCAGTATCACATTATTAGCAGACAACCAGTCCATGCCAATGATTACATCAAAATCACACAAAGGGATACAAATCAAGTCAAGGGTAGTACAACGGCTATCCAATTGTACAGTACAATTTAAGCATACATCAGATGTAATCATAGAATATCCAGTAGGGGTGGACACAGATAATTCAAATAGCAACAAGCTAATTTTAAGACCCAGACGCTTAACACAGTCATATGAGATGAGTGAGTGGGTCGCACCCGAATCAAACAATGCATCTACGACATGATTATGGACAAGCAATGTACCTCGGATCAGGCTAGGGGATCTACTAGCCTCATGCTGCGTAAGGGCGAACACCCTTCCTTGGATAGGCGACTTAATTGATGAGGCCGACTCACGTGACACTGTGCAAGTTCGCGCATAGTGTCCCGGCTTTCCACAATTGTAACACACAGGACAAGGCCCGTTCCCATGGTTCTTCCCACACTTGGCACAAGTGGGTGGGGCACTCATTGCAATTCTCGGTGGTCCCATACTTCTTCTTTGAGGGATATTCCTAGGGGGTGGTCTCCTTCCCCAAGAGCCACTCCCACCATGGGTTCCTTTCTTGCTTCCGCCCCTAAAGGGCTCTATGCCCCGGTCACGTTTTCCTTCCAGGGTTTTCTTTTTCTTGGCCTCAGTCTCCATCATGGCCCTTTCTGTCACCCTACACTTCTCCACTAGTTCATCAAAGTTGCGGATTTGTAGGGACATAATTTTATCCTTGATCTCTGGTCTCAGGCCCCTCTCAAATTTCTCAGCTTTCCAAGGCTCATCATCAAACCTCTTCAGGTAGGAGGAGAAGCAAGACAGCTGAATGAATTTGGCCGCATATTGGTCTACATTCATATCCCCTTGCTCAAGGAAGTTAAACTCAGCTTCCTTGTCGGCCCTCACTGATGGGGGAAAATATTTGCTTTCAAATGCTGTTTGAAAGCTCTCCCAGGTCAAGGGTATCTCCCTTGCAACCAATAATCTAGAGGCACTCTTCCACCAGTGCTCTGCCTCACCTTCCAACTTATAGATGGCCAGCTTTGCTTTTTGTTCGGTGGTGCAAGTCATAACCCCGAAGATCTTCTCTATTTGCATTAGCCACTTCTCGGCCTTCTCAGTGTCTAACTCCCCCAAAAATGATGGAGGATTAGCCTTTTGGAACTTAGACAACACCACAGAGAGGTCACCATCCTCTCCCACACCAGGGTTTTGACCAGCCCCCACACGATTTCTCACTGGCACCTCTTGGTTTTGCTTACTCATATTCTCATGAAGTTGTTGCAGCACTTGCACAGTCGCTGCATGGGCCATGGCTTGCTCTTGAAGCCGATCAGTCATTGCCCTCACTGTAGTTTCATGGGCCTCAGCTTGTTCCTTCATTCGGTTGGCCATGGCCTCTTGCATCTCTCTTAACATCTCAGTGGTTTCTCTACGAGTAGCCATTTAACTCTTCAAAGCTACAAGCACAACCACAAGCATTCCCCATTAAGCTACAGCCCAAGGCAACCAAAACACACTCCACCCATGGCAGATACATAGATATATAGGTATGAGAGTTATCATCAGGCCACAATGTTCATATTCCTATCATGCATGCATCATGATTGCCAAGTTTTCTAACAACAAAGATATAAATCAACACATTTTCCTGAACCATTGCTCTGATACCAACTGTGACGACCCTAGCTTCTAATATCAGTGATTATAGCTAAATACACAATTAATAGATAATGATCAAGGTTTGGAGTCGTTGCAATTAGTTACATTAAGAAAATATAGGGGAAATTTAAACCTTGATACTACTAGGATCATCAACTAACAACCATAACGGGAACATGCATAAAAGGGGTTTGTACCATCATTAAAGGTTTAGGATTCATCCATTAATCAATTTCAACCCACAAAAACATCCCCCCCAATGTACTCAAACTATTCCCTAACATTACCCTTACTGAAGTTAAGGTTTCTAGGTCAAATATAGGAGTTTGGGGACCTGCGCCGCGACTTGGAACTTTCCCGCCGCGGCTAAGTTAGGTTCTGGAGCTCAAAAACCACATTTTTAAACTTGCGCCGCGGCCTGGAACTCTTGCGCCGCGGCCCAGTTACTCTCTGGAATTTTCCTGACTTTCGCCGCGGCGAGTTGGACCTGCGCCGCGGCCAACCTATGTGGCGTCGCGGCGAGTTTTGCTACTGTAACCTCCCAAATTAATTTTCTCGACTCGCGCCGCGGCGAGACTTATTGCGCCGCGGCGAGGCTACGTTCTGTCACCCCCTGGGCAATTATTTTCGCTCCGCGCCACGGCGAGATTTCTCAAGCCGTGGCGTCCCTCGCCACTGTCACTTCCTAGGCCGCGGCGAAGCCTTCCTGGCCGCGGCATGATTCCCTTCTGTCACTGTTTTCACTACATTTCGCCATCTACTCTCCATTTTTCTTCTTAGGGACACTCTAAGGTCACTTTCCCTCAATTTATATGGCTCTGATGGCATTTATCTACCCTATTTACTTAGCTATTCTTCCATTACCAATTCAAAACTTATGTGTCCATTTCTCTCCTCTAATTACCTTCTATCAACAAGTTTATACAGTAACAACAATAGATTATACATGAACTACTGGTAGCTATCCTTTAATACTCAATCAACAGGGGTTCCATACAATAGGGGTCGTACCAATATTTCAAAAGTTACATTTCCATTGACAACCATATTATAGGTCAACAAAGTTTACAGCAGATCATATGAATCCATACATCAAATACTAAGTTAAGATGAGGTCTCACCCTTTAATACATACATTCTCAGTAAATCAAATGTTCAAGCCTACACTTGGCAATGCAGATACATGATGATGCTATACATTAAGGAATACAAAATTAGCATCTATACTAGCTAAGTCAGCCCAAGTGTAGCCATCTCCCCATAGGTTGAAGCTTATGGATTTTCATCCACTTGCTTACCCTTATCCTTACCCTAGGAACTTTCACCTGAAATATTGATCCCATAACACGGGGTGAGATATAAATCTCAGTAACCGAAACAATTCCATCATATAATCCAGTTTAATCAACATATATGCATGAATCAAAATCCATATCAGAATCATATCAGTCATTTCAGCAAATGAAACAATTAGGCTATCATGATTACTATCCCATACTAGCAATCATATAATCACATGTTAAAGGCCATTAACACTAGGAGAGGCCCGTCCACGGCACCTACTCCCCATTGAGCACACCAGGGCTCAGTGCATCTGGGGTTTGATCATAACCCAGTGCCCGATCGCGGCACATGCACGGGTGGCAGCCGCACCACAGCTCCACCATGGACTCACAAGGTCCAATCATGATACAACAGATAGCCAACCAATTCATTCAACATTTCAAATCATTCATATATAGCAAATATGAAATTAAAGCAGATACATGCATGGAATTAATGTAAACCCCGGTTACCTCACTTGCAGACAATTGCAACAGCCACCACAAATCCCAAATTCGGACTCAAGTATCTCCCACCAGAATTCTCAATGTTTCACCCAAAATCCTAAGTAAATTTGTACCAAGTTAATACCCATAATATAAATAAGCTATGGGGGTCTCAAACCAACAAAGAAAGCATCAAAATGGGGGTTTAAACTCATCTAATATCAGCCCTAACCTCAACCTACGAATTTCATCCAGAAAATCCCCAAATAACCACATTTCAGATTTTGGGTAAAGTGAAAATCCTCTAAATGAAAAACTAATCGGACCAAATTAAAGAGAAAGATGAGGGGGTTAAGTTCTATAACTATTACCTTGGCCAAATCTTGCTCTAAGTGTGTGAAAATGCAGAATCTTTGCCCCAAACCCTAGCCTCCTTCTCAACCTCCGAATTTGCCTCTTGAGTTTCAGAAAAATGAAAGTGTGGCTGAAGCAATTAGGGTTTAGATGGGTTTAAGTTGGGTCAAAAGGCTGGGTCATGGGTTGCTCCAAGTCTAAACCCAATTGGGCTTCAGATTTTGCTTATTGGGCCAGTTTTTAAGTGTTGGGCTGCATAATTCTGTTGGGCCAGTTTTCACTTATTGGGTTGCTGAAGTTTAATAGGTTTTGGGCCTAATTTGAAGGGCTCAAGGGCTTGGGTCTGCACAAGGGTAATTGGGCCACTTAATTGAGCCTATACAAGATAAATCTTGGGCCTCTATCTCATTAAATTAGTTTGGGTTTACCTCTAATTCATTGGGCCTCCATTAGCCTCTTATCATGATTTAATTAATTTGGGCTTAGATGTAAATCTCCATCCTAAATAAATTCTTAACCCATATTAACAATTTATCTCTCTAGAATACCTATTCACTAACTTGCCCAATTATGCTCTATTAATTATCCTTAATTAATCTTAATCCATAATTAACACCTTAATTAATTTCGGGGTGTTACAAAATTAGCTTGTCAACCTTCACCAGGACATCTTCAATAACCACATTAGGGTAGGCTAGAGATCGATCAGCTAGTTGCAAGGTGACAGTTATTGGTCTTGCCTCTCCCAACCCAAGCTTCTTGAAAGTTGACAGTGGCATTAGGTTCACACTTACCCCTAAGTAGCACAAAGCATTTCTAGCAAAATGTTTTCCAATGTTACAAGGAATGGTGAAACTCCCCGGGTCTTTCATCTTAGGTGGTAATTTCTTTTGCAAAATCGCACTGCATTCTTGAGTTAAAGCCACCATTTCAAATTCTCCAAATTGCCTCTTATTGGACAGCACATCCTTTATAAATTTAGCGTAACTTGGTATCTGCTCCGAAGCTTCTGCAAAGGGATTGTTAATGTGGAGCTGCTTGAAGATTTCTAAGAATTTTTTATATTGCTTATCCAGGTTCTTCTTCTTAAAGCGTTGAGGAAATGGTAGTGGGGGAATGATTCTCTCTTGACCTTTTGCTTGACTACTCTTCTCAGCATTGTCATTCCTCTTCTCCACCACATCATTCTTCTCCTCCACAGGTTTCTCCTTCTCAATCTCCTTTTCCACCTTACCTTGATCTTGATCAGACTTATTGGCTTGCTTTGATGGTAATACTTCTGGCAACTCTTTGCCACTTCTCAATGCAGCTGCCTTACATTCCTCTTTACCTTCTCTCCTAGGCTTAGGAATAGTGTCACTTGGTAGCACCCTGAGCTGTCTTGAATTTATAAATGAAGCCAATTGACTGATTTGCACTTTTATATTCTGGATTGCGGTCTCATGTTTCATCATTGTTGCATCTTATCTGGCTAAGATGGCATCTTGCTTAGCCATGTACTGCATGAGCATTTCTTCCATGTTTAGCTTCTTTTCTGGCATTGGTGGTCTTCCTGGAGTAGAGAATCCAGGGGGATGAGGAGGTCTCATACCAAAAGAGGATGACTAAGCCTAATTTTGTCCCTGGCTCCATGAGAAATTTGGATAATTCCTCCATCCTAGGTTATAGGTGTTGGAGTAGGGATTGTTTTGGTTTTTCCTATAGTTGCCCATGTAGTTAACTACTTTTACTAAAGAAGGGCATTGATCACTATAATGTTCTTCTCCACAGTGCTCATAAATAATTACTAGAGCTTGAATAGCATTAACCCCCATTGGTGCACTGAATCGTGTTTCAAGACTATCAAATCTCTTGTTTATTGCAGCCATCTGAGTCGAGAGTGTGGTTAGAGCATCAATTTCATGTACCCCAGCCACCTTTTTCTTATGAGGTCTGGATGTAGACCATTAGAGAGAGTTAGCTGCCATATTCTCCAGTAAATTATAAGCTACATCAACATTCAAGTTACCTGTGATACTCCCATTTGAAGCTGAGTCAAGGATGGCTTTTGTCTTAAGTAACAATCTATTGTAGAAAGTTTGCACTTGCACCCATTTAGGAAATCCATGATTCGGGCACTTCTTCAACAATTCCTTGAATCTTTCCCAGGCTTCATATAATGGCTCATCATCTTGTTGCATGAAGGAGGTAATGTCATTTCTCAACTCTACTGATCGAGTTGGTGGAAAAAATCTGGCTCTAAATCTTGTAACTAAATCATCCTAAGTAGCTACGGACCCATCTGGCAATGAGTTAAGCCATACCTTAGCCTTGTCCCTTAAGGAGAGTAGAAATAGCCTCAGCCAAATTGCATCATCCGATACTCCATTCTGCTTAAAGGAATCACACACCTTTAAGAAGTTGGAGAGGTGAGTGTTTGGGTCTTTAAGAGGGGAACCACTAAAATTGCCCAGCCATTTGAAGCATCTGCAACACTACTTGCTTCATTTCAAAATTGTTTGCTTGAATGGCTGGTCTTCTTATACTGGAGTGGTATCCTTGCATATTCAAAGTAGCAAAATCATTTATTGTGCGGACACAATTTTCATCCTCATTCGCCATTTTTGTGGTCGAGTCGGAAGCTTCACTATCGTCACTCTGGGTTTGATTAGATGCTTCTTCAGATTCTTCTTGAAACAAAACCACTTCTAGACTTTCAATTTCTTGCATATGAGGTAGTGCACTCATAGAAGGGAGCCACTATAAAACAAAACAGAAAAGAAATTGAAAATAGATAAAGTAAAAATATGCACAGTGCTTAAGTTCAAACTAGATGTGCTAGTATCAATATTGATAGGGAAATATTTTGGCACTTAAATCCCCAACAACGGCGCCAAAAACTTGTTGCTCTCTTTGAAGCGTACACACAAGTATACATATTGCGAAGGTAATATAGTGATAAGAAAAGATCGTTCCCACGAGGATTTGTTGTCAAAACATTGTCAAGTACTGAAATTCACACCCTAATTTAAATTAAGCGAATCAATTCTTAATTTCTGGTGTTAAAAAGAGGTTGTTTATGGATTAAAACTATACAGAACTCAAGATTAATATTTAGATATTCCGAGCAATTAGTGGCATCTAGGATTATTAGTCCTCTTATACTTTATAGCAATTAGCTCAACATTCAGTACTTTTGCTCTTAATAGTAATACATGTTGGTCTAGGATTATGTCATTCCTATATATATTTTTCCAAATATTATATAGGGCTCCCAGTTCATTTTATAATTCCTTACAAAATTAACTAAGATCAAACTATTATCACAATACCTACTTAGACCATGTGAGGTTATTGAGTATATTCCTATCTCAATAACTAAACTATCCACTTACTCAGGCAAGTTTCAAGTACCCACACCACTCAACTTTTGATCTAACCTCCCTTTCCCTTTCCCAAGTTCAAGTTAGGTATCAAATCAATCTAATTGTTAGCCAATCAATTAGAAAGCATGAAGCATAAAGTTGAATGAACAAATATTAACCATTGATTGCAAAGTTAGAATGAAGAACAACCACTAATCCATACAAAAGTTCCTAATAATCCTAGATTAGAGAGGGTTTAGCTACACATGATCATAAAGTCCCAAGACAAAGTTGAAGCAACAATCAGATACAACAATAAAAAATGATAAAGACAGAAGAAAGGAAGAAGAAACTCCAAAACGAGATGGTTTCAGCTTCAATCCTCAATCTCCAACTTCACTTTCCTTTAAAATGCCTTCTTAGCTTCCCCTTAGCCTCTACTCAGTTGGAGTAACACAAAAACGACCCAGAATGATGGTTGCCTCGACTCTCACTCACATATGAAGCTTCAAACCCTTAGAAATTCTGAAAACAAAATGCTGCGTTCAGTTAATTCGAATTGCACTGCGGCTCAGCGTCTTGCGCCACAGTGATAGTGAGTTATGTGTGACTGAGGGCCGCAGCCTGAAATGATACGCCGCGGTGAGACTTCGTTCTGAGAGACTCCATGCCACGGCTCAACATACACACTATGGATTTTTATTCATTCGAATAGCGTCGCGGCTCCTTAATATAGCGCCTCGGCGTGTTTTGCTTCTGACTGAATTCTAGTCGTGGCCATAACATGGTCTGCCGTGGGGCAAGTTGCACAGCACGCTTTCCCTTGTATTCTTCATTGTTAGCCGTGGCGTGATCTACAAAGCCACCACTTTACAGCCTCTTTTTCCTGAGATTGCTCAATACTCTTTAACCCATATATCCTATAAGAAAAACAAAATGTGATTAGTTATCAATATACTCAGAATTAAGGTATAAATGCTGATTTTTCAAGTAAGTATTGAGTATAGAGCTGCTCATCGTAAATATGTTCATTTTCTTTTATGTAAGTATCATTTACCTTATAAGTAGAGGCTAATCATCATATTTACTGAGAGAAAATATGTACAATAACATGAATAGTTCGGAATTATCAAGTACACATCATAAATTTTCCAAAAAAGTATAATTTGCCTAATTTGAAAGTCCCTAACCAAAGTTCTGTATTTTTAAAGGGTAGGTCATAATATATGTTATATGAGGCAATTGAAGGGCATATGAACAAGTTAGCTTAGATATGCATTGAATACTTAATTTTTCATATTTAATATGATATTTTTGGCATGTTAAAATGCTAGAGTGGTATTTAGACAAGAAGACCAAGAAGTGGGAAACTAATCTAGTAAAGGCTAAGTAAAAGAGACAAGTGAACAAAATAGACAAGGCAAGAGACAAAGTAAAAGGTTTGGCACAAGTTCTCCATATTCCATGTAGCATGTCTCCTTCTTCTTATACATGCTTGTTTCCTTGAGTGTTTGGATACTTGTATGCTATGACATATTATATGGTGCTATGTTTGTATGTTTGAACTAATTTGATGTAATATGCTTGGTTTAGTATATGTTATAGTATTGATGATGCCCAAAGAGGGAATTAAGCATAATAGTTCTTCCTTAAGTGAAACTCAATTAATTTATGTTTTAAGAGTCATAGCCACTGACAGATTGAACAAGTATGTATATGTTAGTCTTAGTATTTTATTAGTTATGCTGTATGTGTACTTATGTTCTTTATGCTTAGGATGACTTG
Organism: Erythrophleum fordii; assembly: GCA_032878935.1. Lineage (NCBI taxonomy): Eukaryota > Viridiplantae > Streptophyta > Magnoliopsida > Fabales > Fabaceae > Erythrophleum > Erythrophleum fordii. The sequence goes on along the minus strand of JAVQMF010000054.1, from coordinate 23,627,298 downwards.
ATATATACATTGAATGTGAAGCATGCTATTGAGATTCTTCCCAAAATCCCATTCCTATCTCCATTCCTAGTCAACCCATATTAGGTAAAGAAAAGCAAAGCACTAAAGGAAAGCAAAGATGCCCAATGAAGCAATTAATTGGGAGAAGAGAATAGATTATGTTATTTAACTTTATAATGATGTATTTGTATTTATAAGATGTATAAAAGAAATCCCTAATATGATTACAATGTATTGGAAAGTTAATTATAACAACCTCAAATCCTAATCAAGCTAATCATACACAAATGCATTTCTAATCATGCATAATTAAGAGTTAATTAGGATAATGAACTAGCAACAAGTGAAACTACAGGAAAATTTGAACCTTTGGATTATCAATAATCACCATCAAGATATACAAGAGGATTTATGATGACTTCCTAATTTTGGTACTATTTGGTACATTTTACAGTGGAATAAGAAGTCATTTAATTGTTTGTTTTTACAAGTTTTGCATCTTAGTGTAGATTTTTCTTTAGTTAGTGCAAATAAATATAATGTATTTTTTGTGGTTATCTTTAGCAAATTTTTATTTCATTTTGTGTTTACGTTAGTTTCAAAAGAGAGATAGAGGCCTGCTAGAAGGACATGAAAAGAAGGTTGGAAATTCAAGAGAAAATTAGCAATTGTCTTGGCAATAGCAAGGGTATTAGTTCATAATGGTGAGTTTATGGCTCATTGAAAATCTAGAGAAAGTCTAGCAACAGCATAGGCAATAGTGAGAAGACTTAGGGTCTAAAACTGGCACTGCTCTCACAAACACGAGAGGTATTTTTTACTATAACAAGATGCATTTACTAAAACACATAATTTTGATTTTTGACTATAAGATGCAAGAAGCAACTAGGGTTTCAATATTCTGAGGCTTTTGGAGTGAGTTATGAAGGGGAAACGCACAAAGGAGTAAGATCTTGGATGTAAGAAGCTTAGATTAAAGCTTAGAGACCAAAAAATTGCACTAATATTGAGTTTTCCTTACCTTTTACCTTTCTTCTTTTATGGATTCTTGTTTTTCTAAACTTTTTGCTTGGTTTGTAATGTTAAAATCCATGTGTGGGTAGATATTGTGGATTCTAGGTTTTCTTGAACCTTATTGCCATGTAATTGAGATTTTATGCATTTAATATGGTTTAATCTTATATTTGAGTGCTTAATCTGGTTTGTATTGTTCATTTAAGAACTTGGACACCTCTTCTATGAATTTGGAGGTTAGGAGTAGCCCTTAAGAAAGGGAAATCTTAATGGACCATAGGATTAAGCAACTTAGAATTAAGTTGATCTAATTTCCTTCTTAGGTATAGAGATATATCTAAGGAATTTAAGTAGTTTAAGAGGATTAAGCATAATTGACCTAATTAATTGTGAGAGAGATTTGCAATTAAATAGGAAAAAGTTAAAATAATTTGAGAGACACTTTAGCTTAACTTAGTTCCTCAACTCTTAAATTGTTAATTAACCCAATTAACTTAACAACTTAATTCTTGGTCGTAAAGAAATAGAAAACCTAGGGTGCTTCTCATTGACATTTTCTGTTAGAACAATTCTAAATGTTTAGTTTAAGTTTTGATTTTACTTTATTTCATTAACATTTGCATTACTCTATTTTTTGACTTAAATGAACATGAACACTTTTTGAGCTTAACTACATCTAAATTAATTTCTTGTAGGATGACTGTGATCCATTATACTATGTAATTGATCTGTACGCTTGCGAAATCCATTTCAAAATTAATGATTATAAATTTGTATTCATAAGGAAATAATATTCTTATCAACACTTCCATCTCATTCAAAATGCAGCCAAGTATCATAAAAAATTATATATGTAAGGCTACTAGTGTAATATCCAGTTCTCTGAAAATGAGAGAAAACGTGAGAAACGTAATATACAGTTTCTCCGTAAACGAACGAAATTTACCAGATATAAAAGTAAGACCCCTGAAATGACTTAGTTAAGGTCCCAAAAAATTTAGGAATCATTCTAGACTCCTAAAAATGAGAATCCCAGGCCTAAAAAGAAAGAAAAATAGAGCTAGAATGAAGAAACAAATTTGAACGAAACGTAAAAGCATTTTTATCATTTTGAGCAAATTTTAGCATTGACATAGGAGAGTTTTCTAAATGAAATTTTTGAGTTCTCTGGGTTTCTCAAAAGCCCTAAAAATCATAGGAAGCCCTAGGACAGTTAAAACCCTTCCAGTGGATGTTTTCCAATGTCGATTGACCCGAACCTTAACTGATTTGTTTAGGAAGGTTTTAGCTCCAATTTTAGTGATTCCAAAGGCATTTTAATAAATTGGGAACCTAAATTTTATAATGGAAAAGACTGTTCTAAAAAAAGAACTAAAACGAGTTAGAAATGAAAATGCCAAGAATGAAGGATAAAATTAGAATTTTTAAGAAAGTGGAAGCTTCTTGAACAATCTTTAAGTTTCTTGTTTCTTCTCCCCCTTCATTTGCATGACCTATTCTGCTAAAAAACTAGAGAAAACACCAACTCTCTTAGGTGCACCATGGAGGAGAAGAAATAAGGATAAAAAGCAAGAAAAAGGTAAGAAATTTCATGGATTTTCATGCTCTTTATTCTTCCAAACTTGTTCCTCTCCTCTTAAGCTTTCTTTCCTATGGTTTTATTGAATTTTTTGGATCTGTTTTAAGGGAAGAACAGAGGGAAAAATTCGGATTTGAACAGATGAGGCCAAGGAAAGTGAGAATCAAGTAAGAAAACAAGGAAAAACAAGGTAAAATCTCTATCCTATGATAGCTACTTCTTCCCCCTTCTCCTTATTTCACCCCATATATGTAGCTATAAGAGGGCTTGAATTTTGGGTAAAACCAAGGGTGAATTTGATGAATTTAAGGGAGGAGAGTAAGAATATGTAAAAAAAATCTAAGAAAAGGCCATTGATTTTGAAGGTGACAAATCTAGGGTTTCATGGGTTCCCTTGAAAATCTGATTTGATGTAATTATTCCTAGGCCTAAATGAATGTTTAAATGAGTTTCTAAGATCCCTAGAAGTCTCCCCATATGCATCCTCCATCAAGAAAACAAAAAAAACATCCATGGAGGTTAAATATTACATAGTCTCGGCCTGAAGGGGGTGGGACATCTAAGGAGAGTTTTAAATTTTTTCAAACCCTTTTTTGAGTCATATATGATGAATGAAAATGAGGGAAAACCTTAAAAAAAATTAGGAGGCCTAGAGAATGAATTGGTGTCTTAGGTTCCATAATATGACCTAAAGAAGCAACATGTAGTTAGGCTTTTTGTTTTAATTGTGTGATGACTCCAAGAGGCTTAAAAGGAGTCAAGAATCATATATGAAAGGAAAGAATGGAGTCTAAAACTCATTTGATAGGTGTTTCTTTATTAGATACATTCTTAGAACCATAAAGGGATTAATAGACCAAGTTAGTATTTAAAGAAGATGTGTGGCCTTAGAATTAATTTCATGAACTTAATTGGCTTTCATAAATTGTGTTTAGGCCAAGAGAAATCAATCCCACACCTTTGTGTGTGTGAGGCCGAGGAAGGAAGAGCAAATTCAAGGAGAAAAGTGTGTGGTTGCATCCAAGGTAGCTCTCACCACCTTCTCTCATGTATGAATGTGTGCTTATATTGTCTTTGAATGTGTGTATATATATGTTTTGAGCTATAAAAAGTATTTTAGCATGAGCTTTTGTTCTATGGTACCATGATGATGTTTTGTATGCTTGTCTTAGTTTGGTTGAGTGTAGAGAAACCAAGAACTCTCTAGCCATAGTGAAGATAAGCCAAGAACCCTTGAACTTGGTTAAGACAAAGTAGAGAGTCTCCCATGTAACACTATAATTTCTAACTCATCTCATGATATTCATATGCTTCACATCATCAATTCCATGAGAGTGTAAGAAAAAGGGAATAAAAATAATACATTTCTTTACATTGCGTCGTGTTTAAAAATTTTATTCAATGTCACGTAGATCGTGTGAGCTCATACCATACATTCTTATATTTAATTACATGGATAAAACTTATTTACATCATAAAATGTGGCCCACAACTCATAGAACTCAAAGGAAAGCTTAGAATATTCATACATATTTTCAGCCAGAATTTGACTCATTTCTGTCACAACTTTGAAATTCATAAATAATTCTAAAAATATCAAAAGCATGCATTCTTAGTCATTATGGAAAGCTACAGATGTCCACTTCATATAAAAATATGTCCAAACCATAACATCCATCATAAAGAACGTTTGACATTTGAAAAGATCTAAAGGTCAAACTGCTAGCTAGTACTATCACAGATTTCTGTAGCAAATTTTGAAAATGTGCAGTTAATTCTACAAAAATCCAATCCATGAAAATGATACCAATCTGGAAAGTTGTGAATGTTAGATGGTGAGAAAAAATAACTATAGACTAGTTCAGGCACTCCCAGGCCTCGAAATCTAATCAAACAATAACTGAGATCGGGTGAAGTTCCTGATACTGGACAGAATCTTTAAAAATATATATCTCCCTCTCTAGACCTCCAAATGAGGTACTTCCATTCGGAAAAATTCACTAGGAATTTCTAGTTTCTTTATATAAAATTTTGTGGCAATTGGACATTATTTGAGCCTGTGTGACAGATTTTATTTTCAAACCAATATGAACAGTGACATGACCAAACCCAAAAAATATGCCAACTTTGAAAATTTATCAAATATTCTATAGACCTTCAAAAATTATGTTCTTTAGCTTCACGAAAATCTCTCAACAAGATCTAATTGCATGCCAAATCTTAGATCAAGAAGAGCTCATTTGAATAAAAAGTGATATATAGTTTCCTTATGGTCAATTTTGGCTCCATATAGGGTACCAATTTGTCCTTTCCTTGGGTTTTGGCACCTTTTTGGGCAAGTCTAAAAACATAATTCAGACTTGTATGAGCTACCCAAATGGTCTCAAACTCCATGCCTCTCAGTTTGGCTATGCCATATGTAATACCGCAAAATTAATTCAGGTATTAATCATGGATTTAGGGTAATTAAGAATAATTAATAGAGGACAATTAGGCAAGTTAGTGAATAGGAATTTTAGAAAGATAAATTATTAATATGAGTTTGAGGTTTAATTGAGTTAAACCCCATCTAGGCCCAAATTAAATTACGTAGGCCAAGATTAGGGACTAAGGGAGACCTAATAATTTTAGGTGCAGACCCAAGTTGCATAAGCCCATGTACTTGGCCCAAAAACCCTTGAGCAGACCCAAATCAAATGAGTCTTTCAAACATGGCCTGGCCTAATTGAATTTCAGCAACCTAATACATGAGAGCTGGCCTAACAAAGCTAAAATCTGAAGCCCATTAGGAGTTGGATCTTTGGATCAACCCATGACCTATATTTGACCCAACTTAAACCCTAAAAACTAACCTAGCCACCCCCCATTCTGCAGAACCACAAGAGACACACAAAATTTAGAGGTCCAAAGGAGAGGCTAGGGTTCATGGCATAATTCTATATTTTTCTACTTTTAGAGCAAGATTTAGCCAAGGTAATAGTTATATAACTTAATCCTCTAATCTTTCTCTTTAATTTGACTCAATTAATGTTCTAATTAGAGAACTTTCACCCACACCCAAAATTTGAAACTTGCCATTTGGTGTTTCTATAGTGAAAATTCGTAGGTTGAAGCTAGGGCTGACATTAGGTAAGTATAAACTCTTCTTTTTGAGGTATTTCTATTGGTTTGAGACCTCAATGATTGGATTATAGTATGGGTATTAATTTTGTATGAATTTGCTTAGGATTTTGGGTAAAATATTGAAGTTTCTGGTGAAGGACATTTCAATATGAATTTGGGGACTGGTAGTGGCTGGGTAAGTGTTCCCTAGGTGGTCATTAGCATTCTAAATTCTTTGGGTGCTTGTTGCTACTGTAAATGATGAATTAAAGTAGTAATTCTCTAATGCTATGGTTATAGGGGGATTTGTATACCATTGGTGGCTGTTGTAAATTTATCTACAAGTGAGGTAACCAGGGTTTACATTAATTCCATGCATATATTTGTTTTAATTTCATATTTGCTATATATAAATGATTTGAAATGCTGAATGAATTGGTTGGCTACCTATTGTATTGTGATTGGACCTTGTGAGTCCATGGTGGAACTGTGGTATGGTTGCCACTCGTGCATGTGCTTTGATCAGGCACTGGGTTATGATCAAATCTCAGATGCACTGAGCCCTGGTTGTGCTCAGTGGGGAGTAGGTGCCGTGGATGGGCCTCTCCCGATGTTATTGGCCTTTAACATGTGAAAATATGATTGCTAGTATGGGATAGTAATCATAATAGCCTAATCATTTCATTTACTGATATGACTGATATGATTCTGATGTTGATTTTGATTCATGCATATATGTTAATCAAACTGGATATAATGAATAAAAATTTCCTTGGTTACTGAGATTCATATCTCACCCTGTTTCGTGGGATTAATATTTCAAGTGAAGGTCCTTTGGGTAAGGATGAGGGGAAGCAAGTGGATGAAAATCCATGAGCTCCAACATATGGGGAGAAGGCTACACTTAGGCTGATTTATCTAGTATAGATACTAAATTTTGTATTCCTTATTATATAACATCATCTTGTATTCATGTCACCAAGTGTAGGCTTTTATTTTTGATTACTTAGGATGTATTTATTGAGGATTTAGGCCTCATCTTAATTTGGTATTGGATGTATGAACTTATAGTATCTGATATATAAACCTTGTTGAACTTATGATATGGTTTACTATTGGGAATGTCATCACGGTATCTATTAGATTTTTTATTTGAATTAGTGATGTATGGAATTTTTAATGAAATATATACTTGAATGGTGATCGCTGGAAGCTTATGAAATTCTACAGTCATTAATCAATGAACTAGTTAATGTAGGGTAGTTGGAGGAGTAGAAATGGACATTTAAGTCATGAATTAGATATGATAGATTAGCTGGGTAATTAAAGTACATAACTACCATTAGAGTTGCATAAATTAAGGTAGATTGGCCCTAGGGTGATATTGGAGGGAGAGTGGAGAGTATGAAATCAGATTTTCGAAGTTATAAGATAAAAAGGAATTTCGTCGCGGCCAATAGAGGCGAATTTGCCTAGGGGCAATTCAGAGAGAAATTCACCATGGCGAAATGCGCAATTAGCCATGGCGAAATGTGAAAGGCCAAACTGGGAGTCGTGCAGAGGGAAATTCATCGCGGTGAAAGGGGTAATTGGCTGTGACGAACATTTGTGAAAATGTCCCAGGTGTTCCCGAGAGGAATTAGCCACAACTAATAAAGGAATTGGCCGCGACCAATAGTGAGAGGCGAGCGAGGTAAGTTCCAAGAGGCTTCCTCGCCACGACCCCAAGTAGGTTAGCCGCAGCAAAGGTCCAACTCGCTGCGGCGATAGTGATGAAGTAAAGGGCGAAACCGAGAGGAATTAGCCGTCACTAAGTGTAATTTGGCAGCGACGAACATTCTAAAACCCTTATATTAATTAGGAAACCTTGGTTTTTCATATGGTAATCTCAAAGGATGATTTAGAGACATTGGGATGAGTTATAATTGATGGGTAATAGAATCAAAGGCTTACAAATAAATGTTTATTTCTCCTATGTACATAAGTGCTTGTAATTGTATGGTTGATGACTCTAATAACATTAAGGTTCAAATTTTCCCATATTTTCACAATGTAATTGGTCTAATGCCTTATAACCCTAATCTATGATTATTAATCATGTATTTAACCTTAATTATAATGATTAGAACTTAGGGTCGGCACAGTTGGTATCAGAGCAATGGTTCAGGCAAATGTGTTTGATTTATACCTTTGTTGTTAGAAAACTTGGCAATCATGATGCATGCATGATAGGAATAGGAGCATTATAACTTAGTATTAACTCTTATATATACATGTACCTGTCACGGGCGAAGTGTGTTTTATTTGCCTTGGGCAGTAGCTTAATGGGGGATGCTTGTAGTTGTGCTTGTAGCATTGCAGTGTTAGATGGCTACACGTAGAGAAACAACTGAAATGCTAAGAGAGATGTAAGAGGCCATGGCTGCAACGGCCAATCGAATGAGAGAACAAGCTGAGGCCCATGAAACTACAGTTAGGGCAATGACTGATCGGGTTTAAGAGCAAGCCGAGGCTCATACAGTGACTGTGCACATGCTACAATAGCTTCATGAAAACATGAATAAACAGAATCAAGAGGTGCTAATGGAAAACCATGTGAGGACTGGTCCTAACCCTGGTATGGGACACCAAGGGGAGGATGGTGACCTCTTTATTATGTTGTCCAGATTCAGAAAAGTTAATCCTCCATTGTTTTTAGGGGAGTTGGACACCGAGAAAGCCGAGAGATGGCTGATGCAACTGGAGAAAATCTTTGAGGTTATGACCTGTACCACAGAACAAAAGGCGAAATTGGCCATCTACAAGTTGGAGGGTGAGGTTGAGCATTAGTGGAGGAGTGCCTCTAGACTGTTGATTGCAAGGGAGATACCTTTGACATGGGAAAGTTTCCAAACTACTTTTGAGAGTAAATATTTCCCACCATTGATGAGGGTTGACAAGGAAGCTAAGTTTAACTTCCTTGAGCAAGGAGACATGAATATAGATCAATATGTAGCTAGATTCATTCAATTGTCTCACTTCTCCTCCTACTTGAAAAGATTAGATGATGAGCCATGGAAAGCTAAAAAGTTTGAGAAAAGCTTGAGGCCAAAAATTAAGGACAAGATTGTATCTCTACAGATCTGCAATTTTAATGAATTGGTGAAGAAATGTAGAGTAACGGAGAGGGCCATGATGGAAAGTGAGGCCAAGAGGAAGAAGGCCTTAAAAGGTAAGCATGACCAGGGCATGGAGCCTTTTAGGGGCAGAAGTAAGAAAGGAACCAATAGTGGGAGTGGCTCTTGAGGTAGGAGACCACTCCTAAGGAATGTCCCTCAAAGAAGAAGCATAGGACCGCCAAGAAGTGTAGTGAGTGCCCTACCCACTTGTGCCAAGTGTGGGAAGAACCATGGAAATGGGCGATGCCTAGTGTGCTATAATTGTGGGAAGCCTGGACACTATGCACGTACTTGCATGGTGTCATGGCAGTCGGCTTCATCGGTTAAACCACCTATCCAGGGAAGGGTGTTTGCACTTACGCAGCAAGAGGCTAATAGATCCCTTAGTCTAATCCGAGATACTTTACCTGTCTATAATCATGTCATAGATGCATTGTTTGACTCGGGTGCGGCCCACTCATTCATCTCATATGACTGTGTTAAGCGTCTGGGTCTTAAAATTAGCCTATTGCCATTTGAATTATCTGTGTCCACCCCTACTGGATATTTTATGATTACATCTTATATATGTTTAAATTGTACTGTACAATTGGATAGCCATTGTACTACCCTTGACTTGATTTGCATCCCTTTGTGTGATTTTGATGTAATCATTGGTATGGACTGACTGTTGGCTAATAATGTGATACTTAATTGTAATCGTAAGACTGTTTCCTTACCTGCAAATATACCTGAAACTTATCCCATGACTGAGATTACTTGTGTGTCGATCGCCAAGCTGGGGAGGTGCCTTAGGCATGGTTGCTCAGGGTTTCTAGTATTTTTCTCATTACATGTTGAGGTTGATGATGGGTTGGAGGATATACCTGTGATTAGGGAGTTTCCTGAGGTTTTCTCTAAGGATTTTAGTGGACTGCCTCTAGAGAGAGAGCTAGAATTTTTTGTTGATTTAGTACCCGGTATAGGTTTGATCTCTAAGGCCCCGTATAGAATGGTGCCTACTGAGTTGGTTGAGTTGAAGAGTCAATTAGAAGAGTTACTTAAGAAAGGGTTTATTAGGCCAAGTGTGTCTCTGTAGGGAGCACCAGTGTTATTTTTTAAGAAGAAGGATGGTAGCCTGAGACTTTGCATTAACTATAGACAATTGAACCAACGCGACCATCAAGAATAAATACCCTTTGCCTAGAATTGATGACTTACTTAACCAATTAGCTGGAGCGTCGGTCTTTTCAAAGATTGACCTTAGATCGGGATATCACCAAATTAGAGTCAAGCTTGAGGATGTACCTAAAACTGCCTTTAGGACTCTTATATGGCTATTATGAATTCCTAGTTATGCCTTTTGGGTTAACTAATGCCCCTGTTATTTTTGTGGACTACATGAATAGGATTTTTAGGCCTTATCTTGACTGATTTGTGGCAGTGTTCATTGATGACATTCTTATCTATTCTAAAATAGTGAAGAGCATGAAGAGCATCTTAGAATAGTTCTTCAAACCTTAAGAGAGCATCGGTTGTATGCTAAGTTGAGCAAGTGTGAGTTTTGGTTGTGGGAGGTTAAATTCCTAGGTCATGTGATATTAGAACAAAGGGTAGTAGTAGATCTTAGTAAGGTAGTAGCGGTACTGAGTTGGGAGAGACCCAAAACACTGCCTGAAGTTCATAGCTTCTTAGGTCTAGTTGGCTATTATAGAAGATTCATTACAGGATTTTCTCAGTTAGCCATGCCTTTGACAAAATTGACTAGGAAGGACCAACCATTTGTGTAGGATGCTAAGTGTGAGAATACTTTTCAAGAGCTTAAGGATAGGCTTACCACTGCACCTATGTTAGTGATACCTGACCCTAAAGAAACATTCACAGTCTATAGTGATGCTTCTAAAAAGGGATTAAGGTGTGTCTTAATGCAACAAGGTAGGGTAATAGCCTATGCTTCTAGACAACTTAGACCCCATGAGGAGAATTACCCCACCTATGACCTAGAACTAGCGACTGTAGTTTTTACCCTTAAGATTTGGAGGCACTATCTCTATGGTACCCAATTTGAGGTATATAGTGATCACAAAAGTTTAAAGTACTTGTTTGACCAAAAAGAATTGAATATGAGGCAATGGAGGTGGATGGAATTTCTTAAGGACTATTGTTTCTGAATTTGCTGAAAATGACTTTCCTAGACTATTGATGGTTGAGGAAGTCCATGAGTCATCACTGCATGATCAGTCAAAATGTTTTAAAGTGGTTAGACTCAAATTTGTCCAGTTAGGAAGGAATAAAGTAGTTTTGATTTTGGTTTTTGATACATATGATTAGTTAATCTCTAATAGAGTTCTTTTTAGTTTAGGATGTAGTTTTCTTTTCTTTTTTGCATTACTGGTTGTTTTGTTTCTATTTTGTAGGAAATAAACTACTAACCAGCTACATAGGAATTTGAGCCTACCTTGAGATCTCCATTTTCAAGTTTATCCGGTTGTATTCTCTCTTTTCACTCTTTATCTTATGTTGTTTATCTATTTACTGGATTGTATGCTAGCATTAAGGACAATGCAATATTTAAGTATGGGGGAAAGAGTCATTTCATTCCATTCCATCTTTTCTATTACATCTTTTCCTTGTTTTGAAGAAAAAAAAATTTGATTGAAAATTTTTGACAAAATTTTTGAAAAAAATAGTGTGACTATTTTAAAATTTCCTGTGAAAGTTGCAAGTTGAGATGATTGTAGCTTGGATTCACTTAGACATGATAAGCAATGAATCCTGTGTTCTGATTCAAGTGAAGTGGCAATAAATTTAATTTTAATGAATTATTTGATAGCCATTAGCTAGTGAGAAATTGAGCCATATCTATTTATTTCTAGTGTGTATTCACCTATCACTATTTTCACTCTACTCTAGAACTTGTTGTGATTCTTTGTTGAGACCATAATTGCATTTGCATGCATGAAAATGATAAGGCATTCATTTCTTTCATAGATAGATAGCCAAAAAGCCAACCTACATACATCTTATCCATTGTTTAGCCATTTTGAACCTTGTTTTATTTTCTTGTTAGCCTATAGCCATTTAAAAATGTTTCCCACCTTGTTTTAAGATGCCTTAAGGACTTTAAGGAGAATTACACTTGTATAGGATGAAAGAATGTATATCTTACATCAAGTTAGGCTATTGTTATTCAAAGTTAAGGAAATTGTCTTGAAAAAAATTGCAAAAGAAAAGAAGAGATGGAAAAGCTAAAGAAAAGTAATGAAAAAAAGAAAAGAAAAAAGGAAAAACAATTGAAAATCAAAAGAAAGAAGTATTTCAAACTGATTTTGTAGTTGCCTATTACTAGTTGGAAATAGAGGAATAAAAAATTTGAGTCTCACTACAAAGAAAGAAGCTTGCATGGAGAATAAATGGGAGCTGGAAAAGCTTACACGAGAACCAGATTATTACGTGGAAGAACACACACTCAAGCAAATGGATGGAGAAGGTAGCACCAGCTGAAAATGTGGTAAATGAGTTGAACAAGCATGAACAAGGAGCTTTCAAGAAGAACAAAGCATGAGCATGAGAAAGAAAAAGCACATGAATGCAAGACTACATGTGGAGATTTAAGAGAGGAAGTGAAGTTACTGAACAAGGAGAAGCAACGTGAAGAAGTAGCTAAAACAAGAAGCTTTGAGCTGAACGAAGACGCTGGAGCTGAAAACATGGTGAAGGAAAAGGATTTTCGCGTTAACACACACAACAGCTTAACAAGGAGAAGAAACAGGTACAAAGCTACAGGTTCTGGTACTTGTTGAGGAGAAGAATGAACTGAAACGATGGAGAAGCCACAAGGTCATGAAGTTGCATGGAAAATGCAAGAGAAGTAGCATGTGAGAGACAAATGGAAGCTTGAAAGGAATGAGAAGCTATGAGCTGATGGGGCCAGAGCTGAAGAGTATGGCTAACATCTATTAATGAAGCTTGCACAAGCTGAATTATAAGCTACAGACCATGTGGATATGAAAATGAATTGAAAAAGCTGATGTGGGAATTAATAAGCTGAACACATAGATTAATGAAGTAAGTTGGAGCTAAGTTTGAATGAAGAATCTCATGTGGAAATTGACACACAAAGAAGCAACTTCAGCAAAGGAACACGTAGGCTGATGTAGGATTAAATGAAATGTGAGCTAAAGGAAAAAATGCATACAGCATGAGGAGTAAATGAAGCATGTGAGTGAGCTAAGTTACTTGGGCAGTAGCATCCATTCACCATCTCATCTAGACGCTACATTTGATCATTACTTTTCCATCCAAAGGCTGATGTGAAGCAGGCATGACTTCAGTGTGCAAAATGAGGAGCTAAGGGGTACGTGATTAATTAATGAAAAAGAGAGTGAAAAAAATGTGGAAGCAATCATCGGGCTGGAACGCGAGCTGTGGGTTTGAGAGGAGAAAAAAAGATGACATAAACAGCGAAAGCTCTAGAGCTGAAGGAGGAAGCATTTCTCGTTAATTCATCCATGGCTGTAGCTACCTCTATCAATTTTCCTCCGATTAAAACCTCCATGGCAGCTTGAATTTCCTTCGGTGGCTAGCTGAAGATAGGATTCTCCTAGATGAAGATTTGAGCTCCACATCTCCTCACCAATTTGGATAAAAACTTCTTTGCTTAATCTTTTAATTTCAGCATTATTTCCTTTATTAATTTGACTAGGTTTAGCTTATTGGTTTAGGAATTTAATTGCTGGAAATTCCTGGATTGAATTGATTTTTGGATTGAGCTTAATGAGATTTTTGGAATTTTAATTGTGATCATTATATGTTTGTAAAAATTCTAGAATTAGTGCTTTACAATTTACTTCTAAATTCCTCTTGATTTTAGGCTAATTGATGTAATGGTTGTTGCATTAGTTGGCTGGAATTTTTGTGCAACTAATTGTTTGAAAAATTAATTAATCTAATTAGTGAATTAGCATCTTGAGTGGATTATGCAGTAGATTTTATTAATCAATTAAAATTGGTTGCAGTGTGTTCTTATTATTAATTCAATTAATTAGTTATTCAAGATTTCTTGTGGTTGCAAAATTCCTTGAATAATTGATGAATTAAATCTTGGATGGTTATTCAAGAGCCTTTATAAGGAATACATTAAAGAGCAAGAACTTAAATCTAAATTTGGTAAACTAAAAAGAGCAAGGATAACTGAATTCTAGGGAGTCCATTTAGAAGCTAGCTACCACATTTGCTTGACTATTCACTTCATTTGGTTTTAAATTTTTTATTCTTGTCAATTAAATTTAGTTCAATTAAATTCTAGCAATTCAAAACCCCCAAAACAAGTTCTAATTGGTAATACTTAGAATACTTTTTCACAACAAATTGAAGCACAAACTTCTTGGGAAAATGACATAGGTTGCACCACTATCTTCAGAATTTATTTTGCTACCTAATCGTCAAATTTGGCGCCGTTGTCGGGGAGTTTAGTTTCTTAATTGTTTGAAGGGGTTTCCTAGTATTTTTGCCCTATTTTGCTCTATTTTTTATTCTATTTTTCCCTTGTTTTGAACTTGGATTTGGACTATTTTCGGTTGCTTGAATCAACTTGTCTGCTTGCTGGAATTTTTGTTTAAAGTATCCAGAAAATTCTCAAACTTTGTTTTCCAAATTCCAATGTTTAAGGCACTTTTTCTAATTTTTTAGTATTTTTTTTGAATTTTCTAGGATTTTTCTAATTTCTTTGGATTTTTTTGTTTTAATTTTTCTTTGTTGATTTTGTGTTCCTTCTTGGTTTTTGCTTGTCTAATTGGTGTATGACAAGAAGCTCTAGTGAAAAATTAATTGATTTGGATCTAGAAATTGAATGAACCTTTAGAAGACAAGTAAGGATTAAGAAAAATAAGGATAGTGTAGGAATTAGTAATTCTATTTCTTCTACTTTTGATTCTGTGCAAGGAATTGATTGTGTACTTCACTTTGCTAGTGATAATATGGCTAAACAAGATCAAGTAAATGTTAACATGAATATGCATGTTCAGGCTAATTTAAATGCAAATGCCAATTTAAATAATAACATGCATGCTAGAACCATTAGAGAATTGACAGCTCCTAATGTGCATTATCAAAATCTTTGTATACAATATCTAGAATTAGATGCAAATTTTGAGCTTAAATCTGGTTTGATTCACTTACTTCCTAAGTTTCATGGACTTACAGGAGATGACTCTCACAAACATCTAAAGGAATTCATGTTGTATGCTTTACAATGAAGCCACAGGATGTCTCAGAAGAACAAATCAAGCTCAGAGCATTTCCTTTTTCCTTGGATAGTTTAGCCAAGGACTGGTTGTACTATCTACCTCCCAGTGCCATCACTTCTTGGGACCAACTGAAGAGGTTATTCTTGGAGAAATTCTTTCCTGCCTCTCGCACTGCATCAATAAGGAAAGAAATATGCGGGATCAGACAGAATGGTGGAGTACTAGGAAAGATTTAAAAGATTGCTGGCTAATTGTCCTCACCATCAAATTTCTGATTAGTTGCTTATTCAGTACTTCTATGAGGGGCTGTTGAACATAGACAGAAATATGATTGATGCCGCCTTTGGTGGAGCCTTAGGTGATTTGACACCTACAAGGGCCTGGGAGTTGATTGATAAGATGGCTCAGAATGCTCAGCAATTTGGGTCTAGATCAATACAGACAGTAAGAGGAGTCAGTGAATTGTATGCTCTAAACTATGGTCAGAGAATTGAGAGCAAGCTTGATGTAATGTCTACTATGCTCCAAAAGCTTGCTTTAGATCGGTAGCAATCATCCTCTACTCCTTCTCAGACTTCTGCACTACAGTCCTACCCTACTCAGACATATTCTTATCCACAGTGCTATGCACCTGGACAGATATCTACCTCTACTACCTTGGTAGGACCCTTGTGTGATATATGTTGTTTGGCCATACATGCTACTGATCAGTGCCCTATGTTAGAGGACAGGGTAAAGGCTTGTGCAAGGATGTTTCCAGTTAGGCCAAAGCAACAAAGGCAACAAAAATATGATCCCTATTCTAATACATACAATCCAGGATGGAGGGATCACCCTAACCTGAGATATGGGGGAGGGTAACAGCAAAATAGATACAATGTTGCAGGACCTAGTGCACAGTCTTCCCAACCTATTAGGCAATCAATTCCTATCCAAGAGGAACCTAGAAAAGATAACAGCATGGAGTTTATGATGAAGCAGATCATGGATAAGATAGATCAGAATGAGGTTAAACACAGACAAGAAATGGATAACATGAAAACTCAGAACAAGCATATGGAGATTATGATGAGTCAATTTGCTACTTCTTTCAATGAGATGAAAAGCCAAGGATTACGGCAATTACCTTCACAAACAGTTGTCAATCCAAGGAATAGTAGCAATGTTAGTGCCATCACTCTTAGAAGTGGAAAAGAAGTTCAGGGATCCTCAGATACCACTACTATGGATAAGCCGGTGCCATAAAAAACACACGTCACACCAAATGAGCCTAACAAAGAAGAGGAGCCAAAGAAAATTTTGCCTTTCCGACATAGACCTTCCTTGGGAAAGAGGCAGACTAAAGCAAATGTGGAAAAAGAAATTCTGGAGACTTTCAAAATTGTTGAGGTCAATATACCCCTGTTGGATGCAATCAAGACTATCCCTAAATATGCCAAGTTTCTTAAGGAAATATGTACCAACAAGAGACATCTATGAGGGAATGAAAAAATTCAATTTTGACAAGAATGTTTCAGTACTCATACAGCCAACAATGCCCACTAAGTGTCAAGATCCGGGCACTTTTACAATTCCATGCACCATTAGGAATTTTGAATTTTCTGATGCTTTGATTGATCTTAGTGCTGCTATAAATGTTATGCCTAAATCTATTTATTCATCTTTGTAGATAGGAGAGCTGAAACCTACCACAGTGGTTGTGCAGCTGGCAAACAGGAGCATTGCTTATCCTTCAAGAGTGTTGGAGGATGTTCTGGTCAAGGTAAAGGATTTGATTTTTTTCAGCTGATTTTTATGTCCTTAACATGGAGGATGATAGATATAGATCTAGTGGACATGCCCCACTCATTTTGGGTAGACCTTTCCTAAAAACTACCAAGACAATTATAAATGTGCATGAAGGTACTCTTCAAATGGAGTTTGTTGGCAATGTGATACAATTTATTATATTTGATGCTATGAAACACCCCTGTGATGATAACTCTATTTTTAGTATCAGCTTGATTGATATGTTAGTTGATAATGCCAGTACTAATTTTAGGGATAGTTTATTGACTGATTCCTGTGATATTGCTAACTTGGATGATTCTCTTGATTGTACATGTTCTGGAACTACTCTATGTCATAGATGTACCCAGATTAGTGCTTTTATTGAGAATAGTGAGTTCCTTTCATGTGCTGATTATCATGATTCTGAGACCTTTTCTTTTTGTGCTGATTTCATTATTGGTCAGTCTGTGACTGATTTGGATAATTATACTAGTTTAGGTCAATCTTCTTGTTCTAAAGATGATCTGCATGCTGTTGTTTTCCCTGAATGTTCTGATGTTACTGGATTTATTGATTCTCAGGATATGTTGCATATTGATGTCACTTCTGGATATGTTGATTGTGCTAGTTCATCTATTTCCACTTTTGCAATGCCTATTGATAGTGGTAATAGATGCTGTGTAACTAGTTCATCCAATAGTGATACTGATGTTGCTACTGTTGTTGGTTCTCTTGTTGATACTCCTTCTGCTGATATTCCCAAAGATGGGGAAGTTGTTTCTTCTGTCTATGAGTTGTCTGAATAGGTATTTGGCATGGAAGAGATTGAAATCAAATAGCTCATACCTTCGGTTATGCAAGCTCCCGCCTTAGAGCTCAAATCACTGTCAGACAACCTCAAGTACATCTATTTGGAAGAAGATGAGAAGCTTCCGGTGATTGTAGCCAGTGACATTATTCCAAAGGAAGAAGAAAAGCTTCTAGAGGTCTTAAGGAGGAGAAAACAAGCAATAGGGTGGACCTTAGCTGACATACATGGCATTGGCCCTGATACATGCATGTACAAAATTTTGTTAGAAGATGGGCAAAGCCAGTAAGGCAACCTCAAAGGCGACTGAACCCACTTATTTTGGATGTGGTTGAAAAGGAAGTTTCTAAACTTTTATCTACTGGTATTATATATCCTATTTCTGACAGTCAGTGGGTTAGTCCTGTGCAGGTGGTTCCAAAGAAATCAGGGATCACAGTGGTCTGGAATGAGAATAATGAATTGGTGCCCACCCGTGTACAAAATAGTTGAAGGGTTTGCATTGACTATAGGAGGCTTAATTTAGTCACTAGAAAAGATCATTACCCCCTCCCTTTTATTAATCAGATGCTTGAGCGTTTAGCTGGTAAATCTCACTACTATTTTTTGGATGGATTTTCAGGGTATTTCCAGATATGCATAGCCCCAGAGGATCAAGAGAAGATGACATTCACATGGCCATTTGGAACATATGCCTACAGACAAATGCCTTTTGGTCTTTGCAATGCCCCTGGAACTTTCCAGTGATGCATGGTTTCCATTTTTAGTGATTTCCTTGAACATTGTATTGAAAATTTTATGGATGATTTCACTGTATATGGGAACTCTTTTGATGATTGTTTGTGTAGTTTGGATAGAGTCCTAGCTAGATGCATAGAGAAGAACCTTATACTTAATTTTGAAAAGTGTCATTTTATGGTTCGAAAACGCATTGTATTAGGTCATATTATATTTGAACAGGGCATAGAGGTAGATAAAGCTAAGATAGATGTTATAACTTCTCTACTATACCCGACATGTGTTCGTGAGGTCTGGTCTTTTCTATATCATGCAGGTTTCTATAGAAGATTCATTCAGAATTTTAGTAAAATTGCTTTGCCATTGTCTAAGTTGTTACAAAAAGATGTTGATTTCCAGTTTGATGATGCATGTAAAATAGCTTTTGATGATCTTAAGAAACACTTAACTTCCCCACCCATTATTCAATCCCCTGATTAGACCCTCCCATTTGAGCTTTTATGTGACGTCTCTAATTTTGCTGTAGGTGCAGTCTTGAGCCAAAGAGTGAATAAGAGGTCCCATGTGATTGCTTATGCATCCAAGACTCTGGATAGGGCCCAAGCAAATTATACAACCACAGAAAAAGAATTTCTTGCTATTGTTTTTAGTTTGGATAAATTTAGATCTTATTTGCTTGATACTAAAGTCATTGTTTTTACTGATCATGCAGCCTTGAAGTACTTGTTGAAGAAGCTTGATGCAAAACCAAAATTGATCAAATGGATGCTTCTACTTCAAGAATTTGACATTAACATCCGGGATAAAAGTGGAGCTGAAAACTTGGTAGCAGACCATTTGAGCATAATTGAAGCTCTAAAGGTAAATTCCTTACCTATTGATGATGATTTCCCTGATGAGCATTTGTGTGCTGTGCATAGTTTTTATCCATGGTATACAGACTTAGTGAATTATCTAGCTACTTCTGATCTGCCTGTTGATTTGACTAGACATCAGTTGAATAAGTTTAAGAGTGAAGCTAGGTATTATATTTGGGATGATCCATATTTGTGGAGGCTATGCAGTGACCAAGTGATTAGACGTTGTGTGCCTGATATAGAATTTGATTCTGTTTTGAATTTTTGTCACACACTTGCATGTGGAAGTCACTTTAGTCCAAAACGCACAGCTCGAAAGGTCCTAGATAGTGGATTGTATTGGCCTACTCTATTTCATGATGCTTTTTATTTTTGTAAAAGATGTATTAGGTGTTAACAAACAGGTAGCATATCTAGGATAAATGAAATGCCACAACATCCCATTTTGTTTTATGAAGTCTTCGATGTATGGGGCATAGATTTTATAGGACCTTTTCCTACTTCTTTTGGTTTTTCCTACATCTTATTGGCTGTCGATTCACACAATCACACCATTCATGCACCCCCATCCTTCGTCATTCATTCCACGCTTCACTCCGTCATTCATTCCATTCATCCATATCGTCCATTTTTAATTCATCCAATGTCATACACACACTCCATCCATCATAATTCAATTCATCCATCCACGCCTTTTGTCCCACTTCATCATCTATCACTTTGTACAGAACACACTACACTCCATTTTCCTCCATTTCCATCCACTTCCATGAAGCTCTAATCTCCATCTTGAGGCTAGCTAGGAGGAAGATCCTTGGTGGAAGCTTGAATCCATGGATGAACTCAGAATTTGGGCTAAGAATTTCATTTTATTTTCCTCTCTTTTTATATCAATTTTAATTATTTTATATGCTTGGTTGAGCTTGTAAGTGATTGAAATTGATATAGTTCATAATTGATGGCTGGTTAGACATTGATTAGGAGAGATATTAGCCGATTAATTGTATGAATTGAGTGCTGGATTTTCATTTTCCTACAATTTTTCAAGTGTGCAATTAAGGTATTTGATAAAATGCTTGTGAGAATTAGTGTGCTTAATTGTTTGATTTAAGGATTCCTTAGAATTTGGTTGGTTAATTAAATATCCTAGGGTGTTAATTCAGAGGCTAATTAATCAATTAATTATCCAATTCAAGTGTTCACAGATCTTAAAGACAAGAATTAACAAATTAATGCAGGGTTGAGGTTTTAATTCAATATTAAATTACTAGGTTCTTGAATCTTGAGTGGTAATTCAAGATCATTTGCCAATGGACACAAATAAGGATTCTTAGGCCAGAATTAATCACAATTGGATTAGGATAAGGATAGTGGATACCAAGGGACGATTCAAAAGCTAGTCACAAGCCCATTATCAACCATAATTCATCCAATTAGGTAGAAATTAGGAAATTTATTTCAATTTAGTTATATTTTGACGGGTTTGTCACACAACCCTCAAAATAAAACTAGGTTGAACTAAATATGTAGCTAGTAGCACAACTTAGGTCATCTCCCTTGGAAATGGAGTTCAATGTTCAATTGGGTTTTTTAAATGTTAAAGGTCCTAAAAGCTATTTATTTGGCGGTTTTTGATTGAATTAAACTATCTAAAATGGAATTGAATTAAAATTCCTATACACTACCTAATTGGATGAATTGTAGGTAGAGAATGGTCTTATGACTAGCTTTGGAATCATCCCTTGGTATCTACTATCCTTATCCTAACCCAATTGTGATTAATTCTAGTCTAAGAACCCCTAATTGTGTTCATGGAAAATGTATCTTGAGTTACCACGCAAGAATCAAGAGATTAACAATCTAATGTTGAATTAAAACCTCAACCTCGCATTAAATCGTTAATTCTTGTCTTTAAGATCAATGAACACCTAATTTGATTGATTAATAGATTAATTGGTCTCTGAATCATCACCCTAAGGTGTTTAATTAACCAACTAAACACTAAGGAATTCTCAAATCAAGCAATCAAGCACATAATCTCACTCATGCATTTCATCGAACACCTTCGTGGCACACATGGAAAATTAGAGAATAATGAAAAATCAATGTCCAATCCAACCAATTAGTCAACAAAAAAGCTTCCTAATCAGTTTCTAACTAGTCACTAATTACAATTACACAAATTTTCTATCAAATACAACTTAACCAAGACAATATATGAAAGAGAAAAAGTGTAGGAAAATAGAAATTCTTAGCCAAAATTCTGAGTTCTTCCCATAGATTCAAGCTTCTCCAAGGTCCTTTTTCCTTGCTAGTCACTGATGGAGGCTTAGAGTTTCATTGGAGGTGGAATGGAATGGAAATGGAGGATGAGAGTGGCGTGGTTTGTGTTCTATGTATGGAAAAGATGAAGGGGCGTGAATGGATGAATTACGATGGATGAAGGGTGAATGACGTGCCAATGGAATGTAGCATGATTTTGCCTCTGCCTGAAAGTGTGTCCAGCGTCTTTTAAGAAGTCATGTGCCCTTCTCATGTTCACTTTCACGTGCTAACCTTGTGCCTCACTTAATCCATTAATTGACGTATTCTTGGACCTGTGGAATGAATTGATACGTGGCTTCATCTTTTCATTTAAGCGATCACATGCCAGCTCATGTTTCTTGTTTCTGCTGGAGCCTGTGACTTCTTCACATCAGCTCTATGTGGCTACTACATGTGTATAAGTGTGGGCCGCGCTTTGTCTCCTTTTATAATATTCCACATGAAACTCTTTGCTTGTTTCTTCTTTTCACATTTTACTCTAGCGTATTTTATGCTTTCAATTCCCAACTCACGTAGCTTCCTTCACTCGATGCTGCTTCTTTGCTCAAGCTCGAGTTTGTGAGCTACTGCCCATGGCTTTTGTTTATGTTTCTCTTCCTTTCCAGCTCGCTTTTGCATGTGTGTGTATTTTTTCTCACTAACTCATAGCTCTTCGTGTTTTGTTTGCTTTGTTCTATAGGCTTTTAACTCGTACTTTCTGTACTTGTCTCCACATTATTTCTGTAGCTCCCTGCTTTATGTTTTGAGCTGGTGCTTCATTGTGTTCTGCTTCCATGCAAGCTCCTTTCAAGCAGAACCTCGAGCAAGCTTCTTCACTTTGCTACTTTAAAACCAAGCTCATTCTATATGTATGTGTTTAGCAACCCCTCGTTTGCTTCCCCTCTGTTCTGCTCTACACTTCTTTTAAATCTTCTTATCTCAACATGAGTTGTACCTTCATTCCTCTAGATGTTCTTTGTGACCAGCTCCGTTTAAACTTCTTCTTTCTCAAGCCAGAAACTCGAGCCTCTCTTTCCTTCTCCTTCAACGTAAACCTAAGCTCAAGCTTCTCACGTGGCTGCTCTTGTATGTGAAAGCTTCTCTATCGAGTCCATAGCTTGTATTCCTTCTTCCTCCATTTCATTCAAGTGCTTCGTGGATGGTTCTCTTCAACTTTCCAACTCATGGCTTTCTTCTTCTTCAAAATCACGTTGCTTCAGCTCCTTCATTCAAACATGATTTCTTTACTCATCCCGTGGCCAATTTCTCATGTCTTCTCCTTGATATACTCCCATGCACAGTTCTTTTCTTTTAGTCCCAAGCCTTATCACGTTCTGTTCCTTGCTTCTTCTTTATGTGGCTGCAACCCTTTTAGTTTGTGGCTCTCCTTCAAAGCTCCAATTGCCTAACAAAAATTTGCATAAAGAGTAGGAACAATTCAATAGAAAAATTCACAAAATAATATAAAGAAATATATGCATTAAAATCAATCATTTTGTAATTTAATTCTTAAAGTGTAGAAAATGGGCATTAAATTCAATTATCATCTAATATAATGCAATAAGCCATATTCAATTATTAAAGTGCCAAAATTAAAGGGAATAAACTATATGAAAATTAGCAATTATCAAATTCCCCCACACTTAAACCTTTGCACTCCTGGGTAAAACTCAAGATCATAAAGAAAAGCTAATGGAATAATCAGTGGAGAATGAAAATGGAAAGGAAAGTGTAGAAAGTTACAAGATAGAGACTAATCACAACTCTTCATCACTCCAACAATCAAAGCTAATTTCACTTGCATCAAGAATTATAAGTTCCATGGCAATTTCATTTGAAAAGAATGAATTAAAATGCATAGCCCTTCACATGGATTGTGTTTACTCTCAACTTTCTAGTGTTTAGGGAATGTAATTCACTCAAATTCCACCTATCACAATTCACTACCATAAGCTTGTCTAACTTCTAAGTCTCCACCACCCATGTCAAATGCAATGCACAAATCAAGAGGGCTTTATTAAGGGTTGTAATGGGGCTAGGGAATGAAATAAATAGATAAACAAGAACAAGGGGAAAAACAAACAACAAATAGAACACCTTAGGACTTCAAGAGCAATCAATGGAGATTTAGGATAGATAAGAGTGTGCATTCAAGGCCTTATTTCCAAACGAATATAGGCAACTACAACTCAATTTGAAACACTTCTTTCTTTTGATTTTCAATAACTTTTCCTCTTAATTTTTTGTCTAGGCTTTTCTTTGCCTTTCTATCTTTTTTATCTTTGCATTTTTTTTTCATTACTTTTCTTTTGCTTTGCTTCTTTTTTTTTTCCATTTTTTTAAAGAAAATTTCCTCAACTTTTAATAACCATGGCCTAAATGAATGCAAAACATACATTCTCTCATCCTAAACAGGTGTAATGCTCCTTGAAATCTCTAAGGCATCTTAAAACAAGGTGGAAATTTTTTTTTTTGACTATGGCTAACAAGAAAATGAAAACCAAGTTTCAAAGTGGCTAAACAATGGATAAAATGACTATGGTTGGCTTTTTGGCTCACTAGCTAAAATGGAAAGGAATGCCTTATCATTTTCATACATGCAAGTGCAAATGTGGTCTCAACAGAGAATCAAGACAAGTTCTAGAGTGAATGCCTGATAGGTGAATACACACTAGAAATGAACAATTAAGGCTCAAATCCTCACCAGCTAATGGCTATCAAATAATTCATTGAAATCATATTCATTGCCACTTCACTTGAATCAGAACACAAGATTCATTACTTATCATGTCTAAGTGAATCCAAGCTATAATAATCTTAACTTGCAACTTTCATAGAAAAATTGAAAAGAATCATGCTATTTTGCAAAAATTCTCAAAATTTTTTTTTTTAACAAAGCAAGGAAAAGATGGAATGGAATGACTCTCTCCCTCACACTTAAATATTGCATTGTCCTCAATGTCAGCACACAATCTAGTAAATAGATAAACAACACAAGATAAAGAGTGAAAAGAGAGTGTACAACTGGATGAACTTGAATCGAAGATCTCAAGGTAGGCTTAGATTCCCTTTGTAGCTGGTTAGCAGCTTATTACCTACAAAATAGAACAAAAGAAACTGTAATGCAAAAAAGAAAAAGAAAACTAAATCCTAAACTAAAAAGAACTTTATTAAATACTAACTATTTATAAGTATCAAAAACCAAGATTAAAACTACTTTATTCCTTCTTAATTCAAGAAATTTAAGTCTCACTACTTTAAAGCATTTTGATTGATCATTCAGTGATGACCCATAGACTTCCTCAACTATCAATAGTCTAGGAAAGTCATTTTCAACATATTCAGAACCAAAAAAAGAAGAAAAATCAAATCCAAGACATTTAAAACCAAAGAAAGAAAATTTAAAATCCAATTTAAACTTTGAACTCTCTAAAAATCTATCAAAACCAATGAAATCTACTAAACTCTCGTCAGTAAAAGTCCCTACATCAACAGGAAAATTAAATTGCAACTTCTCACAGCCTTTAAGTTCAAGTCCTCCAAGGTATCTGGCAGTTGCTTTTTCTCAGTTAGGAGAGTCTGTGGCTTGTTGGGAACTACTTCACTAACTTCAGGAATTTGTTCAAGACTCCTAACAAGAGAAACAACATCTTCCCTGACCAAAGAGACATCAGTAGGCTCATAAAATTCTAAACAATGATCAACAATAGAATCCAGTCTCTCACTAGTATCAACAACAGCACAAGCATCAATAGAATTTTCAATATCAACACTATCTTTATGCATGTTCTCATCAATACCAGTATGATCAGTATAATCATTCTTATCAATCATTTTAGTGCAAGCAAAGGACCCTATAGACTAAATAGACTTATCAGACTCCAAAAACTTAATCTCAGTACACACAGGACTTGTATGCATATCATCACATAATCATTTAAGAGTGGGGTCTGAATTATCAACAAGCTGCTCAACAATTTCATTGTCAATGTCCTTTTCACATGCTACATCTATCATTTCAGCAATCATACCATCACAGGCTAGTGAGGAATCACATTGATCAGTATATGTGAGGAACTCACTAGTCTCAATGAAAGCATTAATCTATGAGCATCTATCACATATAGTGGTTCCAGCACAAACACAATCAAGAGATGCATCCAAATCAGCTATGTCACATGATCCAAATGGTTGACTGTCCTTAAACTCAGTAGATGCATCATCAATAGGCTTCTCAACCAATTCCACAATAGGAACAGAATAATCATTACATTCTAAGTCACCCCCACACTTATCTACTACCTTAGACTCAATAGATTCATCAATTGGTTCAGACATGAATTCATCACTATGGTCATAGCTAGGTGTAGACATACTAAGTGCATCAGTACACAAGGATTCATGAACATCAACAAATATGTCAATTTTTCTCAATGAGTTACCACAATCAACTATATCAGGAGATTCAACAATTATTTCCTCATCAACATCATCATCATGCAATTCAGAATCAACAATATTATATGCATTAGTAGTCACAGTGCTATCAGGAAAACTAGATTCAGTTCCAACAAATTGCAAAGTATTAGAAGATGGAAGGATATTACCCAATGAATAAGACTCTTCCTTCTCTATACATTCCCTTCTAATTTGCTCTTCAGTTAATTCAATAGCACTTGAAGTTGGTTGATTCATTTGAAATCCTAAATCCTTCATGATGTTATCCATCATTTGTTGGTTGTGGAGTTACAACCGTTCAGTAACCTGTTGGGCCATTTGCTCTAATTGTTGGTTTTGAATAATACAAGCTTCCATTAGCTGCATCATCCTCTCTTCTGAACTCGGTTCTCTCTGGGGCTCTTGTTGCATGTATCCCTCATGATAATTGTAAGGATGATATTCTGGCTCTTGCATATGGAAGTTGTGGCATGGCTCATAATGATAGTGGTAATTTAGGTGAACTCTATATGGATTGTGGTATGGTTCAATTGAATTGGTGTAAACTTCACAAGGATGGTGGTATGGTAGGTAGTATGGTTGTTGGAATTATTGATATTATTGTGCTTGTCGTTCTTGTCTTTGTTGTTCAAGAATACCACGACACATTGAAATGGCTTTATCTAACTTTTAGGAAATCCTATCCTCTGCGCAAGAATCATAGACACCTTGATTAGAATAATAAGGATCCATTTAAAGCAAAGAACAATGAGAAGCATAATTACTTTAAGCACAAGCAAATCATTGACAAATTATAACTAAAATCAACTCAAAGTCAAGAAAATAAAAATTCAATGAAGATAAGACTTACCTAACTATTAAAAACACTCCTAAGCAGAGGTTAATGACACAAAACAAACTCACAAAAAATAAAAAAAAAATTAAATCCAAAAAAATTGAAAAATTCCTAAAAAATTCGAGAAAATACTAAAAAAATTCGAAAAAGTGCCTCAAACGTTGGAATTTGCCCAAAAAATGGTACACCCAATAGCTTTTCTATTATTTTTGCTTAAAACACCCAAAAACCTTCGAAAACAAAGTTTGAGAATTTTCTGAGCACTTCAAACAAAAATTCCAACAAGCGGATCAATTGACGCGCAACACCGAAATTATCCAATTCTAAGTTCAAAACAGAACAAAAACTAAGCTAAAACAGAACCAAAATAGAGCTAAAACAAAACAAAAATACTTAGAAAACTTTCTCAAACAATTGAGAATCCAAATCCCCGGCAACGGCGCCAAATTTTGAGAGGCTCGTCGCACAACCCTCAAAATAAAACTAGGTTGGATATTAAATGCAATATAGGGCACACGTAGGTCCCTTGGAAATGGAATTCAATGTCTAATTGGGTTTTCTAAATGTTAAAGGTCCTAAAAGTTATCTAATTTAGGGGTTTTTGATTGAATTAAATTAACCTAAAACTAAATTGAAATAAATTTCCTAATTTCTACCTAATTGGATGAATTATGGTTGATAATGGGCTTGTGACTAGCTTTGGATTTGTCCCTTGGTATCCACTATCCTTATCCTAATCCAATTTTGATTAATTCTGGCTTAAGAATCTCTAATTATGTCCACGGCAAATGTATCTTGAATTACCACTCAAGAATCAAGAGACTAACAATTTAATGTTGAGTTAAAACCTCAATCCCGCATTAAATCGTCAACTCTTGTCTTTAAGATCTTTGAACACTTAAATTGATTGATTAAATGATTAATTGGCCTCTGAATCATCATCTAAAAATATTTAATTAACTAACTAAACACTAAGGAATTCTCAAATCAAACAATCAAGCACATAATCTTACTCATGCATTTCATCGAACACCTTTGAGGCACACATGGGAGATTAGAGGAAATTGAACAATTCAGAATTGAAATTAATCAATTAAAATAAAATTTTCTTTCCTAATTAGTACCTAACCAGCTACTAATCAATTACATAAATTCTTAATCCAATACTACTTAACCAAGCAAATACAAGAAAGAGAAAAGGTGTAGGAAAATTAAGAAAGTCTTAGCCAAAATTCTGCATTCTTCTCTAAGGATTCAAACTTGCACCAAGGTTCTTCTTCCTTGCTAGTCATAGATGGAGGATTAGAGATTCATTGAATGGATGGAAATAGAGGAAAATGGAGGATGAGAGTGGCGTGGAGTGTGTTCTGTGAATGGAAAAGACAAAAGGGGCGAATACATCGTGAATGAATGGGATGGATGTGTGAATGGAATGAATAGATCCCCCGAATGGAATGAAGTGTGTGGAATAAGATGAATGGATGATGGGTCATCCCCCAAATGTAGCGTCTGGATGTGTATTTCTCCTCTCTTTCACGTGCCCCATTAATCATTCACGTGTGCTCAGCTTTCTTACTTTCATGTGTCACGCTCCCTTCATATGTATATAAGGTGGGCCCCATTTTGAATAAAATAATCATCTTCCACATAAATCTCACATTGCTATCCAGCCCTTCCATGCAAGCTTCCCACGTCGTGTTTCCCAGCTTTTGCTTCCTTCACTTGATGCTCACTCCTCTTAAATCCTTCCTACGTAGCTTTCTTCATACAGTTCCTCTCCATTTTCTGTTCGTGTGTATTTGTGCAGATTCTGCTCACTTGTTTTGGAATCAAGTCTTGCTTTCAGCCAATGCTCCAGCCTTCTCTCAATCTCAATTCTACATGTGTGTGTTTATTTCTACTCGTTAACCCTTAGCTTCCTTGTACGAATTTCTTCTCATCTGTTCTGCTCTCACTTCTTTCCACGCAGCTACCTTTATATTGTTTCCACGTTATTCAGCTTATGCATTCACAACTAATAGCTCGATCAAGCTCCTTCATTGTGGCTTTTCTTCCTCGTCGTGCAGCAGCTTGTTTTACTCCTTGCTCACAAGGTTCTTCATTCTACTTCTTCTCCTATCTTCACTGCTGCCTCTGCATTCATGGCTCTTCTTTTACATTTTTCTCACCTTAGCTTTTCCTCCATCCATGCTCTGTTTTGCTTTTCTTCATTTGTTTCCACGTGAAACTCTCATCCCTTATATGCTTAGCTCTTATTAATCACGTTGCTTTGTTTAAATTTATTTCCTCTTGTAGCTTTACACTCTTCATGCTACTTTTCAAATGCAATTCATTCTCTCCTCCCATAACCCATGCATGCTACCTCTTCTCCAAACCAACCTCCATTCAAGCTCCAATTTCCAATTAAAAAAATCTGCATAAAAAGAATGAAAGAGATGAAATAAAAAAAAAGTTCACAAAATTCATTTAAAATGATTTTTGCATTTAAAATCAATTATTTTGCCAATTAGTTCATAAAGTGCAGAGAATGGCTACTAAAATAAAATTCCATCTAATTAAACCCCTAAAGCCATATTTGGAACTAAAATGTCTAAATTTAGGAGAATAAAATAGATACAAATACGTGTTTATCAACTATGATTTCTCCTTAAAGTATCATCCAAGGAAGGTGAATGTGGTCACCAATGCCTTGAGTAGGAAATCTATTCACATGGCAATGATGATGTTTAGGGAGCAAAGGTTGATTAAGGAGATGAGAGATTTGGATTTATTAATTTTAATGAACCCTAGTAGCCTTCTTTTAGGAGAATTAAGGATAGAAAATGACCTTAGAAAGAGGATTAAAGAGGCTCAAGAGCTAGATGCCTATTGGGGAGGAATTAGAGAGCAACTGGGTAATGGTGAGGTCAAGGATTTTGACCTATCAGAAGATAGTTTGGTAAGATACTAGGGCAGAGTGTGCATACCAAGGATGAAAAGTTAAGGAATATAGTGTTATCGGAAGCTCATAAGAGTAGGTACACCATTTATCCAGGCACCACTAAGATGTATAGGGATCTAAAGAAGAGCTTTTGGTGGCCTGGAATGAAGTTAGATATAATAGAGTTTGTTGCTAGATGTCTAATTTGTCAGAGGGTTAAGATTGAGCAACAAAGACCCGCAGGTTTGTTGCACCCTTTAGAAATTCCGAAATAGAAGTGGGATAGTATATCCATGGATTTTGTGATGGGTTTTCTTAGAACATCCTCGGGTTATGATGCTATTTGGGTGATTGTGGATAGATTGACGAAGTCTACCCACTTTATACCTATTAGAGCCACTTATCCTCTAGATAGACTAGCTCAACTGTATGTTAGTGAGATTGTAAAGTTATATGGTGTTCCTAATAGCATTGTGTCAGATAGAGACCCAAGATTCACATCAAAATTTTAGCGATCTCTACAATAAGCTTTAAGTACTAGTCTTAACTTTAGCACTGCCTATCATCCTCAGTCTGATGGACAGATTGAGAGGACCATTTAGACTTTTGAGGATATGCTTAGAGCAAGTGTACTAGAGTTAAAGGGGAGTTAGGATGTGTACTTTCCTTTAGCTGAGTTTACTTATAATAATAGTTACCATTCCAGTATCCAGATGGCACCATTTAAGGCACTTTATGGGAGGAAGTGTCGGTCACCCTTATGTTGGGTAGAACTTAGTGAGAGGAGTCTTTTAGGTCCTGACAAAGTGGACTAACCCACCCACCAAATAGAACTCATCAAAAGAAGTTGTTGGCTACCCAGAGCAGGCAAAAGAGTTATGCAGATAAGAGAAGGAGACCCTTAGAATTTGATGAAGGAGACCATGTGCTTTTTAAGGCTACTTCAGTGATGGGTGTAGGACAGTCTATTAGGATAAGAAAGCTTAGTCCTCGTTATCTTGGTCCTTTCCAAATACTTAAAAGGATAGGACCCGTGGCCTATAGAGTTGCTTTACCTCTAAACCTGGCCAAATTGCATGATGTGTTCCATGTGTCCTAACTGAAAAAGTACCACTCGGACCCTTTACATGTCATTGAGCCTGAAAATATGCATCTACAAGATGATTTGTCTTATGTGGTTGAACCGAAAAGGATTGTGGACTCAAAAGTCAAATAGCTACATAATAAGGACATCCTTTTAGTAAAAGGTAGTATGGAAGGGACTTACTCTAGATGAAGCAACTTGGGAGACAGAGGAGGTAATGAGGAAGGATTATCTTGCATTATTTGAGTAAGGTATGTTTAATTTTGAGGACAAAATTTCTAAAAGGAGGGGAGAATGTAACACCTCAAAATTAATTAAGGTATTAATCATAGATTTAGGATAATTAAGAATAATTAATAGAGGATAATTGGGCAAGTTAGTGAATAAGAATTTTAGAGAGATAAATTATTAGTATGAATTTGAGATTTAATTGAGTTAAACCCTATCTAGGCCCACATTAAATTATGTAGGCCAAGATTAGGGACTAATGGAGGCCTAATAATTTTATGTGTAGACCCAAGTTGCATAAGCCCATGTAATTGGCCTAATAACCTTTGAGCAAACCTAAATCAAATGAGTCTTTCAAACTTAGCCTGGCCTAATTAAATTTCAACAACCCAATACATGAGAGTTGGCCCAACAAAACTAAAATTTGAAGCCCATTAGGAGTTGGATCTTTGGATCAGCCCATGACCCATATTTGACCCAACTTAAACCCTAAAAACTAACCTAGCCACCCCTCATTCTGCAAAACCACAAGAGACACACACAAAATTCGGAGGTCCAAAGGAGAGGCTAGGGTTCTTGGCATAATTCCATATTTTCCCACTTCTAGAGCAAAATTCAACTAAGGTAATAGTTATATAACTTACTCCTCTCATCTTTCTCTTTAATTTGACCTGATTAATGTTCCAATTAGAGCACTTTCACCCATACCCAAAATCTGAAACTTGCCATTTGGTGTTTCTATGGTGAAAATTCGTAGGTTGAAGCTAGGGCTAACATTAGGTAAGTATAAACTCTTCTTTTTTAGGTATTTTTGTTGGTTTGAGACCTCAATGATTGGATTATAGTATAGGCATTAATTTTGTACGAATTTGCTTAGGATTTTGGGTGAAATATTGAAGTTTCTGGTGGAGGACATTTCAAGTCAAATTTGGGGACTGATAGTGGCTAGGTAAGTGTTCCCTTGGTGGTCATTAGTATTTTAAATTCTTTGGGTACTTGTTGCTACTGTAAATGATGAATTAAAATAGTAATTCTCTAATGCTATCTTTATAGGGAGATTTTTGTACCATTGGTGGCTGTTGTAAATTTATTTACAAGTGAGGTAACCAGGGTTTACATTAATTTCATGCATATATCTATTTTAATTTCATATTTGCTATATATGAATGATTTGAAATGCTGAATGAATTGGTTAGATATTTATTATATTGTGATTGAACCTTGTGAGTCCATGGTGGAGCTATGGTACGGCTGCCACTCGTGCATATGCTTTGATTGAGCACCGGGTTATGATCAAACCCCAGATACACTGAGCCCTGGTTGTGCTCAATGGGGAGTAGGTGCCATAGACGGGCCTCTCCCAGTGTTATTGGCCTTTAACATGTGAAAATATGATTGCTAGTATGGGATAGTAATCATAATAGCCTAATTGTTTTATTTACTAATATGACTGATATGATTCTGATGTTGATTTTGATTCATACATATATGTTAATTAAACTGGATATAATGAATGGAAATTTCCTTGGTTACTGAGATTCATATCTCACCCCATTTTGTGGAATTAAATTTCAGGTGAAGGTTCTTTGGGTAAAGATGAAGGGAAGTAAGTGGATGAAAATCCATGAGCTCCAACATGTGGGAGAAGGCTATACTTAGGCTGATTTATTTAGTATAGATGCTAAATTTTGTATTCCTTATTGTATAGCATCATCTTGTATTCATGTTGCCAAGTGTAGACTTTTATTTTTGATTACTGAGGATGTATTTATTGAGGATTTAGGCCTCATCTTAATTTGATATTGGATGTATGAACTTACAGTATCTAATATATAAACCTTATTGAACTTATGATATGGTTTACTATTGGGAATGTCATCACAGTATCTATTAGATTGTTGATTTGAATTAGCGATGTATGGAATTTTTAATGAAATATATACTTGAATGGTGATCGCTGGAAGCTTATGAAATTCTGCAGTTATTAATCTATGAATTGGTTAATGTAGGGTAGTTGGAGGAGTAGAAATGGACATTTAAGTCATGAATTAGATATGATAGATTAGCTGGGTAATTAAGGTACATAACTACCATTAGAGTTGCATAAATTATGGTAGATTGGCCCTAGGGTGATATTGGAGGGAGAGTGGAGAGTATGAAACCAGATTTTTGGAGTTATAGGATCAAAAGGAATTTCGCCGCAGCCAAACTTGGATTAGCCGCGGCTAATAGAGGCGAATTTGCCTAGGGGGAGTCCAGAGAGAAATTCTCCATGGCAAAATGTGTAATTAGCCATAGCAAAATGTGAGATGCTAAATTGGGAGTCGTCCAGAGGGAAATTCACCGCAGTGAAACAGGTAATTGACCGCGGCGAACATTTATGAAAATGTCCTAAGTGTTCCAGAAAGGAATTAGCCACGGCTAACAAAGGAATTGGTTGCAGCCAATAATGACAGGCGAGCGAGGTAAGTTCTAGGAGGCTTCCTTGTCGCGACATCAAGTAGGTTAGCCGCGACGAAGGTCCAACTTGCCGCACATGATAGTCATGAAGTAAGGGGAGAAACCGAGAGGAATTAGCCGCAGCGAAGTGTAATTTGGCCGCAGCGAATGTTCTGAAACCCTTATATTAATTAGGAAACCTTGGTTTTTCATATGGTAATCTCAATTGATGATTTAGAGACATTGGGATGAGTTATAATTGATGGGTAATAGAATCAAAGGCTTACAAATAAATGTTTATTTCCCCTATGTACATAAGTGCTTGTAATTGTATGGTTGATGGCTCTAATAATATTAAAGTTCAAATTTCCCCATATTTTCACAATGTAATTGGTCTAATGCCTTGTAACCCCAATCTGTGATTATTAATTACGTATTTAACCTTAATTACAATGATTAGAAATTACAGTCGTCACACCACATGCAATTATGCACACACACATTAAGCTTTCAAGAAGCATATCTTGGCATTACATATCCAAATTACATTCTAGGGTTCACATATCAATCCATTCATTTATACATCACATATCATTAAAATTACATATGTCCAAAAGGTCATAGGCCATATACATCAATGGATTACATCATTTGATATAAATATGGTCTTAAAGTAGCAAAACTCAAGCACTTTGTTGTCAAACTCTTTTCTTCAAAGTGGTTGGCTTCCATTTCCATGTCCACTTGGTCCACCTAGCATATTAGATTATTGGAGATGAGGGCATGAGATTCAAAGAATCCCAATAGATCATCTCTCATTCAATCATATATAATGGATGCAAAACAAGTTTTAAAAAATGCACGCATGGATATAATTGATGTCATGAACATTCAAGAAACAAACTTTGCATGTAATAAGTCATACAAGATATCTAAGAGCTTGCCAAGTGGATGGATTAGCCTCATCCTTTTTCTCATGGAATTTGAACTTGCCTCACCTATTTTTTAAGAGATTCTTAAACTCAACCATGCTCTTGGAAACCCACTTTGCTTTTAGGAGACTCTTTGCTTTGTCTCAACTAATCGTAAGGGTTCTTGGCTCATCCTCACCATGGTTAAGAGTTCTTGGCCTCACCGCACTCAAGTAAACTTAAATAAATATCATAACATCATTTAGAAATATAATATGTCATCATGAAATCATGGAATATGAAATCATGCTAGCATACTTTTCATGGCTTGAAAAAACACATACACACATTCTAAGACAAGCTAAACACACATCCATGCATGAGAGAAGGTAAAGAGAGCTACCTTGCACACAATCACACACTTTTTCCTTTGAATTCAAGCTCCTCTTTTCGGCCACACACACATAAAAGTGTAGGGAAGGTTTCTCTTGGCCTAAACACAATTTATGAAAGCCAATTAGGTTTATGAAACAAATTCTAAGGCCACACAACTTGCTTAGATACTAGGTTGTTCTATAAACCCCATTATGGTTCCATAATTGCACCTAATCCTCAAATAAATTCTAGGCTCCATTCCTTCCTTTCAAATATGATTCTTGACTCTTTTTAAGCCTCTTGGAGTCATCACACAATTAAAACAAAGAGCCTAACTACATGTTGCTTCTTTAAGTCATAATATCGAGCCTAAAGCACTAACTCACCTTCTATAAGTTCTAAATTTTTCCCAAGACCTCCCTTCATTTTCATTCATCATATATGACTCAAGAATGGGCTTAGAAAAATTTAAAACTCTTCCTAGCTATCCTTTTCTTGCTTAGCTGAGACATAAGGCTTTAATGGGTTTCATGGAGCTTTCTTTGTTTTTTCAAGGGAAGAAGAATGTGGGGAGCCTTTTAGGGATTTTGGGAGCTCATTTAAACTCTTAATTAGACCTAGGAATCATCATACAAAATCAGATTTTGCAAGGTGTACTTAAAACCCTAGAAATTGCATCTTGAAATTTAATAGTTTTTTGTTAATTTCATTTGCATATTCTTAATTTCCACACCCTTTTTCCTTAGATTCATCCTTGGTTTTGTCTAAAAATCAACTCCTCCTATGGTTCCTAAGGTTAAGCGAAATGGAGAAGGAGGAAGGATCAAGATATCAACCATAAGAAGAGAAATTACCTAGTTTTCTTGCTTGTTCTTTCTTAAATCTTACTTTCTCCAAGCTCTTCTCTTTAAATTCGAAAATTTCCTTGAGTTTCTCCCTTAAATCATATTTATAAACTCCATTTTAATCAAAGGAAATAAAGGAGAAGGAAGGAAAGGAGGTGTAGATGGAAGAAAGCATGAAAACTACCATGGAAGCATACTTTTAAGCTTGAATTTCTCCTTCTTCTTCTTCCTCTCTTGTGTGCCTAAAACCCTAGCTCTCTCCTTTAAAATTAGGCAGGAAATTTTGAGTTTAAACGGAAGAGGAAGAATTTTTCGCAAATTTTCATTTTGCCCTTCGTTCTTTACATTTTCATTTCTCCTTCGTTTTAGCTCTTTTTTGACAACTGTCTTTTTCATTATAAAATTTAGGTTCCCAATTTAGTAAAATACTTTTGGAATCACTCAAATTAGAGCTAAAACCTTCTCGAACAAATCTGTCAAAGTTTGGGCATATCGATGTTAAGAAATATCCACCGGAGGGGATTTAACTATCTCGGGGCTTCCTATGGCTTTTAGGGCCTCTAAGAACCTCGAAAAGCTCAAAAATTTCATTTAAAAAGCCTTCATGTGTGAATTCCAAAATTTGCTCAAAATTACGAAAATGCCATTACGTTTCGTAAGATTTTCGTCAAAATTTATTTCTTCATTCTAGCTCTATTTTTCCTTCTGTCTGAGGCTAGAATTCTCATTTTTAGGAGTCTAGAACATTGTTCAAAATTTTTAGGACCTTAACTAATTCATTTTAGGGGACTTTCTTTGAAAATGTGCCTGTTTCCGTCGTTTAATGAAAACTGGACGTTACATCCCTATTGACATTCAAGAGTAAGGTTAAGTCAAAACCTCTTAGAGAAAATGGGTGAGGCAAGTTCAAAATCCCTAAGTGAACGGGTGAAGCTAGTCCACTCACTTGGCAAGCCTATGTATGCTATATATGATTTGCTCAAATGCCAAGGATGTTTCTTGAATGCTCACATGTTTCAATATGTCCATGCATGCATTTTCAAGGCTTGTATTACATACTTTATGTGTGATTGAAAGAGAGATGAGCTATTGGGATTCTTTGAGTCTCATTCCCTCCTCTCCAATGTTCTAATATGCTAGGTGAACCGAGAGAACAAGGTAATGAGAGCTAACAACTTGGGAGATGAAAGTACGACATCAAAGTGCATGGATTTTATTTCTTTAAGGCCATATGAATGGCAATTGTTGTAATCTATTATTGTATATGACCTATCACCTCAAGTGCATGTGTAATTATGTTAATATGTTATGTATAAATAAGAAATTAGGTTATGTGAATGTTACAATGTAAATTGAGCATGCAGTGGCAAGACTAGCATTATGGAAATGTGTGTATGGCATGGGGTGAAAGAGTGAGTTTGCAAATTCTGGGTTTTTGTACCTTTGATACAAGTTTAAAATGTTATTTTAGTTCAATCCCACGTGCTCAAGTTGCCACACAAGCCTAGGAAGCAAATTTGGACACTTTGATGCTTGTAGAGACCATGAAAATGACCAAATCGGAAACCTACAGCACAAACTAACCAAATGGATGATTCTTCCCATGAAATTTTGTAAACATGTAGGGCTCATTGAGATATTTTTGGGAAGCTAAAGTTTAGAAAAATAGGAGCTCTACAGAATTAATTATGAATTTTTAAAGTCGGGATTTTTCTGTTGTTCTGGTGCATGTACTGTTCATATGGTCAGTTTTGTGTTCTGTGTCATCTGATAGTCAAAAGATGTCCAATGCTCGTAAAATTTTACGAGAATAAAATATAGGTTACAAGCTTTCTTTGGCCATAAAGATCACCTCATTTGTAGGTCTCAGCAAAGAGTTATGAATTTTTAAAATTTACTATCAGTACTAGTTACGCCATTGGACCTCTAGTAATATTCCATCATAATTCAGTTCCTAGATGGTCTTGGCGTGATTTGGAGATACTTTTCCCTTATGGTTACTATTGGTAGCTTCTCATAATGACCAAATTTGCATAATTTTGATTTTTCTAAAGTTAGTTATGAATTTCCAAATTTCATGACAGTAAGCTGTGATAGTAGCCCAGACGGCTGAGACCTTAGGTGCTTTTCGAATGTCAAACATCTTCCCCTTAATGTTTCATGACTGAAAATTATTTTTAGGATAAAGTAGACATTCAAAGATTTCTAAAATGGTATGGTGTGCCTGATTTCAATTTTTTTAGAATTAGTTATGATATTTTCAAAGTTCAGACACAAAATCTAGAAATCCACTCGAGACTACATCAGTGAGTTTTGTGCATCTACTCCCATTGCTCAAGGTATAAGCCATCTATTGAGCTTGTTTGAGTTTTAATTGTGTATTTAAATATGAGGATGAGATAGATGAGTCCATATGACCCATGGGACACTAAAAAAAAAATTTACTCGTGACGGAATGCAATCTTATTCATGCTTTCCAATGCCCTTTTCTTATTTTAGAATTAGCATGAGATAAGGCATGGAAATTGCATGAGTTAAGTTTTAGAATTACGGTGTTACAAATAGTCACTATACCTTACTAACATGTTGAAAAGCATGTCCTTATAGCTAAAATTAGACCTTGTAGGACTTAGGCTTCAGCTTAGGATGGTTAGGCCATAACCATTTTGGCTTCTGAAACCTTAAGAACTAAAATTTCATATTTGGACCACAACTCAGAAAACTCATGCCACGGCTAAACTCGGGTTTTAGGGCAAAATCTATGTTTTACATAATTCTCATCATGACAAGGTGACCCTTGAGTCTAACAACAAACACACACACACTCGTGTCTGATCGTGACCACCTCTTGGGGAGCTAACTGTTCACTCCCTCACTATTCTCACCATGGCCTAAGATGATCGTGCCATGGCAAGATTGCTCTTGGCCAACACTTCCAAAAATCCATGCAAGTGTTGCTGTGGTAAGCCTTTATGGCACTGTGACGAGATTGCTCTCTGAAGCATATCTCCCTTAAATTCCCATGTTGCATTGTAGCCAGAAACTTTATGTCGTAGTGCACCTAGCCTTTGCCACTCCTTGAATTCACTTTGGCCATAATTCAAAGGTGATTTGGCTATGACTTGACTACCCATTAATCCTAAACTCTTAAATATGCATCCTAACCAATTGCCACTACCTCCACTTGAATTCTAAGACCTTTTTATAGCTAAAGTGCAAGGTTTTTATGGCATATAACCTCATTTAGATCTCAGTTTATGAATTTACATTATTTAAGGACCTAAGGATTAATTAAACCAATTCAATATTGCTTTATATCAACACAACACCCATTATGACAACAATTATCCCATATTAACTACCTAAATTGTGCATTTCTTTACCTATTGACTTCAGGCCACTTTGTGTAAGTTTTAATAGACCAATTAAACATGTTCTTACCTTTAAAAAAATAAAAGAGCCTCAAATGCAAATTATGGCTATGGCACATTCCAAAACCCACACAAGGCATATGTAATAATAGAAACCATGTGACAGAACCAAGGCTAAGAATACCATTAATGTCATAATCATAACCTTTTATTGATAAGCAATTCTTCATACATTTCATATCAATTCATATTTACTCTAAAAATGCAAATACATCAAATTCATTATAAATTAAAGTCTAACTTAATTAAGGTTTAATCTCAAGTTATCAAACATTACAATACCTACACTTGGCAATATGAATGTATCATGATGTTATACAAAATAAATTACAAAATTACTATCTACACTAATTAAAATTGTCTAAGTGCAAAAATCCTACACAAGACCTTAAACTAGAGTTGGTCATCCATTTATTTCCCATTTTTTTTAGCCGCAGAACTTTCACCTGAAATTGTTAGCCCATAAATAAAGGTGAGATAACAATTCCAACTAAGAGTAATTCCATTAATATATATCATATAATCAACATAAATGCTATATGTAACACCCCAAAATTTATTAAGATTGATTATGATGATTAGAGAATTAATTTAGGTAATCAGTAAAGCTAATTAAGTGGAAAGGGAGATAGATATTAAATTTGGGCCATGTGATTAACCTAATTCCATTTCTTAAAAGCCTAACCTTAGTAATCTATAGACCTATTGTTAATGGACTCTTATAGTTGGCCCAATAAATCAAAAAGCTAAATCCATTTGGATTTGAGCCTTTGGGTCAGCCCAAGACCCAGCTTAAATCCTAAAAACCCTTCTCCCTTATTCCATTCTATAGAAAACACAAGAGGTATAAGAAAATTTTAGAGGTCCCTTGGAGGCTAGGATTTCTATAACATTCAATACCTCCGTAAACGTGAGAAACGTAATGCCCAGTTTCTCCATAAATGTATATAATTCACTGGATGCAAAGGAAAGTCCCCTAGATAGAATGATTGGAGGTCCAATAAAATTATAATAATAT
Source organism: Erythrophleum fordii (assembly GCA_032878935.1). Lineage (NCBI taxonomy): Eukaryota > Viridiplantae > Streptophyta > Magnoliopsida > Fabales > Fabaceae > Erythrophleum > Erythrophleum fordii. The sequence goes on along the minus strand of JAVQMF010000054.1, from coordinate 23,587,197 downwards.
TCTAGATTTCAAATAATGATGATCTAAGTTCAAAGGTGCCTAGAAACCGAAGTCAGAATAACCAGATGGAATTTAATGAAAATGCAACGGAACGTAATGGCATTTTTGCAATTTTGGGCACCTTTTAGAAAACTCAAATGAGAAATTTTTAAATGGGAAAAATGAGTATCCTGGGGTTCTCAAAGGCCTTAGAAACCATAGGAATCCTTAGATTGATTTAAACTCCTCAAGTTTATATTTTAGAGCATTAGTTGACTCGAACTTTGACCGGTTCATTCGAGAAGATTTTAAATTTAATTTAGATGAATCAAAAAGGGATTTTATGAATGAAAGGACCTAAATTTTATGATGGAAAAGAAGATTCTCAAAAAGGAGTTAAAATGAGCTTAAACGGAGCAAACAGGCATGTAGGGCAAAATTGTCATTTTGAAAAATTATAAAAGAGGCTTCTTAAGTAAGATTACACCTCATCACCTTTTCCAAGCTTCCATTTGTAGAAATTGAAGTAGCCATTGTGTGGCATTAAGAGGGGAGAGAGAGAAGATGTGATGACCCTAACTTCTAATAATTGTAATTAAGGTTAAATACGCGATTAATAATTATGAATTAGGGTTACAAGACATTACAACTAATTACATTGAGAAAATATAGGGAAATTTGAACCTTAATATTATTAGTCATCAACTATATAATTACAAGCACTCATGTACATCAGGGAAACAAACATTCATTTTTAAGCCTTTGGTTCCATTACCCATTAATTCTAACTCACAAGAATCCTCTATCAATGTTTCTAAGTCATCCCTTGGGGTTATCATGTGAAAAACTAAGATTTCTAGGTGAATATAAGGGTTTTAGGATGTTCGCCGCAACTAAATTCCACTTAGCCACGGCCAATTGCTTTCGGATTCACTCCTTAGCCGTGGTAACTAACCCTCTGGACGACTCCCAGTTTTGCCTCCCACATTTCACTGCGGTTAATTCCACTTTTCGTCACAGCGAATTGCTCTCTGCTACTATCCTTGGGCAACTTCGCCTCTATTATTCATGGCTAATAATATTTTGGCCACAATAAAATGCTTTATGATCTTACAACTCCTAAAATCTTGTCTCATACTCTCCACTCTCTATCTAGGGGCTCTCTAGGGCTACTTTCCCACTTGTTATGAGATTCTAATAGCATCTATCTAGCTGATTTGCCCTAGCCCTTATATCATTACCCATCCCACATTTAAAGGTGGATTTTCTTACTCATTCATTGGTCTTATATCACAATGGTCATTTAATCATGTTTTCATCAGATAATTCATGCATCGCTAGCTTAAATCTACAATCCATATATCACATGCTTTCATAACTTAAATAGTCAATTAAAACATAGGTTTATAAACCATAATAAGTGTCATAAACTTATACATCCATTAATAACTAATATGAAGCCTATTTCTCATTGGTTACATTCTATGTTATCAAAATACAAACTCCTACACTTGGCAATACAGATACATGATGATGCTATACAAAGGTTAACAAAATTAGCATTTACTCTATTCCACTTAGACCAAGTGTAGCTCCCCACACCAGGCCTCAGCTCATGGATGTTCATCCACTTGCTTGCCCTTATCCTTACTCGAAGAACCTTCACCTGAAATATTTAATCCCATAAAATGGGGTGAGATGCAAATCTCAGTAACCAAGGTAAATTCCATTCATATATTCTAATTTAATCAACATATATTCATGATTTCACATAAGCATAAGAAAACATATCAGCCATATCAATAAATGAAACAATTAGACTATCATGACTACTATCCCATACTACCAATCATATTTCTACATGTTAAAGGCCAATAACACTGGGAGAGGCCCATCCACGGCACCTACTCCCCATTGAGCACAACCAGGGCTTAATGCATCTAGGGTTTGATCATAACCTCGTGCCTAATCGAAGCACATGCATGGGTGGTAACCGCACCACAGCTCCACTATGGACTCACAAGGTCCAATCATAATACAATAGATAGCCAACCAATTTATTTAGCATTTCAAATCATTCGTATACAACAAATATGAAATTAAAGCAGATATATGCATGGAGTTAATATAGTCCCGGTTACCTCAATTGTAGACAAGTTGGGAAGCTACAGCAATACCAAAATCCTCCTAAAATCACAATATCAAAAAATATTCATTTTTATCAGTCCATTACTATCTCATTCATCATTTGTGGTAATAACCCAATGCTTAAAGAATTAAGTTACTAATAGTTACCTAAGGGATACCTACCCAATCATCAAGAGCCTCTAATTTCGAATTTTGTCTTCCTTAGACCAGAAATATCAATATATCACTCCAAATCATAAGAAAATTCGCACAAAATTAAGGCCCATACTATAAGTCTACTATGGGGGTCTTAAACCAGTAGAAAATGCATCAAAATGGAGAGTTTATACTTACCTAATAACACTCTCAGCCCAACTTATGAAATTTCACCAAGAAAATCCCAAACAACCACATTTTAGATTTTGGGTATGGTTAAAATACTCCAAAGGAAAAACTAATCAGGCCAAAATGAAGAGAAAGAAAAGTGGATTAAGTTATACAACTATTACCTTGGCTGAATCTTGCTCTAGAAGTAGGAAATGGTGGATTTCTTGCCCCAAACCCTAGCCTCCCTTCAAACCTCCGAATTTCTCTTTTGTGTTCTTGTGTTCTGCAGAATGGGGGGTGGCTAGGTTAGTTTTTAGGGTTTAAGTTGGGTTTTCTATGGGTTATGGGCTGCTCCAAAGATCGAACTCTAAATGGGCTTCTGACTTAATCTTTGTTGGGCTAGCTTTCATGTGTTGGGCTGTAGAATTTTAATTGGGCTAGACCAAATTTGAAAGACTCAATTGATTTAGGTCTTCTCGAAGGTTATTAGGCCAATTACAAGGGCTTACATAAGTTGGGTCTTGGGTTTCTAATTCATTAAATTGAATTGGGCCATCACTAGGTGATATCTCTTGGGCCAAGCCTCACAATAAGGGTTGGGTTTGCACTTAAAATCCTTGGGCCCCTAATAGTCTCTAATCATGGCCCATTTGATTTAATTTGGGTCTAAATGGGGTTTCTAACTCAATTAAATCTCAAACTCTTATTAATAATTTATCTCTCTAAAATTTTTATTCGCTTAACTTATCCAATTATCCCATATTAATTATTTATAATTAACCCGAATCTATGATTAACACTTTAATTAATTTTAGGGTGTTACAAAAGAAGTTTAAGCTTCCGTTTAGGTAAGTAAATGGCCCCATTTCATCTTGCACTTGTTAGGAAAGTTATCCCTCTCTCTAAAAGCTTTCTAATGGGGTTTTCTTTTCTTGAAAACTTAAAGATTTAAGTTTGATCCAAGCCAAAAAGAAACTCTTTTCCAGAAACCAATCGGTGCAAAATAATCTATGCAAAGAGAGCTCTATTTTAAGGTAAGACTTCACTTGAAACACTTGCAAAATCTTGTGTTTCCAAGTCATTTAAGCTTCAGTCTAGAGAGAAAAAGTGAGGAAGAGAGTTTTTCTTCATGTGTTCTTGATGGAACCAAGGGTTACGGAGTGTGAGGAACAAGTATATGCAAAGAAATCCAAGAAAGGACTATTGAATTGCAAGATGTCTAGTCTAGGGTTTTACTTTCACCTTAGTTTGTAGGAAGCTTTCTAGCCATGATTTAAGGTGTCTAAGAGTTTGGGTGAGTTCCTAAGATATCAAGGAAACCTCCCACATGCTTCTCCCATCAAAGAAATTAAACAAACTCCGTTGGTTCCAATTAGAAGCATAACCTCGGCCTAAAGGGGTTCATGCACCTAGGGAGTGTTTTAATTTCTTCCAAGCTTAATTTTGCATCATATATGATGGGAGAGTATGAGAGGAAGCCTTGGAAAAATATTAGAAAGCCTAGAAAGTGTAATGGAGATATAGGTTCCATATTATAGCATAAAGAAGCAATACCTATCTGGGCTCCTTGAAATGATTGTGTGATGACTCCAAGAGGCTTAAAAGGAATCAAGAATTATAAATGAATGAAGAAAATGGAGCAAAGATCATGTTTTCATCAGGTTGCTTCATTAGGTGCATTATGAAACCATAAAAGAGCCATATGAACTATCTAGCTTTTCTAATGAATGTGTAGCTCTAGAAATTAGTTCAAGAGTATCATTGGCTTCCATATGATGTTTCTAGGCTAAGAGAAACAAATCCCACCTTATTATGTATGTGTGGCCAAGGAAGTGCAACCAAATCCAAGAGGAAAAGTGTGTTTGTGTAACAAAGGTAGCTCTTTTCTCTTTCTCTCACACATAAGTGGATGTTTGCCTTGTCTTGAATGTGTGTATGTATATTTTGAGCCATTAAAAATGTCTTAGCATGTATCTAGATGCCATGGTATCATGATGTTGCATTATATTTTCAAATGATGCCTTGTGACTTTGCTTGAGTATGGTGAGCTAAGAACCCTCTAGCCATGGTGAGGATAAGCCAAGAACCCTTAAGAGTGGTTGAGACAAAGCTAAGAGTCTCCCAAGAGTAAGGGTTAGTTAAAAGCCTTTATGAAAATGGGTAAGGCAAGTGTAAAATCCCTAAAGAGAATGGGTGAGGCTAAACCACTTGCTTGGTAAGCCTATGTATGTTTTGTATGACTTCTTGAATGCTAGAAATGTTCCATGAATGATTACATGTTCCATGATTGTCATGCATGCATTTTTAGACTTGAATTTGCATTCTTTATGTGTGGTTGAAAGGGAGAAGAGCTATTGGGATTCCTAGAATCTCATCCCTTCCTCCCCATTTGTCTAACATGACTAGGTGAACTAAATGAGCTAAGAAATGGAAGCCATCAAGCATAAAGGCAGGAGGTTGACATTAAAATGTGTAGAAATGTCCATTTTGTAGCCATATGAATGGCATATGATATAATCCAATGTTATATATGTTGTATGAGTCTATGAATACTTGTAATTATATGAATATTTGATGTATGAATGAGATTTGATGTCATATGGATGATATTGCATGATTTGGACATTGAATGGCAAGAACTAGTTTATAAACTATTATGTATATCTTAGGGTGAGAGTGTGACTTTGTGAAATCTGGGTTTTACACTTTTGAGACATATTTAGTAGGTCATTTTGGTGCTTTCCCACATGCTCAAGTGGCCATGAAGGCCTTGGAAGCAATTTTGGACCCTTTGATACACATTGAAGACATAAAAAGTGCCATTTTGCAACCTAATATAAGATCCAACCAAATGAACAATTTCATCCATAAAAATTGGCATGCATATAGATCTCATCTAGAGCATTTTAGGAAGCTAAAGACTAGATTATTTGGAGCTCTATGGAATTAATTATAAATTTTCAAAATTGTCATTTTTCTGCTATTCTGGTATAAACACTGTTCATATGGTCAATTTCTTGTGCTATGTCATTCGAGGGTCAAATAGTGTCCAATGCTCATGAAATTTTACAACATAAACTAGACATGATAAACTTTCTGTGGCCATTGAGATCACCCTAATTAGACATCTGAGCAGGGAGATGAATTTTTGAAATTGAGGGACAATACTAGTAGTGATAGGCAACCTTTGTTACTGTTTTATCAATTTCCAGTAGCTAGATCTCTGTTGTGGTCTAGAATTATTTTTAGTGTAAATTAGACATCTGTAGCTTTCCAGAATGATATAGTGTGTTTGATTCTAATTTTTCTATAATTAGTTAGGATTTTCAAATTTTATGATAGAAATCTAGAATTTCAGTCTGAGGCTATACACTTTATTTTCACGTGTATACTTCATTAGCTCAAGTTCTAGGCCACTTCTTGGGATGGTTATGAGTTGTATTTATGTAATTGAATATGAGAATAAGATGGATAACTTCATATGGCCCATGAGACATGAAGTAAAAAATGTATACACGACGTAACACAATGAAATTGAATATTTTTAATGATTTTCCTTCGTGAGCTTGCATAATTCAAGGAAGTGAACCTAGAAATGATGTGAGATGAGCTATATAAATATGGTGTTACACTTTCCCTCATCTTTTTAGCCCTATTTACCATTTCTAGAGCCAAAATCTACTAAGGTAATTATTATATAATTTGATCTTCTCCTCTTCCTCTTCAACTTAACTTGATTGGTTTTTCATTTGGAGCATTTCACCCACACCTCAATTTTGATATGGGTTATTTGGTATTTTTTTGGAGGATTTTTAGAGGTTGAGGCTAGGAAAGATATTGCATAAGTATAAACTTTTCATTTTGATGCATTTTCTGTTGGTTTAGGACCCCTATAGCTAATTTATGATATGAATGGTGATTTTGTGTGAATTTACTCAGAATTTGAAGTATTGTTCTAAGGTTATTGGTATCGGTACAACCAAATCCAAATTTAGTTCTTGTAGTGGCTGGGTAAGTGTTCTTTAGGTAGACATTTGGTTTAATTCTTTGAGTATAGGATTTGCTGTTATAAATGATTATTAGGAATAGTAATGGTCTGGTTTTCTATCTATAGGCTAAAGTACCATTGTGGTTGGCTCTCAAAGAATTGTCTACAAGTGAGGTAACTAGGGTTAATGTTAAATTTCATGTATATGTTTACTTTAATTTTATATCTCCTGCACAAGTATGATTTTGAATGCATAATGAATGGTTGACCATTTGAATTGTATGTTTGGATCTTGTGAGTCCATGGTGGAGCTGTGATACGGCTGCCACCCATGCATCATGTAATTAGACCCTTATATGCATTGAGCCTAGGTTGTACTCATCAAGGAGTTAGTGCAGTGGACGAGCCTCTCCCTATGTTAATGGCCTTTAACATGTGAAATGTGATTACTAGTATAGGATAGTAGTCACTAAAAGCCTAATTGTTTCATTTGCTAATATGACTATTATTTCTTATACTTATCTGATTAATTGCATATATGTCAATTAAATTGGAATATATGAATGGAATTTGCCTTTATTTATTGAGATTTGTATCTCACCCCATTTCATGGGTTAACTATCTCAAGTGAAGGTTCTTTGGGTAAGGATAAAGGGAAGCAAGTGGATGAACATCCATGAGCTAAGACCAAGTGTGGGAAATTTTGCACTTAGATGGATCTAATCTAGGACAGATGTTAATTTTTTTATTCTTTGGTATAGCATCATCATCATGTAATCATGTTGCCAAGTGTAGGCATTTTGGTGTACTGGAAAATAATAATGTAACTAATAGAGAGTTAGTGTAATACCATAAATTCTAACTCATTTCGTACTAATCATAAGCTTCACATCATCATTCCCTTAAGAGCACATGAGAAAGGGAATGAAAATAATGAGTTTATTTGCATTGCATCATACCTAAAAATTTGCATTCGGTGTCACGTGGACCGTGTAAGCTCATACTATACATTCTCATATTTAATTATATCAAAACAACTCATTTGCATTACAAAATCATCTCCATAACTCGTGGAAACTGAAATAGAGCATGGAATATGAAGGTTCATTCTCAGCTAGATTTTCTCCATTTTCTAACCAAAATTTGGAAAATCATAATTAAATCTAGAAAACTCAAAATCATGAAATCTTGGTCATTCTAGAATACTTCAAACTAAAAATATATGAGCATAACATTTATTACAGAGGACATTTGACATCCAAAATAGTCCAAAGGTCCCACTAAATTCTGAAACTATCATAGAATTCTATAGAAAAATTTGAAAATATCCTATTAATTCCAAAAAAATCCAATCCATGCAAATGATATCAATCTAGAAATCTGTGGATATTAACTATAGGGAAAAAATATCTCCAGATTAGTTCACCAAGCCCAATCTTCAGAATTCAATGGAATAGTACTTCTGGTCGGGTAAAATTACTGATATTGGACAGAAACTTTAAAACTTCATATCTCCCTCTCTAGACATCCAAATGAGGTGCTTCTAGTTAGAATGAGTCACTGTATTTCCTCGTTTCTTTGTATAAAATTTCATGGCAATTGGACACCATTTGGGCCTCGTGTGAGAGAATGCAATTTCGAACAAAATGAATAATGCAACAAACCAGAAACCATAAAAATTTCCAAAATTATGATCTTTAGTTTCCCAAAAATCTCTCAATGAAACCTAATTGCATGCCAAATCTCAGCTCAAAACTAACTCATTTGGCTAAAAGTGACGTAGGGTTCCCAAATGGTTAATTTTGGCTCTATATAGGGTACCAAAGTTACCAAATAGTTTTTCCTTGGTTATGGCATCTTTTGGGCAAGTCTAAAAGCATATTTAAGATTTGTGTAAGCTGCCCAAATAGTCCCAAACCTCATACATCTCATTTTGGCCATTCAACCCACACTTATGCACATTTCCATCATGCTTCCACATTGCATAAGTTGGCATTACATACTCAAAATACATGCTAGAGGTCATACATCATATCCATACATTTAACCATCACATAATATCATATTTATACATGTCTCAAGGGTCATGGTACATTTATAACAACATATACATCAAGAAATATAATTATTGTTCCAAAATGGTTAAAGCTAGGCATATGCTTGTCAATCTCCCTTCTTCATTGTTGTTGGCTCCCTTCACCATAGCCACTTGGTCCACCTAGCATGTTAGAGCATTGGAGAAGAGGGGATGAGATTTAAAGAATCCTAATAGCTCATCTCCTATTCAATCATACATAATATGTACAAAGTAAGCTTTACAAATGCATGCATGAAGAAAATAGAAGTCATGGACATTTTAAAAGAAAACTTGGCATATGAACAAATCATACAAGACATTCAAGAGCTCACCAAGTGTTTGGATTGGCCTCACACTTCTCCTCATGGATTTTGGACTTGCCTTACCTATTCTTTGAGAGCTTTGGACTCAACCATACTCTTGGGAGCCCACTTTGCTTTTGGGAGACTCTTTGCTTTATCTCAACCAAGCTCAAGAGTTCTTGGCTCATCCTCACTAAAGGGAAGAGTTCTTGGCCTCTCCACACTAAAGCAAACTCAAACAAACATCATGTACTCATTTAGAACCATAACATGGCATCAAGAATCATAGCATTTAAAGGCATGCTAGCACACTTTTCATAGCTTGAAAATACACATACATATATTCTAAAGCAAGATAAATACACATCCATGCATGAGAGAAGGTGAAGAGCTACTTTACACACAATCACACACTTTTTCCTTGGATTTCAAGCCTCCTCTTTCGGCCACACACCTACAAATTGGTGGAGATGGTTTCTCTTGGCCTAGATACAGTTTATGGGAGTTAATTTGGTTCATAAAACACATTCTAAGGCTATATAACTTAATGAAACACTAGATTGCTCTATAGGCTCCATTATAGTCCATAAATGCACCTAATGAAGCAACACCTCTCAAATAATTTCTAAGCCTCATTCTTTCCTTTCAAATATGATTCTTGACTCCTTTTAAGCCTCTTGGAGTCATCACACCATTAAAACAAAGAGCTTAACATCATGTTACTTCTTTAGGTCATAATATGGAACCTAAGACACCAAATCACTTTCTATGAGTTCTAAATTTTTTCCAAGGCCTCCCCTCACTTTCATTCATCAAATATGACTCAAGGATGGCTTTAGAAAAATTTAAAACTCTCCCCCACTACAAGAACCCTCTTTGGCCTAGACTATGGCCTTCCTTGGCTTTCTTGGAGTTCTCTTGGTTTTCTTGAAGGAGGAAGCTTGTGGGGAGCATCTTAGGTGTCTCATGAACACATTTAAACTCTTAATTAAGCCTAGGAATCATCATACAAAATCAAATTTGAAAGGTGCACTAGAAACCCTAGGTTTTGCATTTTGATTTCTAATGGCTTTTTGATAATTCCCTTTGCATATTCTTAATCTCCACACCCTTTTTCCTTAGAATCATGCTTGGTTCTCCCTAAAAATCATCTCCTCCTAGGGTTTTCTCAAGTGGGGCAAAATGGTGAAGAAGGGAACCAAAGATGACAACTATAGGAAGAGAAATTACCTTGTTTTCTTACTTTTTCTCACTTGAATCTTGTGTTCTTTGAGCTCCTCTCTTCAAATCCGAATTTTTCCATCAATTTCTCCTTTAAAATAGATCCATAAACTTCATTATAATCATAAGAAATAAAGGAGAATGAAGGAGAAGAGGTTTGGAAGGGAAAGATCATAAAAAACCATGAAAACTCATACCTTTCTACCTTCAATTTCTCCTCCTTTTCTTCCTCCTCTTGTGCGCCTCATCCCCTAGGGTTTTCTTATGGTTTTGGGCAGAACATGGTCATGCATAATGAAGGAAGAAGAAGGGTGCATCATATATATAGGTGGAAATAAGTAACACTTTTCAAAAATTCTCATTTTGCCATTCATACTTTGCATTTTTGTTTCTCTTTTGTTTTAGCTCCTTTTTTAGAATAATGTTTTCTATTATAAAATTTAGGTTCCTAATTAAGAAAAATACCTTTGGAATCACTCAAATAGGGGCTAAAACCTTCTCGAATGGATCCGTCAAAGTTCAGGCACACTGACGTTGAAAAATGTCCACTAGAGTGGTTTTAATTGTTCCAAGGGTTTCCATGGTTTTCAAGGCCTCTTAGAACTCTAGAGAACTCAAAATTTTCATTTAAAAAGTCCTCCTATTTGAATTCCAAAAATTGCTCAAAATTATGAAAATACCATTACGTTTTGTAGGCTTTTCGTAAGAAATTGTTTCTTCATTCTACCTCTGTTTTTTTCTGCCTGAGCCCGAGATTCTAATTTCTAGGAGTCTAGAATGCTTCCCAAATTTTTTGGGACCTTAACTATCTCATTCCAAGGGACTTCCTTTTGTATCTGATGAGTTTCGTTCGTTTACAGAGGAACCGTATATTAAGTTTCTCACATTTTCTCTCATTTTCAGAAAACTGGATGTTACAATTAGACTCTTTACAACTTAGAATTTGATGTATGTTCTTATATATCTGATATAGAGCATTGTTGATCCTAAGATATGGTCTATTATCTGAGAATGTAATCATGTGATACCATAATTATTGATTTAGACTTGTAATGCATGGAGCCTATATTAGAATTTATATTTAGATGATAATGTTAGTAGTTATGAATACTTCTTGCTATCATTGATATATAAATTGCTGATGTATAATAGTAGATGAGTAGGAATCAACACATAGGATTTGATTTGGCAATGAAAGACATGTTGAGTATATGAGGTAGATGAATGCCATTAGAGTCCGATAAATTAAGGTAGAGTGGCCCTAGAGTGTTGCTGGAGGGAGAGTTAGAGTGTATGGGACAAAATTTAGAAGGTGTAGGTGTAGAAGAAGGTCATGTTATGGCCAAGAATAGCTGAGTCATGGCCAAGAGTCAATCAATAGTAAGGAGCGCTGCAACATGAGATGTCTTGCCATAGCACAAGGCAAAAAGTCCACCTAGGGAGAGTGACAGAGAGCAACCTTGCCATAGTGCAAGATGTTTAGCTACGGCATAAGTTGAGGAAGTCAAGTAAGGAGTCCCCTAAAGAGTAGATTTGCCGCAGCATGAGAGTATCAAGTCGCAATGAGAATTGAGGGAGGAAAATTCTAAGTTCCAATAGCTAGTTTCACCGTAACTCAAGTATGGCCTATTGCATTGCGGATCGTGAAATTTTCTACAGTAGGTTCCAGGATGCTCTCCCGCCACAGCTATCGCCGAGCGAGATTCACGAAAGTGTGAATAGTACTTCCTAAGAGCACTTACACTACGGTATGGGTATACCAAGTCATGACAGGAGTCCCCAAACTTGGTTTTTAGGTTCCAATAACTAACATAGCAGCAGCGGGGAAGGTCCAAGTCATGGGAAAGATTCTCAAACTCTTATTTTTGACTTAAAAACCTTGAGATTTACTATGATAATGTTATATAACAACTAAAGAAAATATTCATAAGAGGTTTTTGTGATTTGAAATCAATAATGAGATGAATCAAAGGTCTTAGTTGATATTTAGGATCACTTAAGGACTTGATTAGTCGTGATTATTTAGCTAAAGACCCTAATGATATCAAAGTACAAATTTGTCCACTTTTTTCTATTTTAATTAATTATAATGACTTTAGACTTTAATTTATAATCAGGAATCGCATAATTAAGCCTAATCATAGTAATTAAGAATTAGGGTTATTACACTATATAGATAAAGAAATACTAATAGCATATTAGATAAATTAACAAATGAACAAGTTTGACTACCAGTGACTATTATTCCATACTAGCAATATATACAATATGTTAATGGCTAAAAACAAAGGGAAATGGGCACGATCACAACACCAACTCTCCATTGAGCACGCTCACAACTCGGTGCATTCCAATGAGTATGATCACGACACAATGCATGAGTGGAAGTAGAATTATAGTTCCACCAAGGACATAATCATGGTCCAACAATAACAAGTATCCAAACCAGTCATTGAACATGGAAAACATATTATTTCAATAAATATAAGATTAATATAAATGTAAATATGGAATTAAAACCTCTGGTTACCTTACTCAATAACCAAATTTCTCAAGAGCTCTCAACTAGTGCCAAACACCCATTAATTTCAATCATTAAGAACTACTTAAAGAACACTTACCCAAACCTCCAATAAGCTTTCTAACCCAGAAACCATAATGGATCACACCAATTTTTTTGCATTTTCACACAATGATAGAGTCCAAATGAAGATCAGTCATTGGGGCCAATTTCTAGTATAATAACACATCAAAATAGGGGAAAAATACTTACCCAATAGTTCCTCTAGCGTCAAACTTTGAAAATCATGCAAGAAACACCAAAAATGTGTATTTTAGGCCTTAGGTTTAAGTAAATCTCTACTAAATGGAAAACCAATAAGACTAAAATGAAGAGAAAGATAAGAGGATTAATATAACTTACCTTGGCTAAATCTCCCTCTAAGTGTGCAGATCAAAGGAAAAATGGTGAAGAACCCTAGCCTTCTCTTGTATATGCGAAAACTCTCTCTCCCTTAGCTGAACAAAAGTCTTTTCTTTAGAGTGGAATAAAGTGGTTGCATTAGTATTAAGGTTTTGTGTAGAAATGGGCTAACCTAAAAGGCCTTTGGTCTAAGTAGGCCTATATCTATATATTGGGCCATAGTCAGGTAGGTCCAAGTTAAGTTGGGTTTGGTTAAAATTCAGTTAGGCTTTTAAAAATTTTTCTTTCCATTAATGAATTAATTATGAAGTTCTAATTAAATTTTAACCCAATTAATCCAAATCCATAATAATATTTTATTTTAACTAAAAATTGCCCAATAATGATCATTTGCCTCAAAATGCCAAAAATAATCGTTTACCTTAAAATTTTATATTTTTCATTTTTTTTCAAATTTCTCATAATAAGTCCTTATTTTCCATACTAAATCTTTAATTTTCTATAATTCCACTTAATTAATTTTGGGATGTTACATTAAGTATACCTCTATGTTGTATAATATATTGTATTATCAGTATCTAGTACGAATGAACCAATGTTGTATCATCCAAAAATTTATCAAGGAAATGATAGAAACTTAAGTAATTAATTAGGGAAGACAAATGATTATTATAGGGATTTTAAAATAAATTATGTGAACGCTTTAATTTAGGTTTAATTAAAATATTCTTGGCCATCGTTGAAAGTAAATGAATTTTTAATTATCAACTTAGGTTTAATTAAGAAAAATTTGGTAAGTGAAGAGGGAAAATTAAATGTTTGGGCCATATAGTTATTTTGTTTATAATAGAAGACCATTAGTAGAGGCCAAATTACATTTTTATGCAAACCGAACTTAAATAAACCTCTTTAGCTTTGGCGCAATACTTAGAAAATGGTCCAAATGGATCATGGGCTATTGGTTCAACCCATTTCTAACTTAAAACCCTAATAGTTTTGCAACCAAACTAAAAATTTGAAACCAAAACATTTGTGTTGTAGAAACAAGAAAGCATTTTCCTATCTTAGGGTGGAGGCTAGGTTTTTTCACCTTCTTGCCACCATTTTTACACTTCTAGATGGTGATTTAGCTAAGGTGAGTTATATAAAACTAAACCCTCTCTTCTTCCTTTACATTTTGGTCTGATTGGTTTGTCATTTAGTGGATTGTCATCTTCTTCTCAAATCTAAAATTTGGTGTTTGGATGATTTCTTGCAAGATTTTTCGAGTTTGGAGTTGGTAGAACCATAAGGTAAGTGTTTTCCTTCATTTTATAATATAACCTTGCTCAAATTTCATGTTATAGGCTGACTTTGGTATATGGCTAATTGTATGTGCGAAAATCCAAGTCGTAAGATGGCCTATGGCATGTTCTTAGTAATTAAAGCTCAAATCAATCCATTTAACCTCTTAAATGTATGGGAAGTGTTTCCCCTTCTTTATGAGGTGCATATGCGAAATTTCTATCATTTGGATTGACTTTTAGTACATGGCTTTTACATGTGTAAAAATGGAGATATTGGAAGTGACCCAGTGTGAGTTCTTGGTGTTTTGACCTTTATTGATGTAATGGATTCTTTGGGAACTTGGGTAAGTGATTTCTGATGGATTTTTTATGAAATAAATCAATAGATAGGAAACTTATTTGTTAATAATGGTTAAATGATAATGATTATACTTGTCATAGGTTTGGTAGGCCTTTGGATTATATTGGTAGTTAGAAAAAGAGTAATTAGGCTTCATTAAAGTAACCGAGTGTTTTTCTAATTCCATATACATGCTCATTTTAATCTCATATTTGCTGCACATGTATAATTTTGAAATACTAAATGATTGGTTGGTTACTTCAATTTTTATTTTTATTTATCATGAGTGAGTCCTTGGTAAAGTTGTGATGCAATTGTCACCTGTGCATTGTGCTACAATATGGCACCTAGTTGTGATCAGACTCATAAATGCAACGAGCCATGAGTATACTCGATAAGGAGCTAGCATCATGGGTGGGCCTTTCCCTTTGTTAACATGTATGTGATTACTAGTATGGGATAGTAGTCACTAGTAGCCCAACTAGTTCATTTGTTGATGATATTGATGTCTTTGATATGTATTTTTGTATAAATACATTATGTTGATTAATCTATATATATATATATATATGGAATTTTCCTCTTGTTACTAAGATTGTATATCTCACCTCGGTTATAGGATAACATTTTCAAAGACCAGACCTCTTTGTAGTAAGGAGAAGCTAATGGAAACCTATCGTGGTGGTTTAGTAATTTATAAGCTTGAATGCCCTATTTAAATTGGGTTTATATAATAGGTATGCTAGTATTGCTTATTGTATTGTATAATTGCCACATCGCATTATGTATTGCTAAGTATAGGAACTAATTTTATAATCTAAGACATCATAAAATTAGTGCTTGTGATTGTGTTTGGATGATTATTAATGAGTACCTTGAAATTTTATGACTTCTAAATATCTAGCGTTGTAAAATTAATGATTGAACTTTTAGTATATTAGATTGGAATGTTTGGGCTAGTATATATATGTTCTTTATACCTTCTCAAGGTGTTTAGAGGAATTTATAGGGCATAGTTTGTATTGTGTAACACCCCGAAATTAATTAAGGTGTTAATTATGGATTAAGATTAATTAAGGATAATTAATAGAGCATAATTGGGCAAGTTAGTGAATAGGTATTCTAGAGAGATAAATTGTTAATATGGGTTGAGAATTTATTTAGGATGGAGATTTACATCTAGGCCCAAA
Organism: Erythrophleum fordii; assembly: GCA_032878935.1. NCBI lineage: Eukaryota > Viridiplantae > Streptophyta > Magnoliopsida > Fabales > Fabaceae > Erythrophleum > Erythrophleum fordii. The sequence continues at coordinate 23,571,437 of JAVQMF010000054.1, read as the reverse complement.
TTAATTAAATCATGATGAGAGGCTAATGGAGGCCCAGTGAATTGGAGGTAAACCCAAACTAATTTAATGAGATAGAGGCCCAAGATTTATCTTGTATAGGCTCAATTAAGTGGCCTAATTACCCTTGTGCAGACCCAAGCCCTTGAGCCCTTCAAATTAGGCCTAAAACCTATTAAACTTCAGCAACCCAATGAGTGAAAACTGGCCCAACAGAATTATGCAGCCCAACACTTAAAAACTGGCCCAATAAGTAAAATCTGAAACCCAATTGGATTTGGACTTAGAGCAACCCATGACCCGGCCTTTTGACCCAACTTAAACCCATCTAAACCCTAATGCTTCAGCCACACTTTCATTTTTCTGAAACTCAAGAGGCAAATTCGGAGGTTGAGAAGGAGGCTAGGGTTTGGGGCAAAGATTCTGCATTTCCACACACTTAGAGCAAGATTTGGCCAAGGTAATAGTTATAGAACTTAACCCCCCTCATCTTTCTCTTTAATTTGGTCTGATTAGTTTTTCATTTGGAGAGATTTCATTATACCCAAAATCTGAAAAGTGAGTGTTTGGAGGTTTTCTTGGTGAAATTCGTAGGTTGAGGTTGGGGTTAGTATTAGGAGACTTTAAACCCCCCATTTTGATGCTTTCTTTTATGGTTTGAGACCCCCATAGCTTATTTGTATTATGGGCATTAATTTTGTACGAATTTGCTTAGGATTTTGGGTGACACATTGAAAATTCTGGTGGGAGATACTTGAATCCGAATTTGGGATTTGTGGTGGCTGTTGCAATTGTCTGCAAGTGAGGTAACCGGGTTTACATCAATTCCATGCATATGTCTGTTTAAATTTCATATTTGCTATCTATGAATGATTTGAAATGTTGAATGAATTGGTTGGCTATCTGTTATATTATGATTGGACCTTGTGAGTCCATGGTGGAGCTGTGGTGCGGCTGCCACCCGTGCATGTGCCACGATCGGGCACCGGGTATGATCAACCCCAAATGCACTGAGCCCTGGTTGTGCTCAATAGGTGCCGTGGACGGGCCTCTCTCGGTGTTAATGGCCTTTAACATGTTAAATATATGATTGCTAGTATGGGACAGTAATCATGATAGCCTAATTGTTTCATTTGCTGAAATGACTGATATGATTCTGATATGGATTTTGATTTATGCATATATGTTGATCAAACTGGATTATATGATGGAATTGCTTTGGTTACTGAGATTCATATCTCACCCCGTGTTGTGGGATTAATATTTCAGGTGAAAGTTCCTCGGGTAAGGATAAGGGTAAGCAAGTGGATGAAAATCCATAAGCTTCAACCTATGGGGAGATGGCTACACTTGGGCTGACTTAGCTAGTATAGATGCTAATTTTGTATTCCTTAATGTATAGCATCATCATGTATCTGTATTGCCAAGTGTAGGCTTGAACATTTGATTTATTGAGGATGTATGAACTGAGGGGTTAGACCTCATCTTAATTTGGTAGTTGTTGTATGGACTCATGATTTCTGTTGTAATTGGTGCTGACATGTAATATTGCTTATCAATGGAAATGTAACCCTTGAGACATTGATATGAGCCCCTAATATATGGAACCCCCATTTATTTTGTATTAAAGGATAGCTGCTGGTAGTTCATGTATATTTTGTTGTTGATACTTTATGAACTTGCTGATGGAAGGTAATTAGAGGAAAGAAACGGGCATATAGGTTAGTTGGTAATGGAAGTATAACTAAGTAAATAAGGTAGATAAATGTCATTAGAGCCATATAAAATGAGGGGAAGTGACCTTAGAGTGTCCCTAAGAAGAGGAATGGAGTGTAGAGGGCGAAATAGAGGGAAAATAGCTACAGGAGGGAGTCATCGCCGCGGCCTAGGGAGTGACAGTGGCGAGGGACGCCGCGGCTTGAGAAATCTCGCCGCGGCGCGGAGTGAAAATAATCGCCCAGGAGGTGACAGAACGTTCGCCGCGGCGCCACATAGGTTGGCCGCGGCGCAGGTAAGTCAAGAAAATTCCAGAGAGTTGGGCCGCGGCGCAAGTTTAAAAATGTGGTTTTTGAGCTCCAGAACCTAACTTAGCCGCGGCGGGAACGTTCCAAGTCGCGGCGCAGGTCCCCAAACTCCTATATTTGACCTAGAAACCCTAATTTCAGTAAGGCTAATGTTAGGGAATGGTATGAGTGTGGGTTGAAATTGATCAATGGATGAATCATAAACCTTTAATGATGGTATAAACCTTTCTTATGCATGATCCCGTTATGGTTGTTAGTTGATGATCCTAGTAGTATCAAGGTTTAAATTTCCCCTATATTTTCATAATGTAATTAATTGTGATGACTCCAAACCTTGATCATTATCTATTAATTGTGTATTTAGCTATAATCACTGATATTAGAATCTAGGGTCGTCACATATTGCGATTTGTAGAAGTAACTCTTGAATGTTATTGTCATATAAGAAGATAGATGTTAATACTTAAACCATGGTTACTTAGGATTTGATGGTGGTTTAGGACCCTTAAGGGATATGGTTAGGTTGTTTTGGTCATATTAGTTGTGAGTCAATCCATCCCTTACGCATACCTCAACTCATTTTACTATCATGAGAAGTTGTAGGGTGATTTTAGGGATGTTGCATTGTCATATATGGCATCTGAGATAGTTCTGGAGTTTTGAGGATAGGGACATGTTTGTTTGGTTCATTAAAATTTGTTCAAAGGGGTCCAAGGTCAGTTGGTAGGAAAAATACACATTTGAAGTTGTCACTTGTGGCTTCATGTACCTTTACTGTTATAAATGAAGTTACAATGATTAGGTTAGCTTTTAAATCCTCGAGTTAAGTAAGACAATTGAATGGAGATTATAGGAATGTAAACCCTTTAATAACAAGCTGTTAGTTGGTAGGAAAAATACACATTAAAAGACCTTAGGATTAATATTGAAGTGGTAGCAAGCTATTAGTTCGTTCATTTAAATGTTTAAGTGCATTAGGTTTTTAAGTCACAGCCAAGTTTTCTCAAGTCACAACTAAAATCAGCTAATAATGTTCCAATAGCAATTTTGGTTGTGGCACAAAATCATCTAAAAGCTAATTTAGTTGCAATGTAAGTATTTCGATTGTGGTGTAAATAGTTGACTGCAATGTAAATATTTTTAACCATGGTGCAAATTGTGTCAATATGAAAAAATTGATCCAAATCCAACTTTAGCCATGGTGTAAGTCCTTCAAGTCATGATGTAAGCATAGAATCTAGTTTTTAGAGGTTCCAGAAGCCAAGTTGGCCATGATGCAATCATTTTAAGCCACGATCTAAGTCATAAAATCCTTAATTTAACTATGAATTCTTAATTTTCACCGTGGTAGTGATGAGTATTGATCTTTAGTCTAATGTATATGAGTTTTTAGGCTTCTTTGAGGTTTTTTTATTGTGACAAAAATTTTTAATGAGAATTTTGAATTCCGATGAACAATAATCTCGTTGTACAACTTGATGGTGAATATTGATTATTTAAATGTTCAAATTTCCCTATGCTTTCATCCATTAATGAAGTATTAATAACATTCAACCTTAAATACTCATATTTAAGAGACCAATTAAAATTAATTGATGTATTTGATAGTTAGGGTCATTACAAATGTTGTATCTCATGCTAATCATATCAAGCTATAAATTGAATATATTGAATCATGACACGAAAAAGGTATTATTTATAAATGACTATAGTTTTTAATTTTATGTAAGTAACATATGATGTGAGTTGAGTATGATATGATTTATAGGAGTTATATTAAGTAATGTGTCATACTTTAAAGAAATAACACCTATTTTACATTATAATATGCTTATAACATTAATTTTTTCATTTCTAGCACTTTTAGCAGCAAAATAAACCAACATTAAAGGCCCAAATTTCCATTTAAGCCTAATTGCATAACTTTAGCATATAGATCTCATAATGCATCCTAAATACATTTGTTCAACATGAAACATCATAATAAGATGCATGAAATTTGGATCTCAAGTCATGTATTTCAAAATAGTATCATTACACCATCTCTTATGGATTCACATATTAGCCGCTAATTTCAAAATTTCATATCTTGAGGTAGAAAACTTTGATTCATGTAAATTAAGACTCTATAGAAAGCTTAGGACATGAACTACTCGCTATAAAAATTTTAAATAAAAAAATTTATTTAGGCCACAAAAATTGAATGGAATAGTAACTACATCAGATTTTCAGGTACAACAAGACCTGAAACTTTGAGCATGTATATCTTTAGCTACATAGCTCTATTTATACAAACTTAATGGCTATAGAAATTTCATAATATCAACTATATGCCTATAAAATTACATGAGTACTGAAGTCCATTTGTCCCTTTAAATACACGAGAAATCAGACTAACCATATGAACAGTGCCCTTGTAATTTTGTAATTTTTAGCTAATTTTAAAAGATTATAATAAATTCTACAAAGATCTAAAAATTGTGTTCTTTTACTCTAGAAAAAATATAAATGAAGTTTAAATGCCTGCAAATTTATCCAAAAATTCGTTCACTTGGTCTAGTTTTGGTTTAAGGACAAAATGTGGCTCAAAATGGCACATAATTGGGTCCAAATTGTTCAAAATGAGCTTCTTCAATGCATTTGACCATTTAAGCATGTGCTAAACATAAAATACAGCATATATGACTATTTCATTAGGTTTCAAATATTATGGAACTTAAAATCACTCATTCACTTGGCATTATACATATATATTCCATAGCTTACATATAACCAAATTACACATTCTTGCACGTTTACATTCAAAAGTGATATTTACATCATAATCTTATACTTTTACATATGTGAGAATATTTACATCACAAAAATAATATGTGCAATCTCTCATGTGTCCTATATTACATAAAAACCTAAACTATTGTCAAAGTGATACTATTCAAGCTTGTTGATCTCCAATCCTTGCTCCTTGAGAATTTCCAAGACATAGTTGGATATAATTTAGAGGAGGATAAGCTTCTATGAATCCCAATAGCTTATCCACCCTTCAAGCACACTTTATAAGACATGTTATCATGTCAAAGAGAGCAAGTATGCATGATAGGCATTCAAATATCAAAGATAATCAAATATTTGAAGTCATATAGATCCATCAAAGTAAAAACAAGCTCAAAGGACTTTCAGTTTAGTCTCACCCAATTATTTGGAATTTTTGAATTAGCCTTACCTATTTTTAGGGACTTTTGACTTAGTGTCACTCATTCTTAAGATTTTTGGCTTTGTCTAACCCATACTTAGAAACTTTTGGCTTCGCCTCACCTAATTAAGAGACTTTTAGCACAACCTCACCCCATTAAGAGCCATTCCACATTTCAAATGCATTTCATATAACATAATTGCATCAAATCATCATACCAATAACAATAGACATGATTCATAATCCATACACATATATAAGCAATCAATGACAATCAAACAAGCAACATAATCATACAAGAGTAGATGAAAAGCTACTTTTACTTCAGAAGCCCAAATTCCCTCATTGGTTCTCACTTCCCTTTCTTGATCTCACAAATACACTTATGAGGAACTTGACTTGCTTGGCCTAGATATATCAAACAAGATATAAAATGCATTAATGGAACCATCTTTAGACTCACATAAACCTTACATAAGTTAACTATAGCTTTAGGCTTCCATATGGCTCCATCTAGTGGCATAATGAAGCAACTCCTATAATTTATTATCTTAGCTCTAATTTCTTACTCAATATAAGTCATATGACTTCATTTAAACTCATTAGAGTCATCACAAATTCAAATTAAAGAGCCTAGTACCAAGTTATTTCTTTATGCATAATGGAACCCTAAACTTTTACCTTTTAAAATAAGGCTTCTAAGTTCAAACTAATGATTTTTTTTTTTGTATTTATAATTTATATCTAGGCCATTTTTATTCTTAAAATCAAAGAAAACTCTCCCTAGGTGCTTCATATGGTTCATGGTCGAGACACGCACTCCAATTAACTTCTATGGAGCTTTTGTTTTCTTCTAATTAGCTTTTAATTAGCATCTAAATGAGATCATTAGTCTCTTTTTAACTCAATTATACTTTTATATGGCTTAAAACATCATTCTAAGACCTCATATTTTCTAAGGTGCAATCAAAATTCTAGGTTTCCATTTATGCATTGCATGGCTTCTTAATTTGTTCTAATGACAAAATCTTAATCTCCATATGCCAAAACCTTATTTCCTAGCATGATTTCATCAAAAACCAACTCCCTTTACCTCCCTCCTATGTTGGCTGAACCTATAGAGTGATGGAGAAACAAGGAAGACCAAATTTCCCATACCAAAACATATACCAAATGAAAAGGCTTTCTATGGTCATTAATTTGATGTATTTGATTCCTTGTTAAAAGATCTTTCCTCCATGAGTTCAGACCCAAAACTCCATCTTTTGGGATGCCAAAACTATGGAGAAAGAGTAGAAACTAGATAAAAAGAGTAATGTAGGCAACTTCCTTGAAATTTCTTACCTTAGGTTGCTTTAATCTCTTTTCTTTTTTTTTTGTGCCTCTTAAGATGTCTTTAGGTCTGATTTGCAAGCTAGGAATTTCAACCAAAGTGAGGGGAAAGAGATGGGGTGGCCTTTTTATATGGAGAAGCTAGGGTTTCTTTAAAGAAAATCTTCCAATTTTGCCCCTATTTTTTAATTCTGTGGTTTGACCTCATTTTAACATTTTTAGAATTATCTTTTTCATTATAAAATTTAGGTTCGCTAATTTATTAAATTCCTTTGGTTTCAAATTTACTGGATTCAGAGCAATCTTAAATGATCCAATCAAAGTTTCAGTCAACTGATGGCATAAATTATAAACCAGAAAGGGTTAAACCATTTTAACTATTCCTATGATTTTCTAGGCCTTTGAAAACCCTAGTGAGCTAAATTTTATTATTTAAAGCTTTTTTCTTTGAGTTTTTCAAAAGTTACTCAAAATTATAATTTTGCCACTACGTTTATCCCTTAATTCATTTAGCCTTTTTGGCTCTGATTCTAGGCTATTCTTAGGCTCTTTACCCATATTTTTAAATGTGCTAATTAACATATTATTCTCAATTAGTCTCAATTTGCTTTGCCTTAAGGTGATCTCACATCATTTTATTTATTTCTATTTAGTTCTTGAAAAATCAGTTTTATATAATGTAGTCTAATAGTTCATGTGATGACAAAGTTTAGTTTGAGATGATTATGATATATAAGTTAAACGTATTCAATGTACAGTAGTACAAATATTATGAGTGGTCATGAATTGTCAAAATTTTAAGACTATGAGAGGTGCTGTTACGTGGCCATTAGGTGGTCTAGATCCTCCAACTATAAGGGAAAATTCTTGCAAAAATTTTCCCATAATTTATATATCTTAATTTTTAGTTATTTGCTAGTATTTGCAATAGCAAGTAAATGAATAAGAAAAAGACCTAGAAAAATCAAAGCATGACATGCCTTAGCTAATCCCTAGCTAGCAAGAATACAAGAAACGCTAGCCTTATGTATCAGTCAACACACAATATTTTACCTGAGCTAAGGACTCATGACAAACTTACATAGGCCATATGTCCATGATGAATCATTGACTTACCCACATAGGCTATGTGCCCATGACAACTATACCATTCTAAGAAAAGTCCTTCTAATAAAAAGGTTTTTGAAAGATTTGGTTTTTAAAGGTTTAAAAGGTTTTAATTATTTATATTGACTTTAAATTATGTGACTTTCATGATTCAATATCTTCCACATATTTAATTTTTTTTTTTGGTTTACGAATAATTATCATAGACATTGTGAAGTATGGTTTCAAGTTTTAAAGGCTTCTACAAGATATATATGTGTTTATTTTTACATCTATTAAAATACACAATATTATTTACTTGTTGAACATTTGATATTTCAGGAAATAAAGTTGAACTAAGATCTTCTTCATTAAGGTAGACTAGGATTCATTAGATAAGCCTCGTATTTTTCATGTAGGTGACTATGTTTTGTAGATTTTGTCTAATTTGTTTTATAATCTAATTATAGCTCTAGAAATTCCACAAACAAGATTCCATAGCTAAGTATACAAATAATTAGTTGTTAGAATCTGAAAGCGGAGCTCTTCTTATTGTATAGTCGCTATTTTACTAGTTGTAGAAATTTTGCAGGTCCTATTTTCAAGAGAGGGTATCAAAATTTCTATAAGCATTGGTCATATATGTGGAATGAAAATGTATAGTGAAAAGCGGAATTAGATAAATGATGATTTTAGATATTATCACTAAGTTATGTTGTTATTGCATATAAAAAGAGTAACAAGTATCTAGATGGGTTTATTAGGCTCATAGATGTGAATCTAACCTTACGTTATATGCTGGTTACATCTCTAGACTTAAGGTGCAACAAAGTGGTATTAAGGATTAGGTTTTCCTTAAGGTCTATAAAGCAAATGCTCTTTGGTGGAGTCTCAATTATCATTATGAACTAGAGCATAATTATGATTGAGGTATCAATGAAAACCTTATAGGATGTTTACTTTTCTTCCTTTCTAACTAATTTCCCTAGTAGATACTAGGGTTGCAAATATATGAATATAGGTTTTGAGTGTGTGCTAAACCAACTAAAATGTCTCTCATTATTGTTATAATAGGTGTAATGCCATTTAAGGATGATGTAAGTAGGAATGATGGTACTAATCCCGCCTATGATTCTTATCTATAATACTTTAAAGTTTAACTTAAATTGGTCATTAAAGTCTATAAAATTTAGTATTAAGGTTTTGCCAAAATGATAAAGTGCGAAATGTGTTTCGTATGTACAAAAAATTTTATATGTTAATGCCTTGATTTATGCCACTAGGTCTTTCTTGACATGGACGGTATAGGTTGTTACATTCAAGTATAATCTTGGTGACAAAAACTAGCAGATGTGAGTTAAATTGAAACTTTGCCATTCTTATAATGAATATACTCTAAAGTAGCTTAAGCACAAGTTAAAATTCTGGTTTAAAATGTTGCATTAAGTGGAAGTTTCTAATTTATTATACCTAGTGTAGATTTAATCTTACCTTTAATCTTCCTTAGAGTACACATTCTAAGTTAATTTATGTTTGAAGTCACAATACTTGGACATGATGTAGTGTTAATTTTCAATTTATTTTAGGCTTGTGCTAACTTACCAAATAATAATGGTGGTTGTTGTCCTAAGACACGTATAAAATGTAGTGCTTGTATGAAATACCAATAGTCTCGTAAGACTTAAGTTTACAACCTAGAAATCTCTCTAATAAGTTAAAGATATTAAAAGGGATTGAAAATATGCAATTTGGTGAAATCTCTCAAGTGTGGGCTACTATTTACAATAAATAATGTAACATCATAAAGTCATTTAAGGAAACATACTTATTTAATGGGTCCATTTAGTTGGCCTTAATTATTATGTTGCCATGGGTATGTCATTTTAATTATTAAACATTGAATTCAAGGGACTTCAGTGGTGTCTATATAGTTTAAGTTAGGTTAAGTTAATAATTTTAATTGTTATGGCTTAAATATTGAGGTATTATGCTTGACCTTATTTTGTCTTTCAACTTAACCTAAGATCATGGTTAGGGAATTCCTTTTTATATGTACTAATATTTTTATTGGTCCCATATTCTACTTGTATTAATTTGGTATATTGTCATGCTATTGGCATACTGTGGGTAACGTGTGCGCTATAAGAGCTATACAGCCAAGGTATGTCAATATTGGATATGCAAATATAAGACTAAATGTTCAGGTTAAGCCAAGGAATTTACCAAGGCTAGTCGCATGATTAAAGAATGGTACTATGTAATATCTAGTTTTTCTAAAATTGAACTAGAATCAAAAGGGTAATGAAAGAAAGCCCTAAAGCAAGATGAATTAAGGACAATTAAAAGCCAAATATTAATCAAATCATCCAGGGATGAGAGTATGAAGCTTTAGATGGCTTAAAATGAAAGCTTGAATGCTTAAAAAGAGGTATCAACATATGAGTGGCAAAATCATAATTTTTTGTAAAATTTTAGAAACTTAAAGGAAAAGGTTTTAAGTGTCAAAGGTAAACTCACTAGGGTTTTCAAAGGCCCTGAAAATCATAGGAACTATCTGGATGATTAAAATCTTTTTGATGCATGATTTAGGATGTTAGTTGGCTGTAACTTTAACTAGACTATTCAGGATGATTTTTGTAACATCCGGTCCCTCCATAAACGTGAGAAACACAATGTTCAGTTTCACCGTAAACGTCAGAAATGGGCCAAATATAAAAGCAAGTCCTTGAAATAGAAGAAATTAGGGCCAACTAAAATTATAATAAAATTATAAATATTAGGAAATGAGGATTTGATGTTTAAGATGCCTAAAAACCAGAGCCAAAAGAGATCAAAAAATTTACCGAGGGAAGTAGGGGCATTTTTGTAATTTTTGAAAAATTTAGAAAACTCATAGGAGGGCTTTTTAAATAAAAAATTTAAGCTTTCTAGGGTTCTCAGAGGCCCTGAATACTATGGGAACCTCTAGAACAGTTGAAACCCCTCCGGTGAGTGATTTCAGCTGTTAGTTGACTGAAAATTTGACCGAATAGTTCGAAATGGTTTTAGATCCTTTTTGAGTGATTCCAAAGGAAATTATTATGATTAAGAGCCTAAGGAATATGATGGAAAAGATGGATTTCAAAAAGGAGTTGAAACGAGCCCAAACAAATAAAACTATGAAAAGGGACTAAATTGCAAAGTTTAAAAATTACTTAAATGAATCCCTAGCTTATAAAAACGCCCCTCCTTTGCTCAGATCTCCTCACCCACTCTCTCACACGTTAAAATAGAAGTAAGAAGGGCTGAGAGTGGCGCACAAGAGGGGAGGCCAAGGAAGGAAGAGGAAACTTTGAATAGTGTAAGTTTTAGCCACTTTTTCCTACTCCTTGCCTTGTTAAACTTCTTCCCCTCCTTTCCTCCTCTCTTCCTATGGATTTAGTGAGATGTTTGGTTCTGTTTTGAGCCCAGAACTGAGGGGGAAATTTCGAAATTCAAGGAGAGGGTTGAAGCAAGGAAGAGAACTCTTGAGAAAAGCTTAGAATTAAGGTGATTTTTCTATCTTGGTTGCTTCCTTTTTCTTGCCCTTTGTGTGTGGAGTTCTGCCAGAACAGAACCATCTTGGGGGGAGGCTTTTTGTCTAGAAATAAGAAGGAATTGTGGGTTTTAGACCATGAGGAGTTAGTAGATGCAAGGAAATTGGAAGAAAGGCTAATGAAAATCAAGTTAGAAAAGTGTAGAGCTCTTGGACACTTTATAAAAACTAATTTAATCCATGAATTTTCTTGCATGTGTAAATGTTTATTTGAGTCTCTAAGACCCCTAGGAAGCCTCCCAAGTGTCTCTCCCATCAAGGAAAAATCAAAAAGCCCATGGACTCCTCCTCCCTCCATCAATTCGGCCAAGATATAACCATTAGGCTAGGGGCTGTTTTAATTTGTTTTAACCTTGGTTTGGAACTTCTTATGATGGTAGAAGGTGGGAGGAACCCTTGGAAAAAATTTAGAACTCCTAGAAATTGATTTGGTACCTTAGGTTCCATATTTTGACCTAAAGAAGCAACATGATGCTAGGCCTTTTGTTTTAAGGATGTGATGACTCCAAGAGGCTTAAAAGGAGTCAAGAATCATATTTGAGAGTAAAGAATGAGGCCTAGAAATCATTTGAGGGGTGTTGCTTCATTAGGTACCAATATGGACTATAATGGAAGTTGTAGAGTAATCTAGGGTTTAAGCAAGTTGCATAGCCCTAGAAATTATTTCATGAATTTAATTGGCTCCCATAATTTGTGTCTAGGCCAAGAGAAACTATCTCCACCAACTTGTGGGTGTGTGGCTAAAAGAGGAGGCTTGAAAGCTAAGGAAAAAGTGTGTGTTTATATACAAGGTAGCTTTCTCCACCTTCTCTCATGTATGGATGTGTGTTTAGCTTGTTTTAGAATGTGTGTATGTGTATTTTCAAGCTTTGAAAAGTATGCTAGCATGTCTTTACATGTCATGATCCTTGATGCCATGTTATGTTTTAAATGAATCCATGATGTTTGTATGAGTTTGCTTGAGTGTGGAGAGGCCAAGAACTCTTCCCTTTGGTAAGGATGAGCCAAGAACCCTTGAGCTTGGTTAAGATAAAGCAAAGAGTCTCCCAAAAGCAAAGTGGGCTCCCAAGAGTATGGTTGAGTCCAAAGTGCTCAAAAATGGGTGAGGCAAGTCCAAAACCCATGAGGAGAAGCATGAGGCCAATCCAAACACTTAGTGAGCTCTTGAATGATTTGTATGAGTTGTTCACATGCCAACTTTGCTTTTAAAATGTCCATGGCTTTTATTGTCTCCATGCATGCATTAGTAAAGCTTGCTTGCACATATTATATATGATTGAATGGGAGATGAGCTATTGGGATTCTTTGAATCTCAGTCCCTCCTCTCCAATGCTCTAACATGCTAGGTGGACCAAGGAGTTATGGTGAAGGGAGCCAACAACCATGAAAGAAAGAGAGTGACAAGCCTAGGCCTAGCTTTCATTCTTTTTGAACCTATAAGGAGGCTTTACAAAGTATATGATGTTGTAAATGTACTATGACCCTTGAGGCATGTATAAATACACCATTATGTGATGTTTATATATATGAATATGATGTATGACCTCTAGCGTATGGTGTGAGTATCTAATGCGAAAGTATGAGAATTGAAAGTTTGATGGATATGTGTGTAAGTGGGGGTTGAATGGCCAAAATGAGATGTATGAGGTTTGGGACCATTTGGATAGCTCACACAAGTCTTAAATATACTTTTAGACTTGCCCAAAAGGTTCCAAGACCAAGGGAAATCCATTTGGCAATTTTGGTACTCAATATGGAGCCAAAATTGACCATAATGGAATCTTATGTCACTTTTTGGCTAAATGAGCTAGTCTTGATCTAGAATTTGTCATTCAATTAGCTCTCATTGAGAGCTTTCTGGGAAGTTAAAGATCATAATTTTTGGAGGTCTGCGTCGCATCATGACTAAAAATTTCATTTGGTGTCACATGGACTATGTGAGCTCATGCTATATATTCTCATATTTAATTACATCATCACAACTTATTTGCATCACAAAAATATGCCTACAACCCATGGAAACCGAATTGGAAGGTGGAAAATGAGGTTTCATTCTCGACCAGAATTGGCCTCCTTTCTGGGTAAATTTTGGAAAATCATAACTAAATCTAGAAAAATAGAAATCATGAAATCTTTGTCATTATAAAAAGCTCATGATTTCTACTTCACATTAAAAATATGTCCAAGTCACAAAATTCATCTTACAAGACGTTTGACAACCAAGAAGCTATAGAGGTCGCTGGCTACCTGGGCTGTTGTTCAGTTTACTGATACAAACTTCTAAAATTCATAACGAATTCTATAAAAATCGAAATCACACCTATTTAGTCATTATGGAAAGCTACAAATGTTAAATTGGTACTAAAAATAATTCCAAAATGAAATCAATACGTTAGTATCTGGAATTGATGGAACAGTAACTGAGCTCCTGGGGTGCTACTGATACTGACAGTCAACTTCAAACATGCATAACTCTCTGATCAGGCCTCCAAATGAGGTGATCTCAATGGCCACAGAAATATTATGACGTCTAGTTCACAAGCATTGGACACCATTTGGCCATTGGGTGACACAAAACAAAAAACTGCCAGTATGAACAGTACCCATACTAGAATCCATGAAAAATCCCAACTTAAATTCTCACTTCCTTCTTACTATATATCACATGAGCATGTAAATAATGATGGATGTGAGCTAGAAACTATGGTGTTACAATTTTAAATCCCAAAAAATTTCAAAGCATATGATGTTAATAAAGTAGAGAGCCTAAATTTTCATATGAAAAAGACGATTCTTAAAAAAAAAATTAAAACGAGTTTAAACAGGGCAGTCAAAATATGGTGGAAAAAATGTAATTATAGAAAAAAGTTAAAATATCCTCTCTTCATCTTTTTATTATGTCCACGCCATCTTCCTTCTTGGTCATTAACCTAAATTCTACTCCAAAACAGTAGCTATCACATGATGAAGAAGGGGAAGAGAGATAAGAAAAAGAAAGCTAAATAGGTAAGCATACATGTAAAAATTTCATATTATGGTAGTTAGTAATCTTGCTCTACTCTTCATACTCTTTCTAATGATGGTCTTAGCTTATTGAAAGAATGAGTTTGATGGCTAACCTCTTTGGAAAAAGTGAAAGTTTGAAGCAACCAAATATAGCACGAGACTCCCCATTTGGCAAGCTTTCAAATGAAATATGTGACACAATAAAAAAAACTTGTCTTTCTTTGAATTTTAATGACCCCTATATTCAACGTAAAGAAAGAAATTAGATAGAGAAAGTGAGTTTGGCTAAAACTTGATAAAATTAGAGGTTTAGGATCATAGAGAGTAAGAAGATGCAAAAGAAAGCAATTAAAAAGCCATAGAATGCAAGTTAAGCTACTTAGGGTTCCATTTGTACCATGAAAGTTATGGAACTCTAGAAAGATGTTTTAAGCCATTTAAGATCACCCTTAAACTAGATAGGAATCAAAGAACTTCCACATGCATCAAATTCCTAAAAGAAATGACAAAATTTGAATAAGCTTACATTATAGGCTAGGTTTGGCCAAGGCATACTTAAAGTAGCTAGGAAGTGCTTTGATGGATTCTAAGGTTTTAAGAAACCTAAAAGTGATTAATAAAAACTAATGGAACCATTGAATTTAATTTAGAAACCTTATTTTGAAAAGTGAATTTTTAGAGCATATAAAGGATCTAAAGAAGCAAGTTAGCCTTAGGCTTGTGTAATCATATAAATGAGGGTCCAAGTGAGTTCCATTAGAGGCATATGGCTTATATCAAATGAGATTGTGGAGCCTAGAAAGTGAAATCCAAGAATGGCCTCTTAAGGAACCTAAATGGCTTAAGGTTGCATATTAGGTTTTAAGAAAGTTAGGTATTAATAATAAGACTTGAAATGGATCCTAATAAGTTATTTGGCATTTCACATTGCCATAAGAAGGTCAAGCAAAATACAAATCCACTTAATAAAGGTGTGAAGCCGAGAAGGATAGAGTGAAAAATCAAGAAAAGAGAGGGATTTTAGAGTTAATGGTAGCTTGAAACTCCCAGCTCCATAAGGTAGCTTTATCTTTCTATCTTGCATGCATATAAATGCTTGAACGAGTTGAGATACTTGTATGTGTTCTTGCTTGATGTATTTTGAGCTATGCTTGTCTTCCATTATGAACTTCATGCTTGAGTTTGATATGTTTTTGGCTTCTACCTCCCTGTGGCAAAGAATTGAGCACAATAGCTTTTTTTTTTTCCAAAGTTGAATTGAGTTAAGCCTAGTTAGTATGTTGAGATGCCATGGCATGTTGAGAAATAAGTTTTTATACTAAAAGTTGCATTTAAGTTTCATGATGCACAAGAATCACATGCTTGCACCACATGCATTGTATTTCCTCATGGCATTCTTATATGCATTAATTTTGTTGGGATTAGCTACTAAGATCCTCCTTAAAATCTCACCCATGTCCCTCACACTAACTAGATCTTCAAGCATGGAGAAGAAAAATGACAAGCTATAGAAGTTAAAAGCCATGTATTTGAAGCCTTGCGTGTAACTATGAATTTGAAAAGGCATATGGCATATTAGTGATGAAATATCTTATATATGACAAGCAAATGAAATGTTGATATGTGTATGAGTATAAGATCATAATTGTTTGGCATTTTGATGCATCAATGAGCCTTTGATACATAGTTTTCTATATGAAATGCATTATGGTTTCTATGCATAAATGGATGTGGGATGGTCAAATTTTGATGCAAGCCATATTTCATGTGATGGATTGTATGGAAATGATGCATAGATGGATTACAATCTACTCTAGGGAAGAAATTGCATATTAGAGGCCAATTTGACCACTTTAGAACTAAATTTTGGTCCAAATGAGCCATAAATTGCACCTCTAACCTTGAAGGCTCAAATGACCTATTTTGGGGCTAAAATTTGGCATGCAATTAGACATTTTATAGATCTTTTTAACAAGCTAAGAATAAAAACTTTTAGAGCTATAAAAAATATCTTATAAATTTTTAAAATTAGCCAAATTATACAAAAATGACTATATTATTCACTTTGATGTAGCTATTATTTATGCTCATTTTGATAGGTCAAATAAATTCAATTTTACTTGAAATTTTCATAAAATAATGTTCACATCATATGCTTTCAGTAGTGATAGAGTTTGCTTAAATAAGAGTTATGTAGCCTGAGTTATAAATTTTTGAAATATAGCACATAATATGGCAAAATGGGGCATTTCGAGCTATATGACTCTTTGAGGCAAATAAAGTTTCTCTTATGATCAAATGAGTAAAACAAACTTGTCTAAGATGATTATTGCTTGAAGAAAAAATTGAATTTAAATTTTGACCTTTATAGCTTTGATTGGCTTGTAAACATACCAAAATTCGCCACTAAAAGTATAGTAATGGTTACCAAATTGGTTGCTAAGACTCATAATTGATATAAATAAATGTAAATGAAGCTAGGTATGACATACTATTATCATGATTAAATTATTTTGTTATTACAAAGGGAATCACAAAGAATTAAGCCTTTTATCCTTGTCTTTCTTATGACAATTTTATCAAACCCATCTTGGGGCTATACACTATCCTAATAGGTAAGAATATACTCTCTTTACTGAATTATGTGACTAAGAATTAAGATCTGGTGTGGTGATATTAAATACCTATACCAAGTCCTAAACGTCAGTGAATTCGCTAACATGTTTCTAAAGAAGTTACCTAGATTATTGCCAATAAATAAGGAAATTGAATTTAGCAATGATGTAACCTTGGGCACTTAGCCTATCTCCATTTCCTTTATTAGATGGTGCCTTTTGAGCTAAGGGAATTGAACAATCAATTGAAAACTTGTTAGATAAGGGTTTTGTTCAACTAAGCACATCTCCTTAGAGTGCTCCAATACTCTTTATGAAGAAGAAAGATAGATCTTTGTAATTATGCATTAACAATAGAAAGTTTAATAAAGTGATAGTTCAAAATAAGTATCCATTACCTTATAGTGATAACCTCTTTGAGCAATTGTAAGATGCTCAATGCTTTTCTAAGATTGATTTACTTTCAAGGTACCATCAATTGAAAAATACAAGAGGATACACCTAAACTAGCTTTCAGAACCCATTTATGGTCACCATGATTTTTTAATGATGTCCTTCAAGTTGATTAGTGCACGTGTAGTGTCACACCATACATAGCTAGCATTAGTTTTATATTAAACTAGCTAAAAGTATTAAATTATATCCATTTTCATGAAATTTATACTTTTAGCAACGAAAATAACCAACATCAAAAGCTCAATTAATTCATCCTTAACTTAATAGATCATGTGAGCTTGCCAAATTTATTTTCTATCCTTAACATACTTTTTAACTAGAACTAACATAATTTAAAGCCCAAAAGTTGAATCCAAAGCATGCATATCAAAATCACTTGCACTTTGCAATTTTCCCTTAACTTCCATAATTTGATGTGAATTTTGGAAAATCATAATTAACTGTAAAAAAAAAATTGAAATCATGCATACTATAGCTTTTTGGAAAGCTCAGGATGTTTTCTAACTACCATAAAAAGTTTAGATTAAAACAATTAGATTTACCTTACAAAATTCAATGAAATAGTACCACTAGTCACTGATGCATCTTGTAACTGAACCTAAACTTTAAAAATTCATATCTCTCTTTACAGAGCTCCAAATAGGGTGCTCTTGGTGGCTATGGAAAGCTCAAGATGATTTGATGTAAATGTTTCAAGGGCCTATGAGTTCATTTGGCTATGACATCTATTGCATATAAGAAGCTACTACATTATTCAGCACCACTTGACCTCTAACTTCAAAAATTCATAACTCTCTCTATACAACCCTAGAAAGCTTATAATGTTAGGTAGATGACATAGAAATGCAAACTAACCATATAAATAGTGACTAGGACAATTTTGTATAATCTAAAAAATATAATAAATTCTCTAGAGCTCCAAAAATTGTGCTCTTTGACTCTATTAAAGGCTCTAGATTAGGCCTATATTCATGCCAAATTTCATGTCCATTTGGTCAATTTGTGGTTTAGCTTAAGATTATATCACTTTATGGAACTGTAATAGGGGAAAATTGTGCCAAATGGTCTCTTAGCCATTCTATGATCATGTGAGCATGTCCCAAAGCATAAATGTACACATGTATGAGTTTCCCAAATGGTCCAAATCATCATAGAACTCAAAATCACCTTCCTATTTGTCATTATACACAAGTGCATTAAGGCATAAGGATGTCAAACTCTCACATATGCATACGTTTAGTTCCAAAATGAATTCATACATCATATTTACATACTCTTAATTTTGCTCAATGATTTACATCTCATAAACTTTATATATACACACACTTTGATATCAAAATGCATAAATCTCTATTCTATTGTCAAAGTTCCATTCTTCAAGGTGCTTGGCCTCCATTTCTTGCTCTATTTGGCTTGCCCAGACATGGTTAGACATATGTAGGGGAAAAGTGAGATTCAAAGAATCCCAATAGCTCTTTTACCCTTTCAAGCATATATACATGGCATATTTTCATGTCAAAGAATGCAAGCACGCCATAAAAGCTTCTAGTAACCATACATAAATATAATTGCATGTCACATAAACTTATTCAAGTCCAACATAGGCTCTAAGGGTTTTGGTCTAGCCTTACCCAATTTTCTTAGGACTTTTAGATTAGCTTTACCCACTTCAAGGGACTTTAGACTTAGCCTTACTCATTTTTTAGACTTTTGGGCTTGTCTCACTAATTTTTAGGGACTTTTGGCTTCTCCTCACTTATTCCAAGGGACTTTTAGCATAACCATATCTATTCAAGCCATCTTGCATTCAAAATACATTTTAAGAAGTATAATAGTACCATAACATGTAATCAATAGCTATAAACATATCTTATGGTTGAAATATATACACAAGCATCTATTGACAATCAAACATCCAAGAAAGGTTAGAATGCTATTTTAAGCTAAGAAACACAAACATGTTCTTTTGATTTTCACTTCCCCTTCTTAGCCTCACACCTACACCTAAGAGGATCTTGATTTGCTTAGCCTAGACACATCAAATAAGACACAATTCAATCATTGGAACCAATTCTAACTTCACATAAATTCTATACAAGCTTACTTGATCTTATGACATTATTGTGGTTCCATATAAGAACATAATGAAGCAATCTTTAACATTTATGATCTTGGCTCCAATTTCTCATTCAATCTAAGTCATATGACTCCATTTAAGCTCATTAGAGTCATCTGCCATTCAATTCAATGAGCCTAAGCATAAGTTGCTTCTTCATGTCTTAAAAAGGAACCTAAAGCTTCATCTCACAAATCATGGCTTCTAAATTCAAAACAATATTTCCGTTGGTGTTTATTAATCATATTTAGGTAATTTCTATCATTAAAATCAAAGAAAAATCTTTCTAGGTGCCTTAACTCTTCTTGGCCAAGACATAGTCTATGGTGAGCACCTATGGTGTTTACTTGATTTTCCTTAAGAAAATGGCACTTGTAAAGCTTCCTAGATATCTTAAGAACTCATACATACTCTTAGATAGGTTATTCTATCCTTAAAAAGCTTCAAGAATGGCTAGGTGCAACAAAAACCCTAAGTCACATAACTTGATTTCTATTGCTTTTTTTTCTTTAAATCTAATTATATATTATCATTCCTCATGCTTGATAACCCTTGTCTCTACATTGTTTTAGCTTGAATTCCTTCCCTATTTAATGGGCCTAGGTCTGGCTAAACAAGGACTCAAGAAGAAAAAGCCAAGAGATACAAGAAGGCTATGAAAGTTTACCCTCTTTTAAAGCTTTTTCAAAGAGCTTTTACTTGATTCTAGCTTCTCCTTCTAATTCTAACTTCCTTCTACTAAACCAGCCACAAATTAATCCCAAGTTAGTCATCAAAACCATGGGAGAAAATGTAACGCCCGGTATATTGTAAAAACACAAAAATGGGCCAGTTTGAAAAGCAAGTCCCCTGAGATGAGTGATTCAAAGCCAAAAAAAATTTGAATAAAATATTAAATAATAGAAAATGAGGATTTGAGCCGTGAGTTACCCAGAAACTAGGGTCGAAGTAATTCAAAAAATTTGCCGAAAGGCCAGTGGCATTTTCGTAAATAAGTGTAATTTTGGAAAAACACCTAAGAGGGATTTTTAAATGGAAATTTTGAATTTTCCAGGGTTATCAGAGGCCCCAAAAACCATGGGAAGCCTCAGGACCGGTAAAGCCCCTCCGATGTACTCTTCCGACGTCAATTGACCTAAACTTTGACTGGTTCGTTCAGGAAGGTTCTTCTTTATATGCCACGTTCTACCTCCCCCACTCTAAACCGACTTGCTTCTACCCATTTTCAGAGGAGAACTCCAGCTTCTTAGGTGCACAAGAGGAGGAAGATTTTGGAGGAAGGAATTCAAGAAAAAGGTAAGAAACTTTAAGAAATTTCATATCCTTCCATCTTGAAACTTGCTCCTCTCCTCTCAAGCTTTCTTTCTATGGTTTTAATGGAGAGTTTAGTGCTATTTTGGGCGCAGAACAGAGAGGGAAATTTCGAAAATTGAGGGAGTAAGTCAACCAAGTGGAAGAACAAGCCAAAGGAAGCAAAAAAACAAGATAAAACTTCCATTCTTTGGTAGTTTCTTCCTCCCCCTTCCTCTTGCACGAATTTGGCCACCATGAGCCCACTTCTTAGGGGCTATTTTCTGTCCAATTTATGGAGGGATTAGAGGTTTTGGAGTGCAAGGATGAAGAATCTATCATTGGAAGCAAGTAAAAGCCATTGAATTTCAAGTTGAAAAAGTGTAGGGTGCTTGAACATAGTTTAAAATCTGGGTTAATTTAAGACTTTCCCATCATATGTAAGTGTTTGTTTGAGTTTCTAAGACTCTTAAGGAGCCTCCCAAGTGCCCCATCCATCAAGGAAAAATCTCAAACTCCATAGGTCTTTAATGGAGGCATAAATCGATTAAAACTCTTAGAGATAGCTAGGGGATGTTTCAAAGAGTTCCAAGCTTGATTTGGGACTTTATATGATAAAAGAAGATAGGAGAAACCCTTGGGAAAAATTTAGAAGCCTTAGGTTGGGAGATAAGGCAATGGCTTCCATAATGTAAACTTATGAAGCAACATGGACCTAGGTGTGTGAAAGTGAGTGTGTGATGGCTTCAAGGACCTTAAATGAGGTCAAGAGGTCTAAATATGGCAAGAGAATGGAACCAAGAATTTTACTTGTGGTAGTTGCTTCATTAGGTCATTAATGGAACCATATTGTAACAAATAGAACAAAGTATAGTCTTAAGAGTGAGTTGGGTGTTAGAACTTGTTCCAAGAGTATAATTTAGTGTTGTTTATTGTGAATAGGCCAACTTTGCCTATAACGAATTTATTGGTCATAGCCGGTCCCAAGCCTGGAAAAAGAGGAAGGTTGTGTTAGGCAGTCGACAGCCAACGTAAAACTTTGTCGAATCTTTATGACATGGACAATCGATATATTAGACGTAAGGCTAGGTTGTTGCCTGTAAGTAACGCACTGTATAGCTTGAGTACAGTGAGAAGTGAGCAAGAGCCGCTGCATCGTCGCCTGGATGTAGTGAAAAATAAGCAAGGACTACTACATTTTTGTGAACGAATGTGGCTAGAGAAGTTTGTTCATGAGAGTAAGATTCGTTTTGGAACTTGGAATATAGGTACACTTACGGGTAAGTCTATGGAAATAGTAGATACTATGATTAGGAAAAGGATTAATTTTATGTGTTTACAAGAAACTAAATGGGTAGGAGAAAAAGCAAAAGAATTAGATACTTCAGGTTTTAAACTTTGGTATACTGGTAAATATAAATCTAGAAATGGGGTAGGTATAATTGTAGATAAGTTTTGGAAGAATACTGTAGTAGATGTCAAAAGGTTAGGAGATAGAATCATTGCATTAAAGTTTGTAGTAGAAAAGGAAATCTTTAATATTATCAGTGCTTATGCACCACAAGTAGGGTTAGAAGAATCTCATAAGGTAAAGTTCTGGGAAGATTTAGAATGTTTAGTTCAGGAAATACCATTAGGAGAAAAGATTATTTTAGGAGGAGATCTAAATGGTCATATGGGAAGGGTATCTTCAGGCTACGAGGGTGTTCATGGAGGACATGGTATAGGAGAAGTAAATGCAGAGGGTAAAACTATTTTAGATTTTTTATTAGCGTTCGATCTTATATTAGCTAACACTTGTTTTAGAAAGCGTGAAAAATATCTTATCACGTATAAAAGTGGTAGGGTATGTTCTCAAATTGATTTCTTTCTTATAAAGAAATCAGATAGAAAATTTTGCATGGATTGCAAAGTTATACCGGGAGAGAGTTTAACTACTCAACATAGAGTTTTAGTTATGGGTGTAAGAGTTAAGAGGAGAGTAAAAAGTAAATATGAAGGTAGAGTGGTAAGGACTAAGTGGTGGCAACTAAAGGGAGATAAAGAAAAGAATTTGCAAAGAAGGATTATAGAAGAAGGACCTTGGGAAATACAAGGAAGTGCTAACGATATGTGGAATGAAATGGCTAAAGAGATTAGGAAGGTGGCAAAGGAAATACTAGGTGAAACAAAAGGTTTTGGACCTAGGGATAAAGAATCTTGGTAGTGGGATGCAAGTGTACAAGATAAGGTTAAAGTTAAAAGAGAGTGTTATAAAGTGTGGTCATTATGTAAGAGTAATGAAAATTGGAAAAAATATAAGGTAGCTAAGAAAGACACTAAGAGGGCAGTGAGCGAAGCGAGAGTGAGGGCATTTGATGGGTTATACTAATCTTTAGGTACTAAAGTTGGAGAAAAAAATAGTTACAAGTTAGCTAAAAGTAGGGAAAGAAAGACAAGAGATGTGGATCAAGTGAAATGCATTAAGGATGAAGACGGGAAAGTGTTAGTCACGGAACGAGATATCAGAAAACGATGGAAGGGTTATTTTCATAGGCTTTTTAATGAAGGGTACGAGATTTTATTGTAATCAGATAGGTTAGACACGGAAGAAGAGGATCAAAATTATACTTTTTACCGTAGAATTTGTGAGGTAAAGGTAAAAGAAGCATTAAAGCAAATGGAGAATGGGAGAGCAGTTGGACCGGATAATATACCCATTGAAGTATGGAAGAGTTTGGGAATGAAAGGTATAAGTTGGCTCACAAAGTTATTTAATGGAATTATGAGATCTAAGAGGATGCCAGATGAGTGGAGGAAAAGTACTTTAATCCCTATTTATAAGAGTAAAGGGGACATTCAAAATTGTGCAAATTATAGAGGAATTAAACTCATAAGCCACACTATGAAATTATGGGAAAGAGTAATTGAGCAAAGGTTAAGGAAAGAGAGTCAAGTTACGGAGAATCAATTTGGTTTTATGCCAGGAAGGTCAACTATGGAAGCCATATACTTGTTGCGAAGATTAATGGAGAGATATAGGGAGAATCAAAGAGATTTACACATGGTGTTTATTGATTTAGAAAAAGCATATGATAGAGTGCCAAGAGGAGTTCTATGGAAGGCTTTGGAGAAAAAAAGAGTTCGTATAGCTTATATTCGAGCAATCCAAGACATGTATGATAAGGTTACAACTAGCGTAGTAACAAAAGGTGGACTTACAAAAGATTTTTCGATAACTATTGGTCTACATCAAGGGTCAACTTTGAGCCCTTATCTTTTTACCTTAGTTTTGGATGTGCTTACTGAACATATCCAAGAGCCGATGCCACAGTGCATGCTTTTTGTAGATGATATTGTCTTAGTTAGAGAATCGAGAGAGGAAATGAATGAGAAGTTGGAGAGGTGGAGACAAACTTTGGAAGCTCATGGCTTTCGTTTAAGTAGAAGTAAAACGGAGTATATGGAGTATAAGTTTAGTAAGAGGCACACCACTTCTAGCGTAGAAGTAAAAATTGGAGAACATATCTTACCACAAGTCACACGATTTAAGTATCTTGGATCCATTATACAATATACCGGAGAAATAGAAGAAGATGTAAAGCATAGGATTCAAGCGGGGTGGATGAAATGGAGGAGTGCTTCAAGTGTTATTTGTGATAGAAGAGTACCACTCAAACTTAAGGATAAATTCTACCGCACAGTTATAAGACCTGCAATATTGTATGGAACTGAGTGTTGGGCAATAAAAAGTCAACAAGAAAATAAGTTTAATGTTGTAGAGATGAGAATGTTACAGTGGATGAGTGGACACACTAGACGAGATAGGATTAGAAATGAATGCATTAGAGAGAAGGTGAAAGTCGCACCTATTGTAGAAAAGATTGTAGAATCGAGACTTAGGTGGTTTGGTCATGTGGGAAGGAGACCTATAGAAGCCCCCATTAGGAGAGTAGATGTGATGGAGAATAGTCCAATAAGTAGAGGTAGAGGAAGACCAAGAAAAACTATAGGAGAAATTATTAAGAGAGATTTAGATTTAAATGGTTTGTCTAGAAATATGATTTATGATAGGGATTTATGGCGTCGATTGATCTATGTAGCCGACCCCACTTAGTGGGAAAAGGCTTTGTTGTTGTTGTTGCTATTGTTGTTGTTGTTGTATTGTGAAGAGGCCAAAGAAATCCAACCCCACCTCCTTGTGTTTGTGGTACCAAAAAGGAGAAGGAACAAGCAAAGTAAGACTTGAATTTGCCCCAAGGTAGCTCTCCACCTTTTCTTGTTGCATATATGTCATTGTGTGCTTGTGTGCATATTTGTATGTTTGAGACATGCCACTTGATGCTATGTTGCTATTTTGGTATCAACATGCTTTCTTGAATGTCTTTGAATTGTGAAAATGGCTCATAAGGGTGAGGTAGTGCCAAAAGTCCCTTAATATAGGTGAAGAGATGCCAAAAGTCTCATGGCATGGGTGAGACAAGGCCAAAAGTCTCTTGGATGGGTGAGGCTAAGTCAAAAGTCCCAAGAACCAAGAGTGAGGCAATCCAAAAGTCCTAGAAATAGGGTGAGGCCAAACCAAAAGTCTCTAGAGCTCATTCTTATGCTTGACATGAGTTTGTGACACAAAAATGTAAAAGTGGAATGCTTCATGAATTGATTGATTACATACTTGTGCCTTTGACATGTTGTATTCCTTGAAAATGTGCTTGGATAGGTGTATAAGCTATTAAGGTTCAATGAATCTCACCCCCTCCTTTCTCTCATCTCACATGATCTAGGTGGAGTCCAAGATCCAAAGGATGGAGACCAAGGAGCTTAAATCTCCATCTCTTCGCACATTTTGCCAGTTTTGATGTATTAGAATATCAAAGAATATATGTATATGTTATTTTTGAGCCACGATACTTTGAACAAGTGTAAAACTATGTAAAGTCAGTGTGTGTATCAAGAATAGAGTTTAATGTATAGAATTGTGTATTTTGGCTACTTGAGAGCCCACTTATGCATGTATGTATATGGAAGTGGCATGGTGAAATTGAGTTGTATGAGGATTCAGACTTTAGAAGGGACTTATTTGTGCTATATTTATGCTTTCTAAGTTGCTCAAATGTGTGTGGAACAATGAATGGCCCATTTGAACCAAATTTGCCCTTTTATTGGAACCAAATTGCCATAATTTTGAGCTATGGCAAAGTCTGACCAAATGACCTCTTCTTGACTTGAAATTTTTCATGCACTTAGATCTTTCCTAGATATTTTTAGCAAGCTAAATATCAGGTCATTTGGAGGTCTGGGAAATTTTCTATGATTTTTCAAAGTTGGCATCAGAATTTCGGATTTACACCAGTACTTCATTCGGTCAGTTGTGAAATTGTGTCATCCAAGGGGCAAACGTGGTCCAATGGCTACAAAATTTTTTAGGTAGAAACTAGGAATTCAGAGTGACTTGTAGCAACTAGAAGCACCTCATTTGGAGACATGAGCTAAGAGATATGAATTTTTGAATTTCTGGAACAGTAACAGTAGCATAGCACGACCTGAGTCACTGTTCTATTGAATTTCAGTGGCTAAACGTGCTTTCTATGGTCTAAACCTATTTTTAACATAAATTTAACAGTCATAGCTTTCTAAATTGGATTTTTGTGGAATTAATTCGACATTTTCAAAATTTATAGCAGACACTTGCATCAGTACCAGTAGCTGTCCAAACCTTTGCCCCTTTTCGTGTGTCAAACGCTTCCTGTGTTATGTTTCATAGCATGGACACATTTTTGTCATACATTGGACATGTGTAGATTTCTAGAATGGCCAAGAATGCATGATTTCAATTTTTTTGGATTTAGTTATGAATTTTTGAAGTTGTGGCAAAAAAACTGAAATTCTGGCCAAAAATAATAGAGTGAATTTGATGTTCCCTTTTGAATTCCATGAGTTGTGGGCCAATTTTGGTGATGCAAATGAGTTGTATGTATGTAATTAAATATGAGAATGTGATGTATGAACTCATATGATCCTCGTGACACCAAATAGAACTTTCATACGCGATGCAACGCGAAATAAGGCATTATTTTAATGCCATTTTTTCATTCCCTTTTGTGCAATTCATCATGTGAGACTTAGAAATGATAAGAAGCAAGCTAAAAATATATGGTGTTAAAGAAAAGAGGAGAAAGAGGAGAAGACGAATGGTGAAGGAAAAGACATGAAAAACCATCGATTTCTTACCCTTTTTGCTAGATTTCTCTCCTTCTTCTTTCCTCCTTCTTATGTGCCACTTGAGACTACCTTAGGTTCTATTTTAGAGTAGATCAAAGTTGGTTAGAAGAAGGGAGGAGAGAGGGACATGGTTTTAAGAAGCTAGTGGGCTCATCTAACATTTTTTTCAAAATTACTATTAGTCTCTCTTCTTGGTCTCTTTCATTTGGGCTCATTTCAATTCCTTTTTAAGAACTATTTTTTCCATCATGAAAATTAGGTCCTCTAATTCTTAAAATGCATTTGATTTCATCCAAATTGGATTTCAAACCTTCCTAAAGGTTTTGGTCAACTAACAATCTAAAATGTAAATCGGACAAGTTTTTGGTCATTCTAGGGGTTCCTATGATTTTTAAAGCCTTTAAGAACCTTAGGAAACTCAATTTTTTCATTTAAAAATTCCTCTTTTGATTTTTCTAAAAGTTGTCTGAATTTAAGAAAATACCATTGCCTTTTTGTCAAATTTCATTTAGCTATTATAGCTCCAATTTTTTAGCATCTTTGGCTTTGTATTCTCATTCTTTGATGTCTAGATCATTACTCTAATTTTGTTTGGTCTCAATCCTTTCCATTTAGGGGACTTCTTTTTATAACTGATTAGTTTTAAGCCTTTTTTGAGCAATCCAATATTACATACAACATATATAGATTTGATGAATTAAGTATTCTAGCCATTCTTAGACAAAATTGTTATAGTATTCATCGATGACATCCTAGCCTATTCGAGAAGTTGAGAAGTACATGAACAATACCTACTGTTAGTGTTGCAAAAGATAAGGGAAAAGCAACTACATGTAAAATTTTCCAAGTACAAGTTATAACTAGATCAAATAACCTTCTTGGGCTATGTCATTTCAAAAGATGGCAAACAAGTAGATCTTATTAAGGTAGAAGCCATTCAAAAAATGGCCTAGACCAACCATAGTTAAGGAGATTCATAGTTTTTTAGGGTTAACAGGATATTATCATCACTTTGTGCAGTGTTTCTGGCAAATAGTAGTTTTATTAACGAAGTTGACCCAAATGAATGTTAGGATTTAATGGTCATACGCATGTGGAAAAAAGTTCAAGAAATTGAAAGAGTTTTTGACCTCAACCCCAGTTTTAACCTTACCTTTAAGGATTGGAGGCTATACAGTGCATTATGACACCTTAAGGATTAGATTGGGCATGTCCTTATAACACCTTATTCAATAAATAAGCTAAATTTAACAAATTTAACTATTAGAACTAAAATTAAACCTAGGTTGTAAGCTTACTCCATCTCCAAACATAGGAAAAGTGGGGAGAATTTAAACCTTTTTAAAGGCGTACTCAAACAATAATATTTAATTAATTTAATCATTTATGAGCACCAAGTTCTATTTAATTAATTCCAATTTATAGTTAACTAAAACTTAGTCTAAATTCTCTACAGAATTCTTAAGGCAAGCAACTATTCTTCATCTTTCTAATATCACTTGTAGTTCCAAATATATTCCTTACTGGCCCTTGAAAAGCTTGGAATTTTACCCAAAAATGGGTGGCTAATCCTACAACAATCAAGGAAACACCTAGTCAACTACTTGTAAGCAAGCGATCAACTAGTTACTTATAAAATTGACAATTTAATTGACACAACATCCAGTCAATTGTTTGCTAGTTGGCAATCGACCAACTACTTATAGTTTCAACAACATCAGTAAGATAACCTTGACAATTGATTGGCCAGTGGTGCCTAGTTTACTAGTTGCATCAAAATCAGCAAATTGAGCTTCACAAACAAGGTAACATACCAAGTTTTCCCTCACATCAACCTTCCAAACACAAATCAAATGGCTAAAATTCATCATAACTAACATAACCTATGATTAAATCTTTCTATATCATAATTTGATCTTATAACTTCTCAAATGATTAATCCAATTCAAAGCTACATCTATCTTGCATTCTTAACTCGCAACTAAAATCTCCATAATACAAGTAGAAGCAATTCATACACAACCACAAGCCATAATTCTATGATAATAATACCCATAATTAAAAGAGAAATAATATTTCATAACTACAAGCAACTTTATGTAACATCCCCAAATGTTAAAACTTTAATTAAATTAATTTAAGGTGAATTAAATTAAAGAAAAATATTTAGTTGATATATGAGAAATATGGGTTTGCTTTAAGTTTTAGGCAAAAGGAAAATTGATGAATTTATTAGATATACAGTAAAAATTTATGGAGACAATAAGGAATTATTGGGAATTTCTCAACATTAATTAGAAAATAATTAACTAATAGAGAACTAATGATAAATATTTATGAAAGGAATTTTGGTAAATTCCTCAAACCTATAAAATTCTAAAAATATATGAAAATTATTTGAAAAATAGAAGTATTTAAGTGAAAGTTTGGGGTCAAAATATAATTATTAAAAGTTTAAAATAAAAATTTATAATTTCTGCTACTACCGAAATGCAATTTTAGCCAAAAGACCAAAGTTGAACATTTGACTCTAAAGAAGATTGTTTGGAGCAAGGGGAAAGAGAAAGAGAGAAGGGGCTTGTTGGAAAAGCTAAAAGGAAGACTTAAATGAGGAAATTATGATAAGATTTTTAGGTAAGTTACACTTAAACTTCTTGAAAAAGCTTAGTTATTTCAAAAAAACTCATATATATATATATATATAGAATATATTATATGTAATATATGTGTGTGTGTGTGTGTGTGTGTGTGTGTGTGTGTATGTGTGTGTGTTTGTTGTAACATCTAATTATAATTAAATTATGCGACATAAATTAAATGGGTTTAAGGTATTATGAGAATTTTGATATTTTATGCTTAGCTGAAATTTAAACTAGCCTAGTTAAAATTTAAGTAAATACATATATTAAAAAGGATACATTAAAGAACAAGGTCGAGAAATATTAATTATTTAGTAAAATTAAAATTATTATCCTTATAAGATAAAAGGTGTAATATGTCCTAATAAATAATAAAAAAAGAATATATATATATATATATAATGGTAACTATTAATTATTCAAGGACACATGTGGCTAGAATGTGAATTACTGATGTAGCCTAATTCATTCACACATATGCCTATTCATATGGATATGCAGCATCTCATAATTAAGAAGCATAGCATTCTTCAAAGTAAAGGTCTTACATTTTACTTTCCATTCCATGAATGAACCATTTATACAAAAGCTTCCATCTTATAAAAGAATTAAAAAAACTCCTAATTGGATATCAATCCTACTTGTACCAAGCATAAAAGATCTTATACTTAGCAAGACATAATGCTCATATGGATACATAGCATCTCACAATTAGGAAGCATAACACTATTTAAAGTAAGGGTCTTACATTTTACCTTCCACTCCATGAATGATCCATTTATACAAAAGAATCCATCTTATAAAAGAATCAAAAGAACTCCTAATTAGATATCAATCCCAATTGTACCAAGCATAAAAGATCCTACACTTAGCAAGACATGATGCATCTTAGTATGTTATACAAAAGTAGAACTCAAATGCAAACTTCATTAGTTACAATCATCCATTTAAAAAAAAGGAAGGTATCAAAATCTACATAAAAGATGAGGCACTACTATTGATACACTATTTACTTTCCCTTATTACCAGAGGGTCCTTCATTTAAAAAGTTAGTCAGCAACTGAAGTGAGATATAAAATCTTAATAACCAAAGTAAATTCGAATCATATAACACAGAACAACCAACCAAGATGCTTTACATGAGAAATCATAAAAGAGTAATAAATGCACAAAGTAAATGAGCAAGTGTGACTATAAGAGGAATTATTATCCTATACTAGTAACCACAAGTTAATAGATTTAGTTATTAGCTAATAACTAAAGGAGGGACACAATCATGCATCTTCTGCCATAAAATGAGCATGATCATAGCTCAGTGCACGATCATGGCACATATGCTTTAACAGTAGCATACTATAGCTCCACCTATTAGGACATGATCGTAATCCATAATATTCAACAAATATGAGTTGTTAAACTTTGTCATTGGTATCAAATAAATGCATGTACAAGCAATCAATATGATATTACTATAAATATGAATGGAATAAAAACTTGGTTACATTTCAAAGATGTTTCCACTCCCTAACCAGCTACTAATACATCTCAAGCCAACAACCTAAGTCCTACGTAACTTCTTAGGACCACAAATTATTAATCTTAAGGACCTAAACGCCAAGCTTTGCAATTTGAGTCTTGGTTTCACTTCACCTTCATCTTCTTCACCAAAAACAACTTTATAATCTTCAAATCTCAAACCTTACAATTCCACAAATGGCAACAAAATTAGAAACTATTTGGATCAATATGAAGAGCAAAAAGAATAGATAAAGTTTGTTCAAAGGTACTAGGCCAAATCTTCCTCCTTTCTTTTCTCACAAGCTTTGAAGTCCCAAACCCATGGAATTTTTCTACTCTTTTCATTTTGCTCATGCTGCTACTACTACATGGAGATTAAGGGAAGAAATAAAAGAAGGTTAAGTATGTGCCTAGGGCTTAAAAGTGGCATTTTGGGCCAACAAAAAAAATGGGCTTTAGTGTTTTCTATCAAATCTATGCTATATATGTTGGGTTTCAGCTTTTAAAATTAAACAAATATAAGATCTCATGTTAGAAAACATTTCTGGCTTAATTAAATTTCAATTTTTAGGGAAATAGGTCTCTAATTAATTTCCTTAAAGAAATTTACTACATTTCTCAAATTAATTAATTAAACCCCTAATCTAAATTATTTTCTCCATAATTTCATAAAATTTCATTTTTTCTCATGAATCTTAATTTAATAATTACTTGATGATACAATGCTTATGCAGCATAAATGTGTAATTGCTTATTGTAAACACCATATTTTGTCCATGTATATTTTAAAAATAATAATAAAATCAAATTAGCAAAAAATGTAAAAAAAAAAAGAGAAAAAAGGAAATATAAAAAAGGGGGAAAATAAAAAAGGAAAATTTGAAACACAAAAAAGAAAAAAAGAAAAAAGAAAACAATCAAAATCAAATAAATAAATAAGAGAAAAGAACCAAAACAAATGAAAAAAAACCCAATAGGATTAAGTAATCTAATCCCAATTTGTCAGCCCAAACCTGCATAATCAAATGAACTCTTTTAGCCCATCATCTGAAACCCAAATAACCCAATTAAGAAAGGAGATAAAATTTTTTTAAAAAAATTTAGCCTGAGTCCATATGATTCAACAAGCTCCTTCAGCCTATCATCTTAAACTTAAAAATTGAAAATGAAAAAAAAAACAAAAAAAGAAGAGATACAAAAACATATTAAGCCCATATAACCAAATTAAAAAAAAAAAACACATATACATATGCGCACACAAAAATGCAAAAATAAACAAAAGTAAAATGCCTTACGACCCCTTCAGGCATGCACATGGTCCTACAACATGCACAACCTCCATATAGTATTTTCATGCATGATGCCTCCAACAACCAACAACAAAGCCATTTAGAGAGAAGTGGAGCAACGAGCAAATCCCTGCCACTCCCTACAAATCTATCAACACATGCTCTCAGTGCCTGCAAAACAAAATGGGCATAAGAAAAGTGTAACAACTAGTTTTCATAAAAATGACAAAAATGAATAGGTTATAAAAGCAAGTCCTCTAAATAAAAAGATTTGAGGCTAAATAAAATTAAAACAATTATCTAGACCTTAAATAATGAGAATACAAGGCCCAAGGTGCCCTAAAAATAGACCCAAAATAGCTAAACGAAAATTGCCAAAAATATAATGGTATTTTTGTAATTTTAGGCTTTCCGGGATTCTCAGAGGCTTTAAAAATTATAGGAATCTCTATAATAGTTAAAACCCATCTGGTTTACATTTTATAATGATGATTAACTCGAATTTTGACCTTTTCATTTAGGAAGATTTTAGATCTAATTTGAGTGAAACCAAAGATATTTTATAAGTTAGAGAACCTAACTTTTATAATAGAAATATAGCTTTCAAAAAGGAGCTAAAATGGGCAGAAATAGCAAAAGCCAAGAAAAGGGTACAGAAAAGGAATTTTAAAAGGACAATTTTAAGAAAATTGCTTCTTATAGGTGGCGTCCCATCCTTCCTCTCCATTTAATTGACTTTGCTTTGGTCTAAAATAGAGGAAAGTCCAATCATGAAGCATACACAAGAGGAGGGGAAGAGGAAGAAGAAAAGCCTTATGAAAAAGTGAGGAAACCATGGAATTTCATACTTCTTCCTTCATTAATTTTGTTCTCCTCCTTCTCCTCTTTCTTTCCATGGTTTTAGCGTTTGATTTGGGACTAGTTCAAAGGGAGGAGATTAGAATTTGAAGGAAATGCCTATAGCAAAGGAAAGAGCTCTTGGGAAAGGCTTAAAACAAGGTAACTTCCATGGACTTTCTCACTTTCTCCTTGTTGTTCTTCATGAGCTCTTGTTCAGCCAACTAGAGAGAATGTAGAAGGGATTAATTTCTGACCAAGACCAAGCAAGAAACCTAGGTTTTAGAGTGTAGGAAACAAGAATATGCAATTAAATTCGAAATAAAAGCATTAGATTTCAAGATACCAAACCTAGGAATTTAGTTGCATCTAGGCCAAGATAAAGCTTCCTAGTAGTAATTCAAGTTGTCTAAGAGTATGATTAAGTTCTCAAGACATCTAGGAAGCCTCCTAATTACCATTTCCTTCATCAAAATTTGCAAAATCCATGGGTGCCCAAGGATGCTCATGTCTCAGCCAAACATGCTCCATGCACCTAGGGAGTGTTTTAAATTTTTCTAAGGCTAGAATGGCATTAGAAATGATAGATGAACATCAAAGGAAGCCTTCAAAAAAATTTAGAAACCTTGGTTTGTGAGATGGATGTGTAGACTCCATAATGAGACATAAAGAAGCAACTTATAGCTAGACTCCTTAAAATGAATTTGTGATGACTCCAAGGAGTCTAAATGGAGTCAAGAGACTTGAATGGAAGGAGAAAATAGAGCCAAGATCATGAAATCCTATAGTTACTTCATTAGATCTTGTATCGAACCATTATGTAACCATATGAGGCAGTAAGCTCCTATAGAATTTGTATAAAGCCAAAGCTTGTTCCAATGATTGAATTATGTCTTATTTGATATGTTTAGGCTAAGAGAACCAAGTGCCACCAAGTTGCAAGTGTGTGGCCGAAAAGGGGAAGAAGTGTGAAAAAGAAAAGGTTGCTTTCTTACTTTAAGGTAGCTCTCTAACCTTTATCTCATGCATTACTTAGATGTTCTCTTATCTTTGAGTGCTTATGTGTGTGTTTGAGCCATGAGATATGTTTTTAGCTATTGCTTACTTGCTATGGCACATTATGTTTCTTGAAAAGTGTTTATGTATGTAATATGGCTTGAACGGGTATGGTCAAGCCAAAAGTCCTTTAGCATGGATTTGAGGATGAGCCAAAAGTCTCTAGAAATAGGTGAGACAAAACCAAAAGTCTCAAGAAAAGTGAGGCTAAGTCAAAAGTCCCTTGAAAGTGGGTGAGGCAAATCCAAAAGTCGCAAGGAAGATGGTGAGGCTAAACCAATGCCCTTGAGAGCTTATATTTACTATGTATGAGTTTTTATGATAAGAAAAATGATTTATATATGTTCACTAGTATTTTGAATTTCATATATGCATTCTTTGACATGTATATGCATGTATTATGTATGTTTGAAAGGGTAAAGAACTATTTAGATTCTTTGAATCTCACTTTTCCCCATTTTCCATCTAACCATGTCTAGGTGAAGTTCAAGGAAGCAAAAATGGAAGCCAAAGAGCATGATGTGCAACACTTTGACAATAGAATAGTTTCTAATGTAATGTAATATCAAAGTATGTGAATATCATGTATGAATGAAAATTGGAACCAAATATATACTTACATGAGTTTTAGCCACCAATGAGCCTTTTTGTGCATGTGTATAAATGCATGTGGTTTGGTGAGATTGAGCTCCATGATGATTTGAACTATTTGGTATGCTTCCCTAGGCTATGCTTATGCTTTTGGACATGCTCAAGTGGTTGTGGAAAGATGAGAAGAGCATTTGGTACATATGGAACCCTTTATGGACTTCAAATTTGACCAAATCTTGAGTTAAACCAAAGTTTGACCAAATGAATTATTTCATGCATCAAATTTGGTTAGCAAGTAGATCTCATCTATAGATTTTCATAGATCTAAAGATCACTCAATTTGGGGTTCTAAAGAATTTATTATAATTTTTCAAAGTTGACCAAATTATGCAAAAATGGTATGGTTACTGCTTATTTGGTCAATTTGTTACTCTATTTCACATATGGATCAAATGAAGTCCAATGCTGATAAAAATTTATAAAAATAAACTAGACACCATAATCTTTCTATAGCCACTAAGATCATCTCATTTTGAGCTCTATAGAGAGAGAATCAAATTTTTAAAGTTTATGGTTAGTATCAGGATGTAGTAGAGATCTCTAATACTATTCTATTATTTTTTATGTTTTAGATGGTGTTGTCTTGGTCTACAATTATTTTTAGACATTAGTTAACATATAGAGCTTTTCATAAATCTATTACATGCATGATTTCAATCTTTTTTAGAATAGTTATAAATTTTCAAAGTTCATATCAAAAAGTTATGATAGCAAACCCGAGAGCAACTCCTTTTTTTTCTAGTGCATGGTTCCAAACCCGAATTGTATAAGATGAATTGTGATATTTATGATATGTATGGATATGATATGGATAGAAAATAATGTATATGAGTTGACATGGTCCCCCAAAGCTATGAATGATGTATATGGCTTTCTAACTATGCAAATTTTTATGGATGAAAATGCATGCTCCCTTGCAAATATGCACCAATATCCTAAATATATGTTAGAATAACCTAGGTGACCATTGTGTGAGAGCTAAGAGGTTATGATATTACAAAAAGTGGGAGTAATAGGGCAGAATGAAAGGAGGCTATTTAGAATAATGGCATGATCCATCTAATTTGGTACAAGGAAGATCAACGAGACATGTTCACGAGAGAGGGTGAATGTCATGCTCAAAGCCGCCTATAAATGAAGGTGGATCAGCGCAAGAGATTAGGGGGAAGATTGGGAGGTTTTCAATTGAGGTTTTCGGTAAGGGATTTCAATTTAAGGTCATTAAAGGCAACAGAGCAGAGGAGAGAAAGACAGAGAGAGAGCTTTACTATGTTCTTAGTGAGAGGTTTTTGGGGATTCAACTAAGGGGAACTAAAAGAGATTGATAGATGGAAAGAAGAGAAAGAGACACTAAAAGG
Source organism: Erythrophleum fordii (assembly GCA_032878935.1). NCBI lineage: Eukaryota > Viridiplantae > Streptophyta > Magnoliopsida > Fabales > Fabaceae > Erythrophleum > Erythrophleum fordii. Next base: position 23,535,202 of record JAVQMF010000054.1, on the reverse strand, counting down.
GAATGAATGGAGAGAACAAAGTAAGAGAGTAAAAATGGTGAAAGGCAACACGAGTTGGGAAAGAAAGAAAAGAAATAGAAGAAGGAGCTAAAGGTTATTAGAAGGGATATTTAGAGAGGAGTAATCGAAAGAGGCAGAGACATAAGAAGAGAGGTATTGATTTCCTTTCATAGTTCAAATACTAATTTTGTATATTAATGGATTTAATCTTAATAATTCTTATACATCAAGTATGGATTCTGATTGTAATATTCCATATTGTAATAACTAAAAAGGTCTCTAGATGGAAGAATCATAATTAGAGTATCCAAAATTAAGGGTTTGAAACCATAGATGACCCGGAATCAAAGCTAAAACGGCTGAATGAATTAAAGGATAAACGTAGTGGTAAAATTGTAATTTTGGGAAACTTTTTGAAAACTCAAAGGAGAGCTTTAAATGATAAAATTGAGCTCACTAAGGTTTTCAAAGATCTAGAAAACCATAGGAAGCATCAAAATGGTTAAAATATTTCCAATTTATAATTTAGGTCGTTGATTAACCTAAACCTTGACTGGATCATTTAGAGTTGTTTTGAATCCTATAAATTTAAGGTTAAGGGTTTTTAATAAACTAGAGAGCTTATATTTTATGATAGAAAAGACGATTACTAAAAATGATTTAAAATGAACTTAAACCACAAAAGTAAAGAATAAGGATAAAATTGGAAATGTGTTTCTTAAGAAACCCTAGCTACCCCTTATAAAAGGCCACCCCCATGATCTTCTCCTCACTTTGACCAAACTTCAAAACTACTAACCAGACCAAGAGAGGCATCTAAGGAAGCTCTAAAGCTAAGGGAAGTTGAAGCCACTTGAGGTAACAAAACTCAAGAATTTGCCTATAATGTCTTTATTACCCAATTTTTTATCTTTCTCCTCTCTGTCTCCATGGTTTTTACTTCTAAAAAGATAGGGCTTCTTAGCTGAAACTTAGGAGGAAAGGACTTTTTGACGAGCTCATCGCGTAACCCTCAAAATAAAACTAGGTTGGATATTAAATGCAATATAGGGCATAACCTAGGTCATCTCCCTTGGAAATGGAGTTCAAAGCTTAATTGAGTTTCTAAGTGTTAAAGGATCCTAAAAGCTATCTAATTTGGGAGTTTTTTTATTGAATTAAACTATCTAAAATTAAAATTGAATTAAAATGACTAACTACTTAATTGGATGAATTAATGGGTGAATGATGGTCTTATGACTAGCTTTGGATTCATCCCTTGGTATCCACTATCCTCATCCTAATCCAATTACGATTAATTTTGGTCTAAGAGTCCCTAATTGTGTCCACAGCAAATTTATCTTGAGTTACCACGTAAGAATAAAGAGATTAACAATCTAATGTTGAATTGAGACCTCAACCCCACATTAAATCGTTAATTCTTGTCTTTAAGATCAATGAACACCCAATTTGATTGATTAAATGACTAATTAGCCTCTGACTCATCATCCAAAGATGTTTAATTAACCAACTAAATACCAAGGAATCCACAAATAGACAATTAGGCACACCAATTCTCACAAGCATTTCATCAAACACCTTGATTGCACACTTCGAAAATGAACAATTTAGAACTGAAATTAATCAATTAAAATAGCAATGGCTTTCCTACTTAGTATCTAACCAACTACTAATCAATTACACAAATTTTCAATCAAATACTATTGAACTAAGCTTGTACAAGAAAAAGAAAAAGTGTAGAAAAATTAAAAAAGTCTTAGCTAAAATTCTACATTTTTCTCCAAGGGATTCAAGCTTCCACCAAGAATCTTCCTCCTAGCTTGCCATAGATGGAGATTAGAGCATCATTGGAGAATGGAAGAGATGGCGTGGTGGATGGCTCTAGACGAAGGAATGGAATGAAGGGGGGGCATCTCGAAATGAAGCGTGGTATCGAATGGATGAATGACGGAATGTAATCAATTGATATGATATGACGGACTGTGCGTCAATGACGTTGGATCAATTTTTGTGATACAATGGATGATTTCTCATGTGATTTCTTTTGTTTTTCACGTGCCCAATTTTTCATGTGCCCGTAGCTTTATTCTCCTTTATTTTATTTGAATGTGGACCCCACTTGTCATGCTGAATCCATGCTTTGTGCTTCTTTTATTCTTTTTCCACGTCTTGCCTTCATGTAGCTGCGTTGCTTGTCATTTGCTTCATTTTACACCTTTCTTGCCTAGCCCGTTGCTTCCTTCACCTTTGCTTAAGCTTGAGCTTCTTTCTTTTGTGTTTTTGTTGCATCCTTATTCTTCTTTTCAAAGCATCCGAATTTACAATAGCTCCATATGCTTCTTTCACCCACTCTGCTCAATATTGTTTTCTAGCCATTGCCCATCGTGTTTTTTACGCTAATCTCCTTCAAAATGTGCTTGTTTCCTTCTTTTCATTCTTGCTCTGTATAGCTTCTCTTTCTTCTCTACTTTGCCTTCTTCGTTTACTCTTTGCTCACGTGGAATGAGTTGCTACGTATTTCTTCCATTCCATGTGTAACTTCGTACTGCCTTCATCACAAGTCTGTAGCTTCCTTGATTTTTTGCTATGCGTTGAACTCATGGTTGCTCTTCCTCTTTCAAACCAGAACGTGGCTTCTTCTTCTTATGCACATCCTTCTCATCCTCTAGCTTCCTCTCTAGCTTATCTTTTCAACTCAAAGCTATAGCTTTTTCTCGAATCCAGAATATAGGTTTATCTCTTCCTTGTGAGCTCAACTTCTTGACTGAAAATCTTCCACTGTAGCTATAATTTATAGCGTGCTCATTCATGAAACTCATGCAGCTGTGTAGCTCTTTAAACCCTTAGCTTTTGTCTCAAATTTCTCTTCTTTAATTCTGTAGCTTTTCCACGTAAGACCTGAGCCATTGTTAGACTACGTTCATGCTACTTGTTCCATCCATGTGATTGCTCCCACGTCATCTTACATTCTTTTTCATGTCATTTTCAACTCATTCTTCCCATTCATATTTTATTGCCCAACAAAAAGTACACTTGATCAAATTCTTCTCTTCCTTTTCTTCAAAACAAATTCTCATTCAAGCTCCAATTACATATTAAAATTCTGCACAAAGGAGTGGGAAAAATCAAATAGGAATATTCACAAAAATTATTTAAGATAAAATCGAGCATTAAAAACCAAATTTTTGCAAATTAACTCCTAAAATATAGAAATGGCTATGAAAATAAAATCTTATCTAATTAAAGTCTTAAAGCCATATTTCATTATTAAAATGCCCAAATTTAGGAGAATAAAATAGTTAGAAATACGTATTTATCAAATTCTCCCACACTTAAACTTTTGCACTCTTAAGCAAAGGTCAAAATCCAAGATAAAAGAATGAATTGAAACACTCGGCTAGTAGAATGGCAAGTGGGAAATAAAAATGGAAAAGAAAGTGTAAAAATCACGAGCTAGAGATTAATCACAACTCTTCATCACTCCAACAATCAAAATTAACTTCAATTGCATCAAGAATTAAGTTCTATAGCAATTTCATTTGAAAAGAATGAATTGAAATGCATAGCCTCTCACATGGTTAGTGCTTAGTCTCAACTTTCCAGTGTTTAGGTAATGTGAATCACTTAAGTTCCACCTATCAAGGTTCACTACTATAGGCTTGTCAAGCTTCTAAATCTCCACCACCCATGCCAAATGCAAAGCATAAATCAAGAGGATCTTATTAAGGGTTGTAATAGGGCTAAGGAAATGAAATGACTGGATAAACAATAACAAGGGAAAAAAAATAGTAAGTAGAACACTTTAGGACTTCAAGAGAAATAAAATGAGACCTAGGATAGGGAAGAATGTGTTTTTAGGCCTTATTTCCAACTAGCAATAGGCAACTACAAAATCAATTTGAAACACTTTTTTTTTCTTTTGATTTTCTATGGCTTCCTTTTCTTTTCTTTTTTCATTGCTTTTCTTTTGTTTTTCCATCTTTTCTTCTCTTTAACTTTGAACATTTTCCTAAACTTTTACTATCAATGGCCTAAATTGATGCAAAGCATACATTCATCTATCCTGAACAGGTGTAATGCTCCTTAAAATCCCTAAGGCATCTTAAAACATGGTGGAAAACATTTTTAATGCCTATGGTTCAACAACAAAACAAAACAAGGTCCAAAGTGGCTAAACAATGGATTAAAAGTATGTAGGTTGGCTTTTTGGCTCACTAGCTACAAAAGAAAGGAATGCCTTATCATTTTCATGCATGCAAATGCAAATGTGGTCTCAACAGAGAATCAAGAAAAGTTTTAGAGTGAAAGCAAAGATAGGTGAATACACACTAGAATTGACAATTAAAGCTCAAATCCTCACCAGCTAATGGCAATCAAATAATTCATTGAAATCAAATTCATTGCCACTTCACTTGAATTAAAACACAAGATCCATCACTAATCATGTCTAAGTGAATCCAAGCTACAATCATCTTAACTTGTAACTTTTATAGAAAAACTGAAAAGAATCACACTATTTTTCCAAAATTTTCCTAAAATATTTTCAAATTTTTTTTTTCAAAAACAAGGAAAAAAAATAGAATGGAATGAAATGACTCTCCCCTCCACACTTAAATATTGCATTGTCCTCAATGCTAGCATATAGTCTAGTAAACAGATAAATAGCACAATATAAAGAGAGTGAAAGAGAGTGTACAACATGAAGAACTTGAATCAAAGATCACAAGGGTGGCTTAGATTCCTATATAGCTGGTTAGCAAGTTATTTCCTACAAAACAGAAACAAAACAACCAGTAATGTAGAAAAGAAAAAGAAAACTAAATCCTAAACTAAAGAGAACTTTATTAAAGACTAACTAATCATAAGTATCAAAAACCAAGATTAAAACTACTTTATTCCTTCTCAATTCAAGAAATTTAAGTCTCACTACTTTGAAACGTTTTGATTGATCATGTAGTGATGACTCATGGACTTCCTCAACCATTAGTAGTCTCAGAAAGTCAAATTTAGCATATTCAGAAACAAGAAAAGAAGAAAAATCAAATTTAAGACATTTAAAACCAAAGAAAGAAAACTTAAAATCAAACTTAAACTTTAAACTTTCTAAAAATCTATCAAAACCAATGAAATCTATAGGACTCCCATCAGTAAGAGTCACTACATCAACAAGAAAATTAAATTGCAACTTTTCACAGCCTTTTAAGTTTAAGTCCTCCAAGGTATTTGGCAGTTGCTTTGTCTCAGTTGGGAGAGTCTGTGATTTGTTGGGAACTAGCTCAACAACCTCATTAATCTGTTTAGGACTCCCACTAGTATCAACAACAGCACAAGGATCATTAGGATTTTCAACATCAGCACTATCACTATGCATACTCATATCAATATTGGTGTGATCAGAAGAATTAGGTTCATTAACAATAATTTCAGTGCAAGCAAAGGAATTCATGGATTCAGCAGACTTTAAAAACTCATTTATCTCAGCACATATAGGACATGTAATTAAAAACTCATTTATCTCAGCACATATAGGACATGTATGTAATTCCTCACATAAGCATTTAAAATTAGAGTCTGATTCATCAACAACAATTTGCTCAACAATTTCACTGTCTATATTCTCATCACATGCTACATCTATTATTTTATCAGTCATACCATGACATGCTAGTGAGGAATCATGATGATCAGAATATGTGAAGGACTCACTAGTCTCAATGGAAGAATTAATTTGAGAGCATCTATCACATACAGCAGATTCAACACAAACACAATCAAGAGATGTATTCAAATAAACTATGTCACATGGTCCAGATGGTATGCTGTCTCTAAACTCAGAAGATGTATCATCAACAGACTGATTAACTAATTCCAGACTAGGAACAGAATAATCATCACATTCCAAGTCACCCTCACACTTATCTACTACCCTAGACTCAATAGATTCATCAATTGGTTCAAACATAAAATTTTCACTATAGTCACAGCTAGGAGTAGAAATTCCAAGTGTATCAATACACAAGGATTCATGAACATCAACAAATGTGTTGATTTTTCTTAATGCATTACCACAATCAATCAAATTAGGAGATTCAACAATAATTTCCTCAACATTATCATTATGCAATTTAGAATCAACAACATTATGTATATCAGAAATCACAATGCTATCATGTATACTAGAATCAGTTCCAATAAATTATAAAATATTAAAAGATGGAAGGATATTACCCAGTGAATAAGACTCTTCCTCCTCTATACATTCCCTTATGATTTGCTCCTCAGTCAATTCAGTAGCACTTGAAGTCGATTGATTCATTTGAAATCCTTCATGATGTTGTCAATCTTTTGTGGAGTTTCAAGATACCACCATTCATGTTCTTGTTTGAATTGAAAATGGTCAGCATCCCTTTGTTGGATTCAAAGATCAAGGGTTTCCATTAGCTGCATCATCCTCTCTTCCAAACTTGGTTCCCTCTGAGGCTCTTATTGCATGTATCCCTCATGATAATTGTAAGGATGATATTCTGGCTCTTGCATATGGAAGTTATGGTGTGGTTCATAATGATGGTGGTAATTTGGGTGGATCTCATATGGATTGTGGTATGGTTGGTAGTTGGGGTGAACTTCACAGGAATGATGGTGTGGTTGGTAGTATGGTTGTTGGATTTGTTGATATTGTTGGCTTTGTTGCTCTTGTCTTTGTTGTTCAAGAAGGCCTTGAAGCATTGACATGGCTTCATCCAACTTCCAAGAAATCCTATGCTCTGCACAAGGATCATAAACACCTTGATTAGAATAATAAGGATCCATTTAAAGCCAATAAAAAGAAAAGTACAATCAAATTTAGTACAAAAAAAAATAATTAGCAAATTATAACTAAAATTAACTCAAAATCAAGAAAATAAAATTCAAATGAAGCTAAGACTTACTTAACTATGAAAAACACTCCTAAACAGAGGTTAACGACACAAAATAAACTCACAAAAAATAAAGAAATTAAATCCAAAAAATTTGAAAAATTCCTAAACAATTCAAGAAAATATTAAAAATTAGAAAAACTGCTTTAAATGTTGGAATTTGGCCAAGAAATGGTGTACCAAATAGCTTTGCTATTACTTTTGCTTAAAACACCTAAAAACCTTGGAAAAAAAAGTTTGAAAATTTTCTAGGCATTTCAAACAAAAACTCCAACAACCAGACAAGTTGATGCACAACACTAAAATGAACCAAATCCAAATTCGAAACAAAACAAAAATCAAATCAAAACAGAGCTAAAATAGAACAAAAATAATTAGAAAACTATCTCAAATGATTAAAACTCCAATTCCCCGGCAATGGTGCCTAATTTTGACGGGCTCGTTGCGCAACCCTCAAAATAAAACTAGGTTAGATATTAAATGCAATATAGGGCACAACCTAGGTCATCTCCATTGGAAATAGAGTTCAATGCTTAATTGAGTTTCTAAGTGTTAAAGGATCATAAAAGCTATCTAATTTGGGGGTTTTTTGATTGAATTAAACTATCTAAAATTAAAATTGAATTAAAATGACTAACTACCTAATTGGATGAATTAATGGATGAATGATGGTCTTGTGACTAGCTTTAGATTCATCCCTTGGTATCCACTATCCTCATCCTAATCCAATTATAATTAATTCTAGCCTAAGAGTCCCTAATTGTGTCCACAACAAATGTATCTTAAGTTACCATGCAAGAATAAAGAGATTAACAATCTAATGTTGAATTGAGACTTCAACCCCACATTAAATCTTTAATTCTTGTCTTTAAGATCAATGAACACCCAATTTGATTGATTAAATGACTAATTAGCTCTGAATCATCATCCAAAGATGTTTAATTAACTAACTAAATACCAAGGAATCCACAAATAGACAATTAGGCACACTAATTCTCACAAGCATTTCATCAAACACCTTGATTGCACACTTAGAAAATGAACAATTCATAACTGAAATTAATCAATTAAAATAACAATGGCTTTCCTAATTAGTACCTAACTAGCTACTAATCAATTACATAAATTTTCAATCCAATACTACTTAACCAAACTTGTACAAGAAAAAGAAAAAGTGTAGGAAAATTAAGAAAGTTTTAGCTAAAATTCTACATTTTTCTCCAACGGTTCAAGCTTCCACCAAGGATCTTCCTCCTAGCTCACCCGAGATGGAGATTAGAGCATCATTAGAGAACGGAAGAGATGGCGTGGTGGATGGCTCTGGACGAAGGAATGGAATGAAGGCATGAATGGAATGAAGGGGGGCATCTTTAAATGAAGCGTGGGATGGAATGGATGAATGACGAAATGTAATGAATGTATACGATATGATGGACTGTGCGTCAATGACGTTAGATTAATTTTTGTGATACGATGGATGATTTCTCACGTGATTTCTTTTGTTTTTCATGTGCCCGTAGCTTTATTCTCCTTTATTTTATTTGAATGTGGACCCCACTTGTCATGCTGAATCCATGCTTCGTGCTTTTTTTATTCTTTTTCCACGTCTTGCCTTTATGCAGCTGCGTTGCTTGTCATTTGCTTCGTTTTACACCTTTGTTGCCCAGCCCGTTGCTTCCTTCACTTGATGCTTCTTCTTTGCTTAAACTCGAGCTTCTTTCTTTTGTGTTTCTGCTGCGTCCTTCTTCTTCTTTTCAAAATGTCAGAATTTACGTTAGCTCCACATTCAATAGGCCACGGGTCCAATTTTCTCAAGAATTTCAAATGGGCCAATATACCTAGGATTAAGCTTTCTTACCCTTATAGACCGACCTACCCCAGTCACTGGAGACACCTGGATGAATACATGGTCTCCAATGTCGAACGCTAATAGCCTCCTTCTCCTATCGGCATAACTCTTCTGTCTACTCTGAGCCGTAAGGAGTTTCCTTTTAATCATCTCTATTTGCTGGGTGGTCTGGTCAACTAATTCAAGTTCTAGTAAACTCCTCTCACTTAGCTTAACCCAACATAATGGAGATCTACAATTTCTCCCATACAGAGCCTTAATAGGGGCCATCTGGATACTGGAATGGTAGCTGTTATTATAAGCGAACTCTGTTAGTGACAGATACATATCCCAGTTATCCCTCGTCTCTAATACACATGCCCTTAACATATCCTCTAGGGTCTGGATGGTCCTCTCAGTCTAACCATCTATCTGGGGGTGATAAGCAGTGCTAAATCTCAACCTGGTCCCTAAGGCTTACTATAATGACCTTTAGAAGTTCGATGTGAACCTAGGGTCTCTATCAGATACTATGCTACTGGGTATTCCATGAAGTCGCACTATCTCACATATATATAATTGGGCTAATCTATCCAATGAGTAAGTAGCCCTGATCACTAAGAAATAGGCAGACTTCGTCAATCTATCCACAATTACCCGAATAACATCGTGTCCAGAGGATGTCCTGGGTAGCCCCATAATGAAATCCATAGTGATACTATCCCATTTCCACTTTGGGATATCTAGGGGTTATAGTAACCCAGCGGGCCTCTGATGTTCTATCTTAACCCTTTAGCACACTAAACATCTTGTCACATAATTCATGACATCATTTTTCATTCTTGGCCACCAAAAAGTTTTCTTTAAAGCTTGATACATCATGGTGGCACCTGGGTGGATAGTATATTTACTCTTGTGTGCCTCTTCTAAGATTCTTTCACTCAACTCATTACTATTAGGCACACAGATTCTATTTCGATATACTATCACCCAATCCCCAGATATCTTAAACTCTGAGGTCCTACCCTGGGAGATTTCACTCCTAATCTGTCTCAAGTATTCATCCTCTCTCTGGGCATCTAAGATTTGGGTTCTCAATTCGAGTCTCACTCAAATACAATCTACCCAGTACCAGCTGGCAAGAAAGATTCAAATTTCTAAATTTCTCTAGGAGCTTTTGCTCCATAATCATCATATGGGCAGCATGGATGGACTTCCTACTTAAGGCATCGGCCACTACATTGGCCTTGCCTAGATGATATTTCAATACATAGTCATAATCCTTCAGGAATTCCATCCATCTCCTTTGTCTCATATTGAGTTCCTTCTGATCAAATAAGTATTTCAGATTCTTGTGGTCACTATAGATTTCTATACTCGCACCATATAGATAATGTCTCTAAATTTTAAGAGCAAATACTACGGCGACTAACTCTTGATCATGTGTGGGAAATTCTCCTTGTGAGGCCTCAACTGTCTAGAGGCATACGCCACTACCTTACCCTACTACATCAACACACATCCTAACCCTCTCCTCGAGGCATCACTATATACCACAAATGGCACATTAGGGTCAAGAATAATCAACACGGGGGCAGTGGTCAATCGAAGTTTCAACTCCTAGAAACTCCTCTCACATCTCTCGTCCCACACGAAAGGTATATCTTTTCGAGTCAGCCTCGTAAGAGATAAGGCTATCTGAGAAAAACCCTGAATAAATTATCTGTAATATCCTGCCAAACCAAGAAAACTCCTAACCTCATTGATAGTCTTAGGTCTATCCCACTGTAACACAACCTCAACTTTATGGGGATCTACTGCGACCTTGTCTCGTGAGATTACATGACCTAAGAATTTCACCTCAGTTAGCCAGAACTCACATTTACTCAATTTGGCATATAATCTCTTATTTCTCAAAGTCTCTAGGACTAATCTCAGATGCCTCTCATGCTCCTCAAAAGATCTGGAATACACTAAAATATCATCAATAAAGACCATAACAAATTTATCCAGATATGGTCTGAATACTCTATTCATATGTTCCATAAACACAGCGAGTGCATTCGTTAGCCTGAATGGCATCACAAGAAACTCATAATGCCTATATCTAGTTCTGAAGCTATCTTTGGGACATCTTCAGCTCTCACCATTAGTTGGTGATACCCAGATCTAAGATCTATCTTAGAAAATATCGATGCCCTAACCAACTGATCTAACAGGTCATCTATTCTAGGGAGAGGATATTTATTCTTGATGGTAACTTTATTCAATTCTCTATAATCTATGTACAATCTCAGGCTACCATCTTTCTTTTTCACAAACAACACTAGAGCTCCCCAGGGTGACACATTAGGGCGTATGAATCATTTTTCTAACAACTCCTCTATCTATTTCCTTAATTTAGCAAGTTCGGTGAGAGCCATCCCATAGGGAGTCTTAGACACTGGTCTTGCCCCAGGCACTATATCTATAGGAAATTCTATCTCTCTCTCAGGGGGTAGGCCACTAAAGTCAAAATCTTTAGGGAAGACTTCTGGGAATTCTCTAACTATCAAGATCTCCTCTATCCCTTCTTCGACCTCGACCTGAATATAGAAAAAGACTAGAAACCTCTGACATCTATGCTCTAGGTGTCTCTCAGCTTGGGTAGTAGTCATAAAAGATAACTCGGCCCCTACCCTAGGTATGGTCCCATAAGAAGGTACAAATATGGTTTGGTGTTCACAATTAAGGACAACATTATTAGCAATCATCCAGTTCATGTCAACAATTAAATCAATATCATGAAATGGCATACAAATCAAATTAATGGTTGTATAACAATGATTAAACTGTACAGTGACATTTAGACAAGCATGGGAAGTAACAACGTGGCCTCCAGTAAGTGTGGTAATAGACAAATCAAATGACAGAGTACTAATGGCCAGACTCAAACGTCTCACACAGTCATAGGATATAAACAAGTGACTAGCACCCGAATCAAACATTGCAGTCATAGGGAAATCATTTACTATGAGCGTACCTTGGATAAGCTAGGAGACATACTAGCCTCCTGCTGAGAAAGGGCAAATACCCTACCCTGGGTCTATGGCCTGGGAGGAGGTGGTCTGAATGGAGGCACTGTATCCACCTGGGGGCAGTTTCTGGCATTGTGCCCCGACTTCCCACACTTGTAACACGTGACCGTGGATTGCTGTGCTTGAGTCCTCTGAGGCTGTACCTTCTTTCCTTTTGGTGGCTTCTTGTTCTACAACACCTTAATCTTCTTTTTGCTAAAAGGTGCGGAGCTAGCTCCTTCCTTTGGTCTCAGTCTCTTTAACTCCAGGGCTCCCCTCTGGCCAGATGCTATGACAGCAGGCATAATCTCTTTCAAATTATTCTCAATTACCTTGCTGATTTCTACAATAGCATTAAAGTTTCGGATTCTATATGGAGTCACTCTATCTCTGACCTGAGGTTTCAATCCAAGTTCAAACTATTCGCACCTCTAGGGCTCATCATCATACCTCTGAAGGTAAGAAGAATAATGAGACAACTCTATAAATCTTGCCGTGTATTGGTCCACAGTCATGTCATCAATCTGCTTTAATCCCATAAATTGCACCTCTTTTTGTTTCCTTATAGAACTAGGGAAATACTTCTCATAAAATTGTACTAAGAAGTTTTCCCAAGTCATCTGTAAATTTCTAGCCTCCATTAAGGACTTTGCATTGAGCCACTATCTATCGGCTTCCTTTCGTAGCATAAAAGTAGCTAATTGAACTTTCTGTTTTGAGGTGCAATCTGTCACTGTGAAGATTTTCTCTATCTCCCTTACCCAAGCCTCCGCCTTGTCTGCATCTAACTCTCCATCAAATTTGGGCGGGTTGTTTTTTCTGAACTGATTTAGCTATTTCTGAATGGATGGCAGAGTTTGAGCTGACTCTTGGGGAGGTGGGAGTGGAACACCCAAGGTGGAAGGCTGTGGGGTGATAGAAGTAAAGGGCTGAGACTGAGGCTGAGGATGAGGCTAAGGCTGAGGCTGAGGAACCTCTCTCTTGGCTTCCTCCTATCTAGCCAGGGACTCCTGCAGCCGCACAATCATCTCATGCTGCTACTGGATAAAATACTGTTGCTGGGCCATCATATTCTCAAATCTATCAATTCGATCTGTGACAGCCCGTAAGGGGTCTGCAGACTCAACTCCTGGTTCTCTAGGTGGTCTGCCCCTGCCTCTGCCTCTTCTCGTCTCAACCATGTTCACTGAAAAATAATCATAATCTTAGCCCCATAACACAATGTAAACACATATTCATCAATATTCCACCTGAAAGCAAACCACTTACATCACTCAAGAGCCGAATATCAAGCAAAAGTGCCTGAACCTTTGCTCTGATACCAATAAATGTAATAACATATATATCTAACCCCATTCATGGCATTCAAGAGCCCCCTATCATTATTTTCATAAGGGTACATGGAAAATGGACTAACAATAATGGATTTAATTGCATTGCGTTATGCTTGAAAATTTTAAATCAATGACACGCGGATCATGTAGGTTCATACCATGCATCCTAATATTTAAATACATTATTACAACCCATTTGCATCACAAAATCTTGCTCATAACTCAAGGAAACCGAAATGGAGTATGAATGGAACTCATTGAATTTTGGCCAGATTTGTCACCATTCTGTCCAAAAATTTGAAAAATCATAAGTAAATCTATAAAAATATAAATCATGTAATCTTGGTCATTTTAGAAATCTTGGGATGTCTACCTTATGCTAAAAATAGGTACAAGTCATAACATTCCACACAATGAACGTTTGACACGCGAAATGGTCTAGAGGTCGGACTGGGTCCTGATGCTGTCATAGTTTACTGATATAAAATTCAAAAATGTCCAATTAATTCCAAAAAATTCCAAATTGAGTGAATGATACCAATATGAAAATATGAGGATGTTAGCTAGAGGAGAAAAATAACTTCAGACCAGTTCAAGCTCGCCCAGAGCTGAATTTTGATCAAACAGTGACTAAGGTCTGGTTGGACTCCTAACACTAGACTGAATCTTTGAAAAATCGTATCTCCCTCTTTAGACCTCCAAATGAGGTGCTTCTAGTTGGATCAAGTCACTGGGAATTTCTCGTTTCTTTGTAACAAATTTTGTGGCAATTGGACATCATTTGCCCCATGAGTGATAGAGTTTAATTTCGGACCAATGCTACAGTACCAAGGACCAAAACTAGAAAAAATCTCAAATTCAACAATTTTATAAATATTCCACAGACCTCTAAAAATTAGCAACTTTAGCTTCCCAAAAATATCTCAATAATATCTAGATTCATGCTAAATTTCGTACCAAGAAGAGCTCATTTGGACAAAAAGTGATATAGCCTCATGAAATGGTCATTTTTGCTTCCTATCAAGAGTCACTTTGCACCAAATGGCCTCTTCTTGAGTTTGGCACCCCTTGAGCAAGTTTCAAAGCACAAATATGACTTGTAGAGACTGCCCAAGTGATCCTAAACCTCATGCATCTCATTTTGGTCTCTCAACATCCATTTGTGCATAGTTACATCAAACCATCAAGGAGCCAATTTGCATAATCCATTACTTTTAGTGTCATATAAAGTCTACATCATATTCATACATCATTTTACACTTGTTCATGGCCTTACATCAAAAAAACATTACATGCATCATTACTTTAACATTCAACCACTACTTAAAGTACATAATACATCAAAATAAAAATGTTTAATATCCTTGGCTTGCATCTCCTTGACTTGGAACACCACCTAGACAATTCAAGGATGAGGGGGAAAGAGGAGTGAGATTCCAAGAATCTCAATAGCTCACACACCCACTCACGTCACATTCAAGGCATACATACATCAAATTCATACTATGTAAGCATAAAGTGTGCAATAAATTCCGTTCCATGCCACATTCATATGTCAATACCACTTTCATGCTCTAGGGACTTTTGGTTTAGCCTCACCCTATTTCTAGGACTTTTGAATTTGCCTTACTCTTGGCCTAAGGTTTTTTGACCTAGCCTCACCCATTCAAGGGACTTTTGGCCTTGTCTCACCCATGCCATGAGACTTTTGGCATCTCCTCACCTTCATTAAGGGACTTTTGGCATCACCTCACCCTTATGAGCTCTTTCCATAACCATAGTCATTCAAGAAAACACATTGGTACCAATGCACAACAAGGATCAAGTGGCATGTTATCAAGCATCAAGAATGCATGCAAGCACACTAAAACATACATATGCACATAAGAATGCAAAGAGAATGAGGTGGAGAGCTACCTTTTAATTTATGCAAGCTCACTTTGCAATTTCCTACCCCTTATTTGTTTCACAAGAGCACATAGGTGGAGTAAGGTTCTCTTGACCTAGACATCACAAATAACACAACCACATCCTTGAAGCAAGCCAAGACATTAAACTAAAGCTTATCACATACTTGGTTCCATAATGGACATATTGGTTCCATAAATAACCTATTGAAGCAATTCATATCATTCAAGTGCTAGGCTCTATTCTCTTGTTATTTATAGACTTCTTGGACTCATTTAAGGTCCTTGGAGCCATCACATATTCAATTGTACCATTGAAATATCAAGTTGCTTTATAAGGCACCATTATGGACACCATTGTCCCATCTCCCAATCTATGGCTCCTAAATTTTTCCCAATGGTTTCTCCCATCTTCTAACATCATATAAAGTCTCAAACTAAGGCTAGAACAATTTACAACACCCCCTAGCCTAATGAACCTAGCTTGGCCAAAATATGCACCATAAGGAAGGTTCATGGACTTTATGATTTTTCCTTGATGGGAGAGCCACTTGGGAGGCTTTCTAGAGGTCTTAGGAGCTCAAGAGAACATTCAAATAGCCAAGGAAACATTAAAAAAAAAATCAGATTTTGCAAAACCCTAGAAAGCACTACACTTTTCTAACTTGTTTTCCTTTGGTTTTTACTTGAATTTCTTGCCATATTCTTAATCCTTGCACTCTTTTTCCTATGTTTCTCTCTTGGTTCTACCCAAAATCCAGCCCCTCCTATCCCATCCTATGTTGGCCGAAACATACAAGAAGAAGGAACAAGAAAAGACTACCATAAGAATGAGATTTTACCTTGTTTTTCCTTAGTTTCTTAGATGTTTCTTCCCTTGGTTGGCTTCTCCTCTCCAAACACGAAATTTCCCTCCTTGGTTTGACTTCAAAACAGAACCAAATCATTCAAAAATCCATGGAAACAAATGAGAAAGAGAGGAGAACAAGATTGGAGGAAGATGGAGCAAGAAATTCCATAGAATTACCTAGTTTCTCCTTGGCTTTCTTCCTCTTTTTCTCCTCCTTCTTGTATGCCTAAGAGAGCTGAAGATTTTCTGTATTTTGGGCAGAAAGGGTCGTGCTTATTAAAGAAGAGAAGAAGGGAGAAAAGTGTGGAACTCTTTAGAACATTCAAGAAACCATAAATTCCAATTTTGCCCTTCCATAATGGCAACTTCGTTTCGGCTTCTTTTTAGCTCCTTTTTGAGAACCGTCTCTTCCATCATAAAATTTAGGTTCCCAATTTAATAAAATGCCTTTGGAATCACTCAATTTGGATCTAAAACCTTACCAAACTAATCGGTCAAAGTTCAAGTCAACTGATGTTGAAAAATATACACCAGAGGGGCTTTACTAGTCCCGGGGCTTCTCATAGTTTTTGGGGCCTCTGAGAACCTTGGGCAACTTAAAAATTTCATTTAAAAAGCCCTGCTATATGATTTTCCAAAAGTTGCACTTATTTACGAAAATACCATTACGTTTCGTTAATTTTTGTCACAAATTATTTCTCCATCCTAACTCTATTTTTCTTTCTGTCTGAGCCTAGAATTATCATTTTTAGGAATCTAGGACTCAACCCAAATTTTTTGGGATATTATCTAGGTCATTTAAGAGGACTTACTTTTATATGACTTATTTCATCGTTTTATGAAATTTACGTTCGTTACACAAAATTCCTTGAGAACAAAACAAAAAAAACTCCATGGACCCTATCCTTAAGCATAGTCATGGCCAAGAACAAGTAAGAGCACCTAGTGTAATACTATAACTATATAGGACTCAATCCATTACACAAATAGCTTATGGCATTTATTTGTATGAAAATTACACTTTTGGTAGCGAAAATAACTGACATCGAATGCTCAATTAACTTATTCTGGGCTTTAGGCACCATATTAGCTCACCACATTCCTTTGCCATCCAAAACACATTTGTTCAACCAGAATTTTCACAATTGGGAGCTCAAAATTCGGGTCTAAGCCATAGAACACAAAATCACGTTATACTTCCATTCCATATTTTGATATGAACTTTGAAAAATCATAATGAATTCTAGAAAAATGGAAATCATACAAATTATACCATTCTAGAAAGCTATAGATGTCCTCTAACTACCATAAAAATTTTATATCAAAATAATCAGGTTTGCCTTATAAGAATTGGTAGAAAAATACATTAGGTCACTGATGCATCCTGCAGCTAAATTCAAAACTCAAAAATTCATTGCTCCTTCTATAAAACTCCAAATGAGATGCTCTAGTGGCTATAGAAAGTTTGTGAGGTCTAGCTTATGCTTGAAAATATTCATGAGTATTGGATTTCATTTGGCCCTCAAGTGACATATAAATATAAAATGACCATATGAACAATAACTAGGACAATTCTATATAATTTGGCAAACTTTGAAAATTTATAATAAATTCTCTAGCCCAAATTTGCTCTTTAGCTTTGTAAAAAGCTCAAGATGAGACTTATAATCATGCCAAATTTCATGCCCAAACTAGTTCATTTGGTCAGACTTTGGTTTAGCTCAGGATTATGTCAATTTTGAAACCATAAAGGGTTCAAATTTGCATCACATGGTCTTATAATCAATCCACAACTATTTGAGCACATCCAAAAGTATAAATGTAACAGCTAATTTTTGTAAAATTAATAGAAACAGGTCAAATATAAAAGAAAGTCCTCTAAAATGAATCAATTAAGGCCAAATAAAATTAAGATAAAATTCTAAATATTAGAAAATAAGGATCCAAGGCTTAGGATGTCCAGAAACCACAGCTGGAGTGGCTAAAAAAAATTTGATGGAATGCAGTGGCATTTTTGTAATTTTAGATAAATTTTAGAAAACTCAAAGGAGTGATCTTTAAATGAAAAAATTGAGTTTTTTGAGATTCTTAGAGGCACTAAAAATTATAGGAACCACTAGAACAGTTAAAACCTTTATGGTTTATATTTTAGAATGCCAATGGACCCAAACTTTGACCCTTTCATTCAGGAAGATTTTAGACCTAATTTGAATGATTCCAAAGAAAATTTATAGGTTAAAAACCTAAATTTTATGATGGAAAAGATGATTTTTAAAAAGGAGTTGAAATGAGCCTAAAACAAAAAAGCCAAGAATGAAGGGCAAAATTGGCATTTTAAAAAACTTCTATTGGATCCCTAGCTATATATACATGGCACCCCACTTCTCCCTCACATTTAGCTAACATAATTTCTGCCTAAAACTAGGGAGAATTTTTACTAAGAAGGGCACACAAGAGGGAGCTTCAAGGGAGGAGAAAAACCTAAGAAAAAGTAAGAACATCCTTGAAATTTCAAGCTCATTCCTTTAGCAAACTTGTTATCCTCCTTCTCCTCTTTCTTTCCATGATTTTAGTGTGTGATTTGGATCTGTTTTGAGCTATGTTCAGAGGGGAGAAGTTCAAAATTCCAAGGAGGAGCTAAAGCAAAGGAGAAGACTCTTGGAAAAGGTTTAAATCAAGGTAGGTATCATTGCTGTCCATGCTTTCTTCTTCTTGTTCCTTGAGAGGGGATTTTCGGCCAACTAGAGAACAACCAAGAGGGAGCAAAATTTGTAACACTCCAAAATTAATTAAGGTATTAATCATAGATTTAGACATTAAGAATAATTATTATGGAATAATAAGTTAAGTTATGTGCATAGGAATTTATGGAGAAATAAATAATTAATGTAGGTTTAAGATTTAATTTGGTTAAACTAAATTTAAGCCCATAATTAATTTAAGTAGGTCATGGATAAAGACTAATGGAGGTCTAATATTCATTTGTGCAGACCCAATATGTTATTGGACCTTTTTTAGCTTGGCCAACTCTTATTTAACTCTTATATCCTTAGAATCCAAGACCTAACAAAGCAGAGGTCTAAACCCACTTAGATTTTAGGCCTTTAGGTCAGCCCGAACACATCCAAACCCTAGACATATTTAGCCCCCTTCCACCATTTTGCAAAAACAAAACACACAAGAAACACAAGAAGCAAATTCGGAGGTCTCTTAGAGGTTTGGTTTCTCACCACTTTCTTGGCCCCATTTCCCACTTTTAGACTCAAAATCAGCTAAGGTAATTATTATATAACATAATGCTCTCCTCTTTCTCTTTAATTTGACCTAATTAATTTTTTTTTTTTGGAGCATTTCACCCACACCCAAAATCTAAAACTTGTTGTTTGATGTTTCCATAGTGAAATTTTGAAGGTTAGAGCTAGAGGTGTTGTTAGGTAAGTATAAACTCCTCATTTTGATGCTTTTTCTACTAGTTAGAGACCCCCATAGTTGATTTATAGTATGGGTATTAATTTTGTGCTAATTTAACTAGAGTTTGAGGTGATATTTTGAAGTTTCTAGTGTAGGAACAATCAAATCCGAATTTGGTTCTTATAGTAGTTGGGTAAGCATTTTCTCAGTAGTCCTTTGTAGTTTAACTCCTTAAGTAATGAGTTTGCTAATATAAATGATGATTAGGGATAGTAATGGTTTGGTTGTATCCTTAGGCTAAAGTAGCATCTTGTTGTCTTTTAAAGAATTGTCTATAAGTGAGGTAACCAGGATTATTGTTAATTTCATGCATATGTCTACTTTAATTTTATATTTACTACAAATGTATGAGTTTTGAATGCTAAATAAGTAGTTAGCTATCTGGTCCATGGTGGAGCTATGGTACGGCTACCACCAGTACAAATGAGGTATCAAGTTATGATCAAAGCCTTGTATGCACTTAGCCTAAGTTGTACTCATTAGGGAGTTGGCGCCATGGACAGGCCTCTCCCAGTGTTAATGGCCTTTAATATGTGCATTTGTGATTGCTAGTATGGGATAATAGTTACTGGTAGCCTAATTGTTTCATTTTTTGATACGACTGGTATATTTTCTGATATTTAAATGATTTTATACACATATGTTAATTAAATTAGAATATATGAATGGAATTTGCCTTGGTTACTGAGATTTGCATCTCACCCTGTTTAGTAGGTTAACTATTTCAAGTAAAGGTCCTTCGGATAAGGACAAAGGCAAGCAAGTAGATGAACATCCATGAATTAAGGCCTGGTGTAGGAAGCTACACTTAGACTAAGCTAATTTAGTGTGGATGCTAATTTTATTATTCTTTTGTATAGCATCATCATGTAATCATGTTGCCAAGTGTAAAAGATTACATTTTGTTAACTTAAAAAGTATTTATGGAGGAGTTAGACCTCACACTAAATTGGTATCTAATGTACGAACTTATATATCTGATATGGAACCTAGTTGATGCTAAAATATGGTTAAATATTTGGGAATGTAATCATGTGATAACTTAAATGATGACTTAGACTAGGAATGCATGGTATCCTATTGGGATTTATATTTAAATGATAAGTATATGAATCTGGTTATTTGTTGTTATCGCATGGAGTTTGCTTATGCATGATAGTTTGGGAGCAAAAATCAACATCTAAGCCTTGAATTGGTAAGGTTAGATATGTTGGATAAATCAGGTAGATAAATACCATTAAAGTCTCATAAATTAAAGGAAAGTGGTCTCAAAGTGTTCCTAGAGGAAGAATTGGAGTGCATGGGATGAAATTTAAGAGGTATAGGCACAAGAGAGAGTCATGTTGTGGCTAGGAGAGTAACAAAAACAAGGAGTGCCATGAAGCAAGGTGTCTCGCCATAGGGAAAAATGAAAATGTTGCCTAGGGAGGGTAATAGATTATAACCTTGTCATGGTGTAACATGTTCTATCATAACATATGTCGAGGGAATTAGGTGATGAGTGTTCTAGTGGCTATTTTCATTGCGGCGCAAATTGTGAAACTTTGTATAGTAGCTCTAGAGGGTGTTTCCGCCATGGTGACCGTCTAACTTGCTATGGCGATTTGTAAAAATTTGAGAAGTTGAACCCGAGAGCAACTCTACTGTGGTGCAAGATGTGAAACTTAATTTTTAGGTTATAGTAACTAACTTAGCCATGCGCGGGGAAGGTTTAAGCTACTGCGAAGGTTCCTAAACTCTTATTTTTCACTTAGAAACCTTGAATTTCACTATGTTAATGTTGTGCAATGACTTGGAAGTCTTTATATGAGGTTTTTATGTGTTGAAATCAGTAGCAAGAAGAATCCAAGGTCTTAAATGATAACTATGAATACTTGTGGACTTGATTTGTTAATGACCCTAATGATATCAAGGTTTAAATTTTTTTTCCATTTTCTCCGATTTTAATTAATCATAATGACCTTAGACCTTGATTTGCAATTACTAATCATGCTATTAAGCTTAATTGTGGTAATTAAGAATTAGAATTATTTCAAAATCTAACCTAAACCAAGCATAAAACTTAGGTTTTTAAGGGTAAAAAATAAAAATATGCAAAGAAATTCCAAAAAGAAGCATAAGAAATTAGGTTTCCAAAACCTAGGATTTTTATTACACTTGGTATGTATAAAGCTTTCTAGTAGTATTTCTAATTGTCTAAGAGTGTATATGGGTTCTTGAGACACCTAGAAAGCCTCACATGTGCCATTTCCTTTAAGAAAACAAAGCTAACTCCATGGCTCCAAAAGGTGTTCATTGTCTTGGCCAAGCATGGATCCTATACCTAGGGAGAGTTTTAAATTTTAAAAGTAGAAAAGGGCTAAATAAGATGGAAGAACATCAAGGGAAGCATTGAAAAAATTTTAGAAAGCATAGGTAATGAGATGGGGATATAGGCTCCAATTTAAGACTTAAAGAAACAACTTATGTCTAGACTCTTGGGAATGAACTTTTGATGACTCCAAGAGGTCTAAATAGAGTCAAGAGACCTAGATAGAAGAAGAAAATGGAGCAAAGAGCATGACTTCTAGTAGTTGTTTCATTAAGTCTTATATGAAACCATTATGTAACCATAGAACAAAGTAAGCTTCCATAAAGAGTGTGTGATGCTAGAGCTTGCTTCCATGATATAATTGTGTCCCATTTGATGCATTTAGGCTAAGAGAATCAAGCTCTACCTCATTGCAAGTGTGTGGCCAAAAAAGGGGAAGAATAATCCAAGGAAAAAGTGTTGAGTTCTTGCTTCAAGGTAGCAGTTCTCGAACCTTTCTCATATGCATAGTTTGGTTGTTTTCTTGTCATTGAGTACTTGTGTGTATGTTTAAGCCATGAGAAATGTTTTTCACCTATGTTTACATGTTATGGCACCATTATGTTTCTTCAAATGTATTTATGATTGCATTATGACTTGCATGGGTTTTGGTGATACCAAAAGTCCCTTAGCAAGGATGACGATGAGCTAAAAGTCCCTAGAAATGGGTGAGACAAAGCCAAAATTTCCAAGAAGAGTGAGGCTAAGTCAAAAGCCCCTTGAAAGTGGGTGAGGCAAATCTAAAAGTCCCAAGAAAGATAGGTGAGGCTAAACCAATGCCCTTAAGAGCTTATTATGTTCACTATGTATGAGTTGATATACCAAAGAAAATGATTTATGCATGCTCATTCTATAACACCATAAATTCTAGCTCATTTCATACCAATCATAAGCTTCACATCATTATTCCCATAAGAGCACATGAGAAAGGAAATGAAAATAGTGGGTTTATTTGTGTTACATCATACTTAAAAATTTGCAATTGGTATCGCGTGGATCGTGTGAGCTCATACTATTCATTCTCATATTTAATTATATCATTATAACTCATTTACATCACAAAAACATGCCCATAACTCATGGAAACTGAAATGGAGCATGGAATATGAAGGTTCATTCTCGGCCAGATTTGCTCCATTTTTTGACCAAATTTTGGAAAATCATAACTAAATCTAGAAATTTTTAAATCATACAATCTTAGTCATTCTGGAAAGCTTAGTATGTCTGATTCATACTAAAAAAACACCTAGACCATAACATCTATCACAAAGGATGTTTGAAATCCAAAATCGTCCAGAGGTCAGACTGCACTCTAAAGCTATCATAGAATTTTGCAAAAAAATTTGGAAATGTCCAATTAATTCTAAAAAAATACAATCAATGTAAATGATACCAATATAAAAAGCTATGGATGTTAACTAGAGAGAAAAAATATCTCCATACTAGTTTAGCAAGCCTAGACCTCGGAATTCAATGGAACATTACTTCTGGTTGGGCAGAATTACTAGTACTAGACAGACACTTCAAAAATTCATATCTCCCTCTCTAGACCTCCAAATGAGGTGCTTCTAGTTGGCACGAGTCAATGTCTTTGTCTAGTATCGCTTTATAAAATTTCATGATAATTGGACATCATTTGGGCCTCTTGTGATAGAATGAAAATTCGGACCAAATGAATAGTGTAGCAAACCAGAAACCATGGAAATTGCCAATTTTGAAAAATCATCAAATATTTTGTAGACCTTTAAAAATTATGATATTTAGCTTCCCAAAAATCTCTCAATGAGATCTAATCGTATGAAAAATATCAGATCAAGACTAACTCATTTGGCTAAAAAGTGACATAGGGTTCCATTATGGCCAAATTTGACTCCATATGAGGTACCAAATTTGTCAAATGGCTTTCCCTTGGTTGTGGCACCTTTTGGGCAAGTCTAAAAGTATATTTAAGACTTGTGTAAGCTGCCCAAATGGTCCCAAACCTCATGTATCTCATTTTGGCCATTCAACCTACACTTATGCACATTTGCATTAAACTTCCAAATTGCATACTTAGGCATTACATACTCAAAATAGGTTCTAGAGGTCACACATCATATCCATACATTTAAACATCACATAATAGCATATTTACACATGTTTCAAGGGTCATAGACCATTTACAACATCATATACATTGTAAAGCATTATTATAGATTCAAAAAGAATAAAACTAGGCATATGCTTGTCAATCTCCTTCTCTCATTGTTGTTGGCTCCCTTCACTATAGCTGCTTGGTCCACCTAGCATGTTAGAGTATTGGAGAGGAGGGAATGAGATTCAAAGAATCCCAATAGCTCATCTCCTATTTAATCATACATAATATGTGCAAAGCAAGCTTTATAAATGCATGCATGGAGAAAATGGAAGTCATAGACATTTTAAAAGCAAACTTGGCATATGAACAAATCATACAAGATATTCAAGAGCTCACCAAGTGCTTAGATTGGTCTCACACTTCTCCTTATGGATTTTGGACTTGCCTCACCCATTTTTTGAGAGCTTTGGACTCAACCATGCTCTTGGGAGCCTACTTTGCTTTTGGAAGACTCTTTACTTTGTCTCAACCAATCTCAAGGGTTCTTGGCTCATCCTCACTATGGTGAAGAGTTCTTGGCCTCTCCATACTTAAACAAACATCATGTATTCATTTAGAAACATAACATGGCATCAAAAATCATAGCATATAAAGATATGCTAGCATACTTTTCATAGCTTGAAAATACACATACACACATTCTAAAACAAGTTAAACACACATCTATGCATGAAAGAAGGTGGAGAGAGCTACCTTGCACATAATTACACATTTTTCCTTTTGGATTCAAGCCTTCTCTTTCGGCCACACACTCACAAATTGGTAGAGATAGTTTCTCTTAGCCTAGATACAATTTATGGGAGCCAATTAGGTTCATGAAACATTCTCTAAAGCCATACAACTTACTTAAGTAATAGATTGCTCTATAACCCCCTATTATGGTCCATAAATGTACCTAATGAAGAAACACCCCTCAAATAATTTCTAAGCTTCATTCTTTCCTTTCAAATATGATTCTTGACTCCTTTTAAGCCTCTTGGAGTCATCACACCATTAAAACAAAGGGCCTAGTATCATGTTGCTTCTTTAGGTCATAATATGGAACCTAAAATACCAAATCACTTTCTATGAGTTCTATATTTTTTCCAAAGCCTCCCCTCACTTTCACTCATCAAATATGACTTAAGAATGGCCTTAGAAAAATTTAAAACTCTCCCCCACTACAAGAACCCTCTTTGGCCAAGACTATGGGCTTTCTTGGCCTTCTTAGAGTTTTCTTGAAGGAGGAAGCTTATGGGGAGCATCTTAGGTGTCTCAAGAACTCATTTAAACTCTTAATTAAACCTAGGAATCATCATACAAAATCAGAATTTGGAAGGTGCACATAAAACCCTAGAATTTACATCTTGATTTCTAAGGGTTATTTTGTTGTTTTCTTTACATATTCTTAATCTCCACACCATTTTTCCTTAGATTCATGCTTGGTTCTGCCTAAAAGTAATCTCCTCCTAGGGTTTTCTCAAGTAGGGCAAAATGGAGGAGGAGGGAACCAAAGATGACAACCATAGGAAGAGAAATTACCTTGTTTTCTTGCTTTTTCTCACTTGAATCTTGTGTTCTTTGAGCTCCTCTCTTCAAATCCGAATTTTCCCCTCAATTTCTGCTTTAAAATAGATCCATATACTTCATTATAATCATAGGAAATAAAGGAGAATGAAGGAGAAGAGGTTTGGAAGAGAAAGAGCATGAAAAACCATGAAAATCCATACCTTTCTACCTTGAATTTCTCCTCCTTTTCTTCCTCCTCTTATGCACCTCATCCCCTAGGGTTTTCTTCTGATTTTAGGCAGAACATAGTCATGCATAATGGAGGGAGGAGAAGGGTGCATCATATATATATATATATATATATATACGTGGGAATAAGTTACACCTTTCAAAAATTTCCATTTTGTCCTTCATACTTTGTATTCTCGTTTCTCCTTCGTTTTAGCACCTTTTTGAGAACAGTCTTTTCCATTATAAAATTTAGGTTCCCAATTAAGAAAAATTCCTTTGAAATCACTCAAATTAGAGCTAAAACCTTCTTGAACGGATCCATCAAAGTTCAGGCACACCGACATTAAAAAATGTCCACCGAAGGGGTTTTAACTATTCTGGGGGTTTCTATGGTTTTTAGGGCCTCTAAGAATCCTAGAGAACTTAAAACTTTCATTTAAAAAGCCCTCATGTGTGAATTCCAAAAATTGCTCAAAATTACAAAAATGCCATTACGTTTTGTAGGTTTTACATAAGAAATTATTTCTTCATTCTAGCTCCATTTTTCTTTCTGTCTAAGCCTGAGATTCTCATTTTTGGGAGTTTAGAATGCTTCCCAAATTTTTTGGGACCTTAACTATCTCATTCCGGGGGACTTCCTTTTGTATTTGGTGAGTTTCGTTCATTTATAGAGAAACCATACGTTACGTTTCTCACATTTTCTCTTGTTTTCAGAAAATTGGATGTTACATTTCTCCCCTCTTAAATAAATTTTGTCCTCAAATTTTGGGGCACACCTCCTCTTACTCTTTTCTTTTCTGGCTAACATTTCTTTTCTTTTTTTTCCTTTCTTCCTGGCTCTATATGCTTTCTCAGTGATTTCATTCTTTTAAATTTTCTCTCAGCTAGGGAACTTTTATTATTCGCTCTTAATAAGGATTCTATTGCTATAAAATACTAGCTAGTTCTCTCTTTTATAAGGGAAAAAAATTTTAGATTCTAGAGGCCTATGCTGGGAGAGCTTAATAATCATGATGGGTTAATGTTAACCCGTTCACAGGATTGACGTTTCTTTTAGTGGACTCATTTACACATCTAAGAAGGTAATTCATTTTGTATTATGTCTCAGGTATCCTCTCTCAATGGCTTCTCATAACATCTCATCATCTTTTCTAACCATTAGAGCCATTGAAGGTTTTTTGTCTATTTATTGTTTTGAAGTATACTATCCACTGTTCATCTCTGTGTTCTTTCTTACTAGCTCATCCCATGATTACAATTCACATCTCTTTCTATCATAGGCCTCATATCGTAACTGCTTACTAGGATTACAGCTCCTTTAAGGAGTTTCTGCTTTTATGATCCCAGTTTCTCTGTTTACTACTACATCTATCTTTGTAGGATGGGACTTTTCTCACTTTCTTTGCTCACTTACAGTGGCATTTTATAATCCCTCATTTCAACACTGATAGGCCTAACTTGTATGTCTCATACTAGCACTGAAAAGCTACTACCACTGACTACTACTACTAGGCTCTGATAGGACGCTAGCTATTCTCACAGTTTTACTCACTAGAGACATACTGTTCCACTTACCTCATATAAAAACTGCACTTAACTTCTTTCTGAATACATAAGCTAGCATGCAGGGATCTCTCTATCCCTCGATCAAGGCTACTGTCTGCTAGGTAGTGGTTCATCTGGCTCTAACTCTGATAAGTTAATTTCTTGCTTTTCGCATCCCATAGACTATGCTCATCTCTAAAGAGAGCTAGTCAATGGTTTAACTGTCTGAGTAAAGCCTTCATATCTTTGTAGCAATGGTTTACTGGACTCAAGAGGTCTCTAGTCTCTGAGACAAAAGCTAACTAAAACTATACTGGTCTTTGAGACTAATTATTTTATAAAACTATCTCAGGCTGTCATCTCTACCAGAGATCTATCATGCTGTGGCTAGGGCTCTCTGTAATTTTATAGGATCTATTGTGACCCCTAAGTCTACTGCAACCTCTCAAAGCCCTACTAGGGTTTATTGCAACCTGTTGTGCTATGCTGGGATCTACTACGATCCATCTTTAGGAGACATCAAAGCCTTAGATCACTGTATCTTACAGTAAAATACATACTCACTAAGTCTGGTTACCATCGCTCAAAATAGTTGAGGCTAAACTCAGAAGTGCATCATGCTCTTCGTGCGAAGTGGGTTCTATGTCATCTCATTCTCTAGGATCCCATCATACTAATACTAGGGAGCATTTTAATTTTCATTCATTGTTCCTCATAAGATCCTCAGATTCCCACTTCAGCCCCTTTTTCACTTGGGCTTTCTTTTCTTACTTATTGACTTACTTACTTACATATACTTGTTTTAGCCCTCCTCTCATATCCTATAGTTCTCACTATGCCCACGTTCTACTGTTAAGTGCCTTGGCACTAGAGCATCTCACACATTGAGTGTGGTGAACATCTCTAATAGGAGAGAGGCTATACACTGGTCCCTATTTATTTCATTTACATGTACTATAAGGGACTCATATCATACATACTAAACTCATGCTATCTGGATCTGAACATTCTTTACTGGGGATTCCTTTCTACATGCTTTTCTTACTATTTTGATATTATTGGAATCCCATTACCTTTCTTTTCTAACTTATCTCGTCATTTCACTAACTAGGATACTCTTCAATTATCAAGACACTTTGATAATTGATGCCATCATTTGCTACGCACTCAAATCATATTACTACTGGGTTGGCCAGACCCAATATCATGTAACCATTGTTGCATGTAGAAAGGAATCCCCAGTAAAGAATAGTAACATAGAAAAGAATGTGCTAATAGTAAAGAATATTCATATTTAGATAGCATGAATTCAGTATGTAAGATCTGAGTCCCTTATAATAAAATTTGAACAAAATGAGAAGGGACCAATATATAGCCTCTCTCATACCAGAGATATTAAGAACATTCAGTGTGTGAGATGCCCTAGTGCCAAGGCACTCAAAAACAGAATGCGGGCATAGTTAGAAATTGTAAGATATGAGAAGAAAGATAGTTGAGTACAATTAGAGTAAGAAAAGAAAGTCCAAGTAAAAAAAGGGTTGAAGTGAGAACTTGAGGATCCCATAAGAAGTAGTAAAAGGAAGTTAAAATATGCCTACTAGTGGGATCATAGAGAATTAGATGACACAGAACCCACTTTGCAATAAGAGCATGATATACTTCTAAGTTTAGCCTCTGTTATTATGAGTGATGGTTACTGGATGTAGTGAGCATTTGTTTTACTGCCAGATATAGTGATCTTAGGCCTTGGTGTCTCCCAAAGATGGATCATAGTAGATCTTAGCATAGTACAGCAGTTGTAGTAGACCCTAGTAGGGTTCTGAGAGGTCGCAGTAGACTTAGGGGTTGTAGTAGATCCCATTGAGTTACAAAGTGCCCTCAGTTATTGTATGATAATTCTCTGGTGAGATGACAACCTGAGATAGTTTTTCTAGATTAGTTAGTCTCAGAGACTAGTATAGTTATAGACAGTTTTGTCTTAGAGGCTAGAGACCTCCTGACTCTAGTATACCATTGCCACAGAGATATGAAGGCTTTACTCAAATAATTAAACCACTGACTAGATCTCTAGAGAGATGAGTAAAGTGTATGAGATGAGGAAAGTAAGAAAGTAGCTTTCTAAAGTTAAAGCCAGATGAACTATTACCCAGCAGATATTAGCCCTGACCAAGGGGTAGAGAGATCCCTACACACTAGACTATGTATTCAGAAAGGGGTCAGGTGCAATTTTTAAATAAGGTAAGTGGTACAGTATGTCTCCAGTGATCGAAACTATGAGTATAGTTAGCATCCCACCAGAATTTAGCAGTAGTCAGTGGTAGTTGCTCTTCAATAGCAGTATGAGGAATATAAGTTAGGATTACCAGTATTTAGATAAGGGACTTTGACATGCCCACTCCTAAGTGAGCAAAGAGAGTAAGAAAAAGTCCGGGCCTATAAAAGTAAATGTGTTAGTAAATTGAGAAACTAGGATCATTAAAAGCAGAAACTCCCTAAAAGAGTTGTAATCCTAGTAAGCAATTGAGATATGAGGCCTATGATAGAAAGAAATATGAATCGTAATCATGGGATGAGCTAGTAAGAAAGAACACAGAGATAAACAGTGGACAGTATAATTAAATAAGTAAGTAGACAGATAAAAACCTCCAATGGCTATAATGATCAGAAAAAGATAATGAGACCTTATGAGGAGCCATTGGGAGAGGGTACAAGGGATTTGATATTAAATAAATTACCTCTCGAGATATGTAAATGAGTCCACTAAAAAGAACATTAACCCCTATAGACTGGTTGAAACTAATCAAATATGATTAGTAAGCTCTCCCAAGATAGGCTTCTAGAGTCAAAAACTTCTTTTCCTTATGAGAAGAACTGGAATGTATTCTATAACAATAGAGCTCTCAATGAGAGCTAGTAATGAAAATTCTCTGGCTGAGAAAAACTCAAAAGAGTGAAATCACTAAGAGAAGCGTATAGAGCCTAGAAGAAGGGAAAGAAAAGAGCAGTTAGCCAAAAAATAAAAGAAGAAGAGGAAAGGTGTGCCTCAAATTTTGAAGACAAAATTTATTTTAGAGGGGAGAAATGTAATATCCAGTTTTTTAAAAACAACAGAAAACGTGAGAAACGTAACATGCAGTTTCTTTGTAAATATACAAAATTCATCGGATACAAAGGGAAGTCCCCCAAATAGAGTGAGTCAAGATCACAAAAATTTTGTGTAGCATTCTAGACTCCCAAAAATAAGAATTCCAGGCTCAAACGAAAAGGAAAATAGAGCTAGAATGAAGAAATGAAATGTAACGAAAGATTGACGAAACATAATGGCATTTTCATAATTTTGAGAAAATTTTAGAATTCTCATGGGAGGGCTTTTTAAATGAAAATTTTGAGTGCTCTAGGGTTCTCAGAGGCCTGGATTTTAAATGAAAATTTTGAGTTCTCTAGGGTTCTCATAGGCCTTGAAAACCATGGAAAGCCCTGGGATAGTTAAAACTTATCCAGTGGATGTTTTCCAACGTCAGTTGACCTAAACTTTGACTAATTCATGTGGGAAGGTTTTAGCTCCAAATTGAGTGATTCCAAAGGCATTTTATAAGATTGAGGACCTAAATTTTATGATGAAAAAGATGGTTCTCAAAAAAGAGCTAAAACCAATTAGAAATGAAAATGCCAAGAATGAAGGACAAAAATGAAATTTTTGAAAAGTGGTTCTTAAACCCACCTATATATATGAGGCACCCCATCTCCTCCTTCATTTAGCCACATTTGTTTTTGCCCTAAACTAGAGAAAAACTCTAAGGGTGAGGTGCACAAGAAGGAAGAGGAAGGAAGAAGAAAAACAAGGAAGAGGTATGGATTTTCTTAGCTTTTTTCATGCTTTTTCTTTAGCAAACTCTTTCTCCTCTATTTCCCCTTCTTTCTTATGGATTTATTGAAGTTATTGGATCTATTTTGAGGGAAAAACAAAGAGAAAAATTTAGATTTGAAGAGAGAGGGCCAAGGAAAGTGAGAAAGAAGCAAGAAAATCTAAGGAAAAAAGGTAAATCTTCATTCCATGGTAGCTACCTCTTGCTCCCTTCTTCTCCTTGGTTTACCCTATGTATGTAGTTGCAAGAAGGCTTGGATTTTAGGTAGAACCAAGGGTGAATCCTAGGAATTTAAGGGAGGAGAATAAGAATATGTAAAGAAATTCAAGTAAAAGCCATTGATTTTCAAGATAGCAAACCTAGGGTTTCATGGGCTCCCTTAAAAATCTAATTTGATGTAATTATTCCTTGGCCTAAATGAGTTTTTGGGAGAGCTCTTGAGAACCCTAAAAGGCTCCTCATATGCATCTTCCATCAAGAAAATGAAGCAAACACACTTGGTGTTCATATAGTGCATAGTTTCAGCCTAGGCTAGATAAAGCACCAAGGGGTAGCTTTAATTTGTTCCAAGCTTATTTTTAAGTCATATATGATGGAAGAGGATGAGAGGAAGCCTTAGAAAAATTTTAGAAGCCATAGAAAGTGAGATGGTATCATAGGTTCCATATTATGGCTTAAAAAAGCAATACCTAGTTAGGCTCCTTGATTTGATTGTATGATGACTCCAAGAGGTTTAAATGGAGTCAATAATCATAAATAGATAGAGAAAATGGAGCCAAGATGATGTTTTCTTAAGGTTACTTTATTAAATGCATTATGGAACCATAAAAGAGCCATATGAACCACCTGGCTTTTCTTATGAATGTGTGGCTTTAGAATTTGGTTCAAGAGTATAATTGGCTTCCATATGATGTGTCTAGGCCAAAAGAAATGATCTCCACCTCCTTGTGTGTGTGAGGTCGATGGAAAGGACTCAAGGCTCAAGGAAAAAGTGTGCTTGTATGGCAAAGGCAGCTCTATCCACCTTCTTTCATGTATGAATGTATGCTTACATTGCCTTTGGATATGTGTATGCATGTTTTAAGCCATGAAAAGTATTCTAGTATGATTTCATATGCCATGGTACCATGATGATATTTCATGCATTCAAATAATGTTTTATATGCTTGTGTTGGTTTGCTTGAGTGTGGAGAAGCCAAGAACCCTTTAGCCATGGTGAGGATGAGCTAAGAACCCTTAAACTTAGTTGAGACAAAGTAAAAAGTCTCCCAACAGTAAGGTTGACTCCCAAGAGTAGGGTTGAGTCAAAACCTCTTAGAGAAAATCAGTGAGACAAGTCTAAAATTCATAAGTGAATGGGTGAGGCTAATCCACTTACTTAGCAAGCTTATGTGTACTATATATGAATTGTTCAAATGCTAAGAATGTTTCTTGAATGATCATACATGTCATTATGTTCATGCATGCATTTTCAAGGCTTGTATTACATACTTTATGTTTGATTGAAAGGGAGATGAGCTATTAGAATTCTTTGAATCTCATCCCCTCCTCTCTAATGTCTTAACATGCTAGGTGGAGCAATTGAGCAAGGTAATGGAAGCCACCAAGCCTATAAGAAGGAGATTGACATTAAAGTGTATGAAAATGCCTAGTTTTATCTTTTTTGTAGCCACACATATGGCATATGATGTAATCACATGATAAAATTATTATGTATTCATATGAACATATGTAAATACCCATATATTTGATGTATGCATGAGGTTTGATGCCAAATGAATGATAATGTAGTTTTTGGGTATTGAATGGCAAGAGAAAGTGTATGCATGCTTGTGTATGGCATAGGGTGAGAGAGTGAGTTTTTGATTTTTGGCTTTATGCATCTTTAAGACAAGTTTAGAAAGCCATTTTGGTGTTTTCCCATATGCTCAAGTGGTCATGGTTGCCTTAGAACTTGAAATGGACTATTTGGACCCCTTTAGTAACACAAAGTGAGCCATTTTGTAACACAATATCAAGATCTAACCAAATGAACGAATTTGCCCATGAAACTTGGCACACATATAGATATTATCTAGAGCTTTTTGTTAATCCAAAGATTAGATTTTTTAGAGCTTTGTGAAATTAATTGTGAATTTTCAAAGTTAGCATTTTTCTATTGAACTAATGCAGACATTGTTTATATGGTTAGAAATTTAGGCTATGTCATTCATAGGACAAATGATGTCCAATACTCATGAAATCTTACAAGAATAAACTAAAGATGATAAGATTTTCATGGCCACCAAAATCACCCTAATTGGACCTTTGACCAAGGAGATATGAAATTTTGAAGTTGGAGGTCAATACTAGTAATGACATTTGACCTCTAGTACTGTTCTATCAATTTCTAGTGGCTAGTAGCCTCTATTGTGGCCTAGATATATTTTTACATAAAGTAGACATCTATAGAATTCCATAATGGTATAATGTGCCTAATTTTGATTTTTCTAGAATTAGTTATGATATTTCAAAATTTAGGCACAAAATCTGGAAAATCAATCTGAGGTTACACCATTGTATTTTGTGTATCTGCTCCCTTTGCTTGAGGTATAGGCCACTTCTTGAGCCTGTTATGAGTTTTATTTGTGTATTTAAATATTAGAATGAGATGGATGAGTCCACATGGCCCATGGGGCACTGAATAAAAATTTTTCCTATGATGAAATGCAACTTTATTCATGAATTACAATGCCATTATGTTGCTTCCTATAGAACTAGCATGAGATAAGGCATGAAAATTGTATGAATTGAGTCTTAGAATTATGGTGTGACATACCTCATATAAATACAAACTTTGACATCAAAATGCATAAATTTCCTATTATATTGTCAAATTTTTATGCTTCAAGACGCTTGGCCTCCATTTCTTACTTGACTTGACTCACCTAAACATGGTTAGACATATGTAAGGAAAGAGTGAAATTCAAAGAATCCTAATAGCTCTTTTACCCTTTCAGGCATACATATATGGCATTTTTTTCAAGTTAAAGAATATAAGCATGTACTAAAAGCATATTGCAAGCATACATAAATATTTTCTCATGTCACATAAACTCATACATTGTCAAATATAGGTTCTAAGGGTTTCTGGCCTAGCCTTATTCAATTCTTTAAGACTTTTGGATTTGCCTCACCTACTTTTAGGGACTTTTGACTTACCCTCACTCCTTCTTGAGATTGTTGGCTTCGTCTCACCCACTCTTAGGGACTTTTGGCATCTCCTCACCCATTCTAAGGGACTTTTGACACAACCTCACACATTCAAGCCATCTTGCATTCAAAACATATTTCAAGAAGCATAATGGTACCATAGCATTTAATTAAAAGCTATAAATATATTTCATGGTTCAAACATATACACAAGCATCTAATAACAACTACACATCTAAGACGGCATGTGAGAAAGGCTAAAGAGCTACCTTGTGCCATGAACACAAACTTTTTTCCTTTGCTTTCTTACTTCCTCTTCTCGGCCTCTCACCTGCAACTAGGGGGATCTTGATTTGCTTGGCCTAGACACATCAAATAAGACACGATTCAATCATTAGAACCAATTCTACCATCACATAAACTCTATACAAGCTTACTTCATCTTATGACATCATTATAGTTCCATATACGGACAC
The DNA here is from genome assembly GCA_032878935.1 of Erythrophleum fordii. Classification (NCBI taxonomy): domain Eukaryota; kingdom Viridiplantae; phylum Streptophyta; class Magnoliopsida; order Fabales; family Fabaceae; genus Erythrophleum; species Erythrophleum fordii. The sequence goes on along the minus strand of JAVQMF010000054.1, from coordinate 23,500,554 downwards.
AATGAAGCAACCTATGAAATTCTTAGACTTGGCTCCAATTTCTCATTCAATCTAAGTTATATGACTCCATTTAAACTCATTGGAGTCATCCCAATTTTAACTCAAGGAGCCTAAACTCAAGTTACTTCTTTATGCCTTAAAAAGGAACCTAACTCCTATCTTATAAACCATGGCTTATAAATTCAATTTAATTCTTATTATTATTCTTATGTCATTTTAAGACTATCCATAGACCAAGAATCCATTGAACAACTTCCTAACCCTTAGAAATTGCTCTTGGCCAAATATGGAACCATAAAACTCTAACTTACACATTTCAAAGTTTCAATCAATTCTAAACTTAGATTCTTGTTCCTTGTATCAAATAACATCTAAATATACTAATTAAGGATGGAAAATAACATAGTCAGCCATTGAAGAAGCCTAGGCTGAACCATTACACAATCATGGTCTAGATTGCATCTTTTCATGATTCAAGAAAAACTAATGCTAGATATAGAATCCTTGCATGTTAAAACCCTTGTTTCCATCAAGAACATATGAAGAAAAACTCTCCTCCTCACTTTCTCTCTCTAAGATGAAGTTTAAATGGCTTAGAAACACAAGATTTTATAAGTATTTCAAGTAAAGTCTTACCTTAAAATGAAGTTCTTTTCGCGTAGATTATTTTCCACTGATTGGTTTCTTGAAAATAGTTCCTTTTTGGCTTAGGATAAACTTGAATCTTTCAATTTTCAAGAAAAGAAAACTGCCATTAGAGAACTCTTAGAAAGAGGAACAACTTTCCTAACTGAAGTAGGATGAAACGAGGCCATTTACTTACCTAAACAGGACCTTAAAATTCTTTTCTCTCTCTTCCCTTAATGTCACGCCATGGATGATCTATGTAACATCCGGTTCCTCTGTAAACGTGAGAAACGTAATGCTCGATTTCTTTGTAAATGTACGAAATACACCAGATATAAAAGAGACTCTCCTAAATAGAATGATTTGAGGTCTAATAAAATTAGAGTAATAATCTAGACCTCAAATAATGAGGATCCAAGGTCAGAGGTGCCCTGAAAATAGAGCCAGAATAACCAGATGAAACTCAACAAAGATGTAGTGGCATTTTCATAATTTTGGGCACCTTTTGGAAAACTCATAGAAGGGATTTTTAAATGGAAAAAATGATTTTTCAGTGTTCTTAAAGGCTCTAAAAACTATAGGAAGCCGCAAAACAATGAAAACCCCTTGGGTTTATAATTTAAAATGTTGGTGGACCCAAACTTTGAACCTTTCATTTGAAAAGGTTTTAAATCCAATTTAAGTGATTCCAAAGACATTTTATAAGTTAGAGAATCTAAATTTTATGATAGAAAAGACAATTCTTAAAAAGGAGTTGAAATGAGCCTACAACGAAAAAGCTAAGAACGAAAAATAAAATTAAAATTTTGAAATGTCTTAAATGGGTCCCTAGCTTATATATAGCACGACCTACTTCTTTCTATCACCTTGTCTGACTTTCCTCTACACCGAAACAAAACCCTAATTTCCTTGAAGTGGCGCACCAAGAAGGAGGAAGAAGGGAAGAGAAAACTAAGCAAAAAGGCATGAAAATCCATGGTTTTTCATGCTTCTTCCTTCACCAATCTTGTTATCCCCCTTCTCTTCTTTCTTTCTATGGTTTCTATGAATGATTTGGATCTATTTTGGGTCTATTTCAAAGGGAGGAAGATGGATTTTGAAGAGGAAGAGCATACCAAATGAAAGCGCTCTTGAAACAAGTTTAGAATCAAGGTAACTCTTTTTTTTCATATACTTCCTTGGCTGTCCTCCTTGTATGTGTTTCGTCCCATTTAGAGCCCAATCAAGGGAGGATGAATTCTAGTCTTAGCAAGAGAGAATCATGGGTTTTGAAGTGTGAGGAACAAGTATATGCAAAGAAATTCAAGAAAGAACCATTGAATTTCAAGATACCAAACTTAAGATTTCACTTGCACCTTGGCTTATAGGAAACTTTGTAGCCATAATTTATGGTGTCTAAGAGATTGTGTGAGTCCCTAACACATCAAGTGTAATGTCTGGTTTTTGTCAAATGACAAAAATAGATGCATTTTCAAAGCAAGTCCTCTAAAATGAATTAGTTAAGGACCCAACAAATTTAAGTAGCATTCTAGACTCCTAAAAAAGAGAATTCAGGCTCAAATGAAAAGAAAAATAGAGCTAGAATAAAGAAACAAAATTGAATGAAAGGTTGACGAAATGTAATGGTATTTTCATAATTTTGGGCAAATTTTGAAATTCTCACAGACGGCCATTTTAAATGAAAGTTTTGAGTTCTTCAGGGTTCTCAGAGGCCTTGAAAACCATGGGAAGCCTTGGGACTGTTAAAACCCCTCTGGTGGACGTTTTCCAGTATCGGTTGATTCAAACTTTGATGAATTCATTCAAAAAGGTTTTAACTCTGATTTGAGTGATTCCAAAGGCATTGAGGACCTAAATTTCATAATAGAAAAGATGGTTCTAAAAAAGAAGTTAAAATGAACCAAAAAAAATGCCAAGACGAATGGGCAAAATTGAAATTTTTGAAAAGTATTTCTTAAACCTACCTATATATAGGTCACACCCCACCTCCTCATCTATTTAGCCACATTTGTTTCTGCCCTAAACTAGAGGAGAGAGCTAGGGTTTGAGACACACCAAGAGGAGAAGAAAGGAAGGAGAAAAAAAATGAAGAAGTATGGATTTTCTGGGTTTTTTCATGCTTTCCCTTTAGTAAACTTCTTCTCCTCCATTTCCCTTTCTTTCCTATGGTTTTATTAGGGTTCTTAGATCTATTTTGAGAGTAGAGAGGGGAAAATTTGGATTTGAAGAGAGGAAGCTAAGCAAAGTGAGAAATAAGTAAGAAAAGCCAAAGAAACAAGGTAAATCTACATTCCTATGGTAGCTACTTGTAACACCATAATTTCTAACTCATCTCATAACATTCTTATGCATTACATCATTAAATTCATGAAGGAAGTAGAAAAAGTATCTTAAAATAATGCATTTAATTATGCTGCATCATGTATAAAAATGTTATTCAGTGTTACATGGACCGTGTGAGCCCATACTATACATTCTCATATTTAATTACATCAATACAACTCTTTTGCATCACAAAATTATGCTCATAACTCATGGAAACCGAAATGAAGCACAAAATGTGGTTGTTTAATTTCGGCCAGATTTGCCCTTTTTTTCTGACCAAACTTTGAAAAATCATAACTAATTCTAGAAAAATCAAAATGATGTAATCATGGTCATTTTGGAAAGCTATAGATGTATGCTTCACACTAAAAATATACCTAGACCATAACATCTATCACAGAGGATGTTTGACAACCAAAATGGTCTAAAGGTCAGACTACACTTTGGAACTATCACAAAATTCTACAGAAAACTTTGAAAATGATAATATGGAAAGCTATGGATGTTAACTAGATAGAAAAAATATCTCCAAACCAGTTCATCAAGCCCAGATCTCAGAATTTAATGGAACAGTAACTCAGGTCGAGCAAAATTCCTGATACTAGATAAAATATTCAAAAATTCATATCTCTCTCTCTAGACCTCCAAATAAGGTGCTTCTAGTTGGCATGAGTCACTATTAATGTCTAGTTTCTCTTTATAAGATTTCATGACAATTAGACATCATTTGAGCCTCGTGTGATAGAATTCATTTTCTGACCAAATGAATAGCACAGCAAACCAAAATTAGAAAAATTGCTAAATTTTAAAAATTTATCAAATATTCTATAGACCTCTAAAAATTATGGTCTTTAGCTTTCCAAAAATCTCTTAATGAGACCTAATTGCAGAAAAATCTCAAATTAAGAATAATGCATTTGGCTAAAAAGTGATGTAAGGTTCCATTATGGTCAATTTTGGCTCCATATAGGGTACCAAAATTGCCAAATGGCCTTCCTTTAGTTTTAGCACCTTTTGGGCAAGTCTAAAAGCACATTTAGAACTTGTGTGAGCTGCCCAAATGGTCCCAAACCCCATACATCTCATTTTGGCCTTTCCATGCATACATATTGACGGGCTTATCGTGCAACCCTCAAAATAAAACTAGGTTGATTTAAAATATAGCAAGTGGCACAACCTAGGTCATCTCCCTTGGAAATGGAATTCAATATTCAATTGGGTTTTCTAATTGTTAAAGGTCCTAAAGGCTACTTGATTTGGGGGGTTTTTGATTAAATAAAACTAACCTAAACCTAAATTGAATTAAAATTCCTAAACACTACCTAATTGGGTGAATTATGGTGAATGATGGTCTTGTGACTAGCTTAGGAATCATCTCTTGGTTTTCACTATCCTTATCCTAATTTAATTGTGATTAATTTTGGCCTAAGAGTTCCTAATTGTGTTCATTAGCAAATGATCTTGAATAACCATTCAAGATTCAAGAGACTAACAAGTTAATGTTAAATTGAGACCTCAATCCTTCACCAAATCATTAACTCTTGTTATTAAGATCTATGAACACTTGAATTGATTGATTAAATAATTAATTAGCCTCTGAATTACCATCCAAAAATGTTTAATTAACCTACTAAACACTAAGGAATTCTCAAATCAAACAATCAAACACATAATCTCATTCATGCATTTCATCGAACACCTTCGTGGCATACATGGGAGATTAGAAGAAATTGGAAAATCCAGCACTAAATCAATCAAGTAATCAGTCAATCAACATCCTAATTAGTGTCTAACCAACCACTAATCATAATTACACAATTTCCTAATCAAATACAACTTAACCAAGATTGTACAGAAAAAGAAAAAAGTGTAGGATAATAGAAATCCTTAGCCAAAATTCTGCATTCTTCTTCCAAGGATTCAAGCTTCTCCAAGAGCTTCCTCCTAGCTAGCCTCAAGGTGGATTAGAGCTTCATTTGGTAGATGGAAATGGAGGAGTGGATGATGGAGTGTGGCTCTGCGTATGGAAAAAGACGAAGGGGATGGGTTGCTGGATGGGGTATGTTCTGTGTGAATGAGGCATGTGTTAGATGGACGTCTGCCCGAGTGTGTATGACGTGATTCCCCTTCTCACATGGTTCATTAATTAGTCACATGCTCAGCCCCTTTCCTCGTGCTTCATATTTTATCGTATGCTTACCTTGCCAATTACCCGAAGCTTCAATATAACGTGGGCCCCATTTTAAAGCTAAATATAATATTCAATGTTTTGCTTCAGCGTTTTCTGTTCGTGTGTTTCTTTCGTTCAGCTGCAGCTTATGCATGTCGCGTTTCACGTTGCTGTCCAGGCGTAGCTTTAGCGTCTTTCACTTGTTCTGCTGCCAGCCATGCTAACCCAGTTCAGCGTCTCTTCATCGTGATGTTCTCCACGTTGGCTGCTTCCTTGTTCAGCTCGCTTTTCTCCCATGCAGCTTCTTCGTGAATACCTCACGTGTTTGCTCTGTTCTGCTGGAAAGCTCCCTGTTCCTTCATTCAGCTCGTGTTGCTGCTTCATCCCTTTAGCCCAAGCTTCCATTAGCTTCTTCTTTGGTAAACCAGAAACTCGAGTTTAGCCTCTGCTGTAGCCTATAACTGGTGCTTTGTTTCTGTTTGTAGCATGTTCTGCTCACATTTCCACGTAACATCTACTCTTGTTTCTGCTTCTTCGTGGCTTTTGTAAGTGCTGCAGCTTCTTTGTGTTCTTCTCCTCTGTTCCTGCTCACCAGTGGGAGTTCACGTGGCAGCCTCTTTCTCGCGTTATTCCAGCCAGTCCACGTTGCTTTCTTCTCTACATTCATGCTCTGTTCTGCATATGTATGTTGCTGCCCCTCGTGTTTAATCTAAACCCATGGCTTCTTCTTTTCATAAACCAAAAGCTACATCCCCTGCTTCTTTCACTCACTTTGCTTCTCATTTAAACTTCAGCCCAAGATCTCTTTTGATGCTTTTCAACGTGGAGTGTGATGAGAGCTGCCCATGTGTGACTTCCTTTCCATCCCTGTAGCTTCTGCCCAGACTTCTTCAATCTCTAGCTCAAAAAGCTTTTTCTTTTTCTTTAATCAAATGCTCATTCAAGCTACTTGCACATCAGAAATTCTGCACAAAAGAATGAAGAATATTCAGTAGAATTATCCACAAAATTCATTTAAAATGATTTATGCATTTAAAATCAATTATTTTGCCAATTAATTCATAAAGTACAAAGAATGGCTACTAAAATGAAATTCCATCTAATTAAATCCCTAAAGCCATATTTGATCATTAAAATGCCTAAGTTAGGAGGAATGGAAGATACAAAATTCATACTTATCACATATGCACATTTCCATAAACTCATTCATGAAGCTATCTTTACTATACATACTCAATTCACATTCCACCATTCACATAACACATACTTTCATTTCTACTTCATATAATAACATAATTACATATGTCTTAAAGGTCATAAACCATTTACAACATTAATATACATCATTATGGTTCATTATGGCTTTAAAAGGAAAATGCTAGATATAATGATGTCAATCTTCTTCCTTCAATATTGTTGGCTCCCATTAACATATCTACTCGGTCCATCTAGCATGTGAGATCATTGGAGAGGAGGGAATGAGATTCAAAGAATCCTAATAGCTCATCTCCCATTTAATCATACATAATATATGCAAAGCAAGTTTTAAAAATTCATGCATGGACATAATACAAATCATGAACATTCAAGAAGCAAGCTTAGCATGTGAACAAGTCATACAAGATATTCAAGAGCTCACTAAGTGTTTGGATTGGCCTCACACTTTTCCTCATGGATTTTAGACTTGCCTCACCCATTCTTTAAAAGCTTTGGACTCAACCATACTCTTGGGAGCCCGCTTTACTTTTGGGAGGCTCTTTGCTTTGTCTCAACCAATCTCAAGGTTTCTTGGCTCATCCTCACCATGGTCAAGAGTTCTTGGCCTCTCCACACTCAAGCAAACTCAACAAATATTATACATTCATTTAAAAATATAACATGACATCATGAAATCATGGCATATAAAATCATGCTAGCATACTTTTCATGGCTTGAAAATACAAATACACACATTCTAAGACAAGCTAAACACACATCATGCATGAGAGAAGGTGGAGAGAGCTACCTTTCACACAATTACACACATTTTCCTTGGATTTCAAGCCTCCTCTTTCAGCCACACATCTACAAGCTTATGGAGATGGTTTCTCTTGGCCAAGATACAATTTATGGAAGCCAATTAGGTTTATGAAACAATCTCTAAGGCCATACAACTTGTTTAGATACTAGATTGCTCTATAGGCTCTATTATGGTCCATACTTGCACCTAATAAAGCAACACCCCTCAAACAATTTCTAAGTTCCATTCTTTTCTTTCAAATATGATTCTTGACTTCTTTTAAGTCTCTTGGAGTCATCACACCTTTAAAACAAAGGGCTTAACATCATGTTACTTTTTTAGGTTATAATATGGAACCTAAAGTACCAAATCACTTTCCATGAGTTCTAAATTTTTTCCAATGCCTCCCCTCATTTTCATTCATCAAATATGACTCAAGAGTGGCCTTAGAAAAATTTAAAACTCTCCCTAGCTACATGAACATGCTTTGGCTGAGACTATGCTTAAGTTAAGGTTCCTTGGAGTTTTCTTTGTTTTCTGTTTTCTTGAAGGAAGAAGCATGTGGGGAGCAACTTAGGAGTCTCAAGAACTCATTTAAACTCTTAATTAAACCTAGAAATTATCATACAAAATCAGAATTTGGAAGGTGAACATAAAACCCTAGAATTTACATCTTGAATTCTAATAGTTATTTTGTTATTTTCTCTGTATATTCTTGTTCTTCTCCATCAAATACCTAAGATTCATGCTTAGTTGGGCTTGAAAATCAGATCCTCCTATAGCTCTTAGTGTTAGGCGAAATGGAGAAGAAGGGTGATGGAAGATATCAACCATAGGATGTAATTTTAACTTGTTTCCTTACTTAGTTTGGCTTGAATCTTGCTTTCTCCAAGCTCCTCTATTCAAATCCGAAATTTTTGTTGAATTTCTCCCTTGAATTAGATTTATAAACTTCATTTTAATCAAAGGAAATTAAGGAGGATGAAGGAGAGGTGGTGTGGATGGAGAAAAGCATGAAAAATAACTATAAAAACATACCTTTAGCTTAGAATTTCTTCTCCTTCTCCTCTTCTATTGGTGCACCCAAAACCCTAGCTCTCTCTTCTGAAATTGTGCAAAATTTTCTGATTCCAAATGGGGGAGAAAGTGGGGCGCCACTTATATATAAGAGTAGGAAAGTAGATTTTTCAAAAATTCCAATATTGCCCTTCATATTTTGCATTTTGGTTTCTCCTTTATTTTAGCTCCTTTTTTAGAATCATCTTTCATATTATAAAATTTAGGTTTCGAATTAAATAAAATGCCTTTAGAATCATTCAAATGAAAGCTAAAACCTTCTCGAATGAACCCATCAAAGTTTGGGCACACTGATGTTGGAAAACGTCCACCAGAGAGGATTTAACTGTCCCGAGGCTTTCCATAGTTTTTAGGGCCTTTGAGAATCCTAAAGAACTCAAAACTTTTATTTAAAAAGCCCTCCTATGTGAATTCCAAAATTTGCTCAAAATCACCAAAATGGCATTACGTTTCGTAAGTTTTTCGTAAGAAATTGTTTCTTCATTCTAGCTCCATTTTTCTTTCCATCTAAGCTAGGGATTCTCATTTTTAGGAGTCTAGAATGCTTTCCAAATTTTTTGGGACCTTAACTATCTCATTTCGGGGGATTTCCTTTTGTATCTAGTAAATTTCATTCGTTTACGGAGAAACAGTACGTTATGTTTCTCACATCTTCTCTCGTTTTCAGAAAACCAGATGTTACACTACCTCTTCTCCCCTTCTCTCCTTGGTTCGTCTAACATAGGGAGGTTCAAGAAGGCTTGGATTTTGGGTAAAACTAAAGGTGAATCTTAGGAATTTAAAGGAGGAGAATAAAGATATGCAAAGAAAACAACAAAAGAACCATTAAATTACAAGATAGAAAACATAAGGTTTTCAAGTGTCCCTTGTAAAATCTGATTTGATACAATAATTTTGAGGCCTAAATGAGTGTTTGGATGAGCTCTTAAGATCCCTAGAAGGCTCCCCATATGCATCTTCCACTAAGAAAACAAAGCAAACTCCAAGAGTAGCCTTAAGGAGCATAGCCTTGGCCTAGTGTAGTTGGGACACCTAGGGGTAGTTTTAAATTATTCCAAGATTATTTTTGAGTCATATATAATAGAAGAGGATGAGAGGAAGCCTTGGAAAAATTTTAAAAACCATAGAAAGTGAGATGGCATCATAGGTTCCATAATATGACTTAAATAAGCAACATCTAGTTAGGCTCCTTGTTTTAATTGTGTGATGACTTTAAGAGACTTAAAAGGGGTCAAGAATTATAAATGAAAGGAAAGAATGGAGCCTAAAACTTAAATAATGAATGTTGCTTCATTAGGTGCATTTTGGAATCATAAAAAGAGGTTATTAGACCAAGTTAGTGTTTAAGGAAGATGTATAGCTTTAGATTTCAAGAACCTAATTGACTTCCACATATTGTGTTTAGGCCAAGAGAAACAAATCCCACACCCTTGTATGTGTGAGGCCAAGGAAGGGAGGATAATTCCAAGAGAAAAAGTGTGCTTGTGTGGCAAAGGTAACTCTCTCCACTTTCTCTCATACATGAATGTGTGCTTACCTTGTCTTTGAATGTGTGTATGTGTGTTTTAAGTCATGAAAAGTATTCTAGCATATGCTTATATTCCATGGTACCATGATGTTATAATATATTCTTAAATGATTACCTAGTATGTGTGCTTGGGTTTGCTTGAGTGTGGTGAAGCCAAGAACCTTTAGCCATGGTGAGAATGAGCCAAGAACCCTTAAAATTGGTTGAGAGAAAGTATAGAGTCTCTTAAGAGTGAGATTGAGTCAAAACCTCTTAGAGAAAATGGATAAGGCAAGTCCAAAATCTATAAGAGAATGGGTGGGGCTAATCCACTTACTTGGCAAGCCTATATATGCTTTGTATGACTTGTTCAAATGCTAAGAATGTTCCTTGAATGATTATACATGTCATTATGTTCATGCATGTATTTTCAAGACTTATATTGCATTCCTTATGTATGATTGAAAAAGAGATGAGCTATTGGGATTCTTTGAATCTCATTCTCTCCTCTCTAATGTCTTAACATGCTAGGTAGACCAAGTGAGCAAGGTAATGGAAGCCATCAAGTTGGAAGATGAGAGTTTGACATAAAAATGCCTAGTTTTGTCTCTTTTAGCCATACACATGGCATGTGATGTAATCCTATGATGGAATTGTATGTAATCATTTGAACATATGTAATTACTCAAATTATATATATATATATATATATATATGAGTTTTAGTGCCAAATGAATGGTAATGTGCATTTTGGGTAGTGAATGGCAATGTGAAGCATGTGTAATCTTGTGTATGGCAAGGGGTGAGTGAGTGAGTTTTTAATTTCTGGGCTTATGCACCTTTAAGACAAGTTTAGAAGGTCATTTTGGTGCATTCCCATATGCTCAAGTGCTCATGGTTTCCTTAGAACTCAAAATGGATCATTTAGACCCTTTATATGACACAAAATGAGCCATTTTGCAACCTAATATCAAAATTTGACCAAATGAATGAATTTGCCTATGAAATTTGGCACACATATAGATATTATCCAAATCATTTTAGGAAGCCAAAGATCCAATTTTTTGGAGCTCTGTGGAATTAAATATGAATTTTCAAATTTGGCATTTTTCTGTTGAATTGATGCAGACACTATTCATATGGTCAGTAACTTGGTCTGTGTTATTTGAGATCCAAATGATGTCCAATGCTCATTATGCCTTATAGGAATAAAATAGACATGATAATCCTTGCATGGCCACCAAGATCACCCTAATTGGACCTATGAGCAGGGAAATATGAATTTTTGAAATTGGAGGACAATACTAGTAATGATAGTCGACCTCTTGTACTATTTTATCAATTTTTAGTAGCTAGCAGCCCCTGTTGTAGTCTAGATATATTTTTACATAAAGAAGACATCTGTAGCTTTCTAGAATGGTAAAGTATGCTTGATTTTTATTTTTCTAGAATTAGTTATGATTTTTCAAAGTTTATGATAGTAACTTAGAATTTCTGGCCGAGGCTGCACCTAGTGTTTTTATGTATTCCATCTACTTGTACAAGTTCTAGGCCACTTCTTTAGATGGTTTTGAGTTATATTAGTATAATTAAATATGAGAATGAGATGGATGAGTCTATATGGTCCACGGGACATGGAACGAAAATTTTATCCGTTATGCAACACAATTTAATTGCATTTTTCTATGACTTTTTCTTGAGGAATTCATGTATTTCATGGAAATAAGCCTACATATGATATGAGACGAGTCATAGAATCATGGTATTATATCAAGGAAGCCTCCCACATGCATCTCCCATCAAAGAAAGCAAAACAACTTCCATTGTTGCCAAAGGAAGCATAGTCTCAGCCTAAGCTAGAAGTAGCACCTAGGGAATGTTTTAATTTCTTCCAATCTTAATTTTGCATCATATATGATGGAAGAGTATGAGAGAAAGCCTTGGAAAAAATTAAAAAGCCTAGAAAGTGTGATGGAGGTATAGATTCTATATTGTAGCATAATGAAGCAACATATAATTAGGCTCCCTGAAATGAAGGAGTGATGGCTCCAAGGAGTCCAAATGGAGTCAAGAGTCATAGATTAAGGGAGAGAATGGAGCCAAGATCATGAATTCCCAAGATTGCTTCATTAGGTGCTTTATGGAACCAAAATTGAACCATATGAGTGCCAAAGTTTTTCTAGAGTGTGTGTGGCATTAGGGATTATTCCAAAAGTAATTTGATCTCATTTGATGTGTTTAGGCCAAAGGAATCAAGCTCCACTTCCTTGTGGGTGTTTGGCCGAGGGAAAGGAAGAAAGTCCAAAGAGAAAAATGTGTTCTTGTATACAAGGTAGCTCTCTCTCCTTTCTCTCATACATCTTTGGATGTTTTCTTGTCTTTAAATATGTATAAGTATGTTTAAGCCATCTCTAGCATGTATTTATATGCCATTATACCATGATGCTTTACTTATGCACTTGAATGATGCTTTTATGAACATGAATGGCTTGCTTGAGTTTGGTGAAGCTAAAAGTCCCTTAGCTAAGGTGAGAATGAGCCAAAAATTCCTAAGAATGGGTTAGACAAAGCTAAAAGTCTCTAAAAGAGTGAGGCTCAGTCAAAAGTCCCTTGAGAAAATGGGTGAGGCAAGTCCAAAAATTCCAAAGAGAATGGGTGAGGCTAAACTATTGTCTTGGCAAACCTATATATGTTATATATGACTTCTTGAATGCAAGAAATGTTTCATGTATGTTTATGAATTTTAAGATATCCATACATACATTTTTAGACTTAAATTTGCATCCATTATGTGTGCTTGAAAAAGAGAAAAGCTATTAAGATTCCTAGAATCTCACTTTTCCCTACCCATTGCCTAACATGTGTAGATGGATCAAGTGAGCAAGGAAATGAGAGCCACCACACTTGAAAGCAAGGAGATTGACAATGGAGTTGATATTTATTCACTTTGTAAATATAGCATTGTCAAATGATGTATTTTCATGATGTATATAATGTGTAAGCTCTTGAACATGTGTAATTATATAGATATGTGATGTATATGGGAATTGGAAGCAAATAAATGATATGGTATGCTCTTGACATTGTATGGCAAGAATGCACATGTATGCTCTTTATGTATATCATTAAGTAGGAGAGTGAAATTGTGAGATCTGGGTTTTTAGACCTTTGAGAAATGTTTGATAGACCATTTTCATGCTTTCCCATGTGCTCAAGTGGCTCTAGAAAAGCTAAAAGCTAAATGGAACCATTTGTGACCCTTAAATAGGCCAAAATATGATATTTTGCAACCCTATGCTACAAATTGACCAAATAGGCGAATTTTTTTATGAAATTTGGGAAGTAAAAGACCAGATTATTTGGAGCTCTAGAGAATAAATTATGAATTTCTAAAGTTGGCAAAAGGCTGCTAAAATAATCCAAACACTATTCATATGGTCAGTTTTTTCTCCTATAACATCTAAGGGATAAATGATATCCAATAGCTATGAACTTTTATAGATATAAATTAGACATGATAAGCTTTCTGTGGTTGCTGAGATCACCTCATTTCGATGTCTGAGCAGAGAGATATGAATTTTTAAAATTTGGAGTCAGTACCAGTAATGCAATAGTACCTTTGTTATTGTTTTATCGATTTCCAATGGCTAAAAATTCCTATTTTGGTCTAGACTTATTTTTACCCTTAATTTAACATATGCATCTTTCCAAAATGATATGATTTGCTAGGTTTTGATTTTTCTAGAATTAGTTATGAATTTTTTAAGTTTATATCAGCAACTTGTGACAGCAAACCTGGGTAGATAGACCTTTGGTAAATTTTCTATTGCCAATCATGGTTCAAATGATGTTGTCATGGCTTGGAATGATTTTTAACCTATAGTGGATATCTAGAGATTTCCAAAAAGCTATTACTTACTTGATTTCAAGTTTTTTTAGATTTAATTATGAATTTTCAAAGTTGATGACAAAAACTTGAGTCCTAGAGCCTAAGACTAATCTTGTATTTTTTAGTGTGGATGTCTTAAGCTCGGGCAAAATAGAACATTTTAGGATGGTTTTGAGTTGTATGAATGTATTTTAATTGGAGAATGATATGGATGAGTTTATATAGGCCATGGAGTGTGAGATAAATATTTTGGATCTTACGTAACGCAAAAAATGGTATTATTTTAATCGATTTTTCCTTGTTTTCCAATGAAATTAAGCACATGTATGTCCATAGATGAACTAGTGAGGCAAGAATTATATGGTGTTACACTTTAAAATTTTGAAAATGGAAGCTTGAAGAAGACGATGAGGTATAATCTTACTTAAAAAGCAGATTTTATAATTTTTCAAAATGACCATTCTGCCCCTACGCTCCTATTTGCTCCTTTTAAGCTCATGTTTCAAGCTTTTCAAGATCTAATTGCTCCTTACAAATTTTTGGCTGCTCCTTCACATACAAACATTAATTTTAGGGTTTAAATGACTTAAAATAGTGAAAACTAACTCCAATAAAAGTTTTGGCATTATCTGACCCTTTCAGCACCTTGGAAGGGCCTTAGCTGATTCTGTCTGTTCCTATGATTTTTAGGACTTTTGAAAACCCTAATGACCTTAATTTTTGGCTTTAAAACTCTTTCTCTTAAGTTTCTTGAATTTTCTCAAAATTACAAAAATGCCACTACCTTTTTGTCAAATTTTGTTTAACTATTCTAGCTCCAGTTTCTAGGCATTTGTAGCCTTGTATCCTCATTTTTAATTATTTAAATTATCACTCTAATTTTATTTAGCCTCTAATCATTCAATTTCGAGGACCTCCTTTAGTAATTCCTTTAGTTTACAACTTTTAAAATAATATGACATTACACCTAAAAAGAGTTCTCTTATATTCTAAGGTTAGAAATGGTCTAGGGGTGAATTATAAACACTAAAAGAACTATTGGTTTGAATTTAGAAGCATTATTGTGAAATTTGAAAGTTTAGGATTCTATTATGTATAAAGAAGTAACTTAGTATTAGGCTCCTTGAATTGAATTGGTGATAACTTTAATGGGCTTAAATGAAGTCATATGATTTATATTGGATGAGATTTTGAAGTTAAAACATTAAGTTGTAAGTGTTACTTCATTATGCCCCTAAATGGTGCCATATGAAAACCCAAAGATAAAATTAGCTTATGTAAAGCTTACTTAAATCCAAATGTGATTCCATTGATATATTTGTATCTCATTTGGTGTGTCTAGGCTAAGCAAGTGACACTTCTCTTGTAACACTAATTCTCTAGCTCATCTCATATTAATTTTAAGCTTCTTTCCATACAAATGCAAATTCAAGGAAAAACCCTTAAATACAATCAATTTAATTTACGTTACGTCATGTATAAATTTTTCGTTTCGCGTCCACTTATTCATCTCATTATCATATTTAATTACACATATATAACTCAAAACCATCTTAAGAAGTGGCCTAGAACTCGTGCAAGTGGATGGTATACGTGAAAATATAATGTGCAGCCTCGGATTGGAATTTTAGAATTCTGACATGAACTTTGAAAAATCATGAATAACTTTAGAAAAATTGAAATCAAGCACACTAACCCATTCTGGAAATCTATAGATGTCTAATTTATACTAAAAATAATTCTAGACTACAACAAAGATGTCTAACTATCAGAAATTGATGGAACAATACCAGAAGTCGCCAGTCACTACTAGTACTATCCTCCAACTTCAAAAATTCACATCTCATGCTCAAATGTCCAATTGGGGTGATCTTAGTGGACATGAAAATCTTATTATGTCTAGTTTATGCTTGTAAAATTTCATGAGCATTGGACACCATTGGCCCTCGAATGATATAGCCCAAGCAACTAACCATTTGAACAGTGTCTGTATCAGTTCAGTAGAAAAATGCCAACTTTGAAAAATCATAATTAATTCCATAAAGCCCTAAATAATCTAGTATTTAGGTTTGCAAAAAGGTCTGAATGAGATTTATTTACATGCCAAATTTCATGGGCAAATTCATTCATTTGGTTTGACATTGGGTTGCAAAATGGTTCATTTACTGTCATATAAGGGCTCCAAATGGTCCATTTTGATTTCTAAGAAACCCATGGCCACTTGAGTATGTGGGAAAGCACCAAAATGGTCTACCAAACATGTCTCAAAGATGAAAAAGCCTATAAATAAAAAACTCACTCTCTCACCCTAAGTCATACAAAAGAATACACAAGCTATATGTTACCATTCACTACCCAAAATTTACAATACCATTCATTTGGCACCAAATCTCATACATACATCAAATATTTGGGTAATTACACATGTTCAAATAATCATACAACAATTCCATCATAGTATTATATGTCATTCATATGGCTACAAAATAAGCAAAACTAAATACTTTGTTGTCAATCTTTCATCTCCCAACTTGGCGGCTTCCATTACCTTGTTCATTTAGTCCACCTAGTATACTAAGATATTGGAGAGGAGGGAATGAGATTCAAAGAATTCTAATAGCTCATTTTCCTTTCATTCATACATAAAGAATGCAATTCAAGTCTTAAAAATGCATGCATGGATGTTAGGGACCATGTAATCATTCATACAACAATTTTAGCATTCAAAAAGTCATATTAAACACACATAGGTTTGCCAAGCAAGTAGTTTAGTCTCACCCATTCTTTTATGGATTTTAGACTTATCTCACCCACTTTCTTAAGAGGTTTTGAACTTAACCTCACTCTTGGGAGACTTTTTACTTTGTCTTAACCACTTTTGAGGGTTCCTGGCTCATCCTCACCATGGCTAAGAGTTCTTGGCTTCACCATACTTAAGCAAACCCAAGCAAACATATTAAGCATAATTTGAAAACATAATATAACATCATGGTACCATGGCACAATGTAACACCATATATTTCTAACTTGCTTCCTATCATTTCTAAGTCTCACATTATGAATTGCACAAAGGGAATGGAAAAATAGTAGTAAAATAATACCTTATTTTATGTTGCGTTGCGTATGAAAATTTCATTCAGTGTTATGTGGACCATATGAGCTCATACATCACATTCTCATATTTAATTATATAAATACAACTCATTTTCATCACCAAAATTGGCCCACAACTCGTGGAATTCAAAGGGAAGCATCAAACTTACACTATCATTTTTGGCCAGAATTTCAATTTTTCTATCACAAATTCGGAAATTCATAACTAAATCCACAAAAATCAAAACCCAACAAAATTTACCATTCCAGAAAGCTCTAGATGTCTACCCCATGGTCAAAATAATTTCAGCTCATGAATCATTAAGAGAGAACATTTGACATCCGAAAAGCCACTAAGGTCGCTACTATCTGGGCTACTAGTTTAGATTACTGATATAAAGTTTCAAAATTCATAACTAATTCTAGAAAACTTGAAATCTGCATTCTTAGCCATTATAGAAAGCTACACATGTTTAATTTATTCCAAAAATATGTCTAGGCCATGAAACATAACACATAAAGCGTTTGACATGTGAAAAAGGGCAAAGGTTCAGACAATTACTAGTACTAATGCAAGTATCTGCTATAAACTTCGAAAATGTCCAATTAATTCTGAAAAAATATAATCCATGCAAATGATCCAATTTGGAAAGTTATGAATGTTAAATTTATGGTAAAAATAGACTTAGACCAGAGCAAGCACATTCAGCCACTGAAATTCAATGGAACAGTAACTCAGGTCGTGCTACGCTACTGTTGATGTTCAAGAAATTTAAAAATTCATATCTCTTTGCTCAGACCTTTACATAAGGTTCTTCTAGTTACTACAAGTCACTATGATTGCCTAGTTTCTAAATATACAATGTTGCAGCCATTGGACCACATTTGCCCCTCGGATGACACAATTTCACAACTGACCAAATGAACAATACTGGTGCAAATCTAAAATTCTGATACTAGATTTGAAAAATCATAGAAAATTCCACAAACCTCCAAATAACCTAATCTTTGGCTTCCTAAAATTCTATAGGCAAGATCTAATTGCATGAAAAATTTTAATTCAAGAAGAGGTCATTTGGTTAGACGTTGCTATAGCTCAAGAATATGACACTTTTGGTTCTAAAAAGAGGCAAATTTGGTCCAAATGAGCCATCCATTGTTCCACACCCATTCAAGCAACTTGAAAAGCATAAATAAGTCTCTCATAAGGTCTGAACCCTCATGCAACCTAAATTCATCATGCCACTTCCGTAAACATATATGCACAAGTGGGCTCCCAAGTGGTCAAAATGTACATTTCTATTCATTTAACTCTATTCTTGATTCATACACTAACTTTACATAGTTTTACACTTGTTCAAAGTGTCATGGCTCAAAAATAACATGTACATATCTACTTTGACATTCTAGCATCCTAGTACATCAAAAATGGAAAGATTTGCAAAGAGATGGAGATTTAAGCTCCTTGACTTCCATCCTTTGGAGCTTGAACTCCACCTAGATCATATGGGATGAGAGAAAAGAGGGGGTGAGATTCATTAAATTTCAATAGCTCATACACCTATCCAAGCTCATTTTTAAGGCATGTAACATGTCAAAGGTATAAGTATGTAATCAATCTATTCATGAAGCATTCCACTTTCACATTTTTGTGTCACAAACTTATGTCAAACATAAGAATGAGCTCGAGGGACTTTTGGTTTGGCCTCACCCTATTTCTAGGACTTTTGGATTGCCTCACTCTTGGTTCTTGGGACGTTTGACTTAGCCTCATCCATCCAAGGGACTTTTGGCCTTGTCTCACCCATGCCATGAGACTTTTGGCATCTCTTCACCCACATTAAGGGACTTTTGGAACTACCTCACCCTTATGAGTCATTTCCACAATTCAATGATATTCAAGAAAGCATATTGGTACCAAAATAGCAACATAGCATCAAGTGGCTGAAGGTGAGAGCTGAAGACATCCCAAAGACGGCCTTCAAGACTAGATATAAGCATTATAAGTTCCTTGTGATGCCATTCAGGCTAACAAATGTGCCCGCGGTATTCATGGACTACATAAACAGGGTCTTCAAACTGTATCTAGATAAATTTATTGTAGTCTTTATTAATAATATCTTTGTGTACTCTATATCTTTTGAGGAGCATGAGAGGCATCTAAGATTAGCCTTAGAGACTCTGAAAGAGAAGAGATTATATGCTAAACTGAGTAAATATGAGTTTTGGCTAACCGAGGTGAAATTCTTAGGTCATGTGATCTCACGAGACGGGGTCGTAGTAGATTTCCATAAAGTCGAGGCTGTGTTATAGTGGGATAGACCTAGGACCATCACCAAGGTTAGGAGTTTCCTTGGTTTGGCAAGATATTATAGATGATTCATCCAGGGCTTTTCTCAAATGGCCTTGCCACTTATGAGGCTAACACAGAAGGATACACCTTTTCATGTGGGATGAGAGATGTGAGAGGAGTTTCCAGAAGTTGAAACTCTAATTGACCACTGCCCCTGTGCTAGTCATTCTTAACCCTAGTTTACCATTTGTGGTATATAGCGATGCCTCGATGAGAGGGTTAAGATGTGTATTGATGTAGTAGGGTAGGGTAATGACATATGCCTCTGGGCAGTTGAGTTGAGAGTTTAGATCTTAGATGCCCAGAGAGAGGATGAATTCTTGAGATAGATTAGGAGCGAAATCTCCTAGGGTAGGACCTCAAATTTCAGGATATCTGATAACAGTGTGATTGTATACCGGGATAGAATATGTGTGCCTAGTAGTAATAGGTTAAGAGAGAAAATTCTAGAAGAGGCACATAAGAGCAAATATACCATTCACCAAAGTGCCACCAAGATGTATCAGAATCTAAGAAAAATCTTCTGGTGACCAGGAATGAAGAATGACATCACGGATTACATGGCGACGTGTTTAGTGTGCCAGAGGGTTAAGGTAAAACACTAGAGACCAGCTAAGTTGTTGCAACCCCTAGATATCCCCGAGTGGAAATAGGATAGTATAGCTATGAATTTCGTTATGGGGTTACCCAGGACATCCTCTGGACACAATGCTATCTGGGTAGTTGTAGATAGATTAATGAAGTCGACACACTTTTTAGCAATGAGGGCTACTTATTCATTAGATAGATTAGCCCAGTTGTATATACATGAGATAGCGCGACTTCACGAAGTAACCAGTAGCATCGTATCAGATAAAGACCCTAGGTTCACATCAAACTTTTGGAGGTTGTTATAGTATGCCTTAGGGACCAAGTTGCAATTTAGCACTGTTTACCATCACCAGATAGATGGTCAGACTGAGAGGACCATCCAGATCTTAGAGGACATGTTGAAGGCATATGTGTTAGAGATGAGGGGTAATTAGGATGCATATCTACCATTAGCAGAGTTTGCATACAATAACAGTTATCATTCTAGTATTTAAATGGCCTATATGAGGCTCTCTGTGGGAGAAAGTGTAGATCTCTATTATGTTGGGTTGAGCTAAGGGAGAAAAGTTTATTAGGACCTAAGTTAGTGGACCAAACTACCCAGCAAATAGAATTGATTAGAAAGAAACTCCTTACAGCTTAGAGTAGGTAGAAAAGGTTGACACCCTTGATCAAAGACAGAGTGACTCCATAAAGGATCGAGAATTTTAATGCCCTTGTAGAGATCAGTAGAGTGATCAAGAATAATCTGAAGGACATTATGCCTACTGCCACAGTATCTGGTCAGAGAGGGGCTCCGAAACTAAATAGGCTACGACCCGAAGAGGGAGCTAGCTCCACACCTACCAATAAGAAAAAGAGTAAGGTGCAGTGGAGTAGGATACCGTAGAAAGGGAAGAAGCCATAGCCCCTGAGGACTCAATCATCCATTGCCCCACAATCCACAGTAATCTGTTGCAAGTGTGAGAAGCTAGGGCATATTGCCAAAAACTGCTCTTAGGAAAATTCAGCGCCTCCGCTCAGACCACCTCCTCTTAGGCCACAAAGTCAGGGTAGGGTGTTTGCCTTTTCTCAACAGGAGGCTAGTGTGTCTCCCAGTCTTTTTTTAAGGTACGCTCATAGTGAACAATTTTCCTGTGATTACTATATTTGATTCGGGTGCTAGTCACTCGTTTATATCTTATGATTGTGTGAGACATTTGGGTCTAGCCGTTAGTACTTTACCATTTGATTTATCTATCACTACACCCACTAAAGGCCACGTTCTTACCTCCCATGCTTGTTTAAATGTTACTGTGTAGTTTAATCATTATCATACGACCATCCATTTGATTTGCATGCCAATCCATGACAATGATTTAATTATGGGTATGAACTGAATGGTTAACAATAATGCTATCCTTGATTGTGAATACCGTACTATATCTGTACCTTCTTATGGGACCATACCTAGGATAGGAGCCAAGCTATCTTTTATGACTACTGCCTAGGTTGAGAGATACTTAGAGTAGGGGTGTCAAGGGTTTCTAGTCTTTTTCTCTATACGGGCTGAGATAGAAGAAGGGATAGAGGAAATCCCGATCATTAGGGAATTCCCAAAGGATGTCCCTAAAGATTTTGATTTTAGTAGCCTACCTCCTAAGAGAGAGATAGAGTTCCCCATAGAGATAGTGCCTGGGGCTAGACCAATGTCCAAAGCTCCATACAGGATGGCTCCGACTGAGCTTGCTGAGTTACAAAAGCAGATAGATGAGCTATTAGAAAAAGGGTTTATACGCCCTAGTGTGTCACCCTGGGGAGCTCCAGTGTTGTTCATGAAAAAGAAAGATGGTAGCTTAAGATTGTGTATAGATTATAGAGAATTGAATAAAGTTACCATTAAGAATAAGTATCCTCTCCCTAGGTAGATGATCTGAACCTCTCTTGCCAGCATCCTTCTGGTGAAAGTGGTCTGAAAGGGCCCGACGTCTGAAGAGGCAACCTAGGAACTAAAGGATGACACGAAATGAAAATATCCAGAACTATTTCCCTGAGCTACATATTTAAATTTCAAGGATGAAATTTATTTTAAAAGGGGTGGAAAATGTAATGCCCGGTACGTTGTAAAAACACCAAAATGGGCCAGTTTGAAAAGCAAGTCCCCTGAGATGAGTAATTCAAGGCCAAATAAAATTTGGATAAAATTTTAAATAATAGAAAATGAGGATTTGAACCTTGAGTTGCCCAGAAATTGGGCCGGAGTGATTCAAAATTTTTTTCGAAAAACCAGTGGTATTTTCATAAATAAGTATAATTTTGAAAAAACACCTAAGAGGGATTTTTAAATAGAAATTTTGAGTGGCCCAGAGTTCTCAAAGGCCCTAAAAACCATGGGAAGCCCCGAGATTGGTAAAGCTCCTTAAGTGTATTCTTTCCGACGTCGATTATTTGAGTGATTCCAAAAGTATTTTATTAAATTGAGAACCTAAATTTTATGATAGAAAAAATACTTTTAAAAAATGAGCTAAAATGAAGCCAAACTGGAAATGCCATTATAGAAGGGAAAAAATGGAAACAAATTGCAAAAAAAAGCTTCTAAATGCTCCTTTTAAGTCTACGTTCATCTTCCCCCTTTCTAAACCGACTTTCTTCTGCCCAAATCTCAGAAAAGGAGCTGCTATCTTAGGCCCACCAAGAGAGGGAATCTTGGAGGAAGAAAAGCTAAGGAAAGGTGAGAAAGTGTAAGATTTTCATGCTCCTTCCTTTTGAAACTTTATCCTCCCCTTCTTGCTTCATCTTTCCATGGTTTTAATGCAATTTTTGGTGCTGATTTGGGTCCAGATCAGAGGAGAGAAATTCAAAATTTAAGGAGGAGGAAGAGGGAAGAGGAAGGGCTCTTGAAGGAAGCTTAATTTCAAGGTAGTTTCTCTTCCCTTGTTAATTCTTTTTCTCCTTCTCCTCTTCCATGGTGGGATGCCTTAAACAGAACCATGAAGGGTGAAGAGTTTCTATTTTATAATCCAAAAGAATCCATCAAACTAAGCCATGGGAAGATGGAATACACTAAAGAAATGCATGGAAAACTAGTAACACTCAAGTTGGAATACACCAAACAGAACCATGGAGCATATTGGTACCTCCTTGTGCTTGTGGAACCAAAAAGGAGAAAGAATAAACAAAGTAAAGCTTGAATTTACACCAAGGTAGCTCTCCACCTTTTCTTTTGCATTTTCTTGGCCTATTCATAATAAACAACACTTAATTATACTCTTGGAACAAGTTTTGACATCAACTCACTCTTAAGACTACACTTTGTTCTATTTGTCACAATATGGTTCCATTAAGGACTTAATAAAGCAACTACCCTAGTGAACCTTCTTGGCTCCATTCTTTTACCATATTTAGACCTCTTGACCTCATTTAAGGTCCTTGAAGCCATCACACACTCACTTTCACAAACCTAGGTCTATGTTGCTTCATAAGGTTACATTATGGAAGCCATTGCCTCATCTCTCAACCTAAGGCTTCTAAACTTTTTCCAAGAGTTTGTCCTATCTTCTTTTATCATATAAAGTCTCAAATCAAGTTTGGTACCATTTAAAACATCCCCTAGCTATCTCTAAGGGTCTTGACCAATTTATGCTTCTATTAAAGACCCATGGAGTTTGGGATTTTTTTCTTAATGGATAGGGCACTTGGCAGGCTCCCTAGGAGTCTTAGAAACTCAAAAAAATACTCACATATGATGGAGAAATCTTGAATCAACCCAGACATTGCCATAGCTTAAGAATATGGCACTTTTGGTTCCAACAAAAGGCAAATTTGGTCCAAATGAGTCATCCATTGTTCCATACCCATTTGAGCAACTTGGAAAACATAAATATATCATAAATAATTCTCTCATAAGGGTTGAACCCTTATGAAACCCAAATTCATCATGCTACTTTTATAAACATACATTCACAAGTGGGCTCCCAAGTGGTCAAAATGCACATTTCTATTCATTTAACTTTATTCTTGATCCATACACTAACTTTATATAGTTTTATACTTGTTCAAAGTGTCATGGCTCAAAAATAATATGTACATATCTACATTGACATTCTAGCATCCTAGTACATCAAAAATGGAAAGATTTGCCAAGAGATGGAGATTTAAGCTCCTTGGCTTCCATCCTTTGGATCTTGAACTCCACCTAGATCATATGAGATGAGAGAAAGGAGGGGGTAAGATTCATTGAATCTCAATAGCTCATATACCTATCCAAGCACATTTTCAAGGCATGTAACATGGTAAAGGTACAAGTATGCAATCAATCTATTTATGAAGCATTTCACTTTCACATTTTTGTGTCACAAACTCATGTCAAGCATAAGAATGAGTTCTAGGGACTTTTGGTTTGGCCTCACCCCATTTCTAGGACTTTTGGATTGCCTCACTCTTGGTTCTTGGGACTTTTGAGTTAGCCTCACTGATCCAAGGGATTTTTGGCCTTGTCTCACCCATGCCATGAGAACTTTGGCATCTCCTCACCCATATTAAGGGACTTTTGGCACTACCTCACCCTTATGAGCTATTTCCACAATTCAATGACATTCAAGAAAGCATATTGGTACCAAAATAGCAACATAGCATCAAGTGGCATGTCTCAAACATACAAATATAGACACAAGCACACAATGACATATATGCAATAAGAAAATGCAACAAGAAAAGGTAAATAGCTAACTTAGTGCAAATTCAAGCTTTACTTTGTTTATTCTTTCTCCTTTTTGGTTCCACAAGCACAAGGAGGTGGGGTTGGATTTCCTTGGTCTATTCACAATAAACAACACTTAATTATACTCTTGGAACAAGTTATGACATCCAACTCACTCTTAAGACTACACTTTGTTCTATTTGTCACAATATGGTTCCATTAAGGACCTAATGAAGCAACTACCCTAATGAACCTTCTTGGTTCCATTCTCTTGCCATATTTAGACCTCTTGACCTCATTTAAGGTCCTTGAAACCATCACACACTCACTTTCACAAACCTAGGTCCATGTTGCTTCATAAGGTTACATTATGGAAGCCATTACCCCATCTCTCAACCTAAGGCTTCTAAATTTTTTCCAAGGTTCCTTCTATCTTCTTTTATCATATAAAGTCCTAAATTAAGTTTGAAACCATTTAAAACATCCCATAGCTATCTCTAAGGGTTTTAACTGATTTATGCTTCCATTAAAGACCCATGGAGTTTGGGATTTTTCCTTAATGGATGGGGCACTTGGGAGGCTCCCTAGGAGTCTTAGAAACTTAAACAAATACTCACATATAATGGAAAAATCTTGAATCAACCTAGATTTTAAACTATGTTCAAGCACCCTACACTATTCTAACTTGAGTTTTACTAGTTTTCCATGCATTTCTTTGGTGTATTCCATCTTCCCATGGCTTAGTTTGATGGATTCTTTTGGATTATAAAACAAAAACTTTTCCCCCTTCATGGTTCAGTTTGAGGCATCCCACCATGGAAGAGAAGAAGGAGAAAAAAAAAGCAACAAGGGAAGAGAAACTACCTTGAAATCAAGTTTCCTTCAAGAGCCCTTCCTCTTCCCTCTTCCTCCTCCTTAAATTTTGAATTTCTCTCCTCTAATCTGGACCCAAATCAACACCAAAAATTGCATTAAAACCATGGAAAGATGAAGCAAGAAGGGGAGGATGAAGTTTCAAAAGGAAGGAGCATGAAAATCTTACACTTTCTCACCTTTCCTTGGCTTTTCTTCCTCCAAGATTTCCTCTCTTTCTGTGCTTAAGATAGTAGCTCCTTTTCTGAGATTTGGGCAAAAGAAAGTTGGTTTAGAGCAGGGGAAGATGAACGTGGACTTAAAAGGAGCATTTAGAAGCTTCTTTTTGCAATTTGTTTCCATTTTTACCCTTCCATAATGGCATTTCTGATTTGGCTTCATTTTAGCTCCTTTTTTAGAACCATCTTTTCTATCATAAAATTTAGATTCCCAATTTAATAAAATGCCTTTGGAATCACTCAAATCGGAGCTAAAACCTTCCCGAATGAACTGATCAAAGTTTGGATCAACCAACGTCAGAAAGAATACACCGGAGGGGCTTTACCAGTCCCGAGGCTTCCCATGGTTTTTGGAGCCTTTGAGAACCTTGGGCAATGCAAAATTTCCATTTAATAGCCCTCCTAGGTATTTTTCCAAAATTACACTTATTTACGAAAATGCTACTACCTTTCGGTAAATTTTTTGAATCAATCCAACCCTGATTTCTGGGCAACTCAAGGCTCAAATCCTCATTTTATATTATTTAAAATTTTATCCAAGCTTTATTTTGCCTTGAATCACTCATCTTAGGGGACTTGCTTTTCAAACTGACTTGTTTCAGTGTTTTTACAACGTATCGGGCATTACACATAAAATTACATGCTAAAACACTTTTCATGGCTTAAAACACACATACACACATTCAAAGACAAGAAGTAAAACTAGGTCCCTTGAAAATGCAAGAAAACATGAGAAATGCAACATACAATTTCTCTGTCAACATACAAAATTTATTGAATACAAAAGGGAGTCCTCCAAATAGAGTAAATTAGGGTCTAATAAAATTAGAATAATATTCTAGACCATAAATAATGAGGAGTCAAGGCTAGAGGTGCCTTGAAATTAGGGCCAAAATAAATGAAAAAAGAAAAAGAAAAGATCAGAAAAAGGTCCCAAAGAGCCTCCAAAGTTAAGTATGACGGAGCTAGGGACTAAAATGCAAACAAAAGGTTGTGTGCTGGGCAAAATGTGTAGATTGCCCGAAAGTTCAAGGAACCCTAGTTTCATCTTATATTTGTAGCTTTAGGCACAAATATCAAAAAATCGGGTAAGAATCTCGAAAATACATGACCCATGGTTAAACTCCATTTGATAAGATGAGTCCAATGCGCCACATTGTCCGGATGGCCGGACGGGATCTAGTCTGGGATCCGATTAGCTCAATCAGTAGCCATGAGCAAAATAGAAAGAAGAAGTTGTAACAACCATAGAAATAGAAATAACTAAAGGGCTAAGAAACCCTGAAAGAGTTTCAGGGATTAAATTGTAAAAAATAAAAATTTTAAAGCATAATCATAATACATAATGGTGAAAATTACATCTAAAGACCCAAATGTCCGATTGACACCAAAATTTATGTTAAGGGCCTTTGATCCATGTTTAAGGCTTAGTATGGCCAGAAAGTAGAGGAAATAATATTTATAAATTTTAGAAAGTCTAAAAGTATGTATTGTACCGTAAAACCTTAATCGGGCCTAAACATTAATTTTTAGACTGCTATAAGGCCTGATAGCCAATTCTAAAGGCTGAATAAGAGGAAAGATGGTATAATTAGGGCTTTAGAGAAGATGAAACCTAAATATAAATATAAAATAAAAAGGAAGGAAAGAAAGGATTTTAGTTAGTTGAAAGAATTAACCATGGTTAGGTTAGAAATTAACCATGGTTACTAACCATCAAATCACCATAACTTAAGGGCTAAGAATAAGCATCCAAGTGTGTGGCCAAGGCATTTTGAGAAGAAGATATTTAGTCATGAAATTACAAAATTAAAAGAAAAAAGAATGGAAGGATAAGATTTGATCTTGAAAAGGTTGATCCAAGGGTCCAAATTTGGTATGACCATTTAGCTTCATTTAAGTTCATCTCCTTCACCTCTATTCCACCATTTTCACACCACACACAAGGGATAGGGGGAGACAAATCTGAAGAGAGAGAGAGAGAGAGGGAGGAAAAGTGGAAGAAGAAGTGAAATCAAGCAAAACTACCACCATTCTTTACCAAATTTCTTCATCTTCTTCATCCTCCAATCATTTTCTCCAAAGGGCAGCTACATCTTCATCCTTTCTTCAAGGTGGCATGTTGCTCTAAGTGGGAAAAGAAAGGATTTTAGTGTGAGAAAAACAAAGAAAGCAAGGATTAAGCTTAAAGAGTAAGTTTTCTCTACCTTACACTTGAAAATCACATTATCTAAGTTAGTTTTGTTAAACCTTAGCTATAGGCCACTTTTGGACAGCATATGGATGATTAGAAATTGAGTTTATATGTTGAATATGAAGGCCTAGGAATGGAGTTTATATATTGACTATGGAGGCCATATGAGCTTATCAATTTTTGTTATGTGCTAGAATTTTGAAAAACACAAAGATTGTAATTTTTGGGAAAATGGAAATGTTAGGGAGATGCTATCTGAATTTTCTCAAAATTTTTATGGTGTTTTATCAATGTTCTAAAGTCATGTATACCAAATTTCAAGTCCTAAAACATAAAGAAAGAGACTATGGAATTTTCAGAACCAAAGAAACTCACTTTTGGGCCTAAAACGGAGTTAGGTTACGTTATGACCAAAACGTGTTGGTGGGGCTATAATTTGATAATCTTATCCATTCTAATGGATTTAAAAGGGTTTTTTAGCTAGTAATGCCTATGGCAAAGCCCCAAAAACTCATGGAATAAAATTTCTAAATTTTGGCCAAGAAATACACACTATTCAGCCATAATGGATTGGAAGGGAATGAGTTGGATTTTTCCAATTCCAATAGTTCCAATGAGTTTAAAAGGGTCATGCTACTTTATGAGTTAAAGTTTATATATTGATTGTAATGAATTACCATTATGATGATAGGGTTTGATATTTGTTTAGGAACTCTAAAAGTAAGTAAACTGAGTTCCAAGGCTTGAGGAGCAAAATTTGCTAAGGTAGTAGTTTTCCTTTCTCCTTCTTTAAGCTTGTATGTTTGTATAATGATGAGTATTATGCTATATCAGGTTTTCATTTATGCTATAAGATGAGACATGTATGTTTAGAATGTGCTTGGCCTTGTATGAAATTTCTTATATTACTATGTGGTATGTGGCACCTTGATTGGCATTATGTTATGTACTTACATGCTTTCTTGTGAATAAGACTGATTTACTACTAAGATTTCATAATCTCACCTTAAATATAACCCATGCTAGGTCCGAGTTGAAGCAAAGAAAGGGCAAAGGGTATGAAGGCATAAATTGAGGACCTTACTTTTATGCATCACATTTTGTCATGTAATTAAATATCTTTGGATTATGGTATGTATGAGTTGTGTTATAATACTGTATGATAATAGGGCATGTAACAGAAAGCCATATATATACCCAACCTTGAAGTACAAAGAATATGACTAGCATGCCTAAAATGCAAGGATGCCTGTGCTTATATAAAGGCAAAGTAATAATAATATGACAAATGATGGGTAGAACTGTCTAGTTTATTTTAGGGGAAACTTTATATGAATTCATATGTGCTCTACTAAGTAAGTATTTTTTCCCTTGTAAAGGACTTAAAGAGCTTAAAGCAAAGCCCTGAACCAACCTCATACGATTTTTCTAAAATTAATTATGTATTTTCAAGGTTAGACAAAATTCTGGGAATGACCAAATGAATAGTAAAATTGTATGAGGAAATTTTTAAAAGGAAAATTTTAATCAGTTCAGGTTTCCATTGACTCCTTTAAGTTCTATATGAGGTAGTTGTAGTAGAAAAAATGTTATATAGTAAGGTATGACACAAGACAACATTCATTCATGCATGAAAGAAAGAAGAGAAAGCTACCTTTATTACAAATGCAAACTTTTCCTCTTGGATTGGACTTCTCTTCCTTGACCACACACACACAATAAGGTAGAGCTTGTTTCTCTTGGCCTAGACACAATATATGAAAGCCAATTAAGCTCTTAAAATTACTCCTAAAGCTACATATCTTTAAACGCTAGCTTGGTCTAATTGCTCCTTTATGGTTCCAAAATGCACCTAATAAAGCAACATCCATAATTTGAGTTCTTGGCTCTATTCTCTGGTTTCATTTATGATTCTTAGCCGCATTTAAACTTCTCAGAGTCATCACACAATTAAAACAAGGAGTATAGCTAGGTGTTGCTTCTTTAGGCCATAATATGGAACCTATGATACCATCTCACTTTCTATGTCTTCTAAAATTTTTTAAAGGCTTCCTCTCATCCTCTTCTATTATATATGACTCAAAAATAAGCTTGGAACAAATTAATACTACCACTAGGTACTCCAACCTCTCTAGGTTGAGACCATGCTCCATTAAGGCACCCTTGGAGTTTCTTTGCTTCCTTTGATGGGAGAAGCGTGTAGGAAGCTCTCTTGGTGTCTTAGGAGCCTATATGAACTCTTAAAAATCATAAAATATGGCTAGGATTCATAGTAGAGTTCAAGGTGCAACCAAAACCCGAGCCTTCCTATCTTGAAATCTAATGATTCTTAGTTAATTTACTTTACATATTCTTATTCTTCATACTTAATTTTCTAAGATTCACCCTTGATTTAGCTAGAAACTTAACTTCTTAGGGCTGGCCTTACCTAGATCAAACCACCCACAAGAGGAGGAAGAATGAAGATTAAGCATGGAAATGGCAAGATACCTTAGTTTCTTAGTTCTTTTTTGCTTGTTTTTCACCTTTCTTGGCTTCCTCACCTTGAATCCAAAATTTCCTTTCTGTTTTGCCCTCAAAATAGATCCAAGAGCTTCAACAAAACCATAAGAAAGAAGGTAAGATGGAGGAGAAGAAGTTTGCTAAAGTGAAAGCATGAAAATCCATGAAAAACCATACCTTTTCCTTACTTTTTCTCCTTCCTTTCTTCTCCTTCTTGTGCACCTCAATCCCTTGCTCTCTTCTTTGGATTAAGGCAGAAAAAAAATGGGCTAAGTGAATAAAGAGGTAGGGCGTGGGGCAATATATAGCTAGGTTAAGAAATAGTTTTCAAAAATTTTAATTTTGTCCCTTCATCTTGGCATTTTTGTTTTAGCTCCTTTTTGAAAATCATCTTTTCCATTATAAAATTTAGTTCCCAATTTTATAAAATATCTTTAGAATCACTCAAATTAGAGCTAAAACCTTTCTAAATGAAAGGGTCAAAGTTTGAGTCAACTAACATTAAAAAATATACACCAGAGGAGTTTTAACTGTCCTAGGGTTTCTCATGGTTTTCAGGGCCTCTAAAAACTGTGGGCAACTTAAATTTGCCATTTAAAAAGCCCTCCTATGAGTTTTCCAAAATTTACACATAATTACAAAAATGCGATTACATTTCGTCAACATTTTGCAAAAATTCATTTCTTCATTCTAGCTCAGTTTTTCTTTTTGTCTGAGCTTGAAATTCTCATTTTTTAGAGTCTAAAATACTACTTAAATTTTTTGAGACCTTAACTAATTCATTTTAGGAGACTTGCTTTGAAAACATATTTGTTTCCATCATTTTGACAAAAATTAGACATTACATCTCTTAAGTGCAAGTGTATGGTCAGGTAATCAAGTAAAGGACCAAGAGGAAATTAAACTAAACTCTTACATAAGGTAGCTCTTCATCCATTCTTGCATATATATGTTGGTTTCTTGTTTGATCTTAAGTTGCTTGTATATCTTAATTGATGTTTATGTATGTTATTATTTGATTGATGATAATATGCATTTGCTTGACAATGATTGCATTTGGAATGAATTTGGCTCTTGAATGGTAAGGTTGTGCTAAAAATCCTTTAAATTGGATGAAGTGAGGCCAAAAGTCCTTAAATATGGGTGAGAAGACCAAAAGTCTCAAATATGAGTGAGGCTAAGTCAAAAGTCTTTAAAGGAAGGTGAAGTTGAACCAAAAGTCCTAAGTTATAGAGTGAGGTTATACCAAAAGTCCCTAAAGTTTGTTTTACTCTTAATGGAGCCATATTATCCCTTATGCATAAATATGATTAATTTTAGATGGCATAATATGCATACTTGCTCTTCCTGATCTTGAACATGCCATATATGTGTGCTTGAATGATGTATGGGCTATTGGGATTCCTTGAATCTCATTCTTCTTTACATTATTCCTAACCATGTCTAGGGAATCATCAAGAAAGCAATAATGGAGACCTAAGAGCATGAAATGCTTTACTTTCACAATAGTGTAGGTTTTCATGTATTTTGTTGTATACAAAGGGATTTGTATGTTTAATTTGAGATGTAACTTTTCCCACATATTTGAAAGTATGGAACTATGATGTATGTACCATTTTTTAATGCAAATGTAGAAGATTATGCAAAATTGACCATGTATGTACCACATATTACATGTATGTAATGGCAAGTGGGAGAGTGAAATTGGATTGCATGATGTTTGGGACATGATAAACCAATCATATATGCTATGTTTTATGTAACGTCTGATTTTTTGTAAAACACCGAAATGAGTTAGTTTCCAGAGCAAGTCCCTTGAGATGAGTTATTTAAAACCAACAAAAATTAGAATAAAATTTAAATAATAGAAAATGAGAATCCACGCTCAGACAGAAAGAAAAACAAAGCTAGAATGAAGAAATAATTTCTTACAAAAAACTTACGAAACGTAATAGTATTTTTGTAATTTTAAGCAAATTTTGGAATTCACACAGGAGAACTTTTTAAATGAAAGTTTTGAATTCTCCAGTGTTCTCAAAGGCCCTAAAAACCATGGGAAGTCTTGAGACAATTAAATCCCCTCCGGTGGATGTTTTCCAATGTTAGTGTACCCGAACTTTGACGGATTTGTTCGGGAAGGTTTTAGCTCTGATTTGAGGGATTCTAAAGGCATTTTACTAAATTAGGAACCTAAATTTTATAATAGAAAAATGATTCTAAAAAAGGAGCTAAAACAAAGTAGAAACAAAAATGCCAAGAACAAAGGGCAAAACAAAAAATTTTTAGAAGTGTTTCTTTCTCCCACCTATATATAAGTGGCGCCCCACCTCCTCACTCATTTAGACACAATTGTTTCTACCCTATTTCGAGGAAAGAGCTAGGGTTTAGGCTCACCAAAGGGAGAGAAGAAGAAGGAGAAATCAAGACAAAAAGGTATGGATTCTTAGTAGTTTTCTATACTTTCTTCCTTCCAAACCCTTTCTCCTCCATTCTCCTTTGTTTCCTATGGTTTTGCTAAAGTTTATAAATCTATCTTAAGGGAGAAATTAAAGGGAAATTTTGAGGTCTGGGCATGCTTGAACTAGTCTAGAGCTATTTTTCTCCTCTAGCTAACATCCATAGCTTTCCAGATTGATATTATTTGCATAGATTAGATTTTTGTGGAATTAATTGGACATTTTTTAAATTTATTGCAGAATTTTGTGATAGTACCAATGGACAACCTAACCTCTGGACCTTTTCGAATGTCAAACATCTGCTGTGTTGGATGTTATGGTCTAGACATATTCTTAGCATAAAGTAGTATGTATAGTTTTCCATAATAGCTAAGAATGCATGATTTCAATTTTTTTAGAATTAGTTATGATTTTCTAAAGTTTGTGACAGAAAGAGGAGAACTCTGGCTAAAAATGCATATATATATATATATATATAGTAAGCTTCCCTTTGCTTTCCACGAGTTGTAGGCCACATCCAGGGATGCAAATGAGTTGTATACATGTAATTAAATATGAGAATGTGATGTATGAGCTTACATGGTCCACGTGACACCAAATAGAATTTTTATACGTGATGTAATGCTAAAATAGTCATTATTTTAATGTCATTTTTCCATTCCCTTTTATGCAATTCATGATGTGAGACTTAGAAATGATAGGAAGCAAGCTAGAAATTATGGTATTACATTTATTAGTATCAGAGCAAAGGTTCAGGCTCTTGATGTAGGTTGTAGCTTATGTTTATAAGTTGCCTAAATGCATATAAGCTTGTTTATGGATGAATTGAGTATGTTGATGGTGGAAGTGTTCCCTTTTTCATGTTAAAATTTGTTATGATGTTTCAGTAAGATAGTGAACACTAAGAGAGGTCAGCCCTCTAGAGAGGCTCGTGCTAATGATAGAGTCAGGCCTAGTGATCTGGTTGTTAGAGTCCTACAGTCTATTATGACTCGCCTATATCAGTAGCAGGTTGTTATTATGTAGTTATAGGAATGGCTTGTTCAAAGAGACAGTCAGGGCCCTACACCAACTCCTCCACAGCCACCTCACCACTCAAATAGTCCTGAGCACTCAAGGATGACTTACTCAGATCTACAGCCACATGCACAGATGGTTGCCCCTATTCCACTAGTTTAGATGCCTCCAACTCAGGAGTAGCCCTCAACCAAAAAAATCATCACCCAGTTCAAAAAGTTTAGGCCTCCCACCTTTGATAGTGAGATGAATTTAGAAAAAGCCAAGGCCTAGATTATGCAGTTAGAGAAGACCTTTGAGGTGATGGAGTGTACATCTGAGCAAATAGCCAAGATGGCTATTTTCCAGTTGCAAAAAAAAGAAGATTACTAGTGGAAGGGCACCGAGACTATTTTGAGGGCGAGGAACCTTCCGATTACATAGGAGGCATTCCTTTAAGTATTCTATGAGAAATATTTCTCCAGCTTAGTCAGAGATGAGAAGGAGTCAGAAATCATTCTCTTAAAACAGACTGAGGGGATATCTGTGGACCAATATGTAGCTAAATTTATAGAGCTCTCCTGATACTCTTCCTACTTACAGAGGCATGATGATGAGAGGTGGAAAGCAAATATACTAAAGAAAGGTTTGCTCCTTGAGATCAGAGACAGGGTAGTGCCATAGAGAATTAGGCACTTTAATACCCTGGTTAAGATAGGCAAAGTTATAGAGACAAACCTGAGAATGATGCAGCTTACCTCCAGTGCTAGACCACCCCTCTCTAAGTCCAAAAGACCTAGAGAGGGATCACAGGCTACAGTTACTAGCCGAAGAGGTCGCAGAGGCCAGTAGGGCCAAAAAGTCGAGAGACAAAGGACTTAGTCTAGCAGAGGTAGCCTCACACTGATCACATGTCCCCAGTGTGGTAAGAATCACAGAACCAGACCATGTTACGCAGGGCAGAATGTATGTTTTAGGTGTGGTAGGCTAGGACAAATGGCCAAGGATTGCACATAGACTCCTCCACAAGTTATACAACAGTGGGAGATGGCTCCTCCTCCTAGACCTCAGACCCAAGGTAGAGTCTTTTCCCTGTCATAATAGGAGGCTAACCGGTCCCCGAGTCTGATTCAAGGAACTATATGATGATTGTGTCACGCAATCTCAAATAAAAACTAGGCAGCAAAATAAATTCTGTAGATAATGGTGCAACATAGGTCATTTCTTAAGGAGTTTATGCCTCAATTTGTTTATGAGGGAATTCTAAGTATTACTAATTGGAACTTGTTTAGGGGATTTTTAAAATACTAGAATTTAATTGAACTAAAATTTAATTGACAAGAATAAAAAACTTAAGACTAAATTGAAGTGAACAGTCAAGAAAATGTGGTAGCTAGCCTTGTATTAGACTCCCTAGAATTCAATTATCCTTGCTCCCTTTTTATAGACCAAATTTAGATTTAATTTCTCGCTCATTAGTATATTCCTCATAAAAGCCCTTGAATAACCATCCAAGATTCAATTCATCAATTATTCAAGGAATTTGCAACCACAAGAAACCTTGAAAAATTAATTAATTGAATTAAGAACAAGAACACACTAAAACCAATCCTAATTGATCAATAAAATTTGTTACACAATTCACTTAAGATGCTAATTAACCAATTAGATCAATTAATTCCTCAAACAATTACTTGCACAAAAATTCCAACCACTTAATTCAACAACCATTACATCAATTAGCTTAAAATTAAGAGGAAATTGAAAGTAAATTGCACAGCACCAATTCTAGAATTTTTACAAACATATAATGATCACAATTAAGATTCAAATATTATATTACACTCAATCCAAAAATCAATTCAATCCAATAATTTCTAGTAATTAAATTCTTAAATCAATAAGCTAAACCTCATCAAATGAATAAAGGAAATGATGCTGAAATTAAAAGATTGAGTAAAGAAATTTTTATCCAAATTAGTGAGGAGATGTGGAGCTCAAATCTGCATCTAGGAGAATCCTATCTTTAGCTAGCTACCAAGGAGAATTCAAGTTACATGGAGATTTTAATCGGAGGAAAATTGATGAAATGAGTTGCAACCATGGATGATTCAATGAGAAAATGCTTCCTCCCTCGTTCCTGGAGCTCTCTCGCATTTTCACGTCATGTTTCCTCTCTTGAGCTCCAACTCCCGTTCCATACACTGAAGTCATGTTTTTTTTTCTTTTTGATGAAACCTTCAACGCTTTTCTTAATCCCTCATGTGCCTCTCAGCTCGTGCTTTTCTCCCTTTCGCTGAATGCTCATACTGAACTCATTTTATCCTCTTCTCCTAACTCACACTTTCATTAATTCATGCTCTTTCACATTAACCTTTGGATGAAAATGTATTGATCAAATGTAGCATCTAGATGATTGATTTTGCCTCTGCCTAGTTCAGCCCTTCATCATGTGAATTTTAATAATTTCACATGCTACATTTTTATCATTCTTTTGCCCAAGTTATTTTCTTAAATCACGTGCTATCATGCTTGCTTTTAATTCATTTTCATGTGGAAAGCTCCTTGTCCAACCAATTGCCCGTAGGTTCTTCATGTGTATATAAGGTGGGCCCCATTGTGAATATCATAATCATCTTCCTTCAAACTCATGTATTTATATGTGCAGTACCATCCAGGTGCTTCTTTTTGTTCCTCCTGGATCCCCTTACTTTGCATATTTTTAAGCTAGCTCCCCTCTCCCTTTCTCGCATTACTATTTACGTTGGCCTCCCTCTCACCTCACGTTCTGCCCTTGTGTAGCTTCTAACGTGTTTTTTTGTTTGCTTATGCTACAGCCCATAACTTCGTGTTTTCTCCACCTTTGCATGCATGGCTTTGTTTCCCTTCATGAATCACGTAGCTTCTCACATGTCGCTTCTCTTCATTATGCTCAAAAGCTCCAGCCTTCTTTTAACCAGCCCCACGTGAACCTCTGTTCTACTCAAGTTTGTGAGCTGCTATCTGTGGCTTCTTCCTCACTTGTAGGTTCTTCTCTACAAGCTCCATTGTGCTCCATGCATGCAAATAAGAGAGAGTTGCTGTAATGTGAGTGTGAGAGCTTAGACCCCTTGCTTTGCATATGTCAAGGAGAAACTCGTGAGTGAAGTAACGTGGAAATGAAACAATGGGCTGGGGGTATGAATTGATGCTTGCTACATGTTAGAAGGTGTTGCAACGTGTAAGCGTGGCTGGTAAGTGTATGAAGCTCGTGGCATTGTATGTGTAACCTTGTAAAGAAGCTACTCTCTTAATGTTGTTTCCTTGGACATGGAGAGCTTCCACCTCTTCTCCTTCTCTGCTTTAAATCAAATTCTCATTCAAGCTTCATTGGCTAATTAAAACCTACATAAAAGAATGAGAAGAATTCAAATAAGAATATTCATAGAATTAATTGAGATAAAATTGAGCATTAAAAACTAATAATTTGTAAATTAATTCTTAAAATGTAGAAAATGGCTACTAAAACCAAATTCCATCTAATTAGACCCCTAAAGCCATATTTGGATACTAAAATGCTTAAGATAAGGAGAATAAAATATATAAAAATCATGTTTATCACTATAATTACATTATTTGATTCGGGTGCTAGCCATTCTTTCATATCATATGACTGTTCTAAGAAGTTGGGTCTGAGTATGCATACACTACTATATGATTTGCATGTATCTATCCCCATAGGAAATCGAGCCATTACCTCTCATGCTTGTTTGAATTGTGTGATTCAGTTTAATTATTGCCTTACTAATCATTGGCATGAACTGGATGTCTACAAACAATGCCATACTAAATTATAGGTATAGATGCATTACTTTACCTAAGTATGGGACTGTGCCTAGTATGAGGATTGAGTTAACAGCCATGACCACCTCTCAGGCTGAGAGATCTCTAAGGAATGGTTGTCAGGGGTACCTAGTCTATTTTTCAGTTCAAGTAAAGGTAGAAGAGGGTATAGATGAGATCCCAGTAGTAAGGAAGTTCCTAGAGGTATTCCCTAGAGAGATCAGTAGACTACCCTCAAAGAGAGAGGTCAAGTTTCCTATAGACATTGTACCTGGGACAGGTCCAGTGTCTAAGGCCTCATATAGGATGGCTCCCACCGAGCTAGCTGAACTTAAGAAATAGATAGAAGAACTCTTAGAGAAGGGTTTTATTAGACCCAATATCTCACCGTGGAGAGCTCTAGTTTTATTCGTAAATAAGAAAGATGAAAGCCTTAGGCTATCTATATATTACCAGGAACTCAATAAGATAACTATTAAAAATAAGTACCCTCTCCCTCGCATAAATGACCTCTTAGATCAGTCAATAGGAGCATCAGTATTTTCTAAAATAGACCTCAGGTCAGGATATCATCAGCTCAGAAAAAAGGCCGAGGATATTCCCAAAATGGCATTTAGGAATAGAGTCTTTAGGCCATACCAGATAAATTTGTAGTTGTCTTCATAAATGACATCCTCATCTACACAAAAAAAGTAGAGAGGAACATGAGCAACACCTAAGATTAGCCTTAGAGACCTTGAGAGAGAGACAGTTGTAAGCTAAACTTAGTAAATGTGAGTTCTAACTCATAGAAGTTCAATTTCTAGGTCATGTGATCTCCCAGGCAAGGGTCGCAGTAGAGGCAGTGTTACAGTGGGAGAGACCTAGGATAATGACAGAGATCAGGAGCTTCCTAGCAGGTTACTATGGGAGGTTCATTCAAGGCTTTTCTTAGATAGTAATACCACTGACCCGACTTACTAGAAAGAATGTACCATTTGTGTGGAATGAGAAATATGATAGTAGTTTTTAGGAATTGAAGCACAAGCTAACCACGGCCCCAATTTTACTATTCTTTGACCCTAGATAGACTTTTGTAGTCTATAATGATGCCTCAAAGAAAGGTTAGGATATGTGCTTATGTAGAAAGGTCGAGTGGTAGCTTATACTTGTAGACAGTTGAAATCTCACGAGAAAAACTACCCCATACACGACCTAAAGTTAGCTGCAGGGGTGTTTAGTTTGAAAATATGGAGACACTACCTATATGGGGCAACTATAGAAATTTACAGCGACCATAAGAGCCTTAAATATTTATTTAAACAAAAAGAGTTGAATATGAGACAGTGGAGATGGTTATAATTTTTGAAAGACTATGATTTCCTATTAAAATACCATCTCGATAAGGGTAATGTGGTAGCTAATGCCCTAAGTAGAAAATCTGTACATATGGCCTGTATGATGATCCGAGAGCAGGAATTGATTAAGAGATTCAAAGATATGAGTCTTTCTTGCGAGGTGTATTCAGGAAAATTATTAATAAGTGAAACCCAAATTGAAAATGACCTGAGGGATCAAATAAGAGAGGACCAGTAGAGTGATGACCATGTAAATAAGATTATAGCCTAGATAGCCCAAGATAGCATTCAGGAGTTCAATCTGTCTAAGGGTGATATAGTGAGATACAAGGATAGGCTGTATGTGCCCAGAAACACAAAAATCAGAGAGAAAATATTAGATGAAGCATATAAGAGTAAGTACACCATTCATCCAAGCAGTAATAAAATGTACTAAGATTTAAGGAAAATGTTCTAGTGGCCTGGAATGAAAATAGACATAGCAGAATATGTCTCCTGATGTCTAGTATGCCAAAAAGTGAAAATAGAACACCAGAAACTAGCTGGGTTAC
Organism: Erythrophleum fordii; assembly: GCA_032878935.1. Classification (NCBI taxonomy): domain Eukaryota; kingdom Viridiplantae; phylum Streptophyta; class Magnoliopsida; order Fabales; family Fabaceae; genus Erythrophleum; species Erythrophleum fordii. Next base: position 23,461,296 of record JAVQMF010000054.1, on the reverse strand, counting down.
TTTAGCCCCTAGATATTCCAGAGTAGAAATGGGATAGTATAGCTATAGATTTTGTCATGAGTTTACCCAGGACATCATCAAGGCATGATGTAATATGGGTAATAGTAGATAGATTAACAAAGTCATCACACTTCTTAGCTATGAAAGCCACTTATACGCTAGATAAGTTAGCCCAGCTGTACATCAGAGAGATAGTTAGGTTACATGGCGTGCCTAGAAGCATAGTATCAAATAGAGATCCTAGATTCACATCAAATTTCTAAAGATCATTACAGGATGTTCTAGGTACCAGACTTAGATTTAGCACAGCTTATCATCCCTAGATGAATGGACAAATGGAGAGAACTATCCAAACCTTAGAGGACATGTTGAGGGCATGTGTCTTAGAGATGAAAGGAAACTGGGATACATACTTGCCTCTAGCGGAGTTTGTGTAATGTCCAATTTTTGTTAAATGACAAAAATAGGCACGTTTTCAAAGCAAGTCCCCTGAAATGAATTAGTTAAGGCCCCAAAAAATTTGAGTAACATTCTAGACTCCTAAAAATGACAATCCTAGCCTCAAACGGAAGGAAAAATAGAGCTAGAATAGAGAAAAAAAATTTGACGGAAATCTTACGAAACGTAATGGCATTTTCGTAATTTTGAGCAAATGTTAGAATTCACATAGGAGGGCTTTTTAAATAAAAATTTTGAGTTCTTCAGGGTTCTTAGAGGCTCTGAAAACCATGGGAAGCCCCAGGACAGTTAAATCCCCTCTGGTGGACGTTTTCCACCATCGGTGTACTCGAACTTTGATGGATTTATTCGGGAAGGTTTTAGCTCTGATTTGAGTGATTCAAAGGCATTTTACTAAATTAGAACTTAAATTTTATAATGGAAAAGATGGTTCCCAAAAAGGAGCCAAAACAAAGGGGAAACGAAAATGCTAAGAACGAAAAGCAAAATGGGAATTTTTGAAAAAAGCCATTCTCCTCCACCTATAAATAGAAGGCGCCCCACTCTTTCCCTCATTTAGTCTCATATTTTTCTGCCCAAATTCAGAAAAGAAGGCTAAGGTTTAGGCGTACCAAAGGGAGAGAAGAAGAAAGAGAAATCAAAGGTTTAAGGTATGGTTTCTTGATAATTTTTCATGCTTTCTTCCATCCAAACCTCCTCTCCTCCATTCTCCTTTGTTTCCTTTGATTAAAATGGAGTTTATAAATCTATTTTAAGGGAGATATTAAGGGAAAATTTCGGATTTGAAGAGAGGAGCCTAGAGAAAGCAAGATTGAAGTGAGAAAAAGCAAGAAAATAAGGTAATTTCTTCTTCTGTGGTTGATATCTCTTCCTTCCCTTCCTCTACCATTTCGCCCCACTCAAGAAACCCTAGGAGGGTTTGATTTTTATGTAGAACCAAAGGTGATTCTAAGGATAAAAGGTGTGGAGACTAAGAATATGCAAAGGGAATTAACAAAAAACCATGGAATTTCAAGATACAATTTCTAGAATTTTATGTGCACCTTGTAAAATTTGATTTTTTACAATGATTTCTATGCTTAAATAAGAGTTTAATTGAGTTCCTAAGATTCCTAAAAGGCTCCCCACATGCATCTCCCCTTGAGAAAACAAAGCAAATTCCATAAAGGCTATTAAGCTTCATAGTCTCGGCCTAAGAAGGTTAGAGTAGCTAGGGAGAGTTTTAAATTTTTCTAAGCCCAGTTTTGAGTCATATATGATGAATGAATAGGAGGGAAAGCCTTGGAAAAAATATAGGAAGCATAGAAAGTGAGTTGGTGCCTCGTGTTTCATAATATGACCTAAAGAAGCAACATGTAGTTAGGCTCTTGATTTTGATTGTGTGATGAATTCAAGAGGCTTAAAAGGAGTCAAGAATCATACTTGAAAGGAGAGAATGGAGCCTAGAATTTATTTCAGGGGTGTTGCTTCATTAAGTACATTTATGGAACCATAATGAGGTTTATACATCAAGCTAATGTCTAATCAAGTTGTGTGGCCTTAAAATTAATTCTATGAACCTAATTGGCTTCCATAAATTGTGTTTAGGCCAAGAGAAATCACTCCCACACTTTTGTGTGTGTGTAACCAAAGGAGGGAGCTTGGATTCAAGAGAAAAAATGTGTAATTATATTCAAGGTAGCTCCCTCCTCCTTCTTTCATGTATGATTGTCTACTTTACTTGTCTTTGAATATATGTATGTGTGTGTATTTTTAAGCCATGAAAAGTGTTCTAGCATGACTTTGATACCATGGTGCCATGATGTTACAATATGCTTTCATATGATGTTTATGATGTGTGTTTAGATTTGCTTGAGTGTGGTGAGGCCAAGAACCCTTAGCCATGGTAAGGATGAGCCAAGAGCCCTTAAAATTGGTTGAGACAAAATAAAGAGTCTGCCAAAAGTGAGATGGACTTCCAAGAGCATGATTGAGTACAAGAATCTCTTAAAGAATGGGTGAGGCAAGTCCAACATCCACAAGAAATTGGGTGAGGCCAATCCACTTGCTTGGTAAGCCTTTGTATGCTATGTGTGACTTTTTCAAATGCTAAGAATGCTCCTTAAATGATTGCACATGTCCACATGCCATGCATGCATTTGTAAGACTTGTTTTGCATCCATTATGTATGATTGAATGGAAGAGGAGTTATTGGGATTCTTTGAATCTCATTCCCTCCTCTCCAATGATCTAACATGCTAGGTGGACCAAGTGGGTAAGATAATGGAAGCCAACCACCTTGAAGATGAGAGTAGACATTCAAGAGCATGATTTTTGCTATTTTAAGGCCATACAAATGGCAAATGATGCAATCAATGATTGTATATGTATTATGATATTATGAACATATGTAATTATGATAATATGTGATGTAGAAATGAAAGGATGTGCCATATAAATGATAGAATGTAATTTGGGTATGTTATGACAATGTGGCTTCTTGAATGGTATTATGGAATTGTGTATAAGTATGGGTGAGATAGTCAAAATGAGATACATGAGGTTTATGACCTTTTGGACAGTTCACACAAGTCCTATTTATGCTTTTAGACTTGCCCAAGAAGTGCCAAACCCCAAGGAAGGCCATTTGGATATTTTGGTACCCTATATAAGCCAAAATTGACCATAATGGAACCCTATGTCACTTTTTACCCAAATGAGCTCTTCTTGATATAAGATTTTGCATGCAATTAGAGCTTGTTGAGAGCTTTTTGAAGAGCTAAAGAACAGAATTTTCAGAGGTCTACAAAATATTTGATAAATTTCCAAAATTGGCAAAAATTTTGGTTTTGGGCATGTCACTATTCACTCAGGTCCAAAAATGAAATCTATCACATAAGGCCCAAATGATGTCCAATTGTCATGAAATTTTATACAGAAAAGTTAGACATTCCCAGTGACTTGTGCCAACTAGAAAAACCTCATTTGGATGTCTAGAGAAGGAGATATAAATTTTCAAAAAATCTATCCAGTATCAGGAACTCCAGCCAACCTCAGTTACTATTTGATTGAGTTTCAAGGTCTGGGCATGTTTGAACCAGTCTGGAGTTATTTTTCTCCTCTATCTAACATCCACAGCTTTCCATATTGTTTTCAATTGCATAGATTATATTGTTTTGGAATTAATTTGACATTTTTTAAGTTTACTGCAGAATTCTATGACAGCACTAGTGAACAACCTAATCTCTAGACCATTTCAAATGTCAAATATCCTCTGTGTTAGATGTTATAGTCTAGACATATTTTTAGCATGAAGTAGACATGTGTAGATTTCCATAATGGCGAATGCATGATTTCAATTTTTCTAAAATTAGTTATGATTTTCCAAAGTTGTGACAGAAATTAGGATAAATCTGGCTGAAAGTATATATGTGTATTTTAAGCTTCCCTTTGAGTTTCATGAGATGTAGGCCACTTTTGATGATGCAAATGAGTTGTATTCATGTAATTAAATATGAGAATATAATATATGAGCTCATATGGTTCACGTGACACTAAATGAAATTTTTATACGCAACGTAACGCTCGAAAATGAATTATTTTAATCCCCTTTTTCTTGCTCCTTCATGGAATATATGATATAAAGCATGGACATGTGATGGATTAAGCTAGAAATATAAGGTGTTACATTTTTGGTATCAGAGCAAAGGTTCAAGCTCTTGATATGGGTTGTGGCTTGTATTTATGAGTTGCTTAGATGCATATGAGCTTATTTTATGGATGAATTGAGTGTGTTAATGGTGGAAGTGTTCCTTTTTTCATGTTAAAGTTTGTTATGATGTCAGCCCTCTAGAGAGGCTCGTGCTGATGATAGAGTCAGGCCTAGTGATTTGATTGCTGGAACCCTACAGTCTATTATGGCTTGCCTGGATCAGCAACAGGCTGTTATTAGGCAGTTACAGGAACGGCTTGCTAAGAGGGATAGTCAGGGCCCTACACCTACTCCTCCATAGCCACCTCACCACTCAGATCATCCCAAGCACTCAGGGGTGACTCACCCAGACCGCAACCACATGCACAGATGGTTATCCCTATTCCACCAGCTCAAACGCCTTCAGCTCAGCAACAGCCCTCAACCAGAAAGATCATCACCCAGTTCAGAAAGTTCGGGCCTCCCACCTTTGATGGTGAGATGAATTTAGATAAAGATCAAGCCTAGATTATGCAATTAGAAAAGATATTTGAGGTAATGGCGTGCACATCTGAGTAGAAAGCCAAAATGGCTATTTTTCAGTTGCAGAAAGAAGCAGATTACTGGTGGAAGGGCACTGAGCCTATTATGAGGGCGAAGAACCTTCCAATTACATGAGAGGCATTCCTCCAGGTATTTCATAAGAAATATTTTTCCAGCTCAGTCAAGGATGAGAAGAAGTCAGAGTTCATTCTCCTGAAGTAGACTTAAGGGATGTCCATGGACCAATATGTGGCAAATTTTGTAGAGCTCTCCCAATACTCCTCCTATTTACAGAGACATGATGATGAGAGGTGGAGAGCAAACAGATTAGAGAAAGGCTTACTCCCTGAGATCAGAGACAGGGTAGTGCCACAGAGAATTAGGCACTTTAACACCCTGGTTAAAATATGCAGAGTTACAGAGATGAACTTCAGGATGATGTAGCCTACCTCTAATGCTAGGCCACCCCTTTCTAAGCCTAAGAGACCTAGAGAGGGATTACAAGCTGTAGTTACTAGCAGGAGAGGTGGCAAAGGCTAGTAGGGCCAAAATGGGAAGAGACAGAGGACTTAGTCTAGCAGTGGTAGCTTTATACAGGTCACATGTCCCTAGTGTAGCAAGAACCATGGCACCAAACCATGTTATGCTGGGCAAAATGTGTGTTTCAGGTGTGGTAGGCTAGGACACATGGCTAGAGATTGCACCCAGGCTCCTCTACAGATCACACAGCAAAGGGAGATGGCTCCTCCTCCTAAACCTCAGACCTAGGGTAGAGTCTTTGCCCTATCACAACAGGAGGCTAGTTGGTCCCTAAGTCTGATTCAAGGTACTATTAGAATAAAATATTTTTCTATAACTACATTGTTTAATTCGGGTGCTGACCATTCTTTTATATCATATGACTGTGCTAAGAGGTTGGGTCTGAGTATGCATACACTTCCATATGATTTGCATCTATCTACCCCTACAAGAAATCGAGCCATTACCTTCCATGCTTGTTTGAATTGTATGATCCAGTTTAATCATTGCCTTACCACCCTTGATTTGATTTGTATACCCCTTATTGATATTGATATGATTATTGGCATAAACTGGATGTCTACAAATAATGCCACACTAGATAGTAGCCACAGATGTATTACTTTACCTGAGTGTGGGACTATGCCTAGTATGAGGACTGAGTTATCTATCATGATCACCTCCTGGGCTAAGAGATCTTTAGGGCATAGTTGCTAGAAGTACCTAATTTTTTTTTTAATCCAGGCTGAGGTAGAAGAGGGTATAGATGAAATTCTTATAGTGAGGGAATTCCTAATGGTATTCCCTAGAGAGATTAGCAGACTACCCCCAGAGAGAGAGGTAAAATTTCCTATAGATATTGTACCTAGGGCAGGTCTGGTGTCTAAGGTCCCGTATAGGATGGCTCCCACCAAGTTAATTGAGCTTAAGAAACAAATAGAAGAACTCTTAGAAAAGGGTTTTATCAGACCTAGTGACTCACCGTGGGGAGCTCCAGTTTTATTCGTAAAGAAGAAAGATGGGAGCCTTAAGCTGTGTATAGACTATCGGGAACTCAATAAGATAACCATTAAGAATAAGTACCCTTTCCCTCGCATAGATGACCTCCTAGATCAGTTAGTAGGAGCATCAGTATTTTCTAAGATAGACCTCAGGTCGAGATACCATCAGCTTAGAATAAAGGCTGAGGATATTCCCAAAACGACATTTAAGACTAGACACCGGTATTATGAATTTTTAGTTATGCCATTTAAGTTTATGAATGCACCTACAGTATTCATAGATTATATGAACAAAGTTTTCAAGCCATACTTAGATAAATTTGTAGTTGTCTTCATAGATGACATTCTCATCTACTCAAAAGTAGAGAAGAACATAAGCAACACCTGAGATTAGCCTTGGAAACCTTGAGAGAGAGACAGTTATACTCTAAACTTATTAAATGTGAGTTCTGTCTCATTGAAGTTTAGTTTCTAGGTCATGTGATCTCCCAAGCAAGGGTCACATTATATCCCTATAAGGTAGAGGTAGCATTACAGTGGAAGAGACCTAGAACAATTGTAACAACCGGGAAAAGGGAAAAGGAAAAGAAAGTAGAAAGCTGAAAAGTTTTGAAATTTAGAAATTTTTCTAAGTCTACTCGCAATAGTGAGAAATGGTCTCGCTATAGCGAGAGTGCCTGTTCGCAATAGCAAAAGTGATTCTAGCTATAGCGAGTACGGGCATTCCATACAAAAACCAGGGAGCTGCTCGCCGTAGCGTGCACCATAGCGAAAGCGAGGGTCTAGAACTAATACGAGTTCGCCATAGCGAAGGTTAAACCTTGCCATAGTGAAGGGAACTGATACGTGCTTGCCGTAGCGAAAGTTAAACCTCGCCATAGCGAAAGTAGCTGATACAAGCTCGCCGTAGCGAAGGTTAGTTTTCGCCGTAGTGAGGGTCAGTCCGGAAAAGCGTACAAAGCGAGAATTTGACTCCTTTAAATGCCCCAACTTATTCTTTCTCTCATATTTGCCCTAGACTTCGACCCAATGAGAGAAAAGAGGCGTGGAGAGTGAGAGAGACCAAGAGAAGGAGGAAGAACAAAGGAAAGGTAAGCAAGTTCCTCTCATTTCTACTTAGAATCTTGATCTCCTCTATTTGTCCTCTCTTTCTATGGTTTTGTTTGTGAGATTAGTTGAATTTTGGGTATGGGTCAGAAGAGGAAAAGTGGAAAACACCCTTGAACCTCCTTGTTTTCCTTGAAAATATTATTTCCACTACCATGAGAGCTTGAGAGAGAGAGGAAGAGTTGGTGACATTCTAGAGAGAGAGAGAGAACCTTAGGTTCTAATATGTTAGCAAGGTTTGCTCTGAAGCACTCCTAAGAGTTGTTAAGTTATAATAGAGTAATTTATGCTCTTTGATGTGTCTAGGCTCAAGTGAAGTACCTCCATCAAGGTGTGAGTGTGAAATTAAGAAGGAAGAAAAGGATTTGAAAGGAAAAGCTTGTGTTGGCTCATAAGGTAGCTCTCTTTCCATTCTTTCTTGTTGCATTCTTGGATGTAATAGTCATTGTATGCTTATGTATATGCTTGTTGTGTGAGACATGCCGTATGTTATTACCATGATGCATTGTTACCAATGTGCTAGTGTGATGGATTGTGAGAATTGCTCGGGTAAGGTAGTGCCGAAAGTCCCTTGAGATGGGTGAGACAAGGCCAAAAGTCTCATACCCGAGTGAAGCCAAGTCAAAAGTCCCTAAACTCGGGTGAGGCCATCCAAAAGTCCCTAAACTCGGGTGAGGCTAGACCAAAAGTCCCTAGACCCCATTTTTGGCATTGTTGTGATTTCCATAGCATGTACAACATGTATTATGTGATTGAGAATGTTTGGATGCTAAATTACATGCCTTGACTTGTTATATGCCTTGATTGCTTTCTTGAATGAGTGCATGAGCTACTGAGATTCCATGAATCTACCCCTTCCCCTCCCAACTTAACATGCTAGGTGGAGCTTAAGGAGAACCGAGTGCACACCAAGGAGCCTAGAAGCATGTGTAGCTAGATGTTACTTTATTTTAGTTATTTTGTAATAAAGTGGTGCCAAATGAATATGCACCCACCATTTTTGAGATGTAAATCTTGTAACAAGTGTAAATGTATGGATATATGATGTATGAACTATGTAAAGAGCCAAATTAATAGAAATGTGGGTTTTGCCCCTTTTGTTGAATGTATGTGATAGTGTATTTTTGGTCGTAGCATAGTGAGTTTGGAATGTATGATGATTTGGACCACTTGGACATGTCATATAGACTATTTCCATGCTTTTAAACTTGTCCATGAGTGGCTAGAACATGTGAGAGGCCATTTGGACCCATTTTGGATCTTTTAGGTGCCAAAACCGCCAAATTTGTGAGCTACGTCAAAATATGACCAGATGAGCTCTTCTTGCCATGAAATTTGGCATGCCTCTAGAGTTTGTAGAAAAATTCTTGGGAAGCTAAAGTGGGCAATATTTGGAGGTCTAGAGAATATTTGGTGAATTGTTGAAATTGGGAAAAAATTGATGGTTTGGTCATGTACTGTTACCATCGGTTCGAAAAGAAATCCATGTCATTCATAGACCAAATGGAGACCAAATGTCATGAAATTTTATACACATAAACTAGAAAACCACAGTAACCTACACCAACTAGAATCACCTAAATCGGAGGTCTGTAGAGAGAGATTGAACCTTCTGAAGTTCTGTATCAGCATCAGGGAGCCCCTCCGACCTCCGTTACTGTTCATCAATTTTCGGGGTCTAAGGTCTACTGAACTGATCTGTACTTATTTTTCTCCTCTAGTAGACATCTGTAGCTTTTCAAATTGGTATAGTTTGCCTAGATTTGAGGTTTTTGGATTTAATTATGGATTTTCGAAGTTCATGACAGTAAGCTGCACCAGAAACAGGGACAGCCGGACCTCTGACCCATTTTTGATGTCAAACATGGTCTAAACGCTGAGATTATGATTGGAAATTATTTTTAGTGTAAATTTAACACTTAGAGATTTCCAGAAAGCTAAGGTTTGCTAGATTCCTATTTTTCTCTAATTATTTATAATTTTCCAAAGTTAGAGCCAAAAATATGACTTTTGGGCCCAAGTGAGAAATTGTATTTTTTGGTTTTTGGATCCATACCCATGGCTTATGGCTTGTTTTATGCTATGTATGAGTTGTATAAATGGAGTGTGAGTAGATAATGTGAATGATGGGTTCACAGGACCCATGGGGCAGAAGATGAGTGTTTGAAATCCCGTTTTATAGCATGAAAATGTCACGAATTTGTACTGGTACTTTGGAAATCATATGGAACCGAGCTCAGAGGGAGGCTAGATAGCGGTAGTATATTATGGTGTTACAATAGTGATAGAGATCAGGTGCTTCTTGGGTTTAGCAGGTTACTATAAGAGGTTCATTCAGGGTTTTTCTCAGATAACGATACCATTGACCCGGCTTACTAGAAAGAATGTACCATTTGTGTGGTATGAGAAATGTGAAAGTAGTTTCTAAGAGTTAAAGCAGAAGTTGAACATGGCCCCAATTTTAGTACTCCCTGACCCTAGAGAGACTTTTGTAGTCTATAATGATGCCTCTAAGAAAAGGTTAGGATGTGTGCTTATGTAGAAAGGCTGAGTGGTAACTTATACTTCTAGACAGTTGAAACCTAACGAGGAAAACTACCCCACACACAACCTAGAGTTAGCCCAGTGATGTTTGCTTTGAAAATATGGAGACATTACTTGTATGGGGTACCTATAGAAATTTATAGTGACCACAAGAGCCTTAAATATTTATTTAAACATAAAGAATTGAATATGAGACAATGGAGATGGTTAGAATTTTTGAAAGATTATGATTTCACATTGAAATACCATCCTGGTAAGGCTAATATGGTAGCTGATGCCCTACGTAGAAAATCCATACACATGGCCTATATGATGATCAGAGAGCAAGAATTGATTGAGAGATTCAGAGATATGAGTCTCTCGTGCAAGGTGTATTCAGGGAAATTATGAATGAGTGAAACTCGAATTGAAAATGACCAGAAGGATTAGATAAGAGAGGCCTAGCAGAGTGATGACCATGTAAATAAGATTAGAGCCCAAATAGTCCAAGATAGCATTCAGGAGTTCAACCTATCTAAAGATGACATAGTCAGATACAGGGATAGGCTGTATGGGCCTAGAAATACAAAAATTAAAGAGAAAATATTATGTGAGGAACATAAGAGCAAGTACACCATTCATCCCGGCAGTAATAAAATGTAACAGGATTTAAAGAAAATATTCTGGTGGCTTGGAATGAAAATAGACACAGCGGATATGTCTCCCGATGTCTAATATGTTAGAGAGTGAAAATAGAACACTAGAAACTAGCTGGGTTACTTTAGCCCCTAGATATCCTGAAGTGAAAATGGGATAGTATAGCTATGGATTTTGTTATGGATTTACCCAGGACATCATCGGGGCATAATGCAATATGGGTAATAGTGGATAAGTTAACAAAGGCAGCATACTTCTTACCTATGAAAGCCACTTATACCTTAGATAAGTTAGCCCAACTGTACATCAAGGAGATAGTTAGACTGCATGGAGTGCCTAGGAGCATAGTTTTAGATAGAGATCCTAGATTCATATCGAATTTCTGGAGATCATTATAGGATGCTCTAGGTACCAGACTCAGATTTAGCACAGCCTATCACCCCCAGACGGATGGACAGATAGAGAGAACCATCCAAACCCTATAGGACATGTTGAGGGTATGTGTCTTAGAGATGAAAGGAAATTAGGATACATACTTGCCTCTAGTAGATTTGCCTATAATAACAGCTATCATGTAAGTATACAAATGGCATCGTATGAGGCATTGTATAAGAGGAAGTGTAAGTCTCCGATGTGTTAGGTTGAGATAGGAGAGAGGAGCCTTATAGGCCCAGAGTTAGTGGACCAAACATCTAAACAGATTGAAACTATAAGAAAGAAACTCCTGATGGCTCAAAGTAGACAAAAAAGTTATGCAGATAAACTTAAACGACTATTAGAGTTTGAGATTAGAGACTATATCTTTATTAGAGTGTCTCCAATCACAAGGATAGGTTGGTCTATAAAAAGCAAAAAGCTCAGTGCAAAATACATAGGTCCTTTCCAAATTCTTGATAAAGTAGGACCTATGGTTTACAGACTAGCCCTTCCCCAAAACCTAAGTCGAGTACATAATGTATTCCATGTTTTATAGCTCAAAAAGTACCAGTCTAACTCTCACATGTCATAGAATATGAGAATGTATAGTTACAAGATGATCTATTATACGTAGTATCACCAGATCGAATCATGGACGTTACACTCAAGCAGTTACGGAATAGACGATACCGCTGGTGAAAGTGTGATAAGCATGATATTTTATATATTTTAATTCCCTAATTTAGGCATTTTAATGTCCAAATATGGCTTTAAGACTTTAATTAGATGAGATTTCATTTTAATAGCCATTTCTATATTTTAGAAGTTAATTTGTAAAAATTTGGTTTTTAATGCTCAATTTCTTTTAAATAATTTGGTGGATAATTCCATTTGATTTTTCCCACTCTTTTGTGCAGAAGTTTAATATGAATTTGGAGCTTGAATGAGCATTTGTTTTGAAGAGTTGAAAGACGAAGAAACAAAAGCAACGTGAAGGCAGAATTAACGTGGAGAAACACGCATGCAGTTCTGAACTCGAAGAAGCTTTGAGCTGGAGATTTAAGAAGAAGTTACAGGGCTGGAAGAGCAAGTTGCACGAGCTGAAACGGAGCTGAAGCAACACACAAACCAGAAGCAATGTCCAGTTGTACGTAGGAGCAGCAGAATGAAGAGAAAACACGAAGAAAGGCTTGAATGAGCTGGAGTTTTTGAGCAGAAATAAAAACACACATGCAACAGAGGACAGTAGCTGTCCAGGACGCCAAATGAAACGCATGAAGCATGAATTAGCAAGGCTGCAACGTGGAAGAACCATGCATGGGCAGAACCAAATGAAGCAACGAGGAAACTCGAGAAAACAAGAAGAGATGAGGCTGGACAGTCATGTGAGAAGCTCGAGTTTTTTTGTGGAGAATATGCAGAACAGAACGTAACAGCAACACGAATTGATGAAGGATTAAATGAAGCTGCAAAAAGATGCTAGAGCTTCGCATGAAAATCACGTCTGGACAGCAGCAAATGAAGAGAAGAATCAGACTCGAAATACAAAAGCCACAGAATGCAGAAGCTACGTGAAAAGTGGGAAGCATGAATCAGAACATGCAGAAGCTACAGTGGAAATCACATGGATTATAATAAAATAAGAGCACTGGGACCCACACCTGATATCACATGCAATGCAAGCTTCAGATGATTGAAATGGGAAGGGGGAGCACGTGTTTCTCACAAGGGAATTAAGAGAATGTGTTCCAGCGATTGAGTTGAGCAAGCACGTGAAAAATAAGACATTCACGTGAATGGAGAAAACACGACGTCGCACACTCCGCATTATTCATTCGTCCATTCACACACGTAACTTCATTCAGCCCAGCCCATTCAACACACATTCCATTAGGTCATTCGCCTATTCAGCCGTCATTCATCATATACACCCACGCCTCATCAACCACACAATCTCGCCTCCTTCGCCTCCATTCACCCCATCCCTTCGCCTTCGTCCATTCCATTCTCTCCATCTCTATTCCACGCCAACATGAAGATCTGATTCATCCTTGAGGCTAGCAAGGGAGGAAGCTCTTGGTTGAAGCTTGAATCCTTGGAGAAGAAGCAAAATTCTGGCTAAGATTTTCTTTAATTTTCCTACACTTTTTCTTATTCTGTACAATCTCGGTTGAGTTGTATCTTATTTAGAATTTGTGTAATTAATTAGTGGCTGGTTAGACACTGATTAGGAAACCCTTTTTGTTGATTAATTGGTTAAATTTGAATTTGGTTTTTCATTATTCTCTCTAATCTCTCATGTATGCCACGAAGGTGTTCGATGAAATACATGAGTAAGGTTATGTGCTTAAATGTCTATTTGAGAATTCCTTGGTGTTTAGTTGGTTAATTAAACATTTTTGGATGATGAATCATAAGATAATTAATTAGTTAATCAATCAAATTAGATGTTCATTGATCTTAAAGACAAGAGTTAACGGTTTAATGCGGGATTGAGGTCTCAATTCAACATTAGATTATTAATCTCTTGAATCTTGAATGGTTATTCAAGATCATTTGCTAATGAATATAATTAGGAATTCTTAGGCCAGAATTAACCACAATTGGAATAGGATAAGGATAGTGGATACCAAGAGACGATTCCTAAGCTAGTCACAAGACCATTATCCACCCACAATTTATCCAATTAGGTAGACATTAGGAAATTTGTTTCAATTCAGTTTAGCATAGTTTTAATTCAATTAAAAACCCCCAAATTAGATAGTTCTAGGATCTTAGAGCAATTAGAGAACCCAATTGAATATTGAATTCCAATTCCAAGGGAGATGACCTAGGTTGTGCCACTTGCTATATATTTAGTCAACCTAGTTTTATTTTGAGGGTTGCACGACAAGCCCGTCAAAGTGGTTTGGAAGGGGTTATCTCTCAAAAAAGCTACCTGGGAGCTAAAAGATGACATGAGAAAGAAATATCCAAAACTCTTTTCATGAGGTATGTTATCTAAATTTTGAGAACGAAATTTTATTTAAGGGGGGTAGAAATGTAACATTCGATTTTTTGTAAAACACCGAAATGAGTCAGTTTCCAAAGTAGGTCCCCTGAGATGAGTTATTTAAGACAAAAAAAATTATAATAAAATTCTAAATAATAGAAAATGAGAATTCTAAGCTCAGATGGAAAAAAAAATGGAGCTAGAATAAAGAAACAATTTCTTACGAAAAACTTACGAAACATAATGGCATTTTCATAATTTTGAGCAAATTTTGGAATTCACGTAGAAGGGCTTTTTAAATGAAATTTTTGAGTTCTTTAAGGTTCTCAGAGGCCCTGAAAACCATAGGAAGCTCCGGGACAATTAAATCCCTTTTGGTGGACATTTTTCAACGTCAGTTACCCGAACTTTTAACGGATTCGTTCGGGAAGGTTTTAACTCTGATTTGAGTGATTCCAAAGGCATTTTACTAAATTGGGAACCTAAATTTTATAACTAAAAAGATATTTCTTAAAAAGGAGTTAAAACAAAGTGGAAACAAAAATGCCAAGAACGAAGGGCAAAATAGGAATTTTTGAAAAGTGTTTCTTTCTCCCACCTATATATAAGTGGCGCCCCACCTCCTCACTCATTTAGAGATAGTTGTTTCTGCCCTAATTTAAAGGAGAGAGCTAGGGTTTAGGCACACCAAAGGGAGAGAAGAAGAAGGAGAAATCAAGATTCTTATAAGTTGGAATTAATGGGTAATAAAATCAAAGGCTTACAAATGAGTGTTTGTTTCCCTTATGTACATGAATACTTGTAATTATTTGGTTGATGACTCTAATAACATTAAGGTTCAAATTTCCCTACATTTTTCGAATGTAAGTAGTCATAATGTCATGTAACCCTGATTTATGGTTATTAATCACATATTTAACCTTAATTACAATGATTAGAAGATAGGGTCATCACACCCTAACCTCTCCTGGTCAAACCTATGCATAGTTTTGGCACCCATGAACTTTGCTTTGTTTTCCCAAGGGAAGAAGCACATGGGGAGACTTCTAGAAATTTTAGGAGCTAAATTAAACTCTTATTTAAACCTAGGAATTATTGTACAAAATCAGATTTTACAAGGTACACTTGAAACCCAAGAAATTGCATCTTGAAATCTAATGGCTAGTTTGTTGTTTTCTTTGCATATTCTTGTTCTTCTCACTCAAATTCCTAAGATTCACCCTTGGTTTAGTCAAAAACTTAACTCCCTAAGGCTGGCCATATATAAGTCAAAATACTCATAAGAGAAGGGAGGAAGAAGATCAAGTGGAAAGATTGCATGATACCTTAATTTTCTTGGTTTTTCTTACTTGTTCTTCACCTTAATTTTAGTGAGTTAGAGCTTCACTGTAGCTAACCTGCATGGCTCCATGGCGAAGAAACTTCCTAGAGCCTACCTTACTCGCCTCTCACTATTGGCCATGGCCCATTTCCCCTTTCGCCGCGGCTAATTCCTCTTTGGAACACCTGACACATTTTCATAAAAGTTCACGATGGCCAATTCTCATGTAGCTGTGGTGAATTACTCTTTGGATGACTTCCATTTTGGCCTCTCATATTTTGTCGTGGCTAATTCCGATTTTCACTACAGCGAATTGCTCTCTAGTACTCTCCCTGAGCAACTTCACCTCTATTGGTCACGGCAAAATACCTTTTGATCTTACAACTTCTAAAGTCTTGTCTCATACTATCCACTCTCCCTTTAATGGCACCCTAGGGCCACTCTACCTTAATTTATGGGGCTCTAATAGCTTTCACTAGCCAAATTTACCTAGCTTATCTATCATTACTAGTTCGAGACTTAAATGTAAATTTCTACTCCTCCAACTACCCCATACTAGCAAGTTCATAGAGTAATGATAGCAAGAATTCACGAATTATCAAGAATTAACATTCGATACACATTCCATTAGAGATTTCATACATCAATGGTTCATATTAATATCTAATGTATCACATAATTACATTTCTAATAGTATACCATGTCATAAACTCAACAAAGTTCATACATCAGGTGTTATAAGTTCATACATCCAATACCAAACTAAAATGAGGCCTAACTTCTTAATAAATACATCCTAAGTAATCAAAATATAAACACCTACACTTGACAACATGATTATATAATGATGCTGTACAAAAAGAATGAAAAATTTAGCATCTATTCTATTTAAATCAGTTTAAGTGTAGCCTTCTCCACATATGGTTAGAGCTCATGGATTTTATCCATTTGCTTCCCCTTATCCTTACCCAAAAAGCCTTCACCTAAAAGTATAATCCCATGAAATGGGATGAGATGCAAATCTTAATAACCAAGGCAAATTTCATTTACATATTCCAGTTTAATTAACATATATGCATGATTTTGTATAAGCATCAGAAAATATACCAACCATATCAGGAAATAAAACAATTAAGCTATCTATGATTACTATCCCATACTAACAATTACAATTTCACATGTTAAAGGTCAATAACACCAGGAGAGGCCCGTCCATGGCACCTACTCCCCAATGAGCACAATTAAGGCTCAGTGCATCTGGGGTCTAATCACAACTCGGTGCCTGATCGAAGCATATGCACGGGTGGTAGCCGCACCACAGTTCCACCATGGACTCACAAGATCCAATCACATATAACAAATAGCCAACCAATTTATTTAGCATTAAAATCATAATCATGCAGCAAATACACAATTAAAATAGACATATGCATGGAATTAGCATGAACCCCAGTTACCTCACTTGTAGCCAATCCTCTAAAAGCCAATTGAATGTTAATTTATCCTATGGACACAAAACCAAGCCATTACTATCCCTAATTACAATTTATATCAGTAAACCTATTACTTAAAGAGTTAAGCTATATAGAACTACTTAGAAACACTTACCCAATCACCAACAGCCTCTAATTTCAGGTTTTTCCTTCCCTAGACCAAAAACATCAAAATATCACTCCAAACCATAGGAAAATTTGCATAAAATTAAGGCCGATACTATAAGTCTACTATGGGGGTTTTTAACTAGTAGAAAGTGCATCAAAATGAAGAGTTTATACTTACCTAATAACACCTTCAGCCCCAACCTACGAAATTTCACCAAGAAAATTCCAAACAACCACATTTCAAATTTTGGGTATGATGAAAATGCTCCAAATGAAAAACTAATTAGGCCAAAATGAAGAGAAAGAGAAGGGGATTAAGTTATATAACTATTACCTTGGCTGAATCTTGCTCTAGAAGTAGGAAATGGTGGAAATATGTCAAGAACCCTAGCCTCTCCTTTGAACCTCCAAATTTCCCTTTTGTTTCTTATGTTTTTGCAGAATGGGGGTGGCTAAATTGGTTTTTAGGGTTTTAAGTTGGGTTCTAAATGGGTTATGGGTCAACCCATCAACCCAAGGAGCTATTAAGCTCCTACTAGTGGTTGGACTAAAGTTGTAATTTATTGGACCAACTTTAACAATTCAGACTTTTAGTTGGGTTGGATCAAGTTTTCAAGAGCCCACTTAGTTGAAGTCCGCATAAGGGGTATTAGGCCTATTACAAGGGCTTATATAAGTTAGATCTTAGGCCTCTATCTCATTAAATCAGATTAGGCCCTCCCTAGGTACTCTCTCTTGGGCCAAGTCTCATATTAAAAGGTTAGGTCTGCACGTAAAATTATTAGGCCTTCACTAGTCCCTAACCTTGGCCTACTTAATTTAATTTGGGCATAGATGGGGTTTCTAACTTAACTAAATCTCAAACACATATTAATAATTTATCTCTCTAAAATTTTCATTCACTTAACTTGCCCAATTATTTCATATTAATTATTTTTAATTAACCCAAATCCATGATTAACACCTTAATTAATTTTGGGGTGTTACATAGGGTAGCTAGGGGGAGTTTTAAATTTTTCTAAACATATTTTTGAGTCATATTTGATGAATGAAAATAAGGGGGGCCTTGAGAAAAATTTAAAAACCAAAGAAAGTGAGTTGGCCTTATATGTTCCATAATATGACCTAAAGAAGCAACATGTAGTTAGGTTTTTAGTTTTAATTATGTGATGACTCTAAGAGGCTTAAAAGGAGTTAAGAATCATATTTGAAAGGAAAGAATGGAGCCTAGAATTTATTTTAGAGGTGTTGCTTCATTAGGTGCATTTATGGAACCATAATAAGGTTTATTGATCAAGCTAGTGTTTAAGCAAGTTGTATGGCCTTAGAATTAATTCCATGAACCTAATTAGCTTCCATAAATTGAGCAATTATCCTCACACCTTTATGTGTTTGTGGCCGAAGGAGGGAATATTGATTCAAGAGAAAAAGTGTCTAGTTGCTTCCAAGGTAGCTCTCTCCACCTTCTCTTATACATGATTGCTTACTTTACTTATCTTTGAATGTGGGTATGTGTATTTCAAGCATTAAAAAAATGTTCTAACATAAGCTCTTACTCCATGATACCATGATGATGTATTATGTTTTTAAATGATGTTCATAATATTTGTTTTAGTTTTTTTTAGCATGGTGAAGCCAAGAACCCTTAGCTATTGTGAGGATGAACCAAGAACCCTTAAGATTGGTTAAGACAAAGTAAAGAGTCTTCCAAAAGTGAGGTTGACTCCCAAAAGCAAGATTGAGTCCAAGAACCTCTTAAAGAATGGGTGAGGCAAGTCCAAAATCCATAAATAAATAGGTGATGTAACAACCGGGAAAAAAAAAAGAAAAGGAAAAGAAAAAAGAAAGCTGAAAATTTTCGAAATCCAGAAATTGTTCCAAGTCTTCTCGCTGTAGCGAGAAATGGTCTCGCTATAGTGAGAGTGCCTATTCGCAATAGCGAAAGTGATTCTAGCTATAGCGAGTGCGGGCATTCCATACAAAAACCAAGGGGCTGCTCGCCGTAGCGTACCCCATAGCAAAAGTGGGAGTCTAGAACTAATACGAGTTCGCCATAGCGAAGGTTAAACCTCGCCATAGCGAAGGGAACTAATACGTGCTCGCCGTAGCGAAAGTTAAACCTCGCCATAGCGAGGTAGCTGATACGAGCTCACTTCTCACTACAGCAAGAGTGCCTGTTCGCAATAGCGAAAGTGATTCTAGCTATAGCGAGTACGGGCATTCCATACAAAAACCAGGGGGCTGCTCGCCATAGCGTATGCCATAGCGAAAGTGGGAGTCTGGAACTAATACGAGTTCGCTATAGCGAACGTTAAACCTCGCCATAGCGAAGGGAACTGATACGTGCTCACCGTAGCGAAAGTAAAACCTCGCTATAGCGAAGGTAGCTGATACGAGCTCGCCGTAGTAAAGGTTAATTTTTGCCGTAGCGAGGGTCAGTCCAGAAAAGCGTACAAAGCGAGAATTTGACTCCTTTAAACGCCCCAACTCATTCTTTCTCTCTTATTTGCCCTAGACTTCGACCCAAGGAGAGAAAAGAGGTGTGGAGAGTGAGAGAGACCAAGAGAAGGAGGAAGAGCAAAGGAAAGGTAAGCAAGTTTCTCTCTCTTCTTCTTTGCATCTTGATCTCCTCTCTTTGCCCTTTCTTTCTATGGTTTTGTTTGTGAGAATAGTGGGATTTTAGGCATAGGTCAGAAGAGGGAAAGTGGAAAACACCCTTAAACCCCTTTGTTTTCCTTGAAAATGTGTTTCCACTACCATGAGAACTTGAGAGAGAAAAATAATTGGTGACATTCTAGAGAGAAAGAGAACCCCTAGGTTCTTATATGTTAGGAGGGTTTGCTCTGAAGAACTCCTAAGAGTTGTTAAGTTATGAGAAGTAATTTATGCTCTTTTATGTGTCTAGGCTCAAGTGAAGCACCTCCATCATGGTGTGAGTGTGAAACCAAGAAGGGAGAAGAGGAATTGAAAGGAAAAGCTTGTGTTGACTTATAAGGTAGCTCTCTTTTCACTCTTTCTTGTTGCATTCTTGGATGTAATAGTCATTGTATGTTTATGTATATGCTTGTTGTATGAGATATGCCATATGTTATTGCCATGATGCATTGTTACCAATGTGCTTGTGTGTTGGATTGTGAGAATTGCTCGGGTGAGGTAGTGCCGAAAGTCCCTTGAGATGGGTGAGGTAAAGCCGAAAGTCCCTTGAGATGGGTGAGACAAGGCCAAAAGTCTCATAACCGAGTGAGGCCAAGTCAAAAGTCCCTAAACTCGGGTGAGGCCATCCAAAAGTCCCTAAACTTGTGTGAGGCTAGACCAAAAGTCCCTAGAGCTTACTTGTGGTATTGTTGTGATTTCCATAGCATGTACAACATGTATTATGTGATTGAGAATGTTTGGATGCTAAATTATATGCTTTGACTTGTTATATGCCTTGATTGCTTTCTGGAATGAGTGCATGAGCTATTGAGATTCCATGAATCTCACCCCTTCCCCTCCCAACTTAACATGCCAGGTGGAGCTCAAGGAGAACCAAGTGCACACCAAGGAGCCTAGAAGCATGTGTAGCTAGATGTTAGCTTATTTTAGTTCTTTTGTTGTAAAGAGGTGCCAAAATGAATATGAACCTTCTATTTTTGAGATGTAAATATTGTAGCAAGTGTAAATGTATGGATATATGATGTACAAACTATGTAAAGAGCCAAATTAATGGAAATGTGGGTTTTGCCCTTTTTGTTGAATGTATGTGATAGTGTATTTTTTGCCGTAACATAATGAGTTTGGAATGTATGATGATTTGGACCACATGAACATGTTATATAGACTATTTCCATGCTTTTAAACTTGTCCATAAATTGCTAGAACATGTGGGAGGCCATTTGGACCCATTTGAGCCGTTTTGGGTGCCAAAACTGCCAAATTTGTGAGTTACGTCAAAGTAAGACCAGATGAGCTCTTCTTGCCATAAAATTTGGCATGCCTCTAGAGTTTGTAGAGAGCTTCTTGGGAAGCTAAAGTGGGTAATATTTGGAGGTCTAGAGAATATTTGGTGAATTGTTGAAATTGGGAAAAAATTGATGGTTTGGTCATGTACTGTTACCATAGGTCCGAAAAGAAATCTATGTCATTCATTGACCAAATGGAGACTAAATGTCATGAAATTTTATACACAAAAACTAAAAAACCACAGTGACCTATACCAACTAGAGTCACCTAAATCAGAGGTCTGTAGAGAGAGATTGAACCTTCTGAAATTCTGTATCAGCATCAGGGAGCCCCTCCGACCTCCGTTACTGTTCCATCAGTTTTCGGGGTCTAAGGGCTACTGAACTGATCTGGACTTATTTTTCTCCTCTAGTGGACATCTGTAGCTTTTCTAATTGGTATAGTTTGCCCATATTGGATGTTTTTGGATTTAATTATGGATTTTCGAAATTCATGACAGTAAGCTGCGCCAGAAACAGGGACAGCCAGACCTCTGACCCATTTTCGATGTCAAACATGGTCTAAACGCTGAGATTATGATTGGGAATTATTTTTAGTGTAAATTTAACACTTAGAGCTTTCCAGAAAGCTAAAGTTTGGTAGATTCCCATTTTTCTCTAATTAGTTATGATTTTCCAAAGTTAGAGCCAAAAATATGACTTTTGGGCCCAAGTGAGAAATTGCATTTTCTGATTTTTGGCTCCATACCCATGGCTTATGGCTTGTTTTATGCTATGTATGAGTTGTATAAATGGAGTGTGAGTAGAGAATGTGAATGATGGGTTCACAGGACCCACGGGGTAGAAGATGAGTGTTTAAAATCCCGTTTTATAGCATGAAAATGCCACGGATTTGTACTGGTACTTTGGAAATCATATGGAGCCGAGCCCAGAGGAAGGCTAGATAGCGGTAGTATATTATGGTGTTACAAGTGAGGCCAATCCACTTGCTTGGCAAGCCTTTGTATGTTATGTATAACTTGTTCAAGTGTTGAAATTGCTTCTTGAATGATTGTATATGTCCATATACCATGCATGCATTTGTAAGACTTGTTTTGCTTCTTTTAGGTATGATTGAATGGGAGATGAGCTATTGGGATTCTTTGAATCTCATCCCCTCCTCTCCAATATTCTAACATGTTAGGTGGATCAAGAAAGCAAGGCAATGAAAGCCAACCACCTTGAAGATGAGAGGATGATATTAAAGTGTTTGAATTTTGATACTTTAAAGCTATATAAATGGCAAATGATGTAATCAATGATTGTATATATACTATGATGTTATGAATATATGTAATTATGATAATATTTCATGTATAAATGGGAGAATAGGTTATGTGACTATTAGAATGTAATTTGCGTATGATATGGCAAACTAGCTTCTTGGATAGCATTATGTAATTGTGTATAATTGCAAGTGGGATGACCAAATTGAGATGCATGAGATTTGGAATCATTTGGGTAGTTCATACAAGTCATAATCATGCTTTTATACTTGCCTAAGAGGTGCCAAACATTAAGAGAGAACATTTGGACACTTTGGTATCCTATATGGAGCCAAAATTGACCATAATAAAATCCTATATCACTTTTTATCCAAATGAGCTCTTCTTAATTTGAGACTTGGCATGAAATTATATCTTTTTGAGATCTTTTTAAGAAGCTAAAGAACAGAATTTTTGGAGATCTAGAGAATATTTGATGAATTTTCAAAGTTGACAAAAATTCTGATTTTGGTTTGATGCACTGTTCACTTGGTCCGAAAATGAAATCTGTCACACAAGGCTCAAATGATGTCTAATTGCCATGAAATTTTATATCAAAAAACTAGATATTCCCAGTGACTTGTGTCAACTAAAAGCACCTCATTTGGAGGTCTAGAGAGGGAGATATGAATTTTTAAATATCCTACCTAGTATCAGGCACCCCGATTGACCTCAATTACTGTTTGATTAGGTTTTGAGATCTAGGCATGCCTGAACCGGTCTAGAGTTTTTTTTTTACTCTAGATAACATCCACAAATTTCCAAATTGATATTATTTTCATGGATTAGATTTTTTTGCAATTAATTGGAAATTTTTGAAATTTGCTACAAAATTTTGTGATAGTACCAGTGGACAGCCTAACCTCTGGACTTTTTCAAATATCAAACATCTTCTATGTTAGATGTTATGATCTAAACATATTTTTAATATAAAGTAGATATGTATAGATTTCTAGAATAGCCAATAATACATTATTTTAATTTTTCTAGAATTAGTTATGATTTTCTAAAATTTATGACAGAAAGAAGAGAATTCTAGTCGAAAATGCATATATATATATATATATATTAAGCTTCCCTTTGCTTTTCATGAGTTGTAGGCCACATCCAAGGATGGAAATGAGTTGTATATATGTAATTAAATATGAGAATGTGATGTATGAGCTTAGATGGTCCACGTGATGCCGAATGGAATTTTTATACGTGACATAATGCCCAAATAATCATTATCTTAATGCCATTTTTCCATTCCCTTTATGCAATTCATGACATGAGACTTAGAAATGATAGAAAGCAAGCTAAAAAGTATGGCATTACATTTTACATTTGAAACGTGCCTAAGTGGTCACATGAATTAAAGTGGTCTATTTTGAATCAATTGGACTTGATCTTGCACCACATTAAGCCATCTTTTGCATCTGAACCAAAAGTAAGTCAAATGAATAGATTTTTGCATAAAATTTGTCATTTAGAGCTTTTCATAGAGTTAAATAATATAATTTTTGGAGCTTTATAGAATTTATTATGAATTTTTAAAGTTAGCTAAAAATTACAAAAAATCCTATACATTGTTCATGTGGTCCAGATCTGATGTTTCATACATTTAAGGGAACCAATGAGCTCCAATGCTTATGAAATTTTACAAGCATATATTTGGAATTATAAGCTTCCCATAGCCACTGAGTTTGCATGAATCAGAACTGTATAGCCAAAGATATGCATTTCTAAATTTTGGTTCTAATTTATGCACAGTTCTATACTAGTGTTATTTTTTCATTAAATTTCATGGGCCAAATGGCCTCAATTCCACTTGAAAATTGTTTAATATGTATTTCATATCCTAAGCTTTTCATAGAAACCTAATTTGGGTGAATTGGAATTTCCTAGCCTAAGATATGAAATTTTAAAGTTGACTTGTAATATGTGCAATTGTGCAAAAGTGGTGATTTGAGACATATGCAATGGAATCCCAAATTTATACTTTTTTAGGTGATATTCTAAGCCTATCAAACTTTTTTGGCATGAATTTAGGAAACCCTTTGATGAGGATAATTATTTGGGCACAAATAGAGAAATTTGTTATAATAATGAAAATGTCTAATCCCAAAAGCATTAATATAAGTAATTGTTATATAAAAAGGAATATGGCTTAGGATATATGTGTATTCCTATATGGTATGACATTGATTTCCTTGTTACATAGTTTTTGCCCATCCATTTGTTATGGCCTTCATCATAGGTTGAATGAGTTTGTCAATTGATGGTCCCTGAGTTTTTTTTTTAATTTTTGCTAGTGTAGGAATATTATTTCTGATTAGTTTGTTTTGTTTCTGGGTTGATTTTTAATACTTGCATGTCAATGATGCATGTCATTTTTGTTCTTACCTAAATGTAAATACTAGTTGTTGAGTAAAAATAAAGAATGAGTTTTGTGGTTTACTTTCTTTCTTTCCTTATATTTGAAAATGTAGAAGCCATGGATACGTTGGTGTTGAAACTTGAACTCAACATTTTAGATGGGAGTTTGGGACTTAAATGTTGATACATTTCTGTTGAGAGATACTGTGGGATTTAAATCCATAGGTTAGTGTGTTTATCTGAATAGCACTCTTACATAATCTTTGTGTAAATACACCCCTGGTGGAATAAGAGTATTCTATGGATTTCTTGGATGTTATTCAAAATATGATGATGTTTTGCCCCTCATTGATGAATTTCTGACGATTTTTTTCATTCATTGTCCATTTACTCACATTGGTGGTGAAGGTTGTTTCTAAACTAATTAACATGTGAACAAATCTTCTCTGGATAACGAGACATTTTATTTTTTGGATTTACATCATTTGGAATGGTTACGTTAATTGCTAAAATAAAAAGGAAATGAGGTATAAGGATTAACTTTGGCTAAGCTGCTCGGGATAATTATATGATTGCTCTGCATCTCTATATATGTTGTATAGAAATACAAACAAGAGGGATGTAATACATGTTGTATTGTTAACCAGTTTGCTCTAATTTTGAATGAACCTTGATCCCCCTCATCTTTTACTTACATAAAAGATTAATGGATTGCATTTGTTATTTTTTGGGGATTTGCTAATTTCTGACCAATTTCTTGTAATATCTCATTGACTTGGTTCTTGTTTTGTGACATTTGGTCCTTTTTTATAATATATCATCTCACTTATAGTAATCCATGCATAGTTGTGATATTTTCCTAAACTACAGGTAAGTGTTTGGTAATTTTAAATCAAAATGTGTGTAACACCATATTATTCTAGCTTTTCCTTTCCATATGTTAATTCCATTTCCTTAAAATAGCCAAATTCCTTCAAGAAATTCCATTAAAATAATGTAATATTTTATGTTACGTAGAGTTTAAAATTTTTGTTTCACACCCCATGGGCCACATAAGCTCATCCATATAATTTTCTACTCTAAATACATGTATACAAATCAAAATCATCCCAAAATGTTCCCTATATCCCAAGCTTGGAGCATTCATACATAAAATTACAAAGTTCAGTCTCAGGCTGGTGTGCCAAGTTTCTAGTGCAAAATTTGAAAAATCATAATTAAATCTAAAAAAATTGAAATCTAGTAAATGATAGTTCTCTAGAAATCTATGAATGTTAGCTCTAGGATAAAAATCATTCCAGGCCAATTGTAACATCATCTAGACCACGATTAACAATAGAAACGCACTAAAGGTCTAGCTGCCCTAGTTTGCTATCATAGGTTACTAATATAAATTTCAAAAATTCATAACTAATTCTAACAAAATCAAAACCCAGCAAACTAGACCATTCTAGAAACCTATGGATGTTAAATTTATGATAAAAATAAGCTCAAACCACTTTAAGCTCATTTAAAGACTAAATTATAATGAAATAGTAAACAAGGTCGGCTGGCATTACTAGTTTTGATGCAAAACTTCAAAAATTCATTTCTCTCTCTATAGACCTCCAAATGAGATAATTCAAATTTCTATAGATCACTGTGAATATCTAGTTTCTTTATGTAAAATTTTAGAATCATTGGAACTCATTTGGCTCTCAGATGACATGAAAATAAAATTTGCTCAAGTGAGCAGTGGCCAGACCAAAACCAACTTCTGAGCTAAATTTTGAAAAATCATAAGAAATTCTATAGACCTCTAAATAATGCAATTATTAGACCAAAAAAAAATCTCTATATGAGATATATATTTTTGAAAAAGCTCGACCTCAAAATCGCTCATTTGGTCACCTTGTGATATGAGGTTGTAAAATGGCACTTTGATGCCTCTTTAAGGGTCAAAAAAAGACCATTTTGGCTTCTAACTTTCCTAGGACCACTTGAGCACGTGGGAAAGCATAAAAATAGCCTACTAAACATATCCCAAGGGTCTAAAAACCCAAACCTCATAAATTCACTCTCCCACTTAATGATATACACAAGGAACATATATGCATCATTTTGCATTTCCATGTCAAAAGCATACACTATCATTCATATGGATTCGATTCTTATACATACACCATATATCCATACATTCACAAGTTTTCAAGGGCTTATACATCATATACATCATTGGGTTACATCTTTTGACAACAAATTAGTTACAAAACAACTACTTAACAAATTCCTTACCAATCTCCTTGCCATTAAGTATGATGGCTTCCATTTCTTAGCTCACTTGGTCCACTTAGACATGTTAGGAATCCTAATAGCCCTTCTTCCTTTCAAACACACATAATGGATGCAATTTCAAGCCTAATAATACATGCGTGGCTATCTTGAAATTCATAAACATACATAGAACATTTCCTTCATTCAAGAAGTCACATACAACATATATAGGCTTGCCAAGACAATGGTTTGGTTTCACCCATTTTGAAGAGACTTTTGAATAAGTCTCACTCTTTTAGAGAATTTTGGCTTTGTCTTACTCATTCATAAGGACTTTTGGATCATCCTCACCCTAGCTAAACGACTTTCGGCTTCACCAAGCTTATACAAGCTAAAACATGTTTATAAGGCATCTTTCAAGCATATAAATAAAGCATCATGGTACCATGACATATACTTATGTACTAGAAACATTTTTCATAGCTTAAACATATACACACACATTCAAAAGAAAGGAGAAAGATCTACCTTGAAGCCAATGCCATACACTTTTCTCTTAGTTTCTTCCTCCCTCTTTTCATCCAAACCATGATACTTGAAGGCACTAGCTTCTCTTAGCCTAAACATATCAAAAGAGATAAAAATTACTCATGGGAACAAGCCTTGGCATCACACATATATTATATGAAGCTATTTTGTTCTATAGCTTCATTATGCTTCCATATAAGACCTTAGCAAGCAACTATGAGAATTCATGATCTTGACTCCTATTTTCATTCATTCTAGGTCTCTTGACTCCCTTTAAACTCCTTGGAGTCATCACACATTCATTTTAAGGAGTCTAACTATAAGTTGCTTCCTCATGCCTCATTATGGAGCCTACACCTCCATCTCACATTCCATGGCTTCTAAATTTTTCCCAAGACTTCCTTTGGTATTCTTTCATCATATTTAATTCCATTCTAACCTTAGAACAAATTCAAACACTCTCTAGGTGGTCAGACCTAAAGTGGCTGAGACATGCTCTCCCTTTAGCATCCATAGAGTTCGCATTGTTTTCTCTAGGGAGCGGCTACTTGGGAGACTTCTTAGGTGTCTTAGAAACTCGCACATACTCTTAGATAGCTTAAATTATCACTAGGAGGTCTTATATTGGCAAAGGTGCAAGTGAATTCCAAATCTTTGTAACTTTATTTTCAATGCATCTTAGTTGGATTTCTTTACATATTCTTGTTCCTCACACTCCAAAACTTATGATTCTCCCTTGCTAGGACCAGAATTCATCCTCCCATGATTGGGCTCTAAATCGGACGAAACACATACAAGAAGGATAGTCAAGGAAGTGCATGAAAAACTATAATACCATTATTTCTAACATTGATCCTCTCATGTGCAAGTGGGATTATACAATTCTTGAAAGAAGTCCTAAGAAAATGCATTAAAATAATGAATTAAATCGCACTGCGTAAAGAATAAATTTTTCTTTTTTTACGTCTCCGAAACCCCATGAGCTCACCAATAACATTCTCTAATTATTTTCCATTCATAACAATCATAACATTCTTAAAACTTAGCACAAACAATAGATCAAGGGTCAAAAACCCCAAATAATCATATTTTGCCTCGAGATCCAAGATGGTAGAATTTAAGGCAACTTTGAAACATCATAACTAAATGTAGAAAAATTGAAATCACACAAAACATAGCTTTCTGGAAATCTCTGAATGTTAATTTTATAGTAAAAATAAGTTATAGCCATGAAAATCCCATCTAGATCATATTTGACAATAGAAAAGTTAGGGAGGTTGAGCTATCTAAAAATTTGATGCAACTTACTAATATAAACTTTGGAAATTCATAACTTATTCCAAAAAAATCCAATTCATGCAATTTATACCAATTTGGAAAGTTACAGATGTTAAGTAGAGGGAAAAAAATAGTTCCAAACTAATCCAAGAGCATTCAAATCTATAAAATTAATCAAACAGTACCATGGGTCTGGAGGTGAGCCTAAAACATAACAGCAACTTCAAAAGTTAATATCTCTCTCTCTAGACATCCAAATGAGGTGCTTCTAGTTGGCACAAGTCACTAGGAAGGTATGATTTATTCCTATAAAATTTTATGATAATTGGACATCATTTTCCCTATGAATGAAAAAGAACAAATTTGAAACCAGATGAACAGTGCACTTACCAAAAACCATAAAATTTTCCAATTTCAAAAATTCGCTAAATATTTTGTAGACCTCCAAATAATATCCACTTTAACTTCTCAAAAATATCTCAACAAGCTCTAGATGCATGCCAAATTTTAGACTAAGAAGAGCTCATTTGGATAGAAAGTGACATAGCCTCACAAAATAGTCAATTTTGGCTTCCATAAGGTATCAAGTGTGTTCAAATGGCTTCTCCAATGGTTTGGCACCTCTTGGGCAAAAGTTTAAAAGCATGAATATGACTTGTAGGAACTATCCAAGTGGTCCCAAGCCTCATGCATCTCAATTTGACCATTCCATACCTAAGAATACACTCTACATATAAGCCATTCAAGAAGCTAAATCCCACATTTGCATTAATTTCATATCACATGTGGTCCATACAAGATTTATACATCATATTACAATTGTTCATGGTCCTACATCTCAAAAATAACATATACATAATCACTTCATTCAATTATAAAGTAAGCTATATAATTATTCAAATATAGCTTTTCAAGACCCTTGACTTGCATTTCTCCCTTCTTGTGTGCCACCTAGACATTTTAAGATGAGGAAAGGAATGGAGGTGAGATTCCTAGAATCTTAATAGCTCACACACCCATTCACACACACATTCATGGCATATACACATCAAAGCATATGTATGGAAAGTTTAACAACCATAAAGTATGCAAGGTCGCAATTTCCATGCCACTTATTCACATTCAAGCCAAGAACATGCTCTAGGAACTTTTAGTTTTGCCTCACCCCATTTCAGTTTTGACTTGGCTTCACCCTTCCAAGAGACTTTTGGCCTTGTCTCACCCATGCCATGAGACTTTTTGGCATCACCTCACCCTTATGAGTCATTTCCACAACCAAGGTCATTCAAGGAAACACATCGGTACCAATGTAATGTCAAGACATCAAGTGACATATCATCAAATCACAAGAACACACAAAATCATACAATGATACACATATGCACTCAAGAATGTAAGGAGAATGAGCTGGAGAGCTACCTTGAATTTATACAAGCTTCTCTTAGTCATTCTCCTTCCCTTTTTCGACCTCACAAGTACCCCTAGGTGGGTTAGTGTTCTCTTGACCTAAACACCATAAAAAATGTAATATCATATTATATTCTAACATTGAACCTCGTCTCACAAGTGAGATTATACAATTTATTCAAGAAATCTCAAGAAATACATTAAAATAATAAATTTAATTGCGTTGCGTAATGGATAAATTTTTCATTTCGCATCTCCGGGACCCCATGAACTCATCAACAATATTCTATAATTATTTTCCATACATACAAATCATAAAATTCTCAAAAATTGGCACAACCACAGATCAAGGGTCAAAAACCCCAAAATTCATTCATTTCCCGCAGTTGTACAATGGTAGATTTCAGGGGCAACTTTGAAACAACATAACTAAATGTAAAAAAAATTGAAATCATACAAACCATAGCTTTATGAAAAGCTCTAGATGTTAACTTCACACTTAAAATAATTCTAAGACATGAGCATAGACTTTGGACCATATTTGATAATGAAATAAGCACAAAGGTCCAGCTATCCCTGGTACTAATATAGTTTACTATCATAAATTTCAAAAATATCTAATTAATTCCACAAAAATATAATCCATGTAAATGATACCAATCTAGAAAGATACAGATGTTAGCTAGAGGGGAAAAATAACTCAAGACCAGTCTAGGCACGTCCAGCCTCAAAAACCAATCAAACAATGACATAGGTCTGACTAGATGCCTGATACTGGATAGCAACTTCAAAAATTAATATCTCCCTCTCTAGAAATCCAAATAGGGTGCTTCCAATTGGCACAAGTCACTACGAAGGTCTATTTTCTCTTGTAAAATTTAGTGGCAATTGGACACCATTTGCCACATGAGTGACAGATTTTGGACCAGAATGAACACTGCACTGAATCAAAACCAAAATGTTTGCCAACTTCAAAAATTCATCAAATATTTTGTAGACCTCCAAATAATATCCACTTTAGCTTCTTAAAAATATCTTAACAAGCTCTAGATGCATGCTAAATTTTAGATCAAGAAGAGTTCATTTGGATAAAAAGTGACATAGCTCACCAATTTAGTAAATTTTACCTCTCATAAGGTATCACTTTGGTCCAAATGGCCTTTCTTTGAGTTTGGCACCTCTTGGGCAAGTTTAAAAGAATGAATATGACTTGTAGAAACTACCCAAGTGGTCCTAAACACCATAAATCTCATTTTGACCATTTCACACCCAAGAATACGTACATTCAAGTGTGCACCCAAGTGTTCAATTTCCATGTTTCTATTGTCTTAGCACCATACAAGGTTTATACATAATATTACATTTGTTCATGGTCTTACATTACAAAAATAACATGTACAATATCACTCTCACATTGATACACAAAGAAAACTACAAAAAGTTTAAAGTATAGCCTTTCAAGACTCTTTGCTTACTTTCTTTGCTTCTTGTAAGTCACCTAGACAATTCAAGATGGAAGGGAAAAGAGAAGTGAGATTCTAAGAATCTCAATAGCTCACACACCCATTCACATATACATTCAAGGCATATACACATCAAAGCATATGTATGGAAGGTATGGAAATCATAACGCATGCAAGGTCACAATTCTCATGCCACTTATTCACTTTCAAGCCAAGACCATGCTCTAGGGACTTTTGGTTTTACCTAATCCCATTTCTAGGACTTTTGAATTTGCCTCACTCTTGGCCTAGGGACTTTTGAGTTGGCTTCACCCTTCCAAGAGACGTTTGGCCTTGTCTCACCCATGCCATGAGACTTTTGGCATTTCTTTACCTTCATTAAGGGAATTTTGGCATCACCTCACCCTTATGAGCCATTTCCACAACCATAGTCATTCAAGAAGACACATTGGTACCAATGTAATGTCAAGGCATCAAGTGGCATATTCTCAAATCTCAAGAGTATACACAAACACATAAAGATATACATATGCACACAAGAATGCAAGGAGAATAAGGTGAAAAGCTACTTTAGATTTATGCAAACTTTTCTTAATCTTTTCCTTCCCTCTTTTCGGCCTCACAAGTGCACCTAGGTGGGTGGATGTTCCCTTGGCCTAGGCACCATAAACAACACATAATTACACACTTGAAGCAAGCCAAGACACTAAACTAAAGCTTGAATACACACTTGGTTTCAAAAGTGGCATAATGATTCTATAATTGACCCAATAAAGCAACTCTCATATTTTAAATTCTAGACTCCATTATCTTGTTATTTCTAGACTTCTTGGACTTATTTAAGGTCCTTGGAGCCCTCACACATTCACTTGCACAATTGGAAACATAAGTTGCTTCAAAAGGTACCATTATAGACATCATTACTCCATCTCTCATTCCATGGCTTCTAAATTTTTCCCAATGGTTTCTCCCATCTTTTAACATCATATAAAGTCCCAAAACAAGGCTAGAACAAATTAAAACACTCCCTAGCCCCTTAAACCTAGCTTGGCCAAAACTAGTACCATGGAAGGGCTTCTTGGAGTTTCAAATTTTTTCTTGATAGGAGAGTCACTTGGGAGGATCTCTAGAGGTCTTAGGAGCTCAAGAAAACATTCAAAAAACCAAGGAAACATTTACACAAAATCAGATTTTACAAAACCCTAGAAAACTCCACACTTTCCTAACTTGATTTTTATTAGTTTTTCTTAGAATTTCTTGCCATATTTCTCTTTCTCATGGTCTAAAATCCTAGTTCCTCTCTTGTTTTTAGGCAGGAAAACCTCCCCCTATATGGTTCTATTCTTGGCCAAAATCATACACATCCATGGAGCAAGGAGAAGAAGCAACTACAACAAGTAATTACCTTAGATTCAAGCTTGTTTTCAAGGCCTCTTCCTCTTGGTTTGCTTCTCTCCAAGATTTTTGAATTGTCCCTCTAAGTTCTAGGCCAAAAATAGAACCAATCATCTTAAGAAAACCATAGAAAGAGAGTATGGAAGGAGAGGAACAAGGCTGGAGGAAGAAAGAGCATGAAATTCCATAGATTTACCTACCTTTTCCTTGATTTTTCTCCTCCTTTTCTTCCCCTTCTTGTGCGCCTAAGAGAGCAGACCATATTCTATATTTTGGACAAAAAATTTCGTGCTTAAGAAGATGGGAAAAGAAGGGAAAAGTATGTGAGAGCTTCTAGAAACACACTTTTTCAAAAATTCCAATTTCATCCTTCTGTAATGGCAATTTCATTTTGGTTTTGTTTTAGCTCATTTTTTAGAACTGTCTTTTCTATTATAAAATTCAGGTTCCTAATTTAATAAAATGCCTTTGAAAACACTCAATTTGGAGCCAAAACTTTATCGAACAAATCCGTCAAAGTTCAGGCTCACTGATGTTAAAAAATATACACCATAGGAGCTTTACTGGTCTCGGGGCTTCCCCTGGTTTTTAGGGCCTCTGAGAACCCTGAGTAACTCAAATTTCCATTTAAAAAGCCCTCCTATATGTTTTTCCAAATATTGTACTTATTTACGAAAATGCCATTACGTTTCGTCAATTTTTGTCACAAATTGTCTCTCCATCCTAACTCCGTTTTTCTTTACGTCTGAGCCTAGAATTATCATTTTTAGGAGTCTAGAACTCTACCCAAATTTTTTAGGATATTATCTAGCCCATTTTAGAGGACTTGCTTTTATACAGCTCATTTTTTCATTTTAGAAAAATTACATTCATTACAAATAATACACAATTACACACTTGGAGCAAGTTAAGACACTAAACTCACTCTTGAACACACTTGGTTTTATAAGTGGCATAATAGTTCCATAAATGGCCTATTGAAGCAACCTTCACAATTCAAGCTCTAGGCTCCTATTTGTTTCTATTTCTAGGCCTCTTGGCCTCATTCAAAGTCCTTGGAGTCCTCACACAATCATTTACATAAGCTTAGAATCAAGTTGCTTCACAAAGCACCATTATGGACACCATTGTCCTATCTTCCAATCTATGGCTCCTAAATTTTTTTCAATAGTTTCTCCTATCTTCTGACATCATATAAAGTCCTAAACCAAGGCTAGAACAAATTAAAACATTCTCTACCCTATCCATCCTAGCTTGGCCAAACCTATAGGCAATAATAGGGTTCTTTGAGTTTCAAAATTTTCCTTGATAGAAGAGCCACTTGGGAAGGTTTCTAGAGGTCTTAGGAGCTCAAGAAAACACTTAAATAACCAAGAAACTACTCACACAAAATTAGATTTTCCAAAACCCTAAAGAAGCCTACATTTTTCTATCTTGATTTCCATGGGTTTTTCTTGGAATTTCTTGACATATTCCTCTTCCTCATGGTCCAAAACCCTAGTCTCTCTGTTGTTTTTGGATAAAACATCTCCCTATCATATGGTTCTGGTTTGGCCGAAATCATACACAAGGAAGAACCAAAGAGGAGAAACAACAAAACCATGAAATACCTTAGATTCAAGCGTGGTTTCAAGACTTTATCTCCTTGGTTTTCTTCTCCTCAAGCAATTTAAACTGCTCCTCCTTGTTTTAGACTCAAAACAAAACCAATTCACTCAAATAAACCATGGAAAGAGAGGAAGAGAGGAAAGGAACAAAATTAGAAGAAGATGGAAGTATGAAATTCTACAAATTTCCTTACATTTCTTGCCTTTTTCTTCCTCCTTTTCTTCCTTTCTCGGTGCACCTCAAGGAGCTGATATTTTTTGTATTTTGGGCAAAGGAAGTCATGCTTAAGAAGCTGGGAGAAGAGGCATGAAACTTATAGGACATTCAAGAAGCTAGCTTTGTTCAAAAATTCCAATTTCATCCTTCTATAATGGCAATTTTGTTTCAACTTCGTTTTAGCTTCTTTTTGAGAACTATCTTTTCCATTATAAAATTTAGGTTCCCAATTTAATAAAATGGCTTTAGAATCACTCAAATTGAAGCTAAAACCTTCCCAAATGAATCCATCAAAGTTCGAGCTCACTGACATTAAAAAATGTATACCGGAGGGGCTTTACCTGTCCCAGGGCTTCCCATGATTTTTAGGGTCTCTAAGAACCTTTTCCAAGTCAAATTTTCTATTTAAAAATCCCTCCTATGTATTTTTCCAAAAGTTACACTTATTTACAAAAATGCCATTACGTTTCGTCAGTTTTCGTCACAATTTGTTTCATCATCCAAGCTCTGTTTTTCTCTCCATATGAGCTTGGAATTATCATTTTTAGGAGTTTAGGACTCTACCCAAATTTTTTAAGACATTATCTAGCCCATTTCAGAGGACTTACTCTTATACGGCTCATTTTGTCATTTTACAAAAATTACATTCGTCACAAAAACAAGGCAAGTTACCTTGATTCTAAGCTTGTTTCAAGAGCTCTTTCATTTGGTATGCTCCTCTTCCTCAAACTCTATCTTCCTCCCTCTAAACCAAAGCCAAAACATATCCAAATCATTCATGGAAACCATAGAAAGAGAGAGGAGAAGGAGGAGAACAAATTTACCAAAGAAAGGAGTATGAATTTCTACACTTTTCTTACCATTTTCTTGGGTTTTTCCTCTTCTTCTTCCTCCCTTCTTGGATGCCAATCCCAGCTAGTCTCCCTTCTATTCTTAGGCAGAAATAAGGTTGGTACATGAGGGAAAGGAGAGGGATGTGTATTTAAGACAAGCTTCTTGAATCTTCCTTTTTAAAATTTCCATCTACATCCCTGTTACGTGGCTTCTTCATTTTAGGCTCATTTCAACTCTCTTTTTAGAATCATCTTTTTTGTCATAAAATTTAGGTTCTCTAACTTATAAAATACCTTTAGAATCACTCAATTTGGATCTAAAATCTTTCTGACCAAACCAATCAAAGTTTGAGTCAACTGACGTTATAAAACGTCAATCGGAGGGGTTTTAACTATTCCGGGGGTTCCTATACTTTTTAGAGCCTCTAAGAATCCCAAGGAACTTATTTATTCCATTTAAAAAAAATTCTTTATGTTTTCTAAAAAGTGTCTGAAATTACGAAAATGTCACTGCATCTTCATTAAATTTCAACTAGTTATTCCGGCTTTATTTTCAAGGCACCTTTGGCCTTGAATCCTCATTAATTAAGGTCTAGATTATCACTCTAATTTTATTAGACCTCAAATCATTCTATCTGGGGGGCTTCCTTTTATATCTAGTGCATTTCGTACGTTTACAAAAGAATTGGACATTACGTTTCTCACATTTACGGAGGAACCAGATATTACAATGAGTGCCTTTCAATGCATCTCACCCATTAATAAATTTGGTTATACTATATTAATGAATTTCTTTCTTTTCATGCTCAAATGTGATGATGGAGCAACGTATGGAAAACTCTGACTAGCACAATAGATAAAGACTGATTATATGACCAGATGGAAAGATAGGATTAAACTGAATTTTTGTTGTACAATTTCTCTCTTCTTTTGTAAATGTGCTCAAATATGACACCATAACATGATTGGATGTACACAAAGCACACACAAACATAAATATTTGCTCACACACTGTAATACCTTAACCTCTTAGCTCTTACACCGTGATCACACAGGCTATCTTAACATATCTCATGCATATTGGAACAAATTTGCAAGAAATCATATACTTTATGCATGGATGATTCTGTAATGGGGAAGCCATATACATCATCCATGGCTTTAAGGGCCTTTTGAACTTACCAATATTATTTTCCATCCATAACATATCCATTCAAGTCATAAATGTAATATCCCAAAATTAATTAAGGTGTTATACATGGATTAGACATAATTAAGAATAATTATTAGGGAATAATTGGGCAAACCATGTGAATGAAAATCTAGAGAGAAATAAATTATTAATATGGGTTTGAGGTTTAATTGGGTTAAAAACTTCATCTAAATCCAAATTAAATTAAGTAGGCCATAGTTAGAGACTAATGGAGGCCTAAGGATTATAGGTGCAGACCTAACTTCCTATTGTGAGTCTTGGCCTAAGAGAGACCACCTAACAATGGCCCAATTTGGTTTAAGGAAATAGAGGCCCAAAACTCAATTTACATGAACTCTTATAATTGGCCTAACATCCCTTATGCAAACCCAAATCAAATGAGCTCTTAAAATTTGGCCTAACCCAACTACAATTCTGCAGCCCAACTTATAAAACTTAGCCCAACAAAGCTTAAATCTAAAATCCATTAGGAATTGGGCCTTTGGGTCAACCTATAACCCATTTAGGATCCAACCTAAACCTAACTAAACCCTGAAAACATATAGCCCCTCCTATATTCTGCTAAAACACAAACACAAGAAGCATTTTGGCACCTTGAGAGGGAGGCTAGGGTTCTAAGCAAGAAATCTATCATTTGTCACTTCTAGGCTCAAAATTAGCCAAAGTAATTGTTATATAACCTAATCCTCTTCTCTTTCTCTTCATTTTGACCAAATTTTTTTTATTCAGAGCATTTTCACCATACCCAAGATCTGAAATGTGATTGTTTGGAATTTTCTTGGTGAAATTTCGTAGGTTGAGGCTAAGGATGTTATTAGGTAAGTATAAACTTCTCATTTTGATGTATTTTCTACTAGTTTGGGACCCTTAAAGTTGATTTATGATATAGGTGTTGTTTTTATACGAATTTACTCATAATTTAAGGTGTTGTTCTGAGGTTACTAGTGTCTCAACCAAATCCAAATTTGGTTCTTGTAGTAGTTGGTTAAGTATTTTCTAAGTAGTCTTATATAGCTGAACTCCTTGCGTAATGGGTTTGCTCAAATAAATTGTGATTAGGGATAGTAATGGCTTGGTTTTGTGCCCCTAGGTTCAAGTAGCATTCTGTTGGCTCATAAAGAATTGGCTATAAGTGAGGTAACTGAGGACTATATTAATTCCATACATATATCTACTTTAATTTTATATTTGCTACACATGAATGATTTGAAATACAAAATGAATTGGTTGGCTATCTATTATATTGTGTGTGAATCTTGTGAGTCCATGGTGGAGCTGTGGTGCGGCTACCACTCGTACATGTACTTCGATCGAACACCAAATTATGATCAAACCCTAGATGCACTGAGCCCTGGTTGTGCTCATTGGGGAATGGGTGCCATGGACGGGCCTCTCCCAGTGTTATTGGCCTTTAACATATGGAAATGTGATTGTTAGTATAGGAAGGTAATCATAGTAGCCTAATCATTTCATTTGCTAATGTGACTGATATGATTCTGATGCTCATTTTGATTCATGCATATATGTTAATTAAATTGGATTATATGAATGGAAATTATCTCGATTACTGAGATTTGCATCTCACCCTATTTTATGGGATCATACTTTTAAGTGAAGGATCTTCAAGTAAAAAATAAGGTAAAGTAAATGGATGAAAATCTATGAGCTCTAGCCATGTGTGGAGGAGGCTATACTTGGGCTGATCTGAGTAGAGTAGATGCAAATTTTGTTATTCTTTTCATAGCATCATCATGTAATCATATTGTCAAGTGTAGGTGTTTGTATTTTGGTTACTTAAAATGTATCTATTGAGAAGTTAGGCCTCATTTTAGTTTGGTATTGGATGTATGAACTTATAACATCTACTATGAACTTTGTTGAACTTATGATATGAAATTAAAAATAGATCAAAAGTTTATTGAAGGTATTTTGAATTAACAGGAGAATTTTTAGATTTAAATTGCTTTATTTATTTTGTTTTGTTTTTCAAATGAATTGAAAACTAAAAATAGATCAAAAGAAAAAAATGGAGTAGAATTATTGTTCTTTTTATTATTTTGCTTGATGGCATTCTTGTAATTATGAATTTAAGTTTAATTATGTGATATTGGATGTAGACCTGAACTTGTGATGCATAAAATCTCTAATGGAATATGTATTTGAATGATAATTGATGGTAGCTTATGAAATTCATGTTGTCATTAATTCATAAACTTGTTGATATATGGTAGTTAAATGAGTAAGAATTAACACTTAAGTCTTAGATTGGTAACAATAGATAAGTTGGGTAAATTAGGTAAAGAAAAGCCATTAGAGCCCCACAATTTGAGGTAAAGTGACCCTAGGGTATCACTAGGGGGAGAATTGGAGTGTATGAGACAAGATTTAGAAGTTGTAGGATCAGAAGGCATTTTGCCATAGCCAAAATAGTCTTAGCCGTGACCAATAGAGGCAAAGTTGCTTAGGGAGAGTACCAGAGGGCAATTCATCATAGTAAGAAGTGAAATTAGCTGTGGCAAAATGTGAGAGGCTAAATTGGAAGTTGTCTAGAAGGTAATTTGCAGCGGCGAAATAGGGAATTAGACGCAGCGAACTTTGTGAAAATGTCCCACATGTTCCAGAGAGGAATTAGCCGCGATGAAAATGGGATTTGGCCATAGCCAATAATGAAAGGCGAGTGAGGTAGCCTCCAGGAAGTCCTCTCGCTATGGCGTCATATAGGCTCGTCGCGGCGATGTGAAGATCAAAGAGGTGAACCCAAGAGGAATTAGCTACGGCAAAGGTTCTCAAACTTATATATTAACCTAGAAACCTTAGTTTTTCCTATAGCAACATTAAAGGATGGCTTAGAAATACTTGTAAGGGTTCTTGAGAGTTAAACATTAATGGGTAATAAATCTAAAGGCTTTTAATTAGGGATTTGTTTCACTTATGTACATGAGTAGTTGTAATTATTTAGTTAATGACTCTAATAACATTAAAGTTCAAATTTTCTCCATTTTTTCCTGATTTGATTGATTTGAGATGAGTGTTTGCCTTAGGTTATGATTTATAACTGTGTGTTCAAGCTTAATTACTATGATTAAAAGTTAGGGTTGTTACAATAAACATCCCAATTCATCCTATATGCCACAAATTTGGAACCAAAATTCAAGAACAAGCAAAATTGCTCTCGGGTTATTGTCACAAGTTTAAGAACTTTGAAAATTCATAACTAATTCTAAAAAAATCAAAATCAAGCAAACCATATGATTCTGAAAAGCTCTAGATGTTTACTAATGATAAAAAATAAACTTAGATCAAGAAAAGGGTGTTGAATGCACGAATATTGATGGAATAAAACCAAAGGTCGAGCTACATTACTAGTACTATCATGCAATTTTAAACATTTGGTTCTCCCTTTATAGACCTTTAATTTAGGTGCTCTTAACTACTACAGAAATCTTATCATGTCTAGTTTATAACTATAAAATTTAATGAGTATTGGATATCATTGGCCCCTAGGATGACACATAGGAAGAAACAGATCATATGAATAGTGCTATCACCATTTCTGCAAAATTTTTCCAACTTTGAAAAATCATAATAAATTACCTAGAGCTCTAAATTGAGTGCTCTTTAAATTTTTGAAAAGCTTTAGATAAGACCTATATTCATGCCAAATTTTATGAGAAAATTTGTCCATTTGGTCAGTTTGTGATTTACTTAAGTTTTGGTCATTTTTAGAATCATAAATAGGTCAATTTGGCACCAAATGGTCCTAAACTCATTCTATAACAATTTGGGCATATCCAAAAGCATAAACACAACCTATATAAGCTTTCTAAGTGGTTCAAATCACCATACATCTCAAAATCACTTCCTAACATGCATAGACATACAAGGACTCTGACAATTGTGTCGCGTAACCCTCAAAATAAAACTAGATTGGATTAAATTTTATAATTAGTGGCACAACCTAGGTCATCTCTCTTGGAAATGGAGTTCAATGTTTAATTGAGTTTTCTAAGTGTATAAAAATCCTATAATTACCTAATTTATAGGGGGTTTTTGATCTAATTAAACTATCTAAATTGAAATTGAAATAAAGTTTCTAAACACTACCTAATTTTATGAACTAATAAGGTGAATCATAAACATGTGACTAACCATGGATTCATCCCTTGGTATCCACTATCCTTATCCTAATTCAATCACAATTAATTCTGGTCTAAGAGTCCCTAATTGTGTTCATTGGCAAGGGATCTTGAATTACCACTCAAGATTCAAGAACTTAGCAATTTGATGTTAATTGAGACCTCAACTACCATTAAATTACTAATTCTTGTGATTAAGATATTTGAACACTTAAATGAGTGATTAATTAATCAATTAGCCTTTAAATTTTCACCTTAGAATGTTTAATTAACCAATGAAACTCCAAGGGATCCTTAAATTAGATATTCAACCACTCAATCTCTCACATGCATTTCATCAAACTTCTTGACTGCATACATGGATAATTGTAGGAAATTGAAAATTTTAGTATTTAATCTAATCAATTAATTAACAAAAAGGTTTCCTAATTAGTCTCTAACCAGCGACTAATTACAATTACACAAATTTCCAATCAACTACATCTTAACCAAGCATGTACAAGAAAAAGAAGAAGTGTAGGAAAGTAGGAAATTCTTAGCCAAAATTCCTTTGATATCTCCATTGATTCAAGCTTCTCCAAGAGCTTTCCTCTTGGCTAATCACAAGATGAGAATTAGAGCTTCATGGGATGGAATGGGAAGGAAATGGCTACGGCGTGGCTGCTGGACAAAGGATGCGAATGGAATGGATGGAGTGAATACGAATGGAATGTAGCGTGAATATGATGGTGCCAGCATGTAGTGTTTATTTGATGGATTATGCTACTGCCTCTAGCCTCCCTCACGTGTTTCATTAATCATTTCATGTGCCTAGCCTCTCTTGATGAATCACATGCAACCTCCTTTATTTCTGCCCGTCCCCTCTTTTTTTTTTTTTAATTCATTCCCGTGTATTCCTTCCATTTAGCTAATACCACATGCTGCTCTTGTGCATATGTGGGCCCCATTTTATTTCTTTTATAATATTCCACATGCTACTCCAGAATCTGCTCATGCATTCATTTAATCTTTTCTAATCCAAGACATCATCTATGTTTTTGTTCTCTCATGTTGCGTCCCATCCCACGCTTCTTCTCTTCTTTCCTATTCATTCCCACGTCAACTCCTACTTCGTCATCTCTCAAAAATGTGTAGTAGCTGCTTATTATTCTAGATTTGCTTCTTCCTTCATATTATTCATGTCATTTTTTACTTATCCCGTAGCTGGTTCTTCATACTTCCTCGCGTTCGAATGAGTGTGTACTTGTGGCAGCCCCTTTCTCACACTTTAAACCCATGCTCTCTTTTGCTGTTTCAGCTGATTTTAACTTGTACTTTCTGCATGTTCTCCACGTGCAACTTGTAGCTTCAGTGTTCCTTTAATCACGTGGTTTTTTTTCATCTTCTTTTACAGCCAAACGCATTTCTGCACTTCTCTCCACATGAGCTTCTTCTTCCCACAAGTAGGTCAAGACTCATCTTTTATGTGGCTTGCTTTGTTGATTCTTTGTGTTTTCTACTCTTTGCTTTTCTTCACATACGCTTCTTCCTCACTAACATTACCTTGAACCCGAGCCCTGTAGTTGCTGCATTGTTCTGGATTCGTATATTTGCTGGGTTGCTGCTGTGTGCACTTGTAAACCTATGAGTGCCATTTGTATCTCCCTCACGTGACTTGGTGAGATAGCTTTATGCATGTGCTTAACGTGAGCTGTATGTGAATGGAGCTGTGAGTGTTGGATACTACTTGGAACTGTACATGTATGTGTGTGTACGTTAAGCAACTTGTGGCTACTGGAACAACGTGTGTGTGTGTGTGTGTGAGTATGTTTTTCCACATGAGTTGATGTGACTGCTACGTGTGTAATTGTTGGTATATAAAGGCTGGACTCGTGGCATTGTGTGAATTCCTCATAAAGCCAAGTGTGTCTTCCATCTTGCTACTTGAAAGAGTGTATGTTCTAGTCCTTCCTCATATGCTCATCCCAAAGATCCATGCATGTCCACTTCAACTCCATTTCTTCTCATCTTTTTTTTTTTTCATTTCCTAAAAATTCCACCTTGATTCAATCTCTGATTCTTTTCTAAATAAATTTCCTCCTTTAAATTTCATTACCTATCAAAAATCTATGGAAATAATGGGAAGAATATTCATAAAATTATTTAAAAGAAGTTTTTGCATTAATATTCAATAATTTTGCAAATAATTTCCTAAAATACAAAAATGGTTAATAAAATCAAATATTATCTAATTAAAGTCTTAAAGCCATAATTCATTATTAAAATGTTTAAGTTAAGAAGATTAAAATATATAAAAAGTTATGGTTATCAAACTCATAGAGGCCTTTTGATGTTAAAAACATACATACTAGCACATATGACTCCAAAATCCTTTCATTCATCATAAATGCATGTTGTTACATATGTTCAAGGGTCTACATTATATATACATCATATGATTACACATTTTGACATCAAAATGCAAATAAAAAGCCTATTACTCTATTCCTTTGTCAAAGTCTTGCTTCTCAAGGTTGTTGGCCTCCATTTCTTGGTCCATTTGGCTCACTTAGATATGGTTAGACATATGTGAGGGAAGAGTGAGATTCAAAGAATCTCAATAGTTCTTTACCCTTTCAAACATACATTATAGATGCAATTTCATGTCAAAGAATGCATACATGGCATTTTGGCTACTAGTGAACATACATAAAGCATTTTTCATATCATAGAAGCTCATACATATTATACATAAGCTCTCAAGGGTATTAATCTAGCCTTACTCATTTTTATTGGGACTTTAGGATTTGCCTCACCCACTTTTAAGGACTTTTGACTTACCCTCACTCTTCTTATGACTGTTAGCTTTGTCTCACCCAACCCTAAGGACTTTTAGCTTAACCATACCCATTCAAGCCACTTTGCATGCATAAACACTTTTCAAGAAACACAATGGTACCATAGTAAGTAAGCGATAGCTAGAAACATATCTCATGGCTCAAACATACACAC
This sequence comes from Erythrophleum fordii, assembly GCA_032878935.1. NCBI lineage: Eukaryota > Viridiplantae > Streptophyta > Magnoliopsida > Fabales > Fabaceae > Erythrophleum > Erythrophleum fordii. The sequence goes on along the minus strand of JAVQMF010000054.1, from coordinate 23,417,562 downwards.
AAGCACTTAAAGACAAGAGAACATCCCAGAAATGCATGAGACAAAGGTTAGAGAGCTACGTTGAAGCAAGCATCACATACTTTTTCTTTAATTCTTCTTCCCCCTTTTCAGCCAAGCACTTGGAGCTAGGTGACACTTGATCCTCTTGGCCTAAACACATCAAATGAGACATAATTCAATCATTGGAACAAGTTTTAGCTTTATACAAACTCTATGGAAGTTCACTTTCTTATATAACTCTATTATGGTTCCATACAAGACTCAATGAAGCAACTATTAGAATTCATGATTTTTGCTCAATTTTCTCCTTCAATCTAAGTCTTTTAGCTCCATTTAGACTCCATAGAGCCATCATAATTTTATTTCAAGGAACCTAGATACAAGTTGCTTCTTTATGTCTTAAAATGGAGTCTACACCTCCATCTCATAACCCAAGCTTTCTAAATTTATTCCAAGGTTTTCTTTAATGTTCATCTATCATATTTAGTTCCTTTCTAACCTTAGAAAAATTTAAATCACTCCCTAGATGCATGGTTCTTGTTTGGCCAAGACACACTCAAGCTTGTGCACCCATGGAGTTTTACAATTTTTCTTGAAGGGAATGGCTCATATAAAGCTTTCTAGAGGTCTAAGGGATATATACCATATCTTACGTAAGCTAGAATATCTCTAGCAAAAATTAGATTTCATCATTTATTTTAAAAACCTAAGTTGCATCAACTTGAATTTCTTACTTCTCTTTTTTATTCTAATAGACTAATCTTAACTCCCACACTCTTAAACACTTGTTTCTTTCTTGCTAAGGTCAAAATTCATCTTCCCTCAAGAGAGCTAGGTATGACCAAAATTACACAAAGGAAGAACATCTAAGAAGAAGCCAAAAGGATCCATGAAACATACCTTGTTTGTTTGTTCTTCCAAGGAGCTTTCACTTGGTACAAGCCTCTTCCTCCAAAACTCACTTCTTTTACTTAGGTTGACCTCAAAACAGAACCATATTAGCCTTAAAATTCATGGAAAAAGAGAAGAGAAGATGGAGAAGAAGCTTAACATAGGAAGAGGCAAGGAAAGAAGTAAGGTCTCTCATCTTTTGACACAAGTTCACTTCCTTCCTCCCTCTCTCTGTTTAGCGCCCTTCAGCCTCATGAAATTTTTGATTTCAAATGCTCTAAGTGTTAGTAAAGAGAGAGGCTAAAAAGGGAACGTGTTATAGGAGCTGAAAAGTCACTTTAATAACTTTTCTACTTTGCATTTTAGTCCCTTTTCTTGGTTCTTTTCATTTAAACTCAATTCAACTCCTTTTTGAAATATGTCTTTTCCATTATAATATTTGGGTCCTCTAACTTATGAATTACCTTTGGTTTCACCCAAATTAGGTTTAAAACTATTCCAAACTATTTGGTCAAAGTTTTGGTTAACCCTTTACTGAAATCGCTTACCAGAGGGATTTTAACTATTCTAGAGGTTTCTATGGCTTTTAGGACCTCTGAGAACCCCGAAAGCTCAAATTTTTTATTTAAAAAACCCTCTTATGAATTTTCTAAATCTTTCAAAAATTACAAAAGTGCCCCAACTTATTTTTGCCAATTTTCTTAGCTCGTCTGATTTAGGTTTCTGGGCAACTCAAGCCTCAAATCCTCATTATTATGGGTTTAAATTATTACTCTAATTTCATTAGACTGCTATCCCCTTGATTTAGGAGACTTCCTTTGGAACCCACACCTTTCTGGCCCCTTTTTGGAAAAACTAGGTATTGCAAACACATTGTTTATTTTATTTTATTTTTATTTTTATTTCTTCCACTTTTACTTTTATTTCTCTTTTAGAATTGCCATGTAAAATTCTTTGTCCCCTTAAACACATAGGAATCAACCTAAGGATCGTCTGTGAAAATAAACATCTTTCGTCCTTAATGAGTTTTATAATTATGTTTTAATAAATTTTGGGCTCCAATGGCCCATATCAAATTGGATTTGATCTAAGAAAATATATTAAAAAAACTTCCTAAAATGATTCCCAAAAAAAAATTAAACCAAAACCAAAAAACCCCCAAAAAAAAAGAAAAAGAGATGAAAAAGTTAAGAAATTGATTTCCTTTTTTAAAATTCATGAACTTTTCCCAAATCTTCTTTTAACAAAGATTAAAAATTGGAAATATAATCAAAATCCTTTTTTACTTAAATAAAAATGTTGTTAAAATAATAAAATCTAAAAACAAAAAAAGAGAAAGAAGGAGAAAAATCATTTTGAAAAATCAAAAAATCAAAATACTAAAAAGAAGAATACTAAAAAAATAAGCAAAAAAATACTCAAAAAATCAATCAAAAAATCATCAAAAATTAATTAAAAATCAAAATATTAAAAAAAAAAATCATAAAAAAGAAAAATAAAAAATTAATCACAAGAAATCAAAAACCAAAAAACATTAAGAAATGAAAAATGAGACGGGTAAAGAAGCAAAATTAACTACATCTTTTACAAATTAAAACATATCAACCAATTTCAAAATTGTTTTGTTTGTGAAAGACAAAATTAATTCTTACTCTCTTTCTCTTTTCACACCCAAAAAACAAAAGAATTAAGAAAAAGTTAGTTAAAACAAAATAAAATAAATCTCATTTAAAACAAAAAAAAAACTATAGCATAATTTTCTACCTAATTGAATTGTTTGGACTTTGATCCTTTTCAAAGAATACATAGGCCCAAAGCTCTCATCTTAAATTAAAGAGAAAATTAGCACGGAGGACCCAGACAAACCAAATATTACTTTGAAGGACCTTAAAAATCAATATTACTATGTAAGACCAAATGAAAACTGATGGACAAAAATACATTTGCTCTATTAAACAAATCGTTCGAATCCAAAAGCACTATTTGCCCTTCTAACACTATTCTCTTCCTCTTCAGCTCTCCATTGCTTATCATTTGATGATTTTTCTTATAATCAGTAACTGAAAATCCTTGGACAGTTTCCCACTAGATGGGCATCCTTCAATGGTTAAAACGACACATGCCAGAGCTATTCTTTGACAGGTTCTTCCTCGCTCTCAAATCTGTGAGAAGCAACGATAAGCAACACCTCTCCTTCTCATTCTACAAGTCATAAGATTCATAATTTCATTCCTTCTAAAATGCTAGTATTTGCATCAAAATCAAAATATATCTGGGTATTATTAGTGAAGGAAATTTGGGCAGTGAATGACGAGACTCTAGAATGGTAGTTGTAATGGCAACAACCCAAATGAAACAAATCAGAAAGGCATGATGCATTGATTATATTGATCCTCTAGATTTTGTACTATTATAGTTATAAACAAGAACATCTTACTGTGAGGCTTGTAAAAGAATGACTGTAAATATTTGATTGTTATGATTATAATAAAATTATGAAATTTTGTGAAGTTCTTTTTTTTTTTGTTGCCATAATCGTTTATTTTTTTAAGGTCCAATAAGTCATGTCACTAAACTTGTCATTAACAGTTCTAAACTCAGATAGTCTGAACACGATAGTAAATTCCCTTAAATTCACTAGTAATATCTCTCAAATTTGTAGTAACAGACCTAAACTCTGTAATATCTTGTTCTTTGAAAATGAGAGAAAATGCAAGAAATGTAATGTGTGATTCTCCGTAAATGCACAAAATTCACCGGATGCAAAAAGAAGTCCCCTAGATATAGTGATTTGAGGTCCAATAAAATTAGAATAATATTCTAGACCTCAAATAATAATGATTCAAGGTCAGAGGTGCCTTGAAACTGAAGCCAGAATAGCCAGACAGATTTTTACAAAAATGCAACGAAACATAATGGCATTTTTGTAATTTTAGACACTTTTTAGAAAACTCAAAGGAAGGATTTTTAAATGGGAAAAATGAGTTTCTCAGGGTTCTCAAAGGCCTTAAAAACTCTAGAAGCCCCTAGAATGGTTTAAATCCCTCCAATTTACGTTTTAGAGCGCCAATTAACCTGAACTTTGATCGATTTGTTCAGAAAGGTTTTTAATTCAATTTGGATGAAACTAAAGGCATTTTATGAATTAGAGGACCTAAATTTTATGATAGGAAAGATGGTTCTTAAAAAGGAGTTGAAATGAGTCTAAACGAAGTAAACAGGCACGTAAGGGCAAAATGGTCATTTTGAAAAATTATAAAAAAGCCTTTTTAAGTAAGATTACACCTCATCACCTTCTCCAACCTTCCATTTGCAGAAAATTGAACAGCCATGAAGTGACATTAAGAGGGGAGAGAGAGAAGAAGTTTAATCTTCTGTTTAGGTAAGTAAATGGCCCCGTTTCATCCCGCACCAGTTAGGAAAGATGTTCCTTTCTCTAATAGCTCTCTAATGGTGGTTTTCTTTTCTTGAAAAATTGAATACTTAGGCCTAACCCAAGCCAAAATAGGACTCTTTTCAAGAAACCAATTGGTGGAAAATAATCTACACAACGAGATCTCCGTTTTAAGGTAAGACTTTACTTGAAACACTTGCAAAATCTTGTATTTCCAAGCCATTTAAGTTTTATTTTAGAGAGAGAAAGTAAGGAGAGAGTTTTTCTTTATGTTTTCTTGATAGAACCAAGGGTTATGGAGTGTGAGGAACAAATATATACAAAGAAATCCAAGAAAGAACCATTGATTTGCAAGATATTTAGCCTAGGGTTTCACTTGCACCTTAGTTTGTAGGAAGGTTTCTAGCCATAATTTAAGGTGTTTAAGAGTTTGTGTGAGTCCTTAAGACACCAAGAGAGCCTCCCACATGTTTCTCCCATCAAAGAAATCAAAACAACTCCTTTGGTGTCCTTAAGAAGCATAGCCTCGGCCAAGGAGGGTTCATGCACCTAGGGAGTGTTTTAATTTCTTCCAAGCTTAGTTTTGCATTATATATGATGGGAGAGGATGAAAGGAAGCCTTGGAAAAAAATTTAGAAGCCATGGATAGTGAGATAGTATCATAGGTTCCATATTGTAGCTTAAAGAAGTAACACCTAGTTATACTCCTTGATTTGATTGTGTAATAACTCTAAGAGGCTTAAAAGGAGTTAAGAATTATAAATGAATAAAGAAAATGAGGCAAAGATCATGTTTTCATAGGGTTGCTTCATTAAGTGCATTATGGAACCATAAAAGAGCCATATGAGTTACCTAACTTTTCTAGTGAATGTATGGCTTTAGAATTTGATTTAAGAGTATAATTGGCTTCCATATGATGTGTCTAGGCTAAAAGAAACAAGCGTCGCATCATTGTGATTGTGTGGTTGAGAAAGGGAGCATAATTCCAAGAGAAAAAGTGTGCTTGTGTGGCAAAGGTAGCTTTCTCCACTTTCTTTCATGCATGAATATATGCTGAACTTGTCTTTGAATGTGTGTATGTATATTTTAAGCCATGGAAAGTATTCTAGCATGTGCATATGTATTATAGTACCATGATGTTGTAATATGTTTCAAATGATACCTAGTATGTTTGCTTGGGTTTGCTTGAGTGTGGTGAAGCCAAGAACCCTTAGTCATAGTGAGAATGAGCCAAGAAACTTAGAATTGGTTGAGACAAAGCAAAAAGTCTCTCAAGAGTGAGGTTGAGTCAAAACCTCTTAGAGAAAATGGGTGAGGCAAGTCCAAATCCACAAAAGAATAGGTGAGGCTAATCCATTTACTTAGCAAGTCTATGTATGCTTTGTATGACTTGTTCAAATGCCGAGGATGCTTTTTGAATGATCATACATATCATTATGCTCATGCATACATTTTCAAGGCTTATATTGTATACTTTATGTGTGATTAAAAGGGAGATGAGCTATTGGGATTCTTTGAATCTCATTCCCTTCTATCCAATTTCTTAACATGCTACGTGGTGCAAATGAACAAGGTAATGGAAGCTACCAAGTTGGGAGATAAGAAATTAACATCAGAGTGTCTAAAATTGCCTAGTTTTATCTCTTTTGTGGCCATACCAATGGCATATGATGTAATCCTATGATGGAATTTTTTTATAATTATTTGAACATGTGTAATTATTTATATGTACGATGTATGAATAAGGATTAATGCTACATACATGTTATAGCATGATTTGGGTATGGAATGGCAAGACTAGACATATGCATTCTTGTGTATGGGATGGATGAGTGAGTTTGAGAAATATGAGATTGTGTACCTTTGAGACAAGTTTATAATGTCATCTTGGTGCATTCCCACATGCTCAAGTAGCCACACAAGCTTTGGAAGCAAAATTGAGCACTTTGATGCTAGTAAAAATCATAAAAGTGACCAAACCGGAACCCTATGACACAAACTGACTAAATGAATGAATCTCCCTATAAACTTTGTCAGAAATGTAGAACTCATTGAGAGCTTTCTAGGAAGCTAAAGTGCAGAAAAATTGGAGCTCTATGGAATTAATTATGAATTTTCAAAGTTGAAATTTTTATGTTATTCTAGTGCATGTACTATTCATATAGTCAGTTTTATATTCTGTGTCATCCAAGGGGCAATTGGTGTCCAATGCTTGTAAAATTTTACAAGCATACACTAGAGGTCATACGCTTTTTGTGGACATTATGATCACCTCATTTAGAGGTCTGAGAAGAGAGTTATGAATTTTTGAAATTTAGTATCAGCACTAATAGTGCCACTCGACCTCCTATATTGTTCCATCATAATTTAGTTCCTAAATGAACTTGGTGTGGTCTAGAGATATTTTTCCCTTAGATTTAACACCTATAAATTCTCATAATGACTAAGTTTTCATGATTTAGTTTTTTCTATAATTAGTTATGAATTTCCAAAATTCATGACAGTAACATATGATAGTAGCCCAGATAGCTAAGACCTTGGGTGCTTTTTGAATATCAAACACCTTTCACTTGATGTTTCATGACCTAAAATTATTTTTATCATATATTAGACATTAAAGGATTTCTAGAATGGTATATTGTGCATGATTTTGATTTTTTTAGAATTAGTTATGATTTTTTTAAAGTTTAGGCACAAAATCTGAACTAGGTACCTGAGGCTGCATATTATATTTTCGAGTATACCATCCATTTACACGAGTTCTAGGCCACTTTTTGAACTTGTTATGAGTTTTATTTGTGTATTTAAATATGAAAGTGAAATGAATAAGTCTATATGGCCCATGGAATATCGAATGAAAAATTCATTCGTAACGTAACACAATTTAATTGTATTTTTTGAATGGCTTTTCTTTGAGAATGTCATATGCTTCATGGAAATAAGCCTATAAATGGTTGATAATGAGCTATATAAATATGGTGTTACAATCACACTAGTAAATACACTCTGGAAGGTTCCTAAAAGTAGGCACAAATTTTCTTAAATCCAATAGTAACACCCCCAAATTTCATATTAATAGTCTTAAAACTATATGTCATTGGATTATGAACTTGAAATAAGAAGAAGGATTTATAAAAATGAAAACTAAAAGAGAAGAGTTCCTCACCCAATGATTCCCTTTAAATTTGAAATGAGTACATCGCTCAACATGAAAATTAAGAGGAGGACAAAAAAATGATATACTTGAAAGTTGATTTTTTTAGTCTTACAGGACAAATTCAAACTAGCCAAATGACATCTGTTATTCTGCTTAAACTCTAACTATGCGAAATCTCGTATGTTCTTCTTTCTCTCTTAATTTTAAAAATATTAATATCCTAAAACATTTTAAATATTCATTTATTAGATAAGTAAATATTTTAAATATTAATATATAATATATCAAATGTAAATATTTTAATTTTTAAATGTTTTCAAATATCCAAAATACTAGCATAAAGGTAAACTTTGGTGTATCATATCTACTATTACTCAGCAACTTACACTTCAAATATAATCAGATAACATTATTTTCCAAGATGTAATGTGAAGATATTGAGACTGCAAAACCAAAAGGGCATGGAGTCACCCTTATTTGAATTTAATTTTTCTTCCTTTCATTTGGCATATTTGTTTATGGATTTTTGCAAAGATGTCAGAGACAACAGCAACAGCTGTAGAGTAAAGAGATAGAAGCCAACAGAGGTACAGTGATTATAAGAGCAGACTCAAACTCTCTCACTCATTCACAAACCCCAAAAGTATATGATCAAAGCCATGAATCTTATCCATACATAGAAAGAAAATGCTGCAACTAATGACTCGTCCAAATATGTCCTTTACTTCAAACACTTGAAAAAATTCATTTTTCTTTTATCTTTCAAAATTTTCTAAGTTCTTCTTCTTCATCAGTATATGGTTAAAATATTTATTTATATAAAATATTTTTGTATCAAAAAATAATAAGTGTAACAAGTGCATGAGATAGGTCTCCTTTCACAGCAATTCAGTGGCAAGAACTTAAACAACAAGCTCTTATCTTTCAATGCTTAGTCTCAAGGATCCCATCCCATCTAATCTCATTTACTCTATTCAAAGAAGCTGAGACTCTTCAATGTCTTCTTCTTCAAGGCTCTTCCCCCTCCATCCCAATAAGAATGAAGCACATTATTTTTAGTTGATTTAGGTTTATGGTTCAATTTTTCTTTTTTTTCTTTTTAATTTTATATAGGTACAATTAGATGGGGATGCCTTCAAATGGGATATGGTAGAAAAGCATACTCAGAGCCAAGAAGGTGTAGAAGAAGAGATGGCAAGAAATGGAGATGCTTAAAGGAAGCATATCTAGGCTCAAAGCATTGTGAGAGACACATGCATAGAGGGAGAACCTGTTCAAGAAAGCCTATGGAAGTTTTTTCGACAATAACAATAATAACAAGCATTTCAACAAACACATCATAACCAATGTCATCATCATATAGTAATAGAAGCCTTGTCATGTGTAAAAGAAAGGGGCAACTTCTTGCTCTATTTTTCTTTCTATTGATTACTTAGTGAGTTAAGTTTATTATTTTCAACAAGCATATTCATGGAATGAGGGGAGGTGTAGAAGCATAATAGCTATAGCATTTCCTTTTTTTACCCTTACATAATAGCTACAGCAACTTCTCTTTGTATTCAAGTGAAGGGAGCCATTCTTATCATGTGTGATAGGAATCTGTTCTAATCTTCTTTAATCCCTTTGAGAATAATTGTAAGTGGTCATAGGTCAATTTTGTATCTAATATCCCATTTTTCATTTTTATTTCTTTCATTCCTTGTACTTATGTAGTAATTGGTTCTTGGAAATGATATTAGTCATCTTTGTTTTCTGAATTTGTTAATTTGATCCCTAATAATAATAATCAATTGCCTAGTTTTTCGGGTTTCTAGCAATGCAATGTTTGTGTCAACTAGAATTTTCAGTCAAGTGCAAAGAATAAGTATCTTTATTGGCTTTTCATTCTGCACTATCCCCTCCCAAGTAAACTGTAATCTTGTAATCTTAGGATAAAGTCAAATTTAATATAAAAAAATTTGATTGATGGTGAAAAACCTAAGAATGTAAATAAAGTGGTAAGAGAAGAGACATGGTAGATGCATAATATAACGTCGTTTGATTAATCAAACCTCCATTTGTGGACAAAGGTGAGGGAGAAAATCCATTAATGAGAACAACTAGAGATGTAAAAGTGACTTAACTGGATTCACAAAATCACACCCCCTTATGCTGAAATACCTCTAAAAGTAGTGATACATGTCCTTAAATTCACTAGTAAAACCCTAAACTTCATAGTAATGGCTTTAAAACTATTTATTAGACATGGAGCCTAAACATAGTAGTAACTTTCTTTAACTCACATAGTAACAACCTTAAACTTTGTAGTAATGGTCCTAAAGCAACTAGTAACTATACTATAGGAGGTCCCTAAAAAGAGTGTTTAATTTCTTTAAATCCATTAGTAACACGCCTAAAACTTGTAGTGATGGCCCTAAAATTATGTACACTACAAGGAGCCTAAACATAGTAGTAAATTTCTTAAACTTGCATAGTAATATCCCTAAACTTTGTAGTAATAGATACAACTTGATTGTAATTGACTTGAGCCTCATCAGTGCTTTGCTAATGCTATTCATTCATCTTTAATGCCATACTTTGGCCTAAATGCTGGTTTTGACTTTAAATCATACAAAGGCATGCGCCTATCTGGTGCATCACTAGATATAGTCTCACTTTGTAGTCTGCTATATAGAACAGAAGCAGTCAGGGACTTCAAATCTCCATACTCGTACAAGGTAAGGGAAAGTGAAAATGATCAACTTATGATAAGGAACAGCAAATACTATATACAATGCAGATCTAAGTCCTTGTAACGCCAACCCAAATACTATATACAATGCAGACTACAAGAAGAAGAAGACCTTGCCATTAACCATGGGAATTTGATAGACATAGCATATCATAGATTGCTACTTATTGAATCCTACAAAAAGCCTTTAATATTAGCATATCAATAAGTTTATCTAGCTTATTCCATTCTGCTCACACCATGGTTGTGCATAGCTGCAAAACTCACAGGATGACAAAAGGACCAAATGAAGGGTGGAAGAAATGAGGGGAGGAAGGATGAAGAAATGAAGGGAAGAAGGATGACGAATTGAAAAGAAGAAAGTCGAAGAACTAAGGGGAGGAAGATCATAGAGGAAGCCAAAACTGGTAAAGAACAAAAATGGCAAAAGAAGAAGAACTGACGGAGGGAGTAAATCGTGGGATTCATAAGGCTTGTTAACAGAGCAAGGGCATTTTTGTCCATCAATTTTCATTTGGTCCTACAAAGTAATATTAATTTTTAAGGTCCTTCAGAGTAATATTTGGTTGGTCTGGGTCCTCCATACTAATTTTTCCTAAATTAAATTTGCCTTTGTAAATAAACATTTTCTTTCCTTTCCTTTTTATTTTCTTTTCTTACCTTCTTTTCATTTCTTTATTTTTACATGTGGTTGTTAGGGAAATTAAAATAAATTTAAGGCCTTATTAATTTTGCATAATTAATTTAAGGTAACTATTTCTAAGAACAGGTATTATGGGATGCCTAACAACTTCCCCACACATAATTAACTCTCGAACTTATTTTTTATTTGTAAACCATTTTCTTATAAAAAAGTTTTTTCAAAGTTTTTCCATTTAAAAATTAAAATTTTGGTGGCCACTCTACTACTTTATTTGGTTTTCATTTTTTGGGAAAATGAAACTTTAACTTTTTCTATGCCATGCGATTGCATTATGGGCGTGACACTTACGCTTTTAAGCAACTAAAAAAAATATGAGCAAAACTATCCCACACATGATTTAGAGATGGTAATGATAGTGTTTGCCCTTAATATTTGGCAAAACTAGTTGTATGATGAATGTAAGATATATGTGGATTATAAGAGTTTCAAATATATTTTTAGCAAAGGGATCTTAAGCTTAAGTAATGCAGATGGATGGAGCTACTTAAAGATGACAACTACACTATCTCTTATCACCCTAGCAAGGCTAATGTGATAGTAAACGAGTAATTATCATAGATATTGTGAAGCATTATTTCATGTTTCAAAGGATTTTACAAAGTGTTTCATGAGTTGTCTTACCCATTGCCTAATTATTTATATATGTGTATTTAGTTATTCAGTTATTAAAATATAAGATGTTATTTACTCATTAAATATTTGGTATTTCAAGTAATAAAGTTGAAGTACAAGTTTCTTCAATAAGGTGGACCAGCATTGGGTAAGCCTTACACAATTTTGTATGCTCTATGTTGTGTTGATTTTGTCTAATTTATTTGGTAATCTAGTTATAGCTCTATAAAATAGATAGGCAAGATCCCTCACCCCAAAAATAAATAAAATTAGTTGTTTAGAATTTGAAAGCAGAGTTCACCTTATTGTATAGATATTGTTTGAGCGGTTGTAGAAATTTCAAGAGGTCTTCTTTTTAGGAAGACTTTGTCAAATTTTCTAAAAGCATTTGGTCATGTAAGTGGAATGAAAATGTGTAGTGAAAAGTGAAATTGGATAGATGATAATTTTGGATATTATCACCAAGTTATGTTGTTATTACATCTAGTAAGAGTAATAAGTATCTAGATGAGTATGTTAGCCTTATAGATGTAGGTTTAATCTTACATTCCATGCCAATTACATCTTTAAACTTAAGGTGTGACACATAAACTTCCTTATTCATCTTTCTCTTCAATTTCACTTATTGAAAATCCCAACACCTATTATCAACACTCACTAGCCCATTTATATTTCACCTTTGCACCTTCCTTAAACCATGGCCTATAAATCCCTTAATACCTTTTAAATCACATTTCAATTTGTCATTGATTCCTCCCTTGCAAATTTTGTTATGCCACTTCCCATCTGCACCCATTCTATTATTAATATCATCACTTTCCTTCTTACACACCTTTCCCTTATTTTGATTCACACACATTATCTTCTTCTACCTTTCTTCTTCCTTCACCACTTTGACTTGTAAAATGCCAATGCTTTTTCCCATCTTCTTACAAGAGAAACTACCAATCATCGCCCATATGTCATATCAGTAGGGTTAATAATTGACATCACTCACTTTTATAACCTTTAGGTTCATGACCTAGGATTCCAAATCTATAGCAATAATTCTAAAGTCTCCCATTTCACAAAGACCTAGACTTTTAGAAGACCTAGGAAAAGACCTAAAACCATTTATTAGAGGCTAACTTAAATTAATTATCACTTTGGCTCTAATGTAATTTCTTAAGATTCTTCAATTTGATATTAGATTCTTCATTATAGCTACTTCACCTACTATGGCTTCCAACTTTATAGCATTGCATCCCTTCGAAAGAAATGTTAAAAAAACTATAGCTAGAAAAGGTAATGATTAAAGTCAAACTCCTAAAAGATCTTATACTCAAACCACCTCTAAACATTTAGAAAGCATCCTAACATAGGATATGGCCTCCCTCTTAAAATCCTGCTACATTCTTCTTCTTCAATAAAATTAAATATAAATGCATTATCTTCCACTTCTAAAATATCCAAACCCTCCTAAAGAATTTAGCTCTTCTTAATCACTGAAATAACCCTAGACTATTCAACACCTCTGAAATTAGCTTCCTAACCAAAGTTCTTCAATTCAAATAACTCTCTTCTTTAGCATCCCAATTCAGTACTATTTAAATCTCTCCTAAATCCAGCCCATCATCACCATTTGAATCAATGTCCATTACTACTAATTTATAAACAATAATTAGCAATAACAAAATCAATATCACAATCAAGAAGGAAAACCAAAAAACAAAACCACTAACAAACTATTCCCACTAAGGAGAAAGACACAAGGCTCTCACAGAAGAGAGAGAAAAGGTTTTCTTGAAAGTAAATGGATATCTTTAGTTTCTTTTATAGACCTTTTAAACTCTTCTTAATTTATTTTAAACTCTAAATGGATATGTTCAGATTCTTTCAAGTTTTATAAAGCATACATGTTGCAACATAATAAATTGCTATAAGAAAATCTCTTCAAACTCTTGTACATAGAAATTTTCTCTTACATAAAAGATCACCACAAAATTAATAACTCATATTTTATGAAATAAAAGCAAACAATTAAAGCTTATAGATATATAAAAGCTAACTTTTCTCAATTTTCTCATCTACAATTTTCTAGGATCTTTATTGCACAAGATATAGTAGAAGAGAGAAAGGAACAAGCAATAGACCATATTTATATGGCCCACACCCTATAATCATTGCAAAAGATCTAAGTTGATTACATACTTGTTATTTTGTCAAATAATTCAATAATACTAAAAGAATTAATTTGTAACGAATTTATGAACTAACTCATGCATCATTGATTTCAATTAATAAAGTCAACAAATTATAGCCATAAATTGATACCAATATACGCTTTAATGAAAATGTATTCACCTTCCAAATTGGCATAATGAAGCAACTGAATAAATAAAAGAGAGCTAGAATAGGCTGACAAGAGAATTAAAAATACTACAATGTCCACAAATGAAGTATCTTAATTTATTAAGAAATTAGAAACATTTATACAATATCAGAGTAAAACATATATGATCAATCTCTCTATGTTATATAAGACAAATAAAACACATAAATCTTAAATTTTTTTTATATATCTTATCTCAAATATATAAAGAGGTTTTCAAATACTTGGAAAATCAAAATACTTATATACAAAACACCATAAGGAATAGGATATCAATACATATTGACCTTTGTTACAAAGCATACTAGTGCTATAAAAAGTTGCAAATATCTTAAGAAGAAGCAACAAGTAAAATATACATAAACATATTTACAACTTTAACATGAACTTTTCTTTTCATTTTATAAATATGATAGCTTTTGGCACTCCATTAGTGAAATCTAATATGAATGACAAATATATTTTTCAATTCTTCAACAATTTTAGTCCTAAGTGTGCAAAGCTCAAAAATCCCATGTTATATTGAACTAACTTCTTCAAAAGGTATAATATACAGTTCCTCCATAAACGTTAGAAATGGACCAATTACAAAAGGAAATCCTTGAAAGAGGAGGATTTGAGGCCAAATAAAATTTGGATAAAATTCTAAATAATGGAAAATGAGGATACAAGGCTTAAGATGCCCACAAGCCAGAGTCGGAGTAGCTAAATAAAATTTGACAAAAATTAGTGACATTTTCGTAATTTCCTGTACATTTAAGAAAACTCAAAGGAGGGATCTTTAAATAGAAAATTTGAGTTTTCTGGAGTTTTCAGAAGCCCTAAAAATCATAGGAATCTCTAGAATGGTTCAAATCCTTCCAATTTATGTTTTAGAATGTCGGTTGACCTGAACTTTGATTAGTTCATTCGAGAAGGTTTTAAATCTAATTTAAGTGAAACTAAGGGCATTTTATGAATTAGAAGACCTAAATTTTATGATAAAAAAGACAGTTCTCAAAAAGGAGTTAAAATGAGTTTAAATGGAGCAAACAGGCGCATAGAGATAAAATGGTCATTTTGAAAAATTATAAAAGAGGCTTCTTAAGTAAGATTACACCTCATCACCTTCTCCAAGCTTCCACTTTCAGAATTTTGAGTAGCCATGGTGTGATATTAAGGGAAGGGTGAGAGAAGAAGTTTTAGCCCCGTTTAGGTAAATAAACTGCCTCATTTCATCCTGCACTAGTTAAGAAAGTTATTTCTCTCTCTAAGAGCTCTCTAATAGTGGTTTTCTTTTCTTGAAAACTTGAAGATTCAGATCTGACCTAAGCTAAAAAGGAACTCTTTTCAAGAAACCAATTGGTGGATAATAATCTACATGAAGATAATTTCATTTTAAGGAAATACTTTACTTGAAACACTTGCAAAATCTTGTGTTTCCAACCTATTTAAGCTTCAACCTAGAGAGAGAAAGTGAGAATGAGAGTTTTTCTTCATGTTTTCTTGATGAAACCAAGGGTTCTGGATTCCATATCTAACATTAGTTTTTCTTGAATCATGAAAAGATGCAATCTAGACTATGATTGCATAATGGTTCAGCCTAGGCTTCTTCAATGGCTAACCATATTATTTTCCACTCCTAATTAGTATATTTAGATGTTATTTGATGCAAGGAACAAGAATCTAAACTTAGAATTTATTGAAACTTTGGAATGTGCAAGTTAGAGTTTTATGGTTCCATATTCAGCCAAGAGCAATTTCTAGGGGTCAGGAAGTTGTCCAATGGATTCTTGGACTATAGATAGTCTTAAAATGATATAAGAACAATAATAGAAGCACTAAATTGAATTTAAAAATCATGGTTTGAAGGATGAAAGTTTAGGTTCCTTTTTAGACATAAAGAAGCAACTTGGTGTTTAGCTCCTTAAATTGAATCTATGATGGCTCCAAGGAATCTAAATGGAGTCAAGTGACTTAGATTAAAGGAGAAAATAGAGCCAAGATCATTAATTCCAATAGTTGCTTCATTGTGTCTTGTATGGAACCATAATGGAGTCATCAAACAAAGTAACTTTACATAAAGTTTGTATAAAGCTAAAGCTTGCTTCAATGATGTAATTATATCCTATTTGATGTATCTAGGCCAAAAGAATCAAGTACCACCTAATTATATATGCTTAGCCAAAAAAGAGAAGAGGTATTAAAAAGAAAAGTGTTGTGTTCTTACTTGAAGGTAGCTTTTTAACCTTTCTCTCATGCATTGGTTGGATGTTTACTTGTCATTGTGTGCTTGTGTGTATGTTTGAACTATGAGAAATGTTTCTAGTCATTCTTTACATGTATGGTACCATTATGTTTTTTGAAATGAGTTTATGTATGCAATATAGCTTGAATGGGTTTAGTTATACCAACAGTCTCTTAGCATGGGTGAGGATGAGCCCAAAAGTCCATAAAAATGGGTGAGACAGAGCCAAAAGTCTTAAAAAGAGTGAGGCTAAGTCAAAAGTCCCTTGAAAATGGATAAGGCAAATCCGAAAATCCTAACAAAAATGGGTGAGGCTAGACCAATGCCCTTGAGAGCTTATGTATGATATGTATGAGTTACTAGTAGCTTAAATTTCATGCATGCATTCTTTAACCTTGTATATGCATCCATTATGTATTTTTGAAGGGGTAAAGAGTTATTAGGATTCTTTGAATGTCACTCTTCCCCATTTTCCATCTAACCATGTCTAGGTGAAGCTCAAGGAAGCAAAATGGAAGCCAAAGAGCATGATGTGCAATACTTTGACAATAGAATAGTTTCTAACAAAATGTAATATTAAAGCATGTATGTATGAGTAGTTTATGACATGTAAACCATTGAGCATGTATAAAAGTATGTGAATATCATGTATGAATGGAAATTGGAATCAAATGTATATTTACATGAGTTTTTACCACCCATGAGCCTTTATGTACAAGTGTATAAATGCAACTGGCAAGGTGAGAATGAACTTCATCATAATGTGAATGATTTGGCATGTTTTTATATACTATAATTGTACTTTTAGACTTGCCCAAGTGGTTGTGAAAGGATGAGAAGAGCATTTGGTACCTTGTTATCCCATTTTGGAATTCAAATTTGACCAATCCTTGAGCTAAACCAAAGTCTGACCAAATGGATGAGTTTTTGCATGAAATTGGACAAATAAGTAAGTGTCATCTAGAGATTTTCACAGAGCCAAAGATCACTCAATTTAGAGCTCTATAGAATTTATTATGATTTTTCAAAATTAACCAAATTGTGTACAAATCATATGTGCACTATTTATATGGTCAGTTTCCTTCTCTATATCACGTAGGGGTCAAATAAATTCCAATGCTCCTAAAATGTTACAAGCATAAATTGATATCATAAGCTTTTTATAACCACCAAGATCACCTCAATTGGAAATCTTTAGAGAGAAAACCAAATTTTTAAAGTTATAGGTCCTGGAGCTGTCTTAGAATTGACCTAAATTACTATTCTATTACTTTTCCTAGGCTAAATGCTTCTAGCTTGGTTTGGAACTATTTTTAGTCATTAGTTAATATCCAAATATTTCTAGAAAGCTATCATATACGAGATTTTGATTTTTCTAAAATTAGTTATGAATTGGCAAAGTTATGAAAAACTTATGATAGAAACCCGAGAGTAATTCTGCTTGCTCATGAAATTTGGTTCCAAATTTGTGGCATATGAGATGAATTGGGATGTTTATGACTTGAATAGATATGTTATGGATGAAAAATAATATTGGTAAGTTTAAAAGGCCCCCAAAGCTATGAATCATGTATAGGGCTTTCCCATTACACAATCATCCATGCATAAAGTATATATTTTCATAATAATGTGTTCCAATATGTATAAGATATGTTGAGATAGCCCATATGACCATAGTGTAAGAGCTATAAAGTTAAGGTATTATGTAACGAATGTAATTTTCGTAAAATGACGAAATGAGCTATATAAAAGTAAGTCCTCTAAAATGACCTAGATAATATCCTAAAAAATTTGGTTTGAGTTCTAGACTCCTAAAAATTATAATTCTAGGCTCAGATAGAAAGAAAAATGGAGTTAGGATGGAGAAATAATTTGCGACGGAAACTGACGAAACATAATGGTATTTTCGTAAATAAGTGCAACTTTGGAAAAACCACATAGGAGGGCTTTTTAAATGAAAGTTTTGAGTTGCTCAAGGATCTCAGAGGCCCTAAAAACTATGGGAAGCCCCGAGACCGGTAAAGCCCCACCGGTGTACATTTTTTAATGTTAGTTTACCTAAACTTTGACCGATTCATTTAGTAAGGTTGTAGCCCAAATTGAGTTATTCCAAAGGTATTTTATTAAATTGGGAACCTAAATTTTATGATGAAAAAGACGATTCTAAAAAAGGAGCTAAAATGAAGCCGAAACGAAATTACCATTACGGAAGGACAAAATTAGAAATAAAAGCTTCTAGAATGTCCTAAACACTTCCACACTTTTCTTCCATCTTCTCCCTTTTATTGAGCACGAAATTTTCTGCCCAAAATGCAGAAGTTATTCTGCTTTCAGAGGCACACAAGAAGGAGGAGAAAAAGAGAAAGAAAACTAAGGAGAAACTAGGTAATTTCATGGATTTTCTTACTTCATCTTCCTCCAATCTTGTTCTCCTCTCTTCCTCCTTTCTTTCCATGGATTTTTTGAATGATTTGGTTCTGTTTTTGACCCAGGCCTAAGGGGGAAAATTCAAATTTGCCAAGGAGAAGGGAATTAAGGAAGAAAAGCTTTGAAAACAAGCTTGAAACTAAGGTATTTTTCCATTCTTGATTGCTCCTCTTTGTGGTAGTTTCGGCTAGCCTAGGGGGGATAGAAAGAGATGGATTTTGGGCAGAACCAAGGGAGAAACCTAAGGATAAGTGTGCAAGGATTAAACATATGGCAAGAAATTCCAAAAAAAAACTAATAGAAAACAAGTTAGAAAAGTGTAGAGCTTTCTATAGTTTTACAAAATTTGATTTTGTGTGAATGTTTCCTTGGCTATTTGAATGTTCCCTTGAGCTCCTAAGACCTCTAGAAAGCCTCCCAAGTAGCTCTCCTATCAAGGAAAAATCACAAAGTCCATGAACCTCTATTATGGTGTATATTTCGGCCAAGCTAGGTTTATTAGGCTAGGGAATGTTTCAATTTGTTCTAGCTTTTATTTGGGACTTCATATGATGTTAGAAGATGGGAAAAACCATTAGGGAAAATTTAGGAGCC
The DNA here is from genome assembly GCA_032878935.1 of Erythrophleum fordii. Taxonomy (NCBI): domain Eukaryota; kingdom Viridiplantae; phylum Streptophyta; class Magnoliopsida; order Fabales; family Fabaceae; genus Erythrophleum; species Erythrophleum fordii. Next base: position 23,398,455 of record JAVQMF010000054.1, on the reverse strand, counting down.
ATAGGTTGGGAGATGGGATAATGGTGTCCATAATTGTGCCTTATGAAGCAACTTGGTCTTTCAATGGTGCAATTGAATATGTGATGGCTCCAAGAACCTTAAATGAGTCCAAGAAGTTTATAAATAATGAGAGAATGGAGCTTAGAACTTAGATGATATGAGTTGCTTCAATGGACCATTTATGGAACCAATATGCCCATTATGGAACCAAGTGTGTGTTTAAGAGTGAACCTAGTGTCTTGGCTTGCTTCAAGTGTGTAATTGTGTGATTTTTGTGATATCTAGGTCAAGAGAATCCTACTCCAACTAACTGCTCTTGTGAGACCAAGAAGGGAAAGGAAGTGGCAAAGTAAGCTCGAATAAATTAAAAGGTAACTCTCCACCTCATTCTCTTGCATTCTTGTGTGCATATATATATGTTGTGTGCTTGTATATGCTCTTGTGATTTGAAAACATGCCACTTGATGTCTTGAAATTGCATTGGTACCAATGTGTCTTCTTGAATGACTATGGTTATAGAAAGAGCTCATAAGGGTGAGGTGATGCCAAAAGTCCCTTGATGAAGGTGAGAAGATGCCAAAAGTCTCATAGCATAGGTGAGACAAGGCCAAAAGTCCCTTGAATGGGTGAGGCTAGGTCAAAAGTTCCTAGGCCAAGAGTGAAGCAAATCCAAAAGTCCTAGAAATGGGGTAAGGCTAAACCAAAAGTCCCTAGAGCATGAAGTGGTCTTGACATGTTGATGTGGCATGAAATGAGATTTATTGCACACTTTATGCTTGCATATTCATATATTTGATATATATATGCCTTTAATGTGGTGTGAATGGGTGTGTGAGCTATTGAGATTCTTGGAATCTCACTCCCCTTTCCCTCTCATGCTTAAAATGTCTAGGTAGTGCCCAAGGCCAAGAAAATGCAAGCCAAGAACACTAAATGGCTACACTTTGTTTAATTTATAGTTTGAATTGTAATTGAGTGTCAAGAAGTATTGTACATATTATTTTTGGTTGTGTAAGACCTTGAGCATATGTAACATGGTGTATAAACTACATATATAATGTATGTATTATTAAATCAATGAAGTTATGTAATTGGACCTTTGAATGGCATGTGTGTTTAGTGCATAAATGGATGTTGAGAGACCAAATTAAGATGTATGGGGTTTGGGACCATTTGGACAGCCTCTACAAGTCATATTTGTGCTTTGAAAATTGCCCAAGAGGTGCCAAACAATTAAGAAAGCCATTTGGACAAATTGGTTACCCATATGGAACAAAAACTTACCATTTTAGGAGGCTATACCACTTTTTATCCAAATAAACTCTTCTTGGTTTGAAATTTGGCATGCATCTAGAGCTTATTGAGAGCTTTCTATGAAGCTAAAGTTGGTAATTTTTGGAGGTCTGCGGAATATTTGGCGAATTGTTGAAGTTAAAAATTTTTCTAGTTTTGGTCCTTGGTACTATAGCACTGGTCCAAAATTAAATTCTATCACTCATGGGGCAAATGATGTCCAATTGCCATAAAATTTTATATAAAGAAACTAAATATTCCCAGTGATTTGTGCCAACTAGAAACACCTCATTTGGAGGTCTAGAGAAGGAGATATGAATTTTTGAACATTCTGTCTAGTATCAGGTTACCCGACCTGAGTTACTGTTCTATTAAATTCTGAGATTCAGACTACCTAAGCTGATCTAAAAATATTTTTTTCCTCTAGCTAACATCCACAGATTTCTAGATTGGTATCATTTACATCAATTATATTTTTGTGTAATTAATTGGACATTTTCAAAGTTTACTGCAGAATCTGTGATAGCATCAAGAGGCAGTTTGACCTCTGGACATTTTTGGATATCAAACGCCCTCTGTGATAGATGTTATGGTCTGGGAATATTTATAGTGTGAATTAGACATCAATAGATTTCTATATTAGCCAACAATGTGTGATTATGATTTTTCTAAAATTTAGTTATGATTTTTCAAAGTTTGTCCAGAAAAAGGACCAAATCTGGCCGCAAATAAGCCTCCATATTCCATGTTCCATTTCGGTTTTCATGAGTTGTGGGCATGATTTTATGATGCAAATAGTTGTATACATGTAATTAAATTTGAAAAAGTATAGTATGAGCTCACACGGTCCACGTGACACCGAAACGAAATTTTTATACGCGACGCAACGCAAAAATAATCAATATTTTAATGCCATTTTCTTGCCTCTCATATGTATTGGTTGATATAAGGTATAAAGATAGCATGGAATGAGCTAAAAAAGTATGGTATTACATATTACAAAAGGCATTATGAACCAAGAAATTAATGATCACCATGTTAAGAAGCTCAAAATTCAAAATTGATTAACTGAGAAAAAAAGCACTAACACATTTCAAAATCAAAACTGCTAGCACAATCCATCAAGCATTCTATGAATGCTCATGATGGCAAATGTAATTTAACCATCGTAGACAATTTCCCTTATCTTTATCCAATCAACATAGTATAGTGTCTGAAGTCACAAAAACTTTTAACTAACTAACAATTTGTTGTTGTTCAAAAATATGCTCACTTTACCTTCTCATCATGTTATAGGCAAGCCACCTCTATATTTCATCATGAGTCTCCTTCCATTCATGGGCAAAAAAGGCATCATATATGGCCAAATTCTTCATATAGGACTTCAGTTTGGTCCTAACAAACACCCTTAAGCTTGTTGATAGCATCCAATATAGATCATCTCTCTATTCTTTGCCAACTATATGCAAGTACAAAACTAGCTTTTTTTTTACAATTATGATATTTGCACAATATAATGCTAAGGTAGATCCTTCAAGAGTGGAAGGAGGAGCTAAAAATTTTAACCTACTTTCAAGAACACCATCTTAGACATATGATAAACTGTTATACTTAAGATAGACATATTTGCATCTTCTCTAGCACTATAAAGGTTTCTGTAGAATAGAGACTGAAGAGGTGAAGCCTAATTATACCTACCCGTGTGAGATTTAATCCCTTTTAGTCACTCTTTTTTCAATAAGATCTTCTCTTTGGAAAGAATATTGGTCCTATTAAGAGAGCCTAAAATGTGACTGTGTATTGATCCTCCTTATCAACAACATCATTAAATTTGGAAATTATGCTATTAAAACTAAGACATCCCATAAAAAGTCTCCCCAGAATGCCAAAATCTTTAAGTCAAAAAGATGCTAATTCGCCTCTTTTTATGCCTTTATAAATGTTATCTCAAATGAATTTGAATAGTAACCAAAAATCAATGAAACTCTAGCATAAATGGTACACATAGTTGTTGCTTACTTGAAGCGTACACACAAGTATACATATCACAATAATAATAAAGTGATGAATAGAGTATCGTACCCACAAGGATTTTTTGCTAAGATAATTGCTAAGTACTAAAATTATACACCTTAATCTAAATCAACCTAATAATAAAAAGTGATATGAAATTAAACTAAACTAAAGACATAAAAATAAAATAAAATAAAAGCAAGACATCATTTTAGATGAAATTGGAAAGTAAAATAATTTAGGATTATGATTTCCCCTAATATTTTATATAAACTAATTACCTCTTTTCATCTTGTTATTAATGTCATTAATAGCTTACGACTCTAATTTACCTATAAGCATCTTTTAAATTACATATAGGTATTCCCCTAACCAATTTATAATTTCTTATGCAATTAATTTAAAAGCTTAATCAAGAATAGGTCCTACTATGGCTATGTAAAGCCCGTAGGTATATTTCTATCCTACAAGAGAATCAATCCATTCAACAACCCACACTACCCACATAGAAGCATGAAACAGAAGAATTGAATAATTAAATTATACCATTAATTGCAAAAAAATAAAGTAATTATAACATATTATAAGCTAGAGTTCATCACAAGCCCAAATCAACAAATTTAGCTCATAACTACAAGAAATAGCAACATTAAAAGCAGATCATAAACTAAAAGGACAAAGAAATACAAGGAAAAGTAAGGGAAGAAGAGAAAAACTAATTTAATTGGTAAATCTTCTTCAAATTCAAGCTTCTCCGATGGCAAATGAAGCCCTAAACCCTTCTTTCTCTTCCCTAAGACCTTCGAAATGGTGGCCTTTCCTCGAAACCCTTTAAAACCTTAAAAACTGCGACCAAAAACAATGCGTTTACTTTTTTCTTTTAAACTATGCTGCGACACAGCTGAATTTTTATCTACAGTGGTTAAGAGCACCACGGCATGGAATTTTACACTACAACACTTTTTAGTCCTATTTCTCTTCAAGTCGCAACACTTACATTTGTCACCATGGCACTGCATTTTTTTTAGCAATGGTTTTGAGCGTCATCTTTTTCTCTTTTTATTTTTCTTCTTCTCTTTTTTTTTTTTCTTTTTCTTTTCAATCATCTTTTAGCAAATCTTCTCAACTCTTGTTACTCTACATTTCAAGACTTCCAAACTTGTTTTTTAATAATTTTAACCCTACAAAAACATAAAATTCATCTAACTACTATTTATAATTTACTAACAATGGTTAAAAAATTTAACAACCTAAAAATCTAGATAAAAATACAAAATATTATTTGTAATTAACTAATACAAAAAATTGACTCAAAACCAAAGAAATAAAATCAAAACTTAATAAATATTAACTTAATTAATGTTTATTAATTTTATATATAAAAACATAAAATAAGTTCAATATTCATATGATAAATCCCTTAAAATATTGAAAAAACCATGACAAATTAGAGACTTATCACACCCCCAGACTTACCTCTTTACTTGTCTCTAGGTAAAGCCATATCAAATAACAAAATTCCTTCCTTCATAAATTTTCATATCTAGTATTGATAGATAGATGTCTTCAACAAATGCATTAAGTATAATTAGTAAGAAAATAGAGTAATGCATATAAGTTTTAGAATTCCAGAGTTGATGACAAATTTTCTAAACCCATGATGTGTGTGTGAAGAACCATGCTAAAATATAATTGTAAACCCTATAATAATACATATAAATCAAAGTACACAATAGACCTCTCCCTTAAAAACTTCATATGCTTGCTTTTCTACCCTCTCTCCACTAATGTAGGCTATTGGATAACCCATTAATCAATAGGCCTTTTAAGATTGTAATGGGGTTATGGTCATGGCTATTACAAGAAAAATGATATATGGAAAATTGTGAGAATGATTTAAGAGAATAACTATAAAGCACAATAATGAAAGATAGAATTCTCTCTTTTTCTCATTTTTTTTCTTTCTTTTCACTTTTACACCCCTAAACTTAGTTCATTTTGATCCATCAAATTTTTCTTTTTCTTCTTTTGGTTAATCCTTTAGCACTTTTTTTCCCTTTCTTTTTAGTTCCTCTTTCTAATCATCATAATTTTCATGTCCCTCAAGAAACAAAGAACCATATAATCATTGTTCCTACACTTCTAATGTGTATGTCTCTCATGAGAAAATAACAATTATTCACTTTAAACCCATATTATGCCTTATTTCACCCCTAAAGCTTCTTGTTCACATAATATTAAATGTTAATTATTCTCTTGAAAAAGGGGTAAGAACATTACTTTTCAGGCTAAAGTCATGAATGTGGTTTAAAAGAAGAAATTTCATGCAATTATATACATATTTCACTTAAGGCTCAATAAGGTAGTAGTGATATACTTTGGGAAAAAATAGTAGATTTAAAGTCTTAAACATAACTAATGAATGCATAAATCACGTTAATAGATTAAACAAAGCCTAAGATTTCTCCTTAAGAGACTATAAAGTAAGTTTTAAAGTCTTAGGTTATAACCCACATACATTAATTAAAACTAACAATTATTCTAAGTATGGTGTAAGTGCACAAAAAAAGTGTCAATAAGTAAGGAAAATATCGCCATTAACATCAATCTCATCTAGAAATTGCATTAACTAACATTTCCTATCATTTATACCCTATCAAGTAATTGAGTTCCTCAATGGCATCCGACATCAACTTAAAAAATAAATATAAGATAGGTAGGCAAAACTTAAACTCAAAAATTTTGAAAAATAGGGAGTTTTTTAATAAAATTTTGCATAAAAATATAAAAATTAAAAGTAACAAAATTCAAATTTCTAATTTGGATTCCCTAACCCCAAACTTAAAATGAACATTTTCCTCAATGCTCAAAATGTAATATTCGGTTCTCTGAAAACCAGAGAAAACATAAGAAACATAGCGTACGACTCTCTGTTAACGAACGAAACTCACTGGATACAAAAGAAAGTCCCCTGAAATGAGATAGTTAAGGTCCTAAAAAATTTGGGAAGCATTCTAGACTCCTAAAAATGAGAATCCCAAGCTCAGACAGAAAGAAAAACAGAGCTAGAATGAAGAAACAACTTCTTACGAAAAGCCTACGAAACACAATGGCATTTTCGTAATTTTGACTAAATTTTGGAATTCACACAGGAGGGCTTTTTAAATGGAAGTTTTAAGTTCTTTGAGGTTCTTAAAGGCTTTGAAAACCATGGAAAGCCCCGGGACAATTAAAACCCCTCCGATGGACGTTTTTTAATGTCAGTTGACCCGAACTTTAACTAATTTGTTCGAGAAGGTTTTAGCTCCAATTTGAGTGATTCCAAAGGTATTTTACTAAATTAGGAATATAAATTTTATAATGGAAAAGACGGTTCTCAAAAAGGAGCTAAAACGAAGGAGAAACGAAAATGCAAAGTATGAAAGGCAAAATTGAAATTTTTTAAAAAGTCATTTTTCCTTAACTATATATAGGTGGCGCCTCACACTTGCCCTCATTTAACTTCAGATTTTCCAGCCCCAAATCAGAAGAAGAATGCTAAGGGAGAGGCGCCCAAGAGAGGAAGAAGGAGGAGGAAGAAAACCAAGCTTAAGGTATGTTTTCATGGTGATTTTCCTTACTTTTCTTCATCCACACCTCCTCTCCTCCCTTCTCCTTTGTTTTGGATTAAAATGAAGTTTACAAATCTAATTCAAGGGAGAAATTCAAGGGAAATTTTGGATTTGAAGAGAGGAGCTTGGAAAAATCAAGATTCAAGCCAAACTAAGCAAGGAGACAAGGTAAAAATGCATTCTATGATAGCTATGTTGATGTCTCCTTCTTCTCCATTTCAACCTAGCCTAAGAACCATAGGAAGATCTGATTTTCAAGCCCAACCAAGTATGATTCTTAGGTATTTGATGGAGAGGAATAAGAATATGCAAAGAAAATCATGAAATAGGCATTAGGATTCAAGATGCAAAACCTAGGCTTTCTAGTGCACCTTTCAAATTCTAAATTTATGTGATGCTTCCTAGGTCTAAGTTAGAGTATAAATGAGTTCTTGAGACATCAAAGATGCTCCCCACAAGCTTCTCACTTCAAGAAAAGCAAGAGAACTCCAAGAAGCCCAAAGGAAGCCTATGTCTCGGCCTAGGCCTGTTTGTGTAGGTGGGGGAGTTTTAAATTTTTCTAAGGCTATTTTTGAGTCATATTTGATGAATGAAAATGAGGGGAGGTCTTGGAAAAAATTTAGAACTCATGGAAAGTGATTTGGTGCCTTAGGTTCCATATTATGACCTAAAGAAGCAACATGGTACTAGGCCTTTTGTTTTGATGATGTGATGACTCCAAGAGGCTTAAAAGGAGTCAAGAATCAAATTTGAAAGGAAAGAATGAGGCCTAAAAAGTATTTGAAGGATGTTGCTTCATTAAGTGCATTTATGGACCATAATGGAGCTTATAGAGCAATCTAGCATCTAAGCAAATTGTATGGTCTTAGAGATTGTTTCATGAACCTAATTGGCTCCCATAAATTGTATCTAGGCCAATAGAAACCATCTCCATGAATTTGTAGGTATGTGGCCGAAAGAGGAGGCTTAAGTCCAAAGGAAAAAGTGTGTAATTGTGTGCAAGGTAGCTCTCTCCACCTTCTCTCATGCATGGATGTGTGTTTAGCTTATTTTAGAATGTGTGTATGTGTATTTTCAAGCTATGGAAAGTATGCTAGCATGCCTTTACATATTATGCTTCTTGATGCCATGTTATGTTTTCAAATGTTTACATGATATTTGTATGAGTTTGCTTGAGTGTGGGAAGTGTAACACCCCGAAATTTATTAAGGTGTTAATTATGGATTAAGATTAATCAAGGATAATTAATAGAGCATAATTAGGCAAGTTAGTGAATAGGTATTCTAGGGAGATAAATTGTTGATATGGGTTAAGGATTTATGTAGGATAGAGATTTACATCTAGGCCCAAATTAATTAAATCATGATAAGAGGCTAATGGAGGCCCAATGAACTAGAGGTAGACCCAAATTAATTTAATGAGATAGAGGCCCAAGATTTATCTTGTGTAGGCTCAATTAAGTGGCCCAATTACTCTTGTGCAGACCCAAGCCCTTGAGCCCTTCAAATTAGGCCCAAAACCTATTAAACTTCAGCAACCCAATGAGTGAAAACTGGCCCAACAGAATTAGGCAGCCCAACACTTAAAAAACTGGCCCAATAAGCAAAATCTGAAACCCAATTGGATTTGGACTTGGAGCAACCCATGACCCAGCCTTTTGACCCAACTTAAACCCATCTAAACCCTAATGCTTCAGCCACACCTTCATTTTTCTGAAACTCAAGAGGCAAATTCGGAGGTTGAGAAGGAGGCTAGGGTTTAGGGCAAAGATTTTGTATTTCCACACACTTAGAGCAAGATTTGGCCAAGGTAATAGTTATAGAACTTAACCCCCTCATGTTTCTCTTTAATTTGGTCCAATTAGTTTTTCATTCAGAGGATTTTCACTTTACCCAAAATCTGAAATGTGGTTATTTGGGGATTTTCTTGATGAAATTCGTAGGTTGAGGTTAAGGCTAATATTAGATGAGTTTAAACCCTCATTTTGATGCTTTCTTTTAAGGTTTGAGACCCCCATAGCTTATTTATATTATGGGCATTAATTTTGTACGAATTTGCTTAGGATTTTGGGTGACACATTGAAAATTCTGGTGGGAGATACTTGAATCCGAATTTGGGATTTGTGGTGGCTGTTGCAATTATCTGCAAGTGAGGTAACCGGGGTTTAATTAATTCCATGCATGTATCTAATTTAATTTCATATTTGCTATATATGAATGATTTGAAATGTTGAATGAATTGGTTGGCTATCTATTGTATTATGATTGGACCTTGTGAGTCCATGGTGGAGCTGTGGTGCGGCTGCCACCCGTGCATGTGCTACGATCGAGCACCGGGTATGATCAACCCCAGATGCACTGAGCCCTGGTGTGCTCAATGGGGAGTAGGTGCCGTGGACGGGCCTCTCCCGGTGTTAATGGCCTTTAACATGTTAAATATATGATTGCTAGTATGGGATAGTAATCATGATAGCCTAATTGTTTCATTTGCTGAAATGACTGATATGATTCTGGTATGGATTTTGATTCATGCATATATGTTGATTAAACTGGATTATATGATGGAATTATTTTAGTTACTGAGATTTATATCTCACCCCGTGTTATGGGATCAATATTTCAGGTGAAGGTTCCTCGGGTAAGGATAAGGGTAAGCAAGTGGATGAAAATCCATAAGCTTCAACCTATGGGGAGATGGCTACACTTAGGCTGACTTAGCTAGTACAGATGCTAATTTTGTATTCCTTAATGTATAGCATCATCATGTATCTGCATTGCCAAGTGTAGGCTTGAACATTTGATTTATTGAGAATGTATGTACTAAAGGGTTAGACCCCCTCTTGACTTAGTATTTGATGTATGGATTCATATGATCTGCTGTAAACTTTGTTGACCTATAATATGGTTGTCAATGGAAATGTAACTCTTGAGATATTGGTATGAACCCCCATTGTATGGAACCCCTATTGATTGAGTATTAAAGGATAGTATCAGGTAATTCATGTATATTCTGTTGTTGCTATTTTATAAACTTGCTAATAGAGGGTGATTAGAGAACGGAAATGGGCATATAAGTTTTGAATTGGTAAAGGAAGAATAGCTAAGTAAATAAGGTAGATAAATGCCATTAGAGCTATATAAAATGAGGGGAAGTGACCTTAGAGTGTCCCTAAGAAGAGAAATGGAGTGTAGGAGGCGAAATATAGTAAAACTAGTGACAGAAGGGAATCACGCCGCAGCCAGGAAGGCTTCGCCGCGGCCTAGGGAGTGACAGTGGCGAGGGACGCCGCGGCTTGAGAAATCTCGCCGCGGCGCGGAGTGAAAATAATCGCCCAGGAGGTGACAGGACGTAACCTCGCCGCGGCGCAATAAGTCTCGCCGCGGTGCGAGTCAAGAAAATTAATTAGGGAGGTTACAGTAGCAAAACTCGCCGTGGCGCCACATAGGTTGGCCGTGGCGCAGGTCCAACTCACCGCGGCTATCGCCGCGGCAAAAGTCAAGAAAATTCCAGAGAGCAACTTGGCCGCGGCGCAAGTTTAAAAATTTGGTTTTTGAGCTCCAGAACCTAACGTAGCCGCGGCGGGAAAGTTCCAAGTCGCGGCGCAGGTCCCCAAACTCCTATATTTGACCTAGAAACCTTAATTTCAGTAAGGATAATGTTAGGGAATAGTTTGAGTACATTGGTGGGATATTTTGTTGGTTGAAATTGATTAATGGATGAATCCTAAACCTTTAATGATGGTACAAACCCCTTTTATGCATGTTCCCGTTATGGTTGTTAGTTGATGATCCTAGTAGTATCAAGGTTTAAATTTCCCCTATATTTTCTTAATGTAATTAATTGCGATGACTCCAAACCTTGATCATTATCTATTAATTGTGTATTTAGCTGTAATCACTGATATTAGTATCTAGGGTCGTCACAGGAAGGCCAAGAACTCTTCCCTTGGGTGAGGATGAGCCAAGAACCCTTGAGCTTAGTTGAGACAAAGTAAAGAGTCTCCTAAAAACAAAGTGGGCTCCCAAGAGTATGGTTGAGTCCAAAGCTCTTAAAGAATGGGTGAGGCAAGCCCAAAATCCATGAGGAGAAGTGTGAGGCCAATCAAAGCACTTGATGAGCTCTTGAATGTTTTGTATGATTGATTCACATGCCAAGATTGTTTTAAAATATGCATGTCTTCCACTTTTACCATGCATGCATTTGAAAAGCTTACTTTGCACATATTATGTATGATTGAATGGGAGATGAGCTATTGGAATTCTTTGAATCTCATCCCCTCCTTGTAACAACCGGGAAAAGGGAAAAGGAAAAGAAAGAGAAGAAAAGCTGAAAATTTTCGAAATCCAAAAATTTTCCCAAGTCTTCTCGCAATAGCGAGAAATGGTCTTGCTGTAGCGAAAGTGCCTTCTCGCAATAGCGAACGTGATTCTAGCTATAGCGAGTGTGAGCATTCCATACAAAAACCAGGGGGCTGCTCGTCGTAGCGTGCGCCATAATAAAAGTGAGGTCTGGAACTGATACGAGGTCACTGTAGCGAAGGATAAACCTCGCCATAGCGAAGGGAATTTATACATGCTTGCCATAGCGAAGGTTAAACCTCGCCATAGCGAAGGTTAAACCTCGCCATAGCGAAGGCAGCTGACACGAGCTCGCCGTAGCGAAGGTTAATTTTCGCCATAGCGAAGGTCAGTCCGGAAGAGAGTAAAAGGCGAGAAATTTACTTCTTTAAACGCTCCAACTCATTCTTTCTCTCATATTTGCCCTAGACTTCGACCCAAGGAGAGAAAAAAGAGTGGAGAGTGAGAGAAACCAAGAGAAGGAGGAAGAGCAAAGGAAAGGTAAGCAAGTTCCTCTCATTTCTTCTTAGAATTCTGATCTCCTCTCTTTGCCCTCTTTTCCTATGGTTTTTTTTGTGAAATTAGTTGGATTTTGGGTATGGGTCAGAAGAGGGAAAGTGGAAAACACCATTGAATTTCCTTGTTTTCTTTGAAAATGTTGTTTCCACTACCATGGGAGCTTGAGAGAGAGAAAGAATTGATGGCATTCTAAAGAGAGAGAGAGAATCCCTAAGTTCTTAGATGTTATAAGGGTTTAATCTGAAGAACCTTTAAGAGTTGTTAAGTTATAAGAGTGTAATTACATGCTTTTGTGTGTCTAGGCTCAAGAGAAACACCTCCATCAAGGTGTGAGTGTGAAACCAAGAAGGGAGAAGAGGAATTGAAAGGAAAAGCTAGTGTTGGCTCCAAAGGTAGCTCTCTTTCCACTCTTTCTTATTGCATTCTTGGATGTAATAGTCATTGTACGTTTATGTATATGCTTGTTGTGTGAAACATGCCTTATGCTATTGCTTTGATGCATTGATGCCAATGTGCTTGTGTGTTAGATTGTGAGATTTGTTCGGGTGAGGTAGTGCCGAAAGTCCCTTGAGATGGGTAAGGTGAAGCCAAAAGTCCCTTGAGATGGGTGAGACAAGGCCAAAAGTCTCATAACCGAGTGAGGCCAAGTCAAAAGTCCCTAAACTCGGGTGAGGCCATCCAAAAGTCCCTAAACTCAGGTGAGGCTAGACCAAAAGTCCCTAGAGCCCATTTTTGGCATTGTTGTGATTTCCATAGCATGTACAATATGTATTATGTGAATGAGAATGGTTGGATGCCAAATTACATGCTTTGACTTGTTATATGCCTTGATTGTTTACTTGAATGAGTGCATGAGCTACTGAAATTCCCTGAATCTCACCCCTTCCCCTCCCAACTTAACATGCTAGGTGGAGCTCAAGGAGAAGCAAGTGCACACCAAGGAGCCTAGAAACATGTGTAGCTAGATGTTAGTTTATTTTGACTATTTTTTATGTAATTTTGATGTAAAAAGGTGCCAAAATAAATATGCACCTTCTATTTTTGAGATGTACATGTTGTAGCAAGTGTAAATGCATGGTTATATGATGTACAAACTATGTAGAGAGCCAAATTAATGAAAATGAGGGTTTTGCCCCTTTTGTTGAATGTATGTGATAGTGTAATTTGGCCCGTAGCATAGTGAGATTGGAATGTATGTTGATTTGGACCATATAGACTATTTTTATGCTTTTAAACTTGTCCATGAGTGGCTAGAACATGTGAGAGGCCATGTAGATCCATTTTGGACCTTTTGGGTGCCAAAACTGGTAATTTTGTGAGCTCCGTCAAAGTATGACCAGATCAGCTCCTCTTGCCATGAAATTTGGCATGCCTCTAGAGTTTGTAGAGAGCTTCTTGAGAAGCTAAAGTGGGTAATATTCGGAGGTCTAGAGAATATTTGGCAAATTGTTGAAATTGGGAAAATTTGGTAGTTTGGTCATATACTGTTCCTATAGGTCAGAAACAAAATCCAGGTCATACATAGACCAAACAGTGGCCAACTGTCATGAAATTTTATACACATAAACTAAAAAACCAAAGTGACCTGTACCAACTAGAATCACCTAAATAGGAGGTCTGTAGAGAGAGAATAAACCTTCTGAAGTTCTGTATCAGCATCAGGGAGCCCATCCGACCTCCGTTACTATTCCATCAGTTTTCAGGGTGTAGGGGCTACTAAACTGATTTGGACTTATTTTTATCCTCTAGTAGACATATGTAGCTTTCCTAATTGGTATAGTGTGTCCAGATTGGATTTTTTTGGATTTAGTTATGAATTTTCGAAAATCATGACAGTAAGCTGCACTAGAAACAGTGACAGCCGGACCTCCTTCCCATTTTCGATGTCAAACATGGTCCAAACCCAGAGATTACGATTGGAAATTATTTTTAGTGTAAAGTTAACACTTAGAGATTTCCAGAAAGCTAAATTTGGCTAGATTCCCATTTTTCTATAATTAGTTATGATTTTCCAAAATTAGAGCCAAAATATGACTTTGGGGCCCATGTGGAAAAATGCATTTTTCTGGTTTTTGGCTCCATACCCATGGCTTATGGCTTGTTTTATGCTATGTATGAGTTTTATAAATAGAGTGTGAGTAGAGAATAGGAATGATGGGTTCACAGGACCCACGGGGTAAAAGTTGAGTGTATGAAACCCCGTTTCATAGCATGAAAATGCCACGGATTGGTATTATTTTTTTGAAAATCATATGGAACCGAGCCTAGTGAAAGGCTAGATAACGGTAGTAGATTAAAGTGTTACACTCCTCTCCAATGATCTAACATGCTAGGTGAACTAAGTGGATATGCTAATGGGAGCCAATAATACTAAAGGAAGGAGGTTGCCAAACTTATGCCTTGGTTTTAGCTATTTTGGAACTATAATGATGGTTCATCATATATATGATGTTGTATATATACTATGAATGTTGAGACATATGTAAATATACTAATATGTGATGTTAAGATGTATGATTCTGATATATGACCACTAGCCCATGTTTTGAGTATGTAATGCCATAGTATGAAAGTTTAAAGTTTGATGGAAATATGCATAAGTGTGGGTTGAATGGCCAAAATGAGATGTATGAGATTTGAGACCATTTGGGCAGCTCACACAAGTCTCAAATAAGCTTTTAAACTTTCCCAAAAGGTGCCAAGACCAAGGGAAATCTATTTGGCAATTTTGGTACCCAATATGGAGCCAAAATTGACCATAATTGAACCCTATCTCACTTTTTAGCCAAATGAGCTATTATTAACCTAAAATTTGTCATGAAATTAGGTCTCATTGAGAGCTTTTTAGGAAGCTAAAGATCATAATTTTCGAAGGTCTAGGGAATATTTGATGAATTTTCAAAGTTGGGATTTTTCATGGATTTTGGTATGGGTACTGTTCATACTGGCAGTTTTGTGTTCTGTGTCACCCGATTGCCAAATGGCATCCAATACTTATGAAATTTTACATATACAAACTAAAGGTCATAAGATTTTTGTGGCCACAAGATCACCTCATTTGGAGGTTTGAACAGAGAGTTATGCATTTTTGAAGTTAACTATCAGTACCAGTGGCTCCCCAGGAGTTCAGTTACTATTCAATAGGATTCTAATGGCTAAATGTATCTGTTTCATTCTGAAATTATTTTTATCATCAATTTAACATTTTTATATTTCCAGAATGACCGAATGTGTGTGATTTTTATTTTTATAGAATTAGTTATGAATTTTAGAAATTTGTATCAATAATCTGAACAGCAACTCAGGTAACCAGCAACCTCAGCACACTTTTGAATGTCAAACGTCCTCCATGATGCATGTTATACTCTGGGTGTATTTTTAGTGTGAAGTATACATCCTAAGAGTTTCAGAATGACCAAGATTTCATTGTTTTTATTTTTCTAGATTTAGTTATGATTTTTCAAAATTTGCCTAGAAAAGAGGCCAATTCTGGCCGAGAATGAGTTCCCACTTTTCATGCTCCATTTCGGTTTCCATGGGTTGTAGGTATGTTTTTGGGATGTAAATGAGTGGTAATGATGCAATTAAATATGAGAATGCATAGCATGAGCTCACACGGTCCACGAGACACCAAAATAAAATTTTAGATATAGCGCAATGCGAAAATAATCTCACTTTTTTTTTGCTTTTCCCATGGAAATCCTATATAGTTCATAATATTATGTCATTCAAATGTATGAGATGGACTAGAATTTATGGTATTACACAAAATATGACACAACATAAGAGTAGTAAGAAATCAAGAAAACTCCCTTGATATGCTTTGCTCTATGTTCACTTCAAAATCCTCTAAACTAAAGGGCAATAACAACAAAGCACCTCTATACAGAATGATTCTCTCAATCTCAACCTAACAACATAATCAAAATTAACATTGTACAATTTAACTAGCATAGCACCAAAATATTATTAAACAAAGCAAGTGCAAATTTTTTTGATAAAACAAAGTTGTAATGACATTTTGGTGGAATCCACCTAGCAAATGTCCAATTAACCTCATGAAAAAATTTTGGAAATATCTTAATACACTAATAAATATGATCAAGCTAAATTTTCATGTTGACAACCACACAATTAGACCTATAAAATTCAGCAAGTGACACATAGCATATAGCAAATTCTTGTAGCGTGTCAAAACAAAGTATTGTGTATTCAAATGCAAATAAATAACTCATCTGAATTCCAAATCATATGAACCAAATTTTTCTAAAAACTAGACTAGCAAAGGAGAATTTCAATGCAAATTTCATACAAAAATTCAATCAGATGTCTTCCCAATAAATTTGTAAAATTAGGTCACAAACATATATAGCAACAGAGAGCATTGACTAAAAACATGTGAAATTTATACAGCAAATGAATTCAATTATCTCTAAAATTGTTATGCCTAAGATAAGACATCTAAAAAAATATGCCAAATGAAATTCATAACAAAATTTAAAGTTGATTGCTCCCAATAAATTTTTCAAGTCATGCTACAAAATCATACTTATTTACAATAGCACAAGGAAAAAAAATTAAGAAAGAAGAGCATACAAAAGGAATAATATTCAACATGTAAGCACATCAAAGACAATTATGAACCCAATAAAAGGAATGCAAAATTGTTGAAATCATTCCCTAAATTGCAAGATTCAACTGTTCAGCTCTTTTTTCTAACTTCAACTAACAACAATCTTAAGGATTCAATAGCAACGAGCTCTGAAAGAAAAAAAGTCAGGGATTAGAAAAACAACAAAAATAAATTTATTTTTTCTCTTTTATATATATATATATATATTATTTATTTATTTATGCATGGATTGCCTCCCAAGAAGCACTTGTTTTATAGTCTTCAACCTGGTTTTACATCAAAACCTACTCATAGGTGTTAAAAACTATAATTGCCTTGTTCCCTTTCTTCCTTAGGTAAGTAGGCTTCAGTAGGAATGGGTGTTCTTTTTAATTGATAACATGTGATTCCTCACCTAATGGTTTCATAGGAAAACATGCTTTGGCTAACTTAGTAGGAAGCTTAGAATTTAATTTTTCTTGGACAGTTTTAGGAGCTTCCAAATACTTCAAACACCCTATAAAATCTTCTTGGCTCTCTTCAATAAGAACCAAGGACTTCAATGGATGACTCATAAAGAGATTGCCTAGAATCACATTTTCTACTTCCTTTTCATTACAACATTTTTCTAATTCATTACAAGGATCCTCTACCATGGCCATTTGGAAGGTTACCTCTTGGTTTTCTAGCCTCACAATATTATTCCTTTTTTCTACTCTCTACTTACAATTCCTCTCAAATTGCACATAACCCTCTGGCAACTCTTCTTCACTCCTCAAACGAATTCCCTTATAATTTTTTCCATCTTCTATTTGGGGAGTAGTTACCATATCACTTAGAATACTCTCTTGTGAACCATTATAGATGACATTAGCTAGTTTGCTTATTTGAATTTTCAAATTTCTAATTATGTCATCTTGCTTGGCCAGGTAGGCTTCTTGCCTGGCTATACGAGCATCTTGCTTGTCCCTATAGTACCTAATCATTTCTTCCAAGTTAGGATTATGCTCTTGAACAAAAATTTCATCTAATAATTAGCAATTAGAAGGTTAGGAAGGGTAGATTGCATATGATAAAGAAACTTGACCATGATTCCAAAAATAATTTTGTTCATGATTCCAACTAAGAATATATGTGTTATCACAAAAACTATTTAGATTCCAATTGAAATCATTCTCCATCTGTGTATTTTCTACAAAATATGGGCACTATTCTCTGTAGTGACCTTCCTCACAATCATCATAAGTCATGTACAAGCATTAAGATCACTAACATGAGCAGTATAACTAGTGTTCAAATCAAAGTTATCAAGCCTTCTATCAAGTTTTGCCATTTAAGTTGTCAATTTGGTCATTATATTAAATTTATACTCATTAGTTGCCCTATTTGTTATCCAATGGTAATCCATAATTAAAAACAAAAATAATAAAAATAAAAACTGAACACAAGTATTAATAATTTCAACATAAAAAACAAAACAAAGCCAAAAGACTTAAAATAAAAACAACAAAAACAAAATGAAAAAGGCTTGAGTTCAAATTAAGTGAACTTGGTATTAATATTAGCAAAGACATAGTGAACAAATCCCCAGTAACAACACCAAAAACTTGTTGCTTACTTCAAGCGTACACGCAAGTATAGATATAGCTAAAATAATACAATAATAAGAAAAGATCGTTCCCTAGAGAATTTGTTGTCAAAACTCGTCAAGACCAAAATTTATGCCCTATCTTAAATTAAGAGAATCAATTTTAGGTAATTGTATTAACAAGAAATGTAATATCTAATTTTTGTTAAACGACGAAAATAGGTACGTTTTCAAAGCAAGTCCCCCAAAATAAATTAGTTAAGATCCTAAAAAATTGAATAGCATTTTAGACTCCTAAAAATGAGAATCTCAGGCTCAAATGGAAAGAAAAAAAAAAAAGCTAGAATGAAGAAACAAAATTTAACGAAAGACTTATGAAATATAATGGCATTTTCATAATTTTGAGCAAATTTTAGAATTCACATAGGAGGGCTTTTTAAATAAAATTTTTGAGTTCTCCAAGGTTCTCAGAGGCCCTGAAAACTATAGAAATCCCCGAGACAGTCAAAACCCCTCCACTGGATGTGTTTTCAATATCGGTGCACCCGAACTTTGACGGATTCGTTCAAGAAGGTTTTAGCTTCAATTTGAGTGATTCCAAAGGCATTTACTAAATTAGGAACCTAAATTTTATAATGAAAAAGATGGTTCTCAAAAAGGAGCTAAAACAAATTAGAAATGAAAATGCCAAGAACGAAGGACAAAATAAGAATTTTTCAAAAGTCTTCCTTCCTCCTACCTATATATATAGAGCGCCCCACTCTTCCACTCATTTAGCTTCATACGATTCTGCCCCAAACCAAAGAAAAACCCTAAGGATAGAAGCATATAAGAGGAAGAGAAAGAGGAGGAGAAATCAAAGGCTAAAGGTATGGAATTTAGCAGTTTTTCATGCTCTTTCCTTTGCAAACCTCTTCTCCTCCATGTTCCTTTCTTTTCTATGATTATAATGAAGTATATGGATCTATTTTAAGGAAGGAACAAAGGGAAAAATTCAGCTTTGAAGAAAAGAGGCCAAAGAAAGGAGGATTTAAGCAAGAAAACAAGGAAAAACAAGGTAATTTCTCCTTCCATGATGGCTACCCCTTACTTCTCTTCTCTCCTTGGTTTGCCCCCACTCAAGAAGCTATGGGAGGGCTTGGATTTTGGATAGAACCAAGGGTGAATCTTAGGAAAAGGAGTGTGGAGAATAAGAATATACAAAGGAAATTAACAAATAACCATGGAAATTCAAGATAAAAATTCTAGGGTTTCATGTGCTCCTTGTAAAATCTAACTTAATACCTTAATTTTTATACCTAAATGAATGTTTAAATGAGCTCCTAAGATCCCTAGAAGTCTCCCCATGTGCTTCCTCCATCAAAAAAACAAAGCAAAGTCCATGGAAGGAAAATTGCTTCCTAGTCTCGGCCTAAGAGGATTTGGATACTAGGGAGAGTTTTAAATTTTTTTCAAGCCTATTGTTGAGTCATATATGATAAATGAAAATGAGGAGAATCCTTGGGAAAAATTTAGGAGGCCTAGAGAGTGAATTAGTGTCTTATGTTCCATAATAGGACCTAAAGAAGCAACATATAGTTAGGCTCTCTGTTTCAATTGTGTAATGACTCCAAGAGGCTTAAAAGGAGTCAAGAATCACATATGAAAGGAAAGAATGGAGCTTAGAATTTATTTGATAAGTGTTGCTTCATTAGGTGCATTCTTGGAACCATAAAAAGGTTAATAAACCAAGTTAGTGTTTAAAGAAGATGTATGGCCTTAGAATTAATTCCATGAACCTAACTGGCTTCCATAAATTGTGTTTAGGCCAAGAAAAACCAATCCCACGCCTTTGTCTGTCTGAGACTGAGGAAGGGAGTATTGTTTCAAGGAGAAAAGTATGTTGTTACATCCAATGTAGCTCACTTCTGCTTCTCTCATGCATGAATGTATGCTTGGCTTATCTTTGAATTTGTGTATGTGTGTTTTAAACTATGAAAAGTATTCTAGCATGAGCTTTTATTCCATGGTGCCATGATGTTACATTATGCTTTCATATAATATTTATTATGTGTACTTGGGTTTATTTGAGTGTGGTGAAGCCAAGAATCCTTAGCCATAGTGAGGATGAGCCAAAAACCCTTAGAATTGGTTAAGACAAAGTAAAGAGTCTCCCAAAAGTGAGGTTAACTCCCAAGAGTAAGGTTAAGTCAAAAATCTCTTAAAGAAATAGGGGAGGTAAGTCCAAAATCTACAAGTGAATGGGTGAAGCTAATCCACTTACTTGGCAAGTCAAAATCCTCTTGAATGATTGCATATTCTATGATACTCATGTATGCATTTTCAAGACTTATTTTGCATCTTTTATGTGTGATTGAAAGGGAGATGAGCTATTGGGATTCTTTGAATCTCATTCCCTCATCTCCAATATTCTAACATGCTAGGTGATCAAGTGGACAACGCAATGAGAGCCCACACCTTGAAAGATGAGATTATGACATTAAAGTGCATGGATTTTATTTCTTTAAAGCCATATTGATGAAGGGGCCTGTGAGCTTGTAGACAAGGGAGCATGGTGCAATGACCTAAAAGAGCATGGAGGGTGTGCAAGAGAGCCCAACATGCAAATGGACCCATTACAAAGCATAGGAGGCCCAATGACTAGAGGAAGAGCTAAAGCCATGAAGCAAGCTTTAAGTTGCATTGTCCAAAAAGTTCAAGAGCTTGAACCCATATTTTTGCATCAATTTGAAGAGTTACAAGGCCCAAGGGACTTGATCCTCATTGTCCAAGCCCAACAAGACATGCTACAAGGTCCAAATAGAGTCCAACTTGAAAAAATCAATTAACAAGCATGTGCAAATCACATGGGCAACAAAAGTGACGTGAATAGGAGTTTTAAATCTTATTAGGATGTCTTTTATTTGCTTTTCATTAGTTTCCATTTCTATTAGTTTGAACAAGGCCATTTAGTCAAGACTTAGGATTTAAGTTTCAGATTTTGTTTATTTCTATTTTCGTTAGTTGCTGAAAACTTATTACTTTCTTTCCTTTTCTTTAGGATTTCTTGTAGTAAATGGCATCATCTCCTCCTATTAAAATCGGATTCTTTGTTTCCTATTTCTTAGAGGAGAATTTTTAGAGATTAAGTTAGGTTTAGGGTTTTCTTTTATGCCTATTTAATAGGCCACCTATTGTACTTTTTAGAGATTGGAATGGATTCAAAATTTTATTTCTTATTGTGAAAATTCTTGCTTCTGTGTGTTCTTCTATAGAATACAAGTGACTTATCAAAGGAGTGGTCTCCCTTTGTGGCATCTTAAGGCTAGGGTTCTAAGGGACGAGTTCTCTTAGGGTCTTATCCATTTGACCAACATTTCTTGTTCTTAGCCGGTCCCAGGCAACGTATCATCTTGTTAAAGGTTCTTAGGACTTATTCCTACAGGGTCTCTCATCATTTAAGTGGCAAATTTTGTAATCCATTGTTGTATATGTCCTATGATGTTATGAACATGTATAATTATGCTAATGTATCATGTATAAATGAGATTTAAGGTTATATGTATGGAAATGTGCATCTTGAACATGTAATAACAAACTAGCATCATGGAAATGTATGTAATAATGGAAGTGGAAGGGCCAAATTGAGATGCATGAAGTTTGGAACCACTTGGGTAGTTCATACAAGTCATATTCATGCTTTTAAACTTGTACAGGAGGTGTCAAACATCAAGGGAAGCCATTTGGACACATTTGGTATTTCATATGGAACAAAATAGACCATATTGGAATGTTATACTACTTTTTGTCCAAATAAATTCTTCTTGGTCTAATATTTGGCGTGCATTTAGAGCCTGTCAAGAGATTTTTGGAAAGCTAAAGTGCAAAATTTTTAAAGGTCTATGAAATATTTGATAAATTTTCAAAGTTGAAAATTTTTCTAAAATTGGTTCAATGGACTGTTCATTCTAGTCTAAAATTAAATTCTATTATTCATGAGGCAAATGATGTCCAATTGCCACTAAATTTTATAAAGAGACATTTCTAGGGACTTTTGCCTATAAAAAGCACCTCATTTGGATGTTTAGAGAGGGAGACATAAATTTTTAAGGTTTCTATCCAATATCAAGAATCTAGATAGACCTAAGTTACTGTTTAATTGGTTTTGAGGCCTGGACATGCCTGAACTAGTCTAAAGTTTTTTTTTCTTTTAGTTAACATCATTGATATCATTTACATAGATTGAATTTTTGTGAAATTAATTGGACATTTTTGAAATTTATAGCAGAAATCTGTATCAGTACCAATAGCCAATTGGACCTTTACATATTTTTTAATGTCAAATGTTTTCTACTTGATGTTTCATGATTGGTACATATTTTTAGCATAAAGTAGACATCTGTATCTTTCCAAAATGGTAAAGAATGTATGACTTCAATTTTTCTAGAATTAGTTATAATTTTTCAAATTTGTGACAGAAAAGGCACAATTTTGGCCTAGGCTACAACTATGAATTTCATGTATTATCTTGCCTTGCATGAGTTCTAGCCCAATTTTGATGATGGAATTAGGTCGCATTTATGTAATTAAAGATGAGAATGTGATACATGAGCTCACATAGTCCACGGGACATCGAATGAAAATTTTATACGCTATGCAATACAAAAAAATTCATTATTTTAATGTAATTTTTCTTACTCCTTCATGAATTGCATGATATGAGTTATGGAGGTAATATGAAATAAGCTATAAAGTTATAGTGTTACAAAAAATGATTAAAGATTATCTACTATGTAGAGTTCAAAATTGTTATTTAGATTTCTAAGTGAATAATAACATTTAGGATTATTAATTCCTCTTATATTTCATAACAATTTAATTCAACACTCATTAACTTTGCTCTTAATGGAGATATATGTTAGTCTAGAGTTTACTTGTTCCTATAAGTATTTTTCTAAATCTCATATAGGAGTATCTGATTAATTTCATAATTCCTTATGAAATTAACTAAGATCAATTTAATAGCACAATACCTAATTGGACTATGTGAGGTTAATAAGTATATTCCTATCTCATTAACTAAACCATCCACTCTTACTAACAAGTTTCAAGTACTCAAACAACTCAATTCGTGATCTAATTTCACTTTCCCTTTTCCAAGTTCAGGCAAAAGTATCAAATCAATCTAGTTGTTGGCCAAACAATCAAAAAGTATAAAGCACGGAGTTGAATAAACATGTCTTGATAAACATCACTTTTATAAATTTTAGTTCTCATAATTTGGATATTTTGATGAATAATAAGGCTTATTGCATTTAATTATATGAGATTTGACTTTATTAGTCATTTATGCACTCTATGAATTAATTTGCAAAAATATTGGTCTTTAATGCATAAATTTTTTTAAATAATTTTGTAAATTTTTCTACTTCATATTTTCATTATTTTTGCAGATTTTAATAAGCAACTGGAATTTAAATGGAGAAATTGATTTGGAGAAGAAATGGAGCTTCAAGTGTGCAATTTCAAGGAGGGAATAATGGTCAACATTTTTAATGGAATTTCAAAAAATTGAAAAAAAGGGAAACGAGAGAGTGAGGGATGATATGGATGGACAAATTGAAGCTAAAAAAGGAGGAGTAATTTCATTCAATGCTACATTATTCCATTCATCCATTCTCACGTTGAAATCACATAATGTGCATAACACTCACACATGCAAGGGGGCCCACATCACACCCTAAACACACTCACTCTCACTCCACTCCCTTACATGGAGAAGCATGGATGAATGGAGGAGGGAACCCACTAACTCACAAAGCTGCACACACGGATAACACATAAAACATGCATCATTATATACATATATTCATATTCCCATCCATTTACACATACACATTGAAGTAGCAGATGCCTCTTCCACATAGCAACATGAATCATAGGTTCACTCATGTTTCATGTGTAAGCCACAGTGTATGTAACACCTTAATCTACTACCGCTACCTAGCCTCTCACTGGGCTCGGTTCCATATGATTTCCAAAGAATCAACACCAATCCGTGGCATTTACATGCTATGAACCGGGATTTCATACACTCATCTTTTGCCCCGTGGGTCCTGTGAACCCATCAGTCGCATCCTCAACTCAAACTCCATATATACAACTCATACATAGCATAAAACAAACCATAAGCCACGGGTATAGAGCCAAAAACCAGAAAAATGCACTTTTCTCACTTGTGCCCAAAAGTCATATTTTGGCTCTAACTTTGGAAAATTATAACTAATTGTAGAAAAATGGGAATGTAGCAAACTTTAGCTTTCTAGAAAGATATAAGTGTTACCTTTACACTAAAAATCATTCCCAACCAAAATCTCAGTGTTTGGACCATGTTTGACATCGAAAATGGGAAGGAGGTCCGGCTGTCACTATTTCTGGTGCAGCTTACTGTCATGACTTTCGAAAATTTATAACTAAATCCAAAACATTCCAATCTGGGCACACTATACCAATTTGGAAAGCTACGGATATCTACTAGAGGATAAAAATAAGTCCAGATCAGTTCAGTAATCTCTGGACCCCGAAAAATGATGGAACAGTAACGGAGGTCAGGTGGGCTTCCTGATGCTGATACAAAACTTCAGATGATTTCATCTCTCTCTACAGACCTCCGATTTAGGTGATTCTAGTTTCTATAAGTCACTGTAGTTGTCTAGTTTATTTGTATAAAATTTCATCACATTTGGACTCCATTTGGTCTATGAATACCATAGATTTCATTTCTAGTTTATATGAACAGTACATGACCAATTCATTGAATTTTTCCAAATTCAACAATTCACCAAATATTCTATAGACCTCCGAATATTACCAACTTTAGCTTCTCAAGAAGCTCTCTACAAACTCTAGAGGCATGCCAAATCTTATGGCAAAAGGAGCTCATCCGGTCATATTTTGACGAAGCTCACAAATTTACCAGTTTTGGCACCCAAAAGGTCCAAAATGGGTCCAAATGGTCTCACACACATTCTCACTCCTCATGGACAAGTTTAAAAGCATAAAATTAGAATATATAACAAGTCCATGTGGTCCAAATCAACATGCAATCCAAACTCGCTATGCTACTGCCAAATATACACTATTGCATTCATTCAACAAAAAGGGCAAAACCCTCATTTCCATTCATTTGGCTATCAACATAGTTTGTACATCATCATTTCATGCATATACACTTGCTACAACATTTACATCTCAAAAATAGTGGGCACATATTTATTTTGCACCACTTTACATCAAAATGATCAAAATAAAACTAACATTCTCCTATACATGCTCCTAGGCTCCTTGGTGTACACTTGGTTCTCCTTGTGCTCCACCTAGCATATTAAGTTGGGAGGGGAAGGGGTGAGATTCAGGGAATCTCAGTAGCTCATGCACTTAATCAAGTAAGCAATCAAGGCATATAATAATTCAAGGCATGTGAATAAGCATTTAGCCATTCTCAAACATCCAACACACATTGTACATGCTATGGAAATCACAACAATGCCAAAAATGGGCTCCAGGGACTTTTAGTCTAGCCTCACCCGAGTTTAAGGGACTTTTGGATGGCCTCACCCGAGTTTAGGGACTTTTGACTTGGCCTTACTCGGTTGAGACTTTTGGCCTTGTCTCATCCATTCTCAAGGGACTTTTGCCTTCACCTCACCCATCTCAAGGGACTTTCGGCACTACCTCACCCGAGCAAATCTCATAATTCATCACACAAGCATATTGGCATCAATGCATCAAAGCAATAGCATATGGCATATTCCACACAACAAGCATATACATAAACATACAATGACTATTACATCCAAGAATGCAACAAGAAAGAGTGGGAAGAAAGAGCTACCTTATCAGCCAAGGTCAACACTAGCTTTTCCTTTCAATTCCTCTTCTCCCTTCTTAAGTTCACAATCACACCTTGATGGAGGTGTTTCTCTTGAGCCTAGGCACACAAAAGCATGCAATTACTCTTTTATAACTTAATTCAGAGCAACCCTTCTATCACATAAAAACCTAGGGTTCTCTCTCTCTCTCTAGAATGCCATCAACTCTTTCTCTCTCTTAAGCTCCCATGGTAGTGGAAACAACATTTTCAAAGAAAATACAAAGATTTAAAGGTGTTTTTCACTTTCCATCTTCTGACCCATGCCCAAAATCCAACCATTTTCACAAACAAAACCGTAGGAAAAGAGGGCAAAGGGAGGAGATCCAGATTCTAAGGAGAAATGGGAGAAACTTGCTTACCTTTCTCTTGCTCTTCCTCCTTCTCTTGATCTCTCTCACTCTCCACGCCTCTTTTCTCTCCTTGGGTCGAAGTCTAGGGCAGATATGAGAGAAGAAATGAGTTTGGGCGTTTAATGAAGTCTAATTCTCGCCTTTTACTCTCTTCCAGACTGACCCTCGCTACGGCAAAAATTAACCTTCGCTATAGCGAGCTCGTGTTATCTGGCTTCGCTATGGCGAGGCTTAACCTTCGCTACGGCGAACTCGCATCAGTTCCCTTCGCTATGGTGAGTTTTGACCTTCGCTATGGCGAACTCGCGTTAGTTCCAGACCTCACTTTCGCTATGGCGTACGCTACAGCGAGTAACTCCCTGGTTTTTGTATGGACTGCTGCCAGCACTCGCTATAGCTAGAACCTCGTTCGCTATTGCGAGAAGACATTCTCGCAACAGCGAGACCATTTCTTGCTATTACGAGAAGACTTAGCAAAAATTCTGAATTCCGAAAATTTCCAGCTTCCTATTTTCTTTCTTTTCCCTTTTCTTTTCTTTTTCCCGATTGTTACAGTGTAATATCCAATTCTCTAAAAACAAGAGAGAACGCGAGAAACATAACGTACAATTTCTCTGTAAACGTACAAAATTCACCGAATAAAAAAACAAGTCCCCCAAAATGAATTAGTTAAGGTTTCAAAAAATTGTGTAAAATTTGACTCCTAAAAATGAGAATCTTAGGCTCATATTGTAACATCTGGTTCTCTGAAAATGAAAGAAAACGTGAGAAACGTAACATATAATTTTTTCGTTTACGAACGAAACTCATCAGATATAAAAGGAAGTCCCCCAAAATGATGTAGTTAAGATCCCAAAAAAATTGGGAAGCATTCTAGACTCCTAAATATGAGAATCCCAGGCTCAAACGAAAAGAAAAATGGAGCTAGAATGAAGAAACAATTTCTTACGAAAGCCTACAAAACGTAATGGCATTTTCGTAATTTTGAGCAATTTTTGGAATTCACACAAGAGGACTTTTTAAATGAAAGTTTTAAGTTTTCTGGGATTCTCAGAGGCCCTAAAAATCATGGAAACCCCTGGGACAGTTAAAACCCCTCCGGTGGACGTTTTCCAATGTCGGTGTGCCGAACTTTGATGGAACCATTCAAAAAGGTTTTAGCTCCGATTTGAGTGATTCCAAAGGCATTTTTCTTAATTGGGAATCTAAATTTTATAATGGAAAAAATGGTTCTCAAAAAGGAGTTAAAACGAAGGAGAAACAAAAATGTAAAGTATGAAGGGTAAAATGGAAATTTTTGAAAAGTGTAACTTATTCCCACTGATATATATGATGCATCCTTCTTCTCCCTTCATTATGCATGACCATGTTCTGCCTAAAACCAGAAAAAAAATCCTAGGGGATAAGGCGTACAAGAGGAGGATGAAAAGGAAGAGAAATTTAAGGTAAAAAGGTAAGGATTTTCATGGTTTTTCATGCTCTTTCTCTTCCAAACCTCTTCTCCTTCATTCTCCTTCACTTTCTATGATTATAATGAAGTATATGGATCTATTTTAAAGGAGAAATTAAGGGAAAAATTTGGATTTGAAGAGAGGAGCTCAAAGAACACAATATTCAAGTGAGAAAAAGCAAGAAAATAAGGTAATTTCTCTTCCTATGGTTGTCATCTTTGGTTCCCTCCTCCTCCATTTCGCCCCACTTGAGAAAACCCTAGGAGGAGATGATTTTTAGGCAGAACCAAGCATGAATCTAAGGAAAAAGGGTGTAGAGATTAAGAATATGCAAAGAAAATAACAAAATAACCATTAGATGATTCCTAGGCCTAAATAAGAGTTTAAATGAGCTCTTAAGATCCCTAAGAGGCTCCCCATATGCTTCTTCCCTTGAGAAAACAAAGAAAGCTCCATGGAACTCAATATGCTTCATTGTCTCGGCCAAGAAGGGTTTTCATAGCTAGGGAGAGTTTTAAATTTTTCTAAGACCATTCTTAAGTCATATTTGATGAATGAAAATGAAGGGAGGCCTTGGAAAAAATTTAGAACTCATAGAAATTGATTTGGTGCCTTAGGTTTCATATTATGACCTAAAGAAGCAACATGGTGTTAGGTCTTTGTTTTAATGGTATGATGACTCCAAGAGGCTTAAAAGGAGTCAAGAATCATATTCGAAAGAAAAGAATGAGTGTAACACCCCAAAATTAATTAAAGTGTTAATCGTGGATTTAGAGTAATTAAGAATAATTAATAGAGATAATTGAGCAAGTTAGTGAATGAAAATTTTAGAGAGATAAATTGTTAACATGGATTTGAGAATTAATTGGGATAGAAATTTCATCTAGGCCCAAATTAATAGATCATGATGAGAGGCTAATAGAGGCCCAATAAGTTAGGTTCAGATCCAAACCCTTGAGCTCTTCAAACTTGGCCCAAATCCCATTAAAACTTCAGCAACCCAATGTATGAAACTGGCCCAATAAAATTCTGCAGCCCAACAAGCTAAAAGTCTGAAGCCCATTAGGAATTGGACTTGGAGCAACCCATGACCCATCCCTTGACCCAACTTAACTCCACTAAAACCCTAATGCTTCAGCCACTTTCTCATTTGCTGAAACACAAGAAGCAAAATTCGGAAGTTGAGAAGGAGGCTAGGGTTGGGGGCAAGAATTCTTCATTTTCACACACTTAGAGCAAGATTCAGCCAAGTTAATAGTTATACAACTGAATCCCCTCATCTTTCTCTTTAATTTGGCCCGATTAGTTTTTCATTTGGAGAGTTTTCATCACACCCAAAATCTAAAATGTGGGTGTTTGGGGATTTTCTTCGTGAAATTCGTAGGTTGAGGTTGGGGCTGGTATTAGATGAGTTTAAACCCCCCATTTTGATGCTTTCTTTGTTGGTTTGAGACCCCATAGCTGATTTATATTATGGGTATTAATTTTGTACGAATTTGCTTAGGATTTTGAGGTGGAATATTGAGATTTGTGGTAGAGGACACTAAAATCCGAATTTAGGATTTGTGGTGGCTGGGTAAGTGTTCTTTAGGTAGTTATTAGCATTTAACTTCCTTGGGTACTTATTGTAACTGTTAATGATGAATTAGAGTAGTAATTATTTGATGCTATGATTATAGGGAGACTCTGTACCATTGGTGGCTGTTGCAAATCTGTCCACAAGTGAGGTAACCGGGGTTTACATTAATTCCATGCATATGTTGGTTTAAATTTCATACTTGTTGTATATGAATGATTTGAAATGTTGAATGAATTGGTTGGCTATCTATTGTATGATGATTGGACCTTGTGAGTCCATGGTGGAGCTGTGGTGCGGCTGCCACCCGTGCATGTACTACGATCGAGCACCGGGTTATTATCAAACCCCAGATGCACTGAGCCCTGGTTGTGCTCAATGGGGAGTAGGTGCCGTGGACGGGCCTCTCCCGGTGTTAATGGCCTTTAACATGTTAAAATATGATTGCTAGTATAGGATAGTAATCATGATAGCCTAATTGTTTCATTTGCTGAAATGACGGATATGATTCTGATGTTGAATTTGATTCATGCATATATGTTAATTAAACTGGATTATATGATGGAATTGTCTTGGTTACTGAGATTTATATCTCACCCCGTTTTATGGGATTACAATTTCAGGTGAAGGTTCCTCGGGTAAGGATAAGGGTAAGCAAGTGGATGAACATCCATGAGCTGAGGCCCGGTGTGGGGGAGCTACACTTGGTCTGAGTAGAATAGGATAGATGCTAATTTTTGTTAAGTCTTGTATAGCATCATCATGTATCTGTATTGCCAAGTGTAGGAGTTTGTATGTTGATAATATAATGTGTACTTTTTGAGGAGTAGGCCTTACTTTAAATTGGTAATTGATGTATGGATTTGTGTTATCTACAATGAGCCTTGTTGAACTTTGATGTAGCTTATTATTGGAGATGTAATCTTGACATAAGTGATATCTATTGATAGTTCATGAACTCTTGTTATTGTTATTTTACAAATTGCTGATAAATGGACTTGCTGATATAGGGTAATTAAAGGAAAGAAAATGACCCTTGAATCTTAAATTAGAGAGGATAGATTAGTCGGATAAATTAGGCTAAGGAAAGTTATTTGAGCCCCACAATTAAGGTAGAGGGGCCCTAGGGTGAGATTGGAGGGAGAAAGGAGAGTATAAGTCCAGATTTTCGGAGTGTAGGATCAGAAGGTACTTCACCGCGACCAATAGAGGCGAAGTTGCCCAGGGAGAGTGCCAGAGAGGAATTGGCCGCGGTGAAATGTGAGAGGTCGATCTAGGAGTTGTCCAGAGAGAAATTAGCCGTGGCGAATTAAGGAATTGGCCACGGCGAACTTTTAGGAAAATATCCCCGGCATTCCAGAGAGGAATTGGCCGCGGCAGAAGGAGAAATTGGCCGCGGCCAATATTGAGAGGCGAGAGAGGAAGTTCCAGGAGGTTTCTTCGCCGCGACGCCATGTAGGTTGGCCGCGGCTAAGGGTAATTTGGCCGCGGTTAACATGCTGAAACACTTATATTAACTAGAAAATCTTAGTTTTCCATATGTTAATCACAAAGGATGATCTAGAGTCATTAGGATGGGTCATAACTGATGAGTAATAGATCCAAGGCTTATAAATGGATGTTTAATTCCCTCATGAACATAAGTGTATGTAATCGTATGATTGATAACTCTAACCACATTAAGGTTTAAATTTTTTCACATTTTTATAACCTATGATGATTAATCATGTGTTTAACCTTAATTATGATGATAAGAAATTAGGGTCGTCACAATAAGGCCTAGAAATCATTTGAGGAGTGTTGCTTCATTAGGTGCAATTATGGACCATAATGGAGCCTATAGAGCAATCTAGTGTTCCATTAAGTTATATAGCCTTAGAATGTGTTTTATGAACCAAATTAGCTCCCATAAACTGTATCTAGGCCAAGAGAAACCATCTCCACCAATTTGTGAGTGTGTGACCAAAAGAGGAGGCTTGAAATCCAAGGAAAAAGTGTGTAATTGTGTGTAAGGTAGCTCTCTCCACTTTCTCTCATGCATGGATGTGTGTTTAGCTTGCTTTAGAATATGTGTATGTGTATTTTCAAGTTATGAAAAGTGTGCTAGCATGCCTTTATATGTTATGATTCTTGATGCCATGTTATTTTTTTAAATGAGTACATGATATTTGTTTAAGTTTGCTTGAGTATGGAAGAGCCAAGAACTCTTTCCTTTAGTGAAGATGAGCCAAGAACCCTTGAGCTTGGTTGAGACAAAGTAAAGAGTCTCCCAAAAGCAAAGTGGGCTCCCAAGAGTATGGTTGAGTCCAAAGCTCTTAAAGAATGGGTGAGGCAAGTCCAAAATCTATGAGGAGAAGTGTGAGGCCAATCCAAACACTTGGTGAGCTCTTGAATGTCTTGTATGATTGATTCACATGCCAATGTTGCTTTTAAAATGTCCATATTTTCCATTTTCTCTATGCATGCATTTGTAAAGTTGCTTTACATATATTATGTATGATTGAATGGGAGATGAGCTATTGGGATTCTTTGAATCTCATCCCCTCCTCTCCAATGATCTAACATGCTAGGTGAACCAAGTGGATATGCTAATGGGAACCAACAACACTAAAGGAAGGAGATTGACAATCATATATTTAGCTTTTGCCACTTTAAGACCATGATTGTACCATATGATGTATATGATGATATAAATGTACCATGACTCTTGAGACATGTGTAAATATACTATTATGTGATGTTTAGATGTATGAATATGATGTATAACCTTTAGCATTTATTTTAAGTATGTAATGCTCAAGTGTGCAATGTGAAAGTTTAATGGAAATGTGTATAAGTGTAGGTTGAATGGCCAAATGAGATACATGAGATTTGGGACCATTTGGGCAGCTTATACAAGTCTTAAATATCTTTTAGACTTGCCCAAAAGGTGCCACAACCAAGGAAAAGCCATTTGGCAAATTTGGTACCTCATATGGAGCCAAATTTGACCATAATGAAACCCTATATCACTTTTTAGCCAAATGAGCTAGTCTTGATCTGAAATTTGGCATGCAATTAGGTCTCATTGAGAGATTTTTGGGAAGCTAAAGATCATAATTTTTAGAGGTTTACAGAATATTTGATGATTTTTCAAAGTTAGCAATTTTCATAGTTTCTGGTTTGATATACTATTCATTTGGTCCAAAATTGCATTCTGTCACACAAGGCCTAAATAATGTCCAATTGTCATGAAATTTTATATAGAGAAACTAGACAATTACAGTAACTCATGCCAACTAGAAGCACCTCCTTTGGACTTCTAGAGAGGGAGATATGAATTTTTGAAATTTCTATCTAGTATCAATAATTTTGCCTAACCAGAAGTGCTATTCCATTGAATTTCGAGGTCTGGGCTTGATAAACTGATCTAGAGATATTTTTTCTCTTTAGTTAACATCCATAGATTTCTATATTAGTATCATTTGCATAGATTGTATTTTTTTGAAATTAATTGGACATTTTCAAAATTTTCTATAGAATTTTGTGATAGTTCTAAACTTCAGTCAGACCTCTGGACTATTTTGGATGTCAAATGCCCTCTGTGGTGGATGTTATAGTTTGGACATATTTTTATGTGAAGTAGACATCCTAAGCTTTCTAGAATGACCAAGAACACATGTTTTTGAGTTTTTTAAATTTAGTTATAATTTTTCAAAATTTGCCCAGAAAGAGGCAAATTCTGGCCGAGAATGAACTCCCATTTTCCATGCTCCATTTTGGTTTTTATGAGTTGTGGGCATGATTTTGTAATGAAAATTGAGTTGTAATAATGTAATTAAATATGAGGATATATAGTATGAGCTCACATGATCCACGTGACACCGAATGAAATTTTTAGATATAGCGCAATGCGAAAATAATCCCATTTTTCCTTACTTTTCTATGAGAATCCTATATATTTCATGATATCATGCCACTCAAAAGCATGAGACGAGCTAGAATTTATGGTGTTACATAGATGGAAAGAAAAATGAAAATAGAATGAAGAAACAAATTGTAACGAAAGGTTGATGAAACTTAATGGCACTTTCATAATTTGAGCAAATTTTGGAATTTTTACAGGAGGGCTTTTTAAATAAAATTTTTGAGTTCTTCAAGATTCTCAAAGGCCCTGAAAACCATGAGAAGTCCCAGGATAGTTAAAACTATAACACCATAATTTCCTAACTTATCTTATGCCATTCTCATGCTTCATATCATGCATTCTATGAAGGAACAAAGAAAAATGACATAAAATAATGAATTTTTTAGCGTTGCGCTATGATAAATTTTTCATTTTGTGTCACACGGGCCATGTGAGCTTATACATCACATTCTCATATTTAATTACATGAATATAGCTAATTTGCATCATGCAAAGTGGCCTACACCTCAAGAATCACGAATGGAAGCATGAAATATTCATTTCCATTTTTGGCCAGTTTTGGCTCTTTTCTGACCAAATCTTGAAAAATCATAATTAATTCTAAAAAAATAAAAATCATGCATTCTTAGCTATTCTGGAAAGCTACAGATGTCTACTTTATACTAAAAATATGTCCAGACTATAACATCCACCATAGAGGATGTTTGACAACCAAAAATCTAGAGGTCAAACTGCCACTGATATTGTCACAGATTTCAGCAGCAAACTTTGAAAATGTCCTATTAATTCCACAAAAATCCAATCTATGCAAATGATACCAATCTAGAAATATGTGGATGTTCTCTAGAAGGAAAAAATAGCTTTATACCAGCTCAAGTAACCCAATCCTCAAAATTCAATGGAATAGTAACTATGCTCGGGTAAGAGTCTTGATACTAGATAGAATTTTTAAAAATTCATATCTCCCTCTCTAGACCTCCAAATGAGGTGCTTCTAGTTGGCATGAGTCTCTGTGAATATCTAGTTTCTTTGTATAAAATTACATGGCAATTAGACATCATTTGAGTCCTATGTGATAGATTCCATTTTCAGACCAAATGAATAGTGCAGCAGATCAAAATCAGAAAATTTGCCAACTTTAAAAATTCATCAAATATTCTTTAGAGCTCTAAAAATTATATTCTTTAGCTTTCCAAAAATCTCTCAACAAGCTCTAATTGCATACCAAATCTCAGATCAAGAATAACTCATTTGGCCAAAAAGTGATATAGGGTTCTATTATGGTCAATTTTAGCTCCATATAAGGTACCAAAGTAACCAAATGGCTTTCCCTAGGGTTTGGCATCTTTTGGGCCAGTCTAAAAGCATGATTAAGACTTGTGTAAGCTGCCCAAATGGTCCTAAACTCCATGCCTCTCATTTTGGCCATCTCATCCACACTTATGCATAATTCCATATTATCATTAAGGAAGCCACAATGTCATAACATGTCCAATTTTCATTCTAGTGGTCACATAACACATTCTCTCATTCATACATGTCATGATATCATGATTACATATGTTCATAATATTATAATACATATACATCTATTGAATACATCAATTGCCATTCTTATAGCCTTAAAGTAACAAAATTTCCACATTTCCATATCGTTACTTCATCTCTCATGTAGTTGACTCCCATTGTCTTGCTCTTTGGGTCCACTTAGCATATTAGATCATTGGAGAGAAGGCAATGAGATTCAAAGAATCTTAATAATTCATCTCCCATTCAATCATATATAATGGATGTAAACAATATGCATGTATGGTCATGTTGACATGTGCAAACATTCAAGAAGCATTTTCATCATTTAAGAATGTCATGCATAGCATACAAAGGCTTACCAAGCCAATTTCTTGTGGATATTGGACTTGCTTCACCTATTCTTTAACAGATTCTTGGATTCAACCATACTCTTGGGAGCCCATCTTGCTTTTGGGAGGCTCTTTGCTTTGTCTCAACTAATTTTAAGGGTTCTTGGCTTATCCTAACCATGGCTAAGGGTTCTTGGTCTCACCACACTCAAGCAAACCCAAGCATACATCAAAAACATCGTATAAGAGCATATTGTAACATCATGGCACCATGGAATTAAAGTCATGCTAGAACACTTTTCATGGCTTAAAAACATACATACATTCAAGACAAGCTAAGCACACATCCATGCATGAGAGAAGGTGGAGAGAGCTACCTTGCTTGCATTTTGCACACTTTTTCCTTAAGTCTTGAATCCTCTCCCTAGACCTCACATACCCAAAAAGGTGGAGATCATTCCTTTTTGGCCTAGACACAATTTATGGAAGCCAATTAGGTTCATGGAATTAATTCTAAAGCCACACAACTTACTTAGACCCTAGGTTGATCTATAAACCTCATTATGGTTCCATAATTGCACTTAATGAAGCAACACCCCTCAAATAAATTCTAGGCTCCATTCTTTCCTTTCAAATATGATTCTTAACTCTTTTTAAGCCTATTGGAGTCATCATACAATTAAAACAAAGAGCCTAACTATATGTTGCTTCTTTAGGTCATAATATGGAACTTAAAGCACCAACTCGCTTTCTCTGAGTTCTAATTTTTTTCCAAGGCCTCCCCTCATATTCATTCATCATATATGACTCAAGAATAGAGTTAGAAAAATTTAAAACTCTCCCTAACTATACTATCCTTGCTTGGCCAAGGCTATGGAGGAAATGGAGCTTCTTGGAGTTTGCTTTATTTTCTCAAGGGAACAAGCATATGAAGAGCCTCTTAGGGACCTTAGAAGCTCATTTAAACTCTTAATTAGACCTAGGAATTATCATACAAAATTAAATTTTACAAGGTGCACTTGAAACCCTAAAATTTACATCTTAAAATCTAATGATTTTTTTTATCAATTCTCTTTGCATATTCTTAATCTCCACACCCTTTTTCCTTATATTCACCATTGGTTCTACCTAAAAATCAAGTCCTCCTAGGGTTTTCTCATATTAGGCAAAATGGAGGAGGAGTGAACCAAAGATGACAACCATAAGAAGAGAAATTACATTGTTTTCTTACTTTTTCTCACTTGAATCTTGTGTTCTTTGAGCTCCTCTCTTCAAATCCAAATTTTCCCCTCAATTTATCCTTTAAAACAGATTCATATACTTCATTATAATCATAAGAAATAAAAAAAATGAAGGAGAAGAGATTTGGAAGAGGAAGAGCATGAAAAACCATGAAAATCCATACCTTTCTACCTTGAATTTCTCCTCCTTTTTGTAATATCTGATTCTCCGAAAACTAGAGAAAACATGAGAAACATGATGTACAGTTCCTCCGTCAACGAACAAAATGTAACACCATAATATATTAACTCTATCTAGCCTCCCTCTGGGCTCGATTCCATATGATTTCCAAAGAACCAATACAAACCGTGGCATTTTTATACTATAAAACGGGGTTTCAAACACTCATCTTTTGCCCCGTGGGTCCTATGAACCCATCATTCACATTCTCTACTCAAACTCCATGTATACGACTCATACATATCATAAAAAAAGCCATAGACCACGGATATGAAGCCAAAAACCAAGAAAGTGCATTTTCTTAAATGGACCCAAAAGTCAGATTTTTGGCTCTAACTTTGGAAAATCATAACTAATTAGAGAAAAATGTGAATCTAGCAAACCATAGCTTTTTGGAAATCTCTAAGTTTTATCTTTACATGAAAAATAATTTCCAACCATAATATCAGCGTTTGAACCCTGTTTGACATCAAAAATGAGACAAAGGTCCAGCTGTCCCTGTTTCTGGTGCAGCTTACTGTCATGAACTTCAAATATTCATAACTAAATCCAAAAAAATCCAATCTATGAAAAATATACCAATTTGGAAAGCTATAGATGTTAGCTAGAGGAAAAAAATAAGTTCAGATCAGTTCAGTAGACTTTAGACCTCGAACACTTATGGAACAGTAATAGAGGTCGGATGGCTTCCCTAATACTGATATAGAACTTCAGATGGTTCGTTCTCTCTCTACAGACCTCCAATTTAGGTGATTCTAATTAGTATAGACCACTGTGGTTGTCTGGTTTATGACTATAAAATTTCATGACATTTGGACTCCATTTGTTCTATGAATGACATGGATTTATTTTCGGACTCATGACACAGCACCATGACTAAACTATCAAAATTTTCCAATTTCAAAAATTCACCAAATATTCCCTAGACCTCAAAATATTACCCACTTTAGCTTTCCAAGAAGCTCTCTACAAACTCTAGAGGCATGACAAATTTCATAGCAAGAAAAGCTTGTTTGGTCATACTTTGACGGAGCTCACAAAATTGACGATTTTGGCACCCAAAATAGTTCAAAGGGGGTCCAAGTGGCCTCCCACATGTTCTCACACCTCATGGACAAGTTTTAAAGCATGAAAATAGTCTATATAACATGTCCAAGTAGTCCAAATTATCATACATTTCAAACTCATTATGCGACGGGTCAAAATACACTATCACATACAAGCCACAAAAAGGGCAATTCCCACATTTTCATTACTTTGGTTCTCTACATAGTTTGTACATCATATTTCCATACATTTACACTTGCTCCAACATTTACATCTCAAAAATAGTAGGTGCATATTCATTTTGGCACCACTTTACATCAAAAGAACCAAAATAAGCTAACATCTAGTTAAACATGCTTCTAGGCTCATTGGTGTGCACTTGATTCTCCTTGAGCTCCACCTAGCATGTTAAGATGGGGGAGGGAAGGGGGTGAGATTCATGGAATCTTAGTAGCTCATGCACTCATTCAAGAAAGTAATCAAGGCATATAATAAGTCAAAGCATGCAATTAAGCATCTACCCATTCTCAATCATATAATGCATAATTTTCATGCCATGAAATCCATATCAATGTCAAGAATGGGCTCTAGGGACTTTTGGTCTAGCCTTACCCGAGTTTAGGGACTTTTGGATGGCCTCACTCGATTTTAGGGACTTTTGACTTGGCCTCACTCAATTATGAGACTTTTGGCATTGTCTCACCCAGCCTCAGGGACTTTCGGCTCTACCTCACCCATCTCAAGGGACTTTTGGCACTACCTCACCCAGGCAATTTTCACATCCAACACATAAGCATATTGGCACCAATGCATCAAGGCAATAACATATGGCATATCTCACACAATAAGCATATACACAAGCATACAATGACCATCACATCCAAGAATGCAACAAGAAAGAGTGGAGAGAGCTACCTTATGAGCCAACACAAGCCTTTCCTTTCAATTCCTCTTCTCCCTTCTTAGTTTCACACTCACACCTTGATGGAGGTGCTTCTCTTGAGCCTAGACACAACAAAAGCATGGAATTACTCTCTCATAACTTAAAAACTCTTAGGAGTTCTTTAGAGCAAACCTTGCTAACATATAAGAACCTAAGGGTTCTCTCTCTCTCTAGAATGTCACTAACTCTTCCTCTCTCTCAAGCTCTCATGGTAGTAGAATCAACATATTCAAGAAAAACAAAGAAGGTCAAGAGTGTTTTTTACTTTCCCTCTTCTGACCCATGCCTAAAACCCAACTAATTTCATAAGCAAAACCATAAAAAGAGAGGGCAAAGAGAGAAGATCAAGATTCTAAGAAGAAAAGAGAGAAGTTTGCTGACCTTTCCTTTGTTCTTCCTCCCTTCTCTTGGTCTCTCTCACTCTCCACGCCTCTTTTCTCTCCTTGGGTCGAAGCCTAGGTCAGATAAAGGAGAAAGAATGAATTGGGATGTTTAAAGAAGTTAATTTCTCCCTCTTTACGCTTTTCCGGACTAACCCTCGCTATAGCGAAAATTAACCTTCGCTACGGCGAGCACGTATCAGTTCTAGACCCCCATTTTCGCTATGGCACGCGCTACAGCGAGCAACTCCCTAGTTTTTGTATGGGATGCCCTCACTCGCTATAGCTAGAAGCATTTTCGCTATAGCGAACAGGCTCACTTGCTATAGCTAGGCCATTTCTCGCTATAGCGAAC
Source organism: Erythrophleum fordii (assembly GCA_032878935.1). NCBI lineage: Eukaryota > Viridiplantae > Streptophyta > Magnoliopsida > Fabales > Fabaceae > Erythrophleum > Erythrophleum fordii. The sequence goes on along the minus strand of JAVQMF010000054.1, from coordinate 23,359,241 downwards.
AGGTACATTCGCTATAGCTAGGCCATTTCTTGCTATAGCCAGAGACTTAGAAAAATTTCAGGATTTAAAAAATTTTCAGCTTTCTTCTTTCTTTTTCTTTTCTTTTTTTGGTTGTTACACAAAACTCACCAGATACAAAAGGAAGTCCCCCGGAATGATGTAGTCAAAGTCCCAAAAAATTTGGGAACCATTCTAGACTTCTAAGAATGAGAATCTCAGGCTCAAATAGAAAGAAAAATGGAGCTAAAATGAAGAAACAATTTCTTACGAAAAGCCTACGAAACATAATGGTATTTTCATAATTTTAAACAATTTTTGGAATTCACACAGGAAAGCTTTTTAAATGAAATTTTTGAGTTCTTTGGGGTTCTCAGAGGCCTTGAAAACTATGAAAATCCCTGGAATAGTTAAAACCCCTCCGATGGACGTTTTCCAATATCGGTATACTCGAACTTTAATAGATCTGTTCGAGAAGGTTTTAGCTCCAATTTGAGTGATTCCAAAGGCATTTTTCTTAATTGGGAACCTAAATTTTATAATGGAAAAAAAGGTTCTCAAAAAGGAGCTAAAACAAAGGAGAAACGAAAATGCAAAGTATAAAGGGTAAAATAGAAATTTTTGAAAAGTGTAACTTATTCCCACCTATATATATGATGCACCCCTTCTCCTCCCTTCATTATGCATGACCATGTTTTGCCTAAAACCAAAAGAAAACCCTAGGGGATGAAGCACACAAGAGAAGGAAGAAAAGGAGGAGAAATTCAAGGTAGAAAGGTATGGATTTTCATGGTTTTTCATGCTCTTTCTCCAAACCTCTTCTCTTTCATTCTCCTTTGTTTCCTATGATTATAATGAAGTTTATGAATCTATTTTAAGGGAGAAATTGAGGGAAAAATTCGGATTTGAAGAGAGGAGCTCAAAGAACACAAGATTCAAGTGAGAAAAAGCATGAAAACAAGGTAATTTCTCTTCCTATGGTTGTCATCTTTGGTTCCCTCCTCCTTCGTTTTGCCCTACTTGAGAAAACCCTAGGAGGAGATTATTTTTAGGTAGAACCAAGCGTGAATCCAAGGAAAAAGGGTGTGGAGATTAAGAATATGCAAAGAAAATAACAAAATAACCATTTGAAATCAAGATGCAAATTCTAGGGTTTTATGTGCACCTTCCAAATTCTAATTTTGTATGATGATTCCTAGGCTTAATTAAGAGTTTAAATGAGTTCTTGAGATACCTAAGATGCTCCCTACAAGCTTTATCCTTCAAGAAAACCAAGAGAACTCCAAGAAGGCCAAGGAAGCCCATAGTCTCGGCCAAAGAGGGTTCTAGTAGTGGGGGAGAGTTTTAAATTTTTCTAAGGCAATTCTTGAGTCATATTTGATGAATGAAAATGAGGGGAGGTCTTAGAAAAAATTTAGAACTCATAAAAAGTGATTTGGTGTCTTAGATTCCATATTATGACCTAAAAAAATAACATGATGTTAGGACCTTTGTTTTAATGGTGTGATGACTCCAAGAGGCTTAAAAGGAGTCAAGAATCATAATTGAAAGGAAAGAATGAGGCTTAGAAATTATTTGAAGGGTGTTGCTTTATTAAGTGCATTTATGGACCATAATGGGGGTCGTAGAGCAATCTAGTACTTACACAAGTTGTATGGCTTTAAAGAATATTTCATGAACCTAATTGGCTCCCAAAAATTGTATATAGGCCAAGAGAAAATATCTCCACCAATTTGTGAATGTGTGGCCGAAAGAGGAGGCTTGAATCCAAAAGAAAAAGTGTGTTATTGTGTTCAAAGTAGCTCTTTCCACCTTCTCTCATGCATGGATGTGTATTTAGCTTGTTTTAGAATATGTGTATGTGTATTTTCAAGATTTGAAAAGTATGCTAGCATGCCTTTATATGTCATGATTCTTGATGCCATGTTATGCTTCCAAATGAATACATGATGTTTGCATGAGTTGCTTGAGTGTGGAGAGGCCAAGAACTCTTCTCTTTGGTGAGGATGAGCCAAGAACCCTTGTGTAACACCCTAAAAATTAATTAAAGTGTTAATCATGAATTTAGACTAATTAAGAATAATTAATAGAGGATAATTGGACAAGTTAGTGGATAGGAATTTTAGAGAGATAAATCATTAATATGGGTTTGAAAATTAATTAGGATAGAAATTCCATCTAGGCCCAAATTAATAGATCATGATAAGAGGCTAATGGAGGCCCAATGAGTTAGGTGCAGACCCAAATCCTTGAACCCTTCAAACTTAGCCCAAACCTAATTAAATTTCAGCAACCCAATGCATAAGAACTGGCCCAATAAAATTCTGCAGTCCAACACTTAAAAACTGGCCCAACAAGCTAAAGTCTGAAACTCATTAGGAGTTAGACCTTGGAGCAACCCATGACCCATATATTTGACCTAACTTAACCCCACTAAAACCCTAAAAACTGACCAGCCACCTCCCCCATTCTGCAAAACACAAAAACACAAGGAAAATTCGGAGGTGAGGAGGAGAGGCTAGGGTTCTTGGCATAATTCTACCTTTTCTCACATTTGGAGCAAGATTTAGCCAAAGTAATAGTTATACAACTTAATCCCCTAATCTTTCTCTTTAATTTGGTCCAATTAGTTTTTCATTTGGAGTATTTTCATCATACCCAAAATCTGAAATGTGGGTGTTTGGGGGTTTTCTTGGTGAAATTCGTAGGTTGAGGTTAGGGCTAGTATTAGGTGAGTTTAAACCCTCCATTTTGATGCTTTCTTTGTGGTTTGAGACTCCCATAGCTAATTTATATTATGGGTATTAATTTTGTACGAATTTGTTTAAGATTTTGGGTGGAATATTGAGATTTCTGGTAGATGACACTTTAATCCGAATTTAGGATTTGTGGTGGCTGGGTAAGTGTTCTTTAGGTAGTTAGTAGCATTTAAATTCCTTGGGTACTTGTTGTAACTGTTAATGATGAATTAGAGTAGTAATTATCTGATGCTATGATTATAGGGAGACTCTGTACCATTGGTGGCTGTTGCAAATTTGTCTACAAGTGAGGTAACCGGGGTTTATATTAATTCCATGCATATATCGGTTTAAATTTCATACTTGCTGTATATGAATTATTTGAAATGTTGAATGAATTGGTTGGCTATCTATTGTATGATGATTGGACCTTGTGAGTCCATGGTGGAGCTGTGGTGCGGCTGCCACCCGTGCATGTCCTTCGATTGGGCATCGGGTTATGATCAAACCCCAGATGCACTGAGCCCTAGTTGTGCTCAATGGGGAGTAGGTGCCATGGATGGACCTCTCCTAGTGTTAATGGCATTTAACATGTTAAAATATGATTGCTAGTATGGGATAGTAATCATAATAGCCTAATTGTTTCATTTGCTAAGATGACTGATATGATTTTGATTCATGCATATATGTTAATTAAAATGGATTATATGATGGAATTGCCTTGGTTACTGAGATTATTATCTCACCCCGTTTTATGGGATTACAATTTCAGGTGAAGGTTCCTCGGGTAAGGATAAGGGCAAGCAAGTGGATGAACATCCATGAGCTAAGGCCTAGTGTGGGAAGCTACACTTAGTCTGAGTGTAATAGAGTAGATGCTAATTTTGTTAAGTCTTGTACAGCATCATCATGCATCTGTATTGCCAAGTGTAGGAGTCTATATTTTGATAATGTAATGTGTACCTATTGAGGAGTAGGCCTTACTTTAAATTGGTATTTAATGTATGGATTTATGATATCTGCTATGAGCATTGTTGAACTCTGATATGACTTACCATTTGGAAATGTAACCTTGAGACATTGATATGAATCACTGATGCATGGGACCTCTAATGGAAAGTGTATTAAATGTTAAATGTCAATGGGGCATGAATTGTGTTATTGTTATTTCATGGACTTGCTGATATAGGGTAGTTGGAGGAAATGGAAATTTACATTTGAGTTTTGAGTTGGTAATGGTAGACTAGCTGGTTCATAACTACCCTTAGAGTTGCATAAATTAAGGTAGAATGGCCCTAGGGTGAGACTGGAGGAAGAGAGGAGAGTACGAGTCCAGATTTTCAGAGTGTAGGATCAGAAGGAATTTAGCCGCGGCTAAAATGGAGTTGGCTGCGGCCAATAGAGGCGAAGTTGCCCAGGGAGAGTGCCAGAGAGGAATTCGCCGGGGCAAAATGTAAATTGGCCGAGGCGAAATGTGAGAGGTCGAACTGGGAGTCGTCCAGAGAGAAATTAGCCGCGGTGAACTTTTAGGAAAATGTCCCCAGCGTTCCAGAGAGGAATTGGCCACGGCGGAATGAGGAATTGGCCGCGGCCAATATCGAGAGGTGAGTGAGGAAGTTCCAGGAGGCTTCTTCGCCGTGGCGCCATGTAGGTTGGCCGCGGCAAAATTAGTGATGAAGAAAGGGGTAAAACAAAAAGGAATTGGCCACGGCTAAGAGTAATTAGGCCGCGACAAACATGCTGAAACACTTATATTAACTAGAAAACCTTGGTTTTCCATATGTTAATCACAAAGGATGATCTAGAGTCATTAGGATGAGTTATAATTGATGAGTAATAGAATCTAAGGCTTATAAATGGATGTTTAATTCCCTTATGAACATAAGTGTATGTAATCATATGATTGATGACTCTAATCACCTTAAGGTTTAGATTTCTCCACATTTTCATAACCTATGATGATTAATCACGTGTTTAACCTTAATTATTATGATAAGAAATTAGGGTCGTCACACCTTGAGCTTGGTTGAGACATAGCAAAGAGTCTCCCAAAAGAAAGTGGGCTCCCAAGAGTATGGTTGAGTCCAAAGCTCTTAAAGAATGGGTGAGGCAAGTCCAAAACCTAAGAGGAGAAGTGTGAGGCCAATCCAAACACTTAGTGAACTCTTGAATATCTTGTATGATTTGTTTATATGCCAAGTTTGCTTTTAAAATGTCCATGACTTCCATCTTCTCCATGCATGCATTTGTAAAGCTTGCTTTGTACATATTATATATGATTGAATGGGAGATGAGCTATTGGGATTCTTTGAATCTCATCCCCCCCTCTCCAATGATTTAATATGTTAGGTGAACTAAGTGGCCATGGTAATGGGAGCCAACAACATTGAAGAAGGAAGATTGACAACCATATGCCTAGTTTTTATCTTTTAAAACCATAATGATGCTTCATGATGTATATAATATTGTAAATGGTCTATGACCCTTAAGACATGTGTAAATATGATATGGTCTATGACCCTTGAGACATGTGTAAATATGATATTATGTAATGTATAAATGCATAGATATGATGTATAAACTTTAGAATAGAATTTGAGTATGTAATGCCCAAGTATGCCATTTGGAAGTTTCATGTATATGTGCATAAGTGGGGGTTGAATGGTCAAAATGAGATACATGAGGTTTGGGACCATTTGAGCAGCTCACAAAAGTCTTAAATGCCCAAAAGGTGCTAACACCAAGGGAAGGCCATTTGGCAAGTTTGGTACCTCATATGGAGCCAAATTTGACCATAATGGAACCCTATATCACTTTTTGGCCAAGTGAATTAGTCTTGATTTGAAATTTGGCATCCAATTAGGTCTCATTGAGAGATTTTTGAGAAATTAAAGATCATAATTTTTGGAGGTATACAAAATATTTGATGATTTTTCAAATTTGGCAATTTTTATGGTTTCTAGTTTGCTGCACTATTCATTTGGTCCGAATTTGCATTCTATCACACGAGACTCAAATGATGTCCAATTGCCATGAAATTTTATAAAGAAAAACTAGACAATCATAGTGACTCATGCCAATAGAAGCACCTCATTTGGAGGTCTAGACAGGGAGATATGAATTTTTAAAGTTTCTATCCAATACCAGTAATTTTGCCCGACCAGAATTCTAGTTTGCTGCACTATTCATTTGGTCCGAATTTGCATTCTATCACACGAGACTCAAATGATGTCCAATTGCCATGAAATTTTATAAAGAAAAACTAGACAATCATAGTGACTCATGCCAATAGAAGCACCTCATTTGGAGGTCTAGACAGGGAGATATGAATTTTTAAAGTTTCTATCCAATACCAGTAATTTTGCCCGACCAGAAGTACTATTCCATTAAATTTCGAGGTCTAGACTTAATGAACTAATCTAGAGATATTTTTTCTCCCAAATTAACATCCACAGATTTCTAAATTGGTATCATTTGCATGGATTAGATTTGTTTGGAATTAATTGAATATTTTCAAAGTTTTCTGCAAAATTCTATATCAGTTCCAGAATGCATTCTGACCTCTAGACCATTTTGGATGTCAAATATCCTCTGTGATGAATGTTATGGTTTGGAAATATTTTAGTATGAAGTAGATATCCATAGCTTCCCAAAATGACATAGATTCATTTTTTCAATTTTTTTATATTTAGTTATGATTTTCTAAAGTTTGGTAAGAAAATAGAGCAAATCTGGCCAAAATTAAACAAGCCCATTTCATGCTTCATTTCGGTTTCCATGAGTTGTAGGCATGATTTTGTGATAAAAATGAGTTGTAATAATGTATCTAAATGTGAGGATGCATAGCATGAGCCCACACAATCCACATGATACCGATTGAAATTTTTAAGTATGATGCAACGCAAATAAACCCATTATTTTTTGTCCCTTTTTCATGTGCTCTCATGAAAATGATGATGTGAAACTTATGAATGTTATGAAATGAGCTAGAATTTATGGTGTTACACTTTTCCTCCTCCTCTTGTGCACATCATGCCCTAGGGTTTTCCTCTGGTTTTGGGCAAAATTTGGTCTTGCAACATGAAGGGAGAAGAAGGGTGCATTATATATATAAGTAGGAGGAGGTTACACTTTTCAAAAATTTTCATTTTGCCCTTCGTTCTTAGCATTTTTGTTTCTCCCTCATTTTAGCTCCTTTTTTGAACCGTCTTTTCCATTATGAAATTTAGATTCCCAATTTAGTAAAATGCCTTTGGAATCACTCAAATCGGAGCAAAAATCTTCCCGAACAAATCCGTCAAAATTCGGGTGCATTGACATTAGAAAACGTCCATCGGAGAGGTTTTAGCTGTCCTGAGCCTTCTTATGATTTTTAAGGCCTCTAAAAATCCTAAAAAGACTCAAAACTTTCATTTAAAAAGCCCTCTTGTGTGAATTCCAAAATTTGCCCAAAATTACAAAAATGTCATTATGTTTTGTAAGTTTTTATAAGAAATTGTTTCTTTATTCTAGCTCCATTTTTCTTTTCATCTGAGCCTGAGTTTCTCATTTTTAGGAGTTTAGAATGCTTCCCAAATTTTTTGGGATCTTAACTACATCGTCTTGGGGGACTTCCTTTTGTATCTGATGAATTTTGTTTGTTGACAGAGAAACCGTACGTTACATTTCTCACATTTTCTCTCATTTACAGAGGACCGAATGTTACATTTCTCCTCCCTTAAATAAATTTCTTCCTCAAAATTTAGGACATACTTTTCTCTTACTCTTTTTGTTTCTAGCTAACTGCTCTTTTCTTTCCCTTCTTCTTGACTCTATACACTTTCTCAGCGATTTCACTCTTTTAAATTTTCTCTCAGCCAGGAAACTTTTATTACTAGCTCTTAATAAAGGCTCTATTGCTATAAAATACTAGCTAGTTCTTTTTCATAAAGAAAAGAAATTTCTGACTCTGGAGGCCTATCTTAGGAGAGCTTACTAATCATATCGGGTTAATGTTAACCCGTTCATAGAATTAATATTTCCTTTAGTGGACTCATTTACACATCTCAGGAGGTAATTTATTTCATATCATGTCTCTCGTATCCTCTCTGAATGGCTTCTCATAAAATCTTATCATCTTTTCTAATCATTAGAGCTATCGGAGGTTTCTATCTATCTGCTTATTTACATGCTCCATCCACTGTTTATCTCTGCGTTCTTTCTTACTAGCTCATCCTATGATTATAATTTACATTTCTTTCTAGCATAGGTCTCACATCTTAGTTACTTATTAGGATTACAACTCCTTTGAGGAGTTTCTACTTTTAATGATCTCAGTTTCTCTGTGTACTACTTTTATCTCTGTAGGTTGGGACTTTTTCTCACTTTTTTTGCTCACTTATAGTGGCATTTTATAGTCTCTCATTTTAATACTGGTAGGCCTAACATGTATCTCACACTAGCATCGAAGAGTGATTACCACTGACCATTGTTGAACTCTAGTGGAATGCTAGGTATTCCTATAATTTTGCTCACTGAAGATATACTGTACCACTTATCTTATATAAAAATTTCACCTGACCCCTTTCTGAATACATAAGCTAGTATCTGGGGATCTCTTTATCCCTCGATTAGGGCTACTATCTACTAGGTAGTAGTTCATTTGACTCTAACTTTGAGAAGCTAATTTCTTACTTTCCTCATCCTATACACTATCCTTATCTTTAAAGAGAGCTAGCCAGTGGTCTAATTATCTGAGTAAAGCCTTCATATCTCTGTGGCAATGGTTTACCAAACTCAGGAGATCTGTAGTCTCTAAGACAAATGCTAGCTAAACTGTACTAGTCTCTAAGACTAACTGCTCTGTAAAAACTATCTCAGACTGTCATCTCACCAGAAAACTATCATACTGTGGCTAGGACTCTCTGTAACTCTGTAGGATCTACTGTGACTCTTGGTCTATTGCGACCTTTCAAAGCCCTGCTAGGGTCTACTGCAACTCGTTGTGATATGTTGGGATCTACTGCGATCCATCTCTAGGAGACGTCAAAGCCCAAGATTATTGTATTTGACAGTAAAACATATACTTACTAAGTCCAGTAACTATCGCTCATAATAATTGAGACTAACTCAAAAGTACATCATGCTCTTCGTGCAAAGTGGGTTCTGTGTCATCTAATTCTCTAGGATCCCATCATATTGATACTTGTGTGGGATCAATTAGCTTCCATATGATGTGCCTAGGGTAAGAGAAATGATCTCTACCTCCTTGTGTGTGTGAAGTCGAAGGAGAAGACTCAAAGCTCAAAGAAAGAGTATGCTTGTGTGGCAAAGGTAGCTCTTTCCACCTTCTTTCATGCATGATGCTTACATTATCTTTGGATGTGTGTATGTGTGTCTTAAGCCATGAAAAGTATTCTAGCATGATTTCATATGCCATGGTACCATGATGATGTTTTATACTTTCAAATTATGTTTTATATGTTTGCCTTGATTTGCTTAAGTGTGGAGAAGCCAAGAACCTTCTAGCCATGGTGAAAATAAGCTAAGAACCCTTGAAATTGGTTGAGACAAAGTAAAGAGTCTCTAAGAGTGAGGTTGACTCCCAAGAGTAAGGTTGAGTCAAAATCTCCTAGAGAAAATGGGTGAGGCAAGTCCAAAATCTATAAGTGAATGGGTGAGGCTAATCCACTTACTTGGCAAGCCTATGTATGCCATGCATGACTTGTTCAAATGCCAAAGATGTTTCTTGAATGTTCATGCATTTCAATATACCTATGCATGCATTCCTAAGACTTGTATTGCATACTTTATCTGTGATTAAAAAGGATATGAGCTGTTGGGATTCTTTGAATCTCATCCCCTCCTCTCCAATGTCTTAACATGCTAGGTGGACCAAGTGAACAAAGTAATGGGAGCTAACAACTTGGAAGATAAGAGATTGACAACAATTTGCATAGATTTTGCTTCTTTAATGCCATATAAGTGGCTAATGTTGTAATCCACTATTGTATATGTCCTATGAGCTCATGAACATGTGTAATTATGCTAATGTATTATGTATAAATGAGATTTTATGGTATATGCATGATGTAGTGCATTTTGGGTATGGAATAGCAAGACTAGCATTATGTAACCTTTTGTATAACTTGGGGTGGAGGAGTGAGTTTGAGAAATCTGGGTTTATGCACCTTTGAGACAAGTTTAGAAAGCCATTTTGGTGTATTCCTACGTGCTCAAGTGGTCATGGTTGCTTTAGAACTTGAAATGGACCATTTGAACCCCTTTGATGGCATAAAATAAGCCATTTTGCAACCCAATGTCAAGATCTGACCAAATGAACGAATTTGCCCATGAAATTAGATATTATCTAGAACTTTTTGAGAAGCCAAAGACCAGATTATTTAGAGTTGGAATTAATTATGAATTTTCAATTTTGGGATTTTTCTACTGTTCTAGTGCATATATTGTTCATATAGTTAGTTTTGTTTTCTGTATCATTTGAGGGACAAATGATGTCAAATGCTCATAAAATTTTACAAACATAAACCATACATGATAATATTTTCATGACCACTAAGATCACCCCAATTGGACCTCTGAGCAAGGAGATATGAATTTTTGAAATTGGAGGTCAGTACTAGTAATGACAGTCAACCTCTGGTACTATTCTATCAATTTCTAGAGGCTAGTAACCTCTATTATGGTCTAGATTTATTTTTACATAAAGTAAACATCTATAGCTTTACAAAATGATATAGTGTGCTTGATTTTGATCTTTTTAGAATTAGTTATGATTTTTCAAAGTTCAGGCATAGAATCTGGAAATCTTACCCGAGGCTGCACACTATATTTTTTAATATATCATACCTTTGCTCGAGGTATAGGCCGCTTCTTGAGCTTGTTATAAGTTGAATTTGTGTATTTAAATATGATAATGAAAAGAATGAGGCCATATGACCCACAGAACATCCAATGAAAAATTTACTCGTGACGAAATGCAACTTATTCATGATTTCCAATGCTATTATGTTACTTCCTATAGAACTAGCATGAGATGAGGTATAGAAATTGTATGAGTTGACTCTTAGAATTATATTGTTACATATAGCATACATTCTACTCTTTAAATCCCATGCATGGTTAGCTCTCTTTCTCACTTGGATGCACACATGAAGACACATAATCACTCACATTCATCCATAACATCATTCACACATCTACTAGTAGCCACAAACACACTCAAAGGTATAGACACGCAGCATGCTCCATCATGTTCTCAAAAGCACACGAGCCTTCTTCCTTATCTAATACACACATGGACAATTCCACTAACATACATGATGACATAGGGGGCATATCATTTGATTTATCATGCTATACTCACATGCAAGAGAAACACGTAATATTGGCACATGATTCAAAATGGAAAAGCCACGAGATTGAAAAAAAAAAAAAAGAGTACGTGAGGAGGCTCGAGTGTATGATGCATGGCTAGCCCACACAAACTAATATAATCTCTCTCTTATTCACTCCACTCACGCATATGTACACACACGGCTTACATATAATCAAATTCACGTGCAATGCACAAATTCAGGAAGAGAGGGGAATGAAGGGATATACACCAGAAGCACATGAAAGGTCTACCATGAGAGAAGAAGCACGTGATTATGGACTAATGTGGAAGACTTTCACATGAAGGAATTGCAAAATAGGCTCGGGTAGAGAAGCTCTAGAAAGAATTGATTGAATCATCCATCCATTCATTCTCCATTCAGCTATAGCTCTCCACTCCATTTCCTCCATCACTTTTCACCCCATAGGAGCTTAATTGAATCTTGTGGCTAGCTAGGATGAAACCTTGAATTGAAACTTGAATCATAAAAATTAGCAAGGGATTTTGGCTAAGATTTTCTATTTTATGCTCCCTCTCTTTCTACACTGCTTCTTATTCATGTATTTGCTTGGTTAAGCTTGTAATGAATTAGAATTGGTGTTGTTTGTAATTAGTGGCTAGATAGACATTAATTAGGAAAGTATTTAAAGATTAATGGATCAATTTAAGTGCTGCATTTTTAATTAACTTTCAATTTTCCATGTATGTAGTCAAGATGTTTGATAAAATGCATGTTAGAAATTATGTGCTTGAATGTTTGATTTAAGGTCTCCTTGGAATTTAATTAGTTAATTGAAAATTTAAAGACTAATTTGATTTATTTATCACTCAATTTAAGTGTTCTTTGATTCTAATGACAAGAATTAATGATTTAATGTGGAGTTGAGGTGCCAATTCAACATCAAATTGTTAATGTCTTAAATCTTGCGTGGTAACTCAAGAAAAATTGCCATGAACACATATAGGAACTCTTATACCAAAACTATTGATAGTTAAATTAGGATGAGATAGTGGATAGCAAAGGATAAATTCAAAGTTAGTCATATGTCCATTAGTTGTTTCTTAATTCATGCAATTTAGTTAATAATTAGGAAATTTAGTTCTATCTAATTTTAGCTAGTTAAATTCAATTAAAACCCTCTTCAATTAGGTAGCTTTTAGGTCCCTCTTACACTTAGAAGGCTCAATTGAATATTGACATCTATTTTCAAGGAAAATGATCTAAGTTACACCTTATATTGCAAATCTTATTCAATGTAGCTTATTTGAGGATGCTTAACACAATCATCATGTATTCATCATTAATCACAAAATAAGAGTAAAAAATAACCACTAATCCATACAAGAGTTCTCAACATTCCTAGATTAGGGAGTTTAGCTATACATATTTATGAAAACTAACAACAAAGTGAAAGCAAAGAACAGAAACATCTGAACAGATGCAAAGAAAAGAAGAAGAAAAGAGAAAACTAAAAATGGAAGCTTGTCTCTACTTCAATCTTCAATCTCTAGCATTCCTTTGCAAGATGCCTTTCTTTGCTTCTCCTCATCCTCTACACACCCAAAATAGACTCCAAGATAACCCAAAATGATGGCTCCTCCAACTGAATTGGCTATATGTAGTAAGAAACCCTCAAAAATTTGGCCAAAAAAAAACATTGTGTTTTGCTAAAATGAGTCACACTGTGGCTCAAAATGCCAGACCACGACAAATTCAATCATTGTATGCCTATAAAACACACTGTGCCATGATGCAATATATCCCCACCACGGCACTTTTAGCCTCTACCTACCATCATGTCATGGCTCACATAACATGTGTTATAACTTCAGCTTTGTCTCGATCCCCGCTGTGACACAATATGTTCTCACCCAAACAAATTCCACCTCTGTCTAACATTTCACCATAGCTTACTTAGAATGCACTGTGGCGCAACTTGTCTTAGGTGTCTGTGATAAGTATGATTTTTATACATTTTATTTCCCTTAGCTTAAGCTTTTTAATAGGTAAATAAGGCTTAATGGATTTACTTAGGTGGATAATTGATTTTAGTAGCCATTCTTGTACTTTATGAATTAATTTGCAAAATCATTGAGTTTTAATGCATGAATTTCTTTTAAATAATTTTTTGAATAATTCTATTGAATATTTTCCATTCTTTTATGCAGATTTTGGGCAATGGAATTTAAAGGAGGAAATTTATTTGAAGAAGGAATGGAGTTGAAGTGAACATGCATGGATCTTTGGATGAATATATTAGGAAGGACCAGGATGCACATGGCTTTGCTCAAGGAAGTAACTCCATAACAGAGAGAAGAAGGGCTAGAACGAGCTGAAAAATGAAGGAGAACTCCACGTGAGAAGGTGGAGTTTGAGCTAGAGCCGAAGAAAAAGCAACGAGTTGAAGTCTGGAAGCAGCTGCAGAACGAGGAAGAAGCAAGGAAAGAAAAGAAGGAAACAGAGCACGTTTTTATGAAGGGCTGAACGTGCTGACAAAGAAAAGTAAACCCATGCAGTAGCCACGAGGTCACAGGCTCGAGCAAAAATAAGAAACACAAGCTGAGCATGTGATAACTTAAATGAGAATATGAAGCCACGCTCTGGAACGAAGAAGAAAACGCAAATGAATGTAGCAGTCTGGAGAGTTGCATGGTTCAAAGAAAGTAATGTGGAAACAAGAGGCACGAGCTGCTAGTTTAAATGAAAATGCTGGAGCTGGAATGCATGTGGAATAAACTATAATATAAAGTAAAGTGGGACCCACACTCACATAAACAAAGCTGGAGAAAATGCTTCGGGTATTTGCACCAGGTTAGCACGTGAAGGGAATTAAGAAAATGCCTTTGAGCAATTGAGCTGAGCAAGCACGTGAAAAATAAAATACTCACGTGAAAGTAGAATCATGCCATCAGCACTCATATTCACTCCATATTCATGGCGTCAGGACTTCATTCATTCACATCCACACTCATTCATTCGCTCATCCACCCCTCCGTCTTTTCCACACACAGAACCATTCACCACGCCATTTTTCCTCCATTTCCATCCACTAATGAAGCTCTAATTCATCCATCTTGAGGCTAGCTTGGAAGCAACCTTGGCTGAAGCTTGAATCCTTGGAAGAAGAATGCAGAATTTTGGCTAAAGATTTCTATGTTCCTACACTTTTTCTTTTTCTGTACAATCTTGGTTAAGTTGTATTTGATTAGGAAATTGTATAATTATGAATTAGTGGCTGGTTAGACACTGATTAGAAAGCCTTTTGTTGATTAATTGATTGAATTAGACACTGATTTTTCATTATTCTCTAATCTCCAATGTATGCCACGAAGGTGTTCGATAAAATGCATGAGTGAGATTATATACTTGATTGCTTGATTTGAGAATTCCTTAGTGTTTAGTTGGTTAATTAAATATTTTTGGATGATGATTCAAAGGCTAATTAATCATTTAATCAATCAATTTGGATGTTCATTGATCTTAAAAACAAGAGTTGATGATTTAATGCGGGATTAAGGTTTTAATTCAATATTAGGTTGTTAATCTCTTGAATCTTGAATGGTTATTCAAGATCATTTACTAATGAACATAATTAGGGACTCTTAGACCATAATTAATCACAATTGGATTAGGATAAGGATAGTGGATACCAAGAGACGATTCCTAAGCTAATCACAAGACCATTCTCCACCCACAATTTATACAATTAGGTAGCAATTAGGAATTTTGATTCAATTTAGTTTTAGGTTAGTTTTATTCAATCAAAAACCCCCCAAATCAAGTAGGCTTTAGGACCTTTTAGCAATTAGAAAACTCAATTGAACATTGAATTCCATTTCCAAAGGAGATGACCTAGGTTGTGTCACTTGCTATATTTTTAATCAAGCTAGTTTTATTTTGAGGGTTGCACGACGAGCCCATCAGTCTGCCTTCATTTTCTTCTCATTTAGTCGCAGCTTAATGAATTCTAGCCATAATGCACCTCTTAAAATAGCAATCATGAGTGTTTTAAAGCCTCTTTGACATGAAGGACTTCATCAATCCTATTTTAAACATGTTTTTCGCTCCATTTTTCTTATAATTGCACCCTACAACAAGAGCAAATTATAATTAATTCTCAATATATTCAAAATTAAAACAAAACTTGTCATTTAAAGTGTAAAAGTTGGGTATGGAGCTATTCATCCTAAATGTACTTATTTTACCTATAAAAAGTATTATTTACGATATAATCAAAGGGTTAAACACATATTTACAAAAAAAAAAATATACAAAATAACATGAATGACAGCAAATTATCAGTTTCGGACAACAGCACCAAAAACTTGTTACTTACTTGAAACGTACACACAAGTACATGTATCACAATAGTAATAACGTAATAAATAGAGCATCGTTCCCACAAAAATTTATCGCTAAGATAATTGTTAAGTATTAAAATTGTGCACCTTAATATAAATCAAGCCAATAATAAAAAGTAATATGAAATTAAACTAAACTAAACTAAAGATATAAAATTAAAACTAATAAAATAAAGGAGAGGCATCATTCTAGATAAAATTAAAAAGTAAAATAATTTGGGATTATGACTTCCCCTAACATTTAATATAAACTAATTACATCTCCTCATCTTGATCTTAATGTCATTAATAGTTTAGAACTCTAATTTATCTACAAGCATCTTTCAAATTACATATATGCATTCCCCTAACCAATCCATAATTTCTTATGCAATTAATTTATAAGCTTAATCAAGAATAGGTCCTAATATAGCTATGTGAGACCGATAAATATATTCCTATCCTACAAGCGAATCAATCCACTCAACATTCATGAACCTACACTACTCAATCCATGGTCAAGTTTTAAAATCCCTTTTTCAAGTTCATTTAGGTTATCCAAATTATCTAATTATTTCCACACACTTAGAAGCATAAAGCACAAGGATTAAGTGATTAAATCACACTATTGATTGCAAATAAATTGAATAATTACAATATATTACAAGCTAAAGTTTAACACAATTCCAAATCAACAAATTTAGTTCATAACTACAAGAAATATAAACATTAAGACCAGAGTATAAACCAAATGGGCAAAGAAATACAAGGAAAAGTAAGAGAAAAAAAAAAAGAAGAATTGACTTAATTGGTAAATCTTCTTTAAATCCAAGCTTTTCCCCTGGCAAATGAAGCTCAAAACCCTTCTTTCTCTTTCCCAAAACCTTCAAAATGGTGGCATCTCCTTAAAAAAGTGCTGAAAACCCTTTAAAACCTTAAAAAATCATGACTAAAAATGATGGGTTTTACTTTTTTTTTTTTTTAACTACGCTGCAACGCAACTAAATTTTATTTGCAATGCTTAAAAGCGTTGTGACACAAAATTTTATGCCGCTGTATTTTTTGGTTATGTTTCTCTTAAAGTCATAGCACTTACATTTGTTGCCGCAACACTGCATTTTTTTTTTAGCAACAATTTTGAGCATCATCTTTTTTCTCCTTATTTTTCTTCTTCTCTTTTTTTTCTCCTTTTTCTTTTCAATCATCTTTCAACAAATTTTCTTAACTCTTGTTGCTTTGCATTTCAAGACTTCCAAACTTTTTTTTTTATAATTTTAGCCCTACAAAAACATAAAATTCATCTAATTATTATTTATAATCTACTAACAATGGTTAAATAACTTAACAACCTAAAAATCTAAATAAAAATACAAAATATTATTTATACTTAACTAATACAAAAAATTAACTCAAAATTAAAGAAATAAAACTAAAACTTTCTAATATTAACTTGATTAAAATTTATTAATTTTATATAAAAAAACATAAAACAAGTTTAATATTCATATGATAAATCCCTTTAAAATATTAAAAAAAACCATGACAAATTAGAGACTTATCAATAGTCTTGGCTAATAACTCCACAACCTTACCATAAGTCAAATTCCAAAGGGAAATCCCTTTAAGATGGCTTTTTTTAAATCAATTTTTGCTGATTGTGCTAAAACTTCTTCATTGCTTACTATAACCCCATGGCCTCCATTTTAGTGTACAATTTTTCGGTGGCATTCACAGATCTATCCATCTTCCTCACCATTGCTTCCATGTTCTTAACTAAAATGCCCAATTCACATCAATAACCCTACTTACTATATCCCCATACAGATACTCAAACCCTTGTATCTATAAGCAATTTAACTCCTCTAGTTTCTCTGCAAGAACAAGCTCGAGAAGATAAGAATTATTTAAGAAAATGAGAATTTGAACACCCTTTGATTTAAAGATCTTCTTTTAAAGCTTTGAGATCTTGGATTCAAAGAGGAATTTGTGGAAGACATTTGCTACTTCACTAGAAAGAATCCCAATTTTTTTAATTATTTTCTAGTTTTTTTTTTTTTTTTTGCTTTGTTGAAGAAGAGCTTGCTTGGGAATTGTACTTAATTGGTTTCCAATATATACAATCCAAGCTTCTACAACCATGGCTGCCACTTTTAGTTTCAAAATGGGTTTGACAAAACCAATCAAATGAGTCTGAACCTTCTATATGAGCACAAGAGCTGTGAATTGAAAGCTTATATCAACAAAGTTCAAAAGCTAGTGTATCTTTTGTGGGAGAAATTGGAAAAGATCGATTAAGGTGGAATAGAAGAGGAACTCAATAGCTTACTAAGGCTACAAACTTTCATTCACATCTATGGCTTTAGGAATCAGTTTTGACTCAAAATCTTTGAAGGCATGCAATTTCAATGATAGGAAGAGATAGTGGAGAAGTTAGAATGGCTAATAAACCTTAAACATAGGCACAAAGAAAGCTAGTTGGCTTTATGGGAATTAGGAAGCAAGCAAAGGAAGCCTATATATATATATATATATATATATATATATAGAGAGAGAGAGAGAGAGAGAGAGAGAGAGAGAGAGAGAGAGAGAGAGAGAGAAGAGATATATCATATATGGAACTAGATCCTTCGGAATAGAGAGGATGCCAAAGAGAGTAATGCTTAAGTAGTGAATCTCATTTAAATGTATAGGACTCACTTGAGTAATAGGCTCCACACACTCTATGTCTATTTCTATCCAAAATTGATAAGAAATGAAGAGAAAGGAAATGCAAATAATCCAAACTATAATGATAGGTGTGCAAGGTGTAAGCTATTTTAAAAATAGAATGAGAATTCTTAAATTCAATTAAAGGATATTTCATTTTTAAAATATGGAGGCCCTTGTTATTCTCCTATGATTTAGGATTTAGAGGGTGGA
Source organism: Erythrophleum fordii (assembly GCA_032878935.1). Classification (NCBI taxonomy): domain Eukaryota; kingdom Viridiplantae; phylum Streptophyta; class Magnoliopsida; order Fabales; family Fabaceae; genus Erythrophleum; species Erythrophleum fordii. The sequence continues at coordinate 23,340,869 of JAVQMF010000054.1, read as the reverse complement.
GTTAGTTAATTGTACATAAAATAAAAGCTCCTTTTCTTTTATGGGAAAAGAAATTTTTGTATAACTGGCCATATTTGAATGAGAGCGTTATTTCTCCTAAGAAAATCATCCTTGAGATTTTCAAAATTGTCAGGAAACCGCGTGTGAAAAATTTTATCTACTCTATTCTCTTCTTGCTGTTTTTTTTAGAAGTTGATTAATGATTGTTGTATCGGGCTTTCATCTTCAGAGATTGGAATTCATGGCTGAAGGTACATTTATCCTACTTCCGTTTAAGAATCTCATTGTATGGTGTAGTTACAGGATTTCATATTGTTACGAGAATTTCTGTTCATGAAATTATGGTTGAAGTCTTGTAACAAGGATGAGATTACCTTGTGATTAATGTAAGGAATTCATGCTAGAATGTTAAATCTACTTTACATAGGGCTCATTAAGGTGAGTTTCACTTGCTTTCTCTTTTTTCCTCGTGCAGCTTCCTCTCAGAGAGAGGATCCAAATACCATTCAAGTGATTAAGGAAGGTGCCTCCAAATCCCATTTACATGATTAAGGAAGGTGGCTGCTGCTGTGTTTGAGAGACGATGGTTTTACTGCAGTTTAAAAGGGCCTCTATGAATTTCAAATTGGGCATCAGGATTTTGAAAAAGTGGTGTTGGGAAGGACCGAAGGATTTTGACTTGTCTCTTTCAATTCACTCTGCAATTTTTGTAGAAGCAATTAATACCCTGAGTAATCCAAAACAAACCCAATTTAGTTTTCATTTGCTAATTTGGTTAATGTAAATTATAGATTCTTGTGCTAAGTATGTCTTCATTCCAAAAAGTTAGGCTTACTGTTAATTTTGTTTCAAATATTTATTTTGTATTAATTTTATTCTAAAGTTTAGGAATAGGAAAACAGAAACAATTCTGTTTAAGGACCAAAGTTATAAGATTAGATAATGTAATTATTATAGGGATAATATACAATCCATTTAAATATTAAAAAAAACTTTTAAAAAAATTTGCAATATAAATCAAAATATCAGAACATTTTAGCGTAATTTTTTAAATAAAAAATCAAATAAAATTTAATCTACTTGTTTCTATCTTCCTCCCATTGTACCTGATATAATGCGATGGAAGATAACTACGTAATATTTGTTAAACTAGTTGACCTGAATAGCAATCAAATGTTTGATATAAGGCCAGTTGTGGGCTCGGGCCCAGAAGTAAAGCACTTTCTCGATGGTATGCCCAGCCAAATCTGATTGGACCTAATTTCTTCTTCTTTCTTAAGCCACACCACTCTCGGCTTGCTTAATAGGTAAAATATTAGATATAAAAATAAAAATTTAAAAAAAAAAAGATGTGATTTTGTAAATAAAAAATATTTAAAATAACTCTACTTTTAATATTTGAATAATGACTAATAGATATTATTAAATAACAATTAAATAATAATTATAAAAATAAAATTATCATTTCATCAATTTTTTTCTTTTTATTTTTTTTATTTTCCACGACAAACCAAACACGGTGTCTATGTCCTCCTTACACTCAAACATGGAAAAATTATTGTTGAATGTCCCAAATTGAACATATTTATATTGAAATACTTTAAATTTTGAAATTTTTCTAAAGATTCTTGAACCAAAAATTTAAATTGTATAAAAAATTATAGTTCAAATCCTAAAATAAAATTTTTTGTTTGAGGATCCTTCAAAATTATTTTAAAATTTCTTCAATATGAATATCTATAATTTAAAATTTTTAATTATAATTTTCTCTAAGAGCATCTATAATTCTTGACAAAAAAAAAAAGCAAAAGAACATATATCATTGAACGTGGCAAGTCTTATCTCTCTCTTTTATCTTTGACCAAAATGCAAAACAAGAGAAGTTTGTTCACTTTTTTCCTTGTGTTTGGATACTCTTAATTTTTTTTAAATTGACATTGTCAATTTTTGAGAAAAAAAAAAAAAAAGGAGATACAAAATGTATGAAACCCATTTGAATATATGAAATTTATTTGAATAATAGGTCCCATATATTCATTATCTATCTACCTCCAAAATTGACAGAGATATTGAATGGATCTATTTTCTTTTTTCTCTTGAATTTTTTGGAGTTAATTAACATGTAAATATTAGAAGAAGACCAATGCAATGAATTTTATATATGGCTTTTGGTTTGCTTTTGTAATTGCGCTAGTTAACCTTATTATTCCTTCTGTCTAAGGTGGTGCGTTCTTGGCTATTTGCCCTCTGTTCTTTAAGTTGGTATGCATGTTGCCAGTTTCTTAATGGAATTATTTTATTTTATGAAGCACATGCACCTTATATAAATTAATTAGTTAATCAATGTCGCAAATGATTCAAAGGAATTTCACTAAACAACAATTTTAGTTTTTTTTTTATTGTTCCTTAAACTTTCACCGATATATTAGTGACTGAAAATTAATTGAAAATGATTTTCATCCAGCTAATGAAGTAATTATTGTAAATTCTGGGTTGTCTTATTTATTTATACATTATATGAGTATTTTACAGATAATTTGTTTAATTAAATAATAACAAACATGTCCACTCGACCTGACCTTTTAATTTTTTGGTTAAACTGGATCGGCCCAAGCTTGTTCACAATAAGTTGATCTAAAAAATTCAGCTAGGCTTTTTCTTTATTTTTTTTTTCACACAAGCCAGAGAATACAGTTTCAACTTGTTAGCCTGTTCATCGCTTTGCTATTTTATTCCACCAGGCAACTCAAAACATCCTAATTTCTAAACCTTTCTCAAACTCATAGAATAGCGTTATACCATATATTTCAAGAAGTAAAAGTATGCATTACACTAGATAAGGGTTGATCAAGATTTATAGGTCGCCTTGGGTACATGGATATATAATGCTTTCCAAGAATTGATGTCGGTAATGCGCACTTTTCCTTCATGCTAAAGTACGGACGACAATTTTCAAGTGCTTGGGGAGATCCTATTAGGATGATCATAGTATCCTTCAGCTACTTCAATTCTATTTGGTCATATCAAATTGGTTGAATTAGAACTAAAAAAAAAATTAGACATATAAATTTGAGTCACATAACCAGGCAAGGTTAAGTATCAGGTTGGCTATATTAATTAATTTAACTTAGTTCAATTTTATTAATTTTTTTAAATATTTTATAAAAATTCTATTCTTTTAAGAATAAAATATAATTTTACAAATATTTATAAAAAAATTTTAAAGATCATTTTATAATTTTTATTAAAAATTAAAAAAATAGCTTGACTAACTCAATTCTAAACCCAAATCAAGTTGAGCATCAATACTCGATCTATGATCATCTTTATATCTTATAGAGGTTGTGTTCCATAGAACTAGGGATTATGATTTTTTTTTTTTTTTTTATGCAAGGACAAGGATGCAAGTAAATTTCTTATTACTTAAAAGAGTATAAGAATAAGAATGGGATCTATACTTCTTGTCTCGTTAGAATCCCACTATAATAAAATGACTAGAATACCTTTCATTTTATTCAATTGGTTTATTGTATGCATATGTCTAAATTAATACTTGTACAATCACAATGTCTACTTATGAACTTTAACATATTTTTTCTTGAATATGGATTTAAATTTAAAGTTATATTATTTTGACTTATTAAAATTTTACCAAGTTTTTATAAAATTACGGCTAATTTTTATAAATAAATAGAAAAATTGTTGGGAACCCCGGGGGGGGGGGGGGGGGGGTGGCCTGTTGCGCTATATATATATATATATATATATGAACTTAATATGAAGCTTTTGTACAATTCATTAATTAAGTATTTTGCATTAATAGGATGTCCCATGCCCAACTCACACTTGGCTTGTTTCTGGACCCATAAAAATATTAGATCCGTTTTTTGGACTCAAAACTAGACGAGTAACAAATTTGAGATTCAGCTTTGTTTCCCATGAATTTCGAAATCCTTGAATCTATATCTATGTATTTGAAAAGGTTTTGAAACGGACAAAATTTTCTCATATTGAGATTTGTTTATATGAAATGTATATATATATATATATATATATACACACACATATAATCAAAGTTACAAATAAAATATCTCGAATAACAATTACTATAATTCAAAACAAAACATATACATAATTCAACATAGTCAGATTAAAACTACTCTTAACAATACTACCAACTCCTAAGGATTAGCACTTGTAATTATTAGTACTTGTAATTATTTAATTACATGCTTGTCAAATTTTTTGACCTACTAAATTTTAAATTATACACAAACAAATACTATAGGCAGGTGAGTAACATATTAATCAGACTGATAAGACTTGTTAAAAGAACTTTCAAACTAACACCCGCTTATTCATCTCCATATCTAAATTTTCAAACTAATATATTATTCAGATTAATAAAATTTATTAAAAGAATTTTCAAATTTGCATATCATACGGGCAAAAAAATAAATAAAAGAAACATTATAATTGAAAATCTAAAATTAAAGATATTTATACTAAAAATATTAAATTTTAAAATTATTATAAAGAATCTAAAAATAAAAAAATTTAATTTTGAGTCTTAAATTATAATTTTTCAACACTATTTAAATTTTTTATTTTTAAATTTTAAAAGTATTTAATATAAATTTTTTTAATTTAAAGTTCTCAATTACAGTTTTATCTAACTAAAATATTTATAACTTCATAAGTTATCAGATTAGTTGGCAATTAGTTGGCAAATATCACTATCTTCCCAAGGTAGAGCTTAGAGCAGAAATGGAGGATAAGAATAGAAGATGGATGAAACTCCTTGAATTGGATTGGGAACTCAACGTCTAATTAGTAGTCCAAAAGTGGCTATACAATATATGGTTTTTATTAACTTTCCAAGTTCTTACACTCATTATTTGACCTCTAATTTGTTCACTACCACAAGTGGGTCCCTTAGAATTTTCTGCCTTTGAATCTCTGCGTGCTTTGTTGGATTTGGTTGTTCATGACATAGCCCCATCACTTTTCGAAAATATATTTTCTTATTTTCTTTCTCTAGAATTAATAAATCAGCTTTGAAAAAAGAAAAAATACAAAAGGTGTAAAATCGATTACCCAAATGAAATTCATATATTTTATATTTAATTTTTTCTGAAATTGATAAATTAAAAGGATTCAATCTCGCAACTTCATCAAGTTGTTCCATCCACACGCAGGGACGCACATGCTTGCTCTTTGTCACTTTGATTAAGCCTACACGGGAAGTACCATGTGCCTTGAAAGTAACGTATGTGGCAAAAAGGATCACCGGCAAGAAGAGATTGTTTGAAAAGCCTCTTCAGTTGGCGTCCGTACCTTGGACGGATCCAGAAACCTTACGTCCAAGGATTTGTATTTAGGCAAAAATATATTTGTAATTATTTAATTTTGTTTTAAATTTTGCTTTTATTTTTTAACTTTATTTATTTTTAACTTAAATTCTAAGTTTTATTTTATATTTTATTTTTGTTGATTAATTTCATTTAGCTTTAAGTTAATTTTTTAACTTTGTCTCATGTTTTATTTTTATTTTTTAATTTTATTTTATTCTAATTTAATACTTTAAATTTTAAAAGTTAAAATATTTAATAGATAAATCTTCTATAACTTCTGACTTAACTTTAATAACATTTCTATCGAACAGCTTCATAATATTAAAGAAAAAGAAAGTTTTAAGTGATTTCTGTAGATTAAAAAGATCAAATTAAAATAAAATAAAATTAAGGGATAAGAGTAAAGTTAAAAAGTTATATTGAAACAAAATAAAAATAAGAAATAAAAATAAATTTTAAAGTATAGTTAAGAGATAAAATTAGATTATAATAAAATTAAAAGATGAAAGTAAAATTTAAAATAAAGTTAAGAGACCAAAAATTTATTTTAACTTTAAATGTAAATGTCCTGATATTAAATTTATCTTTTATTGAAATTTGACTTAGAATTTTTTTAATCTTGAAAACAACTTAAATACCATTAAATCAAAACTTGTTGGTTCCTCAATTTCTAATTTGATTACATATGAAACATTACATTATTAATAGTTGATAATAATTCAAAAGATAAATATTATGTTCAAATTATCTTACTTGAGTAATGAGTTGGTATGTAAATGGGGGAAATAGATGATTTTCTTGCATAAATTAAAATTCACCATGACTAATTAACACTAAATAATATTTGATAATTTCAAATAAATTTGTTATCACTGTGTGAAAAAATAAATATGCAAAAAATGAACTTAAAAAATGAACTTACATAAAGGACTATCAATTTTAGCTTCAAGAAGGTTAAACATATAGCCTTCAGAGTTAATTAAGGATTATAATTCAAAAGTTGGTATGATAGTACTTTTCAAATTACATGAAAATCTGAAAATAGATTGTCATGTAATGCTCAGTATTCAAATTATACGAAAATAATTTAAAGTTACATTATTAAAAAAACTTTTAAAAATAATTAATCTTAAATTTAAAAATAAAGTATATGAGTGAAACAATTATGACTTCTTTTTCTTTTCTTTGGTCATTTTTATAAATTTTAAAATAAAGTATAAGTAAAACAATTATGACTTCTTTTTCTTTTCTTTGGTCATTTTCATTTACTGTTAAGTTATTGTTTAATCTAGACTCACAGGTAATTAGCAATCTGAATGCTATCTCATTATTAAAACTTTTTCCTTTCTCAAAGACTTAGTACAATGACTAGAGAAGGGCATTTTATATTTTAAATATTTGAGTTCAAACTTTGAAATGAATATCCAAGAGAACTTCCCTTCTCAAAGTAGTAACATTACGAATCAATTTTGTCTCTTTTCATATAAGCATTTTTATTTTAAAAAGTGCTCATATTAATTATTATTTTATAATAAATTAATTCTGATAAAATAAATGTAGTCAATATTAAGAAAATTATATTTAAGAGTTCAAATTTTACAAAATTTACAATAAAATAATTTAAAGATTAAAATTATTTTCAAATATTAAAATTACTATTAAATTTTATAAAATTTACTACTACATTTAGAAAAATTATTAAAAATTTTTAGAAAAATTAAAATTTAAGTAATTTTGATGATAATTTTTTTTAAATTTAATAATAAATTTTTAAAACTATAATAATAAGTTATAGTAATTTTGATTATTGAAAATAACATTAATTCTTAAAATATTATATTATAAATTTTATAAAAATTGAATCTTTAAATATATTTTTTCTTTAAAATTATGTAAAAATGCTATTATTGGTGGGTCACTAACAAGTGCGTGTTATTTCGATTCAATTATGTGAAACATGATGGAGGAAGTGGAGTCTTGTCACGGATGGATTGCACTCTATTCTTTTCTTTCAACTCAGCAATATTGCGTACAATCGCCACTAGCAAATAAGTAGTATCTTTGAAGATTTTTATAATAAAATTAGGATAAATTTTTTAAAAAATAGTGATATAAAAAATGGAAATATATATTTTTTTTATTTTTTTATTTTAAAAATTTATAAAAATTTTATAATAAAAACGGTAAAGAATCCAAACTTTACCTCTTCACATGAATAAATTGATATATTTAATTTATTAAAACAAATAAACTTTGTAGGTAGGTAACTCTTTTATAAAAATTGTGACTCACAAGCAATGTTATATATTAGTTTATAATTTATTAGTTAAATAATAATTAAATTGATAATAATTAAATATATATTTTTAAATTTTATATATTTGATTACTAATTTAATATTTTTTAAAATATTTGAAAATTTATTTTTAATTAAAAAATAAAAACTATCTATGATTAAAAATTAAGAGTATTTAATATTAAATTTTTATAATTATTAAATTAGATTAAGATTTCACTTATTATTAAAAAAATTAAAAACAAATAATAATTTTGATTAAACACCTTGATATTTAATAGAAATACTACTAAGATATGAGAGATAATAGAGAGTAAGCACCAAAAATAACAAAATAGGCACCTTTTAATTTCTTTATATTTCAACCCTTTCTTTCTTTTAGTATCTTTTATTTTTAATTTATCAAATTTATTCAAAATAAAATATTCTATTATATCAAAAAAATTTAAAAAAAAAAATTGACTAACAAGTTTATACCGATTTTTGAACGGTTCAAGTGATTTTTAATTAGTTTAACTGGTCTTTTACCAATTATTTAGTTAATTAGTTTTTTAGATTAATTAAATCAAACCAAAAACTTATTCTTAATCCAACCAATTGAACTTGATATGTTTGATCCACTTTTTATAACCTTGCTTATGAGTTCAATTTTTAAAAAAAAAAAAATTATTATTAATTTCTAGTATGATATTTAAGATATAATATAAAATTATAAAAACTGTAATTTGAAGTTCAATTTAATATATATATATATATATATGTTTAGATTAACTATAATGGCAAAAGTGAATTTTTATCCTGCAATGTTATTTTAAATTTTATTTTCATCCTTTAAATTAGCTTTATTCCACTTTGTTCCTCAAACTTTTAAAAATTATTCAAAAACTTTTTTATTCTTATCATCATTAATATACTTAACAAAAAATCTAACTTGGAGCTCACATATGAAAGATTCATGTAAATCAATGCCAATATCAACTACTAATTAATCCTACATGTCAAAAATTTAAAACCCAAAACAGTACATCCCAAAGCCTGAGCTTTTGGTTTATTTATTTCCAAATTCAATTGGGGTTTTGGGAGTCAAGGTTTAACTGACGCCCGTTTGTCAAGCATCCAATCATTAGTTTGTGTATGATATTAGCGAATTGTGATTCTTTATAATAATATATCATGTATTTTAAAAAAATAATATAAAAAAATAAAAATATATATAAGGCTTTTTTTTATCCTCTTTCTATTTTCTCCCTGTCTCTCTTCAAATGTACATCATACATTTATTTGCCAAATATAAAGGATCTAGATCTTACCTTGGCTAATTTGTGTATTTTTTTTTTATTTTTTTCATTTTGATATTTTATTTTTAAGATTCGATTGAAAACATCATAAAACAATATTATGTAAACAAAAATAAAATGATAATGATTAAAAACTTTGAGGTAAGATGCAAAAATATAAGAGTTTGGCCCCAAAAAAAAATAAAGATTTTAGTTTTGCACAACATGGATGCTTTTTAATATTCTGTCATCAAGATTTATTTAAATCGATATTAAATTTTGAAATCTTGTTTAAAAATTATTATGGTTGATATTGTAATATCGTGTTAAATAAATTTTTACTTACGTTAAACACCAAATATATAAGACGTTTTACATTACTTCTTCTATTTAATGGGTTTCTCATTTAACAATAAGAATAATTTCTTAATGTTAACAGTATATAAAAAAACAATGTACAACCAAAAGGACAACATTTTTTCCTTTTCGTAGAGATCTTTGTGAGGTAAGTGAGAAATTTCTCGGTGGAAATGTGGTGGGATTGGATTTTTCCTAGTGTAGAATATGGGAATAGTAAAAACTGTCAAAATGGTCTGATCCACTTAAATTAAACCACCACAAGTAGTATTTGAAGTATGCTAAGCTTATTTAACCTGTTCATAAAGTACTATAACGTAGATAACTCGACTTACTTAGCTAGGACAGTGGGTTAAACAAACTGATCTGTATAACTTAACAAAAAATTAAAAACCATATACTAGAAATACAACACAGAATATAAATTGTTCTCTCATCCCTTTATCCTCTATACAAGTTGACCTATATAACTCACAGTCACAGGTTATACAAGTAGGTTAAAATAACTTAAATTTAAATATATTAGCATTTGCCAACCCAACCCAATTGTCAAGTTCCTTCTTCCAACTCTGTATATCTTCTCATGAAAGCATCTTAATGTTTGCATTCTAAAACATACAAATCTATGCAAAGAGATCTTCAACTAATGAGCTTTTTGGCATTGTTGGTCACCAGTGTAGCAACGGCCATAGCTTAGCATAGCAATATCTTCTCTAGTGGTCTTCAAAAGGCAAAAGGGAGGAGGAGCCATGAAGGTATCCAATGTGTTGAGTATAATTTGGGGGTCTTTGATTTTGTTATACCTATGTGTGTGTTTGAAATCCCGTTTCAAAATCACGTTTATGTAGAAGCAGCAAATTATTACTTCCTTGCAAACGTGGTTTTGAGTCTCCCAAAAGCAAAACCAAACACACCATATATGGGTTTGATCAAAGCAATTTAAATTTGAACGTGTTGGTTTTACCAACACAACCTATTTACTAAGTGGGATTAAACAAGCCAATCTCATAAATTGAACTCATTGAAATAGCTCTAAACAAAGACTATACTCTCCACTGCGCGGAGAATTTGCTATATTAAAATTGATAAAATATTCTTATATTTTTTAATTACTTTAATATAACTATGTATATATTAGTAAATCTTCATTTATAATTTATACAAGTAAATATTTTAAGATATGGTTATTTTTACTGTTTATTTGACCTTGAAATTATAGGTAAAATATATTTTTTATCACTTAATTTTATTTTAAATTTTACTTTTATCTTTTAACTTCATTTTGTTTTAATTTAATCATTTAATTTTATCATAAAATTCATTTTTATGCCTTAATTTTATTTTGTTCTAATATATGATACTTAACTTTATCTTAAATTGTTCAAACATAATCTCTTAGCTTTATTTTAAATTTCACCTTTGCTTTTTAATTTTATTTTCTTTCAATTTGCATCCTTATTTTCAAATAATATTTATTAGTTGCCTTAAAACTATATGCCCGGTTAAAGAATTAAGAAAATTTCTCCAAGCATGGCAGCAGTATTATTTTAAGGGAAAATTACATTTAAAGATTAAGAAGAAAAAAATTTATTTTTAAAAAATATTACCATTAAATTCAACGATTTATTGTCAAACTTAATAGTTATCATCTTAAAATAAATAATAACAAATCTTTAAAAATAAATATTTTTATTTTTTGATCTTTTATTAGAATTCTCACTTATTTTAATGCGCAATTTGGTACATAACATGGATTCAACGCATTTAAATAAAAAGTTTTTTCTTCTACAGCTTATAGAAGAATATGAAATATGCAATGTAATAAAGGGCGACAAAACAACGCCAATATTAGTTTGAATTTTCTCCATTTTTATTTTTTATTAATTTTAAATAAAGATAAATATAGAAAATGTAAAACCTATTTAAACGATGTTTTCCATTTACATGTGCAGAACTTAATTAAGAATTAAATTTCATACATTTTGTGTTTATTTTTTAAAATTAATAAAAAATAAATTAAAAAAAGGTACATCCAACCTCGCAAAAGTAGATACCACATCCTCATAGCATTGAAATTCGCATTCTAATTTGTCCAATTTTTTAACTATTGGTGGCTTTCTTGGACTAACTCGCTACATTTTGAAAGTGACCTCAAGCTAGTCCCGAGGCGACATTTAGTTTAAACGCAGAAGATTCAATTTTAGTCTTGATGAGATACATAATTATATGTAGATAATATACAATTGAAAATTAAAAGATAAAATTAAATTTTAAAATTATAATAAATATAAATAAAATTAAAATTAAAAGTGAAATTTAAAATTAAATTAAAAGCAAATAAAAAAAAGTGAAACCTCATATATAAGAGGCAAAATGTATAACTTTTCAAATTAAATCCTCTAGACTAGTGTGAGAGTTAAGATTAAAGGATAAAAATTTATATAAAATTTATTTTTTTTATAATTATCTTTCTCTTTTTTAATTTTTATCTAATTGTAAGGATCTAGATTAATCTTTTTGCCTTTTCAAATTATACTTAATCTATAATTTTTTACCAATTTAAGAATATCTTACTTGCTTTGGAGATGGAGAAATTTTTTTTAAAAAATTATAATTTAAGACTTTAAACTAAATATATTCATATTAAAATATTTTAAATTTAAAATTATTTTAAAAATTTTACATTAAAATTTTAAATTATACAAAAATATATAATTTTAAATTTTAAATTAAAATTTTTTGTTTACAAATTTTTAAAAAAACTTAAAAGTTTTTAACATAAATATTTTTAACTTTAATCCTAAATTATAACTTTTTTAAGATTAATTATCATGCTCCGTACTACGATGTCCTTCGAGCCTGTTAAGCGGGTTTCAGATGAAATAATTATTCCATTTCCCTATCTTTAAAGAAAAAATAATAATAATAAATAAATAAATAAATAAATAAGCATGATCCGCCAGCTAGAAACAGAACAGAGATAGAGGGAAGATTGGACAGAAGTTGAAAACTTTCTTCGTGGAAGGTTAAAATCCTATCGACTAACCATACCAACTTGTGGAGCTTTCTATGTACTATGCAAAATCAGAAACTTTTCCACCAAACATACACCGTTAGATCTTCTGACTTATTCTCAACCATCCGTTCATTGCCCCACCCCACTTTCATTTCCTTTTCTTCATAACTCCACCGGAACAAAAGGAGTTACCACCGTAGGCGGCGGCGGATCGTAGCAAAACGGAGCCGCCGGGTGCTGCCACTTCTCAAAAACTACATTCTCCGGCTCCGCGCTGGGAAGACGTTTCTGCGGCTGCTGCTCCCGTTGTGGCGCACCTTCCCTCGCAGTCACCGCCGGCGGTAGCTCCTCCACCGTCGGCGACGTGGCCAGCGGCGACAAAAGCGGAATCGCCACGTTCCACTCGCAGGATCGATTCACCAGTAACGATGACGGCGCGCGCCGTTGCAATCGGCTCGGCTGCCGCCGTCTTCCGGCGCTGAGTTTATTTATCTGAGCATCTGCCATCGAGGGCGGATATCTATCGGAATCGCAGAGATTAACAGAAGAGAAGAAAATCTGATGGGTCGTCCAGAACGGATCGGATCGGGCTCACGCCAATCGGACCTGAAGAGTCTAGAGAGATATAGAGACGACGGCTGAAAGAAAGAAGAAGTTTAGAGTGTATCTGTTTGAGAGAGAAAAGGCGATCGATGAGGTATTTATGTATGCGAAGTAGCCTCGGTGTGCGTGGACGCGCACATGCGCGTGTCAGAACTATGTCTTCAAAAAATTATTTTCAGTACTTTTCATTAATAAATAATTATTTTTCTTAACGTTCCAAAAATTTAGTCTAAAATAAGAATTTTTTTTGTAAAGAAACACCTTGCTGTATTTTTTAATTGTGAATTTTTTATGAAAGAAAATAATAACTGTTATTATGAAATAATCAGATAAAAATATTATTATTTATAAAAATAATTATCTTGTTAAAATTAATCTATCAAGTAATAATTTCATTTAAGGTTTTTTTTTTTTGGTTGAGAAAATGAGGTTTTAGATATATTCAAATTAATTTAAATGCATTATACTCATCTATTATTTAGGAGATATCTAAATTTAAAAAATGATCAGCACAAACATTTATGTTATAATATTACTATTTAAAATTTAATAATTATGTTTTAGCTGTAATTAATTTGACTTGAATTTAAAAAAAACTTTTATTAATACACAGAGAAATGAATATTTTAGAATTGTACTTACACTTTTAGTTTTTTTTTAGACAAATACTCTTTATATTATTGATTTAATATAAGAGATAAACAATGAAATTACTTTTATAATAATTTTATATGAGAAAAAGTATTTTAAAATGTGAAAATGACAACTTTACCATCCATACATCTTGTATTGTGCTCATTGTTGTTTCTCCAATAAGTTAGCTGCATATTTGATTACAAAACTGTTTTGGTAGCTTAATTGTTGTTGTGAGCCTTCAAATAAAATTAATTCATATGCAATGTGTAGGTTAATTTTGGATTTACTTAAAAAATTTTGGTATATTGGGTTTTCATTCTATTTTATATTCTAAATTAATTTTATATATATATATATATATATATATATATATATATATATATATATATATATATATATATATATATATATATATATATAATTGAACAACATGCACTGATTATAATTAATGATTGATGATCAACATGTACCAAATAACTTTGTTTCTCAAATTGGATGAGATTTAACGAAATGCACAATATTTCTAAATTTTAAACACGCATTATTATTTATGAAAATATCAATTGTTGGAAAATGGACAATTTTTAATGAATTAACTCATGACTTAACTCAATATTTTAATGAAAATTTATTTATTATATTTAAATTTTAAACTTCAAATAAATGAGTTGATTATTACACTATGTTTGGATGGGGAGAAAACGAGGGGGGAGAGAAAATCAGAGGGGAGGGTCATGTTTTTCCCCGTTTGGATGGAGAGAAAAGGAGGGAGAAAGGAGAAAACTGGAGAGAAAATGAGTATGGGTCCCGCGTATTTTTTTTCTCTCCGGATGTGGGGAGATTTTGGAGAGAAAAAAAGCTACAGCGTGATGTGTATTGTTCATTTCCCAAATTGCCCCTAAACATAATTTTTTTTCCCCGTGTCTTTCTCTTTAAAAAAATAAATGTTCCACGAAAAAAAATTTAGTAAAGAATGAAAAATACAAAAAAAGAAATTCCCAAAACAACATGTCAACATAAAGACGAAAAAGCTTCCCTCGAAAATAGAAAAAAAAAATTCGTGAAGAAAGTATGAAAAAAAAAAAAGGCCTGACTGAAATTCAGTCGGACCAACTGAATTTCAGTCGAAAATGTCCAGTCGGACCCTAGGTTCAACTGAAATTCAGTCGGACAAGTGTCTGACTGAATTTCAGTCGAAAATGTCCGACTGGATTTCAGTCGGACTAAGAGTCCGACCAAAGAAAAGTCAGACCCTAGGTCCGACTGAACTTCAATCGGACATTTCCGACTAAAATCCAACTGAATTTCAGTCGAATTTTTTTTTTTCTATACTTTCTTCAATTTTCAGCGAATTTTTTTTTCTTTTTCTTTTTTCGTTCTCAAATGATAAATGGATTTTTGTGTTAATTTAAATTCATATAAATTGTACTTATAATTGCTTTTAAATTAATACATATATATATATATATATATATATCTTACACTAAGATAAAATAATTATTTTTGGAGTAATTATTTTTGGAGTACAATGGGATATGTATCGATGCAGCGTAAGAAGGGCAAAATTGTCCAAAGAAAATTAACTACTCTCCCTCCCCTTATATTTTCTCTCGCCTCATCCAAATAAGGAAGGGAGAATACATTTTTTCCCACTTTTCACCTCCCCCGTTTTCTCTTCACTTTTCTCTCCCCCTGCTTTTCTCCTCCTCCATCCAAACAGAGCTTTAGACTTTTTGGAGAAATATTATTTTTGAATTGGGTAGTTATGAGAAGGTGTGTATGAGCAAAGAGAATTGATCATGAAACTCTCTTCTTTCTCTCTCTCTCTCTCTCTCTCTCTCTCTCTTTAATTCCAAGGAAAAAAAAACACTGATCTAAGAAAAATTCTCTTCTTTTTTCTGGTAAATTATGCTTCTGTTGGGAAATAAAGGTTGGAATTCTTTTAGTGACTCTAATTAAAGTCAGGTGATGCAAAAATTTCAAGCAGATCTACTTTTGTGAGTGTCCAAATACTTTCTTTCATTAATGAATAAGTTTTAAAATATCAAACATTTTACAAATTTTCTTGAATGTATTGCTAAAAAAATAAACTATATTAATAATTCATTGATTAAATTATAACGATAAAATTATTCCTTTGGTCCTTATACATTCAATTAATTTTTAACTTAATCTTTATTATTTAAAAATTTTTAATTCAATCCTTAACATTAAATTTTTATTAATATTTTATTAAATTTTATTGATGTAATCAGTCATATATTACCTTAACATTTTGAATATACATAATTTAAATTAATTTATATAAATAATTTAATTACATATTATATATGTGGATTAATTTTATATCATTATATCTATTTTTCTTGTTCTTTTTTAGTCTAAATCATGCATATTCAAAATATTATAATAATTATTATTATATCATTAAAATTTAACCAGATTTTTTCAAAAGTTTCATGAAAGGTACTAAAATTAAAATTTTTAAAATTATAAGAATTAAATTATAAATTTTAAACTATAAAAGACTAAAATTTTAAACTATAAAATAACTAATTATAAATTAAAGTTAAAGTTCAAATCTCAAAATCTCTTTTTTTTTAAATCTAACTCTTCCAAAATTAACCAATAAAAAAAATGACATATTCACAGTCAAAGTCAGATATAGATAACAAATGATTATCGTTTTGTATTGATTTTGATTTTGATGTTCATTTTTGGTAATTATGATAATCCAAATGGGCCCCGCACACCTACAAAATCAAAACCACCGGCCCTTTGACTGTGCCCATTGAAGCTGTGGCTTCAAAAGTTTGAAGTCCCACGTCAGCATCACACTCACGTTCACTCTCACCATGATCACAAAACCTGATCAATTAGGCTATCATCCAACGGTCAGATTTATGCTACATCCAACGGCTGATGGCTCCCTTACGTGGTCAATTTTCTTACCAATGCTTGCATTAACACGTGTCACCCTCGTATTGCACGTTATCCCTATTGTCGTTTCTCTCCAATAGACAGAAACAATTTTTTTCTTGCATTGCATAATGTTGGTGTCACTGTCGTAGCAGCTTTGTGTCAAAATCTGATTGCGAGCCACGCAAATTGGAGCCGACTTGCCGGCTGTTTTGCTTGTAACAAAACTTCATGCTCAAGCCATTTCTTCTTTTTTTCATCCTCTTAATTATAAATTCGAATCCTTCCAGTCAGATTATTTTTTGCTAGGACGTAAATAGAATGTTATTTTATTGAACAAGATGATATCTTTTATTTTCTTTCTTGTATTGGTCTCATACTCTTCCCTCTTTCCAACAAAATGATATTTTAAACAGGAGATAATATGTTTTGAAATCATATTAGTATATATAATTAGAGAGAGAGATTAAAACCAATTTAAATCTTCTTCAATTAATGTGCAAACAAGACACTATCATATTTGAGAAAGATAAACTGAAAAGTGTGAATCCCATATACTTTCATTCTCTCTATTTCAGTTATAGGTTTCACATTCTGTGCCTGTTTTTCTCTAACAAAATAATACCACCTTATATAAAAGAAAACCCATTCTTTCCAACATTGGAAGTTTCGATAGAGAAATTAAAGAATGAAGCTTTTAACATTGAAAATTCTTTAATTTTTTTTTCACCTAACTGCATCACTGCAATATTGCAAATGATCCATTCTAATTAACTACTTGAAATTACTATTTTTTTTTTCCTTTCCTTTTCATTGGCAATGGCAATGGATTTTCAATATTTCGAATAAAATTAGAAATATATACTTCATTATTCAAATTATATTTGTGTTTGAAATATGTTTATACATTTTTACCTCTGCACTGAAAATGCTCTATATTTGAAAGTCAAAAGAGTAAAAAAAAAAAAGAGAGAAAACAACGTGTAGTACTGCATATTAAATATAAATATTTCAAATATGTTATAATTATACTTACTTTTCAAAATATAATTTATCAAAAGATTATTTTCTTATCTTTGTGTAAACTTTAATTTAACATAAAACAAAAAAATAGAAAACAGAATATGTTATGTGTAATATAACATATTTTCTATATATTAATTATATTTTTTATTTCAATTATTATGGAAAATATACTAATATTATCTTATTTTTTCATTAATATTAAACCAATGTTAAATATTTGAAACTTAACTTACAAACATATCCGAAATCATTTTAGATATTCAGCTTTAATATTCAAACTTTACTAAGATTTAGAATCTTGGAAAAAATTTCACATTTATCAGCAATACTTATACTTCATAAATATATTTAAATGGTAAATTAGTAACATGTGGTATCACTGTGTTCCTACTCAATTGTTATATGATTAAAAAATTAAACTTCAAACAGACTTCACAAATCACATGCTGCACCCAACACCCCCCCCCCCCTCCCCCACCCCCAAAGAACAAAAAAATATCACTCTAATGTCTTAATTTTTTAAAGAAAGAAATTTAAAAACAATTTTTATATCTTTGCAACCAAATTTTTCAATAACAATATAAGAAGTGTATGATTTTTATAGTTAAGTATTACATGATTAAATCTTTTAAAATAATTTTTTTTACATATGCTATATTTTTATTAAAAAAATTTAAAGAACTATGCAACCTGATCTTTTTTCAAATATCTGCATTTAAATTCCTAAGCCCCAAACATTAAAGAAATTGTCATTCTTTGTAGTAATACACCTGCATTTAGGAGAAAGAATGGTAAGTCTATTTCCTCTCTTTCCATTTATTTCTTATTTTCTTTTAATCTTTCTTTAAATGTATATTTTATACCTACTTATTAAATACAAAGAATGTAAATTTCACACCGAAGGGCCAAATTCCTCCCAATGAATTATCCGAAATTGGCGAGTTCATTGAACCCATTCATCTTGAAATGACTCTAGGTTTTCCCATCTTCCACCTAGAATCTGTAAACCAAACAAAGGAAGCATTAACTATGGAATTAATGAAAATCTAGGGAAATACCAATTACCCATCTTAGAAAATTCATCTAACCTGAACATAATTGAGAATTAATCCGAACCAATAGAGCATATGCGTTGATTGAATCGAAGTACGTTTTAAGCAGTCAATGGTCAACCCAATTAATTTCTAGAGGCTCTTGCTTATTATTTCCGCTGAAATTCTAAGCCCCAATAAAAGAAAGTAAATGGATCTTCTGACTTATTGTATAACTTTTTAATATTAGAAATTGTTTTCTTTTTTTAATTATATATTTATTTGCTAAATATTGAGAATATAAATTAATAGAAGGGAAAGGAGACTAGGAAAATATCTCAATCAGCGATTCTTGTGGGATAGTCACCCCCACCTGCAAAGGTAAGATCTAGGCATAATTGGGTTTTGAACCAAAAGGGCAACATTTGTGGGAGAAGATGGAGGATGATTCTACATGGTAAGAAAGCAACTTGTGGGCACTTTGTTTTGCGGAGTAAATGGTCTGAAAAGCTAATTCGAATTACTAGATTCTAATATGAACATAATCATAAAATTCTTATTGAACATAAAATTCCTGTGGGTTTTTAATTTTACAATAAGAGATTCTTAGCGTAAGCAAAATTCAAAACAGACCTTCAACAACTATGACTTTGAAATGTAAAGTTAAAAATTCAATTCAACTTATCAATATCTGAAAATAAATACGAAAATAGAGAAGAATAATTTCCCAAATGCAATTTTGACAATCACATGTATAGGTTGATTCCTACTAACTCAAATGTAACTGTTTATAATGTCAAAGCGATAAATAATAGGAGATATATGAAGACCGTTATTTTAAAAATAAAATATTCTTTTACTTGAATTTTTAATTATTTTTGTTCTAATTTTAAAATATCCTAACATGATCTCTGTTGAGAACAGATCAAAAATAATTGTTTGATTATTAGAAAAGTAAGGCTTTAGGACGAGTTTTGGAGGGAAAAAATGACAAATGAATTCTCTATAATTTTTTATTGTAAAACTTTTGTAGAGTTCAAAAAGAGTATAACACAGATCCTATTTTGTTGCTTGCAAGGAAAAATACAATTTTTTTTTTCAAATTATATTTAACATTTATTATATTCTTATAATTATTATTTAAGAATATTTATTCTTTTTACTACTTTTTCAAAAATAAAAATATAAAAATTATTTTTTATTTCACTTATTTATTTTTTACATCTAATTTTCTTTTTGCATTATCTAATCAAATGCATAAAAAATAAAAATAGATAATATAACCTCTTTTTTTCATCTTTCTTATCCAATTTTATAATAGAAAACTCTAATATAAGGGAGCAAACAAAAAAAAAACGGAAACTTATAAACCACATAATAATGGAGTAAGAATGTTGAATGAATCATACCGCAGATAATAACTGTAATTTACATTTTAAATATTGATAATAACTGCAACTGTACAAGATAATGGTGCATTTTAAATAAAAACGCATGGTTCTTAGTAGAGAATATTGTTAACGCCGAAGGATTTACAAACCAGTGGACTTTTTAGCTCTTTCTTTAGCAAACTAGACAGGGAACCCCCAATGGTCAGAACCCTACCTCTAACTACAAAATTTGCTTCATGAAAGAGCCTAGATATCATAGCACCAGGCTTCCTAGCAGGACTAGAGATTTCATAGTCTTTCATCTGAACAGCAGTTTGAGGTCTTCAATCCTAGCTGATCGAACTTCCTCATCTGTGAGGGCTCCAGATATCATCCTCTGCTTCTTCGCCTGCACTTGTTGCAGTCTTTCTTCCACCGTGTCCTTTTAGTTTCAACAATGCCCAGAATTTTCCAGTTAGTTCATTCAATCACAAATAAGACACAAAAAAGTTTGATATTTCTAGACAACTAAACCAACAAAAGTAGGAAGGAATCAATCCCATAAATAAGACAAAATGACCATATCTTTTTACTGTAAAGAAAACTTGGCCAATATGATCCAACAAACAAGAGAATAAAAGACCAAATTCAAACCCACAAAATAAGTGATATTTGACAGCTCCGACAACTGTAATTGACTAATTGTTCAACATTGTTAATCTAAGCACCAGTGACTCTTGGGACAATCCAAGCCCAACCCATTACACTTGACTAACATAGGCGTCTATATGATACTTTATTCTTCAGACTAAATGCGGGGTGGTGAAGATGAACAGAAATGAATTGTGGGAGTACTCAATCATAGTTATAGAACGCTCTTGTCATTTCAAGAATCCTCTCTAAAGCCAAATTTAAGATTTCCATAACAATTCTAGACATGTTGAGAAAATGCATTAACAATGTCCCAAAAAAAAAAAAGAAATTAACTCACCTTGACAATGAATCTTCTAACAACAACTGTTCGCTTTTGTCCTATACGATGAATTCTCATAATTGCTTGTTCCTCAACCGCAGGATTCCACCACGGATCCTAGATATTGATGAACAAAAACATCAACAAATATCAAAACAAATGAGGTTCCAAGGGTTGAACAATCATAAACGTACCATTATGAAAACATTTGAGGCAGTAGTCAGGTTCAAGCCCACGCCACCAGCTTTAAGTGACATCAACAAAACCTAAAAATTGGGTTTGATGGGGAAAAAAAAATAATAATTATCTTTATAATTTGGAAAAAATAAAGTTCAGAATCCACTTATATTAATTACCCTTTTCTCGCTTGATTCATTAAACTCCTTCAAAACTCTTTCCCTCTGCTTTTGGACCAAACTCCCATCAAATCTCAAAAACCCAATTCCCTTCCTCTTCAAAGGAATCTCCAGGAGGTCCAAAAACACAGTCCACTGGCTGAACACAATGCTTTTTTCACCAGTGCAATATTGCTGAATATGTTTCAAGTATTCCAAAAGCTTTGAAACCTTGGAAGACTCCTTCCAGTCCTTCTCAACATCAGCAACCATGAACTGATTCTCAAATGGACAATTGACTAGATCAGTTTTGTTTAGCATCTGACGACAGAGAGGGCAAGGACCACTAATTGGGGTACTCCAGCTAGAAAGTAAGCATTCCCTACACATCCTGTGTGCACATGGAGTGAACACAGGATCATCTGCAGATTCCATACATATTGGGCATTCTATTTTTTCACCCTTGCGAATTGCCTCAATGACCTCTTCAATGTATGCACGAGATGGAATATTCTGATCTGTGGAAGAATTAGAGCTGAATTCGAGTAGTCTTCTTGAGAGTTTGTCCAAGTCCACGGGCTTCTTTGAATCACATCGGCTGCATATTTAAAGTCAGTTTTCATCATAAAGAGAAAAGGTGTGGAATAGTCATGAAGTACCCACACTAGAAAACAGAACCACATGACATTGTATATCTGTCAGATACAACATGACACCTCATATTGCACCAGGACACTACATATTTTGTCGTGTAGTATCCTGTATCCATGCTTCTTTGAGTAATAGTCACAAGCAGGTATCTTAATGTGTTTGCCACACCCACCTTGTTACAAGAAACGGATGGTTACAACATTGTCTTAACCGCAATAGTAGTTCAAGAATGTTGGCATAGTTGTGAAGAACCTTGCCTTGTCCAACATACTGGTCAAATTGAGTCTGTTTATAAGACAAGAAAATTTTAAGGTGAGTCTATTTTAAAAATTTCATTCCATTTCCAAGTTTATTTTCATCCTGTTTTGAGAAAAACCAAAGTGGAACATAATCGAAACAAACAGGAAATCACGGATAGTGATAGAAAACTTACTTTAGATTTCCTGAAGAGGGCATTATAAAAGTCACACTCAGCTTCTGATTGTTCACACTCAATTAATTGAATGTCAGTTGGTGGAAGAACAAGTATGGGCCTGGATAACATGAGTATATTGAACATCAATATGATGAAAAATTTAAACTTGCTGCAGAAGAGAAACACCCAGTTTATTTAAAGTGAGAATGATCACCTTCCGTACTTATTCTTTGTTTCCTTTGTTCTTCTTAACATCAGTGGCCTCAAAATGGCCTTGACTAATTTCAGCCCTCGAGGATCACCATTCTCGTAAGGCCGTTGAACCAAAGTATTAAACCTACAGATATGCGAACTACAATAAGAACAAAGACACAACAATAAAATATATACATGCAACAGAAGCTACAGCATTTTCCTTTAAATTCTAAAATAGCAATGTCCAGATTCACGTCAACTACAAGTTAGTAATAACATTTCGTCATACCATGCGAAGTTGCACCATGGTTCAACATGCAAGAAGCACAAGAGGCTGAATAAGTCTTCCAAACTATTCTGCAATAGATAATAACATACTTCGTAAATGAAATATCCCAAGGTGAGTTCTTTAGCTAAATAACACAGAACTTCTTTATAATAATTAATTAGCGATTGCATGTAGTACTAATAATTCCTGCAATTTTGATGCTTTAGCATACATAATGTGTATAAGATAATAAACAAGAACCTGAAGAGGTGTTCCGGTAAGACACCAACGGCAGTGCGAGGGCAATGTAAAAGAAGCTTGTGCAGCATGTGTTCTATAGGCTTTAATGTTATGAGCTTCATCAAGGACCACCCTATGCCAGTTGACCCTATGATAAATACTGTTCTCTCCATACTGGTTTCAAAAGCCACATATAAGGAAATTTTTCTATGCAAATGAAAGAAATCGAAATAAGGATAAAACAACATCATATTACGGTTTTATATGCAGCTGCAAGGACACCATATGTTGTTAAGACAACATCATGGCCTGAGATCACCCGAGGATCATTGGTTCTATCCCCACCGTAGTGAACAAAAATGGACATGCTTCCCTGCGCGGAATGAGTTTCAAGCTCATCCTGTGGAATTCAATAGACTCCTAGTGAGCTATCTCATCAAAAATAAAATGTCACCCTTTTAAATAAAAAATTCCTTGATTAACAGTGATACGAATGGATAATTACAGCTGAAACAGAAAACCTGAGAATTTTATAGTACAACACTAATGATTTTGACTTTTGACTCATTCGGTTTAATACTATAATACAATGGAAACTCACCTTCCATTGACCTAGCAATGCCATGGGACAAACAATAAGAGTGCCACCATCTGCTTTGAATGAGCTGTCAGTATGAGGATCTTGCTTCCTCTTCCTTCTAAGACCAGTATTATCTCCTCTTCCTTGTCTTGCAAGAATTAGAGCAATAGTCATGACAGTCTTTCCTAGTCCCATTGCATCTGCGAGAATCTACAGAACAACAATTTTGTAATCAGATAAAATGTTCTAACTGAATGTACATTGTAGTATATTTAAAGGCAAGACAAACTCACTCCTCCTCTTGCCAATTGAAATGCAGGTGGGAGCTGTGTTGTTGCTTCCCCTGTGAAGTTGTTCACGTAAATAGTGGAAGCCCTCCTGCAAGAAAGCATCTGAGGTTAAGTTGCACACATTTTTTTTACCAGATACATGGCAAACAAGAATAGTTCTTTTCTCTTCTTTTCTTCTTGTCTTTCCTTTCTCTCATTATCTTACTATTTTCTGCTTACTCATCGTTTATACAATAGGCTGCCCAGCAAGGATGAAGAGTACTTGCAGCATTCTGAACATCAGTTCCTTTCTCTAATTCTGACATCCAATACAGAGCTTGTTTCTGGTAAGGCTTTAGATCACACACGAGTGTCCTTGGCGCTTCCATCTCCTGAAGATATGAAATACACAAAGGTTGATGATGAATCAAGCAATAGTAACAAATCTGAAGATCAAATGATAATTAGTCAATCAATCAAAGTTCTTTACCTCCAAGTCATAGACTTCAGCTGCTCCAACAAGCTTATTCAAAGATGACTGTGACACAGCTTGTTCATCGTTATCTTGATCTGGAGGGCAACCCTTTCTCCGTTTCAACACAGGCAAGTCTGACGCAGCTTCATCTGAATTACCCTTTACCATCACAGAATCGTGCTTCTTGTGATTAGAGATTGCTTACAGAATTGGTGTGTTAAGCTTAGATAACTTGATATGTTTAAGAACTTAAATATGATTTGTACATGTTGGACAAGAGGTGTAATGAATAAATATGCATAAAGGAAAGATTACGTAGACAGTTTGATTACATTTCAACTGCTTTATTGTGTACTACAATGCATGCAAACATAAGAATTCATACATATGTTGAACCCAATGATACTTCAGTAAATGACTTACAGAACCACAGCATTGACCATACTTAGACAGTAAGAAAATATTTTGAAAATATCATATGAAATGGGAGAAGAACGGGTATAATTATACATACCCTCAGATTCAGCAAACGCTTCCTAGAATCAAGTTCCTCTGGGGTAAAATCAGCCTGGTTGAACATTATAAAAATTCATTAAAAATCCATCACAGAAAAAAGAAACGAAAACTGTAGAGGTTTATTACATTCTGATATGGCTTCATTTCTAGCAATCTAAACAGTGTGGGGAGAGGATAAACAGAAGAGTCAATGTAAGTAGAGCCATCAAGCCTCCAGGAAGTGTTGACCTCCGAAGAACTGAATACGGAGCGGTGGATGTAAAAGCTGCAAAAGTCATCAATTAAATTTTATCAAGATGGATTAACAGCTAAGTTACTAAGAGGCTTGTTCAACGCTCATATAACCACAATTCAAAAAAGGTAATTAAATTCTATATATCTTGTTGTGTCATGGTGTCCGTACTCTATATCAAATCTTGTCACATGTCCGTATTAGTATAAATGGTTTTAAACTTGCCAACTGAAAATAATTTAAACTGAAATAGCCAAATGGAACAAGAAAACTTCTATTAGTTAAGATAAGAGCATCTCAAGTAGAAGAGTCAGATCTTCACCTTACACACAAAATGATTTCTTGCATCATTTGTAAGACAGGAGGTACAGCTATGCATCGGCCTTTAACTACAACCTTTGCAGAACGCACAAGTGGAATAACCAATTTGGCCCATTCCATAGGAAGCCGTCCAACCTAAGTTGAACCACATACTCAACACTATCAAATCTTGTATTTTAATTTCACTCCACATGTAAAATTGCCACCAGTTTTTATCAAAAAATTAATAAAAGCTAATAAAAATTAAAGGAAAGAGCAAATTAGAACACCAAAGGATAAACCAACCTCTCCGGAACGCTTGGTTGAAATGCGAATAATCCATTTCGAGTTGAATCTCGAAGCTGGAGGTGGGAAACTGAAATGTACAATCTCATTGTCCACTAATTTCCTCCCTTTGGTAGTTGAAAGTGCAGTGACAATTGTCCTTCCCACTAAAAACCAGTCAGGATCTTGTGGAAAATCTCCATCCTCCACGTTTGAAACTTTATCTTCAACCCTTTCCTTCTTTACCAGCGAAGATTTCTGAAAACCTGATATAGAACCTACTTCGAGGATTTTTAGTTCATCGCAATCAGAGGTGACAACTTCTTTCTTCACAGACACCTTATTCGCACATGTCAACTCTTGCTTCATTCTCGGCCCTTCAGCTTGGATTGATGGTTCTTGTTTGACATTGGAATTTAGATATTCTTCCTTAGACATAACTTTCGTATCTGTAGCCTTTAGGAACTCTTCATATGAAGTTTCCCATGAACGCTTCAG
The DNA here is from genome assembly GCA_032878935.1 of Erythrophleum fordii. Lineage (NCBI taxonomy): Eukaryota > Viridiplantae > Streptophyta > Magnoliopsida > Fabales > Fabaceae > Erythrophleum > Erythrophleum fordii. Next base: position 23,314,752 of record JAVQMF010000054.1, on the reverse strand, counting down.
ATTACAAGTAGACTCTTTCATCTCGGTTTGGGACGACAATGGCCTAGAACCATCAGAACCCATTTCTTTCACCACAGAAACCTCTATAGAACCATCAGAACCCATTTTTTCCTTCACAGAAATCTGCTTCTCAGACTCCACATTGACTTCCTCCTTCACTTCCTTCTTCATATTCAACTCCTCGAGCGGTTGTGCCCCTTCATCAGATTCATAGGAGCCCTTTTCTGCTTTCGCTGGGTTTTGATTCTCAAACGCCAAATCAGCGACTTCCTCTTTCACTTTGCTCTTCAGATTCATTTGATCGGACAACTGCGAATCATCGAACTCCTCTTGCTTAATCGGCGCCAAAACCCGTGAGCCAGTGCTAGTGTTGGCCCGCACCACCGTGATGGGTCGAGCCAAGAACCCGGGATTGTTGCCGAGAAACTTCACAGCGGCATCCAAGTCGAACCCGGATTCTGACAGAGCTTGGCGAACAACCAGTTCGGGAACCTCGAACCCGATTCGTGACCGTACCGTCGCGAACATCTCGTAGAAGGGCTGTGACTCCATCACCCAGTACAGATTCAGCAGAAAAATTGAATATTTATGAGTGGAATGTTGAGACTTGAGAACGAGAATGTGAATGAAACACAGCGAAATGAAGAAGAAGAAGAAGATGATGAGCGGAAAAGGAAACTGGGTTAAGAACTTCAATTTTATATTGGTATCAAAGGGATTCAAAGTGGCGCGAAACCAATTTCGCCACAGCGTCAATATTATTATCGGTTTTGGCGCCAAGGGTAAAAAACATCATTTGTTCAACGAACATGGCATTCAATTTTTCACCATTACCAATTTCGATTGGAGCCTTTTCTTGGAGGGAAATCATTGATGGTAAAATGATTATATAATTATGATTAAACTGGAAAGTTAGCACAAATGGATATTTTTTAAGCGTAAATTAATTTAACATTCTTTAAATTATTATATTTTTCGATTCTCTTAATATATGGTATATACATTTAAAATGTTATATTTAATTAATTTTTTTGTCAATGAAAATAACTTTTTCAACAATATATTTCGTTTGAAAAAATTATCTAGTTTTTTTGTAGTCATATTAAAAAAACTTACTATATTATATCAAAACTTAAAATTAATTTAGTTATTTTTACTATATAAAATAAAATTATATACTCATATTGCACTCAAAGTTAATTTTATTAACATAAACTAAATAATAAGATAAGTGTTTTAATATATATTAAATGTAAAAGAGATGGACAATATTTTAAAACAAAAAAATAGTTATAATTTAGCAAAACTAATGTACTATTGCCTTCAGTTCTATATATAACAGATTTTTTTTAAATTTAATTTAGTCTAAAATATAAGAAAGAATTACTAATATATGATATATTAATTATAGCATTCCAATTATATCTTATATTAAATGAATATTTCAAATTATAAATAGTAATTATTATTAATTTCAAAAAAAATACACATCTTAAATATGGACATTCTTAAAAAATAATTTTTATTTGAGGCAAAATTAAGAAAATTAATTATTTTTAACTAATTTTTTTAAATTCTTATGAGTTAATTATTTATTTCTTATATATAAGATCGAAAATAATATTATTTAATTAGTGTCATTTGAATAAGAACCAAATAAAGACACTAAGAAATATGTAATTGATATTCCAAAAAAAAAAAAGCACCCGCTGAAATTGGATGTAATTTATTTAGAGGATACATACATATATATATATATATATATATATATATATATATATATATATATATATATATATATATATATATATATATATAACATAGCTTGGACACCCACCAAACGGAGAAGGGGATCCTAGTTATATTATCAATGAGAATACTATGACACCACTAGGCGGAAGGTTTACGAATTGAACACATACCAACATATGAGATTTTCAGCCAACCAATTTGCCAGTCCCATGTCTTCACGATGCGTATGACTTATTTTAACAGTTCACTTCTTCTTCGAGGCACCTCTAATGCGATTAATCGATTGACTAAGAAGGTGTGAATTATTTCGAGAATTATTTTAGGCAACTTTTGAATTCCTTTAAGAAAATATATATTTTTTTAAATCTAACCTTGATGACTTTGTTAATTGGTTATTTTGAGAATTATTTTAGGCAACTTTTGAGGTATTGTGAGAGAATTAATTGTGAAATATATATATATTTTTTCCTAATTTTTGTTGCTCACCTATGTCTGTGAACAAAATATTTGTGGAAACTAAAAAAATTATATATCGTAAGGCTGTGTGTGTATATAAATTCAAATTATAAAATTCTGTTTACCTATTTCTGTTATACATGGCTTTATCACTGTTTGTTATCATATAATACAAAAGAAAACTACTTCTTTGTTAGCCAAAAAAAAAAAACTCTTACTACCTTCCTAGTGCGTAGCATTCAATCCGCCTATAGCTTGTGTCTAAGAAAAATAAATATTCAGCCCAAATCTATTTCCTAACTCTAGTAATTAGTAAATTAAGAAAATTATTTCACCAATATATATATATATTAAGAGAATATTTATAGGTAAATGAATGCAATTTGGGCTAATAATCATAACTTTACACCCCAGTAAGGATGGAAGGCTAAAGAATCTTTTTTTTAATCAAAAAATAAGAACAAAATAATACTGACCCAAAATGAACTAATTTGAATCTTCTCCTATCTCTCTTGCATAATATATTATTTTACTGGAGAGAGATAGACTAAAAAGTTTACATTCTATATACTTCCACTCTCTATCTTTTAGTGTTAGATTCCATATTTTGTATTTATTTCTCTTTAACAGGATGATATCTTACACAGGAGAGGATCCTTTTTGAAAATAAACCCTCTCCTTCTTTTACTTTGGTAGTTTGGTTAGGGAGATTAACAAGACCATTCTTGCTTTAGTTTCTAAGATCCCTAATGCCACAAAGCTAAGTAATTACATACCCTATTTCACATTGTAACACCATTTACAAGTGCTTCACTAAGCTCATAACTAATAGGATAAAAGTTACATTATGATTATGGAATCATGGGAATATCCAGTAGATCTCATGATTTTGCAACCTAGAAGTAAATAATTTAGTTATTCAATTATTTTGAGGAGGCTAGCCACAGCCCAAGATCTTTTGTAATACTACATAATGAGCAATAAGAAAGAGAAAAAATTAAGCAATGAACTATACTTGTATAGGGCCTACACCATCTATTCCTTTCTTTTTTCTGAATGCATAAGATGTAGTTACTATAAAGGATCCAAGTTAAAAAATAAACACTTGAACTTTTTTCTTTAGTTAAAACTAGGCATAAGACTTGTGCATCACATGAGCTGTACAAAAAATTGTTGCTTTGTAGGGGAAAATGCCATGATGATGATGATGTGTGTGTGAAGACAAATATGTTGGAACATATTAGTTCTTGTTGAGAAGAAAAGTATGAAAATGAAGATGTTATAATTAGACCTAAGGTGTATAAAAATGTTTTAACTTGTGAAGGAATACAAACAAAAGCATTAACTATTTGTGTGAACAACATAACTATGTTAGAGAGTCGTGGCTGGGGACTCCAAATGCATGATATTGTAAAAAGAAAGATCCATAAGTAAATTAAGTAAATATTATAAAAGGTCCTACAAAGTGAAACCAGTAATAATTATCTTCTAGATCAAAACAATTTGAACCTTGTCAAATGCTTGTTTGCAATGTTAACACAGTAAAGCTCAGGGCTTGGTTCCTTATGATCTGGGAAGATGTGGACTTGGTGAGTTAGAATGATGGGATCTTCATAGATACAAAATGAAACAAATGAAGTAGGAAGGTCATCATTTTATGCTATCATTGTCCAAGAGTTGTAGTTGCAAGATGAAAGGTTAAAAGTCCACAGCTATGTGTTCAATGTGGTTGACAACTTTGCCATTGACAAGAAATGGAAAGGACAATCATTGAATTGAATTGAATGTATTATTGATGTAGTTGAAAACCATGATAGATTGAATGGAGCTTTTTTGTCCAAGGTTCTCATGCACTGTGAAGATGAGTATATTGTTAAAAAACCAAAAGATTAGCAATAATGAGGTTTGGCTTGATGGTGTAATGTTGAGGCATTGTCCATGTGTGGTGATTGAAGTAGCAGTTGCTGATGCATATGTAGCTCTTATGACTTTCTTAGTTAATGTATACAAAGGAGATAAAAAGGCTATTATGGACAATTGAATTGGAGAAAGTGTATTTTGCAAAGTCTACAAAAAGGATATACTTGAAAGTATTAAGTTTAATTATAAAACACTAATAACAAGAAAATGATAAAGAGGTGAAAATCATTTGACTAAATAAGCACTTATTTGTAGATTGCTCTATGGATAAGTGATATTGTATATAATTCCTATGTTTGGATCGAAAGCTATCAACAATTTTGTGTGATTACGAGTAAACATTCAAACACAAATGTATCTATTCATAGATCTAATGAATGAAAACATATTGTTGTCAATATCTTTGAAGTACATAGGTATCTTAGATATAATAGAGGTTTGGGTGTCAAGTAGAAAGAGTTTAGTTGAATAAACATTGTTGATATAGTATGTACTAGACAACAACAATGATGGTATTGAAGTAATGTGTTTTTTGTAGTCTAACAATGAAAATGAATTTAAATATTAAAAGGAAGTCTTAATTTAGCTTTATTACTAATAAATAATAGAATTTTTTTTCTAAAATAATGAAATGTGTATAGTAGTTGAAAAGGAAGTTCAAAGATGTAAAATTGGTACCATATAACAATATATACAACCAAAAAAGGAAATAACGGGATAGTAAGTGAATTAACAAGAAGCAAGTATAAATGTCAAGATAATTTTCTTGATGGTTATATGAAAGTCATTTAGGCAAATTAGCTTGATATTCAACAATCACCGTAACGTAAGGAAATGTGAGATATAAAGGAAAGATGGCAATGGAAAAATAATGAGTATAAGATATTAGATTTGATAAAAGCATATGGTGAGGATAGAAATATAAATAGAGTCACATCTAAATGGTGAAAGGTGGAAGTTCAAATGGTAAGATGATGATGCAAAGAGATATGTATATAAAGGAATGGTATAAAATGTGTAATTACTATGATTGAATGGAGTGATAGATGTAGTTAGGAGAAAAAAGTATCAGTGTAAGATTGCAAATGTATATCAATATATAGAAAGACTAAAAGGAAAACTGGAATAGTACGTAAAATGGAAATCAGTAACTATTAATAGAGATAGAAGCACATTGATAGATTAGGTGAAGGGGGAATAAAAAGAGTAATATGAGAAATTTTAAGATGTTATAGAGATGGTAAAGGAGAGAGATTTAGTATAAGAGAAAGTGTTAGATGAAATTATGGGACAAAGATATACATGTTGAAGAAATTGGCCTTAGAAAGTGATATATTGTGAGGTCAACATCTATAGAAAATGTATGCAACTAAATGGTTGTAATAATATTTATTGTAGCACATAAAATCGGGAGAGAAAGATAAACAAGCACTTATGAAATTTGTTAAGTGTCATATGAAAAAAAAAACTAGAAAATAGTGGTTGAATATGGTAAGAATCTCACATGCAAAAAGCATGAAGTTAAAGTGGTTGAATAAAGTAAAAACTTCATATGTAGATGGTAGTTGATAAAGGTGGAAAGAATGAACCAATGATATGGAAGTATTGAATGTTGTAGTACATATTGTGATAGACAAGGGACAATTTGGTTGATGAGAGTAAAGGTCTGCTTTATGGTTGGCACTTGATGATACTTGGAAGAATGAAGAATGAATCTCCAAATAGTGAACGATGAAGTGATTCTTAGGGCAAAGAGAAAATAGTTCAAGTGCTATATGTATAATAGGTTAAATATGGGATATTTAGTTAGACTTGTTACAAATGAATAGGGGATATAGGTCAACATACAGTGGCCCATTGGTATGCACCAAAATAATTTGATGTTAATGGTTGGCATTGGTTGCCTTAGGGAAAAAAAGAAAAGTTAATATGAATAAAGCAAAATTGAAATTTTCGATAAAATGATAAGTGGATTTTTTCTTTTTTGTAAATTATATAGATGCTTGGAAAAGTAGGCGTGTGATGTTTGACCATGAAAGTATTAAAAATTAGGATTTTATCATTTTGGATGTCATAATTAAAATTGTGTTAAGCTAAGACATAAGAGATTTTGTATTAGGTGTATATGTAGCACTTCACCTCAAGGAAGTTTTTTATATATAGGTTATGTGTCCTTCTTAAGGCTTAGCTATCATTCTTTCTATTATTTCATTTGTATATTCCCTTATTTGTTTATGTTATTTTGCCACTTGCCATCATCACACAAAATGTGACATAACAGAATGTAATATAAATTCATTGCTAATGTAATACACACAATAGGGATCAAAGATACATTTATCAATTCCTTCTTTCTAAAATTCTATCTTGTTAGAACAACAACAATCCCATAATTGTGAAGACTTAAAGTAAAGTTAATTATTATGTAGAAGATAATTAGGATTAGGACATATACCTTTTCATCTAAAAGAATCATGAATAGTGCTATCAGGGACAATATTGATATGTGCCTTAGGTATCTACAAAATCGAGAAATGACAAAAATTAAAGAATTAAGAGATGAACAAAAATTAAGAAACGAAATAAACATATACAACATATAAGGGTGGATTATAAGTAACATCATATATTAACAATAAGGTAGTTTATTAATAAAACATGCTTTAGAGCATAGAGTGCAACCTTCATTATCATGCCATAAAAGATGAATAAAAGCATTACCTAATTCACACTTGTTACACTTTGAAAATAAAAAATCATTTCCGTGTTCTAATTCTTACAAATTATTTGTGAGATAAATTTGTGAGCTAGTCACCAGAGTTAGATCATGGCTTCATTAATAGTCTTATTTTTGTTCTAGTTCTTGCAGATTAATAAAAGTAAATGTATTATCCAATGTATTGGTTTTAACAATTTATGAGGAATCATATTAAAGGATGTGAGATACATGTAGTAAGGACTTATTAATCATGTTGTAGAAAATTTTTTGGAGTTGTGAAAATGGGCATATATGACCTAATAAATGCAATAAGAAGCTAAAGCATTTGGTCAACCTCTCATTTCCTTATTCTATACAAATGGAGAAAAAATCTAGGTTGACTAACTAACCTTGAATGATTTTATGAATTATTTAAGAATTTGTCTCATAATTTTCATGAAGACCTAGTTTAGTCATCTCCATCTAGTTTAGGTTTGTCCTCATACACGAAATCTCACATTCAATAATATTGTACATATGCAAATTAATATATAGAGCGACTGTAATTCAGCAACATAAATTGAAGGGCCAAAACCTTATACCATTATGCAAAAATATTTTAAAACTCCTTATAATTTGGTCTACATGTGAGATGACCTCATAGTCCTTGCCTCGAAGAAGTATTTTCCAATCTTAAAGGTCAAATAATAATATATTTACAAAATTTATATGGATACAATTGCTTCTTCATCACCAATGTAATGAAACATAAAGATTAACTTGTATGGTCAACATTAACTTAAAATGAAATAAAGATCTCAAAATTAAAGTTTTTAAGAGTTGCATAATCTTACACAAATGAGCTTTGATTGAATATGTAACAAATTACACATTTGTTGGCAAGGAATGTTGAACTTAATTGTCACTAAAGTTTATATTTCAAAATAGTATAATGAATTGGGTTGTTTGTACAATTATATCTTTTCCTTATTGAATTGGGAAAGAGTACAATGAATTGGGCAAGTAAAAGGGTAAAAACACATTATTTCACCAATTAGATACTAAACTTTTTCCTTTAAGCAAATTCCAAAATCATGAAATAAAAAAAGAAGGCTTAAACTAATGAACCTATCCCATTGCATTGATTATAGGACCAGACCCAAGATCAAGTAGTCAAAACAAGTGCTTAATTTGATATTCCTATAAACTTAATTGAAAGACTGAAGATTCTTCTAAGTCTACCTCCATTGTAAATGGTGATTAGTCTTTGACAACCTTTTCAAAAGTCAAAACCTAAAAGATATTTAAACAACAATAGTAATATTAACCATATGTAAAACATTCCAATGTAATAAGCATCAAGTGAGAAATAAGATTACATCACCAAATTTCTCCAAGGTGCCCCAAACAAACTTGTATCATTTCCTCTAGTATGGCCCACTAACCACTATCAACAATGCTCATATGGTAGAAAATCTCTTTATAGGGAAACAAAATAATAGGATTTCTCTTTTTTGAAAAAAGAATATGCATGAATGAAAAACCAGAAAACAATTAAATACTTAAAAGGACAAATAGATACCCATAAAACAATCTGAACATAATTGCATTGATGTTGATATATTACTTATTATAATTAGAATTGAGTAAAGGTAAGAAGGTCCAAAAGTTTAAGAGATGAAAGGATTTATATTACTTTTATTAGTAAAAGTAAGGTATACCTAGATAAAGATCACTGTAAGTTTAGGAACACTTCTTTGAAGGTCACATTTTTTGTTATAGCTAATGGTTTGTTGTTGGAATCATAGGTAACTATTTTTAAGCTACTTTGAAGACCACATAAAGTCCTATGCTTTCAAACAATTATCCTTAACTCTTATTTTTTTGTCATTGCAAAGGATATAATTAAAGAGAATTGTTTTCACTTTTAACTCTTGAAGCATTGTTTGCGGACCATAAAGGCTTCATCCTAGATGATCAATTTTGTTTTTCATAATAGTTGTGCCATTTAGGACCTTTGTCTAATATTACAAGTAGAATCTTTTGCCACAGTAAGAAGGATTGTGAATCCTAAGTGAGTAGTCTTTCTTTAAGGAGGAAGTATGTCTATAAATCCACTTGATGCAACAGTATGAACTATTTACCTTTTTAATCGTAAAGCTGATGTCAATGCTCTTTATAAATAAGTTTTTCTAGTACCACTATAACCATAGACAAAAAAAGTCTTCCCATCATTCTTTAAGGTTGAATTCATTATTTGGTTAAAAGCATAATGTTGCTTAATATTCATAGTCAAAATTAATGTCACATTCTAAATTTTCTTTGAATGGTAATATAACCAAGTTAACTAAGGAAAAACATAAAGGGACAAATTCAAGCAAGCCTTAGGGAACTAATCTTAAGTAATTAGGAACTAATTGCTTGATTAGGACTAAGGAGGGGAATATATGTTAGACTACCTTTAATGAGACATTGGCATGTCATTTTATTTAATACGAAAGCATATAGAAATGATTCAAAGACAAACTTGTGATCATCCTCATCTTAACACTTCATTATCTTCACATACATGGGTATATATATGTACATTCATTTGGTAATGTGGCAACCCATCTATTTAGCTATGCATATCATGAACTAGTATTTAAATAAGCATTTGAATAAATCTTGAACTATTACATCTTGTATGGCCAAGGGATAGATGTAGGAAGTAATAAGCAAGTAAGAGATAATAAGGACAAAACCATGCCACCTTGACATGCCACTAATTCAAATTATATGTAGGCATTTCTGGTTATGGCATTAGGTCCTCATTTAGCTGTGGGAATTACCATGAAATTCATTTAGATTAATAGCTTGGACAATATGGAATGGTGACATCTAGAATGGACGGTAGGGGTGGTGCCAAAAGAGAAATATTAAGATAAATAAATTACATACACCAAATTCTAATGCTTCCATCGTGACTTGTATATGCAAAATTTATTCGATCAATTACCATATTATGCTTCAGGCGTAGGAGAGCCATGAATCATTATTTAATACAGTGCTTGGTTGGGAACATGAGGATAAGACCCCTAGCAAAGTCATCAGTAGCAAATGAAATTAGGATAATTTCTAATGTAATCTACCACTTTAGGCAGTTAAGAAGCATGAGGTGGCAATTGTGACTTGTTTATTCCATTATAGCCTTAATATGATTGAGAGCTATAGAGGGAGGAAGAGAAAAAAGCCTTGGGTTAGCCATGGAAATTGAAGAATGAGAGAAAGAATCGTGGGTGCAAAGGGAATTGTGACTTGTTTACCTCTAAATTGCTTTCATCCTACCAGGTTGAATTTTTGAATTTTGACACTTAGTTGTTGTTGGACAGCCATAGAATGTTAAGGAAAGGCCACTAGAGGAGTTAGAAGGAAGCCACAAGTCTTTGGAGGTAAGTAATTAAATTCTTCTTTCTTGAACCCAACTAGGCCGAGAATGGTGTGGAGTAAAAATAGAATATGTGTAATTGTTTTGGCCATGAGGACTTCACCATATGAATTTATTGATCTAAATTAGAAGGATAGAATAGAAGGGGTAGAATGTACAAGGGATGAATTGACATTAAAGGAAACCATGTAGCTATACATAATAGAACGTGCATGTGTTTGGTTGCTACAAGTGGGATAAAACACCAAGGCTAAGGAAGAAAATTATTGGTGAGCCAAATTACCATTCAAATAATGTTAGAGGCTGGACTTTAAGGTTTGAGTTCAACATAATTAATTCAAATGGTATTAAATTAACAAGAAGAAGAGGAAACGAAAATTTGAGTAATTTCAAATTAGGAATTCCAATTTTCCAACTAACAGAAGTGAATTCTAACTTATTGTATGAGAAATTAATAGCTTAAATTTATTTTAAATCTTGACCATGACTTGTTCTTAGTTAGGTTATTATGCGATTGACATTATAGGGAAAGAATTGTGATAACAACGGTTAGGGACTAAATTGACATAACTATGGTGATAAAACAGGTAGTTAACACCATATCAATATATATATTTATTTAATTGCACTGAATAAATTCCTAAATTTCCTATGTTGTGTATAGTCGCATGTATATCCACTTTCTAATTAAAATGGTTTCATGGGTATTAGCCCTTTGTTATTAGCCAATGACCAAAGTACATCAACCTAACAAATGAATGTATGCTGCTGTCTAGTAATTGCATGCTTTCACATTGAATTGTGCATCAAATGTATCATGGATGATGTTTAGTGCCATATATATATATATATATATATTTCATTAACTATTGGGATTATTATCCCCTTATGAAGCTAACTCATTTTCCAAGTAATAGTTGTATAGCCGAAGGAGCCAAACCTGCCGAAAATAGACAAGTGAAATAGTAGACTAGATGTTATTAATATAGCTAGCTTCGGTAAATATTTTGAAAAATGTGAAAGTCAAAGCATGAATTTTGTTTTGGGAATGTAGTTTTATTTTTGTAGCCCTTTATCTCAGATTTGTGTGGTAATGATACATGAGAAGCTTTCCATTTAGTCTAATGGTAGCATCTGACAGGAATGCCAAGTTATATATAGAAGTAATTTAAATTATTATTTTTGCATGGAACTGATTATCATTAGTTTGGAAACAACTCTAAAATGCTAGTATATGCTTGGTTGATGTCAGAGAGCCCACTTTGAAATTATATGCATGGATCTTCTAAGTTTAGTTGAATAACACTAGAGTATACCAATTTAGAATGTCGAATTACTATGTAACCCATGTACCTAATGTTTGTCTCTTGTAGAGGTAATTGGAGAGCAATTTCTAAATCCAAATTTTTATGGTGAGTTCTCTAACCTTTGAAAGTAAAATTTAAAAAATTATAGGATTTTAAGAGCAAGTTAGATAATTGAAACTATGCACCGACTCAACCATACTTTTGTACTGGATAGCTTTGAGTAGAATTAATAATAAATCTTGTTAAATAGGTAAACGAATGAATTAATGCACGACATTTGATGGGAGAGTAGCTAAGACATATAAACTCAGATCTAGAAAGTTTTAGAATTTTTAGAGTTCATTTGCTATGCCAATTAAATTAAATGCAGAGAGGATAGTATGCAGCAAGTTCAAACTAGGTAAGGTTTTAAACGGGTTTGATTGATGGGTCATCCATGGGAATTTTCAAAAACTATTTTAATGGATTTTAACTAACATTATAAAGAATCATTCTACCAATTTTCGTGATTTTTGGATGACACTTGATGAGGTAAAGAAATTTCACAAAAACAAGCCTAAAAAATAAGATTAATTATGTCTCCATTAGCTCCCAGTTTGTTATAAGAGAAGGATAATTGTTGAGATAAAAAGAAAAATGGAATTATGAACCTACATTCTACTTGATAATGCATTAAGAATCATCTAAGTATTATAATTAATATGCTGCATTCTTCTTGTAAGGCATCTTAATTGTAGTTCAATTTTTCTAACATAAGCCTATTATTCAAAGTAAGAATAAAAGAAGAAGTTAGAGTAAGCATTAAAGGATAGCCATGTAAGTTTCAACCATTATTCTTTAAAAGTTTATTAATTTCAATTAAGATAGCATTAACTTTATCAACAAAAGAAACCTAAATTCTTAGAAAATGAAGAAGTGCATGTTAATGCATTAATTGAAGTTACTAAATGGGAATAAAATGTCACTGTCATAAGGCAATAGTTTTCAAACTAAAATGTACATGCAGTAATTGCAAAGGGGGAAAAAATTGACCAAACAATTTAAGTGGGTGGAGTATGTTAATATAGAGGTATGAGTTGAAAGATGCAAGTTAATGGTAAAAGTAGTAAATCAACATAAGTAAGTAGAACAAAAATCTATCATCTTTTATGGTGAGTAGCATCTTTTTGTGTGTTACCCCATCTTGTTCAAAGTCATCCAATGGTCCATAGCTTTTAATATGTCCAATAATATCTAGCTGGGAGGAAAAAATAATTTTGAAAGGCTATGAAAACAAAAGAATTTGGTGAATGAAAAAAAAGTCATGTTATATAAGAGGAAAGGAAAAAGATATAAACCTAAAAGGTAGTCTATTAGGGTTCTTTTTTGTAAGATGTTGACAATAGAGACATATTTAAAATGGTTGGCAGATATTGAAGCATCACATGGTTCTACATAGGTACTATTGTTGAATAAAATCCAAAAAGTATGGTTTGTTACCTTGAATTGCTCACAGATATGGTTGACATAGAAATTCTCAATGATATAGCACCTTGCTTGAATTAGCTCTGGGATATAGATAGGAATAAATGTTTAAGGAGAATCCTTCCTTGAATCTTTGAAATTTGTGCAAAAGGAAGAAAAAAAACCATGCAAAGGAAAATAAAATGACAGAGCCACTATGTGTTTGAAAAGAGATCTAAGTGATTGAAGTGATTAAACTTTTCCTTAGTGACTAAAATGAAACAAAATTTTCCACAAACTAAAGTAAGATTAAAAGGCAAACTTTGCAAGGGCAATAAAATGACAAAGAGCCAATGTGTGTTTGAAGAGAGATCTAAGTGACTAAAGTGACTAAACTTTTCAATTAATGACTAAAGTGAAACAAAATTGTCCATTAACTAAAATAGGACTAAAAGGCAAACTATGCAAAAGAAAAAAAAAAAACAAAGCCAATATGTTTTTGAAGAGAGATTTAAGTAACTAAAGGGACTAACTTTCCAGTTAATAACAAAAGTGAATCAAAATTGTCCGCTAACTAAAATAGGACTAAAAGGCAAACTATGCAAGGGAAAATAAAATGACAAAGAGCCATTATGTGTTTGAAGGGAGATTTGAGAAAGAAACAAGGGAATACTTATAGGAAGAAGAATAGTAAAGACAGTATAAATTAAATTTGATTGATTTGTGCCTTTTATCTTTAAAGATGAGGTTTGATTAAAATAGCCTTTTTAGGTATAAAGCTTAGCACAGGAGATGTTTAGAGGGGAAAAAAGCAAGAATAGAGGTAAAGATGAAGTAGATAAGAATGAATGGAAGGAATATTTTAGTGTAAAAAAGATAATAAAGAGGTGTAGCATTAATTGATACAATTTATCCAATCATATCTAACAGGATAAGATAAACTTTTAAAATAATTCCTCATGACAAATGAGTTGAGTATATAGAGAGTGAAATGAAATTTCAAAAATGAAATGAACCTTCAATTGACAAAATAGGACATAATAAAGTCTAGGGAAATGACAGTTAACTTAAAAGCACAAAGTTTGAAATCCAAATGATGAAGAAGCAATCGGAGGATGACTAATGAAATCATATATCAATAGTGAGAATGAAATATAGTTAAGGTTTGAGTATGAGAAAATGAAATTTCCCTAAGTAACATGAGGTTAAGTAATATTTTCCATGCATAAATTCATATATATGATCAGTCAACATTTATGTCTAGCTTTAGTTTTCAAATGATGATCTTGAACATGTGGAAAACAAATATTTTTGGTACACAAATTGATATCTATAACCAATCAACATTCATGCTAACCTTCAGCATTCAAAATTGATATGTGTGAGCAGAAACCATTGAAAACAAATTCCATTGTATTCAAAATTGATGATTTTTATCTTTAGTGAGAATGAAATATAGTTAAGATTAGAGTATTAGAAAATAATAATCAAGGAGAAACGAAGAAATAGAACGAATTAAATTGCAAGCCATCTTTACAGTTTCTTTAGTGCGATTTCCCCTACATATATTGGGACTTGAGTTTCATGGTTATCACTTTCTTTCTTTTGCTAAAGTCATGGCTATTGGTTACTTACCATGTATGAGATATATTAAGGAAAAAAAAAAAAGGGAAAGAAAGTAGAATCCCACCAAACAAATTTGGCTATTGCTTGCATTATTGATTGTCCATATCTTGTAATAGATCACAAACAAATTTGGAGGATAAACAGAACAAATACTGAGAATAAGAAGAATGATAAGTGAGAAAGAAGCATACAACATACCAAATCAAAAGGGGAAAACCCAATCAATGACCCATATCTCCCTCTTATCGCTTCTCATTTAGAGAAAATAAACCTAAAATATTATTAAGTATTTATAACAGCTTTTGAAGTTGGAATCTTATTGAAGATGATAACCATGAAGGATCAAAGGAGCAGTGACGGTGGGTTATCAGTGGTGAATCATAATGGGTTCATGCCATTAAATTTTAGTTCAAATTGAAGAAGGAGCTGGCAAAAGGAGAAAGAGCACAGAGAAAGAGAAGAAGAAATTGAGTCTGATAAAAGGAGAAAGAGTAGTTCAAAATAAAAAAGAAACTGATGGGAGGGAGAAAGCAAATGAAGAGTTGTGATTTTAAATTTTATTTTAATTCATGGGAAGAGATTGATGAGAACGCAGATTAAATTTAAGATTTGAAATTAAAATCTTGCTTCATGAGAGAGATACAAGGAAAAAGTAAATTCTGTTAAATTATGTTATTATAATTTATTTATTTTTATTTTAGTCTCTACTATCAAACTTGTATTAATATTCTGTTAAATTTTGTTTACGTAACTAGTTATATATTATCTTGACAATTTAAATTATGACAACAAAAGTATAAATAAATAGTAAAATAAAATTAATTCACAATTACAACGTGTAATATAGCTTATGTTAAATGACTTTAGAGAATTGATTTGAATTATACATATTTAAGGTGATAAGATTGCACATAGTTAGTTATGTTAACAAAATATTAACAAAAATACAATAATAAGGATTAAATTAAAAATTATTTAAATTATAAAGATTAAATTATAAATTTTTAAACTATAAAAACTAAATTAAAATTAAGTGAAATTATATAGACTAATAATATAATTTTTCCTTTAATTATTGACAATAATTTTATTAAGATAATAGAATTCACAAAAAGTAATAATAAAAATAGTATTGCCTCTTTTCTTATTTTTATCATCCCAAAATAATATTTTGTCAGTATGTCCTCTCTCTCTCTCTCTCTCTCTCTTTATTCTCTAG
Organism: Erythrophleum fordii; assembly: GCA_032878935.1. Taxonomy (NCBI): domain Eukaryota; kingdom Viridiplantae; phylum Streptophyta; class Magnoliopsida; order Fabales; family Fabaceae; genus Erythrophleum; species Erythrophleum fordii. Next base: position 23,298,904 of record JAVQMF010000054.1, on the reverse strand, counting down.
TTTCTATCGTCTCAAAATATTGTCTCTTCTCTTATTTTCATCACCCCAAAATAAATAATAATAATAAGTTACACAAAACTTATTTTTAAAATACATATAAACATATCTTAAAACAAAATATAAATTATACAATTTTTTTTGAGTTTTGTTAAAATTACGCAATATTTTTTTATTTTTTTAAAAATATATAAATCTCTTTTAAAAATAAAGAAATCAATAAAATTTTAACATAATTCAAGATAAGTTCGTGTAAATTACTTATTATTTTAAAGAAAGCTTGTATATGTTTTGAAAAAAAAATTAATGTAATTTTAGAAGAAGAAATGAGAGACATGAAGATAAGGGCGACGAAGGCGATAAAGATGGGGATCGTCAATTCAGTGCATAATAACGTAGAGCGTCTTGAAGACCATTGTATGAAAGATCTAATTATCTTTTGAACTAAGTTCTATGTTTGGATATCCTATGATATTATTATTACTCCTACCACTAATTATCCTTTTAGCTTTTGTTGTTTTTTCTTCACCACATTACAAGTTATTTGTCACTGATCAAGTGCTTTCACCAATAGATGCTATGTTGTAATGTTACCATAGAGGTTGCATATTCAATTTGATCGGAGCCTTTTTGGAGGGAAATAGTAGATGGTAAAATAATTATATATTATGAATAAACTGGAAAGTCAATACACCAATATTGCCATATACAAATGGAAATTTTTTAAGAATAAATTGCATTAATATTCTTTGTATTATGTAAAATATTTTTTGTTTTAAAAATCTTTTATGATATCCTTGACATATGATATATATGCCGAAAAAAATTTCTAATTCAAATTTTTTATTAATAAAAGTAATTTTTTTGCGCAATGTGCATTTGGTTCTGAAAACAATTGTCTAGTTTTCTTTATAATTATGTTATATAAAAGTTCTATCGTATATTAGAGTTTAAAACTAATTTAGTTACCTGTTGTACTTGTATTCTGTTCCCTAAAAATAGAATTGCATACTTTTATTGCATTTTAAGTTAGCTTTATTGACATAAATTGAATATTAAAACATTTTTATGTGTATTAAATGTAGAAAAAGATTGATAATATTTTTTCAAATAAAGAAGCATTAGTTATAAATTAGCAAAACTAATTTACTATTCTTTTAATTAGTTATTAGAATAAGATACAAAGAAATGGATTTGAATTCTATGCATTTACCTAGGAAACACACATTGTGCCTTTAGAGAGAAATGGACTAAAAAATAAGGAATGGGTAGAAAAAAAAAAAAGAAAATAGATTTCATATGTCTTTGTACTTTTTCTTTTGGCCACTTCTTTTTGCAAATATTTTCTTATAAATATATGATACATTATTGTAGAGGATTATAATCCTAAAGAAATATGTAGTTGATATTCAAAAAAAAAAAAAAAGAAGAAGCTTATTCTCTATTTTTGTTGAAATGGGATGTAATTTTTTTATATGAAAATATATTTTTAAATTTGCCTTTGATTAATTCAAATACTCTATATTTACAAATTAAATGTATATAATGTATTTAGAGAGAAATATAAAGAAAGAAAATAAGTTTCATACATACTTTTACGTTTTTTTTTGGTGTTACATTCTTTTTGAATGTATAAATATAAATAATCGAATTTGGCCTTTGATAATTATGTTAATTTGTTATTTTAAAAATTATTTTAAGCAATTTTTGAAGTATTGTGAGAGAATAAGTGTGAAAGATATTTTTTTTTCCTGTAATTTGTGTCGCTCCCCTGTATATTCAAATCATAAAATATTGTTTACTTTTTATTATATATATATATATATATTCAAATTATAAAATTCGGTTCACTTATTTGTATAAGACATTGGTTTGTCTCCGTTTATTATCATATAATACAAATTTTCTATTGAATAAATAGTTACTTCATTTTTAATAAAAAAAATTAACATATAAGAAAATTACTTATTTTGTTGGGAAAAAAAAAAAGCTCTTTGAATCTTTCCCATGCTTTGCATTCAATCTGCCTTTAGCTTGGGGCCAATAAAAAACTTTCAGCCTCTAGTTTTTTCTTTTTTATCCTTAATTTTTTTGGTCATATTTTAATGTTCTTATTAATTTTATAATAAATAATAAATTAAATAAACTCAAATATATAACTTGTGATATAATTTATATTAAATGACTTGAACCAATAAATTTAAATAAAATATATTTAAACTATTAAGATAATATATAACTAATAACATTAATAAAATATTAACAAAATTCTAATAAAAATTTTAAATTAATTTTTTTATTATAGAAATTAAATTAAAAAAATAAAAATAAAAATATAATTTAATAAACTTAAATTAAATTATTGACAATATTTTATTAAAACAGTAGAATTCGCAAAAAAAAAATTAAAAAAATAGTTTCTTCTCTGTTTTACTCCACCCCCATTAAGCAAAATCAAAACCATATGAAAAAATTGATATTCAGATTGAGAGCCAAATTCCAAATAAATAGAGCCCACTTGTCCTCAGTTTAACGCCCCCAGATGTGCACCCTCGAGAAGCGAGGTTCCCTCTTCCTTCTAATCCTCACCGGCGATGACCAGCACCGCCTCAACCCCACCCTCATCCGCACCCTCCTCTCCAACCTCTCCCACATCAACTCTCAGGCCACCCGCGGCTCCGTCCTTATCACCACTGCCCACGGCAGATTCTTCTCCAACGGCTTTGATCTTGACTGGGCCCGAGCCGCCGGCTCACAATCCGGCGCCCGAGACCGGCTGCACCACATGGTCGAATCATTCAAGCCGGTCGTCGAGGCGCTTCTCTCCCTCCCGATGCCCACCATTGCTGCAGTTACCGGCCACGCCCCTGCTGCCGGTTTCATGCGAGATCAGCCACGACTACATTTTGATGAGGAACGACAAGGGGGTTCTGTACATGCCGGAGGTGGACCTCGGGATGACGCTTCCCGATTACTTCGCCGTCACGATGAGGTCGAAGATCCGGTCGGCGGCCGCCATGCGCGACGTTTTGTTGAGGGGCGTGAAAGTGAGGGCGCAGTGGCGGTGAAGATGGGGATCGTGAATTCGGCGCACGATAGCGCACGGAGCGTCTTGGAGGCTGCAATGCGCCTGGGGGAGCAGTTGGCGGAGAGGAAATGGAATGGTGAAGTGTATGCGGAGATAAGGAAGAGTTTGTACCCAGAAATGTGTGGGGTTCTGGGATTGACTCACAAGACCATTGTATCAAAGATCTGATTATCTTTTGAATAAAGTTCTATGCTAAGAAAGGGTTCTGCAGTTTGTGTTATCCTACTATATTATCACTAATTATCCTCCTTTAACTTCTATATTTGTTTCTTTATCACCTTATTTGTCCCTGACCAAGTGCTTTCACCAGCAGACGCTTCGACATGATCTTTGAAATCTAGCAAAGGAGCAGCGACGGTGGGTTATTAGGGGCGAATCATAATGGCTTCATGCCATTAGATTTTAGTTCGAATTGAAGAAGGAGCTGGCAGAAGGAGAAAGAGCACAAAGAAAGTGAAGAAGAAATCGAGTCTAATAGAAGGAGAGAGCAGTTCGAAATGAAGAAGAAACTGATGGGAGGGAGAACGCAAAGGAACAGATTTGATTTTAAATTTCAAAGTATTTTGATTCATGGGAAGAGATTGACGAGATCGCAGATTAAATTTAAGATTTGAAATAAAAATCTTGCTTATTGAGAGAGATAGAAGGAAAAAGAAAAATTTATACTAGAAGATTGCAGAGAGCCCAAAAACTTGAGATTTGAGATAGGATCCACCTGAATAAAAAAAGAAAAAAAGAAAAGGCAAAGAGACCGTAAGGAGAAAGAAAAAACAACAAAAGGAAAGATAGTCAAAGAATGGAGCGAAGTCAAGGAGTCTGTGAATAGTAACAAATGGTAGTGAACAGTGATAGACACCGTAACCCCATTTTACATTTCCTATATACAATAGATTGAACTAAATTAGTTTTAGCTAACCAGACCAAAAACTAATAAATTTTGTGAGTTTTCTTGAAGGTTTTGAGGTTGATTATTGCCAAACATTTTCTTTAACATATCCTTTTTTTTTTTAATTTATCATTGGTATATAAATACTTAATAATACTAATATTTAGCAACTAAGCATTAAAAATTGGAGTACATCTACAAAAAATGTAAATAATGGAATGAAATTAAAAGATTTAAGTCAATATTTTAAATCTTAAATATTTTAATTTTTATTATTATTTAATAACATAGTCCTTCTATTAGTATGATTCTTTTTTTTTAAAACCAAATTACAAATATAAATGAATAGAAATTACACATACGTCAATGACTGAATTAAGAAAACAAAATTCAAATTAACAAAATGATCAAATTGACATAAATAAGATACTAAATTAGATGGTAAATTATTGTCCTTCCCTTCCGTAACCAAGTAACTCAATGATAATTTGATTTTTTTTAATTATAAAAATATAGAGAATCTGCTCCTGCATTATTCATTGGACCAATTGTCTAAAAAGATAAGATTCATTTCTTATTAGAAATATAATTTATTATAAAATATAATTATAAAATTTTTATTTTAATAATATTTTTTTGTGTTAAAAATGTAAACTTAATTTATTCTAAACTTTTATTAAAATTATAATAATATTAATGTTAAAATTAATATATATTTAATACATTTATTGTTAAAATTAAATATTATGTTTTAATTAGTTAAATTTCTTAAAATTTATTATGATTTTAAAATTTGCTAATTTTTACCCTAAATAGAAAGAAATTAAAAAAGATAAATTACATAAAAATGTTGTTAAATTTATAATAAAATAAATTTGTTAATACTATTGTTGTAAGTATCTTGATCATGACCTAATTAGTAACTCTTTGATATACAAAATAGTTTTTAATGGTACTGAAACAGAAATAATAATATGAATGAAATAGAATTTTATAGCTTATGATATAAAAAGTAATAAGAATGTAATTATATCTGTATGTTTAGTTGAATAAAAATGGTGTAATAATAACAAGAAATATTTTGGAAATAACCATAAATGCTTCTGCTTAAAAAAAGTAATAAAATATTAACTTATTTTATTTTTTTGGTTTTGTAAAGAAAATTTACAAAGCACTAAAACACAGGTGGGACAGAATTTGCATCTAAGAAGGATGGAATAGAATTTGTCAGAGTTAATAAGGTTAAGGGCAAAATGAATGGCTACCAAACAACCTTTTGCTAGATTCCTTCTCCCTTTTTCTCTCATCAGTTGGTTTTTACTTGCTACCAAAGGGGTTTAAGTTAATACCATAACTTGATGAAAGATGCATTGGATACCAAATCATCAACCTTCGCAAGGGAAGATTCCCCTTTCTTTTTTTTTTTTTTTGGTGAATGGAAAGATTCCTCTTTACTTATCTTAAATTTATTGATTTAATGAACTTAAATTAAATTATGGTTAAATAATTATTTTAGTCTTTATATTTTCACTTAGTTTTTAATTTAAGTCCAATATTTTAAAATTATGTTCTTATAATTTAATATTTTTTTATTTTAGTCTCTTCTATCAAACTTCTGTTAATATTTTATTAAATTTTGTTCATATAACTAATTATATATTATTTTAACACTTTGAATTATATCACAAAAGTAAAAATAAATAATAAAATAAAATTAATTTACATATATAACATGTGATATACCTTATGTTAAATGGCTTGAAGGAATTGATTTGAATTATACATATTTAAAATGATAAGATAATACAAAATTAGTTACTCAACAAAGTTAAACAAAATATTTATTAAAATACAATATTAGTGATTAAATTAAAAAAAATTTAAATTATAAAAATTAAATTAAAATTAAGTTAAATTATATAGACTAATAATATAATTTTCTCTTAAATTACTGACAATAATTTATTAAGATAGTAGAATTCACAAAAAGTAATAATAAAAATAATGTTGTCTCTTTTCTTGTTTTCATCACCCCAAATAATATTTTGTCAGTACATTCTCTCTTTCTCTCTTTACATTCTCTAGTCTCAGGCTTCGGTTAGTAGAAGGTAATCCAAATGTATTTTTTTTAATTAATTGGGTAATGTTTATTATATTCTTATATATTTTTTATTTATCATATCAATATTTTAATTATTGAATTATTTTTTTAAAAATAAAAATAATTTTTTTTAAAATATTTTATTTACCCTCACCTTCTAACTTTTTTTATTCTTTTTTTTATTCCCTTATTCAACCCAGCGGAGCCTTAGTCATCTCAAAATACTGTCTCCTCTCTTACTTTCATCACCCCAAAATAAAAAGAAGAAATTACACTGGTCTTATTTTTAAAATATACATAAACATATCTTAAAATAAAAAATAAATTATATGAATTTTAACAAATTTTGTTAAAATTATAAAAAAAATTTCTCTATTTTTAAAAAATATATAAATATCTCCTAAAAATAAATATGTGTAAATTATTTATTGTTTCAAAGATAACTTGTATATGTTTTGAAAATTAAAAAAAATTAGTGTAATTTGCGAAGAAGAAATGAGAGGCATGAAGATGAGGGCAGCGGAGGCGATAAAGATGGGGATCATCAATTCAGCGCATGATAGCGCGGAGAGCATCTTGCAAGCTACGGTGCACCAGGGGGAGCGTCTTGGAGATGAGGAAGAGTTCGCACCCAGAAATGTGGGGGGTTCAGGGACTGACTCACGAGACCCTTATATCAAAGATTTGATTATCTTGTGAACTAAGTTCTACGTTTGGATTATCCTGTGATATTATTATTCCTCGTACTACTAATTATCCTTTTAGCTTTTGTTGTTTTTTCTTCATCACATTATTAACCAATAGATGCTACGTTGTAATGTTACCTAGAGGTTGCATGATATTCAATTTGATCGGAGCCTTTTTGGAGGGAAATTATAGATGGTAAAATAATTATATATTATGAATAAACTGGATAGTTAATACACCAATATTGCCATATACAAATGGAAATTTTTTAAGAATAAATTGCATTAATATTCTTTTTATTATGTAAAATATTTTTTTGTTTTAAAAATCTTTTATGATATCTTTGACATATGACATATCTGCTGAAAAATTTTTTTAATTCAATTTATTGTTTATTAATAAAAATATTTTTTTGCAGAATATGCATTCGGTTCTAAAAAAATTATGTAGTTTTCTTTATAATCATATTATATAAAAGTTCCATCTTATATTAGAGTTTAAAATTAATTTAGTTACCTGTTGTACTTGTATTCTGATCTATAAAAATAGAATTGCATACTTTTATTGCATTTCAAGTTATCTTTATCAACATAGAATGAATATTAAAATTTTTTTATGTATATTAAATGTAGAAAAAGATTGATAATATTTTTTGTAAATAAAAGAAGTATTAATTATAATTTAGCAAAACTAATTTACTATTCTTTTAATTAGTTATTAGAATAAGAACCAAACTGAGATACAAAGAAATGGAGTTGAATTTTGCAATGTTATTAAAACTGGACCGGTTATTGAACCGGTGGAGGTACTGGTTCACGGTTCATTGGTCGAACCGTGGTCGAACCGTGGTCGAACCGGTGATAATTAAATATATTATTTAAAAAAAATTTATGTATTAAAATTTTAATATAACAAATAAATATTAGTAAATTTTAAATATTTGATTACTAATTTAACATTTCTTAAGATATTACAAAAATTAATGTTTAGTTTAAAATAAAAAATTATTTATGATTAAAAATTAAGAATATTTAATATTAAATTTTTAAAATTTCTAAATTATATTAAGATTCTACTTATTATTAAAAAATAAAATAATAAATAATAATTTTAGCTAAGTATCTTGATATTTGAGAGCAATATTATTAGGAAATTGAATATGATAAAAAGTAAATATAAAAAATAATTAATTATACACATTTTATTTCTCTTATATTCTCTTTAAAAAAAAAAATCATATTTCAACCCCTCATCTTTTTTATTACTTTCTATTTTTAATTTGTTAAAATTATTTAAAATGAATTATTTTGTTATATAGAAAAAATTAAAAAAAAAAAAGAAAATTTGCTTCAAACCGGTTTGACCGGTTTTCTGTCCGGTTTTTTGACCGATTTTTTACCGGTTTTGACCGGTTTTTGACCGGTTTGACCGGTTCTTGACCGGTTTTTTGCTTGACCGATTTTCTAACTCAACCGAACCGGACCAGGGACCGGTTCCCGGTCGAACCGGTCGAACCGGCCGGTCCGGTCCGGTTTTCTTAACATTGGAATTTTGTGCATTTCCCTAGAAAACACATATTGTGTATTTAGAAAGAGATATAGAGAAAATAAGGAGTAAATAGAAAAAAAGAAGAAGTAAATTTTATATACACTTTTACTCTTTTTTATTACTTCTTTTTGTAAATATTTTATTTTAAATATATGATACATTACTATAGAGGATTATAATCTCAAAGATATGTAATTGATATTCCAAAAATAAAAACGCTTATTCCCTGTTTTTGTTGAATTGGGATGTAATTTTTATATGAAAATATGCTTTTAAATTTGCTTTTGATTAATTCGGATCCTCTGTATTTAGAAATTAAATATATATAATGCATTTAAAGAGAGGAAAAAATAAATAAATATGTGTAAAGAGAGAAAATGAGTCTCATATGTATTTTTTTTTTTTGTATTATTCTCTCTTTAAGTGTATGAACATAGAGAATTGAATTTAGACTATGATAACTATGTTAATTTGAGAATTATTTTAGGCAATTTTTGAGGTACCATGAGAGAATTAGTGTGAAAGATATTTTTTTTTCTTATTTTTTTCCCTTGATTTGTGTCATTCGCCTGTATATTCAAATTGTAAGATATTGTTTACTTATTTCTATTATGCATATATATATATATATATATATTCACATTATAAAATTCTGTTTACTTATTTCTATAATACATTGGTCTTGTTTATTATCATATAGTACGAATTTTCTATTGAATAAATAGTTGCTTCATTAAACAAAAAAATTTAACATAAAAGAAAATTACTTATTTTGTTGGCCAAATTAAAAAAAAAAAATTCCCTTGCAATCTTTCTCGTACTTGCGTTCAATCTACCTCTAGCTTGGGGCCGATAAAAAAAATTTCCTACCGATAACTTCTTTTTTGTCTGAATTTCCTTTTTTGTATTTGTTATTTTTTTAAAATATTTTTATTAGTTTCATAATAAATAATAAAATAAATAAAATTAAATATATAATATGTGATATAATTTATATTAAGTGACTTAAGGAAATAAATTTAAATAATATATATTTAAAATATCAAAATAGTATAAAATTAATAATGTTAACAAAATTTAATAAAATATTAACAAAATTATAACAAAAGAGACTAAATTAAAAATTTTAATTTACAAATTTTTTTAAATATAAGAATTGAATTGAAAGTTGGGTAAAATTATAAAAATTAAAAGTATAATTTAACTTTGTTAATTTAATAAATTTAGATTAAATTATTGACAATAATTTATTAAGACAGTAGAATTCCCAAAAAATAATTTAAAAAATAGTTTCTATTCTTTTGTTCGTTCCAAAATAACATTTTGTTTCACTCCACCCCTCTCCATTCTCCAAAGTCAAAACCATATGAGAAAAATTGATATTCAGATTGAAAGCCAAGTTAATGGAGCACGCTTATGCTCAGTTTATCCCCTAAACACCACAAGATGTGCACCCTCGAGAAGCGAGGTTCCCTCTTCCTTCTAACCCTCACCGGTGATGACCAGCACCGCCTCAACCCCACCCTCATCCGCACCCTCCTCTCCACCCTCTCCCATATCCGCTCTCAGGCCACCCCCGGCTCCGTCCTCATCACCACCGCCCACGGCAGATTCTTCTCCAACGGCTTCGATCTTGCCTGGGCCCAAGCCGCCGGCTCCCAATCTGGTGCTGGAGACCGGCTCCACCACATGGTCGAATCATTCAAGCCGGTCGTCGCGGCGCTTATCTCCCTCCCGATGCCTACCATCGCTGCAGTCCCTGGCCACGCCGCCGCCGCCGGTCTCATGCTGGCGATCAGCCACGACTATATTTTGATGAGGAACGATATGGGGGTTCTGTACATGTCCGAGGTGGACCTCGGAATGACGCTTCCCGATTACTTTGCCATCACGATGAGGTCGAAGATCCAGTCAGCGGCCGCCAGGCGCGACGTTTTGTTGAGGGGCCTGAAAGTGAGGGCGGCGGAGGCGGTGAAGATGGGGATCGTGGATTCGGCACACGATAGCGCAGAGAGCGTCTTGGAGGCTGCGGTGCGCCTGGGGGAGCAGTTGGCAGAGAGGAAATGGAATGGTGAAGTGTATGCGGAGATAAGGAAGAGTTTGTACCCAGAAATGTGTGGGGTTCTGGGATTGACTCACAAGGCCATTGTATCAAAGATCTGATTATCTTTTGAATAAAGTTCTATGCTAAGAAAGGGTTCTGCAGTTTGTGTTATCCTACTATATTATCACTAATTATCCTCCTTTAACGTCTATATTTGTTTCTTTATCACCTTATTTGTCACTGACCAAGTGCTTTCACCAGTAGACGCTTCGACATGATCTTTGAAATCTAAAAAATGAATTTGTTTTGATAAAGGTCGTAATGTTACCTGAACGAATCCTTTGCTGTACAGTTCAGTTTCATAAGAAATAGCAGCTGCTCAAACTGGTTCGGTAATGTTACCAGAGGTGTTGTGGACCAACAAGCAGCATTGGATTTATAATGTGTTAGTTTTTTATGCTGCGTTCAGTTGTGAGAATGCTGCCCCAGGGAATGGAAAATTAGCTGACATTACAACGGTGCCGTTTGGTTGTAGGAAGCAGAGGATTTTTCATGGAAAGCTTGCTTTCCTGCATGTGATGGAAAGCGAAATCATCCCATTTTGAGAAGGAAGGCGACACTGTGCACTGGAATGAGAAATGGTTTGACGAAAATAACCTCGAATGGTCCTAAATCCATCGCGTGGCCTGTGGAGTTCCATATTACCCCGAAAACCGAACGCTAGTGGCAGAGAGTCCATCGCAGCCAGCGTCGAGATTCTCCACTGCAGATCTCCATCAATGATGAGATAGGTAAGCTTTCTTCTTCATGGATCTGAAGTCGAGATTCTCCATCTCCATTTCTGGGTTTGTTTGTTCATCTCTTGCTCAAATCTGTGCGAGAACTTGGGTACCCTGCAATTGTTTCGTCCATCTATTGGGGCAGCATGTTAGCCTGAGATAATACATTTATTACATTTGTGCTTCTATTTTGTTCATTTATGTGTAGTCCCAAAGGCTTAAACTGTCATTAAACAGGACAACTATGGATGTCACACATGCTCTGATTCATTAGGCTTGGTAGGGCTTCGCGTTTCCAAGCATTAGTGCTCTGATTCATTACAGCAAGTAGACTAAAAGTAGTCTGTCAAAATATGTAAGTTCTACCCTTTTCTTTACAAAAAGAAAAAAAATTTTTAATGGATTGTTTATGTAAAGTGAATCAGCCTTGTTTATCAAATTTTCTCGGGAAAAAAGGATGCATGACAGAGGAGGAGTGATATCTACATTTTGCTTCATTCACGATTAGATTTCTGAATATTTCTTCTTTTTATAATTTCAGCTGTGATAGATTGGGTCTCTGCACCATTATTATAATGCTATAACGTTGAATATTTTGCATTTATTGTTTGGTCGTAAGACAAATATATCAATTCTCTGAATGAAAAGCCCACAAGTTTTCCTAAACGAGAAAATGACTTCAATTAGTACTTTGCTCATGACAGAAATTATCTTCTAAAAATTAAATACAATATCTATTTAGAAGATATACTGTTACTATTGTTATGTATGTAAATCTGTCATCTAGGTGTGTGACAAATTAGTTGGCAAGGTTACTAGAGAAAAGGTAAAGAATTGAGAGTTCTATTTTCCCCCAGAAATGAAGCCTGTGGGAAGTCTACTTGCCGTGGCAATAACAATGTGGTCCTTTTTGTTGTATCATAGAAGCATGTTTAATATATGTTATTGTCTTGTAATTTACTAGAAACAAAATGTAGGATGTATAACATGTAGAAATACAGCATCTTATTGACTTTTTTTTTTTTTTTGGTTGGTTGAACTTACTATTGCACTTGAAATTTTCATGAGAAGTTGATTGTGCAACTATATATTTTAGTATTTTGGTTGGCTTAATTATGATTTCTTTTTTTCTGCTCAAATCTGGGTTACAAATTATAGATTCTCTCCATGTTTTGTGCCCTAATTAAAGGTATAAATGGTAATCTGAATGTCTTTACTGAAGCTAAAAAATATGTATTGTTAATGCATAAAGAAAAGATTATTGCTATATGGCCTTAGCTGCAATTGAATTTGCTATATCTCTATGGCTTTATTTGCAACTAAATTTCTTAATCCTTTATTATAAAACTCAACAATCATTTGTATTTAAACATTTTTTGTTGCATCCCTACAGTAATGGACTAACAAAGAAAAGAGATTGTTTTGCGTTTTAGTTTGGTATTTAATTGTTGTTCAAACAATGTGTAGAATGTATGTTACAATGCTATTTAGAGTTGCTCTATCAAGTAGAAGGCGCATTAGGGATGGGTCATGCACCCTAAACTTCCATGCCAAGTGTGATTTATAATAGTGACGTTACATGCTATAACCAAATTAGGATATAGAAGATCACTTTTAATCGTTTATGTCACATGCTTGAGGAGATTGGGGGTTAAAATTGTCCAAACATATGTTAGTTGATGAGCAAGTGGCAATGTTTGTTCACATTTTTGCTCATCACATAAAGAATAGAGTTATCCAATTGGTTTTTGGAAGATATGGGGAAACCATATATCGATATTTCCATCCATTCCTAAATGCTATGATACATCTACATAGAGAGCTATATAATACACCTGAGCTTGTTCTTGAAGATTCAACAAATGAGAGGTGGAAGTGGTTCAAGGTAGAATATTCTTATTTTGCACTATGATGGGTTTTTTCCTTCACTTGTTATACAACTTGTTGACTTGTAACTTTCATACATAATTGTCTTAGTGTACTTGATAGAATGCATATTAGGATACACATGCGGTCGGAGCACCAAGCTAGGTACTGTAATAGAAAAAGGGAGATCACTACAAATGTTTCAGGGGTGTGCCCACAAGATGCACAATTTATTTTTGTTTTACTTGGGTGGGAAGGGTCCTATGTGATGTAATTAGTTAGAGACATGTTTTGAAAGTGCCCTAGGATTAGTATACTTATATATGAATGCTAGTATATATATATATGTATATTTTTCGATATCTGTGTAAATCTGATTGAGAGAGGGGCATGATTTTTAGGTTGTTACTATTTGGTTAATGCTTGGTTGATGCTGGGTATACTAACTATGATGACTTCCTTGTACCCTATAGAGGACAGGTACCATTTGAATGAGTGAAGAGAAGGTTGCTTGTTGCAAACCCCATATGAGTGATTTAATATGAGACAGATAGCGGCTAGGAATGTTATTAAAATGTGTTTTGGGATATTAAAAAAGCGATGACCCATCCTTAAGAGACCATCATTCTACCCTCTTAAAATACATAATCATGTCATAATTGCCTGCTGCATATTGCATAATCTCATAAGACAAGAAAACATTGCAGATCCTTTGGAAGAAGAGTTTGATGAAATGGAAGCTACTGATCCTAATATGGATGCCAAGCCCATTTAAACAATTGAAACTTTTGATGCTTAGGGCAGCTGGTGAGAGACGTTGGCAAATGACATATTTAATGTTTTTTTGGACCCATAAAGGAAATAGATAAAATCTTGGGGATGTAATGTGATTTTTGAGGTCATGTAATATTTGAGATCTATGTATTATCATAGGATAAGGCATGTATTTTTCATTTGACATCTTCCATTTGTTCTTAACCGAATGACATGTTCAATGCCTTTAGTAATGTATATGGCTAATACTTTTTAGGCTATGTATTATTCTTGTCCATTTGTAGCGTATATTGATAATAATTTTTCACCTATGAATTCTGCTTGTCTTTTCTAGCATGGAGCAGGTCTTGAAAATGAGCATTCAAGGCTCTAACTCTGTGTGGACCCTAGCTGAGGGTAGTTTGCTGGTGGGAATGCCTTGTGACCTTGCAAGTGGAGCAGAAGTTCATGGTTGACAATGGATTTAAGCCTAGCTTCCTATAGGTGCATGAATATATGATGGAACTTAAAGCTCTTGGGCGTGGCATAAAGAGTATTCCTCATATACAATCACGATTGAAGACCTGAAGGTTTCTTGGCAAACAGTTCATAACATGATATATGGTGCTAACACTTCAGGCTTTGGTTGGTACCCATTCAGGAATTGCGTCACTGCTGATGACCAGGTTTGAGATGAATGTGTGAAGGTAAAATTTGTCTCACCTATCATCCGTATGCTAATATTTATTTACTATTATGAATCTTTCATTCAGGTGTGAATGCTGGTTTTCAATGGTGAAATGCATATTTTCCTTTGTCTTTATTTTACTATATTCCTAGGTAATTATGCCTAGACACGAACGAAGGTAGCAGCATTTCGAAACAAGTCCTTTTCCCTTTTTGAACAGCTAATCTTTGTATGGGGCAAGGAGCGTGCAATGAGTGTAGTATCACAGGATAGGATGCTGAAGACATCACAAACAAGATAGAACATGGGAATGGTGATTTTTTCTTCCTTGAAGTTTACCATAAATAAAATGGAAAACTATGCTAATAAATAGCACAGAACATAATTTAACAAATGTCATTTTATACAAATTGATGATATTCGAGAAATATAAAAGAATTGGGGAATTATATCGGCATTGGTAGAAAAGCAAAGAGATGACACTTAGGTATAATAAACCACATTGGTGTGCACAAGAAACCAAATTCTTCCAAGATTGGAGAATTATTTAATGCACAAAATATTTTTACAGCTGTCCTGATCTGCATTTGAGCACAAGAACCTCAATAAGAAGCCAAATCAACATTTCATTTCTAAGTCACGTATACATTAGTAAAGGCAGTCTTTTGCCTATCGAAACGTCATCTTAAATCACAAAATGCATCATACTTAAATTAACAAGTCACGTACCCCTTATAATTTGGCCAGGAGGTTAACATTGATCATATCAGCTAAGTTAGTTTAATAAGACAAACAAGCAATATCAACATAGATATCGCGGACACAATTTTTAACAATTTATATATTAGACATTGACCTCAACAACTTCAATGATAAGTTTGGATAAAGCATATTCATCACTAGCATTCATTTGGGCGCCATGAACGTTGCTTTTATGGTGTCCCATGTGAAGGGTCAAGAATTTGTAATAGTCACATTTGTCGTGTGCACATATGCTATGCAATATGTTTGGGTTTTTATGAACTCATAAAATTTTTATAGTTGTTCTTTGATCATAATGGCGTTCGGTATTTCAAAGCACTAATCCACCACTGCTTTCACTGATGCTAGAGGAGGCTATAATAATCTGCAAGATACAATAATTTCTATATCCCTTGGCACTTCCTTGATTGTTGAAGATATGTATCAAAGTAGTATACATTTACTTGATAAATGCAGAATGAACATAGTTACCAGTTCACATACAAAATTATAAAATTGACAAGAAACATTAGAAAATGATTAAATTGTGTCAAGTGCCTCTTTCTTTCATAAACATAGGAAACCATAATACGCATAAGTCAAAAGAGATGAGGGAATACTTTTGTTGCAATTGAGCAGCCTTTCAATTGGCACTTAACGAAAAACCTTTCAGATTCAACAAGAATACTCATAACCTGTTAAATCTAATTGACTAGATTCAAAAAAATTCCATTCCAAATAGATCATCCAAGGTACAACAAATAAAGCAACTTGAAAGTTTCTTGCTTTGGACAATAAAAAGGTGCAAAAGCTTGCACCACAATTATTTTAGACCAATAAACCCTAGGTCTCAATTTTTCTTGCATTATTTTTGGACTTTTGCTATCAATATTTTAGGGTTCTGAGAAAATTTTGAAGATATATTCAATTTCCGACCGAATCGGGTATCCAAAAAAGTCAAGAACCATTATCTAAGCAGCAAATGAAGGAGAGGAAGAGGAGCAATTCTTACGTACACCCGGTGCGCCACGTCATTTGTACACTCTACGGTTCAGATTTATTCTGCACGTGGACCCCACCTGTACTGCACATGGACCCTATCTGTACAAACTCAATCCTAACCATTCATTTCCTTAGGTGCACCATGCTCCAGGTGCACCTAAAAAAATTTCGAGGAAGAGACGATTACAAAGATGAGAATAGGTATTGTGTGCCTTGGCTTTCTTGACCAAATTGAATATTGAACGTTGTCAAGAATCAAACGACTTGGTTGAACCAGTTAGATGTGCCGAGGTTAAACTCCATATGTCTTTTGGGTGTCCTGGAGGTCATCACCTAGAGAGATATGGAGTCCAATAGTTTCAAGAGCAATGTTAAAAATTATATATTTATTATTATTATTACTATATTTTTATAAGGGTATTCTGGTCTTTTTATTAGCACAACTTTCCATTCACTGTTCGTTTACATTGAACTAAATAGAAATCATAACATTTCTATTCCTTTTTATGCCATATTTTATTTTATGACTCTCAACATTATTTTCTATTCATTTCTATTCTATTTAATTCTTGCAACAAAAAATGCACCATTAGGTTTTTTGGATATTTATAAAGTGAAAAAAAATTCTACGCTAAGAATATCTGATAATATGTTCCCATATGTCCCATTGTTTTGTTTCATAAGATAACAAAAATGTATTTACAAAAGAATATAAGCAACATTTATATATAAAAAAACAAATTACATAATTTTTAATTTTATTAAAATTATATGATTTTTTGCATTTTCAAAACAAGTACCTTTAAATTTTTTCTAATTTTTCACTAATTTACTAAAACAACAATTTGTTAGTTAATTGTCACAAATAGAAATTATAGATGGTTATATTTGCCTGCAAGCCTACAAGAATTCAACGGGCTGTAACTAGAAAATGGAGGGTCGGCTATACGAGCCAACCCTTTCAAGGTCCCACAAATTATGTCGGCCATATGTCTTGATAGCCATACAGCACTCACCAGTCGAGGGCGAGCGTGGCATAATTAGCCAACCGACCCTTTTTAAGTCTTCAAAATACTCCAACGAACTATACTTATAGGACGCTAATGCCTTCATTTTTCTTTGTTTTCCCGATGTGGGATCTGCTAACACGTACTCCATCACTCCTCCTTTTTTTCTTTTTTTTGAGGCTAAAGATCCATTTAACGTTGGCTCGCTGACGTTAGTTGCATTTGAAGTCCTAAATATAAAGTCATATCCACTCCACTCATCTCCATTAAGTGCGCTATTTTGACTTCTGATACGACCAGGATCATTGAGAGAGCCATTGTTGGTTCAAGTTTCAACGTGTGTATCCATTTACAACTACCATATTTGCATCTCAAACCAATTCGCCTATTTGGATAAATTAGTCTCACCTAATAATGCCATCCATAAGAACTTTTGAACTCTCTTTTCTATCTATCTTAAAATAAAAAGACTGAAAGATTTTAAAACTTGGTAATTATTGGTCAACTATCACTTGAAACTCGCTTTTAAAATAAAAGCCACACATTCTTCAGCCATATCTATAGGGAGAGAAAAAAAATCTTAAAGTAAACACCCTACACTAAACATAAGAATAATGAGTTAATAAAAAGTCACCAAAGTAAATATTTCAGATGAATAATTCATTTTTGACGAAGTTCTATTAGCTTTTTGCACCTACCTTGGTATAAGGTAGGTGCAGAATTAGATGCCATCGATCTTGTACATATAACCTTGTTCTAAGACGCAATGGCTAACCAACATAGAAGCCTCGCTTAATCCCAAATCTCAGCTCAATAGAAGAACGGAATGGTAAGTGGAAGCTAAAGCATATCCAGAAACAAAGTATATGTATCATCCAAACAAATCAAAGTATCTAGTCCAAACTGAAGATGCTAAAGTGAGGGAAAAAAGGGGAGAAGAGACACATAAAGAAAGCTGAAGAGATCCAACGCTGCTACTCGCTAGGTTGACAAAAACTGTTCTTTGAGAACATACTAGTACATCTGTGCTCTAACTTCTAAATTGTCTTTGTTTTTGGAGCCTTCTTCTTCGGTTGCCTCTTGAGAATTGAGTTCTTCATCCCTATAAAGAACAGCAATGCACCGAAAAGTGCCGTGCTCTACAATAGAAAACAAACCCAACATATTATGTTTTTCAAACTTCAGAAATCATCGGCTAGAAAACACATGGAATGATTGGCACAAACCTGTATGAAATCATTCAGCAGTAGGCTATATTCGGGCCGGTTAGGTTCATAGTTGTAGAAATCATACAGCAGTGGAATGGTAAACCCCAGGTGCAGAAGCTACAAAGCAAAATTAAACTTTTCAATCTTGATTATAATGCTTTGGAACCAAAACAACAACAGATTTCTAAAAAGTTAATTTAATAACAACTTATTCGCTTTCTAATGCAAAAGAGCAAGCATTTACTAGTATGAAAGCTCCAACCGTGCTGCCGAGCACAAATAGGATCCCTCCAAACCCCTTCAGAAATATGATAGTACCAGTAAATTGCTGAACCTGTACTTGGCATCTCAATTAGAAAGTAAAATCTGAAACCCATACAGTAAAAATGATCATGGGAAAAAACATGGCCTTACATCAATATTTGGTATCCCTGCCCCCAATTTGGCGGACAAATTTTTTCTCATAACAGTGAGCTTTGGAATCAACTCCTTTGCAATGGGTCCACCATTGGCATCAAATTCATTAAACCTAGCAATATACAGGCCATATCAATGCAAAAATACTGAATGTTGCTATTATAATATTATCACAGTCTCAAATCTTTATTTGTAAGCAACGAGCTAAATAGATGACATAGTCTGCTACACAAACTGAAGCATCAGCAAACCTAGATTACCCAAGTGATCCAACATTTTAATGGCTGAAATTTTGCTCAAGAAGAAATATGGCGTGGGTCAATTTGCACTTATATAAACTGTAACCCAGTGATGCACCGTTAGGCGATGTTGAAAAAAAAAAAAAAAGACTTGAAATTGCAGAAAAGGCTGCTAAAAGGTCATCCCAAAGAACAGGTTTCCATAAAATCCAATCCAGAGTCAAAAAAACTTGGTAAGGCAGAAATTTCTATACAAATTGCCTACGATTTTTTGTTCCTTATATTTTCATGCAACAAGTGCCATCAGAAGGCCCGCCAGACGATTTTCACTTTACCACTTGGAGCTCCCAACTCATCTAGGCTTCTTTCCACCCCTCTAATTTAAGACACAATACTACCCCACAAGAAAGAAAAGGACCATCAGAAACAAAACTTATAAAAACAAAGGCTTCCAAGAATAACAGATCAGTAAGTAGAAGAATAAGAAGGAAAAAAAAAAAAAAGAGGAGTCAATCTTTCCATTGACTAAATCAAGCCCTTTCCCACAAAAATCACAAAATGTATGGTGTAACTACTGGATTAAAAAGACTCAGAGCAGTTTCTCATATTATAATAGTTAAGCATCCATTTGTATTACGTCAGATATAATGAAATCCTTCATATCAGTCTGAATAGTATTTAGAAAACTTGACAGATCTGAAAAGACGACTTACATCTGCCAGGCGGAGAGGATGAAGACGGAGGCAAAGAGGACACGACCCATAAAGGAAGAGAGCCCCATTTCTCTCACTTTGCAGAGTGAGCTGACGTCGGAGCTCGTTGGTCTTCACCACCTCGCGAGAGTGAAGAAGAGGGAGAGACTCGGGCCAGAGCAAATGCGAGAGCGGCTCGTTTCAAATCTCCATTGTGCGCGGGAAGAAGTGCGCCCCAATTGAGGCCCAATCCAGCCGTCTGAAGCATCAACGGGTTCCATCGTGACACGTGGCAGGAAAAAAAGGTAAAGGGTGCATTTTAAGTAGGGAAAACGCTGAATTGATTGAGGCGCAAAACGGTGCGTTTTGCAGGAGAAATATTGCCGAAAAACTTAATGCTTGCGTTTCCGGTTTGTAATCACAAAAATGAGCCAAAACAATAAAAACTCTGTGCTTGGAGTTCTATTCACACATATATTTATACAAGAATAAATTATGGTTAAATTATATTTGGTAATTTTTTATTTAATATAATATAATATAAAAAATATAAAATATCTATTTGATCAATAAAAAATAAAAAATTAAATTATTTAGACCAAATTTAAATAATTCAGATTTAGTACAAAAAGAATAGAACGATGTGCACCTCCTCTTAGAGCATCAAAGCATCTACTTCTATTTGTAAATACCTTTCACTACGTATAAGTGTTCTTTTAAACCAAATTTGAGCCAAGAGAAATTTTTACATGCACTGGATGCATGTATACTGAATAGGAATTTGATTTTTACGTGAGTCCCATTTGTGGACCAAATCTTAATTATTGGATATATAAACATTCGTGCATGCTAGAAATTTTCTTGGGCTGAACTCTAGTAAGTTCTTCGGCCTAGTGCAATTAAGGATTTAAAAGTCTAAGTGTGCGTCATATTTACGTTTATATAAGTAAGTAGTTCAGCAAATTTAATAATCTTTACAAATGGATAATACTTTTCTTTCAAAATATGCCAAATAAACTTACGTTATAGTTAATCTAGTTCTTTTAAAACTATTGATGTTTTTGCTCAAATAGTATTATGTTTGATCTATTAAAAAATTGAAAACCGAAAAAAAAGGAGATATAATGAAAGAGAATATAAAGGATAAGAATAAATTGTGATATAATGTAAATTTTAAATAATTAAAAATTGATTGATTTTATTGGGCTAATTTGAACCAACTTATCCTAGAAATTATATAAAATGATTGAACTGAATTTTAAATTTAAAGGAAATTACATGTAACTTTCTCTTGAATTATATATAATTTTTGTACATAAACTTTAAAAATGTAACACTTTGTTTTATAAATTAGGCAAATTTGCATATAACTTTTCTAAATTTTAGGTCATATGCAAATAACTTCTTAAACTTTAAAAATCGACAAAGAATTCCCTCAACATTGGATAATATGCAAATAACCCTTCAAATTTTGGATACGTGCAAATAACTCCCTTGAACTTTAAAAATGTACAAATAACTCCCTAAGAAGTGTAACATACGAGGAGAGTTATTTGCAAGTAATTCAAAGTTTAGGAGTTCATTTGCAAATAATTCAAAAAGTTTAGGGGGTTATTTACACATATCTAAAATTCAGGGGAGTTATCTATATATTATTTAAAATTTAAGAGAATTCATTGCAAACTTTAAAAGTTTAAGGGAGTTTTTTTGCATATAACCCAAAGTTTTGGGAGATTATGTATAATTTAGCCTTTAATAATAAAAATGAAAATATTATATTTCAATAAAAAATTAACATATAAGAAAACTATGTGATTGTTGTGTGTGATTCCTTATATTTCAATATTTCTAATTTCTCCCCTACACGTCTTTATACCTATCTTTTTTTTCGTAAATTATTACTTCTTAAGATGTTAGTTTTAATTGATATGTCACATTTTCATTTTTTTTAATGATAATTTGAAGGCTAAAGTGTCAAGTTTTAAAAATTCGCATACTAAAATTCTAATAAACTAAGAATTATATGCAGTTTCTCCTGAATTTTATTGGCTACTAGGCTTAAATTGAAGTTTATTGAATTGGTCTAAATATGTAAGTGGACCTACCTAACTCACAAACAAGTCTATTAGTATGAAACAAACCAAATGATGATGCCTTGCCTTAATTAGAAGTCTATAATTTGAGGATCTTCAAGTTTGCACTCTACCATATAACAATAACAGGAATAGATCCCTTGAGTTACACTTGCCTCAAGTGCGTTTGATTTAAGCCACAATATGGTGCATTTTAATTAGTGAAAAGTAACGTGGCAAATTTGGTAGCATTAATGTAGTGAACAAACAAGATGAAGCTTGAATTTGAAACAAAAGTGCCACATTAATGTGACGATTGAAATGACGCAAGATGCAAAAATTTCAAGGGAAATAGAGTTGTGTCTTGGTGTGTTTTTTTTATCTGAGTTTCATCCATCATTTGGTGCCATTTTTTACTTTATGTTGCAAGAAGAATCTAAAGGGTTGCAAGGAGATTTTCTTTCTCCCAGAAGCTTCTTGTTCTCAATTTGGACAGCTATTTAGTGTACCAAAATCAGAAAAGAAGGAAAAATCAAAGGCTTAAGGTATGGAAATTAGTAGTTTTTCATACTCTTTCTCTTCCAAACCTCTTCTCCTCCATTCTCCTTTGCTTCCTATGATTAAAATGAGGTTTATAAATCTGATTCAAGGGAGATATTCAAGGGAAAGTGCGGATTTGAAGAGAGAAGCTTGGAGAAATCAAGATTTAAGCCAAACTAAGCAAGAAAACAAAGTAAAAATTTTATGTGTTGAAAATCTTTTTTTTTTTTTTTGGTTACTTGGTTGAAACAATAATAGAAAGTTGTTATTAGTTGTAGTTATATTATAATGATTTGAATAAGAAAAAACCTTATAATGTGTTTTTGTTGTAGTAGATGCTTCTATGCGAAGCCATATTTATTTGATTTGTGATAGTGACAATGATTTTAAAAAAAATCTCATATTAAGTTGCTTGGACATACTCATTTCATTATACAATATATTAAGTTGCTTGATTTTAATGATTATTGATACATCATACAGTAAGGTGTGTAATACCTAAAATTAACATCATATTTATGAATTAAAAAAAATATGGTTGATTATGATCTTTAGATGATGGTTAACTGAAAAACTATTTTGAAATTTAAAGTGCAAGTGGACACTCTTTTTAAATTAGCACTATTTTTAAAGTAGGCTTCTTGGATAATATGAATTTACTAAGATGAAATATATCATCAAAGGAAGCTTTTCTTGTAGTAATGTGAACCTTTTGATTCTAAACTTATGTTGTGTTTGTTTTCTATTCATTAGAGCTCAATCATAAATATAGATTTAAAAGGAGATTTAACTAAATAAACTTTCTTCTGAATTATAATTGTTCCCCAAGATTGCATTTGAGACTTGTATAAGGAATTTGAAGATCACTGGTGACAAAATATTTAGCTTTTTTTACCATGTAAGTGTTAGGTATTTTTCTTATATAAATATGCTTGAAAATTGTTTATAATGTTATAAAATAATTTTGGTATATGATTTTAAGGGAATTAGATGCTTCTAGCCAACCATTAGTCAAAAATGCTAATTTTAATGTTAACTTGAAGTTTAAAATGGGGATAATATTTGATACTCTAGAGGTTGTTTGGGAGTTTTGAATTAATTATGGTGGAAGAGTTGGATTTGGAGTTAGGAAATTATGCACCAACAAGAGCAAGAAAGATGGCTTTGTGTTAACTTGTCGATTTGTTTGTTGCAAATAAGGAGTTGAATGCAAAGACAAATGATATCATTTAACTATTAATTCTCAACTAGAAACTGGGACTAATTGCTTAGCAAAGACTGTAGTCAAGAACATAGGTGAAAAATTTAGAGTGTATAAGTTTGTGAAAAAACATAATTATGAACCCTATCTCTTAGAAACCACACACATGTTCGCATCTTAGCATAAGGCATATGAGGTTCAGACCTATGAGATTGAGTTGGTAGATGATTCTAGGTTTCAACAAAAATTTTCTTTTGAGTTGATAAGTAGGCAAGTGGGAGATAGAACTAATCTGAGTTATACCTACTTGGATCAAAAGAATTATTTGTGCATTAGAAGATAAAGGAGCTTGATGTAGGGGAAATGAGATGTTTATTGCAATACTTCTAACAGGAGCTATTAGAAAATCTATTATTTTATCATGCATATAAGATAAACTTGAATAAACAAGTAATAAATGTGTTTTGGGTTAATGCAAGAATGATTATTGACTATGCCTACTTCGATTATGCCATTTGTCTTGACATAACATATTATACCAATCATCAACATAGACCACTTGCCATGTTCTCTGGATTCAATCGCTACAAAGGAATGATGATCTTGGGGGAGGCATCATTATATGACAAGATATTTCAGTCATTCAAGTGGTTGTTTGAAACTTTTTTAGAAGCCCACCATAAAAAAAGCTGAAAACTACTTTTTTAGATTAAGATTGAGCAATGGCCAGAGCAATACATGAGATGATACTCGATACTTGATGTAGGCTATGTACATGGCATTTGATGTAAAATGGCATCAAACACATTAGCAATTTGATGAATGAAGGCTTTCACTTCTTAAGTGACTTTAAAGCTTGCATGTTTGGATATGATGATGAAATGGAGTTTAAAGCCTCTTGGAGTAGCTCACTTTCAACATATAAAGTGCATGATAATATATGGTTAATATTAGTATATATTAAAAATGAAAAATGGGCCACTTGTCATATGAAAAAAGTGTTCACCCTTTGCATTCAGAGTACAAAATTTAGTAAAAACTTGAATTCGAACTTCAAAAGTTGGATGAAATAGAATTTAAACATTATTCAATTCTTTAAGCACTTTGAGAGGGTGTTGGAAGATAAGAGATATAATAAACTAAAGTGTGAATTTGATTCAAGTCACAAATTACCTAGGTTGAAAAGTTAGCATTCGCTTATGTTGTATTAGCTTTTACAGATATACTCATTCACAATTTTTGACTTGTTCTAATAAGAGTGGGACAAATATTTAGCTGCGTGTGTGAAGCTACATTATACTCTGGTTGGCAATAAAAGAGAATGGTGAGTTTCATACAAGTCAACTTCTTGTAATTGCAGAAAGTTTGAAGCTTTCGAGATATTATGTTACCATGCTTTGAAAGCGCTTAATATCATGGATGTTAAATTGATACCTGATCAATATATTCTAAAAAAGTAGACTAAATAAGCTAGGAGTAGTATTATACTTAATATTAGAGGCTATAAGACAAAAGGAGATGCAAAGTTTCCTACTACACGGTGATATAGATAAATTTGTCCCCAACTTATAAGGCTGGCAACTGAAGGGTCTAGCCATAAGGAAGCATCCTTGTTTTTAAGTAAAGCTATTAGTGACTTGAGCAAACAAGTAGCAGAGGTTTGTAACAGGTCTCCAAGTGTAGGCAATGACATGGAGGAAACCATAATGAATGCAAGTGGGGGTAAAAGAGTACCACAACTGAAGGAATTGAATAAGAGAGAAGGTAGAACGGGTAAAAAAATGCAAAAAAAAGTAAGGTTAAGAAGCAATCAAAATAGAGAAATAAGGCTCTAAGTGCTAACATTCACCAAAGTTAATCATTTATGATTCGTAAAATTTATTAGGTTTCTATTAAGAAAAATCACAACCTCTTTTCTAAGCCAAAAAATTAAAAATTTATCTTTCATTATGCAAGGATATAAGGTTATCCTGAGCTAGGTGCAGTTTGGACCATCTTATTCAATAGCTCCAACAATAAGTACCCATCCTTAGCCATTATAGTTTGTAAAATTTATTAGATTTCCATTAAAAAGATCATACCTTGTTTCCTAAGTTTAAAGATTTTAAACTTGTTATTTACTTTGTAAGGATACAAAGTTACCCTAAGCGAAGTGCAACATGGACCATTTCATTTAACAGCTTTGATAATTAGTGCCTTCCTTTTCCCATTTATGGCTTGTAAAATTTATTAGGTTTCCACTAAAACAAAATCACAACTTCTTTGTTAAGTTTAAAAATCTCAATTTGTCATTAACTTTCTAGGAATATAAAGTTACTTTGAGCCAAGTGCAACTTATACCATCTTATTCAACAACTATGGCAATCAGTGTCTACCTTCACCTAGCCATGGTTTGTAAAATTTATTAGGTCACCATTAAAAAAATTAAAACTTTTTTGTTGTCATTCAAAAGTTCAAACTTTTTTGCTCACTTTGTAAGGATATGAAGTTATTCCAAGCCAAATGCAGCCTAGTTTTACTAATTTCTTGATGGTAAGTTTTGTTAAAACTAATTTTTGCTTAGTGCATACTTTTGATGTTCTTTTTCTTTTCATTTGGAATATAGACACCTTTTGATCACCTTATATAGTCACTTGTAGTACCTAACTTCTATGGTAATGTTACAAATCACAGCAATCCAAAGAGTTGATTAATATGGAGTCATTATAGAACACATATGTGTTTTATAATATAATACATGTTGACATTATTGTGATAAGTAGTATGTGTTTTGCTTTGTTCAATAAATCCACATAAATGTAAACCTTTATTACAAGAGAAGAAAGAAATACACCACTTTATTGGAATAGAAATGTGGCACTTTATTACAGTAGAAAGATGGTAATATGCAACTTTGTTACATCCTATAAGCTTGTATAGCTTCATTACACTTATTTTAAGTTTGTTTGCCCAGCTTCATTATGCCATAAGTTTGTACAACTTCTTACACCTATTCTAAATTTTTCTATATAGTTTCATTATACCATGTAAATAAGTCCATAAAACACTTTTAGGCTTCTGTATGTAGTCCACTTCATTATAGCTTTAGATCGTCATACTCATTTTTTTTATATAGTTTTAAGTCCTCATGCTCATTTTTCTATTTTAGTACTCTCTTTAGGTTGGCTACTTGCATATTTGTTACCTTGTAAATCTAGAATTATCTTCATTTGTCTTGGAATTTGGCTTCAAATGTCCTATCTCAACAGAAAACCAATATAATATTTAAACCCACACATACCAAAAATCTTAGCAAAATATGAGATACTACATAACTTTTTTTAAAGTTCACAATTCTTTTCAAAATTCACAAAAACATATTATTGAGATGTTGCACAATTCTTTTCAAAATCCATAACATTGTAACTTAAACAACAAAAAATGCACATCAATCTGCAAGACAAATACAGGACATTAGCAATCTAGTATATATGCAACCAAGCTCAAGTAATGAAAATACAAGACATCAATGAGCTATGCAATGAATATATGCAAGCAAACTAATGCAACGCCTGACATTGAATTGATTCACATAAAGCCAACTATGAATTTTAATTGCATTACATAGACAACAATCACATAAAGCAAAATAAAGTAACTTTTGTGGAAGTAATACAGGGCACATCTTATAGTCTTATTACCACTTTCCAATCCCATTTGAGGTCGTACGCACCTAGAAGCACAAGGATGGAAGATGATAAAGGGAATCACAACTAAAAAGTGTTAATCAATATTCTTAATTGTCGATGATCAATTGGTAGTCAAGAAGATTAGTTTGGCTATAAAAGACTA
This sequence comes from Erythrophleum fordii, assembly GCA_032878935.1. Lineage (NCBI taxonomy): Eukaryota > Viridiplantae > Streptophyta > Magnoliopsida > Fabales > Fabaceae > Erythrophleum > Erythrophleum fordii. The sequence continues at coordinate 23,271,517 of JAVQMF010000054.1, read as the reverse complement.
TAAACCAATTGGTTTACCACCCACAAAAAGACTCTAATCAAGCAAGTTGAACCATATCATCGTCACTCTCTTCCTTTGGTTTTTCTTGCAAATAGATATAAAGTTAGGACAAATGAAAATATCTAAGGATTTATCCCAACAAAGAAAAGGCATTTTAGAGCTCTATCCTAATGATTCTTCTACACTAAATCAAGTAAGCATAGGAAACCAACATATGCATAATTTTAGAATAGGCCATAACCAAATCAAATTACTATATTGGAAACCGGTACATGTACTAATGTAGAATAGTTCACAATCTTTTGTAAAACAGAAATAACATTTAAATCCTAATTCAATGAATAATAAATCTAGCACTATCAGCAAAGAGTAACCATTAGAATCAAATGCAATTAGATCTAATAATCTAGATCTCTTGAGCTCTACAAATGCCCATTCAATGACAAAGAAAATAAGAAGCAAAACTCAATTCAATCACATATCAAAACATAATGCACCATAGCAAAGGAACAAATGTAAACTTTAGCTAAGTTCCTTCCTAAAATCAAAATCTAGTTTGACAATAAAAAGCTTAGGATCCTAAACTTCAAAATTTTATAGAACCTAAACCGCAACCTAAACATTTCCAAAATTTCCTAAAGTTTTTGCATAGAAGTGGGACGAATAGCGAGAGTAAAGTGCATTCTTATATTGATTCATAAAATTCAAAATAAAATCAAAAGGGGACTTATCTTACTCTTCTTCTCCTTCTCTCTCCCTAGTCATTGCTTCCCTTTTTTTGTTCAATCTCTCCATTTGTTTTCTGCTTCTTTCTTTGTGTCTTTGACTTTCCAAATCCTCACTCTTTTTTGTCTCTTGCTTCCTTCAAATATTCCCTCTTCTTATACAGCAAAAAGTTGCAAGCCATGGTATGTCTTTTTTTATGCTCTATTAGGTCTCTGTGATCACCAATGGCCGAATCATCATTTAAAAGAGGTGAACATGGTCAAACAGCCCAACCATTGCTTTGATCAATAGCTTTCAATTATGTTGTGTCGCCACTCAATAACCAAAACGCCTCGTTTTGGCTCACTTTAGAGGCAATTCATGGTTGCCTCAATTCAAAGGATCTAATCCCAACAATAACTGAGTGACATGCATTTGCTACAAACTATAAACTACAAGACTAATAAATTGTCCTTAAACTTTGATGTTGAGTAAATTATATAAAGCTTGTTTAAGTTTTGTTAAAATTATATAAAATTTTCTTTAATTTTTAAAAAATATATAGATCTCTCTTGAAATAAAAAATTATCTTATAATTTAATTCACTTTAATTTTTTTTTGACTAAAATACCATCAATTGATTTAAATACATATTTTTTCAATCTAAAAAAAAAATTTAAATAAAAAATACTTTGGTCAAAAAATCTAAAACTGAGCTAAATTTTATGATAATTTTTTGGTTTTAAATAATTTGTATATATTTTAAAAATAGAGATAATATTTGTATAATTTTAACAAAATTTAGACGATATGTGTAATTTATTCTTTGATATTTTTGTTTATGTAGAGACATTGTGTTTGAATGCAGCAAGCAGGTGATTAAACTTGGGTGTACTCTGGAAGGCATGGGTTGTGTTGAGGATGTTGTGCTTCTGGGTCATCACCACCCAGCATGTCCTAAACCAGAATCACCAATGGGCATAGCCAAGTACACTGATGGCAGTTTCCTCACCATACCATTACAAGGTCAGATTGGTGGCCTTCAGGTTCTCCACTACAACCAGAGGGTTGATGTTACTCCCATTCACAATGCCCTTCTAGTAAAATTGGCGTGAATCTAGAATTAAATTATTGAAAAAGGGAAAATGTTAAAAAATTAACATGTTTATATATATATATATATAAATATAAATTTTAGGCTTATATATATAACAATTTTTTTAGCATGTATTACTCAAAAGTAATTTCTTTTTGAAAAAAAAATTTATATGTAATTTTTTTTTATAATTTTGCTATTAATTTTTTTAATTAAAATATTATAAATATATAAATCTTTAACCAAACTATATTCTTATTATATTATTATATATTTATCATATTTTAATTAAAAAATATAATTGTAAAGATACAAGAAATTGTAAGGTCCATTCTCTTTTCGAATTACACCATTTGGTTTCTATTTAGCATTTGTAGTATACGTAAGTACACCTAGTGCCTTTACATAGTTGCAATTGCTTTAACGCAAGCTACATGTTATTGCACTTTGTTTAGGAGCTTATTAAGAACTTGTAACAAGGTTAATATTTTAGATAATAAAATTTTAGTACCAATAATAAAATATACTTATTAAGGGATTTTTGTTTTAATAAATAATATTCACCGATAAAAATTTCCTATTCAATAATTAGTTTTTTATTGTGTGAAGCTACTACTACAAAGGAAATCTTTTTCTGTTGTTTGCTACTATTTACATTAGTATATAATATTAATTTTTGTATGATTTCCTTTGGAAGGAGAAGAAGAAGAGGAAGAGGGGGAGGGGACCCTTCCCCTCTTAGGGTGTATTTGGATGGGAATATGTGGAGGGGAGGGAAAAAGAGAATGATAAAATATTTGGTTAGAAAAATTAGAGGAGAGGGGAAGGGAGTGAAATTTTTTAATTTATAATTTACTTTATTATCTCTTAATTTTTTAATTTTTTAATATATTAAAATTTAATAAAAATTAAGATGAATTTTTTTATCAGAAATTAAAAATAAAAAAATATTGGGATTCATAATTTTTTTTAAAAAATATTGATATAAATATATTTTTTTATAAAAAAATGAAAATAATATAAGGATAAATTTATCAAAATATAATTACCTCCCTTCCTGAACCAAACAATAATCTCCCTTCCTCTCTTCTCCCTTCCAATCAAACAGGAACTCATTAAACTCATTCTCCTCTCCTCCTCTCTCTTCCAATCAAACAGGAACTCATTAAATCCTCTCCCCTCCTTTCTATTAACCTCTCCTCCTTTCTCCTCCGTTGAACCAAACAAAGCCTTAGATACGCCCTTATAAGAATTACAGAGGGAGATGCTATAATTGGAATTTTATGCCTAGACATTCCGAATTGAGTAACGCAGTTGAGTATGTTGTCCTAGGATTTTTTCGATAATTGTGTAAAATATTTTTGAGCAAATTATACAAAAATTTATTAAAATTATATAAACTTTTTTTTTCCTATTTTTAATAATATATAGACATCTCTTAAAATAAAAAAATTATATTATACTTTAGTTTAATTATAAATTCTTTTGACTAAAATACTATTTATTAATCTAAATACATATATTTTTTAATTAAAATAAAATTTACTCCTTTCTATTTTTATTTATGCATATTTAAATATAATTTGACAAAAAACAATGATGAAGGTGAGAAGAATAATCAAATTGTATGATCTCTAATTCTTAGAAAAAAAAGCAAATTACCTAATATTATTTTAATTACCTAACATTTTTTTGATTAAATAAACCTCGATATTATTCAACTTACTGGAAGATATTTTAATAAAAGAATTTAAAATTAGATTAAAATATATATTGTAAAAATAGATGAAATATTTATATAATTTTAAAATTTAAAGAAAGTCTGTATACTTTATTTAATATTTTTGTATGACTATACAAATAGATTTTAAAGTGATCAAACAATGGATAACTCAACATCCCACGGCAAAATCCAGGCCCTGGTCAAGTAGGGCGCATTTACATATAATTTGGTGAAGGAAGAATGAGGAGCCTGTTAATTGTGATGCACCATTGCAGCTTCTCACCAACGAGGAGTTCTTGCGAATCTATCCGAGAGTTAAGAGCAAAGAAGTAAATCCAAACTTTTTTTATTACGTAAAAAATTAATGATAAAAATAAAAATAAAAAATAAAAAAATTTTGAGAATAAAAATAATTCTTTTATTTTTATTTTAAAATAGATATTTAATGAGATATATATTATTAAATAATAATTATATAAAATATAATAAATATTTTATACCTTTTTTTTTCTTTTTCATTTCATCTACCAAGAAGTGTGCGAGAAATGTCAAGATTATCGGCCCTTTTGATATGTAAAAAATTAGGTATACAAACAAAAAATAAAAAAGTAATTTTAAAAATAAAAAATAAATTTAATATTCTTACTTTTAATAATTAAATAGTAATTGATAGTTGAATAATGATTAAAAGAATAAAATAGACATTTTACATAATTTCTTTTTCTATTTCTCTTTCTCTTATCCTACCAAATGTGCCCTATGAGTAATATCATTTATGATTATGAGTTATAAATTTTTTTAATTTTTATTTTCATGAAAATTATTTTATATAACGCACAAGCCATCGATAACATGTCTTCTTGGAAGGCAAGACAGAACGGCTGAGACCAGAAGTGAAGTATTTGGGCCTATCAGGTAGTTGTGTTTTTGTTTTTTGGCGTTTTTTTATAGGTCCTGGGCGGTTTATATGAAGAGGTCTTCCCTAGTCAAATCAAGTCAAAAGTTCACAGCTTTTGAAAAGTAAGTCTGTTATTTGTGTTTTCCAAAAGCGCTAGCTAACAATTTTCACTTCTTGAAAAAATACGCCATGTTTTTTTTTTAAATTTTTTTCTTCATCATATCAGCCCTTTCGTGTCTCTGCTTACTCTCCTCGTGAACCTGAGTTCAAAAGCAGTTTTGCGCTAGTTTAATATGTATAAAATTAAGTATAAAAATAAAAAAATAATTTTACAGATAAAAAATAATATTAAATAATAATTAAAAAATAAAATAATTATTATATAATATTTTTTATTTTTATTTTTATTTTTTTTAATCATATCAAAGGAGTAGAAATGCCAGAAACATTCTTTTCCCTTTAACGTCTTCCCTCTCCTTCATCGTCTCCTTCTCAATCACTCATTCTCTCTCTCTCTCTCTCTCTCTCTCTCTCTTCTACTTCTCACTCTCTTTATCTGTTACTCTCATCTTCCTCTGGCTCTCTTCTCCCAAAATTTTTTGGATCAAAAAAGTGAAAAAAAAATTAACAAACTTTCCAAACAGTCATCTAATTGGTTTTTCCAGTATTGACCAATTTTATTAAATTGTGATCAATTTTTTATTTATTTGATTTTGTGAGTTGATTAGATTAATTAGATTAAAATCTAATTCCTCATCTAACCAATCAAATTAATTCATCACGACCAATTTCAATCAGTATAGTAAAAATATTAAAAAATAAAATAAAATAAATCATCATTATTATTATTTTAATATATCACAGAATACAAGTTTGAATTTAAGATTTTTATACATTATTTGAATTCTTTGTCATCAAATTATAAATAGTGACTGATTAGGCATGATCTTGTCACAGGGAAAAAAAATATTTTTTATTTAAAAAATCTTAAATAATTTAATCTTTCACCCCTCTGTATAAAATAATAATGTTATCATTTGGCGCACCTTATTTTATCATAACTCACATGCAAATAATAATGCGGTAATATGTATTTAACAATAATTAAATAAATAAATGAATCAAATAAGGTATTTAAATAGCTAAAATTTCTGGATATAATTTCTCACACGATTGGATACTTTAATATTGTAATAATATTTTAAAAAAACATTCTAATAATATTGCTTTTATTTCTTTGATTATTAAGTAAGAAGGTTCACGTATGAAAATGTGTATTGAGAAAATCTTATCATCTTTAAAGATAAGATGTTCTAAAGGAGGGATTTAAGATTAAATTATTGGAGGGACGAAATTAAAAAAAGTAGCGTGCTTATATATATATATATATATATATATATATATATATATATATATATATATATATATATATATATATATATATATATATATATATATATATTATATGTAAATTCACTTGTTAAAAAAGCCAAACTACAGGGCATAAATGTGATGGAGTTGAAGTCTTTGGAACTATTAAACTTCAAATACAAATAGAATAGAAATTTTCATGGCAATTTTTTATGCATATATAAAATAAAAGAGTTGAATAGATTACTCTTTACTCGAATTCGAATATTTTATATTCATAAATTAAATATATATAATATATTTAGATAAAAAAAGGAAAAAAAAGAAATAAGCATAAAAAGAAAAGATAAACCCTATATATATTTTTATCATTTTGTGTTATTCTCTCTCTAAATGTATAAATGTTTGAATGTAGAAAGTCTAATTTGTCCCTTTACCTAATTGTCCATCTCCAATCACCTAAGCTAACCCTAAGTGTATAACATTTTTTAACAATATACAAAAATTAATTTGCATTACCCAAATCTCCTATAAAAGAAGAACTAACAAATAACCAATTAATTTTTTATGCAATAGGGCATATCATCAACCTCTTCCACCACCACAGCCACCGCCTCCACTGCCACATCTTTCGGATCTGGCAGTGGCATCAACAACAACTAATGAAAGATTGAGACAAGGTAGCAGAAAAAACTCTTGGTTTTCTTTGATTTAGGTTGGCATGGTTAAGGGATAGTACTGGTCCATACATCTTGTGTTTCTTCTTTGGTCTAAAATAAAGACACCCAATGACTTGTGGTTCAACCTACTTTTGAATTCTAGAACCTTAATTGCGCCTTCCTTATAATTTATAGATGACAAGAGATCTTAAGAGCAGCTTTGTTGACAAACTATTTTAGGGTTAAAAACTTCGTTATCGTAAAAGAGAGCTTCACCTTCAATGTTTAAGGTCAGTGAAGAAATAACATAGGTTTTTATTGACACTTTCAAACATACAATTTTGAATGATGTTACAAGGAGAATGTTAAAAAGAGATGGTTGAGGGCATGGGTCAACGTTCTAAAGTGCTCCTTACATAACATTATAGATTGTTTTGTAGTTTGTAATATAAAGTAGGATTTAAAGTCTCATATTAGATAAGAAAAAGGTTATTTAGAGATATATAAAATTAAAGCCCATGTAGTATGTCCAAAATAACATACATACATATACATATATACATATATATATATATATCTTAATAATATATATATTAAAAGACTTGAGCCTTGGGCCTCTAAAAGAAATAAGGTCTGACAGTTTTAATTTAATTATTTTAAAATTTGAATTTAAAATTAAATAAAGAGATGTATCTGTTAAACTAGATATCTGTTGATGGAAAATAGATATGCTTGTTAATAAAGAACATACATATGTATTAAAAGACAACTATTAAAAGAGAATATGTATATCTATTAAGAGAATAGACATATCTGTTGATGAGATAAATAGATATGACTATTGAAATATGACTGTTTAGAGTCTATAAATATATAATTTTTAATCAGAAGTGATAAGTTCTTTTGAGTGTTTCTTTAAAGGTTTTATTGTATCCTAAAAGAGCATTATTTATAAATCCCCATATATAGACAATCACTCTTTTAAAGATAGTAAATTTTCATACCTTAAAGCCTATTTTTAATTTCTTATTCCTATTACTTTTTAACAATTTTAAAGAGTTATTACCATGGGAAATCCAAAAGAGTTCATCAATCCAAAAGGTTTCATCAAACTTGATTAATTTGATGGCATTAATTTCACTCGCTGGAAAGATAAGATGATATTCCTTTTAACTACTTTAAAGATTTATTACATTTTGGATCCTTTATTGCCTACACTGCCAGACCCCACTGAGAATGATTCTAACGAAAGTAAAACACAAAGAAAGAAGTGTGAAGAAGATGAGTTGATGTGCTATGGACATATTCTGGACACATTAATTGATTGCTCATATGATTTGTACTCCAATTTGAAGACTCTAAAGGAAATTTAGGCTGCCTTGGAGACTATTTATCAAACTAAAAAAAAGAGGTACAGACAAATTCTTGGCATTACAATGTTTTGAATTCAAAATATCTGATTTGAAACCTATTATGGATCAAGTTCATGAATTACAAGTCTTGGTTTCAAAACTAAGAGATCTTGAGATGAAAATTCCTGATGCATTATAAATTGGTGCAATCCTTTCTAAATTGCCTACTTCTTGGAATGATTATAGAAAGAAAATATTATATTCTACTAACAAATTAACCTTGAAATAATTCTAAACACATCTTCAAATTGAGACTGAAACTTGTGTTTGTGATGCACAATTTTCGTTCTCAAATTTTATGGTTAATTTTGTTAGTAATAAGAAACCTGGTAAAGGACTTGGTAGTGGAAACAATGGTCTAAAAGTGAACAAGAGATCTCTTAATAAGAAGAGAAAAAATTTACATTGTTTCCATTATGGAAAATAAAGCCATTTGATTCGTGAATGCAAATTCAAAAAGGCAGGAATTAATTTCAAAATTGAAAATTTTGAGAAAGCAAATGTGGTGGATAATTCTATTCAAGACATGGTGGCAATGATTTCTGCACTTTAAATTAGAATGGTCACGAAATTGAACGTGGCTAGTTCAACAACAAAAGATCCTAATTGGTGGTTAGATTCTGGAGCCATTGTCCATGTTTGCAATGATAGAAATTTATTCAAGACTTATATGGAAGTGAAGGAACCTGAGAAGGTTCTAATGGGCAACCATGTCATAGCTGAAGTGTTAGGAAAAGGGTTTATGGAGATTAACTTTATGTCTGGACAGAAATTGACTTTGCTGAATGTGTTTCATGTACTAGAAATTCAAAAGAACTTATTCTTCATTAGTTTGCTATCTAAGAAGGCTTTCAAGATTGTAATTAAATCTAATCATGTAATAATCTCTAAGAATGGTATATTTGTAGGAAAAAGGATATAACTGTAATGGCATGTTTGAATTGAGTATCAATGCAATGAATATGGTTTCTACTTATGTTATTTAGTCTATTATGCTTTGTGGCATGCTAGATTAGGACATTTGAACTTTGGCTCATTAAGATATATGTTAAAAAATAGTTATATTGCTTGCAAACATCAAAATATAGAAAAGTGTAAAATCTGTATACAAGCAAAAATAACAAAAAAGCTTTTTCCTAAAGTTGAAAGAAATACAAAATTATTAGATTTAGTTCATTTTAACATATGTGAATTAAATGAAGAATTAACTAGGGGTGGTAGAAGGTATTTTATTGCTTTCATTGATGACTATTCTAAATTCACTTTAGTTTATTTGCTTATAACTAAAGATGAAGCCTTTTAGAAACTTAAAGAATATAAGCCAATTGTAGGAAATCAAAAGAATAGGAAAATAAAGATTTTACATAGTGATAGAGGTGGAGAATATTTTCCTATGGAGTTTGATAAATTTTGTGAAGAGCATACATCAAAGAAGTGCCCCTTCCACACCATAATAGAATGGATTGGCTGAAAGGAAAATTAAGACTTTAGTTGACACGGTCAATGTTATGTTATTGAATGCACACTTATCGCATAGTTTATGGGATGAAACTCTATTAATTGCATGTTATATATTGATTAGAGTGCCTTCAAAAAGTATAAATGAATCATCTTATGAACTTTGGAACAACAGAAAGCCCAGTTTAAATTATTTCAAAGTGTAGGGTTTATATCATATTATAAAGTTCTTAACCATCATAAAACAAAAATAGATCAAAAGTATCTTTGTAGGATATGCACAAAATTCAAAAGCATATAGACTTTTAGATTTACAGTCTAATGTGATTGTAGAATCTATATATGTTGAATTCATTGAAGATAAATTTATTCATGATTCCAATGATCAATTTTTGTTCGAACAAGACCAAAATAATATTGATGCACATAAGATGTCACATTCTACTATTGCTATTGACGAACAGAAAAATAATGGCACCCAACTAGAACTTAGAAAAAGTTAGAGGGTTAAGAAAGAAAAATATTTTGGTTCAAATTTTATTTCTTCATAATCAATAGTGTTTTTAGTTGAAGGAGATAGATCCAATATTTGTAATAAGATATCCATCTTATTGAACATTGATAATGATCTAAAAACATTTCAAGAAGCTATGTCTTCTAGATACGTAACTTTTTGGAAAGAGGCTATAAATGATAAAATGGATTCAATCATGTCCAATAACATGAGTTTTAGTTGATTTACCTCCTGGTTCAAAACCCATAGGTTGTAAATGGGTATTTAGGCAAAAGTATAATACAGATAGATTTATTCAAACTTTTAAAGTAAGGTTAGTAGCAAGAGGTTTCACACAAAAGAAGACATTGATTATTTTGATACACATGCACCTATGGCAAGACTAGCTTCCATTAGAGTACTTTTATCTCTAACCTCAATATATAATTTGCATGTATATCAAATGGATGTTAAAATAGCTTTCTTAAATGGAGACCTAAGTGAATAAATTTATATGTAACAACCTAGAGGTTTTGTTCTCCCTAGAAGTGAAAACAAAGTTTGCAAACTGATAAAATCTCTTTATGGTTTGAAATAAGCACCAAAACAATGGCATAAGAAATTTGATAATGTTATTTTGTTAAATGAATTTATTTATAATCATGCAAACAAATATATTTACTCTAAGTTCACACAAGAGTATGGTGTTATTATTTGTTTATATGTTGATAACATGTTGATTTTTGGTATGAATATGCTTGTTATTTTGGAAACTAAGAAGTATCTAACTTTAGTATTTAACATAAAAGACTTGAACAAAATGGATACAATCTTGGGCATAAAAGTGAAAAGAAAAAACAAAGGAGTGATGTTGACATAGTCATACTGTATAAGCAAAATACTAGAACAATTTAATCATTTGGAAACAAAGGAGTTTAACATTCTTTATGATTATAGTGTCAAGTTGATTGAAAATTCTAGGAGAACAATAGCACAATTAGAGTATGTAAGTGCAATAGATAGTATGATGTATGCAATACATTGTATTAGACCTGATATAACATTTGTTGTTTATAAACTTTCAAGGTTTATTAGTAATCCAAGCAATGATCATTGGAAAGCAATTGTTAGAGTGTTTGGATATTTGAAAAGAATAAAACATTTGGGAATTCATTATAGTAGTTTTCCTCTAGTGTTAAAAGGTTATTCAGATGCAAGTTGGATAACAAGTGTAAATAATAATAAGTCTACAACAAGGTGGATATTCATCTTAGGTGGGGGTGCCATTAGTTGGGCTTCTAAAAAGAAAACTTGTATTTCCCATTCTTGTAGAATCTGAGCTTATAGCATTAGTAGCTGTTGGAAAAGAAGGGACATAGCTAAGAAACTTGTTATTGGATATAAAGTTGTGGCTATAACTTATGCTAGCTATTTCCATATCTTGTGATAGTGAGGCTATAATATGTGTAGCCTACAACAATGTGGATAATGGGAAATCAAGACATATAAACTTAAGACATTCTTATATAAGAGAGTTAATAACAAATGGAATTATGACAGTGGCCTATGTATGATCAAGCAAGAATTTGGTTGATCCTTTTACCAAAGTATTATCAAGAGATATAGTACAACAGACTTATGAAGAAATGAGGTTTAAACCTTTAAAACAAAACATTAGTAATGTGAACCCAACTTTGAGTTAGTATCAGTTCTAACAATACAAGTTCAATTGGTAACAACAAGTTACTATGTGTTGAATAAGCACTAGACTCTTGAGTAAAGATTCACAGTAGAGTATGTTGTACAAATTGTTACAAGAAAAGTTCATGAAGTTAAAAGTGTCTAAAGTAACAAGCATATAAAACAAATTCAACAGTGCATACTATTAAGAGAGGAGGTTGACAAAGGTCTTAATATAGTTGTTAAATGTCTGAAGTAATGGAGATATAATAACAAGTTTCACTTATATGAATATTGAAGTGGTGCCGCTTTAAACAAGATTTAAGGGGTTGATCTTATAAATATTCATAAAACCAAGATTAGCACATGGCTATAAAAGTGCTAAAGCAAAATGCCAAAAGTTCTTAATATTTAATAACATCTTGTGTGCGATTCTTTCAATTTTGACACAAAGAGTTGTAGTTCAAATCTTAAGATACTAATAACTTCTTCAAAACTTTAAGGAATTTATACCAACAGAAAATTCAAATTATTATAAGGTATTTTTTGATATGCATAATATTATAAAGCAATATTACAAACTAGTGGGGGATTATTATGTAAGTTGTAATATAGAGTGGGATTTAAAGTCCCACATTGGATAGGAAAGAGATTATTTAAAGGTATATAAAGATAAGCCCATATAGTATGTTCAAAATTATATATATATATATATATATATATATATATATATATTAAAAGACTTGGATTTGGAATTGGAACTTGGGCCTTTGGCCTCTAAAAGAAATAAAATTTGACAATCTTAATTTAATTATTTTAACTTGTGAATTTAAAATTAAATAAAGGGATGTATTTATTAAATTAGACACCTATTGATGGAGAATATATATATTTGTCAATAAAAAACATACATGTCTATTAAGAGATAACAGTTAAAAAAAAAAACATATATATCTATTAATAGAGAATAAATATATCTCTCTGTTGATGGAGAATAAACATGTCTGTTGATGAGATAAAAAGATATGGCTATTGAAAGATAACTGTTTATAATTTATAAATAACTTTTTTTTTAAATTAAAAGTACTAAGTTCTTTTGAGTGTTTCTTTAAAGGTTTTGTTGTATCTTAAAAGAGTATTATCTATAAATTCTTATATATAGTCAATCACTCTTTAAAGATACTGAATTTTCACGTTTCAAAGCATATTTCTAATTTTCTATACATATTATTTTTCTAACATAGAGAATAATGTATATAAATTTGAATCCTCCACAAAAGATTCACATTTTCTCACATGATTTCATTTACAATATTCAAACCAAGATAGACTTGATATTAACTTTGAAATCTAGGTGGGACTTGATTTAACTTTGTTTTTTTAATTTTTTTACAAATAGAATAAATAAAATTCAAAGAACTTAATATTAAAAAAACTAAAAATATTTTTGAAGATATCTCTAGGTGCTTTGTCTTTGGGTGAACCTTTATTTACTCTTCCATTGACTTTGCTAGGGTTGCACATATAGCCAGCGGCCTAGCCAATTTAGCCTTGCTTTGGTTGGCTTGATGCTTGGTTTAATCTTGTCATATATATGTATATATATATTAAAAAAATTATTTTTTAGGAGCTTATGTGAAAATTTATTTATTTATTGTAAAGATAATATATAATTTTATAAGGATTTATGTGTAAATTTTATTTTTTTAAGAATAATATATAATTTTTTGAGAATTTATATAAAAATTTTATTTTTTAAAGCTATTTTTTATTTTTTATCAAAAGATAACTTAGTCAAATTCTACCAACTCCATCTTGCCCAACCTAACTCGGTATCAAACAGCCAACCCGAACTTGAGCAAATATTCTGTCGGTGTGGCTCCTTAGACTTTATCTCCACACATTGGTGCTACGAATATGAGTGCTATTTCTCTGCTCCTTCAAAACAGGAGCATACGGTATTCCTATTTTGAAGGAATATCTGAACCATCTAAATTTAGATTTGGATGATTTAGATCTTATTATATATATTTTTTATTTTTTTAATATTAAACATCATTTTTTTAATTTATAATTATATAATTATTTTTATTTTATATATTACTTTATTTAAAATTAAAAAAATTAAAAATTCAAGAAAAAAATCTAAACCGTCCATATGCTCCTTCATAACAGGAGCACGCGCAGAGAGACTGCGTCCATGTATATGTGTGGGTATAGGAATGAAAAGAGACTCCAGACATGTTGCTCCTATTTTGAAGGAACAGATAAACCGCGTCCATGAATATGTGTGGGTATAGGAATGAAAAGAGACTCTAAACATGTTGCCGGTGCTTGACCCGTTGTGATAAAATAATCGATTTGCGCTACTATTTTTTTATGCAAAAAAATTGCCAGTGTCTATTATTATTTAACTATTTTTTTTAATTCACATATAACTATTTTTTTAATTCACATATTGATTTTAGTTTTCTTTTCCCAAAAATGTGCAAATGGCTGTATCCATGCAACCACTGCATCCGAGAATCATTCATTTGTCTTTTGTCGCCATAGTCTAACAAGTTAAAGATTGCCTACTTATGGCAATGTTACCCAACACAAACATAGTAGTGTAGTGTATTACTTGAAGATAACAAAGAAAAGTGCGCAATTCAACGAAAGTAACGTCAAGGGCTAAGCTAAAAGCATAAATTAGTAGCATAAAACAATGGAAAGCCCCGTCACCTATGACCGTTTGCAAGAACTGAAGGCCTTCGACGAATCCAAATCTGGCGCTAAAGGCCTCGTTGACGCCGGCATCACAAAACTCCCGAGAATTTTCGTCCGGCCGCAGGAAGAGATCGCCGCCGACGAAGCTCTCCGTAGTCAACTGGGCCAGACCCAGTTCAGGATTCCTGTTATTGGCCTCAAAGACATCGCCGATGGCGGGGGCCGTGCCAACATCGTCGCCGGAGTCCGGCATGCCGCCGAGACGGTGGGCTTTTTCCAGGTGGTGAATGATGAGGTACCCACGAAGTTGTTGAAGGAGATGCTGGCGGCGGCGCGGGAGTTCCACGAACTGCCTAAAGAGTTGAAGGCAGAGTACTACAGCGGGGAGCTGATGGGGAAGGTGAAGTACGCGAGCAACTTCGATTTGTACCGATCAAAATCTGCTAATTGGAGAGATACTTTGTTCTTTGTCATGGGTCCTGAACCTCTTGATCCGCAAGAATTGCCTCTGGTCTGTAGGTAATTTTGAACTCTCCAGATTTAGATGCTATGAAAACTCCATAGGTCTCTATCTAGGCGACCAATATTTGAACAAGTTTCTTGAGGATGAGATTCACTAAATACTCTAGGGTAAATTTCGTAGAGAGAAAGTCACAACATCCCATCATTTAATCAGCAGATTTCACTTATTGCTTGAATTTGGGTTCAAGATGTGTTGTGTCTTTCTCTAAAATTACTGTGTAAATTTTGGAAATGACTTGTGATTGAGATAACTGTTTATCAAATATGAATGCAAGAACAATGCTATTCTTTGAATTAAATCTGATTTAATAGTAGGGACGGCAAAAGCTTTGTCTTGAAGTTTGGTTTCATATAATTGTTAGAAGTATGCTCATAATAGAGATTGAGAGTTGTAGTTATATATTGATTGCTTGGAGATGTGTGAAATAACATTTTTAGATGTTGTTAATGAACTAAAAGTTAAGTTAAGCATGGTGACTCATTAACAGACTTCTTGATTTTCCATGATAGGCGCTGCACAATGCTAATAGTAATTAGTTAATTACATTCTACAAGATATGACTATTGTCTTGTAACTGGGGAATCTAGATCTAGTATTCATTGTGAGTTTGTGAATAATCATATGTAAGAAAACCAAAATTAGTTTGCGGCTAAGGTTGATTCAATGGCCTCATTTTGGGGTTGGATTTTTCTCTTTTACAATGCGTTGGTACATTAAGAGAGAAAGAAATAGGAAGGTTGGCCTCATTTCTGATCTCTTTCTCTTTCTCACCATTTGGGAGAGGATCTTTAGCCTTATTTGAGTAAACCTAATTTGCACGGATGTAAGAAAGGAGTACTCAAAGCAAGTTCAGACATTGGGGAACATTTTATTTGAATTATTATCAGAGTCACTTGGACTCAAGCCTGACCATCTTAAAGGCATGGATTGTGCAAAGGGGCATTGTATTCTGAATCATTATTATCCCTCATGTCCTGAGCCTGAGTTGACCATGGGCACAGCAGGCACTCAGATCCTGATTTCCTCACCATTTTGCTTCAAGACCATTTTGGTGGACTTCAGGTTTTGTGCCAAAATCGGTGGATTGATGTTCCTCCTGTACCAGGAGCTGTAGTCGTAAACATTGGAGATATCTTACAGTTAATTTTCATATATTTTTATATGTGTGTGTGTGTGTGTGTGTGTGTGAATGAATGAATGTATATATATCCCATTTTGGACTATTTATTAGTTACACAAAAAGAAGAGTATCAAAAGAGTTGGTGTGCAGCATACTTGGCTGTAAAATGATTAGAGGGAAATTATATATATTTTCTTTGAACTAAGACTTATTTACAAAATCTGTACATGAAGTTTAAAATGTAACAAAAAACTTTCATAAATTTTGAATTAAAATGAAAATGTTTAATTTCAATTAAAATTAACTGCAAAAGACTCTTGTTTCAACAATTTTTACGAATTAGCGTTGCATGAGTTGGGATGAAAATACAGATATAAGAGCTTTTCCGCCACTAATTTCAACTATGATTTAATGGTTTTATTTTAACTTAAAATTTAGATTCGTGATTCGTTATATTATAAAGTTCATGGTAGTAGACCATTGGGAAATTTCGTAATCAGTAAAGTTCATGTACCATTTTCATCAACAACACTTTACAAAAGGTAAAATGCAGCCTCCCTTATAACTTACTTTTATAACCTAATTCGAAAGTGTTGGTGATGAAAATGCACTACATCCTTTAAGGATTACCTCTCAAAAATTGTTGTGTCTGACTTTCTATGAAGCTTTTCTTGTGCTTTCTTTATGTGTGAGAAGAACAAATTGCTTGGTTTTATCATTTTGAAACTCAATGTCATCATCACCGTACAACATAGATGTGATTCCATGGTATCACATAATGCAGTAGAAGCATCCACATGCCCAGGATTTGCACTTTGTGTGATCTGAAGTTTGAATTATATTTTTCCTTTTCTTTTATATATCTTGTTCCAGTGGTCCATTGTTAGCTTTATGAACTTTGAGGCCATGTAAGAGGTGACAGTTATATGCTTACCATTATTAAGATCCTCAAATTTCAGTGAAACTGAATTTCTGTCTCATATCCATGGCTTTTGACTACATAGATAACCTTAATGGCTTAACTGACACCTTATCTATCAGCTCTGCTAACAAACAAAATTGCTTCGATGTTTTGGGCTCATTTGCGTTATCATTTTATACTATCGTTGTTCTTGTGGTCTTAAATATTATTAATTGAAGTTTTATTAATGATTCAATAATAAGGCTAACTGGGTAGATATTTGAATGATCTACATGGTTGAGAAAATGGGGCTGAACCGGCCAATCAGATTAAAAAATTGGTGAATTGGCCACAGTTCTACTCTGATGACTTTGAAAATTGGCTATGTAAAAAACTAGTTATATCAGTAAAAAAATGTAAAAATTAGATAGTATGGCATGGAATCAATTAAAAATTAGTTTTTTTGTGTGTAAATTATAAAAATTTATGATATTTATTAGATTCTATATAACCTATTTTATTTGGATTTTTATTTAGTCTTTATATTTTTAAAAATTTATATTTATTTTAAATATTATTTTACAATATATATATTTATTTAATTATAAAATATTATATTTATACTTTTTTACATAATATTTATAAAACAATTTTATTTTGATTCAACTACAATTAGATTATTAAATCAGAAATCACTTATTATACAAATTCAATAATTTATTCAATTTTTAAAACATTAATGATCTACCCCATTAGAAACAGACAAGCTTTTCTGCTTATATGGCTCCGTAAAATTAGGTTGCATTTATAAATAGAAACATGATGTCATATGTTGACATGAGGTTGGTTTAGTGAGTTTTACGTTGAAATACTACTTACAGCCATTGCAGCTTATGTCCAATGACAAATTTAGAAGTGTAGAGCATCGAGTGGTGGCAAACCATGAAGGGCCTAGAGTATCAGTTGCATGCTTTTTCCCTCTACATCTCTGTCCATCGACGAGAATGTATGGCCCTATAAAGAAATTATTGTCAGAAGATAACCCCCCTGTATATCGGGAAACATCATTGCAAGACTTCATTGCTTACTATGATAACAAGGGACTCGATGGGAATTCTGCTCTCACACATTTCAAGTTATTCAGATGAACATGGAAGGCAAGTCTTTGTTTCGAGCTAACGATTTCAGTTCTTCGAATAAATTGTAAATGCCAATCGCCATTGGATCGGACAGATTTAAGGATTAAATTATTGGGAATAAAAATAAAGAAGTTAATATGGTCATGTATATAAGAATATGCATGTGGTATTCTTTTTTATAATTTATTGAAGTTGAGTATGACATATTTGTTTTCATGTAATAAAATTTATTAATAACTAAGCTTATGTCAGATTATTCAACAATTTCTCTTTCAATATTAATAATAAATACAGTTTGTAATAAAATTATTTTTTATTTTATTCCTAAACTTGCTTTTTATAATATTTATAGTTAAAAATGACTAATCACTTATTACTCTTAAAAGCAGAAAATATACAGAGGGAATAAGAGAAATAATTTAGAGCGTAATAACACCATATTCACAAGAATATCATATTTTCTAGTTATGATGCAATAATTAATAAATATAGAATAATATTTTATTAAATAATTACTTAATATATTAACTTATTTAATAATTAATTGCTATTAAAAGAATTAATTTGATTTTGTGTAATTAATTAGTATAGTTGTAGTAATAAATTTATTAAAATAGGTCAAATGTTATTTCATATTTAGTAATATTTAATAATTATTATCTTTTAATCAGGTAATATGGTTGAAATATAATATCATTACTTATAATTTAAATTATAAGAAAAAAATAACTAATTTATTTCCTTTTTTCTAGGACAACCATTAAACCATTACAAAATGTGACACATAAATCTGAATTCATAGGAAGAGATAATGAAAGTCAAATAGTTATCTCAAAGTCAAAAGAAATGACTGTATTTCTTTATTAAGCATGCACTGCCCCCAAGTAAGCAATTATATGTAAGAAAGTTTAAAAATTTCTATAGTGGGTGGCGAGCACCCCACTCTCCCTTTCTAATTTCTATCTGTAGCTACTGATGTATGGGGATGTGCGTGGGGTCTATGCGGGGTTTTTGGGTTCCCTTCCTCTTCTTTGATCCCACTCTATATCTATGTGAATGTTGTGACACCCTTAACTCATGATTATGAATTTACGTTATTTCTACAATTTAGAAATCCGATTCAGGCTGAGGGTAGACACGTGTCTTTTTGTATTATCTATTTTTCTTTCATTAATAATTATGACTAAAAAAATTAAAAATATGCAAGAAAAGAACCAAAAGAGATCAAAAGGTTATCGGGAGTTTGCAGCATAGATTTACACTATTTCCACTATTTACATACAAAAGATTTTGAAGAAATCTTTGGAAAGGTACAAAAGGTTCCCTCCCTACATTTACAGCTCGTAACTACAATGGCCTAATCTACAATTTGTTAGGTTATAAGTTGTAGATCATGAATTATCAGGATGAGACTAATAAAATAGTATGTTTATACACAAAATCTCAATCTTAAAAGTGAGTTAGAGAATGGTTATCCAAATTTAAATATATCGTGGGAATTTATAATTCTTATTAGATAACAACAACATAAAAATTCATGATGATACTAGATCAAAATGACCACTCTCCAACTCACTTTGAGATTGTGTGGATAGGATGTCAAGAAGTATAGCCACTAAGATATATACTCAGTCTATAATTGTGCGAAAAAAAATCGCGTCTGAGTTACTTATTCTGTTATGACAGAGTAAAGAAAGAATAAGGGAGAGAATAGATAGCAATTTTAATAGGTGTTTTGTAATATAGTTTGACCTCATCATGATACGCCGAATTGACTCATTTAGATAGTTTGTGCCATGGGAAAGATTAAGGGACTAATACTTAATGGATCTTCAAATTGGGAACTAAATTTTTAGTTTATTCTACTTTGAATAAATAACCTATAGTATTATTATTTGTTTAATTTGTTTAATTTATTGCATTTATTTTAAATAACCCAATTGTTGAATATATTATAAAATTATTTTAATTCACTTGACATTATTCTTTTCATCAAGTTTAACTATATTGGGTAAAGTGCTCTATTTTGGTATAAATTCATTAAGATCCCATCTCCGATCCTTTTGTTTCAAGTGTCGTTGGAAGACAAAGCCATCATCACCATTAAAGATTCATGCTGGTCTATTCCATTTTAAAACGTCTCTCAATATTTCACAGTAAAAAATAGAAAGGCTTTGGAGTCTATCCTAGATTAGATTTTTAATGGTTTTCTCGTCTAAATGCAAATTGGCTGTTAGTTGTAAACGATTTTAAAGAAACAAACCTGACTAAAAATCAGATAAGATATCCAAATGACTGATACAACAAGAAAAGCAACCTTTCTAGAAATCGTATGAACCAATCTAATATAAACTATACAAGCAAAATCAAGACAAGCGTATTTCTAAAAATTTCAAAGTTATATGGGTAAAAAGAGAAATATTTTGAATAACCATCAAGCCAAGTTGCCATTATTAATTTTTATTTTCTTCTCACGTTCCTTTGCCACTACAATTCTACATTTTTCTCTTTCCTATTTTCCTTTTATTTCTTCTCTTATTGATTCCGTAGTTGTTCACTATCTCTACTCTTAATTTGTCTCTCCTCTTCATTTTTCTTAAGGGATAAAACTAGCTGTCTTTGTCTTATTTTTCTTTTTCTTTTATTTCTTTTTCACTATCACAATTGATGTAATAAACTGACATTATAAGTGTAATGGATAATTTAAGCACAAATCATGCTTTGGTGACAACATCATAATTTCCATCTTTAGAAACAAGACTAAAAGAAATCAATCACTTGGACAACTTAATTACACATACTTTAAAAATGAAATCATACTAGTGAATTTTGACCATGGGTTATACTATTATTTTTGGGTTTGATCACAGGAAAGAAAGGAATGATAGTGAATGAAGAATGAGAGAGAGGGATAGAGATATGGTAAAGAGATAATAACTTGTATTAAAGGGTCTAAAGAGATAGTTCAATAACAAGACAAGGTAAAAAAAATAATTCTCAGTCTCAGTGGAGTTTAGACTGATTGCTTATGGAGTAGTAAAGATGTGTGTGCTTCTTATGAATGAGCCTGGTCCTAGAGTGATTGTAAGGATCTCTATCAATAAGTTTCAAGTGGTGAGTTAATGACAATAGTTAGGCTAAGTTGCCTAGTAGACCTGTAAAAATCATTTGATTAGGTGGCTAACTATTTTAGAGCCATTCTATTTAAAGCAACATAGACAATTTGCTGTGTTAGTTCCTTAAATAAAACTCAATGAATGGTAGCTAGTGAATAACTTAGGTCTTCTAAAATTGGGTTGGGCAAATCCGAACTCTTATGGTCGGGCAACACTTATAGCACTTGCCTTTAAGTCATATAGTGAAATGTCGCGTTAAGCAGGCTTAGAGTAGTGCATTTGCCGTAGTTGCCATGCGATTAGTGTTGGCAGTGTTGTTCCTTCACATTCCCTTGATTCTTTATGCTCATATGGAGTGCTCTATGAAATGCAAGAAGTCATGAGATGTGAAGGATCGTTTGTTAGTCCTTTCAAGCCATGTTTACTGCAATTTTTTTTTGTCTTTTCTTCATTTATGCATTGCTTCCATGCTTCATCTTCTATTTGCCTACATGCTACTTCTTTACTTTGTTTTCTATTTGCTTATTTGCTACTTCTTTGCTTTGTCTTCTATATGCTTGCATGTTATTTCTCTGCTTCATCTACATCTATGTAGGTTGGTCTTTTCAAATGCAATGGTTACATCTTTCCTTTATAATTTCAAAAGCTATATGTTGGAAAATCATCTTCATTAGGCTTAAGAGGGCTATAAATTTCCATTCAATGTTGTTCCGTTGTAGCCTTTGGTTTGCATTAGGTTTTTGACATAGAGGATGAAGCTTCCCTCATGTTATCTAAGGATGTTTTTCAAAGAGGAGTGTGCTTCGTTTTGAAATGTCATTTTTGTTTTATAATAGCTTCCATTACGGTGGCCTTTTTTTTTTGTTTTTCCTAGCTAACCTTATAAGTTCTACAATAAATGTAGGGTTTCATGACTTTATATTGTCATGTGATAAAAGAGTTGTCTTTTCTTTTGTATTAAGGGTAAGGGTTTAATTTTTAATTCTTTATATTTTAGAAAAAATTAAAAATTTTGATGATTTTATTGGAAATTTTTGTGATTTCATTGAGATCTTTCCAAAAGAATATTTTTCAAAATTCCTTTTATTTTGGTTTTCATGATACTTCTTAATTGAGTAGTTGCTTTTTTGATAGTTATTGGATTATTATGATGATATTTGTTCGTTGATTGACATATATAGATAGGAAATATATGAGACATCATTTGTTTCTAGTTGAATTATTAATAAATGGAATTTTTAGCTTATTGAAACAAATTATTGCATTGTTGTCATACATAGGATAAATTGTTGTTTTAATCTAAAGCATGCAAGTTAGTTTTTGAGATTCTTGACCTAAGACACTAGAACTTGTTTGAGTCTCCTTTAAGGCAAGATCCCAAGTCAAGTAATGTTCATGGGCATGATTTAGATATTTTTTTTATTATTTCATGTAATATAAGAATATTCATTTCAAAGTATATCATTAGTACTTCTTTGTGCCTACTTGGAATATATGCACTTGATGCACATATAATTTTTGTTCTTCTTGTGATAAAGCCTTTTTCAAGTGGTCTTATTGAGCATATTTGTTTTCTTGCTTTGGAAAGGACATTTGAGGGTGTAAAAGATGAACATCAGTGTGCTCTATTGAAGATCATTTACAAGAGTGTGGGTATGAGAGTAAAGAGTGAGGGCTTTTGTTATTTTCTTGTGAGACATGTTATATTTGTAGGGAAAATAGAACAATGTTATATTATTGTGATATATCCTTGATAAACACATTTTCTATATATTTTATTCTCCTTAATTTAGGCTTTTTAATAATGAATTATGACTTTAGGAATTTAATTAGATAATATTTGATTTAATTGGCCATTCTCTATATTTTAGGAATTACTTTATAGAATTATTGCTTTTAATGCTTAAATTTCTTTAAATAATTTTATGAATTTTTCCTATTATTTCTGCAAATTTTAATGGGCAAATGAAAATAAAATAGTAAAAATAAATTTGGTGATGAATTAAAGGTTACATGGTTGAATTAAGGGTTGAAATCTTAAAATAAAAATTAAATGTTTGCAATTTAAAGTAATGGATATTTGTCTAGAATTTGTTTTAGTGATAATAATAATAATAATAATAATAATAATAATAATAATAATAATAATAATAATAGGAAATAGGATTTTCCTGTGCACTTTTTTTATACTTAGACACAAATTCTTGTCCAGGTGTTTGCAGATCAATGAAAGGGATATAGAAGCATGGGTTTTGAAAGATGAAGCCACAAGTTAAAGGATGTGATTGAAGCTAAGAATCAGAGGAAGTCACGTGAGAATGAGTAGGAAAGAGGTTGAGGAAGGAATATGCATACACTTCCAGGGTTATAAGAAGCAATATGCATACACTTACAGGGTTATGAGAAGCAGAACAAGCACAAGTCCAGTTGGACATCCACATTCATTTATGAAGCTATTCATATCCACATCGCTCTCAAAAGTCTAACTCTCTCACATGCCACTCAAACCTCACCCACCAGTTCACACTTAGCCCTTGCACAACAAACTCATGAACAACCACACTATAAATGCGCGAGTTGGAGTGAAGAATAGAGTAAGCCACAAGTAGAAGGTCCACAAGGCAAAATGCACTCATGGGTTGCTGCCTCTTCACTCACACACATATGCAGAAGAGAGGGGAGCTAGGAAAGAAGAAGTAGGCTTGAGTTTAAAGGAAGAAATACACTTATAGTAGAAACATGAAGCCACGAGATCAGATAAAGAACAACAGAGAGGGGAGAGTACTTTTGGGTTTATAAAAAGAAGAAGAAGCAACTCCAGAACAATGCAGCAACTACAGGGCTCGGGTTCAAGGTAATGTTGGAGAGGAAGGAAGCAGTCTTGGTTTTGGAGAGTAGAATGTGAATAGGTGAGGGAAGAAGAATTAGCAAATAAAGCAATAGGTTTGAAGAACATACATTCACACACATGTAGAAACAGAGGAAGGAACCCACATCATTCACGAATTAACACATGCATGGTCCAGTAGCTACCCACTCATAGGAAGCACATGAGATAGGGAGCATGAAAATCACATGATTTATTAAGGGAAAAAGGACTCAGGTAGTAAGCTCCAAAAGGCATGATCCAAACTTCATCTCATTACGTCAATCCAATCCATAAGCTCATATCATCCAGTATCATCATCTTATTCATTTAGACATCAAGCCATCTATCTCATCCATTCAATCACCATCCATTCCATCATATCCATTCCTTCAGGAAGCACATAAGGGATTAAAAATAGAAGCTGGGGTAGCACGTTAAAAATGTGACATCCATCAGTCATTGGGGACCCATTCATCTTAATCCATCATATTCTCCACCCAGGCCATGAGCTCTTCCATCTCCTATTTTCCACTCCATCATCCTTCCACCTCCATGAGAGCTTGATTAATTTAAGTGGCTAACTTAGAAGAAGACCTTGGAGAAGCTTGAATCTCATGAAGATTGTCAAGGGATTGGACTAAGAAACCTATTTTATTTTCCTCTCTTTCTAACACTTTTCTTTTTCTTGTACATGCCTGGTTAAGATGTATTGGATTGAAATTGGTGTAGTTATAATTAGTGGCTGGTTAGACACCAATTAGGAGGTTTTAAGAATGATTATTGGATTGAATTAAGTGCTAGATTTTCATTTTCTTACAATTTTTTATATATGTAATCAAGGTATTTGATGAATGCATGTGAGAATTGGTGTGTGCTTAATTGTTTGATTTGAGGATTCTTTAGAGTTTGATAGGTTAATTAAACATCATAGGGTGATAATTCAGAAGTTAATTGATCGGTTAATCAATCAAATTTAATGTTCATTGATCATAATGACAAAAGTTAATGATTTGATGCAGAGTTGAGGTTTCAATTCAACATTAGATTGTTAATCTCTTGATTCTTACGTGATAACTTAAGATATATTGCTATGAATACAATTAGGGACTCTTAAACTAGAACCAATTACAATTGAATTAGGATAAGGATAGTGGATACCAAGGAATAAATCCAAAGCTAGTCACAAGTCTATTATTTGTCTCTTAGTTCATGCATTTAGGTAATAGTTAAGAGTTTTATTTCAATTTCATTTTAGTTAGTTTAATTCAATCAAACCCTCCTTTAATTAGGCAGTTCTAGGATCCTTGTATACTTAGAAAACTCAATTAAACATTGAATTTCATTTTCAAGGGAGATGACCGAGATTGTGCTACTAGCTATAAATTTTAATTCAACCTAATTTTATTTTGAAGTTGCACAACACAACAATCAATCCTCAAGTTTCCTTTAAGAGACATGTAACACTTGTGATGTGGGAAATGGGTAAGAAACAAACAAAGAATGAATATATATATATATATATATATACGTGTGTGTGCGCCCGCACGCGTACGCAAAGTACAAAACTTGTATATAGATCAGTATGCAAAGTGAAGGTATAAAAAACAAAAAAGAGAAACAAAAAAAAAGGAAGAAATAATATGTGTTGCAAAGCTATAAGAACTTCAAAGAAGTTCAAGTTTTTCTTTTATTAAAAAGAAATGTATATAAGGGTGAAAAGTAGACAAAGAGAGGAAAGAGTGAAAAGTGAGAGAGAGTTCTTTCTTTCTTGTGCTTAATGTATAATTGCTTAAACTTGCACATTATTTTCTAAACTATTTGTTTATGATACGTAACAACCAATGGCTTATTTACAAGCTTAAAAGACTGATAAACACGTATTTCTATCTATTTTACTATCCTAAATTTGGGCATTTTAATAATGAAATATGGCTTTAAGGATTTTAATTAGATGAGATTTTATTTTAATAGCTACTTTTGCACTTTGGGAATTTATTTACAAAATTATTGAATTTTAATATTAAAATTTCTTTAAATGATTTTGTGATTTTTTTCTATTAAATATTTCCTATTAATTGTGCAAATTTTTATTGGATAGTTGGAGATTGAATAGAAAATTGAATTGAAGAAAAAAAAAGAGAAGAAAAAAAATTGAATAAGATGAATTAAGCACACACATGAGCTATCCACGTGGCCACATTACACATATTATCCACTCCACGATTATTCCTTTCCATGCACATAGAGTCTAGCTCATTCCTCACACATTATACACACATACGTTCCTCTTCCATTCACTCATAGCTCACCCATGCCACGTAATGTACACATGCAAGGGCAGTTAACTTGGAAGCTACGTGGAATAAGGATAAGAAGCAGAGACAGCGAAAAGAGGTTGGGTTGAAGGAACTTGGCACGAGTTTTTGGTTTGAGAAAGGAAGAAGCTCGAGCTTGAGCTAAGAAAGAAACATGAGGACATTGGGATGAGTAGGAAATCGTGGAGAAGCTCGCATGAATTTGGCTTTGGGTTGAGAGTCAAGAGAAGAGCTTGAGAAGAGCACGTGAGGAGCAAAGAAATAAGGTTAAATGAGCCCACATAGATGGCACGAGATTAAATAAAGGGGGCTGGGTCAAAAGCCATTGCTTGAGAGAAGAAAGAAGCTCAAGTTGAAGGAGCTTGGGAGCTTGAAAGGATAAGGAAGAGTGTGGGTTTTGGTCTGTGAAGAGAAGAGTAATGTGAAATTGACATGGGAAAGCTGCAGAATAAATAAAGAAGAAGCAGCCTTTGTTTGAGAAACACGAAGAGTTGCATGATTCGAAGAAAGCAACGTGGAAAATGTAGAAGAACAACGCGAGACCAGTAGTGTGGAGCTGACGTAAATTTTGATGTTTTGAAAAGAAGAAGAAGGATGACGCAAAATAGACACACATGCAGAAACAGAGTAGCATGCAGCTCGAGTACATGGAAAACTCGTGAACAAGGTGTGAAAAGAATGTGATTGGGGGACTGAAGCTAGGAGAAACGAAGTGAGGTCGAGCTTTGGTAGATGAATTAAGTATAATGAAGAAGAAGGCTTAGGAGGAGCAGAGAACGTGGAAACTTATGGCAAAGAAAGAATAATCGTAAGAGCCAAATGAAGCCATGAAGAAAGAGCATGGGCTGAATTCTTGTGGAATTTTATAAAAAATGAAGTGGGCCCCACCTTACATACACATGAAGAAGCTACGGGAATTTGGAATGGGCAATGGCTGAGCACGTGGAATCAATAAAGAACTCACATGAGAATGAGGCAAAGGGAGCATGTGAATAATCCATACACTCCATTCGCATAGTACGTCGTCCACACTTCGTCCAATGTACACACCACTCCATTCACAGAACACACTCCATGTGACGACCCTAACTTCTAATAATCATAATTAAGGTTAAGTACGTGATTACTAACCATAAAATTTCAATTAGGGTTGAAAGTCATTACAACTAATTATATTCAAAAAATGTTAGGAAATTTGAACCTTAATGTTATTAAGGTCATTAATTAGGCAACCACAATTATTCAAAAGTACAAGTGAATTTAATCATTAATAAGGAGCCTTTGATTCTCCTATCCATTAATTCCAACTCATAAAAACTTCTTACAAGTGTTTCTAAATCATTCCTTAGTATTACTATAAAAGAAATTAAAGTTTCTAAGTGAATATGAGAAATTGAGCACCTTCGCCGTGGCTAAATCCCCTTTCGCCGCGACCAATTACTCTCGGATTCAAGTCCTTACACCTCCATATATTTCACGCATTTTGCCGCGGCCAAATAGCCCTTTTGCCGCTGCCAAATACCCTCTGGAACATCCCCAAACTTGCTTCCCAGGCTTAGCCATGGCTAACATCACTATTTGCCGCGGTCAATTTCTCTATGTTTTCTTCCCTGGCAGGTTCGCCACATTTGGCCGAGGCCAATTAATTGTTGGCCACGGCCAATTCTTCTCTGTTTCTATTTGGCCTAGGCCAATTAATTGTTGGCCGCGACTAATTTCCTTCTGTTCCTATAACTCCCAAAATTTCATCTCATGCTCTCCAATTCCCCCTCTAGCAACCCTCTAGGCCACTTTAACTTAGTTTGTGAAGATTTAATGTCTTTCTTTCACCTAATCTACTTAACACATCTATCATTACACATTTAAAATTCAAATGTGGATCCTTAACCCTCTAACTACCATAAACTAGTGAGTTCATAGATTAATGACAGCAAATGTATTATGGTCACAAGGTGCATGGGGTCAATGCTTAATGTTCATATAAAATCAAATCACTTATCCATTATTAGCCAATTACAATCATAATGTTCAATTCCATGATAATCAAATTACATATACAATCCCTATAATTGGCAACTCATGATGCAATGCAGCAATGATACAGAATTAACAATTTAGTTACAATACATTTTGTCAAAGCTCCCAAGCCTATGTGCTACCAAACCATTTAATGATCTTCTATTAATTTTCTTCTTGCCACTAAGAGGTCCGGTCCCTGAAAATGTTAGCCCACAACGGGGTGAGATATACAATCTTAGTAACAAAAGGCAATTTCCATATATATGTACAAGTTAATCAATCCAATGCAATTTCATGTCATCAATACCAGAATCATCAATTCAATTCGCAAATGAACTAGTTGAGCTACCAATGACTACTGTCCCATACCAGCAATCATACATAACATGTTAATGGCCAATAACACCGGGAGAGGTCCATCCACGGCACCTACTCCATCATGAGCACAACCAGGGCTCAGTGCATCTAGGGTTTAATCATAACCCGGTGCTCGATCGAAGCACATGCACGGGTGGTAGCCGCACCACAGCTCCACTATGGACTTACAAGGTCCAATCACAATAACAATCAAGTAGTCAACCAGTCATTTAACATTTCAAAATCAAGCATATGTAACAAATAGCAGATTAACATGAGCATATACATGGAATTAGAAAAATAACCCAGTTACCTCAATGAAGCCAATTACTCTTTCCCTAGCTACCATAATAATCCAAATGCATACCAAGCCTATAACAAGCATAATTATCATTATTTCTAATCATAATCAAATATCCAAAGAGTTGAACTACTAATGACAGACTAGAGGTTACTCACCTAATTACCAAAGGATTTAATTTCAGATTCCAACTTTCCCACACCAGAAATTGCCATAGTTCACTCCAATTTCTGGGTAATTTCACATGAAACCAAAGCCCATATCATAGGTCAACTATAGTGGTCTCAAACTAATAGAAAATGCATCAAAATGGGAAGAAGATACTCACTTAATAACACCCATAGCCTCACCTCTGAAAATCCACCATGGAAGCACCAAAATTCACATTTCAATCATCAAGCCCAGAAAATTCAGTTTTCCACCATTATCTCCTTGTAATCTCACACAATAATAGAACCCATTATGATAATGCATCCTTAGGGGCATTTTCCAGCAAAGTGATTTACAAAATGGAAGGGAAAAGCTTACCTAATCACCCCTCTAACCTCAAACTCTAAAAATCTTACAAGCAATCACCCAACACCAAGTTTCAGATTTGAGAAGAAGATGAAAATGCTCAAAACCAAAAATTAATCAGACCAAAATGGAGAGGAGGATGAGAGGGTTAAGTTATATATAACTCACCTTGGCTAAATCATCCTCTAGAAGTGAGAAATGGTGGAGGAATGTAGAAAACCCTAGCCTCCTCTCTTCCTATGCGAAAATGGAGTTCTCCTTTGCCTAAGGTTGAGTTGGTCTGCAGAATAGGGGGTAAGAGGCTGAGTAAGTTAGGGTTTTAGATGGGTTTGGGTCAACCCTAAAGCCCAAAATCCACTTAGGTTCAGATGTGTGCTTTTTGGGCCTTTGTTTAGTGAGGTGGGCTACATAACATTTTGAGTTTAAGTGAAGTATGCTGACCCAATGGCCTAATTCCTTGTAGGTTTAGATTTTTATGCTTGTTGGGCCTTATTTCATGAGTTGGGCTATAGAAATTTGATTGGGTTAGGCCAAGTTCCAAGAGTCAATCCAACTTGGGTCTGTATAATGTGTGTTGGGCCAACTATAAGAGCTCATGTAAATTGGGTCTTGGGCCTCTATTTCATTAAATCAAATTAGGCTATTGCTAGGTGATCTCTCTTAGCCCAAGTCTCATGATAAGGAGTTAGGCTTGCATCTAGAATCATTGGGCCTCCATAAATCCTTATCCATGACTTATTCAAATTAAATCTTAGGCCCCAATTAGGCTTTAACCCAAATGAAATCTTAAACCTATATTACGAACTTATTTCTCTATAAATTTTCATTGATAAAGCTTGCCCAATTATTTCATGATAATTATTCTTAATTAGTCTAAATACATTATTAACACCTTAATTAATTTCAGAGTGTTACACTCTACACCATCTCTTCCATTCTCACCTCCATCCACTTCCATAAAGCTCTAATCCTCCATCTATGACTAGCAAGGAAGAAGATCTTTGGTGGAAGCTTGAATCCCTTGGAGAAGAATGCAGAATTTTAGTTAAGACTTTCTTAATTTTCCTACACCTTTTCTCTTTCTTGTATTTGCTTGGTTAAGTAATATTGGATTGAGAATTTGTGTAATTGATTAGTAGCTGGTTAGGTATTAATTAGGAAAGCAATTGTTATTTTAATTGATTAATTTCAGTTCTGAATTGTTCATTTTCCTCTAATCTCCCATGTATGCCACGAAAGTGTTCAATGAAATGCATGAGTGAGATTATGTGCTTGATTGTTTGATTTGAGAATTCCTTAATGTTTAGTTGGTTAATTAAACATCTTTGGATGATAAATTAGAGGCTAATTAATCAGTTAATTAATCAAATTAGGTGTTTATTGATCTTAAAGATAAGAATTAACAATTTAATGTGGGGTTGAGGTCTCAATTCAATATTAGATTATTAATCTTTTGATTCTTGCGTAGTAACTCAAGATACATTTGCCGTGGACACAATTAGGGATTCTTAGACCAGAATTAATCACAATTGGATTAGGATAAAGATAGTGGATACCAAGGGACGATTCCAAGGCTAGTCACAAAACCATCATTTTTCTTTAGTTTTAATTGTCTTAAATTTGATTTTTCTTCTTTTCTTGTTCCTGAATATGCTGAATATGACTTTCCTAAACTACTGATGGTTAAGGAAGTCCATGGGTCATCACTACATGATCAATCAAAATGCTTTAAAGTAGTGAGACTTAAATTTGTCAAGTTCAGAAGGAATAAAGTAGTTTTAATCTTTTTGATACTTATGATTAGTTAGTCTTTAATAAAATTCTTTTTAGTTTAGGATTTAGTTTTCTTTTTCTTTTCTGCATTACAGTTTATTTTGTTTCTATTTTGTAGGTAATAAATGGTTGCTAACCAACTCATTAGAATCTGAGCCTACCTTGAGATCTTTGATTTAAGTTCATCTAGTTGTATACTCTTTTTTCACCCTTTATATTGTGTTGTTTATTTGTTTATTGGATTGTGTGCTGACATTAAGGACAATGCAACATTTTAGTATGGGGGGGGGGGAGTCATTTCATCTTCCATCTTTTCCTTGTTTTGAAAAAAAAAAAATTGAAAAATTTTTGAGAAAATTTTTTAAAAATAGCGTGATTCTTTTCAGTTTTTCTATGGAATTTGCAAGTTAAAATGATTGTAGCTTGGATTCACTTAGACATGATAATTGATGGATCTTGTGTCTTGATTCAAGTGAAGTGGCAATGAATTTTATTTCAATGAATTATGTGATAGTCATTAGCTGGTGAGGATTTGAGCCTTAATTTTTCGATTCTAGTGTGATTAATCTATCACTGCTTTCACTCTAGAACTTGTCTTGACTCTCTATTGAGACAGCATTTGCATGCATGGAAATGATAAGGCATTCATTTCTTTTCTAGCTAGTGAGTCAAAAAGCCAACCTTACATGCATTTTATCCATTGTTTAGCCACTTTAGACTTGTTTTCATTTTCTTGTTGAGTCCATAGCCATGAAAAAAGAAAAAAAAATTGTTTCCCACCTTGTTTTAAGATGCCTTAAGAACTTTAAGGAGCATTACACTTGTTTGGAAAGAGAGAATGTATGTTTTGCATCTATTTAGGCCATGGTTATTCAAAGTTGAGGAAATTATCTTTAAAAAAAATTTGCAAAAAAAAAAAAGCAATGAAAAGAAGAGATAGAAACAAAAAACAAGAGGAAAGCAATAGAAAATAAAGAGAAAAAAAAAGTGTTTCAAGTTGAGTTTGTAGTTGCTTATTGCTAGCTTAAAATAAAGCCTTGAATTACATATGTTCTTCTCTATCCTAGGTATTCTTTTAATTGCTTTTGAAGTTCTAAGGTATCCTTTTGTTTTTTTCCCCTTGTTTTTTTTTTATATCCATTTATTTCATTTCCCTAGCCCTATTACAATCCTGAATAAAGTCCTATTGATTTGTGCTTTGCATTTGGCATGGGTGGTGGAGATTTAGAAGCTTGACAAGCCTATAGTAGTGAACCTGGATAGGTAAAGTTTGAGCAAAACTTATTGCCTAAACACTTGAGAGTTGAGAGTAAACACTAATTGTAATGTCCCGTTTTCATTAAACGATGGAAATGGGCACGTTTTCAAAGCAAGTCCCCTGTGATGAGTGATTCAAGGCCAAATAAAATTTGGATAAAATTTTAAATAATAGAAAATGAGGATTTGAGCCTTGAGTTGCCCAGAAATCGGGGTCGGAGCGATTTGAAAAATTTACCGAAAGGCCAGTGGCATTTTCGTAAATAAGTGTAATTTTGGAAAATCACCTAGGAGGGCTTTTTAAATGGAAATTTTGAGTTGCCCAGGGTTCTCAGAGGCCCCAAAAACCATGGGAAGCCCCGAGACTAGTAAAGCCCCTCCGGTGTACTCTTTCCGATGTCGGTTGACCCAAACTTTGACCGATTCGTTCGGGACGGTTTTAGCTCCGATTTGAGTGATTCCAAAGGTATTTTACTAAATTGGGAACCTCTTTGTTATGATGGAAAAGACGGTTCTAAAAAAGGAGCTAAAACGAAGGAGAAACGAAAATGCTAAGAACGAAGGGCAAAATTGGCATTAAAGTGTTAAAGGAAGCTTCTTTCTTCTTCTTTATATGCCACGTTCTGCCTCCCCCTCTCTAAACCGACTTGCTTCTGCCCATTTTCAGAGGAGAACTCCAGCTCCTTAGGCGCACAAGAGGAGGAGGATTTTGGAGGAAGAAATTCAAGAAAAAGGTAAGAAACTTTAAGACATTCCATATCGTTCCTTTTTGAACCTTGCTCCTCTCCTCTCAAGCTTTCTTTCTATGTTTTTAATGGAGAGTTTGGTGCTGTTTTTGGGGCAGAACAGAGAGGGGAATTTCGAAAATTGAGGGAGTAAGCCAACCAAGTGGAAGAACAAGCCAAAGGAAGCAAGAAAACAAGGTAAAACTTCCATTCTTTGGTAGTTTCTGCCTCCCCCTTCCTCTTGCACGAATTTGACCACCATGAGCCCAATTCTTAGGGGCTGTTTTCTGTCCAATTTATGGAGGGATTAGGGGTTTTAGATGGCAAGGATTAAGAATGAACCAATAGAATCAAGAAAGGAGCATTAGGAAACAAAATGGAATCATTAGGGATCCAAATGCTCCCTTGCAAATCTGAGCTTATATAAATGTTCTTAGGCTTAAATGAATGTTTAAATGTGCTCCTGAGATCCCTAAGAGGTCCTCCATATGCCTCTTCCTCCATGAAAATGGACAAAACCCCATAGAAAGTCATGAACCTAAAAGTTGAAAAAGTGTAGAGCACTTAAGGGGATTGTAAAAACTGATTTAATCTATAAGTTCCCTTGCTTGTTTAAGTGTTTCCTTGACCTCCTACAACTCTTAACAACCTCCCTAAATGGTTCCCCCATCAAGGAAAAATCAAGAAGCCATGAAATCCCATTTATGCTCTAACTTTCGGCCAAGTAGGGATGGCATAGTTAGGGAGAGTTTTAAATTGTTTCAAGCCCATTTTTGAGTCATACATGATGAATGAATGTGAGGGGAAACCTTGGGAAAAATTTAGGAAGCTTAGAGAATGAGTTAGTGCTTTAGGTTCCATATTGTGACCTAAGGAAGCAACATAATGTTAGGCCCTTTGTTTTAATTATGTGATGACTCCAAGAGGCTTAAAAGGAGTCAAGAATCATATTTGAAAAGAAAGAATGAGGCCTAGAAATCATTTGAGGGGTGTTGCTTCATTAGGTGCCTTTATGGACCATAATGGGGATTATAGAGCACTCTAGTACTTAAGCAAGTTGTATGGCTTTAGAGAATGTTTCATGAACCTAATTGGCTCCCAAAAATTGTATTTAGGCCAAGAGAAACCATCTCCACCAAATTGTGGGTGTGTGGCCAAAAGAGGAGGTTTAAAAGCTAAGGAAAAAGTGTGTACTTGCATACAAGGTAGCTCTCTCCACCTTCTCTCATGCATGGATGTGTGTTTAGCTTGTTTTAGAATGCTTGTATGTGTATTTTCAAGCGTTAAAAAGTATGCTAGCATGCCTTTACATGTCATGATCCTTGATGCCATGTTATGTTTTAAATGAATCCATGATGTTTGTATGAGTTTGCTTGAGTGTGGAGAGGCCAAGAACTCTTCCCTTGGGTGAGGATGAGCCAAGAACCCTTGAACTTGGTTGAGACAAAGTAAAGAGTCTCCCAAAAGCAAAGTGGGCTCCCAAGAGTATGGTTGAGTCCAAAGTGCTCAAAGAATGGGTGAGGCAAGTCCAAAATCCACGAGGAGAAGTGTGAGGCCAATCCAAACACTTAGTGAGCTCTTGAATGTCTTGTATGATTGATTCACATGCCAAGTTTGCGTTTAAAATGCCTATGACTTATATTTCTTCCATGCATGCATTTGAGAAGCTTGCTTTGCACATATTATGTATGATTGAATGGGGGATGAACTATTGGGATTCTTTGAATCTCACTCCCTCCTGTCCAATGCTCTAACATGCTAGGTGGACCAAGGAGTTATGGTGAAGGGAGCCAACAACCATGAAAGAAAGAGATTGACAAGCCTAGGCCTAGCTTTCATTCTTCTTGAACCTATAATGAGGTTTCACAAAGTATATGATGTTGTAAATGTACCATGACCCTTGAGGCATGTATAAATACACCATTCTATGATGTTTATATGTATGAATATGATGTATGACCTCTAGCATATGTTTTGAGTATCTAATGCCAAAGTATGAGAATTGAAAGTTTGATGGAAATGTGTATAAGTGAGGGTGAAAAGGCCAAAATGAGATGCAAATGGTTTGGGACCATTTGGGCAGCTTCCCCAAGTCTTAAACATGCTTTTAAACTTGCCCAAAAGATGCCAAGACCAAAGGAAATCCATTTGGCAATTTTGGTACCCAATATGGAGCCAAAATTGACCATAATGGAACCCTATACTACTTTTTGGCCAAACAAGTTAGTCTTGCCCTGAAATTTGGCATACAATTAGGTCTTATTAAGAGCTTTCTGGGAAGCTAAAGATCATAATTTTCGGAGACCTAGAGAATATTTGATGAATTTTCAAAGTTGGGATTTTCTATGGTTTCTGGTATGTGTACTGTTCATACTGGCAGATTTGATTTTCGTGTCACTCGATGGCCAAATGGTGTCCAATGCTTATGAAATTTTATGTTCATAAACTAGAGGTCATAAGCTTTCTGTGGCCACCGAGATCACCTCATTTGGAGGTCTGAGCACAGAGTTATGCATTTTTGAAATTTGCTGTCAGTAACAGTGGTGATTCCAGAGCTCAATCACTGTTCCATCAGTTCCAGATACCTAAACGTATCTGTTTCATTCGAGAATTATTTTTAATGTCAATTTAACATTTCTATCTTCCCAGAATGACTGAATGTGTGTGATTTCAATTTTTGTAGAATTAGTTATGAATTTCAGAAGTTTGCATCAGTAACCTGAATCACAGCCCAGGCAGCCAGTGAGTCTGTAGCTTTTTGGATGTCAAACGTCCTGTGTGATGAATTTTGTGACTTGGACGTATTTGTATTGTGAAGTAGACATCCTGAGCTTTCCAGAATGACAAAGAACACATGATTTAGATTTTTTGAAATTTAGTTATGATTTTCCAAAGTTGGGTCAGAAAATGGAGCAAATCTGGACGAAAATGCAAACATGAATTTTAATGTGTTCCTTTGCTTCCCACGAGTTGTAGACCAAATTTGATAATGGAAATGAGCTATATTCATGTATTTAAGTATGAGAATGTGATAGATGCATTCCTATGGCCCACGGGACTCCGAAAGAAAAATTTTACCAGTAGAAAAATGCATTTTAATTCATAACTCCCTATGCCATTCGAGTGTTTCCATAGAACAAACATAAGATGAGGCATGGGAATTGCATGAATTGAGTCCTAGAAGTATGGTGTTACACTAATCCATGTGAGAGACTATGCATTTTGATTCATTCTTTTCAAATGAAATTGCCATGGAATTTGATTTCTTGATGCAATTGAAGTTAGCTTGGATTGTTGAAGTGTTGAAAAGTTATGATCAGTCTCTAACTTGCGATTTTTACACTTTCTTTTTTATTTTCATTATCCACTTGTTTTCCATTAGCCTATCTTTTGATTTTGAGCTTTGCCCAGGAGTGCAAAGGCTTAACTGTGGAGGAATTTGATAACCATGATTTTTATATGTTTTAATTCTCCTAACTTAAGCATTTTAATGAGCAAATATGGCTTGAGGAGTTTAATTAGGTAAAATTCTATCTTGGTAGCCATTCTTTGCATTAGAGGAATTAATTTACAAATTATTAGTTTTTAATGCTAAATTTTATCTTAAAGAATTTTTGTGAATATTCTTATTTGATTTTTTCCCACTCTTTTGTGTAGAATTTTAATATGTACTTGGAGCTTGAATAAGAATTTGTTTCGAAGAAGAGTTAGGATCAAGTGCACTTTTTGTTGGGCAATAAAATTTGAATGGGAGAAATAAATCATATGTGTAATACAAGAAGGAGAAGCAGTTATGGGATGGGCCTTGCATGAAGAGAACACAACACACGAGGCTTAGATTTTACACTTCCACGTTGCATCATGTCTAGCCACCCATGACGAAGTTAACGTGGGAAGTCACGAGAGAAGAGTACATGGAAAACTTGTGAACAAGGTATGAAAAGAATGTGACTGGGGGACTGAAGTAAGGAGAAGAAGAAAGCACGAAAGAATGAAGGGCTGGAACGTGCAAGGAAGCAATGAGTTAGTGAGTAGAAAAAAAACACACACACAGAGCACGAATAAAATGTAGCAACGTCCAACAGAAATGTGCATGAAAGGAGAAGCTTGAAAGGAGGAGTATGGGCTGGAAAGATGGAAGATTCAAAAGCCACATGTTGAGTGAATGACAAAGTAACCACGGGCTGCATAAGACCAGTAGCTGAACAAGGAAGAAGCAACTCCAGAATAAGGAGCAGCTAACGTAGAATGAAGGAGGCATGCAACTCGAGTTAAGCGTAGAACGTGAAAAGTGGAAATAAGAGGACCATCCACGAAAGCACTTGAATAGAGCTACATATGCATGTAGGAACAGAAACAGCCACACATGTAAACTAGAAGCAACAAGAAGCCAAATGGGAATAAAGGAGAACTCCATGTGAGAAGGTGGAGTTTGAGCTGAACAGATAAGCTATGAGCAGAATCTACACAAAGGAGAAACACGTGAAATGGAAGGCTGGATAGAGTGTGGAAAAGGAAGAAGCTACATGCAGAAGTTATGTGGAATGGGAGCTAAGAAAGATGCTGGAGCTACATCTGGACAGCAGCAGAATAATAAAAATGCTGAAGCAAAATAAAGTGGGTCCCACATTTATTTACACACGAAGGAGCTGCAGGGAATTGAAATAAAAGATGGAGCACGTGTTTCTCACAAGGGAATTAAAAAAATACCTTCGGGCAGAGGCAAATTGACCTCGTCATTCCATCATCACGTGATTCATTCATTTATCATCCTATTCATTTCGCCCATTCCCTTCGTCCATTCACGTCATTCCACTTCACGCCCCCTTCGTCCACACCACGTAGAACCACGCCATAGCCATTTTCATAATCCATTTCTTCCATTTTCCTTCCACCTCCATGAGAGCTTAATTGAAGATTGTGATTAGCTTGGAAGACAACCTTGGCTGAAGCTTGTATCCATGGATGAGCAACATTTTTGGCTAAGATTTTCTTATTTTTCTAGCACTTTTTTTTTCTTATATTCTCTTGGTTAAGATTGTATTGGATTTGGAATGTGTATTATCTATAGTTAGTGGTTGGTTAGACACTAATTAGGATGCTTTTTCTTGATTAATTGATTGGATTAAATACTGAATTTTCCATTTTCTTGCCATTATCCAAGTGTACAATCAAGGTGTTTGATGAAATGCTTGTGACAATTGGTGTGCTTAATTGTCTATTTGTAGATTCTTTAGTGTTTAGTTGGTTAATTAAACATCTTTGGATGATGATTCAGAGGATAATTAATCAGTTAATCAATCAATTTTAGTGTTCAAAGGTCTTAATCACAAGAATTAGTAATTTAATGGTAGTTGAGGTTTCAATTAACATCAAATTGCTAGTATCTTGAATCTTGAATGGTAATTCAAGATCATTTGCAAATGAACATAATTAGGGACTCTTAGGCCAGAGTTAATCACAATTGGATTAGGATAAGGATAGTGGATACCAAAGGACAATTCCAAAGTTAGTCGCAAGCCCATTATCAACCATAATTCATCCAATTAAGTAGAAATTAGGAAATTTATTTCAATTTAGTTTTCAGTTAGTTTAATTCAATCAAAAAACCCCCCAAATTAGATAGCTTTTAGGACCTTTAACATTTAGAAAACTCAATTAAGTATTGAACTCCATTTTCAAGGGAGATGACCTAAGTTGTGCCACTAGCTACATATTTAGTTCAACCTAGTTTTATTTTGAGGGTTGCGAGCCTCATCTTCCATTCACAGAACACACACCACGCCATCTCCTCCATTCCATCTTCCATTCTCCACCTCCAACCACCATAATATGAAGCTCTAATCTCCATCTATGACTAGTGTGACGACCCTAATTTCTAATCTCGATAATTAAGATTAAACATGCGATTAGTCATTATCGGTCATGAAAATGTGGACAAACCTTAATGTGATTAGAGTCATCATTCATACGATCATATACTCTCATATTCATAAGGGAATTAAACACACATTTATACGCCTTGGATTCTATTACTCATCATTTATGACTCATCCTAATGACTCTAGATCATCCCTTATGATTAACATATGGAAAACCAGAGTTTTCTAGGTAATATAAGTGTTTTAGCGTGTTAGCCGCGGGCAAATTACTATTCGCCACGGCCAATTCCTTTCTATTTTTACTACTCACTTCGTCATTCGCCGCGGCGAGTTGGACCTTCGTCGCGGCCAACCTACATGGCACCGCGGTAAAAAAGCCTCCTGGAGCTTCCTCGCTCGCCTCTCAATATTGGCCGCGGCCAACTACTCCTTCCGCCGCGGCCAATTCCTCTCTGGAATGCCGGGGACATTTTCCTAAAAGTTAGCCGCGGCCAATTCCATAATTCGCCGCGGTGAATTTCTCTCGAGATGACTTCCAGTTTGACCTCTCACATTTCGCCGCGGTGAATTCCTCTCTGGAACTCTCCCTGGGCAACTTTGCCACTATTGGCCACGGCCAACCATATTTTAGCTGCGGCTAAACTCGTCCAGATCCTATAACTCTGAATTTCTTGCCTCCTACTCTCCACTCTCCTTCCATTAACACCCTAGGGCTCCTCTATCTTCATTGTGGGGCTCAAATGTCCTTCATTAGTCTAATTTAACTAGTTAATCTATCCTCTCTAAGTCAAGATTTAATGGGTCATTTTCTTTTCTCTAATTATCCTATGATAGCAAGTCCATATATCAGCAAGTTTGTAAAATAACAATAACATGAGTTCATAGTAATATATATATCAAGATTTCATTTCTAATAATAAGCTATTTCAGACTTCAACAAGGATCATAGCAGATATCATAAATCCATTCATCAATTACCAATTTACAATAAAGCCTACTCCTCAATAAGTACTCGATATATTATCAAAATACAGATTCCTACACTTGGCAATATAGATACATCATGATGCTATACAAGACTTAACAAAAACTAGCATCTATCCTATTCTACTCAGACCAAGTGTAGTTCCCTCACACCGGGCCTCAGCTCATGGATGTTCATCCACTTGCTTACCCTTATCCTTACCCGAAGAACCTTCACCTGAAATTGTAATCCCATAAAACGGGGTGAGATATAAATCTCAGTAACCAAGTCAATTCCATCATATAATCCAGTTTAATTAACATATATGCATGAATCACAATCAACATCAGAATCATATCAGTCACCTCAGCAAATGATACGATTAGGCTATCATGATTACTATCCCATACTAGCAATCATATTTAAACATGTTAAAGGCCATTAACACTGGGAGAGGCCTGTCCACGGCACCTACTCCCCATTGAGCACAAGCAGGGCTCAGTGCATCTGGGGTTGATCATACCCGATGCTCAATCGTAGCACATGCACGGGTGGCAGCCGCACCACAGCTCCACCATGGACTCACAAGGTCCAATCATCATGCAACAGATAGCCAACCAATTCATTCAGCAAATTTCAAATCATTCATATACAACAAATATGAAATTAAACAGATACATGTATGGAATTAATGTAAACCCCAGTTACCTCACTTGTAGACAGAGTTGCAACAGCCAGCAATGGTACAGAGTCTCCCTATAATCATAGCATCAAATAATTACTACTCTAATCCATCATTAATAGTGACAACAAGTACCCAAGGGATTTAAATGCTATTAACTACCTAAGGAAGACTTACCCAACTACCACAAATACCAAATTCGGATTTTAGGGTCCTCTTCTAGAAATCTCAATATTCCACCCAAAATGCTAAGCAATTTCGTACAAAATTAATACCCATAATATAAATTAGCTATGGGGTCTCAAACCAATCAAGAAAGCATCAAAATAGGGGGTTTAAACTCACCTAATACCAGCCCCAACCTCAACATACGAATTTCACCAAGCAAACCCCCAAACACCCACATTTCAGATTTTGGGCATGATGAAAACTCTCCAAATGAAAAACTAATCAGACCAAATTAAAGAGAAATATGAGAAGATTAAGTTGTATAACTATTACCTTAGCTAAGTCTTGCTCCAAATGTGAGAAAAGATGGAATTAAGTCAAGAACCCTAGCCTCTCCTCCTCACCTCCGAATTTCTCTTATATTTTTTGTGTTTCAGCAAATGGGGGGAAAAGTGGCTGAAGCATTAGGGTTTTAGGTGGGTTTAAGTTGGGTCAAAGGGTTGGGTCATGGGTTGCTCCAAGTCCAAATCCAACTGGGTTTCAGATTTTGCTTGTTGGGCCAGTTTTGAAGTGTTGGGCTGCAGAATTTCTTTAGGCCAGTTTCATACATTAGGTTGCTGAAGTTTAATTGGGTTTGGGCCAAGTTTGAAGGGTTCAAGGGCTTGGGTCTGCACCTAATTCATTGGGCCTCCCTTAGCCTCTTATCATGTTCCATTAATTTGGGCCTAGATGTAATTTCTATCCTAAATAAATTCTCAAATCCATATTAATAATTTATTTCTCTAAAATTTCTATTCACTAACTTGCCCAATTATCCTATATTAATTGTCCTTAATTAACCTTAATCCATGATTAACACCTTAATTAATTTTGGGGTGTTACATTCTTCCTTCCTTTTAGAAATTTTGTCCTCAAAATTAGACATACCTTACTCAAATAATGCAGGATAATCCTTCCTCATTACTTCTTCTGTTTCCCAAGTTGCTTCGTCTGGAGTAAGTCCCTTCCATACTACCTTTACTAGGAGGATGTCCTTATTACGCAGCTGTTTGACTTTTGAGTCCACAATCCTTTCCGGCTCAACCACATAAGACAAATCATCTTGTAGATGCACATTCTCATGCTCAATGACATGTAAAGGGTTTGGGTGGTACTTTTTCAGTTGGGACACATGGAACACATCATGCAAGTTAGCCAGGTTTGGAGGTAAAGCAACTCTGTAGGCCACGGGTCCTATCCTTTCAAGGATTTGGAAAGGACCAAGATAACGAGGACTGAGCTTTCTCGTCCTGATAGACCGTCCTACCCCCGTCACCGGAGTAGCCTTAAGGAACACATGGTCTCATACCTCAAATTCTAAAGGTCTCCTTCTTTTATCTACATAACTCTTTTGCCTACTCTGGGCAGCCAATAATTTCTTTCTAATGAGTTCTATCTGGTGGGTGGTTTGGTCCACTATGTCTGGACCTAAGAGACTCCTCCAACCCAGCTCTACCCAACACAAGGGTGACTGACATTTCCTCCCATAAAGTGCCTCAAATGGTGCCATTTGGATACTGGAATGGTAACTATTATTATAAGCAAACTTAGCTAAAGGCAAGTACACCTCCCAACTCCCTTTCAATTCTAGCACACTAGCTCTCAGCATGTCCTCAAGAGTCTGAATGGTCCTCTCAGTCTGTCCATCAGACTGAGGATGATAGGCAGTACTAAAATTGAGACTAGTACCTAAAGCTTCTTGTAGAGACTGCCAAAATTTTGATGTGAATCTTGGGTCTCTATCTGACACAATGCTATTAGGAACACCATGTAACCTTACAATCTCACGAACATACAGTTGAGCTAGTCTATCTAGAGGATAAGTAGCTCTAATAGGTAGAAAGTGGGCAGACTTCGTCAATCTATACACAATCACCCAAATAGCATCGTAACCCGAGGGTGTTCTAGGAAAACCCATCACAAAATCCATGGATATACTATCCCATTTCCATTCTGGAATCTCTAAAGGGTGTAACAAACCTGTGGGTCTTTGGTGTTCAATCTTAACCCTCTGACAAATTAGACACCTAGCCACAAACTCTGCTATATCTGACTTCATTCTAGGCTACCAAAAGCTCTTCTTTAAATCCCTATACATCTTAGTGGTGCCCGGATGAATGGTGTATCGACTCTTATGAGCTTCTGATAACACTATGTTCCTAAACTCTTCATCCTTGGGTATGCACACTCTACCCTGATATCTCACCAAGCCATCTTCTGATAGGTCAAAATCCTTGACCTCACCACTACCCAGTTGCTCTCTAATTCCTCCCCAGTAGGCATCTAACTCTTGGGCTTCTTTAATCCTTTTTCTAAGGTCATTTTCTATCCTCAATTCTCCCAAAAGAAGACTACTAGGGTTCATTGAAATTGATAAATTCAAATCTCTCATCTCCTCAATCAACCGTTGCTCTCTAAGCATCATCATTGCCATGTGAATAGATTTCCTACTTAAGGCATCGGCGACCACATTCACCTTCCCTGGATGATACTTTAAGGAAAAATCGTAATCCTTAAGGAACTCCATCCACCTCCTTTGCCTCATGTTCAACTCCTTTTGGTCAAACAAGTACTTCAAACTTTTATGATCACTATACACCTCAAATTGGGCACCATAGAGATAGTGCCTCCAAATTTTAAGGGCAAAAGCTATAGCAGCTAGTTCTAGGTCATGGGTAGGGTAATTCTCCTCATGGGGTCTAAGTTGTCTAGAAGCATAGGCTGTCACCCTACCTTGTTGCATTAAGACACACCCTAATCCCTTCTTGGAAGCATCACTATAGACTGTGAATGTCTCTTGAGGGTCAGATATCACTAACACAGGTGCGGTGGTAAGCTTATCCTTAAGCTCTTGAAAGGCATTCTCACACTTAGCATCCCACACAAATGGTTAGTCCTTCCTAGTCAGTTTTGTCAAAGGCATGGCTAATTGAGAAAATCCCTTAATGAATCTTCTATAGTAGCCAGCTAGACCTAAGAAGCTACGGATTTCGGTCACAGTTTTGGGTCTATCCCAATTCAGTACCACCTCTACCTTGCTAGGATCTACCGCTACCCTTTGTTCTGATATCACATGACTTAGGAATTTGACCTCCCGCAACCAAAACTCACACTTGCTCAAATTAGCATACAACTGATGCTCTCTCAAGGTTTGAAG
This sequence comes from Erythrophleum fordii, assembly GCA_032878935.1. NCBI lineage: Eukaryota > Viridiplantae > Streptophyta > Magnoliopsida > Fabales > Fabaceae > Erythrophleum > Erythrophleum fordii. The sequence continues at coordinate 23,227,490 of JAVQMF010000054.1, read as the reverse complement.
AACTATCCTAAGATGCTCTTCATGCTCTTCACTACTTTTAGAGTAGATGAGGATCTCATCAATGAATACTACCACAAACCGGTTAAGATAAGGCCTAAAAATCCTATTCATGTAATCCATGAAAATGGCAGGGGCATTGGTTAACCCAAAAGGCATAACTAGGAATTCATAATGGCCATACCGAGTCCTAAAGGCAGTTTTAGGTACATCCTCAGCCTTGACTCTAAGTTAGTGATATCCCGATCTAAGGTCAATCTTTGAAAAGACCGACGCTCCAGCTAATTGGTCAAGCAAGTCATCAATTCTGGGTAAAGGGTATTTATTCTTAACAGTCGCTTGGTTCAGTTGCCTATAGTCAATGCAAAGTCTAAGGCTACCATCCTTCTTCTTGACAAATAGCACTGGTGCTCCCCATGGAGACACACTTGGCCTAATAAACCCTTTCTCAAGTAACTCTTCTAATTGACTCTTCAACTTAACCAACTCGGCAGGCGCCATTCTATATGGGGCCTTAGAGATTGGACCAGTACCGGGTACCAAATCAACAGAAAATTCTAGCTCTCTCTCTGGAGGTAGTCCACTAAACTCCTTAGGGAAAACCTCAGGAAACTCCTTAATCACAGGTATATCCTCCAACCCATCATCAACCTCAACATGCAATGAAAAGAATACTAGAAACCCTTGGCATCCATGCCTAAGGCACCTCCCGGCTTGGCCGGCAGACACACAAGTAAGCTCAGTCATAGGACAAGTTTTAGGTATGTTTGCGGGTAAGGAAATAGTTTTACGATTGCAGTCAAGTATCACATTATTAGCAGACAACCAGTCCATACCAATGATTACATCAAAATCACACAAAGGGATACAAATCAAGTCAAGGGTAGTACAACGGCTATCCAATTGTACAGCACAATTTAAGCATACATCAGATGTAATCATAGAATATCCAGTAGGGGTGGACACAGACAACTCAAATGGCAACAGGCTAATTTTAAGACCCAGACGCTTAACACAGGCATATGAGACGAATGAGTCGGTCGCACCTGAGTCAAACAATGCATCTACGACATGATTATGGACAAGTAAAGTACCTCGGATCAGACTAGGGGATCTACTAGCCTCTTACTGCGTAAGGGCGAACACCCTTCCTTGGATAGGCGGCTTAACTGATGAGGCCGACTCACGTGACATCGTGCAAGTCCTCGCATAGTGTCCCGGCTTTCCACAATTGTAACACACTGGACAAGGCCCACTCTTATGGTTCTTCCCACATTTGGTACAAGTGGGTGGGGCACTCATTGTAATCCTCGGTGGTCCCATGCTTCTTCTTTGAGGGACATTTCTTGGGGGTGGTCTCCTACCCCAAGAGCCACTCCCACTATGGGTTCCTTTCTTGCTTCCGCCCTTAAAGGGCTCCATGCCCCGGTCACGTTTTCCTTTCAGGGTCTTCTTTCTCTTGGCCTCACTCTCCATCATGGCCCTCTCTGTCACTCTACACTTCTCTACTAACTCATCAAAGTTGCAGATTTGTAGAGACATAATTTTATCCTTGATCTCTGGTCTCAGGCCTCTCTCAAATTTCTTAGCTTTCCAGGGCTCATTGTCAAACCTTTTCAGGTAGGAGGAGAAGCGAGACAACTGAATGAATTTGGTCGCATATTGGTCTACATTCATATCCCCTTGCTCAAGGAAGTTAAACTCAGCCTCCTTGTCGGCCCTCATTGGTAGTGGGAAGTATTTGCTTTCAAATGCCGTTTGAAAGCTCTCCCAGGTCAAGGGTATCTCCCTTGCAATCAGCAATCTGGAGGCATTCCTCCACCAATATTCAGCCTCTCCTTCCAACTTGTAGATAGCCAGCTTGGCCTTTTGTTCGGTGGTGCAAGTCATAACCCCAAATATTTTTTCCAATTGCATAAGCCACCTCTCGGCTTTATCAGTGTCTAACTCCCCCGAAAATGATGGAGGGTCAGCCTTTCTAAATTTGGACAACACCACAGAGAGGTCACCATCCTCCCTTAGGTGTCCCCCACTAGGGTTATGACCAGCCCCCATACGGTTGTCCATCGGCAACTCCTGATTTGGCTTATTCATACTTTCATGTAGCTGTTGCAGCACTTGTATGGTCGCTACATGAGCGTCGGCTTGCTCTTGAAGCCGGTCAGTCATCGCCCTCACTGTGGTTTCATGGGCCTCAGCTTGTTCCCTCATACGGTTGGCCATTGCAGCCATGGCCTCTTGCATCTCTCTTAGCATCTCAGTTGTTTCTCTACGGGTAGCCATCTAACTCTTCAATGCTACAAGCACAACCACAAGCATCCCCATTAAGCTACAGCCCAAGGCAAACAACACACACTCCACCCATGGCAGATATATGTATAGGTATGAAAGTTATCATTAGATCATAATGTTCCTATTCCTATCATGCATGCATCATGATTGCCAAGTTTTCTAACAACAAAGATGTAAATCAAACACATTTGCCTAAACCATTGCTCTGATACCAATTGTGATGACCCTAATTTCTAATCTCGATAATTAAGATTAAACATGCGATTAGTCATTATCGGTCATGAAAATATGGACAAATTTAAACCTTAATGTGATTAGAGTCATCATTCATATGATCATATACTCTCATATTCATAAGGGAATTGAACACCCATTTATACGCCTTGGATTCTATTACTCATCACTTATGACTCATCCTAATGACTCTAGATCATCCCTTATGATTAACATATAGAAAACCAGGGTTTTCTAGGTAATATAAGTGTTTTAGCGTGTTAGCCGCGGGCAAATTACTATTTTCCACAGCCAATTCCTTTCTATTTTTACTACTCTCTTCGTCACTCACCGTGGCGAGTTGGACCCTCGCCGCGGCCAACCTACATGGCGCCGCAGCAAAGAAGCCACCTGGAGCTTCCTCGCTCGCCTCTCGATATTGGCCGCGGCCAATTACTCCTTCCGCCGCGGCCAATTCCTCTTTGGAATGCCGGGGACATTTTCCTAAAAGTTAGCCGTGGCCAATTCCATAATTCGCCGCGGTGAATTTCTCTCGGGATGACTTCTAGTTTGACCTCTCACATTTCGCCGCAGCCAATTAGCATTTCGCCACGGCGAATTCCTTTCTGGAACTCTCCCTGGGCAACTTCACCACTATTGGCTGCGGCCAACCATATTTTAGTCGCGGCTAAACTCCTCCTGATCCTATAACTTCGAATTTCTTGCCTTCTACTCTCCACTCTCCTTCAATTAACACCCTAGGGCTCCTCTATCTTCATTGTGGGGCTCAAATATCCTTCATTAGTCTAATTTAACTAGTTAATCTATCCTCTCTATGTCAAGATTTAATGGGTCATTTTCTTTTCTCTAATTATCCTATGACAGCAAGTCCATATATCAGCAAGTTTGTAAAATAATAGTAACATGAGTTCATAGTAATATATATATCAAGATTTCATTTCCAATAATAAGCTATTTCAGACTTCAACAAGGATCATAGCAGATATCATAAATCAATTCATCAATTACCAATTTACAATAAAGCCTACTCCTCAATAAGTACACGATATATTATCAAAATACAGATTCCTACACTTAGCAATATAGATACATCATGATGCTATACAAGACTTAACAAAAACTAGCATCTATCCTATTCTACTCAGACCAAGTGTAGTTCCCTCACACCGGGTCTCAGCTCATGGATGTTCATCCACTTGCTTACCCTTATCCTTACCCGAAGAACCTTCACTTGAAATTGTAATCCCATAAAACGGGGTGAGATATAAATCTTAGTAACCAAGTCAATTCCATCATATAATCCAGTTTAATTAACATATATGCATGAATCACAATCAACATCAGAATCATATCAGTCACCTCAGCAAATGATACGATTAGGCTATCATGATTACTATCCCATACTAGCAATCATATTTAAACATGTTAAAGGCCATTAACACTGGGAGAGGCCTGTCCACGGCACCTACTTCCCATTGAGCACAACCAGGGCTCAGTGCATCTGGGGTTGATCATACTCGATGCTCGATCGTAGCACATGCACGGGTGGCAGCCGCACCACAGCTCCACACTCACAAGGTCCAATCATCATGCAACAGATAGCCAACCAATTCATTCAGCAAATTTCAAATCATTTATATACAACAAATATGAAATTAAATAGATACATGCATGGAATTAATGTAAACCCCGGTTACCTCACTTGTAGACAGAGTTGCAACAGCCAGCAATGGTACAGAGTCTCCCTATAATCATAGCATCAAATAATTACTACTCTAATCCATCATTAATAGTGACAACAAGTACCCAAGGGATTTAAATGCTATTAACTACCTAAGGAAGACTTACCCAACTATCACAAATACCAAATTCGGATTTTAGGGTCCTCTTCTAGAAATCTCAATATTCCACCCAAAATGCTAAGTAATTTCGTACAAAATTAATACCCATAATATAAATTAGCTATGGGGGTCTCAAACCAATCAAGAAAACATCAAAATGGGGGGTTTAAACTCACCTAATACCAGCCCCAACCTCAACATACGAATTTCACCAAGCAAACCCCCAAACACCCACATTTCAGATTTTGGGCATGATGAAAACTCTCTAAATGAAAAACTAATTGGACCAAATTAAAGAGAAAGATGAGGAGATTAAGTTGTATAACTATTACCTTAGCTAAATCTTGCTCCAAATGTGAGAAAAGATGGAATTAAGTCAAGAACCCTAGCCTCTCCTCCTTACCTCCGAATTTCTCTTATATTTTTTGTGTTTCAGCAAATGGGGGGAGAAGTGGCTGAAGCATTAGGGTTTTAGATGGGTTTAAGTTGGGTCAAAGGGTTGGGTCATGGGTTGCTCCAAGTCCAAATCCAATTGGGTTTCAGATTTTGCTTGTTGGGCCAGTTTTGAAGTGTTGGGCTACAGAATTTCTTTGGGCCAGTTTCATACATTGGGTTGCTGAAGTCTAATTGGGTTTGGGCCAAGTTTGAAGGGTTCAAGGGCTTGGGTCTGCACCTAATTCATTGGGCCTCCATTAACCTCTTATCATGTTCCATTAATTTGGGCCTAGATGCAATTTCTATCTTAAATAAATTCTCAAACCCATATTAATAATTTATTTCTCTAAAATTTCTATTCACTAACTTGCCCAATTATCCTCTATTAATTATCCTTAATTAACCTTAATCTATGATTAACACCTTAATTAATTTCGGGGTGTTACAACTAGCAAGGAAGAAGGACCTTAGTGCAAGCTTGAATCCATGGAATTTCAAACAGAATTTTTGGCTAAGAATTTCTATTTTCCTACACTTTTTCTCTTTCATATATTGTCTTGGTTAAGTTGTATTTGATAGAGAATTTGTATAATTATGATTAGTGGCTGGTTAGACACTAATTAAGAAGCCTTTTTGTTGATTACTTGATTAGATTGGAATTTGATTTTTCATTATTCTCTAATTTTCCATTTGTGCCACGAAGGTGTTCGATAAAATGCATGAGTGAGATTATGTGCTTGATTGCTTGATTTAAGAATTTTTTGGTGTTTAGTTGGTCAATTAAACATCTTTAGATGATGATTCAGAGGCTAATTAATCAGTTAATCAATCAAATTAGGTGTTCATTGATCTTAAAGACAAGAATTAACAATTTAATATGGGGTTGAGGTTTCAATTCAACATTAGATTGTTAATCCCTTGATTCTTGTGTAGTAACTCAAGATACATTTGTCGTGCACACAATTAGGGACTCTTAGGCCAGAATTAATCATAATTGGATTAGGACAAAGCTAGTCACAAGATTATCCTTCATCCACAGTTCATATAATTAGGTAGCAATTAGGAATTTTGATTCAATTTATTTTTAAGTTAGTTTAATTCAATAAAAAACTTCCAAATTAGATAGTTTTTAGGATTTTTAATATTTAGAAAACCCAAGGGAGATGACCTAGGTTGTGCCACAAGCTACATATTTAGTTTAACCTAGTTTTATTTTGAGGGTTATGCGACGAGCCCGTCAAAGACCTTTTGATCCATTAATGCTAAGAGATCTCATTAATAGAGAGGAAGAAGAAAAACATGCATATGAAGCTCTTAAGGAAGAGATGATTGCATGGACTAAAAAATATATTCTTCTTTAAAACTTGAATTTATATTATGGTATGGTGAACACACACACAAACACATTCATAAGCTAGAGAATCATTTTTTAATATTTTCATAATTGACTTGTGTTCCTTCCTTATCTTTTCTGATCTTACATATAGATTGATGCAATCAAATTGAGTCATGAATCCTATATTTCAAAAAGAAATTATTGTACTTGGTTAAGTAATTTATATTTTTAATATGTTTTACTTGGGGACAAATAAAAGGCTAAGTTGGGCAGGTGTGAAAAGTCTTATTTTGATACATTTTTCAATGGGTTTTCATTGGACTTACCATGGGTTTTCATTGTTTTTAGGCCTACTTATATATAAATTTACTTAAAATTGGATTTCTTGGTGATTGGATGTGATTAGAGCCTAATATCAATTTTCCTCCAAGTGTTAGGACTAAATTGCAATATTTTCAGTGTTTTGGTTTTTATCTATAAATCCTCTAAGTTTATGGCTAATTTGTGAATATAGGAAGCCATGATGTTATTTTATAATTAGGATTTGTCTTGTGTGCTTTAAATGTGTTTCGTTTACTTTAATTCTAGTTGTTTCCATTTTGTTTTATACAACATTAGTGTAAATAAATGAAGAAATCAAGCCATGGGAGTGAAAGATCAAAGTCTAGGGACCAAAGTATAAAAAATGAAGATTTTGGACATTGCTACTATTTTTTGCCAATGCTTATTGGTCATCATGATAAGATCTATGATGGTTGTGATGAGCAAGCAAGCTTCTTGAACATGCCACTTACTCATTTTAGCGAACTAATTTTTGGTTGATCCAATTTTACCTTTAACCATTGCACTATCTCTATATTTATAGCTTCAACTAAACTATTAGTTTGTGAGTGGTTCATAAGAGAGAATCTTTGTTTGATTCTATAATCCAAGTAGTATTGTCTGAACCTTTGGCCTGTGAATTGGGTTTTATTATTTGAGCTCATGATCTTAGGAATTCCAAATTTGGTGATGATATGACAATGCATGAAGCTAATAACTTGTACTATGGTGATAGTGGTCACAACTTAAACTTCCAACCATTTGGTAAAGTAATCCATTACTATGATGGTGAATTTCCATCCTTTTGTTGCTTTCGTGAATGGACCTACAGTATCAATATCCCATTTAATGAAAAGGCAAAAGTTTAAGATTCTATGAAGCTCCTCTCAAAAAAATTGAATGTAGTTATTGCATCTTTGGCACTTATCGCATGTTTTTAAATATTCCCTAGTTTTAGTGGGTAAGCTTGGCTAGTAGTATCCAAGATGCATGACTTTTTAAGTAAGCATCCTTCCTCTTACATGATTGGTGCAATCTACTTCATGCACCATTTTTAACACAATTTTTGTTTCTAAAGGAGTTATACATGTTAACAATGGTCCACTTCTTGATTTATAATACAAAACATTGTTGATCATAGTAAAAGGGGTCACTTATTTTACTATATTCTTTATTTGTTCAAGATCGTAAAGTAGGTATCTTCCTTTAGGTATAATTTGATTAGGGTACATTAGGTTTATTATTGTTTTTCTATAATTGGGAACACCTCAATTTTGTCAATACTTAGGGTGGCTAACTACTCGTAGTCTTTATCAATGGCATTCAAGGCTGCTAATTTTGATAGAGTGTCAACTTGCACATTTTTACTAGAGGATGTGATTTATGTCAAATTTCTTGAAACTAGCCATGGGCTCTCTAATTGTTTTAGCATACTTAACCGTATTAATCCATTTGGCTTTGTATACTCTTTTAAGTTATTTTCTTACAGTTAAGAGTTCATGTATACCTTTAGGTTTTTGGTTCCTTCTTATTTGGTGAGTTTTAACTTAGTGATAAGTGCCTTCTATTATGATACATTATTAGACATTATGAATTCAAATTTTAATGAGCATTTAGGAGTTTTTTCAACTAGGCCTATTAAAATTAGCCCCACCTTAAAACATTTGTTATTTGAGTATCCATCCATATGAATAATCCATATGGAGCTTTTATGAAGGTCTTTTTCACTTCCTACCCTTAAAACTTCAATGATGAAATATGTTAAGATTTATCTGTTGACATCACTTTGAGGTTGATATAAGATGTCAAATTGAAATAACTTATTGTTCATTTGGTCAATTTTCCTAATAGTTTAGGGTTATAAAGGGTTTGTCAGAGTGGCTTGTTGGTGAAAATGATAATAAAGTAGGCTTAGAAGTATAGGTGTACTCTTTGAGCAATTATGATAAGGCAATATGTTAACTTTCTTAATTTTATGTAATTATTTTTTGTCACTTGTAATATTTTTATTACAAAGTAATTAGGTGTTGGATACCTTTTTTTTCTTGGACTAGGGCAAAAGTTATGCATTCTCCTAAGACAAAGAGGTAGACATATGTGGGTGCTTATTAGGTTGGGGGTATCAACAACATTAATGAGCTTAAGTACTTTTTAAATTGCTAGTATACTTTTTCACATTCTTCTATCCATTGAAATTCTTTTGTTGCTCACAAAATTTTGAAGAATAGGAGGCATTTATTTGAGATTTTTTTTTTCACATAAATATGTTGATGGCTACCATTCTTCTTGTCAAAATTTATACATCTTTTTTAGTTTACAAGGAAGGAAGTTTTAGGATGGCTTGCACTTTTTGTGGATTGGCTTCTACTTCCTTTTAGTTTATCATGAAGCCTAAGAATTTTCTCATTTTTACCCTTAATGTGCACTTGCTTAGGTTTAGTTTCATATTGTAAGCTCGAAGGATTTTAAAAGTTTATTTCAAATTAGCTATGTGATCCTTTTGCTCCTTGCTTTTGAGAAGCATATCATCCACATAAGCTTTTATATTTCTACCCATTTGCTTTTTGGAAACCTTATTTACTAGCTTTTGATAGGTGGCTCTGGTATTTTTAAAGCAAAGGGTATAACTATGAAGCAGTATGTTCCTTCTTCTATGATGAATATGGTCTTTTCCATATCTTCTTCTACCATTTGGATTTAGTTGTACCTTGAATACTCATCTACAAAAATTAAGTATTTATATCATGAATAGTTTTATACCATTTTGCAAATGTTTGGGAGGGAATAGCTATCTTTTGGGCATGCTTTATTTAGGTTGGTAAAATCTACACACATTCACTATTTTCCATTGGCTTTCTTAACCATTACTAGGTTTGCTAAGAATTCGAGATATAGAACTTCCCTAATGAAGCTTGCATTGAGTAGCTTTTGTACTATTTGTTATATCATGATTCTTTTCAGTTTCTTGAAGACTCTTTTCTTTTGCTTTACTAGTTTCTTGCTTGAGTCTACAACTAGCTCGTGAATAATTACTTTAGGGTTGATTCCTGGCATGTAGGAGATAAACATGAGAAAACATTAATATTTTTATATTAGAATTGGTTTAGTTCAACTGCTTCCTTTGGAGTTAGTTCTTTCCCTATTTATAGGTACTTTTATGGGTCTTCATGGACTTGGAATTTTTTAAGCTTGTTGTGGGCTTTTAGTTGTAGTTTTTTTTTTTTTTTTTCATTTTCTTCTCTTGTCTAAGATTTCAACATTTAATACTTCTCTATTCTTATTCTTTCTAGAGACTTTCCTACTTAGACATTTTTTTGTAGATATTGCTAGTTGATTTGTTAAGGTTATATTTGTTTTAAGGAGTTGCTTAGTTTTCTTCGTGTTTTCTTCACTTCTTTCTATCAGCGAGCTCTTTTTCCTTTTATTTCTTTACTCTCCCTCTTCTTCATTACTGATTTTGTGGCATTTACTGCATAACTTCGTGCTATCTTTTGATCTCTTTAGATTGTGTCTTAACCTTTAAAGGTGCGAAATTTAAGTGAGAGGCTGTAAGGGTAAACTGTAATGAATGTAATTTTTGTAAAATGATAAAATAAAACATATAAAAGTAAGTCCTCTGAAATGACCTAGATAATGTCTTAAAAAATTTGGGTTGAGTCCTAGACTCTTAAAAATGATAATTCTAGGCTCAGACGGAAAGAAAAATAGAGTTAGGATAGAGAAACAATTTGTAAGAGAAATTGACAAAATGCAATAGTATTTTCATAAATAAATGCAACTTTTGAAAACCACATAGGAGGGCTTTTTAAATGAAATTTTTGAGTTGTCTAAGGTTCTCAAAGGCCCTAAAAACTATGGGAAGCCCCGGGACTGGTAAAGCCTTTCTGGTGTATATTTTTCAATGTCAGTTGACTTGAACTTTGGCCGATTTGTTCGGTAAGATTTTAGCTCCAAATTGAGTGATTCCAAAGGCATTTTATTAAATTGGAAACCTAAATTTTATAATGGAAAAGACGGTTCTAAAAAAGGAGCTAAAACAAAGTTGAAAGGAAATTGCCATTATGGAAGGATAAAATTGAAATTTTTGAAAAAGTATGCTTCTAGAAACTCTTACACACTTCTCCTTTCTTCTTCCACCTTCTTAAGCATGAAATTTTCTGCCCAAAATACAGAAGTTGATATGCTCTCTTAGGTGCATCAAAAGGGGAAGAAAAGGAGGAGAAAAATCAAGGAAAAGGTAAGGAGATTTGTAGATTTTCATGCTCTATCTTCCTCCAATCTTGTTCCTTTCCTTTCCTCCTTTCTTTCTATGGTTTAGTTAAGCTTTTTGGTTCTGTTTTAGGTCCAGAACCAAGGGGAGAATTTCAAATTTTCCAAGGAGAAGAGAACTAAGGAGAAAGACACTTGAAAGCTCACTTGAATCCTAGGTAATCCTTATTTTTTGTTGCATCTTCTCTTCCCCCTCCCTTTGTGTGTATTTTGGCCAAGAATAGAACGAAAGGAGGGGAGGATGTTCTGTCCAAATACAAGGAAGGAACAAGGGTTTTAGGTCATGGGGAGATGGAATATGGCAAGAAATTCTAAGAAGAACTAATAGAAAACAAGTTAGAAAAGTGTAGTGTTTTCTAGGATTTTGTAAAATCTGATTTTGCGTGAATGTTTCCTTGGCTATTTTAATGTTCCCTTGAGCTCCTAAGACCTTTAGAAAGCCTCCCAAGTGGCTCTCCCATCAAGGAAAAATCACAAAGTCCATGAACCTTCATTATGGTGCATATTTTAGCCAAGCTAAGTTTATTAGGCTAAGGGATATTTTAATTTGTTCTAGCCTTAGTTTGGACCTTTATATGATATTAGAAGATGGGAGAAACCATTGAGAAAAATTTAGGAGCCATAGATTGGGAGATGGAACAATAGTGTCCATAATGGTGCTTTGTGAAGCAACTTGGTTTTCCAATTGTGCAATTGAATGGGTGATGGCTCTAAGGACCTTAAATGAGTCCAAGAAACCTAGAAATAATAAGAGAATGAAGCCTAGAACTTGAAATGCAAGAGTTGCTTCATTAGGCCAATTATGGAACCATAATGCCAAGTATGAAACCAACTGTGTATTTAAGCTTTAGTTTAATGTCTTGGCTTACTTCAATTATATGATTGTGTACTCCTTTTGATGTCTAGGCCAAGAGAACAATCAGCCACCCAAGTGATATTGTGAAATCAAGGAGGGGAAGGAATTAACAAAGTAAAGCTTGTATTAATTGAAAGGTAGCTGTCCACCTCATTCTCTTGCATTCTTGTGTGCATATGTATATGTTGTGTGCTTGTATAAGCTTTTGTGATTTGAGAACATGCCACTTGATGTCTTAAGGTTGCATTGGTACCAATGTGTTGTCTTGAATGTAACACCCTGAAATTAATTAAGGTGTTAATCATGGATTAAGAGTAATTAAGAATAATTAATATGGGATGATTAGGCAAGTTAAGTAAATAGGGATTTTAGATAGATAAATTATTAATATGGGCTTGAGAATTAATTGAGATAGAAACTTCACCTAGGCCTAAATTAATAGATCATGATAAGAGGCTAATGGAGGCCCAATGAGCTAGGTGCAGACCCAACCCAATTTAATGTGATAGAGGCCTAAGATCTACCTTGTATAGGCTCTTATAAGTGGCCCAATAACCCTTGTGCAGATCCAAACCCTTGAGCTCTTCAAACTTGGCCTAAATCCTATTAAAACTTCAGCAACCCAATGTATGAAACTGGCCCAATAAAATTTTGCAGCCCAACACTTAAAACTGACCCAACAAGCTAAAAGTCTGAAGCCCATTAGGAATTGGACTTGGAGCAACCCATGACCCATCCCTTGACCTAACTTAAACCCACCTAAAACCCTAATGCTTCAGCCACTTCCTTATTTGCTGAAACACAAGAGGCAAAATTCGGAGGTTGAGAAGGAGGCTAAGGTTGGGCGCAAGAATTCTTCATTTTCACACACTTAGAGCAAGATTCAGCCAAGGTAATAGTTATACAACTTAATCCCCTCATCTTTTTCTTTAATTTGGCCCAATTAGTTTTTCATTTGGAGAGTTTTCATCATACCCAAAATCTGAAATGTGGGTGTTTGGGGATTTTCTTGGTGAAATTCGTAGGTTGAGGTTGGGGCTGGTATTATGTGAGTTAAAACCCCCATTTTGATGCTTTCTTTATTGATTTGAGACCCCCATAGCTGATTTATATTATGAATATTAATTTTGTATGAATTTGCTTAGGATTTTGGGTGGAATATTGAGATTTCTAGTAGAGGACACTTTAATCCAAATTTAAGATTTGTGGTGGCTGGGTAAGTGTTCTTTAGGTAGTTAGTAGCATTTAAATTCCTTGGGTACTTGTTGTAACTATTAATAATGAATTAGAGTAGTAATTATCTGATGCTATGATTATAGGGAGACTCTGTGCCATTGGAGGCTGTTGCAATTTGTCTACAAGTGAGGTAACTGGGGTTACATTAATTCCATGTATATGTCAGTTTAAATTTCATACTTGCTGTATATGAATGATTTGAAATGTTAAATGAATTGGTTGGCTATCTATTGTATGATGATTGGACCTTGTGAGTCCATGGTGGAGCTGTGGTGCGGCTGCCACCCGTGCATGTGCTACGATCGAGCACCAGGTTATGATCAAACCCCAGATGCACTGAGCCCTGGTTGTGCTCAATGGGGAGTAGGTGCCCTGGACGGGCCTCTCTCGGTGTTAATGGCCTTTAACATGTTAAAATATGATTGCTAGTATGGGATAGTAATCATGATAGCCTAATTATTTCATTTGCTGAGATGACTGATATAATTCTGATGTTGATTTTGATTCATGCATATATGTTAATTAAACTGGATTATATAATGGGATTGCCTTGGTTACTGAGATGTGTATCTCACCCCGTTTTGTGGGATTATAATTTCAGGTGAAGGTTCCTCGGGTAAAGATAAGGGCAAGCAAGTGGATGAACATCCGTGAGCTGAGGCCTAGTGTGGGGAGGTTGCACTTGGTCTGAGTGTAATAGAGTAGATGCTAATTTTTGTTAAGTCTTGTATAGCATCATCATGTATCTGTATTGCCAAGTGTAGGCTTGCACATTTGAATCATTGAGGATGTATGTATTGAGGGGTTAGACCTCATCTTAATTCGGTAATTGCTATATGGATTCATGATATCTGCTGTAAACTATGTTGACCTACAATATGGTTTATCAATAGAAATGTAACCCTTGAGATATTGATATGAACCCCTAATGTATGAAACCCCCATTGATTGAGTATTAAAAGATAGCTACTGGTAGTTCGTGTATATTCTGTTATGATAACTTTACAAACTTGCTGATAGAGGGTAATTGGAGAAAAAAAATGAGCACATAAGTTTGAATTGGAAATGGAAGAATAGCTAAGTAAATAAGGTAGTTGAATGCCATTAGGGCTATATAAAATGAGTGGAAGTGACCTTAGAGTGTCCCTAAGAAGAGAAATGGAGTGTAGGGGACGAAATGTAGGGAATATAGCTACAGGAGGAAGTCACGTCGCAGCTAGGAATGCTTCGCCGTGGCCTGATGATTGATAGTGGCGAGGGATGCCGCGGCTTGAGAAATCTCGTCACGGTGCAGAGCGAAAAAAATACCTAGGGGGGTGACAGAATGAAACCTTACTGCGGCGCAATAAGTCCCGCTGTGGCGCAAGTCGAGAAAATTAATTAAGGAAGATACAGTAGCAAAACTCGCTGCGGCGCCACATAGGTTGGCCGCGGCGTAGATCCAACTCGCCGCGCACGTCAAGAAAGTTACACCTGATTCCTGAGAGCAACTTGGCCACGGCGCAAGGTTAAAAATTTAGTTTTTGAGCTCTAGGACCTAACTTAGCCGCGGCGGGAAAGTTCCAGGTCGCGGTGGAGGTCCCCAAACCCCTATCTTTGACCTAAAAACCCTAATTTCATTGAGGCTAATGTTAGGGAATAACATGAGATCATTGGTGGGAGGTTTTGTGGGTTGAAACTGATGAATGGATGAATCACAAACTTTTAATGATGGTACAAACCCCTTTTATGCATGTTCCCGTTTATGGGCGTTAGTTGATGACCTTAAAAGTATCAAGCTTTAAATTTCCCTATATTTTATTAATGGGATTAAATTGCAACGACTCCAAACCTTGATCATTATTTATTAATCATGTATTTAACTATAATTACCGATATTAGAACCTAGGGTCATCGCATTGAAGGCCATTAATTGTGAGAATGGCTCTCAAGGGTGAGGTTATGCCAAAAGTCCCTTAAAGTAGATGAGGATGTGTCAAAAGTATCAAGGCGTGGGTGAGACTAGACCAAAAGTCCCTTGGATGGGTGAGGCTAGGTCAAAAGTTTCAAGACCAAGAGTGAGGTAAATCTAAAAGTCCTAGAAATGAGGTGAGGCAAAACCAAAATTCCCTAGAGCATGAAAATGGCTTGATGTGGAAATGTGGCATGGAAATGTAGTATTATACACTTTATGTTTGCACACTTGAGATTTTGATGTATGTATGTTTTGAATGTATGTGTGAATGAGTGTGTGAACTATTGACATTCTAGGAATCTCACTCCCCTTCCCTCAATTATCTTGAAATGCCTAGGTGATGTTCAAGAAACAATGAGTGCAACCTGGAGTGTATTTTGTATATTATGTAACCTTACTTGTATTTGAATGTCAAAGTGAGCTTGTACATATTATTTTTGTGATGTAAGACTATGAACAAATGTAAAATGATGTATGAATATGATGTAGACCTTATGTGACACTAAATCCATGGAATTATGCAAATTGGCTCTTGGATGGTTTGATGCAACTATGCATTCTTAGATGTGGAATGACCAAATTTAGATGCATGGGGTTTGGGATCACTTGGGCAGCTCTCAAAAGTCATAATTATGCTTTTAAACTTGCCCAAGAGGTGCCAAACTCAAGAGGAGGCCATTTGGACCAAAGTGACTCTTGATAGGGAGCAAAAATGACCATTTCATGAGGTAATGTCACTTTTTATCCAAATGAGCTCTTCTTAGTTTAAAATTTAATGTAAATCTAGGGCTTATTGAGAGATTTTTGAAAAGATAAAGTTGGTAATTTTCGGAGGTCTGTGGAATATTTGACGAATTGTTAAAGTTGAGAATTTTTCTGGTTTTTGTCCTTGGTACTGTAGCACTGGTCCGAAATTAAATTCTGTCACTCATAGGGTAAATCATGTCTAATTACCATGAAATTTTATATAAAGGAACTAGACATTCCCAGTGACTTGTGACAATTAGAAGCACCTCATGTGGAGGTCTAAAGAGGGAGATATGAATTTTTGAACATTCTGTCTAGTACCAGGAGTTTTGCCCAACCTAAATTACTGTTCTATTGAATTCTAAGGTTTGGGCTATCTGAGTTGATCTAGAAATATTTTTTCCCTCTAGCTAACATCCACAGATTTCTAGATTGATACATTTATGTGGATTGGATTTTTTTGGAATTAATTGGATATTTTTAAAATTTGCTATAGAATTTCGTGACAGTTCCAAAATGTAGTTTGACCCCCGGACCTTTTCAGATGTTAGACGCCCTCTGTGATGAATGTTATGGTATAAAAATATTTTTAGTGTGAAGTAGACATCTATAGCTTTCCAGAATGAGCAAGAATGCATGTTTTTGATTTGTCTAGAATCAGTTATGATTTTCCAAAGTTTAGATAGAAAAGAAGCAAAATCTGTTCGAAAATAAACACCCATATTTTATGCTCTATTTGAGTTTCTTGAGATGTAGGCCACTTTTGGAATTAAATATGAAAATGTGTTGTATGAGCTCACATGATTCATGTGACACTGAACGAAATTTTTATACGATACGCGACACGATGCGACGCAACGCAAAAATAATCAATATTTTAATGCCATTTTCTTGCCTCTCATATGAATTAATTGATATGAGGTATACAGATAGCACGAAATGAGTTAAGAAATTATTGTATTACAT
Source organism: Erythrophleum fordii (assembly GCA_032878935.1). Classification (NCBI taxonomy): domain Eukaryota; kingdom Viridiplantae; phylum Streptophyta; class Magnoliopsida; order Fabales; family Fabaceae; genus Erythrophleum; species Erythrophleum fordii. The sequence goes on along the minus strand of JAVQMF010000054.1, from coordinate 23,211,006 downwards.
AAACTATTATTCTCAACTTATTCATTATTGTTTGTCCTAAGATCACATTGTATTTTAATTATGCTTTCACAATGTAGAAGGTTGTGAAGGCTATGACTTTGTGATCTCATTCTTTTAAGGTGATTAGGAGCATTATTAGTCTTTTGGTTTGTAATTAGTGTTGTTGAATCCAAATATCAATTTATTAGTATGTTGGAGGTCAAACTTAACTATCTTATAGCATATTCACTAGCCTTGGTGTCGACCATGATTCACTTAACCTTTCAGTGTCTAATAATAGCATTAATGACTATTGAGTTATCTTCTTTGCTAACAACCATATTAGCATCTTCCCTGTAGAAGGTATTAACTTCTCATTGATTCTATAGGGGAGCTTAGACTTTCTTCGATGGCTATGACTTCACTTAAATAGTTCCTTGTGTCCCTCTGGGTATGTCATTCTTATGGGAGCCAATGGGGTTCGTGCTTGTGTTTGGTTTTGCAGTTAGTTGTGCATCTTTCTTGTTTCACTATGTCTTCTATCATTTGGGCATTACCAAGTGTTGGTTCTTTGTTTATTATATTCCCTAGTGATGTAGTCTTTGAGATCTCTACATTCTTTAGTATCGTGACCCACATCATAATGCTAGTGGTAATGCCTTCTTTGGTCACGATTTTCCCTTGTCGTTCTTAGAAATGCATTTTGTTTTCTAGAACCTTTCTCTTTTTACATTCATCAATACTTTAAAAGGAGTAATTGTTAAAGGTTGTAAGAATTGTAGTTAAATCCATCATTTTTTTTATTCTTGGGTTAATTCTTCCTTTAGTTCTTTTTAAATTTATTTGCCAAGGTTGTTCACCACTCTTTTTTTGTTCACATGGCTTTCTTTCCTTTCTTCCTCAACTTTGAGGTAATTTTTTGCCTGGTTATGTTAAGATAGCTTGTGCATGAGTTTGGCTTATTTTCAGGTCTTTTCTTTGCTAATGGAAATCTTAGCTTTGATGTGACGACCCTAATCTCCAAACATTATAATTAAGGTTAAATACGTGATTAATACTTATAGATTGGGGTTACAAGACATTACGACTAATTACTTTATGAAAATACGGGGAAATTTGAGCCTTAATGTGATTAGAGTCATCAATCATAAATGTTTATAAGGGAAATAAACATTTATTTATGGGCCTTTGATTCTATTACTCATCAGTTATAACTCATCCCAATGTCTCTAAATCATCCCTTGAGCTTACCATATGAAAAACCAAGGTTTCCTAGTCAATATAAGGGTTTCAGGATGTTTGCCGCAGCCAATTTCCCATTAGCCGCGGCCAATTCCCCTCAACTTCACCCCTCGCATCATTACTAATTTCGCCGCGGCCAACCTACATGGCGCCGCGGTGAAGAAGCCTTCTGGAACTTGTCTCGCTCGCCTCTTAATATTAGCCGCGGCCAATACCTGCTTTTGCTGCGGCCAATTCCTCTCTGGAATGCCTGGCTTATTTTTGCAAAAGTTAGCTGCGACCAATTCCCCCTTTCACCGCGGTGAATTTTCCTCTGGACGACTCCCAGTTCGCCTCTCATATTTCGCCGCAGCCAATTACACATTTCGCAGCGGCGAATTCCTTTCTGGCACTCTCCCTAGGCAACCTCGCCTCTATTGGCCACGACTAACTCAATTTTAGTCTCGACAAATTGCCTCTTGATCCTATAACTCTAAAATTCTAGCCTTATACTCTCCACTCTCCTTCCAATAACACCCTAGGGCCCCTCTACCTTAATTGTAGGGCTCAAATAGCCTTCATTAGCCTAATTTATCCAGCTAATCTCTCATACGAGTTCAATATTTAAGGGTCAATTTCTTTTCTCTAACCACCCTATATCAGCAAGTCCGTAGAGTAATGGCAACAAGATTTCATGCACTAATGACAATTAACATTCGATACACATTCCTTTTGAGGTTCCATACATCCATGATTTATATCAATATCTAATGCATCATGTGATTAAAATTCCCAAATGGTAAGTCATATCATAAGTTCAATAAGGTTCACAGCAGATATCATAAATCCATATATCAAGTACCAAATTAAGATGAGGTCTAACCCCTCAATACATACATCTTAAGTAATCAAAATATGAAAGCCTACACTTGGCAATACAGATATATGATGATGTTATACATAGGTTAATAAAATTTAGCATCTACCCTATTACACTCAGACCAAGTGTAGCTCATCACACTAGGCCTCAGCTCATGGATATTCATCCACTTGCTTGCCCTTATCCTTATCCGAGGAACCTTCACCTGAAATTGTAATCCCATAAAACGAGGTGAGATATAAATCTCAGTAACCAAGGCAATTCCATCATATAATCCAGTTTAATTAACATATAAGCATGAGTTAAAATCAACATCCGAATCATATCAGTCATATCGGTAAATGAAATAATTAGGCTATCATGATTACTATCCCATACTAGCAATCATATTTTCATATGTTAAAGGCCAATAACACCAAGAGAGACCCGTCCACAACACCCACTCCCTAATAAGCACAATCAGGGCTCAGTGCATTCAGAGTTTGATCATAACTCGGTGCCCGATCAAAGCACATACATGAGTGGCAGCCGCACCACAGTTCCACCATGGACTCACAAGGTCCAATCACAATACAATAGATAGCTAACCAATTCATTCAAAATTTCAAATCATTCATATACAATAAATATGAAATTTAAACTGACATATGCATGGAATTAATTGTAAACCCCGGTTACCTCACTTGTAAACAATTTGCAATAGCCAAAAATGGTATAAGGTCTCCCTATAAACATAACATCAGAGAATTACTACTCTAATTCATTATTAACAGTTGCAACAAGTACCTAAAGAATTTAAATGCTAATAACTACCTAAAAAACACTTACCCAGCCACCACAAATCCCAAATTCGGATTGAAGTGTCTTCTATCAGAAATTTCAATATTTCACCAAAAATCCTAAGTAAATTCGTATAGAATTAATACCCATTTTATAAATTAGCTATGGGGGTCTCAAATTAACAAAGAAAGCATCAAAATGGAGGGTTTATTCTTACCTAATGTCAGCCCTAACCTCAACCTACGAATTTCACTAAGAAAATCCCCAAACAACCACATTTTAGATTTTTGGGTATGGTGAAAATACTCCAAATGAAAAACTAATCAGGCCAAATTAAAGAGAAAGATGAGGGGATTAAGTTGTATAACTATTACCTTGGCTGAATCTTACTCTAAATGTGAGAAAATGTGAAATTATGCCAAGAACCCTAACCTCTCCTTCACACCTCCTTTCTTTTGTGTCTTTGTGTTTTGCAGAATGGGGGAGGTGGCTGGTCAGTTTTTACGGTTTTAGTTAGGTTAAGTTGGGTCAAATATGGGTCATGGGTTACTCCAAGGGTCCAACTCCTAATGAGCTTCAGATTTGAACTTGTTGGGCCAGTTTTATGGTGTTGGGTTATAGAATTTTATTGGGCTAGACTTAGTTTTAAGGACTCTATGGTCTTGGGTCTACACAAGGTCTATTGGGCCACTTATAGGAGCCTATACAAGGTGGATCTTGAGCTTCTATTGTAATATTCAATTTTTTGAAAATGAAAGATGATGTTATGTGACCATTAGAATGTATATTGAGCATGGAGTATGGAAATGGACCAAGTTAAGTTAAGGGCTGAAATGGCATCTCATCACTAGGATCGAAGATCTTGTCGACAAGATCCTACAATCTGTAGTGCAATTTCCAAGACCTTGTCGACAGGGTTTCCGCCAGCAAGTACAAGGTTTTCTTGTAAAATATGTTAAACTTGTGTGGTTTGGAATTGAGTATGAAGAACTTTTTAAATGAAAGTTTTCAGTTCTCTGGGGTTCTCAGAGGCCCTAAAAACTATAGGAAGCCTTGGGACAACTAAAACCCCTCCAGTAGACGTTTTCCCAACGTCAGTGTACTCGAACTTTGACAGATTCGTTTGGGAAGCTTTTAGCTCTGATTCGAGTGATTCCAAAGGCATTTTACTAAATTGATTTTACTAAATTGGGAACCTAAAATTTCTAATGAAAAAGATAGTTCTAAAAAAGAAGCTAAAATGAGTTAGAAATGAAACTACGAAGAACAAAGGACAAGATAGGAATTTTTGAAAAAGTCCTTCTTAAACCTATATATATATATGAAGCGTTCTTCTGCACCCCTCATTCAAATCGACCAAACTCTATCCAAAAACCAGAGAAAGCTCAAGGGAAGGAGGCGTACAAGACTAAGGCAAGGGAGAAGGGAAATTTTCAAGAAAAATGTAAGAATTGTTAGAATTTTCTAGTCTTCTCCTTAGGAAATCTCTTCTCCTCCTTCTCCCCTTTCTCCTTATGGCTTTCTTAGAGTTTTTGGTGCTGTTTTAGGGTCAGACCAAGAGGGGAAATTTCGGATTTGAAGAGAGGAATCTAAAGAAAGTGAGAAGCAAGTGAAAAAACAAGGAAAAACAAGGTAAACCTCTCATTCCATGGTAGATGCTTCCTCCCCCTTCTTCTCCCTATTTCGCCCCATATATGTAGATGTAAGAGGGCTAGAATTTTGAGGAGAACCAAGGGTGAATTCCATCAATTTGAGGGAAGAGAGTAAGAATATGCAAAGAAATCCAAGTAAAAATCATGATTTTACAAGATAGAAAAGTTAGGGTTTTGATTGCACCTTAAGCTCTATCATGAACCCTAGCCATATTTTATGATGTTTAAGTATTCACATGAGTTCCTAAGACATCAAGAGAGCTTCCTACATGATTCTCCCATCAAAGGAAGTAAGGAAACTCCATTGGCGCCTTATGGAACTATAGCTTCGGTCAAGGAGAGTCCATGCACCTAGGGAGTATTTTAATTCCATCCAAGCTTAGTTTTGTATCATGTATGATGGGAGAGTATGAGAGGAAGCCTTGGAAGAAGTTTAGAAGTCATAGATAGCAAGATGGCCTTATATGTTCTATAATATGACTTAAAGAAGCAACACCTAGCTAGGCTCCTAGAATTGAATATATAATGACTCCAAGAGGTTTAAATGGAGTCAAGAATCATGAATAAATAGATAGAATGGATCCAAAATAATGTTTTCTTAAGGTTGCTTCATTAAGTGCATTATAGAATCATAAAAGAGCCTTATGAGTCATCTAGCCTTTTTAGTAATTGTGTGGCCTTAGACTTTGCTTCAAGAGTGTAATTACCTTCCATATGATGTGTCTAGGCCAAGAGGAATGATCTCCATCTTCTTAGGTGTGTGAGGTCAAGGGAGAGGATTCAAGACTTAAGGGAAGAGTATGCAAATGCAAGCAAGGTAGCTCTCTCCACCTTCTCTCATGCATGGATGTGTATTTAGCTTGTTTTAGAATGTGTGTATGTATATTTTCAAGCTTGAAAAGTATGCTAGCATGCCTTTATATGCCATGATGCTTGATGCCATGTTATGTTTTCAAATGACTACGTGATGTTTGTATGAGTTTGCTTGAGTGCGAAGAGGCCAAGAACTCTTCCCTTGGGTGAGGATGAGCCAAGAACCCTTGAGCTTGGTTGAGACAAAGTAAAGAGTCTCCCAAAAGCAAAGTGGGCTCCCAAGAGTATGGTTGAGTCCAAAGTACTCAAAGAATTGGTGAGGCGAGTCCAAAATCTATGAAGAGAAGTGAGGTCAATCCAAATACTTAGTGAGCTCTTGAATGTCTTGTATGATTGATTCACATGCTAAGGTTTCTTTTAAAATGTCTATGATTTCTATCTCCTCCATGCATGCATTTGTGAAACTTGCTTTGCACATATTATGTATGATTGAATGGGAGATGAGCTATTGGGATTCTTTGAATCTCATCCCCTCCTCTCCAATATCTTAACATGCTAGGTGAAATAATTGAGTAAGATATTAGAGGCCACCAAGCTTAGAGGAAGAAGATGGGTATCAAAGTATATGAATATGCCTAGTTTTGCCTTCTTTTTAGCCATATACATGGCATATGATGTAATCTCATAATGAAATTGGTATGTAACCAGATGAACATATATAAATACCCAAATGTGTGGTGCATGAATGAAATTTGATGCCAAATGTATGAGATAGCATATTTTGGGTATTGAATGGCAAGTTTAGTTCTTGAATGACTAGATAGATTAGTATAATAATGGAAGTGGAATGGCCAAATTTAGATGCATGCAGTTTGGGACCACTTGGGCTGTTCATGCAAGTCCTATTTATGCTTTTAAACTTGTCCAAGAGGTGCCAAACACCAAGCAAGACCATTTGGGCACACTTGGTCTCTAATATAGATCAAAATTGACCATATTGGAAACCTATACTACTTTTTTCCCAAATGAGCTCTTCTTGATCTGAGATTTGGCATACATCTAGAGCTTATTGAGAGATTTTTGGGAAGCTAAAGTGCAGAATTTTTGGAGGTCTATAGAATATTTGATGAATTTTCCAAGTTAAGAAATTTTCTGGTTTTGGACTGGTGTACTATTCACTCAGGTCCAAAAATGAAATCTGTCACTCAAGGGGCAAATGATGTCCAATTGCCACAAAATTTTATAGGGAGAAACGAGATGCTCCTAATGAATTGTGCCAATAGGAAGCACCCCATTTGGATGTCTAGAGAGGGAGATATGCATTTTTGAAGTTTCTATCCAGCATCAGGCATCCAAACTGACCCAGGGTAGTGTTTGATTAGTTTTTGGTGCCTGGACATGCATGGAATGGTATGAAGTTATTTTTTTCCTCTATTTAACATCTTTATATTTCTATATTGGTATCATTAATATGCATTGGATTTTTGTAGAATTAATTGGATATTTTTGAAATTTGCCACAGAAGCTTGTGACAGTACCAGTAGCTAGTCAGACCTCTATTTTTTTTTGAATGTCAAACGTCTTCTGTGTGGTGTTTCATGGTTTGTTTATATTTTTAGAATAAAGTAGACATGCGTAGCGTCTTAGAATGGCAAATATCACATGATTTCAATTTTTCTATAATTAGTTATGATTTTCCAAATTTTGTGATAGAAAAGAGGAAATCCTGGCCAAAAATGCAAAGATGAATTTTAATGTGTTCCTTTGCTTTCCACGAGTTGTAGACCAAATTTGATGATGGAAATGAGCTATATTCATGTATTTAAGTATGAGAATGTGATAGATGCATTCATATGGCCCACAGGACTCCGAAAGAAAAATTTTACTTGTAGAGAAATGCATTTTCATTCATAACTCCCTATACCACTATATTGTTTCCATAGAACAAACATAAGATGAGACATGGGAATTGCATGAATTGAGTCCTAGAAGTATGGTGTTACATCTATCATATGGAATTAGATTGGGTCTGCACCTAACTCATTGAGCCTTCATTAGTCTCTTATCATGATTTATTAATTTGGGCCTATATGAAGTTTCTATCCCAATTAATTCTCAAACCCATATTAATAATTTATGTCTCTAAAATTCCTATTCACTAACTTGCCCAATTATCCTCTATTAATTATTCTTAATTATTCTAAATCCATAATTAACACCTTAATTAATTTTAGGGTGTTACATTTGACAACCTTAGACCCATTGTCATAATAGTATTGATGGTCCTTGGAATTGGGTTTCTCACAATGTATATCTTTTCACTAAAGCACTTCACAAAGTCTTCTAGGCTTTCTTCTCTTTGAAGCATTCTTAGGATTACTAATGAGTCCATGGTTTGAATTCTACTTATGGTGAACTAAACCTGGAAATGTTTGACAAGCTCATAAAACTTACTAATCAATTTTTAAGGAAGGTTGTTAAACCACATTCTTGCTCCATATTTTGGAGTGGCAGGAAACAATTTGCATCTATATTTATCGAGACACGAGCTATGCCAACCACATTTTATGTTTGTTGAAAGGAGAGATGGTTGGCATCTCCCTTGATAGGGACGGGAATGGCCTTTGGGCTTTCCTGTTATTGCACACATGGTTAAGGTTACCCATTTCGATGGATCTCTAACCCAATTTTTTTAAAACTATCCCTATGTTGTACTTTAATGTAAATCATTTTTATAGCTAGTCCCAAGCCTAAAAAAAAGAGGAAGGTTATGTTAGATAGTCTACAGCCAATGTAAAACTTTATCAAATCTTTATGTCATGGATCATCCAAGTGTTAGAAATAATGTTAGGTTATTGTTTAGAAGCAACGCACTATATAGTTCAAGTATCATGTCAAATAAACAAGTGCCGCTACATCGACACTTATGTGTAGTGAAAAATAAGCAATGGTTTCCACATTTTTGTGAACAAATGTGGAGAAAAAAGGTAGTTTATAAGAGTAGGATTCATTTTAGAACTTAAAATATAAGCACATTTATAGGTAAATAAATAAAAATAGTAGATACCATAATTAAGAAGAGAATTAACTTTATGTGCTTATAAGAAACTATATGGGTAGGAGAAAAAGTGAGAAATTAGATATTTCAAGTTTTAAACTTTGGTACACTGACAAAGCAAATCTTGAAATGAGATAGGTATAATTATAGATAAGTTTTAGAAAAATGTTATGGTAAATGTAAAAAAATTAGGAGATAGAATCTTAGTATTAAAGTTTGTAGTAGAAAGGAAAACTTTTAATATTATTAATATTGACGCACCACAAGTAAAGTTAGAAGAACATCACAAGGTAAAGTTTTAGGAGGATTTTGAAAGTTTAGTTTAGAAAATATCATTAAGAGAAAAGATTCTCAGAAGAAGGGATCTTAATAATCATGTGAGAAGTGTATCTAAAGGTTACAAAAGTTTGCATAAAAAATATAATTTAGGGGAAGTAAATGCAAAATGTAAAATTATTCTAGACTTTTTATTAGCATTCAACTTTAGAATAGCCAATACTTGTTTTAGGAAGTGTGGGGAGCATCTTATCACATACAAAAGTGAAGAGGCATGCCCTTAAATTAATTTCTTTTTAATTAAGAAAGGGATAGAAAAATCTACATGAATTGAAAAATTATAATTAGAGAGAGTTTGACTATTCAACATAGAGTCTTAGCAATAAATATTTGAGTTAAAAGGAAAGTAAAGAGCAAATGTTAAGATAAGGTGCCAAGGATCCAGTGGTGGCAATTGAATGGGGGATAAAGAAAAGAGCTTGCAGAGAAAGGCTTTAGAGGAAGGGTCTTAGGAAGCGTAAGGAAGTGCTAATGATATGTGGAATAAGATAAGTAAAAAGATTAGAAAGGTTGCAAAATAGATACTCAGTGAATCAAGAGGCTCTGGACCCAAGGATAAAAATTTTGATAGTAGGATGCAAGTATGCAAGATAAGATTAATGTTAAAAATGAGTGTTATAAAATGTAATCTTTGTATAAAAGCAATGAAAATTGGAAAAATATAAGATAGTTAAGGAAGATACTAAGAAGGCAGTGAGTAAAGTGAGAGCTAGAGCACTTGATGGGTTATACCAATCCTTAAGTACTAAAATTGGAGAAAGAAATATTTACAAGCTAACTAAAAGCAGAGAAAGAAAGAAAAGAGATATGAACTAAATGAAATGCATTAAGGATGAAGAAGAGAAAGTCTTGGTCAACAAGATATCAAAGAAAGGTAAAAAGATTATTTTCATAGATTATTTAATAAAGGACATGAGATTTTACTGCACTTGAATAGGCTAGATATTAAAGAGAATGACTAAAATTATAACTTTTATTGTAGGATTTGAGAATTAAAGGTAAAACAAACATCAAAATAGATGTAGAATGGTAAAGTAGTTGGATCAAATAACATACATATTGAGGTATGGAAGGATTTAGGAGTGAAATGTATAAGTTAGTTTACAAAGTTGCTTAATGAGATTATAAGGTCTAAGAGAATACCAAATGAGTAAAGGAGAAATACTTTAATCCTTATTTATAAGAACAAGGGAGACATATAAAATTGTATAAATTATAGGGGAATTAAGCTCATGAGCTATACTATAAAGTTACATGAGAGGATAATTAAGTGGAGATTAAGGCAAGGGACTTAAATTATAGATAATCAATTTGATTTTATACTAGGAAGGTTGATCATGGAAGCGACATACTTATTGCAAAGATTAATAAAGAGATATTAAAGGAATAAAAAAGAACTAAATATATTGTTCATTAATTTTGAGAAGACATATAACAAGGTACCAAGAGAGGTTTTATGAAAGACTCTGAAAAAAAAAGAGTTCGTATTGCTTTCATTTGAGCTATTTAAGACATATATGATAGGGTTACAACTAGTGTGAGAACAAAAGATAGGCTTATAGAACATTTTCCAACAACTATTGATCTGTATCAAGGGTCAACTTTGAGCCCTTATCTTTTTACTTTAGTTTTGAATGTGCTCATTGAATATATCAAAGAGCCATAAAGTATACTTTTTTTTTTATATAGATAATATAGTTCTAGTTAGTGAATTGATAGAGGAAATAAATGAAAAGTTAGAAATATGAGACTAGCTTTGAAAGCACATGGTAAGTTTAGTAAGAGACATAATATTTCTAGTGTAAGAAGGGAAAATTAGAGAACATATCATACCACACCATAAGTCACACGGTGGTTAAAGTATCTTGGATCTATCATACAACATGATGGTGAAATAGAAGAAGATCTAAAACATAGGATTCAAGCAAGGTGAATGAAATAGAATAGTACTTCGAGTGTTATTTGTGATAGAAGAATACCTTTCAAACTTGAGGGTAAATTTTATTGCACAGTTATAAGACCTGCAATGTTATATGATACTAAATGTTGGACAATAAAAAGCTAATAAGAGAGTAAGCTTAATGTTGTAGAGATGAGAATGTTCTATTAAATGAGTGGATATATCAAACAAGATAGAATTAGAAATAAATACATTAGAGAGAAAGTAAAAGTTGCACCTATTGTGGAAAAGATTATAAAATTGTGTTTTAGATGATTTGGGCATATGTAGAGAAAACCTATAGAAGCCCTAGTAAAGAAAATATATTAGATGGAGAGTAGTCTAATAGTCAAAGGTAGAGGGAGAGTAAGAAAGATTATAGGCAAAATTATTAAAAAAGATTTATATATAAGTGGTTTGTTTAAAAACATGATTTACTATAAGACTTTATGGTATAGATTGATCCCTGTAGCTAATCCACATAATGGGAAAAGGCTTGTTGTTGTCTAAATACCACTAGCTTATACTTCTTTGTTAGGCTCGTCCTTCAAATTTTATTTGTGAATGAAGAGTCATTGATTCTTGGTAAGCTCAAATCTTTGAAGTGTTTGGATGTATTTCTATTTTGCTTATTATGGCCTCAAGAGCCTATTGTCCTTTCATTAGCATTTTTATTGATTTTAAAGGTCTCCATTTCCTTCTATTCTTCTTTTGGGCTTTATTGGCCTGTGATTTTCATTCTCTTAGAAAGGATTATGTGTACATGTGTGAGTTTTATATACCTTATTTTAAGTTTCTAATGTATAATCAAAGGGGTGGCCTGATTTTCACAACATAGGTTAAAGGATAGATAATGGTCCAAGACTTGATGGAAATAAATAGCTAACCAATGTTATAGGAATGTTGACCTACTATTTAAATAATGTGTCTAATCACAAACACAATGAACCAACCTACACAATGACATACTTGGGTTGAAGAATGAATTGGGGGCTTTTGTGAACTTGAATTACCAACTCAAGGATAGGTTGACAAGATAAAGGTTTCACAAGAGCAAAAGAAGAATAACACTCTGACAATCAGAGAAAACATTTAAAATAATTCTATTACTTCCAATCTGATTACAAATGAAGGTAGAATACATATTTTTTATAGTGTAAGTTAAATCTACCTTTTGGAGGAAAACTAAGAAAATAACTGCATAATTCTAATCGAATGACTTAGAAATTAGGAATACAAAATAGTCAAATCTTTTTAAAGATTGAAAAGGAAAGAGAATTTGCCTAATTTATTTTAATTTTTGTCCAAATATATAAAACTTTTAAAAGTTAGCATATTAAACCCATAATAGTATTATTTAGGCTTAAATGAGCTAATTTATATATGGTCTTTGGTCCCAACTCTTTAATTTGCAATATTCTTACTCAAAATAGCTTCAACAGCTCCATCTTTAGCCTAAATAATGCTAAGAGCATCTGCTTAATGCTTGAATTAGATTTTACAAAATTTTGCTTAGTTCAAGTCTCTTGAACAAGTTAACTTAATACTTTTTTATGTCTTTTAGCCTTGACCCTTGTGATAAGTCCAATTGGAAAATACAAAAGATCATTTAAAGGTTTTAAATTAGCTTGTTCTTTTGAATTAGCTAATTTTGTCCCATGATTCGCATCAACGTCCTTCTCCATATGAGCTTGGTTCATATCCTCCTCCTCCTCTTGAAATAGAGTCATCCTCGATGACTCTTTAAAATCTACACCAAAATAAGGGGAAATGTTAGAAACGTTGAAAAGTACCACTTACACTATACTCACTTGGTAAATCAATTTTGTAAACATTATCATTGATTCCTTTTAGCACTCGATAAGATCTATCTCCTTGAGGTATAAACTTAAACTTTATTTTATTAGGAAATCTCTCTTTTCTAAGGTGCAACCAAATTAAGTCTCTTGGCTTAAATGCAATCCTCTTTCATCCCTTGTTAGTATAGTCTACATATTGTTAAGTCATCCTTTCAAGTGTTTTGCTTAGCCTTTTCATGGATTTGCTTAACAAACTCAACACACCTCCTCTCATCCATATTGAATCTTACTTGCAAAGGCAAATGATTTAAATCAATGGGTGTAAGAGAATTAAAACTATATACAATCTCAAAAGGTGAATATTAAGTAGTAGAATAAATAGTCCTATTATAAGAAAATTTTGATGTGTGGTAGACACTCATCCTAATTCTTCAAGTTCTTCTTAACAACTGTCGGTAACAATGAAGATAGTGTCTTATTCATAATCTTAGTTTGTCCATTAGTTTATAGATGACATGTAGTGGAAAATAACAATTTAGTCACAAGCTTATTCCACAAGGACTTCTAAATAACTTAGGAACTTAACATCCTGATCTAACACTATAATCCTTAGCATCTCAAGAAGCCACATAACTTCCTAAAAGAACAAATTAGCAATGTTAGAGGTATAATTAAGCTTATGACATGTATTGAAGTATGCCATTTTAGAAAATCTATCCATAACAACAAAAATAAAGTCCTTCCCCCTCTTAGATCTAGGTAATCCTACAATAAAGTCTATACAAACATCTTCCCAAGGTACATTAAGAATAGGGATGGGAGTATACAATCTGTAGGGATTTAATTTAGATTTAGCTTTATGACATGTAATACATCTGCCTATAGACTTTTTAGCATTTTTACATATCCTAGGTCAATACAAATGCTCATTTAAGACATCAAATGTTTTAATAATGCCAAAATATCCCATTAAACCACTTGAATGTGCTTCCTTCACCAATAACATATGCACAGAATAGCTAGGATTGCAAAGCTTATCATCATAAAACAAGAACCAAGTCCAAGCTTGTAATGGCTAAAAGCTTCACCAAAGTCAACATCATTAGTTATAATTCTTTAATGAATTCAAAACTAAGAACTTTAGAATCTAACATGGAAAGAAGAACATACTTATGTGAAAGTGCATTAGCAATGATATTTTTCTTACCTTTCTTATAGTTAATCATATATGGGAAAGATTCAGTGAATTCAACCCACCTAACATGTCTTTGATTCAATTTGTTTTAGCTCTTAATATGTTAAGAGCCTTATGATCAGAACGTATGACAAATTTCTTAGGCCACAAATAATGTTGCCAAGTTTCTAGCACTCTAAGTAAGGCATATAACTCCTTATCATATGTGGGATAGTTAAGAGTAGGATCACTAGACTTTTCACTAAAATATACAATAGGCTTACCTTTTTGCATGAGTTCACCTCCTATGCCAATTCCACTTGCATCACATTCAACCTAAAAAATCTTACTAAAGTTTAAAAAGGCTAGCAAAGATGTATGGGTGAGCCTTTCTTTGAGGGTTTGGAATGCTTTCTCTTAGCTTTCTCCCCACTTGAATAGAACATTCTTCTTTGTCAACTCATTTAATAGGGTTGTCAGCATGATAAAGTCCTTTAGAAACCTTCTATAAAAGCTTATAAGTCCATGGAAGCTCTTCACATGTCTGATAGTGGTAGGGGTTGGCCAATCTTGAATGGCTTTGATCTTTTCTTCATCTACCTTGAACCCCTAAGCACTCACAATAAAACTAAGAAAAATAATTCTGTTAGTGCAAAAATCACACTTTTTTAATTTGCCAAACTAAGTGATTTACATGCTCATGCAAAGTCCTACTATACTTAAGAATATTATCAAAGATAAACTTACCTATCAAAGCATGCAAGACATGATTCATTAGCCTTATAAATGTGCTAGGTGCATTAGTGAGACCAAAAGGCATAACCAACCTTTCATAAAGTCCATGTTTAGTGTTAAATATATTTTTCCATTCATCTCCTTCTTTCATTCTAATTTAATGGTAGCCACTTTTAAAATCAAATTGAAAGAAAATAGTGGAGCTAATTAATTTATCAAGTATATTATCTAACCTAGAGATAGGATGATGATATCTCTCCATTATATTATTGATCGCTCTACAATCAACACATCCTCTATATGCCATCTTTCTTAGGCATAAGCAATACCAGTACCACACACAGGCTTACACTCTCCCTCACATATCCCTTATCCTGTAGTTCTTACATTTATCTTTAAATCTCCTTAGTCTGTTTAGGATTGGTGTGGTATGCTGGGTGATTTGGTAAAGGTGCTCTAGATATAAAATCAATTTGATGTTCTATCCCTCTAATTAGTGGCAATTTGGGTGGTATCTTTTTAGGAAAGACATCTTCATATTTTTGCAAAAGAGACATAACAACTCTAGGCAAAATAGGGGTTAAGTTGTTAGTGTTTAACATAGCTTCTTTAATAAAGCTTGTTTGATTTTACTCTTTCTTACCACTAACAAACTTTTCTTTCTTTCTCCCTCATTTTCTTTGTTGCCCTAGATTTTTTTTTTTCGCTCTCCTCTTACCTTACTTTCTTTTCCTTTCTCATTTTCACTCTCTTCTTTTTTAGACACTTTTGTACTCTCACTTTCTCTTTTCTTTTCCCTTTTGATTTGATCTTTTAATACTTGCTTTGCTGACATAGGAAGAAAGGTTATAAGTTCCCCCATTTAAGTACAAAAAAAATAATTGTTTAGAAAACCATCATGTGTAACATGCCAATCATATTGTGAAGGCTTACCTAATAAAAGATGGCATATTTTCATTGGTATTCCATCACATAGTACTTCATCTTTATACTTATAATAGAAAATATTACCTTTACTTGTTTTGTTACCCTCCCTTTCCATATTCATTGGGCAATTAAAACTTGTATAGCCATTGATGCTTGAAGGTAGATAAATTTAACTTCTCTACTAGTTTAATGCTTACCATGTTGCAGCAACTTCCACCATCTATGATTACACCACATATTTTCCTTTAGATTTGGCAATGAATATGGAATAAGTTCTCTCTTTGCTTATCTTCTTTTGCCATCATCTAGGCATGAATGGCTTTTCTAGTCACAAGCAGTTCTCTTTCTTCTACATGTTCTCTATCTTCATTCTTTATGACTATTTCTTCTTCTTCTTCTTCTTCAATTGTTTCTCCTTCAGTCTCCCACTTATTGAGGTTAGTCATGGTACACTTGTTAAGACATTCATTAGAAAAGTGTCCTTTTTCTTAGCACTTGAAGCATCTTATGTCTTAGGTTTTTGAAGAACTAGGTCGGCTTTGAACCTTTTTAGGTGGGGCAACCAACTTTTCTCCTTTCTTAAATTCATTCTCCTTTGAATTTGAAGAAGATAAAATATCATTCTTTGGGTTATTACTTCATGAGTTGAAAGAACTTGAATTAAAGCTCTTAAGTTATCTCTCCACCTTGGTGGCTTGATAGACTAAGTCATGAATCTCCACATAGTGGTACATCTCCACAACATAGGCTATGCCATGATTAAGCCATCTAAGAAGTGAGCTATTGTTGCTTTTGGATCTTTCTTTACATTAGCTCTAATTATGATTATTTACATCTCTTTATAGTATTTATCCATACTCTTGGATCTTTGAGTGAGGCGTTGAAACTTTTTTATGAATTTTCCTTTGATAATAGGATGGAATGAGTAGCCTTCTCATAATAGCCTTCATCTTCTCTCATGTTGACATGGGGTGCTCTCCATATCTAATATGCTCCTTTTGCATTTAATTTAACTAAACAAGAATATAATCAATAAACTTAAGAGTAGTAATTTTGACCTTCTTACCCTCGGAGTAGTTATGGCATGAAAAGATTTTTTCTATGCGTATCTCTTACTTTTAGTATATTTCCAGATCACTCGTCTTGAAAGGAAGGAATTTTGACTTTGACTCCCCCAAGGCCTTCTTCTTCATTTTTAGGCCTCCTTGATAGTCCTCTTTATAAGTTGATTAGTGTTCTTCTTGGTTGGACCTCTTCCCCTTCATAATCTTCATCATGGCTCTCTATATCTTCCATATGCTCATAGGGTTATGGACATGTAGCTTGAGCTTGTCTTTAGTTGGTTTAAAGAGTCTTTTGGCTAGAAGTTCTACTTTCCACTTGATCTAAGTGTTCGTGAAGACCCTCTGGCTTCTTATCAAGCATTCTCTCAAAATGACTTACTAGTACTTTCATTTGCAAAAGTGCTACCCTAAATGGATTATAACTGTCATTATCGCTTTCATGAGCAACTCCATTTTTTTGGATTATTTGCCATGTTAGTGAAAAAGAAAATAAAGAAATAAAAGTATATAGGACCTTACAAACACTCCTTCACGTGTTTCATTCAATTAAGATATAATATTCCCACTCATATTTGCTTTCTTCCCTTTTTCTTTTTTTGGCTTTTCCTATAATGATTTTAACCATTCTTGCCTTTTACCTCCCAATATCAATCCTAAACTCTTATGTCACCTAAGATTTCCTCAAGTGATTCAATGTTGTCAATTCTTAGTTCAACCTAATATGCACAAGTAGGTGGTTTAAAAAGTCATGATTGGCACACACAAGTCATAATTAAGGTTAGGGTTTGGTTAGGCTAGGGTTCCAAAGAGAATCGGAAACATTTAATCATTTAGCAATGCAAGATAAAGTTTAAAATCCTAAAGAACCAAGTACAATGCAATTCTAAAAATTTCAAATATGAGGAAATAATGCAAGATCAAAATAAAAAAGTTTAAATAAAGGAAAAAGAAAAAAAAGTAAATCAAAATAGAAGTGCACAACGTAAGATTAAAGGAAATAAGACAAAATAGGAAACAAATAGAATGAAAAATTATCTTATTAGCAAATTTTTTTATTTTTTATTTTTATTTTTTTGGTTTGCTTTTCTCTTTTAACTTGATCATATGAAAGAACCAAACAAAAACACTTACAAAATCATAAAATAAGAAACAAACTAGACAAATCAGATTTGCAAAAGTTAAAAGACATTATCAACTAAAACCTAATATATCTTAACATAAAAAACTCCAATTGAAACAATTCCAAGATGACATAAAAGTTGAGATTTTAAACTTTAAGAAATGCCTATTAATAATCCAAAATCTTAAACAAAAAGGGGTTAAACAAATAATAAACAAAATAGAATGTCCAAACAAGAAAAATTTCTAAATTATAAAATAAATGACTCTTGTAATATAAAAACAAATCTTGCATACGATGGATTAAATCTGGAAACAAAGAAAGGTAAAAAGTTATGGCAAAGAAGAGATATGGTAAACAAGGACATCTAGAGGTTAGAAGGAAACGAATATGGTTAATGAATGAAGGATAGGTAACCTATCATGTAAACTAAAGCTTTGATATCAAATGATGCAAAATCAAATAGGTGGCCCAATTTTCACTACGTAGGTTAAAGGATAGATGATGGTCTAAAACATGACAAAAGCAAATAGCCTACAAACATTATAGGAACATTGACGTGCTATTTAGATGCATACCTAACCATAAACACGATGAACCAACCTATACAACGATATACTTAAGTCGAAACACGAATTGAGGGATTTTGCGAACTTGAATCACTAAGCCAAGGATAGGTTAATAAGACAAAGGTTTCATAAGAGCCAAAGAAGGATAACACTCTGACAATCAAAGAAAACATTCAAAATAATTCTATTACTTACAATCTGATTACAAACAGAGGCAACATGCATGCTTTTTACAGTGTAAGACAAATCTCCCTTTTGGAGGAAAAGTAGGAAAATAATTGTATAATCCTAATTGAATGACCTAAAAATTAGGAAATAAAATAGTCAAATCTTTTTAAAAACTGAAAAAGAAAGAGAATCTACCTAATTAATTCTAATTTTGTCTAATACATAAAGCTTCTAAAAGTAACATTTTAGGCCCATAATAGCATTATTTAAGCTTAAATGAGTCATCCATATATAATCCTCAGTCCAAACTCTTTAATTTATAATATTTTAACTCAAAGTAGCTCTAACAGCTTCATCTTTAGCCCAAATAATGTTGAGGATGTCTTAATTAATGCTTGAATTAGATTTGTCAAAATTTTGCTTAATCTAAGTCTTTTGAACGAGTCTACTCAATGCTTCTTTAAGTCTTTTAGCTTTAATCCTTGATTGGTCTAATTGGAAGATCCAAATATTTGAAAGTGTTGAATTAGCTTGTTTTCTTGAGCTAGCTAATTTCAGCCCATGATTTGCATCAACATCCTTATCCACATGAGCTTGGTCCATATTAGTTTCTTCCTACCATATTCTTTTGTGAAATGTACTTTTAGCACTATCAATGGAAGATTTAGTATTGTTACCTTTTTTAGGTATGTAGTCATCATTCAGATAAGTTTCACACATTCTGGTGATATGATTAATTAGGGATTATTCCTTTAAGGCTTATAAGGTAGCATGGTTTTACTTTCCCTTTGAGCTTATGCATTTTCACTTTGGCAAGGTCTTTCTTCTATTGTGGTTAACTATTTTTGTATGTCCATTGGGATCTATATGATATCTAGGTTGTCAACTTATAGCTTGACCAAGGTTCTTGTAGTGTTTGGGCAAACAATCTTGTTAGCTAGTAGGAGATTGGGGAGGTGATCTACTTGTGCTAGGATAGTGAAGTGATTTGTTGGCATCAAATTTGGGCTAGAGAGACCATTTCCTTGTGTTGCCATAGTTTCATTTTGGGGAACCATCCTATTTTGAGTATTGTGATGATTGCCATTTTAGCATTGCTCATTCTTGTTCTATTGTGAGGTTGTTTAGTGAATTTTTGAGATGTGGGTCTTGCCTCATCCCTTTATGCTCTATTCATTATTGAGATTAGAAAAATGATTCCTTCTTATTTGCACCATGATTCTTGAGATGAAATAGGGAAAAGAGTTAAGGAGCCTTTACTTAATATGCTAAATGTTTTCAAGTTGGATTGCGATGGAGACAAGTAAAGATAGTAAAGAAGTTGAAGAAGTTCAAAGTAATTGAGGCTTTGAATTCATGTTTTAAGAGGCATAGAATCTGAATATAAATAGAGAGGAATGTATGTAGAGATAACCACACATTTGATCCTCTAAATAAAACTTTAAATTAAATAAGCCTATCCTATCTTATCCTATCTTAAATAAGACAAAAACAAATGCTAAACACATAGAAATCAAATTAACATGCTAGCTAAAGCCAACAACTTCTAGAAGGTCTATCAATTAGACTTGCACATAGTGAGGTCTCTTCATCAAAGTTTCATAGCATAGGTTTTTGTTTAAGGGAGTTACACAGAGCTAGGTCCCTCATAATGCTCACATGCCTCTTTAGAAAAGGCTTTAGAGTCAAACCATGGAGTCCTTATGTGTATCTCCAATACTCCACCTCAATTTGGAGAATATATATATATATATTTGTAACAACTGGGGAAAAAGAAAAGAAAAGGGAAAGAAAGAAAGTGAAAGCTGGAAATCTTCGGAATCCAGAATTTCTGCCAAGTCCTCTCGCAATAGCGAGAAACGGTCTCGTTACAGCGAGAGAGCTAGTTCGCAATAGCGAAGGCGATTCTAGCTATAGCAAGTGCTGGCAGCAGCCCATACAAAAACCAGGGAGTTGCTCGCCGTAGCGTGCGCCATAGCGAGAGTGAAGTCTGGAACTAACGCGACTTCGCCATAGCGAATGGTAAATCTCACCATAGCGAAGGGAACTGACACGAGCTCGCCGTAGCGAAGGTTACACCTCGCCATAGCGAAGCCAGATTACACGAGCTCGCTATAGCGAAGGTTAGTTTTTGCCGTAGCGAGAGTCAGTCCGGAAGAGAGTAAATAGCGAGATTTAGACTTCATTAAATGCCCAAACTCATTTCTTCTCTCATATCTGCCCTAAGCTTCGACCCAAAGAGAGAAAAGAGGCGTGGAGAGTGTGAGAGATCAAGAGAAGGAGGAAGATCAAGGGAAAGGTAAGGTAACTTCTCCCATTTCTCTTTAGAATTCTGATCCCCTCCCTTTGCCCTCTCTTTCTGCGGTTTTATTTGTGAAAATGGACGGATTTTGGGCATGGGTCAGCAGAGGGAAAGTGGAAAACACCTTTTAATCCTTGTGTTTTCTTTGAAAATGTGGTTTTCCACTACCATGGGAGCTTGAGAGAGAGAAAGGGTTAATGGCATTCTAGAGAGAGAACCCTAGGTTTGTATGTGATAGAAGGGTTACTCTAAATTAAAGTATAAGAGAGTAATTGCATGCTTTTGTGTGTCTAGGCTCAAGAGAAACACCTCCATCAAGGTGTGATTGTGGACCTAAGGAGGGAAAGGAGAAATTGAAAGGAAAAGCTAGTATTAGCTTTGGCTCCAAAGGTAGCTCTCTCTTTCACTCTTTCTTGTTGCATTCTTGGATATGATAGTCATTGTATGATTATGTATATGCTTGTTGTATGGAATATGCCATATGCTATTGCTTTGATGCATTGATGCCAATATGCTTGTGTGTTGAATTGTGAGATTTGCTCGGGTGAGGTAGTGCCGAAAGCCCCTTGAGATGGATGAGGTGAAGCCGAAAGTCCCTTGAGATAGGTGAGACAAGGCCAAAAGTCTCAAACGAGTGAGGCCAAGTCAAAAGTCCTTAAACTCGGGTGAGGCCATCCAAAAGTCCCTTGAACTCGGGTGAGGCTAGACCAAAAGTCCCTAGAGCTTATTTTTTTGGCATTGTTGTGATTCCATAACATGTACAATGTGTGTTGGATGTTGAGAATGGCTAAGTGCTTATTCACATGCTTTGACTTGTTATATGCCTTGATTGCTTACTTGATTGAGTGCATGAGCTACTGAGATTCCCTGAATCTCACCCCTTTCCCCTCCTAACTAATATGCTAGGTGGAGCTCAAGGAGAATCAAGCACACACCAAGGAGCCTAGGAGCATGCTTAGTTAGCTAGTTGCTAGCTTTGTTTTGATATTTTGATGTAAATATGATGTTAAGTGGCGCCAAATGAAGATGTGCCCACTATTTTTGAGATGTAAGTTTGTAACACGTGTATAAATATGAAAGGATGATGTATGAACTATGTTATTAGCCAAGGTAATGGAAATGAGGGTTTTACCCCTTTTGTTGCATGTATGGAATAGTGCATAATTGGCCATAGCATAGTGAGATTTGGATGTATGATGATTTGGATCATATGGACATGTTAGATATACTAGTTTTATGCTTTTAAACTTGTCCATGTGGAGTGAGAGTGTGTGAGAGGCTTTTTGGACCCGTTTTGGACCTATGGGGTGCCAAAACCAGTATTTTTGTGAGCTCCGTCAAAGTATGACCGGATGAGCTCCATTTGCCATGAAATTTGGCGTGTCTCTAGAGTTTGTAGAAAGCTTCTTGAGAAACCAAAGTGGGTAATATTCGGAGGATTATAGAATATTTGGGGAATTTTTGAATTTGGAAAAATTCAAGGGATTGGTCATGTACTGTTCATACAACCAGAAAATGAAATCTGTAGCATTCTTAGACCAAATGGATTCCAAATGTGGTGAAATTTTATACACATAAACTATACCACAATAGTGACTTATAGGAACTAGAATCACCTAAATCGGAGGTCTGTAGAGAGAGATTGAACCGACTGAAGTTCTGTATCAGCATCAGGGAGCTCTTCTGACCCCCGTTACTGTTCCATCGATTTCCGGGGAGTAGGAGCTACTGAACTGATCTGGACTTATTTTTCTCCTCTATTAGACATCCTTAGCTTTCTAAATTGGTATAATGTTCCCAGATTTGATTTTTGTGGGTTTAGTTATGAATTTTCGAAAGTCATGACAGAAAGCTGCCCCAGAAACAGTGACAGCTGGACCTTCTTCCCATTTTCGATATCAAACATGGTCCAAACGCTGTGTTTGTGGTTGGGAATTATTTTTAGTATAAAGTTAACACTTAGAGATTTCCAGAGAGCTAAAGTTTTCTGGATTCCCATTTTTATATAATTAATTCTGATTTTTCAAAGTTAGAGCCAAAATATGACTTTTAGGCCCAAGTGAGAAAATGTAATTTTTCTGGTTTTTGGCTCTATACCCGTGGCTTATGGTTTGATTTATGCTATGTATGAGTCGTATGTATGGAGTTTGAGTTGAGGATGCTTGAGATGGGTTCACAGGACCCACGGGGCAAAAGATGAATATATGAAACCCCGGCTCATAGCATGCAAATGCCACGGAAGAGTAGTGATTCTTTGGAAATCATGTGGAACCGAGCCTATTGAGAGGCTAGGTAGCGGTAGTAGATTGAGGTGTCACAATATTCATTAAACCCATCTTGGAACTTATTTCTTCAAACTTGGTCTTTGGCATTGCTTTAGTTAGTAAATTAGCTACTTGAGAATTGGTAGGCACATAGGATACTCTATTAAGCTAGAATCAATCTTCTCTTTTATAAAGTTTTGATCTATCTCAACATGTTTTATCCTATCATGGTGAATTAGATTTTTTTGTTATACTTATTATAGCCATGTTATCACACAACCTTTACAAGCATTTCAAAAGGGATATTAAATTCTTTTAAGACTCTTTTTATCCAAATCCCTTTACAAATTCCTAAGGCAAGTACCCAAAACTTCGCTTTTGCACTACTTCTTACTATAACTAGTTGCTTCTTATTCCTCCATGTAATAAGATTACTTTATATAAAAGTACAATACCTAGTTATAAACCTTTTATCAGTTATTGAACCAGCTTAGTTAGCATCAGTATAAATGTCAACATCCCTATACTCCTTTTTAGACTCCTTTTTTTTAAAGTAGAGCCCTTTACCAAGTGTCATTTTTAAGTACTTGAAGATCCTATAAACCCCTTTCAAATTCTCTTTAATTAGCTTGTTCATTAATTGACTAGATATATTGATAGAAAAACTAATGTCAAGATGAGTATAAGAATAATAAATTAGTTTACTTACCACTCTCTAGCATCTTTTAGTGTCTACTGGTGCACTTTCCTTTTTAAACCCATGCTTATAATTAGCCTTTATAAAAGTTTTAGCTAGTTTACACTTTAACATCCCTGTTTCTTCTAGAAGATCTAAGTTATACTTTCTTTGTGAGACAATAATATCCTTCTTTATACTTGCCACTTCTATACCTAGGAGGTACCTTAGATATTCTGGATCCTTCACTTTGAATTTTGTAATACCTTAAAACTAATTAAGAGTAATTATGGAAGTATTAAGGGGAATTTATAGGAAAAGAATCATGATGGGCATC
Source organism: Erythrophleum fordii (assembly GCA_032878935.1). Classification (NCBI taxonomy): domain Eukaryota; kingdom Viridiplantae; phylum Streptophyta; class Magnoliopsida; order Fabales; family Fabaceae; genus Erythrophleum; species Erythrophleum fordii. The sequence goes on along the minus strand of JAVQMF010000054.1, from coordinate 23,187,213 downwards.
TTAAGGCGCATAATAATTCTTTGTTAATTTTAGTGAAAAATAAATCTAATTTTGGATTTAGGGCTTAAATTAAGAAAAAATTAATTAAGGGAAGGACAACATTTAATATTTAGGCCATATGGTTATTTTGTCTATAATAAGGACCATAAGTAGAGGCCTAACTACACTCTTAGGCAAATCCAACCTAAATAAACCTATTTAGCCTTGGCCCAATATTTAGAAAGTGGGCCTAATTGGATCTTAGATACTTGGGTTAGCCCATTCCAACTTAAAGCCCTAAAATCATCTGCAGCTACCCTAAAACCCTTGAGGAAAAACATTTGTTTTGCAAAATCACAAAGACATTTTCACATCTCCAAGGGAAGGTTAGGGGTTTTCAACTTCTTACTACCATTTTCACCTCTAAAGGAAGATTTAGCCCAGGTAAGTTATATAAAACTTGATTCTCTTATCCTCTTCTATATTTTGGTCCAATTGGTTTTTTGTCAAATGGATTTTTGTAATACCATAGCTTATTAGGTTCCTTAGTCTCTTATTCATAATTGATTTCACACATTCTCAAAGAAAATGAATATAAATATTGGTAATTTTTTGCATTATGTAGGGCCCAAAAATTTCATTTCACATATGTGTAATATATCATTTTTGTTAAACGATAGAAATAGGTATGTTTTCAAAGCAAGTCCCTTGAAATGAATTATTTAAGGTCCCAAAAAATTTAAATAGCATTCTAGACTCCTAAAAATGAGAATCCTAACCTTAGATAGAAAGAAAAATAGAGCTAGAATGAAGAAACAAATTTGACAAAAGACTTACGAAACGTAATGACATTTTTGTAATTTTGAGTAAATTTTGGAATTCTCATAGGAGGGCTTTTTAAATGAAAGTTTTGAGTTTTTTTGGGATTCTCAGAGGCCCTAAAAACCATAGGAATCCCCGGGACAATTAAAACCCCTCTGATGGACATTTTTTAACATCTGTTGACCCAAACCTTGACAAATTTGTTTGGAAAAGTTTTAGCTCTAATTTGAGTGATTCTAAAGGCATTTTACTAAATTGGAAAGTTGAATTTCATAATAGAAATGACAATTCTCAGAAAGAATCCAAAACAAACTAGAAACAAAAATGCCAAGACAAAGGGGCAAAATTGAAATTTTTGAAAAGTCTTTCTTAAAACCACCACAATATATATGGTGCCCCACCTCCTCACCCATTTAACTCAATTAGTTTGTACCCTAAACCAGAGGAAAAACCCAAAGAGTGAGGCCCACCAAAAGGAGAAGAAGAGAAAGAGAAATATAATGTAGAAAGGTATGGAATTTCTTGGCTTTTTTATGCTTTCTCTTTAGCAAACCTTTTCTCCTCCATTTCCCTTTTTTTCCTGTGGTTTTATTGAAGTTTTTGGATCTGTTTTGAGGGAAGAATAGAGGGAAAAATTCGGATTTTAAGAGAGGAGGCCAAGGAACGGAAGAATCAAGCAAGAAAATAGGGTAAAACTTTCATCCTATGGTAGCTACTTCTTCTTCCCCTTCTTCCTTGGTTCGTCCCACTCAAGAAGCTACAAGAGGGCTTAGATTTTGGGTAGAAATAAGGGTGAATCTTAAGAATTTAAGGGAGGAGAATAAGGATATGCAAAGAAAACTGCCAAAGAACTATTAAATTACAAGATAGAAAACCTAAGGTTTCAAGTGTTCCTTGCAAAATCTATTTTGATACAATAATTCCTAGGCCTAAATGAATGTGTAAATGAGCTCTTAAGATCATTAAGATGCTCCCCATATGCATCTTCCATTTAGAAAACAAAGAAAACTCCATGGAGGCCAAAAGGAAGCATAGCCACAACCTAGCATAGTTGGAGTACCTAGGGATAGTTTTCATTTATCCAAGCCCATTTTTGAGTCATATATAATGAGTTAAGATGAGGGGAAGCCTTGAGAAAAATTTAAAAACCATAGAACGTGAGATGGCCTTATATGTTCCATAATATGACCTAAGTAAGCAATATGTAGTTAGGCTCTTTGTTTTAATTGTGTGATGACTCTAAGAGACTTAAAAGGAGTCAAGAATCATATATAAAAGGAAAGAATGAAGCTTAGAATTCATTTGATGAGTGTTGCTTCATTAGGTTCATTTTTGGAATCATAAAGGGGTTATTAGACCAAGTTAGTGCTTAAGAAAGATGTGTAGTCTTAGAATTGATTCCATGAACCTAATTGGCTTCCATAAATTGTGTTTAGGTAGAGGGAAGAAAATTCCACATCCTTGTGTGTGTAAGACTGAGGAAGAGAGCATTATTTCAAGAAGAAAAATGTGTGGTTACAACAAAGGTAGCTCATTCCTCCTTCTCTTATGCATGAATATATGCTTGACTTGTCTTTGAATTTGTGTATATGTGTTTTAAGCTATGAAAAGTATTCTACCATGAGTTCTTATTCCATGATACCTTGATGATGCATTATATTTTCAAATGATGTCTATTATATTTGCTTGAGTGTAGAGAAGCCAAGAACTCTTAGCTATGGTGAGGATGAGCCAATAACCCTTAGAAATGGTTGAGACAAAGCACAGTGTCTCCCAAAGGTGAGGTTGAGTCAAAACCTCCTAGAGAGTAAGACTAATTCACTTACTTGGCAAGCCTATAGATGCTTTATGTAACTTACTCATGTGCCAAGAATGTTTCTTGAATGCTTATATTGTTCCTTGTACTTTTGCATGCATTCTTGAGACTTGAATTGCATATTTTATGTATGATTGAAAGGGAGATGAGCTATTAGGATTCTTTGAATCTCATTCCCTCCTCTCCAATGTCCTAACATGTTAGATGGACTAAGTGAATAAGGCAATGGAAGCCAACAAGTAGGAAGATGAGAGTTTGACAATAAAGTGCCTTGATTTTGCTTCTTTATGGCCATATTAGTGGCAAATGTTGTAACCCATTATTGTATATATCCTATGACCTCATGAATATGTGTAATTATGCTAATTTATTATGTATAAATGAGATTTAATGTTGCATGTACGATATAGTGCATTTTGGGTATGGAATGGCAAGACTAGCCTTATATGTTCTTATGTATGGCATGGGGTGAGAGAGTGAGTTTTCAAATTCTGGGTTTGTGAACCTTTGAGGCAAGTTTAGAATGTTATATTGGTGTATTACCACGTGCTCAAGTGGTCATGGTGGCCTTGGAACTCAATATGAACCATTTGAACCCTTTATATGGCACAAAAGTGACCAATTTGCAACCTAATATCAAGATCTGACCAAATGAACGAATTTGCTCATGAAATTTGGCACACATGTAGATCTTATCTAGAGTTTTTTGGAAAGCCAAAGAGCAGATTATTTGGATCTTTCTATGGAATTAATTATGATTTTTCAAAATTGGCATTTTTCTCCTGAACTGATATAGGTACTATTTATATGGTTAAAACCTTGGGCTGTGTCATTAGAGGGCCAAATGATGTCCAATACCCATGAAATTTTACAAGAATAAATTAGGCATTATAATCTTTCCATGCCATTGAGATCACCCCAATTGGACCTCTGATAAGGGAAATATAAATTTTTGAAATTAGAGGTAAGTACTAGGGACAATAGTTGACCTATGGTACTATTTCATTAATTTTAGGTGGCTAGCAGCCCTTGTTGAGGTGTGGACATATTTGTAGTATAAATTAGACATTTGTAGCTTTCCAGAATGGCAAAGAATGTATAGTTTCAATTTTTCTAGAATTAGTTATAATTTTTCAAAATTTATGACAGAAGTTGAAAATTTTGGCCGAGGCTGCACCTAGTATTTTTGTGTTTTCCAACCATTTACACGAGTTTTAGGCCACTTCCTTGGATGGTTATGAGTTTTATTTGTATAATTAAATATGAGAATGAGTTAAGTAAGTTCATATGGTCCACAGGATACTGAATGAAAAATTCATGCCCTACATGACACGAATTCATTCATTATTTTCAATGCTCTTTCCTTGGAAACTTGTGTAATTCTTGGAAATGAACTTGGAAAAGGAATGAGATGAGCTACATAATTATGGTGTTACATTTATTGATATCAAAGCAAAGGTTCAGACTCTTTATGTAGATTATAGCTTGTGTTTATGAGTTGCCTTAGTGTATATGAGCTATTTTCAGATGAATTGAGTGTGTAATGGCTGTGAAAGTGTTCCCTTAGATGCTAAAGTTTGTTATGTTGTTTCAGAGTCATGGTAACCAGTAGGAAAGGTAGGCCATGTAGAAAGGCTTGTGCAGATGATAGAGCCAAGCCCAGTGATCCAGTAGTTGGGGCCTTACAGTCTATTATGGCTCGCTTGGATTAATAGCAGGCTGTGATCATGCAGTTATAAGAAAGACTTGCAAAGAGAGATAGCAAGGGCCCTACACCTCCTCCTCCATAGCCACCTTACCATTCAGGCCATCCCAAGCATTTAGGTGTGACTCACCCAGATCTACAGTCACACACTTAGATGGTTGCTCTTATTCCACCAGCTTAGATGCCTCTAGCCTAGGAGTAGCCCTTTACTGGAAAGATTATGACTCAGTTCAAAAAGTTCAGGCCTCTTACTTTTGATGGTGAGATGAACTCAGAGAGAGCCGAGGCTTGGATTATGCAGTTAGAAAAGATCTTCCAAGTGATAGAGTGTACGTTCGAGCAGAAAGCCAAGATGGCTATTTTCCAATTACAAAGAGAGGCAGATTTTTGGGGAAAGGGCACCGAGCCTATTTTAAGGGAGAGAAACCTTCTGATTATATAAGAGGAATTCATCTTAGCTTTTTATGAAAAGTACTTCCCTAGTTCTGTTAGAGGTGAGAAGGAGTCAGAGTTTGTATTTCTGAGACAGACAGAGGGGATGTCCATGGACTAGTACGTGGCCAAATTCGAAGAGCTCTTTAAATATTCTTCGTATTTATAGTGGCATGACAATGAATGCTGGAGAGCAGATAAGTTAGAGAAAGATTTGCTTCCTCAGATCCGAGATAGGGTAGTTCCATAAAGAATCTAGAACTTCAATACCCTAGTTGAGATTTGCAGAGTGACAAAAGCGAACCTCAAAACAATGTAGCCTACCTCCAGTGCCAGACCACCCTTCCCTAAGCCCAAGAGACCTAAAGAGGAGCCACAGGCTACAACTATGAGTAGGAGAGGTGTAAGAGCTAGTGGAATAGAAGAGGAAAGAGAAGAAGAACTCAGTTCAGTAAAAGGCAGTTCTGCTCCTACAGTATGTCCCCAATATGGCAAAAACCATGGGACCAGACCATACTATGTGGGGCAGAATGTGTGTTATAGATGTGGTAGGCCAGGACACATAGCTATGGACTACACACAGGCTCTTCAGTTGTTCATATAGCAGAGGGAAATGGCTCTTGCTCCTAGACCTCAGAGCCAGGGTAGAGTCTTTACCCTGTCATAGCAGGAGGTTAGCTGGTCCCTGAGTCTAATCCAAGGTACTATTAGAATAAATGATTTTTCTGTAACTACATTGTTTGATTTGGGTGCTAGCCATTCTTTCACATCATATGATTGTGCTAGGAGATTGGGTCTGAGTATGCATACACTATTATATGACTTGCATGTATCTAGCCCCACAGGAAACCAAGCCATTACCTTCTATGCTTGTTTGAATTGTGTGGTTCAGTTTAATCATTGCCTTACCACTTTTGATTTGATATGTATGCCCTTGGTTGATATTGATTTAATTATTAGCATAAATTGGATGTCTGCTAATAATGCCATAATAGATATTAGCCATAGATGTGTTACTTTACCTAAGTGTAGGACTGTGCCTAGTATGACTATCTCCTAAGCTGAGAGATCTCTAGGGCATGGCTATCAGGGATATGTAGTTTTCTTTTCAATTCAAGCTGAGGTTGAAGAGGGTATAAATGAGATTCCAATAGTGAGAAAGTTCCCAAAGGTATTCCCTAGAGAGATTAGCAAACTACCCCTAGAGAGAGAGGTTGAGTTTCTTATAGATATTATACCTGGGGCAGGTCCAGTGTCTAAAGCCTCATGTAGGATGGCTCCCATTGGGCTAGTTGAGCTTAAAAAATAAATAGAAGAGCTTTTAGAAAATGGTTTTATCAGACCCAATGTCTCGTCGTGGGGAGCTCCATTCTTATTCATAAAAAAGAAAGATGGGAGCCTTAAACTATGTATAGATTATAAGGAACTCAATAAGATAACCATAAAAAATAAGCACCCTTTTCCTCGCATAGATCAGTTAGTAAGAGTGTTAGTATTCTCTAAGATAGACCTTAGGTTAGAATACCATCAGCTTAGAATAAAGGCTGAGGATATTCCCAAAACAATATTTAGAATTAGATACGAGCATTATGAATTTTTAGTTATGCCCTACGGGTTGATGAATGCACCTACAATGTTCATGGATTACATGAACAGAGTGCTCAAGCCATACTTAGACAGATTTGTAGTTGCCTTTATAGATGACATTCTCATTTATTCAAAAAGTAGAGAAGAACACAAGCAACATTTAAGATTGGCCCTATAAACCTTGAGAGAGAGACAGTCGTATGCTAAACTTAATAAATATGAGTTCTGGCTCACTAAAATTCAATTTCTAAGCCATGTGATCTCCCAGGCAGGGGTCATAGCAGATCTTCATAAGGTAGAAGCAGTGTTACAGTGAGATAGACCTAGGACAGTGACAGAGATCAGGAGCTTCCTAAGTTTAGCAGGCTATTATAGGAGGTTCATTAAGAGCTTTTCCCAGATAGCAATGCCACTAACCCAGCTTACTAGAAAGAATGTACCGTTTGTATGGGATGAGACATGTGAGAAGAGTTTTCAAGAGTTGAAGTACAAGCTAACCACAGCCCTAATTTTTGTACTCCCTGATCCTCTAAAGACTTTTATAATCTACAGTGATACCTTTAAGAAAGAGTTAGGGTGTGTGCTTATGTAGAAAGGTTGAGTGGTAGCTTATGCTTCTAGATAGCTAAAACCTCACAAGAAAAATTATCCCACACAATCTAAAATTAGCCGTAGTGGTATTTGTTTTGAAAATATGGAGACACTACTTATATAGGGCAGCTATAGAAATTTACAGTGACCACAAGAGCCTTAAGTATTTATTTAAACAAAAACAGTTGAATATGAGATAGCGGAGATAGTTAGAATTCTTAAAAGATTATGATTTTACATTAAAATACCATCTCGATAAGACTAATGTGGTAGTTGATGCTTTGGGTAGGAAACCCATACACATGGCCTGTATGATGATCCAAGAACAGGAATTGATTGAGAGATTCAGAGATATGAGTCTCTTATGTAAAGTGCATTCAGGTAAGCTATTAATGAGTAAAACCCAAATAGAAAATGACCTGAGGGACTAAATAAGAGAAGCCTAGTGAATAGATGATCATGTAAATAAGATTAGGTCTCAGATAGCCCAAGGTAGCATTCAAGAATTCAATCTATATGAGGATGATGTAATGAGGTATAGGGATAGGCTGTATATGCCTAGAAATATAGAAATCAGAAAGAGAATATTAGATGAGGCACATAAAAGCAAGTACACCATTCATCCAGACAGTAATAAAATGTACCAGGATTTAAAGAAAATGTTTTGGTGGCCTGGAATGAAAATAGATACAGCAGAATATGTCTTTCGATGTTTGGTATGCTCGAGAGTTAAGATAGAGCATAAAAAACTAGCTGGGTTACTTCAACTCCTAGATATCCTAAAGTGGAAATAGGATAGTATAGCTATAGATTTTGTCATGGGTTTACCCAGGACATCATCGGGGCATGATGCAATATGAGTAATAGTGGATAGATTAACAAAGTTAGTATACTTTTTAGCCATGAAAGCCACTTATATCCTAGATAAGTTAGGCCAATTGTACATTAGGGAGATAGTTAGATTACATGGTGTGTCTAGGAGCATAGTATTAGATAGAGATCCCAGATTTACTTCAAATTTCTGGAGATCATTACAAGATGCTCTAGGTACTAGGCTTAGATTTAGCATAGCCTATCACCCTCAGACAGATGGTCAAACAGAGAGAACCATCCAAACCCTAGAGGATATGTTAAGGGCGTGTGTCTTAAAGATGAAAGGAAAATAGGATACATACTTGCCTTTAATGGACTTTGCCTATAATAATAGCTATCATGCAAGTATACAGATGGCACCATATGAGGCATTATATGGAAGGAAGTGTAGGTCTTTGATGTGTTAAGTTGAGCTAGGAGAGAGAAGCTTGACAGGCCCAAAATTAGTGGACCAGACTTCTAGACAAATTGAGACCATAAAAAAGAAACTGCTAATAGCCCAGAGTAGATATAATAGTTACGTAGATAGACATAAACGGCCATTAGAGTTTGAGATTGAAGACCATGCCTTTATTAGAGTGTCTCCAATCATAGAGTCCATTAAGAGTAAAAAGTTCAGTCTAAAGTACATAGGTCAATTCTAAATTCTTGATAAAGTAGAACCTGTGGCCTACAGACTTGCCCTTCCCTCAAACCTGAGCCAAGTACATAATGTATTCCATCTTTCACAACTCAAAAGGTAGCAGCCCAATGCCTCAAATGTCATAGAGTATGAGAATGTGTAGTTACAGGATGATCTATTATATATGGTATCACCAGATCGGATCGTGGACGTTAGACTCAAGTAGTAATGGAATAGGATGATATCACTAGTGAAAGTGGTTTGGAAGGGGTTATCTCCCGAAAAAGCTACCTCAAAGCTAGAGGAAGAGATGAAAAAGAAATAACCAGAGCTCTTCCCATGAGATATGTTATCTAAATTTTAAGAATGAAATTTATTTAAAGGGGAGAGAATTGTAATATCTAGTTTTTGTTAAATGATGGAAACGGATATGTTTTCAAAGCAAATCCCTCAAAATGAATTAGTTAAGGTCTAAAAAAATTTAAGTAGCATTCTAGACTACTAAAAATGAGAATCCTAGGCTCAAACGGAAAGAAAAATAGAGCTAGAATGAAGAAACAAAATTTGACGAAAGACTTATGAAATGTAATGGCATTTTTATAATTTTGAATAAATTTTAAAATTCTCATAGGAAGGCTTTTTAAATAAAATTTTTGAGTTTTATGGGGTTCTTAAAGGCTCTGAAAAATCATGAGAAGCCTCAGGATAGTTAAAACCCTTCCGATGGATGTTTTCTAATATCGGTTGACTTGAACCTTAACAGATTCATTTAGAAAGGTTTTAGCTCCAATTTGAGTAATTCCAAAAGCATTTTACTAAATTGAGAACCTAAATTTTATAATGGAAAATATGGTTCTAAAAAAGCTAAAACGGACTAAAAACGAAAATGCCAAGACGAAGGGACAAAATTGAAAATTTTGAAAAGTCTTTCTTAAAACCACCCTTATATATATGGCGCTCCACCTCCTCACTCATTTAGCTTAATTAGTTTCTACCCTAAGAGTGAGGCCCACCAAAGGGAGAAGAAGAGAAGGAGAAATACGAGATAAAAAGGTATGGAATTTCTTAGTTTTTTCATGCTTTCTCTTTAGCAAACCTCTTCTCCTCCATTTCCCTTTCTTTCCTATGATTTTATTGAAGTTTTTGGATCTTTCTTAAGGAAAGAATAGAGGGAAAATTTTAATTTGAAGAGAGGAGGCAAAGGAATAAAAGAATCAAGCAAGAAAACAAGGAAAAATAAGGTAAAACTTCCATCCCATGGTAGCTACTTCTTCTTCCTCTTCTTCCTTGGTTTGTCCCACTTAAGAAGCTATAAGAGGGCTTAGATTTTAGGTAGAACCAAGGGTGAATCTTAGGAACTTAAGGGAGGAGAATAAGGATATGCAAAGAAAATAACTAAAGAACTATTAGATTACAAGATACAAAACCTAGGGTTTAAAGTGTTCCTTACAAACTTTGTTTTGATACAATGATTCCTAGGCCTAAAGGATTGTGTAAATGAGCTCCTACGATCCTTAAGAGGCTCCTTGTATGCATCTTCTATTTCGAAAATAAAGCAAACTCTATAGAGGCTAAAAGGAAGCATAGCCACGGACTAGCATAGTTGGAGTACCTAGGGATAGTTTTCATTTATTCCAAGCCTATTTTTGAGTCATATATGATGAGTGAAGATGAGAGGAAGCCTTAGGAAAAATTTAAAAACTATAGAAAGTGAGATGGCCTTACATGTTCCATAATATGACCTAAGGAAGCAACATATAGTTAGGCTCTTCAGTTTAATTGTGTGATGACTCCAAGAGGTTTAAAAGGAGTCAAGAATCATATATAAAAGGAAAGAATAGAGCCTAGAATTCATTTGATGGGTGTTGCTTCATTAGGTGCATTTTTAGAACTATAAAGGGGTTATTAGACCAAGTTAGTGCTTAAGGAAGATGTGTAGCCTTAGAATTGGCTTTCATAAATTGTGTTTAGGTTGAGGGAAGCAAATTCCACATCCTTGTGTGTGTGAGGCTGAGGAAAGGAGCATTGTTTCAAGAAGAAAAGTGTGTGGTTACAACAAAGGTAACTCACTCCTCCTTCTTTCATGCATGAATGTATGCTTGATTTGTCTTTGAATGTGTGTATGTGTGTTTTAAGCTATGAAAAGTATTCTAGCATGAGCTCTTATTCTATGGTACCATGATGATGCATTATATTTTCAAATGATGTCTATTATGTTTGCTTGAGTATGGAAAAGCTAAGAACTCTTAGCCATGGTGAGGATGAGTTAAGAAACCTTAGAAATGGTTAACCCAAAAGTAAGGTTAAGTTAAAACCTCCTAGAGAAAATAGGCAAGGCAAGTTTAAGATCCATAAGTGAATGAGTGAAGCTAATCCACTTACTTGGCAAATCTATGGATGCTTTGTATGACTTGCTCATGTGCCAAGAATGTTTCTTGAATGCTCATATTATTCTATATACTCATGCATGCATTATTAAGACTTGAATTGTTATGTATGATTGAAAGGGAGATGAGTTATTGGAATTCTTTGAATCTTATTACCTCCTCTCTAATATCCTAACATGCTAAGTGGACCAAGTGAACAAGACAATGGAAGCCAACAAGTTGGAAGATGAGAGTTTGATAATAAAGTGCCTTGATTTTACTTCTTTATAGCCATATTAGTGGCAAATGTTGTAACCCATTATTGTATATATCCTATGACCTCATGAATATGTGTAATTATTGTGACGACCCTAAGTTCTAACATCGGTAATTATAGTTAAATACATGATTAATAAATAATGATCAAGGTTTGGAGTCGTTACAACTAATCACATTAATAAAATATAGAGAAATTTAAACCTTGATACTACTAGGATCATCAACTAACAACCATAACGGGAACATGCATAAAAGGGTTTGTACCATCATTAAAGGTTAAAAACATCCTACCAATGTCCCTATGCTATTCCCTAACATTAGCCTTACTGAAATTAGGGTTTCTAGGTCAAATATAGGAGTTTGGGGACCTGTGCTGCGGCCTGGAACTCTTGTGCCACGGCCAAGTTGCTATCAGGAATTTTCCTGACTTCGCCGCGGCGAGTTGGATCTATGCTACGACGAGTTTGGCTATTGTATCTTCCTGAATTAATTTTCTCGACTTGCGCCACGGCGGGACTTATTGCGCCGCGGTGAGTTTGGCTACTGTCACCCTCCTAGGCGACTTTTTCGCTCTGCGCCGCGGCATCCCTCGCCACTGTCACTCCCTAAGCCACAGCGAGGCCTTCCCAGCCGTGGCGTGACTCCCTTCTGTAGCTGTTTTCCCTATATTTCGCCCCCTACACTCTATTTCTCATCTTAGGGACACTCGAAGGTCACTTCCCCTTATTTTATATGGCTCTAATGGCATTTATCTACCTTATTTACTTAGCTATGCTTCCATTACCAACTCAAAACTTATATGCCCATTTCCTTTCTCTAATTACCCTCTATCAGCAAGTTTATAAAGTAACAACAATAGAATATATATGAACTACCAGTAGCTATCCTTTAATACTCAATAAATGGGGGTTCCATACATTAGGGGTTCATATCAATATCTCCAAGGTTACATTTCCATTGATAAGCAATATTATAGGTCAACCTCATTTACAGCAGATATCATGAGTCCATATGACAATTACCAAATTAAGATGAACTCTAACCCCTCAATCCATACATCTTCAATAAATCAAATGTGCAAGCCTACACTTGGCAATACAGATACATGATGATGCTATACAAGACTTAACAAAAAATTAGAATCTACCCTATTACACTCAGACCAAGTGTAGCCTCCCCACACTAGGCCTCAGCTCATGGATGTTCATCCACTTGCTTGCCCTTATCCTTACCCGAGGAACCTTCACCTGAAATTGTAATCCCATAAAATGGGGTAAGATACACATCTCAGTAACCAAGGCAATTCCATCATATAATCCAGTTTAATCAACATATATGCATGAATCAGATTTATATCAGAATCATATCAGTCATTTCAACAAATGAAACAATTAGGCTATCATGATTACTATCCCATACTAGCAATCATATATTTAACATGTTAAAGGCCATTAACACTGGGAGAGGCCCGTCCACGGCACCTACTCCCCATTGAGCACAACCAGGGCTCAGTGCATCTGGGGTTTGATCATAACCCGGTACTTGATCGAAGCACATGCACGGGTGGCAGCCGCACCACAGCTCCACCATGGACTCACAAGGTCCAATCATAATACAACAGATAGCTAACCAATTCATTCAACATTTCAAATCATTCATATATAGCAAATATGAAATTAAAATAGATACATGCATGGAATTAATGTAAACCCTGGTTACCTCACTTGTAGACAAATTTGCAATAGCCACCAATGGTACAAAATTCCTATAACCATAGCATCAGAAAATTACCACTCTAATTCAAATTCTGGATTTGTGAACCTTTGAGACAAGTTTAGAATTTCATTTTGGTGTATTCCCACGTGCTCAAGTGGTCATGGTGGCCTTGGAACTCAATATGAACCATTTGAACCCCTTATATGGCACAAAAGTGACCAATTTGTAACCCAATATCAAGATCTGACCAAATGAACGAATTTGCCCATGAAATTTGGCACACATGTAGATCTTATCTAGAGCTTTTTAGGAAGATAAACACCAGATTATTTAGTGTTCTGTGAAATTAATTATGATTTTTCAAAATTAACATTTTTCTATTGAACTAATATAGGTACTGTTTATATGGTTAGAACCTTGGGCTGTGTCATTGGAGAGGCAAATAATATCCAATACTCATGAAATTTTACAAGAATAAATTAGACTTTATAAGATTTCTATGATATTTAAGAGCACCCCAATTGGACCTCTGATCAGGGAGATATGACTTTTTGAATTTGGAGGTCAGTACTAGGGACATTAGTTGACCTCTGTTACTGTTCCCTTGATTTCAGGTGGCTAGCATCGTTGTTGAAGTGTGAACATATTTTTAGCATAAAGTAGATATCTGTAGCTTTCTAAAATGGTAAAGAATGTATTATTTCAATTTGTCTAGAATTAGTTATAATTTTTCAAATTTTATGATAGAAAGCTAGAAATTCTGGCCGAGGCTGCACCTAGTATTTTTGTGTTTTCCAACCATTTGCATGAGTTTTAGGCCACTTCCTTGGATGGCTATGAGTGGTATTTGTGTAATTAAATATGAAAATGAGTTGAGAAAGTTCATATGGTCCACGAGACACTGAATGAAAAATTCATCCCCTAAGCAACGTAAATTCATTCATTATTTTCAATGTTCTTTCCTTGAAAAATTGTGTAATTCTTGGAAATAAGCTTGGAAAAGGAATGAGATGAGCTACATAATTATGGTGTTATATTATGTCAGCCATATGAACTTGCCAATAACATCCTCTATCCATAATGCATCTATATAAATCAAAATCATTACAAAACATCATATACATATCGGTATAGAAGCCACACACCATAAAACAAGGAAGTTGGCCTCGAGTTTCTAATATAGATTTCTGATGCAGATTTTGGAAAATTATAATTAATTTTAGAAAAATTGAAATCAAGCAAATAATAGCTTTCTAGAAAGCTCTAAATGTCAAATATAGGTTATAAATTATTTCAAGTCATGAAAACATTAACTGGACCATGATTGACAACAGAATAGTACCAAAGGTCTAGCTGCTCAGGTTTATTGCATAGGTTACTGATATAAATTTCAAAAATTTATAACTAATTTTAGAAAAATAAAAACTTAGAAAAACATACTATTATGGAAAGCTATGGATGTCTAATTTTGACAAAAATAGTTCTATATCAAGAAAATGACGTTTTTATGAAAATTGATAGTACAGTATTAAAGGTCCTACTACGCTACTAGTACTAGCATGAAAATTTAAAAATTTGGTTATCTCTCTATAGAGCTTCAAATGAGATGATCTCTTTGGCTATAAAAAGATTATAGTGTTGAGTTTATGTCTATAAAATATTATAGCCATTAGATACCATTCGATCCATGAGTGACAAGGAAATAAAATCTGACTATATGAATAGTGCACCCTACCATTCAGCATATTTTTCTTAATTTTGAAAAATCATAATAAATTCTTTAGAGCTCCAAATTGGGTGATCTTTAGCTCTATGGAAAGCTATAGATGAGATATATATTCATGACAAATTTTATACCAGGGCTAGTTCATTTGTTTAGATTTTGGTTCAGCTCAAGAATATGACACTTTTGATACCATAAAAGGGCCAAACTAGTTTCAATTAGCTTGCTAACCATTCCATAACAATTTGAAGCACATTTTAAGGCATAAACACATCATGTATAAGCTTTCCAAGTGGTCCAAAACATCATACATCTTAAAATCACCCTTTCACATGCATAAATATATAATCAAGAATGGGCTCTCAAGTGGTTAAATCACATTTTCTCATTCATTTGGCTTCAACTTTGGTTCACACACTATATTTACATATTTTTACATTTGCTCAAAGGTTTACATCTAAAAAATAATTTATACATGCAAACTTTGACATTTAATTATATCAAAAGCTACGCTAATGTCAAAGTATGGCTAATCATGCTCTTTGGCTCCCATTTTTGTCTTCTTGAGCTCCCCACCTTGACATGGTGAGATGCAATAGGGAAAGGGGTGAGATTCAAAGAATCTCAATAGCTCAAACACCCTTTCAAGTAAGCATATAAGGCATATAATCCTGTTAAGGAATACAAGTAAGTCATAAACACTTCCAAGAACCATTCAATTCATAATTTCCATGCCATGGAAACATGTCAAAGCTAAGAACAAGCACTAGGGACTTTTAGTTTAGCCTCACCCCATTTTTGGGACTTTTGGATTAGCTTTACCTTTGGTTTAGAGACTTTTGACTTAGTCTTACTCATCCTTGAGACTTTTGGCCTTGTCTTGTCCATGTCTAAAGACTTTTGGCTTTACCTCACCCATAAAGAGCAATTTCACAATCAAAATTCAATTCAAGAAACATATTGGTACCAAGGAAATAAGACAATATCAAAGGGCATGTCTCATAATGTAAATACACATACAAGCATTCAATAACAATCATATAACCCAAGATATGCATGTAAGAAAGAGTGGAGAGCTACCTTGGTGTAAGAAGACAATTTTCTTCCTTGCTTCCTCAGTTTCTTGGCTCGACTTCACAGCCACACCTAGAAGGAACTTTATTCACTTGGCCTAGACACCACAAATAGGATCCAATTACATTCTTGAAACAAGTTCTAGCATCACACACACACTAGGAAGCATACTTTGTTTTATAATTACATAATGGTTCCATAAAAGCCCTAATAAAGTAACTACTAGAATTCAAGATCTTAGCTCCATTTTCTCCATCAATCTAGGTCTCTTGTCTCCATTTAGACTCTTTGAAGTCATCACAAATTCATTCCCAAGAGCCTAGATACAAATAGCTTCTTTAAGTCACATTATGGAACCTACACCTCCATCTCACAATCTAGGCTTTCTAAATTTTTCTCAAGGCTTCTTTTCATATTCTTCCATCATATCTAGCTCTAAGCTAGGCTTTGAAAAATTTAAAACACTCCTTAGGTCCTTGCTCTTAGTTTGGCTAAGCCTATGCCTTTCTTGGTGCACCCATGGAATTGTTTTGTTTCCTTAGAAGAAGAGGCACTTCGGAGGCTTCTTAGGGATCATAGGAACTCAACTAAACTCTCACATAGGCTAGAACACCCTTGGAAGAAATCAAATTTTGTTATATAACCATGAATTCCTAGCTTTATATCTTGAATTCTAATGGTTTTTCTTTAAGTTTTATTGCATTTCCTAGGTTCCCATAGTCTAAAACCTAAGTTTCTTGCTTGCTCTAGGTTAGAAATTACTCCTTCCTAATTGCTTTCCATTGGCCAAACCAACACACACAAGAAGCAAGGAGGAGAAAGCATCAAAGACAAGAAAATTTACCTTGATTTCTTAGTTTCTTTAAGGGCTTTCTCCTTTGCTATAGCCTCCTCCTTTAAAGTCTAACCTTTTCCCTCTGAATTAAACCTAAAACAGCCCTATATCACACACTACAACCATGGAAAGAAAGAGGAAAGGGAGCACAACAAGAATTCTAAAAGAAGAACCATGAAAACCTTAGCTTTCCTTACCTTTTCCTTGGCTTCTTCCCTTCCTCTTATGCATTACTCTTGGGCAGAATTCTCCTTTGTTCAAATAAAAGCAAAGTTGGTTAAGGTGAGGGAGAGAGTGGGACGCCACATATAAGGGAGCATTTCTTAAAAAATTGTTCTTTAAAAATGCTATTTGTGTCGCTTTGCTTGGCTATGTCATTTTAGGCTAATTTTAGCTCTTTTTTAAAACCTGCCTTTTCTATTATAAAACTTAGATCCTTTAACGTATAAAATGGCTTTAGAATCACTCAATTTGGATTTAAAACTTTCCTAAATGAAAGAGTCAAAATTTAGATCAACTGACATTCAAAAATATACACCAACGGGGGTTTAAACCAGTCCAGGGGTTCCTAGGGTTTTTAGAGCCTCTAAGGCCATCCAGGGGTTCCTAAGGTTTTTAAAGGCTCTAAGAACCCTAGGTAACTCAATTTTTCTATTTAAAAATTTCTCTTATGAGTTTTCCAAAAAATTACTTAAATTTACAAAATTGTCATTACGTTATTACTTATTTTTGTTCCATTTTTGTTCATTATTCTAGCCTTGTTTTCTGAGCACCTTGAGCCTTGGATCCTCATTCTTAGGAATTTGAAACATCATTTAAATTTTATTGGGCCTTAACTCATTTGTTTTAGGGGGCTTGCTTTTATACTGGCTTATTTCTGACGTTTTAATGAAAATCGGATATTATAATTTTCACCTCACTACCAAACTTGAAATTTGATGTTTCAATGATTTTTTGTATGATTTTCAGGGGTTGAGGCTAGAGGGACTATAGGCTAAGTATCTTCCCTTCATTTTGATGTATTTCATACTAGAAATGGGCACCAAGGACGGATTTATAAATTGGGTTCTATTAATGCACGAAAATGCCAAGGATTTGGAGTAAAACCTTGAGGTTTTTGGTGTAAAAAGACTTAAGTCTAAATTTGAGGTTCATCTAAAGCTAGGTAAGTAATTTTTGAGTAGTTCTTGATGTTAAGAATGAATAGATAGTTGATTCTATAATGGATAATAATTTGGGAATCATTTTGGTAATTTAGGACTTCTAGAGTATGGAAACTTACCTTGATTTCAAAATTTGTTGCAATTAGATGAGGTAATTGAGGTTAATTCTAATTCCTTACATATGTTTATTTTGAATCTTATATTTACTGCACTTATATAATTTGTATGTAAATGATTAGTTGGCTATTTAATTTTTGTGTTTAGATTGTGAGTATGTCCTTGGTGGAGTTGTGGTCCTATAGCCACCTGTGCATTGTTCTTCGATCGAACATTGAATTATGATAAGACTTTAGAATGCACTAAGTTATGAGTGTGCTTGATAAGGAGTTAGTGTCATGGACGTGCCTTTCCCTCTGTTATTAGCCATTAACATGTTGTATGTGATTGCTAATATGAGATAGTAGTCACCGGTAGCCTAACTAGTTTATTTGTTGATTGAATTGATGATTTTGGTATTATTGATATAAAATGTATTTATGTTAATTAATTGATTCATATGTATGGAATCTTTTCTTTGGTTATTGAGATTCACATCTTGCCCCATTTTATGAGCTAACAATTTTAGGTGAAGGTTTCTTGGTTAAGGAAAAAGAGAAGCAAGTGGTGAACATGTGGGTGAACATTCCTAAGTTTAGGCTTTGTGTGGGACTCTTAGACTTGAGAATCTTTTGATTTTGTATAGATGCTAATTTTGTTAACTTATATTGTATAGCATCATGATGCATCCATTTTTACCAACTGTAGGTATTCTGATGTTTTGTAATTTGGGATGCAATCCCTAAGATTATGCTTTAATTTACAAGGATTTTGATGTAATGGAATTATTGAACAATTATGAACTGATATGCATGTATAAAGATAAATTCGCAGTTTGTGAAGGAGAGTTTTGTTATCATATGAATGCTAGTCTAAAATTTTGATGTATGAACATTCATGCAGATATGGATGCCTTGTATATAGATTTATGGTGTGTTATAGCAATAGTTGTATTTAAGGGTACCTTAGTAATTTGAGGTCAAGAGTAAGTTCATCTGGTTCATTGAGACTTGTCTAAAGTGGTTTAAGGTCAGATGGTTGAGAATTATATAGTTTAATGTAACATCCCTAATTACCAAATGCATTAATTAAGCTTAATTAGTCTCTTAAACATGAGTGCTTAAGGTTAAACATTAATAATGATTTATTAATGGATAAAAACCTAAGGAAATTTGAACATTTTGAGCTATTCCTAAATGCCAATTTGATAAGCAAGAAGATTCATAACTAAATAATACAAAAATTCTCCTATAAAATCTCCATGCCATTCACATTTAAGTATAAGAAGTGTAAAACTCATTTACATCAGTTTCTAAGTCAATACATGACATTACCATAGTGAGAACCAAGGTTTCTAAGTTAAAATAGGTGTTTGGAAACTTGAGCCATGACTTGGGTGATTCTTGTTGCGGCTAAGTTAGTTATTGGAACCTGAAAATTAAAATATGTGATTCTCACTATGACTTAAAACTCTCACACTGTGGCAAAGCTTTCCACTAGATTCCACTATTCATATTTTCACGATTCTTACTGTAGTAGGCTCCTCTTTTGTCATGGTGAGATAAGCCATTAGAACTTTAAGAATCCAATTTTCATGAGTCTCACTATGGCAAGCCTACATGGCATTGTGGTGAGAGGCCTATCTGAAATCTTGCCAAGCACCTTGGTCGACACTTGTTGCGGTGAGATTGCTATCAGGTACCTCTTGGAGCTGATTTTTTCACCTTGCACTATGACTCAAACCCCTTTCACCATAGTGCTCCTAGTTTTTGTTACCTCGAATATCATTTTTGGCCGCAACTTGAAGGTTCTGAGCTGCGACTTAACTCTTTCCTAGTCCTTTTCTCTCGATTACACACTTGCCAGCCATTTACCACTAACTCTAGGTGGATTCTAGGACTTTTATAACTAACATACATGGTTCTATAGACCTTCTAACTCCTAAATACCACAATTTAATTATCCACATTATTTATTGGCTTAGGAGGAATCATGATAATTGATTACGACTATATATCAACACATTTTGATAGCATTAGGTACTCAAGCTACTGACAACATCGTTTAAATAGATATATTCCAATAGAACTCCATACAACCATATTCAAACTGATCATTCATGGCAAGGCATAATTATATTCTCACTGATAAGTTATAATTCTTGATCAACATTAACCTATATCAGACCATAAATAAGTACATACATAAGAATTTAAATACTACATAATCTAGCTTCCTATTAGATATATAATTGATTACAAAACTTCAAAATATCTACACTTGGCAATATGAGTGCATGATGATGCTATAGAAAATAAATTAAAAAATTAGCATCTACTCTAAGTCAAAATGTCCAAATGTAGAAATCCTACACTTGTCCTTAATTCAGGGATGTTCATTTACTTACTTCCCTTTATCCTTACCCGAAGAACCTCTACTTGAAATTTTTGGCCCATAAAATAGGATGAGATATAAATCTCAATAACCAAAGGATAATTCCATACATATGTACAATTTAATTAGTATAAATACATATTAAACATAATTATAATCAATAAATCAACCAGTTAGGCAACCAGTGACTATTATTTTATACTAGCAATTACATACAACATGTTAATGGCCAATAATACTAAGAAAGGGCCATCCATCATGCCAACTCCCTATTGAGTGCAACTTGGGCTTAGTGTATTTATGAGTCTGATCATAACTCGATGCTTGATCAAAGTATAATACACAGGTGGTAGCTACACTACAGCTCCACCAAGGATACACTCATGGTCCACAATAATGATGAAGTAGCTAACTAATTATTTAACATAGCAAAATATATTTATGTAGCAAATATTAGATTAACAAAGCATATATGCAAGGAATTAAAATTTAACCCCGATTACCTCACTTAATTACCTACAGTTCTAAAGTCAAAATAAGTTTTCACATTCTAGAGGTCCTAGATGAAATCAAAGTATATTCTTAGTCACTAATTATAGCATAAATCAAACACTAAATAATTAAACTATCAAGAAGTACCTAAAAATCACTTACCCAGCTACCAAAAAACTCTAAGTTTGGATTTGAGCTTCCCTATACTAGAACCACAATATTTCACTCCCAAAATTGTGGTATTTTCGCACAAAATCAGAGGCCACTAAATAAGTGAACTATTGGGCTACTAACCAGTAGAAAGTACATCAAAATAAGGTAAGGATACTTACCCAATAGCCTTCTAGTCCCCAACCTCTGAAAATTGACAAGAAATAACCAAAAGAACAAGTTTTGGATTTGGGTGATGCAGAAAAATTCACTAAACTAGAAAATATTTAGACTAAAATATAAAGAAAAATGAGAGGAACAAGTTTCACATAAATTATCTTGGCCAAATCTTCCTCTAGAAGTGAAAAATTATGGAAGTATACAGAAAACCCTAGCCCCTTCTCTTTCTATGTGAAAATGGAGTTCTCCCTTGGTTAAGGAATGAGTTAGTCTACAGAATAGGGAATAAGGGGTTGAATATGTTAGGGTTTTAGATAAGTTTGAGTTGACCCAATAGTCTATTATCTATATGGGTTCAGAAATTGGCTTATGGGGCCATAGGTTTTGGGGGGGTAAGTGAGCCTTCACGAAAACTAAGGGTGGGCTCTATAATTAGCTGAAGGCATAAATAAATTGATCGTAAGGCCTAAATTAAATGTCTATATTCTCTTAAATAAGTTCACTAATTAGACCCATAACCAAAATTAATATATTTTCACCTAACAATGACCAAGAACGATTATTGTCTCGAAATGTCTAAAATAAATTTAGTTCTTTAGAAACCATTGCTTTCCTTAATCTCTCCAAATTTGCCCACATTAATTCTTTAATTCATCTTAATTATTCTTAATCACTTTTGGGGTGTTACATTCTCCCTCCTTTTAGGAATTTTGTCTTCAAAATTAGACATACCTTACTTGAAAAGTGTTGGATAATCCTTTTTCATTGCTTCCTCTATTTTCCATGTTGCTTCATCAAGAGTCAGTCTTTTCCACACCACTTTCACCAAAGGGATGTTCTTTTTACGTAGCTATTTCACTTTTAAGTCCACTATCCTTTTCGGCTTAACAACATAAGACAAGTTATCTTGTAGGTGTATATTCTTATGCTTAATGACATGTGGACGGTCCGAGTGATACTTTTTCAATTGAGATACATGAAACACATCATGTAATTAGACCAAATTTGGGGGATAAAGCCACTCTACAAGCTATGGGTCCTATCTACTTATGGATTTGAAAAGGACCAAGATAACGAAAATTAAGCTTTCTTGACTTAATGGATCGCCCTATGCCCATCACTGGAGTAGCCTTAAGGAACACATGGTCTCCTGCTTCAAGTTTTAAGGGTATCCTTCTCTTATCCATATAACACTTTTTACTATTCTGGGTAGCAAACAACTTCTTTCTGATGAGTTTTATTTGACGAGTGTTTTGGTCCATTATGTCTAGACTTAAGAGACTCCTCTTATTAAGTTCTACCTAACATAAAGGTGATTTGTACTTCCTCCCATAAAGTGCCTCAAATGGTGCCATTTGGATATTAGAATGGTAATTGTTATTATAGGCAAACTTGGCTAAAGGTAAGTACACATCCCAGTGTTCCTTCAACTTTAGTACACTAGCCCTAAGCATATCCTTAAGAGTCTGAATAGTTTTCTTAATTTGGCTATCTGATTGAGGGTGATAGGTAATGCTAAAGTTAAGAGTGGTGCCTAAAGCTTCTTGTAGGGACTACAAAAATTTCAATGTGAATCTGGGGTCTTTATTTGACACAATGTTATTAGGGACACCATGTAACCTCACAATCTTATAGACATATAGTTGTGCTAGTTTGTTTAAAGGGTAAGTGGCTCTAATAGGTAGAAAGTGGGTAGATTTCATTAGTCTATCCATAATCATCCAAATAGCATTATATCCTAAGGATGTCCTAGGCAAACCCATCATAAAATCCATGGATATACTATCCCATTTCCATTCAGAAATTTTTAAAGGGTGTAACAATCTTGTTGGTTTTTGATATTCAACTTAACTCTTTAACAAACTAGACATTTGGTAATAAAATTTGCTATGTTCAACTTTATTCCAGGCTACCAAAAACTCTTCTTAAGGTCTTTATACATTTTAGTAGTGCCCAAATGAATGGTGTACCTACTTTTATGAGCTATAAACAATAGTATATTTCTTACTTTTTCATCTCTGGTTATGCACACTTTACCTTGATATCTCACCAGACTATCATCTGATAAGTCAAAGTCCTTGACCTCACTATTCCTAAATTACTCTATAATCTTACTCAAATGCTCATCTAGCTTTTGGGCCTCTGTAATTCTTTTTCTAAAATCATTTTCTATCCTCAACTTACCTAAAAGAAGACTACTAGGGTGCACGGTCATAGACAAATTCAAATCTCTCAATTCTTCAATCAACCTTTGCTTTCTAAGCATTGTCATGGCCATATGAATGGATTTCCTACTTAAAATATCGGTAATAAAATTTTCCTTCCTTGGATGATATTTAAGGAGAAATCATAGTTTTTAAGGAATTTTATCCACCTCTTTTTCCTTATGTTTAGCTCATTCTGATCAAACAAGTATTTCAAACTCTTATTGTCATTATACACCTCAAATTGGGCATTGTAAATATAGTGCCTCCAAATCTTAAGGGCAAAAACCACAATTGCCAGCTCTAGGTTATGGGTGAGATGATTCTCCTTATGAGGCCTAAGTTGCCTAGATGCATGGGCTGTCACCCTACCTTGTTACATCAAAACACAATATAAACCCTTCATTAATGCATCATTATAAACCGTATAAGTTTCCTTGGGGTCAGGTATAATTAGTATAGGTGCGATGGTCATCCTATCTTTAAGTTTCTATAAAGCATTCTTACACTTGGTATCTCACACAAATGGTTAGTCCTTCCTAGTAAACTTTGTAAGAGGCATGGCTAATTGAGAAAATCCTTTAATAAACCTCCTATAGTAACCAGTTAAACCTAAGAAACTACAAATTTTGATCACTATTTTGGGTCTTGACCATTTCAGCACTGTTTCCACCTTACTAAGATCTATCACTATCCCTTGTTCTGAAATCACATGGCCTAGGAATCTTACCTCTTGTAACCAAAACTCATACTTGCTGAGTTTGGCATACAATTGGTGCTTTCTCAAAATTTGAAAAACTATCCTAAAATGCTCCTTATGTTCCTTACTGCTTTTGGAATAGACAAGGATATCATCAATAAATACTACCACAAACCAGTTAAGATATGGACTAAAGATCCTATTCATATAGTTCATAAAAATAACGGGCCATTGGTTAACCCAAATGGCATAACTAGGAACTCATAGTCACTGTATCGAGTCCTGAAAGTAATTTTAGGTATCTCCTCCGCTTTCACCCTAAGCTGATGGTATCCTAACCTAAGATTAGTCTTTAAAAAGACTAATGCTCTAGCTAATTGGTCAGGTAAATTGTCAATTCTAGGCAAAAGGGTATTTATTTTTTATGATTACTTGATTCAATTGCTTATAATCAATACAAAACCTAAGACTACCATCCTTCTTCCTAATAAACAACACCCCATAGAGACACACTTAGCCTAATGAACCCTTTCTTAAGAAACTTTTCTATTTGACTATTTAACTCAACAAGTTCAACAAATGCCATCCTATATGAAGCCTTCGAGATTGGCCTTATACCAGGGGTTAGGTCTATGAAAAATTCTAGCTCTCTTTTTGGGTGTAGACCACTAATCTCTTTAGGAAAAAATTTTAAGAATTCTCTAATCATTAGTATATCCTCCACTCTATCCTCAACCTCAACATGCAAGGAAAAGAATACTAAAAGCCCTTAGCAATCACACCTAAGGTATCTCCTAACTTGGATGGTAGATACACAAGTAAGCTTAGTTATAGGACAAGTTTCAAGTATATTAGCAAGTAAGAAAATAGTCTTATAGTTACGATCAAGTATCACATACTTAGCTGAGAACTAGTCCATACCAATGATCACATCAAAATCATGCAAAAGAATGCAAATTAGGTCAAAGGTAGTACAACAACTATATAATTGTACAACACAATTTAAGCACATATCAAATGTAGTAATAGAATATCTAATAGGGGTAAATATAGATAACTCAAATGGCAACTAGTTAATTTTAAGACCCAGATGCTTAACATAGTTGTATGAGATGAATTTGTGGGTTACACTCGAATCAAACAATGCATCTACAATATAGTTATAGACAAAAATAATACCTTGGATTAGAGTAGGAGGGGACTTACTAGTCTCTTACTATATAAGTGCAAACACCTATCCCTGTACAGGTGGTTTGATAGACGAAGCTAGGTCTCATGACACTGTGCAAGTCTATGCATAGTGTCTAGGCTTCCCATACTTGCCATACTAATGGGACACCACTAAACTCTTTGGGGGTCCCATATTCTTCTTTCGAGGGACACTTCTTGGGGTGGCCTTGACGGGCTTGTCGTACAACCCTCAAAATAAAACTAGGTTGACTAAAAATATAGCAAGTGGCACAACCTAGGTCATCTCCCTTGGAAATGGAATTCAATGCTTAATTTGGTTCTCTAAGTGTTAAAAGTCCTAAAGGTTACTTGATTTTGGGGGGTTTTTGATTGAATTAAACTAACCTAATACTAAATCGAATCAAAATTCCTAAATTCTATCTAATTGGAGAATTATGGGTGATAATGGTCTGGTGACTAGCTTAGGAATCATCTCTTGGTATCCACTATCCTTATCCTAGTCTAATTATAATTAATTTTGGCCTAAGAGTTCCTAATTGTGTTCATTAGCAAATGATCTTGAATAACCATTCAAGATTCAAGAAACTAGCAATTTAATGTTAATTGAGACCTCAACTCTCATTAGATTACTAATTCTTGTGATTAAGACCTTTGAACACTTGAATTAATTGATTAATTGATTAATCTAGCCTCTGAATCATTATCCAAAAATGTTTAATTAACCAACTAAACATTAAGGAATCCACAAATAGACAATTAGGCACATAATCTCACTCATGCATTTCATCGAACACCTTCGGGGCATACATGGGAGATTAGAAGAAATTGAACAATTCAGAACTAAAATTAATTAATTAAAACAACAATTATCTTCCTAATCAGTACCTAACCAGCTACTAATCAATTACACAAATTCCCAATCCAATATTCCTTAACCAAGTAAATATAAGAAAGAGAAAAAGTGATGGAAAAATTAAAGAAATCTTAGCCAGAATTTTGAGTGTATCCATGGATTCAAGCTTGCACCAAGAGCTTCCTCCCTTGCTAGCCTCAAGTAAGAATCAGAGCTTCATTTTTTTGGTGGATGGACATGGAGGAAGTGGAGTGGAGAATGACTCTGGACGAAGGCGAAGGGGTGGGCGTATGACGATGGGAATGGAGTGAATGGGCCAAAGTGCGAATGGAATCAGCCGAAGGGGATAAAGGCGTGAATGATTTTGGGCCAAGTCAATGGGGTGCTGGACGACGTCGTGATCAGTAGCCTCTCCTCGTGCTTCATTTATTTTCCACGTGCTCAGCCTTCCCATTTGCCCGTAGCTAAATGCATGTGATAAAAGGTGGGCCCCATTTCTTATTCAGCTTATACATCCACGTGATTCCTCCATTTCAGCTTCAAATTCATGTCGGGTTCCATGTTGCTGCTCTTCATTCTCTATTCGAGTTCTTCTTCATAGACCAGAACTCGAGCCTCCTTCCATGTATCTTTTTCTTCATTTACTGCTGGTTTGTGTTTTGTTTCCAGCTCCTTCAACCCAGCTTTTACTTCTTTCTACTTCTTTGATTCTTCCAGCCCAAAGCTTCTATTCATGGACTTCCCTGTAGCTTTACTCGTTGCTTCGTGTTTGTTTCTCTATTTCTGCATGTTCTCCACGTTGGTTTCACATTGCTTCCTCTGTCCAGCCATGCTCCTTTTATGTTTCTGCCCAGCGTTGCTAGATCTCTCATTGTGCTCAGCTTCTTCTCTTTCACCCCGTCTTTTCTTTTCTTCAGCTTGTAGCATTGGAACCCAAAGCTTCTTCCTCCATTTTCTGTTCGTGTGTAGTCCTTCCACGTGCAGCTCAACGTCTTCATGCATGGTTCTGTTCCTTGCTTCTTCTTTATGTGGCTACAACCCTTTTAGTTTGTGGCTTTCCTTTAAAGCTTTAATTGCCCAACAAAAATTTGCACAAAGAATAAGAACAATTCAATAGGAAAATTTACAAAATCATTTAAAATAAAATTGTGCATTAAAATTCCTAAATTTTATAATTAAATTCCTAAAGTATAGAAATGGCTATTAAAATGAAATCTTATCTAATTAAAGTTTTAAAGCCATATTTCATTGTTAAAAATGCCTAAGTTAGGGGATTAAAATATATAAAATATTATGGTTATCAGGCCTCCTACCTTAGGGGCTACTACTGCTACTGGTTCCCTTCTTATTTTTGCTCCTAGAGGGCATCATACCTCGATCACGTTTATCCTCTATTATCTTCTTCCTTTTGGCCTCACTCTCCATTAAAGCCTTTTTAGTTAGCCTAAACTTCACCACCAATTCGTCAAAGTTATAGATCTGGAAGGGTGTAATCTAACTTAGGTTTAAGGCCTCTTTTAAACTTGTCGACTTTTTAAGGTTCATCAACAAACCATTTTAGGTATGAAGAGAAATGGGACAACTAAATAAATTTTGCTCCATACTGGTCTACATTCATTTTTCCTTACTCAAGGAAGTTGAAGTTAGGTTCCTTATCAGCCCTTATTGATGGTGGAAAATATTTGCTCTTAAAAGTGGTTTGGAAACTCTCCCAAGTCAAGGGTATTCCCTTTGAAGCTAGTAACCTAGAGGCATTTCACCACCAATGTTCTACCTTTCCTTCTAGCTTGTAAATGGCTAACCTAGCCTTTTCCTTG
Organism: Erythrophleum fordii; assembly: GCA_032878935.1. Taxonomy (NCBI): domain Eukaryota; kingdom Viridiplantae; phylum Streptophyta; class Magnoliopsida; order Fabales; family Fabaceae; genus Erythrophleum; species Erythrophleum fordii. Next base: position 23,159,553 of record JAVQMF010000054.1, on the reverse strand, counting down.
GTGGTGCATATCATAACTTCAAAAATCTTCTTTAGTTACATCAGCCATCTCTTAGCTTTTTCAGTGTCCAACTCCCTAAAAAATGATAGAGGATTATCCTTTCTAGACTTGGCCAATACAACGAGATGTCATCATTTTTCCCTTGATGCCCTACACTAAGGTTTTAACTAACATCAACCTAATTTCCAACTGGTATTTGTTAATTCTGCTTGTTCATTGTCTCATGCAACTATTGCAACACTTGATTAGTAACTATATAGGCCTCGACTTGCACTTGAAGTCGATCAATCATTGCCCTTCCAGTAGCCTCATAGCCTCAGCTTGTTCTCTCATATGGTTTGACATCTCAACTATGACCTCTCACACCTCTCTCAACATCTCAATAGTTTCTTGATGTGTAGCCAAAGTATCCTGTAATGCCATAAGCATAACTAGTGGCTCCCCATTAAGCTACAACCTCAACAGTAAATCCAAGCATAACATCACCCATATAAGGTATACCCAGATATAAATAATGTTCTCAAGGCTTGATGTTTCTATTCCTAGCATGCATGCATCATAATTACTAAGTTTTCCATCCATAAAGTTCAAAATCTAACTTAATTTCTTGAACCAATGCTCTGATACCAAATATAATATCCCTAAATACCAAATGCATTAATTAAGCTTAATTAGTCTCTTAAACATAAGTGCCTAAGGTTAAATATTTATAATAGTTTGTTAATGGATAAAAACTTGGGGAAATTTAAACCTTTTTAGCTATTCCTAAACGCCAATTTGATAAGCAAGAAGATTTATAACTAAAGGAAACAAAAACTCTCCTATAAGATCTCCATTCCATTCATATTTAATTATAAGAAATGTAAAGCTTATTTATATTAGTTTCCAAGTCAATACATGACATTACTATAGTGAGAACCAAGGTTTCTAAGTTAAATTGGGTGTTTGGAGACTTGGGAGATCCTCGTTGTGGCCAAGTTAGCTGTTGGAACCTAAAAACTAAAATATACGATTCTCGTTGTAACTTAAAACTCTCATGCTATGGCAAAGCTCTCCACTGGACTCCACTATTCATATTTTCACTATTCTTGCCATGTTGGGCTTCCCTTGCGTCATGGTGAGATGAGATACTGGATCTTTAAAAATCTAATTTTCATAAGTCTCACCATGGTGAGCCTACATGGCATCGTGGCATGAAGTGTAACATCCGATCCATCTGTAAACGAGAGAAACGTGATGTTTGGTTTCCTTGTAAATGCATGAAATGCAATAGATATAAAAGGAAGTCTCCCAGAGAGAATGATTTAGGGACAAATAAAATTAGGATAAAATTTTAAATAATGAAAAATGAGGTTTTGAATCTTGAGTTACCCTAAAACCAAAGTTAGAGTAGTTCAATAAAATTGCCAAAAGCATAGTGGCATTTTCATAAATATGAGCAACTTTTGGAAAACTCATAGGAGGACTTTTTAAATAGAAAATTTGAGTTCTCCAGGGTTCTCAGAGGCCCTGAAAACCATGGGAAACCCCGGGACTATTAAACCTCCTTTGGTGTATGTTTTTTAGTGATGGTTGACCCAAACTTTGACCAGTTCATTTGAGAAGGTTTTAGCTCTAAATTAAGTGATTCTAAAATCATTTTATAAGTTTGAGAACTTAAATTTTATGATAGAAAAGACAGTTCTCATAAAGGAGCTAAAATAAAAATGCAACATACGCGTGATGTAAACGTTAATTTTAATGAACAATTTCTCCCCTTTTTGCTTTGTATTAGGTGTCCCATTTTTCTGGTTCCTTCTAACCAACTTGCTTTGTCCAAATAGAAGGAGGTTCTACCCAAACTAGTCGCATAAGGAGAAGCATAAGAAAAAGGAGAAAGAAGCTAAGAAAGGTAGGAAATTTTATGGAATTTCATGGCGTTCTCTTTATTAATATTGTTCTCCTTCCCTTAAGCTCTCTTTCTATGGTTTTGGTGGTTCATATGGATCTGTTTTGGCCTTGGTTCAGAGGAGGGAGATTAGGAATCCAAAGAGAAAGCTAAGGCAAAGGAAGAAGCTCTTGAAGGAAGCTTAAATTCAAGATAGTTTCTTCTCTTTTGTTGCTTCTTCTTCTTCTTGCTCTCTCTTGGATGCCACGATCAAGAATAGAACCATTATGGGGGAGGAGTTTTGTCTAAAAACAAGATAGAATCTTAGGTTTTAGGCTATGAAGAGTTAGAAAATGCAAAGAAATTGGAAGGAAATTAAGTGAAATTCAAGTTAGGAAAGTAAAGAACTCTTGAACACTTTGGCTCCGTTTGGTTCAACGGAGGGGAGGGGAGGGGAGGTAATTATATTTGGACAAATTTACCCTTTATATTATTTTAAATTTATTTTTTATAAAAAATTTATTTATATTAATAATTTTTTAAAAAAATTATAAATTTCAATCTTTTTTTTTTTATTTTTAATTTCTGATAAAAAAATTATCTTAATTTTTATTAAATATTAATATATTAAAATATTAAAATATGAAAAGGGGCAAAAAAGTAAATTACACTTTAAAAATACCCCACCCCTCTCCCTCCCCTCCCCTCCCCTCCAAAACCCCCCCAATTTGGAGGGGAGCCAAATTTGCCTCCCTCCCTCCCCTCCCCTCCCCTCCCTTCCCCTCCAATTTTATCCAACCAAACACCTTATCTCCCTCCCCTCCAAAAACCCCCAACCAAACATAGCCTTTGAAAAAATTGATTTGATTCATGAATTCCCTTTTATGTGTAAATGTTTGTTTGAGTTCCTAAGACCCCTAAGAAGCTTCCCAAGTGCCTCCCCCTTTAAGGAAAAATCAAAAACACCATGGGCTTCAAAAGGTGTGTGTGTATCTCAGCCAAGGCAAGAGCAATAGGTTAAGGAGTGTTTTAATTGGTTCCAAGCTTGGTTTGAGACTTTATGTAATAGAAAAAGATAGGAGGAACCATTAAGAAAAATTTAAAAGCTATAGATTAGGAGATGATACCATGGGTTCCATAATGTAGCCTTAATAAGTAACTTATGTCTAGACTCTTGGAAATGAGTTTGTGATGACTTCAAGGAGTCTAAATGGAACCAAGAGGTCTAGATATAAGAAGAAAATGAAGCCAAGAACTTGAATTATGATAGTTTCTTCATTAGGCTATTAATGGAACTAATATGAAACTAATGAACAAATGTACTTTTTAAGTGTGTGTCTAATGCTTTGACTTGTTCCAAGGGAGTAATTGAGTGTTATTTGTGGTGTTTAGGCCAAGGAAATCAAGCCTATCTAGTTATGGGTATGCAGCCAAGAAAGGGAAGGAATAATCAAAGTTAAAACTTGGAATTCCACCAAGGTAGCTCTTCACTCTATTCTTGTTTGCATTCTTGGATATGTATGTGTCATTGTATGCTTGTGTGTGCACTTGTATCTTGAAACATGCCACTTGATGTTGTGTTGTTGCATTGGTGCCAATATGCTTTCTTAAATGTTATTTGATTGTGAAAAATTAATCATAAGGGTGAGATGATACCAATGATATGACTTTATGGCATGGAAATGTTGAAGTGAATACTTTATGGTGACATTAGGATGCATACTTGTACTCTTTGACATGCTACATACCTTGATTGCTTACTTGAATAAGTGCATGAGCTATTGAGATTCCATGAATTTCACCCCCTTCCTTCTCCTATCTCACTATGTCTAGGTGGTGTCCAAGAAGCTAAAGATGGAAGCCAAGGAGTTTGAAAAGCTATTTCTTGACACTTTGTATAGTTTTGTATGAATTTTGATATAAAAGAATGTAAAAGTGTATATATACATGTTACTTTTGAGATGTAAATATTTGAGCAAGTGTAAAAGTATGTATAAATGATATATGAACCATATTTAGAACCAAAGCAATAAAAATGTGAGATTTGGTCACTTGGTGGCTTGTAGGTAGCTATGTATTCTTGTATTTAGCATGATGAAATTGAGATGCATGAGGGTTTGGACCACTTGGTGATGCATTCTTACTTTAAAACTTGCCCAAGAGGTGGTAGATTATGTAAGAGGCCATTTGGAATTATATTGACTATTTTATGCTACTAAACTTGCTAAATTCAAGAGCTATATCAAGATTTAACCAAATGACCTTCACTTGGTTTGAAACTTGCTTATAAGTCTTGTCTAGAGCTTTTTGGGAAGGTAAAGTACATATTATTTAGAGCTCTAGAGAATTTTTGGTGAATTTCCAAACTTGGCAAAATTTTTCTAATTTGACAGTGGTACTGTACAAATGGTTAGTAGCTTCACCTCTATCACTCGTGGGTCAGATGGTGTCCAATGGCTATGAAACTTTATAGGGAGAGACTAGACATTCATAATGACCTATACCAACTAGAAGCACCTCAATTAGAGGTCTATAGAGGGAGAACTAATTTTTAAAGTTTCACATTAGTATCAGGGATGCTAGCAGACCTTGGTTACTATTCCATCAGCTTTTAAGGTATAAAGGCTTCTGAACTGGTTTGAACTTATTTTTTCCCTCTAGTTAACATCTGTATCTTTCCAAATTAGTATGGTTTTCCTAAATTGGGTTTTTTTAGAATTAGTTATGAATTTTTAAATTTTATATCAGTAAACTATATTAGAAACACTGGGCAGTTTGACCTATGTCAATTTTCTATTGTCAAACATGCTCCAAATGATATTATTATGGCTTGAAATTATTTGTAGTACAAAGTTAACATCCAAAGATTTCCAGAAAGCTATGGGTTGTTTGATTTCAATTTTTCTAGAATTAGTTATAATTTTTCAAATTTGTTATTAGTAAACTAAATTCTGGACCCAAGGTTGAAACATGATTTTTCTAGTTTTTAGTTCCAAATCTGTGGTTTATGGAATGTTTTGAAATGTTTGTGACTTGTATGGATAGAGTATGAGTATAGAATGATATTGGTGAGTTCACAGGGCTTATAGGACGTGGAATAAATTTTTAAACCCTGATATAACACAAGAAAATATAATATTTTTATTCCTTTTCTTTGTTTCTCCTTGAATCTACATGAGACCAACCTTGGATATGAGGATATGAAACTTAATAAATTATGGTGTTACACGAAGCCTCTTTAGAACTCTCCCAAGCATCTCACTCAATGCTTGTCGTAGCAAAATTACTCTCGAGTAACCCTTGGACCTAATTTTCTCACCTTGCACCATTACTCAAACTCATTTTGCCATGGTGCTCCCAACTTTTGTTACCTCGAACATCATTTTTTGCTGCAACTTAACTCCATCTTGATCTTATTCTCTTAATTTTACACTCCCCGACCATTTACCACTAACTCTAGGTGAATTCTAGGACTTCCATAATTAACATATATGGTTCTATAGACCTCCTAAATCCCAAAATCCATAATTTAATAATCGTCATTATTCATAGGCCTAGGAGGGAATCATGGCAATTGATTACTACTATATATTAGCACATTTTAATAGCATTAGGTACTCAAGCTACTAACAACATCATTTAAATAGATATATTCCAATAGAACTCCATACAACCATATTCAAATTGATCATTCATGGTAAGACATAATTATATTCTCAAATGATAAGTCATAATTCTTAATCAATATTAACCCATATCAAATCATAAATAAGCTCATACATCATAATTTAAGTACTACATAATCTAACTTCCTATTAGATACATCATTGATTACAAAATATCAAAATATCTACACTTAGTAATATGAATGTATGATGATGCTACACAAAATAAATAAAAAAATTAGCATATGCTCTAAGTCAAAATGGTCAAAGTATAGAAATCCTACACTTGGCCTCAATTCAGGGATGTTCATTCACTTACTTCTCGTTATTTTTACTTAAAGAACCTTCACCTGAAATTGTTAGTCCATAAAACGGGGTGAGATATGAATCTCAATAACCAAAGGACAATTTTGAACATATGTATAATTTAATCAGTATAAATGTATATTAAACATAATTACCATAAACATCATTATAATTAATAAATGAACTAGTTAGGCTACTGGTGATTACTATCCCATACTAGTAATCATATACAACATATTAATAGCTAATAACACAGGAAAGGCTCATCCACCGTGCCAACTCCCTGTTGAGCTCATATTAGGCTCAGTGTATTCATAAGTTTGATTATAACTCAGTACCCGATCAAAACACAATACATGTGTGGCAATTGCACCACAGCTCCACCTATGACACACTCATGGTCCACAACAATAATCAAGTAGCTAACCAATTATTTAGCACATCAAAACATATTTATGCAACAAATATCATATTAGCAAAGTACATATGCAAGGAATTAAATTTTAATCCTGATTGCCTCACACGATTGCGTAAAGTTTTAAAGTCATGATAAGTTTTCACACTTTAGAGGTCTTAGATAAAATCAAAGCATATTCTTAGTCACTAACTATAGCATAAATTAGACATCATCTAATTAAACTATTAAGAAGTACCTAGAAATCACTTATCCAGCCACCAAAAGACTTTAAATTCGGATTTGAGCTTCTTCACACTAGAACGACAATATTTCACTCCCAAAATCTTGGTATTTTCGCATAAAATCAGAGCCCACTAGATAAGTTTGCTATTGAGGCCACTAACAAGTAAAAAGTACATTAAACTAAAGTGATGATACTTATCCAATAGCCTTCTAGCCCCCAACCTTCAAAAATTCACAAGAAACCACCAAAAAAGCAAGTTTCATATTTGGGTGATAAAGAAAAATTCATTAAATTAGAAATTATTTGGACCAAAATGTAAAGGAAAATGAGAGGAACAAGTTTCATATAAATTACCTCAGCTAAATCTTCCTTTAAAAGTGAGAAATAGTGGAAGTATGAAAAAAATCCTAGCCTCCTCTCTTCCTATGAAAAAATGGAGTTCTTCCTTGGCTGAAGAATGAGTTAGTCTATAGAATAGGGAATAAGGGGTTGAATATATTAAGGTTTTAGATGAGTTTAGGCTAACCCAAAAACCCATTGTCCATGTGGGCTTAGAAATTAGCTTATTGGGCCATGGGTTTAGGGGCTAAGTGGATATAGATAAGTTTAGGCCTTTATGAAAACTAGGGTGGGCTTCTATAATTGGCTAATGGCATAAATAAATTGATCATAAGGATCAAATTAAATATTCATCTTCCTTTAATTAAGTTTTGAAATGTCTAAAATAAATCCATCTCTTTAGAAACCCTTTGTAATATTTAGTTTTTTGAAAATGAGAGAAAATACGAGAAATGTAATGTATGGTTTCTTTGTAAACACACGAAACTCATTGGATACAAAAGGAAGTCCCCTAGATAGATGATTTGAGGTCCAATAAAATTAGAATAATATTCTAAACCTCAAATAATGGTGATTTAAGGTCAGAGGTGCCTTGAAACTAGAGCCAAAATAGCTAGACAAATTTTTACAAAAAGGCAACGAAACATAATGGCCTTTTTGTAATTTTGGCTAATTTTTAAAATACTTATAGGAGGGATTTTCAAATGGTAAATTTAAGTTCTCCTGGGTTCTTAGAGGCCCTGAAAACTATGGGGACCCCCAAAACAGTTTAAACCCCTTCGGTGGGCAATTTCAACTGTCAGTTGATTGGAACTTTGACTGAATAGTTCAGAATAGTTTTAAATTCAATTCACATGAAACCAAAGCCATGTTATGAATTAAACGACCCAAATTTTATGATGAAAAAGACAATTCTCAAAAAAGAGTTGAAATGGACCCAAATGGACACAACTAAGAGAGGGACTAAATTGTAAAATTTAAAAGTTGCTTATCAACAAATTTTTTGGGCTAAAACAAAACCAAGGGCAGAGGAGAATGGCGCACAAGATGGAGGGAAGAAGGAAGAGAGAAACCTAGCAAAAAGTGTAAGAATTTTATAGTTTTTCATGCTTTCTTCTTCCCCAATCTCCTTCTCCTCTTTGCCTTCTTTCTTTGTATGGTTTTGTTGAAGTTTTTAGGTTTGTATGGAGGGTAGAACAGAGGTGAAAAATTCAAATTTGAGGAAAGGAGGGCAAGCAAAGTGAAGAACAAGTAAGAAAAGCTAAGAAAACTAAGGTATTTTGCCATTTCCAACTTAATCTTCCTTGCTCTTCTTCTCTCCATTTTGCCCTTTTTAAATCCAATTTGGGTGAAACCAACGGCTTTTTATGAATTAAAGGATCCAAATTTTATGATAAAAAAGACAATTCTAAAAAAGGAGTTGAAATGAGTTCAAATAGATAAAACTAAAAAGAGGGACTAAATTGTAAATTTTAAAAGTTGCTTAAATGAACCCCTAGGCTTATAAAAACGTCCCCACTTCTGTCCCACTCCTTATCAATGAATTTTCTGGGCTAAAATAGAACCAAAGGCAGAGGAGAATGGCGCACAAGATGGAGGGAAGAAGGAAGAGAGAAACCTAGCAAAAAGTGTAAGAATTTCATGGTTTTTCATGCTTTCTCCTTCACCAATCTCCTTCTCCTCTTTCCCTTTTTTCTTTGTATTATTTTGTTGAAGATTTTGGGTTTGTATGGAGGGTAGAGCAAAGGTGGGAAATTCAAATTTGAGGAAAGGAGGGCAAGCAAAGTGAAAAACAAGCAAGAAAAGCCAAAAAAACTAAGGTATTTTGCCATTTTCCAACTTAATCTTCCTTGCTCTTCTTCTCTCCATTTCGCCTTTTGTGAGAGACCAGCTAAGAAGGGTAGGATTTCTAGCTAAACCAAGGATGAATCTTAGGAAAATGAGAGAAGAGAACAAGAATATGCGAAGAAAATAATCAAATAGTTATTAGATTTCAATATAGCAATGTTAGGGTTTCCAGTGTTTCACCAAAAATTTGATTTGATACAACAATTCCTAGGATTAAATGAGTGTTTAGATGAGCTCTTGAGATCCCTAGAAGGCTCCTCATATGCATCTTCCATCAAGAAAATAAAGCAAACTCACTTGGTGCTCACATGCTCCTTAGCCATGGCCTTGAGAGGTTAGAGTACCTAGGTGTAGTTTTAATTTATTCAAAGTTTATTTTTGAGTTATATATGATGGAAGAGGATGATAGGAAGCCTTGGAAAAATTTTAGATGCCATGGATAGTGAGATGATATCATAGGTTCCATATTATGGGTTAAAGAAGCAACACCTAGTTAGGCTCCTTAATTTGATTGTGTAATGACTCCAAGAGGTTTAAATAGAGTCAAGAATCATAAATGGATGGAGAGAATGGAGCCAAGATGATGTTTTCTTAAGGTTGCTTCATTAAGTGCATTATGAAACCATATAAGAGTCATATGAACTACTTAGCTTTTATAGTGAATGTATGGCTTTAGAATTTCATTCAAAAGTATAATTAGCTTCCATATGATGTGTCTAGGCCAAAAGAAATAATCTCCACCTTCTTGTATGTGTGGGGCCAAGGAAGAGTAGCCAAATTCAAGAGAAAAAGTTTGCATTTGTAACAAAGGTATCTCTCTCTCATTTCTCTCATGCATGGATGAATGTTGTCTTGTCCTTCAATGTGTGTATGTATGTGTTAAGCCATGAAAATGTGTTCTAGCATGATTTTATATGTCATGGTACTATGATGTTGTTTTATGCATTCAAAAGATGTCTTGTTACTTTGCTTTAGTTTGCTTGAGTGCGGTGAAGCCAAGAACCCTCTAGCCATGGTGAGAATGAGCCAAGAACCCTTAAGAATGGTTGAGACAAAGCTAAGAGTCTCCCAAGAGCAAGGCCTAGTTCAAGGCCTTAAAGAAAAAAGGTGAGGTAAGTCAAAGATCCTTGAAGAGAATGGGTGAGGCCAAACCACTTACTTGGCAAGCCTATATATGTTCAATGTGACTCTTTGATAAGAATGCTTCTTGAATGATCACATACCCTATGATAGTCATGCATGCATTTCTAGACTTTGTTTTGCATTTTTTATTTGTGATTGAAAGGGAGAAGAGCTATTGGAATTCTTAGAATCTCATTCTTTCTTCCCCATATGTTTAACATGTCTAGGTGGACCAAGTGGGCAAAGGAATGGAAGCCACCAAGCCTAGAGAATGAAGATTGACAACCAAGTGTGATAATCAAGTGTGTAAAAATGCAAATTTATAGCCATATGAGTGGCACATAATGTAATCTATTATCATATATATTGTATGATCTTATAAACACATGTAAATATGTAAATATATCATGTATGTATGAGATTTAATGCCATATATATATGATATAGTGCATTTTAGGCATTGGATGACAAGTCTTGACATGTATGCTCTTGTGTATAACTTGGGGTGGATGAGTGAGTTTAAGAAATTTGGGTTTGTACACTTTTGAGACAAGTTTAGAAGACCATTTTGGTGCTCTCCCACATGCTCAAGTGGTCATGGCTGCCTTAGAACCTAAATTGGACCATTTGGACCCCTTATAAGACACAAAAATGACTATTATGTAACCCAATGTTAAAATTTAACCAAATAAACAAATTTGCTCATTAAATTAGATCTTATCTAGAGCATTTTTGTGAAGCCAAAGATAAGATTATTTAGAGATCTGTGAAATTAATTATAATTTTTCAAAGTTGGCATTTTTCTACTGAACTTATACAGATACTGTTCATATGGTCAGTAATTTAGACTGCATCATTAAAGTGCCAAATAATGTCCAATGCTCATGAAATTTTACAAACATAAACTAGACATGATAAGATTTTCATGGCCACTAAGATCACCCAAATTAGACCTCTGAGCAGGGAGATATAAATTTTTGAATTTGGAGGATAGTACAAGTAATGATAGTCAACCTTTGGTACTATTTTATAAATTTTCAATGGCTAGTAGCCTTTGTTTGCTTTGGAATATCTTTATCATAAAGTAGACATTTGTAGTTTTATAAAATGGTATAGTGTGTAGGATTTCAATTTTTCTTGAATTAGTTATGATTTTTCAAAATTTAGGACAAAAATCTAGAATTTCAGTTTGAGGTAGCACACTTTGTTTTTATGTATCCACTTCGTTTGTTCGAGTTCTAGGCAACTTTTTGTGATGGTTTTGAGTTGTATTTATGTATTTAAATATGAGAATGAGATAATTTTATCTCTGACGTAATGCAATTTAATGAATATTTTTAATGATTTTCCTTGGCAAACTTGTATAATCCAAGGAAGGAAACTTAGAAATGAGATAAGATGAGCTTAGTAAATATGGTATTACACTCTTACTTTCTCTAATCTCCCTAAATTTCTCATATTAATTCCTTAGTTCATTTTAATTATTCTTAACCACTTTTAGGGTGTTACATTTGCCATTGTCATTAGTGGCTTAGGCACCCTTTGCTGTCATAATGAGTAAATTTGCTAATATGCAGTGATGATTAATTGACATAAACCATCTTTAAGTCCCTAGGTAATAAGAATTAGTAAGATGAAGTATATAAGAATTAGTAGGTTATTAAAACCATGTAAATTAGCCATATGAGGTGTAACACCATAACTTTCTAGCTTATTTCATGCTATTTTCATGCCTTAAACCATGCATCTCATATAAGAGGCAAGAAAAAGCAATTAAAATAATGAATATTTTAGCATTGCATAGTGTATAAATTTTTCATTCGATATCTCATAGACAGTATAAGCTAATGTATCATATTCTCATATTTAATTGCATAGATACAACTCAATTCCATTACCAAAAACGGCTTAGAACTTGTGCAAGGCAAGGGAATACACAAAATTCATAGTTGCAACCTCGGCCAGAATTTTCCATTTTCTGTCACAAATTTTGAAAAATCATAACTAATTCTAGAAAAATCAAAATTATGCATTCTTTACCATTATGAAATGCTAAAAATGTCTACTTTATATTAAAAATATGTATAGGTCATGAAACATCACACATAAGACATTTGATATTCAAAAAAATATAGAGGTTCGACTAGTTATTAGTACTGATATAGATTTCTGCTATAAAATTCAAAAATTTATATCTCCCCCTCTAGACATCCAAATGGAGTGATTTCAATTGTCACAAGTCACTAGGAAGTTCTAGTTTCTCTCTATAAAATTTTGTGGCAATTAGACATCATTTGCCCCCTGAGTGATAGAGTATAATTTCAAACCTAAGTGAATAGTACACTAAACCAAATTTAGAAAATTTTTCAACTTTGAAAATTCATCAAATATTCCATAGGCCTCTAAAAATTCTGCACTTTAGCTTATGAAAAATCTCTCAACAAGTTCTAAGTGCATGCCAAGTTGCAGACCAAGAAAAGCTCTTTTAGATAAAAAGAGGTATGGCTCACCAATATGGTCAATTTTGCTCCATATAAGATACTAATTATGTCCAAATGGCCTCCTTTGATATTTGACACTTTTTAGGCAGGTTTAAAAGCATGTATATGACTTATATAAACTGCCCAAATAGTTCTAAACCTCATACATCTCAATTTGGCGATTCCACTTTCATTTATACACTAATGCATTAAGCCATCAAGAAGCTAAAATTTCCATTCCTATTGACTTCATACCATATATAGTTTACACAAGAGTCATACATCATTTTGTATTCATACATGGGTTTACATCTCAAAAATAATATATACAATGCCATTTTACCATTCATATAGCCATAAAGTAATAAAATCCATGCATTTCCTTGTCATAATCTCATCTTCCAAGATGTGGGCTCCCATTGTCTTATCCATTTGGTCCACCTAGCATGTTAGAGCATTGGAGAGGAGAGAATGAGATTCAAAGAATCCCAATAGCTTACTCCCTTTCAATCACACATAAAAGATGCAAAACAAGTTTTGAAAATGTATGCATGAGCATCATGGAGTGTGCAATCATTCAAGAAACATTCTTAGCATTTGAACAAGTCATACATGGCATACATAGGCTTGCTAAGTAAGTGGATTAGCCTTACCTATTTACTTGTGGATTTTAGACTTGCCTCATTCATTTTTTTAAGAGATTTTTGACTTAACCTTACTCTTGGGAGTCAACCTTACTCTCGGGAGGCTCTTTACTTTGTCTAAACCAATTTTAAGCTTTCTTGGCTCATCCTTACCATGGTTAAGGGTTTTTGACTTCACCACACTCAAGCAAATCCAAGCATACATAATAAACATTATATGAAAGCATAATATAACATCATAATATAACATCATGGCACCATGGAATAAAAGCTCATGCTAAAATATTTTTTATAGCTTAAAACACACATACACACATTCAAAGATAAATCAAGCATACATTCATGCATGAGAGAAGGAGGAGTGAGCTACCTTAGATGTAACCACACACTTTTTCTCTTGAATTTGCTTTCTCTTCCTCAGCCTCACACACACAAAGGTGTGGAAATGATTTCTCTTGGCCTAAACCAATTTATGGAAGCTAATTAGGTTCATGAAATTCATCCTAAGGCCACACATCTTCCTTAAATACTAACTTGGTCTATTAACTCCTTTATGAAGAAGGCACTAAATGAAGCAACACCTATCAAATAAGTTCTAAGCTCTATTCTTTCCTTTTTTATATGATTCTTGACTCCTTTTAAGCCTCTTGGAGTTATCACACAATTAAAACAAAGAGCTTAACTACATATTGCTTCTTTAGGTCATATTATAGAACATAAGACACCAATTCATTCTTTAGGCCTTCTAAATTTTTCCTAAGGCTTCTCCTCATTTTCGCTCATCATATATAACTCAAAAATGGGTTTGAAAAAAATTTAAAACTCTCCCTAGTTATCCTAACCCTCTTAGGTTAAGATTAGGAAGCAATTCGGCCTTCATGGACTTTGTTTTGTTTTCTTGATGGAGGAAGCACATAGGGAGACTTCTAGGGAAATTAGAAGCTTATTTAAACTTTCATTTAGGCATAGAAATTAAGGTATCAAGTCAATTTTTTCAAGGAACACATGAAACCCTAGATTTGCTATCTTGAATTTCCATAGTTATTTGTTAATTTCCTTTGCATATTCTTATTCTTCACACTCCTTTTCCTAAGATTCACCCTTGGTTCTGCCTAAAATCCAAGCCGTCCTATAGCTTATTGAGTGGGACGAACCAAGGAGAGAAGAGGAGCAAGGGGTAGCAATCATAGAAGGAAAAATTACCTTATTTTTTCTTTTTTTCTCACTTGAATCTTCCCTTCTTTGGCCTCCTCTCTTCAAATTCGAATTTTCTCCTTTGTTCTTCCCTTAAAATATATCCATATACTTCAATAGAATCATAGGAAAGAAAGAGAAATGGAGAAGAAGAGGTTTTCTAAGGAAGAAGTATGAAAAATAACTAAAGATCCATACCTTTTGCCTTTGATTTCTCCTCCTCTTCCTCTTCCTCTTCTTATTGTGCACCTCTATCCTTAGGGTTTTTCTCTGGTTTAGGGTAGAAACATATGTGGCTAAGTGAGTGGAGGAGTGGGGCGCCCTATATATATAGGTGGGAGGAAGAAAGACTTTTCAAAAATTCTCGTTTTACCCTTTGTCCTTGGCATTTTCATTTCTGGTTTGTTTTAGCTCCTTTTTGAGAACTATCTTTTCTATTATAAAATTTAGGTTCCTAATTTAGTAAAATGGCTTTGGAATCACTCAAATCAAAGGTAAAACCTTCTCGAATGAATTCATCAAAATTCGGGTACACTGATGTTGGAAAACGTCTGCTGGAGGGGTTTTAACTGTCTCGGAGCTTCCCATGATTTTCAAGGTCTTTGAGAACCCCAAAAAACTCAAAAATTTCATTTCAAAAGCCTTCTTATGTGCGTTCCAAAATTTTCTCAAAATTACAAAAATACCATCATGTTTCGTAAGCCTTTTGTCAAATTTCATTTCTTTATTCTAGCTCTATTTTTTTTTTCTTTTTGAGCCTAAGATTCTCATTTTTAGGAGTCTAGAATGTTACTCAAAGTTTTTGAGACCTTAACTAATTCACTTTCGGGGACTTGCTTTGTAAATGCACCGATTTTGTCATTTAACGAAAATCGGATATTACACGAGGACCCTAGAACTTCATTAGTGGATGGACCAAATGTTTTGGGAGGAGTAAGCATGAGTTTAGGACTAGAAGGGTGTTGAATCATGGCAAAAAACTACTCAAGTTATGGCTAAAACTCATTTAGGGGTAACACAAGCCAATTTTGCCACTGCGTAACTTAGGAATATTGAGGGGAGAGTGCTTTAAGGAGCAATGTTGCCATGGCAAGAGTCCAGTAATTTGATTAGTGAGATTTCAATAGTTAATCTCACTGTGGCACCAAATAGGCCTGTTGTGGTGAGACTTGGGAGTTTTGAATAATGAGGCTTAGGGAGGAACCTTGCTATAGCATGGGTAATTTAAGTTGTAATAAGGATTAAGAGATTTTGTATTTCTAGTTCTAAAAGCGAATTAAGTCACGATAAGAAATGTCCAAGTCGTGACATGGATATTCCCTGACGCTTTTATAGGTTTCAATAGCCAAAGGCTTCGTCGTAGCCTAAAACCCCAAACCTTTATTTTAGCATACAGAACCTAGTTTACACTATGTTAATGATACATGATAACTTATGAACAATCATATAGGAGTTTTATGCTTGTAAATTTAGTTGTGAATTAAGTAAAGGTCTTAATTGGGAACTTGGATTCCCCTATGCCCTTAAATCTCCTTGTTCTTTTAAATAATGATTCTTAATGATAAAAAGTTTCAAATTTTCCTACATTTTCACTCTTTAGTACACTATTATTGGGTTTAGATGTAACTATGGATTATTAATTGAATAATTATGCTCAAATAGAGTGATTAAGAGTTAAGGTTGTTAAAATTTTATGGTAAGTGACTTCTTTAATCTGGTGATCTCATCAAATTAATCCTTTGTAACAACAATATCCTCAATATATATAATCAGGACTACAATCTGCCCATCATATATAGATTTATAAAATAGTGTATGATTAGTCTAACGTTAGATATACCTAATGCTTTTCATAAAATTAGCAAACTTATCAAACCACACCTTAGGCGACTATTTCAACCTATAAAGTGATTTATGAAGCTTGCATACTATATTAGGACAGCTATCTAATTTAAGTCCTAGAGGAACTTCCATGTACACTTCTTATTCTAGGTCACCATTTAAGAAGGCATTTTTTTTTATGTCTAACTAACGAAGTGTCCAATCTAAATTTGCTACAATAGGCAATAAAATTTTGGTTGTATTGAACTTGGTAATAGGGGCAAATGTCTCCTAGTAATCAATGCCATGGGTTTAAGTAAACCCTTTAACAACTAGCTTAGCCTTGTAGTGACTAATGCTTCCATTTAAGTTATATTTAATGGTAGACACCCATTTATATCCTAAGGGTTTTCTACCTAGAGGAAGCTTAGCAAGTTCCCATGCACTATTCTTTATTAATAGCATTTCCCCATTCAACCTTTGTTGCGGCCTCGTACACATTCCTTAGCAATTCCTTATTAGAAAAATTAGTCACAAATCTATGGAATTTAAGAGACAGCTTATCATAACAAACAAACTGATTAATAAGGTGTTAAGGGGAAGATTTTACTCCTTTTTATAAATCAATTGGAATTTCTAAATCATCTTTTATATCAATGCTTAACATGGAAGAGGATGGTTGATCTTGCATAAGGTGTGTGCACTATTGCTCCTTTGTTTCTTGTTGTTCCATCAACGTACCTTTCTTCTTTTTTTAGTGGACCTTCAAGTTATGCTCTTGTACTAGTCATGGCTAGTTCAATGTTCTGAAGCATAGAAGATTGTTGTAAAGGCTAGGATAGAGGTTGTAGAGGTTGGGACAGAGGTAAATGGTTAGGTTCTATTATTATAGGAATTACATTAGGCATTGTAAGGACTATATCAAGGGTTTCAGGTATGAATTTATCCTTAAACAACCATTCTTTCGCGTTTTTACTCATCCCTTAAATGGTTGTTTAAGTATAGAAGAGTTATTTTCAAAAAAAGTAACATTTATGGTGGTAAATATAACGCCCTAATTTCCAATTAAGCTAAAATGCACTTTAATCACTTATAATTAATATGTAAAATCAAATAATGAACATTAATGTTACGAAAAATATAGGCAAATTAAAACTTTTTAAAATAAAATTACTTTTCCCATGCTTATGTATTTACCCTTAAGCTTTATTGTGATAAATTTACATTCATTACTTAAGAGTTTATAATAATATTGGCTAGCTAATAAAACTCGTAAGTACTATTTCTTATGGAGTTCTGTAATGTCCTTTACTAAAAATAACACTCAACCTAGAAAGCAAATGAAAACCTAGGCTACTTAAAAATATGGGAAAATTTGAACCCCCTTATTCTTATTTTATTTTGCTTTTCAACCATAGTGTAATACCTTAACCTCTTAGCTATTATATCATGGTATCGTTATCCATCTCAATGCATTTCATATGGATTGGAGCATAAATGCAAGAAACCATACACTTCACATGAAAAGGGTAATAAATTTAATAATATTAATTGTGTTATGTAAGATCTCATTTCTTTAATTTATGCCTTATAGACCATGTAAACTCATTAATACCATTTTCTATTCATAATGCATCAATACAAGTCATAACCATTATCAAATGTCTTAAGAACCTTGGGTTTTAAACTACATTTGACAAAATTAATGGTTTACTCTTGGGTTCAGATTCCAACTTTCTGATACGAATTTTGAAAATGCATAACTAATTATAGAAAAATTGAAATCAAGCAAACCATACCATTCTAGAAATATGTAGGTGTATAATTTTGACTTAAAATAATTTTAGACCAATGCCATGGCCTTAAACTTACAAAAATCAATGGAACAATAACTTAGGTTAAGCTGCATTATTAGTACTATCATGCAACTTCAAAAATTCATTTCTCCCTCTACAGAGCTCCAAATGTAGTGATCTTGCTGGTTTTGGAAAGTTTATGATATCTAGTTTATTGTTATAAAATATTATGAGTATTGGACTTCATTTGTCCCATGTGTGACATAGAGAAGCAAACTGACCAAATGAACAGTAACTATACCATTTATTTATAATTTGGCCAATTTTGAAAAATCGTAATAAATTCTCTAGAGCTTTAAATTAAGTGATCTTTAGCCCTATGGAAATTTGTAGATGAGACCTACTTGTTGGCCAGATTTTATAAAAAAGCTTACTCATTTGGGTACACTTTGATTCAACATACAAAAGGGTTAAATTTGAAGTCTCAAAAGGGATTTTAAGGCACCAAAAGCTCTTCTTGAATTTCCACAACCACTTAAGCAAGCCTAAAAGTATAAAATACCATATATATAAAAGCATGCCAAATGATCCAAATCCTTATGGAGCTTAATCTCACCTTGCCACATGTATACATACACAAGTACATCATGTCACATAAGGGCAAATGAGTGGTAAAATCTCACATTCTCATTCATCTAGCTCTCACATTGATAGAAACACAATATATATATATATATATATATATATTAAAACATGCTCAAGGATTTACATCATATATACATCTCATGGTTACAATTCTTGACATCAAATATAAGCAAAAAGGCCATTTCTTTATCTCTTTGTCAAAGTCTTACTTCTCAAGGTTATTGGCCTCCATTTCTTTGTCCACTTGGCTCACCTAGACATGGTTAGACATGTGTGGGGGAAGAGTAAGATTCAAAAAATCCTAATAGCTCTTAACCCTTTCAACTATACAAAATGGATACATATACAAGTCAAAGAATGTATACATGATATTCAAGTAATTAGTGATCATGTATAAATCATTTTCTTGGGCATCAACTCATATATAACAAATATAAGTTCTCAAGGGCATTGGTTTAGCCTTATCTATCTTTCTTGAGACTTTTAGATTTGCCTCACCCACTTTCAAAGAACTTTTGACTTAGCCTCACTTTTTTTGAGACTTTTGGCTCATCCTCATCCATGCTAAGGGACTTTTGGCATTACCAAATCCAAGCAAGCCATAAAGCTATCATGAACATATTTCAAGAAACATAATGGTACCATAATATGCAAGCATAGGCTAGAAACATTTCTCATGGCTCAAACATACACATAAGCACTCAATGACAAAAAAATAACTAAGCTATGTATGTAAGAAGGGTTAGAGAGCTACCTTGAAACAAGAACTCAACACTTTTTCCTTGGATTAATCTTCCCCTCTCTCGGCCACACACTTGCAATGGGGTGGAGCTTGATTTGGCCTAGACATATTAAATAGGACATAATTACATCATGGAAGCATGCTCTAGCATCACACACTCTTTATGGAAGTTTACTTTTTTTTTTATGGTTACATAATGGCTTCATATAAGGCCTAATGAAGCAAGTGCTAGAATTCAAGATCTTGGCTCCTTTTTCTCCTTCCACCTATGTCTCTTGACTCCATTTAAGCTTCTTGGAGCCATCATAAACTCACTCCTAAGGGTTTAGATACAAGTTGCTTCTTAAGTCTTATTATGGAGCCTACACTTTTATCACACAAACCAAGGCTTCTAAATTTTTTCCAAGCCTTCCTTTGATATTCTTCTATCATATTTAGTCCTTTTCTACCCTTAGAAAAATTTAAAACTCTCCTTAGATACTTGAAGGAGCTTAAGTTGAGACTATGGAGGCTTTTTAGACCCATGGAACTAGCTTTGTTTTCTTGGAAGAAGTGGCACATGTAAGGCTTTCTAGGTGTCTCAAGAACTCATATACACTTTTAAACAATTAGAATTACCACTAAAAAGCTTCCTACATACCAAGGTGCAATGAAAACCCTAGGTTTTGGAAACCTAATTTCTAGTGCTTCTTTTTGAAATCTTTTTGCATCTACTTGCTTCTCACCATTGAAAACCTAGGTTTCATGCTTGGTTTAAGTCAAATTTTAGTCCTTCTTGGTTGTTCTTTATAAGGTTGAAACTACCTCTTAAGGAATATGGAAAAGAAAGCATGGAAAGCTATGATTCTTACCTTGATTCAAGCCTTTATCAAGAGTCTTCTCCGTTAGCTCCTCCTTGAATTTTTGAACTTCTCCCATCTAAACATGGCTCAAAATAGATCCAAATCACACACCAAAACCATGGAAAGAAAGAGGAGAACAAGTTTGCTAAAAGAATGTGCTTGAAATTTCAAAGATTTTCTTACCTTTTCTTAGGTTTTTCTCCTCCCTTGAAGCTCTCTCTTGTGATCCCTTCTTAGCAGAACTTCTTCCTAGTTTTAGACAAAAATTAGGTCTGTCAAAAGTGAGGGAGAAGTGGGGCACCACCTATATATAGCTAGGGATCCTTAAGAAGCTTTTCAAAATGCGAATTTTGTCCTTCATTCTTGATTTTTTTATTTTAGACTCATTGCAATTCCTTTTCGAAAACCATCTTTTCCATTATAAATTTAGGTTCTCTAACCTATAAATTGCCTTTGGAATCACTCATTTTGGGTCTAAAATCTTTTCAAAAGAAAGGGTCAAAGTTTAGATCTACCGACATTCTAAAATGTAAACCAGAGGGGTTTTAACTATTTTAGGGGTTCCTATAGTTTTTATGGTCTTTGAGAAGCTTGAGAAACTCAAATTTTTCATTTAAAGCTCCCTCCTTTAAGTTTTTTAAAAGTTACCCAAAATTACAAAAATGTCACTACATTTCGTTAAATTTTTTTTAGCCACTCTGCCTTTAGTTTTTGGGCATTTTAAGCCTTGATTTCTCGTTTTCTAATATTTAGAATTTTATTTTAATTTTATTTGGCCTTAACTAATTTATTTTAGAGGGATTTCTCTTATATTTGACCAATTTTTATTGTTTTTACGAAAATCAGGTGTTACACATAATACTTAAATTGAAAGATACTCTACCATATTCTTTATTTAAACAAATGACCAAATTAATTAAGGATACACTAGGATAAACTTCTAGAAATCACTTAATTGAAAGTCCCTAAAAACACCACAAGTAAACCTCCATAAAAGTGAGCAACCAAACCTCTTTGAACATGTCTAAAATCTGCCACCAACTAGTGTTGAACACGACCTAGTCGTGTTTAAGCATTGATGGTCAGGCCAATGTTGTTGCTTACTAGGAGTTGCAATGGCCACATTGTTCCATACATATAATTTCTCTTAACTTGGCTAGATGGTTTGGGGCACTTATATTACTCCAAAAACCACCATATTTGGTATGCAAGGACTTATACATGAGATCTATTGGTAAGCAAAGTTTCACCCTAAGACTCACCCATTTACTCCCTTAAATGCTCACATTCCCAAAGTTGCCTATTTTTGGTCTAAAGTGCCAAAGGTGACAATTTTTTATACATCAAATGGCCTTTTAACCAACTTTAATTCCTACCAAATTTCCTTAAGCAAATTTCAATACTAAAAGCTAACTCAAAAGTGAGGCGACCAATATCTAAACCTCAATAGATCAAAATTTAATTTGGTGAATTCCTTTTGCCATTAACCAACCCATATTCCATTCTTATTTTAATACTCCTTAAATTGCCAACACATAACTAACTGATACCAAACCAACCTTAATAGGTTTCAAATTTAAATGAAAGTTGTTTCAACCCTTAAGGATATCAAACACCCACACATTCAAAATATGACCATGGGACTTTTTTAGAATAATCCTTTAAACTTCTATGACAATAAAAACACCATCATTAATTACCAAGTGGTATACCTAAGTTGAGTTATATAACTCCTAAGTTTACTAAACCACCTCGAGCAATTTTCAAATACCTAAAGAAGGTACGCAGGCATAAAAATCCAAACAAAAACATGTAAAACAAAATATGACTATTCAAGACCTTAACTCAGCACTTGTACAAGGGCTAGTTTCCAAATTGACTCATCTCTTTAGTTTGCCTTACACTCATCTCACCCTATGACCACTATCAAAGAGAAGTTTTAATACTATAGTTGCAAGTCTATTGTTGTCTTTTAGAATTACAATGATATTCAAGCATTCCTATAACATGTTATATTTCTAGCTTATTACATCACATTTCCATGCTTTATATGATACATTCCATGGAGGAGTAAGAGAAAGGGGATTAAAATAATGTATTTTCTAGCATTGCGTTGTGTATAAAAATTTCATTCGGTGTCATGTGGACCATATAAGCTTATACATCACATTCTCATATTTAATTACATGAATACAACTCATTTGTATCATCCAAAGTGGCCTACATCTCATGAAAATCAAAGGGAAGCATAAAATACACATATATATTTTTGGCCAGATTTTCCTCATTTCTATCATAAACTTTGAAAAATCATAACTAATTCTAGAAAACTCAAAATCATGCATCCTTGGCCATTCTGGAAATTTACACATGTCTACTTTATGCTAAAAATATGTCCAGACCATAAAATCCAACATAGAAGATGTTTGACATTTGAAATAGTCCAGAAGTTAGGCTGTCCACTCGTGCTGTCACAGAATTCTATAACAAAATTCAAAAATATCCAATTAATTTCACAAAAATCCAATCCATGCAAATGATATCAATTTGGAAAGCTATGGATGTAACAACCGGGAAAAGGGAAAAGGAAAGAAAGTAGAAAGCTGGAAATTTTCAAAATCCAAAAATTTTGCTAAGTCTCCTCGCAATAGCGAGAAATGGTCTCGCTACAGCGAGAGTGCCTGCTCGCAATAGCGAAGGTGATTCTAGCTATAGCGAGTGCGGGCAGCAGTCTATACAGAAACCAGGGAGTTTCTCGCCATAGCGTGCGTCATAGCGAGAGTGGAGGTCTGGAATTGACGCGAGTTCGCCATAGCGAAGGTTAAATTTCGCCATAGCGAAGGGAACTGATACGTTCTCGCCGTAGTGAAGGTTAAGCCTCGCCATAGCGAAGCTAGATAACATGAGCTCGCCGTAGCGAAGGTTAATTTTTGCCGTAGCGAGGGTCAATCTGGAAGAGAGTAAAAGGCGAGAAATTTACTACTTTACACGACCCAACTCATTCTTTCTCTCATTTTTGCCCTAGACTTCGATCCAAGGAGAGAAAAAGGCATGGAAAGTGAGAGAAACCAAGAGAAGGAAGAAAAGTAAGGGAAAGGTAAGCAAGTTCCTCCCATTTCTTCTTAGAATTCTGATCTCCTCTCTTTGCCCTCTCTTCTTACGGTTTTGTTTATAAGTTTAGTGAGGTTTTGAGCATGGGTCAGAAGAGGGAAAGTGGAAAACACCTTTGAATCTCTTTGTTTTCTTTGAAAATTTTGTTTCCACTACCTTAAGAACTTGAGAGAGAGGAAGAATTGATGGCATTCTAGAGAGTAAGAGAGAGAACCTCTAGGTTCTGGTATGTTAGGAGAGTTTACTCTAAAGATTACATTCTAAGAGAGTAATTCCTTGTTCTTGATTGTGCCTAGGCTCAAGTGAAGCACCTCCATCAAGGTGTGAGTGTGAACCTAAGAAGGGAGAAGAGAAATTGAAAGGGAAGGCTTGTGTTGGCTGAGAAGGTAGCTCTCTTTCCACTCTTTCTTGTTGCATTCTTGGTTGTAATAGTCATTGTATGTTTATGTATATGCTTGATGTGTGAGATATGCCATATGTTATTGCTATGATGCATTGTTGACAATATGGGTGAGGTAAAGCCGAAAGTCCCTTGAGATGGGTGAGACAAGGCCAAAAGTCTCAACCAAGTGAGGCCAAGTCAAAAGTCCCTAAACTCGGGTGAGGCCATCCAAAAGTCCCTAAACTCGGGTGAGGCTAGACCTAAAGTCCCTGGAGCCCATTTTTGGCATTGTTGTGATTTCCATAGCATGTACAACGTGTGTTGGATGTTTAAGAATGGTTAAATGCTTATTCACATGCCTTGACTTGTTATATGCCTTGATTGCTTACTTAATTGAGTGCATGAGCTACTGAGATTCCCTGAATCGCACCCCATCCCCTCCCAACTTAACATGCTAGGTGGAGCTCAAGGAGAAGCAAGTGCACACCAAGGAGCCTAGATGCATGTGTAGCTAAGTGTTTGTTTATTTTGGTCTTTTGATGTAAATTTGATGTAAAGAGGTGCCAAAAATGAATATGCACCTTCTATTTTTGAGATGTACATGTTGTAGCAAGTGTAAAAGTATGGATATATGATGTACAAACTATGCATAGAGCCATATGAATGGAAATATGGGTTTTGCCCCTTTTGTTGAATGTATGTAGCAGTGTATATTTGGCCATAGCATAGCGAGTTTGGAATGTATGATGATTTGGACCACCTGGACTTGTTATATATACTAGTTTTATGCTTTCAAACTTATCCATGTGGAGTGAGAATGTGTGAGAGGCCATTTGGACCCATTTTGGACCTCTTGGGTGCCAAAACCGGTATTTTTGAGAGCTCCATCAAAGTATGACTGGATGAGCTCCTCTTGCCATGAAATTTGGCATGCCTCTAGAGTTTGTAGAAAGCTTCTTAAGAAGCTAAAGTAGGTAATATTTGGAGGTCGAGAGAATATTTGGTGAATTGTTGAAATTGGAAAAATTTGGTAGTTTGGTCATGTATTGTTCCTATAGGTTCGAAAATGAAACCATGTCATTCATAGACCAAACGGTGGCCAAATGTCATGAAATTTTATACACATAAGCTAGATAACTACAGTGACCTATACCAACTAGAATCACCTAAATCTGAGGTCTGTAGAGAGAGAAAAAACCTTCTAAAGTTCTGTATCAGTATCAGGGAACCCACCTAACCTCCGTTACTGTTCCATTAGTTTTCCGGGTCTAGGGGCTACTGAAGTGATCTGGACTTATTTTTCTCCTCTATTAGACATCTGTAGCTTTCTAAATTGGTATAGTGTGCTCAGATTGGATTTTTTTGGATTTAGTTATGAATTTTCGAAAGTCATGACAGTAAGTTGCACCAGAAACAGTGACAGTTGGACCTCCTTCTCATTTTCGATATCAACATGGTCCAAACTCAGAGATTACGATTGGGAATTATTTTTAGTGTAAATTTAACATGTAGAGCTTTCTAGAAAGCTAATTTTTGCTAGATTCCCATTTTTCTATAATTAGTTATGATTTTCCAAAGTTAAAGCCAAAATATGACTTTTAGGCCCAAGTGAGAAAATGCATTTTTCTGGTTTTTGGCTCCATTCCCATGGCTTATGGTTTGTTTTATGCTATATATGAGTTGTATATGTGGAGTTTGAGTTGAGGATGCAAATGATGGGTTCACAGGACCCACAGGGTAAAAGATGAGTGTATGAAACCCCATTTCATAGCATGAAAATGCCACGGATTGGTATTGGTTCTTTGTAAATCATATGGAACCGAGCCTAGTGAGAGGCTAGATAGCGGTAGTAGATTATGGTGTGAGAGACTAGATAGCGGTAGTAGATTATGGTGTTACAATGGATGTTACATAGAGGACAGAATAACTCTATTTAGTTTAGGCATGCCCAGATCTCGAAACCCAATCAAACAATACCTGAGGTCAGGTGGAGCGCCTGATATTGGATAGATTCTTTGAAAATTCATATCTTTCTCCCTAGACATCCAAATGAGGTAATTCTAGTTGGCACTAGGAATGTCTAGTTTCTCTGTATAAACTTTCATTGCAATTGGACATCCTTTGAGTTTTGTGTGACAAATGTCATTTTCAGACCTGAGTGAATAGTGATATGACCAAAACCATAAATTTTGCCAACTTTAAAAATTCATAAAATATTCTCTAAATCTCCAAAAATTCTATTCTTTAGCTTTCCAAAAATCTCTCAAGAAGCTCTAATTTCACGCCAAATCTTAGATCAATAAGAACTCATTTGGATAAAAAGTGACATAGGGTTTCATTATGGTTAATTTTGGCTCTATATAGGATACCAAAATGTCCAAATGGCTTTCCTTGGGGTTTGGCACCTCTTAGACAAGTCTAAAAGCATAATTAAGACTTATATGTGCTGTCCAAATGGTCCCAACCCTTATGCATCTCATTTTATCCATCTCACTCACACTTATACACAATTCCATAATACTATTCAAGAAGCTAATTTGCCATATCATACTCAAATCACATTCTAATGGTCATATATCATATTCTTCCATTTATGCATGACATATTATCATAATTACATATGTTCATAATATCATAGTACATATACAACCATTAATTACATCAATTTCCTCTTGTATGGCCTTAAAGAACAAAAATGATGCATTGTGATGTCAAGTTCTCTTCTTCAAGGTGGTTGGCTTCCATTACTTTGCTTTCTTGGTCCATTTAGCATGTTAGAACATTGAAGAGGAGGGGATGATATTCAAAGAATCCCAATAACTCATCTCCCATTCAATCATATATAAAAGATGCAAACAAGTCTCATAAATGCATGTATGGTTATGTTGATATGTGCAAACATTTAAGAGGCATTTTCATCATTTGAGAAAGTTATACTTAGCATACAAAGGCTTGCAAGCAAGTAAATTGATCTCACCCATTTACTTGTGGATTTTGGACTTGCCTTACCCATTCTTTAATAGGTTTTTGGACTCAACCATGCTCTTGGGAGTCAACCTCACTTTTAGGAGACTCTTTAATTTGTCTCAACCAATCTTAAGAGTTCTTGGCTTATCCTCACCATGGCTAAGGGTTCTTCGCCTCACTACACTCAAGTAAATCTAAGCACATATCATAAGTAGCATATGAAAGCATATTGTAATATCATGACACCATGGAATCAAAGTCATGCTAGAACACTTTTCATGGCTTAAAAATACACATACACATATTCAAAGACAAGTAAAGCAAATGATCATGCATAAGAGAAGGAGGAGTAAGCTACCATGGAAGCAACTACACACTTTTTCTTTTGAATTAATACTCCCTCCTGTGACCACACACACAAAAGTATGGAGATGATTTCTCTTGGTCTAAACACAATTTATGGAAGCCAATTAGGTTCATAGAATTAATTCTAAGGCCACATAACTTGCTTAGACACTAGCTTGATCTATAAACCTTATTATAGTTCCATAAATGCACTTAATGAAGCAACACCCATTAAATAAATTCTAGGCTCCATTCTTTCCTTTCAAATATGATTCTTGAATACTTTTAAACCTCTTGGAGTCATCACATAGTCAAAACCAAGAGCCTAAGTACATATTGCTTCTTTAAGTCATATTATGGAATATAAAGTACCAACTCATTCTCTAGGCTTCCTAAATTTTTTCCAAGACTTTTCCTCATATTCATTCATCATATATGACTCAAAAATAGGTTAGAAAAACTTAAAACTCTCCCTAGCTACCCTAACCTCTCTTGGCTGAACCTATGCTAGGTTTTAGGCTTCATGGACTTTGCTTTATTTTCTTAATGGAGGAAGCACATGGGGAGACTTCTAGGGATCTTAGGAGCTCATTCAAATACTTATTTAGGCATAGGAATTAAAAGATTAAATCAAATTTTAGAAGGAACACTTAAAACCCTAGAAATTGCATCTTGAAATTCTATGATTTTTTTGTTAATTTCATTTGCATATTCTTAATCTCCACACCATTTTTCCTTAGAATCACCCTTGGTTCTGCCTAAAAATCAAACCCTCCTAGGGTTTCGTAGGTGAGGTGAAATGGAGAAAGGAGAGGAACAAAAGGTAGCAACTATGGGAGAAGAAATTACCTTGTTTTCTTGCTTTTTCTCACTTGAATCTTGTGTTCTTTGAACTCCTCTCTTCAAATCTGAAATTTACCCTTAATATCTCCCTTAAAACAGATTTGTAAACTTCATTTTAATTAAAGGATACACAAGAGAATGAAGGAGAGGAGGTTTGGATAGAAGAAAGCATGAAAAACTACCAAGAAATCATACCTTAAGCCTTTGATTTCTCCTTCTTCTTCTCTCCCTTTGGTGCGCCTAAACCCTAGCTTTCTTCTCTAAATTTGGGCAAAAAAAATTGTGTCTAAATGAGTGAGGAAGGGTGGCACCACCTATTTATAGGTAGGAGGAAGAAATACTTTTCAAAAATTCTCATTTTACCCTTCGTTCTTAGCATTTTTGTTTCTCATTCGTTTTAGCTCCTTGTTTAGAACCATCTTTACCATTATAAAATTTAAGTTCCCAATTTAGTAAAATTCCTTTGGAATCACTCAAATAAAAGCTAAAACCATCTTGAACAAATTTGTCAAAGTTCAGGTACACTAACGTTGGAAAATATCCACAGGAGGGGATTTAACTGTCCCGGGGCTTCTTGCAGTTTTCAGGGCCTCTGAAAACCCTGGAGAATTCAAAACTTTCATTTAAAAATTCCTCCTATGTGAATTCCAAAATTTGCTCAAAATTACGAAAATACCATTACGTTTCATAAGTTTTCTGTCAAAATTTATTTCTTCATTCTAGCTTTATTTTTCTTTCTGTCTGAGCTTAGAATTCTCATTTTAGGAGTCTAGAATGTTACTCAAATTTTTTGAGACCTTAACTAATTTATTTCAAGAGACTTGCTTTAAAAACACGTCTGTTTCCATTGTTTAACGAAAATCAGACGTTACAATTCCCCTTTCTTTTTCCATAATGAAATGTGAGATATAAGCTAAAATCAAGTACCAATAAAGAAAGTGTTCAAATGAGTAGCTAAAGTCAAATGAAAGAGATTGGCAAACATAGAAGGCTTTTCCCATATCGGTAGATGAGAGGACTTTGACACATTTGAAAGTGATTGTGAAAGAAGATTCTAGCCTTCGCAAAGATTTCTTTTGAAAGCTTCGACGAGGATTTTTGATCTGTATAGAAAATGTTACATTCTTATTACATTTCTTCTTATTAGGTAAAGAAGTCACTACCTCACCTTGACTTGAATGGAAGTCATATAAGGCATAGATCATTTAAGGAACATTTCCCTTCTATATGATAGCACCAAACGTGCCCCCTTCCTTGTTCAAGTGGTTCAAGAGTTAAAGGGCATATCAAAGGTTGTGGGGGAGGTTTTCCTTGATCTTTATGACCTTTCCAAAAGGATCTTATTAGGTGGAAAGAGGTATTATTTGTATTACTTGCAATAGGGTACTACTAGAGAATGTCTGACTTTATTTCTAATTAGCTCTTATATTGGTATATATAATATAAAAGGGAATAACAAGCAAAACTTAAAGCCCCTAATGGCAACTTGAAAGGCATTTTAAAAGTGCCACATGCTAACCTCCTATTTCTTATTTAGGCTCAAGAAATACAATTCTATCTAATTTCCTTTTTAAAGCATTCCAAAATTTGCCTTTTTTTGTATGTGATCTTCCTTTCAATAGTAAG
This sequence comes from Erythrophleum fordii, assembly GCA_032878935.1. NCBI lineage: Eukaryota > Viridiplantae > Streptophyta > Magnoliopsida > Fabales > Fabaceae > Erythrophleum > Erythrophleum fordii. The sequence goes on along the minus strand of JAVQMF010000054.1, from coordinate 23,130,327 downwards.
TGCGGATGGAACCAAAAGTTAAGTTACTTTTGGCTACCTAGCTCCCTGAAAACATATACTCAAATTTTACAAATAGAGTCTAAATGACTCTTATACTCAATCATCTTAAACTGTAAAAATACATTTGTCCAATACAAGAAATTACCTAAAGCATCCAAAATGCTGCAAGTGGTCATGCTATATCTAAAATATTGACTAGAACACTCAAATGGACACTTTAACTACTAATCGCAATGACCAATAATTCAAATATTACTTTCACAATGCTAAATGACTCTGGTCACATAATTCCTAGATACTCATTAAGAATCATCTAAACATAATCACAAATGCTAATTCTAGAATAACTCAAATTACATGGTTAGTCCCTATACTTAGAAATACATGATGTAATATGGCAATTGTATAACATAATAATCAATTATATAAGAACTAGTATCTCAACTATACAAGCTTAATTAAACAAGGAATTCAAGCTTATATTATACTAAACCATTATGGTAAGCTTAGACTAGCTTCTCTTTGTTACTAAGAGGTCTGGTCCTTAAAAAAATTAGCTTACAACCGAGGTGAGACATGAAATCTCAATATCTAAATGAGTAATTTCATTTACAATTAGACAAAATAATCAAAATTAATGCAGTACACACATAAATCATGAAACATTCCATATTTCATAATTCATATCGAACAAGATTTTACTATATTATCATTACTACAATAAATAGAAATAGTTATTGGTTAATAACTAAATGAGCATAGCAAGGCTATAAGGAGTATAACAAGGCCTTAAGTGGTTAAAATGGAGCATAGCAAGGCCTCTGAAGCATAGTAATGCCAACCACTAACTATCAGAACATAGCTAGATCCATGATAGCATAATAATCAAGTAGTCAAATTTTATATGGTGATATAATAAAGGCAAGCAAACAAGATTAATCTAACCAATATGAATGAAATAATCCCAATTTACCTCAATGAAGCCCAATTATTTTTCCTCTAGCTAGTAACATCTCTTAAGAGGCTTATCAAGCTCAAGACAAGCATGAACAACCATTATACACCTATCAATAATGAAGGATCACATAGCCATCCATTAAGTTCACGAAGAATCAAATAGAAAATATTGACCAATCTTCCAAAGAGTTAAAGATACTGATTTAAATCTAACAATAAAGAACAACCAATAGGTCACCTCACATACTTGAATTTTCACACATATACATAACCTATACCAAAAATTTGTCTATATAGTAAAATTTCAACACTTTAACACTACAAAATGAAAGAAAACACTTACCTAGTGCATACCTAAGATCTTAAGACTTTCAAAGCACCAATTTAAGTTAACTTGACTAAGCTAACATAATGAGCAATTAGTTCCTCTTCAGTTTCATACATGTGACAACCATATACCAAAAATTAACCCAAATAATTGAAATTTCAGGACATCACAAAATGGGAGATACTGACCTAGCTATCTATATAGCTAATGGTATTGATTTAAGGTTAAAACAGCTTCAATCCATAGTGGGTCACTTCCAAAAATCCAATTTTCACCTATATGTATAGCCCACACTAACAATTAGTCCAAAGATGAAGTTTGAGTATAAACATGCATAAAAATAAAAGAAAATACTTACCTAACAACTTAACTAGCCTTTAAGGTTAAAAATCAGGCAAGAGACACTTAAAAACTCAAATTCCAGCCTTAGGGCATGACATTAAGAGAGGGATAGAGAAGAAGTTTAAGCTTCCACTTAGGTAAGTAAATGGCTTCATTTCATCCTGCGCTAATTAGGAAAGTTATTCCTCTCTTTAAGAGCTCTCTAATGGTGGTTTTCTTTTCTTGAAAACTTGAAAACTTGAAAACTCAGGTTTAACCCAAGCTAAAAAGGAACTCTTTTCAAGAAACCAATCGATGGGAAATAATCTATGCGAAGAGAGCTTCATTTTAAGGTAAGACTTTATTTGAAATACTTGTAAAATCTTGTGTTTCCAAGGCATTCAAGCTTGGGTCTAGAGAGAGAAAGTGAGGAGGAGAGTTTTTCTTTATGTGTTCTTGATGGAACCAAAGGTTATAGAGTGTGAAGATTAAGAATATGCAAAGGAAATTAACAAAAAGCCATTAGATTTCAAGATGCAATTCTAGGGTTTAAATTGCACCTTGTAAAATTTGATTTTGTACAATGATTCCTAGGCCTAAATAAGAGTTCAAATGAGTTTCTAAGATCCTTAAAAGTCTCCCCATGTGCTTCCTCCTTCAAGAAAATCAAACAAAGTCCAAGGAGGCCAAAACCATGCATTGTCTCGACCTAAGGGAAATAGCACAGCTAGGGATAGTTTTAAATTTTTCTAAACCCATTTTTGAGTCAAATATGATGAATGAATATAAGGGGAAGCCTTGGGAAAAATTTAGGAAGCATAAAAAGTGAGATGGTGCTTTATGTTCCATAATATGACTTAAAGAAGTAACATGTAGTTAGGCTCTTGGTTTTGATTGTGTAATGACGCCAAGAGGCTTAAAAGGAGTCAAGAATCATATTTGAAAGGAAAGAATGGAGCCTAGAATTTATTTAAGGGGTGTTGCTTCATTAGGTGCATTTATGGCACCATAATGGCGTTTATAGGTCAAGGTAGTATCTAAGCAAATTGTATAGCCTTAGAATTGAATTCATAAACCTAACTAGCTTCCATGAATTGTGTTTAGGCCAAGAGAAATCATCCTCACTATGTGTGGCCAAAAAAGGGAGCTTGGATTCAAGGGAAAAAATGTGTAATTGTGTCTAAGGTAGCTCTCTCCACCTTCTCTCATGCATGGATGTGTGCTTAGCTTGTCTTAGAATGTGTGTATGTGTATTTTTAAGCCATAAAAGGTATGCTAGCATGATTTCATATGCCATGGTTTCATGATGACATATTATGTCTCTAAATAATGTTTGTTTAGGTTTGCTTGAGTGTGGTAAGGATAAAAACCCTTAGCCATGGTGAGGATGAGCCAAGAACCATTAAGGTTGGTTGAGATAAAGTAAAGAGTCTCCCAAAAGTGAGATCCCAAAAAAGAGATGGACTCCCAAGAGCATGGTTGAGTCCAAGAATCTCTTAAAGAATGGATGAAGCAAGTCCAACATCTACAAGAAATTAGGTGAGGCCAATCTACTTGCTTGACAAGCCTTTGTATGCTATGTGTGACTTATTCAAATGCTAAGAATGCTCCTTGAATTACTGCACATGTCCACATGCCATGCATGCATTTGTAAGACTTATTTTGCATCCATTATGTATGATTAAATGGGAGATGAGCTATTGGAATTTTTTGAATCTCAGTCTCTCCTCTCCAATGATCTAACATGCTAGGTGGACCAAGTAAACAAGGTAACGAAAGCCAACCACCTTTAAGATGAGAGTATGACATCCAAGAATATGAATTTGGCTACTTTAAGGCCATACAAATGGAAAAAGATGTAACCAATGGATGTATATGTATTATGATATTATCAACACATGTATTTATGATATCATGTCATGTATGAATGAGAGGATGTATTAGGTAACCATTAGATTATGATTTGAGCATGTTATGGCATTGTAGCTCATTGAATGCTATTATAGAATTGTGCATAAGTGTAGGTAAGATAGCCAAAATGAGAGGTATGAGGTTTAAGACCATTTGGGTAGCTCACACAAGTCATAATCATACTTTTAGATTTGCCCAAGAGGTTCCAAACCCTAAGAAAAGTCATTTGGACATTTTGGTATCCTATATAGAGCCAAAATTGACCATAGTGAAACCCTATGTCACTTTTTATCCAAATAAGCTCTTCTTAATCTGAGATTTGGCATGCAATTAGATCTTGTTGAGAGATTTTTGAGAAGCTAAAGAACATACTTTTTGGAAGTTTATAGGATATTTGATGAATTTTCAAAATTGAAAATTTTTCTAGTTTTGGTCATGTCACTGTTCATACTGGTCTAAAAATGAAATCTATTACACAGGGCTCAAATGATGTCCAATTACCACAAAATTTTATTCAAAGAAATTAGACATTTCCAGCGACTTGTATTAACTAGAAGCATTTCATTTGGATGTCCATAGAGGGAAATATGAATTTTCAAAGAATCTATCTAGTATCAGGAATTCCAGCCGATCTCAATTATTTTTTGATTGAGTTTCTAGATCTAGGCGTGCCTGAATGGATCTAGAGTTATTTTTATCCTCTAGCTAATATCCATATCTTTCTAGATTGGTATTAGTTGCATAGATTGAATTTTTTTGGAATTAATTAGATATTTTTTAAATTTACTATAGAATTCGGTGACAGCACCAGTAAATAGCTTGACCTCTAGACCATTTTGAATGTCAAATGCCTTTTGTACTAGATGTTGTAGTCTAGACATATTTTTAGCATAAATTAGACATATGTAGCTTCCCAGAATAGCCAAGAAAGATTAATTTTGATTTTTTTAAGATTAGTTATGATTTTTCAAAGTTGGTAACAAAAATGAGCAAAATTTGGCCAAAAATGAATTAGTATATTTTAAGCTTCCCTTTAAGTTCCATGAGTTGTAAGCCACTTTTCATGATGCAATTAAGTTGTATTCATGTAATTAAATATGAGAATATAATGTATGAGCTCACATGATCCATGTGATATCAAATGAAATTTTCATATGTGATACAACGTGAAAATATTCATTATTTTTATGCTATTTTCTTGGTTCTTCCATGAGATGCATAATAGGAAGTGTAGATATAGCATGAAATGAGTTAGAAATTATGGTTTTACATTTATTGGTATCAGAGCAAAGTTCCAGGCTCTCTTGGATTAAAATTGGCTTTAGGATATAGCATTAGGGCTATGTAAAGGCTTGAATGGATAGGTAGAGCCTTATATGAGACATTTTAGGTGTGTGAAGATAGTATATGGCTTTATTCATGATGAGTAAATTGTATGATAGTTTTAGAGTAGCTAGTGGCCTCTGGAAAATAGTGGCCTCTAGAGTAGCTTGAGTAGAGCCAAGCTTAAGCAAAGTTGAAGGATCCGATGACTAGAGCTTGATGAGATGTGATAGCTCAAGGGAATCAGTGGCAAGCCCTAAGTATGAACGATGAGAAATGATCTCATTGATGCGAAAAGGCTTACTAGAGAAAGTATGTGAGGCCTAATTCTCCTGGTAGTTATACTCAAACCATTCCAAGATGTCTCATATAATACAGAGACAAGTAAGGATGTAACATGGTATGAGATGAGACTACAGTTGCATAGGACTAGTTTAGAGGGGAAATAAGAAGAGAGTTACCCTTTAGCCATAACACCAAAATGTCTAGATAAGTATTAGAGCCTGAAAGATTAATTCCCTCAGGCCAGGTGTTTGAGTTACAAGCTACACTCTTAGAGCCTAGATAGTCCGACGGTGATAATTAGCTATTCATGAATGAAATAAGAGGTAGAACCCTCTAGCTTGATGGCAGGCTAGATATAGAGGCAATGAGGCTCGGGTTGGTAGCTAAAGATGAAAATCCAATTCCTGAAAAAGTAAGCCAATCAGAGGCCATTAGTCGTGGCCAATTCATTACTTAGCTGCGGCCAATTATTTCATAGAAGTAGCAAGGCAACCCAGAGAGTTTCTCGTTGCGACCAATTAAGAAATTAGCATGACTAATACTCAGACAAAAAAATTAGGGTGAACCTGAGACTGATTAGCCACAGTGAATGATATGTTAGCCACGGCAAATGGCAGCATGAATGCCTTGTTAGTCATATCTAGGCTAACTTAAGGAATGAACTAAAAAGGGGTCAAGTGACCCATAGAAAGTGGGAATCTCTAGTATAAGTAGAGAAAAATAGTAATGAATAGTCACAGAAGATTAGCAAGAAATCCATGGGCCTAATAGTTGAGGCTGAGAAAGAGCTCAACATTGAGAAAGTTAGATACAGGGATGATAAGGTTGTTGAGACTCACCTTTAAGGCTTTGACTCTAGCCTAGGGTGCTACCCTGTGAGACACGAAATGATAGAATATTAGTGTAGTCTCAAAATAACGTAAGATAAGACTACTAACAATAAGGCACATAGTGAGTGGCCTAGAAAGGTGTACCTTATAGGTAACACTTAGAGGTAAGTATAAGTAGCCTAGTAATAGAGACTCAGAAAAGAATGAGGATAGTTAGTAAGTTACAAGTTCGATGAGATGGCTAGCCTAGGCTGAGCATAAGCTAAAGCCTGGAGAAGATGATCAATAGCATTATTTCAGGTGAGATATGTGAATGAAAAACTTAGTAAAAGTTCTCATTGGATTGAGAAAGAAAAGATGAGACATCCTGAGGTTAGAGAAACCACCTAGTAGTGGTTAGTAAAATCTCCTAGATAAACCCCCCTGAGTCATACAGTATTGTAATAAAGGAAGCAAGGAAGAGCTGAAAAACTAGTTACAGAAAAGATACCCTCACTTTAGTAATGACTAAATGAGTAAACTAAACCCAAAAAGATAAATAAATAAGGGTATGATAATTAGTTAGATGAGCTCCCTAATATAAGAATGATATAGGGTTAAGGCACGTGAGTGATTATAGCACCCAGCAGAGTATAAGTTTTCAGTAAATAGAATCTGAACATTAAGAGTACTTGTTCCGAATTGGGTTAACAGAACCCTAGAAATAGTATACTATGCTCTTGGGGTAAAGCTAAAGAGGTTGAACAGAGAGAAAGCCCAGCTCTAATTCGAACATAGAAATAAGCTAAGACAAATAGTTAGTGCCCTAATACCTTTAGGGAAGCTTGAGGGAGCTAGAGACCGCTTAAGAAAGTGGATCTTGCATTATATAAAGAAAGAGTATAAGCCGAGAGCACCATAGAATGAAATTCCTGGGATTATATAAAATAAAATTCTTCTTACTGAGGGGCAGTCTAGTTAGAGTAGAGTAAGAGTACGAGTGAAAAGAAGACCTTCTTGATGTTATAGAAAGTGAATAAGTGGAGGAACCTCAGGAAAATACAAGTGCTCTTGAGCATAAAGAAACCTAAACTAGCAATAAAGATAGCTAGTAATAGAATATCCTTTTTTCTAAGTAAAAGGATAGTAAAGATAAAAGAAAGAGAAGATATGACAGTGTTCAAGCTGAGAATATAAAAAAATCAAGAATAAATATTCAGTTAATATGCTTGAGTACTTAAGAAAGCACCCTTGTCCTTAGCATAGATGCCCTTCTAGTATAATAGTGCCTGAAGTAAAAATAAACGGGTAATGTATAGTGATCTCGGGACAAAGCAGAGGAAGAATCCTATTTTCCTCGAGCACTCTACGAGAATAGGGTAGATATAGAAAAGTAAGAGAGGGATACTTTATATTATTAGGAAACTTGCAATATATAAGTAATAGTGGCTTTGAACTTAGTCATAAGGCACCTGTGTATTAGTGTTTGATGTTATGGTTTGCTTGCAACAATGGTTACATGATATTAGGCCTGATCAATCTAGTAGTAATGTGGCTTAAGTGCATAGCAAATGATGACATGAATCACCAAAGTGTCCCGATAATCGAAGAGTATCCTAATTAGCTAGATAATAAGGTAAGTTGGAAAAGAAAGGTAAAAGGATTCTAGTAATATTAGAATGATGAGAAAAGCATGTAGAAAGGAATCCCCAATAAAGAATGTTTAGATCCAGATAACATGAGTTCAATATGTATGACTTGAGTCCTTTATAGTACATGTAAACAAAATGAGTAGAGACCAGTGTATAGCCTCTCTCCTTCCATAAATGTTAACCACACTCAATGTATGAAATGTCCTAATGCCAAAGCACTTAAAAGCAGAATGTGGGCATAGTTAGAAACTACGGGATATGAGAGGAAGCCTAGAACGAGTACATGTAAGGTAAGTAAGTCAATAAAGTAAGAAAAAAGAGCTTAAGTAAAAAAGGACTGAAGTGGGAATCTGAGGATCCTATGAGGAGCGATGAGTGAAAAATTTAAAATGCTCTTCAGTATTAGTATGACGGGATCCTAGAGAATTAGATGACATAGAACCCACTTCGCACGAAAAGAGTACAATGTACCTTTGAGTTTAGCCTCAGCTATTATAAGCGATGGTTACCAGACTTAGTGAGTATGTATTTTACTGTTAAATACAATAATCTTAGGCTTTGATGTCTCCTAAAAATGGATCACAGTAGATCTTAGTATATCACAGCGAGTTACAGCAGACCCTAGCAGGGCTTTAAGAGGTTGCAGTAGACCCAGGGGTCACAATAGATCCCACAGAGTTACAAAGAGCCCTAGTTACAGTATGATAGTTCTCTGGTGAGATGATGACCTGAGATAATTTTTACAGAGCAGTTAGTCTCAGGGACCAGTATAATTTTAGTTAGTTTTTATCTCAGAGACTAGAGATTTCCTGAGTCTGGTAGACCATTGCTATAAAGATATGAAAGCTTTACTCAGACAGTTAAACCACTGACTAGATCTCTTTAGAGATGAGCATAGTACATAGGATGAGGAAAGCAAGAAATTAGCTTTTCAGAGTTAGAGCTAGATGAACCACTACCCAGTAGATATTAGCCCTAACTGAGGGATAAAGAGATCCCTCACATGTTAGCTTATGTATTCAGAAAGGAGTCAGGTGTAATTTTACATGAGGTAAGTGGTACAGTATGTCTTCAGTGAGCAAAATTGTGAGAATACATAGCATCCCACCAGAGCTTAACAGTAGTTAGTGATAATCGCTCTTCGGTGCCAGTATGAGAGATATATATATATATATATATATATATATGTTAGGCCTATCAGTATTGAAATGAGGGACTATAAAATGCCACTGTAAGTGAGCAAAAAAAAATGAGGAAAAGTCCCGGCCTACAGAGATAAATGTAGTAGTGAACAGAGAAATTGGGATCATTAAAAGCAGAAACTCCTTAAAAGAGCTGTAATCCCAATAAGTAATTGATATGTGAGGCCTGTGATAGAAAGAATATGAATTGTAATCATGGGATGAGCTAGTAAGGAAGAACACAAAGATAAGCAGTGGACGATACATGTAAATAAGTAAATAGACAGACAGAAACCTCCAATGACTATAATGATCAGAAAAGATGATGAGACGTTATGAGAAGCCATTGAGAGAGGATACAGGAAATGTGATATGAAATAAGTTACCTTCCGAGATATGTAAATGAGTCCACTGAAAGAAATATTAATCCTTGCAAACGGGTTAAAACTAACCCGATATGATTTGTAAGCTCTCCTAGGATAGGCCTCCAAAGTTAGAAATCCCTTCCTCTTATGAGAAGAACTAGCTAGTACTCTATAATAATAGAGGTTTCATTAAGGGCTAGCAATAAATCCCCTGGCTCAGAGAAAATCCAAACGAGTGAAATCATTGAGAAAAACGTACAGAGCCAGGAAGAAGGGAAAGAAAAGAGTAATTAGCTAGAAAAGAAAAGAGTAAGAAGAAAGCATACCCTAAATTTCAAGGACAAAATTTATTTAAAGGGGTGTAACATCTGGTTCTCTGAAAACGAGAGAAAACGCGAGAAACGTAATGTACTGTTTCTCTGTAAACAAACAAAATTCACTGGAAACAAAAGGAAGTCCCCTGAAATGTCTTAGTTAAGGTCTCAAAAAATTTGGAAATCATTCTAGACTCCTAAAAATAAGAATACTAGGCTCCTAAAAATAAGAATCCTAGGCTTCAACAAAAAGAAAAATGGAACTAGAATAAAGAAACGAATTGTGATCAAAGGTTGATGAAACGTAAGGGCATTTTTATCATTTTGTGTAAATTTTGGAATTCACATAGGAGGGCTTTTTAAATTAAATTTTTGAGTTTTCCAGGATTCTTAGAGGCCCTAAAAATCATAGGAAGTCCTGAGATAATTAAAACTCCTTCCGGTGGATTTTTTTAATATCGATTAACCCAAACTTTGACTAATTCATGTGGGAAGGTTTTAGCTCTGATTTGAGTGATTCTAAAGGCATTTTATGAATTAGAGGACCTAAATTTTATGATGGAAAAGACAGTTCTCAAAAAGGAGTTAAAATGAGCCTAAACGAAGCAAACAAGCACGTAAGGGCAAAATGGTCATTTTAAAAAATTATAAAAGAGGCTTCTTTAGTAAGATTACACTTCATCACCTTCTCCAAACTTCCATTTGTAGAAAAAGGGACAGCAATGGTGTGACATTAAGAGGGGGGAGAGAGAAGAAGTTTAAGCTTCTGTTTAGGTAAGTAAACGGCCCCATTTCATCCTGTGCCAGTTAGGAAAGTTGTTCCTCTCTCTGAGAGCTCTTTAATGGTGGTTTTTTTTTTCTTGAAAACTTGAAAATTTAGGTTTGACCTAACCTAAAAAGGAACTCTTTTCAAGAAACCAATTGGTAGGAAATAATCTTCGCGAAGAGAGCTCCATTTTAAGGTAAGACTTCACTTGAAAAACTTACAAAATCTTGTATTTTCAAGCCATTCAAGCTTAGGTCTAGAGAGAGAAAGTGAGGAAAAGAGTTTTTCTTTATGTGTTCTTGATGGAACCAAAGGTTATTGAGTGTGAAGATTAAGAATATGCAAAGGGAATTAATAAAAAGCCATTAGATTTCAAGATGCAATTTCTAGGGTTCAATTGTACCTTGTAAAATCTGATTTTGTACAATGATTCCTAGGCCTAAATAAGATTTTAAATGAGTTTCTAAGATCCCTAGAGGTCATGTGCTTCCTCCTTCAAGAAAACTAAACAAAGTCCAAGGAGGCTAAAACCATGCATTGTCTTGCCCTAAGGGAAATAGCATAGCTAGGGAGAGTTTTCAATTTTTCTAAACCCATTTTTGAGTCATATATGATGAATGAATATGAGAGAAAGCTTTGGAAAAAATTTAGGAAGCATAGAAAGTGAGATGGTACTTTATGTTCCATCATATGACCTAAAGAAGCAACATGCAGTTAGGCTCTTAATTTTGATTGTGTAATGATGCCAAGAGGTTTAAAAGGAGTCAAGAATCATATTTGAAAGGAAAGAATAGAGCCTAGAATTTTTTGAGGGGTGTTGCTTCATTAGGTGCATTTATGGAACCATAATAGGGTTATAGGTCAAGGTAGTATCTAAGCAAATTGTATAGCCTTATAATTGAATTCATAAACCTAATTAGCTTCCATGAATTATGTTTAGGCAAAGAGAAATCATCCCCACACTTTTTTTTTTGGTGTGGCCAAAAAAGGGAGCTTGGATTCAAGAGAAAAAGTATGTAATTATATCTAAGGTAGCTCTCTCTACCTTCTCTCATGCATTGATGTGTGCTTAACTTGTCTTAGAATGTGTGTATGTGTATTTTCAAGCCATGAAAAGTATGCTAGTATGATTTCATATGCCATGATTTCATGATGACATATTATGTCTCTAAATGATATTATGATGTTTGTTTAGGTTTGCTTGAGTGTGGTGAGGCTAAAAACCGTTAACCATGGTAAGGATAAGCCAAAAACCCTTAAAATTGGTTAAGACAAAGTAAAGAATCTCCCAACAATGAGATGGACTCCCAAGAGTATGGTTGAATCCAAGAATCTCTTAAAGAATGGGTGAGGCAAGTCCAGCATCCATAAGAAATTAGGTGAGGGCAATCCACTTGCTTGGCAAGCCTTTGTATGCTATGTGTGACTTTTTCAAATGCTAAGAATGCTCCTTGAATGATTGCACATGTCTACATGACATGCATGCATTTATAAGACTTGTTTTTCATCCATTATGTATGATTGAATGGGAGATGAGCTATTGGAATTCTTTGAATCTCATTCCCTCCTTTCCAATGATCTAACATGCTAGGTGAATCAAGTAGATAAGGTAATGGAAGCCAACCATCTTGAAGATGAGAGTATGACATCCAAGAATATGAATTTGGCTACTTTAAGGCCATACAAATGGCAAAAGATGTAACCAATGGATGTACATGTATTATGATATTATGAACACATGTATTTATGATAACATGTCATGTATGAATAGGAGGATGTATTATGTGACCATTAGATTATGATTTGAGCATGTTATGACATTGTAGCTCATTGAATGCTATTATGGAATTGTGCATAAGTGTAGGTAAGATGGCCAAAATGAGAGGTATGAGTTTTAAGACCATTTGGGCAACTTACACAAGTCATAATCATACTTTTAGATTTGCCAAAGAGGTGCCAAACCCTAAGAAAAACTTTTTGGATATTTTGGTATCCTGTATAGAGCCAAAATTGACCATAGTGAAACCCTACGTCACTTTTTATCCAAATGAGCTCTTCTTGATCTAAGATTTGGCAACAATTAGAGCTTGTTAAGAGCTTTTTGAAAAAGCTAAAGAACATAATTTTTGGAGGTCTAAAGAATATTTGATGAATTTTCAAAGTTGAAAAACTTTCTAGTTTTGGTCATGTCACTATTCATACTAGTCTGAAAATGAAATTTGTCACACAGGGCTCAAATGATGTCCAATTGCCACAGAGAAACTAGACATTCCTAGTGACTTATACTAACTAGAACCACCTCATTTGGATGTCTATAGAGGGAGATGGAATTTTCAAAGGATCAATCCAGTATAAGGAATTCTAGTCAACCTCAGTTACTATTTGATTTAGTTTCGAGGTCTAAGCATGCCTGAACCGGTCTGAAGTTATTTTTTCCCTCTAGCTAACATCTACGGCTTTCTAGATTGGTACATTTGCATAGATTGAATTTTTTAAGAATTAATTGGACATTTTTTAAGTTTACTACAGAGTTTTGTGATAGCACCAGTGAACAACCTAACCTCTGGACCATTTTGAATGTCAAATGTCTTCCGTGCTGAATGTTATAGTCTAGACATATTTTTAACATAAATTAAACATGTGTAGCTTTCTAGAATGGCCAAGAATGCTTGATTTTGATATTTTTAGAATTAGTCATAATTTTTCGAAGTTGGCAACAGAAATGAGCAAAATTTGGCCAAAAATGAATAAATATATTTTAAGCTTGCTTTTGAGTTCCTTAAGTTGTAGGACACTTTTCATGATGCAATTGAGTTGTATTCAAGTTATTAAATATAAGAATGTGATGTATGAGCTCACATGGTCCATGTGACACTGAATGAAATTTTCATATGCAACGTAACGTGAAAATATTCATTATTTTTATGCTATTTTCTTGGTTTTTCCATGAGATGCATAATGGGAAGCATAGATATAGCATGAAATGAGCTAAAAATTATGGTGTTACACTTTGTGTATAAATTAAGTGCTATCTTAATATGGTATTATAGTAAGACCATTGATAAGTTTCATACATGTCCAATTGATGCTAGTACTTTGAAAGACAATTATAGTATTGAGTAACAATCATCTCACCTTGCTTTAACTCCTGAAGGTACCCTTTGATTTTAAAAAGAGTTACTGTGTTTTTTACTACAGAGTAGGATTCTCTCACAGCATTCCATATTTCTTTTATGATTGTGTAAAGTTAGTTCTCACTTATCTTAAATGTTAGGAAGTTGACTAACCAAGATATGATCATGTTATTCTTTACCACCTAGTTTACATAAGCAGGATCTATAATTACTAGTTAGACTTTCTTACTAGAGAGGTATTTCTACTTCTTCTTCCCTTTGATGTACATGAGGGTACTCTTTATAACATCTTAAAATTAATTAAAAGAGTTGAAGAGGATTAAGGAATTAATTTGGCATGAATTAAGGAAAAATAAGAATTTTAAGGAAAATGATTATTTCAAATATTTTAGGACACATGATTATTAATTGGCAATTTGGTGAAAAATAAAATGTTATTATCGATTTAAAAAAAATTTGTTGGGTCAAAAACCTAATTAAAGCTTCATGATTAATTTAATTATGCCAAGAATAAGCTGTTAAACCTAACTTCAGTTTTATGGAGACCCAACCCAATTAGACCTACTTGAAACCATTTGACTATGGCTCAATATGCAGATATAGGCCTAATTAGACCAAGGGCCCATTAAGTTAGCCATATGCTATGAAACCCTAAAAGATAAGTTGCCCATTTTATTTCCTTTAGTTGAAACTCATTTGGATAGTTAAGAAAGAAGAGAGAAATTTGCATAAAGAGAAGAGGCTAGGGGTTTTAAGCACTTTTGGCCTTTATCTATACCTTTAGAGGAATTTTTAACTAAGGTAAATTATACAAAATTTTATCTTCTCATTTTTCTCTTCATTTTGGTTTGATTGGCTTTCCATTTGGTGGAGATTCACCTAAACCCTAGGTCTGAAATGTGTGTTCTTGGTGTGTTATTGCAAGAGTTTCAGAGTTTACAGTTAATGAAACCATTGGGTAAGTGTTTGCCTTCATTTTGTGGTATAATCTTACTTGAATTTTCTATTATAAGCTAACTTTGGTATATAGTTAGATGTTTGTGCAAAAATGGAGATGTTAAAAGTGAACCATTGTAGATTCAAGTTGTTTTGGCCTCAAAGCAGTACCATTAGTTACATGGAAGATTGGGTAAGTGCCTCTTACCATTTTGTTTTTCATTATTTAGGTTCATCTTTTATGCATAGCTATCACATGTACAAAAATGGAGATGTTAGAAGTGACCTATGGTTTGTTCTTAGTGGTTTGACCTTAAATTGGTGCAATTGACTCTTTGAAGACTTGGATGAGTGATTTCTAATTGATTATTGATGAAATCGAGTAATGGGTATAAAGCTTTTTGGCTAATGATGGTAACCATACTTGTCTTAGGTTTGGTGGGTCTTTTAGAATATGTGGGTAGCTAGAAGAAGAGTAATTGATTTGACTGAGATAACCCAAGGTTTTAATTTCATGTGTATATTCATATTAATCTTATATTTGCTGCACATATATATTTTCTATACTAAATAATTGGTTGGCTACTTAATATTTTGGACCATGAGCGTGTCCTTGGTAGAGCTATGATCATGTTACCACCCGTGCATTTTGTTGTGATCATGCACTGAGTTGTGATCATACTTCTTGGAATGCATCAAGTCGTGAGTGTGCTTAATAGTAAGTTGGTTCTGTGGATGGGCCTTTCCCTTTATTTTTGGCTATTAACATGTTGCATGTAATTGCTAGTATGAGATAGTAGTACTAGTAGTCTAACTAATTCATTTGCCGATTATATTGATATTTTTTATATTTCTATATACAAAAATGTATTATGTTGATTAATTTTCATATATATATATATATATGTATGGAATTTGCCTCTTGTTATTGAGATTTTATATCTCGCCCCAGTTGTGAGTTAACATTTTTAGGGATCAGACCTTTTAGTAGCAAGAAGAAGTTAATGAAAGCCTACTGTGATGGTTTAGTAATGTATATGCTTGAATGCCTTATTTAATTGGGTTTGTATAGCAGGCATGTTAATATTTCTTATCACATTATATAATTGCCATATTACATCATGTATTGCCAACTATGAGGACAGATTATGTAATTTAACTAATTCTTAATGAATAAATTGGAATTATGTGACTATTAAGCATTTATCATTGTAAAATTTATATTTGAACTATTGGTATAAGAGGTTTGGATGTTTAAGTAAGTGTAAATATGTACTTTACACTTGCTCAAAGTGTTCTAGAAGAATTTCGAAGGCATGTTCTGGATTTTGAGTTATCACTTAGAGGTTTTAGAAGTAACTCTTTAATTTTTGTTGTCATTATGGTCATCTTGTTGTCATGGGATGATTTTTATTTGTAATTGCTTAATTATAATTTGTTATGGGAGTATGATGGGTTATCATATCAAAAGATGGATTTTAGGTATGGTACTTGCATTTGATGTTAGATTGGCTATTGTCAAATAAAGAATTTTACTATCATATAAAGTATAAATTGGATGTCAATGTTTGACTAATTGTGGTTTTAGGTTTGACTGTGGTTTAAGAGCCTTGAAAATGTACTATTATTGCCTTGGTCATGTGAAGGGTGAAATGGTTCACCTTGTTTGTATTGCTGTAGTAAATTTTATTGTCATGAGTCACTATTAGGAGATTTTGGGGTGTTGCATAGTTATATTTTGAATTTGGAGTTGTATTGAAACTTTGAGGATATGGATATGCTTAATTTGTCAATTAGAACTTGCTCAAGGTGGTTAGATGAATTTAAATGAGGTAATATGCATTTTAGGTTGCCACTTGAAGCTAGTCCCTTCTATTTGTTGTCATAGAAGAGTTCTTATATTGTCATAATTGAAGTTAGAATGATTGGGTTAGTTTTTAAATCCTTAAGTTAGGTAAGACAATTGGATGGAAATTATAGGAATATAAATTATAGGAATGTAAACCCTTTAAAAATCTTGTCTTTTAGCCATTAAAAGGTTTTAGGATTAATCCTAAGTTGGTAGCAACTTGTTGGTTCACTCATTTAAATATTTGGGGACAGTAGGTATTCAAGTAGCTACTAAATTTTCTTAAGTTGCTACCAGTATGAGCTACTAGTGTTCCAGTAGCAAATTTGGTTGTAGCACAAAAATTTTAGCCATAACACAAAAGTCATCCAATAGCTAATTTGACTATAGTGTAAATATTTGGGTACAATGCAAATAGTTGGTCATGACATAAATATTTTGGCTACAGAGCAAATCATGTTTATGTGAAAAAATTATTTCAAACTCGAGTTTAGTCGCAACATGAGTTCTTCAAGTTGTAGTGTAAGTGCAAAATTAAGCTTTTAGAAGTTTCAAAGGCCAAATTGGCCGTGATTTAACCATTCTAAACCACAACCTAAGTCTTGAAACCCTCAATTCAACTATAAAGAAGTGGTTTCTAACACGTTACTGATGAGTAATGACTAGTAATTCAATATATAAGAGTTTTTATACTTTTTAAAGGTAATTTGAATGAGATAAAAAATTCTAACAAGATTTTTTATTTCGTGCATAATTAGCTTAGTAAGTAGTTAAGGTTATTACAATGTTGACCATTGCAAATAATTATTCTCATTGAAACGGTGACCTATAATGATCATAGGTGTGTTTTCAATTTGAGGTTGCCTTATTGCTGCATCAAGGTAGATGTTTAACATGGTGGGAGATGCTAAGTTAGAAGTGGATTTAGTATTTAAGGCTCTCATAAAGCCAAAACGGATCATCAAAACCTTTATGGCTCTAATACCATAAGGAAGATAGAGAGGTTCAAAGTAATTGAGGCTTTGAATTCATGTATTGAAAGATATAGAACTTGAGTATAAGTAGGGAGGAACATGTGTATAGATAACCACACATCCAATCCTCTAACAAAAAACTTTAAATTAAAACAACCTATCTAATCTTATCTTAAATAAGAAAGAAATAGCCAATAAACACATAGAAATCAAATTCAAATGCTTGCTAAAGCTAATGGCTTCTAGAAAGTTTATCTATGAAAGTCGCAAAGCATGAGGTATCTTCATCAATGTTGCACAGTGTGGATCTTCATCTAAGGGAGTTGCATAGTGTTGGGTCCCTCTTAACACTTACATGCCTCTTTAAATAAGGCTCTAAAGTCATACAATGGAGTCTTCACATGCATCTCTAATAGATAGTAAATGGAAAAAATAAATGTGAGAGAGAGAGAAGAATGGGATAAAGAGATGATGACTTGTATAAGGGGTCTAAAGAGATAGTATAATGATAAGACAAGGTAAAGATTATAATTCTTAGTCTTTACTAATGATTGAGTTGTGTTGTAGTGTGGTTGTAAAGATATCAAGTGTAGTGAATTGATGATGATAGTTAGGCCAATTTGCCTATTAGAGCTGTAAAAGTTGTCTGATCAGGTCATATGTCAAAAAAAGGATCATGCAAACAATAACAATGGCAATAACTTCACTATTTAGTTATGCATTTGATTGTCGCTAATTTGCTCAGGTGGTGATTGCAATTCACAAATTGTTATCTAATTTAATTATTTAGTCATATCATCTTTTCTTTCCTTTTTCAAAATCATCTTGTCTAGTTTTCCTTTACTATTTTGAAACTTTCCTCTTTCTATTGGTCATACAATAACTCTAATATTGGTTGTTCTTTCCCTTAACTAAATAGGGAGTACAATAAATGTTTCCTTTAACTTTAATACATTCTAATTCTAATATTCATGATTCAGCTAAGGATGATGATTAACTAGGAGTAAATGAATAGTTGTTTGTGTTAATTACAATAGCTGAATTAGCTATTAATCGTAGATGCTGAGTAGAAGAAAAGGATATTTATACTTCTAAGAATGAATGCCATGTCAATTTGGAATAATGGCTTTTGATCCTAAAATACTTTTATCTATTCTCTCATATGATGGAACGCAATTCCATTCCTTTTTAGTTCACAAAGTCCATGTAGAATCATCCACTTAGAAGATTATTTATTAAGGGGGATCTTTCATTCTCAAAACATTTGAGAGCTAGAAGTAGGAATGTAACGAATGTAATTTTCATAAAATGACGAAATGAGCCACATACAAGTAAGTCCTCTAAAATAACCTAGATAATGTCCCAAAAAAATTTGGGTTGAGTCCTAGACTCCTAAAAATGATAATTCTAGATTCAGACGGAAGGAAAAATGGAGTTAGGATGGAGAAATAATTTGCGACGGAAACTGACGAAATATAATTGCATTTTTGTAAATAAGTGCAACTTTTAGAAAACCATATAAGAGGGCTTTTTAAATGAAATTTTTGAGTTGCCCAAGGTTCTCAGAGGCCCCAAAAACTATGGGAAGCCCCGAGACTGCTGAAGCCCTTCCGGTGTATGTTTCTCAATGTCAGTTAACCTAAATTTTGACCGGTTCATTTGGTAAGGTTTTATCTCCAAATTGAGAGATTCCAAAGGAATTTTATGAAATTGGGAATTTAAATTTTATGATGGAAAAGACGGTTCTAAAAAAGGAGCTAAAATGAAGCCGAAACAAAATTGCCATTATGAAAGGGCAAAATTCGAAATAAAAGCTTCTAGAATGTCCTAAACACTTCCACACTTTTCTTCCATCTTCTCCCTTTTATTGAGCACGAAATTTTCTACCCAAAATACAAAAGTTATTATGCCCTCTTAGGTGCATAAGAAGGAGGAGAAAAAGAGGAAGAAAACTAAGAAGAAACTAGGTAATTTCATGGATTTTCTTGCTTCATCTTCCTCCAATCTTGTTCTCCTTTCTTCCTCTTTTCTTTCCATGGATTTTTTGAATGATTTGGTTCTATTTTTAGTCCAGAACTAAGGGGGAAAATTCAAATTTGCCAAGGAAGAAAAGCTTTGAAAACAAGCTTGAAACTCAGGTATTTTTCCATTCTTGATGCTTCATCTTGGTTGCTCCTGTTTATGGTAGTTTAGGCCAGCCTAGGGGGGATAGAAGGAGATGAATTGTGGGCAGAACCAAGGGATAAACCTAGGAAAAAGAGTGCAAGGATTAAGAATATGGCAAGAAATTCAAGTAAAAACTAAAGGAAATCAAGATAGAAAAGTGTAGGCTTTCTTAGGTTTTTATAAAATCTGATTTTGTGTGAGTAATTTCTTGACTATTTGAATGTTTTCTTAAGCTTCTAAGACACCTAGAAACCCTTCCAAGTGGCTCTCCCATCAAAATTTTGAAACTCCAAGAAACTCCATTATGTGCTTGTCTCGACCAAGGAGGATTCATAGGGCTAGGGAGTGTTTTAATTTATTCTAGCCTTGGTTTGGGACTCTATATGATGTTAGAAGATGGGAGAAACCATTGAAAAAAATTTAGGAGCCATAGGTTGGGAGATGGGACAATGATGTCCATAATGGTGCCTTATGAAGCAACTTGGTCTTCTAATAGTGTAATTGAATATGTGATGGCTCCAAGGACCTTAAATGAGTCTAAGAAGTCTAGGAATAGCAAGAAAATGGAGCCTAGAACTTGGATGATATGAGTTACTTCAATGGACATTTATGGAACCAATATGCCCATTATGGAACCAGGTGTGTGTTTAAGAGTGAACCTAGTGTCTTGGCTTACTTCAAGTGTATAATCGTGTGATGTTTGTGATGTCTAGGTCAAGAGAATCCTACTCCACCTAAGTGCTCTTGTGAGACCAAGGAGGGAAAGGAATTGACAAAGTAAGCTCACATAAATTAAAAGGTAGCTCTCCACCTTATTCTCTTGCATTCTTGTGTACATATGTATATGTTGTGTGCTTGTATATGCTCTTGTGAATTAAGAACATGCCACTTGATGTCTTGAGATTGCATTGGTACTAATGTGTCTTCTTGAATGACTATGGTAGTAGAAAGAGCTCATAAAGGTGAGGTGATGCCGAAAGTCCCTTGATAAAGGTGAGGAGATGCCAAAAGTCCCTTGAATAGGTGAGGCTAAGTCAAAAGTCCCTAGGCCAAGAGTGAGGGAAATCTAAAAGTCCTAGAAATGGGGTGAGGTTAAACCAAAAGTTTCTAGAGCATGAGAGTGGTCTTGACATGTTGATGTGGCATGAAATGAGACTTATTGCACACTTTATGCTTGCATATTCATATATTTGATGTATGTATGCCTTGAATGTGGTGTGAATGGGTGTGTGAGCTATTAAGATTCTTGGAATCTCACCCCCTTTCCCTTTCATGCTTAAAATGTCTAGGTGGTGTCCAACACCAAGGAAATGTAAGCCAAGAACACTAAATGGCTACACTTTGTTTAAATTGTAGTTTAGATTGTAATGGAGTGTCAAGAAGCCTTGTACATATTATTTTTGGTTGTGTAAAACCTTGAGCATATGTAATATGATGTATAATCTATATGTATAATGTATGTAGTGTTAAATCAATAAAGTTATGTAATTGAACCCTTGAATGACACTTGTGTTTAGTGCATAAATGGATGTTGAGAAACCAAAATAAGATGCATGGGGTTTGGGACCATTTGGGTAGTCTCTACAAGTCATGTTTATGTTTTGAAACTTGCCCAAGAGATGCCAAACAATTAAGAAAGCTATTTGGGCAAATTGGTAACCCATATAAAGCAAAAATTTATCATTTCATGAGGCTATATCACTTTTTATCCAAATGAGCTCTTCTTAGTCTAAAATTTGGCATGCATCTAGAGCTTTTTGGCAAGCTAAGGTTGGTAATTTTTGGAGGTCTGTGGAATATTTGACGAATTGTTGAAGTTAGGAATTTTTCTAATTTTGGTCCTTGGTACTGTAGCACTAGTCCAAAATTAAATTCTATCACTCATGGGGCAAATGATGTCCAATTGTCACAAAATTTTATACAGAGAAACTAGACATTCCCAGTGACTTGTGCCAATTAGAAGCACCTCATTTAGAGGTCTAGAGAGGGAGATATGAATTTTTGAACATTCTATCCAGTATCAGGACCCTTATCCCACCTGAGTTACTGTTCAATTAAATTTCGAGATTTAGGCTACCTGAGCTTGTCTGGAAATATTTTTTCCCTCTAGCTAACATCCACAGCTTGGTATCATTTGCATGGATTGGATATTTTTTGAATTAATTGGATATTTTCAAAGTTTACTACAGAATTTGTGACAACATTAGGAGGCAGTTTGACCTTTGGAGTCCTCTGTGATGGATGCTATGATCTAGGCATATTTTTATTATGATGTAGACATCTGTAACTTTCCAAAATGGCCAAGAATGTGTAATTTTGATTTTTCTAGAATTAGTTATGATTTTTCAAAGTTTGGCCAGAAAAGGGGCCAAATCTGGCCAAAAATAAACCTCCATATTCCATGTTTCATTTCGGTTTCCATGAGTTGTAGGCATGATTTTATGATGCAAATGAGTTGTATACATGTAATTAAATATGGGAAAGTATAATATGAGTTCACACAGTTCACGTGACAAGGAACAGAATTTTTATATGCGTCGCCACACTAAAGTAATTAATACTTTAATGCCATTTTCTTGCCTCTCACATGAATTAATTGATATGAGGTATAAAAATAGCATGGAATGAGCTAAGAAATTATGGTATTACATTTATTGGTATCAGAGCAAAGGTTTAGGCACTTTTGCTCAGTATTTGGCTCTTGAGTGATGTAATTGATTTGCTTTCGGGTGGAATATTAATGTATATGTGTTTAAATTGTGTTGGGGGCTAAGATTATGATTATTTTTCAGTGAAAATGGTTGACACAAGAAGAGGTAGAGGCAGAGGCACACTATCTAGAGAACCAAAAGTTAAGTATGCGAACCCTTTGAAGGCTATCACAGATCGAATTGATAGATTTGAGAATATGATAGCCTAACAATAGTACTTCATCCAGTAGCAGTATGAGATGATCATGCGGTTGTAGGAGTCCTTGGCTAGATAGGAGGAAGCTAGGAGAGAGGTCCCTCAGTTTCAGCCTCAACCTCAGCCTTTTACTTCTACCAGCCCACAACCTTCCACCTCAGGTGTTCCACCCCCACCTCCCCAAGAGTCAGCTCAGACTCCGTCATCAATTCAGAAACAGCTAAATCAGTTCAGAAAGAACTACTTGCTCGTATTTGATGAGGAGTTAGATACAGATAAGACAGAGGCTTGGGTGAGGGAGATAGAGAAAATCTTCACAATGATGGATTGCACCTCAGAACAAAAAGTTCAACTAGCTACCTTTATGTTATGAAAAGAAGCTGATAATTGGTGGCTTAGTGCAAAGTCCTTAATGGAGACTAGAAATTTACAAATTACTTGGGAAAACTTCTTAGTACAATTTTATGAGAAGTATTTCCTAAGTTCTATGAGGAAACAAAAAGAGGTACAATTTATGGGATTGAAACGGACTAATAACATGATTGTAGACCAGTACGTGGCAAGATTTATAAAATTGTCTCGGTATTCTTCTTACCTTCATAGATATGAAGATGAGCCATAGAGGTGTGAACAGTTTGAGCTCAGGTTAAAACCCTAAGTTAGAGATAAAGTAACTCCACACAGAATCTAGAACTTCAATGCTATTATGGAGATCAGCAAGGTAATCGAGAATAATTTGAGAGAGATTATACCTACTATCACAACATCTGGTTAAAGGGGAATCCTGGAGTTGAAGAGACCAAGATCAGAGGAAGGAGCCAGCTCCACATCTTTTAGTAAAAAGAAGAGCAAGGTGCAGTAGAGTAAGAGGCCATCGATAGGAAAGAAGGTACAGCCTTAGAGGACTCAGTCATCTACATAGCAATCCACGGTGACGTGCTATAAGTATGGAAAACTGGGGCACATTGCTAGAAACTGTCCCCAGGTAGACTCAGCACCTCTATTCAGACCACCTCCTCCCAGGCCACAAACCCAGGGCAGGGTGTTTAACCTTTCTCAACAGGAGGCTAGTGCATCTCCCAGTCTTATCCGAGGTACGCTTATAGTAAATGATTTTCCTGTGATTGCAATGTTTGATTTGGATGCTAGTCACTTGTTTATATCCTATAACTATACGAGATGTTTAGGTCTGGCCATTAGTACTCTGCCATTTGATTTGTCTATTACCACACCTACTGAAGGCCACGTTGTTACTTCCCATGCTTGTCTGAATGTCACTGTACAGTTTAATCATTGTCATACTACCATTGATTTGATTTATATGCCATTTCATGATATTGATTTAATTGTTGGCATGAACTGGATGATTGCTAATAATGCCAACCATATCTGTACCTTCTTGTAAGATCATACCTAGGATAGGGGCTGAGTTATCTTTTATAATTACTACCCAGGTCGAGAGACACCTAGAGCATGGATGTCAGGGGTTTCTAGCCTTTTTCTCTATTCAGGCTGAGGTAGAAAAAGGGATAAAGGAGATCCTGATAGTTAGGAAATTTCTAGAGGTCTTCCTTAAAGATTTTCACTTTAGTAGCCTACCCCTTTAGAAAAGGATAGAGTTCCTTATAGATATAGTGCCTGGGGCTAGACCAGTGCCCAAAGCTCCCTATAAGATGGCTCCCACCGAGCTTGCTGAATTAAAGAAATAGATAGAGGAGTTGATAGAGAAAGGATTCATATGCCCTAGCGTGTCACCCTGGGGAGCTCCAATGTTATTTGTGAAAAAAAAAAAGATGGTAGCTTAAGATTATGCATAGATTATAAAGAACTAAATAAAGTTACCATCAAAAATAAGTATCCTCTCCCTAGAATAGATGACTTGTTAGATCAGTCAGCTGAGGCATCGATATTTTCTAAGATAGATCTTAGATCTGGGTATCACCAACTAAGGGTGAGAGCTGAAGATGTCCCAAAGATGACCTTTAGAACTATATATGGGCATTATGAGTTCCTTGTGATGCCATTTGGGTTGACAAATGTGCCCACTGTGTTTATGGATTATATGAAAAGAGTATTCAGACTGTATCTAGATAAATTTGTTGTGGCATTTATTGATGATATTTTGGTGTACTCCAGATCTTTTGAAGAGCATGAAAGGCATCTAAGGTTAGTCCTAGAGACTTTAAGAGGTAAGAGATTATATACCAAACTGAGTAAATATGAGTTCTAGCTAACTGAGGTGAAATTCTTAGGTTATGTAATCTCACGAGATGGGGTCACGGTAGATCCTCATAAAGTTGAGGTTGTATTACAGTAGGATAGACCTAAGACTATCACTGAGGTTAGGAGTTTCCTTGGTTTGGTAGGATATTACAGACAATTCATTCAGGGCTTTTCTCAGATGGCCTTGCCACTCACGAGGCTGACTCAAAAGGATACACCTTTTGTGTGGGATGATAGATGTGAGAAGAGTTTCCAAAAGTTGAAACTCCGATTGACCATTGCCCCTATGTTAGTTATTCCTGACCCTAGTCTATCATTTGTGGTGTATAGTGATGCCTCGAGGAGAGGGTTAGGATGTGTGTTGATATAGCAGGGTAAAGTAGTGGCATATGCTTTTAGATAGTTAAGGCCTCACGAGGAGAATTATCCCACACATGACCTAGAGTTAGCCATAGTAGTATTTGCTCTTAAGATTTAGAGGCACTATCTATACGGTGCGAGTATAGAAATCTATAGTGACCACAAGAGTCTGAAATACTTATTCGATTAGAAGGAACTCAATATGAGAGGAGATGGATGGAATTCTTGAAGGATTATGACTATGTATTGAAATATCATCCAGGTAAAGCTAACTTGGTGGCCGATGCCTTGAGTAGGAAATCCATCCATGTTGCCCATATAATGATTAGAGAGCAGGAACTCCTGGAGAAATTTAGAAATTTGAACCTCTCTTGCCAGCCGATATCAAGTAGATTGTATTTGAGTGAGACCTGAATTGAGAATGAGTTGAGAATCCAGATCTTAGATGCCTAGAGAGAGGATGAATTCTTGAAACAAATTAGAAGTGAAATTTCCTAGGGTAGGACCTCAGATTATAGAATATTTAAGGATTGTGTGATAGTATATCGAGACAGAATCTATGTACCTAGTACTAATGATTTGAAAGAGAGAATTTTAGAATAGGCATATAAGAGTAAATATACTATCCACCCAGGTGCCACTAAGATGTACCAAGATTTAAAAATGAAATTTCTGGTGGCCAGTAATGAAGAATGACATCATAGATTACATGGCAAGATGCTTAGTGTGCCAGAGGGTTAAGATAGAATATCAGAAACCTGCTGGGTTATTGCAACCACTAGATATCCCTAAGTGGAAATAGGATAGTATAGCTATGGATTTTGTTATGGGGTTACCCAGGACATCTTCTGGACACGATACTATCTGGGTAGTTGTAGATAGATTGACGAAGCCCGCACACTTTTTAGCGATTAAAGCTACTTATTCAATATATAGATTATCCCAGCTATATATACACGAAATAGTACGACTTCACGGAGTTCCTAGTAGCATAGTATCTGATAGAAACTCTAGATTTACATCGAACTTCTGGAGGTCGTTACAATATGCCTTAAGGACCAAGTTGTGATTTAGCACTGCTTATCACCCCCAGACAGATGGTTAAACTGAAAAGACCATCTAGACCCTAGAGGACATGTTAAAGGCATGTCTATTAGAGATGAGGGGTAACTGGGATACGTATCCACCACTAGCAAAGTTCGCTTATAATAAAAGCTACCATTCCAGTATCCAAATGGCCCTTTATGAGGCTCTGTATGGGAGAAAGTGTAGATTTCCATTATGTTAGGTTAAGCTAGGTGAAAGGAGTTTACTAGGACCTGAATTAGTTGACCAGACCGCCCAGCAAATAGAGATTATTAAAAGGAAACTCCTTACGGCTCAGAGTAGATAGAAGAGTTATATCGATAGGAGAAAGAGGCCGTTAGAGTTTGAGATTGAAGACCATGTATTCATCCAGGTGTCTCCAGTGTCTAGGGTAGGTCGGTCTATAAGGGTAAGAAAGCTCAATCCTAGGTATATTGGCCCATTTGAAATCCTTGAGAAAATTGGACCCGTGGCCTACTGGATAGCCTTACCTCCAAACCTAGCCCAAATACATAATGTTTTTCATGTCTCCTAATTGAAAAAGTACTTACCAGACTCCTCACATATCATAGAATATAAGCGTGCTCAATTGCAGGAAAATCTTTCCTATGTAGTGAAACTAGAGAGGATTGTGGATGCCAAGCTGAAATAGCTGAGAAATAAGAGCATCCCTCTAGTGAAAGTGATTTGGAAGGGTCTAACGTTTGAAGAGGCAACTTGGGAGCTAGAGAATGAGATGAGATAGAAATATCCAAAACTATTTCCTTAAGGTACGTATTTAAATTTCGAGGACGAAATTTATTTTAAGGGGGTGAAAAATGTAACGAACGTAATTTTTATAAAACGAAGAAATGAGCCATATACAAGTAAGTCCTCTAAAATGACCTATATAATGTCCCAAAAAAATTTGGGTTGAGTCCTAGACTCCTAAAAATGATAATTCTAGGCTTAGATGGAAGGAAAAATGGAGTTAAGATAGAGAAATAATTTGCAATGGAAACTGATGAAATATAATGGTATTTTCGTAAATAAGTGCAACTTTTGAAAAACCACATAGGAGGGCTTTTTGAATAAAATTTTTGAGTTTCCCAAGGTTTTTAGAGGCCCCAAAAACTATGGGAAGCCCTGGGACTGGTGAAGCCCTACCGGTGTATGTTTTTCAACGTCAGTTGACCCGAACTTTGACCGATTTGTTTGGTAAGATTTTAGCTCCAAATTGAGTGATTCCATAAAATTGGGAACCTAAATTTTATGATGAAAAAGACGGTTCTAAAAAAAAAGCTAAAATGAAGTCAAAATGAAATTATCATTATGGAAGGGCAAAATTAGAAATAAAAGCTTCTAAAATGTCCTAAACACTTCCACACTTTTCTTCCATCTTCTCCCTTTTATTGAGCACGAAATTTTCTGCCCAAAATACAGAAGTTATTTTGCTCTCTTAGGTGCACAAGAAGGAGGAGAAAAAGAGGAAGAAAACTAAGGAGAAACTAGGTAATTTCATGGATTTTCTTGCTTCATCTTCCTCTAATCTTGTTCTCCTCTCTTCCTCCTTTCTTTCCATGGATTTTTTGAATGATTTGGTTCTATTTTTAGTCCAGAGCTAAGGGGGAAAATTCAAATTTTCCAAGGAGAAGAGAACCAAGGAAGAAAAGCCTTGAAAACAAGCTTGAAACTGAGGTATTTTTCCATTCTTGATGCTTCATCTTGGTTGCTCCTTTTTGTGGTAGTTTCGGCCAGCCTAGGGGGATAGAAAGAGATGAATTTTGGGTAGAACCAAGGGCAAAACCTAGGAAAAAGAGTGTAAGGATTAAGAATATGGTAAGAAATTTAAGTAAAAACTAATGGAAATCAAGATAGAAAAGTGTAGGCTTTCTTAGGGTTTTGTAAAATCTGATTTTGTGTGAGTAATTCCTTGACTATTTAAATGTTTCCTTGAGCTCCTAAGACACCTAGAAATCCTCCCAAGTGGCTTTCCCATCAAAGAAAATTTTAAAACTCTAAGAAATTTCATTATGTGCTTGTCTCGGCCAAGGAGGGTTCATAAGGCTAGGGAGTGTTTTAATTTGTTTTAGCCTTGGTTTGGGACTTTATATGATGTTAGAAGATGGGAGGAACCATTGGGAAAAATTTAGGATCCATAGGTTAGAAGATGGGACAATGGTGTCCATAATGGTGCTTTATGAAGCAACTTGGTCTTCCAATGGTGCAATTGAATATGTGATGGCTCCAAAGACCTTAAATGAGTCCAAGAAGTCTAGGAATAGTAAGAAAATAGAGCCTAGAACTTAGATGATATGAGTTACTTCAATGGACCATTTATGGAACCAATATGCCCATTATGGAACTAAGTGTGTGTTTAAGAGTGAACCTAGTGTCTTGACTTACTTCAAGTGTACAATTGTGTGATGTTTATGATATCTAGGTCAATAGAACCTTACTCTACCTAAGTGCTCTTGTGAGACCAAGGAGGGAAAGGAATTGGCAAAGTCAGCTCGAATAAATTAAAAGGTAGCTCTCCACCTCATTCTCTTGCATTCTTATGTGCATATGTATATGTTGTGTGCTTGTATATGCTTTTGTGAATTGAGAACGTGCCACTTAATGTCTTGAGATTGCATTGGTACCAATGTGTCTTCTTAAATGACTATGGTTGTAGAAAGAGCTCATAAGGGTGAGGTGATGCCAAAAGTCCCTTGATGAAGATGAAGGTGAGGAGATGCCAAAAGTCTCATGGCATGGGTGAGACAAGGCCAAAAGTCCCTTGAATAAGTGAGGCTAAGTCAAAAGTCCCTAAGCCAAGAGTGAGGCAAATCTAAAAGTCCTAAAAATAGGGTGAGACTAAACCAAAAGTTCTTAGAACATGAGAGTGGTCTTGACATGTTGATGTAGCATGAAATGAGATTTATTGCACACTTTATGCTTGTATATTCATACATTTGATGTATGTATGCCTTGAATGTGGTGTGAATGGGTGTGTGAGCTATTAAGATTCTTAGAATCTCACCCCCTTTCCCTCTCATGCTTAAAATGTCTAGGTGGTGTCCAAGGCCAAGAAAATGCAAGCCAAGAACACTAAATGGCTACACTTTGTTTAAATTGTAGTTTAAATTGTAATGGAGTGTCAAAAAGCCTTGTGCATATTATTTTTGGTTGTGTAAAACCTTGAGCATATGTAATATGATGTATAGACTATATGTATAATGTATGTAGTATTAAATCAATGAAGTTATGTAATTAAACCCTTGAATGGCATGTGTGTTTAGTGCATACATGGATATTGAGAGACCAAAATAAGATGATGGGGTTTAGGACCATTTGGAAAGTCTCTACAAGTCATGTTTGTGCTTTGAAACTTTTCCAAGAGGTACCAAACAATTAAGAAAGCCATTTGGGCAAATTGGTAACCCTTATGAAGCAAAAATTTATCATTTCATAAGGCTATATCACTTTTTATCCAAATGAGCTATTCTTGATCTAAAATTTGGCATGCATCTAGAGCTTATTGAGAGCTATTTGGCAAGTTAAAGTTAGTAAATTTTGGAGGTCTGTGGAATATTTGGCAAATTGTTGAAGTCAAGAATTTTTCTAATTTTGGTCCTTGATACTGTAGCATCGGTCCGAAATTAAATTCTATCACTCGTAGGGAAAATGATGTCCAATTATCATGAAATTTTATACACAAAAACTAGATATTTCCAGTTACTTGTGCCAACTAAAAACACCTCATTTGGAGGTATAGAGAGGGAGATATGAATTTTTGAATATTCTGTCTAGTATCAAGACCCTTATTCGACCTGAGTTATTATTCTATTGAATTCTGAGATTTTGACTATCTGAGCTGGTCTAGAAATATTTTTTCCCTCTAGATAACATCCACGTATTTTTATATTGGTATCATTTGCATGGATTGGATATTTTTAGAATTAATTGGACATTTTCAAAATTTGCTGTAGAATCTGTGACAGCATCAGAAGGTAGTTTGACCTCTAGACCATTTTGGATGTCAAATGTCCTTTATGATGGATGCTATGGTCTGGACATATTTTAAACATGAAGTAGACATCCATAAGTTTCTAGAATAGCCAAGAATGTGTATTTCAATTTTTCTAGAATTAGTTATAATTTTTCAAAATTTGGCCAGAAAAGGGGCCAAATCTGGCCGAAAATAAATCTCCATATTCTATGTTCTATTTCAGTTTCCTTGAGTTGTGGGTATGATTTTATAATGAAAAGGAGCTATATACATGTAATTAAATATGGGAAAGTATAATATAAGTTCACACAGTCCACGTGACACCGAACAGAATTTTTATACACGACGCAACGCTAAAGTAATCAATACTTTAATGCCATTTTCTTGCCTCTCACATGAATTGATTGATATGAGGTATAAAAATAGCATGGAATGAGCTAAGAAATTAGAGTATTACAAGGAATCTCATCAATAATTAACTGCGATGTTTACTATTGTACATGCTCATAAAAATAATAATCTTTATTATTGACTATTGCTAAAAGCTTCTTGCCATGTTGCTTTATGAAACATACTTATAGTGCTATTGGAGATGGATTCAATATTGTTACCTCCTTGAGGTGTGTAGTTATCATCTAGATGAGCTTTTTTGCATCCTAGTGATATGATTAACCTAGGATTGTTCCTTTGAGGCTCGCAAGGTAACATTTATTGTTCTTTTCCTTTGAGCTCTTGAATTTTTGCTTTGGCGAGGTCTTTCTTCTATTGTTATTAACCATTGTTATATGTCCATTAGGATCTACATGATGTAACACCATATTTATTTACCTCATCTCATACTATTCTAGCTTGCCTTTCCTTGGTCTAGCACATTTACTCAAGAAAAAGTAATACAAATATTCAATTATTTTGTGTTGCGTCGTATATAAATTTTTAATTCCATATCCCATGGACCATATGAATTTATATATCTCATTTTCATATTTAAATATACAAATACAACTCATAACTATCTCAAGAAGTGGCCAAGATCTCGATCTCATGGACCATATACACAAAAATTTCATGTGTAGCCTTGGGTTCATGGTCCAACTTTCTATTATGAATTTTGAAATATCATAACTAATTTTAGAAAAATTAAAATCAAGCACACTATACTCCTATAGAAAGCTACAGATGTCTAATTTATGATAAAAATAAGTTCAAACTACAACCAGAACGTTTAACTACTAGAAATCAATGGAACAATAACTAAGGTCGCCCATCACTATTGGTACTGTCACTAAATTTCAAAAATTCATATCTCTCTATTCAGACATTCAATTAGGGTGATCTTAGTGGCTATAGAAATCTTACCATATCTAGTTTATGCTTGTAAAATTTCATGTGCATTAGACAGCATTTGTCCCTCGAATGATACAATACAAGAAACTAATCATATGAGCAGTGCTTATGTCACGACCCACAGACTTAGTATGTTGGAACAAAAGATAACAAATCCCCTTACCATTACTGAGAGTATTATCTCTGACTTTTGTAGAAATTTCGGCAGAGTCCCCACTATAAATTGGACCTCCCGATACTTCTACAACCAGTCAATTCAATAATACATCCAAAATATATCAAAATATAGACATCTAGGGAGCGGGGATATCCTAACTATGATTCAGTGGAGCCACATTTACATTGTTCAGAACAACAAATTCATAACACAAAATACACCCACATGAACAATTGTGGGTTTGCCAAAAGAATTTGCAGGAGATCTACAGCTAGTTGGCCACTCAGGGTAGGCCAGGATCTTCAACGCTCTCTGAAAAATAAATTTAAGAAAGAGTGAGTTTGAAACTCAGTGAATAAATAATGCCGACCCTTAAAATCTTAAGGGCAAGGCCCGTAAAGTATCTATATGTATACATATGTATATATTCATCATGCGCACAACAAACCTCAAGCAGGTCGTTTTCTTAAAAAATGCATCCGAAGTATCTAAGCAGAACTGAATTAAAACAGACGCAGAGCACACGGCTCGTGGAAAGAATAACTACAGACGCAAAGCACTTGGCTTGCGAAATAAATAACTCCACGTGTGGTAGCTACCCATACGGGGCTAGCAAAACCCCTGCTAGCTGAGGTCTAGATCATGGTGCACCAAGGCTAACAACTACTGCTGTTAGCTACAGAGTTCTGAGTAGATAACCTCTTAAATTTAATACAAATTCTCAAATCACATTTCAGATTTAATACGTTTCTCAAATCACATTTCAGACAGAGTACCTTCCATATCAGTTTATATCAAAGTTGCCAAATTTACTCCACAGGCATCTATTTGCAAAAATCTCACGTTTAAATCAGTTTTCAGTAAAATATGCATATAACAAAACATTTATCCAAACGTTAAAACACTGCAAGGAAACTTAGTAATAAATGAGAAATAGGGTTTACTCACAGTCCGCATTACTTACTCACCTCCTAAGATGATATCAATATTCCCTGCCCAGTCCTCAGTTCTAACTCAATCTCCCGAGTACCCTACAATACCCATCACCAGATTTTTGAGTGAAAAAAACTAGCAAAATTGTCTCACTAACTTAGCCTATCCAACATTAATGTCTATTCTTCATTATATGTAACAATCGGGAAAAAGGGAAAAGGAAAAGAAAGTGAAAGCTAGAAATTTCGAAGTTCAGAAATTTTGCCAAGTCCTCTCGCAACAGCGAGAAACAGTCTCGCTACTACGAGAGAGCTAGTTCGCAACAGCGAAGGCAATTATCGCTATAGCGAGTGCTGGCAGCAGCCCATACAAAAACTAGAGAGTTGCTCGCCGTAGCGTACGCCATAGCGAAAATGAAGTCTGGAACTAACGCGATCTCGCCATAGCGAGTGGTAAATCTCGCCATAGCGAAGGGTACTGACGCGATCTCGCCATAGCGAAGGCTGCACCTCGCTATAGCGAAACATGAGAGAGGGATGAGAGAGAGATGAGAGAGAGAGAGCATAATCTGAAAGAAGGAAGGTGGTAACACTTTGAAGCTTAAGAGGAATCCATTTGCTCTAACCCACTCATCT
This sequence comes from Erythrophleum fordii, assembly GCA_032878935.1. Taxonomy (NCBI): domain Eukaryota; kingdom Viridiplantae; phylum Streptophyta; class Magnoliopsida; order Fabales; family Fabaceae; genus Erythrophleum; species Erythrophleum fordii. The sequence goes on along the minus strand of JAVQMF010000054.1, from coordinate 23,097,438 downwards.
CCTTGCACCCTTCTCTTTTCTTTCCATTCACCTTTCCATATCAATTTATCACACTCCCAGAAACACCTTTGATGATCGTGTCGTGCAATCTCAAATAAAACTAGGTAGCAAAATAAATTTTGTAGATAATGGTGCAACCTAGGTCATCTTTCCAAGGAGTTTGTGTCTTAAATTGTTTATGGAAGAATATTCTAAGTATTCCTATTAGGATCTAATTTGGGGGTTTGATATGCTAGAATTTAATCGAACTAAAATTAATTGACAAGAATTAGAAATCTAAAACTAAGTTCAAGTGATTTATCAAGTAAATGAGGTAACTAGCTTTCAATTGGATTCCCTAGAGTTCAATTATCCTTGCTCTATTTAGCTTACCAATTTAGGATTAAGTTCTTGCTCTTTAGTGCATTCCTCATAAGGTTCTTGAATAACCATCCAAGGTTCAATTCATCAATTGTTCAAAGAATTTTGCAACCACAAGAAACCTTAAACAACTAATTAATTGAATTAAGAATAAGAACACACTACACTAAATTTGATTGATTTATGAAAGCCACTGCACAATTCACTAAAGATGCTAATTCACCAATTAGATTAATTAACCCCTTAAGCAATTAATTGCACAAAAGTTCCAGCTAACTAACCCAATAACCATTGCATCAATTAGCCCAAAGTCAAGAGGAATTTAGAGTTCAATTGCACAGTATTAATTCTGGAATTTTTCCAAACACATGATGATAAAAAATAATTCCAAAATTCAAATCAAGTTCAATCCAAGAATTAATTCAATCCAGTAATTCCAGCAATTAAATTCCTAAACCAAAAAGCTAAACCTAGACAAATTAATAAAGGAATTAATGCTAAAATCAAAAGATTGAGCAAGAGAGTTTTATCCAAATTTAATAGGAGATGTAGAGCTCAAATCTTCATCTAGGAGAATTCAATCTTCAGCTAGCCACCACAAGGAATTCAAGCTGCCATGGAAGGATTAAATGAAGGAGAATCAATCAAAGAAGCATCCATCGAGAAAGAAAGAAAGAATTCTTCTTCTTCAGCGCTGGAAATTCTCCTCCTCTCGATGTCTCCAGCCTTTATTTTTATGTTCTCCTCCTTTTGATCTCAGCGTCCCCTCTTAAGTTTTTATATTCTTCTTCCCTCCTTGTTCACGTCTCTCCCTTTGTTTACGTCTCTCCCTTTGTGCACGTCTCTCTTCTTTATTCACGTCTCTCTTTTTTTTATCTCCAGCGTCCTTTTTTAAGTTTTTATTTTCTCCTTCCCTCCTTGTTCACGTCTCTCCCTTTGTGCCAATTACCGTAACTTTGTATGTGAAATAAGGTGTGGGTCCCATTTTATATTTACATTATTATAATATTCCATGCAAATCTCACGTTGCTGTTCTTCACTTTGCTGCTGTTCTGCTCGAAACCCATCTTGCTGTTTGCTTGTTTCTACTGCAGCCACATTCCAGCACATTACGGAGAATCTTAAGCTCTAGCATTTTTATTCAAACCAGCTTGTGGCAAGCTCCTTCATCCCAAGCCTCCAACTCCATTTTTCTGTTCGTTTGCTTCGTCTTGCTCGTAGCTTCCTTCTGCAGTTCCAGCAGCTTTTCCACGTTAATTCTGCCTTCTTCTCAATTCTGCATGTGCATAGCTTCTTCTTCTTTTAAACACATCAGAACCCGTGGCTGCCTTCTTGATTGAATCACGTTGCTTCCTTTCCCACGTTGCTGCTACACCAGACTTCCTTTCTCTGTTTTCACGTCCAGCTCGTGCTCCCCGTCTCCACATCAGGTTTAGCGTTTCTCTCGTTCAGCCTCTACCCGAAGAACCAAAAGCCAGCTCCCTCTCTTCTCCAGTTTACGTCCAGCTGCCTCTGCACGTCCAGAACCAGAACCAGTTCCCTCTCTTCTCTGTTTAGCTACTGCACTTCTTCAATCTCTAGCTCAAAAGGCTTCTTCATGGCTTTTGCAAGTGCTGCAGCTTCTTGTGTGAGTGCAGAACCCGTGGCAACTTCTTGTTTGTTTCAACCACGTTGCTTTAGCATGCTGTATGAGTAAATGGTTCTGCATCCAGCTCATGCAAGCCTTGAGCTTCTTCCTCTTTTGATGCTGATGCAATGTGAGAGTGAATGTACAACTTGTGCATGAGCTAGGGGAGAAGGAAGTGAAAGCTTCCTCTTTTCCTTTAATCAAATGCTCATTCAAGCTACTTGCACATCAGAAATTCTGCACAAAAGAATGAAGAATATTCAATAGAATTATCCACAAAATTCATTTAAAATGATTTATGCATTTAAAATCAATTATTTTGCCAATTAATTCGTAAAGTGTAGAAAATGGTTACTAAACAAAATTCCATCTAAGTAAATTCATTAAGCCTTATTTAATCATTAAAATGTCCAAGTTTAGGAGAATAAAATAGATAAAAATATGTGTTTATCAAATTCCCCCACACTTAAACCTTTGCACTCCTAGGCAAAGCTTAAAATCCAAGATAAAAGACTAAATGGAAACACCCGGCTAGAAGAATGGCAAGTGGAAAAGGAAAAATGGAAAAGAAAGTGTAAAAGTCACAAGTTAGAGACTAATCATAATTTTTCAACACTTCAACAATCTAAGTTAACTTCATTTGTATCAAGAATTAAGCTCCATGGCAATTTATTTGAAAAGAATGAATTGAAATGTATAGCCTCTCACATGGATTGGTGTTTACTCTCAACTCTCAAGTGTTTTATGGGTAATGTATATCACTCAAATTTCACCTATCAAGATTCACTACCATAAGCTTGTCTAGCTTCTAAATCTCCACCACCTATGTCAAATGCAATGCACAAATCAAAGGACTTTATTAAGGGTTGTAATGGGGTTAAGGAAATGAAATGAATGGATAACAAAAATAAAGGGAAAAACTAAACAAATGGATACCTTAGAATCTCAAGAGCACTTAATGAAAATATAGGATAAGGAAGAGTGTGCTTTCAAGGCCTTATTTTAATTAGTAACAGGTAATTACAAACTCAAATTGAAATACTTCTTTCTTTTGATTTCCTGTTGCTTTTTTTTTTTCTCTTTTTTTTTTTGTTTTTTTTTTTTTTTGCTTTTTTTTGCATTTTTTTTTTTTAAACAAATTCACTAACAGTGGCCTTAATGGATGCAAAGCACACACTCTTTCTTCCCAAACAGGTGTAATGCTCCTTGAAATTCCTAAGGCATCCTAAAATAGGGTGGAAATATATTTAATGGCTATAGGCTAACAACAAAAGAAAACAAGGCTCAAAGGGGCGAAACAATGGATAAAGTGTATGTAAGGTTGGCTTTTTGGCTATCTAGCTAAAATAGAAAGGAATGCCTTATCATTTTTATGCATGCAAATGCAAATGTGGCCTCAACAAAGAATCAAGACAAGTTCTAGAGTGAAACAAAGATATGTGAATACACACTAGAATTGAAAAATTAAGGCTCAAATCCTCACCAGCTAATCGCTATCAAATAATTCATTGAAATCAAATTCATTGCCACTTCACTTGAATCAAAACACAAGATTCATTACTTGTCATGTCTCGGTGAATCCAAATTATAATCATCTCAACTTGCAACTTTCACAGGAAAACTGAAAAGAATCATACTATTTTTCAAAAAATTTTCAAAAATTTGTCAATTTTTTTTTTTTTTTTTTTTGGGTAATAACATAAAACTAACTAAAAACCTAGAAACTATAAAAATAAACTAACCAAAATAAAACAAACTAAAAATTTATTTGTATCCCCCCCCACACTTAAACATTGCATTGTCCTCAATGCCAGCACACAATCCAGTAAACAGATAAAGACAACACACTATAAAAGGGGAAAGGGAAAGAGTACAACCGGGGTTTAGGATGGGTTATGAAGCTGGAGCTCCTCCTTGTTATCTCGTGGAACTCCTTCATAAAAGTGTTTGAGCCAATGTCCATTAACTTTGAATTTAGCTCCCGTTTGCTCATCCAAAAGCTCAACTGTGCCAAAAGGGAAAACATTAGAAACTATATAAGGACCTTCCCATTTAGAACGAAGTTTACCTGGCATAAGCTTCAGACGGGATTTGTAGAGTAGGACTTTTTGGCCGACAACAAACTCTTTCCTTGCAATCATCTTGTCATGAAATGCTTTTGTCTTCTCTTTATAGATTCTTGCATTGTCATAGGCTTCCAATCTGATCTCTTCAAGCTCTTGGAGTTGGAATTTTCTGTGAGATCCTGCTTCATTCAAGTCCAAACTACATTTCTTCACGGCCCAGTAAGCTTTGTGCTCTACTTCCACCGGTAAGTGACATGCTTTTCCAAATACCAGCCGATAGGGTGACATGCCAATAGGAGTCTTGTAGGCAGTTCTGTAAGCCCAAAGTGCATCATCTAGCCTTTTACTCCAATCTTTCCTATTCGGTTGCACTGTTTTCTCCAAAATTTGCTTCACCTCCCGGTTAGAAATTTCTGCTTGGCCATTTGTCTGAGGGTGGTATGGAGTAGCTACTTTATGCACAACACCGTACTTGCTAAGCAAGCTATGCATACTCCGGTTACAAAAATGAGTGCCCTGGTCACTGATAATGGCTCTGGGAATGCCAAACCTACAGAAAATGTGAGAGCGAACGAATTCTACAACCACAGAAGAATCATCAGTCCTGGTAGGTTTGGCTTCCACCCACTTTGAAACATAATCAACGGCCAATAAAATGTATGAAAAGCCAAAAGAAGTGGGAAAAGGTCCCATAAAATCAATGCCCCACACATCAAAGACTTCACAAAATAAGATAGGGTGTTGTGGCATTTCATTTCTCCTAGATATGCTACCTGTTTGTTAACACCGAACACATCTTTTACAAAAATTAAAGGCATCACGAAACAGGGTAGGCCAATACAATCCACTATCTAGAACCTTCCTAGCTGTGCGTTTTGAACTAAAGTGACCTCCACATGCTAGTGTGTGACAAAAATTTAAAACAGAATCAAATTCTATATCAGGCACACAACGTCTAATCACTTGGTCACTACATAATCTCCACAAATATGGATCATCCCAAATATAATACCTAGCTTCACTCCTAAACTTATTCAACTGATGTTTAGTCAAATCAACAGGTAGTTCAGAAGCAGCTAGATAATTCACTAAGTCTGCATACCATGGAGAAAAACTATGCACAGCACATAAATGCTCATCAGGGAAATCATCATCAATAGGTAAGGAATTTACTTTTGAAGCTTCAATTCTGCTCAAGTGGTCTGCCACCAAGTTTTTAGCTCCACTTTTATCCCGGATGTCAATGTCAAATCTTGAAGTAGAAGCATCCATCTGATCAATCTTGGCTTTGCATCGGGCTTTTTCAGCAAGTACTTCAAGGCTGCATGATCAGTAAAGACAATGATTTTAGTATCAAGTAAATATGATCTAAATTTATCTAAAGCAAAAACAATAGCAAGAAGCTCTTTTTCTGTGGTTGTATAATTTGCTTGGGCCCCATCCAAAGTCTTGGATGAATAAGCAATCACATGGGACCGCTTATTCACTCTCTGGCTCAAGACTGCACCTACAGCAAAATTAGATGCGTCACATAAAAGCTCAAATGGGAGGGTCCAATCAGGAGGTTGAATAATGGGTGGGGAGGTCAAGCATTTCTTAAGTTCATTAAAAGCTGTTTTACATGCATCATCAAATTGGAAATCGACATCTTTTTGTAACAACTTAGACAATGGCAAAGCAATTTTACTAAAGTTCTGAATGAATCTTCTATAAAAACCTGCATGACCTAGAAAAGATCGGACTTCCCGAACACATGTCGGGTATGGTAGAGAAGTTATAACATCTATCTTAGCTTTATCTACTTCTATGCCCTGTTCAGATATAATATGACCCAATACAATGCCTTTTCAAACCATAAAATGACATTTTTCATAATTAAGTACAAGGTTCTTCTCTATGCATCTAGCTAGGACTCTATCCAGATTACATAAGCAATCATCAAAAGAGTTCCCATATACAGTGAAATCATCCATAAAAATTTCTATACAATGTTCAAGGAAATCACTAAAAATGGAAACCATGCACCGCTGGAAGGTCCCAGGGGCATTGCAAAGACCAAAGGGCATTCGTCTGTAGGCATATGTTCCAAATGGGTATGTGAATGTCGTCTTCTCTTGATCCTCCGGGGCTATACATATCTGAAAATACCCTGAAAATCCATCCAGAAAACAATAGTGAGATTTACCAGCTAAACGCTCAAGCATCTGATCAATAAATGGAAGGGGGTAATGATCTTTTCTAGTGACTAAATTAAGCCTCCTATAGTCAATGCAAACCCTCCAACTATTCTGTACACGGGTGGGCACCAATTCATTATTTTCATTCTGGATCACTGTGATCCCTGATTTCTTTGGAACTACCTGCACAGGACTAACCCACTGACTGTCAGAAATAGGATATATTATACCAGCAGATAAAAGTTTAGAAACTTCCTTTTTAACCACATCTAGAATAAGTGGGTTCAGTCGCTTTTGAGGTTGCCTTACTGGTTTTGCTCCATCTTCCAACAAAATTCTGTGCATGCATGTATCAGGGCTAATGCCAGGTATGTCAGCTAAGGTCCACCCTATTGCTTGTTTTCTCCTCCTTAAGACCTCTAGAAGCTTCTCTTCTTCCTCTGGAATAATGTCACTAGCCACAATTACTGGAAGTTTCTCATCTTCCCCCAAGTAGGTGTACTTGAGATTATCTGGTAGTGGTTTGAGTTCCAAGGTGGGAGCTTGCTCAACCGAAGGTATGAGTTGTTTGATTTCAATCTCTTCCATGCCAAATACCTATTCAGACAAATCACAGACAGAAGAAACAACTTTCCCATCTTTGGGAATATTAGTAGAAGGAGTATGGGAAGAATCAAGAGAATCAGTAGTCAAATGAATATCAGTATCATGATTCCCTAAACTATCCAAATCAACATGCAAAGACTCATCAGTACCAGAAAGATCAACAAGACCAGTAAAATCAATAGATGTTCTAGAGGAAATAGAATCAATCTGATTAGTAAAAGATTCTGTAGAGTTAATTTCATCATACAAGCTCAAAAATTCATCAATTTCTCTACATATAGTGCAAGAATGAGAGTCATCACAATTATGTTTCAAAGAATCATCAAGATCAGCAATATCATAGGATTCAGTCAATAAACTATCCCTAAAATCAGCACTGGCATCATCAACTAACATATCAATCAGGCTGATATTAAAAACAGAGTTATCATCACAAGGATATTTCATGGCATCAAATATATTAAATTGTATCACATTGTTAGCAAACTCCATTTGAAGAGTACCCTCATGCACATTTATAATTGTTTTAGCAGTTTTCAGGAAAGGTCTACCTAAAATGAGTGGGGCATGTCCACTAGATCTATATCTATCATCTTCCATATTAAGGACATAAAAATCAGCTGGAAAAATTAAATCCTTTACCTTAACCAGAACATCCTCCAATACTCCTGAAGGATAAGCAATACTCCTATTTGCCAGCTGCACAACCACTCCGGTAGGTTTTAGCTCTCCCACCTGCAAAGATGAATAGACAGATTTAGGCATAACATTTATAGCAGCACCAAGATCAATTAAAGCATCAGAAAACTCAAAATTTCCAATGGTGCATGGGATTGTAAAAGTGCCCAGATCTTGACACTTAGTGGGCATTGTTGGCTGTATGAGTGCTGAAACATTCTTGCCAAAATTAACTTTTTCATTCCCTCTCAGACGCCTCTTGTTGGTGCATATCTCCTTGAGAAACTTGGCATATTTAGGAATGGTCTTGATTGCCTCCAACAGGGGTATATTGACTTCAACCTTTTTAAAAGTCTCAAGAATCTCTTTTTCTGCATCTGCTTCCGTTTGCCTCTTTCCTAAGGTAGGTCTATGTGGGAAAGGTAAACTTTTCTTTGGCTCCTTCTCATTATTAGGCTCATTTGGTGCGGCGTGTGTTTTTGGTGACGCCGACCTATCCATGGTGGTGGTATCTGAGGATCCTTGAACTTCTTTTCCACTCCTAAGAGTGATGGCACTGACATTGCTACTATTCCTCGGATTAACAACTGTCTGTGAGGGTAATTGGCTTGATCCTTGGCTTTTTATCTCATTGAGAGAATTAGCTAATTGGCTAACCATATTTTCCAAATGCTTGTTCTGATTTTTCATGTTAGCCAATTCTTGTTTGTTTCTAGTCTCATTTTGATCCATCTTTTCCAAGAGTTGCTTCATCATAAACTCCATGCTGTTATTTTTTATGGGTTCCTCTTGGATAGGAACTGATTGCTTAAGAGGTTGGGAATACTGTGCATTTGGTCCTACAGCATTGTATCTATTTTGCTGTTGTCCTCCCCCATATCTCAGGTTAGGGTGATCCCTCCATCCTGGATTGTATGTATTAGAATAGGGATCATATTTTTGTTGCCCTTGTTGCATTGGCCTAACTGGAAACATCCCAGCACAAGCCTCTACCCTGTCTTCTAACATAGGGCACTGATCAGTATTATGTGTGGCCAAAGAGCATATATCACACAGGGGTCCTACCAAGGTAGTAGAGGAAGATGTCTGTCCAGATGCATAACACTGTGGATAAGAATATGTCTGAGTAGGGTAGGATTGTGGTGCACAAGTCTGAGAAGGGATGGAGGATGATTGCTGCCGATCTAAAGCAAGCTTTTGGAGCACAGTAGACATTACTTCAAGTTTGCTCTCAATTCTCTGACCATAGTCTGGAGCACATAATTCATTGACTCCTCTTGCTGTTTGCATTGATCTGGACCCAAATTGCTGAGCATTCTGAGCCATCTTATCAATCAATTCCCAGGCTCCTGTAGGTGTCAGATCACCTAAGGCTCCCCCAGAGGCAGCATCAATCATATTTCTATCCATGATCAACAGCCCCTCATAGAAGTACTGGATAAGCAACTGATCAGAGATTTGATGGTGAGGACAACTAGCCAACAATCTTTTGAATCTTTCCCAGTACTCATATAAAGTCTCTCCACTATTCTGTCTGATCCCACATATCTCCTTCCTTATTGATGCAGTGCGAGATACAGGAAAGAATTTCTCCAAAAATAACCTCTTCAATTGGTCCCAAGAAGCAATGGCACCGGGAGGTAGATAGTACAACCAATCCTTGGCTAAACCATCCAAGGAAAAAGGGAATGCTCTGAGCTTGATTTGTTCCTCTGAGACACCTTGTGGCTTCATTGTAGAGCATACAACATGGAATTCTTTTAGATGTTTGTGAGGGTCATCTCCTGCAAGTCCCTGAAACTTAGGAAGTAAGTGAATCAATCCGGATTTAAGCTCAAAATTTGCATCTAATTCTGGATATTGTATGCAAAGATTTTGATAATGCACATTAGGAGCTGTCAATTCTCTAATAGTTCTAGCATGCATGTTATTATTCAAATTTGCATTTACATTCAAGTTAGCCTGAACATGCATATTCCTATTAGCATTTATTTGATCTTGTTCAGCCATATTATCACTAGCAAATTGAAGTGCACAATCAATTCCTTGCACAGAATCAAAAGCAGATGAATTAGAGCTATTAATTCCTACACTATCTTTGTTTTTCCTAATCTTTACTTGTCTTCTAAGGGTTTTTTCAATTTCTGGATCCAACTCAATTAATTTTTCACTAGAACTTCTTGTCATACACCAATTAGACAAGCAAAAACTAAGAAAGAACACAAAAATTAACAAAGAAAAATTAAAACAAAAATTTCAGAAAAATTAGAAAAATCCTAGAAAATTCGAAAAAATACTAAAAAATTCGAAAAAGTGCTCTAAACGTTGCAATTTGGCCAACAAATGGTGCACCTAATAGCTTTGCTATTATTTTTGCTCAAAACACCCAAAAACTTTGAAATACAGAATTTGAGAATTTTCTGGGCACTTTAAACGAAAATTCCAGCAAGCAGGCAAATTAATATGCAACACCGAAATTATCCAATTCCAAGCTCGAAACAAAGCAAAAATTCAACTAAAATAGAATCAAAACAGAGATAAAACAAAACAAAAACACCTAGAAAACTTTCTCAAACAATTAAGAACTAAACTCCCCGGCAACGGCGCCAAATTTGATGATCGTGTCGTGCAATCTCAAATAAAACTAGGTAGCAAAATAAATTTTGTAGATAATGGTGCAACCTAGGTCATCTTTCCAAGGAGTTTGTGTCTTAAATTGTTTATGGAAGAATATTCTAAGTATTACTATTAGGATCTAATTTGGGGGTTTGATATGCTAGAATTTAATCGAACTAAAATTAATTGACAAGAATTAGAAATCTAAAACTAAGTTCAAGTGATTTATCAAGTAAATGAGGTAACTAGCTTTCAATTGGATTCCCTAGAGTTCAATTATCCTTGCTCTATTTAGCTTACCAATTTAGGATTAAGTTCTTGCTCTTTAGTGCATTCCTCATAAGGTTCTTGAATAACCATCCAAGGTTCAATTCATCAATTGTTCAAAGAATTTTGCAACCACAAGAAACCTTAAACAACTAATTAATTGAATTAAGAATAAGAACACACTACACTAAATTTGATTGATTTATGAAAGCCACTGCACAATTCACTAAAGATGCTAATTCACCAATTAGATTAATTAACCCCTTAAGCAATTAATTGCACAAAAGTTCCAGCTAACTAACCCAATAACCATTGCATCAATTAGCCCAAAGTCAAGAGGAATTTAGAGTTCAATTGCACAGTATTAATTCTGGAATTTTTCCAAACACATGATGATAAAAAATAATTCCAAAATTCAAATCAAGTTCAATCCAAGAATTAATTCAATCCAGTAATTCCAGCAATTAAATTCCTAAACCAAAAAGCTAAACCTAGACAAATTAATAAAGGAATTAATGCTAAAATCAAAAGATTGAGCAAGAGAGTTTTATCCAAATTTAATAGGAGATGTAGAGCTCAAATCTTCATCTAGGAGAATTCAATCTTCAGCTAGCCACCACAAGGAATTCAAGCTGCCATGGAAGGATTAAATGAAGGAGAATCAATCAAAGAAGCATCCATCGAGAAAGAAAGAAAGAATTCTTCTTCTTCAGCGCTGGAAATTCTCCTCCTCTCGATGTCTCCAGCCTTTATTTTTATGTTCTCCTCCTTTTGATCTCAGCGTCCCCTCTTAAGTTTTTATATTCTTCTTCCCTCCTTGTTCACGTCTCTCCCTTTGTTTACGTCTCTCCCTTTGTGCACGTCTCTCTTCTTTATTCACGTCTTTCTTTTTTTTTATCTCCAGCGTCCTTTTTTAAGTTTTTATTTTCTCCTTCCCTCCTTGTTCACGTCTCTCCCTTTGTGCCAATTACCGTAACTTTGTATGTGAAATAAGGTGTGGGTCCCATTTTATATTTACATTATTATAATATTCCATGCAAATCTCACGTTGCTGTTCTTCACTTTGCTGCTGTTCTGCTCGAAACCCATCTTGCTGTTTGCTTGTTTCTACTGCAGCCACATTCCAGCACATTACGGAGAATCTTAAGCTCTAGCGTTTTTATTCAAACCAGCTCGTGGCAAGCTCCTTCATCCCAAGCCTCCAACTCCATTTTTCTGTTCGTTTGCTTCGTCTTGCTCGTAGCTTCCTTCTGCAGTTCCAGCAGCTTTTCCACGTTAATTCTGCCTTCTTCTCAATTCTGCATGTGCATAGCTTCTTCTTCTTTTAAACACATCAGAACCCGTGGCTGCCTTCTTGATTGAATCACGTTGCTTCCTTTCCCACGTTGCTGCTACACCAGACTTCCTTTCTCTGTTTTCATGTCCAGCTCGTGCTCCCCGTCTCCACATCAGGTTTTTGGTTAGAGTATAATGCTAGACCTTAAGACAGCTTTAAGTCTTTCAGCTTTGATGGTCACAGGAGCTTGAGCTGCAAAATTGAAGCTTCTAGTTATCATCTTATCACATGCAATAGGTTTATTAAACAATTAGTTTTAAGGCTTCATTCTTTCTTCATTTCTTCTTTCAGCGTTTCTCTCGTTCAGCCTCTACCCGAAGAACCAAAAGCCAGCTCCCTCTCTTCTCCAGTTTACGTCCAGCTGCCTCTGCACGTCCAGAACCAGAACCAGTTCCCTCTCTTCTCTGTTTAGCTACTGCACTTCTTCAATCTCTAGCTCAAAAGGCTTCTTCATGGCTTTTGCAAGTGCTGCAGCTTCTTGTGTGAGTGCAGAACCCGTGGCAACTTCTTGTTTGTTTCAACGTTGCTTTAGCATGCTGTATGAGTAAATGGTTCTGCATCCAGCTCATGCAAGCCTTGAGCTTCTTCCTCTTTTGATGCTGATGCAATGTGAGAGTGAATGTACAACTTGTGCATGAGCTAGGGGAGAAGGAAGTGAAAGCTTCCTCTTTTCCTTTAATCAAATGCTCATTCAAGCTACTTGCACATCAGAAATTCTGCACAAAAGAATGAAGAATATTCAATAGAATTATCCACAAAATTCATTTAAAATGATTTATGCATTTAAAATCAATTATTTTGCCAATTAATTCGTAAAGTGTAGAAAATGGTTACTAAACAAAATTCCATCTAAGTAAATTCATTAAGCCTTATTTAATCATTAAAATGTCCAAGTTTAGGAGAATAAAATAGATAAAAATATGTGTTTATCAACCTTACAGACAGCAAAAACAGGGGAGGGGGACTCTGTGAAGTGGAACCAGCAGAAACAACTTACAGTAACAAACTCTAGACCTGGAACAAGACTTGGTTCTGGCGTTACTTTTCCTCAACCACCAACAGCAAAAATTTCGAACCAGAAAACAGCAGAACAAACGAACTCAGCAACAACAGAAATGGCGAGAAAACAGAGGAGAGAAGATGAAGCTTTGTTTCCCACCGACTTTGCTCCTTTTTCCTGACCGAAAAGATGGCTATAAGTATGGTTTCGTGCAGCAGAAGTTTGAAGAAGCAAATTACTAAATGCCCAAACAAAAGTGAATGAGGAAGGGGCATTTCAGAATTTTCAGATGGAAGCAGGGAACCTCTACGTGGCAGCTCAAAAAAAAATGCTTTGAAAAGTCAATTTCCATGCAAATGAAGGCATGCACGTCGGGTTCTTACAATCTCTCCCCCTAAAAGAAATTCAGTCCCCGAATTTAGATATATACATATATGGATACTAACCTTAGTTCTCAAATAGATAGGGGTACTTTACACGCATTTCAGTCTCTACCTCCCACGTAGCCTCCTCTGGGGTGTGGTGACACCATAGAACTTTCACAAATGAAATCTCCTTGGAACGTAACTTCTTCGTTTGTCTATCCAAGATTGCCACAGGAGTTTCTTCATAAGTCAAACCTTCACCCAAAGAAACATCTTGATGCTGTAACACATGAGAAGGATCATGTAGATACTTCCTTAACATGGAAACGTGAAATACTGGGTGAATATTGGATAACTCAGGCGGCAACGCCAGCCTATAGGCCACAGTCCCAACTCGCTCTAGGATCTCATATGGCCCTATATATCTCGGAGTCAACTTTCCTTTCTTCCCAAATCTCATCACACCTTTCATGGGGGACACTCTGAGAAACACATAATCTCCAATCATGAATTCCAAATCACGTCGTCGGTGATCCACATATGCTTTCTGCCTGCTCTGAGCTGCTATCAACGTCTCCTTGATTACTTTCACCTTTTCTACGGCATCTTGTACTAACTCAGGCCCTAATGCTTTAACTTCTCCAGTTTCAAACCATCCAATGGGAGATCTACACCGTCTCCCATACAATGCCTCGAAAGGTGCCATCTGTATGCTGGCTTGATAACTATTATTATAAGCAAATTCAACCAATGATAAGTAGTTATCCCAGCTACCACCAAAATCCATAACACACAACCTTAGCATATCCTCTAGTGTTTGTATAGTCCTCTCAGATTGCCCATCAGTTTGAGGATGAAAGGCAGTGCTAAGATCCAATCGGGTACCCATAGCCTCTTGAAAAGCTCTCCAAAACTTGGAAGTAAACTGGGGTCCTCGATCAGAAATTATAGACATTGGTAAACCGTGAAGTTTCACTATCTCATTTATGTAAAGTTGTGCATATTTTGCAACATTATACGTTGTCTTTACCGGGAGAAAATGAGCTGTTTTAGTGAATCTGTCCACAATCACCCAGATAGAATCATAACCCTTTACTGTTCGAGGTAGTCCCGTCACAAAGTCCATAGTAATCCTTTCCCACTTCCACTCAGGGATCTCCAGCCGTTGGTGTAATCCTGCAGGTTTCTGGTGTTCTGCTTTAACTTGCTGACATGCCAAACAATGCAAGGTGAAATTCGCTATATCTCTCTTCATGCCTTCCCACCAGTATATTTGCTTTAAGTCTTGATACATCTTTGTAGAACCGGGATGGATTGTATACCGGGAACAATGAGCTTCTTCCAAAAGTTCTCTCCTTAACTCTTCCACATTTGGCACACACAATCGAGTACCAAACCATAGAACGCCATTTGAATCTAAAACAAATTCATTTTTCTTTCCACTTTTGACGTCATCCACCAATTTACATATCTGCGCATCCGTGGCTTGGGAAATTTTCAACCGTTCAAATAAGGATGAATGAAGCTGTACATGAGCCAAAAACATTCCTGGCTCTTTAATCTCAAATTGGATTCTTGAACGCTCAACCTTATGGAGTTCTGAAATTAGCGGTCTCCTCACTTCCGCAATGTGGCTCAAGCTTCCCATGGATTTCCTGCTCAGGGCATCAGCTACTATATTAGCCTTACCCGGATGATATAAAATGGTACAATCATAATCTTTGAGCAACTCCATCCACCTCCTTTGCCTTAGATTCAGATCCCGCTGTTGGAAAATATATTTAAGGCTTTTATGGTCTGTGTAGATCTCACATGTCTCACCATATAAATAATGTCTCCAAATTTTTAGAGCAAAGACCACTGCTGCCATTTCTAAATCATGCGTTGGATAGTTTTGCTCATGCTTCTTAAGTTGCCTAGAGGCATAAGCAATCACGTGATCATGCTGCATCAATACACATCCCAAGCCAATCCCAGAAGCATCGCAGTACACAACATAACCTCCAGACCCAGAAGGTAATGTCAAAATTGGCGCAGAAGTCAGACAATCTTTCAATTTCTGAAAACTCTCTTCACACATATTAGACCACTGAAATTTCACATTTTTCTGGGTTAATTTTGTTAACGGCGCAGCTATTTTGGAAAAGTCTTTAACAAACCGCCGATAATAGCCCGCCAAACCCAAGAAACTACGAATTTCTGTAACTGTAGTGGGTCTTGGCCATTTTTGAACCGCTTCTACTTTACTTGGATCTACCTGCACCCTATCTTTCGAAATTACATGGCCTAAAAAGGCAATTCTTTCTAGCCAAAACTGGCATTTAGAAAATTTAGCATATAATTGGTGTTCCCTTAACACCTGTAGTGCTATTCTCAGGTGCTGTTCATGCTCTCTATGACTCTTGGAATAAATCAAAATATCATCGATGAAGACGATAATAAATTGATCTAGAAATGGTTTGAACACTCGATTCATCAAGTCCATGAATGCAGCTGGAGCATTGGTTAACCCAAATGGCATCACTAAAAATTCATAATGGCCATATCGGGTTCTGAAAGCAGTTTTAGGGACGTCTTCCCTTCTTATTCGCAGCTGATGATAACCCGATCTTAAGTCAATTTTTGAGAAATAGTGAGCTCCCTGCAACTGGTCAAATAGGTCATCTATACGAGGCAAAGGATACCTATTCCTTACAGTCACTTTATTCACCTGTCTGTAATCTACACATAAGTGGAGAGAACCATCCTTCTTCTTAACAAAAAGTACAGGTGCGCCCCAAGGGGATGTACTAGGGCGAATAAAACCCTTGTCCAATAAGTCTTGTAATTGATTCTTTAATTCATTTAGCTCCAGGGGTGCCATGCGATAAGGAGGAATAGAGATCGGTTGAGTACCTGATAATACATCAATACAAAATTCAATTTCCCTTTCAGGAGGTAACCCTGGTAATTCTTCAGGGAAAACGTCAGGGAATTCTTTTGCTACTGGAACCTGTTCCAGTACTGGGACTTGTAGTTCTGTATCTCTAACCATCGCTAAATATCCTTGACACCCCTTTTTCAAGAGCCTCTGAGCTTCTATCATTGATATTAAATTGTTTGGTGCTTCACTTCGATCACCTTGAATGACAAAGGGAGATTTACCAAGAAAGTTACATCTCACTAACTTAAGATGACAATCCACCACTGCATAACAGGACGCTAACCAATCCATTCCGAGTATTACATCAAACTCAGCTATCGCAAGCACTATCAAGTCAACTAGTGTCTCACAATTGGCCAGAGTAATCACACATGTCCTATACACCCTTTCAACTATCACAGATTCCCCCACTAGGGTTGCAACAAGTAATGGGCACTCTAAGTTTTTAGAGTCCTTACCAATCTTCTTTGCAAAAGAGGGGGATATATAGGAATGTGTGGAGCCAGGATCAAATAATGCATAAGCAGAATGTGAACAAACTGTAAGTGTACCTGTTACCACAGCATTGGATGCTTGTGCATCCTGTCTATTCAATGCAAAAACCCGAGCCTGACCCCGTCCTGCAGTCGCCTGGCCTCTGCCTACTACTGCCCCACTGTTGCTACCTCGGCCGCTCTGAACTGTCACTGCACCGGCACCGATAGATGGAGTCCCTGTCGAGAATTGCCTAGTGGGTCGAACTGATCCCTGACTAGAATCAGGGTAACGCTGCGGACAGTCCCTCACCAAATGTCCAATTTGCCCACAACGAAAACATGCTCCCGTCTCTCTATGGCAAATGCCTGAATGTATCTTCCCACAAATGGAACAGGGACCTCTAGATGGACGAGATGGGATAGAAACTGGGGTGGACACGATACTAACCCCTCGGAACGATCCTCTGTGCCTGTCAGTACCAGTAGAAAATGAAGTCGGATGTCCCGTGACGGATGGAGTAAATTTCTGATAACCCTGTGGTCTAAGACCATAAGAAGGTCCAGCCATAAAAGAACTACCTCCCTGTCTCCCATCACTGTCACGCTTCCTCTTTCTCTGGAAAGTGTCCTCCTCTTTATCTCTCATTTCTATCATGCGCACACAATCCACTGCAGCTGAATATGAGGGAAAAAGGTTCATCTGTGGGGCGATCACCCTATACAACATACGGGGTAGCCCATTCACAAATCGCTTGATCCTGTCTCTCTCAGTAGGGACTAAATGTGGGGCATAGCGAGACAACTGTGTGAACCGGATATCGTAATCAGAAACACTCATGCCTGGCACCAATTTCAGACCCTCAAATTCTCTAGCCCTAGCATCCCGAACACTCTATGGCAAAAAGCGATCCATAAAAAGCCCCTTAAATTCCTCCCATAGCATTGGAGGAGATCCAATTGGCCTCTCCCCCAGTAAGGTCTGATACCATATGTAAGCTGCGTCTTGTAACTGAAATCCAGCAAACTCAGATGATTTTACACTTGAACAACTCAGAGCTCTGCATATCTTCTCAATACCATCAATGAATTGCTGGGGATCCTCCTGACTCTCCGTTCTGGAATAAGTGGGAGGCCTCAATTTTAAGAACTGGGAAAGGGTTACTGGAACTTCCCTCTCCTCCCTTATCACCTGAGGCCCTACCGGTCTTGGCTGCACTGGTGGTGCGACTTCCTCCACAAGATGTGGAGGCTCTAGTGGAGGCTCTACCCTATCTGCAGGTGAGGCCTGCCTAGGGGGTCGGTTAGTTCCTCGACCCCTACCCCGACCTCGACCACGGCCTCTGATAGGTGGGGTAGTTTGTTAGGCTGATGCACTCGCAGAAGCCTCATCTGCAGCAGCTATTCTATTAACTGAACGAATTATGGGAGGCATATCCTCACTACAACAAAATAACAGATATTCAATCAATTTCCAGATTAGAAAGAAGACATGAGCATATTCAATAAAACAACACACTTAAAGGAATAACTCAGGGCACCCTATAAGGTTTTCAGTGGCACCTCAAGTATAGTTACGCCCGGGTTCATAACCATAATTGAGATCCCACCGAAAACTCTTGCTCCACAAGACCACAGAAAGACCTAAGCTCTGATACCAACTGTCACGACCCACAGACTTAGTATGTTGGAACAAAAGATAACAAATCCCCTTACCATTACTGAGAGTATTATCACTGACTTTTGTAGAAATTTCGGCAGAGTCCCCACTATAAATTGGATCTCCCGATACTTCTACAACCAGTCAATTCAATAATACATCCAAAATATATCAAAATATAGACATCTAGGGAGCGGGGATATCCTAACTATGATTCAGTGGAGCCACATTTACATTGTTCAGAACAACAAATTCATAACACAAAATACACCCACATGAACAATTGTGGGTTTGCCAAAAGAATTTGCAGGAGATCTACAGCTAGTTGGCCACTCAGGGTAGGCCAGGATCTTCAACGCTCTCTGAAAAATAAATTTAAGAAAGAGTGAGTTTGAAACTCAGTGAATAAATAATGCCGACCCTTAAAATCTTAAGGGCAAGGCCCGTAAAGTATCTATATGTATACATATGTATATATTCATCATGCGCACAACAAACCTCAAGCAGGTCGTTTTCTTAAAAAATGCATCCGAAGTATCTAAGCAGAACTGAATTAAAACAGACGCAGAGCACACGGCTCGCGAAAAGAATAACTACAGACGCAAAGCACTTGGCTTGCGAAATAAATAACTCCACGTGTGGTAGCTACCCACATGGGGCTAGCAAAACCCCTGCTAGCTGAGGTCCAGATCATGGTGCACCAAGGCTAACAACTACTGCTGTTAGCTACAGAGTTCTGAGTAGATAACCTCTTAAATTTAATACAAATTCTCAAATCACATTTCAGATTTAATACGTTTCTCAAATCACATTTCAGACAGAGTACCTTCCATATCAGTTTATATCAAAGTTGCCAAATTTACTCCACAGGCATCTATTTGCAAAAATCTCACGTTTAAATCAGTTTTCAGTAAAATATGCATATAACAAAACATTTATCCAAAAGTTAAAACACTGCAAGGAAACTTAGTAATAAATGAGAAATAGGGTTTACTCACAGTCCGCATTACTTACTCACCTCCTAAGATGATATCAATATTCCCTGCCCAGTCCTCAGTTCTAACTCAATCTCCCGAGTACCCTACAATACCCATCACCAGATTTTTGAGTTAAAAAAACTAGCAAAATTGTCTCACTAACTTAGCCTATCCAACATTAATGTCTATTCTTCATTATATGTAACAATCGGGAAAAAGGGAAAAGGAAAAGAAAGTGAAAGCTAGAAATTTCGAAGTTCAGAAATTTTGCCAAGTCCTCTCGCAACAGCGAGAAACAGTCTCGCTACTGCGAGAGAGCTAGTTCGCAACAGCGAAGGCAATTATCGCTATAGCGAGTGCTGGCAGCAGCCCATACAAAAACCAGAGAGTTGCTCGCCGTAGCGTACGCCATAGCGAAAATGAAGTCTGGAACTAACGCGATCTCGCCATAGCGAGTGGTAAATCTCGCCATAGCGAAGGGTACTGACGCGATCTCGCCGTAGCGAAGGCTGCACCTCGCTATAGCGAAACATGAGAGAGGGATGAGAGAGAGATGAGAGAGAGAGCATAATCTGAAAGAAGGAAGGTGGTAACACTTTGAAGCTTAAGAGGAATCCATTTGCTCTAACCCACTCATCTCCTTGCACCCTTCTCTTTTCTTTCCATTCACCTTTCCATATCAATTTATCACACTCCCAGAAACACCTTACAGACAGCAAAAACAGGGGAGGGGGACTCTGTGAAGTGGAACCAGCAGAAACAACTTACAGTAACAAACTCTAGACCTGGAACAAGACTTGGTTCTGGCGTTACTTTTCCTCAACCACCAACAGCAAAAATTTCGAACCAGAAAACAGCAGAACAAACGAACTCAGCAACAGCAGAAATGGCGAGAAAACAGAGGAGAGAAGATGAAGCTTTGTTTCCCACCAACTTTGCTCCTTTTTCCTGACCGAAAAGATGGCTATAAATATGGTTTCGTGCAGCAGAAGTTTGAAGAAGCAAATTACTAAATGCCCAAACAAAAGTGAATGAGGAAGGGGCATTTTAGAATTTTCAGATGGAAGCAGGGAACCTCTATGTGGCAGCTCAAAAAAAAATGCTTTGAAAAGTCAATTTCCATGCAAATGAAGGCATGCACGTCGGGTTCTTACAGCTTATACCAGAACAGCAGAAAAATGACAACTTTGAAAAATTATAATTAATTCCACAACACTCCAAATAATTTGATCTTTAGCTTTCCAAAAAACTCTAGATGAGATTTATATGCATGCAAAATTTCATGGGTAAATTCATTTGTTTAGTCAAATCCTGATTTAGGTTGTAAAATGGAACATTTTGTATCTTCAATGAGTCTCACAGGGTCCAAAATTGCTTCCAAGGCTTTTATGACCACTTGAGCACGTGAGAAAGCACCAAAATGACCTGCACAAACCCAGACTTCACAAACCTAGACTCTCACCCTAAGGTATACATAAGAACACATGTGCTTCATCTTGCCATTCAATACCCAAAAATTGCTATACTATACATATGACATCAAATCTCATACATACATAATATATTCATATATTTACATGTGTTCATGAGATCATACATCATATACAATAAAGGATTACATCATATGCCATTCATATGGCTACAAAATAGGCATTTACACACACTTGTTGTCAATCTCCTTTCTTTAGGCTGGATGGCTTCTATTCCTTTGCTCACTTGGACCATCTAGTCATGTTAAGAAAATGAAGAGGAAGGAATGAGATTCTAGGAATTCCAATAGCTCTTCTCCCTTTCAAGCATACATAAAGAATGCAAATTCAAGTCCAAAATGTATACATAGTTATCATGGAATATGTAATCATTCATGAAACATTTCTAGTATTCAAGAAGTCATACAAAGCATCCATAAACTTGCCAAGCAAGTGGTTTAGCCTCACCCATTCTCTTTAGGGATTTTAGACTTACCTCAACCATTTTTTTTAAAGGCTTTTAACTAAGCATTACTCTTAAAAGACCTTTGACTTTGTCTCAACCATTCTTGGGGACTTTTGGCTCGTCTTCACCATAGCTAAAGGGCTTTTGGCTTCACCACACTCAAGCAAACCAAAACAAGTTTACAAGACATCCTTTGAATGCATAACATATTATCATGGTACCATGGCTTCTAGATATTTGCTAAAATACTTTTCATGGCTCAAAACATACATACACACATTCAAAGATAAGATAAACATCCACTCATGCATAAGAGAAAGAAGAGAGAGATACCTCGGTGCACAACAACACACTTTTCTCCTTGAAAATGGTTCCTTTCCCTCAGCCAAGCACTCATAAGGTGAAACTTGATTTCTTTGACCTAAACGCATTACATGGAAGCCAATTACACTCTTGGAATAATTTTTAAAGCTATACATTCATTAAAAAAGTTAAGTAGTTCATATGACTCTTTTATGATTCTTAATGAAGCAACCTCAGGAAAATATCATCTTGGCTCTATTCTTTCTATCCATTTATGATTTTTGACTCCTTTTAAGCCTCTTGGAGTTATCACACTATTAATTTAAGGAACCTAGCTAGGTGTTGCTTCTTTAAGTCATAATATGGAACCTATGATACTATCTTACTATCCATGGCTTCTAAAATTTTTCCAAAGCTTCCTCTCATCCTCTCCCATCATATATGACTCAAAACCAAGTTTGGAAGAAATTAAAACACTCACTAGGTGCATGAACCCCTTTAGGCTGAGGCTATGCTTCCAATTGGCACCAATGGAGTTTGTTTAATTTCTTTGATGGGAGAACCATGTGGGAGGCTTCCTTGATGTCTTAAGACTCACAAAAACTCTTAGACACCTTAAATCATGGCTAGAAAGCTTCCTACAAACTAAGGTGCAAGTGAAACCCTAGACTAGATATCTTGCAAATTAATGGTTCTTTCTTGGATTTTTTTGCATATACTTGTTCCTCACACTCCATAACCCTTGATTCTATCAAGAACACATGAAGAAAAACTCTCTTCCTCACTTTTTCTCTCTAGATAGAAGTTTAAATGGCTTGAAAATACAAGATTTTGCAAGTATTTCAAGTGAAGTCTTACCTTAAAACGGAGCTCTCTTTGCGTAGATTATTTTTCACCAATTGGTTTCTTGAAAAGAGTTCCTTTTTGGCTTAGGTCAGACCTAAATCTTCAAGTTTTCAACTAAAGAAAACTACCATTAGAAATCTTTTAGAGATAGGAATAACTTTCTTAACTAGTGCGGAATGAAGCAGGGCCGTTTACTTACCTAAACGGAAGCTTAAACTTTTTCTCTCTTTCCCCTCTTAATGTCACCCAATGATTGCTCCAATTTCTGCAAATGGAAGCTTTGAGAAGGTGATGAGGTGTAATCTTACTTAAGAAGCCTCTTTTACAATTTTTCAAAAGGATCATTTTATCCCTACGCGCCTGTTTGCTTCGTTTATACTCATTTCAACTCCTTTTTTAGAATCATTTTTTTCATTATAAAATTTAGGTCCTTTAATTCATAAAATGCCTTTGACTTCATCCAAATTGAATTAAAAACCTTCTGGAATGAACCGGTCAAAGTTCAAGATAACTGACGCTCTAAAATATAAACTGGAGGGGTTTAAACCATTTTAGGGATTCCTATAGTTTTTAAGGCCTCTGAAAATTTCAGGAAACTTATTTTTCTCATTTAAAAATTCCTCTTTTAAGTTTTCTATAAAGTGCCTAAAATTACGAAAATGTCATTACATTTCGTCGCATTTTCATTAAATTCTGTCTGGTTATTCTGACTTCAGTTTCAAGGCACCTATGAACTTGGATCATCATTATTTGAAGTCTAGAATATTATTCTAATTTTATTGGACCTCTAATCATTCTATCTGGGAGATTTCATTTTGTATCCGGTGAATTATGTACGTTTATGGAGAAACCAGGCATTACGTTTCTCACGTTTACGGAGGTATCGGATGTTATACATGATATCTATGCCATTGGCTTAGGGATCAATTGGGGTTCTTGTAGCATTGAGCAAACAGTCTCATTAGCTAATGGAAGATCAGGAAGCAATCTATTTATGGTAAGTCAATGAAGTGATTTGTTGACATCAAATTAGGGGGGCCACTTGCCAATGTTGCCATAGTTTAGTTAAGGGAACCATCCTATTTTGAGCAATATGGTGGTTACCATTTTGGCATTGCTCATTGTTGTTCTACTACGAGGTTGTTTGGTGAATTTTCTAGGTGAGGACTTCACCTCTTCCTCCCACATTATGTTCATTAATAAGATTAGAAAAGCAATTCCTCCTTATTTGCACCATGATTCTCAAGATGAAACGAGGAAAAGAGTTGAGAAGCCCTTATCTGGTGTGTTAAATAATTTTTAGGTTAGATTACAATGGAATAGGTAAGGATACTAAATGGAGAGAGAGATAAAGATATAATAAATGGTTATTATTTTGTATTAATAAGTCTAAAGAGATATTACAATGGCAAGGTGAAGTAAATATTATAATGCTCAGTCTTTACTAATGAATGAGTTGTGTCCTAGTGTGGTCTCAATTCATAAGTTTCAAAGACAATAAATTAATAATAACAAAAAAGTCAAGTTACCTAATGAAACAATAGAAGTTGCATCAAGTGGTTTGCCATGTTGAAACCATTTTGTTTAGAGCAATTTAGATAAATTGCTGTATTAGTTTCTTAAATGAGACTCGATGAATAATAACCATTGAATAATTTAGGTTTTTTATAATTGAGTTGGATCAACTTGAACTCTGAGCACTAATGACACAAATAACAACTATAAAACAAAAAATTAGGAGAAAATATAAATAAAACATAAACAGTCGTTAAAAACAGAGAAAAGTGAAAGTAAAATTTAGTTCTGGAGAAGATTGAAAAGAGGAAAAAAAAAATTTAGACAAAGTAGGTTAAATTTTGCACAAGCCAAACTAATAAAGTATAGGACTTTTCATTTGTTTTTACTGTATACGACATAGATAATGATATTTTAAGCACAATTGATGGTACGCCTTCTCCCGCCAAAAAGTAGAACATAAAACATGACATACTATAAATGACTCATCCAGTACTTTACTGTATATTACTTAGTAAAGCATGGGAAACATAATAATCCTTAATTATTACAGAAACTATGAAACAATTTTTTCAACATCGGTACGATTATATCTTGTTTTCTTGGGGTTAATTTAGTTCAAATTAAAAATGAAACTTAAAATTTTTAATTTCAAAAATAATTTAGTGTCATTAAGCCAAACTTAATCGATGTGAGCAATTATTTTGTAAGCTACTTTGTTCCCTTGCAAGTATGCACAACGAACGAACTTTATAATTGACATTTCCGTCCACAAATTCTGTTGGTTGTCACATCAGTCAGTACCGAAGGGCCAGCATCCGTATAAGCTGGATCCAGATAATGTCCATGACGCTTTTCTTACAGGATAAATTCGCTTTAAATTTATGAAAGTTATTTCTAAAAGAATTTAGCAGTAATTTTAAAATGATTTAATTATAATTTTAAAAAATTTACATATTATATAAAAATATAAAATTTTTTTGTTCTAGATCTCTTATCAGATAAATTTTGTATAATAATTCAGGATACAAGATTAATTTAATTATAACAAGTCTTTTGTTATAAATTGTATAAATTTGACGTTTAATTTTCCCTCAATTATAACCGTAGGATTACACCCGAAAAGGTCACAGTCTCGGAAGAATCAGAAGGATCCCACTAAGCTGTTATCCAGTGGGTCCAATCCTATCAAAATTTATGGGAGAACTTCCTCTCTCATTATGAACGCGCGGGGTGAGCCTTAGCTTTCAGTGTGTCAGAAGATGAAGCATGCAAGCAACAACAATGGCGATAAGGTCGCTGCTTGGTCACGCACTTGACTGTCGTTGATTTGATCTTCTGGTGGTTGCAATTCGCAAATCGTTCTTTGATTCAATTATTTAGTCATTTCGTCTTTTCTTTCCCTCTTCAAAATCATTTTGTCTGATTTTCCTTTACCGCTTTGAAACTTTCCCTTTTTCTATTGGTCATACGATTGGAATTTCAATTTGTATAAATTTCTTCGACTTATTTTCTTTTTGTGTGGTATATAGAGAGGGAAATGGATATTAAAAGTTTTGGACCGTTGTTTTGTTCTGCATTTGGCTAAATTCTGAAGATGGGTGTTTAGTTTTAAGAATCCGAGTTTTTTTTTTTTTCTTTTTGGGTTTTGGAGAGCAAAATGAAGGATTTCCCTGGGACACCTGGCACCCTCACTGGGCTGGCTCTGAGGATTTCACAGTGCATTTTTGCTGTTGGATCAATTGCTTCCATGGCTACCACGCCCAGCTTCTTTAATTTTACGGCCTTTTGGTAAGTATCCTCTCCCCTTCAACTATAGATTTTCCTTTTTTCTAAAATTTTTCCCTGCATTAATTTCTTTTAAAAGTGATTTTGTGGTGGGATTCTTGTTTTCTCAAAACACATTGGTCATAGTTATTCTCTTGTTAGTGATTGATTCAACTGATTCAATTTAAAGCTACAACGTCATATTTAGATGTATGGATATCAGCCAAATTATCTTTCTCCGAGATCGTGTTGTCTGCAACTATCTTATGGAGCTCAGTTTCAGTACTCCTGTAGTACTACTGAACATTCAGTACTACTGCATTTATACATTGTCATGTAATATAGTTTAAATTATGGTTGAGTTTATCTAAATTTAGGAAATAGTTGCTTACTTGTCAACATATGGATGGCAAGACGGAGTACAATAAATATTTCCCTTAATTAGAATATATACTAACTCTGGTATTCATGACTAGGCTAAGGATGAGGATTAACTAGGAGTAAAGGAACTATTGTCTTTGTTGTTGGGGTTGCTGAATCAGCTACTAACCGTAGATGCCAAGTAGAGGAAAAGGGTATTTATACTTCTGAGGATGATTGCCATGGCAATTTGGAATATAATGGCTTGTGAACTAGAACTGAGAATCTCATTGACAATTAACTGTGTCGTACACTATTGTAAATGCTCATAAACGTCATAATCTTGATTCTTGACTATTGCTATTAAACCAACTAAATAATACTATGGAGATTTCTATTTACAATGTTTCATAGGACTCCTTTTCGATTGATGCAGTTCCTGGACTAGATGCTTTCATTATCTAACTAATATATGTCCAAATTGATCATACTTCTCTATCTCTCACTTCGTTATGATAACTGCCTCAACATCATATACCAGCCCTGGCTAATTGGTTTTGATTGCATCTTCCTAATTGAGTTTGAATCACTAGCCGTACATAGAGATTTGGATTTACCTTATGGCAAAAATGCATCTACCCACCCCAGAGAACTAAAATCATGCACTGAACAATTAGGTTTTGAGGTGATTCTGTTGCAAACAGATGGCACATTGGGCTTTCAATATCGTGATTCAAATTAATTGCTAGATTTATTCACATGATACTTCATTTCTTCTTCTTCTTCCCTATCCTCTTCCCCCACACCCAAAAAAAAAACAAAACAAAACAAAAGGGTCACCAAAAGAATTTAAATGAGATCATTGTTTACCGCTGTAAATTTATAATCATCTTGTCATCAAATTCTTAAGCTCTTAAACTTTATATGCTTTGATGCTAAGAAATTTAAAAATGAGTATGAAATGCTAAATGAGTTTTGGCTCTTCATGCAAAAGGAGGTTCAATGGACAGTGAACTTCTAAATATAATGACTGCATATAAATCGGGAACTAGGCTTGTAGTGGAGATGGAGAGGGGAGTTGGCTAAGGATGGAGATTGTTAATAAAATCTCAGTGTAGTGTGATGTATGCCCAGATTATAAATTCTCATTCTTTTTCTTTCATGTCTGTGTGTTCCATATTTTTCAAGAAATACTTATAATTCATATTTCTCCCTAATTGGCTTACTATCATTCAATGGTAAATTTTGTTCTTGTTTCATCAATAAAAATTTTCTGGATGTTGGATGTGGGAAAACCTGATGCTGAAAATTCTTTTGATATTTCAGTTACTTGATAGCTTCGATGGGTTTACAAGTCATTTGGAGTTTCGTGCTTGCTTTGTTGGATGCCTATGCTTGGATGAGAAAGAAGGTCCTCCACAACCCTGTACTGGTTAGCCTCTTCGTGGTTGGAGATTGGGTTAGCCCCTTCTTAACCTACCTCTGCTGTGAATACTTGCTTCATTACATACAATAAGAGTCGTGTAGTTATGACTTTTAACATTTGGCATGTCTACTTCTTAACCATTTTCCACAGGTAACATCAACATTATCTCTGGCAGCAGCTTCTGCCTCAGCGGGTATTACAGTTTTGTACTTCAATGATCTGGGACACTGCAATTTTGGAAAGGAATGCCAAAAGTACCAGATTTCGGTTGCTTTAGCTTTCATGAGCTGGATAACAATTTTGATATCATCTCTAATTATGCTTTGGCTATTGGCTGCGGGGTAGCAGGCTCTATAATTCACCAGAATTCTCTCATCTAAAGAAAAGAAATCCATCTTAAAAATTTTCTTTCAAAATATCAACATGAGAGCAAATAGATTAGTGCTGTACACTCAAATTTTAATTCCATATTGGGTTAGCAGCATTTGTTTGAGGAAAAGGTAAACTGTATAGGCGTTTTTATGATTTACAAAAGCGTCATGGTGATTTACAAAGGCAGTGGCTACAGAGTCAAACTTCTATGACTACTGGAAATTGGGTTGCTGATAGTTGTTCTTATTTCTATGCCTTTTTTTTTGCCCTCTTTGCTTATGAGTATCTGTTAGAAACTTGAAAAGGGCTTATGTTTGTTCCCATTCTCTGTTCTGTTTGTAAAAAAAATTTCTATCTGCCGTATATTTAGTATCTGTGTGCCTGAGGCTTGTTTACGTCAATAATAACTAGAAGGAAGTTGTACAGCCTGAGAAGGAACTGCGTGAAAGATAGTTAGTGATGTGATTATAAGAATATATGATTGTTTAAACATTTGAAGGTTTAGTGAGTAATAGAGCTGTAATTCAAGTTAGAATCTTGCCTAATTTTTATAAATGTTACATGAGAAGCATGTGGTTTGGGACTCACTGTCAGAATCCTTCTCAGAGAGGAAATTAATCGAAATCGAGAAGTTCATATGTAGACTTATAGTCTATTAATATTTTACTAAAATTGTATTTTGGTCTCTCACAAATGAAGTGTTTTATAATTTATTCTATCATAATATTACTTTAATTTGGTCTTCAACAAATAATGTATTTTTTAATTTGGTCATTCATAAAATTGTCTTATTGATTTAGTTCTTTATATATAGCTATTTTTTAATTTAGTTAATTTTGCCCCTCAAAAATAAAATTGTTATCAATACTGTCTTTCAATCATTCTATTGTAAATGATATAATAATAGATTAATATAAGGATGTTGATAATTTATAAAAATAAATGTTATATGTTATTATATTTGCTAATTTTATTTACAGGAAGTTAATAAAAGAATATCATTGGTAATAATTTTATTTGTGAAGAATCAAGTCAAAAAATGTTTATTTATGAGGAATTAAATTGATAAGACAATTTTATGAAAGACAAAATTAAAAAAATATTTTATTTGTGTGAGATCAAATTAAAAAATTAATTTTATAAGAAATTAAATTAAAAAATAGTCCATATATGAGGGATCCAAAATAAAGTTTTCCTCATTAATATTGGGCAGGATAAGTTTATTAGGAATTGTAAATTTTGGAATCTATAAAACTACGTAGTTAATATATGTGCCGATTTTTTGCCCTAGGACCGTCTTATTGTTCAGTTACATATACTTAAAAAAAAAAAAAAGAATGAAATGTTTATATATGATTGTTTTTCCATGAGAAATTGTAACACTATGATTGATTTATTTAGCTATAAAGTTCTAACAGGAGAAATTTGAATGATAATACTATTTTATTATGGTTCTAAATTATTCAATGATAATACTATTTAGTTAATCTTTATAACGTAAACTCAGGAATCAAAGTAAAGAATATTATTATATCAATAATTAAATTAAGACTTCTCAAGATAATTTCAATCAAGGTAGTTTATAAAAATAATACTTATCTGAGTGGAAAGCCCAAAGAATCGCCTGATACTGCATGGTAAAGTTTGCAGATTCTTTTTTTTTTTTTTTTTCTAATTGATTTGGTTTAAAAAATGAAAGAAAATCAGTGATTTAAAAATTTTTAAGAAAAATTACAGTTAAAAATTTCAAGTTCAGGATATTTATATTAAAGAATCTTAAATTTTAAAGTTATTTTAAAGAATTTAAAGGCAAAAAATTTTAATTTAGGGTCTTGAATTATAATTTTTGTATACAATTTAAATTTTTGGTCTTTAAATTTTTAAGAATAATTTTAAAATTTAATGTCCTTTAATATAAATATCTTTAATTTAGGATATTTCATTTTATTTTTCTCTTTTTTAAACTCATACAGGAGGTTTGCGATTCACAGAAGAAAGTAGGGAAATGACGAGAAATAAGGATGAGCAAACTACTATTTTGGTTGGTGAAATGTTTGTTATATTAGTTTAATTATTAAAAAATAATTATCATCAATTAGAATTTGATCGTGTTATAATTTTTGCTAATCTCAATTAATAAAGTTTTCCACGTGAACATACTTTTTTCAATGTGAAATGTTAATGGCTGACAAGGATGATTAGTAGCCTATTTCGATTCTTGCTAACAAAAGATGGTAATAATTTTGTCAAACATCTAAATACGTTGTCATTGATTTTATCCCTAAATCAAAACCTGAAATGTTATCAATTTTGGTTGCTAATCAACAAGAGATGTTGCTTATCATTCACACTAGCATTCCATATATAAGAGAGTTGGTTCATGTGATTAGTTCTATAAAATTGAAGTCAACAAAACTCAGGACTGAAATTGATGTATTCTTCAAAAGATTTGAATTAATTTGATAATAATTATATTTCAATAGCTAAGTTGATGGAACAAATATTTTTAAGACGTATAAATGAATGGTTTATTATACAGATTGAAGTTCCGCTTTATTTATTTTCAAAAAAGAGACCACCCTGACAATGATAGGACATTTTGTTCAGTGATTTTTTTTTTTTCATTTCTTATACTAATAATATTTCTAAAATAGTTTACATGTTAAATTAGAATAATTTTTTATGAAGATTCTTAAAGGCGTCCTTACTTATATTAGTTTAGTGCATTAAATTTTTTTTTAAATGCTAACTCTAAAATTTAAATTTAAATAATTAAAGCAAAAAAACAAACTTTCTTAATTATTAACTAAGAGCATGTTTGGTATATTTGAAAAAGGGATGGAAAAAAGGGAGATAGAGATGGAAATGTACAAAAAGATATTTGATACATTTGAAAAGGAATCACTGATGGATTCCTTATATTGTTTTGAGCAGCATTATTCATTTTATCAATTTCACAAAAGAAAATATTATTGAAGATGAAAAAAAAGAGAAGAAAAAAAATATTATTTTGCTTCAAATAACAATAATATTCTATATAAAATGACTTGAAAAATTGAAATTATTTTAAAGAACTCAAGGATAAAAAACTTTAATTTGAGGTTTTAAAATATAATTTTTCGACGTAGTTAAAATTTAGTCCTTGGCTCTTTTGCAATAACTTTAAAATTTAAAGTCCTTTAGTATAAATATCTTGAATTTGAAATTTTTAATTATAATTTTTTTTGTTATATATTTTTTTAAAAAATAGTTTTTAAATTTTTTTTGGCTTCATGGGTGTTTTGATCATTTGCTTACATTTTATTTCTATTCTTGTATTATTTTGCTTTGTTTGGTACACAAAATATAATAGAATTGAATGAAACAAATGATTTTGAGGATAGAAAATAATCTTTACCCTGACTTTAAAAAAAATAAAAAATAAAAAATATTGAATAATGATTATAATAATAAAATAAATATTGTATAAAAAGGTAAGAATAGAATTGCATTCCATTCTTTTTCAAATCAAATAAGACGTTTTTACTTTATCAAATATTCAAATTAAAAAAATTCTTATTTTTTCCGTACAATACTAAACGTGATTGATTTTAAGTTACACAATTATATTCTATTTTTGCTTTTATTCTCCTTTCTTTTCCTTTAAAAATTTTTCTATTCTACTAAATATATTCTAAAACTTTTCTCAACAATTTAAGAGCACTTGGGGCTGCGGCAACCTGAAGCACTTGGAGACATTTGTGGCAGCCATTGATGCTAAGATTACACTCAAAAGGACAAACACTGAACCAAACTTGAATTGTTATTTATTTGTTAGTGGAACATGATAAAATGGCAAATAATGTAAGGTAGTGGTGGCAATGGAAGTCAGCATCCTCATACCAACACCATCATAATAAAATTTTAAATTATCCAACTGAAAGGAAGAAGCTAAGCCAACCAAAGTTGGTGGTCAAAAGTATATAATATAAACTTTGATTCGGTTAATGAATGATAGTTGTTGGCAAAAAGATAGCCAGCAAAAGCAGCAAAGTAGCTCTGGCGCGTTGAGATGGTCCAGGTGGTTTGCAAAAGTATGCCATAGAAGGGTCTTTTTCTTTTTTTTTTGAGAATTAAAGGTAAGGATTCAAAGTTTAAAAAGAAATTTTAAAAGATTTATTATTACTAGGTTTATAGGGGCTTATTTATATTATATTTGGATGGAGGAGGAGAAAAATAAAGAGAGCAAAAAGTAGAGAGAAAAAGGAAAGAATATAAAAAATGAAAAGAAATTTTTTTTTTTTTATGTATTTGAATGGATGGAAAGAGAATATAGATAAAAGAAAACTTGTTAATTTATAATGACAATAATGTCTTTATTATTTAATATTAATAATTTTTATATTTTAAAAAAATTATTTTTTAAATATAAATTAACTATTTTGAATTTAGACATATATTTTTTTAAAAGAAATAAGAATAATAAATTTAAAAAAATTTATGAAAACTATATTTCAATTTTTTAAAAAAATTTTAGTCAAATAATACAAAAGAATAATTTTAAAAAAATGTTCAAATAATAAAAAAAGTATTTGAGAATATGGTCAAAAAAATTTCTTACTAAAAAAAAGACACTTAAGTTTTAAAAAATACATTCTTTAAATTAATGAAAATTTATTTTTTTAAAAAATTATTTATAAATTATTATTTTAATACAATAAATATGATTATTTATTTTAAAATTTTATAAATATTATTTTAATATATATTAATTAATTTAAATATAATGTATATAAATATGATAAATATTTTTTAATTATATTTATATATAATATATTATTAATATTATATATATTAATATATAAATATTATATAAAAAAATAATACATATATATATATATATATATGGATAGGATAATATATATTCAAATGACAGTTACTGCCATTTGATAGTAACTCATCAATTAGACTTTTCTTTTTAAATTACAAATATATAAATTATTAATTTTAATATTAAAAAATATATTATTATTTTATAAAATATATTTATTATTAATTAATTTTCAAATAAAATTTTAAATCAATAATTATAATATTAATCAATTAATTAAAATTTAAAAAAACTTTGCTTAAATTAATTTTTTTTTAGTTTAAGACTAAAATACAATCAAAAAACATTCTTCCAACTGGAATGTAGTTGGAATGTGTGCAGCCACCGTTTTTCTCTCAAAATCTCTTTATTTTTGGGGAGAAAATTTTGGGACCTACTTCAATTTTTGCTCTGACTCTTCTCTACTCCTGATTCTCCTCTCTCATCCAAACAAGGCAAAATTCATTTTTTCTTTTTTTTTCTTTCAACTTTTCTTTCTCTCATATTTTTTACCTCATCCAAATATAACATTAAAGTTAATGGTAATAGGTCTTTTAAAATAAATTTTTTAAATTTTAAGTCCTAAATTCTTTTTCTTTTTTTAATTATCATAAAAAAAATGATTACAAATCTATATTATGAGAACCTAAAGAACAAAAACTAATTTCCGCTTTACATTTAAGGTGTAATTCAGACTTGATAGTATCCAGAAGGATCAAAAGTTGCATTGATTGGAGATGTGATGCTAATCTCCGGAAATCCTCCATCAAAATGGCAAATTGCTGGAGATCGAGTACTTGAGTGAAATGTCTGATATTATGATTGCTCAAAAAGCGAAATACATTCTGGACAATTATGAGGTTGACAAGTCAACTCCTGATACAACGAACAGATCATTTCGTATCCTCTCTCCCGCGTGCTCTCCAATTCGATCTAAATCTTTTAAATTAATTTAGGTGGTTCAAATTTATTTATTTTTTAAATAATTTTTTAAAAATAATATTTTAACTATTAATTTTAAAAAATAATATTTAGAGTTAAAAAATAAAAAAAAAGATTTAGATTATTTAGATTTTAATATAAATAGTATGAGAGATAATAAAATAAAAAAATTGAGGAAGAAGATGCGAATCCTAAAGATATTTGGCTATATCCACACCTATTTCCTGAATACGATAATGCCCAAAATCAAATGGAAATTAAAACTCAATGCTTCTGTTGTCGTGTAGTTCACTTCTCACACCAGAAAAGTAATGGCCAACTTTCAGAATGAGATATAGGAGTAAGGGATCGAGAAAGGGCTATATTGCGTGAATGTTGAGCCTAATTATGAGCTGCAGACAGACAACTAAATCGTCGCAAAAACCTGTGCACCATACATACTTACGGTAGCATAAGGACCTAATTGAGGCTTCTCAAATATTTTCTGATTACAAAACAACCAAATTGCATATAAAATCAAGACGATGATTATTATATTGTCATCAGGGTAATCGTTGTTATGTCCGGAGGGGTCAATCCACACCTGAAGCCAAACATTAATCTCTGGCAGAGATAAAATATCTACTCTGAATATTAACAGAGACCCTAACCAAATATCACGTGCGAAAAGACGTAAAAATAAATGATTCATACATTTCTCAGCTGTTATAGATGTGCTTTGTATCAACAAGTTGGGAAAATTTATGATCTTGTGTTGTTACATTATCGATACAGAGGTCAAAGAGAAGTTAATAATAAGGATACAAAATGGAAATTTAAAATTTGAGTCTTTCATTCTCACTTTTTTTTTGTTAGTGCCCACTTGTACATTAGAAATGTTTGGCAAATTCGGTCTACAACTCTAACATTGAATGTAGAACAAATTCTAAGCCAAATGTTTTATAGACAACACAAGTTATACAATCCAGTTATATAATAAACATTGCATTTGTAAAAAAACTTAATTAGAGAATGAAACAGCGGAAAATATGAACATCTACTAATCTCCAGTAACCTTTTAAATAGTTGGACGCAGGTGGAACAAAATCCAAGTTCAAAAAAAAAAAAAAAAGAAGACGAAGAAGATTAGATGCGGTTTTCTAACCAACATAGCAATCCAATTGTGATGGAGACCAATTATCAGGGTAAATTGTTCTTAGTTAGGAACCCACTCAAAGAGTGCTCAGAGAAAACTCTCCTTCCATCAAGGATGCAAGAAGCACACTGAACTCCTCTCTTGCCAAGGCAAAATAACCACCAATTCCACCCAAAAAAAATTGTTGAAAGGAAAAAACCGTAAATAGTTGGGAAAACAAAGACCACTTAATTAATTTTAATTTTAATTTAAAAATAAATCCAAATTTCTCTCACTTAGTTTGGATACAATCTTCTCAAATAACATATCCATGATCATATGCCAAAAAATATATTATAAGGATCACAACAATAAATCATCTATGTAATAAGTATTACTTTTCATGCATCATTATGCAATATAGATACTTAATGGTGGTTTGTGCTTTGTGAATAAACCTCACTTGTTTACTCGGGTCAAACTCAAATGATTGTTTAATCTCACATTATGTATATAAAATCAAAGATAACAAACTAGAAAAATTTAGATTTCATCACCAAACCATACATCAACTAGATAGACAATCACAAATTAATGTATTCTAAGTCCTTTACAAGACACATAATTCTTAAACTCTTTTGGATTTATGTCTTTAGTTAAAAGATTAGTTATCATTTCTTTAGTCCTTATGTGTTCTATGACTATTTGATAAGCTTTGACACATTCTTTTAAGGCTAAAACTTTATATCAATATATTTACTTTGACTTACACTCTTATTATTATTAGTAAAGTGTTATCATAGTACATCTTAATTGGCTTGAAAATTGAGTCCATAATTTAAAACCTTATAATGATATTTTTTAACCAAATCTCCTATGAACTTGTCTTAAAACAAGATATGAATTTAGCCTTTATGGTGGAAATAACATTCAAAAAATACTGTGTTTCTCCATGATATGGCTCCTTTAACAAGCATAAAAATGATCTAGATGTTGACTTTTTAGTGCAAACACATCCTACTATGTCTAAATTTGAATAGCCAACAACTTTTAAGTTATCAATGTTCCTATATGTAAGTAAGAAATTCTTTGTACCTTGTAGCTTATAACCTTCTTTGTAGCCTTCTAATGATCCAAACCTAGATTACTTATATATATATATATATATATATCTAAGCATATGATAATTGGTAATAAGCTTTATTCTAGGGAAACATAGTAATGTCATTTTCAAAAAATATTGTTTACAAAAAGATGTTCATGGCTACCACGTTTAATGTCCCATACCACTTACATAGATCTAAGTTTTTCAAAATCATAGACAATACACCAAGTATCTTATACTATGTAACACTATATTCATCTAGCCTTTTTCCCCATCTCATTTCTAGTTCCTTCCCTTAGATAGCAACTTCCAAAAGAAAATTCAATTAAAATATTGCATTATTTTGTGTTCATAGTGCTTAAATTTTTTGTTTTTGCATTTCATAGACCATAATAACTCATCCATATCATCCTCCAATTAAAATACATTCATATAACTCAAAACCATCTCAAAATGTCATAAGAATCCCAAGTTTGAAACATGCATACACAAAATCACATAATCGGCCTTGGGTTTTGTTGCTATATTTCTGGTACCAATTTTGTAAATTCATAATTAATTCAAAAAAAATCAAAATCAAGCACACTATACCATTCTAAAAAGTTACAGATGTTAAATTTATGCTAAAAATAAGTCTAGACTAAAATAATGATGTTTAGCCATTGTAAATCGATAGAATAGTACCAAAGGTACTGCTATATTATTGGTACTGACTCCAAATTTCAAAAATTCATATCTCTTTGTTCAAACATCCAAATCAGGTGAACCTGATGGCTATAGAAAGCTTATTATATCTAGTTTATGCCTATAGTGCTTACTGAATATTCGGTACTACTTCATTTAGTACATTGTCAAGTAATATAGTTTAAATTATGGTTGAGTTTATCTAAATTTTAGGAAATAGTTGCTTACTTGTCAACATATGGATGGCAAGGGGGAGTACAATAAATATGTCCCTTAATTAGAATATATACTAACTTTGGTATTCATGACTATCTAAGGATGAGGATTAACTAGGAGTAAAGGAACAACTATCCTTGTTGTTGGGGTAGCTGAATTAGCTACTGACCATATATGCCAAGTAGAGGAAAATGATATTTATACTTCTGAGGATGATTGCCATGGCAATTTGGAATAATGGCTTCTAAATCTTGAGATAGCTTCTATCTAGTTTATGCTTATAAAATTTCATGAGTATTGGACACCGTTTGACCCTCTAATGACACAGGAGAAGAAATTGACTATATAAATAATAACCATATCAATTTAGTAGCTTTTTGGCAATTTCAAAAATTTATAATTAATTCTCTAGAGCTCCAAATAATCTATTCTTTATCTTCCCAAAAAGCTCTAGATGAGATTTATATGCATGCCAAATTTCATGGGAAAATTCATCCATTTGGTTAGTTTGTTCCATAGGGTTACAAAATGGCACTTTTATGCCACCTTAAGGGTCCAAAATGGTCCAATTTAGCTTCTAGCTTTTCTAGGGCCACTTAAGCACGTGATAAAACATCAAAATAGCCTATTAAACATGTCTCAAAGGTCTAAAAACCCAAATCTCACAAATTCACTCTCCCACTTGACGATATACACAAGAAACATATAAGCTCTACTTTGCCATTCAATGTCAAAAACATCTTATTCCATTCATTTGCTTCCAATTCTCATATATACATCACATATCCATGTATTTATACATGTTCAAAAGGTTATACATCATATATATTATTGAATTACATATTGTGACAACAAAGTAGTTACAAAAGAGCAAATAATACATTTCTTTGTCAATCTTTCATCTTCCAACTTAGTGGCTCTTATTTCCTTGCTCACTTGGTCCACCTAGACATGTTAGACAATGAGGAAGGAAGAGTGAGATTCTAGGAGTCCTAATAGTCCTTCTCCCTTTCAAACACACATAATGGATGTAATTTCAAATCTAAAAATACATGCATGACTATCTTAAAATTCAGAAATATATATAAAACATTTCTTTCATTCAAGAAGTCACATATAACATATATAGGTTTGCCCAGATAATGGTTTAGCCTCACCCATTCTCTTTGGGACTCTTAGACTTGCTTCGCCCATTTCTCAAAGGACTTTTAACTAAACCTCACTCTTCTAGAGACTTTTTGTAACACCCCAAAATTAATTAAGGTATTAATCATAGATTTGGGTTAATTAAGAATAATTAATATAGAATAATCAGGTAAGTTAAGTGAATAGAAATTTTAGAGAGATAAATTATTAATATGAGTTTGTGATTTACATGGGATAGAAATTTCATCTAGGCCCAAATTAATGTAGGAGATCATGATAAGGGGTTAATGGAGGCCCAATAAGTTAGATGCAGACCCAATTTGATTTAAGGAATTAAAGGTTCAAGACCTAACTTTCATAAGCTCTTATAAATGGCCCAATAAACTTTGTGCAGACATAAAACAATGGAGTTCTTAAAATTAGGTCTGGCCCAATGAAATTCTGCAACCCAACACCTTAAAGCTGGCCCAACAAAGCTAAAATTTAAAGCCCATTTGGAGTTGGATCTTAGAGCAGCCCATAACCTATAGAAAACCTAAATTAAACCCTAAAAACTAACCTAACCACCCCCCATTCTACAGAACCACAAGAGACACACACAAAATTCAGAGGTCCAAAGGAAATGCTAGGGTTATTGGCATGTTTCCACCTTTTCCTACTTCTAGAGCAAGATTCAGCCAAGGTAATAGTTATATAACTTAATCCTCTCATCTTTTTCTTTAATTTGACCTGATTAATGTTCCAATTAGAGCACTTTCACCCACACCCAAAATCTGAAACTTTCCATTTGATGTTTCCATGGTGAAATTTCATAGGTTGAGGCTAAGGCTGACATTAGGTACGTATAAACTCATCTTCTTGATGTATTTCTGCTGGTTTGAGACCTCAATGATTGGATTATAGTATGGGTATTAATTTTTTATGAATTTACTTAGGATTTATGGTGATATATTGAAGTTTCTGGTAGAGGACACCTCCATTCCGAATTTTGGGACTTTGTAGTGTGGGGAGGATTTTGTACCACTGGTGGCTTTTGCAATTTGTCTACAAGTGAGGTAACTGAGATTATATTAATTCCATGCATATATCTATTTTGATTTCATATTTGCTGTACATGAATTATTTGAAATGTCGAATGAATTGGTTGGCAATCTATTGTTTTGTGATCGGACCTTATAAGTTCATGGTGGAGCTGTGGTGCGACTGCCACCCATGCATGTGCTTCGATCGGGCACCGGGTTATGATCAAACCCTAGATGCACTGAGCCCTAATTGTGCTCAATGGAGAGTAGGTGCCGTGGACCGGCCTCTCCCGGTATTATTGGCCTTTAACATGTGAAATTATGATTGCTAGTATGGGATGGTAATCATAGTAGCCTAACCATTTCCTTTGCTGATATAACTGATATAATTCTGATATTGATTTTGATTCATGTATATATGTTAATTAAATTGGATATTATGAATGGAAATTTCCTTGGTTATTGAGATTCGTATCTCACCCCGTTTCATGAGATTATACTTTCAGGTGAAGACTCTTCGGGTAAGGATAAGGGGAAGTAAGTGGATGAAAATCTATGAGCTCTAACTATGTAGGGAGAAGGCTACACTTAGGCTGATTTAGTTAGTATAGATGCTAAATTTTGTATTCCTTTTTGTATAATATCATCATGTAATCATGTTACCAAGTGTAGGCTCTTACATTTTGATTGCTTAGGATGTATTTATTGAGGAGTTAGGCCTCATCTTAGCTTGATATTGGATGTATGAACCTATAAACCTGATGTATGAATTTTACTAAATTTATGGTATGATATACTATTGGAAATATAATTATGTGATGCATTAGATGTTAATATGAACCATTGATATTTGAAATCTCTAGCGGAATGTGTATCAAATGTTAATTATTGATAGTGCATGAATTCTTGCTGATATTAATCCATAAAATTACTGAGATGTGGTAGTTGGACAAGTAGGAATTAGTACTTAAGTTTTGAATTGGTAATGGTAGAATAGTTGGGTAAATAAGGTAGATAAATACCATTAGAGTCATATAAAATGAGGGGAAGTGGTCCTAGGGTGTTCCTAAGAAGAGTATTAGAGTGCATGGGATAAAATTTAAGGGATGTAGTTACAGGAGGGAGTCACGCCGTAGCTAGGAAGGCCTTGCTGCGGCCTGAAGAGTGACAGTGGCAAGTAATGCTGCGACTTGAGGAATCTCACCGTGGCTCAGTACGAAAAAAATTGCCTAGGAGGGTGGCAGAATGAAACCTCACCGCGGTGCAGCATGTACCACCGCGGCGCTAGTTGAGGAAACTAAGTAAGGAGTGTCCAGTAGCGAGCCTCACCGAGGCGCAAGAGTTCTCCGCCGAGGCAAGAATCATAGGAATTTGAATAGTAGTCCCAAAGGCATATCTGCTGCAGTGCCACGTAGGCTGGCCGCAGCAATGGTCCAACTAGCTGCAGCGAAATTCACATAAATTGCCCAATGATTCTCGAGAGTAACTCAGCTGCAGTCAAAAGGTCTAGGCTATGGTGCAAAGTGAAAAACACAGTTTTTGAGCTCCAGAACCGAACTTAGCCACTGCCGGAGGGTTTCAAGTCATAGCGTAGGTCCCCAAACTCCTACCTTTAGCCTAGAAACCCCAATTTCTTCAATGGTAATGCTAGGAAATGGTATAGTTGTGGGAGGTTTTTGTGTGTTGAAACGAATGGATGAATGAATCACAAACCCCTCATGATAGTATAATTTTTTTTATGCATTCTCGCGTTTGTGGTTGCTTAGTGATGACCCTAACATCAAGGTTTAAATTTCTCTATATTTTTATAATGTAATAAATTGTAACAACTCTAAACCTTGACCATTAATCATTAATTATGTATTTAGCCATAATTATGATGTTTAGAAGATAGCGTTGTCACACTTTTTGCTTTGTCTCATCTATTCATAGGAACTTTTGGCTCATCCTCACCCTAGCTAAGAGACTTTTGGCTTCACCATACTTAAGCAAGCCAAACACATTCATCAAAACATCATTCAAACATATAAGCAATGCATCATGGTATCATGGCATATAAAATACTTACTAGAAACATCTTTCATGGCTTAAACATATACATACACATTCAAGACAAGAAAACACCCAAATATGTATGAAAGAAAGGAGAGAAAGCTACCTTGTATGCAAGAACATATTTTTCTCCTCGAAATTTCTTCCTCTCCCTTGGCCAAACACCCACAAAGAGGTGGAGCTGGATTCCTTTGGCCTAAATACATTAAAATGGGGTCTAATTATACTCTTGAAACATCTACTAAAGCCACACACACACTAGAAGAGCTAGGTTGCTTACATGGTTCAATTATGGTTCCATAAAGCACCTAATGAAGCAACACCAAGAATTTACGATCTTGGTTCCATTTTATCCTTCCATCTATAGTTCTTGAATCCATTTAGACTCCTTGGAGCTATCACATAATTAATTTGAGGAGCCTAGCTATAGGTTATTTCTTTAAGTCACAATATGGAACTTATACCTCCATTACACTTTCTAGGCTTTCTAAATTTTTTCCAAGGTATCCTCTCATTCTCTCCCATCACATATGATGTAAAACTAAGCTTGGAAGAAATTAACACACTCCTTTGGTGCTCCTTCTAGGCTTGGCTGAGGCAACACTTCTTCTTGACACCAAGGAAATTGTTTTGTTTTCTTTAATGGGAGATGCATGTGGGAGGCTTCCTTGATGTCTTAGGAACTCATACAAACTCATAGACATCTTAAATTATGGTTAGGAATCATCCTATAAACCAAGGTGCAACTAAAACCATAAGTGAGACATCTTGCAGTTTCATGATTCTTTCTTTGTTCTCTTTGCATATTCTTGTTTCTCATACTATAATTCCTCATATTCATCCTTGGTTTGGCTCAAAATTCAATCCCTCTTAACTATCCATATAGTGGTCGAAACATACAAGAAAGAAGACAAGGAAGAGCAAGCATGGAAATAACAAAACTACCTTGATTTTCTAGCTTTATTTGGATGCTCTTTCTTTTGCTTTGGTTTTCTTCCTCAAATTCGAACTTCTTCCCTCTGGTCTTTTGCTTATTTTTTCTTTTCCCTTTAAGCCTCCTCTTGTGCGCCTCTCCAAGCAGAATTCTCCTTTGGTCTTAGGTAGAAAATGAAGTCGATTAAGTGGGGAAAAGAGTGAGGCATCCATATATAAGAAGGAGAATTAAAATTTGTTCATTAAAAATTTTCGTTAGGTCCCGTCTTTTTGGCATTTTCGTTTCAGGTTTGTTTTATCTTTTTTTTAATAACCATCTTTTTCATCATAAAATTTAAGTTCTCAATCTTATAAAATATCTTTGAAATTACTCAATTTAGAGCTAAAACCTTCTCGAATGAAAAAATCAAATTTTAGATTAACTATTGTTAGAAAACATACACTGGGTTTTAACTATCTCGGGGCTTTCTATGATTTTTAGGGCCTCTGAGAACCCTAAAAAGCTCAAATTTTTCATTAAGAAGCCCTCCTATGAGTATTCTAAAAATTACCTAAAATTACGAAAATGTCATTCCGTTTCGTAAATATTTCATTAAATTCTATTTGATTATTTTGGCTCCAGACTC
The DNA here is from genome assembly GCA_032878935.1 of Erythrophleum fordii. Taxonomy (NCBI): domain Eukaryota; kingdom Viridiplantae; phylum Streptophyta; class Magnoliopsida; order Fabales; family Fabaceae; genus Erythrophleum; species Erythrophleum fordii. The sequence goes on along the minus strand of JAVQMF010000054.1, from coordinate 23,055,094 downwards.
AGGGTACCTCTGGCCTTGGATCATCATTATTTGAGGTCTCAAACATTGCTCTAATTTTATTGGACCTCAAATCATTCTATTTGTATTTGGGGAACTTCTTTTTGTATCCGATGAGTTTCGTACGTTTACGGAGAAACCGAATGTTATGTTTTTCACATTCTCTCGTGTTTTCGAAGAACCAGATATTACATACTACTTGATGCAAAGCCTAAGTTTTAGCATAATTGAGAATGAATAATTACTTTTCTGAGCTTTTTTGCATCTACATGAAGATTTCATTAAAGTATCTATAAATTGTAGAGAAACCCAACCATAAAATACTATTTATAGTATCCTTAGAATGAATTCACTATACATACATATTTAAGGTTTCATAATCCATCTTTAAAGAAAAGCTCAAAAATCTTTGAAAAGAAGCTAAAAATACCATCTCATATGAGAAGTTGTGGAGATCTCCCTATAAGAATCATTTCCCTTGCATACTACTAGCATCATATAATAAGAGCTTCCTTTTATTATTTTTTATTGCTTACGCATGATTATAACACTGTGTATGATGAAAATCCTTCTTAGAAGAGGATGGAAATCATTAGCTCAATTAGATATATCAGGCATGTATATGCTAGCACAAATATCATAAAATGAGTGTAACATAGTCTTGAAAATGCCAATATTGACAATAAGTATTCAAGATTGCTCATAATAATTTCAATGGAAACTTTTTTTCATTTATTGTGACTTTTAGTGTCTTAAGTATTTTAAAAGGTCCATAATCTATATCAAGTATCCAAGCACTGGTCATCTAAGCATGGGAATTGTCTGGAGTTTGGTTTTTTGTGCATGGAAATCAAGGCATTTAGAGAAGTATGGTCATTTACGCATAGGTATAGTTTGGGGTCTAGCCTATATATTGTGACGACCCTAATTTCTTATCATCATAATTAAGGTTAAACACGTGATTAATCACTATAGGTCATGAAAATATGAAAAAATTAAAACCTTAATGTGATTAAAGTCATCAATCATACGATTACATACACTTATGTTCATAAAGGAATTAAACATCCATTTATAAGCCTTGGTTCTATTACTCATCAGTTATAACCCATCCTAATGACTCTAGATCATCCTTTGTGATTAACATATGGAAAACCAAGATTTTCTAGTTAATATAAGTATTTCAGCATGTTAGCCGCGGCCAATTCCTTTCTGTTTTACCCCTTTCTTCTTCACTAGGCGAGTTGGACCTTCGCCGCGGCCAACCTACCTGGCACCGCGGCGCCACGGCAAAGAAGCCTCCTGGAACTTCCTTGCTCACCTTTCAATATTAGTCGCGGCCAATTCCTCATTCTGCCGTGGCCAATTCCTCTCTGGAATGCCTGGGACATTTTCCTAAAAATTCACCGCGGCCAATTCCTTAATTCGCCGCGGCGAATTTCTCTCTAGATGACTTCCAGTTTGACCTCTCACATTTTGCCGCGGCGAATTCCTCTCTGGTACTCTCCCTGGGCAACTTCGCCTCTATTGGCCGTGGCCAACTATATTTTAGCCGCGACGAAGTGCCTTCTGGTCCTACACTCCGAAAATCTAGACTCATACTCTCCTTTCTCCCTTCAATCTCACCCTAGGGCTACCTTAATTGTGGGGCTCAAATGGCTTTCATTAGCCTAATTCGTTCGGCTAATCTCTTCTCTCTAACTCAAGATTCAAGGGTCAATTTCTTTTCTCTAATTACCCTATATCAGTAAGTCCAGAGAATAATAACAACACAAATCATGCACTATTGATATTTAACATTAGATACACTTTCCATTATTAGCCAATTACAATCATAATGTTCAATTCCATGATAATCAAATTACATATACAATCCCTATACTTGGCAACTCATGATGCAATGCAGCAATGATATAGAACTAACAATTTAGTTACAATATATTTTGTCAAAGCTCCCAAGCCTATGTGCTACCAAACCATTTAATGATCTTCTATTAATTTTCTTTTTGCCACTAAGAGGTCTGGTCCCTGAAAATGTTAGCCCACAACGGGGTGAGATATACAATCTCAGTAACAAAAGGTAATTTCCATATATATGTACAAATTAATCAATCCAATGCAATTTCATGTCATCAATACCAGAATCATCAATTCAATTCGCAAATGAACTAGTTGAGCTACCTGACTACTGTCCCATACCAGCAATCATACATAACATGTTAATGGCCAACAACATCGGGAGAGGCCCGTCCACGGCACCTACTCCATAATGAGCACAATCAAGGCTCAGTACATCTGGGGTTTGATCACAACCCGGTGCTCGATCGAAGCACATGCACGGGTGGCAGCCGTACCACAGCTCCACCATGGCCTCACAAGGTCCAATCACAATAACAATCAAGTAGTCAACTAGTCATTTAACATTTCAAAATCAAGCATGTGTAATAAATAGTAGATTAACATGAGCATATACATGAAATTAGGAAAATAACCCAGTTACCTCAATAAAGCCAATTATTCTTCCCCTAGCTACCATGATAATCTAAATGCACACTAAGCCTAATTACCAAGGGATTTAATTTCAGATTCCAACTTTCCCACACCAGAAATTGCCATAGTTCACTCTAATTTTTAACAACACCCATAGCCTCACCTCCGAAAATCCACTATGGAAGCACCAAAATTCGCATTTCAATCATCAAGCCCAGAAAATTCAATTTTCCACCATTATCTCCTAATCCTCCCTCTAACCTCCAAGTCCGAAAATCTTGGCTAAATCATCCTCTAGGAGTAAAAAATGGAGCCTCCATGTTGGTAGAACCCTAGCCTCCCATAAACCTCCGAATTTTCTCCCTTGCCTTTTGTGTTTTCTGCTGAATGGGGAGGGAGGCTGCTAACCCTTTAAGGTTTTTAATGAGAAATGGGCTGACCCATCAGCCCAAGGTCCAATTGGGCTCATCTCTAGTGATTGGGCCATGGTTTAATGAATGGGCTGTAGAAAGTTTAGAGCTAAAAGTGGAATGTGCTGACCCAATGGCCCAATTCCTTGTGGGTTCAGATTTTTATACTTGTTGGGCCTTATCTCATAAGTTGGGCTGAATCTCATGAGTTGGACTTCAGGGTTGTAGTTGGGTTAGGCCAAATTTCAAAAGCCAATCTAATTTGGGTCTGCATAATGTGTGTTGGGCCAACTCACATAAATTGGGTCTTGGGCCCCTATTCTACTAAATCAAATTGGGCCATTGCTAGGCAATTTCTCTTGGCCCAAGCCTCATGATAAGGAGTTGGGCTTGCACCCAAAAATTATTGGGCCTCTATAAATCCTTATCCATGGCTTATTCAAATTAAATTTTGGGCCCCAATTAGGCTTTAACCCAAATGAAATCTTAAACATATATTACGAACTTATTTCTCTCTAAATTTTCATTCATGAAGCTTGCCCAATTATTTCATGATAATTATTCTTAATTAGTCCAAATATATTATTAACACCTTAATTAATTTCGGGGTGTTACATATATGGGGTCCAAAAATACTCCCTTGCTTAGGGATTAAGTGACATTTTATTTGACTTAAATTTGCAAGGTTCCAAGAGAATTTACTAAAGCAACCAAAAATTATAATAACTCCTAAATTAGACATATAAAAAATTTAATAATTAATTTCTCAATTGAACACATTACAAATTATTCTTCATACTTTAAAAATTCAATTTTTTAACCTTTTAAAGGACCAACATGGCCTATGTATATGCATACATTGGCTGTGTGTAGCTTTATCCTTTATTTATTCTTTGGAGGGGGATACATGGCCCTATGTTGAGCTACATGGTTGGGCCATTTTGCTCTTTGTCCTTGGCTGTGTTGCTCAACATGGCCAAGGGATGTGACATGGCAATAGCCCCATGTTGCATAACATTTTTGTGGGGAAGGGAGGAGGGGATGTGTTACTACGTTCTATTTCATGCCACCCATTATAAGTGCTCTTACTCTAAAATTTATCCATTTAAACCCTTTCCAAACCATCAAGTTAACATGCAACTATAAAGATAAATTATCCCTTTCAACAATTCATAATTTATTCTAGTCTTAAAGTTCCTTTAAAATTTACAACATGACCTTTTCCTAAACTTTTAGTATCGAGAAATCTAGGCAAAATAATGAAAATGGAAAAGATGACCTAAACTATAAAAATCAAATAATTTAACTGTACCCTTTTCCCTTAAACAAGCTCACTTTTCAAACTTTTTCTACCCAATCTAACATAAACTAAAACATAAGTCATAAAGTAGATGATTCTATAGTGTATAGGAAAAGATGAAGATTGAAGAAGGTGAACACTGTAAATTCCAAATTCTTAGTAAGATAGAAGCAGTTGCTTGGAGTTACCTCCTTTTCTCCTTCCTTCCTTCATTCTTTTTTTTTTGCTCTTATTCTTCCTTTCTCTTATCCACTTTCTGAATCTTATGCTCTCAGCTTTCTTTTTTCTCTTATTTTGATAGAGTGTAAAAGAAACAAAAGAGGAGGAGATTTATATAGGTACAAAGCTACATCCTAAAATCTTTTGCGTATCTTACCTTCTCTCTCTATGTTGACTAACTTTTTCAAGAAGTCAGTATTTCTTCTAATAGGTACGGTTATGGATAAAGAAAATGATACATATTTGTTTTAAGACTAGGTCTAAAAGATGTTCCTAATCTTTAGTGTAATACCATAGGTAGATAGCACTTGATTCATAACACAAAGTGCCTAAATTTTCCATTTTTGCAATTTCAATACTTTTAGCAGCAAAATTTACTAACATTAAATGTCAAATTAATTCATTTCTGATTAAATTAACCACTTCAACTTACCAAAATCATTTTTCATCCTTAATATACTTGTTCATACAAAAACATCACAAAAAAAGCACGGAATTCGGGTTTGAGCCATACACATCAAGATAGCACAACATGCATCCATTTCTATAACTTCCATAATTTCTATCACAACTACAAAAATTCATAACTTGAGCTAGAAAACTCTTAATCACACAAACTGGGAATCTATGGAAAGCTCAGGACATCATCTATATGTTATAAAAATTTCAAATCAAAACAATATCATTTGTTCTACAAAATTCAAATGGAATAGTACCACTATCAAAATTTTACTCAAGTGCAGACCAAGAACTTTAAAAATTTATATCTCAAGCAAAAAAGCTCCAAATTGAGTGATTTCAATGGCTATAGAAAGCTTATGATGCCAAATATATGTCTATAAAATTTCATGAGTATTAAACTTCATTTGATTCCTTAAATGCTTATGAAACTAGACTGACCAAATAAATAGTGCATAGGCAGTTTCTACATAATTCATCCAACTTTAAAAAATAGTAAGAAATTTTATAGAGCTCCAAAATTTGTGTTCTTTAGCTTTAAACAAGATCCATATGCTTGCCAATTCTCATGCCAAAATTCATCAATTTGGTCTAGTTTTCATTTAGGGCAAAAATATGACTTAAAATGATGCACCGATGATTTCAAATGAGCCAAAATGTCTTCCCACATGCAATATGATTATTTGAGTATGTCCAAAACCTCAATCACAACATATATGGGTATCTTAACAGATCCAAATCATTATAAAACTTAAAACTACTTTCCCACTTAGCTTTATACACACACTTGGCAAGCCACACACATACCAAAAATCTATGTTCTCATACATTAGCCTCCAAATTTAGCACACACATCATACTTTTATACTTTTACACATGAGTGAAAGGTTAGATCTCATAAATAACATATACATACAAACTTTGACATTAAATTACATCAAATTCTATTTTATTGTCAAAGTGCTACTACTTAAGCTTCTTAGCCTTCATTCCTTACTCCATGAGAGTTACCTAGGCAAGGTTAGACATAAAGTAGGGGAGAGTGAGATTCAAAGAATTCCAATAGCTCATTCATCCTTTCAAGAATACAATATGGCATGTTATCATGCCAAAGAAGGCAAGTATGCATCAAAATGCTTATAAATACCAAACATAATTACATTTTCAAAGTCATATGAATCCATCAAGATCAGGAACAAGCTCTAAGGTCTTTTGGCTTAGCCTCACCCAATTATATGAAACTTTTGGATTAGCCTCACCCATTTCAAGGACTTTTGACTTAGCCTTACTCATTCCATGAGACTTTTGGCCTTCTCTCACTTTTACTTAAAGACTTTTGGCTTCACCTTATCCAATTTAAGGGACTTTTGGCACAACCCTACCCATCAAGGGCCATTTCACATTCAAAATGCAAATCAAGAAGCATAATGGTACCAAAGTATCAAACTAATAGTTATAGGCATGTTTCATGATTCAAACATACATACAAGTAATCAATGACAATTAAACAACTAAGAAATGTATACAATGGATGAAAAGCTACCTTGAATCAAAAAGCACAAATTCTTCCTTTGATTCCTAACTCCTTAGTTTGGCCTCACACATACACTTGGAGGAGGCTTGATTTGCTTGACCTAGACACATCAAACAAGACACATATGCATAAATGAAACCATATCTAGCCTCACATAAACTCTTCATAAGCTACTTTTAGCTTATGGCATGCATATGGTTTCATACAAGAGCATAATGAAGCAATTCATATAATTCATTATCTTGGCTCTAATTTCTCACTCAATCAAAGTCAGATGACCCTATTTAAACTTATTGAAGTCATCACAAACTCAATTTAAGGAGCTAAACACCAAGTTGTTTCTTTATGCCTAAAGGAACCCTAAACTTCTAACTTTTAAAATATGGTTTCTAAATTCAAACCAATGAATCCTTTGGTATTTAATATTCATATCTAGATCATTTCTATCCTTGAAATCAAAGAAAACTCTCCCTAGGTACCCCATTCTCTTCTTGACCAAGACATGCACACTGAATGGCACCCATGGAGTTTTGTTTATTTTTCTTAGGGAATTGGCACTTATGAAGCTTCCTAGATTTCTTAAGAATCCAATATTGCTCTTACATAAGTTAAATCATCATTAGAAAGCTTCATAAAACCCTAGGTGCAATCAAAACCCTAATTTCCATAACTTGTTATCTATAACCTCTTTTTGAGTTCTATTGCTTCCATATGATTCCTTAGGCTTCAAAACCCTAATTTCTATCAAGTTTGGATCAAAATCAAATCTCTTACATAAAGCTCTAGTTCTAGAAGAAACACATATACAAGAAGAAGCTAAGAAGAAGCAAATTTAGCCATAGTTTCTTATCTTATTTCAAAGCTTTTCAAGAAAGCTTTCCTAAGCTTTTAAGAGTTTCTCCAAATTCTCTCTTCCCTCTATTGAATTAGCCACAAAACATCACCATTTAAGACACCAAAATCATGGGAAGAGAGAGGAGAGAGAGGAGAAAGAGGAAAAGAACTTTAATAAAGGAAAGAGTATGAAAAAGTGATGATTTCTTATCCTTTTTGCTTGAATTTCTCTCCATTCTCTTCTTTTTTTTTTTGTTTTGCCACCTCAAGTTAGTCTAGGTGCTAATTTGAGACAGAACAAAGTCGGTTAAGAAGAGTGGAGAAGGTGGGGCATGACTTTAAGAAGAAGAAAGGCCTAAGTTATAACATTTCTAAATTCTAATTTTGTCCCTCAACTTGGTTCTTTCTATTTGAGCTCATTTCAATTTTTTTTATAACTGTCCTTTCCATCATGAAATTCAAGTCTTCTAATTCATGAAATGTCTTTGGTTTTATTGAAATTAGATTTAAAACCTTACTGAATTATTTGATCATAGTTTTGGTCAATTGATAACAAAAAATATATACCGAAGGGATTTTGGCCATTCTAGGGGTTCATATGATTTTTAGGGCTTTTGAGAGCCTTGAGAAACTCAATTTTTTCATTTAAAGCTCCCTCTTTTGAGTTTTCTAAAAGTTGCCTGAAATTACGATTTTGCTACTATGTTTTCTTTAAATTCATTTAGCTATTTTGGCTATAATTTTAAGCTATTTTTAGGCTCTAAACCACATTTCTAAGTGTTATAATTCTCATTCTAATCTCAATTAGTCTCAACTTGCATTACTTTAGGGTGATTCTATTTCATTTTATTAGATTCAATTCAGTTTCTGAGAAGTAGGTTATTACATTTAGGAGGTGTATCCCAAAATTTTTGGCTTCTTTGACTCATTGATTTTGCTATGTTTTTGTCTTGGTAAGAATTACATTTTGGCTTAAGCTGAAATTGTTATTTAGCCCTTGTTGAAATTAGACCTCCCTAAACTTTTATTAATTATATTTTGACTTCAAATTTTCACTTGAATATTTTTCTTATATTTTTAGGGTCCTATTAGTATTAGGAATCTTTGAAAATTCATCTCTTAAGTATGTCTTTCTTAAATACTTTCTATTAGAATACATTCTAAACAAATCTTAAAAATTTTCAAAAATTCCTATTAAATTTTTTATGGCTCTAATTTTTTTTAATGTTTTATAAATTCATATTTCAGTAAATTCTCCTTACTCGTAAGTTAATCCTTAAATATTTTCGAAGTTATGTGAAATTATTTAAATACTATCTAATTAAGATTATTTGGAAGAGGGTGCTATAATTTCCCCTTCCTTTTTGATATTTTATTTGCTAAATTTAGGATTACCTTAATGGAATAACTCTAGATTTTTTCTCTAAATTTGTCCTCCATTTCCCATATAGCTTCTTCCAGAGTTAGTCCTTCCTAGATTACCTTGACTAGGGAGATAGTCTTATTTCTTAAGTGTTCCTTATTAGTGTCCATAATCAATATAAGCAATGGTTAGTATGATAGATTTTCTTTGACTTGTACTAGCTCTTCTTTATGACCTATGAAAGATCAAGAACATATTTTCCAAGTTGAGAAACATGAAACACAAAATGAAGTTTGGACAATCTGGGTGGTAAGGCAATTTGATAAGTAACAGGTCTAATATTTTTTATGATTTGGAATAGGCCAATATATTTGGAATTCAACATTTTGGATTTTAAAGATCTACCAATTCTAGTAGTGGGAGTAATTTTTAGAAATATGTGTACCCCTTCCTCAAATTCTAAGGGCTTTATCTTTTTATCTGAATAAGCCTTTTGCCTACTCTAAGCAATAGGCATTTTTTTTCTATCTACTTAATCTACTTAGAAGTCTCTTGTACTAGCTCTAGTCTTCACAACTTTCTCTCTCTAATCACAAACCAACGTAGGGGTGATCTATACTTTCTATGGTAAAAGGCTTCGTAAGGAGCCATTCCAACATTAAAATGGAAGTTATTGTTGTAAGTAAACTCTACTGATGGTAGGTATTTATCCCAACATTCCTTTTTGTCTAAGGTACAAGCTTTCAATATAACCTTTAAAGTTTGAATTGTTCATTTTGATTGATTATTCATCTAATGATAATAAGCCATGTTACAATGCAATTTCGTTCCAAAAGCTTCTTACAATGCTTCCCAATCAAATTTAGGGTCTCTATCAAACACTATACTATATGCCACTCCATGTAGTCTTACTATTTCTTGCAAATATAATTGGACCAACTTTTCTAAGTTGTAATTTGAGTCAATGGGTAAGAAATGTATAGATTTAGTCAATTTATCTATAATCACCCAGATAATGTCCTTACCAGTAGGAATCCTAAGTAAACTTATCATAAATATATGATAATGTTATCTCATTTCTACTCAAGGATTTATAAAGGTTGTAGTAAATCTAAGGATTTTTATATGTTCTATCTTAACCCTCTAACATGCTAAACATTTAGCCACATATTCAACAATTTTTGTTTTCATTCCTGACCACTACTACATCCTTTTCAGATCTTGATATATTTTAGTAGATCTAAGATGAATAGTGTATTGCTTTTATAAGCTTCTTCTAGAATTTTATTCCAAAGCTCAGCTTTCCAGAACACAAACCCTTCCCTAGAAGAGTATGGTTTTGTCAGGTGCTACAAAAAAAATCTTAATGTCCCATCTACTTTTGTAAGGATAGATCTAACTTCTATGCCTCACTTATCTAAGTACTTAAATCATACACAATTCTAAGTTCACTTAGATATAGAATATGAGGTAGGATAGTCATTGAAAGTATTATATCTTTAAATTATTCTAACATATTGATTTCCTTAGTCATCATTCTTAAAACTTGTAAGGATTTCCTACTGAGGACATTTGTTACCACATTTACTTTACCTAAATGGTATCCAAATTTAAAGTCATAATCTTGAATTAACTCCATCCATATCCTCTGTGTCATGTTCAACCATTGTTGGTCAAATAAATACTTAAGGCTCTTTTGGTTATTAAAAACCTCAAAGCCTGCCACATACAAATAATGTGCTAGATTTTCAAAATAAACATCACTGCTACTAACTCTAAATCATGAGTGGGGTAGTTTCCCTTATGAAGTCTATGTTGTCTAAAGGCATAGGTTACTACTCTCTTATTTTTCATGAGCACACATTCTAAACCATTTCTGGAGGCATCACTATACATTTAAAAATTTTCAAGGATTATTAGAATAGGTGTGGTCATTAGTTTTTCCTTTAAAGTTTGAAAACTACTTTAACACTCAAATGTCCATTCAAAGGATTTCCTTTCCTAGTTAACCTACTTAAAAGTAAGGCTATCTGGGAAAACCTGTAACACCATAAATTCTAGCTCATCTCATGCTTTTAAATGGCATAATATCATGATCCATATGGATTTCCCATAGAAAAAGCAAGGAAAATGGGATTAATTTCGCGTTGCGTCATATCTAAAAATTTCAATCGGTGTCATGTGGATTGGGTGGGCTCATACAATGCATTCTCGTATTTAATTACATCATTACAACTCATTTGTATCACAAAATTATGCCTACAACTCATGGAAACCGAAATGGAGTATGGAATATGGAAGTTCATTCTCGGCCAGAATTGCTTCACTTTCTAACCAAACTTTGGAAAATCATAATTAAATCTAGAAAAATAGAAATCATGCAATCTTGGTCATTCTAAAAAGCTTAGAATTTCTACTTCACACTAAAAATATGCTCAGGCCATAAAATTCATCACAGAGAATGTTTGATATCCAAATTGGTCCAAAGATCATACTAAATTCTAGAACTATCATAGAATTCTGCAAAAAATTTTGAAAATATCTAATTAATTCCAAAAAAATCCAATCTACGCAAATGATACCAATCTAGAAAGTTGTGGATGTTAAATAGAGAGAAAAAATGTCTCTAGACCAGTTCATTAAGTCCAAACCTTGAAATTCAATGGAACAGTACTTCAGGTCGGGCAAAATTATTGATACTGGATAGAAACTTCAAAAATTCATATCTCTCTCTCTAGACCTCCAAATGAGGTGCTTCTAGTTGGCATGAGTCACTGTGGTTATCTAGTTTCTTTGTATAAAATTTTATGGCAATTGGACATCATTTGAGTCTCATATGATAGAATGCAATTTCGGACCAAATGAATAGTACACCAAACCAGAAACTATGAAAATTGCCAACTTTGAAAAATCATCAAATTCTGTAGACCTCCAAAAATTATGATATTTATCTTACCAAAAAGCTCTCAATGAGACCTAATTACATGCCAAATTTTAAATTAAGACTAACTTATTTGGCCAAAAAGTGACATAGGGTTCCATTATGGTCAAGTTTGGCTCCACATGGGGTACCAAATTTGCCAAATAGCTTTCCTTTAGTGTTAGCACCTTTTGGGCAAGTCTAAAAGCACATTTAAGACTTGTATGAGCTGCACAAATGGTCCCAAATCTCATGCATCTCATTTTGGCCATTCAATCCACACTTATGCACATTTCCATGAAACTTCCAATTTGCATACTTGGGCATTACATACTCAAAATATGTGCTAGAGGTCATACATTATATCCATACATTTAAACATCAAATAATAGCATATTTACACATGTTTCAAGGGTCATAGACCATTTACAATATCATATACATCATAAATCATCATTATGGTTACAAAATGGATAAAACTAGGTAAATGCTTGTCAATCTCCTTCTTTCATTATTGTTGGCTCCCTTCACCATAGCTACTTGGTCCACCTAGTATGTTAGAGCATTGGAGAGGAGGGGATGAGATTCAAAGAATCCTAATAGCTCATCTCCCATTCAATCATACATAATATGTGGAAAGCAAGCTTTACAAATGCATGCATGGAAAAAATGGAAGTCATGGACATTTTAAAAGCAAACTTGGTATATGAACAAATCATACAAGACATTCAAGAGCTCACCAAGTGTTTGAATTGGCCTCACACTTCTTCTCATGGATTTTGGACTTGCCTCAGCTATTCTTTAAGAGCTTTGGACTTAACTATACTCTTGGGAGCCCATTTTACTTTTAGGAGACTCTTTACTTTGTCTCAACCAAGCTCAAGGGTTCTTGGTTCATCCTCACCAAAGGGAAGAGTTGTTAGCCTCTCCACACTTAAGTAAACTCATACAAACATCATGTATTCATTGAAAAACATAACATGGCATTAAGAATCATGGAATATAAAAGCAAGCTAGCATACTTTTCATAGCTTGAAAATACACATACACACATTCTAAAATAAGTTAAACACACATCCATGCATGAAAGCTACCTTGTGTACACTCACACACTTTTTCCTTGAAATTCAAGCCTCATCTTTTGACCACACACCCAAAAATTGGTGGAGATGGTTTCTCTTGGCTTAAATACAATTTATGGGAGCCAATTAGGTTCATAAAACACATTCTAAGGCTACATAACTTGATAAAACACTAGATTACTCTATAGGCTCTATTATGGTCCAAATTGCACCTAATGAAGCAACACCCCTCAAATGATTTCTAGGCCTCATTCTTTTCTTTCAAATATGATTCTTGACTTCTTTTAAGCCTCTTGAAATCATCACACTATTAAAACAAAATGCTTAGCATCATGTTGCTTATTTAGGTCATAATATAGAACCTAAGACACCAAATCACTTTCCATGAGTTCTAAATTTTTTCCAAGACCTCTCCTCATTTTCATTCATCAAATATGACTCAAGAATGGCCTTAGAAAAATTTAAAACTCTCCCCCACTACTCAAACCCTCTTTGGCCGAGACTATGAGCATCTTTGGGCCACTTGGAGTTCTCTTGGTTTTCTTGAAGGAGGAAGCTTGTGGGGAGCATCTTAGGTGTCCCAAGAACTCATTTAAACTCTTAATTAAACCTAGGAACTATCATATACATTCAAATTTTAGAAGGTGCACATAAAACCCTAGTTTTTGCATCTTGATTTCTAATGGCTATTTCATGGTTTTCTTTGCATATTCTTATTCTCCTCCATCAAATACCTAAGATTCACCCTTGGTTTAGTTGAAAATGTAACTCCCTAGGGCAGACCATATGTAGGTTGGAGTGGAGAAGAAAGGGAGTTCAACATAGCTACCATAGAATGCATTTTTACCTTGTTTCCTTGCTTAGTTTGACTTGAATCTTGCCTTCTCCAAACTCTTCTCTTCAAATCCAAAATTTCCCTTGAATATCTCCCTTGAATCAGATTCATAAACCCCATTTTAAGCCAAGAAAAGAAAGGAGAAGGGAGGAGAGAAGGTGTGGATGAAGAAAAGCAAGGAAAAACACCATGAAAACAAACCTTAAACTTGGTTTTCTTCTTCCTCTCTTGGGTGCCTCTCCCTTAAGGTTTTGCTTCTGATTTGGGGCTGGAAAATCTGAAGTGAAATGAGGGCAAGTGTGAGGCGCCACCTATATATAGCTAGGGTAAAAAGACTTTTTCAAAAATTTTAATTTTGCCCTTCATACTTTGCATTTTCGTTTCTCCTTCATTTTATCTTTTTTTTAGAACTATATTTTCAATTATAAAATTTAGATTCCCAGTTAAGAAAAATACCTTTGGAATCACTTAAATCGAAGCTAAAATCTTTCCAAACGAACCCATCAAAGTTCAGCTACACTGGCATTGGAAAATATCCATCAGAGGGGATTTAGTTATCCCGGGGCTTCCCATGGTTTTCAGGGCCTTTGAGAACCCTAGAGAACTCAAAAATTTGATTTAAAAAATCCTTCTGTATGAATTCCAAAAATTATCCAAAATTATGAAAATGCCATTACGTTTTGTAGGTTTTCTGTCAAAATTTGTTTCTTCATTCTAGCTCTATTTTTCTTTCTGTCTAATGCTATGATTCTTATTTTTAGGAGGCTAGAATGTTACTCAAATTTTTTGGGACCTTAACTCTTTCATTTCGGGGGACTTACTTTGAAAACACACCTATTTCCGTTATTAACGAAAACTGGACATTACAAAACCCTTAGATAAACCTCCTATAATATTTAACTCGACCGAGAAAGCTCTTGGTCTCAATAAATGGTTAAGGTCTTTTCCATTTCACTATTGCTTTCACCTTACCATGGACCATAAATATTCTCTTTTGTGAGATTTTATGGCTTAGGAATTTTACTTTCTTAAGCTAGAATTCACATTTTTCTAATTTAACAAATAATTGCTTATCTTTTAATACCTTTAACATCATTTTAATATGCTTTTTATGTTCTCTTTTTGTCTTTGAATAGGTCAAGATGTTATTTGTGAACATTACTATAAATTGGTCTAACTATGGCATAAAGATTCTGTTCATATAGTCTATAAACATTGTTGAGGATTGGTTAATCTTAAAGACGTTACTAGGTATTCATCTTGTCCATATTTAGTCCTAAATGCAGCCTTAGGACTATCCTTTGGTCTCACTTTAATTTAGTAGTATCCTGATGAGAATATGGATGCTCCTTTTAATTGATTTAGTAGGTCCTTTATTCTATAGAGTGGGTACTTATTCTTAATAGTTACCTTATTCATTTGTCTATAGTCTATGCATAATTTAAGTCTTTTATCTTTCTTCTTCATAAAAAGTATAGACACTCCCTAAGGTAACACACTACATTAGATGAACTTCTTGGTCAACAAGTCTTCTATTTGAATCTTGAGTTCCTTTAACTCTAAGGAAGACATCTTATTAAATGCCATTGAAATTGGTCTTATCTCTAGAATTAAGTCTATTGTGAATTTTACTTCTCTATTGGAAGGGCGGGTAGAAATCTTAAGAGAAAAACCTCTAGGTAGTCTCTCACTACTAGAATACTATCTAATCTTGATTTCTCTTTTTGTTCCAAGGATCTTAAGGTTGCACAATTTGTACTTCTTTCTTCTATCTCCATACTAATAGGATTGGCAATAAGGTTAGCAATTTTTGGTTTAAAGATGGATGAAAAGATCATGGTCTTATGGAATCAATTTATGGTTACATTGTTTTCAATCAATTAGTCTATGCCAAAGATTATATCAATGTTGCTTAAAGGTAAGCACACAAAATGAGTGATAACAGACCTATTTTCAATTTGAATATGACAATTTAGACAAGTAAATAATGTACAAACTTTTTCTCTCACTAGAGTAGAAACAAGCAGTTTGAATGGTTATTTAGATATAAGCAAATCTAACTACTTCACATAGTTAATAGATATAAAAGAATGTGTAGCTCTTAAGTCAAACTATGCTAATAAAGGAACATTATTAACAAAACATATACCTTGTATTAGATTGGCAAATTGGCTTGCTTCTTTTTCATTTACTGTAAAGACTATCCCTTTTGTCAGTAGTTTTAGGTCAGTACCTTCCCCTCTGATGTCTTTATCTTATTTTGTAGGCTTTCTCTTGAAGTGACCTAGTTTATTATAGGTATAGTAGACATTCTATCCTACAAGGCAAGGCTTGCTTCCCATGTGTCTTCCCATATCTAATGCATACTGTGGTTGTTAGGTTTCTCATAATTTATGTCCCTTTTTTTAGGCTTGAATTTAGGTTTAAAAATTTTCTTTTAAACATTTACCACTCTATTATTATTCTAAAACAATTTCTTCTACTTTTCTTTCTTGGTCTTTGTCAGATTTTTCTCTATGGCCTTGCATTTGTTCACCAGTGCGGTAAAATTTCAGATTTCAAAGGCAATTATTACACCCTTAACTTTCTACATTAAGCTCACCTTGAATTTCCTTCCTTCTATTCTTTGTCTAAATTATTCTTCAAATATGGTGAAAATTTTAGCAAAGTTTTAAACTTTGACACATATTGATCAATCATCATATTGCTTTGTCTCAATTGTAGAAACTTTATTTCCTTCTTGTTATTAATACTCACAAGGAAAAACTTTTCTAAGAATATCATTTTGAATCTTTTCCAGGTGATTTTTGTACCCTAGGCCATATATCCTCTCTTTGTTTCCTTCCACCGAGTGCGAGCATCACTAATTAGCATATAAGTGGCAAATGTTACCTTCTCATCATCAGTGCATCCCTAAGTTTCAAAAATCTTTCTAATTCTTTTAACCATTCATATGCTATTTAAGGTTGTACTCTTCTTAGGATAGGGAATTTGGCCTTTTTTAATTTAGATAGATCTTAGAAATTTGCATTTAATCCTTAGTTTGGCTGATCATCATTTTTTTTTCTTCCATCCTCTAGATTAGCTTATTTGTAAAAGCAACTTGTCCTTTTTTTTTTTATAAGTAAAAGCAACTTGTTCTTTAACAGTGGCTACTATCCTCTTAATGGCATTCATCACGGTATTGTTATAACTATTTCCATTAGAATTGCTTCTCCTTCTTGATAACATGTTTTTTTTTTCACAATAAAAGAATTTAGATTTTGGTGATTAGGCTTAATACTTTATTTTTACTTGTGAAACAAAATCATAGCATCAAGTATAGATTTATGGGCATAAAGTGTTGGTATAACTTTCACTTACAGTTACTTGCATAAAAGTAAAGTTAGGTTGCCAAAATTCCCTATTCTATTCTAGACTACTAGAAATTCATAGGACAAACCACTCTAATACCCTTAATGTAACCTTATTTATCAAATTAATATAATCTATTATTACTTTTTAATTAATTATCTAATGTGTGTTGTATCATATAATGTATTGTCTAGATAAAAGAATTACATATGTATCACGAACTATCGGTCATTTTTTTTACTTAAAATTTTCTAAAAGCATCCCATATGAGGTTACCATTTAGAGTAACCAAACTTCAAGTAGGACTTATGACATCATACATTTAGTCAAAATATTATTTTTACTCAAATCACAAGACTCATATATATATATATGTATCACGAACTATCGGTCATTTTTTTTACTTAAAATTTTCTAAAAGCATCCCATACGAGGTTACCATTTAGAGTAACCAAACTTCAAGTAGGACTTATGACATCATACATTTAGTCAAAATATTATTTTTACTCAAATCACAAGACTCATATATATATATATATATATATATCCACATTAAAATACATCAAAAGGAGAGTCCTATGCTTACATATTGCAAACTAGTCATAAAACCATCATATATACAACAAAAAGAGGCACTAGTTTTATGACTTTACTTTCTACTGGGCTTCCATTGGTTACTGGCCAACAAACACTTGCTTTTTGTCCTCATTTATCTTGGTCCACTTTATGCTTTATATTGCTTAGACTTGACTTACTTTGAGTACGTCTACATACATCTATTTCACCTCTATTATAAGCTTAACTATTAGCATTCTCTCCTAGATCTAAACATATTACCACAACTGCAAGAGTTATCAAAATTCTTAGTAAAATAATAATAATTTTAAAAACATGGATAATGATTTAGTTGCCACATGTGTAGAAAATAATTTTATTTATACTTCAGTCTATCTAAGGAATGATCATATAAATGAATAAATGGAATAAAATGCATAGCATTATATAAATGTGAGCTAATTGTGTCATCTGTAGTAACATCATGAAACATCAAGCTATGTATGTAAGTTATCAATAATCTTCTCATGACAATATAATCATCATATAATTTAGCATTTGAGCATATATGATAACTATTGCAAATAGTTACAAATAACTTGGTTGTAAAAATAAGTTTATAGATAGTGATGCAACTAAGATCATCTCCCACGGAAATGAATTTTAATTACTAAAGAGAATTTTCTAAATGTCAAAGGCACTCTAAAAACTAAAAATTCTAGAGATTTCTTAGGGGGTTTAATGACTAAAATTAAAAATAATTCATGAATTAAAACAAAATTACTAGCTAGAATCAAAGAAAGTGATAATAACCAAACAATTGAGTGTAATTAGCCATTAGTGAATTCCTTGAACTTTAATTATTTTCATCCAAATTAAAATTTACTAAGGTATAGACCTAATCCTCTTTAGTGTATCCATAATAAATTTTCTCAAGTTACCACTTAAGAATGCTAGAGCCTAGTAAGTTAATGATTTTTGAAACCTCAAACCTATATTAGCTTACTAATTCTTAAATTAAGCATAATTGGACACACTAAAAACATAGATTAATTAATCTTTAAAACTTCTGCATTTTCATCCTAAATGTCTAATTAACCAATCAAATATAAAGATTCCTCAAATAAAAAATTAAGTACAAACATTCAGCAAATTCCTATCATAACTATTGCATTAATCAAGCAAAAAATTAGGAGGAAAAGAGGATGAAATGGATAGCTATGAAAACAAATAAATATTTGAATAATTAATCTTCTAATTCAATCTCTAAAATGTCTAATTAATAGCTCAACCATCTTAAGAATTCATTTAAAAAATATAGCCACAATTATCAAGTTCATATAAGCTAAACTTAGTCTTATATAACAAAAAAATTGCAACAAAAAAGGAGTAGAAAAGGAGAAGAGAATTAACCAAATTCTGGAGCATTTGTCTTGGATTCAAATCTGCACTTCAAATTTTTCATCCTAAGCTAGCTACATGGAGGAATTAGGCTGCCATTACAAGAGCTAGCAACGAAAATTCCCTGGCCGAGAGAAACTTAAAAAGAGTGAAATTGCTGAGAGAAGCTTAGAGAGTCAAGAAGAATGGAACGAAAAGAACAGTTAACTAGTATATAAGAGTAAGAGAAAAGAATGCCCCAAATTTTGAGGAAATTTATTTAAGGGGGAGAAATGTAATATCTAATTTTCTGAAAATGAGAGAAAATGCAAAAAATGTAACGTACGTTTTTTTCGTAAACGCACAAAATTCACCAGATACAAAAAGAAGTCCCCCAGATAGAGTGATTTGAGATCCAAAAAAATTTATGTAGCATTCTAGACTCCAAAAAATGAGAATTCCAAGTTCAAATAGAAAGAAAAATGGAGCTAGAATAAAGAAACGAATTTGAACAAAAGGTTGATGAAACGTAATAGCATTTTCGTAATTTTGAGTAAATTTTGGAACTCACACAGGAGGGCTTTTGAAATGAAATTTTTGAGTTTTTTAGGATTTTTAGATGCTAAATCATGGGAAGTCTCGAGACAGTTAAAACCCCTCCGGTGGACATTTTCCAACGTCGGTTGACCTTAACTTTGACAAATTCATTCGAAAATATTTTAGCTCCAAATTGAGTGATTCCAAAGGCATTTTATTAAATTGAGAACCAAATTTCATAATAGAAAAGACGGTTCTAAAAAAGGAGCTAAAACAAATTAGAAACGAATGTTAAGAACAAAGGGCAAAATTGAAATTTTTGAAAAATAGAAGCTTCTTGAACCCTCTTTATATTTTGCCCTTCTTCTCCCCTCTTCTAGACCAACCTAATTCTGCCTAAAACTAGAGGAGAAAGCCAATTCTTAGGCACACCAAAGGAGAACCTTTGGAGTGAGAAAAGGCAAGGAAAAGCTAAGAAACTCTATGGAATTTTAAGCCTTTTCTTTAGTAACATGTTTCTTCTCCTTTGCCCCTTTCTCCCTATGGTTTTCTCAAAGTTTTTGGTGCTATTTTGAAGGCAGAACAAAGGGGAAAATTCAGTTTTGAAGAGACAAGGCCAAGGAAAGTGAGAAACAAACAAGAAAAGCCAAGAAAACAAGGTAAAATCTTCATCCCATGGTAGCTACTCCTTCTCCCTTCTTCTCCTTGGTTCGCCCCATGTATGTAGCTCTAAGAAGGCTTGGATTTTGGATAGAACCAAGGGTGAATCCTAAGAATTTAAGGGAGGAGAATAAGAATATGCAAAGAGAATTAATAAATAAAATGCTCCACTAAAAATATGATTTGATGTAATTATTCCTAGGCCTAAATGAGTATTTGGATGAGCTCTTGAAATCCTTAGAAGGCTCTTCATATGCATCTTCCATCACAAAAATGAAGCAAAACCACTTGGTATTCATATGGAACATAGTTTCAGCCTAGGCTAGAAAGAGTACCAAGGGGAAGTTTTAATTTGTTCTAGGCCTATTTTTAAGTCATATATGATGGAAAAGGATGAGAGGAAGCCTTGGAAAAATTTTAGAAGCCATAGAAAGTGAGATGGTATTATAGGTTCCATATTATGGCTTAAAGAAGCAATAACTAGCTAGGTTTCTTGATTTGATTGTGTGATGACTCCAAGAGGTTTAAAAGGAGTCAAGAATCATAAATGAATGAAGAGAATGGAGAAAAAATCATGTTCCCATAAGGTTGCTTCATTAAGTGCATTATGGAACCATAAAAAGGGTTATATGAACCACCTAGCTTTTCTAGTGAATGTATGGCCTTAGACTTTGATTCAAGAGTATAATTGGCTTCCACATGATGTGTCTAAGGCAAGAGAAATGATCGCCACCTCCTTGTGTGTGTGAGGTCAAGGGAGAGGACTCAAGGCTCAAGGAAAAAGTGTGCTTATATGGTAAAGGTAGCTCTGTCCACTTTCTCTCATGCATGAATATGTGCTTACCTTGTCTTTGGATCTGTGTATGTGTTTTAAGCCATGAAAAGTGTTCTAGCATGATTTCATATAACATGGTACCATGATGATATTTTATGCACTCAAATGATGTTTTATATGCTTGCCTTGGTTTGCTTAAGTGTGGAGAAGCCAAGAACCCTTTAACCATGGTGAGAATGAGCTAAGAATCCTTGAAATTGTTTGAGACAAAATAAAGAGTCTCCCAAGAGTAAGGTTGAGTCAAAGCTTCTTAAAGAAAATGGGTGAGGTAAGTCCAAAATTTATAAGAAAATAGGTGAGGCTAATCCATTTACTTGGCAAGCTTATGTATGCTATAATGACTTGTTCAAATGCCAAAGATGTTTTTTGAATGCTTATACATTACAATATGCTCATACATGTATTTTCAAGACTTGTATTGCATTTTTTATATGTGATTAAAAGGGAGATGAGCTATTAGGATTCTTTGAATCTTATCCTCTTATCTCCAATGTCTTAACATGCTAGGTGGAGTAATTGAGCAAGGTAATAGAAGCCACCAAGCCTAGAAGAAGGAGATTGATATCAAAGTGTATGAAAATACTTAGTTTTGTTTCTTTTATAGCCATACACATGGTATATGATGTAATTCCATGATGGAATTGTTATGTAATCATATGAACATATGTAATTACCCGAATGTTTTATGTATGTATGAATTTTAGTGCTAAATGAATGGTGATGTGCATTTTGGGCATGGAATGGCAAGTTCAAGCATGCGAAATCTTATGTATGGCATGGGGTGAGAGAGTGAGTTTTTTATTTTTTGGTTTATGCACCTTTGAGACAATTTTAAGAGAGCTATTTTAGTGCATTCCCTCGTGCTCAAGTGGTAATGGTTGCCCTAGAACTTAAAATGGACCATTTGGACCCTTTATATGGCATAAAATGAGTCATTTTGCAACCCAATGTCAAGATCTAACCAAATAAGCGAATTTGCCCATGAAATTTGGCACACATATAGATCTTATCTAGAGCTTTTTTGAAAAGCTAAAGATGAAATTATTTGGAGCTCTGTGGAATTAATCATGAATTTCCAAAGTTGGCATTTTTCTACTAAACTAATATAGACACTGTTCATATGGTTAGAAACTTGGGCTATGTCATTCATGGGCCAACTGATATTTAATGCTCATGAAATTTTACAAAAATATACTAGATATGATGAGATTTCCATGGGCATTGAGATCACCCCAATTGGACCTTTGATAAGGGAGATATGAATTTTTGAAGTGGAGGTTAGTACTAGTAATGACAGTTGACCTCTAGTACTATTCCATAAGTTTCTGGTGGATATCAACCTCTATTATGGTCTAGATTTATTTTTATCATAAATTATATATCTTTATCTTTCTAGAATGGTATAGTATACCTAATTTTGATTTTTCTAAAATTAGTTATAATTTTTCAAAGTTCAAGTATAGAATCTGGAATTCTACCCAAGGCTACATTAGTGAATTTTATGTGAACACTCCCTTTGCTTGAGATATAGGCCACTTCTTGAGCTTGTTATGAGTTATATTTGTCTACTTAAATATGAGAATAAGATAGATGAGTCCATATGGCCCCTAGGACAGTGAATGCAAAATTTTACCCATGACAAAATGCAACTTTATTCATAATTTCCAATGTTATTATGTTGTTTCCTATAAAACTAGCATGAGATAATGCATGGAAATTATATGAGTTGAGTCTTAAAATTATGGTGTTACAAATACACTAAATTAGGAATTATATTAATAGTAGCACCAAGATCAATTAAAGTATTAAAAAAGCTCAAAATTGCCAATAGCATAAGGTATTATAAAAATGCCCAAATCTTGACACTTAGTAGGCATTGCAAGCTATATAAGTCGTAAAAAATTCTTGCCAAAATTAATTTTCTCATTCCTTCTTAGTTATCTCTTATTGGTGCACACTTCTTTAAAGGATTTGACATACTTAGGGCTGGTCTTAATGGCTTCTAGCAAAGGTATGTTGACTTCAACTTTCTTAAAGGTCTCAAGAATCTCCTTCTCAAGTTTTGCTTCAGCTTGTCTTTTCCCCTGGGTAGGTCTATGTAGGAAAGGCAAAATATTCTTTAGCTCCTTTTTCCCCTCAAGCCTATCCAATGTGATGTGTGTTTTTGCTAATGCTAACTTATCCATGGTAGTAGTATCCGAGGGCCCATGAACTTCCTTCTCACCTTTAAAGGTGTTAGCACTAATGTTACTACTTCTAAGATTAACCACTATCAATGAGGGTAATTTCCTGGATCCCTAACTTCTTATCTCATTCGTTGAGGTTGCTAACTGACCAATCTGTGTTTGAATGTTTTACATTTATTGTCTATGTTGAAGTTCATTCCATTGAAGCCTTTCTATAAGCTGCTTCATCATATCTTCCAGGCTATTTCCCTTACCAAACTCCTCCTTTATAGAAATAGACTATCTCATAGGCTATGGAGTCTGTGTGCTTAGACTTGTAGCATTGTACTTTTTTTGTTATTGTCGTCCTTTATATCTCAAGTTTGGGTGATCTTTCCATTGTAGATTATAAGTGTGGGAGTATGGATCATATTTGTGTTGTCCTTATTGCATTGGATTTCTTGAAAAGATCCTAGCACAAGTCTCTACTCAGTTGTCTAGCTGTATGTAACACCATAATGTATTAACCATGATTATTCATCACTTAAGCTCGATTCCATATGATTTCCAAAGAAAAGGACTAAGACCGTGGCATTTTAATGCTTTAAGTCGAGATTTAAACGGTCATATTTTGCCCCGTGGGTCTCGTGAATCTATCAATCATATATTCTACTCAAAATCTATTTATAAAACTCATACATAGCATAAAACAACCCATGAATCACATATATGAAGCCAAAAACTAAAAAATGCCTTTTTTTTTTCAAAACGGGCCTAAAAGTCAGATTTTTGGCTTTAATTTTGGAAAATTATAACTAATTCTAAAAAAATGGGAATCAAGAAAACCATAGATTTCTGGAAATCTCTAGATGTTAAATTTACACTAAAAATAATTCCAAGCCACAATCTCAGTGTTTGGATCACGTTTGATATTTAAAAAGAGACAAAGGTCCAGCTGTCTCTGGTACTGATACAACTTGCTGTTATGAACTTCAAAACTTCATAACTAATTCCACAAAAATCCAATATAGGCAAAATATACCAATTCAGGAAGCCACATATGTTAAATAGAAGAAAAAAATAGTTCCAAATCATTTCAATAGCCTTTGCTCCTCAAAAATTGATGGAACAATAACAAAGGTCGGATGGCTTCCTTAATACTGACATAGAACTTCAAAAAGTTATTTCTCCCTCTATAGACCTCCAATTGAGGTGCTTCTAATTGTTATAGGTCATTATAGATATTTAGTTTATGTCTATAAAATTTCATGACAATTGGACACCATTTTCCCTATGAATGACATAGGTTTATTTTCGGACCAATGGTAACAGTGCACTAACCAAAACTATCAAAATTTCTTAACTTCAACAATTTGCCAAATATTCCCCAAACCTCCAAATATTACCCACTTTACCTTTCTAAGAAGCTCTCAACAAGATCTAGATGCATGCCAAATTTCATATCAAGAATAGCTCATTTGGTCATATCTTGACAGAGCTCACAAATTTAGCAGATTTGACACCATAAATTGTTCAAAATGGGGGTAAATGGTTTCCTGCATGCTCTAGCACCTCTTGGGCAAGTTTTAAAGTATAAACATAATATATATGAAATGTCCAAGTGGTTCAAATCATCATACATCTCAAACTCACTATGCTACCAGCAAAAATACACTACTACATACAAGCCACAAAAGGATCAAATCTCATATTTCCATTGATTTGGCTCTATACATGATCCACACATAATTTATACATACATTTACACTTGCTCAAATATTTACATCTAAAAAATAATAGGTACATATTCATTTTGACACTTCTTTACATCAAAGGAACAAAACAAGCTCTACAACTAGCTAAGCATGTTCAACTAGGCTCCTTGCCTTGCACTTTGGTCTCCTTGAGCTCCACCTAACATATTAAGATAGGAGAGGGAAAGGGGTAAGATTCATAGAATCTCAATAGCTCATGCACTCATTCAAGGAAGCAATCAAGGCATATAAACAAGTCAAAGTATGCAAATGAGCATCTAACCATTCACAATCATACAATACATGATTTACATGTCATGAAAACCATATTAATGCTAAGAATAAGCTCTAGGGACTTTTGGTCTAACCTCACCCTATTTTAGGGACTTTTGGATGGCCTCACCCTTGGTTTAGGGACTTTTGACTTAGCCTCACTCATCCATAAGACTTTTAGCCTTGTCTCACCCTTTTTAAGGGACTTTTGGCTCTACCTCACCCATCACAAGGGACTTTTGGCACTATCTCACCCGAGCAATTTTCACAACCCAAAACATAAGCATATTAGTACCAATACATCAAGGCAATATCAAATGGCATGTCTCATAATACAATCACACACACAAGCATACAATGACTATTATGCATCCAAGAATGCAACATGAAAGAGTGGAGAGCTACCTTACAAGCCAACATAAGCCTTCCCTTTCAATTTCTCTTCTTCCTTCTTGGTCTCACAATCACAACTAGGTGGAGTTGTTTCTCTTGAGCCTAATCACAATAAATAGCATGTAATTAATCTTTCATAACTCAAATAAACACTTACAAAGCTAAGGGGTTCTTCATCATGGCAAACCCTACAAACTCTTCTTCTACTTCCTTTCTATTTCTTAACTTATCACACTCTCATTCAAGGGTATTTTGCTCATTCTAGGTTAGAACAGAGCTATCTTACTCAACCACCCATGGAAAGGAAACTTAGAAGGAGAAGAGTAAAGCCAAGAAGAAGCATGAAAATCTTTAAGGGTTCTTATCTTTCTTCCTTAGTTTCCTTCCTTCTCTCTTAGCTTATCTTGCTTTCTCTCTCTATCAAGTCTTTTTCTCTATTTTGGATGAAGCTTAGGTTGGTTAAAAGAAAATGAGAGGATCTGGACTATTTAAGAAGCAAAATTTTCCTTTTTCATACTTTTCCAGACTAACCCTCGCTACGGCGAGCACGTATCAGTCTTAGGCCCTTGTTCTCGTTACGACACGCTCTATTATAAGGAACCCCTTGGTTTTTGTATGGGATGCCCGAACTCGCTATAACTAGAAGTATTCTTGCTATAGCAAATAAGCACATTCGCTATAACTAGGTCATTTCTCACTATAGCAAACAGGTACATTCTCTATAGCCAGGCTATAGCCAGCAGACTTAAAAAAATTTCAAGACTTAAAAAATTTCAGCAATTCTCGTTGTTATACTATAGGTACTGATTAGTAGTATGTGTTGCTAAGGAGCAGATACCACACAAAGGTTCAATCAAAGCTATAGATGTAAATACCTACTGTAAAGGATAGAAAACTAGGTGCCTTCGAACTCAAGCCATTTGTCTAACCACAAAGAAAAGTTGTTCAAAAGTGTTATGCATCTTTTACTAGATCTGATCATACTAAGGAGCATACAAGTCATTAATACCTCTAACTGGTGGCATTATCCTAGTACTAAACTGCTGACCATTTTGAGCCATCTTAGAAATAAGCTCTCGGGCTACCTCTGGTGTTAAATGAACTAAGGCACCACTTGCTATGGCATCAATTATGTTTATGTCCATCTATAAAAGTCCTTTATAGTAATACTGAATCAATAATTGATCAATAATATCGTGGTAAGGACAATTGGCACAAAGCTTCTTGGATCTTTCCCAATATTCATAATAAGTTTTTTCTAACATTTGATGGATCCTACAGATTTCCTTTGGATAGAAGCTATATGGGATAAAGGAAAAAATTTCTCTAAGAAAAGACATTTAGCTAGTCCCAAGAATTAATAGTACCGGAAGGAAGATAATATAACCAACCTAAGCTATACCATCTAGAAAGAAAGGAAATGCCCTAAGCTTTATCTATTCTTCTGAAACTTCTTGTGATTTCATGGTGGAGCAAACAACATGGAATTCCTTCAGGTGCCTGTGAGGGCTGTCTCTTGCAAGTTTATGAAATTTAGAAGTGAATCAATCTAGATTTAAGCTCAAATTTTACATCTAATTTTGGATACTAGATATAAAGATTTTAGTAATGCATATTAGGAGCTATAAGTTCCTCGATGGTTTTAGTATGAATATTACCATTCAAATTTCCATTACCATTCAAGTTAGCATGTGCATACATGTTCATGTTAGCATTTGCTTGCTTTTGTTCAGCCATATTACAATCAATGAAATGAGGCACATAACCAATTTCTTACATATAATAAAAAACACAAGACATATTACCACTATTCTCTACACTAACACTACTTTTCTTGACCCTTACTTACCTTCGGAAAGTTCTTTCAATCTTAAGGTCAACTAATTTTTCACCAGAGGATTATGTCATAAACTAACTAGGCAAGCAAGAACTGAGAAATAGCACAATAACCAGCTAAGAAAAATCAAAGCAATAATCCTAAACAAGAAAAAAATAATTAAAAAATGGAAAAATCATAGAAATCAAAGGATTTTGGCCAATCCAAGGGTTACCTCATAACTAAAACTATGAATTTTGCTCAACACCACCACAAATATCAAAATACCAAGTTTTAGAATTTTCTAGGTAGATAATCTAAGAAAAAGTCAAGCACATAGAAAAATTGAGTTGGTAATCGAATTAGCAGAATTTCACACATTAAAAATCAAGAGAATTAAAATCAAATTAAACTAACAACTTCCTAACATATAAAGACACTCAAAAATAGAGAGATATCACACAAAAGGAAGCACTAAAAATAAAAAGATTAAATCTGAAAAAAATTAGAAAAATCTTTAGAAATTCGAGAAAATATTAAAAAATTCAAAAAAAAAAAACTAAAGGGTAGATTTTGGCCTAAAAATGTAGTACCTTATTGCTGAAGCTATATCTTTTGCTTATCTCACATAAAAACTTAACGATATCGAGTTTTAGAATTTTTTAGGCAAGTTAAACAAAAATTCCAACAAACAGAACAAAGTGATACACATAATCGTAAAGGCCAAAAACTAAACATAAAACAGAGCAAAAACACACCAAAAGACAGCACTAACATGTAGTTAGCTTTCTAAATAATTAAGAATCTAATATCTTTGGCAACAACACTAAATTTGATAACTAGTGTTGAATAGTTACAAATAACTTAGTTGTAAAATAAGTTTGTAGATAGTGATGCAACCAAAATTCCATGAAAATGGATCTTAATTACTAAAGCGAATTTTTTAAATGTCAAGGGCACTTTAAAAACTAATAATTCTAAAGATTTGTTAGGGGTTTAATAACTAAAATTAAAAGTAATTCAAGATTAAAACAAAACTATTAGCTAGAATCAAAGAAAATGATAATAACTACACAATTAAGTATAGCTAGCCATGAGCGAATTCTTTGAAGTTTAATTATCATCATTCGAATTATATTTCACTAAGGTCTGGACCTAATCCTCTTTAATGTATCCATAATAGATTTTCTCAAGTTACCACTTAAGAATACAAGAACCTAGCAAGTTAATGATTATTGAAATCTCAAGATTACACTAGCTTACTAATTCTTGAATTAAGTATCATTGAACACACTAAAATCTGTAAAACTTCTGCATTTTCATCCTAGATGCCTAATTAACCAATCAAACATCAAGATCCCTTAAATAAAAAATTCAGCATGTTCATTCAAACTATCACATTAGGAAGAAAAGAGGATGAAATGGATAGCTATAAAAACATAGAAATATCTGAACAATTAATCCTCCAATTCAAATTCCAAAATGTCTAATTAATAGCTCAACAATCTTAAGAATTCATTCCAAAAATATAGCCACAATCATCAAATTCATACAAACTAAACCTAGTCTCATATAACAAGAAAATTGCAACAAAAGAGGAGAAGAGAATTAGCCAAATCTTGGAGCATTTGTATTATATTCAAATTTTCACTTCAAGGTCTTCATCCCAAGCTACCTACATGGAGGAATTAAGCTACATTACAAGAAATTAATGGGGAATTGGATATAAAAACTTTTGACCATGAAACTTCAAGTTGGAGGAGGAATAATGTTATTCTTGTGCGTAAAAAAAAAAAAAAAAGAGTCCTGTAGCATGTCATGCGTGAAGCTTCATGCAAGAGAGTATGGAATGTGTCAATCCCCGTGTCTACATGAGAATCCTATGCTTTACAAGCTTGGTGCATTAGAAAAGTCGTGTAGCCTTCATTCATCCATGTCTTCATATGTGAAATCCCGTGCGTCAACGTGAATCATGGAGAGAATGAATTGGGTCTGTCTCGTGCGTGAAAATGCCACCACTCTTGATCTCAATTGTTTTCAATTTTTATTTTCTAAAATCCATTCAAAATCTGGGCAATTATCCACTCCTTGGCATTGCCAAATTGTAACTTCCATATTTAAATCTTGACCCTTGATTTAGTCTTGTATTTTTCAATTCTTCTCCAAATTAATTTCACTATTTAAATTCCATTTATCCATTAAAAATCTATACAAATTATAGAAAATACTAAGTGAAAAAAATTTATAAAATTATTTAACAAAAATTCATGCATTAAAAACTAAGAATTTTGTAAACTAATTCCTAAAGTACAAAAATGGCTAATAAAATCAAATTTCATCTAATAAAATCTAATAAGCCATAACTCATTATTAAAAAGCCAAATAAAGAGGAATAAAATATATAAAAATGATATTTGTCAATATCAAAATCAGTAATAAGCTTTATTCTAGGGAAACATGATAGGGTCATTCTTAGCAAATGTTGTCTAAGGAAAAATGTTCATAAGTATCACGTTCAATGTCTCATACCACTAACGCAAACCTAAGTTTTTCAAAATGCCAAGCATCCCATACTATATGCAATGCCTAAGTTTTTAGCATAACTAAGAATGAAAAATTACTTTCCCTAACTCTTTCATATCTACATAAAAACTTTGTTAGAGTCTCCTAGAGTGAATCTACAATATATGCATATCTAAGGTTTCATAATCTATCTCTAAAGAGATGCTAAAACATCGCCAAAGAGAAGTTGAATATACTAACTCAAACAAGAAGTTGTGGAAATCATCCTTGTAAGAATCATTTTTCTTAGATATTTATGACATCATATAATAAGAGTTTTCTTTTGTCATCTTTTATTACCCATATATTATTATAACACTATGGATGCTAAAAGTCATTCTTAAAATAGTATAGAAATCATCAGTTTCAATTAGATATATCAAGCACATATATATTAGCACAAATACCATAAAACGAGTGTAACATAGTTTTAAACATAGAAATACAAGCAATAAGTATTGAAGATTGCTCATAATAATTTCAATGGAACCCATTTTCTTTTGTTGTGTCTTTTAGTATCCTAAATATTTTAAAATGTCCATGTCAAGTATCCAAGCATTGGCCATCTACCCTCGAGAATTGTCTAAAGTTCAGTGTTCCATGCATAAGAATCAAGGTATCTGAAAGGGTACGATCTTCCATGCATAGGTACAATTTGGGGTTTAGTCTTCTGTACATGGGGTCCAAAAACACCCCCTTATTCAATGATTAAGTGACATTTTATTTGACTTAAATTTACAACATTCTAAGAGAATTTACTTAAGCAACTAAAAATCATAATAACTCTTAAATTAGACATATTAGAAATTTAATAATTAATTACTAAATTAAACACATCATATATTATTCTTAATACTTTAAAAATTCAATTTCTTAATATTTTAGGGGACCACCATGGCCTATGTATGTGCATACATTAGACTTTGTGTAGCTTTGCCCCTTATTTATTCTTTGGAAGGGGCTACATGGCCCTATGTTAAGCTACACTACTGACTATATAACTCCTTGTACTTGGCTGTGTTGCTCATCATAGCCAAGGGATGTGACATGGGAACATGCCTTATATTGCCCAACATGAAGGGGATTATTGCTATGCTCTATTTCACACCATCCACTGTAAGTGCTCCCAATCTAAATTTTATCCATTTAAACCCTTTCCAAACAATCAAGGGAGCATACAACAACAAAAAAAGATTATCCCTTCCATCAATTCATAATTTATTCTAGTACCCCTAAAATTTACAAAACCACCCTTTCTTACACATTCAATATCAAGAAATTTAGCCAAAAGAATGAAAATGGAAAAAGGTAACCTAGACTATAAAGTCAAACAATTTAACCACACCCTTCCTTTAAACAAGCTTACTTTTCAAAGTTTTTATAACTAGCCTAACATAAACTAATACATAAGTCATAGAGCCAACAATGCCATAAATTAGAGGAAAAGATGAAGATTGAAGAAAGTGAACACTCTAGATTGCA
This sequence comes from Erythrophleum fordii, assembly GCA_032878935.1. Taxonomy (NCBI): domain Eukaryota; kingdom Viridiplantae; phylum Streptophyta; class Magnoliopsida; order Fabales; family Fabaceae; genus Erythrophleum; species Erythrophleum fordii. The sequence continues at coordinate 23,023,885 of JAVQMF010000054.1, read as the reverse complement.
AATTCTTAGTAAGACAAAAAGGTTGTCTTACCTTGATGCTTGCTTGGAGTTGCTTCCTCTTCAACTTATGTCCTTGATCTTTTGTGGGGCACGAAAGAAAGAAAGGAAGACAAGATTTATAAAATTAAAAAGCTACATCCTAAAATCTTTTCTTTATCTTACCCTCCCTTTTCCCGTTTACTAACTTTTTCAAGAAGTCAAAAATTCTTTTGATAGGTATTGTTATGGATAAAAAATTAATACCTATTTATTTGATATGAGGTATAAAATTGTTTCCAATCATTAGAAGGTATATATCAAAATTTTTAGTTTCTTTGACTTGTTCATTTTGTAGTGTTTTTGCCTTAATAAGAATTACATTTTAGCCTAGGCTAAAATTGTAATTTAGCCTTTGTTGAAATTATGCTTTTGTAACTTAAATTTTTAATAATTATATTTTGACTTCAAAATTTCACCTAAATAATTTTGTTATATTTTTAGGTCTTACTAGTATTAGAAATCATCAAAACTTCATCTCTTAAGTATTTATTTCTTAATTACTTTCTATTAGAATAAGTTTTAAATAATTCTAAAAAATTCTTATTAAATTTCTAATAATGCCAGAAAATTTTCTTTATATTTTATAAATTTATATTCATTAAATTCTCATTATCTAGTCATAAATTAGTCTTTAAATGTTTCTTAAGTTATGAGAAATTGTTTAAGTATTATCTAATTAAGATTGTTTAGAAGACAATGTTACTCTAATAGTATAAGTCAAATCAGGCCTGGTGCATACCATGGCATACAAAAGGCTACTAACTACATTAACATATGGAATGCTTGACATAACCTCTGCCTTCTTCTTTATGCTCGGACATTGTGAGCTAGACAACCTAAAGTGGCTTGCCCAAAGAGTAACAATTGGTTTGGCCTCATTTAAGCTAAAACTCTTTAACAGTTTCTATATGTAATGTGTAACACCATAACTTCTAGCTCTATTACATGCCATTTATAAGTTTCATATCATGATTTCCATGAGGACACATAAAAAAGGGGACAGAAATAATCGACTTTTTCCGCATTACGCTATATCTAAAAAATTCAATTCGGTGTCACGTGGACCGTGTGAGCTTAAATCTAGAAAATTCGAAACCATACAATCTTTGTCACTCTGGAAAGCTTAGGATGTCTACTTCACACTAAAAATACTTCCAAGTCACAGCATACATCACACAGGACGTTTGACATCCAAAAAGCTACAGACTAGCTGGCTGCCTGGGCTATGATTCAGGTTACTGATGTAAACTTTTGAAATTCGTAACTAATTCTATAAAACTCGAAATCACACACACTCAGTCATTCTGGAAAGATACAAATGTTAACTTGACATAAAAATAACTTCAGAATGAAACAGATACTTTTAGGCATCTGGAACTGATGGAACAGTGATTGAGCTCCTAGGCGCTACTGATACTGACAGTTAACTTTAAACATGCATAACTCTCTAGTCAGACCTCCAAATGAGGTGATCTCAGTGGCCACAGAAATCTTTTGACCTCTAGTTTATGCATATAAAATTTCATAAGCATTGGACACCATTTGGCCATTGAGTGACACAGAATTCAAAACTGCCAGTATGAACAGTACCCATACCAAAATCCATGTAAAATCCCAACTTTGAAAATTCACAAAATATTCCCTAGGTCTCCAAAAATTATGATCTTTAGCTTCCCAGAAAGCTCTCAACAAGACCTAATTTTATGCCAAATTTCAGGGCAAGACTAACTCATTTGGCCAAAAAGTGGCATAGGGATCTATTATGGTTAATTTTGGCTCCATATTGGGTACCAAAATTGCCAAATAGATTTCCTTTGGTCTTGGCACCTTTTGGGCAAGTTTAAAAGCATGTTTAAGACTTAGGGAAGCTGCCCAAATGGTCCCAAACCATTTGCATCTCATTTTGGCCTTTTCACCCTCACTTATACACATTACACCAAGCTTTTCTCAAGTGCATACATTAGCATGGGCACTCAATTTATGTTCTAGAATACATACACCATACTCATTCATTTATCTATCACATAATACATTTGTCCAAGGGGTCATAGACTATTTACAATAATAATATACATCATGAAGTCTCCTTATGAATCAAAAGACCAAAAATCAAGCATAAGGATGACAATCTTCTTTCTTCAAGGTGGTTGGCTCCCATTGCCATGTCCACTTGGCCCACCTAGCATATTAGGACATTTAAGAGGAGGGAGTGACATTCAAGAATCTCAATAGCTCATCTCCCATTCCATCACATATAATATGTGCAAGCAAGTTTCACAAATGCATGCATGGAGAAAGTAGAAATCATAGGCATTTTAAAAGCAACCTTAGCATGTGAATCAATCATACAAAACATTCAAGAGCTCACTAAGTGTTTGGATTGGCCTCACACTTCTCCTCATGGATTTTGGACTTACCTCACCCATTCTTTAAGCACTTTGGACTCAACCATACTCTTGGGAACCCACTTTGCTTTTGGGAGACTCTTTACTTTGTCTCAACCAAGCTCAAGGGTTCTTGGCTCATCCTCATCCAAGGGAAGAGTTCTTGGCCTTTCCACACTCAAGTAAACTCATACAAACATCATGGATTCATTTAAAAACATAACATGGCACCAAGCATCATGGCATATAAAGGCATGCTTTCAAAGCTTGAAAATACACATACACACATTCTAAAACAAGCTAAACACACATCCATGCATGAGAGAAGGTGGAGAGAGCTACCTTGTATGCAAGTACACACTTTTTCCTTAGCTTTTAAACCTCCGCTTTTGGCCACACACCCACAATTTGGTGGAGATGGTTTCTCTTGGCCTAAATACAATTTTTGGGAGCCAATTAGGTTCATGAAACATTCTCTAAAGCCATACAACTTGCTTAAGTACTAGATTGCTCTATAATCCCCATTATGGTCCATAAAGGCACCTAATGAAGCAACACCCCTCAAATGATTTCTAGGCCTCATTCTTTCTTTTCAAATATGATTCTTGACTCCTTTTAAGCCTCTTGGAGTCATCACATAATTAAAACAAAGGGCCTAACATTATGTTGCTTCCTTAGGTCACAATATGGAACCTAAAGCACCAACTCATTCTCTAAACTTCCTAAATTTTTCCCAAGATTTCCCATCACATTCATTCATCATGTATGACTCAAAAATGGGCCTGAAACAATTTAAAACTCTCCCTAACTATGCCATCCCTACTTGGCTGAAAGTTAGAGCATAAATGGGATTTCATGGCTTCTTGATTTTTCCTTGATGGGGGAACCATTTAGGGAGGTTGTTAAGAGTTGTAGGAGGTCAAGGAAACACTTAAACAACCAAGGGAACTTATAGATTAAATTAGTTTTTACAATCCCCTTAAGTGCTCTACACTTTTCCAACTTTTAGTTTCATGACCATGGGGTTTTGTTCATTTTATGGAGGAAGAGACATATGGGGGACCTCTTAGGGATCCTAGGAGCACATTTAAACATTCATTTAAGCCTAAGAACATTTATATAAAATCATATTTGCAAGGGAGCATTTGGATCCCTAATGATTCCATTTTGTTTCCTACTGCTCCTTTCTTGATTCTATTGGTTCATTCTTAATCCTTGCCATCTAAAACCCCTAATCCCTCCATAAATTGGACAGAAAACAGCCCCTAAGAATTGGGCTCATGGTGGTCAAATTCGTGCAAGAGGAAGGGGGAGGGAGAAACTACTGAAGAATGGAAGTTTTACCTTGTTTTCTTGCTTCCTTTGGCTTGTTCTTCCACTTGGTTGGCTTACTCCCTCAATTTTCGAAATTCCCCTCTCTATTCTGCCCTAAAAACAGCACCAAACTCTCCATTAAAACCATAGAAAGAAAGCTTGAGAGGAGAAGAGCAAGGTTCAAGAAGGAAGGATATGGAATGTCTTAAAGTTTCTTACCTTTTTCTTGAATTTCTTCCTCCAAAATCCTCCTCCTCTTGTGCGCCTAAGGAGATGGAGTTCTCCTCTGAAAATGGGCAGAAGCAAGTCGGTTTAGAGAGGGGGAGGCAGAACGTGGCATATAAAGAAGAAGAAAGAAGCTTCCTTTAACACTTTAATGCCAATTTTGCCCTTCGTTCTTAGCATTTTCATTTCTCCTTCGTTTTAGCTCCTTTTTGAGAACCGTCTTTTCCATCATAACAAAGAGGTTCCCAATTTAATAAAATTCCTTTGGAATCACTCAAATCGGAGCTAAAACCGTCCCGAACGAATCGATCAAAGTTCGGGTCAACTGACATCGGAAAGAGTACACCGGAGGGGCTTTATTGGTCTCGGGGCTTCCCATGGATTTTGGAGCCTCTGAGAACCCTGGGTAACTCAAAATTTCCATTTAAAAAGCCTTCCTAGGTGCTTTTGCAAAATTACACTTATTTACAAAAATGCCACTAGCCTTTCGGCAAATTTTTCAAATCGCTCTGACCCCGGTTTCTGGGTAACTCAAGGCTCAAATCCTCATTTTCTATTATTTAAAATTGTATCCAAATTTTATTTGGGCTTGAATCACTCATCTCAGGGGACTTGCTTTGAAAACGTGCCCATTTCCATCGTTTAATGAAAACGGGACATTACATAATGCTTTTATAAAAGCCATAGTTTCTTATTTTTCCTATCCCTTGGATCTTATTTGTAGCACCAAGATCCTTCATATCAAATTTACACACATTAGACATCTTTTTAGCAACAATTAGCATCCCATCAACATATAATAGCAAGTAAACAAATGATTCATTCTATAGCACTTTATAGTACGTGCAACGATTAAATTCACACCTAGTGAAGTCCACACTCAAAATGAACTAATTAAACCTCTTGTACCACTAACAAGGTGATTGCTTTAAAGCATATAAGGACTTGCTGAGCTCACAAACAAGATTCTCCTTACCAGGCTCCTTAAATCCTTTTAAATGCTTCATGAAAATCTATTCTTCTAGTTCACCATAGAGAAGGGTAGTTTTGACATCTAATTTCTCTAACTTCAAATCCTACTAGGTCATTAGACTTAATAGCACCTTAATAGAACTATGTATTAACACTAAGAAGAAAATTTCATTGTACCCCTTCCTCTTGTAAATAACTCTTGATGACTAACCTTGCCTTGTAACGTACACCATCCTTTTCTAATGAACACCTTTTCTTGAGATAAACCCACTTGTACTTAATTGGCTTCTTACTTAATTGAACAATCTTTTATGTCTGATTCTCATGAAGAGACTCCACTTTTTCCACCATAGTCTCTATCCATTTGTCATTTTCTAAATGAGGAATTTCTTCCTAAAATATATTAAACTCACTATAACTAGTTAGTAATGTGTATGAAGCTAAATCATCATCATACTTAAGCCTTCTAGGTGGCTTGATATTCTATCGAGGTCTATCTCTGACAATGTTGTGATGTTATTATTGCTATTTATATGTAACATCACCACATCCGCTTTGTTATGGGATAAAAAAATACTTCAATATCAAAACCCTTAAATGTATTCTCCTAGTAATTCACCTTTTTCCCCAACATAGCCTACTCATCATGCATCACATCTTTATTAATGAAGAACTTCTACCTTTTAGGATCCCAAAGCTTAAATCCTTTGACTCATTTTTCATTACTCACAAAGATGCATTTTCTAAACTTATGATGTGATTTGGATCTCTCATCACTAAGAACATGAGCATAAGCTATACACCCAAGATACAAAGTATAGAGTAGTCTACTCTTTTTTTTTTTTTCAAACCACACCTCTTCGGCACATCTACTTTCCAAACATGGAGTATTTGACCTGTTAATGATGAAACAAGCTATGTTAATAGCTTCTCCCCAAAACTTCTTAGGCAAATTAGCTTGTATCCTTATTGACCTCACCCTTTTTAAAAAGTCTTATTCCTATGCTTTACAACCTTATCTTAATGTAGGGTTCTAGAAACAGTGAAATTTCTTTCTATCCCTTCCTTCTAGTAGTATCTATTGAACTTACGCAACATGTACTTATCACTATTGTCATAGCACAAACACTTAACCTATTTTCCTATGTATTTCTCCATCTTGGCTTTCCACTCTTTAAACATATAAAACACCTTAGGCTTGTCTTGCATAAAGTACACTTAGATCTTCTTGGAAAAGTTATTTATGAAGTTAACAAAGTACTTAAGTATACTTTTTGCTAATACAAGGGTAGACCTTATATGTCAATGTTTACAAACTCTAATATATCATTACTGCAATGTAAGGATGACTTAAACTGAACTTGATTATGTTTACCAAGAATACAAAACTCACAAAAATCAACCTTCCAAACACCTTCCAATAACTTCCATATGTAGAGTTGCCTCAATCCGTCACTAATATGAAGTCACATTTACCATAAACAATTTATATATGTATTTGACTCTGAAGAAATTGTAGATGCCTTACTAACAATTGTATTACCCATAAGTCTATAGAGACTATTCTTTTATGATTATCAGAGCACTTTTGGTAATCTTAAGGATACTACTACCTTTAGTTGCTAAGAAGTTGGTAAGATAAGATTTTTCTTCAATTCTAGAACATGTTTCAATTTAGGGTCCATGTTGAGTTGTATTTCCCTTTATCTATCAACAAAACCACTAAGAGATCCTCTTCCTTATAAGCCCTTAACACTATACTCATAAAGCTAGGGGAATTGTCTTTCTTTACCTTATTCTTATGCATCAAATAATCTTTCTTGAAGTGACTTTTTTAATGACATTTAAAGTGTTCTACATTCTCTATGTTCCTTTTTCTAGACTTTGATCTATCCTTTGACTTCCCATGGTTTTACTTTTTTGTCTCTCTCTTTACCTCTTCCTTATTAAGAACTTGTCAAACCCTGTTGAAGACTATCATCCATCCTTTACATAATACTTTAGGATCTGAGTGTAGTACTTGCCTCATCATAATTTACTGTCTTCTTCCTGAATAATAACATAGTGGTCAAGTTTTTGAATAGTGGGAGTAAAAAGCACAACAGCATTAGTGCCCTATTTTTATCACTCACCTTAACGTGTTCTTGTAGTAGATCATCAAACTTCTTATTGAACTTTCTAATATTTAACTTCAAGTCACCCCCTTGCCATCTTGAAGAGATACAAATCTCACTACATTAAAAGTTTCTTGTTGATGTTTTTAAACATGATTAAAGTTTTCAACTTTGTCCACAAACCTTTTACTATCTTCACTTTCATCACATCATGTATCACTAAATCTACCAAACATATACAGATCATGTTGAATGTAATTTAATCTATTTCCTACCATTCATCCTCCTTCAGCTTGTCTAACTTTTCCCAAGTGAGCACCAACAAATATAACATTCTTATCTGTTAAAGGCCAAAATTTCCTTTGCAATCAAATTTGTCACACTTGGTATAGATACTTGTATTGTTCATCTTCTTAGATTCAAACTTTGTGAAAAATTTTCCCTACAAATCATAAAACTAAAATAACCTTGTTTTATAAGAATTGGATATAATTCAAATCTTCCTTATCAATTTAACCTGATGGATCTAAAACTAAAGTTTTAATAGCATTTAATAGAATTTGGGTATGAACAAACTTACCACACATGCATAAAATAAACCAATCAAGAAAAATAAATATGAGAGAGGGGAGAAAGAGAATAGACACAAGGGGTTATTGTGGTTCGACCACTTATGCCTATGTCTACACTAAAGACAACTTGTCGATTTGCTATTGCTTTCTTGTAAACAATGTATTAGGAGAACCTCTCAAACCATTCTTAGATCTACAAAAAATTTCACCCAATGAATTATGCCTAAGGTTTTCTTTTTTATAGAAACTTTTTAAAATGCAATTTTACACACTCTAAAACAATGAGAAACTTTTTGAAACCTTCATCAGTCAAAAAATCTAACTAAAATAAGAAAGTCAAGCGGAGAAAAAGCTTTCCTTTTATTTTGTTTTTAAGCCATTCGCAACACTTATTTTGGCTGAAAATGTATTGATGGAGTCTTATTTCTTAGTGAAATCACAATGGAAGAAAAATTAAAAAAAGGAAAGTAGCAAAAAATGCTATCTTCCTTAACAATCTCATTCTCCACGTATATGATAATTTAGATTGCATTCACGTATGAAGCCCATATGTAAAGGCACAATCTAAATCATTATATGTATGTGTCATATGGTCTTTGTCAAGCCTAGCTTTATCTAATTCATTCATACAATTCATAAACATTAATAACAAAATCCACAAGCATTACTATGTTTTCAATGGCGAAAATTGGTTTGTTTACATGCCAATCAAAGTTATAGGGGCCAAATTTTGAATTTTTTTTTCCTTTATTCATATTCATCATACACAAACTTGGTTTTGTCCCTTAGGTCAAAAAATATACATCAAAAGCCCAAGGAGTATGCAGAACTTGAAATTTACCATGTGACATATTCTGCTTCAAATTTAAAAAAATTTATAACTCAAGCTACATAACTATGATTCACACAAATTTAGTGGCTACAAAATGCTTATAATGTGAACTTTATGTCTATAAAATTTCATAAGCAACTGACTTCATTTAGCCCTTAAAAAACATGAAAAATAAAAACTGCTACAGTATGAATAATGACAAACCAATTTGTATGATTTAGGCAATTTTAAAAATTCATAAAATATTCTATAGAGCACAAAAAATTCTCATTCTTAGCTTGTTAGAAATCCTTAATATCTCCTAATTGTATGCCAAATTTCAACTCTAAAATAGGTCATTTGGATTATTTAGGGTAGAAGTATAATTTAAGTTCTAAAGTAGTCTAATTGGTTTCTAAATTGCACTCTCCCACTTTAAACAAATTTCAATAATCTTGAACATCAATTCTATCAATCTCATTGTAACGAACGTAATTTTTGTAAAATGAAGAAATAAGCCATATAAAAGTAAATCCTCTAAAATGACCTAGATAATGTCCCAAAAAATTTGGGTTGAGTCCTAGACTCCTAAAAATGATAATTCCAGGCTCAGACAGAAAGAAAAATGGAGTTATGATGGAGAAATAATTTGCGATGAAAACTGACAAAACGAAATGGCATTTTCGTAAATAAGTGTAACTTTTGGAAAATCATATAGGAGGGCTTTTTAAATGAAAGTTTTGAGTTGCCTAAGGTTCTCAGAGGCCCCAAAAACTATGGGAAGCTCTGGGACTGGTAAAACCCCTCCGGTGTATGTTTTTCAATGTCAATTAACCTGAACTTTGACCAATTCATTTGGTAAGGTTTTAGCTTCAAATTGAGTGATTTCAAAGGCATTTTATTAAATTAGGAACCTAAATTTTATGATGGAAAAGATGATTCTAAAAAAGGAGTTAAAACGAAGCCGAAACGAAATTGCTATTACGAAAGGGCAAAATTGAAAATAAAAGCTTCTAGAATGTCCTAAACACTTCCACACTTTTCTTCAATCTTCTCCCTTTTATTGAGCACGAAATTTTCTGCCCAAAATACAGAAGTTATTCTACTCTCTTAGGCGCACAAGAAGGAGGAGAAAAAGAAGAAGAAAACCAAGGAGAAACTAGGTAACTTCATGAATTTTCTTGCTCTATCTTCCTTTAATTTTGTTCTCCTTTCTTCCTCCTTTCTTTCCATGATTTTTTGAATGATTTGGTTCTGTTTATGGTCCAGACCTAAGGGGGAAAATTTGAATTTGCCAAGGAGAAGAGAACCAAGGAAGAAAAGCTTTGAAAATAAGCTTGAAACTAAGGTATTTTTCCATTCTTGAAGCTTCATCTTGGTTGTTCCTTTTTGTGGTAGTTTCAACCAGCCTAGGGGGGATAGAAAGAGATGAATTTTAGGCAAAACCAAGGGAGAAACCTAGGGAAAAGAGTGCAAGGATTAAGAATATGGCAAGAAATTCTAAGAAAAACCAAAGGAAATCAAGTTAGAAAAGTATAGTGTTCTTGGAGGTTTTGTAAAATCTGATTTTATGTGAGTAATTCTTTGACTATTTGAATGTTTCCTTGAGCCCCTAAGACCCCTAGAAACCTTCCCAAGTGGCTCTCCCATCAAGGAAAATTTTGAAACTCTAAGAAACCCCATTATGTGCTTATCTCGGCCAAGGAGGATTCATAGGGCTGAGAGTGTTTTAATTTGTTCTACTCTTGGTTTGGGACTCCATATGATATTAGAAGATGGGAGGAACCATTGGAAAAAATTTAGGAGCCATAAGTTGGGAGATGGGACAATGGTGTCCATAATGGTGCTTTATAAAGTAACTTGGTCTTCCAATGGTGTAATTGAATATGTGATGGCTCCAAGGACCTTAAATGAATCCAAGAAGTCTAGAAATAACAAGAGAATGAAGCCTAAAACTTGGATGATATGAGTTGCTTCAATGGACCATTTATGGAACCAATATGCCTATTATGGAACCAAGTGTGTGTTTAAGAGTGAACCTAGTGTCTTGCCTTTCTTCAAGTATGTAATTGTGTGATGTTTGTGATGTCTAAGTCAAGAGAATCCTACTTCACCTAAGTGCTCTTGTGAGACCAAGGAGGGAAAGGAATTGGCAATGTAAGCTCGCATAAATTAAAAGGTAGCTCTCTACCTTATTCTCTTGCATTCTTGTGTGCATATGTATATGTTGTGTGCTTGTATATGCTCTTGTGAATTGCAAACATGCCACTTGATGTCTTAAAATTGCATTGGTACCAATGTGCCTTCTTGAATGACTATGGTTGTGGAAAGAGCTCATAAAGGTGAGGTGATGCCAAAAGTCCCTTGATGAAGGTGAAGAGATGCCAAAAGTCTCATGGCATGGGTGAGACAAGGCCAAAAGTCCCTTGAATAGACGAGGCTAAGTCAAAAGTCCCTAGGCAAAGAGCGAGGCAAATCCAAAAGTCTTAAAAATGGGGTGAGGCTAAACCAAAAGTCCCTAGAGCATAAGAGTGGTCTTGACACGTTGATGTGGCATGAAATGAGATTTATTGCACACTTTATTCTTGCATATTCATATATTTGATGTATGTATGCCTTGAATATGGTGTGAATGGGTGTATGAGCTATTGAGGTCCTTAGAATCTCACTCCCCTTTCCCTCTCATGCTTAAAATGTTTAGGTGGTGCCCAAGGCTAAGGAAATGCAAGCTAAGAACACTAAATGACTATACTTTGTTTAATTTATAGTTTAAATTGTAATGGAGTGTCAAGAAGCATTGTACATATTATTTTTAGTTGTGTAAAGCCTTGAGCATATGTAACATAATGTATAGACTATATGTATAATGTATGTAGTATTAAATCAATGAGATTATGTTATTGGACCCTTGAATGACATGGGTGTTTGGTGCATAAATGGATATTGAGAGACCAAAATAAGATGCATGGGGTTTGGGACCACTTGGGTAGTCTTTACAAGTCATGTTTGTGTTTTGAAACTTGCCCAAGAGGTGCCAAACAATTAAGAAAGCCATTTAGGCAAATTGGTAACCTATATGAAGTAAAAATTTACCATTTCATGAGGCTTTATCACTTTTCATCCGAATAAGCTCTTCTTGATTTGAAATTTGGCATGAATCTAGAGCTTATTGAGAGCTTTTTGGGAAGCTAAAGTTGGTAATTTTTGGAGGTCTATGAAATATTTGGCAAATTGTTGAAGTTGAAATTTTTTTTAGTTTTGGTCCTTGGTACTTTAGCACTGGTCCGAAATTAAATTCTATCACCTATGGCAAATGATATCCAATTGCCACAAAATTTTATACAAAGAAAATAGACATTACTAGTGACTTGTGACAATTAGAAGAACCTCAATTGGAGGTCTGGAGATGGAGATATAAATTTTTGAACATTTTGTCCAATATTAGGAGTTTTGCCTGACTTGAGTTATTGTTCTATTGAATTCTGAGCTCTGAGCTACCTAAGCTGATCTGGAAATATTTTTTCCCTCCAGCTAACATCCACATCTTTCTAGATTGATATTATTTTTATAGATTGGATTTTTTTGGAATTAATTGGACATTTTCAATTTTTTTTTCCAGAATTCTATGACAGTTCCATAATGCAGTCTGACCTCTGGACCTTTTTGGATGTCAAATGTCCTTTGTGATGGATGTTATGATTTAGACATATTTTTACCATGAATTAGACATCTGTAGCTTTCTAGAATAATAAATAATTTTTATTTTTAATTTTTTTAGAATTAGTTATGATTTTCCAATTTTGGACAAAAAAGAGGCAAAATCTGTCCGAAAATCAACACCCATGTTCTATGCTTCATTTTAGTTTTCTTGAGTTGTGAGCCATATTTTATGATGCAAATGGGTTGTATATATGCAATTAAATATGGGAAAGTATAGTATGAGTTCACACGGTCCATGTGACATTGAACGAAAATTTTATACGCGACGCAACGTAAAAAAAATCAATACTTTAATGCCATTTTCTTGCCTCTCACATGAATTGATTGATATGAGGTATAAAAATAGCATGAAATGAGCTAAGAAATTATGGTATTACATTTATTGGTATCAGAGCAAAGGTTCAGGCACTTTTGCTAAGTATTTGGCTCTTGAGTGATGTAATTGGTTTGCTTTCAGGTGGAATATCTATGTATATATGTTTAAATTATGTTGTGGGGCTAAGATTATGATTATTTTTTAGTAAAAATGGTTGAGGCAAGAAGAGGTAGAGGTAGGGACAGACCACCCAGAGAATCGGAAGTCAAGTCTACAGACCCTTTGTGGGCTGTCACAGATTGGATTGATAGATTTAAGAATATGATGGCCCAGTAATAGTACCTCATCTAGCAGCAGCATGAAATGATCATGCAGCTGCAAGAGTCCCTAGCTAGATAGGAGGAAGCCAAGAGAGAGGTCCCATGTAACACCATACTTCTATGACTCAATTCATGCAATTCCCATGCCTCATCTTATGTTTATTCTATGGAAACACTCGAGTGGCATAGGGAGTTATGAATTAAAATGCATTTCTCTACTGGTAAAATTTTTCTTTCGGAGTCCCGTGGGCCATAAGAATGCATCTATCACATTCTCATACTTAAATACATGAATATAGCTCATTTCCATTATCAAATTTGGTCTACAACTCGTGGGAAGCAAAGGAACACATTAAAATTCATGTTTGCATTTTCGTCCAGATTTGCTCCATTTTCTGACCCAACTTTGGAAAACTAAATCTAGAAAATTCTAAATCATGTGTTCTTTGTCATTCTGGAAAGCTCAGGATGTCTAATTCACACTAAAAATACGTCCAAGTCACAAAATTCATCACAAAGGACGTTTGACATCCAAAAAGCTACAGACTCACTGGCTGCCTGGGCTGTGATTCAGGTTACTGATGCAAAATTCTGAAATTCATAACTAATTCTACAAAAATTGAAATCACATACATTCAGTCATTATGGGAATCTACAAATTTTAACTTGACACTAAAAATAATTCTCGAATGAAACAGATACGTTTAGGTATCTGGAACTGATGGAACAGTGATTGAGCTCTGGAGTCGCCACTGTTACTGACAGCAAATTTCAAAAATGCATAACTCTGTGCTCAGACCTCCAAATGAGGTGATCTCGATGGCCACAGAAATCTTATGACCTCTAGTTTATGCACATAAAATTTCATAAGCATTGGACACCATTTGGCCATCGAGTGACACGAAAATCAAATCTGCCAGTATGAACAGTGCACATACCAGAAACCATAGAAAATCCCAACTTTGAAAATTCATCAAATATTCTCTAGGTCTCTAAAAATTATGTTCTTTAGCTTTCCAGAAAGCTCTTAATAAGACCTAATTGTATGCCAAATTTCAGGGTAAGACTAACTCATTTGGCCAAAAAGTAGTATAGGGTTCCATTATGGTCAATTTTGGCTCCATATTGGGTACCAAAATTGCCAAATGGATTTCCTTTGGTCTTGGCACCTTTTGGGCAAGTTTAAAAGCATGTTTAAGACTTGGGGAAGCTGCCCAAACGGTCCCAAACCATTTGCATCTCATTTTGGCCTTTTCACCCTCACTTATACACATTTCCATCAAACTTTCAATTCTCATACTTTGGCATTAGATACTCAAAACATATGCTAGAGGTCATACATCATATTCATACATATAAACATCATAGAATGGTGTATTTATACATGCCTCAAGGGTCATGGTACATTTACAACATCATATACTTTGTGAAACCTCATTATAGGTTCAAGAAGAATGAAAGCTAGGCATAGGCTTGTCAATCTCTTTCTTTCATGGTTGTTGGCTCCCTTCACCATAACTCCTTGGTCCACCTAGCATGTTAGAGCATTGGAGAGGAGGGAGTGAGATTCAAAGAATCCCAATAGCTCATCCCCCATTCAATCATACATAATATGTGCAAAGCAAGCTTCTCAAATGCATGCATGGAGGAAATATAAGTCATAGGCATTTTAAACGCAAACTTGGCATATGAATCAATCATACAAGACATTCAAGAGCTCACTAAGTGTTTGGATTAGCCTCACACTTCTCCTCATGGATTTTGGACTTGCCTCACCCATTCTTTGAGCACTTTGGACTCAACCATACTCTTGGGAGCCCACTTTGCTTTTGGGAGACTCTTTACTTTGTCTCAACCAAGCTCAAGGGTTCTTGGCTCATCCTTACCCAAGGGAAGAGTTCTTGGCCTCTCCACACTCAAGCAAACTCATACACACATCATGGGTTCATTTAAAAACATAACATGGCATCAAGCATCATGGCATATAAAGGCATGCTAGCATACTTTTCAAAGCTTGAAAATACACATACACACATTCTAAAACAACCTAAACACACATCCATGCATGAGAGAAGGTGGAGAGAGCTACCTTGTATGCAAGTACACACTTTTTCCTTAGCTTTTAAACCTCCTCTTTTGGCCACACACCCACAATTTGGTGGAGATGGTTTCTCTTGGCCTAAATACAATTTTTGGGAGCCAATTAGGTTCATGAAACATTCTCTAAAGCCATACAACTTGCTTAAGTAATAGAGTGCTCTATAATCCCCATTATGGTCCATAAAGGCAGCTAATAAAGCAACACCCCTCAAATGATTTCTAGGCCTCATTCTTTCTTTTCAAATATGATTCTTGACTCCTTTTAAGCCTCTTGGAGTCATCACATAATTAAAACAAAGGGCCTAACATTATGTTGCTTCCTTAGGTCACAATATGGAACCTAAAGCACCAACTCATTCTCTAAGCTTCCTAAATTTTTCCCAAGGTTTCCCCTCACATTCGTTCATCATGTATGACTCAAAAATGGGCTTGAAACAATTTAAAACTCTCCCTAACTATGCCATCCCTACTTGGCCGAAAGTTAGAGCATAAATGGGATTTCATGGCTTCTTGATTTTTCCTTGATGGGGGAACCATTTAGGGAGGTTGTTAAGAGTTGTAGGAGGTCAAGGAAACACTTAAACAACCAAGGGAACTTATAGATTAAATCAGTTTTTACAATCCCCTTAAGTGCTCTACACTTTTCTAACTTTTAGGTTCATGACTTTCCATGGGGTTTTGTTAATTTTATGGAGGAAGAGACATATGGGGGACCTCTTAGGGATCTTAGGAGCACATTTAAACATTCATTTAAGCCTAAGAACATTTATATAAAATCAGATTTGCAAGGGAGCATTTGGATCCCTAATGATTCCATTTTGTTTCCTACTGCTCCTTTCTTGATTCTATTGGTTCATTCTTAATCCTTGCCATCTAAAACCCCTAATCCCTCCATAAATTGGACAGAAAACAGCCCCTAAGAATTGGGCTCATGGTGGTCAAATTCGTGCAAGAGGAAGGGGGAGGGAGAAACTACCAAAGAATGGAAGTTTTACCTTGTTTTCTTGCTTCCTTTGGCTTGTTCTTCCACTTGGTTGGCTTACTCCCTCAATTTTCGAAATTCCCCTCTCTGTTCTGTCCCAAAAACAGCACCAAACTCTCCATTAAAACCATAGAAAGAAAGCTTGAGAGGAGAGGAGCAAAGTCCAAGAAGGAAGGATATGGAATGTCTTAAAGTTTCTTACCTTTTTCTTGAATTTCTTCCTCCAAAATCCTCCTCCTCTTGTGCGCCTAAGGAGCTGGAGTTCTCCTCTGAACATGGATAGAAGCAAGTCGGTTTAGACAGGGGGAGGCAGAACGTGGCATATAAAGAAGAAGAAAGAAGCTTCCTTTAACACTTTAATGCCAATTTTGCCCTTCGTTCTTAGCATTTTCGTTTCTCCTTCGTTTGAGCTCCTTTTTGAGAACCGTCTTTTCCATCATAACAAAGAGGTTCCCAATTTAATAAAATGCCTTTGGAATCACTCAAATCGGAGCTAAAACCGTCCCGAACGAATTGGTCAAAGTTCGGGTCAACCGACATTGGAAAGAGTACACCGGAGGGGCTTTACTGGTCCCGGGGCTTCCCATGGTTTTTGGGGCCTCTGAGAACCCTGGGCAACTCAAAATTTTCATTTAAAAAGCCCTCCTAGGTGCTTTTCCAAAATTACACTTATTTACGAAAATACCACTAGCCTTTCGGTAAATTTTTCAAATCGCTCCGACCCTGGTTTCTGGGCAACTCAAGGCTCAAATCCTCATTTTCTATTATTTAAAATTTTATCCAAATTTTATTTGGCCTTGAATCACTCATCTCAGGGGACTTGCTTTGAAAACGTGCCCATTTCCATCGTTTAATAAAAACGGGACATTACATCCCACAGCCTTAGCCTCAATCTCAGCCTTCTACTTTTGCTACCCCACAGCCTTCCACCTCAGGTGTTCCACCCCCACCTCCCCAAGAGTCAGCTTAGACTCCGCCATCAATTCAAAAACAGTTGAATTAGTTCAGAAAAAACAACCCACCCATATTTGATAAGGGGCTAGATGCAGACAAGGCAGATGGGTGAGGGAGATAGAGAAAATCTTCATGGTGATGGATTGCATCTCAGAATAGAAAGTTCAACTAGCTACCTTTATGTTACGAAAAGAAGCTGATAATTGGTGGCTCAGTGCAAAGTCTTTAATGGAGACTAGAAATTTACAGATTACTTGGGAAAACTTCTTAGTACAATTTTATAAGAAGTATTTCCCCAGTTCTGCGAGGAAACAAAAAGAGGTGCAATTTATGGGATTCAAGCAGATTGATGACATGATTGTAGACCAGTATGTGGCAAGATTTATAGAATTGTCTCAGTATTCTTCTTACCTTCAAAGATATGATGATGAGCCTTGAAGGTGCAAACAATTTGAGCTCGGGTTGAAACCCCAGGTCAGATATAGAGTGACTCCACATAGAATAAGGAACTTCAATGTTATTGTGGAGATCAGCAGGGTAATCGAGAATAATTTGATTGATATTATGCTTGTTGCTACTATATCTGGACAGAGAGGGGCCCCAAAGTCCAAGAGACTGAGATCGGAGGAAGGAGCCAACTCTGCACCTACTAGCAAAAAGAAGAGCAAGGTGCAGTGGAGCAGGAGGCCACCAAAAGGAAAGAAGGTACAGCCTCAAAAGACTCAGTCATCCATACAGTAATCTATGGTGACGTGTTACAAGTGTGGGAAGCCGGGGCACATTGCCAGAAACTGTCCCTATGTGGATTCAATGCCTCTATTCAGACCACCTCCTCCCATGCCATAGACCCAGGGTGGGGTGTTTGCCCTTTCTCAGCAGGAGGCTAGTGCATCTCCCAGTCTTATTCGAGGTACGCTCATAGTAAATGATTTTCCTGTGATTGCAATGTTTGATTTGGGTGTTAGTCACTCATTTATATCCTATGACTGTGTAAGACGTTTGGGTCTGGCCATTAGTACTCTACCATTTGATTTTTCTATTACCACACCCACTAGAGGTCACATGATTACTCCTCACGCTTGTCTAAATGTCACTGTACAGTTTAATCATTATCATACTACCATTGACTTGATTTACTTGTCATTTCATGATATTGATTTGATTGTTGGCATGAACTAGATAATTGCTAAAATGTTGTCTTTGATTGTGAACACCAAACCATATCTGTACCATCTTGTGGGACCATACCTAGGATAGGAGCTGAGTTATCTTTCATAACTACTACCTAAGCTGAGAGACACTTAGAGCATAGATGTCAAGGGTTTCTAGTCTTTTTCTCTATTCAGGCCAAGGTCAAAGAAGAGATAGAGGAGATCCCGATAGTTAGAGAATTCCCAGAGGTCTTCCTTAAAGATTTTAACTTTAGTGGCCTGCCCCTGAGAGAGAGATAGAGTTCCCTATAGATATAGTGCCTGGGGCTAGACCAGTATTCAAGGCTCCCTATAGGATGGCTCCCACCGAGCTTGCTGAATTAAAGAAATAGATAGAGGAGTTGTTGAAAAAAGGGTTCATACACCCTAGTGTGTCACCTTAAGGAGCTCTAGTGTTGTTTGTGAAAAAAAAATGGTAACTTGAGATTGTGCATAGATTATAGAGAACTGAATAAAGTTACCATCAAGAATAAGAATCCTCTCCCTAGAATAGATGACTTGTTAAATCAATTGGCTGGGGTATCGGTATTTTTTAAGATAGATTTTAGATCCGGGTATCACCAATTGAGGGTGAGAGCTAGAAGTCCCAAAGATGACCTTCAGAACTAGATATGGGCATTATGAGTTCCTTGTGATGCCATTTGGGCTGACAAATACGCCTGCTGTGTTTATGGATTATATGAATGGAATATTCATACTGTATCTAGATAAATTTGTTATGGTCTTTATTAAGGATATTTTAGTGTACTCCAGATCTTTGAAGAGCATGAGAGGCATCTGAGATTAGTCCTAGAGACTTTAAGAGATAAGAGATTATATGCTAAACTGAGTAAATGTGAGTTCTTCCTAACTGAGGTGAAATTCTTAGGTCATGTAATCTCACGAGACGGGGTTGTAGTAGACCCTCATAAAGTTGAGGCTGTGTTACAGTAGGATAGACCTAGGACTATCACTGAGGTTAGGAGTTTTCTTGGTTTGGCAAGATATTACAAACAATTTATTTAGGGCTTTTTCTCAGATGGCGTTACTACTCACAAGGCTGACTCAGAAGGATACACCTTTTGTGTGGGATGATAGATATGAGAAGAGTTTTTAAGAGTTAAAACTCCGATTAACCACTGCCCCTGTGCTAGTTATTCCTGACCCTAGTTTACCATTTGTGGTGTATAGTGATGCCCCAAGGAAAGGATTAGGATGTGTGTTGATGCAGCAGGGTAGGGAAGTGGCGTATGCCTCTAGACAATTGAGGCCTTACGAGGAGAACTATCCCACACATAACGTAGAGTAAGCTGCAGTAGTATTCACTCTTAAGATTTGGAGGCACTATCTATACGATACGAGTATAAAAATCTATAATGACCACAAAAGTTTGAAATAATTATTCGATCAGAAGGAACTCAATATGAGACAGAGGAGATGGATGAAATTCCTGAAAGATTATGACTATGTATTGAAATATCATCTAAGTAAGGCCAACGTGGTGGCCGATGCCTTGAGTAAGAAATCCATCCATGTTGCCCATATGATGATTAAGGAGCAAGAACTCCTAGAGAAATTTAGAAATTTAAACCTTTCTTGCCAGCTGGTACCGGGTAGATTGTATTTGAATGAGACCTAGATTGAGAATGAGTTGAAAACCCAGATCTTAGATGCCCAGAGAGAGGATGAATTCTTGAAACAAATTAGGAGTGAAATTTCCCAGGGTAGGACCTCGAATTAAAGTATATTTGAGGATGGTGTGATAGTATATCGAGACAAAATCTGTATGCCTAGTAATAATGATTTGAAAGAGAAAATTTTAGAGGAGGCTCATAAGAGTAAATATACTATCCACCCAGGTGCCACCAAGATGTACTAAGATTTAAAAAGAAATTTCTGATGGCTAAGAATGAAGAATGATGTCACAGATTATGTGGCGAGATGCTTAGTGTGCTAGAGAGTTAAGATAGAACATCAGAGACCTGCTGGATTATTGCAACCCCTAGATATCCCTGAGTGGAAATGGGATAGTTTAACTATGGATTTTGTTATAGGGTTACCTAAGACATCCTCTAGACACGATGCTATCTGGGTAGTTGTAGATAAATTGATGAAGTCCGCACACTTTCTAGTGATTAGGGCTACTTATTCATTAGATAGATTAGCCCAGTCATATATGTGTGAAATAGTGTGACTTCACAAAGTATCTAGTAGCATAGTATCTGATAGAGACCCCAGATTCACATCAAACTTTTGGAGGTCGTTACAACATGCCTTAGGGACCAGGTTATAATTTAGCACTGCTTATCACCCCTAGACAAATGGTCAAGCTGAGAGGACCATCTAGACTCTAGAGGACATATTGAGGGCATGTGTGTTAGAGATAAGGGGTAACTGGGATACGTATCTACCACTAGCAGAGTTCGCTTATAATAACAGCTACTATTATAGTATCCAAATGGCCCCTTATGAGGCTCTGTATGGGAGAAAGTGTATATCTCCATTAAGTTAGGTTAAGCTAGGTGAGAGGAGTTTATTAGGACCTAAATTAGTTGACCAGACCACCCAATAAATAGAGATGATTAAAAGGAAACTCCTTACAGCCCAGAGTAGACAGAAGAGTTATGCCGATAGAAGAAGGAGGCCATTAGAGTTCGAGATTGGAGACCATGTATTCATCCGGGTGTCTCCAATGACTGGGGTAGGTCAGTGTATCAAGGTAAAAAAGCTCAGTCCTAGGTATATTGGCCTATTTGAAATCCTTGAGAAAATTGAACCCGTGGCTTATTGGATAGCCTTACCTCCAAACCTAGCTCAAATCCATAATGTTTTTCATGTCTCCCAATTGAAAAAGTATTTACCAGAGCTCTCACATATCATAGAATATGAGCATCTTCAATTGTAGAAAAATCTTTCCTATGTAGTGAAACCAAAGAGGATTGTGGATGCTAAGCTAAAACAGCTAAGAAATAAGAGCATCCCTCTGGTAAAAATAATCTGGAAGGGTCAATGTCCGAAGAGGCAACCTAGGAGCTGGAGAATGAGATGAGACAAAAATATCCAGAACTATTTCCCTAAGATATGTATTTAAATTTCGATGACGAAATTTATTTTGAGGGTGAAAAATGTAACGAACGTAATTTTCGTAAAACGACGAAATGAGCCATATAAAAGTAAGTCCTATGAAATGACCTAGATAATGTTCCAAAAAATTTGGGTTGAGTCTTAGACTCCTAAAAATGATAATTCTAGGCTCAGACAGAAAGAAAAATAAAGTTAGGATGGAGAAATAATTTACAACGAAAACTGACGAAACGAAATGGCATTTTCATAAATAAGTGTAACTTTTGAAAAACCACATAGGAGGGCATTTTAAATGAAATTTTTGAGTTTCCTATGGTACTCAAAGGCCCCAAAAACTATGGGAAGCCCCAGGACTTGTAAAGCCCCTCCGGTGTATGTTTTTCAACGTTAGTTGACTTGAACTTTCACCAGTTCGTTCGGTAAAGTTTTAGCTCCAAATTGAGTAATTCTAAAGGTATTTTATTAAATTTGGAATCTAAATTTTATGATGGAAAAGACGGTTCTCAAAATGGAGCTAAAACGAAGCCAAAACAAAATTGCCATTACGAAAGGGCAAAATTGGAAATAAAAGCTTCTAGAATGTCCTAAACACTTCCACACTTTTCTTCCATCTTCTCCCTTTTATTGAGCACGAAATTTTCTGCCCAAAATACAAAAGTTATTCTGCTCTCTTAGGTGCACAAGAAGGAGGAGAAAAAGAGGAAGAAAACCAAGGAGAAACTAGATAACTTCATGGATTTTCTTGCTCCATCTTCCTCCAATTTTGTTCTCCTCTCTTCCTCCTTTCTTTCCATGGATATTTTGAATGATTTGGTTCCATTTTTGGTCCAGACCTAAGGGGGAAAATTTGAATTTGCCAAGGAGAAGAGAACCAAGGAAGAAAAGCTTTGAAAAGAAGCTTAAAACTAAGGTATTTTTCCATTCTTGATGCTTCATCTTGGTCACTCCTCTTTTTGGTAGTTTCGACCAGCCTAAGGGGGATAGAAGGAGATGAATTTTGGGCAGAACTAAGGGATAAATCTAGGGAAAAGAGTGCAAGGATTACGAATATGGCAAGAAATTCCAAGAAAAACCAAAGAAAATCAAGTTAAAAAAGTATGGTGTTCTTGGAGGTTTTGTAAAATCTGATTTTATATGAGTAAATCTTTGACTATTTAAATGTTTCCTTGAGCTCCTAAGACCCCTAGAAACCTTCCCAAGTGGCTTTCCCATCAAGGAAAATTTTGAAACTCTAAGAAACCCTATTATGTGCTTGTCTCGGCCAAGGAGGATTCATAGGGCTAGGGAGTGTTTTAATTTGTTCTAACCTTAGTTTGGGACTCCATATGATGTTAGAAGATGGGAGGAACCATTGAAAAAAATTTAGGAGCCATAGGTTGGGAGATGGGACAATAGTGTTCATAATAGTACTTTATGAAGCAACTTGGTCTTTTAATGGTGCAATTGAATATGTGATGGCTCCAAAGACCTTAAATGAGTCCAAGAAGTCTAGAAATAACAAGAGATGGAGCCAAGAACTTGGATGATATGAGTTGCTTCAAGGGATTATTTATGGAACCAATATGCCTATTATAAAACCAAATGTGTGTTTAAGAGTGAACCTAGTGTCTTGGCTTCCTTCAAGTGTGTAATTGTGTGATGTTTGTGATGTCTAAGTCAAAAGAACCCTACTCCACCTAAGTGCTCTTGTGAGACCAAGGAGGGAAAGGAATTGGCAATGTAAGCTCGCATAAATTAAAAGGTAGCTCTCTACCTCATTCTCTTGCATTTTTGTGTGCATATGTATATGTTGTGTGCTTGTATATGCTCTTGTGAATTGAGAACATGCCACTTGATGCCTTGAAATTGCATTGGTACCAATGTGTCTTCTTGAATGATTATGGTTGTGGAAAGAGCTCATAAGGGTGAGGTGATACCAAAAGTCCCTTGATGAAGGTGAGGAGATGCCAAAAGTCTCATGGCATGGGTGAGACAAGGCCAAAAGTCCCTTAAATAGACGAGGCTAAGTCAAAAGTCCCTAGGCCAAGAGTGAGGCAAATCCAAAAGTCTTAAAAATGGGGTGAGGCTAACCAAATGTCCCTAGAGCATAAGAGTGGTCTTGACATGTTGATGTGGCATGAAATGAGATTTATTGCACACTTTATGCTTGCATATTCATATATTTGATGTATGTATGCCTTGAATGTGGTGTGAATGGGTGTGTCAGCTATTGAGGTCCTTAGAATCTCACTCCCCTTTCCCTCTCATGCTTAAAATGTTTAGGTGGTGCCCAAGGCTAAGGAAATGCAAGCCAAGAATACTAAATGACTATACTTTGTTTAATTTGTAGTTTAAATTGTAATGGAGTGTCAAGAAGCATTGTACATATTATTTTTGGTTGTGTAAAGCCTTGAGCATATGTAACATGATGTATAGACTATATGTATAATGTATGTAGTATTAAATCAATGAGATTATATTATTGGACCCTTGAATGGCATGGGTGTTTAGTGTATAAATGGATGTTAAGAGACTAAAATAAGATGCATGGGGTTTAGGACTACTTGGGCAGTCTTTACAAGTCGTGTTTGTACTTTGAAACTTACCTAAGAGGTACCAAACAATTAAGAAAGCCATTTGGGCAAATTGGTAACCCATATAAAGCAAAAATTTACCATTTCATGAGGCTATATCACTTCTTGTCCAAATGAGCTCTTCTTAGTCTGAAATTTGGCATGAATCTAGAGCTTATTGAGGGATTTTTGGAAAGCTAAAGTTGGTAATTTTTAGAGGTTTGTGAAATATTTGGTGAATTTTTGAAGTTGGAAATTTTTCTGGTTTTGGTCCTTGGTACTATAACACTGGTCTAAAATTAAATTCTGTCACCCATGGGGCAAATGATGTCCAATTGTGATGAAATTTTATACAAAGAAACTAGAAATTACCAGTGACTTGTTCCAATTAGAAGCATCTCAATTGGTGGTCTAGAGATGGAGATATAAATTTTTGAAAATTCTATCCAGTATTAGGAGTTTTGCCAGACCTGAGTTACTGTTCTATTGAATTCTGAGGTCTGGGCTACCTAAGCTAATTTGGAAATATTTTTTCCCTCTAGCTAACATCTACAGCTTCTAGATTAGTATCATTTGTATGGATTGGATTTTTTTGGAATTAATTGGATATTTTCAAAGTTTGCTCCAGAATTCTATGACATTTCCATAATGCAGTCTGATCTCTGGACCTTTTTAGATGTCAAACATTCTCTGTGATGGATGTTATGATTTGACATATTTTTACCATGAAGTAGACATCTGTAGGTTTCTATAATAATAAAGAATGCCTATTTCTATTTTTTTAGAATTAATTATGATTTTCCAAATTTGGACAGAGAAGAGGCAAAATCTGTCCAAAAATCAACACCCATGTTATATGCTTTATGTCGGTTTTCTTGAGTTGTGAGCCACATTTTATGATGCAAATGGGTTGTATATATGTAATTAAATATGGGAAGGTATAGTATGAATTCACACGGTCCACATGACACTGAACAAAATTTTTATACGCGACGCAATGCAAAAAAAATCAATACTTTAATGCCATTTTCTTGCCTCTCACATGAATTGATGATATGAGGTATAAAAATAGCATGGAATGAGCTAAGAAATTATGGTATTACACTCATCACATACAAGAAGACTTAGATCAAAATATGACCCTCTTGCACCCAAGATTGTATGTATACAACATGGCTCAGTACATGCAAGTTTATACACTAATGGCTATATTCTACCACAAAGTGACATACATCATACTCTCATGCTCATACATATGGTTCCATCATAAAATATGGTTATCTACATCATGTTATATCATAATTCATCATAAATGCAAAAAGTGTGCTATCCATACAAATCTAATATATTGATCAAATTTAAGTACATAACATATTCTTAATACTTCAATTCTAGTGTCTAACTTTTCTTAACTTCCTTGCCTTTGCTTAGAAAGCCTGAAATTCTTAGTGAGAATACATGGGTGAGATTTTGAGAAGAATTTCAGTAGCTAATCTCAACCAAATCCATGCATGTATGAACACCATGAGAAAATGTAATGCATGTGGTGTAACAACGCCATTCATATGCCTCATAACACTCAAATGCAATTTTTAATATAAAAACTCATTTCTCATCAAGCATGGCATAAAAAAAAAATTAGTTAGACTCAACTAAACTTAACTTAAGACTAAGGAAGAGCTATTGCACTCAATTCCATGCCATAAGGAACTAAAAGCCAAAACATAACCATTTTATATGCATAAAACTCATCATAGAAAACATATCAAGACATAGCTCATGAATACATCAAGCAACTACATATATAAGTATTTCAACTCATTTAAGCTAAGGAAAGATAAAAGAAAAACTAAGAGCCAGTGAGCACTTTGTTGATTTTGGACTAGCTTGGCCTACATATAGCAATTACAAGGCAAATCCACTCATTAGGATCCATTTTAGGTCTCATTAACTTTATTTAATTCCATTAAAGTCTAATGTGGAAATGAAAGCTAGTTTAGGTTTGTTAAGAGGCAACTCTTGTTTTTCTTTTTCTAGGCTCTAAATTTTCACTTGTTATAAGCCATGTAACCCTAATGAAACTCATTTGAATCATCATATGCTTAATTAAAGAGGTTTAAGGCCAACTTGCTTCTTTAACCCTATTTAAACTTTAAAATTTTAACTTTCAATTTAAGGCTTCTAAATTTAATCAAATGGTTCCATAATTATTTATTTATCATATCTAAGTCTCTTAAATTATTAGAACCTAAGAAAACACTCCTTAGGTGTACTAAACTCCTCTTAGTTGAATCTAATACATAAAAAGAGCAACATGGAGTTTTGTTTGTTTCTTCTAAGATTTTGTGCATGTGAAAATTCCTTGGCTTCTCTCTAGTTTAATTATATTCTCATATAGCTTAAAATGTCCTTCTAAGGTTCCATAACTCTTAAGGTGCAATTGAAATTGTAATTGACATAAGTAGCATTTCATAGGCTTTTAATGAATTCTATTAGTCCCATCTTATTCTCTTCACTCCCAAACCTCTAGTTCTGCCATGTTTTAGTCCAAAACATATTTCCTTTATAAAGCTCTAGGTTTGACTGAACATAAGGAGGAAGGAGAAGACAAAGAGAAGTAAGTATTCCACTATAATATATACCTTATTTCAATGCTTATTAAGAGAATTTAATGCTACAATTGGTTTCCTTAATTCTTCTCCTTCTTCCAAGAAACCAACCACTAAAATGCTTTTTTCAAGAAGTTAAAACTACCAAAAGAGAGAGCTTAGAAAGGAGAAGAAGATTGGTAAATGAAAGACCATGAAAAAGAGCATGATTTCTTACCTAGAATGGCTTTCTTCCTCCTCCTTCTCCCTCCTTTTCTGCATGCTTGAGCTTCTAGTTCAAAAGCTAAATAGGTCAGTTTTGGTCTTAAGGAGGGTGGCATGACACTAAATAGGAAGAAAAGAAGAGTTTTAAAACAATTTCCATAATTCTCATTATGCCTCTCATACTCAATTCCTGTATTTAGGCCCATTTTAGCTCCTTTTTAAGAACCATCTTTTCATATGAAAATTTAGATCTTCTAGTTTATTAAAATTATTTACTTCCCAATTTATAGGGTATAGAACCATCTCAAATCTTTTGGTTAAAATTTAAGGCAACCAATAGCCTAAAATGTATATAGGGAGGGTTTTGGTTATTCTGATGGATTTTAGGATTTTTAGGGCCTCTAAGAACCCTACTAAACTTAATTTTATCATTTAAAACTTTTTGGTTTGAGTTCCTAAAAAGTTACTCAGAATTACGATTTTGCCACTATCTTTTCAATATAAACTATTTAACCATTTTAGTTCTGGTTTTAGAGTATCTTTAGCTTTAGAATCTCATTTCTAAATGCTCAAGTTATCATTCTATCTTTACTTAGCCCTATTTCATTTTATTATGAGATTCTTTGTTATTATCTCACTAGTTTTCGTTCAATTTTAAAAGGACCAAGTATTACAGTCTTGTTGTTGGATTCCATTTCAAAAAAAAAAAAAAGGAACTACTAGTTCATCAAGATGATGCATAGAATTGATATTTATCCTAATTGAGAAATTTTTTTATGTATATTTTTTAAACAGTTTTTCAAGTACATAGGTCGCATAAGGAATAAATAGGTAAATATGGTATCATTCCCGCAAAGAAGGAATTTATTTACCAATCACTAAAATTAATCTTATTATCTAAATTAACCAATTGAAAATAAAATTGATAAAAATAAATTGAAAGCAATAGATTTGCTTAACAAACACTAACTATATATAGATGTAAGGCATTGGAACTTAAAATTCCTTATTTACTTTCCTAAGCATCATTTAGAATAAACTTATAATTTAATTCAATTCAATCAACAGAAATTTTATTAATATGAGTAAAATTCCATATCGAGATTAGTCATTGTGCTCATACTAAGTTTATGCTCTTATAATTATAAACTTAGTATAAATCCATTACATATAAAGGATTGAAAGCAAATATTCACAAGCCACTCAAATGTAATTCATATTTCTATAAAATTACTATATGCGTATATTATTCTAGTAATCTACACTATAATCAACTTTTTGATTTTCTCACAATGCATCAAATGAACAATAAGAGTAATATGAAAGAGTAATATATTAATTCAATACAAAATGGTTACAAGAGTAATCTGAAGTCAATTTAATCAGAAATAGGTTCATCTAAACTCTAGATAGAAGAATCTAGCTACTTATAATGAAAATCCACAAAGCAACAATGGAAGGAAACAAATCCATGTTCTAAAGCTAAAGAAGAAAATGAAAATAAAACAAATTGGCTGAAGTGACAATTCATTAGCAAGACCTTTAAACCTCTTCTTGTATCTAATGGATATCTAAAACACTCATTTAGACTATTCCTGAACCTCAATCTACATCTCTAGATCTCTTCTTGGCTTCCTCTTTCAAAAATTCAGCCTACCTCACAAAAAGCTCCAATTTTAGTCAAACATAGACAACCTAAATTGAAATCACCCATTTACACGGCCTACCCATTTAGGTTTATATAGTTATGTAAATTTACATGGGCAATATATGTAGGCCTCTAGTTTGCTCAACATCTTCCTTTTTTACATGCTCATGCTTACCAACATAGTGAGCCCATGTTCCTTACTAAATATGTTTGATTTCTCACTAATTCTCTTATGCTTTTCACTTTCCCTTGTACCTAATTAGATCATATAAAAAGGTACATAAAAATCACATAATCAAGATTTAATTATTCAATTTTATCTTAGAAAAAGCACCTAAATTTAACTCTCATCGAACTCCCCAAAACTTGTTTCTTTGCTTGTTCTTAAGCAAACTATATAATATGCTAACTATGCTCCTAATCTACTCATGATACTTGAAAAAAATGCAAAGTTATTAAATGTAAATCTTAATCAATCACACTAACTAAATTCAAAAAAAAAATGGTATTAAGTAAATAGAAAATTAAGCACATTCCTTTCCTTTTATTTCTCTCCACAGATACCTTTGCATAATCACCTAAAATAAATTCCTGACATAATTGAATAGTGAACAAATCATTAAAAAAGATTCCTCTCTTTTTAAGGTTAATAAAAAACACAAGAATTCTTCAAAAATATCAATACCCTTTTTTCCCCCTCAATGAGTGCATTTTACACTCCATCTTATTTCGTTTTTCCCTTTTTTTTTTATTGTAACTGAGTGCATTCTACACTCCATCTCAACCCATCACAAGTTTTTGCAAATGAGTGTGTTTTACACTCTTTTTCATTTATCACATGTGATTAGATGTACATTTTTTTTCATGAATTAAATTTAATTCAAAAGGAAAAAATGAAAAATTTTCACGTAACTCAACTATACTTCTACTACTAAATTCTTATATCACAAAAAAAAAAATTGTTTTAACCTAGTTTATAGCATATTGCATCTCTTTAACTCTAACATTGAGAACAATCGCAAACTATTTTTGATAACCTAGACATTCATCAAGCATCATTTATAGAAAATTTAACATAATTAGTCTCAATATGAAAACAATAATTTACTCAATTTAGGGACAAAAGAATCTATTTAAATTAATCCTCCTACCCCAAAATTAAACTTTGCATTATCCTTAATGTAAACAAATAATACAATTAATAATCAAGGGGTTTAAATACTCCCTTAATGTCATTACATTTCCATTAGAAGTATGAGGATAAGGAGTCTAATTGATTGATAGAAGATTCAAAATAGATTAATAAAATAAAGAGATCGATGAGATAATTATCAATACATAAAAATATAATATTAGTAAAGTTTACTACACAATACAGCAATTGTAAGATAAATGTAACACCATATTTATCTGGCTTACCTCATGGCATTTCTAGGTCTTATTCCATGCAATTCACAATGAAGCAAGAAGGATGGCATTGAAAATCATAAGCAAGTTGCATTTCACCAAGGGAAAAATTGCTCATTCGGTGTCCCATGGGCCATATGGACTCATCCATCTCATTCTCATATTTAAATATACAAATTCAACTCATCACAAGATCACACAGTGGCCCATACTTTGAGCAAAGGAAGCTAATACACAAAACATGCTAGTGCAACCTCCAATTGGTTTTCTAGATTCTGGGCCTGAATTTTGAAAAATCATAACTAATTTTAGAAAAAATCAAATTAGGCACACTATACCATTCTAGAAAGATACAGATGTCTACTTTATGTTAAAAATAAATCCAGACCACAACAGATATTTCTAGACGCCAAAAACTAATAGAATAGTACCAGAGGTCAGATGTCATCCCTAGTACTAATCTCCACTTCAAAAATTCATATCTCCTTGTTTAAAAGTCCAATTAGGGTGATCTTTATGGCCATGAAAAGAATATCACATCTAGTTTATACTGGTAAAATTTTATGAGCATTGGACATCATTTGTCTCATGAATGACACATCCAAAGTTTCTAACTATATGAATAGTACCTATATCAGTTCAGCAGAAAAATGACAACTTTGAAAATTCATAATTAACTCCACAAAGCTCCAAATAATCTGGTCTTTATATTTCCAAAAAGTTCTAGATTAGATCTACATGTATACCAAATTTCATGAAAGAATTCGTTCATTTGATTAGATCTTGATATTTGGTTGCAAAATGGCTCATTTTATGACATATAACGGGTCCAAATGGTCCATTTCAAGTTCTAAGACAACTATGACCACTTGAACACCTGGGATTGTAACGTCCCACATCGGCTGGAAGGGGCCTGTGCTGAGGCCTTATAAGTGAGAGCGAAGCTCTCCCCACCAGCGACGCGCTTTTGGGCTGAAATGAGAGTAAGCCCAAGGGACAAAACCCCAGCCACGTGGAAACCACGGGGTGCCGTAAATGGGGACAATACTGCTGGAGGCTCTGTGAGGAATTGGTATCAAAGCAATCCTGGCCCATGTGGCAGATCAGCTCAAGACAAAACCCCACCCTTGCTGGTGCAATGAGAGTAAGCCCAAGGGACAAAACCCCAGCCATGTGGAAACCACGAGGTGCCGTAAATGGGGAAAATACTGCTGGAGGCTCTGTGAGGAATTAGTATCAGAGCAATCCTGGCCCATGTACGACCCGAGGATGGGTTAGCCCCAAGGGGGGTGGATTGTAACGTCCCACATCGGCTGGAAGGGGCCTATGCTGAGGCCTTATAAGTGGAGCGAAGCTCTTCCCACCAGCGGCGCGCTTTTGGGCTGAAATGAGAGTAAGCCCAAGGGACAAAACCCCAGCCACGTGGAAACCACGGGGTGCCGTAAATGGGGACAATATTGCTGGAGGCTCTGTGAGGAATGGGAATGCACCAAAATGACTCTCTAAAGTTGTATCAAAGGTGCATGAACCCATATTTTTCAAACTCACTTATCCACCCCATGATAACACCAGATTACACATACTAGCTTTGACCATCTAATACCCAAATCATGTTATCTCATACATTTGGCATCAAATTTCATTCATATATCACACATTTTGGTATTTACACATGCTCATATAATTACATAACAATTTCATCATGAGATTACATCATATGCCATGTGTATGGCTACAAAAAAGGAAAAACTAGGCCTTTTCATGTATTTTAATGTCAATCTCCTTTTTTAAGGCTTGGTGGCCTCCATTGCTTTGCTCAATTGCTTCACCTAGCATGTTAAGACATTGAAGAGGAGGGGATGAGATTCAAAGAATCTCAATAGCTCATCTCCCATTCAATCACACATAAAGTATGCAATACAAGCCTTAAAAATACATGCATGGGCATGTTGGCATATGTAAGCATTCATGAAACATTCTTGGTATTTGAACAAATTATACGTAGCATACATAAGCTTGCAGAGTGAGTGGATTAGCCTTACCCATTTACTTATGGATTTTAGACTAGCCTCACCCATTTTTTCTAAGAGATTTTAACTCAACCTTAGGAGTCAATCTTACTCTTAGAAGACTCTTCAATTTGTCTTAACTAAGTTTTAGGGTTCTTGGCTCATCTTCACCATGGCTAGAGGGTTCTTAGCTTCTCCACACTCAAGCAAACCAAGGCAAGCATATAAAATATCATTTACATGCATAAAACATCATCATGGTACCATGGAATAAGAGCTCATGCTAAAATACTTTTCATAGCTCAAAACATATATACACACATTCAAAGATACTGTAAACACAAATTCATGCATGAGAGAAGGTGGAGAGAGCTACCTTGCTTGCATTTACACACTTTTTCCTTAAGTCTTGAGTTCTCTCCCTTGACTTCACACACCCAAGAAGGTGGAGATCATTTTCTTGGCCTAGACACATCATATAGAAGCGAATTACACTCTTGAATCAAATTCTAAGGCCACACATTCACTAGAAAAGCTAGGTGACTCATAAGGCTCTTTTATAGTTTGATAATGTACTTAATGAAGCAACCTTAGGAAAATATCATTTTGGCTCCATTCCCTTCATCTATTCATGATTCTTAACTCCATTTAACCCTCTTGGAGTCATCATACAATTAATTCAAGGAGCCTAGCTAGGTGTTACTTCTTTAAGTCATATTATGGAATATATAAGGCCATCTCACTTTCTATAGTTTCTAAAATTTTTTCAAGGCTTCATCTCATCCTCTTCCATCATACATAACTCAAAACTAAGCTTGGAACAAATTAAAACTAGCCCTTAGTACTTCATCTAGCCTAGGCTGAAACTATGCACTATATGAACACCAAGTGAATTTGCTTCATTTTCTTGATGGAAGGTGCATATGATGAGCCTTATAAGGATCTCAAGAGCTCATCCAAACACTCATTTAGGCCTAGGAACAATTACATTAAATCATATTTTCAAGGGATCTCATGAAACTCTAGGTTTGCTATCTTGAAAATCAATAGCTTTTACTTGGATTTCTTTGCATATTCTTACTCTCCTCCCTTGAATTCATAGAATTCACCCTTGGTTCTACCTAAAATTCAAGCCTTCTTGTAGCTACATATATGGGGCAAAATAAGGAGAAGAAAGGGGAAGGAGTAGCTACCATAGGATAGAGATTTTACCTTATTTTTCCTTATTTTCTTGCTTGATTCTCACTTTCCTTGGCCTCCTCTCTTCACATCTAAATTTTTCCCTCTATTCTTCCCTCAAAAAAGATCCAGAAACTTCAATAAAATCATAGGAAAGAAAACTTAAGAAGAAAGGAACAAGTTTGGAAGAAGAAGGAGCATTAAAATCCATGAAAATCCTTACATTTTTCTTGCTTTTTCTCCTTCTTTCTTCTCCTCCAAGGTGCACCTAAGAGAGCTGGTTTTTTGGGCAAAATAGATCGTGCAAATGAAGGGGGAGAAGAAACAAGAAACTTAAAGAGTGCTCAAGAAGCTTTCACTTTATTAAAAATTTCAATTTTGTCTTTCATTCTTGGCATTTTCGTTTCTAACTTGTTTTAACTCCTTTTTAAGAATCATCTTTTCCATTATGAAATTTAGGTTCCCAATTTAGTAAAATGCCTTTGGAATCACTCAAATCAGAGTTAAAACCTTCTCGAACAAATTTGTCAAAGTTCGAGTTTACTATTATTGGAAAATATCCACCGAAGGGGCTTTAGCTATCCCAGGGCTTCTCATGGTTTTTAGGGCCCCTGAAAACCTTGGAGAATTCAAAACTTTCATTTGAAAAGCCCTCCTGTGAAGATTCTAAAATTTTCTCAAAATGACAAAAATGCCCTTACATTTCGTCAACTTTTCGTCACAATTCGTTTCTTTATTCTAGCTCTATTTTTCTTTCCGTCTAAGCCTGGGATTCTTATTTTTAGGAGTTTAGAA
The DNA here is from genome assembly GCA_032878935.1 of Erythrophleum fordii. NCBI lineage: Eukaryota > Viridiplantae > Streptophyta > Magnoliopsida > Fabales > Fabaceae > Erythrophleum > Erythrophleum fordii. Next base: position 22,990,385 of record JAVQMF010000054.1, on the reverse strand, counting down.
TGCTTTTCAAATTTTTTGGGACCTTAACTAAGTCATTTCGGGGGATTTACTTTTGTATCTAGTGAATTTCATTTGTTTACAAAGAAACCATACGTTACGTTTCTCATATTTTCTCTCGTTTTCAAAGAACCGGATATTACAATAAACATAAGCTAAACAATAGGAACATATAACAAGAGGAATAAAGAATTAGGGTTTGAATAAGAGAAGGGAAGGGTTAGGTATGGACTAGGAGGTGGTTTAGGGTTAAAGGAATAGGTTTGAGCTTTTTTTTTTTTTTAAACATGAACACAACCCACTTGTGGGCACCATGAGTGAAGAAGAATTGAAAAGTAAGGATGAAGGATATAGTTGTGTAATTGGACATGGCTAACTCATATGCGCCTTAGGTTTATGCACTTTTTTTAAAGATGCAAGGCTACACTATCATATCCAGTTCTTTAAAACCAAACCAAAACCAATATGATAATGAAATAGGATCCTAAAGCAATGAAAGTTAAGGACAATTAAAGATAGAATGTTAATTGGGGCCTCTAGAAATGGGATAATGAAACCATAAATGACCCGAAATTGGAGCCAAAATGACTAAATAAAATAAATTGAAATTGCAGTGACAAAATCATAATTTTGAGCAAAATTTTAGAAACTTAAAGGAAGAAATTTTAAATGGCAAAATTGGGTTCATTAGAGTTTTTAAAGGCTTTGAAAATCATAAGAATAGTTAAAATGGCTAAAACCTTTCCAATATATGATTTAGAATATTAGTTGACTATAACTTTGACCAAACTTTTTGAAATAGTTTTAAATCTCAAAAATTTCAAAGTAAATGCTTTTAATAAAGTGGAGAGCCTATATTTTCATATGGAAAAGATAGTTTCTAAAAAGGATATGAAGTAAGCTCAAATGAAGAGGTTAAAGTGCAGAAACGTAAATGGAAATTTGAAAATATTTAAAATATCCATCCTTCTTCTTATTATAGCTATGCTACCTCATCCTCTTCTTTAAAACTAACTTAGAGGCTTCTAAACCAGCAGCCATGGTGTCTATATATGGGAAGGGAGGAGAGAAAAAAAAGCCAATAAGGTAAGGAAATTTGCACCATTTCAAAGGCCAATAAGCTTTTGTTTGATGAAAACTTAATAGAAACAATGGTTTTGAAGGATGAAGATTAAGATTATGCAAATGGAATTAACAAAGAAGCTAAAAAATGACTTATTTCTCACTTAAGGTTTAGGTTGGCCTTTGAGAGATTCAAAACTCTACGATAGTTAATTAAACCCTTTAATACCATAATTGAATGAGATATGAATCATGGATATCCTAAATCCTTGAAACTCCCTAAGAATTGAACAAAACTCAAAGGAACCCATGTATAGGGTGTGGTTTGACCAAGGCGTGGTTTGAGTGTCTAAGGAGTTGTTTCAATAATTATAAAGTTATAAGTGGTTTAGATATGAATTATAAACACTAAAAGAACTATTAGAATAAATTTAGAAGCCTTATTTTAAAAGATGAAAATTTTTAAAGTTCAATTAGGCCTTAGTTATGTATATGGTAACTCTAATGAGTTCTATTAAGGTCATATAGCTCATATTAAATAAGATTTTAAAGCCAAGAAGTTGAATTATAAGAATTGTTCTTATAGCATAGTAGTGTGACCATAAGCAGTCCTAACACCCTAAATTGTGTATGTAAGGCTAGTATGAGTATAAATATGGTTCCATTGATTATTTTGTACTATATTTAATATGTCTAGGCCAAAAAAGTGAGAGCATATCCAAGTGTGACTATAAGGCCATGGAACCAAGACAAGTGAAAAAGAAGAATTAATTGGAATTTGGGTGATAAGGTAGCTTCTCCTTCATTCTTTATATATATATATATATGGATGGTTTACTTGAGTTTCTTGGTTGCATATATGTATTGTTTGCCATTTATATGATTTGTTGATTGTTTGAATATATTATGTAATTGCATGATATTCAATTGCATGTGAGATTGGATTGGCTCTTGAATGGGTGAAGCTATGTTGAGAGTCCCTTGAAATGAGTGATGTGAGGCCAAAAATCTCCAAATATGGATAAGACAAAATCAAAAGTCCTAATTATGGATGAGGCTAAGTGTAAAGTCTCACATCGGCTGGAAGGGGCCTGTGGCTAGCCCATATAAGTGGGGAGAATCCTCCCCCTCACGAGCGCGCTTTTCCTACGGGAAAGGACAAACCCCAACGAACCGGGAAGGCAGGGTCAAAGACCCACGAACCGGGAAGGAAGGGACAATACTCGTGAGGGCTCTGTATGTGTTGGTATCAGAGCAATCCTGGCCCATGTGCGACCCGAGGACGGGTCGGCCCCAAAAGGGGGGTGGATTGTAAAGTCCCACATCGGCTGGAAGGGGCCTGTGGCTAGCCCATATAAGTGGGGAGAATCCTCCCCCTCACGAGCGCACTTTTCCTATGGGAAAGGATAAACCCCAACGAACCGGGAAGGCAGGGTCAAAGACCCACGAACCGAGAAGGAAGGGACAATACTCGTGAGGGCTCTGTATGTGTATTCTCCTATTAGGGAGCTCGTCTGACTAATTATCTGACCCCTATCTGTTTATCTTTCTAAGCTTAGCTTACTCATTTAATCATGACTAAAGCGAGGGCATCTCTGTAGCTAGTTTCTTAGCTCTTCCTCGCTTCCCTTTATGACTCAGGGGGGTCTATTATTAGGTGGTTTCCTTGACATCAAGATGTCTTATCTTTCCTTTTTCACTCTAGGGAGAATTTTCACTGAGCCTTTCATTCACATATCTCACATGGAATGATGCTATTGGTCATCTCCCTTAGGCTTCAGCTTATGCTTAGCCTAGGCTATCTATCTTATTAGACCTGTAGCTTATTAACTATCTTCATTCTCTTCTGAACCTTGGTTACTGGCTACTCATACTTACTTCAAGGTATTACCTATGAGGTATACCTTTCTAGGCCACTCACTAGGTGCCTCATCGCTGGTAGCCTTATCTCACATTATTTCAAGGCTACACTAGCATTTTATCATCAATGTCTCATACGGTAGCACCCTAGGTTGGAGTCAACACCTCATAGGCGGGTTTCAACAACCTAATTATCCCTGTGTCTAACTTTTCTATGTTGAGTTCTTTTTCAGTCTCAACTATTAGGCCCACGGATTTCTTACTAACTTTCTGTGACTATTTATTACTTCTTTTCCTTACTTATACTAAAGGTTCCCGCTCATTGTGGGTTGTATGACCTCTTATCAACTCCCTTCTCAAGTTGGCCTGAATGTGACCAACAAGGCATTTTATGGTGCCCTTTGCAGTGGCTAATTAGCCTTACTGTAAGGTTAAGGCACGTGAGTGATTAGAGCACCCAGTAGAGCATCAGCTTTTGTGAGGTAGAATCCAGACATTGAGAGTATATGTTCTGGATTGAGTTAGCATAACCTTAAAAATATTATATTGTGCTCCTAGGGTAAAGCTAAAGAGGCTGAATAGAGAGAAAGCCTAGCTCTGATCCAAATATAGACGCAAGCTGAGACAGACAGTTAGTGCCTTAGTACCCTCAGAGAAGCTCGAGAAAGCTAGAGACTGCCTAAGAAGGCGAGCCTCGTCTTATGTAGAGAAAGAAGGTAAGCCTAGAGAAAGAATGTAAGCCAAGAGCACTATAAAATGACATTCCTAGGATTTTATGAAATAGAATCCTCCTTACCAAGAGATGGTCTAGCTAAGAGTAGAGTAAGAATATGAGTAAAAAGTAGACCCCCTTTGATGTTACAGAGAGGGATTAAGTGGAGGAATCCTGGGAAAATTAGGTGCTCTTAAGTATAAAGAAACCTAAACTGGCAACTAAAACAGCTAGCAGTAGAATATCCTTTTACCTAAATAAGAGGATAAAGAAAGGTAGAAAGAGAAGGTATGACAACGTTAAGGCTGAGGACATATTACATTGAGAATAGACATTCAATTAATGTGCTTGAGTACTTAAGAAAGCACACTTGTCCTTGTCGTAGACGCCTTTCTAGCATGATAACGCCCGAAGAAAAATAGCCAGGCAATACAGGGAGATCTCGGGATATAGTAGATAAAGATTCTTACTTTCCCTGAGCACTCTACGAGAATAGGGTTGATAGAAAAAGGTAAGAGAAAGGTACTTTAGAATATTGGGAAACTTGTAATAAACAGGCAATAATGGCTTTGAGCTCAGTCATGAGGTGCCTGTGTATTAGTGTTTGATGTTATGGTTTGCTTGCAATAATGGTCACATGATATTAGGCCTGATCAACCTAATAATAATGTGACTTAAGTGCGTAGTAAATGATGACATCAATCACTAAAGTGTCCCGATAATCGAAAGGTATCCTAGTTAGAGAAAGATATGAGTCAGAAAAGAAAGGTAAAAGGGATTCTAGTAATATCAGAATGGTAAAGAAAGCATGTAAAAAGGGGTCCCTAGTAGAGGATGTTCATATTCAGTATGCATAGCCCGAGTCCCTTATAGTATATGTGAATGAAATGAATAGGGACCAGTGTATAGCCTCTCTCTTGCCAGAGATGTTAATCACATTCAGTGTGTGAGACGTCCTAGTGCCAAAGCACTTAAAAATAGAACATGGGCATAGTGAGAAATTGCAGGATATGAGAGGAAGGCTAGAACGAATATATGTAAAAATAAGTAAGTCAATAGAGTAAGAAAAGAAAGCCCAAGTGAAAAAGGGGTTGAAGTGGGAATATGAGGATCCTACGAGGAGCGATAAATAAAAATTAAAATGCTCCCTAGTATTAGTATGATGGGATCCTGGAGAATGAGATCACACAGAACCCACTTCGCACGAAGAGCATGATATACTTTTGAGTTTAGCCTCAGCTATTATGAGCGATGGTAACTAGACTTAGTGAGCATGTGTTTTACTGTCAGATACAGTGATCTTAGGCTTTGACATCTCTCAGAGATGGATCGCAGTAGATCCTAGCATATCACAGCTGGTTGCAGTAGACCCTAGCAGGGCTTTGAGAGGTCGTAGTAGACCTAGGGGTCACAGTAGATCCCACAGAGTTACAGAGAGCCCTAGCCACAACATGATGATCTCTGGTAGAGATGACAGCCTGAGATAGTTTTATAGAGTAGTTAGTCTCAAAGACTAGTACAGTTTCAGCTAGTCTTTGTCTCAAACTACAGATCTCCTAAGTCTAGTAGACCATTGCTATAGAGATACGAAGGCTTTACTCAGACAGTTAGACCACTAACTAGCTCTCTTCAGAAATGAGCATAGTATATGGGATGAGGAAAGCAAGAAATAAGCTTTCCAGAGTTAGAACCAGATGAACCACTACCTAGCAGACAATAGCCCTGACCAAGGGATAGAGAGATCCCTGTATGATAGCTTATGTATTCAGAAAAGGGGTCAGGTGCAGTTCTTATATGAGGTAAGTGGTACAGTATGTCTCTAGTGAGCAAAACTGTGAGAATAGCTAGCATCCCATCAGAACCCAGCAATAGTCAGTGGTAGTAGCTCTTTGGTGCCAGTATGAGACACATAGATTAGGCCAATCAATAATAAAATGAGGGACTATGAAATGCCACTATACGTGAGCAAAGAAAGTGAGAAAAAGTCCCGGCCTACAAAGACAGATATAGTAATAAATAGAGAAACTGGGACCATTAAAAGCAGAAACATCTCAAACGAGTTGTAATCCCAATAAGCAGTTGTGATATGAGGAAGAAATATCCAGAACTCTTCCCATGAGGTATGTTATCTAAATTTCGAGGGCGAAATTTTTAAAAGGGGGAGAGAATTGTAATGTCCCGTTTTCATTAAATGATGGAAATGGGCATGTTTTCAAAGCAAGTCCCCTGAGATGAGTGATTCAAGGCCAAATAAAATTTGGATAAAATTTTAAATAATAGAAAATGAGGATTTGAGCCTTGAGTTGCCCAGAAACCGGGGTCAGAGCAATTCGAAAAATTTGCCGAAAGGCCAGTGGCATTTTTGTAAATAAGTGTAATTTTAGAAAAGCCCCTAGGAGGGCTTTTTAAATGGAAATTTTGAGTTGCCCAGGATTCTCAGAGGCCCCAAAAACCATGGGAAGCCCCGGGACCGGTAAAGCCCCTCCGGTGTACCCTTTCCGATGTCGGTTGACCCGAACTTTGACCGATTCGTTTGGGATGGTTTTAGCTCCGATTTGAGTGATTCCAAAGGCATTTTATTAAATTGGGAACCTATTTGTTATGATGGAAAAGACGGTTCTCAAAAAGGAGCTAAAACGAAGGAGAAACGAAAATGCTAAGAACGAAGGGCAAAATTGGCATTAAAGTGTTAAAAGAAACTTCTTTCTTCTTCTTTATATGCCACGTTCTGCCTCCCCCTCTCCAAACCGACTTGCTTCTGCCCATTTTCAGAGGAGAACTCCAGCTCCTTAGGCGCACAATAGGAGGAGGATTTTGGAGGAAGAAATTCAAGAGAAAGGTAAGAAACTTTAAGAAATTCTATATCCTTCCTTCTTGAACCTTGCTCCTCTCCTCTCAAGCTTTCTTTCTATGGTTTTAATGGAGAGTTTGGTGCTGTTTTTGGGGTAGAACAGAGAGGGGAATTTCGAAAATTGAGGGAGTAAGCCAACCAAGTGGAAGAACAAGCCAAAGGAAGTAAGAAAACAAGGTAAAACTTCCATTCTTTGGTAGTTTCTCCCTCCCCCTTCCTCTTGCACGAATTTGACCACCATGAGCCCAATTCTTAGGGGCTGTTTTCTGTCCAATTTATGGAGGGATTAGGAGTTTTAGATGGCAAGGATTAAGAATGAACCAATAGAATCAAGAAAGGAGCATTAGGAAACAAAATGGAATCATTAGGGATCCAAATGCTCCCTTGCAAATCTGATTTTATATAAATGTTCTTAGGCTTAAATGAATGTTTAAATGTGCTCCTAAGATCCCTAAGAGGTCCCCCATATGTCTCTTCCTCCATAAAATGAACAAAACCCCATGGAAAGTTATGAACCTAAAAGTTGGAAAAGTGTAGAGCACTTAAGGGGATTGTAAAAACTGATTTAATCTATAAGTTCCCTTGGTTGTTTAAGTGTTTCCTTGACCTCCTACAACTCTTAACAACCTCCCTAAATGGTTCCCCCATCAAGGAAAAATCAAGAAGCCATGAAATCCCATTTATGCTCTAACTTTCGGGCAAGTAGGGATGGCATAGTTAGGGAGAGTTTTAAATTGTTTCAAGCCCATTTTTGAGTCATACATGATGAATGAATGTGAGGGGAAACCTTGGGAAAAATTTAGGAAGCTTAGAGAATGAGTTGGTGCTTTAGGTTCCATATTATGACCTAAGGAAGCAACATAATGTTAGGCCCTTTGTTTTAATTATGTGATGACTCCAAGAGGCTTAAAAGGAGTCAAGAATCATATTTGAAAAGAAAGAATGAGGTCTAGAAATCATTTGAGGGGTGTTGCTTCATTAGGTGCCTTTATGGACCATAATGGGGATTGTAGAGTAATCTAGGGTTTAAGCAAGTTGCATAGCCCTAGAAATTGTTTCATGAACTTAATTGGCTCCCATAATTTGTGTCTAGGCCAAGTGAAACTATCTCCACCAACTTGTGGGTGTGTGGCTAAAAGAGGAGGCTTGAAAGCTAAGGAAAAAGTGTATGTTTGTATACAAGGTAGCTCTCTCCACCTTCTCTCATGCATGGATGTGTGTTTAGCTTGTTTTAGAATGTGTGTATGTGTATTTTCAAGCTTTGAAAAGTATGCTAGCATGCCTTTATATGCCATGATACTTGGTGCCATGTTATGTTTTTAAATGAATCTATGATGTTTGTATGAGTTTACTTGAGTGTGGAAAGGCCAAGAACTCTTCCCTTGGGTGAGGATGAGCCAAGAACCCTTGAGCTTGGTTGAGACAAAGTAAAGAGTCTCCCAAAAGCAAAGTGGGCTCCCAAGAGTATAGTTGAGTCCAAAGTGCTCAAAGAATGGGTGAGGCAAGTCCAAAATCCACGAGGATAAGTGTGAGGCCAATCCAAACACTTAGTGAGCTCTTGAATGTCTTGTATGATTGATTCACATGCCAAGTTTGCTTTTAAAATGCCTATGACTTATATTTCCTCCATGCATGCATTTGAGAAGCTTGCTTTGCACATATTATGTATGATTGAATGGGGGATGAGCTATTGGGATTCTTTGAATCTCACTCCCTCCCCTCCAATGCTCTAACATGCTAGGTGGACTAAGGAGTTATGGTGAAGGGAGCCAACAACCATGAAAGATAGAGATTGACAAGCCTAGGCCTAGCTTTCATTCTTCTTGAACCTATAATGAGGTTTCACAAAGTATATGATGTTGTAAATGTACCATGACCCTTGAGGCATGTATAAATACACCATTCTATGATATTTATATGTATGAATATGATGTATGACCTCTAGCATATGTTTTGAGTATCTAATGCCAAAGTATGAGAATTGAAAGTTTGATGGAAATGTGTATAAGTGAGGGTGAAAAGGCCAAAATGAGATGCAAATGGTTTGGGACCATTTGGGCAGCTTCCCCAAGTCTTAAACATGCTTTTAAACTTGCCCAAAAGGTGCCAAGACCAAAGGAAATCCATTTGGCAATTTTGGTACCCAATATGGAGCCAAAATTGACCATAATGGAACCCTATACTACTTTTTAGCCAAATGAGTTAGTCTTACCCTGAAATTTGGCATACAATTAGGTCTTATTAAGATCTTTCTGGGAAGCTAAAGATCATAATTTTTGGAGACCCAGAGAATATTTGATGAATTTTCAAAGTTGGGATTTTCTATGGTTTCTGGTATGTGCACTGTTCATTCTGGCAGATTTGATTTTCGTGTCACTAGATGGCCAAATGGTGTCCAATACTTATTAACTTTTATGTGCATAAACTAGAGGTCATAAGCTTTCTGTGGCCACCGAGATCACCTCATTTGGAGGTCTGAGCACAGAGTTATGCATTTTTGAAAATTGCTGTCAGTAACAGTGGCGACTCCAGAGCTCAATCACTGTTCTATCAGTTCCAGATACCTAAACGTATCTGTTTCATTCGGAAATTATTTTTAGTGTCAAGTTAACATTTGTAGCTTCCCAGAATGACTGAATGTGTGTGATTTCGATTTTGGTAGAATTAGTTATGAATTTCAGAAGTTTGCATCAGTAACCTGAATCATAGCCCAGGCAGACAGTGAGTCTGTAGCTTTTTGGATGTCAAACGTCCTGTGTGATGAATGTTGTGACTTGGACGTATTTTTAGTGTGAAGTAGACATCCTGAGCTTTCTAGAATGGCAAAGAACACATGATTTCGATATTTCTAGATTTAGTTATGAGTTTCCAAAATTTGTGACAGAAAAGAGGAAATTCTGGACGAAAATGCAAACATGAATTTTAATGTGTTCCTTTGCTTTCCACGAGTTGTAGACCAAATTTGATGATGGAAATGAGCTATATTCATGTATTTAAGTATGAGAATGTGATAGATGCATTCATATGGCCCACGGGACTCCAAAAGAAAAATTTTACCAGTAGAGAAATGCATTTTAATTCATAACTCCCTATGCCACTCGAGTGTTTCCATAGAACAAACATAAGATGAGGCATGGGAATTGCATGAATTGAGTCCTAGAAGTATGGTGTTACACTAAGTCAAAAGTTTCTAAAAGTGGATGAGGCTAAACCAAAAATCCCTAAATGTTGGATGAGGTTAGGCTAAAAGCTTCTGGAGCTTAGTTTTGCTTTTAAATAAGCCATAGGATCCCTAAAACATGATTTATGGTTTTCTTATGGTTGTATGACATGCATACTTATTCCCATGTACTTAGGTGAACCATATATGTGCGGTTGAATGTTGGATTAGTTACTAGGATTCCTTAAATCTCATTATTTCCTTATTTCCACTAACTATAGCCAGGTGAATCTCAAAGAAGAAGAAATGATGATCAAAAAGCCTAGAAGAGCACTCTTAAAATTGGATTTAGTTTGGAAAACCTTATTGCATACATGAATTTATACTCTTATATTTTGATATATAGATATGTAAATATATTTTAAAAATGCTAGTTTATGCTTTAGAGACCATTTATAGGTTGTAACATGTGATATAATGTAATTTGGTACCTTAAGTTCTTATATGTATGTATGTATTCTTACATGTGGAAAGGTGATTTTGAGTTGTATGGCAATTATTACATGTTGGACCAGCCAAACATGATGCATTTATGGATTGAAACTTGTTCAAAAGAAGAAATGACATTTTAAAGCTCATTTGGTATTATTTAGAACCAAAATTTAGTCCATTTAAGCTATAAAATGTTCCCTTACCCTTGACAACCCAAACGAGTGAGTCTTAGGCTACAATTTGATGGGCAATTAGAGGACATTGAGAGATTTTGATAGAGCTAAAGATCATAATTTTTGGATCTCTATGGAATATTTTATAAAATGTTAAAATTAACTAAATTATACATAAAATTCTAATGTACTTTTCATATAATGCATTTTTAGATTTCATGGTTTTTGAAGGGTCAAATGGATTTTTTTAATATAAAATTTTTACAACAAATAGCTCTCATTATAATCTTTTTGAAGACATTAATTTGCATTAGTCAAAATTGTTAAGTTCAAGTTATAAATTTCTAAAATTTGAACTTAATTAGGTGTTCAAAGGTCAAAATGCGCAATTTGCTTGTTCCATGGATTTGGTTCTTGGATATGTGCTATATGGATTGTAACAAATTGGTTTAGCATGAATTCAAGGAATGGAATGATAAAAATCCATATATGAGCATTATGAAACCTATTGATGCTTTCAGTAACAAAAATTTCCACTGTTAAAGCTTTAATTATCATATTTTGCTACCAAAGGGTGTATGTATGACATACACAATCATGTATATTCAAACGACCAACCCATGTCTATAATGCCATAATTTCTAGCTCATCTCATACCTTTTAATAACTCAAGTTCATGGATCATGTGAGTTACCAATAGAAAAGGCAATAAAAATAATGAATATTTTCGCGTTGTATCGTGTATAAAAATTTCATTTAGTGTCACGTAGAACATGTGAGCTCATACAATATATTCTCATATTTATTTACATGAATGTAACTCATTTGGATCATAAAATATGGCCTAAAAATCATGGAACTCAAAGGGAAACTTAAAATATACATATTAAATTTCAGCCAGAATTTGCCCTTTTTCTATCCAAACTTTGAAAAATTATAACTAATTCAAAAAATATTAAAATTATATGTTCTTTGCCATTCTAGAAAGTTATAGAGGTCTACTTCATACTAAAAAATTTTCTAGATCATAACATCCATCACAGAGGACATTTGACATCCAAAATTGTCCAGAGGTCAAACTACCCATTGATGCTGTCACAGATTTCTATAGCAAACTTTGAAAATGTCCAATTAATTCCAAAAATATCCAATCCATGCAAATAATACCAATATGGAAGTCTATGGATGTTAGCTAGAGGGAAAAAATAACTCCAGACTAGCTCAAGCACACCCAGACCTCAAAATCTAATCAAACAGTAATAGAGGTCGACTGGAATCCTTGATACTGGATAGAATCTTCAAAAATTCATATCTCTCTTTCTAGATATCCAATTGAGGTGCTTCTAGTTGGCACTAGTCACTGTAAATGTCTAGTTTCTTTGTATAAAATTTCATGTCAATTGGACATCATTTGAGCCTTGTGTGACAGATTTCATTTTCGAATCAGATGAATAGTACATCAGACCAAAATTAGAAAATTTGCCAACTTTGAAAATTCATCAAATATTCTGTAGACCTCTAAAAATTATGCTCTTTAGCTTTCCAAAAAGCTCTTAACAAGCTCTAATTGTATGCCAAATTTTAGAGCAAGAAGAGTTCATTTGGCCAAAAAGTAATATAAGGTTCTATTATGGTCAATTTTGGCTTTCTATAAGGTACCAAATGTCCAAAGGACACTAAAATGTCCAAATGGCTTTTCTTTAGTTTTGGCACCTTTTGGGTAAGTCTAAAAACATAATTAGGACTTGTGTAAACTGCCCAAATGGTCCCAAACCTCATGCATCTCATTTTGGCCATTTCATCCACACATATGCACATTTTCATCAAACCATTCATGAAACTAATTTGCCATCATATACTCAATTCACATTCTAGTAGCTACATAACGTATCCTCTCATTCATACATGGCATAATATCATAATTACACATGGTCAAGAGGTCATAGACCATATACATCATGGGATTACATTCTTTGACACAATTATAGCCTTAAAGAACCAAAAACTATGCATTAGGTTGTCAAGCTCTCTTCTTTAAGGTGGTTGGCTTCCATTATCTTGTCCACTTGGTCCACCTAGCATATTAGATCATTGGAGATGAGGGAATGAGATTCAAAGAATTCTAATAGCTCATCTCCCATTCAATCACACATAACATGTGCAAAACAAGTCTTGAAAATGCATGCATGGATAAAATGAAAGTCATAAACATTTAAGAAGCAAGCTTGGCACGTGAATAAGTCATACAAGACGTCTAAAAGCTTACCAAGTGGATGGATTGGCCTCACCCTTTTCCTCATAGATTTTGGACTTGCCTCACCTATTCTTTAAGAGATTCTTAGACTCAATCATGCTCTTGGGAGCCCACTTTGTTTTTAGGAGACTCTCTACTTTGTCTCAACTAATCTCAAGGGTTCTTGGCTCATCCTCACCATGGTTAAGAGTTTTTGACCTTTCCACACTTAAGCAAACTCATACAAACATCATAGCATCATTTAAAAATATAATATGTCATCATAAAATCATGGTATATAAAATCATGCTAGCATACTTTTCATGGCTTGAAAATACATATACACATATTTTAAGACAAGCTAAACACACATCTATGCAAGAAAGAAGGTGGAGAGAGATAACTTGCACACAATCACACATTTTTTCCTTAGAATTCAAGCCTCCTCTTTCAGCCACACACACACAAAAGTGTGAGGGAGGTTTCTCGAGACCTAAACACAATTTATGGAAGCCAATTAGGTTCATAAAACAAATTCTAAGGCCATACAACTTGCTTATATACTAGGTTGTTCTATAAACCCCATTATGGTTCCATAATTGCACCTAATGAAGCAACACCCCTCAAATAAATTATAAGCTTCATTCTTTCCTTTCAAATATGATTCTTGACTCCTTTTAATCCTCTTGGAGTCATCACACAATTAAAATAAGGAACCTAACTACATATTGCTTCTTTAGGTCATAATATGGAACCTAAAGCACCAACTCACTTTCTATGAGTTCTAAATTTTTTTCCAAGGCCTCCCCTCATTTTCATTCATCATATATGACTCAAGAATGGGTTTAGAAAAATTTAAAACTCTCCCTAGCTACCCTTTCCTTGCTTGGACGAGACTATGGAACTTATTGGCATTCATGGAGCTTTCTTTCTTTTCTCAAGGGAAGAAGCATATGGGAAGCCTCTTAGAGATCTTGAAAGCTCATTTCAACTCTTAATTAGACCTAGGAATTATCATACAAAATCAGATTTTACAAGGTGCACACAAAACCCTAAAATTTACATATTAAAATCTAATGATTTTTTATTAATTCCCTTTGCATATTTGATAATCATGATATTTTATATATTTTAATCCCCTAACTTAGGTGTTTTAGTGTGCAATTATGGTTTTAGAAATTTAATTAAGTGGAATTTGATTTTAATTTGCCATTTTTACAATTGAGGAATTAATTTGCAAATTATTGATTCTTAATGCTTAAATTCATCTTAAATAAATTTTGAATATTTCCACTTAATACCTTCCAATTTTTGTGTGCAGAATTTCAATGGACAATTAAAGCTTGGATGGTAAATTGAATTGGAGAAGGTATGAGGTTCAAACACCATGCAATCCTAAGTGGCTGGAACAAAGAAGAGGCAACACAATGAATGGAGCTGCATGAAAGGAAGCTTGAAAGGAAACTCGTGGCAAGGGAAGAAAGCAAAACAAAGGAAGTCTGGGCTGGACAGCAACATGCAGAACCTCGTGAGCAAGAACAAATGGGAGGCAGCATTGACGGGAGCTACAGCGAAGCTAAAACGTAGATGCATGAAGACGTTGAGCTGCAAGAAGGAGGCTGCCACATGCACAAACTCATGCAGAACTGCACGTTGAGAAACAGAGGAAGAAGACTCGTGGAAAAGTTGCTGGAACAGAGGAAGGAACAAACACGCTACATGGTTGGAAGAGAGATCACGATGAAAGACGCTGAAGCTACGCCTGGACAGCAACGTGAAACAGAGACAGCCACGAGTTAGAGAAGAAAGAAACACATGCAGAATTACGTCTGGACAGTAGCTGCAGAATGAGCATGAAGCAAACTCGAAGCAGAGAGAAAGGAAGCTCAGTAGCTATAGAATGCGAATAAGCCACATGCAGAAGCTGAACATGGAGCAAAAAGCACGATTGAACAGAAGAAGAAGGAAGAATGGAGCTTCGGGTTGAGAAGTAACAGCAACGCACGAAGAAGAAGCTTACATGCAGAAGTTACGTGCTGTGGCTGGAGCTACGTCTGAATGCACATGGAAAATAATAATAAAATGAAATGGGGCCCACATTCACATAAGCAAAGAAGAAAAACGCATTCGGGCTGACGTGGGAATTGAGTTGGAAGATGAGGAATAATTGCGTGACTTCAGCGTGCAAAATCAGAAGCTGAGGGGCACGTGATTAATTAGGAGAATGTGAAAAAAAAAACCTAGAGAGAACGCTACGGAGAGGGGGGGAAGGAGAAAAAAGATGCTGTGAGATACATCGGTTGTAGAGGAACATGAGACGGCAGAAAAAGAACGAGAGGTTCCAGCGTTGAAGGAGAAGAATTTTTTTTTCTCGATGGCTGCAGTCTCTTTGATCGATTCTCCTCCAATTGATTCCTCCATGGCAGCTTGAATTCCTTTTGGTGGCTAGCTGAAGATTGGATTCTCCTAGATGAAGATTTGAGCTCCACATCTCTTCATCAATTTGGATAAAATCCTCTTGCTCAATCTTTTAATTTCAATATTAGTTCCTTTATTAATTTGATTAGGTTTAGCTTATTGGTTTAGGAATTTAATTAGTGAAATTACTGGATTGAGTTAATTCTTGGATTGATCTTAAATCGAATTTCAGAATTTTATTTGTGATCATTATCTGTTTGTAAAAATTCCAGAATTAATGCTGTACAATTGACCTCTAAATTCCTCTTGATTTTAGGCTAATTGATGCAATTGTTATTGGATTAGTTGGCTGGAACTTTTGTGCAATTAATTGCTTGAGGGGTTAATTAATCTAATTGGTGAATTAGCATCTTGAGTGAATTGTGCAGTAGCTTTCATAAATCAATCAAAATTAGTGTAGTGTGTTCTTATTTTTAATTCAATTAATTAGTTGTTTAAGGTTTCTTGTGGTTGCAAAATTCTTTGAACAATTGATGAATTGGATCTTGGATGGTTATTCAAGAGCCTTATGAGGGATACACTAAAGAGCAAGAACTTAATCAAAAATTGGTAAGCTAAAAAGAGCAAGGATAATTGAACTCTAGGGAATCCAATTGAAAGCTAGTTACCACATTTACTTGACTAATCACTTGACCTTAGTTTTAGATTTCTAATTCTTGTCAATTAACTTTAGTTCAATTAAATTCTAGCATATCAAACCCCCCAAAATAAGTCCTAATTAGTAATACTTAGAACACTCTTCCATAAACAATTTAAGGCACAAACTCCTTGGAAAGATGACCTAGGTTGCACCATTATCTACAAATTTATTTTGCTACCTAGTTTTATTTGAGATTGCGCGACACGATCATCAAATTTGTCGCCGTTGTCGGGGAGTTTAGTTTCTTAATTGTTTGGAGAGATTTCTTAGTATTTTAGCCCTGTTTTGAACTTGGAATTGGTCCATTTCGGTTGCTTGAATCATCTTGCCTGCTTGCTGGAATTTTCGTTTGAGGCACCCAGAAAATTCTCAAATTCTGTTTTCCAAGGTTTTTGGCTGTTTTGAGCAAAAGTAATAGCATAGCTATTAGGTGCACTATTTTTTGGCCAAATTCCAACGTTTGGAGCACTTTTTTTTTTTTGAATTTTTTAGTATTTTTTCTAATTTTTATGGATTTTCTGTTTTAATTTTTCTTTGTTGATTTTTGTGTTCCTTCTTAGTTTTTGCTTGTCTAATTGGTGTATGACAAGAAGCTTTGGTGAAAAATTAATTGATTTGGATCCAGAAATTGAAAGAACCTTTAGAAGACAAGTAAGGATTAGGAAAAACAAGGATAGTGTAGGAATTAATAGCTCTATTTCGTCTGCTTTTGATTCTGTGCAAGGAATTGATTGTGCACTTCAATTTGCTAGTGATAATATGGCTGAACAAGATCAAATAAATGCTAACAGGAATATGCATGTTCAGGCTAACTTGAATGTGAATGCAAATTTGAATAATAACATGCATACTAGAACTATTAGAGAATTGACAGCTCCTAATGTGCATTATCAAAATCTTTGCATACAATATCCAGAATTAGATGCAAATTTTAAGCTTAAATTTGGTTTGATTCACTTACTTCCTAAGTTTCATGGACTTGCAGGAGATGACCCTCACAAACATCTAAAAGAATTCCATGTTGTATGTTCTACAATGAAGCCACAAGGTGTCTCAGAGGAACAAATCAAGCTTAGGGCATTCCCTTTTTCCTTGGATGGTTTAGCCAAGGATTGGTTATACTATCTACCTCCTGGTGCCATTACTTCTTGGGACCAACTGAAGAGATTATTCTTGGAGAAATTCTTTCCTGCATCTCGCACTGCATCAATAAAGAAAGAGATATGTGGGATCAGACAAAATGGTGAAGAGACTTTGTATGAGTACTGGGAAAGATTCAAAAGATTGCTGGCTAGTTGTCCTCACCATCAAATTTCTGATCAGTTGCTCATTCAGTACTTCTATGAGGGGCTATTGATCATGGACAGAAATATGATTGATGCTGCCTTTGGTGGAGCCTTAGGTGATCTAACACCTACGGGGGCCTGGGAGTTGATTGATAAGATGGCTCAGAATGCTCAACAATTTGGGTCCAGATCAATGCAAACAGTAAGAGGAGTCAATGAAATGTGTGCTCCAGACTATGGTCAGAGAATTGAGAGCAAACTTGAAGTAATGTCTACTGTGCTCCAAAAGCTTGCTTTAGATCGGCAGCAGTCATCCTCCGCTCCTTCTCAGACTTGTGCACCACAGTCTTACCCTACTCAGACATATTCTTATCCATAGTGTTATGCATCTGGACAGACATCTACCTCGACTACCTTGGTAGGACGCCTGTGTAATATATGCTGTTTGGCCACACATACTACTGAACAATGCCCTATGTTAGAGGATAGGGTAGAGGCTTGTGCTGGGATGTTTCCAGTTAGGCCAATGCAACAAGGGCAACAAAAATATGATCCCTATTTTAATACATACAATCCAGGATGGAGGGATCACCCCAATCTGAGATATGGGGGAGGGCAACAAAATAGATACAATGTTGTAGGACCTAGTGCACAGTCTTCCCAGCCTATTAGGCAGCCAGTTCCTATACAGGAGGAATCAAAGAAAGGGGATAATATGGATGACATGATGAAGCGTATTATGGAGAGTCAAGCACAAATGTTGCAGCAACAACAACAGCTTCAGGCGAACTTACAAAATTTAGAAATGAGGGTTGATACTCAGTTAGGCCAGTTTGCTACTTCTCTTAGTGAGGTGAAATCTCAGGGTTCAAGCCAATTACCCTCACAGATAATTGTTAATCTAAAGAATAGTAGCAATGTCAGTGCCATCACTCTTAGGAGTGGAAAAGAAGTTCAGGGATCCTCAGATACCACCACCATGGATAAGTCGGCGTCATCAAAAACACACGTCGCACCAAATGAGCCTAATAATGAAGAGGAGCCAAAGAAAATTTTTCCTTTCCCACATAGACCTACCTTGGGAAAGAGGCAAACTGAAGCAGATGCAGAAAAAGAGATTCTTGAGACTTTTAAAAAGGTTGAGGTTAATATACCCCTGTTGGAGGCAATCAAGACCATCCCTAAATATGCCAAGTTTCTCAAGGAGATATGCACTAACAAGAGGCATCTGAGAGGGAATGAAAAAGTCAATTTTGGCAAGAATGTTTCAGCACTCATACAGCCAACAATGCCCACTAAGTGTCAAGATCCGGGCACTTTTACAATTCCATGCACCATTGGAAATTTTGAGTTTTCTGATGCTTTAATTGATCTTGGTGCTGCTATAAATGTTACGCCTAAATCTGTTTATTCATCTTTGCAGGTGGGAGAGCTGAAACCTACCGGAGTGGTTGTGCAGCTGGCAAATAAGAGCATTGCTTATCCTTCAGGAGTGTTGGAGGATGTTCTGGTTAAGGTAAAGGATTTGATTTTTCCAGCTGATTTTTATGTCCTTAATATGGAGGATGATAGATATAAATCTAGTGGACATGCCCCACTCATTTTAGGTAGACCTTTCTTGAAAACTGCTAAAACAATTATAAATGTGCATGAGGGTACTCTTCAAATGGAGTTTACTGGCAATGTGATACAATTTAATATATTTGATGCCATGAAATACCCTTGTGATGATAACTCTGTTTTTAGTATCAGCCTGATTGATATGTTAGTTGATAATGCCAGTGCTAATTTTAGGGATAGTTTGTTGACTGAATCCTGTGATATCGCTGATCTTGATGATTCTTTGAGACATAATTGTGATGACTCTCATTCTTGCACTATATGTAGAGAAATTGATGAATTTTGAAGCTTGTATGATGAGATTAACTCTACAGAATCTATTACTGATCAGATTGATTCTATTTCATCTAGAACATCTGTTGATTTTACCGGTCTTGTTGATCTTTCTGGTACTGATAATTCTTTGCATGTTGATATGGATAGTTTAGGAAATCATGATGCTAATATTCACTTGACTACTGATTCTTTTGATTCTTCCCATACTATTGATATCCCCAAGGATAGGGAAGTTGTTTCTTCTATCTGTGAGTTGTCTGAACAGGTATTTGGCATGAAAGAAATTGAACAACTCATACCTTCGGTTGAGCAAGCTCCCACCTTAGAGCTCAAACCGCTTCCAGACAATCTCAAGTACACCTACTTGGGGGAAGATGAGAAGCTTCTAGTAATTGTGGCTAGTGACATTATTCCAGAGGAAGAAGAGAAGCTTCTTGAGGTCTTAAGGAGGAGAAAATAAGCAATAGGGTGGACCTTAGCTGACATACCTGGCATTAGCCCTGATACATGCATGCACAGAATTCTGTTGGAAGATGGGACAAAGCCAGTAAGGCAACCTCAAAGGCAACTGAACCCACTTATTCTGGATGTGGTTAAAAAGGAAGTTTCTAAACTTTTATCTGCTGGTATTATATATCCTATTTCTGACAGTCAGTGGGTTAGTCCTATGCAGGTGGTTCCAAAGAAATCAGGGATCACAGTGGTCCGAAACGAGAATAATGAATTGGTACCCACCCGTGTACAAAATAGTTGGAGGGTTTGCATTGACTATAGGAGGCTTAATTTAGTCACTAGAAAAGATCATTACCCCCTCCCATTTATTGATCAGATGCTTGAGTGTTTAACTGGTAAATCTCACTACTGTTTTTTGGATGGATTTTCAGGGTATTTTCATATATGCATAGCCCCGGAGGATCAAGAGAAGATGACATTCACATGCCCATTTGGAACATATGCCTACAGACGAATGCCCTTTGGTCTCCCTGGGACCTTCCAGTGGTGCATGGTTTCCATTTTTAGTGATTTCCTTGAACATTGTATAGAAATTTTTATGGATGATTTCACTGTATATGGGAACTCTTTTGATGATTGCTTATGTAGTCTGGATAGAGTCCTAGCTAGATGCATAGAGAAAAACCTTGTACTTAATTTTGAAAAGTCTCATTTTATGGTTCGGAAAGGCATTGTATTGGGTCATATTATATCTGAACAGGGCATAGAGGTAGATAAAGCTAAGATAGATGTTATAACCTCTCTTCTATACCCGACATGTGTTCGGGAGGTCCGATCTTTTCTAGGTCATGCAGGTTTCTATAGAAGATTCATTCAAAATTTTAGTAAAATTGCTTTGCCATTGTCTAAGCTGTTACAAAAAGATGTTGATTTCCAGTTTGATGATGCATGTAAAACAGCTTTTGATGAACTTAAGAAATGCTTGACTTCCCCACCCATTATTCAACCCCCTGATTGGACCCTCCCATTTGAGCTTTTATGTGACGCATCTAATTTTGCTGTAGGTGCAGTCTTGAGCCAGAGAGTGAATAAGAGGTCCCATGTGATTGCTTATGCATCCAAGACTCTGGATGGGGCCCAAGCAAATTATACAACCACAGAAAAAGAGCTTCTTGCTATTGTTTTTGCTTTAGATAAATTTAAATCATATTTGCTTGATACTAAAGTCATTGTTTTTACTAATCATGCAGCCTTGAAGTACTTGCTGAAGAAGCCTGATGCAAAGCCAAGATTGATCAAATGGATGCTTCTACTTCAAGAATTTGACATTGACATCCGGGATAAAAGTGGAGCTGAAAACTTAGTGGCAGACCACTTAAGCAGAATTGAACCTTCAAAGGTAAATTCCTTACCTATTGATGATGATTTCCCTGATGAGCATTTATGTGCTGTGCATGGTTTTTATCCATGGGATGCTGACTTAGTGAATTATCTAGCTGCCTCTGAACTACCTGTTGATTTGACTAAATATCAGTTGAATAAGTTTAGGAGTGAAGCTAGGTATTATATTTGGGATGATCCATATTTGTGGAGATTATGTAGTGACCAAGTGATTAGACGTTGTGTGCCTGATATAGAATTTGATTCTGTTTTAAATTTTTGTCACACACTAGCATGTGGAGGTCACTTTAGTCCAAAATGCACAGCTAGGAAGGTTCTAGATAGTGGATTATATTGGCCTACCCTGTTTCGTGATGCCTTTGATTTTTGTAAAAGATGTGTTAGGTGTCAACAAACAGGTAGCATATCTAGGAGAAATGAAATGCCACAACATCCCATCTTATTTTGTGAAGTCTTAGATGTGTGGGGCATTAATTTTATGGGACCTTTTCCTAATTCTTTTGGCCTTTCATACATCTTATTGGCTGTTGATTATGTTTCGAAGTGGGTGGAAGCCAAACCCACTAGGACTGATGATTCTTCTGTGGTTGTAGAGTTTGTTCGCTCTCACATTTTCTACAGGTTTGGTATTCCGAGAGCCATTATCAGTGACCAGGGCACTCACTTTTGTAACCAGAGTATGCATCGCTTGCTTAGCAAGTATGGTATTGTGCATAAAGTAGCTACTCCATATCACCCTCAGACAAATGGCCAGGCAGAAATTTCTAACCGGGAGGTGAAGCAAATTTTAGAGAAAACAGTGCAACTGAATAGGAAAGATTGGAGCAAGAGGCTGGATGATGCACTTTAGGCTTATAGGACTGCCTATAAGACTCTTATTGGCATGTCACCCTATCGGCTGGTATTTGGAAAAGCGTGTCACTTACCGGTGGAAGTGGAGCACAAAGCTTACTGGGCCGTGAAGAAATGCAATTTGGATTTGAATGGAGCAAGATCTCACAGAAAATTCCAACTCCAAGAGCTTGAAGAGATCATATTAGAAGCCTATGACAATGCAAGGATCTATAAAGACAAGACAAAGGCATTCCATGACAAGATGATAGCAAGGAAAGAGTTTGTTGTCGGCCAAAAAGTCCTACTCTATAAATCCCGTCTGAAGCTTATGCCAGGTAAACTTCGTTCTAAATGGGAAGGTCCTTATATAGTTTCTAATGTTTTCCCTTTTGGTGCAGTTGAGCTTTTGGATGAGCAAACGGGAGCTAAATTCAAAGTTAGTGGACATCGGCTCAAACACTTTTATGAAGGAGTTCCAAGGGATAACAAGGAGGAGCTCCAACTTCATAACCCACCCTGAACCCCGGTTGTACTCTTTCCCTTTCCCCTTTTATATTGTGTTGTCTTTATCTGTTTATTGGATTGTGTGCTGGCATTGAGGACAATGCAATGTTTAAGTGTGGGGGGGATACAAATAAAATTTTTAGTTTTATTTTATTTTGGTTAGTTGATTTTTCTATTTTCTAAGCTTTTAGTCAGTTTTGTGTTATTTTCCAGTAAAAAAAAAAAAACCCAAAACCAAAAACTATGCTTTTGTATAAGTTACTAGCATTAAGGGGATCCTGGCTTTGATATATCTTGATTTGATAGGGAATTGACCCTGTGTTAAGAATGCAAGTTAAGTGACAATTAGCTTTGCTTTAATGAAATTTGATGATAGTCAATTTACCTTGTGAGATTTTTGAACCTGTTGCTTATTCATTTCTAGTGTGTATCCACTACCTTGCTTTACTCTAGAACTTGGCTTGAATCTTATTCAAGACCACATTTATTCATTTGCCATGCATGAAAGGGATCAAGGCATTCATTTTTGTTTTGTTTTAGCTAGAGCCAAAAAGCTATCCTTTATGTGTTTAATCCATTTGTTTTGCCCATTTGAGCCTTATATTTTTCCTTTGTAGCCTTTTAGCCACGAAAATCAAATTAATGTTCTTCCTACCTTGATTAGGATGCTTTTGATTATTAAGAGCATTATATCTTGTTAAGGTAGATGGAGGTGTATTTCGCACATCATTTATAGGCTATTTGTTTCTTCTTCTTCAAGAATATTCCTGAAAAAAAAAAGAGTAAAAAAAAAAAAAAAAGAAAGAAACAAAGCAAAAGAGAAGCAGTTGAAAAAAAAATGATGAAAAAAAAGAGTAAAAAAAAAAAGAAGGAAAAAAGGAAGTAAAGTTGTTCTCTTAGTGCATATTTTTCTGTTTGTGGTTAAAAGGGCCTTGAGATGCACTTTTACTCCATCCTTATTCTTATTTTAAATGCTCTTGATGATTTTAAGCATCCGATTTGCTTTTGAATTTCCTTCATTCTTTTGTTTACCACTTGTTTCATACCTTAGCCTACATTACAACCATAATAAAGACCTTTTGATTCATTCATTGGCATTTGATTTTGGTGGTGGAGATGTAGATGATTGCCAAGCTTATGGTAGTAAGGTTGGGTAGGATAGAATTTTAGAGTAAGCATTTCATCCTAAACACTAAAGAAGAGAGTGATAAACACAAATCCAAGTAAGGGACTTTCATTGCATTGCATTTTTGATAAAGCGTATTGCCATGGTACTTGTTGCATTGATGCAAGTGACATGACTTGGAGAATTGAGCTATTGATTTGCTTTGCACTTCCTTGTGCTAAGTGACTTATACAGCTCCATTTCTTTTAATTTTCTTTCCACTATCTCTTCCTTGGAGCTTTAGTTTTCTTTTGCCCGGGAGTGCAAAAGTTTAAGTGTGGGGGAATTTGATAATCATGATATTTTATATATTTTAATCCCCTAACCTAGGTGTTTTAGTGTGCAATTATGGTTTTAGAAATTTAATTAAGTGGAATTTGATTTTAATTTGCCATTTTTACAATTGAGGAATTAATTTGCAAATTATTGATTCTTA
The DNA here is from genome assembly GCA_032878935.1 of Erythrophleum fordii. NCBI lineage: Eukaryota > Viridiplantae > Streptophyta > Magnoliopsida > Fabales > Fabaceae > Erythrophleum > Erythrophleum fordii. The sequence goes on along the minus strand of JAVQMF010000054.1, from coordinate 22,966,752 downwards.
ATGCTTAAATTCATCTTAAATAAATTTTGAATATTTCCACTTAATACTTTCCAATTTTTATGTGCAGAATTTCAATGGACAATTAAAGCTTGGATGGTAAATTGAATTGGAGAAGGTATGAGGTTCAAACACCATGCAATCCTAAGTGGCTGGAACAAAGAAGAGGCAACACAATGAATGGAGTTGCATGAAGGGAAGCTTGAAAGGAAACTCGTGGCAAGGGAAGAAAGCAAAACAAAGGAAGTCTGGGCTGGACAGCAACATGCAGAACCTCGTGAGCAAGAACAAATGGGAGGCAGCATTGACGGGAGCTACAGCGAAGCTAAAACGTAGATGCATGAAGACGTTGAGCTGCAAGAAGGAGGCTGCCACATGCACAAACTCATGCAGAACTGCACATTGAGAAACAGAGGAAGAAGACTCGTGGATAAGTTGCTGGAACAGAGGAAGGAACAAATACGCTGCATGGCTGGAAGAGAGATCATGATGAAAGACGCTGAAGCTACGCCTGGACAGCAACATGAAATAGAGACAGCCACGAGTTGGAGAAGAAAGAAACACATGCAGAATTACGTCTGGACAGTAGCTGCAGAATGAGCATGAAGCAAACTCGAAGCAGAGAGAAAGGAAGCTCAATAGCTACAGAATGCGAATAAGCCACATGCAGAAGCTAAACATGGAGTAAAGAGCACGATTGAACAGAAGAAGAAGGAAGAATGGAGCTTCGGGTTGAGAAGTAACAGCAACGCACAAAGAAGAAGCTTACATGCAGAAGTTACGTGCTGTGGCTAGAGCTACGTCTGAATCCATATGGAAAATAATAATAAAATGAAATAGGGCCCACATTCACATAAGCAAAGAAGAAAAATGCATTCGGGCTGACGTGGGAATTGAGCTGGAAGATGAGGAATAATTGCGTGACTTCAGCGTGCAAAATCAGAAGCTGAGGGGCACGTGATTAATTAGGAGAATGTGAAGAAAAACCTAGAGAGAATGCTACGGAGAGGGGGGGAAGGAGAAAAAAGACGCTGTGAGATACATCGGTTGTAGAGGAACGCGAGACGGCAGAAAAAGAACGAGAGGTTCCAGCACTGAAGGAGAAGAATTTTTTTTCTCGATGGCTGCAGTCTCTTTGATCGATTCTCCTCCAATTGATTCCTCCATGGTAGCTTGAATTCCTTTTGGTGGCTAGCTGAAGATTGGATTCTCCTAGATGAAGATTTGAGCTCCACATCTCTTCATCAATTTGGATAAAACCTTCTTGCTCAATCTTTTAATTTCAATATTAGTTCCTTTATTAATTTGATTAGGTTTAGCTTATTGGTTTAGGAATTTAATTAGTGAAATTACTGGATTGAGTTAATTCTTGGATTGATCTTAAATCAAATTTCAGAATTTTATTTGTGATCATTATCTGTTTGTAAAAATTCTAGAATTAATGCTGTACAATTGACCTCTAAATTCCTCTTGATTTTAGGCTAATTGATGCAATGGTTATTGGATTAGTTGGCTGGAACTTTTGTGCAATTAATTGCTTGAGGGGTTAATTAATCTAATTGGTGAATTAGCATCTTGAGTGAATTGTGCAGTAGCTTTCATAAATCAATCAAAATTAGTGTAGTGTGTTCTTATTTTTAATTCAATTAATTAGTTGTTTAAGGTTTCTTGTGGTTGCAAAATTCTTTGAACAATTGATGAATTGGATCTTGGATGGTTATTCAAGAGCCTTATGAGGGATACACTAAAGAGCAAGAACTTAATCAAAAATTGGTAAGCTAAAAAGAGCAAGGATAATTGAACTCTAGGGAATCCAATTGAAAGCTAGTTACCACATTTACTTGACTAATCACTTGAACTTAGTTTTAGATTTCTAATTCTTATCAATTAACTTTAGTTCAATTAAATTCTAGCATATCAAACCCCCCAAAATAAGTCCTAATTAGTAATACTTAGAACACTCTTCCATAAACAATTTAAGGCACAAACTCCTTAGAAAGATGACCTAGGTTGCACCATTATCTACAAATTTATTTTGCTACCTAGTTTTATTTGAGATTGCGCGACACGATCATCAATATTCTTAATCTCCACACCCTTTTTTCTTAGATTTATCCTTGGTTCTGCTTAAAAATCAACTCCTCCTATGATTCCTAGGGTTAGGCGAAATGGAGAAAGAGGGAGGATCAATATAGCAATCATAGGAAGAGAAATTACCTAGTTTCCTTGCTTGTTTTTGCTTAAGTCTTGCTTTCTCCAAGCTCCTCTCTTCAAATCCGAAAATTCCTTTGAGCTTCTCCCTTTAAGCTTGAATTCTTTCTTCTTCTTCTTATTCCTCTAAAATTAGGAAGAAAATTTTGAGTCCAAATAAAGGAGAAAGTGGGGCGCCACCTATATATAGGGGTAGGAAAGTGATTTTTTTTCAAAAATTTTCATTTTGCCCTTTGTTCTATGCATTTTTGTTTCTCCTTTGTTTTAGCTCCTTTTTTAGAACCTTTTTTTCCATTATAAAATTTAGGTTCCTAATTTAGTAAAATGCTTTTGAAATCACTCAAATTAAAGCTAAAACCTTCTCGAACAAATCCGTCAAAATTCGGGTACACTGACATTGGAAAATGTTCACCGGAGGGGATTCAACTGTCTCTGGGCTTCCCATGATTTTCAGAGCCTCTAAGAACCTTAGATAACTCAAAACTTATGTTTAAAAAGCCCTCCTGTGTGAATTCTAAAATTTGCTCAAAATTACGAAAATGCCATTACATTTTGTAGGATTTCCCGTCAAAATTTGTTTCTTCATTCTAACCCCATTTTTGTTTCCTTCTGAGGCTAGGATTCTCATTTTTAGGAGTCTAGAATGTTACTCAAATTTTTTAGAACCTTAAATAATTCATTTTAAGGGACTTACTTTGAAAACGCGCCCATTTCTGTCGTTTAACAAAAACTGGACGTTACAATGTCCACCTTTATTATGACACTATAGAAATTTAAACACTTTAAATAAATCAACTCATTTCCAAACACCTAGAAAACTCCAAAACAAGCCACTCAAAAATTCAAATATGTGTATTCAACAACCCCAATGCAATGATCTATGGGCAACCTAATTTATACACAATCTTCTAATCAAATTACAATGGTTTTGCCTTAAACTTAGCATGTAACTTGTCCTTAAGTAAACTTAAGATATAACGATCAAAATGCAACCCACAAACATAGTAAAGTGGGATAGGAAAGTCCCTAAAGTGTGGATGCCACTTAGAAACATTACATTTCCACCATTAACCAATAATCTACCAAACAAGCATGGTTCCTAACAAAACAAAAAGTAAAAATCAAGAATAAAATAACACACAAATTAAATCATAAAAAATAAACTAAATTAAAGGATAAAGGAAGAAAAGTTATTTTAATTTAAAATCTTTACCATAACTTTTAAAGTTCTCCAAAGTTAGAAGATGCCTAAATTGTAAGCAACCACTTTCTCCATTGCCTTCCAAACTAAAAAAGGCTTCAACTTCTACCCAGTATCCTTGAATATGCTTAAAGTTTTATTTCTCTTTGTATCAATACCGTTATCCTTATCCTTGATGGTTACAACACCTGATGGACATACTTTAATGAACTCTTTCAAGGACTCTTTGCTCTTTGTCATCTTCTTGTCATCTCCAATCTAAATGGGAATGATATCTAGTGTCTCCTTAACCACCTCATTTTTCTCTGTGGAATGCTTGGTCTGAGTGGAAGTCTTGCCTAATTGTCTCCTGTTTCTTAATGTAACTACCTCGTATTGCTATTGAGGATTAAATTCAATATTGATAGGTAGGTACTTTTAAGCTCTAGTATTAGATGATCCAACCAACTAACTCAACTACATTTCCATATTTTTATTATAAGTAGCCAACTAATCCAACTTAGATTCCAACCTTTCAAATTTGTCAAAAGATACAATGCGAAACTTCTCAAAGACAATCTCCCAATACTATTTAACTTCATTATGAATCAGAACCCCCTTTGTCTTAGGCTGGAAAAAATGGCCTAGAAAGTCCCCCTAGTTTCCTGAATTCCTTGATGATTTTGATTTTGATTTCCTAAAGCTAATTTAGGATGATTGCATCAAATAGGATTATAAGTAGCTAAATAAAGATTATTTATGGTCTAGAATTATTTGAAAAATACTAAACTTGATTAATCGCAAAAGACTTTAAAAAGTTATTCTAGCATTCATTATATGGATGATTAGTGCCACAAAGCTTATAGCTAGAGTATGATGGAGAGTTTGAAATTGCATTGACACTCATCTGATCAAACCTTTTTATAAGTGTATCAAACTTAGAATCAATTTTATTGTTCAATGTATGAATGATCTCCATTTCTATCACATTGGCTATTCTTTTGTGTTTTTCACTCGAGTAGTTTTAATGGTTTATAGCGATCTCTTCAATAATATCAACTACTTCCTTAGCATCTAAGGTGAGTAAGGATCAACAAATAGCCACATCAAAGTTAACTTTAAGAGATTGCTTAAGCCTATTATAGAAAATCTACACAAGGATCCAATCTTGAATATCATAATGTGAGCAATACCTTTGCAAATCCTTGAATATTTCTAATCATCATATGGAGATTTCTTATCATGCTGAACAAAACCCTAAATGTCACTCCTTAATTTTGTAGTTTTGCTTGATAGAAAATATTTTGCTAAAAATGCCTATGAAACTTTATCCTATGTCGAAAATGATTGAGTAGGCATGGAATCTAACCATAAAGTAACTTTGTCTTTGGGTGAAAATGGGATCAATCTAAGCTTGATTGCATCTATAGAAACTTAATTCATCTTAATGGTATCACAAATCTTAAAGAAGTGAGTCAAATGAGCATTGGGATCTTTTAAACTCTGCCTCCAAATTCATTTTGCTACATCATTTGGATCATCCTTAATTTAATCTTAAAGTTATTAGCTACAACTAATAAGTTGACAATATATTATTATTCAATCCATGCACATCTAGAATGGCATAGTTATGTACTAGTAAGTGGCAGTGATTAAGAGTAGCTCTAATTGGTTCAAGTACATCCTTTACTAGATCTTCCTATTGATTTACTGGTTCAGGTTCTTATGAAACCTCTACTTGCCTGTGTCTAGCATGAAGGATGAGTTCAAGTTTAGACTCCAAAAGACTAACAATATATGAGTGACTCATTCTACTAGAATACATGAAGAGAGGAGACTACAGATTAACCAATTCACAAATTAAGAAAACAAAAGGAATTAGAGAGAAAAAAAATCTAGATTAATTGGAAAATTCTTTCAATTGATATTAAATTACCTTCCCTAGCAATGCTAAAAACTTGTTTAAATGATTCTGCAAGTGTACGAGTTGCATAAGTAATAATTCCAAAAAGAAGGAATTCAATTAGTAATCACCAAAATTAATCTTATTATCTAAATTATCCAATTGAAATTAAGACTGATAAAAATAAATTGAAAGCAATAGAATCACTTAATAAACATTGACTATATACAACTATAAAAGCTTTGAAATCTAGAATCCCTTATTTACTTTCCTAAGTATCATTCAAAATAAACTCTTATAACTTAATTCGATTGAGGTAATGGCAATCCTATTAATATGAGTGAAATTTTCTTTCAAGATAAGTTATCGTGCTCATACCAAGCTCATGTTTATTCTCATGATCATAAACTTATTATAAACTTATTACGTATAAAGGATTTAAAGCAAATATTCACAAGCCACTCAAATATGTATATGAAATTACTATTTGAATCTATTATTCTAGGGGTTTACACCATAATTGACCTCTCCATTCTCTCATACTGTATTAAATGAACAATAGCTAGCCATCCATGAATAATATAAAAGAGTAATAAATTAATTCAATAAAAATTGTCATAAGAATAATATGAAATCTGTTGAATTGGCAAATAGATTTATCTAAATTCTAGATAAAAGAATCTAGCTACATATAATGAAAATCAACAACGTAACGATGAAAGTAAACAAATCCATGTTTAAGAGCAAAAGAAGAAAATAAATTTACTGAAGTGACAATCCATTAGCAAGAATTTTAGATCTCTTCCTATACCCAGTGGATTTCCAAAGCACTCATTTAGGGTGTTCTTGAACTTTAATCTGTGTCTCTATGTCTCTTCCGAGCTTCCTCCTTCAAAATTTTGAAACTATCTTACAAAAAGCCCTAATTTTAGTTGAACTCAGGCAACCTAAGTTGAAATCATTCATTTAGACGGCTTGCCCAATGTAACTTTACACGGCCATGTAAATTTACATAGCCAACCAATGTAGGCCTTTAGTTTGCTCAAAGCCTGCTTTTTCCACATGCCCATGCCCACCAACATAATTAGCCTACGTTCCATACTAAATATACTTGATTTCTGACTAATTCTCTTCTGCTTTTTAATTTCCCTTGTAATTGATTAGATGATATAAAAATTACATAATCTGGATCTAAATTACTCAATTTTATCTTAAAAAAAACATACAATTTAACACTAAACATACAGATTTGGATCTGCTCATGTTCAAGCCCCTCATGTTTGCTTATGTCCCTCACAAACTTGATTCTTTTTTTTTTTTGTAATTTTTTTTTCTTGGGGGAGGGAATGGGTCCCTCATATGTGAGAGAACATAAGCAACATGAGCAATCCCTAACATGAGGGGATCCATTTCCCTTAACACACATACACACACACACTCTTTGGTCTATTAATATTTGGTAGGCTAATTTAGGAATCAATGTAAGAAAAAATTATTTATTAGAAGAGTTTAGTTAAAACACTTTGTAATATATTTGCATCTAGGGCAATTATAAAAATAACCTCTCTTTTACTATTAGCCATTAACTAACTTGTGTTGTAGACTCACCTAAGGGAGCCCATGTTATAGGGTAAATCTTCAATTGTTGGGGTCTTTCATCATTAAACTTTGAAAAGGAATCCATATAAGTGGGCTTGGCATCATATCTCAATCTAAACCTTAAGGCATTAATTTTATGGCTATGTACTTCTTTAAAAGTCTAATTTTTTCTAGTGTGGGACTTTCCGTTTTCACACTTGAGCCTAACATTGATTTGGTTCAAGCATCAATGGTTTAACATTTTTTTTTCTTTTAATATATACTTTTGGTGCCTAAAATTTCATTCCATTTTTTTTTATCCTAAAAATTATTTTAGTTCAGTATTGTCTTTTTCTCTAATGTCAATTCACTCCTATTTAAACTTCTGCGATTTTTGCTTTCAATCAATTATAGGATTTAAGTGAATCAGACCTAATCACACCAACTACATAAATCTTTTCCTCTTCCCAAGAAAGCATAGATGAAATCGATGCAAAGATTGAATTTTATATATTAGAATACTTAAAAGAAGTAAACCAATGTAGTACACGTTTAAGTTGGATATGAATTAGACATTTTCATTAGTAAAGTAGCATTAGGGAAAGGAACATACCTATTTTGAAACTTTAAAGATTATATTAAATCAAAATAAATTTTTATGACTAAAACAAAATTTGAGTGAAACTTCAAGAGCAGGAAATGAATAGTTGCCTCTCTTTTCTAATTATATGGGTAGTTCCTAATTCATAAAACAAAGTACAAAAAATGGCAAAAAATAAAGATGCATAAGTTGCTATTTTAGTTTCTAAAATATGTTGCTTTAAGCACTTTAGTTTTTAAAAGATTAATATCATGAAATTATTGTAAGCTTTTTATAAAAAAAAATAACTTTAATCATGCCATGAGTTTTGTTAATTTCATATTAATAAAGTTCTTTACATGAACTAATGTTGTGCAAAATATGTAAGTATAAAGGTTGAACAAGTAATATAAAAATATTCTGGTATTGTCCCACATAAAAGAGTTGCAACTACCAAAAATGTAATTGTCCTTATTAATCAGGGAAACTAATGAAATTGAATTAAATTAACTATCAACGAAGAATTAATTGCAAACATATAAAATCAAAATAACTTTACCAAATCAATTATTGAAACCTTTGAAGTTTTGATTTCATCAATTACATTCTTATGATTAACCAATAATGAACATGTAAATTAACTCTTACCAATATTAATGACCCAATACCCTAGTGTATATGTTATTCCTTTTCAAGACATAACATGTGTGCTTATATAAATCTTACGTCTACTTTCATGATCATAAGTATTAACATAAATCCATTAAGATCTTTAGAATTCAGTGTAAATCATTATGCAGTGACTTGGCATGCATGAGTTGTACAAGTTACATATGAGTGCCTATTGTAACACCATATAAATTCTAACTCATTTCATAACATTCATAAGCTTCACATCATTATATTCATGAAGATATAAGGCAAAGGGGGAAAAAATAGTGACTTTCTTTGCGTTGCGTCATACTTAAAAAATTCAATCGGTGTCACGTGGACCGTGTGGGCTCATGCTATGCATCCTCATATTTAAATACATCATTACAACTCATTTTCATCACAAAATCATGCCCACAACTCATGGAAACAGAAACGAAGCATAAAAAGTGGCTATTTAATTTCGGCCAGATTTGGCCTTCTTTCTGACCAAAGTTTGGAAATTCATAACTAAATCTAGAAAAATCAAAATTATGCAATCTTGGTTATTTTGGGAAGCTATAGATGTCTAATTTACACTAAAAATATGTCCAAAGTATAACATTCATTATAGAAGACTTTTGACATCCAAAAAGTTCCAGAGGTTGCTGCTGTCTGGGCTGCTGTTTCAGATTACTGATACAAACTTTTAAAATTCATAACTAATTCTATAAAGATTAAAATCATACAAATTTTGTCATTCTGGAAATCTAAAAAGTTAAATTTATGCTAAAAATAATTCTAGAATAAAAAAGTACGTTTAGCTATTGGAAATCTATAGAATAGTGACTGGACTCCTGGGACACCACTACTACTAACAGCCAACTTCAAAAATACATAACTCTTTTCTCAGACCTTCAAATGAGGTGATCTTAGTGGCCACAAAAATCTTATGACCTCTAGTTTGTGTTTGTAAAATTTCACAAGTATTGGACACCATTTGCCCATCAGATGACATAGAATACAAATCTGCTAGTGTGAACAGTGCACATACCAGCATCAATAGAAAATCTCAACTTTGAAAATTCATCAAATATTATTTAGACCTCCGAAAATTATGATCTTTAACTTTTCAAAAAGCTCTCAATGAGACCTAATTTTATACCAAATCTCAAATCAAGGCTAACTCATTTGGCCAAAAAGTGACTTAAGGTTCCACAATGGTCAATTTTGGCTCCATATAGGGTACCAAAGTTGCCAAATGGATTTTCCTTAGTCTTGGAACCTTTTGGGCAAGTCTAAAAGTATATTTAAGACTTGTGTAAGCTGCCCAAATGGTCCCAAACCTCATGCATCTCATTTTGTCCATTCAACCCCCACTTATACACATATCCATCAAACTTTCAATTCTCACACTTTGTCATTAGATACTCAAAACATATGCTAGAGGTCATACATCATATCCATACATATAAACATCACATACTGGTGTATTTATATATGTCTCAAGGGTCATGGTACATTTACAATATCATATACTTTGTGAAGTCTCATTATGGATTCAAAAAGAATGAAAGTTAGGTCTAGGCTTATCAATCTCCTTCTTCATTGTTGTTGGCTCCCATTGCCATAGCTACTTGATCCACCTAGCATGTTAGATCATTGGAGAGGAGGGAGTGAGATTCAAAGAATCCCAATAGCTCATCTCCCATTCAATCATACATAATATAAGTAAAGCAAGCCTTAAAAATACATGCATGGACATAATACAAATCATAAGCATTCAAGAAGCAAGCTTAGCATGTGAACAAGCCATACAAATTATTCAAGAGCTCACCAAGTGTTTAGATTGGCCTCACACTTCTCCTCATGGATTTTGGACTTGCCTCACCCATTCTTTGAGCCCTTTGGACTCAACCATACTCTTGAGAGCCTACTTTGCTTTTGGGAGACTCTTTACTTTATCTCAACCAAACTCAAGGGTTTTTGGCTCATCCTCACCAAAGGGAAGAGTTCTTGGCCTCTCCACACTTAAGTAAACTCATACAAACATCATGTAATCATTGAAAAATATAACATGGCATCAAGAATCATGGCATATAAAGGCATGCTAGCATACTTCTCATAGTTTGAAAATACACATACATACATTCCAAAGTAAGCTAAACACATATATATGCATGAGAAAAGGTGGAGAGAGTTACTTTGCTTGCATTTACACACTTTTTCCTTAAGCCTTGAGTCCTCTCCCTTGACCTCACACACCCAAGAAGGTGGAGATCATTTCTCTTGGCCTAAACACATCATATGGAAGCTAATTACACTCTTAAACAAGCTAGGACATTAAACTTATATTTAAGAATATACTTGGTTCCATAAGTCACATAATGGTTCCATAAGTCACATAATGGTTCCATAAATAGCCTATTGAAGCAACCATCATGATTCAAGTTCTTGGCTCCATTCTCTTCTCATTTCTAGACCTCTTGACCTCATTTAAGATCCTTGGAGCCATTACATATTCATTTTCAAAAGCCTAGACACAAGTTGTTTCATAAAATCACATTATGGAAGCCATTGCCTCATCTCCCAATCCATGGCTTCTAATTTTTTTCCAAGGGTTCCTCCCACCTTCTACCATCCTATGAAGTCCTAAATCAAGTCTAGAATAAATTAAAACACTCTCTAACCCCTCCATCTGTCCTAGGCCAACATTATGGAAGCATTTGGGATTCAAGGGGTTTTCAATTTTTCCTTGATAGGAGAGCCACTTGGGAGGCTTTTTATAGGTCTTAGAAGCTCAATGGAACATTTAAATGGCCAAGGAAATTCATAAATTAAATCAATTTTTACAATTCCTTCAAATGCACCACACTTTTCCAACTTAGATTTCATTAGTTTTTCTTGCAATTTCTTTGCTTTCTTGGATGGGAAGTGCATGTGGGAAGCTCTCTAGGGGTCTTAGGAACTCACACAAACATTCACATAAGCTTGGGAACTCTTAGATAAAATTAGATTTTTGCCTGTCTTTAAATCCCTAACTTCCCATTCTTAGTTCTCTTTTGCTTCTTAATTAATTCCACTTGTATCTTCCTAATCCTCATATTATAGAACCCCTAATTCTACCTTAATATGGTCAGAATTTATCTCCTATGGAATGGGCCCTAAGGTGAACAAAAATTCCATGGAGGAAGCAAGCAAGGAGAAGCAACAAAACAAGAAGGAATACCTTGGTTTCTTGTTTCCTTCAAAGCCTCTTTCACTTGGTGTAAAGTCCTCCTTGAATTCCTACTCTTCTCCCTCTAAACCAGATCCAAAAACAGCCCCACTTCATCAAACAAAACTATAGAAAGGAAGGTGGGAAGGAGGAGAAGAGAGTTTCTAAAGAGAGAACTAGAAAAGTCTTGATTTCCATACCTTTTCTTCTTGGTTTTTCTCCCTCCTTGAGCTCTCTCCTAGTGCGTCTCTCTTCTTTAGATTCTCTCTCTGGTTTAGACAGAATGAAGGATCTGTTATGATGAAGAAGAAGGGGGACGCTTCATATATCAAAAGGAGATACATAAAAGCTTTTTAAAAATGCCACTTTTGTCCTTCATTTTTGGCTAATTCATTTTAGCTCCTTTTCGAGAACCATCTTTTTCATCATAAAATTTAGGTCCTCAATCTTATAAAATGCCTTTGAAATCACTCAATTTGGAGCTAAAATCTTCCCGAACAGTCCAGTCAAAGTTCGGGCTCACCGCCATTGGAAAACGTATACCGGAGGAGCTTTAACTGTCCCAGAGTTTTTCATGGTTTTCAGGGCCTCTGAGAACCTCGAAAAATTCAAAACTTTCATTTAAAAAGCCCTTTTATATGTTTTCCAAAAAGTCCACTTATTTACGAAAATGCTACTAGTCTTTTGGCAAATTTTTCGAATCACTCCAACCCCCATTTCTGGGTAACTCAAGGCTTAAATCCTCATTTTCTATTATTTAAAATTTTATCCAAATTTTATTTGGCCTTGAATCACTCATCTCAAGGGATTTGCTTTGAAAACTGACTCATTTCAGTATTTTACGAAAAATCAAACGTTACACCTATATCTCTGTGAAACACATACACTAAGTCTATTGCCTTAATTACGTGATATTATAGTTCACCTTTTAGTACTTCATACAAAATCTCAAGCCTGTAAATAATGACTAGTCATTCACAACATAAATAAATAAATAAGTGATAAGACAATAGATTAATATAATAAGAGTCAAATCACAGTCATCCCTGAATAATTATAATAGTCAATTGAATCCATCCAAACCCCAAATAAGGGTACACATGATTAAAGTAAAATTCCTAATGACTACCCCAAGAGAAATCATGAAGAAAAAGAAGAGAAAAAAAGAAAACTAAACAAAAATATCACAACAGCTCTAGAGAATAACCCATTGGGTCTCCAATGGCATGGTGGCTCCAAAGTTGCTCTCAAAAATTATTGAATGCTTCTCCTTGATGCCCTTTTTGTTCCCTTACATATTTCTCTAGCTAGGGTTTCTTATTTTTGCCTTAAATGCTTTCTACAAGTTAAAGGAAAAAGGATTTACACTTGATGAAAAGCTTCTTTATTGCGCATATGACCAGCCATGTGTTTTTCCCCAGTCACATGGTCAAGTCATGTGAACACTGCTTGAAGCTTTATAAGCAGTTGTAAAACACATGATTGTATGTAATCACATAGAGGGGCTGTGTGATGAATAGTTTTTTTGCTTTTCTACATGGTTTCCTCTTCCCACAACATTCTATCATATTCCTAATAAAAATACACAAGATTAGCACAATATACATCATAATATTGATTAGAAACAAAGGTTTTAAGGCTAAATAAGCTTATGAAAATATCAGACATCAAGTAACTTTCTCCAATATGATATATTAATGACTCATGTGAATGGTTAAAATGGTAAACATGTATTTTGTCAATTTAGATGTGTTGCCACTTTTTTTTTTTGTTAATTTCAAAACCTAAAACGTTTGTTTTTACCTATTATTTGAATGCATTATTAACCATTCACATTAGTTAATGACATTTCATATTGGAGAAAATTATGTGAACAACTCTGCAGACATGAGATTAGCATAAAATTGAAACAATCTAGAAAAAATTAGCATGGCACTATGCAAGGATGACATGTACAAATCAAGTAATAGTCCAAATTTTTTTCAAACTTTGCTAGTTACAACAATATCACATAGGATTTATGAGGTCATTGGCGTGGAGGCTTTTTCAAGAAAATTGGTTGATGTTGCTCCATGTAAGCTAAAGACTGGAATGCTCTCATTGGTCTTGAATTGGCTTGGAGGATGGGGTATCGTAAGACTACCTTGAACTTGACTTTAGCCATCTTGTTATGGTCATTAATGATGCAAATATAAGGTCTTTCTCTTTGAACTCTCTGGTCAAGTGCATTCATGCTGTGATGGCTAGATAGGCAATGGTCCTTTATAATAACTCACGCTTTTGTGAAGCAAATAGGTGCCCTAACCTTTAAACTAACTATAGCTTGAAGCTTCTCCTTGGGTACTATCTTTGGGACTCTATCCCTCTTTGGTTTCATGTTATTTGTTGATTGGTCGGGGACTTACTTTCTTTGTGGTACCATGTAGTTTTTTTCCCCCTTTGGGCTTTGTGCCCTTTCTTGTTACCCGAAGGAAAAATTCATAACATTTTGAATTAGAGGTTTTTTTTTTTAAGTTTTGAATTAATTTAATACTAGTTATATTTCTAAAATGAATTTAATAGAACAAACATCTTTCAAAAATTATAATGGTCGTTTACTCAATAAAGATCGAAATTAAAATATCAAATTTACTTTAATTTTTCAAAATTGAAACTAGTATTACTACGACGAAAATGATTTCACATTGAAGAACGATACTGTGGACTTTTCCTTGAATATTAATTGCAATGTAATAATTATATAATTATATATATAGAATGATATTTTAAATATTCTATTAAATTTATAATTATAAATATATTTATTTATTATATAAAATTCAATTTAATCTCATAAATATGATTATAATAATAAATTTAATAAAATGGAAAATTATTATTTTATTTTTAATAGTGTATTGCGCCATAATCAAAGTTGAGACAAGTTCATATTAAATAAATCGGTGGCTGTGGCAACCGAAAGAAGCACTTGGACCCTGGGGGCATTGTGCCCCCAGTATATGCTTAAATTATACTCAAAGGGACAAGCACTAAATAAAAATTAAATAATTATAACCTTTTGAGTCAGCATTCTATCAACACCATCATATTAAATATTTTAAATTATCCATCATAATTAAAGTCAAAAGTTAAATTACTCTAATAAACAAACCAGAGTGCATCAATATTTTATTAACTTTAAAATGATTAACTTAGTTTTAATGAAATAAAGAGATTAAAAGTACAATTATTTTTTTTTCAAATTAGATTTAATCGTTGAACAAGTTTTGAAGTTTATCTTGTCTAAAAATTTATTGAGTTGCAGGCTTGAACCCTCAAAAAATTAACAAAATTATTACCAAACCAACTCATAAGTGGGGTCTGATTCTAACTTGAAATGACGAGTACAATGCATAACAAAAATTAATGTATCCAATTTCCAACCACTGAAGCACTAATAAGTGAAAATGAACGCATTTTAAATTTTTACCTCTTGTATTACACAACTTCCAAAGTGTTTGGTACCAGGCTTAATTATAGGTTAAAAAACTCATCCACTCTAATAAACCTAGCCCTAAAAAATTAAATATTAATTAAAAAAATCGAAAAAAAATAACTAAGATAGGACTTTTCTAAAACTCAGTGCTATCACATTTGATTATTATGTTTATAATTCAAAAAATAAATAAATTACTAATCAATAATATAATTAAAAAAATTATCATTTTAAAAGATTTTATTCTCATATATATGTTCCAAATAATTTAACTTTCCTGCACTATCTCATTTGGGCCATTTGATATTTAAAATTAAAAAAAGTGAACTTAGCAAATAATAAAGTAGAAATATTTAATATTTAAAATTAAAAAAATAAAACAAAAAAATTATTTCTTTTTAAATGGGCCAGGCCTAGCTAGGGTCTGAGTCCAAATTTTTTTATAAATTTTTTTTATAAATTTAGTATATTTTTAAATGAACATGTTTGTGATCAAGTCTATTTGGTACCTTACCATTTTAAATTATATGATATGTTAGATATTTAAAGTACATGATATATATATATATATATATATATATAAAACATATTATGATATTAAAGATGTTCATATTTAATTTAGCAATTTAAAATTATCATAAAAGAGATACAAGTTTGTAATGAAAAAGTCTGACTCATCACACATGTGACCATACTGACCTAATTATCTTACCCAATTTCATGAACCGACTCCTCGAAACAACGGCATTTTCATCGCCTTCTTCTTCTTAGGAAACCACAAATGAAGCTCTCTCAGTCACCTGTGCTCCTGGAATAAGTATCCATTTGGCTAATTTCATCTCCACGTTTACATCTTTAATTATCATCTGGCCACGTGTTTGATAACTCAGTTAATTCTGCTTATAATTTGGATAACATTAACAATCAGAAACATATTAAGAATTTTTGTGAACACATAGGATGAAATTAACAAAGATTTAACATTAGAACTAAATTTAAACTAACGACAAATTTAAAGAATAAAAAAGATACTCTTGCATTAATGTATTAAATATAAACATGTTAAATATATATTAAACCGACATTCAACGAGTTCGAGTAAACATGACAGGGAACTAAACGCTGTCTACTTCATAAACAAATTTTAATGGCCACAAATGCATTATAAAGTTGAGTGACTAAATTAAATAAGATCAGTCTGCAACAAATATTACTTTAAAGTACAATTAAATGAGTAAATGTACATTTCGATCGCCGAAATATATATCTTGATAATTTAGTCTTTAAACTTATCTTTTTTATAATTTATAATTCGTTATCAAAACAGATTGATGTGACATATTAATGTGGCACATGGGATGTTTAACTGACCCATTATTAGATGACGTGGGAATCTATGCCATATCTACTTAGCATTTTATATTTAATTAAATTGTACAAAATTTTTTTAAATTTTGATAAAATTATATATATTTTTACTTTTAAAAAATATAATCTTTTGAAATTTTATTAAAATTATATAAACCTATTCTCTATTTTTAAAAAATATATAAAATTTATCTAAAATAAAAATAAATTATACAATTTTTTAAAAAATTTTATTGAAATTATATAGATCTTTTATTTATTTTTAAAATATACACAATTTTTTTCTGAAAATAAAAGAAATGTCTTTAATTTATTCTTTATTTCAAAAAAAATTTGCGTGTTTCTTGAAAATAAATAAGAGACTTATATATTTTTAAAAAAATTTAAAGATAAAAAGGTCAACTGTGTAATTTATCTTCATATTTTCTTTCTCTTCCATGTAGAGTAAGGTTTGGATTGATTCATAAAATAATTTTTATGAGAATAGAAATGTGAATAATAATAAAAATGAAAATGAAAATGTGTTTTGATAAAAAAAAAAAACCATAACAACTATAGTGCAAAAATATATTAAAATATTTATTTAGTTTATTTTATTTTGTTGAGAAAATTTTAAAAATAAATTAAAATATTCAATATAAATAAAATATTAATTTTTTAATCTTTAAAAAAATCAAATATGATATATGAAACAGTGAAGCTAAAAAGTAGCGATGCAAATTTCCATTTCATTCCTTTAATTATTCTACCATTCCATTAACGTTTTGAAGGAATCCAAAATACCAAAATTTGTGAGAATAAATTATTGCGCAAAATGAATGAAAATCACTCACTGCCGATAAAAAATGTAGGATATTAAAATTCCATTTCCATTCTTCAATCTCCTGTGGAAAAGGAGGCATAAGAAACAGAGCATAACAACAAAGCAACTGTCTCTCTCTCATTTTTATTCGCATATGAAATTTCACCAAATCCCCAGCTGTCTCTCTTTCTCTCATTTTTATTCGCATATGAAATTTCACCAAATTCCCTCCTTTCACTGTCGAACTTTTGGTTGTAATTCCACCGAACTAAAAAATAGAGTGATGTGTTCTCAAAAGCAATCAATCTTCTGTCCATTAATTGCGAGCGAACAGTAGTTTTTTTTGGGGGCAACGAAAACAGTAGTAATTAAAGAATACAATAAAGTGATAAACTATTACCGAAAGTCACCAATGCATGCGTGGTATCATTAACAGTTAAAAATGACATTGATCCATTGTGATTTCACAATAAAAGTACGGTGCAAGTATTATAAAATCCCGTCCTCTGATAGTGCATTTCAGAGAGAGACAACAGAAGCTGATGATGGCATTATGGAATTTGAATAAAATGAAGAGGAATCAAACGTTCTGAGAATATTTTTATGCCTTTTGAAACGCAAAATGGACCACAAATTATTTTCTTTAAAAAAAAGTTTCCAATTCAATGAAGGGCCCTTTGTCTTATTCTACTACATACACTAATCCCATTAAAGTTTAGAGCACTTTCTTTTTTTTTTTCTTTCAATAAGAAAGAGAGAAAGGCAATTTTTTAGATTTGGACGCATAAATTAATTAATATGAATATATAAATGATTGAATTTGTAGTTTAAGTAATCTTGCGAACTTGTAAAGGGTTATTGCTTCTGGAGTTCTCTAAGCGTATGGTAAATATAAAGATATTTCTTCTCAAAAAATGGGATTTTGTGTGTGTATGTGTGTGTTTTTATAAAAGCACCCTCAAAATAGAGATATTTTTAATGGGAATTATTCCCAAATCACTAACCGCAATTTTGTAATATTTAAAATAAAAGAATTCATGTCATTTATAGATATATTCATTAAGAATCTTGTTTGGAATGATATTAGTTTAAGAATTCAATTTATTTATATATTTACTGCACAAATCTTATCAATTTTGATGAGCTTTTTTAAATCATTCCATTTCAAATGAATTCTTTTCAATTCTAAAGTTAATTAAAGTGTTCCAAATACAACCTAGAGGTGCTAAAGATGATCAAAATAAGCCAACCCATTTCTCTCCACACATTCGCACTGGAATCTGATGCCACTTTGCAACCCAATATGCCACAAAATATAAATTATCAATTCCTAAGAAAGTATGTGCTGGTGGTTATTAGGGCAATCATGAAAATGATATGCACTGTATAATAATATATACTTGTATTTTCCATATGTTTATTATTCTGAAATACTAGCCAGATTTCAGTGCATCTTATGGGAATTTAATCAAGTACAGGATACCATCAACATGACTTAATTATTTAAGAATCACATTCATCTATTCCATCAACATCTTCTATATTACGGAAGCATTTTTTACTTCTTCTTGAGAGCTAGCTTGGGAACAAGTGAAAAAGTGAAGTCTTATGGAGCAGAAAAGATGTGCTCATTTGGGTGTATGCAAAAGGTTCAAGCCACACCTGCTTATGGTTTTAGCCCAGATGGGCTATACCTTCTTGTATTTCATCACTGAGGCTTCCTTCAATCATGGGATGAACCCTCATGTTTATGTAACCTATAGGCATATTGTGGCTGGGCTTGTAATGTTCCCTTTTGCTTACTTTCTGGAAAGGTACATTTACATTTCTCTTGCCGCAAGACATTTCACATCCATATGCATACATATATACATAAACTTTGAAAGGGAATTTGCTGTTCATTCACTATTCACGAGCTACCAAGCCATGACTCTGCTTTACACTTCGTGCTCCCCCCCCCCCCTCTTTTTTTTTTTTTTGAGGGTGTTTTCTCTCTTTTTCCTTGATTTCCGTGAAAACCACGGGCCCTACCTAGTTTAGCATATGTTTTGACAGTAGATTTTTTCTTTTCTTTTGCAGAAAAATGAGACCAAAGCTGACATTAACTCTTCTCTTGGAAATTTTTGTGCTTTCTCTGATGGGGTAAGAATAACGAAAATGAATGTTTCTGCATAATAAGGAAAAGTATAGACATTTAATCTGTGCATTTTTTCAAGAATTTCAGGGTTGGTTTGACTCTTAACATGTACTTTGCAAGCCTGAGATACACCTCTCCAACCTTTGTTGCTTCCATGGTCAACACCATAGCTTCCATCACCTTCATCATTGCTGTGGCACTCAGGTTTGCTTAATTCTTTTCTTTGTTGGTGATGAAAATGATGGTAAAGATATGCTACTTCAAGACTATTAGTTAGGGAACCAAGAATATCTTAAAGATTACATAAGGATAAGAGAAAGTATCATCCTAAAGGATTACCTCCGAAGAGAAGATACTTAATTTATCTTCTTGGCGAGAAATAACCACCGAACGAGAGTACCAATCTATGAAGAAATAACATTTTTTGTCAACATAATCTTGAGAATGTTTTAGTACAAAGCATAATAAGTACTTGTATTTTCATGTTAGCCTTTGAGTTGAATGCAGGTTTGAAGATCTTGATATTCTACATCCTCGCGGTCTAGCAAAAGTTCTTGGCACCCTGGTGTCATTAGCTGGTGTAATGACCATGACACTATATAAAGGACCAACTATGAGGAATGTGTGGCATCCTCTAGTCCATATTCATGGAAATAGTGCTCCCATCCACGAGAACTGGTTAAAGGGTTCAATTCTTACAGTTGCAAGCTGCATAACATGGTCTGTGTGGTACAATATGCAGGTTTTGATCTCCACCTTACTCAACTTATGATGACTCAAGTACCTTAAAAAATCTCATAATTTTTTAAGGTCACCATTGGAATTGAACCAACATTAAGAAACAGTACACTTAATCTCAACATTAGTTTTAAAACACCAAAGATATCTTTAAAATATAAGTGAAATAGACTTTTGTAAATAAAACTGTACATTTTTTTCTTTTACATATTAGTCATATAATGGGGAACATACTGAATTTGCATCAAACCACTGTTATTTACATATGGAATAGTCATGTCAGCCATAAAGGGCTGAATATGGACAAATAAGTAGAAATTTGTTTAAAAGTTGTACACTGATGCAATGCATTTGTAGAATTTCAGGCCTTGACTTTGAGAAGATACCCTGCCCAACTATCACTCACAACTTGGATGTGTTTTGTTGGAGCAGCACAATCAGCTGTTTTTACAGTGATAATAGAACATAACCGATCAGCCTGGGCCATAGGGTTCAATATTGACCTCTGGTCCACCATATATGGTGTAAGTATGACAATCACAAGGGAAAAGTTCTTGAGTTGATAGGTCTATGAAAGACTAGTAAATTAAGTGAATTGTGAAAAGACATATAAATATGCTATAAACATACTATATTGGCAAAAGGATTCCCTGCAGTTCTATGTGGGGTGTAGTTGGTGAAAGAAAGACTAAACATCTTCTAACGTTGAAAGTTTTTTTTCTCTAACTTCCAATGTTGGAAGCTGCTTGACCTCACACGCTTCATTTATTTCTTTCCAATTACATACCGTGTATTTATCTCATAAAAACAAGGGATCTAGATTGGTTTTATTGAAAAATATGTTTGACATACTTACATATCTCTTCATCATTAGTTCGGTTTGGTCTGCCAAAAAATATCTTGACAGAAGGGAACAAAATCTAATGTTCTAATGATATGAATTAATGGCAGGGAATTGTCATCTCTGGGTTGATAATCTTCATTCAATTATGGTGCACAGAGCAAAAAGGGCCAGTTTTTGTCACTATGTTTAACCCAGTCTCTACAATACTAGTGGCAATTTTAGCATACTTTGTCCTCGGTGAGAAACTTCATTTGGGCAGGTAATAACCCATGTCTCATCGTTTTGACATTTTGGTGGGAAACAAAGCAATGAATTGCAGCTGATAATTCATGTCTCTATGCTTGCTAGTAACAACTGCTATTCTATGTTAATAACTTGACTATGATTGCAGCATAGCTTTTAAACCGTCATAGTTGCTTTTAAAATTTGAAGTAAATTACATTTCACTTCCTCTAAGGTTTTAAAGCATACACTCACACCTCTTCCAATTTCAATTTATACATAACTCACTCCTACATTGACGAAATTGTTCCTTCCCAGAAATCCCAATAGCCTAATTCAATGCATCAAAGCTGACTAGAATATCAAGTTAATGTAATGAAAATAAGGGAGGTCAGTGTATTTTTTTTTTTTCAGCTAGAGAGAGGGGGCATAAGTAGAAAATTTATAAAAATCATAGGAGGTTCTAACATAAATTGAAATAAGAGGCTTTGTAAGTGAAAGTTTGCAAATGGTTATGTAGTTTGCTCTAAAACTTAGCCATCTTAGATTACAAATGGGCATGTGTCTTGCATAGAGGTTTATAGAAGGTGTGGCATTGTCCATGAATTATAGTATCTAATATCTTTTTTCTAAAAAGAAAAAAAAAACTTGGCACTAGAATAATAAAGCAATCTATAATTAATATAAAATTTTTAAAAAGTAAACACAAGACATATAATTAAAAAAAGATAAACTAAAAAGTATAAGATTAAACAACTTCTAACGTTAAAAGCTCTTCAATGTTTCTCTTTTTAAATACATTATATGTAGTATTCCAAATAGGCATTTGGGAAATATTCCTGAAATGAGGATTATAAACAAATTAGTTTTCCAAAATTTGTATACTCACAAAATCCCCTTCTTCAGGATCATAGGCGCAGTTATTGTCATCATTGGTTTGTACTTGCTGTTGTGGGGCAAGGAAGGTGACCAAGACTAAACAGCAACTGCAGAGCACTTGTGAAAATTCTGAATGCAGAATATAGCCAACCGATTCAGCGGCAGAGGAAGGATTCCTGGTTGACCATAAAAGCTTGAAAATGATATCAAACAAGAATGAAGCATAGGAAGTCGAATTTAAATCTTGAATCGCTACGCTCATGAAGTGAAACGCAAACAGATACAATTGATTACGGATGAAATAAATTGAAAAGGTTGCTAATAAAATGCTTCAGCCCTTCTGAATTACATGTATAACGTTGTTAAATGAAACCCAGTCTTAACTAGAAATTTGCACAAGAGATGCTCCTGTGCTGACATATATAAATTTTATTATTCTCTTTTGGGCGGAAATTTATGCATTTAATTACTATGATACACTATCATAAATATCTTATCAATGTCAACCTTATATTTTTCAAGTTTTATATGAAAATTCAAATGACATAACCAGAACAGAACATAAAAACTCGGATCCACTCCAATATTGCAGGTCGTCCAATTGCAAAGAGAAATAGAGTGAAGGATAGAGCCAACAACATCACACCCACTGCTGGACAGGATCCATTTCCACAAAACTTACCAGGAACTATAAAAGATATGTGACCAATAGGGTAATTTAAAATGGACATCAATCAAATTTTCATTTTTATCGCCCCGAAACAATATTTCTGGCCTATCTCAGCAACTATTACTAGCTGAAGTACATTAACCAGAAAACAAGAATCATTGACAATACTTACGTCTCAATACTTGTTAAAAACTGTCAGACGACAAAATGATCCATTTTAGTAAAATTATTCAAAGAGCAGTTGTGTGAGCAATTATGCAGAACGAGGCCTGAACTCTTGATCTTGGGATGTATCACGCGCAGATAAAGGCAGATATTGCCACATTGGGATGTAGCCATAGCCTGGAAAAACTGTCATCTTGTTGATGCCTGCTTGATGAATTATAAAAGTTAGACTCAGAGACTTACTAGCAATGCATTACCGAAAAGGGGCTGCGTTCGAATAATAAGATCCATCCAATTAAAGACTTAGGTATGCCAATCAGAGAAACTGTACATACCAAGTAATGCAAACACCAGAAGATACATATTGCATACCAGAAATGGACACTCCCTTAGAACCAAAGAGAAGTCATATATACAATTCTATCCCATAACATACGTAAGGGCAAAAATATGCCCTTGAAAACACGGGTATTCATTTCTCACCAGCCAAACCAGAGAATCCCATGAACCGCGCATTGCCACAAATTGTTGTTCTCCTTCCTTATACCAAACCCTTTGAACCGAATTAAGAGAAACTATTCCAAAGTGCTAGGAGTACAGGAAACACCCAGTTCACGTCAAAAATACCAAAAAGTTCGTAGAAAAGCATATCTGGTTTCAAATGTATTTTTTTTTTTTTAGAATTTTAATCCTATGGTGCCATTTATAAAATTAATATTCAATTTTCATTATCTGTTACCAACCTTCAAACACTTTATTTCCTCCAACAACTTTCTCAATTGTTTCTCTGAGTTCCAGAGGTTCAGGTTTAAGTTAATTCAAGACTTTGATAGCATCATCAAGTATATCTGGTTTATCTGTTTTAGCAGGTCTCTCAGGTTCCAAAACTGAGCTCAAGTCACAAAACATGCAACAATCACAACCAATGTCACTCCTTTACACCTAGAAATAGACCAAAAAAATTTTAAAAATTAATAAAAATAAAAAATAGAAGTTTTTATAGTCACAAGGAAGCTTAGATGCCTCAACTTATCCTTGTGCAGAGTAAATGTTTTTCATGCAACATTAGTAAAATATTGTCAACCAATCCATTTTTTATGTACAAACTAAGGTGCGGCTGTACACGGTTGCACGAACCTTGTGCCTTATTTGAATTTGAATAAAATGAAAAAGAGAAAAAAGAAACTACAAGTGAAAAAAGAAAAGGTAAAAAACAATGCAAAATATATGAATCACATGTCATGTCAAATGAATATGTTTTGAATAGTAAAAGAATCAATGCAAGCACGACCTTCTTTGTATTATATGTATTGATTGCAATTGAATAGGTTTAGAAAGATAGAAATCGTAAGAACCATCGTACACAATTGAACTTCAGACTAATCTCCTTGATATTTGAGTCAGAAATATTTTAACATGAAGATAGATCATACAGAACCAAAACTACACCCATCTTACAGAACCGTAATTCTGTCCTCAAGCGCAAGAAAGTATCAGCATTACTTACACACTAGCCGCAGATAGTCACACCATAAGCAGTACGCAAGTACACAGTTAATACTTGTTCTCAGAATGCACATGCACTGCCCATAAAAATACTGATTTCACATAATTAAGCATGAACAATGATTGATTTAAAGAATTTCAAATTGAATGGTATTGTTAGGTACGTGGATATCTTAATTTTTCACATATTTAAAAACTTATTTACAATATTTTTGAGCAAAAGAAATATAAAAATTTTAAATAATACAAGAATATTGATATTTTTATGTATGTCAAACTCCAACTATTTTAATATAAGTTTTAAAATATTTAGAAATCAGAATTTCTATGTACCAAATACTAAAGAGACAGCAAAAATTAAAGGAGTAAAACGCTTAGCTCATATGCAACAGACAATATACCTTTTCTTGGCGTTCTCTTAACCAACAGCACCGCTTGAAAAGTCAATTTTCGTATTCAAATTAACAATTGCCAATCAAAAAAACAAATCATGTCAAGATTCAAGAATGTATGAGAATCCAGTAGATCTTAGAGTACAATCATATTCACAATATAGAAAAATAACAAAACAAATAATCAACTTTACCTCTTACAGTACAATCATATTAATAATAGGATAAAAATTGTTAATTTTGATATAATCTTAAATTATCTTGATAATAATAAAAATTTTAAACTAAATTTTTAAAAGTATTAAGTTAAAAATAATTAAATATTTTTTATTACTTATTGCATTGATTTATGTTGTTAAATTATTTAAGAAAAATAAAATATGTTAAAATGAAGCTTTTTATTGAAAGCTTAATAAAAGCAAATAGGAAATGTAGCATTTGTTTATAGGAAAGCTTGAAAATTTATGCCCATATTACTATCATTGCACCACTTTATTGCAAAAATATTGTAATATACATTTGAAATTTTGCAAAAAGGTTGTAGAGTAATTCTTTGAATAAGAAGTAATGTGGGATATACCAAAAACCAAAAGCAAATTGTCCCTTACATATATATATATATATATATATATATATATATATATATATATATATATATATATATATAATATCTTATTCTAATGCTTTCTCTTTTACAAAGGTCAACTTGATAAGGTCTTTTGTATTGTGTAGTGCATCAAATGCAATTGATTAAATTAACATTGTTGCAATTAAGAAGAAAATGTAAAATGGAAGAAGAAGCATTTATTATGAAGGAAAGTGAAAAATTGGGGATTTTGACTACAGTACATGAAACAAAGTTTTAAATGTTTCATATCTACTAATACAAATATTTATTCCCAATATACATTATCATGAATATTTTTTTAAAAATACTATGGGTCATGGTTGCTAGGGAACCGTGACCCAATTATTATTAATTTTTTTTAATTTTCAAATGAGTCACGGTTTCTTGTATAAAATGGAGTGAAAAAATCCTCAAGTATTTTCACCATCTTCATCTCCATCTCCATTTGCATCTCCAATTTTTCAATTGTTGGTGGGGGTGAAAAAAATCCTCAAGTATTTTCATGAAAGGGAAGTACAAAGATCATTGTAATATAATTATTTCTTTTCATTACTTACAAAATTTTACTTCCTTCAAAATTGAGTTCAACAATATTGTATAATCGTTATTAATTTCTCATCAATTTTTTTTTCACTCTTATTTATTTATCTAGTTTAAACGAAATTGCTTTAAAAAATTAATTTTCATTTTCCTAAATTAATTTTATACCTTTCATGATTAATAAATTTTTACTTATTATAATTATTTTCATTCCGCAACATACTACTCCTACAATTTTATTTTATTTTTAAACTAACTAAACAAATATGCCCAAAAAAATCATTTAAAAATTTTTCATTTATCTTCAATCATTTTATCAAGTTTAAAACAATATTATTTAATTTTTCCTAAACAATGGTCTTCTATTTCTTTGTGTCTATTTTTTTTGGTTTACCAAATTTAAATTATTTCACATTTAATTTTTTTATACCACTTAGCCATAATTTTTTAAAAATATCTTTCATTTTTTTAAATTATTATCATTCATATTTATATTAATTCTTATTTTAAAAATTATATTTCTCTTCTCATTTCTTTGTCTTCAATCAAATTAACTTTTTACTCATCATATGTTAATTTTGAAAATAAAATTATTTAATTTTTTCATTATCATATTAAACATAACTTATCAAACTAATTAATTTAATTAGGAGGAAATGAAGAAAAAATAATAATTCTAAAAAATTCTAAAATTTGAAATCCAATGACATGGATCACGGTTAAAAATAGTTAAATTTTTATTAACTATTTTTCCATTTAATATTTTTTAAAAATAGTTAACATTTTATTAAAAAAACTAAAATAAGTCATAGTTTCTTTCAAATCGTGACCCACTAATGTTTAAATAAAAAACATATTTTGTATCTAGAGAAATAAGAATGGCAGTTGAGCATGGGAAGAAGTTTAAACTAATATTACTTAACAATATTGGATTTAAACTTGTTAAGTAATATTGAACTTAACATTAAAATATGCTTCTTAAGTAATATTGAACTTAAAAAATTTATTGAAAAATTTAATGAGCAATAAAAAATTTTATGAAAAATTGGCAACTTTTAATCATTTTTTTGTACATATTTTAGTTACAATTTTTATTACTATAACATTACATTCAATATTACTTAAAGCATGATTTTTATGCATTTTATTCTCTTTATCTTAAACATTTTAATGATCAAATATGGTTTTAGGGGTTTAATTAGATGAAATTTGATGTTAGTAGCCATTTTGCACTCTAAAAAATTATTTACAAGATTTTAGAATTTGAATGCATAAATTTCTTTAAATAATTTTGTGAAATTTTCTTATTGAATTGTTCTTAATATTTGTGCAGATTTTTTTTTTTTGGCAATGGAAATTTTAAAGATGGAAATCAATTTGGAAAATGATTAAAGCTTCAAAATTGAATCAAGAGCTAAACTACATGAAGGAAGCCACACTTTGTAACTAGAAAGAGGGAATTTTTGATAGAAGGCAGCTCACTCACACATCATAACATTGCACCCACTTGAACACACCTAGAAGCATTTCACTCACATTACAAGAGCTTCAATGCACTCACTAGCCACGGGATCTCTATTTTCTAGCTCTTTCATTCATATTCATTCACATACTCCACTGCAATCACATTGAAGCAACACTCTTCATACATGCAGCACAACTCTCACATTGCACCCATTCACATGAAGCCATGGTCACTCACGTTACACAATCACACTGCACTTTCACCTCATTACCACGTCCATTCATTCATGTTGTTGCATATCATTTCACATGCATGGTCCAGCAGCTACTACTTGTAGGAAGCACGTGGAAAGGAGCTTTGGTGGATGAAACAAAATGAAACTAATTACGAGGCAGCTAACAGGAAGGATGAGCTGATGTTATGTGGAATGAGAGCTGAGAAGACACATGAAGGAACGAGCTGAATAGAGCCACAGGTTGAGCTCGTGACACACAAAAAGATGTTCCAGAACATTGTAGCTACAGGGCTCGAGTTCAAGGTAGTGTTGGAGAGGAAGGAAGCAATATGTGAGGAAGCTAAAGGAAGGAAGCAGCATGTGAGGAAGCTAAGGTTGAGAAGGTGGAGGAGTAAAACACAAAGCATGCAGCTCGAGTGGAAGAATCTTTACGTGGATAGCTACGGGAGAAGAGAAGAAGCTTACGAGAAAAGTTACGGGTTGGGTTTAAGGAAGGAGAAGCAAAGAGCAGAATGCGATGAATTAACGTGAAGGAAAGCTACGTGAAGGAGCTTGGGTTAACGTGGAAGAATTAAATGAAATGTTGGAGTAGGTGTGTCAAAAGTGTGTCAAAAGCGTAAGTCCCACATTGCCTAGAACAAAGAGAAACTTAGTATATATATACTAAGATGTGATATTGGGCAAGTAAATGGGCCAAGAAGAAGAGTGGGCTCGCGCGCACAACAACAGGCCAACGCAGGGGTAACGCAGTTGAAAATATCTGATTTCCCCCCTACGTATGAATTAGACGTCGGAACTGGGCATTTTTTGTTGCAACTATTTTTGTATTTTACAAAAATATTTTATAAATAGGCTTACTGGAAAAACCTTGTTTTCAGTAGTTTTGAAATTGGGACTATGAATTTATTAATTTTCTAAACGTTGAGAATTTAAATTTATCTGCTTTAATTTTTCATTAACCAGCTTTAATCTCAACGTTCAGAAATAGCCGCTGCTTTTAATCCCAACGTTCAAAACGAATTTTCATTAAACCATGATTAAGCCGTCATTAATTATTTTTTAATTGTCCAACGTTTCTTGTTTCTGTCTTTGGCCTATAAAAGGTAGTGCGTGGTACGATTCATGAAACACCGAGCTCTCAGACATCTTCAGAGCTCTCTCCTCTCCTCTTCCTTCGTTATTCTAAGTGCTTCAGTTTTTGCTGTTCTGTTCCCCTATTATAGGAAGGGTCCGTTTAATCCTGGGGAGTTGTCGACTTGTGGCGGAATAACTCTTAAGGACAATGTCCTCGGGCATGACTCGAATTAATTTATACTAACAGTTTTGTTTGTTGTAGCCTACAATCTTAAGAGTTATTATGGAGCCACACCGAGTTGATTCTGATGATCATGTTAACGTTGCTACTGCAAATTCTGGTAGAGGGAGTGGCACTACTGCTCCAACTTTCATTCAGAATCCAGTACCTGCTGTGACGCTGCCCAAGCCATTCCCAGATATATCCAAGATTGAGGTGTTTGATGGGGAGAATTTTAGAAGGTAGCAAGAGCGGATCTTCTCTATCCTAGACATGCACGGAGTTACAATGGCGTTGACCCAGTCTAAACCTGTCCCTAATGCTGACCAAAACCAAAGAACTGTTTGAGAATATGCCAATAAGGTCTATAGACATACAATTATTAGTACTTTATCTAACGATCTGTTTGATGTGTACTGTGTTAATAAGGAGGCCAACAAAATCTAAGAGTCACTAATCACAAAGTACACCACTAAGGATGCTAGAAAATAGAAATTCGTGATTGAAAATTACTATCGATCGGAGATGTTTGAGGATAAAGACATCAAGCTACAAATCAACGAATACCACAAGTTGTTGGAAGAACTTCGAGCTAAAAAGATTAACCTTCCAAATGAATTTGTAGTTGGGATCCTGATTGAGAAACTACTGGATTCATGGAAAAATTACAAACAACAACTTAAACACAAGTAGAAGCAACTGTCACTGTCAGATCTCATCACTTATATCATCATCGAAGACACCAACGGGAAAGAGGTTCGAGCTGCAAAAGAAAGGGAAATAGCCTCAAAGGCAAATTTGGTGGAAACAAACCTGCACAACAAGAGGTATGATTCTCATAAAAAATTGAGTTATAATCCCAAGATTTCTAACCCCAAATTCAAAAAGAAGGACAATTGCTTTGTTTGTGGCAAGCCAGGGCACCATGCTGCACAATGTAGAAAGAGAGTTAGAAATAATAATCCTCCTAAGCCGAATATAAATTTGGTTCAAAGAGATGAGAACAATAATGATGTCATTGTGGCAGTTATTTCTCAAGCTCTCGTTGTCTCCGATGTGAGGAATAGGTGGTAGACTTTGGGGCTACTAAGCACATCTGTGCAAATAAGGAAATATTTACCTCCTATGATCCTATCAAAGAAGGAGAAGACCGCATTTATCTTGTTGATTCCCAAACTATAAAAGTTCTTAGGAAAGGAAAAGTGGTTCTTAAACTCACATCTGAAAAGACCTTAGCTCTCAATGATGTTCTGCATGTGCCCGATGTTAGAGCGAACTTAATTTCTATAGCTCTTTTGGGAAAGGTTAGGGTTAAAGTGTCATTCGAATCTGACAAGATTGTAATAACAAAAAATAATGTTTTATGGGAAAGGAATATTGTAACTAGGGACTATTTGTACTGAATGTTGTTGAAATGAGTGAAAATGCATCTTCTTCTGCTTACTTTCCTGTTTATATGATTGATTCATTTGATGTGTGGCATACTAGATTAGGACATGTTAGTAAGTCTTATATTAAAAAAATGCAACAACTTGGTTTAATTTTTGGAATTAAAAATGATTGTTTAAACAAATATGAAGTATATGGGGAAGCTAAGATAACTAAAAAATCACACTTTTCTACACAAAGAGAAATTAAATTGCTTTCCTTAATACACACTAATTTAGGTAATTTAAAACAAACAATGACTAGAGGTGGTAAAAAATATTATATTACTTTTATTGGTGATTTTTCAAGGTATACTAAAGTATATTTATTGAGAAATAAAGATGAAGCATTTGAAAAAATTCTTTTATATAAAGCAGAGGTAGAAAATGAACTAAATAAAAGGATTAAAAGAGTAAAGTTGGATAGAGGAGGAAAATATGTTTTATTAAATGATTTTTGTGAAAAAGAAGGAATTATCCATGAAGTAACTCCTCTATATTCACCTGAGTCTAATGACGTAGCAGAAAGGAAAAATAGAACTTTAAAGGAAATAATGAATGTTATGCTTGTAAGCTTTTATGCACCAAATAGTTTATGGGGTGAAGCGTTGTTGTTTGCCTGTTTTTTGCAAGATAGAGTACCCTATAAGAAAACAAATAAGACACCTTATGAACTATGGAAAGGTTATGTACCTAACCTAAAATATTTAAAAGTGTGGAGGTATCTTGCTAAAGTAATGTTGCCTGATCCTAAAAAAAGAAAAGTTGGGTCTAAAACTTCTAATTGCATATTTATTGGGTATGCTGAACATAGTGCAGCTTATAGATTTTTAATTTTGAAAAGCGATGTTTTTAGATCATAACATTATCATATAAACTAAAGATATAGAAATTTTTTGAACATATATTTCCTTTGAAAATTGAACATAATCCTAGAAATTTGAAAATATCCACTTATTCTCCTGAACTAAATACAAATGAAGATTTCGCTAAAAATTTAAGAAGAAGTAAGAGGCAAAGGAAAGAATCTTCTTTTAGATATGATTTTTATACTTATATGGTAAAAGATAATCCTTTAAATTTTTATGAAGTTATTTCTTTTTCGGATGCTCATCTTTGGAAAGAAGCTATTAAGGCTAAAATTGAGTCCCTTAGTCAAAATAAAATTTGGATTTTAGTAGACTTGCCTCCAAGAGCTAAATCCATTGGTTGTAAATGAGTTTTTAGGAAGAAACTTAATCCTGATAGATCCATTGATAAATATAAAGCTAGGTTAGTAGCTAACAGTTTTACTCAAAAATAAAATATTGATTATTTTGATACATTTTCTCCGGTTACAAGAATTTCTTCTATAAGAATTCTGATTGCTTTAGCTTCAATACATAAGCTTTATATTCATCAAATAAATGTTAAAACTGCTTTCTTAAATGGTGTTTTAGAAGAAGAAATTTATATGATACAACCTGAAGGATGTGTCGCTCTTGGACAAGAAAATAAAGTGTGTAAACTTATTAAATCTTTATATGGATTAAAACAAGCACCTAAACAATAACATGAAAAATTAGATCAAGTTTTAACAAGTGATGACTTTGCTACTGTTGAAGTAGAAAGATGTGTTTATACAAAACTTGTAAATAATGATTTTGTGATTATTTGCCTATATATGGATGACATGCTTATTTTTGGTACTAGCATGAATGTTGTAATTGAAAATAAGAGCTTTCTTGCATCTAAATTTGATATGAAAGATATGGGTGAAGCAAGAATGATTTTGGGTGTTAAAATTATAAGGAGTGAAAATGGCATCTTACTTTCTCAAGAACATTATGTGGAGAAAATTTTTAAAAAGTTTAGACATTTTGATGATTCTCCTTTAAGCACTCCTTATGATTCTAGCATACAATTATCAAAACATAAAGATGATTTAGTAGCTTAATCTAAATATGCACATATTATTAGAAGTCTATTGCATTTGATGAATTTTACCAGGCCTGATATAGCATATCCTATATGTAGATTGAGTAGATATACCCACTATCCAAGCAGTAAGCTTTGGATGGCTCTAGTTAGATTAATGAGATATTTGAGAGGTACCATAAACTATGGTATATTTTATAGTGGATTTCCCGCTGTACTAGAAGAATACAGTGATGCTAACTGGATCTCAAATTTAGATAAGATTAAATCCACTAGTGGTTATGTATTCACTCTTAGTGGTGATACATTATCCTGGAGATCAGCTAAATATAATATTATTACAAAATCCTTAAGAGATTTAGAGTTTATTGCTATGGAATTGGCTGGTACTGAGGTTGAGTGGTTGAAAAACTTCTTAGTAAATATTCCATTAGGAGAAAAACTAACACTATCAGTGTCTTTGCATTGCGATAGCCAATCGGTGATAGCTACAGCTAAAAATAAGACTTTTAATGGCCAAAGTAGACATATACGGTTAAGACATAATATTATAAGGCAGCTGTTAAAAGATAGAGTGATCTCAATAGAATTTGTAAGGTCGGAAGTAAATCTGGCAGATCCATTGACTAAACCTTTGGGGAAGAAATAAATTGATAACACATCGAAGGGAACGGGACTTAAGCTAATATGAAATTAACAACGATGGTAACCCAACCTCTGTGATTGGAGATCCCATGAAAGAGGTTCATATGGGTAAGAACAAATCATATGTTAATTCTGTTAGCACTAAAATTATTGTCCCTTCCTATAGTTTGGTAAAGTGCTAGAATACATTATTGGAGAGGTTGAGCAAAGCTCTTAATGATTTTATATTCCTTATGGATAGTGTATTCATTGCAGATACACTTGATGAAATCATCTAGATGAATATGAAGTGGGGCCCCTTCTATGAGATCGTGGCTAAGTCTCTAGAGCATTTATTAAACACCAGGCGCGCACACGGCCATTTAAAGCACAAAACCGCCGTTAACAGCAAAAACTGTCGGAGTATACTTTGACTAATAAAATCTCTAGTACATAAGAAAGATTTGTTGGTTGATAGAAACATACGTTTCACTGACATTTCTATGTACTAAGTGTTATTGGTATAGGCCTGGTTCATAGTCCAAAGGACACCAGATTCGAAATGGTTATACTCATGCATGTTACTCAGATAATAATGTCCTTTTGACACATGTGAGGGATTGTTGGAGTAAGTGTGTCAAAAGTGTGTCAAAAGCCTAAGTCCCACATTACCTAGAACAAAGAGAAACTTAGTGTATATATACTAAGATATGATATTGGGCAAGTAAATGGGCCAAGAAGAAAAGTAGGCTCGCGTACACAACAACAGGCCAACGTAAGGGTAACGCAGTTGAAAATCTCCGATTTCCCCCTACGAACGAATTAGATGCAGAACTGGGCATTTTTTGTTACAACTATTTTTGTATTTTACAAAAATATTTTATAAATAGGCTTACCAGAAAAACCATATTTTCAGCAGTTTTTGAAATTGGGACCATGAATTTATTAATTTTCTGAACTTTGAGAATTTAAATTTATCCGCTTTAATTTTTTATTAACCGGCTTTAATCTCAACGTTCAGAAACGGCCGCCGCTTTTAATCCCAATGTTCAAAATGAATTTTTATTAAACCGTGATTAAGCCGTCATTAATTATTTTTTAATTGTCCAACGTTTCTTGTTTCCGTCTTTGGCCTATAAAAGGCAGTACGTGGTGCGGTTCATGACACATCGAGCTCTCGGACACCTTCGGAGCTCTCTCCTCTCCTCTTCCTTCGCTATTCTGAGTGCTTCAATTTTTGCTGTTCTGTTCCCCTATTATAGGAAGGGTCCATTTAATCTTAAGGAGTTGCCGACTTATAGTAGAATAACTCTTAAGGACAATGTCCTCAGGCACGACTCGGATTAATTTATACTAACAGTTTTGTTTGTTGCAGCTTACATGAAATGCACAGTGGAGAAAATACGTATGAAAGAAGCACGTGAAAAAGAACGTGCTAAGGTCTGGGCAGAGGCAAAAGGAGGTAGAACGTTAATTCCATCCAGGAGAAGCATTCATTCCCCATCCAGAATACACGTGATCATTAAAAAAAAAGGGCACGTGAAGGAGTGTGTGATTGAAGGAGCCATGAACAACACACAAAACATGCATGCCAAGTCATGTGAGCTACATGTAGGAAATCAAGGATCACACATGAATGTAAGGAAAGCACAGATAGATGAAGAACAGCACGTACGGAGCAAAGAAAGAAAGTTAAATGAAGCTCACATGGATGACACGTGATTTAATAAAGGGCTGCTTATTAAGTAATATTGAATGTAATGTTAAAATAATAAAAATTATAACTAAAATATGTACAAAATTTTTTTATTGCTCATTAAATTTTTCAATAAATTTTTTAAGTTCAATATTACTTAAGAAGCATATTTTAATATTAAGTTCAATATTACTTAACAAGTTTAAGTCCAATATTGTGAAGTAATATTAGTTTAAACTTCTTCCTATGCTTAGCTACCATTCTTATTTCTCCAGATACAAAATATATTTTTTTTTAAAATTAGTGGGTCATGGTTTGAAAGAAACCGTGACTTATTTTAGTTTTTTTAATAAAATGTTAACTATTTTAAAAAAATATTAAATGGACAAATAGTTAATAAAATTTTAACTATTTTTAACAGTGACTCATGTCATTGGATAAATTAATTAGTTTGATAAGTTATGTTTATTATGATAATGAAAAATTTGAATAATTTTATTTTCAAAATTAACATATGATGAGTAAAAAGTTAATTTGATTGAAGACAAAGAAATGAGAAGAGAAGTATAATTTTTAAAATAAGAATTAATATAAATATGAATGATAATGATTTAAAAAAATGAAAGAGATTTTTAAAAAATTATGGCTAAGTGGTATAAAAAAATTAAATGTGAAATAATTTAAATTTGGTAAACAAAAAAAATAGACACAAAGAAATAGAATACCATTGTTTAGGAAAAATTAAATAATATTGTTTTAAACTTGATAAAATGATTAAAGATAAATGAAATTTTTTTAAATGATTTTTTTTGGCATAATTGTTAAGTTAGTTTAAAAATAAAATAAAATAA
Organism: Erythrophleum fordii; assembly: GCA_032878935.1. Classification (NCBI taxonomy): domain Eukaryota; kingdom Viridiplantae; phylum Streptophyta; class Magnoliopsida; order Fabales; family Fabaceae; genus Erythrophleum; species Erythrophleum fordii. The sequence goes on along the minus strand of JAVQMF010000054.1, from coordinate 22,931,581 downwards.
AATTGTAGGAGTAGTATATTATGGAATAAAAATAATTATAATAAGTAAAAATTTATTAACCATGAAAGGTATAAAATTAATTTAGGAAAATAAAAATTAATTTTTTTAAAACAACTTCATTTAAGTAAGAGTAAAAAAAAATTTGATGAGAAATTAATAATGATTGTACAATATTGTTGAACTCAATATTAAAGGAAATAAAATTTTGTAATCAATGAAAAGAAATAGTTATATTACAATGATCTTTGTACTTCCCTTCAATGAAAATACTTGAGAATTTTTTCACCTCCACCAACAATTGAAAAACTGGAGATGCAAACGGAGATGGAGATGGGGAAAATACTTGAGGATTTTTTCAACCCATTTTATACAATTTTTTTTATTTTTCAACCCATTTTATACAGTTTCTTGGTAACCGTGACCCATTTGAAAATTAAAAAAAATTAATAGTAATTGGGTCACAGTTCTCTAGCAACCATGACCCATAGTATTTTTTTAAAAAAATATTCATGTTAATGTATATTGGGAATAAAGATTTGCATTGGTAGATATGAAGCATTTAATACTTTGTTTCATCTACTATAGTCAAAATCCCTTGGCACCCTAAAAAATTGTTTGCTAGATAAAAGGAGAAAACATTTATAAAGATGAGAAGGGTTGAAGCTTTTTGACCTAACCTTTTGACAAAAAAGTGGCCTATAGCAAGTAAAGTGCAAAAGCTTTATGTTTATCATTTCAAAAAAAAAATAATAATAAAAAAATTTTTGGTTGCTTGTAAGAAGAAAATTTAAATTTATCAAATATCTCTCTTGTGACGGCCCTAATTTCTAAACATTGTAATTAAGGTTAATTACGTGATTATTAGTCATAAGTTATGAAAATGTAAGAAAATTTGAACCTTAATGTGATTAGAGTCATCAATCATACAACTACAAACACTTATGTTCATAAGGGGAATGAACGTTTATTTATAAGCCTTTAATTCTATTACTCATCAATTATAACTCATCTCAATGTCTTTAAATCCTCCCTTAAGATTACCATATGAAAAACCAAAGTTTCTTAATTAATATAAGGATTTCAGGATGTTTGCCGCAGCTAATTTCCCATTAGCCGTGGCCAATTCCCCTCGGCTTCCCCTTCGCATCATTACTAATTTTGCCGCGATGATAGTTGCGATAAGTTGGACCTTCACCGCGGCCAACCCTACATGACGCCACGACGAAGAAGCCTCTTAGAACTTATCTTGCTGGCCTCTCGTTATTGGCCGCGGCCAATAACTCCTTTTGCCGTGGCCAATTCCTCTTTGGAATGTCTGGCTCATTTTTGCAAAATTTCGCCGCGACAAATTTCCCTTTGGACGACTCCCAGTTTTGCCTCTCGTATTTCGCTGCGGCGAATTCCTCTCTGGCACTCTCCCTGGGCAACTTCGCCTCTCTTGGCCGCGGCCAACTCCATTTTAGCCGCGACGAAGTGCCTTCTGGTCCTACACTACGAAAATATGGTCTCATACCCTCCTCTCTCCTTCCAATCTCACCCTAGGGCCCCTCTACCGTAATTGTGGGGCTCAAATAGCTTTTATTAGCCTAATTTATCCAGCTAATCTATCCTTTCTAATTCAAGATTTAAGGGTCAATTTCTTTTCTCTAATCACCCTATATCAACAAGTCCATAGAGTAATGGCAACAAAAATTTATGCATTAACAATAATTAATATTTGATACACATTCCATTAGGGGTTCCATACATTAAGAGTGCATATCAATATCTCAAAGGTTACATATCCAATAGCAAGCCATATCATAGTCCAACAAGGCTCACGGCAGATATCATTAATCCATAAATCAATTACCAAATTAAGATGAGGTCTAACCCCTCAATAAATACATCCTAAGTAATCAAAATATGAAAACCTACACTTGGCAATACAGATACATGATGATGCTATACATAGGTTAACAAAATTTAGCATCTACCCTATTACAGTCAGACCAAGTGTAGCTCCCCACACTAGGTCTCAGCTCATGGATGTTCATCCATTTGCTTGCCCTTATCCTTACCCGAGGAACCTTCACCTGAAATTGTAATCCCATAAAACGGGGTGAGATATAAATCTCAGTAACTAAGGAAATTCCATCATATAATCCAGTTTAATTAACATATATGTATAAATCAAAATCAACATCAGAATCATATCAGTCATATCGATAAATGAAACAATTAGGCTATCATGATTATTATCCCATACTAGCAATCATATTTTCACATGTTAAAGGCCAATAATACCAGGAGAGGCCCGTCCACGGCACCTACTCCTCATTGAGCACAACCAGGGCTCAGTGCATCTGGGGTTTGATCATAACCTGATACTCGATCGAAGCACATGCACGGGTGGCAGCCGCACCACAGCTCCACCATGGACTCACAAGGTCCAATCATAACACAATAGATAGCCAACCAATTCATTCAACATTTCAAATCATTCATATATAGCAAATATGAAATTAAAACAGATATCTGCATGGAATTAATGTAAACCCCGGTTACCTCACTTGTAGACAATTTGCAATAGCCACCAATGATACAAAAATCCCTATAACCATAGCATCAGAAAATTACCATTCTAATTCATCATTAACAGTAGCAACAAGTACCCAAGGAATTTAAATGCTAATAACTACCTAAATAATACTTACCCAGCCATTACAAGTCCCAAATTCGGATTGAAGTGCCCTCTACAGAAATCTCAATATTTTATCCAAAATCCTAAGTAAATTCGTACAAAATTAATACCTATTTTATAAATCAGCTATGGGGGTCTCAAATTAACAAAGAAAGCATCAAAATGGAGAGTTTATACTTACCTAATGTTAGCTCTAACCTCAACCTACGAATTTCACCAAGAAAATCTCCAAACAACCACATTTCAGATTTTTGGGTATAGTGAAAATGTTCCAAATGAAAAACTAATTGGGTCAAATTAAAGAGAAAGATGAGGGGATTAAGTTGTATAACTATTACCTTGGCTGAATCTTGCTCTAAATATGAGAAAATGTTGAATTATGCCAAGAACCCTAGCCTCTCCTCCACACCTCCGAATTTTCTTTTGTGTCTTGTGTTTTGTAGAATGGGGGAGGTGGCTGGTCAGTTTTTAGGGTTTTAGTTGGGTTAAGTTGGGTCAAATATGGGTCATGGGTTGCTCCAAGGTCCAACTCCAAATGGGCTTCAGATTTTAACTTTGTTGGGCCAGTTTTTAAGGTGTTGGGCTGCAGAATTTTATTGGGCCAGACTTAGTTTTAAGGACTCTATGGTCTTGGGTTTGCACAAGGTTTATTGGGCCACCATTAGCCTCTTATCATGATTTATTAATTTAGGCCTAAATGAAATTTCTATCCCAATTAATTCTCAAACCCATGTTAATAATTTATCTCTCTAAAATTCCTATTCACTTAACTTGCCCAATTATCCCATATTAATTATTCCTAATTATCCCAAATATATGATTAGCACCTTAATTAATTTTGGGGTGTTACATTCTCCCCTCCTTTTAGAAATTTTCTCCTCAAAATTAGACATACCTTACTCAAATAATGCAGGATAATCCTTCCTTATTGCTTCTTCCGTTTCCCAAGTTGCTTCGTCCGGAGTAAGTCCCTTCATACTACTTTTACCAGGAGGATGTCCTTATTACGCAGCTGTTTAACTTTTGAGTCCACAATCCTTTCTGGTTCAATCACATAAGATAAATCATCTTGTAGATGCACATTTTCATGCTCAATGACATGCAAAAGGTCCGGGTGGTACTTTTTCAGTTGGGACACATGGAACACATCATGTAATCTGGCCAGGTTTGGAGGTAAAGTAACTCTATAGGCCACGAGTCCTATCCTTTCAAGGATTTAAAACGGACCAAGATAACGAGGATTGAGCTTTCTTGTCCTAATAGATCGTCCTACACCCATCACTGGAGTAGCCTTAAGGAACACATGGTCTCCTACCTCAAATTCTAAGAGTCTCTTTCTCTTATCTGCATAACTCTTTTGCCTACTCTGGGTAGCCAACAACTTCTTTCTGATGAGTTCTATTTGATGGGTGGTTTGGTCCACTATGTCTGGACCTAATAGACTCCTCTCACCAAGTTCTACCCAACATAAGGGTGACCGACACTTCCTCTCATAAAGTGCCTCAAATGGTGCCATCTGGATACTGGAATGGTAACTATTATTATAAGCAAACTCAGCTAAAGGCAAGTACACATCCTAACTCCCTTTTAACTCTATTACACTCGCTCTGAGCATGTCCTCAAGGGTTTGAATAGTCCTCTCGGTCTGTCTATCAGACTGAGGATGATAGGCAGTGCTAAAGTTAAGACTAGCACCTAAAGTGATGCAATAGCACCAAGAGACCTTGTTAAGCATAGAAGTGGACCTGATGAAGGATATGGTGCTAAATTTCAAGCCCAAGGACATGATTTGCAAATTAAAGCCCAAGAGTTCAAGTCAAATGTATCTAAAGATCCATTGCAAGGCATAGGAGGCCTAATTAGAGTCCAATTGCAAGAGATTAAGAATCATGTGACAACCATATGATTTTTAATGAAGCATTAGCAGCCCATGTGACAACTTAAAGAAGCTGATTAGTTTTGACTAGGATTCTTTTTGAAATTTCATTTTTTATTATTTTATTATTTTTTTGAACTTAGTCAAAGAGCTTATCTTGGAGATCAAGTTAAAATTAGTATCCTAATCTAATTCCTTAATTTTAGACATCATTTAAAATATTTCTAATCAGATTTTAGAGTTTTACTTTCATTAGGACTCTAGAAATTTTACCTATAAAAGGCTTCCTATTGTACTCTATTTTGGATCATGAATGAATTTGAGTATTATTTAATTATTTGTGAGACTTTTGCTTCTTTGTGTTCTCTGAGAGTTCACGTGACTTATCAAAGGATTGGTCTTCCTTTGTGGCGTCTTGAGGCTAGGGTTCTAAGAGACAAGTTCTCTTAGGGTCTTTCCTTTGACCAACATTTTTCATTTTCTAGTCGATCTCGGGCAAAGTGTCATCTTGTTGAAGGTTTCTAGGACAAGGTTCCTAGAGGGTCTCTCATCATTTGATATCAGAGCTTTGATCGCTAGTACAAGGTATATCTTTATGTTTTCCCTTTCATTGTTCTTCATACTTTCTCTCCTTCCATTAGTATTACCTTTTTCATCTTCGTCTTTTTCTTCTATCTTCTTTTGTCTTCCATTGTTGTGTTCCTCCATCCTCAAAAAAAAAAAAAAAAGAGTGTGTGATACTCCAAAATGGAAAAAAAAAAAAAAGAGAGTGTGATACTCCAAAAAAAAAAAAATCAAAAAAACATTCAAAAAAAAAAGGGTGGAAAAAAAAAGAATGAAAAAAAAAATTTCAGATTGCAGAATTCAAAATTGCAAGTTGTGCCAATTCAAAATTGAAAGCAAGTTTAGAGTTAATTTCCTAATTGGAGTTAGTTTCCTAATTGGAGTCAATTTCCTAATTAGAGTTAGTTTCCTAATTGGAATTTGTTTCCTAATTTGATTGCATTAAGTAGCTACCAAATTATCTACTTTCCTATTTGCATTCAAGAAAGAATATTCTTTTCTAATTGTTCTAAACTTGAATTGCAAGTAGTTTCCTATTCTTAAAGTTTCTTATTTTCAGAATTTTTTTTCTTTCCTTCTCCTTCCTTCCAGGCCTCCCCTTCCTCCTTTTTTTCCCTTTTTGTTACACACCTCTTTTTCTCCTTTGTTTGATTCTTTGGGAATTTACATTTTAGGATTCTAGTTTTTTTTATTACCACTAGTCTGATCTTTTCATTTGATTTGCTTGTGACTTGCTTAGAACACTTGTAAAAAGCAAATTATTAAGTGGTAAAAGGCAAGAGTGCAATTAACATTAAAGAAAAAGCTAAAAAGAGAGTTAAACACGAGTGAACTTATCATCTTTTGAGTGTAAACATGTAAGTTAGTGAGTTACGAGGTCCTATTGCTTGTTTTTGTACAAACTAATATTTCAGGATGTCTGGAGAATCTGAGCACAGTGACTTTGACATGAAAGTCTGGGTTAGAGTCGTTCAAAGTACTCTTGAGAAACTTAGTGCCAGATTAGATGATGTGGAGTCTTCTTCCAATAGGAAGACCCATAGGAGGCAAGCTCATATAGAACTTGATGATGATGCTGAGTCCGACTTTGAGGAGTCCTATACTCGAAGAGGTAGACAATCATCATCCAATAAGGATGGTGGTATTGGAAACATCAAGATGAAGATTACCTCATTCCCCGGGAAAAATGACCCGGACCAGTACTTAGTGTGACGACCCTAGATTCTAATCTCAGTAATTATAGTTGAATACACGATTAATAAATAATGATCAGGGTTTGGAGTCAGTGCAATTAATTACACTAGGGAAATATGGGGGAAATTTAAACCTTGATACTACTAGGATCATCAACTAACAACCATAACGGGAACATGCATGAAAGGGGTTGTACCATCATTAAAGGTTTAGGAATCATCCATTAATCAATTTCAACCCACAAAAACATCCCCCATTAAACCATAGCCCAAGGTAAACAAAACACACTCCACCCATGGCAGATATATATATATAGGTATAAGAGTTATCATCAGGTCATAATGTTCTTATTCCTATCATGCATGCATCATGATTGCCAAGTTTTCTAACAACAAAGATGTAAATCAAACACATTTGCCTGAACCATTGCTCTGATACCAACTGTGACGACCCTAGATTCTAATCTCAGTGATTATAGCTGAATACACGATTAATAAATAATGATCAGGGTTTGGAGTCAGTGCAATTAATTACACTAGGGAAATATGGGGGAAATTTAAACCTTGATACTACTAGGATCATCAACTAACAACCATAACGGGAACATGCATGAAAGGGGTTGTACCATCATTAAAGGTTTAGGAATCATCCATTAATCAATTTCAACCCACAAAAACATCCCACCCATGTACTCCTACTATTCCCTAACATTAGCCTTACTAAAATTAAGGTTTCTAAGTCAAATATAGGAGTTTGGGGACCTGCGCCGCGACTTGGAACCTTTCCGCCGCGGCTAAGTTAGGTTCTGGAGCTCAAAAACCACATTTTTAAACTTGCGCCGCGGCCTGGAACTCTTGCGCCGCGGCCCAGTTACTCTCTGGAATTTTCCTGACTTTTGCCGTGGCGAGTTGGACCTGCGCCGCGGCCAACCTATGTGGCGCCGCAGCGAGTTTTGCTACTGTAATCTCCCTAATTAATTTTCTCGAGTTGCGCCGCGGCGAGGTTACGTCCTGTCACCTCCTGGGCGATTATTTTCACTCCGCGCCGCGGCGAGATTTCTCAAGCCGCGGTGTCCCTCGCCACTGTCACTTCCTAGGCCGCGGCATGATTCCCTTCTGTCACTAGTTTCACTATATTTCGCCCCCTACACTCCATTTCTCTTCTTAGGGACACTCTAAGGTCACTTCCCCTCATTTTATATAGCTCTAAGGGTATTTATCTACCTTATTTACTTAGCTATTCTTCCATTACCCATTTAAAACTTATATGCCCATTTCCATTCTCTAATCACCCTCTATTAGCAAGTTCATAAAATAGCAACAACAGAATATACATGAATTTCCAGCAACTATCCTTTAATACTCAATCAATAGGGGTTCCATACAATGGGGGTTCATACCAATATCTCAAGAATTACATTTCCATTGACAACCATATTATAGGTCAACAAAGTTTACAGCAGATCATATGAATCCATACATCAAATACTAAGTCAAGAGGGGGTCTAACCCTTTAGTACATACATTCTCAATAAATCAAATGTTCAAGCCTACACTTGGCAATGCAGATACATGATGATGCTATACATTAAGGAATACAAAATTAGCATCTATACTAGCTAAGTCAGCCCAAGTGTAGCCATCTCCCCATAGGTTGAAGCTTATGGATTTTCATCCACTTGCTTACCCTTATCCTTACCCGAGGAACCTTCACCTGAAATATTGATCCCATAACACGGGGTGAGATATAAATCTCAGTAACCAAAATAATTCCATCATATAATCCAGTTTAATCAACATATATGCATGAATGAAAATCCATACCAGAATCATATCAGTCATTTCAGCAAATGAAACAATTAGGCTATCATGATTACTATCCCATACTAGCAATCATATTATCATATGTTAAAGGCCATTAACATTGGGAGAGGCCCGTCCACGGCACCTACTCCCCATTGAGCACTACCAGGGCTCAGTGCATCTGGGGTTGATCATACCCGATGCCCGATCGTGGCACATGCACGGGTGGCAGCCGCACCACAGCTCCACCATGGACTCACAAGGTCCAATCATAATACAACAGATAGCCAACCAATTCATTCAACATTTCAAACCATTCATATATAGCAAATATGAAATTAAATTACATACATGCATGGAATTAATGTAAACCTCGGTTACCTCACTTGCAGATAATTGCAACAGCCACCACAAATCCCAAATTCGGATTCAAGTATCTCCCACCCGAATTCTCAATGTTTCACCCAAAATGCTAAGCAAATTCGTACCAAGTTAATACCCATAATATAAATAGGCTATGGGGGTCTCAAACCAACAAAGAAAGCATTAAAATGGGGGGTTTAAAGTCACCAAATACCAGCCCCAACCTCAACCTACGAATTTCACCAAGAAAACCCCCAAACACTCACTTTTCAGATTTTGGGTATAATGAAATCTCTCCAAATGAAAAACTAATTGGACCAAATTAAAGAGGAAGATGAGGGGATTAAGTTGTATAACTATTACCTTGGCCAAATCTTGCTCCAAATGTGAGAAAAGATGGAATTAAGTCAAGAACCCTAGCCTCCTCTCCTCACCTCCGAATTTCTCTTCTATTTTTGTGTTTCAGCAAATGAAGGGAAAGGTGGCTGAAGCATTAGGGTTTTAGGTGGGTTTAAGTTGGGTCAAGGGGTTGGGTCATGGGTTGCTCCAAGTCCAAATCCAATTGGGTTTCAGATTTTCCTTGTTGGGCCAATTTTTAATTGTTGGGCTGCATAATTCTGTTGGGCCAGTTTCCACACATTGGGTTGCTAAAGTTTAATGGGTTTTGGGCCTAATTTGAAGGGCTCAAGGGCTTGGGTCTGCACAAGGGTAATTGGGCCACTTAATTGGGCCTATACAAGATAAATCTTGGGCCTCTATCTCATTAAATTAGTTTGGGTCTACCTCTAATGCATTGGGCCTCCATCAACCTCTCATCATGATTTATTAATTTGGGCCCTAATGAAGTTTCTATTCCAATTAACTCTCCAACCCATATAAATAATTTATCTATCTAAAATACCTATTCACTAACTTGCCCAATTATCCTTTATTAATTATCCTTAATTAACCTTAATCCATGATTAACACCTTAATTAATTTCGGGGTGTTACATTCTCCCCTCCTTTTAGAAATTTTGTCCTCAAAATTAGACATACCTTACTCAAATAATGCAGGATAATCCTGCCTCATTGCTTCTTCTATTTCCCAAGTTGCTTCATCTGGAGTAAGTCCCTTCCATACTACCTTTACCAGGAGGATGTCCTTATTACGCAGCTGTTTGACTTTTGAGTCCACAATCCTTTCCGGTACAACCACATATGACAAATCATCTTGTAGATGCACATTCTCATGCTCAATGACATGCAAAGGGTCCGGGTGGTACTTTTTCAGTTGGGACACATGGAATACATCATGTAATCTGGCCAGGTTTGGAGGTAAAGCAACTCTATAGGCCACGGGCCCTATCCTTTTCAAGGATTTGGAAAGGACCAAGATAACGCGGACTGAGCTTTCTTGTCCTGATAGATCGTCCTACCCCCGTCACCGGAGTAGCCTTAAGGAACACATGGTCTCCTACCTCAAATTCCAAGGGTCTCCTCCTCTTATCTGCATAACTCTTTTGCCTACTCTGGGCAGCCAAAAATTTCTTTCGGATGAGTTCTATCTGATGGGTGGTTTAGTCCACTATGTCTGGACCCAAGAGACTCCTCTCACCCAGCTCTACCCAACACAAGGGTGACCGACACTTCCTCCCATAAAGTGCCTCAAATGGTGCCATTTGGATACTGGAATGGTAGCTATTATTATAAGCAAACTCAGCTAAAGGCAAGTACACATCCCAACTCCCTTTCAATTCTAGCACACTAGCTCTCAGCATGTCCTCAAGGGTTTGAATGGTCCTCTCAGTCTGTCCATCAGACTGAGGATGATAGGCAGTGCTAAAGTTAAGACTAGTAGCCAAAGCTTCTTGTAGAGACCGCCAAAATTTTGATGTAAATCTTGGGTCTCTATCTGACACAATGCTATTAGGAACACCATGTAACCTTACAATCTCACGAACGTACAGTTGAGCTAGTCTATCTAGAGGATAAGTAGCTCTAATAGGTAGAAAGTGGGCAGACTTTGTCAATCTATCCACAATCACCCAAATAGCATCATAACCCGAGGATGTTCTAGGCAAACCCATCACAAAGTCCATGGATATACTGTCCCATTTCCATTCCGGAATCTCTAAAGGGTGTAACAAACCTGCGGGTCTTTGGTGCTCAATCTTAACCCTCTGACAAATTAAACACCTAGCTACAAACTCTGCTATGTCTGACTTCATCCCGGGCCACCAAAAGCTTTTCTTAAGATCCCTATACATCTTAGTGGTGCCCGGATGAATGGTGTACCTGCTCTTATGAGCTTCTGATAACACTATGTTCCTCAACTCCTCATCCTTAGGTATGCACACTCTACCTTGGTACCTCACCAAACCATCTTCTGACAGGTCAAAATCCTTGACCTCACCACTACCCAGTTGCTCTCTAATTCCTCCCCAATAGGCATCTAACTCTTGGGCCTCTTTAATCCTTTTTCTAAGGTCATTTTCTATCCTCAACTCTCCCAAAAGAAGACTACTAGGGTTCACTGAAATTGATAAATTCAAATCTCTCATCTCCTCAATCAACCTTTGCTCTCTAAGCATCATCATTGCCACATGAATAGATTTCCTACTCAAGGCATCGGCGACCACATTCGCCTTCCCTGGATGATACTTTAAGGAGAAATCATAGTCCTTAAGGAATTCCATCCACCTCCTCTGCCTCATGTTCAACTCCTTTTGGTCAAATAAGTACTTCAAACTTTTATGATCACTATACACCTCAAATTGGGCACCATAGAGATAGTGCCTCCAAATCTTAAGGGCAAAAACTATAGCAGCTAGTTCTAGGTCATGGGTAGGGTAATTCTCTTCATGGGGTCTAAGTTGTCTAGAAGCATAGGCTATCACTCTACCTTGTTGCATTAAGACACACCCTAATCCCTTCTTAGAAGCATCACTATAGACCGTGAATGTCTCTTTTGGATCAGGTATCACTAACACAGGTGCAGTGGTAAGTCTATCCTTAAGCTCTTGAAAGGCATCCTCACACTTAGCATCCCACACAAATGGTTTGTCCTTCCTAGTCAATTTGGTCAAAGGCATGGCTAACTGAGAAAATCCCTTAATGAATCTTCTATAGTAGCTGGCTAGACCTAAGAAGCTACGAATTTCGGTCACCGTTTTGGGTCTCTCCCAATTCAGTACTGCCTCTACCTTGCTAGGATCTACCGCTACCCCTTGTTCTGATATCACATGACCTAGGAATTTGACCTCCCGCAACCAAAACTCACACTTGCTCAACTTAGCATACAACTGATGCTCTCTCAAGGTTTGAAGAACTATCCTAAGATGCTCTTCATGCTCTTCACTACTTTTAGAGTAGATGGGGATGTCATCAATGAATACTACCACAAACTGGTCAAGATAAGGCCTAAAAATCCTATTCATGTAATCCATGAAAATGGCAGGGGCATTGGTTAACCCAAAAGGCATAACTAGGAATTCATAATGGCCATATCGAGCCCTAAAGGCAATTTTAGGTACATCCTCAGCCTTGACTCTAAGTTGGTGATACCCCGATCTAAGGTCAATCTTTGAAAAGACCGACGCTTCAGCTAATTGGTCAAGCAAGTCATCAATTCTAGGCAAAGAGTATTTATTCTTGACAGTCACTTGGTTCAATTGCCTATAGTCAATGCAAAGTCTAAGGCTACCATCTTTCTTCTTGACAAATAGCACCGGTGCTCCCCATGGAGACACACTTGGCCTAATAAACCCTTTCTCAAGTAACTCTTCTAACTGACTCTTTAACTCAACCAACTCAGCAGGCGCCATTCTATACGGGGCCTTAGAGATTGGACCAGTACCGGGTACTAAATCAACAGAAAACTCTAGCTTTCTCTCTGGAGGTAGTCCACTAAACTCCTTAGGGAAAACCTCAGGGAACTCACTAATCACCGGTATATCCTCTAACCCATCCTCAACTTCAATATGCAATGAAAAGAACACTAGAAACCCTTGGCATCCACGCCTAAGGCACCTCCCGGCTTGGGCGGCAGACACACAGGTAAGCTCAGTCACAGGACAAGTTTCAGGTATGTTTACGGGTAAGAAAACAGTCTTACGGTTGCAGTCAAGTATAACATTATTAGCAGACAACCAGTCCATGCCAATGATTACATCAAAATCACACAAAGGGATACAAATCAAGTCAAGGGTAGTACAACGGCTATCCAATTGTACAGTACAATTTAAGCATACATCAGATGTAATCATAGAATATCCAGTAGGGGTGGACACAGACAATTCAAATGGCAACAGGCTAATTTTAAGACCCAGACGCTTAACACAGTCATATGACATGAATGAGTGGGTCGCACCCGAATCAAACAATGCATCTACGATATGATTATGGACAAGCAATGTACCTCGAATCAGGCTAGGGGATCTACTAGCCTCATGCTGCGTAAGGGCGAACACCCTCCCTTGAACAGGTGGCTTAATTGATGAGGCCGATTCACGTGACACTGTGCAAGTTTGCGCATAGTGTCCCGGCTTTCCACAATTGTAACACACGGGACAAGGCCCGTTCCCATGGTTCTTCCCACATTTGGCACAAGTGGGTGGGGCACTCATTGCAATTCTCGGTGGTCCCATACTTCTTCTTTGAGGGACATTCCTTGGGGGTGGTCTCCTACCCCAAGAGCCACTCCCGCTATAGGTTCTTTTCTTGCCCCCGCCCCTAAAGGGCTCCATGCCCCGGTCACGTTTTCCTTCCACGGTCTTCTTTCTCTTGGCCTCACTCTCCATCATGGCCCTTTCTGTCACTCTACACTTCTCTACTAACTCATCAAAGTTGAGGATTTGTAGAGACACTATTTTATCCTTAATCTCCGGTCTCAGGCCTCTCTCAAACTTCTCAGCTTTCCAGGGCTCATCGTCAAACCTTTTCAGGTAGGAGGAGAAGCGAGACAACTGAATGAATTTGGCCGTATATTGGTCTACATTCATATCCCCTTGCTCAAGGAAGTTAAACTCAGCCTCCTTGTCGGCCCTCACTGATGGTGGAAAGTATTTGCTTTCAAATGCCGTTTGAAAGCTCTCCCAGGTCAAGGGTATCTCCCTTGCAATCAGCAATCTGGAGGCATTCCTCCACCAATGTTCAGCCTCTTCTTCCAGCTTGTAGATAGCTAGCTTGGCCTTTTGTTCGGTGGTGCAGGTCATAACTCCAAAAATTTTCTCTAACTGCATTAGCCACTTCTCGGCATTATCAGTGTCTAACTCCCCCAAGAATGATGGAGGGTCAGCCTTTTGGAATTTAGACAACACCACAGAGAGGTCACCATTTTCCCCCACACCCGGGTTTCGACCAGCCCCCACACGGTTGTCCATTGGCAACTCTTGAGTCGGCTTAGTCATATTTTCGTGTAGCTGTTGCAGCACTTGTACAGTTGCTGCATGAGCATCGGCTTGCTCTTGAAGCCGGTCAGTCATGGCCCTCATTGTGGTTTCATGGGCCTCAGCTTGTTCCCTCATTCGGTTAGCCATTGCAGCCATGGCCTCTTGCATTTCTCTCAGCATTTCCGTTGTTTCTCTACAGGTAGCCATCTAACTTTTCAATGCTACAAGCACAACCACAAGCATCCCCCATTAAACCATAGCCCAAGGTAAACAAAACACACTCCACCCATGGCAGATATATATATATAGGTATAAGAGTTATCATCAGGTCATAATGTTCTTATTCCTATCATGCATGCATCATGATTGCCAAGTTTTCTAACAACAAAGATGTAAATCAAACACATTTGCCTGAACCATTGCTCTGATACCAACTGTGACGACCCTAGATTCTAATCTCAGTGATTATAGCTGAATACACGATTAATAAATAATGATCAGGGTTTGGAGTCAGTGCAATTAATTACACTAGGGAAATATGGGGGAAATTTAAACCTTGATACTACTAGGATCATCAACTAACAACCATAACGGGAACATGCATGAAAGGGATTGTACCATCATTAAAGGTTTAGGAATCATCTATTAATCAATTTCAACCCACAAAAACATCCCACCCATGTACTCCTACTATTCCCTAACATTAGCCTTACTAAAATTAAGGTTTCTAGGTCAAATATAGGAGTTTGGGGACCTGCGCCGCGACTTGGAACCTTTCCGCCGTGGCTAAGTTAGGTTCTGGAGCTCAAAAATCACATTTTTAAACTTGCGCCGCGGCCTGGAACTCTTGCGCCGCGGCCCAGTTACTCTCTGGAATTTTCTTGACTTTTGCCGCGGCGAGTTGGACCTGCGCCGCGGCCAACCTATGTGGCACCGCGGCGAGTTTTGCTACTGTAACCTCCCTAATTAATTTTCTCGAGTTGCGCCGTGGCGAGACTTCTTGCGCCGCGGCGAGGTTACGTCCTGTCACCTCCTGGGCGATTATTTTCACTTCGCGCCGCGGCGAGATTTCTCAAGCCGCGGTGTCCCTCGCCACTGTCACTTCCTAGGCCGCGGCGTGATTCCCTTCTGTCACTAGTTTCACTATATTTCGCCCCCTACACTCCATTTCTCTTCTTAGGGACACTCTAAGGTCACTTCCCCTCATTTTATATAGCTCTAAGGGTATTTATCTACCTTATTTACTTAGCTATTCTTCCATTACCCATTTAAAACTTATATGCCCATTTCCATTCTCTAATCACCCTCTATTAGCAAGTTCATAAAATAGCAACAACAGAATATACATGAATTTCCAGCAACTATCCTTTAATACTCAATCAATAGGGGTTCCATACAATGGGGGTTCATACCAATATCTCAAGAATTACATTTCCATTGACAACCATATTATAGGTCAACAAAGTTTACAGCAGATCATATGAATCCATACATCAAATACTAAGTCAAGAGGGGGTCTAACCCTTTAGTACATACATTCTCAATAAATCAAATGTTCAAGCCTACACTTGGCAATGCAGATACATGATGATGCTATACATTAAGGAATACAAAATTAGCATCTATACTAGCTAAGTCAGCCCAAGTGTAGCCATCTCCCCATAGGTTGAAGTTTATGGATTTTCATCCACTTGCTTACCCTTATCCTTACCCGAGGAACCTTCACCTGAAATATTGATCCCATAACACGGGGTGAGATATAAATCTCAGTAACCAAAATAATTCCATCATATAATCCAGTTTAATCAACATATATGCATGAATTAAAATCTATACCAGAATCATATCAGTCATTTCAGCAAATGAAACAATTAGGCTATCATGATTACTATCCCATACTAACAATCATATTATCATATGTTAAAGGCCATTAACATTGGGAGAGGCCCGTCCACGGCACCTACTCCCCATTGAGCACAACCAGGGCTCAGTGCATCTGGGGTTGATCATACCCGGTGCCCGATCGTGGCACATGCACGGGTGGCAGCCGCACCACAGCTCCACCATGGACTCACAAGGTCCAATCATAATACAACAGATAGCCAACCAATTCATTCAACATTTCAAACCATTCATATATAGCAAATATGAAATTAAATTACATACATGCATGGAATTAATGTAAACCTCGGTTACCTCACTTGCAGATAATTGCAACAGCCACCACAAATCCCAAATTCAGATTTAAGTATCTCCCACCCGAATTCTCAATGTTTCACCCAAAATCCTAAGCAAATTCGTACCAAGTTAATACCCATAATATAAATAGGCTATGGGGGTCTCAAGCCAACAAAGAAAGCATTAAAATGGGGGGTTTAAAGTCACCAAATACCAGCCCCAACCTCAACCTACGAATTTCACCAAGAAAACCCCCAAACACTCACTTTTCAGATTTTGGGTATAATGAAATCTCTCCAAATGAAAAACTAATCGGACCAAATTAAAGAGGAAGATGAGGGGATTAAGTTGTATAACTATTACCTTGGCCAAATCTTGCTCCAAATGTGAGAAAAGATGGAATTAAGTCAAGAACCCTAGCCTCCTCTCCTCACCTC
Source organism: Erythrophleum fordii (assembly GCA_032878935.1). NCBI lineage: Eukaryota > Viridiplantae > Streptophyta > Magnoliopsida > Fabales > Fabaceae > Erythrophleum > Erythrophleum fordii. The sequence continues at coordinate 22,915,113 of JAVQMF010000054.1, read as the reverse complement.
CGAATTTCTCTTCTATTTTTGTGTTTCAGCAAATGAAGGGAAAGGTGGCTGAAGCATTAGGATTTTAGGTGGGTTTAAGTTGGGTCAAGGGGTTGGGTCATGGGTTGCTCCAAGTCCAAATCCAATTGGGTTTCAGATTTTCCTTGTTGGGCCAGTTTTTAATTGTTGGGCTGCATAATTCTGTTGGGCCAGTTTCCACACATTGGGTTGCTAAAGTTTAATGGGTTTTGGGCCTAATTTGAAGGGCTCAAGGGCTTGGGTCTGCACAAGGGTAATTGGGCCACTTAATTGGGCCTATACAAGATAAATCTTGGGCCTCTATCTCATTAAATTAGTTTGGGTCTACCTCTAATGCATTGGGCCTCCATCAACCTCTCATCATGATTTATTAATTTGGGCCCTAATGAAGTTTCTATTCCAATTAACTCTCCAACCCATATAAATAATTTATCTATCTAAAATACCTATTCACTAACTTGCCCAATTATCCTTTATTAATTATCCTTAATTAACCTTAATCCATGATTAACACCTTAATTAATTTCGGGGTGTTACACTTAGATTGGGAAAGAAGAGTGGAGCATGTGTTCGAGTGCCACTCTTACACTGAGGTGAAGAAAGTAAAACTTGCTGCAGTGGAGTTTACTGACTATGCTAGCATCTGGTGGGATCAACTCTTACTCACCAGAAGATGTACCGGTGAAGGTCCAATTTGTGATTGGCAGGAGATGAAAACTATCATGTGCAAATGATTTGTCCCTAGTTACTATTATAAGGAATTGCATAAGAGGCTCCAAAAGCTGAAACAAGGTTCTATAAGTGTGGAAGATTACTATCAAGAAATGGAGATTGCCATGATTAAGGCAAATGTGGAGGAAGACCGTGAAGCAACCATGGCCCGATTCATTGAGGGCTTAAATCCTGAAATAGCTGCCCAAGTTGATTTATACAATTACCTGGATATGGAGGAGCTCTTACATAAAGCTATCAAGGTGGAAAAGCAACTAACGGCTCGAAAAAGCTAAAAGTGACATCTAGCTAGAGTTCTTGGAGGGATTCTAAAGTCTCCTTCAAGCCAAAGATTGATTTCGAGTCTAAAGAGAAAAGTAAGGTAAAACCTTTTCAGGTTAAGGGTAAGACTGATTCAAAACCTTTATCATCTTCTAACCCTACTACTTCTTCCTCTAAGGTTAGATGTTTTAAATGTAATGGTTTTAGTCATATTGCTTCACAATGTCTTAACAAACGAACTATGATTATTCTTGAGAATGATGATGTGACTAGTGCTAGTAGTGAGTCTGAGGAGGATGAGATGCAACCCCTGACTGATGACTCAGATTTAGAATTAACTGAAGCTGTAAATAGTGAAGCCCTTGTGGCTAGATGTGCTCTCAACATTCAACTAAAAGAAGATCTCGAGATAGAGCAATGTGAGCATGTTTTCCATACTCGTTGCTTCATCCACAAGAAGGTCTGTAGTTTGATTATTGATGGTGGTAGCTGCACAAATGTAGCTAGTACTTTACTTATGGAAAAGCTAAACCTACCTACTTTGAGGTACCCTACCCCTTATAAATTACAATGGCTTAATGATAATGGGGAGATAAAGGTAACAAAACAAGTGCTCATTTCTTTTTCTATTGGTAATTATCATGATTAGATTCTTTGTAATGTAGTACCTATGTATGCTGGTCACTTGTTACTTGGTAAGCCATGGCAGTTTGATAGAAAGGTAAAACATGATGGATATAAAAATTATTACTCCTTTGTTTTTAATGGTAAGACCATTGTGTTGACCCCTCTGCGTCCTGTTCAAGCATATGAGAATCAGTTAAAAATTGAAAGAGAGTGTAAGAATAGAGAGCAAGAAAAGAAAGGTAAAGTGAGTGTGAGTGTTGAGAATGAGAAGAAGCAACAGAAAGGAGAGCTGAGTAGAAAGAAAATTAGAGAAAAATATGAGGAGAAGAAAATGAGTTTATTTTCTAGTAAAAGTGAGATCAAGAGAGCTCTTATTAGTGAAAATGCTTTCTTATTGCTTTATAAAGATGTTTATCTTACTATCAATGATCTTGATCACTCTTTGTCTGCTAGTGTTACATCTTTATTGTAGGAATTCTGTGACTTATTCCTAGAGGAAATACCTAATGGATTGCCCCCTTTAAGAGGCATTGAGTATCGCATAGACTTTATCCCAGGAGCATCTATTCCCAATAGACCTACTTATTGAGCAAATCCAGATGAGACTAAGGAAATACAACATCAAGTGGAAGAGCTCATGAAGAAAGGCTTTGTTTGTGAAAGTCTAAGTCCATGTGCTGTCCTGGTGATTCTTATGCCAAAAAAGGATGGCAAGTGGCGGATGTGTGTAGATTGTCATGCCATTAACAAAATAATGGTAAAATATCGCTATCCTATCCTTAGGTTAGATGATATGCTTGACGAGTTGCATGGTGCATGTGTTTTCTCTAAAATTGATCTTAGAAGTGATTACCATCAGATTAGAATGAAAGAAGGTGATGAATGGAAAACTGCTTTTAAGACCAAGTTTGGGTTATATGAATGGTTAGTTATGTCATTTGGCTTGACTAATGCACCTAGCACTTTTATGAGTTTAATGAACCATGTCTTTAGACCTTTCATTAGTAAATTTGTTGTGGTTTACTTTGATGACATTTTGATTTACTCTAAAAGTCTAGAAGAGCATGTGAATCATTTGCATGATGTGTTTATTATGCTTAGAGAGAATAAACTCTTTGCCAATTTAGAGAAGTGCTTTTTTTGTTTGGATTCTGTGATTTTTCTTGGATTTGTTGTAAGAGCTCATGGCATACAAGTGGATGAGGAGAAGGTCAAAGCAATCCGAGAGTGGCTAACTCTAAAGAATGCGAGTGAAGTAAAGAGCTTCCATGGATTGGCTAGCTTTTATAGGCGATTTGTTAAGGGCTTCTCTACTCTTGCTACCCCTTTAAATGATTTGGTAAGAAAGCATGTGGTATTCAAGTGGGGTGAAGCACAAGAGCATACCTTTAATATATTGAAGGACAAACTAACTAATGCCCCTGTACTTGTGTTGCTTGATTTTACTAAGGTTTTTGAAATTGAGTGTGACGCTTCTGGTATAGGCATAGGTGGTGTGTTGATGCAAGATTCCAAACCTATTACATATTTCAATGAGAAATTAAGTGGCCCTGCTTTAAATTATTCTACATATAATAAAGAGTTGTATGCCTTGAAATGAACTTTAGAAACTTGGCAACATTATTTATGGCATAAAGAATTTATTATCTATTCTGATAATGAAAGTCTTAAGTTTCTTAAGTCCCAGGGTAAATTGAACAAAAGGCATGCAAGTTGGCTTGAATTTATTGAAACCTTCCCTTATGTGATTAAGCATAAGTAGGGAAAGGAAAATGTTGTAGCGGATGCATTGTCTAGGTGTTACACTTTGATTACTTCCATGCATGCTAGATTGATAGGATTTGAGATGTTAAAAGGCATGTATAAGTCTGATTCTGATTTCGTTGATATTTGGAAATCTTGTGAAATATATGGTGCTAATGACTATTATAGGTTTGATGGGTTCCTTTTTAAAAAGAACAAGTTATGTGTTCTTATGTGTTCCATTCGTGAGTTTCTTGTTAAAGAAACTCATGGTGGGGGATTGATGGGTCATTTTGGTGTCGAAAAGACTTTGGCTCTTTTGAATGAGCATTTTTATTAGCCTGGCATGAGAAAGGATGTGGTTGCTGTTTGTTCTAGATGTATTACTTGTAAGCATGCTAAGTCTAGAATTCAATCATATGGCTTATATTCCTCTTTACCAGTTCCCTCTCGCCCATGGACTGATATTTCTATGGATTTTGTCTTGGGTTTACCTAAATCTTCCACTGGGAAAGATAGTGTCTTTGTTGTTGTGGATAGATTTAGTAAAATGACACATTTTATTGCTTGTTCCAAAACTAATGATGCTATGTATGTGGCAGAATTATTTTTCAAGGAGATTGTTAGGTTGCATGGTAGCCAAAAACTATTGTTAGTGATAGAGATGTAAAATTCTTAAGTTATTTCTGGAAAACGTTGGGGAATAAACTTGGCACTAAGCTTTTGTTTTCTACTACAGCACACCTACAAATTGATGGACAGACGAAGGTTGTTAATAGAACCCTTTCTACTTTATTAAGAGCTATCATTCAAAAGAATCTTAAGAATTGGGAGAAGTGTTTGCCCTATGTCGAATTTGCTTATAATCATGCTGTTCATTCTGCTACAAAATTCTCTCCTTTTGAAATTGTTTATGGCTTTAATCCTTTAATGCCATTAGATTTGCTTCCTTTACCTTCACATGAGTTTACTAACCTTGATGGTGTTAGGAAGGCTAAGTTTGTGCAGGATTTGCATAAGAAGGTGAAAGCCAATATTGAAAGAAGGAACGAGCAAATTGCTAGCCAAGTTAATAAGGGTAGAAGGCGTGTGGTGTTTGAACCTGGTGATTGGGTGTGAGTTCACTTGTGAAAAGAACGTTTCCCAAAACAAAGAAAGTCAAAACTCCAACCTAGAGGAGATGGTCCCTTTCAAGTTCTTGAAAGGATTAATGATAATGCTTATAAAATTGACTTACCTAGTTCTTATGGAAATATTAGTGCTACTTTTAATGTAGCTGATCTCTCTTCCTTTAATATTGCAGATTCGAGGACAAATCCATTTCAAGAGGGGGGAATGATGCAATAGCACCAAGAGACCTTGTTGAGCATAGAAGTGGACCTGATGAAGGATATGGTGCTAAGTTTCAAGCCCAAGGACATGATTTGCAAATTAAAGCCCAAGAGTTCAAGTCAAATGTGCCTAAAGATCCATTGCAAGGCATAGGAGGCCTAATTGGAGTCCAATTGCAAGAGATTAAGAATCATGTGACAACCATGTGATTTTTTATGAAGTATGAGCATCCCATGTGACAACTTAAAAAAGCTGATTAGTTTTGACTAGGATTCTTTTTGAAATTTCATTTTTTATTATTTTATTATTTTTTTGAACTTGGTCAAAGAGCTTATCTTGGAGATCAAGTTAAAATTAGTATCCTAATTTAATTCCTTAATTTTAGGCATCATTTAAAATATTTCTAATTAGATTTTAGAGTTTTACTTTCATTAGGACTCTAGAAATTTTGCCTATAAAAGGCTTCCTATTGTACTCTATTTTGGATCATGAATGAATTTGAGTATTATTCAATTATTTGTGAGGCTTTTGGTTCTTTGTGTTCTCTAAGAGTTCACGTGACTTATCAAAGGATTAGTCTTCCTTTATGGCATCTTGAGGCTAGGGTTCTAAGAGACAAGTTCTCTTAGGGTCTTTCCTTTGACCAACATTTTCGTTTTCTAGTCGATCTCGGGCAAAGTGTCATCTTGTTGAAGGTTTCTAGGATAAGGTTCCTAGAGGGTCTCTCATCATAAAGTTTCTTGTAGAGACTGCCAAAATTTTGATGTGAATCTTGGGTTTCTATCCGACACAATGCTATTAGGAACACCATGTAATCTTACAATCTTATGAACATACAATTGAGCTAGTCTATCTAGAGGATAAGTAGCTCTAATAGGTAGAAAGTGGGCAGACTTCGTTAATCTATCTACAATCAGCCAAATAGCATCATAACCCAAGGATGTTCTAGGCAAACTCATCACAAAATCCATGGATATACTATCCCACTTCCATTCCGGAATTTCTAAAGGGTATAGCAAACCTGCGGGTCTTTGGTGCTCAATCTTAACCCTATGACAAATTAGACATTTAGCAACAAACTCCGCTATGTCCGACTTCATCCCAGGCCACCAAAAGCTTTTCTTAAGATCTCTATACATCTTAGTGGTGCTCAGATGAATGGTGTATCGACTCTTATGAGCTTCTGACAACACTATGTTCCTCTACTCTTCATCTTTGGGTATGCACACTCTACCCTGGTATCTCACCAAACCATCTTCTGATAAGTCAAAGTCCTTGACCTCACCACTACCCAGTTACTCTCTAATTCCTCCCCAGTAGGCATCTAGCTCTTGGCCCTCTTTAATCCTCTTTCTAAGGTCATTTTCTATTCTCAATTCTCCTAAAAGAATACTACTAGGGTTCATTGAAATTGATAAATTCAAATCTCTCATCTCCTCAATCAACCTTTGCTCTCTAAGCATCATCATTGCCATGTGAATAGATTTCCTACTTAAGATATCGACGACCACATTCGCCTTCCCTGGATGATACTTTAAGGAAAAATCATAGTCCTTAAGGAATTCCATCCACCTCCTTTGCCTCATGTTCAACTCCTTTTGGTCAAACAAGTACTTCAAACTTTTATGATCACTATACACCTCAAATTAGGCATCGTAGAGATAGTGCCTCCAAATCTTAAAAGCAAAAACTATAGCAGCTAGTTCCAGGTCATGGGTAGGGTAATTCCCTTCATGGGGTCTAAGTTGTCGAGAAGCATAGGCTATTACTTTACCTTGTTGCATTAAGACACACCCTAATCCCTTCTTAGAAGCATTACTATAGACTGTGAATGTCTCTTTAGGGTCAGGTATCACTAACATAGGTGCGATAGTAAGCCTATCCTTAAGCTCCTGAAAGGCATTCTCACACTTAACATCCCACATAAATGGTTGGTCCTTCCTAGTCAATTTTATCAAAGGCATGGCTAACTGAGAAAATCCCTTAATGAATCTTTTATAGTAGCCGGCTAGACCTAAGAAGCTACGAATTTCGATCACCGTTTTGGGTCTCTCCCAATTCAGTACTGCCTCTACCTTGCTAAGGTCTACCGCTACCCCTTGTTCCGATGTCACATGACCTAGGAATTTGACCTCCCGCAACCAAAACTCACACTTGCTCAACTTAGCATACAACTGATGCTCTCTCAAGGTTTGAAAGACTATCCTAAGATGCTCTTCATGCTCTTCACTACTTTTAGAGTAGATGAGGATGTCATCAATGAACACTACCACATATCGATCAAGATAAGGCCTAAAAATCATATTCATGTAATCCATAAAAATGGCAAGGGTATTGGTTAACCCAAAAGGCATAACTAGGAATTCATAATGGCCATATCGAGTCTTAAAAGTAGTTTTAGGTACATCCTTAGCCTTGACTCTAAGTTGGTGATATCTCGATCTAAGGTCAATCTTTGAAAAGACCGACGCTCCAGCTAATTGGTAAAGTAAGTCATCAATTCTAGGCAAAGGATATTTATTCTTGACAATCGCTTGGTTCAATTGCCTATAGTTAATGCAAAGTCTAAGGCTACCATCCTTTTTCTTGACAAATAACACTGGTGCTCTCCATGGAGACACACTTGGCCTAATAAATCCTTTCTCAAGTAACTCTTCTAATTGACTCTTTAACTCAACCAACTCAGCAGGTGCTATTCTATACAGGGCCTTAGAGATCGGACCTATACCGGGTACCAAATCAACAGAAAATTCTAACTCTCTCTCTGGAGGTAGTCCACTAAACTCCTTAGGGAAAACCTCAAGGAACTCCCTAATCACAGGTATATCCTCTAACCCATCATCAACTTCAACATGCAACGAGAAAAACATTAGAAACCCTTGGCATCCACGCCTAAGGCACCTCCCGGCTTGGGCGGCCGACATACAAGTAAGCTCAGTCACAGGACAAGTTTCAGGTTTATTTGCAGGTAAGGAAACAGTCTTACGGTTACAGTCAAGTATGACATTATTAGCAGACAGCCAGTCCATACCAATGATTATATCAAAATCACATAAGGGGATACAAATCAAGTCAAGGGTAGTACAATGGCTATCCAATTGTACAGTACAATTTAAGCATACATCAGATGTAATCATAGAATATCCAGTAGGGGTGGACACAGATAATTCAAATGGCAACAGACTAATTTTAAGACCCAGACGCTTAACACAGTCATATGAGATGAATGAGCAAGTCGCACCCAAGTCAAACAATGTATCTACGACATGATTATAGACAAGTAAAGTACCTCAGATCAGACTAGGGGATCTACTAGCCTCTTGCTGTGTAAGTGCAAACACCCTTCCCTGGATGGTGGTTTAACTGATGAGGCTGACTCACGTGACACTGTGCAAGTCCGCGCATAGTGTCCCGGCTTCCCACAATTATAAAACACTGGACATGGCCCATTCCCATGGTTCTTCCCACATTTAGCACAAGTGGGTAGGGCACTCATTGCACTTCTTGGTAGTCCCATACTTCTTCTTTGAGGGACATTCCTTGGGGGTGGTCTCCTACCCCAAGAGCCACTCCCACTATTGGCTCCTTTCTTACTTTCGCCCCTAAAGGGCTCTATGCCCCGGTCACGTTTTCCTTCCAGGGTCTTCTTCCTCTTGGCCTCACTTTCCATCATGGCCCTCTCTATCACTCTACACTTCTCCACCAATTCATCAAAATTGTAGATTTGTAGAGATACAATCTTGTCTTTAATTTCTGGTCTCAAGCCTTCTTAAACTTTTTAGCTTTCCATGGCTCATCATCAAACCTTTTCAAGTAGGAGGAGAAGCGAGACAACTAAATGAATTTGGCTGCATATTAATCTACATTCATATCCCCTTGCTCAAGGAAGTTAAACTCAGCTTCCTTGTCGGCCTTTACTAATGGTGGGAAATATTTGCTCTCAAAAGCAGTTTGAAAACTTTCCCAAGTCAAAGGTATCTCCCTTGCAATCAACAATCTGGAGGCATTCCTCCACCAATGCTCAGCCTCACCCTCCAACTTGTAGATGGCCAACTTTGTCTTTTGTTATGTGGTGTAGGTCATAACCTCAAAGATTTTCTCCAGTTGCATTAGCCATCTCTCAACTTTCTCAGTGTCTAACTCCCCTAAAAAAGATGGAGGATCGGCCTTTTTGAATTTGGCCAACACAATAGAGAGGTCACCATCCTCCTCTTGGTGTCCCACATCAGGGTTATGACCAACCCCCACACGGTTTTCCATTAGCACCTCTTGATTCTGCTTATTCATGTTCTCATAAAGCTGTTGCAGCCCTTGCACAGTCGCTGCATGAGCCTCAGCTTGCTCTTGAAGCCGATCAGTCATTGCCCTGATTGTAGTCTCATGGGCCTCCGCTTGCTCCCTCATTCGGTTGGCCATTGTAGTCATGGCCTCTTGCATCTCTCTTAGCATCTCAGTGGTTTCTCTACGGGTAGCCATCTAACTCTGTAATGCTGCAAGCACAACCACAAGCATCTCTAATTAAGCTACAACCCAAGGCAAATAAAGCACACTCCACCCATAATAGGTACATGTATATATAAGAGTTATCACTAAGTCACATTGCTCCTATTCCTATCATGCATGCATCATGATTGCCAAGTTTTCTAACAACAAAGATGTAAATCAAACACATTTTCCTGAACCGTTACTCTGATACCAACTGTGACAGCCCTAATTTCTAAACATTGTAATTAAGGTTAATTATGTGATTATTAGTCATAAGTTATGAAAATGTAGGAAAATTTAAACCTTAATGTGATTAGAGTCATCAATCATACAACTACAAACACTTATATTCATAAGGGGAATGAACATTTATTTATAAGCCTTTAATTCTATTACTCATCAATTATAACTCATCCCAATGTCTTTAAATCCTCCCTTGAGATTACCATATAAAAAACCAAAGTTTCTTAATTAATATAAGGATTTCAGGATGTTCGCCGTGGCCAATTTCCCATTAGCCGTGGCCAATTCCCCTTGGCTTCCCCCTCGCATCATTACTAATTTTACTGCGGGCAACCCTACATGGCACCGCGGCGAAGAAGCCTCCTGAAACTTACCTCGCTCACCTCTCGTTATTGGTTGTGACCAATAACTCCTTTTGCCGTGGCCAATTCCTCTCTGGAATGCCTGGCTCATTTTTGCAAAATTTCGCGCGGCGAATTTCCCTTTAGATGACTCTCAGTTTTGCCTCTCGCATTTCGCCGTGCCCAATTACATATTTCACCGCGGTGAATTCCTCTCTGGCACTCTCCTTGGGCAACTTCACCTCTATTGGCCACAGCCAACTCCATTTTAGCCGTGGCGAAGTGCCTTTTGGTCCTACACTCAGAAAATCTAGTCTCATACCCTCCTTTCTCCCTCCAATCTCACCCTAGGGCCCCTCTACCGTAGTTGTGGGGCTCAAATAGCTTTCATTAGCCTAATTTATCTGGCTAATCTATCCTCTCTAATTCAAGATTTAAGGGTCAATTTCTTTTCTCTAATCACCCTATATCAACAAGTCCATAGAATAATGGCAACAAAAATTCATGCATTAACAACAATTAACAGTTGATACACATTCCATTAGGGGTTCCATACATTAAGAGAGCATATCAATATCTCAAAGGTTACATATCTAATAGCAAGCCTTATCATAGTCCAACAAGGCTCACGGCAGATATCATTAATCCATACATCAATTACCAAATTAAGATGAGGTCTAACCCCTCAATAAATACATCCTAAGTAATCAAAATATGAAAATCTACACTTGGCAATACAAATACATGATGATGCTATACATAGGTTAACAAAATTTAGCATCTACCCTATTACAGTCAGACCAAGTGTAGCTCCCCACACTAGGTCTCAGCTCATGGATGTTCATCCACTTGCTTGCCCTTATCCTTACCCGAGGAACCTTTACCTGAAATTGTAATCCCATAAAACGGGGTGAGATATAAATCTCAGTAACCAAGGAAATTCCATCATATAATCCAGTTTAATTAACATATATGTATAAATCAAAATCAACATCAGAATCATATCAGTCATATCGATAAATGAAACAATTAGGCTATCATGATTATTATCCCATACTAGCAATCATATTTTCACATGTTAAAGGCCAATAATACCAGGAGAGGCCCGTCCACGGCACTTACTCCTCATTGAGCACAACCAGGGTTCAGTGCATCTGGGGTTTGATCATAACCCGATGCCCGATCGAAGCACATGCACGGGTGGCAGCCGCACCACAGCTCCACCATGAACTCACAAGGTCCAATCACAACACAATAGATAGCCAACCAATTCATTTAGCATTTCAAATCATTCATATACAGCAAATATGAAATTAAAATAGATATATGCATGGAATTAATGTAAACCTCGGTTACCTCACTTGTAGACAATTTGCAACAGCCACCAATGATACAAAAATCCCTACAACCATAACATCAGAAAATTACCATTTTAATTCATCACTAACAGTAGCAACAAGTACCCAAGGAATTTAAATGCTAATAACTACTTAAATAATACTTACCCAGCCACTACAAGTCCCAAATTCGAATTAAAGTGCCCTCTACCAGAAATCTCAATATTTTATCCAAAATCCTAAGTAAATTCGTACAAAATTAATACCCATTTTATAAATCAGCTATGGGGGTCTCAAATTAACAAAGCATCAAAATGGAGGGTTTATACTAACCTAATGTCAGCTCTAACCTCAACCTACGAATTTCACCAAGAAAATCCCCAAACAACCACATTTCAGATTTTTGGGTATAGTGAAAATGTTCCAAATGAAAAACTAATTGGGCCAAATTAAAGAGAAAGATGAGGGGATTAAGTTGTATAACTATTACATTGGCTGAATCTTGCTTTAAATGTGAGAAAATGTTGAATTATGCCAAGAACCCTAGCCTCTCCTCCACACCTCCGAATTTTCTTTTGTGTCTTGTGTTTTGTAGAATGGGGGAGGTGGCTGGTCAGTTTTTAGGGTTTTAGTTGGGTTAAGTTGGGTCAAATATGGGTCATGGGTTGCTCCAAGGTCCAACTCCAAATGGGCTTCAGATTTTAGCTTTGTTGGGCCAGTTTTTAAGGTGTTGGGCTGCAGAATTTTATTGGGCCAGACTTAGTTTTAAGGACTCCATGGTCTTAGGTTTGCACAAGGTTTATTGGGCCACCATTAGCCTCTTATCATGATTTATTAATTTAGGCCTAGATGAAATTTCTATCCCAATTAATTCTCAAACCCATGTTAATAATTTATCTCTCTAAAATTCCCATTCACTTAACTTGCCCAATTATCCCATATTAATTATTCCTAATTATTCCAAATCTATGATTAGCACCTTAATTAATTTTGGGGTGTTACATCTCTCTTCTACATACTTCATGTTAAAAAAAGTTTTAGTAACAAAAGAAAAGTAAGTATTAATTCTCTTACTCTATATCTAGTGTGGAATAGAGAATGAAGCAAAGATAAAAATTTTCTCTTTATTGAGAAAGTAGAGAAAACAGGTAAGAAAGAGCATTTAATGAGATAAAAAATTTTGAGGAAAAGTTATCTCTTTCTCAAGCTCCACAAACGTGAAGCAAAAAAAGAAGAATATGATGATAATGTAAAGAAAAAGGTGACAGTGAAAAAGAGCAAGAAAACAAAAAAGAATAAAAGAAAATAGGTTCAAAGTATTATTATTTCATCTCTTCTTCTCTCACAAAGTTTAGAACATTTAATGCTTGCATTGCATTAAAGATGAGAAAGGTTAGACGAAGAAGCTCTCTCTCCCTCTCTCTCTCTCCCCTTCCTCCTTACCTCCCTCCCTCTATTTTTGCTCTTATTGAGACAAAATCAAGAAAGAAAAAGAAGCATGGTTTGTAAGTTGAAAGTGTGACTTCATAGCTATCTCTACAACCATGTCTCGTGATGATAAAATTCTCTTTCCTTTAATGGCTATTTCTAAAGTTGCTCTCGACAAAAATATTTTGAAGTGTCTACAAAATAGGAAGAAGAAGAATAGAATGAGATATAATAAAAGCAAAGAAAAAAATATCTATAGTATATTGTAATTCTAGTTCTCTTTCATATGATTTCTTTATGCTTAATTTCTGATTAAATCTAACTTGTGAGAGTTTAAAAAGTAAGCCTATTGTATCTCTTCTTAATAAGGTTTTCATATTTTCTCTCATATAATTTTGTAAATCTTTTTCTAAGTGTGAAAAAAATGAGTTTGGAGTGAGCTTAATGAAAGATCCTTATGTAGGAAAAATTTTGGGTAAACTTATATGAAACCTAAGTATTGTAAAATTTGAAGTGAGTTTAAACTTTGTGTTGGTGATGAGCACATGTAAAATCATCCTTATTGTAATCTAAGTTTAGATCGAGTTGAAGAAAACCTCTTAAGATTCAAGGAGGACTAGACATAAGATAAATAAGTTTAAACCAAGATAACATTTAGTGTATCTCTTCTCCTTATCACACTTTATTTCTTGTATTTTGCTTATTACTAAAAAATCCCTTTGACTTGATCTTGGTTTAGTCAACAAGATCTTCAAATACTCCCTACTTTGTTATTACATCTTGTCAAGGATATCTTTTTTTATCAACTGCATTTCTTACACAACATTCTTGCTTAATATTTTATGAATCCGTTTCATCCAAACTAATTGATTAACCATCTTATTTGTGATATCATTTAAGTTAATCATCTCAATATCATTTTAGTTTTAAGTTTGAATTAAAATTTTATATTTTTGCACTAACACCTATTCACCTCTCTAGATGCTTTCTTAAAAATGTTTTTTCCAAGAGTATGAAAACAAATGCCTTATAAATTAGTAGCATTTTATTATTGGGCCTTCAAAAAGTCCAAATTCTAAGAGCTTGAGAAGCACAAGATGAAGTTCACATATGGTGTTCATGAAACTATAAATCTAACTATGCAAACCCATAAATGAAAATGTTTTCTTTTATCATATTACCTAATCAATAAGATAAGCCTTGTAAATCACTTTTAACAAGTCTAACAAAAAAAATTGAAGAAAACCTTAAAAATAAAATATGAGGGTAAGAACAAATAAATCAATAGACAATTTTTTTAAATGAAAAAAAAAACCCTCTAACCAAAAGAAATCCTACCAATTACTATCAGTGAACAAATCTAGAGCCCATTTGATACGTAGATTGGAAAAAAGAATAGAAAGAAAAAAAGATGATCTTGTTGATAGAGAAAGACTTTTGTACCCTTACTTTTAATTTGATTATAAAAAAGATAAATATTATTGAGTAATGATTACAGTGACATAATATATATTGTACACAATTTTGTAAATGGAAAATAAGCATGTGGATGCTCCTCTCTCCATCTTTTTTTTCATTGAGTTGTCTAATATTTTTATTTTGAAAAAAGTAAAATTTAGGATTTTTTTTAAAGATAGATTGTTTATTTTATAGAAGTTAAAAGATTATTTTTATCTTATGTGATTGTTGGAATTAAAAGAAAAAAAAAAAGATGGAAGAACTAGATTTCCTGCTCAAGGAAGGATTAGAGCATTTACATGCAATAAATACATTTGTGACTTTTCAATAATGCAAATAGGATGACATGGGGTGAAAGTAAGTTAGGCTATTGTTTGGGAATATTCTTTTTTTTTTAAGGAATGGAGTAAAATGATAAAGGATGACCTTTGAGATCAATCTTTATTATCTAAAATTCTAATTTTTATATACCTTTAAAAATCATAGATCAAGAATAAAATGAAATGGATAAGTGAAACAATTATAATTGTATTTTCCTTATGTCACACCCGAAAATGCGACCGCGTGGCGCCAAAATTTAAAAGAAATTAAATGTTAAAAGTGAAAAGCTAGAAATAAATAGGTAAGAAGAAATAGGGTTCAAGAGTCGCCACCAAAATTTTTATTTTTGAAAGGCAAAACTTTGGAAAAGCCTTTTTAAATGTGAAAAATAGTCTGTGAACTAGAAAATGGATTCGGGAGCCGATTGTGAGCGGGGAAGGTGTTAGGCACCCCACTACACCCGTTCTTAAGAACGGTTATCCTAAGTTAGTTGTGCAAAATTAATATGGTCTCTATTCTATTTTAATTCTCCTTAACCAACCACATGCAAAGAACAGAAGGAAAAATTTAAAGGAATAAAATTTAAGAGAAGAAAGAAAACTAAAAGCAAAACAAAAAGGAATTCAAAGAATAAAATAAAGAAAAGGGAATAAAATAAAAGAAATTAAGGAAATAAAATTAACAAAATAAAATTAAGAGAAAATGTTTATTTACAAGGGCGAACTTGACCTAGGATGAGAGCCTATGACCTACGTACCCTTAAGAGGGATCAAAGTCCACGTAATTCGGCTTGAGAAATTATATTTGGTTGCAGTTTCTTTTTTTTTTTCTTTTTCTTTTTGTTATTTTATGGTTTTTGTTTGGTATTTAATTTTTTAATTTAATTATTTTTTACATATAATTTTTTTTATTTGGGTGTTGTTTTTTTCGTGAAAAGACAAAGAGAATAAATTATTTTTTCCTTTAACAAACAAAACAAGTTTTGAAATTAGTTGATGTATTTTGATTTGTTGGAGAAAAATTTAATTTAATTTTCCTTGCATTTTCAATTTTTTCTTTTACTTATCATTTTTGTTTTTCTATCATTTTCATTTTATTTTTTTGGTTTGTTTTTATTACCTTTTTTTCTCTGTCTTATTTTGTTTTTGTTTTATTTTTTTCTTTTTGTTGTTACTTTTTTTTTTGTTTTCTTTTTGTTTTCTATTTTTATTTCTTTTTTGTTTTCTCTTTTTAGTTTTGTTATTGTTACTTTTTTCTTTTGTTTTTCTATTTGTTCTTTTTAAGGTTAATTTTTATTTTGTGTTCTATTTTGTTTTTTTTTTTTCTTCTTTCTTTTTGTTTTTAGTTCTATTTGTTTTTGTTTTTATTTTTGTTGTTTTTTTTTGTTATTTTGTTTTTGTTTGTTATTTTGTTTGTTGTTACTTTTTTGTTTGTTTTCCACTTTTTTCTACTTTTTTAATCTCTTTTTGGTTTTTCTTTTTGGTTTTGTTATTGTTTTCTTTTTTTTTTTCTATTTGTTTCTCTCTTTTTTGTTAATTTTTATTTTTGGGTTCTATTTTTTCTTCTCTTTGTTTTAAATTCGATTTTATTTTTAATTTTTTTGTATATTTTTGTTCTTGTGTTTTTTTTTTATTTTTTTATTTTTGATTTTTGTTTGTTTCATTATTTTTTTTTTTTAGAAAAGAAAAAGAAAATAAAAAATCAATTTAAACTTTCACCAAGAAAATAAGTTGAAAATTGATTTGTATGTCTTAATATGTGAGAGCTAAAATAATCTCATTTTCTTTACTATCTTCTCTTTTTTTTCATTTCTATTATTTATTTATTTTTTGTTGATTTTTTCTTGTTTTGAAACACATTTTTCAATTTTTACAAAGCATATATTTACCTCTAATCTTATTAAATGAAAGTTAGAAGAAAATTTTTAAAGTTTAAAAGAAAGGAATTTAATTAATTCTTATTTATTCATTAGTATTATTTCAAATGGAAAGTTATGAGAACTTAATTACTTAAAATTAACTTTTAAATTGGGAAGTTTATTTATTTATTTTTTTTAATCCCCCTTTTTCTTTATTTTTCTTTTTTTAAAATTTTCTTTAAAGATCGATTGGATGCAATCCATTGAAAGCCAAAACTTATTAAAATGTAAATTTAATACCTAATGGATATCAATGAGGCTTATTGCCCCACATGATCCTTAGGCTGATTCCTATACGTCTGAGGGGACAAAGGATCCTACACGACCATTCTTGGAAGGAAACGAAATGAAAATAAAACTGAAATATTTACTAGCACAGGATGATTTGTGATGGTGTGTGTTTTGTGTACAGCCAAACAAGTAATAAATTATTCCAAACAATAATTACAAGAATGAAAGAAATGGGAATTTGAAAGACATCACTCTATTTGCATTTTTGCTTTTCTCTAGGATATTGCCTTTCCATTTCTCATCTTCTCATCATCGCTGCCTCCTTTTAAGTGTCTCCTGAATCTTTGCTTTTCCTCAACTCTTCGCCATCCTCACACGGGGCTCATGTAAAAGAGACAAAGGAAGGGGGGTTAAATTAAAGCCCTTCATTTGTTTTCCAAGAATAACTAAATCAATGCATCAATATACACCCACATGTAACAGAGAAGTTTTCATATGCATGTTTGAGATTCATAGACAATTCAAAATACTGCCCAATGAACGAAATTAAACAGGATTCACATCAAGAATTAACCAATGTATCCATAACATCAACACAACATTTCAGGCAATAAAGACTTCTCGTGAAATACGTAACGACACAGCACGAAAGGGATTCCCAAGCCAACATCATTCATTCATTCCGATCAAGTAATCATGTCTTAATAACATTGGTAAGATAGTTAGATCCAGGTATTCATGTTAATGGGGGGTGCGAATACGGCAAAAGAGAGTGTATGCAAAAATTAGAGCTCAAACCTCAAATTAGCTACAAATAATAAAACTTTTAACCCAGTGCATACTTTTCAATTTCCACACAAGAATCGGGGTGTCACAGCAGGCAAAATTCCAAATATTACAGTAGCTGCTTGTGGTGAGTGAGGATTAGCTTGATCCAAACTCGCCTCATGTCAACAGCAGAACAATGCAACAAGAATCATCAGCCCACTCAAAACAAAGATGCAAAACTGAACTAAGTCCCAATTCCAGTTTCGAGAATAGAATATTATAGCAATAAACATCAAAACACAAATATAAAACAGGCCAATGAACATAAAATCTAATACCAGTCTACAAAGTTTATCAGGGCTAGACTTATTCGAATCAGACAACATACAGCAGACAAAGGATAGCAAGATGAGTCTTCACCTTAATCAATCCTTAGAATCAGATCCGTTATAAATCCATGACTTAAAAGAATTCAAATTCTCAACCCTAAAGCCAGACCATATCCAAAGCAATAGAAATTCAGATTTCACTGAGTAATAAAACAACACAAAAATAAAATCAAGCCATCCCAATTTAGCATTCAAGATAACGTGGATCTGAAAGGTGGTGTTGAAATATGAAGAACAGCGACCAGTGGATATATGCAAATTTCACAGAGACAAACCTCCAATATACAAAAGGGGGACCAAGTCTAAGGATTAACAAAGCATACTTATAAAGAATCGAAATGTCTAATGAACTGAAGGACCTCAAGATGCAATATACAGCCACTAGTAGACTTTGAATAAATTGTTGAGCTGAGAGTAATGAAATACCTCTAAACTTTACATCAATTTTTTTTATTCAGACTTGCTTCCTCCTTGTTCTATCGTGACTCCCTTTCACTCTCCGGCATCAGAAATGCCCCTTTTGTTTCTCTGTTCATGGCTTCCCCCCTCAGCGGCATCACTTTCTGACGTTATCGCAGATTCCTCCTCAATCCCCCACCTCTCTCTAGGCCTCGCGTCGATTCACTCCAACCCGCAACACTTCTTCGTTCTTTCCTCCATCTCAGAACCAAATCCTCTCTCTCGAGTCCCTTCTCTCTAATGTCTTCCCCAGACCACTTCTCTCGGCCTCCTCCCCTCTTCGTTCTACTCTCCTCTCCTTTATTCTCATCAGCCTCCCCTCTCAGTTCTCTCTTTTTTTTCGGACCAAAGGCCTCTCCTCTTTTTATCGGTCTCTCCCTTTTTTTGTTTCTATCCTCTTTCTCGTGACTCTCTCTCACTTTCCATTTCTTCCTCTCGCCTGCTCCTCCTCTCTATTCTCAAATCAAGAAAATCTCCTCCAGACCTTTTTTCGAATCTCCCATTTATGCTACTCTTGCATCTCTTCCTCTCTCTGCTTCTCTCCTCGTGTCTTCCTCTCTCCCACTTGAGAATCTCCTTCTTCTTCTTTCTCTCCCTCTATCTCTCAACCTCTTCTCTGAAGCCAAACTCTCTCTTCTTTTTTTTCTCTTTTGATTTCTCTCCCCGAGCCTCTCTACTCGAAATCGGATTCCAAAAACCGAAAACCCCCCGCTTCTCTTCTACTATATTCTCTGTCTCTCTGCTTCCTTTCATTCGTTCTCCATGCCCTGTCTCCCTATTTCCCCTTTTCCTCCCTGTGCTCAGAGCATTTTTTTTTTGTGCGTCTCGCGTCTCTCTGTTTATGTCTGTGTGTGTCTGCGCAAGCATCGAATCCCCTACTCCTCACTCAGTCTCGCCTCCTCTTCCCTCTCTGCGTTTCGCGTCCCCCCTTTCTGTCTGTGTGTGTCTGTCCTCCGTATGGTTTTCGCTCTCTCTCCATTTCGCCCTATTGTCTGCTGATGAAGGATGCAGGAACTGGGAGGCCAGAGGGGGGACCCGAGGGACCACTTGGTTTTTTAGTCGGGTAGGTCTTTTTCGGAGATGGGTTTCTGAAGCGGGTTGATGGGTTATTGGGCTTCGGGTTGAAAGAATTGGGCATGGTTCAATCTTAAAATATTGGGTCCCCTTCCCTGGACTTTTTTTTTCAGTTTTTCTTTTCTTTTTTTTTCTTTCTTTTCCTAGCCTTTTTTTTTTAATTTCTATTATTCCTTCTCTGATTTTCCTTTTGTTCCAATTTTAGGATTAATGGGCCTTTAACTTGATTTATTTTTGTTTTTCACTTTCGTTGTTTTATTTTTAATTTATTTTGAGTCCTTTTCCTTTGACATTATTTTTTTTTGAGTTTGTTAGGTTAAAATGACCTATTTAATTTTTTTTGTCTTTTTTTGTCTATTATATATATATATATATTCATATATTTTTTTCAATTTAATTTTGTTATTATTTTTGGAGTTTGCTTGGACAAAATACGGTGTTCACAGTTGCCCCTCTTTACTTGTTTCTTGGGCAAGGAAATTAAAAATGTAATTTTTGATATTTTTGCATAATAAACAAGTAAAGATAAGAACACGTATTTTGTTTGACCTGATTTGATTACCTTCTGACAATTAAACAATAAAGAAAAGGTAAGAGTGACCCGAACAAAATATAGTGTTTACAGGTTGCCCCTCCTTACTTATTCTTTAAGTAAAGAAATCGAAAATACAATTTTTGATATCTTTAGCTTATGAATAAGTAAAGATGGAAACATATATTTTGTTTGGGGAGCTAATAGATCAAGGGGAGCTAACTTACCTGGAAATGCAATTCTGCTCTGGTGCAGAACTTTGAGTTGCCTATTCTGGTAAGATTTTGGGTGTCTGCTCTGGCAGGACTTTGGATATGCCTATTCTGGTAGAACTTTGAGTGCCTGTTCTAGCAAGACTTTGAGTGCGCCTATTCTGGTAGGACTTTTATTGGTGCCTATTCTGGTAGGACTTTGAGTACCTGTTCTGGCAGGACTTTTATTGGTGCCTGTTCTGGCAGGACTTTGAGGTGCCTGTTCTGTGCAGGACTTTGGTGCCTATTCTGCGTAGGACATAAGGGTCCCTGTTCTGTGCAGAACTTTGGGTGCCTATTCTGATAGGACTTAAGGGTGTCTGTTCTGTGCAGGACTTTGGTGCCTATTCTGCGTAGGACTTTTATTTGTGCCTGTTCTGTGCAGGACTTTGGGTGCCTATTCTGGTAGGACTTAAAGGTGCCTGTTTTGTGCAAGACTTTGGTGCCTATTCTGCGTAGGACTTAAGGTGCCTGTTCTGTGCAAGACTTTTATTTGTGCTTGTTCTTCACAGGACTTTGGGTGCCTGTTCTCCGCAAGACTTAAAGGTGCATGTTCTTCGTAGGACTTAAAGGTGCCTGTTCTCCGCAGGACTTAAAGGTGCCTATTCTTCATAAGACTTAAAGGTGCCTGTTCTCTGCAGGACTTTGGGTGCCTGTTCTCCGCAGGACTTAAAGGTGCCTGTTCTCCACAGGACTTTGGGTGCCTATTCTTTGTAGGACTTTTATTTGTGCCTGTTCTTCGTAGGACTTAAAGGTGCCTATTCTTCGTAGGACTTAAAGGTGTCTGTTCTCTGCAAGACTTAAAGGTGCCTGTTCTCCGCAGGACTTTGGGTGCCTATTCTTCGTAGGACTTAAAGGTGCCTTTTTTTGGGTGAATTTTTCTAAGTTTAAAAACTTTACTTAATTCATCTAAGTTTTATGCAGGGTAATGTACCTATGTGCAATGCATGCAAAATGCTTGACTTTTTAACTTAATAACTCAATTTTGCCCCAATATGAATTAAGGTCATTGTAAGTGTTAGAAGTACGAGGTATGTAGGATGCTACAATTTATGGAATGCACATTTTTTATTTTTTTATTTTTTTGGCCCAGTATGCACTTGAGGTCTGCACAAGATATGCCTAGGTGAAACGCAAGAAGCATATAAGATACTTTATAAAATGCAAAATGTTTATTTTTACTTGCCCCAACATGAACTATGGTCTATGTAATGTATGCAAGTATGGAATGTATGAAACATGTGATGCTTGATGTTATGAAATGCAAATTTCCTTTTTGCTTGCTCCAATGTGAACTAGATGCCATGTGATGTATGCCAATGTGGGCCGCATGAAACATGTGATGCTTTATTTTTATGAAATGCAAATTTTCTTTTTGCTTGCCCCAGTGTGAACTCGAGACCATGTGGCATATGCAAATGTGGAATGCATGAAATAGGTGATGCTTCCTTTCATGAAATGCAAATTTTTCTTTTGCTTGCCCCAGTGTAAACTAGAGGCCATGTGGCATATGCAAATGTGGAATGCATGAAACAGGTGATGCTTCCTTTCATGAAATGCAAATTTTTCTTTTGCTTGCCCCAGTGTAAACTAGAGGCCATGTGATGTATGCAAATATGGAATGCATGATGCATATGAGATGCAAATTGTTTTACTTCCCTCAAATGTATGTTTTTCTTTGCCTATGTATGGATCTGGCAATATGCACGCATATGAGGTGCAAGTTGTTTTATTTTGTTTTGTTTTTTTTTTTACTTTTTAAGCTGAAAATTTTTTTATTTCTAGAATATGCACAATTTATGCGATTGAACTTAACTCCAAATGGAGACAAAAAGGATGAGGACATTATCTTTAAACATCCTTAAATGAATTTTGAGTTTTGGACTCCTTTTTTTTCAAGATCACTTCAAAAGAAGGAGGAAGAAAGGGAGCATTATTTCTAAATGCTTTTAGATTGATTTTGAACTTGGAGCCCCTTTTTTTGGTAAACAGAATCATCTTGAAGGAAAATGGGAAAAGAATGAGCATTATTTTTTTAATTTCCTTGAACTGATTTTGAATTTTTAATTCTTTTTTTTTTTGGAAAATGAATTGATAAGAAAAATGTGATTCCTTTTTTTTTAGTGAATTGATGAGAATAAATGTGATCTTATTTTTTTAATTAAATTTTTTTATTTGACTTGAAAAGGAAAAATATGCTTTGTCTATGTACAAATTCAATGCAAGCATATGATACATAAGAAATCTCAGAATTTATAAAACGTAGGATTTTTAGCCCTTTGCTTTTGGAAAAATTTTACACTCTTCACCTGCCACAATGAGAAAGGTTGAACTTTTGATTATTCTACCAGATTTGCCTTTTGTTATTTGGATGAGGAAATTTATTGATGGCTTCCAGCTAGCCAAAAATGCCCCTGAGGGAGTATCCCAAGCTAAAAAGACCCAAGGCTCTTGCTTTGACTTACTTCTAAATGATTTTTTTTTCAAGTGATTTGTTTGCCATCAACCTTGAACTATTAACTTGATACAGCAATCTCCCCTTGTCAAGTCTTCATTATTAATGCTTGAAAGGTCAATAAGTTAAATCCACACTTACCCTATTTAACAATGTCAATACAATCATGCATTAAGGGATACAAACATGTGACTTTAGGTAGGAAAAAGGTTCGTAACATTAGAGGGACACAAGGGCTGATAAAAAATGTGGTCATGTAAAATGTCTTGGGAAAGGAGAAATGGAGTAGACAATGGCTTGACATAATGTAACAGAACGGGAGGATGCCCCAATTCTACACTTGAAATATTCTCCTTTGAATAATAGAGAAGTGAGATGCTGAGAATATGGATATGATAGGATAGAGAGGAGCTTTACTTCTGGACTTGAACTTCTTTTGAAAGAAACAATGGATGTAGTGAAAAGAATCTGCTTTGAATTAAACTTTTTGCCCCAGTTTCAATTATTTTGATTTTTTTTTATCATTCCCTTAAAAAAAAAAAAATTTGCCCCATTATTTTGCAAATAAGTTAAACCTCAACAAGGACTTTCGACACTTGTAATGTGGCCTTGGTAAAAAGGTTTATGAAATAAGAGATATTCGACTCAAGAATTAACATGCCCCCCCTCAAGTCTCCTATTAATCTCTTTCTCCTATTGCTTTAACAAAATTTTATACTCTAAATTCACTTAACAAGAGAGGAAGTCTCAAGGTTATAATGGGGTTTAATGGGTAAAATGTAGCTTAAGAAAGAAATGTGACAAGGCCCAAACATTCATGTAAGTTCACAATGAGAATTTTGCTCTAGTAATTGTACCATTTTGACAAGACCAATTGGCTTATGACAGTTAACTCAACTTTTCCTTTTAAAAGATTTTTTTTTTATTTAGCTCAACTTTCTTCTGGAGACTTTTCCCCTTTTTTTTTTTTTCACCTCTCGTGCTACACAAGACTTTTCTTTGAGAACTTTACCCCTTGATTGCATGCTAAGATGAAACTCCCTTTTAAAAGCTTCTGCTTTTTCAAAATTTAATATGTAGGAGCTTTCTTTTTGAGAACTTCCTTCCTCTTGTGATTTTTCTTTTCTTCCTCCAATTTGTTTCCTTTTTTTTTCATTTAATCTTCTTTTTTTCTAGAGGGAATTCACTATGGTGCCAAAATTGCTTTTTCTTTATATAGAATTCTCATTGCTTCTCGGGTTCAATTCATATTTGGTATTTGAAGAATTTTTTTCTTTTTAGGCCCAAAGTGGTTAGCAATGGTTAAGAAGTGTTTGGACAATTGAAGGAACTTGACCCTCTCTTGATATTTGAATTACTAGCATAAAAATTTGTTAAAGACCTCCCATCCCAAAGGTTGCATGATTAAGGTGAAGGAAATGAACATCACTCCCGGCTCAAATGAGGTGACTAGAAGTTACTTCCTTGTATTTGGGAAGACAAAGAATGCCTTGTATCATAGGCATAGCTTGCTTATGGGGTATGTATTCACTTTTAATTTGGTTTTTCCTCTTCTATTTTCTTTGGTAATTGAATTTGGGGCATATAATTAGTTTCAGATTTAACCTTTCTTCACATCGATTAAATCTTTTTATAAGGAGTTCTGGACATTATATTTTTGGGTTTTGGGTTATTTAGGAAAAACGTGCAAAGAAAGAAGTTGTGTCAACATACTTGATGGAATGGAAGGATGCATAAAAGGTGAAATGGAAGCATATGACCATTGTATTGACAAGGTTAAATCAAATAAGGTCCAATGAATCAACTTCTGTTAGCCTTGGATTTCAGCTAGACAGAAGAATATCGGACAAACAAGCATTAACTGATTATGATATGACAAGCAACTTTATTGAGAGTTTGATCACCAAGAAATCCCCATGAAATCTTATTTCTTATGTCATCTTACCCCTTGTTCATGAAGAGGTTGCAACTCTTTTTTTTTTTTTATGGGGTGTCTCCTTGCCTTAGAATCAAGTATACAATCTTTTGACCAATGCCATTTTGAGTGTGAAGGTTAGAGGCTAGTGTAGGAAGCATCCTACTCTTGTGAAAAAGCTATTCAAATGAAGATTAGGCAAATGACAAGGATCTCAAATGAGGTATATGGCAAATGTTTTAATTATGATGGTGTGTAGTTTTTTGCATGGTCAAGTTTGATAGGTGTTGATGAGTTTTGAGAGGGATGGTTCAAATTCCTTCGGAATGGAGAGGATGATGGTGGGCAATAGTCATAAGTTGAAGGCTATGGTGGTATGGAAGGTTAGGAGGTGATAAGCAACCTTATCAAGACCTTTGACAACTTTCCTTTTTCCTAATCAAGTGACACACCTTTACCTTTTGCACTTATACTTCATTTTCTCATCTTCACGAGTGTAGCTTTTTATTTGAATTTTGTTTTTTTAGATGAAGCTAATCTTTCCATTACAAAGGGCCAAGAATCATGTATTTTATAAATTTTCATATTTTTAACATGAAATGCCTTATGACAATGCACGAATGCAATTTTATTACTTGTTTGATTTATGAAGTGATAGGTGTATTTAGTGTGGGAGCCTTTCAAGGTATAGGACCTTTATTTCCTTTAGGAAAATCGTTGCCCCCAATTGACCTAAGAATAAAGTTTAAAATTTTCTCACTCAATATTACCCCAATGAAACTCCCTTCTTTTTTAAAGCTATTTGACCTCTATTTTCCTCATATGCTTTATTGCATACAGGGATAAATAAAGTTGACAAATCATTATAAGAGAATATTCCAAATTCTACATAGATGATGTCTATGAAAAAGCACAACCAATCTGGTCTTCTTCTGACGATTTGTAGAGTTATTTTCATATCCTCCACTTTCCTTTAGAACCTTATTGTTTCACCATGAAGGGTAGGGTTGACAGAATCGATTTGCAAGGAATTCCATTTTTTTTTGGCAAGCAATTCGAATTGTGCTCTTAACTAGCTCGACTCATGTGTCAACTTGATCCTTATTTATCTTGAAAATAGCCACCGATATAGTGCCAAAACTTACTATCCCTATGTAAGTTACCCAAGATTAACTTTTTCAATTAACCAGTGAATTAATAATATTAGCTGATATTTTTCCACGTTCCTCTAAGAGCTTATTAACCCATTGGGAGTCATGACTTATCACTCATTTTGAGAAGGGATAATTTCTACACCATGATGTTTGGAACTTTGGCTTTGATGGTATTTGATGAAAGCAAACTAATCTAATGATCCACTGATATATGATGAATTAAATATTGCATACTTGCTCCTACACCATTGAGAATTACGTCTTGGTCTAAGAAGAAGGGAAAAACTTTCTACTTTTTCTCGAGAAACTTATTGCTTCATTGGAGAAAAAGCAGTTGACAATCAATCTAAGAGGAATATGCCTTTCTACATGATTGATGCCTTAAAATAATTCTAATCCCTAACCAAGACATGACACTCACTTGATGATGCGACATGCTTATTATAATTTCTCAGAATTTTAAAAATTCCTTCCTTTTTTATAAAGGAAATTTTTTTATTTTATGGGGTGGAGGTTTTAAAGAATAAAAAATGGATTGTGTACTGTTTATTATTTCATTTTATCTTTCTTTCTCTCTTTGTTTTTTTTTTTTTTGTTTTGGCATGTATATGAAGAAATGAATGCATGTTTAAGGTTTTTCTTCTGTGAAATTATAACAAATGTGATTATAACCTTTTCTGGGTTGGAAACCCACTAAGTAATGGTTATTGCACTGATGCATACTTTTATCATAATTAACGCATGTCCAACTGTACAATGACATCTTGTTAACTACTTCAGTGAATAGTGACAATATGTCACCTCTCTTATGGCTTTTTATTGAATGCACGAGTGCAATGAGAAGAAAAAGATTAAGATGCTCCCCTTTGTCCTAACATGGGTAGATCCTAAGTTGTGATCAATGGTTTACAGAAGTCTGACTCTAACTATTCAGGAGGCGTCTAAAGTTTAACTATTAGTGCATTTTTAATGTAGATCTATGACCCTTAGAACATTGGTTCCTAAATTGCCCTCGTCATGAGGTGAGGATCTCGCTATATGAACTTGACTTTGAGAGAATAAAATATTCTACATAAGTCAAACCCATATAATAAGGCACAATTTAAGTGAGGTCTTCATGATAGCTTCAGGAAGCACAAGGCTTCACAGGGAAATCAATATAAACCTCTGCTAACCTAAGGTGTATTAAGACTCGGGTACAGAGCCCATAATGTGTGTGAGATATTTGTGTCTCAGTGATGTGTGTGAGGGGAGTATTTACGTTCCATCCTATAGATTACCTAACCCTCATTTGCTAAGCAGATTAACAAAACAAAAGGCAGAAAACTGTATATATAGATATAAGCCAAAAGAAATAAAATATACAAATATGGTCATCTACCCTAAGATTTTATTCCTCATGTTATCTATCCTAACACATGTTATATATATAATCAATGAAATAAAGCAATGAGGCAAGCGTGTGAATGGGATGTTATCTATCATAATCATGTGAGACAAACAACAACCAAACGGGAGAACCAAAATAAAAGGAAGGCCATAACATTTTGCACAACAAACTTAACTTGGGCTTGACTCTCTAACTATCCCCAGTGGAGTCGCCAAACTGTCACACCCGAAAATGCAACCGCATGGTGCCAAAATTTAAAAGAAATTAAATGTTAAAAGTGAAAAGCTAGAAATAAATAGGTAAGAAGAAATAGGGTTCAGGAGTCGCCACCAAAATTTTTATTTTTGAAAGGCAAAATTTTGGAAAAGCCTATTTAAATATGAAAAATAGTCTGTGAACCAGAAAATGGATTCGAGAGTCGATTGTGAGCGGGGAAGGTGTTAGGCACCCCACTACACTCGTTCTTAAGAATGGTTACCCTAAGTTAGTTGTGCAAAATTAATATGGCCTCTATTCTATTTTGATTCTCCCTAACCAACTACATGCAAAGAATAGAAGGAAAAATTTAAGGAAATAAAATTTAAGAGAAGAAAGAAAACTAAAAGCAAAACAAAAAGGAATTCAAAGAATAAAATAAAGAAAAGGGAATAAAATAAAAGAAATTAAGGAAATAAAATTAAGAAAATAAAATTAAGAGAAAATATTTATTTACAAGGGCGAACTTGACCTAGGATGAGAGCCTAGGGCCTACGTACCCTTATGAGGGATCAAAGTCCACGTAGTTCGGCTTAGGAAATTATATTTGGTTGCAGTTTCTTTTTTTTGTTTTTGTTTTTGTTTTTGTTTTTGTTTTTTTTTCTTTTTCTTTTTCTTTTTGTTATTTTATGGTTTTTGTTTGGTTTTTAATTTTTTAATTTAATTATTTTTTATATTTATTTTTTTTTGTTTGGTTGTTGTTTTTTTCGTGAAAAGACAAAGAGAATAAATTATTTTTTTCTTTAACAAACAAAACAAGTTTGGAAATTGGTTGATGTATTTTGATTTGTTGGAGAAAAATTTAATTTAATTTTCCTTGCATTTTCAATTTTTTCTCTTACTTATCATTCTTGTTTTTCTATCATTTTCATTTCATTTTTTTGGTTTGTTTTTATTACCTTTTTTTTCAGTCTTATTTTATTTTTGTTTTATTTTTTCTTTTTGTTGTTACTTTTTTTTTTGTTTTCTTTTTGTTTTCTATTTTTATTTCTTTTTGTTTTCTCTTTTTAGTTTTGTTATTGTTGCTTTTTTCTTTTGTTTTTCTATTTGTTCTTTTTTTAGATTAATTTTTATTTTGTGTTCTATTTTTTTTTCTTCTTTCTTTTTGTTTTTAGTTCTATTTGTTTTTGTTTTTATTTTTGTTGTTTTTTTTTGTTATTTTGTTTTTGTTATTTTTTTGTTTGTTGTTACTTTTTTTTTTGTTTTCCATTTTTTTTCTACTTTTTTAATCTCTTTTTGGTTTTTCTTTTTGGTTTTGTTATTGTTTTCTTTTTTTTTTCTATTTTTTTCTCTCTTTTTTGTTAATTTTTATTTTTGTGTTCTATTTTTTCTTCCCTTTGTTTTAAATTCGATTTTATTTTTAATTTTTTTGTATATTTTTGTTCTTGTGTTTTTTTTTTTTTTGCTTTTTGCTTTTTGTTTGTTTCATTATTATTATTTTTTTTTAGAAGAGAAAAAGAAAATAAAAAATCATTTTAAACTTTCACCAAGAAAACAAGTTGAAAATTGATTTGTATGTCTTAATATGTGAGAGCTAAAATAATCTCATTTTCTTTACCATCTTCTCTTTTTTTTCATTTCTATTATTTATTTATTTTTTGTTGATTTTTTCTTGTTTTGAAACACCTTTTTCAATTTTTGCAAAGCATATATTTACCTATAATCTTATTAAATGAAAGTTAGAAGAAAATTTTAAAGTTTAAAAGAAAGGAATTTAATTAATTCTTATTTATTCATTAGTATTATTTCAAATGGAAAGTTATGAGAACTTAATTACTTAAAATTAACTTTTAAATTGGGAAGTTTATTTATTTATTTTTTAATCCCCCTTTTTCTTTATTTTTCTTTTTTTAAAATTTTCTTTAAAGATCGATTGGATGCAATCCATTGAAAGCCAAAACTTATTAAAATGTAAATTTAATACCTAATGGATATCAAGGAAGCTTATTGCCCCACATGATCCTTAGGCTGATTCCTATACGTCTGAGGGGACAAAGGATCCTACACGACCATTCTTGGAAGGAAACGAAATGAAAATAAAACTAAAATATTTACTAGCACATGATGATTTGTGGTGGTGTGTGTTTTGTGTACAGTCAAACAAGTAATACATTATTCCAAACAATAATTACAAGAATGAAAGAAATGGGAATTTGAAAGACATCACTCTATTTGCATTTTTGCTTTTCTCTAGGATATTGCCTTTCCATTTCTCATCTTCTCATCATCGCTGCCTCCTTTTAAGTGTCTCCTGAATCTTTGCTTTTCCTCAACTCTTCGCCATCCTCACACGGGGCTCATGTAAAAGAGACAAAGGAAGGGGGGTTAAATTAAAGCCCTTCATTTGTTTTCCAAGAATAACTAAATCAATGCATCAATATACACCCACATTTAACAGAGAAGTTTTCATATGCATGTTTGAGATTCATAGACAATTCAAAATACTGCCCAATGAACGAAATTAAACAGGATTCACATCAAGAATTAACTAATGTATCCATAACATCAACACAACGTTTCAGGCAATAAAGACTTCTCGTGAAATGCGTAACGACACAGCACGAAAGGGATTCCCAAGCCAACATCATTCATTCATTCCGATCAAGTAATCATGTCTTAATAACATTGGTAAGATAGTTAGATCCAGGTATTCATGTTAATGGGGGGTGCGAATACGGCAAAAGAGAGTGTATGCAAAAATTAGAGCTCAAACCTCAAATTAGCTACAAATAATAAAACTTTTAACCCAGTGCATACTTTTCAATTTCCACACAAGAATCGGGGTGTCACAGCAGGCAAAATTCCAAATATTACAGTAGCTGCTTGTGGTGAGTGAGGATTAGCTTGATCCAAACTCACCTCATGTCAACAGCAGAACAATGCAACAAGAATCATCAGCCCACTCAAAACAAAGATGAAAAACTGAACCAAGTCCCAATTCCAGTTTTGGGAATAGAATATTATAGCAATAAACTTCAAAACACAAATATAAAACAGGCCAATGAACATAAAATCTAATACCAGTCTACAGAGTTTATCAGGGCTAGACTTATTTGAATTAGACAACATACAGCAGACAAAGGATAGCAAGATGAGTCTTCGCCTTAATCAAGCCTTAGAATCAGATCCGTTATAAATCCATGACTTAAAAGAATTCAAATTCTCAACCCTAAAGCCAGACCATATCCAAAGCAATAGAAATTGAGATTTAATTGAGTAATAAAACAACACAAAAATAAAATCAAGCCATCCCAATTTAGCATTCAAGATAACGTGGATCTGAAAGATGGTGTTGAAATATGAAGAACAGCGACCAGTGGATATATGCAAATTTCACAGAGACAAACCTCCAATATACAAAAGAGGGACCAAGTCTAAGGATTAACAAAGCATACTTATAAAGAATCGGAATGTCTAATGAACTGAATGACCTCAAGATGCAATATACAGCCACTAGCAGACTTTGAATAAATTGTTGAGCTGAGAGTAATGAAATACCTCTAAACTTTACATCAATTTTTTTTTATTCAGACTTGCTTCCTCCTTGTTCTATCGTGACTCCCTTTCACTCTCCGGCATCAGAAATGCTCCTTTTGTTTCTCTGTTCATGGCTTCCCCCCTTCAGCGACATCACTTTCTGACGTTATCGTAGATTCCTCCTCAATCCCCCACCTCTCTCTAGGCCTCGCGTCGATTCACTCCAACCCGCAACACTTCTCCGTTCTTTCCTCCATCTCAGAACCAAATCCTCTCTCTCGAGTCCCTTCTCTCTAATGTCTTCCCCAGACCACTTCTCTCGGCCTCCTCCCCTCTTCGTTCTATTCTCCTCTCCTTTATTCTCGTCAGCCTCCCCTCTCAGTTCTCTCTTTTTTTCAGACCAAAGGCCTCTCCTCTTTTTATCAGTCTCTCCCTTTTTTTGTTTCTATCCTCTTTCCCATGACTCTCTCTCACTTTCCATTTCTTCCTCTCGCCTGCTCCTCCTCTCTATTCCCGAATCAAGAAAATCTCCTCCAGACCTTTTTTCGAATCTCCCATTTCTGCTACGCTCGCATCTCTTCCTCTCTCTGCTTCTCTCCTCGCTTCTTCCTCTCTCCCACTCGAGAATCTCCTTCTTCGTCTTTCTCTCCCTCTATCTCTCGACCTCTTCTCTGAAGCCAAACTCTCTCTTCTTTTTTTTCTCTTTCGATTTCTCTCCCCAAGCCTCTCTACTCAAAATCGGATTCCAAAAACCGAAAACCCCCCGCTTCTCTTCTACTCTATTCTCCGTCTCTCTGCTTCCTTCATTCGTTCTCCATGCCCCGTCTCCCCATTTCCCCTTTTCCTCCCTGTGCTCAGAGCATTTTTTTTTTGTGCGTCTCGCGTCTCTCTGTTTATGTCTGTGTGTGTTTGCCCAAGCATCGAATCCCCTGCTCCTCACTTAGTCTCGCCTCCTCTTCCCTCTCTGCGTCTCGTGTCCCCCTTTTTTGTCTGTGTGTGTCTGTCCTCCGTATGGTTTTCGCTCTCTCTCCATTTCGCCCTATTGTCTGCTGATGAAGGATGCAGGAACTGGGAGGCCAGAGGGGGGACCCGAGGGACCACTTGGTTTTTTAGTCGAGTAGGTCTTTTCCGAAGATGGGTTTCTGAAGCGAGTATGGGTTATTGGGCTTCGGGTTGAAAGAATTGGGCATGGTTCAATCTTAAAATATTGGGCCCCTTCCCTGGACTTTTTTTTTCAGTTTTTCTTTTCTTTTTTTTCTTTCTTTTCCTAGCCTTTTTTTTAAATTTCTATTATTCCTTCTCTAATTTTCCTTTTGTTCCAATTTTAGGATTAATGGGCCTTTAACTTGATTTATTTTTGTTTTTCACTTTCGTTGTTTTATTTTTAATTTATTTTGAGTCCTTTTCCTTTGACATTATTTTTTTTTTTGAGTTTGTTAAGTTAAAATGACCTATTTAATTTTTTTTGTCTTTTTTTTTCTATTTATATATATTTTTTTCATATATTTTTTTCAATTTAATTTTGTTATTATTTTTGGAGTTTGCTTGGACAAAATACGGTGTTCACACCTTATTTAAAAACTTACTAGAATCATATTCTAATTATAAAAATAAGATTAAAAAAGTAATTTATAACCCATTTTATTATATTAATGACTCTTGTCATTTCCTTGTTAAATTTTAAATAATAAAATCACACATAATTTACCATTTTATTCTTTACCATTTTGTTCTATTCTATTATTTATCATTTCATACCATCCCTCGTAAACTCCCACGTTACCTCCAAACATGGCAGCTGCCAAAAAGTACATTTCCTATTGAAGAATCGTCAATTTATTTATTTATTTATTTATTTTTTTGGGTTTGAAGTGTCAATAACTTTTTTTTTAATTAAAACCAAAGTGCATTTACTACCTTATGCACGGTATAAATTACTACAATTTCACGGTCAGAATTATATTTGTAAATAAATACGCAATAATGCTAAATATTATGCAATATATATTGGATATAATAATAGGCTAATGATAAATAACATCTCTTATGAACATAAATACTGCTCTAAATATGAACTTTCAGCGAATGATTTCTTATAGTTTTAATTTTGGTAATTTATTATGGGAAAAAAATATTTTTTCTGTCTAGACGAGTGATTTAGAAAGAGAGAGCAATTTGGGTGTTGAAACGACTTTTAAATTGTAGAAGGAAAGCATACACAATACCTTAC
Source organism: Erythrophleum fordii (assembly GCA_032878935.1). Lineage (NCBI taxonomy): Eukaryota > Viridiplantae > Streptophyta > Magnoliopsida > Fabales > Fabaceae > Erythrophleum > Erythrophleum fordii. The sequence continues at coordinate 22,882,289 of JAVQMF010000054.1, read as the reverse complement.
GTGACAAAGTGTATAGAAATTCATGTTGACAAAATTTCTTAAATAGTAAATACTCGGGGTAATAAATATCACCAGAAAATTGCGATGCTGGTTCTCTATGAAATAGTAGCACATATTCCGCTATAAAATCAGCAGGAGCTTTCGTTGCATAATTAGGCAAGCCATGATGATAAATATTCGAAAGACAAATGAGTAGTATGTAAATTACATTCACCTGATCACTTTAAGCATATTAAATGAAGAACCTTAGTAGAGTTATAGCTAAGAAATACGGACAAAGAATATTCTGACACGACAAAATCTAATACATTCATACATAATTTCAAATGTTACGTTGTATTTAATAAGAATATTCCACACGTCAAATAAGAACACACTTTTGTTTTCGAAGTCTCAATGCATGATAGATTAATAATTATTCTTCGGTGAGTTGTAGCTGAGCTTGAGCTAACAAGCAGAGAATAATCAGATAACATTAGCTTCATCTTTGAGCTTGTCAATCAGCTCGTCCACAGAGGAAACCATTATCCCTGCTTTTCTCTTGGGAGGTTCTGTGACTTGAACGATCTCCAAATCAGATTTGATTTCCACATTCAACTCCTGCGGAGTAAACTTCTTTATAGGCTTTGATTTCGCTTTCATTATATTGGGAAGTGTTGCGTACCTCGGCTGGTTCAGTCTCAGATCGGTGCTGCATGAAGAAAAAGGCAAAGAATGTACACGTCAAGAAAGACAAAGCATACTTGTTAACCTCAGTTGCTCTATTATTATATCCATTTATCCTATGACAGGAATAGACTACAAGGCACGGACAGTAAGTAACATGGACACAGAATAGATGCATATACAAACACTACGAGACAACAAAAATTGAAGAGACCATGTGCAATTTGAAGTATAGTGTCGCATCTAATACACAGGTGATAACTAGCTGGCCTTTACTGTAACTGTCTTTTGTTGATCTTGAAAACATGGAGTCAGATAAATTTACTTTGGTACAACCTTCCATTACCTTACTTGGGATGCAAAAGGAATAATAGCATATATTGCAAATTTTGTTTAATAAAAAATTCCTCCTCTGAAGAATGCAGGAAGCAGTTAAAAGCCCTAAAATTCAGAAAAGGTTTAGAATCCTTGTATCTTCAGCAAGGCCACTCCAAAAAAGATATAATATATATGATGTTATCAAGATTTGCAAACTAGTGCCAATTTCCTGAAATTACATATGGACACTATAGATTTTGTCGTGTCACAGTGTCCACGTTCGTTTCCCTGTTTCCTAGTTATAATACAACTTACAGTTTGAAAAATGTCAATGTTAACTTACAATGTTAAACATGAAAGGCATCATGTTGGGATAAATTTGCATAAACCAGGAAAAAGGATAACTGTGAAACCAAAAACACAAAAAAGGAAAAAAAGTGGGAAATATAAAATTAAAATGTAGATTCAACCACACCCACGAATTAGAGGTCTCAATGCAAATTGATAGCCCCCAAGAAAAAAAAAAACACACACTCTCTCTCTCTCTCTCTCTCTACTGTCCAGTAACTACATCTCACTTGACATTTACCTTTTTTTCCCCCTTGTTCCATACCTAGAGAAATGAATGACCAAAAAAAAGGTTTAGGTTTAGAAGCCCTTCAGGATTTCAGTTTCGTTGAGGATTGAATAAGTACATTTGAATTTTATTCAATAAAAAAATTAAAAACAAATGGAAAATAAAAATAAATGCATCTTAGGTCACCAACATACACACAATATGCCGGAGAGAGAGAAAGTGAAAAGGGCAAAGCATTTCAAGAACCTACTTTATTATGATACAACATGCTTAAAAGTGAAAAAAATTTAACACGTACGTGATTACTGCTGGTAAATTCAAAGAGAGAGTCTCAATACCATCATCTACCTCTCTGTCCACTGTAGCTACATGTTTCTCCTTATCAAGGATAACCTACTGGAAAGCAGCAGTTAGTAATAAAATAGTTCAATCAAACTTAAATCATTACAAAGGGTGCAGAAGAACAATCTGAATGAAAGGCACACCTAAATTCCTTCCAACACAAGACATCTAGGAATTCAATATTTTAGCATAAATTAATCAATTGAATATGCGTTTGAACTAAATATTTTGTTGGGTATCTTCTCTAACAAAATTGCTGCTGTGTATCACAACTTAATGAAGATCAAACCAAAAAAAAAAACAATAATTCCATATTAAAGACCTAATAACTCTGATTCAAAGTGAAACTTCCATCTTGCAATCCCTAGCCTAGCAAATTGACATGTATTTTACCGGAGAAGCGAAACGATTAACAAATAGAATTCACTCCAAGAGCTCATGATAAGCTCATTAATTGGTCGATAACATGTTGTTAGGTAATGTTGGACTAAAAAGATGCAACAATGACAAAAGTACTCTAAAGTACTTTCGAGTTTTGAGATATGAGGTGAAAATCAATGGCAAGAGGATGGATCTAATACAAATAAGCATCATGAACAATATTGCAGAGATAAAAAACAAGAAAACCATCTAGTCAGATGAAGATCACAGGAAACAGACTACAGATTCTAGTCCTCCACAAGAGGACCAATTTTTCAAGCTATCAGTATTCACATAAGCCATTGCAACCAATGCCTTATGGAAGAAATTGCTCATACACAGATATTTTCAGAATTATCAATTATTTTTGGTCCAACTTAGTAGTTTTGTATCCAACTTAACGCTTGCTCTACCTGGTCTAGGGTGACATGAACAAAAGATGCGTGTTTAATGATTTTCCAGTGGCTTCAGAAGTGCTATCCTGATAACATAAAGGATACACACATGCAGTAGTAAGCAAATATAGAGCCTTGGAAAACATTCGCCAACTCAATTGATTGCATTGGAGGTTTGGAAAAATCCATTGCTCCCATTGGTATTCAAATAAAATACTTATCGTGGGTTAAACACTGGGATGAGGAATAAAAGGATAAATAATATGAAGGCAAATAGATTGTTCTATACAATTATGTAACTTAAGCATATCATAGTTATATATAAGTGTTAAGGTAATGAACAAGGAACTTCTTTACCAAAAACTGGGAAAGATGGACTAACCTTTGAAGCAAAAGTCCCTTGAGGCCAGTTGAGGAGTCCTGCTAAAATCTGCCCTGTTTGATTGCAATCATCATCAATGGCCTGTAAGCAGTACCAGAAAAAGAAAAAAGGATGTCATATAACAATTATCATCCAAATGTTTTCAATAGAACCAAATGTCAAACACCAGCCATTTATAATTTTTCTAAGTATATATTGAGAGCACAGGAGGTATCAATATATATTTAGAGCATAGGAGACATAATTGTCTGATTGAGCTGAGATTCATGTTTCTATAAGTATATGTCAGCAACAAAAAAAATTTTCTTTTTCTTTTAATTCTTAGTTTCTTCACAGTATAAAGTTTGGAAAAGAACAGAAAACTACATTAATGGTGATGTTTGGTACGTGGGAATTTCAATTTCCCACGCACTTCGAAATATACTTAAAGATGTTTGAATACCAGAAATATGGAAAATTTAAAATTTATGTGTTGTATGTCTTAAATAACACAAGACTACTAAATTTTATTTCTCCAATACATCTGACACTCAATTCTTTTTAATAAATAAATTTCCAAACACTTGGGAAATTAGATTGTTTTTATACCATACGCCACCTAAGTTTTACAATTTCCCAACCACAAAGCCAAAGATAAAAATAAAGAAAATGAGAAGAAGTACCCATAAAAAGTTACGAGTCATGAAAGATTAAGCAACTAGATAACGTCATAAATATGTTAATTGATCAAAAACAAAAGTTTCATCCAGCCTTTCAAAAGCAAACACAAGCACACAAAACAGATAAAGGAACAATGGGAGTGTAAAACACCAGTATACCAAATGCACAGAGAATAATTTACCCAAATGTTTGGCCGCATAGGATTATTTTTTGTCAAATCAGAATTTTCGTTTAATAATTTACACAGAGTTGGTCATTAGGATAATATTAAAACTTTTTGGAAAATTGTAGGATGAAATTTAGTCAAATAAAACATTTTAGAAGAAAAGATACTTTTCCCTTCATTTTGTAATCTTAAGACAGTATCAAATCCACTATAATTTGTCATCCCTGTAACTAAGTTCATCCCACAAACACAAATATAGTACCTGTTTACCAAGAATTAGAAGTCCAGGTTTCTCAATCTCCACAAGCGCCTTTAAAATCTTGGCCACAGAAAGTGGGTAAAGAGTGTTATTGAACTCCACATGAATTCCTCTATCTGCACCCATGGCAAGACCCGTTCTCAGAGTGTCCACGCACTGAGAGGGACCCATACTTACCGCCACGACCTCCGAGGCCAATTTAGCCTCCTTGATCCGAAGAGCCTCTTCGAGCGCGATCTCGCAGAAAGGGTTCATCGACATTTTCACGTTCTGGGTCTCCACGCCTGTCTGCTAAATTAATTCATTTTACAACTGAAGAATTGTGAAATTTTGAAATGTAAACAGATAGTGGGTCATTGGGATAGTGTTATGTCTCACCTTGTCGGGTTTGACTCTGATTTTGACGGCGTAATCTACTACTCGCTTAATCGCCACCATTATCTTCATCTTCGATTTGTGTTTTGTTGATAATATTGTGTTTGGTGAATCACTCTATTTTCCAGTGATGCCGTGGTGTCCGGAGCTGGAAATTTAAAGATGTTGTAGAATGTCGGAGAACGAGAGATCGCAGAAAGAATTTGAATCGAATTGGGCACCGAAAGCACAATAAGATATCTCAATTTTCGAGTTCGACCCAATTTGAGCCGTTTCGGAAATATTATAAAAATTTCATTTTATCCTTCAAAATATAAACTTCTCAATTTCATTTACCAATAACGCAATAACTCATTTGGAATTAATTTTATTTATTTATTTGTCAAACTAAGAAGATGCAACAATTCAAAGAGGATACTCAATAATTTACAATTCGTGCTGGCTCCATGCCTCTTTGATCTTATCCTCGGTGCTTATCTAACACGGCACGTCATTTCATCCGAGGCTTCAAGGTGGATCATTATCATATATTCACATGCATACAAGAGCTCCTTCGATTTTATCCAATAGTTTAAACGGTGAGTGTCTGAAGCAACTTCGTCTCTCACTTGTTGCCTTCCAATAACATAAACGTGATGAATAAAGTTTAATTTACAACACATTTTAAATTCAGTTCTTTATATGCTAAATTAGTGATATATTTAAAAAAATAAATAAATAATACTAATATTTCTTAATGTTCGGTTAAATTACTTTTGATATTATTCCTTCTCATGTTTCAAAGTCTTATTCGGCTCTTCTAATACTTCATACACACGGTAAAAATCTCATATTTTAATTGTTTTCTGTTAATAAAATTAATCTTTCTAGAGCATAAAAGCAATCTTCTCTCTTCTTTTGCAAAATATTATTACCTTTTACCCTTATTATTTGCTATATTTATGTCTCTATGATGCATATAGTTGTTTATTAAAATGGCTAGCTAAAGAGGTGCATAATTGTGCATAAAATTAATTTTGACAAAAAATAAATAATAAAAATTTTTTGTGAAATATATCAAATGTTAGAGAGTCAAATAATATTCTTAAAATAAAAAAATATTAAATATAATTCAACTAATCCTAAGTGACAAGAATTGTGTTCATTAATCCAAATCATAATATTCCTTTTTTTCTATTTCAATTTTATTTTTTTGACCTGAAAAATTTAAATCTCAATCCTCTAGTGTGAGGGGCACAACATGGTATTGTATCCTCCAAATTGGAAGCCCAGTCTCTTTTTTTTTTTTTTTTGAAACGACTGTGCCAACAAAGGATTAATTCTCGAAAATTCATTACTAACATCCAAAACGAATAGGACACCGGCACGACCAAAAAGATTAACAATAAAGCAATAAAACATCCCACCAAAGCCAGCAAAAGAAAGCTAAACAAGGAAAAAAAAACTAGCTCGGCAAAGTTAACCGATACCAACTCTTGCAGCAGTCAAGAAGGAATCAGAAGGGAGAATCTCAGTACAGAAACCAACCCACTTGGGCACATCTCCAAAGCTCTATTTCCTTATCTAGAGATCAAGGAATATGAGATACTAGAGAGAGAATCCTTGAGGCTCAAAATATCATCAACCACTGCTAAACTAAGCCATTCACAACCCAACGAACTACCCTTCATCAGATAAGAATATAGCTCTTCACATTCCATCTCCAAGCAAACACTTGAATTCTGACACAAAGGCAGATGCAGCGAAGACCTGGCCACAAAATCCATCCACCATTAAGCCATTACGATCCCTGCAAATAATTCCAATTCCTGCTCTGTTCAAACTTAAAAGAGCCATCAGTGTTAATCTTAATTTGGCCAATATATACAAGGCAACTCTCAGTTCAAGAATCTCTTCTTACTTTCCTCACAGCTATTCACTTCACCCTTTCTCTATATAGAGCCCCAAAACTCATTCACCACAGCTACAGCATTAGAAATCACACTCCAAAAATTCACTTGAGAACATTGAAATACCACTCATTACACCTGCCTTTACGTATTCTCTAGCAGATGCATGCTGACATTGCCTTACCAAACTCATCCAACTCATTCGAATTTGCTAACATATTAGTGCACCACATATCAAACCTTGAAACCTGCTCAAACTGAATTCTCAGAGCCAAAGGAGAACCAAACCATACATTTCTTGTCCAGGGGCGCAAAAGAAAGAGATGCTCCATAGTTTAAGGTTCTGCTAGACAGATTGGACAAAGAGGATTCTCACCACATTTCCTTTTGAATAAAGCATCCCTAGCTGCTAATGCATTAGACGCTTCTCTCCACAACAAGTGTTTAATTTTTGAGGGAACAACCAACTTCCAGATACAGGTCCATAATTCTCTGGGAGGAGAGTATGAGAGATGACTGACAGCAAAACACTCTCTTGCCACATAGTAACCAGATTTTACATTGTAATAACCATTTTTGCATTCAGTCCAGTAAAGTTTATCCTCTTTGAACACACTGCTATAGGTATATCTTCAAAATTCCCTTCTTCTCATCTTGTATAATGCAGTTGTCCAGTGAAGATAAATTCCATCTATCATTAACCAGTGATTCAGCCACTTTTCGATTACTGTCATGTTCAGAAGGCATAGGAGACAAAATCTTATTGCCTTTAATGCTAGGTATCCATCTATCACCCCAGATCTTAACTGATTCACCATTGCCAATATTCCAACACAATTCCCTTTTGAGCAAGTCCCTTCCCTCCAATAAGTTAGAGCATGCTCAAGAAGCCTTATGACCTTTCTTAGCAGACAAGAAATCAGAATTAGGTAAATACAGGCCTTTCAAGACTCTAACCCATAGATCCTCTGGTTTTTGAATTATCCTCCAAGCATTCTTGGTCAGCAAAACAAGGTTAAGGCTAGAAAATTCCTTAAATCCCAAACCACCTTCTCTTTTGCTTTTAGATAATGAGCTCCAAGCTTTCCAGTGAACCCTGCCTTCTTCTCTCTGTTGATCCCACCAAGATTTTGAAATAGATCTGTCAAAATCATCACATACCTTCTTTGGGAACTTGAAACAAGACGTAGGATAGATTGGGACAGAACTAGCTACAGCTTTGGTTAATACTTCTCTACCAGCATGGGACAACAATTTTTGCTTCCACCCCTGAAATTTACAAGCCAATTTAACCCTTATATAAGCAAGAGCATGAACATTTGACCTACCCCACAAATCTGGCATTCCAAGGTACGAACCAGGATCATCAGTATCATTAATTCCCAAACTCAAGCAGACAATCTCCTGCACTTCCTTAGGCGAATTACTTGAGGAAAAAGAATACATGATTTATCTAGATTAGCAAACCGGCCAGATGCTTTGCAGGAAACCTTCAAAATTTCACTTAAAAAGGTACAATCTTCCTCTCTAGCATTCATGAAAAACAAAGCATCATCAACAAAAAAACCATCTGACAGCACTGGACAATTTCTTCCTAGTCTTACACCTTTCAGATTACCACTGTTTGGAAATCATAGAAGACAAATCTGATTCAACTATATTGAGATAAGCTTGACACTGTGAATAACGGTTGGCTAACTCTTAAATTGTTTGTAAGATTGTATGATTATGATAAAAAAATAAAACATCCGATCCAAATTCTAAAAGGCTTAAGGTATTGAATTGTTTATGCTGTATCACCATTACAAGCATATCATTTCTACGTCTTGGAGCACTTAACCTTTTTTAAAAGAAAGAAGTCCATGACATGCCATATCACCAAGATGTTAGAATATTTTCCTATTTCCAGTGATGCCATTTCTGCTTCCTAGAAGAAGAGGATAGAGTTCAATCCCAAGATGCTAGAAGCTAAATAAGCATTCTTGCTCTTCGCTTATGATAGGAATTCATGAGAATTCTTTTTTTTTTTCCTTTTGGACATTCATTCATCCAAACATGATGAAACAAATTATAATTAAGGGATATATGCCAATATTAACAGAATATTAAGACAGACATACAAATAAGGAATGCAAGTTCTGGTAAGTGGCCAACCTAATGCAAAAATAACAAGAAAACTAAAATTTCAGAATACAGCTCTCTATGATCCATTCACTCTGTTTGTGTCTCACCTCACAAAATTGTATAAGATTCTCATTTTAGAGGATCTGATTCAAAAATTTGAACTACCTATAAAAAAAAAAAAGTGAAATAAAAAAAAAATCTTAGATAATCCTAGACTACTAGAGTACGATGTCATTTATATTCTTTCTAATAATAAAAAATTAAATCAGTAAAATGGGATCCACAAACTTAATTTTATAATTTCCATACACTTTTTGGTCCTTCTATTCCATCCTCTCTCTTCAATAAAGATTGTGAATCTTATTTTACTGATTTAAATTTTTATTAGTAGAAAGAATATAAATAATATGATATTCTAAGAATATCTAATTTTTTTTAAGATAAAAAAGAGTTTAAACAGAGAGGGCACAAAAGAAAATCACTCAATTGATTTTCTAAATCAAATCCGCCGCTACATTTTTCTAGGAAAAGCAACCGGTGGATGTTTTTGAGAATCACTCAATTTCTACAGGCATTCACTGCAAGTTAATAATGATGATTAATTCATTTAGTAATCAATTCTAATTCCGTTGCTAATTTATTGAACTTTCAATATGAAATTTGTGAGGGTAAAAGAACAATTTAATCAAATCCGGTGACATATTTCTCAACAGAATACCATATATAGATTATTATTCTTTTTTATTAATAAAATATCAATAAAAATTTGCTGCTAATTAATTTAGAAAAATAATATATGGTATCAACAAAATTTCATCCCTATATTATTTATTTCAATTTAACATTTAATTAGTTTATGTAATTTTAATAATTTTAGCATTACGAAAAAAATGTTATAGCATATATTTAATATTGTCATTTTATACATTCACAACAATTTTTTAATATTATTATCAAACATTATTTTTACCGTATCTAACCAGCAACTTTTTTGTAGTACCTACAGCACAAGAGTATCTGAAAAGCCACAGCATTCATAAGCGCACCATAATATTCTAAAGAGAAAAAAACAATGATTTCTCATATTGTCCATAATTTAGAAAAAAAAAAAAAATGACAATCGTCTTATTAAAAAATCCATTTAACCGAAATTTTTTTTTTTTTCTTTCTCTTCACTTTCTGAGTAATTTAATGGATCGCAGAGGCATATCTAGCTTGACCCAAAAAAACAAAAAGAAAATTTCCTTAAAGAAGAAAGTGGCTTATTTAGCCCTTGTTTTTTTGTCAGAATAATATTCTCAATTTCAAACCCACAGGGACTGGGGCACAAAGGCCATAATTAGTGGAGTCTCAATAAGATTCATAAATCAACGAGAAAATAAAAGGGCCTATTTGCTTAGCAAAATACAAGACTAGGCAACGCTCTTCTTCAACAAAAACTGAACAACAAACTAGTATCACAACTAAACAATAGTTACAATAATAAAACTAAAAGATTTTCAAGGAGAGGGGGGAGATTTCTTTAACATCGACTTTATTATTTTGTTAAGAATAAAATTATTGTATCATGTTATGCACAAAATTAACTTTTTGTTTAAAAATAAATTTAATTTTTTTATAATATATATTAAAACGTCAGGAGACTCAAATCTGATTTTTAAATAAAAAAGTTTTAAATGTAATTAAATCAAACTTTATAGATGATTAATATAATTTCGCTAAAAAAATTGAATTAATGTGACTTAGTTGGTCAATTCAAAAATAAAAAATAAAAGGGAAAAAAAAAATTTTTCTCATACTCAGGGAGTGGTCCCAAACCATTCATTTTTAGCACAATTAAATATATCAAAAGGGAGAATGAGAACATTGCTGACATGCAATTGTAGGAAATGACTCAGCGGACCACAGGAAGAAAGTGACAAGAGGATAAGTGTAACGTTAGTTTCGTGTAATGATGTTTTCCAACTGTGTGCTTTCTTGCTTTTTCGTGTAACACGGTCCTCCATTTTCAATTTTGGAATCCATATTAACCAATTTCCTTCAAATGGTCACACCTTAATACAAATTACTTTTTCTTTACTTAATTAATTAAAGAGAAAAATGAGAAAATAATCAACCTTAATTTGTTGGCTGTAGAAGGAGAATCATAAGCGCACATCGTATATATACCCAAAAAAAAAAACAGTTATGTTGTGAATCATTCAAATAATTGATAATACACACAAGAATGTTGTGGAGGTTAGTAATTTTTATATTTATGTATGTTTTGAATAAAAAAGTCTTTATTTTTTATTACAAAATATAATGAATACAAGTGTAATATCTTCACTCTAAATAATTATCCCTTGTTTTCCTTTGAGGCTTCAGAGTGCAAAGGTATATATCTGCATTTCTTGAGGGAAAAAAAAGGTTACATCCATATGTTTAGAGGAAAGGAAAAAATCAGTTAAGTCCCTTTTATTTTGTAGGTATGGTTTCACTGTTCCTGTCAATGAGTAGTATTCATTGAGTTTATGAAATAATCTTCTAAAAAATAACACACTAGTTGATGCATGTCTTTTCTTTTAATCACCGCACGGCTCCTCTCTAGCGAAATTGATCTTGATGCTTTCTTCCAAAGGAAAATGAAGAGACAAATGGATTTTGGACCCCATATAAAAGCTCTCCAGTCAACTTTATGTTTTGATGTGTTTATATATATATATTTTTTTTTCAAGAGATTAAAAATTTTAATTGTGAGATTAAACGTTTTAATTATGAGAAAAAATTTCAACTGTGAATACAAAAACTTTTAACAGTAAGAATACAATTTTTTTTATTAAAATTTAACAATATTTTTTATTTATAGTCATATAATTCTGAAGTGTAATTTTTTCAAAAATTTTAACTGTAAAAATATTTAAGTAAAAAAAAAATTATGGATTTCAAGACTACTTTATTTGGAGCATAATCACTCAGCTGTTTCTACAAGAAAATTCCTTGACATAAAATGTAGTTTGCTTTCCAGTAATTAAATCCAATTACTGGATTTTGAAGAATGCCCATCAGTTTCTAAGGAGTTTGACGTCTACGGTGCTTGGTTCGTCCTTCGAATCTATAGATTCAATCATTTCAAAGTTAAGGGTATGTACTTATAAACCACATTAACTTTGCTATATCATCTCATAAATTAGTTGTGTAATGCTTGATTTTCGTTAAACGATGGAAATGGGCATGCTTTCAAAACAAGTCCCTTGAGATGAGTGATTCAAGGTTAAATAAAATTTGGATAAAATTTTTAATAATAGAAAATGAGGATTTGAGCCTTGAGTTGCCCAGAAATGGGGGTCGGAGTGATTCGAAAAATTTGCCGAAAGGCCAGTGGTATTTTCATAAATAAGTATAATTTTGGAAAAGCATTTAGGAGGGCTTTTTAAATGAAAATTTTGAATTGCCCAGGGTTCTCAGAAGCCCCAAAAATCATGGGAAGTCCCGGGACCGGTAAAGCCCTTCCGGTGTACTTTTTCGGACGTCGATTAACCCAAACTTTGATCGGTTCGTTCGGAAATATTTTAGCTCTAATTTGAGTGATTCCAAAAGCATTTTATTAAATTGGGAATCTAAATTTTATAATGGAAAAGACGGTTCTAAAAAAGGAGCAAAAATGAAGGAGAAACTAAAATACTAAGAACGAAGGGCAAAATTGGCATTAAAGTGTTAAATGAAACTTCTTTTTCTTCTTTACATGCCACGTTCTTTCTCTCCTCTCTAAGACCGACTTGCTTCTGCCCAATTTCAGAGGAAAACTCCAGCTTCTTAGGCGCACAAGAGGAGGAGGATTTTGGAGGAAGAAATTCAAGAAAAAGGTAAGAAACTTTAAGAAATTTCATATATCCTTCCTTCTTGAACTTTGCTCCTCTCCTCTCAAGCTTTCTTTCTATGGTTTTAATGGAGAGTTTGGTACTGTTTTTGGGGCAGAACTGAGAGGGGAATTTCGAAATTGAGGGAGTAAGCTAACCAAGTGGAAGAACAAGCGAAAGGAAGCAAGAAAACAAGGTAAAACTTCCATTCTTTGGTAGTTTCTCCCTCCCCCTTTCTCTTGCACAAATTTGACTACCATGAGCCCAAGTCTTATGGGTTGATTTCTGCCCAATTCATGGAGGGATTAGAGATTTTAGATGGCAAGGATTAAGAAGGAACCAATAGAATCAAGAAAGGAGCATTAGGAAACAAAATGGAATTATTAGGGATCCAAATGCCCCCTTGCAAATATGATTTTATATGAATGTTCTTAGGCTTAAATGAATATTTAAATGTGCTCCTAAGATCCCTTAGAAGTCCCCCATATGCCTCTTCCTCCATGAAAATGAACAAAACCCCATGGAAAGTCATGAACCTAAAAGTTAGAAAAGTGTAGAGCTCTTAAGGGGATTGTAAAAACTGATTTAATTTATAAGTTCCCTTGGCTGTTTAAGTGTTTCCTTGACCTCCTACAACTCTTAACAACCTCCCAAAATGGTTCCCCTATCAAGGAAAAATCAAGAAGTCATGAAATCCCATTTATGCTCTAAGTTTCGGCCAAGTAGGGATGGCATAGTTAGGGAGAGTTTTAAATTGTTTCAAGCCTATTTTTGAGTCATATATGATGAATGAATGTGAGGGGAAACCTTGGGAAAAATTTAGGAAGCTTAAAGAATGAGTTGGCGCTTTAGGTTCTATATTGTGACATAAGGAAGCAATATGATGTTAGGCCCTTTGTTTTAATGATGTGATGACTCCAAGAGGTTTAAAAGGAGTCAAGAATCATATTTGAGAGTAAAGAATGAGGCCTAGAAATCATTTGAGGGGTTGCTTCATTAAGTGCCAACATGGACCATAATGGAGGTTGTAGAGTAATCTAGGGTTTAAGCAAGTTGCATGGCCCTAGAAATTATTTCATGAATTTAATTGGCTCCCATAATTTGTGTCTAGGCCAAGAGACACTATTTCTACTAACTTGTGGGTGTGTGGCTAAAAGAGGAGGCTTGAAAGCTAAGGAAAAAGTGTGTGCTTGTATACAAAGTAGCTCTCTCCACCTTCTCTCATGTATGAATGTGTGTTTAGCTTATTTTAGAATGTGTGTATGTGTATTTTCAAGCTTTGAAAAGTATACTAACATGCCTTTATATGCCATGATGCTTGATGCTATGTTATGTTTTCAAATGATTACATGATGTTTGTGTGAGTTTGCTTGAGTATGGACAGGCCAAGAACTCTTTCCTTTGGTGAGGATGAGCCAAGAACCCTTGAGCTTGGTTGAGACAAAGTAAAGAGTCTCCCAAAAATAAAGTGGGCTCCCAAGAGTATGGTTGAGTCCAAAGTGCTTAAAGAATGGGTGAGGCAAGTCCAAAATCCATGAGGAGAAGTGTGAGGCCAATCCAAACACTTAGTGAGCTCTTGAATGTCTTGTATGATTGATTCACATGCTAAGGTTGCTTTTAAAATGCCTATGATTTCTACTTTCTCCATGCATTTTTTGTGAAACTTGCTTGCACATATTATGTGTGATGGAATGGGAGATGAGCTATTGAGATTCTTGAATCTCACTCCCTCCTCTTAAATGTTCTAATATGCTAGGTGGACCAAGTGGACATAGCAATGGGAGCCAACCACATTGAAGAAAGAAGATTGCCACCCTTATGCTTGAGTTTTGGTCTTTTGATTCACAATGAGACTTTATGATGTATATTATTAGTGTAAATAGTCTATGACCCCTTGGACAAATATAAAAATGATATTATGTGATAGATAAATGAATGAGTATGGTGTATGTATTCTAGAACATAAATTGAGTGTTTATGCCAATGTATGCATTTGAGAAATGAATGTGTAATTGTGTGCAAGGTAACTCTCTCCACCTTCTCTCATGAATGGATGTGTGTTTAGCTTGTTTGAGAATGTGTGTATGTGTATTTTCAAACTTTGAAAAGTATGCTAGCATGCCTTTATATGCCATGATGCTTTATGTCATGTTATGTTTTCAAATGAATCCATGATGTTTGTATGAGTTTGCTTGAGTGTGGAGAGGCCAAGAACTCTTCCCTTTGATGAGGATGAGCCAAAAACCCTTGAGCTTGGTTGAGACAAAATAAATAGTCTCCCAAAAGCAAAGTGGGCTCCCAAGAGTATGTTTGAGTCCAAAGCTCTTAAAGAATGGGTAAGGCAAGTCCAAAATCTATGAGGAGAAGTGTAAGGCCAATCTAAGCACTTGATGAGCTCTTGAATGTCTTGTATGATTGATTCACATGCCAAGTTTGCTTTTAAAATGTCCATGACTTTTATTTCCTCCATGCATGCATTTGAAAAGCTTGCTTTGCACATATTATGTATGATTGAATGAGAGATAAGCTATTGGGATTCTTTGAATCTCATTCTCTCCTCTCTAATGATCTCACATGCTAGGTGAACCAAATGGATATGCTGATGGGAGCCAACACCATTAGGAGATTGACATTCATATATCTAGTTTTTGCTTTATGGAATCATAATGATGTTCAATGATGTATATGAATATTGTAAATGGCATATGGCCCTTGAGACACATGTAATTATGCTATTCTATGATGTAGAAATGAGAATATGTGTTATGTGGATAATGGAATGTGAATTGAGCATGTATGGTAAAGATAATTTCATGAATGAGTTTATGAAAATGTGCATAAGTATGGGTTAAAAGGCCAAAATGAGATGCATAGGGTTTGAGGCCATTTGGACAGCTCACATAAGTCTCAAACGTACTTATAGACTTGCCCAAAAGGTGCCACAACCAAGGGAAGGCCATTTGGTAAATTTGGTACCTCATATGGAGCCAAATTTGACCATAATGGAACCCTATGTCACTTTTTAGCCAAATGAGCTAGTTTTGATTTAACATTTGGCATGAAATTAGGTCTCATTGAGAGATTTTTTAGAAGCTAAAGATCATAATTTTCGGAGGTCTAGAAAATATTTGATAAATTTTTGAAGTTGGTATTTTTCATAGATTCTGGTATGGATACTATTCATACTGGCAGTTTTGTATTTTGTGTCACTTGATGGCCAAGTGATGTCTAATGCTTGTGAAACTTTATATGCATAAACTAGAGTTCATAAGATTTCTGTGGCCACCGAGATCACCTCATTTTGAGGTCTGAGCAAAGAGTTATGTATTTTGAAGTTGGCTATCAATAGTAGTGGTGCCCCAGGAGTTCAGTTACTGTTCCATAGGATTCCATTAGCTAAACGTATTTGTTTCATTTTAGAATTATTTTTAACATCAAGTTAACATTTTTATCTTTCTAGAATGACTAAATTTGTGTGATTTTAATTTTTGTAGAATTAGTTATGAATTTCAGAAATTTGTATCAGTAAATTGAATAGCAGCCCAGGCAGCAGCGACCTCTGGCCCTTTTTGGATGTCAAACGCCCTCTGTGATGAGTACTATGGTCTGGGCATATTTTTAGTGTGAAGTAGACATCTATAACTTCCCATAATGACCAAGATTGCATAATTTCTATTTTTTTGTAATTATTTATGATTTTCCAAATTTTGACCAGAAAAGAGGCCAAATCTGGCCGAAAATATACTCAATTCTTTTGAGCTCCATTTCGATTTCTATGAGTTGTGGGCATAATTTTGAGATGAAAATGAGTTGTGTTGATGTATTTAAATCTAGGAATGTATAGAATGAGCTCACATGGTCTATGTGACACTGAATGAAATTTTTTAAATACGACGCAATGCAAAGAAAGTCACTATTTTTCCCCTTTTGCCTTATATCTTCATGAATATATTGATGTGAGGCATGTATATATATGATATGATGAGCTAGAAGTTATGAATATAACATCTGATTTCTCATAAAATACCAAAACTGCTTAAATAGAATGAATTCTGATTCTTTCTCATCTCTGATCGAATCGGGGAAATATTTCTCTCGAAACACCTCGAGGAATGCCTCCTATGTGATCGGGGCGTTCCTCGTTTGCAAAATAGGCTCAGTGCCCTTCCACCAGTAAATTGCTTCTTCTTGTAACTGGAATGTAGCCATCTTGGCTTTCTGCTCAGACGTGCACTCCATCACCTCGAAGATTTGCTCTAGCTCCATAATCCAGGCCTCAGCTCTATCTGCCTTCATCTCACCATCAAAGGTGGGAGGCTCGAATTTTTTGAACTGGGTAATGACTTTCCTGGTCGAGGGTTGCTGTACAGGAGGCGTCTAAGTAGGTGGAATCGGGGCAACAGCCTGCATGTGTGGCTGTGGATCTAAATGAATCGCCCCTGAATGCTTGGGACGATATGAGTGTGGAGGTGGCTGAGGAGGAGTAGGTGTAGGGCCCTAGCTGTCTCTCTCAGCAAGCCATTCCTGAAGCTACATAATGACGACCTGCTGCTGATCCAGGCGAGCCATGATAGATTGAAGGGCTCCAGCGACTGGATCACTAGGTCCGGCTTCATCAGCACGAGCCTGGCTAGGGGGCCGACCTCTCCTAGTGTTCACCATCGTACTGAAACATCATAACAAACTGTAACATGAGCTAGGGAATACTTCTACCATCATACACACTCAATTCATCCAAACAAGCTCATATGCATATAGGCAACTCAAAAACACAAGCCATAAGCCACAATAAGAGCCTGAACCTTTGCTCTGATACCAATAAATGTAACACCATAACTTTTAGCTCATTTCATGCCATTTATAAGCTTTGTATTATCAATCCCATAAGATCATATGAAAAAAGGGATGAAAATAATAAACTTTTTCCGCGTTGCGCTATATCAAAAAAATTCAATTCGGTGTCACGTGGACCGTGTAAGCTCATACTATACTTCTTCATATTTAATTTCATTATTACAACTCATTTGTATCACAAAAACATGTCTACAACCCATGGAAACCGAAAATGGAGCTCAAAATAAACAAGTATATTTTCGGCCAGGTTTGCTTCATTTTTTGACCCAACTTTAAAAAATCATAACTAAATCTAGAAAATTCTAAATCATGCAATCTTTGTCATTCTGGAAAGCTTAGGATGTCTACTTTACACTACAAATACACCCAGACCATAACATTCATCACACGGTCCTCGTGACATCGAATTGAATTTTTTAGATATAGCGCAACGTAGAAAAAGTCTATTATTTTCATCTCCTTTCTCATATGCTCTTGTGGGATTAATAATACAAAGCTTATAAATGACATGAAATGAGTTAAAAGTTATGGTGTTATAAGTTGCAACTTGCAAGTTGCCAAACTCTATCTCTTACTTATGAGATTTGTTCCTAAATTAGTTTTGCAGGCACATACATAAATACAAATGTCTTGACATTTATTGTTTTACGATTTTCACATATTTATTGAAGTTCAAATAAATATTCTCTGACCTAAAATTTTCAGGGAAATGCTTGTTCAAGCTATTTTTTTATTTTTCAGAAAGGTTACTTTAAACTTTATGGATTTCAGCCACAGTGCTTGCTTTGTATTTTCAATGATTATGTCTAGAATATGACACCTGTACCCTTGCTTGATGTTCTTTTTCCACTTACTAAATTATTCTTACACCTTTCATTGAACTACAGTAACTTGGCCAGGAGCTTCAAACCAACACCTATGCCAGAGAGGTTATATTTTCAATAACACTAGCCATTTTTGGGCTTATCCTCTTCGCCGCCTGATTGGTAGCTTGCAGGTATACTTAAAAAAATAATTTACGTTAGCATATTGTACATGTCACTAGAAGTTTAGAATTATTATTATGTTTGGGATCATACTGGATTACTCATCGACTCTGGGCACACAAGTCGTTCAACATCTAATTTCTTGCATCCTAACATTACAGAAGCAATCAAATGGAATTGAATATTCCAACTTGCAATCCACTTCATATGAAAGGTAGCGGAATGAGATTAGATGTCACTGAGTGCAGTTGTTAGATTGAACTGATATATGTTACATTAAGGAGATCTTTTGCCCCTAGTCCTTCCTATTAGTGAAACCATGCATAGATGAAGAAGAAATGCTATTGTTGCTAGATTTGCCTTGTGTCCTTTTTCAATATGGATGAACTCCACATATTCTTGTATTCCTGTTGAGAACTGATTGTGTTCACGCAAAGAAAGATCCAAGGCGGCTCTGCGATAAGGATTTAAAGCAAGTACACATTCACATGTGTGCACAGATAATAAGGATAGAGTACTCGAATGTTTTGAAGTTTATTGTTTCTAAGTTCATCTCTCTCTCTCTCTGGTATTGTTCTAAATTCTGTTTTTTATTTTCGCTGTTACATTAGTAATTTATATATTTTTAATCAATTATAATTTTTTCTGTATTTTTTTTATTTTTTTACCCTATATTTTTATTTTTTATTGTAATTGTTTATTTTATATTTTTATCCTGTTTTTATTTTCTCTGTAATATTAGTAATTTATGCTTTTTTATTTATGTTTTTATTTGGGCTGTTATTAACTAATTATTATGTCAAAAATTCAATAAAATTTGAAAATCGAATACTAGTAAAATTTAATTTAAATTTTGGGATATTTTATAAAAAAAATAGTATATTAAAATGTAGCAATTTAAAAATAATTGAGGGTGAAAAAAAAAAGAACACTATTATATAATGAGTAGTCTAAATAAAAAACATATTAAGAAGGAAAAATTGTCATATATAATGTCATAAAAATATTTAATTGCAAAATATAAAGTCCTATAGTGGGGAGAAAAAAAGGATAGGAGGAAATTTTGTATACAAAAAACTAGAAAAAATTTAATATTAGTTTTTGTAGTAATAAAGAAATAAATGAGGGTGGAAAAGAATAAGATTATTTTAGAATAATTAATCCAAATGACCATGAGGAATATGAAGGAAAACGTCACATATATAACAACTTTGAAGAATTAATATTGCATCAAAATATTAATTACTAAAAAAAATCCTATTGTAGGAGAAAAAAATGGACAGGCAAGATTAGCTTGTTTGCATATACACAAATAGAAGAATTTATAAAATTGCACATGGCATGACATTTTAATGTGCCATGTCCAAAATAATAACAATTAGTATTGTCATTACTTTGGAAAAATTAATATAGGTAGCTAGGAAAAAACTATGACTTCATCCTAATTAGTTCATATTTGAGTTGATACATAGATACTTAGTATCACTGAATTAAATGTGGTATCACACAATTATATTAGAAGATGATTTAGATGTCCAAATGATGGGGCAGGTGCATTCATGTTTCCTATCTAATTTGACCGGGGTAGAGTTGTATGCGAACATTTCAACCGTTGAATTACACTTTAGCATGGAATCTCAACCAAAGGGGGAGAATTATATTCCAGCATCACTCCCATCAACAAGCCATATGCATGGCACCGATCAACAAGCTTCCCCGTTCTCTTCATACCTTGTAGATGTTGACCCATTCTATCCCCCACCATCTTATGCCCAGCATTATTGCACCCATCTAGTGGGTCCTAGTTTGCAGCCAAGTTCATCCTAGCCACTACTTGGCCCAGAGGAAGATATAATGAATGAATTTGAAGATGATCACTACAAGAAAAAGGAAATTCTATGGTGGTTGGATACTGGGGGTTGATTCAACCCCTGCTAAACCATATTTTAAATGCGGTTGTTACAATCGTAGTTAAACACATTAAACATCAGCCCCAGTTAAAAAAAGCCAAAAGATTTCTAAAGGTCCCCACCCCCAAAATAAATAATCTACTGTGCCCTAACCCCTATCCCCATCGAGACCCCATTGTCCGCTGGTGCGAGTAGCCAAGCATTTTATGAAGAATGCTAGTTTCGTGCAGAAAAGGCAAAGTCCAAACAGCAAAACATCAACTTGAACATCCAGACTGAGTAAGTGGGAATCTGATTCATTCATTTAAGTGGCTAACTTTAGCTGCGGTAGGAAACAAGGCACACATTAGATTGGTTAACTAGAGTTATTTGAGTGCATGTGTATGTATATTTTGGAGAAATCTAAGTTATGGAGTACTTTTTCCATTTATTATGCAACTGAGACTTGAGATTCAATGAAGTGGTAAGTGTTTTTGTGGGTGATTTGTGTGTCTGTTCAGTTTCGATTTCTAACTATGGTAGTAGTACTTAAAGTGCCTAGCTATGGAAGAGAATAGTTTTTTGTCCCATGAAAAGCTACAGCTTTTCAATTGAACTCATGTAACTATAGCTTGTAGCTTGAGTTCTGTTCCTGTAGCGTGTAGTCACTCGAGCTAAGGAATATAAATTCTTAATCTTGCCCTAGGGATTAAGGAAGAAAGATAAACAATTCCAGAACTCTTAGAATTCCAGAACTCTTTCTTTTCACTGTGCTTGTTCCTTCCCTTCTAAACTCTTTCTTTTCTTGAATTTCTTGTTTAAAATTGACATGGCAGGATCATATCAGAACACGTTTTGCTTATAGATCAATGTTTGAATTTGATTCCTTTTCTTGCTGATAGATCATGTTTTGTATTCTGTTTGTTCGATGGGTTTGTGCTATATAATATAAATTTATGCCTTCTGGGGTGTGTGGTGTGAGATGAAAAGAATCAGTATCTTATGCTTTTTGTGGTTGTAAGTGCATGCATTTATGAGATGGAACTATTTCATTTTCGAACTTGTACAATTAAAATAAAAAATTATAATGTTAGTGAGGCTTCTCCAAGATAATTTATATGTAGTAGGTTTTAAGAAAAAGAGTTTATGATTCTATTTGGATTAATCTAATTTATAGAAGGATTTTTAATTTGATATTTTGTTATGATCCATTACATAGTATCACAACTTAGGAAAATGTAACAAAAAATGTTAATAAAATATCTTGAGGAATGATCTCTAGTAGTCATACTCCACCTTCAGTATTTCATTTCAAATCAATACTTAATTTTTTTAAGAGCATTTTGATAACAAAAATTTAAATATATTAAATTAATTTAGAAGAATGCTCTCTTAGTATTTAAGGTCCGAGAATAGATTTAGGCAGAGCCTCTAACATTAATAAAACCAAAATTCATTTCAAAGCTATGCAACAAATAGACAATTTTGATTTCTGAAACGGAAGATAATAATGTCATAAAAAAATGTTAAATTAAGGAATCAAACACTTGTACGACGTAGCTTTAGCTAGCTTTACTTGGTAGCCCAACCTTGCCCATGGAAAAACGTACTTCTAAAATCTCCAGCTCATTGTTTTTTCTCCAAGACATCAACCTTAGAGCCTCCTATAGTTACTTTGGGAAAATGGAAGCGGAAATTAAAAATTTTGGATGATATTTATTATATATGGATAATTATTATTTAATTTTTTAAAATAAGATAACAAAAATTATTTTTTTCTCTTCTACTTTTATTTTCATTCTTCACCTTAACTTGTTATTCTATTGCATAGACCTTACATTGAACATGGTTTCTTCTTGTACTTAACTTCGTTTGAATGGTTCAACAGGAACCATTCAATTGAATATTATACAGTTCTAGTTTGGGGATCTGCACTTGTGCATCGTAAGTCAATAGCTCTATTCTGATCCAATAAAGACATTAAATTATAACTTTTCAGTTTGGCTCAAACCCATATGATTGGTGAGTGAGAGCCTTGTTTTTAGATTTTGGATTTAGAAGATATGCTCTGAACAAAACCTCAATAGTTTCATAACAATAACTAAATAATTACAAAAATTCGTGTTTATTGGTTTTTTGTTATCTATTATTATAATTAAGGCTACACTTAGATTTTGCTCAGGCTAAAATTTCTCCTCTAGTATAGTCCTAAATGTACGTTTTGCTATATTGATAATTTTGTTCTCAAAATACTCTCCAGGAAAATCAAACATAATTTACTAAGCCAGGATGTCAACATTTTTCACTCAAATTTACGATCTTTTTAAAAGTGGGTGTAAGGATTTTCATTATAAGCACTTATAATATATTTTTGTCTCCTGGCTGAAACACCTTGGAGTTCACCTCGTATTAAAGAGGAAGAATCTGATGAATTTGCTGAAGCAGAGATTAAAGGTCTATGGAGAATAAAGACTTACGCTTTTCCCCAAAAAAGAAAGAAAATGTTATATGGGGATATCTTTGGTGGAATCTATGGCGATAGAAGACTTCCTTAGGCTTTATGTTCTTTTTAATTATTTGGTTCAACATACAAGTTTATATATATATATATATATATAATTGTAAAGTCTTATCATGCATTTCATATATATACTAATTTAAACAAGGATGCTTCGTGCTTGTTGTTACATCTGTAAACAATGTCTTTTAGTCTTTGGCTCATAGATAGCAATTCATATATAACATTCTCACTCATTTTTCCCTATCTGGTTGTGTGTATAGGCCAAATTGTGCGCGTTTGCCTTGGTCCCTTTGCCATAAAATGTTCCATGTGTAATAATTTTCAATTTTTTTTCCTTTTCTATTTGATTGCCTTGTTAACTTATCATATACATTTAGTAGAATATCTCATTTTCATAAGGAGAATGAAGGTAATGCAAGTGGGAACAAAAATCTTTCCAAGTAATTTAATCCTTACAAATATATTTATATTATTGGAATTATTATTTAAACTTAGACATATTTTGTTTTCAGAAATGGAAAAATCTTGGATTAATAAGCCTCAGAACGCCCCTGAATATGTAGAAAGACTCAATAGATTTTTAGACTTCGCATTTGTTAATCGGAGTGTTGAAGGCAAGATAATATGCCCATGTCCTAAATGCAAATTTGACAAGTGGCAGATCAGACACGTTGTTTATGACCACTTGATGGTTAAACCATTTCCAAGAGGGTATACTATTTGGCTTAGACATGGGGAGACATGTGCATTGGAAACTATAGTTGAAATTCCTTCAAGGTCACATGTGATTTAAGATAGGATTGTTGTTGAAGACCCTACATAGGACATGGTTAATGATGCATTTAGGCATCATCCCAATAACGAGAGTGTAGATGAAGTTGAATTAACCTCTTCGTCATTAAACCAAATGATGCTTGATGAAAATGCAAATTTCTTGGAGTTACTTAAGGATGGCCAATAGAATTTATATGAAGGGTGTAATAAGTATTCAAAATTATTTTTCTTGGTAAAATTGTATCACATTAAATGTATATGTAGAATAATTGACAAGGCAATGTCGATGATCCTGGAATTGTTGGCTGATGCATTTGAGCATGCAGAGATTCCTCCTTCTTTTTATGAGGCCAAGAAAATTATTAATAAACTTAGGCTTGATTATACTAAGATTGATGTATGCCTGAATGATTGCATGCTATACTGGAGAGAGGATGCAAATAGGGAAATTTGTAAGATATGCATTACTTCTAGATGGAAACCAAAGAGTAATGGTGATAAAAAGCAAAAGCTTTCCGCAAAAATTTTGCGATACTTTCCATTAAAGCCACGATTGCAGAGATTGTTCATGTCTTCTAAGACAGCTGAACAGATGCAATGGCATGTGATAGAAAAGAGAAATGATGGCATGCTCAGGCATCCAAAAGACTCTGAGGTATGGAAGAGTTTTGATATAATGAATCCTCAGTTTGCCACAGATGCTCGAAATGTATGCCTTGGTTTGTCTACTAATGGTTTTAATCCATATGGCACCTTAAGCACTAGTTATAGTATTTGGCTAGTGGTACTTGTACCTTACAATCTCCCTCCCTAGATTTGTATGAAAAAGAGTTCATTATTTCTTTCAATGATCATTCCAGGAAGAAGAGCACCGAGAAATGATATAGATGTTTATCTATAACCTTTAATAGAAGAGTTGAAAGATTTGTGGAATGTTGGCGTTGAAACCTTTGATTCTTATAGCAATCAAGTGTTCAATATCCGTGCAGCTTTGTTGTGGACTATAAGTAACTTTTCAGGGCTTGAAACCTTATCTAGATGGAATGTCCATACTGGTTTAGCTTGTCCCAAACATAAATTTAGATTGGCTCGAAGTAAATTTGATGGAAAAGAAGAGAAGAGAAATCCACCAGTGACAATAAGTGGATCTGATATTTTAAGACAAGTTGAAAATGTTGACATTGTATTTGGAAAAGCTACAGAAGTTGAAGGTGGAGGAAAAAGATCTCGAGGAGCTAGTAGTGTTAGAGTAGAAACTCAACAATGGCAAAAAAAGAGTATTTTTTTTTTCAACTTCCATATTGGGTGAATAATTTGTTACATCATAATCTTGATGTCATACATATTGAAAAAAATGTATGTGACAATGTGATATTTACTTTGCTAAATGAACCTGGACGATCAAAAGACCATCTAAATGTACGAAAAAACTTATAAGAAATGGGGATTAAGTCTGATCTTTGGCCTAATGAAAGTGGTAAATATCCTCCAGCTGTGTTTACATTGACAAGTGCCAATAAGGATGTCTTTCTTAGAACTTTAAAAAACATCACCGTACCAGATGGTTATTCAAGTAACATCTTCAGATGCATTGATTTAAGACAACGAAAGCTTGGAAGATTGAAAAGTCATGATTCTTACATTCTTATGGAGCAACTTTTACCTTTAGCCATGAGAAAGACACTTCCTAAACAGGTGTTTATAGTTCTAACTGATTTGTGTTCATTCTTTCGGCAGCTCTGTAATAAAGTGTTGAATGTTAATGAGCTTAATCAATTTCAGAATAGAGTTATTCTTACATTATGTTACATGGAAATGTTATTCCCACCTTTATTTTTCACACTTATGGTTCATTTAATGGTACACTTAGTTGAAGAAGCTAAACTAGGCAGTCTTGTCCAATACCGATGGATGTACCCTATAGAAAGGTAAATATATACACAATTTGTTCTTAATTGTTTCAATTTGCACACTTTACCTCAATGGCTTGTAATTCTATGTATTTCATTAGGTATCTAGGGACATTAAAGTCTTACGTACGCAATAAGGCTAAACCAGAAGGATCAACAGCTGAGGGTTACATGGCTCAAGAGGTTATGACTTTTTGCTCTAAATACTTAGATGGAATTGAAACTATATTCAATCGTCCTAGGCGTGTTGATGATTAATCCAACATTAGGTCATTTGTTGGAGGCACTTTGTTTCCCACAATAGGGAAACCAGTTGGTGGGTTTGAGTACTTCACTCTTTCTCCAATAGAGAAATTACAAACACATCAGCATATATTGACTAATTGTAGAAAAGTAGACCCATTTCTTCAGTAAGTAAATTACACTTATTGAATTAAGTGTTCCTTAACCATTATGACTATCTAATTACCTTATTTATTTGACATAGGGAATTCAGAGACTACATACGAAGACAATTAAGAAATCGTGCACGATCTTCTTCAGAGATAGATAAGAGGGTCTATAGAGAGTTTGTTGAATGGTTTTCTCACCGTGTGAGTATATATAGAGGTATAACAAAATTGTTCCCTTAATAAGTAATGGTATAACATAGTTGTCACTCTTCTTTGTTTCAGATAAGGAATGATAGCAACGGATCCCATTCAGATGATTTGAAGTTTCTTGCCTTGGGTCTAATTGATTGTGCCAAGCGACATAATGCATATAATGTTAATGGATTCAAATTTCATACTTTAGATAGAGACTAAGGGTTGAGCACTCAAAATTATGGAGTTTTTGGGACTTTTGGTACAAGAAGCTATGCAAGTAGTAGTGACAATCATATACAGTTTGGTGGTGTGCCTTCTTATGGAAAATTAGTAGATATTATTGAGTTAAGCTATCATGGTCGATTTATGGTTACTTTGTTTAAATGTATTTGGGCCAATACAACAAGTTCTAGAGGAATTATAACTGATGACTTGGGTTTTACATCCATCAATTTTTCACAGTTAATACACAAGGGTGACCATGAGGATGACGAGCCATAAATTCAAGTTTCGGAAGCTCAAATGGTTTATTATGTGGAAGACCAATTGGATAAAAATTGGAACATAGCTATACATTTAAAGCCACAGGACTTATATGATATGGGTGAAAATGATAAGGATGCATTTTATGCATGTGAGCCATATCAACCTCAAAACTTAGAGATGTTATTTCCAGATGAAGAAACAAATATACCATTGGCAAGGTGTTTAGAAATTCATAATTTAAGTATATTTTAAATTTTACTTTTGTGTCTTATGTTTTTTACATGTTAAATGATGTATTTTGCTTGTTTGAGTTTATTTCAATATTATATGTTTCTAGATTCATCTAAGATATGGCAATTTTAAGGAATCCTGATAATGAAGCGATACTTCAACAACAAGAAGACTATATCAGGACCCTCTGGTGGTGATGCTTATAGTAGACCGAGGATTATGCATTTTGCTAGCGTAGGTGATCTAGTTATGAACATAGCCCCACTACATCCTGAGAGTGGCCCATTCCCCCAAGTTCCAAACCCTATATTCACTCATAATGAGGAAGTTGCCCATCCACCAAGTTCACCTGAAGTGGCAGCCCATGATGAGGATGAAGAAAATGAGGCACCTACGCAACATAGACAACCTAAGCTCAACAAATCTTGGCTTGTTAACATTGTTGGTAGGTAAGGAAACTCTAATGTATTAAGTTTCCTAAAATTCTTTTGCTAACTTTGCTTTCACAGATGAGCATGGCATAAAAAAGGCATAACAACTAACTGTGAATGATGTCTGGGCACTTCCCTGTGGCGAACGGATAGTATTGCAGTGGAATGACACTGTCCAACCAATTGGAGATAGTGCTAGGTTATTAGCTGGATTTTTGGGAAAACTTAGAAAATATTTTGGATTATTTCCCATTAGTTATAAAGATTGAAGTAGGGTTCCTTATGATTACAAGGACAATGTTTACAAGAACACTATTAAGGTAATATATCTTCTAAAAGCTTTTGAATTTTTTGTATGCTTTGCTCATTTGTTTTTGTTAACCATTTATGATTTTTTTGTCCCTTTAAGGCTAAGTTTGATGCTCACACTAATAAGCACAAAAGTTATATCTTAATGTCAATTGGAACCAAGTGAAGGGATCGTAGAGGAAAATTATGGGACCACATATATGATCCTGCATGCACTAGAACCTAGTTGCTTGCAAAGTGCCCGGATGGCATTTTCAGAGAACAATAGGCATCTTTTGTTGACTATCGCCTTAACCCTACTACTCGGGTAGTAACATTTTATTCTATTTTTAATGTGTTTCAATTGGTTTTATAAATATGTTTCTATCAATAATTAGGAGATTGCCAAGAAGAACAAAGAAAATAGAAAGAAGCAAACTATTCCACACACTTGTGGGTCAAAAAGTTTCACACGAAAAAAGGTAGAAATTGTAAACTTGAATTTATGGTATTAATATTGTACTTTTTGTACCAATAGATGTATTAAAATCTCTTTAAAATCTGTAGGAGCATGAATCTGGGAATAAAATTGATAGAGGAAAATTTTGGATAACTTCACACAAAAGAGCATATGGGACTTTCGTATATGATGAGGCAAGAGAGTTAGTGTAAGTGTTAAATCATGACTACTTAATGACTATTATTTTGGTTTCCTTGGTTGAATCTTTCCACACAAATTATTTTGGGTTGTCTATAGATGTGAAATTGAACTAATTATGTGTTTCAATATATGTTTGAAATTGTAATTTATAGGTTTGTATGAGAAGTATCTTTATTATGATATTGAAATTTGTGGTATATAGGAAAAAATTTCTATGCATGAGTCTCAAGAAGGGTCTTCTTCCCAAGAGATATCAAATCAGGATTCACTGGCCATGGCTTTAGGAGGTCAGGAGCATTGAGGTCGTGTTCGAGGTTTAGGATTAGGCCCTTGCCCATCCCAAGTGTTTGGACATCTCACTTGTTTTTATAATGGAATGAACTCATCTACTCCTTCTCATGTTGATCTACAAAATGAGTTAGATACTCTTAGATTACAAATGGCACAATAACAAGCACAAATGGTAGAGCAACAAGCACAAATGGCACAGTAACAAGCACAAATGGCAGAGCAACAAAGAAAATGGGATGCAACAATGTCATTGTTCATGCGAAACTATATAGGCCAACTGCCTACTGAATTCACTACATTCCAACCTCAAATGGTGATGTTCATAATCTATTTGTTGTAATTCAATTTTATTAATTGAACAACATTTAATTCTTGTAATATAATTTTCTTTTGTCTCTAATAATATTTTATATTATCATTTAGGTACCTGATCAAGGAAGTGGTGCTCGACCAAGTGTAGCAGAACATTCTCCAACTTCTACTAATCAAGATTTGTGGATTTAGGACTATGAAATTAAGATACATGTTATAAGACTTTTTTTTTCAAAGACTTGTTTTTCCTTTGTTTTGAATACTTTAATATTTGTTGTAAGAATCTTATTTTTAGTAGTTAATTAAAATACTCAATATTTAACTTTGGTATATTGGTTGTGTACTATTAGAGAGATGCATTTTATGTTATGGCTATATACAGGTCTATATATAAATGTAAAAAAAATTAAATTAATGAGGGTTTCAAAAAATCTAAAAAAATGGACAATAGCGACGGTTTTAACCGCTACTAAAAAATAATGATTTATCAGCGATTTGTTTAGCTAAAATAGTCATTTTGCAGTGGTTGCACAATCGCTGTTATGTCAAATTTAGCGGCGGTTGGTGTTGCGGTTGAAAAAAATCGTAGTTATTTTGTTAATGACACCCAGATTAATAGCAGAAGTTTCAACCGCTGCTATTTCTTTTAATGGCGGTTTTAACCGCTGCTAAAGGCAAAAATACCGCTGCAAAACTATTTTTTTCTAGTAGTGGATGAATATGATGTTACACTTGATTCTAAGTATGATGATGATGACGACAATAATGATGATGAGGATGAGGAGTTTGATCATGGGGATGATGAGGAGGGTGGAAAAGATCCTATTAATGCCATTCTGGTTTACACTAATTGCCTAGTATGTTAACCCGACCGTTAGTATGACAGTAGCCAAGGGTTATGATTTTCTCATAGTGGTCGATAGAATGAATTTGAACCATAACCAAGAGTTATAAATTAGATTGTAGTATGTGAATAAGAAAACTCTATAGCATACGATGAAACTATATTTAATTAAAGCACATCACACATTTAAGGCATATTCTTCATATGCAAAGTTTGAAGAATATAGATGTATTAATTATAGCATCAGTTGCAAATGAAGGGTGAAGGAATGCAAGAAAGCAAATATATATATATATATATTGGTAGATAACAAAATATTGGGGACCACATACATGTTTATCTATCACATTATCACAAAATTACTTAAAATTGGACTCCAATGTTATTGTATATTATGGCAATGATGACTAAGATGCTTGAGATGTCCATTAGGCAAATCATTGAGTGGATGATGAGTTTGTTTGTTTGGATACATTGTGTCATACAAGAAGGCTTGGTAAGAAAATATTGGGTCATCGTAATTGTTTTTGGAAATTGACAGAGCTCATATGTGTTATTGCCTAAATGGCTAGCAACCATTCAACATATCATGTCTAGCTTAATGGTTGAGTTCTTTAACAAACATTATGGTCAAAGTAGTTCTATTAGTGAGCCTATAGTGATATTCCATTGTGTATTTTGGGTCTTCAAGACATGTATAGATATATTTGATCACTTGAAGCTAATTATACAAATCCATGAGATGTTCCTTTATGGGAAATATAAAGGCACCCTACTGATGGCTGCTTCCTAAGATGGTGAACAAAATGTTGAGGCCTTTACTTTTGTAATGGTGGAAGGAGAGACATAATTAGCATAGACCTAGTTCCTTTTCAACCTGTGCAAACATATGGTGGCAAAAGGACAAGGGATTTTTTAGATATTAGATAGGCATCAATCAATTCTACTCATTGTCTCTAATCTACAAATTGTGTGGCAGTCATTGTAACATCCGATCCTTCTGTAAATGTGAGAAACGCAATGTTCGATTTCTCCGTAAACGGCAGAAATGGACCAGATATAAAAGGAAGTCTCTGAAATAGAAGGAATTGGGGCCAACTAAAATTATGATAAAATTTTAAATATTAGAAAATGAGGATTTGAGCTTTGAGTTGCCTAGAAATCAAGACCAGAGTGATTCGAAAAATTTGCCAAAAGGCCAGTGGCATTTTCGTAAATATAGGTACTTTTTGAAAAACACACAAGAGGGCTTTTCAAAATGAAAGTTTTGAGTTCTCCGATGTTCTTAGAGGGCCCTGGGACAATTAAAGCCCCTACGGTGGATGTTTTCTAATGTCGGTGTGCCCGAACTTTGACGGATTCATTCGGAAAGGTTTTAGCTCCAATTTGAGTGATTCCAAAGACATTTTACTTGATTGGGAACCTAAATTTTATAAAGCAAAAGACGATTCTCAAAAAGGAGCTAAAACAAAGGAGAAACGAAAATGCAAAATATGAAGGGAAAAATGAAAAATTTTGAGAAGTGTAACTTATTCCCACCTATATATATGATGCACCCTTCTCCTCCCTTCATTATGCACGACCATCTTCTGCCCCAAATCAGAAGAAAAACCCTAAGGGAGAGATGCCCAAGAAAGGAAGAAGAAGGAGGAAGAAAACCAAGCTTAAGGTATGTTTTCATGGTGATTTTCCTTGCTTTTCTTCATCCACATCTCTTCTCCTCCCTTCTCCTTTCTTTCCTTAGATTAAAATGAGGTTTATAAATATGATTCAAGGGAGATATTCAAGGGAAAGTTCGGATTTGAAGAGAAGAACTTGGAGAAATCAAGATTCAAGCCAAATTAAGTAAGGAAACAAGGTAAAAATGCATCCTATGATTGATACCTTTCATCACACTTCTTCTCCATTTCGACCTAGACTTAGACAGACCTAAGGAGTCAAGTTTTTAACCAAACCAAAGGTGATTCTTAGGTATTTGATGGAGAGGAATAAGAATATACAAAGAAAACCAAGAAATAGGCATTAGAAATCAAGATGCAAAACCTAGGGTTTTAAGTTCACCTTCCAATTCTGAATTTGTATGATGCTTCCTAGGTCTAAGTTAGAGTATAAATGAGTTCTTGAGACACCAAAGATGCTCCCCACAAGCTTCTCCCTTCAAGAAAACCAAGAAAACTTCATATGGCCCAAATGATGTCTATGTCTCGGCCAAGAAGGGATTGTGTAGGTGGGGGGAGTTTTAAATTTTTCTAAGGCCATTCTTGAGTCATATTTGATGAATGAAAGTGAGGGGAGGCCTTGGAAAAAAATTTAAAACTCATAGAAAGTGATTTGGTGCCTTAGTTCCATATTATGACCTAAAGAAGCAACATGGTGCTACATCTTTTGTTTTGATGATGTGATGACTCCAAGAGGCTTAAAAGGAGTCAAGAATCATATTTGAAAGAAAAGAATGAGCCCTAAAAGTCATTTGAGAGGTGTTGTTTCATTAGGTGCCAATATGGACCATAATGGGTTTATAGAGCAATTTAGTACTTAAGCAAGTTGTATGGTCTTAGTAATTATTTCATGAACTTAATTGGATCCCATATATTATATTTAGGCCAAGAGAAACTACCTCCACCTATTTGTGGGTGTGTGGCCAAAAGAGGAGGCTTGAATCCTAAAAGAAAAGTGTGTGTTTGTATACAAGATAACTCTCTCCACCTTCTCTCATGCATGGATGTGTGTTTCGCATGTCTTAGAATGTGTGCATGTGTATTTTGTAACACCCCAAAAATTAATTAAGGTATTAATCATGGATTAAGATTAATTAAGAATAATTAATATGGGATGATTGGGCAAGTTGAGTAAATAGGAATTTTAGATAGATAAATTATTAATATGGGCTTGAGAATTAATTGAGACAGAAGCTTCACCTAAGCCCAAATTAATAAAATGTGATAAGAGACTAATGGAGGCCTAATGAGTTAGGGGCAGACCCAAACTAATTTAATGAGATAGAGGCCTAAGATTTATCTTGTATAGGCTCAATTAAGTGGCCCAATAACCCTTGTGCAGACCCAAGCCCTTGAGCCCTTCAAATTGGGCCCAAACACCATTAAACTTCAGCAACCCAATGTATAAAAATAGGCCCAATGAAATTCTGCAGTCTAACAATTGAGAACTGGCCCAATAAGCTAAATCTGAAACCCAATTGAATATGGACTTGGAGCAACCTATGACCCAGCCCCTTGACCCAACTTAAACCCACCTAAAACCCTAATTGCTTCAGCCACTTTTCATTTGCTGAACCACAAGAGAAATTCGGAAGTGGAGAAGGAGGCTAGGGTTTAGGGCAAGAATTCTGCATTTTCACACACTTAGAGCAAGATTCAGCTAAGGTAATAGTTATACAACTTAATCCCCTCATCTTTCTCTTTAATTTGGTCTGATTAGTTTTTCATTTGGAGTAATTTCATCATACCCAAAATCTGAAATGTGGGTGTTTGGGGATTTCCTTTAGGAAATTCGTAGGTTGAGGTTGGGGTTGGTATTAGGTGAGTTTAAACCCCCATTTTGATGCATTTTCTGTTAGTTTGAGACCCCTATAGTTGACCTATGATATGGGCTTTGGTTTCATGTGAAATTACCCAGAAATTGGAGTGAACTATGGAAATTTCTGGTGTGGGGAAGTTGGAATCCGAAGTTAAATCCCTTGGTAATTAGGTGAGTAACCTCTAGTCTGTTATTAGTAGTTCAACTCTTTGAATATTTGATTGTGATCAGAAATGATGATAATGATGCTTGTTATAGGCTTGGTGTGCATTTGGATTATTATGGTAGCTAGGGGAAGAGTAATTGGCTTCGTTGAGGTAACTGGGTTATTTTCCTAATTCCATGTATATGCTCATGTTAATCTGCTATTTGTTACACATGCTTGATTTTGAAATGTTAAATGACTGGTTAACTACTTCATTGTTATTGTGATTGGACCTTGTGAGTCCATGGTGGAGCTGTGGTGCGGCTGCCACCCGTGCATGTGCTACGATCGAGCACTGGGTTGTGATCAAACCCCGATGCACTGAGCCCTGGTTGTGCTCATTATGGAGTAGGTGCCATGGATGGACCTCTCCCGGTGTTATTGGCCATTAACATGTTATGTATGATTGCTGGTATGGGACAGTAGTCATTGGTAGCTCAACTAGTTCATTTGCCAATTGAATTGATGATTCTGATATTGATGACATGAGATTGTCTTGGATTGATTGACCTATACATATATATGAAAATTTCCTTTTGTTACTGAGATTGTATATCTCACCCCATTGTGGGCTAACATTTTCAGGGATCGGACCTCTTAGTGGCAAGGAGAAAATTAACGAGAGCCTGTTAAATAGTTTGGTAGCACATAGGTCTGGGAGTTTGACAAAATGTATTGTAATTGAATTGTTAGTTTTGTATCATTGCTGCATTGCATCATGAGTTGCCAAGTATAGGGATTGTATATGTAATTCGATTATCATGGAATTGAACCTCATGACTGTAATTGGCTAATAATGGAAAGTGTATCTAATGTTAAATAGCAACGGTGCATGATTGGTGTTGTTATTATTCCATAAACTTGCTGATAGGAGGTAATTAGAGGAAAGAAATGGGCATATAAGTTTTGAATTGGTAATGGAAGCATAGCTAAATAAATAAGGTAGATAAATGCCATTAGAGCCATATAAAATGAGGGCAAGTGACCTTAGGGTGTCCCTAAGAAGAGAAATAGAGTGTAGGGGGCGAAATATAGTGAAAACAGCTACAGAAGGGAGTCACGCCGCGGCCAAGAAGGCTTCGCCGCGGCCTAGGGAGTGACAATGGCGAGGGACGCTGCGGCTTGAGAAATCTCGCTGCGGCGCGGAGTGAAAATAATCGCCCAAGGGGTGACAGAACGTAACCTCACTGCGGCGCAAGAAGTCTCGCTGTGGCGCAAGAAGTCTCGCCGCGGCGCGAGTTGAGGAAATTAATTAGGGAGGTTACAGTAGCAAAACTCGCTGCGGCGCCACATAGGTTGGCCGCGGCGCAGATCCAACCCCGAGAGTAACTTGGCTGCGGCGCAAGAGTTCCAGGCTGCGGCGCAAGTTTAAAAACTTGGTTTTTGAGCTCCAGAACCTAACTTAGTCGCGGCGGGGAAGTTCTAGGTCGCGGCGCAGGTCCCCAAACTTCTATATTTGACCTAGAAACCCTAATTTCAGTAAGGCTAATGTTAGGGAGTAGCATGGGAACATTGGTGGGATGTTTTGTGGGTTGAAATTGATTAATGGATGAATCCTAAACCTTTAATGATGGTACAAACCCTTTTATGCATGTTTCCGTTATGGTTGTTAGTTGATGATCCTAGTAGTATCAAGGTTTAAATTTCCCCTATATTTTCTTAATATAATTAATTGCAACGACTCCAGACCTTGATCATTACTTATTAATTGTGTATTTAGCTATAATCATCGATACTAGAATTTAGGGTCGTCACATATTTTCAAGCTATGAAAAGTATGCTAGCATGCCTTTATATGCCATGATTCTTGATGTCATGTCATGTCTTCAAATGAGTACATGATGTTTGTTTGAGTTTGCTTGAGTGCGGAGAGGCCAAGAACTCTTCTCTTTGGTGAGGATGAGTCAAAAACCCTTGAGCTTGGTTGAGACAAAGTAAAGAGTCTCCCAAAAGTAAAGTGGACTCCCAAGAGTGTGGTTAAGTCCAAAGATCTCAAGAATGGGTGAGGTAAGTCCAAAATCCATGAGGAGAAGTGAGAGGCCAATCCAAGCACTTGGTGAGCTCTTGGATGTTTTGTATGATTGATTCACATGCCAAGATTGTTTTAAAATATGCATGTCTTCCACTTTCACCATGCATGCATTTGAAAGCTTGCTTTGCACATATTATGTATGATTGAATGGGAGATAAGCTATTGGGATTCTTTGAATCTCATCCCCTCCTCTCCAATGATCTAACATGATAGATGAACCAAGTGGATATGCTAATGGGAGCCAACAACCCTAAAGGAAGGAGATTGACAAACTTATGCCTTGATGTTGGCCATTTTGGAACCATGCTTATGTATCTTAATGTCTATGATGTTGTATATGTACAACTAACCTTGAGACATGCATAAATATACTATTATGTAATGTTTATCACTATGAATATGATGTATGAGTTTTAGAATACAATTTGAGTATGAAATGCCAAAGTGTGCAATGTAGAAATTTGATAGAATTATGCATAAGTGTGGGTTGAATGGCCAAAATGAAAAGCATGAGCTTTGGGACCATTTGGGTAGCTCACACAAGTCTTAAATATACTTTTAGACTTGCCCAAAAGGTGCCAATACCAAGGAAAGACCATTTGGCAAATTTGATACCTCATATGGAGCCAAATTTGATCATAATGGAACCCTATATCACTTTTTGGCCAAATGAGCTAGTCTTGATCTAAAATTTGGCGTACAATTAGGTCTCATTGATAGCTTTCTGAGAAGCTAAAGATTATAATTTTTAGAGATCTATAAAATATTTGATGATTTTTTGAAATTGACAAATTTTATGGATTTGGTCTATTACACTATTCATTTAGTCTGAAATTGTTTTCTATCACATGAGGCTCAAATGATGTCCAATTGCTACAAAATTTTATACAAAGAAACTAGGCAATAACAGTGACTCGTGCCAACTAGAAGCACCTTATTTGAAGGTCTAGAGAGAGAGAGATACGAATTTTTGAAGTTTCTGTCCAGTATCAGTGATTTTGTCCGACCAGAAGTATTATTCTATTGAGTTTTGGAGTCTAGGCTTAATGAACTGATCTAAATATATTTTTTCTCTCTAGTTAACATCCACAGATTTCCAGATTGGTATCATTTACATGGATTGGAGTTTTTTGGAATTAATTGGACATTTTCAAAGTTTTCTACAGAATTCTGTGACAGTTCCAGATTTTAGTTAGACCTCTGTAGATTTTTGGATGTCAAACATCCTGGGTGATGAATATTGTTCACCTGAATATATTTTTAATGTGAAGTAGACATCTCAAGATTTCCAGAATGACCAAGATTGCATGGTTTTGATTTTTTTAAATTTAGTTATGATTTTCCAAAGTTTGCCCAGAAAAAGGACCAATTCTGGCCGAGAATGATCTTTAAATTTCCATGCCCTATTTCAGTTTCCATGGGTTGTAAGCATGTTTTTGTGATACAAAGGAGTTATAATAATGAAATTAAATATGAGGAATTATAATAATGAAATTAAATATGAGGAAGTATAGTATGAGCTCACACGGTCCATGTGACACCGAATTGAATTTTTTAGATATAGCGCAATGTGAAAAAGTCTATTATTTTCGTCCCCTTTTTTCATATGCTTTTGTGGGATTGATAATACAAAGCTTATAAAGGGTATGAAATGAGCTATAAGTTATGGTGTTACAGTCATCATATTACCATTATTTTTTTTTTTTGTCTTTAGCATACATGTAACAACCTTTAGATATATTTTAGGGTGTCTAAGTTAAAGGACAACTTAAAAAACTATTGGTTCCCTTACCTAAATGACCTTATACATTGTAGACAATACATGTTATAATTGTCCTTGTTTGACTATGTTCCATAGGTTATGCATGTGAGTGTTAGGTAGTTGATGAGAAGCTTTGAGTTGGCTATGATACAAGATCATGCAACCATGTGGATTGCAACGTCTTAAAAGAACAATGGTTTTTGACATATGATGTTGAGAGCCATTACTATGCCTATGTGACAATGAACTTGGCTTAACAAAGGTGGCATTTTATAAGGTGAACCAATACTTCATGAACCATGTTGAATAGGTCAATGCATAGCTAGCAGCGAGTCAAGTCTTTTGTCAAACACTTGT
Source organism: Erythrophleum fordii (assembly GCA_032878935.1). Lineage (NCBI taxonomy): Eukaryota > Viridiplantae > Streptophyta > Magnoliopsida > Fabales > Fabaceae > Erythrophleum > Erythrophleum fordii. The sequence continues at coordinate 22,844,919 of JAVQMF010000054.1, read as the reverse complement.
GAATAATATGGCGATAAATGCATGACATGCCCCGCATTCATTGTATGGGCATTTGGCAAGCATACTGAAGCATTTGAGTGGAGGAGCCATATGATTCTAGACTATTAGCTCAATGATGCGGCAAGGTAAACTTGCTTGAATGCACATGTGACTGTGATGAATTTTAGGTGGAGAAGTACTTATACTGGCATATTCTTGCAACTTGCACCAAGGTTACAGTGGACCCACTTTAATTCATGGATAGAATTTTTCAATTAGACACCATGCATAGTACTTATAGTAATAAGTTTCACTCCATTAGAGAACAAGAGTATTGGCTGCAACCCGTTAGTCTGAATTGGGTACCTGATCAGTCGATGCTCTATGAGAAAGGTTGACCTTTCTTGATTAGCTTTGAAACTAGATGGACTTTAGGGCATGTTTAGTAGATGGGAGAGTTGAATCTTGGAAAGGAAAAGGGAGTGGGATTGAGATAAAAACATATTTGGTTAGTGGGAGAGCTCTTTCCTTAGGTGAGATGTCTCCTAATAACATAGGAGACTCCAATCCATTACTTTGTGGTGGGAGAGAATTTTACCAAGTGGGAGAATAATAAAAAATAATTAAATAATTTTTTATTAAAGATAATAAAAATAAAATTTTAAATTAAAATATTATTTTTTTTATTTTTATTGGTAATTAAAAATAATTATTTTATTATTTATTATTATTAGTAATTAAAAATAAATATTTTTTATTTTTTATAATTATTAGTAATTAAAAAATAATTAAGAGTATTTTGATATTTTAATCCTCTTCTCATTTTATTTTTATGTCATTTTTATCTAACCAAATATAAAGAAGTTAAAGTATTCATATTTCTTCTTACATCATACTTAATATCACTATGGGGTACAAGATTTCTTTCCATTCTCATTCCATTTTCAATTCCTATTCCATAAAAACTAATCATTTATACCAAATGAAGCCTTAGGGAATTGGGACAACCTAATAGTAGTAGGCTATGCATATAAACTAATCATAACCATGCCACATGTCCATATCATTATCACGATAACCAGTAGAATGTAATTGGATAGTATACTATAGAAATGTATAAGAACATTGTATATGAAACATTGTTCTTAAATGAATTTGACTCATTCATGTTCATTAAATGTCTATGAATTAGTTATGTTTGATAGATTTTATGATAATTGTGAGGTCTTATGCTATAAATGACTAAGGTGTTGCCCTACAAGTGTGATGAGGCCATGGTTGGTCTAAAACAAGTTATCAACCTTGTTTCAGAGGATGAGTCACTATTGTACTTTCAAAGAATGCATATATTGTCGGCATTATGGCATGGCCAAGTAAGATGATTCAATAAGCTTGTTAATTGTTTGTTTATGTTACGTACCTAGGTAAGTAAATTTACCCCTTTTTTGTAAGACTATCATATCCTCTGCCTATGACATATCTAGCATGAGGATCATCTACATGATCCACCTCTGGCCATCGTTAAGTATCTCTAACAAGCTAGTTTTTACTCATGGCCACTTTAAGCAATTTGAGTATGATCCACTACTTGTTTCAAGGTAGAGAAATGAAATTTTTAGGCATATACATTTCACACAACTTGTGGTAAATGTACGATCACACTTAATGATGTCATTCAGCTCAGCCTATCTTATAAGGGGGATCTTATTTTTGGTTTGACTAACTATAAATGGATAGAAATGTGTGAGAGACTCCTTGGGATGCCAAAAGATGAGATTGAGGATCAAAGGCTGAATTTAATTGGTTGGTTAAGAACTTTAACAAACTATCAGATGATGCAGATGATAAGCATGTACATTGATTCATGTGTACTTGTAAATTGATTAGGGGGTTGTCTAATGCTAGATAGGTTTGGCCACAAGGTTTATTTGATGAACCTCCCATTGATCTAGGAGTTCGAATAAGTTGGCAAGCACAATTGGGGGTAAGTAGTGTTAGCTCACATCTATCAAGAGCTTTGCAATGCTACTTACATGGATGAATAAGGTATAAGTGGATGCTTGACCTTGTTGCACTTGTGGGTATGACATTGATTCCTCATGCTTGCACCCAAGAGACCTCTAACCCTTGATCTTCATATAGAGGATTATCCTCTACTTCCACCTTTAGGCTTAAGGTATGAATGTGTTACCATTGCTTTTGTTGCATCCATATTGGTCAAAATTGTCATTAATTGTTTGGATAATATGCTTGCTCATCTCGCCAAATGGAAGAATGTTGGTTGACCTTGCATCCTTGGCTAGTATAGGGTTTTATTTGATGTGATAGGAGACAATGATGTTGTTGCCTTATTTGGTGTTTTTATCCATGTTTATTATATCTTTAAAGGTCCTTTATTTATCCTTGTTTCATCCATGTTGCCCACAAATTATTTGGCACTTATATGAACCATAAAATGTTTGCTAGCTAATCCCAAAGTATTGCTTAACATCATCAAATATTTGGATTGCTTTGATCCTACTCATCTATTTCCACATCACTAAGTGACACCTTTTGGATCACTTCCTTCTTCAGTTTGGCAGGTGTCAACCAATCTTTCAAGATCCAGTGAATTTGGAAGCCCTCTATGCCACACAACTCTGAGGAAGAATATAAACCAATTAGCTAATAGAATGTGCAACTTTCATCAAAGCACGAAATGGATGGCAAGATGCTATAGCTTTCTAAGCACAGGCAATGGTATTGGAGATGTATCTAATGGTGAATGGATCCAACAAAGTGTTGTATTGACTATTTGTCTTGTCAAGGGGAATTTAAATAGCACCTCATCCTCAATCAGGGCTTGAATGTTTGTCCTAATCTTTAGATGAGGTCTTGCTCAACTATTTCTAACCATGAGTCTAACTAAGGTTATAGCTTTATAATTTTTTAATGCTAACAAGCACAAAATTTTTTTAGCTAGCTATAAAGACAAAGTGAAATAAAAGAGTAAAAAAAGAAAGTTCAAACATGGGTAACAATACGGAGAATCACTCAATTATTTTTCCAAAACATACCCCCCCTCCTCTCTCTTCCTCCCCCAACTTTTTTCTAGGAAAAGCAACCGGTGGATGTGTTCCAGAATCACTCAATTACCAAGCATCTTTCGGAAAAAGCTTTTTATCAATTTGTAATGATCTTAGTTACTATAATGTTGGGTAAGACGATCCGACAGAATTGCTAATATTTTAGCAAAACATTAAGGCATTCACTGCAAGTTAATAATATGGTTAATTCATTTCGTAATCAATTCTAATTCCTTCGCTAAGTTATTTAACCTTGAATATGAAATTTGTGAGGGTAAAATAACAATTTAATCAAATCGATCCGGTGACATATTTCTCAACAGAATACCATATACAGATCATTGTTCATTTTTTATTAGTAAAATATCAACAAAAACTTGCCGCTAAGTAATTTAGAAAAATAATATAGGTTATCAACAAAAATTCATCCCCATACTATTTATTTTAATTTAATATTTAATTATTTTTTGTAATTTTAATAATTTTAGTATTACAAAAAAATGTTGTAGCATATATTTATTATTGTCATTTTATACATTCACTACAATTTTTGAAAATTCTTATCAAACATTATTTTTACGGTATCTAACCAGCAACTTTTTATTAGTACCTAAAACACAACACTATCCCAACAGCCCACAGCATTCGTAAACGCACCCTACGATTCAAAAGAAAAAAAAAAAAGGATGATCAGATTATTCATAATTTAGAAAAAAAGATTATTCATGTCGATTGTCTTATAAAAATTCCATCTAACCCAAGGGGACTCAAGTTTTTAAACCCTGACTCAAACCATATAACTTTTGCACTTTCTGGGCAATTTGGCGGATTGAAGTGTTAGTTGAAAAAAGGAAAGGCAGGGTGGAAGTGGCATATTTAACTAAATCAAAAAATTAATTTTTTTTTTAAAAGAAGGTGGCTTATTTAGCCAAGTTATTTTCCTTTTTTTTTTCGGTCAGAATAATATTGTCAATTTCAAACCCACAAACAGTGGGGCACAAAGGCCATACAATACTAATAAGATTCATAAGTCAATGGAAAAAACAAAAAAGAGCCTCTTCGCTTAACAAAATGCAAGACCAAGAGGCAACACACCCCTTTAACAAGAACTGAACTACAATACTGGAAGACACTTGTATTACAACTAAACATCAATTACGATAAGAGAACCAAAAGATTTTCACGGAGATGGGAGATATCTTTAACATCAACTTTATTGTTCTATTAAAAATAAAATTACAGTATTATGTTATATAAAAAATTAACTTTTTTTATAAAAATAAATTGAAAAGAAGATTTCTACAATACATAATATAATTTTTGAAATCACTTATAACAGGCTTTGATACCACATGTAAATTTCGTGTAATATTATGTTTTCCAACTCTGTGCCTTCTAGCTTTTTCGTGTGACACAGCCCTCCACTTTCAATTTTGGAATTCATATTAATCAATCTCCTTCAAACGGTCCCACCTTATCACCAATTACTTTTTCATCCTACATAAAGCTTGCATTACTTAATTAATTAGAGAAAACTGACAAAACAGTTTACCTTGCTTTGTTGACTGTAAAAGGACAATCATAAGCGAACATTGTATATAGACAAAAAAGTCGACTCTCTCTGCAGTTAGAAAAAGTTGCAAGAAGAAGAATGGATGAGGGAGTTTAATTTAAAGTTAAAAAAAAAATTCAAAACACACCCATTTTTCTACTAACTTCACAACAGCAGATCAAATTCAACAGCAGAGAACCCATTTTCATATATAGACACACATGCAAGAATGTTGTGGAGGTTAGTAATTTTTACATTTATGTTTTGAATAAAAACAGCTTTTTTTTTTAATCACAAGCTATAATGAATACAGGGTAATATCTTCACTGTAAATAGTATTCATGAGAAAAGAAGGTTACATTCATATGTTTGGAGGAAAGGAAAAGATCAGTTAAATCCCTTTTATTTTCTAGGTATGGTCTCCCCGTTCCTGTCTATGAATAGTATTCATGGAGTCTATGAAAAAATCTTCTAAAAAATAACACACTAGTTGATGCATGTTTTTTCTTTTAATCACCGCATTGCTCCTCTTTAGCGAAATTGAACTTAACGCTTCTTCCAAAGGGAAATGAAGAAACAAATGAATTGTGGATCCCATATGAAAGCAGGATATGGATCCTCTGTAATCAACTTTATGTGTTGATATGTGTTTGTATTTGTTTTTTTTTTTTAAAGAGATAAAAAATTTTAATTATGAGGTTAAAAATTTTAGCTATGAGAAAAAATTTTAATTATGAAGATAAAATTTTTTTTATCCATTGAACTTTTAAAATAATTTTAAAATTTAACTATAAATATTTTAAACTTATAATCATATAGTTATGAAGTATAATGTTTTTAAAAAATTTTAATTTTAATTTTTTGAACAATAATAAATAAAAGTGAGGGAGAAAACTAGATATAAACTAAAAAAAATTCATGGGTTTCACAATATAACATATAATCTTTTTAACAATTAAAATTTTATTTTCAATTAAAATTTTTAATTTTTTTAAAATAAATGTGAACACATGTCAACACGAAAAGTGCAGACACGGTAGGTAGGAGATCAATATTCATGGCACCATGTTCTCGAAATGTGGAATGTTTCATTATAGCAAAAGGTCCATCGCATGATTAAAGATATACATAATTAAAAGGAAAAAGAAATAAAGTAAAGAAAGAGAGCTCCATTTTGCATCATCATGATCGGCGACTCATATTGACTTGACTTGTTATAAACTTATAATTCTCTTCTGTTCCCTTCTATCTCTTCCTCTCTTTTCTAACGCATTTAAGTAGTTGGTACCTTTAGCTAGCTTGTTGTCATAAGCACCTCCATTCAATCTTTGAATCTCCATATTCGTGATTAAAAAATCCCAAGAAACCACCAAACCATGGCATCCAGATTTCGAGATGCTGATTTCATTCAGTTTCGGGCATTTTGGCCAGTTCTCTGCATTTGCTTCTGTGCCTTGGTAAACCTTTCTTCATTTCAAGTTACTTCTTTTGCATCTGCTGCAGCAAAAGATGGTGAGGCAAATGCTCTACTGAAGTGGAAAGCCAGCCTTGATAGCCAAAGCCAAAATATCTTGTCTTCTTGGAATGATACTAATCCTTGCAAATGGAAAGGAATTGCATGTGATGAATCCATGTTCGTCTCCTTCATAAGTCTTAGCGGCTTTGGGCTAGAAGGTACTCTTCACACTCTCAACTTCTCTTCCTTCCCTAACCTCCATTATATAAATATTGGCGAATGTAAGCTGAGAGGGTCAATTCCCAAGGAAATTGGAAACTTGTGGAATCTAACAGAACTAGAGTTTTGATGTGCAAATGAAGAAAAGGAAGGCCTATTTATAATAAAAGAAACTTCATTATTTCTTTTTGCCAAATTTCACTTGCAATAACTGGAAGTGCTGTGTTGAAGATAAAATTTTACCTAATGAATAGTGAAAATTCATTACAAGTGGCACCTCTTGTAGTTTTTTTCTTAATCATCAAGTTACATATATATATAATTAGGATATATTGTTTTGTCCTTATTAGAGTAATAATTCTTTAGTTAAATTTTTAATTCCCTTAATCTATTCTAATTAGATAGTGTTGCTAAATGATTTCTTATATAAAATTTCCTATCAGTAAATTTAACTAGTATAATAAATTTCCAATATTAAAAGTTATTTATTATTTAACACAAGATATTAAATTAATTCTAATTTCACTAAATAATTAATGTTTGATTATATCGTTATTTAGTGCATTCTTTTTAATGCATATATCTACTTATATTTTAACTAAGCATAAAAATATCAAAAAAATCAAATAACTATATTTACTGAAGTTTTAACTTATTATCACATACAAAATTTACATGATTCATATAAAGTATCTTAAATAGGTACATCGAATCACACAACTTAATTATAATTAACATATTATTTATATATTTACATATCCTAATTAGAAGAGAATGTTACACATCTTGATCATCATATCTTCCTAAGACCTTCTATTCATGACTTTGACTACTTCAGTTCACCAATATCGATGGTGTTGCCATATACTTTGCTTAACTTCAACAATTTGACGTTATGACCAAGTTTCTAATGCCATCATGCACCCAAAAAAGGAGCTCTAATACCAATTTGGTGCAAGCCATACTAAAAGAAGAAAAGTAAAGAAACAAATTCAATTTATTTAGTAACTTTCTCCAATACAATCCTAACTTCTATTTATAATTATCTCAGGAGCAATAGGTAGTTAGGTAGTTATATCTAAACTACCAAAAGTTAGTCATTAACTAACTAACTAGTTCTATTTATTCAACCAATTAACTAACTTCCTTTGTAACAACCCCTCTCATGTTCGAGATGATGGATATGCTATTTGACGGTGGCCAACGGAGGAGAAAGTTGCAACAGGAGACAACAAAGGGCATAGGTGTGGGATGTGGTGGAGGACAAAGCCTGCACGAGAAAGGATGGACAGAGTATGGTTCTAATGTCTTATGGACAATGCTCGATAGACAATGTAAGAGGAAGTTGAGAACAAAAATCCATATTTGTATACAAAACACAATATATTAAACATAAAGCAATACCATAACCTAAGCTTGATAACTAAATAAAAAGAGTAGCAATAGAGTCAAAGCCTAACTGAACAAGCTTTAAGGATTTTATTTAATATGTAAACAACATGTTCAACCAATTAACTCTAAAGAATCTCATAATTTAGCATCAATACTAAATGAAGGATAAGAAAAAACAAAAGGCAAGAGTGAATAAACTCCAATAGGATCCAAGAACTATATGAAACAATGCTATCATGGAACTAGAAGCACTACTACTACACACATGCTAGATTAAAAAATTGGGACTAAAAAATTCAAGACAATTAAAAAAACTAAAAACAATAAATAAAACAATATAACTAAAACTATAAACAATAAGTATATTTACTTAGAATTTTCTTAGGATTACAAGTATTAAAAGATATAAATGATTAAACGCAACAATTACAAAAATTAAGTTATTAAGTATTTAAATAAAATAACAAACCAAATGAGTGAGTGGGAAATAATTTTTATAATTTGTTTCTTATACAAAAAAGCTTTAAAGTAAAATATACATACACACACACACACTTACACACTTACCTTCAATGGAAGAGATGGCTATGAGAAAGGATTGTTTTAAGGAGGGACAGAGCTAATGACTACCAACATTGGGGATGGCAATGATGAGGATGGAAGACGAGACTCATGATTGTTGCAAAATAAAGAGGGACTTCATTCATGGCTACTACTTCATTTAGAAGGGAAGGAGGCTTGCGTGAGTGAGTGTGGAAGAAGAGTGATTAGGTCATTTTTATAATGATATTTTAGGAATGATAGTCATTAGGAACAATAAAAGACTTATGATGATTAGGACCAAATCGTCATTAGTCCTAAATAAGTCTAATGACAATTAATGTTAACTATGGTTAAGACAAAGTTGTCCTAACCATAGCTATCAAAAACTGTCATTTTAGTCCTAACCACATTTACTCTAACCCTAATTATTGTAGCTGTAGTTAGGATATGTCTTAATGATAACAAAGGTAATCGTAGTTAAAACATCATTGCTAAGACCTTTTTGGTAGTGTTTTTTAGAATTTTAAATGTTGGTTAAATTGTCCAAGTGGCTAGTTACATTGGAAAGTTTGCAATTAAATCTGTTGAATCTTCTTTTCATGAATTACTATTGTAGGATTTTACACAAGTGACTTAAATGAAGAGTAATTGCTTGAGGCGATGTATTGAAAGATGAAGTTTCAATGTTAATCCAATTATGATCTATATTAGTTGAATTTGGATCCTATTGATGTGTTAAAAGACAAAGCTAGGTGAAGAACATATTTGTACAACATTAATCATAGTCTAATGTGTTGGAAGACCAAGGTCTATGTAGTGAACTTAGAGAGTCTAGTGATGCATTGGTTGATGAAAGTACATGATCTAAGTGAGCTTGATTTAATAGGAGACAAATATAGGTTACTCTCTTATCCGCAATATGAGTGGTCTATGTCTTTGTTTAGAAGTCTTTTAGTTAATGAGTTTGAGTCCTTTCTGTGCCTCTATAATATAGTGATCTTTTATAACTTAATCATCGATTCTTAGTAACCAAAGAAACTTGGGCTACCAGTGTATATATGCCCTTAATTGTAGGTATGTGATAATTAACCTCTTAACACCTAATAAAAACCTATAGACTAATAAGTACAAATTTCTATGAGATCAATCTCATTTACTTGAGTCATTATGTTACTTAAATGATTGGTAGACCCACCATCTAGACAAAACAATCACTACCAGAAGTTGTAACCCATCCTCTCTTTCTCTCTCTCTCTCTCTTCCCCCCCCCCTTTCCTCCATTATTCTTCCTCTCAAAGGTTTCTAAATATGAATAGATTCAAGCACTAGTTTTAAGTATACTCTAATCTCATGTTGCCATTTCTATTGTTTAATGTGACTTATACATTTTTAATCTCTTTCTAAAATTGACTATAAAAAATTTAGAATATATAAATCATTAACAATTGGATTCCTACTAAAAAGTATTCACAATCTTATGTTGATTTCAATATTAATAGATGTATGAGCAAATTTTAAAATCCATGCCCTTAGGATGCCAAGGCATAACATTTATCAATTATAACAAATAATACACTTGCACCTTACTTTAGTTTTATTCTAGCCATGATACAATACTTGATATAAGGAAGTAAATTTATAATACAAAAGAAAACAAGGAACAATAGTAAGCACACAAGACACATAAATTACATGAGAGATTTAATGTTTTATGAGTTGGCGGAGTGTAAGAGTGTGAAACTCATCCACTAAATGTAATTTTGGCATCAAAAGCTCATTAGATACTTGTTTCATGGTTGGACGAGATCGTGGATTCTCACTCAAGCAAGCAAATGCTATTTTTGCGATTAAGATCAACTCCTCAACAACTGGTTTCATTGGATAAGGAAGTCGTTGGTCTAAAACATCCTTCAATGGCAAATTATATGTTATTGGCATCTCTGTCAAAGACGCAATAAGCTCTCTTGGATGTTCTCCAATGATAATTTCCAATGTTAGTACTCCAAAGCTATAAACATCACATTTCGTATTCGCCTTCATAGTGTAAGCAATCTCTGTAATATATTAAAATTCAAGAGCAGATATATTAAGCATGCAGCACAATAGAGTCTCAAGTACTAAATCAAAGTGCAATATTTTTTAAAGTGTAAAAAAGATGGTCTAACCTGGAGCAGCATACCCAAAGGTACCAACAAATAATGTCATATTGTTGGAGTTAGGCTTTAAAAACTTAGTTGTTCCAAAATCAATGATGTGAGCTTCTTGAAGTTCCAAATCCAAAAGAATATTCTTACTTGATATGTCACGATGAACTATAGGAACTAAGCAGTCATGATGCATGTAGGATAATGCATTAGCCACACCTTTTACAGTGTTCACCCTTTTAGTCCAATTAAACTTAATGGCTTGATTCTCATTTTTTAGTATGCTACTCAAATTACCACCTTCCAAGAACTTATAAACCAAAAAGGAAAGCTGTGAATTTGAACAAAACCCATATAGCTTGACAATATTACGATGCTTGATTTCTGTCAAAGCTTGAATCTCATTAGAAAGAGTTGTCAAGTAGGGGATTTCCCCATCTGGCATGGAATGAAGCTTCTTGACAGCAAGTTTCTCACCTGTAGGCAACTCAGCCTTATAAACACATCCTTGGCTCCCCTTTCCAATGAGATATTTGTCATCAAACACTTCCGTGGCATCGATGATATGTTGGTACATTATTTCTCTTTCCAAATTCCAAATGATGAAAAGATCTTGAAATTGTCCTTTAGCCTGCTTTTTCATTTTTCTTGCAATTTGACAAAGAATGAATACAATTCCAACCACTAAAATTAGTGTGCTTAAAGTGAGGAATAATATTAATAGCTTGAATTTTTTGCTTTTATGAACTTGTAGATCATTACGAAATCTTTTGCAAAATTCTAAGCTAGAGACATCATAGTTCAAGCCTGTATTATTCCTCAATGCTTCAAATGTAATGCTACAAAAGACTTGATTTTTTGGAAGATGGCCCATTAATTGGTTATATGATATGTCAACCATACTTAAACTGCTCATAACTTCAAAACTAGATGGGATAATGCCAGTAAGATTATTATGTGAGAGGTTTAGCACTTCCAAGTTTTTCAACTTTCCAAGTGTTTCTGGTATTGCTCCCTTCAACAAATTCCAACTAAGATCAAGATTTTCAAGGTTAACCAACATTATTCCAAAGTCAGAGGGAATACTTTCCTCAAATGCATTTTTGCTCAAATTCAAACTTCTTAAGTTGCATAATTCTGCAAGCTCCATGGTGATTGAGCCACTTAAATTATTTGATGCCAGATTCAATATTTCAAGTTCTTTCAATAATACTATTTCTGTGGGAATCTTGCCAAAAAGTTGATTGTTGCTCAAAGAAAGTTCAATCATTAAGCTTAACTTTCCAAGCTGCTTTGGAATTTCTCCTATGAAATTATTTGAAGAAAGGTCAAGTCTACTAAGATTTGTTGCCTCTCCTAGTTTTGGTGGTAAACTACCAGAAATATTGTTGTTGGAAATATCAAGGCTTGTGAGATTACAAAACTTCCCCCACTTTAATGAAAGGTGGCCATACAAATTATTGCCACTTAGATCAATGTACTCCAAATTTGGATATACACCAAAATCCTCTGTTATGTTTCCAACCAAATGGTTATCTTCCAGCCTAAGTCTAGAAAGGGTGGTGCAATTCTTCAAACTTGCAATTGGACCAGTGAAATGGTTTGCAGAAGCACCAAACCATTTTAATGCCCCACTAACACAAATTTCTTGTGGCAAATGACCCATGAAATCATTCCAACCTAGTTGTAAGACTACCAAGTTGGTAAGATTGCTCATTTCTAATGGAAGCTTACCATTAAGTTTATTCATAAACAAAGATAGACTGGTGAGTTTTGTCAAATTTCCTATGATGGAAGGAATAGGTCCAGAAAGATTGTTATATCCAAGCCAGAGAACTTTTAAATTGACTAAGTTTCCAATGTTAAGTGGAATTGATCCAAAAAAATATATTTTCGGACAAGAGCAATGAGGTGAGCTTTGTAAGGTTTCCTATGAAGGATGGAATTACCCCAAAGAAGTTATTACTTGACAATTGAAGAACTATGAGAGAATTGAGTTTCCCAAGTTCATGAGGAATGGAACCAGTGAGATCGTTGGTATAGAGATAAAGTAGCTCTAGCTTACTCAAGTTTCCAATTGTAGGAGGAATTTAACCAGATAGCAGATTATTTGACAAATCAGCAAGGAAAAAAGAAAGGTGAAATAAACTAAGGAAGAAGAGAAAAAGAAAGAAACTTTTAGGAAGGAAATCTAAGTTGAGCTAGAAATAACAACTTTATCTCTTTTAGTATTTTTGTGATTAGATATCTTTCAAATTTTTATCATGGTTATAATGTAATTATAGTAATTTTTATCCTTTTTTAGGTATCTTGCTAGTAATATTTTATCATGATGATCATGCAATGGTAGTGATTTATATATGAATTAATTTAGAATTTTGAATGCATAAATTAGAGTGATTGTGTTCAAATTAAGTATGTTATTTATGTAGAAATAATAGCCCTTTCTCTTTTAACATTTTACTACTCAGATATGTTAGTATGTTAATTCAAGATTATATTAGTTTTTATATAATGCAAAAGAATTAATTTAGAAGGCATAAATTAAAGTAAGTTGGTTCAATAAATTATGCCTTTCATTATTAGGTGTTCAAAATGGGAGTTAACATCCATGCTAGAGTATTGCAAATTAATTATATGTTGATTGTTTCATATATTTTTCTTTAAGGAATTTTCTTGAATTCTACTTGAGTATTTGATCACATTTATTTGAGCTAAAAAAAGTTTGAATATTTACATGGATTGTTCTTCTATATCTATCATGAAGAATATAGGAAATGACCCTTATATGGGAGGTGATCCAAGAGAAAGTCTATTTTTAGATTATTCATGAGACTATTTATGAGAAAGCTAAGGAAAGATAAACAAAGTTATGAAAAAGTAGCCAAGGCAAGGTAATGTTAAACGAGAAATGGTTCTCAAAGAGAATTGTATAAAAAAGACGTGATATCAAGGAACTATGAGGGGATGGTCTTAAGAAGGGGTGACCTTTGATTACTTGATTTTCTGGTTATGGATCCATTACAGGATGCCCTAGTTAGGAGAAAATGTTTAGTAATCTCATTCCTGTTCACAAAGATAAGTAAAATTGGCAGATATACTCAGAAAGAAATGATAAAGATAGAGATATCATTCTGCCATGAATATACATGCTTTATGAGATGATATTAATTTGCTATGATTATGCATGCATTATGGGATGATATTATTCTATTATGATTATGCATGAGTTATAAGATGATATCTATCCACCATAGTTATATATGCATAAGTTATAAGATAATATCTTTCTACCATGATTATGCATGCCTAATTATTATAAATGTAGTATAGCTATGAAAATAATTTTTATAGCTTGATACAACTAGTACCATCATAAGTATTTTTTTTTATTGTTGTTATTATCTATTAGAAATTTTAAATTCTTACTATTTTTATGATGTGTCTAGCTCATCAAGATAATTCTTAGGCTGACATTTGAAGTGGTAGTGTTATAAGTAGACATACCTTTTGTAGGCATCACACCCATCTTCCAGAATCTATAGCTAGTGGCCTAAGAAGTGATAGATTAGGATCCATCTACTTCAAATGTACTAGGCAGATGTAGGGGAACATTTTTTGTATATTTTATTACAAAGAGTTTCTTACAATTTTTGTATATAAATAAATAATGGCTATTATACATTTAGATATTATAAAATTAGAAACATTATTCTTTGTAAAAGGAAGCAATATCTAAATAAAAATTTTCATAAGAAATTAATTAGGTAATAAAGCTAGGGATTTCACAAGATGGCCCACTTAATGTCAAATAACATTGGCAAAGCTAATGGCATGTCAATAAGTATGAATAGCAATCATTTGGCTAGTGGTTATCAACAGTTTAGGTCTTACAATGGCAAACACCCTTGCAATTATATATTCCCTACCAAGGCTTCAAGAATCGAGATTTTGCTAATGTTGATGGGAGTGACTCTCATGGTTGGGCTTATAGATGTAAGCAAATTTTTGATGTAGACAAAACTCCCAAGCCTTAGAGGATAAGGTTAGTCAATGTACATTTATAAGACAAGGCTTTTCAAATGGCATCTCAATTTCTTGTGAAGTAAGAAGATGAGCTTAATTAGGAAGACTATTTGAAGAACATGAAAGTAAGACTTGGAAAGGTGGACAGGGTTGATCCAATAATTGAAATAAAGAATTTGAAGCAAGAAACAATAGTGGTGGACTATCAAGAGAAGTTCCAAGAAATCTTAGCAGAAGTAGACTTAATTAAACCTTTAGCCATTAGTTGCTTCATAGGTGGACTTCAGCTAGATATTGAAATAGTTGTAAAACGTTTCAATCCTAATAACCTTACCAACACCATGTATCTTTCATGCCTACAAGAAACTTCAATACAAGTCCTCCATAACAATGCCCCAACCTTTTTCAAAAATTAAAGCCTTATTACCAACCCAACCTCATAATTTTATAATAAAAAAATAGTTATCATACCCACGACTCTTCCTCACAAAATTAAACCATTGACTCTTAAAAAAAACCAAATCTATCCTACAAAAACCAATATAACTACTAGTAGTGAAAAAGGGAGTTCTTCTTAAGGCAAGCAAGTCAAGCACCTTTATTAAGTGGCCTTTCAAGTGTAGATCATTGACTCCATTCAATGCATGTGTTCTAGAAGTAGAGAAGTCTTGAATGGATCTTCATTTCTCTGTTTCCTTAAAATAGCTAGTGTCTTTTTATGCTTCTTGATTTCATGAACTTTCCTTTTCATTCCTCATTCAAATTATACCATTAAAAGCACATGGAAACAGATTAATAAAAGGTCAACATAAAATCTTTCCATATAAGTAATTTGACCAATTTATTTGAAAATTTTCCTTAAATATTTTAATTAATGCGCAAGTTATATTATTATCAATTCAAAAGCTTATCTATGAGGATTTAATAAAATTTTCTTTCAATATAACATTTAAAAACATTCCTTAAACTTCATGGTCATAATTTCATGAATAAGATTTTTTTATTTATTTTTAAACCTTTCCATATGAAGCAATTAACTCAATTGATTTCACTTTGAAAACTTTCCATAATGATAATTTTCTATTAAAACTAAAAAGCCTTAAGCCAAAGTGTAACCTAACAATTTAAACTAGGCCAAAAACAATATTTCCAATAATTATAATTTCAGTCCAATTTCATCTATTTTCCAAGATACGTAAATTTGAACATGCATGTTTGATATAATTGAAAACCAAAAAGCCTAAAGCCTTTGATCCAACAAAATGGTTAAAAACAACCACATACTATTGTTTAGACTAGTAGCTGGAATTGTGGTTTTCATCTATAGGGATTGTTACAACATGCTTTGAAAGACTAAAGGTGTAATATGTTTTCTTTTGCTAATTTTAATGTTCTATCTTGCCATTGCCTCCCTGTAAAAGGTGTGTTTTAAACTAGTTGTCAATATTCTACTAGGAGTTGAAGAGAGAACTTTAAAAGTTAGGTGTCCATGCCGTTGTCTTCTTGTTCTTGTTTTAAGAATGATAATGTAATGTCCGTGCCTTTCATGGAAAAATTGAATTTCAACATATATTAGTAGAATGTATGTATATTCTTTCTTAGTTGTTTAGAATCTAATATTAATTGTTGTTTGGGCATTAATTGATTCTTTAGTAGTTCACTTAAGTCTTAACTTTGTTCATTCTATGAGAAAAAAGTTACACTCTTAATTTGTGCTAGAATCTGATACAATGGAACAAAGTAAATATGACATGTTTGTCAAGTTTCCTTTTGGATACCTATATTTTTGAAAGTTTTTACCTTTTGAGATTAATTAGAGGTTAGAACTCTATTTTGGAAGTTTGGTGAATTACATAGAATTAGTTTTAATCCAAAGCAATATGTAGGGGTATAGCCTTACGGCACCTTTATTTATTTACTTATATTTTTAATCAAGCAGATTTAACTGAGGTCTTCTCTTCCTGATGTAATCATTAACGTTGATCCAACAAAATCTATTTTTGTGGTAACTGGTAATAACCAAAGAGAATGTTGTTTAATATAAATTGGTTCATTCACTTTTGGTCTCTAGCTCACGTTCAATAACTTCTTTCTAAACACGATCAGTTGTTTTCTTTCTATAATTGTATATATACTTACCAGTTGACTATGACAATTTTCTAAACATGTTTGGGAATTCTACATCTTCCTTATATATACATAATATAGGAGGTAATTTATTTTTTCCATGTTATACAACTTTGTAATCCATTTATCTTTTTGAATTTGTAATGTAATATATACCTCATGTGAACACTTTTAGTTTTTGATAGGCAAATATGACAAACTTGACAAACAAATTGAATATATTTTTTCCTATTATTAGTAATTCAAAAGCCTTTTTTAATTAAAAAAATTAAATTTGAATATTTTATAATGTTCTTATTATTAATAATTAAAAATTAAAAATATTTTTTTAATTTTTTATTATTGATAATTCAAAAAATATCTCCTTGAAATTAAAAATATAAAAATAAATATTTTAATAATTTTTTCATTAAAAGTAGTTAAAAGTATTTTATGCAAATTGCCAAAAATAAAATTATTATTATTATTATTTTATCATTTTTTAATATAAAGATATTATGGTCATTTACTCAATTTTCTTTCTATTCATACATTATATTCTTCCTAACAAATATAAACATGAAATATTTCATATTATACCATACATAATTTACATGATTCTCATTTTTATTCCTATAAAGATGATTCCTACGTATATCTCTCTCATTTCTATGCTGTTGGAAGTGTTGGTTGTTGTTTGGTAGGCAAAAAGCCTTTTGCCATGGGTTTGGATATTCTTTATGGGAGTCTGCTTTCCTCCTTCAAGCAATGGAATCAGCTCTCATTTGTGGGTAAGCAAATGTTTGTGACCATCTTGCCCTCCTTCATAGAACCATGCTTAAACCAGCAATTAACAAGTTCGAATTTGCTTATGTTAGCTCACAAAAATAGGCGCGAAGTTTTGCCAAATCATAGCTGTCTAGAAAATCACACGCTTAAGAGCTGACCATGTCACAAGAGTGCTTTAATGGAATAATGCAAAGTGTAACAACCGGGAAAAAGAAAAGAAAAGGGAAAAGAAAGGAAATGAAAGCTGGAAATTTTCGGAATCCAAAATTTCTGCCAAGTCCTCTCGCAATAGCGAGAAACGGTCTCGCTACAACGAGAAAGCTAGTTCGCAATAGCGAAGGCGATTCTAGCTATAGCGAGTGCTGGCAGCAACCCATACAAAAACCAGGGAGCAGCCCGCTGTAGCGGCGCCATAGCGAGAGTGAGGTCTGGAACTAACGCAATTTCGCCATAGCGAGTGGTAAATCTCGCCATAGCGAAGGGAATTGACATGAGCTCACCGTAGCGAAGGTTACACCTCGCCATAGTGAAGCCAGATTACACGAGCTCGCTATAGCGAAAGTTAGTTTTCGCCGTAGCGAGAGTCAGTCCGGAAGAGAGTAAATAGCGAGATTTAGACTTCATTAAACGCCCAAACTCATTTCTTCTCTCATATCTGCCCTAAGCTTCGACCCAAAGAGAGAAAAGAGGCGTGGAGAGTGTGAGAGATCAAGAGAAGGAGGAAGATTAAGGGAAAGGTAAGGTCACTTCTCCCATTTCTCTTCAGATTTCTGATCCCCTCCCTTTGCCCTCTCTTTCTGCGGTTTTAATTGTGAAAATGGACGGATTTTGGGTATGGGTCAGAAGAGGGAAAGTGGAAAACTCTTTTGAATCCTTGAGTTTTCTTTGAAAATGAGGTTTTCCACTACCATGGGAGTTTGAGAGAGAGAAAGGGGTAATGGCATTCTAGAGAGAGAACCCTAGGTTGTATGTGATATAAGGATTGCTCTAAATTAAATTACAAGAGAGTAATTGCATGCTTTTGGTGTGTCTAGGCTCAAAGGAAACACTTACGTCAAGGTGTGTTTGTGAACCTAAGGAGGGAGAGGAGACACTGAAAGGAAAAGCCTGTGTTGGCTTTGGCTCCAAAGGTAGCTCTCTCTTTCACTCTTTCTTGTTGCATTCTTGGTTGTAATAGTCATTGTATGATATGTATATGCTGAATGTGTGGAATATGCCATATGCTATTACTTTGATGCATTGAATGTCAATATGCTTGTATGTTGAAATGTGAGATTGCTCGGGTGAGGTAGTGCCGAAAGTCCCATGAGATGGGTGAGGTGAAGCCGAAAGTCCCTTGAGATAGGTGAGACAAGGCCAAAAGTCTCAAACGAGTGAGGCCAAGTCAAAAGTCCTTAAACTCGGGTGAGGCCATCCAAAAGTCCCTTAGACTCGGGTGAGGCTAGACCAAAAGTCCCTGGAGCTCATTTTTGGCATTGTTGTGATTCCATAACATGTACATTGTGTGTTGGTTGATTGAGAATGGCTAAGTGCTTATTCACATGCTTTGACTTGTTATATGCCTTGATTGCTTGCTGGATTGAGTGCTTGAGCTACTGAGATTCCCTGAATCTCACCCCTTTCCCCTCCCATTAATATGCTAGGTGGAGCTCAAGGAGATCCGAGCACACACCAAGGAGCCTAGGAGCATGCGTAGCTAGTTATGAGTTCATGTTTTGATATTTTGATGTAAATATGATGTAAAGTGGTGCCAAATGAAAATGTGCCCACTATTTTTGAGATGTAAAGTTTTTAACACATGTAGAAATATGAAAGGATGATGTATGAACTCTGTTATTAGCCAAAGTAAAAGAAATGTAGGTTTTTACCCCTTTGGATGTTGTTGTGTAAATTTTGGCCATAGCATAGTGAGATTTGAATGTATGATGATTTGGAGCATATGGACATGTTAGATATACTAGTTTTATGCTTTTGAACTTGTCCATGTGGAGTGAGAATGTGAGAGAGGCTATTTGGACCCGTTTTGGACCTATGGGGTGCCAAAACCGGTATTTTTGAGAGTTTCGTCAAAATATGACCGGATGAGCTCCGTTTGCCATGAAATTTGGCGTGCCTCTAGAGTTTGTAGAAAGCTTCTTGAGAAGCTAAAGTGGGTAATATTCGGAGGATTATAGAATATTTGGGGAATTGTTGAATTTGGGAGAATTTAATGGATTGGTCATGTACTATTCATCTAAACCAGAAAATGAAATCTGTGGCACTTTTAGACCAAATGGATTCCAAATGTGGTGAAATTTTATACACATAAACTAGAAAACCAAAGTGACTTGTAGAAACTGAAATCACCCAAATCGGAGGTCTGTAGAGAGAGATTGAATCAACTAAAGTTCTGTATCAGCATCAGTGAGCTTATCTGACCCCCATCACTGTTCCATCGGTTTTTGAGGTACAGGAGCTACTAAACTGATCTAGACTTATTTTTTTTCTCTAGTAGACATCCGTATCTTTCCGAATTGGTATAATGTGCCCAGATTAGATTTTTGTGGATTTAGTTATGAATTGTCGAAAGTCATGGCAGAAAGCTGCACCAGAAACAGTGACAGCTGGACCTTCCTCCCATTTTCGATGTCAAACTTGGTCCAAACGATGTGTTTGTGGTTGGGAATGATTTTTGGTGACATTTAGAGCTTTCTAGAAAGCTAAAGTTTGCTGCATTCCCATTTTTCTACAATTTCTTATGATTTTCCAAACTTAGAGCCAAAATATGACTTTTGGGCCCAAGTGAGAAAGTGTAATTTTTATGGTTTTCAGCTCTATACCCGTGGCCTATGGTTTGTTTCATGCTATGTATGAGTCATATATATGGAGTATGAGTTGAGAAGTTGAATGATGGGTTCACAGGACCCACGGGGTGAAAGATGAGTATATGAAACCTCGGTTCATAGCGTGTAAATGTCACGGGAGAGTAGTGATCCTTTGGAAATCATATGTAACCGAGCCTATAGAGAGGCTAGGTAGCGGTAGTAGATTGAGGTGTCACACAAAGAAGGACTTTTCTTATTTTTTTTTTTAAGAATTTGCTTCCTAGATTATCACCATTCATGCAATCAATAATCCAAGAGTTGCCATGTCACCACCTAACCTCCCATACACTATGTTTTATGCAAAATTGAGGAACACTACAACTCCTTCTTGCCTGTATTCCATTATGTTTTGTCTCAATTTTTCAACACTTAATCAAGTAAATAAATTCAATATCTAGTCAACTAAATTGTCTATTTCATAGCTCTCTTTTTCCTTGTCCTCAATCATATAGCAGTTCCCCATCCTCCTTGTCCTAGACATCAATCATTGACTAATGTGAAAACAAAGGGAAAATCTATTTCATCTAATTTCTCTCATGCTTGGAACGATTATATGAATAAAAATCAGATGGCAACATACATGCATAATGAAGCTTCAATGAAGAGAAGATCCTACCTTAAAATTGAAACATAGCAATGACAATGAAAAGAAAATCTAGAATTGATGCAACAAAGGGAATATCCATAGTCTGATATAACTTTCAAATGGGTTCTTCAAAACACATAAAGTGGCAACTGTGGGAGGGCACATTGTGATGTGGAAGCTTTTGGTGTGTTATGGCATGAATAGTAGTGATTTGCAAAGCAAATTCCAAAAAAAAGAAAAGCCTTCTATTCACCATTTCATTAAAGCACTCTTATGACATGGCAAGCTATTAAACTTGCGATCTTCTAAATGGCTATGATTCGACAAAAATGAATACTCATTTTCGCTGGCCAACATGAAGAAATCTAAAGTCATAATTAACCTTTTCAACCAAGGTTTCAAATTGCAATATGGCCACAATATTGTGGATGTGGCTCAACCCGTATCCACATCAGCCCACATTTATAGAAGGAATGGATATCACAGTAATGGGTCACATTGTAATAGTGTTATGGCCTCAACGGAATGGTATTGTGGTTTTATTGCGACACTTCATATAAAAGAAAAAAGGTAAAGCTCAGCAGTCAGCAGATTCAAAACAAAGCCATTGGCCCTAGTTTTCTCCCTTTCCCAAAGAACAAAATAGAAAAGCCAATAATAGTAAGGAGCAAAAACAACCAATAGATCTGAAGTCTGAAACCATACCTACAGGCTAAAACACAACGATCTAAAACTTGCATATGAAGTCTCATAATGGAGCCTACACTTCTTACTCAAATATGAAGACCCATTAATATATTTCTTGGCTCTTGCTCTACTTTTTTGTGATTGACATTTTCTGAGTTTGTACTTTGTATCCAAAACGCTGAGAGTGATGAGAATGAAAGGAGAAGAGGAAGCCATGCCAAAATGCCATATATCTTTTATAATATATATATATATGTATGTATATGTATTTTTTGATTTGGAATATGAATGGTTTCAGATATATTATTGATGATATATATTATGATAATATAATATGTATTTTATGATTTCAGACATATTGAAACATGTTTATGGTTATTAATTTTTTGCTCTTTTACATTTATATTATTGATGGTGGTTTTTTGATTTGTAATTTATATATTGTATAGATATTTTTATACAAAAAAATAAAATAAAATAAAAGTATTTCTACCAGAAACAACCCATGCAAATTATATGTTTCAGACCTTGTCAAACACTTGGGGTTTTAAACAATGACCTTTTTTTGGTCATAAAAAATACTGCACTTCTACCCTATCTTAAAAACAACATCCCAAATAGAGCTCATTCAATTTGTGGTGGGCCAAATAAATGCCTCATTTACTCTTTTTGACCCCAAAATAATTTTATTTTTTTCAGTTTATAATAGAGCTTGGAATTTTTTTTTTCCAAAAGCTATGCCAAGATATTTGAAAGTTTCGATAACTTGATTATGTTACATGCACCTTCATGCTAATTGTAATATTTCCTTTTTATTTTAATTGAAAATTGATTTACACTCTTGTCATTATAAATTTAATCTCACTTGCTCATAATAAAATTAAATTGTAAAAATTCAAATGAAATATTCAACCATATAGTAACCTTAAAAATGTTAGTGAGCAGATATCTTTATGAGCAACTAAGACATAAGTTCATTTGGACTATACCCAAATGCAGTATCCATTAGTAATAAATGAAATAATAATGGCCGTTAAATATTCTAAAGAGATTGGTTGGCCCCATCCAATGAATGAACAAAGTAGATAAGTACATTTTACTTTTGATTAGCGGCCATATTACCTACATATTCACCTTTTTCTTCATCTCTTTACACTTTGTTTAGAAGGGATTGAAATATACATTAGTTTTATTTTATGGTTTGTTTTTGCTAATTTTATTTAATTTTTATTAGTTATGATCTACTTTCATTAAAATTATAAGAATGTTATATGTATTTGAGAGATAATTTTTGAAACACTAAAGAAAATTTAGAGATTAATTTAAAATATTACATAAATATATGTTATGTAACTAATTTCATTTGATCAATAGGTACTATAAAATATAAACAATACCACCAAAAGAGGAATTTCTAACAGGAAGATTGGAAGGTGCTTTTACTGATGATATTGGGTGGCATTTTGAAACACCTGTAGCTGAAAATCAACATAATATAATTTGCAAACTTTGTGGCAAAGTAGTAAAAGGTGGAATTACTATACTGAAGCAACATATTGCATATTTTAAAGGACAAGTAGCTGGTTGGCCTAGAGTTACAACTACTATTTAAGAAGATATGATGAAACTTCTTTTATATGATAAAGAAAAAAATGATTCAAAAAAAAGAAAAGAAGAATTTGAAGCAAGGTTGAAAGGCGATGAAGATGATAAAATGGAAGCATTTGTTGATGAGGAAATGCAAATGAGGCGTGCGACCTAAGAAAGTATCAGATCGTATTGTAAATGGGAACATAGACAACAATTTAGACAGTAAACTAGAGGAGGGCAAAATGTGTATGAAGAGGGTGGAAGCTCTCATGCAAGGGTAGGAGGATAAGAAGATATTACCTTTAGTTTAAGGTCCATAAATGTTGATCTTGTGAGGAGTAAAAGTATGAAACAACTAAAAATTCATGATGGTTTGATGAAAATATTAAGGAAGAAACTAGGAGAAGCAATATCAAAGCTTATTATATATGAGCGTTTTCCAATGAATTTATCTAATTCTCCTTAATTGCATAATTTAATTACTATAGCTATTGAGATAAGTACAATAGGGGTTAAATTTCGTACTTCTTATGAGATTTCATATGTATATTTATAAGCTGAATACCAATAATGGATAAAAAGGTTGAAAGGTGCATGAAAAGAAAGAGGTGTCACAATAATGTGTGATGGTTGGACTAATAGTATTAGTCACATGCACATAATGAATTTTCTTGTTTATTGCAGCAGATGAACTATTTTTCTAAAATTAATTGATGTTTCTTCTATTACTAATAGAAATACTAATTACTACCTTTCGTTACTTTATCAAGTGGTAGAAGAAAATGGAGAAAAATATGTAGTCCAAGTAGTTACAGATAATAAGGGAGCTTTAAAGGCAATTGGAAAAAAATTGATAGAGAAAAGGCCACATCTCTACTTGTTACCTTGTGCAGCTCATTGTGAAGATCTATGCTTAAAAGACACTAGAAAAAAAAAAAAAAAAAAGCAATGTACAAAAGGTATTAAAGGATGCAAAGATGATAACATCCTTTATATATAACCACATTTGGACTATGAATTTGATGAAAGAATATATTAGAGGTAAAGATATTATTCGTTTAGCAATTACTTACTTTGCTACACAATTCTTGTAACTACAATCTCTTGTGGAGTAAAAGTAAGCTTTGGAAAACATATTCAATTCTGAAAAGTTTAAGAAGTCTAAATTTGGCAAGGAAAAATCCGAACTAGCACATGATGCAAGAAAAAGCTTTTGGATAATGACATTTAGATTAAAGTCAATGAAATATTAAAAGCATTTGAGCCAATTGTCAAGGTGTCAAGACTGGTTGATGATGATGAAAAACTAATCATGAGTTTTATCTATGAAGCTGTAGATAGAGTAAAGCTATCTATACAATAAAACTGTCATATTCACTCAACTTATAATGACATGATAGATAAAAGGTGAAAATTTCTACATATCGATCTACATTCTGCAAGTAAGTCCATATATATTATATTGTCAAAAAAGAGAAATGTTTATGTATTAACTAATTAAATCTATTTCTTTTTTTTTTTCTAGGTTATTTTCTTAGTCCTCAGTTTCAATTTGGAGTTAAGCATGGTCATTCTATTTATAAAGAAATATTTGATGGAACCAAAAGTGCAATAACCAAATTAGAAAGAAATATGGATGTTATAATTAAAGCACTAAATCAGGTTAGTTATTTTTCGTATAAATCTTATTTAGAATATATTATTATATATTTACATTAAATTTAATATGATATTACATAGTTAATACTTTTTTGAGAAAAGAGAGAAAACTTTGGAATGCCACAAGTTCAGAGAGCATTGTCTCAAATGGATCTTAGTAAGATATAATTTATTTTTTATCTGTAAGTATACATAGTACAATATGTGACTCAATCAAAATGATTATTTTTTTATAATCCAAAATTGACTAAATTTTTGTATTGTTCATTTAAATAGATGAATAGTAGATGATATATGGTTTGAATACTCCTGAACTTCAAAGCATTATGATAAAAATTTTGAGCCAAACAACTTCAGTTTCAAATTTTGAAAGAAATTAGAATATATTTAGCTATATTCATACAAAGACAAAGAATAGACTTAAGTATAAAAAATTACAAAAACTTATCTTTATCTTTTACAATATGAAGCTAAGAATGAGGAAAAATAAGAGGCGTGGTCAAGAAGAAATAGAAAATAATTTCAATTCAATTAATCTTGATTACATATTCCAAGAATATGATCCCTTATCTCTATGGATTGAGGAGAGAAAAGGCCCATTATTGGATAGACTTCAAAATTCAGAATAGTTCCCAAGAATGGATACTGATGATGAAGAGGTATAGGTTGATGATGATTCAAGTTCCCATGAAGGTCATAGTTAGGGTGGTGATGGCAGTTTGAGTCTACTAGCAACAATAGTGGTGGTGATACAGCAAAAACTGATCATGACATAGATGAAGATAGGGAACAAGATCTATATTAAGACATTCCATATACTATGTATGATTTGGGTTTTGTTGTTGATATGATATCTTTTCAAGATAAAGGATTTGGTAATAATAGAAGAGGTGGTCATCAATCTATAAGAGGTGGAAGGTAGCAAAGCGATGTACTAAAAGATAATTCTTTCTCTAATTTTTTATGAAGTTTTAGTGATTTTGGTATTTATGACTCATCTCAAAGTAGTCATAGTTACTATCCCCCATTTGATCAATCTCATATGTCACATGGTCATTATCTAGTGATTCAAGCCCTACCATTTATCAACCTTCAATAAATTATCAAGAGTCTTATTATCACCAAGCACCAAAATTTTCTTATCAACAAATGGAGAATAGAGGTGGAGGATTTTTTTATTATATTTTTGGACAAACAGTAAGACAAGGTGATAATAAAAGTAAATGTGGGGGTTATGATCCTCCACAACATTTTACAATATGATTATTCTAATTCTTTTTTTATAATAAGTATGTAAGCATACTTTTATATTATCTAACTTTTCCTTTTAATTTTCTTAAATAACATTGATATACTTACTTAAAATAAGGATTTATTTAATTAATATTGATGTTAGGCATAATATATTTACGTATTTGAGAGTTATAATAATTATATATATATTTAAAATAATTTATGCAACTTCAAAAAAAATCATTGTCATAATGACTGCCACTCGCATTATAGCAATGCCCGCAACTGCAGTAACCACAATCGCAATCACAATTTGAAACCTTGCTTTCAACAACATATAAATAAAAGATGAACCATTATGCTGAAGAAGAAGAGAGCTTACCATGTTGGTTTAGCTGACAATGAAATCACTTTTATTCACATGTTTTGTAGGGACAACAAAGACTCTAAATTTCCTCTAAAATCCACCAAATCCCACTTCTTTGTAGACTAAAAAAAATCTAGAAAACAATGTTCTAGTGCTTTTTTAGGGAACAATGAGGAAGATCTCAAAGTCATCAACAACATGCAATGTTGGTGGGGATGGAGGAGACAACAATAATGATAACAATGAAGCTATGGATGTGAGAGATTCCTTTTTGAAGCCAATTAGTTCTTCTTCTTTGGGTGGTAGCATTGTCAGTTTTGCCACCTCAACAGATGATGGCAAGTTCTAGTTCTTGTTGTTTTTTTATAGTTTCATTTGGATGTTAGGAGGATAGCAAGATAGGTGGGAAGGAACATGGCACAAGATTATGGTTGTTATGGCATTTAGCTCCTTTGTTTTATTTTGCACAAATAATCGGCATTTTTTTAATTAAACCATGACTAATTTTGGCTTGAGTAATTAATATTCTATTTATATGTTTCAGATGAGCTGGCTTTGGATATTAGACCTTTGATTGTATCTAATCAATTTTGTAATAGAAGATGTTGAACCCCAATTAGATAATTAGGATGCTTTTTCTGATAATGGGTGAATATTAATGATCATTGTAGGAGACAACCTACTGTTATCTACAACATGCTAAGGAAGGGCCTTTATTCCTTAACTTTGGGTTCATAGAATATTAAAGCGAGTGCCTAATTTAAAGAATAACTAATATTTATGGTTGGAAATTATGATAAAAGTAAGTGAAAGCATGAAATGTGATAAAAAAAAGTTATAATTAAAGCAATAAATTCTAAAATTTAACAGCAAGAATTTAAAGGGTAAAATTAAAATGCTTGTATTTTGATTGATTGGACTTGTGTCTCCAAAATGAATGTTCAATGAATATTTAATAACTTAAAACTAGTCGTTAAATCCATTAAACATGTATGCCATTTTTTTCTAAATTTTTGGCCCATATTTATAATAATGTAGGTGTAATGCCATAACTTCATACACACAAAACATATCATTAAAACAAATATACTCAATTACATTGAAATTGCAAGTTCTTGGTAACAGAAGTAAAGATAGTCATTGAAAAAGTTCATTTAAACTTACCTCAACTCATTTCCAACCATAACATACTTAAGCATATAAAAAATAACACATTTTGAGGCTTATATCAAGGATCAAGAACCATTTCATTTGGATTCGCATTTTTCCTTTCGGATTGTAGAGACAATTTACTGATATAAACTTTGGAAAATCATATCTAATTCTAAAAAAATCAAAATTATACACATGATAGCTTTTTGAAAGCTTTGAATGTTAACTAAGGATTAAAGATAGTTTCAAACCAAGGAAACACCATCTAGACTATAAAAAATAATGGGGCTGAATAATCTGAAGTTAAATGAGGGAGAGTGTGAGGCGCCACCTATATATAGGTGTAGGAAAGTGACTTTTTCAAAAATTTCAATTTTGTCCTTCGTTCTTTGCATTTTTGTTTCTCCTTTGTTTTAACTCTTTTTTGAGAACTATCTTTTCCATTAAAAAATTTAGGTTCCCAATTAAATAAAATGCTTTTGAAATCACTCAAATCAGAGCTAAAACCTTCCTAAACAGATTCGTCAAAGTTTAGGCATATCGACGTTGGAAAATGTCCACCGGAGGGGATTTAACTGTCCCAGGGCTTCTTATGATTTTTAGAGCCTTTAAGAATCTCGGAGAACTCAAAACTTTCATTTAAAAAGCCCTCTTATGTGAATTCCAAAAATTGCTCAAAATTACGAAAATGCCATTACATTTTGTAGGTTTTCTGTCAAAATTTGTTTATTCATTCTACCTTCATTTTTCCTTCCATCTAAGACTAGAATTCTCATTTTTTGGAGTTTACAATGTTACTCAATTTTTTTGGGACCTTAACTAATTCATTTAAGGGGACTTGCTTTGAAAACGCATTCATTTTCATCATTTAACGAAAACCGAACATTACAATTCTCCCCCCTTAAAAATTTCATCCTCGAATTTAGATAACATACCTTATGGGAAGAGTTCCAAATATTTCTTCCTCATATCATCCTTTAGTTCCCAAGTGGCTTCCTCGGGAGATAACCTCTTCCAAACCACTTTGACCAATGGTATCGTCTTATTCCATAACCGTTTGAGTCTAACGGCCATTATCCGATTTGGTGATACTATATAAGATAGATCACCCTATAACTACACATTCTTATATTCTATGACATGTGAGAGGTCAGACTGGTACTTTTTAAGCTGGGAAACGTGGAATACGTTATGCACTTGGCTTAGGTTTGAGGGAAGGGTTAGTCTGTAAGCCACAGGTCCTACTTTATTAAGAATCTGGAAAAGACCTATGTACTTTGGACTGAGTTTTTTACTTTTTATGAACCGACCTATCCCTATGACTGGAGACACTCTAATAAAGACATGGTCTCCAATCTCAAACTCTAACGGTCGCCTACGTTTATCTACATAGCTTTTCTATTTACTTTGGGCCATTAAAAGAAAAATGGTCTCTATTTGTTTGGAAGTCTAGTCCACTAATTCTGGGCCTATAAGGCTCTACTCTCCTAGCTCAGCCCAATAGATCAAGTATCTACACTTTCTCCCATACAATGCCTCATACAGTCCTATCTGTATACTTGCATGATAACTGTTATTATAGGCAAACTCTGCCAGAGGCAAGCATGTATCCCAGTTTCCTTCATCTCTAACACACACGGCCTCAACATGTCCTCTAGGGTTTAGATGGTTCTTTCTATCTGTCCATCCATCTAAGGGTGATAAGCTGTGCTAAAACTAAGTCTGTTACCTAAAGCATCCTGTAGTGATCTCTAGAAATTCGATATGAATCTGGGGTCTTTATCTGACACTATGCTTCTAGATACGCCATACAGTTTAACTATCTCCTTGATGTACAGTTAGGCTAACTTATCTAAGGTATAAGTGGCTTTCATAAGTAAAAAGTGTGCTGACTTTGTTAACCTATCCACTATTACTCATATTGCATCATATCCCGATGATGTCCTGGGTAAACCCATGGCAAAATTTATAGCTATGCTATCCCATTTCACTCCGGGATATCTAGGGTTGAAGCAACCTAGCTAGTTTCTAGAGTTCTATTTTCACTTTCTGGCATACTAAACATCGGAAAACATACTTTACTATGTTTATTTTTATTTCAGGTCATCAGAACATTTTCTTCAAATCCTGGTACATTTTATTACTGCCCGGATGAATGGTGTATTTACTCTTATGTGCCTCATCTAATATTTTCTCTCTGATTTCTATGTTTCTAGGCACATATAGCCTATCCTTGTATCTCACTATATCATCCTCAGACAAAATGAACTCTTGAATGCTATCCTGGGCTATCTGGGCTGTAATCTTATTCACATGATCATCTGTCTGCTAGGCCTCTCTTATTTGATCCCTTAGGTCATTTTCTATTCGGGTTTTACTCATTAGTAATTTCCCTAAATACACCTCGTAGGAGAGACTTATATCTCTGAATCTCTCAATGAATTCATACCCTCGGATCATTATACAAGCCATGTGTATGGATTTTCTACTCAGGGTATCAGCTATCATATTAGCCTTACTGGGATGATATTTCAATGTGAAATCATAATCTTTCAAGAATTCTACCCATCTCTGCTATCTCATATTCAACTCTTTCTGTTCAAACAAATATTTAAGGCTCTTGTGGTCACTGTAAATTTTTATAGCTACCCCATATAAGTAGTGTCTCTATATCTTTAAAGCAAACACCACTGCAGCTAACTCTAGGTCATGTTTGGGGTAGTTTTCTTCATGAGGTTTCAACTGTCTAGAAGCATAAGCTACCACTCAGCCTTTCTACATAAGCACACATCCTAACCATTTCTTTGATGCATCACTGTACACTATAAAAGTTTCTTTAGGGTCAAGGAGTACTAAAATTGGGGTCGTGGTCAACTTATGCTTCAATTCCTAAAAACTACTCTCACATTTCTCATTCTCCACAACTGGAACACTTTTTCTAGTAAGCTGGGTCAGTGGCATCACTATCTGAGAAAAGCCCTGAATGAACCTCCTATAATAACCTGCTAAACCTAAGAAGCTCCTAATCTCTATCACTGTCCTAGGTCTTTCCTATTGTAAGACTGCCTCTACCTTGTGGGGATCTACTGCGACCCCTACTTGGGAGATTACGTGACCTAGAAACTGAACCTTAGTGAGCCAGAACTCACATTTACTAAGTTTAGCATACAATTATCTCTCTCTCAGGGTCTCCAAGGCTAATCTCAGGCGTTGCTCATGTTCTTCTCTACTTTTTGAGTAGATGAGGATATCATCTATGAAGACAACTACAAACTTGTCTAAGTATAACCTAAATACTCTGTTCATATAATCCATAAAGACTGCGAGTGCATTCATTAACCCGAAGGGCATCACTAAAAATTCATAGTGCTCGTATCTAGTTCTGAATGCTGTCTTAGGAATAGTCTCAACCTTTATTTTGAGATGATGATATCTCGACCTGAGGTCTATGTTAGAAAACACTGATGCTCCTACTAACTAATCTAAGAGGTCATTTATGCGAGGGAGAGGGTACTTATTCTTAATAGTTATTTTATTGAGTTTTTGATCATTTATACATAATCTAAGGCTCCCGTCTTTCTTCTTTACGAATAGGACTGGAGCTCCCCAGGACAAGACATTGGGTCTAATGAAACCCTTCTCTAAAAGTTCTTTTATCTATTTCTTAAGCTCTACTAGCTCGGTGGGAGCCATCTTGTATGGGGCCTTAGACACTGAACCCACCCCAGGTACAATGTCTATAGAAAACTCTACCTCTCTCTCTGAGGGTAGTTCGCTAATTTCTTTAGGGAATACCTTTAGGAACTCCCTCACTATGGGAATCTTATCTATACCCTCTTCTACCTCAGCCTGAACTGAAAAGAAAACTAAATACCCCTAACAACCATGCCCTAGAGATCTCTCAGCCTGGGAGGTAGTCACAATAGATAACTCAGTCCTCGTACTAGGCATAGTCCCATACTTAGGTAAAGTAATACATTTGTGGCTACAATCTAGTGTGGTGTTATTTGCAGACATCCAGTTCATACAAGTAATACATCAATATTGATAAGGCGCATGCAAATCAAATCTAGGATGGTCAGGCAATGATTAAACTGGATCACACAATTCAAACAAGCATGGAAGGTAATGGCTTGGTTTCCTATGGGGGTGGATACATGCAAATCATATGGCAAAGTATTTATACTCAAACCTAACCTCTTAGCACAGTTATATGACATAAAGGAATGGCTAGCACCCGAATCTAATAATGCAGTTACAAAAAAGTTATTTATTTTAATAGTACCTTGAATCAGATTCGGGGATTGGCTAGCTTCTTATTCTGATAAGGCAAAGACTCTACCCTGGGTCTGAGGTCTAAGAGGAAGAGCCATCTTCCTTAGCTATGTGTTTTGCAAAGGAGCCTATAGAGGAGCTTGGGTGCAATCCCTAGCCATATGCCCTGGCCTACCACACCTGAAGCACACATTTTACCTCACATAGCATGGTCTAGTGCCATGATTCCTGCCACAATGGGGACATGTGATAGGTGTGAAATTGCCTTTACTGGACTGAGTCCTCTGTCTCTTGCCTTTTCAGCTCCACTGACTCTTGCCACCTCTTCAACTCGTAACTATAGCCTGTGAACCCTCACTAGGTCTCTTAAGCTCAGTGAGGGGAAGGGGTGGTCTGGCACTAAAAGTAGGTTACATCATCCTGAGATTTGTTTCTGTGACTCTACATACTTCTATAAGGGTATTAAAGTGCTTGATTCTTTGTAGCACTACCTTGTCTCTAATCTCAGGGAGCAACCCCTTCTCTAATCTATCTGCCCTCCACCTCTCATCATCATGCCTCTGTAAATAGGAGAAATATCTAGAGAGCTAAATAAACTTTACCACATACTGGTCCACGGACATCCCCTTAGTCTGCTTAAATAGAATAAATTCTGATTCCTTCTCATCTCTGATAGAATCGGGAAAATTCTTCTCGTGGAACACCTCAAGGAAGGCCTCCTATGTAATCGGGGAGTTTCTCGCTCTCAAGATAGGCTCGATGCCTTTCCACCAGTAATCTGCTTCTTTTTGTAACCAAAACACAGCCATCTTGACTTTCTGCTCAAACGTACACTCTATCACCTCGAATATCTTCTCTAGCTACATAATCCAAGCCTTAGCTTTATCTATATTCATCTCACCATCAAAGGTGGGAGGCCCGAACTTCCTAACTATATAATAATCTTTTTGGTTTAGGGTTGCTGTTGGGCAGAAGGTGTCTGAGCTGGTGGAATAGAGGCAACAGCCTGCATGTGTGGCTATGGATCTGAATGAGTCACCCCTGAATGCTCGGAACGATCTGAGTGTGGAGGTGGTTGAGGAGGAGTAGGTGTAGGGCCCTGGCTATCCCTCTCAACAAGCTATTCTTGAAGTTGCATAATGACGGCCTGTTGTTGATCCAAACGAGCCATAATGGACTATAAGGCTCCAGCTACTGGATCACTAGGCTTAGCTTCATCAGCACGAGCCTCTCTAGAGGGCCGACCTCTCCTAGTGTTCACCATTGTACTGAAATATCATAACAAATTGTAATATAAGTTAGGGAGTACTTCCACCATCAAACACACTCAATTCATCTAGGCAACTCATAAACACAAGCCACAACCCACATCAAGGGCCTAAACCTTTACTTTGATACCAATAAATGTAGCACCATCATTTTTAGCTCCTCTTATCATATACACATGCTTCACATCATCGCATTTATGAGAGTGCAAGGAAAAAAGGGATAAAATAATACATTTCTTCACGTTGCATTGTATTAAAATTTTTCATTCAGTGTCACGTGAACCGTGTGAGCTCATACACTATATTCTCATATTTAATTACATGAATCGAACTCATTTAGGTCATAAAATATGGCCCACATCTCAAGAAAACTGAAATAAAGCACAAAATATAGAGGTGTATTTTCGGACAGATTTGGCTTCACTTCTGCCTAAATTTTGGAAAATTATAACTAATTTTAGAAAAATTGAAACCATACATTTTTAGTCATTCTAGAAAGTTACAGATGTTTTCTTCACAATAAAAATATGTTTAGACCATAACATTTATCACAGAGGATGTTTGACATCCGAAAAGGTCTAGAGTTAAACTACATTATGGAACTATCACAAAATTGTACAGCAAATTTTGAAAATATCTAATTAATTTCAAAAAAATAAAATCCATGCAAATGATATCAATATGGAAAGCTGTGGATATTAGCTAGAAGTAAAATTATTTTTAGACTAGATCAGGCAACCTAGACCTCAAAATTTAATAGAACAGTAACTTAGGTCGGGCAAAACTCTTGATACTAGACAAAATGCTCAAAAATTCATATCTCCCTCTCTAGACCTCAAATTGAGGTGCTTCTAGTTGACACAAATCACTGTGAATGTCTAGTTTCCCTGTATAAAATTTCGTGGTAATTGGACAACATTTGAGCCTTATGTGACAGAATTCTTTTTCAGACCAAATGAATAGTGCAGCAGACCAAAAGAAGAAAAATTGCCAACTTTGAAAAATTCTCAAATATTCTGTAGACCTTAAAAAATTATGATCTTTAACTTTCTAAAAAGCGCTCAACAAGCTATAATTTCATACCAAATCTCAGACTAAGAAGAGCTCATTTGGCTAAAAAATTACATAGAGTTCCATTATGGTCAATTTTAGCTCCATATATGGTACCAAAATTGCCAAATGGCTTTCCTTTGGTTTTGGCACTTTTTGGGCAAGTCTAAAAGCACATTTAGGACTTGTGTAAGCTGCCTAAATTGTCCTAAACCCCATGCCTCTCATTTTGGCCTTTCCATCCACACATATGCACATTACATCAAGCTTTCCAAAATGCATACCTTGGCATTACATACTTAAATTCTATTCTAGGGTTCATACATCATATAATATCATAATTACGTATGTCTCAAGGGTCATAGATCATTTGCAACAACAATATACATCATTAAGCATCATTATAGCTTTAAAAGGCAAAAGCTAGACATATTGATGTCAATCTTTTTTCTTCATGGTAGTTAGCTCCCATTGCCATGTCCACTCAGTCCACCTAGCATATTAGATCGTTGGAGGGGAGGGAATGAGATTCAAAGAATCCCAATAGCTTATCTCTCATTCAATCATACATAATATATGCAAAGCAAGCCTTAAAAATGCATGCATGGATATCATGGAAGTCATGAACATTCAAGAAGCAAGTTTGGCATATGAACAAGTCATACAAGATATTCAAGAGCTCACCAAGTGTTTGGATTGGCTCACACTTTTCCTCATGAATTTTGGACTTTCCTCACCCATTCTTTAAGGGATTCTTGGACTCAACCATTCTCTTAGGAGCCTACTTTGCTTTGTCTCAACCAATCTGAAGGGTTCTTGGCTCATCCTCACCATGGTTAAGAGTTCTTGGTCTCTCCACACTCAAGCAAACTCAAACAAATAGCATACATTCATTTGAAAATATAATATGTCATTATGAAATCATGGCATATAAAATCATGCTATCATCATTTTCATGGCTTGAAAATACACATACACACATTCTAAGACAAGCCAAACACACATCTATACATGAGAGACGGTGGAGAGAGCTACTTAACACATAATCACACACTTTGTCTCTTGGAATTCCCTCCTTTGCCTCATCCACACACCCACAAACTTATGGAGATGGTTTCTATTGGCCTAAATACAATTTATGAAAGCCAATTCGATTCATGAAACAATCTTTAAGGCCACACAACTTGCTTAGACATTAGGTTGTTCTATAAACCCTATTATGGTCCATAATTGCACCTAATGAAGTAACACCCCTTAAATAATTTCTAGGCTCCATCCTTTTCTTTCAAATATGATTCTTGATTTATTTTAAGCCTCTTGGAGTCACCACACAATTAAAACAAAGGGTCTATCAGCATGTTGCTTCCTTAGGTCATAATGTAGAACCTAAAGCACCAAATCACTTTCTATGAGTTCTAAATTTTTTCCAAGGCCTTCCCTCATTTTCATTTATCAAATATGACTCAAGAATGGCCTTAGAAAAATTTTAAACTCCCCCTAGCTAGGAGAACTCCCTTTGGCCAAGCCTATGCATGGTTTAGGGTTCCTTGGAATTTTCTTTGTTTTCTTGAAGGAGGAAGCATATGGGTAGCATCTTAGGTATCTTAGAAACTCATTTAAACTTTTAATTAAACTTAAGAATCATCACATAAGGTCAGATTTTACAAGGTACACACAAAACCCTAGAATTTGTATATTGAAATCTAATGGTTATTTTGTTGTTTTCTTTGCATATTCTTATTATTCTCCATCAAATACCTAATATTCATGCTTGATTGGGTATAAAAATTAGATCCTCCTATGGCTCCTAAGGTTAGGCGAAATAGAGAAGAAGGGTGGGTGAAGACATCTACCATAGGATGAAATTTTACTAAGTTTCCTTACTTATTTTGGCTTGAATCTTACTTTCTCCAAACTCTTCTCTTCAAATCCAAAATTTTCCTTGAATTTCTCCCTTGAATCAAATTTATAAACTCCATTTTAATCAAAGAAAACAAAGAAGAAGGGAGGAGAGGAGGTGTGGATAAAGAAAAGCATGAAAAATCACCATGGAAACATACCTTAAAGCTTGATTTCTTCCTCCTTCTTCTTTGTCTCTTGTGCGCCTCTCTCCTAGGGTTTTGCTTTTGGTTTGGGGCTAAATAATTTGAAGTTAAATGAGGGAGAGTGTGAGGCGCCACCTATATGTAGGTGTAGGAAAGTCACTTTTCAAAAATTCTAATTTTGCCCTTCATTTTTTACATTTTTGTTTCTCTTTCAGTTTAGCTCTTTTTTTAGAACCATCTTTTCTATTAAAAAATTTAGGTTCCTAATTAAATAAAATGCCTTTGGAATTGCTCCAATCGGAACTAAAACCTTCTTAGAGAATTCAAAACTTTTATCTAAAAAGCCCTCCTATGTGAATTCCAAAAATTGCTCAAAATTACGAAAATGCCATTACGTTTCATAGGTTTTCTGTCAAAATTTGTTTCTTCATTCTAGCTCTGTTTTTCCTTTCCTCTAAGGCTAAAATTCTCATTTTTAGGAGTCTAGAATGTTACTTAAATTTTTTGAGACCTTAACTAATTCATTTCAGGGGACTCGCTTTGAAAACACGCCCGTTTCCATCGTTTAATGAAAATTGGACATTACACATCTCATAAAGTCGCAATTACATCAAAGGAGACTCTCAAGACCTTGGTTAGTCTCACCCACTTCTCTTGGAACTTTTAGAGTTGCCTCACCCATTACTCTTGGGACTTTTGATTAAGTCTCACTCCTCTTGAGACTTTTGGCTTGTCTCATCCATGTTAAGGGACTTTTGGCTCATCCTCACCCTCATCAATGGACTTTTAGCATCCCCAAGTCTATTCAAGTCTTATGCACACATAAAATCAATTTAATACACATAAGTGGCACTACATATATTCTTACTAGCTAGATATACTTTTCATAGTTCAAACATACACACAAGCATCCCAAGCAAGAAAACATCCACACATATATATGAGACAAATGTTAGAGGGGTACCTTGTAATGGATCATAATACTTTTCTCTTAGAATTCCCTTCCACTTCATGGTCACACTCTTGCAAAGAGGCGAGACTCATTTCTCTTAGTCTATAAACACAAATGGAGCATAACTAAGTTATTGAAATAAAACTTAGCTCCTTACAACTCAAGACTTGGATACTTGACTCACAATTCCTTTTTGTGCTCCAATATGGACCCTACAAGTCCATCTTCCCTTACAAGCCTCCTAACTTCATTCCAAGGCTTCCTTTAATGTTTCTTACTCATAATTAGCCCATTTCTAGCCTTAGAGATATTTAAATTACTCCCTAGGTGTGACTTGTAGTTTAGGCCTAGATAATACCTCTTTGGATACTCATAGAAGTGGTCTTACTTTTTCCCTTGAGGGAATAGCTCTTTACAATCTCTTAGAGGTCTAAGAGACTCATACAAGCTTTTAGATACACTAAAATTACTCTAGGAAAATTACACTTAAGCATTTGTCTTAAAACCTTAAGATTCTCAATCTTGAACTTCATTGCTTCCCATTTGATTCTAATGACTATTCTTAATTATCATACTCTCAAGCACTTCTTTCTCTCTGGCTAAGGTTAGAATTCATCTTTCTCTAACTGGCTAGATTTGACCCATATTTTACTAAAGAGAGACATCCAAGAAGAAGCCATTAAGACTAAAGAAGCTTACCTTGTTTGTGAGTTTTTTTTTTCAAGGGTCTTCCACTTGCAATAAGGCTCTCCTTTCGAGACTTCCTTCTTCTACTTGGGTTGACCTTAAAATAGAACCATATCAACGTCTAAATTCAAGGAAAAGAGAAAAGAAGGTGTGAAAGAGACTTGGCATGAGAAGAAGCATGGAAAGGAGCAAGGTTTCTCACCTTTTCAAAACTTCTTCTTCCTCTCTTAGCTCTCCCTCCTGTGCACCCTTCTCTCTGGCTTCTCTCTCTCCTTTCAGCTAGCTAAAAGTTAGTCCAGAGGTGAGGAAGAGTTCTGGACATTTTAAGAAGTGATTTCCCTTTTCTACACTTTTTCAGACTAAATCTCGCAATAGTGAGAAACCACCATCGCTACGGTGAGCCCTTATCAGTTCCAGGTACCCCCGTGCTCATTATGGTTGGCGCTATTGTGAGAAACTCTATGGATTTTGTATCAACCCCCGAAATAGCTATAGCTAACTAGCTTCTTGCTATAGCAAACGGGTACACTCGCTATAGCTAACAACATTCTCGCTATAGCAAATAAGTACACTCGCTATAGTTAACAGGTATGCTCACTATAGCCAGTAGACTTAGAAAAAATTCAACAACTTTAAATTCTCATGTCTATGAAAACTTGGATGTTACATTCTTACCCCCTTGAATAAATTTCGTCCTCAAAATTTAGGGATAGAACCTCTTCTAACTTTATTATTTTCTTGCTAACTGATTTTTTCTTCTTCCCCTTCTTCCTAGCTTTATTTACTTCCTTTGAGACTAGGCTCTTTTAGGCTTCTTTTGCCAGGAAAGTTACATTACTAGCTTACTGTGTTTGCTTATTTTTCTTTATACTATTTTTATAGAGCACATGCTAGCCGTTCTCATAAAGGAAAGGATTTCTAACTTTACATCATACTCTTATAACTATACTCTCATAACTCTGGCTTCTTTCTTTAAGAGAGCTTATCATTTCATACCGAATTAGTCATAATCCGCTCATAGGGACTGACTTTTTTGTTCAGTAGACTCTCTTACATATCTTGGGAGATAACTTACTTAGTATTAAATCTCCCTGACTACCTCCTAATGGCTTCTAAGGTCTCATTAACTTCATCATTAGCCATTGGAGGCTTTCTATCTGTTCACTTATCTTACTTTAGCATGCAGTCCACTAGTTAATCTTATTCTTTCCTCACTAGCTTATCCCTAGCTTTGAAGAGCAATTACCACTGATTACTACTAAATTCTTATAGGATGCTAACTTTCTCACAGTTTTAACTACTGGAGACATGATCTACCACTTACCCCATTATAGAGGGTAGCACCTGACCTTTTTCTAAACATATGGCTTTGGTGTATAAGGATCTCTCTATCCCTTGATCAGGTATAGCATTTCATGAGTAGTGGTTCATCCATTTCTAACTCTAGAAAGCTCCTCTCTTACTTTCCTCATCCTACATATTATGCACCTTTTACCCAAAAGTCTAGTCAGTGGTCTCACTATCTGAGTGTAGCCTAAATATTTCTATGGTAATAGTCTATTAGACTTAGGAGGATTTCTAGTCTCTAAGCCAGAAACTGTTTGAAGAAACTGTGCTAGTCTTTGAGACTATCTGTTTTGTAAAAACTATTTTAGGCCTTTATCTCTCCAGAGAACTGCTGTATTGTAACTGTGGGCTCTCTATAACTCTATGGGATCTACTGCGACCCTTGGGTCTACTGTGACCTCTCAGACCCCTACTAGGGTCTACTGTGACTCGCTATACTGTACTAAGATCTGTTGTGATCTGTCTTTAGAAGACATCAAAGCCTAAGATCACTGCATCTAACTGTAAAACACGTATTCACTAAGTTCGGCAACTACTATTTATAAGCTCTTAGGCTAGACTTAGGTATCTGTTATGCTCTTCATATGAAGTGGGTTCTGTAGCATCTACCTCTCTATGATCCCATCATACTAATACTTAAGAGTACTCTAACATTTACATATTACTCCTTATGGGATCCTTAATTTCTCACTTTCAGCCTCTTACTCAGGCCTTTATTCTTTCTTTACTTTTGCTAACTTACCATACTGTATCTGCATTCATTCCGTCTTCCTCTTATATCCTGCAAGTTCTGACTATGCCCATATTCTACTTTCGAGCCTTTTAGCGTTAGGGCATCTCACACATCAAGTGTGCTTAACATATCTTGTGGGATAAAAATTCTATACTAGTCCCTCTTTTCATTTCATAAAATTACATCATAAGGGACTCATTTTGTGCATATTGATCATTCTATACTGGGATTCCTCTTTAAATATTATTCTTGTAATTCCAACATTACTGGAATCCTACGGTTTCTTTTCCTTTAGTTCATCTCTTTATTTAACTAAGTAGGACATCTTTTGATTGTTAGGACACTTTTTATGGTTGATGCTACTATTTGCTATACACTTAAGTCACATTACTATAGGGTTGGCCAGACCCAATATCATGTAACTATTGTTGCAACCAAATCATAACATCAAACACTAATACACTAGCATATCATGATTGAGCTCAAAGCCACTACCGCCAGCATGTTACAAGTTTCCCAACCATCTAAAGTATCCCTCTATTACTCTTATTTATCTGTCTTATTCTATAAGACACTAGGGAAAAGAGGACTTTTCCTTTAACTTCTTATTGAATTCTCTGCTCTAACTTGAGGTCACTTTAAGTTGCCCAGTTATCTCTACTTAGGACCTTAACCCATGCTTTGTGGACATCTAAGCCAAGGAACATAATGCATTCTCATGCACTGATTCGTATCATTTCTGCCTCTATTCTCAATTCGTAAGTCCTCCACTCTGATGTCTTCACATGCTTACTCTTTCACTTATGTTATCTAGCACTATCCTTTTTTCTCATATGAAAGGGATGCTCTGCTATTTTCTGCTCCTCTGTGCTTAAGAGCCTATTCATTCTATTCTAGGTTCACCTTAGCTTTCTTACTTCTTAAAACAAGTGAGAGAGATCAAATTCCTCTTACACTTCTGCTTCTTAACTAGATCATCCTTCTATAAGAAGATTTTTAGTTTGGGTGAACCCAGAGTTTACATTTTGTAATGCTCTTAGCTTACATTTCTTTTTTGTATAGCGCTAGATCTCACCTTTTCAGGTGACATCTAACTTTCTCTAGCTTCCCTAGGAGTGTTGAGGCACTAGCCGCTTGCCTCAACTCATTTCTACATTCTCCTTAGAAGCTGAGTACTCTCTTTATACTTAGACTCTTTAGGAGCATAATCTACTCAATCCAATTTTGCTAACCTAAGTTAGGACATGCACTCTTGATGTCTTGAACCTATATTACTGAAACTGTTATGCTCCACTTAGTGCTCTGACAACTTGTGTGCTTTTACACTACATCAGTTTCATACCAGAAAAGCTCATCTGACAATGTATGAAATTATTATCTATCTGCCTTTATCATACTTCCTTCTATTAACTCCCCTTTAGTCACCACTAAAGTGAGGTTATCTCTTGCTAGGTATTACTCTCTCAATGTCTCCTCGCTTCCTCATAACTTTAGAATCACTAAGTCAGGGGTCTAGCCTTTTGAGAGTTAGTAATCACTAATTGAGGGGTATTTTGGCTCATTACACCTCATTTTCATTGTAAGGTATCATTTCTAAGATATACCTTCTTTGAATACTCACTACAGCCCCTTTTTTGCACTAACAGTATTAAAGCACGCTAATTAAAAGCTATGAAAACATCATGTCACTAAGATCTAGGATCTTATTGACAAGGTATTGTCTTTTGCAATATAAATGTTAAGACCTTGTCAACAGGGTTTCCTTGCTAGGGAATACAAGATCTTTTAATAGTGAGTATGACACTCATTCTATTAGACAAGTGTATCCTTCATTACACATAGATCTGTAGCATACTCTGTGTAATATCCGGTTCTTCAAAAATGAGATATTATGTTATATAACCCTTAGAATGTATATTGAGCATGAATTATGGTACTGGATCAAGTTAATTCAAGGGTTGAAATAATATCTCATCACTTAGGTTGAAGATCTTGTCAACAAGATCCTGTAATCTGTAATGCAATTTCTGAGACCTTGTCGACAAAGTTTTTGCTAACAAGTACAAGGTCTCCTTGTATAATGTGTTAAAGCTTGTGTGGTCTAGAATTGAGTATGGAAGGCTTTTTAAATGAAATTTTTGAGTTCTCCAGAGTTTTCAGAGATCCTAAAAAATATGGGAAGCCTCGGGACAACTAAAGCCCCTCCGGTGGACGTTTTCCAACGTCAGTTAACCTGAACTTTGAATGATCCATTCAGGAAGGTTTTAGGTCCGATTTGAGTGATTCCAAAGGCATTTTGCTAAATTGGGAACCTAAAATTTATAATGGAAAAGATGGTTCTTAAAAAGGAGCTAAAACGAGTTAGAAACGAAAATGTCAAGAATGAAGGACAAAATAAGAATTTTTGAAAAAATCCTTCTTAAACCTATATACATATATGAGGCGTTCTTCTATTCCCTTCATTTTGATCAACCAAGTTCTGCCCAAAACTAGAGAAAGCTCAAGGGAGGGAGGCGCACAAGATTAAGGCAAAGGAGAAGGGAAGATTTCAAGAAGAAGGTAAGAAATTGTTGGAATTTCCTAGTCTTCTCCTTAGAAAATCTCTTCTCCACCCTCTCCCCTTTCTCCCTATGGTTTTCTTAAAGTTTTTGGTGCTATTTTAGGGTCAGACCAAGAGGGGAAAATTCGGATTTAAAGAAAGGAAGCTAAAGAAAGTGAGAATCAAGTGAGAAAACAAGAAAAAACAAGGTAAATCTTCCATCCCATGGTAAATACTTCCTCCCCCTTCTTTTCCCTATTTCACCCCATATATGTAGATGTAAGAGAGCTGAAATTTTGAGGAGAACCAAGGATGATTTCCATGAATTTAAAGGAGGAGAACAAGAATATGCAAAGAAATCCAAGTAAAAACCATGATTTTGCAAGATAGAAAAGTTAAGGTTTTTATTGCACCTTGAGCTCTATTATGAACCCTAGCCATATTTTATAGGGTTTAAGTGTTCATATGAGTTCCTAAGACACCAAGAGAGCTTCCTACATGATTCTTCCATCAAAATAAGCAAAGAAACTCCATTGGTGTCTTGTGGAAGCATAGCTTAGGCCAAGGAGAGTCTATGCACTTAGGGAGTGTTTTAATTCCTTCCAAACTTAGTTTTGTATTATGTATGATGGGAGAGTATGAGAAGAATCCTTGGAAGAAGTTTAGAATTCATAGATAGTGAGATGGCCTTATATGTTCCATAATATGACTTTAAAAAGCAACACCTAACTAGGCTCCTAGAATTGATTATGTGATGATTCCAAGAGGTTTAAATGGAGTCAAGAATCATGAATGAATAGATAAAATGGAGCCCAGATGATGTTTTCCAAAGGTGCTTCATTAAGTGCATTATAGAACCATAAAAAAGCCTTATGAGTCACTTAGCCTTTCTAGTAATTGTGTGGCCTTAGACTTTGCTTCAAAAGTATAATTAGCTTTCATATGATGTGTCTAGGCCAAGAGGAATGATCTCCACCTTCTTAGGTGTGTGAGGTCAAGGGAGAGGATTCAAGACTTAATGAAAAAGTGTGTTAATGCAAGCAAGGTATCCCTTTCTACCTTCTCTCATGCATAATTGTGTGCTTACATTATCTTGAATGTGTGTATGTATGTTTTAAGCTATGAAAATTATTCTAGCATGATTCTATATCCCATGGTACCATGATGATGCATTATATTTCTAAATGATATTTATGATGCTTACTTTGGTTTGCTTGAGTGTGGTGAAGCCAAAAACCTTTAATCATGGTGAGGATGAGCC
Organism: Erythrophleum fordii; assembly: GCA_032878935.1. NCBI lineage: Eukaryota > Viridiplantae > Streptophyta > Magnoliopsida > Fabales > Fabaceae > Erythrophleum > Erythrophleum fordii. The sequence continues at coordinate 22,801,353 of JAVQMF010000054.1, read as the reverse complement.
AATAACCCTTAAAGTTAGTTAAGACAAAGTAAAGAGTCTCCAAAAAGTGAGGTTAACTCCCAAGAGTAAAGTTGAGTCCAAGAACCTTTTAAAGAATGGATGAGGCTAGTCTAAAATCTACAAGTGAATGGGTGACGCTAGTCCAAAATCCACAAGTGAATGGGTGAGGCTAATCTACTTGTTTGGGTGAGGCTAATCTACTTGTTTGGAAAGCCTTTGTATGCTATGTATGACTTGCTCAAATGTTGAAAATGCTTCTTCAATGATTGTACATGCTAATATGCCTATGCATACATTTGTGAGACTTATATTGCATGCTTTATGTGTGATTGAATAGGAGATGAACTATTGGGATTCTTTGAATCTCATCCCCTCCTCTCCAATGTCTTAACATGCTAGATGAAACAATTAAGCAAGGTATTGGAGGCCATCAATATTAGAAGAAGAAGATGGGCATCAAAGTATATGAATATGCCTAGTTTTACTTTCTTTTTAGCCATACATATGGCATATGATGTAATCTCATAATGAAATTATTATGTAACCATATGAACATATGTAAATACCCAAATGTATAATGTATGAATGAAATTTGATGCCAAATATATGAGATAGCATGCTTTGGGTATTGAATGACGAGGTTAGCTCTTGAATGGTTAGATAGATTAGTATAATAATGGAAGTGGGATGGGCAAATTGAGATGTGTGAGATTTGAAACCACTTAGGTAGTTCAAGCAAGTTATTTTCATACTTTTTAACTTGCCCAAGAGGTGCCAAACTCAAGAGGAGGCCATTTGGACCAAATAGGGAGCAAAAATGACCATTTCATGAGGCTATATCATTTTTTGCCCAAATGTGCTCTTCTTATTATGAGATTTGGCATACATCTAGAGCTTGTTAAGAGCTTTATGGGAAGTTAAAGTACAGAATTTCAGAGATCTATAGAATATTTTATAAATTTTCAAAGTTGAGAAAGTTTTTGGTTTTGGTCTGTGTACTATTCACTTAGGTCCGAAAATGAACTCTATCACTCAAGGGGCAAATGATGTCCAATTGACATAAAATTTTATAAAAAGAAACTAGACACTCTTAGTGACTTGTGCCAACTAGAAGCATCTCATTTGGAGGTCTAAAGAGAGAGATATGAATTTTTAAAAATTCTATCTAGTATCAGGAGCTTTACTCGACCTCAGTTACTGTTCTATTGAATTTCAAGGTCTAGGGTACTTGAGCTAGTCTGGAGTTATTTTTTTCCTCTAGCTAACATCCACATATTTCCATATTGGCATCATTTGCATGGATTGGATTTTTGTGAAATTAATTGGATATTTTCAAATTTTGTAGAAATCTATAATAGCATTAGTGATAGTTTAACCTCTGGACCTTTTTGAATGTCAAACATCCTCCGTGATGGAATTTATAGTCTAAAAATATTTTTAGTATGTAGTAGACATCTATAACATTTCAGAATGGCTAAGAATTCATAATTTGATTTTTCTAGAATTAGTTATGATTTTCCAAAATTGTAACAGAAATGAGCCAAATTCTGGGCGAAAATATGTATGTATAATTTAAGCCTCCCTTCGAGTTCCATGAGTTGTAGGCCACATTTTATGATATAAATGAGTTTGTATCTATGTAATTAAATATGAGAATGTGATACATGAGTCTATATGGCCCACATGACTCCGAATGAAAATTTTATGTATAGCGCAAAGCTAAGAAATTTATTATTTTATATCCTTTTTCCTTGCTCCTTCATGGAATACATGATTTGAAGCATGAAAATGGCATAAGATAAGTTAGGAAATTATGGTGTTACACTCTACATGTCTGAAGCTCACGGTGAAAGCCCATCATTGACTAGAATAGAGAATAGCATTCTAAGTTAGAGTCAACACCTAGCAGGCAAATCTCTATAACCTTACTACTCCCGTGCCTGATATCTTAGCTACTACTCCATCTCGACCATTCTAAGGCTATACTAGACACTATGGAAATCTCTTCCTTAGTCTCATTTACTAGGCCCACTACTCGTCTATTGCTTAATGATCCTCCGTGTCTACCCATGGATCATTTTCTTCTCTCCTGCTTTACTTATACTGGGGGTCTTAACTTTCAGTGCTCTGACTGACCCCTTAATAGTTAATTATTCAGGTTAGCCTGCATATGACCAATAAGGCCTTTCATAAGGCAATACATTCCATCATAACTGGATACTTCTTCTATAGCTACCTGATCCAAGCCTCATAATCACTAGCTACAGCCCATCATCTAAGCTAGAGGGTTTTGCCTCTTACCATAATCACTTGTAGCCGATAGCACTTTAGAATTATCAAGGCTCTATGGAGTGTAGTGTATAAACTCTAACATCTAGCTTGAAGGAATAGCTTTCTAGGCTCTTGAATTCATCTAAGCATCTGGGTGTCGTGGCTAGGGGGAATAGCTCCTTTAACACTTACTCTGTGCAGTAGTAATCTCGTCTTATACTATTTTGCCTCATTGCTTAGCCTGCATTAGGTAGGACATCCCCCAAATAGTCTGAATGTGGTAATCAAGGACATTAGGCCTCTTATATCCTCTCTAAGTAAGCCTCTCTAGTAACCACACAGTCACCTCTTGCTGCTAATACATAAGCTTACCATTGATCCCGGCGAGCTATTACAACGTATAGAGCTCTAGCCATTAGATCACTTAAATCCACTTTAGAAACTCTAAAGGCCAACCTCACTTAAGGCTTACCACCTACTCAAGACCATTCCACATCTTACATAACAGAAATATAGCCATATGCCAACTTTTGACACTCTAAAGGTCTCATATAAAGCTTTTCATACCTATACAAGCCTTTACATAGTCTTATCGCCACGTCCTCAAGCCCTAAACATCCCTAGAAGGCCTGCAACTTTGCTCTGAAACTAAAAATATAACACCATATTACTTTAGCCTTACTTTCCCAATAGCATACTCCATACATGCTTTATACATGGGTTTCAAGAAGAAAGTGGATTGAAATCATGGCTCATAATAGCATATATAAAGTTTTAACTGTTCAAATTTTTCTCCCATGGACCCCGTGGACTCCCCAATATCATCCCCTACTCATAATCCATCCATACAAGTCATAAACATCATAACATATCTCATGTAATTTGAATTTGGAGGCCACACATAAGAAAAATGGGAGTTCCATTTTAGGTCTAGATTTTAGTTTTTTTGGGGCAAACTTTGGAAATTCATAATTAAATCTAGAAAAATTGAAATCTAACAAATCATAGCTTTCTAGAAAGCCCTACATGTTAACTTTATGCTACAAATACTTTCAGGCCATAAAAACTACGTTTGGACCGCTTTTAACAACAGGAAATGGACATAGGTCCAGCTATCCTAGAATTCTGCTATAGTTTACTAATATGGACTTCAAAAATTCATAACTAATTTCAAAAAAATTCAAATTGAGTAACCTATACCAATATGGAAATCTACAGATGTCTACTTTAAGAGAAAAATAGCTCCAGGCCCAGAAGATGACATTAAGCTAGAGAAAGATGGAACAATGCTCGAGGTCCTGTTGCACTATTGACAATAAATTCCAACTTTAAAAATGTATATCTCTCTCTACTCACCTCCAAATAAGGGGCTTCTAGTGGCTGTAGCTCACTGTGCATGTGTAGTTTCTTTATGTAAAATTTCAAAACCATTGGACCTCATTTGACTCTCAGATGGCACAAAAACATTTTGGACTAAATGAACAGTAACTGATACCAAAATACAAAATTTGCTGAAATTCAAAAAATCATAATAAATTCTATGGACCTCTAAATATTTTAATTCTTAGATCAACAAAAATCTCTATATGAGATCTATATGTGTGTAAAATTTTAGCCTCAAAATCGTCCATTTGGTCACTTTGTGACATAAGGTGCCAAAATGAGCTTTATAAGCATCAAAATGGGTTAAAATGTGTCCAAATGCTTTCCTACCCTAACCATGACTTCTTGAGCATGTGGGAAAGCATCAAAATAGACCTCTAAACATGCCTAAAGGGTCCAAAAACCCAGAACTCACAAATTCACTACCCCACTTGTTGATATACATAAGAGCACACATATGCATTCTTGCCATACAATATCAAAAACATTCATTCTCATTCATATACCCTTAGTTTCCATACATACATCACGTATACATGTATCTACATATGTCTAAGGGGTTATACATCATTTACATCATTACATTACATCACTTGACATCTATATGGCTATAATACAAGCATTTTACAACTTCTTTGCCAACCTCCATGTCTTCAAGTGGGGTGGCTCCCAAATTCCTTACTATTTTGCTCCACCTATACATGTTAGGTATGGGGAGGCAGTGAGATTCAAAGAATCTCAATTGCCCTATATAATTTTAATCATACATGATGGATGCATTATCATACAAATGGATGCCATGCATCGTCTATAAGCTACATGTGCATAACAAAAACATGATTTCCATTTCATAAAGTCTCAATTACATCAAAGGAGACTTTCAAGACCTTGGTTAGCCTCACCCACTTCTCTTGGGACTTTTGGACTTGCCTTACCTATTTCTCTTAGGGCTTTTGATAAAGTCTCACTCTTCTTAAGACTTTTGGCTTATCTCACCTATACTAAGGGACTTTTGGCTCATCCTTACCCTTGTCAAGGGACTATTGGTATCACCAAGTCTATTCATGTCTTATGCACACATAAAATTAATTTAATACACATAAGTGGCACCATATATATTCTTACTAGCTAGACATACTTTTCATAGTTCAAACAAACACACAAGCATCCCAAGCAAGAAAACATCCATGCACATACATGAGAGAAAGGTTAGAGGGCTATCTTGTAATGGATCATAATACTTTTCTCTTAGAATTCCCTTCCGCTTCATGGTCACACTTTTGCAAGGAGGGGGACTCATTTATCTTAGTCTATAAACACAAATGGAGCATAACTAAGTCATTGAAATAAAACTTAGCTCCTTACAACTCAAGACTTGGCTACTTGACTCACAATGCATCTTTGTGCTTTAATATGGGTCCTATAAGTCCATCTTCCCTTACAAGCCTCCTAACTTCATTCCAAGGCTTCCTTTAATGTTTCTTACTCATAATTAGCCCTTTTATAGCCTTAGAGCAATTTAAATTACTCCCTAGGTGTGACTTGTAGTTTAAGCCTAGATAATGCCTCTTTGGATACTCATGGAAGTGGTCCTACTTTTTCCCTTGAGGGAATAGCTCTTTACAATCTTTCTAGAGGTTTAAGGGACTCATACAAGCTCTTAGATATGCTAGAATAACTCTAGGAAAATTACACTTAAGCATTTGTCTTAAAACCTTAAGATTCTCAATCTTGGACTTCGTTGCTTCCCATTTGATTCTAATGGACTATTCTTAATTCTCACACTCTCAAGCACTTATTTCTCTCTTACTAAGGTTAGAATTCATCTTCCTCTAAGTGGCTAGGTCTGACCCAAATTTTACTAAAGAGAGACATTCAAGAAGAAGCCATTAAGACTAAAGCTTCCACTTGCAATAAGGCTCTCCTTCCGAGACTTCCTTCTACTACTTGGGCTAACCTGAAAATAGAACATATTGATGTCTAGATTCAAGAAAAGAGAAGAGAAGGTGGAGAAGAGACTTGGCATGAGAAGAAGCAAGGAAAGGAGTAAGGAAAGGAGCAAGGTTTCTCACCTTTCCAAAACTTCTTCCTCTCTTGGCTCTCCCTCCTATGTGCCTTTCTCTCTGGCCTCTCTCTCTCTCCTTTCAACTAGCTAAAAGTTGATCCAAAGGTGAGGGAGAGTTTTGGACATTTTAAGAAGTGATTTCCCTTTTTCTACACTTTTTCGGACTAAATCTCGCAATTACGGGAAACCGCCCTCGCTACGGCGAGCCTTTATCAGTTCCAGGTGCCCCCGTGCTCATTATAGCTGGCGCTATTGCGAGAAACTCTCTAAATTTTGTATCGATCCTCGAACTTACTATAGCCAACTAGCTTCTCGTTATAGCAAATAGGAACACTCGCTATAGCTAACAGCATTCTCGCTGTAGTGAACAAGTACACTCGCTATAGCTAATAAGTACCCTTGCCATAGCCTGTAGATTTAGAAAAAATTCAACAACCTTAAATTCTCATGTCTATGAAAATTTGGATATTATAGTATCAAGATGCTAAACCATGGCTATAAACCATTCACATAATTCAAACACACATATAAGCAATCAAAGACAAGTAACAAATCAAGAAATACATGTGAGAAAGATTAGAGAACTACCTTATGCTAAGAAACACAACTTCCCCCTTGCTTCTCTCTTGCTCTTCTCAGCCAAACACCCTTAATTAGGGAGATCTTGATTCTCTTGGCCTAGACATATCAAATGAAACTCAAATCAATCCTTGGAACCAAATCTAGCTTTATACAACATCTATACTAGCTCACTTGGTTTTAAACTCTAATATGGTCCATATATGACATAATGAAGCAACCACTTAAAATTATGCTCTTGGCTCCCAATTCTCATTCTTTCTAGGTCATATGACTTCATATAAACCCATTGAAGTCATCATAAACTCAATCTAGAAAGCCAAACTCTAGGTTACCTCTTTATGTCTAAATGGGACCTAAATTACCATCTCACAAACCGAGCTTCCTAAATTCAATTCATTAATTCTTCTAGCACCTATAATTCATATCTATGCCTCTTATACCTTTGGAATGAAAAAAAAATCTCTCCCTACATGGTTCAATCTCCTTGAGGCCAAGACCATCACCATAAAAAGGAGCCCATAGATTGCTTGATTTTTATTGAAGGGAATAACTCATGTAAAACTTCCTAGAGGTCTAATGGACACATACAAGGTCTTATATAAGCTAGAATATCTTTAGAAAAAATTAGATTTGGTCATTTATCTCAAAACCTTAAGATTTTCCAACTTGAATTTCTTTGCTTCCCTTTTGATTCCAATGGACTTATCTTAATTTCTACACTCAAACACATGTTTCTCTCTTGCTAAGGTCAAAATTCATCTCCCTCTAGAAGAGCTAGGTCTAACCAAAATTACACTAAGGAAGACATCCAAGAATAAGCAAAAGGAAGCCAAGAACCATACCTTATTTGTTTGCTTTCTCAAGGTGCTTCTACTTGCTTCTAGTCTCTCCTTCTAAAACTCTCTTGTTCTAATTAAACTGATCTCAAAATAGAGCTAAATCAACTTTGGAATCCATAGAAAAAAAAAAAAAGAGAAGGAGGAGAAATAGCTAGACAAAGGAAAGGCAAGAGAAGGCTTACAATTCCTCACCTTAAGCTCAAGTCCTCTTCCCTCTTCTTCCCCATGATGGAGTGCCCTAAGAGCTCTCTCCTAATCTGTCCAGACTAGCACATTTTGGTGGAGAGGGAGTGGCTAAGTCTAAACGCGTTTCTAAGACCAAAAAGGTAAAGTTATCCTACTTTTTCACTTTTCAATTTAGTCCCTAAATTATGGTTTCTTTATTTGGCTTCATTTCAATTCCTAAGAACCATCTTTTTCATCATAAAATTTGGATCCTCTAACTTATAAATTGCCTTTGGTTTCACCTAAATTGGATTTAAAATCATTTCAAACCATTCAGTCAAAGTTTCAGTCAACCCTTTGTCGAAATCACTTACCAGAGGAGTTTTAACTGTTCTAAGGATTCCTATGGTTTTAAAAGTCTCTGAGAACCCCCCAAGAGCTTAAATTTTTCATGTAAAAGTCTCTCGTGTGAGTTTTCTAAAATTTCTTAAAATTACAAAAATGCCCTAACTTATTTTTGCAAATTTTCTTAGCTCTTCTGGGTCTGGTTTCCAAGTAGCTCAAGCATTCAATCCTTATTTTTAGGGGTTTAGATTATCACTTTAATTTTATTTGGCCACTATAGCAATAATTTAATGAACTTCCTTTGAAAATTGCACATTTCTGGCCCCCTTTTCGACAAACTGGGTGTTACAATAAGATCATGGTTAATAGTTTAAGTGTCAATTTATGCCACGTTAGCTTTTTTGTAATTTAAGAATAATAATTTGTTTATTGACTAATCATCACATTAGCTAACCATAACATTCATATCCCTAAAATTTAGGAGAATAAGTCTTCAAACGTATTCTTTAATTTCCTTAACTTGGTCAACTCACGTATATTTCCTTATCTTCAACTAATCATGATTTACTATCTTTAGTAGATTTTATGGGTATTATCTTAAATTATAGACTAGAATATAGGAGAGTAGGCATGTGATAGAAAACTATCCATATTCAATGAATAGTTGCTTTCCTCAGCTGCACGTTATTAGGCCATTTTTTCTTAAATATTTCAAAAAAAATCAATAAATTAATACATGGTCTAAAGATGTGTTAACTCATCTTATCCTTGAAAGATCCCCAATTTAGCTAACTTGTTCAACAAACATGGCCCAATCCAATTGATATTATCCAATGACTTAGCTAAAGGTGGTTCACTTTATTAGTCCAAAGCTTGGTCCAACCAAAATATTTTTTATTGCTAACACTTTGCCTCTTACATCTTTTTAACTAATAACAACAAAAAGAAGCTGAAATGATGGATACTTTCTCTTTTTTACTTCACTATTTTACTAAGAAAAGGTTAGGACAAGTGCAAGAATAACCTTTACCCTTCTAAGTTAGGTTACCACTTCTAGAATGACTACTACCAAGGAAGCTATTCCTCTAATAACAATTCCTCTTCCTCCTGCCAATGCTTAGGACTAGGCTTAGTAAGTTTTGATTTTTTGGCTACCTTTATTGGGCTTTCTATTTTTTACTCTGTTCCTTTTCTGTTTTGCTAAACTTTACAAGATTTAATTAAGACGAGGTAGCTAGCATGTAGCTACCATTTAAGAACTAAAATCTTGAATGTTATCTTATATAGATGGGTAGTAAATCTTTAAATATTTCCTATTGATGCTTTTATTTAACTCTACTCCTTACATGCTCATTAGTTGATAAACACCATTAGGGATAACTCACCTTATAATGAAAGGGCCTTCCTTGTTTGGTGACCATTTGCCAAATTTCAAATCTTTAGTACCAATTAGCAAAATGGTTTTCCAAACTAGGTCATCTTCAATAAAATTTTTGTATCAAACTTGCTTGTTGTGTACCTTTGCCATTTTCATTTTATTTAGCTGAATATTATCAAAGGCCATTAGTCAATCTTCATCAACAAATTCTAATTCCAAGTAAAGAGACTAATGATATTAGCCTAACTTTAGATTGCTTTGCTTTGCAACTCTTAGAGATTTTATAGTTATCTCAAGAGATAAAATTGCATCTTTGCTGTATGTTAGTCAAAATGGCATGAGACTAGTTGTGGTATATTTAGAATTTCTATAGGCCCATAATACCTTAAATAACACTTCATGCCACTTTGAGGTTGATCTTCTAAAACTTTCTTAATCAAATGACTGAGAATTTTATTAGTATCCTCTACTTACCCATAAGCTTAGGCATAATATAAGATTGAATAGATCATTTTGATGCCATATTTTTTAGCAAAGGCTACCACTTTATCCCATATAAAAATTGCTCCTTAATTAACTGTAATTGTTTGAGGAATACCAAACATATAAATAATCTATTGTTTAATAAACATGATCAAGTCAACTTTCATGATGTTTATCATTGGTTGTGCCTTTACCTATTCTATGAAGTCATCTATCACCACAATTATAAGGCATGTCATTTAGATAAAAGAGGATAAATTTTGTAACACAATAAATTCTAGCTCATTTCATACTCTTAAATGGCATAATATCATGAAGAATGCAAGTCTCTCATAAAGAGGCAAGGGAAAATAATGAATATTTTTGCGTTGCGCCATATCTAAAAATTTATTTTTGTGTCACATGGACCATGTGAGCTCATGCTATGTATCCTCATATTTAATTACATCATTACATCTCATTTACATCCCAAAAAAATGCCTAAAACCCATGGAAACCGAAATGTAGCATGGAAGGTGGGAGTTTATTTTCCCGCCAGAATTGGCCTCTTTCCTAGGCAAACTTTGGAAAATCATAACTAAATCTATAAAACTCAAAAACATGTTCTCTTGATCATTCTGGAAAGCTCAAGATGTCTAATTTACACTAAAAATATGTCTAGACCATAAAATCCATCATGGAGGATGTTTGACATCCAAAAAGCTACTGAGGTCACTAGTTACTTGGGCTGCTGTTCAGATTACTGATACAAACTTCTAAAATTCATAACTAATTCTATAAAAATATAAATCATACATATTTAGTTATTAGGGAAAGATAAAAATGTTAAATTAACATTCAAAATAATTCCAGAATAAAACAGATACGTTTAGTCATCAGGAACCTATGGAATAGTAACTGAACTCCTGGGGCACCACTGGTACTAACAGTCATATTAAAAAATGCATAACTCTCTACTCAGACTTCCAAATGAGGTGATCTTAGTGGCCATAGAAATATTATAACTTTAGCTTATGGCTATAAAATTTCACAAGCATTGGACACCATTTGGCCATCGGGTGACACAAAACACAAAACTGCCAGTATGAATAGTGCCCATACCAGAATCCATGAAAAATCCCAACTTTGAAAATTTATTAAATATTCTCTAAACCTCTGAAAATTATTTTCTTTAGCTTCCCAAAAATCCCTTAAAGAGACCTAATTTCATACCATATTTCAGAGCAAGACTAACTCGTTTGGCCAAAAAGTGACGTAAGGTTCCATAATGGTCAATTTTGGCTCCATATAGGGTACCAAAGTTGCCAAATGGATTTCCCTTAGTCTTGGAACCTTTTGGGCAAGTCTAAAAGTATATTTAAGACTTGTGTAAGTTACCTAAATGGTCCTAAATCTCATACATCTCATTTTGGCCATTCAACCCCCACTTATACACATATCCATCAAACTTTCAATTCTCATACTTTGGCATTAGATACTCAAAACATATGCTAAAGGTCATACATCATATTCATACATATAAACATCACATAATGGTGTATTTATATATGTCTCAAGGGTCGTGATATATTTACAACATCATATGCTTTGTGAAGTCTCATTATGGATTCAAAAAGAATGAAAGATAGGCCTAGGGTTGTCAATCTCCTTCTTTCATGGTTGTTGGCTCCCTTCACCATAACTACTTAGTCCACCTAGCATGTTCGAGCATTAGAGAGGAGGGAATGAGATTCAAAGAATCCCAATAGCTCATCTTCCATTCAATCATACATAATATGTGCAAGCAAGTTTTACAAATGCATGCATGGAGACAATAAAAGCCATGGACATTTTAAAAGCAAAGTTGGCATGTGAACAACTCGTACAAATCATTCAAGAGCTCATCAAGTGTTTGGATTGGCCTCATACTTCTCCTCATGGGTTTTAGACTTGCTTCACCCATTTCTTGAGCACTTTAGACTCAACCATACTCTTGGGAGCCCACTTTGCTTTTGGGAGACTCTTTGCTTTGTCTCAACCAAGCTCAAGGGTTCTTGGCTCATCCTTACCAAAGGGAAGAGTTCTTGGCCTCTTCACACTCAAGCAAACTCATACAAACATCATGCACTCATTAGAAAACATAACATGGCATCAAGGATCATAGCATATAAAGGCATGCCAGCATACTTTTCAAAGCTTGAAAATACACATACACATATTCTAAAACAAGCTAAACACACATTCATGCATGAGAGAAGGTGGAGAGAGCTAACTTGTACAAATCTACACACTTTTCTCCTTGGATTTCCCTCCTTTGCCTCGGCTATACACCCATAAAAGTGTGGGGATGGTTTCTCTTCGCCTAGACATGATTTAAGGAAGTTAATTAGGCTCATGGAATGAATTCTAAAGCTACACAAATTGCCTTGGCCCTAACTTGCCTTATAAGCCTCATTATGGTCTATATAGGTACCTAATGAAGCAACACCCCTCAATTAACTTCTAGACTCCATCCTTTCTTCTCAAATATGACTCTTGACTCCATTTAAGTCTCTTGGAGTCATCACACAATTAAAACAAGGAGCCTAAACACATGTTGCTTCTTTAGGTCATAATATGGAACCTAAAGTACCACTTCACTTTCTATGAGTTCTAAATTTTTTCTAAGGCTTCCTCTTATATTCATTCACCATATATGACTCGAAAATGGCCTTAGAAAAATTTGGAACTCTCCCTAGCTAGGTGAACTTGCTTAGGCCAAGACTATGGGTGCATTGGCTTTCCATGGCATTCTCTTTGTTTTCTTGAAGGAGGAAGCATGTGGGGAGCCTTTTAGGGACCTTAGGAGCATGTTTTAACATTCAATTAAGCCTAAAAACATTCATATAAAATCAGATTTGCAAGGGAGCATTTGGATCCCTAATGGTTCCATCTTGTTTCCTAATGCTCATTTCTTAATTCTATTAGTTCATTCTTAATCCTTGCCACCTAAAACCCCTAATCCCTCCATAAATTAGACAGAAAATAGCCCCTAAGAATTGGGCTCATGGTGGCCAAATTCGTGCAAGAGGAAGGGGGAGGAAGAAACTACCAAAGAATGGAAGTTTTGCCTTGTTTTCTTGCTTTCTCTTGGTTGCTTTTCACTTTCCTTGGTTTCCTCCCTTCAAACACGAATTTTTTATCTTTATTCTACCCCCAAAATAGATTTAAAAACACCATCAAACCCATAGAAATAAGGAGGAGAAGGAGGAGAAGTAACTTGCTAAGGAGAAAGCTAGATTTTCCATGGAATTTCCTACCTTTCCTTAGCTTTCTCCTCCCTCCAAGAGTGCTCCTTCTTGTGCACTTAAGAGAACTAATTCTCCTCTCTGTTCTGGGCAGAAGAAAGATGGAGGAAAATGAGGGCAAGAGAGGGCGTGAGTTTAAGAAGCTTCTTGTTAAAATTGTTTCCAATTTTGCCCTTCACAATGGCATTTCTGGTTTGACTTTGTTTTAGCTCCTTTTTGAGAACCATCTTTTCCATCATAACAAATAGGTTCCCAATTTAATAAAATGCCTTTAGAATTACTCATTTTTGAGCTAAAACCTTATCGAACGAACCGATCAAAGTTCAAGTCAACTGACGTTGGAAAACGTCCACCGGAGGGGATTTAACTGTCTCGGGACTTTCCATGATTTTCAGGGCCTCTGAGAACCCCGAAGGACTCAAAACTTTCATTTAAAAAGCCTTCCTGTATGTTTTCCAAAAGTCCACTTATTTACAAAAATGCCACTAGTCTTTCGGTAAATTTTTTGAATTACTCCGACCCCAGTTTCTGGGTAACTCAAGGCTTAAATCCTCATTTTCTATTATTTAAAATTTTATCCTAATTTTATTTGGCCTTGAATCACTCATCTCAAGGGACTTGCTTTGAAAACTGACTCATTTCAGTATTTTACGAAAAATCAGACGTTACAAATTTCACCTATCAAATCTAAAGCTCATCACCTAAACGAGCAAGCCTTGATGATTGGATGTAATTCATCAGCTAGTACCTTTCAATGAGACCATGCAACTGATAAGCTTCTTATCCTTTAACATGCTTTAAGTAATTAGCCATTATAGTTAGCTAGTAATGACCATGTTTATGGATTAACCATCTTATCTTAGATCTAGATCTATATGAACCACAAATTTATTTATAGACTTCTCTCATGATTTGAGTATTTCAAAAATATACCCTTATATCCATTTTCATACAAATCTTTATCTATCAAGATGTGCCTTAGGGCCCTTTGTTTGAGCTTAAAATCTATTAGGGATGAAGGATTTTTCAAATAGTTGATTAACTTTATCCTCTAATTAGTAAAAAATGGATGTTGATTAATAGCTATAACATCATATGTTTGGAGGATTTCTTGATCATTTTTGAAACTTATAGGTTTAAATCCAAAGGCTTGCTGAGCTAGATCATTAGCTTCCACATTTTCAATCCTTGGCATATGCATAATTATTACATTGCCAAACTGATAAAGAAAAGTGTTATATACTTCATAATATTACATTAACTTTGGATTAGTACATCAATATTCTCCAATAAGCTATTTAATAATTAGTTGACAATCTCCTATTATTTGAATGAACTAAGCTTTCGTGTGGCCTAGTAGCTTGAGTCCAAGAATTATGTAATATCTGGTACCTCTATAAACGTGAGAAATGTAATGCCCAGTTTCTCGTAAACATATGTAATTCACCAAATATAAAAGAAATTCTCTCAAATAGAATGACTTGAGTCCAATAAAATTAGAATAATATTTTAAACCTCAAATAATGATGATCCAAGATCAGAGGTACCCTAAAATTGAAGTCAGAATAACCAAACGAAATTTAACGAAAATGTAACAAAACATAATGGCATTTTCTTAATTTTGGGCACTTTTTAGAAAACTCAAAGTAAGGGATTTTTAAATGGAAAAAATGAGTTTCTTAGGGTTCTCAGAAGCTCTAAAAATCATAAGAAACCCTAAAATGGTTCAAACCCCTCCAGTTTATGTTTTAAAGTGTCAGTTGACCCGAACTTTAACTGGTTTATTGGGTTTTAATGTAGTTTAGATCAAACTAAAGATATTTTATGAATTAGAGGACCTAAATTTTATGATGGAAAAGACAGTTCTAAAAAAAGAGTTAAAATGAGCCTAAACGGAGCAAACAGGCGCGTAGGGGCAAAATGGTCATTTTGAAAAATTGTAAAAGAGACTTCTTAAGTAAGATTACACCTCATCACCTTCTCTAAGTTCCATTTGCAGAAAATTGAGCAGCCATAGCATGACATTAATGGGGGAGAGAGAGAGAAGAAGTTTAAGCTTCTGTTTAGATAAGTAAACGACCCCGTTTCATCCCGCGCCAATTAGGAAAGTTATTCCTGTCTCTAAGAGCTCTCTAATGGTGGTTTTATTTACTTAAAAACTTGAAAATTCAATTCTAACCCAAGCCAAAAAGGAACTCTCTTCAAGAAACATATTGGTGAAAAATAATCTATGCGAAGAGAGCTTTATTTTAAGATAAGACTTTATTTGAAACACTTGTAAAATCTTGTGTTTCCAAGCCATTTAAGCTTTAGTCTAAAGAGATGAAGTAAGAAAGAGAGTTTTTCTTCATGTGTTCTTGATGAAACTAAGGGTTATGGAATGTAAGGAACAAGTATATGCAAAGAAATCCAAGAAAGAGCCATTGATTTGCAAGATATCTAGCCTAGGGTTTCACTTGCACCTTAGTTTATAGGAAGCATTCTAGTTATAATTTAAGGTATCTAAAAATTTATGTGAGTCCCTAAGATACCAAGAGAGCTTCCCACATGCTCCTCCCATCAAAGAAATCAAAACAACTCCTCTGGTGTCCTTAAGAAGCATAGCCTCGACTAAGGAGGGTTCATGCACCTAGGGAGTGTTTTAATTTTTTTCAAGCTTAGTTTTGCATCATTTATGATAGGAGAGATGAGAGAAAGCCTTGAAAAAAATTTAAAATTCATGGATAGTGAGATGGTATTATAGGTTCTATATTAGGACCTAAAGAAGCAACACGTAGTTAGACTCCTTAAATTAATTGTGTAATGACTCCAAGAGTCTTAAAAGGAGTCAAGAATCATAGATGGATGGAAAGAATGGAGCCAAGATCATGTTTTCCTATGGTTGCTTCATTAGGTGCTTTATGGAACCCTAATTGAACCATTTGAGCCATCTAGCTTTTCAAGTGCATGTATAGCTTTAGAATTTGTTCCAATAGTGTAATTGGCTTTCATATGATGTATATAGGCCAAGGGAAACAAGTTCCACCTTCTTGTGAGTATGTGGCCATGGGAGAGGAACCAAGTTCAAGGAAGAAAGTATGCATTTGTGACAAAGGTAGCTCGCTCTTCTTTCTCTCATGCATGAATGGATGTTTGCCTTGTCTTGAATGTGTGTATGTATGTTGTTGAGCCATAAGAATTGTTTTAGCATGTGTCTAAATACCATGGTACCATGATGCTTTGTTATGCATTCATATGACACTTTGTGAACTTGCTTTGGTTTGCTTGAGTATGGTAAAGCCAAAAACCCTCTAGCCGTGGTGAGGATGAGCCAAGAACCTTCAAGAATGGTTGAGACAAAGCAAAGACTCTCTTAAGAGCAAGGCTTAGTTCAAAGCTTTTAAGAAAAAGGGTGAGGCAAGTCCAAAATCCTTGAAGAGAATGGGTGAAGCTAAACCACTTACTTGGCAAGCCTATGAATGTTTTGTATGACTTCTTGAATGTTAGAAAAGTTTCATGAATGATTATATGCCATATGATAGCCATGCATGCATTTCTAAGTATGGATTTGCATTCTTTATGTATGTTTGAAAGGGAGAAGAGCTATTGGGATTCTTAGAATCTCATCCTTTCCTTTCCACATGTCTAGGTGGTCTAAGTGAGCTAAGGAATGGAAGCCACCAAGCCTAAAGGAAGAAGATTGACAACCAAGTATGTGATTTTGCCATTTTGTAGCTATATGAAAGGGATATGATGTAATCCAATATTGTAGATAATATGAGCTTATGAACATATGTAATTACATGAATATTTGATGTGTGAATGAGATGTGATGCCATATGGATGATATTGCATGATTTGGACATTGAATACTATAGTTGAGTTTATGTGTTCTTGCGTATATTTTAGGGTGAGAGTGTGAGTTTGTAAAATCTAGATTTGTGCACCTTTGAGACATATTTATTGGATCTTTTTGGTGCTTTCCCAAGTGCTCAAGTAGCCATAGTTGTCTTAGAAGCAATTTTGGACCATTTGAAACCCTTAGAAGACACCAAAATGGCATATTTCTAACCTAATATCAAAATCTGACCAAATGAACAAATTTGCTCATGAAATTTGGCATGCATATAGATCTCATCTAGATCTTTCTGAGAAGCTAAAAATCAAATTATTTGGAGCTGTTTGGAATTAATTATGATTTTTCAAAGTTGGCATTTTTTTTTATTGTTATGGTAAAAGCACTGTTTATATAGTCAGTTTCTTATGCTATGTCATTTGAAGGCCAAATGGTATCTAATACCCATAAAATTTCATAGGCATAAAATAGAAATAATAATATTTTTATGGCCATTGAGATCACCCCAATTGGACACTTGAATAGGGAGATATGAATTTTTGAAGTTGAAGAACAATGCTAGTAATGATAGACAACCTTGGGTATTGTTCCAATGACTAGACATCCTTGTTGTGGTATGGATTTATTGTTATCATAAATTAGACATCTGTAGCTTTTTAGAATGGTATAGTGTGCTTGATTTCAATTTTTTTAGAATTAATTATAATTTTTCAAAATTCATGACAGAAAGCTAAAAAATCAACCCGAGGCTGCACACATCATTTTCATGCATATACTCCATTAGCTCGAGTTCTAGGCCACTTCTTGGGATAGTTTTGAGTTGTATTTGTGTATTTAAATTTAAAAATGGGATAGATGAGTTCATATGGTCCATGAGACAAAAAATGAAAAATTTATCCATTATGTAATACAAAATAAATGAATATTTATAATAGTTTTCCTTGGTAAGCTTGTATGATCCAAGGAAGTGAGACTAGAAATGATGAAAGAAGAGCTTCTATAAATATGGTGTTACACTTATAAGGTTTCGTATTTAGCTTCATTATTTAAAAAAAAAACCTGATTTTAGCTTAAACATGAATTTTCTAGTTTGCCCAATTGGGTTGCTTATAGTAATTCTTGCTCTAGCACCCTTACAAGTTCTAGACCTATTGAACATTAATAACCAAGGTTTAAGATGTATAAAATGGTTAGCTTTTTCTAAGGGATCTTTAACATTAATACATGGATGTTGAGTTAGGAAATCGGCTAAGACCTACCCTTTAATGACCCTTTGTGGAACATATTTTAAAGTAAAAGTGATGAGTATATTTACACACTTAAATAGACATAATTTTAAGATTTTAAGTAGTATAAATTTTAGATATTGTATGGATAATAAGCTAATTATATATAAGAAAAATTATGTTTAAAGACCAAGAAGTAAAAAAAAAATTTTTTAAGGACCTGTTATCACTAGATTTAATTGTTTGTTGCTAAATTTAGTAATAATTATCCTAAAACAAGTGATAACAAGTCCTTAAGAATAAATTTCTTTACTTTTGAGTCCTTTATTATAATTCTCCCTTATATATATATATATATATATATATATATATATATATATATATATATATATATATATATATATATATATATATATATATATATATATATATATATTTTCATAGCTAGTTAAAGAAAATATAGGGAATTCTATTACATAGGTAATTTATATTCCCTTTTTAGATTTGAAGTAATATAAATTTTAGATATTATATGGATAATAAGTAGATATATATCTCTTTCTATAGTTAGTTCAAGAAAATAAAAAGAATTATGTTACATAGCTTATCCATACTCCCTTTTTAATATTTATACAAAAAGAAAATAAAGATAAAGATGTGACAAAGAAGGCTTATCCATATTCCCTTTTGAGATTTTAAAAAGAAAATAAAGATAGAGATGCGACCAAAAAAAGGCTTATAAAAGGAAAGGCTGTGGGCACACAAAGAAGAACTTATATTCAAAATCTACTCTTATTTTTGTCTTCCCATATATTCTTTTCAATTTCTTTTTCTTTTTACCTCTTTACAAATTTGTATAATTTTTTTTTTTTAGTTTTTCAAAGGCATGAGTGGCTATTTTTAATTTCCTACTCAGTGTTATTGAGGGTTTGGCTCAATGAACAATTTGTAAGAGTCTTGATTTATTTGTTTTTCTTTCCTTGAGTATTGAAATATTTTTTATTTTTATGACATTATTATTCAATTAATTTAAATTGGTACCTTGTTTTAATTGAATAATTATTACTATATAAATTTGTAAATCTATACTTGTTTATTAGATTTAATAGAGTGACAATTCAATACCTTTGATAAACTAAAATTATCTTTGTGTATTCATAAAAATATTTTTTCTATTTTAAAACATACGAGCATATGTATTGTTGAATGGTGATTGGTGACTTTTCTTATTTTTAACATTGTTCATAATTTAAATTCTGATAGCTCATTTGGGATTAATTAATGAACAAGATTTAATTGGAAAACTTGTCCCATTTAAACACCTTTAAGGAAGAGTAAAATATCATAACTAATTAATGTTCATAACCAATCAATTTTAGAAGAAAAATTATTTATATTTCTTTTGAAGTTTTCGATAATGAAATTGGTTGAGCTAAACTAGAAATAAACCTTGAATTAGAGTTGTTTACATTGAATTCATTCAAAACATATTTTTTGAATTTATTTATTGCTATTTTATTAAAAAGAAAAAAAATTTCTAATTTTTTTCTTCTATATTTTAATTTCAAATTAAATAATTTGGTTAGCTCCTATAAAATACAACCTTACTCATTCTATCTACCATAAAAATTATTTTGAGAGTAAGAAATTATTTTTGGTGGCTTCGATGCCCATTAAATTTTTGTGTCATTGTTGGGGACTATTGTCATTGTTTAATCTAAATTTTTCCTTATGTCATTCTATTTGGTTTTGCCGACTTGAATTCTGCCTAAGACCAATAGTGATGGCATAATGAAGGGAGGGAGGAGAGAGAAAGGAAAGAAAGCTAAATAAGTAAGCATATATGCAAAATCTCATGTTATGGTAGTTAGTAACCTTGCTCTACTCTTCATGCTCTTTCTAATGGTGGTTTCCACTTCATGAAAAGGATGATTTTGGTGGCTGACCTGATAAGAAAAAGTGGAGATTTGGAGTAACCAAATATAACAAGAGAATCACCATTTAGTAAGCTTTCAAATGAGGTATGTTATGCAATAAAAAAACTTATTTTTCTTTGAATTCCAATGGCTTCCATATTAGGTCTAGAGAGAGAAACTAGAGAGGGAAAGGAATTCAAGCCAAAACAAGGTAGAGATAAGGGTATTCAAGCATGAGAAATAAGAATATGTAATTAGATTTAAAAGAAAAGTATTAGGAATCAAGTTATGTGACTTAGGATTCTTAGTGCACCTAGCCAATTTTGAAGCTTCCTAAGGATAATTTAGCTTATGTAATAATATTTAAGAGTTCATAAGAGGTCTAGGAAGCTTCACAAGTGCCTAATCCCTAAAGAAAAATTGCGAAAGTCCATGAGTGCCTAATGCTCTTCTATGTCTTGGCCTAAGCTATACCAAGCACCTAAGAAGAGATTTAAAATTTTCTAAGCCTAGAATGAGACCAAATATGATGGATGAAGATGAGAGGAAGCCTTAGAAAAATTTTAGAAGCCATAGATTGAGAGTTGGAGCTGTAAGTGCAATAATGTGTAATAATGAAGCAACATATAGCTAGAATCCTCAAAATGATTCTATGATAGCTTCAAGGAATCTAAATGGAGTCAAGAATCATAAATTGAAGGAAAGAATGGAGCCAAGGGTATGAATTCTTATAGTTGCTTCATAAGGTGCTTTGTAGAACCATAATTAAGCCATTTAAGAAAGTGAGCTTCCTTAGGGTGTGTATGGTGTTAAAGTTTATTTCAAGTATGTGATTGGGTCCTATTTGGTGTGTCTAGGCAAAAGGAAACATACTCCACCCACCTACAAGTGTTTGACCAAAGGAGGGGAAGAGCAATCAAGGAAAAGTGTGTGTGTTTGCATTCAAGGTAGCTCTCTAACTTTTCTCTCATACATGCTTAATTGTTTTCTTGTCTTTGGATGTGTGTATGTATGATTTTACCATAAGAAATGTTTCTAGTGATTTTCTACATGTCATGGTACCATTATGTGCAAAATGGGCCTTGTAAATGTATTTTGATGTCAAGAATTATGACTATGAGTTGTATATATGATGTAGACACTTAAGCACACTCAAATATATGTAGACATGGTGTATGTAATGATTTTGAAGCAATATGAATGAGAATGTATGATTTTGACACCAAAGACCCCTTATGCATCTTGATTTCCAATGTGTATGTGTACATGTAACATAGTGGAAATGAGCTCTAAGAGGTTTTGAACCAAATGGCATGTCTCCCTAGGCTGTGATTATGGTTTTGGTCCTGCCCAAGTGGCCTTAAACAATGAAGGAAGCAAGTTGGCACCATTTTGAACCATTTGGAGTCTTAAAAGTTGCCATTTTGTGTGCTGAACCAAAAAGTGACCAAATGAGCAAAACTTTTCATTAAATTTGGCCTACGTATAGATATCATCTAGAGATTTTTGTAGAGATAAAGAGCACCTAAATTGGAGCTCCATAGAATTTATTATGGGTTTTCAAAGTTGGGAAAAAATTTAAGAATAGCTGGGCACATTATTCATTTAGTCAATTCCTTTCCCTATATTAGGACAAATAATGTCCAATGGCTATGAAATGTTATTGGCATAAACTATACATGATAAGATTTTTGCAGCACTTGAGAGCACCCAATTTGGAGGTCTGTAGAGCGAGAACCAAAATTTTGAAATTTCATATCGGTATTAGGGGCGTAGCAACACCTCTGGTACTATTCCATCAGATTCCATGGCCTTAATGCTTTGTTTTTGGCCTATAATTATTTTTACCCTCTAGTATACATCCATAGCTTTCCATAATATTATGGTTTGCTAGGTTTTAATGTTTCTAGAATTATTTATGAATTTTTGAAATTCATATCTGTAACTTGTGATAGCAAACCTAGGTAGCTAGACTTTTGGTACTTTTCTATTATCAATCATGGTACATCTGGTGTTTTCATGGCTTGAAATGATTTTTAACCTATATTTGACATTCAAAGATTTCCAAAAAGTTATCATTTACTTGATTTCAATTTTTTAAATTTAGTTATAATTTTCCAAAGTCTACACTAGAAATTTGGTATTGGAACCTGAGAGCATGTAGCCTTCAAATCTGAATGGTTTGTAATTTTCTATGATGTGTATGAATTGAATAGATGGAGTATGAGTAAAGGATAATATTCATGGGTTCACGGGGTCCATGGAGCATAAAATGAATTTTTAATGCCTTATCCAATGCAAAAATATTTTATTATTTTATTGCTTTTCCTATGAATATCACATGTGTAAAGCTTGTTTATGGAAAAGAAATCCTAGGGGCTTAAGGTATTACAAGAAGGCTATAAAACTTCAAAGGAAGCTCAACACCATCTTAACCCATTAGTGATGGAAGTAGTCAAAAAGGAGATTTTAAAGCTACTTTATGTCGACATGATTTTTCCAATTTTTGACAGTAAATGCGTAAGTCCAATTTAAGCAGTATCTAAAAAGACTAGCTTCACAGTAGTTAAGAATTATAATGGTGAGTTAATTTAACCCATGTACAAAATGGATGGAGAGTCTATATAGATTATAGGAAGCTAAATGTTTCAACTAGAAAATATCACTTTCCATTACCTTTTATTAATCAAATGCTTGAAAGATTAGCTAGTTATTCACATTATTACTGTCTAAATGATTTTTCAGGTTTTAATTAAATTCTTGTGGCACCCAACGATCAAGAGAAAACAAAATTCATATGCCCCTTTGGTACCTTTGCCTACCATCACATGCCATTTGGTTTATATAATGCTCTAGCAACATTTTAGAGATGTATGGTTAGTATTTTTTCAAATTATGAGGAAAATATTATAGAGGTATTCATGGATGATTTTATCATTTATGGGAATTCATTTGATGACTGTTAGGAAAATTTGATTAAAGTGCATAAATGATACATTGAAACTAATGTAGTGTTTAATTATGAAAAATGTCATTTTATAGTTGATTAAGGATTAATACTAGGCCATATGATATCTTTAAGGGGAATAGAGGTTAAGTCAAAAATTAATTTAATTAGATCCTTACCTTATGTAATATCCAGTTCTCTGAAAACCAGAAAAAAAGTGAGAAACGTAACGTACGATTTCTCTGTAAACGAACAAAATTCACCGGATACAAAAGGAAGTCCCCCAAAATGATATAGTTAAGGTCCTAAAAAATTTAGAAAGCATTCTAGACTCCTAAAAATGAGAATTCCAAGTTCAGATGGAAGGAAAAATGGAGCTAGAATGAAGAAATAATTTCTGATGAAAAGCTTATGAAATGTAATGGAGCTAGAGTTCTCAAAGGCCTTGAAAACCATGGAAAGCGCCAGGATAGTTAAATCCCCCCCAATGGACGTTTTCCAATGTCGGTGTGCCCAAACTTTGATAGATCCATTTGGAAAGGTTTTAGCTCCGATTTGAGTGATTCTAAAGGCATTTTTCTTAATTGGGAACCTAAATTTTATAATAGAAAATACGGTTCTAGAAAAGGAGTTAAAACGAAGGATAAACGAAAATGCAAAGTATGAAGGGCAAAATTAGAATTTTTGAAAAAGTCACTTTTCCCTACCTATATATAGGTGGTGCCTCACACTTGCCCTCATTTCTCTTCAGATTTTCCAGCCCCAAATCAAAAGAAAAACCCTAAGAGGGAGAGGTGCCCAAGAGAGGAAGAAGGAGGAGGAAAAAAAACAAGCTTAAGGGTATGTTTTCATGGTGATTTTCCTTGCTTTTCTTCATCCACACCTCCTCTCCTCCCTTCTCCTTTGTTTCCTTGGATTAAAATGAGGTTTATAAATCCAATTCAAGGGAGATATTCAAGGGAAAATTCGGATTTGAATAGAGGAGCTTGGAGAAATCAAGATTCAAGCCAAACTAAGCAAGAAAACAAGGTAAAAATGCATCCTATAGTTCATATCTTCCATGGCCCTTCTTCTCCATTTCGACCTAACCTAAGAACCATAGGAAGATCTGATTTTCAAGCCCAACCAAGCATGATTTTTAGGTATTTGATGGAGAGGAATAAGAATATGCAAAGGAAACCATGAAATAGGCATTAGGATTCAAGATGTAAAACCTAGGGTTTCTAGTACACCTTTCAAATTCTGAAATTATGTGATGCTTCCTTGGCCTAATTAAGAGTTTAAATGAGCTCTTAAGATCTCTAAGATGCTTCCCACATGCTTCCTCCTTCAAGAAAACAAAGAGAATTTTAAGGAGGCCAAAAAGGGGCATAATCTCAACTAAGCAAGGTTGAGGTAGCTAGGAAGAGTTTTAAATTTTTCTAAGGCCATTCTTGAGTCATATTTGATGAATAAAAATAAAGGGAGACCTTGGAAAAAATTTGGAACTCTTAGAAAGTGATTTGGTGCCTTAGGTTCCATATTATGACCTAAAGAAGCAACATGATATTAGGCTCTTTGTTTTAATTGTGTAATGACTCCAAGAGGCTTAAAAGGAGTCAAGAATCATATTTGAAAGGAAAGAATAGAGTTTAGAATTTATTTGAGGAGTTTTGCTTCATTAGGTGCATTTATAGACCATAATGGAGTTTATAGAGCAATCTAGCATCTAAGCACATTGTATAGTCTTAGAGATTGTTTCATGAATCTAATTAGCTCCCATAAATTGTATATAGGCCAAGAAAAACCATCTCTACCAATTTGTGGGTGTGTGCCTGAAAGAGGAGGCTTGAGTCCAAAGGAAAAAGTGTGTAATTGTGTGTAAGGTAGCTTTCTCCACCTTCTCTCATGCATAGATATGTGTTTAGCTTATTTTAGAATGTGTGTATGTGTATTTTCAAGCTTTGAAAAGTATGCTAGCATGCCTTTATATGCCATGATGCTTGATGCCATGTTATGTTTTCAAATGATTACATGATGTTTGTGTGAGTTTGCTTGAGTGTGGAGAGGCCAAGAACTCTTCCCTTGAGTGAGGATGAGCCAAGAACCCTTCAGCTTGGTTGAGACAAAGTAAAGAGTCTTCCAAAAACAAAATGGGCTCCCAAGAGTATGGTTAAATCCAAAGCTCTTAAAGAATGGGTGAGGCAAGTCTAACATCCATCAAGAGAAGTGTGAGGCCAATCCAAACACTTGGTGAGCTCTTGAATGTCTTATATGATTGATTCACATGTCAAGTTTGTTTTTAAAATGTCCATGACTTCCATTTCCCTATGCATACATTTGTAAAACTTGCTTTGCACATATTATGTATGATTAAATGGGAGATAAGCTATTGGGATTCTTTAAATGTCATCCTCTCCTCTTCAATGATCTCACATGCTAGGTGGACTAAGTGGATATGCCAATGAGAGCCAATAACCATGAAGAAGGGAGATTGACAAGCATATGTCTAGTTTTAGTTATGTTAGAACCATACTTATGTACCTTGATGTATATGATGATATAGATAGTTTATGAACCTTGAGACATGTATAAATATGCTATTATGTGATGTTTATAACTATGGATATGATGTGTGAGCTTTAGAATACAATTTGAGTTTATAATGTCCAAATGTCCAAATGTGCAATGTGAAAGTATGATGCAAATATGCATAAGTATGAGTTGAATGGCCAAAATGAGATGCATAAGATTTGGGACCATTTGGGCAGCCTACACAAGTATTAAATATACTTTTATACTTGCCCAAAAGGTGCCAACACTAAGGGGAGGCCATTTGGCAAGTTTGGTACCTTACATGGAGCCAAATTTGACTACAACAGAACCCTATATCACTTTTTGGCCAAATGAGTTAGTTTTGATTTGAAATTTGGCATGCAAGTAGATCTCATTGAAAGCTTTTTTTATAAGCTAAAGAAAATAATTTTTGGAGGTCTAGATAATATTTGATGAATTTTCAAAGTTGGGATTTTCTATTGATTATGGTATGGTCACTGTTCACACTGGTAGATTTGTGTTTTGTGCCACCTGATAGACAAATGATGTCTAATGCTTGTAAAATTTTATATCCATAAACTAGAGGTTATAAGCTCTCTGTGGACATTGAGATCACCTCATTTAGAGGTCTGAGCAAAGAGTTATTCATTTTTTAAGTTGGCTGTTGTAGCAGTGGTGCCCCAGGAGTTTAGTCACTATTCCATAGGATTCCAATAGATAAACGTGTCTTTCTCATCCTAGAATTATTTTTAGCATCAATTTAACATTTTTAGCTTTCCTAAATGACTGAATTTGTGTGATTTCAATTTTTATATAATTAGTTATGAATTTTAGAATTTTGTATTAGTAATCTGAAATAGCAGCCAGGCAGCGGCAACCTTAGTAGCTTTTTGAATGTCAAACGTCCTTCATGATAAATGTTATGGTCTTTTAATATTTTTAGTGTGAATTATATATTCTAAAATTTCTAGAATGACCAAGATTGCATGATTTTGATATTTCTAGATTTAGTTATAATTTTCCAAAATTTGCCCAGAAAAGAGACCAATTCTGGCCGAGAATGAACTTCTATTTTCTATGCCCCATTCGGTTTCCATGAGTTGTGGGCATGATTTTGTGGTGCAATTGAGTTGTAATGATGTAATTAAATATGAGGATGTATATTATGAGCTCACACGGTCCACGTGACACCGAATGAAATTTTTAGATATAGTGCAATTAGAATTTAATCCATTATTTATATCCCATTTTCTTACAACTCTTAAGTAATGCATGTTATGGAGTATGTTAATCACATAAGGAAGGCTAGAAAGATATGGTATTACACCTTACCCCACATCAGTGTAGGAATTGCATTCTTTCCTTGGTCATGCAAGTTTTTACCAAAGGTTTATAAAGGATTTCTCAAGGATCTCTCATTCTCTCTGCAATTTACTATAAAAAGATATCCCTTTTGATTTTGATGAGAACTACAAAAAGGCATTTGACCAATTTAAAGAGTTGTTGACTTCAGCTCCTATCATTTAACCACCAAATTAGGAGTACCCTTTTGAAATTATATATGATGCCAACAATTATGCAGTAAGAGCAATGCTTAGTCAAAGGATTGGAAAGAATATTCATGCTATACATTATGCCTCAATGACACTTGACAATGCTTAAAGAAATTATTCTACAACAGAGAAAGAGTTATTTGCTATAGTGTTTGCTTTAGAAAAAATTTAATCATATTTTTATGCATTAAAGTTATTGTTTTTTCATATCATAAAGCTCTAAAATATTTGCTTGGCAAAAAGGAAGTTAAACCCCGCTTGATAAGATGGATTCTACTATTATAAGAATTTGACAGAGAGATTCAAGATAAGAAAGGAGTAGAAAATTTATTTACAGATAATTTGAGTCGACTGGTACTTAATGAGGAGGTTGGACCAGTTCAATATGCATTCCCAGATGAGCATCTTTTTGAAGTAAAAAATTCAACACCCTGGTAATAAATTATTTAGTTACTAGAACACTCCTCAATATTTGACTAAGGCATAAAAAGATAAAATCAAAAGTAAGTCTAAATATTATATATATGACCCATATTTATAGAAACATTGTTTTGACCAAATAATTTGTAGGTGTGTTTCTGAAACTAAAATTCCACCAATCTTAGAATTTTGTCATTCATATGCATGTGGTGGACATTTTAGCCCTAAAAGAACAACACAGAAAGTCTTAGAATGTGGATTATATTAGCTAAATTTGTTTCATGACTCATTTGTTTTATAAAGTATATGGTAATTGTCAAAGAAATGGTAGTTTAAGCCATAAAGATCAAATGCCATTGAACCTGATTTTAATATGAAAAATTTTTTATATATGGGAAATCGATTTTATTGGGCCTTTTCCATTTTCTTTTGGTAATTCTTATATTCTTTTAGCTGTTGACTGTGTTTCAAAATAGGAGGAAGTAAAAGTAACTAGATTTAATAATGCTAAAACTCTTGTTAGTTTTGTCAAGAGTCATGTTTTTACCAAGTATGAAATATCCAAAGCAATCATTAGTGACTGAGGCACTCACTTCTGCAACCATGTGGTTGAAAGCTTGTTGAAAAAATATAATTTAACTCACAAAATTTCAATAGCCTACTATCCACAGACAAGTGTTCAAGTGGAAGTGTCCAACAAGAAGATTAAATTGATTCTTGAAAAGACTGTTAACCCAAACAGGAAAGATTGGAGAACTCGACTAGATGATGCCCTCTGGGCGTACAAAATTGCATATAAAACTCCTATCAGTATGTTTCCATATCGCCTAATTTTTTGGAAACCCTACCACCTTCCTGTAGAATTAGAGCATAAGGCTTATTGTGCCATTAAATAGTGCAACATGAACATGGATGAGGTAGGTGCACATAGGAAGTTATGGTTGCAAGAACTTGATGAGATAAGAAATGAGATCTTTGAAAATTCTAGAATATATAAAGAGAAGACCACACTCTATCATGATAAACATATTTCTTGAAATAATTTTGAAATTGGTAAAAAATTTCTCTTATTTCATTATAAACTTAAGCTCTTTTGTGAAAAATTAAGGTCCCGTTAGGTTGGATCATATGTTGTCACTAAGGTGTTTCATCATGGTGTAGTTGAAATTCATAGTCTTCACACTGATAATAGGTTAATAGACATCATCTAAAACTTTACTATGAAGGATTTTATGTCAACAACTTATAAGTAATTGAGCTACAACTCCCAATTTATGAAAGTTGAGTAATGAGGCATTCTGTTTAGCCATAGACATTAAATAGAGGCACTTATGAGAGGCAACCCACCATTAAAAAAATTTAATCTTTTTAGTTTTATCTTATTTTATGCTTTATTTAATAAGTCTACCACATTTTAAGTAATGTCTCTCCTCTTTATTTATTTTATTGCCCCTTTATTTTGATTAAGAGTTACTACTCTTCCCCTTTAGACTTGTTACACGAAAGTTATGGGAAGCTCTAGGAATATCAAACTACAACAAAGCCATCTATAAACTAGGGGATTCTCAGTTCCCTCTTCTTTATACTTTTATATATGACTACAACATTGAGGACAATGTTGATTTTAAGTGTGGGGGAGGGGTTTTGTTAATTTTTATAGTTACAATTGCACTCATTTCGATAATTATACTGAGTTAGAGAGAATTTTAATGATCTTTGAAAAAAAAAAATTGTTACTATTTCTTATTATTCTCCTATTTTAATAAATTAGTTGTTATTTATAAATTTTTGAGTTATTTCATTTTAAATTAAGTGGTAAAGTAATTAACCCATAAGACATGAGCATAACTTAGGAACTTAATTTGACCACTATTGTCTAATTGTGTGCCATGTGAATAAGTAGTTTAGTAGGAACAACTGCTTATTATATATTTATCTTTGAACTTACATGCTCAAATCAATTTTAGCATACTTAATACTATTAAGGTGAAGATTTGATTCAGAGCATTCAAAAAAAAAAAGAGAGTGTGTGTGTGTGAGCCATTCCTACTCCACTAGCTGAAGCTGCACTTAATAATCAGGGGTCTTCATTACCAATGTTGACACTCACGTCAAATGGTGCAATTAAGGGCATGAGTGTGCAAAGCATCTTGGTATAATGGGTTATGTGAGCTTGAGTAACCAAACCTTTATATCACTAATATGAAGGTTTGCATCAAAAGAGCCTATAGCCGCCCAAGAAAGAAACTAAAAAAAAAATTTAAAAAAAATTCTTTTACCTCTAGCTAGTGAAAAATATAGAAAAAAATTATAAATGTGGAAGAGTTGAATTAAAGGACTTTGATGACCTCTATTGTGCAATTTGTGTGTATACATGATTGATTGGGGCATTGTAAATTTTCAAATAAATATTGTAATTTTCAATCCTTTTACTCAACTAATTGTTTGCATTGATCACATTTTAGACATGCACATAAACACACTAGAGTTACTTGATGATTGTAAGTGAGGAGTACATGAAAGCTTAATTGTAATTTTTCTTGATTGAATAACTCATCTATTTATTTATAGTGACTTGTTATTAATGAAAAGTACAAGAAATAGTGCCATCTCATTGAGGTAAGTGATAAAATCTCTCACTCTAGTATAGTTGCCCAAGGACAAACAATGATTTAAGTGTGAGAGAATTTGATAAGTATATTTTACACAAATAAATATAATTTTGAGATTTTAAGTAATATAAATTTTAGATATTATATGGATAATAAACTAATTCTATATATATCTCTTTTCATAGTTTGTTAGAGAAAATAAATGGAATTTTGTTATATAGATTATCTATATTCCTTTTTAGATTTGAAGTAATATAAATTTTAGATATTATATGAATAATAAGTTGATATATATCTCTTTCCATAGTTAGTTAGAAAAAATAAAGAGAATTTTGTTATGTAGTTTATCCATATTCCCTTTTTAATATTTGTGCAAAAAGAAGATGAAGATAAAGACATGGCAAAGAAGACTTATCCATATTTCCTTTTGAGATTTTAAAAAGAAGATAAAGATAGAGACGCTACAAAAAAAATGCTTATAAAAGGAGAGGTTGTGGGTGTACAAAAAACAACTGAAATTCAAGATCTATTCTTGTTTCTCCCTTCCTATATATTCTCTTCATTTTCTTTTTCTTTCTACCTCCTTACAAATTTCTACATAATTTTTCTTGAGTTTTCCAAAGCCATGAGTGGTTTATTTTTTAGTTTTCTAGTCAAGGTTATTAAAGGTTTGACTCAATAAATAATTTGTGAGTATTGATTTATTTGTATTTCTCTTCAAGTATTGAAATATTTTCAATTTTTATAATATTATTATTCAGTTAATTTAAATTGGTACCTTATTTTAGCTGAATAATTACTACTATCTAAATTTGTGAATCCATACTTGTTCATCAAATTTAGTAAAGCAACAATTCAATACTTTTGATAAACCAAAATTATTTTTTATGTATTAATGTAACTATTCCTTTCATTTTAAACATATGGGCATATGTATTGTTGAATGGTGATTAGTGACTTTTCTTGTTCTTAACGATGTTCATAATTTAAATTCTAAGAGCTCATTTAGGATTAATTAATGAACAAAGTTTAATTAGAAGCTTGTCCTCTTTACACACCCTTAAGGAAAAATAAAATATCAGAGCTAATTGATATTCATAACTAATCTACTTTAGAATAAAAATTATTTATATTTCTTTTAGAGTTTTCGATGATTAAATTGGTTAAGATAGACTTGAAATAAACTTTGGTTGAGAGTTATTTGCATTGAATTCTTTCTAAAAATATTTTTTGAATTTATTTATTTCCATTTTATTAAAAAGAAAAATCCCCCTTATATTTTAATTTTCGATTAAATAATATGGTTAGTCCTTATGGAATACGACCCTACTCACTCTATCTATGATAAAAATTATTTTAAGAGTAGGAAATTTTTTTTGGTAGTTTCGACATTCATCAAGAAGCATTCAACTTAATGGCCCATTTCATTAATCTTCCTTGTAAAATAGGTCTATCAAGCAAAAATGTTACTATATCGATTTTGCACTTAATTAAAACTTCTTTAGGCAAAAGATAGTATTCAAGTTTTATGCATACATGGTATAAAGAAAGACATAGTTTTTCAATTGGAGTATATCTAATTTCAATATCGTTCAATAATCAAATAAAATAATAAATGGCTCTCCCAATTCTATTCTCGGCATCTTATGCGAGAAGGGAGCTGATGGATTCCTTAGTTGCTAAGATATAGAGCTTCAATGGCTTATGTAACACCATAATATATTAACCCCAACTAGTCTCTACTTAGGCTTGATTCCATATGATTTCCAAAGAAAAAGAGCAAATCGTGACATTTTCCTACTATGCATCGGGGTTTAAACACTCATAATTTGCCCTGTGGGTCCTATGAACCCATCAATCATATACTCTACTCAAACTTCATTTATACAACTCATACATAGCATAAAACAACCCATCAGCCACGGATATGAAGCCAAAAACCCCAAAATGTAATTTCTCAAAATGGGCCCAAAAGTCATATTTTTTGCTCTAACTTTAAAAAATTATAACTAATTCTAGAAAAATATAAATCAAGCAAATAATAGCTTTCTAGAAAGCTCTAAGTGTTAAATTTACAGTAAAAATAATTTCTAACCACAATCACAATGTTTGGATCATGTTTGATATCAAAAAAGAGACAGAGGTCTGGCTATCCCTGGTACTGATGTAGCTTGCTATCATGAACTTCAAAAATTCATAACTAATTCCAAAAATATCCAATCTGGGAAACTAGATCAATTTGGAAAGCTACAAATGTTAACTAGAGGAGAAAAATAAGTCCAGATCATTTCAGTAGCCTCTAGACCTCGAAAATTGATGGAATAGTAACGAAGGTTGGATGGCTTCCTTGATACTGATATAGAACTTCAAAAAGTTATTTCTCCCTCTACAGACCTTCAATTAAGGTGGTTCTAGTTTTTATAGGTCACTATATATGTCTAGTTTATGCCCATAAAATTTTATGACAATTGAATACCGTTTGGTCCATGAATGATACAAATTCATTTTCAGACCCATGATAACCGTGCACTATCCAAAACTAGAAAATTCTCCAAATTCAACAATTCACCAAATATTCTCTAGACCTCTAAATATTATGTACTTTAGCTTACCAAAAAGCTCTCAACAAACTTTAGAGGCATGAAAATTTCATATCAAGAAGAGCTTATTTGGTCATACTTTGACGAAGCTCACAAATTTGACAGTTTTGACACCTTAAATGGTCAACATGGGGGTAAATGGTCTCCTACATACTCTAGCACCTCTTGGACAAGTTTTAAAGCATAAATATAGCATATATGAAATGGCCAAGTGGTTCAAATCATCATACATGTCAAACTCACTATACTACAAGCAAAAATACACTACTACATATGAGCCACTAAAGGGCCAAATCTCATATTTTCATTACTTTAGTTCTATACATGGATCATACATCATTTATACATGCTTTTACACTTGCTTATTTTATATCTCAAAAAATATATATATACATAAGCACTTTGGCTTTCCTATATATCAAACTATGCAAAAGCGTGTAAAAGTGTAAAAAAAAAAAAAGGCCTTCTATGTCTCATGGCCTCCACTCTTAGGCTCTTGAGCTCCTCCTGAATCATATGAGATGGGAGAGGGAAGGAGGTGAGATTCATGGAATCTCAATAGCACATACACTCATTCAAGAAAGTAATCAAGGTATATAAATAAGTCAAATCATACAAGTAAGCATCTAACCATTCACAATCATACAACACATGATTTACATGCCATGAATATCATATCAATGACAAGAATAAGCTCTAAGGACTTTTGGTCTAACCTCACTAGATTTTTGGGACTTTTGGATTGGCCTCACCTTGGTTTAGGAACTTTTGACTTGGTCTCATTCATTTATATAACTTTTGGCCTTGTCTCACCCATTTCTAGGGACTTTTGGCTCCACTTCATCTATCACAAGGGACTTTTGGCACTAACTCACTTAAGTATTTTTCATAACCCAAAACATATGCATTTTGGTACCAATACATAAAGGTAACATCAAATGGCATGTCTCATAATACAAGCATATACACAAGCGTACAAGGACTATTATTACACATCCAAGAATGCAACAAGAAGGAGTAAAGAGCAACCTTATAAGCCAACACAAGCCTTCCCTTTCAATTTCTCTTCTCCTTTCTTGGTCTCACAATCACAACTAGATGGAGCTACTTCTCTTGAGTCTAGACACAACAAATAGCGTGGAATTACTTTCTTATAACTCAATTAAACACTTACAAAGCTAAGGGGTTCTTTATCACGGCAAACCCTATAGAGTGTGTAAGACACTAGGGGTTCTCCCTCTATAATTTTACTAACTCTTCTTCTACTTTATTTGCATTTCTTAACTTATCACACCTTAATTCAAGGGTTTCTTGCTCATTCTAGGTCAAAACAAAGCTATCTTACTTAACCACCCATAGAAAGGAAACTTAGAAGGAGAAGAATCAAGGCAAGAAGAAGAAGCATGAAGATCTTTAAGGGTTCTTACCTTTCTTCCTTGGTTTCCTTCCTTTTCTCTTAGCTTCTCTTAGTTTCTCTCTCTCTCTTAAGCCTTTTTCTCTATTTTGGACGAAGCTTAGGTCGGTTAGAAGAAAAGGAAAGGATTTAGATGCTTTAAAAAATAAAATTCCCCTTTGTCACACTTTTCGAACTAACCCTTGCTACGGCAAGCACGTATCAGTCCCAGACCCCTGTTCTCGCTACAGCGCGCTATTACAAGGAACCCCCTAGGCTTTTTATGAGATTCCTAAACTCGCTATAGCTTGAAGCATTCTCACTATAGCGAACAGGCACATTCGCTATAGTTAGGTTATTTCTTGTTATAGTTAGGTCAGTTCTTGCTATAGCGAACAGGTACATTCGCTATAACCAGCTGTAACCAACAGACTTAGATTAATTTCAAGACTTAGAAAATTTCAACAATTTTTTTGGTTGTTACAGTTTACCTATCATGGGAGGTACTAATACATGTGAATTAGCCAAAGGTTTTTTTTTATTTGATCAAAAGCTACTTCTTACTCTTCACCCTAAACTAGTTTTTCAATATCTTTCAGCTTTAAAAAAAGTGAAAAGGCTCTTAACTTCCTTACTGAATTAGTAATGAGTCTCTTCGAAAAATTTATCTTACTAATCAAACTATGCAATTGCTTCTTGTTTTATAGTGGTCTTGCCTCCCAAAGTTTCTTAGCTTTATTTTTATTGACTTTGATCCTTTATTGATGCATACAAAAATTGAGGAAATTTCTAGCTAAGACTCCAAAGTCACATTTGGCTAGATTCATTTTTAGATTGTTAAATCTCATCCTCTTAAATGTCTGTTTCAAATTCACTAGGTGTTGACCAAAGTCTTTAGATTTCATCTATATACACTTCCATATCTTTTCTAATCAAATCATGAAAAATAGCATTCATAGCTTATTGGTAAATGGTTCCTACATTTTTTAAGCTGAATGGCATAACCAACCACTTGTAAATTCCCAATGTCTTAGGGCAATGAAATGCAATCTTATAGATGTCTTCTTTAACCACAAATATCTTATTATAACCTGAATATTCATCCATTAAGGTGAGAATCCTATAATTGGCTATTGCATCTATCAACATGTAAGCTACTAGAATGACAAATTCATCTTGTGGAATTGCTAAATTCAAGTTACAAAAATCTATATATATTATCATTTGCCCTTTCTTCTTAATAAGAAGAACAATTTTTTACAACCATTCCACATATCTAGCCATGTGCATAAATCCTTCATTTAATAACTTTTCAATTTCTTCCTTAATTCTTAACAACAAGTTTGGATTGAACCTTCTAGCTAGCTATTTATATGGCTTATATCCTTCCTTAATCAGTAATCATAGCTCGATTAATTGCTATACAAACCAAGCATTTCATGATAGTCCCAAGCAAAATGACCTTTATATTATTTTATGAGCTCTATCAACCAATTTCGGTCCTTTCATTTAGTAAACCACTCATTTTAGTTGATTTAGGTTGCTCTTTAATACTCAAATTGATATCAATTATGGGATCTTAAGCCTCAAAAGTAGGGACTTACTTAGTGATTAAAGATTCTAATTCTTCTTTTAGCTAGCTAGTCTATATTATCTCCTTGGCTCTCAAGCGTATTGGGAGCTAATCATTTTATTATGGTTTCAGCTGTAAGTAGTGCAAGCTAATATTAATATATAATATATATATATACATAATTTTTATAGAAAACGTTCAAATTCAACCCACTATATATATACATATATATATATATATATATATCAACCAATTTCGGTCCTTTCATTTAGTAAACCACTCATTTTAGTTAATTTAGGTTGCTCTTTAATATATACATGTTTTTTCTTTTTCAAAAATTACTTTCTTCTTATGCTTTTTTTGGTCTACTATTTGACAAACTAGCATATCAATTTGTCTTTTTTTTCATTGGGTGTTACATTAAAACTTTGCAACTAATGACTATACAATATCTTATGGCTCATGGAAAAAGGTGTAGATTTGCATTCCCAAAGTATCAAGTTTTTATTCTTGTT
This sequence comes from Erythrophleum fordii, assembly GCA_032878935.1. Lineage (NCBI taxonomy): Eukaryota > Viridiplantae > Streptophyta > Magnoliopsida > Fabales > Fabaceae > Erythrophleum > Erythrophleum fordii. The sequence goes on along the minus strand of JAVQMF010000054.1, from coordinate 22,765,451 downwards.
GGATTTATGTTTTCTATTTTTTTTTTTTGTATTTTGTTACTTGTATTAAGACACCACAAGCTCTACTTTAAGTCTAACTGCTAATTGTGGATCTTTACTCCTTCAACGTCATTATAATCCTATTACAATCTTACTTTATATGGATTTCTTAATTGTTGATTCCATATGATTATGTTTTCCTTTTTCTGTCTCTCATTGTAATTATATAAATTTGTTTTGCCAATATAATAGAAAAAACAACTTTCAACCATAATCAGTATCCTACCTCTTTTTGGTATTAGAGCACTACTTACTTTAATAAGACTCTGCTAATCTCTTCTTTTCTTTTTTCTAATCTCAATCATGTTTGCCACTTTCATAATCCAATCTTCCTCAAACATTAAAACCCTTTCAGTCTCACCATCTTTTCTTAATCCTATCACTTAGTTCACCCAATTGATCACCCTTAATCTTACATAACCAGTGTCAATCCAAGTTCTAAAGCCTAGCAATGCCAAGACAACCTCATTTTGCAATTCTATCATAGTGTTTGTTGATCCTACCATTGTTCATCTCATTGCCACAGTAGCCACCTCCCATGAAGCTTGGTCATGTCTTGTTGTGCAATATTCCAACAAATCTTAAACTCATATATACAGTCTTCGTGAGACTCTCACTTATCTCAGTAAAGGATTCAAGTCCATCTTCCAATACCTAGGAGAAATTTTTTCTATCATTAATGATTATGGCATCTCTGGCTCTTTATTGAATCTTGATGAACTTATAATCAAAGTCATCAATGGTCTTGGCCCTGATTACAAAGAAACCAACACTACCACCCATGCCTGTGACTCATTCATTTCACTTGAAGAACTCTTTGACAAGTTCAGTAGGCATGAAGTCCCTCCCTATCTTACTAATCAATCTATTAAGCAACCTATCATCTCTTAATTCACTCAGTGCTCTTACAATAGATCATGTCCAATAGCCTTATCTTAGCATTATAGAAATCAGTAAGCCCCACACAATAATAATGTATCCAATTATGGTGTTCTCCAAAAGAATCCTCATGGATTACCCATCAACCTATCCACTACTTGAGGGTTACTTTGACTAAGTCCTTACTCTAGTGTCCATCTAATCCTAACTTAAGACCCAGGGTTCAATGTCAACTCTGTGACAAATTTAAACACATTGCTAAGGTTTGCCAATCTTGCTCTCATAATATTGATGAATTGCAAGCCAATTTCTTTAACTATCAACCCTAAGCCCATTTTTCCAAATCATCCCCTTAGGTGATGGGTATTTAAGCTTCCCATCATGTTACCAATGACACTAAAAATATTTAAGCATATTCTAAATACGTAGGCCGTGATGATGTCATTCTTGATGATCATAATGGTATAAAAATCACTCATACAAGACACATCTCTTTTGCTACTCCTTCTACTTTTTTTGTTTTGCAAAATATGTTGTGTGCACCTTCCATTCATAAAAATTTAATTTATGTTCCTTAATTCTGTGCTCAAAATAACACTTTTATTAAATTCCTTCTTGATTTCTCTATTATTAAGGATTTGAAAACCCAGAATTCTTTCTTTCAATGCCTAAATAGATCTCGACTCATGAATGGACTGGTTCTTCACCAATCACTGCCATCAAATGCTTTGATCCTTCCACTTAAAAAATCTTTCTCTTGTAGAACACTTTTTCCCTTTTTCACTATTTCTTGTAACCAACCTAAGCCCACATCTTCCTTTAACTTCGTGTGGCTTAACTTTTTTTCTTCTTTTGAAGCCCTTCCTAGTGAGTCCACCTCTACTCCTCATCAATCTTCACCTAATATTCTTGCTCCTTCCATCTTTCATGCACCTCCCCCTCCATCATCTCCCTCACCCACTTTATCTTTTACCTTATATTCCCACTCTATGTTCTCTTCTCATTCTCTGTTCCCTCTTCCCACCCCTTTATAAGATCAGTGCAAAGTTCCATCTCCTTCACCTTCTAATCCTTAACCCAAACCTTCTTTTTTTAAAATTATCACTAGGTCTCACAATAACATCATTAAGCCTAAACTTCCCACTAATTATTTTGCTTATCTTCTCCTAGCTCCTCATATGTTTTATCACATACCTACAATCAAGCTGTTAAACACCAAGAATGGTGAGCTACTATACGAGATAAAGTGAATGTTCTCACTAAGAACAAGATGTGGATGCTTATGCTTGTTGTTTTAGCCGCCAATATCATTGGTTGCAAATGGGCTTTTTAAATCAAGCATAAACTTGATAAAACCACTAATTGTTACAAAGTCCCCTTATGGCCAAAGGCTTTCATCAATGTCTTGGCCTTGATTTTCACTCCAATTTTGGCCTTGTTCTCAAACCCACTACCATCCGCTTGATATTAAACTTTGCAACACTTTATAGGTGGTTATTATGTCAACTTGATGTCAACAATGCCTTCCTTTAAGGCACTCTTGAGGATGAAGTCTATATGCAATAAACTCTAGGCTTTATTGACCCTACTTACCCCTCTTATGTTTGCAAGTTACACAAAGCTATATATGGTCTTCATTTAAGCACCACAAGCATGGCTTACTATAGGTTTAATGCATGGCTTACTAAAAATATTCCTACTTTCTTATGATTTTATTAACTATAGGTTTAATGCATCATTGTTCATCCTTCACCATTCTCCTTTGTTGTTTATCTTCTCATTTATATGATGACATAATCCTCATTGGCTTTTTTCAATCAATAAGTGAATGGTGCTCTGCAAATGAGATTTTCATTGAAAGAATTGGCTCCTCTTATTTATTTTGTAGGCATTGAAGTTTGCTTCACTTCTACAGGCCTTCTCTCATTTCAACAGAAGTATATAATTTATTTACTTAATCTGCTAGCCATGCTAGATGCTAAAGGCATTCAAACACCACTTGCCTCTTCTGCAACTCTTTAACTTGATGATGGATCCTACCTTAATGATGCCAAGCAATACTAATAGCTTGTTGGTGGTCTGCAATACCTGTCTTTTCACTCAGCCTAATGTCACTTCTGCTGTTAACAAGCTCTCTCAATTCATGCATCACCCTTATACACCCTACTGGTAGTGGACTAAGCATGTTTTTAGTATAATTACACCTCTGTAAGTGCTTATTGTCGTACCTAGCATTATTTAACTCAAATTATACCATTTATAAACATTAACCACAAAATCCACAATCACTACAATGCTTTCTATGATAAAAATTGGTCTATTTACTTGCCAATTGAAGCTATAGAGGTCAAATTTTGAATTTTGTCTTTTCTTTATTCATTGTCATCATACAAGTTTGGTTTGGTCCATTAGGTCATAACATATACATCAAAAGCCTAAGGAGTATGCATAGCTCGAAATTAACCATTTAGCATAATGCACATCAAATTTAAAAAATTCATAATCTGGGCTACGTAACTCTGATTCACACAAACTCAATGGTTATGGAAAGCTTAAAATGTGACTTTATGCCTGTAAAATTTTATGAGCAATTGAATTCGTTTGACACTAGTGCAGTATGAACAATGACAAACCAACGTACATAACTTTCTGAACTTTAAAAATTCGTAAAACTTGTTAGAAAGATCTCAATGGCATCTAATTGCATACCAAATTTTAGTCTGGACTTTCAAGGGTAGATATATAATTTAAAACTTTTTTTTTTACCAAATTTAGGTTCTAAAATAATTCAAATAGTTTCCAAATTGCACTTTCCTACTCTGAACAAATTTTAATCGTCCTAGGCATGCAATCCATATGGTCTGACACATAAAATAAGGCTTGTATAAAAATATAACCTCTCAAACCTTAAATGTGCATAAGAACCACTATGCAACTTATATATATAATGGTATAAAAGGGTCATTTTTACCTCAAAATGACATATATTGATGTAGTATAGCTCATACATGTATTCTCATTACAATACGATTAAGTACATGAATATCCATCATACATACATAAGCTTTCTAACTCTTCAAGTACACTTTGCATAAGTAGTACAAAAGTCATATTACATAACTTATTAGAGCCTAATGCTTCTCTACCTCCTTGCCTTTGCTTGAAGAGCCTTAAATGGTTAGTGGAAATACATGGGTGAGATTCCGAGAAGAATCTTGGTAGCCAATCTCAACCAAATCAATACATACATGAATATTATAAGAAAATAAAATGCATGCAATGTAAGAATATCATTCATATGCCTCATGTAGTTCAAATGCAACTTTTAACATAAAAAATCATTTCTTATTAAGTCATGACATCTAAACAAATTGACTTGATTTAACTAAACTCAACTTAAGGCCAAAAAAGAACTACTGCGCTCAATTCCATACCATAGAGAGTTATGAACAAAAAACTATATCATACTCATGCATAAAACTTATAATGGAAAGCATATCAAGACATAGCTCATGAATATCAAGCAATAACACATACAAGTATCTCGACTCAATCAAATATTCAAATGCATGTAAGATATGAAGATAAAGCTACCTTAGGACTTGTGAAGCTTCAAGACACCACTAGCCCACTTGCTCTTCGTTTTTCTTATCTTTCCTTAACTTGACACCCACACTTTGGTGAGTTTGGCCTAACTTGACCTATATATAGCAATTTCAAAGAAAATCAACCCATTGGAATTCATTCTAGGTTTCATTATCTTCACATAATTCCATTAAAGCATAATATGGAAACTAAGGCTAGTTTAGATCCCTTAAGAGGCAACTCTTGTTTTTCTTTTTCTAGGTTCCAAACTCTCACTTGCTATGAGTCATATAACTCTAATAAAACTCATTTGGATCATCATATATTTGGTTAAAAGGGTTTAAGACTAACTTGCTTCTTTAACCCTATTTAGGCCTTAAAATTTCAACTTTCAATATAGCGCTCTTAAATTCAATCTAATGGTTCTATAATTATTTATTCTTCTTATCCAAGTCTCTTAAATCATTGGAACCCAAGAAAACACTCCCCGAGTGCTTCCAACCCTCCTTAGTTGAAGCTATACATCCATGGAAGCCAATTGGAGTTTTGTTAGTTTCTTCTAGGGTTTTGCTACATTTAGACATTCCTTGGCTTCTCTTTAGCTTAATTATGAATTCATATAACTTAAAATGTCTTCTTATAGTTCCAAAACTCTTAAGGTGTAATTGAAACTCTAATTACACTATCTTGGTTTCAAAGCTCTTTAAGTGATTCCAATTGCATATTCTTAATCTCCATGCCTTAAAACCCTTATCCCTATTCTATTTTGGTTGAATTTCAACTCCCTTTGATGCTTCTTAGGGTTGGCCAAATTATGTAGAGCATGGAAAAATAAGGAGAAACAAAAATGTTACATAATATCATACTTTGTTGGCTTCTTTGTTCAATGGAGATTCTTGTAGTGAGATTAGCTTCTTCAATTTCTCTCCTTCTTCCCAAAGTTCAGCCACCAAAATGCTTCTTTCAAAAAGCTAAAACTACAAAAAGATAGAGCTTAGAGAGGGGAAGAAGATTGGTGAATGAAATACGATGAAAAAGTGCATGATTTTTTACCTAGAACAGCTTCCTTTTCTCCTTCTTCTTCCTCCCTCTTGGACAACTTAGAGTGCTAGTTCAAAGGCAAACAAAGTTGGTTAGAACTCTCCAAGGCTGGTGTGACTTTATTTAAGAGGAATGGAGGTGATTTAAGATAATTTCTTAAATTCCCATTATGCTCTCATGTTCAATTCCTCTATTTATGCCAGTTTTAACTCCTTTTTAAGAACCGTCTTTTTCATTTGAAAATTTAAATCCTTTAGTTTATTAAAAATATTTATTTCTAAATTTATGGGGTTTAGAACCATCCTAAATTATTTGGTCAAAATTTTGATCAATCGACAACCTAAAATGCATACTAAAACAGTTTTGGTTATTCTAATAGTTCTTATGATTTTCAAGACCTCTAAGAACTCTAGTGAGCTTAATTTTTCTATTTAAAACTTCTTTTTTTGAGTTTTTAAAAATTATCCGAAATTACAATTTCATCACTGCCTTTTTGGTTTAAACTATTTAGCCATTTTGGCTCCAAATTTAAGCCATCTTTAGCTTTATAATCTCATTTCTAGATGATCAAATTATCATTTTATTCCTACTTGACCTATTTCATTTTGTTATGGAGTCCTTTTTTGTTATCTCATCAGTTTCTGTTCAATTTTAGAAAGACAAGATATAACACTTATGTTGTCCTTCTGGGTGACGCTTTGATCAGTTGGTTCTCCAAGCAACAAACTGTTGCCTGGTCTTTCACTAAAGCTAAATATAGAGCCCTTGCAAATGCTATTACTGAACTTAATTGGGTCATTAATCTTCTTCATGAACTTTATATTCCACTTACACATGTGCCAACCCTTCACTATGACAAGCTTGGGGCCACATTTCTTAGTCAGAATCTTGTTTTTCACTCACGCATGAAACATTTTGCTATTGATTATCATTTTGTTCCTAAACAAGTTCAAAATAAAACCCTTGCTATCTATCATGTCTCATCCATCGTCCAAGGCTCAAACTCCTTCACTAAAGTGGTACTTTTTGCCATTTTTAGGATCAACGTTTCAAGTTAGGTGTGATTGAACCACCAATAGGGGCATATTAAGACACCATAAGCTCTACCTCAAGCTCAACCACTAATTGTGGATCTTGACTCCTTTAACATCATTACAATCCCATGACAACCTTCCTTATATGGATTTCTTAATTATTGATTCCCTATGACTATATTTTCCTCTTTTTTTTATGTCCCACTATAATTGTATAAATCAATATTGCCAATACGATATAAAAAACAATTTTTAACCATAATCACTATCTTGTCTCTTCAAGATGAGGCATTTGTCCTTGACTAATTTCAACTGAATAAGGAAAATTCAACTAGCATTTGATCATCGGCTAGTGCTTTGTATCAACTATTAGTGTTAACAAGTGCAAAAATTTTTGAGCTAATTATAAAGATAAAGTGAAAGTAAAAAAATAAAAAGAGAGTTTAAACCCCGGGGGGAACACAAATGAAGATCACTCAATTAATTTTCTAAATCAAATCCTCCCCTACTTTTTTTAGGAGAAGCAACTAGTGGATGTTTTTGAGAATCACTCAATTGCTAAGCATCTTTGGGGAAAAGCTTTTTATCACTTCGTAATGGTGTTAATTACTACAGGCATTCAATGCAAGTTAGTAATGATGGTTAATTCATTTATTAATCAATTATAATTCCTTTGCTAATTTATTTAACTTTCAATATAAAATTTGTGAGGGTAAAATAACCATTTAATCAAATGAGGTGATATATTTCTCAACAAAATACCATATATATATATATATATATCATTATTCATTTTTATTAATTAAACATCAATAAAAATTTGCTGCTAACTAATTTAGAAAAATTATATATGTTATCAACAAAATTTCATCCCTATATTATTTATTTCAATTTAACATTTAATTAGTATATGTTATTTTAATAATTTTAGTATTACAAAAAAAGTTATAGCATATATTTAATATTGTCATCCTATACATTCGCAACAATTTTTAAAAATTGTTATCAAACATTATATTTCCCGTATCTAACTAGTAACATTTGTATAGTACCTACAACACAGCATTATATGAAAAGTCACAGCATTCATAAGCGCACCATAAAATTCTAAATAAACAAATGATGATTTCTCAGATTATTCATAATTTAGAAAATAATTATTTATGACGTTCGTCTTATAAAAAAATTTCATTTAACCAAAAGGGGCATAAGTTTTTTAACAGCAACTCAAATAATATGACTCTTATCTGGGTGCCAATACACTATAGCAGTCTGAAAAAATTCAGCCCATGGAAGACCTAGCCTCTTTCTCTACACTCTTTGGGCAATGAATATTTAGCTTGACCAAAAACTGTTTTTTTCCCCTTAAAGTGGCTTATCTAGCCAATTTTTTTTTTAATTTTAATATTTTTTTTTTGGGGTCAGAATAGTATTCCCAATTTCGAACCCACAGGGACTGGGGCATAAAGGCCATACAATACTGAAGTCTCAGTAAGATTCATAAATCAACGAAAAAAGCAGAAGGGCCTATTCGCTTAACGAAATACAAGACCAAGGGGCAACACACGTCTTCAACAATAACTGAACCACAATACCAGAAGACACTTGACTAGTATTACAACTAAACAATAATTACAAGAAGAGGGGGGAGATATCTATAACATCAACTTTATTATTTTGTTAAGAATAAAATCACAGTTTTATATTGTGTATAAAATTAACATTTCTTGTAAAAATAAATTGAAGAAAATTTTTTTACAATATATATATATATATATTAAAATGTCACAAGGGTCAAGTATAATTTTTAAATATAAAAAAATTTTAAGTATAATTTTTATAGTGATTAATGTAATTTGCTTTAAAAAATTGAATTAATGTGACATAGTTGGTCAATTTAAAAAAAAAAAAGAACAAAAAAAGCTTTCTCATATTCATGGAGTGATCCAAAACCATTCATTTTTAGCACAAATAAATATATCAAAAGGGGGAATGAGAATATTACTGATATGCAATTGTAGGAAATTATTCAGCGGACCACAGGAAGAAAATGAAAAGGGGATAAGTGTCACATTAATTTCGCGTAATGATGTTTTCCAACTCTGCTTTCTAGCTTTTTTCGTGTGACACAGTCCAACATTTTCAATTTTGGAATTCATATTAATCAATTTCCTTCAAACGGTCACACATTAACACAAATTACTTTTTCTTAGCTTGCATTACTTAATTAAATAAAGAGAAAATGAGAAAATAATCGACCTTAATTTGTTAGCTGTAGAAGGAGAATCATAAGCGCACATCGTATATAGACCCAAAAAAAAAAAATAGTTATGTTGTGAATCATTCAAATAATTGATATTACACACAAGAATGTTGTGGAGGTTAGTAATTTTTATATTTATATATGTTTTGAATAAAAAAGTCTTTACTTTTTATTTTAAAATATAATGAATACAAGCGTAATATCTTCACTCTAAATAATTATCCCTTGTTTTCCTTTGAGGCTTCAGAGTGCAAAGGTATATAGCTGCATTTCTTGAGGGAAAAAAAGGTTACATCCATAGAGGAATTGATCCAAAAAAAAGAAGAGGAAAGGAAAAAATCAGTTAAGTCCCTTTTATTTTCTAGGTATGGTTTCACTGTTCCTGTCAATGAGCAGTATTCATTGAGTTTATGAAATAATCTTCTAAAAAATAACACACTAGTTGATGCATGTCTTTTCTTTTAATCACCGCACGGCTCCTCTCTAGCGAAATTGATCTTGATGCTTTCTTCCAAAGGAAAATGAAGAGACAAATGGATTTTGGACCCCATATAAAAGCTCTCCAGTCAACTTTATGTTTTGATGTGTTTATATATATTTTTTTTTCAAGAGATTAAAAATTTTAATTGTGAGATTAAACGTTTTAATTATGAGAAAAAATTTCAACTGTGAATACAAAAACTTTTAACAGTAAGAATACAAAATTTTTTATTAAAATTTAACAATATTTTTTATTTACAGTCATATAATTCTGAAGTGTAATTTTTTCAAAAATTTTAACTGTAAAAATATTTAAGTAAAAAAAAAATTATGGATTTCAAGACTACTTTATTTGGAGCATAATCACTCAGCTTTTTCTACAAGAATTAAAATTCCTTGACATGAAATGTAGTTTGCTTTCCAGTAATTAAATCCAATTACTGGATTTTGAAGAATGCCCATCAGTTTCTAAGGAGTTTGACATCTACGGTACTTGGTTCGTCCTTTGAATCTATAGATTCAATAATTTCAAAGTTAAGGGTATGTACTTATAAACCACATTAACTTTGCTATATCATCTCATAAATCAGTTGCAACTTGCAAGTTGCCAAACTCTATCTCCTACTTCTGAGATTTGTTCCTAAATTAGTTTTGCAGGCACATACATGAATACAAATGCCTTGACATTTATTGTTTTACGATTTTCACATATTTATTGAAGTTCAAATAAATATTCTCTGACCTAAAATTTTCAGTGGAAATGCTTGTGCAAGCTATTTTTTTATTTTTCAGAAAGGTTACTTTAAACTTTATGGATTTCAGCCACAGTGCTTGCTTTGTATTTTCAATGATTATGTCTAGAATATGACACCTGTACCCTTACTTGATGTTCTTTTTCCACTTACTAAATTATTCTTACACCTTTCATTGAACTACAGTAACTTGGCCAGGAGCTTCAAACCAACACCTATGCCAGAGAGGTTATATTTTCAATAACACTAGCCATTTTTGGGCTTATCCTCTTCGCCGCCTGATTGGTAGCTTGCAGGTATACTTAAAAAAATAATTTACGTTAGCATATTACATGTCACTAGAAGTTTAGAATTATTATTATGTTTGGGAACATACTGGATTACTCATCGACTCTGGGCACACAAGTCATTCAACATCTAATTACTTGCATCTTAACATTACAGAAGTAATCAAATGGAATTGAATATTCCAACTTGCAATCCACTTCATATGGACGGTAGCTGAATGAGATTTGATGTCATTGGTGCAGTGGTTAGATTGTACCGGTATATGTTACATTAAGGAGATCTTTTGCCTCTTGTCCTCCTTATTAGTGAAAGCATGCATAGATGAAAAAGAAACGATATTATTGCTAGATTTGCCTTGTGTCCTTCTTCAATGTGGATGAACTCTACATATTCTAGTATTCCTGCTGAGAACTAATTGTGCTCACGCAAAGAAAGATCCAAGGAGGGCTCTGCAACAAGGATTTAAAACAAGTACACATTCACATGTGTGCACAGACAATAAGGATAGAGTTTTCGAATGTTCTGTTGTTTCTAAATTCATCTCTCTCTCTCTCTCTCTCTCTCTCTCTCTCTGGTATTGTTCTAAATTCTGTTTTTTACTTTCGCTGTTATATTAGTAATTTATATTCTTTTTATTCAATTATAAGTTTTTCTGTATTTTTTTATTCAGTATTTCTTTCTATTTTTATTTTTGCTATTATATTAGTGAGTTATGCTTTTTTTATTTTGTCTGTTATTAACTAATTATTATGTCAAAATTCAATAAAATTTGAAAATAGAATACTGATAAAATTTAATTTAAAGTTTAGGATAATTTATTAAAAAAATCCACAACCAAAAATAAAAATAATATTATTTAGATATAATAATTTAAAAATAATTGAGGATGAAAAAGAGAGAACACTATTACATGAGGAGTAATCTAAATATGTGGACCCCACATAAAAGCTTTCCAATCAACTTTATATGTTGATATGTGTTTATATATATATATATATATATATATATATATATATATATATATATATATATTCAAGAGATTAAAATTTTTAATTCTAAAGGTAAAAGTTTTAATTGTAAGAAAAATTTTTAACTGTGAAGATAAAAAAATTTAACGATAAAAACAAAATTTTTTTATTTATTATGCTTGTAATATAATTGTAAAATTTAACAATAAATATTTTAAACTTATAATCCTATAGTCATGAAGTGTAATTTTTTTAAAAATTTTAATTGTAAAAAGATTTAAGTAAAACAGGTTTCACAATGTAAAATATAATTTTTTTAACAACTAAAATTTTATCCTCAATTAGAATTTTTAATTTAAAAAAAATAAATGTAAACACAAACACACGTCAACACAAAAAGTTGACCGCACCCCTGCGGCCACGGTCGGAGATGCATATTCATAGTTATTGTTTTTGAAATTTGGAATGTTTCATCATAGCGAAAGGTCCATTGTTTAATTAAAGATATACATAAAAAAAAGCTTCACTTTGCATCACCAATTTTACAAACGCCAAGAAGATAAGATGGTCTCTATCATTCCCAAAGTAGCCTTCGAGGCAGGCATGCAGGGATCAACGACCCATATTGACTTGACTTGTTATAAACTTATAATTCTCTTCTGTTACCTTCTAGCTTTTCCTGTCTTTTCTATCGCATTTAAGGAGTAAGTACCTTTAGATAGCTTCTTGTCATAAGCACCTCCATTCAATCTTTGAATCTCCATATTTGTGATTAACAAATTCCAAGAAACCACCAAAACCATGGTATCCAGATTTCGAGATGCCGATTTCCTTCAACGCCTAGCATTTTAGCCAATTCTCTGCATTTACTTCTGGGCCAACCTCTCTTCATTCCAAGCGCACCATCAAATTCTAAAAAAAAAAATGACGATTTCCCAGATTATACATAATTAAGAAAAAAAAATTATTTATGACGTTCATCTTATAAAAAAATTTTCATCTAACCAGAAGGGACATAAGTTTTTGAACAGTAACTCAACTCTTATCTAGGTGCCAATACACTAGGGCAGTCTTTAAAAAATCACCCCACAAAAGACCTAACTTCTTTCTCTACACTTTCTGGGCAATAAATATCTAGCTTGACCAATAAAGTTATTTTTTTCTTAGAAAAGAAAGTGGCTTATTTAGCCTTTTTTTTTTGTCAGAATAATAATCTCAATTTCAAAACCGCAGGCCCTGAGGCACAAAGGCCATACAATACTGAAAGTCTCAATACGATTCCTAAATCAACGAAAAGACAAAAGGGCCTATCCGCTTAACAAAATTTAAGACCAACCCCTTGTTTGGTTTGAGGGGTCCTCCCCTCCTCTTATTTGGTATGCATTTTTGAAGGAGGAGGGGAGAAAAAATTTAATGAAATTTTTCTCTTCCTCTCTCTTATCCCTTCAATTGAGAGGATCGAGAGGGAAAATTATAAAAAAAAAATTTAGACTAAAATACCCTCCCTTCCTCCTCTCTCTTATCCCTCCATATTTCATAGAAATTTTATAGATATGGTTAAGTGAAGATTTCAATATACCAATTAATATGAGTATATTATCATATTAAAAAAAAAAATAAACATGCCAATGTTCTCAATTCAGATGCATTTTGATTTCATGAAATAAAACATGTTAAATTATACATTTGTTAAAATAATTATTTAGTTAGTTTTATTTATTTACAAATTTTTTTAAATAATTATAATTATAGATAATTTTTGACATTTGTTTAATTTGGTGGTGAAAATGTTAAATTTTTAAAAATAAAAGAATAATTAATTATATTGTTATTACTTTTAAAATATATAAGAATAAAATAATTCATATATTATTATTTTCCCTCTATTCTCCTTCTAAACCAAACAATATATCGTTAAAATCCCTCCCCTCTCCTCCATTAAAATCTCTCTCTTTCCTTCCTCTCCTCCCCTCTCCAACAAACACAATACCAAAAAATGCTTGACTAGTATTAAAACTAAACAATAATTACAACAATAAAACTAGAAGATTTTCAAGGAGAGGGGGTATCTTTAACAGCAACTTTATTATTTTGTTAAAACTAAAATCAGTCTCAAAATTTTTATAATATATATATATATATATATATTAAAATGTCATGAGGGTCAAGTATAATTTTTAAATATAAAAAAAATTTTAAGTTTAATTTAGTCAAATTTTATAGTGATTAATGTAATTTACTTAAAAAATTGAATTAATGTGACTTAGTTAGTCAATTGAAAAAAAAAAAGAAAAGGAAGAAAAAAAAGCCTTTCTCATACTCATGGAGTGGTCCAAAATCATTCATTTTTAGCACAAATAAATATATCAGAAGGGAGAACGAGAATATTATATTGATATGTCATTGAGGGAATGACTCAGCGGACCACGAAGTGTAACATTAATTTCGTGTAACGATGTTTTGCAATTCTCTGCTTTCTAGCTTTTCCGCGTAACACATTCCTCCATTTTCAATTTTGGAATTCATATTAATAAATTTCCTTCAAACGGTCACACCTTAACACAAATTACCTTTTCTTCGCTTGCATTACTTAATTAATTAAAGAGAAAATTGACAAAATAATTGACCCTAATTTGTTTACTGTAGAAGGGGAATCATAAGCGCATATCGTATATAGATCCCAAAAAAAAATTACTTTGCGAATCATCAAATAATTGATATTATACACAAGAATGTTGTGGAGGTGAGTAATTTTCACATTTATGTTTTTGAATAGAAAAAATATTTATTTTTTATTACAACATATAATGAATACAAGTGCAATATCTTCACTCTAAATAATTATATATCCCTTGTTTTCCTTTAAGGCTTCAGAGTGCAAAGGTATATATTTGCATTTCTTGAGGAAAAAAAAAAAGGTTACATTGATATGTTTAGAGGAAAGGAAAAAAAAATCAGTTAAACCCCTTTTATTTTCTATGTATATTATCAAAAATGACACACTAGTTGATGCATGTTTTTCTTCTAGTCACCGAACGGCTCCTCTCTACCGAAATTGATCTTGACGCTTTCGTCCAAAGGAAAATGAAGAAACCAATGGATTGTGGACCCCGTATAAAAGCTCTCCAGTCTTTATGTGTTAATATGTGTTCATATTTTTTTAAGAGATTTAAAATTTTAATTCTAAGGCTAAAATTTGTAATTATAAGAAAAACTTTTAACTATGAAGATAAAAAATTTAACAATAACACAAATTTTTTATTTATTAGATTTTTAAAATTAATTTTAAAATTTAACAATAAATATTTTTAACTTATAGTCATATAATTATGAAGTGTAATTTTTTAAGAATTGACTGTATAAAGATTTAAGAACAAAAATTTATAGGTTTCACAATATAAAATATAAATTTTTTAATAACTAAAATTTTATCCTCAATAAAACGTGAATGTAAAGACATGTCAACACAAAAAGTTGACTGCACCCCCGTGGCGACGGTAGGCCATCCATACTCATGGTACATGTTTTGGAAATTTGGAAAGTTTCATTATAGCGAAAGGTCCATTGTATAATTAAAGATATACATAATTAAAAGAAAAAAGAAATAAAGAAAAGAAAGAAAGGTTCATTTTGCAGACGCCAAGAAGATAAGATTGTTTGTATTATTCCCAAATTAGCCTTCGAGGTAGGCATGCAGGCACCAAGCCCCCACCATGATCAGCAACTCATATTGACTTGACTTGTTATAAACTTATAATTCTCCTCTGACACCTTTTAGCTCTTCCACTCATTTCTATCGCATTTAAGGAGTTGGTAGCTTTAGCTAGCTTGTTGTCATAAGCACCTCCATTCAATCTTTGAATCCCCATATTTGTGATTAACAAATTCCAAGAAACCACCAAAGCCATGGCTTCCAGATTTCGCCATACCAATTTCGTTCAACGCCTAGCATTTTGGCCAATTCTCTGCATTTATTTCTGGGCCTTGCTAAATCTCTCTTCATTCCAAGCTGCTTCTTTTGCATCTGCTGCAGCAAAAGATGGTGAAGCAAATGCTCTATTGAAGTGGAAAGACAGCCTTGATAGCCAAAGCCAAGATACCTTGTCTTCTTGGAATGATACTAATCCTTGCAAATGGAAAGGAATTGCATGTGATGAATCCATGTCCGTCTCTGTCATAAGTCTTAGAGGCTTTGGACTAAAAGGTACTCTTCATAGTCTCAGCTTCTCATCCTTCTCTAACCTCCGTTATATAGATATTGGTGAATGTCAGCTTGGGGGGTCAATTCCCAAGGAAATTGGAAACATGTGGAATCTAACAGAAATATTGCTTGGAAGTAATCAACTCTCTAGTTTTATTCCCCAAGAGATTGGAATGTTGAGTAATCTCTATCAACTAGATTTGTCAAATAATCTAATATCTGGTAAAATTCCTTCTACAATTGGAAACTTGAGTAAGTTAGGGCTACTTTATCTTTATACCAACAATCTCGTTGGTTTCATTCCTTACGAACTTGGGAAACTCAATTCTCTTACAGTTCTTCAATTGTTAGAAAATAACTTCTTTGGGCCAATCCCATCGTTCATAGGAAATCTCACAAAGCTTACCTCACTGCTCTTGTCTGAAAACATGTTTTCCGGATCAATTCCACTTAGTATTGGAAACTTAGTTAATTTAAAAGTCCTCCGTCTTCAAAGCAATAGTCTGTATGGACCTATTCCTCCCATTGTAGGAAATTTGACAAAACTCACCTATCTATCTTTGTCTATGAATAAACTTAATGGTAAGATTCCATTAGAAATGGGCAATCTTACTAACTTGGTAAGCTTACAACTAGGTTGGAATGATTTCATTGGTTATTTGCCACAAGAAATTTGTGTTGGTGGGACATTAAAATGGTTCATTGCTTCTGCAAACCATTTCACTGGTCCAATTGCAAGTTTAAAGAATTGCACCAGCCTTTCAAGACTTAGGCTGGATGATAACTATTTGATTGGAAACATAACAGAGGATTTTGGTGTATATCCAAATTTAAAGTACATTGATCTAAGTGGCAATAATTTGTATGGCCACCTTTCATCAGAGTGGGGCAAGTTTTGTAATCTCACGAGCCTTTTTATTTCTAACAACAATCTTTCTGGTAGTTTACCACCAGAACTAGGAAAGGCAACAAATCTTCAAACACTTAACCTTTCTTCAAATAATTTGATAGGAGAAATTCCAAAGGTATTTGGAAAGTTAAGCTTAATGATTAAACTTTCTTTAAGCAACAATCAACTTTCAGGCAAGATTCCCACAAAAATAGTATTATTGAAAGAACTTGAAATATTGAATCTGGCAGCAAATAATTTAAGTGGCTCAATCACTATGGAACTTGCAGGATTGCCTAAATTATGGACTTTGAATTTGAGCAAAAATGCATTTGAGGAAAGCATTCCCTCTGACTTTGGAATAATGTTGGTTAACCTTCAAATTCTTGATCTTAGTTCAAATTTGTTAAAGGGAGTAATCCCAAAAACACTTGGAAAGTTGAAATATTTAGAAATGCTAAACCTCTCACATAACAATCTTATTGGCACTATCCCATCAACTTTTGAAGATATGAGCAGCTTAACTATAGTTGACATATCATTCAACCAATTAGTGGGCCCTCTTCCAAAAAATAAAGTCTTTTGTGGCATTACATTTGAAATGTTGAGGAATAATACAAGCTTGAACTATAATCTCTTTGGCTCAGAATTTTGCAAAAAGCAAGGTTATAGAAGCAAAAAATTCAAGCTATTAATATTATTCTTCACTTTGGGCACACTAACTTTAATGGTTGGAATTGTATTCATTTTTTGTCAAATTGCAAGAAAAACAAAAAATCAGGCTGAAGGACAATTTCAAGATCTTTTTGTCATTTGGAATTTGGAAAGAGAAATACTATACCAAAATATCATTGATGCCACGGAAGTTTTTGATGACAAATATCTCATTGGGAAAGGAAACCAAGGATGTGTTTATAAGGCTGAGTTGCCTACAGGTGAAAAACTTGCTATAAAGAAGCTTTATTCCATGCCAGATGGGGAAATCTCCAACCTAAAAGCTCTTTCTAATGAGATTCAAGTTTTGACAGAAATCAAGCATCGTAATATTGTGAAGCTATATGGGTTTTGTTCAAATTCACAATTTTCTTTTCTAGTTTATGAGTTCTTAGAAGGTGGAAGTTTAAATAGCATACTAAAAAATGAGAATCAAGTTGCTAAGTTTGATTGGAATAAGAGGGTGAACATTGTAAAAGACGTGGCTAATGCATTATCCTATATGCATCATGACTGCTTACTTCCTATAGTTCATCGTGACATATCAAGCAAGAATATTCTTTTGGATTTGGAATTTCAAGAAGCTCACATCATTGATTTTGGAACAAGTCAGTTTTTAAAGCCTGATTCCAATAATATGACTTTATTTGTGGGTACCTTTGGGTATGCTGCTCCAGGTTAGACCATCTTCTGTACACTTTTAAAAATATTACACTTTGACTCAATACTTACTATTCTATTGTGTTGCATGCTTTATGTGCTTAATATATCTACTTTTGAATTTTAATATATTACAGAGATTGCTTACATTATGAAGGCGAATGAGAAATGTGATGTTTATAGTTTTGGAGTACTGACATTGGAAATCATTATTGGAGAACATCCAGGAGAGCTTATTGCTTCTTTGACAAAGATGTCATCAACCTATAATTTGCCATTGAATGACGTTTTAGACCAATGACTTCCTTATCCAACGAAACCAATTGTTGAGGAGTTGGTCTTAATTGCAAAAATAGCATTTGCTTGCTTGAGTGAGAATCCACAATCTCGTCCAACCATGGAACAAGTATCTAATGAGCTTTTGATGCCAAAGTTACATTTAGTGGATGAATTCCACACTCTTACACTTCGACAACTCATAAAAAATTGAATTTCTCGAGTAATTTTGTGTGTCTTGTATGTTTATTATTGCTCTTTGTTTTCTGTTATATTATAAGTATACTTCCTTATATCAAGTGTGGGTTCATGGCTTGAATAAAAATAAAGCAAGGTGCTAGTGTATTATTAGTTATAATTGATAAATGTTATGTCCTAACATCCTACAGGTATGGATTTTAAAATTTACTTATCCATCTATCAATATTGAAGTCCCTACAAGATTGTGAATAGTTTTTAGTAGGCATCCAATTGTCAAGGATTTATATATTCTAAATCTTTTATAGTATATTCTAGAGAGAGATTAAAGATGTAAAAGTCATATTAAATAATAGGAATGGCAAGATGAGATTAAAGTTAACTTGAAGCTAGTGCTTAAATATATTGATAAGGAAGAAAATAGTCAAGATGGCAAGTATACTTATCATTCAAATAATATAATGTCTCAAATAAATGAGGTTGATCTCATGGGAATTGGTGCTTATAAGTCTAGGTTTTTATTATGTGTTAGGAGGTTAGTTGTCACATACCTACAACTAAGGGCATATATATACTAGTAGCCTAGGTTTCTCTAGTTGCTAAGAATCAATAATCAAGTTATAAAATATTACTATACTACAAAGGCACAAAAAGGACTTAGACTCAATAAAGTACTTTTGAACAAAGACACACATGGACTTAACAAAGACATAGACCACTCATATTGAGGATGAGAGAGTAACCTATGTTTATTTCCTATTCACTTATATAGTTTCATCAACCAATGCATCACTAGACTCTCTAGGTTCACTACATAGAACTTTGTCTTCCAAGACATTAGACTATGATTAATGTTGTGCAAATATATTCTTTGCCTAGCTTCGTCTTCTAACACATCACTAGGATCCAAATTCAATTGAGACTTTGTCTTTCAATACATTGTCTCGAGCAATTACTCTTTATCTAAGTCATTTGTGTAAAATTCTACAACACTAATTCATGAAAGGAAGATTCAACATAGATTTAATTGCAAGATTTCCAATATAACTAGCCATTTAGACAATTTAACAAACACTTAAAATGCAAAAAAAAACACTACCAAAGAAAAAAAAGATCTCAGCATATCTTATCAATAGTTACCTTAACTATCATTAAGACATATTCAACATAGAGCATCTCATTTGGATATGTGTAGAAGGAGATATGAATTTTTAAAATTTAGATTCTATTGCAGGATGCATCAGTAACCTAATGTACTATTCTATCAAATTTTGACAATCAAATCTAGTTGTTTTGATCTAAAATTTTTATGGTAGTTAAAAGACATCTGTAACTTTTCAGAATTGTATAATTTGCATAGTTTAAATTTTTTTTAGAATTAATTATGATTTTTCAAAACTTATATCAAATTATGAAATTCTTAGAAATTGCTAAATGAGATGTCATTTCATGTTGCATGGCTTGGACCTAAGTTTTGAACTTCAAATTGGGATGTTTCTAATTGAACACATGTATTATGGGTGGAAAATAAATATGGTAAGCTTATATGATCTATTTAGCTAATGATGAATTAATTGGACTTTTAATGATGATAAAATCTATTGCCAAAAGTGCTTAAATTATGAAAATAAATCCTTTTGACCAATTGTGATGTAAAATTATTGCTAGCTATGTATGGTGTGACAAATGGCATGTCAACGAGTACGAATAGCAACCATTTAGCTAGTGGTTGCTTGCAATTTAGGTCTTATAATAACAATCACAGTGGCAATTATATGATTAGAGTGACTTTTATGGTTGGGCCTATAAACACAAGCAATTTTTTGGTATAGACAAAATTTCTGAGCCTTAGAGGATAAGGTTGATTAGTGTACATTTAGAAGGCAATGCTCTTCAAAAGCATCTCAATTTCTTAAAAATAAAGATCACAGAGCTTAATTAGGAAGACTATTTGAAGAACATAAAGGCAAGACTTATAGACAGGGTTGATCCAACAGTTGAAATAAAGAATTTAAAGCAAGAAACAATAATGGTAGACTATCAAGAGAAGTTCAAAGAACTTTTAACAAAAGTAGACTTACTTGAACCCTTAGCCATTAGCTACTTTATAGGTGGACTTTGGTTAGATATTCAAGTAGCTATAAGACTTTTCAATCCCAATAACCTTGCCAACACCATGTGTCTTTCATGCCCACAAGAAACCTCAATACAAGCCCTCCATAACCATGCCCTAACCTCTTCCAAAAGATAGAGCCTTATTACCAACCCTACTCATAATTTTATAATAAAAAGTTCACTATCATACCTAAGACTCTTCCTCACAAAATCTAACTATCAAATAAAAACCAAATCCATCATACCAAAACCAATATCAGTAGCAATAGTGAAAAAGGGAGTTCTTCTCAAGGTAAGCAAGTCAAGCAACTTTATTAATTGACCTTCCAAGTGTAGACATTGACTCCATTCAATGCATGCAATCTAGAAGTAAAGAGGTCTTGAATGGATTTTTATTAAAGTGTTTCCATCTCAGCTTCTTTGAAATAGCCAATTTCCTTTTTTGTTTCTTGATTTCACATACTTTCCTTTTCATTCCTAATTCGAATTATACTATTAAAAGCACATGGAAATAGATTAATGTAAGGTGAATATAAAATCTTTCGATATATGTAACTTTGACCAATTTATTTAAAAACTTTCCTTAAATATTTTAGTTAATGTGCAAGTTATATTATTATCATTTCAAAAACTTATCATATGAGGATTTAAGAAAACTTTCCTTTAGTGTAACATTTAAAAACATTCCTCAAACTTCATGGTCATAATTTCATAAATCACATGTTCTTTAATTTTAAACCTTTCCTTATGAAGCAATTAACTCAATTAATTTCACTTTAAAAACTTTCCATAATGATAATTTTGTATTAAAACTAAAAAGCCTAAAGCCTAAATGTAACCTAACAATTTAACCTAGGCCAAAAACAATATTTCCAATAATTATAATTTTAGCCCAATTTCATATATTTTCCAAAATACCTAAAATTGAACATGTTTGATATAATTCAAAACCAAAAAGCCTAAAGCCTTTGATCCAACAAAATGGTTAAAAATGATCGCATACTTTTGTCTAGGTTAGTAGGTGGAATTATGGTTTTCAACTATAGGATTGTTGCAGCATGCTTCGAAAGACTAAAAGTATAATAGGTTTTCTTTTGCTAATTTTAATGTTCTATCTTACCATTGCCTTCCTGTAAGAAGTGCGTTTTAAACTAGTTGTCGACGTTCTAAGGGAAGTTGAAAAGAGAACTTTAAAAGTTAAGTGTGGTTGTAGTGTCCATACCATTGTCTTCTTGTTGTTGTTTTAAGAATGATACCATAATGCACGTGCCTTTCATGGAAAAATTGAATTTCAGCATATATAAGTAGAACGTGTGTATATGTTTCTTAGTTGTGAAGAATCTAATATGAATTGTTATTTGGGTATTAATTTGTTCTTTAATAGTTCCCCTAAGTCTCAACTTTGTTCATTCTATTAGAAAAAGTTACTCTCTTAATTTATCTAGAATTTGATACAATAGAACAAAGCAAAGATGACATGTTTGTTAAGTTTCCTTTTGGATACCTACACTTTTGAAAGTTTTTGCTTTTTGAGATTAATTAGAGGTCAAAACTTTAATTTGGAAGTTTGATGAATTACATAAAATTGGTTTTGATCAAAAGCAACATGTAGCGATCTAGCCTTACGGCACCGTTATTTATTTACTTATATTTTTAATCAAGCAAATTTAACTGAGGTCTTCTCTTCCTGATGTAATCATTAATGTTGATCCAACAAAATTTGTTTTTGTGGTAACTGGTAATAACCAAGGAGAATGTTGTTTAATATAAATTGATTCATTCACTTCTGGTCTCTAGCCCACACGTCCAATAACTTCATTCTAAACACGATCAGTTGTTTTCTTTCTGTAATTGTATATATGCTTATCAGTTGACTATAAATAATTTTTAAAACATGTCTGGGAATTTATCAAGTCTACATCTTCCTTATATATACATAATATGGGAGGTAATTTATTTATTTTTCCATGCTATACTACTTTTTTTGAATTTGTAATGTAATATATACCTAATGTGCACATTTTGTTTAGTTTTTGATAGACAAATATGACACACTTGAAGAATAAACAATTTCCATAGTGTGTGGGAGTTAATGAGAAGTTTAGCAATGGGCTACAGTTATGGACCAGATCATAAGGAAAGGTAGTTTGGCATATTGGCAAGAGTAATATGATTGGTTTTGTTACTTTTCAATGGCTTTTATAAAGTGGTGTGCAATATACAGATTTATAGTGACAAAACTCATAATGCAAAACATTCTTCTCTGATCTGTTATTCACTTTTGTATCTACATCATATTTCTATCAATATTGAAGAATATGTCATACTTCACAATGGTTTTGTCTTTGAATTAAAAAGCTAAAATTAAATGCTTTTATATGTTTTCCTATTAATGGTAATCGAAAAATTATTTTCTTGAATTAAAAATTTAAAATGGGATATTTTTATATTTTTTTCTATTATTGGTCATTCACCAACCATTTTTTATTTAAAAAGTCAACATTGATTTTTTTAATTTTTTCCTATTATTGGTGATTCAAAAACCATTTTTAATAAAAAAATTAAATTTGAATATTTTATATTTTTCTTATTATTAATAATTACAAAATTTTAATTAAAAACTAAAAATAATATTTTAAATTTTTTATTACTGATAATTGAAAAAATATCTCCTACAAATTAAACATATAAGAATAAATATTTCAGTATCTTTTATTAAAAGTATTTTATGCAAATTGCCGCAAAAAATAATTATTATTTTATCATTTTTTTGGTTTAAAGGTATTATTTACTTTTCCTCTCCATTCATATATTATTTTCTTTCTAACAAATATGAAGGCCAATCTTTTCATATTATACCAAATATAATTTACACAATTTTCATTTTTATTCTCATAAAAATCATTCCTACGTGTATCTCTCTCGTTTCTGTGTTGTTGGAAGCGTCTGTTGTTTGGTAGGCAAGAAGCCTCTTGCCATGGGTTTGGATATTCTTTATGGGAGTCTGCTTACCTCACTTTGGGCAATGGAATCAGCTCTCATTCATGGGTAAGCACATTTTTGTGACCATCTTGCCCTCCTCCACAGAGCCATGCTTAAACCGGCACTTCACAAGTTCGAATTTGCTCTTGTTTGCCACATAAATGAGCACTCATTTTTGGCCAAATCACAAGAGCTCGCCACGCCACAGGAGTGCTTTAATGAAATAATGTGCAGAAGGAGCCTTTTTTTTTTTTTAATAAAGAATTTGCTTCCCAGATCACCACCGTTCATGCGATCAAACAAGCTAGGAGTTGCCATGCCACCACCTAACCTCCCAAACATTAGTAAAATTGAACACTACAACTCCTTCTTGCCTCTATTTCATTACGTTGTGTGTCAATTTTTTAACACTTAAGTAACTAAATTCAATACCTAGTCTAGTAAATAGTCTATTTTATGGCTCTCTTTTTCCTTGTTCTCAATCATATAGCAATTCCTCATCCTTCTTGTCCTAGACATCAATCATAGACACATAGGAATACCAAGGGAAAATCTACTAGGAAATCAGATCTAGCCAAAAGGGAAAACAAAGGGAAAATCTATTTCATCTAATTTCTCTCATGCCTGGAGCCACTACATGAATAGAAATCAGATGGCAACATACCTGCACAACGAAGCTTCAATGAAGAGAAGATCCTACCTTGAAATCGAAACATGGCAACGGCAATGAAAGGAAGATCCAGAACTGATGCAGCGAGGGAAAGATCCATAGTCTGTTTGGTTTGCAGACATAAAGGTGGAGGGAAGATAAAAAATAAATAAGTGAGGCAGCTAACATAATTTTAAAAATTGATTTGATAATTAAAATAATAATTTAATAAATAAAAAAATAATTATAAAAATATAATAAATATTATACAAATTATATAACACAATATATTTTCCTTCGCTACGAATCAAACGATGCGGGATCGCGGGTAGGAGGGCATATTGCAATGTGGCAGCTCCTGGTACGTTGATCGCGTGATCTGCGAAGTAAATCTTTAATAAAAAAAGCCTTTTGTTTGCCGTTTCATTAAAGCACTCTTGTGACGTGGCAAGCTCTTGAATGTGTGATCCTTTGGATGGCTATGATTCGATTAAAATGTGCACCCACTTTCGCAGGTCAGCATGAGCGAACCTAGAGTCATAATCGACCCTTTCAACGACATAGAAACAGAAGATGAAACCATTACGCCGAAGAAGGAGAGCTCGCCGTGTTGGTGTAGCTGATAATGAAATCACCTCTATTCACAAGTTTCGCAGGGACAACGAAGACTCTAAATTGCTCCTCAAATCCACAAAGCCATGCTTCTCTGTAGACCAAAAAAATCTGGAGACAATGTTCCAGGGTTTTTTTAGGGACTTGGGAGGTGACAACAATGAGGAAGATCTCAGAGAGTCACCAACGGCACGCAATACTGGTGGGAATGGAGAAGACAACAACGATGATGACAATTAAGTTGTGAATGTGAGAAATTCCTTTTTGAAGCCAATTGGTTCTCCTTCTCTGTGTGGTAGCATTGTTGGTTTTGTCACCGCAACGGATGATGGCAGGTTCTAGTTCCTGTTGTTCTCTTATAGTTTCGTTTGGATGTTAGGGGGATTGCAAGATTGGTGGGAACGAAAATGGCACAAGATTACGGTTTTTATGGCATTTAGCTCCTCTGTGGATGTGAGAAATTCCTAGTAAGAAACCACCTTTTATTGGGATTTCCTCCTTTGTCAATTGCACTTCTCTTATACATACTTATACCGACAGCAGTTCATAGTTTAGGCTAAATTAGTACAATAGTTCTTTAACTTTAATATCTTAAATTAGTTTTTTAAATTTGAAATATTTCAAATAGCATCTCAAGTTCAAATTTGTCTTATTAAAAATCCTTTTAATAAAACCTGTTAAGAAGGGCCAAACGTCCGTTATCACCCAGCCAAAAATGTGTGTTCTATAAGAAACATGGGAGAGGGGAGGAGGTGTTCCATGGCAGTCTGTGATCTCATATAGACCCAAACTTGAAATATGGGCTGATTTCCAATATAAGAAAGAAGTTGAGTGGCTGTAGGTTCTTTACATTTCAAGGATTTCTTCTTCCCACCTCACCCTCAGCACAAAACCGACCTCTCTGCTGCTCTGTATATATAATATGAGACAAAACAAAACACATTCCTCAATTTCTGCTACCATGAAACTGTAGATATAGACAAGTGTGAAGTTGAAGCTAGCTTGTTATTTTAAGATTCCAATTCTGAAAGATTAGGCTTCCAGATAAGAAACAGTAATGGCCAACGGTAAATCAAATTGTTGTGCATGGCGGAGTTCAAATTCATCTTCATCAATGAAGCTTTTGTTGTTTATGGTGCCTCTTCTACTGGTTCTTTACAAACAGATAAAACTGAAAAACCAAACCCACACACCCCTACCCACATCCCCACACCCTTTACTTCCTCCCTAGCTAGCTGCTCAAACAAATTAAGCGTCTTTCAAGTTTCAAACATCCCAAGGTGCACCGTAACCACATCCACATATCAGCAACTTCATCCTAGACGCAATCAACGTCCGCATGGAAGGCTCCAGCACCGACCAATCTGCCTGGCAGCGAATCCTCCCTTACTTCACCTGCCGCTGCACCAAATTGGTAACTGGCCATCTGATGTTGGTTATTTATTAACTGCTTCTCTTGCATTTGTAGGTTCCACTATTCGAGAGTATGGATGAGAGATTGCTTGATGGAATTTGTGAGAGACTAAAACCATGTTTGTTTACAGGGAATACTTACATTGTTTGGGAAGGAGATCCAGTTGATGAGATGCTTTTCATCATACATGGTCGCCTTGAGAGTGTTACCATTATCACAGATGGTGGGAGAAGTGGACTTTTTAACCTGGGCGCGGGATCCCAAATCTGGCTTCAACCTTCCATCTTCCGCTACAACAGTTGAGACATGAACAGAGATTGAGGCTTTTGTCTTGATTGCTGAAAGAGTTAAAGTTTGTTGCAAGTCAATTTAGGCACCTCCATGGTAGACAGGTTCAACACCCCTTCCACTTTAACTCACAACAACGGAGAACTTGGGCTGCTTGCTTTATTCAAGCAGCCAGGCGTCAGCATTCTAGGAGGAAGATTATGCAGCTTCGTTGAAAAGAAGAATCTGATGATGCAGATGTACATCACGATAGGAATGCTAAGACTGCTAGGGAGTTGATGAAACTACAAAAAACCGTCAGAACCTGACTTTACTGCAGATGATGCAGACTAAATTTTCATGTCTAAGCTTGGTTTCGTTGACTAACTTTATTTTTATTGGACTTTCCAAGAAAGGTTAAATGTAATGATTTTTACACTCAATCCAGTTGGAGTTGTGAGGCTTGCAAGAGTTGTAAGGACCCTGCATCTGTTTCCTTGTAAATTAAACAGTAAGCCAAATGGCTGGCTGTAATGTTAGGCCTGCCGCCTCTGTTATAAATTTTATCATTGAGGTCATTTGGCAGAACTGAGTTGAAGGAACGTCTCCTTTTATTATTGATATGTAATGCAAAAGTTTTTGTGATTGAAAACCTTTTTGAACAAGGTTTCATCGAAATAAATGATTTTCATACCATCCTTTGCGTAGTGGGAGAGAAAAATAAATAAATAAAAGTAGATGGGCTCTATTTAATAAGTTTCTTGTGACAGTAATGTTTTAAATTATGGACTGCAATTTGTAATGCCACCCAGCCTTCTTATACCACCCGCTGTAAGTGCAATTTAAAACCATGCAAGTTGCACCTCCTATTTCTTTTTCATCTCCATTGCAGTATCTGAGAGGATTTGTTTCCAACTTTTATATAGCTATTATAAATAGGCAATCAGAAGACAGGCCTCCTAGAATTTGCTTCCCTCTTCGAAGGTGTTTATGTCACCGAGTTAAGGTTCACACGTTTCATTTCCATATTGACAGTGGACCACCTTAGTCCACGATGATTGTCATCCTAAGGCAAACAACTACAAAAACTATAAATTATATCCTTTGCTCCTCCTCAACTCTAGGGATGATAATTTTGACCTGACACACCAACGTTTGATTGGGACATAGAATGGGTTCGGATTAAATTCAAGAATACATCTGCAAAGTCGGGGTAAGTATGTCCTGCCTGATTGTGCGTGTGTTCCATCTTTCTAATTTAACAGGGAGTTATATGTAAATTTTATATTTTTAGGGGTCATACAGAAATTTTATTTTTTAGGGGATCATAATTAATTTCTGTTAAGGGAGCCAAATAGAAAATACTATATGCAAAATTATAATTTCCAAAAAGAAAAAAAAATAGAGGGTGCTAAGGCTTTTCCCAACTCCATTACCGTATTTGTGAATCAATTTGAACCACAAAACAATTTTGCAATGGAATTGGACTTTATTAAAAACTTTATATTTGCCACAAATATATTGATATTTTATATTCTAAATACTATATATTTAAGATTCTTATATTTAGAAAAATAATTAGTAGTTATGATACACACACAATCAACTATTTTTAAAACTTAACATGTCAGAATCTAGAGGTATAAGATTTTTATATTTGTAAGATAGAAAATAATGTGTATAAAATTTATGCATCCTAAGCCTCTAGTAATCTTAATTGTATTTTCAATTGTTTTACACTTCCAAAATAATTGAATGAGAATGTGAAATATCAAACATTTTTTTATATTTCACAAAATTAACATTATTATTACCCAAATTATCAAGGAATATTGGAGAAACAGAAAACAATCCACTCTAGCATCCTATGTGTCCTCTAGTTTCATTAATGGAAATAGAGATATACATCGATAAAGCAATGAAGTAAGTGGAAAAATGGAACATTGGGATGATTGTTTATAAGGAGAGGAAACCAAAAACATAATCAGTTTATGTATTTCCAACAACCTGCCTCGTAAATTCTATATATATTTTTATTTCATTTTTTGAAAAAATATGGGTTACTTGGAAAAAAAAAATTTCCAACTTTGCCTTGTTTCTTAAAAAATTATAATATTCCATCTCATAATAAAAAAATATAAATTCATAATAAAAGTATTTTCTGAAGTTTGTAAAATGATAAAAGATTTAAATAGTTATTGTGATTGTATATAGATTAAGTTAATTAATTTTTAACTTTAAATTAATTTATTAATGTTCATAGAAAATTAATTTAAAGTTAATAAAAATCATGGTCATGGACAATTTTTTTATATCTACATATGTTGGAGATATTTCAAATCATTATGTTTCTTGTATTGATATTTAAAATTTTGATAATATTCAAAATATTCAGAGGTATAAAATGCTAACAGTGATCCCACATGTCTGAATTTGTCCATCGTATTTTATTTTTAGAGAATATAATCAATATATTTTATAGTTAAATTCGACGAAAATTTTCTAAGATTTTTTTAAAATATAATAATTAAATATTTTTAAAACTATACTTCCGAAAAATCTCATGACACTGAAAGCCAGTCTCTCGATTCTTCCCAAGTTCCAAGCAGCCTCCCTCAACAGCAATTGGTAAATATCTTCGCACATCCATTTTCCCGCACCACCTGTCACTCAAGGGTTACTCCAACGGGTGTTCGAGATGGGTGAGTGTCTCTCTCCTTCCCTTGTTCTATGTTTAGCACTTCCCTCTTCTCTTTCTTCATCCTGCATTTCTTCAAATTTTCATCTTTTGCGTATTATCTGTTTGATATTTTGCTTCAGGGAAATTGCATGTGTTCCTTTGCTTAAATGTTTCATTAATAATTATAGTCCAATCCTTAAGCGCTCTCATAGAATCTTAGCATTTATATCTTTCTCCCCCCCCCCTCTTCTTCTCTCTTTCTCGTGAGGATGGGGATGAATGTCTCACATACACCGTGTTTCCAATTTGCCCAGCCTTCCAAAATTTTGAGGAATCACTCAAATAATTGCGTTTTTCCATCTCTTTATTATCTTTTAAATGCTATAAAGTTGAGACCTTTTAGTTTAATTATGAATTTTTTCTTCAGACATCAGCTATTCCACTATGCCCCTTTAGGTGATGCTTCTGAGCTATCCAGGTTAACTCACTTCCGTGGTTTCAGGAATGAATTGTGTTTCGAATAATGTCTCTTGTGGGGCTGTGCTGCTTAGTAAAGGGATGGCTATAACCCCAAAAGAATCATTCGGAGTTTCCTTAAAGCTGAAGCCCAACCTAGTATCGGGTCTTAGTTCTCTTGATTCTTTACAGGTATGTCACATCATTATTGATTTTGGACTTGAGTGGGAGGATATTCATGAAGCTGTTAATTGAAGTTTGATTTATTTTGCTCGATTTAGAGTTAATCACTTAATCACAAACTGAAATTAGTCACTCTACTTCCTTTTCTTGCTTACATTTTATGCTTGATTGAGGTGGTGGGAGGCTGAAATGAAATGCTTTGGTTAATCTTGTCAAGAACTCAAATGCACCCATGTTTGATCCCAAAACAGTTCAATTCATGAAACTTTATATGTATTTAGAGATGACGTACTGTTTTTACTTTTTTGCCCCCTTTTGTGCAGTATATTAGCAGTAAGATTAGTGTTCCGATGAAGATTAGAGCTCCACCACACAAGTTTTGTCAATATGCATTAACCATCAGAAATGAAATTCCTCAAAATGTTGATTTTCCTCGGAACTATTCAAGAAAGGAGAAAAAACCTTTTCCAACACCCATTGTTGAGCTGCGGCGAGCAGCTAGGCAGAGGCTAAAGAAGAGGAAAGATGAACCAAAAAAAAGATCATTGCCACCTCCAAAGAATGGGTTGCTGGTGAGGAGCCTGATACCCACTGCTCACAATGTATATAATGCAAGGATCACTTTGATTAACAATCTGAAGAAGCTGTTCAAAGTGGTGCCTGTGCATGCTTGTGGGTAATTAAATTACTCAATATCTTCTAGCAGACTTTTGGCTAATGTAGAATTTGGCTTATGTCAAATCTGGGAAACTGCATATCTTCTTTTGTATGTGCTTTTATTGTGATTCAGCAGGTGTGGTATTAAAAGCCATTGTTATTTCTGCCTTTTTGGCCATATAAGATCTTCAAGCAGCTCAAATTGTTTCGTTGACAATTTGAAGTGATGCTTCACTCATAATATTGCTTTACCACTATACATTTTAGTTGTTAACTAAACTGTCACTATTGTAGATCTCACCTGAATTAGTTAATTGTATTGCCACCTATAATTTGCAATTGCCCATGGTAATTTGATAGCTTCTTATCTAGTATTTTCAAGAAATCAAATGGTTGAATCATTAGACCTTTGTGGGTCATGCATGGTGGAGATGTTATGCCCTTGGATGATGTGGTTCATCAGTAGATTAGTACTTAGCAGTTCCCCTTGCTGCCTCCTTAGTCTTTAGCAAGCATGTCCACCGCTTGAACCCTTTTATGGTATAGGTAAGCATGCTGCCAGAGCTGCAAGATGGCCGATTCTCTGTAGTTGGTAGGCGGTATGCTGCCTCTTGATGACAATGCTGGGCTTTTGAATAACTTGTCTCTTTACATTCTCAGGATAAAGTTTAGATGTTTTCTTCTATGTTCTATATGCATTTTCAGATGTACACATAAGAATATAAAGGACAGTCATAATTTAATCTAGCTACCATTATTTCAAATTTTGTATTTACGAGACAGTCCTCAATGAATGCTATTATCCTACGAGAATTTGGTTGTGCTACCTTCTTTTAATGTACTTGAGAATAATTTTAGATCCACCTTTTAAGTTTATTATTTCCATTGAACCCATGTCCCAGACCTTTTTTTTTTTATATATATAAATATCATTTAATGTCCATGATGTACGCTTTTAATTGACGCTGTTGAAATTGATGTACTACTGCAGATGGTGTACTGAAATCCATGTAGGACCTGTTGGACATCCTTTCAAGTCATGTAAAGGCTCACATGCTAATCTCCGCAAGAGCCTTCATGAATGGACAATTGCATTTATTGAAGACATATTAGTACCGGTTGAGGCCTATCACCCCTTTGATCGTCTCGGGAAACGTATTACTCATGAAGAGAGATTCTCTGTCCCCCGAATTCCAGCAGTGGTTGAGCTTTGCATTCAAGCTGGTGTTGAAATTCCAGAGTTTCCCACCAAAAGGAGAAGAAAGCCTATAATCCGCATAGGAAGGAAGGAATTCATTGATGCTGATGAAAGTGAACTACCAGATATAATCCCAGAGGAGCCCGTGAAACCATTATTAACTGAAATTCCTGATTCAGAAATAGTAGCTCCATCTAACGCAGAAGAGATAGTCTGTCTTGCTGAGGAAACACTCGAAGCATGGGAACAGATGAGGAGAGGAACCAAGAGACTAATGCGGATGTACCCTGTGAGGGTTTGTGGATATTGCCCAGAAGTTCATGTTGGTCCACAGGGGCATAAGGCACAAAACTGTGGAGCTCATAAACACCAACAACGCAATGGGCAGCATGGTTGGCAGGCTGCGGTGCTTGATGACTTGATACCTCCAAGATTTGTGTGGCATGTCCCTAATGTGAATGGACCACCATTGCAACGAGAGCTTCGGGAGTTCTATGGGCAAGCCCCTGCCGTTGTGGAAGTATGCATTCAGGCTGGAGCTGCTTTACCTGAACAGTACAAACCGACCATGAGGCTGGAGGTGGGGATCCCATCAAGTGTTAAGGAAGCTGAAATGGTAGTCTGAGATGAATTGCTCTTGTAAATCCCAAGAGGTATGGATTATGAAGCGAATTGTATTTACTATATAGGATGTTAATGGAATGCAATGAGAATTGTTGCAGAAATGGAGTATGCTTCTCTTGGTTTGTGCTGGATGGGGATTATTTGGTGGATAAACCAGCATGTGGTTTGTGCTGGAGCAAAAACGAATATGATTTAAGCTTTTCTGCAATCTCTTTATGTCTCTTTGACCATGAGATGAAAATTACAATTTGGATCATTTGTTAGACTAGGGGAAAATTATTGTTGATGTTGAATCACTGAAGCTCAAAAAGCTACGAGAAATAGCGATGCTATGATTTGTAATGAAAATACTTTCAAGCTATGAGCAAGGAAACTTCTTTCAATATAGTGTAAAAAGAGAGCATAGTCTTCTCTAAACCTCAAGTCTCTGACAATTTAAATGGCTTGGATTTTTATGTTCTATTTACGAGAATCAAAATACTGCTCGATTTCCTTATGCAAGAATGTATTAATGAAAGGAAAAACTAATGTAAAATATTTTAGTTTCTTTTTAGGAGCTTTTTTCTTTGGTTTTAAATGACATATGAATATATTTTTTTTTAATTTAGTAGTGATATTAATTTTTTTAAAAGAAAAATTGTCGTATCAAAATCTTATTAAAGAATTTTATAATAAACACAAAAATATCATAATAAAAAATTCTGTCCAAATTGAAAAGGTGAACACTGGATTGCAGTATGATTTGAAAAGAAAGACTATTTATCTGAAGGTACGTCCATATTTTAACTTGTAAGATTCAATATTGGGGTCATAATGAAATTGATCATATTTTCATTACATGTGTAATCCGTTTAAAGTTAGTGATAAATGTCGTTTCTTTCTTATAATAGTAATAACATGATCTCACGGGTTTGGTGTCTTTCAATTTTCACTCTTTTTCATTTCATTTAGTTATTTTTATTTTTATTTCTATTTCATTTCTCTTATTAATATTTGTTGTTTCTCCTTTCTCTTTATTTTTAATTTAATATTGAATTGATAGAATTGACAAAATTTAGAATGAAGAAATTCCATTCTCAGACCTGGACCTCATCCATATATACCTCCAATTTTAATCCCAAAATATCAGCTTATGGCAGCATGGTGATCACTGATCATCAGCAAAGGAAAGCAACAGTCTAAAAGGGTGGTTTTGTCTCCTAAGGACAAAGGTAAATCGAAGTCATTTCATCCAGATAGATTGTGGAATGTGAGTCTCCTTCACTGACACTTTCAAACTATTTCCGAGGTCTACGCTGCCACTTGTCAAACCCACAAAAACCTCCAATCGTACCTGCTCCATTTGTACACAATCCCATTATTTCCTGCTTCCAATGAGATGAGATTCACTGCTATTTAAATCGAGTGGCACAGTAGAGATGAAGGGTTGGATAAAAATAGCAACCCATTGGATTCTTATTTGATTTGGAACTTTTATATATTTTTAATTTTTAATTTTTTATTTTGAAAGAAGTAAAAAAAAATGATGAAATTTAAAAGATAATCTTTATTATATATTTTGTTTCTTTTAAAATTAAAAAAAATATCAAAATAAAAAGAAAATTAGAAAGTTAGAATCAATATATATAGAGTCCAATTTGAATAGGGATGATCTCTGTTTAATATAAATTCTATATTTCTTGAGCAACAGAGATTCCCATCTCTCAACTTCAATAGGGAGAATCCCTATTCAATCTAGACCCTTCGTGTTCTTATTTTTTGTTTTCAATTCTAAACATCTATTTTTTATTGATATATATTTTTTATTTTGAATGAAACAAAATGTATTATAAACTAATGATAATTTTTCAACTTCTATCAAGCAAACAAAAATTAAAAGATTATTTTTATTATATGTTTTGCTTTCTTCAAAATAATATATATATATATATATATATCAAAATTAAAAAAAAAAAAAAAACAGTTAAGATTAATATATATATATATATATATATATATATACGTGGAGGATCCAAATTTAATAGAAATTCTCCCTATTCAGATCCTTAGATCCTCCATCACTGATGCTCTCAAGTTGAGAGAATCCTTATTCGTTTTTGTTTATTACGTTTTCGGTCACGAAGGCGCTGTTTCCCTGTCCCCTTTCTTTCACCCAAATCGTGAAGCATCTTCCTCCTCCCTTGTGTTCTGCTGTCAAGCTATGGTAGTGTAAGATAAGCTCAATAATTCCCAGCCAAAACCTTGTTTTGGACGTTGATTGGAGCCAACCTAAAGCTAACCACACTTTCCTCCTTTCAACCTCACTCTTAATCGTAAGCCTCCTCTCACTAATGCAAGATATCGACGTTTGTATATGCAGGCTGTGAGCTGGCCAAAATTTGAGGATTTGAAACTCCATCTCTCTACTTGGTGACTCTTTAGCTCTCCTTGTTAGGCTAAAGGATTTTCTCTTTGATCTTTTCCTTTAGCTTTGGGTCTTTTAAGAATATTGGTTGTTTTCGGCTCCACTTAACCATTGCTTAGAGCTCCCCAAGGTAAGCTTCAAACTTAAATACTAGTTTGTGAAATAATTTGAAGTATAAATTACGATAGGTTAATAATAAAAATAGGAATTAGAATAGGCAATAAATTAATGAAAATAGGTTAAGTTAAGGCTAATGTCAGGAATAAGAATTAACAAGGTTAACTTTAAATCCTCTATCTTGTTGTAAATTAATGTAATTTGCAATCCAAGTTGGGCCCTATATAGAAGTAAGGATTAATTAAGTACTAAAATAATTAAATTAATTATGTCAAGTGGTGAGAGAAATTGAAGAATTTTTTAAGTGTAATAAATTGCTTAAATTTACATTGGACATACTATAGACCAATTTTACAAAGTTAAGTGAAATAACCTCAATTGTGAGATTGTAGGTAATTGACTAATAACCTAGGTTAATATTGATATTAAGTGTAAAAGGTAGTTAGATAATAAATAAATCAAATTAAGTAGTAAGGAAATGGCTATAGTGGTTTTAGGAAGTAGGCTTAGTTAGGATAGGTCAATTTGCTAACGTGAAATGGAAAAGAGGAAATTCAAGATAGCCTTGAAATTTGAATGAATTATTACAATTATATGTTCTGTGAATATCTTCAAATTTTTTTCCCATAAAAAAGGGGTTTGGCAGTGGTTTGATATCTAGAAAAAATTATTACCATTCAACAATCACTATAAATATATTATTAAATATGTTACGTTTTAACTTTCTCTTCATTTTCAATTTCTTTTAATTACTTTTTATCTATTGTCTGCATTTGTGTGTACCCATTGAGGTAGGCTCTCTAGGCGATGTCTCTTATATGTTAGATATATCTTCCAAATTGTGAAATGTGAAATAATTGTTATTAATGGTTTGAGTATAAACTTAAATAGAAGTCTATCTATTATATTGGACTTGAATGACAGATGTAAATTTTATGAAATATGTATGAATTAATAAAATGATATACATATGCGAAATGCTTAGATGATTTATGTATATAAATGTAATGATAGTACATGTATGGTTTTGATATGTACTATGATATTTAGAGATTTGCGAAAAAGGAATTATATTATTTTGGGAGCATTTAGCTGCTAACAACAATTTTTTCAATCCTTGATGGACTTTAGATATTTTCATGTAAAGTTTGTAAATGAGTACCGAAAGAATACTTAGATAGATATTCTGTGATGATTTATAGACTAAGTGCTTATATTTGAAATTGGAGTTTGGCACAATCCTCCCAATTGAAGTATTTATATAAAATTATTTTTTATAATAGTATATAACTACTTTCCAACAATTAATTTCAAATGTATTAATTAACCTTTATTAACTCCTCTCTATTGCTTTTAATCATTTTGTGGAGGAATAACATATTTTATTTATTAATCATAAAGGGACTAAAGATATCCAATAGATAAATAATAATAATCAAACAAAATACAATTCTAGTGCCGTCTATTTATTTGGCCATATGAGGGTGCTAATACCTTCCCGACACGGCTAAACTCCCAAATTGTAAATGAAAACTTTTAAATCCCTAGTTTAAAAGTTATTTAAATTAGCATACTATTAAAGGTGACTAATTTCACTTATATAATAATAGATTAGTAACGACTTCTAAAAAATAATTAAATCTAAGACTTGATATGCCCATTTATCGTATACGCTCTCACTAAGTCCCGACAAGGCATTTATTATTTAGGGTAAATTTTTCAGTGCAAAGAACAAAGGAATTGTCTGTGTCTGTTACAGACAGAGGCATATTTCACGTCCTTTCTTTGTAATGGTGAAAATGATACAAGGCTTCTCATGAATGTCTATCTCCATGTACATTTCTTAATCTTTCTCCACTCTCCCCACCCCACCCCACCCCCTCCGCCCTTTCTCCTCTTTTTGGCCTGAATCTTTCTCCACTCTGGATAAAGGAGCAGTGATATTTGTTCGGTGAAGGAGATAGAATGTTCTTCTGAAAATAGCTCATTTTTTGTTATTTGTCGGTACTGGAATTGTTCTGTTTAATAATTTCATCTGCATAATTATTTACCCCAAATAAATCATTTACATAATTAATCCATGGATAGAATGGAGTAGGGTCCACACTTCATAGCCAACGACTGTAATAGAAGAAATGTCTTTAAAAGGTGCAATAGTATAGGATCTTTTGAGTATTGGAACAGTATCCAATAAGCGTCCAACCTTTGATTCTGCTGATCGAGTATACTCCGAGTTCCATAATTCTTATTTCTTGCTATTGAAATACTGTGAGGCTTAAAGAAAGAAAACTACTGAGATTAGCAAAAACCGGAGTCAACTGGATATTCAATCAGTCCAAAAATAAAGAACAGTGTAAAAACTTCACTGCATCATTAATAAGGGAACTAATAAATTATCCAGTGATAAGAAAACCGGAATTAAACTAACCAAATCAATGAACCAGTTTAGTTGACTTATAAAATTAGATTGTCAAAAAATTGATCAAAAACTAATAGAACTATAGTCAAAATTATACCAGTTTAAGATTCAATCAATTTTAAATTTTTATTTCAAACTCTTTTTTATTTCATTTTATATAAATCTGAAAAACTGAAAATAAAAAATAAAATAAAAAAGAGTTGAAATAGACAAAAATTTTAGAGAAAAAAGAATATAATAAACAAAAAACGTATACGTAATCATTTTCAATGAATGTTTTCTATCATGCTTTATCTCCTAATGCATCTCTCTAAAATATCAAAGTGTTTGATCAAAGTTATTTCTTTTTAATATATAAAGTTATGTATATATTTGATTATAACTTATTTAATTATAGTTCAACCACATCATTTCAATAACTAGTCTGATTTTAAAAATATTGAAATTATCACACGCATTTGTTCATGACGAGGGATATCTGACTCCAAGTCCACCCATTCTGGCTTCGAAAGTGCTCCTTGAGCAAAATAGACACTACTTTGAACATTCACATTCAACAAGTTCATTATAAAAAGTAAAGAAAAATCTTAAGTATGATCACAGGGCCTGCAAATTTGAATGTTTAAGGGATTGACCAACATGTACGAGAAATTCTGTTCCAACAAGTTCTACTTTCTGCTTTCTGGCATCTACATCACCACATGCACAACAGCAATAGTAGAAAATATAGTCAATGCATAGAACGTGACTGACTAAGCACGTTTCAGAAGATGGAAATAAGCCTAGATAGAATAAAAGGAAAGCAGTAAAACTGAACACCAAACGAACACCAAATTATAGGGAATACTAACTTGACACGAGTGCCACAGCTTCTAATTTGTAAGATTGGCAGAGTGGCCTTGAAGGCAAACTTGGAGTAGAAAACGAAGACTTACAGCCTTTCAGATAGGTACTTTGCCAAAGAATAAACTGGCTTAGTTGAATCAACATTTCCAACTCCCCGCTTCCTTATCTTAATGCGAGCCAGGTAATCAACTGCAATCCAAGGGAAGCTCAGCATCACTTTATTTCCAAGACCATTAGACTCTGGATTCTCTTGGGATTTGTCTTGAAGATCACGGGACTTTTTCACCCATTCAGGATGATATGTGACCTGGTACCAGGCTGATGCCTTCTGCTCATATAATAAATGTTTTTCTTCATCATTTAATTCTTCCAAATTTGAATCCAATTTCTCAAAATTTTGCCTAAATTCTTTCTTCAGGGCACTGTATGCATGCTTAAGCCTTTCCTTAAGATCCCCTTGCTTCCTGCTGCTGTATTTGGGCATGGACCAGATCTGTCCAGTTACAACTTCTTCTTCTCTTTCCACTTTGTACTGACCTAGCAAGCCATTCAACTGACCATCATAACAGCATTTCTGGGCCCATGCATCAGTAATGAACTCAGCAGCTCCCGGAATCTCAAGATTAGTATCATAAGGTATATCACCTAGCACATGCTTCAAACCAACACCATCAAAATCTTCATCATAAGCATCTTTGATTTGCCGGTAAAGCCTACCCAGGATTTTCTTGGATTTATATGACTGGTGCTGCGGTTTCCCCATAAAATCAGGGTATAGTTTTGGTTTCAAATGAGAAGGCATAGTGACAATCTTTCCAGTCTTCGGAAAATCAACCGCGGTGGCGGCTAACTCAGCCAGGGTTATGCAATTCTCATCCAATGCACCGTAGTCACTGGAATCAGCATGTACCACATGTGCATTGCAAATTGTCCCCAAACTCTCATTTACCATATTTCTAACATAAAATTCTATGATGTCCTGCAGTACGTAAGACAACAACTTATACAACTTCAAGGAAATGTTGATGCATACTTCAAGATAAATTAAATGACACATGTACAGTGAGTGCACAGAGACTTGCAAGAGAACACACTTGCAGACCATACCTTATAACTCCTTAATTGTATGTAATCTGTTATGAATTAGGCAGCTTAGTCCAAATCCCTCAACACACTTCTGTTATTTTCAATTATATATTGACTACTATAACTAATATGTATTAGATGCCAATCAGCAATATAATCTTAGTACCAAACTGCCATCAAAGTACATGACAAAGGCATCGCTATTCTATAGCGACAAAGCATAGATTTATGCATTTAGTCTTGAACTTCGATTTCTAAGGTATTGAACATAACATTACATTTCATTTATGCTTTTTTCTTTTTTTTTTTTTCAAATTCTTTTCTGTACTTCTTGTTTATATATTTCATCGATGAAATAAAAGAACTCTTGATAAAAAAGAATTTGCATGTGGCTTCCATATACAAGAGGGTGACAATATAATGATGGCAATGCTACTACTCCATTAAAAACTCCAATTCAGGGCTATGTATTTAAAATGTGAGCGTCGCTTCATATGCAAATTTTTTATGTTTTAGATTTTCATGTTTCTAGAAAACTTAAAATTTTATGTCTCAATCTAGATCACAAGAAATATACCCTCAGTATTAACTTGAACTTCTATTACTTTTGGTAAGTCCTTATCCTGAACATGCCTCTTGAATTTCTATACAAGACATGATGGTATAACGTACGCAAGATACACAACAGTCCTATTTTAGTCTTACCCATGGAAGACACTTAACTATGGAAGATAAGAGGTGAAAATGAAAGAAGACATACCCGAGTAGTGACTTTACGTGTCTGGTGGCTGCTTTCTTGAGAAGAATACTCCATTGGCATCCAACTCTTCTTACTGGGTGGAATAAGATTCTCATCCCATGTGACAAAATAGAGGTCCCCATCAAGGTCACTTCCAGAAGCTTCATTTGTATGGGGTCTATCACCCTTTTGAGGGAAGACAAGACAATCATGTAAATGATGCAAATCAGGAGCATCAACTGCTTCCAAGACTCGTACATCTCCTGGGTGAAGACAAGGATTTTTTGCTATAACCACAAAACCTTTAACTACTTGCAGGTTCTTTGTCTCTTTAAACCTCGAGCCGTGCTTTGAGAAACAATTTTCAAGTGAAGGAGTAGAGACTTGAATGAAGCACTGTCCTTGTTCAAGTACACCCCACTCATCTAAGACACCCATCAACCATCGCCCAGCTGAGACAAAGATCCTAGCCTTTTCTCTAAGGTCCCAAAGCTGTGCAGCACGTACAGAGGTTAATATGCCCCTAAGATGAGGTTCCGACTGGAGACTAAAACCAACACTTAACATTATTGCTGCAGCATTTCCATGCTCAGCACAAGACCTTGTGAGAACATCAAATGCCACATCTGCATCCTCAAGCATTTTATTTAAGTTAGAAACCATTGCCTCCTGCATTTTCCAAAATACTTCGTCAGGCACATTCAATGCTGAAAGCAGTGTCACAATCTGCCTATTAAGGAAACCGGGCTGAAACCTAGTCCAAGAACAAATCTCCAAGGTAGTATGGGTAGATTGAAACTTGTCCATACTTGGTCTTAATGAAAGTTGGAACCCATCCTCTTTAGCAGGCCAACAGGCCACAACCCCTTTAAAACCAGCATATCTGATCTGATAAGCAGAGGGTACATCATCCAATTTCAATTTGTCAGCTACTTTACGTGCAAGATCAGGTGTAATAATACCAATTCCATCAGAGAAATCATAATTATTCCTCTTAATATCAGGTATTGACTTAACATCATGTGATGCAACCTCCACAGTTGCATATGTAGATGAGAAGCACTGTCCCATCCTAGCAGCACATTTTGCAATGTTCTTCTGATTAAACTCACCCATCCAATTTCTTATATAATCACAAGTTATGTCCTTTTTTTCAGCAAAAAACCAAGCAGAACGATCTCTCAGTTGATTGGATGAGAAGGCCAAAAATGAATATTTTCGACCACATAAGTAAAACCCCTCTTCCAAGACAGTCCTCACCCTTCTATATATATTTGTCTTCTGTGGAAAGAAGTTTGATGTGATTTCCTTCACTATAGGAGCAACATAATAGTTAAGAGCAGTTGCGTTGATTGTCTGCATACCTTCATCCATAAATGTGACTCTCAAGAAGCAATCTGCTACTTCTTTGAATTTCCTGAGAACCCTATTGGACAATTCAACTTCTGGTGGTAGACAATAGGCTTTGGTTGGAGTGATAACCAGTCTTCGAACCTCAACAATATCATCTAACTGTTTTGAGCTCTCGTAGAGCTTTGGATTTCGGAGCAACCATTCTTGGACTATTTTTAGCCTCTTGGCTGCATCAAATACTGGGCGCTTGTAAGAAAATAAGTGCTTGAGTGCAGCCACATTGACCTCCTTAGGCTGATTTCTCAACAACTCAAAAAAGTTATTTGACAACCTGTGTTGATTGAGTATGCCTTTTTGCATGATTGCATTAATTAAGAACATAAGGTCAAATGTGATACCTTCTCGGAAATGACTACAGAAGAAAGGATCTGACATGGGTATCCCATAAAAAGGTTCATTCATTATCCTAATTGGTCGGCTAAGTAAAATCTCCTGGACTCTTTGGCCTCTCAGATACTCCATGGCCTTCATCAATTTTGCACCATACCTGGGTGGGATAGAAATTCTATAAAAACTGCATCGACCAATGGCCCCACTAGGTGTAAAATCCGTGGTTCTAATCCAAGGATCATGATCATCCAGCAAATCAAATGGAACTAATTCTTCAATGTCATCATCAGCAGTTCTATACCAAACCCAAGGTGATGAAGCCAGCTGTAATAGAATAACTAAATATGATGTATCATTGTATCTCCTTATCTCATTTATGTCTCTAATTAAGAACCCCACCTGAAAATCGCACTTTATCACTGCCTTTTTCTCCATACCTTTAAAAGAGAAAGCAATATCTCTGTTGAAACAAAATTTACACATGGCATCAAATGGATCTACCAGAAAGTTGACCCCTTTTTCACTTCCTCTCCAGGCAACCAAAAAGTTCTCTGGGCTAACCAAAGTCCCAATTTCAACAAGTACATCAGATAGCTTAAAAGGAGTTGTAGTTCTCCTCCTTTGGTTCAAGAAGTATGGATTTTCAGGTCCCAAGCTAACCTTTAAATGTTGATTCTGCCAAAATAGATCACAGCGGCCAGCAGCGTTGAGGGCCTCAGTAGCAGATTCAGGTAATGCAAAATGCACAAAAGCATGAGGCTCCACCTTCTTATAGTCATCTGTTCTTTCAATTTCTTCTATATTAATGATTTTAAAATCTGGATAAGACTCTAGAGGGGT
This sequence comes from Erythrophleum fordii, assembly GCA_032878935.1. Taxonomy (NCBI): domain Eukaryota; kingdom Viridiplantae; phylum Streptophyta; class Magnoliopsida; order Fabales; family Fabaceae; genus Erythrophleum; species Erythrophleum fordii. Next base: position 22,723,153 of record JAVQMF010000054.1, on the reverse strand, counting down.
TGAAGAAGTTTTCAGCCGACACCTATATACAAGTCCGATTTTATCTTCCAAGTATGTCACAAGATCCTTTGCTTTGATCTGACTACCAAATCCACCAATGCTAACTTGAGTAACTACAGTTTCTTTTTCCCTTCCTTCTAACTCCATTTTTTAGGTAGTCTGCAAAATATAAATTGCACATTTTCGTAGGTTAGATTAACGTTTGAGATTGCCATCCATGAACAATAGCCAAGAAGAAAGGGGGTGTGGGAGACTACATTTCTAGGAAGCTTGTTTATTAAAAGTAATATTTTTGTGGTGCCAAGTATTAAACTGCTGAACAAACACATAAACGAGATTTCTGAACGTAGGATGTAGGAAGAAGAAGAGGTTAGCCCACTGTATTATCTGCTATAGTGACACATTATATTTGGAAGCACATAACTTATAAAGAAGTACTCAACAAACTAGTCACAAAATATAGCAAAATCAACAACGACTATTGAGACAAAGAGAGAGACACAGACAGGCACACACGCAAAAGAGTAAATTAAAATTCTATACCTGGTTGAACACTTGCACTTCTACAGACTGATTTTCTTCTGCAGAGTTATTAACTTGGATAAGTAAACTTGTTGAGAGAGAATCATGATATGTTGTAAATCTTAACCCCCTCCTTTCTTTCCCCACTCCAAAATATAAACTTATTATACACAAACTAATTGATAATAGCGACTGAAACTTAACTAAATTTGAGAACAATTTTCCGAATTTGAGGGAAACTGAACCTTAAATAAGGAACGGCAGCTAGATTTTATTCATTTAATTTCCCCTAAAGGTGCCACAACAAAGGACCTAAGAGCACTGCCAAAATCTGGAAGCAAAATCTTAATTCCATACACTCCATATTCCCCTCCAAGGAAAATTCCATGAAGCAGAAGCAAACTTTTTTACCAGATGTAATCTGAGGTGAAAAAATAACAGCAATCCACGGGATCTTGGCTAATGTTCTATTGCTCTGATCAATTCAACCCCACAATCTTTGAACGTTTCTCGGAAACAAGCCGAAGTCCACCCTGCATATATTGATCAAAATAACCAAATCACATCTTACAGCATCCAAGCAACCTCAGATGTGTACCGATCATTCGTAACAAAACTAAAACTTAAGCAAAAGAACTAAACTATGATGTGCCAATCACACCACACTTGGAGCTAGAGTTAGAGCTGTAATAATTGTTATGAACTATTCCTAAATCTATTGACCAAAATAGAACCCTCCCCCCCCCCCCCCCCCCCAAAAAAAAAAACGTTAAGACGCCAAATTTTGGAAATTACACCGTCGAAACAATCCTCCGATACCCATTGATCAGAATTAGTGGAACAGTGAGATGAATTCACATTATGAACAAAACTGAGGGGAGAAAAGAGAAACCAACCTTCCGATTCAGGAACAAGCTAACACAAAATTGATTGGTCGAAAAGAGCTAATACGAAATTGTGGAGTTCGAAGCAATTGCGAATCTGCCAGGCAGTGAGTGAAGTATTAGAAGATGGGGCGAGTGCCATTCAGTCTACTTCTCCACCAAGTTTTTGAAAGAACCGCGTCTGGGTCTGTACTCTCTGCGTGTTGACCCTGTTCTTGCATTTTCCCGCTTTGCTTTTGCCGTTGCTCAGTACAAGACGTTTGATGTGTCAATTTTTCATGGGAAAGTTATGCTGAGCATCTTAAATTAAAATTATTTATATTAAAAATTTTTAAACTTTAAAATTATTTTTAAAAATTTATAAATAAAAATTTTTTAATTGAAAATCTTAAATTATAATTTTTTATGTAATTTAATTTCTCTTTAAATCTTTTAAAATAATTTTAAAAATTAAAATCTTTTTATTATAAATATTAATTTTTAATTATAATTTTTTTAATTTTTGATTTTCCATTCTTCTCAAACAAGGAATTCAATGATCAATTAACCTCACATGACAAAACAAGGTACATTTCTTTTTCATGTCTTTATTATTAATCATTATTTTTTTTTTGGTTACAAAGAAGTGAAAAACTCACTGGGAAAGGTGGAGTGGGAGATCGAGCCCCAATCCTCTACCTACAAGCACAAGACCATTGGTTAATCATTATTTAATAATATAGATGATAACTAATGGTGGCCTTACCCAAATTTGGTGGATCTCTTATTCAAAAAAATAAAAAATAAAAAAAGTAATTATCACATCAATTATAATTTAAGAATAATACTTAAAAACCCTACTTATATATATTTTTTAATATTAAAAATATTAGCTATACTTATTTAGTTTATAATAATATTAAAAATATTTTTAATAAACTTTCAAATTTTAAATGAAATAAATTTCTCTTCTTACATAAAAAAATGAAAAAAAATAAATAAATTTTGAGCTATTTGTAAATAATTTTTAAAATTTTAAAATTTAAATTATGTCACTAAATTTTTACACTTTAAGAAATATTTTATTTTTTTATTTTTTTACAACAACACTAGTTCATTTGTTTAAACAAAATGTGCATTGTTTGAGTAGCACATTACCTTTTAATGTTAAAAAAAAAAAAATCATTTGCTATAACATTATACAATTTAGGGTGTGCAAGGCCCAAATGCCAAAATGAGGTGTCCTAGCCTGAATTGTTTGGGCTAGATGGAGTTTGAAACAAAACTAAAATGTGGGAATGGAATGGAATACCGGGATAAGATTTGAGATAAGTTTTTCAAGCATTTTAACCTAGCCCACCCAATACATTTAATATAATATTAAAAAAAACCCTTGGCTGATGGCTGTTTCTCTTAGGTCATGTTTGATACATAGGAGGCTCTATGATTGGAATAGGAGAGAGAGTGGAAGAGCTTATTTTGTCCATTTATAATGTATTTGTTTTTATATTGTTGGAGGTCAAAATCACATTTTTAAAGAAGTAATGATTTTTAAATGAGTATCCAAACAGGTATGCCAGATCAGAGCACCCCATGAGAAGGCTATCTCCATCAAACTTAGGAATTTGGTCTCCTCCATGTACGGCATTCTTGGGAGAGTAAAATTTGGTGACCAATTTGCCCCTGAAGACTGTGACTTCCTTGAGCTTGAAATGGATGTTGTTCGCCAAAAATCGTGCTCAAGCTTGAAAATTGATGCCACTATCAAAAAAACCCACGCCTTTTGTTGAAAATGGATGACCCATGCTAATAGTGAAAAAGGTTGAGCTTCAGATTCAAGCACAGGATGAACAATGGATGAAGTGCTTCACTCTCTTTGGCTGCATGAATGATGGATGAAGTCTGAAGCTCCAAATTTATCACAGGATGGAGTTTAATAATTCTTTTATTAATTCTAATTAAAAATAATAATATTTTATTAATTTTTTTATTTAAAAACATTTTAGTCATTTTATTACTTTTTTTGTTTTTATTTTATTTTTATCTTACCAAATATAAAAAAAAAATAAAGATATTTTTATTTCTTTACATAATATATCAAACACGATTAAAGGTAATTGGATTCCTTTTCATTTTCAATTCTTATTTAATTTTTATTCCATCAAAACTATACCCCCCATGCCAAACGAGGTGGATCAGACGGTCTCCTCTCCCATTCTCCCTTAAGCCTAATTTCCATCTTGCCAGTCTGCCTCTCTCCCTCTTGTCTCTCTTCTGGTTCTGGCTCTCAATCTCTTCAAATGATCTTTCCTCCTCCACTGACCCTTGCCCAATCTCCCTCTCATCTCTCTTCTGGCTCTCAATCTCTCGATCTCTCCTCCTCCTCCTGTACTGCTAGTCGGCGTTCCGCCACACTCCTCTTCTAGCCCTAAATGCCCACACCTTTCTGGACGGTGCTAAGCAGAGCAACTAAAGGAGTTTGGAGTTCCGCTACCACCCATCGGACGTCAAGAAGGTTTAGAGTTCAAGGATTGTTTTCGTGCTTCTCTCTTCAGCAAATCAGATAGCTAGTTTGTGTTTCTTCTTCTGCATAATAGATCTCTCTTTCTCTTCTAGTTCGAGTTTTCAATGCCAAGGATTCCTCGTCATCATTTTGAATATCCATTTGGATGCTTCTTTGCAGCAAATCATGTCCTTAGTTCCACCATTTTTATGTTTGTTTTAGGTAGGCTCTCGTGTTTTCTTTCCTTACGCTTTTGTAGCTCCATTACATGTTTGAGCTTCAAATTATGGTTTCCCATAATTCATTATAATTTTGTGTCAGTTACAGGAAAATATTAAAAAGCTATATGCCAATAATACATTCAAACTTTTTGGATCGAACTATATGTTTATTTTTTGGAACCTAAATACTCGCATATATTGTTTTATTCTTTCAGTTCTATTTCACTCTCCTTTTCATCCAAAGCTCGTTTATTTGGCTGTGAGTGAGGCAGATTCCCTGCGAGGAGGACCATAAAGTTCTGGAAGATCCTTATCAACCTGTTAAGTTGACTCTACCTGATTGGCGGTACATATTCTTGTCTTAGAAAGATTTGAAGAAACAGTTAAAGCTTAGTACTCCAAATTCCATCGAAATCGAGGTCAAAAAAGAGGTTGATGACTTCTTGAAGCTTTTGGAGGTCAAGATAGGAAAATTAAATACTTTTTTTATTAAAAAAAAATTATAATCTAGATTCAAATTAAAGATATTTATAATAAAAATTTTTAATTTTAAAATTATTCTAAAATATTTTTAAATTAAAAGTTTAAATTGTATAAAAAAAATTATAATTCAAAATCTCAAATTAAAATTTTTGATCCTAACATCTTTCAAAACAATTTTAAATTTTAAGGTCTTGTAGTATTAATATCTTTAATTTAAGGTCTTGAATTATATATATATATATATATATTTTGGTGATAAGGAATAAGAATTTGTTATCAAGTGGGATGTAGATAAACTCCTGTTTCGAGTAATTGTCTATTTTCCAGAGGACCTTTCCCTTTTATTATTTAGTCAGAATTAGTGGTTTTCAATAGATTCTTTGAATGACTGTCACTGGCACGTACATGCAAGATCAATCTACTTAACACACTGTCGTAGCGGTTAATTCATTGAGAGTCGAACGCAATGGGTGTGGTGTCAAGAAAAAAAGAAAATAAATTAATTCCTAAAAATACTTTCAAAAATTATTTTACTTGGAATCACCACTAAAATTTATTTAAAGAAAAATCTTGGGGAAAAACTTTTTTTTTAAAATAGAAAAGTGAAAAAGTGATTTGTGAGCAAAACATTATTTTAAAAATCTATTTATTTTTGAAAAAGATGTTAAGTATCCCCCATTAGCTATTTACAAGAATAGTTATCTTATGTTAACTATACAAAATTAATATAGCATTAATTTGTTTTAATTAGTTTAATCAAAACACATGTAAAAAGACAAAAGAAAAAAAGATAATTAAAATTAATAATAATAAAAGGAAAATTGGATATTTACAAAGTGAGAAAAAAATAAAATATTTATAGGAGCAAACTTTATCTAAGATAAAAATCTAAGATCTACGTACTGAGATAAGGATGAAAGTCTATATACTTCAAAAGCATAGAAAAAAGGTGTTAGGTAAGTGATTGTTATTTGTTTTTGTGAAAAGAAAGAAAGAAATTAGAACTAATTTGATTTTACAAATAAAATAAGCATTAAATTGATTTGTGTATTTTAGTTTGTGAAAATAAAGTTAATTTTTTTTCTTTATTTTCTCTCTTTTTTATCTTTTTTTAATCTTGAAAATACCTCTTTTGTTACTTTTTACTTTTGAAAGAAAATGATTTAACATGCATATGATAACTCTCAACAAAGTAATATTGAAAATAAAATTAATCCAGCCTATGTGTTTGTTTGAAGGTGTGTGCATAAAATTGAAAGAAGCAACCCTTGGCAAGTTTGTGCGAAGCACAAAATATAAAGATTGTAAGACCAAGAGTAACTCTTCCAAAGTAAATGTACTTACCTTAAAAAGCAAATTCTCCGTGAAACAGTAAACGACAAGGCCCCGTGAGGGAAAACAGGGGGACTGATTTATGCTTAGTCCAAAACTAACATCCCATTGGATATATAAAATATTTTTAATAATATTAAAATTAAAATAAGAATGTAAATAAAATAATTTTTTATAATTTATAATTATATTTGATATAATATAAAAAATAAAATACTATTTTATTTATATATTTAATTGAATAAAAATATAAAAAATAAGTATTTAAAAAATAAATACTCTTATTTTTAAAAAATAATAATTTATTTTATTTTTCTGGCCTTGTAAAGATAAATTTACAAAGCCCCAAAATGCAGAGGCCCCTTTTACTTTTCCGCTATCACTCTCTTTCATGGTTGATCGAATCTAAAGATAATCGTCCATCCACTTTTGGTTGATTTTCTCTAGTTATATTTTTCGTCGATCATCGTCTCTCTCTTTCTGGTAGATTATGAAAATACCCTACCACCTATTATATAATTTAATTTAATTAAATTAACCCTAGTTATATTTACCAGTTTGGACTTCGAACTATATCAAAAGAATGTAAGAACAATATTTTCAAATGGAGAACTACATAAAGATAATACATGGATCAATAATGAGGTTCCATAAAGAAAGAAATAGAGTCTGCAATCTACAAAATCATTTATGAACTAATACAATCATCTAGGCAACAAGTTTAAGATTTCTTTGAGTAGTAGCATCGTGTGAAAGTCAAATATTTTATGAGTGATTGACTTTATGAATTGATTACAATCAATAATAGTATTAAAAAACTATTAAGAGAATTCTAAAATACTTATAAGGTATAACAAATTATGTATTGCATTGTTAAGTAAATGATTAAATGATTACACTTAAAAATATACTCTAATATGAATTAGAAAGGAGATCCAAATATGTAAAAATTAACTTCTACATATACATTCTTGCAAAATAGAGATATCATATCTTAAAACAGTAAGAAGTAGACATACACGATATTATTTACCATAAAAGTAAAGTTTAGATCATGTTCTGCAATAGTGGACAAAAGCTATTTGGCTAAAAAAGATTGTGAAACACTTGGAGATTATTAGTGGGCCATTAAGTCCAATATTGATTAATATTACAAGAAGCCATAACTTACATGAAAGCCTCTAAGATCATAGCAAGTATGAGAGAGAACAAGAGTATTGCTCTGGAATATGTCTGTGCATAAAACGTTAATTGATCCCTCGATAAAACTCATAGCTAGAGATGTGCATGAGTAAGATCTAAAATCTCTTAGTTTATATAAAACATAGAGTATCATATCATATGTACAACTTAATTGTTGACAAAGCATATGTGTTATACAATAATCATAAATAGCATATACATCCAGTATGGTCGTAATAATTTGATTTAAAGGAGTATTATTGGAAAAACAATTGATTCCGATATGTGGACAAAAGAAAGATCATCTAATATATATATATATATATATATATATATATATATATATATATATATAACTATGCCAATATTTGAAGCATGCTCATTATGAATTTTTGGTAACTTCATAAATTTGGATACTATACATATGAAAAAAAAAAATTGAAGTAAAATTAAACTCGAGGGATTGATTTGCTATGAGTGTAGAATATATATATATGTATATGTATATATATATATATATATAGATAAATGAATCTAAGACATCCTAGGTACATTAATGTGTAATGTATATCTAAGGGATCCATGTTTTATATTAGTCATATATTAGGATTTTTAATATAAAAGCATCCAAAGATTGTGCTCAAGTAATTACAGTAAAGCATTTGGTATGAAAGTCTAAAAAATAAATAATTTTGTATTATTTATTCCATCATATGTAAGTAAGAAATATTAAATTATTAATCCAACCATAACGGGTTAACCCAGATCCATAATAAAGCCTAAAAAGAATTTAATTAAATAAATTTGATTAATTATTTAATAATTGTTAATATTTGAATTTTGGATTTTAAAATTTAAAATTCAACAAGTCAATTTTTTATTTGTTTTATGAGAAAAACAAAAACTACTAGTTTTATCATGCAAGGGTTGGTGTGTGTGAGTTCATGCATTTTGAGAAAACATAAAGGAACTCATTGAGAAGAGCGCAAAATTACTACCTCCAATCTTATATATAAAAAATAAATAATTAACTCACGAGAATTAAAAAAATTGATTAAAAGTAATTAATCTTCTTAATTTTATCTCAAATAAAAATTATTTTTCAATAATTCCCCTATTTAATGTATATACTTTTTTTTTAAAATTAATGACAGCTATTACTCATAATTTAAAAAAACTTATTTAATGGAAGGTATAATTGAAATATTATAATTAATATATCAGATATTAATAATTTATTTATTGTATTTTAGATCAAATCAAATTTTAAAAAAGTCTCTTATACATGAGATCGAAGTAGTAAAAAAGATTATAATTCCTCTTCTTTGTGATAATGGTATCATCTGCTGTGGAATTCGAGAGCAAAGTTTGAATTGTGCCCCACATCTATCGATTGGCAATCTAATTAATTGGCAGATTTTCAGAAGTACACTTGAATACAGAATAGATATTACTACCTGGATATATATGTACACAAATGACCTTAAAGCTTCTGCCTTGTTTCAAAAAATTATTCTTCAAAATGTATTATCTCATGTTCGAAACTGAGCATGCTTGACAACAATATTATTGCAAGTTAAACACGAATATATTGTACTTCTCGTTGTTATACCAAGAAGAGAAAATAGAAAAACGTCAATTTAGAGGATGAATGTTTCTTCTTTGCTTTGTTGAAATTATGGGTGAATGTAATACAATATCAACCTAAAGCAACGAGTCATACGAGAAGATAAAGCTCCATTCAATTCAATTCAAGAAGCTTCAAATCACCAAGACAGCATATCAATTCACTTCTATAGATAGAGCTTCATTCACTCAACAAGATTTCACCGCAACATGTCCTCACTTTGTTAAAAACTTTATAGATCATATAAATATAATGTACCTAAGTGGTAATTCCATTCTAAGGTTTACATAAAAACGACCTTGGAAGAATAACTATATTTCATTGCCTTTGGTATGCGTCAGAAGCTTAAAATTTTAAAATAATGCAAGATTCATGGGTAATGAGCTGGCTGCCTTGTTGAGTTGTTCCAAGGTGATTATTCGTGCTGATTCACACTGCTAGAAAAAGACAAAAATGAATGGTTATGTGATTATTCCTGTTATCTCACCTTGTATATGTGTTCCTTGATATGTATGGCTCAGCGAAGAATTTTAAGTGTTCTTTTATAGAGTTTCTTCCTAATTCGAATAGGGAAGCTGTATTCATTTTCTGCATATTTTATCATCCTCTGCATTCGGTTACTACAATTCAATTCAACCCAGACGTTAGTATTTCAATAATTAAATTTCAGCATTGTGTCCTCGGATGTATCGAAGTGCTCTTGTTGAGAGATTACAATGGCAACATACTACTGAAAACTGCAGGAATCAATTTGGGTGACAAGAGATTCATTGAGGAAAATGGAAGCTATGCTTAATCCTTGTTTTGGAGCAGAGACGGTGCCATGTATTATGAATTAGGGGCTACCGCCCCATCAAAAAACTTAGATTTTGTATGATGAAATAGTCTCCTGTATTTTAAGGGACTAGCAATTGTTTATTATTACTTATGTATATGCATCCATTACCCTTTAGATTCATTGTATTTTACTAAGTTTAGTAAACAAGGCAGGGTGGCAGTGGCACAGCAGCTATAGGAACAGAATCTGGGGTTCTCGTGAAATTGAAACTAAAACGAAGCCAAAGATAATATTCATAACTACAACATTTGAAAGAAAAACTTACTACCAGCCAACTTTCTCTACAGCAGCTATGGAGTTGTCATTTTTACAAACACATCCCATGCATTTCTAGATACCACCAAGTCCACAACTTGCATGCTTGATGAACTCGTGTATACCACAAAGGCAGAAATACCTCAAGAGAACCTAGTTATAGCTGCTACCACTTAAACTACGAAAACTCAGAATCAATCACGTTAACGTGATCAACAACAGATGCAAGTTCGAACAATGATTGCTTGCAATTTATGAAGACACTGAGAGAAAACATCCTTGATCAAATACTTTCATATTAAGAGTCTAAAATAGCTTCTCAACCTAACTTTACTGAGCTTACCCTTCCTTGATCAAATAACACGCCACAAATTAATTATTTTCATTCTTGGAAGATAAAATATATATCATACATTAAAATGCTAAAATAATTATAATTTCATGATTTTGCCTTAAAAATGTTACCAGTTGAAAATGAACTTGAGTGATATTATGAATTAATCTTCATGATCTTTTTAAGGAAATGGCCGTTTATCATTCGTGTGGTTGTCTGAATAACCAAAACAATCCCCGCAAGAACCACTTTGGGACAGTAAAGGGGACAAAAAAATAATAGTGTTCTCATGATCTCATGATCTTTTTGTATAAAGCAACAATATGTTGCTAACTTCACCACTAAAGAAGTGTAGAGAATATTCCTCCCAAGCTGCATCTAACCACCACAATACTGCACCAACATGTCCTCTGCCACAACAGAACTTTGTCTGTTCTTGTATTATCTTCCAGTCAAATGATGAAGGTTAGTTAAATTTACAGACCCAACCCATTTACGTAGCCATATGGAGATGGGTGTTTTATAGTCCCAGTCCCTTCCAACCATGGCTTCGCTTAACCCGCAGCTAAATTCAGCCAAAATCTCTGGATCACTGTACCGGGTTACAGCCAGCACAATCGCCTTAACCCTGAACAATGACTCTCCCACCTTATAATTATTCGGCAAGCCAAACCAAAATAAAATAGGATTTAACCATTAAAAAATGGGTAGGGACAATAAAGAGGTAGGGTTCCATACACACAGAAGATTCCAAAACTGTTCGGAATCAAAAGAGAGAGTTATCCAATGATGATGAGTGGCATTCTCCTCATTTAATTAACGTTCTCCTCGCCGGTGGTTTTGGGGAAGATTTTGCCTAGATTTTATCCTCTCAAACAACAATCATACACAAAATAAAAGAGAAAGTTAACAAACTTTATTACAAATTCGCACTTTTTTTTTTGGGGGTAAATTATGGCATCTTGAATTAATATGGCATATACAGCAAATTATAGTTTACTGTTATTTATTTGAAATGATCCCAAAAAAGTGAACTGTTATAATCCAAAGTCATGTGCACAAGTAAACTGAACAAAAATGATAAATGTGTGTGTACAGCTAGCCATTTTTGTTAGGGATGGTTTTCATGTCCACGAGCATGTTTCTTTATGTTTACTCATGCAGCCGTTATGATTTTATTTTTTCTTTTAGAGTAGCAATATAAAAAATTTGCTTTATTGCAAAAAAAGATTTTCTTAAGGAGAAGAAATCATATATTAAATTAATAACTAATATTTATGTAAACGTGAAAACATAAAATTCACTTAAATTATTTAACATTTTTATATAGTATTGCTTCTCGTACTTAACTAACAATTTTATTCCAGTAGCCTTGTGATTGATTCATTTACAAAAAATAACTATTACTTTTTGGTCCGATACTAGCAGCCCGTTCATAACGTGTTTGGAAAAGCAGCAGGTTTTCCCAAACCATGTTTCATCAAAAGCAAGATGTAACACCTTAATCTACTACCGCTATCTAGCCTCTCACTGAGCTCGGTTCTATATAATTTTCAAAGAACCATTACCAATCCGTGACATTTCATGCTATGAAACGGGGTTTTATACACTCATCTTCTGCCTCGTAGGTCCTGTGAACCCATCATCCATGTTCTCAACTCAAACTCCATTTATACAACTCATACATAGCATAAAACAAGCCATAAGCCACGGGTATGGAGCCAAAAACCAAAAAAATACATTTTTTCACTTGGGCCCAAAAGTCATATTTTGGCTCTAACTTTGGAAAATCATATCTAATTCTAGAAAAATGAGAATCTAGTAAACTTTGGCTTCCTAGAAAGCTCTAAGTGTTACCTTTACACTAAAAATAATTCCCAATCGAAATCTCTGGGTTTGGACCATGTTTGACATTAAAAATGGGAAGGAGGTCCGGCTGTCACTGTTTCTGGTCCAGTTTACTGTCATGAACTTCGAAAATACATAATTAAATCCACAAAAATCTAATCTGGGCACACTATACCAATTTGAAAAGCTAAGGATGTCTACTAGAGGAAAAAAATTAGTCCAGATTAGTTCAGTAACCTCTAGACCCCGAAAACTGATGGAACAGTAACGGAGGTCGGGTGAGCTCTCTGATGCTGATACAGAACTTCAGAAGGTTCAATCTCTCTCTACAGACCTCTGATTCAGTTGATTCTAGTTGGTATAGGTCACTATGGTTTTCTAGTTTATGTGTATAAAATTTTATGACATTTGGCTACCATTTGGTCTATGTATAACATGGATTTCATTTCTGACCTATAGGAACAGTACATGACCAAACTACCAAATTTTTCCAATTTCAACAATTTACCAAATATTCTCTAGACCTCCGAATATTATCCACTTTAGCTTCTCAAGAAGTTTTCTACAAACTCTAGAGGCATGCCAAATTTCATGGCAAGAGGAGCTCATCCGGTCATACTTTGATGGAGCTCTCAAAAATACCGATTTTAGCACCCAAGAGGTCCAAAATGGGTCCAAATGGCCTCTCACACATTCTAGCCACTCATAGACAAGTTTAAAAGCATAACAATAGTCTATATAACATGTCCATGTAGTCCAAATCAATATACAATCCAAACTCGCTATGCTACGGCCAAATATACACTATCACATTCATTCATCAAAAAAGGCAAAACCCTCATTTCCATTGATTTGGCTATCAATATAGTTTATACATTACATATTCATACATTTACACTTGTTACAACATTTACATCTCAAAAATAGTGGGCGCATATTCATTTTGGCAGCATTTTACATCAAAATAACCAAAATATAGTAACACCTAGCTACATATGCCTCTAGGCTCCTTGGTGTGGACTCATATCTCCTTGAGCTCCACCTAGCATGTTAAGTTGGGAGGAGGAGGGGTGAGATTCAAGGAATCTCAGTAGCTCATGCACTCAATCAAGTAAGCAATCAAGGCATATAACAAGTCAAGGCATGTGAATAAGCATTTAGCCATTCTCAAACATCCAACACACATTGTACATGCTATGGAAATCACAACAATGCCAAATATGGGCTCCAGGGACTTTTGGTCTAACCTCACCTGAGTTTAGGGACTTTTGGATGGCCTCACCCGAGTTTAGGGACTTTTGACTTGGTCTCACTCGGTTGAGACTTTTGGCCTTGTCTTACCCATTCTCAAGGGACTTTCGACTTCACCTCACTCATCTCAAGGGACTTTCGGCACCACTTCACCCGAGCAAATCTCACAATTCATCACACAAACATATTGGCATCAATGCATCAAAACAATAGCATATGGCATATTCCACACAACAAGCATATACATAAACATACAATGATTATTACATCCAATAATGCAACAAGAAAGAGTGGGAAGAGAGCTACCTTCTCAGCCAAGGCCAACACAACCCTTCCCTTTCAATTTCTCTTCTCCCTTCTTAGGTTCACACTCACACCTTGATGGAGGTGTTTCACTTGAGCCTAGGCACAATCAAGAACATAGAATTACTCTTTAGAATGTAACCTTCAGATCAAACTCTCCTAACATACCAGAACCTAGAGGTTCTCTCTCTCTCTCTAGAATGCCATCAACTCTTCCTCTCTCTCAAGCTCCCATAGTAGTGGAAACAACATTTTCAAAGAAAATATAAAGATTCAAAGGTGTTTTCCACTTTCCCTCTTCTGACCCATGCCCAAAATCCAACTATTTTCACAAATAAAACCGTAGTAAAAGAGGGCAAAGGGAGGAGATCAGAATTCTAAGGAGAAAAGAGAGAAATGTACTTATCTTTCCCTTGCTCTCCCTCCTTCTCTTGGTCTCTCTCACTCTCCACGCCTCTTTTCTCTCCTTGGGTCGAAGTCTAGGGTAGAAATGAGAGAAGGAATGAGTTTGAGCGTTTAATGAAGTCAGTTTCTCGCTCTTTACTCTCTTCCGGACTGACCCTCGCTACGACGAAAATTAACCTTCGCTATAGTGAGCTCGTGTTATCTGGCTTCGCTATGGCGAGGTCAGTTCCCTTCGCTATGGCGAGATTCGACCTTCGCTATGGCGAACTCGCGTCAGTTCCAGACCTCACTTTTGCTATGGCGCACGCTATAGCGAGCAACTCCCTGGTTTCTGTATGGATTGCTGCCCGCACTCGCTATAACTAGAAGCACTGTCGCTATTGCGAATAAGCGCTCTCGCTGTAGCAAGACCCTTTCTCGCTGTTGCGAGGAGACTTAGCAAAATTTCCGGATGTCGAAAATTTTCCAGCTTCTACTTTCTTTCTTTTCCCTTTTCCGGGTTGTTACACAAGAAATCAGAGCTTCTTCTAAAATGTGGTCAACAAACATGATTTTATCCTCCCTCAACGCATATCCAAACACACACTCAGTAGTATCCGTGGATAGGAGTTGAAAAGAAAAAAAGAAAATTGAGAAAAATTATAATTTTATTTTTATAATTATTATTTAATACTTTTTAATAATAATTATTTAATTATTAAAAATAAAAAATATTATAAATATTTTTTATTTATAAAATTATTATTTTATTTTATTTTTATTTGAGAATAGATCTACCCATATTGGTATTGCTTATTTTGTTTTATGTCTCTTACAAAGTTAAACTTTATTTTTTTTTTCAAATTTTATTTTTCGTTTTTGAAGAGAATGGAATCTCTGGTTAGAGAGACCATGAGATGCAACATGAGGGATCCAAATCCTTTCATCTTAACTCTCCCCCAGTTTCAAACTCTTGACTCATTAACCCTTCTGTCAGTCAATGACGTACGGTAAGATTTAATGGACTTCGCGCGGCAACATGACTCCATCATTTCAGGAAGATCATGACCGTCCGATGATCTGTGCTTTTGATTGCGCCACGCGTCGGTTGCCATAGAACCACAGCATTTCAATTAAATGAAACGCTGCGTTTTAAGGACAGCATCCTGTCCACTCACATTTTGAACCCCATCTTGACCGTCCGCGCATTCAACCGTCCAGATCAAGCCTCTGGAGCATTCAAAAACGCGCCATTTCGACTAAAGCGTCAGACCTAAACCCTAGAGCCTGTTTCGCTGAAACCATTTCTGCGTTTCAAGAGCTTGATATCTGACCATCAACAAGCAAATCTAATGAAACAACAACAGCCAGTGTAACATTGGGTTCAAATCCCAAAGTCTTCAATTAACCAAAAAATGAAAAACGTAGACGGTGGCTCCACTGTTCTGGGTGGCTTCACCAACAATTGGAAAAGGAAGAAGATCCAAAATCTGGGTGGCTTCGCCCCCAATAATGCGCAGATCTGGGTACCTTCAAAACACAAATCGGTTCGGGTGGCTTCAGGGCTCCTTTCAAACACAGATCTTGTTTGCCTTCAGCCTTCGATTTCGTTTTGGGGTGCAAAACGCGGAGATTGCTTTGTGTGCAAAACGCAGATTTTGGGTACCTTCAGGCTTGTGAATCGCAAGTTATTTGGATACCAAAACGCAAGAACCAAACTCAAATTATCATGCTATCGTATTGAAAAAAAGGTTTATCTAAGTAATATTTGCCTCTTTTGCTTTGTCAACTACTCATAAGTATTTTATTAATATAACTCAAGAAATTTTTGCATATATAAAATTAGCATACTAACCATCAAAAAGTAATGACGTGCACATATTACAAGTGAAATCATTAATTAGTTATTTTATATGTGTGCAAGTAATTGCTTCTGATTTATTTTATCAAAAATTAACAAACAATTTATACAAGAAAGTTGTACTCATCTAATTGTACAGCAGTTATTAAGTGTTGGAGATATTTTAAGAGCATGTTTAATAAGAAATGAGAAATCACTTTATAGATATGTTTATTAATTTTCAATAAATATTATATCTAACATATATATGTAACAAATTTTCTTTAAAATTTCTTGAACTTGACTATTTAGGTATATTTTTTTATTTATTGAGGCTAGACATGTCGTTCAATGAATTGTTTTTTACTCGAATAGTTCAACAATCAGCAAAGCAACGATGATTATAATGAGTGATGTATTCATTTCTTGATTCTCTCTTACACTACAAAAATGTTAACCAATACCAGTCGAGGGCCATTTGAATGAATCTGACTCTGACTACTCTTATGTTGTCTATTTCAATTTATAATTTAGCTTTATAGAATTTTGTAACATTTTTTGAGAGGGAAAATTTTGGCTGACTAATGTGCAGTCGGCCAACTATCAATTGATCTTTGTTGACTATTATTCAATTGGTTAGTTTTTTTTTTTTTTTTAACTTGAAGTTCCTTCTCCAAAAGTTTAGCACGAATTTGAAACACAAAATGAAATTTTGAAGAACAAAGTTGAGAAATTCAAAACTCAATACGAAGCAAAATTTTTATAGATGATTTTTTCTTTCTTCATTTAACATTGTTTTTGTTTTTTCAAATCTTTTTCTATTCATGATTCATCTTTTTCATCTTGTAAGTTGATTTTCTCTCTCTGTTTTTCTTTGTATGTTAACTTTTTTTCTAATCATTTTCATATTTTCTTTTGTCTCATTATAAATCTCTCATTTTCTTCGTTTTGAACCTTTCTTCCTCCGTTATTAATTCTAAACCCCTCCTTTACTTATGTTGCAAATTTTGCAGAGAAGAAGAAGAATAATAATACACAAGTAGAGGAAGATGTAAACGAAGAAGAAGAGTAAAGGAAAAAAGAATAAGATGTAGAAAGATGCATGAAGAAGAAGAAATTTAATTAAAAAAAGGAATAAATAAATCAAACAAATGAATTGAAAAATATAAAACAAAATAAAGAGAAAGAAAAAAAGAGGAGATCTCGAATTGACCAATTTTCATGCACTAAATTAAAAGTTGCAATTTTGCGGAGCTATTGTTTTGCTATCACAAATCAGTCGATAACTATTATGATTAACAAAAATTCGATTAAAAGCTCTAACTCCTTTTTTGGTTGGAAATAGCATGTTTCCAATGAATTCTACCAAAATTCCAACTGAATTTATGCTCTTTGTTATAGTGTTAGATACAAATTAGATTCCCTATTATATTAGAGAATTTAAGACATAAGAATTTTTAAGCTAAGTATAAGATATTTCCATGATAGTATATTATTACCTCCCGTTTTATATATAAAAAATAAATAATTAACTCATAAAAATTAAAAAAAATTAGTTAAAAGTAATTAATTTTTTTAATTTTATTTTAAATAAATATTTTTTTAAAAAAATATTCTTATTTAATGTATGTACTTTTTTTTTTTAAATTAATGACAGTTATAATTGAAAATTTTTTAAAACTTTAGTAAAGAATAAAAATCAAAGTAAAAATTGAATTAAATTGTAAGTACCAACATCCTATTGCTTCAAACAAAAATCAACATAGAAATTTAACCTATACATAAAAAGTTTAAAATATATAAATTTTAAAAATGAGAAGTCCAATTAAAAATTCAGAAAAATGGTGACTTGTAGTTATGAGCATATCATTTTCAATATTTATTTATTAATTTTCATATAATTAATCATATTTTAAAATTAATTAAAATTAAAATATTATCAATTTTCGAATAATTTATTAAAAGCTAATTTAAAATAAATGCAGGTATTTGTACCATCACCAGGCTTACAATTTTTATGGAATCAAAATATAATTCCCAGTAAATTAGCACGAACCAGAGTTTGTAACACTATTCATTATAAATTTTGGCACATTAATTTTTAAAATATAACAAAAGATCTTTTTTTTCTTTGGAATAGATACAAATCACTCCACTTTATGAAAATATACATAGAATTCCCTTAGATATTGGTCAAATAAATTTAATTGTAGAGTATTTTTCGGTTTAGGAAAAACATATATATTTTATAATAAAAGAGAAAACAGTCTAATGAAATTATCTCTAAAAGGTGAGAAAAATAATTTATACATCCGTCAAGCTTATATTTTTTTAAGTGGTGAATTAGGATATTCATTTACGGAACTAACAAATATGAAATGAAAAATAAAACTTTAAACCAAGCACATGGGCCACAATTACCTTCTTAAAGTTAAAAGTAAATTACGTAGCATTTCCTTGAATTTTATTCAAATTATATAATTTTTTATTTTTTAAAATATATACAGATATCTTTTGAAAAAAATTATATTATACTTTAATTTAATTTTAAATTTTTTTATTAAAATATCGTCAATTAACTTAATATATATTTTTTAAAACAAAGAAAATAAATGAAAGATACTTTGATCAAAAAATTTAAAATTTAACTAAAATGTAAACATTCTTTTATTTTATAAAAATTTGTATATATTTTAAAAATAGGAAAAAATATCTATATAATTTTAGTAAAATTTAAAAGATATTTTTGTAATTTATTCTAAACTATTTGAATTTTAATTTCAATGCAAATTGACTTTCTTGATATCTTCCACCAGTCTAGTTTCTACAACTCAACCATACATGGTAGTTATAATTGAATATTTTATTCTTATAATACCAAATTATAAAATCTGCAAAACTATCAAAATTCTTTCTCAGACAGTTGTTGGAGGGAAGATCGCAAAGCTGTGTAGACTGTTAGCCAACCATTTTGAGAAGGGTGAACTTGGTCCCAGAAGATTGATAACTCTGGTTTGTCACATACTCTGTATTTCTTTGCTCCTTTCTCATCCACACTCCCACAAGAATATTCCGCACTTGAACCCACACAACATGGCTCTAATGGATTCGTCATCGTCGAATTTTCTGTAAAATGAGAAAATTAAAAATAAATAAATAAATAAGGTCATGCATAATGATATATCAGAAATATCAATCTATACCCTAGTTTTGTGATATATATGGACATTCTTCTGTATTTTGACGATGAACCCAATCGGCGAGACACAATTCTTTACCAATTGAAAAAAGAAAATATTTTTTTTTTGGGTACCTCTATTTTTTTCTTTTTTGGTGTATGACATTTACCAGTTCATCAGTAATTACCATAGTTGAGAGATTATATTCTTTTTATTTAACCAAAGATATATATGTTTGGTCTTTCACTAGAGTTTATTAATATGCAGCTATATACTGTTTTCTCACTTATTTTGTTTCTTTTACATTTATGGCAATTGCCATATGTGAGAACTATAAATTCAAACATTCAAAAGAAACAATACATTTTTCTATAAAAAGAATTAAGAGATCACTGTACCCCAATAGAATTTTGATTATATATGAAGAGCAAGGTCACCCAAAAAAAAAAAATAGAGAACCATATTATTTTCTATCTTTTTTTTATGCAAAATGAAGGCAAATTAAAATTTTTCATAATTATATTTTGAATGGCAGTTCAAAATGGGACATTTTCATGTTTAAAAAACAATTAGGTCCATTTTGAAAACATGGCATTGAAAGGAAAAAAAAAAAAGATGATAACATGTAATACGAGATAAGTTGGCTATGTTCATGGGAACGGTGTTAGCTTTATATATATTGATGATTACTCGTATATAATAATACTATAAATAAAGCAAAAAATTGAAGAACTTCTGAACTTACTAGCATGTTTTTTCTGCATCGTAGTAATTGTGGAGAGGAAAGCATTGTAGAGGTCTAGGGTTCCGAAAATTGGTTGTCCCAACTCATGGTTCATGTCTTGTACCTTTCGGAGCAGCATATTGTTGTGATACTTGGACAGCGAGTTTGGTTTCGCAATGCACTTCTGATACGAAGAAGCCACAGATACCATTGGCAAACAACCCATAGGCTCCACTAACCCCACTGCTATTTTGCTTATGCCCAAGCTATGAATTCGTCTAAGATTCAGACAAATTTGGTTCACGAGAGTTGCAGCGAAGGCTGGTAAGTCCTGTAAAAGAAAAATGGATATATTGTTAAGAGTTTTCAATTGAAGCATTTCTACCTTGGCCCGACCCGACCTTGGCAAAATAAATTAAATAAAAATAATACAAATATATATATATATATATCAATATCATTCACTCACTAGAATAATGATGTCTCTAGGATTGCAATGAAAATCATGTAAAATCAAGTGATAAACGCTAATGTTGTATATATTATATTTTGGTTTGTCTCATAGGACCTAGTTCGACTAAGTTTTAAGACTAAATGGGACCATGTAAAAAAGTCCATTTGAAAAATGGGCCACTGCTTCAGTGGTCCAGCCCTGTAGTTTTAAATAAAGTTGAAGTATTGAACAGATGGTTCTTAAAGGCTTATCTTGTATAGACAGTTCGCAAATTGCCAATAGTTAGTGTCATATAATGCCAATCAGGGTTTTGAATTGCTATCAGAATCTACAATTGCAGTCACAGTTTTACTTGTAAAGTTAGATTTATGAGAGCAATTTGTCAACAATTGTGTTTTTGTCGCTATTATACAACACAACCACAATTTTAAGCCTTATGTTACGGGCCCAGATTTGACAGATTTGGAGTTAATCCTGGACATATAAGCGGGTCTACTACATACCCTACCAGGTTGACCTTTTGGAGAGAGGTTAATAGCCCTGTGACAAGTGGCATAGAATGATAGGCCATTCATGATTAGGACATCACGGATTGGGTGAGTAAATATGTTACGAACCTATATTGGATAAATTTAGAGTTGGTTCTGAGCATATAAGTAAATGTGTTATACACTCTACTAGATTCACTTTTTGGGGAGAAGGTAATAACCCCGTGACACTTAGCTCCACCTAATGAGATTTGGCCTCCTCTTAATGTTTTAAGAAATTGTCATTGTCAATTTTAAAGAATGAGAGACACAATATGTGAGGGACTCAGTGAATGACTGCGAACTTTATAATGTATAAAAGTCTTATGCATGCCTTTTTCTTTTGAAATTGACGGTCAATTTCTTAAGAGATTGAAAGAATTAAGACCCTAGACTCTGTATTTTAGAGATTTCTTCTTTTGAAGAGATTAGGAAGGTATAATGAGGTTAATCTTTCTCTACACTAAGTAGCTTATTTAACCAATTATCAAACCCAAACAATTAAGGATCAGCAAACCAGGGAGAAATAGGTAAAGTTACCAATCAGCAAAACCACTCACCTCCATGGTCCCATTTTTAATTTCAAAAGTTGCATAATCGTTGGAAGCTGCATTGACTAGAGCAAGTGACGACTCAAGGTCTTGTTTGGTGTAGACATTTTGTTCGATTAGGTTCTGGAAGAAGTCAATTTGGGCGGTCATGTTAGGTCCATCGACCAAAGTCTGGAAGACACCAGTACCTCCATGAGCAAAGTTCATCCCATATGCTAGCATTGATTTGTTTACAGAGTTTCTGAGCACATATGGTACTGGGGATGTTATATTTAGAAACGAAGCTGCAAGGAGCGATGAATAATCATATTATCAGTGATGAACGTTACAAGTAAAGCAGGTTTTTGAGACAGAATTTAGAGACGAAAATATTTTCATTGTTATTCGACGTAATTTGGCCTCAATTATTCGTCCCAAAAATTTCTATATGACCCACGAGTTTCATATTTTATAGAAAAATTATTGTCTATTACATAAATGGTAAGATTATTATGTTCGAAATTATTATTTTATACTCACAATTGCAATAACGATATTATCACAAACAAACCTTTTTTTTTTTTTTTCAGAACAGCAAGATTAAACTTATCCAAACCCCACCCACCCAATTTAGTTGAGTTAGCCTTACCTGGCTATGGAAAAAGAAAGCCTTATGTGGCTGTAGTTCATAGTAATGCCAAATATTGGCAATACCATTAAGTCATAAATTCATGGCCCTTCTTTCATGAAATGAAACCACACAAGAGGTATAGTCGCATAGATTATTATATGTACTTAGGAGCTTTCAGTTTTTATAACAGTTGATAAAAATGGTAACATTTTCTTCTAATTTTCCCGTAAAAAATGTGAGATCGAGTTTCTAACTTTTCATTTATAGAAAATAAAAGAAAGTAGAAGTTAAAAAAAAAAAAGAAAGAAAAATGAAAAAATTACCTATATAGTCAGAGAGGACACGGCCATCGCAGAACCTGCCGGCAGGTTTCCCAGGAAAAGTAATGCCGCTGGGTGGGTTGAAGGATGGAGAATTTAAGAAATTGCCTGTATCAACATAGGAATCCCCAAAAACAAAGAGCTTTTTCTCTAAGCCATTAGAAACCCTAATTACTTCTTTGCCTCCTTCAATAACTGCAACATAAATAAATATTGAAAAACGAAGAAGAACCATATAATTAATAACAGGCCATGAATTGGTGATTGGGATTTCATTTCAAGTATGTGGGTACCAGTGAAAATGGCAAGGAGATTCAGCGGAGCTAGGAGAGGAATGAGAAGAAACGACCGAGTTTGCTTCCCCATTGATACCTGTGCAACAGAAGAGAACATTAATGGTGATGTTAAAGAGTTGGACCCTACTAGCGTACATGAGCATGGAGGTTTCGGTTTTAAATTAATCTGCTGGGAGAAGGACAAAAATCCAATTGTGCATATCTATGTCCATGATGTCATATATACATACATTTAGATATATTTAGAAGGTCAAATTAATGGGTTATTTACGAAGGAATCCAATTAATTTTATATTATATTCGTGGTCCACTTTCCTTAAACGACATGTCTTTGGAAAACCAAATTATCCTCACAATATTGGGTTGTTATGGATGACCTAACTTCCGTGAAACTCCATGTGGCTCATACCCTTATTAGCTAAGCAAGTTATTAATTTATGAAAAGTTTTAAATAAAATTTTATTCATATTCAAAAAATTCTTAATTACATTAAAATAATTTTGTGATAAAATAAACTGGTTTACAAATTTACAGGTTCTTTTCCTGTGCATAAGAAATCAAATCGTGCTTTTTGGAAGCAAATTATGTAAATATGTTATATATATATATATATATATTTATGAAGGAATTCAATTAATTTTACATTAAAATTTTGGTCCAGCACTTTCCTTAAATGATATAATTTTAGAAAACTGAATGTCCTGTTAATATTGGGTTGTAAATGGGTGACCTAACTAGGTAAGTGAAACTGATGCCAGGTAAGCTATAAATTTGTTATTTAAGCAAGTTATTAATTTATCTAAAATTTTGAGTTTAAATTTTTACATAATAAAAAATACTATATTACATTAAAAATATTTTTTTTGGATAAAATAAAATATTTTACAAATGGACAGGCTCTTTTTCTGTGGATATAGAAATTAAATGGTTTTGGATATATATATATATATATATACTTTTTGAAAGCAAATAATATAAAACATGTTAATAAATATATTTATATTTATATTTATGAAGGTGTCCAATTAATTTTTTATTAAATATCTGGTCCACTTTCCTTAAATGATATATTTTTTGAAAACTAAAATGCCCTTTAAATATTGAATTGTGATGGGTGGCTTATTTACGTAAGTCAAACCGGTACGATACTTGAGTCATAAATTTACTAAGCAAGTTATTAATATATCGAAAGTTTAAAATTTAAATGTTTACATAT
This sequence comes from Erythrophleum fordii, assembly GCA_032878935.1. Taxonomy (NCBI): domain Eukaryota; kingdom Viridiplantae; phylum Streptophyta; class Magnoliopsida; order Fabales; family Fabaceae; genus Erythrophleum; species Erythrophleum fordii. The sequence goes on along the minus strand of JAVQMF010000054.1, from coordinate 22,699,490 downwards.
TAAAAAAAATCCTGGATTACACTAAAATATATTTGTGATAAAATAAAATAGCTTACAAAGTTGCAGGTTCTTTTTTCTGTGGATAAGAATGTTGGGTATTTTTATGGCCCTTTATTCCCCTCAATTACTAGTCCATTGGTAATTTTTTTAATCATTTATGGGGTTGTTTTTATGTGCTATTTTTATTGGCCTTTATAAGAAATTAAAAGTATTAATGGTGGTTTCATTCTTCTTGATTGGCTATAAATAAAGGGATTCTTGATTGAGGCTGCTATTATAGCTTCCCCTGCTTTTTAATTGTTTATCACACCCGAAGGTCAATTAGTCAAAAAACTCTTCTCTTTCTGATGCAGTGTGGTTATGCCTAGAGATACGCAAATAACATTTTGCTTATTGCTCTATATTTTCAAGAACATGATGCAAGAACATAACTGTTTAATTCTTGTATTTATATGATTATTTTAAGGTTTATGTTGCGTGTTTTGTTTGGTTGCCTTGCATGTGGTATCAAAGCATTTATTGCCTCTGACAATGGTTCATGCTTTTTGCGGATGCAGCTTTTCTCTAGTCCAGAGCCTCTTTAGCCTGTCCAATCTCAAACATTCAACCTCTTCTTACTTTTTTTTTCTTTTTAAAAAAAATAATAAAAAAGGCTAATTACACTGACTACATCGATTGAACAGAGAGAGATGACAAAAGAGACACTCTTCACCATTTTCATGTACTGTTTGAATTTTTAGCAAATTTGTTAAAGTATTCATATAGCATTTGTTGGGTAGATTTGGCATGATAGATGGTTACATAATTGCTATATGGATTATGTAATGTGTGTGTGTGTTTGTGTATATTACTTTATGTGCTTGGAAAAGAGCTAAGATGACTTGGAACCATTGGTAGCAACAGCATATAATCTCTCTGCATTTCTAAAGCCTATTAATTGTCATAACCTCTAGTTTTTGAAACTCCTGTAATTCCCAAAAAGTTACACAATAAACCTCTTGTAACTTCTACAACCCCCCATCTAGTTTTAATTTCATGTCAGTTATAAAGCCTCTAAGACTAGTATACAAGGAGGTCTTTCCCTTGTGTTTTGCATGAAGGAATAGGAAGTTCTCTGTTTTCAATTGAGAGTATTCTCTCTTTTGAGTTCTAAGCCATAAGATATTGCCCGAAAAAGTTACATTTCTGCCACTGTTTATTGGGAATTTTGTGAATGTTTCTTTTTCCCATTTGACCTAAAAAATCACCTCCTTATGTGTTTTCTGATGAATTTTGGTTTTCAAAATGTAAAATACAAAATCCTAAAGCCCTAAAAATCATTAGGTCAAGAAAATAGGTTTGAAATGGCTTGAAATTGGGTCGGGTGGACTCATTGGAGGTCAGGGATAATCCAAATAACTAGTTAATTGGTCCCATAACCAAAAGTCATTTTGGCATGTTTGTTGGTAGCATTTTGACCTTTCCTAAAATATCACATCGTTTGCCCTTGTTGTACAAAATGCAAGGTTCATTAAAAAGGTTTTAGGCTGAGCTTGTTGTGTTTTTTTGGCACAATATTTGGATATTCATTTAGGCTAATTTTTGGGCCTATTATTTTGGAATTCAAAATAAATAAAAAAAGATTTTTAAATGAGTTTAAACTAGTAGCATTTTTGGGCTAATTATTTGTTAAAAAAGAATTTTTAGGTGAGAAAATTGCTAAGCTTTAACAAAAATGTGTGTTTTTTTTAAATCTAGTTGGCCTATTTTTTGGGCAAGAAATGTTTTATGGGCGATAATGGACCTTTTGACTTGTTGTCTTTTAAGGGCAAAACCTGATTTAGGCCGTAGACAGAATTAATTTGAAGGCCATTTTTGGTCTATTTTGTCATAAAATGAGTAACCTAGATTAGGTTTTTGGTCCAAAAAGATTTTATAAAATTAATTTTAGTGCCATTTAATTTTGTCCAATTTTTAGAAGATTATTTTTGAGCAATTATTGGCACATTTGGGATAATTCAAGAGGGAGAACTTTTATTTAATTAGTCATATATAGTATGAGTTGATTAATTATTAATTATTTAATTATCATAAAGTAATTATTATTTTTGTTTAAGTATACATTACGAAAAATGTATATATTGTGATTAGCATATTCAATTTAAGAGTAACCACAATATCTTGTCATACATGTAAATATGCATACTTGGTAGGATTTGCATAAGAAAATAGAGACATAAAGTTGTAATTAGATGTGTAGTTATAGTATGTCTTTGCATATAAGGAGATAGTTATATTTGTATATTTAATTAGGATGAAATAGAAAGCTTTACATGTTCTAAGTAGGCCTTAGGTATTGGGAAATATAAATGCTTACTAGTTTCATCATAAATCCATATAAATTTATAGCATGCTAAGGTCTTAACTCACGAGTAGAGCATACATTCAATTGTGATTATTAATTGCCTCAAATGATGTTTATGTAAGCATGTTTATTTACTTTGCAACATTTTCTACATCTCTTATGTTGATTGATGATAAAGGCCATTTTTCTACATCTTATTTCCCTTTTATTTGGATATTTTGATGATTAAATATGGCTTTTGGGTTTTAATTAGATGAGATTTTATTTTATTATCTATTCTTTTCACTTTAGGAATTAATTTACAAAATTTTAGATTTTTAATGTATAAATCTCTTTTAAATAATTTTGTGAATTTTTTCTATTAAAAATTCCCTATTGTTTATGCAGATTTTTGTTAGGCAATGGGAATTTTAAGGATGAAATTAATTTAAAAAATGATTGAAGCTTCAAGATTGAATCAAGAGCTAAACTTCAAGGAGGGAAGCTACATTTTGCAACTATAAATGAGGGAATATGCAGTGGGAACCTCTAGTCTAGGAAGCATGCATCAAATATGAATGGATTCATGTATTCTAGCTTCACTTAGCACATAGCTATCCACGTTAATCCATTACACACACTCCCTCACTCATTTACCAGCTCACACACCCTCCACATGGCTCCACTTATGACAAACACACACTCACATGTGAAGGGAGGAGGCAATTCTCTTAAACACACTCCATCATGCAGCAACACCCTTATTCCCATGTCACACAAGCTCACTCTCTCATATTAGTTGCAAGTCATTATGTAAACAGTAACACACCATCAACAGGAGCCACTTCTAACAGTAGCCACACACATTAACTGTACACAAGTTGGGAGTCCAGGCCACAAACACACATAACATGATTTTGGAAGCTCGAGTTAATGGTTTATATGGAAGGAAGGCATGTGAAAGAAGATTTAAAAGAGAAGCTACAGTTTGGATTAGTAGAACAGAGAAAAGAAACACGAGTAAAAATCACGAGCTAGGGAGAACTCCAACACAAACACACACCAGGACGTGATTTACATGAGTAAGAGCATGGGCAAAACGTGGAATGGGAGGAAGAGAACATGGGCAGCTCACATGTTGGGAAAAAAAGAGAAATAGAGTACTCTTGAGCTTGGGTGGATGAAGCAAGAGCTTGAGGAAGCTCTAGGGACATGAACATAAACAAAAGAATAGCTACTACACGTTTTTAAGAGAAGGAAGAAGCCACGGGTTCAAACGCAGTAGCTGCATAAAGCTTGGTTGTAAACAAAAGTGAAGGAGCTAACGTGGGTTATAGGAGGAAAGCATGAAAATCATGTGATCTTTAATATGGTTTAATAAAGACTCGAGCTTAGGCTGACGTGATTGCTACGGGTTGGATAGGCTCTGATTGAAGTGCATGAAAGAGTTGAAGCACATAATCATATAATCAAGGTGGCCCACACACATTCACTAAAGGAGCACGTGAGGGGAGGCTGAGGCAGTAAGCAAAAGGGGGCTGGATCAAAAACACATGAATCCATCAATCTATTCATTCACCTCACATTCCATTCATTCCACACTCTTCACTCCATTCATGCCATAGCTTCTCTTCCACTCCATTTCCCTCCCATTCATCTCCATTCCATGAGAACTTAATTCATTTGAGTGGCTAGCTTGGAAGAGGACCTTGAAGAAGCGTGAATCTAAGAGATTAGCAATGGGGATTTTGGCTAAGAATTCCATATTACTTCCTCTCTTTCTACATCAATTTTTATTCTTGCACTTGCTTGGTTAAGCTTGTAATTGATTGAGATTGATATAGTTTATAATTGATGGCTAGTTAGACATTAATTAAAAGAGAATTTGAATGATTATTTAATTGATTTAAGTGCTAGATTTTTATTATCCTATAATTTTTTATGTGTGCAATCAAGGTGTTTGATGAAATATATGTAAAAATTGGTGTTCTTAATTGTTTGATTTAAGGATTCCTTGGAGTTTAATTAGTTAATTGAACATCTTAGAGTGTTAATTCAGAGGTTAATTAATTGATTAATCACTCAAATTTAAAGGCAAGAACTAATGATTTAGTGTGGGATTGAGATTTCAATTCAATATTAACTTGTTAATTTCTTAAATCTTGAATGATAATTTAAGATCATCTGCCATGAACATAATTAGAGACTCTTAGACTAGAATTAATGACAATTGAATTAAGATAAGGACAGTAGATACTAAGGGATGAATTCAAAGCTAGTTACATGTCTATCATTCAACCTTTAGTTTATGCAATTAGGTAGTAATTAGGAACTTTGATTCAGTTTAATTTTTAGTTGACTTAATTAAACCAAACCGCCCTCTAGCTAGGTGATTTTTAGAGTTATTTTACACTTAAAAAACCTAATTAAACATTGAAATCTATTTTCAAGGGAGATGACCTAGGTTGTGTCACTAACTATAAATTTTAATTCAACCTAATTTTATTTTGGAAGTTGTGCAACACGACCTCTTAGTTGATGCTTCTGACAAAATCATTTTGATTAGGAATAATTATAAGGTTTAGAAGGATTTTATTCTCCTTCATTTGGGATGCCTTAACTAGATTATGCTTTCCACGAGGATGAGCTACCAATGCTTACAATTTCTAGTACCCCTACTAAAGTCAATTATATGAGCATTGGAAGTGGTCTAACCATATCAAGTTAATGCTAATTAAGTCTTGTATATTGTATAGCATACTTGGGTCCATTCTTAAGTGTGCCAAGGTCAAGGATTATATGAAGCCTATTGATGAGCAATTTGCATCACCAAATAAGTTACTAGCTAGCATGTTGATGGCTCAATTGTCATTTATGAAACCAATTAGTACTATAGGGGTCTGTGAGCATATTTTGTAGATAAGAGACATGTATGCATAACTCAAGTTTCTTGAGATAGCAATCTTTGATTCTTTCTTAGTGTAGTTGATCCTTAACTCATTGTCTTCTTAATATAAGTCATTTAAGATATCATATAACACATAAGAGAAAATGGTCAATAAATGAATTATTGACCGTGTATGTGCAATAAGAGAATAGGCCCATTTTGGAAGGTGATGGGTCATAAAAGGAAAGGTAAGATTAAAAGCCTTGTTCTTATTCGTGAAATGAATAAGGATGCAACCTAATGGTTATTCTGTAAAAAGAAGGGGCATATGATGAAAGATTTTATCAAAGAAAATGCCTAGTTAGATAAGAAAGGTATAATCCTATCTTTTATGTTCTAAATCTCATATGATTAATGTTATTCAAGACACTTGTTGGATTGATAACAAGTTTACAATCCGTATTTCTAATAGCATCCATGGTTTCCTCAATTAAAGGAAACTAAATTTAAGTGAGCATAAAGTCTTTCATGGAAATTAGGTTAGCTCACTCATGGAGTCAGTAAGGACACGCAAGATTGTTTTAAGTTCTGTCTGCATATTGGATTTTGATTAAACATTGTATGTCCTAAGTTTTTTCAAAACTTAATTTCTATTTCTAGACTTGTTCCCTTAAATTTTTCATTAAATATTTGTAGACTAATTTTTAATTTCATGAAAAATTTAGTACATGTTCAGAGATAAACCAATGTGTCATTTAAAGGGCTAGAAGAAGGTTTGACTTGTTAGAGATGACACACATTGACAACTGCAACCTTGACTTAGGTCCTCATACTCAAAAATACTTTATTTCCTTTATTGATGACTACACATGTTATATATATACTTGCTTTATAATAAAAATAAGGCATTTGATGCCTTTAAAATCTATAAAGATGAAGTAAAGAAATAATCTAGTCAACATATTACAATTGTGAGGTTTGATAAAAGAGGTGAGTATTTTGATAGGCATATTGATAGGGGATAGACATCTAGTCTATTTGCTAAGTTCCTTAAGGAGTATGGTATAGTTATATAATATATCATGCATGGCTCACTTGACATAAATAATGTAGCATGAAGAAGGAAGTAGACTTTATTTGAAATGATGAGGAGTATGCTAAGCAACTCTAAACCTACCTCTTTATGGAAAGAAGAACTCAAGACAATCTTGTATATTCTCAATAAGGTTTCAACAAAAGTTGTTTCTAAACACCTTTTGAAATATAAAAAGGTTCTAATCTTAATTTAAATCACTTACACATATAGGATTGTTCTAGTAAAGTTAGAGCATACAATCCATAAAAGAGGAAGTTAGATGTCAGGACTATTACAACGTATTTTGTAGGCTATGCAAAAAAATCTAATGGTTATAAACTCTATTGTCTTTCATGCACTTTGTAAAGTCTGGGAATGCCAAGTTTCTTAAGAATAATATCATTAGTGAGAGTGATCCATTTTATGACATAGTCATTGAATATGATCCCATTCTTGGAACTAATAGTGGTAGTGGAATATTAATTCTTTATGACACCCATCCAATTAAAGTAAACGTTAAACATAATGACATTCCACAAGTTCAAGTTGATCATGTTATTAATTAAGGGAATTTACAACAAGTACCCTCTATTATTTCTATTGATGCTTCATATAATGTAGAAGAGTTACCTCAAAATATGGTTAAAAAAAATGCTCTTGCTATGAAGCCTTAACCTTTATAAGAGGTTGAATTAAGGAGATTAAATAGAACTAAGAAACCAGCAATTTCTAGTGATTTTATGGTGTATCCACTTGAGTTTAACTATGACATAAATGTTAAATATGACCTTATTACATTTTCATAAGCTATGAATAGTGCAAGTTCCAAATTATTGCATGATGTTATGATATATAAGACAGAATCCATGTTAAGTAATAACATTTGAGAACTTGTAGAATTGCTTAGTAGAGATAAAGACATTGGCTATAAATGGGTCTTTAAGACCAAGAAGGATTTACTAAGCAATATTAAGCTCCATAAGGCTAGATTAGTTGCCAAGGGTTTTATACAGAAAAAGGGAATTGATTGCAAAGAGATCTTTTCTCTTGTGTCAAAAAAGGATTCCTTCTATATCATCATGGTATTAGTAGCCCATTTCAATTTGGAGTTACACCAAATGAATGTGAAAATAACTTTCCTGAATGGTGATCTTAAGGAAGAGATATACATGATATAATATAAAGGGGTTCATCTCAAGTGCTAGTGAAAACATCATATGCAAGTTTAAGAATTCCACTTTTGGACTCAAGCAAGCCTCACAAGAATGGAAGTTCAAGTTCCACGATGTAATCACATCTTTTGATTTTCTTGAGAACATTGTATCTCATTATATATACAACAAGGTTAGTGAGAGTAAGATTATCTTTTTAATCTATATATGGATGATATCTTGCTTGCATATAGTGACTTAAAGTTGTTATATAAGGTGAAAAATTTTTGTTTGGGAACTTTGAAAGAAAAGATATTGGTAAGGCATCTTATATTTCAGGTATAAGGATCTATAAAGATAGGTTTCAAGATATATTAGAACTATCATAAGAAACCTTAATTAATAGAGTTCTTGAACATTTTTAAATAAAAAATTATTCATCAAGTGTAGCATCGATAGTGAAAAGGGATAAATTCAATTCAAAATGATTTAGAGAGGAAAGAGATGGAAGGTATTCCGTATAACTCAGCAATTGGAAGCTTGATGTATGCCTAGGTTTGCACAAGATCGAACATAGCTTTTCCTATAGGTATATTAAGAAGCTACCAAAACAATCCAAGTGTTGATCATTAGAAAGTAACAAAGAAAGTCTTGAAGTGCCTACAAGGCACAAAGAATTACATATCACATATAAGAAAATCAACAGCTTGGAAGTTGTTTGTTATTTAGATTTAGATCTAGCTAAGTGCATTAGCAATAAAACATCAGCATCTGGATACATTAACATGCATGCTGAAGAAGCCATTTTATAGAGGACTGTGAAAGAGTCTTTAACTACATTTTCCAGCATGGAGGCTAAATTTATCTTCTACTTTAAGGTGAGTTCATAGGGAATATGATTGAAGAATTTCATTACTAGGCTTTAAATTATGGATTCAATCTGTAACACCATTAGATTGTTTTATGACAATATAGCTCTAATCTTCCTTGACTAAGAATAATAAGAGTGAGGGTTGAAGTAAATATATTGGCATAAAATACTTAGCCTTAAAAGAGTGTGTGAAAATTGGTTAGGTGGTCATAGAACAAATATATATGAAAGAAATACTAGTTGATCCTTTAACTAAAAGAATGAATCCAAAGGAATTTAAGGATCATGTATCTCATATGAGGCTTAGACTACATTTGGCACCATTGGTCTAGGTGAGATATGTTCAAGGGATGAAATTTGAATTATTGGTTTGTTCTTTTTGTTTTATTTATGTGTACATATTGTGAGATTAATGAACATTTGAGTTTGAACCCAAATAAGCATATAAGATTTATTCATAAATTATACACCACTATTAAGTTCATAGATATGTTACAAATGATACATGGAAGGTGATATTTATTACTTGGAGGACTTACCACTTTGATCTTAATAATGTATTTTTTTTCTATTTGTGTTTAAGATAATTGCTATATGGAGGAACTGTATTCAAACCAAGCGAAAGAAGGTTAGATATTTTTATGGTATTGCTTTATTCCACTTAATTACTAGTTAATTGGTTTCTTTTTTAATCATTTATTAGGTGGTTTTTATTTGCTAGCTAGTGACTTGAAATTACTCCTTAGGTATATAGATCATTTTAGAGTAATAAAGGGATCTAAAAAGGATATGGTATTGTCCTACAAGAAATAAGATTACTTATGTTCTTCATGTTTTTGGAATAATCGTTAGTGATCCTAATTAACCACTTTAGTATTATAGGTTACCCTAGTTATTAGAAACAATAATTTAATTAACGAAGATTAATCAAATAAACTACAAAGAATCGACTTTAATACTTTAAGGGACTCAAATTAATGGACTTAAATTAAAGACACTAAAAACTTGACAAATTGAATTAGGTTAAATTATAATTAGCGTGCATATTCAACAAATTGCACCAAGTTTAGTTTTAATCTTTTAAACACTATGGTTAGTTGAATTCCTTATTTATTACCCTCATATGAGATATGTTAAACTACTTTCACCCTAATCTTCCTTAGATTGCTAACTTTAGATTTCTTAGGTCCAATTAGCTCTATAATGATTGAGTATAACATAACCAAGTTTAAATGTCAATATATTAGTTTTAAATGGACCTAAAACAATTGTCTTAAAAATTCTATAAAACTTACCATAATTTTATTAAATAAAATAGTATTTGTAATGCTCTATAAATATAGTTTTATACTTCATTAGATAAACCTTTTCCCTTTCAACATGCTCTTCTGAGTCATTCATTAAACTATTATAATGTTCTTGAGTGATAGTGTGTGTTTTTTAGTATATCCTTGTTAAGCATTATATGAGTGCTATTGTCTTCATAGATATTTAAGTAGTAAAATTGTTGATATTAATATATATTTGGAAAGTAATACTTCATACATTACTTATTTAAATTCAAACTTTTCTTTTTAGATTGAGGAAGGGAAAATAAGATATTGTTAATGAGTTAATCTTGTTGAACTTAATCCAATAGTTCAAAAGAAAGCATTTTATTTAAATACACTATAAAAATATAAATTTTTTAAATAAGATATAAAAATATTTTTGTTGGAGAAAATTTTTTGCCCCCAATAACCTAGGTTCTTGGCTCCATCATTAATCCAAGCTCTTATATCATAATTATGGCATTGATTTCTCTTTCATCTCCTCGAGTAACTTCATCGATAGTAGAGTACAAGTGGCATGGAGCCATGAACCATTACAATCAATCAATCTTTGCTTTGATGCTCCAGATCTAGTTCCATAAGTGACAATGATTCCAACAATATCCAATGTTGGGTTCTCTTATTTATCCATAATGTAATGCATTTCTTACATATTAATTAAACTTTAATCCTAGTCACAAATCAAGTTCATAAGAGTTATTTTACTAATTTTATGCATTTTTGAGTGGGAATATGATGAATGCTAATGAAAGAAAGATAATGCAAGGAAACCTAAGCTCATGTGTCTAATTGAAAACCCAATTTGTCTTGTGTATAATGGGTAAACCTAGCTTGAAAATGAAGAAATTAAAATAAGAAATTATTTGTAAGAAAAGAAAAGAAGCTTTGTAAAACTAAAAGAAAAACAAAATGTAAAAGTTTTTGCACATCAAATACTATGAAAAAAATAGGAAGCCTATAAGAGAGATAAAAAATGAAACAAAGGGAATCAAAAGAGTGCATTGTAGTTGAGAAAAGGCCTTAGAGAATGGTTGTAATACTAAGATTAAGAGTTTTGTACAAAGATTGCTTTGTCATAGTTTTCTTTCTTTTTTTTTCTTTCTACTTTTATTTTTCTTTGTTATGAAATTTTTTTCTTTTTGATTATTTTTAATTATGAGTAGCTAAATACTGTAGATCTAAGGTTTAGGTGGACATGTTTATGGATAATGTTTAAATTAGAATATTAATGTGATCTATTTTTATTTCAATTAATTTATTAATCAGTTTATAATCATTTGTAAATTGTTGGCTACTCTATATGAATATTTGATCTTTAGTGAGAAGAACTAAAGGGTGAATTGATATAGGAAATCACTTGATTAATAAACTTAGGTTTAGATATTATAGTTTGTAGATTATATTTAGGCAGGATTATATCTTGCATGTATGCCAAGTCACTACATATAGGCATACACTGAGGTTTATAAAATTTAATAGGTTTGTGTTAAAGTCCATAGCCGTGAAAGCAAACAGTCTATAACCACAAAAGTAGGCATAGGACTAGATAGATACATGAAAGTAATTAAACTACTAATGTGATTGAAAATTTAATTAGTCAACAAAGGTCCAAATACTTTGCTAATCTAAAATAACTTATTGTTATTAGTGTTCTTTTTTAAAGTCATCTTGATAAGATACTATTTAGTAAGCTAGGAATCCATCAACAACTTGAAATATACTAATAACAATGGATCAAATATAAGGAATATCATGTAATTAGTTTAAAATTCAATTAACATTAATAAATCACAATCAAAATTATGATAATGAGAAATTTAGGCTAGATAACATTCTAAAATTAATAAAGAAAAATTGAAAATACAAATCAAAGACACAATCGAGGAAAGTAAGATAATTCGTATGAATTAACTAAAAGTTAGATACAATTAATTGCAAGTAATTCATACCAACCTTGAAGAATTAAAAGAGTAACTCTAAATACTTTAAGAATCCTCTTTGATCACTCTTTAAAATACTCTTTGATTTCTAGCCTAAGAAATCTAAAATTCAAAAAAAAAAAATCCTTAATTCATGCTTTAGAGTTAATTAATAAAAAAAAATCAACAACAACTGGCCATGGAGAGATATGCAACTCATTTCCCTGAGGAATAACTAGGATTGAGATTGAACATTGTCACCTACTATGACGTAGATCTATTTAGTCATAATGAGAACATACTAGTCATAAACCTAAGACTTTAGCTCACCATGGGAAAAAGTTGATTTTGGCCTTCCAAATAAATCTTTGCACTTTGGTTCCTAGCATTCTTAAAATGAACTCTTTGACATGAACCTTTATTTATTTACATATCCATCCCTACAAAACAAGAATTTGAACAACATGAGAATTAAAACTAATTTTTGTACAAAATAACCTATTTATAAGATAATAATTATGGCTTCTCAAAAACATAAGACAAACCACAAAATTAGGAACTCAAGCTACTACTAAGAAATATATCATTTTAGTCCTAATTTTAGGTGTTTTAAATGAAAAGCTCTCAATTGCACCTAATAAACCAAAAATGCAAATTAATATTAAAATTGGTGCAAAAGAGCTTAAAATACTTTGAAAAATATTGATTAAGCCCAACAAACATGGTTAAAAATACGTATATATCTGGGACTTTATCAAGTGCACATAGTGTAAGCTCCCTCGTTCTCTCGTATAGAAAGTCGTAGAGAAGAAATAGAAAAAATTGACATACTATGCTTCATTCTGTTTAGGGTACTTGTGTAACATTCCAAAATTAACTAAGGTATTAATAATGTATTTAGACTAATTAAAAATAATTATTATGAAATAATTGGGTAAGTTATATGAATGGAAATTTATAGAGAAATAAGTTATTAATATGGGTTTAAGATTTCCATGAGATTAAAGCTTAATTTGGGCCCAAAAATTAATTTGAATAAGCCATGGATAATGATTTATGGAGGCCTAATGATCTTAGGTGTAAGCCTAACTCCTTACCATAAGACTTGGGCCAAGAGAGATCACCTAGCAATGACCCAATTTGATTTAGTGAAATAGAGACCCACAATCCAATTCACATAAGCCCTTATAGTTGGCCCAACATACATTATGTAAACCCAAATTGGATTGACTCTTGAAATTTAGCCTGACCCAACTAAAATTCTGAAGCCCAACTCATGAGCCCAACTAACACTAACCTTTAAACCCACTAGAATTTTGGCCTTAAGGTTAGCACACTTCACCTAAATTCAAAGTATTTTGCAGCCCACCTTACTAAACAAAGGCCCAATGACTAGAAATGAGTCTAAAGGGACCTTGGGCTGATGGGTTAGCCTATTTACCTTGATGGGTTGGCCCATTTACCCCTAATAACCCTAAAGGGTCAGTAGCCTCCCTCCCCATTCTGTAGAAAAAGCACAAGAGGCAAAGCAAAATTTGGAGGTTGAGAGGGAGGCTAGGGTTTTTCTGCATTCCTCTATCATTTCTCACTTTTAGAGGAAGATTTGGCCAAGGTAATCTATATAAAACATGTCCCTCTCATTCTCCTCTTCATTTTGGTCTAATTAGTTTTTGGTTTTGAGCATTTTCATCTCCTTCTCAAATTTGAAATTTAGTGTTTGAGTGTTTTCTTGTAAGATTTTCGGAGCTAGAAGTTAGAAGGGTGATTGGATAAGCATTTCCCTTTCATTTTGTGTATTATTATGTTGAAAAGTGTCTTCAAGGATTGATTTTCATAATAGGTTCTGCTATTATGTAAAATTACAAGGAGATGAAGGTAAAATAATGAAAATTATGGGCTTGATAACTAAAATCTGAATTTGGGAATGTTCCATGGTGTGTTCTTGGTAGTTAAGGCTCAACCTAGTCCATTTAAACTCTTAGATGTATGGGTAAGTGATTTCTCTCCTTTTATAAGATGTATGTACTAAATTCCCATCATTTGGACTGACTTTTGGTGCATGGTTTGTGCATGTGCGAAAATGGAGTTGTAGGGAGCGAATCATGATGAGCTTTGATGTATGGACCCTAAATTAGTGTAATAGATCATTAGGAAGTTTGGGTAAGAAGCTCTCAATTAACTCTTATTAAGATTAATTGTGGATAGGGAAATTCATAATTAATGATAGTTAAATGATAATAATTTTGCTTATGTTAGGCTTGGTGTGCTTTGAATCATGATAGTAGCTAGAGGAAGAGTAATTGGCTTCATTAAGGTAACTGGGGTTATTTTTCTAATTTAATATATATGCTCATGTTAATCTGCTATTTGTTACACATGCTTGATTTTGAAATGCTAAATGACTGGTTGACTACTTGATTGTTATTGTAATTGGACCTTGTGAGTTCATAGTGGAGCTGTGGTGTAGCTACCACCCGTGCATGTACTTCAATTGAGCACCGAGTTGTAATTAGACCCCATATGCATTGAGTTTTGATTGTGCTCATTATGGAGTAGGCGCCGTGGACAGACCTCTCCCGGTGTTATTGGCCATTAACATGTTGTATATGATTGCTGGTATGGGACAGTAGTTATTGATAGTTCAACTAGTTCATTTGCGAATTGAATTGATGATTTTGGTATTGATGACATAAAATTGCATTGTATTGATTAATCTGTACATATATATGGAATTTGCCTTTTGTTATTGAAATTGTATATCTCACCCCATGGTGGGCTAACATTTTCAAGGACCGAACCTCTTAGTGGCAAGGAAAAAATTAATGGAAGCTTATTAAATGGTTTGGTAGCACATAGGTTTGAAAGCCTTGTCAAATTGTATTGTAACTAGATTGCTAGTATTATATCATTGCTGCATTGCATCATGAGTTGCCAAGTATAGGGACTATATATGTAATTTAATTATTATGGGATTGAACATTATGATTGTAATTGGCTAACAATAGATAAGTGATTTGATCTTGTATGAACATTAAGCATTGACCCCATGCACCTTGTGACCAGAATACATTTGTTGTTATTGATCTATGAACTCACTGGTTTATGGTGGCTAGAAGGTTAAAGATCTACATTTGGGTTTTGAATGGGTAATGATAGATGTGTTAAGTAGATTAGGTAAAAGAAAGACACTAGATTTTCACAAACTAAGTTAAAGTGGCCTAGAATGTTATTAGAGGGGAAATTGGAGAGCATGGGATGAAATCTTAGGAGTTATAGGAACAGTAGGGAATTGGCCGTAGCCAACATTTAATTAGCCTCGGCTAAATGTGGCGAAACTGATAGGGAAGAAAACAGAGAGCAATTAGGTGCGGCGAATAGTGAGGTTAGCCTCGGCTAAGTCTAAAAGGCAGATTTGAGGATGTTCTAGAGGGTATTTGGTCGTGACGAAATACGTAAAAATTGTGAAGATGTAAAGAGTTGAACCTGAGAGTAATTGGCTGTGGCGCAAAGGAATTTAGCCATGGCGAAAGTACTCTATTTCTCATAATTACCTAGAAACCTTAGTTTCTCTTAAGGTAATGTTAAGGAATGATCTACAAACACTTGTAGGAGGATTTTATGAGTTGGAATTGATGGATGGGAGAATCAAAGGCTCCTCATTGATAATTAAATTCACTTGCACATTCGAATAATTGTGATTGTCTAGCTAATGACCCTAACAATATTAAGGTTTCAAATTTCCTTACTTTTTCTTGATGTAATTAATCTTAATGACTTCAAACCTTGATTTATGATTATTAATTATGTTTTTAACCTTAATTACTATAATTTGAAGTTAGGGTCATTACAACTTGTCTTGTTTTAAACATCTAAAGTTTAAAAAGCCATTTGCCTCCATTGCTTTTGTTTTCTATTGAATTTTGGATCTCATGAGTTTAACTTACAGTCCCTTTTTTTTTTTTCCTTTTTATGGAATTAATTATGTGTGTGCATTGTTTTAATTTACTTTTCGATTGTTCATTGTTTTATGGGTAAAGCAAGCTAAGTCTTAATGGAAATATGACATAAATGAAAAAAAAAAAAATAAAAATAAAAAATATTTTATGAATTGCAATAAAAATTAAGAATAAGTAGTTGAATTATAACGGTAGTATAATCGCACTTAGGTAGTGATGCTAGAGTATAAGGATGGTTGCTAAAGTCAGTAACTTTACCTCAATGGCAAGACCTTGAGTGTTGGGATTAATTGGCCTAATTTAGCCATATGAGTACTTAATAGATCACTTTGTAGTAATTTGGTGTCTTCAAATTTTGGGGATTCCATAGGTAACTCAACAATTAGGGATTTATTGGAATAAGTAGTAGGAAGTATCTACTTCTACATCATTGCACTATGAGTAGATATAATAACAATCATGCACTATTTTATAACCTTCATTTCAATCCTTTTATATCAAAAAAATTCTTAATTTTTGATATTTGTACCTTGGGGACATACCTTATAGTTTACCTTGTCTTCCAAGTATGAAAATTTAATTTGTTTTCTTTGATCACTTGAAATGGCTACATTGGAGATGAATATAAAAGTTTCCTCTCACTATTATCATACATTTATTTTGAACTTTGATAGTATTTTAAATTGTGATATTGTTCTATATTACAAACTGATGCTCTATTTTGCGATTTTAATTTTTGGATAATGCAGAACACATCTTTGCAAATCAAATTGTTATTCTGATCTCTGTTTTTTTTTTTAACTTTATAATGTCTAAGATTTAGGTGGAATCTTAAATCCAATTCTTTTGTATTTTTTTTCAAAAATTATATATTGAGACAATTATTTTTTATAAAGGTTGTCCAGTATAAAATCTTGCATCTAATAGCAATTGTTACCATGGTGCACCTCAATTCAAACCCTAGCTTGTAGGGGCACTGCTGGCCTCAGGTGTTGGCCACCACTTGCAGATTTGTTTTAATTATTGTGTGATGCTCCCATCTGGTTACTAGACATAGTGAGGGGCCAAACTTGTTAAAAATTAGGTCGAGCCCATTTAAAAATAACATTAAAGCTAAGCTTGAGCCTATATTTTATTTTATTTTTATTTTTAGAGGTAAGCCTGACTTGAAAAGAAAATTAATAGGCCCATTTTGGCTCCCTTCCTCTTTGATATTAATTTTTCCTTTTGGTATAATTTCCCCATTTGATAGTTTGCAACTCTTTTTTTCTCAAAAGAAATTTTAGAAAAAGGCATCTTTTAAGAATTCAAAAATAAAAATATTAAGTCAATTTGCAAAGTAACATTTAATATTGTTAAACGTTATTTAGCTCTAAATAATACTCACTTTCACATTTATCAAACACATTTATCAATGAATGATATAGCATGTACTAACTATATTATTCAATAACATAATTTTATTTTCGTTAAAAAGCCATAATAATTATCTATTATTTATAGATGCATTTAATCTTTATTTGATTTTTCCTACTTCAATTATATAACCTTATTATTTTCATATTTGACATATATAACTTAGTATCTAAGTTTTAATTATAATAGTAATAACTTTAAAAATCGTATTCTTCTTCCAAATTAGATTAATAATTGATTTCTAAATTTCATTTGTAAAGAAAGAATAAAGTGGAGGGGGGAAAAGAAAGATCTAGATAGAACTTTAAAATATTATAATAAAATAATAAGAGAATCACTTGGGCTAGGGTTAGGCTAAGAAAAAAATCCAAATCTAACCCGTTTTATATTTAATTTTTCTTTAGCAAGCCCTTTTTTGAAGCTTTTTCTTTTGGGTCTCAAATTTAATTTTTTTGAAATTGAGTCTATCAAGCTAAATGAATTTTTCAACCCATGATCAGGTCTATTAATTATTTACTTTTGTACGTGCTTATATTTTAATTTGGTTTGGTGTGGATGCTTCTGACCATATTGTATTAGAAGTTTCTTGTTAGTTATTTTATCTGAGTTATTTAATTCAATTGTTATATAAATGTTATTTAAATCACTACTGATATTATTACTTTGTACTAGCTCATAAGTTGTTATTGGAATTACATTATTCTTGCTCTTTTACTATTTAATAATTTAATATTGTAAATCAATGTTTTAGCAAAACACTTGCACCTTTCATTTGTCCTTTTCTATCACAGCTTGTATTATTTGCTCACTAAATGTTAAAAACCACTCCTTTAATATTTACAGCGTTCACATAATAGCCCCGATCAAGATCCAATCTTGCGGCGTAGTTGGGTTACCATTTAGTTGGCGTGTCTTGCACTTATTTGTAGGAATTTAAAAAAAAAAGGTTTATTTTGAATAATATTTAATGTAGTATAGCTCCTTTAGATTTACAAGCAGGATCAAGCTTCCCTTGTGTTTTAGTTTGAATTGTGTTGTGAATGTTGAGAGTAGAGCTCTCATGTAGGATAATTGTATAGGTCGTTGAGTTGATTTGGGAACAATCTATGTTATAGAGGAGGTTTTGCTAAAATTTTTGTAGGAGCCTCATAGATTTATGTGAATCAGAAATTCAATCAATATTGTGTTATTTCCCCTTTTTATTCTCAACACTAACAAATACAGCGTTTCCTCATGTTCGGTAGTCACCCTCCTAGTCTTGGGGTGTGAGAACTAAGCTTCCAAATGATCATGTTTTGATATCCACACCTTTCTCAGCTTTTTTAGCCTCCTAATCTTGATTTTGAGCCCATTTCTGTGATTCACAGCTTTTAGAGTATTATTTTTTTGGCCCTTTTTTTGGGTACTTTTCTTGATCTACCCTCTAGCTATTTTTCGATCCTCTTCCTCTTTTCTTCGACTTTCTTAGGGAGCGAATAAGCTTCAAGGCCTGCCACCTCTCCCCATCCTACTTCTCTTTCTTATTGTCATTGTGTGAATAAATATTCTCAGTTTTATTATCCTACAATTAATCTGAAGAATATTTATCTATCAATTTAATCTCTTTGCAGATGTATTTCTTTTATCCATTTATCTATTCTTTCGAGTTGCTGATCATGGCAAATCATAATGTTTTGTAGATTTCGTTCTATCTTACTCACAGTTCAATTTTTTTTTTGGTCCCCACCATCATTTCTATGTCCAACTGAAGGTTTTTTTTTTGGGTTGAAGAGGAGGGGGAAGGTTTAATTAGGTCTTAATAATGAAATTTAGGACTCTTTTGCTTTTGAAGAACTCAATGGATCTAATATGTAAAGGGAACAAATGAAATAATATTGTTGCAGCATCAAGAATAGTAACAAGTTTTCGTTTCACAGAGAGGATCAGCATAACTTCAAGCCACCCTTTAGATTGACAAAAAAGTTACGGATGTATATTTTTTATTATTAGACTTCAGTTTTCTATAATTATTGTAAGTCTCATAGATTTTCATTCAATGAAATATTTGTGTAAACTTAAGGCTTGAGTTTTATAGATTTTATTATTAGACTTGAGTTTTCTATAATTAGAAGGGGATAACCCCTGTTTAGCAGACGCGGGCTGTTTTTCAAGCTAAATAGTAGAGAAATTGGACTAATTTTAATAATATATTTTTATCAAATTACTTTATAATAAATACATAAAATATAAAATATGAACTTAAGTAAAATTTTATAAGTACTGGTTATTAAATTCTCTCTTAAAAACATGATATGTAAAAATGTTTTTGCAAAATTTTAATTGTATAGTGTTAAATTGTGTATACATATATATATATATATATATACTTATTACGATTTTATTAAATAATTAAATAACAAAGTAAAAGGTTACGTAAATTCTCTCTAACTCCAGCATAATTACTTGAGGATTACTCTTTCATTATTATTTTTCTATTAAACATCTGACACCCTTTGCTCTTATCTCAAGTAAAATGTCTCCGACATAGACATATCACGGTCTCAAAATTTTTTTTCCCAAATCCTCAAAAACACTCTAAAACCTCCTCGGATTGCTTCTTCTGAATACATCATCGTGACAGACAGCTATAGATATTGCCTTCTGACCATAGGCCTGCCCTTGCCCTTCATCTTATCCCACTTCTCATTCAGTTTCTATTATTCAACAGATCTCTTAAATAGTCAAATTTTTCTCCGCAAGATAGGCAAGCCATTACTGACACATGTGCTACTCTAGAATTTCTCGAATAGTAAAGGGTACGGCAGAATCACAAAATATTAATAACGTAGGTCAACAAGCTTGGAGAATGAAGACCAAGACTCTGAATTGGAATCTTGAATCAGAAAATAAAATCTTTACTAAATAAGTCACTCATACTCCTTGGCTGTATTTAATTTAGATTTTTTTTTTTGGGCAGTGATTGCGGCTAATGAATAGGAGTGTAGACTTCATATAAAATAAAATTTATTACTTTTTTTTTTCTAAGAACATAGGGTGTAATATTGTCATGGATTTATTTAGAACTAAATTCAACTTAGCAATTAACAACAGTATGAGTATGGATTCTTTGCTGCTGAATTTGAATAGCAGATCGAGATCTTCAATGTATTTTTTGGCAACTTCAATCATTTATTTTTTTAATTTTAAAATATTTTATTTTATTTTTAAAATAAATAAAATAATCTCTGAATTTTCATCAAGGAGAATTGTTTATCAAGAGAAAATTAAAAAATTATCTTTAAAATAAAAAATGTCAAAAAAAAAATGATTGAGATTATAAAATAAAAAATGATAATAATAAATTAAAGATCGAAATTTACTGCTCAATTCAAACAATCTACTGTCCAGAAAAAAAAAAAAAAAAAAAAAAACTCGGTTCGCAAAAGTTTGCGGTGCCCGTGACTAGTAACGACTGCCCGGGGTTCCATGCAACTTCTCAATCAAGTAATTGTTCTGCAATTTGGATCTTTCTAGATGAGACCTCTCTGTGGCCTGATCCAAAATGCATTCGGGTCCATGTAATATGATGAACCAATAATAAAATTATAATTTCCAATGGATAAACTTAAGGACAAAATGCATTGATTAAATTCCTTTTAGCAAAATTTTATATATGAGATATGAATGTAGAAGTAACACAAATGTAGTACATTATATGACAAAACTGAAATTTTTATTCATATATTTAAGAGTGAATTAATTTTTTTAAATATACTTTTGGCTCAATTTAATCTTTCGAAAATTAGATATTTTTTTTTTATCCTTTAAAAATTATTATGTTTTAAAACAATCTTCACGTTATGTGCCCTAACAAAATAAGTGACATGATCGCTAATTATTTATATGGTTACAAAAATGTTTTATAAACAGTCTTTTCAACAATATGTTTAAGTATTTGAAATTTAAAAAGTGCAATATTCTTGAGCATTTATTATAGACATATCAGTACGTCAAACTATGTCACTTTATCTTGTAACTATTTATTGATGAGCTTAATGTGATGGTCACTTTAAAACAAATAGTATTTAAAATGGAACGTTTTAATTTTTCAAAATTAGATTAATATAAAATATATCTTATCAAAACATCAATTGACTCTAAATTTAAATATTGCATTGTGAAGCATCTAATACTAATAAGAAATATATATATATATATATATATTCAAAAGTTTTATACCGTCAATTTATTTGACTTATAAGCTGCATGTACTAGTAAATATATTTTTAAATAAAATATATAAAGTTTTTTTAGCTTCTTCTATATTTTCAAAAAATATATATAATTTTTATTAAATAAAAAATAATTTTATACTTTAATCTAATTTTAATTTTTTTAACTAAAATATTCTCTTTTAATTTAAATATTTATTTTTTAAAATTAAAAAAATTAAACAAAAGTTATTTCAGTAAAAAATTTTAAAATTAAACTAAAATATAAAATTATTTGTTATTTTAAAAAAATCCATATAATTTTAATAAAATTTTAAAAAAATCCATCATTTACTCTCCATTTTATATACAACTATACATCTTAGCAAATATGACCAATAATGTGCCTTAGATTCACAATTTCTTCAATCACTTAGGACTAATTTAAGTGATAAGAGTAAGGCGGAGATATGAATAGTATCAAAATTCGATTCTTTTAATATAATATTAAAAAAAATTCACAATTTCTTCGAGTATCTTTCAGATACAATGAAAGATGTGCATTAAAATTTGGAGAGAGAGACAGATTTTTTTCCTTCCCACCAAGCTTAGACAGAGACGCTAATATTAGGAAATACAATTGGGAAATTTTGGGCAGAAATTGTGGGAAGAATCTTTTGGCAGAGGCCTCAAGGCCCCATCGACCTTTGACTAGTGTGTGAAACACCTTTTTGAAAACTAATAAACAAAGGGTGCCCTCTTTTTCTTACCTAATTTTATCACATTCAGTACAACTTGTTGACAAAACGCACATATATATATATATATATATATATATATATATATAGTGCTGGGTCGGCTCTGTTTATTGTTTCGTTTACTTTACAAGATAATACTCCTTATCGTTCTTCTTATAAAAAAATTTAAAAAGATTTTTTTAGTCTTAAAATATAAAAAATATGATATTTTTTTATTTTATTAAATAATAATTTTTTTATTTTTTATTGATTATTATATTTAATATAGTTAACAATACATAATATTTTTTTATTTAAAATAAAGATGAATAAAATAAAAAAATTATTAAATTTAAACTTAATCACCAGTAAAACAATTTTTTATTTTTTAATAAAAAGTACCGTAGGAAATATTGTGCACGCGCGTATGAATTTCCATGGGAAGCTTCAGCCCTTTCTTGAATAAAAGGTCGCGTTTGGATGCCTTGCAGCGGCATCTTGCTGCCCACATTACTGCACAGTGTGCAGTAAAGTATTTTCGTCTTTTTTATTTTTTATTTTTATTTTTTGTGTTTTAGGTTTAAGATTTGATGAAGACGACAGAAATTTTAATTATATAGTTAAAATATTTGAAGTATAATTTTTTATAGTTAAAATTTTTGTACTTAGGACAGCTATTTTTTATTTTTTTAATCAGATTTTAAATCTAAAACACAAATAAAAAAAGGAAAAGACATTTTTGTGCCATGCTATATATGCAGTAGGATCTTTTATTGCAGGAAAGCTGGGCGCAAAAGGATCATCTTGTTAATATCCAGTAGAATTTTATAATTTATATTTCTTATAATTTTGAACAAATTACACAAATTTTATTTAAATTTTGTTGAAATTATATAAGCATATCCTCTATTTTTAAAATATATACCTTAGTTTAATTTTATTTTATTTATTAAAATATCCTTTGTAAGAAACATATAAGAAGGTATTTACTGTAGGATATTTTAGTTAACAAAAAATTTAATTAGATTAAACTGTAGCGAATATTTTTGTTTTAGATGAGATACTTGTTTATTTAAAAAAAAAATGAGAGATTATTGTAATTTTAACAAAATTTATAAAAAAAAATTTGTTTAATTTGCTCTGTAATTTTTACACTTGACTATAACTAACTCCACTTGAAGTTTTATTTTATATAAGATATTCAATTTTAATTTCAATTTTCTAAAAAAATTACAAAAATTGAACTTCTTTTGCTAACTAAATCTTTTTGTTCATCTAAGTTGGTTTGTAGAACCATCACTAAGTACCTTTTGTCAACTAAATTCCAACCATTATGACTCATGAATGCTTATCTTTCTGTTTCAAGGAGTTGGGAATGATTGAATGTGTAGAACAACCACCATCTGAATTGATTGCACAATCATCTTTCCGTTTTCTCCTCTCGTAGCGAAATGTTCTCTGCATAATATATACTTCATGTAGTTAGGATTACTTCATCTTTTGTGTGTGTGTGTGTGTGTGTGTGTGTGTTGTGTTAACTTTTTTTTGCAATGAGATTTTCATATTATCAGCCATTTATCATTTTGAAAAATCTTCTTTCACCTTCAAGCTAAGATAGTTGATAACTATGATTTTGAACCACTTCTATTATTAGATTAGGTCGATCTAGCCGACCAAAATTATTCAACTACATCGAAGGGCTCTGCAATAAATAGCCGACTATGCTATTTAGGTGAGGGATCTTCATTCTCTTGACCTTTTTTCTTTAAATTATTTTCTCATGTTGCTCTTTTTAATAATATTGTGCATACTTGATTTGATGATTTAGCCAATTTAGTCTCACCCGATCATAAAGGTTAGATCAGGCGCATTAGGCCAACCGCGTCAATTGATTTGGTTTGACTTAGCTTAATGTTAATTTTTTTTTTAAAAAAAATTATATATAAAAATTTTATTTTTTTAGTAAATTATTTTATAATGTTTATAAAAAATGTTTGCCTTAAAAAATCATTGGCCAAGCTCAACTTGTTGTAGTTATAAATCAAACTGAGTCATACTAAGCACCAAGTTTGAAAAAAAATTGCTAAATGCCAAATCAAACTGACTTTTAAATTAGACCAAAATCTGGCATAATCTATCCTGTATGCACCTTTAATATCAAATTTGGAAGTCAAAATTTATGACGAACTCGTAAAAGACTTATGAAAGACCCTACCTTGTTGAAGAATCAACCGTCAGAATATTATTATTCATCAATTACCAGAGAAAATGAAGAAAGAAAAAGCCCGTATGAGAGACAGAAGTCAGTCAATTGTAGGGACATATTTGTACGTTGATTGACTATTTATGGTGGAATCAATTCACATAGGATAGTATTTATTAGACTATAAATTTAAAAAATAATGGATTCAATACATTTATTATTTGACAATAATACTAATAAACTCATGGTTTATTGGTTTTTCCTTTTGTTCATATATAATTTTTTAGTTATACTTTATCTATTAAAATGAATAAATTAAAGAATTAGATTTAAGTACAATTATATATATATTTTTTATCAAGTTTATCAATTAAAATATAATAAGTATATATGTTGTATTAATTAAAATATAATAAATATACAATTTAATTAAAAAAACTCTATTCTTGTCTGGAAAATATATGGGCCACCGTAGAAAATGGGGAAAGAAAGGAATGAGGAGTCAGTCAATTATAGGGACATATGGGTACGATGCTTGACTATTTATCGTGGAATTGATTTACATAGGATAATATTTATTAGACCATAAATTAAAAAAAAAATGAATTCTATACATTTATTATTTGATAGTTATAAACAGATGGTTTATTGGTGCTTTCATTTGTTCATATTTTTATATTTTTATCATTAGAATTTTTTAGTTAAAATATTAGGGGTGTATATTTTTTAATTAAAATATAATAAGTATATAATTTAATTAAATAGCTATATAAATGCCTATAAAAGATATACACATATCATATTATTATTAGAAAATTATATACTTCTTATATTTTAATTAAAAAATATAATAATGAAAATACAAATAACTGAATATAATTTTTTTTTTGCTAAATTAAATTAACCATAATAGGAGATGCATGAGTCTACAAAATGTTTGAATAAAAAATATATATTAAAATATCATTATATATATAATTTAATATATTTAATTTTGATATATTGAATCAATTTAAAATTTTCAATATTTGTTAATCACTAGTTCTATTAAAATCTTCATAGATTTATCTCTTTTACTGATTTTTTTAAACTTAAATTTTAAAAAGATCTTAATGTATTTCGGTTCCGTCTTTGTCTTTTTTCTTTATTCTCTGTTAATTTACTCGAAGGCTTTATATTTCATTTGTAACCCCGCAAAAAAGAAAAAAATCTTCAAATAAGCCATAAAGTTTCGTCTGACGCAACTTTGAACAGTGACCAAGACACTTCTACAATTTTCCAGCCAAACATCTCCGGGCGGTTGACATAAGTCATTGTATACAAGCCAATCAAAAAATGACACATCATCCCTCATTTTTGGAAGAAAACTAATCACTCATATACACAAATAATTCCCCATAGAAACTCACCAACTTCTTCCAACCCCCAAAATAATTAAAGCAAAC
Organism: Erythrophleum fordii; assembly: GCA_032878935.1. Lineage (NCBI taxonomy): Eukaryota > Viridiplantae > Streptophyta > Magnoliopsida > Fabales > Fabaceae > Erythrophleum > Erythrophleum fordii. The sequence continues at coordinate 22,673,986 of JAVQMF010000054.1, read as the reverse complement.
AAGTTTGACCCTTTGTCGACATTTTTCATTGTCCTGAATTTCAATTCCTTCCTTGTCCCTCCTCTCCAACCACCCTCATTTAAAGTCTACCTTGGTCTTCTCCCTTCTCCATACTCCTCCATTCTCAGTTTTCCCTTTCCTGTGTTTGATAAAATTCTCATCACTTTTCTCTCCAATTCCTTCTCTTTCTCTCTTCACCTCTTCATATCCTCTCCTCACATTCAAGGTCTAAACCAACCCATTTCTCTGTTTTTTCTGTAACATCTGCTTTAAATCTATGAAGCAACAAGACTTAAAGAAAGGAGCCGTATCATATCCGTTTCATCTTCAATACTTGGATTCTACGCCTCACTTCAAATTATGTTTAAACACTGCATGATTTGTTATGCCGTATGTCCAGTATGAATCCTGTGAGCCAAAAACTGTTGATCCATGGCTCGGAAAGTCTCTCACCCCTTACAAGTCCCGGGAGTTCCCCTCATTTGCATTCTTCAAGCACGAGTTTTCCCATTATAGCAATTTTAGTAATAGGAATATTGGCCACAGCGTTCTTGCTCGTGAGCTACTACATCTTCGTGATCAAATGCTGCCTCAATCGGCACAGTATCGATCTTCTAATGCGTTTTTCTCCATCACGAAGGCATGAGGACCCATTGGCTTTATACACTCCTAGAACAGAGCCTCGAGGACTCAACGAGGCATTGATTCGACTAATCCCAGTGATTCAATACAAGTCTGAAAGAAACTTTAGTACTGAATGTTCTGTTTGCTTGAACGAGTTTACAGAGGAAGAGAAGGTAAGAATTATACCAACTTGCAGCCATGTCTTCCACATAGATTGCATCGACGTTTGGCTTCAAAACAACGAAAATTGCCCACTTTGCAGAAGAAGCATAAGCATCTCCAAGATTGATCAGATTCTCAGTATCCCTCAAGATCGAAGGACAGATAGTGAAGATTTTGTCGTGATTGAAGTAGATAGTGATAGCGCTAGAGAATATCCTATTATGGAGCAGAGAATCGTGGAGAAGAAAGCAAGGAGGCTCAAGATGGTGACAAGCATGGGTGACGAGTGCATTGAGATTAGAGCCAAAGATGAACAATTCTCAGTGCAACCCATAAGGAGGTCTATCTCAATGGACTCATCCGGGGACAGACGGTTCTATCTAGCAGTTCAAGAGGCTTTGAAGAAACAGAATATGCAAGAAAGTTCTATTGAAGGCAGCAGCAGTAATAATGGTGGTGGCAGTGGCAGAGTTAAGAGATCATCATTTTTTTCCTTTAGACATAGTGCTAGCAGATCTAGAAGTTCAGTTCTCCCTGTTTATTTTGACTGTTAAAATTTTTGGGATGTGAGTGAGAATGACAAAAAACCTATATTGAATAGAATTGTATATTAAGAGAAGTATATGAGTGAGAGGTTTATAAATTTAATGTTATTAGAGTTTCGGGTTAAAATGTAATATTAGGTCTAAGAGTATGCTCTTTACATGGTCCAATAAAAATCTCTCCAGTATTTAACCTCCTTGGTTCAGTCTCCAATAATTCTTTTTTGTTTTTTAAACAATATTATAAAGAGCTTGACAGGCAATACAATTCTGTGTCTAAAATATATTAATTTGAAAATTTAGGTGAAGTTGAATCTTATTGTCCAATAAATAACTTTACTATCAACACACGGTATTAATACATTTTGGGTAAGAATAAATTTTTGATTTAATTATAATTTTATTTTATTTTATTCAAAAAACAATTTAGTCTATTTTTTTAATCCCATTATTGTTCTTCCATATTTTATTTATTAAAAATTGTAATTTTTTAGTCTTAATTGAAATATTGTTATCTTTCTATTGATTAGATTAACTAAAAATTAAACTAGATTACATAATAATTAAATATGATTTTGTTAAGTGAAAAAATAAAATTTAGAAGTGCAATTCAACTTAAATTTTTCTTTCTATATGATTTTTTTTTTAATTTTATGAATTGCCGTGGATCTAGGGTCTGCTTTAATTTGTTTCAAATGGCTTGAAGTTATGATTATAAGCATCATTGCTGAAATCACCACCCTTCTAGCTTTTGAAGGGACCTTTTTCCCACTGTGGATCAAATAAGCTATGCCATGTCTTGTTCTAGCAATATCAAAAGAGAGGAAGGGAAATCTGGCTTTAAAGAAAAGTATTAGTGGGAAAAATTTTGGAGGATATGGAGCAATAGACCATTTACCAAAAAGTAGAATCCAAGATTCAATAAAGGAAGACAAAGGTGCCCCAAATTTTATTTTTAAAAGCAAAAATGGGGTCCATGTCCATTGCCGAAATCATATTCAACCACCTAAATCATATTCCTTTCTGTACTTAACTGTTTTGTGTTTGGATGCTCGCAGATAAAGTTAGGGTTTGGTCTAGTGTTGCTATCTGGTTCCACAGTTAGATCGGTTGCAGCTTTGTAAGATGCAACGATAAATTGTTCTTGAATATTTACTGGTCTTAGTTGTATTTTTAATATTTCTAAGTATTTAATTAAACAAAAATTTTTAAATTTCAATTAACACAATGTTATTCTCTTAATTAATTACTTTTTTTTTAAACAAAAAAGACATAAAACCTTGAGAGTAGAAAGTAAAGAAAGAAAGTATAACAAAGATCAAACTCACGTATGGTAAGATATCCTGACACTTATGTCCAAGGGAGGCCTTACTTGAGCCAGAACTCTTAGGGCTGCTAATTTATTTCTTAGGATAAAATATTATTTGGTATCATGGGATTCCACTTTGATTCCTTGTTGTTTGAAATTAAAACCATTAGAATAATGGTACTTGTGGTACCATTTCGGTAACTTTTTGAGGATATGTAATTTGTCCTAAATTTCTAATTTCCAAACAAAATTCATAATTTTTCATGCCTTGAAGATTGAAATTGTTTTAATTGTTGATTAAAATCCCAAATTCAATACACAAAATGCAATATCTCTAAAATTTGACCTAAGTGAAATCTCTAATTGTGTCCCTAATTTTGTTCTAAATTTTTAATTTCCTCACAAAATCTCTAATTTCTTATGTATCAAAAACCGAAATTCTCCCCTTAATTAAACAAAATTCCAAATTTAATATGCACAATACATCTCCAAAATTTTTCCCTAAAGAAAAATCCCTACTTTGTCCAAATGCCCAATTTCAAAATGAAATCTCTAATTTAGTTCGAAGAGTTTGGAGATTAAGTTTTCTAAAGATTATATTTAACCAAATTGGAACATTTTAAGGATAAAATTTGGGTGAATTAACGAAATTTTCGGATTACATGCCATACATGTGCTATTTTGGTTTTTTAATTAAGGAGTTAACAAAGTGATACCACAAGGTGCCAATGATGATTTAATCCTTTGACCATTCAACTAACAATTTTTAAACCTTAGAGTATCAAAGTGGAATTAGGCAGAGGATATCAAACTATCTTTTTTCTTATTTCTTCAAACAATTAAGTCCTTTTATACTCAATTTAAACAAGATTATTTCTTTATATATATATATATTTAAACAATATTATTTCTTTAAAAATATAAGATCAATGGATAAAAACAAATAACCAACTAATTTAGTAGTGTTATATCCCACATAATAGAAATTAATTTTACTTTCATTTATTTTTTAAAACTATCTTAGAGTTGTAGAATTGTTTTGATTGAAATTAAAGATCAAAATTTTTTTGGTAAATAAATTGAGATGATAATATTACTAATGTTTTTAAAATTAGATAGTTATTAAACTGGTAGAAGTATTGATTTATTATTTATTAACTGAATTATAGTTGAACTATAACAACCCTAGGTCTTAATTAAGCTAACTAAGCATAATTATACTCTTAATCATTAGTACTTAAGGTCTAATGTCGATAATAATTTAGTAATGGGTAAAAAAAGGAGAAAATTTGAACCTATTCATCATTAATTCTCATTTATTAGGTAACCAAAGAGATTCATGCTCATAAGAAATTTAAAGTTCTTATTAACATTTTTGTCTCAACCAAAATACTTCCATAAAGCTTAAAAACTCATATGTTGAATGTAACGAACGTAAATTCTGTAAAAATGACAAAATGAGCCGTATAAAAGTAAGTCATCTAAAAATGAGCTAGATAATATTCCGAAAAATTTGGGTAGAGTCCTAGACTCCTAAAAATGATAATTCTAGATTCAGACAGAAAGAAAAATAAAGTTAGGTTGGAGAAACAATTTGTGATAGAAATTGACGAAATATAATGGCATTTTCATAAATAAGTGCAACTTTTGGAAAAACATATAGGAGGGCTTTTTTAAATAGAAAATTTAAGTTGCCCATGGTTCTCAGAGGCTCCAAAAACCATGAGAAGCCGAGGCTGGTAAAGTGTCTCTGATGTACGTTTTCCAATGGTAGTGAGCCTAAACTTTAACGGATTCATTTGATAAAGTTTTAGCTCCAAATTGAGTGATTACAAACACATTTTATTAGATTAGAAATCTAAATTTTATAATGGAAAAGATGGTTCTAAAAAAAGAGCTAAAACAAAGCCAAAATTAAATTGTCATTATGGAAGGACGAAATTGAAATTTTTGAAAAAGTATGCTTCTAGAAACTCCCACACACTTCTCCTTTCTTCTCCCACCTTCTTAAGCAGGAAATCTTCTACCTAAAATACAGAATATGATATGCTCTCTTGGGAACACAAGAAGGGGAAGAAAAGGGGGAGAAAAATCAAGGAAAAGGTAAGGAAATCTGTGAAATTTCATGCTCTTTCTTCCTACAACTTTGCTCCTCCCTTTCTAGGCTTTCTTTCCATGGTTTATTTGAGCTATTTGGTTTTATTTTAATCCAAAATATTGAGGGGGAAGTTCAAAATTCTTGAAGGGAAGCAAACCAAGAAAAAATACTTTTGAAACTAAGTTGGAATCCAAGGTAATTCATGCTTTGAATTGTTTCTTCCCTTTGCTTCCTCTTGCTTTGAGTTTTAGCCTAAATCAGAACCATATGAGAGAGGGAACTTCTGTACAAAAATAAGAGAGGAACAAGGGTTTTAGGCCATGGGGAGATGGAATATGGCAAGAAATTTCAAGAAAAACTAATAGAAATCGAGTTAGGAAAGTGTGGAGTTTTCTAGGGTTTTGTAAAATCTGATTTTATGTGAATATTTTCTTGATTATTTGAATGTTTCCTTGAGCTCCTAATACCTATAGAAACCCTCCCAAGTGGTTCTACCATCAAGAAAAAATCAAGAAGCTTGTGAACTCCTTCCTTGATACTTATCTCAGCCTAGGCTAGTTCATAGAGTTAGGGAGTGTTTTAATTTGTTTTAACCTTAATTTGGAACTTTATATGATGTTAGAAGATGGGAGAAATCATTGAAAAAAATTTAGGAGCCATGGAATGAGAGATGGAGCAATGATGTCTATAATGATGTCTTATGAAGCAACTTGTGTTTCCAATTGTGCAAGTGAATGTGTGAGGGCTCCAAGGACCTTAAATAAGTCCAAGAAGTCTAGAAATAACAAATGAATGGAGCCAAAAATTTGAAATATGAGAGTTGCTTCATTAGGTCAATTATGGAATCATTATGCCACTTTTGAAACCAAGTGTGTATTCAAGTTTTAGTTTGGTGTCTTGGCTTGCTTCATGTGTGTGATTATGTGTTGTTTATGGTGCCTAGGCCAAGAGAACATCCACCCACCTAGGTACACTTGTGAGGCCAAAAAAAGGAAAGGAAAAGATCAAGAAAAGTTAGCATAAATCTAAGGTACCTCTCTATCTCATTCTCATTGCATTCTTGTGTGCATAGGTATGTTATTGTATGCTTGTATGTGTTCTTGTGACTTGACGATATGCCACTTGATGCCTTGACATTACATTGATACCAATGTATCTTCTTAAATGACTATGGTTGTGAAAATGGCTTATAAGGGTGAGGTGATGCCAAAAGTCCCTTAATGAAGGTGAGGAGATACCAAAAGTCTCATGGTATGGGTGAGATAAGGCCAAAAGTCTCTTGAAAGAGTAAGGCCAAGTCAAAAGTCCCTAAACCAAGAGTGAGGCAAATCCAAAGGTCCTAGAAATGGGGTGAGGTAAAACCAAGAGTCCCTAGAGCATGGTCTTGGCTTGAATGTCGATAAGTGGTATGAGAATTGTGACTTTGCATATTTTATGGTTGCCAAACCTTCCATACATGTGCTTAGATGTATATATGCCTTAAATGTGTGTGTGAATGGGTGTGTGAGCTATTGAGATTCTTGGAATCTCACTCCCTTTTCCCTTTCTATCTTGAATTGTCTAGGTGGCTCACAAGAAGCAAAGAAAGCAAGCCAAAAGCCTTGAAGGGCTATACTTTAAACTTTTATAGTCTTCTTTGTGTATAAATGTGAGAGTGACATTGTACATGTTATTTTTGTAATGTAAGGCCATAAGTAAATGTAATATTATGTATGAATGATGTATGAACCTTGTATGATGTCAAGACAATGGAAATATGGAAATTGAATACTTAGGTGCACACTTGAATGTATGTATTCTTGGGTGTGAGATAGTCAAAATGAGATGCATGGTATTTGGAACCACTTGGACAGTTCCTACAAGTTATATTCATACTTTTCAACTTGCCCAAGAGGTGCCAAACTCAAGGAAAAGCCATTTGGACCAAAGTGATATCTTATGAGAGGCAAAATCTACTAAATTGGTGAGCTATATCACTTTTTATCCAAATGAGCTCTTCTTGGTTTAAAATTTGGCATGCATCTAGATCTTGTTAAGATCTTTTTAGAAAGATAAAGTAGGTATTATTTAGAGGTATACAGAATATTTGATAAATTTTTGCATTTGGGAAAATTTTCTAAATTGGTCTCTATTACTGTAGCTATGGTCTGAAAATGAATTATGTCACTCATAAGGAAAATGATGTCCAATTGCCACAAAATTTTACAAAGATAAATTAGACATTTTCAGTGACTTGTGGCAACTAGAAACAACTCATTTGGATGTCTAGAGAGGGAGATATAAATATTTAAAGTTTCTACCTAGTATCAGGCATTTAGACATACCTCAGGTACTGTTTGATTAGTTTTCAAGACCTAGACGTATTTGGAATGGTTTGGATTTATTTATTTTTCCTTTTAACTAATATCTGTAGCTTTTTAGATTAGTATCATTTTCATGAATTGGATTTTTGTGCAATTAATTGGACATTTTTGAAGTTTATGACAGTAAGCTGTATCAGCACTAAGGACAACCGGACCTTTATGGCTACTTCATTATCAAACATGGGCCAAAGCCTATGTTCATGTCCTAGAATTATTTTTAGTGTGAAGGTAACATCCAGAGCTTTTTTAGAAAGTTATGGTTTGTGTGATTTCAATTTTTTTACATTTAGTTATGATTTTTCAAAGTTGCCCCTGAAATCTGCCACTGTACAGCCGCGGGAAATGAAGAAATTTTGGAGTTTTTGACCCTTGATTCATGGTTTGTGCCATTTTTTGAGAATATTATGATTTGTATGTATAGAAAATAATTAGAGAATGTTGTTGATGAGTTCAAGGGGTCCCGGAAAAGCAAAATGAAAAATTTATCCGTTACACAACGTAATTAATTTCATTATTTTAATGTATTTCTTGAGATTTCTTGAATGAATTGTATATTCCTACTTGTGAGATAAGGTTCAATGTTAGAATATAATATGGTATTATATTGAACTATAAGTTATCATTCATCACTACCATTAAGGGTGTGTACAGGCCAAGATAGGTCAGGAATTACCTTGACCAGAGTCCCAGTTTGATTTTGAGCTCGGGACAAAAATTTTGTCCTGGGCTTGACTCGGCCTAAACCTAACTTGGTTATTATCGGACCAGGGATGGACTAACCAGGCTAAGCTGGGCTAAATGTCTTTTAAAAAAAAAAAAATTTCAAACTTTAGAAATTCATATCTTAATATTTACTCAATTATTTTGAGCACATGACCACTCTTTTTTATATGTTTTTGCAAAATTTACTTAGTGGACATGAAAAGACATAGATTCAAAAGAGGAAATAGGAAGAAAATGCAAATATAATAGATAAAATTTTTAAAAAATATTTTTTAATTTTATTTTTTCTTATTTGAATGTGATAATTATATTTAGGAGAGTTTTAGCATGGACCTTGACCACTCTAAACATTTATAATTTATAAAATATGTTAAACATTTTTTAGCTAAAATTATAAGAAAACCCTTAAAAAAGAATTTTTTTTTAATTTAGTCCCTATCTTTATATATATATATATAACCTGGGGTCAGGCCAGGCTTGATAGGGCCAGAAGGTTGCCTTAAAGCTCACCCCAACCTAAGACATTGTCTCGACCCAACTTTCTTTAATATATATATATATATATATATTATAAATTTCTTGATTTGTCTCGGTTCAGGACAGCCAACCGGGCCAATCGAGCCTTGTACACCAATAACTATCATGGTGAAAGACTAAGATTTAATAGCTAAATTGGAGATTTAAGAACCTAGATCGCGACTTGAAAGGATTTAGTTGCAGCAAAGGTAGCTTTTAGAACCTCTAAAAGCATCAGAACACATTAACACTGTGACTTGAGCAATTCCCGCTGGAACTTAACTCGAGTATAGAACCCAAGAACTAAAAATATAAACTTGCATGGCAACTCCAAAGTCTTATGCTATGGCTCAGCTCGATACTGGTACCAAAATACACAAAATTCCTAATCCTTGCCACGACTTATGACCTTTGTGTCGTGGAGAGGTGCATTTCTGGACCTTTTAATGCCTTTTGTTTGATTCTTGCCACAGTGAGACCCTTTTGTATCATAACAAGATTGCTTTCTAGAACACTTACCCTAAATTTTGCGATTTGCATGGCGGCCAAAAAACTTGCACTATGACACACTTTGCTTTTGTTACCCTTTAAACTCATTTTGGTTATGACTCGAATGTGTTTGGCTGTAACTTGACTAACCCTTGATCCTAAACACTTAGATACACATCCCAACACTTTGTCACTAGCTTAAATTGAACTCTAAGGTTCTTTTATGGCTGAAATATATAGTTTTCATGGCATAAAATTCCTATATGGCTCAACTTACTAACTCTCATAATTTAAGGACTTAAGGATTGATCGAGCCAATCAACCTTACCATATATTAGCAATTCATCCATTGTATCAGCAACAATATACATACAGCCACAAGTGACAATTTCAAATGTGCATTTTCTTACCAACTGACCTTAGACCACTTTGAACAAGTTTGAATGAACTAAATGAATAAGTTCCTATCCTCAAAATTAAAAAAAAAAACCTTTGATACAACATATGCTATGCAACATCCTTAGAATTACCCAATAATTTCTTATGACAGCAAAGTGAGTTGAGGTATACCCAAGGGATGGACTAACTCACAACTAGTAAAACCAAAATAACCATATCATATTCCTTAAGCTCTTAAACTACAACTAAACACAAAGCAACACTTGTTCAAGTATTGACATCCATCTTACTCTTTATATGACAACAACATTTAATAGTTATTTCTAAAATCTCTAAGTAACAAATCACAATCCAAACTATGCCTTATAAATTCCTTTAAACACCTTATGTAGGTGTAATAAACATATTTAAACTAGCTAGAATATCCAAATCTCTTATACCAATAATTCAATCATTAATTTTACAATGCTATGTATCTAGAGGTTATATAATTTTAGGGTACTCGTTAATAATCATCTAGACACAATCACAAGCACCAATTCCATGATCTTTCATATTATAAAACCAATTCGTTATATTTGGCAATATATGATGCAATGTGGCAATTATACAACATATTAAGCAATACTAGCATGTCTATTATACAAAACCATTTAAATGAGGTATTCAAGTTTATACACTACTAAACCATCATAGTATGCTTCTTCTTGCTACTAATAGGTCCGATCCTTGAAATGTAAAAAATTGAGGTGAGATATAAAAGCTTAATAATAAGAGGCAAATTCCATATATATGTATAGATTAATCAACATAATGCATTTTTTTAGAAAGAAATATACTGAAAGCATCAATATCATCAACAAATAAACTAGTTGGACTACTAGTGACTATTATCTTATACTAACAATTACATACAACATGTTAATAGCTAAAAATAGAAGTAAAGGCCCCGTCCATGGTGCCAACTCCCTAATCAGCATGCTCACGCCTCGATGCATTCCCTTGAGTTAGATCACAACTTAATGCACAATCACGACACAAGACATGGGTGGCAGCTTGGCCACAATTTCACCAATGACACAATTACAGCCTAATAGAATCAAGTGGCCAACCAATCATTTAGTATAGAAAACACATGTGCTACAAGTATAAGATCAAAATGAACATATACATGAAATTAGAAATTTCTCGATTACCTCAATGAAGCCAATTACTTTTCCTTTAGCTACCCATATGTTCCAAAAGGCCCACCAAGCCTATGACAAGCACAATTATCATCATGTAGCCATCATTAGCAAAAGAACTTCATATCCATTGTTCAATTTCATCAAGAATCTATTAGAAATAACTTACTCACGATTCTAAGAGTCAATTGCACCAATTTAAGATTAAAACACCAATAACTAAGAATGGGTCACTCCCAATATCTCTATTTTCCTACATGTAACAACTATACACCAAAAGTTTATATAAATGATGACAATTCAGCACATACACATCACAAAATGATAGGAGACACTTACCAATCCTTTAATGACTTCCTAAATTTGGATTTGAGTCATCTATATAAGGAACTATAGTGGTTCATTCTAATTTCCTTATATTTTCACAAAAAAATAGAAATAATTTTAAAAATCAATCATCAGGGCCAATTTCTAACATAATAACATATCAAAATAGGGAAAAGTACTTACCGAATGGTCTCTTTAGTTTTAACCTCTGAAAATCAACCAAACACCTAATTTGAGATCTTGAGATGAGATGAAAATTCACTAAACATAAAACTAATTCATCAAAATTTAAAGGAAGATGGGAGCATTAACTTCTATATAATTCACCTTAGTCAAATCTCTCTATAAGAGCGTAAATTAGTAGCAAAATGGTAGTGAAACCCTAGCCTCCTTTACGTATATAAATTTCCCTCTTAAGTCTCTTATATTTCTGTAGAATGGGGGCTAAAGGCTATAGAAATTTTAGGGTTTTAAAGAAAATGGGTTGATCCAAGGGCCCATGGTCCAATTGGCTCCATTTCTTGGGTCTTGGGCCATGATTAAATGAGTTGCGTTTGGTTAACTCAAGTTGGGTCTCTATAAAAATGATTTTTAGCATAAATGAGTTAATCCTAGGCCCAAAATATGTTAATCTTCTCTAAGTTAATAATTTTCTTAATTAAGCTTAAATCTACTATTAAATTTATTTTTAGTCTAGAATGGCCCAAAAATCACTATTTGCCTCAAAATGCATAAAATAATAGTTTCCTATAATTTATTCCAAAATTCCTAAAGTAATTCTATATTTTTCTCCAAATTAAATACTTAATTCTTCATTATTTTTCTTAATAAATTTCTGGATGTTACATAAACAATAGTTGAACTGGTAGTAATTAAATATATATTTTTAGAGTTTTATATATTAAAAATTCTAATGTAACAAATAAATACTAATAAATTTTAAATATTTAATTACTAATTTATATTTCTTAAAATATTTAAGAATTTATTTTTTATTAAAAATAAATATGACCATAATTAAAATTTAAAATCATGTAATATTAGACTTTTAAAGTTATCAAATTATATAAAGGTTCTATTTATTATTAAAAAAATATAAAACTATTTTTTTAAATCAAAGTCACAAGGCATATTTCTCTTACTTGAAAGTGACAAGACACTTGATGCATAAAGAAAAGCAATACATTAAAAGCAAAGACAAAACACTTTGTAATTACACATTTTGCTCTCATCCTTTCCATAAACCAACAATCCAACATTGTCTCTCCTTTGACTTTGGCTTTTCTTTCATTTTGTTTGGTTTCTACTTGTATTTTGGGCCTTCTTTTGCTATTTAGTTTTTGTTACGTTTTTTCTGCATGTTTGGTTTCCTTTCTTTTGCTATTTGACCATGGAAGCAGCCATGTGCGGATTGAAAGAGAAAAAAAGGGTTGGGTTTGGCCCTTCATTGGACTTTTGTTAAGAGGTTGAATGTTGTTAAGGACCTGGAATTAGAGAGTGACTTTGGGTCATAAGTTATGCCATCATGCATGAATTTTTAGTGTTATCTTTTCATAGAATTTTAGTTTTTCTAATTTTTGCATGATCTTTTCCATCTTGCTTTTTTTTTAAATGATCTTAGGAAATTTTATTTAAGTAGGAAAATTATGTTTTTAAGGTGTGTTTTTTTATTTCTCTTGTGTTAGTTCCTTAAATTTCATGAAAGTTCATATATAAGGCTTTGAAAAGAGCCTATGACTTAGAGGAGATGGCCTTAAATTCTTACCAATGGTTGGAGAGGACCATGAAGAAAGTTGGTTTAAAAGGAGTGGATCTCGTTTCTCAATTAGTGGCCTAATTGGAGGCACTGAATAAGAAGATGGATGAACTATAGGCTTCCACAAGCAAAGGCTCGAAGTGCATATATGAATCCTAAAGGATAACATTTTTCTATTAATTGTTCTTTAAATTCTTCATCCTTACAATTTCCTTCTTTGAAGCTTATGGATGAACTATAATATACATCTACATTGGTAGAGATATGTCTAGCAAAGTAAGCATATGAAGCTCTTGTGTATATTGTACTTATGATTTACATGATTTATCTAGCCTTGTGCTATGAACATTGTCTTTGCTATCACGCACTCACATTACTTGCTAGGAATGAAGTACATTAGATTGTGGTGTTCATGCATGCTTTCCTAATTCAACTTCTTTTAATTTATGCACTAGTGTATTTTTGGGGATAATGATGGCCAATGTGATATTTATTCATGAACTCTAATGTTAAGTTACATTAGTCTATTATACTTGAGGACAAGCAAAAGTTTAAGTGTAGAGGTGTTGATAAGTCCCATTTTTTGCATAAATTATATGGTATTTTAGGGACTTATCAATTTTATTTTGTAAAAATTTATTCCTTTATGTAACTTTTAAAGGTTTTCATTAATTGTTAGAATTATGCAATTAAACATTGAATGTCAATTAAATTCTACTTAAATTAGGTCTTGTTTGTAATTGTTTTTAGTTAAAAGAGTGTTTAAGGAATCCAAAATTCCAAAAGAAGCACTCAAATAGATCAAGGAGAGGCTATTGAACTTGTATGGAAGCCTAACATCCAAAATCAAAGTCTAATGTTAGAATAATTTTAATTATGTTAAACCTATATTTAGTTCCTTATTTTACATTTTATTCTATAACTACTTGCTATTTAAAAAGCCCTTTTTGTTTAACTTTAATTTGTAGATAGATTTAGGCCAAAGCATTAAAAACCAGATTACATACAGACTTTTGGACAAAAGTGTAGTAAATTAAGCATAACTTGTCCTTCGAATCTTCAAATAGGCTGGTTCTTGAGCCCATAAAAAGCTAAGATAAAGGATTGCAACTTTCTAGTTCAACTTAAAGCCTAGATTACAAAGAAAATAGGTTAGTTTGGTGGCACAACAAACTTAAACTAACTACAATTACTTTGCATGATGTATCTTGGCAATTTTAGTATATCTCACAATCTATAAATTTACATTGAATGAAATTAACAAAAATGGAAAGCTAAAAGAAAATCCTAAAACTTTGATAAAGCCTATAAAAGCCAGGTCTTAAGTTTTGCAAGAGTTATATAGTTAGCATAGTAGGTTATATTTTTAACAATACTTTGCCCCCACTTGAAAAGCTTTGTTCAATTGACCCTACTTGGCTATATCTATAAATAGCCAATTTTGCAACCATCTAGGGTATGTTGGATGAAGGAGAAACTTAAAGTTAGGTAGGTTTGAGAGTTCTCTCAAGAATTATGGCCAATCTATCAAAAAGTCTCTGAACAATTGCCAATTGGTGATGTCCTTCATCAACTATTTTTGTTTTATATTCTTCTTTTTCTAATGAGTCTTGTAAACAATTACCAACTAGTGATGTCTTTTATCAATCATTTATATTGAAAGATGAAAATAGGTAAGAGATAATTTATACACAAGATGTTTCAAAATTTGATGTATCGAAAGATAACGAATTGTGTAGTTGACTTAGGCAACATGGTGACATGTTAAAAGATGAAACTATGCGAATTAATGATTGGAATATTGAATGGGAGAATCTACTTGGATAACTTATATGTTTCATTGATCAACAATTTAATTGTCATAAATTTGTCAAGTCCTTTTCTTTTAAGTTTGAGTGTTGTGCATCTTGAATTTACTAACTACTAACATGAATTTCATAAAAATTACATTTTTAATAATAATTGGTTCTTTTACCTTATGAATAATAAAAACAATGGTTAACTTAAATGAGTCCTTATTGGATTGACTATTTATACTCATTGAACCATTCTATTATATGCCGACTAATTCACGTGCTAGTGTCTTTAAAGTCACAACACATGGTGTTATAGCCTCGAAATGCATTAAATAATGTCCTTTTTCAAGAAAGCTTGGCACTATGCTAGAGAGATAAATTTGAAATGTGGTTATCTAAAAATCCTATTTTGGAAAGGCTTGTTTAAGGGACATGAGGTAACCAAATAACAAAAAATGAGTTTCTTTGCCAATGTTTGGAGGTTTTTGGAGCTTAAAGGATGGTGATATTGTAAGAGAATTGCATAAAATGGAATTAATCATTTATAGTTTCCTCTTTTCCCTTATCTCTCATTTTTTCTCTTGTTTGGTTTGATGGATACACTTTTTTAGTTTAATTATCAATGTCTATTATAATGAAGAGTTAAATACTCTACTTTAGGATTACAATGGAACAAAACATGTATTGGGATTTTGTTATTCTTTCTACTTTATAATTAATGGCTTTGGGTTATTTATTCAATTTATGCTTAATGTTTTTAATTACTTGATCACCAATTCGATTGATATAGAATAGGAATGAAAAGCTTTGTATGGATGTTGAAGGGATTGGGTATTAAAGATGATGAGTATTCAGTGATGATGTCGATGGAGAAGAGGAAGAGAAAGAAGGTAAAAGACCAACTTTGGTTGAAGGTTTTGTTTGAAATCTTTGATCTTGGTTTTGTTCTCAGTCTTTCCACTTTCCACTTCAATCTGACTTGTAACTTTCAATTTTAATGAAGATGTAGTATGTTTATGTGTTTTATGTCTTGCTTTTTATACAATATAAGGAGTTATGCAATATAATGGTCCTTCCATGTGACTTGGTTCTGTTCTTTATAAGTAGTAAGAGTACAATCATAATTGCATTGTTTGTTTCATTTGGTTGTTCAGTAAAAAGGATTCAAAGAGCAATGACACTATAGGATTTTATAAAGATTAGTGACGAATTTTTATGTACTTATTCTTTTTTAAATGTTGCATATGGGTGTTTCAAGTGTTGATATAGGTATTTTAAGTATGCAATTTGATATGGGTGTTTTAAGTATGCAATTAATTATAAAGACTAACTATATGTTTTTATATACTTCTATTATATTGTGTAATTGATGAGTGCAAAATATGTATGCTTTTCTTGAGATAAAATTAAATAATTAAATCTTGATTTGTCATTTTTTATGTGCTTTTTATATAATCTAATTAGGTACAAGGGAATGTAAAAAGTATGAGAGAATTAGCGGAAAGCAAGCATGTTTATTAAGGAGCATGGGCTAGCTGTGTTGGTGAGCATGACCACGTAAAATAGGGAAATTTTGACCAAACTAGTGTTGCACAAAGGTAGGTCATGTGGAACCACATAGCCATGTAGGACATAGGCAGAGAAGTGCTTTATTAGAATTGAGCATGGATAGATTGTGTAACTGGGTGGTTTTGACATAGGCAGCTCGTGTTTAACTAAAATAGAAAGCTTTTGTGAGGTAGCTTGGAATTTATGTAGAGAAGGCTAAGGATGAAACCCAAAGAAGCAAACATATAGAGGAAGAAAGGAGATTCAGAAGAAAATGCTATGAATTATTGATGATTTGAAGGTTGCATTGAAAAATCACTTAAATCCACAAATAGTTCCTTTTTTATCCTTTTTCTTAGCTTTTGAATCATGGATCTATTAAATTTCATTGTTGTTATTGTTGATTTTCTTCATATGTAGCTAAATCTTTTCTTTAGAATTTAGATGAATCTATTTACTGATTAAGTTGAACTTGGGATTCTCTTGTGATTATTTTAATCATTTTAATATATTACTCTTTTTCTCTTATTCATGAATGGCTAGCCATCATTTATCTAATGTATTGTGAAAGGATTGAGAGGTTAATTGTAATATAAAATCACTAAAGGATTAGACTTGGATGACAATTTTATGAAGATATGAATTGCATTTGAGAGGCTTGTGAATATTTACATTGATTTCTTGTATGTAGTAGGCTTGTATTAGGTGTATGATTACAAAAGTAGGCATAGGTCTAATATGAGCATGTTGATTTATCTTAAGAGAAAATTTCATTAATATTAATAAAATTACTATTAATCCAATTAAATATAGTTGCAAGAGTCCATTTTAAGTAATACTTGATATATAAAGAGAGGATTTTAGATTCTAGAGTCCATTTATTGTTAATATTGGTTTAGAGTATCGTATTGCTTTAAATTTATATTTATGAGTTTAATTTCAATTGGATAATTTAAATAATAGGATAAATTTTGATAATTAGTAGTTGATTTTTTTCCTCTGGGGAATTACACTATACTCATTAGTTTATTAATCGTGCAACCTGTATACTTGCTAAATTGTATAATACAACAAGTTCTTGGGGCAATTTCCAAGGAAAGTAATTTAATATTAATTGAAAGATTTTTCTTAGTAATCTAGATATTTTATTTTTCATTAATTTCTTTTGTTTTCTTAATTTTTAGCTTTGGTTAATCTATAGTTTTCTCTCTTTACATACTTAAGCATCATGAGTGTTACATCGTAATATATTCCTTATCCTTGATACGCGCGCGTGCACACACACACACACACACACACACATATTCATTTATGAAAAAATAATAGTAACCAAACCTTTAACAGTGGAAATCTTAGTCACCAAAAGCATCAAATGGTTCTATCATGTTTAAATATAGATTTTTACCATTTCATTTCACAGTTTCATGCATAACTAGTTTGTTCCATGCAAGATAACATATAGGTAAAGATCAAATCTATAGATTTAGTCATATGCTCATTTTGACTATAGAATACATAATAAAGCTTAAACTTTAGAGATTCATAACTTGAACTATACAACTCTAATTCATGCAAACTAAGTGTTTTTAGAAAACTTATAAAACTTTCTACTATAAAAATTTTAAATCAAAATGAGTCCATTTGGTCTCTCAAAGTATAATGAAATTCACGGCCATACTAGAATGAATAGTAACAAGGCATGACTACTTCGGGCCAAAATTGAAAATAAACCAAATATTTTGTAAAGCTTCAAAAATTATGATATTTAACTCTATAGAAAGCTCTAGATGTTTTTTAAATGTTCACCAAATTTTAACCCCAAATTTGGTTATTAAGCTTGTTAAAGATAGAGGGACATTTTATAGCTTAAATGATCAAAATTTTAGTTTCAAATGGTATGAAATGGGCTCTAAAATGCCATTTCTTACCATTAGCAAATTTCAATCCATAAATGCATCATATAGCAACGATTCATCGCATAAGAATTTCCTTACATAAAAAATTCACTATCTCACATATAAAAATGCATATAAATGTCATGAAATCTCATATACCAAATCCTACTCTATCATATTATACATATATCCAATGTTCATATCATCATGGTCTAGTACTTTTAAACATGTTTGCATTTTAATATATCAAAATATAGAATTATATAATCATATACACAAATAACATATCCTAGGCCATATACACTATAGTAATTGCCCTTTCTATATCCTTGGCTTATCATTCTCCTTTCTTTGAGTTTCACCTGACTATGGTTAGTAGAAATACAGAAATGTGAGATTCAAAAAATCCCAGTAACTAAACCAACATTCAAATACACATATGGTGTAACACCTTAATCTACTACCGCTATCTAGCCTCTCACTGGGCTCGGTCTCATATGATTTCCAAAGAATCAACACCAATCCATGGCATTTTCATGCTATGAAACGGGGTTTTATACACTCAACTTCTGCCCCGTGGGTCCTGTGAACCCATCATTTATATTCTTAACTCAAACTCCACTTATAAAACTCATACATAGTATAAAACCAGCCATAAGCCACGGGTATAGAGCCAAAAACCAAAAAAATACATTTTTCTCACTTGTGCCCAAAAGTCATATTTTAGCTCTAACTTTGGAAACTCATAACTAATTATAGAAAAATGGGAATGCAGCAAAATTTAGCTTTCTAGAAAGCTCTAAGTGTTAACTTTACACTAAAAATCATTCCCAACTACAATCTCAGCGTTTAGACCATGTTTGACATCGAAAATGGGAAGGATGTCCGACTGTCATTGTTTCTGGCCCAAGTTACTGTCATGAACTTCGAAAATTAATAATTAAATCCAAACAAATATAATCTAGGCACACTATACCAATTTGGAAAGCTACGGATGTCTACTAGAGGAGAAAAATAAGTCTAGATCAGTTCAATAGCCCCCACACCCTAAAAACTGATGGAACAGTAACGGGGGTCAGAAGAGCTCCCTGATGCTGATACAGAACTTTAGTCGGTTCAATCTCTCTCTATAGACCTCCGATTTAGGTGATTCTAGTTGGTACAGGTCACTTTGGTTTTGTAGTTTATGTGTATAAAATTTCATGATAGTTGGCCACCGTTTGGTCTATCTATGACATGGATTTTATTTCTGACCTATAGGAACAGTACATGACCAAACCATGGATTTTTCCCAATTTCAACAATTCACCAAATATTCTCTCGACCTCCGAATATTACCCACTTTAGCTTCTCAAGAAGCTCTCTACAAACTCTAGAGGCACGCCAAATTTCATGGCAAGAGGAGCTCATCCGGTCATACTTTGACGGAGCTCATAAAAATACCGATTTTGGCACCCAAGAGGTCCAAAATGGGTCCAAAAGGCCTCTTACACATTCTAGCCACTCATGGACAACTTTAAAAGCATAAAAATAGGATATATAACAAGTCCATGTGGTCCAAATCAACATACATTCTAATCTCGCTATGCTACGGCCAAATATACACTACTTCATTCATTCAACAAAAGGGGCAAAACCCTCATTTCTATTAATTTGGCTATCAACATAGTTTATACAATATCCTTTCGTATATATACACTTGCTACAACATTTACATCTCAAAAATAGTGGGCGCATGTTCATTATGGCACCACTTTACATCAAAATACATCAAAATAACCCAAAACAAGCTAATATCTAGCTAAGCATGCTTCTAGGCTCTTTGGTGTGCACTTGCTTCTCCTTGTGCTCCACCTAGCATAATTAGTTAGGAGGGGAAGGGGTGAGATTCAGGGAATCTCAGTAGCTCATGCACTCAATCAAGTAAGCAATCAAGGCATATAACAAGTCAAAGCATGTGAATAAGCATTTAGCCATTCTCAAACATCCAACACACATTGTACATGCTATGGAAATCACAACAATGCCAAAAATGGGCTCCAGGGACTTTTGGTCTAGCCTCACCTGAGTTTAGGGACTTTTGGATGGCCTCACCCGAGTTTAAGGACTTTTGACTTGGCCTCACTCGTTTGAGACTTTTGGCCTTGTCTCACCTATCTCAAGGGACTTTCGGCTTCACCTCACCCATCTCAAGGGACTTTCAGCGCTACCTCACCCGAGCAATTCTCACAATTCATCATACAAGCGTATTGACATTAATGCATCAAAGCAATAGCATATGACATATTCCACACATTAAGCATATACATAACATACAATGACTATTACAACTAAGAATGCAACAAGAAAGAGTGGAAAGAGAGCTACCTTATGAGCCAAAGCCAACACTAGCTTTTCCTTTCAATTTCTCCTTTCCCTCCTTAGGTTCACAATCACACCTTGATGAAGGTGCTTCACTTGAGCCTAGGCACATAAAAGCATGCAATTATACTATTATAATGTAATCTTTCAGATCAAACTCTCCTAACATACCAGAACCTAGAGTTCTCTCTCTCTCTCTCTAGAATGCCATCAACTCTTTCTCTCTCTCAAGCTCCCATGGTAGTGGAAACAACATTTTCAAAGAAAACACAAAGATTCAAAGGTGTTTTCCACTTTCCCTCTTCTGACCCATGCCCAAAATCCATCCATTTTCATAAACAAAATCGTAGGAAAAGAGGGCAAAGGAAGGAGATCATAATTCTAAGGAGAAAAGAGAGAAATGTACTTACCTTTCCCTTACTCTCCCTCCATCTCTTGGTTTGTCTCACTCTCCACGCCTCTTTTCTCTCCTTGGGTCGAAGTCTAGGGCAGATATGAGAGAAGAAATGAGTTTGGGCGTTTAATGAAGTCTAATTCTCACTATTTACTCTTTTCAGGATTGATCCTCGCTACGGTGAAAATTAACCTTCGTTATAGCGAGCTCGTGTTATCTGTCTTCGCTATGGCGAGGTGTAACCTTCGCTACGGCGAGCTCGTATAAGTTCCCTTCGTTATGGCGAGATATACCATTCGCTATGGTGAACTCGCGTCAGTTCCAGACCTCACTCTCGCTATGGCGTACGCTACGGCGAGCTGCCCCCTGGTTTCTGTATGGACTGCTGCCAGCACTCGTTATAGCTAGAACCTCATTCGCTATTGCGAGGAGACATTCTCGCGACAGCGAGACCATTTCTCGCTATTGTGAGAAGACTTAGCACAGTTTCTGGATTTCGAAAATTTTCAGCTTTCTACTTTCTTTCTTTTCCTTTTCTTTTTTTTTTCCTGGTTGTTACATTTCTACCCCTCTTAAAAGAAATTTCGTCCTCGAAATTTAAAAACTTACCTCAAGGGAATAACTCTGGATATTTTTGCCTCATTTCATCCACTAATTCCCAAGTTGCTTCCTCATATGTCAGACCTCTCCAGATCACTTTCACCAGAGGAATGTTCTTGCTTCTTAGCTGTTTCAGCTTAGCATCCACAATTCTCTCTGGTTTCACTACATAGGAAAGATCTTCCTGCATTTGCACATGCTCATATTCTATGACATGTGAGGAGTCTGGTAAATACTTTTTCAATTGGGAGACATGAAAAACACTGTGGATTTGGGCTAGGTTAGGAGGTAAGGCTATTCGGTAAGCCACGGGTCCAATTTTCTCAAGGATTTCAAATGGACCAATATACCTAGGACTGAGCTTCCTTACCCTCATTGACCGACCTACTCCTGTCATTGGAGATACTCGAATGAACACATGGTCTCTAACCTCAAACTCTAACTGCCTCCTACACTTATCAGCATAGCTTTTCTGTCTACTCTGGGTCGTGATGAGCCTCTTTCTAATCAATTCTATCTGTCGGGTGGTCTGGTCCACAATCTCAGGTCCTATCATACTCCTCTCACCTAACTCAACCTAACACAGAGGGGATCTGCACTTTCTCCCATACAAAGCCTCATAAGGGGCCATCTGGATACTGGAATGGTAACTGTTATTGTACGCAAACTCTGCTAACGGTAAATACGCATCCCAGTTACCCCTCATCTCTAGCACACATGCCCTCAACATATCTTCCAATGTCTGGATGGTCCTTTCAGTCTGACCATCTGTCTGGGGGTGATATGCAGTATTAAACCGCAATCTGGTCCCTAAGGCATGCTGCAATGACCTCCAAAAGTTCGATGTGAACCTGGGGTTTCTATCTGAAACTATGCTATTGGGTACTCCATGAAGTCGCACTATCTCTCTGATATACAACTGGGCCAATCTATCCAGTGTATAAGTAGCCTTAATAGCTAAAAAGTGTGCAGACTTCGTCGGTCTATCCACAACTACCCAAATAGCATCGTGTCCAGAGGATGTCCTGGGTAACCCCATGACAAAGTCCATGGCTATACTTTCCCACTTCCACTTAGGGATATCTAGAGGTTGCAACAACTCAGCCGGTTTTTGATGTTCAATTTTTATCCTCTGACACACTAGGCATCTAGCCACATAATCCGTCACATGGCTCTTCATCCCTGGCCACCAGAAAATCTTTTTCAAATCTTGATACATCTTGGTGGCACCTGGGTGGATAGTATACTTACTCTTATGCGCCTCTTCTAGAATGCTTTCTCTCAACTCATTCTGACTAGGCACACAAATTCTATCTCGATATACTATCATGCCATCCTCAGACAACTTGAAATTTGAGGTCTTACCTTGGGTAATCTCATTTCTGATCCGTCTCAGGAACTCATCCTCTCTCTGGACATCTAAGATCTGGGTTCTCAAGATATTCTCAACTCGGGTTTCACTCAGATACAATCTACCCGATACCACCTAACAAGAGAGGTTTAAATCTCTGAACTTCTCTAGGAGCTCCTGCTCCCTAATCATCATATGGGCTACATGGATGGTTTTTCTACTCAGGGTATCTGCCACCACATTGGCCTTACCCGGATGATATTTCAACACATAATCATAATCTTTTAAGAATTCCATCCATCTCCTTTGTCTCATATTGAGTTCTTTATGATCAAACAGATATTTCAGACTCTTGTGGTCACTATAGATCTCTATGGTCGCACCATACAGATAGTGTCTCCAAATTTTAAGAGCAAACACTACGGCAGCTAACTCCAGGTCATGTGTGGGGTAATTCTCCTCATGAGGTCTCAACTGCCTCGAGGCATATGCCACTACTCGGCCCTGCTGCATCAACACACATCCTAACTCTTTGCCCGAAGTATCATAATAAACCACAAATGGTTCACTAGGGTCAGGGATAATTAGTACAGGGGCAGTGGTCAAACAGAGTTTCAACTCCTGGAAACTCTTTTCACATTTCTCATCCCACACAAATGGTGTCTCTTTCCTGGTTAGCCTCGTCAGTGGTAAGGCCATTCGAGAAAAGTCCTGAATAAAACGTCTATAACACCCTGCCAAACCTAGGAAACTCCTAACCTCGGTGATTGTTCTAGATCTATCCCACTGTAACACAGCCTCAACTTTATGGGGATCAACCGCAACCCCATCTCGTGAGATCACATGACCTAAGAATCGCACCTCGGTCAGCCAAAACTCACATTTACTAAGTTTGGCATACAACCTTTTCTCTCTCAAGGTATCTAGGACTAGTCTCAAATGCCTCTCATGCTCCTCAAAAGATCGGGAGTACACTAAAATATCATCAATAAAGACCACCACAAACTGATCTAGATACGGTCTGAATACCCTGTTCATATAATCCATGAACACAGCAGGCGCATTCGTCAACCCGAATGGCATCACAAGGAACTCATAGTGCCCATATCTCGTTCTGAAAGCCGTCCTAGAGACGTCTTCAGTTCTCACTCTCAACTGGTGGTAACCAGATCTAAGATCTATCTTAGAAAACACAGATGCCCCAACCAACTGATCTAACAGATCATCAATTCTAGGGAGAGGATATTTATTCTTGATGGTAACTTTATTCAACTCTTTGTAATCAATACACAACCGCAAACTACCATCTTTCTTTTTCACAAACAATACTGGAGCACCCCAAGGTGAAACACTAGGGCGGATAAACCCATTCTCTAACAATTCCTCTATCTGCTCTTTCAACTCAGCAAGCTCGGCGGGAGCCATCCTGTAAGGAGCTTTGGACACTGGTCTAGCACCAGGCACTATGTCTATACGGAACTCTAATTCTCTCTCAAGGGGTAGGCCACTAAAATCAAACTCTCTAGGGAAAACCTCCGGGAATTCCCTGACAACTGGGATCTCCTCTATCCCTTCTTCTACCTCAGCCTGAATAGAGAAAAAGACTAGAAACCCTTGACATCCACACTCTAAATATCTCTCAGCCTGGGTAGTAGTCATAAAAGATAACTCAGCTCCTACCCTAGGTATGGTCCCACAAGCAGGTAGGGAAATGGTTCGGTGTTCACAATCAAGTATGGCATTATTTGCAGCCAACCGGTTCATACCAATAATCAAGTCAATTTCATAAAAAGGCATACAAACCAAATCAAGAGTGGTATGACAATGGTTAAATTGGACAGTGACATTTAAGCAGGTATGGGAAGTAACCACGTGGCCTCCAATGGGTGTAATGACAGACAAGTCAAATGGCAAGACACTAACGACCAGACCCAATTTCCTCACACAATCATAAGATATAAACGAGTGACTAGCACTTGAATCAAACATAGCAACTACAGGAAAGCCATTCACTAACAGCGTACCTCGGATCAAATTGGGAGATGCGCTGGCTTCCTGCTGAGTAAGGGCGAACACTCGGCCCTGGGTCTGTGGTCTAGGAGGAGGCGCTGTCTCCATCTGAGGACAGTGTCTAGCAATGTGCCCCGGCTTCCCACACTTGTAACATGTCGCCGGAGACTGCGGGAAGGATGTCTGGCCCTGCGGAGGTGGCACACCTTGCTGTGGTTTCCTATTCCATGGCCTTTTGCCTCTCCTCTTAGTACTAAGGGTCAAACTAAAACCCTCTTCTGGTTTCAGCCTTTTCAAATCCGGAACCCTCTTCTGACTAGCCGTAGTCGCAATAGGCATGATAGCTTACAGATTCGTCTCAATCACCCTGCTGACCTCCACAAGAGTATTAAACTTCTTGATCCGCTGTGGAGTGACTCTGTCGCTAATCAGGGGCCTCAAACCAGTCTCAAACTGCTCACATCTCCAGGGTTCATCATCATACCTCTGGAGGTAAGAGGAATACCGAGACAACTCTATAAACTTGGCCACATACTGATCCACAGTCATCTCATCCGTCTGTCTCAAGCCCATAAACTCCATCTCTTTCTTTTTCCTCACTGAACTTGGGACATACTTCTCATAAAACTCGACCAAGAAAGTCTCCCAAGTTATCTGTATATTCTTGGTCTCCATCAGGGGTTTCGCACTATCCCACCATCTATCAGCTTCCTTTTCTAGCATGAAGGTGGCTAGTTGGGCTTTCTGCTCAGTGGTACAATCCATCACTGAGAATATCTTCTTAAGCTGCATCACCCAAGCCTCCGCCTTATCCGCATCCAACTCCCCGTTAAATGAGGGTGGATTATTTTGCCTAAACTGCTTCAATACTTTCTGGATAGGCGTATGGGTCTGAGGAGCAGCAGGCTCCTGGGGAGGTACAGGTGGAATGCTAGATGTAGATGGTTGAGGTACAGGGGCATCCCTTCTTGCTTCTTCTTGCCTAGCCAGGGTGTCTTGCAAATGCATGATCATATCATGCTGTTGCTGGGCAATGTATCTCTGTTGTTCCAGCATCTCTTGATGCTGGCCCATCATGGCCTCATAACGATCAAGTCTTTCCATGATGGCCCGCAAAGGATCCTCAGTCTCAACAGGAACCTCTGGCTCAGCTCTCTGAGCCCTGGGCGGTCTGCCTCTACCCCTGCCCCGTCTAGTCTCAACCATGTCTGAAAGAAGTAGCAATCCTCAGTTCACAATAATATCACAACACATATGCATAAGGATGCTACAACTTCCATGACCATTCACACTAAACACAAGTAATTCACATCATTCAAGAGCCTAACATCGAGCAAAAGTGCCTGAACCTTTGCTCTGATACCAAAAATGTAACACCTTAATCTACTACCGCTATCTAGCCTCTCACTGGGCTCGGTCTCATATGATTTCCAAAGAATCAACACCAATCCATGGCATTTTCATGCTATGAAATGGGGTTTCATACACTCAACTTCTGTCCCGTGGGTCCTGTGAACCCATCATTTATATTCTCAACTCAAACTCCACTTATACAACTCATACATAGCATAAAACCAGCCATAAGCCATGGGTATAGAGCCAAAAACCAAAAAAATGCATTTTTCTCACTTGTGCCCAAAAGTCATATTTTGGCTCTAACTTTGGAAAATCATAACTAATTATAGAAAAATAGGAATCCAGTAAACTTTAGCTTTCTAGAAAGCTATAAGTATTAACTTTACACTAAAAATAATTCCCAACCACAATCTCAGCATTTAGACTATGTTTGACATCGAAAATGGGAAGGATGTCCGACTATCACTGTTTCTGGCCCAAGTTACTGTCATGAACTTCGGAAATTCATAATTAAATCCACACAAATCCAATATAGGTACACTATACCAATTTGGAAATATACGGATGTCTACTAGAGGAAAAAAATAAGTCCAGATCAGTTTAGTAGATCCCACACCCCGAAAACTGATGGAACAGTAATGGGGGTCAGAAGAGCTCCCTGATACTGATACAGAACTTCAGTCGGTTCAATCTCTCTCTACAGACCTTTGATTTAGGTGATTCTAGTTGGTACAGGTCACTTTGGTTTTGTAGTTTATGTGTATAAAATTTCATGACAGTTGGCCACCGTTTGGTCTATCTATGACATGGATTTCATTTCTGATCTATAGGAACAGTACATGACCAAACCATGGATTTTTCCAAATTTCAACAATTCACCAAATATTCTCTCGACCTCCGAATATTACCCACTTTAGCTTCTCAAGAAGCTCTCTACAAACTCTAGAGGCACGCCAAATTTCATGGCAAGAGGAGCTCATCCAGTCATACTTTGATGGAGCTCACAAAAATACCGGTTTTGGCACCCAAGAGGTCCAAAATGGGTCCAAAAGGCTTCTCACACATTCTAGCCACTCATGAACAAGTTTAAAAGCATAAAAATAGGATATATAACAAGTCCATGTGGTCCAAATCAACATACATTCCAATCTCGCTATGCTACGGCCAAATATACACTACTTCATTCATTCAACAAAAGGGGCAAAACCCTCATTTCCATTAATTTGGCTATCAACATAGTTTATACAATATCCTTTCATATATATACACTTGCTATAACATTTACATCTCAAAAATAGTGGGCGCATGTTCATTATGGCACCACTTTATATCAAAATACATCAAAATAACCCAAAACAAGCTAATATCTAGCTAAGCATGCTTCTAGGCTCTTTGGTGTGCACTTGCTTCTCCTTGTGCTCCACCTAGCATATTTAGTTAGGAGGGAAAGGGGTGAGATTCAGGGAATCTCAGTAGCTCATGCACTCAATCAAGTAAGTAATCAAGGCATATAACAAGTCAAAGCATGTGAATAAGCATTTAGCCATTCTCAAACATCCAACACACATTGTACATGCTATGGAAATCACAACAATACCAAAAATGGGCTCCAGGGACTTTTGGTCTAGCCTCACCTGAGTTTAGGGACTTTTGGATGGCCTCACCCGAGTTTAAGGACTTTTGACTTGGCCTCACTCGTTTGAGACTTTTGGCCTTGTCTCACCTATCTCAAGGGACTTTCGGCTTCACCTCACCCATCTCAAGGGACTTTCGGCGCTATCTCGCCCGAGCAATTCTCACAATTCATCACACAAGCATATTGACATCAATGCATCAAAGAAATAGCATATGGCATATTCCACACATTAAGCATATACATAACATACAATGACTATTACAACCAAGAATGCAATAAGAAAGAGTGGAAAGAGAGCTACCTTATGAGCTAAAGCCAACACTAGCTTTTCCTTTCAATTTCTCCTCTCTCTCCTTAGGTTCACAATCACACCTTGATGAAGGTGCTTCACTTGAGCCTAGGCATACAAAAGCATGCAATTACACTCTTATAATGTAATCTTTCAGATGAAACTCTCCTAACATACCAGAACTTAGAGTTCTCTCTCTCTCTAGAATGCCATCAACTCTTTCTCTCTCTCAAGCTCCCATGGTAGTGGAAATAATATTTTCAAAGAAAACACAAAGATTCAAAGGTGTTTTCCACTTTCCCTCTTCTGACCCATGCCCAAAATCCATTCATTTTCACAAACAAAACCGTAGGAAAAGAGGGCAAAGGGAGGAGATCAGAATTCTAAGGAGAAAAGAGAGAAATGTACTTACCTTTCCCTTGCTCTCCCTCTTTCTCTTGGTCTCTCTCACTCTCCACGCCTCTTTTCTCTCCTTGGGTTGAAGTCTAGGGCAGATATGAGAGAAGAAATGAGTTTGGGCGTTTAATGAAGTCTAATTCTCGCTATTTACTCTCTTCTGGACTGACCCTCGCTACGATGAAAATTAACCTTCGTTATAGCGAGCTCGTGTTATCTGTCTTCGCTATGGCGAGGTGTAACCTTCGCTACGGTGAGCTCGTATCAGTTCCCTTCGCTATGGTGAGATATACCATTCGCTATGGCGAACTCGCGTCAATTCCAGACCTCACTCTCGCTATGGCGTACACTACGGCGAGCTGCCCCCTGGTTTCTATATGGACTGCTGCCAGCACTCGCTATAGCTAGAACCTCATTCGCTATTGCGAGGAGACATTCTCGCGACAGCGAGACCATTTCTCGCTATTGCGAGAAGACTTGGCACAGTTTCTGGACTTCAAAAATTTCCAGCTTTCTACTTTCTTTCTTTTCCTTTTCTTTTCTTTTTCCCGATTGTTACATATGGTTCATTCAAGCACATGGAAGTAAGCATACATGTTATATAATCGTAGCCAATCTATACACAAGAGAGCAAATCCATGCTCTAGGGGTCTCATGGCTCAAGTAAGAGCAAATCCATACTCTAGGGATTTTTGGCCTACCCTTACCCATAAAAAAGCCACCCTAATTACAAATACAAATGAATATCATGCAATTGTATATATATTTTTAAATAATCAATAAGTTACATAATTGCAAACAATAAATACAAGCAATTAAGAACTCAAGCATACTAACCACATATATAAGAATGAAGGAAAAACTACTTCAATATACAAATTTAGTTAATTCCTTTGCTCTCCTTCTCTTGATCCCATGGCCTTACATACACGTTGTGGTATGGTCTCACTTGCTTGGCCTAGACACATCAATTAAAGCATAATTTAATCAATTAAGACATATTTAATTTTATTATAGCAACACATGTGCAAAACTTTGTCTTAAAGTGTGGGTTTTGGTTGTACATCTGGTTCTTCCAAAATTGAACTAAAATAAGTAATATAATAAAAGAGAACCCCAAAATAAAATGAATTAAGGCCAAGCAAGGATAAAATATTAATCAAAGCATCCAGAAATGAGAATAACAAACCAAGAATAGCTTCAAACTAGAGCCAAAATAGCTAAACATATTAAAGTGAATATGTAGTGGCAAAATCATGATTTCAGACAAAATTTTAGAAACTTAAAGAAAGAAGTTTTAAATGGTAAAGTTAAATTCACTAGAGTTTTCAAGATCTCTGAAAATCATAAGGAACGTTAGAATGACAAAATCTTTGACGGTTGCAATTTAGGATGTTAGTTGACTAAAACTTTGATTGGACTATTCCATATGATTTCAAACCTAAAAAATTTCAAATTAAATGCTTTTAAAAAAAAATAGAGGACCTAAATTCTCATATGGAATAGATAAAAAAGAGTTCAAAAGAGTCCAAATGAAGTAGTCAAAATTTTTTGACATAATCGAAATTTTAGGAATTATTTTAAAACATTCCTTTTCTTTTATGTATGTGTAGCCATGCTAGCCACAGCCTCATAACTAACATATATGCTTTAGATACAGAACCAAGGAGGCATCCAATAGAAGGAGTAAGAGGTGAGAAAGACAAGGCAAATAGGTATGTAAATGTGCAAAATCTTACTTTATAGTAGTTAGAAACCTTCTCTTCCTCTTTGAGCTCTTTCTATTGATGGTTTTAGTTTCTAAAAATGACTATTTTGGTGGCTGGCCACTTAGGAAAAGGATTAAGTTTGAAAAAACAAATTGCAGCACAAGAAGCACCATTTCAAAAGCAATCAAACAATGTATAATACCATATGAGAAATTTACTTTTTCTAAGCCTTCCATGCCTCCCTATGTTCTGTCAACATATTAAGAACTAAAAGGGGATTTGATTTTGGTTGAAACATGATAGGATTAGGGATTTAGGAGTATGGAGAATTAGATGGTGCTAAAGGAATCGATTAACAAGCTATGTAATGCAAAGTAGGGTACCTAGGATTTTATTTGCACCTTGAGAGTTATGGAACCCTAGGAAGACATTTCAAGCCATATAAGATCATATTCAAACTAGAAAGAAGTCTAGGAACCCCATATGCATCAAATTCCCAAGAGAAATAAGTAAAACTCCATTAGGTTACCATGTAGACATGGTCTTAGCCAAGCAAAGCTAGGAAGTGTTTTAATGGATTCTAATATTTTAAGAGGCCTAAATGTGATGAATAAATATTAATAAAACCATTGGATTGAATTTAGGAGTCTTAAATTGAAAGGTGAAATTTTAAGGTTCAAATGGGGCTAAAGAAGTAAGATGGTCTTAGGCTTGTTTAATCAAGCTTATGATGGCTCAAATGAGTTCCATTAGAGTTATATGACTCATAGCAAGTGAGAGTTTAGGGCTTAGAAAGCGAATTCCAAGAGTTGCTTCTTAAGGAACCTAAATTGGCCTAAAGTAGTATGCTGAGTTCTAATAAGATTAGATAATAGTAATATGAATTAAAGTAGATCCTAATAATTTATTTTGCTTACATATTGTTATATGTAGGCCAAGCTAGCCCAAGCTCACCTATTTGTGGGTGCCAAGTCAAAGAAAGCCAAGAAAAAGAGAACCAACAAGTAGGTTAGTGGTAGTTCCAAGTCTTCAAAGTTATAAGGTACCTTTATCTTCCTATCTTACATACATTTAAATTTTTGATTGAGTTGAGATACTTGTATGTATAGTTGCTTGATGTACTCATGAATTATGCTTTGATATGTTTTTGTAATGAGTTTTATGAAAGAGTATTGAATGTTTTCAGCTTTGAGCTCTTTATGGTGAGGAATTGAGTATAGTAGATTTTCCTTAGCCCAAAAATGAGTTTAGTTGAGCCTAGATAATATGTTAAGTTGTCATGACTTGATGAGAAATGAGTTTTCATGCTAAAAGTTATATTTAAGTTACATGATGCATATGAATTATATGCTTGCACCATATGCATTACATTTTCTCATGCATTCTTGTATACATTTATTTGGTAAGGATTTGCTACTAAGATTATTTCTAGAATCTCACCAACGTTCCTCCCACTAACCATTTTAGGTTCTTCAAGCAAAGGAAAGGAAATAAAGAAAAGTTAGACTTTAGAAAATGATGTAATAGGGATTTTATATGTTTATAAACTTGATGTATGTATTGGAACTATTTGGCTAGTATACGTAGTATACTTATGATGACTCATAATGTATATGCCAAGGTTTTGTAATAGAAACATAAGTGTAAGCTTGAGAACATGAATATGAGCCATTTTGATGTATGGTTTAGCTATAGGTATATAACTTTGTATATTGGATGCTATATGGATTTTATGTAACTTTAAATGTTGAATGGTTATATTTTGATGTAAGCCTTATTTTATGCAATGAACCTTATAGAATGGATGCTTAGGATAATTAAAACTTGCTCAAAGTAGGAGCGTGCAAATTAGAGGCCAATTAGACCCTTTTAGAACCAAAATTTGGTTTAAATAAGTTATAAATTGTACCTCTACCTTTAACAAAGCAAATGACCTAGTTTGGGCTAAAATTTAATGAGCATTTAGACAATTTATAGAACTTTTTAATAAGCTTAGAATAAAAATTTTTAGAGTTATACAGAATATTTTACAAATTTCTAAAATCACTATAGAATTTTGGAATTAGTGCAATACTTTTCATTCTATAGCAGTTACTATTTTTGCACTATTTTGGGGTTCAAAAAAACTTAAATTTTCTTTAAATTTTTACATCATATAGTTTATATTACAAGCTTTCTATAGATACCTAATTTGAATAAATTAGAGCTAGATAGAAAAAGTTATGAATTTTTGAAGTTTTAGGCTCTATTATGTCAAAATGGGTTATTACAGCTTCCATATGTAAATGAGGCTTATGTTCTAGTCTTATAGATCAAAACAAAGTTATCTATGGTAGCCATGAGTGAAAAAAAAAAAGAAAATTCAAAATTTAGCCCTTCTAGTGGCTCTTGAGATGTAAATAGCTCTTCTAGGTCCTAAGTGACTGATCAAGTGTAGTTTTTCTCAAACAATTCTAGGCCACAAGATAAACCATTTCAGCCATCTAAAATCCTAGATTGCATAATCATCTAAACCTAGCTTAAGGAAACTAGAATCAGAATTATCAAGGAATTTAGGAAAGTAGGATAGACCTTTTAGACCATTTTTCCAACCTAAGACAAAAGGGGTTGAGATTCATAATGAAAGCAAATAATCTTGGGAGATCACATTTGAGAAGTTTTACATTGCATCTTTTGACAAATTTGAAAGGTTGGCATCTAAGTTGGATTAGTTGGCTACTTATAATAAAAATCTAGAAATGCAATTGAGTCAGCTAGTAAGGT
Organism: Erythrophleum fordii; assembly: GCA_032878935.1. NCBI lineage: Eukaryota > Viridiplantae > Streptophyta > Magnoliopsida > Fabales > Fabaceae > Erythrophleum > Erythrophleum fordii. The sequence goes on along the minus strand of JAVQMF010000054.1, from coordinate 22,641,390 downwards.
TATCCAATATTAGGGCTTAAGGTCACTTCCCTATTAAAACTAAGGTTAGCCGTATGGAGTAATGCAAGGCAGTTACATTAAGAAGGGAGAAACAATTGGATTAGAATCTTGCACTGACTGAGTATTTCATTGAGTAGGATGAAATAGTTAAGGAGACACTAAATAGTACTCTTATTCATATTGGATATGAAGAGGAGACTACTAATCCATAAGCATAAGCATTGGGTAAGGCAAATATGCCTTTTATTCTATTTCCTTAAAGGTTGAACAACAAAAAGCTAGATAAGCAATTTGATAAATTTATTAATATTTTTTAAATACCTTCATATAAATATATCTTTTGCAGATACATTAGCATAGAATCTAACATATGTGAAATTTCTAAAGGAAATTTTGTCAAACAAGAAGAAATTAGAGGACTATGCTACTATTACACACATTGAGAAGTGCATTGCTATTATTTAGAGAAAGTTTCCACCTAAACCTTTTGACATAAAGGGTTTTTTTATTCCCTGTGCTATTGCCGATGTCTTGTTTAATCATGCATTATGTGATTTAGGAGCTAGCGTAAGTTTAAAGCCTTTGTCTATTCATAAGAGGGTTGGCTTAGGTGAATTAAATCATACAAATATGATTGTAACTAGCAAACGAATCAGTTATGAAACCCAATTTGTTGAAAAAAGGGCTAGAAATGTGCTATTTTTCAAAGGAAGTCCCCTAAAGCAAGGGGATAGCGACCAAATAAAATTAGAGTGATAATCTGAACTCTTAAAAATAAGAATTGGATGCTTGTGTTGTAAAGTCTCACATCAGATAGGAAGATCTTGGGCTAGGTCCTTATAAGTGGGAGCAAAACTCTCCTTTTCGATGAGGCCTTTTCCTAGGAGTTAATGGAAGAAGCCATCTTCCAAGAGGAACAAAACCTCGAGTCCTACTGGAGAAATGGTGCCATAGAATATGGGGACAATATCGTCGAGGGCTCTGTAAGGTGTTTGGTATTAGAGCTGGCCTAGCCGTGTGTGCAACCTGAGGAATGGTTAGCCCTAAAAGGGGAGTGGACTATAAAGTCCCACATTGGATAGGAAGGTCCTGAGCTAGGTTCTTATAAGTGGGAGCAAAGCTCTCCCTTTCGACGAGGCCTTTGCCTGGGAGCTAATGGGAGAAGCCATCTTCCAGGAGGAACAAAACCCCAGGCCCTACCAGAGAAGCAGTGCCGTAGAATATGGGGACAATATTGTCGAGGGCTCTGTAAGGTGTTTAATAAATGTAATACCATAATTTTTTAACTCATTCCATGCTATTTTTATACCTCATATCAATCAATTCATATGAGAGGCAAGAAAATGATATTAAAATATTGATTATTTTTGTGTTGCGTTGTGTATAAAAATTTTGTTCAGTGTCATGTGAACCGTGTGAACTCATATAACAGATTCCCATACTTAATTATATTGATACAACTCATTTGCATCATAAAATGTGGCCCACAACTCAAGAAAATCAAAATGAAGCATAAAATATGGGTGTTTAATTTCAGATAGATTTTACCTCTTTTCTATCCACACTTTGGAAAATCATAACTAATTCTAGAAAAATTGAAAACATGCATTCTTGGTCATTCTGTCTACTTCACGATAAAAATATGTCTAGACCATAACATCCATCACAAGGGACGTTTGACATCCAAAAAGGTCTAGAGGTCAAATTGCATTCTGGAACTCTCACAGAATTTTGTAGTAAACTTTGAAAATATCCAATTAATTTCACAAAAATCTAATCCATTTAAATTATACCAATATGGAAAGCTATGGATGTTAGCTAGAGGGAAAAAATATTTCTAGACCAGCTCAGGTAGCCCAGACCTCAGAATTCAATAGAACAATAACTCAGGTCGGGCAAAACTGCTGATATTGGAAAGAATGTTCAAAAATTCATATCTCCCTCTCTAGACCTCCAATTGAGGTGCTTCTAGTTGGTATAAGTCTCTGGGAATGTTTAGTTTCTATGTATAAAATTTTGCAGCAATTGGACTTCATTTGCCCTACGAGTGATAGAATTTAATTTCAGACCAATGTTACAGTACCAAAGACGAAAATTAGAAAAATTTTCAATTTTAACAATTCGCAAAATATTCCAAAAACCTCTAAAAATTACCAACTTTAGCTTCCAAAAAAGCTCTCAATAATATCTAAATGTATGCCAAATTTCAGACCAAGAAGAGCTCATTTGGATAAAAAGTGGTATAGCCTCGAAAAATGATAAACTTTTGCTTCATATGGGTTACCAATTTGACCAAATGGCTTTCTTAATTGTTTGGCATCTCTTGGGTAAGTTTCAAAGTATAAATATGACTTGTAGAGATTGTCCAAATGGTCCCAAACCCCATGCATCTTCTTTTGGTCTCTCATCATCCATTTATGCACTAAACACACATGCCATTCAAGGGTCCAATTACATAATTTCATTGATTTAATACTACATACATTATACATATAGTCTATACATTATGTTACATATGCTCAAGGTTTCACACAACTAAAAATAATATGTACAATGCTTCTTGACACTCCATTAGAAATTAAACTACAAATTAAACAAAGTGTAGCCATTTAGTGTTCTTGGCTTGCATTTCCTTGGCCTTGGATACCACCTAGACATTTTAAGCATGAGAGGGAAAGGGGAGTGAGATTCCAAGAATCCCAATAGCTCACACACCCATTCACACCACATTCAAGGTATACATACATTAAATATTTGAAAATGAAAGCATAAAGTGTGCAATAAATCCCATTTCATGCCACATCAACATGTCAAGACCACTTTCATGCTTTATGGACTTTTGGTTTAGCCTTCCCCCATTTCTAGAACTTTTGGATTTGCCTCACTCTTGGGCTAGGAACTTTTGACTTAGCCTCACTCATTCAAGGGACTTTTGGCCTTATCTCACCCATGCCATGAGACTTTTGGCATCTCATCACCTTTATCAAGGGACTTTTGGCATCTCATCACCTTTATCAAGGGACTTTTGGCATCACCTCACTCTTATGAGCTCTTTTCACAACCATAGTCATTCAAGAAGACACATTGGTACTAATGCAGCCTCAAGACATCAAGTGGCATGTTCTCAAATCACAAGAGCATATACAAGCACACAATATATATGCACACAAGAATGCAAGAGAATGAGGTGCTGAGCTACCTTTTAATTTATGCAACTTTACTTTGCCAATTCCTTTCCCTCTTTGGTCCTACAAGAGCACTTCAGTGGAGTAGGATTCTCTTGATTTAGACATCACAAGGAGTACGCAATCACACAATTGAAGTAAGCTAAGACATTAAACTAAAGTTTAAACATACACTTGGTTTCATATTTGGCATTATGGTTCCATGATTGGCCTAATGAAGCAACTCTTGCATATCAAGTTCTAGGCTCCAGTCTCTTGTTATTTCTAGGCTTCTTGGAGTCATTTAAGGTCCTTAGAGCCATCACACATTTAATTGCACAATTGGAAAATCAAGTTGCTTCACAAAGTACCATTATGGACACCATTGTTCCATCTCCCAATCTATGGCTCCTAAAATTTTCCCAATAGTTTCCCTTATCTTCTAACATCATATGGAGTCCCAAACCAAGGCTAGAACAAATTAAAACACTTCCTAGCCCTATGAATCCCTTGGTCGAGACACACACATAATTAGGTTTCTTGGAGTTTCAAAATTTTCCTTGATGGCAGAGCCACTTGGGAAGGTTTCTAGGGGTCTTAGGAGCTCAAGGAAATATTTAAATAGCCAAGGAAATTCTCACACAAAATCAGATTTTACAAAAGCCTACACTTTTCTATCTTGATTTCCTTTGGTTTTTACTTGAATTTCTTACCATATTCTTAATCCTTGCACTCTTTTCCCTAGGTTTCTCCCTTGGTTCTGCCCAAAATTCATCTCCTTCCATCCCCCCTAGGTTGGCCAAAACTACCACAAAGAGGAGCAATCAAGATGAAGCATCAAGAATGGAAAAATACCTTAGTTTCAAGCTTGTTTTCAAAGCTTTTCTTCCTTGGTTCTCTTTTCCTTGGTAAATTCAAAATTTCCCCCTTAGGTCTAGACCAAAAATAGAACCAAATCATTTAAAAAATCCATAGAAAGAAAGGAGAAAGAGAGGATAACAAGATTGGAGGAAGGTGGAGCAAGAAAATCTATGAAATTGCCTAGTTTCTCCTTGGTTTTCTTCCTCTTTTTCTCCTCCTTCTTGTGCACCTAATAGAGTAGAATAACTTCTATATTTTGTGCTCAATATGTAACGCCTGGTATGTTGTAAAAACATAAAATCGAGCCGGTTTGAAAAGCAAGTCTCTTGAGATGAGTGATTCAAGGCCAAATAAAATTTAGATAAAATGTTAAATAATAGAAAATGAGGATTTGAGCTTTGAGTTGCCCAGAAATTGGGGTCGGAGTAATTTAAAAAATTTGTCGAAAGGCCAGTGACATTTTTATAAATAAGTGCAATTTTGGAAAAACACCTAGGACGGTTTTTTAAATGAAAAATTTGAGTTGCCCAGGGTTGTCAGAGGCTCCAAAAACCATTGGAAGCTCCGGGATCGGTAAAGCCCCTCTGATGTACTCTTTCCGATGTCGGTTGACCCAAACTTTGACTGGTTCGTTCGGGAAGGTTTTAGTTCCAATTTGAGTGATTCCAAAGACATTTTATTAAATGGGGAATCTAAATATTAAGATGGAAAAGATGGTTCTAAAAAACGAGCTAAAATGAAGCCAAAATGGAAATGCCATTTCGAAGGTCGAAATTAGAAATAATTTTAAAAAGGAAGCTTCTTTATTCTTCTTTAAAGTTCACGTTCACTTTCCCTCACTTTGGACTAACTTTCTTCTACCCAGAATAGAGAGGAGAACCAAAAATTTTAGCCACACAAGGGAGGAGGCAAAAGAAGGAGAAAAGGCTAAGAAAAAGGTATGGATTCCATGGATTTTCTTAGTTCTTCCTTAAGCAAAGTTGTTCTCCTCCTTCCCTCTTTTCCTCTTATGGTTTTATTAATATATTTGGTGCTATTTTGGGGGCAGAACAGAGAGGAAAAATTTATGTTTAGAGTGAGGCAACCAAGAAAAGTGAAAAGCAACCAAGAAAGAGTAAGAAAACAAGGTAAAACTTCCATTCTTTGGTAGCTTCTTCCTCCCCCTTCCTCTTGCATGATTTGGCCACCATGAGCCCAATTCTTAAGGGCTATTTTTTGTCCAAATCAAGGGGGGATTAGAGGTTTTGGAGTGCAAGATTAAGAATCTATTCATTAGAAGCAAGTAAAAGCCATTGAATCTCAAGTTAGCAAAGTGTAGGATTCTTGAAGAGTTTGTATAATCTGTTTTGATTCATGAATTTCCTAGGCTATGTAAGTGTTTAATTGAGCTTCTAAGACCTCCAAGAAGCCTCCCAAGTGCCCCATCTATTAAGGAAAAATCCCAAACTCCATAGGTCTTTAATGGAAGCATAAATCGGTCAAGACCCTTAAGGAGTGTTTGGTTGAATTAAATAAGGGGGGAGGGGAAGGGAGGGGAGGGGAAGGGAAGCCAAATTTGCCTCCCCTCCAAATTGGGGGGTTTTGGAGAGGAGGGGAGGGGAGGGGTGAGGTGGGATATTTTAAAATTTTAATTTACTTTTTTGCCCCTTTTAATTGTTTAATAGATTAATATTTAATAGAAATTAAGATAATTTTTTAATCAGAAATTAAAAATAAAAAAAAGATTAAAATTTATAATTTTTTTAAAAATTATTGATATAAATAATTTTTTTTTATTAAAAAAAATTAAAATAATATAAAGGGTAAATTTGTCCAAACATAATTACCTCCCCTCCCCTCTCCTCCCCTTTTGAACCAAACAATAATCTCCCCTTCCATCCCCTCCCCTCCCTTCCAACCAAACAAAACTCATTAAAACCTCTCCCCTCCCCACCCCTCCATTGAACCAAACGGAGCCTTAGAGATACCTAGGGGATGTTTTAAATAGTTCCAAATTTGGGACTTTATATGATAAAAGAAGATAGGAGAAACCCTTGGGAAAAATTTAGAAGCCTTAGGTTGGGAGATGAGGCAATGGCTTCCATAATGTAACCTTATGAAGCAACATGGACCTAGGTCTGTGAAAGTGAGTGTGTGATAGCTTCAAGGACCTTAAATGAGGTCAAGAGGTCTAAATATGACAAGAGAATGGAACCAAGAATTTTACTTGTGGTAGTTGCTTCATTAGGTCCTTAATGGAACCATATTGTGACAAATAGAACAATGTGTAGTCTTAAGAGTGAGTTGGATCTTATAACTTATTCCAAGAGTATAATTAAGTGTTGTTTATTGTGACTAGGCCAAAGAAATCTAACCCCACCTCCTTGTGTTTGTGGAACTAAAAAAGAGAAGGAATAAGCAAAGTAAGGCTTGAATTTACACCAAGGTAGCTCTCCACCTTTTCTTGTTGCATTTTCTTATTGCATATATGTCATTGTGTGCTTGTTTGTATATTTGTATGTTTGAGACATGCCACTTGATGCTATGTTGCTATTTTGGCACCAATATACTTTCTTGAATGTCATTGAATTGTGGAAATGACTCACAAGGGTGAGGTAGTGCCAAAAGTCCCTTAATGTGGGTGAGGAGATGCCAAAAGTCTCATGGCATGGGTGAGACAAGGCCAAAAGTCCCTTGGATGGGTGAGACTAAGTCAAAAGTCTCAAGAACCAAGAGTGAGACAATCCAAAAGTCCTAGAAAATGGGGTGAGGCCAAACCAAAAGTCCCTAGAGCTCATTCTTTTGCTTGACATGAATTTGTGACACAAAAATGTGAAAGTGGAATGCTTTATGAATTGATTGATTGCATACTTGTGCCTTTGACATGTTGTATGCCTTGAGAATGTGCTTGGATAGGTGTATGAGCTATTGAGATTCAATGAATCTCACCCCCTCCTTTCTCTCATCTCATATGATCCAGGTAGAGTCCAAGATCCAAAGGATAGAGGCCAAGGAGTTTAAATCTCCATCTCTTGGCACATTTTGTTAGTTTTGATGTACTAGAATGTCAAAGAATATATGTATATGTTATTTTTGAGCCATGACACTTTGAACAAGTATAAAACTATGTAAAGTTAGTGTATGTATCAAGAATAGAGTTTAATGAATAGAATTGTGTATTTTGACCACTTGAGAGCCCACTTATGCATGTATGTATATGGAAGTGGCATGGTGAATTTGAGTTGTATGAGGATTCAGACCTTATGAGGGATTTATTTGTGCTTTATTTATGCTTTTTAAGTTAGTCAAATGTGTGTGGAATAATGAATGGCTCATTTGAACCCAATTTGCCCTTTTATTGGAACCAAAATTGCCATAATCTTGAACTATGGTAAAGTCTGACCAAATGACCTCTTCTTGACTTGAAATTTTGTATACAATTAGATCTTACCTAGAGCTTTTTGGTAAGCCAAAGATCAGTCATTTGGAGGTCTGTAAAATTTTCTATGATTTTTCAAAGTTGGCATCAGAATTTCAGATTTGCACCAGTACTATTTATTTGGTCAGTTTTGAAATTGTGTCATCCGAGGGGAAAACGTGGTCCAATGGCTACGAAATTTTATAGAAAGAAGCTAGGCATTCACAGTGATTTGTAGCAACTAGAAGCACCTTAGTTAGAGGTCTGAGCTAAGAGATATGAATTTTTGAATTTCTGGAATAGCAACAGTAACACAGCACGACCTGAGTCACTGTTCCATTGAATTTCAATGGCTAAACATACTTTCTATGGTCTGAGCATATTTTTAACATAAATTTAACATTTATAGCTTTCAAAATTGGTATCATTTGTATGGATTCAATTTTTTTGAAATTAATTGGACATTTTCAAAATTTATAGCAGACACTTGTATTAGTACCAGTAGCAGTATGAACCTTTGCCCCCTTTTTTGCTTGTCAAACGCTTTCTGTGTTATGTTTCATAGCCTAGAAATGTTTTTGTCATAAATTAGACATGTTTAGCTTTTGAGAATGGCCAAGAATTCATGATTTCAATTTTTTTTAGATTTAGTTATGAATTTCCAAAGTTGTGATAGAAAAACTGAAATTTTGGCCGAAAATAATAGAGTGAATTTGATACTTCCTTTTGAATTCCATGAGTTGTGGCCCAACTTTGGTGATGCAAATGAGTTGTATGTATGTAATTAAATATGAAAATGTGATGTATGAGCTCATATGGTCCTCATAATACCGAATGGAATTTTCATATGCGACGCAACACGAAATAAGGCATTATTTTAATGCCATTTTTCCATTCCCTTTTGTGCAATTCATCATGTGAGACTTAGAAATGATAAGAAGCAAGTTGGAAATATATGGTGTTACATAATAAAAGGGAAAAGATGGAAGAAAAGTGTGGAAGTGTTTAGGACATTCTAGAAGCTTTTATTTCCAATTTTGCCATTCCGTAATGGCAATTTTGTTTCGGCTTTGTTTTAGCTCCTTTTTGAGAACTTTCTTTTCTATCATAAAATTTAGGTTCCCAATTTAATAAAATACCTTTGGAATCACTCAATTTGGAGCTAAAAATTTACTAAATGAATCGATCAAAGTTCGGGTCAACTGACATTGAAAAACATACATCGGAGGGGCTTTACCAGTCCCGGGGCTTCCTATAGTTTTTAGGGCCTCTGAAAACCTTGAGCTACTCAAAACTTTCATTTAAAAAACCCTCCTATATGGTTTTCCAAAAGTTACATTTATTTACGAAAATACCATTACATTTCATCAATTTCTGCCGTAAATTGTTTCTCTATCCTAACTCTGTTTTTCTTTCTGTCGGAGCCTAGAATTATCATTTTTAGGAGTCTAGGATTCAACCCAAATTTTTTAGGACATCATCTAAGTCATTTCAGAGGACTTACTTTTATATAGCTCATTTCGTTGTTTTACGAAAATTACGTTCGTTACATGAGTTACCTGGAAACCCGAACCAGAAGAGTTAAGAAAATTTGCAAAACGAAGTTGGGGCATTTTGGTAATTTTTGGAAATTTTAAAAAACTTACACATTAGATTTTTAAATAAAAAATTTGAGTTTTCTGGAGTTCTCAGAGGATTTGAAAATTATGAAAACCTCTAGAATAGTTAAAACCCCTTCGATGAGTAATTTCAGCAAAAGGTTGACTAAATGGTTCACAATAGTTTTAAACCCAATTCAGATGAAACGAAAGGCAATTTATAAGTTAGAAAACCTAAATTTTATGATGGAAAAGACAGTTCTTGAAAAGAGGTTAAAATGAGACCAAATGGAGAAATTATGATTTAGGGACTAAAATAAAAAAGTTAAAAAATATATTAACTTTACTTTTTACTTTTTAAAAATGTCCAGCCACTCGCTCCACTCTCTCCATCGATGTATTGCTAGTCTGGACGAAACTGAGAGAGAGTTTCAAGGACACACAAGAAGGAGAGGAAAGAAAAAGAAGAAAGACCAAGAAAAAGGTAAAAATACAGGATAATTTCATGTTTCTTCCTTCCCTAGTGTTGTCCTCCTCTTTCTCTTCACTTTCCTCATAATTTTGATGAGTTAATTGAAGCTGATATATGTCTAATTCAGTGGGAGGAGGAGAGGGGAAGTTTAGAAATTTTGAAAAGCTCACTTGAAAGGGCTTAAATACAAGGCAATTCTATAGCCTTTCATGCTTCTTTTGTTTGTTCTTCTCTCTTGTAATTTTGGTCACACTTAGCCTAAGTAGGAAGAGTTAAATTTTGACTATATCAAGGGAGGAACAAGTGTTTTAGAGTATGGGAATTTAGAATAGGCAAGTGGAATCAAAAAGAGAAGTAAGGAATTCAAGTTGGCATAACTTAGGGTTTTAAAACAAATGATAAAATTTGATTTTTCCTAGAGATATTCTAGCTTATATAAGATATGGTATGAGTCCCTTAGACCTCTAGGAAGCTTTACATGAGCCATTCCCTTCAAGAAAAATTGTAAGACTCCATGGGTGCCATTAGTGGTGTGTGTCTCGGCTTAAACAACCCTATGCACCTAGGGAGTGTTTTAAATTGTTCTAAGGCTAGAAAGGGACTAAATATGATGGAAGAATGTCAAAGGAAGTTTAAAAATGAATTTAGAAAGAATAAGTTGTGAGATGGAGGTGTAGGCTCTATAATGAGATATAAAGAAGCAACTTATAACTAGGTTCTTTGAAATAAAATTGCGATGCCTCTAAGGAGTCTAAATGAAGTCAAGAGACTTAGATTGAAGAAGAAAATAGAGCCAAGATCATGAATTCCAATAGTTGCTTCGTTGTGTCTTGTATGGAGCCATTATGTAGTCATATGAGAAAGTAGCCCTCCAAAGAGTTTGTATAAAGCTAAAGCTTGTTCCAATAATTGAATCATATCTCATTTGATGTGTCTAGGCCAAGAAAATCAAGTGCCACCTAGTTGCATGAGCTTGACTAAAAAGGGGAAGAAGAGTTCAAGAGAAAAGTATGATGTTCTTACATTAAGGTAGTTCTCTAACCTTTTTCACATGCATTGTTTAGTTGATTTCTTATCATTGAGTGCTTGTGTGTATGTTTGAACTATGATAAATGTTTCTAGCCAATGTTTACATGTTATGGTACCATTATATTCTTTGAAATGAGTTTGTGAATGTATTTTGGCTTGAATGAGTATGGTGATGCCAAAAGTTCTTTAACATGAGTGAGGATGAGCCTAAAGTTCCTAAGATTAGATGAGACAAAGCCAAAGGTCTCAAGAAGAGTGAGGTTGTGTCAAAAGTCCCTTGAAAATGGGTAGGACAAATTTAAAAGTCTTTAGAAAGTTGGGTGAGGTTAGATTAATACCCTTAAAGGCCTATATTTGATATGTATGAGTTCATATGACTAAGAAAATATTTTATGTATGCTCATGAGAGATTTGTATGACATGCATGCATTCTTTGACATATATATACATTGATTATATATGTTTGAAAGGGTAAAGAGCTATTAAGATTATTTGAATCTCACTCTTCCCTTCCATATGCCTCATTATATCTAGATGAGCCACGTAGACTAATGAATGGAGGCCAAAGTTCTTGGAGCATGGCACTTTGACAAAGGAGTAGAAAAATAGGCATTTTACTAGTATTTTAATGTCAAGAAATATACCCACATGATGTATATATAATTTAGACCATTGAGCATGTTCAAAAGTATGTAGACATGATGTATGTACCTATTTTGGAACCATATGAATGAATATGTAAGTTTTTGCCACCTATGTGCTAGTATATACATGTGTATAAATGGGAGTGGCATGGTAAGATTAAGCTCTATGATGATTTGAACCATTTGGTATGCTTTCCTACGCTATAATTGTACTTTGGGATGTGCTCAAGTGGCCATGAAATCATAAGAAGGTCATTTGGTACCCATTAGAGCCATATAAAAGCAAAATTTAACCATAAACTTACCCTAAACCAAAATTTAACCAAATGGACTAGTCTTGATATGAAATTTGGCACTCTTATAGAGCTCATCTAGAGCTTTTCATAGAGCTAAAGAATAAAAAATTTAGAGCTCTAGAAGATTTGTTATAATTTTTCAAAATTTGCTAAATTATGTAGAAATAACAAAGTTACTGTGCTAATGGTCAGTTTTCGTTCTAGTGTCTCTCAAGGGTCATATGAAATCTAATGCTTATGAAATTTTACAAGCATAAACTAGACATCATAAAATTTCAATATCCACTTAAAGCACCTCATTTGAAGCTCTGTAAAGGGAGAACCAAAATTTTAAATTTTCATGATAGTACTAGTAATACAACTCGACCTTTGGTACTGTTTCATCAATTTCCATAGGCTAAATGCCATTTTCTTGATTTGGAATTTTTAATTATTAGTTAACATCCAGAAATTTCCAAAAATATATATATATGCATGATTTTGATTTTTCTATAATTAGTTATGAATTTCTAAAATTCATATCAGAAATCTGTGATAGTAACTCGAGGCTGAAAATTCTGATATGATGTGTATGGTTCCAAATCCCTGAATGTTGAGATAAAATATGATGTTTTTGACTGGTATAGTTATGTTATAATTGGAAAATGATATTGATAAACTCATATGATCCATGAAGCATAAAATGAATTAATTGAGCCTTATGTAACAAAATTTTATCCCATTAAATATGCTATTTTTTTGGAATTGTGCAACAAGAAGCTATGAGATATAGAGTAAAAGCTAGAGAGCTAAGATATTACATCAGTCAAGTAACCAATAGGAGTGTTAGAAAATTCCTTAGTGAAGGTCAGGAAATTCTATCTCTACGTAGATTTTTTAGTTCTGGATATGAAGGAAGATAGATAAATGCCATTGATTTTGGGTAAGCCATTCCTAAAAACGACAAGTGCTAATATTGATGCAAGGAGTGGAATATTAACCTTGAAGGTTGAGAAAGTAATTGAATTTAAAGTATTCAAAGATAAGACTACCTTATCTTCCTAAGAGAAGTGTCATAGATTGGATATTGATAAGGAATTATCAAAGTAAACATACAACAAAGAATCTTTAAAGGAATTCCTCAAAGTGTGTCCATCACATGTCGTAACCTTCAAGGACAAGAGTAAAGAAATAGCAACCCTATCTCTTTAGTTAAAGTGACAACTTTAGTACTTCAATGCAGGATTACAAGACCAAGAATATAGTTTTTCATGGTGCTAGTACAAAGATGAATAAACCTTTGAGCATATTCAATGATGTTAGGTAGAAATTAGAGCCCTATTTTGTTTAGAAAATAGTGGAGAAAGTGGCCAGTTGTAATGTAGGCATCCTCAAACTTTGGAGAACTTTGAAAGTTAAGCTAAAAACTCCAAATTTGAACTACTTCTCTTATCTTATCTTTTAGTTTAGTTTTTTTTTATGTGCTTTAGTTTATGTGTGGTTTTGTTTTTAAATTTTGCCTTTTGTTTTATTAGGTAACATGTTTATTTAGATTGGTTAATGTGGAAGTTACAGTGTTTCCTAGTGACATCCTCTCTTTAGGGAGTTTTCTATCCTACTTTATCTTGTTAGTTCGTTGCATTTTAGTCTCTATATCTTGAGTTCACTTAAGGATAAGTTACATGCTAAGTTTGGGCCAAAACCATTATAATTTGATTAGAAGATTATGTATAAACTTTAGCTTGTTCATAGATCACTGAGTTAAGGTTGATGAATGCATACATTTGAATTTTAAGTGTGTGGTAGTGGGTTGATTTATCTAGTGTTTAAAATTTATAGAGTGTCATAACGGAAGCTTACATAGGCTAGTCATGTATATCTATGTGGCTATGTGCTACTACTTGCTAGAACCTTAATTTTAAACTTGTGGCCCATATGGGTAGACTGTGTGGCTTTACATGGCCATGTACTTAAAAAAAAAGCGAATAAAATCACAAACCCTACTTGAGTCAGCCACACACTTCACAACCCATTTCCATTAACCTTTCCTCTAATTTTATGTCTCCCATAGTTTAGCATGTGTTTCTTATTATCTTTTGCATTATTACATTTTAGAATTAAATGATTTTCTTTTTTGATATACTGCTAATTATTTTTCTAATTTCTTTATTTTACTGATCTACTTTGAACCTTTTTTGTTAATTAATTAGGCTCCTTACCCTCATGCTCCTAATGGAGTTGACATGATATTAGAGGAATATTCTGACCCTTTAATCATTAATTGTATTAATTGTTTGCATTGAGGATAATGCAAAGTTTAAGTGCAAAGTTAAGTTTAGGGGAATTTAGGATTAATTTGAATGGATTCTATTATATCTGAATTAAGTAAACTATTGTTTTCATATTGAAATTGATTATGCTAAATTTTTTGCAAATGGTGCATGATGAATATTTAGGTTGTAAAAAGTAGTATGTTTTTATTCACATTGCTAGAATTAAAGAGGTATAGTATGTTGTAAAATGTAACACCATATTTACTAAGCTTATCTCACATCATTACTAAGCTCATCTCCTTGGATTATATAAGATTTCCAAAAAAAGCTATTAAAAATATTTTATTAAATTATGTTATGTAACAAATAAAATTTTCATTCGGTGTTTCATGGGCCATATTATAACACTATAAATTTTTAGCTTATCTTATGCTATTCTTATGCCTTAAACCATGCATCTCACAAAGGAGGTAAGAAATTGGCATTAAAATAATAGATATTTTTGCATTGCATAAGAGATAAAATTTTCATTTGATGTCTCATGGACCATGTGAGCTCATATATCACATTCTTATATTTAATTGCATATATACAACTCAATTCCATCACCAAAAGTGACCTACAACTCATGCAAGCACAAAAAACACATAAAATACCATAGTGTAGCCTCGGCCAGAATTTCATACTTTCTGTTACAAACTTTGAAAAATTATAACTAATTCTAGAAACTTTGAAATCATACATTATTTACCATTCTAGAAAACTACAGATATTTGTTTTATGATAAAAATAGTTTTAGATCATGAGATATCAAGTAGAAGACGTTTGACATTTGAAAAGCACCCAAGGTCTCAGCTGTCTGGGTTACTGTCACAGGTTATTGTCATAAACTTTGAAAATTTATAACTAATTCTAAAAAAATCCAAATCATACAAATTCAATCAATCTAAGAACTAAAGATGTTAACTATAAGGAAAAAAATATCTCCAGGCCATGCTAAGTCGATTTAGGAATTGAATTATAATGGAATAGTACTATAGGTCAAGTGGCATTACTGGTACTGACATTAAACTTCAAATATTTATAACTCTTTGGTCAGACTTCCAAATAGGATGATCTTTATGGGTATAGAAAGATTATAAGCTCTATTTTATGCCTATAAATTTCACAAGCATTGGACACTATTTGACTATCGGTTGATATAGAACACAAAATTGACCATATAAACAGTACATGCACTAGAATTGCAAAAAAATATCAACTTTGAAAATTCATAATTAATTTTGTAGAGTTCCAATTTTTCTGCACCTTAGCTTCACAAAAATATCTCAATGAGCTCTACATGTTTGCCAAATTTCATAAAAAAATTCATCCATTTGGTCAGTTTGTGCCACAGGGTTCCGGTTTGGTCATTTTTATGGTGTCAACAAGCATTAAGGTGTCCAATTTTGCTTTCCAAGATTGTGTGGTCACTTGAGCACGTGGGATTGCACCACAATGATATTCTAAACTTGTCTCAAAGGTGCATAAGCCTAAAATTTGGAAACTCATACTCTCATCCCATACCATACACAAGTTTACATAATGCTAATTTTGCCATTCCATGTCCAAAATGTATATTTCCATACTTATAACCTTAAATCTTATTTATACATAATACTTTAGTATAATTACACATGTTCATAAGGTCATGGGACATATGCAACAATAGATTACAACAATTGCCAATCATATAGCCATAAAGAAGCAAAATCTATACAAGTTGTTGTCAATCTCTTATCTTTCAAGTTGTTGGCTCCCATTACCTTGTCCACTTAGTTTACCTAGCATGTTAGAACATTGAAGAGGAGGGAATGAGATTTAAAGAATTCTAATAGCTGATTTCCCTTTCAATCACTCATAAAAGATGCAAAACAAGTCTTGAAAATATATGCGTGAGCATAATGGATGGCATGATCATTCAAGAAGCAATCTTAGCATGTGAGTAAGTCATACAAAACATCTATAGGCTTGCTAAGTAAGTAGATTAACCTCACCTATTCACTCATAGATTTTGGACTTGCCTCACCCATTTTCTCAAGGAGGTTTTATCTCAACCTCACTCTTGGGAGACACTTTGCTTTGTCTTAACCATTTTTAATGGTTCTTGGCTCATCCTTACCTTGGCTAAGAGTTTTTGGCTTCTCCACACTTAAGCAAACCCAAGAAAATATAATAAACATCATTTAAAAACATAATGCATCATCATGGTATTATAGAATAAGAGCTCATGCTAGAATACTTTTCATAGCTTAAAATACACATATACACATTCAAAGACAAGCCAAGCATACATTCATGTATGAGAGAAGGAGGAGTGAGCTATCTTTAGTGCAACCACACACTTTTTTCCTTGAAACAATGCTCTCTTCCTTGGCCTCACACATATGGGATTGGTTTCTCTGGGCCTAAACACAATTTATGGAAGCCAATTAAGTTCATGGAATTAATTCTAAGGCTACACATCTTCCTTAAATACTAACTTGGTCTATTAACCCCTTTATAGTTCCAAGAATGTACCTAATGAAGCAACACTCATCAAATGAATTCTAAGCCCTATTCTTTCCTTTCATTTATGATTTTTGACTCCTTTTAAGCCTCTTGGAGTCATCACACAATTAAAATAAATAGCCTAACTACATGTTGCTTCTTTAGGTCATATTATGGAACCTAAGACACCAATTCATTTTCTAGGCCTCTTAAATTTTTTCTAAAGTTTCCTTTCATTTTCATTCATCATATATGACTCAAAAATGGGTTTGAAAAATTTAAAACTCTCCCTAGGTGTCCTATCCCCTTTGGGCTGAGACTAGGTAGCTTTTAGCCTCCATGGAAGTTTTCTTTATTCTCTTAATGGATGATGCACATGGGGAGACTTCTAGGGATCTTAGGAGCTCATTTAAACATTCATTTAGGTCTAGGAATTAAGATATCAAGTCAGATTTTACAAGGAATACTTGAAACCTTAGATTTGCTATCTTGAATTTTCATGGTTCTTTGTTAGTTTCCTTTGCATATTCTCTTTATAATATCTGGTTCTCCGAAAACGATAGGAAATGCAAGAAACGTAACATACGATTTCTTCGTCAACATATGAAGTTCACTAGATAGAAAAGTAAGTCCCCCAAAATGACTTAGTTAAGGTCCCAAAAAATTTAGGAGGCATTCTAGACTCCTAAAAATGAGAATCCCAAGCTTAGAAGGAAAGAAAAATGGAGCTAGAATGAAGAAACGAAATGTAACAAAAGGTTGATGAAATGTAAGGGCATTTTTGTCATTTTGAGAAAATTCTGAAATTTACACAGGAGGGCTTTTTAAATAAAATTTTTGAGTTTCTGGGTTCTTAAAGGCCCTGAAAACCATGGGAAGTCCCAGGACAGCTAAAGCCTATCCAGTGGACATTTTTCAACATCGGTGCACCTGAACTTAAACGGATTCATTCGAGAAAGTTTTAGCCTTGATTCGAGTGATGCCAATGTCATTTTACTAAATTGGGAATTTAAATTTCATAATGGGAAAGACAGTTCTAAAAAAGGAGTTAAAACGAGTTAAAAACGAAAATGCCAAGAATGAAAGGTAAAATGGGAATTTTTGAAAAGTCTTTCTTCCTCCCACCAATATGTAAGTGGCGCCCCACCTCCTTATTCATTCAGTCCATTGTATTTCTACTTTAGACCAGAAGGAAATCTTAGGAGAGTGGTGCACAAGAGGAAGAGAAAGAGGAAGAGGAGGAGAAATCAAAGCTAAAAGGTATGAAATTTTGGTAGTTTTTCATGCTCTTTCTCTTGCAAACCTCTTCTTCTCCATTCCCCTTTCTTTCTTGTTATTATATTGAAGTATATGAATCTATTTTAAGGGAGAAATTAAGGGTAAAATTCCAATTTGAAGAGAAAAGGCCAAAGAAGACAAGATTCAAGCAAGAAAACAAGGAAAAACAAGGTAATTTCTTCTTCTATGGTTGTTACCCCTTGCTTCTCTTCTCTCCATATTTTTCCCCACTCAAGAAGCCATAGGAGGGCTGGAATTTTGAGGAGAACCAAGGGTGAATTCTATAAATTTAAGGGAGGAGAGTAAGAATATGTAAAGAAATCCAAGTAAAAACTATGAATTTGCAAGATAGAAAAGTTAGGGTTTTGATTGCATCTTGAACTCTATCATGAATTCTAGCTATATTTTATGATGTTTACAGTTTCATATGAGTTCTTAAGGTACCAAGAGAGCTTCTTACATGATTCTCCCATTAAAGGAAGCAAAGAAACTCCAAGGATGCCAATAAGAGTATATGCTTCGGCCTAGAGTAGAAATGGCACCTAAGGGTAGTTTTAATTTGCTCTAAGCTTGCTTTTGAGTCATGTATGATGGGAGAATATGAGAGGAAGCCTTGGAAAAATTTTAGAAACCATAGATAGTGAGATGGCCTTATATGTTCCATAATATGGCTTAAAAAAGCAACACCTAGCTAGGCTCATAGAATTGATTGTGTGATGACTCCAAGAGGTTTAAATAGAGTCAAAAATCATAAATGAATAGATAGAATGGAGCCAAGATGATATTTTCTTAAGGTTACTTCGTTAAGTGCATTATGGAACCATAAAAGAGCTTTATGAGTCACTTAGCTTTTCTAGTGATTGTGTGGCCTTAGAATTTGATTCAAGAGTATAATTAGCATCCATATAATGTGTCTAAGCCAAGAGAAGTAATCTCCACCTTCTTGGGTATGTGAGATCAAGGGAGAGGATTCAAGACTAAAGGAAAAAGTATGTAAATGGAAGCAAGGTAGCTCTCTCTACCTTCTCTCATGCATGAATATATGCTTACATTGTCTTTAAATGTGTGTAAGTATATTTTAGGCTATGAAAAGTATTTTAGCATGAGCTCTTATTCCAGGTACCATGATGATGTTTTATGCATGCAAATGATGTTTTATGTTCTTGTCTTGGTTTGCTTGAGTGTGGAGAAGCCAAGAACCCTCTAGCTATGGTGAGGATAAGTTAAGAACCCTAGAACTTGGTTGAGGCAAAGAAAGAGTCTCCCAAGAGTGAGGTAGACTTCTAAGAGTAAGGTTGAGTCAAAACCTCTCAGAGAAAATGGGTGAGGCAAGTCTAAAATTCACAAGTGAATGGGTGAGGCTAATCCACTCACTTGGCAAGCCTATGTATGTTAAGCATGATGTGTTCAAATGCCAAGAATGTTTTATGAATGCTCACATATGTTAATATGTCCATGCATGCATTTTTAAGTCTTGTTTGCATACTTTATGTGTGGTTGAATGGGAGATGAGCAATTGAGATTCTTTGAATCTCATCCCCTCCTCTCCAATGTGCTAATATACTAGGTGGACTAAGAAAACAAAGAAATGGGAGCCAACTACTTGAGAGATAAGAGCATGACAGTAAAGTGTATAGATTTTGCTACTTTAAGGCCATATAAATTGAAAATATTGTAATCTATGGTTGTATATGTCTTATGATGTTAAGAGCATGTATAATTATGTTAATGTATCATGCACAAATGAAAAATTATATTAAGTGAATGTTAGAATGTAAATTGAGTATGTAATGGCAAGCTTAGTGCTTTGATAGCATTGTGCAATTGTGTATAAATAGAAGTGTAATGACCAAATTGCAATGCATGAGATTTGGAACCATTTGAGTAATTCATATAAGTCATAATCATGCTTTTAAACTTTCCTAAGGGGTGCCAAACACCAAAGGAAGTCATTTGGACACATTTGGTCTCTAATATGGACCAAAATTGATTTTATTGGAAACTTATACCATTTTTTGTCCAAATGAGATCTTCTTGATCTAAGATTTGGCGTGAATTTAGGGCTTGTTGAGAAGTTAAAGTGCAGAATTTTCAGAGGTCTATGGAATATTTGATGAATTTTCAAAGTTAGGAAATTTTCTGATTTTGGTCAAGGGTACTGTTCATACTGATTTGAAAATGAATTCTATCACTCAGGGGGAAATGATGTCCAATTATCACAAAATTTTATAAAAAATAACTAGATATTCCTAGTGACTTGTGCCAACTAGAAGCACCTCATTTGGATATCTAGAGAGGGAGATACAAATTTTTGAAAATTCTATCCAGTATCAGGCATCCAAACTAACCTAGGTTACTATTTGATTAGTTTTCAAGATCTGAACGTGCTTAGAATTGTTTGAAGTTATTTTTCCCTCTAGATAACATCCTTATATTTTTATATTGCTATCATTTACTTAGATTGTATTTTTGTGGAATTAATTAGACATTTTTGAAGTTCACAGTAGAAAGCTGGATTAGTACTAGTAGCCAGTCTGACCTCTGAACTTTTTCGAATATCAATCATCTTCAGTGTGATATTCCATGGCCTAGTCATATTTTTAGCATAAATTATACATGTATAGATTTCTAGAATGGTAAATAATGCATGATTTTAATTTTTTTAGAATTAGTTATAATTTTCCAAAATTTGTGACAGAAAAGGAAAAATTCTGGCCAAGGCTACTTCATGAAATTTTATGTATTCCCTTGCCTTGCACGAGTTGTAGGCCACTTTTGGTAATGGATTTAAGTTGTATCTATGTAATTAAATATGGTAATGTGATACATAAGTCCATATGGCCCACAGGACTTTGAAAGAAAATTTATACGCTATACAACGCAAGAAAATTCATTATTTAAAGCCATTTTTCCTTGTTTCTTCACTTAAATACATGTATAAGTCATGGAAGTAGCTTAAGATAAGCTAGAAAGTTATGGTATTACATTTTCTACACTCCATTTCTTAAGATTCACCCTTGGTTTTGCCTAAAATCTAAGCCCTCTTCTAGCTCTGATGTTGGACGAACTAAGAAAGAAGAGGGAGGAGGAGTGGCTACCATGGGATGGAAGGTTTACCTTGTTTTCTTGCTTGAATCTTTCTTTCTTTGGCTTTCTCTCTTTAAATCTGAATTTTCCTCTCTATTTTTCCCTCAAAATAGATCTATAAACTTCAATATAATCATAGGAAAGAAAAGGAAATGGAGGAGAAGAGTTTTGCTAAAGAGAAAGTATTAAAAAACCAAGAAATTCCATACCTTTCTACCTTGGATTTCTCCTTCTCTTCTTCTCTATTTGGTGCGCCTCAAACCCTAGCTCTTTCCTCTAGTTTAGGGCAGAAACAATTGTGTTTAAATGAGTGAGGAGGTGGGGCACCCTATATATATAGGTGGGCGGAACTAAGACTTTTTAAAAATTCTAATTTTGCCCTTTCATTTTAGCATTTTTGTTTTTGATTCATTTTAGCTCCTTTTTTAGAACTATTTTGTTCATTATGAAATTTAGATTCCTAATTTAGTGAAATACCTTTGGAATCATTTAAATTGAAGCTAAAATCTTCCCGAACAAATTTGTCAAAATTCAGGTTCACCGCCGTTAGAAAACGTCTAGCTATCCTTGGATTTCCCATGGTTTTCAGGGCCTTTGAGAACCCTAGAAAACTCAAAACTTTCATTTAAAAAGCCCTCCATTGTCAATTTCGAAATTTGCTCAAAATTATGAAAATGCCATTACGTTTCGTAAGTTTTTCGTTCATTTTTTTTCTTCATTCTAACTCCATTTTTCTTTCCATATGAGCCTAGGATTCTCATTTTTAAGAGTCTAAAATACTACTTAAATTTTTTGGGACCTTAACTAATTTATTTTAGGGGACTTGCTTTGAAAATGTATCCATTTTTGTCGTTTAACGAAAATCAAATATTACACATATAGACTCATTCATTTCATTCTTATATTTAAATATACAAATACAACTGCAAACCATCTCAAGAAGTGGCCTATAACTCGTGTAAATGGATGGTATACTTGAAAATATAGTGTGTAGCCTCGGGTACCCAATCCAGATTCTGTGCATGAAATTTTAAAAAATCATAAATAATCCTAGAAAAATTAAAATCAAGTAGAATATACTATTCTGGAAAGCTACAAATGTATACTTTATGATAAAAATAAATCCCGGCCACAACAGAGGCTGCTAGCTATTAGAAATGGATAAAACAATACCAAAGGTTTATTATAGTTACTAGTACTGTCCTCCAACTTAAAAAATTCATATCTCCCTTCTTAGATGTCCAATTGGGGTGATCTCAGTGGCCATGGAAGGATTATCATGTCGAGTTTATGCTTGTATAATTTCATAAGCATTGGATATCATTTGACTCTCAAATGACATAGCCCAATTTACTGACCATATGAACAGTGTCTGCATCAATTCAGTAGGAAAATGCCAACTTTGAAAAATCATAATTAATTCTATAGAGCTCCAAATAATTTTCTCTTTAGCTTCCCAAAAATATTTGGATGAGATCTATGTGCATACAAAATTTCATGGGTAAATCCATTCATTTGGTCAGTCTTGACTTTGGGTTACAAAATGGCTTATTTTGTATCATATAAGGGTCTCAAGTGGTTCAAAGTTGCTTCTAAGACAACCATGGCCACTTGAGCATGTAGGAAAGCACTAAAATGGTCTACTAAACTTATCTCAAAGGTGTATAAATCCATATTTCTAAAACTCACTCATTTGCGCCAAGTTATACACAAGAATGCATATGTCAAATTTTGCCATTTCATACCCAAATCTTGTTATATGATGCATATTGCACTAAATCTCATTCATACATAATACATTTACATATTTACATGTACTCATAAGGTCATATAACATATACAATGAAGGATTACATCATGTGGCACTCATATGGTCATAAATTTGCATTTTCACAAACTCGGTTGTTAATCTTCTTCTTCTAGGCTTGGTGACTTCCATCCCTTGGCTTACTTGGTTCACTTAGACATGTTAGACATGTGGGGAGGAAGGGATAAGATTCTAGGAATCCCAATAGCTCTTTTTCCTTTCAATCACCCATAAAGAATGCAAATCTATGTCTAAAAGTGCATGTATGACTATTATGGAAAATGTGAGCATTCAAGAAGCATTCTTAGCATTTTAAAAAGTCATATATAGCATGCATAGGCTTGCCAAGTAAATAGATTACCATCACCCATTCTTTTCAAGGATTTTGGACTTGCCTCACCTTTTTTCTCAAAGGCCTTGAACTTGGCCTTGCTTATGGGAGACTCTAAGCTTTGTCTCAACCATTCTTAAAGGTTCTTGGCTCATCCTCACTATGGCTAGAGGATTCTTAGTTTCACCATACTCAAGCAAACCAAAGCAAAGTACCAAGACATCATTTGAATGCATAAAGTAACATCATGGTACCATGACATATAAAATCATGCTAAAACACATTTTTATGGCTTAACACATACATACACACATTCAAAGATAAGATAACATTCATCTATGCATGAGAGAAAGGAGAGAGAGCTACCTTTGTTACAAATGCAAACTTTTACTCTTGAATTGGACTTATCTTCCTTGGCCACACACACACAATAAGGTGGAGCTTGTTCCTCTTAGCCTAGACACATTATATGGAAGCCAATTACACTCTTGAACTAATTTCTAGAGCTACACATTCATTAGAAAAGTTAAGTAGTTCATATGGCTCCTTTTTGGTTCCATAATGCACTTAATGAAGTAACCTTAAGAAAAAATCATCTTGGCTCCATTCTCTCAATCCATTTATGATTTTTGACTCCATTTAAACCTCTTGGAGTCATCACACAATCAAATCAAGGAGCCTAGCTAGGTGTTGCTTCTTTAAGCCATAATATGGAACCTATGGTACCATCTCACTATCCATGGCTTCTCAAATTTTTTCAAAGCTTCCTCTCATCCTCTTCCATCATATATGACTCAAAATCAAGCTTGGAATAAATTAATACTATCCCTAGGTGCTCCATCTAGCTTAGGCCAAGGCTAGGCTTTAAGGAAGCACCAAATGGATTTGCTTTATTTTCTTAATGGAAGATGCATATGAGGAGCCTTCTAGGGATCTTAGGAGCTCATCCAAACACTCATTTAAGCTTAGAAATTATTGTACCAAATCAAATTTTTAGTGGAACATTTGAAACCCTAACTTTGTTATCTTAAAATCTAATGGCTATTTGATTATTTCTTTTATATATTCTTGTTCTCCTCCCTCATTTTCCTAAGATTCAACCTTATTTTAGCTAGAAATCCAAGTCCTCTTGGACTTCCCTAAGGTGGCCGAACCTACAAGAAAGAGGGGGAGGAAGAAGCTACCATAAAAGTGAGATTTTACCTTATTTCCTTGGCTCCCTTTGTTTGTTCTTGACTTGTCTTGGCTTCCTCTCCTCAAACAAGAAATTTTCCTCTCTATTCTACCTTGAAAACAACACTAATAACTTCAAGAAAACCATAGAAACAAAGGGGAGAAGGAGGAGAAACATTTTGCTGAAGAAAGACCTTGAAATTCCATGAAGTTTCCTACCTTTTCCTTGCCTTTTCTCCCTTCAAAACCTCTTCCCTTGGTGCACCTAAGAGCTGGCTTTCTTTTCTAGTTTTGGGGAAGAATTATGTCAGTCTAGAAGAGGGAGGAAGGAGGGCAAAATATAAGAAGAGTTCAAGAAGCTTCCATTTTCCAAAAATTCCAATTTTTCCCTTTCAACTTGGCATTTTTGTTTTAGCTTTTTTTTAGCTCCCTTTTGAAAACTGTCATTTCCATCATAAAATTTAGTCCTCAATCTTGTAAAATGCCTTTGGAATTACTCAATTTGGAGCTAAAACCTTCCCGAACTATTCGGTTAAAGTTTGGGTTTACTGTCGTTGGAAAACATCTACTTGAGGGGCTTTAACTATACTGTGGCTTTCCATGATTTTTAGGGCTTCTAAGAACCTCAGAGAACTCAATTTTTTCATTTAAAAAGCCCTTTTATGAGTATTCTAAAAATTACCCGAAATTATGAAAATACTATTATATTTCGTTGCATTTTTGTTAAAATCTATCTGGCTATTCTAACTTTGATTTTAGGGCACCTTTGGCCTTGGCTCATCTTTATTTGAGGTTTAGAATATTATTATAATTTTGTTGGACCTTAAATCCCTCTATCTGAGGGATTTTCTTTTGTATCCGGTGAGTTTCTTATGTTTACGGAGAAACTGTACGTTACGTTTCTCACATTTTCTCAAATTTTGAGGAGTCGAATATTGCATAAAGCAAAGTTAAGCATTTTTCTTTCTAAATAGGAGATTGAAACAATACTTTTTATTAATACAAGAATTTAGTGGCAGAAGTATAGCTAAGTTTATGATAAATTTTCCACTTGAATTAGGTTTAATTCATGTGAAAAGAAATTTTAATTTATATATAATTATATGTTACAAATGAGACAATGCATAAAACACACTTATTTACAAAAGCTTATGGTGAGTTGAGATGGGAGTGTAAAATGAACTCACTCACAATGAACCAAAAAAAGAAAAAAGTTAGAGCATAGAACACACTCGTTGAAAAAAAACAAAGGTATGGATATTTTTATAGAATTATTGTGTTTTTTTTTGTTAAACCTAAAAACAAAGGATTTTTTTGGGGTGTACTATTCAGTTATGTCAACTACTAATCCTAGGTGATTATGTAATGTATTTATGGAGAGCAATGAAAAGAAAGGAAATTGTTTAATTTTATGTTTATTTAATATTGCACTTGTTTTTGAATTTGGTCAGTGTGATTGATTGAGATTTGTAATAATTCTCAGACATTGAGGACTAGGGTGAAGTTAATTAAAATTAGAAAATATGATGTGTGTGTGTGTGTATTTAAAAATAAAAAACTATGTTAGGTTACAATGTTTTTTATTCAATTTTTGAATGAAAAATCTTAAGTAGAAGATGGACCTGTTACTACGACCGTGGAACACTATGACATAAGAGTGAGTAGTTTGATATAAAACTTAGTGCCCCTGGTTATCACAATAAAACCATAACTTTTAATGATGTTGTCAAGATTCATTGGGGTCCATTTGTGGTCTAATGCTGAGAATGTGTGATATTTCTGGATTTCAACTTCTATTTTGGAAGATTCCAAAACAGAGGATGACATATATAAATAAAATAATATTCTAAGCATCAGAACTCATATGGGCCCCAGTCTTAAAAATGCATGCATAAGTATAATGGAAAGTGTGATCATTCAAGAAGCGTTCTTAGCATTTGAATAAGTTATACAAAGCATACATAGGCTTGCCAAGTAAGTGGATTAGTCTCATCCATTCTCTTCAAGGTTATTGGACTTACCTTAACCTTTTCTTAAAGGCCTTGAACTAAGTCTTACTCTTGTGAGACTTTAAACTTTGTCTCAACCATTCTTTAGGGTTCTTGGCTTCACCACACTAAAGCAAACCAATGCAAATATACAAGTGTCATTTGAATACATAAACAACATCATAGTACCATGGGATAGGAATACATGCTAGAATACTTTTTCATGGCTTAAAACACACATACACACATTCAAGACAAGGCAAACATTCATCCATGCATGAGAGAAAGAGGAAAGAGCTACCTTTATTACAAATGCAAACTTTTCCTCTTGAATTGGACTTCTCTTCCATGGCCACACACATATAATAAGGTGGAGATTGTTTCTCTTGGCCTAGACACATCATATGGAAGCCAATTATACTCTTAAACCAATTTCTAGAGCTACACATTCATTAGAAAAGCTAGGTAGTTCATGTAGCTCTTTTGTGATTCCATAATGCACTTAATGAAGTAACTCTATGGAAGTATGATCTTTGCTCCATTCTCTTCATTCATTTATGATTCTTGACTCCTTTTAAGCCTTTTGGAGTCCTCACACAATCAAATCAAGGAGCCTAGCTAGGTGTTACTTCTTTAAGCTATAATATGGAACCTATGATGCCATGTCACTATCCATGGCTTCTAAAATTTTTTCAAGGCTTCCTCTCATCCTCTTCCATCATATATGACCCAAAGATAAGTTTGGAACAAATTAAAACTATCCCTAGGTGCTCTATCTAGTTTAGGTCGAGGCTAGGCTTCAAGGAAACACCAAATGGATTTGCTTTGTTTTCTTGATGGAAGATGCATATAAGGAGCCTTCTAGGGATCTTAGGAGCTCATTCAAACACTCATTTAGGCCTAGGAATTATTGCATCAAATCAGATTTTCAAGGAAGCCCATGAAATCCTAACTTTTCTATCTTGAAATCGAATAGCTAGTTTGTTATTTTCTTTGCATATTCTTGTTATCCACACTTAGTTTCCTAAGATTCAGGCTTGGCTTAACCTAAATTCCATGCCTTCTTGGAGTTCCCTAGGCTGGCCGAACTTAAAAGGACAAGGGAACAAGAAATAGCTACCATGGGATGAAGTTTTACCTTGATTTCTTGGATGATTCTTCCCTTACTTGGCCTTCTCTCTTCAAATATGAAAATTTCACTTCTGTTTTTGCCCTGCATATAGATCTAGGAACATTATGAAACCCATGAAAATAAAAAGGAAAAGAAGGAGAAACATCTTGCTAAAGAAGGAGCTTGAAATTCCATAAACTTTCCTACCTCTTCTTGGCTTTTCCTCCTTTTTAAATATCCTCCCTTTGTGCGCCTAAGAGCTAGCTTCTTTCTCTGGTTTTGGGGTAGAACTACATGGATCTAGAAATGAGGAGAAGGAGGGCAAATTATAAGGAGAGTTCAAGAAGTTTCCATTTTTCAAAAATCTCAATTTTACCCTTACGTCTTTGTATTTTTGTTTCAGCTTCATTTTAGCTCCTTTTTTTAGAACCGTCTTTTCTATCATAAAATTTAGGTTCCCAATTTTATAAAATGCCTTTAGAATTATTCAAATTAGAGCTAAAACCTTTCTGAATGAAAATGTCAAAGTTCGGGTAAACTAATTTTAGAAAATGTACATCGGAGAGATTTTAACTGCCCTAGGGCTTCCTATGGTTTTTAGGGCCTTTAAGAACCTTGAACAACTCAAATTTGCCATTTAAAGAGCTCTCATGTGAGTTTTTCAAATTTTAGGCGTAATTACAAAAACACCATTATGTTTCGTCAATGTTTCATTACAATTCATTTCTTCATTCTAGCTCTATTTTCCTTTCTGTCTGAGCCTGTGATTCTCATTTTTAGGAGTCTATAATACTACATAAAATTTTTGGGACCTTAACTAATTCATATCAGGGGATTTACTTTGAAAACATATCCGTCTCTATTGTTTGACAAAAATTGGACATTACAATTCTTCTTTCTTTAAATAAATTTTGTTCTCAAAATTTTTGGGGTTGACTTTCCTCTTACTCTTATATTCTGGCTAACTGCTCCTTTTTTTCTTTTCTTCTTGGCTCTATATGCTTCTCTCTGCGATTTCACTCTTTTAAGTTGTTTCTCAGCCAGGGAATTTACATTGCTAGCTTTTAATGAGAGCTCTTCTTTTCCTGTACCTTTGATCTAGACCATATAATAACTCCTTTCATAAGGGAAAGAAGCTTCTAACTTAGAATCATACTCCTATGATTTTGACCTTTTCCTGGGAAAGCTTACTAATCATATCTGATTAGTTTTACCCCATTGTAGGGGTTAACATTCTTCTTAGTGGACTTATTGATGTATCTCGGAAGGTAATTTACTTAGCATCAAATCTCCCATATCCTCTCCCAATGGCTTTTCATAAGGTGTCATTATCTTTCTCTGATCTTTACAGCCATTAGAGATTTCTATCTGTTTACTTACTTCTTTAAATATGCGGTCCACTGTTTATCTCTACATTCTTTCTTACTAGCTCATCCCATAATCACAATTCACATTCCTTATCATAGGCCTTACATTTAATTACTTACTGGGATTACAACTCCTTTGAGGAGTTTCCATTTTTAATGATCCTAGTTTCTCTATTTATTAACATATTTGCTTTTGTAGGCTGAGATTTTTTCTTACTCTTTCTGGTCACTTATGGGGAGCATTTTATAGTCTTTCATCTCAACACTAGTTGACATAACTCATATTCTTTATACTAGCATCAAAGAGCAACTACCACTGACTAATGCCGAACTCTGGTGGGATGTTGACTATACCTATAGTCTCAATCACTAGAAATATGGTCTACCACTTACCCCATTATGAAGACTACACCTGACCCCTTTCTGAAACATGGCTTTAGCATATAGGGATCTCTCTCTATCCCTTGGTCAGGTTAATATCTACTAGGGAGTGGTTTATTTAACTCTAACTCGGGAAAGCTACCTTCTGGCTTTCCTTATCCCACATATTATATTCATCTGGAAAAAGGTATAGTCAGTGGTTTAACTATCTTAGCATAGCCTTATTGTCTCTAATGGCAATAGTATACCAGACTTAGAAGATCTCTAGTCTCTAAGATAAAAGCTAACTGGATCTGTACTGGTCTCTAAGACTACTGCTCTATAAAAATTATCTTAGGTTGTTATCTTACCAGAGAATTATCATACTGTAACTGAGGGCTCTCTGAAACTCTATGCAATCTATTGGGACCTTTAGGTTTACTACAACCTTTCAGAGCCCTACTAGGGTCTACTGCTATAACATCCGATATTTTGAAAATGAGAAAAAACATGAGAAATGTAGCATATGGTTTCTCCATAAACGAATGAAACTCACTAGATACAAAAGGAAGTCCCTCAAAATGATTTAGTTAAAGTCCCAAAAAATTTAAGAAGTATTCTAAACTCTTAAAAATGAGAATTTTAGGATCAAATGGAAAGCAAAACAGAGCTAAAATGAAGAAAAAATTTCTTGCGTAAAACTTATGAAACATAATGGTATTTTCGAAAATTTGAGCAAATTTTGGAATTCACATAGAAAGGCTTTTTAAATGAAAGTTTTAAATTCTTCGGGGTTTTCAGAGGCCCTGAAAACCATGGAAAGCCCCGGGACAATTAAAACTCCTCCGATGGATGTTTTTCAATGTCGGTGTAACTGAAATTTGACAGATTTGTTTTGGGAGGTTTTAGCTCCGATTTGACTGATTTCAAAGGCATTTTACTAAATTGGGAATCTAAATTTCATAATGAAAAAGACAGTTCTAAAAAAGGAGGTAAAACGAATTAGAAACGAAAATGCCAAGAACGAAGGGCAAAATGGAAAAATTTGAAAAGTCTTCGTCCCTCTACCTATATATATGAAGCACCCCACTTTCCCCTTCATTTAGCCTCATATGTTTCTACCTTAAAACCAGAGAAAGAAGCCTTAGGATGAGGCGCACCAAGAGGAGGATGAAGGAAGGAAGAAAACAAGGTAGAGAGGTATGGATTTTTATGGTTTCATATGCTTTCTTCATTCCAAACCTCTTCTCCTCCATTGCCCTTTGTTTTCCATGATTATAATGAAGTTTATAAATCTATTTTAAGGGAGAAATTTAGGGAAAAATTTGGATTTGAAGAGAAGAGCTTAAAGAACACAAGATTCAAGAGAGAAAAAGTAAGAAAATAAGGTAATTTCTTCTTCTATGGTTGCTACTCATTACTCCCCTTCTCCACCATTTCGCCCCACTTGAGAAGACTTAAGAGGATTTGATTTTTAGGCAGAACCAAGGATGATTCTTAGGAAAAAGGGTGTGGAGATTAAGAATATGCAAAGAGAATTAACAAATAACTATGAAAATTCAAGATGCAAAGTCTAGGGTTTCATATGTTCCTTACAAAATCTGATTTGATACCTTGATTCCTATGTCTAAATGAGAGTTTAAATGAGCTCCTAAGATCCCCAAAACTCTCCCCATGTGCTTCCTCCATCAAGAAAACAAAACAAAGTCCATGAAACCTAAAACCTTCCATAGTTCAGGTAAGAGGGGATAACATAGCTAGGGATAGTTTTAAATTTTTCTAAACCCATTTTTTAGTCATATATGATGAATGAATATGAGGGAAGCCTTGGAAAAAATTTAGGAAGCCTAGAGAATGAGTTGGTGCTTTATGTTCCATAATATGACCTAAAGAAGCAACATGTAGTTAGACTCTTTATTTTAATTATGTGATAACTCCAAGAGGCTTAAAATGAGTTAAAAATCATATTTGAAAAGAATGAATGGAGTTTAGAATTTATTTGATGGGTGTTGCTTCATTAGGTGCATTCTTGGAAACATAAAGGGGTTAATAGACCAAGCTAAAGTCTAAGCAAGTTGTGTGGTCTTAGAATTAATTCTGTGAACCTAATTAGCTTCCATAAATTGTGTCTAGGCCAAGAGAAATGATCTCCACCTTCTTGGGTGTGTGAGGTCAAGGGAGAGGATTCAAGACTTAAGGAAAAAGTGTATAAATGCTAGGAAGGTAGCTCTCTCCACCTTCTCTCATGCATAGATGTGTGCTTACATCATCTTGAATGTGTGTATGTATGTTTGAAACCATGAAAAGTATCCTAGCATGATTTTATATGTCATGGTACCATAATGATCCATTATGTTTCTAAATGATGTTTATGATGCTTGCTTTGGTGTGTGGTGAGGCCAAGAATCCTTAGCCATGGTAAGAATGAGCCAAGAACCCTTAAGATTAGTTAAGAGAAAGTAAAGAGTCTCCCAAAAGTGAGGTTGACTCCCAAGAGCATGGTTAAATCTAAAAACCTATCAAAGAATGGGTGAAGCAAGTCCAAAATCCATAAGTAAATGGGTGAGGCCAATCCACTTGCTTGGCAAGCCTATGTATGCTATGTATGACTTTTTCAAATGCTAAGAATGCTTCTTGAATGATTGCACATGTCCTTATGCTATGTATGCATTTGTGAGACTTGTTTTACATGCTTTATGTATGATTGAGTGAAAGATGAACTATTAGGATTCTTTGAATCTCATCCCCTCCTCTCCAATATTCTAACATGCTAGGTGGATCAAGAGAGCCAGGTAATGGAAGCTAACCACCTTGAAGATAAGCGCATGACATCAAAGTGTCTTGAAATTATTACTTTAAGGCCTTATGGATAGCAATTGATGAAATCCCTAGTCTTATATGAACTATGATGTTATGAGCATGCATAATTATGTTAACGTATTGTGTATAAATGAGAGCTAGGGTTATATGTATGGAAATACTCATTTTGGTCATGTAATGGCAATTTTGCATTATGGAATTTCATATATGAATGGAAGTAGAATGGCCAAATTGAGATGCATGAGGTTTAAGACCATTTGGGTAGCTCATACAAGTCCTATTTATGCTTTTAGACTTGACCAAGAGGTGCCAAACCCTAAGGGAAACCATTTGGACATTTGGGTATCCCATATGGAGCCAAAATTAATCATAATAGAACCTTATATCATTTTTTGTCCAAGTGAGCTCTTCTTGATCTGAGATTTGGCATGCAATTAGAGCTTGTTAAGATTTTTTTGAAAAGTTAAAGAACAAAATTTTTAGAGCTCTATAGAATATTTGATGAATTTTCAAAGTTGAAAAATTTTCTAATTTTGGTCATGTCACTGTTCATACTGGTCCAAAAATAAAATTTGTCACATAGGGCTCAAATGATGTCCAATTATTACGAAATTTTATAAAAAGAAACTAAACATTTACAGTGACTTTTGTCAACTAGAAGCATCTCATTTGGATGTCTAGATAGGGAGATATGAATTTTTAAAGATTTTGTCCAGTATTAGGAACTCCAAATGACCTTAGGTATTGTTTGATTAATTTTCGATGCCTAGACATGACTTAGCTAGTTTGAAGTTATTTTTTCTCTCTATCTAACATTCAGATTTCTAGATTGGTATCATTTACATGGATTGAATTTTTTTGGAATTAATTGGATATTTTTGAAGTTTGCTGTAGAATTCTGTGACAGCACCTGTGAACAGCCTGACCTCTGGACCTTTTCAAATGTGAAACATCCTCTATATTGGATGTTATGATCAACATATTTTTATCATAAATTAGAAATATGTATCTTTCTAGAATAGCCAAGAATTCATGATTTTGATTTTTATAAAATTAGTTATAATTTTCTAAAGTTTGTGACAAAAATAAGGAAAATCTAGTTGAAAATGCATGTATGTGTTTTATGCTTCTAATTGATTTCCATGACTTGTAGGCCACATTTGATGATGGAAATGAGTTGTATCCATATAATTGAATATGAGAATGTGATACATGAGTCCATATGACCCACGAGACTCTAAAAGAAAATTTTATACATGATGTAACGCTAGAAAATGCATTATTTAATGTTATTTTTCCTTGCTTCTTTGTGAGTTGCTTGATATAAGGCATAAAGATAGTATGAAATGAGCTAGAAATATATGGTATTACAACTACAATTCACTGTACTATACTAGGATCTATTGCAATCTATCTCTGGGAAACTTCCAAGCCTAATATTATTGTATTTGAAAATAAAATGCATACTCACTAAGTCTAGTAACTGTAGCATATAATTTCTAAAGCTCAACTTAGATGTCTCTCATGCTCTTCATGTGAAATGGGTTTTGTATCATTTGATTTTCTATGATCCCATCATACTAATACTCAGGAGTATTTTAACTTTCCTTTACTACTCCTTATGGGATCCTCAACCTCCCACTTCAACCTTTTTTACATGGGCTTTCTTCCCTTACTCTATTGACTTACCTTACTTTATTTGTATTCGTTTTATCTTTCTTCTCATATCTTGCAAATTTTTGATTATGCCCATATTCTGCTCTTGAGTGTCTTTAGCACTAGGGTATCTCATGCACTGAGCATGCCTACCATTTCTCACAGGATAGAGGTTATACAGTGGTCCCTTCTCATTTATTTACATATACTATAAGGGACTTAAGCTATGCATACTAAAATTGTGTTATCTAAATGTAAATGTTCTATACTATTAGCATATTCTCTTTTACATTATTATTCTTTATTAGAGATTCCTTTTTGCATGCTTTTCTTACCATTCTGATACTATTGGAATCCCTTATTTATCGTTCTTTAGCTCATCTTTTGATTTGGCTAATTAATACTCTTCGATTATCGAGACACTTTTTTTTTATGATTGATGCCATTGTTTGCTACATACCCAAGTTACATTACTAGTGGGTTGGCCAGACCCAATATCATGTGATCATTATTGCAAACAAACCATAACATCAAATACTAATACATAGGCATCTCATGATTGAGCTCAAAGTTACTATCGCCAGTATATTATAAGTTTCTCAATAATCTAAAGTATTCCTCTCTTACTTTTCTTTATTTGCCTTATTTTCATAGAGTACTTGGGGAAAATAGGACTCTTCCTCTACCTCATCTTTAGGTCACTTTACATTACTTAACTATTTTTATTTCTTGCACTATCATGCAAAATGGGCATTTATGCTAAGGACAAGTGTGCTTTCTCAAATACTTAAGCACATTAACTCGATATTTATTCTTAATCTATTATGTCCTTGACTTGAACACCATCATATATTCTCTCTCTTTTTACCTTTACTATCCTTTTACTTAAGTAAAATGATGCTCTACTACTGATTGTCCCTTTTACTAGTTCGTGTTTCTTTATGCTCAAGAGCACCTGCTTTTTTCCTAGGTCCCTCTACTTGTTCACTCTTTATAACATCAAGGGGGTCTACTTCCTCTTATACTCTTGCTTTGCTCTTAACTAGACCGTCCCTTTGTAAGAACAATTCTATTTCATGTAACCCTAAGAGTTACATTCTGTGGTGCTTTTAGCTTATCCTTCTTCTTTGTGTAATGAAAAGACTCACCTTCTGAGGTGGTCTCTAGCCCTCTCGAGTTTCCCAGAAGGCATTAAAGCACTAACCACTTTCCTTAGCTTATATATACATTCATACCGAAGCTAGACTTTGTAACAAAAGTTTCTTTAGGGTTAGGGAGTACTAGAACTGAGGTTGTGGTTAACTTATACTTCAATTCTTGAAAACTACTTTCACATTTCTCACTCCACACAAATGACACATTCTTTCTGGTATGCCGGGTCAGTGGCATCGCTATTTGAGAAAAGCCCTGAATGAACATTTTATAATACCTTGCTAAACCTAGGAAGCTCCTGATCTCTATCACTATCCTAGGTCTCTCCCACTGTAACACTACCTCTACCTTATGGGGATCTACTGCGACCCCTGCCTAGGAGATCACATGACCTAGAAACTGAACCTCAGTAAGCCAAAACTCACATTTACTAAGTTTAGCATACAGCTGTTTCTCTCTTAGGGTTTCCAAGGCTAATCTCAGGTGCTGCTCATGTTTCTCTCTATTTTTTGAGTAGATGAGGATATCATCTATGAAGATAACTACAAACCTATCTAAGCATGGCCTAAAAACTCTGTTCATATAATCCATGAAGACTGCGAGTGCATTTGTTAACCCGAAGGGCATAACTAGAAACTCACAGTGCCTGTATCTAGTTCTAAAAGCTGTTTTGGGAATATTCTCAGCCTTTATTTTGAGCTGATGGTATCCCGACCTGAGGTCTATCTTGGAAAACACAGATACTCCTACTAACTGATCTAGGAGGTCATCTATGCGAGGGAAAGGGTACTTATTCTTAATGGTTATCTTATTTGGTTCTTGGTAATCTATACATAGTCTAAGGCTCCCGTCTTTCTTCTTTACAAATAGGACTAGAGCTCCCTACGGCAAGATACTGGGTCTGATAAAACCCTTCTCTAAAAGCTCTTCTATCTATTTCTTAAGCTCAGCTAGCTCGGTGGGAGCCATCCTATATGGGGCCTTAGACACTGGACCTGCCCCAGGTACAATGTCTATAAGAAACTCTACCTTTCTCTCTGGGGGCAGTCTACTAATTTCTTTTGGAAATACCTCTGGGAACTCCCTTACTATAGGAATCTCATCTATACCCTCTTCTACCTCAACCTGTACTGAAAAGAAGACTAAGTACCCCTGACAACTATACCTAAGAGATCTCTCAGCCTGGGAGGTGGTCATGATAGATAACTCAGCTCTAGTAATAGGAACAGTCCCACACTCAGATAAAGTAATGCACCTGTGGCTACAATCTAGTGTGGTGTTATTTACAGACATCCAGTTCATGCCAATGATCACATCAATATCAATGAGGGGTATACAAATCAAATCAAGAGTGGTCAAGAAATAATTAAACTGGATCACACAATTCAAACAAGTATGGGAGGTAATGGCTCGATTTCCTGTAGGGGTAAATACATGCAACTCATATGGCAATATAGACACACTCAGACCTATCCTCTTAATACAGTCATATGATATGAAAGAGTAGCTAGCACCCGAATCGAATAATGCAGTTATAGAAAAATTATTTATTTTAATAGTACCTTAAATCAGACTCGGGGATCGGCTAGCCTCCTGTTAAGATAGGGCGAAGACTCTACCCTGGGTCTGTGGTTTGAAAGGAGGAGCTATCTCCCTAGGTTGTGCGATCTGTAATGGGGCCTGTGGAGGAGTTTGAGTGCAATCTCTGGCTATGTGGCCCAGCCTGCCACATCTAAAACATACATTTTGTCCCACATGACACGGTCTCGTACTGTGATTCCTGCCACACTGGGGACATGTAATGGATGAAGCACTGCCTTTGCTGGATTGAGTCCTTCGCCTCTTGCCCTTTCAGTTCCACTGGCTCTTACCACCTCTCTGGCTAGTAACTATAGGCTAAAAACCCTCTCTAGGTCTCTTGGGCTCAGGGAGGGGAAGGGGTGGTCTGGCACTAGAGGTAGGCTGCATCCTCCTGAGCTTTATCTTTGTGACTCTGCACACTTCTACAAAGGTATTGAAGTGCCTGATCCTCTGTGGCACCACCTTGTCTCTGATCTCAAGGAGCAAACCCTTTTCTAACCTGTCTACTCTCCACCTTTCATCATTATGTCTCTACAGGTAAGAGGAATATCTAGAGAGCTTAACAAATTTAGCCACATATTGGTCTACGAACATCCCTAGAGCTTGCTTAAATAGAATGAATTCTGACTCCTTCTCATCTCTGATCGAATTGGGGAAATACTTCTCGTGGAACACCTCGAGGAATGCTTCCTAGGTGATCGGGCATTCCTCGCTTTCAAAATCAGCTCTGTGCCCTTCCACCAGTAGATTGCTTCTTTCTATAACTAGAATGCAGCCATCTTGACTTTCTGCTCAGACGTGCACTCTATCACCTCAAAGATTTGTTCTAGCTCCATAATCCAACCCTCAGCTTTATCTGCATTCATCTTACCATCAAAGGTGGGAGGCCCAAACTTTTTGAACTGTGTGATAACCTTTCTGGTCGAGGATTGCTACTGCGCAAGAGGCGTTTGAGTTGATGGAATTGAGCCAACCATCTGCGTGTGTGGCTATGCATTTGGTTTAGTCACCCCTGAATGCTCGGGATGATTTGAGTATGTAGGTGGCTGAGGAGGAGTAGGTCTAGGGCCCTGGCTGTCTCTCTTAGCAAGCCGTTCCTGAAGCTGCATAATAACGGCCTGCTGCTAATCCAGACGAGCCATGATGGACTGTAGGGTTCCAGCAACTAGATCACTTAGCTTGG
Source organism: Erythrophleum fordii (assembly GCA_032878935.1). Lineage (NCBI taxonomy): Eukaryota > Viridiplantae > Streptophyta > Magnoliopsida > Fabales > Fabaceae > Erythrophleum > Erythrophleum fordii. The sequence goes on along the minus strand of JAVQMF010000054.1, from coordinate 22,604,254 downwards.
CTTCATCTGCATGAGCCTATCTAGAGGGCCGACCTCTCCTAATGTTCATCATCGTAATGAAACATGATAAAAAACTGTAACATGAGCTAGGGAACACTTCCACAATCAAACACACTCAATTCATCCAGAAACAAGCTCATATACATCTAGGCAACTCACAAACACAAGCCACAACCCACAATGAGAGCCTGAACCTTTGCTCTGATACCAATAAATGTAACATCATAAATTCTAGCTCATCTCATACTTTTAAGTGGCATAATATCATGAATCATATTGATTTTTCATGGAAAAGTTAAAGAAATAATGACTATTTTCGCGTTGCATCGTATCTAAAGTTTCATTTTCATATCACGTGGACCGTGTGAGCTCATACTTTGTATCCTCATATTTAATTACATCATTACAACTTATTTACATCCCAAAAACATGCCTACAACCCATGGAAACCAAAATGAGGCATGGAAAATGGGAGTTTATTTTCGGCCAGATTTGGCCTCTTCCCTGGGTAAACTTTGGAAAATCATCAATAAATCTAGAAAAATAAAAAAACATGTGTTTTTAATCATTATGGAAAGCTTAGGATGTCTACTTCACACTAAAAATATTCCCAGACCACAAAATGCTTCATGGAGGATGTTTGACATTTGAAAAGCTATTGCGGTCACTGACATCCTAGGCTGCTGTTTAGATTACTGATACAAATGTATAAAATTCATAACTAATTTTATAAAAATTGAAATCACACAAATTCAGTCATTATGGAAAGATAAAAATGTTATCTTGATGCTAAAAATAATTCTAAAATGAAACAGATACATTTAGCCATTGGAATTCTATGGAACAGTAACTGAACTCTTGGGGTGCCACTGCTACTGATAGCCAACTTAAAAAATATATAACTCTTTACTCGGACCTTCAAATGAGGTGATCTCAGTGGCCATAGAAATATTATGACCTCTAGTTTATGTATATAAAATTTCACAAGCATTGGACACCATTTGGACATTGGGTGACACAAAACACAAAACTGCTAGTATGAACAGTGCACATACCAAAATCCATAAAAAATCCCAACTTTGAAAATTCATCAAATATTATCTAGACCTCCGAAAATTATTTTCTTTAGCTTCCCAAAAATATATCAATGAGAGCTAATTACATGCCAAATTTCAGAGCAAGACTAACTCATTTGGCTAAAAAGTGATATAGGGTTCCATTATAGTTAATTTTGGCTTCATATTGGGTACCAAAATTGCCAAATGGATTTCCCTTGGTCTTGGCACCTTTTGGGCAAGTTTAAAAGCTTATTTGAGACTTGTGTGAGCTGCCCAAATGGTTCCAAACCTCATATATTTCATTTTGGCCATTTAACCTACACTTATGCATATTTCTATCAAATTTCCACATTGCACACTTTGACATTTCATACTCAAATTGTATTCTAAAGCTCATACATCATATTCATAGTGATAAACATGACATAATAGTATATTTATACATGTCTCAGGGTTCATAATATATTTACAACATCATAGACAATAAGATACATAAGTATGGTTCCAAAATGACGAAAACTAAGGCATAAGTTTGTCAATCTCCTTCCTTTAGTGTTGTTGGCTCCTATTAGCATATCCACTTGGTTCACCTAGCATGTTAGATCATTGGAGAGGAGGGGATGAGATTCAAAGAATCGCAATAGCTCATCTCTCATTCAATCATACATAATATGTGCAAAGCAAGCTTTTCAAATACATGCATGGTGAAAATGTAAGACATGCATATTTTAAAAACAATCTTGGCATGCGAATCAATCATACAAAATATCCAAGAGCTCACCAAGTGCTTAGATTGGTCTCACACTTCTTCTCATGGATTTTGGACTTGCCTCACCCATTCTTTAAGAGCTTTGGACTCAACCATACTCTTGGGAGCCCACATTGCTTTTGGGAGACTCTTTACTTTGTCTCAACCAAACTCAATGGTTCTTGGCTCATCCTCACTCAAGGGAAGGGTTCTTGGCCTCTCCACACTCAAGCAAACTCACACAAACATCATATTATCATTTGAAAACATAACATGGCATCAAGCATCATGGCATATAAAGACATGCTCGCATACTTTTCAAAGCTTGAAAATACACATACACACATTCTAAAACAAGCTAAACACACATCCATGCATGAGAGAAGGTGGAGAGAGCTACTTGGTGTACACTCACACACTTTTTCCTTGAAATTCAAACCTCCTCTTTTGGCCACACACCCACAAATTGGTGGAGATAGTTTCTCTTGGCCTAAATACAATATATGGGAGCCAATTAGGTCCATGAAACAATTTCTAGGGCCATGCAACTTGCTTAAACCCTAGATTACTCTTTAACCTCCATTATGGTCCATATTGGCACCTAATGAAGCAACACCCCTCAAATAATTTCTAGGCCTCATCTTGCTTTTCAAATATGATTTTTGACTCCTTTTAAGCCTCTTGGAGTCATCACATCATTAAAACAAATGGCCTAGCACCATGTTGCTTCTTTAGGTCATAATATGGAACCTAAGACACCAAATCACTTTCCATGAGTTTTAAATTTTTTCCAAGGCCTCCCTTTATTTTCATTCATCAAATATGACTCAAGAATGGCCTTAGAAAAATTTAAAACTCCCCCCACTTACAAGATCCCCTCTTGCTCGAGACATGCCTAGGTTTTGGGCTTCATGGAGATTTCTTTGTTTTCTTGAAAGGAGAAGCTTGTGGGGAGTATCTTTGGTGTCTCAAAAACTCATTTATACTATAACTTAGACCTAGGAAGCATCACATAAATTCATAATTTGAAAAGTGCTCTAGAAACTCTAGGTTTTGCATCTTAAATCCTATTGCCTATTTCATGGTTTTCTTTGCATATTCTTATTCCTTTCCATAAAATACCTAAGAATCATGCTTGGTTGGGCTTGAAAATCAGATCTTCCTATGGTTCTTAGGCTAGGTTGAAATGGAGAAGAAGGGCCATGGAAGATATGAACCATAGGATGCATTTTTACCTTATTTTCTTACTTAGTTTGACTTGAATCTTGATTTCTCCAAGCTCCTCTCTTCAAATCCGAACTTTCCCTTGAATATCTCCCTTGAATCAGATTTATAAACCTCATTTTAATCCAACAAAACAAAGGAGAAGGGAGGAGAGGAGATGTGGATGAAGAAAAGCAAGGAAAATCACCATGACAACATACCTTAAGCTTGGTTTTCTTCCTCCTTCTTCTTCCTCTCTTGGGTGCCTCTCCCTTAGGGTTTTTCTTCTGATTTGGGGCTGGAAAATCTGAAGAGAAATGAGGGAAAGTGTGAGGCACCACCTATATATAGGTAGGGAAAAGTGACTTTTTCAAAAATTTTATTTTGCCCTTTATACTTTGCCTTTTCGTTTCTCCTTTGTTTTAGCTCCATTTTGAGAACTGTCTATTCCATTATAAAATTTAGGTTCCCAATTAAGAAAAATGACTTTGGAATCACTCAAATCAGAGCTAAAACCTTTCCAAACAGATCCATCAAAGTTCAGACACACCGACATTGGAAAACGTTCACCGGAGGGGATTTAACTATCCTGGGGCTTCCCATAGTTTTTTAGGGCCTCTGAGAACCCTAGAGAACTCAAAAATTTGATTTTAAAAAGCTCTCCTATGTGAATTCCAAAAATTGCCCAAAATTATGAAAATGCCTTTATGTTTCGTAAGGTTTCCGTCAAAATTTGTTTCTTCATTTTAGCTCCGTTTTTCCTTTTGTTTGAGGCTACAGTTCTCATTTTTAGGAGGCTAGAATGTTACTCAAATTTTTTGGGACCTTAACTAATTCATTAAAGGGGACTTGCTTTGAAAACATGCCCGTTTTCCTCGTTTAACGAAAACTAGACATTACAGACTTTCTTTCTATTCAACCTCTTTAGTCTCATCCCTAGGAGCATAGTATACTAATTTTAGGGTTTTACTAACCTAATCTAGGATAAGTATTCTCAATGTTCGGATTCTACCTTACTGAAGATTTATGTTCCATTAGGTGCTGTAATTGCTCACATGCCTTAACTCTACATTATTCTCATATTAGGGAGTTCGTCTAACTAGCTATTAGACCCCTGTCTATTTACTTTTTTGTGCTCAGTCTATTCATTTAGTCATTACTAAAGCGAGGGTATCTCTTATGTGAACTAGCTTATCAATTACTTCCTCTTATTACTATACTCTACAATTTAGGAGGTTTATCTAGGGGAATTTGCTAACTACTACTGAGTGGCCTCCTTGACTCACGATGTCTTATCTACCCTTTCTCGATCTAGGGAGAACTTTCACTGAGCTTTTAGTCAAATTCATTCCTTCTTTTACACTGTGTTTTCTTCTACACATCTCACCTAGACAATGCTACTGGTCACTTCCCTTAGGCTTTAACTTACACTGTGTTTTAATGAAAACTGGACATTACAGACTTTCTTTCTGTTCAACCTCTTTAGTCTCATCCCTAGGAGCATAGTATATTGATTTTAGGGTTTTACTAACCCAATCTAGGATAAGTATTCTCAATGTTCGGATTCTACCTTACTGAAGATTTATGTTCCACTAGGTGCTGTAATTGCTCACATGCCTTAACTCTACATTATTCTCATATTAGGGAGTTCGTCTAACTAGCTATTAGACCCCTGTCTATTTACTTTTTTGTGCTCAGTCTATTCATTTAGTCATTACTCAAGCGAGGGTATCTCTTATGTGAACTAGCTTATCAATTACTTCCTCTTATTACTATACTCTACAATTTAGGAGGTTTATCTAGGGGAATTTGCTAACTACTACTGAGTGGCCTCCTTGACTCAAGATGTCTTATCTACCCTTTCTCGATCTGGGGAGAACTTTCACTGAGCTTTTAGTCAAATTAATTCCTTCTTTTACACTGTGTTTTCTTCTACACATCTCACCTGGACAATGCTACTGGTCACTTCCCTTAGGCTTCAACTTATACTTAGTCTGGGCTACCTATCTCATCATACCTGTAGCTTACAATAAACCTTATTAACTCATATAGGCTTATGATAAACTTAGTACTTTTTAAACTATTCTCATTCTCTTTTGAACCTCTATCATTGGGCTAATCATACTCATCTTTGGGTGTTACCTATGAGGCACACCCTTTTGGAGTACTCACTATATTCCTCATTGCTGGTAGCCTTATCTTATGTTAATTTCAAGGCTACATTAACATCTTGTTAATAGGGTCTAGGATCTTGTCTATAAGATCTTATATATTTTAGTGAAAAATTTAAGACCCTGTAAACAAGGTTTTCCTAACAATCTTTACAATATCTTAAACTCATCATATTAGCCCGTCATTTAGTTTTCATAAGGTAGCATCTTAGGTTAGAGTCAATGACTTATAGGCGAGTCTCAACAACCTTATTGTTTCTGTGTCTAACATTGAGTTCTCTTCTCAGTCTCAGCTGCTAGGCCCACTAATCATATGTTACTTATTGATCTTCTATGATCATTTACTACTCTTTTTCTTTACTTATACTGGGGTTCCCACTCTCTGTGCGTTGATTGACCCCATAATAGCTTATTCCTCATATTGGCTTGAGTATGACCAATAAGGCCATTTACACAACAATACACTCCACTATAACTAGGAGCCTCAGTACCTCTGTATGTAGCCCGTCATCCAAGCTAGAGGGATCTACCTCTTACTTCATTTATGCACAACTCATTGCCACCTCTGGGCTGTCGGGGCTCTATGGAGTGTAGCTTATAACTTAAACTTCTGGCTTAAGGGAATAACCTTTCAGGTTTTGAAATTCACCTAGACATTTGGGTGCCGTGGCTAGGAAGTAACTCTTTTTCTCAATTCCCCTATAAATTGGTCTTGTATAGTAGCAATCTCACCTCATTTTGCACTGTATCACTGCTTGTCTTTGCATCAAGCAAGACATCTTAGAATGCTTGGAGTATGATTACTCGGGAGAATTAGGCCTCATATACTCTCTCTAGGCAAGTCTCTTCATATCAACAAAATCATTCCTCACTGTTCATACTTAAGGCTTATTACTAATCTCGACGAGCTATCACGCTTCATAAAGTTCTAGCTGTTGAATCACTTAGCTTTGCTTAAGCTATTCTAGAGGCCAACCTTTCTTGATATTCACTATCTACTCCAAGACCACTCAACAACTTTCTTATCACAAGGATAGCTATGAACTACTTTCACACACCCAAAATGTTGCATCCAAGGCTTTACATAACTATACAAACCTTTACATAGCCTTGTTGCCACATCCTCAAGCCAAATCCAATCCTAAAAGGCCTGGAACTTTACTATGATACCAATAAAGTGTAATACCATATCTACTAAGCTCATTTCATATCATTTGTAGGCTCATTCCCATGAATTACATAACATTCTCAAAGAAAGGCCATTGAAATAACCATTTAATTTGCATTACGTCATGCATAAATTTTTCATTCTATGTCCCGTGGGCCATATGGACTCATCCATCTTATTTTCATATTTAAATATACAAATACAACTCATAAAAAGCTTAAAAAGAGCCTATAACTCATGCAAGTGGAAGGTATACATGAAAATAGAGTGTGTAGCCTTGGGTTGGAATTCTAAAATTCTGACATGAAATTTGAAAAATAAAACTAATTCTAGAAAAATCAAAATCATACACACCATAACATTATGGAAATTTATAGATGTCTACTTTATGATAAAAATAATTCCAGACCACAACAGAGACGTCTAGATATTAGAAATTGATGGAATAAAACCAAAGATTGACTATCGCTACTGGTACTGTCCTCTAACTTCAAAAATTTATATCTCCCTGCTCATATGTCCAATTAGGTTGAACTTGGTGGACATGGAAAGCTTATTATGTCTAATTTATTTCCATAAAATTTTATGAGCATTGGACACCATTTGGCCCCCGAATGACATAGCCCAAGAAACTGATCATATGAATAGTGTTTGCATCAGAATAGCAGAAAAATGACAACTTTGAAAAATCATAATTAATTTCACAGAACTCCAAATAATTTGGTCTTTGACTTCAAAAAAAGCTCTGGATGATATCTATATGCATCTTAAATTCCATGGGCAAATTCATCATTTGGTCAAATTTTGACATTAGGTTGCAAAATGACTCATTTTGTGTCTCATAGGGGGTCCAAATGGTCCATTTTGGTTTCTAAGATAACCATGGCCACTTGAGTACGTGGGAAAGAACCAAAATGGTCTGCCAAGCATGTCTCAAAGGTGCACAAACCCATATTTCTCAAACTCACTCATCCACCCTAAGCTATACACAAGAATGCATATGTCAAGTTTTGCCATTCTATATCCAAATTATGTTCTATCATACATATGGCATTAAATCTCATACATATATGATACATTTTCATATTTACATGTGTTCATGAAGTCATACTACATATACAATGATGGATTACAACACTTTCCACTCATATAGCTCTAAAATAAACAAAACAATAATTCCTTTGTTAATCTTTCATCTTCCAACTTGGTGGCTTCCATTACCTTGCTCATTTGGTCCACCTAGCATATTAAGACATTGGAGAGGAGGGAATGAGATTCAAAGAATCCTAATAGCTCATCTCCCTTTCAATCATACATAAAGAATGCAATTCAAGTCTTAAAAATGCATGCATGAGCATAATAGAAAGTGCGATCATTCAAGAAGCATTCTTAGCATTTGAACAAGTCATACAAGGCATATATAGCCTTGCCAAGTAAGTAGATTAGCCTCACCTATTCTCTTCAAGGTTATCGAACTTACCTCACCATTTTATTAAAAGCTTTGAACTAAGTCTTACTCTTGAGAGACTATAAACTTTGTCTCAACCATTCTTCAGGGTTCTTGGCTCATCCTTACCATAGCTAGTAGGTTCTTGGCTTCGCCATACTCAAGCAAACCAAAACAAATATACAACTGTCATTTGAATGCATAAACAACATCATGGTACCATGGGATAGGAATACATGTTGAAATACTTTTTCATGGCTTAAAACACACATACATACATTCAAGACATTCATCTATGCATGAGGGAAAGAGGAAAGAGCTACCTTTGTTACAAATGCAAACTTTTCCTCTTGAATTGGACTTTTCTTTCTCGGCCACACACACAAAATGAGGTGGAGCTTGTTTCTCTTGGCCTAGACACATCATATAGAAGCCAATTACACTCTTGAACCAATTTCTAGAGCTACACATTCATTAGAAAAGCTTGGTAGTTCATATGGCTCTTTTGTGATTCCATAATGCACTTAATGAAGTAACCCTATACATGCATGATCTTTGCTCTATTCTCTTCATTCATTTATGATTCTTGACTCCTTTTAAGCCTTTTGGAGTCCTCACACAATCAAATCAAAGAGCCTAGCTAGGTGTTGCTCCTTTAAGCCATAATATGGAACCTATGATGCCATGTCACTATCCATGGCTTCTAAATTTTTTCAAGGCTTCCTCTCATCCTCTTCCATCATATATGACTCAAAGATAAGCTTGGAACAAATTAAAACTATTCCTAGGTGCTCCATCTAGCTTAGGCTGAGGCTAGGCTTCAAGGAGGCACCAACTGGATTTGCTTTGTTTTCTTAATGGAAGATGCATATGAGGAGCCTTCTAGGAATCTTAAGAGCTCATCCAAACACTTATTTAGGCCTAGGAATTATTGAATCAAATTAGATTTTCAAAGAAGCCTATAAAACCCTAACTTTTCTATTTTGAAATCTAATGGCTAGTTTGTTGTTTTCTTTGTATATTCTTACTCTCCACACTTAATTTCCTAAGATTTACCATTGGTTTGGCCCAAAATCCATGCCCTCTTGGAGTTCCCTAGGTTGTTCAAACCAAAAAGGAAAGGGGAACAAGAAATAACTACCATGGGATGAAGTTTTACCTTATTTTTCCTTGATTTCTTAGATGATTCTTCCCTGCTTGGCCTCCTCTCCTCAAATCTGAAAATTTCACCTTCGTTCTACAGTCTATATAGATCCCAAAACATCATAAAACCCATGAAAATAAAAAGGAGAAGAAAGAGAAACATCTTGCTAAAGAAAGAGCTTGAAATTCCATGAAGTTTCCTCCCTCTTCTTGGCTTTTCCTCCTTTCAAAATCTCCTCCCTTTGTACACCTAAGAGTTGGATTCTTTCTCTAGTTTTGGGGTAGAACTAGGTTAGTCTAGAAAAAGGGGAGAAGGAGGGCGAATTATAAGGAGAGTTCAAGAAGCTTCCATTTTTTGAAAATCCTAAATTTTACCCTTACATCTTGGTATTTTTGTTTTTAGCTTCGTTTTAGCTCTTTTTTTAGAACCATCTTTTTCATCATAAAATTTAGATTCCTAATTTTATAAAATTCCTTTAGAATCACTCAAATTAAAGCTAAAACCTTCCCAAATGAAAAGGTCAAAATTTGGGTCAACTGATGTTAGAAAACGTACACTGGAGGGGTTTTAACTATTTCATGGCTATCTATGGTTTTTAGGGCCTCTTAGAACCCTGAGCAACTCAAATTTTCCATTTAAAGAGTCTTCCTATGAGTTTTTCAAAATTTGCACGTAATTACGAAAATTCCATTATGTTTCGTTATAATTCGTTTCTCCACTCTAGCTCCTTTTTCCTTTCTGTTTGAGCCTGAGATTCTCATTTTTAGGAGTCTAGAATGCTATATAAATTTTTTAGGATCTTAACTAATTTATTTTAGGAGATTTGCTTTAAAAACGTATCCATTTCCATCATTTGATGAAAACCAGACATTACAACTGGGGCTAGAGTGGTTCAAAAATTTGTCGAAAGTCTAGTGGCATTTTCGTAAATATAAGCACTTTTTGGAAAACTCATAAGAGATCTTTCTAAATGGAAATTTGAGCCTTTTGTGGTTCTTAGAGGCCCTGAAAATCATAGGAAGCCCCGAGACAGTTAAAACCCCTCCTGTATATGGTTTTGAACGTCAGTTGACCTAAACTTTAACCAGTTCATTCGAGAAGGTTTTAAATCCAAATTGAGTACTTTCAAAGCTATTTTATAAGATTGAGGATTAAATTTTATGATGGAGAAGACGATTCTCTAAAATGAGCCTAAAACAAAAAAGCCAAGAATAAAGGATGAAATTGGAATTTTTAAGTAATAAATTAAGCTTTTTTCTTTCTTATATGTGGCATACTCTTTAGCCCTTCTCTTAACCAATTTTTGTTCTGATCAAACCAAAGAGAGAGACCTGAGAGTAGTGCACACAAGAAGAAGCTCAAGGAGGAAGGGAAAAGAAGAAAAAAGGTTTGGAAATTTAAGGAAATTCAAGCTTCTTCCTTCTTTAAAGTTACTCTCCTCCTCTTTGCCTTTCTTCCTATAGTTTTTATGTGTCAAATGGTGATGTTTTGGGTTTGGTCTAGAGGAGGGAGAATAGACTTTGAAGGAGGAGAAAGAAGCTCTTGAAGTAAGCTTAGAATCAAGGTAATTTATCTACCATTGTTGCTTTTTTCTTGCTTTGTGAGTGTGTGTTACGGTAAAAAATAGAACAACCTAGGGGGAGAAATTTTTTACCTATAGGAAGCAAGAAACCATTGATTTAGAGTGTGGGAACTTGAGAAATGCGAAGAAATTGGAAGTTAAACAAGTAAAATTCAAGAATAGGAAGCTAGGGATTCATGATTTTAGTGTAAATTTTGTTTTCATCCAAGAGTTCCCTAGCATATGTGAGTATTTTTTTGAATTCCTAAGACCCCTAGGAAGCTTCCCAAGTGCCTCTCCCTTCAAGGAAAAATTGGAAACCCTATAAACCCCAAATGCTTTTTATGTCTCGACCTAAAGGAGTTGGGAGACCTAGGGAGTGTTTTAATTTGTTCTAAACTTAGTTTAAGACTATATGTGATGGAAGAAGATGGGAGGAGCCCTTGGGAAAAATTTAGAAGCCATAGATTGGGAGATGGGCAATAGGTTCCATACTGTAGCTTTAAGAAGCAACTTGTATCTAGACTCTTGGAAATGAGTTTGTGATGACTTCAAGAAGTATAAATGGAACCAAGAGGCCTAGATATGAGAAAAAAATGAAGCCAAGAACTTGAACATTGGTAGTTGCTTTATTAGGCTATTAATGGAGCTATTATAGAACTAATAGACTAAGTATGCTTTTTAGGTGTGTGTCTAATGCTTTGGCTTGTTTGAAGAGAGTAATTGAATGCTTTTAGTTATGTATAGGCCCAAGAAATCAAGCCCCAACTACTTGTGGGTGTATAGCCAAAAAAGGAAAGGAATAGCACAAGGAAAGCTTGTGTTTAATTGCAAGGTAGCTCTTTACTCCTTCTTGCTTGCATTTATGGTTATATGAATGTCTATGGATACTTGTATATGTGATTGTATCATGAGACATGCCTTTGATGTTGTCTTGGTTGCATTGGTACCAATATGCTTTCTAAATGATGCTTCGTTTATAAAAATTGCTCTCATGGGTAAGGTGAAGCAAAAAGTCCCTAGGAATGGGTGACACAAGGCCAAAAGTCTCATCCAAGTCAAAAGTCATAAGACTAAAGGTGAGGCTAATCCAAAAGTCCCAAAAATGGGGCGAGGTTAGATCAAAAGTCCATAAAGCTTATGTTTAGCCTTGACATGTTCTTATGGCATGAAAATTTGGTTTTGAATAATTCTTGTTTGTGTTGCATGCATACTTATCATCCTCGACATGTTTATATGCTATGATTGCCTTTTTGAATGAGTATTTTTTCTATTGGAATTCCTTGAATCTCACCCATTCCCTCTTCCATTTCACCATATCTAGGTGGTATTCAAGAAGCTAAAAATGGAAGCTAAGGAGCTTAAAGGCTTATCTCTTGACAATTGTATAGTTTTTTATGGTTTTTGATATAAAGAAATGTCAAAGTGTACATGTATATATTATTTTTAAGATGCAAATGCTTGATCAAATGTAAAATTATCTAAGAGTAGTGTATGAATCAAAGTGGTAGCCTAATTGATGAGAAAATGCAATTTGACCACTTAGTAGCCTAGTATGGAATGTGTATTCTTACAAGTTATATAGTGAAATTATGATGTATGGTAGTTTAGACCATTTGAGGAACTCATACATGCTGTATTTATGCTCTTAAACTTGCCCAAATTGTGGTAGAACTAATGGGAGACCATTTGGACCCTTATATGATGCTAAAATGACCATATGTATGACCTATGATAAAATCTATCCAAATAAGCTCTTCTTGGCTTGAAATTTGGCATGCATATAGGCTGTGTCTAGAGCTTTTTGGGAAGCTAAAGTGCACATTATTTAGAGCTCTAGAGAATGTTTGGTAAATTTTCAAAATTGGCAATTTGTGACAAATTTGGCCTAGGTACTGTGCAATTAGTCAAAATTTTTATCTCTGTCATTCATGGGACAAATAGTGTCCAATGGATATAAAATTTTACAAGGAGAAATAAGACATTCATAGTGGCCTATATCAATTAGAAGCATCTCAATTGGAGGTTTGTAGAGGGAGAACCAATTTTTTTAAGTTCTAGATCAGTATTAAGGGCACAGTTAGACTTTAGTTATTGTTCTATCAGTTTTCAAGGTCTAAAGGCTTCTGAATTCATCTAGAGTTATTTTTTCCCTCTAGATAAAAATTTTCCCTTTCCAAATTGGTATAGTTTGCTTGAATTGTATTTTTTTGGAATTAGTTATAAATTTTTGAAATTTATATCAGTAAATTGTATCAGAAACACTAAGCAGTCTAACCTATGTCACTTTCGTGATGTCAATCATGGTCCAGCTGGGTTTTCATGATCTAGAGTGCTTTTTAACCTATAGTTGACATTTAGATCTTTCCAAAAAGCTATCATTTTATGTTTCTAGAATTAATTATAATTTTCCAAAGTTAGTGCCAAAAATATGAATTCTGGACCTACGAGAAAATTTTAATTTTTTCTAGTTTTTGACTTCAAATTCGTAGTTCATAGGTTGTTTTATGATATGTATGAATTTTATGGATGGAGAATAAGTATAGAATGCTATTGATGGGTCCACGGGGGCAAAGTATGAATTTTTAAAATTCTACGCAATGCGTAAAAATACTATTATTTTTATTTATTTTCTTTGGCACCATGTGAAATTGAGCTTAAATGTGTGTATATAGAGATAAAGGGAGCATGGTATTATAGTAAGCCTATGAAAAAAAAAAAAAGGAAATAATGCAATATAGGAGAAATTCTTATTCATATATGTGTGGGAGGATTTTACAATAATCTTGGTAGAACCTCGCTTGAAATATGGACTATTCCTTGTTCCATAATAGCCCAGAGACCTATACAAAGTTCTACAAGAAGGCTTTACTCTTCATATCCATAATCATAGTTCAAATTTAATATACTTACACAGGGGAAATTGGATCTTGCCTATAGGTCAAAAAAGTTATATTAGCTTACAAATAACCCAAATTACACTAGCTAAAGAAAACTTTATACAGATAGGTGCAAGGCTCACCAATAAAATGTTAATCCATTTACGCTATGAAATTCAATCTTAAGTTTGCACTACCATTTGGAACATGTTAAGAAAAAATGAAAAAATGAGTATTAATACTTAGTGAGAAGATAATATAAATTAAATGAAAAAAGGACAACCTAAGGCATGAGTGTTTTACTAAAACATTGGTTTAAAGCAACAAGTTATTAAATAGTAATGGAGTAAGAATGCCATTTTGCATTTCCAATAATATCGGTATAAAGTAATAATAACAATGCATAATTAAAATAACATCTATTTATGTATCGGATAAAATAACTAAAAGTAAAACTTAACAATTAAAATTAAAAGCATTTACATAGAATCAAATTAGAATGCAAATGTGAACACGTAACTCATAGGGGTAAATAATTAGATGGGAATGTTATGCTCACATCATCAAAACATATCCAATTATGGTAGTTGACAGAAGGGGCTAGCAACACCTATGTTACCTAGGTTTTGGACTAAGGTGGCACTAAGGCTAATAACCATTATTGTTAGTTATAGGGTTTTGCACTAGACAACCTTTAAGAAAAATTATTAATAGGAATATGTATTTATAAAATATGGAAAGAAAGAAACTTGATTTTTTCCAAAGTTCAAAATAGTGAACATAATATTAAGCATATTAGTTTCATGATACTTCTAAATCTAGCTCGTTATAATCATTGATAAGTCTTATTTTGATATATCTTTGAAAGGGTTTTTCATAGGACTTATTATGGATTTTCATTATTTTTAGGCCTAATTACACTTAAACTTAATTTTGATTTTCTTGGTGATTGATTTAGGTTTTAGTTTAAGGGGATAATTTTCTAAACTCTCTTAGTTTTTTTGGGTAATGGAGTGTTGTGACTAAGGGGAATAACTCTCTCAATTTTCCCTCTGAACTAATCTCTCTTGTAGCTACAGTCTTACTTTTTACTGCATTGCATCATTGCCTATGGTTACACCAGACAGAACATTATATCCTAAAGAGCTGCTAACTTAGGGCTTACAAGCTTTACTTTAGTTAGTTTCTATTCTAATACCTATCATTCTTTCTATGCCAACTATAAGTTTCAATACATGACTTACCTACTTGCCACTAGCATACACACCTAAAATTCCATAGAAAAGCCACATTGGACACACATATTCATTGTACTCAAGCCCTAACCAAAGATAAAATACTTGAATCTTGAAACCAAAAAGTATCACAACAAGTATCTTATAGTTAATTTCATATCATTCTACTCTTATGGCAATAATTTCACAACTACAGCTAAGCTTTTTTGCAGTGGTTTTAGCCCATTTCAAACATTAGTTAGAACTATAAGGGTTAAAATTTGGATTCCTCTTTCTTTTCACTCATGGTCACTATAGATAAGTTTGTATTGATCCATAAAACCAAGACATAATTCCCATTTGCATATGGAAGCTATATAGCCCAATTTGGCCAATTTGACATAATAGGACTTTAAATTTCAAAAATTTATAAGTTTGGTTGTACAATTTCAATAGCTGTCTATGGAAAACTTATAATATGAACTTTATGTTGTAAAAATTTCAAGTGAAAATAAATCTATTTGACCTATAAAAAGTACAGAAAACTGTAACTGTGACAGTAGCTATAGTAGTATAGAATTTCAAGTGTGTTAGACCATATTCAAAAATTTATAAAATATTTTTCAAAGTTCCAAAAAATATAATATTTCACTTGTTAAAAGGTTCTATAAATTCTTTAAGTGCATGCCAAATTTCAGCTCTAAATTACGTCATTTGGGCCATCAAAAGTAACTGTGTAATTTATGGCTTATTTGAACCAAAATTTGGCTCCAAAGTGTCCATTTGACCTATAAATTGCAATCTCTTTATTTGAACAAGTTTAATCCATTCAAGCATAATTTCCACATCATCCATTACATGAAATATAGCTTGCATCAAATTTGACCATCCCACATCCATTTATGCATATAGACCATGAAAAAATCTCATATATAAAACCATGTACTAGAGGCCAATTCATGCATCAAAATGACATATATTTTTGGTGTCAAGCTCATACACATGTCAACATTTCATACTCTTGTCATATACAAGATATTTCATCACTAATGTATCTAATACATCATCAAATGCAAAATTAATCCATAACTTCTATTACAACATTCCTAAAGCCTTAACTCCTTTCATTTTCCTTCTCCTTGCTTGTGAAACCTATAATGGTTAGTGGGAGATACATGGGGTGAGATTTTTGGAAGAATTTTAGTAGCAAATCTTAATTCATATCAATACATGCAAGAATGTTATGAGGAAATGCAATGCATGTAGGTCATGAACATCAAATAGCTTAAACATAAAGTTTATCATGCAATTTCATTTCTCCAAGTCATGGAATCAAAACATACTAGTTAGATTCAACTAAGTTCAACTCTAGGCCAAGGAAGAGTTAATACACTCAATTCTATGCGTTAAAGAACTAGAAGTCGAAACATCAGAACACACATGTATAAAACTCAAGATAGAAGCTAATACAAAATAGCTCACGAAAACATTAAGCAACCAAGCATACAAGCATCTTAACTCATTTAAACACTCAAATACATGTAGGATAAGGAGAGATAACTACCTTATGGAGCTAAGAACCTCAAGCTACAACTAACTCCTAATATCCTTCTCTTGTGGATATTACTCTTCCTTAGGTCCGACCACACATAGGAAGGGAGTTGCTCTAGCTTGGCCTAAATACATCAATTCATAATGCAAAACAATCTATGAAAAGCCATTCTAACTCAGATTACCATTATATAAGTCTATTAGAGTTTAACTTGGTAATTAGACTACTTTAGGTCCCTTAATTAGCAACATTTCTAATTCACTTGTTAGGCTTCAAAATCTCTCTTGGCTAATTTTCTTGCTACGTGGCGAAGCTCATAGGGTTTGATTATGAGTTTACATATAGGAGTGGTAAATCCAATCAAGTTATGGATGCTTTATCAAGGGTACAAGGGGCTAAAGCAATGTTTGGATAAGGAGAATTTCCTTAGTTATAATGCTCTGTAACACTTTTTAGGTGCATACTCTAGAAGCCAACCTTACCATAGGGGAGTTATGACAACTTCACCAATAGTATGATGAAAACATGTTGCCTAAGAGCTTTTTAGTAAGGGCACAAATTTTGTACAATAATATTATGTCTATATCTTGAAGGTTGTTGCCCTAAAAACTAGATAATATATGAGTTCCTCTATACACCTTTAGTTGGTCATGCAAGGGTCCTCAAGATTTACAAAAGAATTATAGAATTGTTTTATTTGATGGGCTTAAAAAGGAAAATTCAATAATATATTACTAGTTGTCTCACATGTCAACAAACTAAGTATGAGACAACAAACCTAAAGGTCTATTGTAACCACTCCCTATCCTTCAAAAACCTTGGGTGGACATTACCATAGACTTCATTGTGGAGTTACCCAAATCAGATAGTCATATAGCTATTTTAGTGGCCATTGATAGATTAACAAAGGTGGCTCACTTTGGAGGGTTGAGGCCCAGATATACGGCCCATTCAATAGCTATATTATTTACTAAAATGGTAGTCAAACACCATGGTTTCCCTCAATCTATAGTTTCTAATTAAGGCCTTTTCTTTCTAAGTCATTTTTAGAGGGAGCTTCTCAAACATAGTGTAACCACACTACACCACAATACTTCATACCATCCATAGACCAATGGTTAAAATGAAGTTTTTAATAGGTACCTGGAACAGTACTTATGAGTCTTCATAGCTTAAAAACCCCACTATTTAGTTTAGGTAAAGTTCTCTAATAATTCTTTTAACCATACTTCCATTTGCACGATGTAACAACCGGAAAAAGAAAAGAAAGAAAAAGAAAGAAGAAACCTGAGAATTTTCGAAATTCAGAAATTTTTCTAAGTCTGCTCGCAATAGCGAAGAATGGTCTTGCTATAGCGAGAGTATCTGTTCGCAATAGCGAAAGTGATTCTAGCTATAGCGAGTACGGGCATTCCATACAAAAACCAGGGGGCTGCTCGCCGTAGCGTACGCCATAGTGAAAGCGGGGGTCTGGAACTAATACGAGCTCACCATAGCGAAGGTTAAAACTCGTCATAGCGAAGGGAACTGATACGTGCTCGCCGTAGCGAAAGTTAAACCTCACCATAGCGAAGGTAGCTAATACGAGCTCGCCGTAGCGAAGGTTAATTTTTACCGTAGCGAGGGTCAGTCTGGAAAAGCGTGCGAAGCGAGAATTTGACTCCTTTAAACGCCCTAATTCATTCTTTCTCTCTTATTTGGCCTAGACTTCGACCCAAGGAGAGAAAAGAGGCATGGAGAGTGAGAGAGACTAAGAGAAGGAGGAAGAATAAAGGAAAGGTAAGCAAGCTCCTCTCATTTCTTCTTAGAATCTTGATCTCCTCTCTTTACCCTCTTTTCCTATGGTTTTGCTTGAGAAATTAGTTGGATTTTGGGCATGGGTCAGAAGAGGGAAAGTGGAAAACACTCTTGAACTTCCTTGTTTTCCTTGAAAATATTGTTTCCACTATCATGAGAACTTGAGAGAGAGGAAGAATTGATGGCATTATAGAGAGAGAGAGAGAACTCTAGGTTCTTGTATGTTAGGAGGGTTTGCTCTGAAGATTACATTCTAAGAGAGTAATTCCATGCTCTTGATTGTGTCTAGGCTCAAGTGAAGCACCTCCATCAAGGTGTGATTGTGAAATCAAGAAGGGAGAAGAGAAATTAAAAGGGAAGGCTTGTGTTGGCTCATAAGGTAGCTCTCTTTCTACTCTTTCTTGTTGCATTCTTGGATGTAATAGTCATTGTATGTTTATGTATATGCTTGTTGTGTGAGATATGCCATATGTTATTGCCATGATACATTGTTACCAATGTTCTTGTGTGATGGATTGTGAGAATTGCTCGGGTGAGGTAGTGCCGAAAGTCCCTTGAGATGGGTGAGGTAAAGCCGAAAGTCTCATAACCGAGTGAGGCAAGTCAAAAGTTTTTAAACTCGGGTGAGGCCATCCAAAAGTCCCTAAACTCGGGTGAGGCTAGACTAAAAGTCCCTAGAGCTTACTTGTGGCATTGTTGTGATTTCCATAGCATGTACAACATGTATTATATGGTTGAGAATAGTTGGATGTTAAATTACATGCTTTGACTTGTTATATGCCTTGATTGTTTACTTGAATGAGTGCATGAGCTACTGAGATTCTATGAATCTCACCCCTTCCCCTCCCTACTTAACATGCTAGGTGAAGCTCAAGGAGAAGCAAGTGCACACCAAGGGGCCTAGGAACATGTTAGCTAGATGATATCTTTTTTTTGGTCTTTTGATGTAAAGTAGTGCCAAAATGTATATGTACCTACTATTTTTGAGATGTAAATGTTGTAGCAAGTGTAAATGTGTGGATATATGATGTACAAATGATGTAAAGAGCCAAATTAATGAAAATGTGGGTTTTGCCCCTTTTGTTGAATGTATGTGATAGTGTAATTTGGTCCGTAGCATAGTGAGTTTGAAATGTATGATGATTTGGACTACTTGGACATGTTATATAGACTATTTTTATGCTTTCAAACTTGTCCATGAGGTGTGAGAACATGTGGAAGGCCATTTAGACCCACTTTGACCATTTTGGGTGCCAAAACCGTTAATTTTGTGAGCTCTGTCAAAGTATGACTAGATAAGCTCTTCTTGCTATGAAATTTGGCATGCCTCTAGAGTTTGTAGAGAGATTCTTGGGAAACTAAAGTGGGTAATATTTTGAGGTCTATAGAATATTTGGCGAATTGTTGAAATTGAAAAAATTTGATAGTTTGGTCATGTACTGTTACCATAGGTCAGAAATGAATTCTGTGTCATTCATGGAACAAATGGAGTTCAAATGTTATGAAATTTTATACACATAAACTAAACAACCACAGTGACCTATACCAACTAGAATCACCTAAATCGGAGGTCTGTAGAGAGAGAATGAACCTTCTGAAGTTCTGTATCAGCATCAGGGAGCCCATCTGACCTCCGTTATTGTTCCATCGATTTTCGGGATGTAAGGGCTGCTGAACTGATCTGGAATTATTTGTTTCCTCTAATAGATATCTGTAGCTTTCCAAATTGGTATAGTGTGCCCAGATTGAATTTTTGTGGATTTAGTTATGAATTTTCGAAGACCATGACAGTAAACTGCGCCAGAAACAGAAACAGCCGGACCTTTGTCTCTCTTTCGATGTCAAACATGGTCCAAACGCTGAGATTGTGATTGGAAATTATTTTTAGTATAAAGTTACCACCTAGAGCTTTCCAGAAAGTTATAGTTTGCTAGATTTCTATTTTTCTATAATTAGTTATGATTTTCTAAAATTAGAGCCAAAAATCTGACTTTTGGGTCCTTGTGAGAAATTGCATTTTTCTGGTTTTTGGTTCCATACCCATGGCTTATGGCTTGTTTTATGCTATCTATGAGTTGTATAAATGAGTGTGAGTAGAGAATGTGAATGATGGGTTCACAGGACCCACGAGGAAGAAGTTGAGTGTTTGAAACCCCGTTGTATAGCATGAAAATGCCACGGTTGGTACTAGTTCTTTAGCAATAATATGGAATTGAGCCCAGAGGGAGGCTAGATAGTGTTAATATATTATGGTGTTACACACGACCCCTTATCAAGCTCTTTATGGAACCAATTTTAACACAATCTTAAGGTATTTCCTAGTGTTTCCAAATTAGAAGCAGTTGAAACTTAGCTAAAGAGCAGAGAAAAAAAGTACAAAACTAGCTTAAAAGTAGTCCTTAGCAAGCCCAAGGAGGATGAAAAAATTGGTAGATAAAAAACACGTAAAGAAAGAGTTCTAAAAGGTAGCTTAAGTGTTGGTTAAGCTTCACAAGTACAAACAACAATCCCTCACTAAAAGGTTTAACTACAAGTTAGCTCTTAGATTTTATGGCCCATTTCATATTGATGAGAAAGTGGGAATGATC
Organism: Erythrophleum fordii; assembly: GCA_032878935.1. NCBI lineage: Eukaryota > Viridiplantae > Streptophyta > Magnoliopsida > Fabales > Fabaceae > Erythrophleum > Erythrophleum fordii. The sequence continues at coordinate 22,583,724 of JAVQMF010000054.1, read as the reverse complement.
ACTTATCCCCTTAAGTTGCCAGATGACAATATGATACATTTAGTCTTTCATGTTTCTCTTCTGAAGAAGTTTCATGGTACATCATCTAATGTACAACTTGAATTACCCACTGCCATCACCCAACTTAAGCCATAACCTATAACAATTGTTAATCAAAGAATAATTTTCAAGGAAGGCATTAAGTACAATCAGGTATTAATGGAGTAGAACAATTGTGGAAGGAAGGAAGTTATATGGGAAGATGATCACACTTGTAAGAATTACACCCTTTTCTTAACCTTGAGGACAAGGTTGTTTTTGAACATGAGGGTATTGATATGACACAAGTAAAGGAGACACAAGTTTAGAAGAGTGCACAAAAAGAGACATGAATTGAAGAAAGTGCACAAAAGGAGAACGAGTTAAGGAGACACAAGTAGAGGAGATACAACTGGAAGAGAGTGCATAGAAGGAGATATGAGTTATAAAGAGTGCACAAAAGGAGTAATAACAAAGGTTCATAGTAAAAAGAAAAAGGAAGCCACCTATATGGTCATGTGACTACTATATTATAGGGAATTCACTATATAATGCACCACCAGTAGTGAGGGGGCACATGTTAACAAGAATAAAGTTAGTTACCAGTTGGCTAAGAGAGGCATGCATTAGGCATGAAGGGAGTGCATATTTGGTCTCTTGTTTATTGTCTTTTATATGGTAGGAGTAGAGAGAGAAAGGGAAGGAAAATTTGTTATCATTTTGTAAGGAGTCTTTTCTTGACTTGAACAAGGAAGATTTGCTTTATTCGTTTTACAAAATCAGTAAATTTAGTGTTTTCCTCTTCCTTATTTTCTTATTTATGTCACCATGATTTACACTACTCTAGTTTTATTTTGTGAAACCTATTACCATTCTTACAAAGGAGATTTTGGAAAATTTTCCTACTTTGATCAATGGTGTATCAAAGGAAGTCTTGGAGCCTCTTTCTTAAGATTAAGAATCAAAGGCAATAAGATTGTACTACTTGCTTCCAAATCTTTCATTGTCTAAAAACACAGAAGTAAGAAGTGGGATAGAAAAGGCCAAAATTGTTATCACAAAGTTGTAGCTTAAGCAATTAATTGAACAACAAGCTACTCACAACAAAGAAGGAATAAACAAGGAGGCTTGCAGATGTATTCTTAACATGCCTACATGGTACAAAGGTTTGTCATTAAGCAATTAGTGTAATACCAATGATTTCTTAGCTCATTCCATGCTATTTCTAGACCTCATATCAATCAACTCATACGAGAGGCAAGAAAATGGCATTAAAATATTGATTATTTTTGCGTTACGTCACGTATAAAAATTTCATTCGGTGTCATGTGGACCATGTGAACTCATAAAACACATTCCCATATTAAATTACATGGATACAACTCATTTTCATTATAAAATGTGGCTCACAATTCAAGAAAACTAAAATGAAGCATAAAATATGGGTGTTTATTTTTCGGACAGATTTTGCCTCTTTTCTGTCCAAATTTTGGAAAATCATAACTAATTCTAGAATATTTGAAAACATGCATTGTTGGTCATTATGGAATGCTACAGATGTCTACTTCACACTAAAAATATGTCCAGACCATAATAACTATCACAAAGGACGTTTGACATCCAAAAATGTCCAGAGGTCAAACTGCATTCTAGAACTATCACAAAATTCTGCAGTAAATTTTGAAAATGTCCAATTAATTCCAAAAAAATCTAATCCATACAAATGATACCAATCTAGAAAGCTATGGATGTTAGCTAGGGGGAAAAATATTTCAAAACTAGCTCAGACAGTCCAAGCCTCAGAATTCAATAGAACAGTAACTTAGGTTGGGCAAAACTCTTGATACTGGACAAAATGTTCAAAAATTCATATCTCCCTCTCTAGACTCCAAATGATGTGTTTCTAGTTAATACAAGTCACTGGGAATGTCTAGTTTATCTGTATAAAATTTAGTGGAAATTGGAGATCATTTGCCCTGTAAGTGATAGAATTTAATTTCAGACTAGTGCAACAGTACCAAGGGCCAAAACCAGAAAAATTCCTAACTTCAACAATTCGCCAAAATATTCCACAGACCTCCAAAAATTACCAACTTTAGTTTCAAAAAAGCTCTCAATAAGCTCTAGATGTATGCCAAATTTCAGACCAAGAAGAGCTCATTTGGACAAAAAGTGGTATAGCCTCTTGAAATGGCAAATTTTTGCCTCATATAGGTTACCAATTTGTCTAAATGGCTTTCTTAATTGTTTGGCACCTCTTGGACAAGTTTCAAAGCATAAATATGACTTGTAGAGACTACCCAAATGGTCCTAAACCCCATGCATCTTATTTTGATCTCTCAACATCTATTTATGCACTAAACACACATGTCATTCAAAGGTCCAATTACATAATTTCATTGATGTAATACTACATACATTATACATATAGTCTATATATCATGTTACATATGCTCAAGGTTTTACACAACCAAAAATAATATGTACAATGCTTCTGAGCATGTCATTACAATTTAAACTACAAATTAAACAAAGTGTAGCTATTTAGTGTTCTTGGCTTGCATTTCCTTGGCCTTGGGCACCACCTAGACATTTTAAGCATGAGAGGGAAAAGGGAGTGAGATTCCAAGAATCTCAATAGCTCACACACCCATTCACATCTCATCCAAGGCATACATACATCAAATATATGAATATACAAGCATAAAATGTGCAATAGATCCCATTTCATGCCACATCAACATGTCAAGACCACTTTCATGCTCTAGGGACTTTTGGTTTTGTCTCACCCCATTTTTAGGACTTTTGGATTTGCCTCACTCTTGACCTAGGGACTTTTGACTTAGCCTCACTCATTTAAGGGACTTTTGGCCTTGTCTCGCCCATGTCATGAGACTTTTGGCATCTTCTCACCTTCATTAAGGGACTTTGGCATCACCTCACCTTTATGAGTTCTTTCCACAACCATAGTCATTCAAAAAGACACATTGGTGCCAATGCAAACTCAAGACATCAAGTGGCATGTTCTTAAATCACAAGAGCATATACAAGTACACAACATATACATATGCACACAAGAATGCAAGAGAATGAGGTGGAGAGCTACCTTTTAATTGATGCAAGCTTACTTTGCCAATTCCTTTTCCTCCTTAGTCTCACAAGAGCACTTAGGTGGAGTAGGGTTCTCTTGACCTAGACATCATAAACATCACACAATTACCCACTTGAAGTAAGTCAAGACACTAGGTTTACTTTTAAACACACACTTGGTTCCATAATGGGCATATTAGTTCCATAAATGGTCCATTGAAGCAACTCATATCATCCAAGTTCTAGGCTTCATTCTCTTGTTATTTCTAGACTTCTTGGACTCATATAAGGTCCTTGGGACCATCACACATTCAATTGCACCATTGGAAGATCAAGTTACTTCATAAGGCACCATTATAGACACCATCGTCCCATCTCCCAACCTATGGCTCCTAAATTTTTCCCAATGGTTCCTCCCATCTTCTAACATCATATGGAGTCCCAAACCAAGGCTATAACAAATTAAAACACTTTCTAGCCCTATGAACCCTCCTTGGCCGAGACAAGCACAAAATTTGGTTTCTTGGAGTTTCACAATTTTCCTTGATGGGAGAGCCATTTAGGAATGTTTCTAAGGGTCTTAGGAGCTCAAGGAAACATTCAAATAGCCAAGGAAATTCTCACACAAAATCAGATTTTACAAAACCCTAAGAAAGCTTACACTTTTCTATCTTGATTTCCTTTGGTTTTTACTTAAATTTCTTGCCACATTCTTAATCCTTACAAAGAGGAGCAACCAAGATGAAGCATTAAGAATGGAAAAATACCTTAGTTTCTAGCTTGTTTTCAAAGGTTTTCTTCCTTGGTTCTCTTCTCTTTGGAAAATTTGAATTTTTCCCCTTAGGTCTAGACCAAAAATAGAACCAAATCATTAAAAAAATCCATGGAAAGAAAGGAGGAAGAGAGAGGAGAACAACATTAGAAGAAGATGGAGCAAGAAAATCCATGAAATTACCTAGTTTCTCCTTAGTTTTCTTCCTCTTTTTCTCCTCCTTCTTATGCGCCTAAGAGAGCAGAATAATTTCCTTATTTTGGGCAGAAAATTTTGTGCTTAATAAAAGGGAGAAGATGGAAGAAAAGTGTGAAAGTGTTTAGGACATTTTACAAGCTTTTATTTTCAATTTTGCCCTTTCATAATGGCAATTTTGTTTCGGCTTTGTTTTAACTTCTTTTTTAGAACTATCTTTTCCATCATAAAATTTAGATTTCCAATTTAATAAAATGCCTCTGGAATCACTCAATTTGGAGCTAAAACCTTACCGGACGAACTGGTCAAAGTTCGGGTTAACTGACATTGAAAAACCTACACTTGAGGGGCTTTACCAGTCATGGGGCTTCCTATAGTTTTTAGGGCTTCTAAGAACCTTGAGCAACTTAAAACTTTCATTTAAAAAGCTCTCCTATGTGATTTTTCAAAAGTTGCATTTATTTACGAAAATACCATTACGTTTCATCAATTTTTGTCGCAAATTGTTTCTCCATCCTAACTCCATTTTTCTTTCCATCTGAGCCTAGAATTATCATTTTTAGGAGTTTAAGACTCAACCCAAATTTTTTGGGACATTACCTAGATCATTTCAGAGGACTTATTTTTATATGGCTCATTTTGTCGTTTTACGAAAATTACGTTCGTTACAATTAGCATATTTTTTTTTTTTTAAAAAAATATTTTCTTCTTGATCTCTTATTGTTAAACGCTTCTTTATAAAGAACCTAATGGCCTCAACATAAGTGTCTTGGAACCTAGTATGTCCTTGTTGCTACTTTAGACATCAACATCATATTTGGTTGCATGAGTAAAAGGTATAACATATAATATGATAGAAGCTTACTAAAATGACCTTTATCAGCACCGTTAAAAGCATCATACTCACCAATGTAGTGAAGAGTTGTAGTAACAGGTCATAATAAAAGGATTCTATCAAAAGCAATTGCCTGTTCCTCCCTATAGGTAGATCTAACAAACATATGTGTGTGTGTATAATTTTTTAAAAATTCAATTATATGATGTTGACCTTGTCAAAATTTTACAAGGTGAGCAATATATATATTTATATATATATATATTTATATATATATTTATATTTATATCTATATCTATATCTATATATTAGTAAGGCTAGTGTATAATTTTTTTATTATTTATTATATTATATTTTTAATATATAAAATTTTAAAGTGTATATAATTATTATTAGTTTGACTATAGATTGACCATGGTTGAATCATGAATCATGAACAAATACCTCCATTAGTTTGATAACTAATCTAGTTTTAAAATATTTTATTTAATTATTTGAAATAATTAATTATTATTAACTATAATTATTTAAATTTAATTTTTTAATGGGAATCACAATTAATTACTGATTTTAATTAATTTTCTTGTACTTTAAGTTTTTAATTTATTAAATTATTACATTTAATCTAAAAAATGGAATTAATGAGCTACTAAGGATTATTTTCTTCGTTGAGAACTACATACTTCATAGTCTATATTGGCCACTAGAATAGGATCCTACTAACTACATCTTAGCAAGCATAGTTTAGTTCCAACATTGTAGTTGTAATGAAAGCTTCAGGTCACCTACTTCAAACACATAAAAATGACATTATCACCAAACCATTTTATTTATCAAAATTATCATACCTTCACACTTATATGAAAAGGTTAGGAAGGTTGAATTTTGTAAGCATTGAATGTGAGAAGTTTATGCAAACATTGTTTGATACTATATATGTGTATATGTGATCCTGTTGGATTTTGAGCTGACTATAATGGGTTGACTCATAATTGACCCAATTTTCTAAGAAAGAAAATTAATTAATTAATTAATTAATTAATTATTAAATTATTTGAATTTTGTTTTTGAATTTTGAAATTTACAAAAAAATTAAAATGGGTTGGTTATTTTTATGGGACGTTTTTTTTTTTTAAATAAAAAGAGGAAGTGACCAACAATTATGGACTAAATGTGTAGTGTGTGATTTGATCATGAAAACTACTTCTCTCTCTCCCTTTTTCTCTTCTTTATGAAAAAAGAAGAGAGGACACAAACAAGAGAGAAAGAAAGAACATAGAGACATAAGTCTCTATGATTTTCTCTTTCTCAGACTATGTGTAAGTTCCTCTAATGACTCTCATTGGTGCCACATAGGGCAGAGAATTTCGAAAAGATCTACTTTTGTAATAGGTAAGTATCATGATTCCATCATTTATATCAAAGCCTTGTTGGCTGAAAATTTTCTATCCTCTTATGATTTCATAAGCTTATATTGAGTTATTTTCGTGTATTTACTTTGAATGAAGTTTAAAATGCATGAAGGTAGAAATTGAACCTTAGAACTCTAATGGCATAATTTGATAAAGAACAAATTAGGCCACAAAATTTATACCATAGGTAGCTTATATAGTAAAGAGTTTATGGTAGAAATTTGGTAGAAAATGGATCAGCTATTAGGGATAAATTTGGACTTGAAGGTTTTGAAAAGTCTTGGTGGAACAACTAACTTTTGGGAGCTAGTGTTCTAACCATAGACCACCAATTGGTGCAAACCATACACAACTAGAAAGATTGTCAATGCCACCAATTTCGTCCAATTTGGATGAAAATTGAACAAGATATGACAATTTGAATTTGGAGCCTTGAATTTATTTTTTAGGAAAACATGTTCAACTAGCCAATTTTTTAAGGTAGTATTTCATTCCTTAGGCCATGACTCTATGCAAGCCTTATACCATTAGAAAGTTCATTTTGTGAACTTTCCAATGACATATATTTTGTTTATTTTGGAAAAGAAAAGAAGGAGATATGGCTCTTCAAACATGGAGGTTTTAAACTAAAATTCTAAAAATTTCTAGAAATTTTCTATGTCTGGAGGTTTAAGATGAAATGGAAATCCAACTCTAAGGGTGGTGTCATACCATAATATAATAGCACAATATTCACATTTTAATGTACATAAACATTAATTTATCTTATATTTAGCACTTTTAGCAGTAGAAAACACCTATATTATAGGCTCATTTTCTTAAATCTTGCATAAATGCATAACTTTAAGATTCCAAACTCAAATTCCATCCTTAACATAGTTTCTCAATCAGAAACATCACAAAAAGAAGTTAGGAATTTGGGTTCAAACTATGCATTAACAAACTAGCACCATAATATCATTTTTCATGGTTCCATAATTCTATAACAATTTTCAAAAATTAATATCTTAAGCTAGAGAGCTCCAAATCATGTAGATTAGGACTCTATGGAAAGCTCAAGATATGAAAAATATGACATTAAAATTTTAGATGAAAAAAATTCATTTAGGCCAAGAAAATCTAATGGAACAATACTATTGTAAGATCTTCATGCATATGCAAACCTAAAACTTTGGAAATGCATATCTTGAGCTACACAACTCCAAATTAGGTGATCTCAGTGGATATGGAAAGCTTATAATGTCACCTATATGTTTGTAAAATTTCATAAGTACTAGAGTTCATTTGACTCCTTAAAATTACAAAAAATCAGAACTAGTCAAATGAACAGTACTAAACAGTTTCTTCATTTTCTAGCCAATTTTGAAAAATCATAATAAATTATACAAAGCTTAAAAAATTATACCCTTTAAATCAATGAAAAACTATAAATGAGATCTAAATACTTGCTGAAATTTATGCAAAAATGCATTCATTTTATCTGGTTTTGGTTCAGGGATAGATTATGGCTCAAAATGGCATCAAAGTAGCATTAAGGTTCAAAATGGCTTCTTACATAACTTGTGACCATTTGAGCATGTCCCAAGCATGAAATACAGCATGTAAGACCATCTCAACAAGTCCCAAACATCATGCATATCAAAATGACCTATAAACTTGGCCTTATACACACTTTCCATGCCACACACATACCTAAATCACATATTCTTGCATTTCCACAACTATAATTGACATTTACAACATAATCTCAAACTTTTACATGTGTCAAGGTTTACATTGCACAAATAATATGTACAAACTCCTTTTGACAATATATTACTCAAATTGTCAAACTATTGTCAAAGTAGCACACATCATGTTTAGTCTCCATTCTTTGTTCCTTGAGAGTTCCCTAGACATAGTTTGAGATAATATGAGGAGGAGTGAGATTCCAAGAAACCCAATAGCTGAAAACATCCTTCAAATACACTTATATGGCATATTTTCATGTCAAAGAAAGAAAGCATGCATCATATTCATCTAAACATCTAACATAATCACATTTATGAAATCAAATTGATCCATCAAGGTCAAAAACAAGTTTTAAGGACTTTTGGTCTAGCCTCACCGAATTATGTAGGACTTTTGGATTAACCTTATCCATTTTAGGGATTTTTGACTTAGCCTCACCCATTCCATGAGACTTTTGGTCTTGTCTCACCCTTACTTTGGGACTTTTGGCTTTACTTTACCTAATTTAAGGGACTTTTGGCACAACCTCTTTTATTAAGAGCTAATCACATTCCAAATGCATTTTATGAAACATAATGGTACCATATTATCAAACCAATAGCAATTGGTAGTTTTATGGTTCAAACACATATATAAGTAATCAATGATAATCAAACAACTAAGATAAGTATACAAGAATGGATAAAGAGCTATCTTTCTCAATAAGCCCAAAATTTCCTTTTTGGTCTCTTACTCCTTCATCTCGGCCTTACACACACCTTTGGGAGAGTTGTCATTTGCTTAGCCTAGACATGTCAAATAAGGGATAAATGCATAAATGGAACCATTTCTAACCTCATAGAAGCCTTATATAAGCTACTTTTAGTTATAGGCTTCCATATGGCTCTATATTGTAGCATAATGAAGTAACTCATATAATTCATCATCTTAGCTCCAATTTCTCACTCAATTTAAATTACATGATTCCATTTAAACTCATTGGAGTTATCACAAATTCAAATTAAGGAGCTTAACACTAAGTTGCTTCTTTATGTATAATGAAATCTTAAACTTCTAACTTCTAGAATATGATTCTTAAATTCAAACCAATGGTTCTTTTAGTGTTATAATTCATATCTAAACCATTTTTATCCTTAGAATCAAAGAAAACTCTCCCTAGGTGCTTCCTTTAAAGCTTGGCCAAGACACACACACATAATGGCACCCATGGAGTTTCATTCATTTTTCTTGGGAATTTGGCATCCATGAAGCTTCCTAGGTCTCTTATGAGTTCAAATATACTTTTACATAAATTAAATTATCATTAGAAAGCTTCATAAATTCCTAGGTGCAATCAAAACCCTAATTTCTCATATAGGCATTTCATGCTTTCTTACTTTGTCCTAATGGCAAAATCTTAATCTCCACATTTCAAAACCTTAATTCTTAACATGATTCAATGAAAAACTAGCCCTTCCCACGTTCCTCCTACAGTGGCCGAACCCATAAGGTGATGGAGAATCAAGGAGGAGCAATCTTCTATACCAAAGCATATATCAAATGAAATGGCTTTTCATAATGATTAATTTGGTGTTTGGTTCCTTGTTAAAAGCCCTTTTCTATATAAGTTTAGATTCAAAACACCTCCCTTTGAGATGTCAAAACCATAGAGAAAAAGTGAGAAAGAATGAAAACTAGACAATAAGAATATCATAGGCAAATTCTTTAAGTTTCCTTACCTTAGGTGGCTTCAATCCCCCTTAAGTTTTAGTGTTGCTTGGGGCATCCTTTGGGTTTGGTTTAGAGCCAAAAATTTTAGCCAAATGAAGGAGAAGAAGATGGAGGAAGCTATTTATATGAACGAGCTAGGCCTTTACAATTTTTAAATATTCCAACTTTGCACTTGAATTTGATTTCCTTGATTTGAGCTCATTTCAACTCTTTTTTGAGAACCATCTTTACCATCATAAAATTTAGATCCTCTAATTCATAAAATACCTTTGGTTTCACATTAATTAGATTTAGAACAATTTCGAACGATCTAGTCAAAGTTTCAGTCAATCGATGACCTAAATTATATATCAGAAGGGTTTTAATTATCCTAAGGATTCCTATGATTTTTAGGACATCTAAGAACTTTGGAAAACTCAATTTTCCCATTTAAAGCTTCCTCCTTTGAGTTCTTAAAAAATTACCTTATGATTTTGCCACTACATTATTCTTTAAATTCATTTAGCTATTTTGGCTCCAATTTCGAGCTATTCTTAAGCTCTTACCCATATTTTTAAATATTATAATTAATATTATAATCTCAATTAGTCTCAATTCACTTTACTCTGGGGTCTTCATTTATTAATCAATTGATTCTGATTTTGATTTCTCGGAATTCATAAGGCCTATGACCGTTTGTAAGTAACTCATTCCACTCTTTAGGAATTATTTTGAATTTTTAAATTATAGGATATTACAAGTGGTGTGTTACACTATGACATATTGAGGATTCTTCTTATATGTATGAGTCCATTAATGGCAAAATAATGGTAATCAAACTTTTAGCATCAGAAATTTTAGCTACTAAAAGTATCAAATGACTCTATAATACTTAAATATGGATTTTCACCATTTCACCTCATAAATTCATGCATAACTAATATATTATAACTAATATAACATGTATATGTAGACTAAACTCATAAAGAAGATCATTTGTTCAAATTTTCCATAGAGCACATTGTGAGGTCCAAATTTTCAAAATTCATAACTTGAGTTATATAATTTCGATTAAAGTGAATTAGGTGTCTTTAGAAATTTTATGATGTGAAATTTGTACTATAAGAATTTTAAATCAAAATGAATCCATTTGGTCCCTTAAAAGGTGTAAAATCTGAGACTAAATTAATATGAATAGTAACTACACTTGATAGCTTTTTAAGGCCAAATATGAAAATTTACCAAATATTCTGTAGAGTTTCAAAAATTATAATATTTGATTTTATAGAAAGCTCTAAATGTCTTCCAATTGCCTACCAAATTTTAGTACAAATTTGCTCTTTAAGGCTATTAATGGTAGATTGATATTTTATAACCCAAATGATCAAAAGTTTGGTTCCAAATGATAAAAAATGAGCTCTAAAATATCATTTCTCATTATGAGCAAATTTCAATCCCTATTTGCATCATGTGGCAATGATTCATCATAAGAAATTTTCCTTGCAACTAAAAATAACTATTCCACATGCAAGAATACACATAAACTTTATAAAATCTTATAAGTCAAAATATGTTTTATCGTGTCATACATATATTAGATAGTCATATTTGAATTTCAATACGTCACAATATTGGATTACACATTCACATATACAATAATATCTCCTGGGCTAATTTCTTTGTTGTAAATAACTTTGCATGTCACCTAGCCATAGTTAGTAGAGAGAAGGAAAACTGAAATTTAAGGAGTTAGTGGAGATAATGAAAACTGAGATTTAAAGAATCCCAGTAGTTAATCTAACATTCGAACATACATATAGTTCACTCAAGCATATGGAAACAAGCATATATGTTATGCAATCATAGCTAAGCATACACAAGAGAGCAAATCAATGCTTTGAAGACTTTTAGCCTATTCTCACCAAACATCTAGGGACTTATGGTCTAGTCTCACCTACATTTAAGGACTTTTGGCCTAATCTCACCTAACATTTAAAGACTTTTGGCTCAGTCTCACCAATCAAAGAGCCACCCTCATCACAAATGTAAATGAGTGTCATGCAATTGCATATTTTATTCAAACAATCAACAATTATATAATTGCAAACAATGTACACATGTGTTCAATATACTCAAGCAATCCAACCATATCTATAAGAATGAAGGAAAAGTTACTTTAACAGTAACAAATAATCAAATCCCTTTGTCTTCTTTTCTTAGTTCCATGGCCTCACACACACACACTTTGATATGGTTTCACTTGTTTGGCCTAGACACATCAATTAAAACATAACTTAATCAATTAAGACATATTCAACCTCATGTTATTAATATATACACAACCTAGGTCCATAGGTATAGCTTAAATTCACTCTGGATGCCTTAAAAAGTAACTTTTAAAATTCAAATTTTAGGTTTCAAAATCTCACCATATATGAGCTTCACAACTCTAATGGAACTCATTAGGACTATCAAAATTACACTAAAGCAAGTTTAGAGTCATATGATCTCATTAGACATTCTTAAACTCTAATTTTTCACTTATGAAAATAGAGTTCCTAAATTCATTTCAATGACCCCATTAGTGTTTATATTTCATATCTAGACCATTTAAAACCTTAAAATCAATAAAATAATTTCCTATATATCTAGTCCCTTTCTTGGTTGAGACCTAGTCCTTAGTCCTTTTTCTTGGAACTTTGTTTGCTTCTTAAGAAATTTGATAGTTTTAGGATCTTTATAATTCATTTTTAACTCAATTATGGTATTAGAGGGATTGATTAACTCTCTTAGGATTTTAAATCTCTTAAGGACAAAAAAATCATACCTACATTTATCATATGCTATAACTTACAATGTTAAAGGACCTTGTACTACTAATAGAAGATCCTGTTGACAAAGTTTCAAATTTCATAATGTAAAAATCTAAGATCTTGTCAACAAGATTCTAGACTTAGGAGATCTCTGTTGGCATACCTAGGGGATCTCTATCTTATATACATGGAAACACATATTCATAACTTTGTTCTTCTAATTACCATACAAATTCACATCTCGTTGTGAAGAAACAGAAGCCACCATAGGTACAATTCATCTAAGTTTCTAGACCTATTTTTATGAGAATTCTTTCCCTCATAAATGTCATATAAAAATCATAAAAATTCATAGAATGACTCCTTATTATGTTAATCACAAGCCACTAAAATAGTTTTCAAAAACTCCCGTGGATATCCCCTTAACCAACACTCTTTAAACTATTACTTTGTTTAAACTCACTGCACACTATCCCTTCTATTTTCTGACTTTGTGACCCTATTAAACGAGTTCAAAAAATTCTAAGAATTTTCATATCTATGTTTATATGTCTTGGCTACCTTCCTATAAAATTTGATGCTTTAATTCCTTCATTTACCTATTTAACAAGATTTACTATGAAATCTACTCAAAGTTGTTCCATACAGAAGCTAAGTTAAATTAGTATGTCATTTCCTTGATCTAACCTATTCCAACAATCCTATAACTTTCCAGACCTTTAGTCCAAAGGAAGGAGAACTCATTATAAAAATTTTGACATAGAAATCCCATGATAATGATAATAAGTTTCATGCAAAAACAATAATTAAAGTTACTTTTCCAAATCAAGCAATACTTCAGCTAAACATCGTCGTAAGCTTGCACTAGAAGTTATACATGTATAATTATCTTATAGATGCACAATAGGGGATTACAAAACAACATTGCATACTCAAAAATAAAATCATGCCTTAAACATTTTACACTACATAGAGGATTTACAAGACTAGTTATAAGAACAAAATACTAATTTAGTTTTTGCTTGTTTGGCTTTGTCTGAGGCATAACTAATGCCTGAAAATAGTTAGCTTTATAATGAGATGAAATCCTAGTAGATAACATTATATTCAAAGAGCATACATATAAATGACACTAAATAGTATCTAGGATACATTCGATGCACAATTTAATATAGAAGCATGTAATATCCAAACAGCAGTATATATTTGTTCGTTAGGCTAATGTACTTCAGTCATTGGCCAATAATAGTGATCTAGTACTCATAAACTTTAGTGGACATATGCAACCATCATAACATAGAAAATTCAAGAATTTATCTAGTGCAATTACGTAAACAACAAAATGAATACAGTGTTAACTATCTATTTTGTTATCGTTATTCTATCGAGTTATTTCTTAGCCTTTGTTGCCCCAATTGCTTTCCTAAAATTTCAATCACACATTGCCTTAATTAAGAGCAAGTCATGGTTAATATTTACATTTAAATTAAACTAGTAATTCCCCGTACATAACTCCTAATTCCCTTCTGTTTGTTGGAGATTGAAATTCCTAATTGTAAGCAGTCATATTTTGTTTTCTTTTCTCCTTATTAATTAGATACCAACTAAATTGATTATGTGGATTCCAAGGCCTTAAGGTTTAGTCCATAATCCTTATTTACATTGTAATTGATCCTTAATCACTAATGTCACACCATGATTTATTAGGCTCTATGTTCCCATATTCACAGTAACTTTCAAGTGCAAACAAGGAAAAACCAAGAAAAGGGAATAAAACAATGCAATTTCCTTGTGTAACATCGATGTTCAAGAATTAAATTTATGTCTCATGGATCTCGTGAGCTCAATCACAACATTTTTTAGTCATATTATATCCATATAAATCATAAAAATCATAAAACAATCCATAAACCATGGGCCAGAGACCAAAAACTAAAAAAATCCATGTTTTAGCCTTGGGTCCAGAATTCAGTTTTCTGCTAGCAACTTTGGAAAATCATAACTAATTTTAGAAAAATCAAAATTAAGAAACTAATAGCTTTTTGGAAAGCTCTAGATGTTAAATATATACTAAAAATAATTTCAAGCCATGAAAACATTATTTGGACCACTTTTAACAATAGGAAAGAGACAGAGGTTGAACTACCCAACGTTTCTGATACAACTTACTGATATAAATTTTAAAAATTCATAACTAATTCTACAAAAATCCAATATGGGAAAACTAAGTTGAAAAGGTAAAGATGTTAACTAAAGGGAAAAAATAGTTTTAGGACAATTCAGAAGTATTCAGACCCTAAAAATTGATGGAACAATACTAGGGGTCTAATTATCTAACTAGAATAAACCTAAAACTTCAAAAAAATGTATCTCCCTCTCTAGACCTCTAATTGAGGTGCTTCTAATTGTATAGGTCACTGTGATTGTCTAGTTTCTCCATGTAAAATTTCATAGCCATTGGACACCATTTTTCTCATAGATGACAAAGATAAAATTTCTATCCATAATGCATAGTGACAGTACCAAAATGGAAAATTTTGCCAACTTTGGAAATCCACTCAATATTCTTTAGAGCTCCAAATATTATACACTTTAGCTTTCCAGAAAAACCTAGACAAGATCTAAATGTAGGCTAAAATTTCAAAACAAGAAGAACTCATTTGGACAAATTTTGTCATAGCTCCCAACTAGGGTCCATTTTGCATCTCATAAGGCACCAATTTGGTCCAAATGGTCTCCCAAGGCCTCTACCACATTTTGAGCAAGTTTTAGAGCATAAAAACAACATGTAGGAGGTCTTAAGGTCGAAACTACCATACATCATAATTTCCCTATGCTATATGCAAGAATGCATTAGGATATATAAGCCATCCAATATCCAAAATTCACATTTACATTAATTTGGTACCAAATGTGGTTCATACATCATCCATACATGATTTTACATTTGTCCAAATGTTTACAACTCAAAAATAATATATACATAAGCATTGTGGCATTTCTTTACATTCAATAGCTATATAATTGACACCATTGTCCTAACATAGCCAATTAGGCTTCATGACTTCCATTCTTTGGCTCTTGAGTGAGATAGGAAAGGGAAGGGGATGAGATTCATGGAATCTTAATAGCTCATACACCCATTCAAGTACACATTCAAGGCATGCAACATGTCAAAGAGTGTGAGTATACTTTCTCAATCAACCATAAAGCATTTAAATCACATTTCCATGCCACAAAGTCACAACAAAGTCAAGAATGAGCTCTAGGGATTTTTGGTTTAACCTCACCTCATTTCTAAGACTTTTGGATTAGCCTCACTCTTGGCTTAGGGACTTTTGACTTGGCCTCGCCTATCCATGAGACTTTTTGCCTTGTCTCACCCATGCCTAGAGACTTTTGGCATTTCTTCACCTATATCAAGGGACTTTTGGCATCACCTCACCCTTACGAGCAATTTCACAAACAAGTAGCATTCAAGAAAGCATATTAGTACCAATACATCAACATAGTATCAAGTGGCATGTCTCAAGTTACAAATGCACACACAAGAATACAATGACACATAACCAAGAATGCAAACAAGAATAGGGTAGAGAGTTACCTTGATGAAAATCCAAGCTTTACTTTGATTATTCCTTCCCTTTCTTGGTTCCACAATCACAAATAGATGGGTCTTGATTTCCTTGGCCTAAAGATAACAAATAACACTCAATTATACTCTTGGAACAATCTTAAACATTAAACTTATACTTAAGAAGCATACTTTGTCCCATTAGTCTCATATTGGTTCCATTAATGGCCTAATGAAGCAACTACCATAATTCAAGTTCTTAGCTCCAATTCTCTTATCATATCTAGGCCTCTTGACCTCATTTAAGGTCCTTGGAGCCATCATGCACTTACTTTCAAAAGCCTAGGTACATGTTACTTCTTAAGGCTACATTATGGAAGCCATAGTCTCATCTCCCAATCTATGACTTTTAAATTTTTTCTGAGGGTTCCTCCTACCTGCTTCCATCATACAAAGTCCTAACCTAAGCTTAGAATGAATTAAAACAGTCTCTAGCATATTCTTCTAGCTTAGCCCAAAACTATAGGGGAAGAAGGCGCCTATGAACTTTTTGATTTTTCTTGATGGAAGGGACACTTGGAAGGCTTCCTAGGGGTCTTAAGAGCTCAAGCAAACACTCACATAGGTTAGGGAATTCATGGATCAAAACAAATTTCACAATGTCTCTGTGAATCCCTAACTTTTCTATCTTGCATTTTCATGGTTCTTTCTTTGTTTTCTTTGCACTTACTTACTTCTCACACTCTAAAACCTATAGATCACCCATGCTAGGACCATAATTCATCCTCCCTTGGTTGGTCTCTATATGGGACGAAATACACACCAAGTGGACAACCAAGGAAGTGCAAAAGAAACCAGGAGAAGTACCTTGATTCTAGCTTGTTTCCAAGAGCCTTTCCTCTTGCTTTGGCCTTCTCTTTCAAAGTCTAACTTTCCCCCTTTGGTTCAAGGCTAAAATAGAACTATATCATCCACCAAAACCATGGAAAGATGAAGTAAGAAGAGGAGGATGAAGTTTCAAGAAGAAGAAGCATGAAAATCCTTAAGATTCCTTACCCTTTTTAGCTTCTTTCTCTTTTTTCTCTTGGCCCTCTTTTGCATCTCTCTTGTTAGCCTCTTTCTCTATTTTGGACAAGCTCAAAGTCGGTTAAGGAGAGACTAGAATTTTGGACGTCTAATATACAGAGGTTTCAAGAAGCATTTGTTTTGCAAAATTTCATTTATGTCCCTTATATTTATCATTTTTGTTTTAGCTTCATTTTAGCTCCTTTTTTAAAACCATCCTTTTCATCATAAAATTTAGGTTCGCAATCTTATAAAATGCTTTTGGAATCACTTAATTTGGAGCTAAAGCCTTCCCGAACGAACTGGTTAAAGTTTGGTAAAGTGACGTTCAAAAACGTATACCAAAGGGATTTTAACTGTCTCTAGGCTTCCCATGGTTTTTAGGGCCTTTGAGAACCCCAAAAAGCTCAAATTTTCCATTTAAAAAGTCCTCCTATGAGTTTTCCAAAAGTTGCTCATATTTATGAAAATGCCACTATTATTTCAATAATTTTATTAAACCACTCCAGCTCCAGTTTTTGGGTAACTCAAGACTCAAAACCTCATTTTTCATTATTTAAGATTTTATTATAATTTTATTTGACTTCAAATCATTCACTCAAGGGGACTTACTTTTATATTCAGTGTGTTTGCATGTTTACGGAGAAACCAAACATTACATTTCTCATGTTTATGGTGAAGGGACTAGATGTTACAACTAACTTTCATATTCTCGATATTCATTTCAAATTATATCAATATAAGTATGTACTTTATCTAGTAGTCCATTGTATGATTCCATTTAGTGTGTAATTATCTCTCCTATGTACTGCTCTTTTCTATCATTCCTTTTAATCAATTTAGAACATTTCTAACATGTTATTCTCACGGCCAACTAAGTGTACATGATTTCTTTCCACTTATCTCAAATTCTCGGCCTACTTGGTTTCAAAAGGAATGATTTAAGCATTTACCTTAAAGTGCTCATGGCTTCTTCCCCAAGTTCTTCTAGTGTTTGTTTCCTCAGTATTCTATAGCTGTCCCACAATAATGAAGCATTCTAATTTATCAATTCAACTAGTTAAGCAAAAGTAGTTAAGGAGTTTAGATGTTTTTCCTATGCTTACCTTCCAATGAGCCTTCTTGTAATTTCTTCTACCTTCATGGTTTGCCTTTTGTTTTGCAACTCACTAATTTACCCGAACCTTTGTCTCCTTCCTCTCAATTCTATTCTCGACCTAAGTGGATCAAAAGTGAAAGAGAACCATGGCAATGACAGCTCATGCTTTTTCCCACCAAGATGAAAGTAGTGGAATCAGGTAAAACATATTGATTTCTTCCTTCCACTGCTTGGTAGCATGCAAGGTGTGTAATATCCAGTCCCTCGAAAATGCAAGAAAACATAAGGAAATGCGAGAAACATAACATACAGTTTCTCCGTCAACGTATAAAATTTACTGGATACAGAAGGGAGTCCCTAAAATAGAGTAAATTGAGGTCCAATAAAATTAGAATAATATTCTAGACCACAAATAATAATGAGTCAAGGCCAGAGGTGCCTTAAAATTGGGGCCAAAATAGATGGAAAAAAAAAGGGTTCTAAAGAGTCTCCAAAGTTAAGTATGAAAGAGTCAGGGACTAAAATGCAAAGAAAAGTTATGTGTAAGGAAAAATGTATAAATTGCCCGAAAGTTCAGGGAACCCTAGTTTCACCCTCTACTCGTGGCTTTAGGTACAAATATCAAAAAATCGAGCAAGAATCTCATAAATCCGTGACCACGGTTAAACTTCGTTTGATGAGACAGGTCCAATGACATCACATTATCTAGATGGCCGGGCGAGATTCGATCCGGGATCCAGTTAGCCTGATCAGTAGCCATGAGCAAAATAGAAAAAGGAAGTTGTAACAACTATAGAAATAGAAATAGATAAAGGGCTAAGAAACCCTGAAGGAGTTTCGAAGACTAAATTGTAATAAATGAAAATTTTATAGTACAATCATAATACAGAATGGTAAAAATTTCACCTAAAGACCCGGTTGTCTGATTGACACCGAAATTTATGAGGATTGAGGTTAAGGGCCCCTGATCCATGTTTGAAGCTCAGTATGACCAGAAAGTAGAGGAAATAATATTTATAAATTTTAGAAAGTCTAAAGGTATGTATTGTACTATAAAACCTTAATCGGGCCCAGACACCAATTTTTAGATTGCTGTAAGGCCCAATAGTCGATTCTAAAGGCCCAAAAGAGAAGAAAAGATATAATTAGAGTTTTAGAGAAGATGAAACCCAAATATAAATATAAAATGAAAAGGAAAGAAGAAAAGGATTTTAGTTATTTTAAAGAATTAACCATGGTTAAGTTAGAAACTAACTATGGTTGAATTAAAAGTTGACCATGGTTGAGTTAAGGAAATTAACCATAGTTACTATCCATAACTTAAGGGCTAAGAAAAGGCATCCAACTATGTGACCAAGGAATTTTTGGAAGAAGATATTTAGCATGAAATTAGAAAATCAAAAGAAAAAAAGGAATGGAAGGCTAAGATTTGATCTTGAAAAGGTTGATCCAAGGGTCCAAATTTAGTATGACCATTTAACTTCATTTAAATTCATCTCCTTCACCTCCATTCCACCATTTTCATGCCACACACAAGGGAGAAGGAGAGAAAAACGTGAAGAAGGAGAGCAAGGGAGAAAAGATGGAAGAAGAAGTGAAATCAAGCAAAACTACCACCATTCTTCACCAAATTTCTTCATCTTCTTCATCCTCCAACCATTTTCTCCAAAGGGCAACTGCATATTCATCTTTTCTTAAAGGTGGATTGTTGCTCTAAGTGGGAAGAGAAGGGATCTTAGTGTGAGAAAAGCAAAGGAACCAAGGATTAAGCTTAAAGAGTAAGTTTTCACCACCTTGCACTTGAAAATCACATGGTTTGAGTTAGTTTTGTTAAACCCTAGCTATGAGTCACTTTTGGATAGCATATGGATCATTAGAAATGGAGTTTATATATTGAATATGAAGGCCTTGAAATGAAGTTTATATGTTGAACATGAAGGCCATATGAACTTAGTTATTGTTGTTATGTGCTAGGACTTTGAAAAATACAAAGATTGTAATTTTTGGGAAAATAGAAATCATAGGGAGATGCTGTCCAAATTTTTCCAAAATTTTTATGATGTTTTCTTAATTTCTTAAAGTCATGTATACCAAATTTAAAGTCCTAAAACATAAAGTATGAGGCTATGGAATTTTTAGAACCAAAGAAACTCACTTTTAAGCCTAAAACGAAGCTAAGTTATGTTATGACCAGAACGTGTTGTTGGGGCTGGAATTTCATAATTTATCCATTCCAATGGATTAAAAAGGGTGTTTTTAGCTAGGAATACCTATGGAAAAGCCCCTAAAACTCATGAAATAAAATTTCTAAATTTTAGCCAAGAAATGTGCACTATTCGGCCATAGTGAATGGGAAGGGAAGGAGTTGGATTTTTCCAATTCCAATGGTCCCATTAAGTTTAAAAGGGTCATACTACATTAGAATTTAAGGTTTGTATGTTGATTGTGATGAATTATCATTATGATTATAAGGTTTGATATTTGTTTTAGGAACTCCAAAAGCAAGTAAACCAAGTTCCAAGGATTGAGGAGCAAAGTTTGCTAAGGTAGTAGTTTTCCTTTCTCTTTCTTTAAGCTTGTATGTTTGTATAATGATGAGTGTTATGCTATATCAAGTTGTTATTTATGCTATAAGATGAGACATGTATGTTTAGATCATGCTTGGCCTTGTATGAAATTCCTCGTATTCCTATATAGTATGTGGCACCTTGATTGGCATTATGTTATATACTTACATGCTAGCTTGTGAATGAGATTGGTTTACTACTATTGAGATTTCATAATCTCAACCCAAATATACCCCATGCTAGGTCCAAGTTCAAGCAAAGAAAGGGCAAAGAGTGTGGAGGTATAAATTGAGGACCGCACTTTTATGCATCACATTTTGTCATGTAATTAAATATCTTTGGATTATGGTATGTATGAGTTATGTTATAATGCTGTATAATAATAAGGCATGTAACAGAAAGCCATGTATATACCGAACCATGAAGTAAAAAGAAAATTTTAATCAGTTCAGGTTTTCATTGACTCCTTTAAGTTTTATATGAGGTATTTGTAGTGGGAAATGTGTTATATAGTAAGGTATGACAAGGTGTCATTCTCTCCATCCTTCCCCTTCCAAGTCGTGTCCTTGAATGGGTAATACATGATTCCCACGGCTGAACACCATTTAAATAACCAAGTGAATGTAAATGCTCTTGTATGATAACAGCATTAAAAGGAAGTGATTGAAATAATTAAATAACCATTCCACCTACTTCTCATTTGGTGCTAGATAATGTGGCAGCATGTGAATGTTTCTTTTCCACCTAATTCCATATGTAAGTGATATTAAACTCCCACGACTAAAAAGAGGTGAGCAATGACCAGGTACTATATATATATATATATACACACACACACTAAAAAAAAATAGCTAATTTGAGAAGGAATTTATTTCTGTCGCAAGTTCATCACAAATTTCTTCACAAAAATTTGCGATGGAATTATTGATGAAAATTTTTTTTCACAAAAATTTTTGTCGCTAATCCGTCACAAATAAGTTAGCGACAAAATTAAGCGATTTCATCACTAAGGAATAGGATAGCCAATTCGGGTTTTGCGCTAAAATTTTGTGATGGTAAATTTTGTTGATAATTTGGCGACAAAATTAGTGACGGAATTTCCATCACAAAATTTTTCGTTGCTAATTCGTCACTAATTCCGTCGCAAATCTTAATTTGAATTTTTTAATACTTTATATGATATAATAATTTATATACATATACTTGTTGGAAATGATTTAAATATTATTAATTTTATAGAAATCTATAATAATTTAATAATTTATATAATATAATTTAAATTATAAATTAATAATTTAATAAATAAAAAATGAGATAAATACCAATGTGTTTAATTATTCTAAGGTTAACAAGGGCTTTTTGTTTTTATTCAAAATTTAAAAATTATTTATTTTAAATCATATATTAAAATAAATATAAAATATTTAATTAATTAGAAATAAAAAAACTTGACAAATTTAAAATCATAATTTAAACAAATGTATATAAGGAATGATTTTACTAAAATATAAAAAAAAATAGAAAATAAGAAATAAATAAAAGTTAAGTAAATATTTAACTACAAAATAAAAAGATAATATTAAAAACATATGACCATATGTCTCTTTTTCAAGATTTTACAAATATTAAAAATGACTCCACTCGTTTACTATACTTTAATTATGTTACTTGTCGCTCACCTATCTCTTCTCCTAATTGGTTTTCCCTCTTTTACATGCTATTAAATCTTAGTTAGATTCATACCTTATTCCTCTTGTCTTTATGTTTCTTTTTGCATTTTCCTAAGTGATTGTGTCAAGATTTTTCCTTCTCCAAAAATTGAAATTTTCTCTCATTTAAATCTTAAATCTCTTAAATTCTCTCAAAAGAAGCAAAGAATGAATACCAACAGGTGCAAAATAGAAAAAGGAGTGGAAGGAAAAATCCAATACATATCTCATTTACAAATTTGTGGGAGGAGAAGATATTTGCACACTCTCAAATGAATGTAACTAAATTTTCATTATTAATAAGTCATTTAATTCCATATACAACCCTATCGATTTTTGAATAAATTCTATTTATAAGAAATTTTAAACTAATTGATTTGATCAAAAGTTTCATAAGAGATGACTTGGTAGGTATATTATTGTAAGCTAATTACTTTATTAATGTTGGTCGGTTAGATAGCTTTAAGAAAAATTTTGGTACCATTGTTGGGAAACTAATTTGTTATAATCAATTAGATTAAGAATTTATTGTTTTTAATGTCAATTTAGCTTTCCTACTTTGTTTCTATAGCTAGTTCCAAAGCTTGCAATTTGAATGTTTTGAGGTAATTTTACACAATGCTATTTCTAAAGGTGACTAACTCCGATTGAACTAAAATTTGGTATATAGGTTTTAGGTGTTGTGAGGAATAATAATCATAAAAGTAATTATTTTAAAATTTTGTAGTACTTGATTAAGGTTTTAAAAAAATAGAGTGATATTAGAATTGGTTTTTCTATTATAGGATTAAGCTGAAAATTAAAATATTTTTTTTCAAGTAAATCAAAGCAAAAGATTATTTTTCTTTTAAAAAAATCACATTTACTCAAAATGATTAAATTCATAATTATTTTTAATATTTTTACTTATGGTTTTGAATACATGCCCTTTTAAGTACAATTTCTTTTTTTGAAAAATCTGCAAAACACATAAGAAAAACTTATCAAATGATTTGGTTAAACAAAAGAGCTTTTTTAATTGTGTTTTATGAAATTTCATTAAAAAATAATTTTTAATTAAATAAAATTTCACAACAATCTCAAACATACTTTTAACCCAATTATTAAAATCATTAGACTTTGATTGTAATATTCATTTTCACCTTGATAAACTTTTCACTTTGTTTTATATATATATATATGTGTGTGTGTGTGTGTGTGTGTTATCTTGAAGACAAACAATTTATGTTTATTTTGAACCAAAGATAAATTATTTATATTCAAATCAAATTGGAGAATTTATATAAAAATTTCTTGCTATATTATCTCAAGAAATTGACAAAGTAAAATTTTGATTTTTCTAATTTTATAAATATTTTTTAAGGTTGTAATATCTGAATATCAATGCACTAATGAAATGTTAAATATTGGACCATGTAAGCTAAAAACTCCATTTTTAACCACTTCGATTATTTTAAGCTTGTAAATGTTGGTTTGGATTAGAATATGAAATAAACTTATAGTGACTTTTTGAGTTTTCACACTTTTATACATATATATTACTTAAATATATTTTAAATTCTTAATTTATCTAATTGACTTAGTTTGACAATTTATTTATTTAAAATTTAATTGCTTAATTTTTAATTTATATCATATTTATTAATTTTTATATTACATTCATAAAATATTATTATATAACAATAAAAAAATGTTAAGTGATTATCTTAAGATATTTAAAAGTTAACTAAAAAATTATTTTAAAATAAAGATAAATAAAGTATAAATTGAAAGTTAAGAGAGTAAATTAAAATAAAAAGTAATCAAAAATTAAATTAAATTAATTAAAAAATTAAAAATAATTATCAAGCCATTTTTTGAATAATCAAGCCTTGTAATTACAAATTTATCTCTTATATTTTTTGTTAGATTTACAATAAAAACCCCACAAATATTTTTTGGATATTGCTGAAAATGAGTTATAAATAATTTTGACAACATCGAACTAATGCTTAAGGAACATATGTAATGTATTCAAAAAAAGAATTTGTGACGTTATGTTAGATACCAGTTAAGTGCTTCTACTATTTAAAATATAAGCCCAATTATATATAATCTAGATTATTGTGTAATTCTATAAAATTATAGGGCTAAAAATCCATTTTGTTAAGGTGTTGTATTAACTGGGTTAGCATATTAATTGGCAAAAAAGAAAAATCAATATGAAGGAAGCAGACCCAAAACCGGAGCCAATACAAGAATCCAATAGTGCCAGTCAGATCTTTCATCCCGTCAACCTAAAACCCTAAACCATTAATGACTCCCTAATTTTATATTTTTTGCCATATTTTATGATGGAATAAGGAATCATTTGGTTGTTTTTCTTACAAATTTTGTATTTTAGTACAAATCTTTCTCCAATCAATGTAAATAAATAAAATTTAGCTTTTGTAGTCATTTTAACAGCTCTATATTCATTTCATTTTAATTTTAATCTCAAGAGAGGGATAGAGACCTGCTAGGAGGGCATAAAGAAAAGGAGAAGGTTAGAAAAATCAAGAGCAAGCTATCCATGCCTCCTCGCTATAGCTAGGATGCCCATTTGCTATAGTAAGGATGCCAATTCACTATAGCAAGTTTGTGGCTCATACAAAATCTAAGGAATTTCCAGCAATAGCATGGGCTGTAGTGAGAAAATTTAGAGTCTGAAACTGATAAGCTCTTGTAATAGAGAGAGGAACTCCTTGCTATAGCAAGACTCCTTTATCAAGATGAACAACTTCGAATTTTAGGTTTAAAACTTGAGGGGCAGTTAGGGTTTTGAGAATCAAAGCCTGGAGGCAGACCTTCTGAGAGAAAAATGCACAAGGGAGTTGAGATTTGGAAGCAAAAAACTTAGAGGCTAAACCAACACATTATCACTGAGTTTTTCAATCTTCTCTACTGCTTTTTCCATGAATTCTTGTTTTTTTGACAGGTATGTTGATTCTTTGTTTTTTTTTTCTCCATTTTTTTGCTTGAGATTATATGGCTTTAAGAACTTAGGGTTAAAGTTGGGTGGCTTTGATTTGATAAATGTAGGTTATATAACTGTAATAATGGTTGTGGGTATCATACCTTACTATATAATGCTTTTCCTATTACAAATACCTCATATAAAACTTAGAGGTGTCAATGGAAACCTGGACTAATTAAAATTTTCTTTTTAAAAACTTCCTCATACAATTTTACTATTTATTTGGTCATTCCCAGAATTTTGTCCAACATTAAAAATATATAATTAATTTTAGAAAAATCGTATGAGGTTGGTTCAGTGCTCTACTTCAAGCTCTCTAAGTCCTTTACAAGGAAAACATACTTACTTAGTGGAGTACATATAAGTTCATATAAAGTTGCCCCTAAAACAAACTAGACAGTTCTACCCCTCATTTATCATATTATTATTACTTTGCCTTTATATAAGCACAGACATCCTTGCATTTTAGGCATGTTAGTCATTTTCTTTTTACTTTAGGGTTAAGTATATATATGGCTTTCTGTTACATACCCTATTATCGTATAGTATTATAACATAATTCATAATACCATAATCCAAAGATATTTAATTACATGACAAAATATGATGCATAAAAGTAAGGTCCTCAATTTATACTTTCACACCCTTTGCCTTTTCTTTGCTTGAACTTGGACCAAGCATGGGTTGTATTTAGGGTGAGATTATGAAATCTCAATAGTAGTAAACCAGTCTCATTCACAAGGAAGCATGTAAGTACATAATATAATGCCAATCAAGGTGCCACATACCACATAGTAATACAGGGAATTACATACAAGGCTAAGCACAATCTAAGCATACATGTCTCATCTTATAGCATAAATGACAACTTGATATAGCATAACATTCATCATTATAAAAACATACAAGCTTAAAGAAAGAGAAAGGAAAACTACTACCTTAACAAACTTTGCTCCTCAAGCCTTGGAACTCGATTTACTTACTTTTGGAATTCCCAAACAAATATCAAATCCTATAATCATAATGATAATTCATTACAATCAACACATAAATCTTAACTTCTAAATTAGTATGACCCTTTTAATCTCATTGGAACCATTGGAATTGGAAAAATCCAACTCCTTCCCTTCCAATCCACTATGGCCAAATAGTGTGCATTTCTTGGCCAAAATTTAGAAAATTTATTCCATGAGTTTTAGGGGCTTTGCCATAGGTATTCCTAGCTGAAGACACCCTCTTAAATCCATTAGAATGGATAAAATTACCAAACTCTAGCCTCAACAACACATTTTTAGTCATAATGTAACCTAGCTCTATTTTAGGCCTAAAAGTGAGTTTCTTTGCTTCTAAAAATTCCATAGCCTCTTCCTTTATGTTTTAGGACTTGAAATTTGGTATACATGACTTTAGGACATTAAGAAAACACCATAAAAAGTTTGAGAAAATTCAGACAGCATCTCCCTAACATTTCCATTTTCCTAAAAATTACAATCTTTGTGCTTTTCAAAGTTCCAACACATAATAAAAATGGATAAGCTCATATGGCCTCCATAGTCAATATATAAACTCCATTCCTAGGCCTTCATATTCAACATATAAACTCCATTTTTAATTACCCATATACAGTCCAAAAGTGGCCCATAGCCAGGGTTTAACAAAACTAACTTAAACCATGTGATTTTCAAGTGCAAAGTGGAGAAAACTTACTCTTTAAGCTTAATCCTTACTTCCTTTGCTTTTCTCACACTAAAATCCCTTCTTTTCCCACTTAGAGCAACATGTCACCTTGAAGAAAGGATGAAGATGCAGCTGCCCTTTGGAGAAAATGATTGGAGGATGAAGAAGATGAAGAAATTTGGTGAAGAATGGTAGTAGTTTTGCTTGATTTTACCTCTTCTTCCACTTTTCCTCCCTCTCTCGCTTTCTTCACGTTTTTCTCTCCCTCTCCCTTGTGTGTGGCATGAAAATGGTGGAATGGGGGTGAAGGAGATGAACTTAAATGAAGTTAAATGGTCATACCAAATTTGGACCCTTGGATCAACATTTTCAAGATCAAATCTTAGCCTTTCATTCCTTTTTTTTTTTTTTCTAATTTCATGACTAAATATCTTCTTCCTAAAATTTCTTGGCCACATACTTGGATACTTATTCTTAGCCTTTAAGTTATAGTGATTTGATGGTTAGTTACTAACGGGCTCGTCGTACAACCCTCAAAATAAAACTAGGTTGATCTAAAAATATAGCAAGTGGCACAACCTAGGTCATCTCCCTTGGAATTGGAATTCAATATTTAATTAGGTTCTCTACGTGTTCTAAGGTCCTAGAACTATTTAATTTGGGGGTTTGTAATTGAATTAAACTAATCTAAAACTAAATTGAATTAAAATTCCTAATTACTACCTAATTGGATGAATTATGGTGAATGATGGTCTTGTGACTAGCTTAGGAGTTGTCTCTTGGTATCCACTATCCTTATCCTATTCCAATTGTGATTAATTATGGCCTAAGAATTCCTAATTATGTTCATTAGCAATTGATCTTGAATAACCATTCAAGATTCAAGAGATTAATAATCTAATGTTAAATTGAGACCTCAATCCCGTATTAAACCGTTAACTCTTGTCCTTAAGATCAATGAACATCCAACTTGATTGATTAATTAATTAATTATCTTCTGATTCATCATCCAAAAATGTTTAATTAACCAACTAAACACTAAGGAATTCTCAAATCAAACAATCAAGCACAAAATCTCACTCATGCAATTCATCGAACACCTTCGTGGCATACATGGGAGATTAGAGAGAATAATGAAAAATCAAATTCAAATTTAACCAATTAATCAACAAAAAGGGTTTCCTAATCAGTGTCTAACCAGCCACTAATTAATTACACAAATTCTAAATAAGATACAACTCAACCGAGATTGTACAGAATAAGAAAAAGTGTAGGAAAAATAAGAAAATCTTAGCCAGAATTTATTGTTCATCCATGGATTCAAGCTTCTACTCAAGAGCTTCATCCCTTGCTAGCCTCAAGATGGAGATTAGATCTTCATGTTATGATGGAATGGAGATGGAGAGAATGGATGAGATGGATGAATGGAGGCGTGGGTGAATGGTTGATGATTGGATGGAGGTGTCCCTCAATGCATTAGTATGAAGACCAGAAAATGAGAGCTTGAAGCAGCTGCTTCGTGAAGCTCCAGGCGTCCTTTAGCGTTCAGTACAGAGGTAAAGCAAAAGGAAGAAGCAACTCATTTCCAGCGCCTCCCCTGTGTCTCTGAAGTCCAGAAGCAAGAAGAACGAGCTCCAGGTCTCGCCTCAGTCTCTCTTTTCTGTTTTCACGTCCAGAACCAGAACCTAGCTGAAGAAAAGTGAATGAATCAGTCCAAGCTCCTTCCTCCAGCTCCTTGCTCTTCTTTGTGCCAGCTCATCCTTCCATTCTTAGCTTGTGCTTCTTCTTGTTTCTGCATTACATTCTCAAGTTATTAGCTCCACAAAAAGAACATTTGAAGCTCAATCTTCACCTTCCATTCATTTTTCCACACTCAAGCTATTTGCCCATAGAAAATTCTGCACAAAAGAATAGAGAATATTCAATAGAATTATTCACAAAATTATTTAAAAGAATTTTATGCCTTAAAACTCAATAATTTTGCTAATTAATTCACAAAGTGCATAAGTGGCTAATAAAATCAAATTGTATCTAATTAAACCCTTAAAGCCATCTTTGATCATTAAAATGACTAAGTTAAGAGAATTGAATTGTATGAAAATCATACTTATCAAATTCCCCCACACTTAAACCTTTGCACTCCTGGGCAAAGCTTAAAATCCAAGATAAAAGACTAAATTGAAGCACCCGGTTAGTAGAATGGCAAGTGGAAAATGAAAATGGAAAAGAAAGTGTAAAAATCACAAGTTAGAGACTAATCACAACTTTTCATTACTTCAACAATCTAAGCTAATTTCACTTGTATCAAGAATTAAGTTCCATGGCAATTTATTTGAAAAGAATGAATTGGAATGTATAGCCTCTCACATGGATTGGTTTAGTGTTTACTCTCAACTCTCAAGTGTTTAAAGGGATGTGTTTCACTCAAATTTCATCCATCAAAGTTCACTACCATAAGCTTGTCAAGCTTCTAAATCTCCACCACCCATGCTAAATGCAATACACAAATCAAAGGACTTTATTTAGGGCTGTAATGGGGTTAAGGGAGATGAAATGAATGGATAACAAAAATAAAGGGAAAAACTAAACAAATGGATACCTTAGAACCTCAAGAGCACTCAATGACAATCTAGAATAGAGAAGAACATATGTAATTCAAGGCCTTATTTCTAACAAGTAATAGGCAACTATAAACTCAATTTGAAATACTTCTTTCTTTCTTTTTTTTTTCTTTTTTTTTTCTATGACTTCCTTTTCTTTTCTTTTTCTTTTTTTTTTCTTTTTGCTTTTCTATCTTTTCTTCTCTTTGCATTTTTTTTTTGTCAAAACAAATTCTTTCACTAACAATGGCCTTAATGGATGCAACGTACACATTCACTTATCCCAATTAGATGTAATGCTCCTTGAAAATTCCTAAGGCATCCTAAAACAAGGTGGGAAAACATTTTAATGGCTATAGGCTAAACAAGAAAAGAAAATCAAGGCTCGAAGTGGCTAAAACAATGGATAAAATCCATATAAGGTTGGCTTTTTGGCTCACTGGCTAAAATAGAAAGGAATGCCTTATCATTTTCATGCATGCAAATGCAATTATGGTCTCAACAAAGAATCAAGACAAGTTCTAGAGTGAAACAAAGATAGGTGAAAACACACTAGAATTGAACAATTAAGGCTCAAATTCTCACCAGCTAATGGCTATCAAACAATTCATTGAAATGAAATTCATTGCCACTTCACTTAAATCAAAATACAAGATCCATCACTTGTCATGTCTAAGCAAATCCAAGCTATAATCATCTCAACTTGCAACTTTTACAGAAAAATTGAAGAAAAATCACGCTAGTTTTCAAAAATTTTTAGAAAAATTTTTTTTTTTGAAAAAAAAGATGGATGGAATGAAATGACTCTCTCCCCCACACTTAAATGTTGCATTGTCCTCAATGTCAGCACACAATCCAGTAAACAGATAAACAACACAATATAAAGAGTGAAAAGAGAGAATACAACCAGATGAACTTGACAATAAAGATCTCAAAGGTAGGCTAAGATTCCCATGTAGCTGGTTAGCAATTTATTTCCTACAAAACAAAAACAAAAGAAACTGTAATGCAGAAAAGAAAAGGAAACTAAATCCTAAACTACAAAGAACTTTATTAAAGACTAACTAATCATATGTATCAAAAACCAAAATTAAAATAGCTTTATTCCTTCTCAATTCAAGAAATTTAAGTCTCACTACTTTAAAGCATTTGGATTGATCATTCAGTGATGACTCATGGACTTCCTCAACCATTAGTAGTTTCAGAAAGTCATATTCAGCAAATGTAGGAAAAGTAAAAGAATAAAAAATAAATTTAGGACATTTAATACTAAAGAAAGAAATTTTAAAATCAAATTTAAACTTTGAATTCTCTAGAAATCTATCAGAACCAATAAAATCTACTGGACTCTCATCAGTAAGAGTCACTGCATCCACAGAAAAATTAAATTGTAACTTCTCACAGTCCTTTGAATTCAAGGTGTCTGACAGTTGTTTTTCCTCCATTGGGAGAGTCTGTGATTTGTTGGGAATTAACTCCTCAACTTCTGGAATCTGTTCGGGACTCTCAACAATAGAGATAATATCTTCCCTGACCAAAGAGACATCAGTAGGCTCATAATATTTTAAACAATGATCAATAGCAAAATTAAGTCTCTTGCTAGTATCAACAACAACAGATGAATCAATAGGATGTTCAATATCAACATTATCACTATGCATATTATCATCAACACTAGTATGATCAGAAGAATCAGTCTTATCAATCATTTCAGTACAAACAAAGGATCCCATGGATTCAACAGAGTTATCAGATTTCAGAAACTCATTAATCTCAGCACATATAGGACATGTATGCATATCATCACATAAGCATTGTGGATTAGAGTCTGAATTATCAACAAACTGCTCAACAATTTTAATGCCTATATCATTATCACCACATGCTACATCTACCATTTCATCAGTCACATCATGACATGCTAGTGAGGAATCATAATGATCAGTATATGTGATGGACTCACTAGTCTCAATGGAAGAATTAATCTGAGAGTATTCATCACATAGAGTAGATTCAACACACATAGAATCAAGAAATGCATCCAAATCAGTTATGTCACATGATCCAGATGGCATGTTGTCTCTAAACTCAATAGGTGCATCATCAATAGACTTATCAACTAATCCCACACCAAAAATAGCATGATCATCATATTCTAAGTCACCCCCACACTTATCTACTACCCTAGACTCAAGAGATTCATCATTAACAGGCTCAGAAATAGAATTATCACTAAGATCACAGCTAGGTGTAGACATACCAAGTGCATCAGTACACAAGGATTCATGAACATCACAAAATGTGTCAATTTTGTTCAATGAGCTACCACAATCAATCATATCAGGGGATTCAACAATGATTTCCTCATCAACAACATCATCATGCAATTCAGAATCAACAACATTATATGCATCAGTAATCACAGTGCTATCAGGCAAACTAGAATCAGTTCCAACAAATTGTAAGACATTAGAAGATGGAAGGATATTACCCAATGAATAAGACTCTTCCTCCTCTATACATTCCCTTCTAATTTGCTCTTCAGTCAATTCAATAGCACTTGAAGTTGGTTGATTCAATTGAATTTCCGAATCCTTCATCATGTTGTCAAGCCTTTGTTGCATTTCGAGATACCACCGTTCATGTTCTTGTTTGAATTGAAGATGTTCGGCATCCCTTTGTTGGATTCGAAGATTATAGGCCTTTAAATGCTCTATCATCCTCTCTTCCAAACTTGGCTCCCTCTGGGGCTCTTGTTGCATGTACCCCTCATAGTAATTGTAAGGATGATATTGTGGCTCTTGCCTATGGAAGGTATGATATGGCTCATGATGATGGTGGTAATTTGGGTGAATCTCATATGGGTTATGGTATGTTTGATAGTTGGGGTGAACTTCATATGGATTGTGGTGTGGTTGATAGCATGGTGGTTGGAATTGTTGGTATTGTTGGGCTTGCTGTTCTTGTCTTTGTTGTTCAAGCAAGCCTTGAAGCATTGTATTGAGATCATCCAACTTTCTGGAAATCCTATCATTTGCATAAGGATCACAAACACCTTGATTAGAATAATAAGGATCCATTCAAAGCAAAGAGAAAAAAAAAAAAATGAGAAGCACAATTAATTTCAGCATAAATAAAATCCTAACAAATTATAACTAAAATAAACTCAATAATCAAGAAAATAAAATCAAATGAAGCTAAGACTTACTTAACTATGAAAAACACTCCTAAATAGAGGTTAGTCATACAAAATAAACGCACAAAAATTAAAGAAATTAAATCTGGAAAAATTGAAAAATTCCTAAAAAATTCGAAAAAATACTAAAAAATTAGAAAAAGTGCCTCAAACGTTAGAATTTGGCCAAAAAATGGTGCACCTAATATTTGCTATTACTTTTGCTCAAAACACCAAAAAACCTTGAAAAACAAAGTATGAGAATTTTCTGGGCACTTTGAACGAAAATTCCAGCAACCAGGACACTTAACGCGCAACACCGAAATTAACCGATTCCAAGTTCAAAACAGAACGAAAATCAAATCAAAACAGAACTAAAACAAAGATAAAACAAAACAAAAACACTTAGAAAACTTTCTCAAACAATTGAGATTCCAAATCCCCGGCAACGGCGCCAAATTTTGACGGGCTCGTCGTACAACCCTCAAAATAAAACTAGGTTGATCTAAAAATATAGCAAGTGGCACAACCTAGGTCATCTCCCTTGGAATTGGAATTCAATATTTAATTAGGTTCTCTACGTGTTCTAAGGTCCTAGAACTATTTAATTTGGGGGTTTGTAATTGAATTAAACTAATCTAAAACTAAATTGAATTAAAATTCCTAATTACTACCTAATTGGATGAATTATGGTGAATGATGGTCTTGTGACTAGCTTAGGAGTTGTCTCTTGGTATCCACTATCCTTATCCTATTCCAATTGTGATTAATTATGGCCTAAGAATTCCTAATTATGTTCATTAGCAATTGATCTTGAATAACCATTCAAGATTCAAGAGATTAATAATCTAATGTTAAATTGAGACCTCAATCCCGTATTAAACCGTTAACTCTTGTCCTTAAGATCAATGAACATCCAACTTGATTGATTAATTAATTAATTATCTTCTGATTCATCATCCAAAAATGTTTAATTAACCAACTAAACACTAAAGAATTCTCAAATCAAACAATCAAGCACAAAATCTCACTCATGCAATTCATCGAACACCTTCGTGGCATACATGGGAGATTAGAGAGAATAATGAAAAATCAAATTCAAATTTAACCAATTAATCAACAAAAAGGGTTTCCTAATCAGTGTCTAACCAGCCACTAATTAATTACACAAATTCTAAATAAGATACAACTCAACCGAGATTGTACAGAATAAGAAAAAGTGTAGGAAAAATAAGAAAATCTTAGCCAGAATTTATTGTTCATCCATGGATTCAAGCTTCTACTCAAGAGCTTCATCCCTTGCTAGCCTCAAGATGGAGATTAGATCTTCATGTTATGATGGAATGGAGATGGAGAGAATGGATGAGATGGATGAATGGAGGCGTGGGTGAATGGTTGATGATTGGATGGAGGTGTCCCTCAATGCATTAGTATGAAGACCAGAAAATGAGAGCTTGAAGCAGCTGCTTCGTGAAGCTCCAGGCGTCCTTTAGCGTTCAGTACAGAGGTAAAGCAAAAGGAAGAAGCAACTCATTTCCAGCGCCTCCCCTGTGTCTCTGAAGTCCAGAAGCAAGAAGAACGAGCTCCAGGTCTCGCCTCAGTCTCTCTTTTCTGTTTTCACGTCCAGAACCAGAACCTAGCTGAAGAAAAGTGAATGAATCAGTCCAAGCTCCTTCCTCCAGCTCCTTGCTCTTCTTTGTGCCAGCTCATCCTTCCATTCTTAGCTTGTGCTTCTTCTTGTTTCTGCATTACATTCTCAAGTTATTAGCTCCACAAAAAGAACATTTGAAGCTCAATCTTCACCTTCCATTCATTTTTCCACACTCAAGCTATTTGCCCATAGAAAATTCTGCACAAAAGAATAGAGAATATTCAATAGAATTATTCACAAAATTATTTAAAAGAATTTTATGCCTTAAAACTCAATAATTTTGCTAATTAATTCACAAAGTGCATAAGTGGCTAATAAAATCAAATTGTATCTAATTAAACCTTTAAAGCCATCTTTGATCATTAAAATGACTAAGTTAAGAGAATTGAATTGTATGAAAATACCATGGCTAATTTTTTTTGACTCAACTATGGTCAATTTCTAACTTAACCATGGTTAATTTCTAACCTAACCATAGTTAATTCTTTAAACTAACTAAAATCATTTCTTTCTTTCCTTTTTATTTTATATTTATATTTAGGTTTCTCTAAAGCCCTAATTATATCTTCTTTCCTCTTATTGGGCCCTTAGAATCAACTATTAGGCCTTACAGCAGTCTAAAAATTAGTGTTCGAACCCAATTAAGATTTTATGGTACAATACATACATTTAAACTTTCTAAAATTTATAAATATTATTTCCTCTACTTTCTGGCTATATTAAGCCTCAAACATGGATTAGGGGTCCTCAACCTCAATCCTTATAAATTTCGGTGTCAATAGGACATTCGAGTCTTTAGGTGTAATTTTCACCGGTACGTATTATGAATGTATTCTAAAATTTTTATTTATTGCAATTTAGTCCCTAAAACTCCTTCAGGGTTTCTTAGCCCCTTAGCTATTTCTATTTTCATGGTTGTTACAACTTCCTTTTTCTATTTTGCTCATATCTACTAATCGGGCTAACTGGATCCCAGACCGGATCCTGTCTGGCCATCCAGACAATGTGGCATCAACGGACCTATCTTATCAAATGGAGTTTAACTGTGGGTCACAGATTTCTGAGATTCCTGCCTGATTTTTTGATATTCATGCCTAAAGCCACGAATTGAGTGTAAAACTAGGATTCCCTAAACTTTCGGGCAATTTATACATTTTACCCAGCACACAACTTTTCTTTGCATTTTAGTCCCTGGCTCCTTCATACTTAACCTTAGAGACTCTTTGGGACCTTTTTCTGATCTTTTTTTTATATCTATTTTGGCCCTAATTTTAAGGCACCTTTGGCCTTGACTCATCATTATTTGTGGTCTAGAATATTATTCTAATTTTATTGGACTTCAATTTACTCTATTTGGGGGTCTTCCTTTTGTATCTAGTGAATTTTATATGTTTACAGAGAGATTGTATGTTATGTTTCTTGCATTTTCTTATATTTTCTTGCATTTTTGAGGGACTGAATATTACATTTCTCCCTTTTTAAATAAATTTCATCCTTAAAATTTCGGGTGCATTCTCATATGAGTTTTCTTATATCCTTGTTAACTGATCTTTTTTTACATTTTCCTTTTCAAGTCTGAATTGTGTTTTACTTTCTTTATTCACTCGAGAGAGGGCTTATATAACTCTTGGTTTAATGACTGATCATCATGCTCTTACTCTTTCCTGTACTAACATTGAAGAATAACTACCACTGACTACTGCTGAATTCTGGTAGGATGCTAACTATACTCACAGTCTCGATCACTGGAGATATATTGTACCACTTACCTTATATAAAACTACACCTGACTCCTTTTTTAATACATAGTCTAGCATATAAAGATCTCTCTATCCCTTAGTTAGGGCTAATATTTGTTGGGTAGTGGTTCATCTGGCTTTAGCTCTGGAAAGCTACTTTTTTGCTTTCTTCATCCCACATGCTACGCTCATCTAGCAAGGGTATAGTCAGTGGTCTAACTATCTGAGTATAACTTCGCTATCTTTGATGGCAATTGTCTACCAGACTTAGGAGATCTCTAGTCTCTGAGATAAAAGCTAATTGAAACTGTACTGGTCTCTGAGACTAACTGCTCTATAAAAACTATCTCATGCTATCATCTCACCAGAGAACTATCATACTATAACTGGGGGCTCTTTGTAACTCTGTGAGATCTACTACAACCTTTCAAAGCCTTACTACGGTTTACTACAGTCCACTATACTATGCTAGGATTTACTGCGATTCATCTCTGGGAGACGCCAAAGCCTAAGATCACTGTATCTGAAAATAAAAATATATGCTTACTAAGTCTGATAACTGTCACTCATAATTTCTAAGGCTCAACTCGGATGTTTCTCATGCTCTTTACATGAAGTGGGTTCCATGTTATTTGATTC
Source organism: Erythrophleum fordii (assembly GCA_032878935.1). Classification (NCBI taxonomy): domain Eukaryota; kingdom Viridiplantae; phylum Streptophyta; class Magnoliopsida; order Fabales; family Fabaceae; genus Erythrophleum; species Erythrophleum fordii. The sequence continues at coordinate 22,546,679 of JAVQMF010000054.1, read as the reverse complement.
TCTATGATCCCATCATACTACTAGTCAGGAGTATTTTAAATTTCCTTTACTACTCCTTATGGGATCCTCAAGTTCCCACTTCAGCGTTTTTTACTTGGCTTTCTTTTCTTACTCTATTGGCTTACTTTCCTTCATTTATACTTATTTTATCTTTCCTCTTATATCCTATAATTTCTAACTATGCCCACATTCTGCTTTTGAGTGCCGTGGCACTAAGGCATCTCACCCACTGAATGTGACTAACATCTCTGGTAGGTAAGAGGCTATACACTAGTCCCTTCTTATTTCATTTAATTATATTATAAGGGACTCAGATCATACATACTGAACTTATGCTATTTGAATATGAAATTCTTTACTATTAGCACGTTCTTTTTCTATATTACTATTCTTTACTATGGATTCCTTTTCTGTATGCTTTTCTCATCATTCTGATACTACTGGAATCCCTTATTTATCTTTCTTTAGCTTATCTTTTGATTTAACTACTAGGATACTCTTCGATTACCGGGACACTTTTTATGATTGATGGCATTGTTTGTTAAACACTCAAGTCATATTACTATTGGGTTGGCCAGACCCAATATTATGTAACCATTATTGCAAGCAAACCATAACATCAAACATTAATACACAGGTGCCTCATGGCTGAGCTCAAAGCCACTATCACCTGTATATTACAAGTTTCCCAATAATCTAAAGTATTCCTCTCTTACTTTTCTTTATCTTCTTCATTTCTGTAGGACACTTGGGGAAAAGAGAACTCTTTCTCTACTTCATCCCAGGGTCACTTTACATTGCCCAACTATTTTTATTTCAAGCACTATCATGCTAGAAGGGGCATCTATGCTAAGGAAAAGTGTGCTTTCTCAAGTACATCAACTCAATATTTATTCTTAATCTATTATGTCCTTGGCTTGAATACCATGATATATTCTCTCTCTTTTACCTTTGCTATCCTTTTACTTAGGTATAAGGATATTCTACTACTGACTATTCCTCTTCCTAATTAGTGTTTCTTTACACTTAAAAGTACCTGCATTTTTCTTGGGTTCCTCTACTTTTTCACTCTTTATAACATCAAGAGGGTCTACTTTCTCTCATACTCTTGCTTTGCTCTTAATCAGCCCATCCCTCTGTAAGAAAATTCTATTTCATGAAATCCTAGAAATTACATTCTGTGGCGCTTTTGGCTTACACTCTTTCTCTGCCTAATGCAAAGACTTGTTTGCTTAGGCAATCTCTAGCTTCTCTAAAGGTACTAAGGCACTAACTATTTGTCTTAACTCATTTCTACTTTTGGATCAAAGCTGGCTTTCTTTCTATTCAACCTCTTTAGTCTCATCCTTAGGAGCACAATATACTAATTTTAGGGTTCTACTAACCCAATCCAAGACACATACTTTCAATGTCTGGATTCTACCTTACTGAAAACTTATGCTCTACTGGGTGCTATAATTACTCACGTGCCTTAACCCTACATCATTCTCATATTAGGAAGCTCGTCTGACTAACTATTGAACCCCTATCTACTTACCTTTCTATGCTTAGTCTACTCATTTAGTCATTACTAAAGTAAGAGCATCTCTTCTATGGCTAGTTTCTTAGCTTTTCCTCGCTTCCCTTATCACTGTACTCTACAATTCAAGGGGTTTATCGAGGGGAATTTACTAACCACTATTAGGTGGTTTCCCTAGTTTAGGATATCTTATCCTCCCTTCATTAATCCAGGGAGAACTTTCACTGAGCTCTCAGTCAATTTAACTTCTCCTTTTACACTGTGTTCTCTTTTTACACATCTCACCTTACTTGGAAGATGCTACTGGTCACTTTTCTTCAGCCTCAGCTCATACTTAGTCTGAACTGCCTATCTCATCAGACTTGTAGCTTACAATAAGTCCCATTAATTCATATGGACTTACAATGAACTTAGTACTTTTTAAACTATTCTCATTCTCTTCTAAATCTCTGTCATTAGGCCAATCATATTCATTTTTAGGTGTTACCTATGAGGCGCACCCTTCTAAAGTACTCACTACATTTCTCACTGCTGGTAGCCTTATCTTATGCTAATTTCAAGGCCACATTAACATCTCGTCAATAGGATCAAAAGTCTTGTCGACAAGATCTCAAATATTGCAGTCCACAATTTAAGACCCTATCAACAAGGTTTTCCTGATAGTGTCTACAAGGTCTTAAACTCATCATGTTAGCCCATCATTTAGAATTTCATAAGGTAGCATTTTAGGTTGGAGTCAATGCCTTATAGGCGGGTCTTAACAACCTTATTATTCTTGTGTCCAACATTCTTTAAAAGTTCCTTTCTCAGTTTCAACTAGTAGTTCCACTAATCACATGTTACTTATTGATTTTTTTGTGACTAATTAATGCTCTTTTCTGTATTCATACTAGGGGTCCCTGTCTCTGTGCATCGATTGACCTCATAGTAGCTCATTCTTCTAGTTGGCCTGAATATGACCAATAAGGCCTTTCATGTCACAGTACACTCTACTATAACTAGGAGCTTTTTCTTTAGCTATGTGATCCAGGCTTCACCATCTCTGTTTATAGCCCATCATCAAAGCTAGAGGATTCCACCTTTTACTTTACTTGTACACATACATAACTAACTACTACCTTTGAGTTGTCAGGGCTCTATGCAGTGTAACTTATAACTCAAACCTTTGACTTGAGGGAATTGCTTTCTGGGCTCTTCACATCATCATAATATCTGGGTGTCATGGCTAAGGGGAGATAACTCTCTTAACCTTCACTCTGTGTAGTAGTAGCTTTAACTTATACTGTGCTACCTCACTGCTTGCCCTTGCATTAAGCAAGACATCCCCAAACAGTCTGAGTGTGGCACTCAGGGAGATTAAGCCTCTCATGACCTCTCTAGGCAAGCTTCTCTAGTAGCTACACAATCCTCTCTTACTACCTAATATACAGAGTTTGCCACTGATCTCGGTGAGCTACTATAAATTATAGAGCTCTAGCCATTGGATTACCTAACTCTATTCTAGAACTAGAGGCCAATCTCACCCATAACTTACCACCTACTCATGACTACTCACAACTCACTTAGTATAAATAAAAACATAAGTCACTTATACATACCCAAGATACCTCATACAAGGCTTTTCATAACTCTATAAACCTTTAGATAGCCTTATGGCCAGATCCTCAAGCCATATACAACCTTAGAAAGCCTAGAACTTTGCTCCAATACCAATAATGCCATACCTTACTATATAATGCTTTTCCTATTATAAATACCTCATATAGAACTTAGAGGAGTCAATGGAAACCTGAACTGATTAAAATTTTCTTGTTAAAAACTTTCTTATACAATTTCACTATTCATTTAGTCATTCCCAGAATTTTATCCAAACTTGAAAATGCATAATTAATTTTAGAAAAATCGTATGAGGTTGGTTTAGGGCTCTACTTTAAGCTCTCTAAGTCCCTTACAAGGGAAAAATACTTACTTAGCAGAGTACATATAAATTCATATAAAGTTGCCCCTAAAACAAACTAAATGGTTTTACTCCTCATTTGTCATATTATTTTTTACTTTTCCTTCATATAAGCACAGACATCCTTGCATTTTAGGCATACTAGTCATATTCTTTTTACTTCAAGGTTGGGTATATATATGGTTTTCTATTACATACCCTATTATCATATAGTATTATAACACAACTCATATATACCATAATCCAAAGATATTTAATTACATGACAAAATATGATGCATAAAAAGTAAGGTCCTCAATTTATGCTTCCACACCCTTTGCCCTTTCTTTGCTTGAACTTGGACCTAGTATAGGTTATATTTGGAGTGAGATTAAATCTCAGTAGTAGTAAACCAGTCTCATTCACAAGGAAGCATGTAAGTACATAACATAATGCCAATCAAGGTGCCACATATCACATAGTAATACAAGGAATTACATGCAAGGCCATTGTTGAATTAAAACTAACCTAAAACTAAATTGAATCAAAATTTCTAAATTCTATCTAATTGGAGAATTATGGGTGGAGAATGGTCTTGTGACTAGCTTTGGAATTGTCTCTTGGTATCCACTATCCTCATCCTAATCCAATTGTAATTAATTCTGGCCTAAGAGTTCCTAATTATGTTCATTAGCAAATGATCTTGAATAACCATTCAAGATTCAAGAGATTAATAATCTAATGTTGAATTGAGACCTCAACTCTCATTAGATTACTAATTCTTGTGATTAAAATCTTTAAACACTCAAATTGATTAATTAACTGATTAATTAGCTTTTGAATCATCATCTAAAAATGTTTAATTAACCAACTAAACATCAAGGAATTCTCAAATAGACAATTAGGCACTTAATCTCACCATGCATTTCATCGAACACCTTCGTGGCATACATGGGAGACTATAGAGAAATGAACAATTCAGAACCAAAATTAATCAATTAAAACAACAATTATCTTCCTAATCAGTACCTAACCAGCTACTAATCAATTACACAAATTCTCAATCCAATATTCCTTAACCAAGCAAATACAAGAAAGAGAAAAAGTGCTGGAAAAATAGAAATTCTTAGCCAAAATTCTGCTTCTTCTCCAAGGATTCAAGCTTCCACTCAAGAGCTTCCTCCCTTGCTAGCCTCAAGGACGAATCAAGGCTTCATCATGGTGGTGAAATGGAAGATGGAATGGAGAATGGAGGAGTGAATGGTTCTGTGGTGGACGAAGGGGTGGAGAGAATGACGATGGGAATGGGGTGCTGGCCGAAGGAGAGTGTGAGGCGTGAATATTAAAATGAAGGGACAATGGATGATTTCGTGGAATGAATGGTTGAGATGAATGCATTATTCACGTGCTGCTTCATGTGCTTCATTTATTCTTTTTCCACGTGCTTAGCTCATTAATCTCCAGCTCTCTTCACGTGTTCTCCCTTCTCTAATTTCAATCGTCTGAAGTTTATGCATGTGCATGTAAGGTGGGCCCCATTTTAAAGCTAAATATAATATTCAATGTTTTGCTCAAGCTTCCCATGTGACTGTCCAGCCCTCCATGTAAACTTCCCACGTCGTGTTCTTACGTTTTTATTCCAGTAGCTCGTCATTCTCACGATGGTTTCACGTTCTTCCTCAGCTCCATCGTATTCTGCTCCATACTCTGTTTCTGCATGTGTTTGTAGTGATCATTTGCTTCTTTTTCTTTCCATTTATTCTACTGCTGTCCAAACGTAGCTTCAGCGTCTCTTCATCGTGATGTTCTCCAGTCATGGCTTCTCCCCTGTTCAGCCGTAGTTCCTCGAGTTCCAGCCCATGCGTGATGGTGTGTGCTTTGAGTGAGCTAACTACTGTAAGTGTGTTTGATGTTAAGTAGACTGCCACATAGTTCTTTACATCATATGGATCTGCTACATGTATTTAAGTGGATGAAGATTCAATTTCCCATTCAAAGCTCCAATTTTCGTATTAAAATTCTGCACAAAAGAGTGGGAAAAATCAAATGGGCATATTTACAAAAATTGTTTAAGATAAAATGAACATTAAAAACCAAATTTTTGCAAATTAACTCCTAAAATATAGAAATGGCTATTAAAATAAAATCTTATCTAATTAAAGCCCTAAAGCCATATTTGGACACTAAAATGCCTAAGTTAGGGGATTAAAATATATAAAATGTCATGCTTATCATTGACTCAATGGAGTCGTAAGTGTACTCAATAGGAAGTTGGTGCTATGGATGGACCTGTCCCTCTATTTTTGGCCACTAATATGTTGTATTAGATTGCTAGTATGGGATAGTAGTTATAGCAATTAAACTAGTTCATTTCTTGATTCTATTGATGCATTTGGTATTTCTTTATATAAAATTCATTTATATTAATTAAGTTGCACATATAGAATAGAATTTCCTTTGGTTATTGAGATTCATATCTCACCTTATTTCATAGGCTAACAATTTTCAGGTGAAGGTTCTTTGGCTAAGGAAAAAAGGAACTTAGTGGATGACAATCTCTAGTTTAAAACCTTTTATGGAAACTCTGCACTTGGATGTTTGATTTTATGTAGATACTAATTTTTGTAACCCATTTTGTATAGCATCATGATTCATTCATATTGGCAAGTGTAGGTATTTTGATAATTTGTAATTTGGGATGAATTCCCTAAAACTCAGCATGAATTTACAATGATTATGATGTAATGGTATCTTTAGAGTAAATATAAACTGATATGAATTGTATGGAGAATTGTTTATCAATCAGAGGCATGAATTATGATATTAATGGTATCTTTACCTTTGGTTCCTTTGGAATGCCATGGTGTGTAGTTTTTGCTAATATATATATGCCTTATGTGTGAATTTGGAAAGTGCCTTAGCCATATTTTACATTTAAGGTTCCTTTGGAATGCCATGGTAAGAACATGTTTAATTAGTCCATTAGAACTTACTCCAAGCGATTAGAGGACATCAAGAGGTGTATAGAGTGGTTTAGGTTGCCATTTGAGCTTATAAGCCATCTTTTGCTATCATAATGATGTGTGTACCGATATAATATGAGATTGCATTGGTGTGGTTAGTTTTGGAGTCCATAGATTACATAAGACCAATAATCTAGAAGTTAGAATAGGTATAAGTTTTAAAAGCTTAGCATTTTAGCTCCAAAAAGATCTTAGGATGGGATTTGGAGAGTAACGAATAAGTTGGTTTGTGTATCTTGATTTGAAGTGATAGTAGAGGATTAAGTTATAGCTAAAACTACTTAAGTCATGACCGAAACTCATCCAGAGTGTTACAGAACCAAGGCGTGTTGCGACACAAGTCAAAAATTTTAGGCTAGAGGAGTTACAAAATATTATCTTATTGTGGTGCCAGGTATTCTCACCATGATGAGACTTGAGTGTTTTTTGGGTAGCGAGGGCCAAGGGACACCTCATAGTGACATGGATAGTCTAGGCTACAATGAGGATCATGTTTTTGGGAAGAGATGGTTCCAGATTTGTGCTAAGTCACAGTGTGAGACGTTTGAGTCTCAACACATGTTTAGGTTTTAGTTCCCTGAGTTTAAGAATAGTGTTAAGTTGCAATGGGAAGCACTCAAGTCATAGTGTGGGTGTGTAATTTTGTTTTTAAATAAATGTTCTAAAGGCCAACTTTGCCATAACTAAATCTTTCCAAGTTGTGACCTAAATCCTTAAACCCCCATTTTAGCTATTAAATCCTAGTTTTCACTATGTTAATGATAAGTAATAGCTTGTAAACCAACATATAGGAGTTTTATGCTTTTTGGGACCATTTGTGAATGAGATAGAAGTCTTAAATAAGAAATTAAATTTCTTATAATATAAACCTTCTTGTTTATGTAAATGGTGATTATTTATGATTAAAATATTCAAATTTCTCCATATTTTCATCAATTAATAAACAATTATTGACATTAGACCTTAAGTATTAGTGATTAAGAGTTCAATTATGCTTAATTAGTGTGATTAAGAGTTAGGGTTATTACACAAGTGAGGGAGAAAAGGGTGGTGCCACATATTTATATTGGAAGCCTAAGGTTTTACAATTTTTCAAAATACCAGTTTTGTCCTTATATTTTAATTTCATCCTTTGAGCTTTATTTCTGTGTATTTTTAAAAACTGATAGCCCTACATTAAAATTTAGACTTTGCTCTTTATTAAAAACATCTATTTTGAGGTTATAGGGACGTAAAATAATTTTAAAAAGTCTGGTTAAAGTTTAGGGTCAAATAAAGCCTTAAATTGTACACCATCAAGGATTTAATCAAACAACCTTATCTAGTTATTCTACTAACCTTACTTCATCATATTACAATAAGGGATATTCACTTCTTAAAGTCAATTCCTATGTTTTTCTAAATCCTTGAATTTTTGTCAGTTTGACTTGTATCGGTTCCTTTTATGTCTAATTAGCCTTTTCTTTCCTTGTAAACCCTTTTTAGTTAATCCATTCCATTCTTTAAGGACTATATTGGTTTACAAAACATGTAATATTACAATGTGTGAAGTTAACCCCCACCTTTATTGGCCCATGTAAAGGTACCAAATGAAAGAGCATAGAGGAAAGGAATCTAATGATATAGGCATGTTTGTTAGAGATGCTATCTAAGGCAATGGGTGGCTTACACATGCTAGCCTAGGCATGTGTAAGTCTCTTGTTTTCTCTTTTTTTAAGCATTTTTTAAGGTTGAAACTTTGTAGGGCACTTGTAGCATCAATTTTTGTGTTTTTTTTTCCCTAAAAATCCCTAAAAGCATGCTTTAAATGGTGGTATATGGTTTGGCTATGTTTAAACATGTTTAGATAGTGTTTAAACATATGGTAGACACATAAGAGACCATTTTGATAGACCTAAAGATGAAATTCACTTCTTATAGGTCTTAAGTTTGATCAACATATTTTCAAATAATGTTTAGTGAACATTAATCAATAATGATCTTAAGAAGAAATCTAGGGAACCAAATTAGGATAAGAATTTGTCCCTTAATCGATGTGCATAAGAGATATAGCTCTTAAGGAACATTGTGTTACCATAAATGTCAACACACTTTCTCATTTTTGAATATGAGAAATTCAAGAATTTTTATTAGGCATAGTACACACAAAAAACATATTCACTATAAAAGATTAATTAAAAGTGTAAAGCATATCTTTTGATATATGGTGAAGTGACCTTTATAATTAGAAATAGTCCTTTGATGGTCAAAGAGAAGATATTCTAAAAAGATAAACATTTCTAGAGTAAGGTCTCTTTAAGTGCGTTTTTTATATCAACACAATTTAAAAAAGCATTAAATTAAAGAAATCAAATAAATATATGAGAGAAATGTCTTGTAAAGTGGGAGTTATTATATTAGTAGACCTAGGCTTATTTAAAAACTACATTTAAATAATTAAAATGGAAAATAAAAGAAAATACTATATCTAGTAGGAGTTCTTAGACTAGTATACCTAGGGTCATTTAAAAACTATAATTAAGAGAAAATTTGCATATACATCAGATAGAAAAATGTGACATTTTCTAGGATATATGTGATGTGACGACCCTAACTTCTAATCATGATAATTAAGGTTAAAGATGTGATTAATAATCATTAATCGAGGTTTAAAGTTATTATGAGATTACTTACATTAGGAAAAGGTGAGGAAATTTAAACCTTAATATTGTTCAAGTCATTAACTAATTAATCCTAGCCATTTATGCATATGAGGGAATCAAACCCACAATGAGGAGCTTTTAATCTTATCATCCATTAATTCCAACTCACAAGAACCTCCTACAAGTGCTTCTAAATCATTCTTTATCATTTTCATAGTGAAAACTAAAGTTTTTAGGTTAATATGAGAAGTTGAGCACCTTTACAAATTTTGCACATTTCGTCGCGGTGAATTACCTTCTAGAATACCACCAGATTTGCCTTACACAATTTGCTGCGGCTAACTCCACCTTTCGCCGTAGCCAATTGCTCTATATTTCCTTCCTTGGGCAACTTTGTCACTTTTGGCCACGGCTAATTCAATTTTGGCCGCGGCCAATTCCCTTTTATTCTTATAACTCCCAAGATTTCACCCCATGCTTTCCAATTGTCCCTCTAGTAACACTCTAGACTGCTTTAACTTAGTTTGTGAAGATTTAGTATTTTTCTTTTACCTAATCTACTTAATACATCTATTATTATCCATTCAAAACTTAAATATGGATCCTTAACCCTCTAGCCACTATAAACCAGTGAGTTCGTAGATCAATAACAGCAAAGAGTTCATACAAAACTCATTTTCATTTGAACATAAATCCTAGTAGAAATTCCATACATCACTAGTTTAAGTTGACATCTAATGTATCAAATATTACAATCCTTATGCTTGGAAATTCATGATGTAATGCGGCAATTACATAAAACTAATAGTCTAATTATATAAATACAATCTGACAAGGTTTCTAAACATACCTACTACTAAACCACATAGTAAGCTTCCATTAATTTTCTCCTTGCTACTAAAAGGTCTGGTCCCTGAAAATGTTAGCCCATAATTAGGGTGAGATATACAATCTCAGTAATAAGAGAAAAATTCCATATATATGTATAGATTAATCAATGCAATGCAATTTTATATCTTTAATACCACAATCATCAATTTAGTTTGCAAATGAACTAATTGAGCTACCAATAACTACTGTCCCATACCAGCAATCACACACAACATGTTAATAGTCAATAATACCAAGAGAGGTCCGTTCATGGCACCTACTCCATAATGAGCACAACCAGGACTCAATGCATTTAGGGTCTGATCACAACCTAGTGCCTATGGGTGGCGTGTAATATCTAGTTTTTTGAAAACCAGGGAAAACGTGAGAAACGTAACGTACAGTTTCTCCGTAAACAAACGAAACTCACTGAATACAAAAGGAAGTCCCCCAAAATGAACTATTTAAGGTCCCAAAAAATTTGGGAAGCATTCTAGACTCTTAAAAATGAGAATCTCAGGCTCGGACAGAAAGAAAAATGGAGCTAGAATGAAGAAACAATTTCTTACGGAAAACTTACGAAATGTAATGACATTTTCATAATTTTGAGCAAATTTTGGAATTCACATAGGAAGGCTTTTTAAATGAAAATTTTGAGTTCTTTGGAGTTCTCAGAGGCCTTGAAAATCATGGAAAGCCCTGAGACAGTTAAAACCCCTCCGGTGGATGTTTTCTAACATTAGTCGACCCAAACTTTGACTGATTCGTTTGGGAAGGTTTTAGCTCCGATTTGAGTGATTCCAAAAGCATTTTACTAAATTGGAACCTAAATTTCATAATGGAAAAGATGGTTCTCAAAAAGGAGCTAAAATGAGTTAGAAACGAAAATGCCAAAAACAAAGGGTGAAATTAGAATTTTAAAAAAAGTGGAAGCTTCTTGAACACTCTTTGAGTTTCTTATTTCTTCTCCCCTTCATTTGCATGACCCATTCTACCCAAAAACTATAGAAAACACTAGCTCTCTTAGGCTTACCATGGAGGAGAAGAAAGGAGGAGAAAAAGCAAGGAAAAGGTAAAGAATTTCATAGATTTTCATGCTCCTTCTTCTTCCAAACTTGTTCCTCTCCTCTTGAGCTTTCTTCCTATGGTTTTATTGAAGCTTTTGGATCTATTTTGAAGGAAGAACAAAGGGGAAAATTCGGATTTGAAGAGAGGAGGGCAAGGAAAGTGAGAATCAAGTAAGAAAACAAGGAAAAACAAGGTAAATCTTCCAACCTATGGTAGCTACTTCCTCTCCTTTCTTCTCCCTACTTCGCCCTATGTATGTATATGTAGGAGGGCTTGAATTTTGGGTAGAACCAAGGGTGAATATTAAGAATTTAAGGGAGGAGAATAAGAATATGCAAAGAAATCCAAGTAAAAATCATGAATTTGCAAGATAGAAAAGTTAGGGTTTTGATTACACCTTGAATTCTATCATGAACCCTAGCCATATTTTATGATTTTTAAGTGTTCATATGAGTTTCTAAGACACTAAGAGAGCTTCCTACATGACTCTCCCATCAAAGGAAGCAAGAAAACTCCATTGGTGCATTATGAAAAAATAGTTTCGGCCAAGGAGAGTCCATGTACCTAGGGAGTGTTTTAATTCCTTCCAAGCTTTGTTTTATATCATGTATGATGGGAAAGTATGAGAGGAAGCCTTGGAAAAAGTTTAGAAGTCATAGGAAGCAAGATGGCCTTATATGTTCCATAATATGACTTAAAGAAGTAACACTAAGCTAGGCTCCTAGAATTGATTATGTGATGACTCTAAGAGGTTTAAATAGAGTCAAGAATTATGAATAAATAGATAAAATGGAGCCAAGATGATGTTTTCTTAAGGTTACTTCATTAAGTGCATTATAGAACCATAAAAGAGCCTTATAAGTCACCTAGCCTTTCTAGTAATTGTGTGGCCTTAGACTTTGTTTCAAGAGTATAATTAGCTCCCATATGATATGTCTAGGCCAAGAGGAATGATCTCCACCTTCTTGGGTATGTGAGGTCAAGGGAGAGGATTTAAGGCTTAAGGAAAAAGTGTACAAATACTAGCAAGGTAGCTCTGTCCACCTTCTCTCATGCATGATTACTTACTTTTCTTGTCCTTGAATGTGTATATGTGTATTTCAAGCCATGAAAAATATTCTAGCATGAGCTCTTACTCCATGGTACCATGATGATGCATTATGTTTTCTAAATGATGTTTATGAAGTTTGTTTTAGTTTGCTTGAGTGTGGTGAGGCCAATAACCCTTAGCCATGGTGATGATGAGCTAAGAACCCTTAAGATTGGTTGAGACAAAGTAAAGAGTCTCCCAAAAGTAAGGTTGACTCTCAAGAGCATGGTTGAATCTAAGAACCTCTTAAAGAATGGGTGAGGCAAGTCTAAAATCCATAAATAAATGGGTGAGGCCAATCCACTTGCTTGGCATGCCTATGTATGCTATGTATGACTTTTTCAAATGCTAAGAATGCTTCTTGAATGATTGCGTATGTCCATATTCCATGCATGCATTTGTGAGACTTATTTTGCATGCTTTATGTATGATGGAATGGGAGATGAGCTATTGGAATTCTTTGAATCTCATCCCCTCCTTTCCAATGTTCTAACATGCTAGGTGGACCAAGAGACCAATGGAATAAAAGCCAACTACATGAAAAATGAAAGCATGACATTAAAGTGTTGGAATTTTGTTCTTTAAGGCCATATTGATGTTAAATGATGTAACCCATTATTGTATATGGTCTATGACCTCTTGAACATGTATAATTATATTAATATGTGATGTATAAATGAGAGAATATGTTATGTGAATGCTAGAATGTAATTTAAGTATGCCATGGCAAATTGTGCTTTTTGGAAGTTTGATGCAAGCATGTATAAATGCAAGTGAAATGGCCAAATTAAGAGGTATGAGGTTTGGGACCATTTGGGAAGCTCACACAAGTCCTAATTATACTTTTAGACTTGCCCAAGAGGTGCTAAACCCCAAGGAAAATCATTTGGATATTTTGGTATCCTATATGGAGCCAAAATTGACCATAATGGATCCCTATATCATTTTTTGTCCAAATGTGCCCTTCTTGATCTAAGATTTGGCATACCATTAAGGCTTGTTGAGAGTTTTTTGTGAAATTAAAGAGCATAATTTACAAAGGTCTAAAGAATATTTGATGAATTTTCAAAGTTGAAAAAAAATCTAGTTTTGGTCATGTTATTATTCACTCAGGTCCGAAAATGAAATATGTTACACAGGGCTCAAATGATGTCCAATTGCCATGACATTTTATATGGAAAAACTAGACATTTCTAGTGACTTGTACCAACTAGAAAAACCTCATTTAGATGTCTAAAGAGAGATATAAATTTTTAAAAATTCTATCCAGTATCAGGGACTCTAACTAATCTCAAGTACTGTTTAATTAATTTTTTATGCCTGGACGTGCCTGAGCTAGTTTGGAGTTATTTTTTTCCTCTAGATAACATTAACAGATTTCTATATTAGTATCATTTGAATATATTGGATTTTTGTGGAATTAATTAGATATTTTTGAAGTTCGCTGCAGAATTCTATGACAGCACCAATGAATAACTTGACCTCGGGACTTTTTTGAATGTCAAACGTCATTTGTGTTGGATGTTATGATTTGGATGTATTTTTAGCATAAATTAGACATGTGTAGCTTTCTAGAATAGCCAAGAATGTATGATTTTTATTTTTCTATAATTAGTTATGATATTCTAAAATTTGTGATATAAATGAGGAAAATCTGGCTGAAAATGCATATATGTGTTTTATGCTTCCAATTGATTTCCATGACTTGTAGGCCACATTTGATGATGGAAATGAGTTGTATCCATGTAATTAAATATGAAAATATGATACATAAGTCCATATGGCCCATGGGACTCTAAAAGAAATTTTTATACGCGATGCAACGCTAAGAAATGCATTATTTAATGCTATTTTTCCTTGCCTCTTTGTAAGTTGCTTGATATGAGGCATAGAGATAGTATAAAATGAGCTAGAAATATATGGTATTACATGGCAACCACACCACAGCTTCACCATAGACTTACAAGGTCCAATCACAATCGTAATTCAAGTAGTCAACTAATTATTTAGTATTTCAAAATTAAGCATGTGTAACAAATATCAAATTAACATAAGTATATACATGAAATTAAGAAAAATAACCCCGGTTACCTCAATAAAGCCAATTACTCTTCCTCTAACTACCACCATGATCCAAAGCATACCAAGCCTAACATAAATATGATTATCATCATTTAACTATCATTAGCAAGGAAATTCTCCCTATCCACAGATTAATCTTAACAGGAAATTATTGAGAACTTCTTACCCAAGCTTCCTAATAATCTATTACACCAATTTAGGATCAACACATCAAAGCTCACCATGATCCACTCCTCACAACTCCATTTTCGCACATGTACAAACCATGCAGCAAAAGTCAATCCAAAATGTGGGAATTCAGCACATACACCACACAAGAGAAAAGGGAACACTTACCCATATACCCAAGAGGTCAAATGGACTAAGTTGAGCCTTAACTACTAAGAACACACCATGGGCCATCCTTAAAACTTGGATTTTCGCACATGGAATTAGCCATATACCAAAGTCAGCTTATAGCATGAAATTTGAGCAAGGTTACACCACAAAATGAAAAGCAAACACTTACTCTATGGTTCTATTAACTCCAAACTTCGAAAATCTTGCGAGGAATCACCCAAACACCAAATTTTAGATTTGAGAAGGAGATAAAAATGCCTAAACCTAGAAACTAATCAAACCAAAATGAAGAGGAGAATGAGGGGGACATGTTTTATATAGATTACCTTGGCCAAATCTTACCTTAGAAGTGAGAAATGATGGAAGAATACAGAAAAATCCTAGCACCTCTTCTCAAGTGTGAAAATGGCTTCCTTATTCTACAGAACATGAGTGTCTTAGTAGCCAAATAAGTAGAGAGAAGGCCTCTTAGGGTTTTAGTGAAGATGGGTTGGTCCAATAGGCCCATTATTTCAAATGGGCTAGTGCTACGTGAGATGGGTTATAGAAACTCTTGGGGTTGAGGAGAGAGTGTTGATTTAAAGGCTCAAAAATCCATTTAGATTTTGGTGGGAATTTATTAGGCCACAAGTTGGAGGGTTTACGGTGGGTTTAGGCTACCTTAAGGGCCCAAATATTACCTATGGTATGATTTATTTTTAGAATTGGGGCAAGGTTCATTAGTTTG
This sequence comes from Erythrophleum fordii, assembly GCA_032878935.1. Taxonomy (NCBI): domain Eukaryota; kingdom Viridiplantae; phylum Streptophyta; class Magnoliopsida; order Fabales; family Fabaceae; genus Erythrophleum; species Erythrophleum fordii. Next base: position 22,531,383 of record JAVQMF010000054.1, on the reverse strand, counting down.
GGCTATAGAATTTTTTTGTTTTTGTGTTGGGGATAGAGTGTGTTGATCCAATAGCCCAAGACCTAATTGTTCTCACTTCCCAAGTTTGGGCTAAGGCTAAATAGGCTCTTGTCTCACTTAAATTCACTAATAAGTTTTGGGCTTTCCATAAAATTTAAGTTAAGCCCACAAGGTGACTAATATTGGGCTCTCCTACTAAGCTCATGGCATAATTGGGCTTCTATCTCACTAAACCCAATTGGGGCAATGCTAAGTGGTCTCTCTTTTAGGCCAAGTCTCATAATAAGAAATTAGGTCTGCACCTATAATCATTAGGCCTCCATTAGTCTCTAACCATGGCCTACCTAATTTAATTTGGGCCTAGATGAGGTTTTTAACCCAACTATATCTCAAACTCACATTAGTAATTTATTCTTCTCTAAATTCCCATTCACATGGTTTGCCTAATTATTCTGTAATAATTATTCTTAATTACATCTAACCCATGATTAACATCTTAATTAATTTTAAGGTGTTACATGTGATGGAAATAAGACAATTTTAGACTTCTAATCATGAACCTAATAATATCATTGTTGGTCTAATTAAAGTTTATTGCAAATACATGGTATTATGTATATGTAGCTATTCTATACTATGTCTATATAGAGGTTAGATTATTATTATAGTTGTTAAAAACATCATTGCCTAACTTATTAAGTTATAAGCTACATGGTGTCAATCAGAAAATTTCACACTGTAAGAATTTTACATCCTTAAAGAATAAGATGCCAAGAAACCTTTAAACATTTTCATAGAAAATTTTAAACATGGAAATACAACTTAGCAAATGAAAGATCTAGAATTTTTTAATGAAAAGGAAAGAACAATATTACTCACATAACAATACTGAGCAACATCATTGATGTAATATCTGGTTCTTTAAACTAAACTAGAATTCGGTAAAATAATGAAAGAGAATCCCAAAGAAAAATGAATTAAGGGTAAAAAAGGATGGCATATTAATTAAAATAGCTAGAAATGGGTTTAAGAAGGTAGTAACAGCCTAAAAACTGAAGCCAAAGTGGCTAAACAAATTTAAACTGATAAGCAGTGGCAAAATCATAATTTTAGGAAAAATTTTAAAAACTCAAAGAAAAGAGTTTTAAATATCAAAATTGAGTTTACTAAGGCTTTTAGAGATCCTGAAAATCATAGAAATAGTTAAAATGGTTAAAACCTTTATGGTGTACGATTTAGGGTGTTGGTTAATCGAAATTTTAACCCAGCTATTTCATATTATTTTAAATTCCATAAATTTAAAAAGTAAGTGTTTTTAATAAACTAGAGAGCCTTAATTTTATCATGGAATAGATAATTCTCAGAAAGGATCTAAAATGAGCTCAAATGGAGGAATTAAATTATCGGGACATAACAAGAATTATGGAAATTATTTTAAATCACCTCTTCTTCTTATATTAGGTCATGCCAGCTCTGCACCCTCATAACCGACTTTAATTACCTCTAGTTCAAACTTTAGAGTCACCCAAGGAAAAAGGAGAAAGAGGAGAAAGAAAATCCAAGAAAGCTAAGAATTCATACACTTTTTCACCTTATGAGCTTTTTCTATTGATGGTTTTGGTTTCTTGAAAGAAGCATTTTAACGGCTTAACAATTTAGGAAAGGAGAGAGTTTAAAGTAACCAATTGAATCATAAGAATCTCCATTAGAGGGAGTTTGATTTTAGTTAAAACTTGATACAAAAAGTGATTTTGAAGCATGAAGAATAAGATTATGTAAATAGAATCAAGTAAAAAGTGATAAGATTCAAGTTAGTACACATAATGTTGTTGTTACACCTTGGAAGCATCCTACATCTAGCAAAGTCTCCATGGAAGATGCAAAATTCCTATGAGTGGTGTAATGTCCGATTTTTGTTGAATGATGGAAACAGACGCATTTTCAAAGCAAGTCCCCTAAAATGAATTAGTTAAGATCTCAAAAAATTTGAGTAACATTCTAGCCTCCTAAAAAAGAAAATTTTGGCCTCAGACCGAAGGAAAAATGGAGCTAGAATGGAGAAACAAATTTTGATGGAAATCTTACGAAACATAATGGCATTTTTGTAATTTTTGGAATTCACACAGGAGGGCTTTTTAAATGAAATTTTTGAGTTTTCTAGGGTTCTCAGAGGCCTTAAAAACTATGGGAAGCCACAGGACAATTAAATCCCCTCCGGTGGACGTTTTTCAACGTCGGTGTGCCTAAACTTTGATGGATCCATTTGGGAAGGTTTTAGCTCTGATTTGAGTGATTCCAAAAGCATTTTCCTTAATTGAGAACCTAAATTTTATAATAAAAAAGATAGTTCTAAAAAAGGAGTTAAAATGAAGGAGAAACAAAAATACAAAGTACGAAGGGCAAAATTAAAATTTTTGAAAAATTTACTTTTTCCTACCTATATATAGGTGGCGCCTCACACTTGCCCTCATTTCACTTCAGATTTTCTAGCCCCAAATTAGAAGCAAAACCCTAAGGGAGAGGCGCCCAAGTGAGGAAGAAGAAGGACGAAGAAATCTAAGCTTAATGTATGTTTTCATGGTGATTTTCCTTGCTTTTCTTCATCCACACCTCCTCTCCTCCCTTCTCCTTTTATTTTCTTAGATTAAATGAAGTTTATAACTCTTATTCAAGGGAGAAATTCAAGGGAAATTTCGGATTTGAAGAGAGGAGCTTAAAGAAAGCAAAAATCAAGCCAAACTAAGTAGGGAAACAAGGTAAAAAAATGCATCCTATGGTAGCTATATTGATATCCCTTTCTTCTCCACTTCAACACACACCTATAACCCTAGGAAGATATGATTTTCAAGCCCAACCAAGCATGAATCTTAGGCATTTGATGGAGGAGAGTAAGAATATGCAAAGAAAACCATGAAATAGCCATTGGAATTCAAGATGCAAAACTTAGGGTTTTATATGCACCTTCTAAATTTTGAATTTGTATGATGATTCCTAGGTTTAATTAAGAGTTTATATGAGTTCTTGAGACCCCTAAGATGCTCCCCACAAGCTTCCTCCTTTAAGAAAATAAAGAAATCTTCATGTAGCCCAAATAATGCCTATGTCTTGGCCAAAAAGGGTTCTTGTAGTGAGGGAGAGTTTTAAATTTTTTCTAAGGCCATTCTTGAGTGATATTTGATGAATGAAAATGAGGGGAGGCTTTGGAAAAAATTTAGAACTCATAAAAAGTGATTTGGTGTTTTAGGTTCCATATTATGACCTAAAGAAGCAACATGATGTTAGGCCCTTTGTTTTAATGGTGTGATGACTCCAAGAGGCTTAAAAAGAGTCAAGAATCATAGTTGAAAGGAAAGATTGGGGCCTAGAAATGGTTTGAGGAGTGTTGCTTCATTAGGTGCATTTAGGGACCATAATGGAACTTATAGAGCAATCTAGTATTTAAGCAAATTGTGTAGCCTTAGAATGTGTTTCATGAACCTAATTGGCTCCCATAAATTGTATCTAGGCCAAGAGAAACTATCTCCACCAATTTGTGGGTGTGTGGCCAAAAGAGGAGGCTTGAATTTCAAGGAAAAAGTGTGTGAGTGTTCACAAGGTAGCTCTCTCCACCTTCTCTCATGCATGGATGTATGTTTAGCTTATTTTAAAATGTGTGTATGTGTATTTTCAAGCTATGAAAAGTATGCTAGCATGCCTTCATATGCCATGATTCTTGATGCCATGTTATGCTTCCAAATGAATACATGATGTTTGTTTGAGTTTGCTTGATTGTGGAGAGGCCAAGAACTTTTCACCATGGTGAGGATAAGCCAAGAACCCTTGAGATTGGTTAAGATAAAGTAAAGAGTCTCCTGAAAGCAAAGTAGACTCCTAAGAGTATGGTTAAGTCCAAAGCTCTCAAAGAATGGGTGAGGCAAGTCCAAAATCCATGAGAAGAAGTGTGAGGCCAATCCAAACACTTGGTGAGCTTTTAAATGTCTTGTATGATTTGTTCATAAGCCAAGCTTGCTTTTTAAATGTCCATGACTTCCATTTTCTCCATACATGCATTTGTAAGGTTTGCCTTGCACATATTATGTATGATTGAATGGGAGATGAGCTATTGGAATTCTTTGAATCTCATCCCCTCCTCTCCAATAATCTAACATGCTAGGTGGACTAAGTAGCTATGGCAATGGGAGCTAACAACAACGAATAAGGAAGATTGACAACCATATGCCTAGTTTTATTCTTTTTGGAACCATAATGATGCTTCATAATATACATGATGTTGTAAATGGTCTATGACCCTTGAGACATGTGTAAATATAATATTATGTGATGTTTAAATGTATGGATATGATGTATGAGCTCTAGAATACAATTTGAGTATGTAATGCCTAAGTATGCAATTTGGAAGTTTGATGCAAATGTGCATAAGTGTGAGTTGAATGGCCAAAATGAGATTTATGAGGTTTGGAACTATTTGGGCAGCTCACACAAGTCTTAAATGTAATTTTATACTTGCCCAAAAAATACCAAGACCAAGGGAAATCTATTTGGCAACTTTGGTACCCTATATGGAGCCAAAATTGGCCATAATAGAACCCTATGTCACTTTTTAGCCAAATGAGTTACTCTTGATCTAAAATTTGACATGAAATTAGGTCTCATTGAAATATTTTTAGGAAGCTAAAGATCATAATTTTTGGAGGTCTACAGAATATTTGATGATTTTTCAAAGTTGGCAATTTTTATGATTTTGGTCTGCTGCACTATTCATTGGGTCCGAAATTGCACTATGTCACACGAGACCTTAATGATGTCCAATTGCCATGAAATTTTATACAAAGAAACTAGACAATTGCAGTGACTCATGCAAACTAGAAGCACCTCATTTGGATGCCTAAATAGGGAGATATGAATTTTTGAACATTCTATCCAGTATCAGGAATTTTGCTCGACCAGAGGTAGTTTTCCATTAAATTCTGAGGTCTGGGCTTGATGAATGGGTCTGGAAATATTTTTTCCCTCTATTTAACATCCATAACTTTTTAGATTGGTATCATTTACATGGATTGGATTTTTTTGAAATTAATTAGACATTTTCAAAGTTTTCTGTAGAATTCTATATCAGTTCCAGGATGTAGCCAGACCTTTGGGCCATTTTGGATGTCAAACATCCTTTGTGATGAATGTTATGATCCAGACATATTTTCATATGAAGTAGACATCCCACACTTTCCAGAATGGGCAAGATTGCATGATTTCAATTTTTTTAGATTTAATTATGATTTTTCAAATTTTGGTCAGAAAATGGAGCAAATCTGGCCAAGAATGAACCTCCATATTCCATGCTCCATTTCGGTTTTCATGAGTTGTGAGCATGATTTTGTGATACGAATGAGTTTTTTTTATGTAATTAAATATGAGAATGTATAGTATGAGCTCACACGGTCCACGTGACACCAATTGAAATTTCTAAGTATGACGCAACGCAAATAAACCTATTATTTTCATTCCCTTTTTCATGTGCTGTCATGAAAATGATGATGTGAAGCTTATAAATAACATAAAATGAGCTAGAATTTATGGTGTCACAAGTGGTGTGCATAGTGTTAGGTTTGGCCATGGTCTAGATGAAGTAGCTAAGGAGTTGTTTCATTGATTCTAAGGTCATAAGTGGTTTAGATATGAATTATAAACACTAATAGTGTAATATTTGATTTTTTTTAGAAACTAAACAAAAACTGATATTGTGACATAGTAAGACCCTAAAAAAAAGTAAATTAAGGATAAAATGCTAATTAGAGCATCTAAAATAAGGGTAGGAAACCAAGAATTACCTAAAACCAGAGTCAAAATAGCCAAACAAAATAAATTGAAATTATAATAGAAAAATTATAATTTCAAAAAACTTTTGAGAAACTTAAAGGAAAAAGTTTTAAATGAAAAAATTGAGTTCATTAGGGTTTTCGATGGTTAGAAAACTATAAGAACCATTAGAATGGTTAAAACCCTTCCGTTGTATAATTTAGATTATTAGTTGATCTAAACTTTAACTGGATCATTCGAGATTGTTTTAAATCCCATACATTTGAAACCAAATATTTTTAATAAACTAGAGGACCTAAATTTCATAATGGAAAATACAGTTCTAAAAAAGGAATTAAAATCAACACAAATGAAGGAAAAGAAATGGAAGGGAAAAATTGGAATATGGAAAACTCATGAAATCCTAGCTTCTCTCTCTCTCTCTCTCTCTCTCTCTCTCTCTCTCTCTCTCTCTCTCTCTCTCTCTCTCTCTCTCTCTCTCTCTATATATATATATATATCATGTCCTACCTTTCTCCTTTTACTTTGAATGACTTTGAGCAGTTGAAAACCAAACCTAAGAAGTGTCCAAGAACCACCAAGAGCTAAGGGGAATTGAAGCTACCTAAGGTAAGTAAATGTAAGGAATTTGCCTATAATGTTATTCTAGTCTAATTTCTACTCTTTCTCCTCTTTTTTTTTTCATGCTTTTAGTTCCGTAAAAGAAAGGATTTCTTGGCTAAAACTTTAGAGAGAAGGGCTCTTTTAAGGAAACTAAATATGTTATATTAATCTCCATTTAGTGCCTTTTTTATTGATATATAGTATGATGTAGGAAGATGGCTTCTTCTTATTTTTCCCTGACCTTCTAGGTTCGGCCAACTTGAGATGGAGATGAGGTGGATTAGTTTCTTAAAGTGAAGCATGGTAGGAATTAGGGTTTTGAATTATGGAGATTAAGAATATACCATTAGAATCAAATAGAAAGCCATAGGTTGCAAGAATTGGAATTTAAGGTTTTGTGTAATATCTGGTCCTCTGGAAATAAGAGAAAACATGAGAAACTTAACGTACGGTTTCTCCGTAAATGAACAAAATTCACCGGATACAAAAGGAAGTCCCTTGAAATGAGATAGTTAAGGTCCCAAAAAATTTAGGAAGCATTCTAGACTCCTAGAACTGAGATTCCCGGGCTCAGATGGAAAGAAAAATAGAACTAGAATGAAAAAATAATTTCTTACGAAAAACTTACGAAACGTAATGGCATTTTCATAATTTTGACCAAATTTTGGAATTCACGTAGGAGGACTTTTTAAATGGAAGTTTTGAGTTCTCTGGGGTTCTTAGAGGCCTTGAAAATTATGAAAACCCCCGAGACAGTTAAAACCCCTTCGGTGGACGTTTTCTAATGTCGGTTGACTCAAACTTTGACTGATTCGTTCAGGAAGGTTTTAGCTCTGATTTGAGTGATTCCAAAGTCATTTTACTAAATCGGGAACCTAAATTTCATAATGGAAGATATGGTTTTCAAAAAGGAGCTAAAACGAAAGAGAAACAAAAATACCAAAAATGAGGGCCAAAAAGAATTTTTAAAAAGTGTAACTTACTCCCACCTATATATATGATGTACCCTTCTTCTCCCTTCATTATGCACAACCATGTTCTACCTAAAACTAGAGGAAAACCTTAGGGGATGAGGCACACAAGAGGAGGAAGAAAAGGAGGAGAAATTCAAGGTAGAAAGGTATAGATTTTCATGGTTTTTCATGCTCTCTCTCTTCCAAACCTCTTCTCCTTCATTCTCCTTTATTTCCTATGATTATAATGAAGTATATGGATCTATTTTAGAGGAGAAATTGAGCGAAAAATTCGGATTTAAAGAGAGGAGCTTAAAGAACACAAGATTCAAGTGAGAAAAAGTAAGAAAACAAGGTAATTTCTCTTTCTATGGTTGTCATCTTTAGTTCCCTTCTCCACCATTTTGCCCCACTTGAGAAAACCCTAGGAAGACTTGATTTTTAGGCAGAACCAAGGATGAATCTAAGGAAAAAGGGTGTGGAGATTAAGAATATGTAAAGGGAATTAACAAAAAACTATTATATTTTAAGATACAAGTTCTAGGGTTTTAATTGCACCTTATAAAATCTAATTTTGTATGATGATTCCTAGGCCTAAATAAGAGTTTAAATGAGCTTCTAAGATCCCTAAGAGGCTCCCCATATGCTTCTTCCTTTAAGAAAACAAAGAAAGCTCCATGGAACCTAATATGCTTCATTGTCTCGGCCAAAAAGGGTTCTCATAGCTAGGGAGAGTTTTAAATTTTTCTAAGGCCATTCTTGTGTGATATTGAATGAATATGAAGGGAGATCTTTAAAAAAATTTAGAACTCATAGAAAGTGAGTTAGTGCTTTAGGTTCCATATTATGACCTAAAGAAGCAACATATTGTTAGGCTTTTTGTTTTAATTGTGTGATGACTCCAAAAGGCTTAAAAGGAATCAAGAATCATATTTGAAAGGAAAGAATGGAGCCTAAGATTTATTTAAGGGGTGTTGCTTTATTAGGTGTCATTATGAAACTATAATGAGGTTATAAGCCAAGCTAGTGTCTAAGTGAGTGTGTGGCCTTAGAATTAAGTTCATAAACCTAATTGGCTTCCATAAATTATGTCTACGCCAAAAAGGAATGATCTCTACCTTCTTGGGTGTGTGAGGTCAAGGGAGAGGATTCAAGACTGAAGGAAAAAGTGTGCAAAATGCAAGCAAGGTAGCTCTCTCCACCTTCTCTCATGCATGGATGTATGCTTAGCTTGTCTTAGAATATGTGTATGTGTATTTTCAAGCCATGAAAAATATGATAGCATGATTTCATATGCCATGGTTTTATGATGACATATTATGTTTCATATGATGTTTTGATGTGCGCTTGGATTTGCTTGAGTGTGGTGAGATCAAGAACCCTTAGCCATGGTGAGGATGAGTTAAGAATCCTTAAGATTGGTTAAGACAAAGCAAAGAGTCTCCCAAAAGTAAAGTGGGCTCCCAAGAGCATGGTTGAGTCTAAGAATGCATTAAAGAATGGGTGAGGCAAGTCCAATATTTACAAGAAATTGGGTGAGGGCAATCCACTTGCTTGGCAAGCCTTTGTATGCTATGTATAACTTTCTTAAATAATGAAAATGTTTCTTAAATGCTTGCACATGTCTACATGACCATACATGCATTTATGAAACTTGTTTGCATCCATTATATATGATTGAATGGAAGATGAGCTATTGGGATTATTTGAATCTTATTTCCTTATCTCTAATGTTCTAACATGCTAGGTGGATCAAGTGGACAAGGTAATGGAAGCCAACCACCTTGAAGGAGAGAGCTTAACAACATAATACATAGTTTTGGTTCATTAAGGCCATATGTATGTCAAATGATGTAATCCAATGATGTATATAGTCTATGACCTCTTAGACATGTGTAATTATGATAATATATGTTGTATAAATAAATGGATATGATGTGTGAACCCTAGAATGTAATTTGGGCATGGCATGCCAAATTATGTTTCTTGAGAATTTGATGGAATTATGCATATGTATGGATGAAATGGCCAAAATGAGATGCATGGAGTTTAGGACCATTTGGGTAGCTTACACAAGTCTTAATCATGCTTTTAGACTTGCCTAAAAGGTGCCAAAACCTAGGGAAAGCCATTTGGTTACTTTGGTACCTCATATGGAGCCAAAATTAACCATAATAGAACCCTATATCACTTTTTAGCCAAATGAGCTATTCTTGATCTGAGATTTGACAAGAAATTAGATCTTGTTGAGAGCTTTTTGGAAAGCTAAAGACTATAATTTTTGGAGGTTTAAAAAATATTTGATGAATTTTCAAAATTGGCAATTTTTTTTTTTGGTCTGCTGCACTATTCATTTGGTTTGAAAATGAAATCTATCACACAAAGCTCAAATGATGTCCAATTGCCTCGAAAGTTTATACAATGAAACTAGACATTTACAATGACTCATGCCAACTAGAAGTACCTCATTTAGAGTTCTAGAGAGGGAGATATGAATTTTTGAACATTCTATCTAGTATCAAGAGTTTTACCCAACCTGAGTTACTGTTCTATTGAATTATGAGGTCTGGGCTACCTGAGCTGGTCTAGAAATATTTTTTTCCCTCTAGCTAACATCTACAAATTTATATATTGGTATCATTTTCATGGATTGAATTTTTTGAAATTAATTGGACATTTTCAAAGTTTGCTACAGAATTCTATGACAGTATCAGGAGGCAATCTAACCTCTGGACCATTTCGGATGTCAAACGTTCTCTGTGATGGATGTTATGGTCTAGAAATATTTTTAGTACAAATTAGACATCTTTAGCTTTCCAAAATGACCAAGAATTTATATTTTTGATTTTTTTTAGAATTAGTTATGATTTTCCAAAGTTTAGATAGAAAAGAGGCAAAAGCTGGCCGAAAAAGAATGTCCATGTTCTGTGCTTCATTTCGGTTTTCTTGAGATGTGGGCCATATTTTATGATCCAAATAAGTTGTATTCATATAATTAAATATGAGAATGTATGGCATGAGTTCACATGATCCACGTGACACTGAATGGAATTTTTATACACGACGCAGCAGCATATTCATTATTTATTGCCTTTTTCATTGGAAGCTCACATGATTCAAGATATTAAGTCATTTAAAGGCATGAGATGAGCTAGAAATTATGGTGTTACATTTTAATTGCACCTTAGGAAGTATGAAGCCTTAAAATGGTATTTGAAATTATATAAGAGTATAATTGAACTAAGAATAGGCTAAGGAAGCTCCATAGGTAAAAACATTTCAAAGAATGAAACAAAAACTCCATGGAAGCCTATTAAGATGCATGTCTTGGCCAAGACCTATCTAGGGTATCTAAGGAGAGTTTTCTTTGATTCTAAGGTTATAAATGGTCTAAATATGAATTATAAATACCAAACCATCGGTTTGAATTTAAAAGCCTTTTGTAGAAAGGTAAAAATTTAAGGTTTCATTATGTATAAAGAAGCAACTTAATGCTAAGTTCCTTAAATTGAGTTTGTGATGGCTCCAGTGAGTTTTAATAGAAGCATATAACACATAATGGATGAAATCTTAGGGCCAAGATGTAATGTCCGATTCTCTGAAAATGAGATAAAATGCGAGAAACGTAGTATATGGTTTCTCCATAAACGTACGAAATTCACCGGATACAAAAGAAAGTCCCCCAGATAGAGTGAAGTGAGGTCTAATAAAATTAGCATAATATTCTAGACCTCAAATAATGGCAATTCAAGGTTAGAGGTGCTTTGAAACCAGAGCCAGAATAGCCAGATAGATTTTTACAAAAATACAATGAAATGTAATGGTATTTTCGTAATTTCAGGTAATTTTTAGAATTCTCACAAGAGGGCTTTTTAAATGGTAAATTTGAGTTCTCTGGGGTTTTTAGAGGCCCTAGAAACCATGGAAAGTCTCGGGGACAGTCAAAGCTCCTCTGGTAGATGTTTTCTAATGGCAGTGAGCCTAAACTTTGATTGACTCATTTATGAAGGTTTTAGCTCCAAATTGAGTGATTCCAAAGGTATTTTTAAAAAGTTTTTTCTAACCTAACTATATATATATATATATGAGGTGCCTCACCTCTTCCTTTATTTAGCCACGTTTGTTTCTACCTAAAGCTAAAAGAGAGAGCTAGGGTTTGAGGCGCACTAAGAGGAAAAGAAAGGGAGGAGAAAAATAAGGAAAAAGGTTTAAATTTTCTTGATTTTTCATGCTTTCTCCTTAGCAAACTCCTTCTCCTCCATCTTCCCTTCTTTCCCATGATTTTATTGAAGTTCTTAGATCTGTTTTGAAGGCAGAAAAGAGGTGAAAAATTTGGATTTGAGGAGAGAAAGGCAAGCAAAGTGAGAAACAAAGCAAGAAAAGTTAAGAAAACAAGGTAACTCTTCATTCTATGGTAGCTATTCCTTCTTCCCTCCTTCTCCTTGGTTCATCCCACCAAGAGAGCTTCAAGAAGACATGGATTTTAGGTAGAACTAAGGGTTAACCTTAGGGAATTGAGTGTGGAGAATAAGAATATGCAAAGAGAATTAACAAATAACTATGGAAAATCAAGATAGCAAAGTTAGGGTTTCAAGTGTCCTTTGCAAAATTTGATTTGATGCAATAATCCCTAGGCCTAAATGAGTGTTTGGATAAACTCCTAAGATCCCTAGAAATCTCCTCATATGCATCTTCCATCAAGAAAATGAAGCAAACCCACTTAGTACTCACATGGAGCATGGTTTTAGCCTAGGCTAGAAAGAGTACCAAGGGGAAGTTTTAATTTGTTTCAAGCTTATTTTTTAGTCATATATGATGGAACAGGATGAGAGGAAGCCTTGGAAAAATTTTAAAAGCCATAGGTTCCATATTATGGCTTAAAGAAGTAACACCTAGCTAAACTCCTTGATTTGATTATGTGATGAATCCAAGAAGACTAAAAGGAGTCAAGAATCACAAATGAATGAAAAGAATGGAGCAAAGATCATGTTTCCCTAGAGTTGCTTCATTAAGTGCATTATAGAACCATAAAAGAGCCATATGAACCATCTAGCTTTTCTAATGAATGTATGACTTTAGAATTTAGTTCAAGAGTATAATTGGCTTCCATATGATATGCCTAGATCAAGAGAAACAAGTCCCACCTTCTTGTATGTGTGTAGCAAAGGAAGAGAAGTCCAATCCAAAAGGAAAAGTTTGCATTTATAATAAAGGTAGCTCTCTCTCCTTTCTTTCATGCATGGATGAATGTTATCTTATCTTTGAATATGTGTATGTATGTGTTAAGCCATGAAAATATGTTCTAGCATGATTTTATATGCCATGGCACCATGATGTTGTTTTATGCAGTCAAATGATGTCGTGCTACCTTGCTTTGCTTTGCTTGAGTGTGGTGAAGCCAAAAACCCTTTAACCATGGTGAGGATGAGCCAATAACCCTTAAGAATGGTTGAGACAAAGTTAAGAGTCTCCTAAGAACAAGGCCTAGTTCAAAAGCCTTAAAGAAAAAGGATGAGGCAAGTCCGAGGTCTTTGAAGAGAATAGGTGAGGCCAAACCACTTGCTTGGCAAGCCTATGTATATTTAATGTGACTTTTTGAATGCTAAGATTGCTTCTTAAATGATCACATACCTTATGATAGTCATGCATGCATTTCTAAACTTGGTTTTGCATTATTTATGTGTGATTGAAAGAGAGAAGAGCTATTAGGATTCCTAGAATCTCATTTCTTCCTCTCCACATGTTTAACATGTCTAGGTGGACCAAGGAAGCCAAATAGTGAGAGCCACCAAGCTAGAAAGAGAAAGTGTGACAATCAAGTATGTAAAAATGCAAATTTGTTGCCATATGAGTGGCACATGCCGTAATCTCTTATCATATATGCTGTATGACCTTATGAACACATGTAAATATGTAAATTTATCTTGTATGTATGAGATTTAATGCCATATGTATGATATAGAGCATTTTGGGCATTGGATGGCAAGACTTGACATGTATGCTCTTATGTATAACTTGGAGTGGATGAGTGAGTTTGAGAAATATGAATTTATACACCTTTGAGACAAGTTTATTAGGCCATTTTAGTGCTTTTCCACATGCTCAAGTGGCCATGGTTGTCTTAGAAGCAATTTTGGACCATTTGGACCCCCTTATAAGACACAAAAATGACTATTATGCAACCCAATGTCAAAATTTGACCAAATGAACAATTTTGCTCATGAAATTTGGCATGCATATAGATCTTATCCAAAGCTTTTTAGGAACTTAAAGACTAGGTTATTTGGAACTCTATGGAATTAATTATGATTTTTGAACATTGGCATTTTTTTACTACAGACATTGTTCATATGGTCAGTAACTTGGGCTATGTTATTCAAGGGCCAAATGGTGTCCAATGCTAATAAAATTTTACAGAATAAACTAGACATAATAATATTTTCATGGCCACAAAGATCACCCCTATTGGACATTTGAGTAGGGAAATATGAATTTTTAAAATTGAAGGACAATACCAGTAATGACAGACAACCTCTGGTATTGTTCCATCAATTTCTAGTAGCTAGCAGTCTCTGTTGTTGGTCTGGATTTATTTTTAACATAAAGTAGAAATCTGTATCTTTCCAAAATGGTATAGTGTGCTTGATTTCAAATTTGTTAAAATTAGTTATGATTTTTCAAATTTCAAGCACAGAATCTAGACTAGGTACTCGAGGCTGCACACTATATTTTTCATGTATACCATCCATTTGCACGAGTTCTAGGCCACTTCTTAAGGTGGTTTTGATTTGTAATTCTATATTTAAATATGAAAATGTGATGGATGAGTCCATATGGCCCACAGGATACTAAATGAAAATTTTATGTGTGACATAACGCAATTTAATGAATATTTTTAATGCTTTTTCCTTGGTAAACTTGTATGACCCAAGGAAGGGAACTCAAAAATGAGGTAAGATGAGCTTAGTAAATATGGTGTTACATTTATTAGTATCAAAGCCAGGTTCCAGGCTTTCTAAGATTGGATTTGGCTTGGAGATATGGCAACAAGGCTATGTAAAGGTTTATATGGTTATATAAAGTCTTGTATGAGGCATCTTGCGTGTGTGAAGGTAGGTCTGGGCTATGTTTATGATAAGTAAGTTGTAGAATGGTCTTGGAATAGATAGTGAATATTGGAAAAGGTTGGCCTCTAGAATAGCTTGAGCAGAGTTAAGTGATCCGACGGCTAGATCTTTATGAAATATGATAGCTCGTTGGGATCAATAGCAAGCCCTAGGTATGAACAATGAGAAATGATCTTGTTGATACAAAAAAGCTTATCGGAGAGAGTATGTGAGGCCTAATTCTCCTGGTAGTCATACTCAAACCATTCTGAAATGTCTTGCTTAATGCAGAGTTGAGTAGTGATACAATGCAGTATAAGATGAGACTGTGGCTACATAGGACTAGTTTAGAGGGAAAATGAGAAAAAAAGTTATCCCATAGCCACAGCAACCAAATATTTAGGTGAATTTTAGAACCTAAAAGGTTATTTTCTCAAGCTAGAAGTTGAGTTACAAGCTACATTCCATAGAGTCCCAACAGCCCAGAGGTGACAACTAGTTATGCATGAATGAAGTAAGAGGTAGAATCCTATAGCTTTGAGGATAGGCTGCATACAGAGGTAGTAGGGCTCGAGTTTTGTAGCTAAAGATGAAGCTTCTAGCTGTAATGGAGTGTATTATAGTGTAAATGGCCTTATTGGTCATATTCAGGCCAACTTGAGAAATGAACTGCTTCGAGGTCAGATGACGTACAGAGAACAGGGGCCCCTAGTATAAGTAAAGAAAAAAAGCAGTAAATGGTTATAGAAGATCAGTAAATAACATGTGATCACTGGGCCTAGCAGTTGAAATTGAGAAAGAACCCAACATTAGAGAATGTTAGATACAGGAATAATAAAGTTATTGAGACCCGCCTCTAAGGCGTTGACTCCAACCTAGAATGCTACCCTGTGAAATGAAATGATGGGCTAATATGATAAGATATTGTAACCATTGTTAAGAAAACCTTGTTGACAGGGTCTTGAATTTTGCACTGCAATATATGAGATCTTGTTGACGAGATCCTGGACCTTGTTGATGGGATGTTAATGTAGCCTTGAAATTAATGTAAGATAAGGCTACTAGTAGTGAGGAATATAGTGAGTGCTCTAGAAGGGTGTGCCTCATAGGTAACACCTAAAGATGAGTATAATCAACCCAGTGACAGATTCAAAAGAGAATAAGAATAGTTTTAAAAGTACTAAGTTATTATAAGCCTATATAAGATAATAGGGCTTACTGTAAGCTACCGATTTGATAAGACAGGTAGCCCAAGCTAAGTATAAGCTGAAGCCCACAGGAAGTGACCAATAGCATTATCCAAGTGAGATGTGTAGAAGAAAACACAATGTAAAAAGAGAAATTAATTTGATCAGAAGCTCAGGAAAGATAAGATATCCTGAGCTAAAGAAACCACCCAGTAGTGATTAGCAAATTCCCCTAGATAGACCCTTCTGAATTGTAGAGCACAGTGATAAGGGAAGTGAGGAAAAGCTGAGAAACTAGCTATAGAGAAAAACACCCTTGCTTTATTAGTGTTAGATGAACAGACTGAGCATAGAAAAGTAAACAGATTGAAGTCCAATAGTTAGTCAGACGAGCTCCTTAATATGAGAATAATATAAGGTTAAGGCACATGAGTAATTAGAGCACCCAGTAAAGCATAAGTCTTTAGTAAGTTAGAATCCAGACATTAAAAGTATATGTCTTAGATTGGATTAGTAAAACCATAAAATTAGTATACTGTGCTCATGGGGATGAGACTAAAAAGGTTGAACAGAGAGAAAGCCTAGCTCTGATGTGAACATAGAAATGAGTTGAGACAAATAGTTAGTGCCTTAGTACCTTCAGGGAAGCTCGAAGGAGCTAGAGACCACCTAAGAAGGCAAGTCTTTGCATTATACAGAGAAAGAGTATAAGCTAAGAGCACCACAGAATGTAATTCCTGAGATTACATGTAATAGAATTTTTCTTATAGAAGGATGGTCTAGTTAAGAGCAAAGTAAGAGTATGAGAAAAAGTAGACCCCTTTGATATTATAGAGAATGAATAAGTAGAGGAATCAAGAAAAAATGTAAGTGCTCTTGAGCATAAAGAAACATGAATTAACAAGAGGGATAGTCAGTAGTAGAACATCCTTTTACCTAAGTAAAAGGATAGTAGAGGTAAAAGAGAGAGGATATATAATGGTGTCAAGTCGAGAACATAATAGATTAAGAATAAATATTAAGTTAATGTACTTGAGTACTTGAGAAAGCATACTTGTCCTTGGCATAGATGCCCTTCTAGTATGATAGTGTTCGAAATAAAAATAGTCGGGCAATGTAAAGTGATCTCGGGATGAAGTAGAAGAAGGGTCTTATTTTCCTCGAGTATTTTATGAAAATAGGGTAGATAAAGGAAAGTAAGAGAGGAATACTTTAGATTATTAAGAAACTTGTAATATACAAGCGATAGTGGCTTTGAGCTCAGTCATGAGGTGCCTGTGTACTAGTATTTGATGTTATGGTTTACTTGCAACAATGGTTATATGATATTGGGTCTGGCCAATCTAATAGTAATATGACTTGAGTGCGTAGCAAACGATGACATTAATCATAAAAGTGTCTTGATAATCGAAGGGTATTCTAGTTAGTTAAATGACGAGATGAGTCAGAAAAGAGAGATAAAGGGATTCCAGGAATATTATAATAGTAAGAAAAACATGCAAAAACGGAATCGCTAGTAAAGAATAATAATATAGAAAAGAACGTGCTAATAGTAAACAACATTCAAATTCAGATAACACGAGTTCAGTATGTATGATCTGAGTCCCTTATAATAAAATTAAATGAAATAAGAAAGGACCTGTGTATAACCTTTCTTTTGCCAGAGATGTTAGGCACACTCAGTGTATGAGATGCCTCGATGCTAAGGCACTCAAAAGTAGAATGTGGGCATAGTTAGAAATTGTAGGATATGAAAGGAAAGATATAATAAGTACAAATAGTGTAAGGTAAGTCAATAGAGTAAGGGAAGAAAGCCCAAGTAAAAAAGGCTAAAGTGGGAACCTGAGAATCCTATGAGAAGTGATGAATAAAAATTCAAATCCTCTTGAGTATTAGTATGATGGGTCTTAGAAAATGAGATAACACAAAACCCACTTCACATGAAAAGCATGATGTACCTCTGAGTTTAGCCTCATTTATTATGAGTAATGGTCACCAAACTTGGAGAACATGTGTTTTATTGTCAAATACAGTGATTTTAGGCTTTAACATCTCTCAAAGATGGATCATAGTAGATCCTAACATAACATAGCAGATTGCAGTAGGCCCTAACAAGACTCTGAGAGGTTACAGTAGACCTAGAGGTCGCAATAGATCCCACAGAGTTATAGAGAGCCCTTAATTACAGCATGATAGTTCTCTGGTGAGATGACAGGCTGAGATAGTTTATACAGAGTAGTTAGTCTCAGAGACTAGTACAGTTTCACTTAACTTTTATCTCAAAGACTAGAGATCTCCTAAATCTAGTAGACTATTGCCATCAAAGACAGTGAGGCTATACTCAAATAGTTAAACCACTGACTATACCCTTGCTAGATGAGCGTAGCATGTGGGATGAAGAAAGCAAGAAAATAGCTTTCTAGAGTTAGAGTTAGGTAAATCACTACCTAACAGATGTTAGCCCTAATCGAAGGATAGAGAGATCCTTATATGCTAGACTATGTATTCAGAAAAGAGTCAGGTGCAGATTTTAAATGAGGTAAGTGGTACAGTATATCTCCAGTGATTGAGACTGTGAGCATAATTAGCATCCCACCAGAATTCAACATTTGTCAGTGGTAGTTGTTCTTCAATGCCAGCATGAAGAATATAAATTAGGCCTACCAGTATTGAGATGAGGGACTACAAAATACCTACTCCTCAGTGAGCAAAAAAAGTAAGGAAAAGTCTTAGCCTAAAGAGATAAATGCATTAGTAAACTGAGAAACTGGGATCATTAAAAGTGAAAACTCCCTAAAGGAGCTATAATCCTAGAAAGCAATTGAGATATGAGGCCTATGATAGAAAGAAATGTAAATTGTGATTATAGGATGAGCTAGTAAGAAAGAACACAGAGATTAACAGTGGATAGTATATTTTAAATAAGTAAGTAGACAAACAAAAATCTCTAATGGCTATAATGATCAGAGAAAGATAATGAGACCTCATAAGAAGCTATTAGAAGAGGATAAGGGAGATTTAATACTAAGTAAATTACCCCCAAGATATGTAAATGAGTCCACTAAAAAGAATATTAACCTCTATAGACGGGTTGAGACTAATCTGATATAATTAGTAAGCTCCCTAGGATAGGCCTCCAGAGTCAGACACTTTTTTCCCTTATGAGAAGAACTAGCATGTACTCTATAACAAGAGAGCCCTCATTAAAAGCTAATAATAAAAATTCCATGGCCTAGAGAAACTCAAAAGAGCGAGATTACTGAGAGAAGCGTATAGAGCCAGGAAGAAGGGAAAGAAAGGAGTAGTTAGCTAGAATATAAAAAAGTAAGAGGAAAGTATACCCTAAATTTTGAGGATAAAATTTACTTAAGGGGGAGAAATGTAATGTCTAGTTCTTTGAAAATGCGAGAAAATGCAAGAAACATATCATACGGTTTTTCCATAAACACACAAAATTCATCAGATACAAAAAGAAGTCCTCCACATAGAGTGATTTGAGGTCTAATAAAATTAGAATAATATTCTAGACCTCAAATAATGGTGATTCAAGGTTAGATGTGCCTTGAAATCAGAGCTAGAATAGCCAAAATGATTTTTACAAAAAGGCAACGAAACTTAATGGTATTTTCGTAATTTCAGGCAATTTTTAGAATTCTCACAGGAGGGCTTTTCAAATGATAAATTTAAGTTTTTTGGGTTCTTAGAGGCCCTTAAAACCATGGAAAGCCTTCGGATAGTTAAAGCCTCTCCAATAGATGTTTTCTAATAGCAGTGAGCTTGAATTTTGACTGATTTGTTCAAGAAGATTTTAGCTTCAAATTAAGTGATTTCAAAGGCATTTTATAAGATTGACGACCTAAATTTTATGATGGAAAAGATGATTCTCAAAAGGGAGTTAAAATGAACTAGAAACGAAAATGCCAAGACGAAGGGATGAAATTGGAATTTTTGAAAAGTTTTTCCTAACCTAACTATATATATATATGAGGCACCTCACCTCCTCCTTTATTTAGCCACATTTTTTTCTACTTAAAACCAAAGGAGAGAGCTAGGGTTTGAGTTGCACCAAGAGGAGAAGAAAGGGAGGAGAAAAATAAGGAAAAAGATATGGATTTTCTTAATTTTTCGTGCTTTCTCCTTAGCAAACTCCTTCTCCTCCATCTTCCCTTCTTTCCCATGATTTTATTGAAATTCTTATATTTGTTTTGAGGGTAGAACAAAGGTGAAAAATTCGGATTTGAGGAGAGGAGGCCAAGCAAAGTGAGAAACAAGCAAGAAAAGCCAAGAAAATAAGGTAAATCTTCATTCCATGATAGCTACTCCTTCTTCCCTCCTTCTCCTTGGTTCATCCAACCTAGAGAGCTTCAAGAAGACATGGATTTTAGGTAGAACCAAGGGTGAGCCTTAGGGAATTGAGTGTGGAGAATAAGAATATACAAAGAAAATTAACAAACAACCATGGAAAATCAAGATAGCAAAGTTAGGATTTCAAGTGTCCTTTGTAAAATCTGATTTGATACAATAATTCCTAAGCCTAAATGAGTGTTTAGATGAGCACATAAGATCCATATAAGGCTCCTCATATGCATCTTCCATCAAGAAAATGAAGCAAACTCACTTGGTACTCACATAGAGTATGGTTTCGGCCTAGGCTAGAAAGAGTACCAATAGGAAGTTTTAATTTGTTCCAAGCTTATTTTTGAGTCATATATGATGGAACAGAATGAGACAAAGCCTTGGAAAAATTTTAGAAGCCATAAGTTCCATATTATGGCTTAAAGAAGTAACACCTAGCTAAGCTCCTTGATTTGATTGTGTGATGACTCCAAGAGGCCTAAAAGGAGTCAAGAATCATAGATAAATTAAGAGAATGGAGCAAAGATCATGTTTCCCTAGAGTTGCTTCATTAAGTGCATTATGGAACCATAAAAGAGCCATATGAACCACCTAGCTTTTCTAATGAATGTATAACTTTAGAATTTGATTCAAGATTGGCTTCCATATGATGTGCCTAGACTAAGAGAAACAAGTCCCATCTTCTTGTGTGTGTGTAGCTGAGGAAGATAAGTCCAATCCAAAAGGAAAAGTTTGCATTTATAGCAAAGGTAGTTCTCTCTCCTTTCTTTCATTCATGGGTGAATGTTATCTTGTCTTTGAATGTGTGTAGGTATATGTTAAGCCATGAAAATGTGTTCTAGCATGATTTTATATACCATGGTACCATGATGTTGTTTTATGCATTCAAATGATGTCTTGCTACCTTGCTTTGGTTTGCTTGAGTGTGGTGAAGCCAAGAACCCTCTAGCCATAGTGAGGATAAGCCAATAACCCTTAATAGTGGTTGAGACAAACCAAGAGTCTCCCAAGAGCAAGGCCTAGTTCAAAGCCTTAAAGAAAAAGGGTGAAGCAAGTCCAAGATCCTTGAAGAGAATGCGTGAGGGCAAGCCACTTGCTTGGCAAGCCTATGTATGTTTAATGTGACTTTTTGAATGCTAAGATTGCTTCTTAAATGATCACATACCTTATAATAGTCATGCACGAATTTCTAGACTTGGTTTTGCATTCTCTATGTGTGATTGAAAAGGAGAAGAGCTATTGGGATTCCTAGAATCTTATTCCTTCCTCCCCACATGTTTAACATGTTTAGGTGGACCAAGGAAGCCAAAGATTGAAAACCACCAAGCTAGAAGGAGAAAATGTGACAATCAAGTGTGTAAAAATACAAATTTATTGCCATATGAGTGGCACATGATGAAATCTCTTATCATATATGTTGTATGACCTTATGAAAATATGTAAATATGTAAATGTATCATGTATGTATGAGATTTAATGCCATATGTATGATATAGAGCATTTTGGGCATTGGATGGCAAGACTTGACATGTATGCTCTTGTGTATAATTTGAGGTGGATAAGTGAGTTTGAGAAATCTAGTTTTATGCACCTTTGAGACATATTTATTAAACCATTTTAGTGCTTTCCCATGTGCTCAAATGGCCATGGTTGTCTTAGCAGCAATTTTGGATCATTTGGACCCCCCTTATAAGACACAAAAATGACCATTATGCAACCCATTGTCAAAATTTGACCAAATGAACGATTTTGCTCATGAAATTTGGCATGCATATAGATCTTATCCAAAGCTTTTTGGAAAATTAAAGACTAGATTATTTGGAATTCTATGGAATTAATTATGATTTTTCAAAATTGGTATTGTTCTACTGAACTGATGTAGACACTGTTCGTATGGTCAGTGACTTGGGCTATGTTATTTGAGGGCCAAATGGTGTCCAATGCTCATGAATTTTACAGCCATAAACTAAACATAATAATCTTTCCATGGCCACCAAGACCCCAATTGGACATCTGAGCAAAGAGATATGAGGTTTTGAAGTTAAAGGATAGTACCACTAATGACAGATGACCTTTGGTATTGTTCCATCAATTTTCGGTGGCTAGTAGTCTCTGTTTGGTTTGGATTTATTTTTAGCATAAAGTAAACATCTGTAGATATCCAAAATGGTATATCGCACTTGATTTCAAATTTTCAAGAATTAGTTATGCTTTTTCAAAATTCAGACACATAATCTGGACTAGATACCTGAGGCTGCACATTATATTTTCATGTATACCATCCATTTGCATGAGTTCTATGCCACTTCTTAAGATGGTTTTGAGTTGTGATTATGTATTTAAATATGAAAATGAGATGGATGAGTCTATATAGTCTACGGGACACCGAATGAAAATTTTACCCATGATGTAACGTAATTTAATGAATATTTTTAATGTTTTTTCCTCAGCAAACTTGTATAACCCAAGGAAGGGAACTTAGAAATGAGGTAAGATAAGCTTAGTAAATATGGTGTTACACAAGATATTGGTTTACAAGGGTTGCTTCCTTATGCCACTTAATTGACCATGTGCAAACCTAAAGTGCTAAATATTTTTGTATAAGGCTTAAATAAGTCCAAGTATGGATCCATTGATGATTTGCACATTATTTGGATGTGTCTAGGCCAAGCAAGTAAAATCTCCCTCAAGTGTAGGTATGAGGCCGAGAAACCAAGCTAAGAACCAATAGGAAACTAAGTTGAACTCTTACATAAAGATAACTCTTCGTCTATTCTTGCATATGTATGTTGGTTACTTGATTAGTCTTGGGTTGCTTGTATGTCTTATTTGCCAATTATGTATGTTATTGATTGTTTGATAATCATATACAATTGTATGAAATTTGATTGCATTTGGAATTAATTTGGCTCTTGGACGGGTGAGATTGTCATACCATAATATATTATCACATAATTTGCATGACAATGTTCCTATAATATCTATTTTCATATTTTCAATGCTTTTAGCAACGAAAATAACCGACATTAAAGATGCAATTATTTCAATTCAGCTTAAATCACCATTTCAACTTACCAATCTCAAATTCCATCCTTAATATTCTTACTCAATCATAAATATCACAAAAAGAAGTAAGAAATTCAGGTTTAGGCCATGCATTAACAAACTAGTAATATAACATCATGTTTCATGGTTCCATAATTTTATTATAACTTCAAAAATTCATATCTTAAGATAAAGAATTCCAAATCATGCAAATAAGGACTTTCTAAAAATTTCATGACATAAGCTACATGTTGTAAAAATTCTAGATCAAAAAAATTTGTTTAAGCCATAAAAATCTAATGGAATAATAACACTATTAGAATTTCATGAGTATGCAGATTTGAAATATTGGAAATACATATCTTGAGCTACACAACTCCAAATTGAGTAATCTTACTGGCTATGGAAATCTTATAATACCAAATATATGCTTGCAAAATTTCATGAGTATTGAAATTCATTTGGCCCTTCAAATATATAGAAAATTAGAACTGACCAAGTGAGCAGGGCATAGGCATTTTCTACATTTTTCAGCGAATTTTGAAAAATCATGAGAAATTTTACGGAGCTACAAAAATTGTGTTCTTTAGCTTTATGAAAATTTTTTAATGAGATTTAAATGCCAACCAAATTTCATGGCAAAATACATTCATTTGGTCTAGGCTTTATTCAAGGGTAGATTATGGCTCAAAATGGTGCATTATAGATACCAAATGGTTCAAAATGACTTCCCTTATTGCAAGTTATAACAAACGTAATTTTTGTAAAATAATGAAATGACCCATAGAAAAGTAAGTCCTTTAAAGTGAGTTAGATAATGCTCTAAAAAATTTGGATAGAGTCCTAGACTCCTAAAAAATTTGGATAGAGTCCTAGACTCCTAAAAATTGTGACGAAAACTAATAAAACGTAATAGTATTTTTATAAATAAGTATAACTTTTGGAAAAACACATAAGATGGCTTTTTAAATGGGAAATTTGACTTTCTCAAGGTTCCTAGAGGCCCTAAAAACCATAAGAAGCCCCGGGACTGGCAAAACCCCTTTGATGTTTATGTTTTAATGTTAGCGAGCCTAAACTTTGACGAATTTGTTCGAGAAGGTTTTAGCTCAAATTTGAGTGATTCTAAAAGTATTTTATTAAATTAGGAACTTAAATTTTATAATGGAAAATACAGTTCTCAAAATGGAGCTAAAACAAAGTCAAAACAAAATTGTCATTATAGAAGGACGAAATTGGAATTTGTGAAAAAGTGTTTCTCGAATGTTTCATAAGCTTCTTGTCTCTTCTCCCTCTCATATAGCATGACTTTCCTCTGCCTAAAATACAAAAAATGACCAGCTTCTTAAGGCACACTAAGAGAGGAAGAAAAGGAGGAGAAAATTCAAGGAAAAGGTAAGGAAATTTGTAGAATTTCATACTCTTTCTTCTTCCAACGTTGCTCCTCTCCTTCCATGCTTTCTTTCTATGGTTTAGTTGAGCTTTTTGGTTCTATTTTAAGTCCAAAACTAAGGGGAGTGGTTCAAATTTCTTGAAGAGAAGCCAACTGTAACAACTATAACATCATATTTACTAAGCTTATCTTACTTTATTTCTAAGTTCCCTTCCTTGGATCATACAAGTTTGCCAAGGAAAAAGCATTAAAAATATTCATTAAATTGTATTACATCACAGATAAAATTTTTATTTAGTGTTCCATGGACAATATGGACTCATCCTTTTCATTCTCATATTTAACTACACAAATACAACTCATAACCATCCCAAGAAATGGCCTAGAACTCGTGCAAGGGGGTGGAATGCATGAAATGCAATGGTGCAGCATTGGGTAAGATTTCTAGATTTTGTGCCTAAATTTTAAAAACTCATAATTAATTCTAAAAGAATTAAAATTAGGTACACTATACTATTCTAGAAAGCTACATATGTTTACTTTATGGTAAAAATAAATTTAGACCATAATAGAGGCTGCTAGTTACTGAAAATTGATAGAACAGTACTAGAGGTCGAATGTCATTATTGGTACTATCCTCCAACTTCAAAAATTAATATCTCCTTGATCCTATGTCCAATTGAGGTGATATTAGTCTCCATAGAAATATCATTATGTCTAGTTTATGCCTGTTAAATTTCATGATCATTGGACACCATTTGTCCCTATAATGATATAGCCTAAGTTTCTGACCATATAAACAGTGTTTGCATCAGTTCAGCAAAAAAATACCAACTTTGAAAAATTATAATTAATTCCATAGATCTCCAAATAATTTGGCCTTTTGTTTTTGAAAAGCTCTAGATAAGATCTATTTTTGTGCCAAATTTCATGAACAAATTCTTTCATTTAGTCAGATCTTGACATTGGGTTTCAAAATGGCTCATTTTGTATCATATAAGGGGTCCAAATGGTCCACTTTAAGTTCTAAGGAAACCATGACCACTTAAACACATGGAAATGCACCAAAATGACCTTCTAAATTTGTCTCAAAGGTGCATAAACCCAAAATTTAAAAACTCACTCTCTCATCCCATGCCATATACAAGATTACACATGCTTCACATTGCCATCCAAGGTCCAAAAACTACATTATCATTCATTTGGCATCAAACCTCATACATACATAAAACATATGAGTAATTACACATGTTAAAATGGTTATACAATATTTCCATCATTGTATTACATCATATACCATTGGTATGGCTACAAAAGAGACAAAACTAGGCAATTCTAGATACTTTGATGTCAAGCTCTTATCTCTCAACTTAGTGGCATCCATTACCTTGTTCATTTGATCCACCTAACATGTTAAGACATTGGAGAAGAGGAAATGAGATTCAAAGAATCCCAATATCTCATCTCCCTTTCAATCACACATAAAGATACAATACAAGTCTTGAAAATGCATGCATAGGCATAATGGAATGTGTAATCATTCAAGAAGCATTCTTAGCATTTGAACAAGTCACACAAAGCATACATAGACTAGCCAAGTAAGTGGATTAGTCCCATTCATTCTCTTATGGATTTTGGACTTGCCTCATCCAATTGCTCTAAGAGGTTTTTACTTAACCTCACTCTTAGGAGATTCTTTACTTTGTCTTAACCATTTCTAAGGGTTCTTGGCTCATCTTCACCATGGCTAAGGGTTCCTGGCTCTACCACACTCAAGCAAATCCAAGCACACATACTAAGCATCATTTGAGAATATATTACAACATCATGGTATCATGGAACAAAAGCATATGTTAGAATACTTTTCATGACTTAAAACACACATACACACATTCAAAGACAAGGTAAGCATACATTCATATAAGAGAGAAAGTAGAGAGAGCTACGTTTGATAAAACCACACACTTTTTCTCTTCGAATTGCACTCCCTCGGTCACACACTCATAATGGTGGAGATTATTTCTCTTGGCCTAGACACATCATATGTAAGCCAATTATACTCTTGAATCAAATTCTAAAGCCATACATTTACTAAAAAAGCTAGGTAGTTCATATAGCTTTTTTATGGTTTCATAATGCATTTAATAAAGAAACCTTAAGAAAACATCATCTTGGCTCCATTCTCTCTATTCATTCATGATTATTGACTCCATTTAAACCTCTTGGAGTCATCACACAATTAAATCAAGGAGTTTAGCTAGGTGTTGCTTCTTTAAGCCATAATATAGAACCTATGATACCATCTCACTATCCATGGATTCTAAAATTTTTCCAAGGCTTTCTCTCATACTTTCCCATCATACATGATGCCAAACTAAGCTTGGAAGGAATTAAAACACTTCCTAGGTGCATGAACCCTCCTTGGCTGAGGTTATACTTCTATATGGCACCAATGAAGTTGTTTTAATTTCTTTGATGGGAGAAGCATGTGGGAGGCTCTCTTGGTCTCTTAGGAACTCATATATACTCTTAGACAACTTAAATTACTACTAGGAAGCTTTATATTAGCCTAAGTGCAACCAAATCCCTAAATTCCATAACTTGTATTCTAAAGCTCCCTTTTCAATTCTAGTTGTATATTCTTAATCCTCAGACTCTATAACCTTTGGTTCCATCAAGAACACATAAAGAAAAACTCTCCTCCTCGCTTTCTCTCTCTAGACTAAAGCTTAAATGCTTGGAAACATAACATTTTCCAAGTGTTTCAAGTATAGTCTTACCTTAAAACAGAGCTGTCTTCGCATAGATTATTTTTCACCAATTGATTTCTTGAAAAGAGTTCTTTTTTTCCTTGGGTTAATCCTAAATCTTCAATTTTTCAAGAAAAGAAAACCACCATCAGAGAGCTCTTAGAGAAAGGAACAACTTTCCAAATTAGCACGGAATGAAACGGGATCATTTACTTACCTAAATAGAAGCTTAAACTTCTTCTCTCTCCCCCCTCTTAATGTCATGCCATGGCTGCTCAATTTTCTACAAATGGAAGCTTGAAGAAGGTGACAAGGTGTGATCTTACTTAAGAAACCTCTTTTATAATTTTTCAAAATGACCATTTTGCCCCTACGCACATGTTTGCTTCATTTGGGCTCATTTTAACTCCTTTTTTAGAATCGTCTTTTCATCATAAATTTAGTTCCTCTAATTTATAAAATTCCTTTAGTTTCATTCAAATTGGATTTAAAACTCTTCCGAATGAACTGGTCAAAGTTTAAGTCAACCGACGCTATAAAAACATAAACTGGAGGGGTTTAAACCATTCTAAGAGTTCCTATGGTTTTTAGGGCCTCTAAGAACCCCGGAAAACTCATTTTTTCCATTTAAGAATCTCTCCTTTGAGTTTTCTAAAAAAAAGTATCCAATATTATGAAAATGCTATTATGTTTCGTTGCATTTTCATTAAATTCTGTCTGGTTATTCTGATTTCAGTTTCAAGGCACCTCTGACCTTAGATCCTCATTATTTGAAGTTTAGAATATTATTCTAATTTTATTGGACCTCAAATCCTTCTTTTTGGGGGACTTTTTTTTTTGTATCTAGTTAGTTTCGTATGTTTACAGAAAAATTGAACATTACGTTTCTTGCATTTTTACTCACGTTTTCAAAGAACTAGATATTACATTGACCAAGGAGAAAGGCACTTGAAAGCTAACTTGAACACTAGGTAATCTTTGCTCTTTGTTACTTCTTCTTCTTGCTCTTCCTTTGTGTGTATTTTGGCCAAGAGCAAAACCAAGGGAGGGGAGGATTTTCTGCCTAAAAACAAGAGAGGAACTAGGATTTTAGACTATGAGGAAGAGGAATATGACAAGAAATTTCAAGAAAAACTAATAAAAATCAAGATAGAAAGGTGTAGGCTTCTTTAGAGTTTTGGAAAATCTAATTTTGTATGAGTAATTCCTTGGCTATTTGAGTTTTTCCTTGAGCTCCTAAGACCTCTAGAAACCTTCCCAAGTGGCTCTCCCATCAAGGAAAAATCAAAAACTCCATGAACCTCCATTATGGTACATGGTTCAGCCAAGCAAGGTTCCATGGGTTAAGGGATGTTTTAATTTGTTCTAGCCTTGGTTTGGGACTTTATATGATGTTAGAAGATAGGAGAAATCATTGGAAAAAATTTAGGAGCCATAGATTAGGAGATGGGACAAAGATGTCCATAATGGTGCTTTGTGAAGCAATTTGATTCTAAGTTTGTGCAAATAATTGTGTGAGGACTCCAAGGACTTTGAATGAGGCCAAAAAGCTTAGAAATGGAAAGAAATGGAAACCTAGAGCTTGAATTATGAAGGTTGCTTCAATAGGCCATTTATGGAACTATTATGCCACTTATGGAACCAAGTGTGTGTTTAAGAGTGAGTTTAGTGTCTTGGTTTTCTTCAAGTGTGTAATTGTGTGTTGTTTATGTTGTTTATGGTGTTTAGGTCAAAAGAACACTAACCCAACTAAGTGTGCTTTTGAGGCCAAAAAAGGGAAGGAGAAAGATTAAGAAAAGCTTAAATAAATTCAAGGTAACTCTCCACCTCATTTTTTTTGCATTCTTGTGTGTATATGTATGTTTTGTGTGCTTGTGTGTGCTCTTGTGATTTGATAACATGCCACTTAATTTCTTGAGATTGTATTGGTACCAATGTGTTGTCTTGAATGCTATTGATTATGAGAATAGCTCATAAGGGTGAGGTGATGCCAAAAGTCCCATAATATGGGTGAGGAAGTGCCAAAAGTCTCAAGGCATGGGTGAGACTATGCCAAAAGTCTCTTGGATGGGTGAAGCCAAGTCAAAAGTCCCTAGGTCAAGGGTGAGGCATATCCAAAAGTGCTAAAAATGGGATGAGGTAAAACCAAAGGTCCCTAGAGCTTCTTGATGACATGATTGTGAAAGCGTGGCATGAGAATCTTGAAATTATGCATTCATGATTCAAGTGGCTTGTTTACTTGTACACTTGATATATGTATACCTTAAATGTGTGTGAATGGGTGTTTGAGCTATTGAGATTCTAGGAATCTTACTCCCCTTCCCTCCATCCTCTTAAAATGTCTAGGTGGTATTCAAGAAGCAAGGAATGCAAGCCAAGAACCTTAAGAAGTTGTATTTTGTTTATTATATAACTTTACTTGTAATGGAATGTCAAAGTGAGTTTGTATATGTAATTTTTGAGATGTAAGACCATGAACAATTATAATATGATGTATAAATCTTGTATGGACCACATGTAGTATGAAATCAATAGAAATGAAGATTTTGGCACTTTGATGGCTTATAGTTACATGTGTATTCTTAGATGTGGTGTGGCCAAATTAAGATGCATAGGGTTTGAGACAACTTGGGCGATTCAAAAAAGTCATATTCATGCTTTTAAACTTGCCCAAGAGATGCTAAATCCAAAAGGAAGCCATTTGGACAAACTTGACACCTTATGGAAGCCAAAAGTAACCATTTTGGTGAAATATGTCACTTTTTGTCCAAATGAACTTTTCTTGGTATGGAATTTGGCATGAATCTAGAGCTTATTGAGAGTTTTTTAGGAAGTTAAATTGGGTATTATTTGGAGGTCTACAAAATTTTTAGTCAACTTTTGAAGTTGGCAAATTTTCTTGTTTTGGGTCAATACATTGTTCATCTGGTTTGAAATTTGTTCTGTGTCAATCATAGGACAAATGATGTCCAATTGCCATCAAATTTTATAGAAAGAAATTAAACCTTCCCAGTGACTTGTGCCAACTAGAAGCACCTCATTTCGATGTCTAGAGAAGGAGATATAAATTTTTGAAGTTGCTATCCAATTCCAGGTGCACAGTCAGACTCATGGTATGTTTGATTGATTTTCGAGGTTTAGTGCTCTTGGATTGGTTTGAAACTATTTTTTCCCTCTATTTAACATCTATAGCTTTCCAAATTGGTATAGATTGCATGGATTTTATTTTTTTGAAATTAATTATAAATTTTCAAAGTTTATATTAGTAATCTATATTAGTATTAGAGGGCAGCCAGACCTTCCAAACATGGTCTAAAAAGGATTTTCGTGGCTAGAAATTATTTTTAGTGTAAATTTGACATTTAGAGCTTTTCAAAAAGCTATGGTTTGTATGATTTCAATTTTTCTATATTAGTTATAATTTTTCAAAGTTACCCCTGAAATCTGACACTATACAGCCACGAAGAATGAAGGAAATTTTGGAGTTTTTGACCCTTGATCCGTGGTTTGTGCTAAGTTTTGAGAATGTTATGACTTATATGGATGGAAAATAATTAGATAATGTTGTTGGTGAGTTCATAGGGCCCTGAAGATGCGAAATAAAAAAATTATCTACTACACAACATAATTTAATTCATTATTTTAATGTATCTTCTTAGGATTTCTATGATGAATTGTATAATCCCACTTGCGCAGAAGAGGATCAATGTTAGAAATAATATGGTATTACACAAGTGACCATTTGAGCACATCTAAAACATAAATCACAACATGTAAAACCATCTTAATAGGTCCTAACATATTATGCATATGAATTTGACCTATCAACTTGGCATTATACACACACTTTCCATGCCACACACATACCCAAATCACATATTCTTACTCTTCCACAACCATAATTGACATTTACAATATAATCTCATACTTTTACATATGGTGGAGCTTTTACATTACAAAAATATCAATTACAAATTCTCACTAACAATATAATGCATGAGAACTGAAACCATTGTCAAAGTCACATATTTCATGCTTGTTGGCTTCCATCCTTGGTCTATTGGGATTTTTCTAAACAAGGTTAGAGATTATATAGGGGAGAGTGAGATTCAAAGAATCTCAATAGCTCAATCATCCTTTAAGTATACTTATATGGCATATTTTCATGTCAAAGAAAGCAAGCAAACATCATATTCATCCAAATATTGAGCATAATATTATTTATGAAATTAAATGGATCCATGGAAGTCAAAATCAAACTCTAGGGACTTTTAGTCTAATCTAACCCAATTATATGGGACTTTTGGATTAGCCTCACCCATTTTAAGTACTTTTGACTTAGCCTCATTCATTTTATGAGACTTTTAGCCTTGTCTCACCCTTACTTAGGAACTTTTAGCTTTATTTCACCTAATTCAAGGGACTTTTTGCACAACCTTATCTATTAAGAGCCATACACTTTCCAAAAGCATTTTGGGAACCATAATGATATCATATCATCAAGCCAATAGTAATAGGCATAAGTCATGGTTCAAATATACATACCAGCAATCAATGATAATCCAATAACCAAGATGAATATACAAGAATGAATAAAAAGCTATATTTCTCAAGAATGTTCCTCTTTGGTTTCTAACTCTTCTTCTTAGCCTCACACATGAACTTGGGAGAGGTTTGATTTGCTTAGCTTATACATATCAAACAATGCATAAAGGTATCAATGGAACCATCTCTAGCCTCATATAAGCCTTATATAAGCTACTTTTAGTTCTAGTCTTCCATATGGCTCCATATTGCAGCATAATAAAGCAACTCATATAATTCATTATCTTAGCTCCAATTTCTCATTTAATCTAAGTCACATGACTCTATTTAAAATCATTAGAGTCATCATAAACTCAAATAAAAAAGCCTAATACTAAGTTACTTTTTCATGCATAATAGAATTTTAAACTTCTAATTTTCAAAATATGGTTCTTAAATCTAAACCAATGGTTCCTTTGATATTTATTATTCATATCTAGACCATTTCCACTCTTAGAATCAAAGAAAAAGCTCCCTAGGTACTTGGAATCACTCTTGGTTGAGACACTTACACATAATGGCACCCATAGAGTTTTACTTGCTTTCCTAGGGAATTTGGCATCCATGAAACTTCCTAGGTCTCTTATGAACTCAAATATGCTCTTACATGAGTTAAATCATCATTAAAAAGCTTCATAAATCTATAAGTGCAATCAAAATCCTAATTTCTATAATTTATTATCCACAGTTTCTCTTTGAGTTTTATTTGTTCCATATGATTCTCCATACTTTAAAACTCATTTTCTATTAAGTTTGGACCAAAATCAAACTCCTTACATAGCTCTTTAGTTCTATCTGAAACATACATGCAAGGAAAGGCCAAGGAGAAGTAAGTTTGGCTATGGTTTCATACCTTATCTTAAAGTTTGTTAAAAGAGCTTTCTTAGGCTTTCAAGGTTTCTTCCAAACTCATCCTTCCCTCTACATAACCAGCCATAAAACACCTCCTTTTAGAACATCAAAACCATGAAAAGAGAGAGGAGAAAGAGGAGAAGAATTTGAGTGAAGGGAAGAGCATAAAAAAGAAGCAAAATCTTACCTTTTTTAAGCCTTGTTTCCTTCACCTTTGCTCCCTCTTTGGTGCACCACTTGAAGATAGTTTTGGTTCTATTTTAGGCCAGATGAGAGTCAGTTTAGATGAAGGAAAGAAATGGGGCATGATATAAGAAAGGGGGAAGCTTTATTATGAAAATTTCCAAAGTTTCAATTATATCATTGAAATTTATTTTTTTTTTCCATTTGAGCTCATTTCAACTCTTTTTTTAGATTTTTCTTTTCCATCTTAAAATTTACATCCTCTAATTCATAAAATATCTTTGGTTTCACCCCAATTAGATTTAAAATCTTATCAAATTATTCGGTCAAAGTTTTAATCAACTAATAACCTAAATCGCACACCGAGGGGTTTTAACTATTCTAAGGGCTCCTATGGTTTTTGGAGTCCCTAAGAACCCTGAAAAATTTAATTTTTTCATTTAAAACTTCCTCTTTTAAGTTTTCAAAAAATTACCTGAAATTATGATTTTGCCACTGCATGATTCCTTTAATTTGTTCAACCATTTTGTCACTAATTTCACACTATCTAAAGGCTCCTAACCATAGTTTTAGATATTTTAATTAACATTCTAATTGCAATTAGGCTCAATTCACTTTGCTCTAGGGTCTTCATTCATTAATCGAACAGTTCTGATTCTAATTTCTCATAATTCATACTGGTCTTTGCTAGGCCCGTGACCCCTCGTAAGTAATTCATTCCACTCTTTAAGGATTATTATGAATTTCCAAATCATAGGATATTATAGAAGTTATGCCAAAAGTCCCTTAGATTAGGTGATGTGAGGCTGAAAATCTTAAAATATAGGTGAGATAAAACTAAAAGTCTCAATTATGAGCGAGACTAAGTCAAAAATCCTTAAAAAAACTCCCAAATTATTGGATGAGATTAGACTAAAAGTCCCTAGAGCTTGGTTTGCTCTTGATAGAGCCATGTGATCCCTCATGCATGAATATAAATAATATTTGATGATGTAATATGCATACTTGCTTTCTTTGACCTTAAGAATGCCTTATATGTGTTCTTAAATGATGAATGAGCATTGGGATTCTTTAAATCCCATTTTTCTTCATATTTCCCCTAAACTTGTCTAGGTAACCCTCAAGGAAGAAAAGATGGTAAGCAAAGAGCATGAAAAGTATCATTTTGACATTAGTTTAATTCATAATGTAATTCCATGTATACAGCATGATGTATATGTATATTATGATATGTAATCCTTCCAGCACATCCAAAAGCATGAGACAATGATATATAAACCATATTTGAATGTAAATATATGATCATGTGTAATTTGACCATATGAGTTCTTAAATTTGCCTAAGTACAATGGCAAGTAAGAGTGTGATTTTGAGTTATATGGATTTTGGGACATGTTGGATAAGCCATATATGTTTTATTTGTCATTTATAACTTGCTCAAATCATGACTTAGCATGAAATGACTCAATGAACTATTTGGAATCCAAAGTGGCACTTCTTGAGCCATAAAATGCTCCTAAACTAAAATTAAACCAAATAGATGATTTTTGAGCTAAAATTTGGCATGGATTTAGATCTTATCTAGAGCTTTTCATAGAGCTAAAGGACATAATTTATGGATCTCTGTAGAATTTATTATGAATTTTCAAAGTTGGCTAAATTATGTAATTTGGTCCTTGGTACTGTTCATACTGTCCAGATCTGGTTTTTCATGTTTTTTAGGTACCAAACGAATTCATTTGCTCATGAAATTTTATAAGCATAAATTTGACATCCTAAGCTTTCTATAGCCACTGAGTTTGCATAAATCGAAGTTGTGTAACTCAAATTCTAATTTATCAAAGTTTGATAGATATTATGTGCCAAAGTTGGGAAATGGAGAATAAAAAGTGAAATCCAAATTTTGAGATTCTTTTTATGATACTCTAAGCCTAGCAAACTTGTTTGGCATGAATTTGGGAATTTCTATTATAAAAATAATTATTTGTGCACAATTAGAGAAATTAATGTTTTAATAACAGTAAACTCTACAACCAAAAGTGTTATTATGAGAAATTGTTGTTATAAAAAGATTATGGTATGAGATGTATGTATATCCCTTGATGGTATGACAAATGGAACCATTGGATTGAATTTAGACCTTATTTTGAAAGGTGAAACTTTAAGGTTCAAAAGAGTCTAAAGAAGCATCTTGGTATTTGACTTGTTTAAGCTTGTGTGTAAGGGCTTTAATGAATTTTGTTAGAGTTATATGGTTTATAGTAAATGGGATTTTGAAGCCTAGAAAATAAAATATAAGAGTTTCCTCTTGAAGGACCTAAATTGATCTAAAGAAGCATATTGAGTAATAATAGGTTTAATTGTTAACAACAAGAGTTAGAATAGATTCTAATGAGTTATTTTGCATTGCAAATTGATATACGTAAGCTAAGCTAGTGTAAGTTCCTTAATTTGTGGTTATCAGGCTAAGGAAGACCAAGGAAAAGAAAGGAATCAAGAGGGTTAGTAGTGATTTAAGGCTTCTCAATCCATAAGATAGTTATCTTTCCTTATCTTGTATGCAATTGAGTGTTTGAATGAGTTGAGATACTTGTATACTTATTTGCCTCATGATTTTATGAACTATATGTTATAATGACTTATATCTTAGGTTTTATCCATGAGAAAAGCTATGTTACGGCTCCAGCTCCCTATGGTAGGGAACTAAGCGCAGTAGCTCTTTCTTGGCCTTTCCATGGCTTAATAAAAGTGAAAGTTTCATGCTAAATGTTATGTTTAAACCATATGATGTATTTGAGTGGCATGCTTGCATTTTCTCATAGCATTCTTTGTATGCATTGATATGGATTAAGATTTGCTACTAAGATTTTTTCAAGAATCTCACCCCACGTGTCTACCACTAACCATTTTAGGTTTCTCAAGCAAGGAGAAAGAAAATGAGAAGCAATAGAATTTAGAAATCATATATTAGAAGGTTTTTTCTTAACTATACACTTGAGAATGTATATGATATATTAGTAATAAAATATTTTTTATATGACAAGAATATGTAATGGTAACATGTGTATAAGCTTACGCACATGAATGTATGCCATTTTAATGCATAATTTGGCCATTAGTACATGGAGTGGTATATGCATGAATGGATGTGGGATGGTCAATTTTTTATGCTAGCTTTATTTCATGTAATGGTTCCCATGGAAATGATGTTTGAATAGATTAAAATTTGTTCAAACAAAGATATTGCAATTTAAAGGCTTAAATAGACTACTTTGGAACCAAATTTTGGTCCAAATAAGCCATAAATTACACCTCTACTTGTGGAAGCTCAAATGACTTAGTTTGAAGTCAAAATTAGCAATTATAGAATTTATAGAGCTTTCTATTAAACCAAAGATGGTATTTTTTTGAGCTTTATAGAATATTTTATGAATTTTTGAAGTTGGCCAACTTATGCAAATTTTAACAATTACTGTAGCTACTATCATAGCCTTGGATTTGTGTGTTTTTCAAGGGTCAAATGAATTTATTTTCACTTAAAATTTTTATAGCATAAAGTTCATATTATAACCTTTCCATAGACATGTAATTTGCTTAAGTTAGAGTTATATAACCAAAGTTATGAACTTTTAAAATTTAAAACCCTATTATGTCAAAGAGGCCAAAATTTGCTATAGGATTCATCAAAGTTGTATGGGTCAAAACAAACTTCTTAGAGGCAACATTGGATGAAAATGAAAAGAAATTCAAATCTTGACCCTCATGATTTCATGGGATATATATAAGGGATTAAAAACCATCGCCTTAGGCTTCGTAATGGTTGAATTTTGTTGCTATTGAGTAAAATTTGTATAAAAATGTTTATATAGAGTATGTTATGACAGTTGATAATCTCATGTGCAAGTGCAAGTTATATATAATTATTCAAGCTATGTGGATAGCCTGTAAAAATAAGTTTGGTCATACTTCTATAACTAAACTAAAAAGATTGGCAATCAAGGAATTAAAGTTAATCAATTATATCCTTAATGATGAGCAATAAGTTTAAGCTATCTTAAGATGTCTTTTTAAATGAAAGTGAATTTGACTCACAAAGAGAGTATCATTTTTTTAATGAGGTTGCTCATCATAGAGAGCCTAGTAATGAGTACTAAGGAGTTTCCAAATCCTCTAGACATGCCTATATAATTAAGACTACATTAACTTTAAGTCTAAGCATAAAAAGGACAACACTTTCATAATAAGAGAAGTTTTGGCCAATGTTTCAATAAGGCCAATAACTTTTTTTATTTTTTAAGAAGAGAGGTAAGTGTGGTAGAAAGAAGTTTGACATAGTCAATGTCAAGTATTATATTTGCCAAAGAATGGGTCACTTTACTCATAATCACATTGAGCAAAATAAGTTAAAAACCACAAACCATATAGCTATCAATGAAGGATCCTTTCTAGAATATACCACCGGTTACTTTCAAAAGCAAATGATTTTATATGAGAAGAAAAGATAGAATTAAAGTAAGAGGGATTAGAACATATGAAACTATTTTTACTTAGAGGACAAACCTTCATTCTACATAATGTCTTATACAATTTAGAAATAGGACGAAACTTATCCTTTATTGTTTTTTTCTTAATTTCAATGCTAATTTTTCCACAACAACTCCATTGGCATTTGAAAAGGAATAATGAATATGATTCTAGTTTTCTTTATAATAGTCTCATTATGCTAGACACAATTATAAGGATGATTACTCTAACAAATACTCTACTTCCTATCTAGTATTGGATATGAATATTTGGCACACTAGGCTAGGCCTTATGGGAAAAAAAGAAAAAGAGTAGACTAGCAAAATAAAGATGCTAGGATCCATTTCTTGTTTAGAAATATCACTATAAGAACATTGCATAGCGAGTAAAGTATAACACCATAATTTCTAACTCACATCCATCATTATTTACATGCTCATGTGATATATAGTAAGAAGGAAGTGAGAATTTTATTGAAAATAACACACTTTCTGCGTCGCATCATGACTAAAAATTTCATTCGGTGTCACGTGAACTATGTGAGCTCATGCTATGCATCCTCATATTTAATTACATCATTACAACTCATTTGAATCACAAAAACATGCCTACAACTCATGAAAACCGAATTGGAAGGTGGAAAAGGAGGTTTCGTTCTCGGCCAGAATTGGCCTCCTTTTTTGGCAAATTTTGGAAAATCATAACTAAATCTAGAAAAATTGAAATCATAAAATCTTGTTTATTCTAGAAATCTTGGGATGTCTAATTTATGCTAAAAATATGAACAAGTCATAACATCCCACACACAGAGCGTTTGATGTGTGAAATAGTCTGGAGATCGAACTGGGTCCGGATGCTGTCACAATTTACTGATATAAACTTCTAAAATTCATAACTAACTCTATAAAAATTGAAATCACACAAATTCTATCATTATGGAAAGCTAAAAATGTTAAATTTATGATA
The DNA here is from genome assembly GCA_032878935.1 of Erythrophleum fordii. Lineage (NCBI taxonomy): Eukaryota > Viridiplantae > Streptophyta > Magnoliopsida > Fabales > Fabaceae > Erythrophleum > Erythrophleum fordii. Next base: position 22,493,067 of record JAVQMF010000054.1, on the reverse strand, counting down.
AAAATAATTATAGAATGAACAAAATATATTTAGCTATTAGAAATCTATGGAACAGTGACTGGACTCCTAGGGCACCACTACTACTAACAGCCAATTTCAAAAATGAATAACTCTTTTCTCAAACCTCCAAATGAGGTGATCTCAATAGCCATAGAAATCCTATGACCTCTAGTTTATGCCTATAAAATTTCACAAGTATTGGACACCATTTGCCCATCGGATGACATAGAATACAAATCTATCAGTGTGAACAGTGTACATACCAGAATCAATAGAAAATCCCAACTTTGAAAAGTCATCAAATATTCTCTAGACCTCCAAAAATTATGTTCTTTAGCTTTCCAAAAAGATATCAATGAGACCTAATTTTATGCCAAATCTTGGATCATGACTAACTCATTTGGCCAAAAAGTGACTTAAAGTTTCATAATGGTCAATTTTGACTCCATATAGAGTACCAAAGTTGCCAAATGGATTTCCCTTGGTCTTGACACCTTTTGGGCAAGTCCAAAAGTATATTTAAGACTTGTGTGAGTTGCCCAAATGGTCCTAAACCTCATGCATCTCATTTTGGCCTTCTCACCCACACTTATGCACATTTACTTCATACTTCCACATTGCATATTTGGGCATTAGATACTCAATTTGTATTTTATAACTCATACATTATATTCATAGCTATAAACATCACATAGTAGCATCTTTATACATGTCTCAAGGTTCACAATACATATACAACATCATATACATTATGAACTATCATTATGGTTCCAAAATAGACAAAACAAGAGATAAGCTTGTCAATCTTTGCTCTTCATGGTTGTTGACTCCCTTCACTATAATTACTTGGTCTACCTAGTATATTAGATCATTGGAGAGGAGGGGATGAGATTCAAAGAATTCCAATAGCTCATCTCCCATTCAATCATACATAATATATGCAAGCAAGCTTTACAAATGCATGTATGGAGAAAATAAAAGCCATAGACCTTTTAAAAGCAAACTTGGCATGTGAACAACTCATACAAATCATTCAAGAGCTCACCAAGTATTTGGATTGGCCTCACACTTCTCCTCATAGGTTTTAGACTTGCCTCACCCATTTCTTGAGCACTTTGGACTCAACCATACTCTTAGGAGCCCATTTTGCTTTTGGGAAACTCTTTGCTTTGTCTCAACCAAGCTCAAGGGTTCTTGGCTCATCCTCACTAAAGGGAAGAGTTCTTAGCCTTTCCACACTTAAGTAAACTCATACAAACATCATATGGTCATTGAAAATGTAACATGGCATCAAGAATCATGAAATGTAAAGGCATGCTAGCATACTTTTCATAACTTGAAAATACACATACACACATTCCAAAACAAGCTAAACACACATCCATGCATGAGAGAAGGTGGAGAGAGCTACCTTGTGCAAATCTACACACTTTTCTCCTTGGATTTCCCTCCTTTGCCTCGGCTATATACCCACAATTTGGTGGAGATGGTTTCTCTTGGCCTAGACATGATTTAAGGGAGCTATTTAGGTTCATGAAACATATTCTAAAGCTATACAATTTGCTTAAACCCTAAATTACTCTATAGGCTTCATTATAGTCCATAATGGTGCTTAATGAAGCAACACTCATCAAATAATTTCTAGGCCTCATTCTTTACTCTCAAATATGATTCTTGACTCCTTTTAAGCCTCTTAGAGTCATCACATCATTAAAACAAAGGGCCTAACATCATGTTACTTCTTTAGGTCACAATATGGAACCTAAAGCACCAACTCATTCTCTAAGCTTCCTAAATTTTTTCCAAGGCTTCCCCTCACATTCATTCATCATATATGACTAAAAAATGGGCTTGGAAAAATTTAAAACTCTCCCTCACTATGCCATCCCTACTTGGCTGAAACTTAGGGCATAAATAGGATTTAATGGCTTCTTGATTTTTCCTTGATGGGGGAACCATTTAGGGAGGTTTTTAAGAGTTGTAGAAGGTCAAGGAAACACTTAAATAGCCAAAGAAACTTATGGATTAAATCAATTTTTACAATCCCCTTAAGTGCTCTACACTTTTCCAACTTCTAGGTTCATGACTTTCCATGGGGTTTTGTTTATTTTCATGGAGGAAGAGGCATATGGGGGACCTCTTAGGGATCTTAGGAGCACATTTAAACATTCATTTAAGTTTAAGAACATTCATGTTAAACCAGATTTGTAAGGGAGTATTTAGATCCCTAATGGTTCCATCTTGTTTCCCAATATTCCTTTCTTGATTCTATTGGTTCCTTCTTAATCCTTGCCATCTAAAACCTCTAATCCCTCCATGAATTGGGTAGAAAACAGCCCCTAAGACTTGGGCTCATGGTGGCCAAATTCGTACAAGAGGAAGGGGGAGGAAGAAACTACCAAAGAATGGAAGTTTTACCTTGTTTTCTTGCTTCCTTTGGCTTGTTCTTCCACTTGGTTGGCATCTCCCTCAATTTTCAAAATTTCCCTCTCTGTTCTACCCCCAAAACAGCACCAAACTCTCCATTAAAACCATGGAAAGAAAGCTTGGGAGGAGAGGAGCAAGTTTTAAGAAGGAAGGATATGGAATTTCTTAATGTTTCTTACCTTTTTCTTGAATTTCTTCCTCCAAAATCCTCCTTTTCTCTATGCGCTAAGAAGCTGGAGTTTTTCTCTGAAAATGGGTAAAAGCAAGTCAGTTTAATGAGGGAGAGAAAGAACGTGACTTATAAAAAAGAATTTGGAAGCTTCCTTTAACACTTTAATTCCATTTTTGCCCTTTCGTAATAGCATTTCCGTTTCTCCTTTGTTTTAACTCCTTTTTGAGAACTGTCTTTTCCATAATAACAAATAGGTTCCTAATTTAATAAAATACCTTTGGAATCACTCAAATCAGAGCTAAAATCTTCCCAAATGAATCGATCAAAGTTCAAGTCAACTGACATCGAAAAAATTACACCGAAGGGTCTTTACTGGTCTCGGGGCTTCCCATGGTTTTCAGGGCCTCTGAGAACCCTGAAGGACTTAAAACTTTCATTTAAAAAGCCCTCCTATTGTTTTCCAAAAAGTCCACTTATTTACGAAAATGCCACTAGCCTTTCGGCAAATTTTTTGATTCACTCCGACCCTAGTTTCTGGGCAACTCAAGGCTCAAATCCTCATTTGCTATTATTTAAAATTTTATCCAAATTTTATTTGGCCTTGAATAACTCATCTCAGGGGACTTGCTTTGAAAACTAACTCATTTCAGTATTTTACGAAAAATCAGACGTTACATAAAGCAATTAAAAAAGTATTTGAAAAAGAAACTAGAGCTGAAAATCTATTATAATTAATTCATTATGATATATATGGTCTAAAGAGAGTGAGGTTAACCCATATAGCTCAAAATTTTACCACATTTATTGATGATTATTTACAATATGACTAAGTGCATTTAATTTCTTATAAGTCAGAAGCAATTAAGTGCTTTAGACCCTATATGAACATGGTTGAAAATCAAATAGATACGAAGATTAAAACTTTAAGTTATGACCAAGAATGCAAATATTTATCAAATAAGTTTAAAGAGCTCTAAGTAAAGAAAGGAATCATGAGACAATTAAAGATTCCTAATACTCTAGAGTAAATGAAGATGTTGAAAGAAAAATAAAAGCCTTATTTGAAATAGTTAAAATAATGATGGTTTAAGAAAACTTACCCATTTTCTTACTAAGGTAATAAGTTATAAATTGATACTTTCAAACATAACCAAGTGCCTTCTAAATCAATTACTTACATATCCTATAAATTGTGGACAAATAATAAGTTATTTTATAAGAACCTAAGACCATAGAATCAGTTATTTATGTCTATGATAATTCCCTTGAACATGGGAATTAGGCTCAAAGGGTAAGGAATATATCTTTATTAAATACTCTAAACAATTAAAGAGGTATATCTTCATTAGTGAAAATAAGCATAGAAATATAACTGAAATTAAGTAAAAAAATGCCACATTTAAAGAATAAATTTCCTAGTAGAGGAGAAATTTACAAATATAAATCTCTTATAAGACACAAGATAAAAAAATGCCACATTGACAAAATAAGTGATTGTGCTTAGAAAGATACTTCAATGTGAATTGGAGAAGAAATCTAGATATGCACAATTAACTTTTGGATATATTTTCTTGCTAAATAGTAATAGTATATCTTAAAACAACAAGAAGTAAACATGCATAGTATTATTTACAAAGAAAGTAGAGTATATTGGATGTTCTATAACCATGAAAGAGGCTACACATCTAAAGAAAATCATCAAACGTTTGGAGATCATTTATAGGACATTGAATCCAATATTGATAAATAATGATAGAAAAAAAGCTATATACACAAGAATAAGACAAAAAGCTATAGACAAAAAGTTTCTAAGTATTATAACAAGAGTAAACACACATACATAAGAATAAGAGAAATTAATAGCACAAAAGTGTATTACTTTGCAATATGTCTACACATACAACAATAGTTGATCCCTTGATCAAACATATACCTAAAGATATGCATGAGAAAGATGTAAAGTCTCTTGGTAAGCCTAGAATATGAAGTATCATTCCCTATGTACAACTTAATTGTTGACTAAATAAATGTGTTATGCCATAATCACAAATAACATATACATAATGATAGTATGTCATACAGGTTGATAAAGTTGCCTCTCTCACTAAAGGAATTGCCTTTGGCACTCATAAGAAGTAAGCAAAGAGAAGACATTTGTGTTCACCATGCAAGGCAATAGAAGTGCCAATGTGGCAAAAGGTAGGAACACAAAATATCAATATGTCACTTTGGCAAAAGGAAAAAAATGTTAAGATAACATCCAAAAACATAAATATATATAGATTGAACTATAGATTCCCACCATTTATAATACCTATAGCCAGATGTAAATTTTCTTCTAAGGCAGCATGGAAGGTCAGCAGAATGGTAGAATTTGAGTTAGGCATTATGTATATCTAGACTAAGATATGTATAGTGTTGATAAATAAATCAAATCGACATATACTCGTATAAAATAAGAGAAGCGCCATAGCATGCAATCATATTGCATGTGCTTAATAACCTCAATTAGGAAGCAAATGAATAAATTCCTGCTTCATTGCTATGTGAATCCTAAAAAGAACAAATTCTTTCATAAGTGCCATTATGTCTTTGATAATATCATGAAAAGATGAATACATATTTGCTACTTTGGCATACATCTTATGGTTATGATAATTTAACCTAAAGGAGTATTTCTAGGAAAGCAACTCGTTTGATCTTAATGGTATGTGGGCAAAAGGAAGATTACCCCATACATGCACAATTATGTGAGTATTTGAGATATACCCATTATGAAGTTATTATAATAGTATCATAAGTGTGGATACTATACATATGAAATGGGATCTGAGTAAAATTAAACTCAAGAGGGATTAGATTTACCCTGAGTATAAAATATGGTGTGTATGAGTGCATCTAAGATATTTGAGGCAGAAAAATAAATGTGTAAATTATATTTAAAGGATATGTCTCTTATACTAGTCTTATAATAAGATTTCCAGTGTAAAAGCTCTAAAAAAGATTGTGCTCAAGTGATCATAGCAAAGCATTTAGTATAAGAGTCTAAGAGAAATAGAGAGTTCTATGTTACTCATTCTATCACATGGAATGGAAGATGTTGGAATTTAGGCTACCCATGATAAGCTAACCCATAACCTAACCCAATTTCCTAAGAAAGGAAATTAATTAATGAAAAGAAGGTTAATTAATTAATTAATCATTCAAATATTTGAATTTTGTTTTGAATCTTGAAATTTAAAACAAAAAATTAAAATGGGTTTTTTCATGGGATTATTTTATTTTTTGAAAATAAAAAAGGGAATTCATCAGTAGTTGAAAATTGAATATATAATGCATGATTTGATTTTGAAAGCTACTCCCTTCTCTCCTTTATTCTTTTCTCCATGAAAAAGTAGATAGGACATAGACAGACAAAAGAGAAATCAAGAACATAAAGACATGAGTTACTTTAATTTCCTCCTCTGCAAACTCTGTGTAATCTACTATGGAAAAAGGTCCAAGTTCTTTTGGTGACTTCAATTGGAACCTTGCGAGGCAGAAAATTTTGAAAAGATCTACTTTTACAACAGGTAAGTAACCTAATCTTCCATCAAATCCACGTGTTAAGGAACAAGCCACACATCTTAGAGACCACAAAGGAAGAATAAGCATGGCTACTTTATGGTAAGAATAGCCAAATGTGAGTAAAAATGACAAAGGGGAAATCAATGAACAAAATTCATAGACCACCCAAAGAATATAGCACTTTACGATGTTATATCTATAGACTATGTTGGTAGCTAGTCATCCTAAAAATTTTCTTAGCTCAAGTACTATAATCTAAATCCATCTTAAAGATTTTATACAGGAAAGTCACATAAATATGGGTCTAAGAAACAAGTCACACATCACAATATCAAGTTAAAACCACCTAAAAAGATCAAGATAGCAAAAAATATTCAATAGAATTCATACCCAAAATCCAACCTAGAACTGAATTAAAACCATGCCTTAACCTATCAAGATAACAAGCATAAGTTTGTCATACTCCTAAAGCAAAGGTGTGACTGGCATGAAATACAAGATAAATCTTACATCTATAAGCCTAACAAGTACCAACATATTACATATTTTCTTACCAAACTAATTAGCCCTATGCAAGGCATTAAGTAAGAACTCTTTTTAAATAATAATACTTTACATTTATAAGATGAATATCAAATTCCCATTCATAAATTTCATAACCAAAATGCATTCTCAACTTTTTATGAAAAATTTGGCAGTGTCCCTGAAAAGTGAACATATTAAAATTTCTACAAATAGTCAACTTTAATAAGACATCAAAAAGAGCCATACACTCAATTCTTATCAACCAAACAATTTCAAAAAGCATTAGGAATTTTGCCTCTGGTCAAGTGGAGCCATATTTAGAATATTTTACACAAATACATTCAAAACAACAAATAACAAAACATATGCCCATACAAACTGAATGTGGGGCTCACCACTTTCAATGCATAATGAATTATGCTAAAGGGGTGGGATCAAATGCAGCTATACTATCTATGTTATTTAAAAGAAAAGTGAGTTGTAAAACTCAATGAACGAACAAGAAGCCAAAATAAATGAACATGGAACAAGCGAGCATAGAATCTTCTAAGAAAATACTTTAAATTATAATATTAGGTTAAGTAAGAATTTAGATAAATATAAAAGAAAAGAATACATAGAAGAAATCAGGATTTAATTGCATAAGTCCAAGAAATGAAGAAATTAATAATAACTTGTTGAGAAGAAAAATAATTAAATGTGATAACAAGGATAAAATGAATTATTTAGAAAGGTTAAGACATGTAAAATTTTAGCAAATTACAAGAAAGTGTAAAAAAAAAATTCATGTATTCTTATATTAGAAAGGCTTTAACAAAATTCATATAAAGGTAATAATAATACTAACAAGTAAGTTAAAGGAACGTTAACTATAACATGTAAGTTATATTTAAATTAATTGAGAGTTTAAGGAGAAAAATAATTACAAATAAGCACATAGCATATACATTAAATTGAAAGGGAAGGCCTTGCATAAAACTAGAATCTAGACATGGGCACATAGCCAATAAGAGTAAATAGCCATTTTCAAATATAGGCATGTAGCCCTGGGGGCAAATAACCATTTCAAAGAGCATTATGCTCAGTACTATCCTAGTACTCAATTACTTACCATGTGTGTTGGCCTTTACATGTTGCTAACAATACCCTATTAGATAGGTTTAACTAAGGTGCACTAAAAGCTAATAGATCATCTATTAGCAACTTGTGTTCTAAACAATCCATTTAAAGAATTGCAATAAAAATTATGAGCCAAACAACTTCAGCTTCAAATTGTGAAAGGAATTGGAGCACATTTAGCTATATTTATACATAAACAAGGAATAGACAGAAGTATAAAAAATTATAGAAACTTGTCTTTACCTTTTGCAATATAAAGCTAAAAATGAGGGAAAATAAGAGACATAGTCTAGAAGAGATAAAAAATAGTTTTAATCTAATTAATCTTGATTACATATTCTAAAAAGATAATCCTTTGTCTCTATAAATTGAGGAGAGAGAAGGCCTATTATTGGATGAACTTCAAAATTCAGAATGGCTCCTTAAAATGGATACTAATGATGAAGAGGTAGAGGCTGATGATGATTCAAGTTCTCATAAAGGTCATAATCAAAGTGGTAATGGTGGTTTGAGTCCATTAAGCAACAATAGTGGTGGTGGTGTTACAGCAAAAAGTGATGATGATATAGATGAAGATTGTAACACCATGAATTCTAGCTCATTCCAACTCATCTCATGCCTTTACATAACTTAATATCATGAATCATCTGAGTTTTGCATAAAAAGGCAAGGAAAATAATGCCCATTTTCGCGTTGCATTGGGTTCCAAAATTCCATTTGGTATCACGTGGACCATTTGAGATCATACTATGAACTCTCATATTTAATTACATCATTATAACTATAATGCATCACACAAAAAAAGCCTACAACTGATGGAAACTGAAAATGAAGCATGGAAAATGGGAGTTTATTTTCGGCCAGAATTGGCCTCTTCTTCTGGGAAAATTTTGGAAAATCATAACTAAATCTAGAAAACTTGAAATAATACAATCTTGGTTATTCTGGAAATCTTAGGATGTCTACTTCACACTAAAAATACTCTCAAACTATAACATGCATCATGGAGGACGTTTGACATTCAAAAAACTACTGAGGTCGCTGCTGCTGGGCTGCTGTTTCAAATTACTGATACAAATGTCAAAAATTCATAACTAATTCTATAAAACTTGAAATCACACAAATTTGGTCATTCTGGAAAGCTACAAATGTTAAAATTATATTAAAAATAATTCTAGAATGAAACAGATACTTTAGTTCATTAGAATCCTATGGAATAGTGACTGAACTCCTGGGGCGCCACTGTTACTAACAGCCAAATTCAAAAATGCATAACTCTTTTCTCAGACCTCCAAATGAGGTGATCTCGGTGGCTACAAAAATATTATGACATCTAGTTTATTTATATAAAATTTTACAAGCATTGGAAACCATTTGACCATCGGATGACACAAAACACAAATCTTCTAATGTGAACAGTGCACATACTAGAATCAATAGAAAATTCCAACTTTGAAAATTCATCAAATATTATCTAAACCTCCAAGAATTATGTTCTTTAGCTTTAAAAAAATATCTCAATGAGACCTATTTACATGACAAATTTCAGATTAAGACTAACTCATTTGGCCAAAAAGGATATAGGTTTCATTATGGTCAAATTTGGCTCCATATGAGGTACCAAACTTGCCAAATGGACTCCCCTTAGTGTTGGCACCTTTTGGGCAAGTCTAAAAGCATATTTAAGACTTGTGTAGGCTGCCCAAATAGTCTCAAATCTCATGCATCTTATTTTGGCTATCTAACCCACACTTATGCACATTTCCATCAAACTTCCATATTGTATAATTGGACATTACAAACTCAATTTGTATTCTAAAGCTCATACATCATATCCATCGTCATAAACATCACATAATAGTATATTTACACATATCTCAAGGTTCATAGATTATCTACATCATCATATACATCAAGGTACATAAGTATGGTTCCAAAATAGCTAAAACTAAACATATGCTTGTCAATCTCTCTTCTTCATGGTTGTTGGCTCTCATTGGCATATCCACTTGGTCCACCTAGCATGTGAGATCATTGGAAAGGAGGGGATGAGATTCAAAGAATCTTGATAGCTCATCTTCCATTCAATCATATATAATATGTGTAAAGCAAGCTTCACAAATGCATGCATAGAGAACATAGAAGTCATGAACATTTTAAAAGCAAACTTGGCATGTGAATCAATCATATAAGACATTCGAGAGCTCACCAAGTGTTTGGATTGGCCTCACACTTCTCCTCATGGATTTTGGACTTGCCTCACCCATTCTTTAAAAGCTTTGGATTTAAGGGAGACTCTTTACTTTGTCTTAACCAAGCTCACGGGTTCTTGGCTCATCCTCACCAAAGGGAAGAGTTTTTGGCCTCTCCACAATCAAGCAAACTTAAGCAAACATCATGCATCCATTTAAAACATAACATGGCATAAAAAATTATGGCATATAAAGGCATGCTAGCATACTTTTCAAAGCTTGAAATTTCACATACACACATTCTAAAATAAGCTAAACACACATGCATGCATGAGAGAAGGTAGAGAGAGCTACCTTGTGTATAGTCACACAATTTTTTCTTAGCTTTCAAGCCTCCTCTTCCGGCCATACACCCACAAATTGGTAGAGATGGTTTCTCTTGGCCTAGATACAATTTATAGGAGCCAATTAGGTTCATGGAATACATTCTAAGGTTACACAATTTGCTTAAACCCTATATTACTCTACAACCCTTATTATGGTCCATATTGGCACCTAATGAAGCAACACCCCTCAAATGACTTCTAGGCCACATTCTTTCCTTTCAAATATGATTCTTAACTTCTTTTAAACCTCTTGGAGCCATCACATCATTAAAACAAAAGGCCTAGCATCATGTTGCTTCTTTTGGTCATAATATGGAACCTAAGACACCAAATCACTTTATATGAGTTCTAAATTCTTTCCAAGGCCTCCCTTCATTTTCATTCATCAAATATGACTCAAGAATGGCCTTAGAAAAATTTAAAACTCCCCTCTTGGTCGAGACATGCCTAGGTTTTGGGCTACATGGAGTTTTCTTTGTTTTCTTAAAGGGAGAAGCTTGTGGGGAGCATCTTGGGTGTCTCAAGAACTCATTTATACTCTAACATAGATCTTGAAAGCATCACATAAATTCAGAATTTGAAAGATGCACTAGAAACCCTAAGTTTTACATCTTAAATCATAATGCCTATTTCATGATTTTCTTTCATCTTCTTATTCCTCTCCATCAAATACATAAGAATCATGCTTGGTTGGGCTTGAAAATCAAATCTTCCTATGGTTCTTAGGCTAGGTCGAAATGGAGAAGAAGGGTTATGGAAGATATCAACCATAGGATGCATTTTTACCTTATTTTCTTGCTTAGTTTAGCTTGAATTTTGATTTCTCCAAGCTCCTCTCTTCAAATCCAAACTTTCCCTTGAATATCTCCCTTGAATCAGATTTATAAACCTCATTTTAATCCAAGGAAACAAAGAAGAAGGGAGGAGAGGAGGTGTGGATGAACACTATGGAAACATACCTTACACTTGGATTTCTTCCTCCTTCTTCTTCCTCTCTTGGGCACCTCTCCCTTAGGGTTTTTCTTCTAATTTGGGGCTGAAAAATCTGAAGTGAAATGAAGGCAAGTGTGAGGCGCCACCTATATATAGGTAGGGAAAAGTGACTTTTTCAAACATTCTAATTTTACCTTTCATACTTTGTATTTTTGTTTCTCCTTTGTTTTAGCTCCTTTTTTATAATTGTCTTTTTTATTATAAAATTTAGGTTCCCAATTAAGAAAAATACCTTTAGAATCACTCAAATCAGAGTTAAAACCCTTCTAAATGGATCAGTTAAAGTTTGGGCACACCAATGTTGAAAAATGTCCACCAGAGGGGATTTAATTGTCTTGGGGGTTCCCATGCTTTTTAGGGCCTCTGAGAACCCTGGAAAACTCAAAATTTTGGTTTAAAAAGTCCTCCTGTGTGAATTCCAAAAATTACCCAAAAATTACGAAAATGCCATTACGTTTCGCAAGGTTTTCGTCAAAATTTATTTCTTCATTCTTGCTTCATTTTTCCTTCCATCTGAGGCTAAAATTCTCATTTTTAAGGGGTTAGAATATTACTCAAATTTTTCGAGATTTTAACTAATTCATTTCGGGGGACTTGCTCTGAAAACGTGCTCATTTCTATTATTTAACAAAAACGGGACATTACAATTCTCCCCCTTTTTAAAAATTCATCCTCAAAATTTAGATAACATACCTCATGGTAAAAGTTTTAGATATTTTTTTCTTATATCATCCTCTAGTTCCCAGGTGGTTTCCTTAGGAGATAACCTCTTCCAAACCAATTTCACCAGCGGTATTATCTTATTCCGTAACTGCTTGAGTCTAACGTCCATGATCCGATCTGGTGATACTATATATGATAGATCATCCTGTAACTACACATTCTCATATTCTATGACATGTGAGGGGTCGGGCTAGTACTTTTTTAACTGGGAAGCATGGAAGACATCATGGACTTGGCTTAGGTTCAGAGGAAGGGCTAGTCTGTATGTCACAGGTCCTACTTTATCAAAAATCTGGAAAGGACCTATGTACTTTAGATTGAGCTTTTTACTTTTGATGGACCGACCTATCCCTGTGATTGGAGACACTCTAATGAAGACATGGTCTCCAATCTCAAACTCTAACAGCTGCCTACATTTATCTGCATAGATTTTCTGTCTACTCTGGGCTGTCAGAAGTTTCTTTCTGATGGTTTTTATCTGTCTGGAGGTCTGATCTACTAATTTTGGGCCTATGAGGCTCCACTCTCTAAGCTCAACCCAGCACATTGGGGACCTACACTTCCTCCCATACAATGCCTCATACGGTGCCATCTGTATACTTGCATGATAACTGTTATTGTAGGAAAACTCCGTTGGAGGCAAGTATGTATCCTAGTTCCCTTTCATTTCTAGAACACATGCCCTTAACATGTCCTCTAGGGTTTGGATGGTTCCCTCCGTTTGAGGGTGATAGGCTGTACTAAATCTAAGTCTGGTGCCTAGAGCATCTTGTAATGATCTCCAGAAATTTGATGTGAATCTGAGATCTCTATCTGACACTATGTTCTTGGGTATACTATCTCCTGGATATACAGCTAGGCTAACTTATCTAGGGTATAAGTGGCTTTCATAGGTAAGAAGTGTGCTGACTTTGTTAACCTATCCACTATTACTCATATGGTATCATACCTCGATGATGTCCTAGGTAATCCCATGACAAAATCTATAGCTATGCCATCCAATTTTCACTCCGGGATATTTAAGGGCTGATGTAACCCAGCTGGCTTCTGATGTTCTATTTTCACTATTTGGCATACTAGACATCGGGAGACATATTTTGTTATGTCAGTTTTCATCCCGGGCCACCAGAACATTTTCTTTAAGTCCTGGTACATTTTGTTACTACTCAGATGAATGGTGTACTTGCTCTTATGTGCCTCATCTAAAATCTTTTCTCTAATTTCTGTGTTCCTAGGCACATAAAGCCTATCCCTGTATCTCACTATGTCATCCTCAGACAGATTGAACTCCTGAATACTACCCTAGGCTATCTGAGCTCTAATCTTACTTACATGGTCATCTGTCTGTTGGGCCTCTCTTATCTAATCCCTCAAGTCATTCTCTATCCCGGTCTTACTCATTAATAATTTTCCTGAATACACCTCGCAAGAGAAACTCATGTCTCTGAATCTCTTAATTAACTCCTGCTCTTAGATGATCATACAGTCCATGTGTATGGATTTTCTACTCAGGGTATCAGCTACTACATTAGCCTTACCGGAATGGTATTTTAGTGTAAAATCATAATCTTTCAAAAATTCTAACTATCTCCGTTGCCTCATGTTCAACTCTTTCTGTTTAAATAAATATTTGAGGCTCTTGTGGTCGTTGTAAATTTCTATTGTTGCCCCATACAAGTAGTGTCTCCATATTTTCAAAGCAAACACTACTGCGGCTAACTCTAAGTCGTGTGTGGGATAGTTTTATTCATGAGGTTTCAACTGTTTAGAAGCATAAACTACCACTCGGCCTTTTTGCATAAGCAAACATCCTAACCCTTTCTTAGAGGCATCACTGTATACTATAAAAGTTTCTTTAGGGTCAGGGAGTATTAGAACTGGGGCCGTGGTTAACTTGTGCTTCAATTCCTAAAAAGTACTCTCACATTTCTCATTCCACACAAACAGTACATTCTTTCTAGTAAGTTGGGTCAGTGGCATCGCTATCTGAGAAAAGCCCTGAATGAATCTCCTATAATACCTTGTTAAACCTAGGAAGCTCCTGATCTTTGTCATTATCCTAGGTCTCTCCCACTGTAATACTACCTCTACCTTATGGGGATCTGCTGCGACCCCTGCCTGGGAGATCACATGACCTAGAAACTAAACCTCAGTGAGCCAGAACTCACATTTACTAAGTTTAGCATATAACTGTTTCTCTTTTAGGGTCTCCAAGGCTAATCTCAGGTACTGCTCATATTCCTTTCTACTTTTTGAGTAGATGAGGATGTCATATATGAAGACCACTACAAACCTATCTAGATATGGCCTGAAAACTCTGTTCATATAATCTACAAAGACTGCGGGTGCATTCATCAATCTGAAGGGCATAACTAAAAACTCATAGTGCCCATATCGAGTTCTAAAGGCTGTTTTAGGAATATCCTCAGCCTTTATTCTAAGTGATGGTATCCCAACCTGAGGTCTATCTTTGAAAACACTGACACTCCTACTAACTGGTCTAGGAGGTCATCTATGCGAGGGAAAAGGTACTTATTCTTAAGGTTATCTTATTGAGTTTCCAGTAATCTACACATAGCCTAAGGCTCCTGTCTTTCTTCATTACAAATAGGACTGGAGCTCCTTACAACGAGACACTGGGTCTGATAAAGCCCTTCTCTAATAACTCTTCTATCTATTTCTTAAGCTCTGCTAGCTCGGTGGGAGCCATCCTATATGGGACCTTAGACACTGGACCTGCCCCAGGTGTAATGTCTATAGGAAACTCTACCTCTCTCTCTAGGGGTAGTCTACTAATCTCTTTAAGGAATACTTTTGGGAACTCCCTCACTACAGGAATCTCACCTATACCCTCTTTTACCTCGGCTTGAATTGAAAAGAAGACCAGATACCCCTGACAATCATGCCCTAGAGATCTCTCTGCCTGGGAGATGATCATGACAGATAACTCAACCTTAGTACTAGGCACAGTCCTACACTCAGGTAAAGTAATACACCTGTGGCTACAATCTAATATGGCTTTATTTGCAGACATCCAGTTTATACCAATAATCATATCAATATCAATTAGGAGCATATAAATCAAATCAAGGGTGGTCAGGCAATGATTAAATTAAATCACATAATTTAAACAAGTATGGGAGGTAATGGCTTAGTTTCCTGTGAGGGTAGATACATGCAACTCAAATGATAATATAGACATACTCAGACCAACCTCCTAGCACAATCATATGATATGAAAGAGTGGCTAGCACCTGAATCAAATAATGTAGTTATAGAAAAATTATTTATTTTAATAGTACCTTGAATCAGACTTAAGGACCAACTAGCCTTCTACTATGATAGGACAAAGACTCTACCCTGGGTTTGTGGTCTGGAAGGAGGAGCCATCTTCCTCGACTGTGTGATCTGCAAAGGGCCTGTGGAGGAGCCTAGGTGTAATCTTTGGCCATGTGCCCCGGCTTACCACATTTGAAACATACATTTTGCCCCGCATAGCATCGTCTGGTACCGTGGTTCCTGCCACACTAGGGACTTGTAATAGATAAAGCACTGCCTCTGCTAGACTGAGTCCTCCATCTCTTGCCCTTTCGGTTCCACTGATTCTTGCTACCTCTTAGGCTAGTAACTGCAGGCTGAGAACCCTCTCTAGGTCTCTTGGGCTCAGGAATTAGAAGGGGTGGTCTAGCGCTGGAGGTAGGCTGCATTCTTTTGAGGTTTATCTTTGTGACTCTGCATACCTCCACAAGGGTATTAAAGTGCCTGATTCTCTGTGGCACCACCCTATCTTTGATCTCAGGGAGCAAGCCTTTCTTTAACCTGTCTGCCCTCCACCTCTCATCATCATGTCTCTACAAGTAGGAGGAATACCTGGAGAGCTCAACAAACTTAGCCACATACTGGTCCATGGACATCCTCGGAGTCTGCTTAAATAGAATGAATTCTGACTCCTTCTCATCTCTAATGGAATTGGGGAAGTACTTCTCGTGGAATACCTCGATGAATGCCTCCCAGGTGATCGAGGTGTTCCTTGCTCTTAAGATCGGCTCTGTGCCATTCCACCAGTAGATTGCTTCTTTCTGTAATTAAAATGTAGCCATCTTGGCTTTTTGCTCAGATGTGTACTCCATCACCTCGAAGATTTGCTATAGTTCCATAATCCAGGCCTCAACTTTATCTACATTCATCTCACCATCAAAGGGGGGAGGCTCAAACTTCCTAAACTATGTAATCACCTTTCTAGTCGAGGATTGCTATTGTGTAGGAGGCGTCTGAGCTGGTGAAACTGGGGCAACCATCTGTGCATGTGGCTGTGGATCTGAGGGAGTCGCCCCTAAATGCTCAGGATGATCTGAGTGTGGAGGTGGCTGAGAAGGAGTAGGTGTAGGGCCCTGGCTATCTCTCTCAACAAGTCATTCCTGTAACTGCATAATAACAGCCTGCTGTTGATCCAAGTAAGCCATGATAGATTGTAGGGCTCCAGCAACTGGATCACTAGGCCTGGCTTTATTAGCATGAGCTGTTTAGAGGGCCAACCTTTCTTAGTGTTCACCGTCGTGCTGAAACATCATAACAAACTGTAACATAAACTAGGGAACACTTCCACCATTAAACACACTCAATTCATCTAGAAACAAGCTCATATACATCTAGGCAACTCATAACCACAAACCACAACCCACAATGAGAGCCAAAACCTTTGCTCTGATACCAATAAATGTAACACCATGAATTCTAGCTCATTCTAACTCATCTCATGCCTTTACATAACTTAATATCATGAATCATGTAAGTTATGCATGAAAAAAGCAAGGAAAATAATGCTCATTTTCGCATTACGCTGGGTCCCAAAATTCCATTTGGTGTCACGTTGACCATGTGAGATCATACTATGCATTCTCATATTTAATTACATCATTATAACTCAAATGTATCACAAACACATGCTTACAACTCATGGAAACCGAAATGAAGCATGGAAAATGGGAGTTTATTTTTTGCCAGAATTGGCCTCTTTTTTAGGCAAACTTTGAAAAATCATAACTAAATCTAAAAAAATAAAAATAATGCAATATTAGTCATTTTGGAAATATTAGGATGTCTACTTCACATAAAAATATGCCCAGACCATAACATGCATCATGGAGGACATTCGACATTCAGAAAGCTACTGAGGTTGCTGCTGCCTGGGCTGTTGTTTTATATTACTGATACAAATTTCAAAATTTCATAACTAATTCTATAAAAATTGAAATCAAAAAATTCAGTTATTCTGGAAATCTACAAATGTTAACTTGATACTAAAAATAATTCTAGAATGAAATAGATACGTTTAGTCATTAGAATCCTATGGAACAGTGACTGAACTCCTGGGGAGCCACTGTTACTGATAGCCAACTTCAAAAATGCATAATTCTTTTCTTAGATATCCAAATGAGGTGATCTTGGTGGCCAAAGAAAGCTTATGACCTCTAGTTTATTCATATAAAATTTTACAAGTATTGGACACCATTTGACTATCGGATGACACAAAACACAAATCTGCCTGTGTGAACAGTGCACATACCAGAATCAATAGAAAATCCCAACTTTGAAAATTCATCAAATATTCTTTAGACCTCTGAAAATTATGTTCTTTAGCTTTCCAAAAATCTCTCAATGAGACCTATTTATATGTCAAATTTTAGACTAAGACTAACTCATTTGGCTAAAAAGTGATATAGGTTCCATTATGGTCAAATTTAGCTCCATATGAGGTACCAAACTTGCCAAATTGACTCCCCTTGGTGTTGGCACCTTTTGGGCAAGTCTAAAAACATATTTAAGACTTTTGTAGGCTACCCAAATGGTCTCAAACCTCATGCATCTCATTTTGGCCATCTAACCCACACTTATGCACATTTCCATCAAACTTCCATATTGTATAATTGGACATTACAAACTCAATTTGTATTTTAAAGCTCATACATCATATCCATCATCATAAACATCACATAATAGTATATTTACACATGTCTCAAGGTTCATAGATTATCTACATCATCATATACATCAAGGTACATAAGTATGGTTCCAAAATAGCTAAAACTAAACATATGCTTGTCAATCTCCCTTCTTCATGGTTGTTGGCTCTCATTGGCATATCCACTTGGTCCACTTAGCATGTGAGATCATTGGAGAGGAGGGGATGAGATTCAAAGAATCTTGATAACTCATCTCCCATTCAATCATACATAATATGTGTAAAGCAAGCTTCACAAATGCATGCATGGAGAACATGGAAGTCATGAACATTTTAAAAGCAAATTTGGCATGTGAATCAATCATATAAGACATTCAAGGGCTCACCAAGTGTTTGGATTGGCCTCACACTTCTCCTCATAGATTTTGGACTTGCCTCACCTATTCTTTAAGAGCTTTGGACGCAACCATACTCTTTGGAGCCCACTTTGCTTTTGGGAGACTCTTTACTTTGTCTCAACCAAGCTCACGGGTTCTTGGCTTATCCTCACCAAAGGGAAGAGTTCTTGGCCTCTCCTCACTTAAGCAAACTCAAGCAAACATCATGCATCCATTTAAAACATAACATGGCATCAAAAATTATGGCATATAAATGCATGCTAGCATACTTTTCAAAGCTTGAAATTTCACATAAACACATTCTAAAACAAGCTAAACACATATCTATGCATGAGAGAAGGTGGAGAGAGCTACCTTGTGTATAGTCACACACTTTTTCATTAGCTTTCAAGCCTCCTCTTTCGGCCGCACACCCACAAATTAGTGGAGATGGTTTCTCTTGGCATAGATACAATTTATGGGAGCAAATTAGGTTCATGGAATACATTCTAAGGTTATACAATTTGCTTAAACCCTAGATTACTCTACAACCCTTATTATGGTCCATATTGACACCTAATGAAGCAACACCCCTCAAATAACTTCAAGCAACACCTAATGATTTTATTTTTTTTATTTACAAAGGTGAAAATATGTCCCATTTATTTTTCCTTACATTTTCAATCTCATCCATCTATCTCTCTATCTTCTTTCACTTTCATACTACTCTTTGTCTTTTCTCCTTCTCTGCTCCTAGAATCTATTGAAGATGCTAGATGGAACATCAAAGAAGAAGACCTATACTTCTATGAATATCCCTCTCTATACAATTGAAGAAGGCCCATCCGTATGTGAAGAAGACTCATCATTCTATTTCACTGCATTATAATTGTTAAAAAAAAGGGAAGTGGATCACTGCAAATACAATGTGCAAAAAAAGAAAAAAAATAGGAATGAGTTATTTTTCTTTCTTTTATTTTCTATATAGCATTTCTTTTTTTTTTTTTAATGTAGATGGCAACTTAATAGCCTATATATTCATCTTCATGTAGTTATTGTAGTTGTGGTTTTGGTGCTCTGTTTTTGCTCTTTGTTGAAATGGAATCAAGTAACTACAAGAAAAAAAAAGTGGTAAAAAGGTTTAAACCTAATATAATAATGATAGAATTCCCTTGTAACTTAAGGACGTCTGAGTTATAACTTTCTAATTCATTCATAAAACACATAGCAAAACGATCATTCTCCGTGTTTGTAGCCAAACAAGGGGAAAAAATGTAGTAATTAAATGATGCATTTGATGTAGGATATGAATGGTCCATGTAACAAGTGTTTGGGGGTTGCAAAGTAGTAATTTTTGTGGGTTCGTTCCATGGTTGTAACTTTCCTAAACATCCTTGTAACTTAAGAAAAACCAAGTTGTAACTTTAGGAAGCATGAGTGATAACTTTGGAAAGTAAGATATATATTCATTTGCAAGGAGTAATAATTCTAAAAGTCTCTTGTAATTTAAAAAAGCCTAAGTTGTAATTATTATTCAAGATAGGATGCTGTATGAGAATTAAGAAGTAAGATAATAGCAAACATAAGACCAAGTTGTAATAATCCTAAAATTCCTTTTATAGGTTGTAATTAATATTCAAAATCAAATGTTGCATGAGAATTGGGAAGTAAGATGATAACAAATCTAAAATTGGGTTGTAATAATCTTAAAAGTCACTTGTAACTTTAGGAAGCCTAGGTCTTCACAAGTTATTTCAAATTGAAAACAATTTAGACTTTGTTACATCCCAGGCTTCCTAATGTTATAAGGGATTTTTAGGATTATTACAATATGGTTTTAACTTTGTTACCACCTTACTTCCTAATTCTCATGAAGTATCCTATCTTAAAATTTAATTACAACCCATGCTTTCTTAAGTTGCAAGGGATCTTTAGGATTATTATAATTTAGTTTTAGGTTTATTACAATATTACTTCTCAACTTTCATAGAACATCCTATCTTAAATATTAATTATAATCCATGCTTCCTTAAGTCATAAAAGACTTTTAGGATTTGTAACAACCCTAATTCTTAATTATCGTGATTAGACTTAATTATATGGTTAATTATTATAAATCAAGGTCTAAAATCATAACAATTAATTATATTGGGAAAAAAGTAAGGAAATTTAAACCTTGATATTATTAAGGTTATTAGCCAAACTATCACAGCTATTTAAGTCCACAAGAAATTTTAGTTATCAATTAAGAACCTTTGACACATGTTACTACTGATTTCTAATTGACAAAATTCCCTTATAATGATCCCAAGTCATTACATAATCTTAACATAGTAAAACTTAAGGTTTCTAAGTAAAAAATAAGAGTTTGGGAACCTTCACCGTGGCTAAGTGATAAACATGATTTTTATATATTTTAATCCCCTTAATTTGGGCATTTTAATAATAAATTATAGCTTTAGGAATTTAATTAGATAATATTTGATTTAATTGGTCATTCTCTACATTTTAGGAATTAATTTACAAAATTATTGATTTTAATGCTTAAATTTCTTTGCATAATTTTGTGAATTTTTCCTATAATTTCTACATATTTTAATGGGCAAATGAAAATAAAATGATAAAAATAAATTTAGAGATGAATTAAAGGTTACGTGATTGAATTAAAGGCTGAAATCTTAAAATAAAAATTAGATGTTTATAATTTAAAGTAATGGATATTTGTCTAGAATTTGTTCTAATAAAATTTCAAATATATATATATATATTAATAGGAAATAGGATTTTCTTGTGCTCCTCCTTTATACTTAGACACAAATTCTTTTCCACATGTTTGCAAATCAATGAAAGGGATACAGAAACATGGGTTTTGAAAGATGAAGCCAGAAGCTGGAGGAGAAATGAGAACCACTGTTTCAAGGAGAAGGTTTTCATGTGGCAAGGTTTTGCAGTAGTAACACATCACTCAACATCCATAACATGTAGCATCTCTGTTCCATTTCACATATCTTTCTCATCCATCCACACAGCTCACAAACACTCATGTTACAAGAAGCATACCTCTATACCCACGAGTCCAAACACACATATGCAAAAATAGAAGAAAAGCCATGGGCTACAGTAGAAACAATAGGCTACACGAGTTTAGATTTTGATATGGATGATGTTCTATTTTGATGAGAAGCATGGGTATTTGGAGTTGAGGTAGAATGCGTGTAAGTGCCACGAGTGGAGATTTTTTGACAGAATGTGGAACTGGCATAGGAATTAAAGAAAAGCATATGAAGAGTTAGAAGAAGAAGCATGTGAAAGAGTAAGGAGAACAATGGGGCTCGAGCAAGACAATAAGAAGTAGATGAAGAAGCAAGGGATAGCTCATACCATCCATTTTCATGAGACTAAATCAACATGCATGAGGAGCTGACATGGAACGTGGGGCAATAGCAGAAATAATGAGCCAAATGATGCATATGAATGGCACAGTCTAGATAAGGCAGCATTTAGGATAGCAAAACATATGAAAGATTAAATGAAGCATGTGATTAGAGGAAAAGAAGAATAAGCTCAGGCAGCACAGGCTTCATCTCAACCATTCATTATTCTATCTCATCCATTCATCTATCATGATTCATTGAGGATAGATGGATATCCATTCATCCAAAGAGCAATACAACTTATCCATTCATTCAGCAATCCATCATCATTCCATAGACATATGAAGAATAAAAGGAGCATGTAAGGAAGGGATAAAGAGGACTCGGGCAAAATCATTTACAGGATTTTTCATACGCATCAATCACGCCATTCCCTTCATCCATTCTCACCCTTCTTCATCCGTAGCACCTTTATTCCATCTTTCTTCTCCTTCCACCTCTATGAAGCTTTAATTCTCCATCTTGTGACTAGCTAAGAGGAGGACCTTGGTTGAAACTTGAATTCAAAGAGAATAGCAAAGGATTTTGGCTAAGAATTCCTATTTTATTTTCTCTCTTTCTGCATCAATTTTTATTATTTTATTTGCTTGGTTGAGTTGTAATTGACTAAGATTGGTATAGTTTATAATTACTGGCTAGTTAAATACTAATTATAAGACTATTTAATGTTTAATTGGTTGATATAAGTGCTAAATTTTTCACTTTCCTTTAATTTCCCATGTATGTAATCAAGGTATTTGATGAAATGCATGAGTGAAATTGTGTACTTAATTGTTTGATTTAAAGATTTTTTAGAGTTTAATTGGTTAATTAAACATCTTAAGGTGTTAATTTAAGGGCTAATTGATCGATTAATCACTCAAATTTAAGTGTTCATTGATCCTAATAATAAGAGTTAATAATTAGATGTGGAGTTGAGGTTTCAATTTAATATTGATTTGTTAATCTCTTGAATCTCTAGTGGTAACTCAAGATCACTTGCCATGAATACTAATAGGGACTCTTAGACCAGAACATTAACAATTGAACTAGGATTAATAATGGATAACAAGGGACAAATCCAAAGCTAGTCATAAATCCATTAGTTGCTTCTTAGTTTATACATTTAGGTAGTAGTTAGTCATTTTATTTCAATTTAATTCTAGTTAGTTTAATTAGATTAAACCCCCTCTTAGTTAGGTAGCTTTTAGGATTCTCTTACACTTAAAAAGCTTAATTAAACATTGAAATCCATTTCCAAGGGAGACAATCTAGGTTGAACCCTATATTACATATATTTTCTAACTTAGTTTATTTTGGAGGTTGCACGATATGACTCATCACTAAGCTGGTTATTGAAACCTAAAAACTAAGTTTGGAGACTCCTGCAGTGACTTGGTACACCCGTGCCATGGCGTAAGTGGCTATTGTAACTCAAAATTAAAAATTTGCACCTTGCACTGTGGCTCAGGCTTTTGCACAATAGTGAAGTGCTTACGGGGACCTATTGTTCATGTTTTTATGATTCTCGCCATGGTGGGTTAGAGTCTCACCACGGTGCACGGTGAGCCTATGTGGCATTATGGTAAGAAACCCTCCTAAAGAATTCCAAGCTTGCCTCTCAACGCTCGCTATGGCGAGCTTTCCTTGTGCCAAGGACCTTCTTGGGTGAATTTTTCACATTGCATCACAGCGAGATAGCTAGCACCGTGGCGATCCTCGCTTTTGACTGACCCTTGGCCATGACTTGAAAGTTATTTTAGCCGTGGTTCAACCCCTTACTACACTTATGGCTCCTAAATTTCACCCCATATACTTTCTCTCTTCTTCTAGTAGTACTCTAAGGCCACTCTACCTTAATTTGTAGGGCTCTAACGACATTCAACAACCTAATTTACTTCGCATGTCTCTCATTGCCAAATCAAATCGTAGGTGTTAGTTCCTACTTATCTACTATCATATATAAGCAATTTATGTATCAATGACAACAAGAAGGATTCATAACCACTAACATTATCATTCATGATAACACCATAACACACTTCCAAGAAAAAAATCATATATATATATCCATCTAACAAGGTTCCATATCAAATATAAACTAGTGCATACATCAAACACCAAATTGTAAAGAACCTAACCCCTTATTAGTTACATCAGATTCCATGATAATTAGATTACATAACCAGTCCCTATACTTGGTAATTCATGATGCAATGCAACAACTACATAAAAACTAATATTTTTGTTACACAAACCTAATTTGACAAGGTTTTCAAACATATGTGCTACCAAACCATACATTATGCTTCCATTAATTTCTCACTGCCACTAAGAAGTTTAGTCCTTGAAAATGTTACCTCACAACCAGGGTGAGATATACAATCTTAGTAACAAAAGGCAAATTCCATATATATGTATAAATTAATCAACATAATGTAATTATATAGAAAACATACAAAAGGCATCAATATCATCAGTAAATGAACTAGTTTGATTACTAATGACTATTATTCCATACTAGTAATTACATGTAACATATTAATAGTCAATAACACCAGGAGAGGTCCGTCCATGACACCATCTCCCTAATGAGCACAACCTAGGCTCAGTGCATTTAGGGGTTTGATCATATTCTGATCCTTATTGAAATACGATGCACGGGTGGCAGTCGTATCACAGCTCTACCATGAACTCACAAGATTTAATCACAATATGATTCAAGTAGCCAACCAATTATTTAGCATTTCAAAATCATACATGTATAGCAAATATCAAATTAAAATGAGCATATACATAGAATTAGAAAATTAACTCCAGTTATCTCAATGAAGCCAATTACTCTTACTCTAGCTATCATTAAAATCTAAATACACATTAAGCCTATGACAAGTATAATTATCATCACTTAACTATCATTAGTAAGGAATTTCCTATCCATTGAATAATTTCATTAAGAATCTATCAAGAGTTGCTTACCTAGCTCCCAAAGAGTCTATTATACCAATTCAAGGTCAAAACACCAAGAATTCATAATGGTTCACTCCTCACTTCTCCATTTTCGTACATGTAAAAGACATGCACCAAAAATCAATCCAAATGGCAAAATTCTATCATTTACACATCACAAAATAGTAGGAGACACTTGCCCAATCCTTTAATGAATCCTAAAATTCGGATTTGAGTCATCAAGCCCAAAAACTACAGTATTTCACTTTCATCTCCTTGTATTTTTGCGCAATAGTAGAACCATTATGAAAATCAATCCTTAGGGACATTTTCTAGCAAAATAATACACAAAATGGAAAGGAAATGCTTACCCAGATTTCCTATTAAGAAGAGATGAAAACTCCCTAAATGACAAACCAATCAGACCAAAATGTAGAGGAGAAGGAGATAATTAAGTTTTATAGAACCTACCTTGGTTAAATCTACCTCCAAGAGTGCAAATCTGAGCCAAAATGTTGAGAAACACTAGCCCCTCTTCTAACACGTGAATTTTCTCCCCTTATTCTATAGAATCTCATGTTTCCAGCACACAAATGAAATGCAAATAGGCTCTTCAGGGTTTTAGTGCAAGAGGGCTGGCCTAATGGGCCCTATATTCTAAGTGCAGCATGCTTAACAAGTTGGGCCAAGCTATATGGGTTAATTGAGTGCAAAAATGGGTTAGGCTTACATAAAAGTAGAGTTGGGTCATATTTAGATGAAATTGAGCCTCCAATAGTGTTCTTGACACACATAATTTAATCATGGGCCCAAGTCACATTTAAATCCATAAATACTATTATACTTTCTCAAAATGGTCCAATTAATAATTATTATTATGTTAAGATACTCAAATTTGTCACTTTCCTTAAACCCTCTTAATAATTTCATAATCCCAAAATAATTACTATTAATTATTTGTAGGTTTGTTATAGGATTCTTATACAATGCTTGTAAATGGTATAATGGTTAAAGTTACTAGCTCATACGAGTCCTGCCCCCTTTCGTACATCACATTTATTTTTACATCAATATTACTTTACCTTGCTTATTGTAGTATTATAGTGTGTAGATTGGAAGAACTACAGAGCCATTTGGAATCAATGTTAATGGTTGATTATATTTGAACAACTGCCAATATGATTTATGAACTCTAGTGGATTAGATTTTGACAAAAAATTAAAAAATAAAAGTCTATCAAATTCAGATTCAATTCAACAATCAAGAAACAATCATCATTAATTGTAGGATTGGGGAAGAGCAAAATATTTATGTTAGAAAGATAATCTTAGGAGTAGAATACTCAGTGTGACGGAAAGTCTTTTACATCTCATTCATAACTTAAAGGGTATTTAAACTTACAAAAAGTTTTTCCCATCATTATAAGTTATAAACAAGATCTTCAAAATATACTTGCCAGTACTAGTGCATCAAAGCACAAAGTGACTTATACCATCCATACATATATTCTAATTAGATTGCAATCATCAATTTCTTCAACAGTGATTGCATCTGTAATGCAACTCACTTGGGAATAAACTCAACATAAACTTAATATAGCTGCATACATTGAGGCTGATTTAATGGAAAGACTTCTGGAATTAATGGTTTGTTTGAATTGGGTGAAAAATAGGGAAGGAGAGAAAAGTTGAGAAGAAAAGAGAACATAAAATGAATTTTACCTTATTTGGATACAAGAAAAAAATTGAAAAGAGAAAAAAGTCAGGGCGAAAATTAAGGTAGGTTCCACCAAAAAGTTTTCTCCCCAAAAATGAAGAGGTTTTGAATTAAAAAGTCCATGCATAATGAGTTTCGAAATTCTAACTACAATGCAGTCAGAAATATTCTGTTGAAAAATTTTCGACTGTATTACAATCAGAAGAAAAGTATTTTCTAACTGCAATGCAGTTGGAAATCAAAAAACTTAATTTACCTTAATTAATTAATTAATTTTATAATTAATTATTTAAAATTTTATTATAAAATTAATTAATAATAAATATATTTTACAAAATAATAATTTTTTTAACATTAAAATCAATAAAAAAATTTTTTAAAAAGTCTACCAAATGGCAATGGAAAAAAATTTCCAACTGCCATTTGGTCAATATATGTATATATATATATTTAATTATATTTATATATTATATATTATTATATATTATATTTAAATCAATTAATATATATTAAAATAATAATTTATAAATTGGTTTCTATTTTTTATTTTATTATTTGGTTAAATTTTTTTAAAAAAAATTGAAATATGGTTTTTATAAATTTATTTTTTTAATTTATTATTCTTTTAAATATATATGTATAAATTTAAAATAATTAATTTATATTTAAAATATAACTTTTTTAAAAATATCTCATTTAAAAAAAATTATTTTTCTTTTTTTTTTCGTTTTCTCTTCATTCATCCAAATACA
This sequence comes from Erythrophleum fordii, assembly GCA_032878935.1. Lineage (NCBI taxonomy): Eukaryota > Viridiplantae > Streptophyta > Magnoliopsida > Fabales > Fabaceae > Erythrophleum > Erythrophleum fordii. The sequence continues at coordinate 22,465,794 of JAVQMF010000054.1, read as the reverse complement.
TGTCTTCATTTTTTTTTTCTCTCCACTTTTTTCTCTCTTTACTTTTCTCCTCCCCGTCCAAACACAGGGTAAAGGAGGACTCTATGCATTTATAACAAAATCCTTGTACATTAATCCTATGAATTCTCTCATGACTTAAATTTTGACAGGTTCAACCTTGATAGTGACACTATATGATTAGTCATTACGATAAGCTTTCAAATCCTGGAGGAGCATCTAGATCATTGCACTGCATATCACCTTGTGTTGAACAACTCTTTTTGCGTTCATCTTTCTAGCTAATGACTTTGAAGGATCAACAATGGTGAGTCCACCCTTTGTCTAGCTTTGAGGTAAAGGCTTTTGCTTTTTACCTTCTGATTTTGACCACGGTGCGCTTATTTCTCGGAGTAGGAGTTTCATGCCTGTAATGGGAATTCACGAGCTGCAAAGTGTTGTGTTGTTGGAAAAATTTTCTTGCATGTAGGGCATGTTTAGGGCCCATGTTTTCGGCAAGGAAGGCTGTGGGTTCGGCCATCACCCTCAACATTTTCATCATCCGGGATTTCCCTCCGATTCTGCGAATGTAGACCACCTCCTGGGGATGAATTATTGATATTGAACCTTGCTTGATCAGTTGGAGGTCTAGGGTATAATGTTATCACTGGTAATAAACAGGCGGTTTCTTACCGATGCTGTTGAGAAAAGATGCTCTCCCAGAATTATAGCTGCAGGAGAAGAAAAAAATCCTGAAACTGTGTTAGCAAGTGAGTTGCCTCTTGAAGAATTGAAGGGATCTTCAACTGTTTTTCTTCTTATTTCTTCTTGTTAATTATTATTGTATTATGGTCTAGCATGTGTGCTTCGAGGTGTGTTTCCTCTTCGTTTGTGGTGTTATTTAGTGATAATATCAATATTTTGTTTAAAAAAAAAAATACCCGGGGGCAAAGATGGTTTGTGATTGCTACATGATCCCTTTGAGGTGTAAATTGCAACCTTCTCAGCTCATCTCCATCAGCGTTGACTTGCACTAATATTGATCGTTGGATTATCTCCACAGCTGGGCTCATATGGAAGAGGCCTTGGGGAATTGTGAGAGCTCTTGGCAGAAGATGATGGAGAAAGCTGCAAATAGGTTAGTTGTAAGAGACTTATCTATGGGTGAATGAAGTTGGCGAGATAATGAATCTTGAGATGCTTATTTTATAGCAGAGTGGTTTCATTTATGAAAAGAAAGAATTGACAGAATGAATCCTCTACTCGGCAGTACGCGCGCAGTAGAAGACATATAAAAGGACAAAAAAAAAAAACAAAAAGAAATGGCCCCTTACTTGGTGATGTGCCCCTCGCGCGGCAGGAGATACTTAAAAACTGAATAGGTCGTGCATCGGGATTGATGAGAAGGAAGCGTACATGATTATTAGTCAAAGAATGCCGTTACTTTAATTAATTAAATTTTTTATATACATGGAAATAAATCAATCATTTGTGTCGGCATTATTTCTTTGAGAAAAATAGATGCATTTGTTTTGTTTGAAGTGCTATTATAGAAAGTTTAAACTTTCCAGAATTTTAAATAATTTTTTAAGTAAAGAAAAAAAATTAAGAATAAAAGCATTCAAATTTTCAAAATATCAAGCTTTTTGAAAGATGACGCCAGAATTTGTAATCCAAATGAAAACACACAATATTACTTGGATTGTGCAATGTATAATTCGTATCTGACATGCAAACGAAAACATTGGCTGTCAACCCCTTTATTTATTTATTTTTTAACAACATAATATTAATTTGGTTTAGAGTCATATGGGTATTACCATATCTGATTTTCTTTTCTTTTATAAGCTCCTAGTACGCTATCCATAGCATGGCCCTTAATTTTTTAATTCAAATGAGAAAGGATGATACCATGGCAATTGTGCAATGTGTATATATGACATGCAACCACAAACATTGGTTGTCATCCTATTTTAATGACAATATAAAAATTTAATTTATTTTTTTTAAGGATATAATATTACTTTAGTTTGGAGCCATGATGACTATTACCATATCTTATTTTCTTTTCTTTTATATGCTTCCGGTCATGAATGTGATGATACTCATTTTCCAAAGTCGGATGATTTGATGATTGGGCCAAAATTCTAAGCAAATTAAAAGAATATATTTTTATCAATATTTTAAAAAATGAACTGGTTAAAAACAAGAGATATTGATTTATGATTTATTAATTTGATCGTAATTAAATCATGATCAAATTAATAATAATTAAATATATAATTTTAAATTTTATATATTAAAATTCTAACATAATGAATTTTGAATATTTAATTACTAATTTCATATTTCTTGAAATATTTAAGAATTTATTTTTGAATTAAAAAATAAAAAATTATCCATAATTAAAATTTAACGATATTTAATATTATATTTTTAATATTCTCAAATTATATTAAGATTTCACTTATCATTACAAAAATGAAAAGCAAAAGGCTTAAAAATAATAAATTAAAAAATTTTGTATATCAAATAAAAAATTTGACCAAATTATATATATATATATAGTTTTCTTATATTATTTTATTTAGATGTTTATATACATATATATATATATATATATGCACACATATTTGCATTTGTTCGTAATATATTGTTAAGAAAACAATATTGGAAGTGTAGAAAGAACACAAAGCAATTTCTCCATTGTATGTGTTTGAGATTTAGCAATGCCACTTTTATTACTTCAATCTAAAATATCAAGAACCGATTCAACTAGTGATTTCTTGTTTGGTTTTAGTGGAAATTCACCTAATTTAATCTAGATTTTGTTTGATTTTGACCAGTTTATCAACCTATTAATTCTAGACCAATTTTGGATGAAACAGCAAGATAGTTCTTAGTCTAACTAATTGAACTAGTTAATCCAATCTAATTTTAATTATCATGATTTTTATATTATTAAATCAAATTTTATTTAAAAATTTAGAAAGGAAAATTTTTAATTTTTTTAATAAACTTAATAGATTAATTAGTCTTTAGTAAGTTTGGCCAATACATAAAATTATTTTTAAATGAAACACTCAACTTATGAGAAATTCATTTGAAAGATAATTTTAAAATAAATACAAATCAAAAGCATAGTCAAAATGCTCTCTCTCTCTCTCTCTCTCTCTCTCTCTCTCTCTCTCTCTCTCTCTCTCTCTCTCTCTCACACACACACACACACACACACACACACAAACGCACACACATATTCTTAATTTTTTAAGACCATGATGACTATTATCATATCCAATTTTTTTCTTTTTCTCTTTTATATGCTTCTAGCAATGAGTGTAATAAAGGAAAAGAAAAATCAAATATGGTAACAATTATCATGGTTCAAAATTAAATTAATTTTATATTGTTAAAAAATAAATTAATTTCTTATGTTGTAATTCAAATGGGTTGACAATTAATTTTTGCTTTTGCATGTCACATGACTCACACATTGCATAATTCACAGATTACCATTTGTTTTCTTTTGGATTACATGAATATAAAAAATTTGTTAATTATTCCCTCACATAGAAAAATAATTTCATCCTTTGACTTGTAGTCTAATTGGATACGTTTTTTATGCAAATACATATACAAATATATTTAATGATGCAATAACTTAAACATTTGGAATTAGTTGCTTGAGTTTAAAGGCAAAGCAAATAAAAGTAATAAATATACCAAGTCAAAAGTTCGAAGAGTACAAGCATAATAACTCTCATCAAATAAGCCTCTTCGGAGATTAAGAGCATTTTAATGAGTCTACTAACATTTAGGAAACTATTTTTTCTTATTAACTAGAGTCTTGGAAGTGGTGTCTAAAGAATTGAAGTAAATAATAGCATTTTATTTTTCAAATTTGTAATTATTTATTGCATTTTTATTTCTTAAAAATGTAATTTGAACACATCTTAGCTTGTACTTCAAAAGCTAAGCCTCAGATCTAATTTTGGATGCTTTTGAGATACTTTTAGACTTAATATTAAAGAAATTAAGCTTTGTGCTTCTTTGCTTATTTTATTGTATCACTTAACTTGTGTTTTGCTTTGTATGATGTTTTGTTGTATCCAATTTTGGCAAGCTTAAAAATGCAATTTCCCTACTCATTTTCATTACTGTTAAATTGAAGAATTGTGGTTTGTCCATCTTTCTTCTTGCCATTGATTCTCAAGGTTTCCATGTGACGACCCTAGTTTCTAATCTCAATAATTAAGGTTAAACATGCTATTAATAAATAATGATCAAGGTTTGGAGTCATTGCAACTAATCACATTGAGAAAATATAGGGAAAATTTAAACCTTGATACTATTAGGATCATCAACTAACAACCATAACGGGATCATGCATAAGAAGGGTTTATACCATCATTAAAGGTTTGTGATTCATCCATTGATCAATTTCAACCCACAAAAATATCCCATTAATGTACTCATACTATTCCCTAACATTAGCCTTACTGAAATTAAGGTTTTTAGGTCAAATATAGGAGTTTGGGGACCTGCGCCGCGACTTGGAACTTTCCCGCCGCGGCTACGTTAGGTTCTGGAGCTCGAAAACCAAACTTTTAAACTTGCGCCGTGGCCTAGAACTCTTGCGCCACGGCCAAGTTGCCCGCTGGAATTTTCCTGACTATCGCCGCGGCGAGTTGGACCGGCGCGGCCAACCTATGTGGCATCGCGGCGAGTTTTGCTACTGTAACCTCCCTAATTAATTTTCTCGACTCGCGCCGCGGCGAGGTTACGTTCTGTCACCCCCTGGGCGATTATTTTCACTCCGCGCCACGGCGAGATTTCTCAAGCCACGGCGTCCCTCGCCACTGTCACTTCTTAGGCCGCGGCGAAGCCTTCCTGGCCGCGGCGTGATTCCCTTCTGTCACTGTTTTCACTATATTTCGCCCCCTACACTCCATTTCTCTTCTTAGGGACACTCTAAGGTCACTTTCCCTCATTTTATATGGCTCTAATGGCATTTATCTACCCCATTTACTTAGCTATTCTTCCATTACCAATTCAAAACTTATGTGTCCATTTCTTTCCTCTAATTACCTTCTATCAACAAGTTTATAAAGTGACAACAATAGATTATACATGAACTACCGGTAGCTATCCTTTAATACTCAATCAATAGGGGTTCCATACAATAGGGGTTCGTACCAATATCTCAAAATTTACATTTCCATTGACAACCATATTATAGGTCAACAAAGTTTACAGCAGATAATATGAATCCATACATCAAATACTAAGTTAAGATGAGATCTAACCCTTTAGTACATACATTCTCAATAAATCAAATGTTCAAGCCTACACTTGGCAATATAGATACATGATGATGCTATACATTAAGGACTACAAAATTAGCATCTATACTAGCTAAGTCAGCCTAAGTGTAGCCATCTCCCCATAGGTGGGAACTCATGGATTCTCATCCACCTGCTTACCCTTATCCTTACCCGAGGAACTTTCACCCGAAATATTAATCCCATAGAACGGGGTGAGATATACATCTCAGTAACCAAGGCAATTCCATCATATAATCCAGTTTAATCAACATATATGCATGAAACAAAATCCATATCAGAATCATATCAATCTTTTCAGCAAATGAAACAATTAGGCTATCGTGATTACTATCCCATACTAGCAATCATATATTTAACATGTTAAAGGCCATTAACACCGGGAAAGGCCCGTCCACGGCACCTACTCCCTATTGAGCACAACCAGGGCTCAGTGCATCTGGGATTGATCATACCCGGTGCTCGATCGTAGCACATGCACAGGTGGCAGCCGCACCACAACTCCACCATGGACTCACAAGGTCCAATCATGATACAACAGATAGCCAACCAATTCATTCAACATTTCAAATCATTCATATATAGCAAATACGAAATTAAAGCAGATACATGCATGGAATTAATGTAAACCCCGGTTACCTCACTTGCAGACAAATTCACAACAGCCACCACAAATCCCAAATTCGGATTCAAGTGTCTCCCACCAGAATTCTCAATGTTTCACCCAAAATCCTAAGCAAATTCGCATAAAATTAGTACCCATAATATAAATTAGCTATGGGGGTCTCAAACCAACAAGGAAAGCATCAAAATGGGGGGTTTAAAGTCACCAAATACCAGCTCCAACCTCAACCTACGAATTTCATCAAGAAAACCCCTAAACACTCACTTTTCAGATTTTGGGTATGATGAAAACTCTCCAAATGAAAAACTAATCAGACCAAATTAAAGAGGAAGATGAGGGGAATAAGTTGTATAACTATTACCTTGGCCAAATCTTGCTCCAAATGTGAGAAAATGCAGAATTATGTCAAGAACCCTAGCCTCCTCTCCTCACCTCCGAAATTCTCTTCTATTTTTGTGTTTTAGCAAATGGGGGGAAAAGTGGCTGAAGCAATTAGGGTTTAGATGGGTTTAAGTTGGGTCAAGGGGTTGGGTCATGGGTTGCTCCAAGTCCAAATCCAATTGGGTTTCAGATTTTGCTTGTTGGGCCAGTTTTTAATTGTTGGGCTGCATAATTCTATTGGGCCAGTTTTCACACATTGGGTTGCTAAGGTTTAATGGGATTTGGGCCTAATTTGATGAGCTCAAGGGTTTGGGTCTGCACAAGGGTAATTAGGCCACTTAATTGAGCCTATACAAGATAAATCTTGAGCCTCTATCTCATTAAATTAGTTTGGGTCTGCCTCTAATTCATTGGGCCCCTATTAGCCTCTTATCATGATTCATTAATTTAGGCCTAGGTGAAGTTTCTATCCCAAATAAATTCTTAACCCAGATTAACAATTTATCTCTCTAGAATACCTATTCACTAACTTGCCCAATTATCATCTATTAATTATTCTTAATTAATCTTAATCCATGATTAGTACCTTAATTAATTTCGGGGTGTTACATTCCATGCCAATTTTTAGACATTAAATAAGTGTTTTTTATAGTTTAGAATCTAATCTTTCTTCTCATTTCACATAGTCTCATCCTATATTTTGGTACTAGAACTCTGATTCATGTTGTAGTTTCCTAACAATGAGTGTTGTACCCAAAGGGTGGTCGAAGACAAACCAATTTAGGCCCAGATGTGTAATAAGATTAAAGAACTAAGGTTGCAAGTGTAGCAACTAATGGAAGAAAGAAAAGGGAAGAGAAAATCCCTCATTATCCTATTCCACTAGTGAAAAGGACTCCATTCTTTTTGCTCAAGAAGAAAGGATAACTCCTTAAGTGATAATGATCAAACTAGAAGGCAAAGGAGGAGAAAGGTTGTTAAGGTTAAAGAAGAAATTCCATAATGTGAGGGAAAAGTAGATCTCAAAGGTTTCATCGATTGGCTACAAACCCTTGATTAAATGTATAATATAAAGAATATCATGCTCACAAGAAGGTAAAAATAGTTGCTTCAAGACATGGAAAGCATGCTTCTTTGTGATGGGAAAATCTAAATACACATAGAAGGAATAAGGAAAAAGATAAGATTAGAACATGGGAAAGAATAAGAAAAAAATATTAAAAAATGTTTCCTTTCTGAAACATATCTTCATGATAATTTTCTTAAGCTCCATTGTTTGAAACAAGATAACATGAGTTTAGAATAGTACACTAGAGTGTTTGAACACTTAATGATCATATAAGATATGAATGAACTTGAAAAACAAACCATTGTATATTTTATTATTAGATTAAACCAAACCATTGTTGATCATGTTGAAGTGCAACATTATTTGTCTTTTAATTATGTATGCAATCTTGGCTTACAAGATTGAAAGGCAATAAAAATGGTAAAGAATTTATGCTTTTAAGCCCTTAACAATGTCAGTTCCACTTTCAAAAATGGGAGTACAATTTCTTTAAGCACTAAAAGTGGATCCTTTCCAAAGGCTATTTTGACAAAGTCCCAATTAGCAATCTCAAGGCCTTTTTCTAAGGCAAATGATTCATCTTCCAATTTTAGTTGAGAAGGCTTCAAGTGCCAAGGATTTGGTCACATAGCTTCTAAACATCTTAATAGGAGAATAATTTCTCTCATGAGATAGAGAAGATAAAGGAAGAAGAAGGAAAGAAGAAAATAATTTTGAACTAGAGAAAAAGCAACTAAAGGTAGTGGAACAACTAAATAAAATGAAGTTGCTTGTAATTAGAAGGTCACTTAGCATCAATTTCACACTTAATGACAATGCATAAAGAGCACATCTTCCAAACTAGATGCACCATACATGGTAAAGTGTTTTATATGATTATTGATAATATAAACTATACTATGGTGAATAAATTAAAGCTAGATATTAAAGAACATTCTCAACACTACAAGTTGCGTTAACTGAATAATAGTAGTAATTTGAAGGTAACCAAGAAGTGTCTTGTTTTGCATGTTAATTACTTTTAAGAGACCATGTTAGTTTGATAAGAGATTAATTTATTATAGGTTTAGGAACATCTATTCTTTCATGAAAGATGGCATGAATAAAATCTTCGCTCCCATGAAGCCAAACACTTTTCCTGGGCATAAAACTTAGGGAAGGAAACACTAGTGAGAATAACCTAAGTATGAGTGAAACATAAGTGAGAAAGGCCTTGACTAAACTCAAAGAATGTTGGCCTTATCTATGATTGAAAGTGAAGAAAGTAAGAAGAGAACCCATCACCATTTAATCCAAGCTCTTTTGTCCCACTTTGCTCAAGTCTTTCTAGAAGAAATACCTTTTGATGACCTCCTTTTAGGAGCATACAACATCATATTAACTTGATTACAAGTATCTCATTGCCAAACAAAGCTACATATAGAGCAATATGGAAAAGTGTTCCAAACACTAAAGAAGAAAAGCTTTTATGGAAACTTGAAGATATGCCATTTTTTTTCATAGAAAGTGTAATCTTTTTAGGCTATATTGTAAATAGAGATGGGATCATGGCAAATGACAACAAGGTTCAAGCCACTGTTGGCCTATTCCACAATCCATACATGATGTTCAAAGCTTTCATGTATTAACATCTTTTTATAGAGGTTTATTAAGTCTATTAGCACACACAATGCTCCTATAACTAATTGCTTGAAAGTAGACTCATTTGAGTCGACAAATGTAGCATAAGCAAGTTTTGATAAGATCAAATAGATGCTAGAGAAAGCTTTTGTTTTAACTCTATCAGATTTTTATTGAAGTCTTCAAAGTGGAATGGGATGCATTGAGAGTTGGCATTGGCACTATTCTTATCCAAGAAGGAAAACCACTTGTCTATTTCATTGAGAAACTTATAGATTCAAAGAAGAATTATTCCATCTATGATAAAGAGTTTTATCCATTTATTAAGGCTTTTGATCATTGGAGTCTTTATTTGTGCCTAGGAGTTTAAATTGCATACTGACCATAAGACTTTGAAATACCTCAATAGTCAACACAAGTTAAACAAAAGGAATGTTGAGTTGGTAGAATTTCTACAATCTTATTTTATTGTTATTGAGCACAAGTCAAGTAAAATGAATATGGTTGCTAATGCGCTACCTAGGAGACACTATCTTCTTCATGTGCTTGATTCAAGATTGCTTTGGTTTTGATATTCTTAAATAATTCCATGTGAATGATCTATATTTGCCTTAGTCTATTAGAAATGCTCTCATGATTTCTTTTGAAATATATTTTTTACAAGATGGTTTTCTATTCAGAGAAAATCATCTATATGTTCCAAAAAATTCATATAGGAAATTTTTTTTAATAAAAGAAACTTATTAAGAATGCTTAGCCAATCATTTTGGCAAAGAAAAGACATTATCTTTATTGTAGGAATAATTGTATTGGCTACACATGGTCAAAGATGTCTAGCAAATTGTAGAACAATGCACACTTAGCAAAGAGCAAGTCACTTTCTCTAGGATTGTACTCTCCACTACTAGTTCCATTTAGTTATTGGGAGGATGTTACTATGATTTTATTCTTGGACTACCTCTGACTCAAAGGAATAAGGATGCTATCATTTGGTCATGGTAGACTAATTCTCAAAGATGGTTCATTCCATCCCATGCAACAAGACTAAAGATGCTTCTCAATTGGCAAAATTTGTACTTTAGAGAAGTGGTTTGCCTCTATGGTATGCAAATGGCAACTATTTCAAATAGAGATTCCAAGATCCTAAGCTAGTTCTAGAAGATGTTGTGGAAGAAGATTGGTACAAAACTTCTTTTTAGTATAACATGTCACCCTCAAACTAATGGGCAAATTGAGATCACAAATATAACACTTGGCACATTGCTTAAGAGTTTGATGAAGAAGAATAGCTTAAAAGAATGAGATTTACTAGTTGCTCAGTTTAAATTTGCTTATAATCATGTTTCAAACCATGCCATTAGTCATCCTTCATTTCAAGTTTTCTATTGAGTAAATCCATGCACAGCCATTAACTTGGTGCCCTTACTAATTAGATTTCAAATGAGTACAAAAATAGAAACAAGGGCTAAATAGATTAAAAGGCCTCATGAACAGATTCACTAACAAATTATTAAACAAGAAAAAAGTTTATAAGAAGTAAGTAAACAAGCATTGCAAGCTTGCAATTTTTCAACATGGAAACTTGGTTTGGATTCATCTAAGAAAAAGGTGGAATTTCTAGATAACTATAATGTTTCAATAACCTTTAATGTGGCTAACTTATCTTTTTTTCTTAATGGTGATAAGCTATTGGATTTGAGGACAAATCCTTCTTAATAAGGGAAGGATGATGTAGGCACACATACTAACATAACAAATGATGTAGTAAGTAAAACATTTGTAATTAGCTTCTTATATTTAATGGCAAAGCAAGTGGAAGTAATAAATGGCCAAGTCAAAAGTTCAAAGGGCACAAGTATAATTACTCAATCAAATAAGCCTTTTAAGAGATGAAGAGCACTTCAATGAGTGTACCAGCAATTAAGTAGTTGTTTCTTGTTAATTGTAGTCTTAGAAATGGTGTCTTAAGACATATAGTAATTAATAGCATTTTATTTTCAAATTTTTAACTATTTATTGCATTCTTATTCTTATAAGATGTAATTTGAACTAGCCTTAGCTTGTACTATCACACCATCACATATCATATGCTATAACTAGCTATATTAGAGAACCTTGTACTACTGACTAAAAATTTTGTTAATAAAGTCTCAAATTTCACAGTGTAAAATACATGATCTTGTCGACAAGATCTTAGACCTTGTTGACAAGATGTTATCTCAACCTTTAAATTGACTTAAATTGATGCTAACTCATCCTTAATATACTTGCTCAACCAGAAATCTCACAAAAGGCGCATGGAAATCAGGTTTAAGGTCAAGTAACACAAGTTAGCACAAGTACACCATTTCATGCAATTCCATAATTCTGCCACTGGTTTAAAAAATTAATAATCTGAGTTAGAAAACTTCAAATCATGCAAATTAGGACTTTCTAGAAAGCTCAGGACATCATCTAACTACTTAAAAATTTCAAATTAAAACAATATCATTTGGCCCATGAAAACTAATAGAACAGTTACTGGGGTCTGTTTCTCATACTACAACAGACATGCAATTTTAAAAATTCATATCTCACTGTACAGAGCTCCAAATTGAGTACTCTCAATGCTATGGAAAGCTTATGATGCCAACTACATGCATGTAAAATTTCATGAGCATTGGACTTCATTTGGCCTTTCAAAGACATTGAAAACCAAACTACCCAAAAGAACAATACCATGACAATTTTTACATAATTTGGCTAACTTTGAAAATTCATAAGAATTTCTGCAGAACTCCAAAAATTATGATCTTTAATTGATGAAATCTATATGTCTACTAAATTTTATGCCAAAACTCATTCATTTGGTCTAGTTTTGATTTAGGGGCAAACTATGGCTTAGTTTAGGACTATAATGGGGTTAAATCGCACTAAATGGCCTTCCAACCATACCATAGCCACTTGAGCATGTCCAAAAGCATAAACACAACATACAGAAACACCCTAAATGGTTCAAATCATCATGAAACTCAAATTCATTATCCTACTTGTATACATACACATTCATACAAATGTTCGAAAATGCCAAAATCATAAATTATCATACATATGGCTCCAAATTTATTACATACAACATATTTATATACTTTTACATATGCTCAAAAGTTTATATTTCATATATAACTTGTATATACATACTTTGACATTAGATTAAACAAAATCCTATTCTAGTGTCAAAGTATCATCAATTATACTCCTCAACTCCCATTCTTTGCTCCTTGGGCTTTATCTAGACATAGTTAGATGGAAAGTAGAGGAGATTGAGAATCAAAGAATTCCAATAGCTTTTTCACCTTTCAAGTAAGTATACATGACATATAATCATATCAAAGAATACAAGTATGTACCAAACACTTTCAAGAATCATTCAAACCATAGTTTCCATGTCATATAAACATATCAAAGTCAAGGGTAAACTCTAGGGACTTTTAGTCTAGTCTCATCCTATTATTTGAGACTTTTCGATTAGCTTCACCCACTTCTTAGAAACTTTTAATTCAACCTTACTCATTCTTGTGACATTTGGCCTTGTCTCACCCATCCTTAGGGACTTTTGGGTTCACCTCACCCATTTTAAAGGACTTTTAGCTCAATCTCATCCATAAAGAGCAATTTTCACAATCAAAATGCAATTCAAAATGCATGGTACCATGGCATCAAACCAATAGATATAGGCATGTCTCATGATTCAAACACATATACAAGCATTCAATCAAACAACTAAGAAATGCATACAAGAAAGGATGGAAAGCTACCTCGGTTCAAGAAGTACAATTTTCTTCTTTGAATTCTACCTCCCCTTTTTGGCCTCACACCCACACTTAGGAAGAGCTTGGTTTGCTTGGCCTAGACACATCAAGCAAGACACAAACACATCAATGGAACCATCTCTAGTTTCACATAAACTCTACACAAACTATTTCTAGTTTATGTCATAGTTATGGTTCCATACAAGAGCATAATGAAGTAACTCACATAACTCATGATCTTGGCTTCAATTTCTTACTCAATCTAAGTAACATGACTCCATTTAAAATCGTTAGAGTCATCACAAATTCAATCTAAAGAGTTAAACATCAAATTATTTCTTTATACCTAAAAGGAACCTAAACTTCCAACTTTCAAAATATGGTTTCTAAATTCAAACCAATAATTCCTTGGGTGTCTATTATTCATTTCTAGGTCATTTGCATCCATAGAACTTAGAAAAACTCTCTCTTGGTATGGAATCCTCTTCTTGGCTGAGATGCACACACATTTAAGGAGCCTATAGAGTTTGCTTAGTTTTTCTAAATAATTTTCCATCCATAAAGCTTATGTTTTGAAAACCCAAACATAGTTTTATATAATCTAAATCATCATTAAAAAGTTCCATAAATCCCTAGGTGTAACCAAAACCCTAATTACCATAACTTAATTTCTAAAGCTTTTCTTTTAGTTCCAATTACATATTCTTATTGCTTATACTCTAAAACCCCAAATCTGATCAAGTTTGGATCAAAATAAAGTCGTTACACATGACCTTTATTCTGGCCAAAATGAAAAAGACAAGAAAGAGCTAAGAAGAAGCACTTTAAACCATGCTTTCTTACCTTATTTTTAAGCTTTTCAAGAATACTTTCTTATGCCTCAAAGCTTCCCTTCAAACTTTCCCTCTTCTCTACTAAACCAATCATAAGATATGTCCAAACAAATCATGATGACTCCCTAATTTTGAATGAGAAAGAGATATATTTCATGATAAATTAGGGAGACAAAATACTTTTCTCTTGACTAACATGGCTAAATTTTTATTCAATCAAACAAAATAAAGAAAATATTTCAATTGCTATATCTTTATCAGTTTTGAGCCTCATTTTATGATTGATTTTTATCTCAGGAGAAGGTAGAAGATTGTAAAAAAAATGAGAAAAGAGAGAGAAGCTGAAAAGTAAAAAGGCAAGTGGAACAAGTCCTCTCGCTACAGCTAGAACACAATTTGCTTAAGTGAAGATGCGCTTTAGCTGTAGCGAGGAAGTCACTTCGCCATAACGAAGTCGTGATGCATACAAATTCCAAGGAGTTCCTAGCTATAACGCTAACAGTAATAAGATCAGCAGAAATTTAGGTGCCTATAAACTTTCACTATAGTGAGAGTCACCCCTCACCATAGCAAGATCGGCCTCTAAAACGCATAACTTTGATTTATGAGCTAAAAAAATACGAGAGGAAGCTAGGGTTTCGTCATTCAAAAAAGGAGAGCCACTTCTAGTCAACAAGGAGAGTAAAAAAATGCACAAGAGGTGTTAGGGAAGCTTCATATTAATTGGGAAATCGTTGATTTTGTCTAAGATTCTTTGATTAGGTGTTTCTACTCCATCTTCTCTTCAAGTTGATGTATTTTGTTGATATGTTTGCTGAACTTATCTGTGGATTTCAAGCCATGAGTGGCTAAATCTTATAACCTTTAGGGATTCTATGAACTTGTCTGTGGATTTCAAGCCATGAGTCACCCCTCGCCATTGGAGATTTTAGTGCTTAATCTGAATTATGGTTTCATTCTATTGATTAGCCACCTCTAGTTTGATTATGGGTTTTGTAGCTAGCCTTTAAAAGAAGGGAATTACTTATAGACCATTGATTGAGCAACTTAGGATTAGACATAGTCTAATTTGTATTTGAGATAGAAATATACTCCAGGGCCCTAGGTAATCTAGATAAGGTTTGAGCTTAATTGAATGTTAACTTCTCATTTGAGATATCAAAGAGTTGAGTTGGTATATGGGTTTAAATGGATCAAAAGACATTTTACCTAATTAGACCTTTGACTATAAAATTGACATTAAGCTAATTAATTAAAAAGAGAAATGATTAACATTGTGTAAAGAGGGGATTAGAAGTCCTAGGGTGTTTTTAATTGCTTATTTTTGCTTAGAATCATTTTCATTACTGTTAATTGCACTTGAATTAATTTTCACAAAAATTCAATCACAACTTGATTTGTTTAACTAAAACGAATATGAGAAATTTAATGCCTAATCATTAATTGTATTAATTCTCTGAGGGAATAACCTTGACTCATCACTTACTATTCTTACGGCCCATACACTTGTGGTGTCATTATTCTTATGAGCATCAAGTTTTTGGCATCGTTGCTGGGCATTCAAGGCAATTGGTGAAGAGAATTAGAGGACTTTGAGTAGTTTTAACTTAAGCACTTAGTTTCTTTTAATTTACTCTTTTGTTTATTTGTATTTCATTTGTTAGTTGCAGTAATTTTATTAGTAATTTCTTAGTTTATTACCTTTTGGTTCTTTAGTTTAGTTAGATTCTTAATCTGTGCTCCTTTGTTTTCCTAGGTACATTAGTTTATGCCACCTAAATTCAGATCTAAGAGAACACCTAGAAAGACAGGGAATTTGAAGGATATTTTGGCTAAGGGGTCTGTGCTAATTCAACCTGAAAGTGGGATAAACATTCCTGCTATGAATATGGCACACGAAGATAATCAGAATCGGACTATCAAGGATTTTGTGGGAAGAACCATGAGAACTACTCAACCTAGCATTGTAGTACCAGATTTTTAAGCAAACAACTTTGAGTTAAAGCCAGCAATGATTTCAATGCTTCAAATGAATGGACAGTTTGGTGGTAAATCAACAGACAATGCTAATAGACACATATTATCTTTCTTGGAAGTCTGTGACACCTTCAAACAGAATGGAGTGCCTAAGGATGTCTTAAGGCTTAGATTATTCCCTATCTCTGTCAAGGATGATGCAAAAGAATGGTTGCTAAATTTGCTAAAAGGATCTATCAACAATTGGGATGACTTAGAAGCAAAGTTCAGAGTCGCTTCATTCCAAATAACAAAATTGCTGATGCTAGATGTGATTTAATCAACTTCAAGCAAAGATGAGCACCTTTATGTGGCTTGGGAAAGATATAAACATTTAATGAGACAATGTCCAAGTCATGACATGGATGAATGGGCCATTTTATAAATTTTTTGCACCAAACTCAATGCACAGTTAGACACTATGCTAGCCTCGATTCTTAATGGTAGTTATGACCAACTCCCAGTAGATGAGGAGATGAAGGTACTGGATAATTTATCTAAAAGTTATTCTCATAGGAGGGATGAAAGACTAGCAATTCTCCAAACATCTAATACTAAAAAGGATTCTTCTACTCAGCTGGCTGCTATTTTATCGGCATTGAATAAGCATTTTGATTTTCTAGAATCACAAGTGCAAAAGAAAACTGCTTTGAATGCGTGTTTTACATAAGTCACTCATATTGCATGTGAGTAGTGTGGTGAGATACATATGCAAGACCAGTGCCCGATGTTTATACAATTAGAATCAGTGAATTATATAGGGAATTTTCAAAAGAGTCAAAACAACCCTTACTCAAACACCTATAACCCTGCATGGCGTAATCACCTGAATTTTTCTTAGAAGAATGATCCATCACTTAATTAGCCATCATCTTCTGGAACAATGCCAACTCAACCTCCTGGTTTCTCTAAAGTGACAAGGCAAAATGTGCCTATTCAAGAGCCTAAAACTAATTTAAAGGATGTTTTAGTTAAGTTTATGACTACTCAAATCAAGAATAATGAAGAGCAAGCTAGCATTAATGCAAGGGTGGATTCCTCTCTTAAGAATATAGAAGTACAAATAGGGCAGTTAGCTTTTGCTGTGAACGCATTGCATCAAAGAGGCTTGCCAAGTGATACAATTCTTAATCCAAGGAGAGATGGCAAGGAAGAATGTAAAGCTATCACTTTGAAAAGTGGTAAAGAGCTCCCTGAATTACAAGTTCAAGTGAAGGAGCCAAACAAGGTGAATTCTAAGGGTCCATCAAGTGTTATTCAGATTGAAGATGAAAAACTTCAATAAGAAAAAGTGAAAAAGATTGTTAGTTTGAATGCAAAAGAAGAGGGCAAGGAAGGGAAATCTAAAGTAGAGAAGTCAAATACACCTGAAGAAAAGATAGCGGTGCATCCTAAAGTGGTGCCATTACCTCTATTTCCATAGAGATTACAAAAGAAATTCCTTGATGAGCAGTATAAAAAGTTTTTGGACATGTTTAAGTAACTTCACATTAATATCCCCTTCTCTGAGGCTTTAGAGCAAATGCCTAAATATGCTAAGTTCCTCAAAGATATGCTTAGCAAGAAGAAGTGGTTCACCGAATTTGCAACAGTGGCTTTGACAAAAGAGACCACTAATACTCAAATCTAATCTTCTAACTAAGTGTAAAGATCTTAGTTCTTTTTCTATCCCTTGCATGATTGGAGACAAATTTGAGAGTCTAGCACTTTGTGATTTAGGATCTACTGTAAACCTCATGCCATTGTTTGTTTTTAGAAAGTTACAATTGGGTAAGGCCAATCCAATGACTGTCACTTTGCAATTGGTTGATAAAAGTTTTTTTTATCCACATGGGATCATTGAAGACGTGCTAGTGAAGGTTGGCCTTTTCATTTATCCAGTTGATTTTATTATGCTTGATATTGAAGAGGATAGAGATATCCTATTGATAGTGGAGAGGCCATTTCTAGCTACTGGCAGAGCACTCGTTGATGTGGAAAAAAAGGGAAATTATAATAAGGCTTGGAGATAAGCAAGTCACCTTTAGTGTGGAGAAAGTTATGAAGCATCTAGGTAGTGTAGAAGAATGCTCAAGGGTGTCTATTGTTGAAGAGGTAATTCAAGAAGAATTGAATTCTTTTGCTTTCACCGATCCTTTTAAAGCAGTACTGGTTGGTAAAACAAGTATAGGAGAGGTGATGAAAATAGAAGTTGAGGACAAACTCAGTGCATTTAGACCTGTGGTTAAGCAGAATGGGCAATTTAAATCGTTGGAGCTGTCTTCATGAAAAGCTCATGCCCTCCCACCATCCATTGAGCAGTCTTTAAGTTTGGAGTTGAAACCTCTTCTACCGTATCTTAAATATGCTTATTTGGGAGAATGAGAGACTTTACCAGTCATAGTCTCATCTGGATTAACACTTCTCCAAGAAAAACAACTACTAAAAGTATTAAAAGAGCACAAAAAGGCCATTGGTTGGACCATAGCCGATATAAAAGGGATTAGTCAAGCCATTTGCATGCACAAAATTCTCTTAGAAGATGACCATAAGAAATTAATAGAGAATCAAAGGCGATCGAATCCTATAATGAAAGAAGTGGTTAAGAAAGAGATTATCAAGTGGCTTGATGCTGGTATTATCTATCCTATATTGGATAATAACTGGGTAAGTCCAGTGCAATGTGTCCCTAAGAAGGGAGGAATGACTGTGGTGCACAATGAGAAGGATGAAATGATTGCCACAAGAACAGTTAAAGATTGGAGAGTTTATATGGACTACAGGAAGTTGAACACAGTTATAAGAAAGGATCATTTCCCACTTCCATTCATCGATCAAATGTTAGATTATCTAGCAGGAAAAGAATTCTTTTGTTTCTTGGATGGCTATTCTAGTTACAATAATCACTCCCGAGGATCAAGAAAAAATTACTTTTACATGTCTATACGAAACTTTTGTATTTAGACGAATGCCTTTTGCATTGTGTAATGCTCCTGCCACATTTCAAAGATGTATGATGTCAATTTTTTCTGACATGATTGAGCATATCATGGAAGTCTTTATTGACAACTTCTCAGTGTTTGGCATCACTTTTGAAGAATGTCTGGATAATTTGACAAGAGTTTTGCAAAGATGTGAGGATAACAATTTGGTTCTCAATTGGGAAAAGTGTCACTACATGGTTTGTGAAGGTATAGTACTTGAGTATAATATGTTAAAAAAAGGATTGGAGGTGGATCGGGCTAAAGTTTCAGTTATTGAGCAATTACCACCACCTACCAATGTGAAAGCTATTAGAAGTTTCTTGGGGCACGCTGAGTTCTATCGAAAATTCATTAAGGATTTCTCAAAGATAGCGAAGCCTTTATCTCAATTGCTTGAAAAGGATACCCTATTCAAGTTTGATGTAAATTGCTTGAAAGCTTTTGAAGAGCTTAAGCAAAGATTTATCACAACACCAATTATAGTGGCTCCTGACTGGTCATTACCCTTTGAGATCATGTGCGATACAAGTGATTATGCGGTTGGAGCTGTGCTTGGCCAAAGACATAAGAAGATCTTTCATCCTATTTATTATGCAAGCAAAACTCTAGCTGGAGCATAAGTAAATTACTCAACCACTAAAAAAGAAATGTTTGCTGTTGTCTTTGCTTTTGAGAAATTTAAAGTGTATTTGATGGGCACTAAATTCATAGTTCATATGATCATATTGTTATAAGATATTTGTTATGTAAAAAAGAATCTAAACCTAGGCTAATTAGATGGGTTTTATTATTGCAAGAATTTGATGTGCAGATTGCTAATAGGAAAGGAACTAAAAACCAAATTGCTAATCACTTATCTAGGCTTGTGAATAATTCTAAGTGTGTGGATGATTTATTGATTAATGAGAGTTTTCCTTATAAGTCTGTATTTGTTGTGAATAGTGTGTTTGTGCCTTGGTATGCTGATTATGCCAATTACTTGGTTAGTGGTATTGTGCCTGAAGAATTAAAGTCTTATCAAAAAAAAAATTTTTTGCATGATGTGAAATAGTTTGTATGGGATGAACTATTTTTGTATAAGAAGTGTGCTGACCAAATTTTGAGAAAGTGTGTGCCTCAAAATGAACAAAATGATATTTTATATGCTTGTCATACTGCTCCTTATGGTGGTCATTTTAATGGCCAACGTACTGCATACAAAGTGTTGCAATCTGGATATTATTGGCCTACATTATTTAAAGATGCTTACTTGTTTGCTTGTCGTTATAATGCATGTCAGAGAACAAGTAACATCTTAAAGAGGTATGAAATGTCCTAATATGGTATTCTTGAGGTAAAATTGTTTGATGTGTGGGGTATTGATTTTATGGGGCCTTTTGTTTTATCTAGGAGCCATCAATATATATTAATCGCTGTTGAGTATGTGAGTAAGTAGGTTGAGGTTATGGCTTGTCATTCTAATGATGCTAATACGGTGGTGCGATTTTTGAAAAAGAACATTTTTTTCATTTTGTCACACCTAGGGCAATCATTAGTGATGAGAAGACTTATTTTAACAATAAGTTGTTTAAAGGTTTGCTTGCAAAATATGGAGTCACCCATAAGATGGCATTGGCATATCACCCTCAAACCAACAGGTTGTGTGAAGTGTCCAACAGATAAATAAAAAGAATTTTGAAAAAAACTGAGTCCCATTAGAAAGGATTGGGCGAATAAGCTCGATGATACTTTATGAGCGTATAGGACAGCGTTTAAATCTCCAATAGATATGTCTCCCTATCAATTGGTTTTTGGCAAAGCTTGTCATTTGCCCATTGAGCTAGAGCATAAAGCATTTTGGACTATAAAGAAATTGAATTTTGATATGGATAAAGTGGGTGAAAAAAGACTAATGCAACTAAATGAGTTAGATGAGTTTAGATTGCAGGCTTTTAAAAGTTCTAGAATTTACAAGGAAAGGAACAAAAGAATGCATGATAAGCATATCTTACCAAGAAAGTTTGAACTTGGAGACCTTGTGTTGCTTTATAATTCTCATTTGAAGTTGTTTCCAGGTAAGTTGAGATCCAGGTGGTCTGGTCCGTTCAAAGTGGTCTCTGTGACACCTTATGGAGCTATCGAAGTTAAAGATAAGAAATCAGGAGATCAATTTAAAGAAAATAGTCAAAGGCTTAAACATTATTTGGGTAATGAGATAGACCGGCAGACAACGATCTATAGCTTTGCTCAACCTCCTTGATTGGCTAACAAAGTCTAGCTGAGAATTATAAACTAATTGCTACTTGAGAGGTAACCCAAGTTTCTTCTTATTCTTATGCTTTAGTTTGATGTTCTTTTTGTCTTTGGTTTGATCTTCCTTTTTCTCTGTGTGTTTGTAGGTTCGATGTTGGTATTGAAGTGTTCGATATTTCGGAACAAGTTGTAGGCAGGAAAAGACAAGTCTAGTCATGATTTTCAGGGAGTTTCTAACTATTGATTTGAATTGCATATCAATAATCTAGTGATCTGGATTATTTGATTATGTTTGGTTAAAGTTTGATAGTAATGGGTTAAGTAATTGCATGATAAGAGGTGTAAATAGGGTTCGAAAGTACTTATTTGAACATTTAGGTGGGGGGTTAATCATTCAAAAAAAAATCGCTATGGCGAGGCTACTTGTTCTATGTCTGGTACATTAATTAGAGAGTTCCTCGCTATGGCCTAGGCTATGGTAAGCCAGAGTGTGAGCGATGTCAAGTGTTATCGCTATAGCAAGAACACCATTTCGCCATAACAAACTCCCTGTGTTTCCAATCTGGTACAAAGTCCAAAGAGTATTTCGCTATAGCCCGGCTATGGCGAGTGAAATGTGTTTGGAAAATTTTTCAAGTCTCTTCACTATTGTAACATGGCCAACTCGCTATAGCGACTACAGTATACTCATGGACCAGTACAAACACCAGAGATTTTCTCACTATAGCCTAGCTATAGCGAGATTCGTCAGCTACCATGAATTATCCAAGTATGCTCGCCATTGCGAGAGGAACTTTCGCCATTGTGAACCCAGCAGCTCTGCTCTTAGTACTTCTTCTAGAGATGCCCTTACTATTGCCTAGGAAATAGCGAGGTTTCTGACTGAATAAAAAAAATTTATTTAACCTAATAACCAAATAAACATCAAATACCCCACCTTTTTGTATTTGTACATTTTTGCTCTTCCTCGCTACTGCGTCTTTGTGCCTTCTAACCTTTTCCTCCTTTCTTTTGCTGAATTTCTCGCCTTACACGTTCCCTTCCCCTCATGCATCACCTTCCTTAAATCAAGTACATTGCTTGCCCTTTTTATTTCCTTAATCGCTGCCTTCTTAGTTGTTTCTGTGGTCATTAGGGCTGAGACTTTTTTTTGCATTTATCTACGTAATTAGGGGTCAATAGGTCAGTATGTCTAGTTGCATTCTATTGGTCGACTATTTCTATGTAGGAATTTCTCATCAATTTGGAATTTTTTGGCATAGATCAACATTTCTGAAAATTTGCTTGTTCTCACTATAGCGAGAATGAACTTGCTGTAGCGAGTTCGTGTGTTTTCCAGAATGTATTGTTTCTTTTCTTGGCACTTCCTGCTTTATTTGCTTCAATGTTTCTTTTCCCCTAACACCTTGTTTGCTCTCCGAGGTTCATTTCCATATTATAAGCATGTCACATTCATTTGATTTACAAATTTTTCCTTTTCATCACTATGCCTGTAGACATCATATTTGCCCCTGCTTGTTCTCTGGTTTGCGATAGCTATTGACACTGGTTTCTTTTTTATTGTTATTTGGATTTCAAAGTTTATGGCTCCCAAAAAGCAAACAAAGACTGCTAAAGCATCCTCCTCAAAGCAAAAGAAGAAATCTTATGACAAGGACCAATTTGCTTCTTCCAGAGTTGAATTTCACTTTGAGCGGCTTTTCTCTGACCGAGGTGTAGTTGAAGATAGATATCATGAGCCCCATATCTTGGATCTCACCTACAGTGACTTTGAATGGCATGGACTGCAAGGTTTCACAAAAAAGTCAGTGCATCGGATTCCTTTGATGATCTAAGAACTGTATGCCAATTTTGAAGACACAGAGGAGGACGAGAATGAATACTATTGCCGCTCTGCTTAGGTACGAATCAATGAGAAGGTCATTTAGGATTTTTATGAATTACTTGATGTCACAGAATGTGCCTTCCAGTCTTACTTAGCGAATCAGCAATCCATTCCATGGGAAGAAGTGGAGACGACAATCGCGAATGAAGGACGAGTAAGGCTGACTAATAAAGTGTATCCAGTCAACCAACTGAATAAGCCTACTCGATATTGGCTACAATTCATCACCAGCAACATTTTGACTAGTTCTCATGGGTCCGACATAATCTAAGAATGGGCTGTGTTGACTTGGTGCTTTATGACCAGGCAATGGTTGAATATTCCCCGTCTTATGTCCCTCAACTTCAAGCAAGTGGCAAGGTTAGATCAGCCAAGCTTGGCATACCCCACATGCTTACTGAGTTACTTTCAATGGGGGGAAGCCGAATATCCAAAAATGATGCTCAGTTCAAACCAAAGGGGCCTTTTAAATATGACAGTATGAAGGATAAACTGAGAAGACCCCACAGACACTGGGCATCAGCACAAGTATAGCCTGAAGCATCTCCACCTCTTCCACAGCAGCAAGTGGGTACTCCAGAGTCGATGATGCAGGATGCACCACCTTAAACTCAGTTTGAGGCCTAGGTGAGGGATTCCATTGACAGGCTAGAGGGGCATGTCCTATCAATGAAGGATCAACTGCAAATGCTCGTGGATTATCTGATGCCTGCTCCTCCACCTCTACCTTTAGAGGTTCCTCGGTCCTCAGTCATTGTTCTTCCATAAGACCTTGCACCGCAGGATATGCCTGGGCCCTCTGACTCATAGAGCTTTTCTATTATTTGCATGATCCTTCTTATTTCTCTGCTTTAAATTTTAGATAACTGTATATGGATCACTATATATCATTATGTTTTTGGATTTTGCACTTGCTAGTTTTATACTTGATGTCTTATATCTAACGCCAGCTTACTGTTTGCTACGTGGTCTCTGTATATTTTTAGTCTCTCAGATAAAGGAGTTGTTCGCGCACATCCCTCTCATCATTAACTTTTCAAATTAGGGGAGTCTCGTTTCTTTCTATCTCCTTACATCCCTTACCTTGGCCCCAATTTACTTCTACTTTTCTGTTCCAGTATCTCTTCTTTTGCACATTATGGATAATGTTATCTTTAAGTGTGGGGGAAGGTAAATATAGGCTAGGCGGACATACAAATTTAAATAATAAGGAGAATTATATTAATAATAATCAGTCCACCATAATGCCCCTAATTTTAACTAGATTCAACTCCCCTTGCATTAAATGAATATTAAACAATGAATGTGGGGGTTAAGCAAACTTAAAATGAACAAAGCAAGTAATGTAGTTGTAGTATGCACCCATAATAAAAGTACTTCTTAGCAAGATGATTATTGAAGTAATTCAAACTTTTTCTTTAGTTAGCCCCTATTTATTTTTAGATCTCTTAAATTTATCTGCTTCTGATGGATACTTGATTGTCATTTGAGAGGGATATTTAGTGAAAAAAAAAACACATATAGATATATCTACACTCCAATGGTTGAAATCACTTAGTAACCTGGATTTTGCACCAAAAAGTGTGAACTTTTGCGTCAAACAGTGGTGAAACTAAGAGTATGCTAGTGAGCACTCTGAGGATTTCCTTAATCTGAGTAACCGGGTGGCTTCATATTCAATGTTGTCATTCACGTCAAAAGGATTAAGAGAATTAAGGAGGAAAGAAAAAAAAAAGAAGAAAAGAAAAGAATGAGAATAATTGTGCTGAGAGTAGTCTCTGTTGAACAATAAAGACCTCTCTTAATAAATTCTGACAATTGAAGTCAGAGTAGATAGTTGGATTGGGTCTTGAAAGTACATTGAGGATTTATTGAAGATTACTTTATTACTTCTTAAAAAAATCTATCTGTGGAACACACACACACTTTAGAAATCAAGAGGGTGTTGTTATGAGTACATTGGTTTCAAAATTCAATTTAAGTTTTGTTGAGCTTCTGCTTTTGACATTGGTTTCATTCTAAGTGTGAGGGAATCTGAAATTTTGGTTGATCGGGTATTTATCGTGGAAAAGAAGTAGTTAACAACCATATTGATTGATATTTTCTAGAAATTGCTTGAGGATAAGTAATAATATAAGTGTGGGGGAGTTTGATGACTCCCTAATTTTGGATGAGAAAGAGATATATTTCATGATAAATTAAGGAGGCAAAATACTTTTCTCTTGACTAACATGGCTAAATTTTTATTCAATCAAACAAAATAAAGAAAATGTTTTAATTGCGATATCTTTATCAATTTTGAGCCTCATTTTATGATTGATTTTTATCTGAGGAGAAGGTAGAAGATTGTAGAAAGAAATGAGAAAAGAGAGAGAAGCTGAAAAGTAAAAAGGCAAGTGGAACAAGTTCTCTCGCTATAACTATAACACAATTCACTATAATGAAGATGTGCTTTAGTTGTAGCGAGGAAGTTACTTCGCTATAGCGAAGTTACGATGCATACAAATTCCAGGGAGCTCCTAGCTATAGTGCCAACAGTAGCGAGATCAGTAGAAATTTGGGCGGCTATAAGCTCTCGCTATAGCTAGAGTCACCCCTTGCCATAGCGAGATCGGCCTCTAAAACACACAGCTTTGATTTGTGAGCTAAAAAACATGAGAGGAAGCTAGGGTTTCGTCATTCAGAAAAGGAGAGCCACTTCTGGTTGACTGAGAAAGTGGGAAAATCCATAAGAGGTGTTGGAGAAGCTTCATATTAATCGGGAAATCGTTGATTCCATCCAAGATTCTTTCGATTAAGTGTTTCTACTCCATCTTGTCTTCAAGTTGATGTATTTTGTTGATATGTTTGCTGAACTTGTCTATGGATTTCAAGCCATGAGTGGCTAAATCTTGTAACCCTTAGGGATTCTATGAACCTTTGAGCTTTGGAAATTATTTCCCTTTTGATTATGTTGGATTATTGGAGATTTTAGTGCTTAATCTGAATTATGGTTTCATTCTATTGATTGACCACCTCTAGTTTGATTATGGGTTTTGTAGTTAGCCTTTGAAAGAGGGGAATTACTTATAGACCATTGATTGAGCAACTTAAGATTAGACATAGTCTAATTTACACTTAAGATAGAAATATACTCCAGGGCCCTAGGTAGTCTAGATAAGGTCTGAGCTTAATTGAATGTTAACTTCTCATTTGAGATATCAAAGAGTTAAGTTGATATATAGGTTTAAATGGATCAAAAGACATTTTTACCTAATTAGACCTTTGACTATAAAATTGACATTAAGCCAATTAATTAAAAAGGGAAATGATTAACATTGTGTAAAAAGGGGATTAGAATTCCTAGGGTATTTTTAATTGCTTATTTTTTCTTAGAACTATTTTCATTACTGTTAATTGCACTTGAATTAATTTTCACAAAAATTCAATCACAACTTGATTTGTTTAACTAAAATGAATATGAGAAATCTAATGCCTAATCATTAATCGTATTGATTTTCTGAGGGAATGACCTTGACTCATCACTTACTATTCCTACGGCCTGTACACTTGCGGTGTCATTATTCTGGTGGGTATCAAATCATCAAAACCATAGGAAGAGAGAGGAGAAGGAGGAGGAGAAGTTTAGTAAAAGAGAAGACATGAAAAAGTGTAAATTTCTTACCCTTTCTTGCTTGGATTTTCTTTTCCTTGCTACCTCACTTTGTGCACCACCTTAAGCTGCCCTTGAATATGTTTTGGACCAGAGAAATGTTAGTTTAGATGGGAGGCAGAAGTGGGATGTGATATATAAGGGTGGAGGACCATTTATAACAATTTCCAAAATTTTAACTATGTCCCTAAATTTTAATTTCTCTATTTGAGCTCATTTTGAATTCTTTTTTAGAACCGTCTTTTCCATCATAAGATTTAGGTTCTTTGATTCATAAAATGTCTTTGATATTACCCAAATTAGATTTACAACCTTACTAAATGATCTAGTCAAAATTTTGGTCAATCGACACTCTAAAATGCAAACCGAAGGGGTTTTGATCATTCCAAGGGTTCTTATGGTTTTTAGCCCCTTTGGGAACCTTGAAAAACTCAATTTTTTCATTTAAAAATCCCTCCTTTGAGTTTTCTAAAAGTTTCTAGAAATTACAAAAATACCACTAGCCTCTGTAACTCTCTGTTTAATTGTTTTGGTTCCAATTTTGAGCTAACCTTAGGCTCTAAACCACATTTTAAAATACTTTAATTAGCATCCTCATCTTATTAACCTCAATTTGCTCTGCTTTCAGATGTTCTCATTTTAGTTTATTGGGTCCAGTTCAATTCTGAATTACCAGGTATTACATGTATTGTAAAAGCTAAGTCTCAAACTTTATTTTAGATCTTTTGGAATACTTACAGACTTAAAGAGATTAAGCATTGTGCTTCTTCCCTTATTTTGTTGTGTCGCATAGCTTGTATTTTGCTTTGCATGGTGCTTGTTCTATATCAATTGGTGGTGCTTTGCTGTAGCCAATTGTAGTAAGCTTTAAAAACACATAATTTCCTTACTCATTTTCATTATTATTACATTAAAAATTGTTGTATGTGCATCTTTATTCTTGCCATTGATTTGCAATGTTTCCATGCTAGTTTTTGAATGTTTAATAGGTGTTTATTATAGCTCAAAATATGATCTTTCTTCTCATTTTGAAATCACATTAATAGGAGTTTTCTATAATGAGTTTTGTTCATTTGGAAATAAGTGACAATTCATATTCTCTCTTTTTTTCTTATCAATCTTGATACCATGGTATTTGTTTTGAAAACTATCTATCCTACATACTT
Source organism: Erythrophleum fordii (assembly GCA_032878935.1). Lineage (NCBI taxonomy): Eukaryota > Viridiplantae > Streptophyta > Magnoliopsida > Fabales > Fabaceae > Erythrophleum > Erythrophleum fordii. The sequence continues at coordinate 22,438,243 of JAVQMF010000054.1, read as the reverse complement.
CTAGTTTATTTTAAGTAGTACAAGTCATTTAAGTTGTTCCAAATAGGATCCTTTGAACTATTCAGATTTGATTAAAATAGTTTAAATTCTATTTTGCATTTTTTTAAACCTCAATCATCATATTTTTTAAATGTCTTCACTTTATGTTTTGTTCTTTAAAAAAAGTAAAATTATAAAAATTATAAAATTTAAACTATCCAAATCAAATTTGGACAATCCAACGCATTCTAAAAGATGAGCACACGCTAGTCATCCTAAGAATAAACAAAGGATCCTGACTATGTTTCATTTCTACCTCTTCATTATTATTTGAAAGTGCAACATATATAAACATCCTTTTATTGCACATAAAAATTATAAATTTTTTCATATAACGTTTGTTGTACAAGTTATACTTCATGGATAATCAAGATAATAATTTTACATTCACGTCAATGCATTGATTGTGCTTTTAATTTCTATTTATTTTGAATATTTTTAAATTAAATTTTCAAAAAGCAGTATAAAATAAAAGCAATTACTGTCACTAATTACCGAATCATTCAAAAATATTTTTTAACTATCAAATTACCAAAAATACATATTTAAAAATATCTTTGCGGTCAATATTCTTTGAATAAAATAATCTTAAATATTCATTATGGTTCATTTTTTAACAATAAATTATTTTCTAATTTTGAGTGATGATGCTTAGAAAGCTAAGTTATATATATATATATATATATATATATATATATATATATATGAGATAAAAATATAATGTTGGGTAATTTTGTAACTTTAGATTTTGATGAGTGAGGATTTTTTATCATAAAGTAATTTTCTACTTCTATTTTTTGCTTCAATCCCGCACTAGAAAAACAAAGGAAAAAGTATAAGTAATTTTTTATGTTTTTTTTATCAAACTTTTTCAATTAAAATATGATAAATATATGAATCTCCAATAATAACATGATAAATGTATAATTTTTACAAACAATTGTATAGTTTCTTGATTAATTCATATATTTGTCATATTATTATTATTAAAAAATTATGCACTTATTATATTCTAAATGAAAATTTTGATGACAAAGATATAAAAAACTATACTTAAATCTAATCTAAAAATAAATTACTATCATTTAAAAGTAATTCTTATGTCTTGGTCAAATATATTAAAAATAAGGTTTCTAAAAAAATGAAACTTTTTCTTGTTGTAAATTGTCGAACAACTTTTGATTCAACAACATAAAAATATTCAATTAATTAATTTTGTGCTAAGAATTTTGGCCCAATCATCAGCCATCTGAAAAAATGATAAGAATCATCGATCCGAGTTTGAAAATTTTCCTCTGTAATTTTGAAATCCACCTTGGCATCTCGCAACTCCAACTCCAATCTTGGTGGTTAAGGCAATTTTGAAAACCAAAAAAGAAGCAGCATCTATCTTCCAAATAGGCCATTTTATGGAGTAGATCCAGTGATTAACATTTAAGCCATAAGGTGATTGTGCTTGGAAGAACCCAAGTATCCATTAAAAACTATTCAACTTTGCTTGTAGGCATAATTCTATTTTTATTGGACAAAATATGTTTTTTTAATCAAATTTTTATTGGACAAAATATTGATACTGCCAAAATAGCAGGAACATACACCCAAACCTATAGAGCCTCTTGTGATAATTATTTTCTTTCTTTACTACATTATTTTCTTAAACTTTTGAATATATATATATATATATATAGATGTTTGGGAAACTTTCGACATTAATATACTAGGAAAGAGTGATTAACACACTTCTTTTTACGAAAAAAAATAATGATCAATATATCTTATATTTCAATTATGAGTTATATTGTTCATGAATCATGAACAATGCAATTGATTATTTCAATATTTTTTTATTTTTTTTGGAAATCATTTTTTTTTAAATATGCATTGGGTCCCATGCAACTACACTTGTCGCAAGACTAATTTTATATATTTGTTATTAAATGTATGTTTGACCGTTCTTTCAATTTGTAATTATCTTTTTATATAAATTTCTCAAAAAGTTGAGTGCTATTATGTGTTGGCCAAACTTACTAAAAAATAAGCTTTTAAAGGAAAAATCAAACTTCTTCCTTTTCTAAATTTCCAAACAACTTTTGAATCAACAATATAGCAATATTCTTTTATTTATTTATTTTGCTAAAAATTTTTGCACAATCATTATATTCTTTATTCTGCCATTAAAATAGGTTGACAATTAACGTCTGTGTTTTCATATTATTATACGACTTTCATTGCGCAACTAACGTGATATATTCCCTTCTCATTTGGATTAAAAAATTAAAGGCTATGATATGAAAAGCTTAATATTAATATCATTATAAGCATATAAAAAAAATCAAAAATATGCCCCAAACTAAATTAATATTATATCGTACAAAAAAATTTACTTTTATGTTGTGATTCATGACAGCCAATATCTGCGTTTGCATGTCACACGCATTTTTGGATTTCAAATTTTTGAGGTGACTATAGATAAAATTGTTGATGTTGAACATTAAATTACTAATATTACATGTTTAATGTAAATTTTACCTTTTATATATATCTATACATTATTTTTGAGATATAATGCCACAGAAATGATTAATCTATTTCCATGTATATAAAAATTTTGTCAATTAATTACAGTAATTACATTCTTTGACTAACATTGCAAAAAGGTACGTTTTCTTCTCATCAATGCCAATGTCATGTCTTATTCAGCTCTTTCTTTACATAAATGAAACTATCTGCTATGAAATGACATTCTCAAAAGTCATTGCATCTCTTTCCCCCATAGATAGCTCTTTTTATAACTGAACTATTTGCAACTTTCTTCATCATCTTCTGCCATGGCATCTCATAACTCCTCCAGGCCTCTTGCATATAGGCCCATCTATGGAGCTAATCAAGTGATCAATATTAGTTCAAGCCAACTCCGTTTGAGCCAGAGGGAGACTGAGCTGAGAAGGTCTCAAGTCACAACTCAAAGAGATCGTGTAACAATCACAAACCATTCGACTTTGCCTCGAGGTATGAACAAATTTTCATATCCTTATAATAACACCACAAACCAAAGAGGGAACACACCTCTAAGCACACATGGTAGACCATTATACAAAAACAATTAACAGCAAGAAATAAGAAGAAAAACGGATTCTTCAAGGAGCAACACACTTCATAACAGTGTCAGAGAATTTTGTCTTCTCTTGCAGGTATAATTCTGGGAGAGCATCTTTTCTCAACGCAATCGGTGAGAAGTCGCGTTTTTCTTACCAACGATACCATTAGCATCAACTTTATTCTCCCAACTGATCAAGCAAAATTCAAAATCAATAACTCATCCCCAGGAGAAGATATGAATTCGCAGAATCTAGATGCGAGGGAGATCGCCAATGATGATAATGTTGAGGGTGACGGCCGAATCCACAGCCTTCCTTGCCGGAAACATGGTCCCTACACGTGCTCTATGTGCAAAAAGATGTTTCCGACATCACAACACTTTGCAGCTCATGTGAATTCCCATTACAAGCATGAAACTCTTGCTCAGAGGAATAAGCGTACCATGGCCAAAATCAGAAGGAGAAGCAAAAGCCTTCACTTTCACCAGTCAAGGGAGTGGCTCACCATTATTGCTGATCCTTTAAAGTCATCAGCTAGCAAGAGGAACGCAAAAACGGTTGTTCAAACAAAAGGTGAAGTGCAAGGCCATGATCTAGATGCTCCTCCAGGATTTAAAGCCTATCGTAATTGTTACAAAATCAGTAGCTGCACAAAGAAGTTGTTAGTATAAAATAAATCCGAGCCGTGTACAAGGACACTGTCCTTGAGAGATATTCCGCCACAAGACGGCACTCCCCAGGATTGAACGGATTCTTCTGCGATGTCACAGGAAAGCAGAACAACGGAGATAAGAACTCAGGGACGAAGAGAAGAGGAGAGAGCAGCTCGAATGTTGTCCGGAGCTGTGGTGTATGGAACCCAAAGAGCAACACGGTATTTATAGGCACAGAAAATAATGAGACGTTGGACCAAATTAAATTATATTAATGAGAGCGTTTCTGAACGTTGGGCGGTTTCCGACATGAAGATTAATAACCATTATATCAGATAATAAAAATAAGAAAACGGATTAATAATTGCCGATAAATGATGAGTAACGTTCAGAAACGTTCACATAATGAACTCATAACCGAAGCCTTAAATTTGTGAGTTTTCCGGAAAGCTATTTGAAAATATTTAATTTTCAAAATTTAAATTCCGGCAACGGTAAAAAATGTCCAACACCGCGTATATTTTGCGCGCAGGGGGGGCAAATCGCCGAATTTCAACTGAGCTCGGCTATGTTGGCCCAGCTTTGTGTGCGCGCGAGCCCACTCTCCTCCTAGACCCATTTTGCTCTTCCATAATCACATGTTATTATTTATACCCTTTGGCCTTCCTTTATTTGAGCAATGTGGGACTTCTCTTTTTCTCTTCCCTTTTGACACACACACACAATTCTCTAACAATCCCCCACATGTGTGTCAAAAGATCATTATCATCTGAGTTATACATATGGGTATAAATATTTCGAATATGGTGTCTTACGGACTATGAACCATTCCTAGACTAATAAAGCTTAGTATACACAATTGTAGGTGAAGCTTATAGCTTCTATGAACCAACAATTTTTCGTTGTATACTAGAGGCCTTAAGAGTCAATTTATACCCCCACAATTTCCGCTGTTATCGCAGTTTTACGCTTTAAACTACGGCCTTGCGCGTGCCTGGTTTTAATGAATGCTCTAGAGATTTTTGCCATGATCTCATAGGAGCGGCCCCACTCCACATTCATATAGGTGATTTCATCAAGTGTGACTGCAATGATCACACCATCCATAAGGAATATGAAATCATTAAGAGCTTTTGCTCAGCCTCGCCAACAATGCATTCTAACACTTTTCCTCATATCATAGGAATGGACTAAAATAATAAAGTGTTAGCAGAATTAACGAATGACTTGTTTTTACCCATATGAACCTCCTTCATGGGATCACCAATCACAGAGGTTGGGTTACTATCATTGTTAATTTTCAAACTGGCTTAAGTCCCATTCCCCTCGATGTTTCCAAAATTTGTTTCTTCCCTAAAGGTTTAGTTAGGGGGTCTGCCAGATTTAATTCTGACCTTACAAAATCGATCGATATAACTCCATTTTTCAACAGCTGTCTTATAATATTATGTCTTAAACGAATGTGCCTACTTTTGCCATTGTAGGTCTTATTTTTAGTAACGGCTATCGCCGATTGACTATCACAATGTAATGACACTGATGGTGTTGGTTTTTCACCTAATGGAATATTTGCCAAGAAGTTTTTCAACCACTCAGCCTCATTACTAGCCAACTCTAGAGCAATGAACTCTGAATCCATAGTGGATCTCGCTATAATATTTTGTTGAGCTGATTTCCAGGTTACTGCACCACCACCAAGAGTGAATACATAGCCACTAGTAGATTTGGTATCTTCTGAATCTGAGATCCAGTTAGCATCACTGTACCCTTCTAATACAGCGGGAAATCTATTATAACATATACCATAATTCATGGTACCTTTCAGATAACTTATTAATCTGTCCAAAGCTAACCAATGTTCACTACTTGGACAGTGAGTATATCTACTCAATCTATACACAGCATATGCTATATCAGGTCGGGTGTAATTCATTAAATGCAACAGACTCCCAATAATCTGTGCATATGTAGATTGAGCTACCGGATCACCCTTATTTTTAACTAATTTGGTGCTAGCATCATAAGGAGTGCTTACAGGTATTTTTCAAAGAATCCAAATTTTTTAAGAATTTTTTCAACATAATGTTCTTGAGATAGTAAAATGCCATTTTCACTCCTTATGATCTTAACACCTAATATCACCTTTGCTTCACCCATATCCTTCATATCAAATTTAGAAGAAAGAAACCTTTTAGTTTCTATCACAACATTTATACTTGTACCAAAAATAAGCATATCATCAACATATAAACAAATAATCACACAACCATCATTCATAATTTTTGTATAAACACATCTTTCTACTTCAACAGTGGAAAATCCATCACTTGTTAAAACTTGATCAAGTTTTTCATGCCATTGTTTCGGTGCTTGTTTCAATCCATATAATGATTTAACAAGTTTACAAACTTTATTTTCTTGTCCAGGAACAACACACCCTTCAGGTTGTACCATGTAAATTTCTTCTTCTAAATCACCATTTAAAAAAGCAGTTTTAACATCCATTTGATGAATAAAAAGCTTGTAAACTGAAGCTAAAGCAATCAAAATTCTAATAGAAGAAATTCTTGTTACTGGAGAAAAAGTATCAAAATAATCAATATTTTGTTTTTGAGTAAATCCTTTAGCTACTAGTCTCGCTTTATATTTATCAATAGATCCATCAGGATTATATTTCTTTTTAAAAATCCATTTGCAACCAATAGGTCTTGCTCCCAGAGGCAAGTCTGCTAAAACCCAAGTTTTGTTTTGATTTAGCGAGTCTATTTCAGTTTTAATTGCTTCTTTCCAAAGATGAGCATCAGAAGATGAAATTGCTTCAGAAAAATTTGATGGCTCATCTTGTAACATAAAAATATAAAAATCATTTCCAAAAGAAGTTTCTTTTCTTTGTCTTTTGCTTCTCCTTAAATTTTCAACAAAATTTTCACTTTCATTTACTTTAGATGAAGAAGGCAAATTTTCAGCTGTTTGAGACATATGCTGAATTTTTAATGGAAAAATATGCTCAAAAAATTCTGCATCTTTGGTTTCAATAATAATGTTATGATCAAGAACATCACTTTTCAAAACTAGAAATCTATATGAAGCACTATGTTCAGCATATCCAATAAACATGCAATCAGAAGTTTTAGAACCAATTTTTCTCTTTTTAGGATCAGGTAATTAAACTTTTGCAAGACACCCCCACACTTTCAAATATTTTAAATTTGGTGTGTATCCCTTCCATAATTCATAAGGTGTCTTATTTGTTTTCTTATAAGGTATTCTATTTTGTAAAAAACATGCAGATAACAAAGCTTCACCCCATAAATTATCTGGTGCAGAAGAACTTACAAGCATAGCATTCATCATTTCTTTTAAAGTTCTATTTTTTCTTTCTGCTATTCCATTTGATTCAGGTGAATATGGAGGAGTTACTTCGTGAATGATTCCTTCTTTTTCACAAAAGTCATTAAATAAAACAAATTCTCCTCCTCTATCTGACCTAACCCTTTTAATCTTTTTATTTAATTGATTTTCTACCTCAGCTTTATATAAAAGAAATTTATCAAAAGCTTCATCTTTATTTCTCAATAAATAAACTTTAGTATATCTAGAAAAATCATCAATAAAAGTTACAAAATACTTTTTCCCACCTCTTGTCATAGTTTGTTTTAAATCACCTAAATCAGTATGTATTAAGCTAAGCAATTCAGTTTCTCTTTCTACAGAAAAATGAGACTTTTGCTTCCCAATGTCCTCAGCAGTATATTTGGCAATTAACGATTCCCAAATTTTGCTTGCTTCCTTGTACACATAGTAATCATCGAAGAGATCATTAGACAAAGTGTTAATGATGGTATTTCGGCATACCTTGTTGGCATATTCCCAAGCAACCCTTTGATTTTGGTCAACATCTAACGAAGGTTCAGATTGTGTGAGCACAGCAGCAACTCCATATAGGTCCAAGATTGAGTAAACACGTTCTTGCCACCTTCGGAAGTTTTTGCCATCGAACATTTCAATTTTTGAAATATCCGGTGGTGGCCTAGACAGTGGCATCGGAGGTAGTATGAACGGAGCAAAGGATGTAGGGCCAAGATTGGCACCGATAGGGCCATCGGAAGCAGGAGCATTGTTTTGTGACTCCATATCTCTCAAGATTGTTACAAAATCAGTAGTTGCACAAAGAAGTTGTTAGTATAAAATAAATCCGAGCCGTGTACAAGGACACTGTCCTTGAGAGATATTCCGCCACAAGACGGCACTCCCCAGGATTGAACGGATTCTTCTGCGATGTCGCAGGAAAGCAGAACAACGGAGATAAGAACTCAGGGACGAAGAGAAGAGGAGAGAGCAGCTCGAATGTTGTCCGGAGCTGTGGTGTATGGAACCCAAAGAGCAACACGGTATTTATAGGCACAGAAAATAATGAGACGTTGGACTAAATTAAATTATATTAATGAGAGCGTTTCTGAACGTTGGGCGGTTTCCGACATGAAGATTAATAACCATTATATCAGCTAATAAAAATAAGAAAACGGATTAATAATTGCCGGTAAATGATGAGTAACGTTCAGAAACGTTCACATAATGAACTCATAACCGAAGCCTTAAATTTGTGAGTTTTCCGGAAAGCTATTTGAAAATATTTAATTTTCAAAATTTAAATTCCGGCAACGGTAAAAAATGTCCAACACCGCGTATATTTTGCGCGCAGGGGGGGGCAAATCGCCAAATTTCAACTGAGCTCGGCTATGTTGGCCCAGCTTTGTGTGCGCGCGAGCCCACTCTCCTCCTAGACCCATTTTGCTCTTCCATAATCACATGTTATTATTTATACCCTTTGGCCTTCCTTTATTTGAGCAATGTGGGACTTCTCTTTTTCTCTTCCCTTTTGACACACACACACAATTCTCTAACAGTAATGGCTCATCATCTGGTGTCACAATCAAGGCGGAACCCGGCACAATTTAAGTCATAAGAGAATTCATAGGATCAGTGTACAGATTTTGTTATACGTGCTTTGTGTTTTTGGCCTGCTCTTGCGAGTTCAACAATTTGACCCTTTAAGATCTTGGTGATTTGATCCTTCTGACGTCTTCCTTTAATTCCAAAAGTCTGTCCATTAAATCAGTTAGCGTCAATGTATGTAGCAATATTAATTTTGTATTGAGTTTATTCCTGTGTGAGTTGCACTACTGATGCAATCAGTGTTGAAGAAATTGACAATTGCGATCCAATCAGAATAGATTTATGATGCTATATGTCACTATTGTTTGACGCACTAGTACTGGAAAGTATATTTTGAGGATCTTGTCTATAACTTATAATAACGGGAAAAGCTTTTTGTAGGTTTAAACACCCTTTATGTTATTAATCAGATGTAGAAAACTTTTCCCTCACATTGAGTATTCTACTCCTAAGATTATCTGAGATATAACAAATATGTTGCTCTTCCCCATTCTAACAATCAATGGTGGCAGTTTCTCGAGTGTTGAATCGAATCTGAATTTGATAGTTTGGGGGGGGGTGTTCAAAATCCAATCTAATCCCGGGGTTCATAAACCACAAAGATAGTTGTTACAGTATAAACAACCATTAAGTCTGATTTGAAATGCTACAATAAGGAGGGCAAAGCAATATTGATGTGAAAAAAATATGTGATGTGTGGGGAAAACGATCGAAAAAGTCCTGTGAACTAACAACTTCAACCATTGTACCATTCAGAAAACATGTATAGTAAGAACATTTGTTATTGTGATTTATTTGATCAAGAAAGGAAGAAAGAAGAACCATTATTGTAGAGATTTAATGGTGCTTACCATTACCATATCATATGCCCTATTAATTTGTTTAATACACGTTGCTTCCCCAGCCCATTCAGCTATTTAAATGTACAATGGAGGTAAAGAAAGCGATTATTACTTGCAACATAACATAATGAAAGGGCTTATCTCGTATATAATCATGTGAAGATGGATGAAAACAAGAGTTATTTGACGTTAAGCAATATTCTAAATTCTTATGTTGAATGTGATGATAACGATACGCACTACTACCCAGCTTGCTACAGATGGAAGTTAAAATAATCAGCCAGCTTGAAACAATAAACTGCACACAATTTCAAATTTTTCATACTCATTAAATGGCTTGATTATTTTTTATCCAACTGTTTCCTTTGGTCTGTGACCAATGTGAGCAAAGAAAGCAACCAATTAAAAAACATAAAACAAAAACTCTAAGCAAGCCTTGCATGGTTTCAAGGAGTTGCATTATTGCAAATATCTGCGATTGTATTTGGAGCTCAAATGAAGTTCAGAAGCATTTACGTTCCAAAACTGTTCAATGAAATTTTGCAGGAAACCTTTTACAATGTGGCAGAGATAGCTGTTATCATATATGGGTATATTATAGGTGATGAAGATGATAAGGAAAGTAAGAGTAAGACAAATGCTGTATCAGGCACTATTATGGGTATACCTCCAATGGCTACATAAAATCTAATTTCCAAACCCTAATGTTTCAGACCGTAGATGACTTGTCAATATTGTTCTTTCTTGATCATTTTCTAACCATGCATGATGCATCATACAATTCTCTCCCTCTCCTCTCCTCGATACTAGTATGTGCATGTGCCAATAAGATTCATCTGCTTATTCCTTGATTATCATCACATACAACTCGTCATTCTTTTTTCAATTACGAGATTTGCATCATTACAAACATGTCCCTAGAATTTCATCTCTATCTCTTGCAGTTGTGGGTATATCCTTCCTTTTCATTCTTTCCCATATTTCACAATAATAGCCAGTTATTAGCAATTTGTACCCAAATTCAATAATTAATTAATTTTTGAAAGGTTTAAGTGGTCATTATCTTACTTTCTAAACATTACAAAGTATATCATAGACATATTTCAATGTCAAGTAACGACTCAAAGGTTAAACAACCACAGAAAAGAATAAGAGTTCCTAAGTAAAGGGTTTTTATATTCAAGTATTATATTTCTATAAGAACACATTAAGCAGCAAATAAAATGGAAGAATTTTTCATTTTTTGTTTTGTTCTATTAACATTTAAAATTAATCTTGGTAATAAAACCAAGACATAAACACAGAACCATGACAAATCGCCGAATCAATTATAAGTTTATGAAACCAATTACCTTTTCAACAACAGAGAAAGCTTGTCATAGCCATCTTCATCATAAATGAACTACGTAGTTCATACTATACTAAAATATAACCGAAAACAATCAAAAGCCTTTAAAGAGTAAAGACATTTTCACTAGCAACATCGAGCCATGGTCAAAGTAAAGTACCAAATGACCATTGCCTTTTAGTCTAACACAATTCAAAATAGATATCAATAAATTATCTACGTATAGTTTTATTTTCCTTCAATGACATTATAAATTTCCATACAAATATTTCAAGGTCTCTAAACAACATAATGCACTAGTTCTACAGTCATTTTAAGACGGGAAATGTATTTCCATATAAACTTCTGATAGTGTCAATGACCCAAATCCTAGGGTTGACTCTTTCTTCCCAAGGCTTAATCATCCCAACCGAGTACAAAGAAACTAAGGAGAAAAATTTACAACTTTTGTAGGGTATTGAATATGCCAGGGCCTTTCCTAGACAGCCTACATTTGTTAAAAGAAAATTTGACAGCACCAAAATTAGAACTCTGGAAATCAGCAGACTAGCATATGGCACTTATTTCCTTAAATATTACAAATCCTCCCCAAACATGATGGCAAGCTGCTGCTTTGCAGTCCATGTTATATCAGTAAGTGTATGAAGAGGAGTAGCAATATCTTCTGACATAGTCATCAAAAGGGTTCTGCACTCTGCAACATTCAGGTTTTATTGTATTAAACTAAAGAATAAAAATTCTGTGCAGATAATGGAACTGCGCATGCATATATGATGTATAAATTAATTTCCAGAAGAATTTATCTACACTATTACTCTCAATTTGGCTTATGTATCCCTTAAAATGTTCACAACGCAACATGGTTAATCAGAAAAAAATTATCTACACTATTACTCTCAATTTGGCTTATGATATCCCTTAAATAGGGATATCATAATCTGCGAATACAAGAAAATTGTCACCACGTTAGTAAAATATACGTTAAAAAAAGTCATCTTTGCATTAGATGGAGTACTTAATGACATCTGATCAGTGTGAAATTTGATGTGTATGATAATTACAATTTGATGCTCGCAACCCAATAGTAAGACTCGAGAGATTTATGTTCCATCATAAGTTTTATGTTCCATGCAAATGTTTGGCCATGCCAACAATGCAGTGTGCAAAGTTGGAAAAATCAGAAGAGTGACTCAAATGAAAGAATGGAAAAGATTTGTTCTCATTGATTTTCCTGTCTATTGTTTTGTTTATGTAAATTATCTAGTTACTATTAGTTTAACTAGTTATTTTATGCTAGTATTCGCTGCAGACGATTAAGAAAAGGGCTTGAAAAAGTGGGGAAATAAATGTTGAATACTTTTGTTGATAGATCCCAACCGACTAAATATACATATGATTCCATTACTAGAGACATACCTTTTTCTTTATTAGTAAAGAACTGATATGCTACTAGCTTTAGGCAATGCGGAATATGGATTTTATAGATTCAACATTTCAAGTTTCCAGAAGAAAGCTTGTTAAAGTTTTTCTAGACATAAAACACTAAGTTGGACATTTATAATGCTCTTCACACACTAGTTAGGGCAAGGTTATAATTTGACCTAGTTGGCACTATATAACTATTTATGCCAAGTACTTTCCACCTAAAATATATGGAGAAAATCATAAACACACTATTGTAATTGAACTATGATGATGAGTGTACTTTCAGTGCCATATTTTTTGTATTAAACCAAAACTTCAAACAAGCAATCTACTATATAATTGTATTTACTACATCATAATTCATGCCTAAGAAAATGTGTTAAATATACTTTAAATATTTTACACAAAAACTCTTTCAACTCATCTACATCCAATCAAAGGGCTTTATGTTCCTATCAAATTGTGGGATCTTGTTCTCACTTGACTGACACACTAATTATGTAGAATTTAACAATCCCCACATAGGATGTTCTTAAGAACTAGAAAGTGAGAGGGTCATTTGGGTGCTTTGATTGGCTTAAGTAAGGGCATTTTAAGAATTTTATCACAACAAATTGTAGTTTGTAGCTCAACTTTGGAGTGAGGAGTTATTGGTAACTGATAATGGATTCACAGGAATATTCTAATTATTTTCATGCAACTAAAGTTTATTAGATGGTATAAGCGGTGCAACTCACATGTGGCGAAGGCATTGAATTACTTAATGAAAACTCTTTTCTTTTCACTCTCTTATTCCCTCTCTTCTCTCATTTCTTCTTGATCCTTCTTTCTAAATTTTCCCTTTTATCAATTGGTATCAGAGCAGTTAGATCCAAAGATGGCTTGTCCACAAGCTATCAAAGTAATAGTAGATCAATTGCGAATAGAATTGGATAACCAAATGACAGTAATGGAACAGCAATTATATAGGTTTCAAGAGTTCGTCAAAGGTCTGTTGTTATAGTTTACAAAATTGATGAGCCGTAATTAAGACAAAAGAGGTGTAGAAACATAGCATGTTAATGGAGATTATCATTTTCCTACTAGATTTACTAAAATCAATTTTCCAACAAAGAAGTGAACGAATGGATTTCAAAGTGTGAAAGATTCTTCCTACTTTATAGAACTCCTAAAGATGGCAAGGTAACTCTCACTAGTCTATCTCTTGATGAAACTACATACAAATGGTTCTAGAACCTTGAGAAAAGCATGAATGGTAGATTAACTTGGATGAATTTAGTGGAGGCAACTAAGATAGGATTTGGGTCCATTTATGATGATCCAATGAAGGAATTGATGCAACTAAAAGAAAAGGTTAACTTGACAAAATTTCAAGAAGCTTTGGATAACCTTGTTTGTCATATTGAATTAATTAAAGGACAAAAATTAAGTCATTATTTAGTAGGGCTTAAACTCATGTTAGCTGTAGGGGTGAAGTTATTCCACTCTAAAACTTTACTGGATGCTGCTATATTGGCTAAACCGCAAGAATTTAATGCTAAATTAATGCAAAAAAGACTAGTAGCCAGATAGGTACTAGTGGAGTTAGAGGAAGAGGTATGTTATAATGGAAGTTCTAGAATGTAAAACCCGACGTGCATGAATTTGTAATACACATGGAAGTTGACTTTTCAAAGGGAGATTTAGCTGCCACGTAGAAATTTTTCTTCTTCCTTCTGCAATTGCCGAAATGCCCTTACTCATCCACTTTTTGATTAGGTTTTAGGTAATTTGCTTCTCCAATTTCTGCAGCACTGAACCCATACCTATAGCCATCTCTTCGGTCAGGAAAAAGGAGAGAGTTGGTTGGAAACTAAACTTCATCCCCTCTCCTCTGTTCCTCGCCATTTCTGCTGTTCCCTTGGTTCATTTTTCTGCTGCTTCTGGTTCCATTTCTTTTGCTGTTGCTATTGTTTGCTGGCTTGAATAAGTGTGCTGCTGTTGTTAATGATGTAACGCCAGAACCACATCCTCTCCCAAGCTTGAAGTTACTGCTGTAAGTGTTGCAATTTCTGGTCCATTTTCACAGCATCTCTCTCCCCTGTTTTGCTTGTTCTATAATATGTTTCTTGGTATATGGCCAGCTGATGGAAGGGTGCGTAGAAAAGAAAACAAAAAGGTGCAAGGAGATGAGTTGGTCGGAGCAAATTGATTTCCTTTAAGCTTCAAAGTATTACCACCTTCCTTTTTCTAGATTATGCTCTCATCTCTCTCTCATCTCTCTCTCTCATGAATTTAAGCTTTTCAAATGATCTGCTGCCATATAGGGATGCAAATTATATACATATAAAACCTATAACTATGTATATGTGTGTTGTATGGATATGGAAGGCATGAATGGAGGAGAGAATGATGGATTTCACCATGCCACGGCGAAAGTTGAGAGGTCAGCTGGAAGTTACCCAGAGAGTACTTAGCCGCGGCGAATTAAGTAATTGGCCGCGGCCAAATATCGAGAGCACGAGCGAGGAAGCTCCAGGAGGCTTATTCGCCGCGGCGCCATGTATGTTGGCCGCGGCGAAATTAGCGATATAGAAGGGGGTTAAACAGAGAAGAATTGGCCGCGGCTAAGAGGTATTTGGCCGCGGCTAATATGCCGAAAACACCTGTAACACCTAAGAAACCTTAGTTTTCATATGTTAATCTAAGGGAATGAAGAATAGACATTAATGTGAAGTTAATGAGACAATTCTTCTGGTTATTCACACTCTAAAATCTGGTGAACGGGTATTGTAGGGTACTCAAGCGATTGAGTTAGAGCTGAGGGCTGGGCAGGGAATGTTGACATCATCCTAAGAGGTGAGTAAGTAATGCGGACCGTGAGTAATTCCTATTTCTTATTTTCTTACTAAGTTTCCTTGCAGTGTTCTGACATTTGGAAATCTATTTATGGAGAGACGTTTTTAAATGTTCTGTCATGTCTATGTTATTCGAAAATTGATTTGAACGTGAAATTTTGCAAATTTATGTTTGTTTGAGTTATCTGGAAACTTATATATTGAACTTATATGAATGGTACTTTGTCTGAAATGCTAAATTGAGAAAAGTATTATTTTAAGAGATAGAGGTTATCTATTCAGAACTCTGTAGCTAACAGCAGTAGTTGTTAGCCTTGGTGCACCATGATTTGAACCTCAGCTAGCAGAGGTTTTGCTAGCCCCGTGTGGGTAGCTACCACATGTGGAGTTATGTATTTCACAAGCAAAGTGCTTTGCGTCTGTGGTTATTTTCCCTGCAAGCTGTGTGCTCTGCGTCTGTTTTAACTTGGTTCTGCTTAGATACTTCTGATGCATTTTAAGAGACGATCTGCATGAGGTTTGATTTGTGTATGATGAATACATAAGATTTTAAGGGGTCGGCATTATTTATTCACTGAGTTTCAAACTCACTCTTTCTTAAATCTATTTTTCAGAGAGCGTTGAAGACCCTAGCCTACCCTGAGCTGCCGACTAGCTGTAGATCTCCTGTTTTGTTTCTTTTGACGAGCCCACAATTGTTCATGTGGGTGTATTTTGTTTTACGCTTGTCAATTATTTGACTTTGAACAATGTAAAAATGTAGCTCCACTGAATCATACTCAGGACATCCCCACTCCCTAGATGTCTATGTTATGATATATATTTTGGGTGTATTGTTGAATTGACTGATTGTAGAAATATCGGGAGGTCCAAATTATAGAGGGGACTCTGCCGAAATTTCTACAAAAGTCAGAAATGAACTCTTAATTATGGAAGGAGAATTTGCTATCTTTTGTGCCAACATACTAAATCTGTGGGTTGTGACATAGAAGTTGGAATACATCTAAGTTAGGAAGGGAAAATATAAAAAATCAAAGAAATGCTATAAGAAGGATTGATCAAAAAAGAATTTTGAGGAAGCATTAAAATAAAAGCCTCTGCTACTTTTCTCATGAGAAATACTCATCTAGACATAATTTTACCTAAAACTAAAAGAAGATGCAAATCTTCTTGATGGCTATGGACAAGGATTAACAAGAGAGTGAAGTGCTTATGTTAACTATAACCTATAGAAGACAATCAACAAATAAAAAGGAATCAGATGGGAGAACCAATTATTTCTTTTAATGCTTTACATGGCACCTCTACTTACCTTATATTAAGGATTACTAGATAGGTAGGTCAAAGGGTACAACCCATTTTAGTTGATACAAGAAGTATACAGAACTTCCTTGATCAAAAATTTGATAAGGAAGCATAGTGGAAGACAAGAACTATAGAAACCATAAGTGTCACAATAGTATATGGTAATAAGATGCAAGGAAGAAAGATGTATGAAGGGGTAAAATAGGTAAGTCAAGAAGTGGAGTCTAAAATTCATGTATTCATCATTCCATTAATAGGTTGTGACATAATGTCAAGAATGCAATGGCTAAGAACCTTAGGGTTCATCAAGCTAGATTATTTAAATTTTAGTGATATAATTTTAGCTAAAAAAAAAAACAAAGATCAAAAGCGTTGCTACAAAGGAACATAGCAATAAGGTAGTTAAAGGTGCAAAATTATAGAAACTAGTTCATGCTCACCTTGAATCTCTCATGTAAAATGCCCTATCAAATTCTATAGCATCATTTTATGCTATCAAGGTAGAAGAGGGTAATACAATAATTGAACGTCTAGAATAACTTTTGGAAGAGTTTAAGGGGGTGTTTGAGGGACCCAAAACACCTCCACTTACTAAGCAGCATCATGATCACTTCATCATTTTAAAAGAGGGATCCAATCTAGTTAACATCAAACCTTATAGATATCCCTTCACACAAAAGGATGTTACTAAGAAAATGATAAATGAGATGCTGGAATAAGGGATTATTTAAAGGAGTTCATCCCTTTTCACATGTTGTCTTGGTAAAGAAGAAAGACGGTAGCTAGTGAGTGTGTGTGGATTATAGATCCCTAGATAAGCATACTGTTAGGAGCATATTCATAATTTATTTAATAGAAGATTTATTGGATGAACTGGGAAAGGATATAACTTACTTTCAATTTGATCTATGAGTAGGGTACCACCAAATTCACATGAGAGATTAGGATTTGTAAGAGACAGCTTGTTATACTCATTCAAGGCAATTTGAGTTCTTGGTTATGCTCTTGGGGCTAACCAACACCCCTATAACTTTTTAGGGGCTTACGAATGTGATATTTGAGAAGCAATTGAGAAAATTTGTACTTTTTGTTTATAACATCCTTAAATGTAATAACAATGAACAAGAACATCTATTACACTTAAGAAGTATGCTAAACATTTTAAGAACCCTTTAGTTTTATGTGAAAATAAGTAAGTGTGCATTTGTTATGAGAAGCATTAAGTAAATGGGGTGCTTACAAATCCTCAAAAGGTTAAGGCAATAGTAGATTGGCCTAATCCTTCTTATGTCAAACAACTAAGGAGCTTTTTAAGGTTAGTAGGATACTACAAAAGGTTCGATAAAAGTTACAATGTTATAGCCTGGCCTTTGACTAATTTGCTTAAAAAAATGCATTCCAATGGAGTGAAGATGCTAGAAAGGCTTTCTAAAATCTCAAATCATCCTTAACTAATGCTCCAATGTTGGCATTGCCTAATCTAGAGAAGCCTTTCCAAGTAGAGACTAATGCCTTTAGTACAGGGGTTGGTGTTGCCCTGCTACAAGAAAAACACCTAATTGCATACATCAACAAAGTCCTCTCTTCTAAAAATAGGTTACTTTCGGTGTATGACAAGGAACTCTTAGTTGTTTGTGTATGCTATGGAAAGGTGGTAGTAATACCTTAGCATCCAACCTTTTCCCATTTTAATTAATCAACAAAGCCTCAAATACTTGCTAAAACAAAGTTTGTCAATTCTAGTATAGTACAATTGAGTGACCAAGCTCATGAGAATGCAATATGAAATTTGCTACAAGGAAGGAAAAGAAAATCTAACTATTGATGCCTTGTCCAAAGATCATCATGGGGAATTACTTTAACTTATTGCTTTCTCTATTTCTATGTAATTATAGGAAGAAATTAAAAGGCAATAGGAGGTGGATCTATTCTTGAAACAAGTAATATAACTATAAGTAAATGCTTCAATTTTTCCTAATTTTAACTAGAATGGGAAGGTTGACAAAGAAAAATAAATTGGTGACGAGTAATGAAGTAACTCTCAAGAATGACATTTTACAATGGCTTCACTCTTCACCTCAAGGAGACCATTCAAGAATTAAAGTAATATAGAAGAGGGTGACGGCTGTGTTTTATTAGAAGGTTTGCTAAAGGATATCAAAGAGTTCATTAAGAATTGTGAGACTTGTTTAGGATGTAAATATGAAACTTCACCCTATCCTGGCCTCTTTCAACCTTTACCCATACCTAATGGAGTTTGGTAAAGTGTGGCAATGAATTTTGTTAAGAAATTGTCTAAATCAAATGGGAAAGATATTATTTGGGTTATGAGTGATCATTTAAGTAAGCCCATTTTATGGCTATGGCACACCCATTTATAGCTTCTTAATTGGCTCAACTCTTTTTAGATAATATATAGAAGTTACATGGAGCTCTAGCCAATGTAGTCTATATTAGAGATCTTATAGTCACTCATAAATCTTGCCATGAGTTCATTATGAAGTTTAGCTTAGCAAGCCCCTCAAGACTAGTGCAAGTGGCTATCGTTAGTTAAATGGTGGCATAATACCACTTTTTACTCTTTAATTAGGACTAACCCTTATGAAGTCATGTATGGGCAAGCACCCCCATTCATATTCTATATATCTTGCAAGATTCAACAATGGAGGTTATAAACAAAAGCTTTATTGTTAGATAGCCTATATTGTAGAAATTACAATAGAATTTGTCATTAGCTATCCAAAAGATGAAACAACAAGCTAAAAAGAATAGGCATGAGGGAGAATTTCAAGAGGGTGATTAGGTATTTTTGAAGTTGCAACCATTTAAATAGCATTCGATAGAAAGGAAAACTACTGGGAAATTGACAATTAGGTACTTTGGTCCTTATAATATTGAGAAGGTAGGACCAATTGCCTACGTACTAAGGCTCCCTCTTATATCTCAAATTCATTTAACCTTCCATGTATCTCTTTTAAAGAAGTGTCTTGACCCTTCTATTAGACCATACTAATTGCCTAATGTATAGGGATCAATTTCTACCAAGAGGGAACCTGAAGCTATCTTGGATAAGCACATCACTCAAAGGCATAATAAAGCTATAACAAAGGTCTTAATTAAGTGGAAAGATGAGATGGAGGAAGAGGCGACTTAGGAGATTCTATTTAACATACAAAGATGTTGAAAATCAAAGTTTTTGTCCTCTGAATTCATTCATTTCACAATGCTCTTTAGGTACATAGATAATAGTGATGGTTACAAACAAAATTCATCTAATCCGACAAAATAAGCAATCAAAATAAATGAAAATTAATAACTCCTAATTAGCAAGATACAAAGGAGATAAATTAGGAAATAAATAGGAAAGTTGACTATAAAACAAAATAAAACACATGCTCTTCAACACTCCTCCTCAAGTCAAGAAGTAAATGTTATCATACCTAACTTAAAGCTCAACTCTTCAAATTTCATTCTTGCAATAGCCTTGGCAAATCAAGCACTTGAGCATTAGTTAGAATGTAAATTAACTCCATCATTCCTAAATCAATATTCTCCTTAATGAAATAACAATCAATCTTAACATATTTAATTCTATCATAATGTATGGAATTTTTCACGATGCCAAAGTAGCCATATTACATATAAAACTTCCATAAGGCCTTCAATACACAATTTAAGTTCTTTACGAAGCCTAGTAAGCTAAATACCTCACATATTCCAAGTGCACAGGCACAAAATTCTACCGCAACACTACTCTTGGATACTAAATTGCTTCTTGCTTCTCCAAGTGACTAGGTTACCCCATACAAATTCATAGTACCTCATAGTTAATCTTTTATCTATCATAGACCTAACCTAATCTACATCTGAGTAAACTTATACTCTTTTATATATTCCCTTCTTAAAGAATAAACCCTCAGTGTCAACTTAAGATATCTTTAAATTCTATAAATAGCCTCTAAATGCTCCTTATTAGGCTTATTCATAAATTGACTCAAAGCACTCATTAAAAAGTTGATATCAAGCCTTGTATGATATAAGTAAATCAACTTTCCCACAAGTCTTTAATACATCTTAGTATCCATAGGAGCAAAATCTTGATTTAGGCTAAGTTTGTAATTAGCTTCCATAAAAGGTGTCAATTGGTTTGCATCCCAACATACCACTTTCTTCTAATAAATCCAGGGCATGTTTCCTTTAGGACGTAATCATGCCTTTTTTTAATCTTACAACTTCCACAAGGTCCTTCACTTCAAACTCAATTATAAAAGACTTGTTCAACCTCCTTATTTCGTCTAAGTAGTCCCCTGTAATAATGATGTCATTAGCATACACAATTAGCATCACTGATTTCCCATTAGAGGTAACCTTAATGAACAAAGTATGATTTATTTGGCATTGATTATACCTATAGCCTTTAACAACCTTTGTAAATCTTTCAAAACATGCCCGAGATGACTATTTTGAGCCATATAATAACTTATAAAGTGTGCACACTTATTTTGGTTACTACTTGATTCAAATACATGGAATATTCCCATATAAACCTCCTCTTCCGGTACCCATTGAAAAAGACATTCTTTATATCAAATTGGTAAAGAGGCCAATCAAGATTAAAGGTAAAAGATAGTAGTATTTTAATACTATTGAATTTGGCTACTAGGGCAAATGTCTCTTGAAAGTCAATGCCATAGATTTCTGTGAACCCTTTGGTAACAAGTCATGCTTTGCACTGGTTGATACTTCCATTTGGGTAATATTTGACTGTAAAAATCCACTTACAATCCACTATGATTTTCCTTTTAGGTAGTTTAGTAACTTCCCAAGTCTTATTTTTCTCCAATGCATTCATCTCTTCTTGTATGGTAGCTTTCCACTTTAGAATTTGTACCATTTCATAAATACTTTTAGGTAATTTCTCAATTGTATACATTTACCGCAAAGGTTTGCAAAGTAAAAGATAATCTATCATAAGAAATATAGTTACTTATTAGGTATTTGACATGTCATCTTACCCCACCTCCTTAGAGAAATAGGAATGTATAAGTTTTCCAAGGTTTCCTTAGGTTTATGACTTGAAATTAAAGGAAATGAATGGTCTTGCTCAGAGGTGCACACTGTTGCTCTTCCGTGCATCGTTGTTCCTTTTTTTTAATTTGAGCAAACCAATAGTTCCTTCTACTCAATAACATTAAGATAGGTCTCAGGTTCATTTATAGTGGATGATTGCTTCTCAAGGATATAGTTAGGTATAAATAAAGGTTGAAAGTAGGATATGATAGTAAGTATTATAGTCTCAGGTTTAGGAGGATGAGTAGGTTCAATGTTGTCTCGAAATAGCCATTAATTCTTATGTGTTAAGATATTAAGTCTCCCCCTAAATAGGTGTATTGGCATAAAAGGTTAGGTTTCAAACAAGGTGACATCTATAGTGGTGTAGTATTTTTTAATGGCAAGTGAATAACATTTGTACCCTTTTTTTGTTAAAAGTATCCTAAAAAAATATAGTTAAGGACTTGAGGACTAAGTTTACTCCCATTATCAAAGCAAACAAAGGATATACAATCAAAAACTTTTAGGGTAAGGTGGATATAAGAGGTATATTTGGATAGGTTTTGAGGAGTTTTTATAAGGTGTATGGAAATTCAAGGTTTTAGATGGCATTTGGTTTATAAGGTCTATCGTACTGAGAATGGCATCCTTGAAAAAGTTTTAAGAACATTTAAAGTGATCATGGGGGATCTAGCAACTTCAAAGAGATATCTTTTTTTCTCCACTCGAATATCCCATTTTGTTAAGAGCTGTTAGCACAAGAGCTTTGATGAATGATTCCATGATTAGTAAGGTAGTTTCCAAGGATAGAATTTAAGTAGTCCTTAGCATTGTCAGTTCTTAAAACCTTAATTTTAGTCTAAAATTGGTTTTGAATGAGGGTGTGAAAATCTTGAAATATGGTGGCAACTTTTGATTTTCTCTTTCAAGAGATACAACTATGTTAAACGAATATGATCATCTATAAAAGTGGCAAACCAATTAGTCCCATTATTATTTTTTATCCTAAAGGACCTATATATCACTATATATAAGGTGAAAGGTTGCATTGTTTTGTAAGTTTGAGGAGGTTAAAAACCTTTGACATGTTTAGACAGTTGACAAATCTCACAATAAAATTGAGAGACATCTTTGGTGATCAAATGGGGATACATTTGTTTGAGGTAGCAGATGTTTGGGTGACCTAAATGATAATGCCATATCATGACTTCATTAGGAACAGAACCTATGGACAAAGCTATCTTTGTCTTCTCTTGAACATGGACATAGTATATGCCTACACATTCCCTAGCACGACCAATTATCTTCCTTTGACTTCAAATCCTCAAACCAACATTCACTAAAATAACAC
The DNA here is from genome assembly GCA_032878935.1 of Erythrophleum fordii. NCBI lineage: Eukaryota > Viridiplantae > Streptophyta > Magnoliopsida > Fabales > Fabaceae > Erythrophleum > Erythrophleum fordii. The sequence goes on along the minus strand of JAVQMF010000054.1, from coordinate 22,415,337 downwards.
TTAGCCATGCAATTAATATCCTTTGCAAGTTTGCTAATGGATAACCAATTACAAGCAAGTTTTGAAACTAAAAGTACATTTTTTAAAACTAATTTATTAGAATTTTTTATTGAGCTACTGCTTTTGACTTCAAACCAAGATCCATCTACTATTCTGACATCCATCTTTTCATGGCATGGGATGAAATCATCAAGAAGAGTAACATCTTCTATCATATAGTCAATAACACTTAAATCGACAATCCAAGTATTAGCAATATGACTTTTGGTGCTTAAGGCCATAGTTGTGTAACCTTATTGAGCAATTAGGCGATAGGAAAGTAACTTTCAGGCATAATTTGTAATTGTTTCCAATCAAACCAACCTTCATTTAGCATTCAAGTCAAGGGTTTTATTCTCCTTTCCTTGTAAATTCACATAGGAAAAAAGAGATGAAGGAATGAACAAAGGTAGATATACCTCTCATTCTTATATAATACTAAAACACTCACCACAAGCTTGAACTTTGGACAACTTCACTAGCAAGACTTCAAAGGACATTAACTTGATCAAATCTGGGCAAATGGTGACAAGGGAACAACATGTCATGCGCCCTTTCATGTTGAAGTATGGGATGGAAGTCTTTTGAACATGGAGGCGTGTGGCAGTGCATAGAGCTTAAGACAGTGGCTAGACTCTAGGCTTTTTGGCTGACCCTCTCCTTCTTAATCTAACAGGATAGCTCATGTTCATATTTTCTAAGGAGACAATAATCTTCACCTCAGATATCTCTCTCATATCAAGCACAGTGATTAATGAAGACACAATAAAGCTACTATTTGGGACAATTTTGATGGTAGATTCACCTTCTGGGTGTTCAATGCCATCACTTACTAATATCTAATTATGGGAGCCATTTTAGGCTTTGATACTATGTTGAAAATCAAAGTTTCTATCCTCTGAATTCATTCCTTCCATAATGCACTTTAGGTACATAACTAGTGAGGATGGTTACAAATAGAATCCATCTAAACCCACAAAATAAGTAATTAGAATTAACAAAAAATAATAACTCGTAATTAGCAAGATACAGTGGAGATAAATCCATAAATAAATCAGGAAAGTTAATTATAAAACAAAATAAAATATGTGCTCTTCAACAAAGTATACTGAGTTTGCAAAAGCATTATACCCTTAGGGTCAAAGATAAATTTATTTAAGGGGGGTTGTTGTTAAGAACCAAAAAGTGAGAGTGTCATTTGAGTTTTTTGTCTAGCTTAAGTAAGGGCATTTTAATAATTTTATCACAATTAATTTTATTTGGTAGCTCAACATTATAGTAAGGAGTTGTTGGTAATTGATAATGGATTAGTAGGGTATTCTAGTTATTTTCTTGTAACTAAAGTTTGTTAGATGGTATAAGTGGTGTAGCTCACATGTGGGGAAGGCATCAAATTATTGAATGAAAATTCTCTTCCTTTCACTTTCTTCTTCCCTCTCTTCTCTCAGTTCTTCTTGATCCTTCTTCACAAATTTCCCCTCATGTTAGTTTTAACCCAAAAGCCATTAATATCACTTGAAGACATGATAAATGCATAGTTATTTAGGTCATTTCCTCATGATAAAACACACAACACTAATAATCTCACAACCAAATGCATAATTGGTTATATCATATGATATTGTCTAGCTAAGGGATGAATGTCTATAATCACTAAGGTTGTGCAAAGATTAGTTTAGCTCATTTTATATATGCAAAAGGTGGGGATGTTGATTGTATTATTTATACATGGACGTCTTTTGAAAGTGTACACTAAGTTTGTTTATTATTATGTTTTATTACTCACTAAATTAGGCTACGTCAATTAGTAGATTACTTAGTGAGGTATCAAAGTCCATTGGGTTCTTTTCCTATGTTATATGCAAGGACATTGAGTTTTTAGATTAACTTTAAGGTAGTGAATATGAGACAAATAAAGTTGTTATTACTGCCTAATAGGACAGAATAAACAAATTGTTTATTTTGAACTTAAGGTTTGCATTTTATCATTTGTTTTCTGAATATCTATTTCTATGGTGTGTTATGATAATTTATTTGAAATATGAAAGTATTGTTGTCTTAATTAATTGACTATTTACATTTCACATAGTGACATCTGAAGATATTCACTTAATATTTTTCACTACATATTTTGTAAGCACCTTTAGCTGGATTTAGAGCTTCTAGGCGTTTCTGTTAAAATCGCATATTTTAAAAATTTTAATGCTCCATAGGCCTGAATACTTGGTTCATGAAGGCAAATAGTACATGCGACGTTGTGATATTATTACTCAACTTCAATATGTAATGGCTTCAATTTTTTCTCTTTTGCATTTTAGATGATAACTGTTTGCAATAGTTCTAAAATTGGCAAAAATTTTAAAAAAATTAAACAAGAGAAGCAAATATTGACAAACCTGATATTTTACTGAAATTAAACAGGGACAAAGATGCAAGAGTCTTGAGTTCAAGTTCCCCATTTTGCAAAATTCCTTTCATCTGATAGATGATGACCGAGAATGTAGGAAGGGGTAATCCAGTGTCACTTAGTATAGAAAGTGAGGAGCTCAACCATATAATTGTTAATAAGCACACCTTCACCAAATCTAAGTGTCTAGAATATAAACATCTTGAAATATTCCTCAAAAATGGGCTTTCTCCATCACCAATCAACAATTCTAACAAGTTCGTCAACCACTCTTGGTTTCTTTCTTCTTCATCTTCCTATGGTTTCATTTAAAATATCAACCAAGTTATATCATGTGACTTGTGCAAGCAAAAATATTCAAATGACAAAATGCAAAGTTGTTATGCATATGAATCACCACTTCAAGGAGCTTGAGTGCCACTTTGATATGGTCATAAAACAAGTGTATCATTCAAAATAGCTGAACGAGTTCGCAATGGAATTGCTTGATGGGCTTCAGCTATTTAGATGTTGAGGTAAACATTATAAGATTAAAATATAAATACTTAGTGAACATATTCCACAACACAAAATATAAATTATAGGTGCTTGAATAGATGAAATTTTAGCAATAAAAACACACTAGAATATTCAAAAATTAGAAGAGACCAAAGAATAAGGGCACAATAGTAGTTTTAACAGGGCATTGATATATACGACTTTGTCCAAACCCTAAAACTGCTCTTAGAAGAAGTCTATTGTTTCTTTCCAAATCAATAAGGATGGCTTTGCCATTCACAAAACTAAGCCATCCCTGTTCCAAGACTTATTCGAGAAACCAGCCTATTGTAATTTACCACATAAATGTAGAAAACTGAAATCTAGAAACAAGATAATAGGCAATGTAATTACATACAAGAAACCTTAACATTATAAAGAAACAGTATAAAACTAACTTTATAAGAAAGAAATAGAGAACTAAACACTTTTGCTTTAAACATTATTATCAAACATTGATTTAATCATGTTTAGACACGATGAAAAATATTGAATAGTGGGAGAGAAAAGTCAGAACAGAATGGGAAAAGGTGGTGTGTATTATTATTATTAAAAGAAATAATACCATAGTTGTTCTGAAAATACTCCCTTATAGTCATTCAATTCCTTGGTTCTAGCTCTCATTAATCACCTTCTAATAATTAACAAGATAGAACTTGTAAATGTTGACAAAAGAAACTAAAGATAAGTTGGCAAAATCATAAAATAGGAAGAAAGTAAGAAATATTCCACATCATTCCTATTAATTATGAAAAGAAAAGAAATTGTACAATTGTATTACCACTAGCCATTACATGCATGATACAAAAATTTCATAGAAGCATAGTTTCTCATAGAAATTAATATGGTGGAAAAAAAAGCCATGAGAGATTTTAAAATAACGTTGGAAAGCAAACATACCAATGATATTAGACCCTCTTCTTCAAGCTTAGAAGCTTTCACTTCTAAACTATCATTATCATCTTCTTTTTGCTTTAAGATGCTAGTCTTGGCTCGTTTCTTTCCAGCGAAAGAAACAAGTCCTTCCAAGATAAACAGTGCTCTGCAACACTTTTTTCGAACCTTGTCATCATATAAGCTAGCATCAAGAGTTACTGCAATGGCGTTCACAGCCTCCTCTCTGTATATGCTATGCTTTTGAGGCTTAGTCTTCTGCGAAAAGTTGTCCTAGCCAATTACAGAGATTGAATCTCATACTTCACAGGTGGAAAGAGGATATCATGGAGAGAAACCAAACAAATATATTTAACAATAATTTTTTACCTATGACTTCTCCATTTGCAATCTATAGTACTTTTTATCGTTAATTTTGCAAACTCAATCACTTGATGCTATTGCTTTCATTGCTTGCTTGCACAGCTAGTCTACTTGCATGTCATTTAGTTCATGCAAGTAACTAATTAGAAAGTTTATTACTTTCCCATATCTAGCTTGTATAATTAAAAACTGTCTTATATCTAACTAGTCGATTTAAACCAATACAAATATATCGAAATAGTGAGAGATTTGGGCACTCCCATTCACAAGACTCCTACATTAAATGTGCTAGGATTGTTATGTTGCCTGATCCCTTTATGGCCTTCATGCCAGACCAGTCAAAGTTATTTCTAACAGTAGAAAAATAACATTGAGTGAACACACTAAGAATCCGAAATAAAATTGTCAAGACTATCGAAGCATACCAGTAAATCAAAGTGTAACAAAAGAATAGCAATAAGGGGGCTTTGAAGTGATGGAGAATTCTTAAGATACGAGAGTATAACATTCATTGTGCTCAATACCTCCACACCAGCGAAGCCACTTAAGAAGGAAATAACATCATTTCTCCTACAAAAAAATTTAAAAAATAAAGTAATTGATACCTAAAATGAACAATATTAATGATACTCAATTTTGCAGGAATTATCCCTCAACAATTTATTTAACATGACATCACTACAATTTAAAACTAACTATCCCTTGGATATGGAAAAGAAAAACAACTTATTAAAATTTATTCTATTAGAGTTTTGAAAACCATCATGGGGCTCTTAAACTTCACCTTTTAGATCTAGTGGTTCATTGACACGGAGATTAAAGCCTAATTGACCAAATAAGTTATAGCTCCACCCTTGCTGGCATATGTGTTATAATTAATTTTCTGTATAAAGGACTATTTACTTTTGGTACAAGGAAGTTGTAAGTCTGCTTAGTCTGCATTTCAATTCCAGTGGGCTTTCACTTGAGAAACATGTTAAGTTAAACCATATTTCATACCTTGCTTAGTAGTAGTAGTTCAAGAATTTCAAGCAAGTCGTTATTCAACATATACATATACGTAAGTCCAGTGATAATGATCATAGAGAAGATTAGAATTCAAAACTTCGACCTTTTTCCTATAGGTGCTTTACTTGGTATTATACTTTACATGAGTTGCAAAAAATTGATTCTTGGAATATAACAATGTTTTGTTTGCGTAAGATGGTAAAAGATACATATTTAAAGATAATCCCTTAGAGAGTCAGAAGAGGTGGACAAAGGAGTTAATGAAGAGGGAATATCAACAAATGAGGTAAAGCATTAAAACTCTAAAAAGTTATAAGTTGTAAGAAATCGCCAGTTAAAAAAATCAATTGCTACATTACTGAGTCACTGCTAAAACTATCAAAGACAAAGAATAGGATACAAATGAATGAACACACAAAGCATAAAAAGTTAAGAGACTTCTGGTCAAAGTGGACCACCAGTAATATAATAACGTTTTAAATTCAGGACACCAGACAAAACCCAAGAAATTTAGAAAACAACACTACTCTTTTCTAAAGCCATTTATCAATATTAGAAGGCAATATGAGGACGTTGAGGATTGGCAGGCATCAAGACATAAGAACTTTGCTAACTTTTTGAAGCATATATATTCTTTCTCATAAAGTGAAACCTAAAACAAGAAGAAAAAATGCAATCAATTTTCTCCTTCCATGTCATACATTTTAGTTTCTTCTTCATCCACAAGGTCAATCAATAATATGCATAAGATACTTCTTCCTTCTAAACAACAAACCAGAGATGCTTTCCGCTGATAGTCAATTAAAAAGTCCGTTTGTTTCAATTATGTATTCTATATGCCCTTAAATATTATGTGATTACTATGACAGCTGATGATTTTCCGACAGACTAAAGATTTTCCTTTCTGGAGGTGTATCTTTTTGTGTACTCCCTGTATTCATTTGCAGCAAAAGCCAATGGGTCTTTAAGTGCAATTACAATTTACAAACTTCAATTAAAAGGAGAAAAATTTTAAAAAGAAAAGGGAGAATGAGACAGTAAAAGGTTAACTGAACAAGGAGGAAGGATAAACAAATACAGCATTCAAATTTCTTCTGATTTGCCTCTATTTTCCAAGTAAATGTGACCAGTAAGTTGCACTATATCAGAACACAGAAAAAGGCTCCAATACCAACGATAACACTCACCTTTTAAGGGAAGAAAATTCAGTAAGCAATGATATTGCGTTTGTTCTTGGAGCAACCTCCTTGCTGTGAAGAAGCTCTAGAAGACATTTTTTGTCAATGTTTCTTGCTATCTGATATATGCAACCAGAATCTGCTTCAATGCAATTTAGCAAGAGTGCCAACACATGTGTTTTCTCTTCCACATTTCCTAGTTCAAACCTCCTAAAGAGAAATGATAGAAGCCCCAAAGAGATGAGTTGTTTGGCATAAGTTGTTTTGTCCCCTTCATTCAAAGAAGTAAAAAGACTCTCTAAATTAAAAACAGCAGCCTCATCATGTTTCAGGTTATGGCTTCTTAAGTTTTCCACTATTTGACAAGCAAAATCCAGGATGCAACTAAATTGTTCTGACTTCCAATTATCAATCAAACGCTTCAAAACAAGGTTGGTTAATGGCACAGCAACACAAGCTAAACTATTTCCGGACACTGGGCAAGTTCTGTTTCCCTTTTCAAACCAGGCTTTAATGGCTGCTCGTTCAAAGGTTTGACCAGTCTCTAACGTAGTTGGTTCCTCAAATAAAGTTCCAGTCAGAGGACAAATGAATTCCTGTGGAATAGTTGGAAAATATAATCCTGCCAAAAAAAAATAGTTATGTATTTCATTTACCTCTCTTCCCTTAAATCAAGATAGAATAAGACAGGCTATCTGATGGAATTTAAATCAATGAAATGTAACTTTTTTCACCTTTAGTAGAATAGCTCATCTTTGTTGGCTGCATTTAAACGATAATGGGTCAGAGGAGGTCACAAAAAATAAATAACAGAATGCACTATAAAACTACAGAAATATTCAAGAGTGCATTACATTTACATCAGAGTTCGAAACCGATTCCTCAATGGACAGTGAAATAGTAGAAACAGTGGGATCAAAAAGGCTTTTGGTGTCTCCCATTTCCAAAACAGATCCTGTCACCTCTCTAGGAGTGAGTTCATTAGCCTTTTGATTTGGCACAGCATCTAGCATGTTGCTTTTTACACTTGTAATGAAAGAATTACCAATACCATCACTGAGACTTCTTCCTCTCCGTTCTTCTTCAGCTTTCGCTGAGGTTCCTTTCTGCACCAAAAATGTAAAAAATTATATACAATGTGAGGCTATGTTAGATATAGAGTAAGAGAAGGGAGAAACAAATTGGTAAATGGGACTTCAATCAATAATTTATTTAAAAGACAAAAAACAAAAATAATAATTTAACTGCAGAATGATTTTACAAGATTATTAATTCTACAGCAGTACAAATAATTTATTTATTTTATATATTTGCAGTTGTAAGTGCACATTCTAATCATATGGTTAAAGAGAAAATAGCTATAGTAATGCAAGCTAAATCATATGATGAAAAGAAATAATAAAAACGAGAATAAAACATACAGGATAGAGTGCAACAATGGGCGCAGTCTTCTTAAAATTTTCTTCAATATCTTGATCTGTATATTTAACAATTTCAGAGACATATGTTAAATTTTGTTTAACAATAGCTGAACCATATGAGTGCCTCATGAAATTATCTAGGTTATCTTCTACGGCATTATCTTCCTCTTCATCAACTCCAGCTTTACTCAAGCTACCAAAGACAGAATCATATAGTTTTTTGCTGACCATTGGCTGTGGTGAGAATGAGTCGATGGAGGTAGCAAGTTCTGAAGAATGACCAAGGGAACTTCCATGCTGACTTTCCGTAGTAGATATCGATGGAATGCTAATAGAAGGAACTGATGGAGCTTCTGCTCCTTCTGTTAGCCAGTCTTTGTAGTATACAGCAAATGAATAAGTCCCAGAATCCAAATGCTCATTATACACTTTTTCAAGACGGTTTAGCTTTCTTGTTCCGCTTGGTGTATCTGCTAGAATATCAACTTCCCTGTTGTACCAGGCCTTCAAATGAGAAAGATGCGGAGAAAACAAATACTCCCACAGATCAGTCAACAATGTTGTCCGTGCCTGAGAAGGTGAATCACAAAATACTTGCAAAAGATGCTTCGCTGATACCTTATCCTTTCTCTGTATCCTATATACAACACTGAGGTAAAGATGAGCACAGGCTGACAACTTATAATTCGGAATCCCACATGTAAAACCGTACTTCAAATCATTTAAGCTTAGACCTGTAATAATGCTTAGCTGCAAAGAGGTTCTTTTCAATTCTTTTTCAGATACAGATTCCTCAACAGCTTGGTCTATTGTCTCAATTGCTTGTTCAAGACTTCTTATGACTTTGGTCTCAGTACTGTTCTCGTCTTCCAGTTCAATGAAATTCAAGGAGGAAAAACAATTGTGACGCAGCGTGGTCCGAAAATCTTCATCTTTTAGAAAGCGTTGTACATATCCATTTAGAATAGAAACAACTGCTTGGACAGCAACTTCATCAAGAGCTAGATCAGCTGGTGTCTGCATAACAAGACCGTGATTTTTATCGTAACTATCTTCAAAGCTTTTGCTATTTGATCTATTGTACGATCTCTCCGGCTGCTTTATATTCTTCCTTGTATTTCCTTCGAACTGCCCAAGCATATGTGTTCTGGAACTACTGCCGTGCCTCTTATCCAACTTTGCATCCTTAATTAGCATCCCTTGCCGTTTCTCCCCATCGGTAAAGTCATTGCAATACTTTTCTTTTCCTCTATTTGCATTAAACAATTCATTGGAATATCTATCTTTAACTCTGTTATCTTCTTGCTCACCCACCTCAATTATCTCATTTCTGGGCATGCGTGCTGATGTTTTGATATCAAATTCTTTACTTAACTTTGTATTGCTGGAAGATTTCTCCTCATTTTCATTTTTCAATCCTTCATCCATTTTCTCTCTTTTAGAAAGATTGTCCCTTGGTCTCCTGCCCTGGGCAGCGTCTCTAATCTGATATTGTGAGATATAAGACTTTGTTCGCTCCGTTTTAATTCTTTCATCTGACAGAGAAAGTCTCTTTCGTTGGTCTCTGAAAGAGTAATGGGGCATGGTTCCAGTATTAGACTGGCAAGAAGATCTCGACCTTGTGATTCTTCTCCTTCCCTTGAACCCTTCCTCTGCCAGGAGTTCCTCCAAAGATGAAGCCATTTACGTTAGAACTTAGATATCTCCAGTAACCGTCACCAGATAAACAAATCCTCACAGAGAATAAGCGCAGACCAAAAGTTAAAATATTCTCATCAGATGGTATCTCTTCCTGTATACAAACAACACAATAATAATCAGAAAATTAAACCTAAATATGAAACCAGGACATGAAGAAATGTCAAAATCAGAATTGAAAACAAAAATGGAGTAATAAATAGTGTTCTTAATATTCCTGTCGAAGTGAACTCATGACAAGTTGACAATAATTGTGTATGAAAAAGGAGATAAAATAGAAAAATAAAGACGCAATAATAATCAGATTCTTTCCTGTTCAGCCTAAACATGAAGTAAGAGATGACAATTAGACTATGTCAGAATCAGAATTCAAAACGAAAGATGGAGTATTCTATAACTAGAATCAATTTCAGAAATGGCATTCTTACTATTCATGTGACTTCCGTCAGAAATTAACAATAACTTGTACAACATTGACAAAGAAGATAAAAGAGAGAAAAAAAGAAAGTAAGACCCACCACGCAGAACATCATAGATTCAAAAATTTCCCTCCATACGCAAAGTGGGTAATTCAGGAACCTTTAAACAAACACCTCCAACCCAATCAAATCGATCTAACACCAAGTCTTCAAAACCAATCGAGAAGCATTGGAGAATATTCGAGAGAAATGAAGGAATCTTGAGAAAGAGAACGAAGGAGAAAAATGGAGATGGTGATTGATGAAAGTTCATGAGAACGTGGTACATAAAGGGTTTTACAAATAATAATAATAATAATGTGAAGAACCACAATTGGCGACAAGGCAGAATGCTAAAAGATCAGGTGAAGACTTGTGTTGTGAAGTAAGGGAAGCGGCACTTGTCCAATATTTGAATCTTTCAAGCTCTGCTGGCTGCTGCGATTATCATTTGTTAATAGTTTTGGTATTGGCCGGCCGTTGGAAGTTTTAACGCTAGCGAGCGCAAACATCAATGGACGTTAAAGTAGTTGACCTGTCTATGTCTTTCAATGTTTTTTTTTTTCTAAATTACACAATTTTTTTAAATTTTATTAAAATTTTATAAATTTCTCTTTTATTTTTAAAATATATAAATACTTTTTAAAGTAAAAATTTACCTTACACCTTAGTCCAATTTAAATTTTGTTAAGTAAAATACCATCCGTTAATATACACATATATTTTTTATAACTAAAAAAAAGTTTAAATAAAAGATATTTTGATTAAAAAATTTAAAATTGAATTAAAGGTAAGATAACTTTTTATTTTTAAAATAGAGATAAAATCTATATCATTTCAATAAAATTCAAAATACATATATAATTTACCTTTTTTTAAATGTCTGGTTCTTAGATGTAATTTTCATCACAAAAACTAATAAATTATAAATTAAATTTATATTGAATTTTATATCAAATTAAAAAAATAAACTGTCACAACTCACAGATTTAGTATGTTGGCACAAAAGATAACAAATTCCCCTATCATAACTAAGAGTATTATTTCTGACTTTTGTAGAAATTTCGGCAGAGTCCCCTCTATAATTTGGACCTTCCGATATTTCTACAATCAGTCAATTCAACAATACACCCAAAATTTATCAAAACAGAAACTTTTAGGGATTGGGGATATCCTAACTATGATTCAGTGGAGCCACATTTACATTGTTCAGAACAAACAAATTCATAACACAAAATACACCACATGAACAATTGTGGGTCTGCCAAAAAATAAAGCAGGAGATCTACTACTAGTCGGCAGCTCAGGGTAGGCTAGGGTTTTCAACGCTCTCTGAAAAATAAATTTAAGAAAGAGTGAGTTTGAAACTCTGTGAATAAATAATGCCGACCCTTAAAAATCTTAGGGACAAGGCTCGTAAAATATATATATATATATATATTCATCATGCATAAATAAGCCTCATGCAAATCGTTTCTCAAAATGCATCAGAAGTATCTAAGCAGAACCAAATTGAAACAGACGCAGAGCACACGGCTCGCGGGGAGAATAACCACAGACGCAAAGCACTTGGCTTGCGAAATAAAATGACTCCACATGTGGTAGCTACCCACACGGGGCTAGCAAAACCCCTGCTAGCTAAGGTTCAGATCATGGTGCACCAAGGCTAACAACTACTGCTGTTAGCTACAGAGTTCTGAATAGATAACCTCTTAAATTTAATACGTTTCTCAAATCACATTTCAGACAGAGTACCTTCCATATCAGTTCGATATCAAAGTTTCCAAATAACTCAACAGGCATCAATTTGCAAAATTTCATGTTTAAATCAATTTTCAGTAACATACATATAACAAAACATTTATCCCAACGTTAAAACATTGCAAGAAAACTTAGTAATAAAATAAGAAATAGGAGTTACTCACAGTCCGCATTACTTACTCACCTCCTAGGATGATATCAACATTCCCTGCCCAGTCTTCAGTTCTAACTCAATCTCCTGAGTATCCTACAATACCCGTTCACCAGATTTTAGAGTGTGAATAACCAACAAAATTGTCTCATTAACGTAGCCTACCTAACATTAATGTCTATTCTTCATTCCCTCAGAATAATATATGAAAAACTAAGGTTTCTTAGGTGTTATAGGTGTTTTCAGCATGTTAGCCGCGGCCAAATACCTCTTAGCCGCGGCCAATTCTTCTCTGTTTAACCCCCTTCTACATCACTAATTTCGCCGCGGCGAGTTGGACATTCGCCGCGGCCAACATACATGGCGCCGCGGCGAAGAAGCCTCCTGGAGCTTCCTCGCTCATGCTCTCGATATTGGCCGCGGCCAATCCCTCCTTCCGCCGCGGCCAATTCCCCTCTAGAAGAGTTAGCCGCGGCCAATTCCTTAATTCGCCGCGGCGAAATACTCTCTGGATAACTCCCAGCTGACCTCTCAAGTTCCGCCGTGGCAAGGTTAAATTCATCATTTTCTCCTTCATTCATGCCTTCCATATCCATACAACACACATATACATAGTTATAGGTATATATATATATATATCCCTTTGCATTCTCTTTTTTTTTTCTACACACCCCCTTCCATCAGCTGGCCACACACACAGAAATACATACAGAACAAGCAAAACAGGGGGAAGAAATGCAGTGCAACTAGAACCAGAGATTTACATACTTACAGCAGCAACTCTAGACTTGGAGGAGACTGGTTTCTGGCGTTAACTTCCCCAACCCACAGCAGCAGAATTTGAAATAGCAAACAGCAGAAAATTGAGTCCAGGAGCAGCGGAAAATGGCGAGGAACAAAGGAGAGAAGATGAAGCTTTGTTCCAGCAGAGTTTTGCTCCTTTTTCTGACCAAAGGGATGGGCATGGGTATGGGTTTAGAACTGCAGAGATTGGGGAAGCAAATTACCTAAAACCCAAGCAACAAATGAATGAGAGAAGGGACATTTCAGAAATTTGCAGAAATAAGGAAAAACTTTCTACGTGGCAGCAGCAAATATCCCTTTGAAAAGTCAACCTCCCATATATATATATGTCTCATTGCATGCACGTCGGGTTTCTTACATAAACAATATCTATCTATCTATCTTCTATATTAATATGTCTTTAGAATTTTGTCTATGGTGTCTTTTGGTTTTATCACAAATAAAAAGATAAAATAATATTTCTTTGAAAAAATAAAAATAGATTGTGATGTAACAGAGTAAAGAGAGGCCAAGGAGCTTGTAGATCAGATGCTACTAATTCAATCTCTACTTGTCTTTTTAATTAAAAACTTGTTAAATACCGGTGAATTGCACGGGATATTAAATTTTTTATACTTGAAGGTGATAAATATTTTAATTGTTAGTTTGATGTGTTATTTTTATGTATAAGAAACTGGAAATGTATGGTAGTATTGAATTTAGATATGGTAATCTTAAAAAGATACACATAATGCAAACAAGATAATCTAATGTTCTTAATCTAAACTGAAGAATGATGATATGATATTAACTTTTGGCCATTTGGGGATTACAGGTAATGGATATTAGGAAATAATACATGAGAATAAACCTCACGATATGTAATAGCCCAAGATTTAATGGGAAGGTTAAAGATAATAATAATAATAACAACAATAACAATAATATAATATAATATAATATAATATAATAAATAATTTGATGGATAAAATTACAATTCTTGGCTCAGGATTATTTTTAGAATCATGGAGTTTAAATTAAAAGGTAAAGTGTGGATTAATTTACATCAACTTAAATAAAAGGTGAGAAATTAAATTTAAATTTATTTGGTGTGGATTAAATTCATGAGTTGCCCACCATTCTAGTGGCCTTAAGTTTGGGCTAAAGTTATAGTGACTTAGTTTCAAACCATAATGAGACCATCCTTGCCATTCTTTTTTGTCTATGTTCCTTCTACCATCTCCCCCTTTCTTGCTAAACAAATAATAGCTATTATTAAAGGGACCTAAGTACAGTTGTCTCATTTTCTCTAAGTCCTTGTATTTTTCTTTATTTACTCACTAGTCCTTCTAAAATATTCGAGTGGAATGGTTCAAATAAACCCTTGTGTCCTCCATGTCTTCTCTTTCTCAATTATGTGCTTCTTATTCTTTCATTTTCAGCATCTTAGTGACTATAGCAAAGAGCTTTCCTTGAGCTCAACTCCTTCTACTCTTTCTATCTCCTTTGTCTCTTCAAGACTAGAAGCTTTAGGGAATGTAGTAAGTTGCAATATTCATCCATCTACTACTGTCATTTAGGTCATAAGATCAAGTTCATCCATCCTTGCTTTTTTGTCACCTTAAAGCAAAATCATGAAGCTCCTTCCTCCCTTGTCTTCTAGTGTTTTGATATCAAGCTTTGGTTGTTTGAGATATGTTTAATTTTCTCCCAACCTAAACCTATTTGGACTTTGATGAAGGCTATACCTAATAGCACATTCCTCTCCTTCATTGTGTCCTATGGTGTGACCATGGAGATGAGCGATGTGCTTAACCTTCCAACCAAATCTTTGCTTGTGACATTACTTGGAGTCAACCTAAGGTTAAGCCACATCTCCCTTGCTACAAATCCATTCTAAAACAAGAACTCTTCTTTCAGGTGCAATGAGTGGCCTAACCCAAAATAGAATCAATGTGCAGTGGGTGGACTAATCAAAATTGGGACATTTGGAACCTTCCTTTTACCATGCTATTTGTGTAAAACCCGACGTGCATGCCATATATCCATCTGCATGAAGTTGACTTTTCAAAGTAATATTTGAGCTGCCACGTAGAAATTTTTGCCTCCTTCTGCAATTTTCGAAATGCCCCTTTCTCATCCACTTTTTATTGGGCTTTAGGTAATTTGCTTCTCCAAATTTCTGCAGCACTGAACCCATACCTATACCCATCTCTTTGGTCAGAAAAAGGAGCAGAGTTGCGCTGGAAACTGAACTTCATCTCCTCTCCTCTGTTCCTTGCCATTTCTGCTGTTCCCTGGGTTCATTTTTCTGCTATTTTCTGGTTCAAATTCTGCTGCTGGTGGTTGGGGGATTTAACGCCAGAAACAAGTCTCTTCCAAGTCTGGAGTTGTTGCCGTAAGTGTGTAATTTCTGGTTCCAGTTTCACAGCATTCTCCTCCCCTGCTTTGCTTGTTCTGTGAAGCGTTTCTGTGTGTGTGGCCAGCCGAGGAAACTGTGCGTAGAAAGAAAAGAAAAAGGTGCAAGAGGATGAGTTGGTTGGAGCAAATTTGATTCCCTTCAAACTTCAAAGTAATTCTACTTTCCTATATGATGACTTCTCCCATTTTCTGTATATACTTCCAAATCAAAAATCAAATTCTATTGTGCTTCTTACTTGCCAATTCTTGATTGTGCTTCCTCTCTTGAATGAATTTAAGCCTTTAAAATGATCTGCCACCATATATGGATGCATATATATATATATACCTATATCTTATATATGTGTGTTGTATGGATATGGAAGGCATGGTATGGAGGAGTGGATGGTAGATTTAACTCCTTAAAAATCAAATACAAAATTCTAACATGCTGAGGGAATGAAGAATAGCTACCAGTGTTTCTTGCTTCCTAGAATTTTATTCGAATAGGCTAAGCTCATGAGATAAAGTTTTAGTTATTCACACTCTAAAATCTATTGAACGGGTATTGTAGGGTATTCAGGAGATTGAGTTATAGCTGAGAAGTGGGCAGGGAATGTCGATATCATCTTAGGAGGTGAGTAAGTAATGCGGACCGTGAGTAACTCATATTTATTATTTTGTTACTAAGTTTCCTTGCAGTGCTCTAAAAATTTGAAAATTTATTTATGGAGATACATATTTAAATGTTGTGTTATGTACATGTTTACTGAAAATTGATTTAAACATAAAATTTTGCAAATTGATGCCTGTTGAGTTATTTGGAAACTTTGATATTGAACTGATATGGAAAGTACTCTGTCTGAAATGTGATTTGAGCAAAGTATTAAATTTAAGAGGTTATCTATTCAGAACCCTGTAGCTAACAGCAGTAGTTGTTAGCCTTGGTGCACCATGATCTGTACCTCAGCTAGCAGGGGTTTTGCTAGCCCCATGTGGGTAGCTACCACATGTGGAGTTATTTATTTCGCAAAAAGTGCTTTGCGTCTGTGGTTATTCTCCCCGCGAGCTGTGTGCTCTACGTCTGTTTCAATTTGGTTCTGCTTAGATATTCTGATGCATCTTAAGAAATGATATGCATAAGGCGTATTTTATGTGTTATGTATATATATAGATATAAGTATTTTTCGGGCCTTGTTCCCATTTTTTTTAAAAGGGTTGACATTACTTATTCACTGAGTATCAAACTCACTCTTTCTTAATTTATTTTTCAGAGAGTGGTGAAGACCCTAGCCTACCCTGAGCTGCCTACTAGCTATAGATCTCCTGCTTTATTTCTTTTGACGAGCCCACAACTGTTCATGTGGGTGTATTTTGTTTGATGCTTGTAATTTATTTTGTTCTGAACAGTGTAGAATATGGCTCCACTGAATCATAGTTAGGATATCCCCAATCCCTAGAGTCTATGTTTTGATATTTTTGGATGTATGTTGAGTTGACTGGTTGTAGAAATATCGGGAGGTCCAAATTATAGATGAGACTCTGCCGAAATTTCTACAAAAGTCACACAAAAGAAAAACTTCTACGTTTTGTATAAAAGTGATTCAGAAATGATACTTCTAGTTTTATTATTTCTATGAAGAGGAAATTTATCTGAACTTTTGTGGAGAATGTCAATACAAATCGATTCATGGTAAGGGAAATTGTTGCCTTTTGTGCCAACATACTTAAAAGTGTGGGTTGTGACAATTTGGGTTTCACTTATGAATGGAGTAGGATTCTTTCTCATCTTTGTTCTAAACTTCCTAAGGTAAGCCTTCCACCTACATTTTCTTGTTTGAAAACTTATGTGAATTATAGAACTAGATATAGTTAACACTGAAAATAAGTAGAATGAGTAATGAAACAATTAAGATAAGTTAAGAGATAATGTTAAATACTGAGGATTGTAAGTTGTTAAAATTGACCCTAAGAAATATTGTAGACCAATTCCTAATTAATCTATGCAACATATTAAATAACCATGATTTAGGCAACTAATTAGTAAACTAAGATAAATAGTCTAATTATTCAAATTCCATATGAGAGGTAGTAGGGAATTAACTAACAAACTAAGGTAAGTCACTTTCTTAATGGTGGGACTTCCATTTATTGTAATTAGGAAAAATTAGCCCATCTCTTAAATTGTTGTGCTATTGTAAGATCAATATATCTCCTAAAATTTAATTATAAGTGAATTTAATTGAAAGTTGATATTAAAAAGGATTATGCTTGAATTAGGAATTAACTTGGATGGCAAACTAATTAAAGTAAATTGAATGTTAAGTTAGATTAGAGAATTTATAAGTGAATAAAACTAAGTAAAATTGGTAGGGTGATAAACTAGGAAGAGATGTGCCATGACTTTCCCTCATCTTAACACCTTAAGATGAATTCTAAAACCCTTAAATTAATGAACAAAATTAATTGCTAATCTAATCCAGTAATGGTAGCAAGAAAATTAAATTAGGTAGTGTAGAGGGCTTAGAGGTAGTTAGAAATTAATATAGGCTAAGTTAACCTAATAACTTAGAGTGTAGAGGAAGTTTGTACTTTATTCCATAAATTCATAAGCATCATTAGAATTGTGTTTATAAATGTCTTCAGACTTCCCCATTAGAGGGAATTATCAGTGATGTAATAAAAATGGATCAAAAACCCTTTTACAACCATTGTAAGTAGACTATAAAACATAATATGTTTTTAAATTCCTTCTTGATTTTAAATCTTTTAATTTCTTGTTTGCTTCTTGTGTGTCCATTGAAATGGGCTTCCTTGGTAGTATTTTCTTGCATGTGAATATTTTGGGTATTAAATCTTCTAGATTGTGTTATAATGAACATGATTGTGTTATTGAGTTAAATATGAAATTGTGTGCTATCCCAAGTATTATTTTTAAAAAATGGAAAACTAAAATGTTTATATTAGTATATTTATGTGAGATTTGCTCAATTAATCTATAGCTCTGAAATGTTATATTTTCAATGGAGGAATTTTATTATGGAATAATTTATGTGGGAGATTTTGGTATATGGACTTTATTTATATATATATATATATAAGGTAGGGTTGTACAAAACATTGGTTGCTAATAGCAGTCCTGTTAGCCCACAATGCACTTTGGAAATTACCACGTGACTTCTGTGATTGAGCACTAGAATAGCATTGAGTTAGATGCTGTTTAATAGTTCACGAGCCATGCACTCATGTTTGGATATAAGGTTACTTACTCTCATGGATTTTGTGCTCACGTTTGGATATAAAGTTATTTATCCTTGTAGACTATGTGCTTATATTTGGATATGTGGTTATTTATTCTCATGGGTTATGTGCCTACCTCATTATATATTAGAATTTAGAGTTCAGCATGAACATTCTTAATGAAGTGTTTTGATTAAATTATTTTTTTATATAACAATTATTTTCTATTTAGCACTATACTTTTAAATGTTGAACTTAATTTTTAATTATTTGCCACAAATTTTTCCTATTAACTTTATATGTTGATTAAAAATATTATATGTTTATTGCATATTAATCCATTAATAATATAATAAACCAATTTTTCCACTAACTTAATTCTTTTAACTTTTTTATGTATATACCAACTAATTTATATCTTTTTTTCTATTTAAAGATTTATAAACATAAAGTTTAAAAAAGTATTTCATCCATATTTACAATTTCTATCAATTATTATTATATCAAAATTTATTTTTATTTAGAAAAACTTTATGTCTACCCATCCCTTTAGTTATTATGCTTAATTTTCTGCTAACCAAGTGCCACAACTCACTTTTTTTACTTAGCTTGTGAGTATGGTTAGTAAAGAGCCAGTAATTGGTTAGTTTTGTGTAAATAATAAGTTGTCTTTGTATATTTGTACTCTAGAGTCTAGTGTAATATCCTGAATCAATAATTAAATTAAATATAATTAATCATAAAATAATCATTAAATTAAAATTAAATTATTAATTAATTAATTCTTGAGACATGTTTAATAGTTGAGAATTATTTATTTAATTATTGAGAATAATTATTTTATCGGTTTATATTTATAGGCATTAATTTGGTGATAAGAATGAATGATTGGGAATTTATATTATTAATAGATATTTGAGGATTTAGTGAGAAAATAATATTTATATAATTAGAAAATATATTATTTAGTGAAAGTTTGGACTTTTAATTAGTGGCCTAATTTATTTTAATATTTTTGGGCTTAAAAGATCAAAGGAAAAGGATAAAGGCCTAAATAGTTGCACCTAACCCAAATAAAATAGGTGAAAATAAAAAAGCATAATATTAAAATCATAATTTTTATTTATTAAATAATAAAATATAACTCTTTTAATGAATTACTATAACATTAAATAAATTTAGATGGATGTCAACTATTACCTATACCCAAGATCCAAACACATACCCAATTACATTAAAAATACCTTATTCATCAAATCAAAATACTCATTAACGCTTCCTCCATCAAGGCTTATGCCATCTAAAGCAAAGGAGGACTCTATTTCATCTTCTTCACTTACAAGCTCCATTTGATGCACTAGCTTGAGGATTTAGCCAAGATATGTCATACCCCCCATGTTTTCTAAATCCTGAGACACTAAAAGAAAGGTGAATAAGTATGATAACAAGAGACTAGATGTTCCAATAAGATGAAAGGGAAGAGCAAAAAGAGAGAAAACGAAGGCAAAGTGTCTAAATGGAGTAAATTGACATCCTAATGACAAAACTATAATTTTGAGCAAAATTTTATAAATTCAAGGAAAAAAGTTTTAAATGCCAAAATTAAGCTTACTAAGGTTTTCAGAGGTACTGAAAAACCATAAGGACTGTCAAAATAGCTAAATCCTTGATGATATATGGTTTATAGCTCTAGTTGATCAAAATTTTGACCAAGTTTTTTTAGATTGCTTTAAATCCCAAAAAATTCAAAATAAATGCTTATAATAAATTAGAGAACCCAAATTTTTATATAAAATTAATAGTCCTAAAAAAAATAAAATGAGTTCAAATGAAGTAGTCAAAGTTTCAGGACGTAATCGGTATTTTGAAATTTGTTATAAAAATCCTCCTTCTTCTTAACTAAACATGCCAGCTACTTGTGCATCTCATAACCTACATTTTTTACCTTCAAACCAAACCAACCATGGCATGAGAAGAAATGGAGGAGAGAGGAAAAAAACCAAGGCAAATAGGTAAGAAAATATGTAGAATTTTGTTATATGCTAGTTAGGAAACCTTCACTTCTTTTCATGCTCTTTCTAATGGTAGTTTTAGTTTTTTGAAAAGGTGAAGTTTGTGGCTGACCTCACGAGGAAATGAGGAGATATGAAGAAGCCAATTCTACCACAAGAAACTACAAGAAGAAAGTTTTAAAATGAGGTATGTAGTAACCTATAAGGACTTACTTTTCTTTGAATTCTAATGGCCTCCATGTTTGGCCTAAAGAGAGAAACTAGAGAGGAAAAGTGATTTAGGTTCAAACTTGATGGAATTAAGTGTTTCGAAGGGTGTAGAGTAAGATCATACAAAATGAATCAATTAAGAAGCTATAAAATTCAAATTTGTCCACCTATAGTTCCAATTCCACTATGGAAATTATAGGACCATAGGAAGATATTTTAAACCATTTAAGACCCTATTTAAGTTAGAGAAGAGACAGGGATACTTTATATGTATCAAATTCCCTAAAGGAATGGCATAAACTCCATGGAAGCCAAGTAGTGCATGGTCTAAGCCTATGGGGGAAAAGAGTAGTTAGGGAGTGTTTTGATAAGTCCTAAGGTTTTAAGAGGTCTAGCTATGAATAATAAACACTAATAGAACCATTGGAATGAATTTAAGAATCTTATTTTGAAAGGTAAAATTTTAGTGTTTATAAAGAGCTTGAAGAAGCCATTTGGTATTTGGCTTGTTTAAACTTAGTTGTGATGGCCTTAATGAGTTCCATTAGAGTCTTATGACCCATATTAAGTGAAATCTTAAACCTTAGAAGTTGAATTAGGAAAGTTACCTCTCAAGGGGCTTAAAATAACCTAAGTTTATCTTATAAGTTCTAGCAAGTTTATATAGTAAAGAAGTGAGTTAGAATAAGTTCTAATGGATTGTCTTACATCTAGCTTGATGCATTTAGGCTGAGTAAATCTAAATCCACTTGATGGAGATTTAACCGAGAAGGAGGAGGCGAGGAACCAAAGAAAAGAGAAGGATTATGGGAGTTAGTGGTAGCTTGAGGCTTCTAGCTCTACAAGGTGGCTACATCTCTTTATCTTACATGCAATTGAGTATTTGAATGAGTTAAGATACTTGTATGTATTGTTACTTGATGCATTCATAGGTTATGCTTTGATATGGTTCTTATTATGAGTTTTATGTATTAGTATTGTTATGTTTTAAGCTCCTAACTCCTTATGACAGGGAATTGAGCACAATAGCTCTTCCTTAGCTCAGAATTAAGCTAATTGAGCCTAGCCATTATCTTTTGATGCCATGATTTGATGAAACTTGAGATTTTATGCTAAAAGTTATGTTTGAGTTATATGATGCATATGATTCACTTATTTGCCCCTACATGCATTGCATTTCCTTATAACATTCTTATATGTATTGATATGGTTGAGATTTACTATTGAGATTCTATTGAGATTCTCCCAGAATCTCACCCATGTACCCCTACTAACAATTTTAGGTTCTTTAAGCAAAGGAAAAGAAACTGAGAAGAGCTAAGCATTAGAAAAATAATGTAAATAGGATTTTATTATGTATACATACTTAATGTATATGATAGACTCGAATAGGTAGTAAACGTATGTATGTATGATGAACTCTTATATACATGATAAGGTTATATAATGATAATATATGTATAAGCTTGAAAGCATGAATATGAGTCATTTTGATGTACGATTTGGCCATTAGTTCATCAACTTGTATATGTGAAGCAATATGGTCCATACGTATACTTAAGTGTTGAAAGGTCAATTTTTTATGTTGGCATTATTTCATGCAATGGTTCATATGGAAATGATGCTTGGATAAATTAAAACTTGCTTAAAGTGAGATATTGTAATTTAGAGGCCAAATGGACCATTTTGGAACCAAATGTTGGTCTAAATGAGCAATAAATTGCATATTTATCCTTGATGGCCCAAATGACCTAGTTTGAAACTAAAATTTGACATATATTTAGAGAATTTATAAAGCTTACTAGCAAGTCAAAGATGGTAATTTTTAGAGCTCCATAAAGTATTTGGTAAATTTTTGAAATTGGTGCAAAATTATGGAATTGTGCAATATAATTTATACTGCAATAGCTATGGATTTCATGTCTTTTTAGGAGCGAAATGGATTCATTTTAATTTGAATTTTCTACAGTATAAAGTTTAGATTATAAGCTTTCCCTAAACACCTAATTTGCATGAATCAAAGTTGTATAGCTAAAATTATGAATTTTTTAAGTTTAGGCTCTATTATGTCAAAATGGCCAAAATAGGCTATAGCCTCCATAGGCAAATGTACTTCATATTTTGGTCTTATAAATCAAAATAAACTTGTCTATGGCAGCCATGAGTGGAAAAGAAAGGAAATTCAAAATTTGACCCCTATATTTCTAATTAATATGTAAAACAGGTTAAAAATCGCTGTCAAAAGTTTGGTAATGGTGGTAAATTCACTGCCTTAAAAATGAAATGATATAAACTTAGCTATATGATGTAAGTTATGATTGAAAAAAAAATTCTAATCCTTCTTAACTTCAATTTGAATTAATTAGAATTTCAAATAGATGATATAAAACTAGAATTTAACGATTTAGGATTTTGAGGAATAATTGATATTGAAATTGGTTAACTAAGCTTCTAGTGATGTAAGTGGGATGATTAGAATATTGATTAGATATTAATTGTTGTTAGTTTCAATAGTTGCACACTAAATGTCTGAAAAAATGCCTAAGTGGAAAGTTGATTTTTTCTTGGAGTGAAATTTAGATAAGATTACTATTCTATAATTGTTTATATTTATATTTATTGTTACTAAATTAATTTAAAAACTTAATTCATTGTGTTGATATGAAAAATGGAAGATAAAGTGTTGTACCAAGCATAGTGAGGCTTGATTTAAGTGCTTGAAGTAAAATTGGATTAATTAAGGTAAAACTTCTACTTTATGTATTGTCAATTGCAAGATTAGATTAAGTTTAAATTGTGTTTTTGGTAGTTATTAAGCTAATGGATCTTAGATGTTTGATATTATGCCTAGTTGAAAATTGAACTTTTGCTAAAGGGATATTTTAGGTAAATTTAAGACTTCATAATTCTTAATTTATATAATTAAGTTATTTAAATTAATAATAGTGGTATAATTTTTTCTTTTGGTTGGAGTAATTAAAGATAAAGTGTGGATCCAAATAGAGTTGTGAAGTGTTAGACTTGTTGGGTACCTGTGGACCATTGATTATTGTGGTAAGTGAATTAAGTAAGATGGATTTAATTAATTAGAATATATTATATTATGGATATATAGTATTAAATGTATTTTATTAATATATTATAAATTGTTGATTTAATTAGTGGAGGCTTTGCTTGGAAGTGAAGCTTTTGGACTTCTTTGAGATAGCTAATACCTATAAATATAATTCTATTTGAAACAAAAATCAGGCACTAATTGAATGAAATGGAAATCAGCCACCATATCATGAGTAGTAACCCTAATAAGAGCTAGCAGTTTCATAGGTTAGGGAACAATGCAATAAGAGCCAATAATTGGGTGTTTGTAACTCCTAAAACCTCCATTTGAGTTTAATGGCTTGTCTGAAAAATTTAGACCAAAATAACCCTTTAGAATTTAGTATAAATAGGACCCTCTGGTCCATGTTTTTCATCAAAAGTGGTAAGCTTTTCTCTTATCAAATAAAAGGTGTTTTTTTCCTCTCTAATTCTCTGAGCCATTTTGGTATCACAACTAGGTTTTAAAGACAAGAAAGTGACTAGAAAACGGCTTAAAATTGGAGTTCGCACAGTTGCTCAGAGAAGAGATCACTGTCGCTTTCAAAACTCCCAATTCTAGTTATTTTTCCACCAAACAGACGTCGCTAATGTGTGCAAGAGGTCTAAAAACTTGGAGGGGAAAGTTTTGTCATTGTTGGACGTCACACACACCTCCATGCACCACCTGTCTAAAGTCCACTCGCCGATCATACATTGCACACATTGTCTAGAGGTTGAAGATGACCACATCAGTGGCCACATCAACAATGAGGTGTCTAGTCAGTGACATGTCAGCCAATCATCATCCACCACGTGTCATTGCAGCCACGTCAGCATTAGCCATTAAAGTGTTCATTTAACAACACGTTAGCCAACCACCAACTACTACATGTCAATATTGCCATGTCATCACCTAGTCAGCCAACTTTTTCCATAATTACATTTTGACCCCAAAACTTTTTGTAATTACATTTCTACCCTTAACAGTTCTAAAGTTATATTTTAAACTTTAAAATTTTGAATTACACTTTAGCCCCTCAACTTTAAGAAATTACAAACCAACCCCATAACTTTTTAAAATTTCATATCAACCCGTAAAGTTTTTTTCCAAATTTACATACTGACCGATATACTTTCCAAAACTACACATAGACCCTTAAAATTTCTATAATTGGCTACCAACCCTCTTAGCTTCCTAAAAGTCTATCTTAGCCCTAGTTTTTCAAATTTAATTTTCGATTTCACCCCTAAGTGTAATGTCCCGTTTTCGTTAAACGACGAAAATGAGCACGTTTTCAAAGCAAGTCCCCCGAAATGAATTAGTTAAGGTCTCAAAAAATTTGAGTAATATTCTAGCCTCCTAAAAATGAGAATTGTAGCTTTAGACGGAAGGAAAAACGGAGTTAGAATGAAGAAACAAATTTTGACAGAAACCTTATGAAACGTAATGGCATTTTTGTAATTTCAGGTAATTTTTGGAATTTACGCAAGAGGGCTTTTTAAATCAAAGTTTTAAGTTCTCCGAGATTCTCAGAGGTCCTAAAAACCATGGGAAGCCCTGGGATAGTTAAATCCCCTCAGGTGGATGTTTTCCAATGTCGGTGTGCCCAAACTTTGACGGATTTGTTCGAAAAGATTTTAGTTCTAATTTGAGTGATTCCAAAGCCATTTTTCTTAATTGGGAATCTAAATTTTATAATGGAAAAGATGGTTCTAAAAAAGAAGCTAAAACGAAGGAGAAACGAAAATGCAAAGTATGGAGGGCAAAATGAAAATTTTTAAAAAAGTCACTTTCTCCTCCCTATATATAGGTGGCGCCCCACTTTCCTCCCCATTTGGAATCAGAAAACTTTTCATAATTTCATAAGGTAGAGCTAGGGTTTTGGGCACACCAAGAGAGAAGGAGAAGGATAAGAAATTCTAAGGTAAAGGTAGGTTTTTATAAATGTTTTCATGCTTTTTCTCCACCACTTTCTTCTCCTCTTTTTCCCTCTTCTTCTCCATGATTTTCTGAAGTTTTGAGGGCTATTTTGAAGGGAGAACAGAGGAGAAATGTCGAAATTCAAGTAAAGAGGACAAAGAAAGCAAGAACAAGCAAGGAAATTCAAGGAAAACAAGGTATTTTGTAATTCTTCCACTTGGTCTTCTTCCCCCCTTCCTTTGAGCATTTCGACCTAGACTTAGAGAGCCCTAAGGAGTTATATTTTCAGCCAAACCAAAGGTGATTCTTATGTATTTGATAGAGAGGAATAAGAATATGCAAAGAAAACCAAGAAATAAGCATTAGAAATCAAGATATAAAACCTAGGGTTTTAAGTGCACCTTCCAATTTCTGAATTTATATGATGCTTCCTAGGCCTAAATTAGAGTATAAATGAGTTCTTGAGACACCAAAGATGCTCCCCACAAGCTTCCTCCTTCAAGAAAAGCAAGAGAACTCCAAGAAGCCCAAAGGAAGCCTATGTCTCAGCCTAGGCTTGTTTGTATAGGTGGAGGGAGTTTTAAATTTTTCTAAGGCCATTCTTAAGTCATATTTGATGAATGAAAATGAAGGGAGGCCTTAGAAAAAAATTTAGAACACATGGAAAGTGATTTGGTGTCTTAGGTTCCATAATATGACCTAAAGAAGCAACATGGTGCTAGGCCTTTTGTTTTAATAATGTGATGACTCCAAGAGACTTAAAAGGAGTCAAGAATCATATTTGAAAAGAAAGAATGAGGCCTAGAAATCAAATTGTGGGTGTGTGTCCAAAAGAGGAGACTTGAAAGCTAAGGAAAAAGTGTGCGCTTGTATACAAGGTAGCTTTCTCCACCTTCTCTCATGCATGGATATGTGTTTAGCTTGTTTTAGAATGTGTGTATGTGTATTTTCAAGCTTTGAAAAGTATGCTAGCATGCCTTTATATACCATGATGCTTAATGCCATATTATGTTTTCAATTGATTACATGATGTTTGTATGAGTTTGCTTGAGTGTGGAGAGGCCAAGAACTCTTCCCTTTGGTGAGGATGAGCCAAGAACCCTTGAGCTTGGTTGAGACAAAGTAAAGAGTCTCCCAAAAGCAAAGTGGGCTCCCAAGAGTATAGTTGAGTCCAAAGCTCTTAAAGAATGGGTGAGGCAAGTCCAAAATCTATAAGGAAAAGTGTGAGGCCAATCCAAGCACTTGGTGAGCTCTTGAATATTTTGTATGATTGATTCACATGCCAAGATTGTTTTTAACATATGCATATCTTACATTTTCACCATGCATGCATTTGAAAAGCTTGTTTTGCATATATTATGCATAATTGAATGAAAGATGAGCTATTGGGATTCTTTGAATCTCATCCCTCCTCTCCAATGATCTAACATGCTAGGTGAACCAAGCAATTATAGTGAAGGGAGCCAACAACCATGAAGAGGGACAATTGACAAGCTTATGTGTTATTTTGCTTCTTTTGGAACCATTATGATGGTTCATCATGTATATGATGTTGTATATGTACTATGAACATTGAGACATATGTAAATATACTAATATTTGATATTGAGATGTATGATTCTCATATATGACCACTAGCCCATGTTTTGAGTATGTAATGCCATAGTATGAAAGTTTAAAATTTGATGAAAATATACATAAGTGTGGGTTGAATGACCAAAATGAAATGCATGAGATTTGGGACCATTTGGGCAGCTCACACAAGTCTCAAATAAACTTTTAAACTTGCCCAAAAGGTGCCAAGACCAAGGGAAATCCATTTGGCAATTTGGGTATCCAATATGGAGCCAAAATTGACCATAATGGAACCCTATGTTACTTTTTAGCCAAATGAGCTATTCTTGATCTAAACTTTGGTATACAATTAGGTCTCATTGAGAGATTTCTAGAAAACTAAAGATCATAATTTTTGGAGATCTAGGAAATATTTGATGAATTTTCAAAGTTGGAATTTTTTATGGATTCAGGTATGGGTACTGTTCATACTGGCAATTTTGTGTTTTGTGTCACCCGATGGCTAAATGGTGTCCAATACTTATAAAATTTTATTTAAATAAACTAAAGGTCATAAGATTTCTGTGGCCACTGAGATAACCTCATTTAGAGGTTTGAGCAAAGAGTTATGCATTTTTGAAATTGGCTATCAGTAACAGTGGTGCCCTAGGAGTTCAGTTACTGTTTCATATGATTTCAATAGATAAATGTATCTGTTTCATTCTAAAATTATTTTTAACATCAATTTAAAATTCTTATCTTTCCAGAATGACTGAATGTGTGTGATTTTGATTTTTATAGAATTAGTTATTAATTTTAGAAGTTTGTATCAGTAAACTAAATAACAGCCCAGGTAGCCAGTGACCTATGTAGCTTTTTAGATGTCAAACGTCCTATGTGATGAATTTGTTGACTTGAGAATATTTTTAGTATGAATTAGACATCCTGATCTTTCTAGAATGACTAATATTGCATGATTTTGAATTTTCTAGATTTAGTTACGATTTTTCAAATTTGGGTCAGAAAATAGAGCAAATCTGGCCGAAAATATGCTTGTTTATTTTGAGCTCCATTTCGGTCTCCATGAATTGTAGGCATGTTTTTGTGATGCAAATGAGTTATAATGATGGAATTAAATATGAGAATGTATAACATGAGCTCACACGGTCCACGTGACAATGATTGCAAATTTTTAAGTATAGTGCAACGCAAATAAACCCATTATTTTCATTCCCCTTTTTATATGCTCTTATGGAAATAATGAGGTGAAACTTATAAATGTTATGAAATGAGCTAGAAGTCATAGGGTTACACTAAGCCTTCCTAAAACCAAATCTAACCCTCAAACTACACACTTAACCAACATTAGCCTATAAAATGCCTCCAAGATGCCTATAAAATGCCTCCAAGATGAAGACCTGTGCATGAAATTAAGATAGAAGAATTGAGACGCTGAGTTCAACTATTACAAGATATGGTAAATGTCCAATGAGTTCTACTGGAGGAGTGAAGAGAAGCAGGAAAAGATGATTCTGATAGTAGCAATTCTTCAATTGCTGGTAATCACCATCCACAAAGACCAACATTTCAAAATAATGATATCAAAGTGGAGATTCTAGACTTTGAAGGAAAGCGTCAACCAAATGAGTTTTTGTATTGGCTCCAAACAATTGAGTAAGTGTTGTAATATAAAAAGGTGCTAGAGGACTAGAAAGTAAAGATTATTGCTATCAAGCTTAAGAAGCATGCTTCCATATGGTGGGAAAATCTTAAAAGGAAGCATGAATCTAAAGGGAAAAGCAAGATTTGAACATCGAAGAAGATGCAACGCTAACTTATCTAGAAGTTCCTACCAGAACATTACTATCAAGATAACTTCATCTAATTGTAGAATCTCTATCAAAAGTCCCTGTGCATAGAGGAGTATAGTAGGAAATTTGAAAAGATTATGATAAAGTGCGACATCCAGAAAAAAGGAGGAGCAGATAATAACCCGTTACTTTGGTAGGTTGAACATTGACATTGCCCATCTTGTCTACTTTCAACAATACTGGACTCTAGATGACATCATCCATCTGGCCATCCATGTTGATAAGCAGTCAACTAGAAAGTCTTCATATTAACTTTTTTCTTCTACTAGGAATCCTTTAACCAACTGCAAAATGAAAGTCCAACAATCAAGTTCTTCAAGCAAACCTCCACCAAAAGCTGCCAAAGAATCTAGCTCTAAAGCACCAAAGTACTTTAAATGCTAAGGATTTGGTCACATTGCATCAGAATGCCAAATCATAAGGTTGTCACCATTATTAAAGAGGAAGCCCATGAGGCATCTGAAGAAGAGAACAAGCCTGTGTTTGATCACATAGAGGCCACTTTTGAAGAAAAGGAGCTAGTGTATGAAAAATAAATCAAGCCTATAGACCATGGTGAAATGTTGGTGATTAGATGGAGCTTGCATACAATGCAAACAAAAAAGGAACCCTGGCTATATCACAACATCTTCCATACTTGACACACTACTCAAGGTAAGGTTTGTGATGTCATTATTGACAACGAAAGCTTTGAAAAAGTAGTATCCAACTATATGGTGGAGAAGTTGAAACTGTGAACTAAAAACCATCTACACCCTTATAAGGTACAATGACTTAACAAGGGAAGTAAGGCAAAAGTTTTCAAATGTTGCCTTGTTTCTTTTTCAATTAGCAAGAAGTATCAAGACAAAGAGTGTGATATTGTTCCCATTGATGCCTATCATCTCCTTCTTGGAAAACCTTGGCAATATGATCATAGTACTTTATGTGATGGATATGCCAACACCTACTCATTTGTGAAAGATGGTGTAAAGATCAAGCTAGCACCGTTGTCACTTAGCGAGTACAACTAAGGCCAGAAGGAACCTGAGCCATTGGTGACTTTGATTGATAAGAAGTCGTTTAAGGTGACAAAATCAGAAGCTCAAACCATGGGTTTTATTCTATTGTTCGAGGCAAACAATGGATCCACTAGTATGCCAGAAGTGAAACAACTATTTGTTAGGTTTTTAAATATGATATCAGATGAGATTCCACCAGGATTGCCACCTATACAAGACATCCAATATGCAATTGACTTCATCTCAGGAGCAATAATTCTTAATAAGCCTACTTACAAGATGAGTCCATAGGAACATGCCGAAATTCAATGACAAGTTTAAGAATTATTGAAGAAAGGTATGATCCGAGAAAGTGCCAACCCCTGTGCGGTGCCCATAGTTTTGGTATCCAAGAAAGATAGGAGTTGGAATATGTGTATTGATAGCAGAGTGGTCAACAAAATCACCATCGTGAATAGAAACGTTATCTCAATTTGAAGAAATGCTTCTTCTTGACCAACAAAGTGATTTTTCTAAGATATATCATTACCATTGAAGGTATTCGAGTTAATCCAAGCAAGATTGAAGCCATTAACAACTAGCCAACTCTAAAATCTGTCCATCAAGTTAGATGTTTCCATGGATTAGCTTCCTTCTATAGGAGATTCATTCAAAACTTTAGCTCCGTTGCTGTGCCACTTACGAACTGCATTAAAAGAGATAAATTCACATAGACCGAGTAAGCCTAGAAAAGTTTTGAGAACCTAAAGAAACGCTTGCACTAACCCTTCCAAATTTTGACCAAGTGTTCAAAGTAAGCTATGACGCTTCCAGTACTGGAATTCGTATTGTTCTAAGCCAAGAAGGACATCCAATTGCCTTCTTTAGTGAGAAACTCAACAAGGGAAAACTTAAATACTTCAATTATAACAAAAAGTTCTATTGTTGAAGCTTTACAGCACTAGAGTCACTATTTGCTGAACAAGGAGTTTAGCCTTTATTCTAATCATAAAGCCTTTAAGCACCTAAATTCTCAATAGAAGATCAGTTGCAAACATGCCACCTAGAGTGAGATCCTATAGGCTTATCCATTTCAGCTTAAGCATAAGGTTGGAAGTTTAAACTTTGTAGCTGATGAGCTTAGCCAACATTATTCTTTGCTGACTACTCTCCAAGTAAAAGCTGCCAGATTCAAGACTATCAAAGAACTATACCAAGATGATCCTGACTTCCATGAAGCATAGAGTTCCACAGAAACACAAATTTTCCAGTAATACCATAGACACGAAGGTTTGTTATTTTGAGGAAAAGTTCTTTGCATTCTTCAATGTTTTTTACCAGAAGCAATCATTTGGAAGGCTCACAATGGAGAACTAGCAAGCCATTTTAGGCATTAGGCGAGATGAAACTATGGCCCTAGTCAAAGAAAATTTTTATTAGCTGAAGCTTAAACGTAATGTAAATAGGCACATCCAAAAGTCCAAGACATGTCACTTGGTCAAGACCAAGGGCCAATACACTAGATTATACATGCCTCTTCATGTTCTAGAAGCGCCCTAAGAAGATGTGAGTATGAACTTTGTTCTTGGACTATCCCAGACTCAAAGATAGAAAGACTCTATAATGGCAGTTATAGATATATTTTTGAAGATAGCACATTTCGTCCCATGCCAAAAGATGAATGACGTTGTACAAGTTGCAGACTTATATTTCAAGGAGATTGTTCATCTCCATGGCATTCTAAAAACTATCACTTCTTATCATGATATAAAGTTCTTAAGCCACTTTTTGAGAACTCTATGGAAGAAAATGGGAACTAAGCTTCTATTCAATAATGCTAGCCATCCCCAGACAAACAAACAAATTGAAGTAATTAATAAGATTTTGGGTAACCTACTCTAGAGCTTTGTCAAGAAAAATTTGAAACAGTGGGATTTTATCCTTGCACAGGTTGAGTTCGCCTATAACAACTCAACTAATCAAGCTATTAAAAAGTACCCGTTCAAGGTGGTTTATAGTGCTCATCCACTTAGCCCATTAGACTTAACCCTTTCATTTGATAGTTGATAATACAACAATAATGTGGACCAAAGGGATAAGGAAATCAAGAAGTTGCATAAGCAAGTTTGAGAACGAATTTAAATGCAAAATCTAAGATACAAAGCTTAATGTGATAAACATCGAAGACAGCGGACTTTTAAAGAGGGAGACTTGGTTTGGATACATCTACAGAAAGAACGATTTCCCAAACAAGCAAATGCTAAGTTGTCATCTAGAGCTTATGGTCCATTCAAGGTTGTGTAAAAGATCAACAACAATGCTTAGAAAGTTGAGTTTATTTAGAGTGTAACAACTGAGTTTTTCTAGAAGCAAGGACTCAAGATTTTAGAATTTTTCAGAATCTGAGATACAAAGCTTAACGTGATAAACATCAAAGATAGCAGACTTTTAAAGAGGGAGACTTAGTTTGGAAACATCTATGAAAAGAACAATTTCCCAAACAAGCAAATGCTTAAGTTGTCATTTAGAGCTTATGGTCTATTCAAGGTTGTGTAGAAGATCAACAACAATGCTTAGAAAGTCAAGATATCTGGAGTTAACATCTGAGTTTTTGTAAAAGTGAGTACTCAAGATTTCAAAATTTTTTAAGTCTTCTCACTATAGCTAGGATACCTATTCACTATAACTAGAATGCCAATTCACTATAGTGAGTTTATGGCTATACAAAATTCAAGGAATTTCTAGCAATAGCATAAGCTATAGTGAGAATAGTTTGGATTTGGAATTGATCAGCTCTCGCAATAGCGAGAGGTGTCTCTTGCTATAATGAAACCTATTTAAGAAAACATTAATGAGGGATTTTTAAATAAAAAGATTGAGTTGCCTAGGGTTCTCAGAGGCTCTAGAAACTATAAGAACCCCTGGAATGGTTTAAATCCCCCCCCCCCCCGATATACGTTTTCTAACGTTAGTTGACCCAAAATTTGATTAAATGGTTCAGGAAGGTTTCAGATCCAAATTTAGTGGTTCCAAACCATTTTATAGGTTGAAGAACTTAAATTTCATGATGGAAAGGACAGTTTTTGAAAAGGAGTAGAAATGAGCCCAATTAGACAAAATCAAGAAATAGGGACTAAAGTGCAAAATGAAAAGTGGCAAAAAGTGGAACCCCAGCTTCTTAAAATGTCTAAAATTTATTCCTCTTTCTAACTGACCGCATTCTATCCAAACAAAGAGAGAAAGACCAGGGAGAAAGATGCACCAAAGGAGGAGAAGAAGAGGAAGAGAAACAAGGCAAAAAGGTATGAAAATGGATAGAATTCCATGGTCTTTCCTCTAGCAACTTGAATTTCCTCCTTCCTACCTTTCTTTCTATAGTTTTATTGATGGGTTTGGTTATGTTTTGAGCTCTGTCCAGAGAGGAGAAGTTCAAAATTCAAGGGAGGGACCAAAATGAAGGAAAGAGCATTTGAGAAAAGCTAGAATTCAAGGTAAGTTTGTTGCTTTTCATGCTTCTTCTCCCTTGCTCCTATATGTATGAGTTTTGACCACTATTTGGACAGCCAAAAAGAAATTTTTTTGAACCAAACCAAGAGTGAAACTTATGTTTTAGTGGGTGGAAAACAATATGGTGTAAAGGAATCCAAGAAAGAACTATTAAAATTCAAAATAAAATCTCTAGGTATTCAGTTGCACCTTAACTTGTAGAAAGCTTTCTAGCCATAGTTTAAGATGTTTAAGAGTTTCTATGGGTTCCTAAGACATCAAGGAAGCCTCTCATATGCATCTCTCATCCAAGAAGTAAAGAAAATTCCATGGGTACTCCTAGGCTTCCTATGTCTCGGCCAAGAGGGTTTTCTCACCTAGGGAGTGTTTTAATTTCTTCCAAGCCTAGATTGGCATCATATATGATGGAAGTATATGAGAGGGAGTCTTGGAAAAAGTTTAGAAAGCCTAGGATGTGAGATGGAGGTGTAGATTCCATAATGTAGCATAATGAAGCAATTCCTAGTTAGGCTCCTCCAAATGAGTACGTGGTGGCTCTAAGGAGTTTAAATAGAGTCAAGAGACTTAGAATAAAAGAGAAAATGGAGCCAAGATCTTGAATTTCAATAGTTGTTTCATTATATCTTTTATGGAAGTATTATGAAAATAAGTGAGAAAGTGAGCATGCATAGGAGTTGCATAAGACTATAGCTCATTCCAATGACTTAAGCATGTCTTATTTGATGTGTCTAGGCCAAGAGAACTTAGTACCTTCAAATGTCAAGCCTTGGCTGAGAAGAGGGAGGAAGGTTTCAAAGGAAAAATATGGAACATTGGCTCCAAGGTAGCTCTCTCTCCTTTCTCTCATGCATTCTTGAGTGGTTGCTTGTCTTTGGATGTTTGTATCTATGTTTATGCTATGTAAAATGCTTCCAGCAATTGTCCATATGCCATGGTACCATGTTTCTTTATTTATACTCTTAAAAGATGTTTTATGAATGTTTTTTTACTTGCATGAGCTTGGTGAAACTAAAAGTCCCTTAGCTAGTATGAGGATGAGCCAAAAGTCCTTATGAATGAGTGAGACAAAGCCAAAAATCTTTATAAGAGTAAGGCTTAGTTAAAAGTCCCTTAAAAATGGGTGAGGCAAGTCCAAAAGTCCTCAAAAAAAATGGGTGAGGCTAAACCATTGCCTTGGCAAGCCTATGTGTGATGAGTATGCTTCTTTGAATGAGAAAAATGTTTTAGGTATGTTTAGGAGTTGTTAGATTTCCATGCATTCATCTTTGGGCTTCAAATTGCATTCATTATGCATGATTGAAAAGGGTGAACCAAGGGAGTCAAGAGATGGAAGTCACCAAGTTGGAAGGCTAGAAGATTGACAAAAAAATGGCTAAATACTTGTTCATAGTGTTGTCAAATGGTATAATCTCATGATGTATAAGATATATAAACACTTGAACATATATAAATATATAGATATATGATGTATGTATGAGAACTGGTAGTATATGAACAAGATTTAACAGTTTTTGACATTGAAATGCAAAGATGTGTGTGTAAGATCTCTTGTATGTAGACAAGTGGGAGAGTAAATTTATGATGTATGAGTATTTAGATCCTTTTAGCA
Organism: Erythrophleum fordii; assembly: GCA_032878935.1. NCBI lineage: Eukaryota > Viridiplantae > Streptophyta > Magnoliopsida > Fabales > Fabaceae > Erythrophleum > Erythrophleum fordii. The sequence continues at coordinate 22,380,257 of JAVQMF010000054.1, read as the reverse complement.
TTTTTAGAGGATTGTTTTTATGCTTTCTCATGTGCTCAAGTGGCCTTAGTTAGAGTATAAGAGCAAATGGTCCATATTTGACCTTTTCAGAGGCATAAGAGTGACATTTTGGTATCCTATGTCACAAACTGACCAAATGGAGGAATTTTATCATGAAAATTGGCATAAATATAACTCTCATCTAGAGCTTTTTGTAGAGCTAAAAAAATGTATTATTTGGAACTCTAGAGAATAAATTATAAATTTCCAAAGTTGGGAAAATGTTTAGATTTAGTATATGCATTATTCATATAGTCAGTTTTTTCTCTTCTATCCTTCATAGGACAAATGAAGTCCAATCACCTTGAAATTTTTGCAATTATAAAATAGACCTTATAAGCTTTCTGTAGCCATAAAGAGCATCCCATTTGGATTTATATTAAGAGAGATATGAATTTTTGAAGTTGGAACTTACTATCAAGAACTCAATAGGATCCTCAATATTTTTCTATTAACTTTAGCTAACTTAATGTCACTTTCTTGCTCTAGAGCTATTTTTCCCTTAAATTAGACATTTGTATCTTTCCAGATTGGTATAGTTTGATCAATTTGAAGTTTTGTGGAATTAGTTATGAATTTGTGAATTTCATATTAGTAAATTGTATTAGAACTCCAGGATAGCCGGACCTATGCTATTTTTCTATTATCAAACGTGGTCCAAATGATGTTTTTATGGCCTGGAAGTATTTTTAGCATAAAGTTAACATTCAGAGATTTCCAAAAAGTTATGGGTTATTGGATTTTGATTTTTCTAAATTTAATTATGAATTTTCAAAATCTATGATAGAAAATTAAAATTTAAGCCCGAAAACAAATATGCATTTTCTGATGTGTGAGGCTTCAAATCCAAATTGCATGAGATGTTTTATGATGATTATGACTTGTATAGATAGGTTATGAGTAAAGGATGTTGTTTGAGAATTCATGGGATCCATGGAGTGTAAAAGAAACATTTTGAATACTACATAATGTGGAATATTGCATTGTTTAATGTTTTTTCTCCGAGAATTGTTATGCTAAGGGTGTGGAATCCTTGAAAAGGCACATGGAAGGCTAAAGTTAGATGGTGTTACATGGAGCCTATAGAGTTTTTGCCACCTTTAATGTTGCCAACCTTTCTCCGTACTTTGACAACAACATCAAACTTGACTCAAGGGCTAGTCCTGTCCAACGCAAGGAAAACAAAATAGAAATTAGCCACTAATTGAATAAAATGAAAATCAATCACCATATCATGAATAGCAGCCCTGATAATAGCTAGCAGTTTCATAGGTTAGGGAACAATGCAATAAAAGCTAATAATGGGGTGTTTGTAATTCCTAAAACCTCCATTTGAGTTTAATCACTTGTCTGAAAAATTTGGATGAAAATAACCCTTTAAAAGTCAGTATAAATAGGGCTCTCTGGTCTGTGTTTTTAATTAGAAGTGGTAAGCTTTTCTTTTATCAAATAAAGAGTGCTTTTTTCCTCTCTAGTTCTTTAAACCACTATTGTTTTTTTTTTTCTTTCATCTTCTAGAATTGATTTATGCAAAGTTGATCTATCTTTCAAGTATTTGAGAAAGTTAAATTATTTTGATGTTGTTGTGACCCTTAAGAAATGATTGGATTATATTATGAAATGATGAATTTATATCCTCACATTATGAAATTGAAACATTCTTGTACTGAAGTTACTAATTATTAGAAATAAAAAATTAATAATTCAGTTTACTTTTTTTTAGAAGAATTGATTTTGAAATTGTTATATGATATTTTCAAAATATATGCTCGTTTGTTGTCTTTGAGATAAAAATTTGACGCTATGAATATGATTATGAGATTATATTTGATATTGTTGATTATTGGGTCAGTAGGCTTGGTTGTTGGGTGAGGTGTGCACACCTACACTCTAATGAGTTATCACTATTAGTCTAGGGCTAGGTTTAAGGTCACAGGTCTCATTCAATATGAGACAGATGAGTGAATGGTATAGTCAACTCACATTGCGAATACCACTAAATGAAAAGCAAGGGTTATAGCAATGAAGTCTAACTTGTAAGCATCACCAAGCATATGGTTTTCTAAAGTAAAGTTTGGCTGTAAAATTGATTTATATCAAATGTTATTCCTTACTAATGACATATGAAAATGGTTTGTGGAACTTGTTGATTACTATAACTTATGAAGATTTCAAAGGGGTATTCTTTTAGCATACTCAATTTTATCTTTTACTAATTATTTTTATGTAAAGTAAAGGAATTATATTTATGGTTGGGAATGCAATTTTGGAACTCACTAGCTACTAGGATTTCATCTCACATTTTGTTAATAGCATTCTAAAGTAAAGAGCTATGGTTGGCAAGGAAAAGCCACACAATGAGTATCTTAGTTAAATTAGTATAGAAAATGTTGTAGTAGGATCATTGATGTAATAAAAGACTGTGATACTTAGAGATGGCATGTAGTATTGTTTATATTTTCAGAAGAGTTTTATTTTAAAATTTGTTTATGGATTTTTTTATAATTTACATAGATTATATGTTGGAGTTTTAATATGGATTGTTCATTTTAGCTTTTGTTGATGATAAATTGAGATTATGTTATTAGAAATGGTATTATTTTACTTATGGAAGTTCTAGATGTTACATTCACTCCATAGACTATGAACAAGATCTTAAGCCTTTGTAACATGTTTTGTCGTTAGAAAATCAAGAGCAAAACTCTTTATTGTAAATTATTGGTTCAAAATGTTTTTAGATCTTCTGGAATGTCCTATGTATAGGGGGAATTTTTGCTGGAATTTCTACAAAATGTTAAGGATTGAATCTAGCTATTAATTTATGAATATGATGTTGTTCATAATGAGAAAATTTAAAGAATGAACAAAAAAAAGTATTTAATTGGATAGGCTTATAGATGCCAGATTATTTTGTATTACGTGTCGGTTCATCCCTAGTTTTAAGGGCATAACATGATATCTCATTATAGCATGTATCTTGCTCTATAAATCAAAGGACATAATATTATAAGGGGCATATAATTGCTTCTTTTCCTTAACCCTTACTTGTTTGGTATAAGAAAGGAAACCGATGCTATTCCACTGTACAAAAAACGATATATGCAATATCTATAATATTTTTGTGATTATTATTCAATTATATCTATTTCTTATTATTATTATTATTTACAAATACGAGTGTTATTTGTTATTAATTTTTTATTTTATTTCTTTTTTAATACCTAAGATTCTGCATGTTAAACGGCTCTTAGTATTAACTTCCAATATCTAAAATTAAAAAAAAAAAAAAAAGGACCAATTACCAAAACCAAAATAAACAGTGAAATTACTTTGCTCTCTTTTTCTATTGCAAAGTTATATTCAAGATAGGTATAACATCTCGATAATTCTTATAGTTTATCTATTGCAAAAGTCATACTCGAGATGGATATAACATCTTAATAGGAAAACAAAAAGCAGCAGCAATCTCCTAATTATTTAACAGTGACAATGAAAAGGACTTGGCAATGTGTTCTCTTCAGATTCAAACAAAACTCTACACGCAAACAACTCATACAATTAACAAAATATGAGCTTTCTAGAAACCAGCAACTGATTGAACTAAACAAAAACGGGAAGAAAAACAGTGAAACCTACAAAACACATCGTTTTATGTCTTGGGGAGTTTTAATGAACTACAAACTAACCGACGTCCATTTGGCTATTAAAAGCAGTAAACTTATGAAGGAATAAAAAGAAAAAACACAATGCCCTTCTAACTAATTTTCACAACTTTTAAATTTATTTATTTTTTCTTTTTTATAACTGGTGCTCAAGATTATTCAAGTATGATGAAAAGATAGAAAGATGCACCTGTGCAATTCAGTTTCTGCCAAGTTGAACAATGGCCTGCTGCAAACTTCCCATTAGCATATCCACCATCGGCAGGTAATGGGTATTAAGAAATAACACATGAAAACAAACCTCAGGATATCTCATTATAGCTTCTTTCTCTCTCCCTGGATCAAGGGGCAGGATATTATAAGAGGCATATAATTGCTTCTTTTCCTCAACCTTAGTGTGAGCTTCCAACATCTAGAATTAAAGAGAAAGAAGAGAAAAAAAAAAGGAAGCAATTGCCAAAAAGAAAATGAACTGTGAAATTACTTGACTCTCGTTTTACTAGTCTATGTCAGACAATGACCAATAAATATGTCATTGTAAGATTTGTGAAGGACCAAAGGAGAATGAAGGCATCAATGAATTAACAACTTGTGCCACTAGTTAAAAATTAGCTTGTGCTTTTTTGCGAAGATTAAATTTAAGATGTCTTGTTAATTACTTACATCTAATTTCACGTTAATCTTGCTTCAACTGAAATTATTTGCTCTTTCAAGGGAGAAAGCATGAAAATTTTCAATATAAAGAACTCTGAAGAGAAAGTACTTTACAAAGTTGATGGGACATATCTATTCCTCAAGGCGCGTGGACAAAAAGAAATCTATTACTCAAGGCGCATGAACTGACCATAGCAGATTAAATTATAAAGTAATAGCTTGCAGTCACAGTAAAGTAACATCATTTGTGCAAATCATCATATTAATAATTTAAACCACCCTAAAAAACTTCTTCTTAATACTCCTGCAATTCTCAAAAATACATATCAAAGTATCAGATCCCCAAAACAACTAATTATCATTATTGTACTATATAATATTCTCTTGTAATTTTTTATTATCATTTCATTTGTCTAATTACATCACATAACTTAAGAGAAAAGCCACATTTTCCTTCAGGGCTAGTATTATTGAACAAGAAATACAGTAATGGGGCTTCTCACTTGGTATGTGCCATCATCCCAGACCAAAGAAGCAGAGTCTATGGAGCTACCTATGCTTCCACTAACGGTGAGTTTAAACGACAGCTTCTGCCCAATGGAACTGAAAGACAAAGTTGGTGGGTTCACTTGGATTTCGATTCCTGTTGAAGCAGTAATAGTAGCCTTGTATATGGATGCTGGGGAACCAACATTTGTGACAGTCCTAGTGAAAACTCGATTGATGGATACAAGAGAAGGGGTGGACACAGCAAAAGAAGGGTAGTTTAGGTCCCAAACACTCCCATCGGTGACTCCATCACAGCTACTGTTATCCCCAGTTACAATCTGTAGCAATCTCGTATCATAACTTTGTCCACATAAGAAATTCACATAGTCGGTTTCATTAGCATCGTATACTAAACCAGGATTTAGTGCGTTGATCGGATTTATATGGCCTGCTCCATATGCAAACTCAGCATCTGGGTTGACTTCAGATTTCATTGGCGTGGCTGCAAAGAGGATTATACAAATTAACGGTTAAGAAAGATAAAAATATTACGAGTGACATAGAAGAAAATTTCTTAACTACGCCAAGTCAATTACAAATAAACATATAAGTATATCAGACACATATTTTAGTTGGACTCATCTTTGAGGCCTAGACATATTTATGTATTTTTTCATGATTGAATTAGTCTGCTCATTTTTGGCATTTTGAAGACTTGAGGAGTGTAGCCATTACCTGTTGTCATAATTGCTGACTTAATTGCTGCAGGAGACCATGAAGGGTAGAAGGATTTGATGTAGGCAGCTAAGCCAGTGGCATGCGGGCATGCCATTGATGTCCCTGAGATGATGTTATACTCTACCTGTCTGTTGTCACCTTTAACTTCAGAAGGAGGAACATTGGGAGACCATGCAGCCAGAATTTCAACTCCTGGTGCTGCAATATCCGGCTATGATAACACAAAATTATCACAAAGCAAGTTAGTTAGACAATATTTAAATATATGATTCATGTAATTGTAAGCAGCTATAATAATCACAAGTATTTGTACAGAGGAAGTTACCTTGAGAATGTCAAGTGTAAATGGATTGGGACCCCTTGAGGAAAAGGAGGCTACATAAGGGGCAAAAGTATCGTTACCGTTGGTGCTTTTCAATATGGTTGCAGTTGGATTGCTGTGATTCATTTTAGAATTCATTAGGATTCGTTTAATGTTGTGTAAAAAGAACAAAAGTAGGTTTCTAATGATGATAAATACCTTGTGGTGGTCATGTAAGCATACAAGTTATTAGCATCCTTTGTGTTGATGTGAGATGCAGGCAAAGCAAAAGAGTAGCCTGTATCTTTGACTCCTTCACTGTGCATTACAAGTCCAGCTGCACCTGATGCAAACCCAACTTTCTTAGGTCCAAAAAAGCCATCACAAAGAACTATTTTTCCCTTCACCAAATTTTGGTCCAGTGAGTCTTCTAAGCAAAGGCTGCAGTTCAACATTATTGCAGTTGACAAAATTCCGTTTATCTAAATCAAAAAGGAGCAGAGACGTGCTAAAAAAAGAAGATAATACATTAGGGCCTTAGTTGCTATTGAAGTACCTGGATACAGAGCTATTATATCCTTTGAGGGTGTTTGGTACATCCCCACCGTAGATTATAGGATATTGATTACTACTCAGGTCGAAGGGATTTACTGAAACTCCCTGTAAATAACAGACAATCCTTACATTCTAAAGTAAACATGAAACTCCTTATCATTACATATAAGTTTTGACATGGGAGAAGGAAAGTTTTTAATTTACCTCATAAACCAGATTGTTCCCCAGCTGAATGTTGGTGAAGAACTTTCTGTCAATGGTTGTGGCAGCCACAGAAAGAGACCATGGTGAGAAATTGGTAATTGTTGCAGGTTTTGGACCACTATTCCCAGCAGAATTTGAGGTCAAGATTCCATGTTTCATAGCATGAAAAGCTCCAATAGCAATAGAATCATTGAAATAGTGTTTAGGTGCTTCACCTCCAAGCGAGAGGGAGATTATGTCAACCCCATCTGCTATTGCATCATCAAATGCTGCAAGAATGTCAGCATCCTGGCAGCCATCAGACCAGCAAACCTTATACACTGCAATTCTTGCTGATGGGACCCCTCCTCTTGCTGTCCCAAAGCCAAGACCATAAAGGCTCGCTGAGCCAACCAAGCCCCCAGCAGCTGTTGATGCAGTGTGTGTCCCATGGCCCTTTGAATCTATAGGAGACGGGATATCATCTTCTCTGAATTGTTTGTTATTGCGATAATATTTAGCTCCAATGATTTTACTGCAGACATAAAATTTTAAAGAAAATTTGTCAGTAGATGCAAAGAAAAAAGTTACTTCTGTTGTTAAAATGAAAAAAAATTTTAGGTACAAATAATGTATACTGTACAATGAGTTAATGAAAACTCATCAAAGCGAGTGTTTCACAGCGTAAGGTCTGATGACACACCCAATTTAATGAATTTCTATTAACAGCTTGCACTAGGTGACTGTGCATATATGATTCCTCAAGAAACAGAAGATATGATAGTGTACTTGTTGCAGGTGATATTGTAGCAGGCTCCCTTCCATTTGGTAGGTGGGGGACCAAATCCTGTGTCATCGAAGCTGCCGGACTCTGGCCAGATTCCTGAGTCAAGTACTCCTATAACTATATCACTTTCTGCGGTAGATCTATTCACTTGTTGAGGAAAGCCTATGAAGTCCCATGACCTTGTGGTGTGTAATTGTTTCTTTCCATTTGGGAACACAGAAACTACTCCTTCCATTGCTAGGAATCCAAAGATGATGGTCAGAATGCAGAACAGAATAGAACAAATCCTAATTATATGCGCAATCTCTCTTGTTCGAGAATATGCTGCTTTCGGGCGGGAAGCAAAGGAACTTCCGGGCAAAACAACTTAATTTAATGTGGTTACTCACCAGCAATTTTTTGCACCTCCTCCTCCTTAAGCTGCACAACAAACCCATTGATACTCCTCTTGAAACTATGAAGTAGAGCATCTGCTGCTCTATTGCTGAACACGAGATTTGAAATGTTACTGTTATAAACATCTCAGTGCCTCTCAATAGTCTAAAATTCTTCCTAATCCTTAAATTTTGAGACAAAAGTGAGCATCTTATCAACCAAATTCATTGTTTGCATTGCCTAATTAATGTACTTTTACTCCATAAACATACCTGCCAAGGGCTTTTTGGAGCATGCTCATGTGATGCACTGACTTGGGGGCATCTCCACTTGGATGGTTACCCATATACACAATATAAGTCTGCATCCAAAATAGACATTACATGAAAAATTATGAGAAGAAACAGAAGAGAGTATTCATCCAAAAAAGAGACAAACAAAAACAAAAGGGTTGAGTATAGCATAAACTTGCATGTTAGGCCCATAAAAGTATATCTAGATATAGTCATGACTAATTGAACTGTTAAAACCGGGCAAGGACGGAGGATAAACAGTGCAATATGGTTGGACATAAGGCTACTATTAAAAGTGATGACAGAGATATTTGCCTTTGTGTTCTCTTGAGAATCCGCATGGGTAGTCAGAAGCATGGCTGAGAGGGTGAGAATAAGAATCCATGAACATGAATACATTGTGCCTGCCATTGAAGAGATTAGCTCAATGCTTCGTATACGGAGGTTGGAATGATTCATATTTATATACACTCTTGCTGGTACACAAGACTTTTCTTTTCTTAAAGTTGATTATAGAACACAAGTATATGCTCTCAACACGTAGCTTCTTTATTAATATAACCAGGTAGGAAATACGAAATATATTTGCTAAGTTTGATGGGAGGATGTAACGAAAAACAGAGAACTTAAAATAAAGATGGATGGAAATAGGTGAAATAAAAAATGATTTTTTTATTTTTATTTTTTAAAAAATAATTTAATAAATAAAATAATAAATATAAAGATATAATAGATATTATATAAGTTAGATAAAAGAATTATGTTCATGTTAATATAAATCAAAGGAAAAGTCAATTGGCCTCAAGTCAATACATGACTACAGAACACTTTATATATTTTTTTATTAAATAGTTAATTAGAAAAATGTCCGTCTCATACTTAATAACGTATGAGAAGGGGGAAGGAAATTTCTATTACGCGTCAATGTAAAACCGGAGATAAAGTCTTTGTTAGAAATGACATGGAAGCAAGAGACTGCCATAATTTGTAGGTTAAATGATATCAACAGCTGGAGACCAATTTAAAAAGAAGAAAAGTATAACTATAGGTATGCAAAACTTGTTTTAATTTTTAGGAAACAATATAAAAATCTTATTGAATTTCAGATGACTTGTAAATAGTTTTTTTGAGTTTTTAAAATTAAAAATTAGGTCTTAAACTTTTAAACATTACAAGAAATAATTTTTTTTTGTTTTAGTTTTTCTTTGCAACGTTAGCTCATGTACAACCTGAGGCTTCCCATAATTGAGGTAGAAGGTTTTTATTTGTCCTTATTGTCAATATGTACAATTTAGAGCGTTATGAAAGAATCTGAAACGACATATAAAGTAACATAGTTAGGAAGAAAATAAACAGAAGGTGAATTGTAAAAGTTTAATAACTTAATTTTATTAAAAAAATTTAGAAGCTATTTACATATAATTTTAAATTACAAAGAAAAAACTTTTAGATACCTACCAATGTATAAGGAAATTGAAATGGAATCGAAAATCCCAAGTCAATCTCGCAGGAAGCATCTCTCTGTTCCACGAAAATTGTCATGCCCACGGGGGCTGGATGGAAGTCCCACATCGGATGGACCTGGGGAGGATGCTGAGCATATAAACGGGTGCGCTGCACACCTCAACAGCTAGCTTTTGGGGAGAGAGTAATGGCCCCGTGACAAAATGCACTTGGCGCTTTTCATTTTTTGATGTATATAATTGTTATTCGGTTGATGGAGACAGGGGATGAGAAATTTCGAAACCTTGTGGAGGAAGGTATTATAATAGCCTTTAGACATGAAATTATGTAGAGCGAAAAATTCTAAAATTCTAAATATTTTATTTGTGGTACTGATAATTTTGTTTTATATATTTTAAAAAATTTACAATGCCATCGTAATGAGAAGTTGCATTCAAATAATTAAGAAAATGTTGATTTGTTGCCACGTGGATTGTTAAATTAAAGAAAATGTTGACTTGTATAAAAATGAGCTGACATGGATTTTTGATGGCCAGTCAATGATGTTTCTTTTTCTTGGACTTCTTTGCTGATGTTAAGGCTATGTAGATAGAAGTTTGACGAAAATGCAAACAAGAAATAGAATAAAAATGGAATAACAAACATTATTTAGAATAATGTATCAGCTTATCTTTAGCAAACATTAAGTCTTCTTGGTGGTTAAAAATAAACAAAGAGATTTAGTTTAATAATAATGTGTTACACTATTTAAAATAATAAATGGGATTACAATTTTTTTACTCTATAATGTATTATATTATTTAGCCTATAAAATAAATAATTTGTTACTAGACTAAGTTGGTCTATTATTCTAAATAAATTGATATGTTTCTTTTTATAAGATTTTTAATAAAACTAAAAAATATCTTTTTATGCAAATAAATCTTAAAAAATTAAATTATAATTCAAAATATCATTATCAATGAAATCATAATTTAAAAATTTATTATTATTGATTAAATATTTTTATATTAAAAACTAAATAATACATAATATATTTTTATATATAATAAATATAATTTATTATATATAGAATATATTATATAAATTCTATTTTATATATTTATTATATATAAAATATATTATATATTCCCCCACCCAAAAACAACATTCCCCTCATACCGTGCCATACACTATAATAGATTTGACCATGGGTTGAAAAACACATTTGATCTAATAAGTTCGGTCCAAAAAAAAAGTTAAAAAAAAGACCTATTTTAAAAAAATTTCAATAAAATATGAGTAAAGCTCGGATTTTTTTAAGCCCAACTCATCTTTTTTTATTCTTATATTACAAATGTATATCTCACTCACCTTTTTTTATTTTTCTAATTCTTACTCTTTTATTTATTTTATTACAAAGAAGTAAAAAACCGACTGGAGAAGACGAGGGGAAGTGGGGGATCGAACCTCCAACACTCAGCCTACAAGCAGATGACGGTGCCATGGTGGCACAAAGCCCCTAGCACCCTTTCTTTTATTCTTTAAGTATTGAAATAATAATATTTAGTATAAAAATAAAAAAAATTATAATATGATGTAATAAAAATTACTAGTATTTAAATAAAAAATAAATTAATGAAAAATGATATATTACATAATATAGGAAATTGCAATATCATATAAGAAATGGATTTTAAAATAATATCATGCAATATATTGTGATTTTTTTAATTAGAATATCAAGTTTAATTTTTTTTTTTTTTGGAACTTAACCCGTTTTTTACTAGGCCTTATTTTTTAACTAATTTTTTATGAACTTAACTCATTTTTTCAAAAGTCTCACCCTTGATCAGGTTTACCTGCAATTCTCCCACCCCCCTCCAAAACACCCTTATAAAAATGTGAACATGTTTATTTAAAAAAAAATCATTTAAGCATATTGAGGTGGAATATTTTAGTGATTTGTTCTTTCTACTATAGCACACTAATAAAAAAAAGTATGAACAAAGTTAACTTGCTTAAATTTTAAGTTTAAATATTTAAGGTGGTTTTAGATGTATTTAATGAATGGTTATTTAATGTTAAAATTTTTTGTTTGAAAGGATTTAAAGGACTTAAAAAAAAGAAAATTAAATAAAAGATAGGTGGAGATCTGACATGAAAAAATAAGTCAATAAGCAATTTTCATTTCACATGAAGTGAACAAATAATTTATAAGATTTTAAAAAATAAAAATTTGAAAGATAAAATCTAGGTGGAAGACTGATGTTGAAACATAAGTCAATATATTGTAAATTTTTTTTAGATATTCTTATGGTATCATATCATTAATATTATCTCAAATGAAATATATATATATATATATATATATATATTAAAATAACATTCATACATTAATAATTTTTCATGATTTTTAAACCTACGGTCTACCCTCCTATAATATTGTGAGTCCCACGATAAAATATTGCAAAACTAATTGCCTAAACTCCTGTGCAGACAACACTTGCTGCACACCCAAGGAAAATCCCGCTAGCAAAATTCTAGCAATCCCGCCAAATCATTTAGTTTTCCTCCTCCACAAGAGCAAAATATTGAATATTCGTTCCTGCACGCCCAGAAAAATCTCACTTGCAGATGAATAATACCAATCTCGCCAAAATGTTTTATCCTCCATATGAGCAATTCTGAAGCTTTGAAGGTCTTTTTTTTAATCATCTTGACAATATCCAAATTTTCTCTCTTAAGAAGCATATATTTCCAAAACTTGTAAGATTCAACGTAAGGTGATAATTTTTTTTTTAACTTTATTTGTTATTTTTTCTTGATTTTAATTGAGTTATGTGATAAATTTTGATACAGAGTTTTTGGAAGTTACCGCGGAGCAGCAATTTGGGTGGTTCAATCACAAAATCCTAGCCCTATATGTATATATATATATATAGACTGGGGGCACTCTGCACAGTTTATCCCTTTTTTATCCTATTATTGAAATAGCATTTTTTGGTCCAGCTCTAAATATTAATGAATATTATATTTAGTTTATTTTATTTTTGTAGTTAATGTTTCTGTAACGAGTATTATTGACTATTTAATAAGTTGTTTTATGTCAAAAGAAACTATTCAATATATTTGTAATGCTTTAATTTTATTTTTTTTCTTAAGTTTTGATTGAGTTATATGATAACTTTTGTTATAGATTTTTTTTTTGGCTTTTTTATATATAAGTCTTGATTAATCTTAATATTGTCCAGACTGGATGAATGTGATGATTCACAACATGTGGGGAGAGAAACAAAGCATGACATAAGTGAAAAAGAGAACCTATGGGTGTAGACGCAAGTTTTGTCATTTTAAGTAAAGATAACTTTGACATTAAAGATATTTCCTTAAGTCAAATTATTAATAGTAAGGAAGAAGCTTATGTTTTATATATAGAGATGGGTATCATTTGAGTTTTTCAATAAGAAACGAGCTTATTTTGTTAAAGCTAATAAGATTCATATAAGAGAATATGTGTGCTCAAAGGAGGAATTCAAATATTTGGAAAAAAATAGTGGTGGTTCATTAAGTAAATTAAATACAATGATAAGGTGCTAAGCATTGGTTTGTTTTACTTTTATTGTTTGAATAAATAGATTGTGAAAAATCACTAAATTGATAACTAAGCATAATCATAAGTTTGTAAAACTAGAGCATAGATACCAAATGCATTCTACTAGAAACATGCCTGTTGTTAAGGGTGATTTTATTAGTTTTGTGGTCAATGCTAGAATTAGAACAAAGGACGTGTAGAGTTATTTGGGTGAAAACACTTATGGATTTGATAAGGTTGGATTTTCAAAAAAGAATTGCTACAATTTTATCAATAGCCAAAAGCTTAAATTGAAAGAAGAGGGGGGTGATCAAAGTTTTGGTTAATCATTTACAAAGTCAACAAAGCTAAAGATCCTATATTTTACTATAGTGTTCAATTCGATCAAGATTTACATTTAACAAATTCTTATGGAAGGATATCACAACTTGATCATGATTATTTTGGAGATGTATAGGTTTTTGATACTACTTATTGTATTAATAAGTATGGTTTAATTTATATATCATTTGTTGGGATAAATCATCATTGGAAAAATGTAATATTTGGTTGTACTTTTTTGATAAATGAATTACCAAAGTCATTTGAATGGTTGTTTGGGCAATTTCCACAATTTATGAAAAATTGACACAGAAAAAAATACTATTATTGATCAAGATGCTATGATGGCTAAAGAAATTGAGAAAGCACTTCTTGATACTTGGCATCGCTTATGCTTATCGCATATATCTAAAAAAAATCCATTTGACTTAGGATCTCTCAACTCCAACCCTAGGTTTCAATTATTGTTTCAAAAGTGTATGAAAGAATGTGACTTAAAAGAAGAATTTCAAATCACATGGGATGTAATGATTAATAAATTTCAAATCGTTCGATTATGGCTACTATCTTCTTAGTGGCTAGTTGTTATTGGACCATGTCTCATTAAGGGTTAGGTGAGAATGCTTTGATGGAGAGAGAATGATTATTCCATCATGCCAGTGGTTGGCTGTTGCTAAATGGTGTTTGGCAAATCTAGTTTAAGAGAGAGTTCTTTGATGGAGAAAATTATTTAGCATGGAGAGAGAAGAGGGATAAACAACTAAACATGTGTGAGGGAGTCTCTCCGCAAAAATTACTAGAGAATTGGAATTGTAGGTGAAGAAAATATCTTTAAAAATTATGAAAAATTATTAATATGAGGGCCCCATTTTAGTTGATTTAGACTTTTTTTATTAAAAAAGTATGAATGATGTGACAGTCTAAGAGTATTTAGGAATTGTTTATAAATTGTCTCCGTATCATTTGAAGTTGCTCTATATATGCATTCTGAGATGGAAGTCTATATTTGCCACAACTCAGCCTCATTAATTGCTCATGATAGATTTGCTTTAGTTGATTATATAGATTTCTCTACAAGAATACATATTTTGCACCATAGATTTCACCAAAAATTAAAGGAAAAAATTATATTAACTTCATTTTAACTCCCTTACTTCATTTATTTAAGAAAAAATTAGAGAGAAAATTAGCATGCATCAATAAGGGTGTTATTAGTTTGGTTTGGATCCACTTGGCATCTTATCCAATTTAACTTCCCCCCTTCATTTATTTAAGAACAAATTGGAAAGGAAATTGATATGCCTTTTAATAAGGGTGTTAGAAGTTCAATTCGGATCGATTTAGACAGCTACTTAATTAAATTAGACAATAAAAAAACTTAATTGATTTTTAAGAATTTTGCTTAAAATGACACTTTTGTTAGATATAACTAGCAAGGAACTTGATATACCTAAGCTTAATCTCTATTTTGTATACCTTCCTTGTAATAGAAAAAAAAAAAAAAACCTACTCAATTGATCTACTTAAAATGATAAATGTGAGAGTCTGGGAGATAAATCAAATTTATGTTCACAAGAAAACCTTACCAATACTAGCTATTGACTTTTTAAGCATATAAGAATTTCAATAATATGTCAATGTTGATCATCCAAGCACCTAAGAACTCCTAAAGAAAGTCAATATTCATAATTCTTCTTCTCATTACCAGCACCTTAACAATCGTTGAGAAACTTTAAAGTGTGGAAGCAAGTGTTTGCTGCAATTAAAATATGTTGATAAAGCATGCTAGTATTGCGGAGGCAAATTTCATAATTTCTTATATTACACCAGTGCAAAAGAAACAAATTTTCACTAAAAAATTCACCAAAATCAAAGAAAAAAGTAATTATATTAACTTCATTTTAACTTTCCTACTTCATTTATTTAAGAAAAAAATAGAGAAAAATTTGACGTGCATTTTAGTAGAGATATAAATAGTTCAGCTTGAACCAATTTAGACACCTTGGCTTGGATTATATTCCTTAAACCTACATCCAATGTTAAAGTATACACATCCCAAGAAAGCTAAAGAAAGGTTTGGTGATCCACTTGGAACCTTTAAACACGGATGGACAATGACCTTGAGTGTTGGAAAACGCCATAAGATTGATTAAGCCTTGATAAGTCTATTATTCCTATAAAGAAGTCTAGAGAAATTCACTCTCAAGTCTGGAATTTCCATAATTAAAGTCTCATTCATTCATCTAATCTAATTACAAATGGAGGCAGAATACATATATTTATAGTATAAGTTAAATTTACCTATTAGAGGAAAATTAAAAAACTAACTACATAATCCTAATTGAATGATCTAGAAATTAAGAATACAAAATAATAAAATCTTTTTAAAAATAAAAAAGGAAAGAGAATTTGCCTAATTAATTTTAATTTGCATCCAAATATGTAAGGCTTTTAAAAGTCAACATAAACCTTTTAGATAATGCATCTGCAACCACATTCTCCTTACCTTGTCTATATTTGATGACATATGGAAATGTCTCAATAAATTCTATCCATCTAGCATGCATTTTGTTCAGTTTACCTTTACCTTTGATGTGCTTCAAAAATTGATGATCTATGTGAATGACAAATTGTTTAAACCAAAGGTAGTGTTACCAAGCCTATAATGCTCATACAAGTGTATAAGGCTCCTTGTCGTATGTTGGATAGTTCAAAGTAGCCTCATTTAGCCTTTCACTAAAATAAGCAATTTGTCTCCCTTCCTACATCAAAACAACTCCTATACCAACTCTTGAAGCATCACACTCAACATATTAACTTCATTTTAACTTCCTTACTTCATTTATTTAACAAGAAAATAGAGAAACATTTGACATGCATTTTGGTAGAGATATAAATAATTCGACTTGAACCAATTTAGACACCTTGGCTTGGATTATATCCCTCAAACCCACATCTAATGTTAAAGTATACACATCTTAAGAAAGCTAAACAAAGGTTTAGTGATCCACTTGAAACCTTTAAGCACGGATGGACAAGGACCTTAAGTATTGGAAGACGCCATAAGGTTGATTAAGCCTCAATAAGTCTATTATTCCTATGAAGAAGTCTATAGAAATTCACTCTCAAGTCTAGAATCTCCAGAATTAAAGTCTCATTCATTCATCCAATCTAATTACAAAAGGAGGCAGAATACATGTATTTATAGTATAAGTCTAATTTGCCTATTGGAAGAAAATTAGGAAAATAACTATATAATTCTAATTGAATAATCTAGAAATTAAGAATACAAAATAATAAAAAAATTTTAAAAAATAAAAAGGAAAGAGAATTTGCCTAATTAATTGTAATTTTCATCCAAATACGTAAGGCTTTTAAAAGTCAGCATATTAAGCTTATAATAGTATTATTTAAGCCTAAATAAATCAATCTATATATGGCCCTTAGTCTAAACTCTTTAATTTGTAAAATTTTAACCCAAAATAACTCTAGCAGCTTTATTTTTAACCCAAATAATGTTAATGATGTCTTGATTAATGCTTGAGCCAAATTTGTCAATATCTTGCTTAGCCTAAGTCTCTTGAACAAATCCACTTAATACTTTTTTAAATCTGTTAGCCCCAGCCCTTGCGATAGGTCCAATTGAAAGATGTAAAGAATCATTTAAAGGTTTTGAATCAACTTGTTCTCTTAGGCTAGCTAACTTTGTCCTATGATTCGCATCATCCCCTTTCTCTTTAAAAATATTCGTCCTCAAATCTTCACTTACATCAAAAGGAGATAAATCAACAACATTAAAAGTAACAGTAACGTTATACTTATTAGGGCAATCAATTTTCTAAGCATTGTCATTGATCTTCTCAAAAACTTGAAATTGCCCATTATGAGCCAAATTAGATTTCCTTTGAGTTAGAAACCTCCCCTTTCTCATATGCACCCAAACCCCATCACTAAGCTTGAAAGTAACATGTTTCTTTCCTTTGTTTGCCTTGGATGCATATTTATCATTTTTCTTTTCAATTTGCTGCTTAACATACTTATAAATTTACTTCACCAATTCAACCTTCCTTTTCCCATCAATACTTGCTCTCTCATCAATAGTTAATGGTATTAAATCCAACAAAGTTAGGGGATTAAAACTATAAATTATTTTAAAAGGAGAAAAGGTAGTAGATGAATGAACACTCCTATTATATGCAAATTTAATAAATGACAAGCAATCTTCCTAATTCTTCAAATTCTTTTGAATGATAGTTTAAAGCAATTGAGTGAAAGTTATATCAACAACTTCAGTTTGACCATCAGTTTATGCATGACAAGCTATAGAAAATAACAATTTAATGCCAATATTTTCCCACAAGACCTTCCAAAAATAACTAAAAAACTTTATATCTCTATTAGAAACAATGTTTTTAAGAACATAATGAAGTCTCACAATCTTTTTAAAGAATAAATCAGCAATATAAGTGAAATCATTAGTTTTATGGTATGAAATGAAATGAGTCATTTTAAAAAATCTATCAATAACCATAAATATTGAATCCATTCCTCTTTTTAACCATTACCTGCACCTAGTGAATATGTCTACCCAAGGTTCACTAGGTGCAGGTAATGGTTTATATAAACCATATGGTAAAACTCTAAATTTAGCCTTTTTGCATATCATGTATCTATTACAAATCCTTTCAATGTCACATTTCATTCTAAGCCAAAAGAAATGTTCATGCAATGCATCTAAAGTCTTTTTCACACCAAAGTGTCTCATTAATCCTCCCCCCATGGGCTTCCCTTACAAGCAATTCACGCATAAAACATTAAGGCACATATAATTTATTCTTTCTAAACAAGTAACTATCAAGTCTATAAAACTTATCAACTACTCTCTTTTCACAAGCAACAAATATTTCAGTAAAATCGATATCATTAACATACAATTCTTTGATATGTTCAAATCCTAACAACCTTGTATTTAGAGAAGTAAGAAGAATATACCTTCTGGACAATGCATTTGCAACCACATTCTCCTTGCCTTGTTTATATTTGATGACATATGGAAATGTCTAAGTGAATTCCATCCATCTAGCATGCCTTTTATTCAGTTTACCTTGACCTTTAATGTGCTTCAAAGATTGATAATCTGTGTGAATGACAAATTATTTAAGTCAAAGGTAGCATTACCACGTCTATAATGCTCATACAAGTGTATAAGGCTCCTTGTCATATGTTGGATAGTTCAAAGTAGTCTCATTTAGCTTTTCACTTAAATAAGCAATTGGTTTCCCTTCCTACATCAAAACAACTATACTAACTCTTAAAGTATCACACTCAATCTTAAAAGTTTTGTTAAAATTAGGCACTGCTAATATAGGTGCAAGACACAACTTATCCTTAAAAACTTTTAAATACATGATCTTATGCTTTGCCCCATTTGAAGCCAACTGATTTTTTAATGATTTTAGTGAGTGGTGTGGCAAGTGTGTTATATCCTTCACAAACTGTTTATAAAAGCTAGCTAAACTATGAAAACTTCTTATCTTTATAACGCTTATAGGTGTTGGCAATTTTTTTTATTACTCTCACCTTTTTCTTATCTATTTCTACTCCTTTAGAACTCATCACAAAACCAAGGAAAACAATCTTATCCATGCAAAAACTACATTTCTTAAAGTTAGCATACAACTTTTCCTCTCTCAAGATATCAAGCCCATGACATAAATGATTTAAATGTTCATCAAAATTTCTACTATAAATCAAAATATCATCAAAATAAGCCACAACAAACTTTCCAATTTATGCATGGAAAATATGATTCATTAACTTCATGAAGGTGCTAGGTGCATTAGTTAGTTCAAATGGCATGACTAACCATTCTTACAATCCATACTTTATTTTAAATACAATTTTCCACTCATCTCCTTCCCTCATCCTAATTTAATGATACCTAGATTTTAAATCAATTTTTGAAAAGACACTAGACCCATGCAGTTCATCAAGCATGTCATCTAATCTAAGTATGGGATGACGACACTTTACAGTGATATTATTTATAGTTCTGCAATCAATGCTCATCCTCCAAGTTCTATCTTTCTTTGGCACCAAAAGTATTGGAACCGCATAGGGACTCAAACGTTCTTTAACATATCCCTTGGCCATGAGCTGTTTAACTTGCCTTTGAATTTCCTTTGTCTCTTCCTGGTTAGTTCTATAAGTTGGCCGGTTAGGAATTATTACTCCAGATGTAATACCATATATATCTAACCCAATTCATGGCATTCATAAGCTCCCTTTCATCATTTTCATAAGAGTACATGGAAAAGGAACCAACAATAATGGATTTAATCGCCCTGTGTCATGCTAAAAAATTTCAAATCAATGACACGTGGACTGTGTAGGTTCATACCATGCATCCTCATATTTAAATATATTATTACAACTCATTTTCATCACAAAATCTTGCTCATAACTCAAGGAATCCCAAATGGAGCATGAATTGAACTCATTGAATTTCGGCCAGATTTGCCACCATTCTATCTAAAATTTTGAAAAATCATAAGTAAATCTAGAAAAATTAAAATCATGTAATCTTGGTCATTTTGAAAAGTTTGGGATGTCTAATTTATGCTAAAAATAGGGACAAGTCATAACATCCCACACACCAAACGTTTGACACGTGAAATGGTCTGGAGGTCGGATTAGGTCCTAATGCTGTCACAGTTTATTGATATAAATTTCAAAAATGTCCAATTAATTTCACAAAATTCCAAATTGAGTGAATGATACCAATATGTAAAAGATGAGAATATTAACTAGAGGGAAAAAATAACTCCATACCAGTTCAAGCTCACCTAGACCCTGAATGTCGATCAAACAGTGACTAAGGTTTAGTTGGACGCCTGACATTGGACTGAATCTTTGAAAATTCGTATCTCCCTCTCTAAACCTCCAAATGAGGTGCTTCTAATTGAATCAAGTCACTGGGAGTGTTTAGTTTTTTTGTATAAAATTTTGTG
The DNA here is from genome assembly GCA_032878935.1 of Erythrophleum fordii. NCBI lineage: Eukaryota > Viridiplantae > Streptophyta > Magnoliopsida > Fabales > Fabaceae > Erythrophleum > Erythrophleum fordii. The sequence goes on along the minus strand of JAVQMF010000054.1, from coordinate 22,359,812 downwards.
GCAATTGAACATCATTTGTCCCATGAGTGACAGAGTTTAATTTCGAACTAGTGCTACAGTACCAAAGACCAAAATCAGAAAAATTTTTAACTTCAATAATTCGCCAAATATTCTATAGACCTCCAAAAATTATCAACTTTAGCTTCTCAAAAATATCTCAATAAGCTCTAGATTCATGCCAAATTTTAGACCAAGAAGAGTTCATTTGGATAAAAAGTGATATAGCCTCCTAAAATGATAAGTTTTTGTTCTATATGGGTAACCAATTTGTCTAAATGGCTTTTTTAATTGTTTGGCACTTCTTGGGTAAGTTTTAAAGTATAAATATGACTTGTAGAGATTGCCCAAGTGATCCCAAACCTCATGCATTTCATTTTGGTCTCTCAACATCTATTTGTGCATAGTTACATCAAATCATCAAAAAGCCAATTTACATAATTCCATTACTTTAGTGCCATATAAAGTCTACATCATATTCATACATCATTTTACACTTGTTCATGGTCTTACATCACAAAAACATTACATGCATTATTACATTGACATTCAACCACTACGTAAAGTACATAATATACCAAAATAAAGATGTTCATTATCCTTGGCTTGCATCTCCTTGACTTGGAACACCACCTAAACAATTCAAGGATGAGGGGGAAAGGGGAGGGAGATTCCAAGAATCTCAATAGCTCACACACCCACTCACACCACATTCAAGGTATACATACATCAAATTCATACTATATAAGTATAAAGTGTGTAATAAATTCCATTCCATGCCACATTCACCTGTCAAGACCACTTTCATGCTCTAGGGACTTTTGGTTTAGCCTCACCCTATTTCTAGGAGTTTTGGATTTGCCTCACTCTTGGCCTAGGGACTTTTGACCTAACCTTACCCATTCAAGGGACTTTTGGCCTTGTCTCATCCAAGTCATGAGACTTTTGGCATCTCCTCACCTTCATCAAGGGCCTTTTGGCATCACCTCACCCTTATGAGCTCTTTCCACATCCATAGTCATTCAAGACAACAAATTAGTACTAATACACAACAAGGATCAAGTGGCATGTTATCAAGCATCAAGAATGCATGCAAGCACACGAAGACATACATATGCACACAAGAATGCAAAGAGAATGAGGTGGAGAGTTACCTTTTAATTTATGTAAGCTCACTTTGCAATTTCCTTCCCCTCCTTGGTTTCACAAGAGCACTTAGGTGGAGTAAGGTTCTCTTGACCTAGACATCACAAATAATACACAATCACATCCTTGAAGCAAGCTAAGACATTAAACTAAAGCTTATCATATATTTGGTTTCATAATAGACATATTAGTTCCATAAATGGCCTATTGAAGCAATTCATATCAGTCAAGTGCTAGGCTCCATTCTCTTGTTATTTTTAGACTTCTTGGACTCATTTAAGGTCCTTGGAGCTATCACATATTCAATTGCACCATTGAAAGACCAAGTTGCTTCATAAGGCACCATTATGGACACCATTGTCTCATCTCCCAACCTATGGCTCTTAAATTTTTCTCAATGGTTTCTTCTATCTTCTAACATCATATAAAGTCTCAAACCAAGGTTAGAACAATTTAAAACATCCTCTAGCCTAATGAACCTAGCTTAGCCGAAATATGCACCATAAGGAAGGTTCATGGACTTTATGATTTTTCCTTGATGGGAGAGCTACTTGAGAGGCTTTCTAGAGATCTTAGGAACTCAAGGGAACATTCAAATAGCCACAGGAAACATTCAAATAGCCACACACCAAATCAGATTTTGCAAAACCCTAGAAAGCACTACACTTTTCTAACTTATTTTCCTTTGGTTTTTTCTTGAATTTCTTGCCATATTCTTAATCCTTACACTCTTTTTCCTAGGTTCTCTCTTGATTCTACCCAAAATCCAGCCCCTCCTATCCCATCCTAAGTTGGCCGAAACATACAAGAAGAAGGGACAAGAATAGGCTACCATAGGAATGAGATTTTACCTTGTTTTTCCTTAGTTTCTTGGATGTTTCTTCCCTTGGTTGGCTTCTCTTCTCCAGACACGAAATTTCCCTCCTTGGCCTGACCTCAAAATAGAACCAAATCATTCAAAAAATTCATGAAAAGAGAGGAGAAAGAGAGGAGAACAAGATTGGAAGAAGATGCAGCAAGAAATTCCATGAAATTACCTAGTTTCTCCTTGGCTTTCTTCCTTTTTTTCTCCTCCCTCTTATGCACCTAAGAGAGCTGAAGATTTTTTTTTATTTTGGGCAGAAAAGGCCATGCTTATTAAAGAGGAGAAGAAGGGAGAAAAGTGTGGAACTCTTTAGAATATTCAAGAAACCATAAATTCCAATTTTGCCCTTCTGTAATAGCAATTTCATTTTAGCTTCGTTTTAGCTCCTTTTTTATAACCGTCTTTTCCATCATAAAATTTAGGTTCCCAATTTAATAAAATGCCTTTGGAATCACTCAATTTGGAGTTAAAACCTTACCGAACGAATTGGTTAAAGTTCAGGTCAACTGACATTAAAAAATATAAACCGGAGGAGCTTTACCAGTCTCGGGGCTTCCCATAGTTTTTGGGGCCTCTGAGAACCTTGGGCAACTCAAAAATTTTATTTAAAAATCCCTCCTATGTGGTTTTCCAAAAGTTACACTTATTTACGAAAATGCCATTACGTTCCGTTAGTTTCCGTCGCAAATTATTTCTCCATCCTAACTCCATTTTTCTTTCTATCTGAGCCTAGAATTATTATTTTTAGGAATCTAGGACTCAACTCAAATTTTCTTGAGATATTATCTAGGTCATTTCAGAGGACTTACTTTTACATGACTTATTTTGTAGTTTTACGAAATTTACGTTCGTTACACCAGGAATGAAGTCAATCTGATATTCAATGCCTTTAATGGGTGGTAACTCACTGGGAATATTTTTGGGAAACACATCCTTGAATTTTTGCAATAAAGGACTAACAACACTAGGAAAAGAAGGATTAAGGTCGTTAGTGTTCAAAAAAGCCTTTTTTATAAACAAGTACAAGCAAAAGCTGTTTAGTAAGATAAACACTTCTCACTTCATTTTCTTTTGCATAAAAACTCACTTTTCCTCTTTTTTTCTCTCCAACTTCTACTCCTTCTTTTAAATTTTTTTTGAAACTTTCAGCTTTTCTCTCTTTTTCTCGCTCATTTCTTTTTTATCTCTCTCCTTTTTTTTTAGATTGCTCTCTTTCTTATCTCTTTCTTTCATCATCTTGAGCTAATGCTCATATGCTTGCTTTGGTGTCAAAGGTACAAAAGTAATAGGTTTGTTATTCATTACAAAGGAATATTCATTGGTAAACTTGTCATACCATATCTAGAGGCTACTTAATATACATGTCAAAGGGTTCAAAGAGTCTATTTCAATAAAATGTGCATTTTAGTTAGCAAAAATATCCGACACGAAAAGCCAAAATAATTCATTACTTGCCAAATGAGTTATATGAGCTTACCATATTTTTTTTTCCATCCTTAACACATGTGCTCAACCAAAAGTAATTCAATTTAGAGCCCAAAATTTGAATCTAAGCCATGATCACGAAATGGCATGTTGCTTCACATTTTTTCAAGTTTTTGATATTCTAATATGAATTTTGAAAAATTATAATTAATTCTAAAAAAATTAAAATCACGTATATTATACCATTATGAAAAGCTATGGATGTCCTCTAATGACCACAAGAATTTCATATCAAAATAACTAGGTTTGCCTTATGAAAACTAATGGAACAATAACATTAGTCTGGGTAGTGTCCTGTAACTGAACTCAAACTTCAGAAATTCATATATCTTTTAATAAAGATCCAAAAGGGGTGCTCTCAGTGGCTATAGAAATTTTATGATGTTTAGTTTATGTATATAAAATTTTATAAGCATTAGATTCCATCTGACCCATGAATGACATAGAAATTCAAACTGACTACATAAACAGTAACCTTGACAATTCTGCATAATTTGACCAAATTTAAAAATTCATAATAAATTCTCTAGAGCTCCAAATTAGGTATTCTTTAACTCTATGAAAAACTCTAAATGAGATCTATATTCATGGTAAATTTTATACACAAAATCATCCAATTATTCAGTTTGTGGTTCAGCTCAAGATTTAATCATTTTTAAAACCATAAAGGGGTCTTAAATGAATCAAATGGTCTTGTACTTAGTCCACAACCATTTGGGCATATCCAAAAGTATAAACACAGCCTATGAGAGCATCCCAAATGATCCAAATCATCATACATCTCAAAACCACTTTCCTATATGGCTTTTATACACACTTGCATCAAGGTTTTATGGTGTAAAAAACTCACATATTCATTCCTTTGACTTCAAAATTGATACATACACCATAGTTACATATATTTAATCATATTCAAGTGTTTACATCATATATATATATATATCATATAGTTACAAACTTTGACTTCAAAATGCTTAATTTTCTATTCTATTGTCAAAGTATCCTTATTCATGAAGTTTGACTCTTATTTTTAGCTCCACTTAGCTTACCTAGATATGATTAGACATATATGGAGAAAGAGTGAGATTCAAAGAATCTTAATAACTCTTTTATCCTTTCAAACATACATATATGAAAATATTTCATGTCAAAGAATGCAAGCATGCTAAGAAAGCTTCTAATAAACATATATAAGCATAATTCCATGTCACATAAGTTCATACAAGTCAAACATAGGCCCTAAAGGATATTGGTCTATCCTTATCCATTTGTTTTAGGATTTTTATACTTGCCTCACCTACTTTTAAGGAATTTTGACTTAGCCTCACTCTTTCTTGAAACTTTTAGTTTAGTCTCATCAATTCTTAGAGACTTTTGGCTCATCCTCACCTATTCTAAAGGACTATTGGCATAACCACATCCATTCAAGCCATCTTGTACTCAAATTGCATTTAAAGAAAAAAAACATAATAGTACCAAGACATTCAATCAATAGCTCAAGACATATTTCATGCTTTAAACATACACACAAGCATCCCAAGATAATCAAACATCCAAAAAAATGTATGCAAGAAATGTTAGAGAGCTACCTTGTGCTAAGAATCATAATTTTTCCTTTGCTTTTTGCTTCCCCTTTTCAACCACACACTTACACCTAGGAGAATCTTGATTTTTTTGGCCTAGACATATCAAACAAGACTTAATTTAATCATCAAAACTACTTTTAGCTTCACTTAAATTCCATACAAGCCTACTTTCTCTTATAACATCATTATGGTTCCATACAAGACATAATAAAGCAACTTTTAAAATTCATGATCTTGGTTCCAATTTCTTATTCATTCTAGATCATATGACTCCATTTAAACTCATTAGAGTCATCACTAATTCAATTCAAGGAGTCTAAACTCAAGTTGCTTCTTTATGTCTTAAAATGGAACCTAAATTTTCATCCTTAAACCATGGTTTCTAAATTCAAACTAATGATTTTCTTGGTACTAGTTATATCTAAGCCATTCCTATCCTCAATTAATTAAAACTCTCCTTAGGTACTTGGACTATTCTTGGCCAAGACATGTAACCATATGAGCACCCATGGATTTTGCTTGGTTTTTCTTAGGGAGTTGGCATTAGTGAAGTTTCCTAGATATCTTATGGACTCATACATACTCTTACATAAACTAGACTATCCTTAAAATGCTTCAAAATTGGTTAGGTGCAACAAAATCCCTATGTTCCATAACTTGAATTTTAATGGTTCTCTTTTCATTCTAATTGCATATTCTTATTTCTCATATCCTAGAACCCTTGTTCCTACCTTGCTATGGCTTCAATTCCTTCCCTATTTAATGGGCCTAGGTCTGCTAGAAAATCACGATAAGAGAACAAGCAAGAAGAGGCAACAGGAGGCCATGGTTCTTACTCTGATTCAAAGTTTTTTCAAGGAGCTTTTACTTGCTTCTAGTCTTTCCTTCCAATTCTCTTTTTCACTTGCTAGACCAGCCATAGAACAATCTCAAATCAATCATCAAAACTATAGGAAAAGATAGGGAAAAAAAAAAGGAAAAGAAGGTGGAAGCATGAGAAAAGCTTGATTTCTTACACTTTTTGGTTAGTTTTCCTTCTCCCTTGTTCTCCCTCTTGTGCATCTCTTGGAGTTTACTTGTGCTTTGTTTCAGACCAACAAAATGTTGGTTCAAAAATAAGGAGGAGGTGGGATGTGTTTTATAAGATGAAAGGCTAAGTTATAACCTTTTCAAAATTATAATTTTGTCCTTTTTCTTGGTTCTTTCCATTTGGGTTCATTTTATCTCTTTTTTTATAACCATATTTTTTATCATGAAATTTAGGTCTTATAATTCATAAAATGTCTTTGGTTTTAGCCAAATTGGATCTAAATCCTTCATGAATGAATCGATCAAAATTTTGGTCAACCGATACTCTAAAATGGATACCAGATGAGTTTTAGCCATTCTAGGGGTTCTTATAATTTTTAGAGCTTTTGAGAACCTCAAGAAACTTAATTTTTCTATTTAAAGATCTTTTTTTTAAGTTTTTTTAAAAAGTATCCAAAATTATGAAAATACCACTGGTTTTTGTATACTTTTATTTAGTTACCATGGCTCTAGTTTTTAGACAACCTAAACATTGTATCCTCATTTTCAATTTTTTAAATTATTGTCCTAATTTTATTTGACCTCAAATCTTTCTATTTAGAGGATTTCCTTTAGTAATTAGTTTAGTTTAGGGCGTTCTAGAATAAATCGGTATTACAAAACCTATCCTTAGTTGCCTTTTTATCAAACTCCCAAGGTTTTCCTAATAGTATATGCCCAGCATATACTATTAGGAATTAGGGGACATCACACAATTGAGAATAAAACCAAAACTTATCTATCAACTTTAATTTCTCCACATTCATTCAACCACTGTAGCTTGTATGGTCTAAGATGTTTAGTGGTAGACAAATTCAATTTCTCAACTAAAGTGGTACTAGCTACATTAGTACAACTTCTACCATCAATAATCATATTGTATACCTTATTGTTTATAAGGCAATGAGTATGGAAAAAGTTCTCTTTTTGTTGCTCCATGTCATCTTCTTTAACTTGAAAATTTAAAACTCTTCTAGTCACAAGAGATTCTCCCTCTACTACATACTCAACTCCATCATCACTGGCATCTTCAAGTGAAGGCATAAAATCATCACTTTTGCTTTTAGTCACCACATCCACATTATTTTTCATTAACATGACTCACTTGTTAGGGTATTGTGAAGTTATATTGCCTATTTCCACACATTTGGAATATTTAATATCTCTATTTCTAAAGAATTAGAAATCAGATTTACCTTTGCCCTTTGTTGAAACCTTATCCTTGCTTTTGGAATTCTCCTTGGATATAGCTTTTTCCTCCTTTTTCCAATTCGACTTCAATGAAAAACTAGAGCTTGAGATGTATTTTACTGCTCCTTTATACTTGAGTTACCTTTCAATCTTCATTGCCATATGCTCCATGTCTTCTAACTCCACATAATGTTGTAACTCTACTATATTAGCTATATCTCTATTTAACCTACTTAAGAATCAAACCATTGTGGCTTTCCTATCTTCCTTCACATTAGCTCATATTATAGCTACTTCTATCTCCTTATAATATTCCTTCACAATTTTAGATGAGGGTTTGCAACTTTTGATAGATGTCTTTATAGTAATAGCTAGGAATAAATTTTCTCCTTCTTATAAGGGCTTTCATTTCCTCCCATGTTTCTACAGGTCTCTCACATTTCTCCTCTAATTTAGAACCAATTTATCAGACAAATGATTGCATAATCAATAAATTCATCAAAGCCAACTTCACCTTCTTTTTTTTTCCTATAAAATAATTATGATACTAAAAAATCAACTGTATTTTTTTCTCCCACTCCAAATAAGCTTCAAGGTCATTTCTACCTTAGAAAGAATGTATTTTTATTTTAATGTTCTCAAGGCTTCCATCTACCCTATTTTTGTTTCTTGGAGCATTTCAGCTATTTCTTTTTTCATACCTAATTCCTCTAGGCCTATTTCTACCCAGCTTAACTACGTAATCAAAATCTTCTTCACTACTACCTCTTACTTCATTTTTAGATTTAAAGTTATCCATAGACATATCCCTATGCATATTATTTCTTATAGAATTAGGACTTATAGTAGGTTGCCTTCTTTGCAAGTTTGCAATCATTGTATCTTGCTTATCCATTCGATCCTTTATTCCTCTAAGAACCACATTAAGGCGTTCAAACTACTGTTGCGTGGCTTTTATAATAAAGTCTATGTTCTGTTAGCCTTCACTAGATGTTTCATCCGTGTTAGACATTTTGGAAAGCTACAAAAAATTTTGTTAGTAAAATAAAGTTCCTCACAATTTTTTCTCACGTGTTTACCCTTAAGAGATGACACTCAACACTCGTGTTTGACTCTTTATAGGATTTTCTCGATGCTGGTCTCACACCCTTTTTCCTTTTCCACTCTTAAGTCCATCTCTTGGCTTTTCAAAGTGACTAGACAAGTGGATCAAATGCTATCATAATACTTGTAGAATCAATTCAATACTCAGAGATTTTGAAATAGTAAAATGTGGATATTGAGAATTAGGGAATCAATAATTCAAATGATAAAAATTTTGTAGAAATTTAACCTAGGTCAAGCAATATATTTGGAACAGCACAATTTTTTGCTTTTTCTATCTTTTTTTTAAAGAATAGTACAAAGTTATTTTTTTCCTCTTTTTTTTTGCTATATTCCTTTTTTTTTGTTTTCCTTTTTTTTATTGAAATATAAAGAAAATACGAAAATCACACAAATAAGACATAAACAACCAAATTAATTTGAAAAGTCCTGAATGACATGTCCAACTAGAAATGGTTGTATCTTGCTATAGAAAGCTTTAATTATGTGATTCCAAAATGACCAAAAAGATGAGATTCTAAACTATGAAAATGACTTATTAAATGTTGAAAAACTTAAAGGAAAACATGACAAATAGAGGCACACACAAAAAAGTGACGTCCAGACATGAAGAAAATGAATAGACATAAGAACAGAACACATAATAAAAAAAAATGAAGACACAGAAAAATACAAAGATATGACTTGAGTTTAAAATTGAAGCTTTGATACCAAAATGGTACAAACCCACAAGGATTAAATTCCTCAAATCCACAAACAATGTTAAAGTATATGCACCCCAACAAAGTTAAACAAAGGTATGATAATCTACTTGAAGCCCTTGAGCATAGACAAACAAGGACCCCGAGTGTTGAAAGACACCACAAGGTTAATCAGGCCTCAATAAGTCTGTTAGTCCTACTAAGAACCCTAGAGAAATTTACCCTCAAGTTTGGAATCTCTAGAATTAAAGTCTCATTCATTCATCCAATTTGGTTATGAATGAAGGTAGAACACATGTATTTATAATGTAAATCAAATCTGCCTATTGAAGGAAAACTAGGAAACTAACTGTATAATCATAATTAAATGACTTAAAAATTAGGAATACAAAATAATCAAATTTTTTAAAAAATAAAAAAGGAAAGAGAATTTATCTAATTTATTCTATTTTTTATCCAAATACATAAGGCTTTTAGAAATAAGCATATTAAGCTTATAATAGCATTATTTAGGTCCAAATGAATCAATATATGTATGCCCCTTGATCCAAACTCTTTAACTTGTAATATTCTAACGCAAAATAACTCCAACAACTCCATCTTTAGCCCAAATAATATTAATGATATCTTGATTAATGTTTGAACCAAATTTGTCAAAATCTTACTTAGTCCAAGTCTCTTGAATAAATTTACTCAATATTTCTTTAAATCTTTTAGCCCTAACCCTTGTAATGAGTCCAATTAGAAGATACAAAGAATCATTTGAAGGTTTTGAATTAATATGTTCTCTTGTATTAGATAACTTTATCCTATAATTCTTATCACACCTTAATCAAGTAAACCGATTAAATCAGATGATAAAAAATCCTAAATAATTTTCAAGACTTTTGAATTAAATGACATTATGTATCTAACTTTGGTCTTTATCTTGTTCCTTTCCTACTCTTAATTTTCAAAATCTTATGCCTTTGTTGTAACAAAAAACAGAAACCTACTCAATAGATCTACTTTAAATGATTAGAATCAAACCAAATCAAAATGATACATAGGCAATTCATGGAAGATGGTTCACAGAAGTAGAAAGAAGGACTATTGCAAAATTTTTTAACAAATCAGAGATTTTTTGGAGAAAGAAAAATTCAATCCCCAAAAATATAACAAATAATTAACTTTAAGGACCAAACTGACATTTTGACCTTAAAAAATTGACTTGTTGTGAAGATAATTGTGAGAGTAAAAAATATACTAAAAATATTGATAATAACAAATAAGCACTATTAAACAAATTAAGAGCAAATTGTTGTTTTCATCACTTAAAGATGATTATCTTGTTAATTTCGTCATCCGAAGTATAATTCTCTCAAATTAATCCTTTGATAATTTTTTTAATCATTTTTGTCTTTATATCTATTAAAAGTCATAGGACTAAACTTTTCAATTGAATCATTCAAAAGAATAAAAATAATTAAAATTTATCAAATGATTAAATTAAAATAAATATATATTTTAAAAGATCAAATTAAAAAATTAGTCATATCTTTTCAATGAACGTTAACTGATCATGTTGCAGCCTCCTGCTTGCTTGCTGGTATAAATTGTAGCTCTCAGGCACTTTCATTTTGCTAGCTTGAAAGTCACTCCCTGCAACAATACATCACCTAGGTAAGTGATGAGAGACCCTCTAGGAACCTTGTCCTAGGAACCTTCAACAAAATGATACTTTGCCTGAGACCGGCTAGAAAACAAGAATGTTGGTCAAAGGAAAGACCCTAAGAGAACTTGTCCCTTAGAACCCTAGCCTTAAGACGCCACAAAGGAAGACCAATCCTTTGATAAGTCACGTGAACTCTCAGAGAACACAAAGAAGCAAAAGCCTCACAAATAAAATGATGAGAGACCCTCTAGGAACCTTGTCCTAGGAACCTTCAACAAGATGACACTTTGCCCGAGACCGGCTAGAAAACAAGAATGTTGGTCAAAGGAAAGACCCTAATCTTGTCTCTTGATAGCCTCAAGACGCCACAAAGGAAGACCAATCCTTTGATAAGTCACGTGAACTCTCAGAGAACACAAAGAAGCAAAAGCCTCACAAATAACTGAATAATACTCAAATTCATTCATGTCTTTTAACATCTCAAATCCTATCAATCTAGCGTGCATGGAAGTAATCAAAGTGTAACGCCTAGACAATGCATCCGCTACAACATTTTCCTTTCCCTGCTTATGCTTAATCACATAAGGGAAGGTTTCAATAAATTCAAGCCATCTTGCATGTCTTTTGTTCAATTTACCCTGGGACTTAAGAAACTTAAGACTTTCATGATCAGAATGGATAATAAATTCTTTAGGCCACAAATAATGTTGCCAAGTTTCTAAAGTTCGTTTCAAGGCATACAACTCTTTATCATATGTCGAATAATTTAAAACAGGGCCACTTAATTTCTCACTGAAATATGCAATAGGTTTGGAATCCTGCATCAACACACCACCTATGCCTATACCAGATGCGTCACACTCAATTTCAAAAACCTTAGTAAAATCAGGTAACACAAGTACTGGGGCATTAGTTAATTTGTCCTTCAGTTTATTAAAAGCACGCTCTTGTGCTTCACCCCACTTGAATACCACATTCTTTCTTACCAAATCATTTAAAGGGGCAGCAAGAGTAGAGAAGTCCTTAACAAATCGCCTATAAAAGCTCGCCAATCCATGGAAGCTCCTTACTTCACTCGCATTCTTTGGAGTTGGCCACTCTTTTTTTTTTTTTTTAAAGTAAAACTCTAAAATCTAATTAAAAATATTTTAAATAATACTAATATATATCCTAATTAGATTAGGATACTAATCTTAACTTGATCTCCAAGATAAGCTCTTTGACCATGTTCAAAAAAATACTAAAATAATAAAAAACGAAATTTCAAAAAGGAATCCTAGTCAAAACTAATCTACTTCTTTAAGTTGTCACATGGGATGCTCATGCTTCATTAAAAATCACATGGTTGTCACATGATTCTTAATCTCTTGCAATTGGACTCCAATTGGGCCTTGGCATCTCTTGTGTGTGTATAACTACATTGGGCCTTCAACACATTGGATATTGACTTTAGTTGCTCCATGGCCCTTCTTAGAGCATTGGGCTTCCACTTGGACTTCCACTTTTGCATCTTTAAAGAAATCTCATGTCCAAAATCTAATTCAGCATGTTTTGAATTGATCATATATGGATCTTGGGCTCTAAACTTGGGCCAACGTCCAACATAGATATTTTCTTGAGTTCTTTGAAATTTTTGGACATAATGCATAATTTGGGCCTTTTGAGCATAAGCCATCCCTTCATGAGCCATTTGGACTTGAATTATGCTCTTTTGAATAATTTGGGATTCTTGATAGATGAAGGCTTTTCGAACTTGTAGTGCTCCAATAGACATGCCTATTGATATTGTATCATTCCCTCCCTCTTTGAAAAGATTCGTCCTCGAATCTTCGCCATTAGGTGGTTTTTTGGGAAACAAATCTCTACATACCTGCAAGGAGCTAGAACTAACAATAGACAAAGATGGGTTAAGATTGTTAGTAGATAAACAAATATCCTTACATATGCTCTCAACCTCTCTTTTTTCATCAAACAAGCTCAGACTTATGCTTTTCTCACTTTTCTCATAACTCTCTTGCTCTTTCTTTTCACTCATACTCTTTTCTGTTTCAATTTCATCTTTTTCTCTCTCTAACTCATATTCTCTCTCTTTTTCTTTCATTTTGTATGCTTGTACTATTCTTATTTGATCCTTATAAGCATCCATAGGATCAAGAGGTACCAATATATGATTTTTTTCATTGAATACAAATGAATAGCAATAGCAATATTTGTGCTTATGCTTGACATATTTAGCTTTTCTCACGTGTTTCCATGGTTTACCAAGCATAATATGTCCATCATACATTGGAGCTACATCACATAACACTTTATCATGATATTTACCAATGGAGAAAGAAATCAAAACTTGCTTATTAACTTTAAATTCAGCACTACCCTTCAACAAGGTATATGGCCTAGGATGCTTTATAGTAGGCAAGTTTAATTTCTCAACAAGTAAGGTACTAGCAACATTTACATAGCTACTATTATCAATAGCCATGCTGCAGACTTTCTCTTTGATAAGGCATCTAGTATGGAAGTCAGGGGATGCATTTTCCTTATATTGTCCTGTAGAGTTGGAATTAGATTGGAATGCATCTAACCATGCACAAGTTTGCTTAAATTGCTCTTTGTTAGCCTCTTCAAGGAATTTGTACTCATTGGACATCTTAACACCTGAAAAGTTAGTCAAAGATAGCACAAAGAGACCTTGTTGAGCATAAAAGTGGACTTGATCAAGGACATGATTTGCAAATTAAAGCCCAAGAGTTCAAGTCAAATGTGTCTAAAGATCCATTGCAAGGCATAGGAGGCCCAATAACAAAAGCTAGGGCCAAAGCAATGAAAGAAGCCTTCAATTATTTAATTCATAAGCTTCATAACTTAGAGCCCATTTATTTAAATCAAGAGAAGGCCCAAGAAGATGTAAAAGGTGTGATCATGCTAACTATTCTACAAGAGGATTGCCAAGGCCCAATTGGAGTCCTATTGCAAGAGGTTAAGAATCATGTGACAACCATGTGATTTTTAATGAAGCATGAGCATCTCATGTGACAATTTAAAGAAGTTGATTAGTTTTGATTAGGATTTCTTTTGAAATTTCGTTTTTATTATTTTTATTATGTTTTTAAACTTGGTCAAAGAGTTTATCTTGGAGATCAAGTTAAAATTAGTATCCTAATCTAATTAGGATATATATTAGGTATTATTTAAAATAATTTTAATTAGGTGTTAGAGTTTTACTTTAATTAGGACTCTAGAAAATTTTGCCTATAAAAGGCTTCCTATTGTACTCTATTTTACACATGAATGAATTTGAGTATTATTCAGTTATTTGTGAGGCTTTTGCTTCTTTGTGTTCTCTGAGAGTTCACGTGACCTATCAAAGGATTGGTCTTTCTTTGTGGCGTCTTGAGGCTAGGGTTCTAAGGGACAAGTTCTCTTAGGGTCTTACCTTTGACCAACAATCTTGTTTTCTAGCCGGTCTCAGGCAAAGTGTCATCTTGTTGAAGGTTCCTAGGACAAGGTTCCTAGAGGGTCTCTCATCATTTGGTATCAGAGCTTTGGTCGCTAGTACAAGGTATATTTTTGTGTTTTCTCTTTCATTGTTCTTCATACTTTCTCTCCTTCCATTAACTTTGTTCATCTTCATCTTTTTCTTCAATCTTCTTCTGTCTTCCATTGTTGTGTTCCTCCATCCTCAAAAAAAAAAAAAAAAATAATTAGGAAATTAATTTCAATTAGGAAATTGACTCCAATCTTGCTTTTAATTTTGAATTAACACAACTTGCAATTTTGAATTCTGCAATCTGAATTTCCTTTCTTTTCTTTTTTTTCACTCTTTTTTTTTCTTTTTTTTTGAATTTTTTTTTGAATTTTTTTTTGGGAGTATCACACTCTCTTCTCTTTTTCTTTTTGGAGTATCACACTCTCTTCTTTTTTTTTTTGGAGTAATTTCCTAATTGAAGTCAATTTCCTAGTTGAAGTTAATTTCCTAATTAGAGTTTGTCTCCTAATTTAATTACATTAAGTAGCTACCAAGTTATCTACTTGCCTATTACATTCAAGAAAAGATATTGTTTCCTAATTGTTCGAAACTTGAATTGCGAGTAGTTTTCTATTCTTAAGGTTTCTTATTTTCAGATTTTTTTTTCTTTTTTCCTTCTTTTTCCGTCCAGACCTTCCCTTCCTCCTTTCGTTTTCCCCTTTTTGTTACACACCTCCTTTTCTCCTTTGTTTGATTCTTTGGGAATTTATATTTTAGGATTCTAGTTTTTGGATTGCCACTAGTTTGATCTTTTTTTGATTTGCTTGTGACTTGCTTAGAACACTTGTAAGAAGCAAATTATTGAGTGGTAAAAGGCAAGAGGGTTAACAATAAAGAAAAAGCCAAAAAGAGAGTTAAACACGAGTGAAATTATCATCTTTTGAGTGTAGACACGTAAGCTAGTGAGTTGCGAGGTCCTATATCTTTCTTTGCTTGTTTTTGTATAAACTAATATTTCAGGATGTCTGGAGAATCTGAGCATAGTGACTTTGACATGAAAGTCTGGATTAGAGCCGTTCAAAGTACTCTTGAGAAACTTAGTGCCAGATTAGATGATGTGTAGTCTTCTTCCAATAGGAGGACCCATAGGAGGCAACCTCATATGGAACTTGATGATGATGCTGAATCCGACTTTGAGGAGTCCCATACTCGGAGAGGTAGACAATCATCATCCAATAAGGATGGTGGTATTGGAAACATCAAGATGAAGATTCCCTCATTCCCCGGGAAAAATGACCCAGACCAGTACTTAGATTGGGAAAGAAGAGTGGAGCATGTGTTCGAGTGCCACTCTTACACTGAGGTGAAGAAAGTAAAACTTGCTACAGTGGAGTTTTCTGACTATGCTAGCATCTGGTGGGATCAACTCTTACTCACCAGAAGACGTACCGGTGAAGGTCCAATTCGTGATTGGCAAGAGATGAAAACTATCATGCGCAAACGATTTGTCCCTAATTACTATTATAGGGAATTGCATAAGAGGCTCCAAAAGCTGAAACAAGGTTCTATGAGTGTGGAAGATTACTATCAAGAAATGGAGATTGCCATGATTAAGGCAAATGTGGAGGAAGACCGTGAAGCAACCATGGCCCGATTCATTGAGGGCTTAAATTCTGAAATAGCTGCCCAAGTTGATTTATACAATTACCTGGATATGGAGGAGCTCTTACATAGAGCTATCAAGGTGGAAAAGCAACTAAGGGCTCGACAAAAGCTAAAAGTGACATCTAGCTCGAGTTCTTGGAGGGATTCCAAAGTCTCCTTCAAGCCAAAGACTGATTTCAAGTCTAAGGAGGAAAGTAAGGTAAAACCCTTTCAGGTTAAGGGTAAAACTGATTCAAAACCTTTATCATCTTCTAACCCAACTGCTTCTTCTTCTAAGGTTAGATGTTTTAAATGTAATGGTTTTGGTCATATTGCTTCACAATGTCCTAACAAACGAACTATGATTATTCTTGAGAATGGTGATGTGACTAGCGCTAGTAGTGAGTCTGAGGAGGATGAGATGCCACCCCTGACTGATGACTCAGATTTAGAATTAACTGAAGCGGTAAATGGTGAAGCCCTTGTGACTAGACGTGCTCTCAACATTCAACCAAAAGAAAATCTCGAGGTAGAGCAGCGTGAGCATATTTTCCATACTCGTTGCTTCATCCACAAGAAGGTCTGTAGTGTGATTATTGATGGTGGTAGCTGCACAAATGTAGCTAGTACTTTACTTGTGGAAAAGCTAAACTTGCCTACTTTGAGGCATCCTACCCCTTATAAATTACAATGGCTTAATGATAGTGGGGAGGTAAAAGTAACAAAACAGGTGCTCATCTCTTTTTCTATTGGTAATTATCATGATGAGATTCTTTGTGATGTAGCACCTATGTATGCTGGTCACTTGTTACTTGGTAGGCCGTGGCAGTTTGACAGAAAGGTAAAACATGATGGATATAAAAATTATTACTCATTTGTTTTTAATAGTAAAACCATTGTGTTGACCCCTCTGCGTCCTATTCAAGCATATGAGGATCAATTAAAAATCGAAAGAGAGTGTAAGAATAGAGAGCAAGAAAAGAAAGGTAAAGTGAGTGTGAGTATTGAGAATGAGAAAAAGCAACAGAAAGGTGAGTTGAGTAGAAAGAAAATTAGAGAAAAATATGAGGAAAAGAAAGTGAGTTTATTTTCGAGTAAAAGTGAGATCAAGAGAGCTCTATTTAGTGAAAATGCTTTCTTATTGCTTTATAAAGATGCTTATCTTACTATCAACGATCTTGATCACTCTTTGCCTGCTAGTGTTACATCTTTATTGCAGAAATTCTGTGACTTATTCCCAGAGGAAATACCTAATGGATTGCCCCCTTTAAGAGGTATTGAGCATCGCATAGACTTTATCCCAGGAGCATCTATTCCCAATAGACCTGCTTATCGAGCAAATCCAGATGAGACTAAGGAAATACAACATCAAGTGGAAGAGCTCATGAAGAAAGGCTTTGTTCGTGAAAGTCTAAGTCCATGTGCTGTGCCGGTGATTCTTGTGCCCAAAAAAGATGGTAATTGGCGGATGTGTGTAGATTGTCGTGCCATCAACAAAATAACGGTAAAATATCGCTATCCTATCCCTAGGTTAGATGATATGCTTGACGAGTTGCATGGTGCATGTGTTTTCTCTAAAATTGATCTTAGAAGTGGTTACCATCAAATTAGAATGAAAGAAGGTGATGAATGGAAAACTGCTTTTAAGACCAAGTTTGGGTTATATGAATGGTTAGTTATGCCATTTGGCTTGACTAACGCACCTAGCACTTTCATGAGTTTAACGAACCATGTCTTTAGACCTTTCATTGGTAGATTTGTTGTGGTTTACATTGATGACATTTTGATTTACTCTAAAAGTCTAGAAGAGCATGTGAATCATTTGCATGATGTGTTTATTGTGCTTAGAGAGAATAAACTCTTTGCCAATTTAGAGAAATGTTCTTTTTGTTTAGATTCTGTGGTTTTTCTTGGATTTGTTGTAGGAGCTCGTGGCATACAAGTGGACGAGGAAAAGGTCAAAGCAATCCGAGAGTGGCCAACTCCAAAGAATGCGAGTGAAGTAAGGAGCTTCCATGGATTGGCGAGCTTTTATAGGCGATTTGTTAAGGACTTCTCTACTCTTGCTACCCCTTTAAATGATTTGGTAAGAAAGAATGTGGTATTCAAGTGGGGTGAAGCACAAGAGCGTGCTTTTAATAAACTGAAGGACAAATTAACTAATGCCCCAGTACTTGTGTTACCTGATTTTACTAAGGTTTTTGAAATTGAGTGTGATGCATCTGGTATAGGCATAGGTGGTGTGTTGATGCAGGATTCCAAACCTATTGCATATTTCAGTGAGAAATTAAGTGGCCCTACTTTAAATTATTCGACATATGATAAAGAGTTGTATGCCTTGAAACGAACTTTAGAAACTTGGCAACATTATTTGTGGCCTAAAGAATTTATTATCCATTCTGATCATGAAAGTCTTAAGTTTCTTAAGTCCCAGGGTAAATTGAACAAAAGACATGCAAGATGGCTTGAATTTATTGAAACCTTCCCTTATGTGATTAAGCATAAGCAGGGAAAGGAAAATGTTGTAGCGGATGCATTGTCTAGGCGTTACACTTTGATTACTTCCATGCACGCTAGATTGATAGGATTTGAGATGTTAAAAGGCATGTATGAGTCTGATTCTGATTTTGCTAATATTTGGAAATCTTGTGAAATGCATGGTGCTAATGACTATTACAGGTTTGATGGTTTCCTTTTCAAAAAGAACAAGTTATGTGTTCCTATGTGTTCCATTCGTGAACTTCTTATTAAGGAAACTCATGGCGGGGGATTGATGGGTCATTTTGGTGTTGAAAAGACTTTGGCTCTTTTGAATGAGCATTTTTATTGGCCTGGTATGAGAAAGGATGTGGTTGCTGTTTGTTCTAGATGTATTACTTGTAAGCATGCTAAATCTAGAATTCAATCACATGGCTTATATTCCCCCTTACCAGTTCCTTCTCACCCATGGACTGATATTTCTATGGACTTTGTCTTGGGTTTACCTAAATCTTCCACTGGGAAAGATAGTGTCTTTGTTGTTGTAGATAGGTTTAGTAAAATGGCACATTTTATTGCTTGTTCCAAAACTAATGATGCTGTGTATGTGGCAGAATTGTTTTTCAAGGAGGTTGTTAGGTTGCATGGTGTGCCAAAAACTATTGTTAGTGATAGAGATGTAAAATTCTTGAGTTATTTTTGGAAAACATTATGGAATAAACTTGGCACTAAGCTTTTGTTTTCTACTACAGCACACCCACAAACTGATGGGCAGATCGAGGTTGTTAATAGAACCCTCTCTACTTTATTAAGAGCTATCATTCAAAAGAATCTTAAAAGTTGGGAAAAGTGTTTGCCCCATGTTGAATTTGCATATAATCGTGCTGTTCATTCTACTACAAAATTCTCTCCTTTTGAAATTGTTTATGGTTTTAATCCTTTAACGCCTTTAGATTTGCTTCCTTTACCTTCACATGAGTTTACTAACCTTGATGGTGCTGGGAAGGCTAAGTTTGTGCAGGATTTGCATACAAAGGTGAAAGCCAATATTGAAAGAAGGAATGAGCAAATTGCTAACCAAGTTAATAAGGGTAGAAGGCGTGTGGTGTTTGAACCCGGCGATTGGGTGTGGGTTCACTTGCGAAAAGAACGTTTCCCAGAACAAAGAAAGTCAAAACTCCAACCTAGAGGAGATGGTCCCTTTCAAGTTCTTGAAAGGATTAATGATAATGCTTATAAAATTGACTTACCTAGTTCTTATAGAAATATTAGTGCTACTTTTAATGTAGCTGATCTCTCTTCTTTTGATATTGCAGATTCGAGGACGAATCCTTTTCAAGAGGGGGGGAATGATGCGATAGCACAAAGAGACCTTGTTGAGCATAGAAGTGGACTTGATCAAGGACATGATTTGCAAATTAAAGCCTAAGAGTTCAAGTCAAATGTGTCTAAAGATCCATTGCAAGGCATAGGAGGCCCAATAACAAAAGTTAGGGCCAAAGCAATGAAAGAAGCCTTCAATTATTTAATTCATAAGCTTCATAACTTAGAGCCCATTTATTTAAATCAAGAGAAGGCCCAAGAAGATGTAAAAGGTGTGATCATGCTAACTATTCTACAAGAGGATTGCCAAGGCCCAATTGGAGTCCAATTGCAAGAGGTTAAGAATCATGTGACAACCATGTGATTTTTAATGAAGCATGAGCATCTCATGTGACAATTTAAAGAAGTTGATTAGTTTTGATTAGGATTTCTTTTGAAATTTCATTTTTATTATTTTTATTATGTTTTTGAACTTGGTCAAAGAGTTTATCTTGGAGATCAAGTTAAAATTAGTATCCTAATCTAATTAGGATATATATTAGGTATTATTTAAAATAATTTTAATTAGGTGTTAGAGTTTTACTTTAATTAGGACTCTAGAAAATTTTGCCTATAAAAGGCTTCCTATTGTACTCTATTTTACACATGAATGAATTTGAGTATTATTCAGTTATTTGTGAGGCTTTTGCTTCTTTGTGTTCTCTGAGAGTTCACGTGACTTATCAAAGGATTGGTCTTCCTTTGTGGCGTCTTGAGGCTAGGGTTCTAAGGGACAAGTTCTCTTAGGGTCTTACCTTTGACCAACAATCTTGTTTTCTAGCCGGTCTCAGGCAAAGTGTCATCTTGTTGAAGGTTCCTAGGACAAGGTTCCTAGAGGGTCTCTCATCATTTGGTATCAGAGCTTTGGTCGCTAGTACAAGGTATATTTTTGTGTTTTTCCTTTCATTGTTCTTCATACTTTCTCTCTTTCCATTAATCCTTTTCATCTTCATCTTTTTCTTCTATCTTCTTCTATCTTCCATTGTTGTGTTCCTCCATCCTCAAAAAAAAAAAATTCAAAAAAAAAAAATTCAAAAAAAAAAAAAAGAAAAAAAAAAAAGGAGTGAAAAAAAAAAAAAGAAATTCAGATTGCAGAATTCAAAATTGCAAGTTGTGCCAATTCAAAATTAAAAGCAAGATTGGAGTCAGTTTCCTAATTGGAGTCAATTTCCTAGTTGGAGTTAGTTTCCTAATTAAAGTCAATTTCCTAATTGGAGTTAATTTCCTAATTGGAGTCAATTTCCTAGTTGGAGTTAGTTTCCTAATTGGAGTCAATTTCCTAATTGGAGTTTGTTTCCTAATTTAATTGCATTAAGTGGCTACCAAGTTTTCTACTTACCTATTTGCATTCAAGAAAGGATATTGTTTTCTAATTGTTCGAAACTTGAATTGCAAGTAGTTTTCTATTCTTAAGGTTTCTTATTTTCAGATTTTTTTTTCTTTTCTTTTCATCTCTTTCCTTCCAGACCTTCCCTTACTCCTTCTTTTTCCTTTTTGTTACACACCTATTTTTCTCCTTTGTTTGATTCTTTGGGAATTTATATTTTAGAATTCTAGTTTTTGGATTGCCACTAGTTTGATCTTTTCATTTGATTTGCTTGTGACTTGCTTAGAACACTTGTAAGAAGCAAATTATTGAGTGGTAAAAGGCAAGAGGGTTAACATTAAAGAAAAAGCCAAAAAGAGAATTAAACACGAGTGAAATTATCATCTTTTGAGTGTAAACACGTAAGTTAGTGAGTTGCGAGGTCCTATATCTTTCGTTGCTTGTTTTTGTACAAACCAATATTTCAGGATGTCTGGAGAATCTGAGCATAGTGACTTTGACATGAAAGTCTGGATTAGAGCCGTTCAAAGTACTCTTGAGAAACTTAGTACCAGATTAGATGATGTGGAGTCTTCTTCCAATAGGAGAACCCATAGGAGGCAACCTCATATGGAACTTGATGATGATGCTGAATCTGACTTTGAGGAGTCCCATACTCGGAGAGGAAAACAATCATCATCCAATAAGGATGGTGGTATTGGAAACATCAAGATGAAGATTCCCTCATTCCCCGGGAAAAATGACCCGGACCAGTACTTAGATTGGGAAAGAAGAGTGGAGCATGTGTTCGAGTGCCACTCTTACACTGAGGTGAAGAAAGTAAAACTTGCTGCAGTGGAGTTTACTGACTATGCTAGCATCTGGTGGGATCAACTCTTACTCACCAGAAGACGTACCGGTGAAGGCCCAATTCGTGATTGGCAGGAGATGAAAACTATCATGCGCAAACGATTTGTCCCTAGTTACTATTATAGGGAATTGCATAAAAGGCTCCAAAAGCTGAAACAAGGTTCTATGAGTGTGGAAGATTACTATCAAGAAATGGAGATTGCCATGATTAAGGCAAATGTGGAGGAAGACCGTGAAGCAACCATGGCCCGATTTATTGAGGGCTTAAATCCTGAAATAGCTGCCCAAGTTGATTTATACAATTACCTGGATATGGAGGAGCTCTTACATAGAGCTATCAAGGTGGAAAAGCAACTAAGGACTCGACAAAAGCTAAAAGTGACATCTAGCTCTAGTTCTTGGAGGGATTCCAAAGTTTCCTTCAAGCCAAAGACTGATTTCAAGTCTAAAGAGGAAAGTAAAGTAAAACCCTTTCAGGTGAAGGGTAAAACTGATTCAAAACCTTTATCATCTTCTAACCCTACTGCTTCTTCCTCTAAGGTTAGATGTTTTAAATGTAATGGTTTTGGTCACATTGCTTCACAATGTCCCAACAAACGAACTATGATTATTCTTGAGAATGGTGATGTGACTAGTGCTAGTAGTGAGTCTGAGGAGGATGAGATGCCACCCCTGACTGATGACTCAGATTTAGAATTAACTGAAGCTGTAAATGGTGAAGCCCTTGTGGCTAGACGTGCTCTCAGCATTCAACCAAAAGAAGATCTCGAGGTAGAGCAGCGTGAGCATATTTTCCATACTCGTTGCTTCATCCACAAGAAGGTCTGTAGTTTGATTATTGATGGTGGTAGCTGCACAAATGTAGCTAGTACTTTACTTGTGGAAAAGCTGAACTTGCCTACTTTGAGGCACCCTACCCCTTATAAATTACAATGGCTTAATGATAGTGGGGAGGTAAAGGTAACAAAACAGGTGCTCATCTCTTTTTCTATTGGTAATTATCATGATGAGATTCTTTGTGATGTAGCACCTATGTATGCTGGTCACTTGTTACTTGGTAGGCCATGGCAGTTTGACAGAAAGGTAAAACATGATGGATATAAAAATTATTACTCCTTTATTTTTAATGGTAAGACCATTGTGTTGACCCCTCTACGTCCTGTTCAAGCATATGAGGATCAGTTAAAAATCGAAAGAGAATTTAAGAATAGAGAGCAAGAAAAGAAAGGTAAAATGAGTGTGAGTATTGAGAATGAGAAAAAGCAACAGAAAGGTGAGTTGGGTAGGAAGAAAATTAGAGAAAAATATGAGGAAAAGAAAGTGAGTTTATTTTCGAGTAAAAGTGAGATCAAGAGAGCTTTATTTAGTGAAAATGCTTTCTTATTGATTTATAAAGATGTTTATCTTACTATCAATGATCCTGATCACTCTTTGCCTATTAGTATTACATCTTTATTGCAGAAATTCTATGACTTATTTCCAGAGGAAATACCTAATGGATTGCCCCCTTTAAGAGGCATTGAGCATCGCATAGACTTTATCCCAGGAGCATCTATTCCCAATAGACCTGCTTATCGAGCAAATCCAGATGAGACTAAGGAAATACAACATCAAGTGGAAGAGCTCATGAAGAAAGGCTTTGTTTGTGAAAGTCTAAGTCCATGTGCTGTGCCGGTGATTCTTGTGCCCAAAAAGGATGGCAAGTGGCGGATGTGTGTAGATTGTCGTGCCATCAACAAAATAACGGAGCTCGTGGCATACAAGTGGACGAGGAGAAGGTCAAAGCAATCCGAGAGTGGCCAACTCCAAAGAATGCTAGTGAAGTAAGGAGCTTCCATGGATTGGCGAGCTTTTACAGGAGATTTGTTAAGGACTTCTCTACTCTTGCTGCCCCTTTAAATGATTTGGTAAGAAAGAATGTGGTATTCAAGTGGGGTGAAGCACAAGAGCATGCTTTTAACATACTGAAGGACAAACTAACTAAAGCCCCTGTACTTGTATTGCCTGATTTTACTAAGGTTTTTGAAATTGAGTGTGATGCTTCTGGTATAGGCATAGGTGGTGTGTTGATGCAGGATGCCAAACCTATTGCATATTTCAGTGAGAAATTAAGTGGCCCTACTTTTAATTATTCTACATATGATAAAGAGTTGTACGCCTTGAAACGTACCTTAGAAACTTGGCAACATTATTTGTGGCCTAAAGAATTTATTATCCATTCTGATCATGAAAGTCTTAAGTTTCTTAAGTCCCAAGGTAAATTGAACAAAAGACATGCAAGATGGCTTGAATTTATTGAAACCTTCCCTTATGTGATTAAGCGTAGGCAGGGAAAGGAAAATGTTATAGCGGATGCATTGTCTAGGCGTTACACTTTGATTACTTCCATGCATGCTAGATTGATAGGATTTGAGATGTTAAAAGACATGTATGAGTCTGATTCTCATTTTGCTGATATTTGGAAATCTTGTGAAATGTATGGTGCTAATGACTATTACAGGTTTGATGGGTTCCTTTTCAAAAAGGACAAGTTATGTGTTCCTATGTGTTCCATTCGTGAGCTTCTTGTTAAGGAAACTCATGGCGGGGGATTGATGGGTCATTTTGGTGCCGAAAAGACTTTGGCTCTTTTGAATGAGCATTTTTATTGGCCTGGTATGAGAAAGGATGTGGTTGCTGTTTGTTCTAGATGTATTACTTGTAAGCATGCTAAGTCTAGAATTCAATCACATGGCTTATATTCCCCCTTACCAGTTCCTTCTCACCCATGGACTGATATTTCTATGGACTTTGTCTTGGGTTTACCTAAATCTTCCACTGGGAAAGATAGTGTCTTTGTTGTTGTGGATAGGTTTAGTAAAATGACACATTTTATTGCTTGTTCTAAAACTAATGATGCTGTGTATGTGGCAGAATTGTTTTTCAAGGAGATTGTTAGGTTGCATGGTGTGCCAAAAACTATTGTTAGTGATAGAGATGTAAAATTCTTGAGTTATTTCTGGAAAACATTGTGGAATAAACTTGGCACTAAGCTTTTGTTTTCTACTACAGCACACCCACAAACTGATGGGCAGACCGAGGTTATTAATAGAACTCTCTCTACTTTATTAAGAGCTATAATTCAAAAGAATCTTAAGAATTGGGAGAAGTTTTTGCCCCATGTCGAATTTGCTTATAATCGTGCTGTTCATACTGCTACAAAATTCTCTCCTTTTGAAATTGTTTATGGCTTTAATCCTTTAACGCCATTAGATTTGCTTCCTTTACCTTCACATAAGTTTACTAACCTTGATGGTGCTAGGAAGGCTAAGTTTGTGCAGGATTTGCATGAGAAGGTGAAAGCTAATATTGAAAGAAGGAATGAGCAAATTGCTAGCCAAGTTAATAAGGGTAGAAGGCGTGTGGTGTTTGAACCTGGCGATTGGGTATGGGTTCACTTGCGAAAAGAACCCAGAACAAAGAAAGTCAAAACTCCAACCTAGAGGAGATGGTCCCTTTCAAGTTCTTGAAAGGATTAATGATAATGCTTATAAAATTGACTTACCTAGTTCTTATGGAAATATTAGTGCTACTTTTAATGTAGCTGATCTCTCTTCATTTGATATTGCAGATTCGAGGACGAATCCTTTTCAAGAGGGGGGGGAATGATGCAATAGCACCAAGAGACCTTGTTGAGCATAAAAGTGGACCTGATGAAGGATATGGTGCTATGTTTCAAGCCCAAGGACATGATTTGCAAATTAAAGCCCAAGAGTTCAAGTCAAATGTGCCTAAAGACCCATTGCAAGGCATAGGAGGCCCAATAACAAGAGTTAGGGCCAAAGCAATGAAAGAAGCCTTCAATTGTTTAATTCATAAGCTTCACAACTTAGAGCCCATTCATTTAAGTCAAGAGAAGGCCCAAGAAGATGTAAAAGATGTGATCATGCTAACCATTCTACAAGAGGAGTGCCAAGGCCCAATTGGAGTCCAATTACAAGAGATTAAGAATCATGTGACAACCATGTGATTTTTAATGAAGCATGAGCATCCCATGTGACAACTTAAAGAAGTAGATTAGTTTTGACTAGGATTCTTTTTAAAATTTTGTTTTTTATTATTTTATTATTTTTTTGAACTTGGTCAAAGAGCTTATCTTGGAGATCAAGTTAAGATTAATATTCTAATCTAATTAGGATATATATTAGGTATCATTTAAAATATTTCTAATCAGGTTTTAGAGTTTTACTTTAATTAGGACTCTAGAAAATTTTGCCTATAAAAGGCTTCCTATTGTACTCTATTTGACAGATGAATGAAATTAAAAATTATTCAATTATTTGTGAGGCTTTTGCTTCTTTGTGTTCTCTGAGAGTTCACGTGACTTATCAAAGGATTGGTCTTCCTTTGTGGCGTCTTAAGGCTAGGGTTCTAAGAGACAAGTTCTCTTAGGGTCTTTCCTTTGACCAACATTCTTGTTTTCTAGCCGGTCTCAGGCAAAGTGTCATTTTGTTGAAGGTTCCTAAGACAAGGTTCCTAGAGGGTCTCTCATCAGTAAGACTATTATCACAAGAGAATAGGAGATAGGTTCATATACGTTAGTTACTAGCTGATTAGTAAATAGTAAAGGCCAATGTGGTTTGGTTTAGTTCGTTGAAGGAATTTAAATCTAACTTCTGTATTTTTATGTCTAAGCATTCAAATACCCCATTTGATTAGTAATCTGGCTCACTTGGTGATCAATCCCTCCCTAGTGAAATCCTTAGCATATAGGACTAGCCAAGTAGCTTAGCTGCTTGAAATGAATGAAAAAAATAAATTTTATTTTTATAATTATATGTAATATTTATTATATTTTTATAATTATTATTTAATAATATTTTATTTATTTTTATTATACTTTTAAAAGAAAATTATAAAAGTTATTTTTTATTTATAAAATTTGTATTTATATTTTTGTTTTCATTTTATTAATTCTACTATCAAATGATCTTAATAAACGAAAAGTTCTTAGACCTAATCTACCTATTCCCTGAGGATCCCTAGCATAATGTTGGCATCGTGATCAATAGTGTGGGAGTAATCTATTCTTATCATTATTTTTTTGGCATTTTAAAAAAGTAAATATTAAGTGTAAAGGTAACCGAAACTACATGGCAAAATTAGGTAGTTTCTTGGACGATGTCATGTCATAATGATTCCATGCTGCACTATAGAATTTCATTAAAAAACTTGCCAAATAATTTCATCTGCAATATGTTAAAAATAAAATAAAGCTCCTATTGCACTTGAAAATAGAACAAAATTGAATCTAGATTGATCTTCCTAGTTCTATTCTTACTGGCAAGGCACTGCAATTGCACCTAACAAAGTAGCTAAAAGAATTATTGAAATGAGTTAAAATCAAAGAAAAAGATCTGTTGATAGATGAATTATAATTTGTTGACTATTATTTATCAAATATTGCTCTATAATTAAACTGATTTGATCTCGTAGTCAGAATAATCCTTATCATGATGTATCTAGATTAGTAGATATTAGTGAAATAAAAATAATTAGAAAAAATTATATAAATTTTCGTTGAGTTTTGTTGAAATAATTATATGGATATTTTTTATTCTCAAAATATAAACAAATTTATTCTGAAACAAAGAATTATCTTATATTTTAATCTAATTTTAAATTTATTTTTTTAATTTAAAAAAATATATTTAGGTTAATAAAAAATATTTTAGTAAAAAAAATTTGAATTAGATTCAAATATAGAATAAATTTTTATTTTAAAAGATATTTATATAATTTCAATAAAATTTGAGAGAAATTTTGTATAATTTATTCAAATAATTATATAAACCATAAAAGTACGTAACTCCATCCCCAATCATCCAAACATGAAAATCTTGGTAATATTTTGAATCATCCATGAACATCACAGCAAAATATGATAAAAACGTTTTCAGTAAAATCATAACTGCCTTGTAGGCAACACTTACGGAACTATCACTGACTTTCAGTAAAGTTTGTGTCTGTGTCCATAATTAGTAGCTTCAACTCGCCTCATTAATTGGATCTTATCGGTTAGAATTGTAAGGTGGAACATGTAGAGAAACGTTTATGAAGTAAGTTGAGTGAAAAAAAAAAAAAAAATGACCTATCACAGACACAAACACCTTCAATTTTTGTTGCTCATCTTTACTTGATTGTGTCAATGTGCTTCGACTGTATTGCTTGGGGTAATTATAAATTATTGGAATATTAGGCCTCTTGATATCTCTTACAATTTTAATAGAGTAGAACACTAATCCTATTTTCCAATAAGGTTAAATTATTCTTTTGGTTCTCACTCAATTTTTAATACGGTCTTTATAATTTAAAAAATTTGTAATTAGGATTTTGCAGTTTTAAAAAATTTTCATTCAATTCTTAAGGTTAAACTTATGTCAGTATTCTATTAAATTTTATTAATATAGTCAATTATATGTTATTTTGACATTCTCAATATGCATAATTTATACCAAGATGTTACATGTTAATGGAACGCTAAAAGAATTTTAACAACAAGGACTGAATTGATTAAAATTATAAAAATCAAATTGCAAATTTTTAAACTACAAGGATTAAATTAAAATTAAGTGAAAATATAATGACTAAAAGAATAAGTTCACCTACCAATTAATATGATTCACAAATAAAGAGACCAAAAAAGGAACAAAGCACAAGAATTTACATACTTGAGTTTGATGGCACCTTATAAAAACATATATATAAGGCTTAAACCTTTCTAACTACCCAGTTCCAATGAAAACTTGTGCGAGATTTAAGAAAAATTCGACAGTTGCGTGTGCAAATGTGCAAATTTCTTTAAAAAAAAAGGAAGAAAAAAATAGAAAAGTGAACCCATGTACACAACTCAAAGCAAGCCAATGGCTTATAATAAACAGTGCAAAAATAGATTATGAATTTATTGGAAATATCTCCTTCCAAAATTGATATATGATTCTAGACTGTGATCTGATAAGAAGATGGAATCCGATTTATTGGATTGTGGATTGATTCAAAGCACAAGAGACTCACTGCAACACAGACATTTGATTATCCTTGGATGACTAAACTTCAATCTTCACTTGTGGTTGATTATTATTCTGCTGTTTTCTTTTTGATCGAGCACGCCTATTCTGGAACCAATTATAGACATTTGCTTCAGAAATCTGGCCATACTGGCTCAGTTCAGCAGTAATATCCTTCATCTTTTGCTTGCTTGGAGCTCCATTCTCCTCATACATACTCTCAAGAATCTGAAGCTGCATAGCTGTTGGAGCCCACCTCTGTCTACAACTTATTTTGTGCCCACCACCCATCATCATGGGCTCACTGTGTGTACTTCTCAGCCTAACCCCTGATGCAGAATACAGTAATCTCTTCATTAGCCCACTCCTAATCTTAATGAGCGTGCGTGCATCAGATTAACATGTCTTTCTTGCTACGTTATTAAAGGAAACAACTTACTTAAAACCAGATATGCACACACAAAAGCAGCTAAAGAAAAAGCAAGGAGAGGGCCAATTGGCATTTATTTTGCTATAAAAGTGATACTAGCTTAGCATCCATCAAAAAAATATTTAATATCCTAGATTGTAATTTTATATAGGATCTATTTGAATAATAAGTGCTACATTTATGTTTTTTTGAAATTGACAATCTAAGTTCGAAGAAAAATTAAGAAGATCAATTTTTGTGTCCCTATCATGTTGGGAAATCAACCGTTGTTGATGTATCTGGTAAGTTCATATTGCACTATACTATAATTTTCTGAGTCTAGAAATAGGTTGGCATACCCAAGCGAATTGGTTTCTTTTGATTAGCTGTCACATTCGGTCAAATGACACACTCGGAAGGTGTGAAATTGGCCAATGTGAAGTTTTGTTTTGTAATAAAGGTTCACATAATAGCAAATCGCATGACATAAAACATTGAAATAATAAAATGATAATAGCTCTATAAACTTGATCTAGATCTGTGAGTGTGACTAATTGATGGAGTCTGAATTAAAGTCCCACAAATTTTATCAGCGAAATCTTATGCTTATGGGCAACAAATAACATAGCATATTAAAATGGAATAATCAGAATAACTTACAGAGGGGAAAACTAGCAATCGGAACAAAACTTTTCATCTACCATTAAGTATATGCTTAGGGGATGTTTGGCATAAAAATTTTAAATTATCACAAAGAATTATTTGCTGAAGCAATTTTATTCTAAAATTTAAATATCCTGACGGTCTTTTACATATATATACAGACATAACCTTTAAAAGAAATTATATTGTTCATAAGCCATGATCACTATGACTTTAAGTAAGGTTATTCCTTTCTTTTTTTTTTAATTTTTTTCCCATACTTTTGATTCTTTCTCTATATGCAAAGGCCATGTACGACTATACACAGATTCTATGGCTCAAGCTAGTTAATAGAAAGTGAGTTTGACATAATTATTAGAAGAAGAAAATAAAAGCATAAAATTGATATCCCATAAGTGTATTTGGGATTAAGTTGCTTAAATTTTGTGAAAAGTTAAATATTTAGAGAAACTAAGATTTTTAGAAAATTATATTAAAAAACTTACGCCAAACATGATAACCAAATGTGATATGTTTGGTTTTTTAAGTTTAATTTCCTAGACAATTTAGACAAATCTCCAACACCAAATGGAACCTTGGAATCTTTCTTCTTGAGGCTTCATATCAAAATCCAAGCTTAGCTTTTTTTTTTCTTTTTTTTTTTTGGGTGAAAAGTTTGATTCCAGCTAAAGATTTACCAATCTAAATTTAACATACAAAGTGCAAGAGAATCAAATTCATGAACTAGCGATACTTATTAGTTTTGTCTAGAGTAGTAGAAATTGTCCGATTCACGATTTGGGACGCACGATCCGATGAGATTATATATAGAAATGATATAGATCAATGGAATGAATAGGGAAAGAGCCAGAATTGCACCATAATTGCCGAAATTGTGCTCGTCGCATCAAAAGTGGCAAGTCATGGCGATCCGACAATTCAAAAAATAGCAGTTGCGTCGGGTCGCGAATAGACCTGATCACGTGCCGAGAAGCCCGCCCGGCCCGATAGGCCGATCTGAAAAATATGGATATGAACAAAAAAAAAGGCCGAAAAAAAATGAGCCCGTTTATAAAAACCCCGAATATAAAAAGGGCCGGGCTTGGGCTTTTTTTAAAGCCCGGCCCAAGCCCGAACCTGCTCGTATTATAATTATTTTTTATATATTATTAATAAATAATATTATTAGAACATTTATTTATAACTATAAATATAAGTAAAAAAGAATTATATAACATATATGATTATTATTATTTTTACTTTTACTTATTGTATAATATATTATTAGGAATAAATTATAATTCAAATAAAATAAATTATTAATAGTAATATTATTAGAAAAATTATAATTTTGAGAGGTTTTACTATCTTATATAGATATAAATATATATATAAGTTATTTAAACTTTTTGTGATTTTTTAATAAGTTATTTAGAATTTAAAATAAAAATAAAAGTATGACTAACAAGTAATGAAATATATATAATATTTAAAACTAAAAAAAGACAAAAATATAAATAAAAAAAATGAGTTGCGCAAAACGGGTCGGCCTGGTTTTAACCGGGCTTGAGCCCGGCCCGAGCCTAAAAAAATTTGCAAATTTTTTTATGAGTCTGGCCCATTTTTGAACGAGCCCAACACGTGATCAGGTCTAGTCGCGAAGTTAGGTCCTTCTTGACCCGACGCAATCCGTTTAGATGGAGAAGATGGCACTATTTCGTAAACGATGTTGTCGACGCTGCAACCAATAATATTAAAGCAGAACCTCTAGAATCTAGCTGAAGGATGAGACAAAAAGGTGATTTGTGATTCGTGGCATTGTGCAATCAAATTCACACTCTTCAGCCGTGGAATCCAAACAACATAGGATGTGTCGTTTGACTTAAAAGCTTCAATAAGACAGTAACCATTCCTATTCCTATATATATATACAAACCTAAACATTTAAAGTTTAAACCCTATTTAATATTCTAATTTGCCTTTGCCGCATGCAACATTAGATGCTCTCTTTGTCTCTGCCGCAAGCCAAAAAAATTCATCATTTTTCCCTTGCAATTTCTTTCTTCTTTCTCTTACAATTTCTTAGTTTTTTCCCAACAATTTCTTACTTCTTTCTCTTATAATTAAGTTATGGCCCTAAAAAAGATAGTGAAGAAAAAAGATGTTACTTGGAATCATTGCAAGTCACTTAAGACTCGGTTATATGTTAAATGTAACTATTGTCCTAAGGCAATGTAGGGAGGAACATATAGGATGAAACATCATTTAGTTGGAACACACAAAGAAGTTGCGCCTTGTGAACAAGTACCAGAGGAGGTAAAAAATTTATTTAAAAACATTTTAGATGATATGAACAAAGATGATGATGTTGTTGATTGCTTTGATGATAAAGGAAATCTAGAACATGATTCACAAAATAAAGGATCCATAGAAGCTTTTATAGTAAAAAGAAAAAGGGGGAGTGGCTCTAGCTTTAAGCCTATAAAACAACAAACTATGAATGCAATGGTAAAGAATAGAGATCAAGTAGTTGGAGATATCTGTAGATGCATATATGGCAATGTATTACCATTTACTTTGGTAAAGAATCCATTATTTATTAATATGGTGAAATCGATTAGTGAATATGGCAGAGGCTTGAAACCACCTACTTATCATGAAGTAAGAGTTTCATTCTTGAAGAAAAAGGTTGATCTTGTTAATGCCAATTTGGATAAATATAAAGTTGAATGGAAGAAAATTGGTTGTACATTAATGTCAGATGGATGGACCGATGGAAAAGGTAGGTCTCTTATTAATTTTCTTGTTAATAGTCCTTAAGGAACTGTGTTTTTAAAATCTATTGACATCAGTAGTTTCATTAAAGATGCTAAAAAAATATTTGAATTACTAGATGAGATGGTGGTGGAAATCGGAGAGGAAAATGTGGTCCAAGTGGTAACAGATAGTGTCTTAGCCCTTGTATCTGTAGGAAATAAGTTGATGGATAAAAGAAAATAGCTATTTTGGTCTCCTTGTGTTGCCCACTATCTTGATTTGATTCTTGAAGATATCGATGATATTACGGTATTCCATAATGCCATTGCAAAAGCAAAAAAAATTATGACTTTCATTTATAGGCACACTTGGGTGCTTAATTTGTTTAAAAGTTATTCTAAAGGAAAAGAGTTAGCTAGACCAGCAATAACAAAATTTGCCACATCTTATTTGACAATAAAGTCTATTTTCGATCAAAAGATTGCACTCATATCCATGTTTGCATCAGAAAAATGGACTAAAAGTACACATGCCTCTAAGAATGAAGCAAAAATTATGGAAGATATAGTTTTAGCTGATTCAAGGTTTTGGAAGTCTATCAAGTATTGCTTGAATTGTGTGTCTCCTCTTGTGAAAGTTCTTAGACTTGTGGATGGTGATTCAAAACCAGTAATGGGATATATTTATGAGGCTATGGATAAAGCAAAGGAACAAATAGCAAATAATTTTAATAATGTGAAAAGCATATATAAAAAAATATGGCAAATTATAGACAAGCGTTGGGAGTATCAACTCCATAGGCCTCTTCATGCAGCAACATATTTTCTAAATCCTAAGTAAGATTTTCTTACAAACAATTTTAATTTTTGTGTAATATGATTATTTTATGTTTTATTTATTATTATATCTTACTTTATCTTAATAACTTTATAGGTTCCATTATGATCCAATGTTTAACTCGGATATTGAGGTGAAGGTTGGATTATACAAAACATTGGACAAGATGTGTCCTGATATTGAGACTCGAGTCAAAATTGATTCTCAAATTGAAAAATTGGACAAAGCAGAGGGACTTTTTAGATATAGCTTAGCAATTGCAACTAGAGAAAAGAAACAACTTGGTAATTATTCATTTAATAATATAATTTATTACTTTATTTATTTTAAATATTATATATATAGTAATTAATCAATTTTTTATTCATATATATACATTTTTTTTGCTAGCTTTATGGTGGAATAGTTTTGAAGAAGAGTGTAAAGAGCTACAAACACTTGCCATTCGTATCTTAAGCCTCACTTGTAGTGCTACGGGATGTGAAAGGAATTGGATTGTATTTGATCATATCCACTCTAAGAGAAGGAACTGATTAGAGCAACAAAGGTTGAATACTCTTGTATTTTTTAAATATAATCTTCAACTTGAGATTAGACAAAAGCAAAGGGAGGCTAAAGGAGATACATATGATCTTATTTGCTTATTAGATCTTGAATCTGATGATGAGTGGATTACTAAATAAGAGGAATCTTGCTTGGAAGGAAATTCTTGGATGGATATCCATGAGTGCTTTAAGATTGATGAAGGAGATTCTAGTAAAAAGAGAAAGAGGGGTATTGCACTTGCAATCTTAAACTTCTTTTTGTAAATTTTTAAATTAGTTTTTCTCATTTAGTCACTTACCTTATATAATATAATTACATATGTGATATGTCTATTTTTAGGTCCACGAAACCTTAATGCCAACAAGAAAGATAAAGGAAAAGGCATTCAAATACAAGATAATATTGTACAAGACAAAGGAAAAGGCATTCAGATACAAAATAATACTAAACAAGACATTGGAGATGATGATGACACTGAAAAAGAAGAAGAAGATGATGATGATGAAGGAATCATCATGTTGGATGATGATAAAAATAATAGTGATAGTGATGATATTAGTCTTGATGATTAGGAGGACAATTACTTTTGAACTTGGTTATTTATAAATTTTTTTTATTTATTAAAGTTATCGCTTAAAAGATAGTTACTAAACTGTAACTTATAAATTATAAATTAGGTTTTTAAGACCTATAGTTAATTTTTTGTTAATTCTCATTTAAATTTAATATTATAAATTTTTTTTATGTATATAATTATATCATTTTTTTAATACGTTTTGAATTGCACGATTCGATATGATTTATGATTTACGATTCAAAAATTAACTTTCTGATTTGCGATTCAATTACTATGGTTTTGTCCCATTCATTTCAACTATCTATATTTGGAAAACAAATATTCTGCTACACACTACGTGTGCTATGTAGTAAAAAAATATTTAAGAAAAAATAAAAATAAAATAAAAAGATATATTAATTTTCTACTTGGAAGGAAACATAGCATCTCTTAATGTGCAAGGACAGCAAGAGATGTGAACCCCTATATTTGAAGGCATGGCACCAATTTATCACATGATATTCAAAATAAATCATGAAAGATTTAAAACACACCAATATTGTTTAAAAGTAGGAGGAAGATAAACGTGATGGAGATTTAGAAAAAGGGAAATTAAATTAAAGTACCATATTATCGTGTGGGAAAGCCATAGACAATTTCCAGGAAATGATATAAAAAATAAATAAATTTAAAAGAGGCCTATAATACTCACAAATACAGAAAAAAAAAAAACTTTAGCCGAAAATTTCCACAGAAGAAAAAGGAGGAAAACATTGACACTCACATAGACAGGTCAAATTTTAAAAAGATACATAATTTTTTTTAGTAATATTTTTTTAAGAAAATGCAACTAGTGTTATTTTCTATTCCAAGTATTTTATAATATTATTATTTTAAAAAATTTTTAGTTTCTATTATTTAAATTATTCATATACAATAAACAAACATAGAAAAGAATCTTACAAATTCATCAAAATGAGGACTTTATTCTTTCTTTTAATGGTCTTTTCCCTTTTTAACTAATATTTTAAAAACCATACCTACTATTGAATCAGAATAAAAATCAGTTTGTGGTTTAATGATCAAATAGTGATCAAATCAATTTTTTAAATACACACACACACAGATATATATATATATATATATAATATTTTGCATTTAAATTAATAAATATATTGTAAAATAATATTTAAAATAGACATAAATTAGTTTTTTAAGACCTATATAAATGTTTTAGACAAAATAATCAAAAATCAATTTTTAACCGATTTAGTATCAAATTAGTGAGTTATTGATTTTATCAGTTTTCATGAATTTAACTAATTCTCAACTATTTTTTTCCTTTGACTAATTTTGAGAGTTAAATAAACCAAAGTCATGACTAATTGACTGATTTTGTGGTCTAAACAATTGGTTCGATTTGATTTTCATAGCTATGCTCTAAATAATTTTTGGCATGTCCCTAAGCTAACATTTTCTTTTTATTTTGACGAGTCTATGGATATGCAAAAATACTACAGGCTTAAAAATAAGTGTGTCCTAGCTTTATTAAAAGTAATGAAGTAATCGTGGAGTATTATAAGATACTGAAGAGGAAGTAGGCAGCGGTAAAAGAATGAGAGACCTGGAAGATCCTGCTGAACCGTGAGCGTCATGTGCATCTCAACAAGTTTCTCAGAAATGGAGGCATAAACTGCTATTTGTTTCCGAAGAGTCTCCAATTGCTCATCAGTCATCACCTTCACATGCATCATTACTTCATCCCCCAAGTCTCTCGGTTTTTGCCGATGCATCATGCTTACCATCTTTTGATTCTGCGCTTTTCTTCTGAGCAGCGATCCCTCAGAAAAATATAACATGACAACAAAAAGACCGAAGACACAGGCGTATAAATAAGAACCCTAATCATACTAGGTTGTGCAACCTGTCATCATCAATATAAACATTAATTGAAAAAAAAAAAAAGAAGACAAGTTTCCTATTTTAATTTGATACTTTTGAGAATTTTGGTGTCATATCTAAGATTGATTTTGTTTCAGTTTTACTAGAAAAATAAAGATACTAAAATGATAATATATAATTCTTTGATGATTAAATAGTCAATAATGTTAAAATAAAATCATACTCTTAAATAATTACTAATAACTCATCTTTTGGGTACCAGAATAAAAGTTTTGTCAAATTAAAAGCCCATGTCGGCCTTAAAAATAAGTTGTTCTACACTTTGGCCCTAATAATATATCACAAGGTTGTGGAGCATAAAATTAATTTTATAAATTTATATACATAATTTCTTTTATATAGGACTATACGTTTCAGTATTTTTATTTATTATTATGATTCTAAATTTAAATAATAAAATAAAATTTATTTCAACGAACTCTATCATATCATTATATGTAATTATTCATGATTACTTATAATTAACACACAAACGTTTTCATATTAGTTACCATTTCTTAATTTAAAATAATAATAGTAAATAATAAACTCTATTATAACCATAGTTTGAAAATGAAAAAAAAATTATATAATTTTTTATATTTTTATTATTAGATTTTTTTATTTAAACATAACAAGTATATAATTTTTTAATAATAATATAATAAATATATAATTTTTATAACATAACATTTTGACTTGTTATGGTACATGTGTATGATTCTTTAGGTTTGTTAAATTGATTTAGCCTATACATTTTTGAGTCATGACTAAAATATCAAATTATTTTATTATTTTATATCTAATTAAATATATTTGTTATGAATATAATATATCTCATATTAATTGGCTTACATTAATATTAATGTTTTTAAAACTGAACCAATAATTGAACAAGTGGAGGCACTAATTCACAATTTATTGATCAAACCATAGTTGAACTGTAGTCTAACTGGTTATAATTGAATATATTTTTAAAAAAATTTATATATTAAAATTTTAATATAACAAAAAAATATTAATAAATTTTAAATATTTAATTACTAATTCAATATTTCTTAAGACATTATAAAATTTATTTTTTAATTAAAAAACAAAAATTATTTATGATTAAAAGTTAAGAATATTTAATATTAAATTAAATTTTTAGAGTTTCTAAATTATATTAAGATTCTATTTATCATAAAAAAATAAAAAAATAAATAGTAAATAGTAATTTTAGCAAATTACCTTGATAAGCAAGTATACAAAATAACTAAATATGCACATTTTATTATTTTTATATTTTTTCTTTTTCTTAAAACAATTCTTTATATTTTAATTCCCACATCTTTTTTATTATTATTTATTTTTAAATTGTTAAATTTATTAAAAAAAATTGGCCTCCACTGGTTCAAATCGATTTTGACCGATTCTTAATCGGTTTGACCGATTCTTTAACTAGTTGATTTTTTGGATTAACTGAACTGGACCAAGGATCGTTTCTTAATCGAACCAGTTGAACCCGCTGATCCATTTCAGTTTTTAAATCTATTATTAACATAAACATGCAATTTCTTTATATTGATTTCTTCATTTTTTATTATTTATTTATAATTAAATTCTAAATTTCAATCAAACAGAAGGATTAGCAATCATATAAATCTTCAATCCCAAAACCTTAATTATAATTGAAGAAAAAAATAATCAAGAACATGCCAGATCTTTATACATGTTTTTTATAGTCAATTCCACAGTAATTCTTGCGTTTTATACGAAGTGTTTTCTTTGCAATGGCTTTGTGTTTTTTCTCTGAGAACAACTTATGAACTTTGATTTTGATGAATAAAAAAAATACTTGCCTCTTTCTTTTTCCTCCCTTTTCGGATAAATTGTATTTTATTGGATCCCATAGATTTGTTGGGATCTTTCCCAATCATTTCCTTTTCTTCCTATTTGTGTATATCAAGTCAAGACAACATCCATGCACTATTCATTTCTTTTGCTTCATTTATCTTTCTTATCAAATAATGTATAGAAAAATTTATTTTCTTAAATGCATAAAATTGGTGTGAAAAGTGCATCGATAAAATTGCTCAAGAAGAGATCTAATTTTAATCGGCGTGCAAACTAATTTAAGAATGCGTTGATAAAAAAATTTAAATTATTGCAAAATCACATCAAAATGGATTTACATTTCTATATAAAATGAACATAAATTTTTTGTACACTAATTTTTATAAAAGTTATTATCAATATAAACTTCTCAGAAACTTTTTTTTATTATTTAAATCCACACACTGGGTCGTTGATTTTTGTTTTTGTTTTTTTAAATCTGTTGCCATGACTTTGACGTAAGCAACAAGCAAAAGGGCGAAATTGACCAGACAAGTAAAAGGAAAGTTTCATAGAAGGCACAAAATCCGTTGGCGTTCGATAGGATTCGATTGTGGTGCTGGACCGGAAAAAAATCAAATCAAATAAAAGGAAGGAAAAAAAAAAAGAAAGACAAAACAATTGACACAAGACAAGCAATGGGCGTTCAAAGCGGTTTGTTCATGTATTTAAAAACGCATAATGTTTGCCATTGGAGGAGTGTCTTTCTTTCACTCCTCTCCCCCTCTTCATTTTCAAACATTCATTTTCTCTGTCTCTACACCTGCAAGTAGTTCATGGTTCCCACGATGAGGATTCTCTTCGGGCTTCTGACATTTGTCACCGTCGGCTTGATCATAGGTAATGAAAAAGAAAAGGTTTCTATCCTTATCTGAATTTTGGTTGTTTGGTCCGACTTTTGCATGTGATCTTCCAGTTGAATTTCATGTTGTTTCCTAAGGAAAAGAGAAATAGTACATTTTATTTTATTTATTTTATCTGTACATTACAAATTCAGTATGGTGATCATGAATTCATGATGGCTTCTTAACATTCAGGTTCTTTTCTACGTTATATTTCATTTCTATGTTGAGAGAACTGACAGAGAGCAAAGACATGGTTTTTTGCGAATTTGCTTTGATGGTTTTGATCTTTTGAAAAAGGATAAGTTACGCTCAACCCCCTTTTTAAGTATTGAGAAATGACTGTCTACCCCATAATCACTTAAAAATTACACCCCACTCCAGTTGACAAGTCTAACTAATAGAATATGTTAATATTCTAACAGAATACGCTACTTAATGATAGGTTTGATTAACTGTATAGCAGCAGTTTTTTTGAGTGACATGTTTCAAATCAGCCTATCATGTAGAATTTATTATTTTAATTAGTTAACTTTTGTTATACTCTTTAGGTTCTTATTTTTAGAGTTGATTCAAAGTCAACTGCTAGAATCCAATTAGAGAATAGTTGAAGCATGTATATCATTATATTTAAATTTGTAACTGTACCAACTATTTATTGCCCATATGTCCATCAACCCCTCGGTGCCTTAGGCACGGGGCATGCTATTAACTTCACCAGGAAGACCTTTATTTTAAGGATGTTAATGCTTTTGGAAGGGGTAATTTGTTGTCTAACACAAGTAGAGGAAGAATTAAATTGGCTAGAAATCTAAATTGTGATTTGTTTTATGAGTATGGCCTGGAAGGTCTTGATTTATCTTGTTTGATGCGAAAGAAATAATAGATGCAAAGGGTGTAGTCACATAGAAGACCAGATGGTTGCTAAGGTCTGTGCAGATGTAAACTATTGACTTGTTCCTGTTGCTGGCTTGGAAGGAGTCCAGCTTACAGAGACTTGTACATCATATGTGAGATTAATGAAATGTTCTTTATAATTAGTTGATAGAGCTTTCTTGTTTGTTTACTTTGTACAGAATAGTGGTGCCTCTTCTGCTTTCTGTCAATAGTTTTGAATCAACAAATGAACTTGTTGACTTAAAAATTCGGTATGGGGCCACTTGCTCACGGCTTGCCCGCAGACAAGTCCAAGGCAGGGGCGCATGTGCCAAGTGGAAATTCGCGTGATCCAATTTGGTTTTTTGGTTGGCATCATTGCCCCATGGCACCCTCTCAAACAAAGGATCAACTTGTAGACATATTTGAAAGTGTATGCAAAATCTGTTTTACAATTATGTCTGAAAATAAAGATATCATGACATGTCAGGATAGGTGTTTGCAATTCCTAATTGTGGATAATTGTTTATACATTTAATGTTTAAGTTTGTTCTTTTGGAAACTTGTCTTGCTTCCCTTCCAGGAAAATTTATCAGCTTCAACAGAAACAGAGTGCAAAATCCCAACAACCTTTTTTTTTTTTAATTGGAGAAATTATATCTTCTACTTTGCTGTAGAGCTGATTGCAAAATAGAATGATGATGTGTGCCAGTAAATATTAGTTAGTATTGGATTGGATGACTGATGATTAGCAATCTCAAGAAAGCTTGGCATAATGCAATCACATGAATGGATTATCTTCTCTTTTGGAATTACAGGTGCTGTCTCTCAATTGGCAATTTTACAAAAATTGGAAGATTCGAATGGTAAAAATTTGCACTCATATTCAGTCACATTTGGGCTTAAGAATTTTTGAAGATGTTGAAAAATGTTCTGTGTTATTACATATAATGACTTTCCACCACTACATTATTGTTTGGCACTTTGTGGTTATAACTACTGACAATGTTTGTCCAACCCTGTATGTTTAAGTGGAACTCTTTAGATACCAATTTTACTTTCTTTTTCCTGGCGGTTGGTTATTTCAATTGCTTTTTTGAACGATTTTGATGATTCTTGTAGCAAATGAGCATGTCTCAGGTGTCTGCTGGAAAATAATATCTGCTGCTAATTTTTGGTTATTTGTGGTTTTCTCTTTATATCTGTGGATATCGTTATCCTCTTTATAGCCTAACTAATCCATTTTAGGCATGGAGTCTAAATTATTTAGAAGATTGCATCAGAGGGACGGTTTCCTTCGGTTGCCCAGAGGTCAGTGTCATTCTTAAATTTTGTTTAGAGTACGTAAGAGTTATATTTCTTTTACTAATTTTGCTGTCTGTTAGGGTGTTAGTTTCAAGACTCTAATTTTTGTTGGACAGAAAAATAGTTATTCATGAGAAAAGAAAGAGCTTTCAAATCCGTTCGTAAATCTTGGCCCCAAAAAAAAAAAAAAAAAATCCCTTTGTAAATCCATGAGGGGAACTCCCTAAAAAACCATTTGCTAAAGCCCATAGAGAGGCCAAGAAAATAATTTTTTCCCCAAAGAAGACTTCTGGGAGAAACTTTTAGTTAAATACTTGCATTCGGTTCTAATTATAAAGATCATGAGCCTGCAAACACAGCAATTGGCAAAAGCAGTTTTTTTCTCCTTGTTACTCCCAAAACCCTTGAACTTAATGGCTGAGAAAAGGTCTAAGTTCAATGGACACACTCACCGCACATTAAAGAGACCAAATAACCTATTTGAGATCTGCCATTCCACATCACAATGCAAGAAAAGATGAATTTTTGTCTCTAAACTCGGATAACGTATCTTTCAAACATCAGGGGAAATAAGCTTCTTATTTTAATGTTACTGTTAGAATATGCATAAACAGTAGTTAAGGTGTCAACACTAATTACGACCTACTATTTGTTTGAAAATCATTTTGCTTGAAATAAATATATGTAGCTTGTATGCAGTCTTTTTGTGATTAGAACTTTCTTTTCATTTTCTTTAAATTTATATCTTCTGATTTTCAGGTATTCCATTTTGGAAAAATGACAAGGAAGCAGAAATCTTACGTCTTGGATATGTATGTAGATTTCTCTTCTGTTTCTACTAAACTTTTCTTTTTGAAAGTGTTTCAGTCTGTCTAAAAGAACTACAGACCTTAGATAAAGTAAAAGGCCAGTGTACCCCTTGGAAGTATTTTGTTGTCTAGACACTAGGAAGGGAACAGCCACATCTAAGTAGACATTTTTCCTTGCAAAGGGAATAAGTGTTGGGTTTGCAAATTTTGTTGATATTCCTTAATTCTCATTTTTTGCCTGTCACAGTACGTATGTAGATGGGTTGTTGTATTCAAAGTGCTAATTATGTTTTTTGGATAACTGAGATTGTTCTTGGATCATAAATCTTGTCCTCTCTTTGATTATGAGGCTGTCACTATTTTTTTTTCAGCCCTCCTGCTCTTTTTTAAATAAATTAATATGTTGGGATTGCATATTCTGATAT
This sequence comes from Erythrophleum fordii, assembly GCA_032878935.1. Taxonomy (NCBI): domain Eukaryota; kingdom Viridiplantae; phylum Streptophyta; class Magnoliopsida; order Fabales; family Fabaceae; genus Erythrophleum; species Erythrophleum fordii. The sequence continues at coordinate 22,317,020 of JAVQMF010000054.1, read as the reverse complement.
TTTTTACTTAACGTCTTGTGAATTTTATCAGATAAAGTCCAAAATGCCATATTTGGTTGTGATTGCACTTTGTTATTAAAATAGAACGAGTGCTTTCTTTGTGAACGGAAATGAACTTTTAGGCTAGTATAGCTAATATATAACGATGCCCTTTGTCTTAATGTATCAATTGAATGTGTTTGAGATCTTTTTTATTATCTGTTTGCATTTTAAGGTAATACTTTGCCAAGCTAACATTAATCCAACTATTTTCTCTCCATTTATTCTAGTTTTTAATTAGTTTATTCTCTCTCTCTCTCTCTCTCTCTCTCTCTTTTCCGGGTAAAAACTTCTTTGTTAGTTTAAATCGTTTCTCATTGTTGTGAGAGTGGAGTTGATTTGCATGATGAAAACTTGACTTTGATTATCCTCCTGTGCTCCTAATTCTGGATGTAGGTCAAACCTGAAGTTCTTAGCTGGTCTCCGCGAATTATTTTGCTGCATAACTTCCTAAGCATAGAGGTATGCCTTTTTTCTGATTGCTAAATTTTCTGAATTAACATGGTGGATTTGGGCTCATTTGTAGAGGTTCAAGATTATGGCCCAAGTTTATGTTGTTTCTTGGAACTAAATATGCATGCTGCGGTATTGCTAAATTTTCTGTATTAACATGGTGGATTTGGACTCATTTATAAAGCAGAGGTTCAAGATTATGGCCCAAGTTTATGTTTTCTTGGAACTAACACATATATGCATGCTGCGGTATGGAATGATATTATCTTCTGAAATTTAGTGTTAATTATTGCATTTTTTACTTAGCCCTCCTTTTGTTTCATTGGACAATTTTTTCAAGGAAAAATTTTTGAACAAAAAAAAAAATTCTTGTGTTTTTTTGTTACTAGAAAAAAAATCTAATGAAAATTTTCACTAATCTAAATTGAATTTTACTTTAATTTTTCAAGGAAAAGTTATCTTAATAATAAGTAAGGAAACCCTTTTTGTTTTTACTTTAGCCTATTGCTATAAGCTTATTATTGCCACTGTGTCATTGCAGTCCACCATGGGCTATGTTTGGGCCCAAATAAAAATTTTCTGTAGAATATTTTTCAATGAAACAAAACACAGAGAAAGTTTTCATTTTGCTCCCTCAACAGAGATGAATACGAGACAAGGGAGAAAGTAGATTTTGCAAAATCCATTCTTTTCTTTTGTTTTTTCTGGTGTACATCCCATCCTAAATATTGGGTAATCCTAATTCAAGTAGGAAACCTTAAAGAAAACCTGCGTCTTCCAGCCTTGAAAACTGTGGCAATTGATTCTGGGGCCTCCAAAATTTAAACCAAACATGCCCTAAAACCCTGAATCCCCAAATTACTACTTAAGCCCTTATTATGATAGATATTTATTTATAAACCTATTAATATAACCGAAAACAGTACTATTATGCTCAATACTAGACAAATCTCCTTATCATCATTCTGGTAAGCATCGTTACATTCTGGCCTGGGTTTAAATTTGTACAATTTTTTTTTTAACTTATAAATTCTTCTCTGACCTCATCATAATAGTCATAATGATTCACGACAGGAGTTATGCTAAGAATGAAGAGCCTACATGAAAGTTTACATCCTTTCATATGGTGCTGTTAAATGGTATCAAGCATCTGCTGTTACCATATTGCAGTTTCTCTATTCATCTGTTACCATATTTTTGATAGCCTTTCACAAAGTACAATTTTGGCGGATCTTTTCTGGTACTTCAATAGTGAGGACTAAATGGCCATAGTCAAAATCTTACTAATATTTGAGAACTGAAAATTTTCTCACATGGTGCTGCTAGCTGTGAACTGTGAAGTAGTATAGGCTCATTTCGTTGGTTTGTTTGGTAACCGCATATAAGGTCTTCTGATTATGAGAAACATGAAAAAATCATGATTACTAGAACATTAACATTAGTACTTTTTATTTTTTACAAATTTAGCTTCTGAATAAAGATATTGATCATTACAACTTTGCAGATGAAGGCCATTTATTTATATATTGAAATCATTTTGCCTTTATAGGAATGTGAGTATCTTAAGGCTATAGCCCTCCCTCACCTTCAAATTTCAGAAGTGGTGCATGTAAAAACAGGAAAGGTACATTGATTTTTCATTTTGATTGATTTCCATCATCTAGACCATCCAAAATTTGAACTTGGATGCCTATAAACCTTTGGTTGTTTTCTACGATACTTTATTCAATAGATGTAGGCAATGAGGTTAGCTTTATATTTCTTATGTTTAAACTAGGAAAGTGTAGCATGAGGCACGTTGGGAATTCCTCAGTTTAGTATGTATTTGGTTGATTTAAATTATTAACTGGATTTAAGGAAGAAAGACACAGTATACCTATAGACAACAGCCTGATCTGCAATTGTGCCTGCTAGATATTTAACTTCCGTTTGCCAGATGGTTGCCAGTTTTTTGCCTGTTTGACAATTGCCAGAGTTTTCATGCGCTCCCATGTGCATGGCCTAAAAGATTGACTGGCACATGCATGGAAAGTGTGTGGCTTGCTGGAAGGTGACCCGACTTGGTGGTTTGGATGGTTGGTGTCCTCTGAGTATGTTTCCATGGGTAGTACTCCAAGAAACCATAGCACACAATGATTGGAAAGTCAAATGCCACTAAAAAAAAGTCACACTGACATTGGAACTAGAGTTTTCATTCCTCCCCCAGCTCTTATAACATGTGAAGCCAGGAATAAAAGAAAAAACCTTTGGTTTCAGGATGTGTGTCATTGATGACATTGGCCTGCACAATTATTGTATATATATAGAGTTGAAACTGTTACAATAAATATGACAGCTATGTACAAATTGACACTCCAGCAAGTAGTACAGCTGGAATATACCTAGGTTATACTTCATGTTCATGTTCATAGTCATAACTAGTGTTCACAGCTATTCTAACGTGACACAAAAAGACAATGTTTTCTTTTAAAAGTGGTAGCAGCTGAAATTTGTCATTGAATATTCTCGCATTTATCTCCAGCCATAATCATCAAAATATCTGCTAACACCACACAACACCAAAGGATCTTGCCTTCCTTACTTCTCACGAAAGCATTGAAATAACCTATATGAAAAAAACCTCAGGATATTAGGTTAGACACAACATTCACCAAAAAAAACAGGAAGTATAGGTCAAAGTTACCTAGCAGCTGGACAGTTTAGAAATAAGTTGTCCTCAGAATTTGTCCCCACCACTTTCCTGTAAACAGTCTCTCTTTTATGAACAGGGAAGGACAATGAAATTGCTTATCATTTAGTGGCATGGAAAAGGATGTTGATTGATTGTTTATCAAAGAATGGAATCAATTAGTAAACTCGATAGAACAACGTTTAAGGAAGTGATTTATACCCCCTTTACAATAAGTCTTTTATAGCCTGCCAACTTCTGTATTCTCTCTGTGTCCTTCAAATGCCAACTAGCCTCTCACTCTGATTTTCCTGCATCTTTCATAGAATATCAAGAGCAATGTCAGGACAAGCTCTGGTATGTTCTTGAGTCCTGAAGAGAGAAAATATTCCATGGTAAAGGTAAGTTTGTTATCAAGTTTACTTTCATGTTAAGTCTTTTATCTAAAAGACCTCCCACTATTGTTGTAGCACAACATTTTTTTTAATTCATTACATTAATTCCTCCTGGTCATTGAAAAGTTAATTTTTCAAAAAGTTTGAGACACCAGGATAGAAATAAATTAAAAGAATAAGGGAGAACAAGGAAACTTGTAAGAAATGATGAAACTAATATTGATGTGAGTCAAAAAAGTTTATTAATATTTAAAATGGTAATTCAATTATATGAATCAGATGTTAAAGTTCCTTTTGCCTTTTTCTTTCCATATTTTAGAAACAGATGGCCCATACCTCTTTACCATAGGCATACTGACAAGAGAGGATAAGGCTGTTCTCAATGCATTGGTTTCTACTTACTACTTAAACGAATTAATGTCCTAGCAATCAATTTGAGCTGTGCATCTGCCACCTTTTCATTTTCTTGGAGTAGAAAATAATAGAGGATGGAGGGGATAGCATGTAGTGTATGTTTGTTTAGATTGCAATTTGTTTTGGAGAATACTTTATATTTTTATGATTTTAAACCTCAAAATTAATATCATATTTATGGCTTTTTACAGAGGTAACTTACTTGGTTTCAACTTATACTAAAGTCATGCTATTGTGAATGTCAAGTACTAAATTTCTGAAATCAGGCCCAAACACAAAAGACCTTATTGCTTTTTGTTTTTGTTTTTTTCCCCAAATACTAGTACAAATTGACAGTCTGATTTCTATGTATTTATCATATTGGTGTGCCTTTCTTCTTCTGTACCTTTTTTTTATTATCATTGTTTTCATTATTATATGAAAATTTTAGTTTCCTGCAAAACCTTTGGTTAGCTTTGTTTGATGCTTGCACCTAAGGATTGATTGAACACTATGATAAAACATGTTCAACTCGCACAACTAGGCAATTGAAAAAAGAATTTCTATCTATGCTCAAGTACCAGTTGAAAATGGAGAGCCTATTCAAATTTTGAGGTGAGGATATGACATTTTCCACCATTATTTAAAAAGGAAAAAAAAAAGAAAAAACTGACTTTTCCAGTACCAAGGCTTACATCAGCAGCATCACAGGTATGGGAAGAATCAGTATTACAAACCCCATCATGACTATTTTGCTGATACTGTAAGTTTTATTTCTCTTCTTGCAGTCTTTGCCATATTGGGATAAGAATTGCCTTGAAGTGGCTTTAATTAAACCATTTGCACAATTCTGTGCTTCTTTTGTTTTCAAGACAGTTCAACTTGAAGAATGGTGGACAGCGAATAGTGACAATGCTTATGTATCTAAGTGACAATGTTGAGGGCGGTGAAACATATTTCCCAACGGTGAACTTCTTGTTTTCTGAAGTCTTTCATTTAGTATATTTCATGAGTTATTATAGATGATAGTTATGAAGGAGATGAGTAGCTTGAATATAAAGTATCATAAACATAGGTTCTTTTCAATCTGAGATAAGAAATCATGTTTGATCTAAACAAATAATAGAATATATGTATGTGTGTGTATATACATATATTTATATATTTCAGTTTCTTTTCTAATTCCTGGAACTATCTTAACTTTCTATTCTGCCTTTAACTTTTAAAATTTTATTCCTCATTTATATCCTTGGTAACTAGTTAATTTTTATTTTTGAGTTTCTTTGGTTTTCTGAAATATGGAAAGAAAAATAATAGAAAAGATACCCTTGGAATATTAGCCGATTACAAGTTACAATGTTTTTGGATCAACTCCAGCTGACATTTTTTTTTAAAATTGTTGTTGATCATAAAAACCAGAAAGAATAGAGTATTCATCAGTCTACATCCTTTGCAATTTACAAATGAACTGCAGTACAGGCAAAGATAGAAAGAAAAGAGATAACAAATATAAAGATTAAAAATAGGCTCTATACGTACTTTTATCTTTTTGTGTCACTTTTTTTCTAATTACACAATTGTAGAGGATCCAATTTAAATATTGATGGAGACTAAAGTAGTATAAGATGGTAATGTCCCACATTGAGTAGTATGAAATGCTCAATGGGGTATTTAAGTTGGATAATTCTCCCACCTCAATAGCTAGTTTTTTGGGGAGGGTTCCCCACCTTGTTTGGTTACCATCAATTAGTATTAGAACCGGTGGTTGGTAATTCCAAAAAAACCTGCTTGTGGAGGGTTCTAACTGACAAAAGGCCAAGTGAAGTGCCACTAAGTAAAGTGGTACAAAGTGCAACCGCCAAGACATCAGCTTTCCAAGGGTGGCCAATTGATGGAGACTAAGATAGTATAAGATGCCAAAGTCTCACATTAAGTAATATGAAATGCTCTATGGAATATTTAAGTTGGGTGGTTCTCCCACCTTAATAGCTAGCTTTTGGAGGAGAATTCCCCACCTTAGTTGAGTACCCATCAAATATTCACTAAATGATTTAACCAGACACCTTATATCTCTATATATAACTATAAATTAGGTCAAGTGCAAGGATACTACAAATATCAAAAGGTACAAACTTACCCAGTTGTAATCAAGACATTTATTTTAATTTCCATAGCTGTCACACACACACACACTATTCTAACAATTGTTTTGGGAAATCTTTTTATGGATTATGTGTGCCAATTAACTATCTGCTTCGGCAACATCAATTTCACTTTGTACTGTCAGAATTTTTAATTTATATGTAGATAAGGAGATAACGGGGCATAGACAGGGAGGAAGTTTTCAATATTCACTTTTTCTCATATTTAGTGTCTGTCTCTAACGCGTGACTGACATGGAAGTGACTTTTTTCTTGATTTGTCATCAGTTAATGCTTCATAGACTCCAGAACCATGTAGTTTCTATGTGAATAAGTTTTGTACTTGTCTGATTGTTTTAGAATTTTGTTTATCTTTGCTGGTTGAGAAAATCATTGTTCATAAATGTTTGGTTGGCTACATGAAATCTAATTTAAATTTGATTGGATTCAGAGAATTCATGTGAATGTAGTTGTTAAGTTTTTTTTGGATCTATTTTTATTATACCCTAGTTGTTAGTATCCCATGTAAGGTTATGATGTCTTATCCTGTAGTTACAAAAAGTATTGCTCTTTTTTTCCCGTCCTACTTGTGAATCTCAAAGATCCAATAATGGATTCAACCTTTATGCTTTTGTTATCGTCTCAGTAAATTATCTCTTTATTTTTAAAACCAGTTATATTAATCAATGCATTTGTTTTTGTCTTTAATTATTATTATTATTATTATTATGTTATGTGGATTGTACCTTCTACTTGAAACGTATGATCGACTGGTAAGATGACTGTTGTATGCTGGCATTAGCCAACATTCTAATTGGAATTTTTTACTGTATTAATGGCTGTTATTAATATACAATGCATTGCAGGCTGGTTCGGGTGAGTGTAACTGTAGTGGTTACGTTGTCAAAGGTCTATCTGTGAAACCTATTAAAGGAAATGCAGTGCTTTTCTGGAGTATGGTTAGTATCCATATTTGCTTGTTATATAAGAGCAATGGCCAATGGGCATACAATGAAATAGGAGCAGCCTAGGAATCACAAACACTAACATTGACACAGAACACAATACTAACACAGACACAACCGTGACATCATAAAATTTGAAGTATTCGTATATAATTTAAAGTGTCGTGTCATGTTTATTATGAGTGTTTGGCATGTGTCGGCCATTAACATAGCTCATTTTTTGAAGTGTTTATGGCTCATAGAAAGCAACTAATTATCTTAATTGTGCAATTACTTTTTCTTTTTGTGGTGGTTTCTTTGGTTACTTTTGAAAGATTAAAATCTTTTAAGTCAAAGGGAACATTTATCTATTACCTTTAATTGAAGAACTAAGTTCTTAAAAAAAAGGAAAAAAAAAATATTCATTTGGAGCTTAAAATTTGCGAAAATTTTTACACGTCAAACATGATAAAACAGAAATCACTAAAGATTGTGCGCATCATACAAAATGTAATTTTTAACAACTGCCTCACAATTTTCCCATTTTTCTTGCTCTTTTATATATTGTTGTAATGATTATCATTTATTGCAAGTTCATGTCCTCCTGCCTTGTGGATTACCATCAGCATTTTTTCCTGGATCTTTTTAGTTTTCTATTTCATTTCCATGCATTCATTGTAATTATGCCATCACTGGTTCGGCAAAAGCAATGTTTTTAAAATCGGACCGGTCATTGAACCGATGAAAGTACTGATTCACGGTTCATTGGTCGAACCGTGGTCGAACTGGTAATAATTAAATATATTATTTAAAAAAATTTTATGTATTAAAATTTTAATATAACAAATAAATATTAGTAAATTTTAAATATTTGATTATTAATTTAACATTTCTTAAGATATTACAAAAATTAATGTTTAGTTTAAAATAAAAATTATCTATGATTAAAAATTAAGAATATTTATATTAAATTTTTAAAATTTCTAAATTATATTAAGATTCTACTTATTATTAAAAAATAAAATAATAAATAATAATTTTATCTAAGTATCTTGATATTTGAGAGAAATATTATTAGAAAATTGAACATGATAAAAAGTAAGTATAAAAAATAATTAATTATACATATTTTATTTCTCTTATATTCTCATTTTTTAAAAAAAAAATCATATTTCAATTCCCTCATCTTTTTTATTACTTTTTATTTTTAATTTGTCAAAATTATTTAAAATGAATTATTCTGTTATATAAAAAAAATAAAAAATAAAAAAAATTGCTTCAGACCGATTTTTTCAGTTCGATTTTTATCAGTTTTTTACCGGTTTTCATCGGTTTTTGACCGATTTTTTGCTTGACCAGTTTTTCAACTCAACCGAACCGGACCAGGGACCGATTCCCGGTCGAACTGGCCGGTCTGGTCCGATCCGGTTCTGAGAACATGGGGCAAAAGCATATCCCTACTATCCTCATGATAGTAAATATGTCAATACTTCAAGTACTGAATTATGGAGTTATCCATTGTGCTGCACATTTTTTAAATGAAGGGGAAACTATATATAAGCCCCTAAATGATTGGCTAATTATAACTTTAGTACACAAATTTTACAGTGCAACACTTATTCAAATTATTACAAAATGTGAGAACGTTACATATCAATTAAAACTATCGTAACTACGTGATTGTTACATGATGCCTTTGGTAAGGGGGAAAATTCAGGAAAATGGCGGGAGACATAAGGTATAATATGATGACAATCATGTAACTTTTAGACGTTAGTTTTAAATGAAATATAATGCTTTCATTTTTGTGATAGTCTAAGGAGATTAGGTGTTACGCTTTAAAGTTTGTATACTAAAGTAATTAGACTATAATTTAAGAGAATTGTATGCATTTTTTCCTTTTTAAGTAAACCTCATGAGTGAAAGTTCTCTTGCTACATAATTAACATTTTATGTTTGGGTGGGTCATTTCAGGGATTGGATGGAGAATTAGATCCGAATAGTGTACATGGAGCATGTGAGGTACTTTCTGGGAAAAAGTGGTCTGCAGTAAAGTGGATGAGAGAGAGAGTTTACTTGTGATTTAGCTTCCCCCTCTCATATATATATATATATATATAAGGGGCTCCACATTAATGGGATTTTCCCTTAATATATGTCCTTATACAAAAGATTAGTGATTGTGAATCATTCTTGATGATCAATAACAAAGTTAGATTGAACTTTACAGTTGATAGTGTTTTTTTTTTTCAAGAAATGACTTAGTTGATTTGTTGATATTATTGGTGGAGTGATATATGTTTGAGTATAATTGCTATAGATGTGATTTAGTTTTTTTTTTTCTAGTCTATGACAAATCCTTCAACATAAGGGTGTTCATTAGCCTAATGTTGCCTAACCAAGTTAGGGCGGGTTGAGCTATTTGGTCCAGAGGTGTGTGTGTGTGTGTAAAAGGACCAAAAGTGAAAAAAAAAATTTAAGGGATATTTTATACTTTTAGCTAAACCTTTAGACATTTTTACAAATTATAAATAATTAAGGGGTCAAGGTCTTTGCTAAACTCTTGTTGAGATAATTATCACATCCAAACAATAGAAGATGAGATAGAAAACATGTATTTTTTAAATTAAAAAGAAAAAATTGAAAATTGAAATAATAAACGTGCATATTTAGAAAAAAAAAAAAAAGGTAATTTGCAACACATTCACCTCAAAAAATTGCTCAAAATAAGAAAAAAAAATTCACTTCAAATAGATTTTAAGTTTTGAGTTATTGCATTTAAAGTTTTATTTTTTACACCTGCATTGTCTTTTTATTTCCTTCTTTAGACTTACATTTTTTATTTTCACTATATAAATCCTACAAAAATGTATCAAAATAAATTGTCATATACTTAAAATAGCCATATGAACATTCAAAGTTTTAGTTTGAAAAAAAAAAAAGCTCAGCATAATTTAAACTGGGCCGAGGTGAAATTTGACTAAGCCCAATCTGTATATACCCCAGCTTCGGCATATTTTTCCCATCTCAATTAATAGACCTCTCTAATACGGTGGATGAGAAGTCATACATACTTGGTTTTGATATTTAAACCAGACACCATTAAAATTTCATTCTTATTGTGATTAAGATAAAAGAGCCGTAAATGGACAAATTTCTTTGCTGAGAGCCCATTTCAATAATTTATTTATTTTTTGGGAAAAAAAAGCAGTACCTTTTTATTCTTTTTAATGTATCGAAAAAAAATGTCTAGATGAGCTTTTTAAAAAGCGAAAAGGCACGAGCAGCCACATTTGTATTAGCTATTTTATATATGATTAAAAAATCTTTTTTTACTTTGACAAAAATAGTCTATATTTATTATTTGGTCCCTAAAAAATTCTTCTCTCTCCTCTTTAGTTCCTCAAAGATTAATATTATACAAGTTATGTTTCACAAGTTCTAAATTTTATACCTATTAGTCCCGTTGTCATTTGCCAATGTTAAAAATTCAAAAAGAGAACTAAGTTGGCATGTTAGGCATTCGGTAGTTAAAAGTTAATTTTAAGAAAAATTTCGAGGTGCTTTAGGTGTATGTACACCCAACAATCTAGATCTGATTTATACAACAAAATGTAAATAAGACATTTTATCTGAAATAAATCTTGACCGTTGAATATTCATACATTTAATATCCACAATTTTTCTACTTGTAGAATTATTTTAGCAAAGTCATAAAATTTACTTATTTATTTATTTATTTATTTCTCTCTCTTTTTTCCCCTCACTTCTCAAACCCTTTCGTCTCTTTCTTTCTTGTCTCTCTCTTATACAAGTGCCCAAAAAAAAATATCTTTTCACCTTTTACAACCATCCATCTCTGACTAGATTTCTCTTCTGCAAGAAGGTGGTGATTACGAAAATATACCTTCTTATCATATAGCATGAGGAATAATTTGTGATTATGAAAATTTGATCATTAACAAAACAAGAGAACCTACAGCTGAACTAGATGAACTCATCAAGCAATTTATACAAATACTCACACAAACCTTAAGCAGAATCAAAGTAGAATATGGTTTCAACTTGGTGCATCACTTTGAAGTCTTCCTCTAGTTTGGAACTATCAACAATATCCCAAAATTAAATCAGAATGAGAACCTTAGCCACATAAAAACTAACCCCCATTACACCAATCAAGAGGATTCCTATTTACGTCGAACTTGAAAGGGGTTAGTAAATGAAAACCGAGAAGGAAACAAGTGAAGTTACAATTTTACCTTTGCTGTAGCACTTGAAGGAGAAGATAGGATGCCATTCCATTTGTCTTTTTCAACTTTTGGCAGAGGAGAATCCATGGTCGTTTTGAAAAGAAAAATATTGAAGAGCTGCGTTTTGGTAAGGCATCTTCAAGTTGATGGAAGAGGGAGACAAGAAGCTTTCTCTCTCTTGGTGTGACGGACACTCATCGGCGATGGTCTTGAAGCGACGATTCCGCTAGCATAGGATGAACGCGATCTTCGAGCTCTCTCTATTTCTCGTTTCCTTCTCCCTCAACTGAGAGTTTCAGTGGAAAAGGGGATTGTTGTGGCTGAAGGAGGTGGTGGTGTTATTGATCTTCTGGGTTTTTGGAGGGTGAAGATGGGAAGGGAGGAAGATGACCTATGCCTTCCTCTTTTTCGACTATGCTCGAGTGTGTGTGCACGCGTAGGTCAACCAAGAATGTGAGGGATGTTTGTGTGGGCGTTGAAGATAAAAGTGAATAAGGGGTGAGGTGTGAAGGAGAGGCTAGAAAATAAGCCTAATTGTCGTGTGTCTTTTCTCTCTTCTCTCAACTTTTTAGCAGCCAAGTCAAGATGAACAGCCCTTTCCTCTTCTTCTGGACACCTCTATTTGCCCAAGAATAGCCTCCCATCTCCACGAAACATAGCCAGCACCATAGCCCCACCATGTTCCTCCCTCACACCTCCTTTTCCCCTTCTCAACAGAAATCGAAACCCTTTGCCATTTGAATGAACATGGAAGCAAAGTACAAACGCCCATTCTTCTCCAATGAAACACTCATCGACCTCCTTCACTCAAAGATGGAAAAAAAAATGGAAAAAAGAGGAGAGAGAAAGAAAGAAATTAAAAAAAAAAAAAAGATTGATGACTAAGCCAAAATACCTTTCAGGCAGGCATCTAGCTCATCTTTTTTTGTGTTTTAATATTGATAGATGACGGAGGGACCAAATTTTGTAATGACAACTTCCACCCTTCAAAGGCCTCCGTTCTCTTTGCCCTTTATTTCTCCATCTGCAAAAATTAAGCAGCAAAAGTTCGTTTTTCCATGAAGACAATTCAAGCTCCTCGGCAAAGTCAGAGTCTTCTTCCTCCCTCCTCTCTTTATTGACAAACTCTAATTCATCCTCCACCACCATCCTTGCTACCACAAGATCTTATGAACTCCAAAGACTCGAAAGTAAACAGGCAAAACCTTCGGAGATACCATCAACTGGGCGCTTTAGCCTCATCCTAATCTCAATAGCCATTGTAGTGCAATTTATTGGTGTTTGAAAGGCGAATAGATGCTCTGTTGCATAGCATGTACTGTGTAGGGAGGATCCTTAGATTAAAATATATACATATATATATATATATATATATAATTTTTTTTAACAAAAAGTACCCTCCTCTATATGGGGAGCCTGCGTGCTGCAGTAGAAAAACTTGGCCCATTTGAAAGGAGTGCGATGGTCCTTGGTTTCTTCCTAGAAAATTTCTTGCGTCCACCCCCTGCATGGACACACGATCATGAAATAGCCGTCACATGAACATTTAAGGGGTGCACACAAGGTTACTTTTCTTCGTTAGCTTTATTCATGCAGATGCGTGTTACTTCCTTTTCTTGTTAGCACATACTTTTCTCAAGTGGTGTGCTTTGTCCCATGTAGCAAGTTTTTATTCCTTTCTCAGGAAAGACGCTTTCACCCCTTCGCCGTGAAGGCGCAACTGGCAGGGCAACCACATCAATCCAAGGTGGATGAGTAAAATTCTTGGCCAATCATGCACTCATCGTCTCCTAAGTTAGGCTCCAAGACCCATGACCCTCCTCCGTTGGGTCACTTCAGGCGAGCGCCCATAACACAACTCGCCCGGCGAACCTACCCATTGAGTTTATGCGTATTAATAAGCAAAGAAAAAAAAAAACCTAATCTTCCTGTTACATACTTAATTGTTATTAAATTTTTCTTTTAAAAAAAATTGGTACATAAGATCAAGGATCTCCATTCTTAAATTTATTTTTTACGCGCATTTACGACATTTTAGATAACCTACCAGTATAATTTCATTATGTTCATATACCGAGACACTGCCATGAAAGAACGATAGTATAGACTAGTCATTTAGTCAATTAAACCTCTCCACTATTTACGATTCTCCTCAAATAAAATGAAACTGACATGACTTTAACTCATTATTTTTGGATGACGCTTGCCACATGACTCACATTATGGATTCTGTTCATTGAACTGTGTTACTTTGCATGTGGGGTAACGCTTCTGAATGGTGTGACCTTGTGACTACAATTACTTTTGCATAAATCTCCATAACGCACTTCAAGACACAATAGCATAATAGGCAATAAAAAAGACATTCTTTCTGCCGAAACATATGAATCTCATTTAAAGATAACTGAAGATTTGTAAGAATACCAGCCTCAAACATGCATAATGAACAGCCTATTTTACTTATCAGGTTCATGAAGTCCTCGTTTGCCTTTTAAACGGACAGCCAGATGATATGGACCATAAAGACAGATACGCAGATCACCTTGGACCATTGGTTGATACAAATAAGTGCTGAACAAGTCCCAGAATTCATCTCTGCCAATCATTTATACAAATGTACCATCAATAAGGTTGTAAGATGAAAAGGACCCCTAAAATATAATTCATCAATTTCTTACATTAAGATGGAAACAAGGATTGAGAAGAAGGCAAGTCAAGACACAAAAATATCACGCCAAAAGACGAGGGAAAGAGAGATTATAGCCAAACCTGACTTGTGGCAAGGTAAACAAGGAGTAACCCTTTACATCTGTGTGCATGTCAAGCAAAAGCACTTGTAACCTTGAAAGGCCTAATGCCTCAGTGTCAATGAGCTTCTTTATCCTGAAATTCGGAAGGAAGCAACGCACATATATTATATACAACACGTGGTCAGGACTGTAACTTAACAATGTCAACGTGTTCAAATATCTGATCACCCAATGAAAAACTGGAGATATTTGATTATCTTCAATTGTAGCAAAGTAGTATCATAAAAGAAATGAAATATAACCAACCTGCTTGGCGTGCCACTAGCAATGTTAACACGGTCTTTTAACAAGGAAATCTGCAGCGACCAACGGGTCAATAAGACGGAAGGGATATTCAATGGGTTAGTGTCACAATCCACTTAAACCACTCAGCATAGCAAGTGATTTAGCAACTACTTTCAAATTTGGCATCCGATCCAAATATTTGTAACAAAGAAAAAAAGATATATCACTGCGAACAGTATATGCTACAAAATGGAAAGATCTACCATTGAAAATATGGGATCAGACTGACGTGCAACATATAAGAACCACACAGCATAGCAAGTGCTTCAGCAAATGTTGTCGTACTTGTCATCATTTCCCAACTTTTGTGACAGAAAAAGAAAGATATCTCAGTGAACCACATATGCTATAAAAGTGAAAAATCACCATTGAAAACTTGGGATCAGACTGACATGCATAATATAAGAACCACTTAGCATAGCAAGTGCTTCAGAAAATATTGTTAAATTTGGCATCATCTCCCAAATTTTGCGACAAAAGAAATTTAAAAAAAAAAAAAAAGATATCACTGTGAATGGTATGTACTCTAAAAGATAAAAGATCCACCATTGAAAATTTAGGATCAGACTGACGTGCAAAATATAAAAACCACCCAGCATAGCAAATGCTTCAGCAAATACTTTCAAAATTAGCGTCAGTTCCCAAATATTGTAACAAAGAAAAAAGACATCCCACTGAATGGTATTATTAAACAAGAGAAAAAACTGACCATTGATTAGGGATCAGACTGATAAGCAAAATATAAGAACCTCCAAGCATAGCAAGTACTTCAACTACTTTCAAATTTAGCAAATTTGGCATCAGTTCCCAAATATTTGTAACAAAAGAGAGGGAGGGGGGCAAGGATATATCTTTGCAAACAGCATATGCTACAAAGTGGAAAGATCCACCATTGAAAATTTGGGATCAGACTGACGTGCAAAATATAAGAACCACTCAGCATAGCAAGTGCTTCAGCAAATATTTTTATATTTGGCATCATTTCCCAAATTGTGACGAAAAAGAAAGACATCTCACTGAACCATATATGCTATAAAAGTGAAAAGACCGACCATTGCAAACTTGGGATCAGACTGACGTGCAAAATATGAGAACCACTCAGCATAGCAAGTGCTTCAGAAAATATTTTTTAATTTGGCATCATTTCCCAAATTTTGTCACAAAAAGAAAAGATATCTCACTGTGAATGGTACGTGCTGTAAATGACAAAAGATCCACCATTGTAAATTTGGGACCAGACTGACGTACAAAATAAAAGAACCACTCAGCATAGCAAATGCTTCAGCAAATACTTTCAAATTTAGCATCAGTATTGTAACAAAGAAAAAAGACATCACACTGTGAATGGTAAATGGTACAAAGTGAAAAGATCCAGCATTGAAAATTTGGGATTAGACTGACGTAGAAAAATATAAGACTTTAGCATAGCAAGTGCTTCAGCACATATTTTCAAACTTGATACAATGTTGTGACAAAGGAAAAAGACATCTCACTATGAATGATTTATTCTATACGAGAAACAAAGAACTTTTTTAAAATAAAAAATTTATAATTCAGCCATCTCAAAATTGAAATGTCAACAAAAGAGGGGAAGAAGGAAGGTTTGGGATTTAGTCCTAGAGGCATGTTCGAAAATATAAAATTCAGCATCATGGTAGTTTGAGAGTAAGCATAAGGATATTAAGTAACAACTATGAAGTCCTGAAAGTCCAATGTAACTTGTATCAATGCAAATGATTGAAAGTAAATTTTATAAATTATTATGCTTTATGACAAGTTTCTAATGATGTCAACAAAAGTTATAGTCTCTTTGGCAAATCAAGGTTTTAAGGCCCAGACCGGACCAGCCAGGCAGTGTCCTGTCTGGGCAGCCCTTAGAACCATTTTATTTATCAAACTGCTTTGAACTGGACTAAACTGGCTTGAACCGGACAGTTTCAACAACCACTTGACCCAAACCAATTATGAGAGAACTCGTGGCCTAACTGGATCGATGATGTGGTGCATTTTGAAGGTGTCACATCACTAAATTATTAAAGTGTTCACTGCAAAAAGGCATTAACAAAGTCGCAAGCACTGGTCTTCAATGACACTACCAAGCAAGGCTACCACTAGGCCAACTAGTCTCTTGATATATAAGATGCGACTTTGTGTGTGTGTGTATATATATATATATATATAAATATATAATAACCTACATAATTAGTAATAATCATCTAAAATGTAAAAATTATTTGTAAAAAAATTTAATGCACTAAATATATTATTTTATATAATAAAATACAATATATGTGTAAAAACATTTAACTATATAAAATATTGTGATTTAATCTTTTTAATACTTGAAAATTTTATAATTATAATTGTTTACAAACAAAATATTACTAAAGGTATAGTAAAAATACATATAAAATTGTATAATATATTATATATAAATTATATTTAGAAATTTACAACGTGTTGGTTGAACCAGTCAAATTAGTTGACTCGCGACGTGGGAGCCTATCCAAGTCATTCCAATAATCCTGGTTTTAAAACACTAGCAAATACGTGAACTTGCTAATTTTGCATGGAAGGTTAACGTTACTCTGAAGTTATGTGCTTTCTTGTTTAGCAGTTAGTGAATTTGATTTAATACTAATGACATGTTGCAAATAGTGTAAAGATTGGGAGAGATAGCTCCAGGGATCTTCAAGGAACAAAATAGGCCTAGTATTTACTGTTAAATATAATTATAAACTTTGCTTCCTGTGGAGCTCTGCATATGCTTTTGGGATATTTTCAGGGGACTCCCAGAGAAAATATATTGGATTTAGAGGGCATTATTAATATACTGTGTTATGCACCGACACATACACATATATATGGATTATGGGTATAGTACTTTTAGCTTTCTTCTTCAAAGGTTACAGATCCTCCTAATTGCACAAGCTTCTCTTCTATTCCCTGGACAAAGCAAGATAACTACATCTTGATCTTGCTGGCTTATTATAGACTGATAACCTTATACCAGAGGTTAAAATTTGTCCTATCATCAATTTCCTTACTAAGTTTATCAATCATGGAATTCACACCCAAAAAAAAAAACTCTAGAGTTTCTGCAGTTCGTAAGGCATATTTTCACACCCAAAATATGCACATAGTGTTTCAATTTCTAGATTAAACAATCTTACATTGAGTTGATTTTTTTTTTTTTTTCATGAGTTTACTGTTCAGGATTTTTAAAGACATTGGTACATCCACATCCTACTATCTTCTGAAGTATAAAGTGGTGACAATGAATACAAACTTCAATCCAAAAAGAAAAAGAAACAGGCATAATTCTTTGCCGAAAACAGGTGGATTCCTTACTGCAGGACAATCAATTGAGATCCTATATTCATATAATCAATTCACATAACATGACCAACTAGTCTCTAACCGAAAAAATCAACCTTATGCCTAAAAAGCACCACATGATATTGCTAATTTTTTTCCCCCTTTCATCAATAGTCCTTCTACATGTGTCACAGAAATTCAAATCCTACACTGTAAGTAAAATATTTGAATAAATATATATATAAAATTGGCAAAACATAGAAAATCAAAGAGATTACCTGCTCCTCCACCTTCATATGCTTTGAGAACAACTTTACAGCATGACACTCTTTTGTCAATGACCGAAAGCCCCTACACAAGCATATTAATTTTTTGGTAAAACATTACAAGTAGAAAAGTGATATTGAATTAAGTCTGTCATTTGCCTTTAAATACTTCTCCTCCTGAAAGAAGTAACCACACCACACCTTAAAAGTTCTAGGGATCTTAAGGCTGATGAACTAATTATAAGAACAGCGGGACTCCCAGCATCAACTTTTCCATCCACAAGCTGTCCTTCACATAGCACCTCTTTCCATGATTGGCCAAAAGCTGCTCTGATATTTTTCCCCAACGATTTAACATCCTCATTTGAGCTTTGAGATAACTCCAAAATGCATGTCTCTGCATAATGTAAACAGAGTTTCAATTCCCAGATACAAAATACTACGGCAAGCCTCCAGAATGAAGACATTTAATGAATTTTCACTTTAAATTTTAGTGCAATGGTTCTGTAATGAGTGAATTTTATTTTTACTAGTAGATACTTGACACTTGGATCTTAACTTGTATAACTGGGTAAGCTATTACCTATTAGTCTATTACCCTCTTTTCTTTTCTTTTTTCTTTTTTGGTTGTAAATTCCACATTTTATAATGTGTCTTAAGTATTTTTATAATGTGTGTATAGCTTTCATTAGCTATTTATTAAAGTATATAAAATCTTACCAGTTGAGTTTATCCCCCTTCCACGAGTTTACTTATTAACTCTGACAACCATGATTGCCAGCAATTTGTTGTCTTACACTACCTTGTACGCCAGCTCTGTTGCTGGTTTAGTTCTCCTAATAATAATGCCAAGTACATTACAGCTTCATCACTCAGTAGTGATTGCTCTTAAAAATAAAGTAACATAAAAAATCTATTCTGAATAAAGTTTGCCCAACCCAGATTTCAATTGGGAACAGAGAAGCAGTTTCCGCATGTACAGAAATCATGTCAGCGCTCCGAGAAGCTTAATCAGTTGACATAGCCCTAATGAGTAAAAGAAATCAATTTTCATGCTACCTTTTCCTAAGAAAAGGTGAAAATACCCAGGCGGAAAGCCTATGCAATTATGAAAGGGAAGAGGGAAACTTAAAAATAAGACTTCTCTTTCTCTAACTTGATATGTTATACCACCTTTTCTTGGCTACCAAACTGAACAATTAATTATCAGATCATAGGCCCATATAAAATCTAAAACAGTAAAAAAAAAAAAATTACCTTTCAGCAATTCCAACTCGAGAGAAGAAAGTTGAACACCCTTTGCAGACTGAAATTGATCCAGAAAGAAACGTAATTGATCTGAAGCTGAAGCTGGCTGTAACTCCTTGTTGCTTTTATAGTTTTGGTTGCTGCCAGACTGGTCGTTGTCCTTGCTTTGGAATGAGTCATCATTTCTCTTCTTCTTCTTGGTGATTTTGGTCTTAGCTAGCTTTGGACCGAGGGCTTTTCGGTTGGTGCTAGGGTTTTCGAGTGTAGCCTTTGATGGACGGTGCTCTTTCCGGCTTCCCATCGTGCTGCGTGGCTGGTTTCTCCAACGTTGCGCCGTTGTTGCTTTTATAGGGTAGGGTACGCCACTGTTGGAACTTAACGGGAAAATGTTTTTATTTGTTTTTTATTAATTAAAAATTTATATCTATGATAATAAAAAATAATTTATACAAATTTTAAAAATAATTCAATAAAATTCAATTTTTTTAAGAGATACAACTCTTCGTAACATTATATTATTTAACTTGAAATAAGATTTAGATAAAATCTTTTAAATATTTATGATTAGACTTCTAATAAAAATATACTAAGTAAAAAAAATATTTCAAAAATTAAGTATATTGTGCTAAATTATAAAAGAATTAATTTAGTATATTTTTATTAAATAATTTAATAATAAAATGTAAAAATTATATTTAGATTTTCTCATTTTTTAGACAAGTTAAATGGCCCTTTGCAATGGTTCATTAAAATGAGGTAAGCAAACTTAATGACACTAATTTTCAAATAACCAACTTTTTTGGGGGTTTAATTCATATTATAGATAAAATTTTTGACTTAGATTAGATATATGATTAAAATTTTAGTTTGGTTTATGTTAGTTGAAAAGCAATTCAAGAAAGGAAGTTGAATTAGATTTAAAATAATTTTTTCTTCTATAATTAGTTATGATTCCGTTAAGTGATATTGGATTGTTAAGGAACGTAATTTATTTTTAAATAAAAATCTTTGGATCAAAATATAAAATAGCAAAGAAAATAAAGGATCATATAACTAATTTATACTAATTTAGACCAATATATCTTACATCCAATCCCCAATTACAAAATAAGAATATTGTATTAAAATTATATAATCACCAAGAATATATAACAACCCTACAATAACAACACCCAAGCTTTTACCTCCTCAATCAAGGTAAACTAATAAGACTCAACATTTGGCTTTTATAACTTTTCTTCTCTCCACAAGATTTTTTCGCATGCTAGGTTTTCTAAGAAGGCTTATGGAAACTCATCTCATGGTTTTTCTTAAGATATCTAAAAACTCTTCCTTAAGATTTTTAATAAGATACCTAAAAACTTAGCTTTGAAAGAAGGAGATTTAGGTTAAACTCACAAACTTACTAAGGATTAACTCAAATACAAAGGCTAACTCACACGGAGCAATAATACATTAAAATGCAATACAACTTTAGAATATGATCATTCAATGTTCTATTCTTTCTTCTTAATTTCTTCTTAATTTCTTCTTCAAATGGTCTTCATGATATAGTTCTACTTTGAGCAAATAACCATTGGTAAATTAGCTTCCTTAAATTGTATAGATATACTCATTAATCAACAATATGTGTCTTCAAAGCTTCCCATCAATTTGTGATTAGTGCAACGACATTATTCCATTTTGAATTGCCTTTCAAGTGGAGATCATTCATTCCATTTTATGCATATACTCTAAAAGTGACCGAACTTGAATAAATCGTCATTGAAACATTTTCATCACTATTCCCTTCAAATAGCTAGTTTATTGATTTCACAGACTTTCTTTTTTCACTCTTAATTTAAATTATATTATTAAAAGCACAGAAAACATATTAATTAAGGTCAACAAAAAAAATTCCATATAAATATTTTGATAAATCCAATTGAAAATTTTCCTTAAAAATATTTACATTATTTCCAAAGTTTGATTCAAAAACTTACCATATTAGGATATGAAAGAACTTTCTTTAAATATGTGAATAAAAAAACATATCCTTATAAATCCAAATCATAATTTCACAAATAATATTATTTTTGTCCATAAACTTTCCTTATAGAAAATTTGACTTACTTAATTGCTCTTGGAAAACTTTCTATAATAATCATTTGATAAAAGATTAAATTATTTAATATCTATAATAATAACAATATTATTATTAAATTAATTAAATGCTTTTTCGACTTAAGCAACGAGATGTAACCTAACAAAATCCTTTGGCCTAAACACAATATTTTCATGAATTATAAATTCGCCCATAAGTACTATTTTCCAAAATGCATATAATTGAACATGTTTGACATATTTCAAAACTAACAAGCCCAAAACCTTTGATTCAACATTTTTCCTTTTTATATTATGGTAAACATGTGAAAATTGATAAATTAAGAAATTATAAAAAATATCTAAAAAGGAAAGAGTAAAGTGCAGTTCTTTTTCATAAAGTATGATAGGGCAGTCTGTTCCCTCTCAATCAAAGCAGGTATGGAACTTAGTGAAGAAAAGCTCCCCCTTACTAGATGCTTCTTGTTAAAACTATTATATATTATAGATGTATATACCATTCATAATAGCAATAGCAATAATCGTTAATAGTGACAATTATATACCAACAAGTAAGCTCCCCCTTACTTGATGCTTCTTGTTAAAACTGTTATATTTTATAGATGTATATACCATTCATAACATGCAATAGTAATAATCGTTAATAGTGACAATTAACATAATTAAGCATATTTTCACGTATATTTCTCTCTCTTTGCCCCAAGCAAAAAGAGAGGACAAATAAGCACACAGGATCAACAAGGGCAAAGAATAAATATAAAAATTCTCCCAAATAGAGCACTACCAACAAGTAAAGCAGGGAACATAGGGTTGTAAAGCAACAAATAACTAGTGAATGAAAAACGTGATTTAACACATATCATAATGCCATATTATCATAAGATGTTTAAGACAATTTTAAGTAATCAAGCATAGTGCTATTAGATCTTTACAGCCAACAACTATTAATCATCAAATCTATATTTAAAAAAATAGTTAATACAATCATCCAAAAGTCACAAAATATGAAATGCAAAATAGAAAATGAGGGTTTTAGGCAGTAGGTGGGTCTTAAGAACTAGATGGTCTAGCAAGTGTGGTTTGGTAAGTTGTGGTAAAGCTTGGTGTCTACAAAGGGTCCAAAAAAGTTTTAATGCATTTCATCTCTTCATCCAACTTCTTAGTAACAGACTTCTTTACATTATCAAATTCTCAAGCTAAAACAACAACCTTTGTAGCAATTATTTCTTTTACTTTTTGGATTTCAACCATAAGGTCATCCTATGCCTAATGGATCAAAGTGATTACCACATGAGGCACAATGATCATTAACTCATTCAATGGTTCAAGAGTACGTGCAAGTGTTGTTAGTGGTGTAGGAACTTGTTCTTCACCTTCTTATTATTTCTTATCATCCTCTAATTCAATGGCAAAGGAAAGTGAGGCAGTTTCAAGCTTGGAACTTTGAGAGGTACAGAATTCTTCTTCTTAAGACATTTCCAAAATGCCAAAATCCTTCTTAGACTTAGATGAGTATATCTTTTCTTCTTTGGTTAAATCAATCAACCCTTATTTTTCTTTAGTAGATAGCTAAGTAGATTTCTTACAAAGTGATGTGTACTTAGATTTCTTTCCTTTGGTAGCCTTTTGTCTAAAGGCAACTAATTTCTTCCTTCCTTCCATAAAAGTAGGTTTAGATAAAAGGTTTGTCTTTTTCTCCTTTTACCCAAAATTGGCCAATTTTACAATATTACATAGCATAAGAAGATGGGTGTCAAAATTGGCTTATGCAATCACTTTTTCACTTTCGTGAGCATTTAAATCAACTTGAAGATACTAAGCAAGTAGTGCAACAACTATTCCACAAGGGAGTTCACTAAATTCATCATTTAACACAACTTTCACTTGGCTTAAGATAATAAATGGCAAGTTAAGGTGAATAACATGAAAAGTGTACTAGATATAAAATACCTCAAGATAAGTAGGAGAGTTTGATTTTGAAACATGTAGAATAACTAGTTGATTCATTGTTTGGAGCAACATCCTTATGTTGGCATCAATTGTATGAATGTCTATCGTAGTGACCTTCTTCTTAATAATTTCCTATATGGCTTTAAAATGGGTGAAACCATTGAACTCAATCCCAAAATGATTTGAATACCTTTTAATTCCAGCATTTAAACACTTGGTAATGTTGGCTAAGAAATCATAGTTTATTACAAACATCCTTCCCTTTATCATCCTAGAGCCAATTAACAAATTAAAGTCAAAGGTGAGATCAGCATAAAACTCTCAAACCACGATAGGATAGGTTTCCTCCTTTATTTTGAAAAATTCTAGTTAGCTTATCTTCTTAAGTATAATAAAACACATGAATCCCTCAACCATGAAAAAGTTGAGATTTACCTCCTAAGGCATTGAGTAGTTGCCATCTTGGAGGCCATTTTTATGCCTACCTTTTGCTTTTAAGTCTTTAAAGATACAAACTTTCTTAGACTTATAATCTTTTTCTGTCATTCCCATAGAACTCTCAAAACTCATCCTTTTAGTAGGTGTCTTATGCTCTTTTTTCAATTCAGCACAATAAAGAAGGCTAGGGTTTTGGGAGAATCTTACAATAGAGGAGATAATGGAAAGTTGGTTATAAAGGATGAAGGTATAGTAGGAGAGAAACGATTTATGCAATGTAAATACATGTAATAGAGCTTTTAATCACATCACACATTTATGATAATATGCAATGATGTTGGGATATGTGAGATTTTCAAAAGTTAAAAAGGCAATTTTCCAAATAAAAATTAATCACATATTTTGGTCAACCATCAAGCATGTAGGTATCTTTAAATTGAATGTAGCCAATTAGGAAATAAAATCACTCAATTCATTTTCAAGAAGTAAGCACAATAACAATACACAATCAATCTTGCATTGTACAAATTTTTCATTTAATCTAAATAAATTTATTCTCACATGATGGTTTAGTGAAAATATCAACTAATTAATCTTCAATTGATACAAAGCCTAAAATAACATAACATGGTCTTTTAGGAATTGATGTCTTAGTTAATATATTTGGTTCGTGAGTGTTAAATTGGATTTTTAGATAAATTAATAGTACTCATGTTATTATACTTAAGTTTCCATGTAGGATAACTCATAAAATTATGTACCTTTCTAATACCTAGAGTTGTCTCTCTATTGCAATTTGGACGAGAAATAGTAACATTTGTCAAGGTCCCTATCCAATTCAACCATGTTAAAGGAAAATATATTAATCAGAAATCAATAAACATGAGACAGTATACATATTCTACAATTCAACCATTTGATCTTGCAACAAAATGGAGTATGTGTTACTTTGCATTTAAGTGATAATCAAGGGCGAACAAAATATCTACTATTTCAAAGTAATTAGTTCATGAACATGGTAGTTCACGTAACTAAAATGACTTTTATGTATTGGAATTATAAATGAATAGCAATAACCAATATAGCCTTCCTTTTTCTCTAACTTCTTATTTGGTTTTGGTTTCAAATACTTCAAGAAAAACCAATATAGCTTTTTTGTTTTTCTATTAGAAAAGCATTGAATTTTTATTATAAATTTGCATAAGTGATTAAGTAAATTCCAATCAAAGAAAAATAACCTATCCAACATCTTAAAGTAAAAAGACTTAAAACATTCAAAAACCAATACACAATCACTTGACTTCGATTAAAGGCATAATGATTTATTTCCAAAAATCTTCATCATAGTCACTTGATTTGGACAATAGGCATAAGATTCCCTTTCAAATTCTACATCTCCCATAGAATATTTTACTTTCCCTTTGGTAGTAGAGAAATAGATTCTCAACTCATTCTTATATACTTTTCTTATAGAAATCATCTACTTATTTGACAATGCATTGAAGCAATTATATTTATATAGCCTCGCACTTGATTGGAAAGTGGATGAAAATGGAAGGAATGACTATAGAAGAATGAAAATAAGATATTCACTTAACTTTAGAAACGAAGTGGAATATGAGTGAAGGAAAATGAGGGGAATATTTAAATTTTAATTCCACCAAAATCAATCTCTCCAAAATTAGTGAATATCATCTAAACAAAAAATTAATTCCAATGGAATAGGCAATTTCACAAACCAAAGTTATTTTGATTCCCCTCAATCTCTTTCCCTTCTTAGTTTGTGTTAAAATTTTAAACCAAAGTTAAAAGTAATCAAATAAGATACTAATTGCACTAATTCTTAATAGATTAATAGAATGAAGTATTTAGTGAGCAAAACAATCTTACAAATCCAATTAAACAAGGATTACTAAAAAATTATACATTACAACCAACATAAAGAAGAAATTTAGCCATATTAAAGATAATGCCTATAGCATAAAAAAACTTCAAAAGCTAAGAATCCACAACTTGAAGTATTGTGAAATGAATTTGCTTGCAAATAAAATAAGAGGAGAGAAATTATGATCCAACTTCTCTATTGCCATGTTGCTCCTCTTGGAGCAATCTTGACCCGCCTAACATGAGATAGTATACTTTGGCGTTTTTTTTTTTTGAACTTGAACTTTACTATGTAATAGAGAATTTGTTTTTGAGTAATTTGAATTCTCAAAGCAATCTAGATCATCTAGATCTGGTTTGAAAAGTTTAGATTTCATTTTTTTTTTTATTTTGATACTTTTTATTTTAAAGGAGGCAAAATTTAAAATAAAGATAGTAGTACAACTTTCATCAAATAGACATTATGTGTTTTGCTTCATTTAAAATAAAAAAATAAACTTAATCTTAATCATTTAAATTATATTTGAATAGTTTAGATTGTTCTAAGAGAGTTAGTAGAGAATATATTTTGTCTTGATTGTTCAATGAGAGATTAGTGCTATAATTTTTTTTTTTAAATTTTGTTTTATACATAAGTTAACAGAATTTGGGTAAATAGTGAATCAGATGATGAGATGTAAAGAAAAATACTGTTATTTGTTAATTGAAGATCAATATAGCAAAAAGATAAGGAGCAGAATATAATGTCTTTTCCTCCTCCTTCTTTGATTTCTTTTTTCGGGTGCCTCCTTGGTGTTTCTCCCATTTAGTATGTAGTCTTGTGTCCAGATGGGCTTCCTTCTCTATCTTGGACCTTATTTAGCTATGTCACTTCCTCTAAATTGGGCTTGGCTCAGGTGGCACAGGTTTGATTGACTCAAAATCCCAATGAAAATATGTTGAAAAAACCTTCTAGGAAACATTTATTTGTATTGTATCAACGGTTGAATAAGTGAGATATCAAGTAACTGTGACATATGAGGTGTGAAAATAATATTTTTCTTTATTATAAATAGATAGTATGGAATTCAACAAAAATAAAAAATGGATGGTATGGAGGTAACTGTAGAAAGTGGTAGACTTTTATTTTATTAAGTTTAATGTTATTCTAGAAAGGCATATTTTTCTGATAGTAGGGTATATAGGGAAATTAACAGAAGAAATAAATAAATAAAAAAAAATTGCCGTCCAAGGTTGATTATCAAATAAAATATGTCTGCTGCATTATCCAATGGCATAAATTAAGCAAATCAAAATGCAACTTTAGTCAATGAAATGCATATTAAAAGGAATAGTCAATAATAAATAGGGTGATGCAATCCAAACAGACAAAGAAAATTTCCCAATGCTCATTTGGACCAAGTCCCACCCTTATTTTCTTATATTAACTCGTGAATCGTGAAATCATGAAGCGCACTAATGTGGTTCAATTTCAAGATGCATATGTCAAGACTCTGACCAACTGAAATCTTTTCTTCCCTCTTTGTTCATCTTTTCTTACCCCATTCTTCATATTGGCTCTATATATTCAAACCAAATAATTAAGGCAACGGACGCTATAAAAGAAACAGCATATGAGAGCTTCTATATCAGACTTCTTGATTGTGGGTCTGGGCTTCTTTATTGGCCTCATCTTCATACTGTTAACTTGGAGAGATTCTGCGAGTAGCAGAGGAGCACTTTCTGTCGCACCAAATACCATGTCTCAGTCAGATGAATCCCCTGCTTCGAACAGACCCAGATTGGTACTCAAGAAGGTTTTTGCTAAAAATGTGAATCAAGGCAATCCATTAATGGTCAATAGGAATATTGCAAGGTAAAAGACCTAGCTATCTCTATATATATAGCATTTTTTGGTTTCTGAAGTCAACTATTTGATTCTTGAATCTTATTCTTGCACAATCCAATTCTTGAAAGTTTTGGAGTTATTACCAGTTAGTCCCCAAAACATGTACATTTTGCTATGTTTCTGCTCTGTTTTTAGTTGAACTAAGTTATGTAAACAAAATTTAAGGACTAAAAAATTGAGACATGCATCAAAAATTACATTTTCTCTATAATATATATGTATGTTTATTTATTTTGTGCCGATGACATGAATCTGGCTTCTGGATTATTGTTTTCGTAGGTTTGCCTGCTTTTTATCTATCTTTTACTCTTCTGCTTGATGAATTCTATTGGTATTGGAGTTTTTGGATTAGTTTTTTCTCTCATGGGTATTGATTGTCTGATTGTTTCATTCCTGGGGGCACCGGATTCTCAAAGTGAGTTCAAGGGTTTGGATCCTTTTATCGCTCTCGACCACTTCTCTGGTACTAAGACCGCTATATATCTTTGATATTAAAGTAAATTAGATAAGTGTTTTCTGAGTTTTATTGAAATTATATAAGTTTTTTTTTTAAAATTACATTATAATCTAGTCTAATTTTAAATTTTTTGACTAAAGTATTTTCTATTAGCTTAAACAAATATTAAAAAATTTAAAATTAGACTAAAATATATATTTTAAAAATAAAAAAAATATTTATATAATTTCATTAAAATTCAAAAAAAAATTATGTAATTTAATATTGATGTTGTCAGTTCAAGCTTACTTCTTAGCCAATGATCTCAGTTTTTGAAGTTCTTTGGTTGTTTGAATTTGCAGTGACTTACCCAGGAGGATTTTCTGATCATCCCCACAGAGGTATTCGTTGACCTTCAGAATGTTTAGATAGGATAATTCAAGAGGAGAAAGTAATTTTTGCAATTATTTAAATTATTCCATTAGAAAATTTCATTAAAATAGGTAAAATTTGAGAATTTTCTCTTCCCTTATTTTTGAAATTTTTTTTAAAAAAAAATTTGAAAAGTTAATTTTTACACTATTTTCTACACACGTACATATAAATAACACTAAGAATTTAACAAATACCAAAGAATCATCCAAACAAATAATTTCAATTACAGGAATTTAAATTCTATATATTTAAAATTTTTTAAAATTCAAAATTACACAATCTCCTACAAAGTTTATATATATATATATATATATATCTATGATGCAATATAATATATAATTAGAGTAGACCCCATGCACAGTAGCATAGAAACTTGTATACATTTATATGAGATTTCCAGCTAAACGGAATTAAAAAAAAGAGAAATAGAAGGACACGCGGCCTAAAATATAATCGCACGCTCCACATATTATAAATAGTGTGGCTTCTTTTCAAGTTTATATATATGTATGTATGTATGTATATAACACCTGCTTGAAGAATGCTATTGGATAGCTCATGGTGTTTATTTCTTGATTTGAACTCTGTTTATAGGTTTTGAGACGGTGACCTACATGCTAGAGGTATACCTCCATTGTTTCCTTGACTTACTTGAACCTTTGATTGCAAGAAAGAACTGAATACTTAGATTAATAATTTGCCCTTATATATGGATTTTAGGGTTCATTAGTTCATCAGGATTTTGCTGGCAATAAGGGTACCATAAGAGCTGGTGATGCCCAGGTAAGTGGCATTAATTGATAATAATTTTGTTTTCTTTTTTCCTGACAACAAATGGGTGAGTGAAAATGTAAAAGGTAAATTACTGTCTACTTAAATAATTTACCTTAGAATGAGTTTGACTCTTTTAATTTTATTATTTTTATTTTAAATTTTAATCAAAATAATAATGTGAAAGTTAAAATAATAAAACAATTTATTATTTAAAATATGTTTTACTTAAGTTTATAATTTTTTTTTATATTTATTACTTGAATTGAGTTGACATTTTGAAATTAAAATTATTTATTTAATCTCAACAATAACATTTTAATACTATGAAAATATTCAACATATAAGTGAAATATAATTTAATAATAAAATAATTCATTGTTTTCATATTTATGTAATTATTTTTGTTTTTTGGCCATTATATTTTTATTAAACTTTAGATATAAAATATAAGGTAATTGAATGATAACTGAATAAATCACTAAGATTGTTGAATAACACATTTCAAAGCACAAAAGAGCAAACTAATTTTGAGTTATACTACATGTAACCAAAATTTGATTAGCCCAAAAAGAAAAAAAAAAGTTCAATTTTGTAATAATACATTCGTTCTCGTGTCATCTTTTGTACAGTGGATGTCGGCAGGCAAAGGAATCATGCACTCTGAAATGCCTCCTGAAGAAGGAACCCATACAGGAGTGCAGCTGTGGGTCAACCTTCCAAAAAAAGACAAAATGTAAGAAGTCTTGGTTCCTCTTTCTTTATAATTAAAAAACATTTACCACTTCTCATAAAATCAAATTTATAATATATATATATATATATATATATATAAACTTTGAACAAGCTTCATTATTTTGAAATTATAAACTTAAACATGAAATGACATGCTAGATTTTTTTTTTCATTTTTTTAATTTGGCTCTATTTTTTAAGGGCAATAAATGATTGAACATTTTTTTGGAATATTGATTCCAGAGAGAGAAATGAGTTGAAAATGACTTATTTTTCTAAACATGTATTCCGCACTATTTAACTTTTTTGAAGTGCAAATATTGATTATATTATAATAATATTAAAAAGTAAATTATACAAATAATTTTTTAAGTTTTGATAAAATTATCTAATTTTTTTTATAAAAAATATATACATATCTCTCATAAAATAAAAAATAAGTTATAGAGATATTTCTTGAGTTTTGTTAAAATTACATATATTTATTTTTTATTTTTAAAATATATGTATATCTCTCTTAAAATAAAAATTAAATTACACAAAATTTCTTTAAATTTTACTAAAATTATTATACCTCCCCTAAAAATAGAGAAAAGATTTGTGTATATTTTGAAAATAGAAAAAAACTTTGTATAATTTTAACAAAATTCAAAAGAAATTTATGTAAATTCTGTATATATTTTAAAAATAAAGGAAAATTTTGTATAATTTCAACAAAATTTATTGAAAATCTATGTAATTTATTCTAAAAAAAATTAAATACTAGTGTTTTTATATTTTGATAAATAAATAGTTTTCATTTAAAATTTAAACTCTAATTCAATCACCAATTATATCATGAGTTTGACTAATAAATAAAGAATAAATTGTAATCTCTCTTAAATTTTGTTGAAATTATATAAACATTTTCTTTTCTTTAAAATATATAGTTCCCTTCTCTAAAATCAAAAGTTACATTATATTTTAGTCTAATTTTATTTATTTTATTAAAATGCTCTCCATTAACTCAGATATATTTTTTAACTAAAATATATTTTTTTTAATCCGGTAACTCAAAATAGTAGATCCAGTGATAAGGAAATCTACTAATCAAAGTCAAAATTATATTTAAAACTAATTATTGCAAGTCAAAATATTATAGGAGGGTGTTTTAGTAAAAAACTTAAAATTAAACTAAAATATATATTTTGAAAATAAAAATAAATGCTATATAATTTTAACAAAATTAAAATAAAAAGTCTCTGTAATTTACTTAAAATATACATAATATATACATTTTAGGTAGAGTTTTGTGCCAACTCATAAGGGCTATTGAATTTTTATTTTAGGATTGAACCAACTTATCAAGACCTACTGAAGGAGCACATACCAAGGGCAGAGAAAGAAGGGGTTGAAGTGAAGGTTCTAGCAGGTGAAGCAATGGGAGTTAGTTCACAAGTCTACACAAGAACTCCAATGATGTTCCTTGATTTCTGTGTGAAGCCAGAAGCACAATTGAACCAAAGCATTCCAGAGTCATGGAATGCCTTTGTGTATGTGGTTGAAGGGGAAGGGGTGTTTGGGTCCCCAGATGCATCATCCCCAGCCAAAGCTTACAATGTGGTGTTTTTGGGTCCTGGAAATGCCCTTTTTGCTTGGAATAAATCTTCAAGGCCACTGAGGTTTCTGCTGATAGCTGGGCAGCCACTTAGTGAGCCAGTCGCTAAGTATGGTCCTTTTGTGATGAACACACAATCTGAGGTTCAGAAAGCTATGGAGGATTATCAGCACAGCAAGAATGGGTTTGAGAAGGGCAAATATTGGAGATCTCAACAGTGAGAGCAACAATGTAAAAGAGGAGATCTTACGTGTTCACTGTATCAATATGTCTAAGAAACAGATCAGATTGCATCTCGCAAGAAATTTTCTAGTGTGAGATATCAGTAGAGAATAAAGAATAAATTTAAATGATAGAAAAATTGTTGTGTTGGAAAATAATATAACAAAATAAAAATTGAAGAGGTACAGTATATGTGGACATGTGTTCCCGATATCTCTATCTATTTATAATAATAAATGTTTTTTTTTATTGAATGTTTGAATACTAAATATTTCTATACAATGACAAATAAAAGGAGATCAAAAAATCGGATTGTAATGCTTCAAAACAAAATTGAGGAATGGATTGATGATTGTTGCAGCATTGAAAATATTGCTGTGGACTTATTTCAAGATGTTTTTTTTTTTTTTTGTATTTTCAACAGATGAAACAACAACTGAGGAGGGAATCATAAACCATTAAAGTAATATCAATATCCCTGAGATTAATAACAGCCACTACCACCTCATGGATGCTGTTTTCAGTGCGCATGAAATTAAAGAGGCTGTGTTTCAGTTAAAGTCTGACAATGCTCTTGGCCCAGACAGATTTCAAGTCAATTTTTTTCAAAAATTTTGGGACTTGGTTGGAGATGACATCATCAACATGGTTCAATCTAGAGGTTTTCTTCTGAAAAGTCTCAATTGTACTTTTATCACTCTGATCTCAAAAAGTGATCATCCATAGTCTATGAAAGATTTGAAGGCCGTTAATTTATGTAATGTGATCTATAAAATTATTTTTAAAGTGATTTGCAACAAGTTTAAATGCATATTGGATTAGTATATTGCCTCTAACCAATGTGCTTTTCTTAAAGGGAAACTCATCTTCAGCAATTTTCTTCTAGCTTCTGAAGTCATGCAACAAATTCACAAGTCCAAAAAGAGGGGATAAAACTGGTGTGCCTTAAAGATGAGCAATGCCAAGATCTATAACAAGTTATTTTGGAATTTCACCAAAGCAATGCTTAATCGAATGAAATTTCTTAAAAAGGTGATACAATTGATTATGTAATATATTTCTCTTTTTTTTTTTTTTATAATACATTAGAAGAATCGAAGTCTTGACACTATCTATATTCTTACCTTATCTTTACCACTTGAGTTTGTCCCAAGTGACATTATATAATATATTTTTATTATTTGATACCAAGTACTTATTAATAAATCTCCTTCAAAATAATTTTTTTCTTCTAAAAGGGGTCTTAGACAAAGCAATCCAATCTCTCCTTACTTGTTTATCCTGTGTGTTAGTATTTTATCCTACATGATTTTGGAACAACAAAACAACAATAGTTGGAATGGAATCATAATTTGCAAGGGAGCAAAGCCATCTCCCATTTGATGTATGTGAATGACACAATCTTGTTCTTTGAAGTTTCAATTGCCAATTGCCATCAATTAAAAATATGCTGACTCTTTATGGCTTCCTTTTTGGATAGATGATCAATAAAAATAAATCTAATTGATCTTCAGCTCTAATACACCTCATAAATTTAAAATTTTTTTGGCTGACACTTTCAATAGCAAATTTTCTTCTACCAAAAACCCTGCCTTTCTCAAAAGCCACATTCATACACAACAAACACATTTATGAATTTTATCCAAATTTAAATTTTTTATGCAAGCAATTTTAAAAAATATACTTTTCACATCAACTTTTTATATTTAAGATTATTCTCTTTTTCAAGAATTAAAATAAAAGGGCACAATAAAATTACATGAATTTTTTTTTTAAATTTTCAAAACCTATAATCTCCTCCTTTGAAATGAAAGAATGCACTACACCGACATTTTTTACAACAAAAGATGAGTTACAAATACATATATGTTGATCAAAATGCTTTTATATTTATTATTTATGTAATATAACAAATATTAAAAATATATTTCACTAATAACCATTCAAAATTACTTCACTGAAGTTCACTTCTCATTTTCTGCAACCTAGAGATTTGGGATGCATTTCAAGCTGCTACTGAGGCTAATCTAACATTAGCACAAGCAATTGTGGATGGTGCTTGGGTCATTGCCCAGAGTTCTGATTTGACAGTATGCTATGATGAAAGAGGTAAGTATTTCAAGTTACATTTTGAGATTTCCTATGCTATATTTTAGAGCAAAACAGACGAAGATGAAAAGGGAAGGGGGGAAAAAACAAAAAATCATTGGAATGGTTTTTATAATATGGAGCAGTTTTCAATCAAGAGTTGAATAATTCCAATGCTTCAATTTCCTTTGATATTTCTAAGTATTTTCATCCTTCAATTTTCCTCTACTAGGCTATTCTTTTTCTTTTCTGGTGATATATTTATCAAGGCATATGACATGTTAGAATTCAATATCAAAATCTTAATTTTGATTTTGAAACTGGAAGTAAAAAAGAAGACCATCCAATCTTTTTTTTAAAAAAAATATTTTTTAGGGAATGAAGCACATAAAGTGTAACTATCTTAAAAGTGAACAGTAAAAAAGCTTACCATCTTTTGACATCAGGTTCATCATGATCAAAATCATCTCCTCCTCCTGATTTACTCTGTTCAAAATCATCATCTTCCATTGTAATGGATGAGTTCTCAGGTATTGTAACCAAATATAATTCAGACTTTTGATCGGTTCTGTCTGGAGATGCTTCTACATAGTCATTGAGGAATAATATAATATAAAATAATCTAATGGTATGTATATTTAAAAGCCATTGCATTTTCTATTTGATAGTAGCTTTTACTACAATAAACATGCCCTGTGGCTAGAACATGAATCTACTTTAAAGTTTGTGTTAGATCTACTCTTACTCTGATCATTTTATTTGGGAGTTGCCTTTTTTTTTTTCTGGGTAAGAAATAGTTGGTTTGTTTAACACTTGAGCAAATTGGGTTACATTCTTTCTCACTCTTTCTTGTTTACTGTTTGTTTCATCCCTTCAATTACTACTTCATATCACAGCCAACTATCTTCCTTCGTCTCTTCTATTGCTATTAAAATTTTGCTGTTTTATTTTATAACTTATTAACAATTGTATGAGTTGCCTTTTCTATATATATACACATCTATTTATTCTCCCATTTAACGTTCAGTGTTCCTCTTTTTAATTTTTAATTTTTTGCAGGAAAATACATGTGATTAACATCCTTCATCTTCTTCAAACCATGCTCCAGATAATTTAGAGACTAATTTATTCTTGTAATTTTTTCCATTTTGGAATGTTCAATAGAATAATGTTATGCATAAATTACTTATTAACTTATTAAGATTTTGTAATATTGATAATTTTTATTTCAATAAATGTATGAATTATGTTTCTTGATAATTATTTTAACTATATAATTTAGCAATGGTTGATAATATTATAAAGATTCCAAAAATATAAAATCAAGTTTATAACTAATAATATATATAAAATACAAAATTAATTGCCATCTGCAACATTTTTTTACCATCCTCTAAATAAACTAAAACCAAAAAGCAATTCTTGGCAATTATAAAATTGCCGATAAATTCTCATTTAATTCAAGCTTTGAATTATTTTGTGGATTTTAATATATCAATTAGCAACGGTTATTTTCATAGTTGAAAAAAATTGCCACTAAGTATCTATGGTGGTAAAAGCTAGTGGCTGAGCAACCAATGCTTTATCATTTAATGGCGGTTATTCCTGCAGTTAGAAAAACAACCGTTAATTGAGTATTCATGATAGTAAAATTGGTGGCTGACCAATCGATGTTTATCATTTAGTTGCAGTAAAAAAAAGCCGGTGAATGACCTTTTTTTTTTTTGCAGTGGATATTCGTTGAGTGTTCATTGATCCATTAGATCTTAAGGATTTATTTTAATATAGTCTAATTAGGTCAAGTTAAAAATATAAATAGATAAAATTTTAAATAAAATTATATCGGATGAGGTTGGGCCATTGACAAAAATATGTTTTATCTAATTTGCCATCATAGTTATTTTTTTTTAGTTATCAATATCTTACTATCTTATATATATATATATATATATATATATATATATATATTATTCTTATTTCATCTTATTCTTTCTGTATACTGCAGTTTTTATTACCTACCTAAATCATTCATACTTCTTAATTGTTTTCATCATTGATATGCATATTTTCTAACATTTTTTTTGTTAAATAATAAAAATACACATATTTACCTCAAGTTAATTATGTTAGTATAGCTTATATTTTGTTTGATAATACTATACTATTTTTTTATTATTGATAAAAATATTAGGATTCTAAAAACTCATTATTTTAAAATATATATCTGAGTTTGCAAAAAAAAAATTTTATGTTATAAGTATCAGTTCATATAAAAAAAAAAAATCAAACTATTCTAACACGTCCTAACCCAACATAAAATTAGGTTTGTTGATGTTAAGTTGGGTCACGGGCATAAAAACAAACTTAATATCTTAATCGGGTTGAGCATCAAATTGGCTTAGATGTCTGGCCCAACCTTATCCACAAACAACCCTAATATACATAGAAAGAAGAAAAATATCTATATTATAGTATATAAATGGGAAGAATTTTCTCTGTGCAAACTCAAAAATCTGCAAGCTTCGACCTATAATGCAGCGAGTTCCTCTTTTTTCTTTTAGCTATTTTTTATGTTCAGTACAGTTTTTTTATTTTTTGGTAGAATTATAGTTGTGGCCTCATTTGTCTATCCAAAAAAGGAAAAAATGCAAATTAACTCAAAACTACCTATCTAACTATGCGGGGCGTCACAGCTCCTACAACATTGCCTAGCAATATAAGATTCAATTCAGATGGGGATGTAATCTCCTGGTTACTAAACTTCTTGGTTAGATTGTAGGATGCCACCCAGTCAGTGCACACATTACCTTCTCTTTAGACATGTTTTATTTCAACAAGCCACTCCTTTCTAGTTCAACAAGCCAACTCCTTTAATATATATATATATATATATATATATATGGAAATAGAGAAATAAAATATAGTTCCAATAAGATAACTCAAAACTACCTGACGAATAAGAAAAAGTGAATACAATTCTAGATAAACTAGATTTCCTTTCTCTCAATCCTATAATAAAAGGATAACCGAAAATCTCCTAAATCCTTCATCCCGCGCCTCTAATCTATGAAAGCTCACCACACCGAAGTTAAAGGGAGAGGGTGCGCTGAAACGGCAAACTAGAGAGTAATTGAGGAAGCAAGGGAGATAGAAAGAGCTATAGACCTCGTTGGGTCGGGAGAAATGAGAAGTGAAAGTTGAAAAAAATTTTAATTTTACCTCTATAATTATTGTTTAACTATTATATAATATTTTTTAATAATAATTATTCAATCATTAAAAATAAAGATATTATAGATATTTTTTATTTATAAAATCACTATTTTACTTGTCATTCTCATTTTTATCTCTAACTTTTTACATACTATACGGGCATATAGAGTTTTAGTGATTGAAGATATTGAAAATCAACTTGGCAATGCTTCTTTTATTATAAATTTGCAATGCTTCTTTCATTACTAGATTCTATGATTACCGATTAAGCACAAGGACCTAGAGGTATCAACTAAAAAGGGGAATTTGAGGTTTTATGAGGTTTGGGTTTATATTTAATTACTGATTGATCATATGCGAAACTTGTTAGTCCAGTATGTCATAAATTGCAATGAGTCTCTGCATCTAATTTGGAGAAATCTGGATATGTGGTGTACGGCTAATCAAGCAATTAGACACAATTAAATTAATTGTCTCTTTGCTTCTAATTGGTTCACTTATATGATGCATGGTGATTTTGGTAATCTACGTGTGAGGGCTTTTATTCAGATCTTTGGCTTACTTAAGGATACTCTTAGATCAATGACTTTGCTGGAGAGCTAGCATATGCACTAAAATAAATTAAATTGTTGCCATACAACTTTTTTTTAATGGCATCTGAGCTTTATCATGATATGGAGGAGTCATTTGAAAAATCCCAATAGAAGACCAACTAAAAGGCTAGAGGAGAAAATTACCTGGTTTCTTTTATTTATCTCATTATTGTAGTCTCCTCTTGAATAAGAGAACTTGACCTTTTGAATACAAACTCAGGCAGATATAATGATTTACTTGATTATTATTTTTTTAATTTTATAAGTTTATCCATTAATTTTATAATTTTTGTGAGAGACTTAAGTCTCCATGGATGTCAATGACACATGGTGAGTAATAATAAGTCATCACAGGTAGCAATGTTGATTAGTTCTTGTAATTTTTATTTTATTTTAATGAAAGTTGAAAAAAGTATTCACAGTTTGTCGTTAGAGACTTTTGAGTCTTGGCAAGCATATAGGATGTCAGCTTGTAGATTATAAATGACAATAAGTCTTTTATAGGTATGTTGATTTAGCCACTTAATTGTTCTTTTGTTTAAGATAAAAATACAAAAAATTAAAATCCAAGCAAATTAAAAAAAGAAAATGAAGACAGCAAGAAAATGGAATCAATTTAGCTTTCACAAATTAAAATACACTAACCTACAACAAACTTGTTTTGTTTGTGAAATTAGATTATTCTTATTTTTCTACTTTTTCACGAAAAATAATTAAGAGCTATTAATCAAGTGACCCAAATTTCCTACCACTAATCAAACTGCATGGTTTTTGATTTCTTCACCAAATACATAACCCAAGGTCTTCTTCTCAGATCAAATTTCATTTTGTAAATATTTTATTTTTACTTTTTTTTTTTTGCAAATATTTTATTTTATTTTTAATTATCACTATTATTAATTTTTTTTATGTCTTTTGATTAGGATCATTAAAATGAAACTAAGGCCATACTAACTTTGTATAATTTATTTAGGATAACTTTTTTTTGGGAATAAGTGTGGGGAGTACTTAATACATTTTCCACATCACAATGGACTTATTTTTTATTTGCAAACCACCGTTTATTTTTTACTTTCTCATTTTAACATTTTTTTTGCTTTAAGTGTTACCTTCAATTAAATTTTAGTGACAACTCCAGTAATTTAGTTTTTGAAGTTAATTTTGGGAATCAATTTATTTTTATTTTTTTTCATGTAGTACGCATTATGCTTGACTTCAATGAGTTGCTTGGTATGATAAGTTCACTTAAAAATTTAAAGGGTATTACTTCTAATATGACTTCATATTTTGAGAAATATGATTGAAATGTTAATTTTCTTAAAGTTAGCATTTGGATGCCCTTAACAAATGAGTACACTGAACTGACCCACTAAAAATAGCTAATAGAGTTTTTCACTAACAGGTTAATGGCTATTCTTGGTTAACATAGTACACCTTTTCTTTAATCTAAATAACCATTGATATCTTGTATATACTATATGTTATATTTTGATGTTACAATGTTTTAATTCTAGTAATGAGTCAAATTAAAAGTAGTTATGTGGCATAATATCACATGTATAGAGATATGTATTAGAGATCTATTACAAGAGAGAGATTCTTTATTTAATAAGGATGAGACTAAACAAAGTTTATATGGCTATAGTAAAAAGAGGGTTTTCTAATTGCCTCATATTGGTCATTATCCAAAATCGTGTATATCATGAACTAAGAGTTTGATATGTTATACATACCTAAACAAGTTTATGAAGAAGTATTATATAATAAAAGGATGTAAGGAGTTATGATATATTGTTAAATGTCATTCATGATCTGTGAGAATTTAAGAGTCATTTAATTGTGATTCACAAGTTAAAAAAGAGTTCTAATTAATTTAATTAGATAAATTGAATGGTTCAATTATTCAAAAGTCATTTAATTGTGATTCATAAAATGAAAATATTTCTAATAATCAGATAATTTGAATGGTTCAATTTAAATGTAAAAGGTTATATTCTTACTGTTAATAGAATATGAATATAAGAGTTTACATACAATATAAGACAAAATAAGAGGGAGACTTAAACGCAAAACACTGGAAAAGGGCTTGCACTTAAGTTTCTAGATTATAAGTGGCTTGATCATACTAATAAAATATTATAAGAGAAAAGTAATCTAATCATTCAAACATGATTCATTTATAAAAAATAATCAATGCTCTCATAATTAGCAATTTTGTGTATGGCAATTTATAAGTAACATTTGGAGCATATTAGCAACTTTGAAAGATTGTATTGTTACAAATATTGTATAACTATAAATTAAATTCAAAAAGTTTAAATTTATGTTATAAGAAATGTATTTTCATCCTTAATTTTGAGTCTTAGGATTTCAGGATAATTTGTTGATAATTAATTGAATACATTTTAGAAAATGATTTATATGAAATATGATGTGAATAAATTAAAATTAAATATTATAATCTAAATTTTTTTATCAAAATAAAATGATAAATAAATATTTGTGCATCATATGAGTTAAACACAGTACAATTGATTAGTTAAAATATCTTATTAGTAATGTTTTAAAGACGCTGTATAATTGATTAGTTGTAGGAATGTAATGTTCCATCTAAGAGTAGTAATGCAAATGGGGTCAGTGCCATGTTGTTTGGAAGGATACTTACATAATGCCTAAATTATGTTTGGTACTTGGAATACCTTTTTAGTGCTTGGCAATACAAAATGAAAAAAAAAAGGTAGATAAATAATAATAATAATAATAATAATAATAATAATAATTCCCAATTCTAACAAACAATTTCAAATTGCCTAGGCCACTGTAAGATGTATATTATGAATCTGCTGAATTTCAAGCTAGACGATTAAGCTAGCAAGATATGATTGCCCATACGGCAAGCTCTTATTCATAAATTCTTCCTATATAACCAAGAATTTTTAATTGGAATTATTATTTTCATTTTGCCCCTTATCTCTCACAATCACATACAGAACTCTTGCTGTAGCTAGCATACCGTAATTAGACTTATTATGTTTACATCTTCTTAGCATAAATACTCAATTACTTTTTGGTTATTATTATTTAAATAGTTTATAGCTTTTGGAGAATTTACAATTGCCTCCTATATGTTGAAAAATTATTTATATTGCAATCGGTACGATTCAAATGATATTTGATTATTCAGATTTTTACTTTTTTTTTTCTTTGATTTGTAGCATTCTACAAGTCCTAATTAGTTTTAACCAAAGTTTCAACAGTGGAAGGGGAATTATTACAGCAAATTTAATTATTTTTTATAATTCTAAATTTTGTAGAAATAGTCCATTTTACATATCATTTTCATGTTTTTTTTATATCGTGTAATTATTTTTTAGAATTGTTGGGTTGATTGTATCATCACTGTAGATACCTTTTATTTGTATTTATTTATGGAACTTTGTAATTCTCATAGTCTTTCTATAATAGATATGCAAAATTGACTATATATATATATATATGTATATATGTGTGACTGTATGTATGCGCACCTATTATTAATGTCATTTAATAATTACATATTAGTAAAGTATTAGTTTTTATAAAGAATTATTTTACGAGATGTTTGTTGAAACCAAAGACAAATCAGAGTTTTAAAATAATTGACCTTGAACATCATATAGACGTAGCTAAATTAAGTTTCTTATATATATATATATATATATATATATATATATATATATATATATATATATATATATATATATATATATCGAATTGTCTGTTAAGTTGATATTTGTTAATTAGTATCATTATGCTTATCTTGTATCCTATTTTTAATATCTTCAAAGAAGGTACTGTATGCCTTCTCATATAATTTCTGACAATATTGCATATCTATTTGGTCTTACTTATTCCATTTAGACTTATCATGTTTAAATCTCCTCAGTTTAAACGCTTCAACACATCTTGGTTATTTTTTTTTTACTTCATATTTTATAGTAATTAAACATTGTACAATTGCCTTATACAATATGTTGATTGACTATTTATTTATATGATATTCCACCACTCTGGATTAATTGACCTTGATTATCTCGATGTTGATTTTTTTAATTTTCCAGCGTTAATAATATTTTAAAGTAAGTTTTAAATTAAAAAAATTTTATGTTAAAATCTGTCTTTATGAAAGTAAAATTCTATATAATTTTATTCTTTATTATCATGTACATTTATTATATAATACATTTGCAGATTTAACTTTTTATGCATATGTTTATTGCTAATTTAAATAAGCAATTATATGTTAATAAAGAATTTTTTTTTATGCACGTTTATTTTACGAGATGCCCGTGCATCGCATGGGTCAATTTCTAATTAGTTATTTACAAACCTTTCATAAGAAGAATATGATGATTTGGAAAATTTTTTCATGCTTTACTCATAATTACTGTAAATATATTCAGATGGCCTTTCGAAATTTCTAGGATTTTGGTTCTCTCCTCAATGAAATCCCAAACTAAAGAGGAAATTATAATAAAGTCTTCAGAAGTTTCAAAAAGTCTTGCGTGTATGTTAAACTGAAAATAGATGAGTTTTTAGAATATAAAATTTTAATGAGAAAAAAAATAGAAAAATTATAATAAAGGATTAAAAAATAAAAAAATTTATTCTCAATGACCTATTATCACTTGTTTTAAGATAATTATTACTGAATTTAATAATAATCAGTTAATCTAATGGTAAAAGTTCTTAAAAATCAATTTTTTTATTTTTTGGTTTTTAAAAGTAATTTTTTCCCAAAAAAAAATTGTAAAACTGGAGCCTAATTTTGCGTATAGCAGCGTAATACAATACTTCAAAAGCTATTGCATTAGCTATGACTAAATCTACAAAATATGAATATAAATATAGATATAATTTGATTCATTTAAAACCATACACGTAATTTTTCTGTTCAATTTTAGGTTCGGGCTAGTTTTTCGGTTTTTATGTGATGCCTGCATGCATTGCATGTGATTTTTTGTTTTTTTTTTTCGGTCTTCTTCATTATAGCATTTTTACCGACTGTTCACGTTTTTTAATTTTTTTTTGAATTTGAACAGTATGTCATCATGTAGATTATGATTCCTAAGATGGGACCCACAGACCGTGATTTGTATTCTTTTGTGTTTTTGGGTGGGATCTATAAAATAATATTTAAAACAAAATACATAAATAGAAAAAGAAAAAAAATTACACACGAATATATTAGATAGGGTCATTGTTTGTCCCTCACCCCATAACCCAATTATTAGCATAAGCAGAACCCCACACACACTACAAAAGCCAAGTTTCATGATCAAGACCCAACTTTTGGTCATGATCACTTGAACAATGTGGGTCACTCTAAGCCCCATTATGACTGAACAACATAAGGTGCTAGACCGCGAAGTACTGAATGATCGCTGGAGTCCAAAAATATGCAGAGAAAAGCAACAGATGCATGTAAGGTTATGGGATTCCATGGGACGTCCCCGAGGCTGCGCGATTAAGAGAGAGAGAGAGTGTGTCTGTAGGCAATTTAAAAGCAAAGAGCAGGGCCTCGCAGGCTTGTACGCATGATAAGGAAAACACCAAAGGCGCTTGCATGCGTGTATAAGATTCCTCCATGCTTTTCTCACCCTCACCTTTCTTTCCTTCTTCCTCTTTGAAAATCTGAATCCTCCATGCTATCCAAACTTCTTCCTTCTTGACTAATGGAAATGGGGTTTCATATCTACTGGTTTTTGAAATTTTAAGCAAAGGGCAGAAGAAAACGTAGTCAAAGTTTGTTTTTCGTTGCCTTATCTCACCCTGCAATTTTCGGAGAGAAAAGAGAAAACGATGGCCTCTGTTGTCGACTTTGGTTGAGATTTTTTTTTTTTGGTTACTGAAACAAAGGTGAATAGTTAGATATTTAGTTTTGCAAAGGAATAGCAAAGCTTGTAATCTTAAACAATGCAAGACTTTTCATCCTTTCCCTTAAACTTAGCATGTCAAACCAGTAAGCAATCTCATCATTAAGTCCTTCCTTCCATAATTTACGGCTATTACTGCTCATTTTGCTGAGCTGCATTTTCCATATTTGGTTTTTCTTTTATTGTCAGCTGAAACAACTGTACTGTGTGGCAGATACAAGTAAAGAGGGGGAAAAAAAAAAACTGAACGAGAAACTGCTTCTGTGTAATTGGCATTTGCCTAAGCCTGTGTCACCTTAGGCGTGTGTGTTTTATGGTATTTATTCGGGTCGTCACTCGAGAAGCCAGCCAGCATGCCAGTGAGACAGATGAAAGAAAGCTCGGAGCAGCATCCTGTGATCAAAACCCACCTGCAGAACTCCATGAATCCAGCGAAGAAAGTACCCAAAACGGTCCAAAATGACAAAGGTCCACCGCCACAAGAACCTCACAACGCCAAACCCCTTAGCCATAGCCAACCTCTGCCTCAGGCAAAGAACAGAGGAAGAAGAAGGAGCCGAAGAGGCCGAAAGTTCGATCAAGGCGATGTTCCTATGCGAGCCACTCGCCGACCCTGCTC
Source organism: Erythrophleum fordii (assembly GCA_032878935.1). Classification (NCBI taxonomy): domain Eukaryota; kingdom Viridiplantae; phylum Streptophyta; class Magnoliopsida; order Fabales; family Fabaceae; genus Erythrophleum; species Erythrophleum fordii. The sequence goes on along the minus strand of JAVQMF010000054.1, from coordinate 22,272,924 downwards.
TGTGGCTAATAAACCACTATCAGCAAACCCGGGTCAGATTCTTGTATCAAATGCTGTAAATGGGTCTGTTGAAAATGGTGGCAACAACTCTTGTGGTGTTGTGATGCGGTTTCCTACCTCAAGCAAATCTTTGAGCTTCGCTCCTAGGCCTGGGTATGGACGAGTTGGGACAAAATGCATAATGAAGGCTTACCATTTCTTTGCAGAGTTACCGAACAAGGACTTGAACCAGTATGATTAAAGTAAGCAGCTTTCTGATGTGAAAAATTTAATTGGGTTTTCTGTATATGACCCTGAATGACGTTATTTAAGTTCACCTTATGATTTCCTCTTATATGTGCTGTTCAATTACATATGGCAATTGAATTGGCTTTTTTTTTTGCTCTCTCCCATTATTATAGTGCCATTTATGAGTCCTTCAATTTGGCCTGAGGCTTTGTTCTTATTGTTTCTGCTTTGCTATAATAATACCGTTCTCTGGTTACTGTATCTTACAGATCTCTATTACCGCTGAAGCGTCGTCTAGAGAGATAAACAGGGCCATCACGGCAGAACTTGTGAGACTGTACAATGAGTCTGACTTGGGGATGAGACTTCCTGCATATGATGGCAAAAAAGGTCTGTAAACGGCAGGGGAGCTTCTCTTTGCTTGAAGAGAGTTTAAAATAAGCTTGTAGATGAAGAGGATGGAGTTAATGGTCCCAAGTAAGGATTTAGTGTCCATCATCACTTGGCATTTTTCTTCTCCCTCCCCCCCAAAAAAAAAAAAATTGGGCTGTAACTGGCCAGATCCCTAATTTCTAAGATCATCACTTATATGTCTCAATTCTAAAGAATAGCAGAGATGGAGATATAAAATTATATAAAATCAGAGCAACCTAAATCTTTTCATTTGGCTTTGATACATGATTGCTCAACTCGATATGCTTTTAAATGAGTTCAATTTCAACTGACACATGGGCCTTTTTCAGATGGGAAAGAGAATATAGAGTGGTGATCAAGTTTGTCACTCGGGCAAACTTGCATCATTTACTGATGCTTGGCAGGAGGCACTTCAGGTTCTTGACATTGGACTAAGAGAGCTATCAACTAAGAGATAGCAATAATGATGAGTTTCTGAAATTCTTAGACTTCGAGAATGATAATTGAGTGAAACTCTTATTGTCAATCTCACAAAGGCTGCATTTTCTAAAGGTTTTGCCGCATTGGGAGCTCCTTCTTTTCACCTAATATCAGAACACCACAACGGCTTGGAGGGGGATTGGAGTCATGGTGTGGATTTTACCGGTGCATAAGGTCTATTCAGATGGGCCTTTCCCTCAATATTGTTATATTACTAATTATTCATTATCTAATGAATGTAGAATCTAAATTTAGTTCAATTATCCTTTTACTTCTCCTGACTCTGCTCTTGAATATTGTAGATATGGCTTCTGCTGTGTTTGTTGAGCCTTTTCTAGTAGTGGAATTTGTTGGCCAGCTGTTAGGAAAAGATGTGTTGTCAAGGCCCCTTTCCGATGCTATAATTGGGAAATACCTATCAAAGTACGGGGTTTAGACTGGGATTTACCTCTTATAGATGCCACTTGGTGTTTTTGCCTTAATCATGTAAGGGTTAAGTTAAAAGACATTATGATATAACCCAAATGCTATGGCTCTATAAGTAATTATCATTACAACCTATAGTGTGATTACCATGCATATTCCAAACACAGAAAGAGGAAAAAATGAAGATAGGGGTTAATGTCAAAAAGCCTTCATATCTGAATATTTCATGCAATGCCTTGGTGCAATTTAATGCTGGTTTTAAATTTCTTAAGGTATTTGTTATTTTTGTTTCGACAAAAAAAATTCCTCTAATAGCTCTTAATACTGATAATTTTGTCACTTGAATGACACAGAAACTGATTAATGGGATGACCGTTAGCTGGTGGGCATGCATAAATTTTTCACGAAATGTGCTGCTCACAGTTTTTGTAGTTAACTTGCTCGGAGGTGTCGAGTATCTGGCACAGTAATTTTCCATATTTTTAATCCCTATGCTTTTTGAAGTATAAACAGAACGAAAATTTTTGCTGATTTATTAATATGGCTTTTCTAGCGGGAATTTAATCCAGAGCCTGTTATTCTAATATATAATGCGAAGCCTGGGCAGGTGGAGAAAGCTTTAAAGCATGTTTATCATGTGTCAATGAAGAAAACTAAAGGAAAGGAATTAGAGCTTCAATAAGTGATATTGCCTAACAACAATGCGTCTCTTCATGATAAGTCCCTTCCTTGAAATTGATAATATATATGACTGTTGTTTCAATTGACACAGCACATATGATGCTCAAATTATGATTTTTCATTTAAACATTTTTTGTCTTCAGGTGATCTCAAGCTAATTTGTGAAGCTGACCTTGGTTTAATTTCACTATTCTGCCTGATGAAGCATGTATTTAACATCACTAAACAGTACCTGCCTAATGTCTTTGAAGATCAATTTTAAGGTTTGTTTCCTTTCAATCATAAGAAAGTGAATGTTCTCAGAATTTAATTTGTTTTAAGTCTGTTATGCTAGTTTAGTGTTGATTTTTAACTTGGTTTGGTATCCTACAATCTGCCTCCCACATGTGCATTGTCTTCATTTTGCTCTTAGCATGATTTTAACCTTAAATTTCAAAAAAGATTTTTGTACAGAGTTTTATTCAAAATTCCCTTTGCTGTCCAAAGGGAGTTAGGCATGATTTAGTGATGCAATGGCACCAAGAAACCTTGTTGAGCATAGAAGTGGACTTGATGAAGGATATGGTGCAAAGTTTCAAGCCCAAGGACATGATTTGCAAATTAAAGCCCAAGAGTTCAAGTCAAATGTGCCTAAAGATCCATTGCAAGGCATAGGAGGCCTAATAACAAGAGTTAGGGCCAAAGCAACAAAAGAAGCCTTCAATTGTTTAATTCATAAGCTTCATAACTTAGAGCCCATTCATTTAAGTCAAGAGAAGGCCCAAGAAGATGTAAAAGGTGTGATCATGCTAACCATTCTACAAGAGGAGTGCCAAGACCCAATTGGAGTCCAATTGCAAGAGATTAAGAATCATGTGACAACCATGTGATTTTTAATGAAGCATGAGCATCCTATGTGACAACTTAAGAAGCTGATTAGTTTTGACTAGGATTCCTTTTGAAATTTCGTTTTTTATTATTTTATTATTTTTTTGAACTTGGTCAAAGAGCTTATCTTGGAGATCAAGTTAAGATTAGTATCCTAATCTAATTAGGATATATATTAGGTTTTATTTAAAATATTTCTAATCAGATTTTAGAGTTTTACTTTAATTAGGACTCTAGAAATTTTGCCTATAAAAGGCTTCCTATTGTACTCTATTTTGCACATAAATGAATTTGAGTATTATTCAATTATCTGTGAGGCTTTTGCTTTTTTGTGTTCTCTGAGAGTTCACATGACTTATCAAAGGATTGGTCTTCCTTTGTGGCGTCTTGAGGCTAGGGTTCTAAGAGACAAATTCTCTTAAGGTCTTTCCTTTGACCAACATTCTTATTTTCTAGCCGGTTTCGGGCAAAGTGTCATCTTGTTGAAGGTTCCTAAGTCAAGGTTCCTAGAGGGTCTCTCATCATTTGGTATCAGAGCTTTGGTCGCTAGTACAAGGTATATCTTTGTGTTTTCCCTTTCATTATTCTTCATACTTTCTCTCATTCCATTAGTATTACCTTTTCCATCTTCGTCTTTTTCTTCTATCTTCTTCTGTCTTCCATTGTTGTGTTCCTCCATCCTCAAAAAAAAAAAAAAAAGAAGAGAGTGTGATACTCCAAAAAGAAAAAAAAATAGAAGCGAGTGTGATACTCCAAAAAAAAAAAAAATCGAAAAAAAAGGGAGAAAAAAAAAGAGGAGTGAAAAAAAAAATTCAGATTGCAGAATTCAAAATTGCAAGTTGTGCCAATTCAAAATTGAAAGCAAGTTTGGAGTTAGTTTCCTAATTGGAGTCAATTTCCTAATTGGAATTAGTTTCCTAATTGAAGTCAATTTCCTAATTAGAGTCAATTTCTTAATTGGAATTAGTTTTCCAATTAGAGTTAATTTCCTAATTGGAGTTTGTTTCCTAATTTTATTGCATTAAGTAGCTACCAAGTTATCTACTTTCCTATTTGCATTCAAGAAAGGATATTGTTTCCTAATTGTTCTAAACTTGAATTGCAAGTAGTTTTCTATTCTTAAGGTTTCTTATTTTTAGATTTTTTTTCTTTCTTTCTTTTTCTTTCCAGACCTTCCCTTTCTCCTTCTTTTTCCTTTTGTTACACACCTTTTTTTTTTTCCTTTGTTTGATTCTTTGGGAATTTACATTTTAGGATTCTAGTTTTTTGATTGCCACTAGTTTGATCTTTTCATTTGATTTGCTTGTGACTTGCTTAGAACACTTGTAAGAAGAAAATTATTGAGTGGTAAAAGGCAAGAGGGTTAACATTAAAGAAAAAGCCAAAAAGAGAGTTAAACACGAGTGAAATTATCATCTTTTGAGTGTAAACATGTAAGCTAGTGAGTTGCGAGGTCCTATATCTTTCTTTGCTTGTTTTTGTACAAACTAATATTTCAAGATGTCTGGAGAATCTGAGCACAGTGACTTTAACATGAAAGTCTGGGTTAGAGCCGTTCAAAGTACTCTTGAGAAACTTAGTGCCAGATTAGATGATGTGGAGTCTTATTCCAATAGGAGGACCCATAGGAGGCAAGCTCATATGGAACTTGATGATGATGCTGAGTCCGACTTTGAGGAGTCCTATACTCGGAAAGGTGGACAATCATCATCTAATAAGGATGGTGGTATTGGAAACATCAAGATGAAGATCCCCTCATTCCCCGGGAAAAATGACCCAGACCAATACTTAGATTGGGAAAGAAGAGTGGAGCATGTGTTCGAGTGCCACTCTTACACTGAGGTGAAGAAAGTAAATTTTGCTGCAGTGGAGTTTATTAACTATGTTAGCATCTGGTGGGATAAACTCTTACTTATCAGAAGACGTACCGGTGAAGGTCCAATTCGTGATTGGCAAGAGATGAAAATTATCATGCGCAAACGATTTGTCCCTAGTTACTATTACAGGGAATTGCATAAGAGGCTCCAAAAGCTGAAACAAGGTTCTATGAGTGTGGAAGATTACTATCAAGAAATGGAGATTGCCATGATTAAGGCAAATGTAGAGGAAGACCGTGAAGCAACCATGGCCCGATTCATTGAGGGCTTAAATTCTGAAATAGCTGCCCAAGTTGATTTATACAATTACCTGGATATGGAGGAGCTCTTACATAGAGCTATCAAGGTGGAAAAGCAACTAAGGGCTCGATAAAAGCTAAAAGTGACATCTAGCTCGAGTTCTTGGAGGGATTCCAAAGTCTCCTTCAAGCCAAAGACTGATTTCAAGTCTAAGGAAGAAAGTAAGGTAAAACCCTTTCAGGTTAAGGGTAAAACTGATTCAAAACCTTTATCATCTTCTAACCCAACTGCTTTTTCCTCAAAAGTTAGATGTTTTAAATGTAATGGTTTTGGTCACATTGCTTCACAATGTCCTAACAAACAAACTATGATTATTCTTGAGAATGGTGATGTGACTAGTGCTAGTAGTGAATCTGAGGAGGATGAGATGCCACCCCTGACTGATGACTCAGATTTAGAATTAACTGAAGCTGTAAATGGTGAAGCCCTTATGGCTAGACGTGCTCTCAACATTCAACCAAAAGAAGATCTCGAGGTAGAGCAGCGTGAGCATATTTTCCATACTCGTTGCTTCATCCACAAGAAGGTCTGTAGTTTGATTATTGATGGTGGTAGCTGCACAAATGTAGCTAGTACTTTACTTGTGGAAAAGCTGAACTTGCCTACTTTAAGGCACCCTACCCCTTATAAATTACAATGACTTAATGATAGTGGGGAGGTAAAAGTAACAAAACAGGTGATCATCTCTTTTTCTATTGGTAATTATCATGATGAGATTCTTTGTGATGTAACACCTATGTATGCTGGTCACTTGTTACTTGGTAGGTCATGGCAGTTTGACAGAAAGGTAAAGCATGATGGATATAAAAATTATTACTCCTTTGTTTTTAATGGTAAGACCATTGTGTTGACCCCTCTGCGTCCTGTTCAAGCATATGAAGATCAGTTAAAAATTGAAAGAGAGTGTAAGAATATAGAGTAAGAAAAGAAAGGTAAAGTGAGTGTGAGTGTTGAGAATGAGAAGAAGCAACAAAAAGGAGAGCTGAGTAGAAAGAAAATTAGAGAAAAATATGAGGAAAAGAAAGTGGGTTTATTTTCAAGTAAAAGTGAGATCAAGAGAGCTCTATTTAGTGAAAATGCTTTCTTATTGCTTTATAAAGATATTTATCTTACTATCAACGATCTTGATCACTCTTTGCCTGCTAGTGTTACATCTTTATTGCAGGAATTCTGTGACTTATTTCCAGAAGAAATACCTAATGGATTGCCCCCTTTAAGAGGCATTGAGCATCGCATAGACTTTATCCCAGGAGCATCTATTCCCAATAGACCTACTTATCGAGCAACTCCAGATGAAACTAAGGAAATACAACATCAAGTGGAAGAGCTCATGAAGAAAGGCTTTGTTCGTGAAAGTCTAAGTCCATGTGCTGTGCCGGTGATTCTTGTGCCCAAAAAGGATGGCAAGTGGCAGATGTGTGTAGATTGTCGTGCCATCAACAAAATAATGGTAAAATATCACTATCCTATCCCTAGGTTAGATGATATGCTTGACGAGTTGCATGGTGCATGTGTTTTCTCTAAAATTGATCTTAGAAGTGGTTATCATCAGATTAGAATGAAAGAAGGTGATGAATGGAAAACTGCTTTTAAGACCAAGTTTGGGTTATATGAATGGTTAGTTATGCCATTTAGCTTGACTAATGCACCTAGCACTTTCATGAGTTTAATGAACCATGTCTTTAGATCTTTCATTGGTAGATTTGTTGTGGTTTACTTTGATGACATTTTGATTTACTCTAAAAGTCTAGAAGAGCATGTGAATCATTTGCATGATGTGTTTGTTGTGCTTAGAGAGAATAAACTCTTTGCCAATTTAGAGAAGTGCTCTTTTTGTTTGGATTCTGTGGTTTTTTCTTGGATTTGTTGTAGGAGCTCGTGGCATACAAGTGGACGAGGAGAAGGTCAAAGCAATCCGAGAGTGGCCAACTCCAAAGAATATGAGTGAAGTAAAGAGCTTCCATGGATTGGTGAGCTTTTATAGGAGATTTGTTAAGGACTTCTCTACTCTTGCTGCCCCTTTAAATGATTTGGTAAGAAAGAATGTGGTATTCAAGTGGGGTGAAGTACAAGAGCGTGCTTTTAACATACTGAAGGACAAACTAACTAAAGCCCCTGTACTTGTATTGCCTGATTTAACTAAGGTTTTTGAAATTGAGTGTGACGCTTCTGGTATAGGCATAGGTGGTGTGTTAATGCAAGATTCCAAACCTATTGCATATTTCAGTGAGAAATTAAGTGGCCCTGCTTTAAATTATTCTACATATGATAAAGAGTTGTATGCCTTAAAACGAACTTTAGAAACTTGGCAATATTATTTGTGGCCTAAAGAGTTTATTATCCATTCTGATCATAAAAGTCTTAAGTTTCTTAAGTCCCAGGGTAAATTGAACAAAAGGCATGCAAGTTGGCTTGAATTTATTGAAACCTTCCCTTATGTGATTAAGCATAAGCAGGGAAAGGAAAATGTTGTAGTAGATGCATTATCTAGGCGTTACACTTTGATTACTTCCATGCATGCTAGATTGATAGGATTTGAGATGTTAAAAGACATGTATGAGTCTAATTCTGATTTCGCTGATATTTGGAAATCTTGTGAAATGTATGGTGCTAATGATTATTACAGGTTTGATGGGTTTCTTTTCAAAAAGAACAAGTTATGTGTTCCTATGTGTTCCATTCGTGAGCTTCTTGTTAAGAAAACTCATGGCGGGGGATTGATAGGTCATTTTGGTGTCGAAAAGACTTTGGCTCTTTTAAATGAGCATTTTTATTGGCCTGGCATGAGAAAGGATGTGGTTGCTGTTTGTTCTAGATGTATTACTTGTAAGCATGCTAAGTCTAAAATTCAATCACATGGCTTATATTCCCCCTTACCAGTTCCCTCTCACCCATGGACTGATATTTCTATGGACTTTGTCTTGGGTTTACCTAAATCTTCCACTGGGAAAGATAGTGTCTTTGTTGTTATGGATAGGTTTAGTAAAATGGCACATTTTATTGCTTGTTCCAAAACTAATGATGCTATGTATGTGGCAGAATTGTTTTTCAAGGAGATTGTTAGGTTGCATGGAGTGCCAAAAACTATTGTTAGTGATAGAGATATAAAATTCTTGAGTTATTTCTAGAAAACATTATGGAATAAACTTGGCACTAAGCTTTTGTTTTCTACTACAGCACACCCACAAACTGATGGGCAAACCGAGATTGTTAATAGAACCCTATCTACTTTATTAAGAGCTATCATTCAAAAGAATCTTAAGAATTGGGAGAAGTGTTTGCCCCATGTTGAATTTGCTTATAATCGTGCTGTTCATTCTGCTACAAAATTCTCTCCTTTTGAAATTATTTATGGCTTTAATCCTTTAATGCCATTAGATTTGCTTCCTTTACCTTCACGTGAGTTTACTAACCTTGATGGTGCTAAGAAGGCTAAGTTTATGCAGGATTTGCATAAGAAGGTGAAAGCCAATATTGAAAGAAGGAATGAGCAAATTGCTAGCCAAGTTAATAAGGGTAGAAGGCGTGTGGTGTTTGAACCCGGCGATTGGGTGTGGGTTCACTTGCGAAAAGAACGTTTCCTAGAACAAAGAAAGTCAAAACTCTAACCTAGAGGAGATGGTCCCTTTCAAGTTCTTGAAAGGATTAATGATAATGCTTATAAAATTGACTTACCTAGTTCTTATGGAAATATTAGTGCTACTTTTAATGTAGCTGATCTTTCTTCCTTTGATATTGCAGATTCAAGGACGAATCCTTTTCAAGAGGGGGGGAATGATGCAATGGCACCAAGAGACCTTGTTGAGCATAGAAGTGGACTTGATGAAGGATATGGTGCAAAGTTTCAAGCCCAAGGACATGATTTGCAAATTAAAGCCTAAGAGTTCAAGTCAAATGTGCCTAAAGATCCATTGCAAGGCATAGGAGGCCCAATAACAAGAGTTAGGGCCAAAGTAATGAAAGAAGCCTTCAATTGTTTAATTCATAAGCTTCATAACTTAGAGCCCATTCATTTAAGTCAAGAGAAGGCCCAAGAAGATGTAAAAGGTGTGATCATGCTAACCATTCTACAAGAGGAGTGCCAAGACCCAATTGGAGTCCAATTGCAAGAGATTAAGAATCATGTGACAACTATGTGATTTTTAATGAAGCATGAGCATCCTATGTGACAACTTAAGAAGCTGATTAGTTTTGACTAGGATTCCTTTTGAAATTTCGTTTTTTATTATTTTATTATTTTTTTGAACTTGGTCAAAGAGCTTATCTTGGAGATCAAGTTAAGATTAGTATCCTAATCTAATTAGGATATATATTAGGTATTATTTAAAATATTTCTAATCAAATTTTAGAGTTTTACTTTAATTAGGACTCTAGAAATTTTGCCTATAAAAGGCTTCCTATTGTACTCTATTTTACACATGAATGAATTTGAGTATTATTCAATTATCTGTGAGGCTTTTGCTTCTTTGTGTTCTCTGAGAGTTCACGTGACTTATCAAAGGATTGGTCTTCCTTTGTGGCGTCTTGAGGCTAGGGTTCTAAGAGACAAGTTCTCTTAGGGTCTTTCCTTTGACCAACATTCTTGTTTTCTAGCCAGTCTCGGGCAAAGTGTCATCTTATTGAAGGTTCCTAGGACAAGGTTCCTAGATGGTCTCTCATTATTTGGTATCAGAGCTTTGGTCGCTAGTACAAGTTAAATGATGAGAGACCCTCTAGGAACCTTGTCCTAGGAACCTTCAACAAGATGACACTTTGCCCGAGACCGGTTAGAAAACAAGAATGTTGGTCAAAGAAAAGACCCTAAGAGAACTTGTCTCTTAGAACCCTAGCCTCAAGACGCCACAAAGGAAGACCAATCCTTTGATAAGTCACGTGAACTCTCAGAGAACACAAAGAAGCAAAAGCCTCACAGATAATTGAATAATACTCAAATTGATTCATGTGTAAAATAGAGTACAATAGGAAGCCTTTTATAGGTAAAATTTCTAGAGTCCTAATTAAAGTAAAACTTTAAAATCTGATTAGAAATATTTTAAATAAAACCTAATATATATCCTAATTAGATTAGGATACTAATCTTAACTTGATCTCCAAGATAAGCTCTTTGACCAAGTTCAAAAAAATAATAAAATAATAAAAAACGAAATTTCAAAAAGAATCCTAGTCAAAACTAATCAGCTTCTTAAGTTGTCACATAGGATGCTCATGCTTCATTAAAAATCACATGGTTGTCACATGATTCTTAATCTCTTGCAATTGGACTCCAATTGGGTCTTGGCACTCCTCTTGTAGAATGGTTAGCATGATCACACCTTTTACATCTTCTTGGGCCTTCTCTTGACTTAAATGAATGGGCTCTAAGTTATGAAGCTTATGAATTAAACAATTGAAGGCTTCTTTTATTGCTTTGGCCCTAACTCTTGTTATTAGGCCTCCTATGCCTTTCAATGGATCTTTAGGCACATTTGACTTGAACTCTTGGGCTTTAATTTGCAAATCATGTCCTTGGGCTTGAAACTTTGCACCATATCCTTCATCAAATCCACTTCTATGCTCAACAAGGTCTCTTGGTGCCATTGCATCATTTAGGCTTGTTTTTAGTTTTATTTTTGTGCCAAAGCTTTGCATTTAAATTCCGCATAGCTTGTAGTTGCGTGTTGGGCTGAAAAATGCTACATATGGTCAAGTTTTTGTGCAAAAACTCTGCATTTAAATTTTGATAGCCTATAGTTTTGTCTTGGGCTGAAAAGTGCTGCATATGGTCAAGTTTTTGTGCAAGAACTCTGCATTTAAATTCTGCACAGCTTGTAATACTGTTCTGGGCATAAAAATACTACAAATGCCTTTAATTTTACCCAAACTTTCTTCATTTAAGTTGTTGCATAGCATGATTCGATTCTGGGGACAAGAACCACCATAAATGACCATCTTTCTGTGCATAATTCAAGGTTGAAATTTCTTCACATGCTATGATTCTGTTTTGGACTAAAAAGTACTACACATACCTATGTTTCCGCAATAGAATTTTGCATTTTAGTTAGTGCGCGTGCTGCGATTTTATTTTGAACTAAATAGTGCCACACGTATTCTTGTGTCTGCCTCGTTTTCGTGTGAAAATTAGATAAATTAGATAAACAATTATGAATTTCTCATTTCGATCATTATCTTGGAGAGTAGTTGGAAGGTAATTATTTCTACTTTTAAGTTTTCTAAATTCTTAAATATTTAATCTTTTGAAAGTCAAGTTAAATTTTTCAATAGCCTTTCTATTATATTGTTTTTATCTTTGGATTTTTAGCAGTGATTACATAAATTATATTTCAAAATATTTTTCTTATTTTATGTATGTTTGCTGACATTTTTGAATAGCTTGAAAGAAGATCAAAAATATTTGAGTCCAAAAATAAAGTACATATCTAACTTATTTTTTTATATATTTTAGTGTAATTTAATTTGTTTATATGAAATATTTTGCGCCCAATCTCTCTTCACTTCTTTACTAGTAAAATCATTGAAAACAAAAAGTGAAGAGAGAAAAGAGACACCTATAAAACATAGACGTCACTATTAATTAGTCTCTCCATTATTGAACAAGATGTAGATCCTGTTAGTGAGTTTTGTTCTATAAAATATAGGCATCACTACTAAGTTAACCAAAGATGTGTATTTGAAATAAGTAACTTCAATCTTCTTAGCTTTGAGGCCAATAAAGAAATGACTTGTCTATGTTTCCCTTAGCCTTTACAAAATCCTTATTGATCAATCAAAGCTCCTCGACTAACTTTAACTTGATTGCTTAATCCTTAATAAGGATAGGGCTTTTATAAAGTTACAATTTAAGTATTGAACATTTTGTAAAATTATCAAAAGAGAACAAAGAATTGAAGACCATAGCAAGAATAGTAGAAAGTTTCTTCCTATAATTGGTCTTTTCATTTTCCACAGTAATGTTTGACATCACAAGATTAGTTTAGGAGATCTCAATGCATGGCAAATCAAAAAAACCCTTTAACAAATTGGGAAAGTCATAGAAATTCTTTGTAGGAATCATTTGGTGAATTTTCTAACACTGCTTAAATATCATATCCCTTTTAGAAGCGACTAAATAATAAGATGAAACAAAATCAATTTCAGGTGAACCATTCTCATAATTAAAAAATTGAGATTCCTTCTAATAACAAATCCTTATTTAACTTAATTGGTAGTGACACCAGTTTTTTATGAAGTGAAACTCAATAATGAGATTTGCATTTTGGTTTATAAGTGCAAACACCGATCTAAAAGATTTTTAAGTAAGCTACCTTGGAGATTTTCCATTTCATTTTTGCTTTCTTTGGATAAAGGTCTCTTCTATCTTTTAAAAAATATCAATATTATTCTTAAGGATCTTTTAATCATATCTTAGTTTTAGAGAGTTAGTATATATTTCCATAATAAAAAGGAAGGTTATATAATTTAAGCATTTCTAATGGATATCTTTTGTTATAAATTAATGTAAACCATTTGATATCCTGCTTCTACTTCAATTCTAAGTGACCTGCTTCCAATTTCTTCTTTTATATTATAACTTTCTCTGGTCCATCAATTTGGACTTCCCTATCTCCACTTTTTCTATTGTTCACTAACCTTGAAAGATTGAGAGAAATAAGACTCAAATCTATAATGAGATGCTAGAAAATATTAACTTCAAACTTCAAGCATGGAAAACTAGTTTCCTTTCTTAAGCAACAAGAATAACCTTAATTAAATGTGTTCTCAACTCTTCCTTTGTTCACCAACCCTTTTGCATTAATGTTCCTAAGAAAATTTATTCTATAATACATGTAAGGTTGTGAATTTGTTCTATTTTGGGATTCAATGGGGAAAATAAAAGAATGCACTAAGCTAAGTGGAAGCTCTTTTGTCAACCAATTCAATAATGAAGTATTGGTTTTAGACCAGTTAGGTTATTCAATAAAGCTTTGCTTGTTAAAAATGTATGAAAAATGTTGGACTTCAAACATAGTTTGATTGTTACTAAAACTCTCTATGTCAAGTATTGCAACAATACTCTACAATGAACTCTTCATAGTCATTCAAATGCCTTATGGGTATGGAAAGGTATAGCAAAGACTAATTCCATCATTACCTCTCATCTTTGATGTAGAGTGGGCTTTGGTACCACTATTCTTATTAATTGCAATTTATGGTGGCCCATGTAGTCAAACCAAAATCTTTAAAATCTTATTATGCTTTCTTATGAAGTTTGGAATCATGATGTCTTAAATAACATTTATTGATAGAATATTAGGAATTAGATTCATTGTCAAACCTTTTCCATCACTATCTCAATGACTACTTATTTTAGGCTGAAAGCACTTATGGCAATTATTCTATTAAGGAGGATTATAACCTCTCAGTACAAGAAATTGCTTTGGAGAATCCTAATACCTTGCTCTCGAGAATATTAATACCTCCCCCTAGAAGAAGATATGGAATATTCAGCTTCCTATCAAAATTATACCTTTTATTTGGAAGCTTATCAAGGCAATTTCGTCCACTGATATCCTTCATAATCATCACCTTATGGTTAACCAAGATTGCCCTCTCTATTTATCCTGCCTTAAAATAGTAGATCATATTTTTGTACAGTGTACATTTGCATGAACCATTTTACTCAACTTCTTGTGAAAATTCTACATTTTATCTAGAAGGTCATCCATAAGGCAATTCCATCCACTGATATCCTTTGAAGCCATCACCTCATTGTTAATAAAAATTGCCCTATCTATTTATCCTACCTTAAGTATTAGATCATATTTTGTAAAGAGTATTATTGTATAAGCAATTTGGTTTACCTCTCCTCTCTCTGTTAGAGTAGACATGTTTTAGGATCAAGATATCAATATTTGGTTAAACTCTTGGCTGAGCAGAAAGGAAGTTTATGAAGATTCTCTCATTTACTTCACAAAATTTCTTCTTGTCACCATTTTTTAGATTTGGAATGAGAGAACTTTTAGCATTTGTGAGGGGATGACTCTGAACTCAAAAGTTGTCATCTTTCATGTGCATTACTGTATTTAGCAAAACAATCTTGCTTGGCACTTAGCCTTTACTCTTCAAAAGTAAAAGAATGTTCTAGCCATCTAACGGATATTGATCAGAGAACTTTCGTTCAACTTAAATTGGTAGGAAGTTATCATATGCCATAACACAATCAAGAGTAACTCAAATTACATTATTATTTGCTCCCTAATCTTGCTTGATGGGTATTAGTTCATGAGTGGGGATAGAAAAAAGAAAAGAGACAATCAACAAAGATTTTAACGCTCTTGGTTGTTAGAAAAATTATTAGATTGATTACTTAGATGGATTTCATTTAATCTTCACCTCTATCTTATAAACTAACCTATTTTTTCTTAATAATCTTGTGCCAACCATTTTGCAATAGAAAACCCCAATGTAATATCTGCACTATCACTTCATCATTCTCCTATTTCCTTACAAGGCGTAGTTCCTTACAAGATCAGCTCAAATAAAGGAATAAGCTAGTTTCTATCTTTAAGAGGATCTCTAATTTTAATCAAAATTGTTTCTTATCTCTTTTGATCTTTATATTAAAAAAATAATTCAAAAAATAAAAATTGTGTAGGAAAAAAATCCAAAATAATAAACAAGCATACTTTGTCCAAAAAACTCCCACCGTGCAAGAGTTTATTATTTTTTTCTACTTCCTAGGGTACTCATATAGGTACATGGTGAATAGTCCTTTCATGCATCCATATGCTTTAGCATAATTTGTCTAACAAAACTCCTACCATGGAAGAATTTATTATTTTTTGGTTAAAATGCACAAAATCTTCTTACACTTTAGATCATGTGTAATAATTTTCTTGACTTTTAAAACTTGATAATGGACCCTCTAAAAGTAAAATTGTGTGCAAGTAACCCTGTCTTTAGTAAGTTTATTATTTCACTAATGGAAACATGACACATTTGAAAGATTATTTGCACATAATTCAAAATTTAGGAGAGTTATCTATGCGACTTAAAATTTAAAGAGGTTATCTACACAAAAAATTGCAAACATATCACCTTTCTGTTAGTAGATTAATAATTTATTAATAGTGGGAATTATTTACACAAGATTGGAAATTTAAGGAGATTCATTGTTAAGTTTTAAAGGTTATAGAGGTTATCTATACATGACTTAAAGTTTAGAGGAATTTCTGTACATTTTAGCTTTATCTTTTGTGTGACACCTTAATCTCCTTTCACTACCTAGCCTCTCCATAGGCTCGGTTCCATATGATTTCCAAAGAGTCACTACTCTCCCGTGGCATTTACATGCTATGAATCGGGGTTTCATATACTCATCTTTTACCCCGTGGGTCCTGTGAACCCATCTCAAGCATCCTCAACTCAAACTCCATATAGATGACTCATACATAGCATAAAACAAACCATAGGCCACGGGTATAGAGCCGAAAACTATAAAAATTACATTTTCTCACTTGGGCCCAAAAGTCATATTTTGGCTCTAAGTTTGGAAAATCATAAGAAATTGTAGAAAAATGGGAATGCAGCAAACCTTAGCTTTCTGGAAAGCTCTAAGTGTCAAATTTACACTAAAAATCATTCCCAATCACAATCTCTGGGTTTGGACCAAGTTTGACATCGAAAATGGGAGGAAGGTCCAGCTGTCACTGTTCCTGGTGCAGCTTGCTGTCATGATTTTCGAAAATTCATAACTAAATCCACAAAAATCCAATCTGGGCACATTATACCAATTCGGAAAGATACGAATGTCTACTAAAGGAAAAAAATAAGTCTAGATCAGTTCAGTAGCTCCTGCACCCTGAAAATCGATGGAACAGTGATGGGGGTCAGATAAGCTCACTGATGCTGATACAGAACTTCAGTCGGTTCAATCTCTCTCTACAGACGTCCGATTTGGGTGATTCCAGTTCCTACAAGTCACTTTGGTTTTCTAGTTTATGTGTATAAAGTTTCACCACATTTGGAATCCATTTGGTCTAAAAGTGCCATAGATTTTATTTTCTGGCTTAGATGAACAGTACATGACCAATCCATTAAATTCTCCCAAATTCAACAATTCCCCAAATATTCTATAATCCTCCGAATATTACCCACTTTAGCTTCTCAAGAAGCTTTCTACAAACTCTAGAGGCATGCCAAATTTCATGGCAAACGGAGCTCATCCGGTCATATTTTGATGGAGCTCACAAAAATACCGGTTTTGGCACCCCAAAGGTCCAAAACGGGTCCAAATAGCCTCTCTCACATTCTCACTCCACATGGACAAGTTCAAAAGCATAAAACTAGTATATCTAACATGTCCATATACTCCAAATCATCATACATTCAAATCTCACTATGCTATGGCCAAATTTACACAATATCATTCATGCATCAAAAGGGGTGAAAACCCACATTTCCATTACTTTGGCTAATAACAGAGTTCATACATCATCCTTTCAGATTTCTACATGTGTTACAAACTTTACATCTCAAAAATAGTGGGCACATCTTCATTTGGCACCACTTTACATCATATATACATCAAAATATCAAAAGAAAGTAATATCTCTAACTATGCATGCTCCTAGGCTCCTTGGTGGGTGCTCGGTTCTCCTTGAGCTCCACCTAGCATATTAGTTGGGAGGGGAAAGGGGTGAGATTCGGAGAATCTCAGTAACTCAAGCACTCAATCCAGCAAGCAATCAAGGCATATAACAAGTCAAAGCATGTGAATAAGCACTTAGCCATTCTCAATCAACCAACACACAATGTACATGCTATGGAATCACAACAATGCCAAAAATGAGCTCCAGGGACTTTTGGTCTAGCCTCACCCGAGTTTAGGGACTTTTGGATGGCCTCACCCGAGTTTAAGGACTTTTGACTTGGCCTCACTCGTTTGAGACTTTTGGCCTTATCTCACCCATCTCAAGGGACTTTCGGCACTACCTCACCCGAGCAATCTCACATTTCAACATACAAGCATATTGACATTCAATGCATCAAAGCAATAGCATATGACATATTCCACACATTCAGTATATACATATCATACAATGACTATTACAACAAAAAATGCTACAAGAAAGAGTGAAAGAGAAAGCTACCTTTGGAGCCAAAGCCAACACAAGCTTTTCCTTTCAATGTCTCCTCTCCCTCCTTAGGTTCACAAACACACCTTGATAGAGGTGTTTCACTTGAGCCTAAACACACCAAAAGCATGCAATTACTCTCTTATAATTTTAATTTAGAGCAACCCTTCTATCTCATACAACCTAGGGTTCTCTCTCTAGAATGTCATTACCCCTTTCTCTCTCTCAAGCTCCCATGGTAGTGGAAAACCTCATTTTCAAAGAGAACTCAAGGATTCAAAAGAGTTTTCCATTTTCCCTCTTCTGACCCATACCCAAAATCCATCCATTTACACAAATAAAACAGCAGGAAAAGAGGGCAAAGGGAAGGGATCAGAAATCTGAAGAGAAATGGGAGAAGTTACCTTACCTTTCCCTTAATCTTCCTCCTTCTCTTGATCTCTCACACTCTCCTCGCCTCTTTTCTCTCTTTGGGTCGAAGCTTAGGGCAGATATGAGAGAAGAAATGAGTTTGGGCGTTTAATGAAGTCTGATTCTCGCTATTTACTCTCTTCCGGACCGACTCTCGCTACGGCGAAAACTAACCTTCGCTATAGCGAGCTCGTGTAATCTGGCTTCGCTATGGCGAGGTGTAACTTTCGCTACGGCGAGCTCGTGCCAGTTTCCTTCGCTATGGCGAGATTTACCACTCGCTATGGCGAAATCGCGTCAGTTCCAGACTTCACTCTCGCTATGGCGTCGCTACAGCGGGCAACTCCCTGGTTTTTGTATGGGCTGCTGCCAGCACTCGCTATAGCTAGAATCGCCTTCGTTGTGGCGAACTAGCTCTCTCGCTGTAGCGAGACCATTTCTCGCTATTGCGAGAGGACTTGGCAGAAATTCTGGATTCCGAAAATTTCCAAATTTCATTTCCTTTCTTTTCCCTTTTCTTTTCTTTTTCCCGGTCGTTACATTTTGCTACTTCCTAGGGTACTTAAGTGGGTAGATGGTGAATAGTCCTTTCACAAGCGATTCATATGCATTCATTTGTCTCTAGGTGCAATTCCTTACAACCAGTCCCATATCCAATTAGTGGAGATTAAAAAAAGGAGTTATGCTCTTGTAAATGTAATACCATATCTTTCTAGCCTTCTTCATGCAATTCACATGCTCCATAACATGCATTGCTTAGGAGTTGTAAGAAAATAGAATATAAATAATGGATTAAATTTGCGTTGTGCTACATATGAAAATTCTATTCGATGTCACATGGGCCGTATGAGCACATACTATACTTTCCCATATTTAATTACATCAATACAACTCCTTTGCATCACAAAATTATGCCCACAATTTATGGAAATCGAAATGAAGCATAAAATGTAGCTATTTAATTTCGACCAGATTTGGCCCTTTTTCTAATCAAATTTTGAAAAATCATAACTAATTTTAGAAAAATTAAAATTATACAATCTTGGCCATTATGGAAAGCTCTAGATGTTTACTTCACACTAAAAATATGTCTAGGATATAACACCTATCACAGAGGACATTTGACATCTAAAATGGTCTAGAGGTCAGACTGCACTCTGGAACTGTCACAAAATTTTGTAGAAAACTTTGAAAATATCTAATTAATTCCAAAAAAATCAAATCCATGTAAATGATACCAATCTGAAAAGTTGTGGATATTAGCTAGAGAGAAAAAATATCTCCAGACCAGTTCATCAAGCTCAGACCTCAAAATTTAATGGAATAGTAACTCAAGTTAGACAAAATTTTTTATACTGGATAGAATGTTCAAAAATTTATATCTCTTTCTCTAGTCCTCCAAATGAGGTGCTTCTACTTGGTACGAGTCATTGTGAATTTTTAGTTTCTTTTTATAAAATTTTATGGCAATTGGACATCATTTGAGCCTCGTGTGACAGAATTCATTTTCAAACCAAATAAATAGTGCAGCAGACCAAAACCATAAAAATTGACAACTTTGAAAAATTATCAAATATTTTGTAAACCTTTAAAAATTATGATCTTTAACTTTCCAAAAGCTTTCAATAAGGCCTAATTACATGCCAAATCTCATATCAAGAATAACTAATTTGGCCAAAAAGTAGCATAAGGTTCCATTATGGTCAATTTTGGTTTCATATAGGGTACTAAAGTTGCCAAATGGATTTCCTTTGGTCTTGGCACCTTTTGGGCAAGTCTAAAAGTACATAGACTTATGTGAGCTGCCTAAATGGTCCTAAATCTCATGCATCTCCTTTTGGCATCTTCATCTACACTTATACACATTTACACCAAACTTTCAAATTGCATACTTTGGCATTATATACCCAAATTCTATTCTAGAGTTCATACATCATATCCATATATTTATAAATCACATAATATCATAATTACACATGTCTCAAATGTCATATGCCATTCACAACACAATATATATTATGAAGCATTATTATGGTTCCAAAAAGGCAAAAGCTAGGCATATGATTGTTAACCTTCTTTCTTCAATGTTGTTGGCCCCCATTAACAAATCCACTTGGTCCACCTAGCATGTGAGATCATTGGAGAGGAGGGAATGAGATTCAAAGAATCCCAATAGCTCATCTCCCATTCAATCATGCATAATATATATAAAGCAAGCCTTAAAAATGCATGCATAGACATAATACAAATCATCGACATTCAAGAAGCAAGCCTAGCATGTGAACAAGTCATACAAGACATTCAAGAGCTCACCAAGTGTTTAGATTGGCCTCACACTTCTCCTCATAGATGTTAGACTTGCTTCATCCATTCTTTCAGAGCTTTAGACTCAACCATACTCTTGAGAGCCCACTTTGTTTTTAAGAGACTCTTTACTTTGTCTCAACCAAGTTCAAGGGTTCTTAGTTCATCCTCATCATGGTGAAGAGTTCTTGGCCTCTCCACACTTAAGCAAATTCAAGCAAACATCATACATTCATTTGAAAACATAACATGATATCATGAAATCATGGCATATAAAATCATGGTAGCATATTTTTCATGGCTTGAAAATAGACATACACACATTCTAAGACAAGTTAAACACACATCCATGCATGAGGGAAGGTGGAGAGAGCTACCTTACACACAAACATACACTTTTCTTTGGATTTCAAGCCTCCTCTTTCGGTCACACACCCATAAGCTTGTGGAGATGGTTTTTCTTGACCTAGATACAATTTATAGAAACTAATTAGGTTCATGAAACAATATCTAAGGCCATACAATTTGCTTAGATGCTAGATTATTTTATAAGCTCTATTATGGTCCATAAATGTACCTAATGAAACAACACCCCTCAAATAATTTTTAGGTTCCATTCTTTCCTTTCAAATATGATTCTTGACTCCTTTTAAGCCTCTTGGAGTCATCACACAATTAAAACAAAGAGTCTAATATCATGTTGCTTCTTTAGGTCATAATATGGAACCTAAGGTACCAAATTACTTTCTATGAGTTTTAAATTTTTTCCAAGTCCTCCATTCATTTTTATTCATCAAATATGACTTAATAATGGCCTTAGAAAAATTTAAAACTCTCCCTAGCTATAAGAATATGGTTTGGCCGAGACTATGCATGGTTTAGGGTTCCTTGGAGTGTGCTTTGTTTTCTTGAAGGAGGAAGCTTGTGGGGAACATCTTAGGGGTCTCAAGAACTCATTTAAACTCTTAATTAAACCTAGGAATCATCACACAAAATCAAAAATTAGAAAGAACACTTGAAACTCTAGAATTTGTATCTTGAAATCTAATGGTTATTTTGTTATTTTCTTTGCATATTCTTATTCTTCTCCATCAAATACCTAAGATTCATGCTTGTTTGGGCTTGAAAATCAGATCCTCCTATAGCTCCTAGGGTTAGGTGAAATGGAGAAAAAAGGTGATGGAAGATATCAACCATAGGATGCAAGTTTACCTTGTTTCCTTATTTAGTTTGGCTTGAATCTTGCTTTCTCCAAGCTCCTCTCTTCAAATCTAAAATTTTTCTTGAATTTCTCCTTTGAATCAGATTTATAAATTTTATTTTGATAAAAGGAAATCAAGGAGGATAAAGGAGAGGAGGTGTGGATGGAAAAAAGCATGAAAAACAACCATAAATTTATACCTTTAGCTTGGAATTTCTTCTCCTTCTCTTCTTCTCTTGGTGCACCCAAAACCCTAGCCCTATCTTCTAAAATTATGCAAAATTTTCTGATTCTAAATGGAGAAGAAAGTGGGGCACCACCTATATATAGAAGTAGGAAAGTGACTTTTTCAAAAATTTTAATTTTGCCCTTCATACTTTGCATTTTCGTTTTATTTCTTTTTTGAGAACCGTCTTTTCCATTATAAAATTTAGGTTCTCAATTAAATAAAATACCTTTGGAATCACTTAAATCGGAGCTAAAACCTTCCCGAACGGATCCGTCAAAGTTCAGGTATACCGACGTTGAAAAATGTCTATCAGAGGAGATTTAACTGTCTCGAGGCTTCCCATAATTTTCAGGGCCTCTGAGAACCCCAGAAAACTCAAAATTTTCATTTAAAAAGCCCTCCTGTGTGAATTCCAAAATTTACTCAAAATTACGAAAATGCCATTATGTTTTGTAAGCTTTTCGTAAGAAATTGTTTCTTCATTCTAGCTCTATTTTTCTTTCTGTTAGAGCCTGGGATTCTCATTTTTAGGAGTCTAGAATGCTTTTCAAAGTTTTTGGAACCTTAAATACATCATTTCATGGGACTTCCTTTTGTATTCAGTGAATTTCGTTCATTAACGGAGAAATCGTACGTTACGTTTCTCACGTTTTTTTTCGTTTTCAGATAAACAAATATTACAGTAAACACTCTTATACTTGAATTGACGAATATTATATGAGTATCAAGGGAATGTAAACTTATACCTAGAGTCCTTTGAGCTATTTTATAAAGGATGTCTTGAAGGCATGATAGTACTTTTCAGGCCTAATTGATTTAGGTGTGGGCCTCATAGTGCTATCTAGTTGGATCTGAACTCTATAGAGATGAGCACATGATTTGGTAATTGAGAGAACCTAATTAAAGGTAGTGGCTATCCAAGTAGTTACCTAGGTATGGGCAATCAGGTAATGATGAAATACCTCTTTAACAATGATCCACACATCAACCTTTTAAGCTTTTGAAAGGTAGTTAAGCTTAGATAAAAATGCCAAAACTTTTATTAATGATTGCTACAAGTAAGATTGAAAGGATAAGTGTTAAAAGGCCTCTGGGACTTTATAGGAGATGAGCCAAAGACGTAATTGTAATTCTCAAAGTTCGTAGGTTATGAGTAACATTACCTAAGCCCAACGGGGACAAGCATATGATTTTGTAGGTAATAAATCATTAAGGTGATGATTATCCAAGTGATTATGCTTGTAGCAATGATCATGTTAGGCTAGATTTATGTTTTAAGGTATGCCAACATGTATTAGGCTTAGATTTGAAATTTGGTGAAGTTAACCTTATGGTCTTATGGCAAGCCCTTAGTGCATTAGGCTTGGCCTAAATAAGCATCATTAGTAGATAACAAAAATTTTTGAAAGAAAAGCCCTGAGTCTCATCTTAATAGAAAATTTGATTTGCCTCCCCATTATTTATTAAGGTTGATCATTTTTCAGATCAAGATATCGTTAATTAGCTTTAAATCTAGTTTTCCTAGCCTTTTTCTCAATTGAATTAGATTAAAACCTTCACTTATCTTATCATGACAATCTGTCACACCTATAGTGTGGCCGCATTACACAAAAAAAAATTTAATTTTTGAAAACAAAAACTAGGTGATGTAAAGTGGCCACTAAATTTTTAATTTTAAAAAGGTAAAACTTTGAAAAAATCTTTTAAAGAAAAAATGATTTGTTAACTAGAAATGGGTTTGAAAGTCGATTATGTATAAAGAAGGTGACAGGCACCTCGTTACACTCATCTATAAAAATGATTATCCTAAATTAATTTTATAAAATTATCATGGCTTTAATCTTATTTTGATTTCCCTAACAATCACATGCAAAAATAATTGAAATTAAGAAAATGAAATCAAAAGGAAATAAAATGTTTATTTACATGAAGACTTGACCTGAGATGAGAGAGCTTAGAGCTTACATATCTTATGAAAGGGATCAAAATTCATATAGTTCGACCAAATAAAAAACTATATTTGTTGATTCTGATTTTTAAAAAAAGAAGAAAGTAAAAATTACTTTTATCTTTTGCAAAAAAAATAATTTTGAAATTGATTTGTGTGTTTTAATTTACAAAAACTAAATTGATTTGATTTCTTTACCTTTTTCATTTTTTTTCTGATTTTCTTATTTTTGAAAATAAGATTTTTATTTGAAAATTTAAAGAAAGTTCCGAAATTTATATAGAGAGATCTTAAGTTATTTTATTTCTTTTTATTTTTGGAATAGAACCCTTAAAAACTTTTGAATTTTGAAAATATATCTTTATCTTTTTAAGAGACTAATTTTAAGACATCAAAGTTTAAACACTAATTTTATTTATTTATTTATTATTTTTCTTATTTTTTGAAAAGAACACTAGAAAACTCTTCAACTAATTTGTATATTTTATTCTTTAAAACACTAATTTTGAATTTAAAAAATCTTTAAAGAAAGGAGATTTATTTGATTTTTTTAGGATTTATTTTTGAACTTTTAAACATCCTTTTTTTATTCTTTATTTTTTAAAAAAGCCATTAAGATTTATTTGATAAACTCTTTCTTTTCATTTGTTTTCCTTTTCAATCTTAACAAAATCCAATTTTTTACTTTTTTTGTACAACTTTTCTAATTTTTCAAAAGAAAATTTGAAAAGATATTCTTATAGAAGAAAAACTTATTTAATTTTTATGAAAACCTAACCATTGAAACCCTTTTGAATTTTTTCTATTTTTCACTTAATTTTAAAATAATTTCATTTGATTTTATAAAATCTTTTTTTTTTCTGTTTTGAATTTTTGAATTTTCTTTAATTTTAAAAGAAATCCATTTTATTTTATAAAACTATATTTTTAAAACTTTTTCAGAATATCCGCTTTATTTTCCTTGAACATTTTGAAAATTAAAATTAATTTGATATGGTTCATTGAAATCTAAAAATTATTAAATTTATTAAAATGTAATTATGAGACTCAATAGATACTACACAGTGCTTTGGTTGACCCTTATATTCTTGAAAAAATAAAAAGTCCTGAAAACTTTAAAAATAATAAAAAGATTTTAAAAACATAGAATAATTTGTGATTTTGTGTTTTATGTACAGCCAATTAAACATCATCACATATCATAGGAGGAAAAAAGAAAAAAGAAAATATAAAACCCCAATTGCATCTTATCCTTTCATTCCATTGGTTGAATGGATGACTGACTCCCCAGATGCTATCCAGCCAGGTCCCTAGATTTGCTATGAAGTCATGTAACTGTCGCTGAGCAATTCTATGGGCACGAAGGAATGCAGCACAAATACAACACGTAGATTCCAATCTTTCCACAGTGAAATGTGTAACTAATTTCTGTGGAAAAATGCTAATCTGAAGGAATTTGTAGTAACTTGGGAAGCGAACATCGGCTTTTAAACCTCTCCGGTCACATAAAGGCTCAATGGATGCCAAATCTGTAGCTTCCTCCACTGATCTCATTAAGATATTAGCTGTCGTTTGCGAAATTCTTCCCTTATCAAGCATATCCCAATAAGCAGCTTGGACACCATTCAAAAGGCATATTCGTATGTCTTCTAAATTCACAGGATCCAAAGCCCTGTCACTTTCAGGCGCACCATGACAGTGAATGCATTCACCTACAATGTTATATATCTTTTGACAGTAGGCCAATCAGCAGGTCCCAGTTCCTCATCATCTCCAAGCTCAGCAAAAGCTTTTAATGCTTCGTTCAACATTTCAGACTTTGTGTAATCAAGGATACTTTTCTTAGATGCAGATAACTCATCCATATCTGGGAAGTGTAAAATGAACCGTGTAGTTGAACCATTTGCAATAAGAGTCAAAGCACGATTCCACCAGTGAAGAAAACAAACAGTGTTCCTGTATCTGAATTCAATTCAACCGATCTGTCACCGGAACGCTTAACTGACAATGATAATGACAAGGCCATTGGCCCTCGCAATCCAGACCAGATGAGAATTACAACTTCTTTCCAATCCAAGCCATATCCAAAGTAACGTAGGAAGGGGTAAAGTGCTCCAACTACCATGCATCAAGATGCTTGAACGTAAGCAAAGAGAAGATAGAAGTTGGCCCATGATTTTCCATCGGCAAAAATATTGTAACTATTAAGGATGCCTTCAACTATAACAACTCCACTCGATATGAAAATTAATGTATTAGCAATATAAGCAACCATTTCCCACAAGTGATGCAAGCTTTGTTCTCCATCACCCTTAAAAGCTATCCTCGCAACTGCAGAGTAAAACATCCCCAGTTTCATCACTGTCAAAATACTAGAAACATCAGCACCTTCTTGAGCAGTGAAGTAAGCAACATAGCTGACAGCAAGTGTAAGAGTGAACTCTATCACTGTATCAAAAAATAAATTCAAGCCACAAAACAGATGCTATCCCAAAAGCGAGACCAATTGCTACAGCTCCAAGAGAAGCTTCTGATAAAAATTTGATTATGATCACCCAATTGAAACTCTCTCTAAGGACCGTCGAATAAAGCAGTGTACAAACCACAATTGCCATTCCATCATTCAACAAAGATTCCGGTTCAATTATTGTACTCCATTTCTTGCAGGCACCAAGCTCTTTCAACAAGGCCACAACTGCTACAGGATTAGTTGCACTCAGAAGACCCCCGTGCAATAGCAATGTTTTCCAACTCCAGTCAAATGGAAAAGTGAGCTTCAAAACAGATCCAAGGCAGAAGGTTGGGAGCACAACACTTGGACCAACTAGTAATATCATTTGTACAATATAGCTCTTAATTTGGTGAACTTCCATTGAGAATGAGCTCTCAAAAAGGAGGGCAGGAAGCAAAACAGCTAACGGAAGTTCTGAATTAATCTTTGAGCAAAGACGAATTCCATTGCCAATCTTTCCCAGCTGATGATGAGTACCATATTCTAGTGATCCAAGACCAATGCCAATGATAAGCAGAGCAACTGTATAAGGGACCCTGGTCCCATGCAAAACATGGCTACAAGCAATGGTCAAAGCCAGACTTAGTCCTACGAATATTACTGCATCTGAAGGGTTCCACTCAATTTCCGAAGAAGAAGGAGAAGTAGAAGCTTCATCCGCCATTATTCTGTACGGAAACATTGCTCCCGTCACTGCTGCCATTGGAACTCTGCATCACTACCTTAGGTGCGAGCTGCGACGTCCATCACCTTCAAAGATGAGATTCTCTGCTCCTTTGCTCCGAGTCAGAGTGGTGTTCTCTATTTCTCACCTCTCTCTGTCTCTCTGCTTCTTTCTCATTCCTTCGTTCTTTCTCTTCTCTTGCGCCCTTTCTTTCCCATTTCTCACTCTCTCATTCTTTTGTGTTGAGAAGGTAAGAGCCTCAAAACTTCCCTCTCTCTCCTTCTTCCTCTCAACTCACGCTGCCTCCCTCACCTCTCTGTAGCTTCTGATTTTATAATGGATCCGAGAGTAAATTCCACTCTCACTCACGCGTGTCTTCACTCCCTTCATCTGTCCCAAGCCGTTAGTGAGCATCGTGGGAGATCCAACTTGAAGAATCGCGTTGCTCTCCTCTGTTTGATCCTTGCCGCTAGCCATTTTTCTTTTATAATTTTTATTCATTTATTTATAATTTTATTCTTCTCTTTTCTATTATTTTCTTTTAAGTATTGAGATCATTTGGACTTTGGATTTTGGTTCAAAAAATTGATTCTTTGTCATTCCTAACTTCATTTAGTTCATTTAACCCATTTATATACATTAGCAACAAAGAACACAAGGGTTTTTCATTTGAAAGCCAAAATCGGCCAATTTATATACCAAATAGAACTATAAAAGTCAAATTTCATATTTTTATTTTCCTTCATTTATATTTATCATAAATAAACTTGTTTTGGTTTAGGTCAGAAAATATATATTATAAGCCTAAAAAGGTTAAGTAGCCTAAATTTGACCGTTTGATATAATATGGATTAAATATTAAAAATTCATAACTCAGACTATGTAACTTCAATTCGTGCAATCTCAATGGCTAAAGAAAGTTTATAATATAAAATTTATAGCTATAAAATTTTATGACCTCTCAAAAGCATGAAAAACAAAACTATAACAAATTGTATAGTGCTAGTTCATTTTTGCTAAAAATAGTTAGATTCAAAAACTCGTAGAGTATTCTAAAAGCTCCAAAAAATGCAAATTTAAGCTTGTTAGAAAGCTCTCAATATCCTCTAAATGCATGCTCTATTTCAGCTACAAATTAGGTTATTTGGACTATCAATGGTAGAAGTGTAATTTATTGCACTTTTGGACCAAATTTTGGTTCAAAAGTGGTTCAATTGGTATTCAAATTGCATTCTCTCACTTTGAATAAGTTTCAATCATCTTAAACATCAATTCCATAAGGTTTATTGTATAAAAATTTGACCATCCAACACCCAGTCAAGCATATCTTCCATTATCCATCTATGTGAACATAATGATATAAATAACCAACTTCTCCCTCAAATTGCCATATGTTTGCACACTCAAGCTCATACACATATTTGCAATACAAAACTCGATCATTTCCAACATGAGTTACCACAATTACATGGTACAAGTTTCTCATAAGATCCTAATGTGTACATCAAATATAAATATATACAAGAGCTCTATAACATTAAGTCTAATCTTTCTCAACTTCTTTGCCTTTGCTTAGAGGACTTAAAAGAGTTAGTAGAAATTCATGGGTTCTAGGAAGAATTTTAGTAGTCAATCTCAATCAAATAAATACATACATGAACATTTTTAAAAAATGCAATCCATGTGGTATAAAAATGCCATTCATATGCTTGATGTAATTCAAATGCAACTTTTAACATAAAAACTCATTTTTCATCCAGTCATGGCATCAAAACAAACTAGATAAGCTCTACTAAACTCAACCTGAGACCAAAGAAGAGCTATTACGCTCAATTCCAAATCATAGGAAGCTTAGAGTTGAAAAATATTCCATAGTCATGTATAAAGCTCATGATTAAAACCATATCAAAGCATAAATCATGAATACATCAAGTAACTATACATACAAGCATTTTAACTCATTCAAACATTTAAATGCATGCAAGATAGGGAGATAGAACTACTTTAAAACTTGTGAAGCTTCAAAACACTACTAACCCACTTGCTCTTAATTTTTCTTTTGTTTTTCATTAATTTGACACCCACACTTTGGTGAGTTTGGACTAATTTGGCTTACATATAACAATTACAAGGCAAATTAATCCATTTGGATATATTCTAGGTCTTATTATTACTACTTAATTCCATTAGAGTCTAATATGCAATTTGTACCTAATTTAGATCCATTAAGAAGCAACTCTTAGTTCTCACTTCCTAAGTTTCAAACTCTCACTTGCTATGAGTCATATAACCCTAATAAAATTCATTTGAATCATCGTATAGTTGGTTAAAGGGGTTTAAGGCTAATTTATTTCTTTAGCCCTATTTAGGCTTTAAAATTTTAACTTTTAATTTAGAGTTCTTAAATTCAGTCCAATAATTCCATAATTATTTATTCATCACATTTATTCCTCTTCAATCATTAGGATCCATCAAAATACTCCCTACCTACCCTAAACACCCCTTGGCCGAACTTAAGCTACAATGGAAGCCTAATAGAGTTTTGCTCATTTTCTCTGAGAATTAGATGCATGTGAGCATTCATTGACTTATCTTTAGTTTAATTATGATTTAATATAGCTTGAAATGTCCTCCTAGAGTTTCAAAACTCTCAAAGTTCAATTGAAACCTTAATTACTCTATCTTGATTTGTAAAACTCTTTAAGTGATTCCAATTACATATTCTTAATTTCCATGCCTTAAAAACCCTTGTTTCCATTTTGTTTTAGTTGAAATTCAGTTCCCTCTAATTCCTTCTAGGACTAGACGAACATAAGGAGAAAAGAGAAGATAAGGAAAAGCAAGTATTCCATCAAGATACATACCTTATTTCAATACTTATTAAGAGGAGAATTTGATGCTACAATTGAGTTTCTCAAATTCTCTTCTTCTTCCGAGTAATCAGCCACTGAAATGCTTCTTTCAAGAAGCTAAAACCACCAAGAGAGAGAGAGCTTAGAGAAGGGAAGTAGATTGGCGAATGATATACCATGAAAAAATACATATTTATTTACTTAAAATGGCTTCCTTTTCCTTTTCTTCTTTCCTTCTCTTGGTGCATTCTTTTTTATGTTTCAGAGTGCTTTAAGTCAATTTTGAAGGGCTGGTGGCATGGCTGACCTGATATAAGGGAGAAAGAATGATTTTCAAAAACAATTACAAAATTCCTGTTATATCTGCAACTTTGACCGTTTCGTTTGGACTTATTTTAGATCTCTTTTTAGAATTATTTTTTCCCTATGAAAATTTAGGTCCTTATATTATCATTCTATTCTTATTTGACCTTATTTCATTTTACTTTAAGATCCTCTTTTATTATCTCACCTATTTCAACTCAAATTTAGAAATCCTAGATATTACATTTGCTCTATTTTTTTCAAATTTTATTTTTATTATTATTTTTTTGGAGTATTGGGCTTTGTTTTATTTTTAATATTATTTTTATTTAAAATTTTCTTATATTTTTCTATTTTTTATTTTAATTATTTTTTTAATGAAGGTTCCAAAAAAATACTAAATATGACCCCCTTTTCTATATTTTTTATTTACTTTACTAATTTAATTTTATTATTACTTAGAATACAGTATTTACACAATCTATGTCATTTGGCTCACTAGGAATAAATGCATTCATGAAGGAATTAAAACCATCCACTCACAACCCTTTCTCAGATCAACTCAATCTTACTATCTAAATACTGTGGCCTACAGCCACCATGAGAATCTTTATAAGAGGAAGAATAATGAGAGGAAGATTCCCCATTCCTTTCAACTTGCGTCCGGGGGACCCATCATGGCTTGGGTTGGAAAGAATCCTTTGTCATTTCGCTTAATAGGAATAAATCCATTCACGAAGGAGTTAAACCCCATCTGCTCATAGCCCTTGCTTAGATCAACTCAATCTTACATCTAAATACCATGGCCTGAAACCACCACGAGAATTATAAAAGTAAGATTCATAAGAGACAGAATAATGATAGGAAGACTCCCCGTTCCTTTTAACCTACGTGGAGGGGATGGTCTATCATGGCTTGGGTTGGAAAAAATCAGAAGGACAACTGAGAAGGGAGACAAGTACCAATTAAAATTTTTATGATATAGAAATTCTCGAGAAATAGGATTGGGAGGAGAACGGTCATCTTAACCATGACTTAGTGCTTCTCATGGGTGCTAGAAAAGTCCTCTTATGGCTTTATCAGTAGGACTGTGTTTCGAACCCTAGAAACCATCCCCCGCAACTTCTTCATGTCAAAAATTACTGGGAGATAATCTCCAACAAATTTCAGAAAAACCCTAATTTTCGCCACGATATCCAAGCTCCGACCTCTGCGTTGCTACCAGACAAGCTTAGTGGACCCTTCACTCCTGGACCAGTGGCAGAATCAGCTTCTCAGGCAATCAATTTTTTTTATCTTACAATGGTTTTACTGTTGTCTTGTAGTACTTAGATGCTTGTCCTTTTACCCAAATAAAAAAATCAAGAATACAATACTAAACGATCTGAAATAGATGATAATAATAACGCGCACACGTGTCCAAGCATGGAGAAAATGGACAATAGAAGCATAGAACAGTTCCCATAAGCAAATGGGTGCATGGCCAAAAGGTCTTCAAAAACTGCACCGATGGTGTAGAAAAACTAGAATCACAGATAATATTTAAGCAAAATTCTGGCTTTAAACAACCGAAGGGGTTGTCTACTTAATTTGTTGCAATTACAACCTTCTTTTATCCTAATTATAAAATTATAACACTTACCTTACAATTGAAAATAACAATTCCAATTGAAAATAACAATTCCATTTCTATATAATGTCTTATGCTTGTAACCCAATAACTTTTGAAACAATTTCTATTACAGAACAAAACCAACCCTTTTAATTAGCCAACCAACAAACCACCGTATTGAATTGACAAACCAACTTGTGCACTAGTTGGACATGATAATGGAGGTCATCTGGAGCAACAAGAAATATAACTTTGGGTCTGCTTTGATGCACTGGCCCCATCATTGACAAGGCTCACTCTATTGACAGATAGCTCTGACTTGTAAGTGTCTGAGTTGAGGACCTTCCTGCTGACATTACTGTAAATCTCTCGTATAACCATCTCGAAAGCCCTCTTGACATTTGTCGAGTCCAAGGCAGATGTTTCCATGAAAAATAAACCTTCTGCTTCTGCTAAGCTTTTACCTTCATCGACGCTTACATTTCTAATATTCTCCAAGTCACATTTGTTACCCACAAGCATCCATGCCACTGTTGTATCGCAATGAGCTGTGTGACAGTTTTGTTAGCGTAAACCATGAGATTTCTAGACAAAACAAAAAATATGGAACTTGGACAGAGGTATAGAATTTGCTAAATGTAAAGGAGGTTTCACAAGATTGCATGCAGTTGCATCTTGTGCAGTAAATGATTAATTAATACAATACAGCACCTTTGCTATACTTTGGTTCTCTTCTATGTTCTTTTACACTGTCATTGGTGTATATGAACATGATAATGCTAGTAAATAGTCAGTTTGTCACAATTATTGCAGAAATACTTCTTTAAAGCAGAAAATGCAAGGGTAAAGGCATGATAATCATCTAAATATTGGATATCCCAATGTCAATTTCATCAGCCACAAATTACATTGCACCTAGCAACTATTTACACAACTGATAGTTGCAGAACAAGTACTAAGGACACATGCGGGCATTCAAACTTACAGGATAGGACGTAGCAGACTCTAATGGCTAACTGCAGGAAAAATGAAACAGACAAACGATTACTGCTAAAGACAAAACACAAGACTAAACTCTCAAGATAATAGAACCTATAATTTATCTTCGTATATCAGAAAATTAAACCAATTATAATTTAGATTAAATTAAGCTAAACTCCTCTGAGGTTTAGTTAAATTACACCTATT
Organism: Erythrophleum fordii; assembly: GCA_032878935.1. Taxonomy (NCBI): domain Eukaryota; kingdom Viridiplantae; phylum Streptophyta; class Magnoliopsida; order Fabales; family Fabaceae; genus Erythrophleum; species Erythrophleum fordii. The sequence continues at coordinate 22,240,314 of JAVQMF010000054.1, read as the reverse complement.
TCGAGAATTACACTAGCTCCACATTTTGATATATATATATATTGCTTAAACTCTCTCTAATTAATTTTTATCAAAGAATTTAACTTTTTATACAATATGAGACTGATTTTATTTTTTATATGACAATAAAGACAATTAAATAATTTTATTTTTAGAAAAAATGCAGATTGTGTAGAGAGTTAACATCATTGACAAAAAATAAACTAAATGGGAGTTGGGTGTAATTTTTGAAACAAAAAAGGTACTTGATATGATTTAGCCAAACCTAAGGAGAGTTTAGTGTAATTTACTCCATAATTTATCATTGAGCATTGGCATACAAATGGCCCCACCTCAAAGAAGCATGGCTGTCCACAAAAATGTTGATATTTGACAATTAATGTAAAGAAATAAAAGACAAACTCAGAAAATGAAGACAAAGCCCTCGTTATACGTCAGACGAAGGGGGGCGAGGGGGGAGAGAGTTCTGAAGTGTATGTAGGACACTCAGCTTTTTAGCAAGTCCGCATACAAGCTTGAGACTTTCTTCAGGTCTATAATGACTTGCCACTAATCAATAGTTTTTCTTTTTTGAGGAACAAAAAGAAAAGAAAAGGACATAATAGAACAGGAACCACCAGTGATACATCTGCTACAACATTTTGGGTTACAAGATAAGAGCAATACTCCAGTTATTAGAATATTTCACCGTACACAATGCAGCAATTTGTATCTGTGTTTCTATTTGGTATCATACAAGCAAATATGAGAATGATTTCTTCAGGTCTGTTAACTTATTATAAAGCTTATGCTAAAATTATTACTCAAACTAAAGGGTTTGGGGGAAAAAAGAAACAGTTAAGGATGCCATAACGAATAGGTTTCATAAACTATTATTAAATCCTTCCAATGCAAGGCCCTTTATAGGATCCTAACTGGTTGAACGGTTACCCAAGCCATCAATAAAATACACTTAAAGTGTGGATTTTAAGAACTTGGGACATTTTTATTACTTTCTTGCTAAACTACTCAATTCTTTGATCCATATGGCAGTAAGATTTGCCTCAAATCCTCAAGCAAGGATAATCAGCTAAGCAGTCATCTCTTTAGTTCAAGGCAGATAATAGAAGATTTATTATCATTTTTTTTTTGGGGTAAGTTTATTACCATTTTCTTTACTTTTAATATTCATGCATTTGTTAATTTATTTTAAATTGTCCAAGATCTTATTTTTCATACAATGTTGCTGAGAGGGCTTTAAATCTTAAAACAAATTTGGTAAGTAGTGAATTTTAAATATTGGCCTCTCTTCAATCTACAATTTCCCCCAAACTAAAGCTGCCTCCTTGAACGTAAAGGCAACACTTTTATTTTCACCTCATAAAGCCAAAAATAGAATCCAGGAATTGCTTTATCCTGAATATATGCCTTTAACTAATCAATGGCAGTTGCATTATATCTCAATTACAACTTTTTATCCAGAATCGTTCAATTGTTAGAGAAAAGGAAAACCAATGTGGGATTTAATTTTTAACCACCTTTGTCTTAAAGCGGCGGAGAGAAAAGCAGAGAAAATAAGCCTCAACTACAAGAATTAAAAAAAACAAAACAAAATATAATATAATATAATGAAAAATCCAATCAGGTCACCAAAAAATGGGGCAATTTTAAGACGGAAACACAAATTGATTCATGACATCAGCTCGCAATTGGCTCAATTTATACACAATACAACGTAACACTCCTATGCCTCCTTATTCAAACAGTGTCATACCCGATTCCTATGTATACCTAAAATTATAGAATTCAGTTATCTTCCATTAGAACTATATCCAATTATCTGTGAATACAAAAATTTTTAGAAAGTATCTAGCAAAATCAATGGAGCCACTAGTTACTCTAGAAAAGATGGGATCCTTTTCTTTGATAATTTCAATGGTTGCATTCTTTCAAATAAAGTCAATCAATCAATTATGAAGCTCAGATCTACTACTCTAACTCTCAGAATAACCCATATCGAACAAACACGCCGAAGAAAACGAATAAATCAACCTTTATCGAAGCTTGAAATGCTTACTTTTGAGCTCATCAAGCCACCGCCCGACGCTGTCGAAAGTGGTCCTCCGGCTAATATCGTAGACAATGAGAGCACCGACAGCGCCTCTGTAGTAGGCGGAGGTGACGGCACGGAAGCGCTCTTGGCCAGCAGTGTCCCAAATCTGGGCCTTCACTTCCTTGCCGTCGATTTCCAAGCTCTGTGTCTGAAATTCGACGCCTATGGTGGCCTTGGAATGCATGTTGAACTCATTGCGTGCATAGCGAGAAAGCAAGTTGGATTTGCCGACGGCAGAGTCACCGATGATCACGATCTTGAAGAGGTACTCTTCTCCCTCCTCATCCGAAGACATAATGTTCAGCAGCAGAAAGAAGAGAGTCTATCTACAGAGAGAGAGAGAGAGAGAGAGAGGAAGAAGAAAGAGAGTGGCGTACTGGATTTTGGAGGTGTGATGAAAGGAGGGAGTGATGAAGCGCCAAGCTGGCAAGGACTAGCTGCGCTTGTGTTCGATTCTCGCTAGATTTGGATCTTTCTTGTCTTAATCATTTGCTTGTGTAACAATCAAATTAGAAATCTCGGTATACTAATAATCTTTCTAAATCTTTTGGCAAAAAGCAAACTTTTGCCTTAAAAAATTTAGGAAAGTTAGAATTGAAATCTTTTAATATATCTATATGGAAGGATGTTAAGTTTTAAAGTTATTTTACAAAATATAAAGACAAAAAAATTTTAATTTTTTTGAATTGTAAATTTATTGTATAATTTAAATTTTTTATTTTTAAATTATTTTAAAATTTAAAATTATTTAGTATAAATATTTTTAACTGAGATTATCAATTTTAATTTTTTCTTAAATTTATGAAATTTTTATTTTTATTCTTTAAATGTGTTTTGTTCTTCTTTTATTTTTAATTTTTAATTTTTAAAAACTATTCAAATATTTTTTTCTATGCTAATATGGCCAATAATATTAAAAAATAAATGTTCACAAAACCGCATTTATATTTGGAGACCCTACTGCAGAGGCGACTTTCTTTTTTTCTAAATTTAAGATTTAATTAAATATCTAAAAATTATAATTAAAAAGATAAATATTGAAACTAAAAAAATTACATTTTAAAAATTTCGCAAGATCTGGCTAAATTATAAAAAAGTTATGTGAAATCACTTCCGTCTCTCACCTTCTAATTAGGGTTCTTGTCCTCAAACGCTGCATCCCTCTTGTTTCTCAATTTCGGACCTCCCCCCTCCACCATTGTGGCCCCAGTGCTTGGTTTGAAATTTATAGCCACAAACTTAAATTAGCCTTTAGCTCATGGGTAATGGTTTGAGAAATTTGATGAGTTTTTAGCATTTAAATTCTTGTTTTTCTCAAATGGTAGGTTCGGAATATTAAGTGCTGCAAGATTTGCAATTAGCCAGGTAAAATTTGAGAAGTTGACGAGTCTTAACATTTGAATCTTGTTTTCTTGTTCTAAAAATCTGCGGAAAAAAAAAAAAAAGCATTGAAAATGAATTTGTTCAATGCTACTTAGACGTCTGGATCCTCTTCTAAGCTCTCTCTATTGTCCTTTGCATTGTCAAATTTTGTCAAATTTAGATTATTTAAGTTAATTTAGACGATTTAGATCTATTTTTTTATTTTTAATAAAAAATTTCTTTTAAAAAGATCAAAATATAAAATAAAACTAATTTTTTAACGGTAAATTTTTTAAAAAATATTATTTAAACTTAAAAAAAATTGAATTATTTAAATTAAGATCTGACTGACCTCGATCTTATGGGAAGAGGCAATGGTAAAAGAGTTAAGGGAGAGGATTTTCCAAAGATTAGTCTAATTGTTTGATGCTGTCCTAGTGGAAATTAACTTCATTCAAGATGGTGCTAAGGTAGAGACCTCATCCTCCAAAGAGAACCACGAGAATATCAAATGATCTGAATGCTAGCTCCCATGTTCTATCTCCTGATTCCAATGATTCCATAACCATAACATTTTACATGTTGGATCAAGTACTCGCTAAAATGGCAGGAAATTTTTTTAATAATTTGGTCAAGTCACATTCTTATTAATGGTTTCTGTCAATATTATTAATGGTGTTACTGTGGAGTAAATATTCGAATAGTTCATGAAATTAATGGACCAAAAGAAAAACAAAAATTAAGAAATACAAATGAAAATTGAGACAAATTTAAAGGATTAAAAGTATACTTTGGCTACATGTTTCATGAAAGATTATAATCACATAAATTCACAATTAATATAATTAGATGTGATTTTACAGAATGTTTCCTCTTTTCTGTTACTATCATATTAATTGTAGTTTATTGGAGATGCCAATATCTTCTGATTTGTAGAAAAAAATAGTGGTGTAATTTGAATATTTGTTGGAGAAGAACAGTGTAATTTGCTACTTTTGTAATTTAATTCAATTTTTTAGAATAATCAAAACTTATAAAATTCAAAACTTAAAAAAATTACTCCCTTTCTCTAAATATAATATGAATTTTCAAATTATAGAAATACATAGTCTTAAATATTTCTCCATGAAAATTCAAATGCTACCCATTATTTTCTTAAGCTAATCAAACTTTAAATAGAATCATAAAGTTGTAAAATATTGAAAAGTTGAAAATTGTTAGCATTTTTTCTAAAATATAATTCAAAATTTAAAATAATCAATTGTTAAATAGTGTTTTGATGAGGAAGAAAAGTTTGATTAAAAAAAGTAGGTTTATCATTTGAATGATATATTAAATAACTACAAAGTATTATAAATTTAAGAAGAAACTATTTTTAACTTCTTAAAACTAAAGATTAATTAAAAATTTGGTACATAAATTTTAATACACACACACACCCCCCTTATGGTAAAATTATTTGCAAGAGTCTGCCTCATTGCTTCAGCAATTTTCATAATCTGGCATCAAGTTGTTCTAAAGTGCACACGGTTTCTTGTATTAGTTTTAATTGGAATTTAATATTTTTATTTTAGTCTAAAGTTAAGGAGGTATTTTGTAACATTTTAAAGTTAATATGCCAATTTTGTAATTAAGCCTTCATTTATGGCAATAGTGTAATATGCCACATAGGAAAATGGCTTGTGGATGTTTTTATCATATAAAAATATATCTTAGCAATTAAATGGACAAATTATTTGTGATAGACCATATATAAGTAACACTTAAAAGTTATGAACTCTTTCAAGCATTTTATTAAACGTTTTGTTTACATATTTTAAACAATATAATAGGATACCCACAAAAACATCCAAACCCCTCTTAAAACATTCTCTTAGCAAGAATTATGTCCTAAGAAAAAAATGGAGAGAGTCCTTTAATTTTAATCACACTCGTTCAGGAAAAATGAAAAAATTAAAGTGTGTTGAAGTTTGGTATTATTTGTTTTCTCATACATTTTAGTTTGTATCATAAGTTAAAAATTGGATAGGATTAGTTGGTGCAACTAAAAAAATAATGAATTGGATATAGTCTCAATCCATTTGACATTTAAAATAAATTAAAAAAAAACTAGTTAAAAATTGGCTGAACAAGTAAAAAAATTAATAAAAATAGCTTGAGTTTGGTATTGAACCAATCAAAAAACTATTTTTTATCTAAATCAAAATTTTAACATTCTATGATGGAGATTTGTAATGTTTAATAAACTTTACTCAACTCATTTCATATAAATTTGCTATCATGTATAAATTACTTTAAGTAAATTTTATATTTTGAAGTATTTATATATTTTTAAGTATTTTTTTCACAATATATATTAATTTAGCCGTAAAATATTACACACATATATATATATATGTAAATGGTTCAACTGTAATTAAATTATTAAATTGTGAAAAACTCTATTTTAATTCAACAATCAATTTAATTTTTAAAATATTAATTTATATCTCATTCTATGCATAACACGAAAATAGGATTATGCACATAAAACATTGAAAAGAAACGAATGGACAATAAAATGGATATCTAAGGCTCACTCAATTAAATGGTCAATTTGTCATAATTTAGCATTATAGGACTTATTTTTTAGTTAAAACAAACTTGAAGCAAATAATATGTATTTGGATTTTATAAGTTTATTAAACCCAAAATATCTTGAAACATGTAATCAAGTTAGGTTCATTTGTGTGTGAAAACAAAATCATTTGTAATCTAAAAGCCTAGCTTTGATCCAACTTTTGAATTGGAAGTTGTCTAGCTTAGAGTTTAATCTAATTTAGTGACTAGACTTAATGCATGTTTGGATAAGCGACTAATTTCTCCAAATCATGTTTCAAATAAAAAATAAAAATTTGTTATTTCTATTTATTCATAATAAGCAAACGTGATTTTTAACTTTTTTACTGTCAAACCAAACATGCTCTTAACTTTTAAACTTGAAACTTGACCTAACTTAGCTTAATTTGATTAGTAACCAACCTAAGTTGTGATAGATGAGGTTGTATAAGGCAAGTCTTTTTTTTTGTTTTTTTTGGTAAAAATTAAAAAAAATATTCCTTTAAATAATAAAGTTTTTCATTATGTCTCGTAAAATTATATATTATCCTTACCAAAAATAGTAAATAAAATTTTTATACAATTTCTTATAAAATTAGATATTGCTCTTGAAAAAAATCATATAAATTCTTTAAAAAAAGTTATTTTTTCCTTAAAAAATGAATATGGTCAAGATGAGCTGGATTGTCCAAAATGATTACCCTATAACTTGGCTCGATTTAGTACCTTGGCCTAATAAGGTATTTTTACTTCTTCTTTTTTTCGTCTTTTAATTGGGTCCAGCTAACTAGGTTAGTGTGCATTCTTTATTAAGGCTTTATACCTAAGTTTTAATAAATTTAAATTTAATTAATAATTATTAAATATAAGCAAAATTTTATAAATTTTATTATTATATTTTATTTAATAAATAATTTTTAAATAATATCTTTATTTATAATTAAACTAATAAATATAATAAAAATATTCATCCAAAATTATATAATAGAATGGGTAAAATTTAATAATTATTGCATCATATTTAATACGAAATTTATGAATTCCATCTCATGTTTAATGTTTGATTATTTATAAAACTATTTTGTTTAATAATTAATTAATTTTATTAGGCTTAATTTAACTTTTGTGTAATTAATAAATATAGTAATCATACTAAATTCAATAGAATATTCCCCAATAAATCTAATTTAATAAATAAAATATTATTTTAATTTAATAATTACTGTTTCATAATTAAAGTTTATGGTAAATTTAAGTTTATAATACATGACCCTTACTTGATAAAATAGCTTTGACAAGGTCATCTATTGCTCTTGCAGAAGACCCCTTTTCTTCGCCCTTATCTTCGATAGCTTTTCTCATTAGCCCTGCAATCTCAGTGGCCTTCTTCTTCATCTCCTTTCCTTTCCCTCCTTGTTGGTTCATAACTGTTTCTATCACCTTCTTCACCTCCTTCGCTGAAATAACAGTTTCTACTGTTCTCGCGAGCTCCACATTTACACCGATCTCCTCCATCAGCATCTTCGAATTGTAAGATTGCTCTGCTGCTAGTGGCCACCCAATAATGGGCACTCCTTGGCTCAAGCTTTCTAACACAGAATTCCACCCACAATGGCTTAGAAATGCTGACGTGGATCTATGTGACAGAATCTCCAATTGCGGGGCCCAGTTTCGCACTAACAAACCCCTTTCTCTGGTTCGCTCTTCAAACCCTTGTGGTAACCATTCTGCTCTGAAAGCCCCATTAATGTCGAATCCAACAGGTGGCCTTATAACCCAAATAAACGGTTTCCCACTCTCCTCCAGCCCCATAGCTAATGCCATCATTTGGGATTCACTGATTGTGTTTTGAGATCCAAAAGAAATGTAAAGAACAGAATTTGGATCATTCAAATCTAGCCACTCAATGCATCTTTCAAGAGTTCTGCCTGATTCTTTCCATAAACAATGCTGCTTACCATTGGAATCCTTGGGAGGCACAAGAGGACCGATAGGCCAAACGGGAAGCTGAATGTAGTTTCTCAAAAGTTGCAACCCCAAAGGCTCTATTTCCTCAACCGTATTGCAAATCCACCCATCAGACTTCACACAAAGTTCAATCTGCGAAGGGAAGAATCTAAACCACGCATTATTGCCATCAGCTTCTCTTAAAAATTTATGCAATTGAGAGCGTTGGAATCTGTAATTTTCAGGGAACCCCGGAACCCAGAACTCTTCAGAGTCTGTTTTGTATATGCATATATATAAAAAGCAATTCAGAAATTTCTAGAATCATGAATTAAATCCACAAGTTTATATTCACATTATAATTAGGAATTGCTTAAAATAAGGTAATGTACTCACTCTAGGCTTATAACTTTCTACTTTATGTATGTTGTTATTCTAGAACATTTTTGAGAGTAACAGAGGTTGTATGAGTCCAATATTAAGAACAAAATCAGAATTTAGAAAAAAGATTACATACGGATCATTTTTCTTTTTTCTTTTGCTCTTTTCTTTTGAAAGTTTAGAATTATACCATATTTTTTCGACATTAGTATCAGAGCACATTCTCTTATCCTCCTTTGTTTAGGACCCTATGGTTTCCCCTTCCAACATCAATACGCTCTTTTAATTCTCTTTCTGATATGACTATTGGAATCGCCAGATAAAAACTTCCATTAATTTCCCAGGACCTTTGGGGTGTTGTCGAAGAAGGCTATCAAGAACAACCGCGATTGGCTACTTTGATAAGAAATTAGCTGAAGCAATACAAAGAAATTATGAAGAAAGATTCTAGTGCTCTTCGAGTATAACAAGCCTTGAGCAAGGCCATTTCTCCAAGAATTCTTGGCATTCAAAAGCCAAAACAAGCTTGGTATATTCTACAGAATGAGCACAAAGGCACGGAGAATGTCATTTCTAACAAGTTATAGAACCTTAGGAGGGATTTTGAGCAATTGTCTATGAAGAAAAGTGAAAAGGTATACGATTTCTCCACGAGAGTAGCTGAGATTGTCAATCAAATTAAAAGCTATGGTGATAAAGAAGATTGTTGGATATTTATTGAAGAAATTTCACCTGCCAGAATGCAAACCAACGCCTACTCCTATGGGTGTTAAAGAGAAGCTTTCTAAGGAAGATGGCAAAGTGAAGGCAAATCAAAACCTTGTAATGAAAGCTTGTAGGGTCAATCATTTGGCTCACTAATACAGTGCCGTATATTGTCTATGCTGTTAGCATTATTTCTCGGTTTATGAGTGACCCTAGCAAGCACCACTATGCAGCAGCCAAGAGAATTTTAAAAGTATCTTAAAGGCACAAAAGTCTATGGTATTTTATATTGGGCTAAAGAAGATAATAAGTTGATTTGGTATTCTAATAGTGATTAGGTTGGTCCAATTGATAATAGAGGAAGCACATTGGGTTACTCATTTTTCTTGGGAAGCAAGGCTATCTCATGGTCAGCAAAAGACCATTGCTTTATCATTAGCTAAAGCTGAATACATTACTGCTACTGATGCATCATGGGAAACTGTATGGCTAAAAAATACTGAAGGATATGAAGCACGAACAAGGCTCTCCTACTACAATTTTTTGTGACAATATGTCAGATCTTTCTAGGACAGAGAATCTAGATTTCCACAGTCATACCAAACACTTTGAATTTAGATTTTATTTTATTAGAGAGAAGGTTGAAGAAGAGGAGATTGAGCTCTAGTGTTGCGAGATGGAAGACTAAGTGGCACAAATTATTATGAAACCAATTTCTAAAGACAAGTTTATCCACTTCTGAAGCAATTTTGTGTGCCCTCAAACTTGTAAAATTAAAAGGGGTGTTGGGCCTTCTTGTTGGCTCAAGAGAAAATTTGTTAGAGAGATAAAGAGATATGAATTGAGATTCAATGGAATTCATTTATGTAGACCTCACCTCTCATATCTTTTTTTTCTTTTCTACAGAATTTTATTTTGGACAGGAGAGAATTCAAGAGATTAGATGTTAAAAATTGACTTAGAAATTTCTGATTATAAGTTAAATTCACAAGTTTATGCACATGATAATAAGGCACTTCTATAATTAAGAGTTACTTCCTTAAAATAAGGCAATGTATTTACTCTAGACTCATCACCCTCTAGTTCATGTATTTTACAATTCTAAAGTTTTGGTAAGTGTACTAAATAACCTAAGGTTGTATGAGTCCAATATTAAAAATAAAAATAAAAATAAAAATTCAACCATAAAATACATACATACCATTGTTCTTTCTTTTTCTCTTTTCTTTTAGAAGTTTAGAATTATACCTGATTTTTCTAACCTATGGAATGCTAAATACCTGATTTTTCTAACCTATGGAATGCTAAATGTTGTTGCTATAGTGCCCTGGAAAGTTACCAACACATTTGTGTATTGGATTAAAAAATGTCCATATCTTTCACTAAAAGACCAAAACAATATAGGATATTTAAGTCATTTCTTCGTAATCTTGGATTTATTATGCATAGGACAATGATTTATATACTTTTGTATTAATAATGCTTTCACCAAAAGAAAATGTCTTGAATACCCTTATATTATTTTGTTTTTGTAGCGAAAAATACAAAAACTTTTGTTCCAAAAACACAAATGTGAATTCTGACTCACTAGTAAAAATGTGTGTGTATATTGACACGTAAGTGTTATACGGTTGGTTAAAAAATTTAAGTCCGCAACAATATACATAAAAGCGAGGAGTGTAGTTGGTAGTTAACAAACCTTAATAAGGTCCTCTCAGTATGGGTTTAATAGGACCTAAGGTCTACCCTGAACTACCCCAACTATACAGATAAACATTGAGAGTACAGCCCATATATATAACAGTGATAGGGATTTTGAGCCATTTCTTAATGGAAATCATTTTTTGTTTTGTTTTACTGAATCTGTATATGTCAAAAATATTACACTTATATATTATATTTTTGGAAAATTTGATAACAGTTTTTTTTAATATTTTCAAGAATTTGATTGCACTTTGTGAGTTTAGTGAAACTCGGTGGCAGTTCAATATTTCATATTGAATGGACATGAATTAATTTGGCCAAAGCTGATACTCACGGGGAGTAAAAAACAACAGGAACAAGAACAGAACAATGAATCTAGAGAAGAAAAAGATATGGTTTTTATTTGATCGGCATTATCTGTACAGAAAAATAAAAAAAATGTTTTTTTTTCCCCCTTAATTCTGACAAAACATCATTTTCAGGATGCTGTTATTGAGTTCTGGGATCCAGAAGAGTAACGACAAAAGTTTCCTAATCCTTGTACCTTTACCTATGCTCCTTTTCAATGTTAAAATTCCGATCGCACTGCCCTACAACGCTACAAACATGTTGTAAGCTTTCAAATACTGGTTCTTACTTAAAAAAGTTCTACAATTACCTCTATGTTAACTGTAAAAAAGAATGAATATACAATTTAGTATTAAAAAAAAAGTACAACTTTACGCTTTAGTTCTTGAATTTATTTTCTTGTGTGGATTAGTCGCTAAAAATAGAATCAATACATTTGGTCAGAGCGATTAACACATAATAAATTTCAAACTTAACTAAAATCTTGTAAAAAGATTTTAAATACTAGATAATTTTTTAAGTTAAAAATTAAAAAAAAAAATCTTGCGATTACCCATATTCATACGATCTCATTCTAAGCCCTTTATTTTCTTATGCACGAAAAACCAAAGCTCCGTTTGGTATCCTTTTAAATATCAATTGAAGGAATTAGGGGAATTGGTCGGTCATAACATAACACTGGTTTGGTTCCTGGTCCATCAAATGAAAGTGAGATTTTGGAACATGAATAAAGGAGGGGCAGAGAAATTGATGGAAGAAAAACCCAAAAGGTCAAATAATTCATGTCCATTCACTATGAAATATTGAAGTCGGTGGCACCAAGTTCTGGTAAACTTGGTGACAGTGCCACCAGATTCTTGAGAACTCGGTTCTTGAAAATATTAAAAATTATCGATAGTAGTATTCTTAAGTTTCCAAAGAGATAATATATGAGAACAAATACAGATTTTTCTTTTAAAAAAAAATTTACCGTGGGAAATGACTCAAAATCTCAACATAGATCACTATATAACAGACCATTTTTAATAACAAACATAAGACCCATCAACGGAAACCAACAAACAAATAAAGTTCATACCTGTTTTCCTATGGGGAAGGTTGGACCATAAAGAGATATAAGCGAGAGTTCCGTAGGCACCGGATGTGTTGAAAGTTATATTTATAGTGCCTAAACTCTTGGCAACGTTGGTAACCCACCCAAAGAACAGATCGGATATGATGCAGAGTGGTGGATGGCCTTCTTCTGCGATTTTAGAGATTAGACAGCGAAAAGGAGCTTCAAGGCTCAGAGTTGCAAGACCGAGTTTGGAGAATTCAGACGAAGGCAGCTTCTCTGTGTTCTCTATATTGGGTGGTAGACCATGTTCGATAGAGTTGAAAGGTAGCTCAGCAAGGCGAAGGTTATAATTAGTATCGGAGGAAATGGCAGATTGAAGGTACTGAATGTTGAGGGGAGTGGAGGCTATGGTGATGGTGAAGTCAGATCTTTCATGGATATGCCTTGCGAGTGCGAGGAAGGGAATGAGATGGCCATGGGCCATGAAGGGTAACATCACAATGTGCTCTCTCTTCCTTTCCTTAGTCTCTGCCATTGGAATTTTGCTAATTGGTTTAGCTCACGGTACCACAAATTCAAGCTGAGATTGCAGGAGATGTTAATCTCAAAGCCGTAGTTTTGTGTTTACGGTTGGGATATACATGAGGCGTGGGGCTAAAAACCAAAGGCTATTGTACAAATCTTTTAGGACGGATGTGGATCTCTTGCACATCCCTAAAATATGTGCACAGTTCAGATCTTTTTTTTTTTTTAAATCATCATATTTTTAAAATTTACAATTAAAAAATTATTTTTATTTTTATTTTATTTATTTTAAAGTTAAACAAATTTAATTAAAAAAATAAATATGAATTATCTAAATCTGATTTGAATCGTCTAAATCAGATATGTAGACTCTACAAAAAATCTATTTTTCACAAGGACACTTGGCAAAAATATGATTATGATTAGTAGTTAGATGATTATTTATAGGATGCTATCTTTCCTAGTGCGGAAGAAAAAGTGAAACAGTATAAGATTGGTCCAATTTATTGTGTCGATAGTATTTGTAAAATATAACAAATCTAAAATAAAATGAAATTAATACATCTATTATTATACAGGCAAACCAAAAAGATAATTACCAGCCATTAAAAGTGTCAAATTTTGAGTCACCTATCGTAATTAATATGCCAAAATTGCCATAGAAGGTGTCTTAACATACAAATATCAAAACTAGGGCAAATTAGAGGATAAAAATTTTAAAATCAAGACGAGTTACTTTTAACATGCAAGATATTTTGAAGACATTCTTATTCGACAAGCAATATATATATATCTATATATATACATTTTCTTAAAGGCTTAAAGGAAAAGAATGTTTATAGGAAATTGTGACTAGTTATTGGGATTTAAATTTGGTAATAAAAAAAGCAACTTTTAAAAACTGTATTGAAGGTTAACTATGATCATTTTCTTTATTGTTATTACAATCCAGCTAGCATTGGACTTAGCTTGAACTATTATTATTTTTGGAACAATTTTATAAACTTAGTGTTTTTAAGATTTTAATCTTAGAACTGCCACTATCTATTTAATGTGATTTGAAAGATTGAATTATTTTTTACATGAAGCCTTTTTTTCAATAGAAACATTAAATAGCTTTTTGTTACTAATTCTTTGAGGATCTAATACATAAAAAATTGTAGAAATAGTCCATATAAATAATAATAAAATCATAATATTTGTAATATTTGTTATATAGATAAAATGTTTATGTAATATAATATTTTAGTTTATTTTTAATTTAATTTATTTCATTCAGTTTAAATGTGCTATTTTTTAGGCCATTGCTATGTGATCGGCACCAATCTAACATTAAGCCTCTCGACCAACTAGATTAGCATGTCGGTTTTGTCAATTTCATGAGGTTAAGGATTTTAATTTCCATTTCTCATTTTAAAGAATCCCTTTTTTTGGTTCAATTTTTTGTAGAAATAGTTAGAAAATAATTGCTAAAGGGAGGACAAGAGCTAGTGGCTAATTTAGATATTTATTGAAGATAAGATTTGGTGCTAGTCATATCTTTCATGTATAAAAAGTTGTAGTTTTTATTGTTTATTCACATTGTTTATATACTATTTATAGCGTCCAATTAGTGTATTGTTCATTTGCATTTTTTTCTTCCTTTTTCCCCTCTCTATAGACCCACTTTTTTTAGGACTTAGCAAAAATTTTGAACCCCAATGAACTATTTATAATGTTCTATCAATATAATATTCACTCAGATCTTTTTTTTTTTTTCTTTTGTTGTTGTGGAACCCATTGTTTTCTTTTTTTCTTTTTCCTATGTGAGGCCCACAACAAATTTTTTGAATCCCTTAAATTTATAAGTGGCTATGCTAGTATTAGTGCAATTCAAACCTAGTATGGTAAAAAGCATTCAAAGCTATCCTCACAAAGTTTATGACCCAACCTTTTGTATAAATAAAAGGATAACAATTAAATGTGTCAACTTTTAGATGCCATCTCATGCCAGATATATCCATTCTCTCATTCATTTTCATTTGAAGAGCACACTTTTCTATTTGTCAATGAATTGGCTTAATTAACCAAAAAAAAAAAAAAAAGCAAACAAGAATTTCACATTGATTCACGTTGAACAAGACTAGAATGTCATATATATATATATATATATATATATAAGGGTTTATGAAAACTAACTACACACAAAATATTTGTCATACAAAAAAAAATCATTTTTGGAAGTTCATCAAAAGATTAATCTGTTAGTGAATTTTTACACATGTACTATTTATATAATAGTATAAGAATGAATAGAGAGTATCATCCTATGAAAAAAGTTAATTAAATATCAACTTTTTTAATTATTTTTATTATCTAAAAAATAAAAAATTAAAATAATTATTAACTTAAAAAAATAATGCAACTTACAAATAAATAATTAAATTACTAATTTATGAGAAAAAAACTTTAGAGTTGAATTTCAATGTTTATTTCATGTGAATAAATAAGAATGACTCGTGCAATTAAGTTTTATCTAATTAATAACTGATTCTTTTATGCATATGTAATTCTCTTTTGAGGTAGAACACATGTATCTATTTTAATCCTATATCTACTTTCTTGATCATAAGTTCTAACATAGACTCCTTAAGTTTTATGGAATTCATGGTCTTTCTCGTAATATTGAAGGAAAGAGCTATCACTATTAGGAGAGCAAAATTAAAGACCATCTTGCCCCCTCCTGAGCTTAACAGCCACTGATGAGGCCTCTAGAGCTCAATAGCCACCAATGGATCTTTGTCCTCCCATACATGAATAGGTTGCCTTAGCCATTATCTTTTGTCACAGCCTCTTCCACTGGCAACTGTTTGCCAAATTTGTGCATTGTAAGAAAGGTTTGGATATGGCTTACCTTTGCCAAAGATCTGACTTTCTACAACTAGATTCCTGGTGACCAACAACTAGATGATGATATAATAATACGAGATGATTGAATGCTACTCTTGGATCCTTGGTCAATGATGAAGTAGGACAATAATCTAGTGTTTTGTTAAGGGAGTCGTGAAGCAAACTAGATGAGTAAGATAACTATTATTTATTAAAATAATTATAAAAAATAAAAAATATATTATTTTATTATTTTTTACAGACATTTTAGTCGTTTAACCACTATTTCTTTCCATTTATAACTCATTTCTATTTAACTAAATATAAAAAAATTATGACATTGTTATTCTTTTTTACATAATACCAAATATAATTATAGGTTATAAGATTCTTTTCCATTCCCAATTCACATCACATTCTCATTCCATTAAAAAACAAACTTGCATACCAAATTGAGCCTTAGTGTACCCCTATATGTAATGGCTTGGCATATATACAGGTTACAATCTCCTCTAGGTAAATTTATATCTCTATAAAATTTAAACCAAGTTTATTATTCAAGTGATTTCCTATAATAATTCACTTCTTAGTTCATCTCATTATAGATATAATTTCATAAACAGTAGTCAACAATTTGTGAAAGAATTATAAACTAAATAATAAATTACTTGGAAGAAAGGTTAACACACGAATATTCTAAATTCAAACATAATTCATAAACATCTTCATCCAAACCCTAGATCTACAAGGTTTAACTACACATAATCAAAACTAAAATCTTAGAATTAAAAAAAAAAGAATTGATTATCAAATAAAAAAAGACAAATGGAAGAATAGAGAAAAAAATGGCGAAATAGTCTTCAAATGGAATTCAAGATCTTAATGTCATGGCCATTCTTAAGAGCTCTTTTTCAACTGTAGCGCAAATGTTCTTCTACCCTTAGGCATTTATTTAAACACCTTTGATCTAGAGTTTCCTTAGGTTTTAGGTTACTTTCCAAAAATACCTTTAATCATCTCCTAATAATAGTAATAATAAGATATTCTAATTCAATTAAGATTCAATTTCTTAATTTTATACTTAGTTAGCCCCTTATTTCGATCTAGAGATAGCCCTTTTCAAAAGTTTCTCCCTTCATAAAAGATATAGCCTTAGATATTATCTTGCCTATGCATAAGATCTTGCACAAAACAAAGGTCCACAGCTTAAGTTATAGGCTGAAAACCAATAATACCTTAACCAATCTGTCTAGACATAGAATTTTGACTTTCCAACTTATCTACTCTTCCAAAATACCCTTATTTTTAACTTGGGACCCTTATGAAATTTGTAATCTTAGATGTGTCAATAGTTTTGGGCTTTTGAATCATTTGATTCTAACATTGGAAGTCTTAGATATGATCTTTAAAAAAATAAAAGTTGAGCAGAAATCCCACTCCTACTAAAATTAGGATATTTTTTATATCAGACTTGAGGACCACATTTGAAGGCCTAAACAGATATGGACTTTGGCCCAAACTACCATTTCGGAGAGCTTAAGATGTCCTCTATAACTTCATTTAATGCTTCATTCATGTTTTGGACTTTTGATCCAATGAAAAATCTGAAATAAGCAACAAAGGTTAAAAGCATAAAATGTTATAATTTTCTAATTTTAAACTCAATTATTCCTAATTATTAATTTATGTCTTAAACACAAATACTAGTATTAATAACCATAATAATGTATAAATTATACTAAATAAACTAATTGTAAACAGAATAAAAATGTAAAATAATATATCAATCAAAGTCCTAATTTTACATGTGTGTATATATATATATATATTCTTACTATTTTATAGGACTTATCAATATATTTTAATTATTTTAGAATTAATGTTTTTTATTTATTAATAAATTTTTATTTTTTAGTATTTGAGGTTAATTTAATATTTTGGCTAAATATTAAAAATTATTTAATTTAATTATGAAAATTACTAATCTTAGTTTTATTTTATAAATGAGCTAAATTACAAAAAATACCAAATATACAAACTAGCAGAAACCTCAATTGATGTCCCCTTTGCTCCTTTTTGGAATAGCTTCAACTCCTTTCTATCCTATCCCAATTCTCAAAAACGCCCAAGCCTTCCTAAAACTTTTAGTATAGATGGCATATCATCTTATTTGGAGTCTTCATGGAAGATTGAAGAAAGGAAGTTCACACCAACTTGGAAGAGAGGAAGTAGGTCATGGCCAAGCTTTATCTTCTACAAAAGATTGCTGCTCTTGGTTGGTCTCTTTAACATTTGCTAGAGAGATGCCTTTCCCTAATATTTTAACAATTCAAATATTTAACATTAATTAGGCTATTTTATATTATTATTTGTTATTATTTACTCTTAGTTCTCTTGTGTTCTAATTTCATTAGTCCAATGATAGTTTAGTTAATTCAATTATTATGTGAGCTTATGTTAGATGCTTGTTGAATTGACTTCTAGGTTTAGTAATAATTGGAAGAGTTACTAGAGTTAGATTTCATTTAATAACCCAAGTAATTAGTCAATTGAATCTTTATTGGAAATATTAATCAGAAGAGGGATTTGCTCAAAGACAAAAAAGATATAACATGGTGTAATCCCTCTAATAATTTAATTAATTTTTACTTGGTTATTATTATTATGTAATGGATAATTGTGCTTTGAGGAAGATAAATAATATTAATACAAAAATATGATAACTTAAAATATATTTCATTAGTAGAAATAAGTCAAGTACTTACTAGTAATTTGCCACTTTCTTACTAATTATCAAAACATTATTTTGGTCAAGCCAGGGCATGACTATATACAAATATACATCAAAAGAGGTGCATGGCTTGTAAGTTAGTATTTTGTACTCCTATATCACTTTCATAGTATCTTATATGGCAAACACGGCTTAACCATCCTCATTTGTTGTTGACTACTTCATGCTTATGATCACTTATGCTAGTCCAATATCTAGGATATTTATATAAATCTACTCAACTTCAACTAAAAATCTTACTGTTGGCATGGCCACTATTTATATCTGAACATATTACCACAAAAGGTGAGAATTTACAATCTCAGTAAAAACATTGTTAATTTTGAAAATTATTAATAATTTAGTTGCATAGCATGTAGAGAACATTTTTTTGAAACTTATAAAAAATAACAAACATAAATATCACACATGGAAAGAATAGTAATAACATAAACATATTTTTATGCATATATGCTAATATTATTTCCTAAACAAATATCCACCATATACATACCCAAAATATTACTAGATCAAATAAAGTATTTCATGAAAGATTATAATGACATAAAATGAAAATTGAGACAAATTTAAATTGATTGAAAGTTTATTTTTGCTAAACTTTTCATGAATGATTATAATGACATAAATTAACAATTAATATAATTAGAGCGTAATTAAATAGAATGTTTCGTCTTTTCTATTACTATATATTAATTGTAGTTTATTGAAGAGGTCAATATCTTCTAATTTTTAGAAAAGTAAAGTTTTCCAAAACCAAAAAAACAACATATAATGCTGCAATTTGAATATTTCTCAAGAAAGAACAATGTAATTTGCTACTTTTGTAATCTAATTCAATTTTCTAAAATAATTAAAAATTATAAAATTCAAAACTTAAAAAAAATTACTCACTTTTCTCTAAGTATAATTTGAATTTTCAAATTATAAAAATACATATAGTCTTCAATATTTCTCCATAAAAATTTAAATGCTACCCATTATTTTTGTCACGACCCAAATTTTGAGCCATGACCGACGCGTAGGCTAAACTAATTTGGAGATTGGGTTAATCCATATACCCTAATCCATATACCCACAAGTTTTAGAAAATTTTAATGTTCAATTAATTATATCATTAGAGGCTACTGAAAATTTGACAGCATCTCTCCTAAAAATTGGACATTCCATCCTGAAAAAATAAACTAAATCAGCACCAGCACCATCAACAATAAGTTACATATAATCAAAATGCCTAATTAGGAAAGTATAAATAATATTTACATATTATAAGTGACCATATAACATAGACAATCCAAAACTCTTTCTTTACACTTAAATGCCACCACATCATGGAGTCTGACACAATTTCACAAAATTAAACACCTACTCTAAGAGTCTGGTAGCTCACGAGCTCTCAGATCACTTTACTCCTTTACTCGCTAGTCTGAAAAATAAGGAAAGAAGAGGGATAAGCCTATTACTGGCTTAGTAAGTGTATAAATAATAAAGTGCATAAAGAGAAAACAAGTGCATACCAGAGTTTTTAAAAATTAATGATTATTAAATAATTTAGGCAATAAAGTTTATGGATGAAATGAAAAATAATTATTTAAATAAAAAGAAACTTTTAGATAAAATTTATATTTTTTAAATATAAAAAAATATTATAAGAATGGGTATTATAAAGAGGAATCAAATCATCAAACCACATCATCATATATCATGGCATTTCTTTGGATTCATCCAATCTTATCACGTTCATAATATACATTTAGTACTTTAGGTCGCAACACTGAATACATCACATCGCAGTGCCATAACAATTCATAACTTATTATAGGTGTACCTAGGCCGTTATCTCCACTAATGGCTACGGGATTCTAACTAGATTTTCATTCATTATATAAAATAAAATTAATTAAAATAAAATTCCTTCAAATGACATTTAGCTATAAAAAATAAATAAGGAATTAAAAAAGTAAATAAATAATTAACTAAGGCAAGTTAACTTTATTATAATCTCTATAACATATGAAATCACAAGACAACATAAAATACTCTCCTCATAAATAAACATATACACACCACCACTTTCTTTCCATCCAATTCATTCTTTTGTGTTTCACAAGAATATATCACACCACATTTCAACTATCAATTTCTTTTGATATATATATATATATATATATATATATATATATCCATTTTGAAGTTTTGAAAACACTGAGCATATAAATCACACAATTGAAAATTTCACCATAGAAAATACGAAATGGAATAAAATAGATAAACCACTCAATTATCTACACACTCACTAGTTAGGACTAATAGTATAAGTCCATATTCTTTATTATTTAATGTTGAGTCTCAGTTGAATAAGTTTTCTTGGTATCACTTAAAATTATAACTAATATAAATTAATTATATTAGCTACTTCAATAATATCCATAATTATTTATATAACCTAATATACTCCCTAAAACATAAATCTCTAAATTCTTATATATATTTCTATCCTAAATACTAACCCTAAATTTGGAGTTTTTCAATCTAAGCTTCCATAACTCAAATTAAGTTCAAAACTTACTTTTTGGAACTCCAAAGATAACTTTAGAAGGGTTAATTTACATTTAAATGTTGAAATTTAAGAAACCCTAATCTTGGAGCTCACCCATGGCACTAGGAATGAAGAGAGCTACACGAAGGGAATTTTTGCTTCAATAAAGCATGTGAAAGGATCAATATTAATGGAAAAGAAAGATAAAGGGGGAAGAGAAAAAAGAACTACCTCCAAGTTTCAAAAAAATTACAGTTGGACGACGAAGAAAAATGGGAAGAAGATGAGAATAATGGAGTTGTAATGATGAGAAGAAGCACCAGGATTGAAGCACGCCAGAATAGTGACTATGCGTGACTAGAGGTAACCAAAATAGAAGAGAGAATTTTTGGGAGATGGAGATATATGGATGGCAGCGAAGAGAAGCAGAGCGTTTCGTGAATGAAATGAAGAAGAAAGAAAAGGAACGTTGCACCTGATGAAAAAGTTGGAGAGAGAAGGAGTTTAGGAATTATTAAAGTATCTTTAGCTAATATTGCACTTTTGCCCCCAACAAGTCTAATTGCTTTAATTGAGATTTAAAATGATTGGAGAAGCCCTTTAAAATTTTTATATACTCCAAAATAGATTTAAAAATTATTTAGTTAGTTTTTTTAATAACCTAAAATATATTATTTATTTATTTATTTATTTTTATTATACATATATATATATTTTAGGTATTACAATTTTCTTTATCTAATTAAACTTTAAATAGAATCATAAAGTTGTAAAATATTGAAAATTTTAAAATTGTTAGCATTTTTTCTAAAATATAATTCAACTTTTAAAATAATTAGTTGTTAAATAGTGTTTTGAGGAGGAAGAAAACTTTGATTTAAACAAAGTAGGTTTAAAATTTAAATAATATATTAAATAGCTACAAAGTATTATAAATTTAAGAAGAAACTATTTTTACCTTCTTAAAACTAAAGACTAATTAAAAAAATTGGTGCATATATATATATATATATATATAATTTTGACTTAAAATGAAAATGTTAAATTCCAGTTTAAAATTATTTACAAGAGTTTGCTTCATTGCTTTAGCAATTTTCATGATCTGGCATTGAATTGTTCTACGAGTGCACATGGTTTCTTCTAGTTAATTTTAATTGGAATTTAATATTTTTATTTTAGTGAGGTATTTTGTAACATTTAAAAGTCAATATGCCAATTTTCTAATTAAGCTTTCATTTATGGCATACTACACATTGAAATAGTGTAATATGCCACATAGAGAAATGGCTTGGAAATATTTTTACCATAGAAAAATATATCCTAAGAATTGAATGGATAAACTATTTGTGGTAGACCATATATAAATAACACTTATAAATAATTTTTAGTTATAAGCTTCTTTTTCAAGTATTTTATTAAACACTTGGTATACATATTTAAAACAATGTATTAGGATGCCTACACCAATATCCAAACCCCTTTTAAAATATTCTTTTAGCAAGAATCAAACCATAAGGAAAAATGGAGAGTCCTTTAATTTTAACCACACACTTTAAGAAAAAATTAAAAAAAATAGGTGTCTTGTCATCAAAGTTTGGTATTGTTTTATCTTTTATACATTTAGTTTGTATCAAAAGTTAAAAAATTAGATTAGATAAGTCATGCAACTAAAAAAATCAATGAATTGGTTGTAGTCTCAATTCATTTGGCATTTAAAATTAATTAAGAAAAAGTAGTTAAGAATAGCCACATGAGTAAAAAATTAATTAAAAATAACTCAAGTTTGGTATTGAACCAATCAAAAATATGTTTTTTTTGTCTAAATCAAAGTTTTGGTATTTTATGGTAGAAATTTATAATTTTAATAGATTTATTCAACTCATTTCATTTAATTTACAATTATATGTAAATTACTTTGAATATGTTTTATATTTTTAAATATTTATATATGTTTAAGTATTATTTTTACAATACATATATTAATTTAAGTGTAAAATATTATATAAATATATATATATATATATATATATATATATATGTGTGTGGGGGGGTCAATGGTAATCAAACTATCAAATTGTGAAGAATTTCTTATTTTAATTCAACGATCAATTCAATTTTTAAAACATTAATTTATATCTAATTCTATACATAAAATCCAAAACAGGATTATGCTTATAAAACTTTGGAGAGAAGAGAATGGAAAATAGAATGGATGTCTAAGGCTCACTCACAATTAAATGATCAATTTGGTCATAATTTAGCAATACAAGACTTATTTTTTTGTTAAAACAAACTTGAAGCAAATAATATCTATTTGGATTTTATAAGTTTATTAAACCTAAAATACCTTGAACCATGTAATCAAGTTAGGTTCACTTTTTGTGTGAAAACAAAATCATTTGTAAATCCAAAGGCCTAACTTTGATCTTACTTTTGAATTAGAGCTTGTCTAGCATAAAATCTAGTCCAATTTAGCGACTGGACTTATTTTTAGGCTCAAAACTTGACCTAATTCAACTTAACTTAGTTAGTAGCCAATTCGAGTTAAGGCAAGTTGGATTGTTGAGGCAAAGTTTGGTTTTTTTTGGGGTAAAAATTAAACAATAATCCCTTAAAAAAATAAATTTTTTTATTGTGTCCTATAAAATTATATATTATCCTTGCCAAAAAAAATTATTTATACAAGTCAATGTAAAATTACATATTATTCATGAAAAAAATAAAAATTTTTATATAAATTCTTTAGAAAAATTATTTTTTTAAAAAAATACATATAGTTAGGGTGAACCAAATTGCCAAAATAGTTAGCCTGAAACTTAGCCCAGTTTGATGACTCGATTTGATAAATTATTTTAACTTTTTTTTTTTCCTTATGATGGATTTGGGGCAATTGAGTTGGTATGCACCCCAAGTTGAGACTTTATGCTTAGAATTTAATAAATGCAAATCTAATTAATAATTATTCAATAGAAACAAAATTTTATGAATTTTATTATTATATTTTTTTAAAACATGATTTTTAATAATATATTATTTATAATTAAACTAATAAATAAAATAAAAATATTCATCCAAAATTATATAATAGAATGGGCAAAATATAATAATCATTGCATTGTATTTAATATAAAACAATTTTATGAATTCCATTACATATTTATAATACTATTTTGTTTAATAATTAATTAATTTTATTAGGCTTAATTTAAATTTTTTTATAATTAACTAATATAGTAATAATACTAAATTCATTAGAATATTCACCAATAAAATCTAATATATTAATAAAATATTATTTTAATTTAACAACTACTATTTCATAATCAAAGTCTATGATAAATTTAAGTTTATAATACATGTGCCTTACTTGATAAAATGGTTTTGACGAGGTCGTTTATTGCGCTTACAGAAGACCCCTTTTCTTTGCCCTTGTCTTTTGTAGCTTTTCTCATTAGCTCTGCAATCTTAATGGCCTTCTTCATCTTCTTTCCTTTCCCTTCTTGTTGCTCCATAATTGTTTCTATCACCTTCTTCGCCTCCTTCAACTCATGAGAGAATCTTAAGTGCTCTTGGAGCACCAGCTCATCCATACTCCACCCAATAAAATTCTTTCAACTCATTTAAGTGGGACCCATTTTTTTGAATTCTTTTCACAGCATCAGTTTCTCACCCAGTAACCCAATTTCTTATTTTCCTCAGGACTTTTCATTCATTTCGTTACCCATAACACCAAAAACGTCGGCCAGTTCTTTCATCATCTCTCTGTTAGAATGCTGACAGAGTTTGCACTACTGAAGTTGTTGATGGAGCACACAATGCGAGATCGTTCACCACGCTACCGTAGCTAACAAATACATGGTTTCCTTCAACCTTCTCCATTCACATATCTACAACCTATTTTCCTTTTGAAGTGATATTCTTGAATCCAATTTCGGTCTGATCTGTTGCAAGGGTTTTGCGTTGCCAATAATTGGTTCAAAGACACAAGTAAAATTCCTCAAGTATGGGATGGCTAGAGCCGATTTCCTACTACCATGGATGCAATTGCACAAGATGAGAGCCCTTTTGTTTGTTTGTGTCTTTTTTTTTTTTTGCGTTTTGCTTTTCGATTTGTATTATCTTTGTTCAGATGGTGTGTGGACATCAGTTCTGTTTCATCTCCATTGTTGATTAGTCTATTTGTTCTTGAGCCATGGGTTGTGTGGTCTCAAGATTTGCGTTTTTCTTCTTTCTTCGATCCAACCTTTTAGTGACTTGATTTTTTATTTAGATTTTTTTAACATGGATAATCTAATAGTAAAAATGTTTATATGACATCTGCAAAATTCTTGTTTAACATTAGCTGGCCAAAAAAGACCATGGGATATCTATATTACAAATAACGAAAACACACCTACAGAATTTCTGCTTATCTACAATGGTTTTTTTGACTTTCACTGGCATCTTTTCAATCTCCCTCAAATGTATACTGATTTGTTTTTTTTTTTTACCAATTTTGACTTAAGCAGAACAGTGTAATATGACCACTTTTTTGGTGGGATGTAAGTGAATGGTGAAAATAGAGCGAGACTTGCCATTTGGTTTTTGGTGTGATAAGAAAAAAAATAAAATGGTGAATAGATAAATTATTCACCACGTACGGGGTAAAACTTTTGGAAAGAATGAAAAAAATTAATGGATCCCACTTAGACGACTTAAAAGGATTTTATTGGACAAGGTACATGCAAGCTGGTGCTCGCAAGAGCACCTAAGATTTGCTCTTCTCATTGGCTCTGCAATCTTAGTGGCCTTCTTTATCTTCTTTCCTTTCCCCTCTTGTTGCTCCATAACTGTTTCTATCACCTTCTTCGCCTCCTTCGCTGAAATCACAGTTTCTACTGTTCTTGCGACCTCCACATTCACACCCATCTCCTCCATCAACATCTTCGAATTGTAAGATTGCTCTGCTGCTAGTGGCCACCCAATAATGGGCACTCCTTGGCTCAAGCTTTCTAACACAGAATTCCACCCACAATGGCTTAGAAATGCAGACGTGGATCTATGTGACAGAATCTCCAATTGTGGGGCCCAGTTTCGCACTAAGAAACCCCTTTCTCTGTTTCGCTCTTCAAACCCTTGTGGTAACCATTTTGCTCTGAAAACCCCATTAGTGTCAAAGCCAACAGGTGGCCTTATAATCCAAATAACGATTTCCCACTCTCTTCCAGCCCCATAGCTAATGCCATCATTTGGGATTCACTGATTGTGTTTTGAGATCCAAAAGAAATATAAAGAACAGAAGTTGGATCATGCAAATCCAGCCACTCTATGCATCTTTCAAGAGTTATGCTTGATTCTTTCCATAAACGATGCTGCTTAGCCTTGGAATCCTTGAGAGGCACAAGAGGACCGACAGGCGAAACAGGAAGCTGAACGTAGTTTCTCAAAAGTTGCAATCCCAAAGGCTCTATTTCCTCAACCGTATTGCAAATCCACCCATCAGACTTCACACAAAGTTCAATCTGCGAAGGGAAGAATCTAAACCATGCATTACTGCCATCAGCTTCTCTTAAAAATTTATGCAATTGAGAGCGTTGGAATCTGTAATTTTCAGGAACCTCGGAATCCAGAACTCTTCAGAGTCTGTTTTGTAAATATATGGTGTTAAAAAGTAATTCAGAAATTTTTAGAATCATGAGTTAAGTACACAAGTTTATATTTGCGTTATAATTAGGAGTTACTTGCTTGAAATATGGTAATGTACTTCCACTAATCTATTATGTATGTTATTATTCTAGAACTTTTCTGAGAGTAATGTATAAACGGGATTATGACTCGAATATACTATTTAAATTTTATAATTCACCCAATGCACAGCCACCAATTTAATTTTTTTAGATACAATACGAAGATTTTTTTAAGGACACGGTTGGAAAGCAACCGTGTCCATATTAAAAAATTAAATTAAATTTCTTTTGAACACGGTTGCTTTGCAACCTTGTCCTATTTATTAAAAAAAAAAAACGTTTTTTATGCCCAAAGCCATACTCCCGGAATAGCAGACAGATTAGGAATTGATGTTCCCATTTCAAATTTGAAGACATTCTCTTCTTCTTATGCCTTCAATTTGCTTACTTGCTGGTCAATCCCATTTGGTGGCTTACATGTTCATCTTGACATTACATCATCAATTTTGTAGACAGTTTGGTATATAAAATTATTAGATAAAAAAATAAAATATAAATAACATTAGTAAAAAATAATTCGTATATTCTTACATAAAAAATAAAAATAATAAAATTATTAAATAATAATAAAAATATAATAAATTTTACCAAAAAAATTACCACTACTTTTTTTAATAATAAAAATTACCTTTATTATTATAAAAAAATTCTAAAACTTGCAAACATTTTATTTCTAAAATATGTACCTTTTAAAAGAAATATCTAACTTTTTTTTTCACTGAAGTAGTTTGTCCAAACAAGCATCTTATTTAATACTTAAAAAGGGATGTACTATACTAGTTAAGTCATGCATCAAACGAAGGTGAAATGTGCTTGATATAAAGAAAAAGTTAAAAAAAAATTATAGATTATAAATCTAAGATTTTAAATTGTATAATCATTTAAAAAGATTATAAGATTAAACTTTAAGGTCCTTCAATATCAATATTTTTAATTTGAGGTCTCCATTATAATATTCTCGAGCAATTGAAATTTTGTGTTTGAAAATCTTTTAAAATTTTGAACTATAATCTAAAATAATAAATGTTATTTAAAAAAAGATATGAAGAGATATTGTAAATAAATATTAAGATATGGAAAAAAATGAGGAAAAAATATTAAAGAATGTTGGGGAAAAAAAAAGTGACGCAAACAAATATTGTTAGAGTATAAAATGGGAAAAAATATTAAAGGATTAATATGAAAGAAAAATGAACAAGGAAAATATTATAATTATAATAATACAATAGACATTACATATAACAAATTTTTGAAACCTTTTCATTTTTTGTGAACATCTATGTACAACCTAATGTATTTTAAGTTTCAATTTTTGCTTGCGACTAAGTTAAAATGTCATTCAACTTTACATAAAATTAATTTTTTTGTATCAATCTTTAAATTATAAACTATTACTTCATTAATATCAACTAATTTATTATCTGTGGCGTTACTTGTTTCACTTAAAAAATACATTTAATATGTTTTAAAATTATTTATTATAACTAAACTTAACTACCAAAATTTTTAATGAAATTATATTTTTTATAAAGAATTTTAAAAACACTCAATCACGTACTATTAAACTATAAAAATTATATACATATAATAATAATATTATTAAAATGTTATATATTTATCACACTTTAATTTACATAATAATAAAAAATGTAATAATTTATACATAAATTTTTTTTTTATTTAAATAGGACACGGTTGCTTTCCTTCAAAAAATTTATTTTTTTTAAATTTATTAAAATATGCTTTGCAACCATGTCCTATTTGAAAAGCAAAATAAATTAAGTGAAGATGCTTGTTTGGACAAACTACTTAAGTGAAGAAAAAAAGTTAGATATTTCTTTTAAAAGGTACATATTTTAGAAATAAAATGTTTGCAAGTTTTAGAATTTTTTTATAGTAATAAAGGTAATTTTTATTATTAAAAAAAGTAGTGGTAATTTTTTTGGTAAAATTTATTATATTTTTATTATTATTTAATGATTTTTATTTTTTTTATTTTTATGTAAGAATATACGAATTATTTTTTATTAATGTTATTTATATTTTATTTTTTTATCTAATAATTTTATATACCAAACTGTCTACAAAATTGATGATGTAATGTCAAGATGAACACGTAAGCCACCAAATGGGATTGACCAGCAAGTAAGCAAATTGAAGGCACAAGAAGAAGAGTGTCTTCAAGTTTGAAATGGGAACATCAATTCCTAATCTATTTGCTATTCTAGGTGTGTGGCTCTGGGCGTGAAAAAATGTTTTTTTTTTTAAATAGGACACGGTTGCTTTGCAACCATGTCCAAAAAAAATTTAATTTAATTTTTTAATATGGACACGGTTGCTTTCCAACTGTGTCCTTAAAAAAATTTTAAAAAAAATCTTCATATTGTGTCTAAGAAAATTAAATTGACAACCATGCATTTGGTGAATTATAAAATTTAAACAGTATATTTAAGTCATAATCCCTATAAACGGAGGTTGTGTGAGTCCAGTATTAAGAATAAAAGAAAAAAAAAATCAGAATTCAGACAAAAGATTATTTACAGATCATTTTTCTTTCTTTTTCTCTTTTCTTTTGAAAGTTTAGAATTATACCATATTTTTCTGACATGTATCAAAGCACATGCTCCGATCCTCGTTTGTTTAGAACCGTATGGCATTCCCTTCCAACACCAATACTCTCTTTCAATTTTGTTTTTGATATGACTATTGGAGCAGCCAAATAAAGACTTTCATTAATTTCCCAAGATCTTTGGGATGTTGTTGAAGAAGGCTATCAAGAACAACCGCAACTGGATACTTTAATAAGAAATCAGCTGAAGCAATACAAAGAAGCTATGAAGAACGATGCAAGTGCTTTTCGCGTACAACAAGCCTTGAGCAAGGCCATTTCTGCAAGAGTTCTTGTTATTCAAAATCAAAACAAGCTTGGGATATTCTACAGAATGAGTACAAAGGCACGGAGATTGTCATTTCTAACATCTTATAGAACCTTAAGAGGGATTTTGCGCAATTGTCTATGAAGGAAAGTGAAAAGGTATATGATTTCTCCACTAGAATAGCTGATATTGTAAATCAAATTAACAGTTCATGCGGATAAAGAAGATTGTTGGATATTTATTGAGGAAATTTCATATGCCAGAATGCAAACCAACACCTACTCCTATGGGTGTTAATGACAAGCTTTCTAAGGAAGATGGCAAAGTGAAGGCAAATCAAACCTTGTATAGAAAGCTTGTAGGATCAGCCATTTACCTCACTAATACAAGGCCATAGATTGTCTATAATGTTAGCATTATTTCTCAGGTTTATGAGTGACCCTAGCAGGTACCACTATGCAGCAGCAAGAGAACTTTAAAATATCTCAAAGGCACAAAAGTCTATGGTATTTTATGCTAAGCTAAAGAAGATAACAAGTTGATTTGGTACTTTGATAGTGATTGGGTTGTTTCAATTGATGAGAGAAGAAGCACATTGGGTTACTCATTTTTCTTAGGAAGCAAGGCTATCTCATGGTCAGCAAAAGATCATTGTTTTATCATTAGCTAAAGTTGAATACATTAATACTACTAATGCATCATGTGAAACTGTGTCACAACCCACAGATTTAGTATGTTGGCACAAAAGATAGCAAATTCTCCTACCATAATTAAGAGTTCATTTCTGACTTTTGTAGAAATTTCGGCAGAGTCCCCTCTATAATTTGGACCTCCCGATATTTCTACAATCAGTCAATTCAACAATACACCCAAAATATATCAAAACATAGACATCTAGGGAGTGGGGATGTCCTGACTATGATTCAGTGGAGCCACATTTTTACATTGTTCATATGTTAATCTAAGGGAATGAAGAATAGACATTAATGTTAGGTAGGCTAAGTTAATGAGACAATTCTTCTGGTTATTCACACTCTAAAATCTGGTGAACGGGTATTGTAGGGTACTCAGGCGATTGAGTTAGAGCTGAGGACTGGGCAGGGAATGTTGATATCATCCTAGGAGGTGAGTAAGTAATGTGGACCGTGAGTAATTCCTACAGCAATCCCCTCCCCTGTTTTTCTTGTTCAGTGATATGTTTCTGTGTATATGGCCAGCTGATGCAAGGGTGTGTAGAAAAAGAAAAGAGAGTGTAAGGGGATATATATATAAACCTAAAACTATGTATGTATGTGGTATGGATATAGAAGGCATGAATGGAGGAGAGAATGATGGATTTAACTATGCCACGGTGAAAGTTGAGAGGTCAGCTGGGAGTTATCCAGAACGTAATTTGCCGCGGCGAATTAAGGAATTGGCCGCGGCTAAATTGTCCAGAGAGGAATTGGCCGCGGCGGAAGGAGGTATTGGCCGCGGCCAATATCGAGAGCACGAGCAAGGAAGCTCCAGGAGGCTTCTTCGCCGCGGCGCCATGTATGTTGGCCGCGGCGAATGTCCAACTCGCCGCGACGAAATTAGTGATATAGAAGGGGGTTAAACAGAGACTGGTTTCTGGCGTTAACTCCCTCAACCACCCGCAGCAGACTTTGAACCAGAAAACAGCAGAAGATGAATCCAGGAGCAGCAGCAATGGCGAGGAACAGGGGAGAGGAGGTGGAGTTCAGTTTCCAGCACAGACTGCTCCTTTTTCTGACCGAAGGGATGGGCATGGGTATGGGTTTAGTGCTACAGAAATTGGAGAAGCAAATTACCTAAAGCCCAAACAAAAGTGGATGAGGAAGGGGCATTTCGGAAATTGCAGAAGGAGAAAGAAAATATTCTACGTGGCTGCATCAATTTCTCCCTTTGAAAAGTCAACCTTTCCACATGTATATCAAACTCATGCACGTTGGGTTCATGCACGTCGGGTTTTACAAACTGTTTGGCTAAAGAGTTTTGAAGGACATGAAGCACAAACAAGGCTCCCCTACTACAATCTTTTATGACAATATGTCAAGTATTTCTATGACAAAGAATCTTGATTTCCATAGTTACTAGACACATTGAATTTAGATTTTATTTTATTATAGGGATGGTTGAAGAAGAGGAGATTGAACTCAATTGTTGCATGATGGAAGACCAAGTGTGACATATTATTATGAAACCAGTTTCTAAAGACAAGTTTATCCACTTTTGAAGTAATTTTCGTGTTCTCGGACTTCTAGAATTAAAAGGGGTGTTAGGTCCCTTTTTGTTCTAAAGAAAATTTGTTAGAGAGGAAAAGAGACAAGAAGTGAGACTTAGTAAGATCCATTTATGTGGATCTTGCTTCCCATATCTCTTTTTTTTTTTTTTTTCCTACAAGATTTTCTCTTGGATAGGAGATAATTTGAGACTGAATGTTAAAAATTGACTTAAAAATTTCTCATCATAAGTTAGATTTGCAAGTTTAGGCACATGATCTATATAATAAGATACTCTTATAATTAGGAGTTACTTCCTTAAAATAAGGCAATGTGTTTACTCTAGAGTTATCATCCTCTAGTTCGCATATTTTACAATTCTAAAGCTTTTATAAGAGTACTAAATAATCTAAGATTCTATGAGTCCAATATTTAAAAATAAAAATAAAAATAAAAATTCAGACCACAAAATACATACATACCGTTGTTCTTTCCTTTTCTCTTTTCTTTTAGAAGTATAGAATTATACTGATTTTTCTCACCTATGGAATCCTAATTGTCCTTGCTATAGTGTCCTGGAAGGTTAGCAACACATTTGTGTATTGGATAAAAAAAGTCCATATTTTTCATTAAAAGACAAAAAATATAGGATATTTAAGTCATTTCATTGTAATCTTACATTTATTATGCGTAGGAAAATAATTTATGTACTTTTGTATTAATCATGCTTTCACCAAAAGAAAATGTCTTGAATACCCTTATATTGTTTTGTTTCTTTAGTGAAAAACATGAAGACTTTTGTTCCAAAAACACAAATGTGAATTCTGACGCACTAATAAAAATGTTTGTATATGTGCCATTTCGTACTGGAAAATTTTCTGTTTTCTTATACCCGCATATGTCAAAAATATTACACCCATATATTATATTTTTGGAAAACTTGATGACAGTTTTTAAAAAAAAATATTTTTCAAGAATTTAATTGCACTTTGGAAGTTTAGTGAAACTCGGTGGCAGTTCAATATATCATATTGAATGGACATGAATTGATTTGGCCAAAGCTGATATTCGCGGGGAGTACAAAATAACAGGAACCAGGTCAGAACAATGAATCTAGAGAAAGAAAGATTTGGTTTTTATTTGATCGGCATTTTCTGTACAGAAAAATTTAAAAAGAAAGAAGTTTTTTTCTTTTTCCTTTTTTCTTTTCTCCCTCATTCTGACAAAACATCATTTTCAGGATGCTGTTAGTGAGTTCTGGGATGCAGAAGACTAACGACAAAAGTGTCCTAATCCTTGTGGTTTTACTAATGTTCCTCTCAATGTGAAAATTCCGATAGCACTACCCTGCAACGCTACAAACATGTTGTAAGCTTTCAAATACTGGTTCTTACTTAAAAGGTTCTACATTTACCTCCAAGACAACTGTAAAGTATGAAAGAAATGTACAACTTTCCCCTTTAGCTCCTGAATTTATTTTGTGTGTGGATTAGTCACTAAAAATAGAGTAAAGATATTTGGTTTAATAGAGCGATTCACACATAATAAATTTCAAACTTAACTAAAATCTTGTAAAAAAATTTTAAATACTAGATAATTTTTAAATTAAAAATAATAAAAAAAATCTTGCAATTACCCATATTCATATGATCTCTTTCTGAGCCCTTTATTTTCTCTTTTTGAAGGATTTTGTCTTTCCAGTGTGTACAAGAACCAGCAAAAGAGAAATTCTTATGCACGAAAAACCAAAGCCCCGCTTGATATCCTTATAAATATCAATTGAAGGAATTAGGGGAATTGGTCGGTCATAACATAGCACTCCGGTTTGGTTCCTGGTCCATCAGATGAAAGTGAGATTTTGGAACATAAATAAAGGAGGGGCAGAGAAATTAACGGAAAAGAATCCAAAAGGACAGATAATTCATGTCCATTCAATATGAAATATTGAAGTCGGTGGCACTAAGTTCTGGTAAACTTAGTGACAGTGCCACCTAATTCTTAAGAAGTAGGTTCTTGAAAATATTAGAATATATATATATATATATATATATGAAGATTTCGATAGTAGTATTCTTAAGTCTTCAAAGATATAATATATGAGAACAAATATTAAAAAAAAAAATTTACAATGGGAAATGACTCAAAATCTCAACATAGATCACTATATAACAAAGCACTTTTAATAACACACATAAGACACATCAACGGAAGCCAACACACAAATAAAGTTCATACCTATTTTCCTAAGGGAAAGGTTGGACCATAAAGAGATATAAGCCAGAGTTCCGTAGAAACTGGATGTGTTGAAAGTTATGCTTCTAGTGCCTAAACTCTTGGCAACGGCGGTAACCCACCCAAAGAACAGATCGGATATGATGCAGAGTGGTGGATGGCCTTCTTCTGTGATTTTAGAGATTAGACCATGTTGGATAGAATTGAAGGGTAGCTCAGCAAGGTGAAGGTTATAATTAGTATTGGAGGAAATGGCGGATTGAAGGTACTGAATGTTGAGGGGAGTGTAGGCTATGGTGATGGTGAAGACATAACTTTCATGGATATGCCTTACGAGTGCTAGGAAGGGAATGAGATGGCCATGGGCCATGAAGGGTAACATCACAATGTGCTCTCTCTTCCTTTCCTTAGTCTCTGCCATTGGCATTTTGCTAATTGGCTTAGCACAGGGTACCATAAATTCAAGCTGAGATGGCAGGAGGTGTTTGACTCAAAGCCGTAACTGTGTGTTCATGGATGGATATACATGAGGATAATTGTTTACAAGTTAGAGATCAATACAAGTGTCAAATATATTCAGTCGCCTATCATAATTAACATGCCGAAATTGGCATAGAAGGTGAGTTAACGTACAAATATCAAAACTAGATCAGATTGGAGGATAAAAATTTTAAAATCAAGGTGAGTTATCTTTAACGTGCAAGATAACTTGAAGATATTGTTATTCGACAAGCAATGTGTATATACATATATATATATATATATACATACATATATATATATATATATTCTTAAGGCTTTAAGGAGAAGAATGTTCATAGGAAATTGTGCATAGTTATTGGAATTTAAATTTGGTGAGGAACAAAGTAACCTTTAAAAATTGTACTGAAAATTAACTGTAATTATTTTTTTCATTATTATTACAATCTAGCTAGCATTGGACTTGGCTTGAACTACTATTGTTTTGGAGCGATCTCATAAACTTAGTGTTTTTAAGATTTTAATCTTAGGACTACCACTATCTATTTAATATGATTTGTGTAACAACCTTAATTCCTAATTAATAAAATTTAAGATTAATTGCATGATTAATAATCAGAAATCAAAGTTTAAAGCCATTATAATTAATTATAATGGGAAAAAAAGTGAAAAAATTTGAACCTTAATATTATTAGGATTATTAACTAAGCAATTACAACTACTTGAATCCACAAACAGTTATAATTATCAGTTAAGACCTTTGATTCATCTCATTATTGATTTCAATTCACCCAAACCTCTTATGAATATTCCCAAATCATTACATAACATTATTATAGTAAATCTTAAGTTTTCTAAGTCAAAAATAAGAGTGTGGAAACCTTTGCTGTTGCGACTAAGTTAGTTATTGGAACCTAAAAACAAAATTTGGAAACTCTTGTTGCGACTTGGTATATCCACGTTGTGGCGTAAGTGACTATTAGAGCTTAAAATTGACAATTTAAACCTTGCGATGTGACTCTGGCATTTCACATTGTAGCGAAGGTGGTTTTGGGACCTATTATTCATAGATACGCCTCTTGGAACTCTTAATCCAATTTATTCGAATTGCATCATGGCAAAAGTACTTGCGCTTCGGAGAAGTTGTATTCTGTTACCCTCCTTAGGTAAAATTTTCATTTTGCACTACGGCGAGACATACTACACCGCAGCGCTTCTCGTTTCTGATTGACTCCTAGCCACAACTTAGCTAATCTTGGTCGTGATGTAACCCTCTTCTACACCTATACCTCCCAAATTTCGTCCCATACACTCTAGCTTTCCCTCTAGCAATACTCTAGGGCCACTCTACCTTAATTTGTAGGGTTCTAATGACATTCATCTATCTAATATACTCAGCATGTTTATCATTGCCAAATCAAATCCTAAGTGTTGGTTCTTACTCATCTACTATCATACATAATCAATTTATATATTGATGACAGCAAGAAGGATTCATAGCTACTAACATTATCATCCAAATATAAATTCTAATATAGGCTCCATGCATTACTAACCTAAGTCAATGATTATGGTATCGCATGATTACATTCTCAGATAATAGACCATATCTTAAGATCAACGAAGTCTTATATAAGATATATAAGTGTATACATCAGATTCCAAGTTGTAAAGTGTCTAACTCCCTATTAGTTACATCATTGTTTACCAAAATACAAAATACCTACACTTAGCAACATGATTATATGATGATGATGTTATACAAAAGAATAACAAAAAATTAGTATGTATCTTAGATTAGTTCCATCCAAGTGTAAAATTTTTCCCACACATGGTTTTAGTTCATGGATGTTTATCCACTTGCTTCCCTTTATCCTTACCTGAAGGATAAGGATCTTCACTTGACATAGTTAGCCTATGAAATAAGGTGAGATGCAAATCTCAATAACCAGGGGCAAATTTTATGCATATATTTCAATTTAATTAACATATGTGCATGAAATCATATAAGTATAAAAAACCTATACCAGTTATATTAGTAAATGAAATAATTAGGCTATCAGTGACTACTATCTTATACTAGCAATCACATTTCACATGTTAAAAGCCATTAACACTAGGAGAGGCCCGTCCACCACACCAACTCCCCAATGAGTACAACCTGGGCTTAGTGCATATAAGGGTCTGATCACAACTCGGTGCTTGATCGAAGCATGATGCACAGGTGGTAGCTGCACCACAACTCTGCCATGGACTTACAAGATCCAATTATAATATATCATATAGCCAATCGTCTATTTAGCATTCAAATCATACATGCGCAATAGATATAAAATTAAAATAAACATATGTATAGAATTTAACAGTAATCCTGGTTACCTCACTTGTAAACAATTCTTTGAGAGCCAACAACAATGCTACTTTAGCCAATGGACACAAAATCAGACTATTAATATTTCTAATTATCATTTATAGTAAGAAATCCAATACTTAAATAATTAAACTACAAAGGACTACCTAACGAACACTTACCTAGCCACTGCAAGAACCAAATTAGGATTTGGTCGTGCCTACACCAATAACCTCAGAGTAACAGTCCAAATTCTTGGTAAATTTGCACAAAATTACCACTCATATCATAAATCAACTATAGGGGTTCTAAACCAGTAGAAAATGGATCAAAATGAGAAATTTATATTTACCCAATATCCCTCTTAGCCTCAACCTCCAAGAAAACGTCAAATAACCTAAATTAGATTTGAGGTGTAGGTAAAAATGCTCCAAATGAAAACCAATTGGGTCAAATTGAAATGGAATATGAGAGGATTAAGTTATATATAAATTACCTTTGCTAAATCTTGCTCTAGGAGTGAGAAAAGATAGAATTACGCTGCTAGCCCTAGCCTCCCTTTTAGACTTCTGAAATTTCCCTTGCCTCTTGTGTTTTTCTACACAATGGAATAAGGGAAAAGGCTTTTAGGGTTTAAGTTGGGTTGTGAGTTGATCCAAAGGACTAATTCCAAGTAGGTTTCGATTTTTGGTTGGGTTGGGCCAAGGTTTAGGTATTAAATGGGTTAAATATGAGTTGGGCTTGTACAAAGTAAATATTGGCTTCCAAGAAACTGGAATTGGATCTCCCTAAGGCTAAGATTGAACTTCTATACTTAATCCAAAGTATAATTAAATTAATTATAAAGTTCAAATTAATGTTCACCTCTCATTAGTAATTGGATCTCCCTAAGGCTAAGATTGAACTTCTATACTTAGCCCAAAGCATAATTAAATTAATCATAAAGTCTAAATTAATGTTCACCTCTCATAAGTAATTTTTCTAATTAAACCCATATTAATCCCTAATTAATAATGATTATTCTTAACTAATTTTAAGCTATTACAATTTGAAAGATTGAATTCATTTTGTACATGAAGCCTTTTTTCAATAGAACCATTAAGTAGCTTTCTAAAATTAATTCTTCGAAGATCTAATTACTTTAAAAATTGTACAAATAGTCCATATAAATAATAATAAAATCATAATATTTGTAATATTTATTATATAGATCAAATGTTTATGTAATATAATATTTTAGTTTATTTCTAATTTAACTTATTTCATTCAGAAAAATGTGTTGTTTCTTAGGCCACTGCTATGTGATCGACACCAATTTGACATTAAGCATTTCGACCAATTGGATCGGCATGTCAATCTTATCAATTTCATGAGGTTAAGGATTTTAATTTCCATTTCTCGTTTTAAAGAGTCCATTTGTTTTTTTGGTTCAATTTTTTTTTTTGTAGAAATAATTGAAAAATAATTGCTAAAGGGAGGACAAGAGTTAGTGTCCAATTTGGAGATTTATTGAAAATAAGATTTGGTGCCAGCCATATCTTTTATATGTAAAAACCTATGATTTTTATTATTCATTCGCATTGTTTATAGACTGTTTGTAGCGTCTAATTGGTGCACTATTCCTTTGCATTATTTTTTGTTGTTGTTGTTGTGATATCCATTATTCAAAGGCACAAGAGTCTATGGTATTTTATACTAAGCTAAAGAAGATAACAAGTTGATTTGGTACTTTGATAGTGATTAGGTTGGTCCAATTGATGATAGAAGAAGCACATTGGGTTACTCATTTTTCTTAGGAAGCAAGGCTATCTCATGGCCAGCAAAAGATCATTGCTTTATCATTAACCAAAACCAAATTCATTACTGCTACTAATGCATCATGTGAAATTGTTTGGCTAAAGACTATTGAAGGAAATGAAGCACGAAAATGGTTCTCCTACTACAATCTTTTCTGACAACGTGTCAAGTATTTCTATGACAAAGAATCTAGATTTCCACAATCAGCAGACACATTGAATTTAGATTTTATTTTATTAAAGATAAGGTTGAAGAAGAGGAGGTTGAGTTCAAGTGTTGCAAGATGGAAGACCAAGTGGCACATAATATTATGATACCAGATTCTAAAGACAAGGTTATCCACCTTTGAAACAATTTTGGTGCTATCAAACTTCTACAATTAAAAGGGGTGTTAGGCCCTTTTTTTATTCAAGAGAAAGTTTATTAGAGATAGAAAGAGACATGAAGTGAGACGTAATGAGACCCACTTATGTGGATCTCATCTCCCATATCTCTTTTTCTTTCCCACAAGATTCTCTCTTGGATAGGAGAGAATTCAAGATTGGATGTTAAAAATTGATTTAAAAATTTCTAATCATAAGTTAAATTCACAATTTACATACATGATCTATATAACAAAGCACTCTTATAATTAGGAGTTACTTCCTTAAAATAAGACAACATATTTACTCTAGACTTATCACCCTCTAGATCACATATTTTACAATTCTAAAACTTTCATAAGAGTACTAAATAACCTAAGGTTGTAAGAGTCCAATATTAAAAAAAATAAAAATAAAAATTCTGACCACAGAATACATACATACCATTGTTCTTTCCTTTTCTCTTTTCCTTTAGAAGTTTAGAATTATACCTGATTTTTCTAACCTATGGAATCCTAATTGTCCTTGCTATAGTGCCCTGGAAGGTTAGGAACACATTTTTGTATTGGATAAAAGAAAGTCCATATCTTTCACTAAAAGACAAAAAAATATAGGACATTTAAGTCATTTCTTTGTAATCTTCCATTTATTATGCATAGGAAAATAATTTATATACTTTTGTATTAATCATGCTTTCACCGAAAGAAAATGTGTTGAACACCCTTATATTATTTTGTTTTTTTTAGCGATAAACATGAAAACTTTTGTTTCCAAAACACAGATGTGAATTCTGACGCACCAGTAACAATGTTTGTGTATACAAGTGTGTGTGGAAGCCAGGAGGATAGTTAGTTAACAAATCTTAAAAGTTCCTCTCGCTATGGGTTTAATAAGACCTAAGATCTCTACAGAACTACCCAACTATTTTAATAAACATTGAGTGTACAGCCCATACATATAACAGTGATTGGGATTTTGAGCCATTTCTTATTGGAAA
Source organism: Erythrophleum fordii (assembly GCA_032878935.1). Taxonomy (NCBI): domain Eukaryota; kingdom Viridiplantae; phylum Streptophyta; class Magnoliopsida; order Fabales; family Fabaceae; genus Erythrophleum; species Erythrophleum fordii. Next base: position 22,200,358 of record JAVQMF010000054.1, on the reverse strand, counting down.
ATCTTTTGTTTTTCTAAATCTGTATATGTCCAAAATATTACACCCATATATTATATTTTTGGAAAACTTAATGACAGTTTTTTCTAAATATTTTCAAGAATTTGATTGCACCTTGGAAGTTTAGTGGAACTCGGTGGCAGTTCAATATTTCATATTAAATGGGCATGAATTGATATGGCCAAAGCTGATATTCACGGGGAGTACAAAATAACAGGAACTAGAACAGAACAATGAATCTAGAGAAGAAAAAGATATGTTTTTATATGATCGGCATTATCTGTACAGAAAAAATTAAAGAAAAAAAAGGTTTTTTTTTTTTTTTTTTCCAATTTCCTGATTCTGACAAAACATCATTTTCAGGATGCTGTGAGTGAGTTCTGGGATCCAGCAGACCAACGACAAAAGTTTCCTAATCCTTGTGGCTTTACTTTTGTTCCTTTCAATGTTAAAATTCACATAGCACTACCCTACAACGCTGCAAAGATGTTGTAAGCTTTCAAATACTGGTTCTTAAAAAGTTCTACATTTACCTCTAAGTTAAGTGTAAGAAAGAATGAATATACAATTCAGTATGAAATAAATGTACAACTTTACCCTTTAGTTCTTGAATTTATTTTTTGTGTGGATTAGTCACTAAAAAGAGAGTAAATATATTTGGTCTAATAGAGCGATTAACATATAATAAATTTCAAACTTAACTAAAATCTTGTAAAAAAATTTTAAGTACTAAATAATTTTTAAATCAAAAATTAAAAAAAAAATCTTGCGATTACCCATATTCATATGATCTCGTTCTAAGCCCTTTATTTTCTTTTGTTGAAGAATTTTGTCTTTCCAGTGTGTACAAGAATCAGCAAAAGAGAAATTCTTATGCACGAAAAACCAAAGCCCCGCTTGGTATCCTTACAAATATCAATTGAAGGAATTAGGAGAATTGGTCGGTCATGACAACACTCTGGTTTGGATCCTGGTCCATCAGATGAAAGAGGGATTTTGGAACATGAATAAAGGAGGGGCAGAGAAATTAATGGAAAAAGAACCCAAAAGGACAGATAATTCATGTCCATTCAATATGAAACATTGAAGTCGGTGGCAACAAGTTCTGGTAAGCTTAGTGACAGTGCCACCTAATTCTTGAACTCGGTTCTTGAAAATATTAAAAAATATCGATAGTAATATTCTTAAGTTTCTAAAGATATAATGTATGAGAACAAATACAGATTTTTTTTTAAATTTACAATAGGAAATGACTCAAAATCTCAACGTAGATCACTATATAACAAAGCATTTTTAATAGAACACATAAGACACATCGACGGAAGCCAACAAGCAAATAAAGTTCATACCTATTTTCCTATGGGAAAGGTTGGACCATAAAGAGATATAAGCGAGAGTTCCTGTTGAGTAGTGCTTGTGCGTGTGCTTAAAGTTTTCCGAGATTTTCTCTGCCAATTTTAACTTCAGTTTTTTGGTTATTGTTTTGAATAAGTTAAACTAATATTTTTTAATTATTTTAAATTTGTTTTCTTAATAGGAAGTGGGCTACGTTTTCCACTCACGTTTTTTTACTTGCTTATTTTTAGCAGACTTTGGCACAAGTGTAAGCTTATTTAATGGGCACCGATTAGTTGTTTCATAGCAGAGAATAAAGATCAATTTTTCATTCATAAATGTTAGCCTCTGTTTTCGTTTTTTACTTTGTCTCTTCCCAACAAATTTTTGGTATCAGAGCCTTTTTATCCTGTGACCTGTGACCTCTCTTATTTCTCTGAAACACTCCAGCAAGCACAGCAACGCAGTGCAGCGTAGCAAGCAAGGCAGCTTATATCTCTTGATGGTGCATGTTCGGTGATGGTGAGCAACACAGCAAATGTAGCCAATTCTACCACTCAATCTCTTATTCCAATTTTCAAAGGCACAAACTATCATTTTTGGAGTCTCAAAATGCAAACCATGTTCAAGTCTCAAGAGCTGTGGGACTTGGTGGAGAACGGATTTGAAGATAATCATCCTTTTGAGCTAGATCAATGGTTGCGAAAGAACTATAAGAAGGATGCGAAGGCCCTGTTCTTCATTCCGCAAGCCCTAGATGATGAAATCTTTCCCCGAGTTGCAGTAGCAACTACTTCCACTTAAGCATGGGAGATTCTAAAGCAAGAATATATGGCCAACAAGAAGGTAATTACGGTAAAATTACAAACTCTTCATCGTGACTTTGAAACTTTGGCTATGAAAGAAAAAGAAACTGTACAAGAATTTTTGTCTAAGGTGTCTGGGATTGTTAATCATATGATGTCATACGATGAAAGTGTTAGTAATGAAACTATTGTGAGTAAGTTTTGAGAAGTCTAATCCCAAAATTTGATCACGTTGTTGCTACAATTAAAGAGTCTAAGGATCTATCTATTTATACTTTTGATGATTGAGTTCTTTGTTTGCTCATAAAGTTAGACTCTGTAGGTCTACTAAAAAGGCAAAGGAGACAGCTTTTCAGGCAAAAAGGGAGTCTTCTTCCCTTATAAAGTAAGAGAACTCAAGAGGCAGAGGTTAGGGCAAAGGTGGTTTTCGTGGCAGAAGCTATGGTGGAAGTGGAAGAGGAAGAGGTTAATTCTGGGATCAACAACAAAACAAAATCACCATTCAATATCAATATTGCAAGAAAATGGGTTACAAAGAAACCAACTGTTGGACCAAGAAAAAGGATGAGCAGAAGCATGCAAATTTTATAGACAAATATGAGGAAGAGGGTAAACTATTCATGACTTATTCTCCTATTGATGATTCTTCTAATGGTGTCTGGTTTATTGATAGTGCATGCTCAAACCACATGTTTGGAAAAAGCCTCTATTCAAAGAGCTTGATGGATAGAAAAAAGGTGAAGTTAGACTTACAGATGATAAGCATATGAAAGTTGAAGAAAAAGGTACAATTGCCATCAAAACCTCACAAGGTAATGCAAAACACCTTTATGATGTGCAATATGTTCCTAATTTAGCTCAAAACTTGTTAAGTGTGAAGCAACTAATGGAAAGTGGATATTCAATTTTGTTTGATGACAATTGTCGTTCTATTAAAGATAAAAAGTAAGGCCAGATGATAGCTCATGTTCTTATGACAAAAAATAGTATGTTCCCATTAAATGCTTCAAATGTTAAATAATATGCTTTGATTGCTAATGCACGTGATACTAAAACATGGCATTTAAGATATGGAAATTTAAATGTAAAAGGGCTTAAATTGTTGAGTGAGAAAAATATGGTTGTTAGGTTGCCAAAGATTGATGCTCTTGATAAAAAATTAGAAAAATGCATTTTTATTGGCTACAGTCCTCAGTCTAAAGCATATAGGCTATATAACCTAGTTAGTGGCAAAGTGGTTATAAGTAGGGATGTAAAATTCAATGAAGAAGAATTTTGGGATTGGAACAACAACAAATTAGAGCCTACTATAGCACCTGAAATTTTTGAAAATGAACCTGAAACATTTGGCATTGATCCTGTAACACTAGCAAGACCAAATAACTAGTCACTTGGCAACACATCATCATCTTCTTCACCTAATAGCTCACCTATACCTACAAGCTCTTCATCTAAAACACCTCTAAAAAAATTTTGATCTTTAAGGGAAATTTATGCTTTTTGTAGTTTTGCTTTATATGCTTTTGACCCTATTTGTTATAAAGATGTTGCAGAAAAACATATTTTGCAGAATGTAATGAAAGAAGAGATAGAGGCTATTGAAAAAAATGAAACATAAGAGTTAGTTTATCTACCAAAAGGGAAGAATGTTATCTAGCTCAAATGGATATATCATACCAAGTATAATGTTGGTAGTACAATTCCAAAGCACAAGGCTTGCTTGGTTGCAAAAAAGCACTCGCAGTAGTAAGGTATATGATGCAGTAGCACCAAGAGACCTTGCTGAGCATGAAAGTGGACTTGATGGAGGATATAGTGCTAAGCTTTAGGCCCAAAGATGTGATTTGCAAATTAAAACCCAAGAGTTCAAGTCAAAAGTGCCTAAAGATTCGTTGCAAGGCATAGAAGGCCCAATAACAAGAGTTAGGGCCAAAGCAATGAAATAAGCCTTCAATTATTTGATTCACAGGCTCCAGACTTAGAGCCCATTCATTTGAGTCAAGAGAGGGCCCAAGAAGATAAAAAAGGTGTGATTATGCTGACCATTCTACAAGAGAAGTTCTAAGGCCTAATTGGAGTCCAATTGCAAGAGATTAAGAATCATGTGTTAACCATGTGACTTTTAATGAAACATGAGAATCCCATATGACTACTTAAAGGGGCTGATCAGTTTTGGATTGGATTTTTTATAAATTTTATTTTTATTTATTTTATTATTTAGGACTTGGTCAAAGATCTTTTATTAGACATTAAGATGAAATTAGTTTTCTAATCTTATTCCTTGATTTTAGACACCATTTAAGAGATTTTGGCATTTATTTTAGGGTTTTAAACTCTTAGGAACTTTGCCTATAAAGAGCTTCCTATTGTATTTCATATTTAGATTATTAATGAATTTGAGTATTATTCAATTCTTTGTGAGATCTTTGCTTCTTTGTGTTTTCTGAGAGTTCACATGACTTATCAAAGGATTTGTCATCCTTTGTGGTGTCATTGGCTAGGGTTCTAAGAGACAAGTTCTCTTAGGGTTCTACCTCTGACCAACAATTCCTTTGTGTGCTTTTGCTTTCATGTGAGATGTAACCGATCTCAGGTGATCAATTTGTGTGCTAAGGTTCCTAGGAAAAGGTTCCTAGAGGGTCTTGCATCATCTTGGTATCAGAGCAAGGTTTTGCTACTCTCAAAGGTAACTCTTTTCCATCATCTTCTTTAAATTTTCATCTATTCTCTTTTCTTCTTGTTTGGCTGTGTTGCTATCTATTTCGTCTTGATTTTCAAACAATTGTTTTTGGTTTTTTCGGTTGAGATTTTTGACGTGTAGTATGTTAATTTCATAGTTCAAGATCTCTTCTTTCTTCTTATTTTTAAAACCCCAAAATCAGAGTTTTCTACCGTGAGTTATAGCTGTTTGAAATTTCATCATCTTTGAGTTCTTCTTATCTGATTTTTTTTTTGGTAGCTATTTCTTGTGTTGATTCTTTCTTTTTTCTTGCTGTTTTATGCTTCTCATCCCATTCCATCCATTAATTTCATGCCTTTCATACCTCCATCTTACCATCATTTTGTGTCCCATTATTTTGTGCATTGTGCATCATTCATCCGACCATCTTCTATCCATCTTGCATCCTTATGTACCTTATTCTTGCTGATCATTGGTGTGAATAGTTTTCTATTTCAAGTGAGTTTTAAAAAAAAAGTACAAAAAAAAGAAGGAAAAAAAGAAGTACCCAAAAAAAAAGGCCAAAAAAAAGAAAAGAAAAAAAAGATTGTTATTTGAGAGTGCAAAATTCAGAATTGAAAAGTTGGGTTTGCAAAAAAAAAAAAAAAAACTTGTTCTTGTTAAAGTTTTAACATTTTCTTTCTTGTTTAAAGTATACCATACCCCTCCTTGGCAAGATTTGAGGAAGAATTTTCAGATTTGTGATTTTTGATGTGCATTACATAAAAAGGTGGGTACTTGCATTTGGTGGTAAGGTCCTCTTTTTTCTTCTAAAACTAACTTATCTTTTTTTCTTCTTTTAGTTCTTAGACCTTGTGGATCTTTGTTTTCTCCATCCTTTCTTGACTTTTTCAAGTTAGGCTCAAGTCAAGTTTGGTTCCCTTACTCTTTCTTTCATTTCACCTCTTCACCCTTTCTTCTTTGTGTCCCTTTTGTTACTTTTGTAGTGTCAATTGCTTGTCACATGTTTCCATCACACACCTCCTTTTGTGTGGTTATGGTTAAGAGTCTAAAATTACTTGTATTTAGAAACTCTTGCTTGTTATTGCCACTAGTCTGATCTTTTTTTTTGTATTTACTTGTGACTTGCTTAGAACACTTGTAAGAAGCAAATTGTTGAGTAGTAAAAGGCTAAAGTGTACCATCTTGATAAAAGCCACATTTTGAGAGTAAACACAAGTGAATTGCTATTCTTTAGTGTAAACATGTAAGCTAGTGAGTTGCGAGGTCCTATATCTTTCTTTGCTTGTTTTTGTACAAACTAATATTTCAGAATGTCTGGAGAATCTGAGCATAATGTCTGTGACATGAAAGTCTGGATTAGAGCTGTTCAATGTACTCTTGAGAAACTTAATGCCAGATTAGATGATGTGGAGTCTTCTTCCAATAGGAGGACCTATAGGAGGTGAGCTTAGGTGAAGCTTGATGATGATGCTGAGTCTAACTTTGAGGAGTCCCATACTTGGAGAGGTAGATAATCATTGTCCAATAAGGATGGTGATATTAGAAACATCAAGATGAAGATTCCCTCATTCCCTAAGAAAAATGATCTGGACTAGTACTTAGAGTGGGAAAGAAGAGTGGAGCATGTATTCGAGTGCCACTCTTACATTAAGGAGAAGAAAGTGAAACTTATTGTAGTGGAGTTTACTTATTATGCTAGCATCTAGTGGGATCAACTCATACTTACCAGAAGATGCATAGGTGAAGGTCCAGTACGTGATTGGCAGAAGATGAAAACTATTATGCGCAAGTGATTTGTCCCTAGTCACTACTATAGGGAATTGCATAAGAGGCCCTAGAAGCTGAAACAAGGTTCCATGAGTGTGGAGGATTACCATCAAGAAATAGAGATTGCCATGATTAAAGCAAATGTAGAGGAAGACTATAAGGCAACCATGGCTCGATTCATTGAGGGCTTAAATCCTAATATAGCAGCCCAAGTTGATTTATACAATTATCTAGATATGAAAGAGCTCTTTCATATAGCTATTAAGATGGAAAAATAGCTAAAGGCCTAACAAAAGTTGAATGTAACATCTAGCTTGAGTTCTTGGAGGGATTCTAAAGTCCCCTTCAAGCCAAAGACCAATTTTAAGTCTAAGGAGGAAAGTAAGGTAAAACCCTTTTAGGTGAAGAATAAAACTTATTCAAAACCTTCCTCGTCTTCTACTCCTACTTCTTCTTCCTCTAAGGTTAGATGTTTTAAATGTAATGGTTTTCGTCATATTGCTTCTCAATGTCCTAACAAATGAACTATGATTATTTTTTAGAATGGTGATGTGACTAGTGCTAGCAGTGAGTTTGAGGAGGATGAGATGCCACCCTTGACTGATGACTCAGACTTAGAGTTAACTAGAGCTATAAATGGTGAAACCCTTGTAGCTAGGCGTGCTCTCAACATTCAACCTAAAGAAGGTAGAGCAGCGTGAGCATATTTTCTATACTCGTTGTTTCATCCATAAGAAGGTATATAGTTTAATTATTGATGGTATTGGGAATTCAAGGACACGTAGCGAAAAAATTAAAATCCTGAATCCCTTCCCATAGATCTATCAATGTGATTTAAATCGAATAGATCCAGAAATATTTACCTTTTTTATCGGATCTCAAGAACTGATCTTCAGATCTACTCCCTCTACCAGTATCCAAACGAACAATTGCTTAACTCAAACGGCGTGCTAGTGCCCCTGACCAATGTCTGTATACATTCTTGATAGAGAAGACACTCTTCTCTTTCTCTCTCTAGGCGACCGTACATATCCGTACATTATTCGTACACTTTCTTTCTCTAGGTCTTTTTCTTTCTTTTTTGTTGTTCTAGGAAACTCTAGCCTCCTCTTTTTTATTATAGAGGTATCTCATTAGGGTTTCAGATATATTTGATCAATTTAAAATATATTATTTTAAATCAAATCTTAATTAAATATATTAGTTTAAATTTAATTCTATCTAATAGATTAAATTTAACTAATTATTTAATCTAAATTTAGAACTAAATTCAAATTTAATTTATCTCATAAATTAAATTTGAATTATCATATTAATTTAAATTTAAATCTATCATATAGATTTAAATTTAAAACTAATTGATTTAAATTAATTAAAGGATATATATATATATTTATATGTTCGAAATATATGTATATATATATTTGGAACATATAAATATATATATATATATATGTTTCAAATTTTATAAATTATATATATATATATATATATTTGTTTATAAAATTCCTTCACCCTAGATTGAACATGAAATTCATTGAATTTAAATGCAATTTCAGATTCAATGAATTTGAAGATTCTAGCTTGAGTTAACTCGTTTTTGTGTGCAATCCTGTAGGCCTATATGACGTTGTCAGTGAGCTAATGACACTATTTGACCCACAAGTCACAAGTAGCCTCTAGCAAGACATTGTGATTACCCAAATCATATAGGGATCGGTGATTCGATACAACCTATCATATAATCCTATCACATCCCTTTTGTCACACGATATCTAGATAAGTATGAGGCATGGAAACGTCATCCTCATCTTACTTGATCATCACTTTCTTGATCTATGTGCAGACTGATAGTACAAATGGAAACCCTTCCATTCGAGCACGGCCATGCATTTCTCAGTCTCACTCATCAAGGGACCCAAAGATATCTCTCTATTAATCAGAGGGATAAATCCTATCTTGATTACTCATCTTCTGTTACATGAATTCCACTATGCTTGATCATAGCCTTTATGATCACCCGATTAAAGATAACTTTTGACTATGCCAAAACATAATGTTCTTCATGTTGAAAACTATGTTGATCTCAAGTCTAAGGGCTTGGTGACATAATTATACATAAGATACACTTATGACTTAATCTATGTAGCTATCTTATGATGAGTTGATCCAGTATCTTGTTCTCTAACAAGTGTCTATGATTTTGATTTGTATTTTTATACATAATTAACATATATCATCAATCAAAATCATACTAGTCTTAGTTCATTCTCATTCTCACAATGATGATTGACTAAGGATATTTAGAATAATCAATATGATTTATCTAAGGATATTATTATATAAAACATGCAAATAATATAATAATGTAATAAAAAAAAATTCTTATTTCTTAATAAAGTATACTATTTGTAATACAATGATTGGCCTAGGGCACAATCTCCAATAAATGGTTGTAGTTATACAAATGTGGTTAGTACTTGTAGAAAAGCTGAACTTGCCTACTTTGAGGCATTCTACCCCTTATAAATTATAATGGCTTAATAATAGTGGGGAGATAAAGGTAACAAAATAGGTACTTATCTATTTTTTTATTGATAATTATCATGATGAGATTCTTTGTGATATAACACCTATGTATACTGGTCACTTGTTACTTGGTAGGCCTTAGTAGTTTGACAGAAAGATAAAACATGATGGATATAAAAATTATTACTTGTTTGTTTTTAATGGTAAAACCATTGTATTGACCTTTTTTCGTCCTATTCAAACATATGAAGATCAGTTAAAAATTGAAAGAGTGTAAAAAGAGAGAGCAAGAAAAGAAAGGTAAAGTGAATGTGAGTATGAGTGTTGAGAATGAGAAGAAGTAAGAGGAAGGGGAGCTGAGTAGAAAGGAAAAGAAAATTAGAGAAAAACATGAAGGAAAGAAAGTGAGTTATATTTTTGGGTAGAAGTGAGATCAAGAGAGCTCTTATTTGTGAAAATGCTTTCTTATTGCTTTATAAAGATGTTTATCTTACTATCAACGACCTTAATCACTATTTGCCTGCTAGTGTTATGTCTTTATTACAGGAATTTTTCTGACTTGTTCCCAGAGGAAATACCTGATGGATTGCCTTCTTTGAGAGGCATTGAACATCATATAGACTTTATCCCTAGAGCATCTATTCTTAGTAAACTTGCTTATCGAGTAAATCCAAAGGAGATTAAGGAAATATAACATCAAGTGGAGGAGCTCATGAAGAAAGGCTTTATTCGTGAAAGTTTAAGTCTATGTGTTGTCCCGATGATTCTTGTGCCTAAGAAGGATGGCAAGTGGCAGATGTGTGTGGATTGTCATGCTATCAACAAAATAACCATAAAATATCACTATCTTATCCCTAGGTTAGATTATATGCTTGATGAGTTGTATGGTGCATGTGTTTTCTCTAAAATTGATTTTAGAAGTGGTTACCATCATATTAGGATGAAAGAAGGTGATGAATGGAAAACTGCTTTTAAGACCAAGTTTGGGTTGTATAAATGGTTAGTTATACCATTTGGTTTGACTAACACACCTAGCACTTTCATGAGTTTAATGAATTATGTCTTTAGACCTTTCATTGATAGATTTATTATGGTTTACTTTGATGAGATTTTGATTTTACTCTAAGAGTCTAGAAGAGCATGTAAGCCATTTGCATGATGTGTTTGTTGTGCCAAAGGAGAATAGACTCTTTTTCAATTTAGAGAAGTTTTCTTTTTGTTTGGATTCTGTGATTTTTCTTGGTTTTATTGTCGGAGTTCGTGGCATACAAGTAGATGAGGAGAAGGTCAAAGTAATCTGAGAGTGGCCTATTCCATAGAATACAAGTGAAATAAGAAGTTTCCATGAATTAGCGAGCTTTTATAGGCGGTTTGTGAAGGACTTCTCTACTTTTGTTGCCCTTTTAAATGATTTGGTAAGAAATAATGTGGTATTCAAGTAGGGTGAAGCACAAGAGCATGCTTTTAACATATTGAAGGAAGAACTAACTAATGCCCCTGTACTTGTGTTGCCTGATTTTACTAAGGTTTTTGAAGTTAAGTGTGACGCTTCTAGTATAGGTGTAGCTGGTGTGTTAATGTAGGATTCTAAACTTATTATATATTTTAATGAGAAATTGAGTGGTCCTGCTTTAAATTATTCCATATATGATAAATAGTTGTATGCCTTGAAACAGACTTTAGAAACTTAGCAACATTATTTATGGCCTAAAGAATTTATTATCCATTCTGATCATAACAGTCTTAAGTTTCTTAAGTCATAGGGTAAATTGAATAAAAGACATACAGGTTGGCTTGAATTTATTACAACCTTCCCTTATGTGATTAAGCATAAGCAAGGAAAGGAAAATATTATAGTTGATGCATTGTCTAGGTGTTACACTTTAATTACTTCCATGCATACTAGATTGATAGGTTTTGAGATGTTAAAAGGCATGTATGAATCTGATTCTGATTTTGTTGATATTTGGAAATCTTATGAATTGTATGATGCTGATGACTATTACAGGTTTGATAGGTTCTTTTTCAAAAAGGACAAGTTATGTATTCCATTCGTGAGCTTCTTGTTAAGGAGACTCATAGTGGAGGATTGATGGCCATTTTGGTGTAGAAAAGACTTTGGCTCTTTTGAATGAGCATCTTTATTGGCTTGGCATGAGAAAAGATATGGTTGCTATTTATTCTAAATGTATTACTTGTAAGCATGCTAAGTTTAGAATTCAATCACATGGCTTGTACTCCTCTTTACTAGTTTCCTCTCACCCATGGACTAATATTTCTATGGATTTTATTTTGGGTTTACCTAAATCTTCTACTGGAAAAGATGGTATCTTTGTTGTTGTGGATGGGTTTAGTAAAATGGCACATTTTATTGCTTGTTCCAAAACTAATGATGCTATGTATGTGGCAGATTTGTTTTTCAAGAAGATTGTTAGGTTACATGGTGTGCTAAGAACTATTGTTAGTGATAGAGATTTGAAATTCTTGAGTTATTTTGGAAAACATTATGGAATAAATTTGGCACTAAGCTTTTATTTTCTACTATAATGCATCCCCAAACAGATGGGTAGATTGAGGTTGTTAATAGGACCCTTTCTACTTTATTAAGAGTTATCATTTAAAAGAATCTTAAGAATTGGTAGAAGTATTTAGCCAATGTCAAATTTGTTTATAATCATGCTGTTCATTCTATTACAAAATTCTTTCCTTTTAAAATTGTTTATGGCTTTTATCGTTTAACTCCGTTGGATTTGCTTCCTTTACCTTTACATGAGTTTGTATAGGATTTGCATGAGAAGGTCAAAGCTAACATTGAAAGAGGGAATGAGCAAATTGCAACCAAGTTAACAAGGGTAAAAGGCGTGTGGTGTTTGAACTCGATGATTGGTTATGGGTTCACTTTTGAAAAGAATGTTTTCTAGAGCAAAAGAAGTCAAAACTCCAACCTAGAGGAGATAGCCCCTTTCAAGTTCTTGAAAGGATTAATGATAATGCTTATAGAAATGACTTGCCTATTTCTTATAGAAATGCTAGTGCTACTTTCAATGTGGCTAATCCCTCTCCCTTTGATGTGGCGAATTCAAGGACGAATCCTTTTCAAGAGGGGGGAATGATGTAGTAGCACTAAGAGACCTTGTTAAGCATGGAAGTGGACCTGATGAAGGATATGGTACTAAGCTTAAGGCCCAAGGATGTGATTTGCAAATTAAAACCTAAGAGTTCAAGTTAAAGGTGCCTAAAGATCCGTTGAAAGGCATAAAAGACCCAATAACAAGAGTTAGGGCCAAAGCAATAAAAGAAGCCTTCAATTATTTGATTCATAGGCTCCATAACTTAGAGCCCATTCATTTGAGTCAAGAGAGGACCTAAGAAGATAAAAAAGGTGTGATTATGTTGACCATTCTACAAGAAAAGTGCTAAGGCTCAATTGAAGTCTAATTGCAAGAGATTAAGAATTATATGTCAACCATGTGACCTTTAATGAAGCATGAGCCTCCCATGTGACTACTTAAAGGGGCTAATTAGTTTTGGATTGGATTTTTTATGAATTTTATTTATTTATTTATTTTATTATTTAGGACTTAGTCAAAGATCTTTTATTAGACATTAAAATGAAATTAGTTTTCTAATCTTATTCCTTGATTTTAGGCACAATTTAAGAGATTTTAGCATTTATTTTAGCGTTTTAAACTCTTAGAAACTTTGCCTATAAAAGGCTTTTTATTGTAATCCATATTCAGATTATGAATAAATTTGAATATTATTTAATTTTCTATGAGGCCTTTGCTTCTTTGTGTTCTCTGAGAGTTCATGTGACTTATCAAAAGATTGGTCATCCTTTGTGGTCTCATCGGCTAGGATTCTAAGAGACAAGTTCTCTTAGGGTTCTACCTTTGACCAACAATCCCTTTATGTGCTTAAGGTTCCTAGGACAAGGTTCCTATTGCATCGATATTGATTTTAAAGAAACTTTTTCTCCTGTGGCTCACTTTGAAATGGTGAGAACTTTTCTAGCCTTAGCTATGCAATTTCAATGGCTTGTGTACCAATTTAATGTCAAATCTGCTCTCTTTAATGGTGAGATAGAAGAAGAGATGTATGTTTCTCAACCTGAAGGTTTTGTTAATGATGATAGTAGTAAGGTTTATAGGTTAAAAAGGCTTTATATGGCCTTAAACAAGCTCTACAAGCATGGTACAACAAGATTAACTCTTACTTTCAAGAAAATGGTTTTGAAAGAAGTAAAAATAAGCCAACACTATATGTGAAGAAGCAAGGTAAATATCATTTTTTGGTGGCATGCCTTTATGTTGATGATATAATTTATATGGGGTCTTATGAGTCTTTTTTAAGCAATTTAAATCTTGCATGATGAAAAAGTTTGAATGTCAGATTTAGGCTTGTTCCATTATTTTCTTGGACTTGAAGTAAAGTAAAGTGTTGATGGGATTTTTATCTTTCAACAAAAGTATGCTACTGACTTGTTGAGAAAATTTAATATGCTGAATTGTAAATTAGTTCTAAGTCCCATGAATGTGACTGAGAAGCTTGTTGTTAATAATGGTACTAGTATGGCAGATGCAAAAGTTTACAAGAGTATGGTTGGTGGTTTAAATTATTTGTCTCATACAAGGCCTGACATTGCATTTTTGGAGAGCATAATTTCAAGGTTTATGCATAACCCAACCAAGTATCATCTTGGGATAGCAAAGAGGATATTGTGATATGTTGCTAGAACTATAGATTTTGGAATTTGGTATTTAAAAATATCAAATTTCAAATTAATTGGTTTTATTGATAGTGATTAAGTAGGCTGTTCAGAAGATAGAAAAAGCACTTATGGGTATATATTCTCTCTCAAGTTAGGTGCTATTTCATAGAGTTCGAAGAAGCAAGAGATAGTTGCTTTATCATCATCAGAAGCTGAATATGTAGTTGCAACTGCTTCAGCATGTCAGGCAGTATGGTTAAGAAGATTGCTAGTTGATTTTAAACAGAAGGCAACAAGTGCAACTGTGATTTTTTGTGACAACAAGGCAACGATTACTATGATAAAGAATCTAGCTTTTCATAGTAGAACAAAGCGTATCGACATCCATAATCATTTTATCATAAATTTGGTGGTAGAAGGAATAATTATAATGAAGCATTGTGGAACAAATGAGCAAGTTGCTGATATTCTCACAAAATCATTATCACGTGCTAAGCATGAATACTTTAGATTGAAGATGGGAGAAAAAAACTTTGAAGTAAAGGGGAGTGTTGAGTAGTGCTTGTGCCTGTGCTTCAAGTTTTCAGAGATTGTCTTTGCCAATTTTAGCTTCAGTTTTTTGGTTGTTGCATTGAATAAGTTAAACTAGCATTTTTTAATTATTTTAAATTTGTTTTCTTATCAAGAAGTGGGCCACGTTTTCCACTCACATTTTTTTACTTACTTATTTTTAGCAGACTTTGTTATAAAAGTGTTAGCCTATTTAATGGGAACTAAATAGTTGTTTCATCGCAGAGAATAAAGATCAATTTTTTATTCATAAAAGTTAGAGTCTATTTTTGTTTTTTACTTTGTCTCTCCCCAATAGTTCTATAGGCACCGAATGTGGTGAAAGTTATATTTCTAGTGCTTAAACTCTTGGAAATGTAGGTAACCCACCCAAAGAACAAATTGAATATGATGCAGAGTGGTGGATGGCCTTCTTCTTTGATTTTAGAGATTAGACAGCAAAAAAAAGCTTTAAGGCTCAAAGTTGCAAAATCGAGTATAGAGATTTCAGACAAAGGTAGCTTCTCTGTGTTCTCTATGTTAGGTGGCAAACCATGTTGGATAGAATTGAAGGGTAGTTTAGCAAGGTAAAGGTTAGAATTAGTATTGGAGGAAATGACATATTAAAGGTACTGAATGTTAAGGGGAGTGAAGGCTATGGTGATGGTGAAGTCAGATCTTTCATGGATATGCCTTGCAAGTGCAAGGAAAGGAATGAAATGGACATAGGCCATGAAGGGTAACATCACAATGTGCTCTCTCTTCCCTTCCTTTATCTTTAGCATTGAAATTTTGCCAATTGTTTTAGCTCAGGTTACCACAAATGCAAGCTGAGATTGTAGGAGATGTTTTACTCAAAGCCATAGTTATATGTTTATGGATGGATATACATGAGGTGTGGGGCTAAAAACCAAAGGCTATTGAACGAATCTTTTAGGACAATGGTGGTGGGCAAAGATATGACTAGTAGTTAGAGTTAGAGGATTCATATGTTTATAGGGTGCAATCTTTTCTAGTGTAGAAGAAAAAGTAAACAATGGATATAGAAAACCTCTGGATATATATGATTGGTCCAATTCATCATGTCAATACTATTTTTGAAATACAGTATGCCTAAAATAAAGTGAAATTAATGCATCTATTATTATATAGAGCAAACGACAAAGATAATTGCTAACCATTAAATAGGGATAAGTGTTTAAAAGTTAGAGATTAATACAAGTGTCAAATATTGAGTTGTCTACCATAATTAATATGCCGAAATTGGCATTGAAGTTGAGTTATCATACAAATATCAAAATTAGAACAAATTAAAAGATAAAATTTTTAAAATCAAGGCAAGTTATCTTTAGTGTGCAAGATAACCTGAAAATATTCTTATTTGACAACATTAAGGCTTTAAGGAGAAGAATGCTCAAAGGAAATTGTGTATAGTTATTGGGATTTGAATTTGGTAAGAAACAAAGTAACCTTAAAAAATTATATTGAAAATTAATTGTGATCATTTTCTTTATTATTATTACAATCGAGTTAGCATTGGACTTAGTGTTTTTAAGATTTTAATCTTAGAATTGCCACTATCTATTTAATATGATTTGAAAGAATGAATTCATTTGGTATATGAAGCTTTTTTTTTTTTCAATAGAAACATTAAGTAGCTTCATGTTACGAATTCTTTTAGGATCTAATTACATTAAAATTTGTATAAATAGTCCATATAAATAATAATAAAATCATTATATTTGCAATATTTATCATATAGATCAAATGTTTATTTAATACAATATTTTAGTTTATTTTTTATTTAATTTATTTCATTCTATTTAAATGAGTTGTTTCTTAGGCCACTGTTATATGATTGGCACCACTTTGATATTAAGCATTCCGACTAACTAGATAAGCATGTTAGTCTTATCAATTTCATGAGGTTAAGGATTTTAATTTCCATTTCTCATTTTAAAGAGTCCTTTTTTTTTTGGTTCAATTTTTTGTAGAAATAATCAGAAAATAATACCAAAGGGAGGACAAGAGTTAGGGCCCAATTTGGAGATTTATTGGATTTAACCCTAGTGCACTGTTTACACATTGTTCATAATGTTCCATCAATATAATGTTCACTTAGACCTCTTTTTTTTTTTTTTTTCCTTCTGCAGTTATAGATCCACTGTTTTCTTTTTTCTTTTTCCTATGCGAGGCCCCCAACAAATTTTTTGAATCCCTTAAACCTGCAAGGGGCTATGCTAGTATTAGTGCAATTCAAACCTAGTTTGGTAGTAAGCATTCAAAGCCATTCTAAAAAATGTGACCCTACCTTTTGGTCAAATAAAAGGAGACTAATTAAATGTGTCAACTTTTAGATTCCATCTTATGACAGACATATCCATATTCTAATTCATTTTCATTTGAGGAGCATACTTTTGTATTTGACAATGAATTGGCTTAATTGACCAGAAAAAGAAAAAAGAAAAAATAGACAAGAATTTCACACTCATTCATGTTGAACAAGACTGGAATGTCATATATATATATATATATATATATATATAAGGGTTTATGAAAACTAACTACACACAAAATATTCATTATAGAAAAAAAATCATATTTGGAAGTTCATTAAAAGATTAATCTATTAATGAATTTCTACAAGTGTACTAGTCATACAATAGTATAAGAATGAATAGAGAGTATTATCCCATTAAGAAAGTTAATCAAATATCAATTTTTCTAATTATTCTTATTATCTAAAAAATTAAAATAATTATTAACTAAGAAAATAATGCAGCTTGCAAATAAATAATTAAATTACTAATTTATGAAAAAAAATAGAGTTGGATTTCAATATTTATTTTTTGTAAATATATCTATGTGTAACACCATATATTCTTAGCTTATTTCATACTATTTCCATGTCTTATGCCATCAATCTCATGAAGAGTCAAAGAAAAAGGATATTAAAATAATACATTTCTTGGCGTTGCGTATAAATTTTTCATTTGGTGTCCCGTAAATCATGTGAGCTCATGTATCACATTCTAATATTTTATTATATAGGTACAACTCATTTCCATTCGCAAAATTGGCCTAGAACTTATGCAAAGCAAAGGAGTACATAAAATCCATAGATATTATTTTGACCAGAATTTTCTTTTTTCTATCATAAATTTTGAAAAATCATAATTAGTTCTAGAAAAATCAAAATTATGTATTCTTTATCATTCTGGAAAGCTACACATGTTTACTTTATTCTAAAATTTGTTCAGGCCATAAAACACAATACAAAAGATGTTTAACATTCGAAAATGTGTAGAGGTCTGGCTGCCTACTGGTATTGTCATAGCTTTCTGCTACAAAATTCAAAAATATCCAATTAATTTCAAAAAAATCTAATCCATGCAAATGATACCAATGTGATGTTAACTAAAGGAGAAAAATAACTCTATACCAGTTCAGACATGTCCAGGTATCGAAAACCAATCAAATAGTACTTGAGGTCAATCTGAATGCCTGATACTGGGCAAAATCTTTAAAAATTCATATCTCCCTCTCTAGACATCCAAATGGGGTGCTTCGTGTTGTCACAAGTCACTAGGAATGTCTAGTTTCTCTCTACACAATTTCTTCACAATTAGACATCATTTGACCCCTGAGTGACATAATTCATTTTTAGACCAGTATGAATAGTAGCCTGACCAATTTCAGAATTTTTCCCAAATTTAAAAATTTATCAAATATTCTATAGGCCTCTAAAAATTTTGCATTTTAGCTTCTTAAAAAGCTTTCAACAAGCTCTAGATGCATGCTAAATTTCAGATCAAGAAGAGCTTATTTAGACAAAAGGTGGTACAACTCACCATTTTGGTAAATTTTGCTCCATTTAAGGTATTAACTTTGCCCAAATGGTCTTCTTAAATATTTGGCACCTCTTGGGAAAATTTAAAAGCATAAATATGACTTGTAGACACTGCCCAAGTGGTCCCAAACCTCATGTATTTCATTTTGACCATCTCACACCCAATAATACACTAATACATACATGCCATTCATGACTCAAAATTCATATTTCCATTGTTTTCATGCTACATAGAGTATATATAGTATCCATACATCATATTACATTTGGTAAAGGTCTTACATCACAAAAATAATATGTACATCATTACTTTGACATTCAACTATGACACCAAATTACATAATGATTAAAATATAGCCTTTCAACTCTTTTGGCTTGCATTCTTGGGTTCTTAAAGGCCACCTAAACATTTGAAGAGGGAAGAGGGAGGGGAGTGAGATTCCAAGAATCTCAATAGCTCACACACATCTATTCATATACATTTAAGACATACATTCATCAATAGTACAATTATATAAACATAAAGTGTGCAAAGCTACAATTTTCATGCCACATTTATACATCAAAATCATTCTCATGCTCTAGGGACTTTGGGTTTTGCCTTACCTCATTTCTAGGACTTTTGGAGTTGCCTCACTCTTGGTTTAGGGACTTTTGACTTAACCTCACCTATCTAAGGGACTTTTGGCCTAGTCTCACCCATACTTTAAGACTTTTGGCACCTCACCCCCTTTAAGGGACTTTTAGCATCACCTCACCCTTAGGAGCCAATTTCATATTCAAAGTCATTCAAGAACACACATTTGGTACCAATGCAATTTCAAGAGATCATGTGGCATGTTATCAAATCACAAGAACATATACAAACACAATGACATACATATGTATACGAGAATGCAAAGGAAGGAGGTGAAGAGCTACCTTGAATGGATGCAAGCCTTTCTTAATCTTTTTCCTTCCCCTTTTTGGTTCTACAAACACACCTAGATGGATTGGAGTTCTCTTGGCCTAAGCATCATAAATAGCACACAATTACACTCTTGAAGCAAGCCAAGACATTACACTTTTTCTAAAGAGCATAAATGATTCCATGGTTCAAATAATGGCTCCATTGGTGGCCTATTGAAGCAACCCTTGTAATTTAAGTTTTATACTCCATTCCCTTTTCATTTCTAGGCTTCTTGACCCCATTCAAGGTTCTTGAAGCCATCACATAACCATTTGGACAATTGGAAAATGAAGTTGCTTCTTAAAATACCATTATAGATACCATTTCTTTATCTCTCATTCCATGGCTCTTAAATTTTTCCCAATGGCTCCTCCCATCTTCTAACATCATATGGAGTGCCAAACCAAGGTTAGAATAAATTAAAACACTCCCTAACTATATAGAATAGCCTAGGCCAAGACATGCACACTAAAAAGGTTTCTTGAAGTTCTTGATTTTTTCGTGATGGGCAAGCCACTTAGGGGGGTTTCTAAGAGTCTTAGGAACTCAATGGAACCTTTAGATGGCCAAGAAAATTCATAAATTAAATCAGTTTTTACAATTCCTACAAACATACTACACGTTTTCAACTTGAATTCTACTAGCTTTTTATGCAATTTCTTGGTGTATTCCATCTTCCCATGGCCTAATTTAATGAATTCTTATTGGTTATAGAATAGAAACTGTTCCCTCTTCGTGGTTCTATTTTAGGCATCCCACACCATGGAAGAAAAGAAGAAGAAGCAGCAACAAAGGAGGAGAAACTACCTTGAATTCAAGCTTCCTTCAAGAGTCCTTCTCCTTGCTTCAGCTTCCTCTTTGAAACTCCAATTTTTCCCCCTGGTTCAAGGCTAAAACAGAACCATATTACTCTCTAAAACCATGAGAAGAGAGCTTAAGAGAAGAGGAAGAAGGTTCCAAGAAGAAGAAGCATAAAATTTTTAACTTTTTTCTCACCTTTTGCCTTGCTTTCTTCCTACAAAATTCCCTTTCTTTTGTATGCCTAAGGAGCTGTGTTTTTTCTCTAAAATTGGGCAGAAGAAAGTCAGCCTAAGGAAGGAGAGAGAGGACCTGGGCTTTAAAGAAGAATTAAGAAGCTTCTTTTTAAAATTGTTTCCATTTTTACCCTTTTGTAATGGCATTTCTGGTTTGGATTTGTTTTAGCTCCTTTTTTAGAATTGTCTTTTTCATTATAAAATTTAGGTTCCCAATTTAATAAAAACGCCTTTAGAATCACTCAAATCAGGGTTAAAACCTTCCTGAACAAGTCGGTTAAAGTTTGGGTCAACTAACATTGAAAAAAGTACACCAGAGGGTCTTTACGGGTCCTAGGGCTTCCTATGGTTTTTGGGACCTCTAAGAATCCTGGACAACTCAAAATTTTCATTTGAAATACTCTTCTATGAGTTTTTCCAAAATTGCACTTATTTATGAAAATGCTACTAGCCTTTTGGCAAACTTTTTGAATCACTTTGGCCTTAGTTTTTGGACTACTCAAGGCTCGAATCCTCATTTTCTATTATTTAAAATTTTATCTAAATTTTATTTGGCCTTGAATCACTCATCTTAAGGGACTTGCTTTTCAATTTGGTCCATTCTAGTGTTTGTACAATATATCAGACGTTACACTACGCTAGTCCTATGTCTACTTTCTTGATCATAAGTTCTAACATAGACTTCTTAAGTTCTATGGAATTTAGTGTGCTCTTATATTTAATGGCTTGATATGCATACATGTTATAATCTTGCCTAGGCAAATTTATATAAAATCTAAACCTTAGTCTAGTATTAAGATAATCTCTTATAGTAATTCACCTTTTAGTTCATCTCATCATAGATATGATTTCACAAAGAGTAGTCAACAATTTGTGAAAGAATTATAATCTGAATAATAAATTAATTAGAAGAAAAGTTAACACATGAATATTCTAAATTCAAACATAATCCATAAACATCAAAACCCTAAATCTAAAAAGTTTAGATATTCATAATCAAAATTAAAATCCTATATTAAAAAAAATTAAAATATTGATATCAAACAGAAAAGACAAATAGAAAAAGAGAGAAAAATTATGATGAAGTAGTCTTTAGATGGAATTTTAGATCTCGATGCCATGGCCATTCTTTAGAGCTCTTTTTCAACTACGACATAAATGTTCTTTTACCCTTAGGCATATATTTAAACACCTTTGATCTAGAGTTACCTAAGGTTTTAGGTTACTTTCTAAAAATGCCCTTAATCATCTCTTACTAATAATAAGTTATCCTAATTCAATTAAGATTCAATTTCTTAATTTTACTCTTAGTTAGCCCCTTATTTCGGACTAGATACAAGCCTTTTTAGAAGTTTCTCTTGTCATGAAAGATGTAGCCCTAGATGTTATCTTTCCTATGCATAAGATTTTGCACAAAACAAAGGTCCATAGCTTAAGCTATAAGCTAAAAACTGATACTACCTTGACCAATTTGCCCAGGCATAGAATCTCGACTTTCCAACTTATCTACTCTTCTAGAATACCCACATTTGAATCATTTGAAATTTGTAACCCTAGGTGTGTAGATAGTTTTGACTTTTGAATCATCTGATTCCAATATCGAAAGCTTCAGATATAATCATTTAAAGAATAAAAGGTTGAGTAAAAATCCCACTCCTACTAAAATTGGGATAACTTATTATATTAGATTTTAGGACTACATTTGAAGGCCTAAACGAATGTAGATTTTGGCCCATACTACCGTTTCGAAGAGTTTGAGATGTCATTTGCGACTTCACTGAAGGCTTCATTCACCTTTTGGACTTTTGACCTAATGAAAAACTTGAAGAAAACAACAAAGGTTAAAAACATAAAATGTTATAATTTTCTAATTTTAAGCTCAATTATTTTCAATTATTAATTTATGTCCTAAACACAAATACTAGTATTAATAACCATAATAATACATAAATTATACTAAATAAACTTATTATAAAGAGAATAAAAATGTAAAATAATATATCTATCAAAATCTCAATTATATATATATATATTCTTACAATTTTATAGGACTTATCAAAAGATTTTAATTATTTTAGAATTAATGTTTTCTATTTATTATTAAATTATATTTTTTTATTATTTTGATGTTCATTTAATATTTTGGCTAAAAATTAGAAATTATTTAATTTAATTGTGAAAATTACTAATCTTGGTTTTATTTCATAGATGAGCTAAATTGCCAAAAAGGCTTAAATATTCAAGCTAGTAGAAACCTCAATTGATGTCCCCTCTATTCCTTTTTAGAATAGCTTTAACCCCCTTCCATCCTATTTCATTTCTCAGAAACTCCTAAGCCTTCATGAAATCCTTAGTATAAATAGCACATCATCTTATTTGGAGTCCTCATAGAAGATTGAAGAAAGGAAGTTCACACCAACTTAGAGGAGAGGAAGGAAGGTTTTGGCCAAGCTTTATCTTCTTCAAAAGGTTGCTTCTTTCGATCAATCTCTTTAACATTTGTTAGAGAAATACCTTTGCCCAATGTTTTAACAATTCAAGTGTTTAACATTAATTGGGCTATTTTATATTATTATTTGCCATTATTTACTCCTAATTCTCTTGTGTTCCAATTTCATTAGTCCAATCATAGTTCAATTAATTCAATTATTATGTGAGCTTATGTTAGATGCTTGTTGAATTGATTTTAAGGTTTATTAATAATTGGAAGGGTTATGAGACTTAGATTTTAGTCAATAACTCAAGTAATTAGTCAATTAAATCTTTATTGGAAATATTAATCGGAAGAGGGATTTGCATAAAGACAAATAAAAATATAGCATGATGTAACCCCTCTGATAATTTAATTAATTTTTATTTGGTTATTATTATTATGTAATGGATAATTGTGCTTTGTGGAAGATAAATAATGTTAATACAAAAATATAATAACTTAAAACATATTTCATTAGTGGAAATAAGTGAATTAGTTACTACTAATTTGTCACTTTCTTACTAATTATCAAAACATCATTTTAGTCAAGCTATGGCATGACTATGTACAAATATACATCAAAAGAGGTACATGGCTTGTAAGCTACTATTTTATACTCCTATGTCACTTTGATAGTATCATATATAGCAAGCAGGGCCTAACCATCCTTATTGACCATCGACCACTTCATACTTATGATCACTTGTACTTCTCCAACATTTGGGATATTTATATACATCCACTCAACTTCAACTATGAATCTTACTGTTGGCATGGCCACTATTTGTGTCTGAACATATTACTACAAAAAGTGAGAATTTACATTCTCAGTAAAAACACTATTAATTTTGAAAACTAATAATAGATTAACCACATAGCATGTTAAAAACATTTTTCTTTTTCCCTAATCTGAAACTTATAAAGGATAGCAAATATAAATATCACACATGGAAAGATTAGTAGTAATATAGACATATTTTTATGCATATATGCTGATATTATTTTCTAAACAAATATCCACTATATACATATCCAAAATATTACTAGATCAAACAAAGTATTTCATGAAAGATTATAATAACATAAAATGAAAATTGAGCAAATTTAATTGATTAAAAGTATATTTTTGCTAAACTTTTCATGAAAGATTATAATGACATAAATTAACAATGAATATAATTAGAGCATAATTTTACAAAATGTTTCGTCTTTTCTATTACTATCATATTAATTATAGTTTATTGGAGTGGTCAACATCTTGTAATTTTTAGAAAAGTCAAATTTTCCAAAACCCAAAAAAAAAAAATAGTGGCGTAATTTGAATATTTGTCGAGAAAGCCCAATGTAATTTGCTACTTTTGTAATCTAATTCAGTTTTCTAAAATAATTAAAACTTATAAAATTCAAAACTTGAAAAGAAAAGTTACTCACTTTTCTCTAAATATAATATGAATTTTCAAATTGTGAAAGTACATGTAGTCTTAAATATTTTTCTATAAAAATTTAAATGCTACCCATTATTTTCATAATCTAATCAAACTTTAAATAAAATCATAAAGTTGTAAAATATTGAAAAGTTGAAAACTGTTCGCATTTTTTCTAAAATATAATTCAAATTTTAAAATAATCAGTTGTTTAATAGTGTCTTGAGGAGGAACAAAAGTTTGATTTAGAGAAAAAGTAGGTTTAAAATTTAAATAATATATTAAATAGCTTCAATGTATTATAAATTTAAGAGGAAACTATTTTTACCTTCTTAAAACTAAATACTAATTAAAAAATTGGTGCATATATATATATATATATATATATTATTTTGAGTTAAAACGAAAATGTCAAATTTCAGTTTAAAATTATTTGCTAGAATTTGCTTCATTGCCTTGGCAATTTTCATGATCTGGTATTGAATTGTTCTAAAGTGCACATGGTTTTTTGTAGTTAATTTGAATTTGAATTTGATATTTTTATTTTAGTGAGGTATTTTGTAACATTTTAAGGCCAATATGCCAATTTTGTAATCAAGCCTTCATTTATGGTATGCTACACATTGAAATAGTGTAATATGCCACATAGGGAAATGACTTGGGAATATTTTTACCACAGAAAAATATATCCTAGTAATTGAATGGATAAACTATTTGTGGTAGACCATATATAAATAACACTTATAAATAATTTTTAGTTATCAGCTTCTCTTTCAAGCATTTTATTGAACATTTGGTATACATATTTAAAACAATGTCATAGGATACGTACACTAATATCCAAACGCCTTTTAAAACATTCTCTTAGCAAGAATCAAAACATAAGGAAAAATGAAGAAAGTCCTTTAATTTTAATCACACACATACATTGAGGAAAAATTTAAAAATAAAAGTGTCTTGTTATCGAAGTTTGGTATTATTTTTTCGTTCATATATTTAGTTTGTATCATTAGTTAAAAAATTGGATCGGATAATTCAATACAACTAAAAAATCAATGAATGGGCTATTGTCTTGATCCATTTGACATTTAAAATCAATTAAAAAAATTAGTCAAGAATTGGTCAAATAAGTAAAAAAAAATTTAAAAAATAATTTGAGTTTGATATTAAACCAATCAAAAATATGTTTTTTTTTTGGTCTAAATCAAAGTTTTGTTGTTTTATGATAGAAATTTATAATGTTTAATAGATTTATTCAAGTTATTTCATATGAATTTACTATTATATGCAAATTACTTTGACTAATTTTTATTTTTTTAAGTTTTTATTTTTATAATATATGTTTTATTTTTATAATATATATATATAATTATATATATATATATATATATATATATATATATATATATATATATATATATATATATATATATATATATATATATATATAAGGCTCTATTGTAATTAAACCATCAAATTGTGAAGAATTTTATATTTTAATTTAATGATCAATTTATTTTTTAAAACATTAATTTATATCTCATCTATGCATAAATTGGAAATATGATTATGCCCATAAAACTTTGGAAAGAAGAGAATGGAGAATAAAACAGATTTTTAAGGCTCACTAACAATTAAATGATCAATTTGGTCATAATTTAGCATTATAGGACTTATTCTTTAGTTAAAATAAACTTGAAGCAAATAATATCTATTTGGATTTTATAAGTTTATTAAACCCAAAATACCTTGAACCATGTAATCAAGTTAGGTTCACTTTCAATGTGAAAACAAAATCATTTGTAAATCTAAAGGCCTAGCTTTGATCTCATTTTTTAATTGGAGCTTGTCTTGCGTAGGATTGAAGCTTTTCTAGCCTAAAATTTAGTGCAATTTAGTGATTGGACTTATTTTTTAGGGCTAAGACTTGACCTCACTCAACTTAGCTTGCTTTGTAACCAATCTAAGTAAGGCAAGTTGGATTGTCTAGGCCAATTTTTTTTGGGTAAAAATAAAAAAATAATCCTTTAAAAATATTTTTTATTATGTGCTATAAAATTGTATATTATCCTTAAAAAATATATTTATATAAGTCCTTGTAAAATTACATATTACTTTTGAAAAAATAAAATTTTTATATAAATTCTTAAAAAAAAAATACATATAGCCAGGGTGAACCAAATTGTCCAAAATGGTTAGCCTGGAACTTGTTCCTGTGACACCTTAATCTACTACTGCTACCTAGCCTCTCCTTGGGCTCGATTCCATATGATTTCCAAAGAATCATCACTAGTCTGTAGCATTTTCATGCTATGAACCGAGGTTTCATACACTCATCTTATACCCTGTGGGTCCTGTGAACCCATCATTTATATTCTCAGCTCAAACTCCATTTATACAACTCATACATAGCATAAAACAAACCACAAGCCACGGGTATAGAGCCAAAAACCAGAAAATACAATTTTCTCACTTGTGCCCAAAAGTCATCTTTTGGCTCTCACTTTGGAAAGATCATAACTAATTGTAGAAAAATGGGAATGCAGCAAACTTTAGCTTTCTGGAAAGCTCTAAGTGTTAAATTTACACTAAAAATCATTCCCAACTACAAACTCAGCGTTTGGACCATGTTTGACATCGAAAATGGGAGAAAGGTCCAGCTGTCACTGTTTCTGGTGCAGCTTACTGTCATGACTTTCGAAAATTCATAAATAAATCCACAAAAATCCAATCTGGGCACACTATACCAATTTGGAAAGCTACCGATGTCTACTAGAGGAGAAAAATAAGTCCAAATCAGTTCAGTAGCTCCTACATCCCAAAAACGGATGGAACAGTGATGGGGGTCAGATAGGCTCCCTGATGCTGATATAGAACTTCAGACAGTTCAATCTCTCTCTACAGACCTCCAATTTAGGTGATTCTAGTTCCTATAAGTCACTGTAGTTGTCTAGTTTATGTGTATAAAATTTCACCACATTTGGAATCCATTTGGTCTATAAATGCCACAGATTTCATTTCTGGTTTATATGAACAGTACATGACCAATCCATTCAAATATCCCAAATTCAACAATTCGCTAAATATTCTCTAGACCTCTAAATATTACCAACTTTAGCTTCTCAAGAAGCTCTCTACAAATTCTAGAGGCATGCCAAATTTCATGGCAAAAGGAGCTCATCTGGTCATACTTTGACGGAGCTCTCAAAAATACCAGTTTTGGCACCCAAAAGGTCCAAAACGGGTCCAAATAGCCTCTCACACACTCTAGCCACTCATGGACAAGTTTGAAAGCATAAAACTAGGATATATAACGAGTCCATGTAGTCCAAATCAACATACATTCTAATCTCACTATGCTACAGCCAATTATACACTATTCCATTCATTCATCACAAGGGGTAAAACCCACATTTCCATTACTTTGGCTATAAACATAGTTCATACATCATCTTTTCATACATTTACACTTGTTACAACCTTTACATCTCAAAAATAGAAGGTGCATACTCATTTTGGCACCTCTTTACATCAAAATACATCAAAATAGCCAAAATAAGCTACTATCTAGCTAAGCATGCTTCTAGGCTCCTTGGTGTGTGTTCGGTTCTCCTTGAGCTCCACCTAGCATATCAAGTTGGGAGGGGAAGGGATGAGATTCAGGGAATCTCAGTAGCTCATGCACTCAATCAAGTAAGCAATCAAGGCATATAACAAGTCAAAGCATGTGAATAAGCATTTAGCCATTCTCAAACATCCAACACACGTTGTACATGCTATGGAAATCACAACAATGTCAAAAATGGGCTCCAGGGACTTTTGGTCTAGCCTCACCCGAGTCTAGGGACTTTTGGATGGCCTCACCCGAGTTTAAGGACTTTTGACTTGGCCTCACTCGTTTGAGACTTTTGGCCTTGTCTCACCTATCTCAAGGGACTTTCGACTTCACCTCACCTATCTCAAGGGACTTTCGGCGCTACCGCACCCAAGCAATTCTCATAATTCAACACACAAGCATATTGGCATCAATGCATCAAAGCAATAACATATGGCATATTCCACACATTCAGCATATACATAACATACAATGACTATTACAACTAAGAATGCAATAAGAAAGAGTGGGAAAAGAGAGCTACCTTTGGAGTCAAAGCCAACACAAGCCTTCCCTTTTAATTTCTCTTCTCCCTTCTTAATTTCACACGCACACCTTGATGGAGGTGCTTCACTTGAGCCTAGGCACAATCAAAAACATAGAATTACTCTCTAGAATGTAACCTTCAGATCAAACTCTCCTAACATACCAGAACCTAGAGTTCTCTCTCTCTCTCTAGAATGCCATCAACTCTTTCTCTCTCTCAAGCTCCCATGGTAGTGGAAACCACATTTTCAAAGAAAACACAAAGATTCAAAGAAGTTTTCCACTTTCCCTCTTCTGACCTATGCCCAAAATCTAACCATTTTCACAAAAAAAACCGCAGAAAGAGAGGGCAAAGAGAGGGGATCAGAGTTCTAAGAAGAAATGGGAGAAGTTTCCTTACCTTTCCCTTGCTCTTCCTCCTTCTCTTGATCTCTCTCACTCTCCACGCCTCTTTTCTCTCCTTAGGTCGAAGTCTAGGGCAGATATGAGAGAAGAAATGAGTTTGGGCGTTTAATGAAGTCTAATTCTCGCTATTTACTCTCTTCTGGACCGACCCTCGCTACGGCGAAAATTAACCTTCGCTATAGCGAGCTCGTGTTATCTGGCTTCACTATGGCGAGTTTCGACCTTCACTATGGCAAACTCGCGTTAGTTCCAGACCTCACTTTCGCTATGGCGTACGCTACGGCGAGCTGCCCCCTGATTTCTGTATGGACTGCTGTCCGCACTCGCTATAGCTAGAACCTCGTTCGCTATTGCGAGAAGACATTCTCGTGACAGCGAGACCATTTCTCGCTATTGCGAGAAGACTTAGCACAGTTTCTGGACTTCAAAAATTTCCAGCTTTCTACTTTCTTTCTTTTCCTTTTCTTTTCTTTTTCCCGGTTGTTACAGTTCCAATTTGGTGGCTTGACCCAATAAGTTATTTTAAATTGCCTTTTTTCTTTTAATCAGGATAGGGCAATTGAGTTGGTGTGCACTGCTGGTTAAGACTTTGTGTTTAGAATTTAATAAATGCAAATCTAATTAATAATTATTCAACATAAAAATTTTTTTATAAATTTTATTATTATATTTAATTTAATACATAATTTTCAATAATATATTTATTTATAATTAAACTAATAAATATAAAAAATATTCATCCAAAATTATATAATAGAATGGGCAAAATTTAATAATCATTGCATCATATTTAATATAAAACAATTTTATGAATTCCATTACATGTTTAATGTTTGATTATTTATAATACAATTTTGTTTAATAATTAATTAATTAATTTTATTAGGCTTAATTTATTTTTTTATAATTAATAAATATAGTAATAATACTAAATTCATTAGAATATTCACCATTAAAATCTAATATCATTAATAAAATATTATTTTAATTTAACAATTACTATTTCATAAGTAAAGTTTATGATACATGTGCCTTACTTGATAAAATGGTTTTGACAAGGTCATCTATTGCTCTTATAAAAGACCCTTTCTCTTCACCCTTGTCTTCTGTAGCTCTTCTCATTAGCTTTGCAATCTTAGTGGCCTTCTTCTTCATCTCCTTTCCTTTCCCTTCTTGTTGGTCAATAACTATTTCTATCACCTTTTTCACCTCCTTCGTTGAAATCATAGTTTCTACTATTCTCGTGAGCTCCACATTCACACCCATCTGCTCCATTAATATCTTCAAACTGTAAGATTGCTCTACTGCTAGTGGCCACCCAATAATGGGCACTCCTTAGCTTAAGATTTCTAACACAGAATTCCACCCACAATGGCTTAAAAATGCTGATGTGGATTTATGTGACAGAATCTCCAATTGTGGGTTACAGTTTCGCACTAACAAAACCCTTTCTCTATTTCGCTCTTTAAAACCTTTTGGTAACCTTCTACTCTAAAAACTCCACTAATGTTGAACCCAATAGGTGGCCTTATAACCTAAATAAATGGTTTCCCACTCTCTTCTAGTCCCATAGCTAATGCCATCATTTGGGATCCACTGATTGTGTTTTGAGATCCAAAAGACATATAAATAATAGAATTTAGGATATACAATTTAGGATGAAAAGAAATATACAACTTGACACTTCTTGATATGACTCTAAAATATGGATGAGAGTTAGTGGGAAATAACAGAAAGAGAAGGATAGAGACAGAGAAAGAGGAGGAGAAGAGGGAAGAGGAAGAAGAATCAAAGGAAGTTGAGGATAGAATGGAATCATACAACACATGCCATCCTCCTTCGCTCTGGTGTATTTATCATAATATTTAGACAACAGTGACAATTAGGTAGTTATAAGGAAATTACAAAAATATCCCTACTAATAAAGGTAAAAGAACGAAATACCCTCTTAACTAATAAAATGCATGTATCAACTACCCCCTCGGCCAACATTATCCTTGTCCCCAAGGATACTGAGCTTAAGCAGAGTCTGAAAATTGGTGTTGCAAATCATACCAATATTCCCAAGTAGATTCGTCAATTAGCTCCCCTTTCTATTTAACTAACACCTGAGTGATAGCCTTATGGTGCCGTTGGACCATCCTTTGATCTAATATTAACTCTGGTTCCTTTTAAGTAATAGAGGGATCCCAATTAAGTGGTAATTGGTGTTGAGGAATATGGGAGTTAAGACATTTTCTAAGTAGAGAAATATGAAAGATGGAATGTATCGTTAAGTCAGGAGGGAGCTAGAGGGTGTAAGCCAATTGTCCTACTTGATGCAAAATTTGATGAGGATTATAATATCTTTGGGACAGCTTCTCCAATCCTCTTTTATCTACTGTGAACTGTTAGAATGGTTGAAGTTTGAGAAAGACCTAATCTCCCTCCTTAAATTCTCATTTAGAATGATCTTTGTCTGCCTGTTGTTTCATTCTATTAGTTGCAACCATTAAGTTTTGCTTCAATTTAGACAGTGTAATTTCTTTAGTGGTAAAACTTTGATTAATCGCTACCATAGAATATTCCTGAGGTAGGTAAGGTAAATGCAAGGGTGGTGTGACACCTTAATCTACTACCACTACCTAGCCTCTCACCGGGCTCGGTTCCATATGATTTCCAAAGAATCACTAATCTTCTGTGGCATTTGCATGCTATGAACCGGGGATTCATATACTCATCTTTTGCCCCGTGGGTCCTGTGAACCCATCTCAATCATCCTCAACTCAAACTCCATATAGACGACTCATACATAGCATAAAAAAAACCATAAGCCACGGGTATAGAGCCAAAAACCAGAAAAAATTTCATTTTCTCACTTGGGCCCAAAAGTCTTATTTTGGCTCTAACTTTGGAAAATCATAACTAATTATAGAAAAATGGGAATGTAGCAAACTTTAGCTTTCTAGAAATATATAAGTGTCAAATTTACACTAAAAATCATTCCCAACCACAAACACATCGTTTGGACCATGTTTGACATCGAAAATGGGAGGAAGGTCCAGCTGTCATTGTTTCTGGTGCAGCTTGCTGTCATGACTTTCAAAAATTCATAACTAAATCCATAAAATTCCAATCTGGGCATATTATACCAATTTGAAAAGCTACGGATGTCTACTAGAGGAGAAAAATAAGTCCAGATCAGTTCAGTAGCTCCTGCACCCCGAAAACCGATGGAACAGTGACGGGGGTCAGATAAGCTCACTGATGCTGATACAGAACTTCAGATGGTTCAATCTCTCTCTACAGACCTCCGATTTGGGTGATTCTAGTTCCTATAAGTCACTGTTGTGGTCTAGTTTATGTGTATAAAATTTCACCACCTTTAGAATCCATTTGGTCTAAGAATGCCACAGATTTCATTTTCTAGTTGCATGAACAGTACATGACCAATCCCTTGAATTTTTCCAAATTCAAAAATTCCCCAAATATTATATAATTCTTCGAATATTACCCACTTTAGCTTCTCAAAAAGCTTTCTACAAACTCTAGAGGCACGCCAAATTTCGTGGCAAACGGAGCTCATCCGGTCATACTTTGACGGAGCTCTCAAATTTCCTGGTTTTGGCACCCCAAAGGTCCAAAACGGGTCCAAATAGCCTCTCACACATTATCACTCCACATGGACAAGTTTAAAAGCATAAAACTAGTATATCTAATATGTCCATATGATCCAAATCATCATACATCTAAATCTCACTATGCTATGGCCAATTATGCACTATTCCATACATGCAACAAAAAGGGGTAAAACCCTCATTTCTATTCATTTGGCTATAAACATAGTTCATACAATATCCTCTCATATATTTACATTAGTTACAACCCTTGCAACTCAAAAATAGTGGGCACATCTTCATTTGGCACCACTTTACATCATATTTACATCAAAATATCAAAACAAAGCTAGCAACTAGCTAACTAAGCATCCTCCTAGGCTCCTTGGTGTGTGCTCGGTTCTCCTTGAGCTTCACCTAGCATATTAGTTGGGAGGGGAAAGGGGTGAGATTCAGGGAATCTCAGTAGCTCATGCACTCAATCCAGCAAGCAATCAAGGCATATAACAAGTCAAATCATGTGAATAAGCATTTAGCTATTCTCAAACTACCAACGCATATTGTACATGCTATGGATTTCACAACAATGCCAAAAATGGGCTCCAGGGACTTTTGGTCTAGCCTCACCCGAGTCTAGGGACTTTTGGTCTAGCCTCACCCGAGTCTAGGGACTTTTGGATGGCCTCACCCGAGTTTAAGGACTTTTGACTTGGCTTCACTCGTTGGAGACTTTTGGCCTTGTCTCACCTATCTCAAGGGACTTTCGGCTTCACCTCACCCATCTCAAGGGACTTTCGGCGCTACCGCACCCGAGCAATTCTCACATTTCAACACACAAGCATATTGGCATCAATGCATCAAAACAATAGCATATGGCATATTCCACACATTCAGCATATACATATCATACAATGACTATCATACCCAAGAATGCAACAAGAAAGAGTGAAAGAGAGAGCTACCTTTGGAGCCAAAGCTAACACGAGCTTTGCCTTTCAATTTCTCCTCTCCCTCCTTAGATTCACAATCACACCTTGATGAAGGTGCTTCACTTGAGCCTAGACATACCAAAAGCATGCAATTACTCTCTTATAATTTAATTTAGAGCAACTCTTCTATCACATACAACCTAGGGTTCTCTCTCTAGAATGTCATTAACCCTTTCTCTCTCTCAAGCTCCCATGGTAGTGGAAAACCTCATTTTCAAAGAAAACTCAAGGATTCAAAAGAGTTTTCCACTTTCCCTCTTCTGACCCATGCCCAAAATCCGTCCATTTTCACAAATAAAACCGCAGAAAGAGAGGGCAAAGGGAGGGGATCAGAGTTCTAAGAAGAAATGGGAGAAGTTACCTTACCTTTCCCTTGATCTTCCTCCTTTTCTTGATCTCTCACACTCTCCACGCCTCTTTTCTCTCTTTAGGTCGAAGCTTAGGGCAGATATGAGAGAAGAAATGAGTTTGGGCGTTTAATGAAGTCTAAATCTCGCTATTTACTCTCTTTCGGACTGACTCTCGCTACGGCGAAAACTAACCTTCGCTATAGCGAGCTCGTGTAATCTGGCTTCGCTATGGCGAGGTGTAACCTTCGCTACGGCGAGATCGGGTCAGTTCTCTTCGCTATGGCGAGATTTACCACTCGCTATGGCGAAATCGCGTTAGTTCCAGACTTCACTTTCGCTATGGCGCATGCTACAGCGGGCAACTCCCTGATTTTTGTATGGGCTGCTGCAAACACTCGCTATAGCTAGAATCGCCTTCGCTATTGCGAACTAGCTTTCTCGCTGTAGCGAGACCATTTCTCGCTATTGCGAGAGGACTTGGCAGAAATTCTAGATTCCGAAAATTTTCAGATTTCACTTCCTTTCTTTTCCCTTGTTTTTTCTTTTTCCCGGTTGTTACATTTCTACCCCTCTTAAAAGAAATTTCGTCCTCAAAATTTAAAAACTTACCTCAAGGGAATAATTCTGGATATTTCTGCCTCATCTCATCCGCCAATTCCCAGGTTGCTTCCTCAGATGTCAGACCTCTCCAGATCACTTTCATCAGAGGAATGCTCTTACTTCTCAGCTGTTTCAGCTTAGCATCCACAATTCTCTCCAGTTTCACTACATAGGAAAGATCTTCCTGCAATTGCACATGCTCATATTTTATGACATGTGAGGAGTCTGGTAAATACTTTTTCAACTGGGAGACATGAAAAACACTGTGTATTTGGGCTAGGTTAGGAGGCAAGGCTATTCGGTAAGCCATGGGTCCAATTTTCTCAAGGATTTCAAACGGACCAATATACCTAGGACTGAGCTTCCTTACCCTCATTGACCGGCCTACTCCCGTCATTGGAGATATTCGAATGAACACATGGTCTCCAATCTCAAACTCTAACGGCCTCCTACGCTTATCAGCATAGCTTTTCTGTCTAGTCTGGGCCGTGAGGAGCCTCTTTCTAATCAATTCTATCTGTCGGGTGGTCTGGTCTACAATCTTAGGTCCTATCATACTCCTTTCACCTAACTCAACCCAACACAGAGGGGATCAGCACTTTCTCCTTTCACCTAACTCAACCCAACACAGAGGGGATCAACACTTTCTCCCATACAAAGCCTCATAAGGGGCCATTTGGATATTGGAATGGTAACTGTTATTATAAGCAAACTCTGCTAATGGCAAATACGCATCCCAGTTCCCCTTCATCTCTAGCACACATGCCCGCAACAAATCTTCTAATGTCTGGATGGTCCTTTCAGTCTGACCATCTGTCTGGGGGTGATATGCAGTACTAAACCGCAATCTGGTCCCTAAGGCATGCTGCAATGACCTCCAAAAGTTCGATGTGAACCTGGGGTCTCTATCCGAAACTATGCTATTGGGTATTCCATGAAGTCGCACTATCTCTCTGATATACAACTGGGCCAATCTATCCAGTGTATAAGTAGCCTTAATAGCTAAAAAGTGTGCAGACTTCGTCAGTCTATCCACAACTACCCATATAGCATCGTGTCTAGAGGATGTCCTGGGTAACCCCATGACAAAGTCCATGGCTATACTATCCCACTTCCATTCAGGGATATCTAGAGGTTGCAACAACCCAGCCGGTTTCTGATGTTCAATCTTTATCCTCTGACACACTAGGCATCTAGCCACATAATCTGTCACATGGCTCTTCATCCCTGGCCACCAGAAAATCGTTTTCACATCCTAATACATCTTGGTGGCACCTGGGTGGATAGTATACTTACTCTTATTCGCCTCTTCTAGAATGCTTTCTCTCAACTCATTCTGACTAGGCACACAGATTCTCTCTCGGTATACTATCATACCATCCTCAGACACCTTAAAATCTGAGGTCTTACCTTGGGTGATCTCATTCCTGATCCGTTTCAGGAACTCATCCTCTCTCTGGGCATCTAAGATCTGGGTTCTCAAGACATTCTCAATTCGGGTTTCACTCAGATACAATCTACCCGATACCACCTGACAAGAGAGGTTTAAATCTCTGAACTTCTCTAGGAGCTCCTGCTCCCTAATCATCATATGGGCTACATAGATGGATTTTCTACTCAGGGCGTCTGCCACCACATTAGCCTTACCCGGATGATATTTCAACACATAATCATAATCTTTCAAGAATTCCATCCATCTCCTCTGTCTCATATTGAGTTCTTTCTGATCAAATAGGTATTTCAGACTCTTGTGGTCACTATAGATCTCTATGGTCGCACCATACAGATAGTGTCTCCAAATTTTAAGAGCAAACACTACGGTAGCTAACTCCAGGTCATGTGTGGGGTAATTCTCCTCATGAGGTCTCAACTGCCTCGAGGTATATGCCACTACTCTACCTTGCTGCATCAACACACATCCTAACCCTTTGCCCGAAGCATCACAATAAACCACAAATGGTTCACTAGGGTCAGGGATAATCAGCACAGGGGCAGTGGTCAAACAGAGTTTCAACTCCTGGAAACTCTTCTCACATCTCTCATCCTACATAAACGGTGTATCTTTCCTGGTTAGCCTCGTCAGTGGTAAGGCCATTCGAGAAAAGTCCTGAATAAATCGTCTGTAATACCCTGCCAAACCTAGGAAACTCCTAACCTCGGTGATCGTTCTAGGTCTATCCCACTGTAACACAGCCTCAACTTTATGGGGATCCACCGCAACCCCATCTCGTGAGATCACATGACCTAAGAATCGCACCTCGGTCAGCCAAAACTCACATTTACTCAGTTTGACATACAACCTTTTCTCTCTCAAGGTCTCTAGGACTAGTCTCAAATGCCTCTCGTGCTCCTCAAAAGATCGGGAGTACACTAAAATATCATCAATAAAGACCACCACAAACTGATCTAGATACGGTCTGAATACCCTGTTCATATAATCCATGAACACAACAGGCGCATTCGTCAATCCGAATGGCATCACAAGGAACTCATAGTGCCCATATCTCGTTCTGAAAGCCATCTTAGAGACGTCTTCAGTTCTCACTCTCAACTGGTGGTAACCAGATCTAAGATCTATCTTAGAAAACACAGATGCCCCAGCCAACTGATCTAACAGATCATCAATTCTAGGGAGAGGATATTTATTCTTGATGGTAACTTTATTCAACTCTCGGTAATCTATACATAACCGCAAGCTACCATCTTTCTTTCTCACGAACAACACCGGAGCACCCCAAGGTGAAACACTAGGGCGGATAAACCCTTTCTCTAACAATTCCTCTATCTGCTTTTTCAACTCAGCAAGCTCGGCGGGAGCCATCCTATAAGGAGCCTTGGACACCGGTCCAGCACCAGGCACTATGTCTATAGGGAATTCTAATTTTCTCTCAGGAGGTAGGCCACTAAAATCAAACTCTCTAGGGAAAACCTCCAGGAATTCCCTGACAACTGGGATCTCCTCTATCCCTTCTTCTACCTCAGCCCGAATAGAGAAAAAGACTAGAAACCTTTGACATCCACACTCTAAATATCTCTCAGCCTGGGTAGTAGTCATAAAAGATAACTCAGCTCCTACCCTAGGTATGGTCCCACAAGCAGGTAAGGAAATGGTTCGGTATTCACAATCAAGTATGGCATTATTTACAGCCAACCAGTTCATACCAATAATCAAATCAATATCATGAAAAGGCATACAAACCAAATCAAGAGTGGTATGACAATGGTTAAATTGGACAGTGACATTTAAGCAAGTATGGGAAGTAACCACGTGGCCTCCAGTGGGTGTAATGACAGATAAGTCAAATGGCAAGACACTAACAACTAGACCCAGTTTCCTCACACAATCATAAGATATAAATGAGTGACTAGCACCCGAATCAAACATGGCAATTACAGGAAAGCCATTCACTAACAGTGTACCTCGGATCAAACTGGGAGATGCACTGGCTTCTTGCTGAGTAAGGGCAAACACTCGGCCCTGGGTCTGTGGTCTAGGACGAGGCGCTGTCTCCATCTGAGGACAGTGTTTAGCAATGTGCCCCAGCTTCCCACACTTGTAACATGTCACCGGAGACTGCTGGAAGGATGACTGGCCCCGCGGAGGTGGCACACCTCGCTGTGGTTTTCTGTTCCATGGCCCTTTGCCTCTCCTCTTATTACTAGGGGTCAAACTAGAACCCTCATCTGGTTTCGGCCTTTTCAAATCCGGAACCCTCTTCTGACTAGCTGTCGTTACAGTAGGCATGATAACTTGCAGATTCGTCTCAATCACCCTACTGACCTCCACAAGAGTATTAAACTTCCTGATTCGCTGTGGAATGACTTTGTCGCTAATCAGGGGCCTCAAACCAGTCTCAAACTGCTCACATCTCCAGGGTTCATCATCATACCTCTGGAGGTAAGAGGAATACCGAGACAACTTTATGAACTTGGCCACATACTGATCCACAGTCATCTCATCCGTCTTGTCTCAAGCCCATAAACTCCATCTCTTTCTTCTTCCTCACTGAACTTGGGACATACTTCTCATAAAACTCAACCAAGAAAGTCTCCCAAGTTATCGGTATATTCTTGGTCTCCATCAGTGGTTTCGCACTATCCCACCATTTATCAGCCTCCTTTTCTAGCATGAAGGTGGCTAGCTGGGCTTTCTGCTCAGTGGTACAATCCATCACTGAGAAGATCTTCTTAAGCTGCATCACCCAAGCCTCCGCCTTATCCACATCCAATTCCCCGTTAAATGAGGGTGGATTATTCTGCCTAAACTGCTTCAATACTTTTTGGATAGGCGTCTGGGTCTGTGGAGCAGCAGGCTCCTGGGGAGGTACAGGTGGAATGCTGGATGTAGATGGTTGAGGTCCAGGGGCATCCTTTCTGGCTTCTTCTTGCCTAGCCAGGGTGTCTTGCAAATGCATGATCATATCATGCTGTTGCTGGGTAATGTATCTCTGTTGCTCCAGCATCTTTTGGTGCTGGCCCATCATGGCCTCATACCGGTCAAGTCTATCCATGATGGCCTGCAGAGGAACCCTAGTCTCAGTAGGAACCTCTGGCTCATCTCTCTGAGCCCTGGGCAGTCTGCCTCTGCCTCTACCCCTGCCCCGTCTAGTCTCAACCATGTCTGAAAAGAAGTAGCAATCCTCAGTTCACAACACTATCACAACACATATGCATATGGATGCTACAACTTTCATGACCATTCACACCAAAAACCAACAAATCATAGCATTCAAAAGCCTAACATTGAGCAAAAGTGCCTGAACCATTGCTCTGATACCAAAAAATGTGACACCTTAATCTACTACCACTACCTAGCCTCTCACCGGGCTCGGTTCCATATGATTTCCAAAGAATCACTACTCTTCCGTGGCATTTGCATGCTATGAACCGGGGTTTCATATACTCATGTTTTGCCCCGTGGGTCCTGTGAACCCATCTCAAGCATCCTCAACTCAAACTCCATATAGACGACTCATACATAGCATAAAAA
This sequence comes from Erythrophleum fordii, assembly GCA_032878935.1. NCBI lineage: Eukaryota > Viridiplantae > Streptophyta > Magnoliopsida > Fabales > Fabaceae > Erythrophleum > Erythrophleum fordii. The sequence goes on along the minus strand of JAVQMF010000054.1, from coordinate 22,161,180 downwards.
AAATCATAAGCCACGGGTATAGAGCCAAAAACCAGAAAAAATTTCATTTTCTCACTTGGGCCCAAAAGTCTTATTTTGGCTCTAACTTTGGAAAATCATAACTAATTATAGAAAAATGGGAATGTAGCAAACTTTAGCTTTCTAGAAATATATAAGTGTCAAATTTACACTAAAAATCATTTCCAACCACAAACACATCGTTTGGACCATGTTTGACATCGAAAATGGGAGGAAGGTCCAGCTGTCATTGTTTCTGGTGCAGCTTGCTGTCATGACTTTCAAAAATTCATAACTAAATCCATAAAATTCCAATCTAGGCATATTATACCAATTTGAAAAGCTACGGATGTCTACTAGAGGAGAAAAATAAGTCCAGATCAGTTCAATAGCTCCTGCACCCCGAAAACCGATGGAACAGTGACGGGGGTCAGATAAGCTCACTGATGCTGATACAGAACTTCAGATGGTTCAATCTCTCTCTACAGACCTCCGATTTGGGTGATTCCAGTTCCTATAAGTCACTGTTGTGGTCTAGTTTATGTGTATAAAATTTCACCACCTTTGGAATCCATTTGGTCTAAGAATGCCACAGATTTTATTTTCTGGTTGCATGAACAGTACATGACCAATCCCTTGAATTTTTCCAAATTCAAAAATTCCCCAAATATTCTATAATCCTCCGAATATTACCCACTTTAACTTCTCAAGAAGCTTTCTACAAAATCTAGAGGCACGCCAAATTTTGTGGTAAACGGAGCTCATCCGGTCATACTTTGACGGAGCTCTCAAATTTTCCGGTTTTGGCACCCCAAAGGTCCAAAATGGGTCCAAATAGCCTATCACACATTATCACTCCACATGGACAAGTTTAAAAGCATAAAACTAGTATATCTAATATGTCCATATGATCCAAATCATCATACATCCAAATCTCACTATGCTATGGCCAATTATACACTATTCCATACATGCAACAAAAAGGGGTAAAACCCTCATTTCTATTCATTTGGCTATAAACATAGTTCATACAATATCCTTTCATACATTTACATTAGTTACAACCCTTACAACTCAAAAATAGTGGGCACATCTTTATTTGGCACCACTTTACATCATATTTACATCAAAATATCAAAACAAAGCTAGCAACTAGCTAACTAAGCATGCTCCTAGGCTCCTTGGTGTGTGCTCGGTTCTCCTTGAGCTTCACCTAGCATATTAGTTGGGAGGGGAAAGGGGTGAGATTCAGGGAATCTCAGTAGCTCATGCACTCAATCCAGCAAGCAATCAAGGCATATAACAAGTCAAAGCATGTGAATAAGCATTTAGCTATTCTCAAACTACCAACACATATTGTACATGCTATGGATTTCACAACAATGCCAAAAATGGGCTCCAGGGACTTTTGGTCTAGCCTCACCCGAGTCTAGGGACTTTTGGATGGCCTCACCCGAGTTTAAGGACTTTTGACTTGGCCTCACTCGTTGGAGACTTTTGGCCTTGTCTCACCTATCTCAAGGGACTTTCGGCTTCACCTTACCCATCTCAAGGGACTTTCGGCGCTACCGCACCCGAGCAATTCTCACATTTCAACATACAAGCATATTGGCATCAATGCATCAAAACAATAGCATATGGCATATTCCACACATTTAGCATATACATATCATACAATGACTATGATACCCAAGAATGCAACAAGAAAGAGTGAAAGAGAGAGCTACCTTTGGAGCCAAAGCCAACACGAGCTTTTCCTTTCAATTTCTCCTCTCCCTCCTTAGGTTCACAATCACACCTTGATAAAGGTGCTTCACTTGAGCCTAGACATACCAAAAGCATACAATTACTCTCTTATAATTTAATTTAGAGCAACCCTTCTATCACATACAACCTAGGGTTCTCTCTCTAGAATGCCATTAACCCTTTCTCTCTCTCAAGCTCCCATGGTAGTGGAAAACCTCATTTTCAAAGAAAACTCAAGGATTCAAAAGAGTTTTCCACTTTCCCTCTTCTGACCCATGCCCAAAATCCGTCCATTTTCACAAATAAAATCGCAGAAAGAGAGGGCAAAGGGAGGGGATCAGAGTTCTAAGAAGAAATGGGAGAAGTTACCTTACCTTTCCCTTGATCTTCCTCCTTCTCTTGATCTCTCACACTCTCCACGCCTCTTTTCTCTCTTTGGGTCGAAGCTTAGGGCAGATATGAGAGAAGAAATGAGTTTGGGCGTTTAATGAAGTCTAAATCTCGCTATTTACTCTCTTCCGGACTGACTCTCGCTACGGCGAAAACTAACCTTCGCTATACCGAGCTCGTGTAATCTGGCTTCGCTATGGCGAGGTGTAACCTTCGCTACGACGAGATCGGGTCAGTTCCCTTCGCTATGACAAGATTTACCACTCGCTATGGCGAAATCGCGTTAGTTCCAGACTTCACTTTCGCTATGGCGCACGCTACAGCGGGCAACTCCCTGGTTTTTGTATGGGCTGCTGTCAGCACTCGCTATAGCTAGAATCGCCTTCGCTATTGCGAACTAGCTTTCTCACTGTAGCGAGACCATTTCTCGCTATTGCGAGAGGACTTGGCAGAAATTCTGGATTCCGAAAATTTCTAGATTTCACTTCCTTTCTTTTCCCTTTTCTTTTCTTTTTCCCGGTTGTTACAGGTGGGGTTTGGCCATACATGATTTTACAGGGAGTATACCCAGTAGAAGTATGAAATGTGGTGTTATACCACTACTTAACCAATGAAAGCCATTGAACCCACACTTTTGGTATCTGCCAAATGAAGCTTCTTAAATAATGATCCACACATTGATTTAGAACTTCACTTTGCCCATTGCTCTGAGGTTGATAAGCTGTGGATAAGCTCTAAAAAAATTTTAGTTTAGATAAAAACTATTGCTAGAATTTACTGGTAAAAATAGGATGTCGGGTCACTCATTATATTACTAGAAGCTCCATGAAGTTTGTAGATGCTATGCATGTAGACTTATGTTAAATTTGCTGCTAAAAACAAATGTGATAGTGAGATAAAGTAAGCATATTTACTAAGTCAATCAATTATTACCCATATGGTATCCTTGTCATGAGACTTAGGTAGCTTCTCAATGAAGTCTATGGCTATGCTATATCAGACTCCATTAGGTGCAAGTAGAGGTTGCATCATGCCTAGACATACTATTATTTCATATTTGCATATAAGGCAACTTTCACAATTCTCCAAGAAGGTTTTGATGTCTCTACGCATTCCTTTCTAATAAAAAAGAGATTTTATCCTTTTTAAAGTAGCTTTAACCAAGAATGGCCACCCAATGGGGAGGAATGCAACCAAGAGAGTAGGTTTGCTTCAATGTAGTTTGATCATTCCCAATAATTAATTTATTTTCATAGGTGAGTACACCATTCCTCCATGTATAGTAAGGATGAGAAATAAGATCAGCTTCTAAATCTTTAATAATATGTTTTAAAGTGATATCAAACTACCATTGAGCTTTGATGGTTTCCCACATATTCGAAGAAACAGAGGACAAACTCATTTGTAGTAATTCACCATGAGAAGCTTGAGAAAGGGAGTCAGTAGCTTGGTTATCTTTGCCCTTCTTGTAAGCAATTTCATACTATAACCTCATTAGTTTTATAATCCAATTGTATTGAGAGGGAGTAGATAACTATTGTGCAAGTAAATATTTTAAGCTTTTTTTATCTAGAAGAATGGTAAATGGTCTCATGCTTAAGTATTGGTGCCATTTCTCAATAGCATATACAATAACAAGCATCTCCCTATCATAAATGGATAGCAACCAATTCCTTGGGGAGAGTACTTTGCTAATATAAGCTATGGGAAGATTCTTCTACATGAGAATAGCTCCAATGCCAAAATTAGAAGCATCACTTTCAATAAAAAATGTTTCATCCAAGTCAGGTAAGGCAAGTATCGAGGTTGTTACTAAGGCTATTTTGAAGCTATTAAAAGCTTTTTCTACTTTTGTGTTCCACATGAAGTTTTCTCTCTTGAAAAGATCAGTGAAAGGTCAAGCAAAAACACCATATCCATAAATGAACCTTCTGTAATACCTCGAAAGACCTAAGACGCCTCTCAATTCCTTAAGAGTCTTAGGGATAGGCCATTCCTTCACAGTTTTAATCTTGGTAGGATTTGTAGCTACCCCAACATCAGATATGATGTACCCCAGGTACTTGATCTGATTAGTGCCAAGGCACATTTGCTTTTTCTAACAAAGAATTGAGATGCACGAATGTGCACGAAGGATATCTAACAGTTTTTTTCAAATGTCTTACATGAGAGGTTAGATCCCCACTATATACCTAAATGTCATTGAAAAAGAGTAATATTGATTTCCTTAGCAATTTCTCAAAGATGGCATTCATGATAGCTTGGAAGGTTGAAGAAACATTAATAAGGTCGAAAGGCATTACTAGATACTCATGATGCCCTAAATGGGTTCAAAAGGCCATTTTGTGGATATCCTTCTAATGCATTTAAATTTGATGGTAACCTAATCTAAGGTCAAGCTTGGTGAATACTTTGGCCTTTCCTAAGTTGTTAAGCAAATCTTCTATTAAGGAAATAAGGAATTAGTTCTTAATAGTAAATTTTTTGAAGGAGCGATAATTAACACACATTCTCTAACTCTTTTCTTTTTTTCTTTATGAGCACCATAAGGAGGCAAATTAGGACATGCTGGGTTGAATCACTCCTGCCTTAAGCATTTCTTGTATTAACTTTTCAATAACATCTTTCTAAAATGCTGGATAATGATATGGCCTAATATTGACTGGATTGCTACCTTCTTGCAACACATTTTATGGTCATATTGGCCTCTACTAGGAGGCAACGCTCGAGGCTTCTTAAAAACATCATCAAATTAAAGTAATAGTTGTTAGATGTTAGGGGTTATACTGTTAGTGGTCATAAACCATATGATGTAGCTACTTTTGTTTGGTAGGTCAGGTACTAATTGTAGCATGTATAGATCTTTTTGCTCTATGATCAATTGAAGAGGTTTCTTTTCTCCAATGATTTTCTTTTTAGCATCTACTATAGCAGACATTTGTACCCTTCTTCCCTTCCACATGAATTCCATGATTAAGTTCTTAGCATAAAAATGGATGATACCTACCTCTCTTACCCACTGTATACCATGTCACAACTAGTGAAGGGAATTAAAATTACATCAACTTCAAGCTCCAAACCTTGGGTCACCCACCTAAACCCATGGCAAGCATGTGTCCCCTTTAGTTGGTTGCCATTAGCTACTGTAACTACCATTGCATTTATGGAGTAAGCATTACATTTAGGAATTAAGGAAGCATTTAGGAAGTTATGAGAACTTCCTATATCAATCAAAATTTGTATAATTGTTTTTCCACACCTCTCCTTCATTCTCATAGTGGCATAAGAAGCATTCCCTAACATAGCATTTAAAGAGAGTGTAGGATTCTCATGAGTGCTTTATTTTGTCACACCTTTGATGTTGTCAACTCTTGATCCTACATATCCTTCTCATACACCTCTATATGGTACACTTATATTTTCTTACGCTAAGGGTAGTTAAGACCTGGAGTATATTTGTCATGGTAGAAATAACACAAATTTTTAGCTCTAAAATCTTCTAATTTAGCAGGAGTGAGCTTTTGTTTAAATTGTACAAAAAATCTCCCTAGGATTCCCTTTTGTTTATGGTCCACAAGGGTAGGAGTCAGCTTTACTTTATTATCCCACTTCTAATTCTTTTCCTTAATTATCTCACTCATTCCTCCTAGAGTCAATACACTATCAGTTTTTCTCGAGACCCCCATTCCAGTCATAACTCCTTTTTGTAACAATGCATAATTCATTTCTACCATCTTAACCAACCTGGAAGCTTCTAGTAAGGATTGTGGTTGCAACAATTTAACTCCCACTGATAACTCAAGTTTAAGAGTGCCTATAAAATAGCCCAATTTCTGATGCTCACTCAAATCCACCTACAAACTAGGTCATCAAACTTAGCCTGGAAATTAGAAAGTGATTCTAGTTGCCTTAGTTGCATCAACTCTTCTATCAGGTCATCATAAATCGACTTAAATCTAATTTTCACTACTTTTACAAAGATATCCTAAGAGATCCTTTATAATACCATATTATTCATGTTATCATACTCTCCTATTCAAGGCAATTTGTGCACATTCACGAGGCAAAAGCAAGGAAAAGTATGAAAATAATACACTTTTCTTGTGTTACGTTGAGGAAAATTTTTTCATCTCGCGTTACATAGGCCCTATGGATTATCCAACATTCTATGGTCATTTGCCATTTATATGAATCATACAGAACTCAAAACATCACATAATCCACAGTTTTCAAGCTCAAACCCCAAATTTTCACCAATCGTTATCGGACAACAAGTAGCAACTTTTAGGGGTAACTTTAAAAATTCATAACTAAATGTAAAAAAATTAAAATCATAGAAACCATAGCTTTCTGGAAAGCTCTAGATGTTAAATTCACATTGAAAATAATTTCAGGACATGAATATAGCCTTTGGACCATGTTTGATGACAAAATAGCCACAAAGGTCTGGCTGTCCTTGGTACTGATACAGTTTACTATCATAAATTTAAAAAATATCTAATTAATTCCACAAAAATAGTCTATGCAAACAATACCAATCTAGAAAGCTACATATTTTAGCTAGAGGGGAAAAATGGTTTCAAACCAAGCCAAGAGTATTTAGACCCCAAAAACTAATCAAATAGTAACATAGATTTGACTAGTCGCTTGGTACTAGATAGAAACTTCAAAAATTAATATCTCCCTCTCTAGACATCCAAGTGAGATGCTTTAAATTGAAACAAGTCACTGGGAATGTCTAGTTTGTTTTTATAAAAATTTATGGCAATTAGACATCATTTGCCTTATGAGTGACAGAATTTTATTTTGGACCAGAATGAATAGTACACTGAACCAAAACCAAAAAAATTCTCAATTTTGAAAATTCACCAAATATTCCATAGACCTTCAAAAATTTTTCACTTTAGCTTCTCAAAAAGCTCTCAACAAGCTCTAGGTGCGTACCAAAGTTCAAACTAAGAAGATGGACAAAAAGTGGTATAACTCACCAAAATAGTCAATTTTGCTCCATATGAGATACCAAATGTATCCAAATGGCCTCCTTTAATGTTTGGCACCTCTTGGATAAGTTTAAAAGTATGAATATGACTTGTATAAACTTCCCAAGTGGTCCTAAACCCTATGCATCTCATTTTGGTCACTCCACATCCAAGAATGCATAGTTGCATCAAGTCATCAAAGAGCCAATTTTACATTTGCATTGATTTAGTGTCACACATAGGCTATACAAGAGTCATACATCATATTACATTTTTTAATGGTCTTACAATAAAAAAATAATATATACAAAGCCACTTTGACTTTCAACTACAATTTAGACTACATAATAGGCAAAATAAGGTTTTTTATTGTTCTTGACTTGCATTTCCTTGTTTTTGAATACCACCTAGACAATTTAAGAGTGAGAGGAAAAAGGGAGTGAGATTCCAAGAATCTCAATAGCTCATACACCCATTCACACATGCTTTCAAAGCATACATACTTCAAGAACACAAATATGCAAGATGTCTCAAGCATATAACACATAAAACCATGTTTTCATGCCACTATCTCATATCAAATTCAAGAAAGAGCTCTAGGGACTTTTGGTTTTGCCTCACCCCATTTTTAGGACTTTTGGATTTGCCTCACTCTTGGTTTATGGACTTTTGACTTAGCCTCAACCGTCTAAGGGACTTTTGGTCTAGTCTCACCTATGCCTTGAGACTTTTAACATCTTCTCACCTACATTAAGAGATTTTCGGCATCACCTCATCCTTGTGAGCCATTTCCATATGCCAAGCCATTCAAGAACACACATTGGTATCAATGCAATCTCAAGGTATCAAGTGGCATATTCTCAAGTCATATAAGCAGGCATAAGCATCCAATAACATACATACACACAAGAATGCAAGGAGAATGAGGTGGAGAGCTACCTTTTAATTGATGCAAGCTTTCTTTGCTTGATTCCTTCTCTTTCTTGGCTTCACAAGGACACTTAGGTGGTGGGATGTTCTCTTGGCCTAAACATTACAAATAACATACAATCACATACTTGAAGCAAGCCAAGACACTAAATTAAAGCTTGAATATACACTTGATTTCATAAGTGGCAAAATAGTTTCATAATTAGCCTATTTTTCTTGCTATTTCTAGGCTTCTTGGACTAATTTAAGGTCCTTGGAGCCTTCACACATTCACTTGCATAATTGGAAACCCAAGTTGCTTCATAAGGCACCATTATGGACACCATTATTCCATCTCTCATTCTATAGCTCCTAAATTTTTTCTAATGGTTTCTCCCATCTTCTAACATCATATAAAGTCCCAAACCAAGGCTAAAATAAATTAAAACACTCCCTAGTCCTATAAACTTCATTTGGCCGAGACATAAGCACTAAAAAGGGTTCTTGGAGTTTTAAAATTTTCCTTGATGGGAGAGCCACTTGGGGAGGTTTCTAAAGGTCTTAGGAGCTCAAAAAAACATTCAAATAGCCAAAGAAACACTCACACAAAATCAGATTTTACAAAACCCTAAAGAACCCTACACTTTTCTATCTTGTTTTTCATGAGTTTTTCTTAGAATTTCTTGCCATATTCCATCTCCCTCTGGCCTGATTCCATTGTTTCTCTCTTGTTTTTAGATAGAAATCCCTCCCTTCTACTAGATCTATACAAGGCTGAAACCACCATCAAGAGAAGCAAGAGGAGAAAGCAAGATAAACATAAGTTTACCTTAAGTTTAAGGTTCTTTCCAAGCGCTTCTTTTCTTGGTTTACCTCTCCTCAAAATTTTTGAACTGCCCCTTTAGTTTTTGGACCAAAAATGAAACCAAACATCTCAAGAAAACCATCAAAAGAAAGTATGGAAGGAGAGGAGCAAGGTTAGAGGAAGAAAGAGCATGTTATTCCATGGATTTCTTACTTTTTCTTGGCTTTTCTCCCTTCTTCTTCTTCCTCTTCTTGTGTGCCTAAGAGAGCTACTATTTTTCTGTAATATGGGCAAAGGAAGTCATGCTTAAGAAGGTGAGAGAAGAAGGGAGAAGTGTGTGGGAGTTTCTAGAAACACACTTGTTTAAAAATTCCAATTTCCTCCTTCCGTAATGGTAATTTTGTTTCGGCTTTATTTTAGCTTCTTTTTTAGAATTGTGCTTTCCATTATAAATTCAAGTTTTCAATTTAATAAAATGCCTTTAGAATCACTCAAATTAGAGCTAAAACCTTCCCGAACGAATCTGTCAAAGTTTTGGCTCACTACATTTGAAAACATACACTAAAGGGGCTTTACTAGTCTTGTGACTTCCCATGGTTTTTAGGGCCTCTGAAAACCCTGGGCAACTTAAATTTCCCATTTAAAAAGCCTTCCTATATGTTTTTTTTCAAAAGTTACATTTATTTACGAAAATGCCATTACGTTTCATTAGTTTTCATCACAAATTGTTTCACCATCCTAGCTCTGTATTTCTTTCCGTCTAAGCCTAGAATTATCATTTTTAGGAGTATAGGACTCTCCCAAATTTTTTGGGACATTTTCTAGCTCATTTAAGAGGACTTGCTTTTATACTGCTCATTTCATTGTTTTATAGAAATCACGTTTGTTACATCCTCCATTCCTACTCCTCTCAAAATGTTGATACCACTTATATAAAGCCTCATCCAGAGCAAGGCTTGCTACTATTACTTTACTGCCCTTAGGAGTTCCATCCAACAGAAAGAAATGTTCATAATTTGAAATCCATCTAAAAACATTAGTGCTAGTAAATTTAAGGAAATCTACCTTGGTGAAGTGGGTAGAAACCTAATAATTTTTAGTTATTGAACAAGAATCACCAGAAGTAGTTTAATAGTCATCATGAGCATGCTTTCGTGTATGTCCCATCAGAGTCACTAGCTAAAAGGAAATCCCTCGTATCATTTCCTGCATTTTAGCCACCTGCATTTCCAACTCCACGATTCTCTGGTTAGCCTCCGTATGCAGGCGATCTTCTATATCACATAAGTTGCTTTGAGATCTCGTTCCTTCAGCCATTGGACCATAACTCTAATACCAAACTAATATGACTCTAAAATATGGATGAGAATTAGTGGGAAATAACAAAAAGAGAAGGATAGAGAGAGAAAAAGAGAGAGACAAGGGAAGAAGGAAGAGGAAGAGAAAGAGGAAGAAGAATAAGAGGACGTTAAGGATAGAATGGAATCACACAACACATGCCACCCTCTTTCGCTTTGGTGTATTTATCATAATATTCAGACAATGGTGATAGTCAGGTAGTTATAAGGAAATTTCAAAAATATCTGTACTAATAAATGTAAAAGATCAAAATACCCCTTCAGCTAATAAAATGCCCCTATCACTTTACTTCTTGAATTTATTTTATGTGAATTAGTCGCTAAACATAGAGTAAATATATTTGGTCTAATAAAGTGAATAACACATAATAAGTTTCAAACTTAACTAAAATCTTGTAAAAACTTTCAAAGACTAATTTATTAAATTAAAAAAAAAAATCTTGCCATTACCCATATTCATATAATCTCTTTTTAAACCTTTTATTTTCTCCTTTTGAAGGATTTTGTCTTTCCAGTGTGTACAAGAATCAGTGAAAGAGAAATTCTAATGGACAAAAAACCAAAGCCCCACTTGGTATCCTTTTAAATATCAATTGAAGAAATTAGGGGAATTAGTCGGTCATGACATAACACTCGAATTTGGTTCTTAGTCCATCAGGTGAAAATGAGATTTTGGAACATGAATAAAGGAGGCACAGAGAAATTAATGTAAGTAGAACCCCAAAAGACAGATAATTCATGTCTATTCAATATGAAATATTAAAGTTAGTGGTACTAGGTTCCAATAAACTTAGTAGTGACAGTGCCACCTAATTCTTGATGATTTTGATAGCAGTGTTCTTAAGTTTCCAAAAATATAATTTATGAGAACAAATACAAATTTTTTAAGAAAATGAAATTCACAATAAGAAATGACTCAAATTCTCAACATAGATCACTATATAACAATGTATTTTCAATCAGAGTGTTGAGGGGAGTGAAGGTTAGACCATAAAGAGATATTAGCGAGAGTTCCCTAGGCACTGGATGTGTTGAAAGTTATATTTCTAGTGCCTAAACCCTTAGCAATGTTGGTAACCCACCTAAAGAGTAGATAAGATATGATGCAGAGTGGTGGATGGCGTTCTTATGTGATTTTAGATATTAGACAGTGAAAAGGAGCTTCAAGGCTCAAAGTTACAAGACCAAGTTTGGAAATTTCAGACGAAGGCATCTTCTGTGTGTTTTTCATATTGGGTGGTAGATCATATTGGATAGAATTGAAGGGTAGCTCAGCAAGGTGAAGGTTATAATTAGTATTGGAGGAAATGGCATATTGAAGGCACTAAACGTTGAGGGGAGTGGAGGCTATGGTGATGGTGAAGTTAGATCTTTCCTAGATATGCCTTGTGAGTGCTAGGAAGGCTATAAGATGGCCATGGGCCAATTAAGGGTAACATCACAATATGCTCACTCTTCCTTTCTTTAGTCTCTCTATTGGAATTTGGCTAAGTGGCTTAGCTCACAATAGCACAAATTCAAGATAAGATTGTAGGGGATGTTTGACTCAAAGCCATAGTTGTGTGTTTAAGGATGTATATACTATTGTAATGTTTTCTTAAGTGGGTATCACCTTTTGTTTTATTTTCTAAAATATATGGGTTAATGAATGTCCCATTAAGGTATTTAGGTCCAAAATTTTTTGTTAAAGTAATCATTTAGTAATTGGATTAAGAACACATTGAATATTAAATCCAAGTCTAGTGAGTGGTTATAAAAATATAGGCCATAAGTTTTACTGAAGCCTATAATAGGAGAGCTTGGTAAGAAACTTTTTAAGGGTAGGTCCCCTCTCTAACCTTAATTTTAGTGTTTACTTTCTCATAATGGCTACTATAACATCTAAAGTTAAGGAAAGAAAGGCTAGCTAAGTCTTTTTATGGCTTAACTCAATGAAGAAGTTAGGTATGTGTGCAAGTCTCATTATTTATCATAACCGTGGTTATGAAAGTCTTTGTGTGTTCTTGTTTATACACTAGATTCCATTAATTATGTTATTGCATTTATATAAGTGATTGATAGTATGAAATTGATAATTTACTTATATGTATTACATGTGGTATTATAGCTTAGGGTGTGCATAAATTTAGAATCTTTTTCTTTTCTTAAAGATCCATATAAGTATAATTGTCTCCCTTCATGATTCCTTTGCATAAATTGTTTTAGGGATTTTAATTCTTGATTTAAAAATTTTATGTAGATATATAAATACTTTATTTTGAAATTGCATAGTTAAAATTCCCTCTTTGTAAATTTTTAAAGAAAATTTGACACTCTTGATGCATAAAATTTGATCATGTAATATATGGATTTTTTTTAATGCAATTCTTGTGTGTAAAATGTTTTAAACATGATTTGAAACTCATTTGAATGTTTTAATTGCCATAAAATCCCTTTGAGAAGTGCCAAATTGAAGAAAAAATATTTTTTAATCAATAAAGCTTTTAAGATCCAAAAAATGTATTCAATCTAACCTTGAATCATTTAAATCTTGCCTTTAGGTGAAGGAAAATCTTGATTAGGTTCCAAAATTGCTTTTGAGAGGGGAAAAATACGCCAAAAATGGCGTATTACATGCATGGGTCATGTTAGGTTTATGGATCCAAGCATTGGAAGTTGAAGACAACCTCTAGTTGTGTGAAAACAGGCCCACACATAGGCCTTCAAAGTGGGTGGTGTATGTGGGCCACCTCTATATCCTTTTAGGTGCTTTTTGTTGTATTGTGCTTTTCTTGTCATCCAAAATTTTTTAATTATTTTATTTTATTTTATCATGCTAAAAAAATTTATTTTTGATTTGTGTCTTTTCCTATATAAAGATCAAGTGTTTTATTTTTTATTTTTCAGGCAATAAATGGCACTAGAAAATTACAAAAAAATTTGGCATAGTATTTTCACCTATAAGAAATCTAATTTCAAGTTGTACTCTTCCTAGATGAGTGTATAAAATCCATACTCTTGCTTCGAAACTTGTATAGCCAAATGTTATAAAGTGTGGGTCCTAATTCTTGATTAAGGTAGTTGTTCACCTTTTAAATGCACCAATGGCTTATAATTTGATATTTTAGGGTAAATCCAGTATAGTATTCTATTTGATCAATCAAATTTAAAATTTTCTCCTAGTCTGGAATTTAATTTTGTAAGTTATGATGAATGTTTATCATCAAAGTGATTCATTTATTAAAATTTTACAAAATTGGCTAGTTTTCTTTGTGATAAGAGATAGGGCACTTATTTTAATGCAGTATGGGAATATTATTTTGTAAATTTACAAAATCATTTACTTCCCCCTATTGATGGAATTATTTTTGAATTATTAGACATAGTTAAATTCTGCTTATGTTGAACTTTGATGTAAATCATTTTTCATAACCGGTCGCCAGCTCAGAAAAAAGAGAAGGGTTGTATTAGGCAGTCAATAACTAATGTAAAATTTTGTCTAATCTTTATGATATAGATCATTGATGTATTAGAGGTAATGCTAGGTCATTGTCCTAAAGTAACACGCTGTATAGCTTGAGTATAGTGATAAATGAGCAAGAGTCACTACATTAACACCTGGGTGTAGTGAAAAATAAGTAAGGGTTCCTACATTTTCATGAGCGAATATGGGTAAAAAAATTAGTTCACGAGAATAACATTCATTTTAGAATTTGGAATATAGGTACACTTATAGATAAGTCAATGAAAATAGTAAATATTATGATTAGAAGGAGGATTAATTTTATGTGTCTACAAGAAATTAAATGGGTAGGAGAAAAAATGAAAAAATTATATAATTTAGGTTTTAAATTCCAGTATATTGGCAAGGCTAAATCTAAAAATGAGGTAAGTATAACTGTAGATAAATTTTGAAAAAATGTTGTGGTGGATGTAAAAGGATTAGGCGATAGATCATTGCATTAAAGTTTATAGTGGAAAGGAAAACCCTCAATATTATTAGTGCTTACGCATCATAAGTAGGGTTAGAAGAATATTACAAGGCAAAATTTTAGGAGGATTTACAATGTTTAATTCAGGATATACCTTTAGAAGAAAAGATTCTTTTAGGAGGAAATTTTAATGGTCACATAGGGAGCACATTTAAAGATTACAAGGGTATGTATGGAGGACATGGCTTAAGGGAAGCAAATGCAAAGGGTAAAACTATTCTAAACATTTCATTAGCGTTTGATTTTACAATAGTTAACACTTATTTTAGGAAGCATGAAGAGTATCTTATCATGTACAAAAGTATAAGGCCATGCTCTCAACTTGATTTCTTTCTTATAAGGAAATCAGATAGAAAACTTTGCATGGATTGCAAAGTTATACTTAGAGAGAATTTGACTACTCAGTATAGAATCTTAGTTATAGATGTCTGAGTTAAGAGGAAAGTAAAGAGTAAAAGCCAAGATAAGGTGTCAAGGATAAGTAGTGGTAATTGAAGGAGGATAAAGAAAAGAGCTTGCAGAGAAAGATTTAGGAGGAAGGATCTTGGTAGACACAAAGAAGTGCTAACGATTTATGGGATGAGATGGATAAAGAGATTAGGAAGGTGGCAAAAGAGATAAATCAAAAGACTTTGGATCGAGGGATAAAAAATCTTGGTGGTGAGATATAAGTATTCATGATAAGTTTAAGGTTAAAAGGGAGTGTTATAAAGCATGGTCTTTATATAAAAGTGATGAAAATTGAGAAAAATATAATATAACTAAGAAACATACCAAGAAGGTAGTGAGTGAAATGAAAATTAGGACATTTAATGGGTTATACCAATCCTTAGGTATTTTAACTAGAGAGAGACGTATCAACAAGCTACTTAAAAGTAGGAAAAGAAAAGCAAGAGACATGGGCTAAGTGAAATATATTAATGATGAAGAAAAAGAAGTCTTGATCACAGAACAAGATATCAAAGAATGGTGGAATGGTTATTTTTATAAACTATTTAATAAAGGATATGAGATTTTATTGCACATGGATAGGTTAGGCATTAAAAAAAAGGACCAAAATTATACTTTTATCATAGAATTCAAGAGTCAGAATTAAAGAAACATTAAAGCTAATAGATAATGGCAGAGCAGTTAGATCGAATAATATACCCATTGAAGTATGGAAATGTTTAATTATGAAAAGTATAAGTTAACTCATAAAGTTATTTAATGAAATTATGAGATCTAAAAAAATATTAAATGAATGGATAAAAAGTACTTTAGTCCTTATTTATAAGAACAATGGGGATATACAAAACTATGCAAATTATAGAGGAATTAAGCTTATGAGCCATACTATGAAATTATAAGAGAAGGTAGTTGAAGGAAAATTAAGACAAAAGACTCGAATTACTAAGAATCAATTTAGTTTTATACCAGAAAGGTTGACCATGAAAGCGATATATTTGTTGCAAAGATTGATAAAAAGATATTAAAGGAATCAGAAAGATTTATATATGGTGTTCATCGATTTAGAAAAGGCATATGATAGGGTGACAAGAAAGGTTTTATGGAAGGCTTGGAGAAAAAAAGAGTTCGTATGACTTATATTCGAGCAATTTAGAATATGTATAATAGGGTTACAACTAGTGTTATAACAAAAAGTGAACTTACAAAAGATTTTTTGATAATTATTGGTTTATATCAGGGTTTAACTTTGAGTAATTATCTTTTGACTTTAGTCTTAGATGTACTCAATGAACATATCCAAGAACCGATGCCACAATGCATGCTTTTTGCATATGACATAGTCCTAGTTCAAAAACTGATGAAGGAAATAAATAAGAAGTTAAAAATGTAGAAACTAGATTTGGAAGCACATAGATTTCATTTAAGTAGAAGTAAAACGGAGTATATGGAATGTAAATTTAATAAGAAACAAACTAGTTTTAGTGCAAATGTAAAAATTAGAGAGCATACCATACCACAAGTTATAAAGTTTAAATATTTTAGATCCATTATATAACATGACAGGGAAATAGAGAAAAATATAAAATATAGTATTCAAGCGGGATGGATAAAATAGAGGAATTCTTTGAGCATTATTTATGATAGAAGAGTACCACTCAAACTTAAGGGTATATTCTATCACATAGCTATTAGGCTTGTAATATTGTATGGAACTGAATCTTAGGCAATAAAAACTCAACAAAAAAAAAATAAGTTCAATGTTGCAGAGATGAAAATGTTGTATTGGATGAGTGGACACCCTAGACAAAATGGAATTAGAAATAAATGCATTAGAGAAAAAGTAGAAGTTGCTCCTATTATGAAAAAGATTGTAGAATCACGACTTAGATGGTGTGGGCATGTGTGGATGAGACCGATAGAAGTCCTAATTAGAAGAGTAAACTAGATGGAGAGTAGTCTAATAGTCAGAGGTAGAGGGAGACCAAGAAAAACTATAGAAAAAACTATTAAGAAAGATTTAGACTTAAATAGTTTATCTAAAAATATAATTTATGATAGGACTTTATGGCATCGATTGGTCCACATGGCTGGCCCCACTTAGTAGAAAAGGGCTTTGTTGTTATTGTTGTTGTTGTATTAGACATAGTTACTTGCCTAAAGGGGATGATTGTATATATTAGTTTTTATACCACATGAAGTATATAGGTAGAAATACATGGTTGAAAGGTCCATCTACCTAAATGGGTAACTCCTTTTAATTTATTTATTTCCTTGATGGTTTGGGATATATATATATATACATTGAATGGTCTATTTGCCCAAAGGGGATGAATTGTTCAATGTTATGAATATTCCTTTTTTATTATTTACTTTATATAAAAGAGAAGCTAAATTACAAGTCATGCTTTCCACCCAAAGAGGAGTTCATAATGATGCGCATAGTGCTTTTTATGAATAGCTTATCGAGGTTTTGAGCTATGTAATAATTGCTTACTAAACTAACCATGTTGTGAACAACACCACCACCACTGTAGAGGTCTTGATTGGTTCCAATTATAAAAAATGGAAACAAGATGTAGAGTTTTCCCTTGGAATAGTAAATATTGACATTGCATTGTGTGTTAGTGAACCTCCAAAACCCACTAAAAAGAGTAGTACAAAGGAAAAAGAATACAATACTAAATAGGATTAATCTAATCGTCTTAGCCTTATAGCCATAAAGTGGTCTACTCTTGAACATATCATGAGTGGGTTACCAGATACCATTAGTGTCAAAGAATTCTTCACTACTGTAAGAAATTTCACTTGACAAAAAAGGTTGAAGCTAGGCAATTGATGAGTGAGCTAACATCTATGAAATATGACAGCACTAAGGGAGTAAAGGAATACATCATGAAGGTGGTACATGTTCAAATTAAACTTAAGGCTCTAACATTCCTCTTCCTAATAGTTTTGTCATTTATCATGCACTCATTTTGCTCATGCAAGAGTTTAGTCAAATTAAGACTGCTTACAACATGCAAGACCAAACATGGGGTATTTATGATCTAATTTCCAAATATGTAGTTGAGAATGAAAAGCTAAAGAGAGAGGAAAGTGAGATGACTCACTTTGTTTCTCACAAATAGACCAAATTTTCATAAACAAAGTCTCATGTTGTCAGGAAAGATCAAGAATTCAAAAGGCATGGTAATAGTAGAAACAATAAAAATAGAGGGATCAAGGACAAGTTAGATGACTTAAAGAAGAAGGACCATAATGTAATACCATATTCATATAGCATTAAATTTGTAGCATAAATAGCCTAAGCATATATTTTCATAAAATCAATACCTTTAGAAGTGGAAAGTGTCGACATTATAAGTCAAATTAATTCATTTTTTATTTAATGGATCATTTGGGGTTACCAACTTCATCTTCCATCCTTAATACACTTATTCATACAGAAACATCATAAATTAAGGCATGGAATTCAGGTTTGGAGCATACAATTCAAGACTAGTCAATTTCTTAAACTTCCATGCATTTCCATATTTTGAACCAATTTTCAAAAATTCAAAGTTTAAGTTAGAAAATTCCAAATCATGCAAACTAGAACTTTTTAGAAAGCTCAAGACATCATCTAACTACTATAAAAATTTTAAACCAAAACAATATCATTAGCCAACAAAAATCTAATAGAATAGTAGCTGGGTTAGAATCTCACACTAGTGCAAACCTAGAATTTAAAAAATTCATATCTCATTCTACAAAGCTTCAAATTAGGTTATCTTAGTGGCTATAGAAATTTTATGATTTCAACTATATACCTATAAAATTTCATGAGTATTGAACTTCATTTATCCCTTAAAAGACACCAAAAATTATACTGACCAAATGAATAGTATACTAATTATTTTTGCAAAATTTAGCCAACTTAAAAAAATCATAGTAAATTATGTAGAGATCTAATTTTTTTTTTTAGCTCTATGGAAATATCTATATGAAATCTAAATGCCTACCAAATTTCATGCCCAAAACCTTCCATTTGGTCTAGTTTTGGTTTAAGGCAAAATTATGGCTCAAAATGACATCAACATGGTATCAAATGGTCCAAAATGGCTTCCCACTTGAACTATGACCATTGAGCACGTCCAAAACCTTAAACACAGTATATAGAAGCATCACAATAGATATAAATCATCATAGAACTCAAAACCACTCCCTCACATGATCAAATACACATGCATCACATGGCACAAGTATGTCAAACATTAAAGATACCATACATTTGGTCCTAAATAAAGTTCATACAACATATTTATATACTTTTACATATGAATGAGGGTTTACATCTCATGAATAGCAATTACATTCATACTTTGACATCAATTTGCATAAAATCTTATTCTATTATCAAAGTAATATATCTCAAGCTTCTTGGCCTCTATTCTTAGTTCCATGAGCATAATCTAGACATGATTAGACATAAAGTGGGGGAGAGTGAGATTTAAAGAATCTTAATAGCTCATTTACCCTTTCAAGTAGGCATAATGACATGTTATCATGTCAAAAAACACAATTATGCATCAAATGCTTCCAAGACCAAACTTAAAACATATTTTCAAAGTCACATAAACATATTAAAATCAAAATCAAGCTATAGAAATTTTGGTTTAGCCTTACCCTATTATTTAGGACTTTTGGATTGGCCTCACCTACTTTTTAGAGGCTTTTGACTTAGCTTCACTCATTCTTGAGACTTTTGGCCTTATCTCACCCATTTTTAGGAACTTTTAGCTTCACCTCACCCATTCCCAGGGACTTTTAGCACAATCTTACCCATCAAAAGCAAGCTCACATTCCAAACACAATTCAAGAAATATAATGGTACTAAAGTATCAAACCAATAGCTAAAGGCATGTTTCATTATTCAAATACATACAAGCATTTAGTGACAATTAAACAACCAGTAAATGCATATAAGAATAGATGAAGAGTCAAGAAGCACAATTTCTCTCTTTGATTCCTTAGCTTCTTGGTTTGGCCTCACACACACACTTGGAGGAGGCTTAGTTTGCTTAGCCTAGACACAAAAAAAAAAGACACAAACACATCAATGGAACCATCTCCAATCTCACACAAAACCTACATAAGCCACTTTTAGCTTATAGCATGCATATAGTTCCATACAAGGGCATAATGAAGCAACTCATATAATCCATGATCTTGGCTCCAATTTCTCATTCAATCTAAGTCACAAGACTCCATTTAAAATCATTAGAGTCATCATTAACTCAATTCAAAGAGTTTAATACTAAGTTGTTTCTTTGTGCATAATAGAACTTTAAACTTTCAACTTTCAAAATATGATTTCTAAATTCAAACCAATGATTCCTTTAGTGTCTATAATTCATATCTAGGCCATTTCTATCGTTGAAATTAAAAAAAAAAAAACTCTCCTTAAGTGCATGGTTCCTCCCTTGGTCGAGACATGGAGTTAATGGAGTATCCATAAAGTTTTGTTGATTTTCCTAAAGAATTTGTCACTTATGGAGCTTCGTAGATGTCTTGAAAACTCAAACATGCTATTACACAAATTAAATCATCACTAGAAAGCTCCATAAATCCCTAAGTACAACAAAAACCTTAATTTCTATAACTTGTTATCTATTGGTTCTTTTTTAATCCTATTGCTTCCATATGATTCCTTAGGCTTCAAAACCCCAATTTCTATCAAGTTTGGATCAAAATCATATCTTCTACATATGCCCCTAGGTTTGGCCGAAATGATGCACACAAGAAGAAGCCAAGAAGAAGTAGTTTCAACTATAGTTTCTTACCTTGTTTCAAAGCTTCCTAGAGTTCCTCCAAATTCTCTCTTCTTTCTACTGAACTAGCCATAAAAAATCACCATTTAGGTTACCAACACCATGAGAAGAGAGAGGAGAAAAAGTTTAGTGAAGGAAGAAGTATGAAAAAGCGATGATTTCTTACTCTTTTTGCTTGAAATTTCTTCCCTTCTCTTTTGCTTGTTGTGCGCCACTTCAAGGTGAGTAAGTTTCTGGTTTGAGGTAGAACAAGGTTGATTTAGAAGTTTGGAGAAGGTGGGGTGTCATATATAAGAAGAAGAGGGCTTAATTATAACATTTTCTAAATTCCCATTTTATCCCTCAACTTGGTTTTCCTCATTTGAGCTTATTTTAACTTCTTTTTAAGAACCATATTTTTTATCATGAAATTTAGGTCATTTAATTCATAAAATGTCTTTGGTTTCACTCAAATTGGATTTAAAACCTTATCAAACCATTCGGTCAAAATTTTGGCCAATCAATAACTAAAAATGCATACTGGAGAGGTTTTAACCATTTTAGTGGTTTCTATAGTTTTTAGGACTTTTGAGAACCTTGGAAAACTCAATTTAGTTATTTAAAACTCTCTACTTTGAGTTGTTGGCATGTGCTTAATTTGAATCAAATATTGTTGATATCCTTTTAGACTCCGGTAGCTTAACAGTGGTACTTTTGTTTATGTTACATTTATATTCTACAATGTTTAAGAAACAACAAGAGACCAAGCAAGAAGGAATCTAGACTTAAAGTTAGAAATGGAGCTAATATTGTAGTAGAGCTTATTAGAAGTACTGTTTTGTTATTTGGTTCTAATTTTGAGTTAGTTTTAGAGAACATTTTTTATATTCCCTTTTTTAGAAGGAATTTAGCTTCTTTTTCTTTACTTAATAAGGCTAGATATTATTTTAATTTTAGGAATAAAAAGGTCAATATTTTTTATGATTCCAAGATAGTTGACAGTTACATTTTAGTTGATAGATTGTATAGATTACGTTTGTCTCCCATTAACAACTATATATCCTTCAATGTAGAAAATTTTATAGCTAAAAAAACCATAATAAAAGAAAAATCCTTTATGTTATAGCATAAGTGTTTAAGTCACATTTTGAATGAAAGGGCTAAAAGATTGATTAAAAAAATGATACATTGACCTCTCTTGACTTGGGAAAAGGGACTTGCATTGACTATGTGAGAGGAAAATTGAAAAAATCCAATAAGAAGAGTGCGAAGTAGTAAAAATCTCCTTGAAGTAATTCACATAGACATTAGTGGGCCATTTTTTACTATTATTTATGATAACAAATATTTTATCACCTTCATCGACGATTTCACACATTATGGTTATATCTTGTAATTGAAGAAAATTTTGATGCTTAAAAAATGCTCAAAATCTATCGCATTGAAGTTGAGAGACAATGAGGGAAAGTTATCGAAATAGTAAGATCTAATTGTGAAGGAGAATATGACAAGAATGGATAATAAAAAGGGCCTTTTGCTAAGCATTTGCAAGATTATGGTATTATAGCCAGTACACCATGCCAGGAAGTCCTGAATAAAATGGTGTAGCAAAGAAAAGGAATCGCACACTTATGAATATGGTTAGAAGCATGATGAGTAGGTCTAACCTATCCATTTTTTAATAGGGTTAAGTAACAAAAACTGTCATTTATATTCTTAATCGTGTTTCTAGCAAATTGGTGCCTTATACAACTTTTGAATTATAGATTAGTAGAAAGTTGAGTTTCAATCATTTCAGCACTAGTTAAAGTTAAGATCTATAATCCTTTTAAAAAGAAGACAAATTCCAAAACCTCACATTGTTTTTTTGTTGGATACCTAGAGCACTCAAAAGAGTACGGATTTTATTATCCTACCCAAGGCACCAAGATTGTTTAGTTGTTAACAACAAAATTCTTATAACTAGATAAAGCATATGTGAGTTGTTCTTAAATCTTTTTAACTGAGTGAACAAAGTAATTTTATTTCCATTCCTTTATCACAATTTGATGACATCCTCGATCACTTGAATCGATTCTAAAAGCAATAGAACCAATCCACTAACATAAGATCTAGTTGTGTCTTTAAAAAGGTCTCATAAAGAAAGAAGACTAACAATTTCATATGGTTATTACATCTAGATTGGTGAAGCAGATTTTGACATTAGTTAGACTATGGATCCTTTCCCATTCAATGATGCTATTACTAGTCCTCAATTGGACAAATGGGTAAGTGCAATGAAGAATGAAATGAATTCTTTGACGAAGAGTGGAGTTTGGAAGCTAGGTCAATTACCTAATGGCTATAAGCCAATTGGTTGCAAATGGGTACTTAAAGCCAAGAAAGACTTTAAAGGACAAATTGAAAGATTCAAGGCCAGATTGATGGCTAAAGGCTTTTCAATAAAAGAAATGATTGATTTTACTGAGGCATTTTTACCAGTATCCATTGATGACTCCTTTAGAATTATTATGGCCTTAGTGAGCCATTTCAACTTAGAATTTCATCAAATAGATGTAAAGATAGCTTTTCTTAATGGAAACCTTAATGAAGAAGTGTACATGGAGCAACCACAAGGTTTTAAAGAAAAAGGTAAAGAACGTATAGTGTGCAGGCTTAGAAAGTCAATTTATGTTCTTAAACAAGCTTCACACCAATAGTTTTTGAAATTTGACAAGGTTATGACCTCATTTGCCATCGTTGAAAATAAATTTGATCGATCTGCTTCAAGAAGTAAAACTTTTATTGTCTAATACTTTTAACATAAAGGATTTTGGAAAGGCTTCCTATGTTTTAGGTATTGAGATACATTATGATAAAACTCACAGTGTCTTAAGACTATCTTAAAAGCATACATATATTGTGTGTTGAAGTGTTTTAACATGTAAAATCATAGGGCTGGGGATATGCTTATCATTGAAGGTGATAAATTGAGCAAAGCTCAATGTCCAAGAAATGTAATTGAGAAGGAAGCTATGAGAAATATCCCATATGGTATTGTGGTAGGAAGCTTGATGTATGCACAAGTATGCACTCAACTAAATGTTACTTTTACAACAAATGTCTTAAGTTGATATCTTTTTAATCTTGATTTTGATCATTGCGTTACAGCTAAGAAAGTTATAAGGTATTTGCAAAACATGAAGAAATTTATGCTCATCTACAGAAGAGTTAAAAGCATTGAATTGATAGGTTATTCAAACTTTGCTTTTACCAGTTGTTCAAATAATTTAAAATCCACTTCTTATTTCATTTTTATGTTTACTAGAATTGTAGCTTCTTGGAAGAGTGTAAAACAAAGCTTGACTACATCATCAACCATAGATGCTAAATTTGTGGCTTGTTATGGAGCAACACAGTGAGTTGTTAAGGTTAAAAACTTCATATCAGAACTTTGCATGATTGATTCCATTGCTAGACCACTGGTCAGTCATTTTGATAATAATGCAGCTATGTTTTGTTATAAGAATAATAAAATTAATAATGAGTATAAGCATATGGTGATCAAGTATCTCATAGTTAAGGGGCCAGGTGAAGAAAGGCAACAGTATTATAGAATTTATAAATATAAAATTAATGTTAGTTGATCCCCTAACCAAAGGACTAAGACCTATACAGTTTAGGAAAAATGTCAAAAACATGGGTGTTCTAAAGTCTTTTGATTTTTTGGGTTAATAGGAGTTTGGTGCATTCTTATTTTTTGTATTGACTCTTGATGATAATTTTTGATTATGTGGTTAATTTTTACTTTGCCTTAGATTTTTATACATAATGTATTATATTGTTGCATCATTAATTTAAATATTTTATTGATAATAATCTATAGTGATGCTTTACTTGGGTAAAAATGAAATATAACATTTCTCTTAAGAATAAGGTACAATGTCTATCTTAAACATGACAATTTTATTAACCTTGATATGTCTCAGTCAAAATTATATTGTATTCTTAAGATAAAGGCTATTTGAGACATATAGGCTTTGAAGCCTATTGATTTCTCATACCAATTGAGCATAAAGATTGTTGAGAAATCATATAGAGGACTAATAAGAAATGATGCATTATCAATTACTTAAGAGTTATTTCTTGCCACACTTTTAGACTAGTCATTCATGTCAGTGTAAACATTAACGTGTGTAAACATGGATAGAGAGTATGTTAATAAAGGACATATCAATTCCATTATCCCATGTTGATGGATGTATTAGACCAAATTGTGTTCGTTGTGTTATCTTAGGACCATTTTTAAGGATGTGTATATAATGTTATTTCGTTAGCTGAAGAATCATTTTATAAAATAAGTAAATTTGTTTTATAACAATTAATGTAGCTTAAGTGGGAGAATATTGGAATATTTTTTTAAGTGAGCTCACATTAATTATCTCCTTTTGTTTTATTTTCTAAAATACATGGGTTGATGAATGGTCCATTAAGGTATTTATGCTCAAAATTATTTATTAAAGTGATCATTTGATAATTGGGCTAGGCATACATTGAATATTAAATCTAAGTCTAATGAGCAGTCATAAAAGTGTGGGCCATAAGTATTACTAAAACCGATAATGGAGGACCCAATAAGAAACTATTTAAATTAAGGCTAGATCCCCTCTCTAACCCTAATTTCAATGTTTACTTTCCCATAACGGCCACTACAACATCTAGAGTTAAAGGAGGAAGAGCTACCTAAGTCTTTTTATGGCCTAACTCAGTGGGAGAAATCAAGTATGTGTACAGGTCTCATTATTTATCATAATCATAGTTATGAAAGCATTTGTGTGTTTTTGTTTGTGTATTAGATCCCATCAATTGTGTTATTGCATATACACAAGTTATTGATAGTATGAAATTGATAATTTACTTATATATATTATATATACATAGGGCATGAGGCTAAAAACCTAAGGCTATTAAACAAATCTTATTTTTTAGGACAAGGGTGTTTGGCAAAAATAAGACTAGTAGTTAGAGTTAGAGGATTCATATGTCTATATGGTGTAATCTTGAGGATTTGAGACAAGTTCCTAGTGTAGAAGAAAAAGTAAATGATGTCTTATTGCATACAAAAAAAACCTTAAGTATCTGTGATTGGTCCAATTTATCATATCAACACTATTTTTGAAATATGTTATGTCTAAATCAAGGTGAAATTCAACATCTATTATTATACAAAGCAAACCAAAAGGATAATCACTAACTATTAAATGGAGATAAGTGTCTAGAAATTGGAGACTAATACAAGTGTCACATTTTGAGTTGCCTATCATAATTAATATGTTGAAACTGCCATGGAAGTTGAGTTAACATATAAATATCAAATTCAGAGCAAATTAGAGCAAAAAAAATTTTAAAATCAAGATGAGTTATCTTTGACACATAAGATAACTTGAGAATATCCTTATTGGACAAGCAATTTGTATGTGTATATACACACTTTCTTAAGGCTTTAAGAATAAGAATGTTCGTAGGAAATCGTGCATAATTATTGTGATTTAAGTTTGGTAAGAAACAAATTAAACTTAGAAAATTGTATTGAAAATTAATTGTGATCATTTTCTTTATTATTATTATAATCAAAGCTACAATTGGAGTTACCTTGAACTATTATTTTTTTAAAACATTCTATAAACTTAGTTTTTTTAAGATTTTAATATTTGAACTGCTACTATCTGTTTAATGTGATTTGAAAGATTGAAGTCATTTTGTACATGAAGCACTTTTTTCAATAGAAACATTAAGTAGCTTTTTGTTACTAATTCTTTGAGGATCTAATTACAACAAAAATTGTATAAATAGTCCATATAAATACTAATAAAATCATAATATTTGTAATATTTATTATATAGATTAAATGTTTATATAATATAATATCTTAGTTTATTTCTAATTTAATTTATTTCATTCAGTTTAAATGTACTATTTTTTAGGCCACCATTATATGATTGGCACCAATTTGACATTGAATGTTTTGACCAACTACAATGGAATGTCAACCCTCTCAGTTTCATGAGGTTAAAGATTTTCATTTCATTTCTCGTTTTAAAAAATCCTTTTTTTGGTTCAATTTTTTGTAGAAATAATAGGAAAATAATTGCTAAAAGGCGGACGAGAGTTAGTAGCCAATTTGGAGATGTATTATATTGCTGTCATTTTCTGTTATTGAAGAAAAGATTTGGTGCCAATATTAGCACAATTCAAGCCTAGTTTGGTAGTAAGCATTCAAAGTTGTTCCTGAAAAGCCTGTGACCCCACCTTTCGGTCAAATAAAAGGAGACCAATTAACTGTGTCAACTTTTAGATGCCATCTCATGCTAGATATATCCATTCTCTAATTCATTTTCATTTGAGTAGCATACGTTCTATTTGTCAATGAATTAGCTTAATCGATGCAACTAAAAAAAAAAGAAAAGAAAAAATAGATGAGACTTTCACAATCATTCATGTTGGATAGGACTGAAATGTCATATATATATATATATATATATAAGGGTTTATGCAAACTACTTATTAGACACATAAAATATTTGTTACACAAAAAAAATCATATTTCAAAGTTGTCAGTCAACTATCAGGTGATTAATCTGTAAATGAATTCCCACAAGCGTACTAGCCACATAATATTATAAGAGTGAGTAGAAAGCATCATCTCACAAAGAAAACTAATCAAATATCAATTTTTCTAATTATTCTTATTATTTAGAAAGATAAAAAATTCAAATAATTATTAAGTACGAAAATAATGCAACTTGGCATGTGATTAGTGTAAGGCCCCCTTTCCCTACCCCTCCCCCTAAAAGGAAAACCATCCATTGAAGGAAAGTGGAAAATTAAAATTATTAAATGAAACATTATGTGAAAAATTCAAGATTACATTAGTTTTTTAGTTTTTTGGGGTCATTAATGAGTTAATTATTTTTGCATAAATTATGAACAACTATCTTTTTTTCTTTTCCCTTGGGGATAAGGTTGAATTGATTTTATAAATAAAAAGGTAGAAGTGGTATATTTATTTTTTTAAAGTTTAAACTATATATCCATTATAACAAAGTAGCATTTCTAAGTTTTAATTTTTTAAGATTTTATTTTAAAATTCATAAATACTGTAGTCTTTCCAATTGAACCATGAACCTCTAAAATTGTTCAATCAGAGAATATTTTGTGGGAAAACCTCACTAAATTTAATGGAATTAAATTATAGGATAGTGTTGTAATAACAAATCTAATCTCTGAGTAAAATGTCAAATGTATCGCTTGCAAAAATGAATCTATTGAATGGTTTAATTTGCTTACCAAGCCTTTTATGTAAAATGTTGACTTGAGATAATTTAACTCATTATTAATTAATTTGTGTTATATTAATTAATTTGTTACATTATTGAAAGTATTGATTAAGCCTTTTTCTAAGAAATTAAACTATTTAAACTTGTCTCTTAATGAGAAAAAGTGCAAAGTCTTTGGAAATCCTTTCAACATGTTGGTCACTAGGAGTGTTAAGGGCTCGACTGTAAAGACTCTTATTATTCCTCCTTCAATGACCCTGGCCAAGGTTAATATGGGAGAAAAGCAAAAGAAAATGTATCCAATGCCTTAGGCTCTCAGTGTTAGAGTCTCCTCTAATAGCTCCTTTTGGAATCAAGGTAGGAGACAAGATGGTCCCTTCAAACGTGACATTAGTTAAAGCCCTCAGTGAGGGGATCAAAGGCATTACCATTACTACAAGGGAAAGGGCGAGCTTGGGGGGAGAGTCCTTCAGCTTGGCTTCCTAAGCATGGCATGGTAGGAGGCTAAGAAAGTAATGAATATCATTGAAGGGAAGTATGGTGACTCTTCGTAAGTTCACGAAAGTGTTGTCCATTCTTGAAACATAGAAACAATTGATCTTAAAAGGCCTTTTTATTGAGAAATTGTTGGCTAAAAGGCCAAATTCCTTGATTGAAAAGGCCACATTCTTGAGCGTTCTTCTTGAGGTAATGGAATTTGGGATTTTAGTTTTTCACTATTGCATGCTTGATCTTTATTATGATTTCACCTCTTTTATCTTTGCAAGCTTCCTTTGCATCCTAACCTTTTAAGGAGAAGAAAGAGTTTAAAAGGATTATTGAATAGCTTCATAAGCAAGTGGTAGAGTTACCAGTGATTTGCCAAAAGCTGTAGTCGATGTTAAAATAGCTACAAGCAAGATCATGCATTTAAAGCACTCTAATGATGAGCTCACTATGAATTAACTAATGTCAATCGTGAACTTGTGCAAAGGGCTACAAAAAATGTTGGGAAATAGAAGGCCCCTAAAGAAGAATGTGTAACAACCTTAACTCCTAATTATAGTGATTAAACTTAATTACATAATTAATAATCATAAATTAAGATTTAAATTCAATACAAATAGAAATCTAGGAAAATTATTGAGGACATTTGAATCTTACTATTCTTAGGGATCATTATTTAACAAGCAAAGCAATTTAAGCCTATAAGAAATTTAAGTCATCAATTATATCCTTCATATCATGTTAACATTAACTTTACATTCACAAAACTCCATTATAATTGTTCCTAAGTCATGACATACCTTTAACCTTATAAAAACTAAGTTTTAGAAGCTAGAAATAGGAGTTCAGTGTTTTAGGCCATGACTTGGGCATTTTTGTCATAGTTAAGTTGGCTATTGGAATCTAAAAACTAAGATTTTAGACTTGCACCACGACTTAAGTGATTATTAGAGCTCAAAACCAAAAATACACAATTTATGTTATGACCTAGGCCTTCCACATCGCAGTGAAGTTACCCTCTGGACCCTACTATTCAAAATTTCTCGATTTCCATCGTGGCAAGGTGAGCTACTAGAACTTGGTTTTGATGGAGAATCCTTTAATTACTTTTATCTTAATAGAGGGCTTTGTCCAAAAGACCAAAAAAAAGGAACCTATTAATATATATATATATATATATATATATGCCTTCAAAGAAAAGTTGCCCATCAATTATTTTTCACAAACCATGTAAATCACAACCACCTTAGGTTGCATGCATTTTTCTTTTTGGTGATCTTTTTTCATTATTATTAAATATCCCTCTCCCTTTATTGATTTTTATGCAAATTCATGGAAGGCCTCACCTAGTTTTTATTATCTATTGAAGAATTATCCTATTTACTTAAAATGGTTGAACCACTGTGATACTAGTATATTTTGAATGTGGCCAACATTCAACTTGGATACTTTGCATTTAAAAGGTAAATACATGGCATATAGTTGAAGAGAGCTAGATTGAGGGAGTTTAGGCTAAGCAACTTCTAACATTAGAAGTTCAAAAGAAATTCTTCTAAAGGATTTATTTGTAGTCAACATTTTCTCTTGAGATAAGTTTTTGAGTGGAAAAACAAAGGAAATGACCAAAAAAATGGGCTCTGATATTAATTATGACAATTAAAAATGATAGCCATATAAAGTTAAATGCAAATGGATGAAAATAGTGAGGAGAAACTCACTTTTGAAGTTCAGGCAACATAGGGAAAGAAATCAAGAAATTTGAATATATAGTAGCTATACATAAATGCTACAAATCTAACTATTTATAAAGAAATAATTTCTAAATTAATTTTAGCTAAAAAACAAGGATTCCACAAGCTATATGTTCAATGGTTAGCTTGGAATTCCACACTCCCCTTCAAGTTATGAGGAATATATCCATCATACCTAACTTGGATAAATGATTATCAAACTAAGTTATAGGCAAGGCTTTAGTTAACATATATCTAGTGTCCACTATTTCTTGATCGATTTTTTCCTTTGATAAGGTGATGACCAATCTCTACATGATTCATCCTATCATGATGAATCGAATTTTAGGATGAATCGAATTTTTGGCTATGCTAATAGCTGCTTGGTTATTACAAAACAACTTTATAAAGGTTGTAGTTAGAATTAGAGTTCCTTAAAAAGTCAAATTAAATAAATTACTTCACAAATCCTATGTGTTGTAGCTTTGAATTAAGCTTCAGCGTTACTTAGATAACGTGTTGTTTTTTACTTCGTTATATGATGAAATTTCCCAAACATAGGTGTAATACTCAAAAGTCAACCTTTATCAATGAGAGATCCTACCCAGGTAGCATAAAAAAAAAATTCTACACCTTAGTTGTTTCCTTTCTTGAAAAATAGGCCTTTCCTTAAGTCCTCTTCAAGTACTTCAATATCTTGTTTATAGCCTTTATATGCTCTTTAGTGGGATTATTCATAAATTGGCTTGTCACACTTATAGCAAAACTAGTATTTGGCCTCGTGTGTGAGAGATATATTAGTTTACCCACCAATCTTTAATACATCTCTTTATTTATAGGGACAATGCTTCCCCTTGAGCCCACTTTATTAGAGGAGTCCATAAGTGTGTTTGCAAGTTTACATTCCAACATACTAATCTCCTTTAGCAAGTCAAGAGTATGTTTTCATTAGGAGATAATGATCCCTTTACTTGCTTTAACTACTTTCGTTCCCAAAAAGTATTTCAAGGCTTTTAGGTCCTTAATCTTAAACTTCTTGCTTAAGACACCTTTAAGATGAGACAACACTTCTTAATGATTTCCTATAACAATTATATTATCCATATAAGCTATTAGGACTATAATTTTATCACAAGCAAACTTCTTGATAAATAAAGTGTAATTTGTTTAGGCTTGTGAATATCCCAAATTCTTGATAACCTTGGTAAAACTCCCAAACCATGCTCTTGGGAATTGTTTGAGCCTACAAAGTGATTTACTAAGCCTTTACACAAGGTTGTCATCATTAGGAAGTCTTAAACTAGGAGGTACATCTATATAAACCTTTTCTTCAAGATCTTTGTTTAGGAATGCATTTTTGACATCTAATTGATAAAGTTTCCAATCAAGATTTATAGCCAAGGAAAGTAGAACATAGGTTGCATTGACCAGTGCAAATATCTCCTAGTAGTTTATCTTATAGGTTTGTGTGAACCCTTGCCACCAACCTTGCTTTGCATCTATCAATACTCTCATCAGCTTAATATTTTACATTGAATACCCACTTGCATCTTGTAGGCTATTTTCTTTTAAGCATTTGAGTAATTTCCCATGTCCCACTCTTTTGTAAGGCTCTTAACTTTTCATTTATAGTATCTTTCCACTTAGGATGGGTGAAAGCCTTTTCAATATTGTGTGGTAACTCATTGTTTTCCAGGTTAGAGGTAAACGCCCTATAACTAAGAGATAATTTTTCATAAGTGACAAATTTAGATATAAGGTGCTGCATGCAAGATCAGACTGTCTTTTTATATGCAATAGGAAGATAACTATCAGTAGGTAAGCTCAAATTATAGGGAGAAGTCTTAAATTTAGAATTACCTTTAAAATTGTCACTAGGATTAAGATTTGGGTCAGTTGGAAATGCTTTTGATGTTCAATAGCTCTAGAACATCTAGAGTAAAGTTGGACTTTCAGAATAACTGCTGGTTTAGTCATCGAATAAGGTATTTCAGCCTTGGATGCTCTTTAATTAGAGGCTTTAACTTCAGGTTGAGATACAAGGGTAAATTTTGGTTCTATTTCTATGAAATTGGAAGCCCAAAACTGATATTCTTCCTTACTTCTTGTTAGTTTCTCTCCCTGTATATAAGTTTTGGGGTAATATGGTATCTCTTCAAAGAATGTGACATTATAAGTGATATAAAGCCTCTTTGTAGTGGGTGAATAACAATGGTATCCCCTTTGATATAAAGCATATCCAAGGAAAATGCATTTAACAAACTTTGGATCAAGTTTGCTCCTTTGGAAGGAAGGTATGTAAGCATAAGTTAAGCATTTAAAAACTTTTAATGGAAAATTGGAGATGAGTTTACTTTAAGGAAAGGATTTTGAATGTGTTTGGCAAGGTGTATCAAATTTAAAGGTTATAAAAGGCATTTTATTTATAAGATAGGCAGCTATTAACACAGCTTCCCCTTAAAAGGATTTTGAAACATTAATGGTAAACATGATGGAGCAAATAATTTTAAGGAGATGCCTATTCTAATGTTCAGCAATACCATTCTGTCGAAAGGTATAGGCATAAAAGTTTTAGTGAATAATACCTTTTTCCAAGGAAAATTGGTTAAGAATATAATTAAAGTAATTGCAAGCATTATCAGCCCTAACCACTTAAATTTGAGCCTAAAACTAGTTTTCAATCATGGTATAAAATTGTTTGAAAATGGACATAGTTTCTAATTTATCTTTTAAGAGGAATACCCATGTAACCTAGGCGTGGTCATATATTAAGGACAATAACCAACAAGTACTAATTATGGCTTGGACTTTAGTTAGACCTTAAAAGTCATTATGAAAAACCAAAAAAGGATGAGATTGTTTGTAATTTTATGCAGGATAAGAGCTTTTGCAATGTTTAGAATATTGGCACATCTCACATTGAAAAAATTTAGAAATTTTTATTGATAAATAAGGATGGTAAAATTTTCTCCAAGTACATGAAATTAAGATGCTCAAGACGTTGATGTTATAACAAGATTTTCCTATCCTTCTCAAATACTTCTACTTTATGTGAGGTTGACATCACATGACATGTGACTTTATTCTTCACTTTATCTAGTATAGCCTTTCATTTTTTTTTTTTTTAGCATTGCCAATCATTCTCCCCAAATCCTAATCATGAAAAACACATTTAGAAGAGGAGAATTTAGCAATAAACCTTGTATCTTGTGTAAGTTTTCTCATTGACAGCAAATTATATGATAAATTAGGCATTAAAAGGACATATTCAAGAATTGAAGTGTCTTATATCATTGCTTTCCTAATTCCAATTACTGGAGAGAAAGAGAAATCAGCTGTTTGCACATTATAATTATTTTTGCAAGGGCTATACTTATAAAATAATGACATGTCACTAGTCATGTGATCAGAAGCATTAGAGTCAATTATCCAAGTTACCTCGTTTGCTGCATTAATATGAAATGCATTAGGAAAACTACCTTTTTAGGCTATAGTTCTTGAAGCAATGTTGGGATTAAATATGGAACCTTGGTTAATTAATTTTTGAAGCCAATCAACCTATTCTTTGGTGAAGAATGCTAGTTCAGTGGCTACCTTCAATGTTTATTTTGGGGCAACAACATAACTCTTGCTCTCTAGCTCTCTTGGTGGCTTCCAATCAATTGGTTTGCCATGTAGTTTCTGATACTTCTCCCAAGTATGTCTAGAATGATGAAAATGAGCACACCAAGGCCTCCCTTTTCTCTGTTTGTTATCATTGGCCTAATTTGCACATTTAATTAAACGTACAGAACCTTCCATAGTGGCAGCAACGGATGAGTAGCCTAGCATGAACTTCTTTCTACTTTCTTTTCTTTAAACTTTAGAGAAAACTTCCTTTAATGAAGGTGGAGGTTTTGTTCCAAGAATTCTCCTCCTCACTTCATCAAAAAACTTATTTAGATCTAGGAGGAATTTAAAAATTCTCTCTTTCTCAACAATCTCCTTGTACTTCTTTACATCTCCTGGGTTTCCCATTCCGGACTATCATACATATCCATTTGTTTCCATAAGTAAGTCAAAGCATTATAGTATTGAGTAATAGATTGCTCACCTTGTTTAAGATCACAGAATTTACTCTTGATTTAAAAAAGTTTAAAGATGTTGTCACCATCCAAGTAGCTCTCCTTTACTGCTTCCCAGATCTCATGAGCAATATAGTAAAAAAGAAAAGTTCACCCAATTTCAAGATCCATGGTGTTAATTAGCCAAGACATCACCATGTTGTTTTCAAACCTCCACACCTTGAATTTGGGGTCCTTTTTAATTGGTTGAGGAATCCCACTAATCAAATATTCTACTTTTCCCTCACCTGATACATAGAGCATCACTAATTTGTCTCGTTGTAAGTAATTGGAACCATTTAGCATGTGCCCAATAATGAGAGAAACAGTTTCATTTGTTGTGACAGGAGTAAAGGGTTTAAACTAGAAGACCTCTTCAAAATTTGGTTGATTTCAAAAGCCATATAGGTGCAACAAATAGGAATAGAGGTACCACATGGAAAGAAGACGAAGAAGAGGCGTGGATTAGAGAGTACTCTAATATCATGTGGAAAAACAAAGGAAGAACTGAAAAATGGTCTTTGATATTATTTTTGACAATTAAAAATGATGGGCATATAGATTTAAATGGAGAGGGTTAAAAACAATGAGGAGAAACTCACTCCTAAAGTTCAGCCAACGTAGGCAGAGAAATCAAAATTTTTGAAAATATAATTGTAGCTAATTTCTAAATTAATTCTAGCTAAAAATTAGGGATTCTGCAAGCTGTATGTGCAAGGTCAGCTTGGGATCCCACAATTGGGTTTGCCTTCATTTGTTAATTGATCAAATTTGTAGCTACTAATAAAAGCCCCATATCTCGAGTGCCATGTCATTTGCACGCTTCCAATTGGACCTACCTCATATTCTGATTATGTTCCAAATCGAGAGAGGTCAATATTGTATCATTGTAACTCGTTGGTGCCTAGAATGCCCAATACAAAGATGGTTCATCACCCACCAACAGATAAAAACATGCAAAGAACCTAAGTTTCGCACAAATTCGACCACCATATAGCATGATGCAAATTGAGGGTAGTAGTTTTAAACACTGTACGTTATTATCTTATTAGTAAAATAGCACAACGCTTCACTATTATCTTGTTTGTAATAGCTGAGAAACATATCTTTTTAAAGTGAACACGGCTCAACGTGACAAACAACAAGGTATATCTATAGGAATGGTGAAGCCGAACTTGCAAATTTTGATATTATAGGTTGTGTTTAGCATATTGTGATGTCAAATATTATGGTATTTTGCATATTATGGTCTAAAATAGTATGACATAAGATATTGTGATATTCATGTTTGGTATGATGATAATATTTTACATTTTGATGATGTAAAATACTAATGTTTAATTACACTTGTTAATTAATATTATTTACTTATTGAATTTTTAACTATCACTATAAGAAAACAGCAAAATTGCAACGGAATTTAGTGACGAAAAATTTTTTCATCGTTAGTTTGTCACAATTCCATCGCAATTGTGTCGCAAATTTTATCGACGGATTTAGCGACGGATTTTTTACGACGGAAAAAATTTTCGTCAGTAATCCGTCGCTAATTGGTTAACGACAGATTTCTGCGACAGAAACTTCTGTCGTAATGGTTGGAGTTGCTTATTTGCATTTTGTGACGCATTTTTGTGACGGAAAATTCCGTCAATAAGTTTGTGATGGAATTAGTGATAGAAATTTTTGTCACAAAATTTACTGTGACTTCTTTGTTGCAAAATCCATCGCAAAATATGATTTTAATTTTTTAATAATTTATATGATATAATAATTTAAAAAATATATATATATATTATTCATTAATTTAATAATTTATATATTATAGTTTAAAATATATATTAATAATGTGATAATTTTAGTATTAAAATAGTAAAATTTGATAAATATTAAAGTACTTAATTATTTTATTGTTGATTAAAGGTCACTATTTGTATTCAAAAGTTAATAAATTTATAATTTATGTAGAAATATTAATATAAGTGAAGAAAATAATTTTTTAATTACAAATAATAATAAAAAAATTAACAAATGTAAATCATATATAATTTAAACAAATGTATATAAAGGAATGATTTAGTTAAAAATATAAAAAATAAAAAAGGAATAAAAGTCAAATAAATATTTGGTTAAATTAGTATTTTATTCTCTTTACTTTATTTAATGTTTCAAATTAGTTCCTTAACTTTGAAATGTTTCAAAAAGATCCCTTAATTTTATTTAACATTTAAAATTAGTACCTTAACTTTGAAGTATTTTAAAATGATTCCTTAACTTTATTTAATATTTCAAATTAGTCGCTTAACTTTTAAATTTTATTTTATTTAATGTTTCAAACTAGTCTGTTAATATTAAAATTAAATTAAGAGACTAACTTGAAAAATTTTTGAAGAACCTTTCAATTTGTAATTTTTTTTAATATGAAATATTTGAAAAAAGTAATTTGAAAATATAAAAAAATTCTTTTTATAGATAAAATTATTGAAAAAAGTCATGTAGAAGTACTTTCTTAGTATAATTACTTGAACAAAAATAATTATTATAAAATTTTTAAAACTAGAAAATACTTAAAATGTTCACTATAATAAAATATTTAAAAAAATGATATTTTTGTTAATGTAGAATATTTGTAGAAATAGTATTAGTGATGGATTTTCATATTAAAATAAATATTCTTTCTTGAAGTATTTTATTCTAGTAAACTTTTTAAGCATCTTTTAATAATAACAATTTTGTAATAGGTTTTTTTTTTAATTGAAGTGATTAAACTAAGAGTTTTGTTATAATAAATTAACTTTTTTAGGATCTATTTAGAAACACTTCAAAGCTGGGGGATCAATTTAAAATATTAAATAAAATAAAGAGATCATTTTGAGATACTTCACAATTAAGGAACCAATTTAAAATATTAAATAAAGTTAAGGAACCAAAATATTAATTTAACGTACATATTTCATTCAAAAAATACAAAAGATAAATAACATAAAAAAATAACAATATGTCTCTTTTCTAAGATTTTACAAATATAAAAAATAACTCTACTTGTCTATTATGCTTTAATCACACTATCTGCTTCTTGCCTATCTCTTCTCCCAATTGAGATTTACCTACTCTCAAATGAATGTAGCTTCACTAATGAACTCTTTTATCTTATACGTGATTTCTTAAGAAGTGAACGAACTCTAACTCTAATCCTAACCCTATGAGTTCAGTTTTAAATATCTTATTCAAGATTTCGTCTATGCAAAAGTTATATTCTAAATTTTTAGACTTAAATAATTTTTTAATTTCTTTTAAAACATCTTACAAAAACAAATCTTTTTTAGTATTTGTACGTATTTATTATGCATCTTTATTGTCGGAGGGATCATTTGAAATATTTTTATTTAACAGAGAAAGCCAAGTTATAAATAAATCATCAAAATTTCTTATAGAATTATCTTAAAAAAATGAAAATTTAAAATATGAAAAATATAATATAAAATACCATTCATCCTTTCTTTTTAAAAAGAATCTTTAATCCCTTTATAATACGAGAGAGCAAATTCATGGAGAAGGCAAATTTGTTATCATTTGTTTTGACTTCAAAGTATTCAGATTTTAGTATGCTTGAAAGTACACAATGAAGTTAGTTTCCATTTGTTCTCTAAAATTTGGCTACCAAATATTGCTAAAGGTTGTAAATCCCTTTCTGTTTCACTTCTTAGCCTACCAAACAAGGTTTTGGTAAGTCAATGAACTATCTTATTTATAAATATAGAAAAAAACATAAAGAGGAAGAAGAAAATCATCTATGTTAACATTAAATATAAAAATTTTAATTGAAACATCAAATTTTATGAAACATCAAATGCGAAAGTTAGAGAATGATTTATGTTTACATTTTTAGAAAGCATTCCACTCCTGTTGAAAAAAAAGGAAAAAAAATATTCCACACCTATTACATTATGAGGGTTTATTCTATTCAATTTAAGGACAAAAAATTATGAGCATGAGGTTAGTTAAAAAATTTTAGATTACAATTTTGAGTTTTTTTTCCTTCACCTATGAGACAAATTTAATATCAATAAGTTAAAGATGATGATGCACGTGGTTAGCAAAATTAGTTGAAGATTTATAAAAGCATTTTAAAAAAATTTGATACGAGGTTTAAAAAAATATGTTTGCAAAAGTAGGAAGGTAAGAATGTTGGATCTCTACAATAAAATGTTTAAAAAATGATGAAGGTTAGATCATTTTAGGTTTGTGAGTTTAGTATATTTGCAAGGCTCTTATCAGAATATTTGTCTTAACACTATATCTAATATTTATGACATTTTTTATTTGATTTTTGAATTATATCTTAAATTATTGTAATAGAGAAATTATCTCAATATATATAAAATATTATGAAGACTAACTTTATAATTATGATGATATTGATTGATTATAGTACACTAATATTGATTATATTTTTGTTTTTTTAATTTTTGATATAAATTACATATGTTTTAAACAAACCAACATGAACATTTTTTTGAGTTTTTGATTCTATGATTTATTAATGAGCGCTTCTACCCTCTTTGTAGTTATAACTGGAAATTGATAGTAAGAAAGATAAATTATAATTAAAGATTTTAAATTGAAAATATTTAAAATAAAAGATTGTAAATTTAAAAATTATTGTTAAAATCTAAAAATAAAAACATTAACATAAAACTCTAAAGTATAATTTTTGTGTGTAATTTAAATTTTTAATATTTAAAATTTTCAAAATAATTTTTAAAAAAATACTTCAATATAAATATTTTCTTAATCTACTATAATTTTTTTAAGGAAGAAATGGGAATTCACTGTTGATTCTTTTATGACTACATATGTTTGTAAAGTTTATAATGATCAAAATTAATAAATAAAATAAGACTATAATAAAAGGGATGTCTTTATGTTTTATAAAACAACAAAGGCAGCATTCAAGTAATGTAAAAAATATATCATAAAAAAAGTAAACATGTTTCAAAGTTTTATACGTTATTAAGTTTTAATTATTGATATTTCAGTAAAGACTATGTATTCAAATTTAATTGGATTACATGGAGAAGAAAATAAAAGAAATTTCATTTAATAATGTAAGTTACATAGATTTCTCATACATTTGATTAAAATTATATAAATTTGTTGTACTTTTTTAAACTATATATATCTTATATGAAACAAGATGTTATCTTATGCTTTAATTCAATTCTAAATTTTTTGATTAAAATATAAATGGACATAACTGAAACTTAAAAAAAATGTCAATATGATCTAGTTCACTTGACAAAAAATCATATCAGGATCACTAGTTCCATGGGTTAAAGAATATGACGGGATACAAAAAAATACGAAATATCAATAAGTGAAGAAAATAATTTTTATACTTTTATTTGAAAAATAATAGAAAAAGCATATAATATAGAATAATGTTCTATACAACTATATGTACAAAGAACATATATGTACAAAGCATATTGAAAAGGAAATTTCTCACTTTTGCGACAGGTCAAACAGACATATATGTACAAAGAACATCGTAAAATAACTTTTTTGAGTGTGAGCATGAATTTACACCAAAATATCAAATAAAAAAGTTATTCTCTACTACGCTATGTGAAAAGTGAAATTGAAAAATATAATGAATATGGATCTTTTATATTTAATTAATAAATGTATATTAAATATATAGTTAGAAAGAAATTAAAAGTAAAAAAATATGCGAGGGTTACGTGGTTGGAGGGTTTCATACCTTGCACAACATCCTCGGTTTTCATTTTCGTTATATTTTTATTTTATCTTATAGTATATTATATTATATTTTGATTACTCATTTTTATTTTGAATTTTTTATTCTTCCAAAAAAAGAAGTGATAAAGATAGTATTTTAATTTTCAAAAAATAAACAAATAACTTAATATTATCTAACAAAAATTGAAAGATCATTTTTGTTTTTTAAATAAAAAATAAAAAATAAATGAATCACCAATATTATTTAATAACAAAAAAAGACAGAAGGGCTAACGTGCTGCACAGGCTGTGTAAGGAATTGGATCCAAGTCCAATAGGAAGCCCAACATGTTCAAGCCCATTTTGCAGTGTTTATCGTAATCTCCATGCTCTGCTTTCTGCATCGAATAAACCCTATGGTCTCCATAACCACAACCCGCTGAAGCTGACGGCACCTGAACTCTACCAAGCGTTGCTGTGTTAGTCTCGTCTAGCTGTGAGTATCTTCTTCTATCCATTTCATGCAATAATTACTTTCACCTATTGCTGAATATGGGATGCACTGTCTATCAGGCTTTCATTTACCTTCTCACGCGTTCTTTCTCTTATACCAATACAAATGGTTTAACTACAGAATTTCTAAGAATCCACCTCATGAAAATTGCTTTTTTCTTAAATTAAAATAAAAAATGATCACTTAGCCAGAATCAAAGAATCAACTTTGTGAAATTGCTGAATACGGGATGCATTCTGTATCAAGCTTTGTTGGCCCCTTGATCAATAGCCTTCAAATTGTACAGATCTATATGTTTTACCGTTTAATATTTCAAAACAATATTCTTGGTGAATGTTCGATTCAGTTATGTTTGTGTGTATTGCTTATAAGGAGATGGGTGATTGTTTTAAACTTGTAAAATTTCTTTTATTATGCCCCTTTAGCTATCTTAAATAATCAATGGATCTTTTGAAACTCCTCATTTGCTGTTCAACTTTGAATTAAACATACCATTTTGGTTGCTGGTAAATGCCATTGAATATGTGCCCTTTTAGAAGAGAGAATGCGTCAATCATTTGGTAATGAATCAATTTACCCCGAAGACATCAAAGAAATTCATGTTTTCAATTAATGAAGTGACTATTCTGCTTATTATATTTTAATGTCCTGTTTTTTAGTTATTGTCTTGTGAATAATAACATTCTTGTCTCCAAGATTTCTTTTGTGCGCTCTTCTTAATTTCTCATTACAAGTGCAGAACCAATATCAAAACCTACAATCTGGGAGGAATGGGGTGTAGCAATTTTTTTTCTTTTTTTGAAGCAAAGCTTGTTTGTTATATGTGAGCACTTCAGATTTCTGTTCTATATATGCCTTAGTATCCTTTTTTGGTAAGGTTCTAACACAACAAAAATTTTTGCCAATATTGAAGTGTGCCTAGTGAGTCAAGGATATTTTGATAACATGAAGATCTTATTTTGCTTCAATGAATTTAAAATTTAGATAAATAGGTTGTTCCTAAAAACAACTATATCACTTTTGAATATATCTCATTTGCCCCTGAGAATTTGCTAGTGGAAACTAAGCCAAGTTTCTGGATCAAGGCTTAAATCATTGAGCACAAGTAAGGCAAAATGTTTTGATTTAGCCATTATATCCTTATCTTGTTTAATGGTACTGGGAATGTAACTATGATGTAATTACCAATTAGGTTTTGGGAGTGACAACTGCTTTCCAAGCAAATGTGCTCTAAAAACATAGTTGTAGATAAGACTTAATGCTGTGTGGTGCAATTGAAATATCAAAAGTACAAAATTCTAGTTGCTTAAAAGTCTTAATGTTGTTCTGAATGTTCTTTTTGTTGTATGTCTAGCTGTTTGGTTGCTTACCTTTGGGTAACTAAGACAATATGTTCACCTGTACATAATAAGACAATATCATTTTAATTGCCCTTCTATTTGCTCTAAACTCTTTCGACTTCCTAATAAGAACCGGAAGGTCATTTCATAAATTAAGTGCTCATAATATATTTTATTATATTTTTCCAAAACACAAGAATAGAGATGGAACATTTAGCACGATACACAAGTAGTTAATTAAAATTTAGTTCACATTAACTATACCTAATTTTATGACAACCTGTTATGAACAATTGACAAAATACATTCAAGGGATAGATCACAGACAGTTAGGGAATAAATCTAAAGAATAAGAAAGAGTTTTCTTGTTCTTTGTTCGAAAGCATTATTGTTTAGTTGAAAGATATGATGTATTATGACTTTACAATATAAAGTGGAATGCTATATTTTGTTCTAATAATTATATTTTAATACCTACCCATGAAATCTTCTATACTATGTTGAATCTTCCAAAAATTTAACACCCCCAAGTACCACTGCTCTTCTTAAACCAACGAACTGGTTGGTGTCTTGGTCCTTGACAGGTGTCTAGTAGGAAGTTGGTTAGAATGATTTGGGCACTTGAGGTTGGGCTTTATCTTTAAAGAGTTGACCGTGGGTTGCATTTGATTTCCTGTTGGTGGTGTTTTGGCAATTGTAAGTTTGGATATTTTTTTCTTGGTTAGTTACTTTATAGAAATTTGGTCTTCACTATGAAATTAAATGACTCCTTTGCATTGATGCGAATTGATAAAAATTGAATTATTATTCCATGACCTCATGTGAACTCTATATACTTCATTGATTATATCTAGATTAAAAAACAGATCATTTCAGAATTCAAATATTGTGACCTTGTATTATTTTATGTTTTTTCCTCTACAACCCAAATTTGCTTCAAATATTATAAAACCCACTACTTGTAGATTTTCTTCAGCCACCAAAATCATTAAACTCTTTGACATAGCTATCATTATCAACCTATCATGAATCTATGATTTGCCATATTAAGCCTTGTTTTAGCTCTATTTTGCTAAGAATGGTGTTCTATTTTGATTATTGTTTGAGCATTGATTTCACATATGATCACAGTGATTTTGGTTATTTTCATATTTCAATGTTGGTTTAATCTAATAATTAAGTTGGAGAGCTTGTTGGAAAATATGAATGTGGCTCTGTTTTGTTTTGCTATTATACTCACACTAGAGCTTAACACCATTATCTTTATTATCATATATATTACGAATAAAATTATAGTTTTATGTTCTGTAAAAATTTATTTTATTGACAATAAATAAATTAAAATAAAAATTTTGTAATATATTTTAAATAGAAGAAAATTCAAATAATAGTTTTAAAATAAGATAAATATAAATGTTATTTAGCCTAGAAGTTAATATAGTTTGGTTAAAATCATAATAAAAGTACTCGTGCATCAAAATACAACCCCATGTGACGATTGGAATTATTAAGTGAATGAACTAAACTTAAAGAGTATGTACCCCATAGCACATGAGAAAGTGTGCTGTTAACAAAAAAAAAAAAAAAAGGAGACAAGTGATCAGATCAATACTAAAAGATGTGCATAAAATAAAAATATGATTAGTGTTTAGATTCTCTCTTCCTCCTCTTAGAGTAACAATTTCAGCCTTTTCTGAAAATAAAGGGACTATTATTTTTTTTTATTTTTTTATTTATAGTTCTTATACTGCACAGCAATAAACTCATTTGGATATGATAATTAAAAAATATATAAATCCATAATTTAAAAGCTATAATTGATCAAAAGTTACAATAATATGTATGGCTTGAAGTCAAAACTTCATAACGAAGCAAATTCATATAAATAAATGATCCTTTGAAAAAAGAAAAAGTTGATAGTATTACAGCTAAATTCCTAAACTAGTTATTTGTCAATGATGATTATACAGTTTGTGTTATTTGGTAAATCATTATTTAGTTTTCTGATTAAATAAAGGTAATTAGTAACTCATGAAACATAAACGCTACATATTCAAATAAATAATCAAATCAT
This sequence comes from Erythrophleum fordii, assembly GCA_032878935.1. NCBI lineage: Eukaryota > Viridiplantae > Streptophyta > Magnoliopsida > Fabales > Fabaceae > Erythrophleum > Erythrophleum fordii. The sequence goes on along the minus strand of JAVQMF010000054.1, from coordinate 22,117,484 downwards.
TTCCTTCACTGTGTTTGTCTCTCCTAATTTAAGTAAGTGCATCATTGGAGAATGGTGATTGACAACAAAAGGCTAAATACAAAACTTTAAAAATGATATCTAGAAAATCGTTAAATGGCTAACTGATTTTAAAAGGAAAAATTATGTTATGCAAATAATATATTAGGTCATTTGGCTTAAAAAGATAGTGAGAATAGATATTAGTATTAGTATCATTTTATTTTATTTTTTATTTTTTTGACTTAAATTGACTTGTTTCTCTACTGTAAAGATTCCAAGATTATCTAATTTTAGTTGAGCAATATCATTTTCTAACAAATAGAACTTACATAATTTAATCATTTTATCGTAGTTTTATTTTTAATAATAATTTGGGTTACAAAAATTAGCTAGATTACAGATAATCAATATAAAATCACACTTTAGTTATGTGATTTTTTTATTGATTTATTTATCTCTTTTTAAAATTCAAGTGACATCTAGAGCAATCACACGTAACATCTAGTGAGTCTACATAACCAAAATTACATCCATATATTAAGTTAACCACAACTTCATCATTTTTCTTACCACATGAATATAACCAAGAGGAAAGCTTTTTTTGTTTTTTGGTTTTTGTTTTTGGTGCCTGACCAGAAAAGCTTAACTACATCATTTTTAAATATTAAAATATAATATTGAATCAATTAGAATAAAAAAAATCTAAATTGGAACATTTACAATAAGATAAAAACAATATATATATATATATATATATATATTCTTAGGTTCATATATCAATTCCAATAATTGTTTTTCAATCATTCCAATTATCCAACCAACCCTTTATTGGGTTAGCCAATGAATGCAAACAAAAGCCCAACTTACCATATTTTAGGTTGCCTTATTATTTTTAAAATAATTTAATTTTGTCCCTCTATTATACTTTGTACAAAATTTAATTTTAAAATTATCAGTTTGTAAACTTAGATATTAAATTTAAGTATGAGTTAATAATATTAGGCAATTAAAATTTAATTAAATGAATAAAATCTACTTAAATAATAAATCATGTAAAGTCTATCTCTCTCTCTCTCTCACTCACTCTCTCTCTTTGAGCAATCTCACTTTACTAGGATTCCATTTTATTTATTTCTTAGTAACTTCTTTCATAAAAGGATTACTTTTGACGTAAAGGACCCAAACACATTTTGCTTTAATGTTTGAAATTTTTTCATGCAAAGATGACTTCATCATTTGCTTCACAAATTATCTATTTTTCTCACCTCAAAAGTTGTTATCCATTCTTTCTCGCATAGCTGCACTTTCTATCAGCTTGTTGAAAGTGATGTTAACATAAATATGTGGAGGAAAATATTAGGTTTGAGTAGTTACGTTTAGTGTATAGATCCTTTCATCTTTATTGCTCCACACGTTATAAGCATAGTTATGAATTGGACTTTAGTCTTGTTTCATAGTGAAGACACTAAATCTTGTTTTGCTATATATATATATATATATATATATATATATTTATGATAGGTGTGGTCTCTATAAAAAACCTGCTCCAGAACCTTAAAAGCTAGGTACTAGCTTAAAGAAATTCAAGGCTGTTTCAAGAGAAAAGGTTAGTACCCTTACTCTTGTGGACATGGACTTACACTGAATTTTTGTATATGTTGAATGATATAAAAATTTTTAGCAATCTAACAGGTAGTTTGAATCTTTTTCTATATAGATTTTGTAAGGTGTAAAACCTGTAAAATAATGGTTGAAAGAGTAAATAAAATAAATAAATCTCATATATATATATATATATATTATTTTTAGTTTCACTTTCTCACATATAAAAAGATACTTCATATCTTGTACACATTAAAAAATTCAAACACTTTGTAAAGAAGAAGATCTTGCAAGAAAGAGTAATCGATGGATAATGAAGCCTTTACAAGTAAGTCCCATTAGACTCCACTTATTTACTCAATCTGACTTTGACTTTCACAAAATTTTTAATAAATCTAAACTTTAAATTGTGTTTGATCCCAAGCAAACAAGATTGAAGAGTTAAAAAATTTTCTAACAAAATTGCAAAATGTCCAACCTAAACTAAATAAATAAATAAATGCCTTTTTGAAGGTTAAAAGGACAAGTGTTTTAAAAGCAAATTTTGTCTTTTATAGTAATAAATTAATTAATGATACCCTAACTACTTTCTGATAAAAAAACTGTTTATTCAATGCTTGACATATAATATACATATGCATGCTCTATATTCATGATTCAGTAACCCTATCTAAGCTTTCTATGCAAGTATATAAAATCAGCTTAATTGAGTAAGTAAACATGTGCGTGCTATGGCTTTTTGTTTGTTACTAATTATATGTGATGTTTGTACAATAAAGTGACTGGAAGATAGAATGGAGGTACCAAAAAATCGAATATGGATGTATAGTAGAGTGGATCCAACTCTTCGATGCTTTACAAAAGAGTTTGAGCAGGGTGTTGAGGAATTCCTAGCTCATGCATGTCGATTGCCTTCTTTTTTGCATTCGGAGAAGATTAGGTGTCCATGTTCCCGGTGTAAATGCAAAAACTATTTATATCTCGATGAGGTGAAGGAGCACATTTATAGACATGGATTCCAACCAGGCTACTATGTATGGACTAGTCATGGAGAAACACCAACTGAGTATCATTCACCTGTGTGTCCAATGCCAGGTGTCCAACATATCTCACATAGGCCGCTTGGGAACCAGGTTACACATTATGAGACCATGGTGATGGATGCAGTTGGGCCAAGTTTTAGGGATAACAACAATGAAGATGCTGAAGAGATGCTAAATCCCAGTGCAAAGGCATTCTATGACATTCTACATGCTGCACAACAGCCCTTTGTGGGAAGGTTGTGAAGAGGAATTTGAACTTTCAGCAGCTGTACAATTATTAAGTATTAAGGCAGAGACCAACATGTCACAACAAGGATACAATTTAGTGTCACACCTTATGTGAAGAACACAACCTAAAGACACTCGTATGCCTATAGATTTGTATCAAACAAAGAAGTTGGTGTCAAAATTAGGGCTGGGTTATACGAAGATTGATTGTTGTGTAACTGGGTGTATGTTGTATTACAAAGATGATGCAAATGCAACCCAGTGTAAGTTCTACGGTGAAGCACGATATGCTGCAAGAAAGTGTCATGGAAGAAAAAAGAAAATTACAACCAGGCAGTTGTGGTACCTACCACTAATTCCTAGACTTCAAAGATTATTTGCTTCTGAAAAAATAGCAAAGGAAATGAGGTGGCACCATGAGAATCGTAGAGATTTTGGCATCCTTACTCACCCATCTGATGGAGAAGCATGGAAGGTGTTTGATAGCACATACCCCAACTTTGTGTGTGATGCATGGAATGTTCGACTTGGGTTATGTGCGGATGGCTTTACACCATTTGGCCAACATGGTAGAAAGTATTCTTGTTGGGCAGTTATTGTCACATCTTACAATCTACCACCAGCAATGTGTATGAGACAAGAGTATATGTTTTTAACATTGATTATCCCTGGTCCTAGCAATCCTAAAGGAAAAATTGATGTTTACCTGCAACCATTGATAGATGAACTAAAATTGTTATGGACTGAGGGTGTATTAACATATGATGTCTCGTTGAGACAAAACTTTCAAATGCATGCTGCACTATTATGGACAATCAATGACTTCCCAGCATATGGCATGTTGTCTGGTTGGATGACAGCAGGGGAGATTATCATGTCCTATATGTATGGAGAACTCAAAGTTATTTCAATTGAAACATGGGAGGAAAACATCTTTCTTTGACTGCCATTGACAATTTCTCCCACCAAATCACACATATAGGAGAAATAAAAACTCTTTTTATAAGAATAGAGTTGAAAAATCAATGCCTCCACCACGATTAAATGAAAAGGAAGTTTGGGAAAGAGTATGTAATTTGCCAATAATGACTAAGTGGGGAGGACTTGTACCAATTGAAGGATATAATGTCACTCACCATTGGACGAAACAAAGCATATTTTGGGAATTGCCATATTGGAAACATAACCTCATTCGACATAATCTTGATGTCATGCATGTTGAGAAAAATGTGTTCGACAATTTTTTTTTTACCATCATGGATATAAAAGGGAAGACTAAAGATAATATACAAGCTCAGTTAGATGTGGAAGAATATTGCCGATAAAAAGAATTAGAACTTGTTAATAGTGGAGGGAAAGTTCTGAAACCCAAAGCACAATATACTTTGAATATAGAACAAAAACGAGTAGTTTGTCAGTGGGTAAAGAACTTGCGACTCCCTGATGGGTATGCATCTAATTTGGCACGATGTGTTGACATGAAAGAAACAAAGCTATATGGAATGAAGAGTCATGATTGTCATGTGTTTATGCAACGCTTACTTCCTATTGCATTTGGTGCTCTGCCTGAAGCTGTATATAATCCTATAACTGAGCTTAGTCAATTTTTTAGAGAACTCTGTTCTACTACTTTGACAATGGCTCAATTAGAGTTATTAGAGCAAAATATTATTATGACATTGTGTAAGTTGAAGAAGGTCTTTCCCCCTGGGTTCTTTGACTCAATGGAGCATCTACCTATCCATCTTCCTTATGAAGCCAAAGTTGGGGGACCGGTTCAATATCGATGGATGTTTCCATTTGAAAGGTAATAAAGTATATCATTATATGCTTGAAATGATTATGTGCTTAAAAGCTAATAAAACATGTTTAACTACTCTTTCTGTAGGTTCCTCCATACCTTGAAACAAAAAGTCAAGAATAAAGCTCGAGTGGAATGATCTATATGTGAAGCTTATATCATTGAGGAGATCGTAACATTTTGCTCATATTACTTTGAGCATGATGTGCCATCAAGAATAATGAGACCTCTAAGAAATGATGATGGCGGAGAATCGGGCTTACCTGTAATTTCTATTTTTAACTATCCTGGAAGGCCTTCTGGAGAATGCAAGTCTCGTTTCTTGAATGATCAGGAAATGGAAGCTGCCACAAAATATGTTCTAATAAACTGTGATGAAGTACAACCTTATATCAAGTAAGTGATATTGCTTACACGTCACTTATTTGTATAGGCTTAATACATTTCTTTGCCCAAGTTAATTAAAGAAAATGCATTTCTTTGTCATGAAGTTTATTTGTTCATGAGTTAACGTTGTCTAATTCTCAAATTATGAATGTTGAGGTAGAAGTTCGGATTGAAGCAAATTTTCCTTCCTGGTTTCGAGAACATGTAAGTACTAATATAGCATGAAATTAGTTGTGTCTTAAAACAAAGTGTCAACTAACATAAAATATTAAAAATGCCACACAGGTTCAAAACCCAGCCAACAATGTTTTGGATCCATTTTTACATGATATTGCTTGAGGACCAAAGAGAAGTATTAGAACTTGGCCTATTTACTTTGTTAATGGGTATAGATTTCACATACATTCATTGAGTCATCGAAAATCAACAATAAACAGTGGTGTTTGCATGAAGGGGATTGACTTTGCGCAATCAGAATATGACTTTTATGGCATTTTAGAAGAGATTGTGGAGATTGAATACACAGGGGTTCCTGTGAAGCGATTAGTGTTGTTCAATTGTCAATGGTATGATCCTTCACCTAATCGCGGTACGAGGGTTCATAAACAATATGGGATTGTTGAAGTTCATGAATTAAAGAGGTATAATAAGTTTGATCCATTCATATTTGCACAACAAGCGACACAGGTGTACTATACACATTATCCTAGTTGCCATCAGAAGGCTAACTGGTTAGCTGTTATCAAAGTTAAGACTCGTAGCATAATTGATACTTCGACATCTGAAACAAATATAGGACCATTTTAAGTGGATGGATTAGAAGTCATACTACCTGCAATTGTCTCCAATGATGAATTCCATAACCTAAGAGACCCTACAGGCTCCTATGAGGAGATAGATATGTTAACCACTAATATAGTTTATGAAGAAGGAGAAAGAGAAGAAGAAGAAGAAGAAGATGATGATGATGATGAAGATGAGGATGAAGAAGAAGAAGAAGAAGATGATGATGATGATGATGATGATGAGGACAATGCTGACGACGACCACGACGAGGACGATGATGATGAAAATATAGATGATGGTAATGAAGATGATGAACAAGATGACGATGCATAAATTAGGGTTAGGTTTGGTTTAATTTTGAGTTTGATTTTGTTTTTATAGTGTATTTTGTTATTTTGATTGTGTTGTATATAACACTTTTATATTTTTCATTTAATTTTTTACCAACTTATACTAATTCAAGGTTTGCTATTGTATATGTAGATGTCCAGTCGTGACTCTAGGCGGGTTCGTGCTCGATATAGTACTTCAACACCACTACCTCTGCATCCACAACCATCTCCTTATCCTCCTACTTCAGCATCTGCATCAATTCCTATGGTGCCAAACGCATCTACTACACCTCCATCAGCTCCACTCCTGCCTGAATCATCTAGGAGACACTCAGTGTCACCTGTATCATCTCCTCCAATACCATCTCCTATCTCGCAAGACTCACATTCCACTCCGCAGTGTCCTTCCATGAGTTCTACACCCATGCTACCTATCCAACCTTTTGGCCGTGACCCTACTGACGGTCGAACATGGTTGTATCTTGACAAGCATACGTAAATTATAAAATTTATATTGTTTTACTTATTATTTAGTTAACAATTTAGTGTTATTGTAACATTTAGAATCATTGTTGTTAAATGATTAGGTTTAATCCTGTTGTCGCTGTTGTTCGTGATATTCTCCCAGTAATTCAAGCAAAATTTGAACATCCATGTCATAGTTGGAAAGTAATGCCTCTTGAAGTTAGACAGCTATGGTTTAATGAATGGGCGGTATATATTTTATCCTATTATATATATAATGTGTTGATTTTTTTCTCTCATTTTGTCTTAGTTTTAATTTTTCTATTGTTTATGCAGAAGAAATATAAATGGTTGCCACAATATGACCAAACAATTAGACGCAATTAGACCAAAAAGTGTGGGGATATCTTGCAAAATGCAATGCACAGAGTTCGATCAGACTTGGAAAAGGGTATCACATCTAACTGGATCCCAGATGATGTAATGGTCCAATTAAAGCACTATTGGGAGTCAGAAGAATACAAGGTTGTGTGCCAGACAGCTAAAAACAACCGGGCATCTACCACAGGGGGCATGCAACATAAAGGAGGAAGCATTCCTTCAACTGAGCATAAGAGGAGACTGGTAAGCATTTAAATTCAAATACAATCATCATTTATTAATGCATGAGATAACTAATGTCAATAAATAATTACAGACTTCACAGCTTGGAAGGCCACCTACGATGTTTGAACTATTTAAGCACACACATTATGACAAGGCAACTGGCCAATTTGTGGACCATAGGGTAGCTGAAGTTTATGTACGTATATATTTATCTGTTTCACTTTCACTGGGATTATACTGACGGCCAGAGGCCTGACTAGTTATAGTGTGAGTCTTGCTTTTTGTTTTGATTCTCATTACAATTGTGTCAACAGTAGGAGGCCTAATTAGTTGTACTGTAAGTTCTACTTTTTGTTTTGATTGTTACTGGGATCGTGCTGATGGCCAGAGGCCTGACTAGCTGTAGTGTGACTCTTACTTTTTATTATGATTGTCACTGGATTTGTGATGATGGTCAAAGGTCTGACTAGTTATAGTGTCAGTCTTGGTTTTTTATCTTGATTGTCATTATACTTGTGTTAGCAACCATAGGCCTAACTAACTATAATGTGAGTCTTTATTTTTTATTTTGATTGTCATTCGACTTGTGATAATGCCTCGAGGCCTAACAGATAACATGTGAGTTTTTCTTTTTTGTTTTGATTGTCATTAGAATTGTGTTGATGGTTGAAGGTCTGACTAGTTATGATGTGAGTTTTGCTTTTCTATTTTGATTGTTATTAGATTTGTGTTAATAGATAAAGACTTAACTAGTTGTAATGTGAGTCTTATTTTTTGTTCTCATTGTCACGAATTCATGCTAATGGCCAAAAGTTGTTGTAGTGTAAACCTTGATTTTTCATTCTGGTTATCATTGAAATTGTGCTATCATTTCTTTAATTTTTTTTACTCATTTAATTGTCTTTATGGCTATCAATATCATTGCATATTCTTTCTATACACCTAATTGTGCAATTCTAATATTTAATTACCTTGATTGTGAAGGTTGAATATATTTGTACTTTTAAAATACTTATTGTTTATTATATGATCATATTTCATTTTGATACTATATGACATAAAGAATGTTTCAACATGTGTATACTTTTTTGTTCTTAATGCATTGTCGATGTCTTCTTTACTGTAAAATTATCTTCCATTGTTTCCTTAAACAGGCTGATTACTTGAGGCTTAAGAATGCCAGAGCTTCTACTCAGGACTCAACAGGCATAGCATCAAATGACGTAGAAGATGATGATGAAGTTGCCTTATGGTTAGAAGCTGTAGGTGGTAAGAATAAAAGGGGTCGTATCTTCGGGGTTGGATCTGAAGCTCATGATATTAATGCTAGCTATTCCCGTGGAACCTCTTCTTCTATTCATAACTCAAGACTTCATTCGGATTTTGAAGAAGAATTGCGTAAGAGGATTGCCACAGAGACAGCACCATTGAGACAAGAGAATCAAGAACTTAGAGAGCAAAATCAGCGTATAACAGAACAACATCAACAAATTTTGTCTCTATTAGATCAACATCAGCAAACACTAAATAGATTATAAGAACTTGAACTGCGATTATCACGTGCTCCAGTAGATCCTACACCAGAAGACTTAGTACCTGAGAAGACAGGTCCAGATAATCGTCTTCTTCTATAAGGATTTTATTCCTCATCCCCTATCTATAAATGTCTTTAGTTTGAGACTTTAGTTTAAGAATTACTATGCTTTGTTTTACAACTATTAGTTGACATTAATTAAATATGGTTGTGTTCTTGTACTTTTATGGATGGTGAAAAAATTTAAATCTTAATTTTATTATTCGATTATTGCATTATGTAACAACCGGGAAAAAGAAAAGAAAAGGGAAAAGAAAGGAAGTGAAATCTGAAAATTTTCGGAATCCAGAATTTCTGCCAAGTCCTCTCGCAACAGCGAGAAACAGTCTCGCTACAGCGAGAGAGCTAGTTCGCCATAGCGAAGGCGATTCTAGCTATAGCGAGTGCTGGCAGCAGCCCATACTAAAACCAGGGAGTTGCCTGCTGTAGCGGCGCCATAGCGAGAGTGAAGTCTGGAACTGACGCGATTTCGCCATAGCGAGTGGTAAATCTCGCCATAACGAAGGGAACTGGCACGAGCTCGCCGTAGCGAAGGTTACACCTCGCCATAGCGAAGCCAGATTACACGAGCTCGCTATAGCGAAGGTTAGTTTTTGCCGTAGCGAGAGTCGGTCCGGAAGAGAGTAAATAGCGAGAATCAGACTTCATTAAACGCCCAAACTCATTTCTTCTCTCATATCTGCCCTAAGCTTCGACCCAAAGAGAGAAAAGAGGCGAGGAGAGTGTGAGAGATCAAGAGGAGGAGGAAGATTAAGGGAAAGGTAAGGTAACTTCTCCCATTTCTCTTCAGATTTCTGATCTCCTCCCTTTGCCCTCTTTTCCTACAGTTTTGTTTGCAAAAATGGACGATTTCTGGGTATGGGTCAGAAGAGGGAAAGTGGAAAATGCTTTTGAATCATTGTGTTTTCTTTGAAAATGTGGTTTTCCACTACCATGGGAGCTTGAGAGAGAGAAAGGGGTTAATGGCATTCTAGAGAGAGAGAACTCTAGGTTATGGTATATAGGAGAATTTGATCTGAAGGATTATAGGGTAAGAGAGTAATTGCATGCTTTTGTGTGTCTAGGCTCAAGAGAAACACCTTCAACAAGGTGTGATTGTGAACTTAAGGAGGGAGAGGAGAAATTGAAAGGAAAAGCTAGTGAAGGCTTTGGCTCCAAAGGTAGCTCTCTCTTTCACTCTTTCTTGTTGCTTTCTTGGGTATGATAGTCATTGTATGAATATGTATATGCTTGTTGTATGGAATATGCCATATGTTATTGCTTTGATGCATTGAATGCCAATATACTTGTATGTTGAATTGTGAGATTTGCTCGGGTGAGGTAGTGCCGAAAGTCCCTTGAGATGGGTGAGGTGAAGCCAAAAGTCCCTTGAGATAGGTGAGACAAGGCCAAAAGTCTCAAACGAGTGAGGCCAAGTCAAAAGTCCTTAAACTCGGGTGAGGCCATCCAAAAGTCCCTAAACTCGGGTGAGGCTAGACCAAAAGTCCCTAGAGCTTAATTTTGGCATTGTTGTGAATTCCATAGCATGTACATTATGTGTTGGATGATTGAGAATAGCTAAATGCTTATTCACATGCTTTGACTTGTTATATGCCTTGATTGCTTGTCGGATTGAGTGCTTGAGCTACTGAGATTCTCCGAATCTCACCCCTTTCCCCTCCCAACTAATATGCTAGGTGGAGCTCAAGGAGATCCGAGCACACACCAAGGTGCCTAGGAGCATGCGTAGTAGAGATATTACTTTCTTTTGACATTTTGATTTATATATGATGTAAAGTGGTGCCAAATGAAGATGCGCCCACTATTTTTGAGATGTAAAGTTTGTAACACATGTAGAAATATGAAAGGATGATGTAAGAACTCTGTTATTAGCCAAAGTAATGGAAATGTGGGTTTTCACCTTTTTGATGCATGAATGATATTGTGTAAATTTGGCCATAGCATAGTGAGATTTGAATGTATGATGATTTGGAGCATATGGACATGTTAGATATACTAGTTTTATGCTTTTGAACTTGTCCATGTGGAGTGAGAATGTGAGAGAGGCTATTTGGACCCGTTTTGGACCTATGGGGTGCCAAAACCGGTATTTTTGTGAGCTCCGTCAAAGTATGACCGGATGAGCTCCGTTTGCCATGAAATTTGGCATGCCTCTAGAGTTTGTAGAAATATTCTTGAGAAGCTAAAGAGGAAAATATTCGGAGGACGAGAGAATATTTGGTGAATTGTTGAATTTGGGAAAAATTGTTGATTTGGTCATGTTACTGTTTCATAGGGCAGAAATGAAATCTATGGCACTTTTAGACCAAATGGATTCCAAATGTGGTGAAATTTTATACACATAAACTAGAAAACGAAAGTGACTTGTAGGAACTGGAATCACCCAAATCGGAGGTCTGTAGAGAGAGATTGAACCGACTGAAGTTCTGTATCAGCATCAGTGAGCTTATCTGACCCCCATCACTGTTCCATCGGTTTTCGGGGTGCAGAAGCTACTGAACTGATCTGGACTTATTTTTTTCCTCTAGTAGACATCCGTATCTTTCCGAATTGGTATAATGTGCCCAGATTGGATTTTTGTGGATTTAGTTATGAATTTTCGAAAATCATGACAGCAAGCTGCACTAGAAACAGTGACAGCTGGACCTTCCTCCCATTTTCGATGTCAAACTTAGTCCAAACGATGTGTTTGTGATTGGGAATGATTTTTAGTGTAAAGTTGACACTTAGAGCTTTCCAGAAAGCTAAATTTTGCTGCATTCCCATTTTTCTACAAAAAATTATGATTTTCCAAAGTTAGAGCCAAAATATGACTTTTGGGCCCAAGTGAAAAAATGTAATTTTTATAGTTTTTGGCTCTATACCCGTGGCCTATGGTTTGTTTTATGCTATGTATGAGTCGTATGTGTGGAGTTTGAGTTGAGGATACTTGAGATGGGTACACAGGACCCACGGGGTGAAAGATGAGTATATGAAACCCCGGTTCATAGCATGCAAATGCCACGGAGTGGTGTTGAATCTTTGGAAATCATATGGAACCGAGCCTATGGAGAGGCTAGGTAGTGAAAGGAGATTAAGGTGTCACACATTATTCTCAATTCATTTTTTTTATTGTGCTTTTGTTGTATTTTTCTGGACAAGCAGCAAAAAAATACGACATTAAATTTAGGCTAAAATTTTAAGCAAATTTTTTAAAATCAGCGACGAAAAACTACTGTCATTAATTATGTCGCTGATCAGTGACGGAATACTACCGTCATTAATTCTGTTGCTGATCAGCGATGACATTCTGACACTATTCCGTCGCTGATCAGCGACAGAATATTTTTATCACTGATTCCGTCGCTAATCAGTGACGGAATATTTGTCACTAATCTGTCGTTGAGTTGGGATACATTATCCTTGCATTTTGCGACAAAAAATTTTTGTGACGAAATTTTCCGTCACTAATTAGTGACGGAATTTTTTTTTCCATCACAAATGTGTTAGTGACGATGGAATTAGCGACGAAAAAATTTCGTCACTAATTGATTTTGTGACGGAATAATCTACATTTAGCGACGGAAAATTCCGTCGCTAATCTTCGTTTTTCTTGTAGTGTATAATCTCATCAGTCTAAATAAATTATGTCATTTAACATTATACTGTTTTGAAATAGAAATATAATTTTGAAGAATAAAAACATTAAAAAGCTTACTGATTTGTTTTTCATTCATGTAAAAAATAATGTACAACGTAATATTTTTAGCAGATCTTATTCTGTAGAACCAGAATACATGGAATTCTCACCTTCTAGATCTGTTTTATGATGAAGATACGAAATGTTGTATCATGAGAACCTCTTCTTCTACCCTTAACAAAGAAGACTCTTTGATTTGGAAGGGATGCGACAGGGGAGCCTACTCTGCCTAGCAAGGTTATCATTACTCGAGGGAAAATGGTCTTTTAAAACCCTATTTAGATGGAATATGGAATAACCTTTGGTGGGTCAAATTGCCCACTAAAGCTATTTTATTCACTCGGAAAATTATCAATGAGGTTATCCCAATTACAGACATACTGAGAAAACACCATATTCAGATCAACCAAGATTGCATCTTATGCAACTCTTTTCTAGAAATTCTTGATCACTTGTTCATCTCCTTTGACTTTGCTTGGGCTATATGGTTTGAATCCTCCCTAAACCTCAGATCATCAGAACTATCCGCTTCAGGAATAGTGGAACGGATACGCTCATGGCTCAAAAATCAATGGTTCCGCAATGGGAAGAGAAAACTCAACTCATCTTAACTGTTTTGCACGGGACATGGGAAATAAGAAACACCGTTATTCACAAGGGGCTGAGACCGAACACACTTTCACTAATCAAAAGAATTGAAGGAAAAATTCAGATTAACTCTTTGGCATGGCAAGATGCCACAATGATTCAGAAACGATCTTCCCAAAAAATGAGCTCCGTCCTAGGCCCAACTAAGCCAATTAGGGAAGGATGGACAATCATTATCTACACAAGGAAAGTTAAAAGGCAGGAGCAGGTGGAAGTCAAAACAACAATTCTTCACAACTAGCTTTTGGTGATGTGTGACCAGTGGTTTTCCCACAAAGGAATGAAAAAGAAAATGGCCAGCGGTATATCCCTTAGGAATATGTTCATGTGGATGTCTCTTACAGAAGGCTTTGGGTAAACTCAAGATCAAAACCTACATATCCTTCGCATCAAAAGATCTTAGGTTTGTTTCCTAGACTAAACGCACAAAGAGGATGCGGAAATGGGCACTATCACCTCTGACATCATGCGTTTGATCAAACATTTCATGGCCAACAGTGTCACAATGCCAGAATTGATTATCTGGATAAATTTCCTTAATTCCTCCTTAATCATAATGTTCATCTGTACTAGCTTCCTACTTGATCTTATATTAAAAAAAATGTAATTTTTTTAAATTTATTTATTATATTTGACATTTTTGTAATTTTTTTATTAATATATTTTTGTTTTAGAGTTAATTACCATAGGAAGATAAAGATAAAATTGATAACATGTAAAAAATTCATTGCACCATATCTGATAATGTTAAATGACAATATTTCGACTATCATCAAATAACATTATTTTGCCAAGGATGTGATATTATGGTACCTTTTAACACGCTGATGTTACATACACACTGTTATCCCATTCTAACATCCAAGATACCACGGTATATAAGATAAAATGATCAACAGTATTACCAAACCTTTCCATTATTTGAGTATGTTCCAAATTAGCCTTTATATCTAAATTCTACAATTCTAAAATTTAATTTATTAACATAATAATAATAATAATAATAATAATAAATCAAACATGCTCCAACCATGTTTCTAATTTATTTAGTATAGTTACACAACCTTGGTATTTATATTAGAAGACATGAATTATTATTTTGGCTGAATATAGATTATAATGTTTCTTAAATTTTATTGAGTTGTGTTTTGTTTTCATTATTTGTATTATGTACATTATCATTGCCCTTCCATATGTTTATAAACATGAATTACCGACTTTTTGACACTGTTACTACAATGTAATTCTACAATGCTTAGCCACCAAAACTTATTCTCAAAATACTTAATTTTTTTATTTTTTAATAGAAATGCAAAGGAGCATCCTCGGTGTTCCACTTAAGAATTTTTCTTCAAAAAAATAAATAAGGAAATGCAAAACACCCTAAACCATGTTCTTTTTTTTTTTAATTTAAATAAGGAGAACACAAATAAGGGTAACCTATTGTCCCCTTTGGTTTTTTCTTTTTTTTTTTCATTTTTAATTTATTAAGATGGTGTTTAATTTATTTTTCTCTATCCCAATTTTTTAAAAAAATTTTACACTAAAATTTTAGAATGTAGGATTTTATTGCAAAGAAAAAAGGTCAAGAAAAAAGCTATTGTCATAATAATTGTAATAATATAAAAATAATGTAACTGTTTGAATTATTAGAAAAAAAATTAAATGTAAAATTTGACGTATATAAAACTAAAAAGAAAAAAATAGTTATGAATCAATCATAATAGTTCCCTGTCCCACAATTAAGCTTTCTTCTCAGTCGCTATTGTTGATCTTTTTCTTCGTGATTTGTTGTGGTAGTCATTGCAAGTTAGTCAAAAATTTAGGTCTCACTAAGAGGAATGAATTGGTGGCATTAGTTAATTTGGGGTGAAGAACCCCTGCCATTATTAATAGGATGATTCCGACTATCCAAAAGACGCACCAGCGTACTCAACGCTAAATGCAAATAGATATATGAATAGTGTTGTGACTGGGACACGACTAGATTGCATGGGCTACATTATTGGGATGGAAAAGGATGCCTCCATGTGAACGAACTAAGGAATTGATGGTGTATAGTAAGAAAGACCGACATCTTCATAGTCTATAAAATGCACAATTGGCACAAATGAAGAAGAACCACCACCTTCAAAATCTTTCTATTATGTAGCTAGAATAAATGATAAAGGACTAGTACATCCAAAATCTATGTACTATGCAATAATGCAAATGAAGAATAACTAGCACCTTCTAAGTTTGTGAACTATGCAAAAGAAAAAGGACCTGAATCTCTAAAATCCCATTGTATTAATGTTGGGGTGTAAGAAGACAACAACATACCTATATCATCACTACCTCTTGCATCATCCAAGATCTTTAGAGAAAAGATCTTAGAGGAAGCACGTAAGAATAAATACACACTTCATCTAGGTGCCACAAAGACATATTAGGATCTAAAATAATTGTTTTGTTGGCCAGGGATGAAAACAGACATAGTCAGTTATGTGGTTAAATGTCTAGTCTGTCAAAGATTTAAAAGTTGAACATCAAAAGTCAGCTGAGTTATTGTAACATTTAGATATTCCTAAGTAGAAATGGGATAATATAACTATAAATTTTATTATGGGGTAATAATGGATAGACTAACAAAGTCTTCATGGTTTTTACCGATTAGAGTTACGTATATTTTGGATAAAATTAATAGTGAAACTCCATGGAGTGCTTAATAGTATTGTATCAAATAAAGATCCTAGGTTTATATCAAACTTTTGAAAGTCTCTTCAAACAACTTTAGGGACTAAACTTAGATTTAGTACTATCTATCACCCCTAAACAAATGGTTAAACAGAAAGGACCATCCAGGCCTTGGAAGACATGTTGAGGGCATGTGTTTTAGAGATACAAGGGAACTAAGATGTGTATTTGCCACTAACTAAATTTGCATATAATAATAGTTATCATTCTAATATTTAAATAGCCCTATGTGAGGCTTTATATGAGAGAAAATGTATATCACTTTTGTGTTGGATTAAGTTAAGTAAGAGGAGTCTAACAAGACCTGAGATAGTAGATAAGACCATAAGGCAAATAGAATTAATTATAAAGAAATTCCTTACAGTCTAGAGTAAATAAAAAAGTTATACAAATAAAAAAGAAGGTCATTAGAATTTAAGACTGGAGGCCATGTATTTATTCGAATATCTCCCATTATTACAATGGGTCAATCCATCAAT
Organism: Erythrophleum fordii; assembly: GCA_032878935.1. Taxonomy (NCBI): domain Eukaryota; kingdom Viridiplantae; phylum Streptophyta; class Magnoliopsida; order Fabales; family Fabaceae; genus Erythrophleum; species Erythrophleum fordii. The sequence continues at coordinate 22,101,098 of JAVQMF010000054.1, read as the reverse complement.
GTAAGAAAGCTCAGTCTTAGGTATATAGGTCTATTTGAAATTCTTGAGAAAATTTAACTTGTTGCTCACCATATTGCTTTGCTTCCTAATCTCTATGATTTATTCTGTCTCCCAATTTAAAAGCACTTGCCACACCCTTCACATGTCATAAAATATGAAAACATATAATTGTAGGATAATATTTCTTATATTGTAGTACCAAAGAAAATTGTTAATACCAAGATCAAATAGCTAAGAAATAAAAGTATTCTTTTGTGAAAATGGTCTGGAAAGACCTATCTTCTGATGAGACAACTTGAGAGTTAAAGGATGACATGAAGAAGCAACACCCATAGTTGTTTACTTGAGGTGTGTTCTAAATTTTGAGGACAAAATTTTTTTTAAAAGGCGTGAAATATAATATTCTATATTTTTTAAAAATAATGAAAAGAAATAGTTAAAAAGGAGTTCACAAGGAAATAAGAACTAATCAAAACAGAAAAGGTCCATTCAGGCCTAACTAAGGAAAGAATCTAAGATTTAGAAAACATGAGAAATAACTTCAAAAATGAATATCCCTCATCATAATGTTATAAAATAAGGCTACCAAATTAACTAGATAAGGTTGGTTTGGCTAAATCCCTGATGACATGCAAATTAGAATTCCTAGTAGCAATATTTTTTACCAGATTTTTTTAAACTATTTTAAGTCTCTGTAACTCTAAACAAATATTTTTAATGAAGAGAAGAGTCCAAATTTTTAGTATGGAGAAAATGAGTTGCAACGAAATAAATAAAGTGTAGGGACAAAAATAGTATTCTAAAAATTATTATAAAACCCTAGAATTCTATATATATATATATATATATATATATATATATAGCATACCATTCATCTTCTTCCTCTCATAACTAACTTTGGGCAACCTTGAGGAGTTTTGATGGAGGCCTAAAGAAGGGAGAAGAGAGAAAGAAAAGAAAGCTAGAATGGGTAAGGAAATATGCCTAATTTTGTTATGTTACAGTTATGAAACTTCTACTCTTTATGTTCTCTCTCATTGAGGGTTTGATTTCTCAAAAATGTGAAATTTGTAGCTGTTACCTTGAGTAAAAGAGCTCATTTGAGGAAGCCAATTATATCAAAGGAATCTCCATCAAGAGAGCTTTAAGACAAGGTATGGTTTTGCTATGAAAAAATTTTGTTCCTTGGGATTCAAGTGCTCCATAGGTTAGGCCAAAAGAAAGAAAGTGAGGGAAGAATATAAATTTGATGAAAAACGGGTATAATTAAGGGTTTAGAAAGGTGAAGAGTAAAAATATATTAAGAGATTAACCTAAAAATCAAGAAATTTTAATTTGAGCTCCATTAGGGTTTGGTTTGGCCTTTAGCAATTCAAAAGCTTAGGAAGATAAGCTGATCCTTATAATATCATAATTAAATTAGAAATGAATTATGTACATCTTTAAAACCTCAAATTTTATATGAAACAAACAAAGCATCAAGATTACAAGACATGAAGGTGCTCTTGGCCAAAGAAGAAAATGATATCTAGGGAAGTTTTTCATTTAGTCTGATGGTTTAAGAGGCTTATGGAGTAATATAAAGATAATCCATTGGTTTGAGAAAAAAAGGAGATTTGATTATGTTAAAGTTCCGTAAAAACCCTAACTTGCCCTAAGAATAGATAAGTGATATGGCTAAGCTTTTGGACTTATTTTAGCCATAAAAAGTTAATAAATTGAGATAGATAAATGATAGAATTATTACATGAAATGTGGTAAATGGAATGAGTCATCTTGAAAAGTTTAAAGTAACCGAATTTATACTTTAAGTCCTAATTTGTACATGCATTCCTATAGTGAGATTGAATATGTTCTAATTGATTATTTTATACCTTAATTAATGTGCCTAAGCCAAGCAAGTGGAACCACACTAAAATGTGTGTGTGAGATTGTAGGATCAAGAAAAAAGAACAAGGGAATTAATTGAATTTATTGGATAAAATAGCTTTTCCTTCATTCTTATATATAGAATTGGTTTGCTTGAGTCCTTAGTTACCTGTGTGTATTGTTTGCAAATGTTTAACTTATTACTTGTTTGAGTAGACTATACAATTGCATTAGACCTTCTTAGAATGGTGAGAGGGGTGGTTTTAATGTTGGATAAGGTTAGGGAAGTGAGCATGAATTTGCTTTATCTTAAACCAAAGGTCCCTTTAAGGCATAGATTTGCTCTTGTTTGAGCAAAGGAAACTTCTAGAGCATGGATTTATCTCTAGTACATAGATTGGCTATGATTGCATAATATGCATATTTGCTTCCATGTGTTTAAGTGAACCATATATGTATTTGAATATTAGTTTAGCTACTAGAATTTTATCTCATATTTCCCTATCTCTACTAACCATGGTTATGTGAAATTCAGTAAAGAAAATGAAGAGGCAAGGACCTAAAAAAGTCAAATTCAACAAGTGTGTAGCCTAAGACTTAATGTTATGTACATAAATATGTAAATTCATATTTTGATATAATTGAATAGTAACATATGTAAAAAGTGTTAGACTATGATTTTGTGACCAATAGATGCATGTATGAGATATTGGAACATGATTTAGCATATGAATGTCCATGTGGTTTACATACATGCATATTCTCATGTGGAATAGTGATTTTTAGATACAAGGCAAGTTTCACGTGATAAACTAATTATAATTGATGAACCTTTTATTCACTATGAACCTCTTATTTAGTATGCAAAACTTACCAATACTAATGAATCTATTCTTCAATCATTATTCCTAAGGGTTATGTTCATATTGCTCACAATGTGGTGAAACAAAGCATACGATATGTGTAAGGTGGTAGTCACTCACTTTTTGGGTTAAGGACAATAACTAAAATTCTATGATGTCTATCTGAAATCAAATGAATTCCTTGTTTATTTAGCACCATTCACTGTCAAAGGTTGTAAAGAAAACACACCTTATATGTTTCCCCCTCAATAATGGCAAGTGTGAGTGAGGGGCACCAACTTTTTGGTCCTATTCTGTGTGCTTGTAATTAGCAAGTTATTTTTGTACTTTCCATATAAAAAGGTGTTGTTGACTTGGATTATTGGTTTCAAGTAGTTAAAAGTGTCAACACAAGGTTTAAAAGTTAAAAATACTTGATGGAACATCACTAAAGCTTCGAATTTAAGCTGGTCTATGAGTACTCTTATTAGTAACCTCATAATATGAACCATGCATCAAGTGCTAAACAACAGCTAAACATGGTGCCTATGCTCTAGTCTAATTATTTACCCTTATTTATATTCACAAGTTACTTGCACGAGCATCATAAGATGAACAATTAGCCCAATTATCTCTATTATATGAGGAGTTCATGAATTGAATTGAGGATATTTCAAAGAGTCATATGGAGGGTTGGTGGTGGGGTTACATGACGAGGAACTTGCCAAGTGCATAAATAGTGTTTTCAAAGGGGTCAAGTTCCAGACCATAATCGAATTGGTCAAGGCAACATATACAAGTTGAATAGATATTGGGTGAAGCATGTTCAAAGGGGTCAAGTTCCAGACCATAATCAAATTGGTCAAGGCAACATATACAAGTTGAATAGATATTGGGTGAAGCGTGCATAGATCACAACCACACAAATTAAAATTGAAGAAATGTTTTTTAAGGATATAAAGAAAAGGCTATCAATGAGGATTTAGAAATTTTCTGCCTTATCTATATGTATACTCAATTAATTTGAGGTGGAGAAGCCATATGATTCAACAAAGAAGTAGTATGGTTGATGTTGTGAGATAAGCCTAATCAATTAGACATGAGATACAAAAGTATCCTTATTAGCATGTGATGGTAGCTTGCACTAAAGTCTCCCTTGACCTGCTACAATTCATGAACTGCATTTTCTAGTTTGAGAGAATCTTGAATGCATACAATAGTAAGTTTCAACTAATAAGGGGCAAAGTATATTGGCCCTAGACTACAAGTCCAAGGCTAATGCCTAACCTTTCAACAATTTGTGTAAGAGGTTGACCCAAATTATCTAGGTTATGGAATGAGATGAATTGGAGAGAAAGTTAAGGGATCCTTAAAGATATGGGTTGTGCAAATAGACTAGCCACAACCAAGCCATCTATCCATCACAATCATAGCTATCATAGGACAATTAATTGTTCCTAAACCATTCAATTGTATATAGACCATTAAAATGTGTAAAAAGAATTTTAGGATTTGTTAGACATGTGATTATAATGTACTTGTGTATGACTTAATGATGTACTTAACTTGATGTGTTGTTTATAAGGAATTTCAATTGACCATGTAAATGTGTAAAACCATTTGATTCCAGTTCTTTATTCTATAGAAATTCATATATATATGTTTGCCTTATATAGTTGTTTATAAAAGACTACAATGGCTAGCTATCAAAGCACTATTAATCTAGGGCCAAAGAACAAATCACTATTATACTTGCAATCTCGTCAAGTCTCATAGGCTATAAGACAAGAGTGTGCAAGTTAACATAACCATGCTTTTTAGTATTTTAACAAAATTTACCATTATGTGGGTTATGCACTCACTTGTATAAGCCTTACAACAACCTACCACAAGATGATCAAATTCTCCGCATATGTTGAATTGCATAAAAGGGCTCAAACCTAGCTTGCTATCATTTCATACCTCACACAGGCCAATTTTCTATGGAATGTCCTGACTTAGGTACTTCAATTTCAATGTTGCACTTATTTTAGCCCTTGTGGAAAGGTTGTGTCTAAAGACATACTTTCCATCTAACTAGGGCTAAGTGTACGAACACGCTAGAATATGTTGCAATCCAACTGGCACTACCTAGTACAAGGGAGGAAATCTAAAAACAAATAGGTTACTATTGGTGAGTGGTGTAACAAGATTTGCTTGGCGTGATACCATTGCAAGAGATGTTAGATTGACAAAGGCTAAGCATTCCCTAATTTGCAAATGCAAGCACATTTGTGAACCTGTCAAATAATGTAGATGACAAGAGTGTCCATAATTCGTGCAAATGTACATCTTAAGGTTAATCAAGAAATATCTTATACCAATATAACTGGCGCAAAGTAATGTTAATGTATCTACCTTTGCTGATGGATTTTGATGAAACTAGTTGGTACAGTTGGGAATTTGCAGTGCTACACACTTGTATAGAGAGATGTATAGTTCAACACACTACAATGAAATAAACATCGATGGCTATCTAACTTTGCTACATCCATAGATATGGATCGATTCCTCCAGCTCGCTCCACAAATTACCTGATAGCCTAACCACATATAAAGATCTATCCAATATGGCCACTACTAGGTTTTAGGTAATGAAATATTGTTTTTGACGGATTCATTATTATGGGTTAGAGATACTTAGGTTTTGGTTAACATATGTTCTCATTACCCTTTTAAAATGGAGGTGCATCTTATAGTATTCCTATTTGACCATGAAATCTTTATGATAATATAGAATTTTGCTAGATCAAATGAAGGACGATAAGGTCTATGACTATACACCAACACTTATGTTATCAAACATTAGTCCTAGAAGTTCCACTTATTTGATTTTAACTTCTTGTGCACAAGTTATATGGTGCTCATATGACTCACTGATTGTCTGTTTGTTAATTATAAACTACTGCTTAGCATCACTTGATATCTGATGTGCATCTATCCTCATACTTTGCTTTTAGATTATCGAGTGACATCATACTGATTGTACTCCTCGCTAGTTTAATAAGCACCAACATATACTATAGAGGATATTCAATTTAAGTTCCCTTCATACACTTCAGCTAAGTAAAAAAGTTCAAAAGGACTAATGATACGAGCACAGGGCATTCATTGAGGCATGGAATGCATAGCCTCAATCTGTGGCCCAAATCAACATGGAGGAGGTCTTATGAATCGCACCTCTAACTACATGCGCTGATAATAGAGACATACATGATAATAGATCCATTAGGCAAGTAGTTCCTAGGGATTTATAACAAGGTTTTAGATGTTTGTCATTTTTACATTTCCTTGTCTTTTATATATATGTACATTCTCTAAACATTTAATTGTCAATTTTCCTTTTTCACAAGTCGATGTATTAAGTTTATTATTATTGAGCCTCTAATACTTGATTATAACAAGTTAAAAGAGAAGGCAAGCGAGGATATTAGAACCATCCAGCATGCCTTCAACAAATATTGAGAGATGATGGCCTCTTAACCTACTTCACCTGCACCTCATTTGTTAAGGCTACCAAAGCCAAAGGCTAGGCCAAGAATGAGAGGTCACTATTTCATCTCAACTAAGGAACTAGTTGTGGATGACATAAGAGGTGCTGATAATGTAGGTTTGCTGTCATCTTCCCATCCCCAGCACCGATGCAAGAAGACTTAAAAGGTATAGGCCCTTTTTCTTTTGCACAATACACAAACTTCAATGGTGTTGATCTATCTTCATTTACAATGGCCACATAGTACACAAAATTTAAAGGTGCTTATATTTCTTCATTATGCCAACTGCATAGTATATAAATTTTAAGGATGCTAATTTTTCTTCATTTGCATTAACCACATAGCTTATAAACTACATAGGTACCTATCACTTTTACTATATACCATCATTCCTTTAGTCTCTCCACATGGGGTTGCCTTTTTCCACCTGAACAACACAACCAATGCAATCTAATAGAGTTCCACTAACAATACTATTTACAAATCTATTTACATTTAATATCGAGTATGTCAATACATCTTCTAAATAATAAAAACCATCTTATCAATAATAATAAGAGTTTTTCACCTCAAACTAACTCATCTCTCATATTCAACTCTCTTAGAGAGACTTAAATTCTTGATTGATTTGAAATAACAACCATAATCAAGAAGTGAAAAAAGAAGAAAAAAAAACAAGAAGTAGATTAAGAGAAGGAAAAAGAAAAAGAACCTACACAATGTTGACTACAATAATATAAAAGGAAATTTCATTGTGAGACAAAGTGCCGTTATGATTAACTTAAAGACTTATTCTCTTCCTTTTACTTTATGTAAAATTTTACATTGAACTTTTTCTTTCATAATCAAAGTGTTATATTATTTTTATAATATTATTACAAATATTATGACAACAGTTTTCTCTCAATTTTTTTTTAATAAAAACTCATTCTAAAATTTAGTATAAAATTTCAAAAAAAAAGAGGATAGCGAAAAACAAATTAAAAACTTAATCTTAATCTTAATAAATTAAAAATTAAAAATATCTAAGAAAAATGCAAACTACCCTCATCTGCTCCCTTTATTTAGATTTTATGACAAAAAATAAAGGAACACAGATGAAAGTAATCTACATTTCATTATTTGTTAAAAAAATAATTCTTAAAATAAAACTCGAAGGATGCCTCTCTACATTCCTATTAAAAAAAGGGTTACGTGTCTTGAAAGTTTTAGCAACTAGACATTGCCTAAACTTCTTTTTGACACAACAGTAACAACGTGAAAAAGCCCGTGCTCTAGTCCTATTGTGCCTATGCAACATAGCTTCTAAAGACGAGATCCTATGAAAACAAAAGGACAAGGTACAATCATACAAAACTGGGAAATGAATCCTGAAGTTACTTCAACTGAAGTGAGGAGAGTCTCCTCACAGCTTAAGTGAACTTCAAACAATCCGGATCCATCTGCAAACAAGAGGTACATATATATATATATAACAAATTGGTCCATAACTTTCACATTTACCCTATCTGGATTTTCTGCTAAATTTTAGCTTTTACAACAATATCCACACGCTGAATGCACTTGAAAATTATTGTACATGATACCTTTAAAATACTCTTGTTCATCATCCACTTATCAAAGAGATTGGCACATTATATGGTTGCTTAGTACGATAAGAAAGTTTCAAGATGAAGCCGAAGAGGAGGGAGAGGATGGGTTAAAAGGAACTTGTTCAGCACATGTGAGCACTTCGTTGGGCCCTGCCTCCTCTCGACCAATACCCAGCAGGTCAAGAAAATACAAGTAATGGGAGATGATATTGTTCATTGGGTCAATTTCGCCTTGTCCGCAAACAGAATCCCCATAGAGAATGTTCATTGTAGTGCCAAAACCAGGAACCCGCTTCTCCAAAGTGTCATTCTTGGTGGGCTTCCAGTTTCCGAGAAACGCATCATGGGCCGAAGGTTGTGACTTTTTAATTGGGGTCATCCACCTCCAGATTGCAGCCTGAAAGGCAAGAGTTGCATTCTGCTCTATGTACTCTGGATGGCTCAGTAAATCTACCTTCAATGCTTCTCCAGTAGCACCATAGTTGTAGTTCCTATAATGATAGTACCAATAAGAACTACAACCACCATATTCAACAAGGAAAATGGCATACACATATTTAAATATGCTGTGACTATCACATAAACAAGCACATCCAAGCAACCCTACAAGCACAATAGTTAAATCCCTTTTAAGTAAAAGGGCTCGAATCAATAATAATAATAAATGTTTTTTTTTTCAATAAAAATAGGCAATACTCTATGACCTACAAAATGGTTTCATGGTTCACCTACTTGCCCTTGATCCTAGTTACTAGCCACTACCCGTAGATATGTAATAAAAATACTTACACATTTTGGAAAAATCAAAGCAATTCCTTCCTAGAGTAATCCTTTCACATGCCACATAATCTGATGAGGGATTGACATTTCACTAAGGTCATATATCTTACCCATCTCAAACCAAACAAAATTTGCATATCAGCAAACTAGAAAGTCTGGGACACTTTGAGATTTGATTCATTAATGAAACACGTGAAAAATCTAGCATTTATTTATGATGTGGCTGTAATTGGGATTTAGGAAATGTAATTAGCCAATTGGGGTAATTCATAATTTAATTATCAGTAATTAGGAACTATTAATAAAGATGTTTGAACCTATTCATATTTGAGTTGCATTAGGATTTGTTGTTTAAGTTGCCCTAGTCACTTAGGAAATTACTCCTAATGATAATTTGTACTAACGATAATTTTGTATAATAGCTTCATAAGATCAGCACCCAGCGCTCTCTATTTTATCACTGTAAATGCCTGGTCCACTTCTCTCACCTTTACATCTTTTACTATCACCGGCATAAAGCTTGCAAATCCATCAGTAACTCCATTTTTTGCGCTCCACCCCCCACCCCCCCCCCCCCCCCCCCCAAAAAAAAAAAAACTCTCCCCCCTTCCCCTTGCTCACTTATCACTTGTTTCATTGGAGCTTTGATCTCTCTTCTTCTTCCCTTAAGGAACCCTGCAATGCTCAACTAGCTCCTTATCTTCTTTTGATTATGATTTTGAGGCAGCATTCTATGATTTCCCTTATGGTTGTATAATGAGTTATATGTGAATTCCTTCCCCTCTTGTAGTTATAGAAGCCAAATCTTTCATTTATACCTTTTAGACCATTCAAACTTCAAACCACACAAATTTGGGTGAAAGGAGTTGGTTGCACTTGATAGTAGTTATCAAGGTACTTACAGGTAGGAATAATTTGTGAGAGCACTAGAAACCGACTGTTCCCTCATTTTCACCTGGAGGGCGGATTTTAAGTGATAGTGGGTTAACTTTGCAATGAGTTTGGTAGTATTGGGAAAGACAAGACTAGGATATTGGAGGAAACATTGAAGGAATAATTGGCCGCTGAGTGAAAGGATCATCTAAAGTTCCTTATCACAAATTTCCTGTAAATTTGGAGAACTCTCTTCTTCTTTCTATCTCTTTCCAACTTTACAAGAAATTTATGGCAAGGAACTTTAGAGGATCTGGACTCTAGCCACTAAGAAAAAAGGAAGGGAAGGGAATCGGGGGCCTCCCACTTGTTTAGAGATTAAGGAAAGGCAATGAAGGACTATACAAAAGAAAATGATTAAATATATTTCATTACAATACATTTTTACAAATTTATCCCTTAACAAAATACTAAATTATAATGGTTTATTTTCTTTCTTTCCTTTTTTTTTGGGGGGGAGGAAATAATGAGGGCATAATAGTAAATTACTAAATTTCTCCCTTCAAAAGCCCCAAATTAGGGATGCTATAAAACGTTAAGGTTGTAGTGCTTTTGTAGATTTTGGAGGGTTAGTTGAAGATTCCTCCTTTCCCTTTCATCTATATAAAAGCTCTAAAATAGGGGGGAAGGTTGCAATTCAATGAAAACTTGTCTTTCCCACCTCCCCTCTTTTATCCTCCCCTGTTGATTTGAACATGATTGGAATGATATATAATCATACAGGTTTAGGATCTAGCTAGATATTTTTGTCACTTGCTACCTTTTGGCATCCCTAAGTTCAATAAAGTGATGGGAACCTAGTTCTCCATCAGAAATTATAGTAGTAAGAACCGAAATAATAGAAGAAAGCAAGATAAATTCTAGCTCTTCAAGGGCTAGAATCGTCCCACAACTTTGACCCCAAAATTCAGCCCACTCTGCCTCCCTCTCTCTCTTAGCCCCTTATTTATCAACTGCACCCCAACCAATTCCTTCTAGATAACTCCTCTAGCAGCCTTCATGTGTCCGATACCCCTCTAGATCCTTCTCCAAGCATTTTACCAGCAAACTCATGAAACACCTGCTACCCAGAACCCTTTATGGCCTTATTCTTTTCCTTAACACAGCTCTTAATTTTGGGCGTCTATCATAAAGCAATTTAACAAACAATGAAAGGAAAATCAGGCATAATCAAGAATGAGGAAAAGATGCTTCTAATTCGTTGGGGCAAAGACAAACCAGTAAATAGGTAATGCACCACGTCCATAGTATTCAGCACCAGGAGCACAGGGATAGGTGTATTTGAAATAGTCATCACAGTATGACTGACTTGGACTCATTTCATGATTGTAACAAAGACCCCAGGCAAAAGGTCCTCCAGTGGCCACTCCATAACCACCTGGCATTATTGTTTTGATAAAATAACTTTTATAAGAAGGTAAGAAAGATTACAACAAAAGGGGAATATGACATTCTCTTTTGTACATGAGAACGGAAAAATACAAAGGATAAAACAGATACATATAAAAACATTAGCAATTGTTTAAATTTAGACAACAATTATGTCAACAAATGAATTTCACCTAATTGGTTTCTATACTATGAGATGTAGATGGAAACATTAAGCAAATATTTATATTGAAATTCAGTGTTCACTCCTTTTAGTTTATTCATAAGTAACCATATAAGTACAAATAAACCGCTAATGCATCATCTCTTTGTATTTATATAACCTAACTACAGAAGCGGAAAGCAAATAACTTTTAGCATACGCCAATAATCCCCTTCATTTTGACATTGAAGATTTGAACCTACTCCAGTACAAATCTAACCAATGTAATCAGCCTTTAGCCAAAAATGTAGCACTCAAACTGCTCATTTAAGTTGTTCCAATCTAAAAATTATCTTGTCAATCCCACTAAACACTATCATCTGGAAGCAGATTTCAGTGCTGTCCATGCGACACCCAAACCAAAGACCACATTTACCAATTACTTTCCTTTCTAACATTGACTCATAAATCAAACAAGAAAAAACCAAATTTCAATACCCAAAAACCAATCTATAGTGAATCACAAAAATTCATTACACACAAGCAATAACATGGATGGTGACACGGACATAACACGGTAAGAACACCCGACACTACAAAACATGTAGTATTTAAAGCAAATTGGAGAGTTGTGTCGTGTCGTACCTCATATATCGTGCGACGCGCAGAACAAAAACCACATTCACCAATTATTTTCCTTTCTAACATTTTCTCACAAACCAAACAAGAAAATGACCAAATTTCCAGACCCTAAACCAATCCATATCGAATCACGAAAAGCCAACAGACGCAAGCAATAGCATAATAATGAGATCGAAATAGTAACAGCAAAGTAGAACTAAGATTGACCCTTACAGGTGGTTTTGCTGCCGACATGACCCAGGAACGCGGCAATCTCCTTCATCTGCGTGGTCTTGTTTCCAGTCGTACCAAATCCCAGAGGTTCGTAAACTGCAGCAGCAGTGATGAAAGCATGATAGTCCCAGAAACCAATTGCGTGTGCCACAGGAGAATTGCGCTTAGAAAAGAGATTCTCAAACTGGTAGGTCTGGAAGTAATCAGTAATAGTCAGATTACAACAATAAATGGACCATCCCTTACATTCCCACCCTTTGTCACAGAGCTTCTTCCCCTTTGAATACTTCACCAGCGGCTTCGTATTAGACTCATCCGCATTCGCAACCACCATTACCAGAGCAAGAACCAAGAGAATTACACTTCTAGGCACCTTCATATTTTGATTCATCCAAAGCACCACCACCAATGAAGCTCAATTAAACAAAGAACTTGACGTTGAGAAGGGAGGGTTTGATGTAAAGGAATGCAAGAGAGGCGGAAATTGGGAAAGCATCAAATTAAAAAAGGAAAGTGCTTGATGGAATGTGTTTGACGGACGGGAGAATCTCTGAGCGAAGGAAGCAAGCTAGCGACACTACATGTGATTATGTGTAGATGATCGACGGCAGATGCGCGTACCACGACAGAGAAAAGTATTCGACTTTTAAGCGAGAACAGAGTGGCGTTGCGTTAAAGGACGAAGGTACCAACTACTACAGAGGGTTGCTAGGACCCACGAGGCTTCTCCACCGACAGCTAAGGAATCCCTGCATCCACCTCCCATGTTTAATTTATTCTTAAATAGTTTATGTATATTTAAAAATAAAAAAAAAACTTATATAATCTTAATAAAATTTAAAAGAAATATGTTTAATTTATCTATAAAATTAGTATAAAAAATTTGAAATCTAACAAAACTGTGTCATAAACTTTAAAATATAACAAAATATGTCCTTAAATATTAAGCATTATTTTTATGAATATTTTTTTGAGTAAAGTATTTTTTTGAGCGCTTTATTATATTTTAAAATTTATTAAAGAATCTTGTTATGTTTGATAACTAGATCATAGTTCATAGAAATAAAATGTATTTTTTTCTAAGAACTTTGCAGAGCATAATAATTGTTACAATGTGTTTGGATGAGAAGAAAAATAAGAGGGAAAAAAAAGTTGAGCAGAAAAGAGGGAAGAAAATGAATTTTGCTATATTTAGATGAGAGAAAAAAGTACAAAGGAAAAAAAGTTAAGGTAAAAATTACGGTGGATCCCACCAAAAAAAAATTTTTCAAATATGGAGAGATTTTAAAAGAAAAACTTCACCTAACACGATTTAGATTTTATCTTTTCAATTACCCTCAACATAAATACTATTAATTTTCACTCCTTCATCCTCGATAAATGGATTATAGGACACTTTCCATTTTCACTCTTTCATTTTCTTTACTTAATAAATTCATACTAATTTGTTTGCAAAATTTTTCGTTTTGGCTCGACATCAACATTATTTGGTTTTCTCCTCCAAGCTTCACAGCGTCATATAATATCTCCTCTTCCTTTTCTTCCATGTCGTCTTTCAACATATGTACAAGAAATTTAACTGTTGATCTTGTGTTGTTCGGATATGGTGGTTTGATTATTTCAAAATTTTCTCCAATTGTTGTAACTTTTTTTTGTACATTGACTAATTTGGAAACACGAATTTGATCTTCAAAGAGATAAATAAAAAAGGGAAAAAATAAAAAAGGGCCAAATCAAGTTAATGTCCCGTTCTAAGAAAAAATTTTTGAGTTTGAAGCTATGTTTCTACACATCTATGACAACATGTAGAGGCTTGTGAAATAAAAAGGCTTCTATCAATCAATAAATAATTATATATATGCTTATGTTGACATGCGTATGTATTGTTATCATAATTAAGATATTAGATGCTTATAGGTCTCCCTCATCCTCTTTAGCTTGACATTCCTGTCGCTTAGGTTGCTCAGATTCAAAGGCAATAGTCCACACTTGTCTCAGTCTGTACATGAATAACTTTCTCTTTATAAAATTTTAGATAATCAACTGGCCAATATCCTCAATGTTTTAGCCTGAAAACAAGAGGTTTCCATTGAGCTTTTGTCTTATTTTCACATCCACATTACCCCTTAACTAATGTAGCTCAATTAAAGTGTTAAGGTAAATTATTGGTAGTTTTATGAGTATCTTCTTCATAACATTTTCAAACTTTGTTGCAAAATTTTTTTAGAGCCTTTTCAAAATGAGAAACACCATTTAGGCATCTAAATTATTGGTGGTAGTTATTTGAAGTGCCATAAAATGGGCGACGCCATTTTCCTTGCAAAATATTTAAATTAAGGTCTATATCTTTGTTTTTAATATGACCAATCCTTTCTAATTACTATATGTTCAATAGATGATATGGTTGATCCTTTCTCGCAAATTTGTATATACTTATTTGCAAATTATTTTTTTTTATTAACATAATTGTTGAATAGATGAATAACTACAATAATATGCAATTGAGGAAGGATGTGACAAAAGATATTTATGACTTTGAATCTGAAGTCAAGCAATTGACTAATTTTGGAGTGGCAAATGAAGGTTCAAACTTGAACCATGTAATAAAATATTTGAAAAGGCATAGACGTATGTGTGTTGTAAGCCTTATTTGTTTGATTATACATGCAATTCATTTGTTGGAAGAGATGTCAATTTTAATTAATAAACCTATAAATGCTAGCAATATTGAAAGATATAACATCAGAAAAATAGTTGATGATATGGCTAAAAGATGAAAAGAATTGACGTGATACTCTTCGCATGGGTCCACAAGCATTTAAGGAGTTATGTGAGAAATTTCGAAACACTGAATGAATTAAAAATTCACGTTGGGTTACAGTTGAGGAGCAAGTTGCGAAATTCCTCCACATATTCGCACATAATGTAAAAAAACAAAATAATATGCTTTTATTTCTATCGATCGGGGGAAACTATTAGCCGCCATTTTCATAATGTTTTACAAGTGGTGGTTTTACTTGAGGCTAATTTTCTTTTGTAGCCTTTGGAATCAGAGATTCCTTCCCAAATTTTTAACAACAGTAGATTCTTCCTATATTTTAAGGTATACACTTATATTTATGGCCATACATCTTACAAATAAAATAAATAAGCTATAATTTCATAGGATATATATATATATATTTATATTAATTGTTACCAATTTTCAATGATAGGATTGCATAGGAGCTATAGATGGAACTCATGTTCAAGCAAAAGTGCCTAGAGAAAAAGCTACTTGATTTTGAGGACGAAAGGATTACCTTACACAAAATGTTTTTGCTGCATGTTCATTTGATATGAAACTCACCTATGTGTTGGTTGGTTGGTTGGGAAGGAACAACTTCAAATTCAAGAATTTAAAAAAAATTCTTTATCAAAAGAAGATAATCTTATAATTCTGCAAGGTTAGTATGCAAATATAGATTCATAATTAATTGTACTAGGTCTAGAAGTTTGTTTTCTTTTTTTTTTTTTGTGGTGACTTATATCAATGATTTATTTTTAGGAAAATTTTATCTTAAGAATGCTAGTTTTCTACTTAAGCATGGTCTATTAACACTTTACAGAGGAGTTTATTATCACTTGAGGGAATATTCAATATGATCACCACAAAATGAGAAATAAAATTTCAACCATCAACATGTCTCATTGTGAAATGTCATCAAAAGAATATTTGGAGTTTTAAAGAAAAGATTTCCAATCATAGTTAGTGGCACCAAGCCACATTATTCCTTCCAAATCATGACTAACATTGTGATAGCTTATTGCATATTACACAATTTTTTTATAAGGGTAGATCCTAATGAGAACCTAATTGCTGAAATTGATTATGAACTGTTACTTAATGACCTTGATAACATCAAGGACTATTCTGTATATGATCAAGAGGAGGATTATAGACAAAGATCAATTTCAAGAGATAATATAACAGCCCAAATGTGGAATGACTATCGTCATGAATTATAATTTGATATACAATAATTCAACTATTGCATTGTTCTATGATGTATAATAATGTTGTTTGAATTGTTCAAGTATTTGGTCAATAAAATTGTTTGTTATATCATAAATAATTTGTTTAGTTATAAAAGTAGATGAATTGAACTATTTCTTGTGAATATTGTATTTATTATATACTCTAAGACTTCATATTGTTTCATTTCATGCAAAAATTCAACAATGGTATCTGAAAAGAAGGATTCAGTGAAAGACAATTTGCAATGGTCACCTAAAATGGATGAAACTTTTATTGATGTTTTATTAGAAGAGATGATGAGAGGAAACCATCCTAATGTTATGTTTACAAAATTTGCATATGATAATGTGTTGCAAGCTTTTAGGAATTCTTTTGGATCTCACATTACAAAGCAACATTTGAAAAATAGAAAGAAGACATTATCACAACAATTTAGAGAGTTTTATGATTTATTTAATAGATTAAGTGGATTTTTATGGAGTCTTATCACAAAAATGTTTGAAGTTAAAAGTCAAATTTGGAATGAGTTGATTGAGGTAATTTTAACTTGTTGATGTTAATTAACTTGATGTGCTTGTTAATTAATATTTTCGATAGCTTTGTTTGGAATTTTCTTTCACTTATACTTGTTTTTATGGCAGATGTAATTTACACATTTATTTTATGTTTGTAAAAAAAACCATAAGTAATAAAGTGGATGAGTGCACCTGTGTTACATTATAATAAGCCATATAAGTTGTTTGGTGTAGATAGGGCAACAGGAAAATATGTTGAGAGTGTTAAGGATAAACTTAAATAGTGGGAAAAGGAGTGTATTGATTTAAATGACTCTTTTGAAGGAGCAACAATAAATGAAACAATGAGTGAAGGTGGTTTCAATTGAGGGTATGAGGCCACAAACTCAACAGCAAATATGGATTCTTTTAGTCCAACATGTGGCAACTCAAACCAATCAACTGGAATTACATCTTCTAAAGGACAAAAGCATAAGATAGTAATGATTAATACTATTGAAGAAAGGTATGAAAAAATTACACTAGAAATCAGGGAACTAGCTGATGTTATGAGAGATAGTAATTTTTTGCATGATAAATCTATCTTATTATCTGAAAGGTAGGTTGTTGTTGTTGAGAAGTAAGCAGAGCTTGCTAAAAAAAGCCTTGTAATACTTAAGAAAAGTAGGCCTTGTCCTTATAGTGAAGAGGAAGTGTGAGCAAAACTTGAGCAAATTGGAATACTTGAAGATTACAAACTAAAATGTTACTTTTTTTATGCAATGAAAAAAAGAGCAAGCAAACTTTTCTTAGGGTTCCACGTCATGTGTGATTGCAAAAATTGATCAAAATGATGAGTGATGCTGGAATTTCTTGAAGAAGATGGTAGTAGAATGGTTTTTAGATGTGTGATAATGTTTTTAGTGTGGTTTAAGTAATTGCGTCATTTTTTCAACTATTTTGATGCACCAGTGTGGGTCATTTTTTGTAGCTATTTTGATGAAAGATACGTAAGCATACAGTGGACTTCTTTGGGGTGATGTCTGCTAGTGAAGTTTGTATAACATAAGGACCTGCCATAAGATTGTACAAAAGGTTTGGACTTGCTCAAATGTTGGCATATATATATTTTAGACATAATCAGTTTAACGTTAGCTATTTCTTTGTTTTATTGTGAATGACTTCTTCAATTTGGGAATGAAATTTTAGTCCTTTAAATTTTTGTAATATGGATATCTTTTTAAATTTTGTGATATATATGTGAGCTGCAATTGACACCAACATTGAGAATTCCTTAAAATTGCAACAATAAATGAAGGAAACCATATTATATATGGTATGTAGGTAAATTTAAATTTAGCTTCATGTAACTATTGTATATTTTTCAGATGCAAAATTAAATTATATGATGATGTGAAAAAAAAAAAGAATAGGTAAACATGTCTAAAATCAAATTTGAATGGGATGTATAAATTTTGAGGAAAGAAAAGGGAAAAAAAGCATGTATGAAATTATAAGGAAAAAAAAGAATGTAACTTCCTAGAAAAAAAGAAAAAGGAAGAAAAAAAAATGTACAAATTTATAGGAAAAAAAAAACAAAATGAAGATGCATAGGAGTTGCAATTGGGCAATTTCGACTGCATAGTAGTCAAACGGTGTTTCAACTACATAACAGTTAGACATCGCCCGACCAAAAAGCGCTACACTGTTGAAATCGTTTGGCCATATGGTAGTCGGAACCATTCGACGACAACGTTCCAATTGCATTGCAGTTGGATGCCGTGCGACCATATGGCAGTCAAACGGTCCGATTGCGATCTGTTTTTTTTTTCTTTTTTATAAAAAAAAGTGTTTTTTTTTTCCAAAATAGTTGATGTGAGTATGTTTTATTACAACTTATTAATGTGTATTATTTTACAACAAAAAATAGTTACCTCCAATTGAAAAATAATGGAAATTCACTGAGCTACATATATATCTTTTGTTTTTTTAACCCGATGGATATTGTGCCATATTTATGTTCAAATAATATTTTTTTCACCATTTTGACACTGCTAGCATGTTTTTTATCTTATATTTAATCCATATAATATTATGAGATGGTAATGTATATTTAACTAGACTATATTCCATATAAATTTGTATCTAACATATGCTCATTTTCTGTCTATGTAATCACTATATATATATGCGATCACATGTGCACTCAGACTTATACAATTTTAGGGGATGAAGTTTATAATATGCAATATATATATATTTGCTTACAATATTAGAATATATTAGACTAATCTATCTACATTTGTTTACAATAACAAACTTCGCAAAAACATCTAACCTACTCCTCCTTAGTATCATTATCCTCATCATCATTATCTCCTTCACATCAATCAAGAGACACCTATAATTTTTGCTAGGATGTCCTATGCCTGTCCTCTGATTGGATATAATTGCTACAAGTTAATTCTTTTAGTTGTGATCAAAGCTCTCCAATTTGTTGTTATTGGTCTTGAAATTGAGTCTGATACGACTGTGTTGAAATATTGATGAATTTATTTCGTATCATATTCTGCATATAGTTTGAATAAGAATATCGTGGCACTTGACTTGATAATGCTTCTTGGTTGTAGTTGTATCCTATCTTAGAATCACCTAAACTTTTATAAGACATATTATCAAGTCCATAAATTATACCTCTTTTTTTGCCACTAGCAGTTTTAACAAATAAATTCATGTTGGATGCATTATCACTTGAAGTCTCTGCAAAATTCTTTTGCTTCAAATATTCTTCCTACCAATAAGAGTTAAATTGATTAATATGAAAATAAGAATATATATATATATATATATATTACATAGTTAAAGTGATTAATATGAAAATAATATATATATATATATATGTTACATACACATACCTAAATAGCCTTTGATTTTTCATCTATCCAAGTATTACTAGATTAACGTTGATGTGTTCTTAAATAAATTTTTGAAAACAATGGATCTCTTCCTAACTCACGGGCCTACATAACAAAATAAGTAAGGATTACTTAGGATTATACATGAAAAGTATAAAATAAATATGTCAACTCCATACCAATCTTTTGGCATATTCTTCCATAGACATAGAGTCTCCTATATGTAAAGAAGCACCAAATTGTGAAGAAGAGGCCTGATCCTTCTTTTTCTAGTCACTGGTGAAACAAAATTCTTCATTGTTCCAATGCTCACACAGTTGTTTCTAGATTGTTTGTTTAATCCATTTTAGCCTTTTTCGTTTGTCACTGATGGAACCAATTATATCTTTTAAATGAATTTTTACTCGATTTTTTCAATTTTGCCAGATTTCATGATGACGCACTGGTTCCCAACAATAGTGTTTCTGCAAAAGCATAACACACCACCAAACAATGGATTTTCAACGTATGAATAAGTAATTGGTATTTCAATCTCAAAAAGAGGGGTAGAAACTCAAACCTAAAATTCATGAAATCATAAATCTTTATACTCTAGCAGAACCTCAATTCAACAATTCCATGGTCTATCATATTTATTCTTAAAAATTGTAATAATACATGCACAAATATCTTTATTATTTGGTATAAACCTAAATAAATAAGGGGGTGAAGAAGAAAAAATAAATACTAATTTTAAACATAAGGATAATATTAACTAATGATATATTGATGAAGAAAAATTATAAACCCTATGCCATCAGGCTTAATCGGATTTGGAAAGGATTGATCTTGGTCATTAGATTGCTCATCACGCACAACATATGACTCTTCTTCAATGGTAAGTGGAACTGGTTGTGAGTCTTTTTAAGTATTAGATGATTCTTGCTTAGTGAGATTTCTTTGTGTCTTTCAGCCTCTTCTAGATGACATCTTGCAATAAAATATAGCACCATGCTAAGACAAATATAAATTATATAGAATAGAATTGCAAGTCAGTAGTGAACCATAGATAACATAACAATTATATTCCATATGTGTAACCCAAAATATAAAATGATAACTTCTCCTTCTTACCTTATCAGCTTTGTGAGTTTTAAGATAATAGAATTTGTAGAATGCATTGCTATTGAGTAGAACCTTATAAGGAAGAGAAAGACGTGCAAGGCTTGTAATACTCATCATTCTAAAAGTCTAAAACTAAATAGATTACAAAAGCAAGTCCCCTAAATGAAATGATTAGAGGCCAAATAAAATTAGAGTGATAATTTAAACAATTAAAAATAAGGATACAAGGCTAGAGGTGCCTGAAATTCGGAATCAAAATAGCTAAACAAATTTTGACAAAAAGACAGTAGTACTTTTATAATTTTGGACAACTTTTAAAAAATTCAAAGGAGGGATCTTTAAATGAAAATTTTAAATTTTTTTGGATTCTCATAGGTCCTAAAAACCAAAGGAACACATAGAATAGTTAAAATCCCTCCGATTTACATTTTAGAATGACGATTGACTAAAATTTTGACCGATTTATTCACGAAGGTTTTTAATCCAATTTGAGTGAAATCAAAGCTATTTTAGGAATTAGAAAACCTAAATTTCATGATAAAAAAGATGATTCTCAAAAAGGAATTGAAATGAGCCCAAATGATAGAGACCAATAAGAGAGACTAAATTGTAATTTTGAAAAAGTGTTAAATGAGCCCCTTAACTTCTTAAAACCACGTCCCTCTCTCCTCCTTTCTTCTAACAAACTTCTATCTACTCCAAAATAGAACCTAAGGCAGTCTCAAGTGGCGCACAAGAAGGAGGGAAGAAGGAGAAAACCTAGCAAAAAAGATAAGAAATCTATGATTTTTCATGTCTTCTCTTTCCCTAATCTTTTTCTCCTCTTTCTCCTCTTCTCTTCTATGGTTTTGGTGGCTAAATTAGGATTGATATATGGCTAGGTCAATAGGAGGAAGTTAGAATTGGAAGGATAAGTTAGAAACAAGTGAAAGCTCCTTGAAAAAGCTTTAAAACAAAGAAAACATCCATAGTCTTCTTGCATCTCTTACCTTGTTCTTCTTGAGTCCTTGTTCAGCCAGACCTAGGCCTATTCAATAGGGAAGGAATGCAAGCTAAGAAAAGGTAGAGACAAGTGTTATCAAGCATGAGAAATAAGAATATACAATTAGATTTAAAAGAAAAGTATTAGAAATCAAGTTATATGACTTAGGGTTTTTATTACACCTAACCATTTTTGAAACTTTCTAAGGATAGTCTAACCTATATAAGAGTATGTATGAGATTCTAAGACATCTAGAAAGTTTCACAAGTGCCAATTCCCTAAGAAAAATCAAGCAAACTCCATAGGTCCCTAAGCTACACCATGTCTCTGCCAAGAAGAGTTAAGGCACCTATAAAGATTTTTCTTTGATTCCAATGATAGGATTGACCTATATATGATTAATAAACACCAAGAAAATCATTGGTTTGAATTTAGAATCCATGGTTTATAAGATGGAAGTTTAGGCTCCATTTTAAGACATAAAGAAACAACTTGAGTTTAAGCTCCTTGAATTGATTTAGAGATGACTTTAATGAGTTTAATTGGAGTCATATGACCTAGAATAAATGAGGAATTAGATCCAAGATCATGAATCCTAGAGGTTGCTTCATTATGCTCTTATATGAAACCATATTAATGTCATAAGATAAAGTAGACTTGTATAGAGTTTATGTGAAATTAGAATTGGTTCCAATAATTGAATTGTGTCTTATTTGATGTGTTTATGCCAAGCAGATCAAGATCCTCCTAGGTGTAGGTGTGTGGCTGAAAAGGGAAAATAAGAAACCAAAGGCAAAAGTTTGTATTCTTGACACAAGGTAACTCTCTAACCTTTCTTGTATGTATTTCTTAGATGTTTGATTTTTATTGGATGCTTGTGTATATGTTTGAACCATGAGACATGTTTATAGCCATTGTCTACATGCTATGATACCATTATGCTTCTCGAAGAAGATTTTGAATGTAAAAGTGGCTTGAATGGGTATAGTTATGCCAAAAGTCCCTAAGAATTGGTGAAACAAAGCCAAAAGTCTTAAGAAAAAGTGAGGCTAAGTCAAAAATCTCTTGAAGTGGGTGGGGTAAATCCAAAAGTCTCAAGAAAATTAGATGAGGCTAGACCAACATCCCTTAGAGCTTATGTTTGACGTGTATGAATTTATGTGACATGGAAATATGTTTATGTATGTTCACTAGAAGCTTTTTATGACATGCATGCATTTTTTGACATAAAAATATATCCTATATATATATATGTTTGAAAGCGTAAAGAATTATGAGGGTTCTTTGAATCTCACTCTTTTCCATATATGTCTAATCATGTCTAAGTGAGCCAAGCGGAGCAAAAAATGGAGGCCAAGTAACTCGAATAATGGAACTTTGACAATAAAATAGAGATTTAAGCATTTTGATATCAAAGTGTGTATATATATAAAGTTTATGAGATGTAAATCATTGAGCACAATTAAGAGTATGTAAATATGATGTATGAATTCATTTTGGAACTAAATGTATGCATCTGTGAGAGTTTGACATCCTTATGCCTTAATGCACTAGTGTATAATGACAATTAAGAAGGTGATTTTAGGTTCTATGATAATTTGGACCATTTGAAAGCTCATACATCATACATTTATACTTTGGGACGTGTTCAAATGGTCATAGAATGGCTAGGAGACCATGTGGCACCATTTGACCTTATTATGGTTCCAAAAAGTGACATAATCTTAAGTTGAACCACAAACTAACCAAATGGATGATTTGATACATAAAATTTGGCATGAATATAGGTCTTATCTAGATATTTTTATAGAGTTAAAGAGCACTATTTTTTAAGTTCTATAGAATTTATCATGAATTTTCAAAATTGGCCAAATTATATAGAATTGTCCAAGTTATTATTTATATGGTCAGTTTGCAATTCTGTGTCATTTAGGGCTCAAATGAAATCCAATACTCATGAAATTTTACAGGCATATAGTAAATATCGTAAAATTTCCATAGCCACTGAGAGCACCTCATTTGGAGCTTTGTAAAGAGAGATATGAATTTTTAATTCAATTGCACGATGCATTAGTGACTAGTATTACTATTCTATCAGTTTTCATAGGGTAAACAGAGATGTTTTTTTATGGTAGTTAGAGGATATTCATAACTTTCTAGAGTGGTATAATTTGTATGATTTTAATTTTTTAAGAATTAATTATGATTTTTCAAATTCATATCAAATTATAGAAACCTTTAAAATTGCCAAATGAGATGCCATTTCGTGTTGCATAGCTTGAACTCGAATTTGGAGCTTCAATTTGTGGTAATTCTAGTTGAACAAATGCTATGGATGGGAAATGAATTTGGTAAGTTCACATGGTCCTTTTAGCCAATAATGAAAAAATTTAGCTTTCGATGACGTAAATTTCTATTACTAAAAGTGTTATTTTGTGAAAATAAATGTTATAAGCCAATTGTGCCATGAATTGATTCCTATATAGATATGGTATTACAAGGCTAACTATGAAGAAATATATACAGAGACATATACATATGTATATATATATATATATATGTAGGTACGTGTGTGTGATTCTATATGGAAGAGAGAGACAAGTGAGTCCAAAAGGATAAATACGAAGCTACAAATAATAAAAGGATAAAGAGATAAAGTGAGAAAAGATTCTATGATTTGACAACTAATTTTGTATTGTATGTAATATGCTATGGCGATTTGACCACCATGGAACATGCATAATGGGTCATTCAAAGGAATATAAAGAAATGGATATGGTAAAATGAAAAAAGTGATCTATTTTATGTTACACCAATGACAACACAAATACATAAAAGTTGTCCAAAAGGTATACCTTTTATTTTCATGTTTTTTCTTCAAACTTGAAGCTTTATTCATCTAGTGATATTCAAAAACTTGACGTTGCATTTCAAGTATTGAGTTCTCATTGGCCTGCATTTGCATATGAAAATCCTTTAACCTCTGATCAATGTCGGGATGTAGGCGACCTTGTGGATATATACCTTTTGCCACACTTGGATATGAGAACAAATCATCTTTTTAACCATAGTTATAGCTAAAGACTGGATCTTCTTCTATTTTATGTGCAATACTTGTTAAACCATACATGGAACTTCCACATTTTTTTCCTCCAACAGCTGTTGTCCATATAGCAATTTCATTTGCCAATGAAAAATTTTGTTCACCCGTCGCATTTACAATTATAATTTTAAGTCTTGCATACTCATTCTTAAACAAAAAAATAATGATGGACATTATATACTAGTGATATATATCTAAAAAGTTTTAATTAAAGAAATAAGAAACATGAACTCACAAAAGTAGCTTCAGGTTTTTTGTCGACCCAAGCACCGGATATAAGTTTTTGATGAGTTTGAACTTGGAGTTTTGCTAGAGCTATAAGCCTACCTAATTCTTCAATTAAAGTTTCAGTATGTTCTATAAATAGAATATTACCATAAGTGTGTAGTGATGGGCCGCAAATAAGTTTGAAGTTCTATTCTTCTTGGCACGTTAACTTCTTTGTTAAAATTCTACATTGTTCCAACTAGTACATAAATCATTCTAGATTTGATCACTAATCCACATAGGTCTCTTTCCTTTATCTCGAACATAGCATATCAAATCTTTTAATTGATCTCTTGCCTGATCTTTAAAGTTTTTGTGAATTTGAGGATGAGCTTCTATTGGCCAAGCATAATATTTCTATCAAGCACACTCAAAAATATCTATAAAGCCTTATGCTTGAATATAACAAACTTAACAAACTTGGTAGCATATGAAATTGAAATTTACTTTGAAATTCTTTAAACTATAATTGTTTGATAGATTCAAAAATTTCTTTCCATAAATTATAAGGCTCCAGGTAATTATGTTTTATCACTACTACTATATATTCAACAACATCATTACCATTGGGTCCAAACCTAATCAATAGATACAACAAAATTATGATTAACGTAAGTATATTTAAATATTTACTTGAAATTACATACCCTATTTCACCAAATGAATAAATAATTTGTTTTCTCATATCAACTGCTTCTTAAATGTGGGAATACAAAATTGCTCCATAGATTCTTTTATCCATCTACACACAGAAAATAATATTAGACGAAAATGGAAGAAGCATATTTACATTCTTAACATAAAATAATTATAGAAACATACAACGTTACTCTATTTTCAATAGATATGAGCGTCTTGCGAAAATATCACCCATACATGCATGATGCATAAGCTAAATCAAGAAGCACATCAGGATCTATAGCTCAAATGCTGCAGTATTTTTTGTCTTCAGCTTCATGTGAACTGCCATGCCACAGTAATAGAAGTGAATTGCAAAAACTTCTCGTCACCTCCCCTGGCAAGTTTTAGGCTGCATGGCCATAGGTCCTCCTTTATATATGCAATCATATGATAAACTTTTATCACCTTTGAATGTTAAGTCGTAAGATAAGGATGAACTCATCCCATGTCTCCATATGAAGTGGGAAAAAGCCAAACTATTCACGTGAAGCTTTAGAGTGAATATTATTTGCTTTGTCTTGCCCTTTTGTAGAAAAGATATGCATAATCAAGTTATTTGATAATATATCAATCCTTATCTATTGTTCGACAAAAAAAAAATTATTTCCATATATATATATATATATATATTTTATATTCAAATATAATTTAAAAATTGTTATGTGAAATATTTATTATTTAATAAAATAATACATTCTATATGTAATATATATTTAAAATTTGTCTTAGCCTTTAATTTTTTTCAAAGGTAAATAATTAGTTATATGTATTAATTTTTAATGTCAAAATTATTTAAAACATTTCTTTTTTTTCCTTTAAAGAATAATTAGTTATATACATATTTTTAATTTCAGTTTAACTTTAGTTTTATATAAAAGTTGTCATTTATTAACACAACTTCTTCTTTTTAAAATATCTTGTTTATTGGCAACAAAGGTTATAAGGGCATTATTGTTCGTGTACATTTATAAGTTTTTTTTCTTTATATTTTTTTTGTTTAGCCAAATGAGGGGAGAGAAAATATTTTTTCTTCGCTTTTCTCTTCCCTCCATTTTCTCTTCACTTTTCTCTCCCTTCACTTTTCTTTTTCCCCATCCAAACAAAGTATTAGTTTTGAGGAGATGGAAAAACAAGAGAAAGGTAGCTTACTCTAATAAAAAGATCACGTATTGCTTAGAATATTAAAGTACAAGTTATTTCTTTTATGAATTAAGAGAAAAATAATATTATGTAGACACTATTATATAATGATATTTTTTTAAAAAATAATGAATGCTTGTCTTAATTACGGATTTGGTTTGATTTTATATCTAATGATTTTACGTTAACTGTTGTTGATCCCCTTAAAACCATGTGGAGTTGCCTTAACAATATAAAATTTGGTGAAGTTGTGTAAATTATTTTGAATCTAGGAAAATATTCGATCTATAAAATACCCATAACACTCCAAAATTTATTAGTCAGAGTTATTGACTAGGCGGGCTTATATAGCCGGTGGAGGTTTATTAGGTGACATATTTGTAGGAGGTATAGTAACTTCTTTGACGAGACATTATACGGTAAAAGTTGTGGTATTTGGTTGAAAAGAATTATGAATTAGAAATGAAAAGTTAGTTTATTTACTTTCCTAACTAGCATGTTTTATTTTTCAGGTTGAAACTGGCAGATTGCTTAAGAAGTGGCATGCTCATTATAGGGCTGTAACTTGCCCAGTTTTTTTTAAAGATGACTCACTACTGATATCTAGTTCAGAAGACGGATGCATAAGAGTTTGGTTCGTGTTCATGTACTTAGATTCTCATCTTTTCTCTCCCTCTTCTCCAATTTTTCATTTTTTGTAGTGATGCTGCCGTATATACTACTCTCTCTTGATTCAATGGTTCAGGATATTTGATGATTTGATGACTTGCATATTTTTGTGTGTCATTTTTATAGTATCACAGCAATTACGTATGAAATGCGTCTAACTAGGAATGATATTTATTCTTTGCAGCTTGAATCACCAAGATCCACTTCTAAAATTTTTATTGCTAGCATTATTTACAAATTTGGACCAAGCTGCATATCAAATTATTTAAATTTGACCTTATTCGTAGAATCATATTCCTAAGCAATTCGCAATGTATGACTTGTTATTCTGAAGTATATCCATGTATGTATGAATAAGCAAAGTTAATTACATTTCAAATATTTGTCTGAACATTAGCAGAAATAGAGTAGTTTGATTGCTTAGAGAAAAGAATGTGAATTGAGTGTAAGTTAATTATATATACCTTGACTTAAGATACATGGTGGAGAAGCTGAGTGATATGCACACGATAGTCCAGCTTTGAACCTTGCATAGTGGAAAGGGAAGTATATCCACAAGATCAAGAACATCCCTTCTGTCTCTGCAAGGATCATCCACATAGGACCCCGGATTTGCATTGAGATTACCACTCCGAATTAATTTAAAATTCCTAGGCGTATTAGGGCTAAATCTCTCTCTCTCTCTCTCTCTCTCTCTCTCTCAATTAGAAAATGACTAGTGGAGCCCTGGGCTAGGTTCGAGATAAAGGTGCCAAGAGGGTAAAATGGCAAGAGCTACAAGCTGAAACTTCAGGAGTAAGCTGCGTAGGAAACTGTTATATATATATATATATATATTTATATAGATAATAGTTTATGAGGAGAAAGTCTCCTTTTGAAACGAAACAATTTCTTCAAGAATTATTGCCTGCTCAAACAAACATACAATAATAGTTGTCACCCAACAAAAAAATAAAACCTCTGTTAGATGTTATTTCTAGAGTAGATATACTCAGGTCCTTTCAAAATATATCTCGCTTTAGTGTCTCTGAATCTTTTTTTTTTTTTTAAATACAAATTCGTTCCTCAAAATTTATAACTTACCAGACACACACACACACACACACACACACACATATATATATATATATTTAGTCTCTTGAAGTGGAGTAAATATACAATTTGGTTGGGACTAAATGGTTAGGTATATCCTTTAAGGACCAAATTGTATATATACTTTTTTATTAAGAAAAAAATTATAATAATAACAAAGCACATTTCCATTTTCCAATCTCTTCTTCTCTGTGAATATTCAAATTTATAATCAACAACAGAAACCCAAATTTAAGCATGGAGTTCATGAATAATAACACATGGGGGAAATTGAAATTATCTCAACTGGTTACAAAATAGAACAGGACTCATGAAACCTTGCAAATTATAAAGAGCTTACTATGGAAGCTTGAAAATAGAAGACAAAGACCAATACATAGCAGCATATAAATTGAATGGAACATTCGCTTTTTATATATGAGCAAAGTTACAGACATACCAATAGCAACTCATATGCAATTCTTCAGCTGATCTCCTGCTCCTTGGAAGAAACAACAAGAAAGAGCAAAATCGGCAATGAATATGCCAACAAGAGAGATAACCACAGCCGATGTTGTTGATTCCCCAACACCTTTAGCACCCCCCAAAGTGGTAACTCCCCATGCACAGCTCACTATAGATATGATAGCACCGAAAACTTGTGACTTAATCATTGCACTAATAATATCCCATGATCTGAGAGCTTTCTGAGCAGAATCCAGGATAATGTTAATGCTCACACCATAAACACCATCAGCAAGGAGGCAACTAGATGCCATTCCTAATGTAAAACATAATAGAGTCAAAAGAGGTAGAGCCATACAAGTGGCAATCACTCTTGGAGTTACCAGGTAATCAACGGGGTCAGAACCAAGAACTCTCAATGTGTCAATTTGTTCAGAAACCTGCATAGTTCCTAACTCTGCTGCAAATGCGCTTCCAATCCGCCCAGCAACCACAATTGATGTAATTACTGGACTTAGCTCCCTTGAGAAAGCCAGAGCTAAAACCCCACCAACGGATCTGTTTAATCGTAACCTAGTAAATTCTCTGACAAATTGTATTGTGAAGGCCATGCCAACAAAGGCAGAAGTTAAAAGACAGACCCCAACTGATTTTGGACCAACTCTTTCCAATTGTTGAAGAGTATTCCTCCAATGAACCTTTCCCTTTAAAATCTTCATAGTTACCTGTCCTGCAAGGATAAGAACTGATAATCCCCTCCACAGGTACCTTGGAGGAGACCAATTGCTGAGAAATGTTTCTGATCTTCCATTAGGAGCATGGTTTGTGCTTATTTCATCATCAGTTGCAGAAGCAGATGGATGGCCATCATTAGTGTTGGGAAGCACTAACAACCTGCTTTGTTTTAAGCAGATGGGATATTTATAATTCTGGGGTCCCCAATTGAATGCACATTTTTGAACAAGTTGAGAGCCATTTGGTGCATGAAAGCTCACCAAACTAGTCTTCACATTTGAGATGAAGCTTCTGCGATATGGTTCATTTGAAAGCCAATTAACATAAATTATAATAAAACAAACATTATTGCTAAAAGCAAAGAACCAGGGAATGAGAGTAAGCACCTGTAAGTGATATAGAATAAAGGATGACTATATGATGCTGTTTGCATGGTTAGATTCTTGATTTACAGACTCTAATTGAATTTGGAGGATAATCCCATTTCCTACATTGGAGAAATGAATGAAAACCCAGTGATAGGATCAAAGGTCTATAATCTGTAGAACACATTTTAAAGATATTGATAAACAAGTAAAATCACAATGATGAGATATATAAATAATAAAAGAGCAGTAGCAATGTCAAGTTGGTTCCAATGAGTTTTGATAAACTCCTTTTATAAAATCAAAGCAAGCAAAATGTGCATGCAAGGTCATACTATATGAAGAGTACCACTTGACCTACAAAATTGTGCATCATGAGTCTCCTGACACTTTACAATGCTTTGCAGCCCACAACCTGATTGAAAACATAAATCATGTGACAGGTGCAATGTCATCTTTATATGGATATAAGCTAAGGCTCTGTCAGTTTTCATGGGAAATGGAATCATTTAATAAAATTTTTCTCTCTTTCATTAGTATCCCTTGAGAGAAAATAACAAATAAATAAAACCAAAAGGCAAAGGCTGAACTCAAGGAGAAGCCAAATAAAGCAAATGGACGATCTTATATTACATCAAAGAAGGGGCAATGCTATGGTTCCAAAATTCTAGCATTTATTGCTATTATTGAGCCCCTTCAAAAGATTTTTTTTTTTACCTTCTCGGCTTCTCCAGTCCTAAACCCTTAAAACCTATCATCAAAAAGTCCTCAAGAGTGTCTGAACAAACACACATAACACATCTCACCTCTAATATAAAATCATCTGCACTGCATATTCAAGCCACTAAACAATGCAAGAACAAATGACAATTAGTCTGAACCCCTTAAATAGACCATCAGTAATAATTCTATAGAAATGAATACAACATACCAAAAAAAAAGCCTTGACCATTAACAGACCATTGAATTTCCAAATAAATTTGTCAAGAAAGAACCAAAATACCAGGGCACAACCATTTGTAAACCAGATTTATTCAATTAAATTCTTTCTCAAAAGGTTCCTTTATATTGTTTGTTTAATTGAATTCAGAGACAATTTCAATGATACATGTGACCTGTGGTTGAAAGACCATTAAAGCCATGAGATATAAGAAATTGAAAACTTGAACCTGAACTATTGGATTCTAGATCCCACAGTAGCAACTCCTCAGCCCAAAAGATGAAAAATAATTATTTTACAACTTCTATTGAATACATGTCCATGTTTCACCAGTAATTCTCTAATAGTATTATTCTCTAACCATCTTTTGTCTCTGCATTATCAGTTTATCTTGATAGAACCAGCTGTAGACTCACCTAAAAATTGAAGGTAGGAAAAATGATAAATAAATTTGAAAGTCAATGACTTTGGTAATTATACTTATGAAATTATGATCATGATTGTATCACTGTAAGTCCTTCAGAACTAACTGGACCAGCAAGTAATCTTATAATATTTTGCAAACCAAAAATGAAACCACTTAAAACTGAAAAAGGAAAAAAGTTTTGTTTCAATGATCAAGTTGTATCATAGAATCCTATATCCTATGTTCCACTGAATGAACTAAATAGTATATTATTTCCCAATATTCCAAGAAATAAGGAAACATGCAATGGAAGTCATCAAGTCCCAAGTCTGGACTGCCAGAGGGGGCATTTATGGGTCCACATATTGAACACTGCAGTTTCTACACCTATTACCATTTCAAAGAAGAGATTACTCACTCTACAAACCTCTAAAAGGTTATCCTCATTGACTTGCCTGTTCTGTTAGATCAATACTGAAAACTAAGTATATTTCATTTATGTTACCATTTCAGAAGATTGAGTTGACCAAGCCAAGAAGCTTCAAATATGAGGTCATTATCCAGTTGTTTAGCTCCATACCTTAAAATCTATACATCTCTTGCCTTTAATGACCTTTCAATCACAGCTCTCAAGCATCATATAAATAACATGGCAAAAATTCAATAAAGTATAGAAGAAATTTTTGTGCAGAAAAATATTCCAAAATCAGAAAGTTTTGTAGGAGAAATTTTTGTTTAAGAGAAAATCTTCCATAAGGTGAATTATACTTTCATTATTTGTTTGTTTCTAAAGGCAAGAGATACATATGCTTTTTTTCTTAGGCGTGCAAATCATCTGTACTTGTAAATGCTACAGAATTACGTTGAGAAGATTATCTAGGAGCAATTAGAATATTCAAATTGAAATCAATAGAACAGCTAGCCCCGATTCACAATTCCAATTAAAGGTTGAAGTATGATGTTTATAAGCTGAATTAAAAAATAAATAAATAAATGAAGCAATTCATCACTCTGTCAAAAGACAGCATAAACCCATAAACCCAGAACCCTTTTTCAATTTTCTTAATTTCATCCATCATAAATGAAATTACTAGTCAATATTTTCAAACTCATTTACCTTCAACAGCTTAACTTCTCATAATATGATTAAAAATACTGACAAAATTTCAAATCTTCGTCAAATAATAAAGCTACGATGACTAATAACTCCAATAACATCTGAAACAGAGTAGAATTAAAAGAGAAAGACGAAGAAGAAAGAAAAAGGAGAAGTCTATGAAATCACCCTAAACCCATGAAGCGTAAAGTTTGGGAACCCCAAACAAACATAAAATTCCCAAAGCTAAACAGTAATCTAGCTGCAAAGCGCAAACAAACCCATTAATTAGCTTGCTTAATCAGAGGAAAAAAATTCAACGAAAAGAAGAAAAGAGCACAAGACAAGGGCCAGAAGGGAAATTAAATTGTGGTATTTTTTTATAATATAATTCAGAAGCACCAAATCTTCACGCTTCGATTTCATACTAAAGCCATCGTAAAAGAATTCAAATTTTACCCATTGTTTTATCAAGATTCAATCAAATTACGAACTCAAAAGTAACACTGAAATGAATTACAGAAAACAGGGGTAATCACTTTAGGGATTCATCTTGAAATTGACAGCATTACCTGAAAAGGTATAACACGGAGATTAATAAGAAGTTCTCAGTTATCTGCGACCTCCATAGTAGTAACCATGAATTGATGAAAGGGAGAGTGGGAGCATGAAAGTCTGAGAATGGAGAATCAAGCGATGCTTTGGTTTCTTCTTTTCTTCCCCAGATGAGTGGACGGGGTAAATGACCATGTGAGTGGCGGGTTGCGAGTACTGCTTTTTCATTACTTTTTTTTTTTTTATAAAATTATATTTTATCATGAACTCATGTTTAATTATAAAATTAATATATTAATTTTAAAAATAACAAATTTTTTAAATTTCGACTATAAATAAAAATATTAAATTCTAACTAATTACAAAGCGCTGCCTCCTTATTTTAATCATATTCATGGATTAATATAAGTTGATATATATATATATATATCCATAATCACTCAAAAAATAATTTTTTAGAATTTTTTTATGTCTAATAACATATATCCTAATCAGGGATTTATATTGCACAATAGTATGAATTAATTTTTTTATTTATATTATTATAACTCTTAAATTGATTTTTATAGTTGAAGGCCTATAAATAGAAACAATATATTATACATGCAGAATCTTAAATGAATGAAAATTATTTTCTTCTTTTTTTTATCAATTTTTTCTTTTTCTCTTATTGGATTTTTTTTATTTTTATTAGTTTTATAAAAATACAAAAATTTTTTCGTTCTTACTTCATACTAGCCACATGTTCAATACTTTATATTATTCATAAATTTAAGGTTTATTTATATTTATACTATGATTATCAAGTAGAGAAACTTAATTATTCAATGTTCCCCTATAATAGTAATATTGAAGCAGTTGATATTATATTTATTAAAAAATAAAATAAATATATATTAATAATATATATGAAAAATATAGTACATGTTAGTTCTTAATTAACTATGCATAATATAAAATATGACTTAGTTCCTAAGGGATTAAAATAAATATTTCTTATTTTATGATTGGATACAAGATTCATCATAAAATATATATGTTTCACAAATAGTAGTTAAAGATCAAAGATGTTTTTCTCATTTGATAATAAGTTATGCTAATATCAATATTATATCAAGTAATATAAAACTATTAAAAGCTCTAGAAGAATTACTATATTATTATTTGGGGAGACAAATTTTGTTAATGATAATACATTATTTTATATTAAGTCTTAAAAAAATTTATTAAGTTTTAAATATATTCATTGTAATAGATATCATGTTAAGACTGTAAATGAAAAAAATAATGAATATTTACTTATCACAACTATTATATCAAGAAAGAAATATGTATTGAAAAAAATTGTATGCCTTGTCTTTTGGTTTGTATTATATGAATATTAGTACAATTAAAAAATATATTATAGTAAACCAAAAGTTTATTGATAAAAAAATATTTATTATTTACCATAATTAGTTAGATCATTCTAGATCAATTATGATAAAAAAAATTATTGAGAATTCACATGTATATTTATTAAAGAGCTAGAAGACTATACAATTTAAAAAAATCTTACGTGTTGTTTATTCTCAAAGTAATAAATTAATTACTAAATCATTACTAGATAAAGTTGAGATTGAATCCCTTGCATTTTTTAAATATATCTAAAGTGATATATGGACCTATTCATTCACCATATGAACTATTTGAATATTTGCATTTATAAAATGGTGAGCATTGTCATGTGCTGGAGCTCTCAGGGCGTGAGTGTAATAAAATGTGTTTGTGTGAATTTTGGATTGTTTATAATTACAAATTAATTATATATAATACAATTAAAAAGAAATAAACAAAATAGATATATAAAAAAAAATAGACTCCATATACACTCCTATCCTTTTATATTACTTTCTTTTAAACTATATAATTGCAAAGAATCTTTTTTTTTTTTTTGTATATGTATATTTATGTATATAAATTATAGTTAAACTAAGTCTCCAGCTTTATCAAACAATGTAATTGAGATTAAAAAACTGTCAAAAATTGAATTTTTTTAATGATATTACAAATATTGAAATTTCATGTTGTGTACTTGTATGCGAATCCTTATAAGACACATCTAATTAGTCCAACCTCCCTCCCCCAGCCTTTTATCATCTAGAATTAGTAGTTGGAAAAAAGAAAAGAAATTGGATAATGCTATCATTCCTAAGATATTGACTTAGCCAAATTCTGAGGAGGGATTAGTAACGAGAGGTTGGTCAACTTGGGCAGGCATGGCGAGCTCAAATTGCTTGAGATAGTCCCAAGCCATGGCTTGAATTGTGGTGGCAGACCCGTCTAGTCCTATGTGCGTCACATGCTTCACATCTGTGGGATACCCAATTTCCATTTCAGGTTCCATCTCCTCAGTGTCTTCTTTGTAAACTGAAAATAAGAAAAAGATGATTCAACAATTAGAAAGGCTACGTAACCTGTAAATGAAATAAAGCCAATATACAGATCAGACAAGAAGTAAATACATATCAATGTGACAAATCAAAGTGTGTGAGAACAAATTAAATATTACGTGGGGGCAAAAATATATTGAATAATAATTCATAGCTATCATGAATGGCCTCCTCCTATATAATAAGAACACTACATAGATGAGATCCCGTGTCTATTTGAAAACCTAGAAGTTTTTTAATAAAAGAAAATATTTGTGCAAAAAAAATTCTTAAAAAATATTTCCAATGATTCATAGAAGAGTTAGTCAAAAGAAACAAGAGATGACACTAGGTTTTGAAGCAAGATCATAAAAATCTCTCCATCCTTTAACATTTGGAAATTAAAATTGCCAACTTAGATTTCAACAATAACTTCTGAATACTAGCTATAAAATTGTTCAAGATTGATTCGATATTCATATGATTATTTTTGTTAGATAAAAAATATTATAAGATGGTTAAACAGCGACAAAACAAAGGACAGAAAAGAATAACACTACTTTGGACCATAAAGCTAAGAGTTAAACTGTAATTCATGCCAAAAAAATTTTGGCAAATGCTGATTAGATCACATGATCCTAATTTTTTGTCTTTACAATTGATTGGTGTTTGTTATCTTAGGTTGGACCCTTACTCTTTCCATACGATCTCTCTCCCCAAGTGATGAATCTCTGTTATCTTTGTAATAATAAAAATTGACTACTGGAGTACATTCCCTATTAAGGGTAAATATGTATTATTGAAAAGTTGCAATTAATGTACTTATGTTACAATCCACATAGATGTAGATGAAAAGAGAAAACGGTACGGTAGTATCCCGCTATATCAAAAATTATATAAAAAAGAAAAAGGCTCAAAATCTCTATATTTTTTTCATTTATTATTTATATATTTTGCTTTTCCTCAAAACATCTCATTATTAATTTTTAACTTCTAAGATTGTTTTGAAACTCTTTTTCGCATGCAATTCAACAATGCACTTATTAGCTTTAGCGCAAGGCTAAAATTATATATTCTTTCTAAAATTGTTGTCTAAAATTTATAAATACTTTTGTGATCATACACATATTTTAAAACACAACTAAAAAGTAGAGAGTTAAACCTCTCTCTCTCTCTATACTTTCCGTAGTGTATATGCAACTTTCGTGCACTCCTCCAAATTGCTTTTCATCTCACCAAAAAATGAAGTGTATACATACCTTTCCGTTCTCTAATATGCTATGGTACGATAATAATGACCATTTGGTACAGTTTAATTAAGTTTTATATGATAGTACAAATCGTTGGAATGAAAAGAAGAATAGAAGAAAAGAATTAAGAAAATAGGTTGGATAGTCTCTTGTCGTCACCATTTCGTAAAATTTAATTATGTTTTATATGATAGTACAAATAGTCGGGATGAAAAGACGCAGAGAAGAAAAGAAAAAAGAATAGGTTGGATCCTCTCTGGTGGTCTAATTAAGGCAAAAATATGTTATATTTTTAATTTTTAGATTTTAAATTACAAGTTTAAAAATAAAAATTATAATTGAGAGATCAAAAATTATAATTAGAAAAAAATTACACTTAGAATTCTTAACTATACTATATAATTAAAACTTTTTAAATATAATTTTTTTATAGTTATAATTTTTAGCTTTCTAATTATAATTTTTATCTTCAAATTTATAATCCCCAAAAAAAAAAAGTAAGAAAGGGCTAAAAGCCTATTTGCAACCTCTCCCATTTATGGGACTACTAAAGAGAATCACTCTCAAAAAAGAGCAGTGCTCCGAAAGAAAAATATTCAGAAGATAAGATACAGAAATTGACGGTTGATAAAACCGGAGGCAAGTTATGCGGAGAGAAAATGTTCTGAAGTTGTATAAATAGAAAAAAGTGATTTAAAATATGGAAAAGCTTACCGTGTACACATTAAATAAAATCTCATGGCTTGAAATGCTTCTTATAAATCATATACTAATTTGCAAGTATCAAGAAATCATTTCTAAATTATTAATTCAAGATGTACATATAGAAGCTCATCAAAGGTGATCAACTTGAATCCTATCCAAAATAGTACAGATCAAATATGATAAAAAATTAGCCCACTTTCTAAAGTGGCCGTTTTTTTTTTTATTGTTTACTTTAATATTATTTATTACTTTTGTCATTTAGATCAGTATTTTACTTAATTACTGGTATTACTGAGATTTGTTTGAGTTTATTAAAAATCAATTAATGTAGTTAAAACAGACAAAGTCGTGAAATTTAATATTAGCATAAATCATTACGAAGTTTAACAGAATATTGATAAATTTGTACTTTTTTTTTTGGTAACTTGATTCATTATTTTGATATAATTAACACGAGTCACGAATGATTGAATTTGAACCAACGGACCAAGCTTTATCAAAATTTTATGTAATAAACATATATATATATATATATATATATATATATATATATATATAAGAAGGAAAAAAAAATGCGCCAACCATAACTATATCCCTAAGTTTTAAATGAAACTTATATTAGTTTGATTCTTTGATGAAAAAAAAAATAGCATATATCTATAAACGATGTAAGGAAAGAGAATGAATAAATATTAATCCACTCACAAAATAGATGAGATAAACTCTTGATTCCCCTTATCAAACGTTGTATGCCGCCAGCTCTATTAGGCTTTGGTAGAGCTAGAAACCCAGAAGGGGGCTCCCTTGTCTTCATTTTGCTTCTGGATAACCTTTCTTTTCTTGCTTGTCCTCCTTATATATATAAAAATAATCTCGAATTACACACACCGAGAGATAAATAGAAAGATATATATATATAGAGAGAGAGGGAGAGAGAGAGAGAGAAAGAGTGAGAGAGATTTAATTTACTGAGAAAAATAGGGCTTTTTGTATCAGCTTTGGGTCCTGTGGCTGTGCCTAATTCAACACATGAACGGGAGGAACAGCCGAAGGAGAATGGAAGAACAAGTAATCTTTCCATGCGGTCTCTCATTTAATTTCTTGTAAACCAAATTCTAGGTGTAATGACTTCCATATTTTAGGTCTCTCATCTCCTAGCTATTATTATATATATTTGGTACTGTGTTTGCCTTTATGAGCAAGCTAGCTAGAATGATACGAAGTGAGGAAAGAAATTATTGTCCATCCAAGTTTGGTATGTGAGAGAAAAGAGTAATCATAATGAAGTGGGCGTTAGAGTTGTTAATTAGTCGGTTAAACTGTGCAACTCAACCTGTTTTTAGGCTGATTTCTAGTGCAATATGGAAGCGATTAACATTAGAATTGAGCCTCTAAGTGAGGTACTGATAAGGAGTTCGTGTAACGTACAAGAAATTTTAGATTAAAGGAAGTGTTTTTTTTATTAATTCAATTGTTGAATTAAAGTATTTATCATTTTGATTTAGCATGCCATTTTATAATCAAATAGTTAATAGTCTATTTATATTCAAACACTTTATTATATTTTAATTTTGTAATATATTAATGAAATATCAAACAATGTTAAATTAATGTCAAATTTTTTTAAGTATGATATTCATGATTAAAATTTTGAATACGACGGTAGATTTTGTGAAAACTTACTGTTGAAAAATTATTTAATGGTATAAGAAAGACATTTGTGTCGATTGATTCTCCCGTTCTTTGTCATAACGTGTGTGCGAGTGGATCAAATGATAAAAATAACTTATATATATATATATATATGAACAATAAAAAAATAATTATTTTTAAATCATAAATTAATAGTGAAGATTAATACAAAAATCAAAGAAGATAATTATTACGCTTATGACAATTTTTGTATTAATCTTTATCATTATTTATAATCTAAGAATGATTATTTTCTCCTCTTACTTTCACATAACTTCAAACCTCTCTCCTCTCTCTCTCTATACATATAAGTATAATTGAGGTCTGAAGTACACCAACTTTCATTCCTCCACAAGATCCTAAGTAATGGGAATTGGATCCTCTGAATTAGAAAATGGTAAAGTGACTCTGAAGTATAGATCTAATGCTTTAAAAATGACCACATGGAATACATCACTTTCCAATCTAAATTTATTACTTTTGGAGTGTTGGATCAATAACTTCAGGGACATTTTACCATTTTCCAATTCAGAGGATCCAATTCCTAAGTAATGATTTCTATATTCCAAAGTGGGCTCCTCTAATTAATACTTGCATCGCTTGTGTACTACGAATTCATTTGCAGATTTTTCACATTTTTGTTTCACTTATAGTTTTCATGAGCTTTATTTTCCTTTTTTTGTTACTTTCACTTCTGTCCTTTGGTTTGCCTATTTTGAACTTCATTAATTACCTTATCTCAACTAGAGCAAATGATTGAAGCAGTCTTAACTTATATATCTATCAACGTCAAAGAGTAAATCACAAGGGAGTCCCGCAAATCATATTCAAACACGACCTTAAATGTTTCTTGGTATCTAAGTTGGCCAATATATGTTACTCTCATGGTCAGGGCAAGCGTACGTACGTGTTGATAACTATGATTCTTATTCTACTGTTCTTTGGGTATGCCCCTAAACAAATGCGGAGGGGGTTTGATACCACTACAAGAAACAATTTCTTTGGTAGAGACTTCTATAGCCACAGAGGCTCAAAAAGTCATTACGGAAGGTTTATGAATGTGACTATATGTGATGAAAAAAACTTGCCCTCTATATATAATTATATTACTGAAAGTTTTAATGGCAACCCAAAAATAATAAAATTATTATTGAAAAGCTGAAAGATTGTCAACATAGCATATTTCCTTTGATATATTGTGGAAATCTCAGTCTTAGGCTAAAAGTAGTATGTTACAAATACTCTTAGCCATAGGACGAGGCAAACAATTAGAATCATAACTAAAAATGATAGCATTGAAGAGCTTTGAATTATATGTCACTTCTTTTGGACACTAGTGTTAGAGGTCCTAAGGTTGATGAACTCTATACTAATCTCACCTTCTTTTTCATTCTCTACGTCCAAGAGCTTATACTTCCTTTCTAACAAATAAATAAATAAAGTGAGATTAGACTACCATTTCCTTTATATGTTGTTAGGAAAGTATAAGATATTTTTATAAAATGGAGGCATTTTAATTTCTGACAAAGGTATCTAAGATGGTAGTATTTGATTAATAAGCCTTGGACCATAATGGGTCATTTAGCCCAAGGTTGAGGTCCAAGAACATGATGACCCAGTCCTCAAAGCCTAACAATTAGGTTGTACATCAATCGCTTAATGGCTGAACGGACACCCCATTAAAGTAACCCCGTTTATAACTCTGGAAAGGGAAACCGAAGAAGATTCATCTACAAATTGTGTTTGGTAGCCAGAAACTTCAGTAGAAAGGGAAAGAGGAGCTCAATGGTGTTTTCTATCACTATAAGATGAGAAGGAAGGATACTTTGAAGCCAATTCTCAAAATAGTCACTTTTGCCCCTCTCGATCGTATTGAAGCAACAGCCGTTATCCTTTGTGTCTATCTCATCCTTCGTCAAGTGTGTGGTCTTCGATTGTGTCATGCCCTAGCTTCTCTCCTTCAGCCTCATCACGCAACTATTTTAACCATTTTTGAAATTTTTTGAAACTTTTTGAGGATGCCTCTTAATCACTATTGCAACGTAGCAGAGAAGAGGTTTTAGGATTTTATTTTATTGTTTTTGGTATAGGACTGCACATGATTGTGGGGGTGGTGTTAGAGATTGTTTCTATTGAGAAACAATAAAGCCTATTTTGGTTGGCTCAAGTTTGAGGAGTTTTTTAGTTTCCCATCAAAATGGATTGTTTTGTTATGGAACTGTGGTGCAAGTATGAGTCGAGTTTTTTTTTTTTTTTGGTTTTTTTCAATTTTTTAATCAAAGGCATTTATGTCTTTGTTACATTTTACTTCTTATTTTTATACTATTTCTATTCTATCAAATATATAAATGAAAAACATTTTGTTTCCTTTATATATATCAAATCAAACAGATTTGATTCCTCTCCGTTTCATTACATTCACTTTCCAATTCTATTGAAACATTTTGTGTATACCAATCAGGCCGTTAGTACACCATAATAGCTTCGCAATGGCTCAAGGGGCTTCACTTTTAAAAATTTTAAGTGCCTATTACTATAATTTATATATCACTCTATTATACATT
Organism: Erythrophleum fordii; assembly: GCA_032878935.1. NCBI lineage: Eukaryota > Viridiplantae > Streptophyta > Magnoliopsida > Fabales > Fabaceae > Erythrophleum > Erythrophleum fordii. The sequence goes on along the minus strand of JAVQMF010000054.1, from coordinate 22,059,536 downwards.
GTCTATCTTGCTAAACTCACGATTGGGACTTCGCTCTCTTGTCGATTCTCTGCTGCGCTATACAGTTGCTTTGTAGCGTAGCAAAGTAATATATTAAAAAAAATTTTAAAAATTAAAAGGCACTGATTCCCTATTTGGGAGACACAGGCACGGCAAAGAATCTAAATTCCTGTGGTCCTTTGCATGTTTGCTTCATTGATTGTCCATCATAAGCACTACCGATTGACCACTGTAAGCCTCCATCTTCTGGAGGATCTTTCATCAATACTAAAATCCTCTAGATGAATTTCAGACCAACGCATCAAGAGATCTGATGAGTAGATATATATATATATATATATATACATATATATATATATATATATATTATTCCATATTAATAATAATGGTAAGAGGAAATAATGTCTCTCCTTATCAATTTAATTTAAAAGATACTTTGGAAACAAGCATTTCATTATGTTTCAAAATATTTACTTAAAACGTTATCTCAATTGGTAAGATTAAGATGATAGCTATCCATCTCTATCAACTTAGATTTAATTTATTTGGAAAGCACCCAGAAAATAAAATTCTCTAAGCACCAGACTAATGTGAGTAAATACATCTTTAAAATTGTTTGGGAGAGAAAATTTAGTTTCAAATAAAACCTAGAACACCCTTCACCGTAATACTAAAAGAAGTAATAAGCATAATTTATATAAATGATGGTAAGCTTATTTATAAGCAACCGTACGCAAATTCAAACTGAGACTTATCCTGATAGTTAATAATTTCTAGTCATATACACTGTGTCGCCAAACTGATCTGTTAATCGAACGCACCTATAATAGTCCCTTGAAGTTCTTTCTTGTGCTGCAAGGGAACCAAACCTTCTGAGGTGGTAGCAGCAGTAGCTTCACAACTAATCCTTAACACACACACACACACACACATATAGTTTGGTATTCAATATGGGGATTGATTGTAAGCGTTGTTTCAGCCATTGCGCTTTTAAGAAGAATAGTTTGGTATTCCCATAATGAACTTTCTTTTGTATTGGTGGCGCATTATGCACAGTACTCAGCTATTCTTTTTAATTGATTTGACCCAACCTGATTTACGCACCAATTAGCATGCATGGTAACCATATGTTAATGCTAACAAATTATACCATAATTTTGTTACCTTTATGTCTTTTTAAAACTGAGTGGCTCATTATTATTATTATCTAGTCTAGCATTTGTTATCACCTTACTACAACATTTGTATATCATTTTGCATTCATAAGTTATAACAAGAATTTATTAACACTGAGGCTTTTTAGGGTCACAAGGAACTTTTAATATTATTATCATTTGGTTTTACATTTATTATCACTTTACTTTTCTATTTTTTTTGTCGCTTGCACAGAGTTACAAGGAAAAGTTTTACCATTGAAAATTTTTAAAGTAATAATAATAATAATAATAATAATTATTATTATTATTATTATTATTATTATTATTCAATTTTGCATTTTTACCACTTTACTTTAAGATAAGGATATTTTTGTCCTCACTGTTAAAATTTTGTCCTTTAAAGCTTTGAAATAATTTCAAATTTTAATATTTTTTACAATAAATATTTTAACTTATAATCTTGAAGTGTAATTTATTTACTTATTTATTTTTTGCCACAAAGGGCTCGAATGGGGTAAGAGAAGTTAGGAGTTGGGGATTCAATTTCAGAGAGAATTGAGAAATTTGGAGAAAAATGAAGGTATTTGGGGACTTTAAAAGCACGTCCCCAGCCATTAATTAAGACTTATATAATTAAACCACAAGACAGTGTTTGCGAATATAACAAGCTTCAGGATTCGATATAGTCGACTTTTGAACCAAATAGGAACAAAGTCAGAATAAGTGGAAATATAAGATAGCAAATTGTATTTTAGCCGAATTAACTAACGTGTTAAGCTTGCATTTCAAACTATAGAAAATTAAATAATAAAAAAATAAATTTGTAATATTAAATAGTTAATTGTTATTTATATTTAAAAATTATACTGTACGTTGATCTCATAATATGTTGATAGTACATAGGATAGTAGTTTGTTAAAATAAATGTAATCTAAAATAACATTTCGCAAGAAATCTATTTTGCAAAAAAATTATTAGTAATATAAAATTTATTTTGATAGAATTTTTAACAAATTTGTTTTACAACAAAATTATTTAATTGACTATTATTATCATGGATGCCTTACACATCTAATATCTTAATAGACTTAAAAATGGTTTAGTCCACTTCACCACGTCTCACATTATTAAGGCAACTTTACAGGGCCCCAAGGGAACTAATAACAGTTGAACAAAATCCCTAAATATCAAGACCAGAAAAGTAGAAATCAAATACAGAAATTAAACTACTAGAGAGTAATTACACTTTGTATACATACCAATAATAAGTATGTTATAAATTAGATTTCGTGCATATTTGCTGAGTCATCTCTAGATACACTTTCCTTATGCACTTCAATTGACACCAAAACAAAATCAATATAGAAAAAAGTACTGCTTACACAATAATCAATGTAACGAATAAAAAGAAAAACAAAATAAGTTTGTGACCTCAGTCGTATACTTTGTATGATCCTCACTTCTAGGACAATCTTAAAAATCTTCATTAGTTGCTAGCTTCTTCTTGTCAATGCTTATTGCTAGTTAAACACAACAGCAATAAATGGCAGGCACCATCTTAGCCTTATAATAGCAGTCTTGCTTGGTTGGATGAATGTTAAGTATGTAAAAAAAATAAAAAATAAAAAAGTAGGTAAGATAAAAAATAACATTTGTATTCTTATTTTAAAAAAAAATAAATATTATTAAATAATAATTATAATGATATAATAGTTATTACAAAAAAGATTATATGGTGGACTACGTCATAATAAGTGAATCAAATAGGCTTAGCATCAAGGTGGCAAGCAAAACTAATATTCGAACAAGAAGACTAACTTTAATCAAGTCTCCGCTGAATGCCATCCCTACTTATACCATGTTTCACGTCAAATTCAATAATGGAGATCAAGATATGTGATCAAATTTTGAATAGATTCTTTTAAGGTGAGTCCACGACAAGAAACATGCCCATATGATATCATAGCACAAAATTTGGCAGCCTTAATCAAGAGGATGGCTGGGAATAGAAAACTTAAAAAATAAAAAAATATGTCAAGAAAAAACAACTTAGTTGGATAGGTCTTCCAAGAAAAAATTAAAACTGATTTGAATGGTGTCAATTTACCCATACTGGAAATATATTCATCCTCATCTAAAGTCGTTACTTGGAAAAATTATGTCAAAGACTTTACGAATCTAGACTCTCTCAATTTAAGGGGTAAATTGAGGTTATTAATTTAAGGGGGAGAAGAGAGGAGTGGGTGGGAAGAAATCTACATCCCCTAATGTTGTTTATTGTAAACTTTTATAAAGTTAGAAAGAGATAGAAAAACTGATAAATTACTCTGGAAAGGTTATCATTCAGGTTTCTACACAACAAAAAAAGGATACTGTCAGTTAATCAAGTCACATGGGGACCATTTAAATCAAGGGCTTCTATTAGCTTAGTGGGATGACATTTGGAAATTGTGTGAATGTAATTTGATAGTCAAATTTGCTGGTCAAATTAGTCACCTTCAATGGTCCTCTATACCATATCTGCATTTCAGATTACAAATTCCATTTCAAATATTATATCTTTGAATTCATCCCACCTTGAGTCTCCATTGATCCATCTGTGATGGAAAGATGCATTTCTCAAGTTGGCTATATAAATAATGGGCCTTAAGCTTCTCTTCTTTGCCACTAAGTTCCTGATACTTAGCAACACCATCAATGAGAGAATTGGAGAGTTTAGAAGCACCCCTATTGCAAAACAGTTTTAAGGTTTGGGAATGGCTGGAGGTAGTGTTTCTTCCACATTTAATTTATTTTGGATATCATTTTTGTGCTCAGCATATCCTATAGATGCTAACAAATTGCACATCCCTCATAGGATGACACTTTTTGTCAAGAAAATTATTAGGAATGTGTTAACCCTGGATCACAACTTGCTAATAGATAATTCAAAATTTCTGCTCTTTGCTCTTTTGGTTGTCAATAGCTTAAAGATTTGGATCAGTTATTTCTCCACTGTCCATTCAGTAGGGCAGCATGATATGGTTTTAAGCTCTCCTTGGGTATGGATCATATTTAGAGGTTGTTCAGAATTGCGGTATATTTTTGCTTATTTTAAAACAGTTTTTTTTCTTTTTTTAAGCAGCACTATTAAAAAGAAACATGTTGTATTTCACATAATCATTTGTTAAGAGCTTTTATTAATATTTTGGAAGCAACTTGTGTTTGGAAAATCTTTGAAAAATTGAATTTTTTACTCTCAAATTATTTAAAATTCATACATTTAAGAGAGTAGATAAAAAATTTTAAAGGTAATTATAATAATTAATGATTGAGTAAGAACTTTTTTTTCCTCAATGAATAATTTTTTTTCTTTACTTTTTAAAAGAAGTTTCAATTCCTACTTCTTTCCAACAATAGAAAAATTGCTTCGATTATTACTTTAAAATAATAATTTTTTTACACAATATACTAGATTATGTTTTAAAAAAAAAACAAGCAACTATACCTCCCCAAACTTGGCCAAAGAGGCTTGCATACTTCAAGAAGGATAAGACGGGAGAATCCAGAAGATGCTTGAGTGGGTTACAATAATTTACTGGTGCATTTACTCTCATAGAAATAGGGTGTGCTTTGATAATAAAAATTGGAAAATTATAGTTAAAAATTTCAAATTAAAAATATTTATATCAAAAGATTTCAAATTTTAAAATTATTTTAAATAATTCAAGAATAAAAATTTTAACTCGAGGTCTTTAATTATAATTTTTTTATATAATTTAAATTTTTTATCCTAAGATCCTTTAAAATAATTTTAAAATTTAAAACCATTAAGTATAAATATCCTTAACTTAAACTCTTCAATTGTAATTTTTTCATAAACATTCTTATTATTCCATTCACCAATGCTTAACAGAAAATTATAGTTGATAACCTCAAGTTAAATATATTTATATGATTTTAAATTTTAAAATTATTTTAAAGGATCTAAAAATAAAAAAAAAATTAAATTAAAATCTTAAATTATAAATTTTTTATACAATTTAAATTTTTAGAACTTGAGTATTTTAAATTGATTTCAAAATTTAAAATTTTTAATATAAATATTTTCAACCTAAAGTTCTTAGCCATAATCTTTTCAAAGTCTAATACACCTGGGACGGAGATCAAAATTCAAATTCTGAGGCTTTAGTTCATTGCAATGCTGAGATTTCGTTGCACCTTATTTGGATAGATACAAAGAGAAAGAATCCAATGTGTCGTATATTCAAAAGTTCAAATGAAGTGGAAACCAAAGGTACTGCTAGGCCCCCCTTGGAGTAGTATAAAAGAAGACCCTCCTTTTAGGCATGAGGACTATGGTTTTCTTAGGAGAAGGGAGCATGTTTTCCTATTTCTTGTATCCGGGAGGGGGGAAAAAAGCTATTTATTAAACGGCCAGTAGCATCAAACTTCTATTGAATAACAATATAATTTGATCGCTGAAAAATATACTTTTTCATGCTTTAGTTCTTGGTCTTATTCTTTTAAATAAATTAATCTGTCAAAATTTATAACGCCGTATATTAGGTTAGTCACTTAAAATTGAGTAAATATATAATTTAGTTTAATAAAAAAAACTACCATAAAGTGAGTTATACATTTTGAGAGATAAACTCATATACAAATACAAAAATAAATTTAAGAACTATAGCATTACAAAAATGTATCTTTTAAACAACAAATTGATTTTTATTCAAGTTTTATTTGTGTTTCATGTTCAAACAGGTTGGCGTGCGATATTTAAATAGTGTGGCTTAAACAGATAAAAAATAGGCTAGTCTACGGGCTGGTCCATTTTGGCCGATGTCATTCTCTTCTCATTTTTCACAGAAAAATGACAATTTTTTAAGGCCAAATTATCATAATTTCACCATAGAAAACTTAAATATAATACTCAGTAAATGTATAAAAGAACTTGAGATAAAACACATAATTAATGTAAATGAGCAAAACATGTCAACTTGTAGGTTGCTCTGTAGGTTATGGCTATTTGGCCTAGTTTTTGGGAGGGTAAACGTTATTTAATTTTAAGAAAATGTTTATTTTGAGAAAATAAAGTGTTTGACCAAACTTTTGTAAAAAAATATAAACTGCTTCAAAGTAGTAGCAAAAGAAGTTTTCTATTATGCGAATTTAGCAGTAAATTATTTTTTTAAAAGGCAAAAATACCATCACTTAAATTCATTAATTATCATAATCATCAATTACTTGTTTCACTTGTCCTCTTAAATACGTGCCATTTTATGTAATTTAACACTAAAAAACACTTCTATTGAACCATATGTCAATTAATTGATCATTTGACCAATAGAACAATCAATTAACCAAATAAATCATAAGAGGAGTAGAGGGTTCAATAAAACCCACGGAGAACACGAAGGGACTGTCTAACATTAAATTATGGGGGAGGTAAAACATAAAAGAAAAAAGTTAACATACTCATATTCCTAAAAATTTTAAGTTAAAAAGTATATATATGCAACATGGTTTTTTTAATAATTCATAGATATTGAACAGAATAATTTTCATGTTATAATATTTATCAACAATTGAGTTTATGCCAAACTTTTTAACAATCTCTTTTTCAATATAAATAATGATATAATTTGTAAGAGTAATCATTTTTTCATCTTATTCTTAAACTTTTTCCAATGATATTCATAATTAGAAATAATCTCTCACTTGTTGTTCTTGTAACTTAAAAAATCAATAATAAACAAAACAAATAATCAATTAATCAAATAATAAGTATAAGATGTTTTTGTTTTTTTCAATCTTATAATATTGTATTTGTATTTTGAGATGTAACATCTCTTGTTTAGTATAATTATTAGTGTTAGAGAAAAATAAAAAATAAAAAAATAAAAGAGCACTTATCTAAATTAAAAATTAAAGCACCCCCATGCCTTCCTCTCCATCCGTCACTGAGAACAAGTAATGTACCAAGTTAGTCCCCACCCCACTTTAATGGTGTGATGATCCCTCCATTGCTTTATACCATATCGAGAATCATGGGTGTCACAACCCACAGATTTAGTATGTTGGCACAAAAGATAGCAAATTCTCCTACCATAATTAAGAGTTCATTTCTGACTTTTGTAGAAATTTCGGCAGAGTCCCCTCTATAATTTGGACCTCCCGATATTTCTACAATCAGTCAATTCAACAATACATCCAAAATATATATCAAAACATAGACATCTAGGGAGTGGGGATATCCTGACTATGATTCAGTGGAGCCACATTTTTACATTGTTCAAAGTCAAATAATTGACAAGCGTAAAACAAAATACACCCACATGAACAATTGTGGGCTCGCCAAAAGAAACAAAACAGGAGATCTACAGCTAGTCGGCAGCTCAGGGTAGGCTAGGGTCTTCAACGCTCTCTGAAAAATAAATTTAAGAAAGAGTGAGTTTGAAACTCAGTGAATAAATAATGCCGACCTTTAAAATCTTATATATTCATCATGCGCAAATCAAACCTCATGCAGATCGTCTCTTAAAATGCATCAGAAGTATCTAAGCAGAACCAAATTAAAAACAGACGCAGAGCACACAGCTTGCGGGGAAAATAACCACAGACGTAAAGCACTTTGCTTGCGAAATACATAACTCCACATGTGGTAGCTACCCACACGGGGCTAGCAAAACCCCTGCTAGCTGAGGTTCAGATCATGGTGCACCAAGGCTAACAACTACTGTTGTTAGCTACAGAGTTCTGAACAGATAACCTCTACTTCTTAAAATAATACTTTTCTCAATTTAGCATTTCAGACAAAGTGCCATTCATACCAGTTCAATATATAAGTTTCCGGATAACTCAAACAATGTAAATTTGCAAAATTTCACGTTCAAATCAATTTTTGAATAACATAGATATGACAGAATATTTAAAAATGTCCCTCCATAAATAGATTTCCAAATGTCAGAACACTGCAAGGAAACTTAGTAAGAAAATAAGAAATAGGAATTACTCACGGTCCGCATTACTTACTCACCTCCTAGGATGATATCAACATTCCCTGCCCAGTCCTCAGCTCTAACTCAATCGCCTGAGTACCCTACAATACCTGTTCACCAGATTTTAGAGTGTGAATAACCAGAAGAATTGTCTCATTAACTTAGCCTACCTAACATTAATGTCTATTCTTCATTCCCTTAGATTAACATATGAAAACTAAGGTTTCTTAGGTGTTATAGGTGTTTTCGGCATGTTAGCCGCGGCCAATTCTTCTCTGTTTAACCCCCTTCTTCGCCGCGGCGAGTTGGATATTCGCCGCGGCCAACATATATGGCGCCGCGGCGAATAAGCCTCCTGGAGCTTCCTCGCTCGTGCTCTCGATATTGGCCGCGGCCAAACCCTCCTTCCTCCGCGGCCAATTACTCTCTGGAAAAGTTAGCCGCGGCCAATTACTCAATTAGCCGCGGCGAAATACTCTCTGGGTAACTTCCAGCTGACCTCTCAACTTTCGCCGTGGCATGGTTAAATTCATCATCTTCTCCTTCATTCATGCCTTCCATATCCATACAACACACATATACATAGTTATAGGTATATATATATATATATCCCCTTACATTCTCTTTTTTTTTTCTACACACCCTTCCATCAGCTGGCCACACACACAGAAGCACATTACAGAACAAGCAAAACAGGGGAGGGAGATACTGTGAAATGGAACCAGCAGAAACAATACTTACAGCAACAAACTCTAGACCTGGAACAAGACTTGGTTCTGGCGTTACTTTCCCTCAACCACCCGCAGCAGACTTTGAACCAGAAAACAGCAGAAGATGAATCCAGGAGCAGCAGAAATGGCGAGGAATAGGGGAGAGGAGGTGGAGTTCAGTTTCCAGCACAGACTGCTCCTTTTTCTGACCGAAGGGATGGGCATGGGTATGGGTTTAGTGCTGCAGAAATTGGAGAAGCAAATTACCTAAAGCCCAAACAAAAGTGGATGAGGAAGGGGCATTTCGGAAATTGCAGAAGGAGAAAGAAAATCCTCTACGTGGCTGCATCAATTTCTCCCTTTGAAAAGTCAACCTTTCCACATGTATATCAAACTCATGCACGTTGGTTTCATGCACGTCGGGTTTTACAATGGGCTTGCCAACGTGATTGTTATCTTATAGAGTGGAGTGTAATATTTTAATAAGCTTAAAATAATATATTATTTTATCAGATTTTAAGAAGGATGAGTGAATGTTCAAGATTATTTAAACTTGTCATGGCTCAACCTAATCATTCTAAGTCCACAACATCAATTAATCAATCATTTGACTAATAGAACAATCAATTGACCAATAGAAAATCAATTGACCAATTGAATCATATGAGGACCAGAGGTTCGATCAAACCTATAGAGAACATGTAATGTACCAAGTCAGTCTTCAATCCATTATAATGGTGTGATGATCCCTCCAACACTTTACCATCCCAAGAATCGTGGGACTCGCAAGCCTAATTGTTATCCTTGTTGAGGATCAAGCAATTACTTCAAGTAAAGATTCAAACTCCAAAGCCTTTATATTTTTACCATCCTAACTAACTCAAGCATCGAAACATGCTATAGAACTCATTACTTCAATGTACTCCTTGAATCATGCAACACCGACCTATTGTTGAAGGGACACGAGCCCCTTATAAGCACTATCTCATTGAGAAAGACAATATCGCTTTAGCATTTCGACTTTGAAGACCATCCAACTCATAATCGAAGCTTGTGCTTCTCTCCATTGAAACCAATCCAATGCTCTTTTTGCTAGATTTATCTATTCATAATGAGATAAATCTTAAATCTAATTGAATATTTTAATATTTAAATTAATATATTAGATAATTAATTATTAAAATAATTGGTTATTATGTCAATAGGGGTTGAAATAAGTAATTATCTAATAATTAATATTTAGAGTTATTTGAATATAAAAAAGAATTATATCTTATTAGTTTGATATATCTTATTAGCTAGTTGAGAGAAGTATCTTATTAGAACTTTTCTTACTAGACCTATAAATAGGAGGCTAAGGTGGTACCATAAACCCTACACTTAAAAGATATCAAACTCATACAAAGAGTTGAGAAAGTGAGGGTTTAGAGTGACTTGTTGTGAAAGCAACACATAAAGTCCCTTGTGTGATTTTATGTAACCATAGAGGCAATTAAGTAAATTCATTTCCATTGTTACTATTTTTTAATCAAAGGAAGTTTTTTTTTTAATAATTTTACCTTAGTATTAGAGCTTGGTTTTGATTGCCTTTGTTTGGCAATCCTTAGTTATCCCGGTATATATATGTGATGTTGCACAATTAGCAATTGCTTCTATCACACTATATGAATGCTATAGCATATTTAAATACTATATTATGTCTTAATGAGAAATTAAAATAAAACAATATCAAGACACATGCAATCTGTGAAGACATATGGAGTAGTTCAAATTCACATGTTTGCTACATAATTTCTTTTAAAGCATGAATCTTGGCTCTCTTGTTTTTAATAATAAAAAAAAAGGAGAATTTAAGAACATAATTCAATGCTTGTATCAAACATAGATATGATCTTGTTTACCTTACTGGGTTTATGAAAGTATCTTGTTCATTGATATACTTTCTCATGAATTAATTAGAGAAACATTAATAAGAATTTTCTTTTTTGATGAAAAAGTTGATTTGTTTTTTACTTCAAATGTTTTAGGAATCCCAATATGGTTTTTACATGTTTTGACTTGATAAATCCCTTCCTTGTGGAATTCTGAGAAGTTTTGGCTTTTGAATTATAAAAAAATATAGCCCTGGAAAACCCAAACTAGTTAAGTCAAAAAAGGGTGTAAATCGAGTCCAAGTAGGGTTAGGTTAACCTATCTCAAGCTTAATGAAGATGTAAACAACATATCCTTTAAGGGGCCAAGATAAACAACATATGTCGTTTCACTAAATGAGAAGGCTGTGTTTTGACCTTGCCAAATGACACATTGTTTAAAGGGTCATAAGTGAAATGTAGTGTTTCACTTATAGAGGTTTTGGTTTGGATTGTCCATGGGTGTGCTATTTTTTTTTTCCTTGATAGCTTCTTTATGGCCTTTTTTTGTGGGCCTTTCTTTCTTTTTTGAAACCATTTTTTGGTCATTTAAGAAATAATAATTTAAAAAAAAAAAGGCCTTCTAGGGGCACATGCAGGTGCATGGGGGGCCTATTTGGGGTGGTTTTAATCTTAGAATTTTCCTAAAATTATGAACTGCTTATTGGTATATAATTTGAAAATATTTAGATACTATTTTATAATGTTTAAATACACATAAGAGACCTAATAATAAAAAACTCATGTTTAAATTTTTTTTGTAAATATATGATTATGTTGTTAACATTACTTGAGTAATGATGTTATTCAAAAAGAATAAAACAATATTTTAATAATTAGAGAAGTTTCTGGGAGATAAACAATATAGTTTTACATATAGTTAATTACCTAGTTAGACTTAGAAAGTCTTGAGTGCTTAAGTGCCAAAATCAAATTTTTCACATGGGTATTAAGACTAATGAGGGAAGTCCAAAATAGTAAAAATTTTGTGTGGCATACCTTAACATACTCAAAGAAACACTTCTTTATGAAGTGATTACAAAAGATATCGACTTAAGAGATAGAAAAGAATTCCAACAATAACAAAACATATGCTTCATAGAAAGAAGGTTTTTCTTAGCTTGAAAATACTAATAAGCTAAATCAATTATAGGAAATTGCTATGGAATTTGAAAAGAATGTAAAAGCTCATTTAATAAAGAAGATTGTGTTAGGATAGAGCAAAGACAAGTAGGTAAGCCTTTATCCAAAAGTCTCCTTGGTCAAGATTATAATTCATTCACCTCCTGATGACAAATACTAGGAACTTGTGAAAGAAAACCTAAAGCCGAAAAAGCTCAGTTTTCTTAGATGTATAAGCAAGATAGAACTTATAGAAAAATGTAACACCTTATCATTCTAGTCTCAGTAGATCACCCATGGCATATATATGCTTGGATACATTGGAAAGTAAGGAAAAAAAAACCATTAAAATATTCAATTATTTTGCATTGTGTAGCAGATAAAATTTTCATTCCATATCTCGTGGACCATATGCACTCATTCATCTCATTCTCATATTTAATTACACACATACAACTCAAACTATCTCAAATGTGGCTAAAAATTCAAACTTATAGCATACATACACCAAATAATGTAAGTTAATCTCGGGTCCAACTTGACAGATTTCTAGAGCAACTTTAAAAAATTATAATTAAATCTAGAAAAATCAAAATTGTTCAGAAAAATTTAAATTGTCCAGAAATTATGAAAATGCCCCAGCTTTCTTTCTTAAATTTTTCTAGCTCGTTTAGCTCGGGTTTTTGGGTATTTTAGACATTCGATCCTCGTTTTCTATTATTTAGAATTTTATTCTAATTTTTATTAGTCTTAAATAACTCATCTTAAAAGACTTGCTTTGAAAATTGACTTATTTCAATGTTTTACTAAAAATCAGATGTCAAAAAAAGTATTGCAACAGAGTAAATGTAAGATGAACTATCTTGTTATCCTAGTTTTTGAACATGAGAATTGCAAGGCATTTCAACCACAGTGCACTTAAGAAAGGGATTCATATGAGAGGTTCCCTTAAGTGGTTCAACTGTAAGATTGACCAAGAATTGCTAGTTGAAGTAGCAAATTTTAGATATAGATTATAAGTCTAAATTATTCTAGAAAATTTCAAAATAATGAATTGTCTTTAAAAAGTGAATTATTATACAAAATATAAAAACTCACTACATATTAATTTTAATGAACTTGTTCACTGGGCAATTTGAATACATAAAAATATGGTCTATGTGAAATATGTATATCGAGTGATGCTTATTTGAGTAAGAGTTCTTGAATTCGTAGATAAGGGGCTCATTTCAAGAACCAAAATAAAAGATTAAATGTTTATGCATAATTGAATTAGAAGAGTGATAGTAATACTTAAGTGACATGTGATTAAAGTAAGACAAACATAGACTTTTGATTATGAACCTAATTGTATGCCATTGTTAGTCTAATTGCACAATGTAGTAAACATAGGTATTGTGTATGTGTGAGTTAATGCTATGTCAATATGTATAGATAAGTCTAAAGAACATGTAGCTTCTAAGATCGTTATTACTAACTTAAGCAAGGATGATAAGCGGAATGTGACAACTATGGAATTTAACACCATAAGATTTAGTACATTCTTGAGGAACAAGATGTTTAGAAGACTTTAAACCATGTTATGGTTAAGCTAGAGTGTGGAACACACGAGATAGCTGTAATAACCGGGAAAAAAAAAAAGAAAAGGGAAAAGAAAGGAAGTGAAATCTGGAAATTTTCGGAATCCAGAATTTCTGCCAAGTCCTCTCGCAATAGCGAGAAACGGTCTCGCCACAGCGAGAGAGCTAGTTCGCCATAGCGAAGGCGATTCTAGCTATAGCGAGTGCTAGCAGCAGCCCATACAAAAACCAGGGAGTAGCCCGCTGTAGCGGCGCCATAGCAAGAGTGAGGTCTGGAACTGACGCGATTTCGCCATAGCGAATGGTAAATTTCGCCATAGCGAAGGGAACTGACCCGATCTCGCAGTAGCGAAGGCTACACCTCGCCATAGCGAAGCCAGATTACACGAGCTCGCTATAGCGAATGTTAGTTTTCGCCGTAGCGAGAGTCGGTCCGGAAGAGAGTAAATAGCGAGAATCAGACTTCATTAAACGCCCAAACTCATTTCTTCTCTCATATCTGCCCTAAGCTTCGACCCAAAGAGAGAAAAAAGGCGTGGAGAGTGTGAAAGATCAAGAGAAGGAGGAAGATTAAGGGAAAGGTAAGGTCACTTCTCCCATTTCTCTTCAGATTTCTGATCCCCTCCCTTTGCCCTCTTTTCCTGCGGTTTTATTTGTGTAAATGGACGGATTTTGGGTATGGGTCAGAAGAGGGAAAGTGGAAAACTCTTTTGAATCCTTGAGTTCTCTTTGGAAATGAGGTTTTCCACTACCATGGGAGCTTGAGACAGAGAAAGGGGTAATGGCATTCTAGAGAGAGAATCCTAGGTTGTGTGAGATAGAAGGGTTGCTCTAAATTAAATTATAAGAGAGTAATTGCATGCTTTTGTGTGTCTAGGCTCAAGAGAAACACCTCCATCAAGGTGTGATTGTGGACCTAAGGAGGGAGAGGAGACATTGAAAGGAAAAGCTAGTGTTAGCTTTGGCTCCAAAGGTAGCTCTCTCTTTCACTCTTTCTTGTAGCATTCTTGGTTGTAATAGTCATTGTATGATGTATATGTTTGTTGTATGGAATATGCCATATGTTATTGCTTTGATGCATTGAATGCCAATATGCTTGTGTGTTGAAATGTGAGAATTGCTCGGGTGCGGTAGTGCCGAAAGTCCCTTGAGATAGGTGAGACAAGGCCAAAAGTCTCAAATGAGTGAGGCCAAGTCAAAGTCCTTAAACTCGGGTGAGGCCATCCAAAAGTCCCTAGACTCGGGTGAGGCTAGACCAAAAGTCCCTGGAGCCCATTTTTGGCATTGTTGTGAATTCCATAGCATGTACATTATGTGTTGGATGATTGAGAATAACTAAATGCTTATTCACATGCTTTGACTTGTTATATGCCTTGATTGCTTGCTGGATTGAGTGTATGAACTACTGAGATTCTCCGAATCTCACCCCTTTCCCCTCCCAACTAATATGCTAGGTGGAGCTCAAGGAGAACCGAGCACCCACCAAGGAGCCTAGGAGCATGCATAGTTAGAGATATTACTTTCTTTTGACATTTTGTTGTAAATATGATGTAAAGTGGTGCCAAATGAAGATGTGCCCACTATTTTTGAGATGTAAAGTTGTAACACATGTAGAAATATGAAAGGATGATGTATGAACTCTGTTATTAGCCAAAATAATGGAAATGTGGGTTTTTACCCCTTTGATGCATGAATGTTGTTGTGTAAATTTGGCCCTAGCATAGTGGGATTTGAATGTATGATGATTTGGATCATATGGACATGTTAGATATACTAGTCTTATGCTTTTAAACTTGTCCATGTGGAGTGAGAGTGTGTGAGAGGCTATCTAGACCCGTTTTGGACCTATGGGGTACCAAAACCGGTATTTTTGTGAGCTTCGTCAAAGTATGACCGGATGAGCTCCATTTGCCATGAAATTTGGCGTGCCTCTAGAGTTTGTAGAAAGCTTCTTGAGAAGCTAAAGTGGGTAATATTCGGAGGATTATAGAATATTTGGGGAATTGTTGAATTTGGGAGAATTTAATGGATTGGTCATGTACTGTTCATCTAAACCAGAAAATGAAATCTGTGGCACTTTTAGACCAAATGGATTCCAAATGTGGTGAAATTTTATACACATAAACTAGAAAACCAAAGTGACTTGTAGGAACTGGAATCACCCAAATCGGAGGTCTGTAGAGAGAGATTGAACCGACTGAAGTTCTGTATCAGCATCAGGGAGCTTTCCTGACCCCCGACACTGTTCCATCGATTTTCGGGGTGTAGGAGCTACTGAACTGATCTGGACTTATTTTTTTCCTCTAGTAGACATCCGTATCTTTCCTAATTGGTATAATGTGCCCAGATTGAATTTTTGTGGATTTAGTTATGTATTTTCGAAAGTCATGACAGAAAGCTGCACCAGAAACAGTGACAGCTGGACCTTCCTCCCATTTTCGATGTCAAACATGGTCCAAACGATGTGTTTGTGGTTGGGAATGATTTGTAGTGTAAAGTTGACACATAGAGCTTTCCAGAAAGCTAAAGTTTGCTGCATTCCCATTTTTCTACAATTAATTATGATTTTCCAAAGTTAGAGCCAAAATATGACTTTTGGGCCCAAGTGAGAAAATGCAAGATTACTGGTTTTTGGCTCTATACCCGTGGCTTATGGTGTGTTTTATGCTATGTATGAGTCGTATGTATGGAGTTTGAGTTAAGGATGCGTGAGATGGGTTCACGGGACCCACGGGGCAGATAATGAGTATATGAAACCCCGGTTCATAGCATGCAAATGCCACGTGTTTGGTGTTGACTCTTTGGAAATCATGTGGAACCAAGCCCAGAGAGAGGCTAGGTAGTGGTAGTAGATTGAGGTGTCACATTTTTGGTATCAGAGCAATGGTTCAGGCATTTTTGCTCAAGTTTAGGCTCTTGAAGTATGTGAATTGCTTGTATTTGGTGTGAATGGTCGTGAAAGTTGTAGCATCCTTGCATAAGTGTTGTGATATTATTGTGAACTGAGGATTGCTATTTCTTTCAGACATGGTTGAGACTAGACGGGGCAGGGGTAGAGGCAGAGGCAGAGGCAGACTGCCCAGAGCTCAGAGAGATGAGCCAGAGGTTCCTACTGAGACTAGGGTTCCTCTGCAGGCCATCATGGATAGACTTGACCGGTATGAGGCCATGATGGGCCAGCACCAAGAGATGCTGGAGCAACAGAGGTACATTGCCCAGCAGCAGCATGATATGATCATGCATCTGCAAAACACCCTGGCTAGGCAAGAAGAAGCCAGATGGGATGCCCCTGGACCGCAACCATCTACATCCAGCATTCCACCTGTACCTCCCCAGGAGCCTGCTGCTCCACAGACCCAGACGCCTATCCAAAAAGTATTGAAGCAGTTTAAGCAGAACAATCCACCCTCGTTTGACGGGGAATTGGATGCGGATAAGGCGGAGGCTTGGGTGATGCAGCTTAAGAAAATCTTCTCAGTGATGAATTGTACCACTGAGCAGAAAGCCCAGCTAGCCACCTTTATGCTAGAAAAGGAGGCTGATAGATGGTGGGAGAGTGTGAAACCTCTTATGGAGACCAAGAACATACCGATCACTTGGGAGACATTCTTGGTTGAATTTTATGAGAAGTATGTCCCAAGTTCAGTGAGGAAAAAGAAAGAGATGGAGTTCATGAGTTTGAGACAGACTGATGAGATAACTGTGGACCAGTATGTGGCCAAATTTATAGAGCTGTCTCGGTATTCCTCTTACCTCCAGAGGTATGATGATGAACCCTGGAGATGTGAGCAGTTTGAGACTGGTTTGAGGCCCCTGATTAGCGACAGAGTCACTCCACAGCGGATCAGGAAGTTTAATACTCTTGTGGAGGTCAGTAAGGTGATTGAGACGAATCTGCAAGTTATCATGCCTACTGTGACGACGGCTAATCAGAAGAGAGTTCCGGATTTGAAGAGGCCGAAACCAGAAGAGGGCTCTAGTTTGACCCCTAGTACCAAGAAAAGAGGCAAGGGGTCATGGAGTAGAAGGCCGCAGCGAGGTGTGCCACCTCCTCGGGGTCAGTCATCCTTCCAGCAGTCTCCGGTGACATGTTACAAGTGTGGGAAGCCAGGACACATTGCTAGACACTGTCCTCAGATGGAGACAGCGCCTCCTCCTAGACCACAGACCCAGGGCCGAGTGTTCGCCCTTACTCAGCAGGAAGCCAGCGCATCTCCCAGTTTGATCCGAGGTACGCTATTAGTGAATGGCTTTCTTGTAGTTGCTATGTTTGATTCGGGTGCTAGTCACTCGTTTATATCTTATGATTGTGTGAGAAAATTGGGTCTGGTTGTTAGTGTCTTGCCCTTTGACTTATCTGTCATTACACCCACTGGAGGCCACGTGGTCACTTCCCATACTTGCTTGAATGTCACTGTCCAATTTAACCACTGTCATACCACTATTGATTTGGTTTGTATGCCTTTTCATGAAATTGATTTGATTATTGGTATGAACTGGTTAGCTGCAAATTATGCCATACTTGATTGTGAACACCGAACCATCTCCTTACCTGCTTGTGGGACCATACCTAGGGTAGGAGCAGAGTTATCCTTTATGACTACTGCCTAGGCTGAGAGATATTTAGAGTGTGGATGTCAAGGGTTTCTAGTCTTTTTCTCTATTCGGGCTGAGGTAGAAGAAGGGATAGAGGAGATCCCAGTTGTCAGGGAATTCCCGGAGGTTTTCCTTAGAGAGTTTGATTTTAGTGGCCTACCTCCTGAGAGAGAATTAGAGTTCCCTATAGACATAGTGCCTGGTGCTGGACCAGTGTCCAAAGCTCCTTACAGGATGGCTCCCGCCGAGCTTGCTGAGTTGAAAGCGCAGGTAGAGGAACTGTTAGAGAAAGGGTTCATCCGCCCTAGTGTTTCACCTTGGGGTGCTCCGGTGTTGTTTGTGAAAAAGAAAGATGGTAGCTTGCGGTTGTGTATTGATTATAGAGAGTTGAATAAAGTTACCATCAAGAATAAATATCCTCTCCCTAGAATTGATGATCTGTTAGATCAGTTGGCTGGGGCATCTGTGTTTTCTAAGATAGATCTTAGATCTGGTAACCACCAGTTGAGAGTGAGAACTGAAGACGTCTCTAAGACGGCTTTCAGGACGAGATATGGGCACTATGAGTTCCTTGTGATGCCATTCGGGTTGACGAATGCGCCTGCTGTGTTCATGGATTATATGAACAGGGTATTCAGACCGTATCTAGATCAGTTTGTGGTGGTCTTTATTGATGATATTTTAGTGTACTCCCGATCTTTTGAGGAGCACGAGAGGCATTTGAGACTAGTCCTAGACACCTTGAGAGAGAAAAGGTTGTATGCCAAACTTAGTAAATGTGAGTTTTGGCTGACCGAGGTGCGATTCTTAGGTCGTGTGATCTCACGAGATGGGGTAGCGGTGGATCCCCAAAAAGTTGAGGCTGTGTTACAGTGGGATAGACCTAGAACGATCACCGAGGTTAGGAGTTTCCTAGGTTTGGCAGGGTATTACAGACGATTTATTCAGGACTTTTCTCGAATGGCCTTACCACTGACGAGGCTAGCCAGGAAAGATACACCGTTTGTGTGGGATGAGAGATGTGAGAAGAGTTTCCAGGAGTTGAAACTCTGTTTGACCACTGCCCCTGTACTGATTATCCCTGACCCTAGTGAACCATTTGTGGTTTATTGTGATGCTTCGGGCAAAGGGTTAGGATGTGTGTTAATGCAGCAGGGTAGAGTAGTGGCATATGCCTCGAGGCAGTTGAGACCTCATGAGGAGAATTACCCCACACATGACCTGGAGTTAGCTGCCGTAGTGTTTGTTCTTAAAATTTAGAGACACTATCTGTATGGTGCGACCATAGAGATCTATAGTGACCACAAGAGTCTGAAATACCTGTTTGATCAGAGAGAACTCAATATGAGACAGAGGAGATGGATGGAATTTTTGAAAGATTATGATTATGTATTGAAATACCATTCGGGCAAGGCCAATGTGGTGGCAGACGCCCTGAGTAGAAAATCCATCCATGTAGCCCATATGATGATTAGGGAGCAGGAGCTCCTAGAGAAGTTCAGAGAGTTGAACCTCTCGTGTCAGGTGGTATCGGGTAGATTGTATCTGAGTGAAACCCGAATTAAGAATGTCTTGAGAACCCAGATCTTAGATGCCCAGAGAGAGGATGAGTTCCTGAAACGGATCAGGAATGAGATCACCTAAGGTAAGACCTCAGATTTCAAGTTGTCTGAGGATGGCATGATAGTATACCGAGAGAGAATTTGTGTGCCTAGTCAGAATGAGTTGAGAGAAAGCATTCTAGCAGAGGCGCATAAGAGTAAGTATACTATCCACCCAGGTGCCACCAAGATGTATCAGGATGTGAAAAGAGTTTTCTGGTGGCCAGGGATAAAAAGTGATGTGACAGAGTATGTGGCTAGATGCCTAGTGTGTCAGAGGATAAAGATTGAACATCAGAAACCGGCTGGGTTGTTACAACCACTAGATATCCCTGAGTGGAAGTGGGATAGTATAGCCATGGATTTTGTCATGGGGTTACCCAAGACATCCTCTGGACACGATGCTATATGAGTAGTTGTTGATAGACTGACGAAGTCTGCACACTTTTTAGCTATTAAGGCTACTTATACACTGGATAGATTGTCCCAGTTGTATATAAGAGAGATAGTGCGACTTCATGGAGTGCCCAATAGCATAGTTTCGGATAGAGACCCCAGATTCACGTCAAACTTTTGGAGGTCATTGCAGCATGCCTTAGGGACGAGATTGCGGTTTAGTACTGCATATCACCTCCAGACAGATGGTCAGACTGAAAGGACCATCCAGACATTGGAAGATATGTTGAGGGCATGTGTGCTAGAAATGAAAGGGAACTGGGATGTGTATTTACCGTTAGCAGAGTTTGCTTATAATAATAGTTACTATTCCAGTATCCAGATGGCCCCTTATGAGGCTTTGTATGGGAGAAAGTGCAGATCCCCTCTGTGTTGGGTTGAGTTAGGTGAGAGGAGTATGATAGGACCTGAGATTGTGGACTAGACCACCCGACAGATAGAATTGATTAGAAAGAGGCTCCTCACGGCCCAGAGTAGACAGAAAAGCTATGCTGATAAGCGTAGGAGGCCGTTAGAGTTTGAGGTTGGAGACCATGTGTTCATACGAATATCTCCAATGACGGGAGTAGGTCGGTCAATGAGGGTAAGGAAGCTCAGTCCTAGGTACATTGGTCCGTTTGAAATCCTTGAGAAAATTGGACCCGTGGCTTACCGAATAGCCTTACCTCCTAACCTAGCCCAAATACACAGTATTTTTCATGTCTCCCAGTTGAAAAAGTATTTACCAGATTCCTCACATGTCATAGAATATGAGCATGTGCAATTGCAGGAAGATCTTTCCTATGTAGTGAAACCGGAGAGAATTGTGGATGCTAAGCTGAAACAGCTGAGAAGCAATTCCTCTGGTGAAAGTGATCTGGAGAGGTCTGACATCTGAGGAAGCAACCTGGGAATTGACAGATAAGATGAGGCAGAAATATCCAGAATTATTCCCTTGAGGTAAGTTTTTAAATTTCGAGGACGAAATTTCTTTTAAGAGGGGTAGAAATGTAACAACCGGGAAAAAGAAAAGAAAAGGGAAAAGAAAGGAAGTGAAATCTGGAAATTTTCGGAATCCAGAATTTCTGCCAAGTCCTCTCGCAATAGCGAGAAACGGTCTCGCCATAGCGAGAGAGCTAATTCGCCATAGCGAAGGCGATTCTAGCTATAGCGAGTACTAGCAGCAGCCCATACAAAAACCAGGGAGTAGCCCGCTGTAGCGGCGCCACAGCAAGAATGAGGTCTGGAACTGACGCGATTTCGCCATAGCGAATGGTAAATTTTGCCATAGTGAAGGGAACTGACCCGAT
Source organism: Erythrophleum fordii (assembly GCA_032878935.1). Taxonomy (NCBI): domain Eukaryota; kingdom Viridiplantae; phylum Streptophyta; class Magnoliopsida; order Fabales; family Fabaceae; genus Erythrophleum; species Erythrophleum fordii. The sequence goes on along the minus strand of JAVQMF010000054.1, from coordinate 22,038,132 downwards.
CTCGCAGTAGTGAAGGGAACTGACCCGATCTCGCAGTAGCGAAGGCTACACCTCGCCACAGCGAAGCCAGATTACACGAGCTCGCTATAGCGAAGGTTAGTTTTCGCCGTAGCGAGAGTCGGTCCGGAAGAGAATAAATAGCGAGAATCAGACTTCATTAAACGCCCAAACTCATTTCTTCTCTCATATCTGCCCTAAGCTTCGACCCAAAGAGAGAAAAGAGGCGTGGAGAGTGTGAAAGATCAAGAGAAGGAGGAAGATTAAGGGAAAGGTAAGGTCACTTCTCCCATTTCTCTTCAGATTTCTGATCCCCTCCCTTTGCCCTCTTTTCCTGCAGGTTTATTTGTGTAAATGGACGTATTTTGGGTATGGGTCAGAAGAAGAAAAGTGGAAAACTCTTTTGAATCATTGAGTTCTCTTTGGAAATGAGGTTTTCCACTACCATGGAAGCTTGAGAGAGAGAAAGGGGTAATGGCATTCTAGAGAGAGAACCCTAGGTTGTATGAGATAGAAGGATTGCTCTAAATTAAATTATAAGAGAGTAATTGCATGCTTTTGTGTGTCTAGGCTCAAGAGAAACACCTCCATCAAGGTGTGATTGTGGACCTAAGGAGGGAGAGGAGACATTGAAAGGAAAAGCTAGTGTTAGCTTTGGCTCCAAAGGTAGCTCTCTCTTTCACCCTTTCTTGTAGCATTCTTGGTTGTAATAGTCATTGTATGATGTATATGTTTGTTGTATGGAATATGCCATATGTTATTGCTTTGATGCATTGAATGCCAATATGCTTGTGTGTTGAAATGTGAGAATTGCTCGGGTGCGGTAGTGCCGAAAGTCCCTTGAGATGGGTGAGGTAAAGCCGAAAGTCCCTTGAGATAAGTGAGACAAGGCCAAAAGTCTCAAATGAGTGAGGCCAAGTCAAAAGTCCTTAAACTCGGGTGAGGCCATCCAAAAGTCCTTAGACTTGGGTGAGGCTAGACCAAAAGTCCTTGGAGCCCATTTTTGGCATTGTTGTGAATTCCATAGCATGTACATTATGTGTTGGATGATTGAGAATAGCTAAATGCTTATTCACATGCTTTGACTTGTTATATGCCTTGATTGCTTGCTGGATTGAGTGTATGAACTACTGAGATTCTCCGAATCTCACCCCTTTCCCCTCCCAACTAATATGCTAGGTGGAGCTCAAGGAGAACCGAGCACCCACCAAGGAGCCTAGGAGCATGCATAGTTAGAGATATTACTTTCTTTTGACATTTTGTTGTAAATATGATATAAAGTGGTGCCAAATGAAGATGTGCCCACTATTTTTGAGATGTAAAGTTGTAACACATGTAGAAATATGAAAGGATGATGTATGAACTCTGCTATTAGCCAAAGTAATGGAAATGTGGGTTTTTACCCCTTTGATGCATGAATGTTGTTGTGTAAATTTGGCCATAGCATAGTGGGATTTGAATGTATGATGATTTGGATCATATGGACATGTTAGATATACTAGTCTTATGCTTTTAAACTTGTCCATGTGGAGTGAGAGTGTGTGAGAGGCTATCTAGACCCGTTTTGGACCTATGGGGTACCAAAACCGGTATTTTTGTGAGCTTCGTCAAAGTATGACTGGATGAGCTCCATTTGCCATGAAATTTGGCGTGCCTCTAGAGTTTGTAGAAAGCTTCTTGAGAAGCTAAAGTGGGTAATATTCGGAGGATTATAGAATATTTGGGGAATTGTTGAATTTGGGAGAATTTAATGGATTGGTCATGTACTGTTCATCTAAACCAGAAAATGAAATCTGTGGCACTTTTAGACCAAATGGATTCCAAATGTGGTGAAATTTTATACACATAAACTAGAAAACCAAAGTGACTTGTAGGAACTGGAATCACCCAAATCGGAGGTCTGTAGAGAGAGATTGAACCGACTGAAGTTCTGTATCAGCATCAGGGAGCTTTCCTGACCCCCGACACTTCCATCGATTTTCGGGGTGTAGGAGCTACTGAACTGATCTGGACTTATTTTTTTCCTCTAGTAGACATCCGTATCTTTCCTAATTGGTATAATGTGCCCAGATTGAATTTTTGTGGATTTAGTTATGTATTTTCGAAAGTCATGACAGAAAGCTGCACCAGAAACAGTGACAGCTAGACCTTCCTCCCATTTTCGATGTCAAACATGGTCCAAACGATGTGTTTGTGGTTGGGAATGATTTGTAGTGTAAAGTTGACACATAGAGCTTTCCAGAAAGCTAAAGTTTGCTGCATTCCCATTTTTCTACAATTAATTATGATTTTCCAAAGTTAGAGCCAAAATATGACTTTTGGGCCCAAGTGAGAAAATGCAAGATTACTGGTTTTTGGCTCTATACCCGTGGCTTATGGTGTGTTTTATGCTATGTATGAGTCGTATGTATGGAGTTTGAGTTAAGGATGCGTGAGATGGGTTTACGGGACCCACGGGGCAGATAATGAGTATATGAAACCCCGGTTCATAGCATGCAAATGCCACGTGTTTGGTGTTGACTCTTTGGAAATCATGTGGAACCGAGCCCAGAGAGAGACTAGGTAGTGGTAGTAGATTGAGGTGTCACAATAGCACATGAAAGATCTAGAGCCTTTTAAACTTAAAAATGGAGAAATATTATAGCTCTTATAGTATTGCTAAGCAATATTAGTGATGAACTCATGCATGAATTGAAGACGTATCTAATGGCTTAAGCAACGTGAACCACACTGAAATATAAGCTTGGGAGCACTTATGTAAGAGGTTGACCAATAAAATTGATACCTATAAATTGTACCCTAATGAAACAATAAGGGAACAACTAAGAGAAATGTCAAATATGATAAAGGAGTTGAAATAAGTTAGTCATAATCTCCCGAATACACAACAAGAGCAAGTTGTCATCATATCCTTACTTGCTAGTCGCCAAAACATGAAGGTCAAAATGACCCATCATGAAAACATCAAGTTCTCTTAAGTATGTTGCGGATTATTTTATACTTGAGGATGAGTGCCATAAGGCTACTAGGACATCCCAACAAGCTTACATGGTTGAGACTATTGGAACTTCTAAGTCCAAGCATATGGATTCAGGTAAGAAATCTTAGACTATGAAGCTTAGGCATAAAAATGGGTTTGGCTAGCTTATTTAAAAAGCTAAGTTTAAATTTAAGATAGAAAGGATCATTTAAGAATTGCCAACTGCCTTCCAAGAATAGATGGTTTTATGTAAGAAATAATGCACTTATTAAGGTGAAAGGGATCGATACATACAAATTAGAGTTCCATGATAGGCAAATCCTATCCTATATTATATGTTATACATTCTAGAAATTTGGCAGAACTTAATTTTAGTAGTTTCTTTTCTTAAACTAAATTTTAATGTGATTTTCTACTTGCCATAGGATGAGACATTATGATGGTTTCTATTACAATTAATCCACTCTAATATATATGGTCCTATACATGTGAAAGCAAGGCATAAAGACTTGTATTTTATCACTTTCATTGATGAACTCGATACAATTATATTTACTTGGTCTTCCATAAATCTAAAGCTTAGAATGCTTTAGATCATTCATGAACTTGGTTAAGAATTAATTAAATAAAAAAAATTAAGAGCTGACTATGGATGTGAATATTCATCAAATCAGTTAAAGGATCTATGTGATGAAAAGGGAATCATAAGACAGTTGCTCAATTCCTAGCACCCCACAAAAAAATGGAGTTGCAAAACAAAGAATTAGGACTTTCCTCAAAATAATTAAGATCCATGATGGTGTAACTGAATCTTCCCATACCCAACTTGGGAGATGTATTGATGATTGTAACCTTTATATTCAATTGAGTACCCTCTAAAAAAATTGCCTCCATACTTTGTGAATTGTCAATGGGTAGAAAAACCTATTTTAAGTATATTACAACCTTGGCAGTTTATAACTTATGTGCATAATTCTTCCCATAAGTATGGGAAGCTAACTAAAGGGTAAAAAATGATTTTTTTTAGATATTTCAGACACTAAGAGGGTTATGTCTTCATCTGGGAAATGAAGACAAAATTGAAATAGAACTTGTAACACAAGATGCCACATTATTAAAGATGGAATTTCAATGTTGATAGGATTGTGTACTTCTTTTTTTCTTTTCTGAGATGATAGACTAATAAGTTGTAATAAGAAATAAGTAGTTATGCCTCTACCTACTAATTTGAGTGGAAGGATAATCCTTTTTAGAGAATAATCCCCAAAAGAATAGTTGTGTAAGAGTAATCAAGGAAATGTTCCATAATATAATTTTAAGATTAAAGGGACATCATTAATAGTTATTTCAAAGGATGATGAAAAGAGGCTCTCTCATGCCCCACTAAGGAAAAGAGCATGAAAGCAATGGAAAAGGATATAGAGTCTATGAAGACAAACCATGTCTAAGACTTGGTTGATCACTTGTTAAGCCAAAAGGTAATTGGAAATTAATAGATTCTCAATATTAAGAGATCAGCAGATGGTTCCATTGAAAGGAACAAGGCTTGTTTTGGTGGCTAATGGGTTCATACAACTATATTATATTGATTACAAAAATACCTTCTTGCTTGTCATGAGATTTAATTCGATTGGGATTATTTTGGCAACAATAACATGAATGAACTTAAACTTACATTTGATGGATGTAGATACTACATTTCTCAATTATTTCTTAATGGATTTCTTAATGGAGAACTATATGAGAAAATTTATAAAACAACCTTCGGATTTGTTCAAAAAATAAGGAGCACAAAGTTTGTAAACTTTAAAGATCCATTTATAGGCTTGAGCAATGATTTAAATAGTGGCATTCAAGATCTTATCAAGTAATCACATATTTTGATTTTCATATGATCGAGAACCATTATATGTACCAAAAAATATCTAAAACAAATTTAGTAATATTATCCTTTTATATGGATGATATAATATTAGCTAGAAGTGGTATTACTTCTATCAATGCCATTAGGAGATGGTTATACTTCATTTTTTGAAAGTGAAGGAGATTGGTTAAACATAATGCATCCTTGGAGTCTAAGTCCACAGAAATTTTTCTAGGATTTTGATTGCTGTATCATATGAGTCAAATATTGAGAAGATTCTTGAGAAGTTTAGAACAAAAGTCTACAAACACATACATACTCCATGGCCAAAGCCTACAATTGAGGCTCATAAATATGTCCTAAGACTTAACCTAAGAGAATGACATGAAAAAAATCACATACTTCGTTCCAATTAAAAGTTTTTTATATAAGAAATTATGAGTAGACAACATAGCATTTGATTATAGGTCTCGTAAGCCATTTTTTAGCCTAACTAGGGATTGAAGAATTTACAAGTGTCAAAAGGAACTTAAGACACTTAAGGGGCACTACACATTACAAATTGAGTTGTGGGTTGAGTGACTTACAATTAGTAGGTTACTTAAATGTCTATTGGAGTGGTAATTTTGGGCAAAGACAAATTCACCTCTAATTATGTATTCCTCTTAAATTTAGTACTATTTCTTTGAATCACAAGAAGTAGACATGCTCAATATTGTCAGCTAAGGAAGTTGAATCAGTAACACATTTTGCAATAGGGCAATAAGTAGTATTGCTAAAAGAGTTTGTGAAATGTTAAAAAATCTTTTGGTGGGCCAACAGAACCAATTATATTATATTGTGATAACTATAACCTGCATAGAGGACCCTAAGTATCATAACAATATTAAACACATTAGCATAAAGTTTGACTTTGTTACACATATCATAGCATAAAAGGAAATCATTTTAAGTAGACTATAAAGTTATGTGTATTCCTTTAGTTGAATTTTTTTAGCATAGTGTATGAATGTATTTTTGGAATAAATGAATGTCCAATTTCTCATTTATTAATTTTATACATTATAATAGAACATACATAATATAGTTGTATGTGGTATAGGTTAATAAGATTGATTCTCTCACATGAGCAACTAATTTGGACACTTATGAGGAGCATGCTAAGATAAGATATTTGTGTTTCTTAAGTGCTAAGGAAGGCTACCAAAGGGCGCTGAGCAGCTAATAAGAATACATTATGATTGACAATGTCACTTTGGTAAGAAACCAAAATGAGATCCAAAGAAATAATATCATATAAAAGATTGCATTATAGATACCCATGATACATAATATACGAAGCTAGATGCAAGGCCTCCTCTAAGTGCCATGAAAGGCAAGCGGAGTTAGAGGACTTGGGCTTCAGGAACAAGATGTACTTGGGCTAAGATCTATACTGTATAAAATGAAGAAAATTGACATACATGTTTATGGAATAAAAGGTATGCTAAAGCATGCCTTTCATACCCATGTGCTTTATGATTGCAATTTGGGAAGCAAATGAATAAATCCCTACTTTATTGCTATGCAAATCTTATGAAGAAAAAGTAATTCTTTCACCGATGCCTTTATGACTTTGATTGTATCATAAGGTAATGAGTTAGTGCATGCTACCTTAGCATGCATCCAAGAGTTATTATATTACAACCTAAATGAATACTGCTAGAAAAGCAACTAACTTTGATCTTAGTAATATATCGACAAAAGGAAAATCTAGCCAAGTATATACATTATGCTTATATCTGAGACATGTCTATTATAAAACTATTTTAGGAAACATCATAAGTGTAGATGCAAGGCATATTAAGATTACAACAATAAGGTTTTGAGCAAATTAAACTTGTTGATAGGCCCAGTCTAAAAATATATATAAGTTTTAAAAAAAAGGCCTGATAAAAAACAAGCCCATTTTAAAAAAGCCTAAATATAAAACGGGTTAGATTTGAGCTTTTTTCAAGTTCAGCCCCTGAACCCGAACTTTAGTTTGGCTTGTATTATAATTATTTTTTATATATTATAAATAAATAATGTTATGAAAAAATTATTTATAACTATATATATAAGTAAAAAAAATTATATAACAAATATGATTGTCATTTTTTTACTCTTACTTGTTACATAATATATTATTATAAATAAATTATAATTCAAAAAAAATAAATTATTAATTAATAATATTATTGGAAAAGATATTATCTTGAGAGGTTTTATTATCTCATGTGTACTCCAAGTGGTTTAAATTTTCTGCAATGTTTCTTTTAGGCTATTTGGTATTTAAAACCTAAAAAAAAAAAAAAAAAACCTAACAAGCAACAAAGTAGAGATATCTAGTATTTAAAATCCAAAAAAAAAAAACAAAATCAAAAATATATTTTTTTTTTTTAAAAATAGAGGCTAGGTTGGGCTCAGCATTGGGCCAACCTCGAGCTCAAACTTAAATTTTTTTTTGCAAATTTTTTTATGAGTCTTATGATTAGGTCTAATATAGATTTATCAAAGGTATCCAAGGTACATTGATTATTGGACAATCAACAAGTAAATACCAAGGGTAGTAGACTATTATACAAGTCCTTAAAAAGGATTATTAGTATAAGAGCTCCTAAACATAGTGCTTAAGTGGTCATAATAGTCATTTTGTATGAAAATCCAAGAAGAGAGAAAAGACGTTTCCTTTTTTCAAGAAAAATTTTGTCTGAACTCATACTATCATGTGTAAGTGAAAGATGTTAAACATATCTGCTCATAATGGGATAAATTTTAAATTTAACTGAATATCTTAATATTTGAATTGAGACACTAGATAATTAATTATTAGGATAATTGGTTATTAATTCAAAAGGAGATGAGATAAGTAATTAATATGTAGAGTTATTTGAATTGAAGAAGAAATTATATTATATTAGTGGGATATAAGGCTATACATGAGCAGGCCCGAGCCGGACATCTAGTAGGCCCGATACCCTACCCGATTAAAACATCGGACTTGTTTTTATGCCCATAGCCCGATCCAACCCGAACAAGCCCGATTCTAGGGGGTTAAGGCTGCTCGAATTTTTTTTTATTTTTTAATAAATTGATACTTGTAATACAAAAATAATTTTTTATAGATTCATAAGTATATATTTCAAAAAAAATAGACCTTTAGAACTTTTATATTTTTATTAGTAATAAAAAAATAATCTAGTGTTATCAAACAAAATATAAGCTATACTAACATAATTAGCCTTAAGTAAATATGTATATTTTCATTATTCAACAAAAGAAATGTCAGGAAGTATATACATCAATGATAAAAATAATTAAGAAGCAAAGAAGATTTGCGTTGGTAATAAAAACTACAATATGTAGAGAGAATCAGATGAAATAAAAGTTATATATATATATATATATATAAGATAGCAAAATATTAATAATTAAAAAAAATAACTATTAGAGCAGATTAGACAGAATATACATTCGCCCGTGGCCCAACCCGACTTGATATAATTTTATTTAAAATTCAACCCATTTATATTTTTGACCCGACCCAACTTGACCTGATTAAACCGAGTTAGGGCTGGCTCCTAGAGTGTATCAGGCCAATAAACACCCCTAGTGGGATATATTGTATCTATTAGTTAAGAATAGTATTTTATTAAAACTTTTCTTAGGAGGTTTGCAAAATAAGAGGCCAAGGTGATGTCATAAACCCTACGCTCAAGAGATACTCACAAAAAGTTGAGAAAGTAGGGGATTAGAGTGACCTATTAGATAACTTCCTTTTAGGATGTCTCACATAAACAGCTAAATTCTATCCATCTCCCTTTGCCCTTGCTCCTCATTTATCTCTACAAGCCTAGCCAATCATCTTTCTGAAAGTTCCCTTGGCCTCTACGTGTTCCTCACTCACCATCATATTCTCCAATCAATCATTCAACCAAGCCAATCAATCCTTGATGCCCAATTCCCATTTAACGGCAACATATCTCATAATTTGGGGCTATAACAGTCACCTTGAACAGTATGTATAGATCAACAGATGCAACTCAATGCAAGACATATTAACCAAGCTAATTTTGCCGAGGCAATGCTAACAACACTTGCAATGGGAGTCAAGTTTCGCGCTGCCTAGTGTCTCGGCTTATTTAGACACACACACACACACACACACACACACATGTATGAAGTCACTTGCCATAGAGTTCAAACAACATTAAAAAGATACATAAACAAACAACTCAGAAGGATTGATACAACAGAATCCTTTCTAAGGCAAGGCATGGCCCTTGTCCAGATCAGTTTGCTCAACGTTGCACCATCAAGTACTAAATGTACATAGTATAAGGAATGTACTTCATTATGCAGCTTTCCAGGAAGAAAGTGGTGGAGTGTCAGATTCCTTCCATGTAGATATTCCAGTCCCATATCTATCACCCTTGACAGCATCAGCAGCAGCAAAAGACTCCAGCTCTGCCAATTCTTCTGGCGTAAGTTTAACTGACAAAGCCCCAATGTTTTGATTCAAGTTCTCAATTTTGGTGGTTCCAGGTATAGGGCACACATCATTTCCCTGGTGATGAACCCAGGCCAATGCTAGCTGGGATGGAGTGCATCCCTTCTTTGTAGCCATTGCATCAACCCTCTCAAATATGATTGTGCTCCAGGTTTTCAGGTTGAAATCTAGGCAGATACTGAAAAGAGGTTAAAAAAATACATGTAAGATTATATCTCAATCAAGCTATCAACAATGGACATTTCAAATAAGGATATAGAATTGTTTCTCTCATTTACATTGAAACAAAGTGGGAGGTAGGACAAATTTTAAGGGCCTGTTTGACATTGTTTTTGTTTTAATGTTCTCAAAACATATGTTTTTTAAAACAAATTTTGAGAACAAAAAAATCAAAAAATCCATTTGAATCATTATTTTGAAAAGTAGCTATTTTTTGTTTTTTTCTTGATTCTGCAAAACAAAAATTACAAAACATCAAAAAAATATTCTGATTTTTCTGTTTCCGAAAACAAAATTATGTTTTTTGTTTTACAAAACACTTCATTAAAAACATATTATCAAACAAGTTTTTTTGTTTTTTTGTTCTTAAAAACAAAAAACTGTTCTGAAAACAAGAAACCAAACAAGCCCAAATCTCAACCTTCAGAAGGATGCAGCAACAGGCAAGGCATGAGACTGTCACAGCATGTTATGAGATTACATATATTCTATATCATAACATTTTACATTTTTCAATCTTATTTTCTGTTTTTATCTTCTGCATCCATTAAACTCTGCCTATGACAAATTTGTCATAGCCGGTCCCAAGCCCGAAAAAAGAGGAGGGTTGTGTTAGGCAGTCGACAGCCAACGTAAAACTTTGTCGAATCTTTATGACATGGACAATCGATATATTAAACGTAAGGCTAGGTCGTTGCCTGTAAGTAACGCGCTGTATAGCTCGAGTACAGTGAGAAGTGAGCAAGAGCCGCTGCATCGTCGCCTGGATGTAGTGCAAAATAAGCAAGGGCTACCACATTTTCGTGAACGAATGTGGCTAAAGAAGCTAGTTCATGAGAGTAGGATTCGTTTTGGAACTTGGAATATAAGTACACTTACGGGTAAGTCTATGGAAATAGTAGATACTATGATTAGGAGAAGGATAAATTTTATGTGTTTACAAGAAACTAAATGGGTAGGAGAAAAAACGAAAGAATTAGATACTTCAGGTTTTAAGCTTTGGTATACTGATAAATATAAATCTAAAAATGGGATAGGTATAATTGTAGATAAGTTTTGAAAAAATACTGTAGTAAATGTCAAAAGGTTAGGAGATAGAATCCTTACATTAAAGTTTGTAGTAGAAAAGGAAATCTTTAATATTATTAGTGCTTATGCACCACAAGTAGGGTTAGAAGAATCTCATAAGGTAAAGTTTTGGGAAGATTTAGAATGTTTAGTTCAGGAAATACCATTAGGAGAAAAGATTCTTGTAGGAGGGGATCTAAATGGTCATGTGGGAAGGGTAGCTTCAAGCTACGAGGGTGTTCATGGAGGACATGGTATAGGAGAAGTAAATGCAGAGGGTAAAACTATTTTAGACTTTTCATTAGTATTTGATCTTACATTAGCTAACACTTGTTTTAGAAAGCGTGAAGAACATCTTATCACATATAAAAGTGGAAGGGTATGTTCTCAAATTGATTTCTTTCTTATAAAGAAATCGGATAGAAAATTTTGCATGGATTGCAAAGTTATACCGGGAGAGAGTTTAACTACTCAACATAGAGTTTTGGTTATGGATGTAAAAGTTAGGAGAAGAGTAAAAAGTAAATGTGAAGGTAGAGTGGTAAGGACTAAGTGGTGGCAACTAAAAAGGGATAAAGAAAAGAATTTGCAAAGACGGATTATGGAGGAAGGATCTTGGGAAATACAAGGAAGTGCTAACGACATGTGGAATGAAATGGCTAAAGAGATTAGGAAGGTGGCAAAAGAAATATTAGGTGAATCAAAAAGTTATAGACCTAGGGACAAAGAATCTTGGTGGTGGGATGCAAGCGTACAAGATAAGATTAAAGTTAAAAGAGAGTGTTATAAAGTGTGGTCATTATGTAAGAGTAATGAAAATTGAAAAAAATATAAGGTAGCTAAGAAAGATACTAAGAAGGCAGTGAGCGAAGCGAGAGCGAAGGCATTTGATGGGTTATACCAATCTTTAGGTACTAAAGTTGGAGAAAAAAGTATTTACAAGTTAGCTAAAAGTAGAGAAAGAAAGACAAGAGATGTGGATTAAGTGAAATGCATTAAGGATGAAGACGGGAAAGTGTTAGTTACGGAACGAGATATCCGGGAACGATGGAAGGGTTATTTTCATAGGCTTTTTAATGAAGGGCACGAGATTTTATCGCAATCGGATAGGTTAGACACGGAAGTAGAGGATCGAAATTATACTTTTTATCGTAGGATTTGTGAGGTAGAGGTAAAAGAAGCATTAAAGCGAATGGAGAATGGCAGAGCAGTTGGACCGGATAATATACCCATTGAAGTATGGAAGAGTTTGGGAATGAAAGGTATAAGTTGGCTCACAAAATTATTTAATAAAATTATGAGATCAAAGAGGATGCCAGATGAGTGGAGGAAAAGTACTTTAATCCCTATTTATAAGAGTAAAGGGGACATTCAAAATTGTGCAAATTATAGAGGAATTAAACTCATGAGCCACACTATGAAATTATAGGAAAGAGTAATTGAGCGAAGGTTAAGGAGAGAGAGTCAAGTTACGGAGAATCAATTTGGTTTTATGCCAGGAAGGTCAACTATGGAAGCAATATACTTGTTGCGAAGATTAATGGAGAGATATAGGGAGAATCAAAGAGATCTACACATGGTGTTTATTGATTTAGAAAAAGCATATGATAGAGTGCCAAGGGGAGTTCTATGGAAGGCTTTGGAGAAAAAAAGAGTTCGTATAGCTTATAATCGAGCAATCCAAGACATGTATGATAAGGTTACAACTAGCGTAATAACAACAGGTGGACTTACAGAAGATTTTCCGATAACTATTGGTCTACATCAAGGGTCAACTCTGAGCCCTTATCTTTTTACCTTAGTCTTGGATGTGCTTACTGAACATATCCAAGAGCCGGTGCCACAGTGCATGCTTTTTGCGGATGATATTGTCCTAGTTGGAGAATCGAGAGAGGAATTGAATGAGAAGTTGGAGAGGTGAAGACAAACTTTAGAAACTCATGGCTTTCGTTTAAGTAGAAGTAAAACGGAGTATATGGAGTGTAAGTTTAGTAAGAAGCACACCACTTCTAGCGTAGAAGTAAAAATTGGAGAACATATCCTACCACAAGTCACACGATTTAAGTATCTTGGATCCATCATACAACATAACGGGAAAATAGAAGAAGATGTAAATCATAGGATCCAAGCGGGGTGGATGAAATGGAGGAATGCTTCGGGTGTTATTTGTGATAGAAGAGTACCACTCAAACTTAAGGGTAAATTCTACTGCACAGTTATAAGACCTGCAATGTTGTATGGAACTGAGTGTTGGGCAATAAAAAGTCAACAAGAAAAGAAGTTTAATGTTGCAGAGATGAGAATGTTGCGGTGGATGAGTGGACACACTAGACGAGATAGGATTAGAAATGAATGCATTAGAGAGAAGGTGAAAGTTGCACCTATTGTAGAAAAAGTTGTAGAATCGAGACTTAGGTGGTTTGGTCATGTGGGGAGAAGACCTATAGAAGCCCCCGTTAGGAGAGTAGATGTGATGGAGAATAGTCCAATAAGTAGAGAGAGAGGAAGACAAAAAAAAACTATAGGAGAAATTATTAAGAGAGATTTAAATTTAAATGGTTTGTCTAGAAATATGATTTATGATAGGGATTTATGGCGTCGATTGATCCATGTAGCCGACCCCACTTAGTGGGAAAAGGCTTTGTTGTTGTTGTTGTTGTTGTATCTTCTGCATCCATTACCTCACAATAGACACAATGGTCCCAATATTGTGCAAGGTACCGCATAATAGATATAAAGTGAGTAAATAGGTATATATAGCTTGTTTATAAATATATCTTGTCTCTCCATGTAAACTTATGCTAATAACCTTAATATCCATCCCTAAGATTTTGAACTAAAACAATATATACATGTTATTTGCAGTACACTTTAATAATCTCATATGTTGATACTGTGGAATGAAACCACCAAAAAAAAAATTTTTTTAAAGCAACTTACTACTATTTTTTTCTTTTCCCAGGATAAGTTTTTCTATTTTACAATTTCATTTTGCTTTTTCCCACCAAAATAGTTTAGGGGGAAAAGGATTTGGGGGGATCTCTCACTCATTAGTGAGAGTTCAACCAAACATACCAACAATTCCTCATCATCACCAATATTTAAGTTAGAGAATTGCAAGCCCCCCGCCTCCAAAAAAAAAATTGAAAAAAAAGAAAAAGAAAAAAGTTTAGAGACTATAATTGTTAACTTGTTCAAATTCTAGTTTATTATCAATTTGCACCATAAAGAAGAAAATAAGTCAAAGATATTCTGCTACCTAAAAGGTTGTTTTTGTACAAAAATTTATTACTTAAATATAAACTTGAATGTCCTTCAAAGTTCATGACCCTGACAATTCAAAGCAAGGGGACCAATGATGCTTTAATGTTTAAGTCAACTGACTCAGTACAGTTATCTCAAATTTCATTAGTAATTAACGTCTTAAATGTCTTGATAAGTGACATTTTATCATGTACTTTAGTAACAGCTGAGATTTCTAGATTTTATGTATACTGTTTACTTAGCATAATCAAATCAAGCTCCTGTCTAACTCTAAATTATAATTTTGGGAAAACAATGTTCAAGTGGTATATTCGACTTTGATTTTGAGGTTGATAAAAGCTTGATATCATAAGAACTTTTATCTATATAAACAAGACACTTATGTTCTTCAAACCCAACTCCCACCCTCCTTCAAAATAACCTAGTTAATAACAAAAAATGGTACATAGGAATATGGCAGTATGCAGAGAAGAAATCTGAGAACATGTTGCCCATCAAACATAGACAACCAAAAAGAAAAAAGGAAAAAAAAAAAGTATACAACGATTCCTTAAATATCAGAGTCATTTTTATTCTTACAGTTAAGCTTGATATCAAGATGGGGAGCAATTACGGAGGAAAGGCTCTAGCCATATTTTTCTTTTCTATCATAAGATTACGTGTTAAGCCAAAGCCCAATTCCCTGTTTATTGAACTTTCATTTTGTTTTATAAGCCACCTAGGCTTAAGCTTGCGTGGATGGGGATTAGCTTTTGTTTCAATGATTAACACATGAAAGAAAAAGTCCAAATAAAGAAAGATGCATCATGTTATCCTTCTCTCAAACCGTCTGATATTTTCAGTCATTGTCTCTCCTTTCAGGGTTAGTCAAGCAATCTCTCAGCGTTCAGACCTCAATATTGAATGCATAGGCTAATTATGGGAAATGAATTATTATCATCTTCACAATTTATCCAGTTACTTAAGTGCGTATGTTTTTAGACAAATTGATGCTAGAGAGATGTATAATATATCTTCTCTGTACCCAAGCCTATGCCACATAACAAGACAGATCCCTGATTCTAATGATATTAAATTTAGATTTAGGAGGAAATTGTAAGATTTTACCTACTGTTTTACTTTTTATTACAGGTTATTTAATACATCCCACCCACTTCTATGATTCGGAAGTACTTATTATACTCATATCATACCTTGAAATATTGCATTTTCAATTAACTTCTATTAAAATTAGTATTTCTTCATGGTTTTGATTTTTTTTCATCCCATTGGACCTTCATGTAAAGGGGTATTAGTACATTAAACTTCATATTCATAATTCGAATTATTTTATATGAGCTCAATCTCTTGGGATCATATCTAATACAGCAACTTGGAGATGAATTTTAAGATCTAGTGATCTTTATTTTGAAAGAATAGGTTCAACTGATCTTCTATGAATTGAAGAAATCAAGTACCTTGGACATTCATTTCAACTATTAAGTTACTTATTTACCTTTTAAAAACAAGATTAAGGGCTATATACTAGACTAGGTCCTGTTTAAAGCTCTCCACTGTTTTCACTAGCAAGAATATATGCTGTGATCTATTATTACTACATGAAATGCCAAATTATTCTACAGGAAAACTGAAAATGATGAACTTATGTCCACTATGTTTCACAAGGCTTAAATAAGCCATTATGCTGATTCTAACTATAGTGCATTGCAAAATTTCATGTATTTAAAAATCTCGAACTAGTGAATGCAATTGTTGTATTAGGCAGATATAATTATAAAATCCACAAAAAAGATAATTAATTGATTCAACAATGACATTTACCTGTAATTCAATCTTTAATGTTAAAACAACAATTGAAATTTCTGAGGACAGAAAAGGTTAGAATTAGCTGTCATTGATTAACTCTCGCATTCAAAGGCCTTGAAATAATTTAGCATCAGAAGCTATGCTAGTTTGCTATGACAAATGCAACAGCAGTTTATAATGTATATTTGTAATAGCATGAATTAACACAAACCTTCCAAAGGTCATCCTGTGAAAAGTTTTCAACCAACTTCGCCCCCAATGAAAGGAATCCTCGTCCAAGAGGACTATATGCAACAATTCCAATGCCAAGTTCCCTGAGAATATAACAAATGTAAAATCAGAAGTTGTAAGGCTAGACAGTCATTGCAGTTTTATCAAAAGCCCCAACATATAGAAGTGATAGATAGTATAAATAGAATTTTTGCATCATTCAAATCTCACCTGCAAGTTGGAACTATCTGTTCCTCCACATCTCTTGCCCATAAGGACCACTCCAACTGCACAGCTGTTATAGGATGAATAGCATGTGCTCTTCTGATTGTTGAAGCTGAGGCCTCAGACAGACCAATGTATTTTATTTTTCCCTCCTCAACAAGTTTTTTAAGTTCCCCAATCTTAAATTAAATAATATGGAAATAAGTTAACAGTTATCAATCATACAAATAGATTTTGATATATGTAAACAAATTGAAAAATTAAAGAACATCCTAATTTTATTCTCTAACAGTGAAATCATGTACATCTTGAAATAGGATTCATGTCAGTTACTGACCAATTGTCTGTTCTACATATCAAAGTTACATCTCTTTTAAAAATAGGTTATAAAAATAAATTGGGGATGGACAAAAGCCTTCTAAGTTACAAAGAGGCAAAGACATACCTCCTTAAAGAAAACTGAAATTTTCATATAATAAAGTATGCAAAGATAGTCAATCGTCCAAGAGCTCATCATGCACCAACCTCTTAATTTTTAAGATTAGGTGAGCTTGATATGTTTGGGATCAATCTCTATCCCTTTCCACACCCCATTCCCCGTTCCTCACTCCCTAGGTCATGGACTTAGAAGCACCGATACTCCAAATTTGGAGTCGTACCCGTACCGGATACGTATCCAATACCGACACGTGTACCGTAAGGGTACAAAAGTATCCGAAACGTTTCTTTGCGTACCGAAATGTTTCGAAATGTTTCGAAACGTTTCTTTACGTACCAAAACGTTTCGACACGGCTAGGAAATGGCTCCAAAACGTCCTTGAAATGGCAGTGAAACGTTTTTCTCATTAAACGATTTCATTTCGTCCATCATTTAAACCCCCAACCCGTCAAACGCTTCAGTTCTTCTCCCTCAGCTTCAGTTCTTCTTCCTCGCCCGCTGCTTCTGGTGCTACTGCGTCTCGCCATGTGTCGCCTACCCTACTACATCATCCTCTCCGACGACGCCTTCTGTTCCTCTGTCATCTTCTCTGGCCAGTGGCAGGTGCATCTTCTTCTCCGGTGGCAAGGATTTTGTTTTCAATTTTTTTTTTTTCAGAAATTTGAATGACAGAGAAAAACAAGCCTAGAATTTTGTAACTTGGCTGATAATTTGTCTCTCCTACTTATGTTTTAATTCATTCCTGTGATATGTGCCTCTGTTTGTAGAAAATTAAACTAGAATGTTCTGGGTTTGTAATATCTGACTTCACCTATTCATTGTTCAACCATTTAAGCGTAGCAATAAAAGGAGGTGGAATAATGACTCTTCACATTATAAGGATAACAACAATGGCTGCAATTTGTAAGCTGATGAAACAAATTAGGGCTCACCTAATTTTGATTCCTTTGCTCATTAATTGATTAATTATTTCATTCACTAATTATGCTTGATTAATTAGTTTTTAATGTATTAGATTATTGAATATATATATATATATATTTTTTTCCCATACCCGTATCCTAAAATTTTAAAAATTGTCGTATCACACGTATCGTATTGTGTCGTACCCGATACGCATACCCGTATCGGTGCTTCTTAGGTCATGGACCTTCTATGTAACCCCCCCAAAAAAAAAGTACAAGAAGATAGTTTGGAGCGAACTGCTCAACTCTCACACACAGGAAGAGGTACAGATGGAGGGAAGAAAGAAGAAAGGACTTCTTGATTTCATACATCATCAGGAATAGAAAAATGTTTCTTAGCCTTTTATTCAACTAGAATGACAAAAATGTCAATAACTCAAAGAAAACCAAAAATAATATTTCATTATCATAAAGATTAAGGCAGCACCATATGATCATGCAGCATACTTTTTCCAACTTGTGACAACAACAATAACAACAACTTTTTCCAACTTGTGAGGGGAAAAAAATTTGGTTCAGAAAGTTAAGGACTAGTAATCCTTTTTAAAATGAAAAATCGAATGGATTCGGTCTTATACATACGCGAGGAAGGTAATCAAAACAAGAAACTTCTAGTACCAAATAGTCCACTTGACCTTCAGAAATCAGGTAAGGTGAAGAAAGAGTTTTACTTACAACCACATAGCTAAGTATTAAAGTGGCATGACAGAGAAACCTTTTGGACCCATTTGTCTTAAGGGTTATGCAATAAATTGGGTTTTCATCTTAAGTCAAAAAGTCTCTACACCAAGAATTAGCAAAAGCAATGCCTTACTGTACCACATCTTTCAGCCAAAATATTGGTTCAAGATAATAATATTTTAAAAATCCAAAACAAGTGAAAAACCAGGGCTGCAAACAGTAAAAAGGGTTCCCAAATCCCTATCAATTTTTCTTTTTTGGGGAAAATTATCTCAATGGATTAAAATAATTCTCCATAGTTTTTCAGTTCAAGTAGGTGAAAATAGGATAAGATAACATGTTATCAGACTCTAGCATTCTATATAAATAATAAACTATTTGAAAAACCAGAACCAAGAATCATAGTTCTCAACCATCAGCAATCCCAATCGGTGCTTATTTTATGGTACACTAAAATTTAACCCTTGCGGTTTGGTCCAAATCAGTTTGCTTGCCCTGGTTTAAAATATCTCATTCATCACTCTTGGTTTATTTTGTTACCACTTAACCAAAACAAGTATGTGAAAGTTAAAATGACAAAGAATTTTATTGTTAAAGGTATATATATATTCTAATATAAATTAAACAGTTTCATAACATTTTAAGGTTATTATTGTGATTAAGTTAACACTTTGAAGTTGAGAATGTGTACTTGATCTCAGTAATTACCTTGGAACAAGGTGATTATTTTTGTTAAAATTTAGATATAAGATTCACAAGTCGGGTCAAATTGACTTTAGGTCAAACTCAAATCACAAGGGTTACTCTATTATACAAGAAAGAAAAGAAGATCCATAGCAGAGAATGGGCGGACCGTGACTTCAATAGGCACACGAGTATCAACACGATGCTGGTAATAGAGATCAATACAATCGATCTCCAGTCTCTTCAAGCTGGCCTCACAAGCCGCTCTTGCGTATGCAGGATCGCCACGGATCTCTCTCTTCCCGTCGGCAAAGATGGCTCCAAATTTGGTGGCCAATTCAAACTTCTCCCTCACACCTCCCTTCAAAGCCTGTCCCAAGACATTCATACCCAGTTCGTCATAAACTCAGAGTGAACACACTTGAAGAAGCAACAGAAGGAAAAAGGGTTCGTATCGATCATACCTTTCCGAGAAGGATTTCGTTCGTGTGCGGGCCGTAGACGTCGGAGGTGTCGAGAAATGTGACACCGCTTTTAATGGCGTGGTGGATGAGAGCGATCATGTCGGGTTCGGGTTTAGGAGCGCCATAGAAAGCAGACATGCCCATGCACCCAAGTCCCTGGGCCGACACCTCCAAACCTTGCGACCCCTTTATCCAACCCACTTTCGCCATATCTGAGAACTGAGGTGAGCTGCCACTGGGAGTGACGAGGAAGCACAAGGTAGGGCCACAATTTGGCTCGGCTGTATAATGTTTATTACGTATTTACAATAATTATTTTATTTATTAAATTATTATCTTAATTATTAAATTATTTTTTAAAAAATAGGAATATAAAAATTATTTTTTGTTCTACTTTTATATATATATATATATATATATATATATATATATATATATATATATATATATATATATATATATATAAAACACACACACACATTATACTATCTAACAAATGTTGGGTTCCAGGACAAATTTCGAACAAGTTTTTTTTTCGCCAACCCATTAGCGTCATTTTGTTGAAATTTTTTTACAATAATCAAAATTTAATTTATACAAATAATGTTTATATATAATATAATTAAAATCTATATGTAAAATAAATTATAATAGTTCAATATATAAATGATGTCGTGTTTAGTGTACGTAGGAAATGCTCTTTTTTTTTTTTTTTGTCATTGGTCAAGTAATCTCTAATATCAATATCATCAATTTTTTTTGTTTTTTATTCAGGTATAATATCACTAGCCCTTTTCCTGGACAAAGATAATTTATCTTCAGTTAAAAAAGTGACTTATACTTCTAACTTATTTATTGTTTTAAAATAATTTTTTAAGATTAAAGAATTCTAAAATAATTTTTTTTAAATTTCCATATTATCTAATAAAAAATATTTTTTATTAAATATGTTTAGTAAATAAATGGCTATTATGTGTTTTGATGAGGTGAAGATCAGATAGACAATAACATGTATTATTAAAATCAATGTGACTGAGTAGTATTTAGCAAAAAATAAATAGATAAATAACAATCAATTAACACCCAAAGTCAATAATGATACTTGTCATTTTATAAGGCTTCCATTTCATCAGAACACTTAACAACTGTTTATTTACTTAACAAATTTAATAGAAAAGATTTTGCGTAAGAGAATATAAAAATATAAGAGGCTATTTTAAATACTTTAAATTTAAAAGATTATTTTGAAACAATAAATAAAGTTATATGGCCAAATCACTGTTTTAATGATAAATAAAGTTATTCAAGAACATGCTTAAAACGTATGCATAAAAAGCAGAGATAGACATCAGAAATTGAGATGAATATTACGTTTTTTCAAAAAAGTATTTAACCGTAAAATTACAAAATCAAATAAGTTAAAAAAATTAAACTAAATTCAACTAAACTACCAAATTCAAAGATCCATAGGAAAATTTTGAAACTTTATGGTCTGCAACGTCTACTTTTTTATAGGAAAAAATTATATATAGTTTTTTATATTTTTACTATTAAATTTTTTAATTAAAATATCACAATTGTGTGGTTTCTTCGCTAAATTAATATGTTTTTCATGTTATTATTAAAAAATTATACATTTGTTATATTTTAATTAAAAAAATATAATAATAAAAATATAAAAACTTATATCTAAATTTAATCTTTTTTAAATACAAAATAGTTTCTTTTTTTGGTTATCAATATTGATATAGTATTAGGCCATTCAATTTGGTTTTTCTTTTTTTGATTTTTTTTTCAATTTGGCAGCTTCATATACCAATTTTTTTTCAAATAATAAATCAAATCAATTTAAATAAATTAAATATCTTTATGTATCTTGAGTTTAGTCATAGATAAAAAAAAAATTCTATTAAAATAACTAAATATATTGCTCGTCCAATAGTGCGGAGTATAATATTTTAATAAGCTTAATATAAAATATTATTTGAACACATTTCAGAAAAAAGACGAGTGAATATTGAGATTTTAGACTTGTTATAACTCAATCTCTCCAACCCAAGTCCACAAATGTCAACTAAGAGATTATTTGGCCAATAGAACAAACAATTGACCAATTGAACCACATGAAAACCAGAGATTCAACCAAATTCAAAAGAACATGTGGTGTGTATTTGGAAAAGCGATAATTTCTCTCAAAATGACGTTTGACACGAAAAAAGATATTGATGGTTTTACATAGACATGATTTTTCACCGTGATTCCAAACAAAATCCACTACATCGATATGATAATCCCTGCATTGCTTCATACTATGTCGAGAATGACAAGACTCACTAGCCTTACTTGTATTTTTACCATCCTTGGTAACTCGAGCGATAGAACTTGAATTCTACAACATCTCCCTATTGTTGAAGGGACATGAGCTCTTCAAGCGCTCCTTGAGAACGACAATGTCTGTCGAGCAGTTCAACTTCAAAGACCATCCAATTTATAATCGAAGCTTGTGCCTCTCTCCATTGCTACTAATCCAACGCCCTCTCTCCATATAGCAGCCAAAGTTGCTTTCTCTTCCTTACCAATTTCGTTCACCGTCAAGTACCTTTCGATATGGAAGACCCAACCGAATGGTTCATCGCTGGTGAAAATGGCCATGGACCCAATCACGCCTACCTTAGTCTTTTCTCCAACTCACAAATCTTCTCCAACATTTCCAATTAATTCTCCATTACGATATCTTTGTTCTGGAAAGAACTGCTCTGATACTAATTTGTTAGGAAGCAACTATCCTAATTATGGATACAAATGAATTAATTATAAGAAAATAGTATAATAGATTCGAGGGTCCAGGATGTCTCACATAAATACCTAACTTCTACCCATCTCCCTTTGCCCTCACTCCTTATTTATCTCTACTAGCCTAGCCAATCACCTTCTAAAAGTTCCCTTGGCCTCTACGTGTTCCTCACTTGCCATCATATTCTTCAATCTATTATTCAACCAAGCCAGTCAATCCTTGATGCCCAATTCCCATTTAAGAGCAACATATCTCATAATTTGGGGCTATAATAGTCACCTTGAACAGTACTTATAGATCAACAGATGCAACTCAATGCAAGACATATTAACCAAGCTAATTTGCCGAGGCAATGCTGACAACACTTGAAATGGGAGTCAAGTTCCACGCTGCCTAGTGTCTCGTCTTATTTAGACATACGTATATATAAATATATAAATATATATATATATATATATATGTATGAAGTCACTTGCCATAGAGTTCAAACAACATTAAAAAGATACATAAACAAACAACCTAGAAGGATTGATACAACAGACTCCTTTCTAAGGCAGAGCATGCCCCTTGTACTGATCAGTTTGCTCAACTTTGCACCATCACGTACAAAATGTACGTAGCATAAGGAATGTACTTCATTATGCAGCTTTCCAGGAAGAAAGTGGTGGAGTGTCAGATTCCTTCCATGTAGATATGCCGGTCCCATATCTATCACCCTTGACAGCATCAGCAGCAGCAAAAGACTCCAGCTCTGCCAATTCTTCTGGTGTTAGTTTAACTGACAAAGCCCCAATGTTTTGATTCAAGTTCTCAATTTTGGTGGTTCCAGGTATGGGGCACACATCGTTTCCTTGGTGGTGAACCCAGGCCAATGCTAGCTGGGATGGAGTGCACTCCTTTCTTGCAGCCATTTCATTAACCCTCTCAAATATAGTCTTATTGTGCTCCAGGTTTTCGGGTTGGAATCTAGGCATATACTGCAATGAGGTAAAATACATATATGGATAAGATTACATCTAGACATCGAACTATCAATAATGAACATTTCAAATATGTAGAATTGTTTCTCTCATTTACATTGAAGCGAAGTGTCAGGAAGGTAAATCTTGACCTTAAGAAGGATGCAGCACCAGGCTCACAGCATGTTATGAGTTTACTATCATAATATTTTACAATTTTCAATCTTATTTTCTGCTTTTATCTTTTGTTCCCATTGCCTCATAATAGACACAATGGTCACACAATTGTGCAAGATACCACATAATAGATATAAAGTGAGTAAATAGGTAAATATAGCCTGTTCATAAACATATCTTGTCTCTCTATGTAAAACATATGCTAATAAGCTTAATATCCATCCCTAAGATTTTGAACTAAAATGATATATGCATGTTAGTACATGTTAAACATATCATATGTTGATACTGTGGAATGAAACAAAAAACAGTAATTTTTTAAGCAACTTGGCTACTATTTTTTTTTCTTTTACCAGGATTAGTCTTTCTATTTTACAATTTCCTTTCACTTTTCTCACCAAAAATAGTTTTTGGGGGGGAGGGGAACGATTTGGGGAGATTCTCACTTAATTAGTGAGAATTCAAGCAAAGATACCAACAGTTCCTCATAATCATCAATATTTCAGTTAGAGACTTTAATTGTTAACTTGTTCAAATTCTGGTTTATTATCAGCCGGCATCATAAAGAAGAGGATAAATCAAAGATATTCTACTACTTAAAGGTTATTTATGGACAAAAATTTATTACTTAAATACAAAATTGAATATCGTCCAAAGTTCATGACTCTGTGATGGGCCCAATAATGTTGGGCCTGAGACAAGAGTTTATATGAGGAGGAATAAGGACATAAGAACTAGGAAGCAGGGGGGAAATGAGGGGGCAGCAGGGGAGAAAAAAAGTTTGGACGTGGGTAATGCCAGTAACTAAGTGCACAGAGAGAGAGAAGGTGGCTGGAGGGGACCATTTAGTGGTGCGAAGGGAGAGCATTGGAGAGGGGGGAAGAGTTTTGGTTTGTCTTTAGGAGAGACCCAGGCCTCTTGAAAGCCTGTGCAGTGTTTTTCCTTTTATTTTCATCCATTTTTGGTTCCTCATACCTCTCTAATTTCCCAGGGTCTGCAACTTACCTCTTCATCACAGTTGAAGGGGACTTGCAACTCAGTTTTTCACATAAATAATACACGAATTGCATGAGGTCTCCATCACTTTGACATTTCAAAGCAAGAGTACCAATGGTGCTTTAATGTTTAAGTCAAGTGACTCAGTATAGTTCATCAAATTTCATTAGTAATTAGCAACATAAATGCCTTGATGAATGACATTTAAACATGTACTTTAATAACACTTGAGGCTTCTAGATTTTATGTATATTGGTTGCTATGCATAATCAAGTCAAGCTCATGTGTAACTCTAAATTATAAATTTGGAAAAACCATGTGCAAGTGGTAAGTTTGATTTTGATTTTGAAGTTGATAAAAGCTTGATATCATAAGAACTTTTATCTATGTAAACATGACACTTATGCTCTTCAAACTCCAACTCCCACCCCCATTCAAATAACCTAGTCAACAACAAAAATGGTACAAAGAAATATGTTAGTATGCAGAGAAGGAATCTGAGAACATGTTGCCTGTCAAACATAGAAAAACAAAAACAAAGAAAAAAAAGTATGCAAGGATTCTTTAAACATCAGAGTCATTTTTATTCATACACATGAGAGCTACTCTGAAACTCAAAGTAGATAATATCACGAAGGGGAGCAACCATGGTACAGAGGAAAGGCTCCAGCCATATTATTCTTTTCTCCCATAAGATTATGTGTCAAGCCAAAACCCAGTTCCCTGTTGATTGAACTTCCATTATATTTATAAGCCACTTAAGCTTAAGCTTGGGTGGGTGGGGATTAGCTTTTGTTTCAATGATCAACACATGAAAGAAAAAAATCCAAATAAAGAAAGGTGCATCATGTTAACCTTCTCTCAAGCCATCTGATATTTCCGGTCATTGTATCTTCTTTCAGGGTTTAGTCATGCTCTCCTCAGCGTTCAGACCTCAACATTGGATGCATAGGGTAATTAAGGGACATAAAAGTACAGAGGCTGCAAGTATAGAGGGAGATAGCAAGCTTGAAATTATCGAGGAGAAGCCAGTGACCAGATTTAATGTTAACAACTATTTTTTTTTTTTTGGCATTACTGCAATACATCGCAGGCAGCTATTTAACAATGACTTGATTTTTTCTCCTCTCTCTGTTTATATTATGACATTGCTTGAGAATCATTGAGAGAGCCAAGCTCTTGAAGAACACCAATTTTGTTATCATCTTCACAATTTATCCAGTTTCTTAATTGGGTATGTTTACAAACAAAACTGATGCTAGAGAGATTATAATATAGTTTTTCTTGTGCCACATAGCTTCTAATGATATTACATAATTAGGAGGAAATTCTAGGATTTACCTACTGTTTTCCTTTTTACTACATGTTGTTTAATACATCCAGCCAGCTTCTATGATTTGGAAGTACTTATTATACTCATACCATGCCTTGAAATACTCGCAGTTTCAATTAACTTCTATTAATAACCTTAATAATTCATCATGGTTTGGATTGTATTTCATCCTGCTGGATCTCCATGTAATGGGACAATAGGACATTAAACTTGATATTCATAATTTGTATTTGTTGGCAATATATGTGGATTTTTGGAAATCACATAATTCTCTCTATGTTATTATTTATTAGGCCATTATCCTTTCTATTCTGTTATTATCTTTTGTTGATTTTGTTAGCCAAGTTATTATCTTTTAATTTAAATTATTGTTAGCTGATTTTTTTGGGATTGAGTGGCAAACTTTTTGCCATCTCTCCCTTTTATGTATTTACACCTCTTCCATGAATGAATAAGTGAAAATCAGAACAAGTTTACTCTGAAAAATTACATGGTATCAGAGCAAAAAATGGTTCCCATGATCTAATTCAGGCAAATGATGGTATTAAATGCCCAGAAGCATGAATTTGTCAGTGAAATTGTCCAAACCAATTGCTCCAGTATGATCAACGCTGCTCTGACAGTGAGCAAGATCTAAGATGAAGACTAGTCTGTCCTCCGACGTCATGCTACTGTATTTTTCTGTCCTGTGCGTCATGTGCCACCTTCCATAGCACTTCGCCTAAAAATGCTCAACTCAACCTCCTCTGGTGTTTTGTTGTCAGTAGCAGCGAGTTCAACAACTATGGGTCCAACAAAAGTGGAAAGAGGTCAACTGTTATGATTCAAAGGAAGAAGAGGATTTACAAAATGATCTCATATGAGGTATTTAAACCTAAGGAAATTCAAACTGAGGTAATTCAAAATGTGATAGGAATTGGGGCTGTAGCCAATCAGGTAATTCCCACATAGCTTTATGCGCACTAACAACTAAAATTGATACATGGATTGTGGATTCAGGAGCCACATACCATATGACAAGTAATGCCCTATTACTTGATGATGATTGCACACCCTGTAAAGAGGACTAGACTCATGTGGGTATATTTAATAAAAGAAAAATCAGAAGTTCTCATCATTTTCAAAACTTTTAATACCTTGATCCAAACTCAATTTCAAACCAAAATAAAAGTTTTCAATTCTGATAATGGGAGAGAATACTTCAATATCACTCTTCAAACTTATCTCACTGAACAAGGAATCCACCATTAAAGCTCTTGGGTTGATACAACTCTGCAAAATGGGGTAGCCGAGAGAAAAAGCTGGCACTTACTTGAGGTTACTAAAGCTATTATGCTTCCTACCAATGTGCCCAAAATGTTCTAGGGAAAGGCTTTCTTACTTCCACCTATCTCATTAATAGAATGCCATCTAAAACTCTCAACTTTCATTCACCTTGTGAAAAACTCGTTCAATACTACCCAAACACCCAAATCATTTCCACCCCACCCACAAAAGTTTTTGATTGCGCGACCTATGTTCATGAAAATCAACCAAAAGGCAAAGTTAACCCAAGAGCCATGGAATGTATTTTTCTTGAGTACTCCTCAACTAAAAGGGATACAAATGTTTCTCTCCTACCGCCCAAAACTTTTTTGTATCCAAGGATGTTACTGATGGAATCTCTTGTATATTACTTAGTATTAAGCAAAAGAATCCCACCCAAATCAGAAGAACAAGGTAGAATTGAAGAAATACAGTAGGAAATGGATAACAAATGGAGAGAAAGAGAAATGAACTATTCCCCTAGCATTCGAGAGGCTAGAGCCTCTCCTCACCCAAGCCAAATTCTTCCTTCCTCCTCTAACTCCTCAAATAATCTATATATATTCATTCTAACTGCCTACTCTCTCTCTCCTCACACCCTCACATACCTTGCACTAGGTAGTTAGGCTAACATCACACTTCACCTGCTGGTCCCCCCCTTTCTCTCCAGCTCTCTCCTTATTCTTTTGGTTATATGTCTTCACAGGCCTTGGTCCAATGGGACAGTGTCCATCAGTTACCTCTTTTGAAAATAAACCATACTACAACAAAACACCCATTTAGGATGAGAATCAACCTATGGTGCAAGAATGGGGTTTTTTTACTTGAAAATGGGCACTCACTTGAAACCAATACCTTTCCTGAACTTGTCACTGCTCAGTCTGGAACTGCTAATATTGTACCTGAACCTAATTCTCATCAAACACCCCTGACCAAACCCGTTTCTGAACCCAATATTGTGCTTGAACCTAATTCTCGTCAATAACCTTGACCAAACCTTTTTCTGAACCCAACACCAGCAACCAATTCCATGAACCTAAGACAAAAAGTGAGGTGACTGAACATGACCAAAAAGATAGAAATAACAGCAATGAAACTGCCCAGCAGAGAGAATTAATGGTGTATTCCAAGAGGAAGAAGAATTAGGAAACTAAGGCTTGCACATCTCCCAAGCAAAGCCATCCCTCTAATCCAAGTCCAGGTATGGATATGTTGCTGAAAACGATTCCCTAAATCTACCCCTTGCACTAAGAAAGGGTGTTAGAGCTTGCACTAATCACCCGATTGGGAATTTCATATCATATGATAATTTGTCTCTCAAATATCAAGCATTTGTGACTAATATTTCAAATGAGAAGGTTCCCAAAAATATCCATGAAGCACTTCAGTATAATGAATGGAGATTAGCTACTCGAGAGCAAATGAATGCTCTAGAAAAGAATGAAACGTGGGGCATCATAGATCTTCCTAAAGGGAACAAGCCAGTTAGGTGTAAATAGATATTCACTATTAAGTATAATCCAGATGGAAGCATCAACAAATATAAAGTTGGATTGGCGACTAGAGTTCATTCAAACCCAAGGAATTGACTATTGAGAGATGTTTGCTCCTATTGCAAAGTTTAACACAATCACAATTCTTTTATCTCTAGCAGCCAATCAATCTAGATTGGCCTCTACATCAATTAGATGTCAAGAATGCTTTTCTAAATAGGGACCTTGAAGATGAAGTATACATAGAGATATGTGGAAAAACATAGTGAAGCTTTTGAGAATGGCATTTTTCTTATTATTCACTCTAAATCAATCGAATACATATAAGGACGATGGGCAACAAGCCTACCATTCAATCCCATTGAAAGAGCCGAAAAACAAGGAGCTAAAGAAGGAAATAAATCAAATAGTAATAAAACACAATAACCAAGAATAAATGACAGAATAAAAGACAGATAATTAGGGAAATAAATCAAGGAATATTATGAGGATATTAATCCCTAATATTCCGCTAACACTCCCCTTTGGTGAATAGATATTGATCATTCCCAACTTGCTATTCAAGTCTTCAAATCTGACTCTTGGTAGAGCTTTGGTGAAGAGGTCTGCCACTTGGTTTGTAGTAGACACATGAGCAAGATCAATAAGTCCTGAATCAACTTTCTCTTTGATAAAATGCCTGTCTATCTCCACGTGCTTTGTACGGTCATGATGTATGGGATTCTTGGCAATGCCAATAGCTGCCATATTATCACACCTTACTTTCATTTGTATCTTGTCTTCAATCTTCAGTTCTGCCAATAGTCTTTTTATCCACATTACTTCACAAATACCAAGAGCCAAGGCTCTGTATTAAGCTTCAGCACTGCTCTTAGCGACCATGGATTGTTTTTTACTTCTCCAAGTAACTAAGTTTCCCCATACAAATGTACAATAGCCTGTAGTTGATCTCCTATCAGTCACTGAACCAGCCCAATTTGCATCAGTGAACACTTCAACACTTCTTGCTGCATCCTTCTTGATAAACAAACCCTTTTCAGGAGTCATTTTCAGATATTTAAGAATTCGAAAAACTACAACCATATGCTACTCTTTTGGATTGCTCATAAATTGACTCACCACACTAACAGGAAAACAAATGTCTGGCCGTGTGTGAGATAGATAAATCAACTTTCCAACTAACCTT
This sequence comes from Erythrophleum fordii, assembly GCA_032878935.1. Classification (NCBI taxonomy): domain Eukaryota; kingdom Viridiplantae; phylum Streptophyta; class Magnoliopsida; order Fabales; family Fabaceae; genus Erythrophleum; species Erythrophleum fordii. The sequence goes on along the minus strand of JAVQMF010000054.1, from coordinate 22,008,492 downwards.
TGGTACCTTCCTTCATCAATTGGAGTACTTTCTTCTTGCAAGTTCAGCTTGTAATTTGCTTCCATAGGTGTTTCAGCTGGTTTGGCTCCAATCATGCCCGTTTCTTTCAACAAATCGAGTGTGTACTTCCTTTGGGAGACTGAAATTCCTTTGCTTAATCTTGCTACCTCCATTCCCAAGAAATATCTTAAATTTCCCAGATCTTTTACCTCAAACTCAGCTACTAATACTTCCTTTAGCTTATGTATACCCTTATAATCATCCCCTGTGATGACTATATTATCAACATACACTATGAGAATAGCGAGTTTCCCATTTGTGTTAAGTCAACCAAATAAAATATGATCAGTTTGACACTGATAATACCCCAACTCCTTCACTGCTTTAGTGAATCTTTCAAACCATGCCCTAGGTGACTGTTTTAGTCCATAGAGAGATTTCTTGAGTTTACATACTCTAGACTGATAACCGGAATTTCTTAGCCCTGGTGGCATCTCCATATACACTTCCTCTTCAAGATCTCCGTTTAGGAAAGCATTCTTCACATCTAATTGATATAGTGGCCAATCTTGATTTGCAGCTAAAGATAAGAATTTTGATAGTATTGAACTTCGCCACTGGTGCAAAAATTTCTTGATAGTCAATCCCATGTGTTTGTGTGTATCCTCTAACTACTAATCTCGCCTTATACCTACTAATGCTACCATCCGGGTTATATTTGACAGAAAAAACCCACTTGCACCCAACAGTAGATTTTCCTTTAAGAAGTTCGGTTATCTCCCAAGTTTGATTCTTTTTTAGTGCCTCCAGCTCTTCATTTATAGCTTCTTTCCATTTCCCATCCTTCACTACTTCCTGAAAATTTTCTGGTATTTTTTCTACAGATAATTGTGAGATAAAAGCCTGAAACCGAGGAGACAATTTTGCATAAGATACAAACTTGTTAATAGGATGCATTGTACATGACCTGACTCCCTTTCTCAATGCTATTGGCCAACTCAACTCCTCAGAATTTGAGGTTGGGCTGGATTCATGGCTTTGCCCAAGGATCATGATGGTTTCTTTAGTTTCTAGTACTTCTTGCTGTACCCTTTTCTTCTTTGATAGGTCCTCGGTTCTGCTGTCATAGATTTGTTCGCCCTAGTTTCTGTCTCTTGTTCAATGGAAGTCTGATTAGGTTCGGTCATAGGCTCAATAGGTTTTGAATTCTGTAAAATAGGCTCAGGTGGGGTATTAGAAGTGGAAATGGGTGCTGGTGGAGTATTTAAAATGGAATTGGGGTCTGGACCTTGCTCAACAAGCTCGAGCATCCCTCTCTCACCTAAAAAGAGCCATTCATTTCCATTACTCTCCCCCTAAATGGGTATTTTTGGGTAATAATGTTGATTTTCGAAAAAGGTTACATCCATGGTCACAAAAAACTTAGTAAGGGTAGGAGATTAACATTTATAACCCTTTTTTGTAGAAGAATAGCCTAAGAATACACATTTGTGAGCACGAGCTTCCAATTTTCCACCATCATGATTATGGACAAAAGCAATACAGCCAAAGACTCTTTTTGGTAGAGTATTAGCAAAAGGAATAGAAGGAAAAACATCTATCAACTTTTGTAGAGGGGTGCGGAAGTTTAAGGTTTTAGATGGCATGCGGTTTATCAAGTAAGCAGAGGTAAGGATGGCGTCACCGCAAAACTTGCTAGGGACATGGGTAGTGAGTATTATAGATCTAGCAACTTCAAGCAAATGTCTATTTTTCCGCTCAGAAACACCATTTTGTTGAGGTGTGTAAACACAAGATGTTTGATGGATGATGCCATGGTCACTTAGGAACTGTTCAAAGGCTTTACTCAAATATTTTTTGGCATTATCACTTCTGAAAAATTGGATATTTGTCTGATATTGGTTTTGGACCAGAGAATAGAAGCTTTTAAAAATTTGAAACACTTCAGATTTTTCTTTCATAAGGTATACCCATGTGAGTCTGGTATGGTCATCTACAAAGGTAACAAACCAACGTGCATTATTCAAAGTTTTAACCTTGGAAGGTCCCCAAATATCATTGTGAATTAGGGTGAAAGGTTCTGTTGGTTTGTAAGGCTGGGACAAATATGAAGAGCGAGTGTGTTTAGAAAGTTGACAAACTTCACACTGAAAAAAGATATCATTTTTATTGAAAAGAGTTGGATACAACTTTTTCGTACAACTAGTACTAGGATGACCTAATCTATAATGCAGCAAAACAATTTTATTTTCTGATGGCGGCAGAGAAGTCATAGCATTTGCTTTGTGATCTTGAGTTCCTTCAATATAGTACAAACCATCAATCTCCCTAACATTGCCAATCTTCTTCCCCGACTCCAAATCCTGGAACAAACAACCATCAGAATCAAAATTAGCACTGCAATTATGATCCTTTGTTAACCTTTTAACAGACAGAAGATTGCAATCCAATTCAGGCACATAAAAAACATCCTTTAGTACAAGTTTATCTCCAATACTAGCAGTCCCAATTCCACGGACTTTAACATATTTACCATTAGCCACCTTAACCTTTCTATCACCTGAGCAAGGTTGTATATTATCAACTAGTGAAGCATCACTTGTCATGTGGTCTATGCACCCTGAATCCACAATCCAATCTCCTTGATTTTGACTTTTAACAGCTAAAGCAGTACCATCATTACCTGCATTGGCCATATTGCTAGTAGAAACCACCTTTATAGGCTTTAGGTCATATTTGCTAAGAATTTTTCTAAGCATTTCGACCTCTTCTTTGCTCATGGATGTGCTGTCTCTTTCAGATTTGTCACTTCCAGCAGCTGCATAGCCTTTGGTCTCAACTTTTGACTTCTGTTTCAGGTTTGGAGGCTTACCATGAAGCTTCCAACAATTGTCCTTGGTGTGTCCATTTTTCTGACAATGTTCACACCATGCTTTCCCTTGCTTTCTTCTTGTGTCTTGTCCATTTGCACCCTTGACACCCATGGCAGAAGATTCAAAAACTGCTTGGTTGTTTGGTGCTCCTTGAACAAGTTGTTTTCTACTTTCTTCACACTTCACAAGGTTGACTACCTCTTGAATTATTGGCAGAGGCTTTGTAGCCATTATCCTCCCACAAGCTTCCTCGTACATTGGATCCAGCCTTAACAGGAAATCATAAACTCGCTCACGTTCAACAATCTTCCTGTGACACATTAGATCCTCTTTGCAGACCCACTGGTGTGGATCATATAGGTCCAATTGCTCCCAAACCTTAACCAGGGCTGTGTAATACTGAGTTATAATCTTCTCACCTTGCTTAGTGTCATGGAGAACTCCTTTAATCTGGAATAATGCTGCAGTTTTTTCAATGGTTGCATATGTCTGTTTTGCATTTTCCCATATCTCTCTTGCGGTGGTACCTAAGACGATCTGTTCACTGACTTCAAGAGTCATCGAGTTGACAAGCCAACTCATCACAAGGTTGTTCTTTACAACCCACGTTTCATACTTGGAATCTGAGGGCTCTGGCTGTGTATTCTCACCAAGGATATACTTCTCCTTTCCTCTCCCTCTTACGAACATCAACATGTTGTGGCACCTGTAACACCATAACTTCTAACTCATTTCATGCCATTTATAAGCTTTGTATTATTAATCCCACAAGAGCAAAAGAGAAAGGGAATGAAAATAATAGACTTTTTCTGCGTTGCGCTATATCAAAAAATTCAATTCGGTGTCACGAGGACTGTGTGATCTCATACTATATTTCCGCATATTTAATTTCATTATTACAACTTATTTGTATCACAAAAACATGCCTACAACCCATGGAAACCGAAATGGAGCTCAAAATAAACAAACATATTTTCGGCCAGGTTTGCTCCATTTTCTGACCTAACTTTGGAAAATCATAACTAAATCTACAAAATTCGAAATCATGCAATCTTGGTTATTCTGGAAAGCTTAGGATGTCTACTTCACACTAAAAATACTTACAGGTCACAACATTCATCACACAGGACGTTTGACATCCAAAATGCTACAGAGGTCGCTGGCTTCCTAGGCTGTTGTTCAGTTTTCTGATACAAAATTCTAAAATTCATAATGAGACTTTTCTGGGAAGCTAAAGATCATAATTTTCGGAGGTCTAGTGAATATTTGATGAATTTTCAAAGCTGGGATTTTTCATGGATTCTGGTATGGGTACTGTTCATACTGGCAGTTTTGTGTTTTGTGTCACCCGATGGCCAAATGGTGTCCAATACTTGTGAAATTTTATATGTATAAACTAGAAGTCATAATCTTTCTGTTGCCACCGAGATCACCTCATTTGGAGGTCTGAGCAAAGAGTTATGCATGTTTGAAGTCAACTGTCAGTACTAGTAGCGCCCCAAGAATTCAGTTACTGTTCCATAGGTTCCTAATAGCTAAACGTATCCGTTTCATTTTGTATTGAGCTTTCTAGGGTTCTCAGAGGCCCTGAATACTATGGGAACCCCTAGAACAGTTGAAACCCCTCCGGTGAGCGATTTCGGCAGTCAGTTGATTAAAACTTTGACCGAATGGTTCGGAATGGTTTTAGATCCTTTTTGAGTGATTCCAAAGGCAATTATTATGATTAAGAGCCTAAGGAATATGATGGAAAAGACAGATTTAAAAAAAGAGTTGAAACGAGCCCAAACGAATAAAACTATGAAGAGGGACTAAATTGCAAATTTTAAAAGTTGCTTAAATGAATCCCTAACTTATAAAAACACCCCTCCTTTGCTCAGATCTCCTCACCCACTCTCTCACACGTTAAAACAGAAGTAAGAAGGGCTGAGAGTGGCGCACAAGAGGGGAGGTCAAGGAAGGAAGAGAAAGTTTTGAAAAATGTAAATTTTAGCCACTTTTTCCAACTCCTTGTCTTGTTAAACTTCTTCCCCTCCTTTCCTCCTCTCTTCTAAATCTACAAAATTCGAAATCATGCAATGTTGGTCATTTTGGAAAGCTTAGGATGTCTACTTCACACTAAAAATACTTCTAGGTCACAACATTCATCACACAGGACGTTTGACATCCAAGATGCTACAGAGGTCGCTAGCTTCCTGGGCTGTTGTTCAGTTTACTGATACAAACTTCTAAAATTCATAACTAATTCTATAAAAATCGAAATCATACAAATTCAGTCATTCTGGAAAGCTACAAATGTTAACTTGATACTAAAAATAATTCCAGAATAAAATGGATACGTTTAGCTATCAGGAACCTATGGAACAGTAACTGAACTCCTGGGGCGCTATTGGTACTGACAGTTAACTTCAGACATGCATAACTCTCTGCTCAGACCTCCAAATGAAGTAATCTCGGTGGCAACAGAAAGATTATGACTTCTAGTTTATGCATATAAAATTTCACAAGCATTGGACACCATTTGGCCATCGGGTGACACAAAACACAAAACTGCTAGTATGAACAGTACCCATACCAGAATCTATGAAAAATTCCAACTTTGAAAATTTATCAAATATTCACTAGACCTCCGAAAATTATGATCTTTAGCTTCCCAGAAAGCTCTCAATGAGACCTAATTGAATGACAAATTCCAGATCAAGACTAGCTCATTTAGCCAAAAGGTTGGTGGAGATAGTTTCTCTTGACCCAGACACAAATTATGGGAGCCAATTAAGTTCATGAAATAATTTCTAGGGCTATGCAACTTGCTTAAACCCTAGATTACTCTACAACCTCCATTATGGTCCATATTGGCACCTAATGAAACAACACCCCTCAAATAATTTCTAATCCTCATTCTTTACTCTCAAATATGATTCTTGACTCCGTTTAAGCCTCTTGGAGTCATCACATCCTTAAAACAAAGGGCCTAGCATCATGTTGCTTCTTTAGGTCAAAATATGGAACCTAAGGCACCAAATCAATTTCTAGGAGTTCTAAATTTTTTCCAAGGGTTCCTCCCACCTTCTACCATCATAAGAAGTCCCAAATCAAGGCTAAAACAAATTAAAATAGCCCCTAGCCCAATGGTTCTGTCTTGGCCGAATTGATGGAGGGAGGAGGAGTCCATGGGCTTTTTGATTTTTTCTTGATGGGAGAGACACTTGGGAGGCTTCCTAGGGGTCTTAGAGACTCAAATAAACATTTACACAGGCAAGAAAATTCATAGATTAAATCAGTTTTAATAAAGTGTTCAAGAGCTCTACACTTTTCTAACTTGATTTTCATTAGCCTTTCTTCCAATTTCCTTGCATCTACTAAATCCTCATGGTCTAAAACCCACAATTCCTTCTTATTTCTGGACAAAAAGCCTCCCCCCAAGATAGTTCTGTTCTGGCAGAACTCCACACACAAAGGGCAAGAAAAAGGAAGCAACCAAGATAGAAAAATCACCTTGATTCCAAGCTTTTCTCAAGAGTTCTCTTCCTTACTTCAACCCTCTCCTTGAATTTCGAAATTTCCCCCTCAGTTCTGGGCTCAAAACAGAACCTAACATGTCACTAAATCCATAGGAAGAGAGGAGGAAAGGAGGGGAAGAAGTTTAACAAGACAAGGAGCAGGAAAAAGTGGCTAAAACTTACACTTTTCAAAGCTTCCTCTTCCTTCCTTGGCCTCCCCTCTTGTGCGCCACTCTCCGCCTTTCTTACTTCTGTTTTAATGTGTGAGAGAGTGGGTGAGGAGATCTGAGCAAAGGAGGGGCGTTTTTATAAGATAGGGATTCATTTAAGCAACTTTTAAAATTTGCAATTTAGTCCCTCTTCATAGTTTTATTCGTTTGGGCTCGTTTCAACTCCTTTTTGAAATCCATCTTTTCCATCATATTCCTTAGGCTCTTAATCATAATAATTGCCTTTGGAATCACTCAAAAAGAATCTAAAACCATTCGGTCAAAGTTTTGGTCAACCGACGGCCGAAATCGCTCACCAGAGGGGTTTCAACTGTTCTACGGGTTCCCATAGTATTCAGGGCCTCTGAGAACCCTAGAAAGCTCAAATTTTTTGTTTAAAAACCCTCCTATGAGTTTTCCAAATTTTTCAAAAATTACAAAAATGCCTCTACTTCCTTCGGTAAATTTTCTGATCTCTTTTGGCTCTGGTGTTTGGGCATCTTAAATCTCAAATCCTCATTTTCTAATATTTAAAATTTTATTATAATTTTAGTTTGCCCCAATTCCTTCTATTTCAAGGACTTCCTTTTATATTTGGCCAATTTCTGACGTTTACGGAGAAACTGAACATTGCGTTTCTCACATTTATGGAGGGACTAGATGTTACATTACCACTGGAGATAATTGTTTCCGTTCAGCCTGTGATTGATAATTACTGGTAGTGTGGTCTCCATACTGTTCTAGAGGAGGTTTGGATCAGGTATACCACCAGAATTTGTTGACGACGGGCGCAATCCTTGTGGGGCAGTGCTGGACGAGCCAGAGATGGAAGAATCCTCTGACCCAGCGTGCATAGCCCCCATTGTCCCAAAAGTAACCATTCTCAAGGTTGTTTGAGTTGCTCTGATACCATGAAATTTTTGAGAATGGTATTTTTCTTATTATTCACTCTGAATCAGTCGAATACATATAAGGACAATGGGCAACAAGCCTGCCATTCAATCCCATTGAAAGAGTCGAAAAACAAGGAGCTAAAGAAGGAAATAAATCAAACAGTAATAAAACACAATAACTAAGAATAAATGACAAAATAAAAGATAAATAATTAGGGAAATAAATCAGGGAATATTATGAGGATATTAATCCCTAATATTCCGCTAACACAGAGAACAATTTGATGAAAGATAAATTCTATATTTCTCTTATCTAATCCGTGATACAGAGGGTCTATTTATACATAAATAAAGGCAACAAACTTGACCAAAAATAAAGGCTAGAAATCCTATAACTAATCCAGAAATCTTTCACAGATAAGTAGTGATAAAAATAGAAGCATCCTGAAATTACAGAATTCTTTTAACACTCCCTCTCAAGTTGAATCATAGATATCAATCATGTCCAACTTGCCAATAAGTCCTCTAAAGGTATGATATGGCAAGCCTTTTGTAAGAATATCTGCAGTTTGTTCTCTTGTAGGGATATATGTCATAGAGATAATTCCACCTTCTACTTTTTCTTTGATGAAATGTCGATCGACTTCTACATGCTTTGTCCTATCATGCTTTACTGGATTAAGTGAAATATTAATGGCAGCCTTATTGTCACAGTAGAGCTTAATAGGGTTTTCTATGTTAATACATAATTCTTCCAGTAGTCTTTTTAGCCATAGACCGTCACATATTCCTTGAGTTAGAGCTTTAAATTCAACTTTAGCACTACTTCTTGCCATAACATTTTGTTTTTTACTCCTCCAAGTTACTAGGTTTCCCCACACAAACATGCAATACCCTGTAGTAGACTGTCTATCTTCTGATGATCCTGCCCAATTAGCATCAGTAAAGACTTCTATTTGAGTTAAATTTCCCTCTTTGAATAGTAAACCATTTCCAGGTGACCCTTTCAGATACCTTAAGATTCGATAAACTGCATCAAGATGTGCTTCTTTAGGAGAATGCATGTGTTGGCTTACTATACTTACAGTAAAAGCAATGTTGGGCCAAGTATGTGACAAATATATTAACTTATCAACCAATCTTTGGTACCTCTCTTTGTCTACTGGTTTACTTGTATTATCAATTTTTTTTTCAACTTCTATTGGAGTATCACTAAGTTTGCATCCTAACATCCATATTTCAGATAAAAGATCCAATATATATTTTCTTTGAGAAACACTAATCCCCTTTTTTGATCTAGCGATCTTCATCGCCAGAAAATATCTCAGCTGACCCAAGTCTTTTCCTTCAAATTCAGTTGCTAGAACTTTCTTGAGCCTGTCCATCCCTACAATATTATCTCCTGTGAATACAATATCATCTACATAAACAATAAGGATCGTTCTCTTTCCCCCCTTGTGATTTAAGAACAATGTGTGGTCCAAGTGACTTTGATTGTATCATTCACGTTTGAGAATTTGTGCAAACCTCTCAAACCAAGCTTTGAGAGATTGTTTGAGACCATACAAGGACTTTATGAGCTTACAAACCTTATCTTCATTACCCTCGTTGAATTCGAGAGGAAGTGTCATATATACTTCTTCTGCTAGGTCACCATTCAAGAATGCATTTTTTATATCTAGTTGTTGTAATGGCCAATCAAGGTTGGTGGCTAAGGATAACAATACACGAATGATATTTAATTTAGCTATTAGTGCAAAAGTCTCTGTGTAATCTATGCCATATGTTTGGGTGAATCCTTTTGCCACAAGACGAGCTTTGTATCTTTCAACCATCCCATCAGCTTTATACTTGACTGTGAATATCCATTTACATCCCACTAGTTTTTTTCCAGGTGGTAGATTTACAATCTCCCAAGTTTTGTTTTTTCTAAGAGCTTTCATTTCTTCCATGACAACTACTTTCCATTCAAGTACCTCAAGGGCCTCCTTAATTGTGTTGGGACCTTTGATCCTGTCAAAGTTAGTAACAAAGGCATAGTATGCAGGGAACAAGCTTTATAAGAGACAAATTTTTGAATGGGATAAAGAGTACAGGATTGAATAGGTTTTCTCAAGGCAATAGGTAAATCTAAATCAGAAGACTTATCTATAATAGGATTGGTTACCTCTTCTGGGGTAGATGTGGAAGATTCAGGATCTACCATTGGTTCTGATTCTTGGCATGCTTTAGGTATGAGGTTTTCCCACTTTTTTCTTCTGGAGTAGACTATAGTCTCTTTATTCCCTTGTTCTTTTGCTTTTCCCCCTAAATTAGAATTCCCTTCTGCTTCTAGCACCGGGTCATATATAAGTGGGGCAGGAACATCAAACAGGGTTAGATCTTCATTTTTGTACCAAGTCTAAGATTCACTCAAGTTCTCCCCCTGAATAGAAGGCTTGGGAGAAAAAGAGGCGTTCTTAAGAAAGGTGACATCCATACTAACAAAGGAACGATGAGTTAAAGGGTCATAGCATTTATACCCTTTTTGGTTTGGAGAGAATCCAAGGAATATGCATTTAATGGCACGAGGTTGAAATTTATTTTTTTGACTAGAGTGATTATGGACAAAGGCTGTGCACCCAAATACTTTGAGGGGAATATTAGTAAATAATTTAACACTAGGAAAGAATTCTTGAAGTTTTTGAATAGGGATAGTAAACGAGAGTGTACGACTGGGCATTCTGTTGATGAGATAAGTAGCAGTTAATATAGCATCTCCCTAGAAAACTTGTGGCATATTAAAAGTAACATTAAGGCTCTTGCAACCTCGAGAAGGTGTCTATTTTTTCTTTCTACAATGCCATTTTGTTGTGGTGTATAACTACATGAGCTTTGATGAATAATGCCATGATTTTCAAGGAATGATCCTAAAGTGTGGTTGAAATATTCAGTACCATTATCTGTGCGTAAAATTTTGATACAGGTATTAAATTGATTTTGAATCATAGTATGGAAGGTGGAAAATACTCGAGGAATCTCAAACTTTTCTTTTAAAAGGTATACCCAACAAAGACAAGTGTGATCATCAATAAAGGAGATAAACCATTTTGTACGGGTTTTATTTTGTACTTGTGATGGACCCCACAAATCACTGTGAATCATAGCAAAAGGCTCACTTGGGTAATATGCATTTTTGGGATAGGAATTTTTGTGGTGTTTGGCAAACTCACAACTTTCGCAATGAAACTCAATAGGTATTTTATTTGAATGAAATTCAGGTAGAAGGTAATACATGTATTTGAAATTAGGGTGACCTAGTCTCTGATGCCATAACATCAAGTCATTATTTTGGAAAGATAAAGCAGAATTACAAGTAATATCAGACCGTTTGCTAACTCCAGAGTCTTCAAAGTAGTAGAATCCCTCATACTCCTGAGCACTGCCAATCATCATCCCCGATGATAGGTCCTAAAAAATACCATGAGTGGGAAGAAAATTAGCAGAGCAATTAAAGTTTTTGGTGAATTGATTAACAGAAAGTAGGCTACAGTCAACACCAGGGACATGGAAGACTGATTTTAAAAATATGGAATTACTTAGTTTAATATCCCCTATTCCAACTACAGGGATAAGAGTTCCATCAGCAATTTTAATTTTGTGATTACCAGCACAAAGAGTATAAGAGGTAAAAGAATGGTAGTCATCAGTCATATGATCAGAAGCTCCAGAATCAACAATCCACAATACACTTGTTTTTGAAGATTTCAGAGCACGAAGCATTTTACCCTTATGTGCAAAAGAGGCTGTAGAAATTTTTTCCTGTAATTGACTAGAAGATTGTAAGACTGTCAGCATTTCCATAATTTTTTCCAATTGGTCATTACTAGAAAAATTTTTATTATCATCTCCTGATTCTTTTGAAGCTTGTTTTGCAATCACATGATATTCTCGGCCTTTAGAATTTTTTCTGGGCTTCCAATCAAGTGGCTTTCCATGTAATTCCCAACAAATGTTTTTAGTATGCCCATTTTTCCTGCAATAATCACAAAAAGGACGCTGTTTCTATCTTGGGCTTGGGTCAGGCCCATTACCGTTGATTTGTCCAATGCTGCTTCAAATTAACAAGGCTGACCCTTCGACATTTTTGGCGTCATTCTTTAGCATTACCTTCAGGCGTGTTTCCTCCCTTATTACTTCTCCGAACGCTTCTTGTATGGTTGGCAAAGGAGACCTCGCGAGGACGCAGCTTCTCACGTCGTCGAGTTCTTGGTTCAAGCCAGCTAGAAATTCGAATATACGGTCCTTCTCTATGATTCTTTTGAATCGCACGCTGTCTTCTACACACGCCCACTCTTCTTCGCAAATGACGTCTAGTTCTTGCCACAGAGCCATCATCTCCACGTAGTATTCGTTCACTTCTCTGTCCCTTTGCCTCATTTGCCAGAGTTTCATTTTGATTTCGAAGGTTTGTGAAGCATTTTCCCTATCAAAATACGCTTCCCTCACAGCTTCCCATACTTCTCGAGCAGTGTTGAAGAATATGAAGGTTTTTCGGATCGCAGTACGTTAGCCAAGAGGTGACTAGTCAATTCTCGACTGTCCAACGTCGGTGTGCAATGATATTGCTGGTCTGAGGCTCTTTGATTTCTCCAGTTAGGTATCCCAACTTTCCTCTCCCACCAATAGCTAGTTTAACAGCACAAGCCCACTCTCTGTAATTTTTCCCATTCAATTTTTCAGCTGCGATTTGGAAGGATGAGTAATTCGAGTTTGAGCCCATAATGGTAAAGGTCTCAATTGGATTCAAACTCGCCTCCCTGGTTGCAGATGAAAACTCTTCGAGTGTGTGCTCTATGGATCTTTGAGCAAGACTCTTCTTGGAGTCAGAGCTCTGATACCAGGTGAAAAAACATAGAACAATTTGATGAAAGATAAATTCTATATTTCTCTTATCTAATCCATAATACAGAGGGTCTATTTATACATAAATAAAGGCAACAAACTTGTCTGAAAATAAAGGCTAGAAATCCTATAACTAATCCAGAAATCTTTCACAGATAAGTAGTGATAAAAACAAAAGCATTCTAAAATTACGGGATTCTTTTAACAAGATACCATTTGGATTAGGCATAGGCAATTGTGGAAACAAAGTATGTAAACTTTGCAAATCTCTATATGGCCTTAAATGGTCTCCTAAGGCTTGGTTCAAGAGATTTACCAATGTTATCAAGAGCTACGGGCACTCTTAAGGCCAATGATCATACCTTGTTTACCAAGTTCTCACCTAATGGTAGGATTGCATTGTTGATTGTATGTGTAGGTGACATAATTATTATAGGTGACTTTGTGGACAAAATAAGAAGGTCAAAGTGTGCTCTTGCCAAGGAATTTGAAATCAAAGGGCTTGGTGAATTAAAATATTTCTTGGGGATGGAAGTAGCTAGATCCAAGAAGGGAATTGTTATCTCTCAGAGAAAATACAACTTGAAGAAACTAGTATGTTGGGATGTAAGTTAGTAGATACACCTATGGGAACAAATTATAAGCTGGGTTCCAAGGAAGAAAGTCCTCTAGTGGATACTTGTAGATATCAAAGATTAGTGGGCAAGTTGATCTACTATCTCATAGAAGACCAGATATTAGCTTTCCATAAGTGTTTTCAATCAATTCATAAACAAGCCAAATGAAGAACACATTGAGGCTGTTAATGGAATCTTAAGATACCTTAAAATAACACCACGACATGGAATTTATTTCCAAAATGGGAACCATGAGGGAATTGAAATCTTTTCTAGTGCTGGCTGGGCAAGATCTAATACTAATAGAAAATTTACCACAGGTTATTGTATGTATGTGTGGGATAACTTAGTCTCCTAGCATAGCAAAAAACAAGCTGTGGTTACAAGGAGCAGTGTTGAAGCTGAATATAGGGCTTTATGTCAAGCCATTTCCGAAGGGTTATGGCTCAAAAGATTACTTTGTGAACTTAGGATACCTATAAGGGAACCTATGAGGGTACTTTGTGACAGCTTAGCTTTAGCTGAAAACCTTCTGCATTATGACAAGACAAAACATGTTGAAATTGATCAACATTTCATTCAGCAGAAGGCTAAGTCAAGTGTTTCAGAATTGGTTCATACTCCGACTAAAGTTCAAGTGGCTTATGTCTTGACAAAATCTCTATCCAGGATTAGATTTGAAAAACTAAGATCCAAGATAAGGATGATTAACATCTATTCCTAGGTTAAGGGGGGTGTTGGTAATCTATGTAGATTTTGGAAATCACATGATTCTCTCCATGTTGTTATTTGTTAGGCTGCTACCCTCTCTATTATGTTATTATCTTTCATTGATTTTGTTAGCTGAGTTATTATCTTTTAATTTAAATTATCGTTAGCTGATTTTGTCGAGTTGTGCGGTAGACTTGTTGCCATCTCTCCCTTATATGTATTCGCACCTCTTCCATGAATGAATAAGTGAAAATCAGAGCAAGTTTACTCACCTCAATCTCTTGGGATGGTATGTAATACAGCAGCTTGGAGATGAATTTTAAGATCAAGTTATCTCTAGTTTGGAAGAATGATTAGATTCAACTTGTCTTCCATGAATTGAAGAAATCGAGTACCTTGAACATTAATTTCAATTATTAAGTTACTTATTTACCTTTTAACAAGATTAAGGGCTATATACAAGACTTCATCCCGTTTAAAGCTCTCCACTGTTTTCACTAGCAACAATTTATGCTGTAATCCATTATTACAACATGAAATGCCAATTCATTTTATGGGAAAACTGCAAATGGTGAACATATATCCACTATGTTGCACAAAGCTTAAATAAGCCACCGTGCTGATTCTGGCCATGGCGCATTACAAAATTTCATGCATTTAAACATCTCCAACTTGTGATTGCAATTGTTGTATTATACAAATATATCCACAAAAAAGATAATTAATTAATAAAAAATGACATTTACCTGTAATTCAATCTTTAATGTTACAACTACAAGTGAAATTTCTGAGGACAGAAAAGGTCAGAATAAGCTATCAATGATTCACTCTCACATTCAAGGGCCTTGAAATAATTTGCAGATAGGAGCTAGGCTAGTTTATCATAACAAATGCAACTGTAGTTCATAATTTATATTTGTAATAGCATGAATTAACACAAACCTTCCGAAAGTCATCCTGTGTAAAGTTTTCAACCAACTTCGATCCTGATGACAAAAATCCTCGTCCAAGAGGACTATATGCAACAATTCCAATGCCAAGTTCCCTGATAATATCACATGCAAAATCAGAAGTCTAAAGCTAGACACTTGTTAGAGTTTTATCAAAAGCCCCAACAGAGAGAAGTGGTAGATATTATAAATAAAACTTCTGTATAGTTCAAATCTCACCTGCAAGTTGGAACTACTTCTTCCTCCACATCTCTTGTCCATAAGGACCACTCCAACTGCACAGCTGTTATAGGATGAACAGCATGTGCTCTTCTGATTGTTGAAGCTGAGGCCTCAGACAGACCAATGTATTTTATTTTTCCCTCCTCAACAAGTTTTTTAAGTTCCCCAATCTTACAGCAAATAATATGGAAATAAGTTTACAGTTCAGTGATACACATAGATCTTCATATATGTGAACAAATCGACAAATTAAAGAACATTAATTCCATTCTCTAACAGTGATATCATGTACATGTTGAAATAGATGCATGTCAGTTCTGACCAATTGTCTGTTCGATGTATCAAAGTTGCATCTCTTTTAAAAAATATGCACCAACCTTTCAGTCTTTAAGATTAGGTGTGCTTGACATGTTTGGGTTCGATCACTATCCCTTTCCATTCCCCACTCCTCACTCCTCACTCCCTTGGTCATGGACCTCCTATGTAACCCTCAAAAAAAGAAAAAAAGTACAAGAAGATAATGTGGAGTATACTGATCAACTCTCACACACAGAAAAAGGTACAGATGGAGGGAAGGAAGAAGAAAGGACTTCTTGATTTCATACATTGTTGGGAAAAGAAAAGTGTTTCTTAGCCTTTTATTCAAACTAGAATGACCAAAATGTCAATAACTCAAAGAAAATCGCATATAATATTTTCATTTCACAAAGATTAAGGCACCACCGTGTGATCATGCAGCATACTTATTACAATTTGGGAAAAAATATGGGTTATAAATTCATTTTAAATTCTTCCAAACAAAAAACTTCCATCTTGACCTTCAGAAATCAGATGAGGTGAAAAAGAGTTTTAGTTATAACCACATAGTTAAGTATCAAAGTGGTAAGATACAAAAACCTTCTGGACCCATTTGTCACATGGGTTATGCAATAAATTGGGTTTTCATCTTAAGTCACAAAAAATCTCAACACCTAGAATTTGGAAAAGCAATACCCGATTGCATCACATCTTTGAGCCAAAATATTGGTTCAAGACAATAATATTTTAAAAATCCAAAAATGAGTCAAAACCTGGGGCTAAAAACTAGTAAAAATTGTTACCAAATCCCAATCATTTTTATTTTGGGGGAAAATTATCTCATTGGATTAAAATAATGCTCCGTAGTTTTTCAGTTCGAGAAGGTATAAATATCATAAGATAACATGTTATCAGAATCTCCAGCATTCTATATTAATAATAATTTATTGAAAAACCAGAACCAAGAATGATAGTTCTCAATCATCTGCAATCTCACCCACTGCTTATTGTATCAAGGTTTTTCTGAATATTATACTATATAATATTATATATGATAAACTACAGTTTATCCCTTGCGGCTTGGTCCCAATCAGTTTGCCTTCCTTGGTTTAGAATACATTCAACACTCTTGCTATATTTAGTTACCACTTAACCAAAATAAATATGTGAAATTTAAAATGATGAAGAATTTTATTGTTAAAAGTATATTTTATTTATATATATTAAAAAGTTTCCTAGTCTTTTATTGCTGTTAGTGAGATTAAGTCGACATTTCGAGAGTATACTTAATCCCAGCAATTACCTCGAAAGAAGGTAAAAATATTCAAATTATAAGTCAAACAGACATATAACAATGAATTGAGTGATTATTTTGGTCAAATTTTGGATATAAGATACCGAATAATACACCTTAAACCACATGGATCAAATTAAATTTAGGTCAAACTCAAACCACACAGGTAAACTGTAATTTACGCTATTATATAAGAAAGGAAAGAAGATCCAAAGTAGAGAAAGGGCGGACCGTGACTTCAATAGGCACACGAGTATCAACACGATGCTGATAATAGAGATCAATGCAATCGATCTCCAGTCTCTTCAAGCTGGCCTCGCAGGCCGCTCTCACGTATGCAGGATCGCCACGGATCTCTCTCTTGCCGTCGGCAAAGCTGATTCCGAATTTGGTGGCCAATTCAACCTTCTCCCTCACACCTCCCTTCAAAGCCTGCCACAAGAAATTCATACCCAATTCGTCATAAACTCAGAGCGAACACCCATGAAGAAGCAACAAAAGGAAAAGGAGTTCGTATCGATCATACCTTTCCGAGAAGGATTTCGTTAGTGTGTGGGCCGTACATATCGGAGGTGTCAAGAAATGTGACACCGCTTTGGATGGCGTGGTGGATAAGAGCGATCATGTCGGGTTCGGGTTTAGGAGCGCCATAGAAAGCAGACATGCCCATGCACCCAAGTCCCTGGGCCGACACCTCCAAACCGTGTGAACCCAGCTTGATCCTACCCACTTTCGCCATATCTGAGAACTGAGATAAGCTACCACTGTGAGTGACGAGGGAACAAGGTGGAGTATAGTACAATGTGTATTTGGTTTGGTTAAATGACGGTTTACAAGACAAATTTTGAACAAGTCTTCAATTTCGTCGCTTTTTCCACCAACTCCATTAGCGTCTTTTTGTTGCCATTTGTCATCCACTTTTCTTGGTTGATTTGGTAATTTCATTTTCCTATTATCATTATTTTCTATTTATTACTCAAAATGTCCTATATATTTTAATATATATTTAGATATATATATATATATTTAATTTAATACAAATCATTTAAAATATATTATGAAATTTGAATTTACTTATTAAAATATTTAATTAGGATTATAATCATAACTATTTTAATTATTTTCCTTTAATTATTTAAGAATGTCATTAGAATGAGAAGAATGAAGAAGAAAGAAAAAAAATTTAAATATTTTCTTTTAATTAAATTAAAATATAATTTTTTTTATTTATTCTTCTCAATATAAATACATTTTATAAGAAAATTTTAAATGTAAGAAGGAAATGTCTAAATTAAAATTAACAAGATTTTATTTATAATTAAATTCAAAATTTATAATATATTTTTAATTTTTTATAATAAATTTAATTATTAATTCATTACATACATATATATATATATATCTAATAATGTATAAATATTACATATAATATAAAATGATTATATCAATCATATTATTATTACTATTATTATTATTATTATTATTATTATTATAAACAACAGGATCAGATGTAAGAGGCAAGTAATTGAAAAAAGTAGCAAAAAGGTTTTGAACTATATATATATATATATATATCACTAGCTCTTTTCCTGTACAAAGATAATTTATCTTCAGTTAAAAAAGCGACTTGATACTTCTAACTTATTTATTGTTTTAAAATAATTTCTTAAGATTCAAGTATTTTAAAATAATTTTTTAAATTTCCATATTATCTAATAAAAAAATCTTTTTCATTAAATATATTTAGTAAATAAATGGCTATTATGTGTTTTGATGAGGTGAAGATCAGACAGACAATAACATGTATTATTAAAATCAATGTGACTGAGTCAGTATTTAGCAAAAAATAAATAGATAAATAACAATCAATTAACACCCAAAGTCAATAATGATACATGTCATTTTATAAGGCTTCCATTTCATCAGAACACTTAACAACTGTTTATTCACTTAACAAATTTAATAGAAAAGATTTTGTGTAAGACAATATAAAAATATAAGACGCTATTTTAAACACTTTAAATTTAAAAGATTATTTTAAAACAATAAATAAAGTTATATGACCAAATCACTATTTTAATGATAAATAAAGTTATTCAAGAACATGCTTAAAACGTTTGCATAAGAAAGCAGAGATAGACATCAGAAATTTAGATGAATATTACATTTTTTTTAATATTTAACCATAAAATTACAAAATGAAATAACTTACAAACCCAAAAAAAAAAAACTAAATTAAATTCAACTAAACCACCAAATTAAAAAATTCATAGGAGAAGTTTCAGACTTAATGGCCCACAACATCTAAATTTTTATAAGAAAAATATATGTGTAATCTTTTATATCTTTATTATCAAAATTTTCAATTAAAACATAACAATTATATGGTTTCTCAATTAAATTAATATATTTTTTATATTATTATTAAAAAAATTATACATTTACTATATTTAATTAAAAAATTAATAATAAAAATGTAAAAAAATTGCATCTAAATTTAATCTTTTTTTAATATAAAATAATTTTTTTGCGTTGTCTTTGAAGACAATAAAAATGTCAATTAATTTAATCTTTTTTTAATATTTAATATAAAATATTATATTAGGCCATTTGATTTGGTTTTTTCTTTTGGGTTTTTTTTTCCAATTTGGCAGCTTCACATGTCAGTTGTTTTTTAAATAATAAATCAAATCAATTTAAATAAATTAAATATCTTTTACGTATCTTGAGTTTAGTCATAGTTCAGAAAATCATTCTATTAAAGTAACTAAATATATTGCTCGTCCAATAGTGTGTGGAGTGTAATATTTTAATAAGCTTAATATAAAATATTATTTGAACTTCAAGATTTTAAACTTGTTATGGCTCAATTTCTTCAATCCAAGTCCACGACATCTACTAAGAGATCATTTGACTAATAGAACTGACTAATTGAATTACATGAGAACCAGAGATTCAACCGACTCCTAAAAACATGTAATCTATCAAGTCAGTCTTTAATCCACCACAATGGTATGATAATCCCTCCATCGCTTTATGCCATGTCAAGAATGGCAAGACTCACCAGCCTAATTTATATTTTTTTGCTATCCTTATTAACTCAAACGATGGAACTAGAATCCTGCAACATCTCCCTATTGTTGAAGGGACATGAGCTTTTCAAGCGTTCCTTGAGAAAGGCAATATCTCTCGAATAGTTCAACTTCAAAGACTAAACTACCAAATTCAAAAATCCATAGGAAAATTTTGAAACTTAATGGTCCATAATGTCTAATTTTTTTGGGAAAAAATTATATGTAGTTTTTTTTTAATCAAAATTTTCAATTAAAACATGATATTGTATAGTTTCTCAACTAAATTAATACACTTTTTATATTATTATTAAAAAATTATACACTAGTTATATTTTAATTAAAAAAATTGATAATAAAAATATAAAAAAATATATCTAAATTTAATCTTTTTTAATCTAAAATAGTTTTTTTTGGGTTGTCTTTGAAAACTATTGATATAGTATAAGGACATTTGATTTGGCCTTTTTTTTTTTTTGGGTTTTTTCCCAATTTGGCAGCTTCATATGCCATTTGTTTTTTAAATAATAAATCAAATCAATTTAAATAAATTAACTATCTTTATGTATCGAGTTTAGTCATAGTTCAGAAAATGATTCTATTAAAATAACTAAATATATTGCAACAAGGACTAGTGAATATTCAAAATTTTTTATTTGTTATAATTCAATTTCTTCAACCCAAGTCCCCAACATCAACTAAGAGATCATCTGACCAATAAAACAAACAATTGACCAATTGAACTACATGAGAACATGAGGACCGGAGATTGACAAAAAACATGTAATCTATCAAGTCAATTTTCAATCCACTATAGTGGTGTAATAATCCCTCCATCACTTTATTCCTTGTCGAGAATGGCAAGACTCACCAGCCTGACTGTTATATATATATATAATATTTTTAGCGTCCTTACTAACTCAAGCGATAGAACTTGAATTCTACAACACCCCCCCCCCCAATTGTTGAAGGGACATGAGCTCTTCAAACTCTCCTTGAGAAAGGCAATATTTGAAGACCATCCAATTTATAATCGAAGCTTGTGCCTCTCTCCATTGCTACCAATCCAATGCCCTCCCTCCATACAGCAGCCAAAGTCGCTTTCTCTTCCTTACCAATTTTGTTCACCATCACGTACCTTTCGATATCAAAGACCCAATCGAATGATTCGTCGCTGGTGAAAACGGCCATGGACCCAATCACGCCTACCTTAGTCTTTTCTCCAACTCACAAATCTTCTCCAACATTTCCAACTAATTCTCCATTACAATATCTTTGTTTTGGAAAAAACTGCTCGGATTCCAATTTGTTAGGAAGCAACTATCCTAACTATGGATACAAATGAATTAATTACAAGAAAATGGTAGAATAGATTCGAGGGTCTAGGATGTCTCACATAAATGCTCAATTTCTATCCATCTCCCTTTGCCCTTGCTCCTCATTTATCTCCACAAGCCTAGCCAATCATCTTTCTGAAAGTTCCCTTGGCCTCTACGTGTTCCTCACTCACCATCATATTCTCCAATCAATCATTCAACCAAGCCAGTCAATCCTTGTTGCCCAATTCCCATTTAACGGCAACATATCTCATAATTTGGGGCTATGACAGTCACCTTGAACAGTACGTATAGATCAACAGATGCAACTCAATGCAAGACATATTAACCAAGCTAATTTTGCCGAGGCAATGCTGAAAACACTTGCAATGGGAGTCAAGTTTCGCGCTGCCTAGTGTCTCGGCTTATTTAGACAGATATATATATATATATATATATATGTGTGTGTGTGTGTATGAAGTCACTTGCCATAGAGTTCAAACAACATTAAAAAGATACATAAACAAACAACCTAGAAGGATTGATACAACAGACTCCTTTCTAAGGCAGGGCATGCCCCATGTACTGATCAGTTTGCTCAACGTTGAACCATCAAGTACAAAATGTACATAGTATAAGGAATGTACTTCATTATGCAGCTTTCCAGGAAGAAAGAGGTGGGGTGTCAGATTCCTTCCATGTAGTTATTCCCGTCCCAGTCCCATATCTATCACCCTTGACAGCATCGGCAGCAGCAAAAGACTCCAGCTCTGCCAATTCTTCTGGTGTTAGTTTAACTGACAAAGCCCCAATGTTTTGATTCAGGTTCTCAATTTTGGTGGTTCCAGGTATGGGGCACACATCGTTTCCCTGGTGGTGAACCCAGGCCAATGCTAACTGGTATGGAGTGCACCCCTTTTTTGCAGCCATTTCATTAACCCCCTCAAATATAGTCTTATTGTGCTCCAAGTTCTCAGGTTGGAATCTAGGCAGATACTGCAATGAGGTAAAATACATATACGGATAAGATTATATCTAGATATCGAACTATCAATAATGAACATTTCTAATATAGATATAGAATTGTTTCTCTCATTTACATTGAAACAAAGAATCGGGTAGGACAAATTATATATCTTGACCTTAAGAAGGATGCAGCACCAGGCAAGGCATAAGACAGTCACAGCATTTTATGAGATTACTATCATAACGTTTTACTTCTGCTTCTATCTTTTGTACCCATTACCTGATAATAGACACAATGGTCAAACAATTGTACAAGGTACCACATAATAGAGATAAAGTCAGTAAATAGGTAAACATAGCCTGTTCATAAATATATCTTGTCTCTCTATGTAAAACATATGCTAATAACCTTAATATCCATCCCTAAGGTTTTGAACTAAAATAATATATGCATGTTCTTTGCAGTACATGTCAAACATATCATATGTCGATACTGTGGAATGAAACAAAAAACAGTAATTGTTTAAGCAACTTGCTACAATTTTTTTTTTTATTTCCCAGGATTAGTCTTTCTATTTTACAATTTCCTTTCACTTTTTCTCACCAAAAATAGTTAGGGGGCGAAAGGATTTGGGAGGATTCTCACTTAATTAGTGAGAGTTCAAGCAAAGATACCAACAGTTCCTCATCATCACCAATATTTCGGCTAGAGACTTTAATTGTTAACTTGTTCAAATTCTGGTTTATTATCAGCTTGCATCATAAAGAAGAGAATAAACCAAA
Source organism: Erythrophleum fordii (assembly GCA_032878935.1). NCBI lineage: Eukaryota > Viridiplantae > Streptophyta > Magnoliopsida > Fabales > Fabaceae > Erythrophleum > Erythrophleum fordii. Next base: position 21,985,906 of record JAVQMF010000054.1, on the reverse strand, counting down.
GATATTCCACTACCTTAAAGGTTATTTATGGATATAAATTTATTACTTAAACATAAATTTATTACTTAAATACAAAATTGAATGTCCTCCAAAGTTCATGACTCTGTGATGGGCCCAATAATGTTGAGCCTGAGACAAGTGTTCATATGAGGAGGAATAAGGACAAAAGAAATAGGAAGCAGGGGGGAAAAAGTTTGGACGTGGGTCCTGCCAGTAAGTGCACTGAGAGAGAGAAGGTGGCTGGAGGGGACCATTTAGTGCTGCGAAGGGAGCATTGGAGAGGGGGGAAGAGTTTTGGTTTGTCTTTAGGAGAGACCTAGGCCTCTTGAAAGCCTGTGGAATGTTTTTTCCTTTTATTTTCATCCATTTTCGGTTCCTCACACCTCTGTAATTTCCCTGGGTCTGCAACTTATCTCTTCATCACAGTTGAAGGGGACTTGCAACTCAGTTCTTCACATAATAAATACACGAATTGCGTGCGGTCTCCATCACTTTGACATTTCAAAGCAAGAGTACCAATGATGCTTTAATGTTTAAGTCAAATGACTCAGCGTAGTTACATCAAATTTCATTAGTAATTAGCAACTGAAATTCCTTGATGAATGACATTTAAACATGTACTTTAATAACACTTGAGGCTTCTAGATTTTATGTATACTGGTTGCTATGCATGATCAAGTCAAGCTCATGTGTAACTCTAAATTATAAATTTGGAAAAACAATGTTCAAATGATAAGTTTGATTTTGATTTTGAAGTTGATAAAAGCTTGATATCATAAAAACTTTTATCTATGTAAACATCACACTTATGTTCTTCAAACTCCAACCCCCCCCCCCCCAATTTCAAATAACCTAGTCAACAACAAAAATGGTACAAAGAAATCCGTCAGTATGCAGAGAAGGAATCTGAGAACATGTTGCCCATCAAACATAGAAAAACAAAAACATAGAAAAAAAGTATGCACGGATTCTTTAAATATCAGAGTCATTTTTATTCATACACACGAGAGCTACTCTGAAACTCAAAGTAGATAATATCAAGAAGGGGAGCAATTATGGTACAGACGAAAGGCTCTAGCCATATTATTCTTTTCTCCCATAAGATTATGTGTCAAGCCAAAACCCAGTTCTCTGTTGATTGAACTTTCATTATATTTATAAGCCGCATAGGCTTAAGCTTGGGCGGGTGGGGATTAGCTTTTGTTTCAATGATCAACACATGAAAGAAAAAATCCACATAAAGAAAGATGCATCATGTTAACCTTCTCTCAAGCTATCTGATATTTTCGGTCATTGTCTCTTCTTTCAAGGTTTAGTCATGCTCTCCTCAGCGTTCAGACCTCAATGTTGGATGCATAGGCTAATTAAGGGACATGAAAGTACAGAGGCTGCAAGTGCAGAGGGAGAAAGCAAGCTTCAAATTAACGGGGAGAAGACAGTGACCAGATTTAATGTTAACAACTTTTTTTCTTTTTGCATTACTGCAATACATCACAGGCAACTATTTAACAATGACTTGATTTTTTCTCCTCTCTCTCTCTCTCTCTCTCTCTGTGTTTACATTATGACATTGCTTGAGAATTGTTGAGAGAGCCAAGCTCTTGAAGAACACCAATTTTGTTATTATCTTCACAATTTATCCAGTTTCTTAAGTGGGTATGTTTACAGACAAACTGAGGCTAGAGAGATGTATAATATATTTTTTCTCTGTACGTAAGCCTATGCCATATATCAGGACAGCTCCCTGGTTCTATGATGTTACATTTATATTTAGGAGGAAATTCTAGGATTTTACCAACTGTTTTCCTTTTTATTACATGTTGTTTAATACATCCAGCCAGCTTCTATGATTTGGAAGTACTTATTATACTCATACCATGCCTTGAAATACTCACAATTTTAATTAACTTCTATTAATAACATTAATAATTCATCATGGTTTGGATTGTATTTCATCCTGCTGGATCTCCATGTAATGGGACAATAGTACATTAAACTCGATATTCATAATTTGTATTTGTTGGCAATCTATGTGGATTTTTGGAAATCACATAATTCTCTCTATGTTGTTATTTATTAGGCCGTTATCCTTTCTATTCTGTTATTATCTTTTGTTGATTTTGTTAGCTAAGTTATTATCTTTTAATTTAAATTATTGTTAGCTGATTTTGTGGGATTGAGTGGCAAACTTTTTGCCATCTATCCCTTTTACGTATTTACGCCTCTTCCATGAATGAATAAGTGAAAATCAGAGCAAGTTTACTCTGAAAAATTACATGGTACCAGAGCAAAAAATGGTTCCCATGATCTAATTCAGGCAAATGATGGTATTAAATGCCCAGAACCATGAATTTGTCAGTGAAATTGTCCAAACCAATTGCTCCAGTATGTATAATGCTACTCTGAGAGAGAGAGAGAGAGAGATCTAAGATGAAGACTAGTCTCTCCTCAAAAAATATGGATAAGCATCCCTTCACTTGTGTCTAGAAGATTCTGAACAGCCAAACCTTGGAGTTCAGCCACCATTCGACATCACACCACTGTATTTTTCTGTCCCGTGCATCATCCGCTGCCTTCCATCGCACTTTGCCTAAAAATGCTCAACTTAGCCTCCTCTGGTGTTTTGTTGTCAACAGCATCAAGTTCAACAACTATGGGTCCAACAAAAGGTGGAAAGAGGTCAATTGTTACAATTCAAAGGAAGAAGAAGATTTTCAAAATGATCTCATATGAGGTATTTAAACTTGAGGAAATTCAAACTCAGGTAATTCAAAATATGATAGGAATTGGGGTTATGACCCATTAGGTTTAGGCCCACAAACTACTAAAATTGATACATGGATTGTGGATTCAGGAGCCACGTATCATATGACAAGTAATGCCCTATTCCTTGATGATTGCAAACCTTGTAAAGAGGACTTGATGATGAAAATAGCTGATGGAACACTCTCTAAGGTTTCTAGTTTTGGTACTGTTAATATATCAAACCATATGACTTAAAAAGGGTTCTTTTTGTACCAAACCTCACCTATAATTTACTTTCATTAGTAAAATAGCCAAGGACAGCAATTGTGTGACTAATTTCTTTGCTGGTGGGTGTGAATTTCAGGACTTGACATCAGGGAGGGCGATTGGCAAGGATGAAGAATATGCAGGCCTTTACCTTCTCAAAAATTCAGCAAGGTAGAATAAGTGTGCTCTCACTGCTAGTAATTTTTCTGAAATCATGTTGTGTCATTTCAGGTTAGACCATCCCAATTTTTATTACATGAAAAAGGTGTTTCCAAGTTTGTTGAGTAGAAACTCTGATATTCTATAGTGTGAGGTGTGCCAACTTTCAAACACACAAAAAATTACCGACTTTAAAACAGAACTACAAACCTTGTCAACCCTTCTCTATGATCCATAGTGATGTTTGGGGTCCGTTAAAGATAAAAAATATATCTGAGGCTAGATAGTTTGTCACTTGTAGATAGTCACACTAGATTCGTGAGTATATTTAATGAAAGAAAAATCAGATGTTCCCATCATCTTTAAAACCTTTAATACCTTGATCCAAACTCAATTTCAAACCAAAATAGAAGTTCGCAAGTCTGATAATGGGAGAGAATACTTCAATATCACTCTTCAAAATTATCTCACTAAACAAGGAATCCACCATTAAAGCTCCTGTGTTGATACAACTCAGCAAAGTAAGGTAGCCAAGAGAAAAAAACAGGCACTTACTTGAGGTTAGTAGAGCTATTATGCTTACTACCAATGTGCCCACAATGTTCCAAGGAGAGACTGTTCTTACTTGCACCTATCTCATTAATGGAATGCCATCTAAAACTCTCAACTTTCATTCACCTTGTGGAAAACTCCTTTAATACAACCCAAACACCCAAATCATTTCCACCCTACCCACAAAAGTTTTTGATTGCATGACCTATGTTCATGAAAATCACCCAAAAGGCAAACTTGACCCAAGAGTCATAGAATGTATTTTTCTCAAGTACTTCTCAACTAAAAAGGGATACAAATGTTTCTCTCCTACCACCAAAACTTTTTTGTATCCAAGGATGTTACCTCTTTTGAAAATGAACTATACTACAACAAAACACCCATTTAGGAGGAGAATCAACCTATGGTGCAAGAATGGGGTTTTTTAACTTGAAAATGGGCACTCACTTGAAACCAATACCTTCCCTACACTTGTCACTACTGAGTTTGGAACTGCTAATACAACAACAACAAAGCATTTTTCCACTAAGTGGGGTCGGCTACATGAATCAATCAATGCCATAAATACCTATCATAAATCATATTTTTAGACAAGCCATTTAAATTTAAATCTCTCTTAATAATTTCTCCTATAATTTTTCTTGGCCTTCCTCTACCTCTAATTATTGGACCATTCTCCATCTCATCTACTCTCCTAACTGGGGCTTCTATAAGTCTCCTCCCCACATGACCAAACCATCTAAGTCTCGCTTCTACAATCTTTTCTACAATAGGTGCGATTTTCACCTTCTCTCTAATGCATTCATTTCTAATCTTATCTCGTCTAGTGTGTCCACTCATCCACCGCAACATTCTCATTTCTGCAACATTGAACTTATTTTCTTGTTGATTTTTTATTGCCCAACACTCAGTTCCATACAACATTGCAGGTCTTATAACTGTGCAGTAGAATTTACCCTTAAATTTGAGTGGTACTCTTCTATCACAAATAACACCCGAAACACTCCTCCATTTCATCCACCCCGCTTGAATCCTATGCTTTACATCTTCTATTTTCCCATTATTTTGTATGATGGATCCAAGATACTTAAATCATGTGACTTGTGGTAGGATATGTTTTCCAATTTTTACTTCTACGCTAGAAGTAGTGTGCCTCTTACTAAACTTACACTCCATATACTCCGTTTTACTTCTACTTAAATGAAATTCGTAAGCTTCCAAAGTTAGTCTCCACCTCTCCAACTTCTCATTCATTTCCTCTCTCGATTCTTCAACTAGGACAATATCATCTGCAAAAAGCATGCACTGTGGCACCGGCTCTTGGATATGTTAAGTAAGCACATCCAAGACTAAAGTAAAAAGATAAGGGCTCAGAGTTGACCCTTAATGTAGACCAATAGTTATCGAAAAATCTTCCGTAAGTCTACCTTTTGTTACTACACTAGTTGTAACCTTATCATACATGTCTTGGATTGCTCGAATATAAGCTATACGAACTCCTTTTTTCTCCAAAACCTTCCATAGAACCTCTCTTGGCACTCTATCCTATGCTTTTTATAAATCAATAAACACCATGTGTAAATCTTTTTGATTCTCCCTATATCTTTCCATTAATCTTCGCAACAAGTATATTGCTTCCTTAGTTGACCTTCCTGACATAAAACCAAATTGATTCTCCGTAACTTGACTCTCTTTCCTTAACCTTCTCTCAATTACTCTTTCCCATAATTTCATAGTGTGGCTCATAAGTTTAATTCCTCTATAGTTTGCATAATTTTGAATGTCTCCTTTACTGTTATAAATAGGGATTAAAGTACTTTTCCTCCACTCATCTGACATTCTCTTAGATCTCATAATTTCATTAAATAACTTTGTGAGCGAACTTATACCTTTCACTCCTAAACTCTTCCATACTTCAATGGGTATATTATCTGGTCCAACTACTCTACCATTCTCCATTCGCTTTAATGATCTTTTACCTCTACCTCACAAATCCTACGATAAAAAGTATAATTTCGATCATCTACTTTAGTGTCTAGCCTATTCGATTGCAATAAAATCTCGTGCCCTTCATTAAAAAGTCTATGAAAATAACCCTTCCATCGTTCTCTGATATCTCGTTCCGTGACCAACACTTTCCCTTCTTCATCCTTAATGCATTTCACTTGATCCACGTCTCTTGTCTTTCTTTCCCTACTTTTAGCTAACTTGTAAATACTTCTTTCTCCAACTTTAGTACCTAAAGATTGGTATAACCCATCAAATGCCCTCGCTCTCGCTTCGCTCACTGCCTTCTTAGTGTCTTTCTTAGCTACCTTATATTTTTCTCAATTTTCATTACTCTTACATAATGACCACACTTTATAACACTATCTTTTAACTTTAACCTTATTTTGCACGCTTACATTCCACCACCAAGATTCTTTATCCCTAGGTCCAAAACCTTTTGATTCACCTAATATTTCCTTTGCCACTTTCCTAATCTGTTTAGCCATTTCATTCCACATATTGTTAGCACTTCCTTATATTTCCCAAAGTCCTTCCTCTACAATACGTCTCTACAAATTCTTTTCTTTATCCCCTTTTAGTTGTCACTACTTAGTTCTTAACACCCTATCTTCACTTTTGTTTTTTACTCTCCTCTTAATTCTTACGTCCATAACCAAAACTCTATGCTGAGTAGTTAAACTCTCTCCAGGTATAACTTTGCAATCCATGCAAAGTTTTTTATCAGATTTCTTTATAAGAAAGAAATTAATTTGAGAACATACCCTTCCACTTTTGTACGTGGTAAGATGTTCCTCACGCTTTCTAAAACAAGTGTTAGCTAATATAAGATCTAACGCTAATGAAAAGTCTATAATAGTTTTACCCTCTGCATTTACTTCTCCTATGTCATATCCTCCATGAACACCTTCCTAACCTGAAAATACATTTTCCACATGACCATTTAGATCCCCTCCTAAAAGAATCTTTTCTCCTAATAGTATTTCCTGAACTAAACATTTTAAATCTTCCAAGAACTTTACCTTATGATATTCTTCTAACCCTACTTGTGGTGCATAAGCACTAATAATATTAAAGATTTCCTTTTCTACTACAAACTTTAATGTAATTATTCTATCATCTAATCTTTTGACATCCACTACAGCATTTTTTCAAAACTTATCTACAATTATACCTAACCCATTTCTAAATTTAGCTTTACCAGTGTACCAAAGTTTAAAACTTGAAGTATCTAATTCTTTCGCTTTTTCTCCTACCCATTTAGTCTCTTGTAAACACATAAAATTAATCCTCCTCTTAATCATAGTATCTACTATTTCCATAGAGTTACCCGTAAGTGTACCTATATTCCAAGTTTCAAAACAAATCCTACTCTCATGAACTAGCTTCTTTAGCCACATTCGTTCACGAAAATGTGGGAACCCTTGCTTATTTTTTACTACACCCAAGCGTCGATGCAACGGCTCTTGCTCACTTATCACTGTACTCGAGCTATACAGCGTTACTTCCAGGCAACGACCTAACTTTACGTTTACTATATCGATTGTCCATGTTATAGAGATTCAACAAAGTTTTACGTTGGCTGTCGACTGCCTAACACAACCCTCCTCTTTTTTTCGGGCTTGGGACTGGCTATGAAACAGCCTGACCAAACCTGTTTCTAAACCCAGTATTGTGCTTGAACCTATCTCCTCAATAACCTTGACCAAACCTTTTTCTGAACCCAATACCAGTAACCAATGCCATGAACCTAAGACAAATAGTGAAGTGAATGAACATGACCAAAAAGACAGAAATAACAGCAATGAAACTACTCAGCAGAGAGAATTAATGGTGTATTCCAGGAGGAAGAAGAATCAGGAAATTAAGGCTTGCATATCTCCCAAGCAAAGCCATCCGTCTAATCTAAGTCCAGGTATGGATACTCTTACTGAAAATGATTCCCTAAATCTACCCCTTGCACTAAGAAAGTGTGTTAGAGCTTGCACTAATCTCCTGATTGAGAATTTCATATCATATGATAATTTGTCTCCCAATATCAAGTATTCGTGACTAATATTTCAAAGGAGAAGGTTTCCAAAAATATCCATGAAGCATTACAGTATAATGATTGCAGATTAACTATTCAAGAAAAGATGAATGCTCTAGAAAGAATGGAACTTGGGGCATCACAGATCTTCCTAAAGGGAAGAAGTTAGTTGGGTGTAAATAGATATTCACTATTAAGTATAATCCAAATGGGAGCATCAACAGATATAAAGCTAGATAAATGGCTAAATGGTTCATTCAAACTCAGGCAATTGAGTATCAAGAGATGTTTGCTCCTATTATGAAGTTTAACACGATCAATGATCTTTTATCTCTAGCCACTAATCTAGATTGGCCTCTACATCAATTGGATCTCAAGAATGCTTTTCTAAATGGGAACTTGAAGATGAAGTATACATGGAGATACCATTTGGATAGGGCACAAGCAATTGTAGAAACAAAGTATGTAAACTTTGCAAATCTTTGTATGGCCTTAAACAGTCTACTAGGCCTTGGTTCAAGAGATTTACCAATGTTATCAAGAACTATGGGTATCTTAGGGCTAATCTGGTCATACCTTGTTTACCAAGTTCTCACCTAATGGTAAGATTGCAACGTTGATTTTATATGTAGATGACATGATTGTTACAAGTGACTTTGATGGTGAAATAAGAAGGCTAAAGGGTGCTCTTATCAAGGAATTTGAAATCAAAGGGCTTGGTGAATTAAAATATTTCTTGGGGATGGAAGTAGTTAGATCCAAGAAGGGAATTGTCATCGATAAGAGAAAATACAACTTGAAGAAACTGGTATGTTGGGATGTAAGCCAATAGATACCCTCATGGAAACAAATTATAAGCTGGGTTTCAATCCTCCTATGGATACTTGCAGATATCAAAGATTAGTGAGCAAGTTGATCTATCTATCTCATACAAGACCAGATATCAGCTTTCCAATAAGTGTTTTCAGTCAATTCATTAATAAGCTAAATGCAGAACACCATGAGGCTATAAACAAAATCTGAAGATACCTTAAAATAACACCAGGACATGGAATTTATTTGAAAAAGGGAATCATAAGGGAATTAAAGTCTTTTCTAATGCAGACTGGGTAGGATTTATTACTAATAGAAGATCTATCACAAGTTATTATACATATGTGTGGGGTAACTTAGTCTCCTCGCATAGCAAAAAACAAGCTATGGTTGCAAGGAGTAGTGTTGAAACTAAATATAGGCCTTATCTCAAGCTATTTGTGAAGGGTTATTGCTCAAAAGATTACTTTGTGAACTCAGATTGCCTATGAGGGTCTTTTGTGACAACTTAGCTGCATTAGCATAGCTAAAAACCTTGTGCATAATGATGAAACAAAACATGTTGAAATTGATCAACATTTCATTAAAGAGAAGGCTGAGTCAGGGGTTTCAGAATTGGTTCATACTCCTACAAAAGTTCAAGCGGCTGATGTCTTGACAAAATCTCTATCTAGGATTAGATTTGAAGAACTAAGATCCAAGATAGGGATGATTAACATCTATTCCTAGCTTGAGGGGAAGTGATGGTGATCTATGTGGATTTTGGAAATCACATGATTCTCTCTATGTTGTTATTTGTTAGGCTGTTATCCTTTCTATTATGTTATTATCTTTCATTAATTTTGTTAACTAAGTTATTATCATTTAATTTAAATTATTAGCTGATTTTGTGGGATTGAGTGGCAGACTTGTTGCCATCTCTCCCTTATATGTATTTGCACATCTTCCATGAATAAATAAGTGAAATTCAGAGCAAGTTTACCAAGCTCAATTTCTTGGGATGATATGTAATACAGCAACTTGGAGATGAATTTTAAGATCAAGTGATCTCCAGTTTGGACGAATGATTAGATTCAACTTGTCTTCCATGAATTGAAGAAAACGAGGACCTTGAACATTAATTTCAATTGTTAAGTCACTTATTTACCTTTTAAAAACAAGATTAAGGGCTATATACAAGACTTGGTCCTGTTTAACGCTCTCCACTGTTTTCAGTAGCAACAATTTATGCTGTAATCCATTGTGACAAAATGAAATGCCAAATTATTTTACGGCAAAACTGCAAATGGTGAACATATATCCATTATGTTGCACAAAGCTTAAATAAGCCACTATGCTGATTCTGGCCATGGTGCATTACAAAATTTCACGTGTTTAAACATCTCCAACTTGTGAATGCAATTGTTGTATTATGCAAATATAATTATAAAATCCACAAAAAAGATAATTAATTAATCAAAAATGACATTTACCTGTAATTCAATCTTTAATGTTAAAACTACAATTGAAATTTCTGAGGACAGACAAGGTTATAAGCTGTAAATGATTCACACTCACATTCAAGGGCCTTGAAATAATTTACCGCTAGGAGCTAGGCTAGTCTATCATGACAAATGCAACTACATAATTTATATTTGTAATAGCATGAATTAACACAAACCTTCCGAAAGCCATCCTGTGTAAAGTTTTCAATCAACTTCATTCCTGATGAAAAGAATCCTCGTCCAAGAGGACTATATGCAACAATTCCAATGCCAAGTTCCCTGATAATATCACATGCAAAATCAGAAGTTGTAAAGCCAGACACTTGTTACAGTTTTATCAAAAGCCCCAACAGAGTGAAGTGGTAGATATTATGAATAAAATTTGTTCAAATCTCACCTGCAAGTTGGAACTATTTCTTCCTCCACATCTCTTGCCCATAAGGACCACTCCAACTGCACGGCTGTTATAGGATGAACAGCATGTGCTCTTCTGATTGTTGAAGCTGAGGCCTCAGACAACCCAATGTATTTTATTTTTCCCTCCTCAACAAGTTTTTTAAGTTCCCCAATCTTACAATAAATAATATGGAAATAAGTTTACAGTTCAATCAGATGCATAGATCTTCATATATGTAAACAAATCGAAATATTAAAGAACATTAATTCCATTCTCTAACAGTGATATCATGTACATGTTGAAATGGATGCATGTCAGTTCTGAACAATTGTCTGTTCCATGTATCAATGTCGCATCTCTTTTAAAAATATGCACCAACATTCTAATCTTTAACATTAGGTGTGCTTGACATGTTTGGGTTCAATCACTATCCCTTTCCATACCCCATTCCCCACTCTTCACTCCCTAGGTCATGGACCTCCTATGTAACCAACAAAAAAGAAAAAAAAAAAAAAAGTACAAGATAAAGTGGAGTGTACTCAACAACTCTCACACACAGAAAAAGGTACAGATGGAGGGAAGGAAGAAGAAAGGACTTCTTGATATCATACATTATTAGGAAAAGAAAAGTGTCTTTTCGCCTTTTATTCAAACTAGAATGACCAAAATGTCAATAATTCAAAGAAAATCGAATACAATATTTCATTATCATAAAGATTAAGGCACCACCATATGATCATGCAGCATACTTGTTACAACTTGTGGGGAAAAAATATGGGTCATAAAATCATTTCAAATTCTTCCAAACAAAAAACTTCCATCTTGCCCTTCAGAAATCAGGTAAGGTGAAGAAAGAGTTGTAGTTATAACCACACAGTTAAGCATCAAAATGGTGTGATAGAGAAACCATTTGGACCCAATGTGTCATATGGGTTATGAAATAAATTGGGTTTTCATCTTCTTGAGTCACAAAATATCTCAACGCCAAGAATTAGCAAAAGCAATGCCTTATTGCATCACATCTTTGAGCCAAAATATTGCTTCAAGACAATAATATTTTAAGAATCCCAAAATGAGTAAAAAACTGGGGCTAAAAATAGTAACAAGTGTTACCAAATCCCATTCAACTTCTTTTTTTTTTTGGGAAAATTATCTCATTGGATTAAAATAATGCTCCATAGTTTTTCAGTTTACAAATATTATAAGATAATAAGTTATCAGAATCTCCAGCATTTTATATTAATAATAAATTATTAAAAAACCAGAACCAAGAATGATAGTTCTCAACCATCTGCACTCTCACTTAGTACTTATTGTATCTAGGTTTTTCTGAATATTATATTATATAATATTACATATGGTAAACTACACTTTATCCCTTGCGGCTTGGTCCCAATCAGTTTGCCTTCCCTGGTTTAAAATACATTCAACACTCTTGCTATATTTAGTTACCACTTAACCAAAATAAATATGTGAAATTTAAAATGATGAAGAATTTTATTGTTAAAAGTATATTTTATTTATATATATATTAAAAAGTTTCATAGTCTTTTATTGCTGTTAGTGAGATTAAGCTGACATTTCGAGGGTCTACTTAATCCCAGCAATTACCTTGAAAGAAGGTAAAAATATTCAAATAATTTTGGTCAAAATTTTGGATATAAGATACCGAATAATACACCTTAAACCACATGGATCAAATTGATTTTAGGTCAAACTCAAACCACACTGGTCAACTGTAATTTACGCTATTATATAAGAAAGGAAAGAAGATCAAAAGTAGAGAAAGGGTAGACCGTGACTTCAATAGGCACACGAGTATGGTAAAAGAGATCAATGCAATCGATCTCCAGTCTCTTCAAGCTGGCCTCACAAGCCGCTCTTGCGTATGCAGGATCGCCACGGATCTCTGTCTTGCCGTCGGCAAAGCTGAATCCGAATTTGGTGGCCAATTCAACTTTCTCCCTCAGACCTCCCTTCAAAGCCTGCCACAAGAAATTCATACCCAATTTGTCACAAACCCAGAGCGAACACACATGAAGAAGCAACAAAAGGAAAAAGAGTTCGTATCGATCATACCTTTCCGAGAAGGATTTCGTTAGTGTGTGGGCCGTAGATATCGGAGGTGTCCAAAAACGTGACACCGCTTTGGATGGCCTGGTGGATGAGAACGATCATGTCGGGTTCGGGTTTAGGAGCGCCATAGGCACCAGATATGCCCATGCACCCAAGTCCCTGGGCCGACACCTCCAAACCATGTGAGCCCAGCTTTATCCTACCCACTTTTGCCATATCTGAGAACTGAGCTGAGCTACCACTGAGGGAAACGGATCTGCTCAATTTAAAGCGGTAACATGATTGCTCATTTTGATAGAATCGAAGCCGTTCAAGAAATACGACGCACAAGAAGTTCCCACGTCGTCTGTACCATCCCAGGCGCTCCATCTTGAAGAACACGTCTCTTCCCCCTCCTTGCCTCTGTTTCATTCCGTTCTGTATGCTATTTGCACCCGGCTCGAGTTAGCGCAAAAACAGAAGCTCCCATTTTCGTTCTTTCTCTGCACGTTCCTTCCCTGCCATTTTTGTAAGAAGCTTCCATTTTTCGTTCGTTCCACCGTTCCATTCTCTCTCCGTCGGTCGCTCTCTCCCCGGAGCTGTTGTTTCGTTCCATAAACGGTTGCCGCTATTGTTCATTCCACGCATGAGCTTTGTAAGAAGCTTCGTTCCATAAACAGTTGCAGCTGTCATTTTTTGTAAGAAGCTTCCATTTTTCTTGGCTGTATTATTTCGCATGTTTTTCGTTCCAAGAAGCATCGTCCCTCCCTTTTCGCGTATTATATCTACGATGCCATTTTCTTACCAAACTATCACAAAACTTTTTTGGATATATTATTTCACATTTTACTTATAATAAGGGATTTGGAAAGAATGGGTTTATATATATTTTGTTGCAGGAAAACAAAAATGGAACTTGTTTCCTGGTTCCATTATGCCGAAAGTGATGGAATGGCATTGCAGATATTCCCGATTAGATTTGAATGGCTGCTGTTAGATTTGATCCCAGCAGCATCAAAATAGCATAGGAAGTGACATAGGAAATATGGAATTCATCTTATAGAACAGGGTGGTAGAGTTTTCTCATGAGTCATCATCGATATCATATTTGAATGGAGGCTGGGGACTCACCTTATATATGAGGCAACATCGTTTAATGGAGGCTAGGGGACTCGAATAGTGGCTGTGACATCAGGGAAGGCAACTGGAGACTCTATTGGAGGCTGAGTAGGTTCAGGTGCACGATGGGTTCACAGGCTTTGATTGTGCAGCGTTTTGGGAAGGAGGGAGGGGGACGGGCAGAGCCTATATTCATCGCATGTAACACAGCTGATTGGAGACAATTTCAGAGGGGGGAAAATTGGAGTTGAAACACGGCGTTCCATTATTGTACGTGGCAGCTATTCGACGGTCAGATGTATCGAACGACTGAGATGAAGGCAACATGAGCGCTCCGGTTCTCGCGTCAACTTGAGCAAATCCGAATCCGTTTGGGAGATGCATCGGATGTAAAATTTTGGAATTTTTTAACTAATTAATTAAAATAAAAATAATTATTAACAATTATTTAATGTGAATTCCTAGTAAAAGTTTAAGCAATTAGAGAAAATTATGATGTCCAGCACACTATAGGACTTTATTTAATTCATCAGAAACTTTTATGAATTTTTTGGAAATTTTTAAGATTTATTAGGCATTTATTTGGAATTAATTGTAATTCATTTCTAATTACTAAATAATCGATAAATTGGGGCTAAATACTTAAGGAATGAATTTTAGAGAATTTATTGGACCTTTTGAGCTCCAAAAATATAAAACAAATACTTGAGAAATAAAAATATTTAAGTAAAAATTTGAAAGTTAAAATATAAATATTAAAAGTTTAAAATTCAAAATGCAATTTTAACTAAGGATAAGAATACAATTTTCACGAATTCAAGATAAAATTTTCTTCAAATATCAAATGGTCAAGTTAGGAAGAGATCCTTATATAAAAATGACTATATCAACAAGTAAAACAACTTTCATAATTGGAGTTTATGGCAAATCAAAGCATAATGTCCAAAAACTAGAGTTAAACTTAGCGTGCTTAACATGTCCCCTGTCATGTCAAAAGAAAAATATGAAGGAATTAAGTGGCTTCTCTAAGAAGCCTAATGCCTTCCTTCTCCTTCTATAAATAAGCTCTCTCAATTGCAAGCTACACATACACACTCTACAAACATTCTATCAAAATTGTAAGAGAAAGAGAAAAGGTGCAAGTTTGGGAAAGAGAGAAACAAGGAGGGAAGGAGAGGGAGACTTATGAATGAGAGGAGCCAAAGGAGGAGTTGATCTTCTACATTTCCCCCTTACCATGTCTAACGAAAGAGAAACCTAGGGAAGAATACGTACATCAAATATTCTCTCTCCTATGTTTTCCTTGTCTGTGAAATGGGCAACATTCTCTATTATGATCTCTTATATCCCCTGGTTGCTTATAAAGCTTAGATAGGTATAGTAGATCTTTAAGATGATAGGAACCCAAGCACTAGGAGCATATAATTCAAAACCCATTAGTTTATGCATAAAACCTTCTATTAACCCTAAAAGCTTAAGATTTTCATGTGAACCTTTACATGCCTTGTTCCTTGTCACCTTAGCACCATAGAAAGCTACATAGATGTAGGAATGCCCAGCCAAAGGTCAAGAACCAACTAGATAATAAAATGGAATTGTTATCAATTAAAAGCCAAAATCAAGTACAAAATTAAGCCTTGGTGTTTGGAGTCAAATGAGGCTTAGATGAGTTGAAATTTGAGTATGTTAGGATTGTCATATAGGATAGATAGCTTGCTAAATTTCATAAATTTTGAAGTTCATTTGGTCACTCAACTCAGCCTTGAAAGTGCACCTCTTACCAATTTAGTCCTTTTTCTGAGAACTTTTGCAAAAGTGAATAGTTGAGGGGCTATACAAATCTTTTTGATTTAGGCTTTGTCCTATAGTTAGTTAATACCTAGAGGATGCTTTACGTCAAATTTAGTGTGATTTGGAGTTCTTTAAAAAAATGATGAATATTTGAAGTTGGCTATTATAAAAGGATGCTAAATGGAGCCTAAAATGCTTTATTCATGTTGCAGCACCATTTGTTCTTTCTAGCACATTTAGATAGCCTAAAATTCAACCTAGATCATGACGGCCTTGAACTCGGCTATAGTGCCAACCTATTTTTCAAGTTCTTTTATACACTTTTCTTATGTGTTTTGAGTAATTATAATAGTATATGTTAAAGACATATTTGATTTAAGTTTAAGAGCAATTAATTAGGCACAAAATGATTGGTGTAAGACCCTTAAATGAAGCCAGATGGTTTATAATTTGATAAGCAATTCTCACATGAAAACTTATGATTAAAAAAAATAGTCATGAAATGATTTTTGTATAATTTATTATGTAAGTTGTTTGTGTATATTTAAGGAATAGTTTAGTCTTGGGGAACCTTAAAGTTAATTAGAGACACAAGTAAGTAAATATGTTCTAAAGTAAAGGGAAAAAAAAAAGACACACACAAACACATATAAGTATATCTATATTTAAAGACATACAAGATTTATATATAACTATAATTAGGACCTTTATATGACTTAGACTTTTTTTAGACATGGACTTATATGTGACCTAAAGGACTCATACAAACATATTTGCATCTTGAGACTTAAGGACATGAACAAGGACCTTAAAAGATATTGAAAATAGAAAAGTCACTACAATATGGTTCCCTAAGAGTTTACTATTCTTAAATATTTTGTTAGTAACCCCATGAGTATGTCTTCATATATATGATCAAATCCTCTTTGTATATAGCAATTGTTAAACATTACGATGTATATGTATATGTATATGCACACGCATGCCTACATCCTAATAAGCATGTGCTAGTTTGGATTCAGTAATTGTAAAGAAAGATCATTGTACCTATGAATATGACTTAGATAACCTGAAATATATATATAAAAAAAGGCCTATATGTGCTATTGGGTCCATTATACATGCATGTGTTTACACAAATGCCTGATCTAGGATGCTCCTATGGGTTTTGTATGTATTAGAAGACTAACATATCTTATTTCCTTTTATTATGATAGACATAGATTACCCATATTATAATATACATGAGAATTATATTATTGTTACACATAGGTTGTAAATATGTATCTATGACTTATCTATGCCTATTTAAAGACGAGCTCTTAATTATGTTGTTGGTATTGCTCAATTCGTTACCAAAACATGACCTAGGTTATTAGAAATATAATATTATAACCCTGGTTTAGGTAATGAGAATATGGTAATGTAAATTAGGAAATTGTTAGTATTATGGAGACAAGATTCTCAGAAAAGGATGGTTTCCTAGAGATAGGCTTCTTAAAAGGAAATGATCTCTCAAAGATAAGGTTTTAGAAAAAGATGGTTTTTAATGTTAGAAGATAGGGTTCTTGGAAGAAGATAGTCTTTGATTATCTTATGCTGTGGATCCATCCTAGGGGATGCCTTAGTAAATAATCATCATTCTTATATTCTATGCACTAACATATGATAAGCAGGCCAAAGACTTAATTACTCTTAATACAAAAAATGTATAATGAGCTACATGATTTATATATACACCCTCATCTAGCTTTAGATGTTAAAGTATTAGTCTTTGACACATAGACCATACTATGAATAAAATAACATACATGTGACTATAAAAGTTTCCTTGACATGCCAAAACATGTAGATTATACTTATCACCTACACGCATGGCTTGTGTTTTACAATACTTTATGATATTGCCATATGGCAATAAGATTATTGTCTCATTATGTAATGCCATGCAATATGTTGAATGAACTGAATATGTTATCAATATTACTAAAAGATGTGGCCTAGCTTAAAGATGTTATTAGTAGACATTTATTGATAGCTTAAAGATGTGGCCTAATAAAGTATGATACAACTGAATATGCCATGCAATGTTATTAGTAGACATTTATCAATAGCTTAAAGATGTGGCTTAGTAAAGTATGATACAGTATTGCATACATGTATTATGATATGGATGGAAGATATTTGGAGATGGAAAGTTTAACATGTTGCATCATACATAGAGATGATTTTGTAATTTGAATATGATGTATATATAAATGTTTTCTCCTATGTATTTCTTGTATGTCATGATATGTTAAAATCTTCATATACTTTGGCAATTAAACTATTACTAATTTTCAAAATTGGTAGGTGTTCTTTCTAAGAACGTAAAATTTTCAAGATACTTGGTATTATGTTCAAATGGAAATTAGGGTCTTGTTATTTAAAGATGGTTGTAGATGGACTAGGCTACGGATAGATAGAGTGTAGTGCAACAGAGGTAGAAGAATCACACATATTTTCATAATTTCTTTGTAAAAATAATTAGTAAATATTTAGTCATAGTAAAAAATTTGTATTGTCTAGTGATTTTGTAATCTATTTAGACATGTGAACTTATTTTGTTGTGTACAAATAATTCAATGTCTACAAGGACAATTCTAGCATATATACATTCAATTAATTAAGAAAAATTTTTATAGTTTAAAATGTTCTCAATAATTCCACAACATAAGTAAAGTAAGAGGTTTAATAGCATCTTATAGGCAAAAGTGTTACCATATCTTATAGAGTTTGTTAATAACTTTGATTTTAAAGGCATTCCTTTAAGTTTTATAAGTTTAAAGCTAGTATTGTCACAGGCTTAAGTCATTTCTTCTAATTAAATGGTGGTTAATGATGTAGTAAGTGTCGTGTGTAGCTCTTCATTGTTATGGATTGCTTTTTGGTTAAGTTTAAATGCTTGGTATTTATCTATAGCTACCCAGTAACATTTAGATATATGGGTTGTAATATCTGGTATTTCGTAAAAATATCAAAATGAACCAGTTTGAAAAACAAGTTTTTTTGATTGAATGATTTAAGGTCAAATAAAATCAGGATAAAATTTTAAATAATAAAAAATGAAGATTTTGAGCGTTGATTTACCCAAAAATTAGAGCCAGAATGGTTCAATAAAATTGTTGAAAGTATAATAGCATTTTCATAAATATAGACACTTTTTGAAAACCCCATAGGAGGGCTTTTCAAATAGAAAATTTGAGCTTTCTAAGGTTCTTAGAGGCTCTGAAATCTGGAGAAAGTCTCGGGACAGTTAAAACCCCTTTGGTATACATTTTTAAAGGTCGATTGACCTAAATTTTGATATTTTCGTTTAGGAAGGTTTTAAGTCTAAATTGAGTGATTTTAAAGCTATTTTATAAAATTGAGAATCTAAATTTTATGATGGAAAAGACAATTTTCAAAAAGGAGTTAGAATGAATTAAAAACGAAAATGCTACAAACATGGGATGTAAATGTCATTTTTAATAAACAAATCCTTCTAAATTCTTTACATAAGAGGCGTCCCACTTCCTTGCTCCTTCTAACTGATTTATTTTGTCCAAAATAGATAGAGGCTTTGCCTAAGTGGGATGCATAAGGAGAAGCTTCAAGGAGGAAGAAAGAGCAAGAAGAAAGGTAAGAAAAAGGAAGAATTTCTTGGCTTTTCCTTCTTTAATGTTGTTATCCTTCTCTTAAGATTTCTTCCTATAGTTTTGGTTATTCATTTAGGTCTATTTTGAGCTTGGTTCAGAAGGCGAAGATTAAAATTTCAAGAAAAGAGCTATAACCAAGGAAGAGGCTCTTGAAATAAGCTTGGAATCAAAGTAATTTTCCTACCCTTGTAGCTTTCTTCCCTTTTGCTTCTTGAGTGTGTGTCTGGGCCAACTTGAGAGCTTGTAGGGGGGAAGAATTTCTAACATAAAGCAAGCAAGAATCCTAGGAAATGCAATGAAAATTGAAGAAAAGCCATTGAAATTCAAGATAAAAAGGCTAGGGATCCTTGTAGGTATTGTGAAATCTATTTTAATTCAAGAATTTCTTAGCCTATGTAAGTGTTTCTTTGAGTTTCTAAGACCCCTAGGGAGCCTCCCAAGTGCCTCTCCCATCAAGAAAAAAAATTAGAAACTTCGTGGACCATAAATGCTCTCCATGTCTTGGCCTAGAGGAGTTAGGAGGCATAAGAAGTGTTTTAATTTGTTTTAAGTTTTGTTTGGGACTTTATGTGATGGAAAAAGATGAGATGAGGCCTTGAAAAAAAAATTAAAAGCCATAAATTGAGAGTGGGAGGTATAGGTTCCATAATATAGTCTTAAGAAGTAACTTGTATTTAGACTCTTGGAAATGAATTTATGATGATTTCAAGGAATCTAAATGGAACTAAGAGGCCTAAATATAAGAAAAAAATGAAACCAAGAGCTTGAATTATGGTAGTTGCTTCATTAGGCCTTTTATGGAACTAATATGTCACTATTGAGCCAAGTATGCTTCCTTGATATGTAATTAATGTTATGGCTTGCACCAAGAGTATAATTGAATCCTATTTATTGTGTTTAGGCCAAAGAAATCAAGCTCCATCTATTTTTTGGTGCAAGACCAAAAGGGAAAAAGAGTAATTAAGAGGGAAACTTGTGCTTAATTGCTAAAGTAGCTCTTCACTCCTTCTTGTTTGTATTCTTAAATGTATGATGGTCATTGTATGCTTGTATGTGAATTTATATTATGAGATATGCCATTTGATGTTGCCTTGTTGTTTGGTACCAATATGCTTCTTAACTTATGTTTTGGATTGTGAAATTTGCTCTTAAGGGTAAAGTGATGTCAAAAGCCCCTTGAAATAGGTGAGGTGAAGTCAAAAGTCCTTAGACATAGGCGAGACAAGGCTAAAAGTCTTATGGATGAGTGAAGCCAAGTCAAAAATCCTTAGACTGAGGGTGAAACTAATTTAAAAGTTCCAAAAATAGGATGAAGCTAGACTAAGAATTCTTAGAGCTTAATCTTGGCTTGGATATGTTCTCATGGCATGTGAATTATGGTTTGAATGATTCTTAATGGGGTTGGATACCTACTTGTATACTTTGACATATTTATATGTCTTGATTGCTTACTTGAATAGGTGTTTGAGCTATTGAGATTCTTTGAATCTCACCCCCTTCCCTCTCCCATCTCAATATGTCTAAATGGAGCTCAAGGAGGGCAAAATGAAAGCCAAGGAGCTTAATGGATCATATTTTGACTTTAGTGTAGTTGTTGATGTATATGAATGTCAAAGTTTACATGTATATATTCTTTTTGAGATGTAGATACCTGAACAAATGTAAAGGTATGTGAATGTGATGTACATATTAAAGATAGAGCTAAATCAATAAGAATGCATGGTTTCATTGCTTGAAGGGCCTTTCTTGAATGTGTATTATGACTTGCGGTATAATGAGTTTAAGATGCATGATAATTTGGGCCACTTGGATAGCTTATATATGTTGTGTTTATGCTTTAAAACTTACCCAAGAAGTAATAAAGAAATTAAGAAGCCATTTGGACTAACTTTAACCCTTATATGGTGCTAAATTTGCCATATTCTTGAGCTATATCAAGATATGACCAAATGAGTTCTTCTTGGCTTAAAATTTGGCAAGTATATAAGTTTCACCTAAAACATTTTAGAAAGCTAAAATTCATATTATTTGGAGCTCTAGATAATTTTTGGTGAAGTTTTAAAATTGAAAAATTTTGATAGAATTGGCATTGTTATTGTGCAAATGGTCAAATTCTTTGCTTGTTTCACTCGTGGGTCAATTGTTGTTTAATGGCTATGAAATGTTATAGGCATAAATTAGACATAATAAGCGTTATGTTACACTTGAGAGCACCTCATTTGGATTTATATAGAGAGAGAAACGAATTTTTGAAGTTCCAAATCAGTATTAGGGATGCAACCCGAGCTTTATTACTGTTCTATTAGTTTTCAGGTGCTAAATGCTTCTATTTTGGTTTGGAGTTATTTTTAGACTCAAGTTAACATTCATGTCTTTCCAAAAACCTATTATTTTTTTAATTTTAATTTTTTTAAAATTAATTATGATTTTTCAAAATTGGTATAAAAAATCTTTCACCTAAACCCAAGAGCAAATTACAATTTTTTAGTTTTTGATTCCAAATCCATGGTTCATGGATTGTTTCATCATATGTATGAATTGTATGAATAGATTATAAGTAGAGAATGCTATTAATAGATCCACGGGGTCCTTGGAGTGAAAATTGAATTTTTAAAATACTACGCAATGCAAGAAAATACTATTATTTTTATTCTTTTTCTTTGGCATTATGTAAGATTATGTATGAACTCTAGTCCAAAGAAGCTAATGAAGTATGGTATGACATGGGTGAGATTGTTTGAAGTAAGCTGGATGGTTAAGTCTCGGGTAGTTAAGTCCTAAGGTGCTTCAAGCTCGGGTTCAAAGCTAAAAGGACAAGGAAAGTGATTAGCAAACCAACCAAAGTCATAGAAGTTGAATCAGTTAAAAGCCTAATTACTTTAAGCAAGAAATTACAGAGAAGACATTTATGAGATTTTCAAAGAGATTATAGGATATCCTTGACTTATTATAAATATTAGTTCAATTAGATGCTTTGAGTTTTCACATTCTTAACTTCCAAATTATGCCTACCCTAGAAGAATACAAAGGCTTGATGAATATGCCTATGGGTAAAATTGTATCGATCTTTCTTTATCTTAAGTAGTTACCATCAAAACATATGGTGGCTTAGGTTTTAGGTGAAGAACCTAATATAATCCAATTATGCCAATGAGGGCAAACTAAAGGCCTTTTAAGGAAGTACGTGAAAAAGCATCTAGGCTCTTGGTTGAAAGAGGTGATTGGGTCACCTTTAGAAGAATCCTTGCTCTAGTAGTATATAGATTGGTATCATTTTTGTTAGCTATTGGAATAATTGACCTAGTAACTATAAGTGTTTTATGGATGGTAGAAAATCATCACATAAATCTTGTACCAGCTATTTTATTAGAAACATTTTGTTTACATTAAGCTTTCGCTATTAAGAAAAGGAGGAAAATTAAAATGTTACCTATAACTCTTGATTATATGGATCGTCACACATCTACAAGAGGAAGTATCAATTGAGTGAGAAACACAATACTGTGCACCATTTGATTAGGGACTTTAACCATTGTAAAAGTTTTGTATCATCATCTTTAAGTAATAGTGAGGGGTTAGAAAAGATGAATTGTGATAATTGGACTCGGTTGTTTAGTCTATTGAATGAGGACACAATTTGGTAAAAGTTAGCTTGGTAGAAAAGCAGGGATATTATTTATTGCTATTGGAAATTTCAAAACATTGAGGTTATATTAATTATAATCCCATAATCACACACCAATAATTAGCATATAGGAAAGGTATTCTGTAACGCCTAGTACGTTATAAAAATATTGAAAACGGGCAAGTTTCAAAAGCAAGTCCCTTGAGATGAGTGATACAAAGCCAGATAAAATTTAGATAAAATTTTAAATAATAGAAAATGAGAATTTGAGCTTTGAGTTACCTAGAAATCGAGGCCGAAGTGATTTGAAAAATTTGCCGAAAGGCCAGTGGTATTTTCGTAAATAAGTGTAATTTTGGAAAAACACCAAAAAGGACTTTCTAAATAAAAATTTTGAGTTGCTCAGGGTTCTCAAAAGCCCCCAAAACCATGGGAAGCCTTGGGACTGATAAAACCCCTCCGGTGTACTCTTTCTGACGTCAGTTGACCTGAACTTTGACTGATTCGTTCGGAAAGCTTTTAGCTCTGATTTGAGTGATTTCAAAGGTATTTTATTAAATTGGGAATTTAAATTTTATGATGAAAAATAAAGTTATCAAAAAGGGGCTAAAACGAGTCTAAAACAAAAATACACATGTAAGGGATGAAATCATCATTTTCTTAGAACAATTCTCCCTTAATTCCCCTTTATATGTGGCGTCCTATGCTTGGTGTAACACCCCAAAATTAATTAAGGTGTTAATCATGGATTTAGATTAATTAGGGATAATTAATATGGGATAAGTGGGCAAGTTTAGATAATGGTAATTTTGAGAAATAAATTAATAATATGAGTTGAGAATTGATTGGGATAAAGACTATATCTAGGCCTAAATTAATGTAGGAGATCATGAGAAGAGGCTTATAGAGGCCCAATGATTCTAGATGCAAGCCCAACTCCTTATCATGAGACTTGGGTCAAGAGAGATTACCTAGCAATAGCCCAATTTGATTTAGTGAAATAGAGGTCCAAGACCCAATTTACATGAGTTCTTATAGTTGGCCCAACGCACTTTATGCAGACCTAAGTTGGATTAACTTTTGGAACTTGGCCTAGCCCAATCAAATTGCTGCAGCCCAATTCATGAAACAAAGCCCAACAAGTGCAAAAAATCTGAACCTACAAGGAATTGGGCCATTGGGTCAGCATACCTCACTTAAACTGAAATTGTTCTGCAGCCCACTTCACCAAACAAAAGCCCAATAAGCACACATCTGAACCTAAGTGGATTTTGGGCTTTAGGGTTGACGCAAACTCATCTAAAACCCTAACCCTTCAGCCTCTCCTTCATTTTGCTGAAACTCAAGAGAGGAAATTCGGAGGTTCAAGGGAGGCTAGGGTTCTACCAACATGGAGGCTCCATTTCTCACTTCTAGAGGATGATTTAGCCAAGGTAAGTTATATATAACTTGACCCTCTCATCCTCCTCTTCATTTTGGTCCGATTAATTTCTGGGTTTGAGCATTTTCATCTTCATCTCAAATCTGAAATTTGGTGTTGGGTGATTCCTTGCAAGATTTTCAGACTTGGAGGTTAGAGGGAGGATTAGGTAAGCTTTTCCTTTCCATTTTGTGTATTACCTTGCTGGAAAATGCCCCTAAGGATGGATTATCCTAATGGGTTCTTCTATTGTGTGAGATTACAAGGAGATAATGGTGGAAAACTGAACTTTCTGGGCTTGATGGTTGAAATGCGAATTTTGGTGCTTCCATGGTGGATTTTCGGAGGTGAGGCTATTAGTGTTGTTAAGTGAGTTTTTCCTTCCCATTGTGATGCATTTTCTGTTAGTTTGAAACCCCTATAGTTGACCTATGATATGGGCTTTGGTTTCATGTGAAATTACCCAGAAATTGGAGTGAACAATGGCAATTTCTAGTGGGGGAAAGTTGGGATCCGAAATTAAACCCCTTGGTAATTAGGTGAGTAACCTCTAGTCTGTCATTTATAGTTCAACTCTTTGGATATTTGATTGTGATTAGAAATGATGATAATTATGCTTGTTATAGGCTTGGTATGCATTTGGATTATTATGGTAGCTAAGGGAAGAGTAATTGGCTTTATTGAGGTAACTGGGTTATTTTCCTAATTCCATGTATATGCTCATGTTAATCTACTATTTGTTACACATGCTTGATTTTGAAATGTTAAATGACTGGTTGACTACTTGATTGTTATTGTGATTGGACCTTGTAAGTCCATGGTGGAGCTGTGGTGCGGCTGCCACCCGTGCATGTGCTACGATCGAGCACCGGGTATGATCAACCCCAGATGCACTGAGCCCTGGTTGTGCTCAATAGGGAGTAGGTGCCGTGGATGGGCCTCTCCCGGTGTTATTGGCCATTAACATGTTATGTATGATTGCTGGTATGGGACAGTAGTCATTAGTAGTTCAACTAGTTCATTTGCCAATTGAATTAATGATTCTGATATTGATGACATGAGATTGTCTTGGATTGATTGACTTGTACATATATATGGAAATTTCCTTTTGTTACTGAGATTGTATATCTCACCCCGTTGTGGGCTAACATTTTCAGGGACCGGACCTCTTAGTGGCAAGGAGAAATTAATGGAAGATCATTAAATGGTTTGGTAGCACATAGGTTTGAGAGCCTTGTCAAATTGTAATATAACTAATTTACAAGTTCTGTACCATTGTTGCATTGCATCATGAATTGCCAAGTGTAGAAGTATTTTGTTAACATAGAATGTAATCCCATGATATGTTCCTTATAGACTTGACTATTAATGCAAGAAATACCTAATGAAAGTATGATTAAATGACCATTGTGGGAGATTTATAATTGCTGACATAAAATCCCATGGATGGGTAAGAAAATCCATATCTAAATGCTAAATGGGTAATGATAGATTAGTTGGGTAATTAAGGTACATAATTACCATTAGAGTTGCATAAATTAAGGTAGAATGGCCCTAGAGTGATATTGGAGGGAAATTGGAGAGCATGAGATGAAATCTTGGGAGTTATAGGAACAGAAGGGAATTGGCCGCGGCCAACATTTAATTGGCCTAGGCCAAATAGAAACAGAGAAGAATTGGCCGCGGCCAACAATTAATTGGCCTCGGCCAAATGTGGCGAACCTGCCAGGGAAGAAAACAGAGAGCAATTGGCCGCGGCGAATAGTGACGTTAGCCGCGGCTAAGTTTGGGAAATGAGTTTGGGGGTGTTTCAGAGGGTATTTGGCCGCGGCGAAAGGGGTATTTGGCCGCGGCAAAATGCGTGAAATTTATAGAGGTTTAAGGACTTAATCCGAGAGTAATTGGCCGCGGCGAAAGGGGATTTAGCTGCGGCGAAGGTGCTTAATTTCTCATATTCACTTAGAAACCTTAGTTTCTTTTATGGTAATAATAAGAAATGATTTAGAAACACTTGTAAGAGCTTTTTATGAGTTAGAATTGATGGATAGGAGAATCAATGGCTCCTCATTAATGATTAAATTCACTTGCACATTTGAAAAATTGTAGTTTTCTAGCTAATGACCCTAACAACATTAAGGTTTCAAATTTCCTCACTTTTTCCCGATGTAATTAATCTTAATGACTTCAAACCTTGATTTGTGATTATTAATCATGTACTTAACCTTAATTATGATAATTAGAAGTTAGGGTCGTTACACTTGGCCCTTCTTAATTGACTTGCTGCAGCGTCCAAACCAAAGAAGAAAGCTAAGGAGAAGAACGCACAAGAGAACCAAGAAGGAGGAAGGAAAAGGCTAAAGCAAGGTGAGAAAGTGTAGGATTTTCATGCTTCTTCCTCTTGAAACTTCATCCTCCTCTTCTTGCTTCATCTTTCCATGGTTTTAATGCAATTTTTGGTGCTGGTTTGGGGTCAGACCAAAGGAAAGAAATTTGAAATTCAAGGAGGAGGAAGAGAGAAGAGGAAGGACTCTTGAAGGAAGCTTGATTGTAAGGTAGTTTCTCTTTCCTTGTTGCTTCTTTTTCTCCTTCTTCTCTTCCATGGTGGGACGCCTAAAACAAATCCATGAAGAGGGAAGAGTTTTTATTTTATAATCCAAAAGAAAGCATCAAACTAGGCTATGGGAAGATGGAATACAGCAAAGAAATACATGAAAAACTAGTAAAACTCAAGTTGAAAACGTGTAGGGTGCTTAAATATAGTTTAAAATCTGGGTTGATTCAAGACTTTTTCATTATATGTGAATATTTGTTTGAGTTTCTAAGACTCCTAGGGAGCCTCTCAAGTGCCCCACCCATTAAGGAAAAATCCCAAACTCTATAGGTCTTTAATAGAAGCATAAATCAGTCAAGACCCTTAGAGATAACCAGAGGATGTTTTAAATGGTCCTAAGCTTGATTTGGGACTTTATAGGACTTTATATGATAAAAGAAGATAGGAGAAACCCTTAGGAAAAATTTAGAAGCCTTAGGTTGAGAGATGAGGCAATGGTTTCCATAATGTAACCTTATGAAGCAACATGAATCTCAGTTTGTGAAAGTAAGTGTGGGATGGCTTCAAGGACCTTAAATAAGGTCAAGAGGTCTAAATATGCAAAAGAATGGAACCAAGAATTTTACTTGTGGTAGTTGCTTCATTAGGTCATTAATGGAACCATATTGTGACAAATAGAATAAAGGGTAATCTTAAGAGTGAGTTAGATGTTATAACTTGTTCCAAAACTTATTCCAAGAGTATACTTATATGTTGTTTATTGTGAGTAGGCCAAGGAAATCCAACCCCACCTCCTTGTATTTGTGGAACCAAAAAGGAGAAGAAACTAGCAAAGTAAAGCTTGAATTTGCACCAAGGTAGCTCTCCACCTTTTCTAATTGCATTTTCTTGTTGCATATGCATCATTGTGTGCTTGTGTGTATGTTTATATGTTTGAGACATGGCAATTGATGCTATGTTGCTATTTTGGTACCAATATGCTTTCTTGGATGTCTTTGAATAGTGGAAATGGCTCATAAGGGTGAAGTAGTGCCAAAAGTCCCCTAATGTGGGTAAGGAGATGCCAAAAGTCTCATAGCATGGGTGAGACAAAGCTAAGAGCCCCTTAGATAGGTGAGGCTAAGTCAAAAGTCCTAAGAACCAAGAGTAAGACAATCCAAAAGTCCTAAAAATGGGGTGAGGTCAAACCAAAAGTCCCTAGAGCTCATTCTTATTCTTGACATGTGTTTGTGACATAAAAATGTGGAAATTGAATGTTTCATCGATTGAGTAGTTGCATACTTGTACCTTTGACATATTGTGTGCCTTAAAAATGTGCTTAAATAGGTGTATGAGCTATTAAGATTTAATGAATCTCACCCCCTCCTTTCTCTTATCTCATATAATCTAGGTGGAGTTCAAAATCCAAAGCATAGAAGCCAAGGAGTTTAAATCTCCATCTCTTGGCAAATCTTCCCATTTTTTATATACTAGGATTTCTAGAATGTCAAAAGATATATGTATATGTTATTTTTGAGCCATGACCCTTTGAATAAGTGTAAAACTATATAAAGATAGTATATGTATAAAAAATAGAGTTCAATGAATGGCATTGTACAATTTGACCCCTTGGAAGCCCATTTGTGCTTGTATGTTTATGGGAGTGGCATGATGAATTTGAGTTGCATGAGGATTCAGACCTTGTGAGAGGCTTCTTTATGCTACATTTATGCTTTCTAAATTGCTCAAATGTGTGTGGAACAATGTAAAGCTCATTTGGACCAAATTTGCCTCTTGTTAGAACCAAAAGTGCTATAATTTTGAGCTACAGCAAAGTCTGACCAAATGACCTCTTCTTGACTTAAAATTTTGTAAGCAATTAGATCTTGTCTAGAGCGTTTTAGGAAGCTAAAGATTAGGTCATTTGGAGGTATGTGAAATTTTCTATGATTTTTCAAAATTGGTATCAGAATTTCAGATTTGTACTAGTACTATTCATTTAGTTAGTTGTGAAATTGTGTCATCCGAGGGATAAACATAGTCCAATGGTTACAAAATTTTATAAACAAAAACTAGACATTCATAGTGACCTGTAGCAACTAGAAGCACCTCATTTGGATGTCTGAGCTAAGAGATATGAATTTCTGGAACAGCAATAGTAGCGTAGCAAGACTTGAGTTATTGTTCCATTGAATTCCAGTGGCTGAATGTACTTGCTCTGGTCTAAATCTATTTTTACCATAAATATAACATCCATAACTTTCCAAATTGAAATCATTTTCATGAATTGGATTTTTGTGAAATTAATTTGACGTTTTTAAAGTTTAAAGCAAACACTTGCATCGGTACCAGTAGTTGTCCAAACCTTTGCCCATTTTCACATGTCAAATGCTTTTTTTGTTATGTTTCATGGCTTAGACATATTTTTGACATAAAGTAGACATTTTTATCTTTCCATAATGTTTAATAATTCATGATTTCAATTTTTCTAGAATTAGTTATGAATTTTGAACCTTCATATTAGTAATCTAAACTAGTAACCCAGATAGCAACGACCTTAGTGGCTTTTTAGATGTCAAATTTTCCCTCCTTAATGATTCATGAGCTGAAATTATTTTTACTATGGGGCAGACATCTAAAGCTTTCTAGAATAGTAAAGTTTGTTGGCTTTCAATTTTTGTAAATTTAGTTATGAATTTTCAAAGTTGTAACTAAAAAACTGAAATTTTGGCCGAAAATAATAGTGTGAGTTTGATACTCCCCTTTGAATTCCACGAGTTTAGGCAAACTTTGGTGATGTAAATGAGTTTTATTTATATAATTAAATATGAGAATGTGATGTATGAACTCATAGGATCCGCATGACACCGAATGAAAGTTTCATACGCAATGCAACGTGAAATAAGGCATTATTTTAATGTCATTTTTCCATTCCCTTTGTGTAATTCATAATGTGAGACTTAGAAATAATCGGAAGCAAGCTAGAAATATACATGTTTCATCTGGAGAAGTAATGCACCTGAATCATTTCTATCATTGTAACCCAGAAACCAAAGAGCTAAACCAATGTATAAATATGTGGAGTAATGGGATGTGCAAGGGCAAATTCAAATTGGGTAAGTATGTTGTTGCAACAACTAAGGAATATCAAGTATGGCTTAAGGAAAGGACCAAGGGCATTAATCTCTCTTTTAGACCCCATAATCCTTTATAGAGTAATAACTTGCAAACAATCAATGAGCAATCATCTAAATAATTAGATGATAAAAAAGAAGAGTTGAAAACTTTAGAAGAAGAAAGTAAAAAATGTTTGGAAATCTTGGCTCAAGTGCAAAATGAATGTGCTATCTTGTAAAAAGAGGCTACTAGAATAAAGAGACAAAAGAGACACATAGAGACTGCAAAAATGAGTATATTGAGAGACGAAAACATGAAGTTGAAAGTTGTTGTGGAGGGCACACTAAAACATGTGAAAGAGAATGATAGAAGGATGCAAAATAATAAAGCATGACAAGTTGTTAAAGAAAAAGATACACTTGAAAGACAAATACAAAAACTCAAGTCGAGTGAGCTTTAAGGGTGTTCACCGAGTCTAAAAGCCCAGTGGGCCTGGTGCCACCCAGCCAAATTTGGCCGAGTTGGGCCGGGCATAAAAATTTTTTTGAAAAAAATTTAGGGCTAGGGCGAGCCACAAAATCGGGCCGAGTTAGGCATCGGGCCAACCTTTAAGGCTATGTTGGCTCAACTTGACCCGAAAAATAATTTTATTTTTTAAAAAATATTTGTTTATGAAGATTTATATCAAAATTTTAATTTTTTTAAAGATAAAATATAATTTTATAAAAACTTATATAAAATTTTTTTAAGTATTATTTTATAATTTTAATGATAAATTTAGGTTGGCCATAAAAAATATATTAGTTTAATTAAGTCTAAAAAATAAAAAAAAAATTAATAAAGATTTATATCAAAATTTTAATTTTTTAAAGATAAAACACAATTTTATAAATATTTATATAAAAATATATATTTTAGATTATTTTACAATTTTTATAATAAATAAAAAAATGTAGGGTCGCCTGATTTAGCCCAACCCCGCCCAGTATTAAATCGGGCCGGGCTAGGGGCAGGCATCGGGCTTCAATTTTGAAGCTCTTTTAAAATTGGGACGAGCATCGAGCAAGGCCAAAACTCTGCCCGGCCCAGCCCACGTACACCCCTAGTGAGCTTTAATAAGAAATTAAAGTATTGACTAAGTAGTTGGAATAGAGGATGAATGAGTTAGTTATGATTAAGGTTAGTTATGCAATAACAATTTAGAACCTAATAGAACAACTCAATCAATGAACTGAAGTTGCAAAAGCTTGGGAGACTCTTTTCATTGAACAAGTAATAAAAAAGGATAAGTGGATTGTGTAGTTAAGGAAATTAATCATCTTAGCTAATGCAACCATCCCCTAATTTGCAAACACATTTAAAGAAGTTGAGGGCATAGTCGATCCATTGAATAGACTAGTATAAATATTCGAATTCCTTTCATTATATAAAAATATTATAGCAAAGCTGAAAAATGGTATCAATTATTAGCTTTGCAAAGTGTCACTATAAATCATATGTTTATTTTATGAAGTTTAAAAATCTCCTTATGCAATATGTTCTAACTTGCCTAAAGACATGTTTCAAATTTTCTTTTCTTTTATGCAATAAGCATTTGAGAAAAAACGAAGGATGGCTCAAATATATGCCAAAATGCAACATTGAGTATACAATGATCTGAATCCTTTCTTGTATCAATTTTTAACTTTGACTCTTTATGAGAACCAATAAGTTCCTTTAAGAAATCAAAAGGCCCAATGTTCCTCATTCATTATGCCAAAATTAATACATCTATTAAGTCAACCAAATAGAATTGCATTAACCCATATTAATTTCATGTTAAAAATCTTGGAATTTATAAAAAGTAGGATTTTTGGTCTTTTGCAATATAAAAAGTCAACTTGAGGTAATATTTAAGTCCAAAAAAATTCATAAACAACAAAAATAAAACATATTTCATAGTCTAGTAAATAAAGTGATTGAGATAGACCAAGGATAAAGGATTGAAAGTGTGCTAATTTACAAGTTAAAAGGGAGTAGTCTCATAAAGATTTGATTTTCAAATAACTTCATGTCATTTGTTCATTGGATAATGCTTGTTTGGTCAATACCATTATATCTAGCCAAAGTCCAATACTAGTAGAAGTTGATTATGAACTTGCTTTATTTAACTTCATCAATACAATAATAATGTATTTTTTTTCCATTCTTATGCATCCTTGCATTTCATCGATTATATTGACAAACCTTATTCCTTTGCCAAAAAAAAAAAAGCCATAAAACCACCCAAAAAAAATCATATGACATTCTTAATAAACACCTTCAATTGATGCGAAGAAGGTTTAAAGCTAATGATAAGCCCCAATATTTTTTAAAAATAATAAAAGATATAAATGCACGTCCCACAAGCAAGCTATGCTCAAGATATATGACACTTTTTATCTCCCCAAACACAAAAGAGTTATCCCTAGTCACTTTAATTGAGTCAAGAGTAATGCTTATTTCTTTCACCTAGTCACCTTGCTAACCATTTTGAACTTGCAAAAGCCTTCAAATATCACAATATGGATTAAACCTAGGAAAAAATGGGAATTCAATAAAAAGAAGAGCACCCTTGGTGTTACAATGAGTTTTCTCAAAAGGAAAAGGAAAGAAATAAAATGTGAAGGAGACAACATTATTAAAGAAAAGTGAAAAAAAAAGAGAGAAAATTGAAGTAGCAAAATCCTTAAAGAGGAGGCTTTAATTGAACAAGAAATTAATAAAGAAAAATCTTTCTAGATAAAGGATTTTGCAAAACTTGAAATCAAAGGAGCAAAATCCTCTAAATGGAAACCCAAGAGGCAATAAGTCCTACCAAGACTACATGGCTACTAAAGCAAAATTCTCATTATTTACATGAATGTTTAAGCCTATACATCATGATTTCTTAAGCCAAAATTTTACTTATTAGACCATATTACAACCTTTGGCCATCCTCTCTTATTAAGTGAATTTTGATATAAAATCATGTTAGAGAGATAGGCAAGGAAGATTAATGGAAGAATTCATAGAGGCATGGTAATTTTAAGCTTAATATCATTTTATTTCATAAACCTATTTACCAAAACCATATTACAAGCATTAAAGGTCCTTGTTGAGATTTGGCTTATTTCAAAATAATTAGGGCAAATTTTCTTGGAAAAGCATGATTTCAAAATTAATATAATTGAGACTAGGGCAAAAGGGATAACTCAAAGTGAAATATTTTACCTCATCAATTATGCTTTTTTTCAAATAGAATAATTCAAATCAATAAATGGGTTTTTCCCTATTCCATCATATCCATTTTCTTTTCATTTCATTTCTTTATTGTTCAAAGGGAATACTTTAAATCTAAAATTGGGGCATTTTCCTATTCTATCACATCCTATCTATTCTTTAGACATTTCATTACTCTACTTCAAATCATCTTACATGATCATATGCATGACCATTCCTTGCATTCCTTTGATCTTGGGGTCCATTTCTTTCCCAAACTCATAACTTTGTGTCTTTTAATATGTGATTATAATAACATTGCTAAATAAAGTAAAAACATATTTTACTTCTCGACATTTCATGCATTAACAATGAAAAGTTGATTAAAAAAATATTATTATGTCAAGTTAATAATCTTAAGTTGGGGAAAAGGAATTTCCTTAAGAAAACTTAAGAGAAAATAAGTCAAAATAAAAATCTTGGATATTTTCAACTATGAACACTCCTTTAAGGGCATTTTCATTTGGCCAAAAATTCTTTCAATAAAATCATTCATCTAAGTGACTTTCCTCATGATGACAAGTAAAGATTTTCCTAAATGCAAATGACTAAGAAAATCCTACATTTTATACATTTTAAGCATTTTCATGCATGACGTGCTTGCATGAACTTTGTGTGCATAAGGAGACATGGTCTTCCTTTCCTGTTCAACTTATAAGACATCTTGGAGACTAATTCTCAATGTTCTCAACTTTCTAATGAAGCCATGCCTCCTAGAAATGTTGTCTTTGAATTTTAAATTTTTTTCTCAAGAAATGTTTTCAATTGATACCCTTAGGAAATAAGCTTTCCACTCAAAATGGGGTGAATAAGAACAAAGCATTTAAGCACAAAGAATGAAGAATCTTGCATTTTATAAAGTTAAACATCTTACATGCATCATGCATCTCATATGTGTGTTTACATTACATTAAAATAAGTTCCCATTCATATTAGGGCAAATCAAGAACAAAAGTTCCAAATAAAAAACCAAAAAGAAAAAATCTTGCATTTTACAGAATAAAAGCATCCCACATGCATTTTCCTTCTTGTATGTGTGCATACATTGCATAAAACAAGGTTGTCATTCATACTAGGCAAAAGAAGAAAAAAACTTCCAAGTATAAGGATAAAAAAATCTTGTACAAAAAAAATTTTCAACATGCATCATGCATCCCACATATGTATATACATTGTATGGGACTTCTTTGATCATAAAGCATCTATCAAACTATGGATTGCATTCCTATTTTGCAAATGTACCTTATTTGTGGTCAAAGTCTTATCCACGTCATATGAGGCATTCATTTTTGTTAAAGTCCTATCTACATTATTAGAAGTCTTCATTTTTTGTCAAAGCCCTGTCTACATTATAAGCACTTTCTATCTTATGTCTAAGCCTTATCCACGTTGCAGGCACTCCTTACTTTCAATCAAGTTCTACTCCCAACCATAGGCACATTTACATTACTTTCAAAGCCCTGTAAAGATAGGCACTTTTTCAAAGGCTAGCAAAGATGGGCACCCCTTTTAAAGCCTTGTAATGGTAGACATTCTTTTCAAAGCCCTGTAGTGGTAGGTACCCTTAAAGCCCTATAGTGGTAGTGTAATGACCCTAACTTTAAATTATAGTAATTAAGGTTAAAGATGTAATTAATAATCATAGATTCGGGTTACAAGGCATTACGACCACTTACATTATGAAAATACGGGGAAAATTTGAACCTTAATGTTATTAGAGTCATCAACCATAGAGTTACTAACACTTACGTATATCAGGGAAAATAAATATTCATTTATAAGCCTTGATTCTATTACCTATCCAGTTCAACTCACATGAATCTTCTATCACTACTTATAAATCATCCCTTGAGGTTACCATGTGAAAAATCAAGATTTCCTAGCCAATATAAGGGTTTCAGGATGTTCGCCGCAGCTAAATTACTCTTAGCCGCGGCCAATTACCCTCGCTTCACCTCCACAAATTTCATGCATTTTGCCACGGCCAAATACCCCTTTAACCGTAGCCAAATACCCTCTGGAACACTCCCAAACTTGCTTCTCAGACTTAGTCACAGCTAACTTCCTTATCCACCGCTGCCAATTTCTCTCTGTTTTCTTCCCTGGCAGGTTCGCCACATTTGGGCGAGGCCAATTAAATGTTGGCCGTGGCCAATTCCTCTTTGTTACCATTTGGCCGAGGCCAATTAAATGTTGGCTACGACCAATTCCCTTTTGTCCTTATAACTCCTAAAATTTTATTTCATGCTCTCCAATTCCTCCTCTAGCAACCCTCTAGGCCACTTTAACTTAGTTTGTGAAGATTTAATATCTTTCTTTTACCTAATCTACTTAACACATCTATCATTACACATTTAAAACCCAAATGTGGATCCTTGACCCTCTAACCACTCTAAACTAGTGAATTCATAGATCAATGATAGCACGTGTATTCTGGTCACAAGGTGCATGGGGTTAATGCTTAATGTTCATACAATATCAAATCACTTATCCATTATTAGCTAATTACAATCAAAATGTTCAATCCTATGGTAATTAAATTACATATACAGTCCCTATACTTGGCAACTCATGATGCAATGCAGTAATGATACAAAACTAGCAATTTAATTATAATACAATTTGACAATGTTCCCAAACCTATGTGTTATCAAATCATTTAATAATCTTCCATTAATTTTCTCCTTGCCACTAAGAGGTCCAGTCCTTGAAAATGTTAGCCCACAATGGGGTGAGATATACAATCTCAGTAACAAAAAGCAATTTCCATATATATGTACAAGTTAATCAATCCAATGCAATTTCATGTTATCAATACCATAATCATCAATTCAATTCACAAATGAACTAGTTGAGTTACCAATGACTACTGTCCTATACTAGCAATCATACACAACATGTTAATGGCTAATAACACCGGAAGAGGTCCGTCCATGGCATCTACTCCATAATGAGTATAACCAGGGCTCAGTGTATCTGGGGTTTGATCATAACCCGGTCTTCGATCGAAACACATGCACGGGTGGCAGCCGCACCACAACTCCACCAGGGACTCACAAGGTCCAATTACAATAACAGTCAAATAGTCAACCAGTCATTTAGCATTTCAAAGTCAAGTATGTGTAACAAATAGCAGATTAACATGAACATATACGTGGAATTAGGAAAATAACCCCAGTTACCTCAATGAAACCAATTACTCTTCCCTTAGCTACCAAAATAATCCAAATACACATCAAGCCTATAACAAGCATAATTATCATCATTTCAAATCAAAAAATCAGATATCCAAAGAGTTGAACTATTAATGACTGCCTAAAGGTTACTCACCTAATTACTAAGAGATTTAATTTTGGATTCCAACTTTCCTACACCAGAAATTGCCATAGTTCACTCCAATTTCTGGGTAATTTCACATGAAACTAAAGCCTATATCATAGGTCAACTATAGGGGTCCCAAACTAACAGAAAATGTATCAAAATGGGAAGGAGATACTTGCTTAACAACACCCATAGCCTCAACCTCCGAAAATCCACCATGGAAGCACCAAAATTCGCATTTCAGTCATCAAGCCAAGAAAATTCAATTTTCCACCATTATCTCCTTGTAATTTCGCACAATAACAGAACCCATTATGATAATCCATCTTTAGGGGCATTTTCTAACAAAGTAATACACAAAATGAAAAGGAAATGCTTACCTAATCATCCCCCTAATGAAAATGAAGAGGAGAATGAGAGGGACATGTTTTATATAGATTACCTTAGCCAAATCTTCCTCTAGAAGTGAGAAATGGTGGAGGAATGCAGAAAAACCCTAACCTCCCTCTCAACCTCCGAATTTTCTTTTGTGTTTTTATGTTCTGTAGAATGGGGGAGGAGGCTAAGTGTATTTAGGGTTTAGTTGTGTTTAAGTTGGGTCATAAATGGGTTGTGGGTTGACTTGAAGGCCTAAATCCTCATGGGTTCTGATTTTTATACTTGTTAGGCCTTATTTCATGAGTTGGGCTGCAAAAATTTGATTGGGTTAGGCCAAGTTCTATAAGTCAATCTAACTTGGGTCTGCATAATGTGTGTTGGGCTAACTATAAAAGCTCATGTAAATTGGGTTTTGGACCTCTATTTCACTAAATCAAATTGGGTTATTGCTAGGTGATCTCTCTTGGCCCAAGTCTCATGATAAGGAGTTGGGTTTGCATCTAGAATCATTGGGCCTCCATAAATCTTTATCCATGGCTTACTAAAATAAATTTTGGGCCCAAATTAAGCCTTAACTCAATTGAAAATTTAAACCTATATTAATAGCTTTATTTCTCTGTAAATTTCCATTCATATAGTTTACCTAATTATTCCATAATAATTATTTTTAATTATTCTAAATACATTATTAACACCTTAATTAATTTTGGGGTATTATAGGTAGGCACTCTCAAAGCCATATAATGACAAGCACCCTTAAAGCCTCGTAATGGCTGGCATTCTCAAAGGCTAGCAACAAATAACACCCTTTTAAAGCCCTGTAATGATAGGTACCCTTAAAGCCTAATAATGGCTAACACCTTTAAAGCCTAGTAATGGTTGACACCTTCATATCCTTATAACAATAGGAACCCTTAGAGCCCAATAATAGTTGGCACCCTTT
Organism: Erythrophleum fordii; assembly: GCA_032878935.1. Classification (NCBI taxonomy): domain Eukaryota; kingdom Viridiplantae; phylum Streptophyta; class Magnoliopsida; order Fabales; family Fabaceae; genus Erythrophleum; species Erythrophleum fordii. The sequence goes on along the minus strand of JAVQMF010000054.1, from coordinate 21,948,198 downwards.
TTAAAGCATTGTAACAGCGAACACCCTTAAAGCCCAACAATGGTTGATACTCTTTTAAAGCCCTATAATGATAGGCACCCTCAAAGCCCTATTACATAGGCCCTTTTCAAAGTCCTATTATGTAGGCCCTCTTCAAAGTCTTATTACACAAGCCTCACTCCCAAGCCTTGTTACTTATGCCCTTTTTAAAGCATTATTAGCAAGGCCCCTTCAAAGCCTTGTTACATAAGCCCTCCTTCAAAGCCATGTTATGGAGGTCCCCTTCAAATCCCTATAATGTCAAGCACCCTTAAAAGCCCAGTAACAACTAGCACCGTTAAAAACCTTATTACATAAGCATTGTAACAACCGGGAAAAAGAAAAGAAAAGGAAAAGAAAGAAAGTAGAAAGCTGAAAATTTTCGGAATCCAGAATTTTTGCCAAGTCCTCTCGCAATAGCGAGAAATGGTCTCGCTACAGCGAGAGAGCTTGTTCGCAACAGCGAAGGCGATTCTAGCTATAGCGAGTGCGGGCAGCAGTCCATACAGAAACCAGGGGGCAGCTCGCCGTAGTGTACGCCATAGCGAGAGTGAGGTCTGGAACTGACGCGAGTCCGCCGTAGCGAAGGTTACACCTCGCCATAGCGAAGCCAGATAACACGAGCTCGCTATAGCGAAGGTTAATTTTCGCCGTAACGAGGGTCAGTCCGGAAGAGAGTAAATAGCGAGAATTAGACTTCATTAAATGCCCAAACTCATTTCTTCTCTCATTTCTGCCCTAGACTTCGACCCAAGGAGAGAAAAAGGCGTGGAGAGTGACAGAGACCAAGAGAAGGAGGAAGAGCAAGAGAAAGGTAAGTAAATTTCTCCCATTTCTCCTTAGAATCTGGATCTCCTCCCTTTGCCCTCTCTTCCTATGATTTTGTTTGTGAAAATGGTTAGATTTTGGGCATGGGTCAGAAGAAGGAAAGTGAAAAATACCTTTGAATCTTTGTGTTTTCTTTGAAAATGTTGTTTCCACTACCATGGGAGCTTAAGGGAGAGAAAGAGTTAATGACATTTTAGAGAGAGAGAGAGAACTCTAGGTTCTGGTATGTTAGGAGAGTTTGATCTGAAGATCACATTATAAGAGTGTAATTGCATGCTTTTGTGTGTCTAGGCTCAAGAGAAATACCTCCATCAAGGTGTGATTGTGAACTTAAGAAAGGAGAAAAGGAATTGAAAGGAAAAGCTAGTGTTGACCTTGGCTGATAAGGTAGCTCTCTTTTCCCACTCTTTCTTATTGCATTCTTGGATGTAATAGTCATTGTATGTTTATGTATATGCTTGTTGTGTGGAATATGCCATATGCTATTGCTTTGATGCATTGATGCCAATGTGCTTGTGTGATGAATTGTGAAAATTGCTCGGGTGAGGTAGTGCCGAAAGTCCTTTGAGATGGGTGAGGTAAAGCCGAAAGTCCCTTGAGATTGGGTGAGACAAGGCCAAAAGTCTCAACCGAGTGAGGCTGAGTCGAAAGTCCCTAAACTCGAGTGAGACCATCCAAAGTCCCTAAACTCGGGTGAGGCTAGACCAAAAGTCCCTGGAGCCCATGTTTGGCATTGTTGTGATTTCCATAGCATGTACAACGTGTGTTGGATGTTTGAGAATGGCTAAATGCTTATTCACATGCTTTGACTTATTATATGCCTTGATTGCTTACTTGATTGAGTGCATGAGCTACTGAGATTCCCTGAATCTCACTCCTTCCCCTCCCAACTTAACATGCTAGGTAGAGCACAAGGAGAAGCAAGTGCACACCAAGGAGCCTAGGAGCATGCTTAGCTAGATATTAGCTTATTTTAGATATTTTGATGTAATTTTGATGTAAAGAGGTGTCAAAATGAATATGCACCTTCTATTTTTGAGATGTAAAGGTTGTAACAAATGTAAATGTATGAAAAGATGATGTATGAACTATGTTTATAGCCAAAGTAATGGAAATGAGGGTTTTGCCCCTTTTTATGAATGAATGTGATAGTGTATATTTGGCCATAGCATAGCGAGTTTGGAATGTATGTTAATTTAGACTACATGGACTTGTTATATATCCTAGTTTTATGCTTTCAAACTTGTCCATGAGCAGCTAGAACATGTGAGAGGTCTTTTGGACCCATTTTGGACCTTTTGGGTGCCAAAACCGGTATTTTTGAGAGCTCCGTCAAAGTATGACCGGATGAGCTCCTCTTGCCATGAAATTTGGCATGCCTCTAGAGTTTGTAGAAAGCTTCTTGAGAAGCTAAAGTTGGTAATATTTGGAGGTCAAAAGAATATTTGGTGAATTGTTGAAATTGGAAAAAATCCATGGTTTGTACATGTACTGTTTCATTAGGTCCGAAAATGAAACCATGTCATTTATAGACCAAGCGGTAGCCAAATGTCATGAAATTTTATACACATAAACTAGAAAACCACAGTGACCTATACCAACTAGAATCACCTAAATCGGAGGTCTGTAGAGAGAGAACGAACCGTCTGAAGTTCTGTATCAGCATCAGGGAGCCCATCTGACCTCTGTTACTGTTTCATCAGTTTTCGAGGTGTATGAGCTACTGAACTGATCTGGACTTATTTTTTTCCTCTAGTAGACTTCCGTAGCTTTCCAAATTGGTATAGTGTGCCCAGATTGGATTTTTGTGGATTTAGTTATGATTTTCCAAAGTTAGAGCCAAAATATGACTTTGGGGCACAAGTGAGAAAATGCATTTTTCTGGTTTTAGGCTCTATACCTGTGGCTTATGGTTTAAAGTATGAGTTGTACAAGTGGAGTTTGAGTTGAGAATATAAATGATGGGTTCACAGGACCCACGGGGCAGAAGTTGAGTGTATGAAACCCCATTTCATAGCATGAAAATGCCACGGATTGGTATTGGTCCTTTGGAAATCATATGGAACCGAGCCTAGTGAGAGGCTAGATAGCGGTAGTAGATTAAGGTGTCACAAGCATCCTTTATTTTATTGTGTTATTTCATATATTTTTAGCTCTTTAGTCAAAATATGTGTTTCTAACTTTACTTATTCTTAGGTCGAGAATCTTGAAAGGATGTTTTTTTATTTTCTCACTCAAGGAACAAGTAAAGAGAGGCAACCTATCAATAACATATTTTGCCTGGGTTGCTTCTTTCATTTATCTGTATCTTTTTAAATTATCTTTGGTTCAATATGTTTTTAGTTTAGTTGTATTAGGGGGTTTGTTAAACCTAGTTCAAACTAATCAAGTCCTTAAGTCTAGTTGGTCTAGTAGTGTCAGAGGTAACCAATTCATTTTAAACAAATTATATGTTCTCGTCTTTACTTTTCCTTAGGTAGGAATATTAAAAATTATCTTTTCACTACTCCTACCTAGAAACAAGTAAAGAAAGGTAACCCGTTAACATAATATTTCTGTCTATATCACTTTTTCCTATCATTTCTTTTATTAAGCCTAGTTCAATCAAGTTGTGTTTTAGTTTAAGCCTAATTCAGTCCATTTATGCATAATAGATCAAGTCAACTATAGTTTAGTTGTGTTAGGGTTTGCTAGATTAAGTTTAGTGAGTCCAATTTAGTTAAATCCACCAACCTAAGTTTAATTTAATCTAAATGGGTCTATAAAGTAAAGTTTAGTTTAATTAAATTGTGTTTGTTAAATTAAGTCCAATTGTATCAAGGACAATCAAGTCATCTTAGATAAAATACATGTTTTTATCTATACTTATTACCTAGGCAAGAATATTAAAAATTGTATTCTCACTATTCTTACCTAAGAAACAAGTAAAAATGAGCAGTTGTGAATATCATATTTTATGCAAGTAAGTCCAAAAATATAAAATATATATTAAGTTAAAAATATTATTTTTGGTTTTTCTTTTATTTCTGAGTCATTTCTACTATTGAGGTTATTTTAATTTTCATGTTTTTTTGTTAACTGGTATCAAGTTTAATTTTTGGGTCAATATTAATTTAATTTTATGTCAATACAATAACACAAAAAAGATTAAAAAGAAAGATAGAAAAAAGCCCAAGATAAAAGCCCTTAATGTCTTTGCTTTTATACCCATTTCATCTTAAGAGCAAGAAGGAAAAATGGCTCAAAACTTATTACTTGAAAGTAAAGGCATTCCTCTCATCCTTTCCTAAAAAGCAAGACACATTGGAAATATGAAACTCTCAAGAAAAAAAAATGTATTATCTCTTATCTTAGGAGGTGAGAATTGAAGAATGATTTGAAAATCTCTTGTAAAAAATACACTAATGTTTGGCTATAAAAAGTGAAAGAAAAGCATAATTAAGGAGCGGCAACCAATTTTTAAGAGAAAGCAAAAGGATGAAACATTAAACATAAGAGGGGAGAGAAGTAGGAATTGATGCTATGTTTTGGTACTCTTCAATCTTGATTAATGGGAATGGCACCATTCTTTAAAAAAATTAAAAAATGTATATTATGCCCTTGTCATCATTACTTAACAATATCTATATCTTTTTATTATTTTTTAAATAGGGGTACAAGTGTCATTACCTATCCCACCTACTTGCTTTTTTCTTTCCTTTCCATTCCTTTAATCTTCTTTCTTGCATACCAAACACAATTTGAGTGAAGAAACTAAAAGAGGAGACAATCTAGTCAAACAAAAGAGATGAAGAATTAAAGGTGACTTTTGCATGTCTCTACTTGTTGAGGAATTAGAATATGTTTCTAAGCATACTACCTTTGTTCAATATCTTGAGTTGCATTAAAGGAAAGAATAAAATCTAGAAATAGCAATCTAGAAATAGTTTCTTTTCCATGTATCTTGATTCTTTGTGAAATTGGGTGAGGTCCAAAAAATTCCCTTTTACTCAGATTTTGTGTTCTAGCTTTATGTGATATTGAGTAAGGTCCAAGCATGATAATTTAATTTGTAATTATATCTCAACAATCTATGAATCAAATTTGTCAAAAGAAGCTGGTTAGAAATAGTGTTCATGTTTTATTTCTTTGAGTTGTTGGCTTGCATAAAGAAATACTAGAAATAATCATATGTTGTTGTAGGAATCTTATTGGCATGGTTATAATGAATTCAATTGTTGGAGTCCTTTCCCATATGGCTAATTTTTTTGATCATATTAGTTTGTAGAGAAAACTAAATTTTTGGAGTACTTTGCTGTTTTGTCCATTTTATTTTTATATCTATAATGATGCTTTATTGTCATTTTGGGGACTTCAAGGATTTAACTAATATGCTTGGTTGACATTAAGTTACAAACTATATTTCTTACTAAAATCATGAATGAAAATACCATCGTAATTAAAGATCTCTCCTTGTTGTGAGTTTGTGGTTGAGTCACTTTCACCAAATGTATATACTTGGGATTAGAATTTTGGATGCATGTTAGAACAAGGAGCTTTATGATGAAAGTGTGGCTCATTATTTATCTTGGTCTTAATTTCAATTGGATTCGTTTGAATCAATATTTTTAAAACTAGATTAATTATTAAGTAAGTGGAGACATTAATTCATAATTTATTAATTTGATCATGATTAAACCTTGGTTGAACTAGAAATATTAAATACATATTTTAAATTTTATATATATTAAAATTCTAATATAACAAATAAATACTAATAAATTTTAAATATTTAATTACTAATTACATATTTCTTAAAAAGTTATTTTTGAATTGAAAAATGAAAACTAGCTATGATTAAAATTGAAAAATATTTAATATTGAACTTTTAGGATTTTTAAATTATTTTAAGGTTCTACTTATCATTAAAAAAATAAAAAAATAAAAGGCTTAGAAATAATAAATTAAAAAAGTAACTTATCAAATAAAAAAATTTTGACCAAATTAAAAATATAGTTATAAATAATATATATTAGTTTATATGTATTTACATATTATATATATAATTTTTATTATATTATTTTATTTAAATGTTTGCGTGTGTGCGTGTATTAAACATCACATAGTATGATTGAAGGAGGTGTGTGGTATGGAGGATAAGGTGCTAAGTAACTTTTTGGAGGGTAGGTTAGTTCAAACCTGTTCTTGACTCACTTTGACTAGGTACATTGTGCTATTTTTTTCTTTATTTTAGTTTCAATTTTACTTTTAGTTTTTACAGTTTGTCATGTGTGTTAAATCTTTTTTGTAATTCCAAAAAAATTATAAAAGCTTAAAAAAATAAGAAAAGGGAAAAAATTGAAGACAATAAGAAACTAAGATTAATTTGATTTTTACAAATAAAAACACATAAACTAACTCCAAGTTTGTGAAATTGGGTTTATTTTTGTTTGTCATTATTTTCATAAAAAATAAATTGAAGTCTCAAACCAAGTGACATATGGTTCTTTACACCATTCAAATTACATGGGCTTTCATCCTTTCCCTGGGCCTAAGTTACTTTCTTAAGTCAAGTATGCCTTTTATATTGACATAGATCCAAGGCCTTTATATTGATATACTAGCAAAAAGTTGTGCATTAACAAAACAAGTTCATAAAGCTTTGCAAACATTACACATGATATTGGGAGTTGTACTGGGAGTTGTACAAAACAATGTTTTTTAAATTAGATTGGCCATTGAACTAGTGAAGTCACTGGTTCATGATTCATTAGTTTAACCATGATTAAACCATGGTCGAACCGATGATGATTAAATAAATATATATATATATATATATTTTATATATTAAAATTTTAAGATAATAAATAAAAACAAATAAATATTAATACATTTTAAAACATGTTATGAATAATTATAGATAAAAATAAATCAAAACCAACATAATTTTTAATTTTTAATTTTTTTTAAAATAAATTTACTTAATTTTAATAAAAATTATATGAATTTTATTTTATTTTTTATGTAATATATTAAAACTTTGCAAATAAGTGCAAGATAACAATGTTGCTTTAATGGCAAGGTGCTATTTAGCTATATAAGTGGTCACGAGTTCGAACAAGTCTTTGGTCCATTTTGCTTTGCTAAATGAAATAGAATTATAATAAATATTAAATGTTACATATCATGATTGAATATATTCACTACCTCAATGGAGGAGGCATTCTTCTTGCTCAAGGGAGGTAGAGGTTTAAGACGTGGAACATTACAATTTTGCATAAATAATGTAGACTGGTTCAACCATGACTTCAAAGTCAATTTTTACCCCAAACCGTCTAGTTTAACTTGATTTTTGACCAAGTTTGACCAATTCTGAGCCAAGCCAGTTTTGAGGTACATTTGATCGAACAAGTGGCCAATTTATTAGTTTTCCAGTTTAACTAGCCAGTCCTGTCTGGTTCGGTTCTGATAAGCATGGTACAAAGTGTTTCCTAAACTACTATAATTTGATAATGGATTTATATCTCATCTAGCTTCTTCTTTAAGGGAGTTTCACTATCCTCCAAAGAAGTATCATGAATTTGCTTTTGCATCTTTCCAATTTCAGTGTTCAACCTTGTAATTTTCATATGGGACTATATTAAAGTTCATAATTGAAAATGAAAATTAAATGTTGTAAGCAGATCAAACATAAATTAAAGATCTCTAGAAGCTCTAAGAAATTCACAAAATCTATAATTTTAAGCCATGTATTAGTAACTATCACATAATAAGATTAAAAAATAAACACACTATTTTATGGTAAAAAGAAAAAAGAAAATTATTTTTTTTAATGAATAAGTTAACCAAATTAATTAAAAAAATCAATGGCAATGATTGATGGCTATCAAAACTATAAGACTATGTTTTTAGCTTTATGAATCTAGCACTATAATAACTGGTAATCCAGAAATTGAATTGAACCCAATAAATTGAAAAAGGAGCACCCTAGGGCAAGGAAATTAGAGCCTAAATGAGACTAGGATGTTAATTAGTATAACTAAGAGTGTGGATTACAGCCTAAGGTTAGCCCGAAATTAGAACTAAAATAGCCAAACAGAAAGCTACAAATGCTAGTGGCATTTTCGTAATTTCAAGTAAGTTTTAGAAATCTCAAAAGAGAGATTTTTAAATAGAAAATTTGAGTTTCACAAATTTCTTAGAGGCCTCAAAAATCATAGGAACTCCTAAAATAGTCAAAATCGCTCTGGTTCAAATTTTATAGTATTAGTTGACCAAAAATTTGACTGAAACATTTAGTAAGGTTTTAAATCTAATTTGGATAAAACAAAGCCATTTTATGAATTATAGGACCTAAACTTTATGATGGAAAAAACGGCTCTAAAAAAGGAGTTGAAATGAGCCCAAAAGAAAAAAACTAAGATGGGGGACTAAATTGTAATTTAAAAAGTTACATAAATGAATCCTTAGGCTTTTTAAAACACGACCCTCTCTTCTCTATCCCTCATAACCAACTTGCTTTTGCTCTAAACAGATTCTAAGGCAGTCTTGAGTGGCGCACCAAGCAAGAGAGTAAGGAGAAGAAGATGCAAGGCAAAAAGTGTAAGATTTCCTTACTTTTTCATGTCTTCTCTTTCACCAAAGCTCTTTCTCCTCTCTTCTCCCATGGTTTTAATGGTTTATTTGGACATGTTTTAGGGCTGGTCTAGTAAAGGAGAAGGAGAATTTGGGAGAGATCTTGAAAGCACAAGAAGAAGCACTTGAAAATCTTCTAAATAAGGTAATTCTCCATGGCTAAAGCTTGTTCCTCTTGGTTTTTCTTTTTCTTTACCTTTTTGGTCAAAATAAGGGGAGATGTTAAATACTTTATCTCAACTTAGACTTGATAGGAATGGGGTTTTGAAGCCTAAGGAATCTAAGGAAGCAAATATAATTCAAAAAGAACCATTAGAGAATAACTTATGGCTCTTAGGATTTTGGATGCACCTTGGCAATTATAAAACTTTCTAATAATGAGTTCTTAAAGTGTGTATGAGTTCTTAGGATATTTAGGAAGCTTCATGGATGGCAAATTCCTTAGGAAAATGAAGAAAACTCCATAGGCCCTTAAATGGTGTATATGTTTCGGCCAAGATGAATTTGTACACTTAGGAAGATTTTTCTTTGATTCTAAGGATAGAAATGGCTTAGCTATGAATAATAAATACCAAAGGAACCATTGGTTTGAATTTAGAAATCATATTTTGAAAGTTGGAAGTTAGGTTCCCTTTTTAAGACATAAAAAAGCAACTTGAGTTTAGCTCCTTGGAGTAAGTTTGTGATGACTCTATTAAGTTTGAATGGAGTCATATGACTTAAATTGAGTGAGAAATTGAAACCAATATCTTGAATTATATGAGTTACTTCATTATACCTTGTATGAAATCATAATGGTGGCATAAACTAGAGATAGCTTGTGTAGAGTTTATGTGAGGTTAGAGATAGTTCCATTGATATATTTGTGTCTTATTTAATGTGTCTAGACCAAATGAACCAAGCTCCTCCTAAGTGTGGGTGTGAGACCGAAACAAGGAGGTAGGAATCAAAGGAGGAAATTGTGTTTTTTGCACCAAGGTAGCTCTCCATTCTTTTTTGTGTGCATTTTCTGGTTATATGATTGTCATTGGATGCTTGTATGTGTGTTTGAATCATGAGACATGCCATTTGCTATTAGTTTATTGGTATGGTACCATTATACTTCTTGATTTGCTTTTGAAATGTGAGATTACTTTTTTATGGGTAAGGTTTTGCTAAAAGTCCCTTGGATTGGGTAAGATGAAGCCAAAAGTCTCAAGGATGAGTGAGGCTAAGCCAAAAGTCCCTAGAAAATAGGTAAGGCTAATCCAAAAGTCCTAAATCATAGGGTGAGGTTAGACCAAAAGTTCCTAGAACTTGTTCTTGGCCTTGACATATTTGTACGACTTGGAAATTAAGATTTGAATGATTCTTGGAAGTATTTATGGCATGCTTATATTATTTGACATGAATATATGCCTCGTATGCTTACTTAAAAGGGTGCAAGAGCTATTGAGATTCTTTGAATCTCACACTCCCCCATTTTTCCATCTACTTGTGTCTAGGTGAAGTTTAAGGAAGCAAAAATGGAAGCTAAGGAGTATGATTTGTAATACTTTGACAATAGAATAGCTTTTTGTGTATTTTAATGTCAAAGTATGTATGTATGGATTATTTTTGACATATAAACCCTTGAGCAATTATAAAACCATGTAAATATGTTGTATGAACTAAATGTGAAGCCAAATGAATGAGATTGTATAGTCTTAACATCCTTGAGCCATTATGTTTATATGCATTTATGTAAATGGAATGGTGGATTTAAGTTCCATTATAGTTTGAACCATTTAGGATGCTTCTATGTGCTATTTTTATGCTATGGGATGTGCTTAAATGATCATGGATGGTGTGGAAGGCCATTTGGTGCAAATTGACCTTATCATGGTATAAAAAATTGTCATATTTTTTAGTTGAACCGCAAACTAACCAAATGGACGATTTTGTGTATAAAATTTGGCATGAATATAGGTTTCATCTAGAGCTTTTCATAGAACTAAAGAGCACCTAATTTAGAGCTATAGAGAATTTATGATAGTTTTTCAAAGTTGGTCAAATTATGCAGAACCTATCACTGTCACTGTTCATATAATCAGTTAGCATTTATGTGTCATTCATGAGTCAAATGAATTTCAATGCTCATGAAATTTTATAAACATATAGTAGATATTCTAAAATTTCCATAGCCACTAAAAACACCCCATTTGGAGCTTTATAAAGGGAGATATGAATGTTTTGAAATTCTGGTACAATTGTAAGATGCCACCCAAACTTGATGTACTATTTCATTAAATTTCTCTAGTCAAACATTGTTTGTTTGATATGAAATTTTTATGGAAGTAAGGGGATATTCTGAGCTTTCTAGAATGGTAAAATTTGCATGATTTATTTATTTTTTTAAGAATTAGTTATGAATTTTTGAATTTAGCATCAGAATATGGAATTTAGAAAATCTGCAACTTGGAATTTGAAATCTTGATACTTGGCTTAAACCCGAATTGCAAGTTTGAAATTGTGGTGTTTCTGGTTCATTAAATGTGTTATGGATGGAAGGAAATGTTGGTAAGGCCAAATGGTCCATATGATTAAAATTGAATTACTTTGGCTTATGACCGCTGTTAAAAATGGTAATTTGAAAAAAATGAAACGTTTGTACTACTTGTGCGATAGTTTGGATGATATCTTGATATGGTGTGACAAGTACAATTCCATTATTTTACTCTAATTCTGGTATGGCACTCTGTGCTCCAACATGGATGAACATTACCCAATAATGTTTGAAGTTTTCATATGAGAAAAAGTAAATAAAATGTTGTAGACAGATCAAACACAGATTAAAAATCTCTATGATATTAACCATGATATATAGTAAAAATTTCACAAGCAAAAAAAGGAAATTGAAGTCAATGATTTTAAGCCATGTATCAATAATAATTACATGATAAGAAGAGCAAAAAATAAAAGCCCAAAGAAAAGGAGAAAAAAACAAAACCCATGAAACTTTTCTACAAATCACATAGCCTTAAGGGAAAAAAGACCCAAAAAAAAAAAGAAAAAGAAAAAAATTGAACTTCCCAATTTAGCAAAAATCAACCTTAGCCAAACCAAAAAAGTAATAATAAGCACATTTATCTTAAAAGAACACATACTTAGACCACTTGTGAAACCTAAGTGTGTGAAAAAGGGGGGAAAAGTAGACTTTGAGTTGTCTAATTGACTTGAAAAGAATAAAACTTGTAACACAAGAAGAAGTAGATGAGGATTTTTAAGCCTAATGCTATTTTTTTAAGCAAAAATTAACCCAATTTCTATTCAACCAAAAGAACTATACTCAAATCCAATATATACATGAAAATTTTAATCGTTGAAACTGACTTTGAGGTTTTTTTTTTTTTAATTTCTAAGCAAAATGGGGCAATGATTCATGCAATAGTTAGGTAATTATTTGTTAGTTATTAGTTAATTAGATGTAATGATTGGTTATATGTAATAAATGTTAATTATGTAATGATTATTTAATAATATTAGTAAGGTAATATGTAATAATAATTATTAATAATTTAGTAATTATTGAAGTAATTATTGACATATCAAATAAATAAAGATAAAATAATAAAGAAAATTATATGAAGATGTAGTTAAAAAAAAAGTCTATGAAAAATTAGAATAATATCTAATGCTCTTTTATTATTCAGCAATATAATACTATATTTTAATTAACTGAATTAATATCATTGAGTTCATTTTTTACAATATACAAAAATTGATTTATTCAATTATATATGTAAAAAATAGTGGCTTCCATTGCCACAATGAGCTCATCACCTTTCATATTGATATGCTTGATCAGCCATTTACATGAATTCCCTTTTCATGTGAACTATGCCCAAAATGTCATGCATTTCTCATATTTGGAAATTGAGAAAGTAGAATAGATTGCCTAACATTCATGACAATACAATGGTTTTCTACAAGCTCTATCTTAGCTGCACGATAGTAAAAGTTTAGGAGTTTTAACTTAGCTGCACGATAGTAAAAGTTTAGGCCTTTTAAACCTTTTTTTTTTATAAGTTTATATATCTCTCTTAGGTTTGTCTTGACTTGTGTCCAATAAATGTCATTCCTAAAATGTATCATGTTTTGGATGTTTGTTAGATGCTATAGTTTGGGTTTATTTTGTAAGTCAGATATGCATCTATGTTCATACTGTACCTATCAAATGAAAATAAATTTGTAAATTTAGAATTTTTATGATTTTTCTTTTTACATAAATACACCATTTTAAGGAAAAAAAAACCCTAACTTGGCAAATTATATATTGAAATGAAACTCATGAATTTAAGGATTTTTATACCCAAAAACCAACCTAGAATTCCTTGGAACACACCCATACACACTGCTCAAAGGATCCTAATGCAAACAAAAATTCTAAAAAAAAAATGTAAAAGGGGGAAGGATGCCACACACATTTCCCTCCAAGGCATTATCAGCAACAATGATTTCTTTATTGGCTCCCTCTTGGCTCCCTCTTGGCTTCCTATATCTATTTCGGCTTCCTATCTCTATTAGTACCCTTGGCTAGCCAAATGGTGGTAGTAGTGAGCCACAAGTCCTACCCCTAAGAGTGGTCCTCACACTTTATCTTTAACCTTTAAAATTTTTCTAAGTTTCAAAATTCCAAATTTTTAGCCTGGGAGAGGCCAACTTTGAAGTTTTGCATCTCACTCATTTTTCATCCGCTTTAGATAAAATTAGTAGTGCTAGAAAGCTTATTCAACAAAATTTTCAATCATGTAATGTTTGCACCCAATGGTACTTTGCGTTAGGAATGCAAGCCCTCAAAATGGGGTTATTTGATCATTATTTTTCTAAAAATTAAAGTTGTGATTTCTCCTTGTTGGATCTTCCATTTTTTTCTCAAATTTTTTACCACAAGTTCCTCTTTATAATGTTTTTTTTACAGTGTGAATTCTATGGAATTATGTAGCCTATAATGGTCTTTACAATTTTCTTCCATTAATGGTTTCTAAGGTCCAAAATTTGAACATTTTACAATTCATCACAATTTATAGAAAATATTTAAAATTCAACACAAACAACAAGCAAATACCATGGGAAATAGTAAAATCAAGCCAATTAAGCTCTAATACCAATGAAAGTAAAAATAATTGGGTTTAAGGTACTTGCTCGTAGTGGATAAATCTTTAATGTCACTTTTTCCATGCAGTATGATCATAGTCACTAGTTAGGCTTCAGTCTTATTTCATAGTAGAAACACCAAATACCAAAGAAGATGAAAGGGAAAGGACAAATTTTTGCTTTTGTTTCTTTCCACACAATTTAATGCATGCTCTTTTTGCATGTTAAAAAGTTGTTTATTTTTTAATTGTCAATTTTCGTTTTTTACTTGTAACCCATTTGTGAACATCATATTTTATTTGGGCATAACCCAAAAATAATAATAAAATTAAATCATTAAAATATTAAAAAAATAAAAAGAAAAAAGAAAAGAAAAGAAGAAAAATGAGAGAAAGAAAAAGAAAGAAAGAAAGAAAAACAAATCAATTAAAAAAATAAAAAAGAAGAGAGATCTAAATTAAATCACAAAAAAAAAAAGAGAGGAAAAGCCCCAAGGAAAAATGAAAAAAAGAAGAAAAAAAATGAAAAAGAACTAAAAAGATGAAAAATGAAATAAAGGAAAAAAACTCCAACCTGGCTAAATCTGTTAACCCAAGTTTCATGTAATCCAATTAGCTTCTTTAGTCCCATGACCTTAAACCCAATTAAAAAAAAAATCAATCAAATAAAAAATTAATTGAGATTAAAAAATTAAAAAAAAATGAAGAAGAAGAAAAAGTCAAAAGGACAAGAAAAAAATAAAAAAATTATTTAAATAAAAATACCTTTTTTAACAAAATAAGAAAATGAAAAAATATAATAATAAAAATAATTAAAAAAGAATTAAAAAAAAAAGAAAAAAAAAAGATGCAAAACCTTCTGGTTACAATTCATGTGATTCAATTTCAGAAGCCCAAGCAAAATAAAAAAAAAAAATGAGACGGACTTTTCAGAAAAATAAAATAAAAAGGGAGGCCTAAGAAAAAAACCCCAGCCCGAAATTCACCGGCATCTCTTTCAGGTTTTGGACCCATTTTAAACCCTTTTCCCAAGTACCCTTGATTTGCCCCAACCACGATGGAGCTATGCAAGTCTCTCTCTCTCTCTCATGCCCCTCGAAAAACAGCCAACACCGAAAACGCGATGGAAAGGTGGTGGAACGAGCAAATCCCTACAGATCTATCCGCACATGCTCTTGGTGGCTACAGCAGATTAGGTACGGAAAAGTGGAATAATGGAGCAGAGAGTGGTGGCTATTCAGAAGGTAATGGCATGAGAGACCAATCCGTTCCTTGATCCTCGACTTGGTATAGATGAAAGCGAGTGAAGACATGCATGAATGAGAGTGGAATTCACTCTCGAACCAATTATAAAATGGGGGAGAGTGGAGGGCAGAGCAGATGCAGACACATACATAAAAGAAAAAACAAGAAGCAACACTCATACATGCACAGAAGAGAAAGGACAAGGGAGGGGCACCAGTCATGCACGGTTAAAGGGAGCCTCTCTCATACAAAGGGGGGACGCTATAAAAGGGGCAAGAGAGGGAGAGCTCAGGGGGGATTTGAATCGAAAGAGAAAGAGAGATGGATAGAAGAGGTCTTAGGGGTTTTTCAAACTAGAGAGGCCGAGAGATTTGAGGGTTCGAGAGTGAGAGATTTGAGGGGTTCCTTTTAAGTCTCAGTGATTCCAGAGTAGAGAGTTATAATAGAAGAGAACCGAGAAAGAAAAAAACAAGAGGAGAATTTCTTGAGTCATTTTTTAGTTGTTGTGGAAACGATTTTAGGGAAGCTCCCTGATTATCGAGAAAAGGGAAACAACCTCCAGCAGCTGAAAAAAAGGGCATCTGGAACACGTTCAAAGAAGCAAGCCTCAGGGGTTTGAAATCTCAGGTGTATTCTCTTGTATTCCGATATGGTAGAAAGCTCATGAAACCAGGAAGTCAGAAAACTCAAGTATACTTTGGTTTCTTGATTCTGTGTTGTCTTTCCGTATGTGTATGCTTTGATTATGGCCTCTGTTGGTTTGAGTTTTAATTATGGTTGTATGGCCTGGATTGAAAATTGACGTGCTGAATATAAGAGGTTCTCAGGGACTTCCATATTCGTCATGTTGTTCTGATGAAGTCCCATCCTTTTTATTGGGAGATTCATTTCAATTTTTATTTGCTTGTTGTCCAAATGGTGATTTTAAGTCTGTCATAGTACACTTTGTTGCGGGATTGAATATGAGAATAGTTAAAATGGATATGATTCATTGGTTTGTTCACCTTCCGTTATTTATGTTTATGTTCTGATGTTCATTACTGTGATGCTCTGGTTCTTGAAAAGGGAATTTGGACTTTGTTCAGTTTGGCATTCTTACTTTAATTGGGCTAATGCTTCTTGTTGCTGTGCTCGACCATTAATATGAGATTTGGATTCAGAGGCTATTGTGGATGGTTTAATTTTTCATTTTTGCTAGTATAAGAATATCTTTTCTGATCCTTTTTTTTTAGTTTGGGCTGCTCAGTTTTATTCTGCCTTTTGTATATTTTCTCTGTTCACCATTACTGATGGGTGAGTTGAGATAAGGAATAAGACTTTGCAGTTTATTATTGTTTGAAATCTTATGCTCTGGTTTTCGGTCTTTTGTGTGGGTACCAGTTATAGGTCGCAGTTGTTGTAAGGTTGTGTGTATTTTTGTTTCCCTATTATCGGTCAAAGGTTCTTTCATCACCATCTAATAGGTACAGGTTTTTATGTGCCTACTTCCTGGAAAATTCATTTGAATATGGGTCTGTTGTCTATGGACCTTAATGGGCCTCTAATCGCATTCTTTCTATTTTATGTGGCAGAGAGTTTGTAATTATTCTTTGGACTCAATGGGGTTATTCCTTATTCTTTATATCACAAAGCTTCGTTAAAAGCCCAGATTTAATTTAAATGATATCTCTGTTCTAATGTTGGCTCATTTACTGTTTAACATGTGGAGCAATATATGGAATATGGCTCATTTGGAGGAGTCACTCATCAATCCAATCAAGAGAATGAGAAGTTGGAGTCACATAAAGTTTGACAAGACAACACTTATGGAGTTTATCATCAACCCAACCAAAATGATAAGAGGCAATTGAGTCCTAACTGTATACTTTCTCTTTTTACCCTTGTATATGCTTAAAGAGTGATAGAGAATCTTGGCCCAACACCAAGCACCCATTCTCACAAATTATTGTTTGCTCTTGATTTTTTTATTTTGTATTTTTGTTACTTATTTTATTTTAGAATAGTCATGTGAGATTTTATATTTCCTAAGACTATAAGGTTAATTGGAGTACCATATGTGATAATAAAATCTCTTTGGTGGTTATTGGTCTTTTTTATTTTTATTTGCAAGTTTTGGGTTCCAATGGCCTTATCCAATTAATTTTGTTTTAAAAAAAACTCAAGAAAAAGAAAAATATGCTAAAATAAATAAATATGACTCAAAACAAAATAAAAAAAAAAGAATTTTAGAAAATCAAATGAGGTTTCCTAAAAATATATATAGTTTATTTTAGAAAAATAAAGTATGTTTTTAAAATTAAAAAAAAGAAAGAAACAAAAAATCTTTTTTGACAAAAAGTTACTAATCTTAAAATCCTTTTTCTTTTTTTTTTCTTACAGGTTTTTTTCCTCTAAAAATAAAATGGCATTTCCAAAATTAATTTTTCCTTTTGAAAAATGCTTTTTTTTAAAAAAAAAAGGGATAAAAAATAAAAGAAAAAAAGCAAACAACCAAAAAAAAAAAAACAAAAAAAAGAAGACAAAAAAGAAAAAAAAAAAAGGGGAGAACAAGAAAAGTAAATGAATTTTTTAGACATATGAACTTCTCTAGAGATTTCTTTCATGGAACTAAGAAAGTCCTTTTTAAATAAACAAAATAAAAAAGGGGGGAAATAAAACACGAAAACCAAAAATAAAAAAAAAACAAAATAAAATCTAAAAAAAATTTCCAAACAAAAATAAAAAGCAAAATCAAAATCTATGATAAGAAAAAAAAATCAAACAACAATATAAAAAAGAGAAAGAGAAAAAAAGAAAAGTCAAACAAAAAAATCATCAAAGAAAAAAATAATAAAAAAAATCAAAGTATAAGGAAAAGTAAAAACAAAAAATAATCAAATAAAAAATAATAATAATAAAAAAAGAAAAAAAGAAATCTTTTTTAATGTCAAAAAAATCAAGAAATTAAAAAAAAAGAAATCTTTTTTAATGTCATCAAAAAAATCATTAAAGTAAAAAAAACCAAACAAAAAGATAAAAATAAAAAAATGAAAAGAATAAAAAAGTGAATTTAATTTAATTTTTGCAAATTAAAACTTATAAACTAATTTCAAGACTATTTTATTAGCAAAAGTTAAAGTTATTTTTATTATCTTTCACTTTTTATAAAAAAATAAAAATAAAAACTAAAAGAATTAAAAAAATAAATAAATAATAAAAATAAAAACAAATAAAAACAAACAAATAGACAAAAAAAAACCCAAAATCAACAAAAATTGATCAAAATAAAAGCAAAACAAAAATGACCACAAATAAAAATTAAAAAATAAAAGAAAATGAAAACAAAAAAAATGATGGAATGTCAAAAAAAAGAGAAGAAAAGAAAAACAAAAACAAAAACAAAACAATGAAAAAAAAACTACCAAAAAAATAAAACATCAACCAACACAGTTTGTTGTTCAAATTTCGTAGACTTTGATTCTTTTTGAAGGGTACGTAGGCCCTAGGCTCTCATCCTTGTTCAAGTCCGTCCTTTGTAAATAAGTATTTGCTTTCAATTTTTATTTTCTTAATTTATTTCCTTCTGTTTTACTCTTAATTTTATTTCTTTAATTTCTTTTCCTTCTTTTTACTCTTAATTTTATTTCCTTAATTTCTTTCTTTCTTATTTTGCATATGATTTGTTAGGTTTTCATTTTCAATAATCAAAATCGAATTTTTCTTTGCTGGCGCCATGCAGTCGCATTTTTGGATGTGATAGTATGGTAACTCCATTAGGGACAGTTTGAGAGTCAAGCCCAATTTAACTTGGTTATGCAAAATATTATAGCCTTTCTTTTATTTTGACCCTTCTCTTTATTTGTTGTTTACCTCATATGATTAGGTAGATAACATGCCATTCACTTGATTGTTTCATATGTTTTTATTTCTTTGATTGTGTACATAATATATGTTAGGATAGATAACGTGTGGAATAAAACTTTAGACTCCTTTTGGTTCAACGGAAAGGAGGGGAGGGGAGGGAAGGTTAATGGAGGGGAAGAGAGGGGAGGTGAGGGAGTTTAATGAGTTCTGTTTGGTTGGAAAGAAGGGGAGGGAAGGGGAGATTATTGTTTGGTTCAGGAAAAGAAGGGAGGGGAGGAGAGATAATTATATTTGGACAAATTTATTATTATATTATTTTAATTTTGTTTTTTTATAAAAAAGTTATTTATATCAATTTTTTAAAAAAATAATTATGAATTCTAATCTTTTTTTATTTTTAATTTCTTATGAAAAAATTATCTTAATTTTTATTAAATATTAAAATATTAAAATATTAAATGGGTAATAAAGTAAATTATAATTTAAAAAAATATCACTCCCTTTTTCTCTCCTCCAAAACCCCCCAGTTTGGAGGGGAGGGAAATTTGCCTTCACTTCCCTCCCATCCCTTTCAATTTTATCTAACCAAATATCTTATCCCCTTCCCCTCCCCTCCCCTCCCCTCTTCTCCAAAAACCTCCAACCAAACACACCCTTAGGGTAAATGACCATATTTGTATATATTTTTCTTCTTTTACTTATATCTGTATATATAATTCTTTGCATTTTATCCTATTAATCTGTCTAGCATATAAGGGTTGGGTAGTTTATAGAATGTAAAGGTAAATGCTCTTCTCACACACATTATGGGCCCTATACCCAGGTCTTCATGTACTTTAGGTTAATAGAGGTTTATATTGATTTTCCTGTGAAACCTTGTGTTTCCTGAGGCTATCATGAAGACCTTTCCTAAACTGTACATTATTATATGGGTTTGGTGTAACACCCCGAAATTAATTAAGGTGTTAATCACGGATTAAGATTTATTAAGAATAATTAATATGGGATGATTGGGCAAGTTAAGTAAATAGGGATTTTAGATCAATAGATTATTAATATGGGCTTGAGAATTAATTGAGATAGAAACTTCACCTATGCCCAAATTAATGAAATATGACAAGAGGCTAATGGAGGCCCAATGAGTTAGGTACAGATCCAACCCAACTTAATGTGATAGAGGCCCAAGATCCACCATGTATAGGCTCTTATAAGTGGCCCAATAACCCTTGTGCAGACCCAAACCCTTGAGCTCTTCAAATTAGGTCCAAACCCGATTAAATTTCAGCAACCCAATGTATAAAACTGGCCTAATAGAATTCTACAGCCTAACAATTGAAAACTGGCCCAATAAGCAAAATCTGAAACCCAATTGGATGTGGACTTGGAGCAACCCATGACCCAGCCCCTTGACCCAACTTAAACTCACCTAAAACCCTAAAAGCTGACCAGCCACTTTCCCATTCAGCAAAACACAAAAATACAAGAGAAATTCGGAGGTAAGGAGAAGAGGCTAGGGTTCTTGGCTTAATTCCACATTTTCTCACATTTGGAGCAAGATTTAGCCAAGGTAATAGTTATACAACTTAATCCCCTCATCTTTCTCTTTAATTTGGTCCGATTAGTTTTTCATTTGGAGAGTTTTCATCATACCCAAAATCTGAAATGTGGGTGTTTGGGATTTTCTTGGTGAAATTCGTGGGTTGAGGTTGAGGTTGAGGCTGGTGTTAGATGAGTTTAAACCCCCCATTTTGATGCTTTCTTTGTTGGTTTGAGACCCCCATAGTTGATTTATATTATGGGTATTAATTTTGTACAAATTTACTTAGTATTTTGGGTGGAATATTGAGATTTCTGGTAGAGGATACATTAATCCGAATTTAGGATTTTTGGTGGCTGGGTAAGTATTTTTTAGGTAGTTAATAGCATTTAAATCTCTTGGGTACTTGTTATGGCTGTTGATGATGGATTAGAGTAGTAATTATATGTGCTATGATTATAGGGAGACTCTGCTCCATTGGTGGCTGTTGCAAATTTGACTACAAGTGAGGTAACCGGGGTTTACATTAATTCCATGCATATGTTGGTTTAAATTTTATACTTGCTGTATATGAATGATTTGAAATGTTGAATGAATTGGTTGGCTATCTATTGTATAATGATTGGACCTTGTGAGTCCATGGTGGAACTGTGGTACGGCTGCCACCCGTGCATGTGCTACGATCGAGCACCGGGTTATGATCAAACCCCAGATGCACTGAGTCCTGGTTGTGCTCAATGAGGAGTAGGTGCCGTGGACGGGCCTCTCCCGGTGTTAATGGCCTTTAACATGCGAATATATGATTGTTAGTATGGGATAGTAATCATGATAGCCTAATTATTTCATTTGCTGAGATGACTGATATGATTCTGATGTTGATTTTGATTCATGCATATATGTTAATTAAACTGGATTATATGATGGAATTGTCTTGGTTACTGAGATTTATATCTCACCCCATTTTATGGGATTACAATTTCAGGTGAAGGTTCTTCGGGTAAGGATAAGGGTAAGTAAGTGGATGAACATCCATGAGTTGAGGCCCGGTATGGGGGAGCTACACTTAGTCTGAGTAGAATAGGATAGATGCTGATTTTTGTTAGGTCTTGTATAGCATCATCATGTACCTATATTGCCAAGTGTAGGAATCTATATTTTGATAATATACTGTGTACTTATTGAGGAGTAGGCTTTACTGTAAATTGGTATTTGATGTATGGATTTATGATATCTGCTATGAGTCTTGTTGAAGTCTGAAATAGCTTATTATTGGAAATGAAATCTTGATATATATTACTATGAACTCATGTTATTGTTATTTTACAAACTTGCTGATACATGGACTTGCTGTCATAGGATAATTAGAGAAAGGGAATTGACCCTTGGGTCTTGAACTAATAAGGATAGATTAGCTGGATAAATTAGGCTAATGAAGGATAGTGAGCCCCACAATGAAGGTAGAGGGGCCCTAGGGTGTTAATGAAGGGAGAGTGGGGAGTAGGAGGCAAGAATTTCAGAGTTATAGGATCAAAAGGAATTTCGCCGCGGCTAAAATATGGTTGGCCGCGGCCAATAGAGGCGAAGTTGCCCAGGGAGAGTGCCAGAGAGGAATTCGCCGCGGTGAAATATAAATCGGCCGCGGCGAAATGTGAGAGGTCAAACTAGAAGTCATCCAGAAAGAAATTCGCCGCGGTGAATTATGGAATTGGCTGCGGCTAAAGGAGAAATTGGCCGCGGCCAATATCGAGAGGCGAGCGAGGGAGCTTTAGGAGGCTTCGTCGCCGCAGCGAAGGTCCGCCGCGGCAAAACTAGTGATAAAGAAATGGGTAAAACAGAGAGGAATTGGCCGCGGCTAACATGCTGAAACACTTATATTAACTAGAAAACCTTGGTTTTCTATATGTTAATCATAAGAGATGATCTAGAGTCATTAGGATGAGTTATAATCGATGAGTAATGGGATCCAAGGCTTATAAATGGATGTTTAATTCTCTTATGAACATAAGTGTATGAAATCGTATGATTGATGACTCTAATCACATTAAGGTTTAAATTTTTCCATATTTTCATGACCTATAGTGATTAATCACGTGTTTAACCTTAATTATGATGATAAGAAATTAGGGTCGTCACATTTGGCTTGTATAGGATTTTTTTCCTCTCAAGGTCAAGTTTATATAACAAGATCTTTACCTCATGGTGAGGGCAATTTAGGGGTCAATAATTTTAGGAGTCATAGACATACCTTAAACATGCACTAATAGTCAAGCCATAGATACCTCCTAGATAATTAGAGTTAGACTCCTATAAACCAATGATCTTAACCTAGCATTTACCCATAATAGTACAAAGGAGATCATTTTTTAACCATTTTCTCATCACATTCATGCATTAAAAAAAAAAACCATAAGGAAAGTGACGTATCGTCACTATTTACTGAAGTAGTTAATAAGATATCATTGCACAGCTTGATATACGTTACCTATGTTGAAAGTATAAGTTAATTCAATTAACCCTTGCATAACGGGTTTCCAACCCCGAAGAGACCATAACCACATTCATCATGATCCTTCGAAAGGAAAACCTTTAGCATACATTTATTTTCTTTATACACATGCATAAAAAAGAAGAGATAAGATAAAATAATAAATGATGCATAATCCATTTTTTTTTTTTAAAAAATTCTTTCTTTAAAATTTCCATCCTCATAAAATAACAAATTTTTCATATAAAAAAATGCGTATTTTCAAAGTTTTGGGGAATTGTTTAACTCATGAGTTTTGCCACATCAACAAATGAGTATCAAGTCTTGGTTAGAGATTGAAATCATTTTTTAGGGTATCAATCGTGTAGAAAGACATATTTCTCTCAATTTGATTGTCTACTACTTTTTCTCTAATGAAGTAATAAGTTTCTTGAAAAAAAGTACAAAGTTTTTTTTCTTCTCTTATACCAAGACATTATTTTGAATGGTGTACGAGCAAGTACACAATACTAAATCCATCATATATCAGTGAATTGTTAGATTGGCTTATTTTTATCAAATATTATCAAAGCCAAAGTTTTAAGTATCAATTGTATAATGATTATCCCTTCTCAGGTTGAGCGATAAGCCATAACTCTCTATGGATCAATAAGTACCTAGAAAAATGTGGGAGAATATTAACTAATACTAATAATCCACTGATTAATCGAAAAAGCCAATCTTGGGTAACCTACATAAGGATAGCAAGTTTTGGCACAATATCATGTATCTATTTTTAAAATAAGTGAGGATCAAGTTGACTACATGAGTCAAACTAGTTAAGAGCTCAATTCAAGTTACTCACAATGAATTAAAATTCTAGCTATTTGATTTTTTTTTTAACTTCACCCTTCATGGTGAAACAATAAGATCCTAGAGAAAAGTGAAGGATCTGAAAATGACTCTATCATTTGTCAAAGAAAATCCAGATTGGCTAGACTTTCCTATAGATATCATTTATGTGGAATTTAGTTTATTCCCTTAAGATGATTTGTCAACTTTATCTATCCTTGTGTGCGATAAGCATATGAGGAAAATAAAGTTTTAAAGAAAAAAGAAAATGTTATTATAAAGGCAATACCAAGTAGGAAAGTTTTAATTTTACTCTCGAGTAAATTGTTATTTCTGGCTTATCTTATAGGCCAATGAATTCCTTGAAAGAAATAAAGGCTCTTGTCCTAAAAGACTTTTATGCCAAAAATCAATACACCAGTTAGTTCATAGGTCAAACAAGATAATAAAAATTGCATATATGTATAGTTATAATGCATTTCATGTTAAATTTTTTAAATTTGTAAAATATAAGTTTTTTGGTCTTTTGCAATGGAAAGATCAATTTCAAACAAAATTTGGATAAAAAGCTACGCTCATGAATGGTTAAGATAAAAGATTAAGGTTTAGGGGCACTAGGTGAAGGAGTGCTAATTGATTAGGCAAAAAAGAACTATTAAAAGGCTAGATAATGTTGCTTAACACTTTGTAACTTTTCCTACCACTTTATTTGCGACTTATTACCTCCCACCCACTACCATCCCTTCCAATAAAAGAGAACTCAAACCATCCATCTCAAAGATCATTAAGCTTAACCATTTTGAGAAGCACAAACCATCTCAATTAAAACACTTGTTATTTATTTCAATTACAACACTTGCCATTTGTCTAACTCTTACATGGTTAGCTTTGACAAGAGTAGGATGCTTCCTTCACCAACTCCTAATCCCATTCCCAAAGAAGTATTGACCAAGTAAGAGTTGTGAACTTAATCCTAGGGCAATGGGACACTCCATAAAAAGTCACAATCTCTTCATAAATAAGGTGTAGAAGGACATAAGAAAGAAAGTTTTCGAGGAACACTGTGGTGATTGAATTCTTAAAAATTGCTTGTCATGTTGTAATGAGTGAATACTTGTTTGGTCGATACTCTTCTATCTAGCTAAGGTCCAAGACTAGTAGAAGTTGATTCTGTTGTTGGACTTTATTTTATTTAACTTTGTTAATATGATGGTCATATTTTTTTGTTCTCCCCCCTTTTGTGCATCTTCCCATTTCATTAGTCATGTTGACATAACTTCTTTCCTTGCATGTCTTTCCTAAATGACCAAAAAATCCAAAAAAAATAATAACATTCAGAACTCCTTATGAAAAGATTCAATCAATGTGAAGAAAGGGAGAATTTGAAGTTGATTATATACCCCAAATTCTATTAAACATTAATTCAAAGATAAATACATGTCTTATAAGCAAGCTATGCCAAAGATACGAGGTATTTTTTGTCTTCCCAAATACAAAGGAGTAACCTTTAGTCACTACAATTGAGCCAGGAGTGATATTCATTTCCTTCACCTTAATCATGGAACATTTGAAATGGATAGTCTTTGACAGATTTCTATACCGATAATTCAAATATCAAAAGAGGGTCAGGTTCTTTCATCTGTCCAAACACTATTTAACCATTACTAGCCACTTTGAGCCTTCAAAATTCTTCAAATACCTAATACAGATCAAACCGGTGAAGCAATGAGAATTCTATATATAAAAAAAGTAATCTAGATATTATAGTGGGTCCCCTTAAAGACAAAAATGGAAAAGAGAGGAACAAATGTCCAAGGAACGTCATTAGAGGAAGAAAAGAAAAATCATAAGAAAAAAGAAATTCGTAAAGTGGAAGCTCTTAAGGACTAAAATTTAGGAAAGGAAAAGTTTCCAAAATAGAGCTCCACCTTAGCTTACAATCAAGGGGCAAAATCTTCAAAGAAAAGTTTTATGTGGCATGAGAAGTCAAAAGAAAAATATTTTAGATGAGAGTTGAGCTGAATAGAAAGGATCTTTTAAAAAAAAAAAGCTTAAGTAAAATTTCATGAGATAATCAATCTTGCTAAAATGGTGCAATTACTAGAGCAAAATTCTTATCGTGAACTTACGTGAATGTTTGGGTCTTTCCATCTTTGTTCCTTAAACCACACTTTTATTTATTAGACCCCATTATAACCTTGAGACATCCTCTTTTACTAAGTGAATTTTGAGTATAGAATTTTGTTAAAACAATAGGAGAAGGAGACTAATAGGAGATTTGATGAGGGTATGTTAATTCTTGAGTCTAATATCTTTTATTTCATAAACCCATTTACTAAGGCGACATTACAAACATCCAAAGTCCTTGTTAAGGTTTGACTTGTTTGAAAATAATTAAGGTAAATTTTCTTTAAAAAAAATGATTTTAAAACCAAGATAATTGAAACTGAGGCAAAAGTTTGATTCAAAGCAAGCTCTTTTACTTACATCAACTGTTTCTTTCAAAGAGAGTTCAAATTTGGAAATGAGCTTTTCTTAATCCTATCATATCTATTTTCTTGGTATTTCACTTCCTTATCCTTCAAAGGGGAATACTTCAAGCCTAGAATTAGCACTTTCCCATATTGTCATATCTATCCTTCAGTCATTCCTCTTCTATGCTTTAGATAATTTTATTTGATCACATGTTACATCATTCCTTACACTCTTTTGATTTTAAAGGCCCTTTTCTTTCTGAGCTCACAAGTTGGTGTCCCTTGACACATGGTTGCATTGGCATTGTTAAATAAAGTAAGAGTAAATTTCACTTGTTGACCTTTCAAGAATTAATAATGAAGAGTTGATAAGAGAAAATCATCACATCAAACTAATAATCCTAAGTTAAGGGAAAACAAATGACCTTGAGAAAAATCATTCAAAGATAAGTCAAAGCAAAAATCTTTTATCTTCTGAATTATAGATACTCCCTCAGAGATGTCTTCGGCTAACTAAAAGCTATCAATAGAATCATTAATCTAAGTGACACAGGGACAAATTTGGCGAGACAACCAAAAGTCTAACTTTTCTCACTAGAGTAAGTGAAGAGCCAACATGAGAAACTTTTCCAAATGCCAATAGCCAAAAATCCTATATTTGACAAATTTTGGAATTTTCCATACATCATGTGTGTGTATTGAATTTGTACATAGACGAAGTATAATTTTTTTCTTCTTTCAAGTCAAATTCATTAAAAAAAAAAGGATCACATTTTTCCTCACCAATTCATTTTCCAAATAATGTCCTTTCTCTTCCCTTTTCCATTGAGGTGATTTTGTTTACATAAGTGAAAAAAAGGAGGGCTTAAAGTTCAAAATCAATCTGAGAACATTTAGAAATAATGCATCCTATCTTTCCCTTTCTTTTGAGGTGATATTATTTGCATAAAAAAGGGGGCTTGAAACTCAAAATCAATTTAAAGATATTTAAAGATAATGTCATCATCTTTTTCTTCGTTTAGAGTTAACTTCGTTTGCATAAATTGTGCATATTTTAGAAATAAAAAATTTTCAAATTTAAAAATTCAAAAAAAGAAAAAAACACAAAACTTGCATCTCATATGCATTACATAATACTAGGTTCATACGGAGGCAAGGAAAAGTATACATTTTGCACTTCCAACAAAAGAAAAAAAAGAAGAGAAAGGAACAACTTGCGTCTCATGTGCTTCACATATCGTACACATGCATATCTTACATTGAATCAAGTTCACATTGGGCAAATAAAAGGTAAAATTTGCATTTCATAAAACAAAGGAAGGCATCTCACATACTTCATATATGCATACATTATGTGGACCCTAAGTTCACATTGGGGACAAAGAAAACACAAAAATGTGCATTTCATAAACTGCAACATCTCGTATGCATCATGCATCTCATATGTGCATACATTACATTGAACTAAGCTCACATTGAGGCAAGTAGATGCAAAAATTTTCATTTTATGAAATAAAGCATCATATGTTTCACATATCTCATACTTGCATATATTATATAAACCCTGGTTTACACTGAAGTAAGCAAAAGAAAATTTTCATCTCATGAGATAAAGCATTATATGCATATCTCATACTTGCATGTATCACATAACCCTAGTTTACACTAGAGCAAGTAAAAGAAAATCTGCATTTCATAAAATAAAGCACTACATGTTTCATGCATCCCATATTTGCATATAATACATAGACCTTAGATCATGTTGAGGCAACTAAAAGTAAAAAAAAAAAAAAAGAAGAAGAAGAAAAGAACTTTGGGTTTCATAAAACAAAGTATCTTATATGCTTTTCACATCTCATATAGGCATACATTATGTGAACCTTGAGCTTATTTGAGGATAAGTAAAACAAACATTTTACATTTTATGAAGCATCTCATAAGTTTCACACATTTTACATATGCATTCATCATGTGGATCCCAAGTTCAAATTGGGGCAAAGAAAACACAAAAAAAAAGGAAAATCTAAACTATAGCATCTTATATGCTTCATGCTTCCTACATCTACGTACATGGATTTTGATTTATATTAGGGCAAAATTGAGTTGTTAAGCTCGAAAGTCAAGTATTTTGCATGCATTAAGCATTTCATATAGGTGCATACCTTGCATAAAACTTAAATAGTAAAATAAACTTTTAAACTTGAAAAATTCACACAAAAAAATGACACCTTAAAAACCTGCACTAGAACAGAAACTTTTCAAAGTCCTGCATAGAACATGCACCTTTCAAAGTTTTGCCCAAAATAGGTACCTAAAGTCTTGTACCAAAATAGGCACCCTTAAGTCTTGCACCAGAATAGGCATCCTAAAGTCTTGCACCAGAATAAGCATCCTTAAATCCTGCACCAGAATAGGCATAATAAAAGTCTTGTACAAAACAAGCACCTTTCAAAGTCAAGTACCAGAACATGTACCTTTCAAAGTCCTTCGTAGAATAGGCACTCTAAAGTCCTATACTAGAATAGGTACCTTTCAAAGTCTTACTTAGAATAGGCACCTAAAAGTCCTACACCAAAATAGGCACCCTTAAGTCTTGCACCAGAACAAGTATAATAAAAGTCTTGCACCAGAAAAGGGGATTGATAAAAAATGAGTGGATGGTTAGAAACACCAAGATACACAAAGGATTAGTAATGGAGATTATGTAAATTCTCCAAAAGAGCATTTCTGCATAATATAAAAAGAATACTAATTGGGGCTTAAAGTTGGTAGAAATAATCAGGCAGTACTCCCCACAATTCCGATCCAGAGTATGCTCCTATCCACTAATTAAATAAATAAAAGTCCTACACTAGAACAGACATCTAAAAGTCTTGCACCAGAACATGCACTCTTAAGTCCTGCACCAGAACATGCACTCTTAAGTCCTACACCAAAACAGACATCCTAAAGTCCTGCACCAAAATAGACATTCCAAAGTCATGCACCAGAATAGACACCATTTTAGAGTCCTGTACTAGAATAGGCTCTTAAAAGTCCTGCACCAGAATAGACACCCTTAAGTCTTGCACCAGAATAGACATCTATAAGTCCTGCACCAAATAAGCAACCTTAAGTCCTGCATCAAAATAGGCACCCTAAAGTCTTGTACCAGAACAATCATCCCAAAGTCTTGCACTATAATAGGTGCCCTTAAGTCCTGCACCAAAATAGATATCCCAAAGTTCTGCACTAGAACAAATACTATTTTAGAGTCTTGCACTAGAGTAGACATTCAAAAGTCCTACACTAGAACAGGTATCCTTAAGTCCTGCACCAAAATAGGCATCTCAAAGTCCTGCATCAAAATAGGTACCCTTTCAGAGTCCTGCACTAGAATAGGTATAATAAAAGTCCTGTACAAAATAAACACCTTTAAATCCTACACAGAACATGTACTATTAAAGCCTTGCACAGACAAAGTACCCTTAAAGTTCTACACAGACTAGGCATCTTTCAAAATTCTGCACAAACTAAGCACTCTTAAAGCTCTGCACAGACCAGGCACCCTGTACAAACCAGGTACCTAAAAGTCCTGCCTAAACTAAGTATACACCCAAAAGCCTTGTACTGGCAAGCATCATTACTTTTCATCAAGTTTCAACATTTCCAGGTAAGTTAGCTCACCTTTATCTTTTAGCTCACCAAACAAAATATATGTTTCCATCTTTATTTATTCCTAAGTTAAGAATATCAAAATGTTACATTTTTTATCTCCTTGTTTAAAGAATAAGTAAAGAGGGGTAACTTGTAAATATTATATTTTGTTTGGTTCATTTTTTTACTTTGTTTATTGTTAAGAGGCAATCAAATCATTCCATTCAAAATGTGTGCTTTTATCTTTACTTGTTTCTTATGCAAAAAGAGAAAATAAAAAAAAATTACATTTTCAATTTCTTTGCCTAAGAAATAAGTAAAGAGAGGCAATTGTAAAAATCGTATTTTATCCGGGCATACCCTAAAAATAATAATAAAATTAAATTAGTAAAATATTAAAAAAATAATAAAAAGAAAAAAGAAAAGAAAAGAAGAAAAAATGAGAGAAAGAAAAAAGAGAAAAAAGAAAGAAAAACAAATCAATTAAAAAAATAAAAAAGAAGAGAGGTCTAAATTAAATCACAAAAAAAAAAAGAGAGGAAAAGCCCCAAGAAAAAATGAAAAAAAGAGAAAAAAATGAAAAAGAACTGAAAAGATGAAAAATGAAAAAAAGAAAAAAAATCCCAACCCAGCTAAATCTGTTAACCCCTACTTCATGAAATCCAATTAGCTTCTTTAGTCCCATTACCTTAAACCCAATTAAAAAAATTAATTAAATAAAAAATTAATTGAGATTAAAAAATAAAAAAAATGAAGAAGAAGAAAAATTTAAGGGGACAAGAAAAAATACAATAAAACTATTTAAATAAAAATGCCATCTTTAGGAAAATAAAAAAATGAAAAAATAAAATCAAAATATAATAATCAAAATAATCAAAAAGGAATTAAAAAAAAGAGAAGGAAAAAAAAGCAAATGTAAAACCTTCTGGTTACAATTCATGTGTGGGCCTATTAATCCAATTTCAGAAAGCCCAAGCAAAATAAAAAGAAAAAAAGAAAAGGACTTTTTAGAAAAATAAATGAAAAAGGGAGGCCCAACAAAAAAAAAACCCAATAACAAATAGGAAGCCTGAAATTCTCCTACATCTCTTTCGAGTATGGGCATCAATTTTGGATCCATTTTAAACCCTACCCATGCTAAACTTTTTCCTTTGTACCCTTGATTTGTCCCAACCATGATGGAGCTATGTAAGTCTCTCTCTCTCTCTCTCTCACACCCCTCAAAAATAGCCAACACTGAAAATGTGATGGAGAGGTGGTGGAACTAGCAAATCCCTATAGATCTATCAGCACATGCTCTTGGTGGCTGTAGCAGACTAGGTACAGAAAAGTGGAATAATGGAGCAGAGAGTGGTGGCTATTCATAAGGTAATGGCATGAGAGACCAATTTGCTCTTGGATCCTTAACTTGGTATTGATGAAAGCGAGTGAAGGTGTGCATGAATGAGAGTGGAATTCAGTCTCAAACCAATTATAAAATTAGGGAGAGTGAAGGCCAAAGCAGATGCAGACATAGACGCAAAAGAAAAAAAAGAAGCAACACTCATACACGCATCGAAGAGAAAGGACAAGTGTAACACCATAAATTCTAGCTCATCTCTTGCCTTTTAAATGACCTAATATCATGAAGAATGTAGGTTTTTCATAAAAAGGCAAGAAAAATAATGAATATTTTCGCGTTGCGTTGTATCTAAAAATTTTGTTCAGTGTCATGTGGACTGTGTGAGTTCATGTAATACATCCTCATATTTAATTATATCAAAAAAACTCATTTGCATCACAAAATCATGTCCACAACTCATAGAAACTGAAATGAAGCATGAAATGGGCTTGTTTAATTTCGGCCATATTTGCTCCATTTTTGGACCAAATTTTAGAAAATTATAACTAATTTTAGAAAAATTAAAATCATGTATTCTTGGTCATTTTGAAAAGTTTTGGATATCTATTTCACTTCACACTAAAAATACGCTTAGATCATAATATTCATCACAGAGGATGTTTGACATCCAAAATGGTCCAAAGGTTCAACTAAATTCTGGAACTGTCACAAAATTCTGCAGAAAACTTTGAAAATGTCTAATTAATTCTACAAAAATCCAATTCATACAAATGATACCAATCTAGAAAGCTGTAGATGTTAACTAGAGAGAAAAAATATCTCTAGACTAGTTCATCATGCCCAGACCTCGGAATTCAATGGAACATTATTTCTGGTTGAGCGAAATTATCGATATTGGGTAGAAACTTCAAAATTTCATATCTCCCTCTCTAGACCTTCAAATGAGGTGTTTCTAGTTGTCATGAGTCACTGTGATTATCTAGTTTCTCTATATAAAATTTCATGGCAATTGGACATCATTTGAGCCTCGTGTGACAGAATGCAATTTTGGACTAAATGAATAGTGCAGCAAACCAGAAACTATAATTTTTATCAAATTTGAAAAATCATCAAATATTCTATAGACCTCTAAAAATTATGATCTTTAACTTCTCAAAAAGCTCTTAATGAGACCTAATTTCATGTCAAATCTTAGATCAAGACTAATTCATTTGGTCAAAAAGTGATATGGGGTTCCATTATGGTCAAATTTGGCTCCATAAGGGGTATCAAATTTGCCAAATGGCTTTCCCTTAATTTTGACACCTTTTAGGCAAGTCTAAAAGCATATTTAAGACTTATATGAGCTGCCCAAATAGTCCCAAACCTCATGTATCTCATTTTGGCCATTCAACCTACACTTATGCACATTTACATGAAACTTCCAATTCTCATACTTTGGCATTACATACTCAAAATAAATGCTAGGGGTCATACATCATATTCATACATTTAAACATCACATAATGGCATATTTACACATGTCTCAAGGGTCATAAACCATTTACAACATCATATACATCATCAACCATCATTATGGTTACAAAATGGATAAAACTAGGCATATATTTGTTAATCTCCCATCTTCATTGTTGTTGGCTCCCTTCACCATAATTACTTAGTCCACCTAGAATGTTAGAGTATTGGAGGGGAGGGAATGAGATTCAAAGAATCCTAATAGCTCATCTCCCATTCAATCATACATAATATATACAAAGCAAGTTTTACAAATGCATGCATGGAGAAAATGAAAGTCATGGACATTTTAAAAGCAAATTTGGCATATGAACAAATTATACAAGACATTCAAGAGCTCACCCAGTGTTTGAATTACCCTTACACTTCTCCTCATGGATTTTAGACTTGCCTAACCCATTCTTTAAGAGCTTTGAACTC
Source organism: Erythrophleum fordii (assembly GCA_032878935.1). NCBI lineage: Eukaryota > Viridiplantae > Streptophyta > Magnoliopsida > Fabales > Fabaceae > Erythrophleum > Erythrophleum fordii. Next base: position 21,915,296 of record JAVQMF010000054.1, on the reverse strand, counting down.
AACCATTCTCTTGGGAGCCCATTTTGCTTTTGGGAGACTCTTTACTTTGTCTTAACTAAGTTCAAGGGTTCTGGCTCACCCTCACCAAAGAAAAGAGTTCTTGGCCTCTCCACACTTAAGCAAACTCATATAAACATCATGTACTCATTTGGAAACATAACATAGCATCAAGAATCATGACATATAAAGGCATACTAGCATACTTTTCATAGCTCGAAAATACACATACACACATTCTAAAACAAGCTAAACACACATCCATGCATAAGATAAGGTGGAGAGAGCTACTTTGCACACAATCACACACTTTTTCCTTGGATTTCAAGCCTCCTCTTTCGGTCACACACCTACAAATTGGTGGAGATGGTTTCTCTTGCCCTAGATACAATTCATGGGAGCCAATTAGGTTTATAAAACACATTCTAAGGCTACATAACTTGATGAAACACTAGATTACTTTATAAGCTCCATTATAGTCCCTAATTGCACCTAATGAAGCAACACCCCTCAAATGACTTTTAGGTCTCATTCTTTCCTTTCAAATATGATTCTTCACTCCTTTTAAGCATCTTGGAGTCATCATACCATTAAAACAAAAGGCCTAACACCATGTTGCTTCTTTAGGTCATAATATGGAACCTAAGACACCAAATCACTTTCCATGAGTTTTAAATTTTTTCCAAGGCCTCCCTTCATTTTTATTCATCAAATATGACCCAAGAATGGCCTTAGAAAAATTTAAAACTCCCCCTAGCTATATGAAGCATGCTTGGCTGAGACTATGCCTAGGTTTAGGGCTTCTTGGAGATGTTTTTGTTTTCTTGAAGGAAGAAACTTATGGGGAGCATCTTAGGCATCTCAAGAACTCATTTAAACTCTTAATTAGACCTAGGAAGTATTACATAAATTCTGAATTTGAAAGGTACACTAGAAACCTTAGGTTTTGCATCTTGATTTCTAATGGCTATTTCATGGTTTTCTTTACATATTCCTATTCTTCTCCATCAAATACCTATGATTCACCCTTGGTTTGTTTGGAAATTTAGCTCCTTAGGGTAGACCATATGTTGGTCAAAGTGGAGAAGAAAGGGAGGTCAAATATAGCTACCATAAAATGCATTTTTACCTTGTTTCCTTACTTAGTTTAGCTTGAATCTTGCTTTCTCCAAGCTCCTCTCTTCAAATCCAAAATTTCCCTTGAATATCTCCCTTGAATTAGATTTATAAACCTTATTTTAATCCAAGGAAACAAAGGTTTGGATTTCTTCCTCCTTCTTCTTACTCTCTTATGCGCCTCTCCCTTAGGGTTTTGCTTCTGATTTGGGGTTGGAAAATCTGAAGTGAAATGAGGGCAAGTGTAAGGTGCCACCTATATATAGGTCGACAAAAGTGACTTTTTCAAAAATTTTAATTTTATCCTTAATACTTTGCATTTTTGTTTCTCCTTCGTTTTAGCTTCTTTTTTAGAACCCCATTTTTCATTATAAAATTTAAGTTCCCAATTACGAAAAATGGCTTTGGAATCACTCAAATCGGAGCTAAAACCTTTCCGAACGGATCTGTCAAAGTTCAGGCACATTGACATTGGAAAACGTCCACCGAAGGAGATTTAACTGTCCTGGGCCTTCCATGATTTTCAGGGCCTCTGAGAATTTTGGAGAACTCAAAATTTTCATTTAAAAAGCCCTTCATACTCAATTTTAGACCACACAAATTATAACACATTGTACAAGAAGACCTTGTACTTACTGGCGAAAACCTTGTTGGCAAGGTCTTAGAAATTGCACTACAGATTACAGGATCATGTTGATAAGATCTTCGACCCAGGTGATGAGATGTTATTTCAGCCTTTAAATTAACTTGGTCCATAACCATACTTCATGCTCAATATACATTCTAATGGTCACATAACATAATCTCTCATTTTCGAAGAACTAGATATTACAACAAGGGAGGAGCACCACTCATGCACAGTTAAAGGGAGCCTCTCTCATACAAAAGGGGGAGGCTATAAAAGGGGCAAGAGAGGGAGAGCTTAGGGGGGATTCAAATCGAAAGAGAAAGAGAGATGGAGAGAAGTGGTCTTGGGGGTTTGATGGGTCGTGTCGCGCAATCTTCAAAATAAAACTAGGTTGAATTGAATTTTATAGTCAGCAGCACAACCTAGGTCATCTCCCTTGGAAATGGAATTCAATATTTGATTGAGTTTTTTAAGTGCCAAAGGACTCTAGAAGTACCTAAATTAAGGGGGGTTTGATTAAATTAAACTAATTAAAATTTAATTGAAATAAAATTCCTAATGGCTATCTAATTGTATGAATTATGGTTAAATGATGGACTTGAGACTAGCTTTGGATTTATCCCTTGGTATCCATTATCCTTATCCTAATCCAATTATAATTGATTCTTGTCTAAGAGTCTTTAATTATGTTTATTGACAAGGGATCTTGAACTACCACTCAATATTCAAGAAACTAGCAACTTGATGTTAATTGAGACCTTAAGTCCTATTAAATTACTAATTCTTGTGATTAAGATCTTTGAACACTTAAATGAGTGATTAATTGATCAATTAGCCTCTGAATTAAAACCGTAAGATGTTTAATTAACCAATCAAACTCTAAGGAATCTTCAAATCAAACAATTAGACACACTAATTCTGACAAGTATTTTATCAAACACCTTGATTACACACTTGAAAAATGGTAGAAAAATGAAAATTCAGCACTTAATTTATGTAATTAATCATTCAAAATTCTTCTAATCAATGTCTAACCAGCCATCAATCATAAACTATATCAACCTCAATCATTTACAAGTTTGACCAAGCAAATAAAACAATTAAAATTGATATAGAGAGAGAAGAAAATAAAATGAACTCTTAGCCAAAAATCCCTTGATTAACTCCATAGATTCAAGCTTCCACCAGGAGCCTTCTTCCTTGCTAGTCATAGATAGAGGATTAAAACTTCATTGGATGGAAGAATGGAGGATGAGAGAATGGGAAATAGCGTGGTGTGGAGTGGATGACCTTTGGACGAAGGATGGAGTCTAGATGTAATGTCCTTGAATTGATGATGGTAGCATGATTTTTATTTGATGAATCAATGCCTCCAGCCCCTCATTAAAAGTCACATGCCCAGCCTCTTCTTTTCATGTGTCACGCTCAGCCCACGTGTTCTCTTGTGTGTATTATGCTTGGAGCTGAATTCTTCTCACTATTCACGTGTTTATGCATGTGTGTATAAGCGTGGGCCTCGCTGTGATTGGAGGATGCATTAGAATATAATATAAAAAATCTATCCCTGCTTCATCCTATCTTTGAGTCCAGATGTAGCTTCCTCTCTACTTGATCTTCACATCATCCTGTGGATTCATTTGTGTCATCTTTACGTGAGATTTCTTCATTTAAATCTCCCCTCATCATCCCATCATGCTCTTTGTTTCTCAGCTCGTTCTGCTCCTTGCTCAAGTCCTTCATTCCACTTCTTCGCTTGCTTCTCTTCCATATTAGCTTTGCATGTGTTTGAAGCCTTCATCACGTAAACCTCTTCCCTGTTCAATAGCTTCACTTCCTCTCTTTAATCTCTAGCTCAAAGCTTCTGTTCGAGTGAGCTTCTTCACGTGTTTTCATCTTCATATTCTTCACATAAGCTTTGCATGCAATTCCACATTAGCTTCTGCGTTCCTCTTATTATTCTCAGCCTCCTATGTAGCATATAGAACCATCATTTCCATTTCCATTCATACTGCCCATAGCTTCTATACTTTCTTCCTCTTTGAACGTTAAAACTGTAGCTTTGCCTTCTTCGTGCAGCTCAATGTCTGTTCTAGCCAATCCTTTTTTTCTCCTTTGTTCAGCTCATTTCTTCATGCATTCGTGTTGCTTCTTCATCCAGCCCAGCACGTAGAACTCGAGCTTTGTATTTGTTGCCTTACATGTTGTCTCTTCCTCGTTCTACCCATGCATGGTTCTTCCACATGAAACTCTCCTACGTGGCTTCTCATCCTCTGTTTCATCCATGTTCAGCTTGATGAACCTGTGCTTCATGCTTTGCAAACCATATGGCCTTTATCGGGGTTTTTCAAACCAGAGAGGCCAAGAGATTTGAGGATTCGAGAGTGAGAGATTTAAGGGGTTCCTTTTGAGTCTGAGTGATTCCAGAGTAGAGAGTTATAATAGAAGAGAACCAAGAAAGAAAAAACAAGAAGAGAATTTCTTTTGAGTCATTTTTCAATTGTGTGTGGAAAGTATTTTAGGGAAGCTCCTTGATTATTGAGAAAGGGGAAACAACCTCTAGTAGCTAAAAAAAAGGGCATCTGGAATGCATTCGAAGAAGCAAGCCTCAAGGGTTCGAAATCTTAGGTGTGTTCTCTTGTATTATGATATGGTAGAGAGCTTATGAAACTAGGAAGTCAGAAAACTTAAGTATACTTTGGTTTCTTGATTCTGTGTTATCTTTCTGTATGTGTATGCTTTGATTATGGCCTCTGTTGGTTTGAGTTTTAATTATGGTTGTATGGCCTGGATTGAAAATTGACATGCTGAATATAAGAGGTTCTTAGGGACTTCTATATTCGCCATGTTGTTCTGATGAAGTCCCATCCTTTTTATTGGGAGATTCATTTCAATTTTTATTTGCTTGTTGTCCAAATGGTGATTTTAAGTCTGTCATAGTACACTTTGTTGCGGGATTGAATATGCGAATAGTTAAAATGGATATGATTCATTGGTTTGTTCACCTTCCATTATTTATGTTTATGTTCTGATGTTCATTGTTGTGATGCTCTAGTTCTTGAAGAGGGAATTTAGACTTTGTTCAGTTTGGCATTCCTACTTTAATTGGGCTAATGCTTCTTGTTGCTATGCTAGACCATTAATATGAGATTTAAATTTAGAGTTGTTGTGGATGGTTTAGTTTTTTATTTTAGCTAGTATAGGAATATCTTTTTTGATCCTTTTTTTTAGTTTGGGCTACTCAGTTTTATTCTGCCATATGTATATTTTCTCTATTCTTGTTTGAACACCATTACTGATGGGTGAGTTGAGATAAGGAACAAGACCTTTGCAGTTTATTCTTGTTTAAAATCTTATGCTCTTAACCTGAGTCTGAAGAAAGGTGCTTAGGTGGTAGTCAAACTTATGAATGGGCCATCAAATTCATTAGATGTAACACCATAAATTCTAGCTCATTTCATGATACTCATGTGCTTTACGTCATTAAGTTCTATGAGAACATATGAGAAAGGGGATAAAATAATGGAATTCTTTGCACTGCGTCGTATAGTAAAATCCCATTCGGTGTCATGTGGACTGTGTGGGCTTATGCTATACATTCTTATATTTAATTACATCAATGCAACTCATTTGCATCACAAAATCATGCCCACAACTCATAGAAACCGAAATGGAACTCAAAATCACTAAGTATATTTTCGGCCAGCTTTGCTCATTTTTCTGACCAAACTTTAAAAAATTATAACTAAATCTAGAAAAATTGAAATCATGCAATCTTGGTCATTCTGAGAAGCTATGGATGTCTACTACACACTACAAATATGTCCAGATCATAAGATTCATCACAAAGGACGTTTTACATCCAAAATGGTCCAAAGGTCCGACTGCATCCTGGAACTAATACAGAATTCTGCAAAAAATTTTGAAAATGTCCAATTAATTCCAAAAAAATCCAATCCATACAAATGATACCAATCTGGAAAGATGTGGATGTTAAAGAGAGAAAAAAAATATCACCAGATCAATTCATCAAGCTTAGACCTCAGAATTTAGTAGAACAATACTTAAGGTCGAGAAAATTTATTGATACTAGATAGAAACTTTAAAAATTCATATCTCCCTCTCTAAACCTTTAAAGAAGTGCTTCTAGTTGGTATAAGTACTGTGATTATCTAGTTTCTACTTATAAAATTTTGTGGCAATTGGACATCATTTGCCTCTTAAGTGACAGATTTCATTTTCAGACATGAGTAAACAGTACACCAGACCAAAACAAGAAAATTTCTCAATTTTAAAAATCCATTAAATATTCTATAGAGTCTCAAAAACTCTGCACTTTAGCTTTCCAAAAAAATCTCAATAAGGTCTAGATGTATGCCAAATCTCAGATCGTGAAGAGATCATTTGGATAAAAAGTGGTATAAGTTTCCAATATGATCAATTTTGATCCATATTAGAGACCAAGTGTGCCCAAATGGTCTTGCTTGGTGTTTAGCACCTCTTGGGAAAGTTTAAATGCATAAATAGGACTTGTATAAACTACCCAAGTGGTCCCAATTCTCATGCATCTCAATTTGGCTATTCTACTTCCATTATTACACTAATCTATCTAGCCATTCAAGAATTAAACTTGCCATTCAATACCCAAAACATGTTATCTCATACATTTGGCATCAAATTTCATTCATACATCATACATTTGGGTATTTACATTTGTTCATATGGTTACATAATAATTTCATCATGAGATTACATCATATACCATGTATATGGCTAAAAAAAAAAGGCAAAACTAGGTATATTCATATACTTTGATGCTCATCTTCTTCTTCTAAGCTTGATGGCCTCCAATACCTTGCTCAATTATTTCACCTAGCATGCTAAGATATTGGAGAGGAGGGGATGAGATTCAAAGAATCCCAATAGCTCATCTCACATTCAATCATACATAATATGTGTAAAGCAAGCCTTACAAATGCATGCATAGAGAAAAATGGAGATCATAGACATTTAAAAGCAAGCTTGGCATGTGAACAACTCATATAAGACATTCAAGAGTTCACTAAGTACTTAGATTGGCCTCACACTTCTCCTCACGGATTTTGGACTTACCTCACTTATTGTTTAAGAGCTTTTGACTCAACCATTCTCTTAGGAGCCCACTTTGCTTTTGGGAGACTCTTTACTTTGTCTCAACTAAGCTCAAGAGTTCTTAGCTTATCCTCACCAAAGGAAAGAGTTCTTGGCCTCTCCACACTCTAGCAAACTTAAACAAACATCATGTACTTATTTAGAAACATAACATGGCATCAAGAATCATGACACATAAAGGCATACTAGCATACTTTTAATAGCTTACAAATACATATACACACATTCTAAGTCAAGCAAAACACACATCCATGTATGAGAGAAGGTGGAGAGAGCTCCCTTGCTTGCATTTGCATACTTTTTCCTTAAGTCTTGAATCCTCTCCCTTGACCTCACACACTTAAGAAGGTGGGGATCATTCCTCTTGGCCTAGACACATAATATGAAAGCTAATTATACTCTTGAAACAAAGTCTAAGGCCACACATTCACTAGAAAAATTAGGTGACTCATAAAATTCTTTCATGATTCCATAATGCATTTAATAAAGCAATATCATTTTGGCTCCATTCTATCTATTCATTCATGATTCTTGACTCCATTTAAACCTCTTGGAGTCATCATATAATCAATTCTAGGAGCCTTGCTAGGTGTTGCTTCTTTAAGTCATATTAGGAACATATACGGCTATCTCACTTTCTATGATTTCTAAAATTTTCCCAAGGCTTCTTCTCATATTTCCCCTCATACATGATACAAAATTAAGCTTGGAAAGAATTAAAACATTCCTTAGGTGCATGGACTCCCCTTGGCTAAAGTTATGCTTTCATAAGGCACTAATAGAGTTTCCTTGCTTCCTTTGATGGGAGAATAATGTAGGAAGCTCTCTTGGTGTCTTAGGAACTTATATGAACACTTAAATATCATACAATGCAATCAAAACTCTAACTTTTCTATCTTGCAAAATCATAGTTTTTACTTGGATTTCTGTGCATATTCTTACTCTCCTCCCTTAAATTCATAGAATTCACTCTTAGTTCTCGTTAAAATTCCAACCCTCTTGCATCTACATATATGAGGCAAAAATGGAGAAGAAGGGGGAGGAAGTATCTACCATAGGATGGAAGATTTACCTTATTTTTCCTTATTTTCTCACTTGATTCTCACTTTCTTTGGCTTCCTCTCTTCAAATTCGAATTTTCTCTCCTTATTCTGACCTTTAAAAAACACCAAAAACTCTAAAAAAGCCATAGGGAAAAAGGGGAGAAGGCGGAGAAGAGATTTCCTAAGGAGAAGATTAGGAAATTCTAACAAATTCTTACATTTTTCTTGAAAATTTCCCTTTTCCTTTGCCTTAGTCTTGTACGCCTCCTTCCTTTGAGCTTTCTCTGGTTTTTGGGCAGAATTTGGTCAATCTAAATGAAGGGAGTAGAAGGATGCTTCATATATATATATATATATATATATATAGGTTTAAGAAGGACTTTTTCAAAAATTTCTTTTTGTCCATTGTTTTGGGTATTTATAATTCGTTTTAGCTCCTTTTTTAGAACTATCTTTTCCATTATAAAAATTAGGTTCCCAATTTAGTAAAATGCCTTTGGAATCACTCAAATTGGAGTTAAAATCTTCCCAAACAAACTAGTCAAAGTTTAAGTCAACTGACATTAGAAAACATCCATTGGAGGGGCTTTAGTTGTCCTGGGGCTTTTCATAGTTTTTAAGGCCTCTGAGAACTCCAGAGAACTCAAAACTTTCATTTAAAAAGCTCTTCATACTCAATTCTAGACCACATAAGTTTTAACACATTATACAAGAAGACTTTGTACTTGTTGGCGAAAACCTTGTCGACAAGGTCTTAGAAATTGCACTATAGATTACAGGATCTTGTCGACAAGATCTTCGATCCAGGTGATGAGATGCTATTTCAGCCCTTAAATTAACTTGGTTTTTTACCATACTCCATGCTCAATATACATTCTAATGGTCACATAACATCATCTCTCATTTTCAAAGAATCGGATGTTACATTAGACCCTGGAGATAACCTGATTAACTTAGATTAGGGGAAGGAACAGAAAAGCCTAAAAGATGATCGAAAATCCAAAGAAGAACAAAAAGTCCTTAGATTGATGCATTGTGCTCAGAAAAATCTCCACAGTGAGAACTTAAGCCAGCGATTGGAGGAATACAGAGCCTCCAAGGTGTATACTAACCTCATATAATGGCTCCAGGCCTTTGTCTTCCCTCCTTTCCTTATTTTGATGAATATCGAAGTTGGAATTGTAGAGGAGCAGGATCAAGGATGTTTTCCTTTTGAGTGAAAGATATGGTTAATATGTATAATTTTTCAATGCTCATTGTTATGGAACTTCGAATAAGTGGGGTCAAAGTTGATAAGGTAGTTTATGGACTGGGTTTCTCTGACTGGATAAGGGTGGAGGCCATTGGATTTACAAGAGGAATTTGGATTTTGTGGAACGAGGTGACTTTCAATGTTGAATATGAACACTCTCATGAGCAATTCCTCCATTGCAAAGTCTACTGCCATAATTCAAAAAAATCCTTCTATATAACTGCTGTTTATAGAGACCCAATTCCTACAAATAGACGAGACCTTTGGATAAATCTAAAGAATATAGCAGATAAAATGGATAAAGCTTAGTAAGTATTGGGGAACTTCAATGCTTATCTGGAGATGAGAGATAAGATAGGAGGATCTCAATATAACTGGATTGTTATGAACCAATTTTCTAATTGTATCCAACACTCTCAACTTATAGATTTGGGGTTCAATAGGCCTAAATTCACTTAGAGTAAAAGGAAACTGATGGAATGTATAGACTGGGTTTTTGCTAACACTGATTGAATTCTCAGTTTTGAGAAAAGCCAAAGTTTAGCATTTGCTTCAGTTTGGTTTAGACCATAGGGTAGTGTGTGTAGCCTTGGAAGACAGTACTAGAAGGAGTAAAAAGAATGATATTTTTATATTTCATGCTACCTGGCTCCTTGAGGACTCCTTTCCAAGGGTGGTTAAGAGAGCTTGGTAGGGCAAGGATTGGGTGAGTGGTGTCTTAGATTTTGGTTCGAAAGCCAGGGAGTGGTGTAAACACATAATGGGCAACATATACTATCGAAAAAGAAGAATTATCAATCGATTACAAGGCATAGACAATGCTTTGAGTCTAAAGTCCAATCCTTACCTTACTCGCTTTCGCAAAAGCCTTTGGGAGGAGTATGAGAAAATTCTTCCCCAAGAGGAACTCATTTGGTTTCAAAAATCCAGATGTAATTGGCTACGATGGGGTGACCAAAACACTAAATTCTTCTATGCCTCCACTATGATCAAAAGACAAAGAAATAACATGGAGTCCATTAAAGATGAGAATGGTAACTGGATCAATGACAAGAATACCTTAAAGAACATGGCTTCCAAGTTTTTCAAGCAGCTTTTTACTAAAGATCAAGAGGTAAGACCTAAGTTTCCTATCTCAGGCTACTTCCCAAAGCTAAGTACAGGGGAATTAAGATACATTCAAAGAGAGGTTTCAGACCTTGAGATCAAAGAGGTAGCTTTCAGCATTAGCCCTTATAAAGTGCTTGGGCTTAATGCATTGCAGGCAATTTTCTTCCAGAGACAGTGGGAAGTGATTGGAGATAAGGTGTGCAATTGTGTGAAGGAAGCTTTTTGGGATCTAGAGTCAATTGCTAAAATCAACCATATTCACATTGTCCTTATCCCTAAGGTGGATAAACTTGAGACGTTAAAGGAGTTCAGGTCCATTTCCTTATATAATGTGGTGTTCAAAATTATAACCAAGATTATTGCTAACAGATTGAAAAGAGTTTTGAGCAAACTCACTGCCTCAAACCAAAGTAGTTTCATCCCTGGGTAGCACAATAGTGATAATATCATCATTGCCCAAGAGATCATCCACTCAATGAGGACTAAGAAAAGGAAGAAAGGTTTTGTAGTAGTCAAAGTGGATCTAAAAAAAGCCTATGATAGAATTGAGTGGGAGTTTTTGGAGGATACCTTTAAAAAGACTGGCTAGAGTGATCAGTTTATATGGATTATCATGTCTTGCATCTCTAAGTTTCAAATGCAGGTGTTATGGAATGGAGAACCTTCTGAACCTTTTTACCCATCCAGAAAGTGAGGAAAGGAGATCCATTATCCTTGTATTTATTTGCTCTTTGCATGGAGTATCTTGGGCATTGCATTAATTGAGCCATGGATAATAAATATTGGAAGCCCATCCAACTTTCACATAAGGGGCAACCTATCACCCACTTCTTCTTTACAGATAATCTTTTCCTCTTCGCTGAAGTGGAATTGGATCAGATTGATGTGATGAAGAAATGCAAGGAGATTTTCTATTTGTCCTTAGGGCAAAAAATGAATTTAAAAAAACTAAAATGTATTGCTCAAGGAATATTTAGTTCCAGAGAGCCACCTATCTAAGTCAAATTCTGGGAGTTACACTAACAGGGGACCTAGGCAAATACCTAGGTATATCACTTCTACATAATCGGGTCAATAAAGCTACCTTTAGGCACCTCTTTGAGAAGATTAATACAAGACTCTCATCTTTGAAGGGCAAACTCTTAAACCAAGCAGGCAGGAATACCCGTATCCAAGCAGTGGTGGCAGCCCTTCCCTACTATATGATGCAAACTATGTGCTTGCCTATCTCTGTGTGTAAGGATATGGAAAAAATAAATAGGAATTTCCTCTAGGGTTCCTTAGGGGATGAAAGAAGAATGCATTTGGTGTCTTGGGATTATGTGTGTAAACCAAAGCTCAGGGGAGGTATGGGTATTAAAATCCTAAAGATGCAGAATAAAATTTTCCTCATAAAAATTTGCTGGGGCTTGGTAAAGCACATAAATGTTCTGTGGGTGTGCATTTTGAGATCCAAATATAGATGTGGAGATACTCCCATCCCCAAAGTGCAAAAACATTGCAACTTTTCAAATGTCTGGCAAGTCGAAAGTGTGGAAGGAATTCTAGCAGAGACTTGGATGGAAGGAGAAGGTAATCAAATAAAGTTTTGGCTTGATCGATGGACAACCATGGAAAAGCCCATCCTAAAGTATACTACTAAGGATATCCCAGAGGAGCTCAGACAGGCTAGGGTGAAAGACTTTGTGACCCCCTATGGAGATTGGGATATCAAAACCATTCAAGAGCTAGTCTCGAATTATATTTTACAGTCTATAATCAATGTTGTTACCCTGAGACCTAATGGAAGGAATGATTCCATAAGATGGATGGCTTCGTAGGATGGAGCTTTTTCTACAAAGTCAACTCATGAAAGTCTCTTACAGGAGGAGAAAGATCCCAAAAATACCATGTGGAACAAGATTTGGAGGTGGCCTGTCCCTGAAAAGAATAGAAGCTTCTTATGGCTCTTAGCCCATGACTAGTTACATACTAGACACTTATGTATAGTTCGAAGGTTTAGTGGGTCCACGGAGTGCCCCTTTAAAGATGGGAAAATAGAAACAACTATTCATTACATGAGAGATTGTGCTAGAGCATCCAACATCTGGTGTAAAGTGGTTCATCCTAGATGGTGGAACAACTTCTTCTCCCTACAGCTGCAAGATTGGATTAAATAGAATTACTGTTATGCACCAAGTAATAAGATAGTTGAACCCTTACCATGGCAAAAGGTTTTCGGCTACCTTTGTTAGCTCTTGTGGACCTTACAGTTTGAGATGATATTTAGAGGTTATATGACAAGCAATGAAGAACTCATCTTCAAATGCTTAAACCAGGCTTTTTGGGATACCAACATAAAGAGAATTCAGGGGAAGAAGATTGATTAGCATAAGGAACTCTTGATTAAGTGGAAATTATCATTGGAGGGATAAGCTAAAGTTAATATCGATGGGTCTGTTAAGGCGAATAGTTTAGCCGCTTGTAGTGGCATCATTAGAGATGGGCTTGGCAAGTGGATTATTGGCTTTGCAGGTAACCGTTGGCGATGCTTTATCACCACAATGGAGCTATAGGGCATCTTGAGGGCTTTAAGCTAGTGAGAAAGTGCAACCTAAAGAAGATGGTGATTCACATTGACTCTATGGCTACCCTTAGTCTGGTGCAGAACAATTGTGACGAGGTGCATCCATGCTTCAATCTAGTTGCTGAGATTTAGAGTCTCCTACATTGTAGCTAGTAGTGCATGAGGATTGAAAACACCTTTCGTGAAGCGCATTGCTGTGCTGACTGAATGGCGAATTACACCCATGTTCTTCCACTTGGATTCTATGAGATCACAAGGCCCCCTCCTAGAGTAGGGCAGATCATGTTAGATGATATTGCTAGAGTTTCCTTAACTCGCTCCATGACAGTGGAGTGATTTTTCTTATTCTTGCTTTGGGCCTTGTCCCTTGTGTATCCAAAAAACAAAAATCTTATGCTCTGGTTTTCGGGGGTACCAGCTATGGGTCCCAATTGTTGTAAGGTCGTGTGTATTTGTGTTTCCTTATATTGGTCAAAGGTTCTTTCATCACCATCTAATAGGTATAGGTTTTTATGGGCCTACTTCCTAAAAAATTCATTTGAATATAGGTCTATGGACCTTAATGGGCCACCAATCACATTCTTTTCTATTTTATGATATGGCAGAGAGTTTGTTATTATTCTTTGGGACTCAATGGGGTTATTCCTTATTCTTTATGTCACAAAGCTCCATTAAAAGCCCAAATTTAATTTGAATGATATCTCTGTTCTAATTTTGGCTTATTTACTGTTTAACATGTGGAGCAATATATGGAATATGACTCGCTTAGGGAAGTCACTCATCAATTCAATCAAGGGAATGATAATGTGGAGTCATATAAAGCTTGGTAGGATAGCACTTACGGGTTTCATCATCAATCCAACTAAAAGGATAAGAGGCAATTGAGACTAACTATATAATTTCTCTTTTTTACCTTGTATATGCTTAAAGAGTGACATAGTGAATCTTGACCCAACACTAAGCGTCCATTCTCACAAATTATTATTTGCTCTTGATTTTTTTTATTTCATGTTTTTGTTACTTATTTTATTTTAGAATTACTGCTTGAGATTTTATATCTCCTCAGGCTATAGGGTTAACTGGAGTACCATGTGTTATAATAAAATTTTCTTAGTGTTCATTGGTTTTTTTTAATTTTTTATTTGCAAGTTTTGGGTTCCAATGGCTTTATCCAATTAATTTTTTTTAAGAAAAACTCAAGAAAAAGGAAAATATGCTTAAAAAAATAAATATGACTTAAAAAAAATAAAAAAAAGGATTTTAGAAAATCAAATAAGGTTTCCTAAAAACATATATAGTTTATTTTAGAAAAATAAAGTATGTTTTCAAAATAAAAAAAAAAAGAAAGAAACAATTTTTTGACAAAAAGTCACTAATCATAAAAATCCTTTTTCTTTTTCTTTTCTTAAAGGTTTTTTCTCTCTAAAAATAAAATGGTATTTTCAAAATTAATTATTCCATTTGAAAAATGCTTTTTTTTTAAAAAAAAAGGATAAAAAATAAAATAAAAAGGGAAAACAACAAAAAAAAAGAAAAGAAAAAAAGAAGACAAAATAAAAAAGAAAAAGAAAAAGGGGGAGAACAAAGAAAAGTAAATGAATTTTTTATACTTATGAACTTCTCTGGAGATTTCTTTCATGGAAATGAAAAAGTCCTTTTTAAATGAAAAAAATAAAAAAAAAGGGGGAATAAAACACAAAAACCAAAAATTAACAAAAACAAAATAAAATCTAAGAAAATTTTCCAAACAAAAATAAAAAAAATCAAAATCAAAATCAATGATAAGAAGAAAAATCAAACATCAATTAAAAAAAAGAGAAAGAGAAAGAAAAAAGTCAAACCAAAAAAATCATGAAAGAAAAAAATAATAAAAAAATCAAAGTATAAGGAAAAGTAAAAATAAAAAAAATAATAATAAAGAGAAAAAAAAGTAAATTTTTTTAATGTCATAAAAAAAATCATGAAAGTCATAAAAAAGGAAATCTTTTTTAATGTCATCAAAAAAATTATGAAAGTAAACAAAACAAAAAAACAAAAAAAAGATTAAAAAAACGAAAAGAGTAAAAATGTGAAATTAATTTAATTTTTGCAAATTAAAACTTATCAACCAATTTCAATGCCGTTTTATTTGCTAAAGTTGAAGTTATTTTTACTATCTTTCTTTTTTGATAAAAAAATAAAAATAAAAACTAAAAGAATTGAAAAAAATAAATAGATAAAAACACAATCAAATAAAAATAGAAACAAATAGACAAAAATAAATGGACAAAAAAAAAACAAAACAAACCTAAAGTTAACAAAAATTGATCAAAACAAAAGCAAAACAAAAATCACTAAAAAAGTAAAAAATGAAAGAAAATGAAAAAAAATGATGGAATGTCAAAAAAAAGAAGAGCAAAAAAGGAAAAAAAAAAAAAATAAAAGCAAAGAAAAAAAGACAAAAAAATAAAGAAAAATAAGAAAAACAAAAACAAAACATCAACCAACAATGTTTTTTATTTGAACTACATGGACTTTGATCATTCTCAAAAGACGTGTAAGTCCAAAACTCTCATCCTAAATCAAGTTCGTGCTTGTAAATAGATATTTTTTTTCATTTTTATTTTCTTAATTTCTTTCCTTTTATTTTGCTCTTAATTTTATTTCTTTAATTTCTTTTCCTTCTTTTTATTCTTAATTTTATTTCCTTAATTTCTTTCTTTCTTATTTTGCATGTGATTTATTAAGGATAATTAAAAATAAAATAGATGTCATATTAATTTTGCATAACTGACTTAGGATAACTGTTTGAAGAATGAGTGTAGTGGGGTGCCTAACACCTTCCCTATTTATGATCAACTATTGAATATATTTTCTAGTTCGTAAACTATTTTTTCGTTTTTCAAATAAAAAGGCTTTTCTAAAATTTTACCTTTTAAAAAATTAAAATTTTGGTGATGACTCTACTACTTTAATTTTTATTTTCGAAAATCCAAATCGAATTTTTCTTTTCTGGTGCCAAGCGATCGCATTTTCGAGTGTAACACCATTTATTGGCAAAAAACTTTTGAATTCAAATTAAAAATAATTTGAATATCACTTAATTAAAGTAATCACCAATAATTAGTTAATTAATTAATTTCTTTAGGTTATATTAATGGATTTGGGTCAACCCATCATGGTAGCCTAATAATCCAACACTTTTGTTATAGTTAAAAAGTATTTTGGTCAAGTTCTTGTAACATGATTTGTCTCATATTCGTTTTCATTATGTTTTTTTCATTTTTTTTGCCTCACAGTTTTGCTTTATTTACTCACTCTTATTTCATCCCATATGTTGAATTGTTTTATATATAATTATTATATTAAGCACACATTCCCACATCTCTTTTTAACATGTATATGATAAATTATTCATAATAAAGAGGAAGCAATAGAAGGAAACATTCTCACTTTTGTTTTCTAACCAATGCATATACAATGGGGATGTTGATCCAAACATAAATAAATGAAGCATCAAATGGTGATTCTAATAGGATAACTTGAAGAAAGGTTTTATATTTAAAGGCATCACTTGGTGTAGTCTTGCTACTCTTCTTTTGTATTTGAAGGTAAGCTTTATAAAAATAAATAAATAAATAAATAATATACATAAATTATTAGATTTAAAAATTTTGTGTTCGTTATGTGAATTTTTTTTTAGATAGTGAATTTCTAGATTTTCCCTAATTCTTGGGAAATATCAAAACATTATCAAAGACTAGGAATTATTATGTTTAGTTTATTTTGACTTATGCATGAAAATTTAGTCAAAGATTGGCAAAAAGTTTTCATCACAAATGAAGCTTCCATGAAAGAATAAATAACCACATTTTTATTTCATGTAAAGAGGCATTTGCATGCAAAAGATGAAACTAGTCAATTTTGTAAATTAGGATAGTTAAGAGGTAAAATAATGGAGTTTTGATCTAAAATTTGGTTTCAAAGTAGTTAACATTTGAAGATTTATTAATGCCAAATGTCATGATTCTTAGAGGTGTGTATATAATTTTATACTTAGCTCGAAAATTGGACAAATTCTAAAATCTTTAGGTAACATAAGACTAGGAAGCTATAACGTAAAAGTTAGGGTCATGATGCTACTTAGGATAGAATGGGCAATGATGCGATAGAGAGAGTGAGGTTGCAACATCAAACCTAGAGCTATAAATTTTTTTTTAAATTTATTCCATGTTTTGGCTTAAGTTAAAGTTAGGATGGTGTAGCTTTACCTCTTACATATCTAGAAAGGTTTAGGTATGTAGACAAGTTGGTTTTCAACATCTTGTATGCATTTATACTTCATCAAAGAAATTAATTAGGTTTGAAAGAAAGAACAACAAAGGATAGCCAATTGGATATCATGCAAGACTAAAGAATTGTCCATGTGAGTAATTGACTAGATAGTAAATTAAGGAATTTAGGAAATGAATTTCAAAAATTAAGGGAGGAGAAGAATCCAAGAAAATGAAGGGGAGGTGGAGATTTGTCAAATTTTTAGAAAAGTTGAAAGAAAGAGAAGCCAAGCAGCATAATTAATACATAGAGAAAATACTACTGAAAAGTTTTCTAGGCTGAACAAAGAAGTGATGTAGCCATTAAATTAACCATCAACCATCTAGGAAAAAACTTTTACTAAGAGTAAGAAAAACCAAGTCTAGTTAGAACATATTTCCACACCCAAAATAGATACTTTAGTTGAAATTACTAGGGTAGTATTTAGATTTTTATTTAAATGCAAATTATAGAGTTAATAATAGGAAATTAAGTATATCAATTAGAGAAAGAATGAAATAATAAAAGTTGTAGAGAGGAAGCCTTTTTTTGAAGTTATGGTAATATGTAATTAAAATTGGATAATATTGAAATTTAAAATTTTAAAATAAGCTTCTAAAGGACAAAAGAGTTTGCAAGATTTAAAGTTAAGGAAGGAGTCTTCATCAAATGAAACTAACATGCTATAATGAATTGTGAAGAGCATTACACAAGCCTTTGGGGATATGGAGCACGAACACTTTAAGTGGTTCACCTAACTATTATAAACGTTTAACAAATGTGGAAAAAATTAGGATGGCATGGGAATATTTAACACTAAACATAGGCTTATTATAGAGTGTCAATAGGGAGATTAATGCTTAGAGAATATTGTAAAAATTAAGGATAAAATTCTTCAATAAAGAAACTATGGCATTAACAAAAAAAAGGAGGACTTTATGATATTTGGAAGAAATTATATTTATATATATAATAAATGTGTATGTATTTATGTGTATTGTAAAAATTAAGTTTGTTAGAATTTAGTAGGATTGGCTTAATCCAAAACAATACCTAATTCAAACTTATGCCTTAAAAGTTAAGATAACATACCCCCTTGACTAAATTATAAGAGGAAAAGGCCAAGGAAGTTTCAGAAGACAAAACCAAGTAAGACTTTCGGACCACTTCATGCATGTCTTATGTAATATCTTGTCCTTCTAAAATTAAACTAAAACTAGTAAGATAATAAAAGAGGATCCTAAAATAAAATAAAATAAGGTCAAGTAAAGATAGAATGTTAATATGAGCATCCAGAAATAAGGTTATAAAGCTAAAGATGACCTAAACCTAGAGCCAAAGTGGCTAAATAGTCTAAATCAAAAGGTAGTGGCAAAATTAAGCTCACTATGATTCTTATAGACCCTGAAAACTAAGGTCACTATAATTTTTAAAGGCCCTGAAAACTATAGGAACCATTAGAATGGCTAAAAATCTTTCGGTATACAATTTAGACTGCCAATTGACTTGAACTTTGACCAAGCCATTTGAAATGGTTTTGAACCCTATAAATTTGAAAGTAAATATTTTTAATAAACTAGAAGACTTAAATTTTCATATGAAAAGACAATTCTTAAAAATGATCTAAAATGAGCTCAAACGAAGTAATTGAAGTTAAAGAACATAACAAGAATTTTATAATTATTTTAAAAACCCTTCCTTCTCCCTTATATCAGGTTAGCCACGCTACCAACACTCCAAAACCAACTTAGAGCACTTATAAATAGAACCATGGTTGCACTAAAAGAAGGAAAGAAGATGAGAAAAAGAAAGCCATTTTAGGTAAGCAAATATGCAATTTTTCATGGTATATCATTCACAAATCTTTTTCTCCTTTCTAAGCCCTCTCAATTGATGGTTTTAGCTCCTTGAAAGAAGCACTTTTGTGGTTGAATTCTTAAAGGAAGGAGAGAGTTTGAATCAACCAAATCCATCATTAGAATCTCCATTTAATAGGATTTAAACAAGGTATAAGGTAAGCTAGAGCTCTTTCTTTGAATCTTCTTCCTCCCTAGGTTTGACCTAGTAAGAAAGACCTTAAAAAGAGTTAAGTTGCAGCCAAAATATGATGGGAACAAGGGTTTTGAGGCATGAAGAATTAAAATATGTAATTGGCATCACTTAAAGAGCTTTAGAAGCCAAGATAGAGTAATTAGGGTTTCAATTGCATTTGAGAGTTTTGGAACCTTAGAAGGACATTTCAAGTTATACTAGATCATAATTAAACTAGAGAGAAGTTAAGGAACCTCCTTATGCATTAAAATCCTAAGAGAAATAACAAAAACTCGATTAGGCTCCCATGAAGCATAACTTTGGCCATGAGCAAGTTGAAACACCTAGGAAGAGTTTTCTTTTATTCTAAGGTTATAAATGGTCTAGACATGAATTATAAATACTAATGGAATCATTAGATTAAATTTAGGAGCTCTAAATTGAAAGTTGAAGTTTTACGGTTCAAGTTGGCCTAAAGAAATAAGTTAGTCTTAAGCTTATGTAGTCAAGCTTATGATGATCCAAATGAGTTTCATTAGAATTATACACCTTATAGCAAGTGAGACTTTGGAGCCTAGAACAAGAAAACCAAGAGTTGCCTCTTAAGGGACCTAAATGAACTTTGGTTTTCACATTAGGCTCTAATAGGATTAAGTGAAATTAATAAGACTTAAAATAGATCCTAATGAGTCAATTTACTTTGTGAGTTGCCATATGTAGGCCAAGTTAGCCCACATTCACCAAAATGTGGGTGTCAAGTTGAGGAAAGATAAGAAAAGAATAAAAGCTAAGGGGGTTAATGGTGGTTTCAAGTTCTCAAATCCATAAGGTAGCCCTATCTCTCTATCTTGCATGCATTTGAATACTTGAGTGAGTTGAAATGCTTATATGTATAGTTACTTGATATATTCATGAGCTATGCTTTGATATGTTTTTCATTGTGAGTTTTCTGTGTATGAAATAGCTATGTTTTCAACTCCTAGCTTCCTATAACTTGGAATTGAACGTAATAGCCTTTCCTTAGTCTCGGGTTAAGTTTAGTTGAGCCTAACTAGTTTGTATTAATGCCATGGCTTGATGAAAAATGTTTTTTTATGCTAAAAGTTACATTTGAGTTACATGATACATATGAATGACAATCTTGTATCACATGCATTATATTTCCTCATGGTATTCGGATATACTTTGATTTGGTTGACATTGGCTATGAGATTTTTCTCAGAATCTTACTTATGTATTTCCACTAACTATTTCAAGCTTTCCAAACAAAGGAAAAGAGATAGAAAAGAGCTAGACATTAAGAAAGGATGTAATAGGAATTTTGTTATATAAATATATGAAATATGTACTTTTTTGTAAATGAAAAATTTTTATAATAAAAACTTATGAACAAGCTTTATCATGCGAATGTATGTCATATTATGGCAAAATATGGCCATTTATGTGTAGTCTTAAATATGCCCAACTATATGGTATATATGCACATATGGATGTGGGATGACCATATTTTGATGCAACCTTTATTTTAAGTGTTGCACTATATAGAATAGATGCTTATGACGATTAAAGTTTGCTCAAAGTGAGAGAGTATAATTTGGAAACCAATTGGACCCTTTTAGATCCAAAATTTGGTCTAAAAGAATCTTAAATTACATATCTACCCTTGAAAATCCAAATGACCTAGTTTGGATATGAAACTTGGCATGCAATTAGAGAATTTATAAAGCTTTCTAACAAGTTAAGAATGAGAATTTTTCAAACTCTATAGAATATTTTATAAATTTTTAAATTTTCCCAAATTATGAAAAATGGCACCATTACTATTCACTTGTAGTAGTTTTTGTTTTTTGTGTTTTTAAGGGGCCAAACAAATTCATTTATATTTGAAATTTTTATAGCATAAAGTTCATGTCATAAGTTTTTTGTCATCACTAAATTTGTATAAATCAAAGTAATGCAGCTCAAGTTATGAATTTTTTTAAATTTGATGCATAATATGGCAAATATGACCAATTTGGGCTATGAGACTCTTTTAGGCAACCAATGTGTATTTTATGATATTTTTTATCAAAACAAGTTTGTTTATGATGAGTATGAGTAAAGAAGCAAAGAAAATCAAATTTTGACCTCTAAAACTCTATTTAATATGTAAATGGATTGAAATCCATGGTTAAAAGTATAGTAATGGTTACCAAATTAGTTGCTAAAACTCATAATTGATATAAATAAAGGTAAATGAAGCTAGGTATAACATCTTATACACTTTATCTAAAACCTATGAATACCCACACAACCCATCACATTTCAAGACAGCTAAAGAGAACGATGTGTGTGTGTGTATGTGTGTGTGTGAGAGAGAGAGAGAGAAAGAGAGAGAGAAGGAGAGAGAGAGAGAGAGAGAGAGAGTGTGTGTGTGTGTGTGCGTGTGCGCGCGCGCGCATGTGCGTGTGAAGGTTTTAGCCAAGAGAAGGAGAAAAAAGAAACAAAGAGAAATTTAGGTAAAAATAACTTATCCTTACTCACTTTCTCTCATATCCATAAAACAAGATGTAGTGCATGTTAGGAAAAGTTTTCAAGTCTTAGTTGCATGCCATTATCACACCTCCTTGCATACAAGTTTGGTAATCATGTTTTATATCTCATCATTTGTGGATGTAGATGTAGCTAACTCCATATAGTTAACCTAGGATTAGGAAGAGAATTTAAGGCTAAGATGTAAATGACTTAGATTTGCTTTATTAACACGTAATTGATAGAAAAATTATAATATAAGGTTGACTTAGTTAATTAATTGATATGTAGTTGATGAAAAATGATTATTGACATATAATTGACTTAAGCTCAAGAAAAGTCATCATTTGACACATGATTGCATGTGTAACCATTAGGTGAATTTCATTGTTGGTATTTGTGCATGATTTTTGCACAACGTATACTTGCTTTGACTATCTAGTGTTTTTGTTCCTTTAGTAAACTCCATGGATCCATTATTTATAAGATATTATACATACATACATACATACATACATACATACATACATATATATATATATATATATATATATAATTTTGAAATTTATGACTATAAAGAAGTCAAAATAAAAGTTGACATTTTATTAAGATATGAACCTAGACTCCAAAACATTTCTATATATCAAACTTTATCTATGTTAATGATTTCTAATTGATTATAAAATTTTGACCATTGTGGACTTGATCACAGCATAAAAATGTGGACTTATAACCAAAAATATGGACAAATTACAAGGACTTATAACATGCTAAAAAAGGCAATAAAACAATAAGTTAATTTTTCATGTGAAATTTGCCATTTTGGAATAATTTCCACATGTAGTAGAGCAATCCATGCATGCTACATTGTTCACATTATTTTGTTGATTTTTAATAAAAAAATATTTTTATAATGTTATGTTTTGAGTAATTGTGGGTAAATGTAGCAAAAGGAAAATTTAGTTCTATTATTGTATACTTAAAGTCATAATATATATATATATATATAGAAAAAGCAACCAAGGCAAGGCAAGACATGATATGGACCTCAAAAGGGAGGGAGTCATTGTTTGCATGATTTTTTATAAATCCACTTTAGAGGACACCTCATAAAAAATGGAAGTTTATATGATGTTGTAAATGGATGATGATGAGAATATGACTAACATGCTGATTATATGACTAAGTTTACTTGTGGATATCATTATTGAACCAATCCCATGGTTAGGAGGAGAAATTCCTATCCCAACATGGATTTGGATCACAGGGGTGGAGTGAAGATAGCATATCTATAAATTAAGGAATAAGTACATAGGAAATAATGTAATTCCTTACATTTATCATGATGTGCATGCAATTTTCATATGATAGTTTGTACATTATGGACCCTGTAGTGTTATGTATTAGGGATATGAATGACCTAGGAAATAAATAAAGGACCTAATGTATTTATCATCAATTTATTATTGACAATTTAACCTTGTTTTCTGCATTTTTTTTGTTGTTTCTATCATATTTATGGATTAAGGTAACGGGAGTAAGACTAAAATTTTTACTATATACAACTAAACAATTATGCGTTTTCAAAATTGATGATTATTTTTATTGATAATATCAATTCTCATAATTTTCTTTGTTATAATGTATTTAGATTAGAAAATAAAACATGCTGGTACTTTACATAGTTCTTGAAGTGGAATGGATGTGGCTTGAGGTTTTGCTGGTAGGACTTGTCAAAGTAATACAGAATATTAATGTAGCCATAGTCAACAATGGGGCACAAGATTTATGTAACATTCGGTATTTCATAAAAGCATCAAAATGAGTTAGTTTGAAAAGCAAGTTCTCTAAGTTGAATAATTTAAGGCTAAATAAAATTAGGATAAAATTTTAAATAATGAAAAATAAGGAGCCAAGGTATAAGATACTTGAAAACCCAAGTTAAGATAGTTCAATAAAATTGTTGAAAGTGCACTACATTTTTGTAAATACGAACACTTTTTGGAAAACTCATAAGAGAAATTTTTAAATGAAAAATTTGAGGTTTTTGGGGTTTTCAGAGGCCCCAAAAACCATGGGAACCTTTGGGATAGTTTAAACCCCTCAAGTGTGTATTTGTTAGCGTTAGTTAACTCGAACTTTAACCTCTTTGTTTAGAAAGGTTTTTAATTCAAATTGAGTGGTTCCAAAATTATTTCATAAATTTGAGAACCTAAATTTTATGATAAAAAAAACAGTTCTCGTAAAAGAGCTAAAATGAGTCTAAAATGAACTAGCCAAGAGAAGGGACACAAATGGCATTTTCAAGAACAATTTTAAGACTTTTCATCTTATAAGTGGAATCCCCCTCTTGCTTCTCTTTCTCATCGACTTTGTTCTTTCCAAAACACAGAGAGAGGCTAAGGAGAGAGACTCACAAGAAGGAGGCTCAAGGAGGAAGGAAAAACAAGGAGAAAAGGTATGGAAATTAAGGCTTTTCCTCGTTCTCTCTTTAGAAATTCTCTTCCCCTCCTTCCAACCTTCCTTTTTATGGTTTTGGTTAGTGATATGGTGCTATTTTTGGGTCCAGTTTAGAGGAAGAAGAGTAGGAATTCAAGAAGAAGTCTACACCAAGTGAAAAGGCTCTTGAAGAAACCAAGAAAACAAGGTAAACATCATTGGTTTTGTTGCTTTTCTTCCTTGCTTTCTTTCGTGTGAGTTTCGGCCAAGGGAAGAGCAACTAAGAGGGAGTTAATTTTGACCAAGAGCAAGTATAAAACCTAGGATTTAGATTATGGGAAGCTAAGAAATGCAAAGAAACCTAAAGGAAAACCAATGAAATTCAAGATAGTAAAGTTAGGGATTCAAGGACATATGCTAAAATTTGATTTTGTCCAAGAATGTTCTAGGTTATGTGAGAGTTTAAATGAGTTTCTAAGACCTCTAGGAAGCCTCCTAAGTGTCTCCTCCTTCAAGAAAAAATTGAAAACTCCATGGGCATAAATGAGAGGCATAGGCTCAGCCAAGCTTGGAGCAGATACTTGGGGAGTGTTTTAAATTTTTCTAAACTTAGTATGAGACTATATATGATGGGAGAATATGAGAGGAAAAAAAATTTAGAAGCAATAGATTAAGAGTTGGAGCTATAGGTTCTATAATGTAATATAATGTAGCAACATATATCTAGACTCTTCAAAATGTTTGTGTGAGGGCTCTAAGAAGTCTAAATGGAATCAAGAGTCATACATTGAAGGAAAGAATTGAGCTAAGATCTTAAATTCTAGTAGTTGCTTCATTAGGTGCTTTATGGAACCATAATCGATACATATGAACAAGTAGGCTTCCCTTAAGTGTGTGTAGTGTTAGAGTTTGTTTCAAGAATGTAATTGGGTCCTATTTGGTATGTCTAGGCCAAAGGAATCATACTCCATCACTTACAAGTGTTTGACAAAAGAGGGGAAAAGCAATCAAGGAAAAGTGTATGTGTTTGCATTCAAAGTAGCCCTCTAACTTTTTTCTTATGCATTCTTAGTTGTTTTCTTATCTTGGATAAGTGTGTGTATGATTTGACATGAGAAATGTGTATAACTATTTTCTACATACCATGGTACTATTGTGTGCATAATATGTGTTTTATGAGTGCTATTTGTCTTGAATAAGCTTGGTGAAGCCGAAAGTCTCTTAGTAAAAGTAAAGATGAGCTAAAAGTCTCTACAATTAGATGAGAGAAAGCTAAAAGTCTCAAGAAAAGTAAGATTTAGTCAAAAGCCCCTTAAAAATGGGTGAGACAAGTCCAAAATTTCTAAGAAAAAGGGATGAGGCTAAACAAATACTATTGAAAGCCAATATGTGATATGTATAAGTTCTTTTAATATGAAAATGATTGTATATATGATTACTAGTAGCTAAAGGTTTATACATGTATTTTTGGATTTGAAATTATCGCTTTTATGTATAATTAAAAGGGTTAAGAGCTATTGGAATTATTGGAATCTCACTCTTCCCTCTCCAATGTTTAACCATGTCTAGGTGAGCCAAGTAGGCTAAGGAGTAGGAGCCAACAAACCTAAAAAGTAAAATTTTGACATGCGTATAGCAAAATGGACTTTGTATATGTATTTTGATGTCAAGAATTGTAACCATGAGTTGTATATGTGATGTAGACACTTGAGCATACTCAAATATATATAGGCATGATGTATAAAATGATTTTATAGTCATATGAATGATGATGTGTGATTTTGCCACTTAAGACCCCTTTTTATGTATGGTTTATATGAACAAGTAGCATAATGAAAATGAATTCTATGAGATTTTGAACCAAATGGAATGTCTCCTTAAGTTGTGATTATGGTTTTGATGTGCCCATGTGGCGTTAGACAATGAAAAAGCCATTTGACCCATTGTGAACCAATTAAACCATCAAAATTGACCAAATCATGTGATGAACCAAAGTCTGATCAAATGAGTGAGTTTTTCTATGAAATTTGGCAAACAAGTAAGCCTCTCCTAGAGATTTTCATAGAGCTAAAGAGCATTTAAATTGGAATTTTAGAGAATTTATTATGATTTTTCAAAATTGGAAAAGGATTTTAGAATGGATGGACACATTATTCATTTTGTCAGTTCTTTTTCTTATGTCATCTGTGGGCCAAATGGTGTCCAATGGCTATTAAATTTTACAGGCATAAACTAGATGTGCTAAGCTTTTTGTAGCGCTTGAGAGCACCCCATTTGGAGGTTTGTAGAGGGAGCACCAAATTCATGAAATTGCATATCAGTATTACGGGTGCAACAGGACCTCAGTTATCGTTCCATCAATTTTCGAGGGCCAAAAACTTCTTTTTTAGTCTAGAATTATTTTTAGCCTCTAGTTAATATCTATAGCTTTCAGAAAGCCATCACATAATTAATTTAGATTTTTCTAGAATTAATTATAATTTTTCAAAAGTCTGCATAAAAAACCTAGTATTGAAACCCGAGAGCATCTTTGTATTTTTCTGATGTGTGGCTTATAACCTAAGGAACATGTGTTGTTTCTTGATGTTTATGACTTGTAGAAATGGATTATAGGTAGAGGATGATATTGGAGAATTCACAAGGTCCATGGAGCATAAAATAAACTTTTAAAACCCTATGCAACGCAAAAATAATGTATTATTTTTATTGATTTTTTTGAAAAAGTTGACAAACCAAGAAAATGTAACTAGATAAAGATAAAGGGAAAACTAGAATATAATATGGTGTTAAAATTTATATGTTCTTTAAAAATAAATGTGCTCTATTTGAAGACCAGAATTTTGATATACAAACAATTCAGTCATATTTTGGTTGTAGCATGTTGTTGAATGATAAAAAGATTTCCGTAGAGTAGGAATCTCCGTAAAACTTTCACTGCAAATTCTATAACAATAACAATAGTAAATAACATACGAAGAGAGGAAATAAGTCACAGCATCACGTGTAGAGTCTAATAAGTTGTGTCATGTCCTTACGTAAGGGTAAAAAAAAAAAAAAAGGTAAAAACGTAAGGGTGTCACACATATTATATATAGGATTGTTGTACTTCAGTTTTTAGTATGTATTGCGTAGGAGACATATGAGGTTTGATGTTGTCATGTGAAGGAGACGTGTGGTTGTTGACTTGTTTTTGTTACCTAAAGGAATGTGGTTACTTGACATGGGGTTGTCAACATTGTAATACCCGACGTGCATGCCATATATCCATTTACTTGAAGTTGACTTTTCAAAGGGGGAGGTTGAGCTGCCACGTAGAAAACTCTGCTTCCTTCTGCAAATTCCTGAAGTGCCCCTTCTCTCATTTATTTTGTCTGGGCTTTTGGTAATTTGCTTCTCCAATCTCTGCAGCACTAAACCCATACCCATGCCCATCCCGTCGGTCAGAAAAAGGAGCCAAACTCTACTGGAACAAGCTTCCGCTTCTCTCCTTCGTTCCTCACCATTTCTGTTGCTCCTGAGTTCATCTTCTGCTGTCTGCTGGTTCAAAGTCTGCTGCTGGTGGTTGGGGAAGTTAACGCCAAAAACCAGTTTCTTTCCCAGGTCTGAGTTGCTGCTGTAAGTCTTATGTTTCTGGTTCCAATTGCACAGCAATCCCCTCCCCTGTTTTGCTGTTCTGTAAGGTGTTTCTATGTGTATGACAAACTAATATGGGAGGGTGAGCAGAAAGAAAAGAAAAAGGGTGCAAGGAGATGAGTTGGTTAGAGCAAATGGATTCCCCTTAAGCTTCAAAGTATTACCACCTTCCTTCTTTCAGATTATGCTCTCTCTCTCATCTCTCTCTCATCCCTCTCTCATGCTTCGCTATGGCGAGGTGTAGCCTTCGCTACGGCGAGATCACGTCAGTTCCCTTCGCTATGGCGAGATTTACCACTCGCTACGGCGAGATCGCGTTAGTTCCAGACTTCACTTTCGCTATGGCGCACGCTACGGCGAGCAACTCCCTGGTTTTTGTATGGGCTGCTGCCAGCACTCGCTATAGCTAGAATTGCCTTCGCTGTAGCGAACTAGCTCTCTCGCAGTAGCGAGACCGTTTCTCGCTGTTGCGAGAGGACTTGGCAAAATTTCTGGACTTCGAAATTTCTAGCTTTCACTTTCTTTTCCTTTCCCTTTTTCCGGTTGTTACATATATGGATGCAAATATATATACATATAAACCTATAACTATGTATATGTATGTTGCATGGATTCTGAGGGAATGAAGAATAGACATTAATGTTAGATAGACTAAGTTAATGAGACAATTTTGCTAGTTATTCACACTCAAAAATCTGGTGATGGGTATTGTAGGGTACTCGAGAGATTGAGTTAGAGCTGAGGACTGGGCAGGGAATATTGATATCATCTTAGGAGGTGAGTAAGTAATGCGGACTGTGAGTAAACCCTATTTCTCATTTATTACTAAGTTTTCTTGTAGTGTTTTAACGTTTGGATAAATGTTTTGTTATATGCATATTACTGAAAACTGATTTAAACATGAAATTTTGCAAATTGATGCCTGTGGAGTAATTTGGCAACTTTGATATTAAACTGATATGGAAGGTACTCTGTCTGAAATGTGATTTGAGAAACGTATTAAATCTGAAATGTGATTTGAGAATTTGTATTAAATTTAAGAAGTTATCTACTCAGAACTCTGTAGCTAACAGCAGTAGTTGTTAGCCTTGGTGCACCATGATCTGAACCTCAGCTAGCAGGGGTTTTGCTAGCCCCGTGTGGGTAGCTACCACATGTGGAGTTATTTTATTTCGCAAGCCAAGTGCTTTGCGTCTGTGGTTATTCTCCCCGCGAGCTGTGTGCTCTGCGTCTGTTTCAATTTGATTCTGCTTAGATACTTCTGATGCATTTTAAGAAACGATCTGCATGAGGCTTGTTTTGTGCATGATGAATATTTATCTATACAAATATTTTTACGGGCCTTGTCCTTAAGATTTTTAAGGGTCGGCGTTATTTATTCACTGAGTTTTCAAACTCACTCTTTCTTAAATTATTTTTCAGAGAGCGTTGAAGACCCTAGCCTACCCTGAGTGGCCGACTAGCTGTAGATCTCCTGCAAATTCTTTTGGCAAACCCACAATTGTTCATGTGGGTGTATTTTGTGTTATGAATTTGTTTGTTCTGAACAATGTAAATGTGGCTCCACTGAATCATAGTTAGGATATCCCCACTCCCTAGATGTCTATGTTTTGATATATTTTGGATGTATTGTTGAATTGACTGGTTGTAGAAATATCGGGAGGTCCAATTTATAGAGGAGACTCTGCTGAAATTTCTACAAAAGTCAGAGATAATACTCTTGGTAATGGTAAAGGGATTTGTTATCTTTTGTTCCAACATACTAAATCTGTGGGTTGTGACAAACATAGTATATGTTGTTTATATTGTAATGTCAGATCATTACTTAACATGTGGGTTTGATATCGTAATGTGAATGTATTTTGTTATAATTTCAGCGTCCGTTACAAAATTGATGTGGCCCTATTTGAAATCGTCCCTATTCAGTGTAATCCAAATTATGGTCCCAATATCAGCGGATATAGAGAAAATTAATAACACAAAGGCCTCTTACAAAAAAGTTCATTGCTACACTTGTTGATCTTGTTGGACCCGCATACATGTTTATCCCTACCCTTGTTTTTCCATTACTAGACAAGGAAGAAAGCATGGGATAATACCTATTATTAATATCATTTAGGTAATACTATTCACATTTCTACTTTATTTAACAAAAAAGAAGTTTAACAAAATGAAATCATTAAAAACAAAATACAGGGTCATAATTTAACATAATGCACAAAAATGTAGTTTGAGGTGACAGAAAGCGAGAATCAGTTTTAGGGTGAATGCCGCTGGAGAGAGAAAGCTGCCACCTAAGAACCATGCCGCCATCGCTGCACAGCCAACATGCACTAGTAGACACCAACACAAGAGCGTGCCTTCAGGGTTCTCAACTGCATTTGGTTTTGGTTGCCCTTTACTGTTATCTCTCTCTCTCTTTTTTTTTTTTTTAATTTTAAATACTGACTCATCGCCATGTAAGCTTTAATAATACATGTTATTGCTTATATGGCTTCCACTTCATCAAAACACTTTACAGCCGTTTATTTACTTAACAAATCTAATAAAAAAAGTTTTTTTTTGTCAGATATTATGAAAATTTAAAGGAATATTTCAAAATGATAGATAAATCACAGAATTAATTTAAAAAATATGTAATATTTATGGTCGAATATTAAAAAATATGTAATATTC
Organism: Erythrophleum fordii; assembly: GCA_032878935.1. Taxonomy (NCBI): domain Eukaryota; kingdom Viridiplantae; phylum Streptophyta; class Magnoliopsida; order Fabales; family Fabaceae; genus Erythrophleum; species Erythrophleum fordii. The sequence goes on along the minus strand of JAVQMF010000054.1, from coordinate 21,884,853 downwards.
ATCTTTCATACATGCACATGGTACAATGATTGCATAAGAAAGTAGAGATAGACATAAGAAAGTAGAGATAGACAACATAAATTGAGATGAATATTACATATTTTTTAATATTTGACTATAAAAATTACAAAGTCAAATAAGTTGCCAAACAAAACAATAAAATAAAATAAATTCAACTAAACTACCAAATTCAAAAACTCAGGAAAATTTTGAAATTTAAAGGTCCACAATGTCTAATTTTTTATAGAAAAAATTTATATACAATTCTTTAAATTTTTATTATTAGGTTTTTTAATTAAAACATGACAAATGTATAATTTTTTAATTAAATTATATACTTTTTTTGGCCAAATTTGTCACATTATTATTAAAAATTATTATATTTCAATTAAAAAATCTAATAATAAAAATATTAAGAATTGTATGAATGTCTAAGACTTTTTAAAATTACATAGTTTTTTAAGGTTTCTTCAAAGACTATTGATAGAGAATTGGGCGACTTGATTTGGTTTTTTTTTTCTCCCAATTTGATAGCTTTATATGCCAGTTGTTTTTTAAATAATAAATCAAATCAATTTAAATAATTTAAATATCTTTAGAGATTTTGAGTTTAGTCATACTTCAAAAACTCATTTTATTAAAATAACTAAATATATTGCTCATCCAATAGCGTGGAGTGTGATATTTTAATAACATTAAATATTATTTGAACACATCTCAAAAAGGGTGAATAAAGATTTAAGATTTAAGATTTGTTAAGTCCTAACAAGTTTGAGTCTACAATGTCAACTAATATATTATTTGACCAACAAAGCAATCAACTAACCAATTGAACTATTTGAGAAGTAAAGATTCAACCATACCTATGAAAAATTAGAAGATGTACCAAGTCGGTTCTCAATCCACTGTAATGGTGTGATAATAATCCCTCCATCACTTTATACCATGTCGAGAATCGCAAGATTCGCCAACCTGACTATTATCCTTGTTGAAGATCAAGCAATTACTTCAAGTAAAGATTCAAATTCCAAAGTCCATATTTTAACCACACTTACTAACTCAAACAATAGAATTCGTCGCTTCACCGTGGTCCTTGAATTCTGCAACACCTCCCAATTGTTGAAGGATCATGAGCTCTGCAAGAGCACTACCTCCTTGAGAAAGACAATATCTCTCCAGCAATTCAACTTTGAAGACCATCCAGTTTATAATCGAAGCTTGTGCCTTTCTCCATTGCAACAAATCCAATGCCCTCCCTCCATACAGGAGCCAAGGCTGCTTTCTCTTACCAATTTCAGCTCGAAAAAACCAATCAAATGGTTCGTCTCTGGTAAAAACGGCCATGGACCCAATCACGGCTACCTTTAATATTCCTAGTCTTTTCTCCATCTCACATATCTTCACCAACATTCCCACCTAATTCTCCATTACGATGTTCATTGTTTTGGGAAGATCTCCTTTGATACCATTTTGTTAGGAAACAACTACCCTAACTATGGATACAATGGAATTAATTATAAGAAAATGATAGAATAGATTCGAGGGTTGAGGATGTCCCATTTTATCCATCTCCCTTTGCCCTCACTCCTTACTTATCTCTACTATCCTAACCTATCATCTTCTAGAAGTTCTCTTGGCCTCTACGTGTTCCTCACTCACCATATTCTCCAATTAATTATTCAACCAAGCCAGTCAATCCTTGCTGCCCAGTTCCCATTTAACAGCAAAATGTCTCATAATTTGGGGCTATAACAGTCACCTTGAGCAGTACTCATAGATCACCAAATGCAACTCAGTGCAAGACATATAAACCAAGCAAATTTGCCGAGGCAATGCTGACAACGCTTACAATGGGAGACAAGTGACCGTTTTCCCGCTGCCTAATGTCTCGGCTTATTTAGACATACATATATATATACATATATATATATATATATATATATATATATATATATATGGGGAGTCACTTGCCATAGAGTTCAAACAGCTTTAAACAGATACATAAAACAAACAACCTAGAAGGATTGATACAACGAACTCCGTTCCAAGGCAAGGCATGCCCTTTGTACTGATTATTTTGTTCAAGGTCGCAGCATTAAACGTACACAGTATAAGGAATGTACTTCATTATGCAGCTTTCCAAGAAGAAAGTGGTGGAGTGTCAGATTCCTTCCATGTAGCTAATCCAGTGCCATATCTATCACCCTTGATGACATCAGCAGCAGCAAAAGACTCCAGCTCTGTCAATTCTTCTGGTGTAAGCTTAACTGACAAAGCCCCAATGTTTTGATTCAAGTTCTCAATTTTGGTGGTTCCAGGTATGGGGCATACATCGTTACCCTGGTGATGAACCCAGGCCAATGCTAGCTGGGACGGTGTGCATCCCTTCTTTGTAGCCATTTCATTAACCCTTTCAAATATAGTCTTATTGTGCTCCAGGTTTTCGGGTTGGAATCTAGGCAGATGCTGCAATGAGGTAAAATACATACACGGATAAGATTAAATATAGATATTGAACTATCAATGATAACCATCAATGATGGACATTTTAAATATGGATATAGAATTGTTTCCCTCATTTACATTGAAACAAAGTGTCAGATAGGACAAATTACATATATTATATATCAGCACCAGGCCGCATAAGTCTGTCACAGCATGTTATGAGATTACATATATTATATATCATAACATTTTACATTTTCCAACCTTATTTTCTGTTTTTATCTTTTGTATCCATTACCTCATAATAGACACAATGTTCATACAATTGTACAAGATACCACATAATAGATATAAAGTGCGTAAATAGGTATATGTAGCTTGTTAATAAATATATCTTGTCTCTCTATGTAAAACAAGCTAACAACCTCAATATCCATCCCTAAGATTTTGAACTAAAATAATATATAAATGTTTTCTGCAGTACACTATAATCATCTCATATGTTGATTCTGTGGAATGAAACAAAAAACAGTAATTTTTTTTTTCTTTTTCCAGGATTATTCTTTATATTTCACAATTCCTTCCACGTTTTCTCACCAAAAATAGTTAAGAGGGAAAAGGCTATGGGGGGATTTCTCACTTAGAGAGCCAAGCACTTAAGCACCAATTTTGCTATTATCTTCACAATTTATCCAGTTTCTTAAGTATGTATGCTTTTAGACAAACTGATGCTAGAGATATGCGTAATATATCTTCTCTGTACCCAAGCCCATGCCACATAATAAGACAGCTCCTCGGTTCTAATGATATTACATTTAGATTTAGGAGGAATTTCTAGGATTTTACCAACTGTTTCCCTTTTTAGTACAGGTTATTTAATACATCCATTCAGCTTCTATGATTTGGAAGCAGTTATTATACTCATATCATGCCTTAATAGTCGCAGTCAATTAACTTATATTAATAACATTAATAATTCATCATGCTTTAGGTTGTATTTCATCCCATTGGATTATCATGTAAAGCGGCATTAATACTTTAAACTTGCTACTCATAATTTGAATTATTTTATGAGCTCAATCTCCTGGGATGGTACGTAAAACAGCAACCTAGAGATGTATTTCAAGACCAAGTGATCTCTATTTTGGAAGAAAAAATTAGGTTCAACTGGTCTCGTATGAATTGAAGAAAACGAGTACTTTGGACATTAATTTAAATGATTGAGTTACTTATTTCCCTTTTAAAAACATGATTATGGCCTACATACAGGACTTGGTCCTGTTTAAAGCTCTCCACTGTCTTCACTAGCAACAATTTATGCTGTGACGCCTTATTACTGCATGAAATGCCAAATTGTTCTATGGGAGAACTGCAAATGGTGAACATATATCCTGTGAAGTCCCACATCGGCTGGTGCGGGCCTGGGCTAAGACCTTATAAGTGGGTGCGAAGCTCTCCCCACCAAGACGCGTTTTCCCTAGGGGTTGCAAAGCCCTGAGGGAGGAACAAAACCCCGTCTGTCTGTTCGGTTCGGTTGCAAAGCCGGCCGTCTGTCTGTCGGGGACAATATCGCGGTGGCTCTGTATGGAATTGGTATCAGAGCCGGCCAGTCGAATGTGCAACCCGAGGACGGGTTGGCCCCAAGGGGGGTGGATTGTGAAGTCCCACATCGACTGGTGCGGGCCTGGGCTAAGACCTTATAAGTGGGTGCGAAGCTCTCCCCACCAAGACGCGTTTTCCCTAGGGGTTGCAAAGCCCTGAGGGAGGAACAAAACCCCGTCTGTCTGTTCGGTTCGGTTGCAAAGCTGGCCGTCTGTCTGTCGGGGACAATATCGCGGTGGCTCTGTATGGAATGGTATTGTAATACCCGACGTGCATGCCATATATCCATTTGCTTGAAGTTGACTTTTCAAAGGGGGAGGTTGAGCTGCCACGTAGAAAACTCTGCTTCCTTCTACAAATTCCTGAAGTGCCCCTTCTCTCATTTATTTTGTCTGGGCTTTTGGTAATTTGCTTCTCCAATCTCTGCAGCACTAAACCCATACCCATGCCCATCCCGTCGGTCAGAAAAAGGAGCCAAACTCTACTGGAACAAGCTTCCGCTTCTCTCCTTCGTTCCTCACCATTTCTGTTGCTCCTGAGTTCATCTTCTGCTGTCTGCTGGTTCAAAGTCTGCTGCTGGTAGTTGGGGAAGTTAACGCCAAAAACCAGTTTCTTTCCCAGGTCTGAGTTGCTGCTGTAAGTCTTATGTTTCTGGTTCCAATTGCACAGCAATCCCCTCCCCTGTTTTGCTGTTCTGTAAGGTGTTTCTATGTGTATGACAAACTAATATGGGAGGGTGAGCAGAAAGAAAAGAAAAAGGGTGCAAGGAGATGAGTTGGTTAGAGCAAATGGATTCCCCTTAAGCTTCAAAGTATTACCACCTTCCTTCTTTCAGATTATGCTCTCTCTCTCATCTCTCTCTCATCCCTCTCTCATGCTTCGCTATGGCGAGGTGTAGCCTTCGCTACGGCGAGATCGCATCAATTCCCTTCGCTATGGCGAGATTTACCACTCGCTACGGCGAGATCGCGTTAGTTCCAGACTTCACTTTCGCTATGGCGCACGCTACGGCGAGCAACTCCCTGGTTTTTGTATGGGCTGCTGCCAGCACTTACTATAGCTAGAATTGCCTTCGCTGTAGCGAACTAGCTCTCTCGCAGTAGCGAGACCGTTTCTCGCTGTTGCGAGAGGACTTGGCAAAATTTCTGGACTTCGAAATTTCTAGCTTTCACTTTCTTTTCCTTTCCCTTTTTCCGGTTGTTACATATATGGATGCAAATATATATACATATAAACCTATAACTATGTATATGTATGTTGCATGGATTCTGAGGGAATGAAGAATAGACATTAATGTTAGATAGACTAAGTTAATGAGACAATTTTGCTAGTTATTCACACTCAAAAATCTGGTGATGGGTATTGTAGGGTACTCGGGAGATTGAGTTAGAGCTGAGGACTGGGCATGGAATATTGATATCATCTTAGGAGGTGAGTAAGTAATGCGGACTGTGAGTAAACCCTATTTCTCATTTATTACTAAGTTTTCTTGCAGTGTTTTAACGTTTGGATAAATGTTTTGTTATATGCATATTACTGAAAACTGATTTAAACATGAAATTTTGCAAATTGATGCTTGTGGAGTAATTTGGCAACTTTGATATTAAACTGATATGGAAGGTACTCTGTCTGAAATGTGATTTGAGAAATGTATTAAATCTAAAATGTGATTTGAGAATTTGTATTAAATTTAAGAAGTGATCTACTCAGAACTCTGTAGCTAACAGCAGTAGTTGTTAGCCTTGGTGCACCATGATCTGAACCTCAGCTAGCAGGGGTTTTGCTAGCCCCGTGTGGGTAGCTACCACATGTGGAGTTATTTTATTTCGCAAGCCAAGTGCTTTGCGTCTGTGGTTATTCTCCCCGCGAGCTGTGTGCTCTGCGTCTGTTTCAATTTGATTCTGCTTAGATACTTCTGATGCATTTTAAGAAACGATCTGCATGAGGCTTGTTTTGTGCATGATGAATATTTATCTATACAAATATTTTTACGGGCCTTGTCCTTAAGATTTTTAAGGGTCGGCGTTATTTATTCACTGAGTTTTCAAACTCACTCTTTCTTAAATTATTTTTCAGAGAGCGTTGAAGACCCTAGCCTACCCTGAGTGGCCGACTAGCTGTAGATCTCCTGCAAATTCTTTTAGCAAACCCACAATTGTTCATGTGGGTGTATTTTGTGTTATGAATTTGTTTGTTCTGAACAATGTAAATGTGGCTCCACTGAATCATAGTTAGGATATCCCCACTCCCTAGATGTCTATGTTTTGATATATTTTGGATGTATTGTTGAATTGACTAGTTGTAGAAATATCGGGAGGTCCAATTTATAGAGGGGACTCTACCGAAATTTCTACAAAAGTCAGAGATAATACTCTTGGTAATGGTAAGGGGATTTGTTATCTTTTGTTCCAACATACTAAATCTGTGGGTTGTGACATATCCACTATGTTGCACAAAGCTTAAACAAGCCATTATGCTGATTTTGACTAGGATGCATCACGAAATTTCATATATTTAAACATCTCCAACCAGTGAATGCAATTGTTGTATTATGCAAATATAATTATAAAATCCACAGGAAAGAAAATTAATTAATTCATCAATGACATTTAACTGTCATTCAATCTTTAATGGTAAAACTACAACTGAAATTTCTGAGGACAGATAAGGTCAGAGATAGTTGTCAATGATTGACTCTCACATTCAAGGGCCTTGAAATAATATCATTAGCAGCTAGGCTTGTTTATTATGACAAATGCAACCATATTGTATGATGTATATTTTTAGTAACAGGAATAAACACAAACCTTCCGAAAGTCATCCTGTGAAATGTTTTCAACCAACTTCGTTCCTGATGAAAAGAATCCTCGCCCAAGAGGACTATATGCTACAATTCCAATGCCAAGTTCCCTGAGAATATCACAAATACAAAATTATAGGTCTCAAAGCTAGACGCTCATTGTTTATCAAAAGCCCTAAAAGAGATAAGTGATAGATATTATAATTAGAATTTTTTCATAGTTCAAACCTCACCTGCAAGTTGGAATTATTTCTTCCTCCACATCTCTTGTCCATAAGGACCACTCCAACTGCACGGCTGTTATAGGATGAACAGCATGTGCTCTTCTGATGGTTGAAGCTGAGGCCTCAGACAGACCAATGTATTTTATTTTTCCCTCCTCAACAAGTTTTTTAAGTTCCCCAATCTTACAATAAATAATATGGAAAAAAGTTAACAGTTATAAATCATAACTGTAGATTTTTATATATGTGAACAAATTAAAAAAATTATAGAACATCTTAATTTTCATTCTCTAACAGTAATATCATGCAAATGTTGAAATGGATGCATGCCAGTTACCGACCAATTTTCTGTTCCATTCATCAAATTCGCGTCTCTTTCACAAATATGTTGTAGGAGATAAATCGGAGATCGACAAAAGCACTCTTTACGAAGAAGCACAGACATACCTTCATAGAGAAAACTGATTCTCATATAATGAGGTATACAAAGATAGCCAATGACCTAAGAGCTTTGCACCAAACTCAATCTTCAAGATAGGGTGACCTTGGTATATTTGGGTTTGATTAGTATCCCTTCCCATACCCCATTCCCCATTCCTCACTCACTAGGTCATGGACCTTCCATGTCAGCCCAAAAAAAAAAAAAGTATAAGATAAACTGGAGTGAACTGGTCAACTCTAACACACAGAAAATGGTACAGATGGAGGCAAGGAAGAAGAAAGGGCTTCTTGATTCCATAAATTATTGGGGAAAGAAAAGTGTTTCTTAGCCTTTTATTCCAATTAGCATGACCAAAATGGCAACAACATAAAGAAAATCGAATATAATATTTCATTATCATAAAGATTAAGGCACCACCACATGATCACGCAGCATACTTTTTACAACTTGTGGGGAAAAAATTTTGCTTCAGAAATTCATCTTAAATTCTTCCTAATAACAAACTTCTAGTACCAAATATTCCTTCTTGACCTTCAGAAATCAGGAAAGGTGAAGAAAGGTTTTTAGTTATAAGCACATAGCTAGGAGTCAAAGCGGCATGACAGAGAGCTTTTGGACCCATTTGTGTTACCGGTTATGCAATAAATTGGTTTTCCATCTAAGTCACATAAGATCTCAACACCTAGAATTAAACAAAAGCAATGCTTTACTGCATCACACCTTTCAGCCAAAATAATGGTACAAGACAATAATATTTTAAAAATCCAAAACATGAGTGAAAAACCAGGGCTACAAATTGTAAAAGGGTTCCCAAACCCCAATCATTTTTTTGAGGGAAAATTATCTCATAAATTAAAATAATGGTCCATAGATTTTCAGTTCAAGAAGGTGGAAGTCTCCAGCATTCTATATAAATAATAAATTATTGAAAAGCCAGAACCAAAGGTTCTCAACCTTCCGCAATCTCACAGAATATTTACTGCATCTAGAATTCTAGGTGTAGGCGAGTATTATATTGTATAATATTATATATGGCATACTACATATTAGTATTGATAATGGGTGGAAAAGCCCATCTGACCCCCATCGACTCATTTTTAAAAAAATAGATATGAGAAAAAAAAAGAGTCTGATAAAAAATAGACCTATTATGGCTATTATTATGGCTTAACATTAATGTCCACTTTAATGCCAGCAGTTCCCTTAGAATAAGGTAAAAAATTCAAATTACAAGTGAAACAGAAATAGAGCAAAGAATTGCATGATTATTTTCGTTAAAATTTGGATATAAGATAGGATAGGCCGTTGAAGAATAAACCTTAAATCACATGTCAAATTGATTTTAGGTCAAACTCAAACCGCCTGGGTAAACTGTAATTTACCCTATTATATAAGAGAGAAAAGAAGGTCCAAAGCAGAGAAAGGGCAGACCGTGACTTCTATAGGCACACGAGTATCAATACGATGCTGGTAATAGAGATCAATACAATCGATCTCCAGTCTCTTCAAGCTGGCCTCACAAGCCGCTCTCACGTATGCAGGATCGCCACGGATCTCCGTCTTCCCGTCGGCATTGACGGTTCCAAATTTGGTGGCCAATTCAACCTGCTCCCTCACATCTCCCTTCAAAGCCTGTCCCAAGAAATTCATACCCAATTCGTCGTAAACTCAGAGCGAACACAAGTGAAGAAGCAACAGAAGGAAAAAGAGTTCATATCGATCATACCTTTCCGAGAAGGATTTCGTTCGTGTGTGGGCCGTAGACGTCGGAGGTGTCGAGAAACGTGACACCACTTTGGATGGCGTGGTGGATGAGAGCGATCATGTCGGGTTCGGGTTTAGGGGGGCCATAGAAGGCAGACATGCCCATGCACCCAAGTCCCTGGGCTGACACCTCCAAACCTTGTGACCCCAGCTTGATCCTACCCACTTTCGCCATATCTGAGAACTGAGATGAACTACCCTGTGAGTGACGAGAAAGCACAACAGAGTTCAAGTGTATTTGGTTTGGTTAAACGTTGGGTTCCAAGTCAAATTTATAAGAAGTCTCCAATTTCGTTGCACTTTCTACCAATCCATTATAGATTATTCAGTTGAATATCTTATAGAAATTTTGACATGAAGAGGATTGAGTGTTTTTTTTTCCTCTTTACAAAAAAATATATCACCAGAGAGATATCTAACCTTGATTACTGAAAAAATCGACTGACCAAAGAATCTATTTAAAATTATTTTCATTAAAAAATATTTGAAAAGAAGTATATGTTATGATTATGACAAAAGAGTTATATATGAAACAGTAAGACATCACTCGTCGTAGCCACATGCAGCCAGGGAGAGAATTATTTAAAAGTAACATGTGGGCTAGTCATAGTCATGGAAATGTGTGAAAGTAGTGGATGCTAACTCCCCAGGATGATCCCTCCTTCCTCCAAGTTGAAATTAGTAAATCAGTGTGCACTTAAGTATACTCACCAAAATTAAAATAAAATGTTTGTTAGATAGCTTGTTGTCAAAAAAATTTAATTAATGACCTGGTAAAAGACAATAGATGCAACGTGTTTTTAATTCTAAAAAAATGTATGAAAGAAAAGACGCATAGAATACAACAAAGGTTCTGTAAAAGTCGACTTCATTTTTTTTTAAAAGCCGCCATAAAAAATTATTAAGTTTCATCATAGATCTATCTTCTATTATTTGTATAATTTTTATGTCTCCATTGGTGGTTGCAACTTAAGAAAACACACCACATAACAAACAACTACACAATTCATGTTTAAGTTTCATGTACTAGAAATATTAAACAACGAGATATAATAAAAATAATTTTTAAGAATATTTGAAAAATAGTTATTGTTGTTGTGGTGCTTATTTTAGCCATTATACAGCATGTGACAGTGGATATTGCACATGCATTGAATCCATTGCATTTTTAGAGTCTGTAATTATTTTTCTTTTATTAAATTTGACATTTTTATTTAAATTATAGTTTATCTTTATAATAAGGCTCAAAATGAATTTATCTTTAATTTTGAGTTTATTATTCAACATTCGTGAAAGTTGCTTAATTATCACTTGATCACTTTATAATATTTTATATTTACATATTAACAAAAATAATCATATAAATATTAAAATAATAAATAATTTTTAAAAATATCTATTTATAATATTAAATATTTTTAAGGTATTGTAAAGCTATTACTAAAATTAATTCAATAATTTCAATAACAAGCATGGAAGATTATAAAATGGTTCAATGTATAGCTGACTTATATTCATTAACAAACTTTATTTATCATTTTAATGTTTACGTGATTATTTTTATTAAAATTAAAAATCAAAATATTATAAGATAGTTAAGTGTTTATAGGACAAATTACATAAAAATTGAATAAGACATATTGAATCATAATAAGTTAAATAAATTTTAAATCAAATTGCAAAAAATCTCTCAGTTGGAAAAGAGAAGGATCTAATTCCCTCTAACCAAAAGGACATAAAGCTTATGTTTTATTTTGATATAAAATAAAAAAGAGATAATAAAGAAAAATAAGAGATAAAAAATGAAAAATCAATGTTAAAATAAAAAGATAAAATATTGTCTTTTCTGCTTGGGTTGTGCTCACAAAAAGTTTAACATATAATAATCATATAGGGCCTAGCGAGAAAGAGCACTCACGATAAATCATTTTTGTTCATCTATAATAAAAGCAAAACCTTAATAACATGTTCAATAAATGTTAAAGATAAGATTTATTCTTTAACTATTTATATGTTTTATGTTGTTACTAGTGTGATGATGAAATATTTATTTATTGTTGTATGTAGTTATTATAAGATGTTATGATCATGAAATAATGCATTATATAGCTGACATTATCATGAGTTTTTTATTGTCATTATTATCTATTGAGAATTATATATACTTACTATTTTTCATGATGTGTTTAGTTGATCATGACCACCATTCATTTGACTTTCGAAATAGTAGTGATATGGCTTGATATCCTGTTTGTAGGTTCCACACCCATCGTTTAGGACGAAAGGTTATAGAGTAAAATGTGACCAAATGTAATAACATATAGGGAGGGATACTTTTGTACATATTAAAGGATTTCCTTACAATTTTCGTAAATAAATAGGGAGATCCAAGTAAATGGAGGAATCCATATTGTAAACTCCCTACAAACAAATGACATGGAACAGAAACCTTTGACCTCTTTTGGTCCTTTCTTTGTATGTTTTAATTTCTTAGTTCTACATGAGCTAAAAACTTACAACAAACTCACATAGACTACGAGCCCATGATGAAATAGTTATTTGCTCCTGTGGGTTGGGTGTTCATGACAAATATCTTGCCCTAATTGAAGACCTCTTAACTAACTAAGTAAATTTTACATGAACGGTATATGAAAAAGTTTCATTATTTATTTTCTTAGAACTATATATCCCCAGTGAAGTATTATTATTGATATTTAATTGCCTAGCTCTTGAAATTTCATAGTTTCTTTATTATATCCACATGATAGTTTATTTTTACAATGAGTCATGCCATCATTATTTTGATTAGTAAATCACTAATTTTCTTTCAAATACTAGTGCGTGTTTTTGACTTGTTCTTTCTTGGCCATAGTTTGCTCACTTAATGTCACAACTCACCTTTTTAATATTTTACAAGTTTTAGGTGGTAGCATCGGCCTTGGCCTAATCTCATGGTGTAGATGGGCAGCACTCCATTGGAATGTCTCGTTTTGTTCATGAGCAATATTTCTTAAATAAATTGTACTTGTTGAATTATTTGTAATCTAGTGTAGCTTTATGATTCTATAAGCAAGATCTCCCATGCCTGTATAGATTAGAATAGTTATTAGAAGTTGAAAGTGAAGCTCTCCTTATTGTTTTGCTATTATTAGGCTGTTGTACAAATTTCAAAATGTCCTATTTACAGGGGACATTTTGCTAAACTCTCTACGAAAAATGAAAGTGAGTTAATTATGATATTAAAGGTTCTAACTTAATGAAGTGAATTTTAGAATGAGACCTTTCTTTTACTAGCCTTTCAATTAGACCAGAAGGTTAATTTCTATATCATTTTATTAGACTTATGGATGTGAAATTAATCTCGTATTCTGTGTTGATTACACCTTCGATTTTAGGTGTGACACTTTTGGTCATTCCACTTCACCTTTTTTAGAACTTCTAACTATAACCTTTAGGCTTTGCTTTGTAAATAGCAAATACCTATTTCTACGCCTTTTTCCTATGACAATTATTAGTTTCTTGCTAGTGAGTGATTCCCAATCCTACCCTAATTAACATCCTAGAAATTAATAACTTTCTTTTAGTTTTTATCTTCTTCAATAGATAAAATGCCATAGATAGGAATAGTAAAGAATTTAAAAGCAAGAACACAAAGAACAATAGTAACACCAAGTAAATTGAGAGAGAGTAATTAAACTTCATTATTTCAAATATGCTATATTGTAGAACCATGTAGGGCTGCCAAGGTAAATTTGTTAAAAAAAAAGCTTCGATTGAGAAAAAAATTAATATTTAATCTTCTAACTATTGCCATTCTTGCACGAAAGTTTTTACAAATTTGATTGCTTGTTCAATTTGTCTTTTAAGTTTTCATTTTGCTTCAAGTGAACAATTTTTTATGATTAGAAAAAATGCCTTGCAAGTAGAGATTAGCTATTTGTAGACTTGACTAGATTAGGATCCCTTACATTTAGCCGTCTGACTCCATCTTATGCAATTAAAGATGTTTGGCTATCCAATTGATTCGTTCATCCAAATCATGCCACATTGCTTCTTCTTCTTTTTTTTCCTTACCACATAACTACGTTTTGCACCAATTTTCTTTCTTCTTCATCTGCATATGTCTTCACCATTTAAAGGGCAAGTAGCAATATCAATTTTCTCCATTTTCATCTATCTCCATCTTAAAACACAACCCAAAGTTTTTTAGGGACTAAACTTAGATGCAACTACATATGTACTTACTACTAGATTTCCCAATCAAAATATGACAAGTATATAATTCTCCAATAAAATTATGACAAGTGTATAGCTTAATTGAAAAATCATACAGCTATATGCAAAAACCATACATTTGTCATCTTTAAATTAGATGATCATATTTTATTGGAGAAGCTAATGATAAGGATATAAACAACTACGTATAATTTTTTTTTTTTTCATTTTTTCTTCTTTGAAACCCTTTATCGAAGGGAAAGAAGAAAAATCAGAATCTCTAAAACCCAACTTGTCAAAGCTTAAAGACAATTCCAATTGTCAAAGTAGTGCTATGAAGCACCCTAATCGTCCAAATCTTTAGTATTTCTCTTTATATTTTGAACTTTTTCCATAGATGAATACTATTATGTTTTCTAAAATTGTGGCAAAGGACAAAACGTCTCTTAGTTAGATGCAGGCAAAAGTTAGATTTTGAAGTGGTTGACACTATATGGTCATAACCCAATTTTTAGTATTAAGGTCAATAGTTTTGAATTATCTTACATACACTTTAGGTAATTTATACTTAGTCCAATAATTGAGAGGTTCAATTTAAAGAAAACTTACAACTACAAGTATATTAGATCCTATATTGTTGTTAAGGATTGTTTACGTTGTGAAGTTTAATTTAGACTTGTGCATAGTTGATGTGGGATTTTATTAGCAACTTTAAATAAATATACATGAATATTCCATTTGTAACAATGAGTTTTAAAGTACTAACACATGGAGACTATCACATGGAAATTATGAAACTTAATAATTGTAGTAACAAGTTTGACAAAGGAAATTCCAGAGACCCATAACTCAAAGCCTCAAACAGTATGCTTCAAGTTTTAAACAAACTATTTACAGCATCATGAACTTTATGCTGTTTTAGTGGAAAGATTGAATTGATATTAAGTTTCTAATTTTCTTAATATGGCATGTATTTACAAACTTACAACTAAGCAATAAGGCAACTATTTAATCCTACAATTGAATTTCTTACTTATGGCTCTAGAACTCTGAATCAACCAAAACCTTCAAATGGGTGAGGTAAATTTTTAGTTATTAGGGAAAAATGAATTTTAGCTAGTGATAAGCTAGATTTGATACTTTGAACTGCTGCCTTTGTTGGCAAATGATATTCATGGCACAATGTTGGATTTGACAAAATGAATCAAACAGATTGTAGCTTCCTAAAAATTTGTTGTTATTAATTCAATTCTTCCTATTTCATGTCTTGCTTCCCCTTAAACTATATTTCTTGGTGTTGTCCAAACTAAAGAGAGCACAAACTAGACATGCTAATGTCCCTACTCCCTTATTTATGATTTGTATTGAGGGCACTATTGAGTTTTGATTTATTGTGGGATCCAAATTTGATTGAGTTTTGCCATTTGAATGTAACTAGTTATTTGGAATTTGTTTGAGTTTTTCCATTTAATGTTATACTTTGACGTAAATCATTTCATAGCTGGTTTCAAGCTCCAAAAAAGAAAAAGAGGATTGTGTTAGACAATCGACAATTAACACAAAATTTTGTCGAATCTTTATGTTATAGATCATCGATGTATTAAAGTTAATGCTAGGTCGATGCTTAGAAACAACATGTTGTACAGCTTGAGTACAGTGTCAAATGAGTAAAAGCTACTGTATCAATGCCTATGTATAGTGAAAAATAAGTAAAGATTTTCACATTTTCATGAACCAAGGTGAGTAAAGAAACTAGTTCATGAGAGTAGGATTCATTTTGGAACTTGGAATATAGTTATACTTCTAGGTAAATTAATGAAAATAATAGATAGCATGATTAGGAGGAGGATTAATTTTATATACTTACAAGAAACTAAATCGGTAAAAGAAAAAGTGAAGGAATTAAATACCTCAAGTTTTAAGCTCTAGTTCACCGATAAGGCTAAATTTAGAAATGGGATAAGTATAATTATGAATAAGTATTAGAAAAATGTTGTGGTGGATGTAAAAAGTTTAGGAGATAAAATTATATCATTAAGATTTGTAGTGGAAAGAGAAACTTTTGATGTTATTAGTACTTACACATCATAAGTAAGCTTAGAAAAATACCACGAGGTAAGGTTTTGAGAGGACTTAAAAGATTTAGTTCAAGGAATACCATTAGGGGAAAAAATTCTTCTAGAAGGGGATCTTAATAGTTATATGGAACATGCATATAAAAGTTATGAGAGTTCGTACAAAGGATATAGTTTAGGAGAAGCAAATACAGAGGGTAAAACTATTTTAGACCTTTTATTAGCATTCAACTTTACAATAACTAATACTTATTTTAGGAAGTGCAAGGAGTATCTTATTACATACAAAAGTGGAGGAGTATGCTTTCAAATTGATTTCTTTCTAATAAGGAAAGTGGATAGAAAGCTCTACATAGATTGCAAAGTTATACCTAGAGAGAGTTTGACTACCCAATATAGAGTCTTAGTTATATATGTTTGAGTTAAGAGAAAAGTAAAAAGCAAATGCCAAGATAGGATTTCAAGGATCAAGTGGTGGAAATTTTGGAGAAAGGGCCTTGGGAGGCACAAGGTAGTGCTAATAATATATGGAACGAGATAACTAAAGAGATTAAAAAGGTAACAAAAAAAATATTCAGTGAATCAAGAAATTTTGGACCTATGAATAAAAAAATTTAGTAGTGGGACACAAGTATGCAAGATAAAGTTAAGGTTAAAAGAGAGTATTATAAAGTGTGAGGTTTGTGTAAAAGTGATGAAAATTAAAAAAAAAACATAAACTAAGAAAGACACTAAGAAAGCAGTGAGCAAAGCGAAAGCTTGGACACTTGGATTATACTAATCCTTAAGTGTTAAAATTGGAGAAAAAAATATTTACAAGCTAGCTAAAAGTAGGAAAAGAAAGGCAAGATACGTGAACCAAGTAAAATACATTAAGAATGAAAAAGGGAAAGTCTTGATCACAGAATAAGATATCAATGAAAGGTGAAAAGGTTAACTTCATATGCTATTTAATGAAGGACATGAGATCCTATTACATGTACATTTGGATAAGGTAGACACTAAAGAAAAGGATCAAAATTATATCTTTTATCAAAGAATTCAAGAGTCTGAGATAAAAGAAGCATTGAAGAGGATGGAAAATAACATAGCAATTACACTGAGTAATATATCTATTGAAGTATGGAAGGATTTAAGAGTGACAGACATAAATTGGCTAACAAAGTTTTTTAATGAGATTATGAGATCTAAGAGAATGTTAGATAAGTAGAAGAAAAGTACTTTAATCTCTATTTATAAGAATAAGGGGCACATATAAAATTGTGTAAATTATTATGAAATTAACCTCATGAGTCACACTATAAAGTTATGAGAGAGTGTGATTAAAAGGAGATTAAGGCAATAGATTCACATTATAGAGAATTAATTTGGTTTTATGCCAAAAAGGTCAACTATGGAAGCGATATACTTACTGTGAAGATTGATAAGAAAATATTGAAGGAATAAAAAAAATTTATACATAGGGTTTATTGATTTGGAAAAGACATACGATGAGGTGCCAACAGATATTTTGTGGAAGGTTTTGGAGAAAAAAATATTATAAACGTTTAACAAATGTGGAAAAAATTAGGATGGCATGGGAATATTTAACACTAAACATAGGCTTATTATAGAGTGTCAATAGGGAGATTAATGCTTAGAGAATATAGTAAAAATTAAGGATAAAATTCTTCAATAAAGAAACTATGGCATTAACAAAAAAAAGGAGGACTTTATGATATTTGGAAGAAATTATATTTATATATATAATAAATGTGTATTGTAAAAATTAAGTTTGTTAGAATTTAGTAGGATTGGCTTAATCCAAAACAATACCTAATTCAAACTTATGCCTTAAAAGTTAAGATAACATACCCCTTTGACTAAATTATAAGAGGAAAAGGCCAAGGAAGTTTCAGAAGACAAAACCAAGTAAGACTTTCGGACCACTTCATGCATGTCTTATGTAATATCTTGTCCTTCTAAAATTAAACTAAAACTAGTAAGATAATAAAAGAGGATCCTAAAATAAAATAAAATAAGGTCAAGTAAAGATAGAATGTTAATATGAGCATCCAGAAAATAAGGTTATAAAGCTAAAGATGACCTGAACCTGGAGCCAAAGTGGCTAAATAGTCTAAATCAAAAGGTAGTGGCAAAATTAAGCTCACTATGATTCTTACAGACCCTGAAAACTAAGTTCACTATAATTTTTAGAGGCCCTGAAAACTATAGGAACCATTAGAATGACTAAAAATCTTTCGGTATACAATTTAGACTGCCAATTGACTTGAACTTTGACCAAGCCATTTGAAATGGTTTTGAACCCCATAAATTTGAAAGTAAATATTTTTAATAAACTAGAAGACTTAAATTTTCATATGAAAAGACAATTCTTAAAAATGATCTAAAATGAGCTCAAACGAAGTAATTGAAGTTAAAGAACATAACAAGAATTTTATAATTATTTTAAAAACCCTTCCTTCTCCCTTATATCAGGTTAGCCACGCTACCAACACTCCAAAACCAACTTAGAGCACTTATAAATAGAACCATGGTTGCACTAAAAGAAGGAAAGAAGATGAGAAAAAGAAAGCCATTTTAGGTAAGCAAATATGCAATTTTTCATGGTATATCATTCACAAATTTTTTTCTCCTTTCTAAGCCCTCTCAATTGATGGTTTTAGCTCCTTGAAAGAAGCACTTTTGTGGTTGAATTCTTAAAGGAAGGAGAGAGTTTGAATCAACCAAATCCATCATTAGAATCTCCATTTAATAGGATTTAAACAAGGTATAAGGTAAGCTAGAGCTCTTTCTTTGAATCTTCTTCCTCCCTAGGTTCGACCTAGTAAGAAAGACCTTAAAAAGAGTTAAGTTGCAGCCAAAATATGATGGGAACAAGGGTTTTGAGGCATGAAGAATTAAAATATGTAATTGGCATCACTTAAAGAGCTTTAGAAGCCAAGATAGAGAGTAATTAGGGTTTCAATTGCATTTGAGAATTTTGGAACCTTAGAAAGACATTTCAAGTTATACTAGATCATAATTAAACTAGAGAGAAGTTAAGGAACCTCCTTATGCATTAAAATCCTAAGAGAAATAACAAAAACTCGATTAGGCTCCCATGAAGCATAACTTTGGCCATGAGCAAGTTGAAACACCTAGGAAGAGTTTTCTTTTATTCTAAGGTTATAAATGGTCTAGACATGAATTATAAATACTAATGGAATCATTAGATTAAATTTAGGAGCTCTAAATTGAAAGTTGAAGTTTTAGGGTTCAAGTTGGCCTAAAGAAATAAGTTAGTCTTAAGCTTATGTAGTTAAGCTTATGATGATCCAAATGAGTTTCATTAGAATTATACACCTTATAGCAAGTGAGACTTTGGAGCCTAGAACAAGAAAACCAAGAGTTGCCTCTTAAGGGACCTAAATGAACTTTGGTTTTCACGTTAGGCTCTAATAGGATTAAGTGAAATTAATAAGACTTAAAATAGATCCTAATGAGTTAATTTACTTTGTGAGTTGCTATATGTAGGCCAAGTTAGCCCACATTCACCAAAATGTCGGTGTCAAGTTGAGGAAAGATAAGAAAAGAATAAAAGCTAAGGGGGTTAATGGTGGTTTCAAGTTCTCAAATCCATAAGGTAGCCCTATCTCTCTATCTTGCATGCATTTGAATACTTGAGTGAGTTGAAATGCTTATATGTATAGTTACTTGATATATTCATGAGCTATGCTTTGATATGTTTTTCATTATGAGTTTTCTGTGTATGAAATAGCTATGTTTTCAACTCCTAGCTTCCTATAACTTGGAATTGAGCGTAATAGCCTTTCCTTAGTCTCGGGTTAAGTTTTGTTGAGCCTAACTAGTTTGTATTAATGCCATGGCTTGATGAGAAATGTTTTTTTATGCTAAAAGTTACATTTGAGTTACATGATACATATGAATGACAATCTTGTATCACATGCATTATATTTCCTCATGGTATTCGGATATACTTTGATTTGGTTGACATTGGCTACTGAGATTTTTCTCAGAATCTTACTTATGTATTTCCACTAACTATTTCAAGCTTTCCAAACAAAGGAAAGGAGATAGAAAAGAGCTAGACATTAAGAAAGGATGTAATAGGAATTTTGTTATATAAATATATGAAATATGTACTTTTTTGTAAATGAAAAATTTTTATAATAAAAACTTATGAACAAGCTTTATCATGCGAATGTATGTCATATTATGGCAAAATATGGCCATTTATGTGTAGTCTTAAATATGCCCAACTATATGGTATATATGCACATATGGATGTGGGATGACCATATTTTGATGCAACCTTTATTTTAAGTGTTGCACTATATAGAATAGATGCTTATGACGATTAAAGTTTGCTCAAAGTGAGAGAGTATAATTTGGAAACCAATTGGACCCTTTTAAATCCAAAATTTGGTCTAAAAGAATCTTAAATTACATATCTACCCTTGAAAATCCAAATGACCTAGTTTGGATCTGAAACTTGGCATGCAATTAGAGAATTTATAAAGCTTTCTAACAAGTTAAGAATGAGAATTTTTCAAACTCTATAGAATATTTTATAAATTTTTAAATTTTCCCAAATTATGAAAAATGGCACCATTACTATTCACTTGTAGTAGTTTTTGTTTTTTGTGTTTTTAAGGGGCCAAACAAATTCATTTACATTTAAAATTTTTATAGCATAAAGTTCATGTCATAAGTTTTTTGTCATCACTAAATTTGTATAAATCAAAGTTATGCAGCTCAAGTTATGAATTTTTTAAAATTTGATGCATAATATGGCAAATATGACCAATTTGGGCTATGAGACTCTTTTAGGCAACCAATGTGTATTTTATGATATTTTTGACCAAAACAAGTTTGTTTATGATGAGTATGAGTAAAGAAGCAAAGAAAATCAAATTTTGACCTCTAAAACTCTATTTAATATGTAAATGGATTGAAATCCATGGTTAAAAGTATAGTAATGGTTACCAAATTAGTTGCTAAAACTCATAATTGATATAAATAAAGGTAAATGAAGCTAGGTATAACATCTTATACACTTTATCTAAAACCTAGGATTTCAAGGATCAAGTGGTGGAAATTTTGGAGAAAGGGCCTTGGGAGGCACAAGGTAGTGCTAATAATATATGGAACGAGATAACTAAAGAGATTAAAAAGGTAACAAAAAAGATATTCAGTGAATCAAGAAATTTTGGACCTATGAATAAAAAAATTTAGTAGTGGGACACAAGTATGCAAGATAAAGTTAAGGTTAAAAAAGAGTATTATAAAGTGTGAGGTTTGTGTAAAAGTGATGAAAATTAAAAAAAAAACATAAAGTAACTAAGAAAGACACTAAGAAAGCAGTGAGCAAAGCGAAAGCTTGGACACTTGGATTATACTAATCCTTAAGTGTTAAAATTGGAGAAAGAAATATTTACAAGCTAGCTAAAAGTAGGAAAAGAAAGGCAAGAGACGTGAACCAAGTAAAATACATTAAGAATGAAAAAGGGAAAGTCTTGATCACAGAATAAGATATCAATCAAAGGTGAAAAGGTTAACTTCATATGCTATTTAATGAAGGACATGAGATCCTATTACATGTACATTTGGATAAGGTAGACACTAAAGAAAAGGATCAAAATTATATCTTTTATCAAAGAATTCAAGAGTCTGAGATAAAAGAAGCATTGAAGAGGATGGAAAATAACATAGCAATTACACTGAGTAATATATCTATTGAAGTATGGAAGGATTTAAGAGTGACAGACATAAATTGGCTAACAAAGTTTTTTAATGAGATTATGAGATCTAAAAGAATGTTAGATAAGTAGAAGAAAAGTACTTTAATCTCTATTTATAAGAATAAGGGGCACATATAAAATTGTGTAAATTATTATAAAATTAACCTCATGAGTCACACTATAAAGTTATGAGAGAGTGTGATTAAATGGAGATTAAGGCAATAGATTCACATTATAGAGAATTAATTTGGTTTTATGCCAAAAAGGTCAACTATGGAAGCGATATACTTACTGTGAAGATTGATAAGAAAATATTGAAGGAATAAAAAAAATTTACACATAGGGTTTATTGATTTGGAAAAGGCATACGATGAGGTGCCAACAGATATTTTGTGGAAGGTTTTGGAGAAAAAAGAGTTTGTATTATTTATATTCGATCAATCCAAAATATGTATGATAAGATTACAATTAGTGTGAGAGCAAAAGGTGAGCACACAAAATAATTTTTTTATAAATATTTCAAATACTTTCAAATACAAATATCAAAAGTCATATGAAAATAAATCTAAAAAATATTATTCAACAATTGCTTGAATCCCATCCATCATAAGGATAGTTTATTTCACCTCCATTGAATCTAGTGAGCATCTTGACTCTTTCCATATTCTTTCAAACATAAATTATTTAACACACAATGAAATGTTCTCTCTCATACTTTCCCTCCCCGCCCTCCTCGCTCTCTCTCTCACATTCACTTTAGCAGGATAAACTAATATTTTAAAAATCAATCTGATCATTAAATTAGTAAAAATATTAATTTATAATTTATTAATTTAATTGTGGTTGAATAAATGATAATTAAATATAAATTTTTAAAATCTTATATATTAAAATTTTAATATAACAATAAATTTTAAATATTATTACTAATTGTCAATTTTAAATATTGATAAAGTGAAGGAGAAATTTTAGCTAAACACATTGATATCTCATAGAGATACTTTTAGGAGATGAAATATGATGAAAAATGAACATTTAAAATGGTCAAATACACACATTTTATTTATCTTATATTCTCTTTTCTTTAAATTTTTCTTTCTTTCAACTCTTTCTTTCTCTTATTTCCTTTTTTTTTTTCTAGTCTTTCAAATCCATCTAAGATAAAATAACAAAAAATTTAAAAAATTTTTTTGACAAATTTAGTAGGTTTTGATAGGTTAATCAAAACAATTCAATATTGGTTTACTAATTTTTGACCAGTTTCTGTCTAGTTTTACTAACATTGAGATAAATATTTATTTTTTATTATTTTAAAAATTATAATTATTTATAAGTTAAATATTTTATAATATTGAACTTTAATTATTTTGGAAAAATAAATAGCTAGTAAATTTGTCATATTTATTGAATTTTATATTTACACTATAACCCAAAAAAAAAAATTGTATACTCACGTACTAATGGTTCGTCATAAATACGTCAAAATTAAACGTGATTTTAGAGTAAGGTCCTGCTTATTCTACGAAGTTGCCAACACTGCTCAGAGAAAGGATAATTAAAATAATTAATCAATTTTAAGATAAAATAATCAAAATTAAAATATTCTCAAATTTTAATTAATTTATGAGACGAAAAATTATAATAAATGAAATCAATTGTATGTTCACACTATCACCCAAAAAAAAAAAAGTATATTCACACTAATGGTTCGTGGCAAATACGCCAAAATGAAGATTTTAGTGTAAGGTCCGGCTTCTGCGAATTTGCCAATACTGACGAGAGAAAGGATGATTAAAATAATTAATCATATTTTAAGATAACATAATCAAAATCAAAATATCATAAAATTGTAATTAATTTATTAAATGAAAGTTTATAATAAATGAAATCTATTGTGTATTCACTCAATAGGCTAACGCCACAGTGACCGAAATGGAGCTTTGTCAAATTGTTCACACTATCACCAAAAAATAAAAAGCATATTCACACTAATTACATGGCATGGAGAGGCTTATTTCATTCATGTCGTAAATATACATTGCCGGCTGCCCTCACTGTGAGTGAACTCCTTCTCTAACTTGGAGGTGTGGGAATTAGGGGTGGCAATTTCGCAGGATAGGCCAAAGAGTGCCTTCCTGCTTTGTGTTTTTATCATTAATTGTTTCTCTCATTTTCATCTCCATTCTCTGTTGTGAAGGAAATTTTTTTCCTTCCTCATTTTCTGTGAAAATGTGGATCCCATGGATCTGTAGGAATCTCGAATTTTTTATTTAAAAAAAACTCATAATATTAAATAAAATAAAAAATTTATATATTTAAAAAAAGCTTAAATTTAGAGCTCAAGTTGTTTATTTAGGTTTTCTAATAAACTCTAATCAAGTTTAAAAAATAAAAATAAATAAAAATAATAAGTTCTACAATAAGTTAGATAATGGGGAGTCAATGAAAAAAGTCAGTAAGAATATTTAAATTGGTTTGCTCTAGCTTAATTTAATATAAATATAAATAAAGAATAAAATGATGGGAATGAGAACTATAATACCATATTTCTCTAGCTTTTTTTACTCATTTACTTAACTCAAATCTCTTGGTATAGCAATTTCTACAAGGAAATAGAATAAAATAATTGATTATTTTATGTTACGTAGAGATTAAAATTTTCATTTTGTATTCCGTGAGTTATAGGAACTCACCCATATCATCCCCCAATCAAAATACATTCATACAACTCAAAACCATCACAAAACATTCCATATACCTCAAATTTTCACACCATGCACTAGAAAAATGCAAGTGTGCTTTCAAGTTCTAATGTCAGATTTTTAGTGTAACTTTAAAAAATCACAATTAAATCTAAAAAAATCAAAATCAAGTGAATAATAACTTTTTAGAAAGCTCTAAATGTCGCTATAGGTTAAAAATCATTCTAGGCTATGAAAACCCACCTGGACCATGATTGATAATAGAAAAGCGCTAAAGGTCTAGCTACCTAGATTTGCTATTACAAGTTATTGATATAAATTTCAAAAATTCATAAATAGTTTTAGAAAAATCAAAACCCAGTAAACTATACCATTTTAGAAAGTTATTGATGTTAGCTTGAGGCTAAAAATAAGTTAAGACTAGAATAGAAACATTAAACCATTGGAATCAATGGAACAGTGACAAAGGTCTGGCTGTGTCCCTGATACCAATATGAAATTTCAAAAATTTGTTTCTCTCTCAATATAAATCTAAATGAGGTGCTCTCAAGTGCTACAGAAAGCTTATCATGTTTAGTTTATAAAAATTTCATAGCCATCAGACACCATTTGACCCTCAGATAACACAAGAGAAGAAACTGACCATATAAATAGTGTTTGGACCATTTCAACATCTTTTTGCCAACTTTGAAAATTCATAATTAATTCTCTAGAGCTCTAAATAATATGGTTTTTTACTCTTAAAAAATCTTTAGATGAGACCTATATGCATGCCAAATTTCATAGGAAATTCATCTATTTGGTAAGTTTTTGATATAAGGTTATAAAATGACACTTTTATGTCTCATTAAGGGTCAATTATGGACCATTTTGGCTTCTAGCTTCTCCAAGACCACTTGAGCATGTGGGAGAGCATAAAAACAACCTACTAAACATGTCCCAAGGGTCTAAATATTCATACATCACAATTTCACTCTCCCACTTATTGATATACATAAGGATCTTACATACACATCTTTGCATTTCAATGCCAAAAACATTCAATATCATTCATATGTTTCCAAGTCCCATACATACACCATATATCTATACATTTACATGCGTTCAAGAGGTTATACATCATGTACATCATGGAATTACATCATTTGACAACAAAATGGTTACAATATAAGCATTTAGCAACTCCTTTGACAATCTTCTTGCCTTCAAGTGTCGTGGCTCTCATTTCTTTGCTCTCTTAGTCCACCTAGGCATGTTAGGCAATGGGGAGGGAAGAGTGAGATTCTAAGAATCCCAATAAATTTTCACCTTTTTCAATCATACATAATGAATGCAATTTCAAACCCAAAGATGAATGCATGGCAATCTGGCAATTCATGAACATGCATAAGTCATTTTTCTCATTCAAGAAAGTATACTCATCATATATAAGCTTTCTAAGACAATGGTTTAGCCTCACCCATTCGCTTTAGGACTTTTGACTAAGCTTTGTTATTCTAGAGACTTTTGGCTTTGTCTCACCCATTCTTAAGGACTTTTGGCTCATCCTTACTCTAACTAAGGGACTTTTGGCTTCACCAAGCTCATGCAAACCAAAACAAATTCATAAAACATCTTTCAAGAGCATAAACAAAGCAACATGGTACCAGGACATATGGACAATTGCTAGAAACATTTTACATAGCATAACTATATACACACACATCCAAGGACAAGAAACAACTCAAGAATGTATGAGAGAAAGGAGAGAGAACTACCTTGAAGCCAATGTTCCATACTTTTACTTTAAAATCTTCCTCCCTCTTCTCGGCCCAATCATGAGACTTTGAAGCACAAGGTTCTCTTGGCCTAAACACATCAAGTAAGGCATTTTTAGATCATTGGATCAAACTCTAGCATTACACATTTCATATGGAAGCCTACTTGGTTCCAAGACTTCAATATGGTTCTATAAAGCACCTAATGAAGCAACTTTAAGAATTCATGATCTTAGCTTCTTTCTCTCCTTTAATCTATGATTCTTGACTCCATTGAAACCGCTTGGAGCCATCACACATTTATTTTAAGGAGCCTAATTAGGAGTTGCTTCATTATGCTACATTATGGAACTTACACTCCCATCTCACCATCCATAGCTTCTAAAATTTTTCCAAGGCTTCCTCTCATGTTCTTCCATCATATTAGTGCCATTCTAGCTTTGGAACAAATTAAAATACTCCCTAGGTCCATAAACCTTCTGAACTGAGACATATGCATTGTTTTAGACACATGGACTTTGTTTTGTTTCTTTGATGGAAGATGTGTGTGGGAGGCTTCCTTGATGTCTTAGATACTCATACAAACTCTTAAACACCCTAAATTATGGCTAGAAGACTTCCTAGAAGTCAAGGTGCAATTGAATCCTTAGGCTAGGTATCTTGCAATTCAATGGTTCTTTCTTGGATTCCTTTACACCATCTCACTTCCCACACTCTAAAACATAAGTATCACATTTGGTTTGGTTCAAAATTAATCTTCTCTTGGCTAACCTATATGAGATTGAGACACACACTCATGGGAGCAAGGGAGAAGAAGCATGAAAGGCAACAAACTCACCTTGATTTCTACCTTTTCTCAA
Source organism: Erythrophleum fordii (assembly GCA_032878935.1). Taxonomy (NCBI): domain Eukaryota; kingdom Viridiplantae; phylum Streptophyta; class Magnoliopsida; order Fabales; family Fabaceae; genus Erythrophleum; species Erythrophleum fordii. The sequence continues at coordinate 21,858,223 of JAVQMF010000054.1, read as the reverse complement.
GAGTCTTTTCCTTTGCTTTGGTTCCTCCCATGAATTTTGAACTTCTCCCCTTTGAATAGAGCTCAAAATAGAACCAAACATATCAATAAAACCATAGAAAGAAAGGTGGGAAGTAGGAGATTCAAGTTGCTAAAGGAAAGACCATGAAATTCCATCAATTTTTTTACCTTTCCATAGGGTTTTTCTTTCTCTTTCCTCCTCTCTCTTGAGCGTATCTCTAAGGCAAAAAACTCCTCTATTTTGGGCAGCAAAGAAGGTCAGTGGAAATGGGGTAGAAGTGAGACACATCATATATAAGAAAAAGGACTTAAATTTTTTACAAAAAAATTCCTGTTACATCCTGCTTTTTTGCCCTTTTTATTTTTAGTTTATTTTAACTCCTTTTTTATAACTAGCTCTTCTATCATAAGATTTAGGTTCTTAAACTTATAAAATACCTTTAGAATCACTCAATTTGGAGCTAAAACGTTTCCAAATGAAAGGGTCAAAGTTTGGATTGACTAATATTAGAAAATATACACCGGAGGAGTTTTAAATGTCTCAGACCTTCTCATAGTTTTTAGGGCTTCTGAGAACCTCAAAAAGCTCAAAATTTTCATTTAAAAAGCCCTCCTATGAGTTTTCCAAAAAGTACCAGAAATTACAAGAATGCCATTAAGTTTCGTTGTATTTTTGTTAAATTCTGTCTGGTTATTCTGGCTCCTATGTCATGGCACCTCTGGTCTTATATCATCATTATTTGAGGTCTAGAATATTGCTCCACTTTTATTAGATCTCAAATCCCTCTATTTGGGAAACTTTCTTTTATATTTAGTGAATTTTATACATTTATGGAGAAACCGGATGTTACATTTCTCACGTTTTCTCATATTTTCGAAAAACTAGATATTACAAGAATGGTGTGGGGTAGGAAGTGTGATCTTTGCCCCCATCCTTAAATTACCTTTAGAGAGATTTTTTTCCCCGTAACCATTCTCATAGGAAATTTTTTTTACCAAATGTACAGGTTCCCAAATAGGGTAATCCTTGGGAGGATCCCTAAATTTGGTAATTTTTTGCCATCCCTAATAGGTCTAAGATGTAAAATGGTTGTAAATTTTATGGTTTTTTTAGTATTTTTTAAATCTTGTTAGGTTATAATATATATATATAGTGTCTTAAGTACTTTTTGGGAACCCTAGTTAGATTCAACATACAAGAGTATTAACGGGAATTATCCTTTTTAGGGAGCCAACAGCTAATTAAAGGTGTCAAAACTAAAGATGCTCTATCAATGGGAGTTATCTCTTTTAGGATTTTTAACAACCAATCCAATATTTTTATCAAATGTTAACTACTACATTCAACACAAAAAATTAATGGCAAGAACTATCTATTTTAAAAACCCTAACAACCAATCCAAAGTAATAAAATTGAATATGATATCAATGGGTACGGAGAGGGTGTAGAGTTAGAAGTATTAAGACATATTTGAATCCTTAAAAAAATCTCTGTTGCTTAGGAGGGAGCTTCTATTTATATTGTTGTAAAAGGTAAATTAATGATGAAACTCATGTCCAGTGACTTGGTGGAGCTATAGAGTATCTTGCCATGTAGAGCTATTTTAAGTCGTACTGTTCAAATAAACTTGTTGTGCCAATTTATTACATATGGCTTGGTAGATTGTAATTGCTTGGTTCTTTGGCCTTCATGGACTGGATTGGGCTTGTGAGGCTTTTATGCTTGTAAGGTCCTTATAGAATTTGCCCTTAAGTTCGCAAGCTAAGTAATAAGCTAAGTGGGCTTAAAGAGAAGTGTCTTTTGACTTTTTTTGAATTGGTTGGAGTTTTGATAGTGGAAGAGGCGCTTTTATGAGTAATCTTCGATGCTGCTTTTAAGGGGTATTTGTCTTTTTTGTTTGTTAATTCTTGATTCTTTTATAGTTAATATGGAATTTAGAGGAAGGGACAGGGTTAGCCACCTTGCCGTTTTATATTATTGGGTAAAACATTTTTATGCTTTCCATGATCTATCATATCCACACATTGTGCTCTTCGAATAAGTTGTCATATGATACAAAGAGCTATTTCTAGGTCATTTCAAACTTTATTCTTTGGATGATTGTTGTATTTCATTGTCAATATAATGTTATTTCCTATCTTGTTTTCTTGAAATATTTCTTTTCTTACTAATCATGACAAGGATCTTTTATTGATTTTAGGAGTACCATAACTGGGGAAGATCTTCATTGGTTAATGGAAGGTTATCATATTCCTTCTAACACATTTTATGCATCATTTTGACTAATAGACTTTTTAATACAAGAGATGACAAAATGTCCTTAGTACTATATGAGGAGGTACTTCATGATAGCATGCACATTCCTTTAAATAGTCATTTTAGCTATATATTAACATTCATAGTGGTAGCTTTCAGTTAGTTGGCCCATTAGCAATTCATCATATTATTGGTTTTGTGTCCTTTTACTTGTTTGCTAGGATAGAGTCATCATTCCCATTATTTTGCTTTTTTTTTATATGGTAAAGTATACCCTTATTCAAGGTGTGTTAACAATCAAAGGAGACTTTATCATTGCCTTTTTGCGGGTGGTTTTATGAGTTTGTAAAGATGAGCAGATATTTTTTTATATGCTCGAAGCACTGACAGAACTTTGCCCTTTGTTTACCCCTATGTAGCCTTGGTTGGTTATGATTCTGATGAACTAAGAAGGTAAAGTGAGGAGATGGTTAAGAATAATGTTTCTTATTTGATGAATTTTAGCAAGGGGGTTTTGCTTTGGTGAGGCCCAGTTATGGTTAATAAGCTCAAAGCTGGTGTTATGGTATGCTAGCATGATGTCCCATTTTTCAGGGACTTATGAAGGTGAGTTTGTCAATGTCTTTGGACTAGTGCTTGAAGTCCTTATATCATTTTCTCAAGTTGTTGTAGAGCTTTACTGTGTGATGACAAAGTCATTACGGAGTTGATAAGGTTTTTCTTGCTATGGATCACCTTGACTTTTTGTCTTTGTTTAAAGCTTTTTTGACTTCCACTCTTTTCTTTACATGTAAACTTTTTCATTTTCAGAGAACCAACAGCTCGTAAGCATCATTTTGGAGGTAGTTAGCCTGCCATGGACCAGAGAGTGTTGTCCCTAAAGTGGAGGAAGTGTCTATGCATGTGCCCAAGGTCATAAGAGGCTTTCTTGATGTGCATAGTTTGGAAAAGGAAATATCTAAACTTAAGAGGTCCCTTAGGGCAAAGGGTGGAAAGGCTCCATTAGTGTAGGCAGTGCATGTTAAGGGGTTCATAAAAAGGGTTGCGAAGGTCATTTAGGCATGCTTAGATACAGGCCTTGATGGTTTCATAATTATGTATTCAGATTTCCTTTGTTAGGGGATGTATAGCTAGCATAGTAGGCCTATGTTGCTTTTTGAGTGCAAGAGATTGTGAGTCCATAGGTTTGGTCCTTGAAATTATGCAAATTTGTAATCATAGTCTTTTTAAGCTCTATACCTACATTTTCCTTTTCATATGTATATGTAAAATTTGATAATTTTGTACCTTCTTTATAGGACCAATGATTTTGTATGTGGCTCGAGGTTTAGAAAGAGTGACTCTTGCTAAGATCGCCATTAATTCCCATGTAAATGATGTGCTGATTTCTAGGTTTTATAGCTTCCTGAGGGTTTCTTGTGTAGTATTTTTTTGTCTTCTAAGTTCCCATTTTGTACATCTTTCCATGTGGTCCATTTTTCCCATTTTGCTATAGTTTGCTATTATGTAAAGGGTCAAGGGTAATCTCTACTTTCTTATATTGAAACCATGAAAACTTCATGGAGCTTGTGGGGAAAATTTTTTATGAATTTGGTGTCATTGACTATTGAGGCTTTCCTTACTTTTAATCAAACGAGGATAGTGAGGATCGTGTGGTGACCTAATGTATATTTTATGTTGTTAACCAATATTTGAGGTGACCACTAGTCTTCCCTCTTGCTCATTTTTACAAGTTTTTCAAAGAGGTTTTCAAGAAAGGAAGCCCTTGAGCTTTAGTCACCTGGCAGTGTCATTCTTTTTCGAAGTTGGTTTGATATGCTCATGCTACTAGCATAATGGATTTGTCTTAAATCATCTAAGGTTACTCTTGTCTAGCAACATGAGGTTGTTTATGTCTTTATTTCGAGAATCCTAAATAGGATCCTTTTATAGATTTTCTTAAGTTGCAAAAATTTGTTAGATAAACAAAGTTTGTATTCCAATTTTCGTGTAACTTTGTATCCATACTTTGTAAGGTTTTATGATTGCGTAGAGACAATTATTTCTTTTGGAATATTTTCTTGTTAATTGCCTAGGCCAAATGTAGTTGTTATTAGGACTTTGTATTTTTTTCAAGCTATAAAAGACACTACAAAAATTTGCTTTAGCTATAGTTTTTTTTGTTGGATTTTAACTTTAGTTCAAATTATTGCTAAAGGGTTTAACTATGATTTTCAAAACCTTAGTTAAAACCTCAGTCAAAAGTGGTTTAATCATGATTTCCACTAACTGAAAGTACTATTGTAGTTCAGTTACGATTAAAGAACTACAGTTAAACCATGGTTTAACTATGGTTCAGGAACCACAGTTAAATCATGGTTTAATTCTAGTTAAGAAAACTGTTGTTAAATATTTCACAAGTTTTCATGAAACCACTTTTTTTTAAATAGAAAATTCCTTGGTTATAATTTTTTTCCCTACTCATATTAGCATAATACATTTTTACCAAAGGCAATAAAAAAATTTCTAATATACCTTTTTAAATCCTTTCTCAGCTACTATACAATCTTAAAATTAAAGAAGTAAAAAATGAAAGGCCTATAATATTAAAATCACTATCAATCTCACTAAATAAATCCAAATAGTATTACATAGTTGCATATCTAGCCAAAAATATTTTTAGTTCAATTTAAAACTCTGAATCAATCCTGTCCTTTTAGGATGGAAGTTAGCTTCAATTTTTGTCTCAACACTAGCAACTCAAGTCTTTTAAGTATGATTGTGTGCCAAAGTTATGATGTCATTGCCCATGCATTTCATAAATTCTTCTAGCGCAATAAAAACATTTGGCCTAAATCACATTAGTATTATTGTTATCAATGAAAAAGGCAATCACTGTTAACCTAAGCATCTTAAGAATCAATTTATTGTAGATCGTATAAATTTAGATGTGGAACTACAATACTAATCACAGAGGAAACAACTGTTGTAAGTTAAAATGAAAGATAAAACATTTAAGTAATCTCAATACACAAAGTTATTGCTCTAATAATAGTAAAAAAAAATTAAAAAATCCTTTAACAATAATATCAACAGTTTAGAAACATATTAAGCTTGTTTTGCCATAAAGTGCTCTTAAAATGGTCATATATGAATACTTTTTATGTAGGACATGCTCTATAAATTAGATGGGTCATAGGAGCCATTAGTACTTAGATTTTTTTTTTATTGGTTACTCACTTACTCAACTCCATCGAAACCCTTTTCATCTAGATAAGCCTTCTCCTATAAAATTGATAAATTTATCATTTCCACTTGCTCTTTTCTAAGTATGTTAAATTGTGGTCAAAGCCCTACATCTGAAATATAAGGTTCTTGTACTTTGAGCACAAGCTTTTAAGGGTGACTTTAAGAGCTTAATTTTTTGGCCTCCTAAATTACACTGTAATTTACCAGATAAGGTTCTTCTAGTACATTATCATTTAGTTAGGAGAAGGTTCTTCCAGTACATTATCATTTGAAATTTATTGGAAGACAATGCAACAAACTAAGTTGAATATAATCTATATTTGAAAAATGATTAGAGGAAATTAATGCACATGAACCTTGAATCTTAAAATAAACAAAACACTTAAGTCTTAAAATACTAAAAATTAATGCACATGATATCTCAACTCCAAATTCTTATATCAGTGATCTTGACAAAGAGATTAGCATTAGTGAAGCTAACTATTTCAAAAGAAATCACAACTATTTATATGCTTCAAATAATAAGGAATACAAAAGAGAATAACATTGGAAGACATTTCAATTCTCAACAAATCCAACTAGTTATAAATTTTTCCCTTACTCATATTAGTAGAATATATATATATATAATACACCAAAAATAGTTTCTTTTTCTCAAACAACAACAACAAAAATAAAGATGAATTCTTCCATAAAATAAATTAAATTACTCACCTATATCTTGTTACAAAGAAGTGTAAGAAATTGCAAATTCCTACTACCCCAATTCTTCCTCTAGATACTATCTAGTGCCTTCTCTAAATACCATAAAGTTGCTTTATGATTCTTGACTCCTATCCTACATGGGTTGAATGTTAATGGCTCAAGATAGAGAAATGAATCATTGTCACACCCCCAACAAAGTTAAGTACGTTGGTGCAGAAGACAAACAATCCCCCCTACCATAAGTCTTTTTGAATTGACAACCTCCTCAAAATTTTGAGAATATCTCTAAGTTGTAGCTTCAATAATAATAAAACTATGGGTATCATTTTTGAATCATTTTTTATATAAAACATATAAGTTTTTCTTTTAGGTGACTTTTGTAGAAATTTCAACAGAGTCTCCTCTATAATTTAGACCTCTCAATATTTCTACAATCAGTCAACTAAAACAATACACCCAACAGGAATGACCCGTATTCATTTAGACCCAAAAAAATAAACTTCTAGGGATTTGGGGATACCCTATCTATGATTTAGTGGAGCCACACTTTACACTGTTCAGAACAAAATAGATTACACACATATGACCAAAATGCACCCACATGAACAACTGCGGGCTTGCCAAAAGAAATAAACGAAAGAATGACTACTAATAGGTTGCTGAGGGTAGACTAGGGTCTTCACCGCTATCTAAAAAAAATATATATATATAGTGAGTTTAACACTCAGTGAATAAGTAATGCCAACCCTTAAAAATAGGGACAAAGCCTATAAAAATTATATATATATATATATATATATAACGCAAAAAACATGCCTTATACAATCATTTCATTAAAATGTACTGGAAACATCTAAACAGAACCACTTGAACCAGACGCAGAGCACACAGCTCGTGGGGAGAATAACCACAGACGCAAAGCACTTTGCTTGCGAAAATAAAATAACTCCACGTGTGGTGGCCATTCACATGGAGCTAGCAACACCCCTACTAGCTGAGGTACAGATCATGGTGCGCCATGGCTAACAACTACTGCTGTTAGCTACAGGGTTCTGAACAGATAACCTTTTTAAAATAATATTTTTCTCAAATTAGCATTTCAGACAAAGTACCATTCATATCAGTTCAATATCAAAGTTTTCAGATAACTCAAACAGACGTCAATTTGTAAAATTTCACATTCGGATCAATTTTCAATAAACATGCATATGACAAAACATTTAAAGATGTCTCTCCATAAATAGATTTCCAAATGTTAGAACACTGCAAGGAAACTTAGTAACAAAATAATAAATATGAGTTACTCACAGTCCGCATTACTTACTCACCTTCTAAGATGATACCGAAAGTCCCTGCCCACTCCTCAGCTATGACTCAATCTCCTGAATACCCTATAATACCCGTTCACTGTAATGTCCCGTTTTCGTTAAACGATGGAAATGAGCACGTTTTCAAAGCAAGTCTCCTGAGATGAGTGATTCAAGGCCAAATAAAATTTGGATAAAATTTTAAATAATAGAAAATGAGGATTTGAGCCTTGAGTTGCCCAGAAACTGGGGTCGGAGCGATTCAAAAAATTTGCCGAAAGGCCAGTGGCATTTTCGTAAATAAGTGTAATTTTAGAAAAGCACCTAGGAGGGCTTTTTAAATGGAAATTTTGAGTTGCCCAGGGTTCTCAGAGGCCCCAAAAACCATGGGAAGCCCCGAGACCAGTAAAGCCCCTCCGATGTACTCTTTCCGATGTCGGTTGACCCGAACTTTGACCGATTCGTTCGAGATGATTTTAGTTCCGATTTGAGTGATTCCAAAGGCATTTTATTAAATTGGGAACCTCTTTGTTATGATGGAAAATACGGTCCTCAAAAAAAGAGCTAAAACGAAGGAGAAACGAAAATGCTAAGAACAAAGGGCAAAATTGGCATTAAAGTGTTAAAGGAAGCTTCTTTCTTCTTCTTTATATGCCACGTTCTGCCTCCCCCTCTCTAAACCGACTTGCTTCTGCCCATTTTCAGAGGAGAACTCCAGCTCCTTAGGCGCACAAGAGGAGGAGGATTTTGGAGGAAGAAATTCAAGAAAAAGGTAAGAAACTTTAAGACATTTCATATCCTTCCTTCTTGAACCTTGCTCCTCTCCTCTCAAGCTTTCTTTCTATGGTTTTAATGGAGAGTTTGGTGCTATTTTTGGGGCAGAATAGAGAGGGGAATTTCGAAAATTGAGGGAGTAAGCCAACCAAGTGGAAGAACAAGCTAAAGGAAGCAAGAAAACAAGGTAAAACTTCCATTCTTTGGGAGTTTCTCCCTCCCCCTTCCTCTTGCACGAATTTGACCACCATGAGCCCAATTCTTAAGGGCTATTTTCTGGCCAATTTATGGAGGGATTAGGGGTTTTAGATGGCAAGGATTAAGAATGAACTAATAGAATCAAGAAAGGAGCATTAGGAAACAAAATGGAATCATTAGGGATCCAAATGCTCCCTTGCAAATCTGATTGTATATAAATGTTCTTAGGCTTAAATGAATGTTTAAATATGCTCCTAAGATCCCTAAGAGGTCCCCCATATGTCTCTTCCTCCATAAAATGAACAAAACCCCATGGAAAGTCATGAACCTAAAAGTTGGAAAAGTGTAGAGCACTTAAGGGGATTGTAAAAACTGATTTAATCTATAAGTTCCCTTGGTTGTTTAAGTGTTTCCTTGACCTCCTACAACTCTTAACAACCTTCCTAAATGGTTCCCCCATCAAGGAAAAATCAAGAAGCCATGAATCCCATTTATGCTCTAACTTTCGGCCAAGTAGGGATGGCATAGTTAGGGAGAGTTTTAAATTGTTTCAAGCCCATTTTTGAGTCATACATGATGAATGAATATGAGGGGAAACCTTGGGAAAAATTTAGAAAGCTTAGAGAATGAGTTGGTGCTTTAGGTTCCATATTGTGACCTAAGGAAGCAACATAATGTTAGGCCCTTTGTTTTAATTATGTGATGACTCCAAGAGGCTTAAAAAGAGTCAAGAATCATATTTGAAAAGAAAGAATGAGGCCTAGAAATCATTTGAGGGGTGTTACTTCATTAGGTGCCTTTATGGACCATAATGGGGATTATAGAGCAATCTAGTACTTAAGCAAGTTGTATGGCTTTACAGAATGTGTCATGAACCTAATTGGCTCCCAAAAATTGTATTTAGGCCAAGAGAAACCATCTCCACCAAATTGTGGGTGTGTGGCCAAAAGAGGAGGTTTAAAAGCTAAGGAAAAAGTATGTACTTGCATACAAGGTAGCTCTCTCCACCTTCTCTCAAGCATGGATGTGTGTTTAGCTTGTTTTAGAATGTGTGTATGTACATTTTCAAGCTTTGAAAAGTATGCTAATATGCCTTTATATGCCATGATGCTTGGTGTCATGTTATGTTTTTAAATGAATCCATGATGTTTGTATGAGTTTACTTGAGTGTGGAAAGGCCAAGAACTCTTCCCTTGGGTGAGGATGAGCCAAGAACCCTTGAGCTTGGTTGAGACAAAGTAAAGAGTCTCTCAAAAGCAAAGTGGGCTCCCAAGAGTATGGTTGAGTCCAAAGTGCTTAAAGAATAGGTGAGGCAAGTCCAAAATCCATGAGGAGAAGTGTGAGGCCAATCCAAACACTTAGTGAGCTCTTGAATGTCTTGTATGATTAATTCACATGCTAAGGTTGCTTTTAAAATGCCTATGATTTCTACTTTCTCTATGCATGTATTTGTGAAACTTGCTTGCACATATTATGTGTGATGGAATGGGAGATGAGCTATTGAGATTCTTGAATCTCACTCCCTCCTCTTAAATGTCCTAATATGCTAGGTGGACCAAGTGGACATGGCAATGGGAGCCAACCACCTTGAAGAAAGAAGATTGCCATCCTTATGCTTGATTTTTGGTCTTTTGATTCATAATGAGACTTCATGATGTATATTATTATTGTAAATAGTCTATGACCCCTTGGACAAATGTAAAAATGATATTATGTGATAGATAAATGAATAAGTATGGTGTATGTATTCTAGAACATAAATTGAGTGTTTATGCTAATGTATGCACTTGAGAAAAGTTTGGTGTAATGTGTATAAGTGAGGGTGAAAAGGCCAAAATGAGATGCAAATGGTTTGGGACCATTTGGGCAGCTTCCCCAAGTCTTAAACATGCTTTTAAACTTGCCCAAAAGGTGTCAAGACCAAAGGAAATCTATTTGGCAATTTTGGTACTCAATATGGAGTCAAAATTGACCATAATGGAACCCTATGCTACTTTTTGGCCAAATGAGTTAGTCTTGCCCTAAAATTTGGCATGCAATTAGGTCTTGTTGAGAGCTTTCTAGGAAGCTAAAGATCATAATTTTCGGAGACCTAGGGAATATTTTGTTAATTTTCAAAGTTGGGATTTTGCATGGATTCTGGTATGGGTACTGTTCATACTAGCAGTTTTGAATTCTGTGTCACTCGATGGCCAAATGGTGTCTAATGCTTATGAAATTTTATATGCATAAACTAAAGGTCATAAAATTCTGTGGCCACCGAGATCAACTCATTTGGAGTCTGAGCAGAGAGTTATGCATGTTTAAAGTTAACTGTCAGTATCAGTAGCGCCCAGGAGCTCAATCACTGTTCCATCAGTTCCAGATGCCTAAAAGTATCTGTTTCATTCTGGAATTATTTTTATTGTCAAGTTAACATTTTTAGGTTTCCAAAATGACTGAGTGTGTGTGATTTTGATTTTTTTAGAATTAGTTACGAATTTCAGAAGTTTACATCAGTAACCTGAATCACAGCCCAGGCAGCCAGCAAGTCTGTAGCTTTTTGGATGTCAAACGTCCTTTTTGATAAATACTATGACTTGGACGTATTTTTAATGTGAAGTAGACATCCTAAGCTTTCCAGAGTGACAAAGATTGTATGATTTCGAATTTTCTAGATTTAGTTATGATTTTCCAAAGTTGGGTCAGAAAATGGAGCAAATCTGGCCGAAAATATGCTTGCTTATTTTGAGCTCCATTTCGGTTTCCATGAACTGTAGGCATGTTTTTGTGATGAAAATGAGTTGTAATAATAAAATTAAATATGTGGAAGTATAGTATAAGCTCACACGGTCCACGTGACACCAAATTGAATATTTTAGATATAGCGTAATGCGGAAAAAGTCGATTATTTCTGTCCCCTTTTTATGTGCCCTCATGGAAATCATGATGTGAAGCTTATAAATGGCATGTAATAGAGCTAGAAGTTATGGTGTTACATTCACCAGATTTTAGAGTGTGGATAACTACAATTTATCTCATTAGCTTAGCCTATTTGAACAAAATTTTAGGAAAAGAAAAGAACATTGGTATCTATTCTTCATTCCCTTAGCATGCTATAGATATGTATATGATTTCAAGTAACTAAATCCACCATCCTCTCCTCAATTCCATGCCCTCCATACCCATACAATACACACAATATACATATATAAAGATATAGATTTGTATATATATGTGTCCATATATGGCAGCAGAGCATTTTGGATTCTACATTCAAAGACCGAAATTCGCTCAAGGGAGGAAGAAAAATATAACCATGTCAATCTTATGCCCCTTCCTCCCTAATTCCACTAAAGAGATAGACTCAAAAACCAAGAAATGAAAGAAAACTCATATCATACAAGGCTATCCATTCTACAACAAAACACGCTAGAGATGAGCTTATTCTGCACAAACAAGAATTGGCAAGTAAGAAGCACAATGGAATTTGGTTTTAGATTAGAAAGTTTATGCAGAAAATGGGAGTAACCATCGTATAAGAAAATTGAAATACATTTTAGCATAAAGGAAATCAAGATTGCAACAAACTCATCCTCTTACACCAATTTTTTTGTCTATGCAACACTTTCCCCCGGCTGGCCACACACTAGCAAACGCGTTGCAGAACTAGAAAGCAAGGGAGGAAGACGCTGTGAAGATGAAACCAGAAAAAGCAATACACACGGCGGAAACTCCAGACCTAGGGAAGGAATTTTTCTGGCATTAATTTACCAGCAACCAGCAGCGCAACTTAGCATATACAAGGAGAAAGAAAACAGCAGAAGAAAATCAAACCAGAGGCAGCAAAGTGACGATGAACAAGGGAGAGAAGGTGCAGCTCTTTCCAGCGAAATTTTTGCTACTTTTCTGACCGAAAGGATGGAAGTAGATGGAGGTTCTGTGCTGCAGAAATGTGAGAACCAAAATGACGTGAAAGCCCAGCTTAAAGTGGATGTAAGAGGGTATACCAGGAAATTGCAAAAGAAAGGAAAAAAATTGATACGTGGCAGCTTCAAAACACAAATTTGAAAAGTCAAACTACCCATATATATATATATATTCATGCATGTCGATTCTTTACAATCATAATTGATCTCTCTTGTATTTATCTATATTCACTTAAGCGTTGCATAAAAATGTATGCTCATAACTAAAAGGTATGGCAGTAAGTCAAATTAGGGAGTGACCCAAGTAGTAAAGAGATGTGGTGGTGTTTTGTCCTCATATGTGAGCCTAAAATTGATCCATTAGCAATTTAAATCCCATAATCAAAACCAAAAATAAGCTAAGAGGACAGATTAAGATTATGTATCTTAATTCCAAACAAAATGACAACATATAGAGCTGAAACTTTGAACCATATTGACTTCAAATGCAATCTTCTTTAGATAAATTAATTTCAACAAAATTAGGTGATACCTAAAATAAGGATATTCTTAATATTGATAGGGCAGACAGTTAACAAAAATTACTTAAATGCATTAATTATGATCTTGAATTGGAAAGTCATCAGAACAAGGAATGCATTAACATTTAAACAATACCAAATTAAGAACAAATTGAAAACAAACTTCTATAGGAATTACAAAGTATTCAGAACATAGATACTCCAAACAAAGAAGCCCGCTTTTAGGCTTCATTTCCTCGGGCATGGTGGCTAACAACTTTTCACCAAATGAAAGGAGTAAAGAGTCATATGAAACCATGGATTAATCATACACATTATTTCTCATGAAAGAAACAAAACTTAATAGATAAAAGGGGATTTTGGAATTCTACCTCTTTTAGCTAAACAAAGAATCTCTGCTATAACTTTAGCTTTTTGTTTTATGTTTCCTTCACTTTTTCTCCCAAATGCTCTTTGTTTGTGTTCTCTTCTTTCTCTTAGTTTGCTTAATTGCTTCTCTCTCTTAGTTTTCATTTCATTTCTCTCTGTCTCCTTGGCCTAAACTTTTAATTTCTCTTTCATCTTTTGCTTGACAATGGCTCACACTGGACGATGGCTCACTTTTATCACAATGGATATGGTACTTGATGGTGGCTAGTTGAAAAGGCTATGATAGGAGATGATGGATGACTTTGACTTGAAGTGTGATAAAGGATGAAGTTGAACAAGTTAGGAATGACAATGAACATATGAGTAAAAGATGGACATGCTGAGGGGGACAAAGAATTTGTGGTAAAGGGTGTAAGTTGAATGGCTTATGTAACACCTTAACATATGAACTCTATCTAGCCTCCCTTCTGGGCTTGGTTCCATATGATTTCCAAATAATCAATACTATCCGTGGCATTTTCATGCTATGAAACGGGATTTCCAACACTCATCTTTTACCCCGTGGGTCCTGTGAACCCATCAGTCACATCCTCTACTCACACTCCATTTATACAACTCAGACATAGCATAAAACAAACCATAAGCCATGGGTATGGAGTCAAAAACCAGAAAAATGAGATTTCTTACATTCGCCCAAAAGTCTGATTTTTGGCTCTACTTTGGAAAATCATATCTAATTGTAGAAAAATGGGAATCTAGCAAACCATAGCTTTCTGGAAATCTCTAAGTGTTATCTTTACACTAAAAATAATTTCCAATCATAATCTCAGCCTTTAGACCATGTTTGACATCAAAAATAAGACAGAGGTCTGACTATCTCTGTTTCTGGCACAGATTGCTGTCATGTACTTTGAAAATCTATAATTAAATCCACAAAAATACACTCTAGGAAAACTATACCAATTTGAAAAGCTACTGATGTCTACTAGAAGATAAAAATAAGTCCAGATCAATTCAGTAGCCCCTACACCCTGAGAACTGATGGAACAGTGACAGAGGTCAGGTGGGCTCTCTGATGCTGATACAGAACTTCAGAAGGTTCACTCTCTCTCTACAGACCTCCGATCTAGGTGATTCTAGTTCCTAGAGGTCACTGTGGTTTTCTAGTTTATGTGTATAAAAGTTCATGACAGTTGGCCACCGTTTGGTCTATGTATGACATGGATTTTATTTCTAACCTATAGGAATAGTACATGACCAAACTACCAAATTTCCCCAATTTCAACAATTTGCCAAATATTCTCTAGACCTCCAAAAATTATCCACTTTAGCTTCTTAAGAAGCTCTCCACAAACTCTAGATGCATGCCAAATTTCATGGCAAGAGGAGCTCATCTGGTCATATTTTGATGGAACTCACAAATTTACCGATTTTGGCACCCAAAAGGTCCAAAATGGGTCCAAATGGCCTCTCACATGTTCTAGCCACTCATGGACAAGTTTAAAAGCATAACAATAGTCTATATAACATGTCCAAGTGGTCTAAATTAACATACATTCCAAATTCACTATGCTACGGCCAAAAATACACTATTACATTCGTTCAACAAAAGGGGCAAAATCCACATTTCCATTGCTTTGGCTCTTTACATAGTTTGTACAACATCTTTTCATACATATACACTTGCTACAATAGTTACATCTCAAAAATAGTGGGTGCATATTCATTTGACACCACTTTATAACAAAATAACTAAAATAAAGCTAAAGTCTAGCTAACATGTTCCTAGGCTCCTTGGTGTGCACTTGCTCCTCCTTGAGATTCACCTAGCATGATAATATGGGAGGGGAAGGGGTGAGATTCAGGGAATCTCAGTAGCTCATGCACTCAATCAAGTAAGCAATCAAGGCATATAACAAGTCAAAGCATGTAATTTCGTATCCCATCATTCTCAACCACATAACACATGTTGTACATGTCATAGAAATCACAACAATGCCAAAAATAAGCTCTAGGGACTTTTAGTCTAGCCTCACCCGAGTTTAGGGACTTTTGGATGGCCTCACCCGAGTTTAGGGACTTTTGACTTGGCCTCACTCGGTTATGAGACTTTTGGCCTTGTCTCACCCATCTCAAGAGACTTTCGGCACTACCTCACCCATCTCAAGGGACTTTTAGCACTACCTCACCCGAGCAATTTTCACAATCCAACACACAAACACATTGGCATCAATGCATCAAAGCAATAGCATATGGCATATTCCACACAATAAGCATATACATAAACATACAATGACTATTATATCCAAGAATGCAATACGAAAGAGTGGGAAGAGAGCTACCTTTGGAGCCAACACAAGCCTTCCCTTTAAATTTCTCTTCTCCCTTCTTAGGTTCACAATCACACCTTGATGGAGGTGCTTCACTTGAGCCTAGACACAATCACAAGCATGGAATTACTCTCTTAGAATGTAACCTTCAGAGCAACCCTCCTAAAATACAAGAACCTAGGGTTCTCTCTCTCTCTCTAGAATGTCATCAACTCTTTCTCTCTCTCATGCTCCTAAGGTAGTGGAAACAACATTTTCAAAGAAAATAAAGAGATTCAAAGGTGTTTTCCACTTTCCCTCTTCTGACCCATGCTCAAAATCCAACCAATTTCACAAACAAAACCATAGGAAAAGAGAGCAAAGAGAGGAGATTAGAACTCTAAGAAGAAATGAGAGGAACTTGCTTACCTTTCCTTTGTTCTTCCTCCTTCTCTTGGTCTTTCTCACTCTCCACGCCTCTTTTCTCTCCTTGGGTCGAAGTCTAGGGCAAATATGAGAGAAAGAATGAGTTAGGGCGTGTTATGAAGTCATTTTCTTGCTATTTACCCTTTTCCGAACTGCCCCTTGCTATGGCGAAAATTAACCTTCGCTACGGCGAGCTCGTGTTAATCACCTACGCTATGGCGAGGTTTAACTTTCGCTACGGCGAGTACAGTTAAATTCCATTCGCTATGGTGAGGTTTAACCTTCGCTATGGCGAGCTCGTGTCAGTTCCAGACCTCCACTCTCGCTATAGTGCACGCTACAGCGAGCAATCCCCTGGTTTTTGTATAGAATGCTCGCACTCGCTATAGCTAGAATCACTTTCGCTATTGTGAACAAGCCCTCTCGCTGTAGCGAGACCATTTCTCGCTATTGCGAGCAGACTTAACAGAATTTCTGGATTTCGAAAATTCCAGGTTTCTTTTTTTTTTTTTTCCTTTTCCCTTTTTCCCGGTTGTTACAGCTTAAGTCATACTAAACATACCCTCAAGTTTTCTAAATAAGGGGATGGATCATGAAATTTGAGGTATTTGTGGCATGGGCTTAATTCCAATTGCTTAAAGCTATAGTTAAGCCAACTAGTCTAATGATAGTTATCCTAGCTACAGTTAGGGCCAAATTTAGCCATAGTTTATTTAATTGCAATTAATTAATCATGGCTAAATCTCTTTTTTTTGGTAGTGAGAATTGCAAGAAATATATTTTTATCATATATATGTTTTATTGTGTCTTTGATGCTATGTGATTCTATAGTTGTGATCATGTTATTCTAAGGCCTTGCAAGTTTCTTCAAAGTTACTTTTTTATCTTGTATTTTGTAGCCTTTTCAAGACATAATCATGTTGATTATAAATGAGCTTTCTAGGATGTAACGAACGTAATTTTTGTAAAACAACGAAATGAGCCATATAAAAGTAAGTCCTCTGAAATGACCTAAATAATGTCCCAAAAAATTTGGGTTGAGTCCTGGACTCCTAAAAATGATAATTCTAGACTCAAACAAAAAGAAAAACAAAGTTAGGATGGAGAAATAATGTGCGACAGAAACTGACGAAACGTAATGGCATTTTTATAAATAATTGCAACTTTTGAAAAACCACATAGTAGGGCTTTTTAAATGAAATTTTTGAGTTTCCCAAGGTTCTCAGAGGCCCTAAAAACTATGGGAAGCCCCGAAACTAGTAAAGCCCCTCCAGTGTATGTTTTTCAACATCAGTTGACCTAAACTTTGACCAGTTCGTTCGATAAGGTTTTAGTTCCAAATTGAGTGATTCCAAAGGCATTTTGTTAAATTGGGAACCCAAATTTTATGATAGAAAATATAATTCTAAAAAAGGAGCTAAAATGAAGCCGAAACAAAATTGCCATTATGGAAGGGCAAAATTGAAAATAAAAGTTTCTAGAATGTCCTAAACACTTCCGTTCTTTTCTTCCTTCTTCTCCCTTTTATTGAGCACGAAATTTTTTGCCCAAAATAGAGTAGTTATTCTGCTCTCTTAGGTGAACAAGAAAGAGGAGAAAAAGAGGAAGAAAACCAAGAAGAAACTAGGTAATTTCATGGATTTTCTTACTCTATCTTCCTCTAATCTTGTTCTCTTCTCTTCCTCCTTTCTTTCTATGGATTTTTTTGAATAATTTGGTTCTGTTTTTGGTCCATACCTAAGGGGGAAAATTTGAATTTTCCAAGAAGAAGAGAACCAAGGAAGAAAAGCTTTGAAAACAAGCTTGAAACTAAAGTATTTTTCCATTCTTGATGCTTCATCTTGGTTGCTCCTCTTTGTGGTAGTTTCGGCCAGTCTAGGGGGGATAGAAGGAGATGAATTTTGGGCAGAACCAAGGGAGAAACCTAGGGAAAAGAGTGCAAGGATTAAGAATATGGCAAGAAAGTCAAGTAAAAACCAAAGAAAATCAAGATAGAAAAGTGTAGGCTTTCTTAGGGTTTTGTAAAATCTGATTTTGTGTGAGTAATTCCTTAACTATTTGAATATTTCCTTGAGCTCCTAAGAGCCCTAGAAACCTTCACAAGTGGCTTTCCCATCAAGGAAAATTTTGAAACTCCAAGAAACCCTATTATGTGCTTGTCTCGGCCAAGGAAGATTCATGGGGCTAGGGAGCGTTTTAATTTGTTCTAGCCTTGGTTTGGGACTCCATATGATGTTAGAAGTTGGGAGGAACCATTGGAAAAAATTTAGGACCCATAGGTTGGGAGATGGGACAATGGTGTCCATAATAGTGCCTTATGAAGTAACTTGGTCTTCTAATGGTGCAATTGAATATGTGATGGCTCCAAGGACCTTAAATGAGTCTAAGAAGTCTAGAAATAGCAAGAGAATGGATCCTAGAACTTGTATGATATAAGTTGCTTCAATGGACCATTTATGGAACCAATATACCCATTATGGAACCAAGTGTGTGTTTAAGAGTGAACTTAGTATCTTAGCTTGCTTCAAGTATATAATTTTGTGATGTTTGTGATGTCTAGGTCAAGAGAACCCTACTCCACCTAAGTGCTTTTGTGAGACCAAAAAGGGAAAGGAATTGGCAAAGTAAGCTTGCATAAATTAAAAGGTAGCTCTCCACCTCATTCTCTTGTATTCTTGTGTGCATAAGTATATGTTGTGTGCTTGTATATGCTCTTATGATTTGAGAACATGGCACTTAATGTCTTGAGGTTGCATTAGTACCAATGTGTCTTCTTGAATGACTATGGTTGTGGAAAGAACTCATAAGGGTGAGGTGATGCTAAAAGTCTGTTGATGAAGGTGAGGAGATGCTAAAAGTCTCACGGCATGGGTGAGACAAGGCCAAAAGTCCCTTGAATGGGTGAGGCTAAGTCAAAAGTCCTTAGGCCAAGAGTGAGACAAATCCAAAAGTCCTAGAAATGGGGTGAGGCTAAACCAAAAGTCCCTAGAGCATGAGAGTGGTCTTGACATGTTGATATGGCATGAAATGAGATTTATTGCATACTTTATTCTTGCATATTCATATATTTGATGTATGTATGCCTTGAATGTGGTGTGAATGGGTGTGTGAGCTATTAAGATTCTTGAAATCTCACCCCCCTTTCCCTCTCATGCTTAAAATATCTAGGTGGTGCCTAAGGCCAAAGAAGTGCAAGCTAAGAACACTAAATGGCTATACTTTGTTTAATTTGTAGTTTTAATTGTAATGGAGTGTCAAAAAGCATTGTACATATTATTTTTGGTTGTATAAAACCTTGAGCATATGTAACATGATGTATAAACTATATGTATAATGTATGTAGTATTAAATCAATGAAATTATGTAATTGGATCCTTGAATGGCATGTGTGTTTAGTGCATAAATGGATGTTGAGAGACAAAAATAAGATGCATGGGATTTGGGACCATTTAGGCAATCTCTATAAGTCATATTTGTTCTTTGAAACTTGCCCAAGAGGTGCCAAACAATTAAGAAAGCCATTTGGATAAATTGGTAACCTATATGGAGCAAAAATTAACCATTTTAGGAAGCTATACTACTTTTTGTCCAAATGAGCTTTTCTTGATCTGAAATTTGGTATACATTTAGATCTTATTGAGAACTTTTTGGGAAGCTAAAGTTGGTAATATTTAGAGGTCAGTGGAAAAGTATAGTGAATTGTTAAAGTTAAAAATTTTTCTGGTTTTGGTCTTTGGTACTGTAGCACTGGTCCGAAATTAAATTTTATCACTCATGGGGCAAATGATGTCCAATTGTCATAAAATTTTATACAAAGAAACTATAAATTTCTAGAGACTTATGCAACTAGAAGTACCTCAATTGGAGGTCTAGAGAGGGAGATATGAATTTTTGAACATTCTGTCCAGTATCAGGAGTTTTGCCTGATCTGAGTTACTGTTCTATTGAATTTCGAGGTCTGGGCTACTTGAGCTGGTCTGGAAATATTTTTCCCTCTAGCTAAAATCCATAGCTTTCTAGATTGATATCATTTTCTTGGATTGGAATTTTTTGGAATTAATTGGATATTTTCAAAATTTGCTACAAAATTATGTGACAGTTCTAGAATGCAATTTGACCTCTGGACATTTTTAGATGTCAAAAGTCCTTTGTGATAGATGTTATGGTTTGAACATATTTTTAGTATGAAGTAGACATTTTTAGATTTCCAGAATGACCAAGAATGAATATTTTTATTTTTTCTAGAATTAGTTATGATTTTTCAAAGTTTGGACAGAAAAGAGGTAACATTTGTCCAAAAATAAACTTCCATGTTTTATGCTTCATTTCAGTTTTCTTGAGTTGTAAGCCACATTTTATGATGCAAATGAGTTGTATATATGTAATTAAATATGGAAAAATATAGTATAAGGTCACACGGTTCACGTGACATAAAATGAAATTTTTATACACGACGCAAAGCCAAAATAATCAATATTTTAATGCCATTTTCTTGCCTCTCATATGAATTGATTGATATGAGGCATAAAAATAGCATGGAATGGGCTAAGAAATTATGGTATTACATAGGACATTTTTTCTTCATTTAATATTTGTTAGTTAAGGCTTGCCAAGGAATTCTTTGTTGTAAATTTCCTCTATGTATTGACTCTACCATTTATCAAGATTGTTATATTGTGGGGTGTATTTTAACTTTATTGCCCTTAACTTTTCTTCATTATAAAGGGGATTGAAGTAGTTTTCTTTATTGTGCTTCTTTTGTCAGTCTTTTTATTATAGGAAAGTATTAGGTTGGTGTTATTAGCTATGAGGACCTCTATTCCTTCTGGAAGGGAGTGTGTAGAAGGTGATAGGATTATCAATTGTTTATTCTTTACCAAGGTTGGAAGGAATGGAATCCTTATGACTAGAGTTAATAGTGATGGCAATTACATAGCTGTCCTTGTTGCCAGACAATAGGTGAATAGTGACATTTTCTTATTTTCAAGGATGTTTTAACTTTGCATCATAGGTGGTTAGGGTTGTTTTTGGAAGCTTCCTGCTTTTACACTCTAGTTTCATCTTCTAATTCATTAAAAGAGATTAAAGGAAAGAAAGGACGTCTTCTTTTAATTAGTGTGATTTTTTACATAAATATATTTATTGTTTGTACTATTTTTTTTTCATTTTTAAAGATTTGATAAATTATAAATAAAAGATGTAGTTTCCATCCTTGGGTATTTATACTCCTTCTTAAGGTTGACTAGTATTATCGCATAGACCAACAATCTTTATTCCTCAAGGCTTAAAAAAGATGTTGTTACTTGACTTGTAAGGATTTATTAAATTATGAAAAGATGTATCTTTGATTGGTCCAAGGTTGAATCAACCATGAAATTGTTGGCAATATGTGTGTGATAAAGAAAAAGATGTTTTTTTTGTACTCATTTTTGCATGAACTCAATGGCTTGTTGAGGTCAAGACATGAATTTTATTTATTTAATTTTTTTATCCAGAGTCACAAAGGCCCAAGGTAGTATAAACCTGACATTTTCATTTAGAATTGTCTTCATGATGTTCATGCAAAGTCATGGAAGCCAAAGGTCATGTAGACTCGTAGTTTTATTTTGTAAGCTTCCTATGGCTCTATCTCACTCTTAAAGTCCTATAGTCAAATGAGTCTGAAGTGGCATTCAAAAGTCTAACATGTACTACATTTCCAAGTTGTGGGAACCTTAGGTCTATAAGTTTCCCATGAGTTAGTCTAAGGACCAAGATCTTATGATTTTGTTTTCTTTTTCTTGTTTAGCTAGTTGGAAATCGATCATCCCATGGTGGTGACAATGGGAAGGCCATCTTCATAGCTCTTGCTTTTTGGCTTTGAAGATTTCAGTGAGCTCCCATTGACCTCATGGATGCATATTTCCCATAGTCTAAGTGGAGGAAGCGTAGGGCTAAGGCCCTTTGTTTTTGCTCTTATGGTAAAATTTGATTTGTAGTCACATTTTTACATTAAATGGTTTAGAGAGTACTTTGATATGGTGTGTATCCAGGGCCTTCACCTTCCTAGGGTCATAGTGGAAAGGTTCATAGACCTTTTGTTTTTTAAGGAGCATAGTAGATGGGGAGTTTGCATCACCTAAGTCATAGCACAAAGTTATGAGCTTTTTAAATCATGTATGTAACGAATTGTTGTGTCATTTTGGTTATTATGTGAAGTTGTAGGCATATATCAAATGGAATGTCACATTATTTAAATAATAGTGTAAAGTTTATATACTTTTGTAACCTACATAATCTATGCCATAGTGCAAAGCACTACAAGAAAAAGAGAATTTAGAGAGGAACAATTCCCTCTCTAAACCAACTTAACAAGGGGTTAGCAAGGTAACAATGAGGATCTAATCCTTCACTAAATACTAGCCACTAATTAGGGCCCATTCGCTTAGCCTAGAAAGAAGGCTGGAAAAGGAAAATGTGAAGGAAGGGTAGAGAAAATTACAATTTTACCTTTATAATTATTATTCAATCATTATTCAATACTCTTTAATAAAAATTATTCAATCATTAAAAGTAAAAGTATTATGGGTATTTCCTATCTACAAAATCACCTTTTTACTTTTCATTTCCATTTCCATCCTAACTTTTCATCTATCAAACAGGCTTTTAGTGAGGCAACTTTCCTCTTTCTGATCCTCCCCCAAATTGGTCATTAATTATTTTCTAATTCCCTTGCATTTTGGTAAAGGAATTGTAAGGTGAATTCCCTCCCTATTTAGTGAGGGAAGTGTAATGGAAATTCCCTCACCAGAAAAAAAAAAAAAAAAAGAGAAATTGCTCAAAGAGAGACTTGAACTCCTTCTCTTTTTCATCAACATAAAAAAGGTTATTAAATGTTCCTAATTTTGATTTGCATTTCCCAAGTTTTGAAATAAAATGAGAATGTGCTTCTTGGCCTACACATCATGATTTTGAATGACATTCCTATAACTTGCTCTCATTTTAGTTTAAAACTTAGGAAGCGTAATTAATCAAAGTTGGGAATATTTAGTAACCTACTATGCATCAATGAAAAAGAAAGGAGTTCCAATCTATCCTTAAGTTATGTGATTAGGGTGTAGATGGCGATGAAATAAACCATAATTAATGAATGAAGATATACTTGAAAGGTGAAGAAATTGAAGTTACCACTAAATTTAGTATATAATGATTTCAATATTTCGAGGATGTGCTTCAGAGAAAGTAATGCAGTTTCCATTTCTTAAAAGCACGTCCTTGAAATTGAAATCATTCCTTAAGTTAAAGTTAGGAATACTAAAATTATTTTGCTTTCTAAAGAACAACATCAAAATATTGAGTGCATAGGATAACAATTAATAGGCCAACAAACATACTTTGAATATACAACTAAGATGAAAAGCCAATAATTTACAAAACCTAAATCCTAAAATACAAATTATCATCCCCCCTCGATGTATTCTACCTAGTTTTAAACTAAAATAAGAACAAGTCTTTTGGGATACACATGCACAATCTTAAATGACATTCTTATCAATACAAATTGTGCCAACATTGCATTTTCCTATGAATATTGTAATTTCATATGAGAATGCATCATTAATACAATTTTGGTAGGTGAGAATTTTGTTCAAGATCACGGATGTATAACCTAAAAACTCATTCCCATTTTAGTTCAAAATTTGGGAAGAGTAAATTGCAAGGTGCATTCTAAACTTTACTTAAGCATTGAATCCACTCATTAATGAGTCCAAACAAGGTTAACTCATACTAACTTGACATAGAACTAAGAGAAAAACATATCAACAAGATATAATATGGGATGAGCATAAGTCACAAGTGGCATTGTTTACAAATGTTGAATGATTAATCACTTTTTTACTTGAATTCATATTTGTTAGGCATTAAACAAACATAACTCAACCATTTATAGTGTTAAAGCCTTTTATTCTTAGCATTGAATTGAGATTTCAAACCAAAGTGGGGAATTTGTTGTCAAGTCATTCAATTATAAAAAATCATGCCAATAAAATGCTTTGTTGAGCTCAATAAAGAGTATGCAAGGTTGGGACTCTTGAAGATACTTATCATATCATATAATTAACTCATCTAAATGGCAAAAATAGGCAACTCATTATAGCATAAAAAAGTACCTCTTGTACCTTCTTCTCTTTCTAATAAAACTTCTTATGTTATAAATAAATAAATAAATTTCTTCTATCCCTATCCTTTTAGCACCATGCTTTATGTGTTTAAAACTTTGCAATCTCATGAAGTTATTTATGGTGTATTTGGTTGGAAGATGTAAAGGTGAAGGGAATGTAAAAGATGGATAGGTAAGGGTAGGTGAGATAAAAATACTTGTTTTGTCCTTACTTTTAAAAAGGTAATTTAATGGATAGAATAATAAATATAAGGGCATAATAGACATTTCATAAACTATGTAAAAGGAACACGTTCGTGACGCAGCAGCCCAAATAGAGCCCTAATTTATTCAAACCTAAGAAACCAAAAGAATGAAACACCCTTAATTCCTTGGCAACAAATATAAAAGCCCACTCTTTAACCATTTAAATAACTTTAGAAAACAAAACACAAGTTCAACTTTTAAACTAGTTTCACCATATAAACCATCATCTTTGTAATGTCTAATTTTCGTTAAACGACGAAAACGGGCAACCTTTCAAAGCAAGTCTCCTGAGATGAGTGATTCAAGGCCAAATAAAATTTGGATAAAATTTTAAATAATAAAAAAATAACGATTTGAGCCTTGAATTACCCAAAAATCGAGGTCGGAATGATTTAAAAAATTTGTTGAAAGGCCAGTGACATTTTCATAAATAAGTGCAATTTTGGAAAAGTACCTAGGAGGGCTTTTCAAGTAGAAATTTTGAGTTGCCCAGGGTTCTCAGAGGCCTCAAAAACCATGGGAAGTCCCGGGATCGGTAAAGCCCCTCCGGTGTACTCTTTCCGATGTCAGTTGACCTAAACTTTGATCGGTTCATTCAGAAAGGTTTTAGCTCCGATTTAAGTGACTCCAAAAGAATTTTACTAAATTGGGGATCTAACTTTTATAATGGAAAAGACAGTCCTAAAAAAAGAACTAAAACGAAGGAGAAACGAAAATGCTAAGAATGAAGGGCAAAATTGACATTAAAGTGTTAAAGGAAGCTTCTTTTTATTCTTTATATGCCACGTTCTTTCTCTCCTCTCTAAGACCAACTTGCTTCTGGCCATTTTCAGAGAAAAACTCCAGCTTCTTAGGCGCACCAGAGGAGGAAGATTTTAAAGGAAGAAATTCAAGAAAAAAGTAAGAAACTTTAAGAAATTCCATATCCTTCTTTCTTGAAACTTGCTCCTCTCCTCTCAAGCTTTCTTTCTATGGCTTTAATAGAGAGTTTGGTGTTTTTTTGGGGGCAGAACAGAGAGGGGAATTTTGAAAATTAAGGGAGTAAGCTAACCAAGTGGAAGAACAAGCCAAAGGAAGCAAGAAAACAAGGTAAAACTTCCATTCTTTAGTAGTTTCTTCCTCCCCCTTCCTCTTGCACGAATTTAGCCACCATGAGCCCAATTCTTAGGGGCTGTTTTCTACCTAATTCATAGAGGGATTAGAGGTTTTAGATGGTAATGATTAAGAAGGAACCAATAGAATTAAGAAAGGATCATTAGGAAACAAGATGGAACCATTAGGGATCCAAATGCTCCCTTGCAAATCTAATTTAACATGAATGTTCTTAGGCTTAAATAAATATTTAAATGTGCTCCTAAGATCCTTAAGAGGTCCCCCATATGCCTCTTCCTCCATGAAAATGAACAAAACCCCATGGAAAGTCATGAACTTAAAAGTTGGAAAAATGTAGAGCACTTAAGGGGATTGTAAAAACTGATTTAATCCATAAGTTTTCTTAGCTATTTAAGTGTTTCCTTGACCTCCTACAACTTTTAACAACCTCCCTAAATGGTTACCCCATCAAAGAAAAATCAAGAAGCCATGAAATCCCATTTATGCTCTAGGTTTTGGCCAAGTAGGGATGGCATAGTTAAAGAGAGTTTTAAATTTTTTTTAAGCCCATTTTTTAGTCATATATGATGAATGAATGTGAGAGGAAACCTTGGGAAAAATTTAGGAAACTTAGAGAATGAGTTAGTGCTTTAGGTTCTATATTGTGACTTAAAGAAGTAACATGATGTTAGGCCCTTTGTTTTAATGATGTGATGACTCCAAGAGGCTTAAAAGGAGTCAAGAATCATATTTGAGAGTAAAGAATAAGGCCTAGAAATCATTTGAGGGGTATTGCTTCATTAGGTGCCAATATGGACCATAGTAGAGGTTGTAAAGTAATCTAGGGTTTAAGCAAGTTACATGGCCCTAGAAATTGTTTCATGAACTTAATTGGCTCCCATAATTTATGTCTAGGCCAAGAGAAACTATCTCCACCAACTTGTGGGTATGTGGCTAAAAGAGGAGGCTTGAAAGCTAAGGAAAAAATATGTGTTTGTATACAAGGTAGCTCTCTCCACCTTCTTTCATGCATGGATGTGTGTTTAGCTTGCTTTAGAATGTGTGTATGTGTATTTTCAAGCTATGAAAAGTATGCTAGCATGCTCTTATATACCATGACTCTTGATACTACATTATGCTTTTAAATGAAAATATGATGTGTGGTTGAGCTTGCTTGAGTGTGGAGAGGCCAAGAACTCTTCCCAATGGTGAGGATGAGCTAAAAATCATTGAGCTTGGTTGAGACAAAGTAAAGAGTCTCCCAAAAGCAAAGTGGGCTCCTAAGAGTATGGTTGAGTCCAAAGTACTTAAAGAATGGGTGAAGCAAGTCCAAAATCCATGAGGAGAAGTGTGAGGTCAATCCAAACACTTGGTGAGCTCTTGAATGCCCTGTATGATGTGTTTCTATGCCAAGCTTGATTTTAAATGTTCATGACTTCTATTTTTCCCACACATGCATTCATAGAACTTGCTTACACATATTATGAGTGATGGAATGGGAGATGAGCTATTGAGATTCTTGAATCTCACTCCCTCTTCTTAAATGTCCTAATATGCTAGGTGGACCAAGTGGACATGGCAATGGGAGCCAACCACATTGAAGAAAGAAGATTGCCACCCTTATGCTTAATTTTTGATCTTTTGATTCACAATGAGACTTCATGATGTATATTATTATTGTAAATAGTCTATGACCCCTTGGACAAATGTAAAAATGATATTTTGTGATAGATAAATGAATAAGTATGGTGTATGTATTCTAGAACATAAATTGAGTGTTTATGCCAATGTATGCATTTGAGAAAAGCTTGGTGTAATGTGTATAAGTGAGGGTGAAAAGGCCAAAATGAGATGAAAATGGTTTGGAACCATTTGGGTAGCTCCCCCAAGTCTTAAACATGCTTTTAGACTTGCCTAAAAGGTGCCAAGACCAAGGGAAATCCATTTGGCAATTTTGGTACCCAATATGGAGCCAAAATTGACTATAATGGAACCCTATATCACTTTTTGTCCAAATGATCTAGTTTTGATATAAAATTTGGCATGAAATTAGGTCTCATTGAGAGATTTCTGAAAAGATAAAGAGCATAATTTTTCGAGGTCTAGGGAATATTTGATGAATTTTCAAAGTTAGTATTTTTCATGGATTCTAGTATAGGTACTGTTCATACTGGCAGTTTTGTGTTTTGTGTCACCTGATGGCCAAATGGTGTCCAATGCTTATGAAATTTTATATAGATAAACTAGATGTTATAAGCTTTATGTGGCCACTGAGATCACCTCATTTGGAGATCTGAACATAGAGTTATACATTTTTGAAATTAACTATAAGTACCAGTGGAGCCCCAGGAGTTTAGTTATGGTTCCATAGGTTCCCGACAGCTAAACATATCTATTTCATTCTGGAATTATTTTTATATCAATTTAAAATTTTTAAATTTCCATAATAATCAAATTTGTGTGATTTTGATTTTTATAGAATTAGTTATGAATTTTAGAAGTTTGTATCAGTAAACTGAATAGTTGCCCAGGCAGCCAGTGACCTCTGTAGCTTTTTGGATGTAAAACGTCCTATGTGATGAATTTTGTGACCTGGTTATATTTTTAGTGTGAATTAGACATCCTAAGATTTCCATAATGACTAAGATTGCATGATTTTGAATTTTCTAGATTTAGTTATTATTTTCCAAAATTGGGTCAGAAAATGGAGCAAATCTGGCTGAAAATATGCTTGCTTATTTTGAGTTCCATTTTGGTTTTCATGAATTATAGACATGTTTTTGTGATGTAAATGAGTTTTAATGATGGAATTAAATATGATAATGCATAACATGAGTCCACACGGTCCACATGACACCGATTGCAAATTTTGAAATATAGCGCAACGTAAATAAACCCATTATTTTCATTCCCTTTTTTATATACTCTTATGGAAATAATGAGGTGAAACTTATAAATGTCATAAAATGAGTTAGAAGTTATGGTGTTACAATCTTTATCTTGACCTTGTCCAGGACATTTTAAATGTTAACATACATTTCTCTACTACATTAGAATATTCCATACAAAGTAAACAAATCTATGATTTCGGTATTGTAAGCATACTCATATTAACTAAGAGTTCACATTCTAAAACTATCATAATAAAAATTTAATTACAAAAATATAGTTAGAAGAAAAAAATAAACAAAGCCTTCAAATTGTCTAACTTATTATTACTTATAAAAATTTTTCACATGGTTATGAAAAGGGGAAAAGTAAAGGCCAACATTAACTTTTGCCACATTAATTGACTAAAGAAGCAAATAGGAAAACATCTGTTGGAAGATTCCATATTTTGACTTAAGGCTCATATAATATGGTCTTAAGGCTAGCAATGTAACTGTTATTGTTGATGTTAGCTCTAAAAGAAAAATGAGAAAATTTAATATAAAGTAGTCTAATTGGGATTATTTGATATTTTTATACAAGATAGTAGTTCTCACATGAAAACAATCTTTATCATCACATACATGCCAATGCCTAACTATAATCACCTTGTTGAAGTTAGAAACATTTAAAGTTTAACAAAGAAATAGAGATACAATATGTTTAAGCATTGATCATACAAGTTGAAATTACTATCATTTAGTTACTTTATAATTATCTTTGAAGCCTAATCTACAAGATCTTTATTTTCCTTGCCCAATCCATTTCTAAATAATTCTTAATGAAACCCTCGGTTATTCTAACTATTATCACTTTAAACAAAATCCTACACATTCTTATGGAATATCTAATAAGCATTTGATACAACACGAAGCTTCAAATCGATGCTTTTTAAATAATAGTTCTAGATTTTAAAAGATAAAGCTACTATGCATCTTGAAAAAAGATAATACAAGAGTATAGATAGAAGAGACCAACCTAATATCAGTGAATGAAAAGGAGAGCTTAATAGAGACAACATCTCACTGGCGATCCCAACCATATTGAAATGACACTTTGGAGTAAAGCCAAACAAATAAACAAAGATGAATGGATCTTTTCACTTCTTGAACTTTCTCTCCCTTGGATCTTTTTCTCTCAAATGAATAGATGAATGGAGCTTTGAGCTAATGGAGTGGTTGATAAAGACAAATGAACAAACAAATGAATGGAGCTTTAAACAAATAATGGCTAAAGGTGAGCACAAAAGGGTGGAAATGGTCAGAGAAATGTAAAGGAAGAGCCATGAAGCAAGCAACTTCTATTTTAGGGGATTAGGATTCAGGTTATTAACATTCCTTAATGAGGGATCAATGAAAGTACCTTCCTTTACTAATTTAATTTATTATTAGCAAGAGAAATTTCCCTTGCTAAAAGCTTAGCTAGGGATTTGTATTATTGAGAGAAATTATCCTTACCAAACATTTGCTAAAGTGGTTGCAAAGTTTAACATTAGTTTTGACTCATTCTTTTTTCACATATTAGTGAATTAATGAGGGATTTGCATATCCTAGTAAACCTAATCAGACCTAGCTAAGTCAGGCTAGGTTGAAAAAGAAAATGGGCCAAACTTGAGGTGAGGGATTAGGTTGGGCAACTAGGCTGGACCATGAGTAAAACCATCCAACTTGTTTAGCCCAACTTAGCTTGATATTATTAATACTTTTTTAAAACTATTTCTACATAAAATGATGTCATCCCATCCCAAGGCTTTGCCTCCCTGTCAAAACCCTCAACCCTCACCTACCTCTTTTACCTTTTCATTTTTATTTGTTCTATTTTTCTTTGTGACCATCAACTGATTGTCTAACTACACACAGCCATGCATGAAGCTTCCTTTTCCTCTATCCTTCACTTTCATTTAGCCATTAATGTTGAGAAGGCCAACTGTTCAATTGCACATAGCCAAGCATAAATCTTCCTTTTCCTCCATCTTCCATTTCCATTTGGCCATTGACGTAGAGGAGGCCAATCATCCAACCACACAAAACTATGCATGATGTAATTAAGACCAATTTTCAAGCTCATTTTCAGTCATCAATGCAAAGGGGACTAGGAGGTATTGTATTTATTTTCTTTTTTGCTATGCTAATCTCTATTTAATTTCTAAATTTGTTTTTTTTTTGTATTTGTAGATGAGGTGATATGGACAAATAGTTAATTTCTTTCAATTTGCCAAACCTTTCTCCTTCTTCTTTGTATCACGAGTTAGCTTTATTAACCTTGTTTTCTTCTCTAACTTTTGATATATCTCTCTTCCCCTTTGAAATTATATTTTTCTTTTTGCATTCTGAGCTCTTTGATTGTTGTATAAGTCTTCATGTATGTTTGCATAGCATCCTCACTTACAAATTTTATTTGATTTTTAGTTAAATGTCTTTAAGACATTTAGAAATACATTCCATTACATCTAAGTAGCTGCATTTCTTATAATTTCACAATTGTTGTTGATCATCTTTGTTCACTTCCTCTCTATAGCTCAAATACATAGCTAATTTAAAGCTATTGATGTAGTGAATGACTTGGTTGTGAATTAAATTATAGTTGCAATTTTAAAGTTTTATTTAGTTATATTATCTCTCCACATGTTGTTAAAAATGAAGTTGTCCTTGAACATAATTGAATGAAAGCAACATGTATGTATTCTATGTTAGTATTGATGAAAAAGGCTTGAGTTTTCTTAGGGAAAATGTACACTATAAATCTTTCAACTTTTAGCTAGAAATTAAACGTTGCTACTTAATTTTCTTGTTGTAAAATAGCTAAGCTTCTAGTGTTAGTTGGTAAAAATGCATAATTAAGTTTGTTTATAAAAACTGGAATTGATAAGAAAAATCCATAAAGGATAAGACAAGGAGACCTTAGAGTCTTCCTAAAATCCAAAAACCAATTAGAGGAGACCATGATTATGTAATGTTTATATAAGGCTAAATTAGAGTAAACCACACTGCTTTTGCTAGAATGGTAACTATTGTTGTACGCAAACTTTACTAATGGCAGATATGCATCCCAATTGCCTCTCATTTCTAGCACATATGCCCTCAACATATCTTCCAAGGTCTAGATGGTCCTTTCAGTCTGACCATCTGTCTGGGGGTGGTAAGCAGTGCTAAACTGCAACCTAGTCCCTAAGGCATGCTGTAACGACCTCCAGATTTTGATGTAAACCTAGGGTCTTTGTCTGATATTATGCTACTGGGTACTCCGTGATGTATGAATGCAATTTAATGCCAAATGTATGAGATAACATGTTTTAGGTATTGAATGGCAAAAGCTAGCATGTGTAACCTTGTATATATCATGGGGGTGAATGAGTGAGTTTAAGAAATCTTGATTTATATACCTTTAAAACAAATTTAGAAAGTCATTTTGGTGCATTCCCATGTGCTCAAGTGGCACACAAGCTTGGGAAGCAAAATTAGACACTTTGATGTTAGTTGAGACCATAAAAATAACCAAACTGGAACCCTATAGCACAATCTGACCAAATGGATGAATCTTTTCATAAAATTTGGTAGAAATGTAGATCTCATTGAGAGATTTTTGGGAATCTAAAGTACAAAAAAATTGGAGCTCTACAAAATTAATTATGAATTTTCAAAGTTGAGATTTTTTCTGCTATTCTGGTGCATGTACTGTTCATATGGTAAGTTTTATGTTTTATATCATCCGATAGTCAAATGATGTCCAATGCTTGTGAAATTTTATAAGCATAAACTAGAGGTTATAAGCTTTCTGTGGCTACCAATATCATCTCATTTGAATGTTTAAGTAGATAGTTATGAATTTTTTAAGTTTACTATCAATACTAGTAGCGCCATTGGACCTCTAGTACTGTTCCATCATAATTCAGTTTCCAGATGGTCTTTGCGTGGTCTGGAGATATTTTTCCTCTTTCCTTAATTTTTAATTCCATTCATTTTGTTTGTCAAAAAGAAAATTGTATTAGATTAAGAATCATGATTAGGTATAAAGCCATGACAAGTTTAAAGTTGAATACGATTTCCAGAAGAAAGCCTTCTCATTTTCTTTAGTCAAAAAAAGTGGAATTGGGTTGACATAATTAATTATTAGAAAGAATCACAAACTTTTGAGTTGTTTTTTCTTTACCCTTGTAACACTTGTACATCTTTAGTTTGTTCTATATAGCCTTGAAGGCCCTAAAAAAGTTCTATTAGGATATTGGATTTATATTGGGTAGTTGTATTTGTTGTAAACTTGTGATGACCTAAAAATGCTAAGAGATTAATGTTTGTAACTCAAGACTTCAAGGTAAAACAAACTTGATAGAAAATTTAATAATAATTAATATTTAAGTAGTTTCATAACCTAAAACATAATTTAATTGATTATACATGTAGTTATTTAATTAATAATTAATTATAAATTCTAATAAGTTAGTTAAAAAAAATTAAAAGAGCATATGATAGTGAATTAAGGAAGTAGTAATTGCAATGTAGTTAGGACTTCAAATTATATTAAAGTGAAGTATATTATTTTTTATAATTTTACTAATTAGAATGTAATAGCTAGCTTTTATATCGATGTGTGTCTTATCTAAGTATAATTGATCTGTTAATTGTTAATGGTTCATGCTATGATTTTTAGTTCATAATTTTTTATATTTGTTACTTGAAATGGCATTGGAATGCTTCGATTCATAATGAAATGGCAAGCCAAAATAGGCAAACCCAAGGCCAATTCCAACCCAGCTCTATTCCTAGTTAAAACTCCTCTTATTGTCCTGTAGATGTTGTAACTACTATAACCTCTACTATTGCCATAGATTATATAGTTATGTGTGTAAGGAGAAAAGCCCTTTCAAATAAGTCTATCATTTAGGATCATTTTGTAAAACTTCTACTGGAAGAAAGAATGGGGAACCTAGTGCTATATGTAAATACTGTGAGGCTTCCTACACCCATTACCCAAACAAACATGGCACAAATTACCTAAAAAGGAACTTGATGAAATGTCAAAAGTACTTGTACAGGGCTCAAGAAAAAAAAAAATAGTCCATGCTGGCATACCTTAAGCCTTCTAGGGGAGATCAAGCAAGGGGGTTGGTCTTACAAGAACCTTGGTCCCTCACACCCACAATCAAGATGAATGTTGAAAGGCTTTACTTGAATATGTGATATGTGATGAGATGACTTTTCAGGCTATAGAAAGGCATGAGTTTTGAAAGTTATTCAATCATCTAGAACCTAGATTTCCAGTTTTATTAAGAGTCACAGATGCCAAGGATTGTTTGAAACTCTACCATGAAGAATGTAATAAGTTGAAAGATTTTTTTTTTAAAATCTTATGTGTGTGTTTACCTTACTATAAACACCTGGTCGTTAGTTTAAAATTTTAACACCACGTGTCTCATAGCTCAATTCATTGATGGACATTGGAGATTATAGATGCGGATCCTACACTTTTGTATAACTGAAAATCATAAGGGTGAAACTATAGGAAAGGTAATTGAAAAGTGTTTGTTAGGATGGATATTGAAAAAGTGTTTACCTAAACCATAGATAATTTGATAAGTTTGAGAAGTATGAGGTTATTATTGCATCTGGTATGCTCTATCCTTTGATGATTAATTAACTATAATGTATTTTTTCCTAGTGATCTTTATTTTATAATTTTCTATTGTTTTATTTTTTTATAGGGGTTTTAGAAGCTTCAAGTATCACCAAAGATGTTATGAACATTGATTGATATGCCTTTATTTAGCTTTTACAATTTTACAATTTATGTATTGTATTTTTTTTTCATTTACGACTTTTGATTTAATGTATTTGTATTTAGCTTTTGTGTGATGTATTATGCTACTCCTGGTATAAATCCATTATGAGATGTAACATAAACAAATGGTTTAGAATGCCCCTTTTAGCAACAGTTTCTCATAGTGACAAGTTTTTTTTTTATTCCATACATGTCAAACATAAAATTCTTCTTTTCGAGGGCTTCTTAGAAGTTCAATTCTTGCAACTCACATAACTACAATATAAGAGCAACCTTGAATTTGTTGTTAAAGTTATGTCTCTCTTCTTTGAAGATTATAAGAGCCTTTTTGATGATCTCACCATTGCTTTGTGCGTATCCATATTTCCCTTTTCCTTTGTACTATGCCCTTACTTAGTAATTTAGCTAATTGAAGTAGTTCATTATATGCTATCAGAGTCTTTATAACTAAGTCAATTTTATCACAAGTACAGTGAGTATGTTAGATATAATAATAAATTTAATAATGAATTTTCACATAATAACTTAAGATTTTGAATTGAATTCATTTTTTACACTCTTTACCTCCTATACTAAAAGTTTCTTTCATTAGTTGGGATGCTACTTATTGCTAGTGAATTGGAAAATTGATAAATTTTCACATTCTTAAGCTTTTCTTTTTTTCTCATGTCAAGATCAGAAAGGGATGGACTTAAACAAAAAAAAGTTAACACTCATGTAGAACATCTATGAAAATCTTCATCCTCTGTTGAAGGATACCAATTAAGCTTCTTACTATCTTCCTTTACATTCAATCTTGCAAACTTGTTTGTCTTTACATCTATGACCATTGAGGTAAGTTTTTCTTTTAATTTTATTTGAACAATTCCATAACTAGCTTTTTTTTTAATGTTCTTAAAAGTTTTTCAATCTCATTTCTTCCCCATTTATTCTTGTATGCCTTTCACCCATGAAGTTTTGTAGCAAATTCATTTGACACTTCTAGTTATAACTTTCTCCCTTCAATTGGGTCTACTTAGTTTTTAATAAAGTGCAACATGGTCTCTATTTTGATGAAAAAGTATATTTGTCATCATGCCATGTTAATCTCCTATTATGTTAGTATTTTTCTCACTCATATAGTCCTTATTACACCTAATTAGAAACAAAGATAGATTTTATTGGAAAAAAATTGGAAATATATGGATGAAATGAATTCTTTAAGAAACATGAGGGATTAAAGGTATAGTAATAATTAATCATTTAGAGTACTTATTTGTGTTTCATTAGTCTATAAGTAAAGGTGAATTTTTTAGGGGTGGTGATAGTTAGTTGAAAGTTTGTGGATTTATCTTAGATATTTTTGCTATTGAATAATACACAGAGTAGCAATGCCATTGAGATAAGTATTAGTGTATGATTTATACTATCTTTCTCTAATAAAAATCATGTAGTTGCTATTTAGATAGACTATGTGTCTACACATTGTGTTATTTGATGAATATGCTCCAATAGAAAAGTTACCATTAATGAAATATATAACTTGTTAGACGTTCACTTCAGTGATGACTTCATTGACAATAACGAAGACATTAATGATATTAAAGTCTCAAGGAGGAAAAGGAAGAGGCCAACTTAGACAATACATATTTTAGCAGTTCTTAATTCCAAGGTTTATTGAAAAGGTTGTCTTTTCATTTAAGTTTTACCTTTATTGTTACATGATTTATTAATGTTAGCACATCACCTTTTTTAGGCATACTAATGTTAGCAAATGGTCGTGTACATCAATGACATGAAGCATTTCGATGTATAGGACTCGTTCTGTAAAGAAGAAGAAAAATACTTGGATAACAATAGTTAGGAGTTTTGTATAACATTTTTTACAAATCATTAGGACTTTTGTAACATAATGGACAACTTTATTTTGTATATTTCTTTATTTCAATTGCTTGCTGGCTACTTGTATTTTACAGTATTGTTTTATTATAGGTTAAATATAGGAATGAATACAAAACAAGTAAAACATTGCCAAAAAAAAATTAACCAATAATGGAATGGCAAGGGATTAGCAAGCAAAAATAGCAAGGGACTTGAAAGGATTAGAGAGGAAAAATAGGAAAAGAATTAAAAAGGAGTAGCAAGTAAAAATAGCAAGGGTTAAAAAGGCTATATCAAGGAAAAATGTCAAGGGACTAGCATCAGAAATATGTGGCAAATTAGCAAGGGAATATCTTTTCCAATTCCTTCACTAAATGTGAGGGAATTGGAATAAATGATCCTATTATACCAATGAAAGTTGACAAGGTACTTCCATTAGCATTTTTTGTCATCAAGGGATTAGGAGGGAAAATTTCCTTGCCAATTAGCGACCTTAGTATAGTGATAGAAATTTTCCTCATTTTGCACTTGTTATACCCTTGTTGAAGTGGTTTAGTGTGATAGAATAGTGAAGGTATTATCCCTCAACTAAATTCTCTTTTTCTCGGTGTGATACTACTTAAGAAAGCTTGATTCTAAGTAATCTATTTAAGGCAATAAAAATAAATAGTCAATAAGTTAATAGGATAGATAATATGTACATACATCAATGAAAATAATTGTTTCAAATCCCTGGCATATCAATTTCTATGTTATACCCACAACTATATTGACTAAAGAAGTGATTTAATGAAAAGCTTACTAAAATGTAGCTATTTACTCCATAATAAATAATCTTTCATTTAATTTCATTGTCTAAAAAAAAAAAGCTTTTAACAATAGCTTTTAGCGGCAACTAACAAAAGGTGCCACTAAAAATGTACATTTAAGGGTGACATTTCATAGCATCACTAAAATAATATTCTCATTTTTGCTAAAATTTTGTGGCAACACAAAAAAGTCATTGCTAAATGTATTTTATGGTGACTATATTAAAGTCATGACTAAATACCTTTAAACTTAATTGAAAATAAAACAAAAGTAGCATGGTAAAAATTTTAGCAATGAACGCCTAAAGCTACTTCTTGTCACCACAAAAAGGATTTTTAGTGGCAAAATGCAAATTCATCACTAAAAGTACTTAAAAAATATTTTTAGTGGAGATATTATATAACAATACTAAAAGGATATTGTGGTGACATTTCATCCTTCACAAAGAAAGCTTTAGTGGTGACCATCAAGGATGCTACTAAAACATTTGTGTGGTGATCTAAATGGAGTCATCACAAAAGTTTTTAAAATTTTTTTAGACAATAAAATTTTTGTGTGAAAAGTTTTAGTGACGTCCTCTATGAGTCGCCAATAAATGTACCTTTTGTGGTGATCATTTGTTGCTGCTAAAAAGGTTTAGTAGTGACCTTCACTAGTTGCCATAATACCCACTTTTTATGGTGATACTTAGTTGCCATAAAAATTAGGTTTTATGGCGATTGGTCAAAGTTGCCCTTAAAACCTTTTTAGCTGCGATAAACATGTGACACATTAGGATTTTCACTTATAATAAAATCCCCAATGGTAAAAAATTTAATGCCTATTAATATAAAATAAATTACATAACAGAAAAAAAAAAAGCTAGTTAATTTTAGAGCTTGGAAAATTTTCTTAAAGGGCTATGTTTGCATTTGTTTTGTATCCGCTAGGATACTTTTGTCTTTCAAAGTCTTAAGGGAGTTGATCTTTAGGATATAATTTTTAAGGGGTTTATTATTTCACTTTTGGTGTGTAAAAACAATTTTTTTTTTGCATTTTATTTTAACCTCAATAGGAAAGTAGCCAATACCAACTCCTTTTTCTCTTTTCTTTTTCCTTTTTCTTTCTTTCCTCTTTT
This sequence comes from Erythrophleum fordii, assembly GCA_032878935.1. Lineage (NCBI taxonomy): Eukaryota > Viridiplantae > Streptophyta > Magnoliopsida > Fabales > Fabaceae > Erythrophleum > Erythrophleum fordii. The sequence goes on along the minus strand of JAVQMF010000054.1, from coordinate 21,820,233 downwards.
TCATTCTTTTTTTCCCCTCTTATTTCTCTCCCTCAATGAGCATGTTCTGCAACTCTATTCATTGTATAGTGTTCATGTTCTTTCTTTGATGTAACAACCTACATTTCTTTCTCACCTTGTGTTTGTCGTTCTCCATTTACTACCATCATCCTTTCACCTTCTCTGACAAGTGGCGTTTTGGGGGTGCAATGTTCGGCTGTAGATTCATCTCCCTTTTTTCCTTTCCTTACACGTTGTTTGGCCATTTATAGGCAAGTGTTGGTGAAGGTGGGTTCTCACCTTTTTTTCATCATCTTTTTATCTTCATTTTCCTTCTTCTTTCATCTTCAATGGAGCTTGGGCTTTTACTACAACTTTCTTCCCTTAATTGATTCCATGAGTGGGCGTCCAAGTTAGGGTTTTCTTGCTAAATCTTCAAAGTGTGAAATTCACACTTCAATCTTTGTCCTACAAGCCCCCGTAAGGTAAAATCTAAGCTTAAATTGACTTAGGAGAGTCCATCTTGAAAAACCTAGGTTTATGTTAGTTGTAGAATGGGAAAATAACAGTGTAAATTGGGGCTTTTAAGCAATTAGTTATTGTTGAGTAAGATTAGGGGTTGGAAATTAAAAACTTGGGCTTAACAATGAATTAGTGAAAATTATTGATGTTGTTAGGAAACTTTGCAAACATTTGTGTTGAAAAGGCTTAGCTTTGTGAAGTGGAACAAAGACCATTACAGTGCTAAACACCATTTGTGAGTAGATAATGAGTTACAACTTGTGCTATGAATTTTATATTGTTAGTTGATTTTATTTCATTGCTTCTTTAACTTTGATTTCAAATCAAATTGTGTATACCTTAGTGGAATGGGCTCTTACCTATGTATATCTCTTTGCTTGTGAATTATTCAGATGATGAAAAGAGCTAAAGTGCTTGTATATTATATGTACTCTTATGGTCATGGTAAGCATTACCATGTGTTGCATGATGTATTAAATTGTCAAAGTGAAGTAGTATTGGTTAATGACAAACGATAGAATGAGAATGGGTAATTAAAGGTTATGAATGAAGGAAATTAGAGATATTGTTGTGTTAATAAGTAATTAACTTTAAATTGTATCTTCCAAGTTAAAATTCTTTTTACTTAGTTGCTTTTCACGTTAGATTAAAAATCATAACTATATTCTTCCAACTATTTTATTCATCCTATTTTCATTATTTCTTATTTCACATATCCTTCTCTTTTCTATTTAGCTGTGCTTGATTAATTTACTCTTAAAATTTTCCATTTCACCCTTATTTATGCATTTAGTCATTTTATTTAATATATATTAATTTAATTGCTATTAGTTTACTATATTCAACTTCTTTTATCGTATGTTACCTTACTTTTATATAAAGAATATGGTATAATAAGTAAGAGTTGGGTAGAGAAGGAGTTGCCTATTAGGTGTAGTCGCCCTTGAAAGAGTAAGCAATTGCCACCCACAAGGGACTAGTATAGAGAATGTGGTATTATATGTAAGTGTTAGGTGGAGAAGAAACTATCCATTAGGTGTAGCCACTCATGAAAAGGTAAGAAGTTGCCAACCAGGTGTAGCTCCCCCTAAGAAATTGATATAGAGAATGTGGTATGATATGTAAGAGTTGGGTGGAGAAAGAGCTACTCATTAGATGTAGTTGCCCATGAAAGGATAAGAAGCTGTTAACAAGGTGTAGCCACCACCAGGTAATTTATAAGATACCCACTTAAAAAGAAATTACTATTTCTTGAATTGTTTTATGTGTATTCTTTTATTAATAAATAGATGTAATGTTTATTTTTCTTATTTTATTTTATTTTTATGCCCTTTTTCATCATTTTTCTTATACTTGTCTTAAAAGGTTTTCCATTAACTATTATAGTTACTTATTATCATTTAAAATAAATTATTGTTGTTATTATTATTTTATTTTGTATGATAAGTATATTTATTCATCTCCATTTTTCTTTCCTAACATAATTTACTAAATTTAGTAATTACCTTATAACTTTGTATATGTCATGCTTGCTCTACTATTTAAGAAAGTGGGTGTCCATTCATTCTACTTGTGGGTACTGAGATCTATTATCTGCTCATTGAGTTCACAACTCATGCCTTTATTTTAACTTTTCAAATATTGGAGTTGGACTTGACCTGCCTCCACATCTTAGAATGAGAGGTGTTGGAGTGATGAGTGTAACACCATAATGTCTTAACCTCAATTAATCTCTCTCTTGGCTCGATTCCATATGATTTCCAAAGAACAAGTACAAACTGTGGCATTTTCATGCTATAAAATGGGATTCAAATGCTCATATTTTGCCCTATGGGTCTCGTGAACCTATTATTCACATTCTTTACTCAAACTCCATTTATACGACTCATACATAGCATAAAAAAACCCATGTACCACGGATATGAAGCCAAAAACCAAGAAAGTGTAATTTCTCAAATGGGCCCAAAAGTCAGATTTTTTGCTCTAACTTTGAAAAATCATAACTAATTATAGAAAAATGGGAATCTAGCAAACCATAGTTTTCTAAAAATATATAAGTGTTAAATTTATACTAAAAATAATTTCCAACAATAATCCCAGCGTTTGGACCATGTTTGACAATGAAAAAGAGACAGAGGTCCGGCTGTCCCTGATACTGGTGCAGCTTGCTGTCATGAACTTCAAAAATTTATAACTAATTCCACAAAAATCCAATCTAGACAAACTATACCGATTTGGAAAGCTACAGATGTTAAATAGAGGAAAAAAAATAATTCTAGATCCGTTTAGAAGCCCTTAGACCCAGAAAACTGATGGAACAGTAACAAAGGTCGGATGGCTTCCCTAATGCTGATATAGAACTTCAGAAAGTTAGTTCTCTCTCTACAGACCTTAGATTGAGGTGATTATAGTTGTTATAGGTCACTATAGATGTCTAATTTATGCCTATAAAAGTTCATGATAATTGGACACCATTTGGTCCATGAATGACATAGATTCATTTTAGGACTAGTTGCACAGTACCATGACCAAAACCATCAAAATTTCCTAATTTCAAAAATTTGCCAAATATTCCCTAGACCTCCAAATATTACCCACTTTTGCTTTTCAAAAATATCTCTACATACTCTAGAGGCATGCTAAATTTCATATTAAGAAGAGCTCATTTGGTCATACTTTGATGGTGCTCACAAATTTGGCGGTTTTGACACCCAAAACAGTTCAAAATGGGTCCAAATGGCCTCCCACATGTTCTCGCACCTCATGGATAAGTTTTAAAGCATGAACATAGTATATATGAAATGTCCAAGTGATTCAAATCATCATGCATTTCAAACTCACTATGCTACGAGTAAAAATACATTATTGCATATAATCCACAAAAGGGGCAAATCCCACATTTTTATTACTTTGACTCTCTACATAGTTTATACATCATTTTTCCATACATTTACATTTGCTTCAACATTTACATCTCAAAAATAGTAGGTGCATATTCATTTTAGCACCTCTTTACATCAAAAGAATCAAAATAAACAAACATCTATCTAAACATGCTCCTAAGCTCCTTGGTATGCACTTGAATCTCCTTAAACTCCACCTAACATGTTAAGATGGGAGAGGGAAGGGGGTGAGATTCATGGAATCTCAATAGCTCATGCACTCATTCAAGGAAGCGATCAAGGCATATAAACAAGTCATAGTATGCAAATAGGCATCTAACCATTCACAATCATACAATACATGATTTACATGTCATGAAAATCACATCAATGCCACGAGTAAGCTCTAGGGACTTTTGGTCTAGCCTTACCCAATTTTAGGGACTTTTGGATGGCCTCACCCTTGGTTTAGGGACTTTTGACTTGGCCTTACTCAGTTATGAGACTTTTGGCCTTGTCTCACCCATCCTCAGGGACTTTCGGCTCTACCTCACCCATCTCAAGGGACTTTTGGCACTACCTCACCCAAGCAATTTTCACAATCCAACATATAAACATATTGGTACCAATGTATCAAGGCAATAACATATGGCATGTCTCACACAATAAGCATATACACAAGCATACAATGACTATTACATCCAAGAATGCAACAAGAAAGAGTGGAGAGCTACCTTATAAGCCAACACAAGCCTTCCCTTTCAATTTCTCTTCTCCCTTCTTGGTTTCACACTCACACCTTGATGGAGGTGCTTCTCTTGAGCCTAGACACAACAAAAAGTATGGAATTACTCTCTCATAACTCAACAACTATTAAGGGTTCTTCAGAGCAAACCCTTCCAACATATAAGAACTTAGGGATTCTCTCTCTCTCTAGAATTTCACCAACTCTTCTTCTCTCTCAAACTCTTAAGTTAGTATAACCAACATACTCAAGGAAAGCAAAGAAGTTCAAGAGTGATTTTCCACTTTCCCTCTTCTGAACCATGCCTAAAACCCAACTAATTTAACAACCAAAACTATAGAAAGAGAGGGCAAAGAGAGAAGAACAAGATTCTAAGAAGAAAAGAGAGGGAAGTCTTAAGCTTGCTTACCTTTTCTTCGTTCTTCCTTCCTTCTCTTGGTCTCTCTCTCTCTCCACGCCCCTTTTCTCTCCTTTGGTCAAAGCTTAGGTCAATTAAAAAAAGAATGAATGAATTGGGACGTTTTAAGAAGTCAAATTCTCTTTTTTTACGCTTTTTCGGACTAACCCTCGCTATAGCGAAAATTAACCTTCGCTACGGCGAGCACGTATTAGTCCTAGACCTCTGTTTTCGCTATGGTGTGCGCTACGGCAAGTAGCTCCCTAGTTTTTATATGGGATGCCCGCACTCACTATAGCTAGAAGCATTCTCGCTATAGCGAACAGGTACATTCGCTATAGCTAGCAGACTTAAAAAAATTTCAGGATTTCAAAAATTTTTAGCTCTCTTCTTTCTTCTTTCTTTTTCTTTTCTTTTTCTGGTTGTTACAATGAGCCCTTTAAGATTATTTAATTAATAGGAATTGAGAGTAAAGCTCTCTTGATTCTATTAATTTGACATGATTGTTTGTAGAAATTTTGAGAATATCTGTATTTTAGAGGAAACTCTATCAAAATTTCTACAAAAAAGTTAAGAAAGTGTTTTGGTCTTAAATTTATAAATGCAAAGTTAGTAGTGTTGATATATGTGATTTATGTTATCACTGAGAATGTGTTGGTAATGGTTTAACTTGTGGACATGAGATTTATGTCCTAATCCATGTCGTTCACACCCCCATGTTTGGGGCATGACAAAACAGTCATCACAACAAAGCATATTTAGTGGCAACTAATGGTTGTTGCTGCTAAAAAGGTGTTAGTTGTGATTTTCGGTTGCCATAAAAAGCCTTGGAACTTTTTTTAAAAAAATTATAAACATTGAATTTATAAATATGACATATATAATAATTATTAATTTGAAAAATAATTAAAAAATTAATAAAAAATAATAAACTAAAGTAAAAATGATATATAATATAAATAAGAAATAATAATAATAAATAATAATATAAGTATAATAATTATACCAAAAAAGTCAATAATGATTGTAAACACCATTTTTGTTAGAGTTTTTTTAATTCATAAAATAAATAAAAAATAATAAGATAATATTTTTAATTTATTATCAAATTTTAACACTTTATATTAATTGACCCTTAATCTCATTTTACCCCACATGCCTTGCCAAATTACCTACATGTCATACTTCTTTTTAAATTTCCTAAACTACCCTCCATGCCATCATACTTAAGAAAAGAAAATCATCTCCATTCTTTGAGTTACCTTATGCACATTCACATGGTTCCTCTTGTTTTGCTTTTTCAGAGACCATATCTCCATTCTTTGAGTCATCTCAATCTTGAGTGTTATGGCCAATCACATTTTTACCTGTGCATTGTAGGTGAGATCTCTAACTCATCTCTCTCTTCTCCATTTTTTGTTAAAGAAGCTCGCAATTTTTAAGTTTTCGAGTATCAAGGTTTCTAGGTGTCTCTTATATCAAACTTAAAAAACTTAACTTTCTTCTTCATTTTGCTTCATTGACAAATTGGTTCTTTCCACAATGAGATTCGATTTTGCAATCTTACCTTGAATTTTTGGACATTTTGCTTTGTTTTATGCATGAAAAATTTTAGATGAGATTATGTATCAACTGTGCAATTTAATAGTGTGAGTGAATGAATTTGTTGAAGAGTGTGTTTCATTGTTGGGCTATGCCATGATCTTGCAAAATTTTTGGATAAATTTTAACCATAATGTCTTTGAGTAATTTTGGCAATGCTTTTTAATTGTGGTTTAGGTTTTTACAAAAAATGTAAAGTTTAAGTATATGGGTTTGGCTTTTTCATTTGCATGCTAATATGGTTCTATAGAATCAGTGCTACAATATTTTTTTTATTTTACCTTAATCTTGATCTTTAAGTGTGGCTTTGCACAAAATTCTAATATAATATGTTGCTTGTTGTCCCATTGGTTATATCCTTGATCTTTAATGGGGTTTTCTACAAAAAAAAATTTGATTAAATATGACGTTTGCTGTTCTGTGGCCCTTAGTATATTCTTGTTTTTTTAGCTCCATTATGTGCCAAATCACTAGGTAAAATGCTAGTTTCTATCTAGAGGTTCTAGTATTAGTTTGATTTTGGTCTAAAATTGTGAGTAAATGTGATGTTTCTTGTTCTTGTTTTGTGCAAATTTCTAATGGAATGTCTCTTTAAAAGTAAGAAAGGGCCTACTGCTAGTATTTTTAATCAAACCTTTATATTGAATAAACTACAAGATAAAAGCTCTAAGAAAGATTCTTTTCTCAAAACACTAAATAAGAAGTACAACTTACAAAGCATTCAACAAGACTAGAGAGTCCCAACCCATTTTGAATTAGAGTTTCAAAACTTACTTACTATCTATAAAAGTACTATATATGGTCATATGTCCTCACAAATCCTTTGATAAGTCAAAATTGTCACTTGACTTGTAATGGTCTTGATAGAAATATAGGATATAAGGATGGACAAAAGTTGGATGAAGATTAGGAATAGAGTTAATCCAATATATAGATGAGAAGTTGACGAGTTTCTTTAGTGGGTATTCAATCTGCCAATATTGACTAGTATGATTCGATACCCATGTAAGGGGTGTAAGAATACAACATGAAAGTGCATATGATGTTAAGCTAGGTTTCAATGAGAGTTATGAAATGCAGAACTCAAATGAGGCAAATGACAAAGTAGAAGAGGATAATGATAAGGAAGATGACATCATTGACATATTGCATGATGCGTACGACTATGCAGATTTAGATTAGAGGAGCATTGGCTTAGGACCTAATAAGTCCTCTCATGTGTAAACTAGGTACATAGTTCTTTCAGTTGTTAGAAGATGACCTTTATTTGGGTTGTAACAAAGTGTTGAAGCTATCATTCATAATCAGGTTCCCTCACTTGAAGTGCCTCAACGATTAAAGTAACAAATCTATAGATATGTTGCTGAGTTTATTTAAGGATGTTATTTTCAAGGGGGCATTGGTACCTAACTCCTACTACAATGCAAAGTGTAACATCCTAAAATTAATTAAGGTGTTAATCATGGTTTGGGGATAATTAAAAATAATTAATATGGGATAATTAGGTAAGTTAAGTGAATAGAAATTTTAGAGAGATAAATTATTAATATGGGCTTGGGATTTAATTGGGATAAAAATTTCATCTAGGCCCAAATTAATGTAGGAGATCATGATAAGAGGCTAATAGAGGCCCAATAAGCTAGGTGCAGACCCAATTTGATTCAATGTGATAGAGGCTCAAGATCCACCTTGTGTAGGCTCTTATAATTGGCCCAACAACCTTGGTACAAACCCAAATCCTTTGAGCTCTTCAAACTTGGTCTGGCTCAATTAAAACCCAACAGCCCAACATATGAAGCTGGCCCAACAAAGCTTAAATCTAAAATCCATTTGAAGTTGGATACTTAGGGCAGCCCATGACCCATCTTAGACCTAACTTAAACCCTAAACACTTCAGCCTCTTCCCTATTTTGCTAAAACACAAGAGGGAATTTCGGAGGTTTGAAGGGAGGCTATGGTTTGGGGCAAGAAATCCATCATTTTTCACTTCTAGAGTAAAATTCAGCCAAGGTAATAGTTACATAACTTAATCCCCTTCTCTTTCTCTTCATTTTGGTTCAATTAGTTTTTCATTTGAAGTATTTTCACCCACATCCAAAATTTAAAACTTGCCATTTGATGTTTCCATGGTGAAAATTCGTAGGTTGAGGTTAGGGCTGACATTAGGTAAGTATAAACTCTCTATTTTGATACTTTCTTTACTAGTTTGAGACCCCTATAGCTAATTTATAATGTGGGTATTATTTTTGTACGAATTTACCCAAAATTTGAGGTGTTATTTTAAGGTTTCTGGGGTAGGAGCAACCAAATCCGAATTTAGTTTTAGTGGTGATTGAGTAAGTGTTTCTGAGTAGTCTTATATAGCTTAACTTTTTTTTTAAGTGATGGGTTGCTTATACAAATTGTGATTAAGGATAGTAATGGCTTGGTTTTATGTCCATAGGCTAAAGTAACATTCAATTGGCTCTTAAAGAATTGGCTACAAGTGAGGTAACTGAGACTATATTAATTCCATGCATATATCTATTTTGATTTTATATTTGCTGTACATGAATGATTTGAAATGCTGAATGAATTGGTTAGCTATCTATTATATTGTGATTAGACCTTGTGAGCCTATGGTAGAACTATGGTGTAGCTGCCACCCGTGCATATGCTTCGATCGGGCATCGGGTTATGATCAAACCCTAGATGCACTAAGCCCTAGTTGTGCTCAATAGGGAGTAGGTGCCATGGATGAGCCTTTCCCAGTGTTATTGGCCTTTAACATGTGAAAAAATAATTGCTAGTATGGGATAGTAATCATGATAGCCTAATTATTTCATTTACTGATATGACTAGTATGTTTTCTGATGCTTATGTGAAATTACACATATATGTTAATTAAACTGGAATATATGATAGATTTGCCTTGGTTACTAAGATTCACATCTCACCCTATTTTATGGGATTAAACATTTCAAGTGAAGATTTTTCAGGTAAGGATAAGGGCAAGCAAGTAAATGAACATCTATAAGCTGAGGCCTGGTGTGGGGAGCTACATTTGGTCTGAGTGAAATAAAGTAGATGCTAATTTTGTTAACCTTTGTATAGCATCATCATGTATCTGTATTGCCAAGTGTAGGAGTTTGTATTTTGATGACATATAATGTAACCAATGAGAAATAGGCCTCATATTAGCTATTAATGGATGTATGAGTTTATGACACTTATCATGGCTTATAAGCTTGTGTTTTAACTTACTGTTTGACTAATGAAATCATGTGACAAATATGGATTGTGGATTTGAGCTAGCAATGCATGAATTGTCTAATGAAAATATGATTGAATGACCATTGTGAGAAACTTATAAATCTACTGATATAAGGACAATGAATGAATAGGAAAATCCACCTTTAAATGGGGATGGGTAATGATATAATGGCTAGGGAAAATCAACTAGATAGGTGCTATTAGAATCTCATAACAAGTGGGAGAGTGGCCCTAGAGAGCCCTAAATAGAGAGTGGAGAGTAGGAGACAAGATTTTAGGAGTTGTAAGATCAGAAGGTATTTCGCCGCGGCCAATAGAGGCAAATTTGCGTAAGGGGAGTCCAAAGAGAAATTCACCGCGGCGAAATGTGGAATTAGCCGCGACAAAATTTGAGAGGCAAAACAGGGAGTCATCTAAAAGGTAATTCGCCACGGCTAAATGGAAATTGGCTGCAGCAAACTTTTGTGAAAATAAGCCAGGCATTCCATAGGGGAATTGGCTGCGACGAAGTCAGTAACGAAGTAAGAAGTGAAACCGAGAGAAATTGGTCGCGGCTAAAGGGAATTTAGCCACGATGAATGCCCTAAAACCCTTATATTAATCAGGAAATCTTGGTTTTTCATGTGGTAATCTTAAGGGATGACTTAGAAATATTAGTAGAAGATTCTTATAAGTTGGAATCAATGGGTAATAGAATCAAAGGCATATAAATGAATTTTTATTTCCTTGATGTACATAAGTGCTTGTAATTATATGGTTGATGACTCTAATAACATTAAGGTTCAAATTTCCCTGCATTTTCATAATGTAATTAGTCATAATACCTTGTAACCCCAATCTATGGTTATTAATCACATATTTAACCTTAATTACAATGATTAGAAGTTAGGGTCATCATACAAAGAAGGTTGTTTCATAGCTCGAATGGGATTACACCAAGATTGACGCATGTGAAAATGACTGCATCTTATATTGGTGAGAGCATGCCAAAGTGCCATTATATCCTAGGTGTAAGCTTTCCAAATGGAAAGTGTTGCAGCATTTTTTTGATAAAGCCTAGGCTTTAAAGGTTGTACATGGCTTGCCACATAACTAAAGAGATAAGGTAGCATAAGGAGGAACATATTAAAGACAATGTGTTAAGGAATTCCTCTAACTCCATTATGCAAGAGTCATTTGATAAATAACTTCTAAACTTTTCTAATGATTTTAAAAATGTCCAATTAGGTCTAGCAAGTGATGGGTTCCAGTCATATGGAAATATAAGTGCTAACCCTAACATATAGTTTGTTGTGCTAGTGCCATATAATTTGCCACTGTAAAACTACATGAAGCACCTATACTTTATGATGACACTTTTGATTCTAGGTCCTTAGTGTCTTAGCGATGACATAGATATTTACTTGCAACTAATGATTGAAGAGCTATAGGAGTTATAAAAGGAAGGGGTTAAGATATATGACGCCCAAGCATAATCCAATTTTAGGATATTCACAACTATTATATAGACCATCAATGACTTCCCAATGTATAGGAACCTCTAAGATGGTCAACTAAGAGCAAGTTTGCATATCTCCATTGCCACAAAAGGCACTTTTAATTTCTTTATGCAATAAATTGTGCTACATAGGCCATTATCTCTTCCTAGCAACCCATGATCTATTGTATTGAAATAGGTGAGCATTTGATGGTAAAGTTAAATATGTATTTGCACCTACTTTTTTAACCAATGATGAAGCACCTTTGCAATTACAAGTATTGGGCAATTCAATTTTGGGGAAAGGTCAAAAGCGAAAGCGTGACCATGTAAATAATACTTTGAATTAAAAGAAGAAAAGTATTTTCTTCCAATTGCCCTATTTGAAAATCCTTATGCTTTGACATAACATTGATGTTATGTATATAAAGAGAAATGTGTCCAATAACCTAGTGTCAAATGTGATGGGTGTGGTAAAAAAGATAAAGGATATATTGGAGAGTCAGTATGACTTGGTTTAGTTGAAAATCAAGAAACATTTGCACCTAATAAAAGATGAGAACAAAGTTATGGTTCTAGCAACATGATATGCATTGTCCCCCATAAGAAAAGTTGAAAGTTTATAACATCTTGGCTAACTTAAAGGTGCTAGATGCCTTCTCTTTAGACATTTCACAAGGTGTCAATGTCCTTGAGTGAAAAGCCTTTAGATTGAAGTGACATGACCACCATATATTGTTGCAAGACATATTCCATGTTATAGTTCGTGGTTTGTTGCCTAAGAAAGTGTCATAAGCTATAATAGAATTGGGAAAATTTTTCAAGAATTTATGATCTAAGTGCTTGAGAACTGAATATCTTAATAGCTTGGAAACCCTAATTGCAATAATGTTGTGCAAATTGGAAATTGTTTTTCCACTGGCCTTCTTTGATACCATAGTCCACTTATTTGTTCACTTGGCAAGAGATTCAAAGCTTGGTGGACCTGTATAATATTGGTGGGTATATCCTATTAAAAGTTAATTATATAAACCATTTAATTAATGTCATTAGTCATGCATACTAGATGCCGTATTCAAATGTACTTATGTATATAGGCATTTGTAGATACTCAAAGTGCATATTTATATCAAGGCTCGTCTAGAAGGTTCAATTATAGCATGGTATTTGGCAAACAAATGCTTAACTTTTTGCTCTTGTTACCTAAAGAATATTCCCTTAAGTTTAACAGAACTCCTAGAAACAACAATGGACCTATGGGAGATGAAAAAGGTCTATCTTTAATACAAGTAGACAGCAAAGAGGACATTACAAATTGAAATTTCTCTTTTATGTTCAATCAAGCTAGAATGTATGTGCCTCAAAATTGTGAAGACGCTTAGCCATTGATGGAGTAAGTTCATAGGACTTGGTTCCCACTTTCCCAACAATAATCCATCACTATTATCCCATATTGATTATGTCATACAACATAAGGAGCACAAAATGAAGATCAAAACATAAGCTTCATTAGTTAAGGAGTTTTCAACATGGTTTTGTGCATGGGTAGGTTTCTAAGTGACTATGTTAACCTACAAATTGCAACATATTTTAATTATACAATCTATAAGCGGTAACAAATACTTGTTTCCACTTATAGGTTTTCGGGTTATCTATATGTGACAATGCAAGTGATGACCTCATGAGTCTAAGGGCTAACTCACTCAAAATGGTGCATTGCTATTCCATATTATGGTGAATGAATTTAGATTCCATGCTAAAGATCACACCTCAAGTAGAAGAACATAGAATAGTGGAGTTCTTGTAAGGGGAGATGAATCAAATAAGGCAAAAGAGTATTATGATATCTTGGAGGAATATATGAGTTATTGTATGTCTAGAATAAGAAATAATATCTATTCAAGTCTCGTTAGTGAGATGTAGGTTAATTAGAAAGAGGATACAAGGTTGACAAGTATAGAATCACTAGTATGAACACTCAATACTCATTGAAATCTAATGAGTCACATTTGTCTTGGCATCACAAGTAGAATAAATGTTTTATCTAAAAGACATTGTTAAGCCAAGTAGGCCTATTGTTGTGAGGACAAATCCTCGTGACATCTTCAATTGGAGATGGGAAGTTGAAGGAGCAAGGACCAAAGCTTACCTTTTTGTAATAAGTTTTAAATTTCTTATTGCATTACCTAGACAGTTATAATTTTTGGTTTGTAGAGAAGTATAATAGTTTTTCTTTTTAATTTCTTTTATAACTAAGATTTTGTGCAAAAATTCTGTGTTGAAATTGTTGCACATGTTGAGATTCTGTTATGGGCTAAAAACCACTGCTTTTAGGACATAAATCTATGCTAGAACATTGAGCTATTAATGTGATTGTTGCTATCCTATGGTCTCTAACAAGAGTAAATTTTGATTTTAAGGATGTTGATCGCTTATTTTGACATAGGTTTAGCTTGATAGATTTTATGTTCACAAACAAGGATTATAAATCTAATTTTAAAGTTTTTAAAAAGTCGCCACTAAAACTTTTTTACGTTAAAAAGTTTTAGTCATAACTAATGTTACCATTGAAACTCTCTTTTTGTAGTGATACTTAAGGTAACTTTTAGTGTTTACTAATATCACTGCTAAAAGTCTCCTTGTCAAGAGTAAAATTATTAAGCATTTAGCAGCAATAAATGTCATTATTAAAAGTTCCATTAGGACTATTAGTGGCAATATTTGTCGCCACTAGTAGTATTCATTTACTCTCAAATGTCCTTTTAGAGGTCGCATTTGTCACCTTTAAAAGTATCCTTTTAATAGTGACATCTATCATCACCACTAATAAGGGACTTAGGTGATTTTTTTTGCTACTAAAAGTACATTTTAGTGTGATGTTAGGTGTTACCACTAAAAAGACATTTTTAGCAGTGACAAATTTTGCTGCTAACAATCTCTTTTTAGCGGTAATACTTCTATACAAGCCAAATTATTAGGACATCAGGGACAATTGTTATTGTTATTGAAAGTCCCTTTAATGGCAACACATAACATTGCTACTAAAAATACCTTAAAAATAGCAACCCATCTTGTTGTTAAAAGTCCCCTTTTAGTAGTAATTTTTTATCAGAACTAAATTAATCAAGTTTTAGTAGTGACCAAAAATATTTTGCTACAAAGGTTTCGGTGACAAGCAACAACTAGATGATGCCAATGAAAGCCATTGCTAAAAGCTTTTCTTTTTGGGAGAATTATAATAAAGGACCAAAAAGTGAAAAAATTTATTCTTAAGGACCTGTTACCACTTGTTTTAGAATGATTACCATTGAATTTAGCAACAATCAGTCGAACCGAGTGGTAAAGGTCCTTAAAAATAAAATTTTTCACTTCTTGATCCCTAAACATAATTTTCCCTTTCTTTTTTGTTCTTTTTTTGTGGCCAGTGGTTACAGAAACTCTTCTTTTTAGTAGAAATTTTACTTCATTAAATTTAATGTACTTATATTTCTCTTGTCTCAAAAATTACATTTGACTCTTCTAACATTTTAATATATATTACACAACTTTTTCTTTCAATTTATTTTATGTTTAAAACGTTAATTTTTTTGCATAATATAATATTATAATTTATTCTTAATATCACAGTAAATAAGGATGAAAAAATAATTTTTTTAAAAAAAGTAAGAATCTTAAAATATGTCTACTATAAAAAAGTTTAACTTCTTAAAACGAAAACTCTTCATAAACCTTCAATATTGTGTTTAGGACCAAACTAAAATAGTCTCATCTTGCACGTTTATCTTCTGATCCGTCTATTTTTTATTGGCTAAACAAATTGAGATCTAGCGCTTGTTTGTTTTGTGATGGTGTGGGGTGAAATATATCTATATATACACACACATCAAGCAGTCATTTTCATGTAAGCACCCCAATTTTTAAATCCCAAATTGAAAGCATTTGGGATTTTTCTCTCTGGGACAATTCAATGCATCTTTCTTGGAAGCTGCATATCCAATTCACCCTATTATCATTATTATTATTATTATTATTATTATTATTATTATTATTATTATTATTATTATTACTACTACTACTACTACTACTACTACTACTACTACTACTACTACTACTACTACTACTACTACTACTACTATTATTATTATTATTATTATTATTATTATTATTATTATTATTATTATTTTGTCACCTCCTATACTCAGTGCTATAAAACCCTCCTTCGTCTCCACTGCATCACGCATGATATCTATTCAGACTTGGCCTTTGTCTCCGGTGACGATCAATATGCCAAGAGGAAGGTAATATATTCTTTCTAGCTTTTTTCTTTTTACAGTTTTTAGTTTTCAGACTTAGCCTTTGTCTCCGACCATGACCAATGCTCTCCCTTCTCAGCATCATTAGTCATAATCTTCCACCCTTACTCTTTCTCTGTCTCTCTTTCCCTCTCCCACGCCCTAATCTATGTGTAGCCATGACCATTCTCCACCACTCTATTCTCTCACGGAAACACTTTTATACTCATTATACTAATGCTGAAACAATTCTCACCCATTACCTATTCTCTCTCTCTCTCTCTCACATGCCCTAATCCATTCAACCACTCTCTTCTCTCACCGGTTTCGTGTCTTTCTTGTGTGTCATCGGGTCTGGTAGAGAGAATGTTTTCGAGCCAATGCTCATCAGAATGATGACACCGCAAGTGTACGGGTCGTAAGAGTAGTACGTGATAAATCAAGGTCGTTCCCTCAGAGAATCAGTATGATTGGTGACTAGGTATTAGAGTTCTCATGTTCATTTTAGTTAAACGAATCAAATTGTAATTGGGTCTTTATGGAAATTAATTCAAGTGCAATTAAAAATAATGAAAGATGGGTTTTATCGAACTTAAGCAATTAAAGGCACTATAGGAATTCTAATCCCCTTTTACACAATGTCAATCATCCCCTTTTGTATTAGTTAGCTTATTGTCAATTTTAGAGCCAAGGGTCTAATTGGGTATAAATGTCTTTTGATCTATTTAACCTCTATATCAACTCGACTCTTTGATGTCTCAAATGAATAGTTAATATTCAATTAGCTCAGTCCTTCTCCAGACTACCTAGGGCCCCTGAGTATATTTCTATCTCAAGTGCAAATTAGACTATATCTAATCCTAAGTTGCTTAATCAATGGTCTATAAGCAATTCCCTTCTTTCAAAGGTTAATTACCATACCCATAATCATACTAAAGGAGGCCAATCAATAGCATGAACCCATAATTCAGATTAAACACTAAAATCTTCAATAATCTAATATAAATTCAAGGGAGACAATCTCCAAAGGTTAAAGGTTCATAGAATCCCTAAAGGTTACAAAATTTAGCCACTCATGGCTTGAAATCTACAAACAATCTCAGCAAACATATTAACAATCATCAACTAGAAGGGAAGATGGAGTATGTGATGACCCTAACTTCTAACCTCGGTAATTATAGTTAAATACACAATTAATAAATAATGATTAAGGTTTGGAGTCATTACAATTAATTACATCAAGAAAATATAGAGAAATTTGAACATTTATGTTAGTAGGGTCATCAACTAAACAACCATAAATAGGAAAAATGTATAAGAGGGTTTGTGATTCATCAATCCATCGATTTCAATACACAAAAATCTCCCACAAGTGTTCCTATATCATTTCCTAGCATTTGCATTAAAGAAATTAGGGTTTCCAGGTCAAGGTGGGAGTTTGGGGACCTGTGCCGCGACCTGGAATATTCCCGCTGCGGCTAAGTTAAGTTTTGGAGCTCGAAAACTAAGTTTTTAACTTTGCGCCGCGGCCCAGACCTTTTGTGCTGCGGCCAAGTTGCTCTTAGGAATCACTGGGTAACTTCCTCGAATTTCACCGCGGCGAGTTTTGCTACTGTACCCTCCTTAATTAATTTCCTCGACTCGCGCTGCGGCAGGACTTATTGCACCGCGGTGAAGTTTCATTCTGTCACCCTCCTAGGCGATTTTTTCAGCTCTGCGCCGCAGCGTCCCTCGCCACTATCACTCTTTAGGCCGCGGCGAGGCCTTCCTAGCCGCGACGTAACTCCCCCCTGTGGCTGTATTCCCCATATATCGTCTTCTACACTCTAGTTCTCCTCTTATGGGCACTCTAAGACCACTTCCTCCCTTTTTGTATTTCTCTATGGGTATTTATCTACCTTATCCACTTAGCTATTCTTCCATAACCAATTCAAAACTTATGTGCTCATTTCCTTTCTCTATTTCCCCTTTATCAGCAAGTTTGTAAAGTACTAATAACAGAAAATACATGAACTACTAACAGCTATCCTTTAATACACAATCAATGGGGGTTCTATACATTAGGGGTTCATATCAATATCTCAGGGGTTACATTTCCATTGATAAGCCATATTTTAGGTTAACATAGTTCACGGCAGATATCATGAATCCATACATCAAATACCAAATTAAAATGAGGCCTAACCCTTCAGTACATACATCCTCAATAAATCAAATGTGAAAGCCTACACTTGGCAATACAGATACATGATGATACTATACAAGACTTAACAAAATTAGCATCTATCCTATTACACTCAGACCAAGTGTAGCCTCCCCACACTAGGCCTCAGCTCATGAATGTTCATCCACTTGCTTGCCCTTATCCTTACCTGATGAACCTTCACCTAAAATTGTAATCCCATAAAATGGGGTGAGATATAAATCTCAGTTACCAAGGCAATTCCAACATGTAATCTAGTTTAATTAGCATATATGCATGAATCAAAATTAACACCAGAATCATATCTATCATATCAGTAAATGAAACAATTAGGCTATCATGATTACTATCCCATACTAGCAATCATATTATCACATGTTAAAGGCCATTAATACCGGGAGAGGCCCGTCCACGGCACCTACTCCTCATTGAGCACAACCAGGGCTCAGTGCATTTGGGGTTTGATCATAACCCGGTGCCCGATCGAAGTACATGCACGGGTGGCAGCCGTACCACAGCTCCACCATAGACTCACAAGGTCCAATCATAATACAATAGATAGCCAACCAATTCATTCAATAATTTCAAATCATACATACACAGCAAATATGAAATTAAAACAGATACATGCATGGAATTAATGTAAACCCCGGTTACCTCACTTGTAGACAATTTGCAACAACCACCAATGGTACAAAAATTCCTATAACCATAACATCAGAAAATTACCACTCTAATTCATTATTAATAGTAGCAACAAGTACCCAATGAATTTAAATGCTAATAACTACCTAAATAACACTCACCTAGTCACCACCAATCCCAAATTTGGATTAAAATGTCATCTACCAGAAATCTCAATATTTCACTCAAAATCCTAAGCAAATTCGTACAAAATTAATACCCATATTATAAAGCAGCTATGGGGGTCTCAAATTAGCAAAGAAATCATCAAAATTGAGGGTTTATACTTACCTAATGTCAGTCCTAGCCTCAACCTATGAATTTCATCAAGAAAATCCCAAATAACCACATTTCAGATTTTGGATAGGGTGAAAATTCTCCAAATGAAAAACTAATTAGACCAAATTAAAGAGAAAGATGAGGGGATTAAGTTGTATAACTATTACCTTGGCTGAATCTTATTCTAAGTGTGAGAAAATATGAGATTCTTGCCCCCAACCCTAGCCTCCTTCTCAACCTCCGAATTTTGCTTCTTTGAGTTTCAGCAAATGAGAAAGTGGCTGAAGCATTAGGGTTTTAGGTGGGTTTAAGTTGGGTCAAAGATGGGTCATTAGTTGCTCCAAGGTCCAACTCCAAATGGGCTTCAGATTTTAGCTTGTTGGGCCAGTTTTTATGCATTGGGTTGCTGAAGTTTAATGGAGTTTGGGCCAAGTTTAAAGAGTTCAAGAGTTTGGGTCTGCACAAGAGTAATTGGGACACTTATAAGATTCTATACAAGGTGGATCTTGGGCCTCTATCTCATTAAATTGGTTTGGGTTTGCACCTAATTCATTGGGCCTCCATTAGCCTCTTATCATGATTCATTAATTTGGGCCTAGATGAAATTTCTATCCCAATTAATTCTCAAACCCATGCTAATAATTTACCTCTCTAAAATCCCTATTCACTTAGTTTGCCCAATCATCCCATATTAATTATTCTTAATTAATCTAAATCTATGATTAACACCTTAATTAATTTTTGGGGTGTTACAGAGTAGAAATACCTAATCAACAAAATAAATGATAGAATCAATGATTTCCCAATCAGTATGGAGCTTCCCCAACACCTCTTGTGCATTTTTCTCCTCTCCTAGTCGGCCAGAATTTTCCTTGCTCGCTGAATGTCAAAGCCCTAGCCTCTACTCCTCTATTTTAACTTGTAAATCAAAGCTGTGCATTTTAGAAGCCGATCTCGCTATGGCGAGAGTTTATAAGTTTCCATATTTCTACTGCTTTTGCTACTACCACACTATAGCGAGTTGCTCCCTGAAATTTCTATGCAACACGACTTTGCTATGGCGAAATGCCTTCCTCGCTATAGCGAAAGTGCGACCTCACTACAATGAATTGTGTTCTCGCTATAGCGAGAGGACATGTTCCAATTGCATTTTCACTTTTCAGCTTCCCTCTCCTTTTTTTCAATTCCTTCTACAATCTTATACTTTTCCCTGAAATTGAAATCAATCATAAAATGAAGCTCAAACTGCTAAAAATGTTACAATTGAAACACTTTCTTTATTTTGTTTGATTGAATACAAATTTAATCATATTAATCAAGAGAAAAGTACTTTACCTCCCTAATTTAGTGTCAAATATATTCCTTTTTAATCCTAAATTAGGGAGTCATCAGACTCTCCCACACTTAAATCCTTGCTTGGCCTCAAGCAAGCCTTAGAAAGAATCAAGCAATGTGATTATTAATTACTTCTTTTCCATAATAGCACCCAATCAATCAAAATTGCAGATCCCCTCCACACTTAAAATGAAACCAATTTCAGAAGCAAAAGCTCAGCAAAACTCAAATTGAATTTGAAAACAATATACTCATAGCAACACCCTGAATTCTAAAGTGTGTGTATGTCACAACAGATGTTTAAGAAGTAATCAAGTAATCCTCAATAAACCCTCACTGCATTTTCAAGACCTAATCCAACTATCTATTCTAACTTCAATCATCAAAGTTTATTAAGAGAGGTCTTTATTGTTCAACATGGAACTACTTTTAGTATAATCATTTTTTTTTCAGCATTTTTTTCCTCTTCCTCAATTTTCTTAATCCTTTTAACGCGAATAACAACATTAGTTATGAAGCCACCCGGTTACTCAAATTAAAGAAATCTTCAGAGTGCTACTAGCATACTTTTAGTTTTACTACTGTTTGATGCGAAAGTCCACACTTTTTGGTGCAAACCCCTAGTTACTAAGTGATTTCAACCATTGGAGTAGAGAATTTTCTTTTTTTTTTTAGCACTAGCTATCCCTCTCTAATGTCAATCAGGTATCCATCATAAACAGATAAATTGGAGATATCTAAAAATAAATGGGAGCTAATTAAAAGAAAAGCTTGAATTATTTCAATAATCATCTTGTTGAGAAGTGCTCCTATTGTGGGTGCACACTACAACTACATTACTTACTTTGTTCATTTCAAGTTTGTTTAACCCCCACATTCATTGATTGGTATTTATCTAAAGTAAGAGGGGATGAATCTGGTTAAAATTTGGGGGCATTATGGTGGATTGATTATTATTATTGAAAAGACTTTTCTTTATTGTTAAAATGTTTATATCCGTCTATACCCGCCTAGCCTATGTTTACCTATGTTTACCTTTCCCCACACTTAAAGTTAACATTGTCCGCAATGTGTAAAAGGGAGGGAACAAGAAGTAGAAAAATAAAAGTAGACTAGGCGGAGGGAAGGGATGTAAGGAGGGAGAAAGAGACGAGACTCCCCTTATAAGAAAAAGTAAGGAAAAAAGGGACCCGCGGCAAACAACTCTTGCATCTGAAAGACCAAAAATGGACAAAGAACATGCAGAAAACTGTAAGTTGGCATTAGAAATAATAGAGCAATTATGGGGTTAGCTAGGTCAGGATTCAAAAGCATAACAATATACAGTTATCCATACACAGTTATCCAAAATTTTAAAGTAAGGAAATAAATAAATAAATAACAGAAACATGCAAGGGACAGAAATGTCCTAAGAGTCAGAAGGCCCAGGCCTATCCTAAGGTGCAGGATCCTGAGGGAGAACGATGACCAAGGGCTGAGGAACCTCTATAGGTGGAGGTGGAGGTGCAGGTATCAGATAGTCTATAAGCATCTACAACTGATCTTTCATTGACAGGACATGCCCTTCTAGCCTATCAATTGACTCTCTCACCCAACCCTCAGATTCCATGTGAGGTGGTGCATCGTGCCTCATCGGTTCTGGAGTACCTAATCGCTACTATGGGGGGGGGAAGTGGAGATGTCTCAGGCTGTGCCTGTGCAGGTGCTCGGTGTCTGCAGGGATGTCCCGGTTCATCCTTCATACTGTCAAATTTAAAGGGTCCATTTGGCTTGAACTAGGCGTCATTTTTGGACACCCGGCTACCCCCCATTGTAAGTAATTCCATGTGCATGTAAGGGTAAGCTAAGCTAGCCCTGTCAGACCTTGCCACTTGTTTGAAGTTTAAGTACATCAGCCTGGGGATATTCACCCGCTGCCTAGTCATAAAACACCAAGTCAACGTTACTCGTTCTTGGATCATGTCAGATCCATGAGAGCTCGTCAGGATGTTGCTGGTGATGAATTGCAGCTAATACCGAGCAAGTTTGTTTAATTGATTAATGGGATAGACTTTATTGACTAGCCGTGCTTGTCCTTCAATTACAGTGGTGGTTTCCACCTCTTCCCAAAGAGTAGACTGCAGATTCTCCAAGTAGGCCTGGAATGCACATTCTGTGACGTCAAACAGTTCATAGAAGTCTTGAAAGACTTTCTCATTGATGCATACCTAAGTAGAATGACAATAGTATTCATTTTCCTCCTCCTTTATGTCCTCAAAGTTGGCATACAGTTCTTGGATCATCAGCGGAATCTGATGCACTGGCTTTTTGGTGAAGCCTTGCAACCCATGCCACTCAAAATCAGTGTAAGTGATATCCAAGATGTGCGGCACATAGTAGCAATCTTCAACTACTCCTCAGTCAGAGAAAAGTCTCTCGAAACGGAATTTCACTCTAGCCAAAGCAAACCGATCCTTATCATAAGATTTATTCTTTTGTTTCAAGGAGGAAGCTGCAGCAGTCTTAGTTTGCTTTTTGGGAGCCATGACTGTAAAATTCAAATAAGAATGAGAAAAAGAAATCAGTGGTAGCAATAATAAGAAATTACAGAAAAGCAAAGGAATTGGTGCTAATATGCAGAATGTGGAAAAAGGGAAAAGAGTGAATCAAATGAATGCGGCATGCTTATAATAGGGAAATACACTACTAAAAGCATACAAGGGACTAGGGGACAAGGAACATGGAAGCAAACCAAGCAAAATCATCCAAAAAAGAGCAGTTTCTAGAAAGCTCTTGAACTTGCTATAGCGAGAACGAACTGGGTTTTGGAAAAACTGATTTAAATCGAAAGAAAAACGAAATTAAAAATATCTTCCTGCACGAAAATAATCGACCAACAGAACTCCACCAAAAAAATTGACCAATTGACCCCTAATTACACAGATACATGTAACAACGAATCCAGCCCTAATATAGTCAGAAACAACGAAAATAACCAGTGAATCAGGAGAGAAAGGAGGCAATCAACTTACCTGAGGCAAGGAGTGTGATGGATGAAGGGAATGAGAGCGTAGGAAGTGCGAGATGCAACAAAAGAAACAAGAGAATAGATGAGGGTGCTCCGTCGCAATGGCAAGAATGAGAACAATGGAGTGGGGGGTAATTCTGGTATAGCGGTGAGTATTTCCGCCTGTCACACAGGCGACCCGAGTTCGATCCCCGGCAACGGCGCCAAAAACTTAATGCTCACTAGAATGATGACACCACAAGTGTACGAGTCATAAGAGTAGTACGTGATAAATCAAGGTCATTCCCTTAGAGAATCAGTACGATTGGTGACTAGGCATTAGAGTTCTCATATTCATTTTAGTTAAATGAATCAAATTGTAATTGGGTCTTTATGGAAATTAATTCAAATGCAATTAAAAATAATGAAAGATGGGTTTTATTGAACTTAAGCAATTAAAGGCACCCTAGGAATTCTAATCCTTTTTTTACATAATGTCAATCATCCCTTTTTGTATTAATTGGCTTATTGTCAATTTTAGAGTCAAGGGTCTAATTAGGTATAAATGTCTTTCGATCAATTTAACCTCTATATCAACTCGACTCTTTGATATCTCAAATGAACAGTTAATATTCAATTAGCTTAGTCCTTCTCCAGACTACTTAGAGCCCTTGAGTATATTTCTATCTCAAGTGCAAATTAGACTATATCTTATCCTAAGTTGCTTAATCAATGGTCTATAAGCAATTCCCTTCTTTCAAAGGTTAATTACCATACCCATAATCATACTAAAGGAGGCCAATCAATAGCATGAACCCATAATTCAGATTAAACACTAAAATTTTCAATAATCCAACATAAATTCAAAGGAGACAATCTCTAAAGGTTAAAGGTTCATAGAATCCCTAAGGGTTACAAAATTTAGTCACTTATGGCTTGAAATCCACAAACAATCTTAGCAAACATATCAACAATCATCAACTAGAGTAGAAACACCTAATCGGCAGAATAAATGACCGAATCAATGATTTCTCGATCAGTATGAAGCTTCCCCAACACCTCTTGTGCGTTTTTCTCTTCTCCTAGTCAGCCAGAATTTCCCTTGCTCGCTAAATGTCGAAGCCCTAGCCTCCACTCCTCTTTTTTAACTTGTAAATCAAAGCTGTGCGTTTCAGAGGCCGATCTCACTATGGCGAGGAGTGACTCTTGCTATGGCGAGAGTTTATAAGTTCTCAGATTTCTACTGCTTTCGATACTGCCACGCTATAGCGAGTTGCTCCCTGGAATTTCTATGCAATGCGACTTCGCTACAGCGAAAGTGCGACCTCGCTACAGCAAATTGTGTTCTCGCTGTAGCGAGAGGACTTGTTCCAATTACATTTTCACTTTTCAACTTCCTTATCCTTTTTTCAATTCCTTTTACAATTTTTTACTTTTCCCTAAAATTGAAATCAATCATAAAATGAGACTCAAATTGTTAAAAATATTATAATTAAAATACTTTCTTTATTTTATTTGATTGAATACATATTTAATCATATTAATTAAGAAAAAAATATTTTACCTCTATAATTTAATGACAAATATATTTCTTTTTAATCTTAAATTAAGGAGTCATCACATGCCCTCAGGGCTTGGGTGGAGGCATGGGCACCTCAGCTGCCGAAGGGGAAGAACGCCTCCATGGATGTTGTTATCAGGTCGGGTAGAGTGGAGGTTTTCCAGCCCTTGAAAAAGAAGGTTCGGATGGAGGAATGGGCACCCCATGAACATTCCAGCACTCTAATCTGTCACAAAAACACTATACACCTTTTACCTACTCTCTCTCACACACACATGCCCTAATCCATTCCACCACTCTCTTCTCTGACGGGAACATTTTCACATCATCTACAACCACCCACCACACCTCCCAAAACTTCAGACGAATTTGTGAGAACCATCTCGTCGGCTAACCAGGGAGGTAAACAAATCTCACCGGTCTTATGTCTTTTGGGTGGATTATCAGGTTCCGTAAAGAGGAGGTTTTCAAGCCCTCGAAGAAGAGGGCTTAGGTGGAGGCATGGGCACCCTCTGCTGCTGAAGGTGAAGAACGCCACCATGGGTGTGGTTATCAGGTTAGGCAGAGAGGAGGTTTTCCAACCCTTGAAGAATAGGGTTCGGTTGAAGGCACGGGGAAGGATGGGAGTTGAGCGACTTGAAACAAAGAGTATTGGTGGAGGGAAGAGAGAACGGAGGAGGAGAGATTGACCTTGAAATTTATGGAAGTATGGTGCTTGCATTGCTCCATATGGAAGGGAAGAGATGGCCCTGGCCGAAGAAGTGCCCCACCCATATCTCAGCAGAGATGGTCTCTCAGGTCTTTATGTGATGAGTTCTGAAAACTTTGCTCTCCCCCTTCTTAGTTCTCACCCTCATAATCTTAATCCTCTACCCCTATACTCTGCGTGGGATTATTTTCGTTGAATCAACATTGTGTAATGATTATCTTAAGATTTGTCACTTCCTTATTGATTTTAGCAAAACAGATTCGATTTGTGGTTTTCAATATCTACTTTCATGCCTTTATTATTGTTATTCCTATTTGGGAATGCTAATTCAATTTTATTTTCTTGCCATTGCAGTTCAAACTGGAGATCAGGAGAATCTTCTTTACCATTGCATGCTGTGATAATAGTTCTTAATTTTGTATTAGCTGTTTGCGTGCAATTTCAATATCAATTCAGAAATGTATCTTATCACGACCCACACTTTTAAGTATGTTGGCACAAAAGATAACAATTTCCCCTACCATGAATCGATTTGTATTGACATTCTCCACAAAAGTTCAGATAACTTTCCTCTTCATAGAAATAATAAAACTAAAGTATCATTTCTGAACCACTTTTATACCAAACGTAGAAGTTTTTTCTTTTGTGTGACTTTTGTAGAAATTTCGGCAGAGTCTCCTCTATAATTTGGACCTTCCGATATTTCTACAAACAGTCAACTCAACAATACATCCAAAAATATCAAAACATAGACTTTTAGGGATTTGGGGATATCCTAACTATGATTCAGTGGAGCAACATTCTACACTGTTCAGAACAAAATAAATTACAAGCATAAAACAAAATACACCCACATGAACAATTGTGGGCTCACCAAAAGAAATAAAGCAGGAGATCTACAGCTAGTAGGCAGCTCAGGGTAGGCTAGGGTCTTCAACGCTCTCTGAAAAATAAATTAAGAAAGAGTGAGTTTGATACTCAGTGAATAAACAATGCCGACCCTAAGAAAAATGGGAACAAGGCCCGGAAAATACTTAAATATATATATATATACATAACACATAAAATAAGCCTTATGCAGATCATTTCTTAAGATGCATCAGAATATCTAAGCAGAACCAAGTTGAAACAGACGCAGAGCACACAGCTCGCGGGGAGAATAACCACAGACGCAAAGCACTTTGCTTGCGAAATAAAGAACTCCACATGTGGTAGCTACCCACACGGGACTAGCAAAACCCCTGCTAGCTGAGGTCCAGATCATGGTGCACCAAGGCTAACAACTACTGCTGTTAGCTACAGAGTTCTGAACAGATAACCTCTACATCTTAAAATAACACTTTTCCCAATTGAGCATTTCAGACAAAGTACCATTCATATCAATTCAATATCTAAGTTTCCAGATAACTCAAATAGACATAAATTTGCAAAATTTCTTATTCAAATAAATTTTCAAATGTCTCTCTTTAAATAGATTTCCAAATGTTAGAACGTTGCAAGGGAGCTTAGTAACCCAAAATAATATATCTGAGTTACTCACGGTCCGCATTACTTACTCACCTCCTAAGATGATATCGACATTCCCTGCCCACTCCTCAGCTAACTCAATCTCCTGAGTATCCTACAATACCCGTTCATCAGATTTTAGAATGTGAATAACCAAAAATTGTCTCATTAGCTCTAAACAAAATTCTAGGAAAAGTAAGGAATATTAATGTCTATTCTTCATTCCCTTAGCATGGTATAGATATGTACAAATTTCAAGGAATTAAGTCCAACATTTTAAAGACTTAAATTCATTCAAGAGAGGAAGCACAATCAAGAATTTGCAATTAAGAAGCACAATAGAATTTGATTTTGGATTTTATACTAGAAATTTCATCCAAAAATGGAAGCAATAAAAGGGACGGTCAAATTTCATTCTTGCATAATGGAAACCAAGATTGCTCCAACCAAAAAAAAATAATCTCTTACACCCTCTCTTTTTCTTTGTTTCGGCTAACCACACACACACCAGAACGCAGCACAGAACGTAGTACAGAATGAGCAAAACAGGGGAGGGAAAACACTGTGAAAAGGAACCAGAAATACTAGACTTACAGCAGCAACTCAGAACTGGGAAAAACACTTGTGCCTGTCGTTCAATTCCCCAGCTACCAGCAACAGAGTTCGAAACAGCAAACAGCAGAAAAATGAACCCAGCAACAGCAGAAATGGCGAGAACAGAGGAGAGAAGATGAAGCTTGTTCAAGCAGAGTTTTGCTCCCTTTTTTTCTGACCGAATAGACGGGAATTCAGTGCTGCAGAAGGTAAGAAGTAATTTACGTTAAAGACCAGCTAAAAGTGGATGAGAAGGGGCATTTCGGATATTGCAGAAGGAGGAAGAAAAATTTATACGTCGCAGCTCAATCTCCCTTTGAAAAGTCAACCTTCCCACATGTATAACAAATTCATGCACGTTGGTTTCATGCACGTCGGGTTTTACATATCTGCATTGGTTGAGCATGGTAACATTATATTAGCCATTTTTGTGACTCTATCCCTGTATGCAATTGGTTTGATGGTAGAATGGAAACTTCAGAATCAACAAACTTACCTTCCTGTCGTTAAAAGATTTACTCCATTAATTGGAATTCTTGTTGTCGTGTTGCTTCTCATAATGTTATTCACCTTCTTGGGCTTAGCTGCATTGATCTTGTGGGCTCTGTTGATGTTGGAACAAATAATCAGATTGTTCAGTGGCTCTCCTGGGATTGAAGAAATTGGCTTGCCTGTCTGAAGTTGAATTGGCTACTGAGTAAATCAGCAACAAATGGGAAAGTTGCTGATCTTTATCATTTAGGAGACATGTGGATATATTGTGTTTATACTATATATGCAAGTTGATGGCAGACGTATGTAAGATATACTGTATTTTCTAGAATGTAAGTTAATGGCAGTTTGTATCTCACTTTCTCAAGATACAGAAATGCTTACCGATCAAATCTATTATATATCTAATTTTGCATCCTAATAAACTTCTGCTATCAAGCTACCATTATGTAAGTTAATGGCAGCTTGTATCTAATTTTGGTACATTGTTCACTGAATTGTATCTGCTTAGATATGATTTTAGTATGGTGTTAAATTCTGATAGAAATTTTCATAAGCAGATTCCAATTGCACTATATGCTGTCTGCTTGAGGAGCATAAAATCTAGTTGCATGTGAAGCAAAGAGTTTGTTTGATTGCTGCTTTAGAAAATACCTCAATTTTAAAAAAAAAAAATCATGTTTGGAAATTTGTTTTTGTTAGTTCGTAAAATAATCCAAAACCGGTATTGTGGAAGGAATAAATAATGGTAAGCTATGTTTTTTTTTCTATTTGGCAGCACTGTCAATACTGCCAAACAGATGTGTTGTGAATTTGATAGTTAAATTTGCAATAATTTATATAATAATTTATTACTTGCTGGGAATTTTTTTTTTGGTTGGTATAACTATAGAATATACATTTGTTTGTAAAATAGAAGTTGCGTTTATCAAATATATCTTTTATTTATTATAATATATTCACATTTGAAGCATTCCAGTCGTACCATTGTATTTCCTTCACTTTTTACAGTTTATCTTTTTTTTTTAAAACCAAATCTAATTTACTTTATCGTATTCGGATTAATCAACATTTTGTTATGATTATCTTAAGATTTATCATTTCCTTATTGATTTTAACAAAACAGATTTTATTTAATATTAAGTTTTCACTATTATTTTTATTACTACTTGGTAATGCTAATTCAATTTTATTCTCTCGCAATTACAGTTCAAACCGGGGATAAGTAGAATCATTTTCTCCACTAAATACCGTCATAATATTTCGGATTATTACATTAGGTGGTAGGTTTAAGTTCAATATCAATCCAAAAACATATCGCCATGTGATGACCATGGTAACGTGAAGGTATTTTAGTCCAACAAACCCTCAATTTGTATAATATCACAAATTATTGAGAAGTATATAGTATTATATAAAATTTATTATTTTTTATCATAAAACTTTATTCTCATAATAGAGTATAATTAATACGCACACAAGAAACATTTATTGCGTTTTAATCTTTAATACTCCGAGAGAATTAATTAAATTAAGTACGCATTTGTGTTCTTAGGTCACGTCTACCGTCAAAGCAATTCAATCATCGCAGCTTAAACTAAACTTCGTTGGTTTATATTAAAAGCCTAATGATATAGAACTATAAAATAAGGATCGTTTTCAATTTGTACTCGTATCAATGACATTAATTAATTTTTAAGAGCTGTTCCAATAGTAATAAATCTTTTTTAATTGTTAAGTTAAAATTTTATCCGGTATAAACGTTGAAGTT
Organism: Erythrophleum fordii; assembly: GCA_032878935.1. Taxonomy (NCBI): domain Eukaryota; kingdom Viridiplantae; phylum Streptophyta; class Magnoliopsida; order Fabales; family Fabaceae; genus Erythrophleum; species Erythrophleum fordii. The sequence continues at coordinate 21,790,965 of JAVQMF010000054.1, read as the reverse complement.
TTTGCACAGTAACTTTATTATCACGATTGTATATTCTCAATATTTAATGAACTCATGTTTTTCTTTAACCGTCAGAATTTTTCAAAGTATAATTTTTTTATAATTAAAATTCTTACATATCTAATTACAGTTTTTATTTTCATATTTAATATTTTTAATTTCTAAAAAAACTTGAAAACATTGACTACATTCCCTGGAGTCAAGGGACAGCCCCTTGACTGCGGGACCCGGGCCAGTACATGGTGGGCTCCTACATGGACGGCTGGAAAGTGGTTTAAGTACTCTCAAACATTAAAAGAAAATAAGAGATCGCTGTCTATATTAGTTCATATATATTATGAGCCGGTCTCTCTTGCACGGGATTCCATTTATTAATTTTTATAGAATTTTTTCTTTCCTTTTCTAAAATAATATAAAAATATAGAACTATGCAATTATATTAGAGGATATGAAAAATTATAAAATAAAATTTGAAGTAATATTAATTAGCAAACGAAGAATGAATGAATGAATGAATGTATTCCTTTATAGTTAATTAGAATTCTTTTCTTCTTGTTGAACTGCTTGTTCCAAGGATTTGTTCAATTTTCATGATGCAACCCTTATACTCCTACCATGTCCAATGATTAATTAGTTGGGCACAGATGGCCGTAATGGGAAAGAAGGAAACACAAGGAATTCTCACATTATTAATTGGGAAATAGGGAAGAGATACGACACTCAACTTCGGTTTACATGGTGGCTTCCTAGACTGCAGAGTGGTTTAACATTAATACTTATATATATATATATATAGAAAAATAATTAATTCCAATTTAACCAAACCATTAAATTATAAATTGCTCTTTATCCTAATTTAATATTTGATCCAGATTTTGAAACATTGATATCCACTTAATAGGCTAATGCCTTACTCACAATAACCCAACTTTATCAAATAGCATTCTTTCTCTCTCTCTCTGAACCGAATCAAATTGCATATTCACGATAAACCCATGTCCGGGGTTCGTGGTGAATAGCATGATCTCAAAATGTGAAATGTTTGTCCTACCCCAAAAAAAAAATTATAACGTGTTTGTATATAATATTTTTCCTTTCATAAATTTTTATTTATGCTTTTGGCTTGTTGACATTCCTTTTCACTAAGGATAGCAATTTTAATTACGTGTAGGGGAGGGAGCCATCTCATTTTTTTCTCAAAAATACCATCTGTATAATATTAAATTATAATATTATGCCCTATATCCTTTAAAATTTTGCATCTCTTAGACTCTCATATGTATATAATTGATTATATAATTTTCTTCATTATTTGACATTAACTTGAACTGAATAAATTCATATATATATATATATATATATATGTATAGCATGTATACAATTTTAACAAAAGAAACTTTGGGCCTATTTGATTCTATTTTTATTTTATTATTTTTAAAATAAATATTTTTTAGAACAAATTTTGAGAACAAAAAAATTAAAAAATTTATATGGATCATTATTATGAAAAGTAACTGTTTTCTATTTTTTTTAATGTTGCAGAACAAAAATTACAGAATACTAAAAAAATATTTTGATTTTTTTGTTTTCGAAAATAAAATTTTATTTTTTTGTTTTCCAAAATATTTCATTAAAAACATATTATCAAACAAATTTTTTTATTTTTTTGTTCTTAAAAATAAAATATTATTCTGAAAACAAAAAACCAAATACGCCAAAGTTTTGTCCCGCCTACTTGCCAACTCAGTGGAAAAAAAAAAAAAAAAAACTTTTTAACACTCTAAACACGTTAACTTCTCGCCCTATCCTCCATCTCTGCTTGCGCAGTTTTTGAAAATAAGTTTTATATATTGGATAAAGATAATATATATTGGATAATAATATTATATTGGTTGAAAACAAGTTTCAGCAAAATTTATAACTTTATATACATGGATTCAAAGATCAGGGACTTTTTTTTTTTTTTGCATTGTATTATATCATGTATTTAATATTTGATTATGATATTTTTGCTATTATTAATTTTTTGGAATTGGATATGAAAGAATTTTTTAAAAGAAAATTGACATCAGAATGACAAAGTTTATCTATAACTCATAAATAAATTCATGGTATTTAACTTTTTAGATGATACTAGGGAAGTATCTTACATGGCATTTTTTGTAGGTAATAAAAATTTAAGAGTCAAATAAATTGTTTTAACTTAAAAAAAAAAAAAAGATTTATTGCAGCGAAGCATGTTTAGATAATTTTTCAAAGTATTAAACTTTAATGTTATACCCTCATATTTTTTTAAAATTTGAACCCACTATACCGATACATGTATTTTATAATTTTTTATTATTTAATATTTTAACTTAAACCATTAAACCTATTATGTCTAACTTTCACAATAAAATGTTGTTGTTGTTGATGTATTCTCTTTTCTTTCTCCTATTTTATCTTCTTTTTTTTATTTTTTAAAAATTTTTTTCCCTATCTTCTTTTCTTTGTTTTTGGGTGTGAACTTTCAAAATATAGTACCTACACCTTCAATACTTAATTTTTAATTTTTTGAAGTAATTTTTAAATTTAATTTAAAATTTAAAAACTCAATTAGATCACTTTAATCTTGAATATTAAATTCCCAACTCATTAGAGTACTTGTTATTTTACAATTTTATTATCAATTATTAATATAAAGGTAAAGCAAATTTGTAATTTCAATTTTTAGCATTTTATTTAATTAAATACTATAAAAGTATAATTTTTTTAATAAGATATGAAATTTTAAAGAAAAAATTGACATTAAAATAATGATTTTCACCTATACCTCATGAATCTAATTTTTAGCAATAAAAAACTAAAATTTATTTTTAAAAATTGTCATTAAATCTAGAAAAATAAATTGAAATTTCAACCTACCGAAATAAAATACAAAACACATATTTACAAAATGAATTATGTCAACTTAAATCCCGATTGTCGTGTGTCATTCTCTTTGGTTCGAGTAGATTAATATTCACTAGATAAATAAATTTGAATATAACTCAAATGTAAATATTCACCCCATAGGCTAACGCCTTACTCATAATAATCCAACTTTATCGAATTGCATATTCACGGTAAGCCATGTCTGTGGCTCGCGGTAAATAGCATGATCTCCAAATGTGAAGTGTTTCTCCTACCCCGGAAAAAATTATAACGTGTTTGTATATCACATATTTCTTTTCACAAATTTTTATTTATGTTGTCTTTTTGACATTTCTTTTCACTAAGGATAGCAATTTTTGGTCCAGTCTATCTCATCTTGTCTCATTCTGTTTGGGTTAAATAAATTAACTATTGACCAGATATTAAAACAAATTTGAATATAATTCAAATATAAATATTCATAGTCGAGATCAGATCAGGACATGTATTTCTTGTTCAATACCTAACCCAAAGTGCGTGTATATATGCATATATTTACACAATAATAATTATTAATGAATTACAATAATCATTTAATTAATACAAAAAATCTAAATGTAACAACTATTACAGTTACGGCATCCATTTTTTAACGCTTGTGTTGCTGGGAAGTTGCACAAGTTCCAATAGTTTTTCAAAGTTCACGTTGATGGGAAAGAAGGCGGGTGGGAGAGCGTGGTGTAACATCTCATAAATCAATTAATTGGAATTATAGAGAAAATAGAACCTTATGAAATTATGGAAGAAATTAATTTAATTTAGAGGTTTATAAATTAATTCTGAAAAATTAGTAAATTATCTCAAAGAAAATTTAGTAAAAATTATTTATCCATAGGATTAAATTAATTTGAGTCAAAAATAATTTTTAAATATGAGATTCTTCATTTTTCTATTTTTGGACCTGAAACCGATACCCCTGACCCAAATTAGAGGAAACACTCAAGTCTACTAGTTATTTGGCCCAAAAACATTGAACTTAAGCCCTGGTCATTTAACTTATTTTCATTTCATTTTTCCCCTTCAACCTAATAGCATGAGAGTGGGAGAGGCATTGAAGAGAAGAGAGAACTTTGTGACTTTGAGGCTTGCTAGAGTAGGAAAGAAGAAAATTTAGCTTAGGTAACCTTAAAAGAAATTTCATCTACTCCTCTTTTTCTTCATTTTGATCCAATTGATTTTTGATTATGTAATCAATTGCGAAACTGTAGGATTTGTGATTTGAAGATTTTAGAGTGTTTTTTATGAAAGAGAGGAGGAAGAAGGTGAAGCACAATTTTGGGTAACAATTTTCTTTTCATTTATAGTGTTTTTCCTCCAAATTTCATTTTGAAGTTTGGGTTCAATGTTTGGCTTTGCGCGAGTGCAAAAATGTGAAGAAATTAGAAAACTAAGAACTTAGTGCTTGAGTTGAAAATTTGACTTCAAGAAGCTTGGTAAAATGATTTGCTTGATTTTATAGGTTTTAATCTATTAAAGATATGAAATTCCTTATAATGATCTGGATATTGATAGTTGTATATGAATGCTTTAGGCTTAGGTTGTCTAATTGAAATGTGTTGATAGCTATCTAAAGAATGGAGAGCATTTTGCAAGGTAACCAGTGTTCAATTTTACTTGCATTTCTAATAAAATCTTATTGACAATTTGTGTGTGTGTGTATATATATATATATATATATATATATATATGTATTACTATGAATGGGTTTGATTGCTCTTACTTGTTTGATTACTGTAAACTATGAATTGTGTCCTAGTAGATGGAGCCATCAATCATGCTCAAGGGAAAGTCATTGACTGTGAATCATATTCTAACTACTTGTGGGAGCTTTGAACAATACTTTAAGAATGAATATCATGAACATGCATCTCTCGGGTTATTGGCCAATGATTAAGTTGATACTTGATCGCTAACATGGGATAGTAATAGAGTTATAGTCAAACTTGCACATTTGATTTGTGCATGCACTATTTACTCTATGATTTTTATATGTGAAATATCAAAGTTGATTACTCTATTTAAATTTAAATGAATTTTATGCTAGTTACTAAGTTTATATCTCACTCCATTTATGAGCTACACTTTTTAGGTAAGAAATCCAATAAGGACAAGGATAAGCTATTGAGAGTTGACCTTAGCGTTTAGCTATTGCATAGACTTTTGTATGCTGTCTTTTGGAAATATATGGTTGTAAATGTTGAATTTTGTACATGTCTACTTTTGTATAATTTACCATGATGCATTATGCTTTGCTAAGTATAAGATCTCTTATACTTTCTACAAGTGGGATTGTTTTTTAGCTTATATGCTCTTTTGATTCTTTTCTATATGGATTCGTAGTGTAAATATGGTTTCAACGTGAAATGGAATATGATGTTACTTTTGGTTATATAACCTTACTTCTCTAATACTGATTATGATCATTATGGATTTGTAATTGGGGCTAATGGTGGATATCTCTAGATAGTTTGTGGTGAATTTGTCAATGGGTGAAATATAGTCTTAGTGTATGGATAGTCTAAATGACTTAAGAAGCCACTAAGTACAAATTGATCTTCAAGGATTTAGACATTGGTTGTTTTCATTTCAAGAGGTCTTAGTTGAATATGTTATGGAAAGTGTTGGCCTTGGAAATTATAACATTTTATCTCTTATGCAAAATTTGGGTGTGCTAGTTCTGATGTCACTAGTTGACCAAGTGCAAGACCTTAATCATTAGTCAAGGTGGTCCAAAAACTACTGGTTCTATGAGTAACCAATCAACCGCTCTCCAACAAGCAATTAGCCAAGTGCTGTCTGCCAATCAACTGTTATTCCAAAGCAGTCGATTGATTGCTACAAGATCAACCACTCATATCTGAGCAAAATTCCAAGCTTTCCAAGGCCTACTAAGGGAGATACCAAGGATCTCAAAGGACATTAGCAAGAAGTTTAAGAAATGGATTAAGGTTAATGTCATTCTTTGAGTGTGTAATTAAAAGTTTAAATTTTCTTGATATATTTTCGATGATTATATGATAGAATTAACGTTGAGGAAGAGGTTTATCTTAGTATTATTAATTAAACCTTTTAGTTTATCTTATTTATTTGATAAGGTGTTACACGTGGTGCTCTTATAAATAGGCTCCTTTAGTTCTTGTTTATGAAACACAAGAAGAAGCCTTATGATTAACTATAAGGATGTAATCGACATCTTCAAAAGTTGCAAGTAAAAGAGGGTTTGCAATTTTATTCATTCAAAAATTATGAGTTTTATTTTAACTTTTTGGGATTGTGGGAGGAGGTTTATTTAAGGGATTGAACCACATTAAATTCTTGTGTTGATTTTACTTTTTTTTCTTTTCTTTATTATTTGTGTGGGGGCTTCCACTATCATTCTCAACAAATGGTAGTAAGCCTCTAGTTCCAACCTATGGAGGGAGAGAGAAAGAAGTAGAAGCCTCCATGACATCTTGTTTTTCTTTTTGATCTAGCCGCTCTTTTATTATCCTCATTAGCTCCCATAAGACTTCATTCCCTCTTATACATTCTCTAACTCCACTTGTTTTTTAATGAGTGTTGCTTGGCAAAGACTTCTAGCTCCACTTGCCCCTGAGTGGCAGCTCCCAGGGACCTTCCAAATCTCTTATTTCCACTACTTCTGTAAGAAACATCTTCTACACTATCGTCTTTTTGAGGACTCACAATTCATCTCATCTTCTTCAAAAAGCATGTAATCTTTACCCTAGAGGCACTTTATGCTCAACCCTCTACTATAACTACTTAAACTTGGTTGGCTCAAAAGCATTCTTCTTCAAGTGGTTCATTTGCCTTCAATTGTATTTCCTTTTCAAGCTTGTACAACTTCGTTGTCACGAAATTCCTTCTTCACTACAATTAGTTGTTCTTATCTTTATCATGTACTACTATTGTTGATAGAGTTTCCTAAAGGTCTTAGCATTGTTGACTTGGAGTTAAATCGAGGTGCCTAACATAGCTGGATAAAAAGGTTCACATTGAAGACGTTACCCATCAATGGGCTAGTGGCATGAGCTATATTAGCAAAACCATTGATATTACCTTCTTGCGTTGGGGCAATAATGTTGCCAGTTGGCCTAGCTTTAATTAAATTTGCAAATTTGTCTAGTCGTAAATCCTTGGACGACTTCTGATGTCATGATACTTGTTCCTTCCTTCTTATAGGGAGGAGACAGCTTGGTGACTATCCTTAACACCTGCTATATTTCAAACTTTGGTATTTTGGTTGTTGTTCTAGTTACTAAAGCGATTTTTCCTCATTTAAGCCATGGATCTTAAACAACCAATAGATTTATATTTCAAACATGACGGCCTCTTTCTTGATGCACCATATGTTGGCATCGAGGGTATAATAAAAGATGAATAAGGAAGTTTAGCCCAACTTAAAATTATTGTATTACTTAATTTAAACAAAATACAAAAAACGTTTTGTCTTAGCTAAGAGAAAAATCAAGATCATCTATAATCACTAGTGTGTGTTATGTTTGCTTAAGGTAGAGTGGTTGTTTCACAGGGACAATAGCCAATTGTCCTTTTGGTTTAGGATTTATATTCCTTAAGAGATCTACACCAACTATTGTTTGGTCTCCTAAAGTTTTATAATGTCTCCCTAGCTATATAATCTTAACAATGTAAGTTGGATTGTTTTGAACTTACAACACTATTGGACATATAAAACTTTCATAATAATATTCCTTTTTTTAGAGTTGGCTAAACTGCATTTATTATCCATTTTCTTTTAAAAATTACATTTGATCCCTCTCAACATTTTAATATATATTATAAAAATCTCATATTGAATTTATTTTCTATAAAAAATATTAACTTCGTGCCCAACAAGAGACTATGATGTTATTCTTAATATGGCAATAAACATATATAAATAATTTTGCTTTGGAATAAATACATATTATGTGCAAAGTTTATTTTATTGACAGAAAATAACTTTGGTACAGAAAAATATCATATTTAAATAAATAAAACAAAAATATAAACAATGTGTCTAATATGAAAAGAGTTTATCTTCTTATAAAAGGGCCCTTCGTATACCTTTCATTGTGTTTAGTGCTAAACAGAAATAGTCTCATCTTGCACATAAATCGTTTTGTCCATGTTTTGATTGGCTAAACAAATTTAGATTTAGGACTTCGTTTTGTAATGGTGTGGGGGTTAAAAAATATACCAAATCAATCATTTTTATCTCACTTTAATTTTCAAATCCCCAAAATCGAGAGCTTTTGGGATAGTTTGACTCTCCGTTGTCTGTTTAATTACTATATTTCTCTTACCACTGAAGTAATCCACCTTACTCTATTAATTACCATTGTAATTGCGAAAGAAAATCTATAAAATAAAATATGCTAATTGAAGAATCATGTAGGGTTGCCACGGTAAATCCGTAAAATAAAATATGCCTAAATTGAAAAAGTCAAAATATTAATATTTACCCTTTTAATTGTAGCCATTCCCGCAAGAAGTTTACTTGCTCAATTTCTCTTCTAATTTCGCTTCAATCAATTTTGATGATTGGAAAAATGCCTTAAAAATAGAGATTAGCTATTTGACGACTAGACCGAAGGAGAAACATGAAGAAAAAGAATCCAAACAAAGAGCCATAATGCAATCAAAATGTGGGGTCGGATGGGGGTATTCACACAGGGAGGCAACTTAATCAACTACCCACCAGAAAAACACATAAAAAGAACAAAGACATACACAACATTTCAAATTAAACCCAAGTACAGGGACTCAAAAATGGCTTGGAATAACAGTACAAATATTATATTTGACATCCATGCACACTTCTTTTGTGAAGCCAGAGAAATTCCACATCATCCTAGAAGTTTCTATAAGAAGAATTGAATATGTTGTTCTTGTCCATCTAAGCTCGCCTATTAGTTATCAAAATCGTTCTCATCCTCAACTATTTGAGTCTACTTTCTGTGTCCCTCTATTAATATGCAAAAGAAAATATATATTGGTGTCAAAAACATCCGATGCTGGGATGCAATAATTTGAGTTCGTAGGCAATTAAATTTTGATCAATTATTATTCATACTGAATTAATTGAAAATTAATCAAAAATTATAAATAATTAAAAAATAAATATTTATTACACATCTTAGTACAAGGTGAACTTGTTCCCCTACCAAGCTGAGAATATGGATTTCTGTTATGGCCATTCACATTTCTGCTACGTTGGAGGATTGTCAGTGTGCAATATCTAATACCTAAAAGCACTATATGTGATGCACGATATTATTTTTCTAATGTTATATTAATATAATATATAAAAGATATTAAACAAACACAAATATATATAATACTATTCAAGATAAATAACAAATTTCTTAAAAAATGGAAAATATTAATATCACATTAAAAATAACATGCAACAAAATGTAGTAATATGGGGGGAAAAAAGGAATTGTAAAAAGCTAACTTTAGCACATTTTAATTCTAGACATTTGAAGATTCAAAAGTAATGTCAAGACAGTTAGATCAATATCTCTAATATTGTTATTGTTAAAATAATAAATAAATAGATATATTATCATAGACAGAGACAAATATTGATGTTAATTTTAGACTCTTTTAAACAAAAAATTAAAAATTTAATCTACCAACTTTTATTAATTATTTTCCTTAAGTATAAAAAAAATCAACAATATTACATATTTGGGGATAATATAGCGCTAGATTAAGAAGCCAAAAAAAAAATTCTACCAATACGAAAGAAAAAAATTATAAGAGGAGAAAAATAAACTCAAGCATTTTAAAAGGAAAAGGGATGGGTAGTAGTTTGTGTAAGATGATTAAATATATATTTATATCTATATAATATGATTCCTTAATTTCATTTTATTTTAATTTTATATTAATTTTTTTTACTTTAAATTTCACTTTTATCTTTTAACTTACAAAAACCACTCAAACATTTTTTTTCCAAACGCTGATGATTCTTAATAGAAAGTCTTATGTGACTCTTCAATAACTTAGCTTAGACAATCTCTTGCAACTTAAACTCAACCTATCATAATATTTTTCCTATCACCACCAAAACACTGCATTTTAGGAGGAATTTGTTAAGTATATTGACAATGTTTGAGAAAGGAAAACATTTGGTTGATTTTTGTAAATTAACAAAAGAAAAATATAGATTAGAGATGGAAAAAACTGCCTCTAATATTAGGAATATCTATCTCCATATATCTTTGAAACATATCAAATTTCTTTTCTAAAAAGGACGTCCCTGAATATGAGACCAAAAATAGAAAAACTTAAAACTTTAATTTGAGATGAAATTTTCTATCTCTAAAAGCACTTGTCTCTGAATAAATTATAATTAAACAAAAGGAACATTAATTTTAAAGACAAAGTTTTCCCTCCCACAACAACCTGCTTCAATTTAGAGAAAGAAAATTCTAAATTTTGTTCTTCAAACAAAATGTGTGTATACATATACATATAGCAGTGATTTTGACCACTGCTAAATGTCAAATAACCTTCAATTAGCACACAGTTAAGTGTAGTATTTATATAGTTGCATTACGTTTCAAGCATCCAAATTAAAACAAAATAATGTCAATGCAGTCATTGAATCTGTACTGGCCATTTTGCCCTAGAATATCTATCTACGACTTCAAAATAGCCATTTGCACAAAAAAAATCTAGGAATGAACCGATGAATCTTCCTTAGTGTGCTTGAAACTTTCGAAAATCCCTTTATCACTGATGCTCTCTGTCTTCAATTTGTTTAGACTCCCAACATAACCAACACTAGACATCCTTAAACAATAACAACAACAACAACAACAACAAGCATTTTCCTACTAGGCAAGATCCACTACATGGATTAAATAATGCTATAAAGTTTTATTGTGAATTATGTCTATAAACTAATTATTTAAGTCTAAATCCTTCTTTATAATTTTGCCTACAATTTTTCTTAGTTTCTCTTTACCTTAAACTATTGAACTACTCTACATCTAATCTATTCTTTTTACTAGGACTTCTATAAGTCTTTTCTACATATGTCAAAATAATTTGAGACGCGATTCTACAATCCTTTTTACAATAGATGTAATTTCAACTTTTTTTTTAATACGTTCATTTCTAATTCTATCTTATATAATGTATTTATTCATTCAACGCAATATTCTCATCTCTACAACATTCAACTTTTCTCTTATTGATTATTTATTGCCTAATATTCAGTCCTATATAATATTATAAGTTTTATAACTATGCAGTAAAATTTACACTTAAACTTAAGTAATACTATTCTATCATAAATAATATCTAAATCACTTTTCCATTTCATTCATCTTACTTGAATCTTAAAGTTTACATCTTTCTCTATTTCCTCATCATATACCGAAAACAAAAATATGAATACCAAATATGCACACACTTATTTAAAAAAGAAAAAAAAGAAAAAATGGAAGCTACAACACTTCAATAAAAGCACAGATTATTCAAAAACTCACTTTCTCTCCTTTCATGGTTGATATCTCTTATGACCAAAATTTTAACTCAGAAAGTTCTTGGATTTCTTAGAAGGGTTATTTAGCAAGAAATTAGTTAACAAAAAGGCATTAAAAAAAAGCAAGTTGAAATCACAGCAAAGGTTGTCTACAAACTTGCACACATAGAAACGCAACATAGAATCATGGACAACTACAATTAATCATTAATATCATCCATTTAGACATTCCAATACACCAAAAAAGGAGTATACCCACATTGGATATCTATCCAATACAATACACATATCATACTCCAACATTTGCATCCAGCTTTTTTTTTTTTTGTTATATGTTCCAAAACATTTCAAAATGCACCAATATATTTCAAATGTACCGAAACAGCTCCAAAAGAGCTCAACAACTTATAAGGGATCTTAGTGTTGTGAATAGATATGAAAAGTGACATTTAATTTGAATTAGAAACTCTAGTTTTAATTTGTTTTATGCTCTTATTTATAACTTGTTATGTATATTTTTTTTTAACATTTGAAATGCTTGTTTAAGACTTATTTTTTTAATGTTATTTACTTTTTCATGTGTTAATTTATGTGTGTGTGTACACACACATAAACCCTTGTACTTATATCCTAAAATTTTGGAAGTAGTCATATTCCACATCATATTATGTCATACCTGATATGTGTACCTATATAGATACTTCTTAGGTATTTATGTATGCATATTTTATATATATATATATATATATACACACCCTCGTACTCATTTTAAAATTTTAAAAATTATCATATCTTGCACATCATATCATATTTTACCTGATACGTGTACCTATATTGATCCTTATTAGGTGTACTGCCAATACAGCTTACTGAAGGACAGAGCACCCAGATATTGTTGGCAGATCTAACCGCTTTCTTGATGCTCCTATTGCTCATACATCATACTTATTCAACATTCACTACACAATCACAGTTAAAAAGAATACAGAATAATGAACTTACTTGAACTTTAAGGGTTTTATCAAATTGCTTCTTGAACCTGTAATAGGAAAGTATAAGGACAGAGGACAATTTTGTTGAAATTTTCCTTTTTCTACAATCAACTTATGAAGGCAATGGGTGATTCACTCATATAGCATCATTCACACAACGAAGACACTGTAAAATGTAGACAGACATGCATCAAGCCCAGACCTACTTTATAGCAGCTGAGACATTTATGGGAGTACACAATACTGAGATGTGACAAAGCAACAGTGGAATAATGGACGAATGAACTGTGTACAAATTCCTACTAATTTAGAAATAGAATATGACAATCAATCTATTTCTCAAACTATTTTTACCAGGAAGTGAGTAAAGAATGCACATACATTATAAAGGAGGCAACTGTCAGGAAGATCAGCAAATAAGAAGGAACATGAGGTTAAACTATATCATTAAAACCAACTCCAGCAAGCAACTTGATAAAATAATCTCTTAATCCTGAGTATTTATAAAGAGTTAGAAACATCACAAAAATGAAACAACGTGTGTCCAAGTTAAAAACTTCAGAGCATCCAGGGATGCAGCAACTCCTCTAGTTATGTAAGAAGAAAAGTCAACTAGAAGAATAGGAGCAGTAGTCACAAGATAGATTATTCCACATGGTTACAGCTGAACAAGGGCCCACCCCACATGTATTGCGCCGTAAATTATGCTAGTAACATATACATATATATATATATATGAAGAGAGATAAATTGTTGTCAATATAAGGTAGTGTAAGATTAATTTTTGATTGACACTGGTGTCAATTGATCATTCTGATTCTTATGTAAATAATTGATGTTAATTAATAAAAAGCATATATAAGAATCGCACAGGAAAAAATTATATATAATTAAGAATTGCATTATCTCAAAATATAAAGTGTTTGTCCTACCAAACAAAATTGCAAAATGTTTCTATATAATAATATGTTTCTTTTCATAAATTTTTGTTTATTTTTTGTTTTTCTGGCGCTCCTTTTCACTAAGGTTGGAAATTTTAGCTGGGCTATGTCATTCTGATCAGCCTCGGTCTGTTATGGTTAGGTAAGTTAGACATTGACCGAGCATTAGAATGAATTTGGATAAATCCCAATGTAAATATTTGGAGATGGGACTGGGTCGGGTTATGTATGCACCATTCCGAAAAAACCCTCAAAATATATGTATGTGTAATTTTTTTTATATATTAGTATTTATTACTTGGTAGCCATTTTTGTCAATCTATGCCCATATGCCATGCTATCAATGTGAATTATCTATTTCAAAACGCAAGCAATTCAAAGTAATAAAACTAAATATGCTACCAATGGGACTTTGTTGGATAATAAAAAGCCAACAGAAAAATAAATTTAATGTTACAGAGATGAGAATGTTACATATGAGTAAACATACCAAATAAGATAGAATTAGAAATGAATACATTAGAGAGAAAGTTAAAGTCGCATCGATAGTGAAAAAAATTGTATAATCGCGTCTTAGATAGTTTGGACATATATGGAGAAGACCTATAAAACCTATGGAAACTCTAGTAAAGAGAGTAGATCGAATAGAAAGTAGTCTAATAATTAGAGGTAGAGAGAAATAAAAAAAAACTATAAGTAAAATCATTAAGAAAGATTTAAACTTAAATAGTTTATCTAAAAACATGATTCATCACAGAACTTTATGGCATTGCCTAATTCATGTAACCGACCCCACCTAATGGAAAAAAGCTTGTTGTTATTATTGTTCGTTGTTATGCTATCAATGGGACTTACCCCTTTAGGAAACCTTAACAACCAATCCAAGTCAATAAGACTAAGAAAATGTGATTGCAAATACTACTTGAGAAAACTTCTAAGTAATCTATTCAAGGTAATAAAACTGAACATACAGAAAGTAAACACGCTAGATAATATGTACATGAATAAACAAGAATAATATCTTTCAAATTCCCAACCATATCCATTTCTCTAGTTATGCCTAACAAGTACAAACATATTATACATCCAATAAAGATTTATTTATCAAATTCTTCCAAATTTCAAACCATATTTAATTAAAAACTACTATTAATTTAGATATAATATCCTAATAACAAACTCTAACATCATTGAATTTTAAAAGATAAAAGACCAAAGTAAAATTGTCAAATTTTGTGCAATGAACTCATGCCACTTACTATAAACATTGTGTAGTCATTTCTTATTAATATGATTATTTTTCAATGCTAATTCAATTTTATCTTCTTGCATGGCAGTTCATACAGGAAACAACTCCACGTTGTTATAAGGTTCCTGATTATACATTTATACTACGTTAGGCAGTTATGTCTAAGTTAAATACCAATCCAAAAAATATATCTCCATTTCTTGAGCATGCCACCATTTTTCTAGCCATATGCTGTGAGTTTGATTGCAGAATTTAAACTTCAAAGTGAATAGACTTACCTTTCCATCATTAGAACATTTGGTCCACTGAGTGGAATTATCGTCGTTGTGCTGCTACTCATAATCTTAATGCCGTTGTTGGGCATAATCAAATCCATCATATGGATTCTCTTCAATAGTGGATGCTAGCTGCAACCACGTCATTCCAATACTCTAGTACATATGAAACTATAAACAATACTTTTATGAAGACACAAGTCACTCTCCTAGTTTAAAAGAAAATGCTCACCAGTTTGGAACCATGTCATTCCAAGAAATTATCCAATGCCTTTGTCACAAATTCTCTAGTACATATGAAACTATAAGATTAATTTTACGAAGACGCAAGTCACTCTCCTAATTTAGAAGAAAATGTCTCATCGTTTGAAATTGAATTAGCCACTAAATAAATAATATATGAATAAGTTTAGGTTAAATTTTTCTTTTGGTCCCTTATAGTTTAAAAAGTTGTAATTGATTACTTATGGCTCAAAGAATTTTTAACTTAATCTCTACCTTTATTTAGTCAATATTTTGTTAAACTTTATTGATGTAACCAATTACGTGTCATATTGACACTCTAAAAATGCATGATTTATGATAAAAGTAGATGATAAAGTGAAATTAATTCACGTATATATATATATATATATATATATATATGTGGCTTGCAAAGGAACCTATTTTAATTGCCTTTGAAATTAACTCACAAAAAGGTTATATCACATGCCACAAGTGTGAGTTAATTTTATATTACCATCTATTTTTATCATAATTATGTATATTTAGAATGACAAAATGGCATATAATTAGCAATATCAATAAAATTTAACAAAATACTAAAGGTAAAAATTAAATTAAAATTTTTTGAGCTATAAGCACTCAATTACAAATTTTTAAACAATAAGGACAAAAAGACAAATTTAACTTAGACTTATTAATATATTACATATTTATTCAATGGCTAATTCAACTTCAGATAGGTGAACCATTTTCTTCTAAGCCAGGAAAGTGACTTGTTTCTTTGTGAAAGTATCGACTTATGGTTTTATATGTATTAGAAAACATCTGATGAGGGCACTGAATAATTTCTTGATAGAAGGGACCTAGAGGTTAAAACTGTATCCTAAAACCAACTCCAGCAAGCAACCTGATAAGATAATCTCTTTTAGATTCATAATCCTGAGTATTGATTGAAAGTAAGAAACATCAAAAAAATGATACAAAGTGTGTCCAAGTGATCATCAATTACCTAGTCTTCTTCTCTTCACTTTCAGACTCTCAAAGCATCCATGGCTGCAGCAACTTCTCGTTACCTAGAGAAGAAAAATCAACCAGAAGAATAGAAGCAGTTACTGCAAGATAGATACTCCACACGGTTAGAGCTGAACAGGGGCCCACCCCACATGTATTATGCCATAAATAGTGATACTAAAGTGTACGATTTTTTTTTGGTCATTCTGCTTGTTCACATTTACATTTTTTTTTTACTTTCCAAAAATCAGGAAATCCATAGGCATACAAATAGCAAAAAGAATATTACAGCAAGACTGCTCCTCCCAAAAAATTAGAAGAAAAGTGACAGCAAGATGAAGATCTAAGCTATGGTGCAGAAATTTTAAAGGTTTTGGGTGAGCTTGGTTGTCTAAGAATAAATAAGAGATATAAAGAAGGTGTGATTCCACCATCCATGAAAGGCCCAAATAGGGGCAGTCCCGGGTGCTATATATTTTATGCGCTCCTTATTGCACGGATATTTCTAGCACTTGGTGTAACAGAGAGAAGCTCAAAGATAACTAACAAAATAAGTTCTTGTCAGTATCAAGCTACTAGTGAGCAAAACTTATCAAACACAAGAATATCATAACATAAAACCTTAGATTAGATCAATAGAAATTAGCGAATATAGAACAAAATCTTCATTCTCACTAGATAAGCAATACACATTGAGTTTCAAACCCCTAAACCTAACCTTTACAATATTTATAGTTTTATACCACATATAACCAAATTGAAATAGTGAACAAGAACACTATTCTTCCAATACAAACACCATAAGGGCAAACAAAATGCTCAATGCTGAAAGTGCCATATGTTTGGCCCCCTACACTTAAAAGTTATTTATGCTCCAAGAATTACGAACTCCACTCCTTTTTAAGACGCTTAAAGATTTCCTGAACCAGCAGGAAAAGAAAAACTGAGCTCCAAATCTCCAAATCATCAAATGGAATGATGAATCCGGTAAAATTCAACATCCAAATCCACCGGTCAACAAAGCAATTAAGCAAATCGATCAAGACCAAAATGAAAGCATAGACAAAATCTAAGATTTACATAAACCTTGAAAAATAAAAAAAAGAGAGGGCATATAGCATGATCAGGTGGTGAAGATTTTGAGAAAGCTGCGGTGAGAGCAAATGAGAGAAACGCTGAGAAAAATATATTAGACGGAAGCAGAGAACGAATCAGGCAGAAAGCGAAGAAAGAGATATGTCAACAAACAAAATTGTACAAAAATAGAATAATTTTTTTGGGAGAAAATCTTGGAAATTGAAAAATCGTACCTTGTGCTTTGGGAACGGGTCTTCGCTCCTGGTCCTCTCCTAAAGTGAACTTAATGCTACATGTCTTCAAGAAAACTACGGCTTAGCCACGAGGCTTTGAGCAAATTTGGCCGCCGGAGGAGAGAATAAGGGATCAGAGATCGATTAAGAGCTTCACAGTCAGCAAACTTAGGATTCGGCTCAGATTTGAGCTTTGCAGCCGCGACCATCGAGAGCTCCAGCAACAACCTTCAACGAACAAACCGCGATGGCTGAAGGCCCCGAGGCGAGCTTCGAATGACGGTGATCGAGGGAGATGAACGGCGATCGAGCTTCGACGGCCAAAATGAGGAAGCGAAAGTGCGGGAATACGAATTCAGATAAATTCGCGTGGAATTCGAATCACTTCACTCGGTTGCCAACATGGATTGTCCTGATTTAGACGGCGTCGATTGAATTTTTTTAATTTATTTTAACAATTTTTTAAAAAAAATAAAATACAAAATCATAATAATTTTTAACTATAAATTTTAAAAAATATGATTGAAATTAAAAAATAAAAATAAAAATAAATTTTTAATTTAGATCATTTAAATTAAATTCAGATAATTCACTCCTTTAGTTAAGGGGATTAAAATTCGCTTGAATACTGTATCAATGTTTTAAAGGGATTTCAGAAATCTATTTTTTTCTGCAAAATAATATATATAAATATCTAATTACAAAATAAATTCGTTTAAAAATAAATTGGATTCGAAAAAAAATAAACAAAAAAATCAAGAAAAATTAAGCTTGGCTGTAAACCCTATTTTCACTAGGCTTGTTAAAATATGAAGCGAAAAATAATTTAAAAAAAAAAGAGGCAATGAATAAACTTTTACGATATATTTGGTTAAAAAATATAATAATAAAAAGAATATAAAATATGAGTAGGTAGAATAAATAAAATAAAAAAAATTATTTTATTTTTATTTTTTAAAAAATAATTTGATAAATATAATAATAAATATAATAAATATTATATAAATTATATAAAAAAAATACATTTATAATTTCATGAATCAAATGTAGCCCTGTAAACCAACAGAAGTATCAGCACGTATTGTCCGTAAGTACCATTCTACAATGACCAGAAATTACTACCAGCATGAAAAAATGAGCTTCAGTAATCGTACTCTGCTTGTGGGGTTCTCTTGAAACGTGTTTGGGTTGTCTGCTGTTGGAGGGCAACGCATGCAGCTCCTGTTGGATGAATCCATGCCATCGGATGCGTTGAACGGCTGTAGTCTCTCCACGACAGATGAAGTAACCAAAACACACCGTTTTACTAACCCAATGCGGTGTGTTTTGACATGAAGGCAGGCTGGGCATCTACAAGTGACAGGCATTCGATTTTTCATATTGTTTTGCCATCTGGAGGTTGATCTGCAGAAGAGACCCACAAAAGCACTAATGCAACAGATGCAACAACTATCCAAGGACAATATCTTCCTCATCAAATCCTTGAAGACGCCAAACTTGAATATCAGAAACTGTATCAACACAATGGTCTCTCGGTGCCCGAGCTTCAAAGTGCTGAAGAAGCAGTTGACCAATTGAAATGTTTGCTAAAGCAAATTGGGGAAGGTCATATACTATAGGAGTTGGACGATGTTTGGCATAGATCAGAATCTCTTGTTGATAAATTTGTGTTGCAGATGTCAGACTAAAAGATTTTAGTGTCTTCGATTTTGCAATTCAAAAATTCAGCACTCTATACTTCTTGAAACCCCTTCGGGATATGGATGCTGTGAAGCTTTTCCACCACTCAACAGATCTAAAGGAGAGCAGCTCTAATATTTTAATGGTATTATGATAGAGGTGCTTTCTATTATTTTAAAAGAAAAGAATTGGGATTTGAATTCTAATATGCGGCTCATTTTGTGGATTACTTAAAAAGGGTTAGATTTTGGAGTGCAATGGCATCCAATTTGACAAATCAATCTCGTAATATTCTTAGCACCTGTGACCGTCTTCATGGAAGGTGTCAAATTTACCCTTGTATACCTTCAATCTGCTATATCTTAATGGTTAAAATTAATGTAGATTTGTTGTTAATGCAGTGGCGGTCAAAAAATGTTTTCTGGTGTTGATCTTACTGATCTGTAATCATGTCATCTTTTTTAACAGGGGTTAAATGTTAGACAAGTATACATTAGATCTCTTCTTGTTGCACTCTATTTCCATGCATATAAGCTCAGGAAGAGGCCGTTCAGTGAAGAAGAATGCAGAGCATCGATGACACAGAAAAATGGCGGAGCTCCTCTTTGTGTACATCATCGCAAGTTTGGCTTTAATAACCTTTCATGCAGCTTAACCAATGGAAGTATCATATGACAAAACAATCAGAAAAATGACGCGTTTCTCACCTCCATATGCCTAGCCTGCTTTCCTTTCAAAACGCACCATATTGAGTTAGTAAAATGGTGTATTTTTGTTGCTTTATCTGCCGTGAAAAGACTGCAGCCGTTTGACGCATCCAACGGCATGAATTCACCCAACAGGAGCTGCATGATGTTGTCTTCCAACAGTAGACGATCCGAACGCCTCTTGAAACACTTGCTATTATCTATTATGGCAAGCTGTTTTTCTTTTTCATCATTTTGGAAGAGAGTATTAGCAAGTAGGAATATTGAAACTTACACTTTGGTATCATTTGAGAGGACTTTTTCAGAAACTGGCATCTTCTTGAACATGCACAATGGCTAACCCAAAATAATGTGTACTTAGAAAATAAACATATCAGAACAGAAGAGAGAGACAGTAATTATAGTAGCTATACTTTATGTATCACCATCAATGTACTAGAGATTTTATATGATGCATTCCTCCTCTGTTAGCAAACTATTTAATTAGGTTCAATATACACCTCCGTCCAGGGGAAGGTTCCAGTGCCACATTTTCCCTTGTATTATATTTTCACCTCTAAAATATTTCCTCTCAAATTGACAGATTTCTTGTAGTGTCATTAGCTATTTAGATATAACTAAATTTTCAAGTCTTTAAATATTTTAATTTTTAATTTTTGAAACATCTTTCTTTCTTATTATTTTTTGAAAAAATTAGTTATAGATACCTAGATACTAAATTAATTATTCCAAAAACCTTATATTTCTAATTTATTATGAATGAATAAAGGATCAAAAGTATAGCATGCTCTTACCAACATATACTTAATGAAAGGAAAAGTTATTGTTGTGACTAAGAAATTTACTAATTTATCTTTTTAATATTACTTGTTTAAATTAGGTATATTCTTAAGCAAGTCTTAATCATTTTAACTTCGTTGCAGCTACTTTATTACTTTTTCTTTTAATAATTATAATAAGATAATGTTAAAATTTTAATAGTTATCATATATACTTCATAATGTTATTTAAGCTTCTCATAATTACTACTTACTTTTACAAATTGAGATACTATTTCTCACTTATGATAGTACCTTAAAAAAAAGAAACAGATAACTCTCAATTAAGAATAAGTAATAGTTGCAGAGTATATATAATAAATATTACAATTTTAACAATATCTTATTGTAGGTATTAAAAGAAAAAGTTACGAATTTGCTATGGTGAAATTAAAATCATTAAAACTTGGGAGTAAAATCCCTAAACTCAACAAGTAATATTAGGAAAATAAATCAGTAAATTTATTGTTCATGACAAGAAATTTTGGTCATCTTACTAAGAGTATCTTGATAAGAATATGTTACACTTTTGGTGTTTTAGTTTTTCCCAATAAATTAAAAACATAAGGTTTCTAGAAATAATTAATTTAGTTTTTTAATATCTATTAATATTTTTCTTTTACTTTTTTCAGTTAAACATGATATTTTTTTTTTTTTATGCTAACTTTTTTATTTTATGTTTTTTGTACAATAATGCTAACTCTTTTTTTACTTTTGGACCATATATATACGCAAAAAAGTCTTTTAACTTCATGTTTATAATTCAAAGAATATATTTTAACAAATTGTTTTGCATATTTTTGTTGTTCCAATATTTTTAATCTAGTTCGTGCTTCACATCATCAATCTCAAAGGCCTTAAAAAATATAAAGGAAAAACACATGAATAATTTACTATGTAAAGTATAAAATAGTTTGATATTGATCTAAGATTCACTTTCTGATCAATTGAAATAAATTATGTAGTCTTTGTAAAAGAGGGAGGTTTAGATTTTAAGGAGGTACACTGTTCAAATATGGCTTTGATGGCCAAACAGACTTAGGTTGATTCAGCCAAATTAGAGCCATTAAAATAGGTCAAATTTATTCAGCCAGTGTATTTAACCCACTATTTTAAGAGCTTGTATTTAGATTTTGTCAATTCATATAATTTTAGAATCATGCTGACCTAATTCATTTAATTCATTGGTTAGATGAACTAACTTATATAATTTGACTCTTTTTTTTTAATTAATCAATTATTAAAAATTGGGATGATATTCTGACTTTTGTTACAAGAAATGACTCTGCTTCAAGACAATATTCAAATGTTTTTAATGAAGAAATTTGAAAATTTTCATCACTTAACTTATTTTGTTCTAGTTGTGTGATGAGATTTGAATTACTTAAATAGTTATTTTTATTTAATAGTTAAAGTTTTGAAGAATTGTTTAAATGTTTAAAATTTAAGTTTAATTATTTGAGATAATTGTTTGAATTTGGATGAGTAAAATTAAAGTTTTTGACTTGTTTAAAAGAGGTGAGTTAAATGAACCAGCCCATTAATTAGACAAACCAAAAACATAATAATAAGCATATCGATCTTGAGAGAACACCTGCTTGGACCACCCATGAAACCTATGAGTGCATGAAAAAAGGGGGGGAAATGTAGACTTTGAGTTGTCTAATTTACTTGAAAAGAATAAAACTTGTAACACTAGAAGAAGTAAATGAGATTTTTTGAGCCTAATGCTATTTTTTTAAGCAAAAATTGACCCAATTTCCATTCAACCAAAAGAACTATGTTCAAATCCAATATATACATGGAAATTGTGATAATTGAAATTGACTCTCAGGTTTTTTTTTAATTTCTAAGCAAAATGGGGCAATGATTTTATGCAATAATTGGGTAATTATTTGTTAGTTAGATGTAATTATTTTTAATATGTAATAAATGTTGGTTATGTAATGATTATTTAATAATATTAGTAAGGTAATATGTGATAACAATTATTAATAATGTAGTAATAATTGAAGTAATTATTGACATATCAAATAAATAAAGATAAAATAATGAAAAAAATTATATGAAGATGTAGTTAAAAAATTAGTCTGTGAAAAATTAGAATAATATCTAATGCTCTTTTACTATTCAGCAATATAATACTACATTTGTAATTAACTAAATTAATATCACTAAGTTTATATTCTACAATATGGAAAAATTAATTTATCCAATTATATACATAATATAGTGGTTTCCATTGCCACAATGAACTTATCGCCTTTCATGTTCACATGTTTGATCGGCCCCTTAACAAGAATTCTCTTTTTATGTGAACTATGCCTAAAATGTCATGCATTTCTTATATTTAGAAATTGAGAAAGTAGAACCAATCGCCTAATGTTCGTGATAACACAATGTTTTTCTACAAGCTCTATCTTAGCTACACATTAGTAAAAGTTTAGGCCTTTCAAACCCTTTTCTTTTATAAGCTTATATTTCTTTCTTAGGTCTATCTTGACTCATGTCCAATAAATGTCATCCAAAACTGTATCATGCTTTGGATGTTTGTTAGATACTATAGTTTGGGTTTATTTTGTAAGTCAAGATGCATATATGTTCATGAAGTACCTATCAAAGGAAAATAAATTTGTAAATTCATAATTCAAATTTTTTATGATTTCTTTTACATAAATACACCATTTTGAGGCAAAAAAAAAAAACCCTAACTTAGCAAATTATATATTGAAATGAAACTCATGAATTTAAGGATTTTTATAGACAAAAACCAACTTAAAATTCCTTGGAACACACCCCTACACACTATTCATAGGATTTGGGTGCAAAAAAATTTCTAAAAAAAAAAAGTAAAAGGGTGAAGGATGCCACACGCATTGCCCTCCAAGGCGCTGTCAACAACAATGATTGCTTTGTTGGCTCTCTCTTGGTTTCCTATCTCCATTAGTACCCTTGGCTAGCCAAATGGTGGTGGGAATGAGTCACAAGTGCCACCCCTAAGAGTGGTCCTTGCACTTTATCTTTAACCTTTAAAATGTTTCTAAGTTTCAAAATTCCAAATTTTTAGTTTGCAAGAGGCCAACTTTGAAGTTTCGTATCTTATTCATTTTTCATCTATTTTAGACAAAATTGGTAGTGTTTAAACTTGTTCAACAAAATTTTCAATCATGTAACATTTGCACCTAATGATACTTTGCTTGGGGAATGCTAGCCCTCAAAAGGGGGCTATTTGATCATTATTTTTTTAAAAATTAAAGTTGTGATTTCTTCTTAATGGATGCTCCACTTTTTTCTTAATTTTTTTACCAC
Source organism: Erythrophleum fordii (assembly GCA_032878935.1). NCBI lineage: Eukaryota > Viridiplantae > Streptophyta > Magnoliopsida > Fabales > Fabaceae > Erythrophleum > Erythrophleum fordii. Next base: position 21,766,993 of record JAVQMF010000054.1, on the reverse strand, counting down.
AAGCTCTTCTCTATATAGTTTTGTACAGCGTGAATTCTATGGCTTATAATGGTCTTTAAAATTTTTTACCCTTAATAGTCTCGAAGGTCCAAATTTTGAACCTTTTACAATTCATCACAATTTATAGAAAATACTTAAAATTCAACATAAACAACATGCACATACCATAAATCAAGCCAATTAAGCTTTGATGCCAATGAAAGTAAAATAATTGGGTTTAGGACACTTGCTCGTGGTGGATAAATCTTTAATGTCACTTTCTCCACATGATATGATCATAATCACTAATTAGACTTTAGTCTTGTTTCACAGAAGAAACACCAAATACCAAAGATGATGAAAAGGAAGGGAGAAATTTTTGCTTTTGTATTTTCTCTTTTGTTTCTTTCCACACAATTTAATGCATGCTCTTTTGCATGTTAAAAAGTTGTTTTTTTAATTGTCAATTTTCCTTTTTACTTGTAACCCATTTATTGGCAAAAAATTTTTAAATTAAAATTAAAAATAATTTGAATATTAATTAATTAAATTAATCACCAATAATTAGTTAATTAATTAATTAATTTCTTTAGGTTATATTAATGGATTAGGGTTAACTCATTATGGGTGGCCTAATTATCCAACACTTTTGCTATAGTTGAAAAGTGTTTTGGTCAATTTCTTATAACATGATTTATCTCATATTTGTTTTCACTTTGTTTTTTCTTTTTTCTTTTTGCCTCACCATTTCACTTCATTTACTTACTCTTATTTCAGCCAATGTGCTGAATTGTTTTATATATAATTAGTATATCAAGCACACATTTCCACACTTCCTTTTAATATGTATATGATAAATTATACACAATAAAGGAAGCAATAAAAGGAAACATTCTCACTTCTATTTTCTAACCAATGCATATACTAAGGCAATGCTAATCCAGACATAAAGAAATGAAGCATCAAATGGTGATTCTAATAGGATAACCTAAAGAAAGGTTTTATATTTAAAGGCATCGCTTAGTGTAGTCTTATTACTCTTCTTCTATATTTGAAGGCAATTTTTGAGAAAATTATTAAATAAATAAATAATATACATATTAAATTATTAAATTTAAAATTTTTGTGTTTGTTATATGAATTTTTTTTACAGATAGTGAAATATCAAAACATTATCTAAGACTAAGAATTATTGTGTCTTCTTTATTTTGATTTATGCACGCAAATTTAGTCAAAGATTGGCAAATGTTTTCATCACAAATGAAGCTTCCACGAAAGAATAGATAACCCCATTCTTATTTCATGTAAAGAGGCATTTGCATGCAAAAGATGAAACTAGTCAATTTTATAAATTAGGATAGTTAGGGGGTCAAATGATGGAGTTTTAATCTAAAATTTGGTTTCAAAGTAGTTAACATTTAAGGATTTATTGATGCCAAATTTCATGATTTTTAGAGATGTGTATATAATTTTATTCTTAGCAAAAAAATTGGACAAATTTTAAAATTTTTAGGTAACAAAAGACTAGGAAGTTGTAACATAGAAGCTATAGTCACAATGCCACTTAGGATAGAATGGGCAATGCAACGATAGAGAGAGACATCAAACCCAGAGCTATAAAATTTTTTTCAAGTTATTCCATGTTTTGGATTAAGTTGAAGTTAGAATGGTGTAGCTTTACCTCTTGCTTGTCTAGAAAGTTTTAGGTATGTAGAAAAGTTGGTTTTCACCACCTTGCATGCATTTATAGTTGAGCAAAAAAATTAATTAGGTTTGAAAGAAAGGACGACAAAGGACAACTAATAGGATATCATGCAAGACTAAAGAATTGTCCATGTGAGTAATTGACTAGATAGTAAATTAAGAAATTTAGGGAATGAATTTCAAAAATTAAAGGAGGGGAAGAATGCAAGAAAATGAAAGGGAGATGGAGATTTGTTAAATTTCTAAAAAAGTTGAAAGAAGGAGAAGCCAAGTAACATAATTAATACATGAAGAAAAGACTATTTAAAAGTTTTCTAGGCTGAACCAAGAAGTGATGTAGCCATTAAATTAACCATCAACCATCTAAAAGTTTTTTTTTACCAAAAGGCTTGTGTAATGCTCTTCATAATTCACTGTAGCATGTGATTTTCATTTAATGAAGACTCCTTCCTCAACTTTAAATCTTGCAACATCTTTTGTCCTTTGGATGCTTATTCTTTCAAAAATTCATATTTCAATATCATCCAATTTTAATTATATCCTACCATAATTTCAAAAAATGCCTGAGACAAAGTGAGTAAGGATAAGTTATTTTTTCCTAAATTTCTCTTTTTTTGGTTTTCCCCTTCTCTTGGCCGAAACCTTCACACACACACACACACACACTCTCTCTCTCTCTCTCTCTCTCTCTCTCTCTCTCTCTTTCTCTCTCTCTCTCTCTCTCACTTTGTTCTCTTTAGCTTTGTTGAAATGTGATGGGTTGCATGACTATTTATAGGCTTTAGATAAAGTGTATAAGACACACATAAGGCGGTCCCAAAGTTCGACTTGGTTTTGCTTTCCTAAACTTCCTTGGCCTTTTCCTCTTATAATTTAGTCAAGGGGTACCTTATCTTAACTTTTAAGGCATAAGTTTGAATTAGGTATTGTTTTGGATTAAGCCAATCCTACTAAATTCTAACAAACCTAATTTTTACAATACACACACATTTACTATATATATATATATATATATATATAATTTCTTTCAAATATCATAAAGTCCTTTTCTTTTTCATTAATCCCATAATTTCTTTATTGAATAATTTTATCCTTAATTTTTATGATATTCTCTAAGCACTAATCTCCCTATTGACACTATATAATAAGCCTATATTTGCCACTTGATTGCAAGTGTAGCTATTAGGTGAATTTCATGGTTGGTATTTGTGCATGATTTTTGTGCAACATATGCTTACTTTGACTATCAAGTGTTTTTGTTTCTTTAGTAAACTCCATGGAACCATTAAATATAAGATATTATACATACATACATACATACATACATACATACATACATACATACATACATACATACACACATTCATACATACATATATATAATTTTGAAATTTATGACTATAAAGAAGTCAAAATAAAAGTTGACATTTTATTAAGATATGAACCTAGACTTTAAAAATATTTCTATGTATCAAACTTCATCTATGCTAATGGTTTCTACTTGATTATAAAATGTTGACCATTGTGGACTTGATCACAGCATAAAAACATGGACTTTTAACTAAAAGTATGGAAAAATTACTAGGACTTATAACATGCTAAAAATGGCAATAAAACAATGAGTTAATTTTCCATGTGAAATTTGCCATTTTGGAATAATTTGCATGTATGGTAGAGCAATCCATGCATGTTGCATTGTTCACATGATTTTTGTGATTTTTAATAAATAAAACATTTTTATAATGTTATGTTTTTGAGTAATTGTGGGTAAATACAGCAAAAGGAAAATTTAAGAAAATATTTTTATGATAATATGGACCTCAAAAGGTAGGGGCTCATTGTTTGTATGATTTTCTATAGATTCACTCTGAGGACGACTTGTAGAAAATGGAAGTTTGTATGATGTTGCAAATGGATGATGATAAGAATATGACTAACATGCCAATTATATGACTTAAGTTTACTCATGGATATCACTATTGAACCAATCCCATGGTTAGGAAAGGAAATTCCTATCCCAACATGGATTTGGATCGCAGGGGTGGAGTGAAGATAGTGTATCTATAGACTAAGGAATAAGTAAATAGGAAATTATGTAATTCCTTAAGTTTATCATGATGTGCATGAAATTTTCATATGATAGTTTGTACATTATGGACTCTGTAGTGTTATGTGTTGGGGATATGAATGACCTAGAAAATAAATAAAAGATTTAATGTATTTATCTTATTATCAATATATTATTGACAATTTGACCTTGCTTTCTATGTTTTTGTGTTGCTTCTGTCATATTTATGGATTAAGGTAAAGGGAGTAAGATTAAAATGTTTTCTATAGTTTATACAACTAAACAATTATGCGTCTTCAAAATTGATGATTATTTTATTTATAAAATCAATTCTCATAATTTTCTTTGTTATAATGCATTTAGATTAGAAATTAAAACATGTTGCTACTCCAAATAGTTCTTGAAGTGGAATGGATGTGGCTTGAGGTTTTGTTGGTAGGACTTGTCTAAGTAATACAGAATATTAATGTGGCTATTGTCAACCACGGGGCACAAGATTTACATGTTCTTTAGAAATAAATGTGCCGTATTTTAAGACCAGAATTTTGATATACAAACAATTCAGTCATATTTTGGTTGTAGCATGTTGTTGAATGATAAAAAGATTTCCGTAGAGTAGGAATCTCCGTAAAACTTTCACTGCAAATTCTATAACAATAACAATAGTAAATAACATACGAAGAGAGGAAATAAGTCACAGCATCACGTGTAGAGTCTAATAAGTTGTGTCATGTCCTTACGTAAGGGTAAAAAAAAAAAAAAAAAGGTAAAAACGTAAGGGTGTCACACATATTATATATAGAATTGTTGTAATTCAGTTTTTAGTATGTATTGCGTAGGAGACATATGAGGTTTGATGTTGTCATGTGAAGGAGACGTGTGGTTGTTGACTTGTTTTTGTTACCTAAAGGAATGTGGTTACTTGACATGTGGGGTTGTTAACATAGTATATGTTGTTTATATTGTAATGTCAGATCATTACTTAACATGTGGGTTTGATATCGTAATGTGAATGTATTTTGTTATAATTTCAGCGTCCGTTACAAAATTGATGTGGCCCTATTTGAAATCGTCCCTATTCAGTGTAATCCAAATTATGGTCCCAATATCAGCGGATATAGACAAAATTAATAACACAAAGGCCTCTTACAAAAAAGTTCATTGCTACACTTGTTGATCTTGTTGGACCCGCATACATGTTTATCCCTACCCTTGTTTTTCCATTACTAGACAAGGAAGAAAGCATGGGATAATACCTATTATTAATATCATTTAGGTAATACTATTCACATTTCTACTTTATTTAACAAAAAAGAAGTTTAACAAAATGAAATCATTAAAAACAAAATACAGGGTCATAATTTAACATAATGCACAAAAATGTAGTTTGAGGTGACAGAAAGCGAGAATCAGTTTTAGGGTGAATGCCGCTGGAGAGAGAAAGCTGCCACCTAAGAACCATGCCGCCATCGCTGCACAGCCAACATGCACTAGTAGACACCAACACAAGAGCGTGCCTTCAGGGTTCTCAACTGCATTTGGTTTTGGTTGCCCTTTACTGTTATCTCTCTCTCTCTTTTTTTTTTTTTTAATTTTAAATACTGACTCATCGCCATGTAAGCTTTAATAATACATGTTATTGCTTATATGGCTTCCACTTCATCAAAACACTTTACAGCCGTTTATTTACTTAACAAATCTAATAAAAAAAGTTTTTTTTGTCAGATATTATGAAAATTTAAAGGAATATTTCAAAATGATAGATAAATCACAGAATCAATTTAAAAAATATGTAATATTTATGGTCAAATATTAAAAAATATGTAATATTCATCTTTCATACATGCACATGGTAGAATGATTGCATAAGAAAGTAGAGATAGACAACATAAATTGAGATGAATATTACATATTTTTTAATATTTGACTATAAAAATTACAAAGTCAAATAAGTTGCCAAACAAAACAATAAAATAAAATAAATTCAACTAAACTACCAAATTCAAAAACTCATTGGAAAATTTTGAAATTTAAAGGTCCACAATGTCTAATTTTTTATAGAAAAAATTTATATACAATTCTTTAAATTTTTATTATTAGGTTTTTTAATTAAAACATGACAAATGTATAATTTTTTAATTAAATTATATACTTTTTTTGGCCAAATTTGTCACATTATTATTAAAAAATTGTATATTTATTATATTTCAATTAAAAAATCTAATAATAAAAATATTAAGAATTGTATGAATGTCTAAGACTTTTTAATATTAAATAGTTTTTTAAGGTTTCTTCAAAGACTATTGATAGAGAATTGGGCGACTTGATTTGGTTTTTTTTTTCTCCCAATTTGATAGCTTTATATGCCAGTTGTTTTTTAAATAATAAATCAAATCAATTTAAATAATTTAAATATCTTTAGAGATTTTGAGTTTAGTCATACTTCAAAAACTCATTTTATTAAAATAACTAAATATATTGCTCATCCAATAGCGTGGAGTGTGATATTTTAATAACATTAAATATTATTCGAACACATCTCAAAAAGGGTGAATAAAGATTTAAGATTTAAGATTTGTTAAGTCCTAACAAGTTTGAGTCTACAATGTCAACTAATATATTATTTGACCAACAAAGCAATCAACTAACCAATTGAACTATTTGAGAAGTAAAGATTCAACCAAACCTATGAAAAATTAGAAGATGTACCAAGTCGGTTCTCAATCCACTGTAATGGTGTGATAATAATCCCTCCATCACTTTATACCATGTTGAGAATCGCAAGATTCGCCAACCTGACTATTATCCTTGTTGAAGATCAAGCAATTACTTCAAGTAAAGATTCAAATTCCAAAGTCCATATTTTAACCACACTTACTAACTCAAGCAATAAAATTCGTCGCTTCACCGTGGTCCTTGAATTCTGCATCACCTCCCAATTGTTGAAGGATCATGAGCTCTTCAAGAGCACTACCTCCTTGAGAAAGACAATATCTCTCTAGCAATTCAACTTTGAAGACCGTCCAGTTTATAATCGAAGCTTGTGCCTTTCTCCATTGCAACAAATCCAATGCCCTCCCTCCATACAGGAGCCGAGGCTGCTTTCTCTTACCAATTTCAGCTCGAAAAAACCAATCAAATGGTTCGTCTCTGGTAAAAACGGCCATGGACCCAATCACGGCTACCTTTAATATTCCTAGTCTTTTCTCCATCTCACATATCTTCACCAACATTCCCACCTAATTCTCCATTACGATGTTCATTGTTTTGGGAAGATCTGCTTTGATACCATTTTGTTAGGAAACAACTACCCTAACTATGGATACAATGGAATTAATTATAAGAAAATGATAGAATAGATTCGAGGGTTGAGGATGTCCCATTTTATCCATCTCCCTTTGCCCTCACTCCTTACTTATCTCTACTATCCTAACCTATCATCTTCTAGAAGTTCTCTTGGCCTCTACGTGTTCCTCACTCACCATATTCTCCAATTAATTATTCAACCAAGCCAGTCAATCCTTGCTGCCCAGTTCCCATTTAACAGCAAAATGTCTCATAATTTGGGGCTATAACAGTCACCTTGAGCAGTACTCATAGATCACCAAATGCAACTCAGTGCAAGACATATAAACCAAGCAAATTTGCCGAGGCAATGCTGACAACACTTACAATGGGAGACAAGTGACCGTTTTCCCGCTGCCTAATGTCTCGGCTTATTTAGACATACATATATACATACATATATATATATATATATATATATATGGGGAGTCACTTGCCATAGAGTTCAAACAGCTTTAAACAGATACATAAAACAAACAACCTAGAAGGATTGATACAACGAACTCCGTTCCAAGGCAAGGCATGCCCTTTGTACTGATTAGTTTGTTCAAGGTCGCAGCATTAAACGTACACAGTATAAGGAATGTACTTCATTATGCAGCTTTCCAAGAAGAAAGTGGTGGAGTGTCAGATTCCTTCCATGTAGCTATTCCAGTGCCATATCTATCACCCTTGATGACATCAGCAGCAGCAAAAGACTCCACCTCTGTCAACTCTTCTGGTGTAAGCTTAACTGACAAAGCCCCAATGTTTTGATTCAAGTTCTCAATTTTGGTGGTTCCAGGTATGGGGCATACATCGTTACCCTGGTGATGAACCCAGGCCAATGCTAGCTGGGACGGTGTGCATCCCTTCTTTGTAGCCATTTCATTAACCCTTTCAAATATAGTCTTATTGTGCTCCAGGTTTTCGGGTTGGAATCTAGGCAGATGCTGCAATGAGATAAAATACATACACGGATAAGATTAAATATAGATATTGAACTATCAATGATAACCATCAATGATGGACATTTTAAATATGGATATAGAATTGTTTCCCTCATTTACATTGAAACAAAGTGTCAGATAGGACAAATTACATATATTATATATCAGCACCAGGCCGCATAAGTCTGTCACAGCATGTTATGAGATTACATATATTATATATCATAACATTTTACATTTTCCAACCTTATTTTCTGTTTTTATCTTTTGTATCCATTACCTCATAATAGACACAATGTTCATACAATTGTACAAGGTACCACATAATAGATATAAAGTGAGTAAATAGGTATATGTAGCTTGTTAATAAATATATCTTGTCTCTCTATGTAAAACAAGCTAACAACCTCAATATCCATCCCTAAGATTTTGAACTAAAATAATATATAAATGTTATCTGCAGTACACTATAATCATCTCATATGTTGATTCTGTGGAATGAAACAAAAAACAGTAATTTTTTTTTTCTTTTTCCAGGATTAGTCTTTATATTTCACAATTCCTTCCACGTTTTCTCACCAAAAATAGTTAAGAGGGAAAAGGCTATGGGGGGATTTCTCACTTAGAGAGCCAAGCACTTAAGCACCAATTTTGCTATTATCTTCACAATTTATCCAGTTTCTTAAGTATGTATGCTTTTAGACAAACTGATGCTAGAGATATGCCTAATATATCTTCTCTGTACCCAAGCCCATGCCACAAAATAAGACAGCTCCCCGGTTCTAATGATATTACATTTAGATTTAGGAGGAATTTCTAGGATTTTGCCAACTGTTTCCCTTTTTAGTACAGGTTATTTAATACATCCATTCAGCTTCTATGATTTGGAAGCAGTTATTATACTCATATCATGCCTTAATAGTCGCAGTCAATTAACTTATATTAATAACATTAATAATTCATCATGCTTTAGGTTGTATTTCATCCCATTGGATTATCATGTAACGCGGCATTAATACTTTAAACTTGCTACTCATAATTTGAATTATTTTATGAGCTCAATCTCCTGGGATGGTACGTAAAACAGCAACCTGGAGATGTATTTCAAGATCAAGTGATCTCTATTTTGGAAGAAAAAATTAGGTTCAACTGGTCTCGTATGAATTGAAGAAAACGAGTACTTTGGACATTAATTTAAATGATTGAGTTACTTATTTCCCTTTTAAAAACATGATTATGGCCTACATACAAGACTTGGTCCTGTTTAAAGCTCTCCACTGTCTTCACTAGCAACAATTTATGCTGTGACGCCTTATTACTGCATGAAATGCCAAATTGTTCTATGGGAGAACTGCAAATGGTGAACATATATCCACTATGTTGCACAAAGCTTAAACAAGCCATTATGCTGATTTTGACTAGGATGCATCACGAAATTTCATGTATTTAAACATCTCCAACCAGTGAATGCAATTGTTGTATTATGCAAATATAATTATAAAATCCACAGGAAAGAAAATTAATTAATTCATCAATGACATTTAACTGTCATTCAATCTTTAATGGTAAAACTACGACTGAAATTTCTGAGGACAGATAAGGTCAGAGATAGTTGTCAATGATTGACTCTCACATTCAAGGGCCTTGAAATAATACCATTAGCAGCTAGGCTTGTTTATTATGACAAATGCAACCATATTGTATGATGTATATTTTTAGTAACAGGAATAAACACAAACCTTCCGAAAGTCATCCTGTGAAATGTTTTCAACCAACTTCGTTCCTGATGAAAAGAATCCTCGCCCAAGAGGACTATATGCTACAATTCCAATGCCAAGTTCCCTGAGAATATCACAAATACAAAATTATAGGTCTCAAAGCTAGACGCTCATTGTTTATCAAAAGCCCTAAAAGAGATAAGTGATAGATATTAGATATTATAATTAGAATTTTTTCATAGTTCAAACCTCACCTGCAAGTTGGAATTATTTCTTCCTCCACATCTCTTGTCCATAAGGACCACTCCAACTGCACGGCTGTTATAGGATGAACAGCATGTGCTCTTCTGATGGTTGAAGCTGAGGCCTCAGACAGACCAATGTATTTTATTTTTCCCTCCTCAACAAGTTTTTTAAGTTCCCCAATCTTACAATAAATAATATGGAAAAAAGTTAACAGTTATAAATCATAACTGTAGATTTTTATATATGTGAACAAATTAAAAAAATTATAGAACATCTTAATTTTCATTCTCTAACAGATCAGTAATATCATGCAAATGTTGAAATGGATGCATGCCAGTTACCGACCAATTGTCTGTTCCATTCATCAAATTCGCGTCTCTTTCACAAATATGTTGTAGGAGATAAATCGGAGATCGACAAAAGCACTCTTTACGAAGAAGCACAGACATACCTTCATAGAGAAAACTGATTCTCATATAATGAGGTATACAAAGATAGCCAATGACCTAAGAGCTTTGCACCAAACTCAATCTTTAAGATAGGGTGACCTTGGTATATTTGGGTTTGATTAGTATCCCTTCCCATACCCCATTCCCCATTCCTCATTCACTAGGTCATGGACCTCCCATGTAAGCCCAAAAAAAAAAAGTATAAGATAAACTGGAGTGAACTGGTCAACTCTAACACACAGAAAATGGTACAGATGGAGGCAAGGAAGAAGAAAGGGCTTCTTGATTCCATAAATTATTGGGGGAAAGAAAAGTGTTTCTTAGCCTTTTATTCCAATTAGCATGACCAAAATGGCAACAACATAAAGAAAATCGAATATAATATTTCATTATCATAAAGATTAAGGCACCACCACATGATCACGCAGCATACTTTTTACAACTTGTGGGGAAAAAATTTTGCTTCAGAAATTCATCTTAAATTCTTCCTAATAACAAACTTCTAGTACCAAATATTCCATCTTGACCTTCAGAAATCAGGTAAGGTGAAGAAAGGTTTTTAGTTATAAGCACATAGCTAGGAGTCAAAGCGGCATGACAGAGAGCTTTTGGACCCATTTGTGTTACGGGTTATGCAATAAATTGGTTTTCCATCTAAGTCACATAAGATCTCAACACCTAGAATTAAACAAAAGCAATGCTTTACTGCATCACACCTTTCAGCCAAAATAATGGTACAAGACAATAATATTTTAAAAATCCAAAACATGAGTGAAAAACCAGGGCTACAAATTGTAAAAGGGTTCCCAAACCCCAATCATTTTTTTGAGGGAAAATTATCTCATAAATTAAAATAATGGTCCATAGATTTTCAGTTCAAGAAGGTGGAAGTCTCCAGCATTCTATATAAATAATAAATTATTGAAAAGCCAGAACCAAAGGTTCTCAACCTTCCGCAATCTCACAGAATATTTACTGCATCTAGAATTCTAGGTGTAGGCGAGTATTATATTGTATAATATTATATATGGCATACTATATATTAGTATTGATAATGGGTGGAAAAGCCCATCTGACCCCCATCGACTCATTTTTAAAAAAATAGATATGAGAAAAAAAAAGAGTCTGATAAAAAATAGACCTATTATAGTGTATCAAAAAAAAAAAAATAGACCTATTATGGCTATTATTATGGCTTAACATTAATGTCCACTTTAATGCCAGCAGTTCCCTTGGAATAAGGTAAAAAATTCAAATTACAAGTGAAACAGACATAGAGCAAAGAATTGCATGATTATTTTCGTTAAAATTTGGATATAAGATAGGATAGGCCGTTGAAGAATAAACCTTAAATCACATGTCAAATTGATTTTAGGTCAAACTCAAACCGCCTGGGTAAACTGTAATTTACCCTATTATATAAGAGAGAAAAGAAGATCCAAAGCAGAGAAAGGGCAGACCGTGACTTCTATAGGCACACGAGTATCAATACGATGCTGGTAATAGAGATCAATACAATCGATCTCCAGTCTCTTCAAGCTGGCCTCACAAGCCGCTCTCACGTATGCAGGATCGCCACGGATCTCCATCTTCCCGTCGGCATAGACGGCTCCAAATTTGGTGGCCAATTCAACCTTCTCCCTCACATCTCCCTTCAAAGCCTGTCCTAAGAAATTCATACCCAATTCGTCATAAACTCAGAGCGAACACAAGTGAAGAAGCAACAGAAGGAAAAAGAGTTCATATCGATCATACCTTTCCGAGAAGGATTTCGTTCGTGTGTGGGCCGTAGACGTCGGAGGTGTCGAGAAACGTGACACCACTTTGGATGGCGTGGTGGATGAGAGCGATCATGTCGGGTTCGGGTTTAGGGGGGCCATAGAAGGCAGACATGCCCATGCACCCAAGTCCCTGGGCAGACACCTCCAAACCTTGTGACCCCAGCTTGATCCTACCCACTTTCGCCATATCTGAGAACTGAGATGAACTACCCTGTGAGTGACGAGAAAGCACAACAGAGTTCAAGTGTATTTGGTTTGGTTAGACGTTGGGGTCCAAGTCAAATTTATAACAAGTCTCCAATTTCGTTGCTCTTTCTACCAATCTATTACGGCATGTTTGGCAGCTCGTGGGAAGCGGAAACGAAAAAGAAAATTAGGAGAAATTTTAATTTTACCCTTTTAATTATTATTTAATCATTAAAAATAAAAATATTATAATAAATTTTTATTTATAAAATTATTTTTTTTATTTTTATTTTTATACTTAATTTTCAGTGTATCAAATGAGCTGTTATAAATTATCCAATTGCAAATCTTATAGAGATTTTGACATGAGGAGGATTGATTTTTTTTTTCTCTTTACAACAAAAAAATATCACCAGGAGAGATATCTAACCTTGATTACTGACAAATTCGACTGACCAAAGAATCTATTTAAAATTATTTTCATTAAAAAATATTTGAAAAGAAGTATATATTATGATTATGACAAAAGAATTATATATGAAACGGTAACACACCACTCGTCGTAGCCACGTGCAGCCAGGGAGAAAATTGTGTGGTCTATTAATATTCTGACAAGAGAATTATTTAAAAGTAACATGTGGGCTAGTCATAGTCATGGAAATGCGTGAAAGTAGTGGATGCTAACTCCCCAGGATGATCCCTCCTTCCTCCAAATTGAAATTAGTAAATCAGTGTGCACTTAAGTATACTCACCAAAAATAAAATAAAATGCTTGTTAGATAGCTTGTTGTCAAAAAAATTTAATTAATGGCCTGGTAAAAGACAATAGATGCAACGTGTTTTTAATTCTAAAAAAATGTATGAAAGTAAAGACGCATAGAATACAACAAAGGTTCCGTAAAAGTCCACTTCATTTTTTTTTAAAAGCCGCCATAAAAAAATTATTAAGTTTCATCGTAGATCTATCTTCTATTATTTGTATAATTTTTATGTCTCCATCGGTGGTTGCAACTTAAGAAAACACACCACGTAACAAACAACTACACAATTCATGTTTAAGTTTCATGTACTAGAAATATTAAACAACGAGATATAATAAAAATAATTTTTAAGAATATTTGAAAAATAGTTATTGTTGCTGTGGTGCTTATTTTAGCCATTATACAGCATGTGACAGTGGATATTGGGCTGAAAGACGGAAAAGTAATAAACTAACATCGTAATGACATAAAAGCAGCAGAAGAAAAATTATTTACGGAAAGGTAATAAAGGTGTGAAATTCGGATGTACAGTAACCGAATTTAAAGCATAAAATTCGGAATGATGACAACCGAATTTGGTGAAATAATTTTTTTTAAACAAATGGGAACAATTCGAATTTCTTTTAAGTTATTTTTTTTATCTTGTTAATTAAAAAAATTGGATTAAAAATAAGTAAATGAAAAAAAATACTTATTAATTTAAGTAATCTGAGTTATTAAAATATTAATAAATATAATAATCATTATATAAAATTGAAGAAGCAATGTATGTATAAATAAATTATTTTGATTTAATTAAAAATCTAAGAAGTAATATCGAAAGTTTTAAATATTAAAAAAGAATTGAAAAATAAAATATTGATTAAAGAATAATAAACATTTGAAGTTAAATGGGGTGATGATGCAATTTTCAATTCAAATTTCATGTAATGTGGAAGGATGTTGACGGAAAAGTAATACATTAATATTGGAATGTCAGAAAAGCAATAAGAGAATGATTAAATACTAAGAAATAATAAATATTGAAATTCAGACACTGTGTATCCGAATTTGGCAGTAGATAAACTCAATTTCGGAATCATGATTTCGGATGTTATGCATCTGAATTTCAAGTTAAAAAAATGATTTTTTTTTAATTTCATAGAATTTGAAAACGTGGCTTCCGAATTTTATGAAATTAAATTTTTTTTAAAATTTAATAAAATGTTGGATTGGTACACACTAAATTTTTATTAAACTTGTTTATTTTATTAATAAAAAAGATTTGATTAAAAATAAATTAATTAAAGGAAATATTTATTTAAACAATTTTATTTATTAAAATATTAATAAATATAATAATTATTATATAAAATAAAAACAAATAAATTAGTTTGATTTCATTAAATATCTAAGAAATAACATCAGAAACTTTAAGTATTAAAAAAGAAATAAGAAGTAAACTATTGATTAAAGAGTAATAAATATTTGAAGTTAAATTGGATAATGATGTAATTTTTTTAAACGGAAAAAATTAGTTTGCTTTAATTTTAATTTAATATAATATTTTAATTTAAATTAAATTTAATAATATAAAATATTTGTCTATATTTTTAAATTTATTTTATTTAAATAAGATAAAAGATTAAGCCAAATACTTTTAGAATTACAGTATATTATATTTTATAATTTTATTTCAATAGTTAGTTAAAAAAGATACGTATTTATTTAAATAATCTAATCTATTGAAATATTAATAAATATAACAATAATTATATAAAATGAAGGGTGTGAGGTATGTGAAAATAAATTATTTTAATGTAAGTAAAAATCAAAAAAGTAATATCAGAAGCTTTAAATAAACAAAAATAAGAAAAAAATCATTAATGAGTAAAAAATATTTAAAGTTAAATTGTGTTATGCTTGTTTAAGTAAAAAAAAAATTTGCTTTACTTCCATTCGAATTTAATGTAATATTTTTAATTAAAGTGAATGTGATTATGAAAAATATTGATAAATTTTGTTGAATCCATTTTATTTGAATAAGATAAAAAGTTTAGCCAAATTGTTTATTAATATAATCTGAAAAAAAAATTAAGCCAAATATATTTACGTTTATTCTATTTGAGTAAGATGAAATATTATTTGTTAATATAATTAATAATTTTAGTATAATTTATTCGAAGGTAATAGAATAGCATAATGTATATGTATTATTTGTTAAAAAATATTTGTCTAATAAATTTTTTTGATATTGAATATTTATTTTTTGTTAAATGGTTTGATTTAAATAACAATAAATTTTCAATAAAATTTGCATAAAATTTTATCAATTTCCTTTTCAACTTTTAAAATTATTTAATAATTGTTGACATAGGAAAATTTTTTTAAAGAAAATTAATAGTACGTTGGGATTAAATTATATTATTGTAAATATTCTAAATACATTTATAGCAAATGACTTCTAGTGCCACAACGAGGTCTTCTTCTTTCACGTCGTGGTCATTGTTGCCCTGATTGTTCTAGTTGTTGGTGCTCTTGTACTGTGAGATTTGTGTTTAAATCTATGGATGGAGACTGAGTTGGAGGAATCAGTTCATGCGATGTCATAAATCCTGATTGCGACGATCCTCCTAGCTCAAAGGAGTAACTAGTATACATAGCATTAAACGCGAATGTATCAAAAAGAATCTGCCCGAATGATCCAAAAGAGGGAGACAACTGCTGAGGGGTGTTAGAGGAAGGCGAAGGTGATGGCTGCATGCATGAAGAGGGCCCAATTCCACCAACGTCATCAAACTGGTCAGGTGGCACTGAATAAGAAGGACCAGGACCAGGTATACTAATATGTTCTTGAATTGGGGTTGGAATGTATGAAGACATACTGGGAATATCTCGTTGAACTGGACCCTGTTGTTGCTGACTATTTTCTCCAGTAGTGGGCTGTTAGGTCGATAGGTAACCTTGACGTCTTTTTCCTGGATGACCAGCAGGAATATGAGGTCTAGGAAGATCCAGCGCCTGGTCAGCTGGCTGAGAAAATAGTGACAATCGCTGCTCACCAAGAGCACGTAGTATATTGCTAGAGTCTCGACCAACAATATCACAAAAATTGGCAGGTAAAGGATCTTGTAAGTGCAGCCTATAAAGTCCCTCTGCTAAATTAGCCTAACGAAACAAAAGTGATAAGTTAGATATTGACATGTAAGAAGATAAGAAAACAATAATAATAAAGTTAATGAGTAAGAAAACATTGTACCGCATATCCAGTAGCAGCACTCAACCTTTGGATCCATCGACGCGTGCGTTGCCAATACCATCGCATGTACTCAGACGTCCGATCAAATGGCTCTTCAGTTACAGGAGACTGAGTTATCGTATTTCGCCATCCATACCATTGTTGGATGAAAGTACTATGCTCAGACACTCAGTTGGTCTGAGTTCTGCCCCGAAGTTGTAAATTATGGAGGGAGTCTAACTTGACTGGTTCTTGAGGAATAGGTTGATGACGATCAAATTGTCGTAGAACATGATCTGGAGCCACTCTATGATCCAGAAGCATATAAGTGGCATAGATGCTATCTAAATGTCTGGAGAAGCCAAACAGTACTCTGGAATTAATTCTTGCACTGCCTGCGGCTGGCATGGACGCCATATAATCTGAGAAAAATATTAGATAAAGTAGTAAGTAAATATCAAATAGGTAATTAAAAAAAATTATGCAAACCGAAGACCAAAAATCTAATACACACCTCATCATCTCTCATAGCATCTAGTAAAGCTCTATATAATCGCAGAGCTCTGACACTCGGGCGCGGAGGGCGTCCAACATTTTTTCATCTATTACAATGAATAAATATTTTAGTTAAATAATAGGTAATTACTAGAGTATTCCTCAATGAACAAATAGGATAGTTCAAACCTGAAACCAAGAGGTGGGAGTACAAGGTACTCCTCAATGCGAGGGTCAGGGAAAGGTGGTATCTCAGGTGCAAGCATAGGAAATCGATCCCATGCCCACAAATGTAGCAACGTTAAGCATCCAGCAATGCCACAATCACCCTTATAAGTTGCATTACACAGCTCCCGATAGAGATAAGCTAACACTGCAGAGCCCCAACTGCAACGGCCAGTTTGCTCAAAGTCATCCAATAAGGGTAGATACATTAAGTAAACTCTATAACTAGATCTATCTGGCATTAACCACCCCCCAATCATACGAAGAATGTAAGCACGAGTGAACTGGCAGACCGTCTCATCATCTGCATCTTCTGGTAGATGTGCAAAGTTCTGTGCCAACCAAGCGATAGAAAGTCGTTGTCCATCGATCTGATCAACTGGTGGTGTGGTTTCTAAAAGCCACTGGCATACCTCCGACCAATTGAAACTTGTCCCACCCACAACTGGGTCCCCCTCAACCGGCAGGCCCAATTGCACTGCTATGTCCTCGAGGGTAATTGTACACTCTCCTCGAGTGGTGTGAAATGTATGCGTCTCAGGCCGCCACCTTTCTACTAATGCACTCACAAGTGATGTATCATACTCAAATTGCCCAATTCGTGCAACACCATAAAAACCAGATTACCTTAAATACTCAACAATTGCTAAGGGTGGATCACTTAAACGATCGTCATGTAGAACTCGATGAGAGCGAAGTATTTGATCATCCTACAAATAGGAATAAATTATATATCAGAATAATTAAATGGAATAGAATATAATAATTAATATTTCATTCTACCTCACCATCCCAAATAGCCTGCGATATGTGTCGCTCCTATAGGTATAGAAGTGAAGCGTCCTCTGGGCCTGGATGAATAGGCTGGTCATCTCCAGCCATAACCACTATAAGACAAAAAAATATAATAAACTTATATGCATCGAACATAAATGTAAATAGTTAAAGCAGAATAACATATCACATAAAAGGCAATGCGTTCTAATATGTCATACAATTTTTTTTTTAACTTATACATATAGAAAATAAGTAATATAACATATTTGTAAACAATTACAATATTTTTATCCACTAATGAGGGGCAGAATGGCAGTGTGAGCAGGAGGAACGATTATGATCAATTTGTCTACACAAGCTGCACCTACTTGATTGTGTCGAGGTCCTAAAATCCATTTCATTTCTATAACGCGTTGAACGAGGTCGACCTCGCTCACAAAGCATTGACTGATCAGGGATTAACTTTGGACCATCTAGTTGTGGCCAATTTTCTTGCCCTCTAATAGGGTGAAATATGTTACTGTATGCATTTTGCATTATATCTAGTCGAAATACAGGATCTACAAATTGAAATGGCTAAAGAGCTTGCGATCCACATGCTACTAAAGCATGTTGGCATGGGTACTTCTCCACTTGGAATTCACCACAATCACAGGTTCGTTCAGTCAAATTCACCCTACAGCAACGACTGTATTGGCGGTTCATTTGATCATACGGCTCTTCAACTTCAAACAATGCAGCTTCTCGATTGAACATCCGCACAATACATGAATGGGATCGCTGAACATTTACTGCTATCCTCTTTATCAAGGTCTGTGAGTAAACTTGACCTGCATTAAGTTGAGCATTTATCTGCTGAGCACGCTGAACAAAATATTAGTTAACCCGATAATATGTAGCCTTTGCTATTCCTGAAATGGGTAAGGACCTGACCCCTTTCAAAATACTATTCATGCACTCTGCTAAATTCGTAATCATGTGGCCGTATCGTCGACCCTCAACATCATATGCACGGGTCCACTGCTCTTTGGGAATAGCCGTAATCCACCTACCTGCCTCCTCATTTATAGCTGCTATCTCATCTAGTTTCTCATCAACATAGCAGCGCTCATATGCATAACTTGTGTGACATGGTTGATAACTTTGCTATTACTTTCAAATCAACTAAAAAAATAAAAAATTTATGTAAAAGGGAGAGACATACCAATGTTCTTTAACTTTTGCTTTAAATCTGATGACTTATAGTGAGTATGGAAGTTACTTGCCACGTGACGAAGACAAAAAACATGATAACCATACGGTGGCTGCCAACCAGTTCGCTGCTCACCAACAGCTGACAGAATGGACGGATGTCTATCTAATATTAAACAAATACCTCGTCGTCCAGGTACCACTCGCCTGCGTAGATTACTTAAGAACCATGTCCACGCTGATTGTGTCTCTCCTTCCACAATAGCAAAGGCGAGGGGAACAATATGTCGGTCACCATCTTGTGACATTGCCATCAACAGTGTCCCCTTATATTTGCCATATAGAAATGTTCCATCGACTTAGATCATCAGCTTCAGATACTCAAATGCATGTATACAAGGCTTGAATGCCCAAAATACGCATTTAAACACAGAAATTAGCTCACTACTAGAGGTACTATAAGGAGATTGTTTTGTCACAAACTCAACATATGAGCCAGGCATGAAATGTTGTATTGCAGCCATCCACCCAGGCAATGCCGCGTCCGAGCTCTCCCAGTTACCAAAAGCAACAGCTGCAACTTTATGCTTTGCTCTCCATGCCTTTCTATAAGATATAGTATATCCGAACAAACTTCTCATTCACTCAATTATTTGGTTTATTGGAACATCAGGTGTTGTTGTTACCATTGCAACGATGCATGATGAGATAACATCAGAGTCCAATTTCGGATGATCTTGCGATATTGTGGCAGACAAACATGTATGTGGACCCCCATATCTTGTTATTTGCTAAAATGATCCCCTTCCACTACCTTTTTTACATGCTCGTACCCTCCATCTACAACTTTTGCCATAATGCACACACCGACATTCTTCATACCTTTTGCTCGTCAAATACAATTTGTGCCCTCACAAAATACAATTTCAATGCAAGACGCAATGCCTTCTGATTCGGATATTGTGCTCCTACATATAACTCTTGATTATTCATTTGTACTTCATTTCTCCCCTCCTCGAACTCATCACCCTGTGCTAAAGCCAAATTAACTTGTTGGAAGAATACAGCAGTAGGGTCAACAAACTGGGACACTGGTTCAACATCAAAGGCATCATCATCATCACCCTCATGCTCACTATCATATGCATCATCATCGTCATCACCAGTTTCATTGTCATCGTCTTCTTCATTATTGTCATAATCAGGATCAAGTTTTGCGTCATACTCATCTTCATTTTCAAAGTCTTTTAATACATTTTCTTCTGATCCAGGGGGAGAATGAGGATCATTATAGCTAATCATTTGATGAGAGGAACTCAATTGTGAGCTACCCTCTATTGGCGTCATTTCATATTGTTGAGTAAATCTAGGCAGATGATACAACGGATCATGTGAAGGCAACACATCATTGGTCGGATTTGCCTGGTATTCAATATTCAATTGTTGGTTAGTATCTGAGACATTCGCATACACCTCAACCGCATTCAACTGTGATGGGAAGCGTGAGTGTGATTGCCACATCCTCTGCACATCATGGTCATCTTCAAGTATAGTTGCTTGGTACCATATTGGATTTATTGTTGTTGGAAGTCTATATATCAAATCAGATATAACATGGGTATGGGAAAGTCGTAACTTTTGACCAATTGCTTGCTTTAATTCTTCTAAAGTACTGTTAGTGCTCACTGTTATGTATCTTGACATTGCACATTGAAATATCGTACCCTGAGTACTTTCATAAATTCTGCCGTTTGCATAAATGCAAACAATTTCATTCCTCCTAGCCATTTTTTTTCTCCAAATATCCTAATCACAGACATGTTCCAGATAATTACTTTAATCATTTCTTACATTTATAATAATTACCTTCTTACTTTAAGTAAACAAAATTTACTACAATTATTTTTTAATTATCTAAATTTTTTTTTTCTATTTCCTCCACCCACCCTTAACTACATTTCTTCACTAACTATATCATTTTGACCTTATTTATTATAAATACAAAAACTTTTAAACTTATTTTTCGAGTACCAAATAGTTTTGTTGTTTCCAATATTTCTCAAACAAAAAAATGTCTCTCATTGCCCTTATTTTAAATAATGTCTATAACATATTTTAAAACTTTTTCCTAACATATTTCTGAAAAATACTATAATTATTACATACTTCATCCTTTTTTCTACTTTTCTATTTACTTCTTTCATTATAAATTTATTTTTTCCCATTGCAAATAAAGAAGGCCAAAGTTTTCTTCATTCTTTACAATTACCAACAATTAAATTAACTTCATAATTTTTTGTATTTTGTATTTTTCCTCATTTTTCAAATTTCAAAAGTATTCCTCTATTTCAATTTTTTTTAAAGTATTTTTTCCTCAAATTCCTTGTTTTAACTATTTTTTACACTTTTTCCCTCCTTTCTTTTTTCTCATTTTTTCCATTATTTCCTTATGTTACCAATTTCTAATACATTCATCTTACTTGTTTTTTCCTTCTCACTTATTACCTTAATTATTTCAATAATTATATTTCTTTTATCCTTCTCTTATTTTAGCCATTCCTTTTTCTTCATTATTCTCCTTTTCTTTTATTTCAGTTACTTTAAACTAATGCCCTTTTGTTATCTCTAATATTCCTCAAGCATTCTTTTATTTTTTTTCCAAATTCATAAATTCTATTTCTTATTTCTTTCATGTCTTAAGCTTTTTCTTTCATTACCCTTATTTTTAAATAATATTTGCAACATTTTTTTTCACTTTTTTCTAATATATTTCTGAAGTATATTTTAATTAATTTTTTTCTTCATTATAAACATACATATTTTGTATATATATATATATACATATTTTTTTCTTTATTTTCATAACTATCAATTATTTACTTTTCCTTTATACCCTGTGCAATTTGTTTTCTTTATTTTTATTAACTTTTTTCACATATTATACATTTTTTCCTCCAATTTCATTTTATTTTCTTTTACTTTTATCATATTTATCTTCATTAATTATTTTTTTTCCTCCATTACAAACATACATATATTGTAAATATATATATATATATATATATATATATTTTATATAACTATCAATTGTTTGCTTTTCCTTTATGCCATGTGTAATTTATTTTTTCTTATTTTTATTAACTTTTTTTGCATATTATACATTTTTTTCTCGAACCAACCTTTTCTTCTTTTTTACTTGAATCATATTTACCTTCATTAATTATTTTTTCCCTTCAAATTATTTACCCTATTTAACAACAAATTATATTCACCTCTATTTTTATTATACTATTTAAATATTACAATTTTTTTATTTTATTTCTATTTTATTTCAACTACAAATTTTGATTCTATTTCTTTTGTTCTTCCTTCATTTGTTTTTGCCTCATAATATATTTAAACTAATACAACAAAATCATTTAAATATTAAATATTTTTTATTTTATTTCTATTTTATTTCAACTACAAATTTTGCTTCTATTTCTTTTGTTCTTCCTTCATTTGTTTTTGCCTCATATTATATTTAAACTAATACAATAAAATCATTTAAATATTAAAATTTTTTTATTTTATTTCTATTTTATTTCAACTACAAAATTTGGTTCTATTTCTTTTGTTCTTCCTTCATTTGTTTTTGCCTCATAATATATTTAAACTAATACAACAAAATCACTATTACCTACACAAATCCATTAATAACTCCTTCTTTTTCTTCTCAAGTGTATTTCTTAAATATAAACTAAATTCTACATCAACCATATGATAAATATAAATATATATATATATATATATGATATCAAATAATTCTATTAGCATTATTTTTATCTGAATATTTCAAACTATATATCATAATTATAATAAATATTAAAATCAGAAGTAATAAAATATTTTATATACCTAATATAAAATGCAACAAATATTTGCTCCTTTGTAGTCTTTCACCTCAAATCTTTAAATTTCATCAGCAACAGATAAAAGGGGAGATAGAGAAATTTTACTGAGAGCTGAGGGAGAAAAGTTGAGGGAGAGGAGCTAAGAGAGTGTAGCTTCATAAATAAAGGGAAATGTGAGCTGCGTCCATGGAAATCAGTATATATAAGAGGAGTAAATTTTTTTTTTATCTGATGATTTATCAACAATTTTTTGCAACCAATCAAATGCCTTCGTAATATTCATCATCCTCTTATATCGCGCCACGTGGCATTTTTAAAACTGGCTAACCGGTCAAAATAGTACCGGTCAGCATGCGCCTAGCCTGGCTAAGCTGAGCCTAGCCAGCAAGCCTGAATTCGGAGTCAAAGACTCCGAATTCAAACCTGCCACGCTAGCCTGGTAGCGTGCCAGGCTAGCTGTTGAATTCGGAGCCTCTAGCTCCGAATTCAATGATGAATTCGGAATTCAAATGAATTCGGAACCTCTGGTTCCGAATTCAAATGCAATTTGGAGCCAGAGACTCCGAATTTTCGAAGTTTATTGCCTTTTTGTAATTTTTTTTTCTCCTGTTATCCTTTACGCAATTTTTCTTCTTTTTATTTCTTCTCATTCAAAATTATCGTGGATATTGCACATGCATTGAATCCATTGCATTTTTCGCATCTGTAATTATTTTTCTTTTATTAAATTTGACATTTTTATTTTAATTATAGTTTATCTTTATAATAAGGCTCAAAATAAATTTATCTTTAATTTTGAGTTTATTATTCAACATTCGTGAAAGTTGCTTGATTATCACTTGATCACTTTATAATATTTTATATTTACATATTAACAAAAATAATCACATAAATATTAAAATAATAAATAATTTTTAAAAATATCTATTTATAATATTAAATGTTTTTAAGGTATTGTAAAGCTATTACTAAAATTAATTCAATAATTTCAATAACAAGCATGGAAGATTATAAAATGGTTCAAAGTATAGCTGACTTATATTCATTAACAAACTTTATTTATCATTTTAATGTTTACATGATTATTTTTATTAAAATTAAAAATCAAAATATTATAAGACAGTTAAGTGTTTATAGGACAAATTACATAAAAATTGAATAAGACATATTGAATCATAATAAGTTAAATAAATTTTAAATCAAATTGCAAAAAATCTCTCAGTTGGAAAAGAGAAGGACCTAATTCCCTCTAACCAAAAGGACATAAAGCTTATGTTTTATTTTGATATAAAATAAAAAAGAGATAATAAAGAAAAATAAGAGATAAAAAATGAAAAATCAATGTTAAAATAAAAAGATAAAATATTGTCTTTTCTGCTTAGGTTGTGCTCGCAAAAAGTTTAACATATAATAATCATATAGAGCCTAGCGAGAAAGAGCACTCGCGATAAATCATTTTTGTTCATCTATGATAAAAGCAAAACCTTAATAACATGTTCAATAAATGTTAAAGATAAGATTTATTTTTAACTATTTATTTGTTTTATGTTGTTACTAGTGTGATGATGAAATATTTATTTATTGTTGTATATAGTTATTATAAGATGTTATGATCATGAAATAATGCATTATATAGCTAACATTATCATGAGTTTTTTATTGTCATTATTATCTATTGAGAATTATATATACTTACTATTTTTCATGATGTGTTTAGTTAATCATGACCACCATTCATTTGACTTTCGAAATAGTAGTGATGTGGCTTGATATCCTGTTTGTAGGTTCCACACCCATCTTTTCGGACCAAAGGTTATAGAGTAAAATGTGACCAAATGTAATAACATATAAGGAGGGATACTTTTGTACATATTAAAGGATTTCCTTACAATTTTCGTAAATAAATAGGGAGATCCAAGTAAATGGAAGAATCCATATTGTAAACTCCCTACAAACAAATGACATGGAATAGAAACCTTTGACCTTGTCACACCCGAAAATGCGACCGCGTGGCGCCTTTAAAAGAAATTCAAATTAAAAGTAAAAATGGTTCAAATAAATAGAGTTAAAAAAAAAATGGGGTTCAGGAGTCGCCACCAAAATTTATTTTTGAAAAAGCAAAACTTTGGAAAAGCCTTTTTTAGTTTGAAAAATAGTTTGCGAACTAGATAATGGATTCGGGAGTCGATTGTGAGTGGGGAAGGTGTTAGGCACCCCACTATACCCATTCCTAAGAACGATTACTCTAAGTCAGTTATGCAAGATCAATATGGCCTCTATTCTATTTTAATTCTCCCTAACCAATCACATGCAAAGAATAGAAGAAAAAAATTTAAAGAAATAAAATTAAAGAGAAGAAAGAAGCAAAACAAAAAAAAATTCAAAAAATAAATAAGGAAAAAGGAATAAAGTAAAAATAAGATTAAAGAAAATAAAATTAAGAGAAAATGGTTATTTACAAGGCACAGACTTGACCTAAGATAAAAGCCTAGGGTCTACGTACCCTTTGAAAGGGATCAAAGTCCACGTAGTTTGACCGAAAATTGTATTTGCTTTACGTGTGGTTTTTTTTTAATTTTTTGTTTGTTTATGTGTTTTTTATATTTTTTATCTATGTTTTTATATTTTTTAATTTTTAATTAATTTTTCCCTCTTATTTTATTAATTTGTTTTTTATTCTTGTCTTTTTCCTCTCTCTTTTTTTTGTTTTTCTATTTGTTTCTCTCTTTTTTTGTTTATTTTTATTTTTGTGTTCTATTTTTCTTCTCTTTGTTTTAAATTCGATTTTTTTTAATTAATTTTTTTTTGTATATTTTTGTTTTTGTGTTTTTTTATTATTTTTTACTTTTTTTATTTTTGTTTGGTTTTTGGTCTTTTTTTTTTTGTTTCATTATTATTATTTTTTTAGAAGAGAAAAAGAAAATAAAAATCATTTTAGACTTTCACCAAGAAAACAAGTTGAAAATTGATTTGTATGTCTTAATATGTGAGAGCTAAAATAATCTCATTTTCTTTACCATCTTCTCTTTTTTTTTTCTATTTATTTATTTATTTATTTGATTTTTTCTTGTTTTGAAACACCTTTTTCAATTTTTGCAAAACATATATTTACTTTTAATTTTATTGAACGAAAATTAGAGAAAAGCTCTAAAGTTTACAAAAAATTTAATCAATTTTTGCTTATCATTTTTTTATTTTTTTATTTTTCTTTTTCTTTGTCTTTTTTTTTTGTTTTTATGAAATATAATTTTATTAAAAGACACTTTGAGAAAAGTTCATAAGTCTCAAAAAGTTTAATTCTTATTTACTCTTTATTTTTTGTTGGGTTTCGTCTTTTTTTGAAAATATATTTTTTGTTAAATTTAAAAAAAACCAATTTGACTTTGACAATTGAAACCTAAAATTTATTAAAGTATAAATTTGAGACCCAAATAAGTATCAAAGAGGCTTATTGCTTCACATAGTCCATTTGGTTTATTCCTATATGCCTGAGGGGACAAAGAATCCCACACGACTATTCTAAGAAATGACGTGATAAAGGAAAAATGAGATAAAAGAAAATTTACAAAATACCAACTTGTGAATGTGTGTGATTTGTGTATGTCCATGATTCATTATTTTTTATATACAACTTTCATTATAAAAAGGAAATAAGAAAAGAAGCTACATAAAGAGTCGATGAACCTCTTCCTCCCTGTTGTTCTCAGTCTTCTTTGTCTGCAATGGAAAAGCTCCCAAATGTTCTTTCCACCGATTTAACTTAGTCTCCACCAACTCACGCAGCCACATACAAATGCAATGAAACCATTTTTGAAGTCAAAGCCAATCCAAAGTTCAAAAACCCAAAAGCATTATCATGCATGAGATTTAAATTCATATCACAACAAAATTTTTCTTTGCAGGAGTTTAGGTGCTTTGAAACTATATTCCACAATTCGGCAGAACCAAATTACTTATAATCCTCTCTTAAGGGAGCCTCGAAGTTTGTCAAGGCAAAAGGCAAAGACAGATCATCATTCAAAACTCAAATTCCTAATTCATGGCAAATCAAGATTCAGGCCAATCGAAATTTCAGATTCAAAAGTACGGCATTTGGAATTCTGAATGCCAACATAGATGAACGCATTAAGGTTATTCATAAATTGCTATCAATGTTGCCTTTAAAAGGCTTTCTATATCAACTTTTATGAACCAATGTGATCAGGAATAAAATTCAATACAAATGACCGTTCAAGAATAGACTCTTCCCAATCAGACCAGTGATTAAAACCGCGGTTAATCATAACTTTCTCCCTTTCATATTCCACGGTCAATCATGAGCAATATGTGCAATCATTCCCTTTTTTTTTTTTTTAAATTCGAAGCTATACTAGCAAATAATAGACAGGGTTAAAGCCAAAAAAGAAAAACCAAAATAACCTTACAGCGAGGAGAGAACGTGACCAACAATGCAATAGTATAAGTAACATTCATAATCATCAAGATCAAGCCATATTTCTTCATGGAAGAAAATGAGTGGCCATGTTTGCATGGGAAATAAACTCTAACTATTCTGGAAAATTAAACCTAGATGCAGAAACAGTCTCTATTATATGAGAAATGAATAGGGGCAAGGTCTACATTAGACTCTCCTAATGATCGGACCAGAACCCCACTAGATGCAACACTTGCTCAATAACATCAAGAGCACACAGAACACTAATGAGCTCTTATCCTCCCAATAGATTATGCAGCAAGTGTTTTCAATCACGTAGCAAAAAATGGACTTCCATCATCCTAGAGCTAAATCGAGGCATTCAAGGGGACGAACTACTTTGACATATTCATGTAAGATTAAAATCCATTCTCCACAGACTTTAGATCATATACAAAACAAAAAGAAGCTGATACTTTAGCATCTAGAATAGAACTCATACACAGCTTCGTGGTTTCAGAATCGAAAACGGGAAACACAAGAAAGATACCTCTCAGATTCATATTTCTGGACTCACAAAGCTGAGTGGATCTTCTTCCTTGATAAATCCCAATGCTATTGAGTCCCGAATCTACACTTGAACTTGATTTGATTTCTTCTCTTGGTCTCCTCCACTACTGGTTCTAGATCCTCCTTCTGCCTTCAGTCCAGAAATGGCTTGCTATTGTGGCTATGCCTAGATCCCCTCGAGTCTCCTCTGCTAATGTGTCATCGTGCTCCTACATCTATTGCTTGTTCGTCTCCTTGCACTCTCCTTATTCTCTCGGTCTAAGCGGTTGACTCCCACGCATGATGGAGAGAGGCTGTCTGCCAGAGAGTTCTCAGAATTCGTCACTAACCGTCGTTTGCACAATCCGAAGAAGGATGCCCCTGTTTCCACCTTGTTCCCCCTCTCAAAATTGAAAAACCCTTTAGTGAGTTCCCGAGAGGTTCTCTCTCTCAGTTCTCTTCAAGCCTCTCATTCTCGACCTCAGATTCTCTCTCTTCGATCTGAAAATCCTTTCGCCCCCTCCTCTCGAAAGCCTCTTCTCTCAATCTCCCTTTCAAGCTCTTTCCTCTTTCTCCATTTTTCTGAACCTCGCGTTTCTCTCCCTCTCACCTTCGTGCTTTTACTCTTGGCCCCTCCCTCGGCTTGGCTTCCCCGTGGATTCGGGGAGAGGCACGCCGGGGAGGGAGCGTCTCCTTTGGCTTTCCTCCCTCTGCCTCACCCTGTTCTCTTCTCCCCCTCTCTTGCTTCTGTGTCTGTCTCTTTTCGTTTGTGCCTCTCTCTATCTCCCCATCTCAGCTCCCTCTTCCCCGGTTCTCCTCAATTCGAATCGGAGAAAATGATCCTCCTCCCTTGCTCCTTCTTCCTCGATTTTTTTTCGCTCTCTTGAGTCTCTCCCTCTGATCCGGAAAGCTCCCCCCTGCTTCCTTTTTCGTGTTTCTCTGTGTCTCCCTGCCTCTCTGCTTCCCACTGGCGCTGACATCTCCCTGGCTCTCTGCTTCCTCCTGGCGCTGGCCAGATGCCCGATGGTACTGGGGTCAACGATACGGTAGGGTTTAGGGTGAATGGATCCGAGTTGGGCTTCAGAAGGGGATTGGGCAGGGATTTAGCAGAAATGGGCTAAAGCTATCTCTTTTTTTTCTTGTGGCCTTGGGGTTAATGGGCTGGATTTTAAAGAAATGGGCTGTGGGGTTCTTTTGAACCTAGGCTACCCCTTTTTTTTTTTTTACCTTTATTGGTCTGAAAGCTCATTGTTTTTTTTTTTTCATTTGCTAATGGGCTTGGAGAAACTAAATTTTTTAGGCTAGGGTTTGGTAAAATGGGCCTGCATTGGGGGAAGGAGATTTGGGCTTCAGATTGCCCCTATTTTTCCTTTTTTTCTTTTTTTAATCTCTTACAATTTTATCTTTTATCTTTTTTTTTAGGCTTTGGGCTTTTTTCTTTTTTTCTTTTCTTTTTCTTTTAATTTTTTTCAATTGTTTTGTTTTCTAAAGCTTTTAATTTATTTTTTCATTTTTTTTGGTTTTCTTCTAATTCCTATTTTCTTTCTTTTGTTCTCTTTTTTGGATTTGTATTTTTGCTAATTTGATTTTGTTAATTTTATTATTTTTGTAATTGGTTCGGACAAAATACGGTGTTCACAAACTTCTTTTGGTCCTTTCTTTGTATGTTTTAATTTCTTAGTTCTTTTAATTTCTTAGTTCTACATGAACTAAAAACTTACAACAAACTCACATAGACTACGAGCCCATGATGAAATAGTTATTTGCTCCTGTGGGTTGGGTGTTCATGACAAATATCTTGCCCTAATTGAAGACCTCTTAACTAACTAAGTAAATTTTACATGAACGGTATATGAAAAAGTTTCATTATTTATTTTCTTAGAACTATATATCCCCAGTGAAGTATTATTATTGATCTTTAATTGCCTAGCTCTTGAAATTTCATAGTTTCTTTATTATATCCACATGATAGTTTATTTTTACAATGAGTCATGCCATCATTATTTTGATTAGTAAATCACTAATTTTCTTTCAAATACTAGTACGTGTTTTTGACTTGTTCTTTCTTGGCCATAGTTTGCTCACTTAATGCCACAACTCACCTTTTTAGCATTTTACAAGTTTTAGGTGGTAGCATCGGCCTTGGCCCAATCTCATGGTGTAGATCGGTAGTACTCCATTGGAATGTCTCGTTTTGTTCATGAGCAATATTTCTTAAATAAATTGTACTTGTTGAATTATTTGTAATTAGTGTAGCTTTATGATTCTATAAGCAAGATCTCCCATGCCTGTATAGATTAGAATAGTTATTAGAAGTTGAAAGTGAAGCTCTCCTTATTGTTTTGCTATTATTAGGTTGTTGTACAAATTTCAAAATGTCTTATTCGCTGGGGACATTCTGCTAAAATTTTTACGAAAAATGAAAGTGAGTTAATTATGATATTAAAGGTTCTAACTTAATGAAGTGAATTTTAGAATGAGACCTTTCTTTTACTAGCCTTTCAATTAGACCAGAACGTTAAATTCTATATCATTGCTACAAATCCAATGCCTTCCCTCCATACAGTAGCCAAGGCTGCTTTCTCTTACCAATTTCGTTCACCATCAAGTACCTTTCAGCTCGAAAAAACCAATCAAATGGTTCGCCTCTGGTAAAAACGACCATGGACCCAATCACGGCTACCTTTAATATTCCTAGTCTTTTCTCCATCTCACAGATCTTCTCCAACATTCCCACCTAATTCTCCATTACGATGTTCATTGTTTTGGGAAGATTTGCTTTGATACCATTTTGTTAGGAAACAACTACCCTAACTATGGATACAATGGAATTAATTATAAGAAAATGATATAATAGATTCGAGGGTTGAGGATGTCCCATTTTATCCATCTCCCTTTGCCCTCACTCCTTACTTATCTCTACTATCCTAACCTATCATCTTCTAGAAGTTCTCTTGGCCTCTACGTGTTCCTCACTCACCATATTCTCCAATCAATTATTCAACCAAGCCAGTCAATCCTTGCTGCCCAGTTCCCATTTAACAGCAACATGTCTCAAAATTTGGGGCTATAACAGTCACCTTGAACAGTACTCATAGATCACCAGATGCAACACAGTGCAAGACATATAAACCAAGCAAATTTGCCGAGGCAATGTTGACAACACTCACAATGGGAGACAAGTGACCGTTTTCCCGCTGCCTAATGTCTCGGCTTACTTAGACATACACATATATATATATATATATGGAGTCACTTGCCATAGAGTTCAAACATCTTTAAACAGATACATAAAACAAACAACCTAGAAGGATTGATACAACGAACTCCTTTCCAAGGCAAGGCATGCCCTTTGTATTGATTAGTTTGTTCAAGGTCGCAGCATTAAATACTAAACGTACACAGCATAAGGAATGTACTTCATTATGTAGCTTTCCAAGAAGAAAGTGGTAGAGCGTCAGATTCCTTCCATGTAGCTATTCCAGTGCCATATCTATCACCCTTGATGACATCAGCAGCAGCAAAAGACTCCAGCTCTGTCAATTCTTCTAGTGTATGCTTAACTGACAAAGCCCCAATGTTTTGATTCAAGTTCTCAATTTTGGTGGTTCCAGGTATAGGGCATACATCGCTACCCTGGTGATGAACCCAGGCCAATGCTAGCTGGCACGGTGTGCATCCCTTCTTTGTAGCCATTTCATTAACCCTCTCAAATATAGTTTTATTGTGCACCAGGTTTTCGGATTGGAATCTAGGCAGATGCTGCAATGAGGTAAAATACATACACGGATAAGATTAAATATAGATATTGAACTATCAATGATGGACATTTTAAATATGGATATAGAATTGTTTCCCTCATTTACATTGAAATAAAGTGTCAGATAGGACAAATTACATATATTATATATCAGCACCAGGCCGCATAAGTCTGTCACAGCATGTTATGAGATTACATATATTATATATCATAACATTTTACATTTTTCAACCTTATTTTCTGTTTTTATCTTTTGTATCCATTACCTCATAATAGACACAATGTTCATACAATTGTACAAGGTACCACATAATAGATATAAAGTGAGTAAATAGGTATATGTAGCTTGTTAATAAATATATCTTGTCTCTATGTAAAACATGCTAACAACCTCAATATCCATCCCTAAGATTTTGAACTAAAATAATATATAAATGTTATCTGCAGTACACTTTGATCATCTCATATGTTGATTCTGTGGAATGAAACAAAAAACAGTAATTTTTTTTCCTTTTTCCAGGATTAGTCTTTATATTTCACAATTCCTTCCATGTTTTCTCACCAAAAATAGTTAAGAGGGAAAAGGCTATGGGGGGATTTCTCACTTAGAGAGCCAAGCACTTGAGCACCAATTTTGCTATTATCTTCACAATTTATCCAGTTTCTTAAGTATGTATGCTTTTAGACAAACTGATGCTAGATATATGCGTAATATATCTTCTCTGTACCCAAGCCCATGCCACATAATAAGACAGCTCCCTGGTTCTAATGATATTACATTTAGATTTAGGAGGAATTTCTAGGATTTTGCCAACTGTTTCCCTTTTTAGTACAGGTTGTTTAATACATCCATTCAGCTTCTATGATTTGGAAGCAGTTATTATACTCATATCATGCCTTAATAGTCGCAGTCAATTAACTTATATTAATAACATTAATAATTCGTCATGCTTTAGGTTGTATTTCATCCCATTGGATTATCATGTAAAGCGGCATTAATACTTTAAACTTGCTACTCATAATTTGAATTATTTTATGAGCTCAATCTACTGGGATGGTACGTAAAACAGCAACCTGGAGATGTATTTTAAGATCAAGTGATCTCTATTTTGGAAGAAAAAATTAGGTTCAACTGGTCTCGTATGAATTGAAGAAAACGAGTACTTTGGACATTAATTTAAATGATTGAGTTACTTATTTCCCTTTTAAAAACATGATTATGGCCTACATACAAGACTTGGTCCTGTTTAAAGCTCTCCACTGTCTTCACTAGCAACAATTTATGCTGTGACGCCTTATTACTGCATGAAATGCCAAATTGTTCTATGGGAGAACTGCAAATGGTGAACATATATCCACTATGTTGCACAAAGCTTAAACAAGCCATTATGCTGATTCTGACTATGGTGCATCACGAAATTTCATGTATTTAAACATCTCCAACTAGTGAATGCAATTGTTGTATCATGCAGATATAATTATAAAATCCACAGGAAAGAAAATTAATTAATTCATCAATGACATTTAACTGTCATTCAATCTTTAATGGTAAAACTAAAACTCAAATTTCTGAGGACAGATAAGGTCAGAGATAGTTGTCAATGATTGACTCTCACATTCAAGGGCCTTGAAATAATACCATTAGCAGCTAGGCTTGTTTATTATGACAAATGCAACCATATTGCATGATGTATATTTTTAGTAACAGGAATGAACACAAACCTTTCGAAAGTCATTCTGTGAAATGTTTTCAACCAACTTCGTTCCTGATGAAAAGAATCCTCGCCCAAGAGGACTATATGCTACAATTCCAATGCCAAGTTCCCTGAGAATATCACAAATACAAAATTATAGGTCTCAAAGCTAGACGCTCATTGTTTATCAAAAGCCCTAAAAGAGATAAGTGATAGATATTAGATATTATAATTAGAATTTTTTCATAGTTCAAACCTCACCTGCAAGTTGGAATTATTTCTTCCTCCACATCTCTTGTCCATAAGGACCACTCCAACTGCACGGCTGTTATAGGATGAACAGCATGTGCTCTTCTGATGGTTGAAGCTGAGGCCTCAGACAGACCAATGTATTTTATTTTTCCCTCCTCAACAAGTTTTTTAAGTTCCCCAATCTTACAATAAATAATATGGAAAAAAGTTAACAGTTATAAATCATAACTGTAGATTTTTATATATGTGAACAAATTAAAAAAATTATAGAACATCTTAATTTTCATTCTCTAACAGTAATATCATGCAAATGTTGAAATGGATGCATGTCAGTTACTGACCAATTGTGTGTTCCATGCATCAAAGTTGCGTCTCTTTCACAAATATGTTGTAAGAGATAAATCGGAGATCGACAAAAGCACTCTTTACAAAG
Source organism: Erythrophleum fordii (assembly GCA_032878935.1). NCBI lineage: Eukaryota > Viridiplantae > Streptophyta > Magnoliopsida > Fabales > Fabaceae > Erythrophleum > Erythrophleum fordii. Next base: position 21,732,927 of record JAVQMF010000054.1, on the reverse strand, counting down.
AAGCACAGACACACCTTCATAGAGAAAACTGAAATTCTCATATAATGAGGTATACAAAGATAGCCAATGACCTAAGAGCTTTGCACCAAACTCAATCTTTAAGATAGGGTGAGCTTGGTATATTTGGGTTTGATTAGTATCCCTTCCCATACCCCATTCCCCATTCCTTACTCATTGGGTCATGGACCTCCCATGTAAGCCCCAAAAAAAAAGTATAAGATAAACTGGAGTGAACTGGTCAACTGTCAACTCTCACACACAGAAAATGGTACAGATGGAGGCAAGGAAGAAGAAAGGGCTTCTTGATTCCACAAATTATTGAGGAAAGAAAAGTGTTTCTTAGCCTTTTATTCCAACTAGCATGACCAAAATGGCAACAACATAAAGAAAATCGAATATAATATTTCATTATCATAAAGATTAAGGCACCACCACATGATCACGCAGCATACTTCTACAACTTATGGAGAAAAAATTTTGCTTCAAAAATTTATCTTGTGTTGTGAAAAATAAGTAAGGATTTCCATATTTTCATGAACCAATGTGAGTAAAGAAACTAGTTTATTAGAGTAGGATTCATTTTGGAATTTGGAATATAGGTATACTTCTAGGTAAATTAATGAAAATAATAGATAGCATGATTAAGAGGAGGATTAATTTTATATACTTACAAGAAACTAAATCGGTAAGAGAAAAAGTGAAAGAATTAAACACCTCAAGTTTTAAGCTTTAGTACACAAATAAGGCTAAATTTAGAAATGGGATAGGTATAATTATGAATAAGTATTAGAAGAATGTTGTGGTGAATGTAAAAAGGTTAGGAGATATAATTATATTATTAAAATTTGTAGTGGAAAGAGAAACTTTTAATGTTATTAGTACTTATACATCATAAGTAAGCTTTGAAAAACACCACGAGGTAAAATTTTGAGAGGACTTAAAAGATTTAGTTCAAGGAATACCATTAGAAAAAAAGATTTTTCTAGATGGGGATCTTAATAGTTATGTGGAACATGCATCTAGAGGTTATGAGAGTTCGTACAAGGGATATAGTTTAGAAGAAGCAAATACGGAGGGTAAAACTATTTTAGGCCTTTCATTAGCATTCAACTTTACAATAACTAATACTTGTTTTAGGAAGTGTAAGGGGTATCTTATCACATACAAAAGTAGAGGAATATGCTTTCAAATTGATTTCTTTCTAATAAGGAAAGTGGACAGAAAGCTCTACATGGATTGCAAAGTTATACTTAGAGAGAATTTGACTATCCAATATAGAGTCTTAGTTATAGATGTTTGAGTTAAGAAGACCAAGATAAGATTTCAAGGATCAAGTGGTGGAAATTTTGGAGAAAGGGCCTTGGGAAGCACAAGGTAGTGCTAACGATATATGGGACGAGATAACTAAAGAGATTAAAAAAGTAGCAAAAAAGATACTCAGTGAATCAAGAAATTTTGGACCTACGAATAAAAAATTTTGATAGTGGGATACAAATATGCAAGATAAAGTTGAGGTTAAAAGAAAATATTATAAAGCATGACTTTTGTGTAAAAGTGATGAAAATTAAAAAAAAAAAAACATAAAGTAACTAAGAAAGTAGTGAGCAAAGTGAGAGCTTGGACACTTCGATTATACCAATCCTTAGGTGTTAAAATTGGAAAAAGAAATATTTACAAGCTAGCTAAAAGTAGGAAAAGAAAGACAAGAGATGTAAACTAAGTAAAATGTATTAAGGTAAAGAAAGGAAAGTCTTGGTCACAGAACAAGATATCAATGAAAGGTGAAAAGGTTGATTTCATATGCTATTTAATAAAGGACATTAGATCCTATTACATGTACATTTGGATAAGGTACACACTAAAGAAGAGGATCAAAAGTATATCTTTTATCAAAAAATTCAAGAGTTTGAGATAAAAGAAGCATTGAAGAGGATAGAGAATAGCAGAGCAATTGCATTGAATAATATATTTATTGAAGTATAGAAGGATTTAAGAGTGACAGACATAAATTGGCTAACAAAGTTTTTTAACGAGATTATGAGATCTAAGAGAATGTTAGATAAGTAGAAGAAAAGTGCTTTAATTCATATTTATAAGAACAAGGGGCACATATAAAATTGTGTAAATTATTATAAAATTAACCTCATAAGTCACACTATGAAGTTATGAGAGAGAGTGATTAAACGGAGATTAAGGCAATAGATTCACATTATAGAGAATCAATTTGGTTTTATGCCAAAAATGTCAACTATGGAAGCGATATACTTGCTGTGAAGATTGATAAGAAAATATTGAAGGAATAAAAAAATTTACACATAGAATTTATTGATTTGGAAAAGGCATATGATGGGGTGCCAACAGAGGTTTTGTGGAAGGCTTTGGAGAAAAAAGAGTTCATATTATTTATTTTCGATTAATCCAAAATATGTATGATGAGATTACAATTAGTGTGAGAGCAAAAAGTGAGCACACAAAATATTTTTCGATAACTATTAGTTTACATCAGGGGTTAACTTTAAGTTCTTATCTTTTTACTTTAATAATATATGTACTTACTAAATATATCCAAGAGTCAATGTCACAATACAACTTTTTGCAGATGATATAGTCTTAGTTTGAAAATCGAGAGAGGAAATGAACAAAAAATTAGAGATGTGAAAACTAGCTTTAAAAGCACATGGATTCCATTTAGTAGAAGTAAAACAGAGTATCTGAAATATAAATTTAGCAAAAGGTGCATTAATTTTAGCATAAAAGTGAAAATTAAAGAACATACCATATTACAAACCATACGGTTTAAATATCTTGAATTCATCATACAATATAATAAGGAAATAAAGGAAAATGTAAAATTTAAACAAGTTAGATAAAATGGAGGCACTACAAAAAAAATTAGCTTTTAGTGGCGACAAGAGTCACGGCTAAAAGTCATTATATCGTCACTAATTAATTTTAGTGGTGACACTTGCTTCGCTACACTACTCCAATAACACTAAATATTTTTAGTAGCGACAAAAACTCGTTATTAAAAATCAATACTAAAAGTATATAACAACAACAAGTGTCGCAACTAAAGCTTAATACAATTTAATTCGAACAAAAGTCGCCACTAATTTAGTGGCGACAGTCACCACTAAATATACACAGTCGCCATTAAATCTACATATTTAGTGGCGACACTTTCCTTGTCACTACTAAATCTATACATTTAGTGGCGATCGATTGTGACTATAAGGACACTTTTAGTAACGATATGTCATAGCTGAAAAGAAATTAGTGACACAATCACTTTTGCCACTAAATATATTTAGTGTTGACCTATTGTGTGAGTAAAATATTGTATTTAGTAATAACATTAAAATCGCCACTAAATATGTACATTTAGTGGCGACATTAGTTGTCACTGTAAATACGCTTTTAGTGACAATAATTAAGTATTGCTAAAGATATTTAATAACAACTCATTATTTGTAAATAAAATATTATAATTAGTAACAACAATATAACCACTGCTAAAGACTTGTAGTGGTGATACTATAGTCGTCACTAAAGATATTTAGTGGTGACAAATTGTCACAAAAATACAAAATAACATAGCTAATGTAGCTAATAAAGGTTTATAGCCACGACATTATGTCACAATTATTATCGTTACAATAAAGTTTTAGTAGCGATATTATTTCATTACTTAACATGTTTAATAGCAACTTTTTTTTTGTTGATACACAGGCATAGCACCCTTCTTTTTACTATTTTAAAAATGAATATTGTACATTAAAATTTGATTAACATTGAATAAAATTAAAACAATAAATAAGATACAAAAAGCAAAATTTATAAATAACAATTGATGTCTATAATAAAATTGAATGTTTAACATAATAAAGTTCAAAAAGTTCACAACGATATAAATTTCATAGAAGATGGGGAAAAAAAGTTTCTAAACCTTATTGGCAGTCAAATGATCTAAATAGCAACATCTTTGTCATTGTATACAAGCCATGAGTTGAGTAGACTTAAAGCACCACTACATCAACATTAGGAAGCTGACATTGCAATCTTCTCTAAAATGCAACCTCACGCATAGCTTTGAACTCAACCTGTAAATACATATAAAGATATTTTATCATCCATTGCTTTCCTCTGCAAAAGGCAATGTCATTTTGCTAAAAAAAAAGTTCACATGTTGCATAAGAGATTTTAAATTCAAGACGTAAAACGAAGTCTCCAATAGATGATATGTGAAATCAAGAGCTCACATAAACTCCAAAACACATAAAATACCAAAATTCAACATCAATTCAATTACCAAAAATTTTAAAAACAAATAATAATAAAAGAAACATGCATAACAAGATTTGGAGGCTCCAACATGTTTATTGTAGTATGTTGAAAGGAAATAGAAAAGCACTTATATAAGTTATATCCCCTCGTTTTGAAAATAGGAGTGCGAACTACAAAACTTGATAGCATAAAAGTTTTATGCAAAGATAGGACCCTTCTCAACAACCAATCAAAGGCATGGAAAAAAATTCATCATTGTCTTTAGTTACATTCCTTTACACAAAATTGGCATAAAAGAATTAATATATTTAACAAAAAAGTACAAGTAGATAGAATTTAAATGACTTTAAGCTCAATTTCAATATCAAAATCAAATTTAAACCATGTTCAAACACTACTAAGACAAGAAACATTACCATCTTGGATTTTGCCCCAGCATGTTTACCTGCTAAAAATCAAGCTTAAATCATGCCAAAACATAAACGGAATAACAGTGGGTATAAAGCAAATTCAAGATTCGAACCAAGATAAATAAAAATGCTTAAAAAATTCTTAGGACAGCAGTGTTATTTCAAAAGGCTTAGAGATCTTTGTAAAATAAGTAACCAAAAAAGAGAGTAGCAATTTAACCACCACACATCAAAAGAGTACAATTCAAGTTATGCATATAAACCAATATAGTAAACAAAATCCAATGGAAATCAAAATTTCACCACTAATTCTAATATTATTAGATTTTCATGAGCAGAATCATGATAAGGAACTGGTATGAAAGAGGAGGCACAAACCTCTCATTCTCCACAAACTGATATAAATAACAAAAGAAAAGGCACAAACCTATCATTATGCAAGATGAGGTTGGCTTTTCAAGTCTAAAATGTAATAGCAGAATATTTTAGGATGAGAAACTAACCTTCAATGGGAGATTTTGAATCTTGTTGCTGAATCTTAGGTCGAAAAAGTGGCTAAGAATCTCTGAGAAGAGGGAGACTTTTTCTTTTCCTTTACTCTAGGTTCTTAATGGCTTTTCATGGCTAAAGTGTTGGAGTGTGTTAAAACTTTTTAAATAAGAGATCACAAAAGAAAACAAAGGGCATGGAAAACCCATAACAAGATTTTTGGACGAATATCTTCAAATATTGCATTCTTATAACACTAAAACCAAGAGCAAAGAAAGGGATTAGATAGTAGGTTTGACCCAAAAAATGCAGCATTGTATAATCAATATTCAATGTTAAATAAAAGGAGACGATTACCATAATAAGAATATATATGCATAAATAATCTTAAGACACAATGGTTGGTATTGGTTTTCTAATATTCCATATCATAATAATTATCATTCTAACTGAAAGTTGGTGTTCATATGATGTTCTACATGTCAGAATATGTGTCAGATGGCATAAACACAAACACCAAAATGGCCATCAATAGAAAAATATATTCCCATAGAATCTGTGTTAAAATAATTATTGATTTTATTATTCTTATTATTTATTAATTCAAATTTAACTAAAATGAATTTATTTTTTAATTGTTACCTAGTTCTTTATAAATAATTCAATTGTAATTAAGAAAGGTTTACTTAATGCATAATTCAATTTTAATTACCCTAATCTAATTATACTAATTCTATATATTTTATATTATTTATTCTTATCAACATTATTTCTTATTATTTATATTATTTACTATTAATAGTATTATTTAATATTAATACGATTCTATAATATATTTATGATTGTCTATTTATTATCTATTTGATATTGTAATTATATAATTTATTATATATTTCTTTGGCCTTAACCTTTTTCAAGAAAAAAAAACTGACTGGCACGTATATATATTTATTATAATTTAATTATTACTTTTATTATTAGTATTATTTATTAATTATTAATTCAAATTTAATTAACATGAATTTATTTGTTAATCATTTTTTATTTGTTCACAAATAATTCAATTCTAATTAATAAACATTTAATTAATGCATAATTTAAATAGTTTCAGAGATTTTTTATAATTTTCTTTTAATTAATCTACTTATAATGTAATCATCATTTAGATACATTAAATTATCTTCTTATTAACAATTACATAATTTACAAAATATTGGTATATCTTAAGTATTTTTCATATAATAATTAAACATTATTATATTTCAAAAATAATTACGTGAATATCTAAGTAGCATCCATTTGGTCCATCCACATGCTGCAATATATGAAGAGTTCATCAGAGTCCTGACTTTTCTTTTCTTCTTATTTTTTTGGATTAAAGAATCTTGAATTGGAGTTTAGTTCAATTTGTATATATGATGTCAGATCAACGTAGACCCAAATATTTCCCCAGCCCAAATCCCAATTGGGTTGCCTATGGGAAAAAAAATTCATAAAAGACCAAAACTCAGGGAACTATATTCAGTATAACTGAAGGGCCATTGTTACAAACAATCAAAAATTTTAAGAATGCACCAAAGTTGTTGCATCCACCCACAAGAATATCAAGAAGCATAGAACTATTCGTATGCTAATGATAATTTGATCTCATCATCAAATCAAACAAAAAAAAAAATGATTACAAAATTAAATGTATAAAGAGAAACGACCAACAGCTTATACATAAGAAAAATTGAAACATCGCCTACCTTTCTATTCACAAGAAGGCATAAGATCAATGTTGGAATTTTGTTTTTCTTTGCTTACCTGCTACAATACAATAAGGAGGGACTAGCCAAACGTATAAATTCAAAATTACAAATATTAACCTTGAAAATATAGTCACTTAATATTTGAAATGTGCTGCATGGGAAATGAAAAGTGGAATATAGGATCAAGATATTAAGAAAATGCATAGTTAATAGAAGAACTAAATTATAGTTGCCCTTCCCTTAACGAATCAAAAATTATTTTCATCAATTAGAATAGGCCAGAAAATATATGTGCACTGTCACATATTACAAAGAGAGCATACCTGAAGTCCAATTTTTTCATAAATTCCTAATTCATTAAAAAAATTTAAGAATGCAAAAGATTAATCAAATTAACCGACGTCATGTATATCTGCAGAAGTCCAATATAGAATGGGGTAGGCAAGATATCTCCAATGTCACGGACCAAACCTTAATTTGGAAGTCCACTATTTTTCATAAATTTATAAAGATATTATTTTAAATTGTTATACTTATTATCCTTCTTTTCTCTGAGCCCCCCTGTCCCCTTTCTGTCTCTAGAATCCTTTTTTCTCTCTTCTTCTCCATTCACCTCTCACTTATGAAATAAGCACAAATATTAATTCATAAACCAACAATGATTCCATAATCACACACCCATATTTGTTATCTCTACATCAATTAGACCAAGTACATGATTAGTGCACAACATTTGATGCAGTAAAGATTACCAATTTAATGATAAAAACTACTAAAATCATCACTTTTCATAATAGTTTATCATGTTTCAAGTGACAGACTTATAGAAATACCTATAAGTTCTTCTAGCAGCTCCTCTAAATGGCGCAAAGGTTGTCATACGAACGGGTTTTATAAATGATTCATTAAGGGTCCCTTTAAAAAAAAAAATTAAATCTATAGAGTAGGCAATGAGAAATAGATATTAAGGGATTGTTTATGAATATGAATGATTATGATAAGAACCAAACTCACCCACTGTGTCAGACCGTCGACAATGGATCATCATGTACCTAAAGACACAAGAAAGACTTTAGAATCTCACTGATAGACAAACCAAATAGATGAAGATAACACTTCAATAGTCTATGTATCCCTAAAAAACAAAGAAAATGTAGAAACAACGATCTAAAGTTAAAACAAATGCTAAAACTAATACGCACAAAGGAAAAAAAAAAAATAGAGTTGCAATAACTCAATTATAATTAATTAAATATCTAAATTATAATAAATTGAAAAGTGGACAATGAGGAGTTGACTATGGAAGCAGCTCCCCATTGTCCAAATTAATAATGATGACTACAAAATATATCCAGTTTCTAAATATACCAAAGACAGTGAAGTGTGAACAATAATAAGCTACCTTATGTCTCAATATCAATATTTAGAAAAAAGAGAGCCTCATCAGTCATGAAGAGTAGATGTGAAAGCATAAGCATACTTGTTATATTAGCCATTGTACAAATGCCCAAGTTTTGTTAAGGACTATAAGGTTTATTTTTATTTAAGCCAATAATTTTACAAATGCGCAGTTCTATTGAGGATTATAAGGTTTATTTTCATTTACCCCATAATTTAAGTTATAAACCTGTGAAGTTTGCCTTCCTTTGTACAAGGTGAATCCTGTTATAGAGATGTGATTGAGAAAGTAGCAAGGAGCCTGTGCTGGAAAAAATTGGTACAAAAGGATGACCTTGCAATATGGTAGAAACCCAGAAATCATATACATTGCAAGATTACCAGAAAGGTCTTCAAGAATCGACCTTTCTGTGAGGCACAGGACCCAGACAAAGCATGGTAATTTGACCCTTTCTAGTTTTACTATTAAGAGCTTTCTTGGCAGAAGAAATGTGATGGACTATATTAATATATTAGGCCTATAATTGTGATTTAAAAAAAAAACACTTTTTGAAAAGATTATGAAGAAGATTTCCTTGTAGTTGCCGTTACTGTCCGTCCCCACTATGATAAAGCACGAACACTTGAAAAGATAGACATGTCCTTCGAACATTCATATTAGACATGCAAAATTGTAAATTAAATTTTGCTTTAGAAGTATGGGCCTAACTAACTCCATTGTCAAAGGACAAAGCAAGACAAAAGCAGATGATTCTTGTTGCGAGAGAGGTTTTAGCAGTGATACCAAAACCAGTTGGATGATAAAGAGAGTAGTCAGTATAAGTAACAACACACCAAAGTTTGTGTTGCATTTTCTGCCTTGTCTGATACTCCATTCCTTTAGGTTACTTAAAATCCAGAAAAAAAAAAAAAAAAAAGCAGTTTAGAAACGAACATTCTTACTGGGGCCTTCGAATGAACTTTTTTTTTTTGTAGCAACGGTCAATCAAGTCTAGGTCATAAAAGAATCCCATAACACAAAAACAGAGAAAGAAGAACAATAACGAGTTGACTTCAAATTTCAACCCAATAATCAAAATCTAAATATGATAAAGCAAGAGCAGGTAAGTCTATACAATTCCCATTTAGATCATTCCACAAACACCCTTTCAAATGCCCCGACAATGGTCAATATAATAAACTCCATGTCAACCCCTATTACTTATATAGGTTGGGGAAGAATCAAGTATTAAGAAATTGAAAGAAGAAGAGGAAGAAGACGAGAACCTAATGAGAATCAAAAGCAAGTGAAGCCATACGAGACATGATTCGTCAATAGAGAAGGTGAGACAGAAGCTTCACAATGATGATTCGTCATCTTCCCCTTATTATCTTCCTCATCTTATTCGCTTTTGTACTGCAACTTTAAGTCTCAATCAGAAATAAAAAAAAATGAAGATGGAAGACACCTGCTACGGTTTTTTGTTTTTCTAGGAAAAAGGGAAGACCCCTGAAGTGGAAGAGAAATAAAGGGATTTTGATTTTCAGAACTAGAAGTTTGTTGGGCACAAGGGCTTTGACGCTGAAAATGAAGAAGAAACGGGAGGGAATACTTACAAACATTACTATTTAATCTTATATAATAAAATACTTAAAGAAATTAAATTAACTTAAAAGTAGATATTGAATAAAGAAAAATAATAGATCAAAAGATAAGATTATAGTATAGAATATTAAATTATTCTAAAAATATTAATAATTATATGATAAAAATTAATATTAATTTAATTTTAAGAATCTCAAATTTTATATTTAATCATTAAAATTATTTTTTATTTATATATCGATTATCTCCTCATTTATTTTAACTTATTTTTTATCTCATTTAATTTGAATTTGTTTTATATTAATATTTATATTAAATATAATAAGTAATTTAATAATTTAGATATATTTACATTAATATTTATCTGAAACTCACTTTTGTATTATATATCAATTATTAATTTATTTTATAATCATTTATTAATTTAGTTATGTTTATTCCTATGATTTGGGTCTTTGGTATTAATTTAAGCTAAGATAATGAGTTTCTTAATTAATGAGTGTCAGTGTATAAAATTAAAAAAATTTAATTTTTGATCAAATAATTTGGTATTTAAAATTGAAAAATGCCCTTCATTTATATCTAGCAATAAGATATGTTATAATTAATTACAATAATTAATTTAAACATGTTAGTTTAGATTATCCTATCAATTAAAAACATTATCCTATCAATTTTTGGAACCTTAAATTTAAGATCTTAGATATATGAATTTTAAAATTTTAATTTATTGCTATTATTTTTTTCCTTTTTTTTCCTTACTAAATCCATATTCGACATTCTCAAACTTATTTAAAATTTATATTTGAATATTTTGTTGACTCTCTTTTCATAATTGTCAAATCTTAAATGTTTGAATTCTATAATTTAAAATTTTAATTTAATAAAAAAATTAGAAATAATAATCTGCTATTCTTTGTAATATTAAATAACAACTTAAAAAATTATATATCTTATGAAAAATATTATTTGATGATAGTCAAAATATTCTATTATTTTTATTTAAATATTTTTTAACTCTTAATTAAAATTTTGTAATTTAATTTTGATTATATCTATCTTTTAATAATTATTTTTAATTGAAAATTAAATAAAATTATGTATTTGGTTTATTTTCTATTTTTGACTAACGATTCACTTATAAACAGACTTGATAGCAACAATCAGACTTATCTTAAATGGTTGTGCACTGCAGCACCTGTGTTTTAGCCTTGTCTTAGATATCAAAGGTGCTTGTCTCTCTAGTGGAAAGTTATGATCACATTTTATGCACTCTTTGGATTTTTTTTTTTTTGGCCGAAATTCTTTGTAAGGTTAATATTTTGGTTATATGTATTCACATTTTATTCAAAACTTTATTTCCTAACCTTCTTATTAGCTACTTTATTTCCTAACCTTATAGAAATGAGTCTAAACTTTAATAATAATAGAATAATTACTAAATATAAAACAATATTTTGTCTATTTTATTAAATTTATTGTAATAATTATATTTATTAATCACACTAAAGTCAAAATAATCTTATTAAAAATTTATTGATATAGAGTTATATTTTTTAATCACACAAAAATGAAAATCAATTCCATTAAGAGTTATTAATTATCAAATATCTCAATATTTTAAGTAATTAAACACAAAATTATATTATTTTATATTTAATAATTATTCTGTCAGTATTAAAATTCGTGGTGGACTCAAATTCATGAAATCATCACTCATATATGGTTAAAATCATATTAATACTATAATTTAAGAAAACAAAATATGAACGTTTTTCTTGAATTTTGAATGATTCATAAATACTCTCTTTAATTATAAAAGTGGGAAAAAAATTTGTAGTACCATCGCAGGTCTAGAGCTCAAACTTTTTCCCCCTGCAGAGTTTCACATGACATAAGTTCATTTACCACGTGACACAACACATGGCATATTTGGACAGTTTATTTAAACAAAGAAAAAAAAAGAAAAAAAAAAGTCATTCAAAACTCACCTTTAATCTTCTTCTACTATCAGAGAACCTATCATCTTCCTTGGATAAGATACATCTTACAGTAGGTATATCTTGGATAAAAATTTAAGTGGAGAATTAAAAAGGGAAGGAATTATATATTACTGGAGGATGAGATATTTCAAATCCTAAACTTCAAAAAAATACATGATCTTTAAAAAAAATTTAAACTTTAAAATTTTAATAAAATTAACTACTCATTATTTTTTACCTTAATAATTTATTTTATATTAATAGGAATTACTTTTTTAATTCCCCACTTAAATTTTTTACTATTAGGAATCTTATTATAAGTTAAAATTTCAAGGTGTTACACAAGTATTTCCTAAAATATTATTATTAATAAAGAAACTTAGAGTAATTCTTCTAAATTTTTTTAATCTAAATATGGCCATAAGCTAATTTAATTTACATTGAATATATTACTTTTCTTTGTTAAATCTTCTTTTTTAATCTAAATTAACTCTTTTGATCTAGATTAATAACCAAGTTCTTATTATATTTTATTATTTTATTTTATATTATTCTATTATTTTTTTGGGGTTATTATAAGATTAACTTTCATAAAACTCATCTTCACCAATTTTTACTCCATCCCTCACATGCATGCTTGGAAAACCATCAATGGACACCTTTCACTCCCATGATGTTGTTTCTCCCTTGCTGGTGGTGTATTAAACGTCCATGTGAGTAGAGGAGATAGGCTAGGCACTTAAGTGATAGATAGATTATGGATAAATGAATTTGGATCATGGATAATTAGGTTTAGGTGTTTTTGGGTCCAATAAAGTACTTTTACTTCTTTTAAAAGTTCGGATCAACAAAATAAAATTATTAGTTTGATTTATTTTTTAGTTTTTATTAATGATTAGATAATTTATAAAACTTGATAAAGAGTATATAAATTGAAAATATTAATAGTTCACATATAAATTAAAAAATAGTTTAAGTAATAAATATATTATATGCAATTATTTAAATTAAATTAATACTATTTTTTATGAGATAATTATTAAAATCTTAATAAATAAAGTATAAATTTACTTCATAATTATATTTTTAAATAAAAATTAAATAATTATAATAAAATTATATGTTTAGTTTATTTTTTATATTTTTCTATCAATGAATAGATAACTCACAAAATTAGACCAATAATAATTAGAAATAAATTACCAACAATTATTGAAATAAATAGAAAATAGTTTATATGCTAAATATATTCTTTGAAATTGTTTAAATTAAATTAATATTAATTTTTATGGGATAGTTATCAAAATTTTAATAAATGTCATACAATAGAATATCACAAATTTCATTATTTACTTTTTTTAATTTTTTATATTTTATTGGGTTATTTGGGCTTTTTTTTCACTATCAAATTTTGGGTTTTTTTGGGTCCTTGATTATTTGGGTTGAAAGAAATAGACTAGGTATTCTGTTTTTTTTCTTTTTTAAGGTCTATTTTTCTAAACTTTTTTTCCATTTGTTTTTTATTTTATTTTTGCTATATTACTTTTATTTTTATTATTATTATTTATTTCAAATATTTTCATCTTCATTGTAATCTTTTCTTTTTCTTTATTATTTTGTTTCTATTTTTAAAACTATTTTTTAGTTAAGGTTATAAGATATTACTCAAACTAAGATTCTAATTACCCCTTTTTATGACTCTAATGATTCTTTTTTTTTTTAAAGTTTTATTGTAATGATTATTGAGATTTTTAAATTAAATTAATATTAATTTTTTTATGAAATAATTATTAAAATTTAATAAATATAATAAAAATCTAAATTTGAGAGAAGAAGCAGATAAGTTAATAAAGCTTCTGTGTTAACTTTGAATAATAGATAGATAAACTAGAGAAGAGAACCTGAATTTGATTTGTGGTTGAAATAAATGGAAAGACTTGGCTTATGTTATCTATATTAATTAGGATAATGGAAAGACTAATTAATGTCTCAACTATGTATCTTACTTATATATATAATATATATAATTATTAATGTGTATAAATATAAATAATATAATTAATCAATATCAATAATAGAAAATAATTTGGTTACAATTTTTTATTTTAGTTCTCTTTTATATGTCTCTTTTATTTAATTTAGTCAATTTTATACTTTATTTTGATCTTGTTATCTTAGGAGTTACTTGTAATAACCTTAATTTTTATTTACTGTGATTAGGCTTAATTATACGGTTAATGATCTTAATTTAAGGTCTAAAGTCATTACAATCAATTAAATTAAAAAAAGTAAAGAAATTTGAACCTTGATATTATTAAAGTCATTAACTAAACAACCATTTGAACCTACAAGTAATACTAATTATCATTCAAGACCTCTGATTCATGATTCACGTTTCATTGATTTTAGACTCACAAATCATCATATAATATCCTCAAGTCATTACATAATAGATCATAGCAAATCTTAAGGTTTTTAAGTCAAAAATAAGAGTTTGAGGACCTTCACCATGACTTGGACCCTTCTCGTTGCGGCTAAGTTGGTTATTGGAGCTTAAAATAAAAAATATGAACTTACACAGTGATTTAAGCCTTCCACACCGCAGCGAAGGTGGTCTTAGGATCTACTATTCATATTTTTGTGATTCTCCCCATGTTAGGCCTATATGGCACTGTGACAAAAGAGCATCCCAAAACTTTCCAAGCTCACCTCCTAACCCTCGTCATGGTAGGCTTCCATTACGCCGTGGCGAGTTTGCTCTCTATTATTCTCCCTAGATTAATTTCTTGTGTTGCGCCATGGCAAGGCATCTAGTGCCATGGCACTTTTAGCTTTTGGATTTCCTCTGGCCATAAGTTAAGTAGTTTTAGCTGCAGTTCAACCCCCTATTGCACCTAAAATATCTAAATTTCATCCTATACATACTAGATCTCCCTCTAGCAATATCCTAAGGTCATTCTACCTTAATTTATGAGGTTCTAATAGCATCTTACTATCCAAATTACTTAGCGTACCAATTCTAATTAATTTAAAACTTAGGTCTTGATCTCTACCCATCCATCTACCATATATTAGCAAATCATGGATTTTGATACAAGAAATACTAAAAACCACTACTATTATCATTCAAATGTAAATTTCAACAAAGGTTCTATATAATACTAGTCTAAGTCAACATTTAAAGTAACACATCATTACATTCTCAAATGATAGATCATATTTCAAAGTCAGCAAGGTTCCATATTGGATATAAATAAGTGGAAATATCAAATTTCAAATTTGTATAAGGCTTAAGTCCTCATTAGATACATCATAGATCACCAAAATACAAAACTCCTACACTTGGCAATATGATTATATGATGATGTTATACAAAAGAATAATAAAAATTAACATCTATAATAAATTAGATCAACCCAAGTGCACCATTCCCCACACAGAGTCACAGCTCATGGATGTTCATCCACTTGCTTCCTTTTATCATTACTCGAAAAGTCTTCACTTGAAATAGTTAGCCCATGAAATGGGGTGAGATGCAAATCTCAGTAACCAAACATAAATTTTATTCATATGCTTCACAGTAATCAACATATATGCATTAAATTGGATAAGTATAAGAAACAACATAATATTAGCAAAATGCAGTAGTTGAGCTACTAGTGACTACTATCCCATACTAATAGTAACACATAACATATTAAAGGCCAATAACATTAGGAGAGACCCATTCACGGCATCAACTCTCCAATAAGCACAATCTGAGCTCAGTGCATAAAAGAGTCTGATCACAACTTAGTGTCCAATTAAAGCACGATGCTGGCAACTACACCACAGCTCCACTATAGATTTATAAGGTCCAATCACAACATATCAGATAGCTAATCATTTATTTATCATTTAAAATCATACATATGTAGTAGATATAAGATTAAATTGAACATATGTAAGAAATAAAAATTAACCCTGGTTACCTCACTCAAATGAGTTAAATTCTAAAGCCAAAGATGAATCCCCACACTCTGTAGAACCTAAATCAAATCAAGCATATCCTCATATGTTAATTGTAATATAAATCAGATACTATAAGATTCAAGTATCATAAACTACTTGGAAAATACTTACCCAACACTACAAGACTCCAAATTCTAATTTAATGTTTCTCATACCAGAAAATTAAAGATACCTCTCAATTTTATGGGTAAATTCGCACAAAATTACTACACATATTATAAATCAACTATAAGGGTCTCAAACTAGCAGAAAATGAATCAAAGGAAGGAAACACTTACCTAACAATACTCTTAACTTCAACCTCCAAAAATCTACCATGGAAACACCAAACAACAAGTTTCAGTTTTGGGTAAAAGATGAAAATGCTCTAAATGATAAATTAATCAATTCAAATTGAAGAGGAAGAAGAGAATATTAAGTTATATATAAGTTACCTTCACTGAATCTTGTTTTAGGAGTGAGAAATGATAGGATTATGCTATTAACCCTAGCCTCCCTTTTGAACCTCTAAAATTTCCCTTGTCTCTTATGTTTTTATGTAGAATGGGGAGGAGGCTTAGTGTATTTAGGGTTTATATAGGTTTAAGTTGGGTTGTGGACTGACCTTGAGGCATAAATCCAAGTGAGTTCATATTTTTAGCTTGTTAGGTCAAAGTTTATGGGCTGGGTTACAGAACTTTTTAAGTTGGGGATAAAATATGCTGATCCAATAGCCCAAAATTCATTTAGACCCATTTCTCTAATTTTTGGACTAAGGCTAAATGGGCTCTTATCTTACTCAAATCAATTTCTAAGTTTGGGGCTCCTTAAAATTAAGTTGGGCCTACAAGAATACTAGTGGTAGGCTTTCCTACTTAGCTCATGGCATATTTAGGTTGATCATATGGTCCAAATTAAAATTTCATCTCACATGTCCACTTAATTAATTTTACTAATTTTTCATATTAATTTCCTAATTCAGCATAATTACTCTTAATTAATTTCAGGGTGTTACATTACTATCTTTATTAAACTTGTGCTTTAATCTTGTTTTAAGTTTCTAGAAAGAATGCTATCATTGAGTGCTTTTGGGAAGGAAGAGTAAGTGAGAAGAGAAGCTAGTGTTTTAGTTTATAGAGTAAAAACCTTGAAGATACTTTTGTGGAGTGAAAATAAAAATTAAATTTTAAAAGAAATTATATATAATATTTTAAAATTATACTCTAATTATATAATTTTAGTATGTGAGATTTGTTACTCTTAAAATCATTTGTTATCTTTTTATTTTAGGAGTTATTCTTTTTTAAAAAAATAATTATCCAAATTAATTTGAATTATGTTATCTAGATTAATTCGGATTATGAAAGGAGTGGCTAACATCTCAATCATATTTCTTACTTTTGTTTTTATTATTTTTTTTTGTATTTTCCTTAATTTATTACTTTTTAAAATTTATAAAAAGAAATCTAGACAAAATATGGTATACTGGCATTAATTGTTCTTATTAAACTTTAAAAAGCTAATGGTTTAAAAAATTTTAAAATTTAAGATATTATTTGGTCTTTTTATGCATTAACAATTTTTATTTATAATTATTATACATATATAAATATATTTTATTTTTAAATATTTTTATTTCATTATTTATACTATATATCATTTAAAAATTTCTTTTATTGTTACTTATTACATTATTAATTGATTTAAATTTCTTATTAAATTGAAGTAGGATTATTAATTATTTAATAACAATAATATTTATTATTAAATTTATTGACTCTCTATTAATGATTTTTATTGTATGATGATTTTTATCATTGCCGGATACCTACTTTTTGCTTCATCATATGTATCTTCTCTTGAAGCATTCTTTGTCAATGCCAAGAAGAGAAAAAGAGATGGGACGATCTTATGTTTCATTCCATTTTTTTGGATTTATTTTCTTTTATTTTTTAAATTTTACTAAACCCTAAAAGATTTGAGACTCAACAAATCTTAGGTTGGGCTTACGTATTGGGTTTGTCTTATTAAAAAGGTCACACAAAAAATAAATCACAAAAAAATTTTAATTTTCATGTTATTATTATAATATTTTTTTATTATTACTTATTCTATGTCTATTATTAGCTTTTTATTTGATTTATTTTTGTATTTATTAATAATTAGATAATTTATAAAATTGCATTTAAAAAATAAAAATAAATAATTGATAATTAATATATAAATAAATAAATAGCTTAAGTGATAACTATATTTTTTGAAATTATTTAAATTACATTAATTACACACATTTGCCATTAAAAGTTTTGGCATAATAATTTTTAATTAATAAAAAACTTTTAATGACACCCCTTATTATCACTAGAAGTTTGGCAAAAAAAAAATTTTAGATTTTTTAAAAAATTATGCAAAATTTTTATTAGTGATTGCAATCATCACTAAAAATTACCTTTAATGGCAACAAAAACTCGTGGCCACTAAAAGTTACTTTTAGTGGCAAGTAGAACTTATCGTCACTAAAAGCTTTGAATGATTTTTTTTCTTATCTTTAAAATTTTGTCTACAAAATCTTTTAGTTGCAACTAAAGTATCGCCCTTAAACATAACTTTTTGATGGCAACAACATTTGGTGTCGCCACTAAAAGTATTTAGTGGCAACTTCTTTATTGCCACTAAAAAGGTTTTAGCGTCAAGTTTTTCTTGTCGCCAACAAAAACTTTGTCAAAACTAAGAATAATATTTTACCAACAACTTTTAGCGACCGCATAATAATGTCACTGCTAAAAGTGTACCTTTAGTGACAGCCTTTTTGAGTTGCCACTAAAAGTTATTATTAAAAATCTATTTTTTTTTATAGTAAGGAGTGTTTCAAGTGTTATTTGTGATAAAAGAGTACTATTCAAGTTTAAGGATAAATTTTACTATACAACTATAAGACCTGAAATGTTATATAAGATTGAGTGTTGGTTGGACAATAAAAAGGAAATAAGAGAATAAACTCAATGTTGCAGAGATAAGATTGTTATGTTAGTTGAATAGATATATCAAGTAATATAAAATTAAAATGAATGTATTAGAGAAAAAGTGGAAGTCACACCTATTGTAAAAAAAATTATAGCATTGCACTTTAAATAGTTTAGGCATGTGTAGAAAAGACCTATAAAAGTTCTAATAAGAAGAGTAGATCAGATAGAAAGTAGTCTAATAATTAGAGATAAAGGAAGATTTAAACAAAAAAATAATAAGCAAAACAATTAAAAAAGATTTCAACTTAAATGGTTTGTTTAAAAACATGATTCATAATATGACTTTATAGTATCATTTGATCCATGTAACTAACCCCACCTAATAGGAAAAAACTTGTTATTGTTGTTGTTTGCAATTTGATTTAAGGTTGGCTCTAAAGGTATATATGAAATGAAGATGTGACAAGCCACTTTGCTATACTTTATACTAATTGAAATAACATCTTTATGGAATAGAAAACTTGAAAAAACCACTTTGCTAAAGAAAGTGTCAAAGAAAGCTATGTACTACAACTTGATTAGCATTGGTGAGTTGCCCACTATGAAGTTGAAGTAAACAACAAAAGGAAAAAAAAAACATTTTAGTCTACGTACTTGGAAATTCTTTATGCTTGAATATCTTTTGTATTTTAATGAATTTATAGTAGAAATGTATGTACTTAGCAATGCCTATGTAGTCTTTGAACATTTGTTCTTGAATATTTGAATCTAATATAAGATGATTTTGGCAAAGTTGGGACACTAGCATATACTTGAATTTCTTTTACTTTTGGTTTTGAGTTTGGAATTTCTTGTATTGGTGGTTTTGAGTTTGAAATTTATGAATGTTTTCAAGCAGTTATTGAAATTCAAATGGATTTCTTATGCACAATTTATTTTTATTAATTACTAGTTAATATTCTATAATGATTTATTGAAGCTGATATTGCTAATTCACAATATTATCTTTGTTGAAACATTTAAGCCAGCATCGTATAGTAGGTAAGTATCCATTTGAAATTAATCCATTGGAAATTAATCTAAATTTTATTAAATTACTTCAGTGATATTCCTATCTAGATTATTAGTGAACTTCGTGTGGGATAGACTTAAATCTTGTTATAGGATAGGTAGAATATAACAGTGCCTTACCAAATTAAATTACTTCCATGGAATGCTTAAGTTCTCTTTATGCCTCTAGATTTTAATTGTATCTCCATTGTATGCCTTTGGAATTTCTTGGATAATTATTATTTACAATCAGTAACCCATTACTTTAAATATACTATTAAAGAAGTTAGCCTTATAAATTAGATCACTGTTATCAAAATTCTGTAATGTCCTTTTACATGTTTGTTAATTGAAAAAAACAAAATTGAGCTAATATACATCTTTATAGGAAATGGAAACAATAAAGGTAATTTGTTAAATCCCAACTACAGTCAATGAAGCAGAGATCCATCAACCAAAATAAGCCAATACAACCTAAAGGAAAAGCACTAGAATTAAAGAAATGAGTTTCATTACATAAAAAAATATCTAAAAGCAAATCATTTTATAGATGATTAAAATCATAACAATGAATCAAAGAGCCCATCATTTATCAAAAGAAGATTATGCAGATTGAAAATATTAAAGTATGTAGATAAGAAAAGACCCAAAAAGGAAAAGTCGTAGATAAAAAAAAAGCCAAAAAGATGTATAAGAAAAAGGTTTTATCAAGTTGCTTATGTAGTGAAATGATGCATTTTGCACCATTTTTAGAGAAACAAGTGACACTACATGTCACCATGAGGATGGTCGGATTAGAAGAATGGACAGATTTGCATGCAGTCATCCGTATGATTGCAGACAATCAAAATTGCTGAAGGACAAACATAAAGAAAAAGAATTCAAACAAAAAGCCGTAATGGAATCAAAATGTAGGGCTAGATTGGTGTCCATACACTTAGGCAACTTATCAACTAGCCATCAAGACGATTTTTTGAGCTAAATCCGTGTACAGGAAATGAAATTTTCCCAAATCCATGTAACAGGAAAAAATTACATCGAAATGCTGTAAGTGCTAAAAAAGTCAGAGTTACAGGGTACGATTTATAATTAATATATATTTTAAAAAAAAAAACGCTTGAAGTCAGAACCAATGGTTCTGACTTAAAGAATTTTTTTTAAAAAAAATAAAATTATAACTGAAGTCAGACCCAATGGGTCCGACTTCAATTATAATATAATATTAGGTGTTGTAGGCTAGGCCTGCAATGCTAAGGCCTGCATACATGTAGGCTTTCCCCTCCCCCCCCATTTCGTGCTCTTCAGTCGACGCCCCCTCCCTAAAACCCAATTTACTTCATTCCCCACTCCTTCGTCTTCTCTAACCTACCTCCCCCCTTAACCCAATTCATTCCCCCCCCCCCCCCCCGGTCTCCCTCTCCTTCTCCCATCCAACACTCCCTCCCAAGTCTCCCTCCTCGCTCCAATGCATTCTCCCTCCCCCTTCCTCCTCTCCCTCCCCCCTTCGATCTGGCATCAAATATCTCCTAATTAATCTTATAATATATGCTTGAGTAAATCATTCTATAATCTCATCATCGGCATCATCTGGTAGGCTCGCAAATGTTTGAGTAAGTCACGGGACACTGAATCGCTTTCCATCCATGATCTCTGGAGGTGGAACCACGCTAAGTAACTATTGGCACATGATTGTCCAATTATAATTTATTCAGCTTGAAATAACTTGTCCCATGTAGGGTAGGCCAAACTGAATAGCAACATCTTGTAGGGTAATTATTGCCTCTCCCTTAGTCAAGTGGAAAGTGTGGGTTTCAAACTGCTGTCTCTCCACAAGAGTTGAAACTAATACTGCATTAAAGTTGAAGTGGCAAAGTTAGGACACCCCATAAAAACCAGCCCTAATTAGGTGGGAAACAATGGAAAGTGGAGGATCGAAGATGTAGTCCTCCTATGCTACCCGTCGTATACACAAAATGTAATCAGCCTACAATATACATTTATATTATTAACATATACTAATATATAATAAGTTAGATATAATAGCTTTAATTGTATTATCTTACCTGTCCCTGTCACATGGCCTATGAAACGTGACGAGTCTGTAAGTATAGAAGTGAGCTATCCTCTTATCCTAGATCCATAATGCTCGAATGACCAGCTATTATACTGTTATAGTATTAGAATTAAAGTTAAAAAAAATCATTGTTAAATTTATATAGTTATAAACTAACTTTTCTATAAGGAGAACTATAAATCTAGGCAGAAAAATGATAAACATTATAAACAAGTCAAGGAAACTACAAATTCAAAAGGGCATTTATTGGGTTTAACACTGTCAAATTCTGATTTTTTGTGAAGCATGGTTCTAAATCCAAGATGCATGAGATAAAATGTGATGTTTTTGACTTGTATTGATACGTTATGGTGGGACAATGTTATGGTTGAGCTCATATGGTCTATAAAGCATAAAATGAAGAAATGAGGGCTTACGTAATGCAACTAAAGACCATTAAATATATTACCAAAAATTTAATACCTAACCATCTTTAGCCTTCACATTACTTCCCCAAGGTCTTTTATATGTAGCTTCATACATGGTAGCAAAAAAATTAAAAAAAAACAATATATTTAATGTAAAATTTTTGCATTGCGTAGGACTTAAAAAATTCATTTTACGCTCTGTGTATCCTGTGAACCCATCAATATCATCCTCCACTTATATTCTATCCATACAATTCATAAACATGCAAAATCATCATATACAACTCGAAAAATTCAAGATTGCTTTCAGGTCACACCAAAAAATATATTATTTCCCATGTGATTATGTGAAGCCAAGCAATTGAAATGGAAATGAAAGGCTAGAAGAGTACAATGTTACAAATATAATTTGATAAAAATGGAATCATGTTAAACAAAAGTTCATTAAGGAAAACAATTATAAAGTTATAGTGCACTGATGGTAATCAAATAAAGAATGTGACAAAATAAATTATATCAACTTCTACTCGGTCACTGCGATGGGCAAGTTGTTTGGTTATGACCAGTTTGTCTGCACAACCCGCATCGTTGTTGTTCTCTCATCTCCTCATGCCAATCCATCTCATTCCCAATTTTGGAGGATTTTAACCTACCTCATTGGCAAATCATAGTAGGATCAGGTACTAATCGTAGACCTACAGTTTGTGGCCAATATAGTTCTCTTCCCATCAGCTGAAAACTCCGTCTTGTATGCATTGATGATGGTGTCTAGTCAGAATAGTCAATCCACGTGCTAGAGTAGATCAATGGAAATTATGGCACATGCGGCGAATACATGTTGGCATAGATACTTTTGAATTTGAAACTTACCATAATCACATGTACGACGGGACAAGCTCACCTTATAACACCGACCATACTGCTTGTTCGTTAGATTGTATGATTCTTTAACTTCAAGTTTCGATGCTTGCTTATCAAACTTATGTACAGTTAAGATAGATGCACTCTATATAAAAAATGATAATTTTTTCATTAGGTCCTCTGGGAAAATAGCTCCAACCTCAAGTTATGCGGTGATCATTTGTGCACGCTCCACCCAATATATGTTCAATCTATATATAGTTACTTTTACCAATCCATTGATGGGTAAGAACTTAACCTCATTTAATACATTGTTAATATATTCTACCAAGTTTGTAGTCATGTGCCCCCAATGTCAGACCTCAACATTATACGCATGAGACCATTTACCTTTAGAAATATCTTCAATCTAGTTTGTAGCCTTTGCATGGAGTTAACATAATTAGGTCAATTGTTCATCCACCTGATGCTGCTTATGCAAGTAACCTACAACAATAACTATCCATTAATACATATTTTGACATAACAGTCATTGAAACAATCTATAGGATCAGTAAAACACATTAATATTGATGAACCTCTTCTTTAGCCACTTATTCATAAACATTGTATTTAGATTACTTGTAATATGTCTTAAACAAAACACATGATACGCATGTAGTGGCTGCCACCCAATTTCTGGAATAGAGATAGCAGCCAAAAGTCAATGATGTCTATCAAAAATTAAGTAAATCCCTGTTTTATTTGGTAGAATTCAACATCAGAGTAAAGAAAGGAACCATGATCATGACTCATTCGTTTCACCATCGACAACTGCAAATGCTAAGGGAACAACTTTGTTAGCTCCATCTTGTGAACTTGCAATGAGCACAATCCCCTTGTAGTTTCCATATAAGAATATTCCATCAACATGCACCATTGGTTTCAAGTGATCAAATGCGTCAATGCATAGTTTAAAAGTCTAAAAAACTCGACGAAACATCATTAAAGGATCTTTAGCTGAGTTAATCTATGGGCAATCCCTATGAACAAACTCATAATATCACCCACGTATGAAATGCTCAATCACTGCCAACCATTTTGACAAGAAAGCATATAATTGTTCCTGGTTTTTGAATGCAATACCAATTGATCAGTGCTTTGCCATCCATGCCTTTTTGTATGTTACAATGTAGCCAAATATGCTATGCACTCTTGCAATATTTGCATAATGGACACCGATAGATTCTTAGTCACCATTGACATAATATGCGATGAGATAATATCAGAGTTAAGATTTGAATGATCTTGCGATAATGATCGAGAAAGGCATGAGTGTGGGCCATTATATCTTGTTATTTTCCATTGCCTATCCCTTTCATCTCAGCTTATTCTAACTCTCCAATTACACCGACCACCATATTCTGGGCAACAATATTCTTCGTACTTCTCTTATGAGTAATACACTCTAAAGGTGTGGTGTTTATGAACAGAATATATTTTGACCACATGACGCATAAACTGTTTAATCTAGAAATCGTATGCCAATATATAACTCTTGACTATTATTTAGATCAATGTTCTCAGCCATCTCAGGGATCTCGATAGAATTTCCTCCATCTGAACTAATCTATGAAAGCATGCCATATGTTGGGTCCACATTTTGAACTAATGGAGTGATCCCTGCCTCATTAATATCGTCTCCCTCAAAATTATCATCTCCATAGTCATTGACATTAGGCGGAGCATCTCATTCTCTTCTTCAAAGTCGTCCATAATATCCTCCATTTCATTCAGGGATGACAGAGGACTCGCACTGAAAATAAACTGATGTGATGCACTTGGTTGGCATGTAAAGTCAAAGGTAAGCTCAGAAGCAAAATGGCCAATATCTAATATGTCAGGGTCAAATTGTTAGGCATAGTCATTCATACTTTGGAATTGGCTGGTAGACGGGAGGGATAGCGGTGCATAAACCTCACCTTGGGCCACATTCAAATTTGTGTCAATAGTTGATAGATGCGCGTATATATTTAGTGCATCCAATTGGTTTGAAAATTTCTTGTTGGCTTCCTATATGGTTTGAATATCAGAATCATCTTCTAAAGTGCATGCCAAATACCATGTGGGATTGCAGGAATGAGAGTACCTATATACCAACTCATACACAAATTGATTTGAAGCCATCCGTAGCTTTTCTCCCACCATCTTCTTCAACCCATTGAGAGTAATATTTATGTCAACTTTTAATATTTTTTGTCTATCACATATAAACGTTGCACCTTTCTCAAATTTTTTCATTTGTATATATGCATATGATTTTCTTTTTCAAACTCATTATGATTCCTATTATAGAATTAGTGTAATGGCACGTTGAAAAAATCCATTAATAACATTTAGATACATATATCAAGTCATTTATCAAACTATATATGCCTATTCTTATTTAACTACGTATAATAATATTTATACAAGTTTACATTAAAAATTATTTATCTTATTTAATTATATTTTTATTTTGTTTTTATATATATAACACTATATTTATTTTTATATAATATATATTTATAAAAATGTATGTTATACTCATATTATAAATATTATTATACATATATGTATATATATAAATGAATTTTTTCGTAATTCCTGAATAAAAATATATACATAAATATATTTTCATTTACTTCTTTTTTTATATGTATTATAATATGTTTATTTATATATAAATTAACTTCCATATCATCTATATTTTTCTAAATATATTTTTTATCTAATTTTTTTGTTATTTATTTACAAATAAATATTTTCTTTCATATGTCAACTTACTTATGTATTTTTATACATTTTCTCTTATTCCTATTACATATTATACATTATATAGATTTAAAATATTTCTATAATAATTTTTTTTTATTAAATTTCATGGTCATTTAGTTAACAAAAGGTCCTAATTTATAGAAATATAAATAATACTTATCCTCAAAACAATAGAATAATATAATAAACCAAATATTAAATAATCACACACACATATATATATATATATATATATATATATTTTAACATTATTCTTTTTTAACTAAATGTCAACAAATAAACAATTTAAACTCAACACGTTAACTATATAAATTTAAAGATAATACATTATCTCAAAATTTATTTTTTACCTCTACAAAATTATTAACTAACCAACAATACGGTTTATTCAACTTTTTCCTTCTGTTGAATCACAAAATAATTTTTTCCCTAAACAAACAAAAAATATCCTATATAAAAATGTAAACTCAACATATGCAAGTCTAAATTTATTCACAAATATTAAAATATTAATTACAAGTTAAATAAAAATAATCTAAATTTTTTTCATATCATATATTAAACAAAAAATTCTTCAATGAAGTTTAATATCTTTTTATTTTATAATATTTTAACTTAATATTCATATCTCAAGATACTAAAGAATATTACTGAAGTGATGATATGATACTTTGCTCATTTCACCTTTGCTCTTCCACTTGTTAATTAATAGTGCAGGAGATTGCTTGGTTTCTTTTATAATGAAAGCAAAAAATCTAAAATGAAGAGCAAGGGTGTGGAGAAATGGTGACAGATAAGAAAAGAAAATAGAAGGTATGGAAAAATAGTAAAGAAGTAGGGAAGGAATAGGAAAAAGGTTACAAATTTGTGACAGAAAGATAGAAGGGAGACAAGTGGAGAGAGAATATAAGGGAGAGGGAGAGGAGAAGGGAAGGTTATAAATTTAGAGTAAAAATGTGAAGGAGATGGACAGGGGAAGGATATAGGAGGGGGAGACAGGAGTTAGGAAGGGGGAGGTGCAGCATGTTGTAGCATGATCCATGACCCAAAAAAAAAAAATTTTTTTAAATAAATGAGTGTCTCGGCATTAGGACCTGTGACCCAACAAAATTTATTTATTTTTAAATAAATGAGGGATGTGACCCTCTTTATAGATGCCGCGACCCATAAAAAAAAATTTTAAGCATTTGCGGAATACGTTTTTGGAAGTGAGCATATTAGTTTTTTCTTTTTTTTTCCACATATTACAGTCAAATGGCCTGTAGCAAGATGCTCCACATTTAAGTTATTTATTATTTTTTTTAAATTATATGATGCTTTATGTTTCAACCAACTTAATTTGAGGGAGAGGGGATTTGGGGTGATCGGATTTTTTGCTCTTCAATGGTGAGAAGCATGCGTTACTACTTAAAGGAGGTTGTTTGCGTGATCATATAGAGGAACAAGGGCAATGTCGCTTGGAGACCCAAAATGCGCCATTTTGAGTTAGATGAAATGATGCATTTTGCATATATTTTGTTTACTTAGAACAAATCTCGATTGTCCAATTTGCTTTATCCTAGTCGTCCCTTCATGCCACAAAAATGCTTTTTTCAATTAGATATAGCTTCTTAATAATGTAGTGTTGCACCCTCCGAAATCCCAGCATATGTCTTCCTCATGCATTTGGATCAGGGAATCAGCTGACACTTTTAAAGCAAAGCTAATTGTGGAATGGTAGATCAGATCATGGAATGATGCTTGAAGCTAGATATGGTGGATATAGGAAGAAGAGTGAAGGTAGTCCATTTTAAAGAAAAAAAAATTAAGGTTCATGATGGGAATTTGATTGAGTGGAAGAGACTATGTCTAATATTATTTATTAAGGTTAAATGTTTTAGAATAAACTTGTCTTGCTTTCGGATGGGGATTTGATTAAGTGTTTTTTAATGGTAACATCACCAAATATGCCATAAAGTGGTCTTGCTACAGAAATATATCTAAAATTGCTTATTGAGGTTAAAAGAGATTTTAATAACTTGCTAATATTATGGATATTGCATATTGTTGATATTGATGTTAATATTACTGATATTGTTGATCCATTTTTCATGCATGTCTGTTTGAATTTCTATTGCTATTTGATTTGACAATAACCAGCAAGAGCAATTGTTTTAATGGTCAAAATTATGTGAAGCAAGATTCTTAAAATTGGTAAGAGCAAAATGATAATAGAAGAAAAATTATTCTTATATTTTGTTAATCAAAGATATTACAATTGGCAAGAGCAACCTTCTAAATGGTAAAAATTATAGCAATTGATAGATAAAAATTTAACCATTTAAATAGTTAGAAACTGATACCTTGCATTATTGTTGGTAACTTGCTGATAACTTGCATACTGTTAAAAATATATCTATTGTTGGAAACTTGTTGATAACTTGTTGCTAGTTTTTACATCTTGTGGGAAACTAATGCAATGAACCTACATTTGCAAATGACTCTTATTTGTAGAAAGGAAATGATAGTTAAAAGATATATGCAATGATTACAAATTTCTAGCAAGAACAACTATGAATGGGAACACGGCAAATGATCACTAATATGCAATGAACCTACATTTGCAAAGAGTGCAAATGAGCCACATTCAATGATTGGGAATGAAGCAAATGATGCCAAATGGATCAATGAACAAGAACAACTAATACTTAGCATGTACTTGATTTGAAAAAAATGTGATAGGGAATTGTATTATATCTTAAAAGATATAGTAATAGAGAGTTCAATGGAATGAACATTGTTATTATGTAATAAAGAGTTCAATGTAATTGAGAGTTTAATGTTTTCAATAAAGTTTATTCTTTTATTGTCAGTCTTAAAATCACAACTGGCTCTTATTTTTGTGTTTTATACAAATAGTAACATATAGATTTTACTCTTGTTGGATCAAGTCAAAGATCACTAGTATGTAAATCTAGAAAGTTGTTGTAGCATAAGTAAACTCCTCTATACTAATTAAATCCTAAAAATATCGCAAGCGATTGATGATCATAGTTAGTATTATATATTGTGTCGAGTAATACCACATCAACAAAATAAGCATAATTAATCAATATTCTTTTATCAACCCAAAATATATTTGTTATTTGTTCTTCCATATTCATCTTATAAGTATGATAGAATAATGTATCTTTAAACAATTGATGTTGGAAATATTGCAACATACAATTAGTTCTGCCGTACACCATGCTTCACTATCTTCTAAACTTCAAATGGTCCTTTGCATCCAACCAAGTATAGTGGAGATTAGTTTTTCCTCTAGTGTGCTTGCTCATCAATTTAAAATGTGCAATTTGTTGAAGCCCAAAATCCTTTGTCAAATCAATCTCGTGGAGTTGAACTTGGGTTAATTTACTTTATAATGCTAACATGTGAATTGCATTTGGAAAACAAAGCGAATGATTATGTTCCTGGCAAAATCATTGACAATCCATTTTTCATTGCACATGTAACTTTTATTTTTGACTTTATAATTAGTCTTAGTTTGAAGCCCCAAATCGATAGTCATAAAACTTCTCTTGCCTTGTTCTCTTAACTCTTCTTTGCAACAAATATATTTGTATAAAATTATGGAGTTGTCTTTCTTACTCCTACTAAAATTATATTTCTTTAATTTCAAATTTAGTTTTCTTTCCATAATTAATTTAAAGCTTTCATACTTTCTTTAGGTTATTAAATTCTAGATCTAGCCTCAGAGTCAAATCAAATTCCATATACTTGAAAAAAGTTAGGACAAAGTTAATCAAAATTTTGTTTTACAAGATAAATAAATTGAGCAAATTAAAAAAAAAAAGAAATCAAACTAAATTGAGTTTGGCTATATAAAAGGAATAAATTGAGTTCTTGTTATATAAAAGATAAATAAATTTACTTAGCAAGATGTTGTATACTGAATAATTATGTGAACTTAAAATATGATATTCAAGGGTATGGAACTAAAAAATATCCACTTATCTTCCTGATAACAATAAATTTAACGATCGTTGTTTTAACCTGCCAAGCAAGAAAAGGGGCAAAAAGGTGGTAAACAACTTAATGGTGACTCTTACTTATAATAAACTAAATCTCAATAGACAATATGATAATTAGGCCACGAGTTGCAGTGCGTGAGGACAGAGATGATTAATCAAGCCATGAGTTGCAGTTGCTACTCCGCCACTCTGTCGTAAACCAGCGATCATCGATTCACTTCTGTTCTCCATCAATAAAAGCCGAGAATGTGTTAGCAAGTAATAATAGAAATCAAAGCTTCACTTACTCAACATTAAATCCTTTAAACTCACCTTCCACCTTGCTAAACTAGACAACAAGTTGCAAATAAAAAAAAAAAAAGGGCTTCAGTTGATGAGATAATTCCAACAAAACGCTTAGAAAAATATCCGAGACAAAGGTTGAAGGTAGCCACAGCTGAATGCTACCTTCTGTGTGACGTCTCAGGCTTGAAGCTTTGCCTTTCACAACCATGGCTTTCCTGCGTTAATGGAACAAAGCTGAGGAGATAGAGGCTGCTGTGCTACGTCAGAGCATGTTATATCTGATCAAAACACGACGTTTTTGTGTCATGAAGGGACAACTGGGATGAAGTGAATCGGACGGCCGAGATTCGCTCTGAGTTAAAATGGAGAATAACACAAAGCACGCTGTTTCATTTTACTCGAAGTTGTGCATTTTGGGTGTCTAGGCGACATGGCGCTCTCTCCTTCACGCGATCAGGCGAACGGCTTGGAGCGTGCTCCTCGTCTCTGAAGAGCAGAGAATCCGGTCGCAGATTTGGGAAGGGGGAGTAACGTGGTGGAGGGGTATGAGGGGGGAAGGTATATATATATAATATTTAATATATATATGTATTATATTAAATAAATATAACATATTATATTTGTAATATATATTATATATTATTTAATTTTTAAAATATTAAAATATAATTAATAATAAATTTATAAATAATAATTTTATTAACAAAATTATATTTTTAATTATAATTTTATTTTTTAAACTTATTTGCGTAAAAAATATTTTTTTAATCTTATTAAGAATCTTATATAACAAAAATCATCTTATCTTATAAATTTTATTTTGTCTTATATAATTTGAAATTAAAGATATAATTTTTTGTAAGTTTTTTTGTTTTATATAATTTGAAGTCTTATAAATTTAACTCAAGTATAAATTGCAATATTAAATATAATCCTCTACATCTAAGCCCATCTTAGCCCTCCACGAGGAGTGTTGGATGACCAATACGCTCTTCCTTCCTATCCCAACCTAGCATCAGTTCTCACAAAATTTTAATGGCGAGTTACGTACATCGCCGTCCTCTACCAAAATCGTGGTGCTGCGCCTTCCACTGGCGATATGCATACCGACCGACGACCTCCTTCCAGTGGTTTTCGACATTTACGGTGTCCTTGGAGTAGCTTGAAGTTGGTCCCGAAGGTAGGGGTTTTGTTCTCTAGTGTTGATTTTGATGATTGTCAGGGAATTTGTTTCTCGATTAATTGATTCAGCTTTAAACGATGATATGGTTTTCAGCTAAGATCGTGCGGGAAGGGAGAGATGGCTTGTAGAGTTACTGAGCCACATTCCGAACCAGATGGTGACAACTGACAACAAGGAGTTACTTCCAATTTACTACTATCTCTATTCGAATTTCCAGTGGTTTTTATGTTAATATTTGTTTGCTAGTGTTCAGAATTTGGTTCCTTGCATAGTATCCTATCCTGTTGCTCCTTTTTTTTTTTTTTTGCTGGTAATTAATTACCTACACTTTCTCCTTTTCGGAATTTTTACTAATGATCAAAGCTATTTTTGTTTGTGTGCCGGAGATTAAATAGGAACAAAACAAAGGAGAGACACGTGGGTGCTTTGGTTGGAACCATAGATCAGCTTTCGTGGGATATACTTGTGTCTCATGGCCATGAAATTGGCTATGATATCCATCACACTATGAGTCTTCATATTTTTCTTTTGATTTAGTCTTTCTCCACTGCTTCAAATAATAAGAGAGCAGAGTTAGAATGGGCGTTTTAGATTTGACTTGACTTGTATTAGCTGTAGGATAAAGTGGCCTCTTTATGGTTAATTCCTTGAAAGATTTTAATTATTCTTTTCTTATTGCAAAATTGTTCTTTTTTAGGACTGAAGTCATGTCCAAAATATGCGCTGTAACTGAAGGAGTCTGGATCCTCTCTTGGACACCATTAGTTAGAAACTTATTAGGAAACATGTTTTGATAAGAATTAGGATTTGGGAATCCTTTAAGGAGGAGTTTTGAGACTTTAGAAATGTACAAATTTTTTGAGCTATTCCTATGTGTGAGAGAGAACTTTGAGAGCACCAAAGAGCGAGGATTCTTTGAAGTTTTGAGTCTAGCACGGATCCACCTATTTCTTTTCTTCTCTTGAACTTTATCCTAAACTTGATTTTGGATTCCATGTTTATTAATAGCTAAATTTTTGTTTCTAGGGTTTTTATGAACTCTTCTTGGAATTAGGAATTAGTTACTTTCTTTTCTTGCAATTAATAATATTTAGTTTTGTTTATTCAATCTTGATCTGATTGCTTCTAATTAACTGGCCATTAGTTAGATTAATTTGGATTTTCTGATTGAACTTGGAAAAGGAAAATTGGGAATAGGCCATAGATTGAATAACATAAATATAGAATATTTACTTTAATGAATTGAATGTTTCGTTAATAGGATACCGATATACTTATTAATCTTGCGTAGTCAAAAGTAAGATCTGGGCATAATTTGCTCTTGGTCAAATTTCATATAGGAATAGGGGATTGACCAAATAAAAAATTTATAGGTAATTCAGAAGATATTTATAGGGTAATAGGAATCCTAGGTTAGCAAATTAATATTATTAAAAACAAATAAAAGATAAGTAATTAGATTCCTAAGAAATACTAAGGGGGATTAATAATCATAGGCTCTCTCACTTATTGAACCTACTCAAATTAGTTTGCGCATTTATTTTAATTTTCATAGTTTTAATTAGTTTTTATTTCACTGAATCATAATTAGTTTGATTTATGTCAGGGTATTAATTTTAGTAATTGGTAGATTGCCTTTGTCAAATCTTTGTGAGATTATACTTAACTAATTTTATATTACTTGTTTGACATGTATGCTTACATGCATAGTTGTATTTGATTGTAACAAGTTTTTGGCACTGTTTTCAGAGATTTGTGCAATTGATTTTCTGTCAATATTAATATCAAGCACACTTAACTTGAACTCAAGCCTTGTTTCTTTTGCTTTTATTTTTTTCAGTTTTTTTCTTTTGTTTTTGTCTTGTTTATGTTTTAGTTTTGGTTTTAGTTTGGTTTTGTTTTTAATGATTAAATATCCATGGTTGGCAGAGGGGGTAGTTCAAGTTGCTGTGCATGAATTTGATGTGTTGACACCTTTGACAGTAATCTGTGACATTTGTGGGAAGGTCACTTTAGAGTCCTATATCATATAGAAGCTGCACATTTGGAGGATGATATTGACAGGAATCAAGCTAATCTTTACTCCAACATTTATCTTCCTAGTTGGAGTCATCAACAAAACTTTTCTTGGAATCAAAGTCAACCTCCTCCATCAGGTGTAACGTACCCATCCTGCCCTTCCAGTTTCCAATTACAAGAAAGAGCCTTAGTTCAAGAGTAGAAACCAAATTTAGAAGATGTGATAATGCAATTCATGGCTAACAATGACACTGCAATTAGAAATCTAGAGAATTGGATAGATAAGTTAGCCATTGCAATCCATAATAGACCAAAAGAGATGGATATGACTTTGAGGACTGAAAAGAGTTTCCAGAGGTTTCTAATCAAACCGAGGGGAAATATGCGCTGAGTGTGGAGGAAGGAGAGAGTTTTATGAAGGTTGAAGATCAGGAGGTGACCTTCAAAACGATTATAGTAATGCAGCCTCCTGCTAAGTCAGAATAGTATTAGAATGTGAGTGAAGTAGACAATAAAATTCCAAAGGATTGTGAAAATAATCATATTGTTGATCATCCAACAGTGTCTTTGGTTCTTACTAAGGATAACCTAGTCGATTTTATAGGGTGTTTGATTCTTTTGGAAGCTTCATCTGTTATTGATGTCATGGAAGAAACATTAAAGCCTCCCAATCTGTCAGTTAGAAGAATTGTTCCAAGGAAGTCATTGGTTGAGAAGCCACGTATTCTTAATTGGAAGGAACACCATTCCATTTGAAGGCTGCCTATCCATGACAAAAGGGAAGCGAGACAGTTGCAGTTTATGATACCTATGATTGGGTTCTCATCTAAAGTCAAGCTGAAGATTATAAGACAAGTGCTTTTTGAGAGGCAACTCAAGCAAACATAATTAGGTGTCTTCATTTGTTCTATTGATTCTGAGAACAAGAGTATAGGGAGTCTTTCTTTTCCATTTTTCTTTTATTCTTACAAACATTGTAGACAATGTTTATTCCAAGTTTGGGGGGATAATTTATTGGTAGGTTGTAACATAACTTGAATTATTGAGCTTTTACTTTGTCTGATTTTATTTTAAAAGATGTTTGAGCTAGCTACTTAATTGTCTACTTAGTTTCATGTCTGATTCTAAAAAAGGTTGCCATCAAGATATGTTTAGTCGGAAGTTGATAATAAGTTTTACTTGTTCTTAGTTCAAAATTGAAATGTTGAACTTTTCTATATTTTTGAAGCATATCTTGTGCACTCAATAGCCAGGCATAATTAGATTGAATTTTTTAGGAGAACATTTTATGTAAATCAATTTTTATAAGCTATCTCAACCCTAGGGCTTTGGAACGTATTTCATACTCTCTTGAGGCAAAATACTAAGTGTTGTATAATCGTAAGACATGATTTGGACATTTCTTTGTGTATTTGAGCCTTTCAAACTCAATCTATATAATTGCTATCTGTTGCACCCTTCTTGAGCTTTTAAATTTTTAAATTTGTGCCTAGTTGTATTGTTTGTTTGTTTGTTTTTGCCTATATTTACCTTACCCTATCTTTGCTTGAAAACCAGAGGTAAACCCTTTCCTCAAGAGAACTTATTTTTTGCACATTATTGATATGTTTGGGAAGGAATGGTTGATGGTCAAATAAGAAAGGATGAATTGTTGGTGTACGGTAAAAATAGTTATTAAAGGTAAATTCTATTTTTCCCCAATGCTGACGTGGAATGTGAAAAAGGGTTATAAAGAAGGGAAAAAAAAGGAGATAGAATTTTAAAAAAAGAAAAGAAAAGAAAAATAAGATGTAGATAAAAAAGATTTATGTTTGGTGGAAAAGCAATTCAAAGGTAATTCCAAAAAGAAAAGAAGGAAAAAAATGAAATTAAAAAAAAAAAAGTTGGAGATTGTTTCCCTTGTGCATATGTATTATATTTTCTTGAGGTTTTTGCATTTTCCTATATCCATTCTCGATTAGCTATAACCTTTGGCCATGTTATAAGCTTTACAGACCTATTGATCAAACAGTTGTGCGACGAAGAGAGAGTAGAAAAATAGGCACATGAAGTACTTACATTTGAAGTGGCATATATACACTTTGAGGTGCGTAAAATTGATTGACACTGTCTGGCAAACCACATGCACTTCAAAGTATTGGAAAAGTTTGCATAACTTTATTGAACTTTGTGACTAGTATATCCTGCATGTTCTTTTTATTGATTATGCTGCATGAGGTAACTCTTGGAAGGTTTCGGCAGACATATAGTTAAGTTTACTCTTGGATAGCCCGGCTTTTCTTGTGTTTTGAGTTATTTTACTTCGAGGATGAGTAAAAGTTTTAAGTTTGGTGTGGCTAAAACAGGTATCTGGCATGTACACTAGAATTAGTAGAATCTTTGGAACATATGAAGAATTGGAAAGTGATCTATAAGGATCTTAGGCCACTTGGAGCTCAAGACTGATCTCTAGATGCTTTTTGCAAAGTACAATGCATAATGTTGAACTAATAGCTGGAAACTCATCTGTCTGATTGCTGTCTTGGTTATGTAAAGCAACTAATTGTTATTGTTATTCTTCTTGTGGTGGCTTGTTCTAGATAAGCTAAAATACTATATTCTCTTTAATCTTGCTTTTAAGCCTAAGGAACTGTTTTGCAAGCAGGAAGACATACAACTCACGAAGGACATGGGAATGGATGCCTATAGGTTTTCCATTTCTTGGTCATGGATTTTTTCCAGTAAGCTTCCTGTCCTACTTTCTAACATAAACATACTATGTATTAGCTAGATTCTTCCTAAGAGCAAACTGAGGTTGAATTGATCATCTTTTATGCCTATATGAGCAGAATTCCCTCTTTGCCAAGCAGGTCATTGAGTACACAAGTCACAGATTGAATGAAAACCATGATTATTTTTAAACTGGATCCAGATCAAGCATAGACTTTATAGAAGTAAATGATGAAATATTCTGATTATGCAGGTTTGTTTTATAGTAGCATATATTAAGAACATCAGGTTTTGTAAGAGTTCTTGTTAAATCTTGCATAATATTTATTGCTTCTGATTGCACCAAGCATAACACTCGCAGGAGTTGAACCTTATGTCACCCTCTTCCACTGCGACTTACCTCAAGCCTTGGAAGACAAGTACAAAGGATGGCTGAGCCCCGCAATTATGTACTGAATTAATTTTTATCTTTCTACCTTCTTACCTAATATGATTTCAAAGTATTATATGTGATTTTGTTAAAAATATGATTAACTTGCATTTTGTGTTATATGTAAGCTACAGAAGGACTTTGCTACTTATGCTGAGAGATGCTTCCAGAAATTTGGAGATAGGTTGAGGCACTGGATCACTTTCAATGAGCCTCATAATGTAGCCGTGCTAGGATATGATTTAGGTTTCTATGGACCTGGACGGTGCACCATTCTTGTTCACTGTCTTTGCAAGGATTGGAATTTTGCTACTGAGCCTTATATTGTTGCTTACGGTATCCTCCTTTCCCTTGCATTAGTGACAGATATTGCAGGAAAAAACTACAAGGTATGTAAAATAATGGATTTTGTGTAGAACTAAATGAGGAAAGCGATGAATTTAAACTTTTGGATTATTGTACATTAAGACAGCAATAAGAACTTAGAATAATCATAAGACAAGACTTAGGTGAAGTTTCTTAGGTCTATACTATCAGGTCCTCCAATTGCAAGATTACATGAGGATGTATTTTCCGACTTGGCATTACATTATTGATTTCTTATAAAAGGTTCTTCCACATAGCATAATTCTATTGGAGAACCTAATAGCAATTTCCTGAAAACTGCAATTAAGGTCCTGTTTGATTTCCTATTTCCAAAATAGTTTTCTATTTTTCAGAATAAAAAAATAAAAGAACTTGTTTAATAACGTGTTTTTAATAAAGTGTTTTGTAAAACAAAAAAATAGAATTATATTTTCAAAAACAGAAAAATCAGAACATTTTCGAGATGTTTTGTAACTTTTATTCTGCAGAATCAAGAAAAAAACAGAAAATATCAAATTTTCAGAATAATGATTCAAACAGATTTTTTAATTTTTTTTTGTTTTCAAAATTTGTTCTAAAAATATCTGTTTAGAAAACATTAAAACTAAAATAGAATCTAACAGGTCTTAAGCTTCTTTTTTTTTTTTTTCCAGAATCAAATCTATGAACTAGGCAGAACTTTGGGGAATAATGAGACTTACAGAAAGTAATTTATTGTGCCTTTGGCGTATATTAGTGCCTTATGAAATGAAACAATATCCTTTCAAGTGATATATAATTGTTAAAACGACAATATACTGAGTAATTTGGTTCTTCTACAGCATGTAGGGGAAGGATCGGTTGGGATATCTTTGGATGTAATTTGGCTTGAGCCAGCAACAGACTCTGAAGTAGACATTGCAGCAATTCAGAGAGCTCTAGATTTTCAGTTTGGTTGGTGATAAACCTTTGGTACCTTGTAAATTGAAAAATATGCCCCATCACAGCTATGTTGCCAGAACAAACATGATATGCCAAGTAGTTTGATTTCCGTCACTGGTTTATTGATCCTTTGAAAGAACGAAAAAAAGATTTTCGTAGTAATGACATAGCTTCAGAAAAAGCACTATCAATTCAGCTTGGAGAAGGACAGAGTGCCACCCCAGGTATTGTTGGCACTTCTAATTGCTTTCTTAAATACTCCTATTTTTCATACATCATGCTATATTCAACTTGCACTACACATACAGAGTTAAAAAGAATATAGAATAATGAACTTACTTGAATTTGAAGAGTATTATCAAATTGCATCATGCCAACCTGTAATAGGTATAAGAACAGAGGACAATATTTGTTCAAATTTTCTTTTTCCTCTATGACAACCGGATGCTCAAATCTTCCGTTTTCCCTCTACATTCTGTCTTAACTTTTGATTTTACATTAGTCTGTTTGGATGGGTTTTATTTTAAAAATTTTACTGTATTTTCTCCCATTTTTGTGAATCCCTCTGGCTCTTCGCTGGAAAATACCCCCACCTCCGTAAATCACCATTTTGAATCTTACAAAATCTTCCCGGCAATAATCTTCAATCTTCATCAATCCGTCCTTTTCTTTTCTTCGCCAACAAAATCCTTTTCAAATCCTTCCCCTCTCCCCTTTCACGATGGGCAAAAAGTTGATGTTGGTTATCTCCTACAGCCTCGGTTGTCTTTTACCAGTAAACCCCCGCTGCTGGGAGTAATCCCCTTCTTCCCCGTCCCGTTCTTTTCGCTGGAAACCCCTCTTATGCGCGTCCAAACAATCTTCCCATTCCTCAGAAAACCCCATAGTGTCTCGTGCTTCCAGTCAACTTCCTGAAATCTTGAACAATCACCTCTCCCGTAAGAATTCAGAAAAACCTCGGATCACACACCTGTGTTTGCTAAAACGCCTCTCAAACTTCAAGTAGTCCTTCATCGATGGCTATTGGGCGTCGTCTTGCCAGTAACCCAAAAGCATTATCTCATGGGCCCTGTACCTTTTTTTTAAATTCTTTTGTTACTTGCCTTTTATTGTATCGTATGTTTGGTGTTTCATTTTTATCTTTTGTTAGTGGAGCACTCTTGTACGTCTTTTATTAATTAATGAATTTTATAATTACAAAAGAATACAATTATTTAAATAGTTACTATCAAATCAATATGTCAATATATATATATATATATAATCCTGTCGGGTTCTGTTTCTTATCACTGTTTATGTCTTTTTTTTTTTTAAATTCTTTTTCTGCTTTCGGGGGGCCCACGTTTTAGTTTTTCCATTTTTTATGTATATGGGGCTGGCTGGATTTTTTTAAATCCCCCTGCATCTTGCAGGGGTAGCTCCTAATTTTTTTATAAAAACATGACAGGCAATTTTGTTTTAAAGACAGTTATATGGTGCTACAAAATGATTTATTTTACATATCTTTATAAAAATCAAATAACGAAACATCGGAAGTACCAAAATTTATTCTTTGGTTTTAAATTAATTGTTGGATTAATAAAAGTCATTTTTTTTATAATAAATTATTGAGCCAAGTGAGTACTAAACCATCCAGTCTCCGTTCCAAATCCATATAAATTGATTTTATGCTCAAGACTCGCGGCGTTTTACCGTTTTTGGGCGAAAAAGCCCATAATGTGAGTATAAAAGCTATCCCCAGACAAATCCGACAAATGAAATACCTTGTTGGCTCCGCCATGTTCGGTTTGGTATCGACATTAAGAAAAGGCTGAACTTGTCACAAATTAGTCTGTAAAAACTCTGCCTGCCTGTGCCTTATATCCTCCGATTTGCCTCTCAAAATGCCTGCAGCTCCATCTAATTTTAGCTCGATAAAAAAAGTTCTGTTATGGCTTTACCCAACTCTCTACGGTTCTCAGTTTCGTTGTATTTATTATTAGTTCATTGTTTTTCTTTATTACTTCTTCTATAGCCGCATGTACTACATAGCAAAATAGGTCTAATTTAGGGGTGCATAGGCTAACCTGATCATAGAGTTGGGTTGGATAGGACCCCCAAAAGAAAATGACGGTATCGGCTAATTATGTTGGTGAGTTTTGGCTAGCTTGGTCAATCGTATATATTTAGAAAAAATTATTTTTAAAAAATTTATATAAACAATTTATTTTTTTTTGAAGAGTTATATTATAATAACTTTCTTTGTTGTAGGAACAATATGTAATTTTATAAGGCTTTTATGATTTTTTTTAAGGTTATTTTTAAATTTTTATAAAAAAATGGCCCGATCAAGCCTCGCCAACTTGGCTCGGTAAAAATTAGGTAGGCACTTGGTTTGGTTCAATTCAATCCATGTACACTTCTAGGGCCTGTTTGCTATAGAGAATAGAGAATAAAGGGAGGATAAAATGGAAAATGAAAAGGAAAAAGTAATTTTGAGAATGAAAAATGATCCTTGTGCCTTCACTTTTAACAAGTAATAAAATGGGATCAAAATTGTTGACTAATGATTATAAAGGTATAATATATTATACAAAATTGGAGAAAATGGATTACCTTTCCTCCAAAGATATCAAACAAGGCCCTAGTCTAGTTCATTAACCTAAGGTTTTGCATTCTATTATCTAATCTTGATGATTTTTGTTGAATCAACATTGTGTAATAAAATTCTAATTAATTAAATTTTATTTATTTAGCCCCATTTGGTTCATTATAGGGGTGAGGGAATCTCTTTCCAAATTGTATAAAATGTTTATTATGTTCTTATAATTATTACTTAATTTGTCTCTTTTTATTACTTTTTTAAAAGTAAAAATATAAAAGTCATTTTTATTTTATCTACTCATTTTTTACATTTCCTTTCCCTTTATATTATCTAACTAAATGAGTCTTTTGTTTTGTTGTAATAGTTGAAACTAGTAACAAGTGGAATCTTTTTCACCATTGTATGCTGTTATAGTCTCTTATTACAGCATTAGGTGCTTATTTTCAAGTTCAATATGAGTAACATATCTCCATTTGATAACCATGCTAACATTACATTAGCCTTTTTTATCAATCTATCCATGTATTTTATGAGTTGGATTGTAAAATATAAACTTTTATCATATGGGCTTTGTTTATAGTGGAAGTTGTAGTAAGACTATCCTGAGATATTTTTCAATGGTTTCATCACATCTTGTTATAAACGTAAATCTAAAAGGAGAATCTATTTCAAAAGATTAATCTATTAAATGGTAGAAACCTTTAGACTTATAAGTTCCCTTTCTTAGGGAAGGCTTCCTCTTGATGTGGGACTCATAACAATGCACCTCCTTTCAAAATTGACACCTGCAATGGCCCACCTATCAATACTGGTCCATTGTTAGCCCTTTCCTTCATTGGCAACTTTACTTATCTTCTAGTATTTAGCACAACTTTTCACACTACAACTTAATTTACTTTGTAGGTTGCTAGTGAGTGTGTGGACTATGTGTGAACCATGAGCAGTGATTCAAGTGAATTATGATATGAAATTGGATGGATCCAATGCCTAAAGGTTATCACTAGTTCTATAAGCAATGAACATTGATTTGATCCAATTCTCTTATAATCACTTTAGCAAATACACTAATCATACTAATATACTTGAGTATTCGAAGTTGAATTTTACAAAAAAAGTATTTAGGACTCATTTGGTACATCGATGATTTTGAGAATAAAAATGACTTTCTTGCTATTACTTTAAAAAAAATTAAAAAAAAAAGTAATGAAATACTATTGAATAATGATTACAAAAACATAATAGATATTACACAAAATTGATGAAAAAATATTACCTTTCCTATAGCCCAACTAAATGGGCTATTAAATGGAAATAATTTATCTTAGTGGCCTAACAAATCTAATCACTAAATATTGAAAAGGTAGAGGTTGAGTTTAACATAACGTAAGAAAAGAAAGCTTAAGAGCAGAAGACCAAACAAAAAGATTTAGACTCAAAGTAGATTGTCTTAGTTTACTAATGTTATTGACTTCTCATTTGTGTTAATTATAGTGACTTCTCATTTGGAGGCCTTCTAGTGTTAATATTCCTCTTAGATTCATCCACTTGCCTAAGAACTAGTTAGAACATGTATACTCCTTGCAAACTTGCATGGATGTGCTACCTCCTAAGTAAATATGATATTAACTGTAGGACTATTAGAGGTTAGCTTCTTTCTCCTC
This sequence comes from Erythrophleum fordii, assembly GCA_032878935.1. Classification (NCBI taxonomy): domain Eukaryota; kingdom Viridiplantae; phylum Streptophyta; class Magnoliopsida; order Fabales; family Fabaceae; genus Erythrophleum; species Erythrophleum fordii. Next base: position 21,690,716 of record JAVQMF010000054.1, on the reverse strand, counting down.
AGCAACTTATACCATTGATTAATTTGGGTTAGATAGGATATACACCAAGTTGTTTTATTAGATTAGCCTATTTCTATAGCATCTCCTATAACTTCTTTAAGCTACATTTTATAGGTTCATCTATCTATAAAGCATTTCCATGAACATATCTTTTGGGTTTTCCATTGAGCACCTAATGTTGCAGTTAACGATAGCTACAATTTATATGTGATTGATAATTTCACCTAACTTATTTAGTCTAAATAAATCATCAATTCAGTTAACCATTTTAAATCAATTTATGTTATCCAAATTGTCATATCCAGGGGGCATTTGATTGTGTGAAAAGTAGAGGGATTTTTTCTACATAGTTATATAAAATATTTATTATACTCTTGTAATTATTATTCAATAATATTTCTCTTTTTTTGAATTCAAATTAAAGTAAGGGCACGAAAACAAAATCACATTTTTTTCTTTACATTCTCCTTTCCATTCCATAGTTTTAGTTGGCTAGATCTAAATCCAGTTGGTTAGAATTCATACATACATGAAACACTAAAATTTTTAACCTTTTTACATGAATAAGCTTCTAAAACTCATATATTTATCTTTTTAAACTTCTTAGATTATAAAATCAAAAAGAGGAAATCTTAATTACCTATACTGTAAATAAACTTACTTTAAATACCTCAATTTAAGTTTAGAAGAAGGCCTGTACTTTAAGATATTGAAAAGAAGTAACTATGACTAAGTTTCCATCGCTTTCCTTAAATCACATGGTTTGGCCATGTGTTTTAGCCCAATCACATGGGCTAACTATATAGCACATTGCCTAAGGGACCAAAATTGTTTAAAGTTAACTTACATGGCCATGTAAAATCACATAGAGTGGCCATGTGATGCACTTCCTTAAGTCTCTGCTTCAATTAAAATTTGTCCATTTTTAGGCTATCATTTGGACCCTTTATACTTCAATAAAGTAAAGGCTTCAAAAACTATGACTCTGTGTCTTTTAACATCTTATCACATATGGACAAACATGAGTCAATAAACATCCACTTTTTGATCAGATAGTGAGTGCGAGAAAAGTGTTCATTTCTCAATTTTGTTTTTTGTTTTTTATAAGCACCTTCAAGCATCAAAACCTTAAATCTCTTATTTTTGACTTTTTTTTTCATAACAAGTTTGACTTGTAAAGTGAAAATTATGGCAATAGTTAAGCTTTGTTTCACTTTTATTCTTAGATTTTTAGCATTTATGCAATTTTGACTTTCCCAAGATAGTTAGTTCTAAATTGGTTTCTTGCTTTTTTCTATTGCAATGGCAAAAGTTGCTCCCAAACCCATCAATCACAAGGAGAGAACTCAAATCCAATGGAGAAATCAGTTGTAGAGACATAGCACTAGGCAAGAACGTCAAAATCATCATCGTATATACTATAAATCACTGAAGAATGTGAAGTGCTTGGTGGATGGATTAGGCAGCACAGGGTATGTCAACTGCACTCTAAAACCTTTACTGTGTTGGTGAGGGGGAGGAGTAGAGGTTCTACCAGCAATTCAACAAGTATTTTGCAAATGGTGAGGGGAGAAGTTGGATCAAAGCATGCATTTTGGATTTGTAAGCCATATGGCGCTTTTAAGGCAGTTGATGGAATGAACCACTAAATTGGTCGCACATTAAGCTCACCATACGAATCCTCACTTTAAAAGATCTAGATGTGCCATTTTGACATGTATTTCCTCTGCCATTTTTGTGCCAAACCAAAGGGACACATCCTCAAGCACTTCTTTCCTCAACCCCTCAGAACCTGTTAGTGCAAGTATTCTCATCAGTCCAGGCAAATGTGGTATCCTTGGTCTAACATTGAATAAAGTTAAGGAGTGGAGCCAAGCCACTAACTTTAAATAGCAAGCAAAACCCCAATCTACTATACTTGCCTAGATTAGGTCAATGGGTTAAAAGGCTTGTGGTCCAAGGCTCGTGGTTTAAACTTATCAAAAGTATGGCTAGATCACTAATTTTTTTGATTGGATTAATTGATTTGGTCTAATTTTTTAAATTTGGATAATATGTTATCCTTTAGCTTAATCAAATAGCTTTACAACATATAAGACCATTTTATTAATGCATGTATTTCACTATTAAAAAAAAAAGAAAAAAAAAGCTTCTTATGCTATTTAAAGTTAAGCTCTTACTCTCATTCCTTGCTTCGGTCTAATTTTTAAAATTTTGATAAAATGTTATCCTCTAGCTTAATGAAATAGCTTCACAACATATGAGACAATCTTACTAATGCATGTACTTCATTATTAAAAAGGAAAAAAAAGCTTCTAATGCTATTTAAAGTTAAGCTCTTACTCTTATTCCTAAGAAAATTTGCAGTGAGAAGCAATGGCAAAGGTTATTATTAAACAAGAAAAAAAGAAAGAAGCCAAGAGCAAAAGATAGAAAAAGAGATTAAATAAAAATTAACAAATAAAAGAGGATATGAAAAGTTGTTGGGAATGGTTCTTTGGGCATAAGTAATGGACAAAATGAGAAAGAAGGCAACACAGCAGAAGAAAGGCATTGGCAAGAAACAAATTTTATATGTGAGGGCATATATAGGCTACAGGTTTCTTGCATGACATTCATTTTATTTTTATAGAATTTAATAAGGGAGTGACACATATAAATTCATGTAGTTATTTTAATATTTTAAATATGTATATTTTATACCAACAACAATGATAAAATTAAATTATAGAGAAAAATTCACACAAGTGTATAACTTGTAATGTCACTTGGGTCCCTTTGATATGAATAATAGAAAAAAAAAATGTAAAGTAAAAATGTGATTTTGTATATGAAAAAAGATTTTTGTATCTTTATTTTAATTTGAATTAAAAAGAAATATATATTATTAAATAATAAAAAATAATTATTATAAAGATATAATAGATATTACATATAATTATATAAAAAAAATCACTCTACCTTTCGCATAATCAAACACCCCCTTAGGTTAAATAATTGGATGAGTTAACTTAAATTTTACATATTTAGTGTGTTAAGACGCTGAGTAACTAGCCATACATGTTAGTAAAAGTAGTCGAAATACTAATAAAATTTTCGTCAAGTATCAAAAGAAATATTTTGTAAAAAACTTTTTAAAAATTTCTTGTTGAAATTTTTTTTTAAAAATTTTAAGTACCTAATTACAAGTTTTTAAACTATATGGATTAAATGAAATATCAATCAAAACATTAGCAATAAATAAAGTAATTTAATCTATAAAAATAAACATTTAATTAAATTGTAAAAATAAAATTTATGATGGGTGAAATCAATTGTATATTCACTGGCCACAATGGTCAAACGGAGCCTTATCAAATTGTATATTCACACCATCACCAAAAAAAAAATTGCACTAAAGATAAAGGATGAACCTGAGTTTGTCACCATGAAAAGTGATCGTATTCTAAGAAACTAATATAATATTTTGAATCTATATGTATTGCATCAGCGGGCTGTATTATTTGAATCCATTTGCCGTATTCCTAATATTTTGAATCTATTTGTATTGCATCAGCAGGCTGTATTATTTGAATCCATTTGCCGTATTCCTGGGTCCATAAAAATAAAATTGAGAAGCGATAGCGAAGGTTATGAAAAATGAGGAAGGGGCCAAGGAAAAAAAAGACAAGAGGAAAGGATAGAAAGAGATATGAATTAAAAATGATGATGTCACGCAAACCGGATGAACCTGTTTCTTGCACGATATTCTTTTTATTTTTATAAAATTTAATAAGAAAGTGATATGTACACGCTGATGTCAGTTATATATATATATACACACAGACACTCGCACACGCCCGAGTTGACCCGTCTCTTGGACGGTGTTTTTTTTATTTTATAAAATTTAATAAAAGTGACACGTATGAGATGATGTCAGTCCATATATACATATATTATATATAATATAATATAAAACCCGTCTGTTGCACGCTATTCTTTTTGTTTTTATAGGATTTAATAAAAAAGTGACACGTGTAAACTGGTTAGTGAAAAGATACATTGAAAAAATCTAAAATTAGGTTTGACCAATTACAATATACTAAAAATAATAACTTTTGACTTTGTGAAAACGTAATTTGAAAGAAATCCGCTGTTCCAAACACACATGTTGGATGACGATTCCGAGGCCGGTATCCTAGCATGAATAGGATTGATATCAGTGATAAAATTAGATGATTGAGAAAAATGCACCCACGGACATGTGATATCATATAGATTAAATGATTGAGTGAGTTAATGTAAATTATATATATTTATATTAATTGACAATCATTTGATATAAGGAATCAAATTAAAATTTTAAACACCTAATTACAAGCCTTTAAATTGTACAGATCAATTTACAATCAACCAAAAGTTGAACAATTAATAAAGAAATTTAATCTATTAAATATTTAAAATAAATAAATATAAAAAATAATGGCAAAAAAAAAAAAAAAACGTAAATCCAAACTACCGGTTCATGGTAAGCAGCATGAACCTGAGTTTGTCAACGTGAAACGTCATTTTAGAGTGAGGGGCTTCCGCGAAGTTGCCGAAACCCATAATAGAATAATTAATCGTATTTTCAGAAACACCAATAGAATGAATATTTTGAATCTAATTGCATTGCATCGCATCAGCAGGCTGTATTATTTGAATCTATTTGCCGTATTCGTTGGTCCAAAAGATTGAATATTATGCTATCCTCCAGCTTAATCAAAGAGTTTCTTATGCTGTTTACAGCTAAGCTCTCACTGTCATGACATCTATCCATGGAGAAAATCTGCATTGAGAAGCAACAGCGAAGGTTATGAATAAGACAAGGAGGCCAAGAGAAAAAGAAAAACTAAGATAAAAGATAGAAAAAGAAATGAATTAAAAATGAACAAATGAAAAAATGGATGCGAAAAGTTGTTGAGAATAGTTCGTAGGACGTAAAGAACGGGCAAAGACGATAGGTATTGGCAAGACAAAAATTTAATAAGGAAGTGACACGTATGAGAGATGTGAGGCAAAATGGACGAATTTGTTTTTTACGCGGCATTCATTTTATTTTTATAGAATTTAATAAGGAGCTGCCACATGTTAGTTGATTACGAATAAATGAAATGGAATCACGAATAACGAAATAAAAAGGACAGAAGTAGACTAGATGGGTGTTGAATGAAAAAAACAAAAAAAGGATGGTGTTCAAGAGAATGAAATAGTTTATAAATTTCTTTTTGATATTATTTTTATAAATAAAATGTAATTTTAATAAGTTTTTAATTAAAAGTGATATAATTGTAATTATATTGTAATATGTTTATTTTATTCTTTTCTAAATTTTTTTAATTTAGAAGGAAAAAACTTAGATTTTGATGATAAGAAAGGGTTTTGAAGTTTTTCTTTTAATATTTCATTCTATCTCAAAGAAACAAAACTCGTAAATAATGACTCATCCCATATTAGTTATTCTATTTTTTGTCATTTTAGTTTTTGTTATTTGTCCAAACAAATCCTTAAATTAAATGATTGAGTGAGTTGACATCAATTATGCAAGTTCATAGTGCTAAGAGAGTATATTATTGATTTTGTCAACAAAATTAATCAAAATAGTAATAAAAGTTGAGTATCCATGATCCAATTAAAAATTCTAAAAAATTATGAGCACTTAATTACAAGTTTTTAAATTATTCTCATCAAATTAAAAATTGATCAAAACTTCAATTATAAACAGAGTAATTTAATCTATAAACAATTAAAAACAAGCGTCCAATAAAAAAAATTAGAAAAAATGGGGACTAATGGTTATGGCACTTCATTTGTATGTAATTAATGACTTCATTTGTATGTAATTAATGACCCAAATGGAGCTTTATCAAATTGTATATTCACACTATTATGAAAACAAAATGTATATTCACGCTAAATGGCTGCTGGTAAATACGTCAAACTGAAATGTCATTTTGGAGTAAACTTCTGCTTCTGCGAAGTTGCCCACACGGTTGAGGGAAAGGATTATTTTTAATTAGTTTAATAAGCGATTACAACTATAATTATTAATGAATTCATATGAGAATTATTTAATTAATAGAATCTAAATGGTAGAAATCTCAGTTTATCACGCGTCCATTTATCAACGCTCCTGGCAAGTTGGAGGGTCTGGTCCAACTTTTTCATAGGAACGGCAATAAGATGGGTTAGGACTTATCACAGATCTTTTCCTATCCGTTTCTTTTCCGTTTACTTATAATCTGTTTTATTCTTGTTTCATATTCTTGTAGGATTTTTTTTTGGTTTCTTTTTTCATAACCAAATTTGGCAAAATTTAGGGCAGGATAAGACGGGACAGAATACTTGCTCTTAGTAAATTTAATGGAAGAACAAAAGATTCTTACAAGATGTAACATCAAGGAAAGTGGATGAACATAATCAACGTGGACCCTTTAAAATGAGGATTCGCCAAGGTGCCTGAAGGGTACTAATCTTTTATGTTTTAATAAGAGAAACTATCTCTACTTGATTAGGAATTGCACATTTTAGGCGCACTTCTAGTGGATCTTCATTTCAAAGAATTTGCACTCTCGACGTAATGAGGAAGTTAACTTTTTATTTTTAGATGAATTGCTATGCAATATTATGTTAAAATATAAATAAACTAATAATCAACTAAATAATAAATATTTAAATAAATAAATAAATATATATATATATATAACAAGCTTTGCAAAGCAACACTAGAGAGGATACTAATCCTGTCTAATTACAACAGATGAAACTAGTTTTAATTCTCCATAAAATATTAAATATATGTCTCAATTATTTATCTTTAAATTTTAAAAATATATAATTATCAATTTACTCTTTAAAAATTTTTAATTTATTTTTATTAGTTCTTAAAACACATATACTTGCCTAATCTCATTTTCTACCTGATTATGATTGGGGAGTAAAAAAAATCTAAAGATTAAATTGTTAATTATATATTTTTAGAATTTAAAGATTAAATAAATAAGATATATATGTAAAATATTTTATAAAAAATCAAAACCACTTTCATCTATTGTAATTAGATGGGATGAAGATCCTCTCCTAAGTTGCTTTGTGTATCATGTTGTTAGCCAAATAATCGAGACCTTTTAATTAGTCAATCAATACCTCTCAATTGGTCAATTTATACCTTGGTTAGGTAGTCGAGACCTCAACTCAGCTAATCTTATTTAGCCACAAGGTTGGCCATTCATTTTTGCCAACTAATTAGTCAGTCGTGCCTCCCAGCTAAACTTACTATTTGTGTGCACGCGTGTACGTGCGCTCATTTAAATCGAATAAGTCAACCATTGATTAGGTATCTAGACAAATTCAAAGAAAATTTCAATATAAAGATTTAGGATTAGATCACAACATACATGCTTCGAGCCATTTCTTGCTCTAAACTTATCTTATAATATGCATGTGTGTGTGTGTATGCATGTGTGTACACAAATAAATAAATAAATAAATAAATAAATAAATAAATAAATAAATAAATATATACATATAGTTAGCGCTGAAAAAATAATAATTATAGTTGATAGTTGCAAGAAACTAGTTAGTTGAAAAAAACAAACTATTGAGCATATGACTGACTGAGATTAGTCAAGATGTCTCGACCAAGCAACCAGGACGTGGGGCTAGACCCAATCAGCACGTTCTCCATGCAACACTATTTGTTTAAGTATAATTGAGGCCTTAAAGCTATTGAAAGCATGAAAAGTGAATGATATCCCTATCATGGGGAGCAGTTATTAGTTAAGAAAGACATTATAAAAAGGAGGGAAGACCTAGAATACAAGAACACATAACAAAATTGCAAGAAGCTATCCACTAATTTACTTTATCTTACTTTATGCACCTTTATGCCTTTCTTTATTGCCATATTTATTTATCTACTTTGTTTACTTGTTTTATGCCCTTTATTTCAAATTTATTTTAGTTTCTTAATTTTATTTCCAACCTATTATCAAAGTTGTTGCTAGTTTCTTTGAAGTTTTTCTATAGTCATTCATCATTGCTTGAAGTTTGCACAACCATTTAATCAATTTAAAGTAATATTTATAGCCTTAATTTCAGTTATCTCCATCTTTTTCAATTTATCTTTGCTTAAAACCACATATTTTGAGCTTAGCTATGCTTAAAACCCAATAAAACTTACATTTAGAGAGTTGTGTCTTGTCTCCACTTCTCACTCATTAAAAGTAAAGACCAAAAGGAGTTAGCAAGATTCCTTATTACAGTTATTTGCTTGGGGTAGGCTTAGCCGATGAGAATCTAATTCCTCCAACATATAAATTGGCACACTTGGTAGGACCATGCAGGTTTTAAATATTCAAGTACATCTAAAGGCTACCAATATTTAAACGAGTACTTATTTGACAAAAATATGGTTGCACAAGATCCCATCATGTTCTTGAAGGAACTAGCAAAGTAGTTGTAGGAGGTGAAGACCACTTCGGATTGTCCACATCTATGATGGTCACAATACCATCATTAAAACACCAAGCGATTAAAGGAATATAAGGGTGTATACTAGCGATGCATGCCATATTTGCTTAAATCATAAAGCCTAAAAGAAAGGATAACCACAAACATAGGCTAGGGGCAAGTCATATTGGCTAGGAAGCAACCATTTAAGATCACAAAAACTCCTGGCTTTCAATAGTCGATGCCTATAGTTGTAGCTAAAATTCATTAGTCGAGGCCAAAATTCATTAGCAAAAGCTTGTAGCTATAGCTAAAATACAATAGCTAATGCCTGCAACTATAGTTGAAATTTATCAACCACCACCTATGACTGTAGTTAGAATTCGATAGTCGTTGCTTGTGGCTAGAATTCAATAGCCAATGCCTACGCCTATAGTTGGAATTCACTAACCAATACTTATGGCTATAGCAAGAATTTGACAGTCATTGCCTGCAGCTGTAGTTGGAATTTAATAGCTGATTCCTACAACTAAATATAATGCTTGCAACTGTGGTTGGATTTGATAGTCAATGCCTATAGTTATAGATGCAATTTAACATCTAATGTTGGCAGATGCACTTAGTCTGCCCTAGCTAAGTTTCCTAATCTACATGTTTATATAACATATCTTGCCAATAATGGTAACACCCTCTCAAGCTCTTACACCTAGATACAAGCCATACCATGCTATAGGCTAACCAACAATCGAAATATAGCCAGGATAGATCCAAATATGTTGGTAGAGGTGATAAAAAAGCTTTTTGGATTCATTCCCAAAAAAAGAGATGTGCCAATTTATAAGAAACCATACCTAAAGTGGGTTTATTAGGTCATGCCATTGCTTAGGGGCTTTGAAATGCTTACTTTATCCTCCTTTTCAAGGGAAGATGACCAATGGCTTAGTGCAAAGATATGAACCATAGCAAGTTCCACAACCTATAATTGCTTTTTCTATTCTTAACCCATATTGTGTTCACTTAATATGCCAACCTAACACCCAACTTGATGTAGAATTAGTAGATGGCAAAGTTATTCAATGAAGGGTTTTATAGGGCCTAAGTTGAAGTCACTATGTTTGATGTTCTTAACACTAAAATAAAAAGTGGATGAACTAGTTGAAGAACTCATTAAGAGATTTAAGAGAATGAAGATCAAGTGTAACATGCATTTGTCGGAGACTAAAGTGGCAAGGATGGCTATGGGACAAATGCACTTGGCCTTAAGAGAGACGCTAATCATACAAGATTATTCTAATCTAATAGAATTCACCATAAAGGCTTTTAGGATAGAGTAATTTGTCAAAAAGAAAGACCATAAAAGAGTTTCCAGAGCTCCAAAAAGGCCCTTCGTGATTTCTAGCTTTGAGGCTAATGAAAAGCTAAGAATGGTTGTTAAGTGAGAAGAAGATGAGGGGTTTGAAGCGACTAACATAAATAGGATCAAGATTTTAAGTGTTAAAGGTTATTCACTCAAGTAGAGCAAATACTTGATTACCTAATGAAGGGTAAGCAGTTCAAGCCACCAAATAGACATAAAATGTTGATTGAGGGATTGAAAGGGAATAAGTATTGTAAGTGGCATAATTCTTATAGTCACGCGCACCATGAATTGTGTGATGTTTTGCAATGCCATTCAAGAGGTGCTTAAAGAAGCATGTTTCAAGTTGGCTGAGAAAGATATAGCAATAGATACTAATTTGTTCCCAAAGGCAGCCTTAACTAACATAGTGTCAATTATTTAGCTTCCGTCTAAATATTTAATTGTCAAAAAAAGAAATGTTGAATCTCAAGGAGAAGGAAAACCAAAGTCAAGCTACATAGATGAGAAGATCACCCCTCTTGATATCCTTGCTTAAGCCAACTCATACCAAGAGGCGTAAGGGGGTAAAATGTTAGCACTAAAAAATAATAAGTTTTAGCTAAGGTTGTGACTAACTAGTTAGCTGTGAAAAATGAATAATTGAACTTGTGATTGAACGAGATAAGCTGAAAGTTGAAGTCTAGATTGACAAGCAAAAGGTATTGATTGGTTAGCCAAGAGGCCACAACTAATGATTAAAAATGGGTAGCCTGTTAAAAAAGGAAATGTGAGGGTTGACGCTCTATGAAACACATTTTATTTATGCAAAAAAAAAAAAAGGCCATAAAGGTATTAGAGGCATAAAAAGTAGATAATGGTTGTCATGGGAAGTGGTTATTAGTTGAGAAAGATGCTATAAAAAGGGAGGAAGGACTAGAATACTAAGATACATAGCAAAATCACAATAAACTATTCAACAATTTACTTTGATCTTACTTTATGCATCTTTATGTCTTTTTTTTTTTATTTCCAACTTTCTTTACCAATTTTATTTACTCATTTTATACTCTTTATTTCACTATTTTACTATTGTTTCTAGCCATTACAAAAGTTTTTTCTATCGTCCTTTGTTATTGCTCGAAGTTTATATAAATATTTAATAAATTGAAAGTAATATTTACAACCCTAATTTCAATGCTTTTCAACTTATCCCCATTTAGAACCTTTCTTTTTATGTTTAGTTACATTTAAGACTCAAGAGAACTCATCTTTGAAAAGTTAGATCTCATCACTTTCCACTCATCAAGATTCTTTATTATGACTTGCTCTTGGCAACCTTAGTGGATAGGAATCCAACACCTCTAACTTAGATGAAGATACTCTCTTGTGTTGCTTTGTTCAACCCAATGTGCTTTGCAAAGCAACACAAATCTCAATCATTAGATCTATTTTTTTATATCTCAATTGTCTATTTTTTTAATTTTAAAAGAAGCAAAACAAACAGATGAAAATTACTTTTCAATTTCTACCAAGACAAATAAAAAAGAAATATTTTAGACTAGAACAATAAAAATGTAACTTGATATATATTTGCTAAAAGTTAAAAGATTTATTTATTTTTTACTTCTTTTAAAATAAAAAAATAAAAAAATTGAGATTAAAAAAAAAATAGATCAAGCATCCTACGGAGAATATATGTAAACTACTTTTATTTTGATTACTATCAATGTCAACTGATCATTCAAAGAATTTAATATATATATATATATATACATTATAAAGTTGTAGCGTAATTTATTGTATAATAAATATTAAATGCCCACGTCAAATACTAGTTTCTGATAAAATAAGGGCGAAGAAACATGTGTTTCCCCTAGTTGCCCCATTGTTAAAAAGCTAGAAACACGCATGTGGCTTAGAAGTGTGTAGACATTGGAATGTAATTTTGCACAAAAGGGCTCAATTTGTGGGTAGACCTGATCATGGGTCAAGAAGCCTGCCCGGTCGAAAAATATGGATATGAGCAAAAAAAAAAAATTTGAAAAAAATGAACTCATTTTTAAAATGTTTGAATATAAAAAGGGCTGGGCTTGGGCTTTTTTTAAAGCCCAACCCGAGCTCGAACCCGCTCGTATTATAATTATTTTTCATATATTATTAATAAATAATATTATTAGAACATTTATTTACAACTATAGATATAAGTAAAAAAGAATTATATAACATATATGATTATTATTATTTTTACTTTTACTTATTGCATAATATATTATTAGGAATAAATTATAATTCAAATAAAATAAATTATTAATAGTAATATTATTGAAAAAATTATTATTTTGAGAGGTTTTACTACCTTATATAGATATATATATATTATTTAATTTTTTTGTAATTTTTTAATAAGTTATTTGGAATTTAAAATAAAAATAAAAGTATGCTTAACAAGTAATGAAATATATATATATATATATATATATATATAATATTTAAAACTAAAAACAAAGAGTTGTGCAAAACGGACCGGTTCGGTCCTAAAAAAATTTGTAAATTTTTTTGAGTCCGGCTCGTTTTTGAATGAGCCAAACCTGTGATCAAGTCTATTTGTGGGTGAGCCTGTTGTCAGTCAAATATAAAATTAATTATGTTTATCCTAAATTAATTATATAAAAATGTTAAGTTATTTTGTTAGTTTCTAAAATTTTATTAAATTTTTAATTTAGCCGTTACAAAAATAAATTTTGTAATTATTTGAAAAATATTAAAGATAAATCTTTAATTAATTTAATAAGTGTTGTAATTATAATTTTTAATAAATTTATATAAAAAGAAAAGAAAACATAAAAATGTAAATAATATAATTTTCTGACTATTTTTTTTCTTTGAAAAAAAACTATATATCATTTTTCATATTTTTATTATTAAAATTTTAAATTAAAATATGATAAATAATAATTCTTTAGTAATAATATTATAAATATGTTATCTATATATCTATTAAAACCATAGTAGCGAACAGTGCTAGCTTCCGGTGTATTGAGCTGTCTACGGTTTTTTTTTTTCGGCTCATTTTTCTATTGACTGATTTGGCACGACCCCACCTAGTTTTTGCACAAGACTTTGTGACTCCTTCTCAGCGTATCCCCTTTCAACCCACCACAGCTTTGAATTCGCTGTATTCATATATATTTTTTCAATTAAATAAGACCATCTATATAGGACCATCAATTCAAGTGGCGTCCATCGTATATTTGTAATTTCTATATATACCATCTAAAGACGCAATGAATGCGAAGACCACCGACGACTGGCGTCCTAAAGGTCCAAGTTCTTCTATCGCTCCTCAGTTCGGAAGATGGCGCAATAAGATTCACGAGTAAGAAGCAAATCTCCCTCATGAATCACCAGACGAACAAAATTCCAAACATGGAGATCATTTGAAAAGAAGTTCAGCAATTCATCTCCTCTTTCAACAGTTTCATTCGCGGAATGCTTCCTAATAATTTCAGAGATTGGTGAAAAAGTTTAAGAGGTCATATAACCTCTCTTATCTGTCTATTTATAGTCATTGTATTCCAGTTTGAATTTATCGTATTTGTTTGCATGACCAAAATAAAAAACCATGGATTCCATATGTATCACCATATATGCCGGCGCGCAACATGGTCTCCTAAGGTATTATATGATCTCTACAGTTTTCTAACGACATAGAGTATGCAATGTATGTTTGCTTTCATCAGTTCAGTCACGCTTTAGTTTATTGCAATAATGCTTCATTCCGAATCATGATTCTAAATTGCAGCCGCATCAAGATGAAAGAAGTCTTATCCCATGGCTTTTGAGCATTGCCAAAACCTTTCATCACTCATCTTCTCTCCGGCATCAGCTCAGTCACGCTTTAGTTTATTGCAATAATGCTTCATTCCGAATCACGATTCTCATCCCATGGCTTTTGATCATTGCCAAAATCTTTTGTCACTCATCTTCTCTCCGGCGTGGTTCTATATTGCGGTCGCATCGCAGGATGAAAGGTTTTGGCATTGATTAAAGCTACGGGATGGGACTTCTTTCATCCATACTAAAATGCATACTTAAAACTTTTTCATTTTGCTCCATAGACACTGTCAATCAATATCGCGGTTCTAAATTCCGGATGGCTTCATGCTATGCCGCCGCAATTGTCACCGGGATGATTAATAGCTACTGTGAGCTGATGGCTTTTGGCGGGGTTGGGAGTGGGAGAGTCGAGAAAACGATGGGGAGAGAGAGAATCGGTGAATTGATAGAAAAATTATGAGACGAGCAATTTGATTGGAGGAAGGGGTTAGGTGGCTGAAAATGAATAGAGAGAATGGAATTAAAATAACTAGACATTTTTTTTGAAGAGTAAAAATTTTCACAAAAATTGAGGGGGTGGCGAAGACATAAGAAAGAAAAATTAGAAAAATATTGAAGGTAATTAAAAAGATTTTAGGAAATAGTAAATTAATGAGAAGTGCATATTAATTTTATATAGTGTATATTTATTAAATTAATATGAATATTAGATATAATATACATTTTATATGAATGTTATATACAAATATATTTATTAAATTAACGTGAATATCAGGTATGTATATTTATTAGTTTAAACATTTTTTTATTTGCAAAAAAATATGTATTTATTGAATTAATATGATGTTAAATATGATATGTTACACACACACACACAAATATATATTTTGAAATTTATATTAATTATATACATTTTTTAGTCTTGTAGTCTCCCCCTCTTCCTACACAGAGACAGAGCTAGATGTTTTCAGGATGGGCATATGATTTTTCTTTTTAATTTTTCAAAATTTGTATATATATAATGTTGAATTTTAGTATTATGCTTCTATATGCCTTGAAAAATAATTTAAAGTTAATTAAGTTGTCATTGATATCTTGTTTTTGGGTATTAAAATTCAATTGTATTTCAAATAACTTCAAATTCAAATATCAAAACTCATATGAAAATAAATCTAAATTACATACATCAGTAATAAATCTAAAAAAATAATATTCAACAATTACTTGAATCCCATCCATCATAAGGATAGTTATTTTCACCACTTTTGAATCTAATGAGTATCTTGACTCTTTTCATCCTCAAGTGACTCTTTCCACATTCTTTCAAACATAAATTATTTAACACACAACAAAATGTTTTCTTTCATACTTTTTCTCTCTCTTCATCTTTCTCTCATTCATTTTAGCAAGATAAACTATCGTTCTTAAAATTTAAATTGATAAAGGCACTTATCTATAATTTATTAGTCTAATTATAGTTAAATTGATAATAATTAAATACATATTTAAAATTTTATATATTAAAATTTTAATATAACAAATAAATACTAATAAATTTTAAATATTATTACTAACTGTTAATTTTAAATATTAATAAAGTAGAAAAAGAAATTTTAACCAAACACTTTGATATTTGTGAATTGAAAATGGCTAAAGTACATATATTTTGTTTATCTTATATTCTCTTTTTTTTTTTAATTTTTTTCATTTCAATTCCTTTTTTTAGTTTTTTAAATCTATTTAAAATAAAATAAGAAAAATATTTTAAAAAAATTCAAAATTGGTTAAATTTTAAACTAGTTTAGTTTTTATCAATTCAACTGGTTTTATAAATCAATCAAACTTGTTCATTGATTAGTTTACTAATTTTTAACTGGTTCAACTAGTTTCGATCTAATTTTAATAATATTGAGACAAATATTTATTTTTTATTATTTTAAAAATCCTGATTATTTTATAAGTCAAATATTTTATAATATTGGACTTTAATTATTTTGAAAGTGTGAAGTAATTTTTTAAAAAATAAATAGCTATAAAAGTTGTCAAATTTATTGAATTGTATATTTACACTATAACCCAAAAAAAAAAAAATCGTATATACTGATGGTTCGTCGTAAATACGTCAAAATGAAATGTGATTTTAGAATAAGGTCCTGCTTATTCTACGAAGTTGCCAGCACTGTTCAGAGAAAGGATAATTAAAATAATTAATCATATTTTAAGATAAAATAATCAAAATTGAAATATGATCAAATTTTAATTAATTTATGAAAAGAAAAATTATAATAAATGAAATCAATTGTATATCACTTAATAGCTTAACGCCATAATGATCCAAATGGAGTTTTACACTATCACCAAAAAAAAGAAAAAGGAAAAATTGTATATTCACACTAATGGTTCGTGGTAAATACGTCAAAATGAAATGTGATTTTATTGTATGGTCCAGCTTCTGCGAAATTGCCAATACTGACGAGAGAAAGGATGATTAAAACAATTATATTTTAATACAACATAATCAAAATCAAAATATCATAAAATTGTAATTAATTTATGAAATGAAAGTTTATAATAAATGAAATCTATTGTATATTCACTCAACAGACTAACGCTACAGTGACCGAAATGGAGCTTTGTCAAATTGTTCACACCATCACCAAAAAATAAAAAGCATATTTACACTAATTACATGGAATGGAGAGGCTTATTTCATTCGTGTCACAAATATACATTACTGGCTTCCCTCGATGTGAATGAACTCCTTCTCTAACTTGGAGTTGTGGGAATTAGGGATGGCAATTTCGCAGGATAGGCCAAAGAGTGCCTTCTTGCGTTGTATTTTTGTCATTAATTGTGTCATTAATTGTCTCTTTCATTTTCATCTCCCTTCTCTGTTGTGAAGGAAAATTTTTTTCATCCTTATTCTCTGTGAGAATGTGGATCCCATGGATTCCTCTAGGAATCTCACATTTTTTATTAAAAACACTCATAATATCAAATAAAAAAAATTTATATATTTTAAAAAAACTTAAATTTAAAGTTCAAGTGGTTTATTTAAGTTTTCTAACAAGCTCCAATCAAGTTTAAAAAATAAAAACAAATAAATAAATAATCAGTTCTACAATATGTTAAGTAATGGAGAGTCAATAAAAAAGTTGATGAGAATATTTAAATTAATTTGCTTTATTTTAACTTAATATAAATATAAATAAAGAATAAAATGATTAACGGGGAATAAGGACCTCATGGGTAGGAAGTATGATTTTCGTCCCTATCCTCAAATTACCTTTGGAGAGATTTTTTTCCCCATTTCCATTCCCGTAAGAAAAAAAAGGGATAGTCCTTACAGGGATCCCTAAATTTGGGAAATTTTTGCCATACCTAATAAGTGTAAGATGTAAAATGGTTGTAGATTTTATGGAATTTGTAGTATTTTTTAAATTGTGTTAGGTTATAATATATATATATATATATATTGTGTCTTAAATTACTTTTTGGGAACCCCAGTTAGATTCAACATATAAGAGTATTAATGGGAATCATTTTTTTTAGGGAGCTAACAACCAATTAAAGGTGTCAAAACTAAATGTGCTCTATTAATGGGAATTATCTCTTTCAGGACTTTCAACAATCAATCCAATATTTTTACCAAATGTTAACTACTACACTCAACACAAAAAACTAATGGCAAGAACTATCTATTTTAGAAACTCCAACAGCTATTTCAAAGTAATAAAATTGAATATGCTATCAATGGGTATGGAGAGGGTGTGGAGATAGAAGTATTAAGACATATTTGATTCCTTAAAAAAACTCTCTTTTTGGCTATAAGGGTGCTTCTATGTTGTTTTGAAAGGTAAATTAATGATGAAACTCATGTCAAGTGACTTCATCGAGCTATAGAATATCTTGCCATGTACAGATATTTTAAGCCACACTATTCAAATCAACTTATTGTGCCAATTTATTATATATGGATTGATAGATTGTAATTGTTTAGTTCTTTGGCCTTGATGGATTCGATTGGGTTATTCTAGACCTGTGAGGCTTTTATGCTTGTAAGGTCCTCATAGCATTTGTCTCCAAGCTCACTATCGAAGTAATGAGCTAAGTGGGCTTAAAGAGAAGTGTCTTTTGAGTTTTTATGAATTTGTTGGAGTCTTAATAATGGAAGTGGCACTTTTATGAGTGCTCTTTGATGCTTCTTTTAAGGGATATTTATCTTTGTTGGTTGTTAATTCTTAATTCTTTTATAGTTTATATGGCATTTAGAGGAAGGGAAAGGGTTAGCCATCTTGCCATTTTATATTATTGGGTAAAACCTTTTTACGTTTTCCATGATCTATCATGTCTGCACATTGTGCTCTTCCAATTGATTATCATAGGATACAAATAGCCACTTCTAGGTCATTTCGAACTCTATTCTTTGGACGATTATTGTATTTCATTGTCAACATATTGCTATTTCCTATCTTATTTGCTTGAAATATTTCTTTTCTTCTAATCATGATAGTGATCTTTTATTGATTTTAGGAGTACCATAATTGGGGATGATCCTCATTGGTCAAGAGAAGGTTATCAGATTCCTTCTAACTCATTTTATGCATCATTTTGACTAATAAACTTTTTATAGGAGATGATGAGATGCCCTTATTACTATATAAAGAGGCACTTCGATGTAGCACATACTTTCTTTTGAATAGTCATTTTAGCTATATAATAGCGTTTATAGTGGTAGCTTTAAATTAGTTGGCCCCACTAGTAATCCATCATATTATTGGTCTTGTGTCCCTTTACTGGTTTGTAAAGATAGAATCATCATTCCCATTATTTTGCCATTTTTTTTATATGGTAGAGTATATCCTTTTTCAAGGTATGTTAAAATGGGTGGTTTTATGAGTTTGTAAAGATGGACTTATAGTTTTTTCTATGCTCAATGCACTGACACCCTTTTCCCCTTTGTTTACCCTTATGTAGCCTTGGTTGGTTATGATTCTAATGAACTAAGAAGGTAAAGTGAGGATATGGTTAGGAATAATGTTTCTCATTTGATGAGTTTTGCCAAGGGGGTTTTGCTTCGGTGAGGTCCAGTTATGGTTAATGAGCTTGAGGTTGGTGTGTAAGGTATGCTGGCATGATGTCCCATTTTTACAAGGACTTATGAAGGGAGTTTGTCAATGTTTTTGGACTAATGCTTGAAGTCCTTATATCATTTTCTCAAGTTGTTATAAAAGCTTTGCCGATCGTGAAGTCATTACAAAGTTGACAAGGTTTTTTTTGCTATGGATCACCTTGTCTTTTTGTCTTTGCTTGAAGCTTTTTTGGCTTTCACTCTTTTTATTACATGTAAACTCTTCCATTTTTAGAGAAACGACATCTCATATGCATCATTTGGAGGTAGGTGGCTTATCTCATAGACTAAAAGTGCTGTCCCTAAAGTGGAGGAAGTGTCTATGCATGTGCTTGAGGTCATAAGAGGACTTCTTGATGTACAAAGTTTGGAAAAGGAAATATTTTAACTCAAGAGGTCACTTGAGGCAAAGGTGGCAAGGCTCCATTAGTGCAGGTAGTGTGTGTTGAGGGATTCATAGAAGAGGTTGTGAAGGTCATTGAGGAATGTTTAGATATGGGCCTTGGTGGTTTTATAATTATGTATTTGAATTTCCTTAGTTTGGGGATGTATAGCTAGCATAGTAGGCCCAAGTTGCTTTTTAAGCACATGAGATTGTGAGTCTATAAGTTTGGTCCTTGAGATTTACTGGGTTTCTCAGTGCTCATAATAATAGTAGAAATTTAAAATTTTTTAATCATTGAAACCCTTTCTTAGGAATATGCATAGGAACATAAAAGAAGATAAGACAAGAAAATGATCTTTTGTTTAAGCTGTTATCTAAATTACACGCATAGATCTAGTGATCTATGCTTTTATGATGTCTACACAGAGTGGATGAAATTTCCTCTCACTATGCATCTTTGCTAAAAGACACTTGTCACTATCTAGGGTTGGGATTTTTTGAAATTTTAAGTGAATTAGGACTTCAAAGGCACTATTATAAGTCTTCCTGTGTCGCCTTCTATGGTCTTATATTTATAGATTTAGGGTTTGACACTTTCTTAAACCTACTCAAACTCCTAATCCTACTTAAACTTCTAAATCCTAGCTTAAGTCTAATAAAGAGTGAGGAGAGATACACCCAACATAATGTAGCATTATTTAATATTACTTTAGGATTAAATAACCTTATATTATATTATTATTTAATATTACCTTTGTATTAAATAATATCATGTAATCATATTACAAATTATATTATTATTTAATAATATAATATGCTTTAATATTATTTAATATTTACTCTACTATTAAATAATATATTATGCCATAATATAATATAATTATATTATATTAGACATTATTAGTGGGATTTCTAGTACAACTAAAACTCCAATAATATTATGATATTTCAGTTTTATCCCTATTTTTTGTGTGTGACCCTGTAGGTTTTTATTACATTGGCAATAACTTATTTTTGGATCATAGATAGTGAGTGGCATCTAGCAATACATCACTGCCACCCAAGTAACAAGAATTTCTATGATTCGACATATATTTAATTCATGACCAATACCATGCAATTTAGCCCATTTTGTACCAATATTCAAGTTGATCTCAAGGTATGAAATTTGTCATTCTTGTCAATGTTCAACCTATGTTTCTTGACAATGAGTAGACTAATCAAAACAAATGATCAATATCATATATTGATTCATTTGAATATGGCCATGCATTTCTTAGTCTCACTCGATCAAGAGGCTTATAAATATCACTCCTCCTACATTGGAGGGACAAAATTCCATTTACATTACTCATATTCCTTCAAATGATTCATGACATACCTAATCACTACCCTATTAGCCATCGTGGTCAAAGGCAACATGAGATGATGTCAAAGTATATGACTCTTCATGTAGGGAACAGTAGTGATTTTAGGTCAAAGGATTTCCTTCACTATGATTATATAAGAATTGTTAATCATTCGATAATTCATGTAGCATTCTCATAGTAGGTTAGTACAATATATTTGTTCTCTAACAGTGTATCCATGTATTGACTTAGTGTCACATATCTGTGACTTAAAGTTATCATTTACTATATATACTAGTGTTGATGTATTATTGCTATCTCATATCATAATAATACTTGACTAGGGATAATTTAAGAATAAAAATTATTTTAGGGACAATTATCATATTAAGTTTTATTGTGAAAATATAAAAATAAAATATAATAATTGTGTTGCCTAAAAAATATGTACAATGTATGTCCTTATTATCATTTTATGATTGGCTCTTAGGGCATACATTAACAAGATTATGCAAATTTGTAAGCCTGGTTTTTTTGAGCTCTATACTTGCATTTTCCTTTTCATATATATATATATATATATATATATATGTAAAATTTGATAATTTTGTACCTTGTTTATAGGACCGATGATTCTTTGTGTGGCTTAAGGTTTAGAAAGAGTGACTCTTGATAAGATAGTCATTAATTCCCATGTAAATGATGTATTGATTTCAAGATTTTGTAGCTTCCTAAGGGTTTCTTGTGTATATGTTTATCCTTTGTATTTTTTTTTTATCTTTTGAGTTCCCATTTTGTACATCTTTCCATGTGGTCCCTTTTGCCCATTTTGCTATGATTTGCCATTATATAAAGGGTCAAAGGTGATCTCTACTTTTTCATACCAAAACCATAAAAACTTCATAGAGCTTATGGTGAAAAGTTTTTATGAATTTGGTGTCATCAACTATTGAGGGTTTCCTTACTTTTAATCAAATGAGGATAGTAAGGATCATGTGGTGATCTAACATATATTTTATGTTTTGTTTGGGACTAAGGAAGCCTTATTGACCAATATAGCTTTTGTCTCTTTACAGTGTTATTCTTTTTGGAAGTGGGTTTGACATGCTCATGCCACTAGCACAATTGGTTTGGCTTAAATCATCTAAGGTTACCTTTGTTTGGCAACATGAGGTTGTTTATGTCTTTATTTTGAGAATCTTAAATATGATCCTTTCATAGAATTTCTTCAGTTGCAAAAACTTGTTAGATAAACAAAGTTTGTATTTCCAATTTATGTACCTTTGTA
Organism: Erythrophleum fordii; assembly: GCA_032878935.1. Lineage (NCBI taxonomy): Eukaryota > Viridiplantae > Streptophyta > Magnoliopsida > Fabales > Fabaceae > Erythrophleum > Erythrophleum fordii. The sequence goes on along the minus strand of JAVQMF010000054.1, from coordinate 21,668,918 downwards.
TCTATCCTTTGTAAGGTTTTATGATTGCTCAAAGATAATTACTACTTTTTGAATATTTTCTTGTAAGGTTGCTTGGGTTGAATGAAAGGCTTATAATATTAAAATTACTATCAATCTCACTAGAGTTAATAAATCCAAATAATATTACATAGTTGCATATCTAGCTAAAAAGCTTTTTGGTTCAATTGAAGCCTCTAAATCAATCTTGTCCTTTTGGGATGGAAGTGCGCTTTAATTTTTGCCTCAACATTAACAACTCAATTCTTATAAGTATGATTGTGTGCCAAAGTTCTAATATCATTTCCCATGCATTCAATAAATGCTTCTGCACAATAAAAACATTTGGGCTAAAGCATGTTAGTAATATTGTTATCATGGAAAAAAGCAGCCATTGTTAACCTAAACATCTTAGGAATTAATTTATTTTAGACCATATAAATTTGGATGTGGAACCACAAAACTAACTACAAAGAAAACAAGTTTTGTAAGTTAAAATGAAAGATAAAACATCTAAATAATCTCAATACACAAAGTGGTTGCCCTAATAATAGTACAAAAATAAAATAAAATGGATCCTTTAGCATCAAAATCAATAATTTAGAAATATATTAAACTTGTTTTGCCATAAAGTGCTCTTAAAATGGTCATATGTGAATACTTTTTATATAAGACATGCTCTATAAATTAGCTGGGTCATACGAGCCATTAGTACTTAGATTTTTTTTTAGGTTACTCACTTACTCAACTTCATTGAAATCCATTTCATCTAGATAAGCCTTCTCCTATACAATTGATAAATTAATCAATTCTACTTGATCTCTTTTAAGCATGTTAGATTATGGTCAAAGCCTTAAATATGAAATATAAGGCTTTTGTGCTTTGAGCATAAGCTTTTAGGAGTGACTTTAAGAGTTTAATTTTTTGGCCTCCTAAATTACATGTACTTTATTAGAAAAGGTTCTTCTAGTACATTATCATTTAGTTAAGAGAAGGTTCTTCCAGTACATTATCATTTGAAATTTATTAGAAGACAATGCAATAAACTAAGTTGAATACAATCTATATTTGAAAAATGGTCAAAGCAAATTAATGCACATGAACCTTGAATCTTAAAATAAGCAAAACACTTAAGTTGAGTCTTAAAAAATTAATGCATATGATATCTTAACTCCAAATTCTTAAATCAATGATCTCAACAAAGAGATTAGTAGTAGTGAAGCTAACTATTTCAAAAGAAATCACAACTAGTTATATGCTTCAAACAATAAGGAATACAATAGAGAATAACATTGGGATACGTTTCAATTCTTAACAAATCCAACTAGTTATAAATTTTTCCTTGCTCATATTAGCAGAATATATATACATATATAACACTCCAAAAATAGTTTCTTTTTCTTAAACAATAATAGCAATAAAGACTAATTCTTCCATAAAATAAATTAATTATTCACCTACATCATGTTACAAAGAAGTGTAAGAAAGTGCAAATTTCTGCTACCCCAAATTCTTTCCCTAGATACTACCTGGTGCCTCCTCCAAATACCATAAAGTTGCTTTATGATTCTTAACTCTTATCCTACATGGGTTGAATGTTAGTGGCTTAGGATAGAGAAATGAATCATAATTGCTCTCTCTTGTATATATCTATATTCACTTAAGCTTTGCACAAAAACTTATGCTTATAACTAAAATGTATGTCAGTAAGTCAAATTAGGGAGTGATCCGAGTAGTGAAGAGATGTGGTAGTGTTTTGTCCCCATATGTGAGCCCAAAACTGATCCATCCATAATTTAAATCCCATCATCAAAGCCAAGACTGACACTAAAAGATAGATCGAGATTAAGTATCTTAACTCCAAATAGAAGGGCAATATATATATATAGAGTTGGAATTTTGAACCATGTTGACTTCAAATGCAATCTTCTTTAGATAAATCAATTTCAACAAAATTGGGTCATACATAAATAAGGACATTCTCAATATTGACAAGACAGATAGTTAACTACAATTACTCAAATGCATTAATTATCATTTTGAATCAGAAAATCATTTGAATAAGGAATGCATTAACATCTAAACAATACCAAATTAAGAGCAAATTAAAAACAACTTTCTATAGGAATAATAAAGTATTTAGAACATAGACATTATAAATAGAGAAACCTAAAGTCATGCTTCATTTCCTCTGGCACAATAGCTAAGAAATATTCACTAAATGAAAGGACTAAAGAGCTATATGCAACCATGGATCAAACATACACATTATTTCTTATGAAGAAACAAAACTTTATAGATAAAGGGGGATTTGGAATTTTACCTCTTTCAGCCAAATAGAGAATCTCTGTTATAACTTAAGCTTTTTGTTTTATGCTTCCTTCACTTTCTCTCTTAAATGCTCTTTGTTTGTGTTCTCTTCTTTCTCTTAGTTTGCTCAATTACTTTTCTTTTTAAGTTTTCATCTAATTTCCCTCTATCTTCTTAGCCCAATCTCTTGATTTCACTATTAGCTTTTGCTTCACAATGTCTCACACTATGTGATAGTTCAACCAAGGGAGATAGAGGAAAGGAAATTAAATAAGAGAAAAGTACCCATCCCATTTCAAGCTTCTTCACCTTTATCATAGCAAATTTGGTAAATGATGGTGGCTGGTTAAAGAGGCTGTGATGGGAGATGATGGATGACTTTGACTTGAAGTGTGGTAGAGAATGAGGCCAAACAACTTAGGAATGACAGTGAACTTATAAGTAAAAGATGGACATGCTAAGGGAGACAAAGAGCCTGTGGCAAAGGACAAATGTTGAATGGCTTAGGTTGTACCAAACATAGCCTTAAGATTTCTAAATAAGGGGATGGATCATGAAATTTATGATATTTGTGGTTTGGGCTTAATTGTCATTGCCCAAAGCCATAGTTAAGCTAACTAGTCTAACTATGGTTATCCAAATTGCAATTAGGGCTAAATTTACCTATAGTTTATTTAATTTCAATTAATTAATCATGGCTAAATATCCCTTTTTTTAGTAGTGAGAATTGTAAGAAATATACTTTTATCATATAACATTTTGTCATGTCTTTGATGCTATGTGATTCCATAGTTGTGATCATGTTATTCCAAGGTCTTGCAAGTTTCTTTGAAGTTACTTTTTTATGTAAATTATATAGGCTTTTAAAGACAAAATCCTATTGATTAGAAGATAGCTTTTTAGGGCTTTATTTCTTCATTTAATATTTGTCATTTGAGGCTTACCAAGGAATTCTTTATTGTAAATTTCCTCTATATATTAACTTTGCCATTTACCAGGATTACTATATTGTGGGGTGTATTTTGACTTTCTTCCCCTTAACTTTTCTTGTTATAAAGGGGATTAGAGTAGTGTTCTTTATTGTACTTCTTCTATTGATCTTGTTATTATAGGAGAGTATTGGGTTGGTGTAATCAACTATGAAAGCCTCTATTCCTTCCGATTAAGAAGGGAATGTGTAGGAGATGTTAGGATTATCAATTGTTTATTCTTTACCAAGGTTGGAAGGAATGGAGTCTTAATAATTAGAGTCAATAGTGATGGTAACCACATAGCTATCCTTGTTGCTAAACAATGAGTGAATAACAACATTTTCTTGTTCCTGAGGACGTTTTAAATTTCCATCATGGGTGGTTGGAGGTGTTTATGGAAGCTTCCTACTTTTACATTCTAGTTTTATCTTTTAATTTATCAAAGGAGATCAAGGGAAAGAAGGGACATCTTCTTTCAATCAGTGAAACTCTTCACATAAATATATTTTGTTGTTTGTACTTTTTTTTTTCATTTTTAAAGATTTGATAAATTATACATAAAAGATGTAGTTTCTGTCTTTGTGTATTTATATTCCTTCTCAAGGTTGACTAGTATTATCATGTAGACCAATAATCCTTGTTCCTCAAGGATAAAAAAAGATGCTATTACTTGACTTGTAAGGATTTGTTAAATTATGAAAAGATCCGTCTTTGACCATTCCAAGGTTGAATCAACTATGAAATTGTTTGCAATATGTGTGAGATAAAGAAAAAGATGTTTTTTCTATACTCATTTTTGCATGAACTCGATGGCTTGTTGAGGTCAAGGCATGAATTTTATTTATTTAATTTTTTTATCCAAAGTCATAGAGGCCCAAGGTTGCGTAGACCTAACATTTTCATTTAGAAGTCTCTTTATGATGTTCATGTGAAGTCATGGAAGCCTAAGGTCGCGTAGACTCATAGTTTTATTTTGCAAACTTCCCATGGCTCTGTCTCACTCTTAAGGTCCCATAGTCAAATGAGACCTAAAGTGGCATTTGCTTATCATTTTCTTTCAAAAGTCTTGCATGTATTGCATTTGCAAGTTATGGGAACCTGAGGTCTATAAGTTTTCCATGAGTTAATCTAAGGACCAAGATCGTATATTTTGTTTTCTTCTTCTCATTTAGCTGGTTGGAAATGGATCATCCCATGGTGGGCTACAATGGGAGGCTATCTTCATAGCTCTTGTTCTTTGGCTTTGAAGATTTTAGCGAGCTCCCGTTGACCTCATTGGATGCATATTTCCTATAGTTTACATGGAGGAAGTGGCTAAGGCCTTTTATTTTTGCTCTTATGGTAAAATTTGATTTGTAGTCGCATTTTTACACTAACGATTCAGAGAGTACTTTAATATGTGCGTACCAAAGGCCTTCACCTTCCTAGGGTCATAATGGAAGGGTATGTAAACCTTTTGTTTTTTAAGAAGTGCATTAGGTGGGGAGTTCACATCACCTAAGTCATAGCATAGAGTTGCGTAGGCTTTTTAAATCTTGTATCTAATGAATTGTTACGCCATTTTGGTTATTACATGAAGTTGCAAGCGTTTATCAAATGGAATGTCATATCATTTAGATAATAGTGTAGAGTTTAAATACTTTTGTAACCTACATAATCCATATCATAGTGCAAAGCATTACATGAAAAAGAGAATTTAGAGTGGGAAAATTCCTTCACTAAACCAACTCAGCAAGGGGTTAACAAGGTAACAATGATGAATTGATCCTTTACTAAATACTAGTCACTAACTGGTGGGGCAACTTTCCTTTCCCTTATCCCTCCCCAAATTGGTCATTGATTCTTTCTCAATTCATTGGCAATTTAGTGAGGGAATTGTAAGGTGAATTCCCTCCCTATTTAGTGAGGGAAGTGCATGGAAATTACCTCCCTAGAAAAAATAATTGCTCAAAGAGAGACTTGAACTCTTTCTCCTTTTCATTAACATCGAATAGGTTATTAAATTTTCCTAATTTTGATTTGCACTTCCCAAGCTTTAAAATAAAATGAGACTAAGCTTCTTGGCCTACACATCATGATTTTGAATGACATTTTATAACTTGCTCTCATTTTAGTTTAAAACTTGGAAAGCATAATTAGTCAAAGTTGGAAACATTATTAAAGCAATTTGCATCAACAAAGAAGAGAGGAGTTCCAATCTATTCTTAAGCAATGTGATTAGGGTGTATAAGGTTGTGAAATAAATCACAATTAATGAATGAAGACATACTTGAAAGGTGATGGAATTGAAGTTACTGTTAAATTTAGTATGGAATGATTTCAATATTTTGAGAATGTGCTTTAGAGAAAGCAGTGTAGTTTCCACTTTTTGAAAGCACATCCTTAAAATTGAAATCATTCCCCTAAGTCGAAGTTGGGAATCCTAATATTATTTCACTTTCTGAAGAACAACCTTAAAATATGAAGTGCATAGGATAACAATTAATGGGACAACAAACATGCTTTGAATATACAACTAGGATGAAAAGCCAATAATTTACAAAATCTAAACCTTAAAATACAAATTATTGTCCTCCCTCAATTTATTCTTCCTTAGTTTTAGACTAAAATAAGAACAAGTCCTTTGGGATACACATCCATGATCTTAAATGACATTCTCATCAATACAAATCGTGCCAACATTGCGTTTTCTTATGAATATTATAATTTCATATGAGAATGCATCATTAATGCAATTTTGGTGGGTGAGAATTTTTTTCAAGATCATGGATGTATAACCTAAAAACTCATTCCCATTTTAGTTCAAAACTTGTAAAGAGTAAATCACAGGGTGCATTCTAAACTTTACTTAAGCATTGAATCCACTTATTATTAAGTCTAAATCAGGTTAACTCACACTAACTTGACATTGAACTAAGAGAGAAACATATCAACAAGATATAATATGAGATAAGCACAAGTCACTAGGGCATTGTTCACAAATTTTGAATGATTAATCAATTTTTTACTTGAATTCATGTTTGTTAAGCATTAAACAAACCCAACTCAAACATTTATAGTGTTAAAGCCTTTTATTTTTAACATTGAATTGAGATTTCAAACCAAAATGGGGAATTTGCTATCAAGTCATTCAATTATAAAAAATCATGCCAATAAAATGCTATCTTGAGCTCAATAAAGAGTATGCAAGTTTGGGACTTCTGAAGACACTTGTCATACCATATAACTAACTCATCCAAAAGGCAAAAATAAACAACTCACTATAGCATCAAAAAGTACCTCTTATACATTGTTCTCTTTCTAATAAAACTTCTTATTTTATAAAAAAAAAATAAATTACTTCTATCTTTCCTTCTAGCATGATGCTTTACTTGCCTTAAACTTTGTAATCTTATAAAGTTACATAATTTATTCAAACCTAAAAAGCCAAAAGGATGAAACCCTTCAATTCCCTAGCAATATATATAAAAGCCCAATCTTCAACCATTTAAATAACTTTAGAAAATAAAACAAAAGCTTAAATTCTAAACTAGTCTCATAATATCAACTATCATCTTGATCCCGACCTTGTCCAAGACCTTTTAAATGTCAATACACATTTCTCTACTACATTAGAATCTTCCATTGAAAGTAAATAAATCTATGATTTTGTTATTGTAAGCATACTCATATTAATTAAGAGTGCAAATTCTAAAACTATCATAATAGAAATTTAATTACAAAAATATAGTTAGAAGTAAAATAAGCAAAGTCTTCAATTTGTCTAACTTATTATTACTTCTAAAATTTTTTCACATGGTTATAAACCCAAAGCCAAGGGGAAAAGTTAAGGCCAAAATTAACTTTTACCACATTAATTGACTAAAGAAGCCAATAGGAAAAGCATCTATTGAAGGATTTCATATTTTGACTTAAGGCTCAGATAATATGGTATTAAGGCTAGCTATGTAATTGTTATTATTGATGTTAACTCTAAAAGAAAAGTGAGAAAATTCAATACAAAGTAGTCTAATTGGGATCATTTGATATTTTTGTCCAAGATAGTAGTTCTCGCATGAAAACAATCTCTATCATCACATATATGCCATTGCCTAACTGTAATCACCTTGTTCAAGTTAGGAACATTTAAACTTTAAGAAAGAAAAATAGATATAATATGTTTAAGCATTGATCATACAAGTTGAAATTACTATCATTTAGTTACTTTGTAATTTCCTTTGAAACCTCATCTACAAGGTCTTGGTTTTCCTTGCCCAATACACTTTTAAATGAATCTTCAATGAAACCCTAGGTTATTCTAACTATTATCACTTTAAACAATATCCTACACATTCTCATGGAATTTCTAATATGTATTTGATATAGCACGAAGCTTTAAATAGATGCTTTTTAAGTAATAGTTCTAGATTTTAAAATATAAAGCTACTATGCATCTTGAAAAAAGATAATACAAGATTATAGATAGAAGAGATGATAATACTAGGGATCCTAACCATATTAAAATGACACTAGAGTAGAGCTAAACAAATAAACAAAGATGAATGGATCTTTTTCTCTTCTTGACCTTTCTCTCCCTTGGACCTCTTTCTCTCAGATGAATAGATGAATAGAGCTTTGAGCTAATGGAATGGTTAACGAAGACAAATGAACAAATGAATGAATGGAGCTTTAAACGAATAATGGTTAAGGGTGAGCACACAAGGGTGGAAATGGTGAGAGAAATAGAAAGGAAAGCCAAGAAGCAAGAAACTTCTATTTTGGGGGCTTAGGATTTAGGTTATTAAAATTCCTTAATGAGGGATCAACAAGAGTACCTTCCTTTACTGATTTAATTTACTATTGACAATGGAAATTTCCCTTTGCTAAAATTTTAGCTAAGGATTTAAATTATTGAGGGAAATTATCCTCACTAACACTTTGCTAAAGTGGTCACAAAATTTAATAGGAGTATTTACACATTTTTTTTTCACATTCTAGCAAATCAACGAAGGATTTGCATGTCTTAGTAAACCCAATCTGGCCTAGTTAAGTCAGATTGGGTTGAAAAAGAAAATGGGCCAAACTTGAGGTAAGGGATCGGGTTGGACAATTGGGTTGGGCTATTAGTAAAACCTTTTAACTTGCTTTGCCTAGCTTAACATGGTATTATTAACATTTTTTTAAAAACTTTTTCTACAAAAAATGATGTTGTCCCATCCTAAACTTTCTCCTCCCAATAAAAACCCTCAACCCTCACCCACCTCTCTTGCTTTGTATTTCATTCTCATTTGTTCCATTTTTTTATGTCCATTAATTGATTGTTCAATTGCACACAGCCATGCATGAAGCTTCCTTTTTCTTTGTCTTCCACTTCCATTCAGCCATCAACATAAAGGAGACCAACTATTTGACCATATGTAGCCATGTACGAAGCTTCCTTTTCCTCTATCTTCCACTTCCATTCGGTCATCAACATAAAAGAGACCAACTATCCAACCACATGCAACTATGCATGATGTAATAAAGACTAATTTTTAAGCTCATTTTTAGTCATCGATGTAGAGGTGATTGGTAAGTATTATATTTATTTTCTTTCTTGCTATGCTAATCTCTATTTAATTTCTAAATTTTCTTCTTTTTTGTATTTGTAGATGAAGTGATATGGATAAATAGTTAATTTCTTTCAATTTGCTAAACCTTTCTCCTTCTTCTTCATACCATGAGTTAGCTTTATTAACCTTGTTTTCTTCTTATCTTTTGATATATCTCTCTTCCCCTTTGAAATCATATTTCTTTTGGCATTCTGAGCTCTTTGATTATTGCATAAGTCTTTATATGTGTTTGCATGGCACTTTAACTTATGGATTTTATTTGATTTTTAGTTAAATTTCTTTAAAGCATTTAGAAATAAATTCCATTGCATCTAAATACCTACATTTCTAATAATTTTGCAATTGTTGTTTATCATTATTGTTCACTTCCTCTCCACAAGTTCTTAGCTCAACTTCCTCATGTTTATAGATATAACTAAGTTAAAGATATTAATGTAGTGAATGAATTACTTGTGAATTGAATTATACTTGTAATTTTGAAGTTTTATTTGGTTATATTAGCTCTCCATGTGCAGTTTAAAATGAAGCTATCCTTGAACATAATTGAATGAAAGCAACATGCTTGTATTTTATGTTAGTATTGATGAAATGGGCTTGAGTTTTCTTGTAGAAAATTTACACTATAAATCTTTCAACTTTTAGCTGGAAATTAAACATTGCTACTTATTTTTCTTATTGCAAAAATGCTAGCTTCCAGTGTTAGTTGGTAAAAAGTGCATAATTAAGTTTGCTTATAGAAGCTAGAATTGTTAAGAAAAATCCACAAAGGACAAGAAAAGGAGACCTTAAAGTCTTCCTAAAATCCAAAAATCGATTAGAGGAGAGCATGATTATGTAATGTTTATATAAGGCTAAATTAAAGCAAACCATATTGCTTTGTCCTTCCCTACTTCTTTAATTCCATTTATTTTATTTGTCAAAAAGAAAATTGTATTAGATTAAGAATCATGGTTAGGTATAAAGCCACGACAAGTCCAAAGTTGAATATGTTTTCTAGAAGAAGGCCTTCTTATTTTCTTTGGTTAGAAAAAAGTGGAATTGGGTTAACATAATTAATTATTATATACAATTACAAACTTTTGAGTTGTTATTTCTTTAGCCTTGTAACACTTGTATAGCTCTAGTTTGTTCTATATAGCCTTGAAGTCCCTAAAAAAGTTCTGATAGGATATTGGATTTATATTAGGTAGTCATATTTGTTTTAAACTTTTGATGACCTAGGGATGCTAAGAGATTAATATTTATAACTCATGACTAGAAAGTAAAACAAACTTGATAGAGCATTTAATAATAATTAATATATAAGTAGTTTCATAACCTAAAACATAATTTAATTGATTATGCATGCATTTTATTTAATTAATAATTAATTGTAAATTTTAATAGATTGGTTAAAAAAATTGAAAGAGCACATGAAAGTGAATTAAAGAAGTAGTAATTGCAATGTAGTTAGGACTTCAAATTATATTAAAGTGAAGTTTATTATTTTTTTAAATAATTTTAGTAATTAGAATGAAATTTACCTTGTTAGTAGCTAGCTTCATATCGATATGTGTCTTATCTAAATATAATTGATCCTTTAATTATTAATGGTTCATGCTCTAAATTTTAGTTCATAATTTTGCTTCAATTCATAATTTTTTTATATTTGTTAATTAAAATAGCATTGGAATGTTTCAGTTCATTGTGAAATGGCAAACCAAAGTATTAAGCAAACCTAAGGCCAATCCCAATCTAGCTCCATTCCTAGTCAAAGCTCCTCTTCTTGTCCTTCAGATATTGCAACTACTACTGCATTGACTGTTGCCATAGATTATATAGTTGTGTGTATACAGAGGAAAGCCCTTGCAAATAAGTATATCATTTAGGATTATTTTGTAAAACTTTTATCGAAAGAAAAAATGGGGAACCTAAAGTTGCATGTAAGTACTACGAGGCTTTCAACACCAATGACCTAAAAAAACATGGCACAAATTCCCTAAAAAGGCCCTTGGCTAAATGTTAAAGTACTCATAATCAAGGGGTTGATCTTACAAGAACCTTGGTTCCTCACATATACAATCAATATGAATGTTGAAAGGTGTCATACGTTGTATTTCTTAAATCCTAAGACATCACAAGAAAGGTTGATGATTATGATAATAAGGGATTAGAAGTCAAGATAAGATGAAAGAGAAGAGTAGAAAGTGTGGAAATAAAGCCAAAGTGCCTAAAGGAAGAAAACTGACATCTTGGTAGCAAAATTATAATTTTGAGTAAAATTTTGGAAACTCAAGGAAATGAGTCTTAAATGCTAAAGTTAAGCTTACTAGGGTCTTTAGAGGTCTTAAAAACCATAAGGATTTTCAGAATGGCTAAAACCTTTATAGTGTATGATTTAGGACATTAGTTGACTATAAATTTGACCAGACTATTCGAGATTGTTTTAAATCTCAAAAATTTCAAAGTAAATGCTTTTAATAAAATAGAGAGCCTAAATTTTCACATGGAACTAACAATTCTAAAGAAGGATTTAAAATAAACTAAAACGGGACAGTTAAAGTATAGTGACAAATTTGTAATTATGGAAAAAAGTTAAAATATCCTTTTCACTCCTTTTTTTATGTAACATCCAGTTTTCTGAAAATGTGAGAAATGTAATGTATAGTTTCTTTGTAAACGAACAAAATTCACTAGATACAAAAGGAAGTCCCCCGAAATGACTTAGTTAAGGTTTCAAAAAATTTGAGAAGCATTCTAGACTCCTAAAAATGAGAATCCCAGGCTTAGATGGAGAGAAAAATAGAGCTAGAATGAAGAAACAATTTCTTACAAAAAAGTTACAAAAATTGATGGCATTTTCATAATTTTGAGTATTTTTTGAAATTCACACAGGAGAGCTTTTTAAATGAAAGTTTTGAGTGGCTAATCAGCCTCAAGTTTACCTTAGCTTTCCTGCTTAGGTATTACCCATGGCTAATTCTTAATTGGTAGCAACGAGGAACTCTCTGGATTGCCTCACTGCTTCTATGGAATAATTGGCCATAGCTAAGCAACTAATTGGCCACAACTAATAGCTTCTGATTGGTTTACTTTTCTAGAGATTGAATTTTCATCTTTAGCCACCAATCCGAGCCTCAATGCCTCTATACCTAGCCCATCATCAAGTTAGAGGATTCTACCTCTTGCTTCATTCATACATAATTACTTGTTATCTTAGGGTCGTCGAGCTCTAGGGTGTAGCTTGTAATTCAATCTCAGGCCTGAGGGAGTTAGCTTTTCAATTTCTAATACTTATCTAGACATTTGGGTGTTGTAACTAGAGGGTAACTCTCTTGCTCATTCCTCTTAAAACTATTCATGTGCAGTTGCAGTCTCATCTCATACCGTGCTACATCACTGCTCGTCTCCACATTACACGAGACAATTAGGAATGACCTGAGTATGACTACTAGGGGAAATTATGCCTCAAGCACTCTTTCTAGCAAGCCTCTTTATATCAATGAGATCATTTCTCGTCATTTATATCCAAGACTTGCCACTGATCTCACGTGAGTTATCATATCTCATTAAGTTTTAGCCGTCAGATCCCTTATGCTTAAGCTACTCTAGAGGCCACTTTTTAACTACTTTAAGACCATTATATGACTTACTCATCATGAACAAAGCCACAAACTATCTTCACACAACCAAAATGTCTCATATAAGGCTCTACTTATCTATTCAAGCCTTTTACATAGCCCTGTTGCTACATCCTCAAGCCAAATCCAATTCAAAAGAGCCTGAAACTTTGCTTTGATACTAATAAATATAACACCATAATTTTCTAGCTTTTCTCATGCTATTCTCATGCTTCATATCACGTAACTCATGGAAGAGCAAAGAAAATAACATAAAATAATGAATATTTTAGCGTTACATCGTGTATGAAAATTTGATTCATTGTCATGTGGACCATATGAGCTTATACAATACATTCTCATATTTAATTATATAAATACAACTCATTGGAATCATGAAAAATGGCCTACAACTCATATATATGATGCACCCTTCTTCTCCCTTCATGTTGTATGACCAAGTTTTACCTAAAACCAAAGGAAAAACCTAGGAAGAGTGGCGCACAAGAGGAAGGCAAAGAGGAGGAGAAATCAAACGCTTAAGGTATAAAAATTAGTAGTTTTCATACTCTTTCTCTTTCAAACCTATTCTTCTTCATTCTCCTTTATTTCCTATGATTATAATGAAGTATATGGATCTATTTTAGAGGAAAAATTGAGGGAAAAATTCAGATTTGAAGAGAGGAGTTCAAAGAACATAAGATTCAAGTGAGAAAAAGCAAGAAAACAAGGTAATTTCTCTTCCTATGGTTGTCATCTTTGGTTTCCTCCTCCTCCATTTCACCCAACATGAGAAAACCCTAGGAGGACTTGACTTTTAGGTAAAACCAAGGGTGAATCTAAGAAAAATGGTATGGAGATTAAGAATATATAGAGAGAATTAACAAAAAATCATTAAATTTCAAGATGCAAGTTCTATAGTTTCAATTACACCTTGTAAAATTTGATTTTATATGATGATTCCTAGGCCTAAATAAGAGTTTAAATGAGCTCCCAAGATCCCTAAGAGGCTCCTCATATGCATCCTCCCTTAAGAAAACAAAGCAAACTCCAAAATGCCCTATTTCTTCCATAGCATCGATCTAAAGGGGTTTGTATAGCTAGGGAGAGTTTTAAAACTATCTAAGCCTATTTTTGAGTCATATATGATGAATAAAAAGGAGGGGAGGCCTTGGAAAAAAATTTAGAACTCATAGAAAATGAGTTAGTGCTTTAGGTTCCATATTATGACCTAAAGAAGCAATATATACCTAGGCTCTTTGTTTTAATTGTGTGATGATTTCAAGAGGCTTAAAAGAAGTCAAGAATCATGTTGAGGGAAAAGAATGGAGCCTAGAATTTATTTGAGGGGTATTACTTCATTAGGTGCATTTATGGATCATAATGGGGTTTATAGAATAACTTAGTGTCTAAGCAAGTTGTGTGGCCTTAGAATTTGTTTCATGAACCTAATTGACTTCCATAAATCATGTTTAGGCCAAGAGAAAATTTCTCCATACTTTTGTGGGTGTGTCGCTAAAGCAAGGGAGGGAATTTCAAGAGAAAAAGTGTATGATAGTGTACAAGGTAGCTCTCTCTCCACCTTTTCTCATGCATGGGTGTATGATTAGTGTGTCTTAGAATGTGTGTATGTGTATTTTCAAGCCATGAAAAGTATGATATTATAATTTTATATGCCATGATTTTATGATAACGTATTATGTTTCATATGATATTTTGATATGTGCTTGGGTTTGCTTGAGTGTGGTGAGCCCAAGAACCTTTAGCCATGGTAAAGATGAGCTAAGAACCCTTAAGATTAGTTGAAACAAAGCAAAAAGTCTTCCAAAAGCAAAGTGGGCTCCCAAGAGCATGGTTGAGTCCAATAATACATTAAAGAATGGGTGAGGCAAGTCTAATTTTCACAAGAAATTGGGTGAGGTCAATCCACTTACTTGGCAAGCCTTTGTATGCTATGTATGACTTTCTTAAATGATGAAAATATTTCTTGAGTGCTTGCACATGTCTACATGACTATACATGCATTTATGAGACTTGTTTGCATCCATTATGTATGATTGAATGGGAGATGAGCTATTGGGATTCTTTGAATCTCATTTCCTCCTCTCCAATTATCTCACATGTTAGGTGGACCAAGTGGACAAGGTAATGGAAGCCAACCACCTTGAAGATAAGAGTTTGATACCAACATGCTTAGTCTCTGCTTTATAAAATCATAATGATGTCAAATGTTGTAACCCCTTAATGTATATGGTCTATGACCTCTTAGACATATGTAATTATGATATTATGTTATGTATGAATGAGAAAACATGTTTTATAGTCATTAGAATGTGAAATGGGTATATGGTGACAAATTAGCTTCATTGGTGGTTTGATAGAATTATGCATATGTGTTGATGACATGGTCAAAATGAGATGCATGCAGTTTAGGACCATTTAGGTAGCTTACGCAAGTCTTAATCATGCTTTTAGATTTCTCCAAAAGGTGCCAAACCCTAAGGAAAGCCACTTGGTTATTTTGGTACCTCATATGGAGTCAAAATTGACCATAACAGAACCCTATATCGCTTTTTGGCCAAATGAGCTATTCTTAATATGAGATTTGACATGCAATTAGATCTTGTTGAGAGATTTTTAGAAAGTTAAAGAACATAATTTTTGGAGGTCTAAAGAATATTTGATAAATTTTCGAAATTGGCAAATTTTCTTATTTTGGTCTACTACACTATTTATTTGGTGTGAAAATGAAATCTATCACACAAGACCCAAATGATGTCCAATTATCATGAAATTTTATGTAAAGAAACTAGACATTTACAATGACTCGTGCTGACTAGAAGCTTCTCATTTGGATGTCTAAAGAGGGAGATATAAATTTTTGAAGATTCTATCCAATATCAGGAATTTCAGCTAACCTCTATTATTGTTTGATTAGATTTTGAGGTCTTGCATGCCTGAACTGGTCTAAAGTTATTTTTACCGTCTAGCTTATATCCACAACTTTCCATATTGGTATTATTTGTATGGATTGGAGTATTTTGGAATTAATTGGACCTTTTTGAAGTTTGGTACAAAATTTTGTGACAACACTAGTGGACAGCCTGACCTTTGGATTATTTCGCATGTCAAACGTCATCTATAATAGATGTTATGGTCTAGACATATTTTTAATATGAATTAGATATCTGTAGCTTTCTAGGATTGCCAAGAATGCATGATTTTGATTTTTTTAAAATTAGTTATGAATTTTCAAACTTTGGTCAGAAAAGAGCTAAATTCTGGTCGAAAATATACATGAGTATTTTTAGCTTTCCTTTGAGTTCTATGAGTTGTAGGCCATTTTTCATAATTCCAATGAGTTGTATTCATGTAATTAAATATGGGAATGTATTGTATGACCTCACATGGTCTATGTAACACTGAATAGGATTTTCATACGTGATATAATGCTAAAATATTCATTATTTTATGCTATTTTCTTTGCTCTTCCATGAGTTACATGATGTGAAGCATAAGAATAGCATGAGAAAAGCCAAGAAATTATGGTGTTACATTTTAAGACCAAGCCACCTTCCTCCTCTTTTCACTGACTTAAGTTTTACTCCAAACTAGACTAGCCATGGTGTTAAAAGGAGGAAAGAGAGAGAAAGAAAATGAAAGCTAAATAGGTAAGCATACATGTAAAATTTCATGCTATGGTAGTCAGCAACCTTGCTCTTGTCTTTATACTAGTTCTAATAGTGGTTTCAACTTCTTGAAAGGATGACTTTGATGATTGACCTCTTGACAAAAAATGGAGGTTTGAAACAACCAAATATAGCATGAGAATCTCCATTTGACAAGTTTTTAAATAAGATATGTTATACAATACAAAGATTTTTTTTCTTTGAATTCCAATGGCCTCTATGTTCAGCTTAAAGTGAGAAACTAGACAAGGAAAGTGAGTTTGGTTGAAATTTGATGGAATTAAGGGCTTTGAAGGGTATAGAATAAGATTATGCAATTCGAAAGCTACAAAATGCAAGTTAAGGCACCTTAGGTTTTTGTTGTACATTGGAAATTTGGAACCCTAGTGTCATACCATTATAGATTAGACATAATTTCTATGCTATGTTTCTCTTATAACAATAAATAATTATATTCATACTTTCGATTGCATAATTTACCATTATTAAAAGCCTTAAATAATCCAATTGTGTACAAATAAAGATCTTCATCATTTTATTTTCCAAATTCATGATAAATAAATTTATGTTTAGAATATCACAGAAAGTAGCATGAAGTTTGTGGGTTGGTTCATATGCACAATTTGACTACTTTGACATAAAACAGGGGCCAAATTTTGAAAAATCATAACTTGAGTTACATAATTCTAATTCACATAAACTCAGTAGCCATGAAAAGCTTATAATGAGGGCTAACTATAAAAATTTCAGGTCAAAAACAAGTTCATTTTAGTTCCTCAAAAACCATGAAAATAGAAATTGACTAAGTGAATAGTGCATTGCTACATTTTATAGGAAACAACCAATTTTAAAAATTCATAATATACTCTACAGAGCTTTAAAAGTTATGTTATTTAACTCTATGAAAAGCCTTTCAATGTTTTTATATGCTTGTCAAATTTTAGTCCAATATTCATCCATTTGTTCTATCAATGGTTCATGAATATATTATGGCTCAAAAGATGAAAGTTTTAGTTCAAAATGTTTCTAAATGAACCATGTTATACCATGTCTCCATTTAGGTATGTTTTAAATAATAAATATACCATATATGGTTGGTTCAATATGTCTCAAATGCCATACAACTCAAAGTGACCTCTCCACTTGTCATTATGTACACACATTTTCAAGAACTTAAGGGGTCAAATTACATAATATTGTTTGTTATTATCCATAAATAGTTTTTACATCATATTCTTATACTTTGAAATGCGTTGAAGTGATCAAAATATACAATTATATCATCATATATGAAAAGGTATGCTCTAAAACTTAATCTATTATTAAAGTAGTTCTTCTTATGCCTTTGAATCATCATTCTTGCTTCCTTGAGAGCCATCTACCAATGGTAAGTGGAAATAGGGAAAATATGAGATTCAAAGAATCTCAATAGCTAATTTAATATTCAAGTAGACATATATGATTCATTCAAGTTTTAAGGATGCAAGTATGCATGTCATACAACCATGTGTCATTCATATTCATGCATTAGGGATCCTATGGCTCATTCAAGATCAAAACCAAGCTTTAGGAACTTTTGGTCTAGTCTCACCCAAAATTTAGGGACTTTTTATTTAGCCTGACCTTGTTTAGAGACTTTTGACTTAGCCTCATTCATAATTAAAACTTTTGGCTTAGTTTAATCTACATTTAGGGACTTTTGGCACAACCTCACCTATTCAAGAGCTAAAACAATTCCAAATGCAATCAAATATTATACAATTGCACATATTTATCAAGCAATCAACAATATACATAATTTACAAGAAAAATATGTAAGTAATCCATGAAACTTAAGAAACCAAGTATATATACAAAAAAATAAAGGAAAAGCTACTTTGATACAAACAATTCAATGAATTCACCTTGGTTTCTCTATTTGCTCCATGGCCCTACACCTATACTTGGGTAGAATTTAACTTACTTGGCCCAAACGAGTCAAATGAGATGTAAAATCATCAATGGAGCTATGCCTAAACTTATACTAGCTTATAAAAGTCAATCAAGGCTTAAGACATACATATGGTTCACTTGATGGCATTATGAAGCAACTTTTATAAATCAATTTCTTGGCTCCAAAACTTCACTCAACATGAGTTATATGACTCTTTTAGAACTCATTAAAGCCATCATAAACTTAATTTAAGAAGTTTAGCACTAAGTTGCTTCTTTAAGTATAACTGAAACTCTAAAAATTTATCTTTTAAAACAAGGATTTTAAATTCAAACTAATTGTTTGTTCAGTGTTTATAATTCATATCTAGACCATTGATAACTTTGGAATCATAGGAAACTCTTCCTAAATACCCTATCTAGCTCAAGGTCGAAACATGTATCAAGAAAGGTCTTCATGGAGATTTTGTTTCACTTTTAGGGAAATTGACATACATGGAGGTTTCTTAGCTTTTTCTTAGTTTAACCATGATTTCACATGGCTTAAAATACCCTTTTTAAGGTTTCAAACTTTCTAAGGTGAAATTAAAATCCTACTAACCATATCTTGCAACTTATAGCTTCTTAGTTGTTTCTTTTGATTCCATCTTAATCTTTATAGTCCTAAGCCTCTAGACCTACCATGTTAGGTCAAAATTAATCCTCCCTTAGAACCTCCCTATGTTGGTTGAACATGAGAAGACATGCGAGAACAAGGAAGAGAAAGTTTCATGTACAAAAACATTTCTTATTTCAATTTTTAGCAAATGGAGATTTTAATGGTGAATTTGGTTGCTTCAAACTCCCTTCTTTCTTCAAGAGTTTAGTCACCAAGGTGCTTATTTCGAGAAGCTAATACCACTAAAAGAAAGAGCTCAAAAAAGAGAAGAGAGTTTCTAACTAGCTTATGGTGAAGAAATGGACATTTGCTTACCTTTCTTGGCTTTTTTTTTTCTCCCTTTTCTCCTCCCTTCTTGTGCATCTTCTTGGGCAAGTTTAGAATTGGTTTAGATTGGTTATGGCCTTGGTGGGAAATGGCTGGCCTCATATAAAGAGAAAAGAAATATTTTATAACAATTACAAAAGTATCAATTATGTCCTACAAGTTCAACTTCACCGTTTGAGCTCATTTTAACTTCTTTTTAAGAACCGTCTTTTTTATGGTAAAATTTAGGTCTTCTAGTTTATTAAAAATATTTTGTTTCAAATTTATGAGATTTAGAACTATCCAAAATGATCCATTTAAAGTTTAAGATAACTAACAACATAAATTGTACATCGAAAGGGTGTTAACCATTTTGATTGTTCCTATGGTTTCCTGGACCTAACTAGTTGTTTCAAGATTTAATGATGGACCTAAGTGATAAGCAAAAAGTGCTTCTATTAGAAAACCCCATATTGGAAGAAAGGTCCCTATTTTTCTTTTTTTATTTATTATTAGGCATTTACTCCTTTAGGAGAAAGGAGGCATGCTCTAAAAGTTCTAGTAAGCTCAATTTTACCATTTAAAACCTCTTTTTTTAATTTTTAAAAATTTGCCTAAAATTATGATTTTGCCACTAGGTTTTAGTTTATTCTATTTAGTTATTTTGACTCTAGTTCTAGGCTATTCTTAATTTCTTAACCATAATTCTAGGTGCTCTAATTAGCATTCTACGTTCAATTGACCTTAATTTATTTTATTTTAGAATCTTCTTTCATCAACATATATATATATATATATATATATATATATATATATATATATATATATATATATATATATATATATATATATATATATATTAATTTCTCTTTTTTGAAAAACTGGATATTATAGTAAGGAAGATGTCTCAAGATATTTAAGATCATATTCAAACTAGAAAAGAGTTAAGGAATATCCATGTATGCCAAATTCCTTAAGAGAAGTGACAAAACTCAATGTTCTCAACCAAGGCGTGGTTTAAATAGTTAGGAAGAGTTTTCATTGATTTTAACATTACAAGTAGTCTAGATATGAATTATAAACATTAATAGAATCCTTGGATTGAATTCAAAAGCATTATTTTGAAAGGTGAATTTTGAGGCACCTAAAAGGCCCTAAAGAAGCAAGTTGACTCTATGCTTGTGTAATTATACAAATAATGGTCCAAATGAGTTCCATTAAAGTTATATGACTCATAACAAGTGAGAGTTTGGAGCTTAGAAAGTGAAATCCAAGAGTTGCCTCTCAAGCAACCTAAAATTACTTAAAATAGCATGTTAGTTCCTAATGGGACTAAATGATGATAATATGAGTTGGAATGGTTTTTGATGGATTCTTTTGCATGGTATTGCTATACATAGGCCAAGCAAATGCAAGCCTACTTGGTGGAAGAACAAAGAAGAGAAGAGGTTTATAGGAGCTAGTAGTAGCTTAAGACTCCTAGCTCTATAAGGTAGCTTTATCCTTATCTTGCATGTATTTGAATGTTGAAATGAGTGAAGATGCTTGTGTGTATAGTTGCTTATTGTATTCTTGAGCTATGCTTTGATACACTTCTCATAATGAGTTTTATGCATAAATTTGATATGTTTTCAGCTCCAACTCCTTATGTTGGGAACATAGTAGCTCTTCCTTCACCTAAGGTTAATCTGAGTTGAGTCCAATTAGTATATTTAGATGCCATGGCTTGATCAGAAATTAGTTTTATGCTAAAAGTTATGTTTTAGATACATGATGCATACAAATCACATATATGTATCACATGCATTGTATTTTCTCATGGCATTTGTGTATATATGAATATGGTTGAAATTAGCTATTGAGATTCTTCTTAGAATCTCACCCTATATGCCTTCCTTTAATCTTTTCAGGCTCCTCAAGTACGGAGAAGAAAAATAAAAAGAGCTAGAGTTTTGAACCAATGTATTGGCAATTTGTCATGTAATTATGTATGAGACACATTAGTATGGAAATACTTTGTATATGACAAGAATATGTAATGGTAACATGTGTATAATCTTGATACCGTACATGCATGCTAGTATGATGCATTAGGTGGCAATTTGCACATGGTTTACATACTAGATGCCATGGAGTGATACATGCATAATTGGGTGTTGAATGGTCAATGGAAATATGCCTTATTTTATACCATGGATTTTATGGAAATGAAGTTTGGATAGATTGAAATTTGATCAAGGGAAGAGATTGCAAATTAGAGGCTAAATAGATCATTTTAGAATCAAATTTTAGTCCAAATGAGCCATAAATTGACAACCCAAATGACTTAGTTTGGGGTTGAAATTTGACATCAATTAGAAAGTTTATAGAGATTTTTAACAAGTCAAGAGTGGGAATTTTGGAGCTATACAAAATGTTTTATAAATTTTTAAAGTTGGCTAAATTATATAGATTCGCACTATTTCTGTTTATCTACAGCAATATCAGATTTTTGTGTTTTTCAAAAGCCAAATGAATTCATTTTTACTTGAAATATTTACAACATAAAGTTTAGACCATAAAATTTTCATAGACATATAATTTGTGTAAATTGAAGTTGTATAGTCAAAGTTATGAATTTTTGAAATTTATGCCCTAATATGTCAAAAGTAGCTAAATCTAGTTATATGACTCCTATATGCAATTGGGGCCTTGTGAATTGGTTTTATGGATAAAAAAAAATTTGTCTATGGTAGAATAATATAAGAAAGAAAAGGAATCCAAATTTGGACCTTTATAGCTCCATTTTAAGTGTAAAATAGTCCAAAATCTTTACCAAAAGTTCAGTAATGGTAGCTTTTTGGTTGCTTTTAAGGATAAATAATAAGCATAAGTCTATATGAAACTAGGTATGACAAAAGCCTCTATCTGAATATGTGATATGTGATGAGAAGCTTTTTTGGGCTATGGAAGGGCATGAGTTATGAAAGTTATTGAATTATTTACAACCTAAATTTTCAATCCTATTAAGAGTCACAATTGTTAAGGATCGTTTGAAACTCTACCTTGAAGAATGCAATAAGTTGAAAAATCTTTCAAAAAAATCTTATATGCATGTTTGCCTCACTATAGACACTTGGTCATTAGTTCAAAATTTTAACTACACATGTCTTATAGCTCATTTCATTGATGACATTAGAGATTATAGATATAAATCCTATACTTTTATATAAATGAAAATCATAGTGGTGACACTATAGGAAAGGTAATTGAAAAGTGTTTGTTGGGATGGGGATTGAAAAAGTTTTACCTAAATTGTAGATACTTTGGTAAGTTTAAGGAGTTTGAGGTTATTATTGTATCCAATATGCTTTATACGTTCAATAAATTGGCTATCTCCTAGTCATATGTATTTTATAATTTTCTGTTGTTTCATTTTTTATAAGGGTTTCAGGAGTTTCAAACATCACCAAAGATGTTATGAACATCGATTGATGTGCCTTTATTTAGCTTTTATTATTTTGCAATTTATATATTGTATTTTTTTATTTATGACTTCTAATTTAATGTATTTGTATTTAGCTTTTGTGTGATGTATTATGCTACTCCTAGTACAACTCCATTATGAGATAAAATGCAAACAAATGGTTTAGAATGCCCCATTTAGTGATAATTTCTCATAGTGACTAGTTTCTTTTATTCCATATGTAACACCATAAATTTCTAGCTCATTTTATGCTATATCTAGATCTCACATCATGCAACTCATATAAGAGGCAAAATAATGGTATTAAAATAATGAGTATTTTGGCGTTGCGTTGCGTGTAAAAATTTCATTCAGTGTCACGTGGATCATATGAGCTCATGTATCATATTCTCATATTTAATTACATAGATACAACTCATTTCTATCACCAAAAGTGGCCTACAACTCATGGAAAACAAAAGGAAGCATAAAATTCATATATGCATTTTCGGCTAGAATTTCCCTTTCTCCATCACAAATTTTGGAAAATCATAACTAATTATAAAAAATCAAAATCATGTATTCTTGGCTATTTTAGAAAGCTACACATGTCTACTTTATACTAAAAATATGTCCAAGCTATGAAACACAACACAGAAGATGTTTGATATTCGAAAAGTTTCAAAGGTCTGGCTATCCACTGGTACTATCATAAGTTTCTGCAAAAATTTTGAAAAATATCTAATTAATTCCAAAAAAAATCCAATACAATCAAATGATATCAATATAGAAAGATACAGATGTTAGATAGATGGAAAAAATAACTCTAGACCAATTTAGGCACGCCTATACCTCAAAACCTAATCAAACAGTACCTAAGGTCAGTTAGGACACCAATATTGAGTAGAATTTTTAAAAATTCATATATTTCTCTCTAGACCTCCAAATGAGATGCTTCTAGTTAGAATAAGTCTTTAGGAATATCCAGTTTCTCCATTTAAAATTTTGTAGTAATTGGACATCTTTTGAGCCTTGAATGATAGAAATCATTTTCGGACCTGAGTGAACAGTACATCATACCAAAACCAGAATTTTTCCAACTTTGAAAATTTATCAAATATTCTATAGACCTCCAAAAATTCTATTCCATAATTTCCCAAAAATCTCTCAACAAGCTCTAATTCATGACAAATCTTAGATCAAGAAGAGCTTATTTGGATAAAAAGTGGTATAGGTTTCTAATATGGTTAATTTTTGCTCCATAAAGGATACCAAAGTGTCCAAATAATTTTTCTTAATGTTTGGCACCTTTTAGGCAAGTCTAAAAGCATGATTATGACTTGTATGAGCTACCCAAATGGTCCCAAACCTCATGCATCTCAATTTAGCCATCTCACTTGTATTTATACATACACTTTTATGATACAAACTTGCCATTACATGACCAAAATGTGCATTTCCATTCATACAACCTTAGCTCTTAATTATATATGATACATTAACATAGTTATACATGTTCATAAAATCATAGGACATATACAACCATTGATTACAATATTTGCCATTCATATGATCTTAAAGTAATAGAATTCAAAAACTTTAATGTCATGCTCTCATTTCTCATGTGGTTGGCTTCCATTCCCTTGCTCTCTTGGTCCACCTAGCATGTTAGGACATTGGAGAGGAGAGAATGAGATTTAAAAAATCCTAATAGCTCATCTTCCATTCAATCATACATAAAATATGCAAAACAAGTCTTACAAATGCATGCATAAGCATATTGACATACGCAATCATTCAAGAAGCATTCTTGGCATTTGAAAAAGTCACACACAATATAAATATGCTTGTCAAGCATGTAGATTAGCCTCACCTATTTATTTGTAGATTTTAGACTTACCTCACCCATTCTTTAAGAGGTTCTTAGACTCAACCTTGCTCTTGGGAGTTAACCTCACTTTTAAGAGACTCTTTACTTTGTCTCAACCAATCTTAATGGTTCTTAACTCATTCTTACTGTAACAACCGGGAAAAAAGAAAAGAAAAGGGAAAAGAAAGGAAATGAAATCTGGAAATTTTCGGAATCCAGAATTTCTACCAAGTCCTCTCGCAATAGCGAGAAATGGTCTCGCTACAGCGAGGGAGCTAGTTCGCAATAGCGAAGGCGATTCTAGCTATAGCGAGTGCTGGCAACAGCCCATACAAAAACTAGGGAGTTGCTCGCTGTAGCGTGCGCCATAGCGAGAGTGAAGTCTGGAACTGACGCGATTTCACCATAGCAAGTGGTAAATCTCGCCATAGCGAAGGGAACTGGCACGAGCTCACCGTAGTGAAGGTTACACCTCGCCATAACGAAGCCAGATTACACGAGCTTGCTATAGCGAAGGTTAGTTTTCGCCGTAGCGAGAGTCGGTCTGGAAGAGAGTAAATAGCGAGATTTAGACTTCATTAAATGCCCAAACTCATTTCTTCTCTCATATCTGCCCTAAGCTTCGACCCAAAGAGAGAAAAGAGGCGTGGAGAGTGTGAGAGATCAAGGGAAGGAGGAAGATCAAGGGAAAGGTAAGGTAACTTCTCCCATTTCTTCTTAGAACTCTGATCCCCTCCCTTTGCCCTCTCTTTCTGCGGTTTTAATCGTGAAAATGGATGGATTTTTGGGTATGGGTCAGAAGAGAGAAAGTGGAAAACTCTTTTGAATCCTTGAGTTTCTTTGAAAATGAGGTTTTCCACTACCATGGGAGCTTGAGAGAGAGAAAGGGGTAATGGCATTCTAGAGAGAGAACCCTAGGTTGTGTGTGATAGAGGTTTGCTCTAAATTAAATTACAAGAGAATAATTGCATGCTTTTGGTGTGTCTAGGCTCAAGTGAAACACTTACATCAAGGTGTGTTTGTGGTCCTAAGGAGGGAAAGGAGAAATTGAGAGGAAAAGCTTGTGTTGGCTTTGGCTCCAAAGGTAGCTCTCTCTTTCACTCTTTCTTGTTGCATTCTTGGTTGTAATAGTCATTGTATGATATGTATGCTGAATGTGTAGAATATGCCATATGCTATTGCTTTGATGCATGGAAAGTCAATATGCTTGTATGTTGAAATGTGAGATTGCTCGGGTGCGGTAGTGCCGAAAGTCCCATGAGATGGGTGAGGTGAAGCCGAAAGTCCCATAAGATAGGTGAGACAAGGCCAAAAGTCTCAAACGAGTGAGGCCAAGTCAAAAGTCCTTATACTCGGGTGAGGCCATCCAAAAGTCCCTAAACTTGGGTGAGGCTAGACCAAAAGTCCCTGGAGCCCAATTTTTGGCATTGTTGTGAATTCCATAGCATGTACATTATGTGTTAGATGTTTGAGAATAGCTAAATGCTTATTCACATGCTTTGACTTGTTATATGCCTTGATTGCTTGCTGGATTGAGTGCATGAGCTACTGAGATTCCCCGAATCTCACCCCTTTCCCCTTCAAACTAATAAGCTAGGTGGAGCTCAAGGAGAACCGAGCACCCACCAAGGAGCCTAGGAGCATGCATAGTTAGAGATATTACTTTCTTTTGATATTTTGATGTAAATATGATGTAAAGTGGTGCCAAATGAAGATGTGCCCACTATTTTTGAGATGTAAAGGTTGTACCAAATGTAAATGTATGAAAGGATATTGTATGAACTATGTTATAGCCAAATGAATGAAAATGAGGGTTTAGCCCCTTTTGTGGAATGAATGAAATAGTGTATATTTGGCCGTAGCATAGCGAGATTTGGATGTATGATGATTTGTATCATATAGACATGTTAGATATACTAGTTTTATACTTTTGAACTTGTCCATGTGGAGTGAGAATGTGTGAGAGGCTATCTAGACCCGTTTTGGACCTATGGGATGCCAAAACCGGTAAATTTGAGAGCTCTGTCAAAGTATGACCGGATGAGCTCCGTTTGCCATGAAATTTGGCATGCCTCTAGAGTTTGTAGAAAGCTTCTTGAAAAGCTAAAGGGGGTAATATTCGGAGGACGAGAGAATATTTGGTGAATTGTTGAAATTGGGAAAAATTGTTGATTTGGTCATGTTACTGTTTCATAGGGCAGAAATGAAATCTGTGGCACTTTTAGACCAAATGGATTCCAAATGTGGTGAACTTTTATACACATAAACTAGAAAACCAAAGTGACTTGTAGGAACTAGAATCACCCAAATCGGAGGTCTGTAGAGAGAGATTGAACTGACTGAAGTTCTGTATCAGCATCAGGGAGCTTACCTGACCCCCATCACTATTCCATCAGTTTT
The DNA here is from genome assembly GCA_032878935.1 of Erythrophleum fordii. Taxonomy (NCBI): domain Eukaryota; kingdom Viridiplantae; phylum Streptophyta; class Magnoliopsida; order Fabales; family Fabaceae; genus Erythrophleum; species Erythrophleum fordii. The sequence goes on along the minus strand of JAVQMF010000054.1, from coordinate 21,642,150 downwards.
TGGGGTGCAGGAACTACTGAACTGATCTAGACTTATTTTTTTCCTCTAGTAGACATCTGTATCTTTCCGAATTGGTATAATGTGCCCAGATTAGATTTTTGTGGATTTAGTTATGAATTTTTGAAAGTCATGACAGCAAGCTGCACCCGAAACAGTGACAGCTGGACCTTCCTCCCATTTTCGATGTCAAACATGGTCCAAACGATGTGTTTGTGGTTGGGAATGATTTTTAGTGTAAATTTGACACTTAGAGCTTTCCAGAAAGCTAAAGTTTGCTGCATTCCCATTTTTATACAATTTCTTATGATTTTCCAAACATACAGCCAAAATATGACTTTTGGGCCCAAGTGAGAAAATGTAATTTTTATGGTTTTCGGCTCTATACCCGTGGCTTATAGTTTGTTGCATGCTATGTATGAGTCATATATATGGAGTTTGAGTTGAGGACGCTTGAGATGGGTTCACAGGACCCACGGGGTGAAAGATGAGTATATGAAACCCCGGTTCATAGCATGTAAATGCCATGAAAGAGTAGTGATTCTTTGGAAATCATGTGGAACCGAGCCCAGTGAGAGGCTAGGTAGCAGTAGTAGATTGAGGTGTCACACTTACCATGGCTAAGGGTTCTTGGCCTCACCACACTCAAGTAAACTAAAGCAAACATCATAAACATCATTTGGAAACATTATGCCTCATTATGGTACCATGGCATATGAAATTATGCTAGAATACATTTCATAGCTTAAAACACACATACAAATATTCAAAGACAAGTAAAGCAAATAATCATGCATGAAAGAAGGTGGAAAGAGCTACCTTGGAACAAGAACACATTTTTTTTTCTTGAATTTCCTCTCCCTTCTTTGGCCTCACACACACAAAGGTGTGTGAATGATTTCTCTTGGCCTAAACACAATTTATGGAAACCAATTAGGTTCATGAAATTAATTTTAAGGCCATAGAACTTGCTTAGACTCTAGCTTAACCTATAAATCCTTTTATAGTTCCAAAGTGCACCTAATGAAGCAACATTCATCAAATAAATTCTAAGCTCTGTTCTTTCCTTTTATATATGATTCTTGACTCCTTTTAAGCCTTTTGGAGTCATCACGTAATTAAAATAAAAAGTCTCATTACATGTTGCTTCTTTAGGTCATATTATGGAACATATAAGGCTAACTCGCTTTCTATGGTTTCTAAATTTTTCCCAAGGCCTCCACTCATCTTCACTCATCATATATGACTCAAAAATGGACTTAAAAAAATTTAAAACTCTCCTTAGGTACACAAACCCCCTTAGGCTGAGACAATGGAGGATTTTGGCTTCTATGGAGTTTGCTTCATTTTCTTAAGGGAAGATACACATGGATAGACTTCTAGGGATCTTAAAAGTTCATTCAAACACTTATTTAAGTCTAGGAATCATGACATAAAATTAGATTTTGCAAAGAACACTTGAAATCTTAGAATTTGCATCTTGAATTTTCATGGTTATTTGTTAATTCTCTTTGCACATTCTTAATCTTCACACCCTTTTTCCTAAGAATCAGCCTTGGTTCTGCCTAAAAACCATGTCTTCCTAGGACTTCTTGAGGGGGTGAAATGGGTATAGAAGAGGAGCAAGGGGTAGCAACCATGGAAGATAAAATTACCTTATTTTTTCCCTTGTTTTCTCACTTAAATCTTGTCTTTTTTAGGCTCTTCTCTTCAAATCAGAATTTTTTCCTTAATTTATCCTTAAAAAATTTTTTATAAACTTCATTATAATCATACAAAACAAAGGAGAATGGAGGAAAAAAAGTTTAGAAGGAAGAAAGCATGAAAAACTACCAAAATTTCTTACCTTCAAGCCTTAATTTCTCTTCTCCTTCTTCTTCCCTTGGTGCACCACTCTCCTTGGGTTTCTTCTCTATTTTGGAGTAGAAAAATATGGGACTAAGTGAATGGGAGAGTGGGGCGCCTCTTATTTATAGGTGGAGGAGAATGGCTTTTTCAAAAATTTCTGTTTTGCCCTTCATTTTTGACATTTTCATTTCTACTTTGTTTTAGCTCCATTTTAAAAAATTTCTTTTCCATTATAAAATTCAATTTCAAATTTAGTAAAATACCTTTGGAATCACTCAAATCAGAGTTAAAATCTTCCCGTATGAATCCGTCAAAGTTCGAGTACACCAATGTTAAAAAATATCCACTGGAGGGGTTTTGACTATCTTAGGGAATCCCATGGTTTTCAGGGTCTCTAAGAATCTCCAAGAACTCAAAATTTTCATTTAAAAAGCCCTCTTGTATAAAATTTCAAATTTTTCTCATAATTATAAAAATGCTATTATGTTTCGTAAGTTTTTTATAAGAAATTGTTTTTTTATTCTAGCTCTATTTTTCTCTCCATTTGAGCCTAGAATTTTCATTTTTAGGAGCCTAAAATATTACTTAAATTTTTTGAGACCTTAACTAATTCATTTCGGGGGACTTGCTTTGAAAACGTGTCAATTTCTGTCGTTAAACGAAAATTGGACATTACACCATACATATCAAACATAAAACTCTTCTTTTAAAGGGCTTCTTAGAAGTTCAGTTCTTATGAATCATGCAACTATAATATAAGAGCAATCTTAAATTTATTGTTGAAGTTATGTCTCTCTTCTTTGATGATTCTAAGAGGCTTTTAAGTGATCTCACTAATGTTTTATGAACATCCATGTTTCCTCTTTTCTTTGTACTATGCCACTATTTAATGACTCACATTATTGAATTACTTCATTATATAATATCAAAGTTTTTATAACTAAGCCAATTTTATCACAAGTATAGCAAGTTTGTTAGATATAATAATAAATTTAATAATGAATTTTCATATAATAACTTAACATTTTAAATTGAATTCATTGTTGACACCCTTTACCTTTTATACTAAAGGTTTCTTTCATAAGTTAGAATGCTACTTATTGCTAGTAAATTGGAAAATTGATGAATTTTCATGTTCTTGACCTTTTTAGTCTTCTTATGTAGAGATAAGAAAAGAATTGACTTAAAAAAAGTTAATGCTCATGTATTACATTTGTGGAAATCTTCATCCTCTATTGAAAGATAATAATTAGGGTTCTTGCTATCTTCCTTTGCATTCAATCTTGCAAACTTGTTTGTCTTTACACCTATGACCATTGAGGTAAGTTTTTCTTTTAATTTATTTTAAACAATTTCGTAACAAACTATTCTTTTTTTTTTTTTAATGTTTTTAAAGGTTATTCAATCTCATCTCTTCCCCATTTATTCAGTTATGCCTTTCATCCATAAAGTTTTATAGCAAATTCATTTGGCACTTCTAGTTATAACTTTCTCCCTTCAATTGGGTTTACTTAGTTTTTAATAAAGTGCAATATGGTCTCTATTTTGATGAAAAAGTAGATTTGTCATCATGCCATGTTAATCTTCAGTTATGTTAGTATTTTTCTAACTCATATAGTCTCTGTTACACCCAATTAGAAACAAAGATAGTTTTTATTAGGAACAAATTGAAAATATGTGGATGAAAAGAATTCTTTAAGAAACATGAAAGACTAGATGCGTAGTAATAATTAATTGTTTAGAGTACTTATTATTGTTTCATTAGTTTATAAGTAAAGGTGAATTTTTAAGGGTGGTGATAATATATTGAAAGCTCATGGATTTATCTTAGTGATTTTGGTTATTGAATAATGCATAAAGCAGCAATGCCATTGAGATAAGTATTAGTATATCACTTATACTATCTTTCTCTCATGAAAACCATATAGTTGTTGTTTAGACAGACTGTGTATATACATTGTGTTATTTGATGAATATGCTCCAATAGAAGAAGTTACCATTAATGAAATACATAACTTGTTAGACTTTCACTTTTATGACTTCAATGATAATAATGAAGACATTGATCATATTAAGGTCTCAAGAAGGAGGAGGAAGAGGCCAACCTAAAAAATACTTATTCAAGTGGTTCTTAATTCCAAGGTCTATTGAAAAGGTTGTCTTTTCATTTATGTTATACCTCTATTGTTACATGATTTACTAATGTCATAACATCACTTTTTTTAGGCATGCTAATGTTAGCAAGTGGTTGGGTAATCAATGACATGAAGCATTCCTATGTATAAGACTTATTTTGTAAAGAAGAAGAAAAATATTTAGATAACAATAGTTAGGAGTTTTGTATAACATTTTTTACAAATATTTTGGACTTTTGTAATATAATGTAAACTTTATTATGTATATTTCTTTATTTCAATTGCTTGATGGCTACTTGTATTTTATATTATTGCTTTATTATGGGTTAAATATAGGAATGAATATAAAACAAATAAAACATTTTTAAACTAGCAATGAAATAAGAAGGGACTTGAAAAGGATTAGAAAGGGAAAATAGGAAAAGAATTAAGAAGGAGTAGCAAGGAAAAATAGCAAGGCTTAGAAATGGTGTAGCGAGGACAAATAATGAGGGACTAGCGTAAAAAATGTGTGACAAATTAATAAAGGAATATCTTTTTCAATTCCTTCACTAAATGCGAGGGAATTGGAATAAATAATCCCATTATAGATGAAAGCTAGTGAGGTACTTCCCATCGGCATTTTTTGTTATTAAGGGATTAGGAGGGAAAATTTCATTCCCAATTAGTGACCTTAGTATAGTGTAGAAATTTTCCTCATTCTATGCTTGTTATACCCTTGTTGAAGTGGTTTAGTGTGATAGAATAGTGAAGGTATTTTCCCTTAGCTAAATTCTCCTTTTCTTAGTGTGATACTACTTAAGAAAGCTTGATTCTAAATAATCTATTTAAGGCAATAAAAATAAATAGTTAATAAGTTAATAGGATAGATAATATGTACATAAATCAATGAAAATAATTTTTTTGGAAACCCCAGCCATATCTATTTCTATGTTATACTTGCTACTATATTGACTAAAGAAGTGATTTAATGAAAAGCTTACTAAAATGTAGCTAGTTACCTCATAATGAATAATCTATTATTCAATTTGACTACTTATTAAAAAAAAAGCTTTTAGTAATAACTTTTAAGGTGATTAACAAAAGGTTCCATTAGAAGTGTACATTTAATGGTGACGTTTCATAATATCACTAAAATAATATTCTTATTTTTGCCAAAATTTGTGGTAACACAAAAAAAGTTGTTGCTAAATGTCTTTTACGGCAACCATATTAAAGTTGTTACTAAATACCTTTAAATTTAATTGAAAATAAAACAAAATTAATATAGTAAAAACTTTAGCAATGACATCCTAAAGCTACTTCTTGTCACCATAAAAAGGATTTTTAGTGGTGATATGCAAATTCACCACTAAAAGGACTTAAAAAATATTTTTAGTAGAGACATTAGATAACAACACTAGAAAGATGTAGTGGTGACATTTTATCCTTCATAAAGAAAGGTTTAGTGGTGATCATCAAGGATGTCACTAAAATGTTTGTGTGGTGACCTAAATGAAGTCATCATAAAAGCTTTTAAAACCTTTTTAGATAATAAAATTTTGGTGTGAAATGTAACACCATAATTTCTAGCTCATTTCATAACATCCTCATACATCACATCATGAATTCAATGAAGGAAGTGAGAAAAGTCCATTAAAATAATGCATTTAATTACGCTGCGTTGTATATAAAAATTTCATTCAGTGTCATGTGGATCGTGTGAGCTCATACAACACATTTTCATATTTTATTACAAGGACACAACTCATTTAAATCATCAAAAGTGGCCTATATCTTAAGAAACACGAAGGAAAGCTTAAAATATGCATATTAAATTTTGGTCAGAATTTGCTCCTTTTCTGACCAAATTTTGGAAATTGACAACTAATTCTAGAAAAATTAAAATCATGTATTCTTAGCCATTATGGAGAGTTATGGATCTCTACTTCATACTAAAAATATGTCCTGACTATAACATCCATCACAGATGATGTTTGACATCTGAAAAATTCTAGAGGTCAAACTGCCCACTGATTCTATCATAGATTTCTACAGCAAATTTTGAAAATGTTTAATTAATTCCAAAAACATCCAATCTATGCAAATGATACCAATATCAAAAACTGTGGATGTTAGCTAGAGGAAAAAAATAACTCCAAACCAACTCAGGCATATCCAAACCTCGAAATCCAATCAAATAATAACAGAGGTTTGTTGGAATCCTTGATACTAAATAGAATCTTCAAAATTCATATCTCCCTCTCTAAATATCCAATTGATGTGCTTCTAGTTGTCACAAGTCACTATGAATGTATAGTTTCTTTGTATAAAATCTCGTAGAAATTGGACATCATTTGAGTCTTGAATGACAAATTTCATTTTTAGACTAGATAAATAGTGCATCAGACCAAAACTAAAAAATTTTCTAACTTTAGAAATTGATTAAATATTCTGTAGACTTTCAAAAATTATGTTCTTTAACTTTTCAAAAGGCTCTCAACAAGCTCTAATTCCATGCTAAATCTTATATCAAGAAGAGCTCATTTGGCCAAAAAGTGTTCTATTATGGTCAATTTTGACTCCATATAAGGTACCAAAATGTCCAAATGATTTTCCTTTGGTCTTGGCATCTTTTAGGTAAGTCTAAAAGCATAATTAGGACTTTTGTAAATTGCCCAACTGGTCTCAAACCTCATGCATCTCATTTTGGCCATTTTATCTACACATATGCACATTTCCATCAAACCATTCATGAAACTAATTTGCCATCATATACTCAATTCATATTCTAGTGGCTACATTGTAACAACCGGGAAAAAAGAAAAGAAAAGGGAAAAGAAAGGAAGTGAAATCTGAAAATTTTCGGAATCCAGAATTTCTGCCAAGTCCTCTCGCAACAGCGAGAAACGGTCTCGCTACAGCGAGAGAGCTAGTTCACAATAACGAAGGCGATTCTAGCTATAGCGAGTGCTGGCAGCAGCCCATACAAAAACTAGGGAATTGCTCGCCGTAGCGTGCGCCATAGCGAGAGTGAAGTCTGGAACTGACGCGATTTCGCCATAGCGAGTGGTAAATCTCGCCATAGCGAAGGGAACTGGCACGAGCTCGCCGTAGCGAAGGTTACACCTCGCCATAGCGAAGCCAGATTACACGAGCTCGCTATAGCGAAGGTTAGTTTTCGCCGTAGCGAGAGTCGGTCCGGAAGAGAGTAAATAGCGAGATTTAGACTTCATTAAACGCCCAAACTCATTTCTTCTCTCATTTCTGCCCTAAGCTTCGACCCAAAGAGAGAAAAGAGGCGAGGAGAGTGTGAGAGATCAAGAGAAGGAGGAAGATCAAGGGAAAGGTAAGGTAACTTCTCCCATTTCTTCTTAGAACTCTGATCCCCTCCCTTTGCCCTCTCTTTCTGCGGTTTTAATTGTGAAAATGGTTGCATTTTGAGCATGGGTCAGAAGAGGGAAAGTGGAAAACTCTTTTGAATCCTTGAGTTTCTTTGAAAATGAGGTTTTCCACTACCATAGGAGCTTGAGAGAGAGAAAGGGGTAATGGCATTCTAGAGAGAGAACCCTAGGTTGTTTGTGATAGAGGGTTGCTCTAAATTAAATTACAAGAGAGTAATTGCATGCTTTTGGTGTGTCTAGGCTCAAGTGAAACACTTACATCAAGGTGTGTTTGTGGACCTAAGGAGGGAAAGGAGAAATTGAAAGGAAAAGCTTGTGTTGGCTTTGGCTCCAAAGGTAGCTCTCTCTTTCACTCTTTCTTGTTGCATTCTTGGTTGTAATAGTCATTGTATGATATGTATATGCTGAATGTGTGGAATATGCCATATGCTATTGTTTTGATGCATTGATGTCAATATGCTTGTGTGATGAATTGTGAGAATTGCTCGGGTGCGGTAGTGCCGAAAGTCCCATGAGATGGGTGAGGTGAAGCCGAAAGTCCCATGAGATAGGTGAGACAAGGCCAAAAGTCTCAAACGAGTGAGGCCAAGTCAAAAGTCCTTATACTCGGGTGAGGCCATCCAAAAGTCCTTAAACTCGGGTGAGGCTAGACCAAAAGTCCCTGGAGCTCATTTTTGGCATTATTGTGAATTCCATAGCATGTACATTAAGTGTTGGATGATTAAGAATAGCTAAATGCTTATTTACATGCTTTGACTTGTTATATGCCTTGATTGCGTGCTGGATTGAGTGCTTGAGCTACTGAGATTCCCTGAATCTCACCCTTTTCCCCTCCTAACTAATATGCTAGGTGGAGCTCAAGGAGAACCGAGCCCCCACCAAGGAGCCTAGGAGCATGCATAGTTAGAGATATTACTTTCTTTTGATATTTTGATGTAAATATGATGTAAAGTGGTGCCAAATGAAGAAGTGCCCACTATTTTTGAGATGTAAAGTTTGTAACACATGTAGAAATATGAAAGGATATTGTATGAACTATGTTATAGCCAAATGAATGAAAATGAGGGTTTAGCCCCTTTTGTGGAATGAATGAAATAGTGCATATTTGGCCGTAGCATAGCGAGATTTGGATGTATGATGATTTGTATCATATGGACATGTTAGATATACTAGTCTTATACTTTTGAACTTATCCATGTGGAGTGAAAATGTGTGAGAGGCTATCTAGAACCGTTTTGGACCTTTGGGGTGCCAAAACCAGTATTTTTGAGAGCTCCGTCAAAGTATGACTGGATGAGCTCCGTTTGCCATGAAATTTGGCATGCCTCTAGAGTTTGTAGCAAGCTTCTTGAGAAGCTAAAGTGGGTAATATTCGGAGGATTATAGAATATTTGGAGAATTGTTGAATTTGGGAGAATTTAATGGATTGGTCATGTACTGTTCATCTAAACCAGAAAATGAAATCTGTGGCACTTTTAGACCAAATGGATTCCAAATGTGGTGAAATTTTATACACATAAACTAGAAAACCAAAGTGACTTGTAGGAACTAGAATCACCCAAATCGGAGGTCTGTAGAGAGATATTGAACTGACTGAAGTTCTGTATCAGCATCAGGGAGCTTTCCTGACCCCTGTTATTGTTCCATCGATTTTCGGGGTGTAGGAGCTACTGAACTGATCTGAACTTATTTTTTTCCTCTAGTATACATCTGTAGCTTTCCGAATTGGTATAATGTACCCAGATTGGATTTTTGTGGATTTAGTTATGAATTTTTGAAAGTCATGACAGCAAGCTGCACCAGAAACAGTGACAGCTGGACCTTCCTCCCATTTTCAATGTCAAACATGGTCCAAACGATGTGTTTGTGGTTGGTAATGATTTTTAGTGTAAAGTTGACACTTAGAGATTTCCAGAAAGCTAAAGTTTACTAGATTCACATTTTTCTACAATTAATTATGATTTTCCAAAATTAGAGCTAAAATATGACTTTTGGGCCCAAGTGAGGAAATGTAAATTTTTCTGGTTTTTGGCTCTATACCCGTGGCTTATGGGTTGTTTTATGCTATGTATGAGTCATATGTATGGAGTTTGAGTTGAGGATGCTGGAGATGGGTTCACAGGACCCACGGGTTGAAAGATGAGTATATGAAACCCCGGTTCATAGCATGTAAATGCCACAAAAGAGTAGTGATCCTTTGGAAATCATATGGAACCGAGCCTATTGAGAGGCTAGGTAGCGGTAGTAGATTGAGGTGTCACATACATAACATATCCTCTCATTCATACATAGTATAATATCATAATTACACATGTTCAAGAGGTCATAGACCATATACATCATGGGATTACATTCTTTGACCCAAATATGGCCTTAAAGAACAAAAAGCTATACATTAGGTGATCATCCATTCATCCTCAAGGTGGTTGGCTTCTATTACCTTGTCTACTTGGTCCACTTAGCATATTAGATCATTGGAGAGGAGGGAATTAGATTCAAGGAATCCCAATAGCTTATCTCCCTTTCAATCATATATAATGGATGCAAAACAAGTCTTATAAATGCATACATGACATGTTGGACATGTGCAATCATTCAAGGAGCATTATTAGCATTTGAAAAAATCACACATGGTATACAAAGGCTTGTCAAGCAAGTAAATTGGCCTCACCCAATTTCTTGTGGATATTGGACTTACCTTACCTATTCTTTAAGAAATTTTTAGATTCAACCATGCCTTTGGGAGCCCATTTTTTTTTTGGGAGACTCTTTCCTTAATCTCAACCAATTTTAAGGATTCTTGGCTTATTCTCATCATAGCTAAGGGTTCTTGGCCTCACCATACTCATACAAACCCAAGCACACATCATAACATCATTTAGAAATATAATATGTCATCATGAACTATGGCATATAAAATCATGCTAGCATACTTTTCATAACTTGAAAATACATATACACAAATTCTAAGACAAGCTAAGTACATATCCATGCATAAGAGAAGGTGGAGAGAGCTACCTTGTACACAATCACATATTTTTCTTCTTGAATCAAGACTCCTTCTTTCAGCCACACACACAAAAACTTATGGAGATGCTTTCTTTTGGCTAAACACAATTGATGGAAGCCAATTAGGTTCATAAAATAATTACTAAGGTCATACAACTTGCTTAGACATTATGTTATCCTATAAACCCTATTATGTTCCATAAATGCACCTAATAAAGTAACACCCCTTAAATAAATTCTAGGGTCAATTCTTTCCTTTCAAATATGATTCTTGACTCCTTTTAAACCTCTTGGAGTCATTAAACAATTAAAACAAAGAGTATAACAACATGTTGCTTCTTTAGGTCATAATATGGAACCTAAAGCACCAACTCACTTTTTATGAGTTCTAAATTTTTTCCAAGGCCTCCCTTCATTTTCATTCATCGTATATGACTCAAGAACGGGTTTAGAAAAATTTAAAACTCTCCCTAGCTACCCTTTCCTTGCTTGGCTGAGACTATGGAGCTTATTGGCCTTCATGGAGCTTTCTTTGTTTTCTCAAGGGAAGAAGCATGTGGGGAGCCTCTTAGGGATCTTGGGAGCTCATTTAAACTCTTATTTAAGCCTAGAAATTATTATACAAAATTAGATTTTACAAGGTGCACACAAAACCCTAGAATTTACATTTTGAAATCTAATAATTTTTTATTAATTCTCTTTGCATATTCTTAATCTCTATACCTTTTTTCCTAAGATTCATACTTGGTTCTACCTAAAAATTAGATCCTCCTATGGCTCCTAGGGTTAGACAAAAGTGGAGAAGGAGGGAGGATCAATATAGCCACCATAGGAAGAGAAATTACCTAGTTTCCTTACTTGTTTTTGCTTAAATCTTGCTTTCTCCAAGCTCCTCTCTTCAAATCCAAGAATTCTCTTGAATTTCTCCTTTAAATCAGATATATAAACTCCTTTTTAATCAAAGGAAACTAAGGAGAAGGGAGGAGAGGAGGTGTGGATGGAGGAAAGCATGAAAAACTACCATGGAAATATACCTTCAAGCTTGAATTCTTCCTTCTTCTTCTTCCTCTCTTGTGTGCCCAAGACCCTAGCTTTCTCCTTTGAAATTAGGCAAAAAATTCTGAGTCTAAGTGAGGGAGAAAGTGGGGCGTCACCTATCTATAAGGGGAGGAGAAAGCATTTTTCAAAAATTTGAATTTTGCCTTTCATTCTTTGCTTTTTTGTTTCTCCTTCATTTTAGCTCTTTTTTTTAGAACTGTATTTTCTATTAAAAAATTTAGGTTTCTAATTTACTAAAATGCCCTTGGAATCACTCAAATCAGAGATAAAACCTTTTCAAACGAGTCCGTCAAAGTTTGGGTGCACTGATGTCGAAAAAGTCCACTGGAGGGGATTTATCTGTCCCAAGGCTTCCTATTATTTTAGGGCCTTTGAGAACCCTGAAAAACTCAAAAATTTTATTTAAAAAGCCCTCCCATGTGAATTCTAAAATTTTCTCAAAATTACGAAAATGCCATTATATTTTGTGGATTTTTTGTCAAAATTTGTTTCTTTATTTTAGCTTCGTTTTTCCTTCCATCTAAGGCTAAGATTTTCATTTTTAGAAGTCTAGAATGTTACTCAAATTTTTTAGGGTCTTAACTGATTCATTTCAAGATACTTGCTTTGAAAATGCACCCATTTTTATTGTTTAATGAAAACTGAACATTACATGAAAAGTTTTGGTGGCATCCTCTTTGAGTCACCACTAAATATACTTTTTTATAACAATCATTTGTTGCTACTAAAAAGGTTTTAATGGTGACTTTCGCCACTTGCCACAAAACCCACTGTTTATGGTGATACTTAGTCATCATAAAAATTAGGTTTTATGGCTACTGGTAGAGGTTGCCATAAAACCCTTTTAGTTGTAACAAACATGTAACACATTAAGATTTTCATTTATAGTAAAATCCCTAGTTGTAAAAAAAAATTAATGCCTATTAATATAAAATAAATTACATAAGGTAGAAAACAAAGGCTAGTTAATTTTAGAATAATTTTAGAGCTTGGAAATTTTTCTTAAAGGGCTATGTTTGCATTTATTTTGTATCAACAAGGATACTTGTAACACCTTAATCTACTACCACTACCTAGCCTCTCATTGGGTTCGGTTCCATATGATTTCCAAAGAATCAACACCAATCCGTGGCATTTGCATGCTATGAACCGGGGGTTTCATACACTCATCTTTTGCCCCATGGGTCCTATGAACCCATCATTTGCATCCTCAACTAAAACTCCATATATACGACTCATACATAGTATAAAACACACCATAAGCCACGGGTATAGAGCCAAAAACCAGAAAAATTACATTTTCTCACTTGTGCCCCAAAGTCATATTTTGGCTCTAACTTTGGAAAATCATAACTAATTATAGAAAAATGGGAATCTAGTAAACTTTAGTTCTCTAGAAAGATCTAAGTGTTTTATTTACACTAAAAATAATTCCCAATTGAAATCTCAGCATTTGGACCATGTTTGACATCGAAAATGGGAAGGAGGTCTGGCTGTCACTGTTTCTGGTCCAGTTTACTGTCATGACTTTCAAAAATTTATAACTAAATCCAAAAATATCCAATCTAGGCACACTATACCAATTTGGAAAGCTACGGATGTCTACTAAAGGAGAAAAATAAGTCTAGATCAGTTCAGTAACCCCTGGACCCCGAAAACTGATGGAACAGTAACGGAGGTCGGGTAGGCTCTCTGATGCTGATACAGAACTTCAGAAGGTTCATTCTCTCTCTACAGACCTCCGATTTAGGTGATTCTAGTTCCTATAAGTCACTGTGGTTGTCTAATTTATGTGTATAAAATTGCACCACATTTGGACTCCATTTGGTCTATGAATGCCACAAATTTCATTTCTAGTTTATATGAACAGTGCATGACCAATCCATTAAATTTTCCCAAATTCAACAATTCGCTAAATATTCTCTAGACCTCTGAATATTACCAACTTTAGCTTCTCAAGAAGCTCTCTACAAACTCTAAAGGCATGCCAAATTTCATGGCAAAAGGAGCTCATTCGGTCATATTTTGATCAGCTCACAAATTTACCAGTTTTGGCACCCAAGAGATCTAAAATGGGTCCAAATAGTCTCTCACACATTCTAGCCACTTATGGACAAGTTTAAAAGCATAAAACTAGGATATATAACAAGTCCATGTGGTCCAAATCAACATACAATCCAAACTCACTATGCTATGGCCAAATATACACTATTGCTTTCATTCAACAAAAGGGGCAAAACTCTCATTTCCATTCATTTGGCTATCAACATAGTTTGTACATCATCATTTCGTGCATTTACACTTGTTACAATAGTTACATCTCAAAAATAGTGGGCGCATATTCATTTGGCACCACTTTACATCAAAAAGATCAAAATAACACTATCATTCTCCTATACATGCTCCTAGGCTCCTTGGTGTGCACTTGCTTCTCCTTGTGCTCCACCTAACATGTTAAGTTGGGAGGGGAAGGGGTGAGATTCAGGAAATCTCAGTAGCTCATGTACTCAATCAAGTAAGCAATCAAGGCATATAACAAGTCAAAGCATGTGAATAAGCATTTAGCCATTCTCAAACATCCAACACACATTGTACATACTATGGAAATCACAACAATGCCAAAAATGGGCTCCAGGGACTTTTGGTCTAGCCTCACCCGAGTTTAGGGACTTTTGGATGGCCTCACCCGAGTTTAGGGACTTTTGACTTGGCCTCACTTGGTTGAGACTTTTGGCCTTGTCTCACCCATTCTCAAGGGACTTTCGGCTTTACCTCACCCATCTCAAGGGACTTTCGGCACTACCTCACCTGAGCAACTCTCACATTTCAACACACAAGCATATTAGCATTTAATGTATCAAAGCAATAGCATATGGCATATTCTACACAACAAGCATATACATAAACATACAATGACTATTACATCCAAGAATGCAACAAGAAAGAGTGGGAAGAGAGAGCTACCTTATCAGCCAAGGTCAACCCTAGCTTTTCCTTTCAATTTCTCCTCTCCCTCCTTAGGTTCACAATCACACCTTGATGAAGGTGTTTCTCTTGAGTCTAGGCACACAAAAGCATGCAATTACACTCTTATAATGTAATCTTTCAGATTAAACTCTCCTAACATACCAGAACTTAGAGTTCTCTCTCTCTCTCTAGAATGCCATCAACTCTTTCTCTCTCTCAAGCTCCCATGGTAGTGGAAACAACATTTTCAAAGAAAACACAAAGATTTAAAGGTGTTTTCCACTTTCCCTCTTCTGACCCATGCCCAAAATCCAACTATTTTCACAAACAAAACCGTAGAAAGAGAGGGCAAAGAGAGGAGATCAGAAATCTAAGAGGAAATGGGAGAAATTTAATTACATTTCCCTTGCTCTCCCTCCTTCTCTTGGTCTCTCTCACTCTCCACGCCTTCTTCTCTCCTTGGGTCGAGGTCTAGGGCAGAAATGAGAGAATGAATGAGTTTGGGCGTTTAATGAAGTCTAATTCTCGCCTTTTACTCTCTTCCGGACTGACCCTCACTACGGCGAAAATTAACCTTCGCTATAGCGAGCTAGTGTTATCTGGCTTCGCTATGGCGAGGCTTAACCTTCGCTACAGCGAACTCACATCAGTTCCCTTCGCTATGGCGAGTTTCGACCTTTGCTATGGCGAACTCGCGTTAGTTCCAGACTACCACTCTCGCTATGGCGCACGCTACGGCGAGCAACTCCCTAGTTTTTGTATGGACTGCTGCCAACACTCGCTATAGCTAGAATCACGTTCGCTATGGCAAGAAGGAATTCTCGCGATAGCGAGACCATTTCTCGCTATTGCGAGAAGACTTAGCACAGTTTTCGGACTTCGAAAATTTCCAGCTTCCTATTTTCTTTCTTTTCCCTTTTCTTTTCTTTTTCCCGATTGTTACAATACTTCTATCTTTCAAAGTCTTGAAGGAGTTGATATTTAGGATCTAATTTTGGGGGGGGGTGTTATAATTTCACTTTTGGTGTGTAAAAAAGATTTTTCTTGCATTTTATTTTAACCTTAGTGGAAAATGGCCTATACCAACTCCTCTTTCTCTTTTCTTTTTCCTTTTTCTTTCTTTCCTCCTTTTCATTCTTTTTGCCCCCGATCATTTCTCTCCCACAATAAACATGTTCTACAACTCCCTTCATTATATAGCATCCATGTTCTTTCTTTGACATAACAACCCACATCTCTTTCTTACCATGTGTTTGTCATTTTCCATTCATTACCATCTTCCTCTCACCTTCTCCAGTAGGTGGCATTCTAGGGGTGTTGCATTTAGCTGTAGCTTCATCTTTCTCTTTTTCTTCCTTTATGCGTTGTTTGGCCATTTATAGGTAGGTATTGGTGAAGGTGGGTTCTCACCTTGTTTCATCATCTTCTTGTCTTCATTCTCCTTCTTTTTTCATCTTCAATGGATGTTAAGCTTTTGCCACAACTTCCTTCCCCTAATTGATGCCATGAGTAGACCTTTAAGTTAGGGTTTTCTTGCTAAATCTTCAAAGTGTGAAATTTACACTTCAATCTGTCCTACAAGCCCTTATACGGTAAATCTAAGCTTAAATTAATTTAAGAGAGTCTATCTTGAAAAAACATAGGTTTATAATTAGTTGTAGAATAGGAAATGACAGTGTAAATTGGGGCTTTTAAGCAATTAGTTATTATTGAGTAAGATTGGGAGTTAGAAATTGTAAACTTGGGCTTAACAATGGATTAGTGAAAATTATTGATGTTGTTGAAAAGGCTTATCATTGTGAAGTGAAACAAGGACTACTGTAGTGCTCAACACTATTTGTGAGTAGATAATGAGTTACAACTCATGCTATGAATTTTATATTATCAGTTGATTTTAGTTAAGTGCTTCTTTAACTTCAATTTCAAATCAAATTGTGCATACCCTAGTGGAATGGGCTCTTACCTACATATATCTTTGTGTTTGTGAATTATTAAGATGATAAGAAAAGCTAAAGTGCTTGTACATTACATGTACTATTATGGTCATGGTAAGCATTACCATGTGTTGCATGATGTATTAAATTGTCAACGTGAAAGTAGTATCGATTAATGACAAATGATAGAATCAATGTGTAACAACCGGGAAAAAGAAAAGAAAAGGGAAAAGAAAGGAAGTGAAATCTGGAAATTTTCAGAATCCAGAATTTCTGCCAAGTCCTCTCGCAACAGCGAGAAACGGTCTCGCCACAGCGAGAGAGCTAGTTCGCAATAGCGAAGGCGATTCTAGCTATAGCGAGTGTTGGCAGCAGCCCATACAAAAACCAGGGAGTTGCCCGCTGTAGCGGCGCCATAGCAAGAGTGAAGTCTGGAACTGACGCGATTTCGCCATAGCGAGTGGTAAATCTCGCCATAGCGAAGGGAATTGGCACGAGCTCGTCGTAGCGAAGGTTACACCTCGCCATAGCGAAGCCAGATTACACGAGCTCGCTATAGCGAAGGTTAGTTTTCGCCGTAGCGAGAGTCGGTCCAGAAGAGAGTAAATAGCGAGATTTAGACTTCATTAAACGCCCAAACTCATTTCTTCTCTCATATCTACCCTAAGCTTCGACCTAAAGAGAGAAAAGAGGCGTGGAGAGTGTGAGAGATCAAGAGAAGGAGGAAGATCAAGGGAAAGGTAAGGTAACTTCTCCCATTTCTTCTTAGAGCTCTGATCCCCTCCCTTTGCCCTCTCTTTCTGTGGTTTTAATTGTGAAAATGGTTGCATTTTGAGCATGGGTCAGAAGAGGGAAAGTGGAAAACTCTTTTGAATCCTTGTGTTTTCTTTGAAAATGAGGTTTTCCACTACCATGGGAGCTTAGTGGGAGCTTGAGAGAGAGAAAGGGGTAATGGTATTCTAGAGAGAGAACCCTAGGTTATGTGTGATAGAGGGTTGCTCTAAATTAAATGACAAGAGAGTAATTGCATGCTTTTGGTGTGTCTAGGCTCAAGTGAAACACTTATATCAAGGTGTGTTTGTGGACCTAAGGAGGGAAAGGAGAAACTGAAAGGAAAAGCTAGTGTTAACTTTGGCTCCAAAGGTAGCTCTCTCTTTCACTCTTTCTTGTGCATTCTTGGGTATGATAGTCATTGTATGATTATGTATATGCTTGTTATATGGAATATGCCATATGTTATTGCTTTGATGCATTGAATGCCAATATGCTTGTGTGTTGAAATGTGAGTATTGCTCGGGTGGGGTAGTGCCGAAAGTCCCATGAGATGGGTGAGGTGAAGCCGAAAGTCCCATGAGATAGGTGAGACAAGGCCAAAAGTCTCCAACGAGTGAGGCCAAGTCAAAAGTCCTTAAACTCGGGTGAGGCCATCCAAAAGTCCCTTAAACTCGGGTGAGGCTAGACCAAAAGTCCCTGGAGCCCATTTTTGGCATTGTTGTGAATTCCATAGCATGTACATTATGTGTTGGATGATTGAGAATAGCTAAATGCTTATTCACATGCTTTGACTTGTTATATGCCTTGATTGCTTGCTGGATTGAGTGCATGAGCTACTGAGATTCCCTGAATCTCACCCCTTTCCCCTTCAAACTAATATGCTAGGTGGAGCTCAAGGAGATCCGAGCACACACCAAGGAGTCTAGGAGCATGCGTAGTAAGTTTTGAGTTTATGTTTTGATATTTTGATGTATATATGATGTAAAGTGGTGCCAAATGAAGATGTGCCCACTATTTTTGAGATGTAGAGTTTGTAACACATGTATAAATATGAAAGGATGATGTATGAACTATGTTATTAGCCAAAGTAATGGAAATGTGGGTTTTTACCCCTTTGATGCATGAATGTAGTTGTGTAAATTTGGCTATAGCATAGTGAGATTTGAATGTATGATGAATTGGATCATATGAACATGTTAGATATACTAGTTTTATGCTTTTGAACTTGTCCATGTGGAGTGAGAATGTGTGAGAGGCTATTTGGACCCGTTTTGGACCTTTGGGGTGCCAAAACCGGTAAATTTGAGAGCTACGTCAAAGTATGACCGGATGAGCTCCGTTTGCCATGAAATTTGGCATGCCTCTAGAGTTTGTAGAAAGCTTCTTGAGAAGCTAAAGTGGGTAATATTCAGAGGAATATAGAATATTTGGAGAATTGTTGAATTTGGGAGAATTTAATGGATTGGTCATGTACTGTTCATCTAAACCAGAAAATGAAATCTGTGGTACTTTTAGACCAAATGGATTCCAAATGTGGTGAAATTTTATACACATAAACTAGAAAACCAAAGTGACTTGTAGGAACTAGAATCACCCAAATCGGAGGTCTGTAGAGAGAGATTGGACTGACTGAAGTTCTGTATCAGCATCAGGGAGCTTTCCTGACCCCTGTCACTGTTCCATCGATTTTCGGGGTGTAGGAGCTACTGAACTGATCTGGACTTATTTTTCTCCTCTAGTAGACATCCGTAGCTTTCCAAATTGGTATAATTTGCCCAGATTGGATTTTTTTGGATTTAGTTATGAATTTTCGAAAGTCATGACAGAAAGCTGCACCAGAAACAGTGACAGCTGGACCTTCCTCCCAATTTCGATGTCAAAAATGGTCCAAATGATGTGTTTATGGTTGGGAATGATTTTTAGTGTAAATTTGACACTTAGAGCTTTCCAGAAAGCTAAAGTTTGCTGCATTCCCATTTTTCTACAATTTCTTATGATTTTCCAAAGTTAGAGCCAAAATATAACTTTTGGGCCCAAGTGAGAAAATGCAATTTTATTGGTTTTTGGCTCTATACCCGTGGCTTATGGGTTGTTTTATGCTATGTATGAGTTGTATGTATGGAGTTTGAGTTAACGATGCATGAGATGGGTTCACGGGACCTAAGGGGCAGATAATGAGTATATGAAACCCCGGTTCATAGCATGCAAATGCCACGTGTTTGGTGTTGAATCTTTGGAAATCATGTGGAACCGAGCCCAGAGGGAGGCTAGGTAGTGGTAGTAGATTGAGGTGTCACACAATGGGTAATTAAAAGTTATGGATGAATCAAATTAGAGAAAGTATTATCTTAATAAGTAATTAACTTTAAATTATATCGTCCTAGTTAAAACTCTTTTTACTTAGATACTTTTCACTTTAGATTAAAAATCATAACTATATTCTTCCAACTATGTCATTCATCTTATTTTCATTATTTCTTATTTCACATTTCCTTCTCTTTTCTATTTAGTAATGCTTGATTAATTTACTTTGTTGAAATTTTCCATTTCACCTTTATTTATGGATTTAGTCATTTTATTTAATATATATTAATTTAATTGCTATTATTTTACTATATGTCACTTCTTTATTGTATGTTACCTTACTTTTATATGAAGAATATGGTATAATAAGTAAGAGTTGGGTGAAGAAGGAGCTGCCTGTTAGGTGTAGTTACCCTTAAAAGAGTAAGCAATTGTTAATATGGTGTAGACACCACCAAGGAACTAGTATAGAGAATGTGGTATGATATGTAAGTGTTGGGTAAAGAAAGAGCTACATATTAGGTATAGGCACTCATGAAAGGATAAGGAATTGTTAAAGGTATATCTTTCCTTAAGAAATTGATGTAGATTAGTATGATATGTAAGAGTTGGGTGGAGAAAGAGTTGGTCATTAGGTAGAGCCACCCATGAAAGGATAAGGAGCTGCTAATAAGGTGTAACCACTACCAACAAATTTATAAGATACCTATTTAAAAAGAAATTATTGTTTTTGGAATTGTTTTGTGTGTATTCTTTTATTAATGAATAAATGGAATTTTCATTTTGTTTATTTTTATTATGAAATAACTCAAAAGAGATAGAGAAAAAAGAATTAAGAGAAGATAGAGAATAAGGGAAGTTTAAATACAAGAAGTGCTATTTAATTTTTTTATTCATACATCTCAATGTAAGTGAAGTGCCTATTTATAGGCATAAGTTTGTAATTACAAGTAATCCAAAGGTTACATCTTAAATGTAAAATAATAAACCATAAAAGGTACAAATCTATTGTATAAAAGTGGAAGATGAATGTCTAAAGGCTTAGAGTTACAACTCTTGAAGGAATATGAAGAGATTGGCATTCATATAATGTGTATTCATAACATTTCCCCTTGGATGCCCGTTTATTTCAAGAATATACCTTATTAAAATCTTAATAGGTAAAAACCCTAGGAAAAAGAATATACTATTCTTGTGTTTCATATGCATCAAAACTACCTCATTAAAAACCTTGTGAACAAAAACCCAATGGGATAAAAATCATGACGAAGGAAAAAAGAGTATAGTGTATATTAACTCTTCCTTATGACTACATCAATTAAGATTTTTAAGTCGAAGAATTCCAATATTATGGACTAGTTTTTGAAATATAACAATAAGAAATGCCTTAGTAAACAAATTTGTTAGATTATCACTTGAACGAATTTATTGAATATTTATATCACCATTCTTTTAACGATCATGAGTGAATAGAAATTTTGTTGAAATATGTTTTTTTATGCCCTTTAGCATACCCTTCTTTCAATTGAGTGATGTACCCAGCATTATATTCATAAAAGATAGTTAAGATTGTTTTTCCAAAAGATAAACTACAAGTCTCTTATATGTGTTGAATCACATATCTTAACTAGACATATTCCCTACTTGCGTCATGCGTTGCTAAATTTATGCATGATTAGATGATGTTGCTATTATAGTTTGTTTCATAAACTGCCATGAAATTGTTGTACATTCACATGTAAACAAATAGCCTGTTTATGATCGACCATTATAAGGGTCAACCAGATATCCTACATCTGTATAACCAATTAAGTCTAATTTAAGTACATTCATATGAAACAAACCAATATCCATTATCCATCTAAGATGACAAAGTATATGCTTAACTATATTCCAATGCCTTTGTATAGGTGAAGAACTATATCTTGCTAATAAATCAACAAGAGATGATATATTAGGTTGTGTATGATTAATAAGACTAGCAAGATACATTAGTGCTCTAATTGCCCTAAGATATGGTACTTTAGAACCAACTAGTTCTTCATCTTTTTCTTAAAGTCTAAAAGGATCTTTGCTTACATCTAATGACCTTACAACCATTAGGATATACAATAGATGCGATTTGTCCATATAAAACTATTTTAAGCACCTTTGCTATATAAGCTTCTTGATGTACAAAAATTCCATTTTTTTAAATGTTTAATTTGTAATAAAAGGCAAAGCTTTTTTCTTCCTAAATCCTTCATTTCAAATTCTTTCTTTAAGCAATTTGCAGCTTTTGAAAGCTCTTCAAGAGTTTTAATAATATTTAAGTTATCAATATGGCAAACTCATTCCAAAATCAGTTTACAAAAATACATGGATAAATGGGGTCATTTTTGTATCCTTTCTTGAACAAATATTCACTAAGGCAATTATACTACATGCATCTAGATTGTTTCAATTTGATTTAGTAATTTTCTAAAGAATCTAATATGTATGCTTCAGGCTAATTAAAACCTTTGGAGAATTTCATATAAATATCATTATAAAATGAGTCATACAAATAGGCTGTAACAACATCCATTAGAAACAAATCAAGTGCTTCATATATTGCTAGATTAATTAAATCTCAAAAAGTAGTTGCATCCACCACAAGTGAGTATGTCTCTTCATGTTTAATGTTAGGTTTTTGCAAAATCCCTTGAGCAACAAGTTATGCCTTATATCTTACAATTTTTCCATTTTCATTTTGTTTATCCACAAAGACCCATTTGTATCCAACTGGCTTTACACCTTTTAGTGCACAAACTACAGGTCTTTTCTTTTTACAAGTGAGTTTAATTATGACTTGATCACGTTTTTCCATTTCGACCACTCATCTCTTCGTCTACATTCTTTAATAGACTTTGGTTCATGATCCTTATCATTATTTATTATATTGCATGCTACATTATATGTAAAAACATCATCAATGTTGACTTCATTTCGATTCCATCATGTTTTATTCATGATATGATTTATTGAGATCTTTTTATTTTCACTAATTTTAGGTACCTAAGTTTCTTCTAGAAGTGAATAATAATTTTCTTTAGGGACTCTTCTAGAGTCACCACATCCACTTCCTTGATTTAGCCTCTTGGTTCTTAGCTCCTTTTCTTTTTTAAAGAATTTTATCTTTGGAACCAATAGATATGCCACTCTTTTTGTGTGCATACACTTATTTGTTGTCTCAATATAATATCTATTTCAACAAATATCTTTAAAACTCAGTAAGTTTCTATAAGACTTAGTAGAATATAATGTACTACCAATGTGCAATTTTGTCCTTCCAAGTGTAACATCTGGTTTTTCTGTAAACGTACGAAACTCACCAAGTATAAAAAGAAGTTCTCCAAATAGACTAATTTGAGGTCAAATAAAATTAGAGCAATAATCTAGACCTCAAATAATGAGGATCTAAACCTAGAGGTGCCTTAAAAATAGAGCCAGAATAATTAGATAAAATTTAATGAAAATGCAGTGGCATTTTTGTAATTTCAAGAACTTTTTAGAAAACTCAAATGAGGGATTTTTAAGTGAGAAAAATGAGCTTCCTGGAGTTCTTAGAGGCCCTAAAAACTATAGGAACCCCTAGAGTAGTTAAAATTCCTCCAGCTTACATTTTAGAATTTTAGTTGACCCAAACTTTAACCTCTTCGTTCGGGAAAGTTTTAGATCCAAATTGAGTGATTCTAAAGACATTTTATAAGTTAGAAAACCTAAATTTTATAATGGAAAAGAAGGTTTTTGAAAAGGAGCTGAAATAAGCTTTAAGAGAGGAAACCAAGAATGAATGACAAAATTGGCATTTTAAAAAACTTCTAATTAGTTCTTTACCTATATATAAGTGACGTCCCTCTTCTCCCTCATTTTAGCCAACCTAATTTCTGCCTAAAACTAGAGGAAAGTTTTGCTAAGAAGGCCGCACAAGAAGGGGCTTCAAGGGAGGAGAAAAACTTAGGAAAAGTTAAGGAAAACTATGGATTTTCTTGCTCTTTCCTACATAAAACTTGTTCTCTTCCTTCTCCTCTTTCTTTCTATGGTTTTGGTGTGTGATTTAGGACTATTTTAGGTCTAAGTCATAGGGAGGAGATTAGAAATTCAAGGAGAAGCTTATAGCAAAGGAGAGAGCTCTTGAAAAGGCTAAGATTCAAGGTATGTATCGTGGCTTTTCTTGCTTGCTTCCTTTTTGTTCTTTCATAGGTGATTTTTAGCCCTATATAGAACAACTAAGAGGGAGTAAATTATGACCTAAACCAAGTATGAAACCTAGGTTTTTGAGTGCGAGAAACAAGTATATGCAAAGAAATTCCAAAAAGGAGCATTAGAAAACAAGTTTCCAAAACCTACGGATTTTGTTGTACTATGGTATGTATAAAGCTTTTTAATGGTATTTTTAATTGTCCAAGAGTGTATATGGGTTCTTGAGACACCTAAAAAGCCTTGCATGTGCCAACTCCTAAGAGAAAAGTTACAAAATCCATGGGTGCTCCTAAGCTTACTATGTCTTAGCCAAGACCACCATGAACACCTAGGAAGAGTTTTAAAATTTTCTAAGGGTAGAAAGGGACTAGATATAATAGAAGAACACTAAAGGAAGCTTTGAAAAAATTTTAGAAACCTTGGTTTATGAAATGGAGATATAAGCTCCATAATGAGACTTAAAGAAGCAACTTGTATCTAGGCTCTTGTGAATGAATTTGTGATGACTCTAAAGAGTCTAAATGGAGTCTAGAGACCTAGATAGAAGGAGAAAATGGAGCCAAGATCTTGAATTCTTGTTTTTGCTTCATTAGGTCTTGTATGGAACCATTATGTAGCCATATGAGAAAGTAAGCTTTCATAGAGTATGTGTGGTGCTATAGCTTGCTTCCATAATGTAATTATGTCCCATTTCATGTGTTTAGGCCAAAGGAATCAAGCTCCATCTAGTTGCAAGTGTATGGTTGAGAGAGGAAAAGAATAATGAAGAGAAAAGTGTATGAATCTTGCTTCAAGGTAGCTCTCTAACCTTTCTCTCATGCATGGCTTGGATGTTTACTTGCCTTTGAGTGCTTGTGTGTATGTTTGAACCATAAGAAATGTTTCTAGCTATTGCTTACAAGCTATGGTACCATGATACTACTTGAAATATGTTTATGTATGCAATATGGCTTTAATGGGTTTAGTTGTACTAAAAGTCCCTTAACATGGTGAGGATGAGCCAAAAGTCCCTAGAAATAGGTGAGACAAAGGAAAAAGTCTTAGGAAGAGTGAGGCTAAGTCAAAAATCTCTTGAAAGTGGGTAAGACAAATCTAAAAGTCCCAAGAAAGATGGGTAAGGCTAGACTAATGCCTTTGAGAGCTTATGTTTGCTATGTATGAGTTTATGTGCCATGGGAAATGATTTATGTATGTTCACAAATAGCTTGAATGTCATACATGCATTTTTTGACTTGTATATGTATTTATTATGTATGTTTGAAAACATTAAAAGTTATTAGGATTCTTTGAATCTCACTCCTCTCCCACACATGCCTAACCATATTTAGGTAAGCTAAGTGGACTGGGGAATAGAAGCCAACAAGCATGAGAAGCAAGACTTTGACAAATGGATAGAGAAATGAGCTTTGTAATTACATTATGATATCAAGAATTATAACCATGGGATATATACATGATGTAAGCCCTTGAAAATATTCAAATGTATGTATATATTATGTATACATCAATGTGGAAACCAAATGAATAAGGATGTGAGTTTTTGTCACTCCTTTGCTTTTATGTCCATGTGTATGTACGCAAGTGGCAAGGTGAGAATGAGCTTTATGATGATTTGGATTATTTGGTATGCTTTTATATATTGTATTATTTTTTTATACTTGCTCATGTGGTGGTGGAAAGTAAAGAATAGCATTTGGTGCCTTGAGATACCCCTTTGGACTTCAAATTTGACTATTTTGTGTGCTAAATTAAAGTCTAATCCAAATGAGTGAATTTTTCTATGAAATCTGGCCAACAAATAGGTTTCATCTAAAGCTTTTCACAAAACTAAAGAGCACCCAATTTGGAGCTCTAGAGAAATTATTATAATTTTTCAAAATTAGCCAAATTATGTATAAATAGTATATGCACTGTTCATATGATCAGTTCATGTTTCTATTTCACATGTGGTTCAAATGAAGTCCAATACTTATAAAATTTTTCAAGAATAAACTATACTTATAAGCTTTCCATAGCCACTGAGATCGCCTTATTTGGAGCTTTGTAAAGGGATAAATGAATTTTTTAAGTTGCATGATAGTACCAGTAATGCATCTCAACCTCTGGTACTATTCTATCCATTTTGTTCATTGGTAACATCTAGAGCTTTCTAGAATAGTATGGCTTGCTTGATTTGGAGTTTTCTAGAATTAGTTATGAATTTTCAAAGTTCATATCAGAAATTTAGAAAGTGAACCTGAGAGCAAAACATTGATTTTGTGGGATATGGCCTAAAACTTGGGGCTCTTAAGATTTTTTGTGATCTTTATGACTTGAATAGATATGATATTGATAGAAAATGATATGGATAAGTTCAAATGGTACATGAAGCATAAAATAAATTAATGAAGCCTCATGTAACGTAATTATTCATGCAATATATATATTTCCATACAATTGTGCTCCATGATGCATGCCATGGATTGAGATAGTCTATGGGACCACTGTGTAAGGGTAAAGAGGTTAAGTTGTTACACTAAGTAACAAAATAGTAGCTCTTCCAAAGCCTTTAATTAGATTCGTAGTACTAAATATATTACTAACTTTGGCTTCTTACATTACTAAAAAAAATATTTTTTATCCTTGAGAATTGTATGAATTGTTGCACTATATGAAAGACATATATCTTTATTTTTAATGTTGTCATCAATCAAAAGAGCACTTCTACTTCAAAACAAAAATATTAATAATCAATATGAGAAAGTAATACTTAAAAATGTGAGAATATATTTGAAAAGATATAATCTTATAAGTAAATTCTTTATTGCTTTAGAAAACACAATAAAAGTAAAATATTAGAAATTCATTTTTGGACATTTACATCACCAATTAGGTGATCAATTTTTCCATTAAGATTGTAATGAACGATAAATTCCGTAAAATGATGAAATGAGTTGTATAAAAGCAAGTCCCTTATATTGAGCTAGATAATGTTCCAAAAAATTTGAGTAATGTCCTAGACTCCTAAAAATAATAATCCTAGGCTCAGATAGAAAGAAAAATGAGGCTAGGATAATAAAGTAAAATTGTTACAAAATTGACGAAACATAGTAGTATTTTCATAATTACATGTAATTTTTGGAAAAACTCACAGGAGGGCTTTTTTAATGAAAATTTTCAGTTGTCCAGGGTTTTTAGAGACCCTAAAAATCATAAGAAGCATTGGGATAGTTAAAGCCCCTCCGGTGTACCTTTTTCCAACGACAATGAGCTCACATTTTGACAGATTCATTTAAAAAAGTTTTAGCTTCAAATTGAGTGATTCCAAGGCATTTTATTAAATTGGAAACCTAAATTTTGTAATGGAAAAGATGGTTCTAAAAAAGGAGCTAAAATAAAGGTAAAACGAAAATGCCACAATGGAAAGACAAAATTGGAATTCTTGTAAATAGATTATTCTTGAAGTTTCCACATCGTTCACACCCTCTCTCCCACCTTCTTTAGGCTGAACTTCCTCTGCCCCAAAACAAAAAAAGAGAGCTTCATCTTGGGTGCACAAGAGAAGGAGAGAAAAGAGGAAGAAAAAGCCAAAGAAGGTAGGCAAATTCAAGGATTTTTATGCTTCTCCTTCTTCCAACTTTGTTCTTCTCCCTCTAAGCTTTCTTTCCATGGTTTTATTAAGTTGTTTGGTTCTATTTTAAGTCTAGAACAAAAGGGAATGGTTTGAAATTCTTGAGGAGAAGCAAATCAAGAAGAAAGGCTCTTAAAAGCAAGCTTGAATCTAAGGTAGCTTCCTATCCATGTTGCTTCTTCTTCTTGCTCCTTCTTTGTGTGATTTTCAGCCCAAACCAGAGCCATATGAGGGGAAGATTTTTTGTCTAAAAAAAAGAGAGGAACTAGGGTTTTAAACCATAAGAAAGTAGAATATGCCAAGAAATTACAAGAATAACTAATGGAATTAAAGTTAGCAAAGTGTAGGATTCTTGAAGGGTTTGTAAAATCTGTTTTGATACATGAATTTTCTAGGCTATGTAAGTGTTTAATTGAGTTCCTAAGACCTCTAAGAAGCCTCCCAAATGACTCTCCCATCAAGGAAAAATCAAAAGCTCTATAAACACTCTTCCTCCTCTATGCCTCATCCAAGATAAATAGGTTAAGGAGTGATTTGATTTGTTCTAACCTTGGTTTGGGAGTTCATATGATGGTAGAAAGTTGGAGGGACCCTTAGAAAAAATTTAGAAGCCTTGGATTAGATGTGACACCATAATTTCTAGCTCACATCTATCATCATTTACATGCTCATGTGATATATAGTAAACAGGAAGTGAGAAGTTTCATTGAAAATAACACACTTTTTTACGTCGCATCACGACTAAAAATTTGTTTCAGTGTCACGTAGGGTGTGTGAGCTCATGCTATACATCTTCATATTTAATTACATCATTACAACTCATTTGCATCACAAAAACATGCCTACAACTCATAGAAACCGAATTGGAAGGTGGAAAAAGGAGGTTTCATTCTCGGCCAGAATTAGCCTCTTTTCTGGGCAACTTTTAGAAAATCATAACTAAATCTAGAAAAATCAAAATCATGCAATCTTGGTCATTATGGAAATCTTGGGATGTCTAATTTATGTTAAAAATATGAATAAGTCACAACATCCTACACACAGAGCGTTTGACACATGAAATAGTTTGGAGGTCGGACTAGGTCCTGATGCTATCACAGTTTACTGATATGAACTTCAAAAATGTCCAATTAATTCTAAAAAAATCTAATCCATGCAAATAATACCAATTTGGAAATCTGTGGATGTCAAATAGAGAGGAAAAATATCTCCAGATTCATCAAGCCCAAACCTTAGAATTCGATGGAACATTACTTCTGGTCGGACTAGGTCCTGATGCTGTCACAGTTTACTGATATAAACTTCAAAAATATCTAATTAATTCCAAAAAAATCCAATCCATACAAATGATACCAATATAGAAATCTGTGAATGTAAAATAGAGAGAAAAAATATCTCTAGATCAGTTCATCAAGCCAAACCTCAGAATTCGATGGAACATTACTTCTGGTCAGGCAAGGTTACTAATACTGGACAAAAAATTCAAAAATTCATATCTTCCTCTCTAAACCTCTAAATAAGGTTCTTCCAATTGGCACGAGTCACTGTGATTACCTAGTTTCCTTTTATAAAATTTCATGGCAATTGGACATCATTTAAGTCTCACGTGACAGAAAACAATTTCGAACCATTGTAACAGTGCATCAGACCATTTCCATAAATTTTACCAACTTTGAAAAATCATCATATATTTTGTAGACGTCTAAAAATTTTGATCTTTAACTTCCCAGAAATCTCTCAATGAGAGCTAATTGCATACCAAATCTCAGATCAAGACTAACTCATTTGGACAAAAAGTGATATAAGGTTCTATAATGGTCAATTATGGCTCCATATAGGGTACTAAAGTTGCCAAATAGATTTTCCTTGGTTGGCACCTTTTAGGTAAGTCTAAAAGTATATTTGGGACTTAAGTGAGCTGCCCAAATAGTCCTAAACCTCATGCATCACATTTTAGCCATTCAACTCACACTTATGCATACTTTCATCAAAAATCTATATTGCACACTTTGGCATTATATACTCAAAATAAGTGCTATGGGTCATATATCATTTTCATACATCTAAACATCATATAATAGTATATTTACATATGTCTCGGGGTTCATGGTACATCTACAATAGCATATACACTATGAACCATCATTATGGTTCCAAAATAGACAAAACAAGACATAAGCTTGTCAATCTTTGCTCTCCATAGTTATTGGCTCCCTTCACCATAATTACTTGATCCACCTAGCATGTTCGATCATTAAAGAGGAGTGGATGAGATTCAAAGAATCCCAATAGCTTATCTCCCATTCAATCATACATAATATGTGCAAGCAAGCCTTACAAATGCATGCATGGAGAAAATAAAATCTATAAACCTTTTAAAAGCAAACTTGGCATGTGAACAACTTATACAAATCATTTAAGAGCTCATCAAGTGTTTGGATTGGCCTCACACTTCTCCTCATAGGTTTTAGACTTGCCTCACCTATTTCTTGAGCACTTTGGACTCAACCATACTCTTGGGAGCCCACTTTGCTTTTAGGAGACTCTTTGCTTTGTCTTAACTAAGTTCAAGAGTTTTTGGCTCATTCTCACCAAAGGGAAGAGTTCTTGGCCTCTCCGCACTTAAGTAAACTCATACAAACATCATATGGTCATTGAAAACATAATATGACATCAAGAATCATGGAATGTAAAGGCATACTAACATACTTTTCATAACTTGAAAATACATATACACATATTTTAAAATAAGTTAAACACATATCCATGCATGAGAGAAGGTGGAGAGAGCTAACTTGTGCAAATCTACATACTTTTTTCCTTGGATTTCCCTCCTTTGCCTCAGCTATACACCCACAATTTGGTGAAGATGGTTTCTCTTGGCCTAGACATGATTTAAGGGAGCTAATTAGGTTCATGAAACATATTCTAAAGCTATACAATTTGCTTAAGCCCTAAATTACTCTATAGGCTTCATTATGATCCATAATGGTGCCTAATGAAGCAACACTCCTCAAATAACTTCTAAGTGATATTACCTAAAGAAAAAATAACTGGGCGATACAAAGAGATCTCGGGATGTAGTACAGGAAGAATCCTACTTTCCCCAAGCACTCTACGAGAATAGGGCAAATAGAGAAAAGTAAGAGAAGGATACTTTAGATTATTGGGGAACTTGAAATATACTGGCAATAATGGCTCTGAGCTTAATCATGAAGCGTCGGTGTATTAATGTTATGGTTTGCTGGTAATAGAGGCTACATGATATTAGGCTTGGCCAACCTAGTAGTAATGTGGCTTAAGTGCATAGTAAACGATGACATCAATCACCAAAATGTCCCGATAATCGAAGGGTATCCTAGTTAGCTAGATAACGAGATAAGTCAGGAAAGAAAGGTATAGGAATTATAATAATATCAGAATAATGAGAAAAGCATGCAGAAAGGAATCCATAATAAAGAATGTTTAGATCTAGATAGCATGAGTTCAATATGTATGATCTGAGTCCCTTATAGTACATGTAAATAAAATAAATAGCGGTCAGTGTATAGCCTTTCTCCTACTAGAGATGTTAACCATACTCAATGTGTGAGATGCCCTAATGCCAGCACTTAAAAGCAAAATGTGGGCATAATTAGAAATTGAAAGGAAGACTAGAATGAGTACACGTAAAGTAAGTAAGTTAATAGAGTAAGAAAGAAAAGCCCAAGCAAAAAGGGACTAAAGTGGGAATTTGAGGATCCTATGAAGAGCGATGAGTGAAAATTGAAGTGCTCCCTAGTATCAGTATGTAACAACCGGGAAAAAGAAAAGGAAAGGAAAAGAAAGAAAGTAAAAAGCTGAAAATTTTCGAAATTCAGAATTTTTGCTAAGTCTCCTCGCAATAGCGAGAAATGGTCTCGCTACAGCGAGAGTGCCTTCTCGCAATAACAAACATGATTCTAGCTATAGCGAGTGTGGGCAGCAGTCCATACAAAAACCAGGGAGTTGCTCGCTGTAGCGTACGTCATAGCGAAAGTGAGGTCTGGAACTAACGCAAGTTTGCCATAGCGAAGGTCGAAACTCGCCATAGCGAAGGGAACTGATGCGAGTTTGCTGTAGCGAAGGTTACACCTCGCCATAGCGAAGCCAGATAACACGAGCTCGTTATAGCGAAAGTTAATTTTCGCCGTAGCGAGGGTCAGTCCAGAAGAGAGTAAAGAGCGAGAAAAAGACTTCATTAAACGCTCAAACTCATTCCTTCTCTCATTTTTGCCCTAGACTTCGACCCAAGGAGAGAAAAGAGGCGTGGAGAGTGAGAGAGACCAAGAGAAGGAGGAAGAGCAAGAGAAAGGTAAGTAAATTTCTCTCTTTTCTCCTTAGAATCTGGATCTCCTCCCTTTGCCCTCTCTTTCTACGGTTTTGTTTGTAAAAATGGTGGGATTTTGGGTATGGGTCAGAAGAGGAAAAGTGAAAAACACCTTTGAATCTTTGTGTTTTCTTAAAAAATGTTGTTTTCCACTATCATGGGAGCTTGAGAGAGAGGAAGAGCTGATGGCATTCTAGAGAGAGAGAGAGAACTCTAGGTTCTGGTATGTTATGAGAGTTTGATCTGAAGGTTACATTCTAGAGAGTAATTCTATGTTCTTGATTGTGCCTAGGCTCAAGAGAAACACCTTCATCAAGGTGTGATTGTGAACCTAAGGAGGGAGAGGAGAAATTGAAAGGAAAAGCTAGTGTTGGCTTTGGCTCATAAGGTAGCTCTCTCTTTCCACTCTTTCTTGTTGCATTCTTGGATGTAATAGTCATTGTATGTTTATGTATATGCTTGTTGTGTGGAATATGCCGTATGCTATTGCTTTAATGCATTGAATGCCAATATGCTTGTGTGTTGAAATGTGAGAATTGCTCGGGTGAGGTAGTGCCAAAAGTCCTTTGAGATGGGTGAGGTAAAGCCAAAAGTCCCTTGAGAATGGGTGAGACAAGGCCAAAAGTCTCAACCAAGTGAGGCCAAGTCAAAAGTTCCTAAACTTGGGTGAGGCTATCCAAAAGTCCCTAAGCTCGGGTGAGGCTAGACCAAAAGTCCTTGGAGCCCATTTTTGGCATTGTTGTGATTTTCATAGCATGTACAACGTGTGTTGGATGTTTGAGAATGGCTAAATGCTTATTTACATGCTTTGACTTGTTATGCCTTGATTGTTTACTTGATTGAGTGCATGAGCTACTGAGATTCCTTGAATCTCACCCCTTCCCCTCCCAACTTAACATGCTAGGTGGAGCTCAAGGAGAACCGAGTG
This sequence comes from Erythrophleum fordii, assembly GCA_032878935.1. NCBI lineage: Eukaryota > Viridiplantae > Streptophyta > Magnoliopsida > Fabales > Fabaceae > Erythrophleum > Erythrophleum fordii. The sequence goes on along the minus strand of JAVQMF010000054.1, from coordinate 21,609,630 downwards.
CACATCAAGGAGCCTAGAAGTATGCTTAGCTAGATTATAGCTTTGTTTTGGTTATTTTGTTGTAAAGTGGTGCCACAATGAATATGCGCCCACTATTTTTGAGATGTAACTATTGTAACAAGTGTAAATGCATGAAATGATGATGTACAAATTATGTTGATAGCCAAATGAATAGAAATGAGAGTTTTGCCCCTTTTGTTGAATGAATGCAATAGTGTATATTTGGCCGTAGCATAGTGAGATTGAAATGTATGTTGATTTGGACCACATGGACTTGTTATATATCCTAGTTTTATACTTTTAAACTTGTCCATGAGTGGCTAGAATGTGTGAAAGGCTATTTGGACCCATTTTGGACCTTTTGGGTACCAAAATCGGTAATTTTGAGAGCTACGTCAAAGTATGACCGGATGAGCTCCTCTTGCCATGAAACTTGGCATGCCTCTAAAGTTTGTAGAGAGCTTCTTGAGAAGCTAAAGTTGGTAATATTCGGAGGTCTAGAGAATATTTAGCGAATTATTGAAATTGGGAAAATTTAATGGATTGGTCATGTACTGTTCATATAAACCAGAAATGAAATCTGTGGCATTCATAGACCAAATGGATTCCAAATGTGGTACAATTTTATACACATAAACTAGACAACTACAGTGACTTATAGGAACTAGAATCACCTAAATCGGAGGTCTGTAGAGAGAGAATGAGTCTTCTGAAGTTCTGTATCAGCATCAGGGAGCCTACCTGACCTCCGTTACTGTTCCATCAGTTTTTGGGGTCCAGGGGTTACTGAACTGATCTGAACTTATTTTTCTCCTCTAGTAGACATCTGTAGCTTTCCAAATTGGTATAGTGTGCCCAGATTGGATTTTTGTGGATTTAGTTATGAATTTTCGAAAGTCATGACAGTAAACTGGACCAGACCAGTGACAGCCAGACCTCCTTCCCATTTTCAGTGTCAAACACGGTCCAAATGCTGAGATTTCGATTGAGAATTATTTTTAGTGTAAATACAACACTTAGAGCTTTCTAGAGAGCTAAATTTTACTAGATTCCCATTTTTCTATAATTAGTTATGATTTTCCAAAGTTAGAGCCAAAATATGACTTTTGGGCACAAGTGAGAAAATGCAATTTTTCTGATTTTTGGCTCTATACCCGTGGCTTATGGTTTGTTTTATGCTATGTATGAGTTGTATACATGGAGTTTGAGTTGAGGATGTGAATGATGGGTTCACAGGACCTACCTGGCAAAAGATGAGTGTATGAAACCCCGGTTCATAGCATGCAAATGCCACGGATTGGTGATGATTCTTTGGAAATCATATGGAACCGAGTCCAGTGAGAGGCTAGGTAGCGGTAGTAGATTAAGGTGTTACACAGTATGTTAGGATCCAAGAGAATCAGATTACATAGAACCCACTTCACACAAAGAGCATGATGTATCTCTAAGTTTAACCTCAGCTATTATGAGCGATGGTAATTGGACTTAGTAAGTATGTATTTTACTGTTAGATATAGTGATCTTAGGCTTTGACGTCTCCCAGAGATGGATTGTAGTAGATTCTAGCATAGCACAGCGGGTTGCAGTAAACCCTAGTAGGGCTCTAAGAGATTGCAGTAGACCTAGGGGTCACAGTAGATCCTACAGAGTTACAGAAACCCCTAGCTACAGCATGATAGATCTCTAGTAAAGATGACAACCTGAGATAATTTTACATAACAGTTAGTCTTAGAGGCTAGTACAGTTTCAGCTAACTTTTGTCTCAGAGACTATAGACCTCCTGAGTATAATAGACCATTGCCATAGAGACATGAAGGCTTTACTCAAATAGTTAGACCACTAACTAGATCTCTTTAGAGATGAGCATAGTGTATAGGATGAGAAAAGTAAGAAATTAGCTTTCTAGAGTTAGAGCCAGATGAACCACTACCTAGCAGATAGTAGCCCTGACCAAGAGATAGAGAAATCCCCGTATGCTAGCTTATGTATTCAGAAAAGGGTCGGTGCAATTTTATATAAGGTAAGTGGTACAGTATATCTCCAGTGAGTAAAACTATAAGAATAGCTAGCATCCCAGCAGAACTCAGTAATAGTCAATGGTAGTAGCTCTTCGGTGCCAGTATGAGACACACATGTTAGGCCTATCAGTGTTGAAATGAGGGACTATAAAATGCCATTATAAGTGAGCAAAGAAAGTAAGGAAAGGTCTCAGCCTACAGAGATAGATATAGTAATAAACAGAGAAACTGGGATTATTTAAAGCAAAAACTTCTCAAAAGAGCTGTAATCTCAGTAAGTAACTAAGATTTGAGGCCTATGTTAGAAAGAAATGTGAATTATAATCATGGGATGAGCTAGTAAGAAAGAATGCAGAGATGAACAGTGGATGGAATATGTAAATAAATAAGTAGACAGATAGACTCAAAAATGGGTTTGGAAAAATTTAAAACTCTCCCTAACTATGCCATCCCTACTTGGCCAAAACTTAGAGCATAAATGGGATTTAATGGCTTCTTGATTTTTTCTTGATGGGGGAACCATTTAGGGAGGTTGTTAAAAGTTGTAGGAGTTCAAGGAAACACTTAAATAACCAAGGGAACTTATGGATTAAATCAATTTTTACAATTCCCTTAAGTGCTCTACACTTTTCCAACTTCTAGATTCATGACTTTCCATGGGGTTTTGTTCATTTTCATGGAGAAGAGGCATACGTGGGACCTCTTAGGGATCTTAGGAGCACATTTAAATATTCATTTAAGCCTAAGAACATTCATGCTAAATTAGATTTGTAAGGAAGCATTTGGATCCCTAATAGTTCCATTTTGTTTCCTAATGCTCCTTTCTTGATTCTATTGATTACTTCTTAATCCTTGCCATCTAAAACCTCTAATCCCTCCATGAATTGGGCATAAAACAACCCCTAAGAATTGGGCTCATGGTGGCCAAATTTGTGCAAGAGGAAGGGGGAGGAAGAAATTACCAAAGAATGAAAATTTTACCTTGTTTTCTTGCTTCCTTTGGCTTGTTTTTCCACTTGGTTGGCTTGCTCCCTTAATTTTTGAAATTTCCCTCTTTGTTATGCCTCCAAAATAGCACCAAACTCTCCATTAAAACCATAGAAAGAAAGCTTCAGAGGATAAGAGCAAGTTTCAAGAAGGAAGGATATGAAATTTCTTAAAGTTCCTTACCTTTTTCTTGAATTTCTTTCTCAAAAGTCTTCCTTCTCTTGTGGGCCTAAGAAGCTGGAGTTTTTCTCTGAAAATGGGTAGAAGCAAGTTGGTTTAATGAAGGAGAGAATGAACATGACTTATAAAAAGAATTTGGAAGCTTCCTTTAACACTTTAATTCCATTTTTGCCCTTTCATAATAGCATTTTCGTTTCTCCTTCATTTTAGCTCCTTTTTAAAAATCATCTTTTCCATCATAACAAATAGGTTCCCAATTTAATAAAATACTTTTGGAATCACTTAAATTAGAGCTAAAACCTTTCCGAATGAATCGGTCAAAGTTTGGGTTAACTGACGTTGGAAAACGTCCACCAGAGGTGATTTAATTGTCCCGGGACTTTCTATGGTTTTCAGGGCCTCTAAGAACCCCAAAAAACTCAAAATTTTCATTTAAAAAGCCCTTCTGTGTGTTTTTCAAAAAGTACCCATATTTACAAAAATGCCACTTATCTTTTGACAAATTTTTTGAATCACTCTAGCTTTGATTTCTGGGCAACTCAAGACTCAAATCCTCATTTTTCTAATATTTAAAATTTTATCATAATTTTAGTTAACCCCAATTTCTTCTATTTCAGGGACTTCCTTTTGTATCTAGCCCATTTCTACCGTTTACAGAGAAACCAGACATTGCGTTTCTCACGTATATGGAGGGACCGGATGTTACATTAGAAGATGGGATAATGGCTTCCGTAATAAAGCCTTATGAAGCAACATATGTCTAGGCTTTTGTAAGTGAGTAGATGATAGCTCCAAGGACTTTGAATGAGGTCAAGAGGCCTAGAAGTGAGGAAAGAATGAAGCCTAGAACTTGAATTATAAGGGTTACTTCAATAGACCATTTATGGAACCATTATGTGAACTATAGAACCATTTATGCCTCTAAGAATAGATGTAGTGTCTTGGTTTGTTTCAAGAGTATAATTATATGTTATTATGATGTTAGGCTAAGAGAATCCCAACCCACCTTATAATGCTTATAAAACTAAAAGAGGGAAAGAGGAAGACCAAGTAAAGCTTACATAAATATCAAGGTAGCTTTCCACTCCATTCTCTTTGCATTCTTAGTTGTATATATCATTGTGTGCTTGTGTGTGCTTTTGTAACTTGAGAACATGCCACTTGATGTCTTGATATTATATTGGTACTAATGTGTTGTTTTGAATAACATTGATTGTGGAGATCAGCTCTAAAAGTCTTTTAATGAAGGTGAGAAGATGCCAAAAGTCTCATGGTATTGGTGAGACAAGGCCAAAAGTTTTTTGGATGGGTGAGGCCAAGTCAAAAGTCTCTAAGTCAAAGGTGAGGCAAATCCAAAAGCCCTAAAAATGGGATGAGGTAAAACCAAAAGTCCCTAAAGCACATTTTTGAATTTGATGTGAATTATGGCATGGAAATGTGGTTTTATATGGTTATGATTAAGTCATCTTCCATGCTTGTGCCCTTGATGTATATATGCCATGAATGTTTGTGTGAATGGGTGTATAAGCTATTAAGATTCCATGAATCTCACTCCCCTTTCCCTCTTTCATCTCAATATGTATAAGTGGTGCCTAAAAGAAAAGAAATGTAAAAAGACTCTACTTTGATACTTGTGTAGCTTTTCTTGTACTTAAATGTCAAAGTATTTGTGTATATATTATTTTTGAGTTGTAAATAATTCAACAAGTATAATATCATGTATGAATGATGTAAGGACCACATATAGTACTAAATCAATACAAATTGGAAAATTGGACCTTTGATGGCTTGTTCTTACTAGTGTATTCTTATATGTGGAATGGTCAAAATGAGATGCATAGTATTTAGGACCACTTGGGTAATTCATATAAGTTGTATTTGTGTTTTTAAATTTGCCCAAGAAGTGCGAAAATATAAGGGAAGCCATTTGGACTAAATTAATGCATTATGACAGCCAAATTTGACCAATTTGGTGAGCTATGACACTTTCAGTCCAAATGAGCTATTCTTAGTCTGAAATTTGGCATGTATCTGGATCTTGTTGAGAGATTTTTGGGAAGATAAAGTATGTAATATTTAGAGATCTGCAGAATTTTTGGCGAATTGTTGAAGTTGGCTGAAATTTCTAAAATTGCCAGGGGTACTGTTCATTTGGTCTAAAATGGATCTCCGTCATTCATGGAGCAAATGATGTCCAATGGCTGTGAAATTTTATAGGGAGAAACTCTACCTTCCTAGTGACCTGTATCAATTAGAAACACCTTAACTGGATGTCTAAAGAGAGATATATAAATTTTTGAAGTTTCTATTCTGTTCTAGGCACACCATCAGACCTCTATCCCTATTCCATCGATTTTTAGGGTCTCAATACTTTTGGATTGATTTGGAATATTTTTGTCCTCTAATTAACATTTGTAACTTTCCAAATTGGTATAGTTTGCATAGATTGGATTTTTTTAGAATTAATTGTACATTTTCAAAATTTATATCAGTAAGTTATATTAGTAATTCTAGGTAGGCCGACCTTTATGCCTTTCTGTTGTCAAACATGGTCCAGATGATATTTTCATGGCTTGAAATTATTTTTATGTAAAGCTAACATCCATAGATTTTCCAAAAAGCTTATGACTTTTATAGATGAAAAATAAATAGGCAATGTGATTGGTAAGTTCACAGGGTCCCTGAGACGTAAGATAAATTTTTAAATCCCAACATAATACAATTAAATTCATTATTTTAATGTATTTTTATTGAATTTCTCTTGATAACATGTGAAATCCCCCTTGAATGAGTAAGATAATATTAGAAATAATATGGTATGACAAAGATGACGAAAAATTAGCAAAATCCAAGTGAGTGACATCAATATAGCCATGATCAAAGTCACCTTCACAAGCAAAATTTTTCTCTATATTTTTTCCTTTAAGCTATTCTTGGTAAAGGTCAACAAGATGCTTTGGTGTATGACAAATATGAGACCAATGACCTTTTCTACCACAACAATAACATATGTTCTCAATATGTTTATCATTTTGCCTACCTTTTTCCTTGTCATTCTTTTCTTCATTTTTCCATTTTTGGTAGGAGGCTGAGTTCTTAGTATAAGAACCATGACCATAACCATATCTATGATCTCAGCCATAGCTACCACCACGTCCTTAACCATGAATTTGTCTATAATTAAAATGGTTGTTGGTTGTTACATTCACTTCAGGGAATGGAGTAAAGCGAGTCAGATGGACTAATGGTTTTTCATTAGAAGTTCATTTTTTTATTTAGCCACAAAGGGACAAGAAATCAACTTGGAATATTTCTTCAAATCTTTTTCTCAACATTGCCACTATTGGAGCAATTTGGATGCATGGAAAGTGGAGGAGAATTTTTTTTTCTAACATATCCTTATCGATGATTTTTTCTACATAAAATTTCAATTGAGAACTAATTCTAAACATTACGAAGTTATACTCACTTATAGTTTTAAAATTTTTTAACCTTAAATGCATCTACTTATAGGGGCACTTAGAATAATGACAATTTTTTGGTGATCATATCTTTCTTTTAAACTATTCTAAAAAATAAGTAGGTCTTTTACTGTAAGATACTTAGATTTTAATCCTTCAAGGAAATGGTGACAAAGAAAAATCATAGCTTTGGCCTTCTTTTGATTAGATCTTGATTTCCTTCTTTGATAGTGTCTCCAGGACTATTTGCATCTAAATGAATCCCAACATCTAACACCTAAGCTAAATAATTCTTCCCCATAATGTCAAAAGCCACAAATTTAAGTTTTATGAGATTCGACATTTTAATGCTATTATATAAATATAAAACAAGTTAGGTAACATCCAATATTATAGAAATCAGGTGATAATATTAGTACAAGGATAATTGCATTTATAGTTATATACTCAATTTATAAAATATAGTTAAAATACACAGGATATGAACAAATCATTGGCAAATCAAAAGTACATAGTTTACAACCCATTCATGAAGAATAGATGTCATAGGAAAGGGCAAAAAACTAAACCATCATTCAAATTTTAATGAAAAGAACCTAATGATGTAAATAATCACAATATTTAAATCTAACATTACAAAGGTGAGACGGATGCACAAAAAGTAGAAATTGATGTTAAAGTATAAGCATAAGAACAAAGCTCACATAACCAAGAAAATAAGTGAGATGAACCAATTCAGTTCTTTTTTTTTTTCAAACTATAAGAATCTCAAATTATTCAAATAGAACAAAAGAAAGAGAATTATAAACCCAACAATTCTCATAGAAAAATAAGGGCTTGAGAAAGCTATAATGCCTTGAAAATGAGATAGCAAAAGGTTGAGAAAACAAGTTTAGGAAAGCAATTATATTGATAACATATTATGAAATAAATCAAAAGAGATAGAGAAAAGAGAATTGAGAGAAGATAGAGAATAAGGAAAGTGCTATTCAATTTTTTTATTCATATATCTCAACATAAATGAGGTACTTATTTATAGGCATAAGTTAGTAACTACAAGTAATGCAAATGTTACATCTTAAATGTGAAATAATGGACCATAAAGAAAGTACAAATTTCATTACATAAAGGTGGGAGATGAATGTTTAATGGTTTAGAGTTATAACCTTTGAAGGAATATAAGGAGATGGGCATTCACATGATATGTATTTATAACAATTTTATTTTATTTTTATGCCTTTTTCATCATTTTTCTTATCCTTGACTCAAGAGGTTTTCCAATAATTGTTATAGCTACTTGTTATCATTTAAAATAAATTATTGATGTTATTATTATTTTATTTTGTATAATAAATATATTTATTCATCCCCATTTTTCTTTCTTAACTCAATTTACTAAATGTAGTGATTACCTTATAACTTTGTATATGTCATGCTTACTCTGTTATTTAAGAAAGTGTGTGTCCATTCATTCCACTTTTGGGTATTGAAATATATTATTTGTTCACTAAGTTCACAATTCATGCCTTTATTTTAACTTTTTAGATATTGGAGTTGGACTTGATCCACCTCTATCATCTTAGAATAGGAGGCATTGGAGAAGTGAACCCTACATTTGGATTGTGTGGCCATATATTTTGTTGTTATTATTGTTTGAATTTGTTATGTGTAAAGTATATCAAATATGACTCCATAAAACAATAGGTAGAATGCTCATCCCTCGTAAGATTATTTAGTTAATAGAAATTAAGAGCTGAGCTCTCTTGATTCTATTACTAAGACATAATTGTTTGTAGAAATTTTGAGATGTCAATATTTTACAAGACCCTTTCCAAAATTTCTTCAAAAAATTTAAGATAGTATTTTGGTCTTGAATTTATGAATGCAAAGTTAGTAATGCTGTTATATATGATCTGTGTTATTACTAAGAATGTGTTGGTAATGGTTTAACTTATGGATATGAGATTCATATCATAATCCATGTCGTTCACACCCCCAAGTCTAGCATGTGACAAAATAGTCATCACAACAAGGCATATTTAGTGGCAACTAATGGTAGTTGTTGCTAAAAAGGTGATAGCAATGATTTTCAATCACTACAAAAGGCCCCGAAGCTTTTTTAAAAAAATTATAAACATTGAATTTATAAATATGACATATATAACAATTATTATTTTGTAAAATAATAAAAAAATAAGATTATAAATTAATAAACAATAATGAATTGAAGTAAAAATGATATATAATATAAATAAAAAATTATGATAATAAAAAATAAGGATATAAGTATGATGATTATACAAAAAGAAAATCAATCATGATTTTAAACACCATTTTTGTTAGAGTTTTTTTAAACCACAAAATAAATAAAAAACTAATAAGACAATATTTTTAATTTGTTATCAAATTTTAGTACTTTGTGTTAATTGACCCTTAATCTCATTTGTCCCACATGCCTCGCCGTATTCCCTAAATATCATAACTTATTTTTAAAATTCCTAAACTACACTCCATACTATCATACTTGCACCATCACACTTAAGAAAAGAAAACCATCTCCATTCTTTAGGTTACCTTACACACATACACAGTTCCTCTTGTTTTACTTCTTCAAAAACCAAATCTCCACTTTTTGAGTCATCTGAATCTTGATTGTTATGACCAATCACACTTTTAGGCATGCATTGTAGGTGAGATCTCTAACCCATCTCTCTCTTCTCCATTTTTTGCTAAAGAAGCTCACAATTTTTGGGTTTTTAGGTATCAAGGATTCTAGGTTTCTCCTGTATCAAACTTAAAAAACTAAACCTTCCTCATTTTGCTTCATTGACAAATTATTTCTTCCCATAATGAGGTTCAATTTTTTAGTCACTAATACCTTAAATTTTTGGACTCTTTGCTCTGTTTTATGCATAAAAATTTTAGATGAGATTGTCATGTATAAAATGTGCAATATACAAAATTTTTGGATAAATTGTGACCATAATGTCTTTGAGTAATTTTAGCAATGCTTTTTAGTTATGGTTTAGGTTCTTACAAAAATGTGAAGTTTAGGTTTATGGGTTTGGCTTTTTCATTTACATGCTAATATGGTTCTATATAATGAGTGCTACCATGTTGTTTTTATTTTACCTTAATCTTAATCTTGATCTTTAAGTGTGGCTTTTTGCAAAATTCTACTATAATATGTTGCTTGTTGTTCCATTACTTATAGCCTTGATTTTTAGTGGGGTTTTCTATGAAAAATGTGATGTTTGTTGTTTTATGGCTCTTAGTATATTGTAATGATGTTTTTTTAGCTCCATTATGTGCCAAATCATTGGGTAAAATGCTAGTTGTTGTCTTAAATGTTCTAGTATTGGTTTGATTTTAGCCTAAAATTGTGAGTAAATATGCTATTTGTTGTTCTTGTTTTATCCAAATTTTTGATGGAATATCTCTTTAGAAATAAGAAAGAGCCTACTGCTAGTATTTTTAATCAAACATTTACAATGAATAAACTACAAGATAAAAGCTTTAAGAAAGATTCTTTTCTCAAAACACTAAATAAGAAGTACAAATTACAAGGCATTTAACAAGCACTAGGAAGTCCCAACCCATTTTGAATTAGAATATCAAAACTTGCTTGCTATCTATAAAAGTACTATATATGGTCACATGTCTACACAAGTCCTTCGATAAGTTAAAATTGTCACTTGAATTGTAATGGTTGTAATGGAAATATAGGACATAGGGTGGATAAAATTTGGATAAAGATTGGGAATAAAGTTAATCTAGTATATAGATGAGAAGTTGATGAGCTTCACTCTTGGGTATTAAGTCAGCCAATGTTGACTAATATGATTCAGTGCTCATGTAAGAAATGTAGAAATACGGCATGAAAGTGTAAAAGTGATGTTAAGGTAAATCTATTTAAGAAAGGTTTCAATGAAAGTTATAAAGTGCAGAATTCACATGAGGCAAATGACAAAGTAGAAGAGGATAATGATGAGGAAGATGGCATTATTGACATCTTACATGACGCATACAACTGTACAGATTTAAATGAGGGAAGCTACAGGTTATGACCTAATAAGTCACCTAATGTGCAGGCTAGCATGTAGTTCTTTCAGTTGTTGGAAGATGACCTTTATCTAGGTTGTAACAAGGTATTGAAGCTATCATTCATGATTAGGTTCCTTCACTTGAAGTGCCTCAACTATTAGAATAACAAATCTATGGATGTGTTGCTAAGTTTATTTAGGGATGTTGCTATCAAGGGGCTATTAGCACCTAACTCCTATTACAATGCAAAGAAGGTTGTTTGGGAGCTCGGATTGGATTATACCAAAATTGATGCAAGTAAGAATGACTACAACTTATATTGGTGAAAGCATGCTAAAGTGCCATTATATCCTAGGTGCAAACTTTCTAGATGGAAATTGGATCACCAAGGGAAGAAAGTACTGTGTAAAGTGTCATGGCATTTTCTTTTTATAAAGCCTAGGCTTTAAAGGTTATATATGACTCGACACACAACTAAGGAGATGAGGTGACATAAGGAGGAACACATTAAAGACAATATGTTAAGGAATCCCTTTAACTCCATTGTGTAGGAATTATTTGATAAACAACTTCTTAACTTTTCTAATGATTTTAGAAATGTCTAATTGGGTCTAGTAAGGGATAGGTTCCAATCATATGGAAATGTAAAGGCTAACCTTAACATATAGTTGGTTGTTCTAATGCCATATAATTTGCCATTGTGAGATTGCATGAAGCACCTATACTTTATGATGACACTTTTAATTATAGGTCTTAAGTGTCTTGGCGATGACATAGATGTTTACTTATAACCATTGATTGAAAAGCTATAGGAATTATAAGAGGAAAGGGTTGAGACGTATGATGCCCATGCATAGTCCAATCTTAGGATATTCACAGCTATTACGTAGACAATCAATGACTTCCTAACATATAGGAACCTTTAGGGTGGTCAACCAAAGGCAAGTTTGCATGCCTCCATTGCCACAAAGGCACATAGTTAATTTCTTTATGCAATAAATTATCCTACATAGGCCATTATCTCTTCCTACCAATCATCATCCATGGTACTAAAATAGGCAGTCATTTGATGGTAAAGTTGAATATGTATTTACACCTACTCCTTTAACTAGTGATGAAGAACCTATGCAATTACAAGCATTGGGCAATTTGATTTTAGGGAAAGGTCAAAAGTGAAGCATGACCATGCTAATAATGCTTTGAATTAGAGTACGAATAGTATTTTCTTTCAATTTCCAAAGTAGAAAATCCTTATGCTCTGACATAACTTTGATGTCATGCACATAAAAAGAAATGTGTCTAATAATATGTGTCAAATGTGATGGGTGTGGTCAGAAAGATAAAGGATATATTAAAAAGTTGGTATGACTTAGTTGATTTAGAAATTAAGCAACATTTGCATCCAATAAAAGATGAGTTATAATTCCAACAACATGATACCTTAAAAGAAAAGTTTAAAGTTTATAATATCTTAGCTCATTCAAAGTGCCAGATGCTTTCTCTTCAAACATTTCAAAGTGCATCAATGTCGATGAGCAAAAAATCTTTGGATAGAAGTGTCATGACCACCATGTATTGTTGCAAGACATATTCCCTATTACAATTCATGGTTTGTTGCCTAAGCAAGTGTGAGAACATATAATAGAGTTGGGGAAATTGTTTTAAGAATTTATGCTCCAAGTGCTTGAGAACTAAATATCTTAATAGCTTGGAAACCCAAATTGCAATAACATTGTGAAACTTGGAAATTGTGTTTCCATTGGCCTTCTTTATAACACCCCAACATTTATTAATGATAATCATGGTGAATTAAGGAATTAATACAAGGATTTGGGAAAAATAAAGAAAATAAGGTTTCTAAAGAAATGAGTTTATTTTAGACATTTCGAGCTAATAATCATGTTTAGCTATTGTTAGATAGAGATATATTAATTAATATATTAATTATGGTTATGGGTTTAATTAGAGAATTAATTAAGGGGAGTTGGACTTTTAATTTGGGCCTTATGATCAATGTATTTATGCCATAAGCCAAATAAAAAAGCCCACTTTTGGTTTGTAAGAAGGTACAATCTTATTTCTTAAGAGCCCAACTTTCATTTTATAAACTAATCCATTCAACTTATGGCCCAATAAACACATATTTGAACCCAAGTGGATTTTAGGCTTTAGGGTTAGCCTAAACCTATATAAAACCCTAACTTACTTAGTCCCTCTTCCTTTGTTCTGCAGACTAACTCAATTTTAGGCAAGGGAGAACTCCTTTTTCGCATAGGAAGAAAGGAGGCTAAAGTTTTCTGCATTTTTCTATCATTTCTCACTTCTAATAGAAGATTTAGCTAAAGTAATCTATATAAAACATGTCCCTCTCATTTTTCTCTTCATTTTAGTCTAATTAGTTTCTGGTTTAGTGAACTTTCATCTTCTCCTCTAATTTAAAATTTGGTGTTTAGGTAATTCCTTGCAAAATTTTCAGAGTTAAAAGTTAAAGAAATGATGGTGTAAGTATTTTCCTTTAATTTTATATATTATTTTGCTAGAAAATGTCTCCTATGGTTGATTTTCATAGTGGGTTCTACTATAGTGCAAAAATACAAGGAGATGGAAGTGAAACACTATAGTTTCTGGGCTTGATGACTTGATCTAAATTCTAAGAGAAACTAAAGGATTAGGTGAGTGTCTCTTGCCATTTTGTGATGCATAAATGTTAGAACTTGGCCATTTGGATTGATTTTTGGTGCATGGCTTTTGCATGTGTGAAAATGAAGGAGTGGGAAGTGAACCATTATAAATTCTTAGTGTTTTGATCTTGAATTGGTACAATAGACATTTTAAGAGCTGGGTAAGTCCTTGCTAGATTCTTAATGAAATTAATCAATAGATAAGAAATTCCTTACTAATGATAGTTAAATGATAATAATTATACTTATCTTAGGCTTGATGTGCTCTAGATCATAGTGGCACTTTGAGGAAGAGTAATTAGTTTTATTGAGATAACTGGGGTTAATTTTCTAATTCCACATACATGCTTATTTTAATCTAATATTTGTTGTATATGTATGATTTTGAAATGTCAAATAATTAGTTAGCTAGTTGAATTATGTTGTGATTAGATTTTGTGAATCTATGGTAGAGCTGTGGTGCAGCTACTACCCGTGTATTGTGCTTTGATCAAGCACCGAATTGTGATTAAACCCTTAAATGCACTGAGTCTAAGTTGTACTCATTAGAGAGTTAGTACTGTGGATGGGCCTCTCCCGGTGTTATTGGCCATTAACATGTGAAATGTAATTGATGGTATAGGACAGTAGTCACTAGTAATCCAACTAGTTCATTTGATGATAATATTGATGTCTTCGGTATGTTTTTTGTATAATTTCATTATATTGATTATTCTATACATATATATGGAATTTGCCTCTTGTTATCGAGATTGTATATCTCACCCCAGTTGTAGGTTAACATTTTTAGGGATCGGACCTCTAAGTGGCATGGAGAAATTAATGGAAGCCTATTGTATGGTTTGATAGCCATAGGTTTAGAGACTTTGTAAGGTTGGGTTTGTATAATGAGAATAGTATTTTTGTGTATTTGCCACATTATATCATGAATTGCCAAGTGTAGGGTCTATTTATATAATACATTTATCATGGAATTGAACATTATGATTGTAATTGACTAATAATTGATTAATGACTTGATCTTTTATGTCTATTAAACATTAGCCTTGTAGCCATTTATGGTTAAACCATTTTACTGTCATGGAATAGGAATTGACTAATATGAAATTAAATTTGATTGCTCTAATTCAATCCTAAACCTTAGACAATGAGGATTAGTGAATCTATGATATTAAGGACTTGAGAGGTCTAAAGAACCATGCATGTTAGTCATGGAAGCCTTAGAATTCATCTAGAATAAGTGGAAAGGGGTTAGAAAGCATGAAAATGAGAAAATAACATCAAGAGGAGTGAAGTTATAGCTTAAAAGGACTTAAGCCACAGCCAAAATTGAAGTTCAAGGTAATAGAGGCTAGGAGCGTCATGACCAAGGTGATTTGAGTCATGGTGTAAGGTGAGAAATCAATTCCAAAGGGTAATAAAGAGTAATCTCACCACGACGCAAGGGAAGCTCACCACAACGAGAGTTGGGAGGTAAACTAGGAAAGTTCTAGGATACTCTCTCGCCACAGCTCCACATAGGCTCGCCACGGTGAGACACCCAACTCGCCATGGTGTTAGCAAAGCTAGCTAGGGTGAGAGTCATGAAAACGTGAATAGTAGGTTCCCAAGAGTACTTCACTATGGCAGGGAAAACCTAAGTCATGATGCAAGATGTGAAATTTTAGTTTTGAGCTCCAGTAGTCACTTACACTGTGGCGCGGATGTACCAAGTCATGACGAGAGTCCTTAAATTTGGTTTTTAGATTCCAGTAACCAACTTAGTAATGGCAGGAAAGATCCAAGTCATGGGGAAAGTTCCCAAACTCTTATTTTTGACTTAGAAACCTTGAATTTCACAATGTTAAAGTTATGTAATGACTTGAGAATATTTATAAGAGATTTTTGGTGAGTTGAAATCAATAATAAGATGAACCAAAGGTCTTAACTGATAATTATGATCACTTATGGATCCAATTAGTTGTGGTTGCTTAGTTAATAACCCTAATAACATCAAGATTCAAATTTTTCCATCTTTTTCCTACTTTAATTAATCATAATGATTTTGGACCTTGATTTATAATAGTTAATCATATAATTAAGCCTAATCATGGTAATTAAAAATTAGAGTTATTATATTCTTTGATGTCATGATCCACATATTTGTTCACTTGGCAAGACATGCAAAGTTTAGTGGACTTGCACAATATTGGTGGATATATCCCATCAAGAGGTAACTATATAGAACACTTAATTAATGTCATTAGTCATATATTTAGATGTACTTCTGTATATAGGTATTTGTAGATGCTCACAACATATATTTGTATAAAGGTTCATCTAGAAGGTTCAATTGCAAAAGGACATTTGGCAAACAAATGCCTCACCTTTTGCTCTTATTACATAAAGAATATTCCCAAGAAGATTAACATACCTCCTAGAAACGACAATGGACCTATGGAGGTCCTTCTTTAATACAATTAGGTAGCTAAGAAGACATTTCAAATTGAAATTTCCATCTGATGTGGAGTTCAATCAAACTTGTATGTATGTGCTTCAAAATTGTAAAGTTGCTCAGCCATTGACGGAGTAAGTTCATAGGACTTAGTTCTCACTTTCCCAAGAAGAATCCATCACTATTATCCTATATTGATTATGTCATACAATGTAAGGAGCACAAGATGAAGATCGAAACACAACTACATCAGTTAAGGAGTATCCAAAATGGTTTTGTGCACAAGTAGGTTTTTTGAGTGACTATGTTAACCTACAAATATCAACATATTTTAACTATACAATCCATTAGTGGTAACAAATGCTTGTTTCCACTCATAGGTTTTTGGGCTATCTATATGTGGCAATGCAAATGATGACCTCATGAATCTAAGGGCTAACTTACTTAAAATGGTGCACTGCTATTTTGCATTTATGATGAATGGATTTAGATTCCATATTGAAGATCACACCTTGAGTAGAAGAACACAGAATAATGGAGTTATTGTGAGGTGAGATAATTCAAATAAGGCAAAAGAGTATTATGATATCTTAGAGGACATATATGAATTGTTGTATGTCTAGAATAAGAAATAATATCTATTCAAGTGTCATTAGTAAAATGTGGGTCAATTAGAAAGATGATACAAGGTTGACAAGCATGGAATCACTAGCGTGAATACTCAATACTCATTGAACACCAATGAGTCATTTGTCTTGGCATCACAAGCAAAATAAATGTTCTATTTGGAGGACATTATTAAGCTAGGTAAGCTTGTTGTTGTGAAGACACATCCTCATGACATCTTCAATTAGAGGTGGGAAGTCGAAGAAGAAAGGAGCAAAGCTTACCTTTTTGTAATAAGTTTTTAATTTCTTATTGCATTGCATAGATAGTTAAAAAAATTTTGTTTGTTTGTAGAGGAGTATATATTTTTTAATTTCTTTTATAAATAGGAATTTATGCAAAAATTCTATGTTCAAACTGTTGCACATGTTAGGATTCTATTTTTGGCTAAACACCACTATTTTTAGGGCATAAATCTATGCTGGAACATTGAACTATCCATGTGGTTGTTACTATCTTATGACCTCTAGTAAGAGTAAATTTTGATTTTAAGGGTACTTGAAGTCTATTTTGATATAGGCTTAGCTTGACAGATTTTATATTTATGAATAAGGATTATAAATCAAAATTTAAAGTTTTAAAACCACTAAAACTTTTTTTACATTAAAATCTTTTAATGGCAACTAATGTTGCCATTGAAAGTCCCTTTTCATAGTGATACTTAAGGTCACCACTTAAGGTAACTTTTCACAATGGCTAGTATTGCTATTAAAAATCTCCCTATTAAGACAAAATTATTAGGCATTTAGCAACAATAAATGTTATTAATAAAAGTACCTTTGGGACTATTGGTGGCAATATTCATCGTCATTTAGTCTCAAATTTACTTTTAAAGGCAACATTTATTGCTTTTAAAAATATCCTTCTAATGATGACATCTAACATCACCACCAACAAATGACTTTTAAAGGTAATATTTTTTGCCATTAAAAGTACATTTTAGTGTAATGTTAGGTGTTATTATTAAAAAGATACTTTTAGTTATGACAAATTTTGCCACTAACAATCCTTTTCTAGTGGCGACACATAATGTTACTTGTAACATCCAGTCTTTCTGTAAACGTGAGAAACACAATGTTCGATTTTTTCGTAAACGGCAAAAATGAGTCAGATACAAAAGGAAGTCCTTGAAATAAAAGGAAATGGGGCCAAATAAAATTATGATAAAATTTTAAATATTAGAAAATAAGGATTTGAGTCTTAAGTTGCCCAGAAATCAAGGCCAGAGTGATTTAAAAAATTTGCCAAAAGGCTAGTGGCATTTTCGTAAATATGGGTACTTTTTGAAAAACACACAGGAGAGCTTTTTAAATGAAATTTTTTAGTTCTCTGGGGTTCTTAGAGGCCTTAAGAACTATGGGAAGCCTCGGGATAGTTAAATCCCCTCTGGTTGACGTTTTCCAACGTCGGTGTACCCGAACTTTGATGGATTCGTTCGAAAAGGTTTTACCTCCGATTTAAGTGATTCCAAAGCCATTTTTCTTGATTGGGAACCTAAATTTTATAATAGAAAAGATGTTCTAAAAAAGGAGCTAAAACAAAGGAGAAACAAAAATGCAAAGTATAAAGGACAAAATAAAAATTTTTGAAAAGTGTAACTTATTCCCACCTATATATATGATGCACCATTCTCCTCCCTTCATTATGCATGACTATGTTCTGCCTAAAATCAGAATAAAACCCTAGGGGATGAGGCTCACATGAAGGGGAAGAAAAGAAGGAGAAATCAAAGGCTTAAGGTATGGAAATTAGTAGTTTTTCATGCTCTTTCTCTTCCAAACCTCTTCTTCTCCATTCTCCTTTATTTTCTATGATTAAAATGAGGTTTATAAATCTAATTTAAGAGAGATATTCAAGGAAAAGTTCGGATTTGAAGAGAGGAGCTTGGAGAAATCAAGATTTAAGCCAAACTAAGCAAGAAAATAAGGTAAAAATGCATCATATGGTTCATATCTTTCATGGCCCTTCTTCTCCATTTTGACCTAGACTTAGAAAGACCTAAGGAGTTAATTTTTAACCAAACCAAAGGTGATTCTTAGGTATTTAATGGAGAAAAATAAGAATATGCAAAGAAAACTAAGAAATAAGCATTAGAAATCAAGATGCAAAACTTAGGGTTTTAAGTGCACCTTCCAATTTCTAAATTTGTATGATACTTTCTAGGTCTAATTTAGAGTATAAATGAGTTTTTGAGACACCAAAGATGCTCCCCACAAGCTTCTCCCTTCAAGAAAACCAAGAAAACTCCATATGGCCCAAATGGTATCTATGTCTCGGCCAAGAGGGGATTGTGTAGGTGGGGGGAGTTTTAAATTTTTATAAGGCCATTCTTGAGTCATATTTAATGAATGAAAGTGAGATGAGGCCTTGGAAAAAATTTAAAACTCATAGAAAGTGATTTAGTGTTTTAGGTTCCATATTATGACCTAAAGAAGCAATATGGTGCTAGGCCTTTTGTTTTGATGATGTGATGACTCCAAGAGGTTTAAAAGGAGTTAAAAATCATATTTGAAAGAAAAGAATGAGGTTTAGAAGTTATTTGAGAGGTGTTACTTCATTAGGTGCCAATATGGACCATAATAGGGGTTATAGAGTAATCTAGTACTTAAGCAAGTTGTATGGTCTTAGAGATTGTTTCATGAACCTAATTGGCTCCCATATATTGTATTTATGTCAAGAGAAATCATCTCCACCTATTTGTGGGTGTGTGGCCAAAAGAGGAGGCTTGAATCCTAAAAAGAAAAGTGTGTGTTTGTATACAAGGTAGCTCTCTCTACCTTCTCTCATGCATGGATATGTGTTTAGCTTGTTTTAGTATGTGTGTATGTGTATTTTCAAATTTTGAAAAGTATGCTAGCATGCCTTTACATATTATGCTTCTTGATACCATGTTATGTTTTCAAATGTCTACATGATATTTGTGTGAGTTTGCTGGAGTGTGGAGAGGTCAAGAACTCTTCCCTTGGGTGAGGATAAGCCAAGAATCCTTGAGCTTGGTTGAGACAAAGTAAAGAGTCTCCCAAAGGCAAAGTGGGCTCTCAAGAGTATGATTGAGTCCAAAGCTCTTAAAGAATAGGTGAAACAAGTCCAAAATCTATAAGGAGAAGTGTGAGGCCAATCCAAGCACTTGGTAAGCTCTTCGATGTTTTGTATGATTGATTTACATGCCAAAATTGTTTTAAAGTATGCATGTCTTCCACTTTCACCATGTATGCATTTGAAAAGCTTACTTTGCACATATTATGTATGATTGAATGGGAGATGAGCTATTGGGATTCTTTGAATCTCATCCCCTCCTCTCCAATGATCTAACATGATAGGTGAACTAAGTGGATATGCTAATGGGAGCCAACAATACTAAAGGAAGGAGATTGACAAACTTATGCCTCAGTTTTAGCCATTTTGGAACCATAATGATGGTTCATCATGTATATGATGTTGTATATATACCATGAATCTTGAGACATGTGTAAATATACTAATATGTGATGTTTAGATGTATGAAAATGATATATGACCCATAGCACTTATTTTGAGTATATAATGCTAAAGTGTACAATATGGAATTTTGATGAAAATATGTATAAGTGTGGGTTGAATTGTCAAAATGAGATGCATGAGGTTTGGGACCATTTGAGCAGCTCACACAAGTCTCAAATAAGCTTTCAAACTTGCCCAAAAGGTGCCAAGACCAAGGGAAATCCATTTGGCAATTTTGGTACCCAATATAGAGCCAAAATTGACCATAATGGAACCCTATGTCACTTTTTAGCCAAACGAGTTAGTCTTGCTCTAAAATTTGGCATACAATTAAGTCTCATTGAAATTTTTTTGGGAATATAAAGAATATAATTTTCTGAGATCTAAAGAATATTTAATGAATTTTTAAAGTTAGGATTTTTCATGGATTCTGGTATGGGTACTGTTCATACTGGCAGTTTTGTATTCTATGTCACCCGATGGCCAAATAGTGTCCAATGCTTGTAAAATTTTATATGCATAAACTAGAGGTCATAAGCTTTCTGTGGAGATTGAGGTCACCTCATTTGGAGGTCTGAGCAGAGAGTTATGCATTTTTAAAGTTGACTATCAATACCAGTAGTGTCCCAAGAGTTCAGTTACTGTTCCATAGGTTTCCAATAACTAAATGTAACTATTTCATTTTGGAATTATTTTTAGTATCAAGTTAACATTTGTAGCTTTCCATAGTGACCAAATTTGTGTAATTTCAATTTTTATAAAATTAGTTATGAATTTCAAAAGTTTGTATCAGTCAACTGAATAGCAGCCCAAGCAACTAGCGACCTCTGTAGCTTCTTGGATGTCAAACGTCCTGTATGATGAATTTTTAACTTGGGCATAGTTTTAGTATGAAGTAGACATCTTAAGCTTTCCAGAATGACCAAGATGGTATGGTTTCGATTTTTTTAGATTTAGTTATAATTTTTTAAAATTTGCCCAAAAAAAGGACCAATTCTAGTCGAGAATGATCTTTAAATTTCTATGCCCCATTTCGGTTTCCATGGGTTATAGGCAAGTTTTTGTGATGCAAATGAGTTATAATAATGAAATTAAATATGATGAAGTATAGTATGAGCTCACACAGTCCACGTGACACTAAATGAAATTTTTTAGATATAGCGCAATGCGAAAAAGTCTATTTTTTTCATCTCCTCTTTCATATACTCTTGTGAGATTGATAATACAAAGCTGATAAATGGTATGACATAAGCTAGAATTATGGTGTTACATTACTGCTAAAAAGACCTTGTAAATAATGACCCTTCTTGCTGTTAAAAATCCCTTTTTAGTAGTAACATTTTATCAAAACTAAATTAATCAGATTTTACTAGCAACAATTGTTGTTACTAAATAGTTTGTGGTGACTTTTATTGTTACTAAATAGTTTTGGTGGAGACAAAAGATATTTTGCTACAAAGGTTCTAGTAATAAGGAACAACCAAGTGATGCCAATGGAGATCGTTACTAAAAGTTTTTTTTTTTTTAATATTTACAAAAACTCTGCTTTTTAATAAAAATTTTACATCATTAAATTTAATATACTTATATTTCTTTTGTCTCAAAAATTACATTTGACTCTTTTAACATTTTAATACATATTACAAAATTTTTTCTTTCAATTTATTTTATATTAAAAATATTAATTTTTTGTGTAAAATATAATATTATAATTTCATTCTTAATATCACAATAAATAAGGCTGATAAAATAATTTTTGTTAAAAAAATAAGAATCTTAAAATATATGTAATATTAAAAAAGTTTGACTTCTTTAAACGGAAACTCTTCATAAACCCTCAATATTGTATTTAGGACGAAACCGAAATAGTCTCATCTTGCACGTATGTCTTATGATCCGTCTATTTTTTAAATCCCAAATTGAGAGCATTTGGGATTTGCCTATCGGGGACAATTCAACGCGTCTTTCTTGGAAGTTGCATATCCAAGTCGTCCTACTTCACATCGACAACAACATCATCATCATTATTATTATTATTATTATTATTATTATTATTATTATTGTCCTCGTCGTCATCGTCCTGTACTTGGTGCTATAAAACCATCCTTTGTCTCCACCATATCAAGCATGATATCTGTTCAGACTTGGCCTTTGTCTCCGACGACGATCGATATGCCAAGAGGAAGGTAATATATTCTTCCTTGCTTTTTGTTTGTTACAGTTTTCAGTTTTCAGAGTTAGCCTTTGTCTCCGACCACGACCAAGGCTGTCCCTTCTTGCCCTCATTAGTCATAATCTTCAACCCCTACTCTCTCTCTCTCTCTCTCTCTCTCCTTCCCTCTCCCACGCCCTAATCCATATGCAGCCATGACCATTCTCCAACACTCTATTCTCTCACGGAAACACTTTTATACTCATATTACTAATGCTGAAACAATTCTCACCTATTTCCTACTCTCTCTGTCTCTTACTCATGTCCCAATCCATTCAGCCACTCTCTACTCTCACAGGTTTCTTGTCTTTCGGGTGTTTTATCGTGTTGGGTAGAGAGGAGGTTTTCGAAACCTTGAAGACGGCTTGGGTGGAGGCATGGGCACCCTCACCTGCCGAAGGTGAAGAACGCCATCATGGGTGTTGTTATCGGGTCGGCTAGAGAGGAGGTTTTCCAGCCCATGAAGAAGAGGGCTCGGATGGAGGCATGGGTACCCCATGAATATTCCAGCACTGTAATATGTCATAGAAACACTATACACCTTTTACCTACTGTCTCTCACACAAGTATGCCCTAATCCATTACACCACTCTCGTCACTCACGGAAACACTTTCACATCATCTACAACTACCCACCACACCTCCCAAAACTTCCGACGAATTTGTGAGGACCATCTCGTCGGCTAACCACAGAGGTAAAAAAATCTCAATGGTTTCATGGCTTTTGGGTGGATTATCAGGTTCCGTAGAGAGGAGGTTTTAGGGCCCTTGAAAAAGAGGGCTCCGGCGGAGGCACGGGTGTTGGGAATTATGGGAGACACACAGCGGAAACATTAAAAATTTTGATCCCAATTCCCACTAAGGATCCGCCAAAATCACTTAAACTGAATAGGTTTAGAGAATTACCTTTTTTCTTCCGATTGACTTTGTTGTTTGCTTTTATTTGGATCACAAGAACTGACCGCAGATCAGCTCCCTCTACTGGTATCCACACGAACGGGGTTCAGCAACTCAAAGCAGTGTGCTAGCAATCTGTCCGTACAGTTCCGTACGACGTTTCGTACAATTCCGTACGACGTCCGTACGATGTCTCTCTCTCTAAGGATTTTGGAGGTAGCTCTAGCTCTAGCTATGTATATAATTTTTTCTAATATGAAAACCCCTATTTATAAACTAGAGTTTCAGATATATTTAATTAATCAAAATTAATTAAATATATCTATTAGTTTAAATTCAAATCTATCCTATAGTTTAAATTTAAACTAACAATATCTAGAGCTTAATTTAAATTATCTGATTAGTTTAAATTTAAATCTATCTGATAGAATTAAATTTAAACTGATAGAATCAAATTTAAATTATCTAATTAGTTTAAATTTAAATCTATCTGATAGAATCAAATTTAAATTATCTGATTAGTTTAAATTTAAATCTATCTGATAGAATCAAATTTAAATTAATCCACATATATATATATATAATATCAAATATAATATATATATATATAATATATAATATATTTCGAATTTAATTATTTATATATATATATATATATATATAAATAATTCCTCCATCTTAGATATTCATTGAATCTAGACACATTTCTGATTCAATGAATGTGGACATTTTAGTTCGAGTTGGTCCGTTCTTGTGTGCGACCCTGCAGGCCCATATGATGTTGGCAGTGGGCCAACTACACTGTTTGACCCACAAATCACAAGCGGCCTCTAGCAAGACATTGTGACTACCCAAATTATACGGGATCGGTGATCCGATACAACCTATCTTATAACCCTATCATATCCCTTTTGTCACACGATATCTAGATCGAGTATGAGACATGGAAATGTCATTCTCAACTTGCTCGATCATAACTTTCTCGATCTCCGAGTAGACTGATATAAGATGGAACCCTTTCCATTTGAGTATGGCCATGCATTTCTCAGTCACACTCATCGAGGGGCCCAGAGATATCTCTCTCTATTAATTAGAGGGACAAATTCCATCTTGACCACTCATCTTCCTCTACATAAATTTCATTATACCTGATCATAGTCTTTATAATCACCTGGTTAAAGGTGACATTAGACTATGCCAAAGTACAGTGTCCTTCATGTAGGAATCTATGGTGATCTCAGGTCCAAGGGATCAATGACATAGTTATATTTGAGATAAATTTATGACCTAATCCATGTAACTTATCTTATGACGGGTCTATCCAGCATCCTGTTCTCTAACACACGCCTATAATTTTGATTCATATCATCATATATGATTAACACTTAATCAATCAAAATCATACTAATCTTAATTCATCGTTGTTCCCACAAGGATAATTGATTAGGGACATTTTGGATAATTCAAAAAATAATTTATCCATGGATATTATTATATATAAACATGCAAATAATATAATAATGTAATAAAAAGAAAACTCTTATTTCGTAATAATAAACAATGTTCGCAATACAATGATTGGCCTAGGGCACAATCTCCAACAACTCCCACTTGCACTAGGTTCAATCATTAATGTTTCTAATACCCATTGACCTAACATGACGATCATGCTTAGCCTGTGCAAGCGGCTTAGTAAGAGGATCAGCAACATTGTCATCAGTTGGTATTTTACATATCTTTATATCACCTCTATCAATGATTTCTCTGATAAGATGATATCGCCTGAGTATGTGTTTTGTCCTTTGATGTGACCTAGGTTCTTTAGCCTGTACTATTGCACCATTGTTGTCATAGAACAAATCTATCGGATTTGAGATGGTAGGTACCACCCCTAGCTCAGTGATGAACTTTTTAATCCAAACAGCTTCCTTAGCTGCATCTGATGCTGCTAGGTACTCAGCTTCTGTTGTAGAATCAACCACAGTGCTTTGCTTTGAGCTCTTCCAACTTATTACTCCACCATTCAAACAGAATACAAATCCTGATTGCGATCTAGAATCATCTTTGTCAAATTGAAAACTTGCATCTGTGTAACCATTTACAACAAGCTCGTCATCCAATCCTCCATACACCAAGAATACATCCTTAGTTCTTCTTAAGTACTTTAGGATATTCTTGACGGCAGTCCAGTGATTCTCACCTGGATCTGATTGAAATCTACTGGTCATACTCAAGGCATATGAGACATCTGGTCGAGTGCACAACATGGCATACATGATAGATCCAATAGCCGAGGCGTATGGAATCTTACTCATGCGCTCTCGCTCATCACGTGTACTAGGACACTGAGTCTTGCTGAGATTGATGCCATGAGACATAGGTACAAAACCCCTTTTTGAATCTTGCATACTAAATCTATGCAATACCTTGTCTATGTAGGTGCATTGACTTAAACTGATTAGCCTCTTAGATCTATCTCTATGGATCCTAATCCCAAGGATGTAATTGGCCTCGCCTAAGTCTTTCATTGAGAAATACTTTCCTAACCAAGACTTGACAATCTGCAAGGTAGGAATGTCATTTCCAATAAGTAAGATGTCATCAACATAAAGCACTAGAAATACAATTGTGCTCCCACTAACCTTCTTGTAAACACAAGGTTCATCAATATTTTGGATAAAACCAAAATCTTTGACTACTTCGTCAAAGCGATGATTCCAACTTCGAGATGCTTGCTTCAATCCATAAATAGATTTTTGAAGCTTGCAAACCTTCCCAGAATCCTCTGGACACATAAAACCTTCAGGTTGTGTCATATACACATCCTCAAGCAGCTTTCCATTAAGGAATGCTGTTTTCACGTCCATTTGCCAAATCTCATAATCATAGTATGCAGCAATGGCAAGAAGGATTCTGATTGATTTGATCATAGCGACTGGTGAAAAGGTTTCATCATAGTCTATACCATGTGTTTGTTTGAATCCTTTTGCAACCAATCGTGCCTTGAAGGTATGCACTTGGCCATCCATGTCAGTTTTCTTCTTGAAAACCCACTTGCACCCTATGGCTTTTATACCTTCAGATGGGTCAATCAAGGTCCATACCTGATTGTTATACATGGATTGCATCTCAGACTTCATGGCTTCTAGCCATTTCTCAGAGTCTGATCCCATTATAGCCTCTTGATAGGTGGTTAGCTCATCTTGATCAATGAGCAACACATCACGATATCTTTGAGGCTGATGTCGTGTCCTATCAGACCTTCGTGGGCCTTGTGTTACTTGAGTAGGCTCAACAACTTGTTGTGAGTCTTCTCGATTTTCCATCTCAGGTTCAATGCGATTTTGTGGCTTTTGAACTTCTTCAAGATGTATCTTACTCCCACTGGTTCTTTTAAAGATGAATTCTCTTTCTAAAAAGATACCATTTCGAGCAACAAATAATTTGTTCTCAGTGGGGTTGTAGAAGTAGTATCCTTTAGTTTCCTTAGGATAACCCACAAAAAGACATTTTATAGATTTGGGTGCTAACTTATCTGAAGCCTGTTGCTTAACATATGCCTCGCATCCCCAAATCTTAAGAAAAGATAAACTGGGCTTT
The DNA here is from genome assembly GCA_032878935.1 of Erythrophleum fordii. Lineage (NCBI taxonomy): Eukaryota > Viridiplantae > Streptophyta > Magnoliopsida > Fabales > Fabaceae > Erythrophleum > Erythrophleum fordii. Next base: position 21,582,970 of record JAVQMF010000054.1, on the reverse strand, counting down.
TTCCCAGTCCATATCTCATATGGTGTCTTTTCAACCGTCTTAGATAGAACATGGTTTAGTGTAAACGTAGCTGTTTCTAATGCATAGCCCCAAAAGGATGGTGGAAGATCCGTTTGACTCATCATGGATCAAACCATATCTAATAAGGTTCGATTCCTTCGTTCAGAAACGCCATTCCATTGTGGTGTTCCTGGTGGGGTTAATTGTGAGACAATACCACAATTTCTAAGATGGTCAATAAACTCTTGGCTCAAATATTCACCACCTCGATTGGATCGAAGTGCTTTAATAGATTTACCAAGCTGATTCTGTACTTCATTTTGGAATGTTTTGAACATTTCAAAAGTTTCAGATTTGTGTTTCATTAAATAGATGTAACCATATCTACTATAGTCATCTATAAAAGTAATAAAGTACAAGTGGCCTCCTCTAGCAGTTGTACTTAGTGGACCACATACATCAGTATGTACTAGACCCAATAAGTCAGTGGCCCGCTCACTGTGTCCAGTGAAAGGTGCCTTAGTCATCTTTCCTAATATACAAGATTCACATGTGTCAAATGATTCAAAATCAAATGATTTCAGAAGTCCATTTTGATGGAGCTTTGAAATGCGTTTCTCATTTATGTGGCCTAGACGACAGTGCCAGAGATAGGTCGGATTCAAGTTGTTAGTCTTGATCCTCTTGGTAGTTATGTTATAGACATCTTGATTATTGGGAATATCAATATTTAAATAATAATGACCACCATGCAAATCACCATCCGCATAAAAAATGTCATTACGATAAATAGAACATTTATTATTCCCAATAATTGAAATAAAACCTTCCTTATCCAAATAAGAAAGTGAAACTATGTTTCTACTCAAAGCAGGAACATAATAGCAATTGTTCAAAATTAACAAAAGCCCATTGGGCAAAACTAATTCATAAGTGCCTACGGCTAAAGCAGCAACTCTTGCTCTATTTCCAACTCGTAGGTCTATTTCGCCCCTTTTCAACTTCCTACTCCTTTTGAGACCCTGCACATTTGTACAAATGTGAGTTCCACATGCAGTATCTAATACCCACGTAGGAGAAGTAGAAAGATTAATTTCTATAACATAGATACCTGAAGTAATAGCCCCGTTATTCTTCTTTTTCTTTAGATCTTCCAGGTAGAGCTTACAGTTTCTCTTCCAATGACCGGGTTCATTGCAAAAGAAATAAACTCCTTCCTTGGGAGGCTTTGCCTTCTTGGCTTCAGGCTTGGGTTTGGGCTTGTTTTGGTTTTTGAACTTATTGTTCAGGCCCTTTCCTTTGCCTTTGCCTTTCTTTTTCATTCCTTTACCTTTCTGAACCATTAAAACAGAGCTTGGATTTTTCTTAATATTTTGCTCGGCAGTTTTAAGCATCCCATGCAGTTCAGAAACAGATTTCTCCATGTTGTTCATATTGTAGTTCATGACAAACTGGTCATAACTTTCAGGGAGTGAGTTTAAGATCAAATCTGTAGATAACTCCTAACTTATGGGAAATCCGAGCCTCTCAAGGTGATCAAGGTAGCCTTTCATCTTCAAAACATGAGTGCTAACTGATGCACCTTCAGCCATTTTACAGGAATGTAAGGCCTTGGTGGTTTCAAACCTTTCCTGCCTTGCCTGTTGTTGGAACATTTCCTTGAGATGCACAATCATCTCATAAGCCTCCATAAGTTCCAGATCTCTTTGAAGTTCTGGGACCATGGTGGCTAACATCAGGCATCCCACATCCACAGAATCATTGAGATGCTTGGTGTGGGCATCCTTCTGTGCTCTTGGAGCATTGGCTACAGGCTCCTCAGGAATGGGCTCATCTAGGACATATAGCTTTCTTTCCTGTTTGAGAACAATTCTCAAGTTTCTAAACCAGTCAAAAAAGTTTGTCCCATTGAGTTTGTCCTTCTCAAGGACGGATCGCAATGATAGTGTAGCAGAGTTATTTGTCGACATTTTTCTACAACAAAATATGCAAAAATCAAATTAATAACTTTCCACTAAAAATAACCCTCAATTTAATTTAGTGGACTAAGACCCATATTTTACTTAATTATAAGTCTGCTTTGGCAAGACGCTTAAAATTAAGTTATTTAGGTAGGTAACTCGTTTACCAATTACATTACAGTAACTCTTAGATCTTTTATAAGATTCATTCATCACATGATTCGGCATGTTTAATCCCATCAATGCCTTGAAACCCAAAACCATTTTGATAGTTTCAATTAAGTCAAACCACTATGAAACTTATGAGTATCACCATTACCCAATCTGTCTTACTAAGATAACCTAAATGTATCCCACTTTGGTGGAACCTACAGTCAGGTGATCAAAGTCTTGACAGATGTTCATTAGTGGGTAGCATTATAACTTAAAATTTTATATGAGGGATTTATTTCATTATTTCATTAAAACTAGTTATCACACAATTATATACTACGATGGCATACATACATGCATATGATCTCATCATAAATCTTAAAATAAATGTGACACAATATGGCCCATCTATCCTATCTCCTCACAAGCTAATGAGAGGATTCCTCTAAGATAAGATCTATATATACAAAGAGAAACCTCGTTTAAACATTCGAGGGGAGTGTGAGATGAGAAAAGAATGTACATTCAGAATGAATAGAGAGAGGCACAACACGCAGGTCGTATTTTTAAAAATTACAAATCATAAGTATCCTAGGGCCATATCATGCACCATACCCATCCAAGCAAATCACAATACACATATTACAAACATCTCATTTAATATGAAAGGTTATAAATTTAGTGAATTAATTTTAAAATAGATTGTGTTGTGCTAGGATTAGATAGCAATGGCGGATTCATTCAATGTATCACATACATAGCGAAACGAATTCGCATTGAAAATAAAATATAATCTGTACAAAATAAATATATATATATGTAACAGATTAATAATTATGTTCCCAATCACATTGAAAACTATACATATATCATATATATGAACGAATTAAAAGAACTTCTACGCTTAGATTTCATGCTTTTTTTTAAAAAAAATAATTTGATCAAATCAATATCGCATACATATCTTATATTAGCACATGCGAAAAATTGATTATAAGATAAAATTCTTATAACACACAGGTATTCAATTTAAGCAATTATTGACGAGGCTCTGATACCACTGTTGGGAATTATGGGAGGCACATAGCGGGAACATTAAAAATTTTGATCCCAATTCTCACCAAGGATCCGCCAAAATCACTTAAACTGAATAGGTTCAGAGAATTACCTTTTTTCTTCCAATTGAGTTTGTTGTTTGCTTTTATTTGGATCACAGGAACTGACCGCAGATCAGCTCCCTCTACTGGTATCCACACGAACGAGGTTCAGCAACTCAAAGCAGTGTGCTAGCAATCTGTCCGTATAGTTCGTACGACGTTCGTACAATTCTGTACGACATCCGTACGATGTCTCTCTCTCTAAGGATTTTGGAGGTAGCTCTAGCTCTAGCTATGTATATAATTTTTTCTAATATGAAAACCCCTATTTATAGACTAGAGTTTCAGATATATTTAATTAATCAAAATTAATTAAATATATCTATTAGTTTAAATTCAAATCTATCCTATAGTTTAAATTTAAACTAACAATATCTAGAGCTTAATTTAAATTATCTGATTAGTTTAAATTTAAATCTATCTGATAGAATTAAATTTAAACCTATCTGATAGAATCAAATTTAAATTATCTAATTAGTTTAAATTTAAATCTATATGATAGAATCAAATTTAAATTATCTGATTAGTTTAAATTTAAATCTATCTGATAGAATCAAATTTAAATTAATCCACATATATATATATATAATATCAAATATAATATATATATATATAATATATTTCGAATTTAATTATTTATATATATATATATAAATAATTCCTCCATCCTAGATATTTATTGAATCTAGACACATTTCTGATTCAATGAATGTGGACATTTTAGTTCGAGTTGGTCCGTTCTTGTGTGCGACCCTGCAGGCCCATATGATGTTGGCAGTGGGCCAACTACACTGTTTGACCCACAAATCATAAGCGGCCTCTAGCAAGACATTGTGACTACCCAAATCATACGGGATCGGTGATCCGATGCAACCTATCTTATAACCCTATCATATCCCTTTTGTCACACGATATCTAGATCGAGTATGAGACATGGAAATGTCATTCTCAACTTGCTCGATCATAATTTTCTCGATCTCCAAGCAGACTGATATAAGATGGAACCCTTTCCATTTGAGCATGGCCATGCATTTCTCAGTCACACTCATCGAGGGGCCCAGAGATATCTCTCTCTATTAATTAGAGGGACAAATTCCATCTTGACCACTCATCTTCCTCTATATGAATTTCATTATACCTGATCATAGTCTTTATAATCACCCGGTTAAAGGTGACATTAGACTATGCCAAAGTACAATGTCCTTCATGTAGGAATCTATGGTGATCTCAGGTCCAAAGGATCAATGACATAGTTATATATGAGATAAATTTATGACCTAATCCATGTAACTTATCTTATGACGGGTCTATCCAGCGTCTTGTTCTCTAACACACGCCTATAATTTTGATTCATATCATCATATATGATTAACACTTAATCAATCAAAATCATACTAATCTTAATTCATCGTTGTTCCCACAAGGATAATTGATTAGGGACATTTTGGATAATTCAAAAAATAATTTATCCATGGATATTATTATATATAAACATGCAAATAATATAATAATGTAATAAAAAGAAAACTCTTATTTCGTAATAATAAATAATGTTCGCAATACAATGATTGGCCTAGGGCACAATCTCCAACAACGGGCACCCTCTGGTGCTGAAGGTGAAAAACGCTACCGTCGGTGTGGTTATCAGGTCAGGTTAAAGAGGAGGTTTTTGAGCCCTTGAAGAAGAGGGTTCAGTTGAAGGCATGGGGAAGGATGGGATTTGAGCGAGTTGAAGCAAAGAGTATTGGTGGAGAGAAGAGGGAAGGAGGAGGAGAGATTGGCCTTGAAATTTTTGAAAGTAAGGTGCTTGCATTGCTCCACATGGAAGGGAAGAGATGGCCTTGACCGAAGAAGGGCACCACGCATATCTCAGCCGATATGGTCTCTCAGGTTTTTATGTGATGAGTTCTGAAAACTTTGCTCTCCCCCTTCTCAGTTCTCACCCTCATAATCTTAATCCTCTACCCCTATGCTCTGCCTCGGATTATTTTCGTTGAATCAACATTGTGTAATGACTATAAGATTTGTCACTTCCGTATTGATTTTAGCAAAACAGATTCGATTTATGGTTTTCAATATCTACTTTCTTGCTTTTATTATTTTTATTACTATTTGGGAATGCTAATTCAATTTGGTTTTCTTGTCATTACAGTTCAAACTGGAGATCAGGGGAATCTTCTTTACCATTGCATGCTGTGATAATAATTCTGAATTTCGTATTAGGTGTTTATGTTCAAATTCAGTATCAATTTAGAAATCTATCTGCATTGGTTGAGCATGGTAACCTTATATTAGCAGTTTTTGTGACTCTATCCCTCTATGCTATTGGTTTGATGATAGAATGGAAACTTCAGAATCAACGAACTTGCCTTCCTGTCATTAAAAGATTTACTCCATTTATTGGAATTCTGGTTATCGTGTTGCTTCTTATGATGTTATTCACCTTCTTGGGCTTAGCTGCATTGATCTTATGGGCTCTGTTGATAGTTGAACAAATAATCAGACTGTTCAGTGGCTCTCCTGGGATTGAAGAAATTGGCTTGCCTGTCTGAAGTTGAATTGGCTACTGAGTAAATCAGCAATAAATGGAAAAGTTGCTGATCTTGATCATTTAGGAGACACGTGGATATATTGTGTTTATACTATATGCAAGTTAATGGCAGTTTGTTTCTCACTTTGTCAAGATACAGAAATTTTTACTGATCAAATCTATTATATATCTAATTTTGCATCCGAGTAAACTTCTGCTACCAAGCTACCATTATATAAGGTAATAGCAGCTTGTATCTAATTTTGTTACATTGTTTACTGAATTGCATCTGCTTAGATATGATTTTAGTATGGTGTTCAGGCATAAATTCTGATAGAAATTTCCATATGCACATTCCAATTGCACCAAATAGAAAATATCTCTATTTTATTTTAAATCATGTTTGGAAATTTGCTTTTGTTAGTTCTTAAAATAATCCAAAACCGGTATTGTGAAAGGAATAAATTAATGTTAAGCTATGCTTTTTTCTATTTGGCAGCACTTTCGATACTGCCAAATAGATATGTTGTGAATTTGATAGTTAAATTTACAATAATTTATATAATAATTTACTTGCTGGGAAGTTTTTTGTTTTGGTTGGTATAACTATAGAATATACATTTGTTTGTAAAATAGAAGTTGCGTTTATCAAATATATCTTTTATTTATTATAATATATTCACATTTGAAGCATTCCAGTCGTACCATTGTATTTCCTTCACTTTTTACAGTTTATCTTTTTTTTTTAAAACCAAATCTAATTTACTTTATCGTATTCGGATTAATCAACATTTTGTTATGATTATCTTAAGATTTATCATTTCCTTATTGATTTTAACAAAACAGATTTTATTTAATATTAAGTTTTCACTATTATTTTTATTACTACTTGGTAATGCTAATTCAATTTTATTCTCTCGCAATTACAGTTCAAACCGGGGATAAGTAGAATCATTTTCTCCACTAAATACCGTCATAATATTTCGGATTATTACATTAGGTGGTAGGTTTAAGTTCAATGTCAATCCAAAAACATATCGCCATGTGATGACCATGGTAACATGAAGGTATTTTAGTCCAACAAACCCTCAATTTGTATAATATCACAAATTATTGAGAAGTATATAGTATTATATAAAATTTATTATTTTTTATTATAAAACTTTATTCTCATAATAGAGTATAATTAATACGCACACAAGAAACGTTTATTGCGTTTTAATCTTTAATACTCCGAAAAATTTAATTAAGTACGTACTTGTGTTCTTAGGTCGCGTCTACCATCAAAGCAATTCAATCTTCGCAGCTTAAACTAAACATGGTTGGTTTATATTAAAAGCCTGATGATATAGAATAATAAAATAAAGATCGTTTTCAATTTGTACTCGTATCAATGACATTAATTAATTTTTAAGAGCTGTTCCAATAGTAATAAATCTTTTTTAATTGTTAAGTTAAAATTTTATCCGGTATAAACGTTGAAGTTTTTGCACAGTAACTTTATTATCACGATTGTATATTCTCAATATTTAATGAACTCATGTTTTTCTTTAACCGTCAGAATTTTTCAAAGTATAATTTTTTTATAATTAAAATTCTTACATATCTAATTACAATTTTTATTTTCATATTTAATATTTTTAATTTCTAAAAAAACTTGAAAACATTGACTACATTCCCTGGAGTCAAGGGACAGCCCCTTGACTGCGGGACCCGGGCCAGTACATGGTGGGCTCCTACATGGACGGCTGGAAAGTGTTTTGAGTACTCTCAAACATTAAAAGAAAATAAGAGATCGCTGTATATATTAGTTCATATATATTATGAGCCGGTCTCTCTTGCACGGGATTCCATTTATTAATTTTTATAGAATTTTTTCTTTCCTTTTCTAAAATAATATAAAAATATAGAACTATGCAATTATATTAGAGGATATGAAAAATTATAAAATAAAATTTCAAGTAATATTAATTAGCAAAGGAAGAATGAATGAATGAATGAATGTATTCCTTTATAGTTAATTAGAATTCTTTTCTTCTTGTTGTACTGCTTGTTCCAAGGATTTGTTCAATTTTCATGATGCAACCCTTATACTCCTAGCATGTCCAATGATTAATTAGTTGGGCACAGATGGCCGTAATGGGAAAGAAGGAAACACAAGGAATTCTCGCATTATTAATTGGGAAATAGGGAAGAGATACGACACTCAACTTCGGTTTACATGGTGGCTTCCTAGACTGCAGAGTGGTTTAAGCATAGTTTTAGAAATCGAATCAGGCTGAAAAATCGATGAATTAGCTATAATTTCGATCTATTTGAAAACTTTAATTTTTAAGTAATGTAATTGCGTGTTATATCATTATGCTCATTTTTCTGCTGAAAATGATTTTTCTTTTGATGATCGTGTATTTATTTCTCAAAGGAAGGTAGATCAAATTTAACGAACCTGAAATTGCTATGAAAGCAAAGGTGGTTGATTAAATCACCATTGTCCCCTTTTTTTTTTTGGGGGCTTGCATCACCATTGTCTATTCTCAATATTTAATAAACCTAGCTAGAACAGAATTCTTATTCAACTCTTGGCTCATTGATCAGGGTTCTGCGGAAACTTTTTGGACTCCAAATTCCATAAAGAGAACCTAGTTTGGGACTTCTTTTGTTTGTTTGTTTGTGTTTTTTTTTAAAAGGAAGTCACTTTATGGAACTTAGTGGCAGGTTGATTGGGCAAAAGAAGCGACTGTTTGTTTGGTAATAGGACGCAAGAATGTCAGCTGTTTTATTAATATATCTAGAGATCTATATATCTTACATACATTTTATGCCTGTTAGTGAGGAAGAATACAATCTCGCCCCGTTACATTTTTGTTGTCGCTGTTGTCATCCTCTCTCTCTTTTTCTCTCTCTCTTCCTTACATAAAAGGCAAAATGAACCGAAGATAAGGAGTGATACAATGAATGAAGATGGAAATTGAAATCTTAACATTATGTTGATTCCAATTTTAAAGATTGAGAGCTCATTGAATAAAATGTATAATGTAGTTACCAAAATTTAAAATTTTAAAAAATAACTTTAACTTAAAAGATAAAATATAGATTTGTTTTGATAAATGTTTAAAATTAAAACCTCCGCATTTTTCTTTGAATTTAGTCTACATTTTGAAACAAATCAAATTAAAAGAAACAGATATATAGAAAGAGATTAGAATACGTCTCTGAGAGAGTATTTAGAGAAGGAACAACTACTAGAAACACAATCCGTCTTCCACTCTTTAAATCTGTGATGCTTCCACAGTGAATTTAAGATTAAAGTGTGATCACTGACTCTGGTTTACCATGTGGAGCAATAGTTTAACAAGATCCGTCACTATCAAGAAAGGTTTCTTGGAACCCACCTTATGTTGTTTATTTTCAACATACTTTATTTGTAGCAAGAAAATAAAAGTAAGAATGCGTTTAAAATTTAAATCAAATATTAATTAGTTACAAGATATAAACCGTTTAAAATTTACTCACTTTTAAATAATCAAAATTAATATTTGTACACAAAAGTTCCAAAAGTCAAAAAATAAAACAAGATTTCCACATAATAAAACAAATTCTAATATTTGTAAGGTTTCCAAAAAAAATTATAAAATTTGAAAATTTAATTAAAAAAGTGTTTCAACGAAAAAAAAAAAAAAAGAATTTTGGTAAAAAAAAATGGGTGGAAAAGTTATTACCAATTGGTGAGAAAAAATGGGAGATCAGGATTCGCTCATGTTTGTAAAGCTTATGAGCCTGTTCGATTCTATTTTTATTTTATTGTTTTCAAAATAGATGTTTTTTAAAATAAATTTTGAGAATAAAAAAATTAAAAAATCTATTTGAATCATTATTCTGAAAAGTAGTTATTTTTTATTTTTTTTTCTAATTCTGCAGAACAAAAGTTACAGAACACCTAAAAAATATTTTAATTTTTCTATTTCTGAAAACAAAATTTTATTTTTTTTTTGTTTTACAAAACACTTCATTAAAAACACATTATCAAATAATTTTTTTATTTTTTTTGTTCTTAAAAATAAAAAATTATTCTGAAAACAAGAAACCAAACAAGTCTTATGTTTTTTCATGTTCTCTCTAATCATTTAAAATAAAAATAAATAAATAAATAAAAGAAGTAAATTTTGTGAGTAACATGAGAAAAAAATAAAGATATTTAACGTGAGCAGATCCATTTCTAAAAATAGAATAAGAAGGAACCACACGCAAGCAAGGAGGAGGAACTTTTGAGGATTTTGTTTCTTCATAACATGATCCCAAAATGTATAGTGTTTGTCCAACCAAACACAAAAACAAAAACAAAATTTGTAGTGTTCCTATAAAGCATTCACGGTAGGTCACGTCTAATAAAAAATTTAGGAAAAAAAAGTAACTAATGGTTATGACATTTCATTTTCAATATTTTTTTATTTACTTCTAAATTTTATATAATTAATCATACTTTAAGATAAAATAATAAAAATTAAACTATCATAAAAGTTTTATTAATTTATTCATCACAGTTATGAAAACTAGACTAAATTAGATGATGGAACAAAAAAGTTGATGAATTAGTTATGAAATTGATTCATCTAACCCTCAAAATTGATTAAAGAAAAAATTAGTCAAACCAGTAAAACTAATAAAAACCAGCCAATTTAACACTAAATTGGTCAAAAATTAATTTCTTTTAGAATAGAGTTTTGATATTTTGCAATAAAAATTTATGATATTTTATGAAATCCAATCAAACTCATTTCACATCAATTTTTTTATTGTACATAAAATATTTTAACTATTTTTATATTTTTAAATATTATTTTATAATATGTATATATATTAATTTCATTATAAAATATAGTATATATTAATACTTATATATATAGAAAAATAATTTAATTCCAATTTAACCAAATCATTAAATTATAAATTGCTCTTTATCCTAATTTAATATTTGATCCAGATTTTAAAACATTGACATCCACTTAATAGGCTAATGCCTTATTCACAATAACCCAACTTTATCAAATTGCATTCTTTCTCTTTCTCTCTGAACCGAATCAAATTGCATATTCACGATAAACCCATGTCCGGGGTTCGTGGTGAATAGCATGATCTCAAAATGTGAAATGTTTGTCCTACCCCAAAAAAAAATTATAACGTGTTTGTATATAATATTTTTCCTTTCATAAATTTTTATTTATGCTTTTGGTTTTTTGACATTCCTTTTCACTAAGGATAGCAATTTTCATTACGTGTAAGGGAGGGAGGCATCTCATTTTTTTCTCAAAAAAACCATCTGTATAATATTAAATTATAATATTATGCCCTATATCCTTTAAAATTTTGCATCTCTTAGACTCTCATATGTATATAATTGATTATATAATTTTTTTCATTATTTGACATTAACTTGAACTGAATAAATTCATATATATATATATATGTGTGTGTGTGTGTGTGTGTGTATAGCATGTATACAATTTTAACAAAAGAAACTTTATTTTTATCTTTATTTTTTTTGTCCTGCCTACTTGCCAACTTAGTGGAAAAAAAAAACTTTTTAACACTCTAAACACGTTAACTTCTCGCCCTATCCTCCATCTCTGCTCTCGCCTCTTCCTTATTTCAGACGCTGCGCAGTTTTTAAAAACAAGTTTTATATATTGGATAAAGATAATATATATTGGATAATAATATTATATTGGTTGAAAACAAGTTTCAGCAAAATTTATAACTTTATATACATGGATTCAAAGATCAGGGACTTCTTTTTTTTTTGCATTGTATTATATCATGTATTTAATATTTGATTGATATTTTTGCTATTATTAATTTTTTGGAATTGGATATGAAAGAATTTTTTAAAAGAAAATTGACATCAGAATAACAAAGTTTATCTAGAACTCATAAATAAATTCATGGTATTTAACTTTTTAGATGATACCAGGGAAGTATCTTACATGGCATTTTTTGTAGGTAATAAAAATTTAAGAGTCAAATAAATTGTTTTAACTTAAAAAAAAAAGATTTATTGCAGCGAAGCATGTTTAGCTAATTTTTCAAAGTATTATACTTTAATGTTATACCCTCATATTTTTTAAAAATTTGAACCTACTATACCTATAGATGTATTTTATAATTTTTTATTATTTAATATTTTAACTTAAACCATTAAACCTATTATGTCTAACTTTCACAATAAAATGTTATTGATGTTATTGTTGTTGATGTTTTCTCTTTTCTTTCTCCTATTTTATCTTCTTTTTTTTATTTTTTTAAAATTTTTTTCCCTATCTTCTTTTCTTTGTTTTTGGGTGTGAACTTCCAAAATATAGTACCTACACCTTCATTACTTAATTTTTAATTTTTTGAAGTAATTTTTAAATTTAATTTAAAATTTAAAAACTCAATTAGATCACTTTAATCTTGAATATTAAATTCCTATCTCATTAGAGTACTTGTTATTTTACAATTTTATTATCAATTATTAATATAAAGGTAAAGCAAATTTGTAATTTCAATTTTTAGCATTTTATTTAATTAAATACTATAAAAGTATAATTTTTTAATAAGATATGAAATTTTTAAGAAAAAATTGACATTAAAATAATGATTTTCACCTACACCTCATGAATCTAATTTTTAGCAATAACAAACTAAAATTTATTTTAAAAAATTGTCATTAAATCTAGAAAAATAAATTGAAATTTCAACCTACCGAAATAAAATACAAAACACATATTTACAAAATGAATTATGGCAACTTCAATCCCTATTGTCGTGTGTCATTCTCTTTGGTTCGAGTAGATTAATATTCACCAGATAAATAAATTTGAATATAACTCAAATGTAAATATTCACCCCATAGGCTAACGCCTTACTCATAATCACCCAACTTTATCGAATTGCATATTCACGGTAAGCCATGTCTGGGGCTCGTGGTAAATAACATGATCTCAAAATGTGAAGTGTTTCTCCTACCCCAGAAAAAATTATAACGTGTTTGTATATCACATATTTCTTTTCATAAATTTTTGTTTATGTTTTTGTCTTTTTGACATTTCTTTTCACTAAGGATAGCAATTTTTGGTCCAGTCTATCTCATCTTGTCTCATTCTGTTTGGGTTAAATAAATTAACTATTGACCAGATATTAAAACAAATTTGAATATAATTCAAATATAAATATTCATAGTCGAGATCAGATCAGGACATGTATGTCTTGTTCAATCCCTAACCCAAAGTGCGTGTATATATGCATATATTTACACAATAATAATTATTAATGAATTACGATAATCATTTAATTAATACAAAAAATCTAAATGTAACAACTATTACAGTAACGGCATCCATTTTTTAACGCTTGTGTTGCTGGGAAGTTGCACAAGTTCCAATAGTTTTTCAAAGTTCACATCGATGGGAAAGAAGCCGGGTGGGACAGCGTGGCGTAACATCTCATAAATCAATTAATTGGAATTATAGAGAAAATAGAACCTTATGAAATTATGGAAGAAATTAATTTAATTTAGAGGTTTATAAATTAATTCTGAAAAATTAGTAAATTATCTTAAAGAAAATTTAGTAAAAATTATTTATCCATAGGATTAAATTAATTTGAGTCAAAAATAAATTTTAAATATGAGATTCTTCATTTTTTTAATTTTGGACCTGAAACCAATACCCATGACCCAAATTAGAAGCAACACTCAAGTCTACTAGTTATTTGGCCCAAAAACATTGAACTTAAGCCCACGTCATTCAACTTATTTTCATTTCATTTTTCCACTTCAACCTAATAGCATGAGAGTGGGATAGAGGCATTGAAGAGAAGAGAGAACTTTGGGACTTTGAGACTTGCTAGAGTAGGAAAGAAGAAAATTTAGCTTAGTTAACCTTAAAAGAAATTTCATCTACTCTTTCCTTCATTTTGATCTAATTGGTTTTTGATCTAATAGGGTTTGTGATTTGAAGATTTTGGAGTGTTTTTTATGAAAGAGAGGAGGAAGAAGGTGAAGCACAAATTTGGGTAACAATTTTCTTTTCATTTATAGTTGTTTTTCTCCAAATTTCATTTTGACGTTTGGGTTTGATGTTTGGCTTTGCACGAGTGCAAAAATGTGAAGAAATTAGAAAACTCAAATCTTGGTGCTTGAGTTGAAAATTTGACTTTAGGAAGCTTGGTAAGATGATTTGCTTGAATTTATAAGTTTTAATCTATTATAGATATGAAATTCCTTATAATGATCTAGATATTGATAGTTGTATATGAATACTTCAGGTTTAAGTTGTCTAATTGAAATGTGTTGATAGCTATCTAGAGAGTGGAGAGCATTTTGTAAGATAACCAGTGTTCAATTTTACTTACATTTCTGATAAAATCTTATTGACAATTTGTGTGTATGTATATATATATATATATATATATATGTATTACTATGAATGGGTTTGATTGCTCTTACTTGTTTGATTACTGTAAGCTATGAATTGTGTCCTAGTAGATGGAGCCATCAATCATGCTCAAGGGAAAGTCATTGACTATGAATCATATTCTAACTACTTGTGGGAGCTTTGAACAATACTTTGTTATAAGAATGGCTGCCATGAACATGCATCTCTTGAGTTATTGGCCAATGACTAAGTTGATACTTGATCACTAACATGGGATAATAATAGAGTTATAGTCAAACTTGCACATTTGATTTGTGCATGCACTATTTACTCTATGATTTTTATATGTGAAATATCAAAGTTGATTACTCTATTTAAATTTGAATGGAATTTTATGCTAGTTACTAAGTTTATATCTCACTCCATTTATGAGCTACACTTTTTAGGTAAGAAATCCAATAGGGACAAGGATAAGCTATTGAGAGTTGACCTTAGCGTTTAGCTATTGCATAGACTTTTGTATGCTATCTTTTGGAAATATATGGTTGTAAATGTTGAATTTTGTATATGTCTACTTTTGTATAATTTACCATGATGCATTATGTTTTGCTAAGTACAAGATCTCTTATACTTTCTACAAGGGGGATTGTTTTTTAGCTTATATGCTCTTTTGATTCTTTTCTATATGGATTCTTAGTGTAAATATGGTTTCAACGTGAAATGGAATATGATGTTACTTTTGGTTATATAACCTTACTTCTCTAATTCTGATTATGATCATTATGGATTTGTAGTTAGGGCTAATGGTGGATATCTCTAGATAGTTTGTGGCGAATTTGTCAACAGGTGAACTATAGTCTTAGTGTGTGGATAGTCTAAATGACTTAAGAAGCCAATAAGTACAAATAGATCTTTAAGGATTTAGACATTGGTTGTTTTCATTTCAAGAGGTCTTAGTTAAATATGTTATGGAAAGTGTTGGCCTTGGAAATTATAACATTTTATCTCTTATGCAAAATTTGGGTGTACTAGTTTTGATGTCACTAATTGATCGAGTGCAAGACCTTAATCAATAGTCAAGATGGTCCAAAAACTACTGGTTCTATGAGTAACCAATCAATCGCTCTCCAACAAGCAATTAATCCAATCGACTGTTATTCTAGAGCAGTCAATTAATTGCTGCAAGATCAACCACTCATATCTGAACAAAATTCCAAGCTTTCCAAGGCCTAATAAGGGCGATATCAAGGATCTCAGAGGACATTAGCAAGAAGTTTAAGAAATAGATTAAGGTTAATGTCATTCTTTGAGTGTGTAATTAAAAGTTTAAATTTTCTTGATATATTTTTTATGATTATATGATAGAATTAACGTTGAGAAAGAGGTTTATCTTAGTATTATTAATTAAACCTTTTAGTTTATCTTATTTATTTGATAAGGTGTTACACGTGGTGCTCTTATAAATAGGCTCCTTTAGTTTTGTTTATGAAACACAAGAAGAAGCCTTAGGATTAACTATAAGGATGTAATCGACGTCTTCAAAAGTTGCGAGTAAAAGAGGGTTTGCAATTTTATTCATTCAAAAATTATGAGTTTTATTTTAACTTTTTGGGATCGTGGGAGAAGGTTTATTTAAGGGATTGAACCACATTAAATTCTTGTGTTGATTTTACTTTTTTTTCCTTTTCTCTATTATTTGTGTGGGGGCTTCCACTATCATTTTCAACAAATGGTAGTAGAGCCTCTAGTTCCAACCTATGGAGGGAGAGAGAAAGAAGTAGAAGCCTCCATCACATCTTGTTTTTCTTTTTGATCTAGCCGCTCTTTTATTATCCTCATTAGCTCCCATAAGACTTCTTCATTCCCTCTTATACATTCTCTAACTCCACTTGTTTTTTAATGAGTGTTGCTTGGCAAAGACTTCTAGCTCCACTTGCCCCTGAGTGGTAGCTCCCAGGGAGCTTCCAAATCTCTTATTTCCACTACTTCTGCAAGAAACATCCTCTACACTATCATCTTTTTGAGGACTCACGATTCATCTCATCTTCTTCAGAAAGCATGTAATCTTTACCCTAGAGGCACTTCATGCTCAACCCTCTACTATACCTACTTAAACTTGGTTGGCTCAAAAGCATTCTTCTTCTTTCAAGTGGTTCATTTTCCTTCAATTGTATTTCCTTTTCAAGCTTGTACAACTTCATTGTCACGAAATTCCTCCTTCACTATAATTAGTTGTTCTTATCTTTATCATGTACTACTATTGTTGATAGAGTTTCCTAAAGGTCTTAGCATTGTTGACTTAGAGTTAAACCGAGGTGCCTAACATAGCTAGTCACACTGAAGTAATCCACCTTACTCTATTAATTACCATTGTAATTGCGAAAGAAAATCTATAAAATAAAATATGCTAATTGAAGAATCATGTAGGGTTGCCAAGGTAAATCCGTAAATTAAAATATGCCTAAATTGAAAAAGTCAAAATATTAATATTTACCTTTTTAATTGTAGCCATTCCTGCAAGAAGTTTACTTGCTCAATTTCTCTGCTAATTTCGCTTCAAGCAATTTTGATGATTGGAAAAATGCCTTAAAAATAGAGATTAGCTATTTGATGACTAGACCGTAGGAGAAACATGAAGAAAAAGAATCCAAACAAGGAGCCATAATGCAATCAAAATGTGGGGTCGGATGGGGTTATTCACACAGGGAAGCAACTTAATCAACTACCCACCAGAAAAACACATAAAAAGAACAAAGACATACACAACATTTCAAATTAAACCCAAGTACAGGGACTCAAAAATGGCTTGGAATAACAGTACAAATATTATATTTGACATCCATGCACACTTCTTTTGTGAAGCCAGAGAAATTCCACATCATCCTAGAAGTTTCTATAAGGGTTGAATATGTTGTTCTTGTCCATCTAAGCTAGCCTATTAGTTATCAAAATCGTTCTCATCCTCAACTATTCGAGTCTACTTTCTGTGTCCCTCTATTAATATGCAAAGAAAATATAAATTGGTGGTGTCAAAAACATCCGATGCTGGGATGCAATAATTTGAGTTCGTAGGCAATTAAATTTTGATCAATTATTATTCATACTGAATTAATTGAAAATTAATCAAAAATTATAAATAATTAAAAAATATATATTTATTACACATCTTAGTACAAGGTGAAGTTGTCCCCCTACCAAGCTGAGAACATGGATTTCTGTTATGGCCATTCACATTTCTGCTACGTTGGAGGATTGTCAGTGTGCAATATCTAATACCTAAAAGCACTATATGTGATGCACGATATTATTTTTCTAATGTTATATTAATATAATATATAAAAGATATTAAACAAACACAAATATATATAATACTATTCAAGATAAATAAAAAATTTCTTAAAAAATAGAAAATATTAATATCACATTAAAAATAACATGCAACAAAATGGAATAATATGGGGGGAAAAAAGGAATTGTAAAAAGCTAACTTTAGCACATATTAATTCTAGACATTTGAAGATTCAAAAGTAATGTCAAGACAGTTAGATCAATATCTCTAATATTGTTATTGTTAAAATAATAAATAAATAGATATATTATCATAGACAGAGACAAATATTGATGTTAATTTTAGACTCTTTTAAACAAAAAATTTAAAATTTAATCTACCAACTTTTATTAATTATTTTCCTTAAGTATAAAAAAAAACTCAACAATATTACATATTTGGGGATCATATAGCGCTAGATTAAGAAGCCAAAAAAAAATTCTACCAATACAAAAGAAAAAAATTATAAGAGGAGAAAAATAAACTCAAGCATTTGAAAAGGAAAAGTGATGGGTAGTAGTTTGTGTAAGATGATTAAATATATATTTATATCTATATAATATGATTCCATAATTTTATTTTAATTTAATTTTATATTAATTTTTTTTACTTTAAATTTCACTTTTATCTTTTAACTTACAAAAACCAATCAAACATTTTTTTTCCAAACGCTGATGATTCTTAATAGAAAGTCTTATGTGACTCTTCAATAACTTAGCTTAGACAATCTCTTGCAACTTAAACTCAACCTATCATAATATTTTTCCTATCACCACCAAAACACTGCATTTTAGGAGGAATTTGTTAAGTATATTGACAATGTTTGAGAAAGGAAAACATTTGGTTGATTTTTGTAAATTAACAAAAGAAAAATATAGATTAGAGATGGAAAACTGCCTCTAATATTAGGAATATCTATCTCCATATATCTTTGAAACATATCAAATTTCTTTTCTAAAAAGGACGTCCCTGAATATGAGACCAAAAATAGAAAAACTTAAAACTTTAATTTGAGATGAAATTTTCTATCTCTAAAAGCACTTGTCTCTGAATAAATTATAATTAAACAAAAGGAACATTAATTTTAAAGACAAAGTTTTCCCTCCCACAACAACCTGCTTCAATTTGGAGAAAGAAAATTCTAAATTTTGTTCTTCAAACAAAATATGTGCATATACATATGCATATAACAGGCCGACCCCACTTAATAGGAAAAGGCTTTGTTATTGTTGTATACGTATGCATATAGCAGTGATTTTGACCACTGCTAAATGTCAAATAACCTTCAATTAGCACACAGTTAAGTGTCTAGTATTTATATAGTTGCATTACGTTTCGAGCATCCAAGTTAAAAACAAAATAATGTCAATGCAGTCATTGAATCTGTACTGGCCATTTTGCCCTAGAATATCTATCTACGACTTCAACATAGCCATTTGCACACAAAAAATCTAGGAATGAACCGATGAATCTTCATCAGTATGCTTGAACCTTTCGAAAATCCCTTTATCACTGATGCTCTCTGTCTTCAATTTGTTTAGACTCCCAACATAACCAACACTAGACATCCTTAAACAATAACAACAACAACAACACCAACAAGCATTTTTCTACTAGGCAAAGTTCACTACATGGATTAAACAACACTATAAAATTTTATTGTGAATTATTTCTATAAACTAATTATTTAAATCTAAATCCTTCTTCATAATTTTGCTTACAATTTTTCTTAGTCTCTCTTCACCTTAAACTATTGAACTACTCTACATCTAATCTATTCTTTTTACTGGGGCTTCTATAAGTCTTTTCTACATATGTCAAAATAATTTGAGACACAATTCTACAATTTTTTGACAATAGATGTGATTTCAACTTTCTTTCTAATACGTTCATTTCTAATTCTATCTTATATGATATATTCATTCATCCAACGCAATATTCTTATCTCTACAACATTCAACCTATTCTCTTGTTCATTATTTATTGTCTAATACTCAGTCCATGTCATAAAAATTCGACAAAGTTTTACATTGACTGTCGACTGACTAACACAACCCTCCTCTTTTTCCGAGCTTGAGACCAGCTATGACAAATAAAATTCGTCATAGGCTGTCGACTGCCTAACACAACCCTCTTCTTGTTCATTATTTATTGTCTAATACTCAATCCTATACAATATTACAAGTTTTATAATTGTGCAGTAAAATTTACACTTAAACTTAAGTAATACTATTCTATCATAAATAATACTTAAATCACTTTTCCATTTCATTCATCTTACTTAAATTTTAAAGTTTACATCTTCCTCCATTTTCTTATCATGTACCGAAGACAAAAATATGAATATCAAATATGCACACACTTATTTAAAAAGAAAAAATGGAAGCTACAACACTTCAATAAAAGCACAGATTATTCAAAAACTCACTTTCTCTCCTTTCATGGTTGATATCTCTTATGACCAAAATTTTAACTGGGAAAGTTCTTGGATTTCTTAGAAGGGTTATTTAGCAAGAAATTAGGTAACAAAAAGGCATTAAAAAAAAAGCAAGTTGAAATCGCAGCAAAGGTTGTCTACAAACTTGCACACATGGAAACGCAACATAGAATCATGGACAACTACAATTAATCATTAATATCATCCATTTAGACATTCCAATACACCAAAAAAGGAGTATACCCATATTGGATATCTATCCAATACAATACACATATCATACTCCAACATTTGTATCCAGCTTTTTTTTTTTTTTTTTGATATGTTCCAAAACATTTCAAAATGGACCAATATATTTCAAATGTACCGAAACAGCTCCAAAAGAGCTCAACAACTTATAAGGGACCTTAGTGTTGTGAATAGATATGAAACGTGACATTTAATTTGAATTAGAAACTCTAGTTTTAATTTGTTTTATGCTCTTATTTATAACTTGTTATGTATATTTTTTTTTAACATTTGAAATGCTTGTTTAAGACTTATTTTTTTAATGTTATTTACTTTTTCATGTGTTAATTTATGTGTGTGTGTGTGTACGCACACATAAACCCTTGTACTTATATCCTAAAATTTTGGAAGTTATCATATTCCATGTATCATATTATATCGTACCTGATATGTGTACCTATATAGATACTTCTTAGGTATTTATGTATGTATATTTTATATATATACACTCCATCGTACTCATTTTAAAATTTTAAAAATTATCATATCTTGCACATCATATCATATTTTACCTGATACGTGTGCTCATATTGATGCTTATTAGGTGTACTGCCCATACAGCTTACTGAAGGACAGAGCACCCGGATATTGTTGGCAGATCTAACCGCTTTCTTGATGCTCCTATTGCTCATACATCATACTTATTCAACATTCACTACACAATCACAGTTAAAAAGAATACAGAATAATGAACTTACTTGAACTTTAAGAGTTTTATCAAATTGCTTCTTGAACCTGTAATAGGAAAGTATAAGGACAGAGAACAATTTTGTTGAAATTTTCCTTTTTCTACAATCAACTTATGAAGGCAATGGGTGATTCACTCATATAGCATCATTCACACAACGAAGACACTGTAAAATGTAGACAGACATGCATCAAGCCCAGACCTACTCTATAGAAGCTGAGACATTTATGGGAGTACACAATACTGAGATGTGAGAAAGCAACAGTGGAATAATGGACGAATGAACTGTGTACAAATTCCTACTAATTTAGAAATAGAATATGACAATCAATCTATTTCTCAAACTATTTTTACCAGGAAGTGAGTAAAGAATGCACATACATTATAAAGGAGGCAACTGTCAGGAAGATCAGCAAATAAGAAGGAACATGAGGTTAAACTATATCATTAAAACCAACTCCAGCAAGCAACTTGATAAAATAATCTCTTATAGATTTATAATCCTGCGTATTTATATTGAGTTAGAAACATCACAAAAATGAAACAACGTGTGTCCAAGTTAAAAACTTCAGAGCATCCAGGGATGCAGCAACTCCTCTAGTTATGTAAGAAGAAAAGTCAACTAGAAGAATAGGAGCAGTAGTCACAAGATAGATTATTCCACATGGTTACAGCTGAACAAGGGCCCACCCCACACGTATTGCGCCGTAAATTATGCTAGTAACATATACATATATATATATATATATATATGAAGAGAGATAAATTGTTGTCAATATAAGGTAGTGTAAGATTAATTTTTGATTGACACTGGTGTCAATTGATCATTCTGATTCTTATGTAAATAATTTATGTTAATTAATAAAAAGTATATATAAGAATCGCACAGGAAAAAATTATATATAATTAAGAATTGCATTATCTCAAAATATAAAGTGTTTGTCCTACCAAACAAAATTGTAAAATGTTTCTATATGATATGTTTCTTTTCATAAATTTTTGTTTATTTTTTGTTTTTCTGGCGCTCCTTTTCACTAAGGTTGGAAATTTTAGCTGGGCTATGTCACTCTGATCAGCCTCGGTCTGTTATGGTTAGGTAAGTTAGTCATTGACCGAGCATTAGAATGAATTTGGATAAATCCCAATGTAAATATTTGGAGATGGGACTGGGTCGGGGTATGTATGCACCATTCCCAAAAAACCCTCAAAATATATGGATGTGTAATTTTTTTTATATATTAGCATTTATTACTTGGTAGCCATTTTTGTCAATCTATGCCCATATGCCATGCTATATATACACTCCATCGTACTCATTTTAAAATTTTAAAAATTATCATATCTTGCACATCATATCATATTTTACCTGATACGTGTGCTCATATTGATGCTTATTAGGTGTACTGCCAATACAGCTTACTGAAGGACAGAGCACCCGGATATTGTTGGCAGATCTAACCGCTTTCTTGATGCTCCTATTGCTCATACATCATACTTATTCAACATTCACTACACAATCACAGTTAAAAAGAATACAGAATAATGAACTTACTTGAACTTTAAGAGTTTTATCAAATTGCTTCTTGAACCTGTAATAGGAAAGTATAAGGACAGAGAACAATTTTGTTGAAATTTTCCTTTTTCTACAATCAACTTATGAAGGCAATGGGTGATTCACTCATATAGCATCATTCACACAACGAAGACACTGTAAAATGTAGACAGACATGCATCAAGCCCAGACCTACTCTATAGAAGCTGAGACATTTATGGGAGTACACAATACTGAGATGTGAGAAAGCAACAGTGGAATAATGGACGAATGAACTGTGTACAAATTCCTACTAATTTAGAAATAGAATATGACAATCAATCTATTTCTCAAACTATTTTTACCAGGAAGTGAGTAAAGAATGCACATACATTATAAAGGAGGCAACTGTCAGGAAGATCAGCAAATAAGAAGGAACATGAGGTTAAACTATATCATTAAAACCAACTCCAGCAAGCAACTTGATAAAATAATCTCTTATAGATTTATAATCCTGCGTATTTATATTGAGTTAGAAACATCACAAAAATGAAACAACGTGTGTCCAAGTTAAAAACTTCAGAGCATCCAGGGATGCAGCAACTCCTCTAGTTATGTAAGAAGAAAAGTCAACTAGAAGAATAGGAGCAGTAGTCACAAGATAGATTATTCCACATGGTTACAGCTGAACAAGGGCCCACCCCACACGTATTGCGCCGTAAATTATGCTAGTAACATATACATATATATATATATATATATATGAAGAGAGATAAATTGTTGTCAATATAAGGTAGTGTAAGATTAATTTTTGATTGACACTGGTGTCAATTGATCATTCTGATTCTTATGTAAATAATTTATGTTAATTAATAAAAAGTATATATAAGAATCGCACAGGAAAAAATTATATATAATTAAGAATTGCATTATCTCAAAATATAAAGTGTTTGTCCTACCAAACAAAATTGTAAAATGTTTCTATATGATATGTTTCTTTTCATAAATTTTTGTTTATTTTTTGTTTTTCTGGCGCTCCTTTTCACTAAGGTTGGAAATTTTAGCTGGGCTATGTCACTCTGATCAGCCTCGGTCTGTTATGGTTAGGTAAGTTAGTCATTGACCGAGCATTAGAATGAATTTGGATAAATCCCAATGTAAATATTTGGAGATGGGACTGGGTCGGGGTATGTATGCACCATTCCCAAAAAACCCTCAAAATATATGGATGTGTAATTTTTTTTATATATTAGCATTTATTACTTGGTAGCCATTTTTGTCAATCTATGCCCATATGCCATGCTATAT
This sequence comes from Erythrophleum fordii, assembly GCA_032878935.1. Classification (NCBI taxonomy): domain Eukaryota; kingdom Viridiplantae; phylum Streptophyta; class Magnoliopsida; order Fabales; family Fabaceae; genus Erythrophleum; species Erythrophleum fordii. The sequence goes on along the minus strand of JAVQMF010000054.1, from coordinate 21,559,178 downwards.
ATACACTCCATCGTACTCATTTTAAAATTTTAAAAATTATCATATCTTGCACATCATATCATATTTTACCTGATACGTGTGCTCATATTGATGCTTATTAGGTGTACTGCCAATACAGCTTACTGAAGGACAGAGCACCCGGATATTGTTGGCAGATCTAACCGCTTTCTTGATGCTCCTATTGCTCATACATCATACTTATTCAACATTCACTACACAATCACAGTTAAAAAGAATACAGAATAATGAACTTACTTGAACTTTAAGAGTTTTATCAAATTGCTTCTTGAACCTGTAATAGGAAAGTATAAGGACAGAGAACAATTTTGTTGAAATTTTCCTTTTTCTACAATCAACTTATGAAGGCAATGGGTGATTCACTCATATAGCATCATTCACACAACGAAGACACTGTAAAATGTAGACAGACATGCATCAAGCCCAGACCTACTCTATAGAAGCTGAGACATTTATGGGAGTACACAATACTGAGATGTGAGAAAGCAACAGTGGAATAATGGACGAATGAACTGTGTACAAATTCCTACTAATTTAGAAATAGAATATGACAATCAATCTATTTCTCAAACTATTTTTACCAGGAAGTGAGTAAAGAATGCACATACATTATAAAGGAGGCAACTGTCAGGAAGATCAGCAAATAAGAAGGAACATGAGGTTAAACTATATCATTAAAACCAACTCCAGCAAGCAACTTGATAAAATAATCTCTTATAGATTTATAATCCTGCGTATTTATATTGAGTTAGAAACATCACAAAAATGAAACAACGTGTGTCCAAGTTAAAAACTTCAGAGCATCCAGGGATGCAGCAACTCCTCTAGTTATGTAAGAAGAAAAGTCAACTAGAAGAATAGGAGCAGTAGTCACAAGATAGATTATTCCACATGGTTACAGCTGAACAAGGGCCCACCCCACACGTATTGCGCCGTAAATTATGCTAGTAACATATACATATATATATATATATATATATGAAGAGAGATAAATTGTTGTCAATATAAGGTAGTGTAAGATTAATTTTTGATTGACACTGGTGTCAATTGATCATTCTGATTCTTATGTAAATAATTTATGTTAATTAATAAAAAGTATATATAAGAATCGCACAGGAAAAAATTATATATAATTAAGAATTGCATTATCTCAAAATATAAAGTGTTTGTCCTACCAAACAAAATTGTAAAATGTTTCTATATGATATGTTTCTTTTCATAAATTTTTGTTTATTTTTTGTTTTTCTGGCGCTCCTTTTCACTAAGGTTGGAAATTTTAGCTGGGCTATGTCACTCTGATCAGCCTCGGTCTGTTATGGTTAGGTAAGTTAGTCATTGACCGAGCATTAGAATGAATTTGGATAAATCCCAATGTAAATATTTGGAGATGGGACTGGGTCGGGGTATGTATGCACCATTCCCAAAAAACCCTCAAAATATATGGATGTGTAATTTTTTTTATATATTAGCATTTATTACTTGGTAGCCATTTTTGTCAATCTATGCCCATATGCCATGCTATCAATGTGAATTATCTATTTCAAAAAGCAAGCAATTCAAAGTAATAAAACTGAATATGCTATCAATGGAACTTTGTTGGATAATTAAAAAGCCAACACGAAAATAAATTTAATGTTACAAAGATGAAAATATTGCGTTATAAGTAAACATACTAAATAAGATAGAATTAGAAATGAATACATTAGAGAGAAAGTTAAAGTCGCATTGATAGTGGAAAAAATTATATAATCGCGTCTTAGATGTTTTGGACATATATGGAGAAGACCTATAGAACCTATGGAAACTCTAGTAAAGAAAGTAGATTGAATAGAAAGTAGTCTAATAATTAGAGGTAGAAGAAAATAAAAAAAAAATTATAAGTAAAATCATTAAGAAAGATTTAAACTTAAACAGTTTATCTAAAAACATGATTCATCACAGAACTTTATGGCATTGCCTAATTCATGTAACCGACCCCACCTAATGGGAAAAGACTTGTTGTTGTTGTTGTTCGTTGTTATGCTATCAATGGGACTTACCCCTTTAGGAAACCTTAACAACCAATCCAAGTTAATAAAACTAAGAAAATGTGATTGCAAATACTACTTGAGAAAACTTCTAAGTAATCTATTCAAGGTAATAAAACTGAACATACAGAAAGTAAACAGGCTAGATAATATGTACATGAATAAACAAGAATAATATCTTTCAAATTCCCAACCATATCCATTTCTCAAGTTATGCCTAACAAGTAAAAACATATTATACATCCAATAAAGATTTATTTATCAAATTCTTCCAAATTTCAAACTATATTTAATTAAAAACTACTATTAATTTAGATATAATATCCTAATAACAAACTCTAACATCATTGAATAAGAGACCAAAATAACCTCAATTTTAAAAGATAAAAGACCAAAGTAAAATTGTCAAATTTTGTGCAATGAACTCATGCCACTTACTATAAACATTGTGTAGTCATTTCTTATTAATATTATTATTTTTCAATGCTAATTCAATTTTATCTTCTTGCATGGCAGTTCATACAGGAAACAACTCCACGTTGTTATAAGGTTCCTGATTATACATTTATACTACATTAGGCGGTTATGTCTAAGTTAAATACCAATCCAAAAAATATATCTCCATTTCTTGAGCATGCCACCATTTTGGTAGCCATATGCTGTAAGTTTGATTGCACAATTTAAACTTCAAAGTGAATAGACTTACCTTTCCATCACTAGAACATTTGGTCCACTAATTGGAATTATCGTCGTTGTGCTGCTACTCATAATCTTAATGCCGTTTTTGGGCATAATCAAATCCATCATATGGATTCTCTTCAATAGTGGATGCTAGCTGCAACCACGTCATTCCAATACTCTAGTACATATGAAACTATAAACAATACTTTTATGAAGATACAAGTCATTCTCCTAATTTAAAAGAAAATGCTCACCAGTTTGGAACCATGTCATTCCAAGAAATTATCCAATGCCTTTGTCACATATTCTCTAGTACATATGAAACTACAAGATTAATTTTACGAAGACGCAAGTCACTCTCCTAATTTAGAAGAAAATGTCTCACCGTTTGAAATTGAATTAGCCACTAAATAAATAATATATGAATAAGTTTAGGTTAAATTTTTCTTTTGGTCCCTTATAGTTTAAAAATTTGTAATTCATTACTTATGGCTCAAAGAATTTTTAACTTAATCTCTACCTTTATTTAGTCAATATTTCGTTAAACTTTATTGATGTAACCAACTACTTGTCATATTGACAATCTAAAAATGCATGATTTATGATAAAAGTAGATGATAAAGTGAAATTAATTCATGTATATACATATATATGGCTTGCAAAGGAACCTGTTTTAATTGCCTTTGAAATTAACTCACAAAAAGGTTATATCACATGCCACAAGTGTGAGTTAATTTTATATTACCATCGATTTTTATCATAATTATGCATATTTAGAATGACAAAATGGCATATAATTAGCAATATCAATAAAATTTAACAAAATACTAAAGGTAAAAATTAAATTAAAATTGTTAGAGCTATAAGCACTCAATTACAAATTTTTAAACAATAAGGACAAAAAGACAAATTTAACTTAGACTTATTAATATATTACATATTTATTCAATGGCTAATTCAACTTCAGATAGGTGAACCATTTTTTTCTAAACCAGGAAAGTGACTTGTTTCTTTGTGAAAGTATCGACTTATAGTTTCATATGTATTGAAAAACATGTGATGAGGGCACTGAATAATTTCTTGATAGAAGGGACCTATAGGTTAAAACTGTATCCTAAAACCAACTCCAGCAAGCAACCTGATAAGATAATCTCTTTTAGATTCATAATCCTGAGTATTGATTGAAAGTTAGAAACATCAAAAAAATGATACAAAGTGTGTCCAAGTGATCATCAATTACCTAGTCTTCTTCTCTTCACTTTCACACTCTCAAAGCATCCATGGCTGCAGCAACTTCTCGTTACCTAGAGAAGAAAAATCAACTAGAAGAATAGAAGCAGTTACTGCAAGATAGATACTCCACACGGTTAGAGCTGAACAGGGGCCCACCCCACATGTATTATGCCATAAATAGTGATACTAGAGTGTACGATTTTTTATTTGGTCATTCTGCTTGTTCACATTTACATTTTTTTTTTTTTTTTACTTTTCAAAAATCGGGAAATCCATAGGCATACAAATAGCAAAAAGAATATTACAGCAAGACTGCTCCTCCCAAAAAATTAGAAGAAAAGTGACAGCAAGATGAAGATCTAAGCTATGGTGCAGAAATTTTAAAGGTTTTGGGTGAGCTTGGTTGTCTAAGAATAAATAAGAGATATAAAGAAGGTGTGATTCCACCATCCATGAAAGGCCCAAATAGGGGCAGTCCCGGGTGCTATATATTTTATGCGCTCCTTATTGCACGGATATTTCTAGCACTTGGTGTAACAGAGAGAAGCTCAAAGATCACTAACAAAATAAGTTCTTGTCAGTATCAAGCTACTAGTGAGCAAAACTTATCAAACACAAGAATATCATAACATAAAACCTTAGATTAGATCAATAGAAATTAGCGAGTATAGAACAAAATCTTCATTCTCACTAGATAAGCAATACACATTGAGTTTCAAACCCCTAAACCTAACCTTTACAATATTTATAGTTTTATACCATATATAACCAAATTGAAATAGTGGACAACAACACTATTCTTCCAATACAAACACCATAAGGGCAAACAAAATGCTCAATGCTGAAAGTGCCACATGTTTGGCCCCCTACACTTAAAAGTTATTTATGCTCCAAGAATTACGAACTCCACTCCTTTTTAAGACGCTTAAAGATTTCCTGAACCAGCAGGAAAAGAAAAACTGAGCTCCAAATCTCCAAATCATCAAATGGAATGATGAATCCGGTAAAATTCAACATCCAAATCCACCGGTCAACAAAGCAATTAAGCAAATCGATCAAGACCAAAATGAAAGCATAGACAAAATCTAAGATTTACATAAACCTTGAAAAATAAAAAAGAGAGGGCATATAGCATGATCAGGTGGTGAAGATTTTGAGAAAGCTGCCGTGAGAGCAAATGAGAGAAACGCTGAGAAAAATATATTAGACAGAAGCAGAGAACGAATCAGGCAGAAAGCGAAAAAAGTGATATGTCAACAAACAAAATTGTACAAAAATAGAACAAATTTTTTGGGAGAAAATCTTGGAAATTGAAAAATCGTACCTTGTGCTTTGGGAACGGGTCTTCACTCCTGGTCCTCTCCTAAAGTGAACTTAATGCTACATGTCTTCAAGAAAACTACGGCTTAGCTACGAGGCTTTGAGCAAATTTGGCCGCCGGAGGAGAGAATAAGGGATCAGAGATCGATTAAGAGCTTCACAGTCAGCAAACTTAGGATTCGGCTCAGATTTGAGCTTTGCAGCCGCGACCATCGAGAGCTCCAGCAACAACCTTCAATGAACGAACCGCGATGACTGAAGGCCCCGAGGCGAGCTTCGAATGACGGTGATCGAGCTTCGACGGCGAAATGGGGAAGCGAAAGTGCGGGAATACGAATTCAGATAAATTCGCGTGGAATTCGAATCACTTCACTCGGTTGCCAACATGGATTGTCCTGATTTAGACGGCGTCGACTGAATTTTTTTAATTTATTTTAACAATTTTTTTAAAAAAATAAAATACAAAATAATAATAATTTTTAACTATAAATTTTAAAAAATATGATTGAAATTAAAAAATAAAAATAAAAATAAATTTTTAATTTAGATCATTTAAATTAAATTCAGATAATTCACTCCTTTAGTTAAGGGGATTAAAATTCGCTTGAATACTGTATCAATGTTTTAAAGGAATTTCAGAAATCTATTTTTTTCTGCAAAATAATATATATAAATATCTAATTACAAAATAAATTCGTTTAAAAATAAATTGGATTCGGAAAAAAATAAACAAAACAAACAAACCAATCAAAATCAAGAAAAATTAAGCTAGGCTGTAAACCCTATTTTCACTAGGCTTGTTAAAATATGAAGGGAAAAATAATTTAAAAAAAAAAGAGACAGTGAGTAAACTTTTATGATATATTTGGTTAAAAAATATAATAATAAAAGAAATATAAAATATGAGTAAATAAAATGAATAAAATAAAAAATAATTATTTTATTTTATTTTTAAAAAAATAATTTATTAAATATAAAAATATATTAAATATTATATAAATTATATAAAAAAAAATACGTTTGTAATTCTATTAATCAAATGACCCTTATAATCCAACAGAAATATCAACACGTATTGTCCGTAGGTACCATTCTACAATGACCAGAAGTCACTACCAGCATGAAAAAATGAGCTTCAGTAATTGTACTCTGCCCGTGGGCTTCTCTTGAAACGTGTTTGGATTGTCTGCTGTTGGAAGGCAACAGCATGCAGCTCCTGTTGGATGATACCATGTCATCGGATGCGTTGAACGGCTGTAGTCTCTCCACGACAGATGAAGTAACCAAAACACACCGTTTTACTAACCCAATGCGCACGACAGATGAAGTAACCAAAACACACCGTTTTACTAACCCAATGCGGTGTGTTTTGACATGAAAGCAGGCTGGGCATCTACAAGTGACAGACGTTCGATTTTTCATATTGTTTTGCCATCTGGAGGTTGATCTGCAGAAGAGACCCACAAAAGCACTAATGCAACAGATGCAACAACTATCCAAGGACAATATCTTCCTCATCAAATCCTTGAAGACGCCGACCTTGAATATCAGAAACTGTATCAACACAATGGTCTCTCGGTGCCCGAGCTTCAAAGTGATGAAGAAGCAGTTGACCAATTGAAATGTTTGCTAAAGCAAATTGGGGAAAGTCATATACTATAGGTGTTGGACGATATTTGGCATAGATCAGAATCTCTTGTTGATAAATTTGTGTTGCAGATGTCAGACTACAAGATTTTAGTGGCTTCGATTTTGCAATTCAAAAATTCAGCACTCTATACTTCTTGAAACCCCTTCGGGATTTGGATGCTATGAAGCTTTTCCACCACTCAACACATCTAAAGGAGAGCAGCTCTAATATTTTAATGGTATTATGATAGAGGTGCTTTCTATTATTTTAAAAGAAAAGAATTGGGATTTGAATTCTAATATGCGGCTCATTTTGTGGATTACTTAAAAAGGGCTACATTTTGGAGTGCAATGGCATCCAATTTGACAAATCAATCTCGTAATATTCTTGGCACCTGTGACCGTCTTCATGGAAGGTGTCAAATTTACCCTTGTATACCTTCAATCTGCTATATCTTAATGGTTAAAATTAATGTAGATTTGTTGTTAATACAGTGGCGGTCAAAAAATGTTTTCTGGTGTTGATCTTACTAATCTGTAATCATGTCATCTTTTTTAACAGGGGTTAAATGTTAGACAAGTATACATTAGATCTCTTCTTGTTGCACTCTATTTCCATGCATATAAGCTCAGGAAGCGGCCGTTCAGTGAAGAAGAATGCAGAGCATCGATGACACAGAAAAATGGCGGAGCTCCTCTTTGTGTACATCATCGCAAGTTTGGCTTTAATAACCTTTCATGCAGCTTAACCAATGGAAGTATCATATGACAAAACAATCAGAAAAATGACGCGTTTCTCACCTCCATATGCCCAGCCTGCTTTCCTTTCAAAACGCACCATATTGAGTTAGTAAAATGGTGCGTTTTGGTTGCTTTATCTGCTGTGGAAAGACTGCAGCAGTTTGACGCATCCAACAGCAAGAATTCACCCAATAGGAGCTGCATGCTGTTGTCTTCCAACAGTAGACGATCCGAACCCTCTTGAGACACTCGCTATTATCTATTATGGCAAGTTGTTTTTCTTCTTTATCATTTTGGAAGAGTATTAGCAAGTAGGAATATTGAACTTTCACTTTGGTATCATTTGAGAGGACTTTTCAGAAACTGGCATCTTCTTGAGCATGCATAATGGTTAACCCAAAATAATGTGTACTTAGAAAATAAACATAACAGAACAGAAGAGAGAGACAGTAATTATAGTAGCTATACTTATGTATCACCATCAATGTACTAGAGATTTTATATGATGCATTCCCCCTCTATTAGCAAACTATTTAATTAGGTTCAATATACACCTCCGTCCAGGGGCAGGTACCAGTGCCACATTTTCCCTTGTATTATATTTTCACCTCTAAAATATTTCCTCTCAAATTGACAGATTTCTGTAGTGTCATTAGCTATTTAGATATAACTAAATTTTCAAGTCTTTAAATATTTTAATTTTTAATTTTTGAAACATCTTTCTTTCTTATTATTTTTTTGAAAAAATTAGTTATAGATACCTAGATACTAAATTAATTATTCCAAAAACCTTATTTTTCTAATTTATCATGAATGAATAAAGGATCAACAGTATAGCATGCTCTTACCAACATATACTTAATGAAAGGACGAAAAGTTATTGTTGTGAATAAGAAATTTACTCATTTATCTTTTTAATATTACTTATTTAAATTAGGTATATTATTAAGCAAGTCTTAATCATTTTAACTTCGTTGTAGCTACTTTATTACTTTTTTCTTTTAATAAGTATAATAAGATAATGTTAAAATTTTAATAGTTATCATATATACTTCATAATGTTATTTAAGCTTCTAATAATTACTACTTACTTTTACAAATTGAGATACTATTTCTCACTCATGATAGTACCTTAAAAAAAAGAAACAGATAACTCTCAATTAAGAATAAGTAATAGTTGCGAAGTATATATAATAAATATTAGAATTTTAATAATATCTTATTGTAGGTATTAAAAGCAAAAGTTACGAATTTGCTGTGGTGAAATTAAAATCATTAAAACTTGGGAGTAAAATCCCTAAACTCAACAAGTAATATTAGGAAAATAAATCAGTAAATTTATTGTTCATGACAACAAATTTTGGTCATCTTACTAAGAGTATCTTGATAAGAATATGTTACACTTTTGGTATTTTAGTTTTTCCCAATAAATTAAAAACATAAGGTTTCTAGAAATAATTAATTTAGTTTTTTAATATCTATTAATAATTTTCTTTTACTTTTTTCAGTTAAACATGATATTGATTTTTTTTATGCTAACTTTTTTATTTTATTTTATTTGGTACAATAATGCTAACTCTTTTTTACTTTTGGACCATATACGCAAAAAGGTCTTTTAACTTCAAGTTTATAATTCAAAGAATATATTTTAACAAATTGTTTTGCATATTTTTGTTATTCCAATATTTTTAATCTAGTCCATGCTTTCACATCATCAATCTCAAAGGCCTTAAAAAATATAAAGGAAAAACACATGAATAATTTACTATGTAAAGTACAAAATAGTTTGATATTGATATAAGATTCACTTTTCTGATCAATTGAAATAAATTATGCAGTCTTTGTAAAAGAAGGAGGTTTAGATTTTAAGGAGGTACACTATTCAAATATGGCTTTGGTGGCCAAACAGACTCATATTGATTAAGCCAAATTAGAGCCATTAAAATAGGTCAAATTTATTCGACCAGTGTATTTAACCCACTATTTTAGGAGCCTGTATTTAGATTTTGTCAATCTGTATAATTTTACAATCATGTTGACCTAATTCATTTAATGCGTTGGTTAGATGAACTAACTTATATAACTTGACTCTTTTTTTTTAATTAATCAATTATTTAAAATTGGGATGATATTTTGACATTTGTTATAAGAAATGACTCTACTTTAAGACAATATTCAAATGTTTTTAATGAAGAAATTTGAAAATTTTCATCACTTAACTTACTTTGTTCTAGTTGTTTGATGAGATTTGAATTAGTTAAGTAGTTATTTTTATTTAATAGTTAAAGTTTTGATGAATTGTTTAAATGTTTAAAATTTAAATTTAATTATTTGAGATAATTGTTTGAATTTGGGCAAGTCAAATTAAAGTTTTTGACTTGTTTAAAATAGGTGGGTTAAACGAACCAGCCCATTAATTAGACAAACCAAAAACATAATAATAAGCATATCAATCGTAGTAAGAAAACACATGCTTGGACCACCCATGAAACTTATGAGTGCATGAAAAAAGAGGGGGAAATGTAGACTTTGAGTTGTCTAATTTACTTGAAAAGAATAAAACTTGTAACACTAGAAGAAGCAAATGAGGTTTTTTGAGCCTAATGCTATTTTTATAAGCAAAAATTGACCCAATTTCCATTCAACCAAAAGAACTATGTTCAAATCCAATATATACATGGAAATTGTGACCATTGAAATTGACTCTGAGGTTTTTTTAAAATTTCTAAGCAAAATGGGGCAATGATTCATGCAATAATTGGGTAATTATTTGTTAGTTAGATGTAATGATTTTTAATATTTAACATTTAATAATATTAGTAAGGTAATATGTGATAATAATTATTAATAATTTAGTAATTATTGAAGTAATTATTGACATATCAAATAAATAAAGATAAAATAATGAAGAAAATTATATGAAGATGTAGTTAAAAAATTAGTTTGTGAAAAATTAGAATAATATCTAATGCTCTTTTACTATTCAATGATATAATACTACATTTGTAATTAATTGAATTAATATCACTGAGTTTATATTCCACAATACACAAAAATAAATTTCCCAATTATATACATAAAATAGTGGTTTCCATTGCTACAATGAACTTATCGCCTTTCATGTTCACATGTTTGATCGGGCCCTTTACATGAATTCTCTTTTTATGTGAACTATGCCCAAAATGTCACGCATTTCTCATATTTGGAAATTGACAAAGTAGAACAGATCACCTAATGTTCATGATAACACAATGTTTTTCTGCAAGCTCTATCTTAGCTACACATTAGTAAAAGTTTAGGCCTTTCAAACCCTTTTCTTTTATAAGCTTATATTTCTTTCTTAGGTCTATCTTGACTCGTGTCCAATAAATGTCATCCAAAACTGTATCATGTTTTGGATGTTTGTTAGATACTATAGTTTGGTTTTATTTTGTAAGTCAAGTATGCATCTATGTTCATGATGTACCTATCACAGGAAAATAAATTTGTAAATTCATAATTCAAAATTTTTATGATTTCTTTCACATAAATACACCATTTTAAGGCCTAAAAAAAACCCTAACTTAGCAAATTATATATTAAAATGAAACTAATGAATTTAAGGATTTTTATAGACAAAAACCAACTTAAAATTCCTTGGAACACAACCCTTCACACTACTCATAGGATTTTGGTGCAAAAAAAACTCAAAAAAAAAGTAAAAGGGGGAAGGATGCCACACGCATTGCCCTCCAAGGCGTTGTCAGCAACAATGATTGCTTTGTTGGCTCCCTCTTGGCTTCCTATCTCCATTAGTACCCTTGGCTAGCCAAGTGGCAGTGGGAATGAGCCACAAGTGCCACCCCTAAGAGTGGTCCTTGCACTTTATCTTTAACCTTTAAAAAGCTTATAAGTTTCAAAATTCCAAATTTTTAGTGTGCAAGAGGCCAACTTTGAAGTTTTGTATCTTACTCATTTTTCATCTATTTTTCAATCATGTAACGTTTGCACCTAATGATACTTTGCGTTAGGAATGCAAGCACTCCAAAGCGAGCTATTTGATCATTATTTTTCTAAAAATTAAAGTTGTGATGTCTTTTTAATAGATGCTCTACTTTTTTCTTAATTTTTTTTTTACACAAGTTCCTCTCTATATAGTTTTGTACAGCATGAATTGTGTGGCCTATAATGGTCTTTACAATTTTCTACCCTCAATAGTCTCTAAAGTCCAAATTTTGAACTTTTTACAATTCATCACAATTTATAGAAAATACTTAAAATTCAACATAAACAACATGCACATACCATAAATCAAGCCAATTAAGCTTTGGTACTAATGAAAGTAAAATAATTGGGTTTAGGACACTTGCTCGTAGTGGATAAATCTTTAATGTCACTTCTCCACATGATATGATTGTAGTCACTAGTTTGATTTTCATCTTGTTTCACAATAGAAACACCAAATACCAAAGATGATGAAAAGGAAGGGAGAAATTTTTGCTTTTGTATTTTCTCTTTTGTTTCTTTCCACACAATTTAACACATGCTCTTTTTGCATGTTAAAAAGTTGTTTTTTTTAATTGTCAATTTTCCTTTTTATTTGTAACCCATTTATTGGCAAAAAATTTTTAAATTCAAATTAAAAATAATTTGAATATTAATTAATTAAATTGATCACCAATAATTAGTTAATTAATTAATTTCTTTAGGTTATATTAATGGATTGGGGTTAACCCATTACGGGTAGCCTAATAATCCAACACTTTTGCTATAGTTAAAAAGTGTTTTGGTCAATTTCTTATAACATGATTTGTCTCATATTTGCTTTCACTTTGTTTTTTTTTTTTTTTGCCTCACCAATTCACTTCATTTACTTACTCTTATTTCATCCAATGTGCTAAATTGTTTTATATATAATTATTATATCAAGTGCACATTTCCACACTTCCTTTTAATGTGTATATGATAAATTATACACAATAAAGGAAGCAATAGAAGGAAACATTATCACCTCTATTTTCTAACCAATGCATATACTGCAGCGATGCTGATCCAGACATAAAGAAATGAAGCATCAAATGGTGATTCTAATAGGATAACCTGAAGAAAGGTTTTATATTTAAAGGCATCACTTAGTGTAGTCTTGCTACTCTTCTCCTATATTTGAAGGCAAGTTTTGGGAAAATTATTAAATAAATAAATACTCCCTCCGGTCTTTTTTATTAGAGACAAAATATTATTTTACTAGTATTAAGAAAAATAGTTAATATCAGTTTAACTTATTGATTAGGTTTAAATTTGGTAATTCTTTTTTATTTTACCTATCTTCATTTTGCATGGGAAAATGTTATATTTGTTAAGTGTATTGGGTGTAATAATAAATGAAGAGTAAAAAAAAGAATTTATTATTTATGAAGTAAAAAAAATATATCATGTTTCTTATATTTTGGAACTAAAAAAATCTCTTCAGATTTTCTTATAAAAAGGACTGGAGGTAGTAATATACATATTAAATTATTAAATTTAAAAATTTAAAAATTTTGTGTATGTTATGTGAATTTTTTTATAGATAGTGAATTTCTAGATTTTCTTTAATTCTAATACTAAGAATTATTGTGTTTTCTTTATTTTGATTTATGCATGAAAATTTAGTCAAAGATTGGCAAAATATTTTCATCACAAATGAAGCTTCCACGAAAGAATAGATAACCCCATTCTTATTTCATGTAAAGAGGCATTTGCATGCAAAAGATGAAACTAGTCAATTTTATAAATTAGGATAGTTAGGGGGTCAAATGATGGAGTTTTAATCCAAAATTTGGTTTTAAAGTAGTTAACATTTGAGGATTTATTGATGCCAAATTTCATGACTTTTAGAGATGTGTATATAATTTTATTCTTAGCTCAAAAATTGGACAAATTCTAAAATTTTCAGGAAGCAAAAGACTAGGAAGTTGTATCATAGAACCTATAGTCATGGCACCACTTGGGATAGAATGGGCAATGCAATGATAGAGAGAGTAAGGTTGCAACATCAAACCCAGAGCTATAAAAATTTTTCCATGTTTTGGATTAAGTTGAAGTTAGGATGGTGTAGCTTTATCTCTTGCTTGTCTAGAAAGGTTTAGGTATGTAGACAAGTTGGTTTTCACCACCTTGCATGCATTTATAGTTGAGCAAAGAAATTAATTAGGTTTGAAAGAAAGGACAACAAAGGACAACTAATAGGATATCATGCAAGACTAAAGAATTGTCCATGTGAGTAATTGACTAGGTAGTCTAGTAAATTAAGGAATTTAGGAAATGAATTTCAAAAATTAAAGGAGGAGAAGAATCTAAGAAAATGAAAGGGAGGTGGAGATTTGTTAAATTTCTAGAAAAGTTGAAAGAAGGAGAAGCCAAGCAACATAATTAATACATGAAGAAAAGACTACTAAAAGTTTTCTAAGCTGAACCAAGAAGTGATGTAGCCATTAAATTAACCATCAATCATCTAGAAATTTTTTTTTACCAAGAGTAGGATAAACCAAGTCTAGCTAGAAAATATTTCCACATCCAAAATAGGTACCTTAGTCAATATTACTAGGGTAGGATTTAGATTTTTATTTAAATGCAAATTATAGAGTTAATAACAGGAAATTAAGTACATCAATTAGACAAAGAAAGAAATAACAGAAGTTGTAGGAGAGGAGGCTTTTTTTGAAATTATGTTAGGATGTGATTAAAATTGGATGATATTGAAATCTGAATTTTTGAAAGAATAAGCATCCAAAGGGCAAAAGATGTTGCAAGATTTAAAGTTGAGGAAGGAATCTTCATAAAATGAAAATCACATGCTTATAGTGAATTGTGAAGAGCATTACACAAGCCTTTTGGATGTGGAGTGCAAACACTTTAAGTGGTTCACCTAACTATTGGAAAAGTTTAACAAATGTGAAAAAATTTAGGATGGCCTCAGAATATTTAAAACAACCAAAGATGGGCTTATTATATAGTGTCAATAGGGAGATCAATGCTTAGAGAATATAGTAAAAATTAAAGATAAAATTCTTCAATAAATAAATTATGGGATTAACGAAAAAGAAAAGGACTTTATGATATTTGGAAGAAATTATATATATAGTAAATGTGTATGTATTGTAAAAATTAGGTTTGTTAGAATTTAGTAGGATTGGCTTAATCCAAAACAATACCTAATTCAAACTTATGCCTTAAAAGTTAAGATAAGGTACCCCTTGACTAAATTATAAGAGGAAAAGGCCAAGGAAGTTTAGGAAGACAAAACCAAGTCGAACTTTGGGACCACCTCATGCATGTTTTATACACTTTATCTAAAGCCTGTAAATACCCATGCAACCTATCACATGTCAACAAAGCTAAAGAGAACAAAGTGAGAGAGAGAGAGAGAGAGAGAGAGAGAGAGAGAGAGAGAGAGAGAGAGAGAGAGAGTGTGTGTGTGTGTGTGTGTGTGTGTGTGTGTGTGTGTGTGAAGGTTTCGGCCAAGAGAAGGCGAAAACAGAAAGAAAGAGAAATTTAGGTAAAAATAACTTATCCTTACTCACTTTGTCTCATATCCATAAAACAAGATGTAGTGCATGTTAGGAAAAGTTTTCAAGTCTTAGTTGCATGCCATTATCACACCATGTGCACCACCTGGCATAAAAAGTTTGGTAATCATGTTTTATATCCCATCATATGTGAAGGTAGATGTAGCTAACTCCATATAGTTAAACGAGGATTAGGAAAAGAATTTAAGGTTAAGATGTAGATGACTTAGGTTTGCTTAATTATGTTAATATGTGGTTGATGGAAAAATTATAATATAAGGTTGACTTAGTTAATTAATTGATATGTAGTTGATGAAAAATGATAATTGATATATAATTGACTTAGGCTTAAGAAAAGTCATCATTTGACACTTGATTGCATGTGTAGCCATTAGGTGAATTTCATGGTTGGTATTTGTGCATGATTTTTGTGCAACATATGCTTACTTTGACTATCAGGTGTTTTTATTTCTTTAGTAAACTCCATGGAACCATTAAATATAAGATATTATACATACATACATACACACATACATACACACATAATTTTGAAATTTATGACTATAAAGAAGTCAAAATAAAAGTTGACATTTTATTAAGATATGAACCTAGACTTTAAAAATATTTCTATGTATCAAACTTCATCTATGCTAATGGTTTCTACTTGATTATAAAATGTTGACCATTTTGGACTTGATCACAGCATAAAAACATGGACTTTTAACTAAAAGTATGGAAAAATTACAAGGACTTATAACATGTTAAAAATGGCAATAAAACAATGAGTTAATTTTTCATGTGAAATTTGCCATTTTGGAATAATTTGCATGTATAGTAGAGCAATCCATGCATGTTGCATTGTTCACATGATTTTTGTGATTTTTCATAAATAAAATATTTTTATAATGCTATGTTTTGAGTAATTGTGGGTAAATGCAGCAAAAGGAAAATTTAAGAAAATATTTTTATAATGATATGGACCTCAAAAGGGAAGGGCTCATTGTTTGTATGATTTTCTATAGATTCACTCCGAGGACGCCTCGTAGAAAATGGAAGTTTATATGATGTTGCAAATGGATGATGATAAGCATATGACTAACATGCCAATTATATGACTTAAGTTTACTCATGGATATCACTATTGAACCAATCCCATGGTTAGGAAAGGAAATTCCTATCCCAACATGGATTTGGATCGCAGGGGTGGAGTGAAGATAGTGTATCTACAGACTAAGGAATAAGTAAATAGGAAATTATGTAATTCCTTACGTTTATCATGATGTGCATGAAATTTTCATATGATAGTTTGTACATTATGGACCCTGTAGTGTTATGTATTGGGGATATGAATGACCGAGAAAATAAATAAAAGATTTAATGTATTTATCTTATTATCAATATATTATTGACAATTTAACCTTGCTTTCTATGTTTTTGTGTTGCTTCTGTCTTATTTATGGATTAAGGTAAAGGGAGTAAGATTAAAATGTTTTCTATAGTTTATATAGCTAAACAATTATGCGTTTTTAAAATTGACGATTATTTTTATTGATAATATCAATTCTCATAATTTTGTTTGTTATAATGTATTTAGATTAGAAATTAAAACATGTTGCTACTCTACATAGTTCTTGAAGTGGAATGGATGTGGCTTGAGGTTTTGTTGGTAGGACTTGTCTAAGTAATACAGAAAATGTGGCTATTGTCAACAACGGGGCACAAGATTTACATGTTCTTTAGAAATAAATGTGCCGTATTTTAAGACCAGAATTTTGATATACAAACAATTCAGTCATATTTTGGTTGTAGTATGCTGTTGAATGATACAAAGATTTCCGTAGAGTAGGAATCTCCGTAAAACTTTCACTGTAAATTCTGTAACAATAACAATAGTAAATAACATACGAAGAGAGGAAATAAGTCACAGCATCACGTGTAGAATCTCATAAGCTGTGTAATGTCCTTACGTAAGAGTAAAAAAGAAAAAAAAAGGTAAAAACGTAAGGGTGTCGCACATATTATATGTAGGATTGTTGTACTTCAGTTTCTAGTATGTATTACGTAGGAGACATATGAGGTTTGATGTTGTAATGTGAAGGAGACGAGTGGTTGTTGACTTGTTTTTGTTACCTAAAAGAATGCAGTTACTTGACATGAGGGGTTGTTAACATAGTATATGTTGTTTATATTGTAATGTCAGATCATTACTTAACATGCGGGTTTGATATTGTAATGCGAATGTATTTTCTTATAATTTCAGAGTCTGTTACAAAATTGATGTGGCCCTATTTGAAATCGTCCCTATTCAGCGTTCCAAATTATGGTCCCAATGTCAGCAGATATAAACAAAATCAATGGCACAAAGCCCTGTTACAAAAAAGTTCATTGCTATACTTGCTGATCTTGTTAGAACCGCATCCATGTTTATCCCTGCCCTTGTTTTTCCATTATTGTGGAAGAAAGTATGGGATAATACCTATTACTAATATCATTTAGGATATTCTATTCACATTCATACTTCATTTAACAAATTTTTTTTAAATGAAATCATTAAAAACAAAATACAGGGTCATAATTTAACATAATGCACTAAGATGTAGTTTTGAGGTGAGAGAGAACGAGAATCAATTTTAGGGTGCATGCCGCAGGAGAGAGAAAGCTGCCACCTAAGAACCATGCCGCCATCGCTGCACAACCAACGTGCACTAGTAGACACCAACATAAGAGCGTGCCTCCACGGTTCCCAGTGCATTTGGTTTTGGGTGCTCTTTATTGTTATCTTTTTTTTTTTTTTTAATTTTAAATATTAACTTATTGCCATGTAAGAATAATACATGTGTTTATATGGTTTCCACTTCATCAAAAAACTTAACCGCCATTTATTTACTTAACAAATCTAATAAAAAAAGTTTTTTTTTCTTTTTCATAAGGCATTATTAAAATTTAAAAGACTATTTTAAAATAACAAATAAAGTTATATGACCAAATTACTATTTTAACCTTTATCTTTCATACACGCCCGTGCTTGAACAATTGCATAAGAAAGTAGAGATAGACATCACAAATTGAGATGAATATTGTACAATTTTTAATATTTAACCATAAAATTACAAAGTCAAATAAGTTGCAAACAAAAATAAAATAAAATAAAATAAATTCAGCCATACTACCAAGTTCAAAAATTCATAGGAAAATTTTGAAATTTAAAGGTCTAATTTTTATAGAAAAAATTATATATAATTCTTTATATCTTTACTATTAAGTTTTTCAATTAGAATATAATAAATGGATGATTTTCTAATTAAATTATATGCTGGTTATTTTTTTGGGCCTAACTAATCATGTTATTATTGAAAAATCATACAATTGTTATAGTTTAATTTAAAAACCTAATAATAAAGATATAAAGAATTGTATCAAAATCTAATACATTTTTACATTAAAATTTTTTTTCTCCAATTTGGCAACTTTGTATGCCAGTTGTTTTTAAAATAATAAATCAAATCAATTTAAATAAATTAAATATTTTTAGGTATCTTGAGTTTAGTCATAGTTCAAAAACTCATTCTATTAAAATAACTAAATATGTTGCTCATCCAATAGCTTGGAGTGTGATATTTCAATAACCTTAAAATATTATTTGAATACATCTCAAGAAGGGCGATTGAACATTCAAAATTTAGACTTGTTAGGGCTCATCCTAATAAGCCTACGTCCACAATGTCAACTAATAGATTATTTGACCTACAAAACAATCAATTAACCAAATGTCAACTAATAGATTATTTGACCTACAAAACAATCAGTTAACCAATTGAACCACTTGCGAACTAGAGATTCAACCATACCTATAAAAAATAGGTAATGTACCAAGTCAGTCCTAGATCGACAGTGGTGTGATGATCCCTCTATCGCTTTATACCACGTCGAGACTCGCAAGACTCGCCAACTTGACTATTATCCTTGTTGAAGATCAAGCAGTTACTTCAAGTAAAGATTCAAATTCCAAAGTCTTTATTTTTACCACCCTTACTAACTTAAGCAATAGAATTCATTGCTTCACCGTGCTCCTTGAATTTTACAACACCTCCCTATTGTTGAAGGGACATGAGCTCTTTAAAGGCACTTCCTCCTTGAGAAAGACAATATCTCTCCAGCACTTCGACTTTGAAGATCATCCAGTTTATACTCGAAGCATGTGCCTCTCTCAATTGCTACAAATCCAATGCCCTCCCTCCATACAGTAGCTAAGGCTGCTTTCTCTTACCAATTTCGTTCACCATCAATTACCTTTCAGCTTGAAAAACCCAACTGAATGGTTCATCGCTGGTGAAAATGGCCATGGACCCAATCACGGCTACCTTTAATATTCCTAGGCTTTTCTTCATCTCATAGATCTTCTCCAACATTTCCACCTAATTCTCCATTACATTATTCATTCTTTTAGAAAGATCTGCGCGGATGCCAATTTGTTAAGAAACAACTATCTTAACTTTGGATATAAAGGAATTAATTATAAGAATATGATAGAATAGATTCAAGGGTCAAGGATGTCCCACATAAATACCTAAGTTTTATCCATCTCCTGTCCTCCCTCCTTGTTTATCTCAACTAGCCTAACCAACCATCTTCTAGAAGTTCTCTTGGCCTCTATGTGTTCCTCACTCATCATATTCTCCAATCAATTATTCAACCAAGCCAGTCAATCCTTGCTGCCCAATTCCCATTTAACAGTAACATATCTCATAATTTAAGGCCATAATAGTCACCGTGAATAGTAGTCATAGATCAACAGATGCAACTCAGTGCAAGACATATAAACCAAGCAAATGTGCTAAGGTAATGTTGACAACACTTATACTGGAGACAAGTGCATACATACATACATACATATATAGATGGAGTCACTTGCCATAGAGTTCAAACAACTTTAAATAGATACATAAACAAACAAGAAAAAATTGCATTTAAGGATCCATATCATATAAAATTTATAATAAAAGACCTTAAAAATCAAAATTATTTTCAAGAACCATCATTACTATCAAGTTTTAAAGGATTTATTACTAGTTTTTTGAGATTTACTACTAATTGTAGAAAATTTTTCTATACCTAATAGTAAATATCCTATTTTCTATACTCAGTAATAAATCCCATAAAACTGGTAGTAAATTTCTTAAAACTTGAAGGTAATGATGTTCATTAATGGTAATTTCAATTTTCAAGGTCTTTCATTATAAATTTTATATAATATGGGTCCTTAAATGTAATTTTCCCAACAAACAACTTAGAAAGATTGATACAATGAACTCCTTTCTAAGGCAAGGCATGCCCCTTGTACTCATTAGTTTGCTCAAGGTCCTAGCATACACAGTATAAGGAACATACTTCATTATGCAGCTTTCCAAGAAGAAAGTGGTGGAGTGTCAGATTCCTTCCATGTAGCTATTCCAGTACCAAATCTATCACCCCTGATGGCATCAGCAACAGCAAAAGACTCCAGCTCTGCCAATTCTTCTGGTGTAAGTTTAACTAACAAAGCCCCAATGTTTTGATTCAAGTTCTCAATTTTGGTGGTTCCAGGTATGGGGCATACATCGTTTCCCTGGTGATGAACCCAGGCCAATGCTAGTTGGGATGAAGTGCATCCCTTCTTTGTTGCCATTTCATTAACCCTCTCAAATATAGTCTTATTGTGCTCCAGGTTTTCGGGTTGGAATCTAGGCATATGCTACAGTGAGGTAAAATACATACATGGATAAGATTAAATCCAGATATTGAACCATCAACGATGGACATTTCAAATATGGATATAGAATTGTTTCCCTCATTTGCATTGAAACAAAGTTCAAGTAGGACAAATTACATATAAGCACCAGGCAAGGCATAAGTCTGTCACAGCATGTTATGAGATTACCTATATTATATATCATAACATTTTACATTTTTCAATCTTATTTTCTGTTTTTATCTTTTGTATCCATTACCTCATGATAGATACAATGTTCATAAAATTGTGCAAGGTGCCACATAATAAAGTGAGTAAACAGGTATATGGTAGCCTGTTAATAAATATATCTTGTCTCTCTGTGTAAAACATATGCTAATAACCTCAATATCCATCTCTAAGATTTTGAACTAAAATAATATATAAATGTTATTTGCAGTACACGTTAAACATCTCATATGTTGATTATGTGGAATGAAACAAAAAACAGTAATTTTTTAAGCAACTTGCTACTATATTTTTTTTTCCTTTTCCCAAGATTAGTCTTTCTATTTCACAGTTCCTTTCATGTCTTCTCACCAAAAATAGTTAAGAGGGAAAAGGCTATGGCGGGATCTCTCACTTAGAGAGCCAAGCACTTGAACACCAATTTTGTTATTATCTCCACAATTTATCCAGTTTCTTTAGTATGTATGTTTTTAAACAAACTGATGCTAGAGAGATGTATAATATATCTTCCCTCTACCCAAGCCTATGCCGCATAACAAGACAGCTCTAGGAAATTCTAGGGTTTTACCAACTACTTTCCCTTTTATTACAGGTTGTTTCATACATCCAGCCAGCTTCTATGATTTGGAAGTACTTATTATACTCATATCATGCCTTAATATTCGTAGTCAATTAACTTCTATTAATAACATTAATAATTAATCATGGTTTAGGTTGTATTTCATCCCATTGGATTGTCATGTAAAGGGGCATTAGTACTTTAAACTTGATATTCATAATTTGAATTATTTTATGAGCTCAATCTGGATGATATGTAAAACAGCAACCTGGAGATGTATTTTAAGATCAAGTGATCTTTATTTCGGAAGAAAAATTAGGTTCAACTGGTCTTGTATGAATTGAAAAAAACGAATACTTTGTACATTAATTTAAATTATCAAGTTACTTCTTTACCTTTTAAAAACATGATTATGGCCTACATACAAGACTTGGTCCTGTTTAAATCTTTCCACTATCTTCACTAGCAACAATTTATGCTGTGACACATTATTACTGCATGAAATGCCAAATTGTTCTGTGGGAAAACTGCAAATGGTGAACATATATCCACCATGTTGCACAAAGCTTAAACAAGCCATTATGCTGATTCTGGCTATAGTGCATCAAAAAATCTCATGAATTTAAAGATCTCCAACTAGTGAATGCAATTGTTGTATTATGCAGATATAATTATAAAATCCACAAAAAGGAAAATTAATTAATTCAACGATGTCATTTAACTGTCATTCAATCTTTAATGGTAAAACTATAACTGAAATTTCTGAGGACATATAAGGTGAGAAACAGCTGTCAATTATTGACCCTCACATTCAAGGGCCTTGAAATAATACCATTAGGAGTTAGACAAGTTTATGATGACAAATGCAACCGTAGTGCATAATGTATATTTGTAGTAGCAGGAATAAACACAAACCTTCCGAAAGTCATCTTGTGAAATGTTTTCAACCAACTTCGCTCCTGATGAAAAGAATCCTTGTCCAAGAGGACTATATGCTACAATTCCAATCCCAAGTTCCCTGAGAATATCACAAATGCAAAATCAGAGGTCGCAAAGCTAGATGCTCATTGTTTATCAAAAGTCCCAACGGAGAGAAGTGATAGATATTAGAATTTTTTCATAGTTACCTGCAAGTTGGAATTATTTCTTCCTCCACATCTCTTGTCCATAAGGACCACTCCAACTGCACGGCTGTTATAGGATGAACAGCATGTGCTCTTCTGATTGTTGAAGCTGAGGCCTCAGATAGACCAATGTATTTTATTTTTCCCTCCTCAACAAGTTTTTTAAGTTCCCCAATCTTACAATGAATAATATGGGAATAAGTTAACAGTTTAAATCATAAATGTAGATTTTTATATATGTGAGCAAATCAAAAAAAATTATAGAACATCTTAATTTTCATTCCCTAACAGTTATATCATGCACAAGTTCAAATGGATGCATGTCAGTTACAGACCAATTGTCTGTTCCATGTATCAAAGTTGCATCTCTTTGAAAAATATGTTGTAGACGATAAATCAAAGATTGACAAAAGCACTCTAAGTTACAAAGAAGCACAGACATACCTTCATAGAGAAAACTGAAATTCTCATATAATGAAGTATACAAAGATAGCCAATAACCTAAGAGCTGATCTTGCACCAAACTCTAAATCTTTAAGATAGGATGAGCTTGATATATTTGGGTTTGATTAGTATCCCTTCCAGTACCCCATTCCCCATTCCCCATTCCTCACTCACTACGTCATGGACCTCCTATGTAACCAAAAAAAAGGACAATATAATCTGGAGTGGACTGGTCAACTCTCACACACAGAGAATGGTACAGATGGAGGCAAGGAAGAAGAAAGGACTTCTTGATTCCATAAATTATTGGGAAAAGAAAATTGTTTCTTAGCCTTTTATTTCAACTAGCATGACCAAAATGGCAACAACATAAAGAAAATTGAATATAATATTTCATTATCATAAAGATTAAGGCACCACCACATGATCATGCAGTGTACTTTTTACAACTTGTGGAGAAAAATTTTTGCTTCAGAAATTCATCTTATATTCTTCCTAACAACAAACTTCTAGTACCAAATATTCCATCTTGACCTTCAGAAATCAGGTAAGGTGAAGAAAGGTTTTTAGTTATAAGCACATAGCTAAGTATCAAAGCGGCATGACAGAGAAAGCTTTTTGGACCCATTTTTGTTATGGGTTATGCAATAAATTGGTTTTCCATCTTAAGTCATAAAAAATACCAACACTTGTAATTAAACAAAAGCAATGCTTTGCTGCATCACATCTTTCAGCCAAAATATTGGTACAAGACAATAATACTTTAAAAATCCAAAAATCCAAAACATGGGTGAAAAACCGAGGCCACAAATTGTAAAAGGGTTCCAAATCCGAATCAATTTTTTGAGGGAAAATTATCTCATAGAATAAAAATAATGGTCTATAGTTTTTCAGTTCAAGAGGGTGGAAGTTTTATAAGATAACATGATATCAGAATCTCCAGCATTCTTATTTTTAAACGAGTCTAGTTTATGATCAAGTCTATTATAGATTAACCCTTGCGGTTGGTTCCAAATTTGTTTGCCGCCCCTGCTTTAAAATATTTCATTTCATCACTCTTGGTTTATTTTGTTACTACTTAACCAAAATAAATATGGGAAAGCTACAATGATGAAAAATTTATTGTTTAGTATATATATATATATATATATATATATTTCATAGCCTATTATGGCTATTATTAGGATTAAGTGGACATTAATGTCTACCTTAATGCCCGCAGTTACCCTGAAATAAGGTGAAAATTTCAAATTATAAGTGAAGCAGACATATAGCAATGAATTGCATGATTATTTTCGTTAAAATTTGGATATAAGATAGGATAGGCCGTTGAATAATACACCTTAAATCACATGGTCAAATTGATTTTAGGTCATACTCAAACCACATGGGTAAACGGTAGTTTACCCTATTATATAAGAGAGAAAAGAAGATCCAAAGCAGAGAAAAGGCAGACCGTGACTTCAATAGGCAGACGAGTATCAATACGATGCTGGTAATAGAGATCAATACAATCGATCTCCAGTCTCTTCAAGCTGGCCTCACAAGCCGCCCTCACGTATGCAGGATCGCCACGGATCTCCATCTTCCCGTCGGCATGGACGGCTCCAAATTTGGTGGCCAATTCAACCTTCTCCCTCACATCTCCCTTCAAAGCCTGTCCCAATAAATTCATACCCAATTCGTCATAAACTCAGAGCGAACACACGTGAAGAAGCAACAGAAGGAAAAAGAGTTCGTATCGATCATACCTTTCCGATAAGGATTTCGTTCGTGTGTGGGCCGTAGACGTCGGCGGTGTCGAGAAACGTAACACCACTTTGGATGGCGTGGTCGATGAGAGCGATCATGTCGGGTTCGGGTTTGGGAGCGCCATAGAAAGCAGACATGCCCATGCACCCAAGTCCCTGGGCCGAGACCTCCAAACCTTGTGACCCCAGCTTGATCCTGCCCACTTTCGCCATATGAGAACTGAGATGAACTACCACTTGAGTGACGAGGAAGCACAATAGAGTCCAAGAGTATTTGGTTTGGTTACACGTTGGGTTAAGTCAAATTTAGAACAAGTCTCCAATTTCGTTGCTTTTTCTACCAATCCATTATAGATTATTTTGTTGCATATCTCCGAAATTTTGACATGAAGAGGATTGAGTATATTTTTTTTAAATATATATCACCAGGAGAGATATTTAACCTCAATCACCAACAAATTCGACTGATAAAAGAATCTCTTTAAAATTATTTTCATTAAAAAATTTGAAAATAAGTATATATTATAATTATGACAAAAGAATTATATATGAAAGAGTAACACATCAAGTCGTCGTAGCCGCAGGCAGCCAAGTAGAAATTATGTGGTCTATTAATATTTAAAAGCCCCGGGTGGGCTAGTCATAGTCATGGAAATGTGTGAATGTGGTGGCTGCTAATTCCCCAGGATGATCCCTTACTCCCTCCAAGTTGAAATTAATAAATCAGTGTGCACTTAAGTATACTTGCCAAAAAAATAAAATGTTTGTTAGATAATTTGTTGTAAAACAAATTTAATTAATGGCCTGGCAAAAGACAATAGATGCAACGTGTTTTTAATTCTAAAAATATGTATGAAAGAAAAGACCCATAGAATACAACCAAGATTCAGTAAAAGTCAACTTTATTTTTTTTGTAAGCGGCGATAAAAAAAAATTATTAGGTTTCATCGTAGTTCTATCTTCTATTATTTGTATAATTTTTATGTCTCCGTTGATGGTTACAACTTAAGAAAACAAACCACGCAACAAACAACTACACAATTCATGTTTAAGTTTCATGTACTAGAAATATTTAACAGCGAGATATAATAAAAATAATTTTTAAGAATATTTGAAAATAGTTATTGTTGTTGTGGTGCTTATTTTGGCCATCGTACAGCATATGACCGTACGTGGATATTGCACATGCATTGAATCCATTACATTTTTAGCGTCTGTAATGATTTTTCTTTTATTGAATTTGACATTTTCATTAAAACTATAGTTTATCTTTATAATAAGGCTCAAAATCAATTTATCTTTAATTTTGAGTTTATTATTGAACACTCGTAAAAGTTGTTTGATTATCACTTAATTATTTTATAATATTTTATATTTACATATTAACAAAAATGATCACATAAATATTAAAATAATAAATATTTTATAAACTATCTATTTAGATATTAAATATTTCTAAAGTGTTTTAAGCTGCGACTAAAATTAAGTCAATAATTTCAACAACGAACCTTAGAAGACTATAAAATGGCTCAAAGTATAAGTGACTTATTTTCATTAACAAAAATTATTTATCATTTTAATGTTTACATGATTATTTTTATTACAATTAAAAAGGAATTATCATAATACAATTAAGTGGTTATAGGACAAATTGCATAAAAATTGAACGAGACATTTTGAATCATAATAAGTTAGATAAATTTTAAATCAAATTGCCAAAAATCTCTCAATTGGAAAAGAGAAGGATCTAATTCCCTCTAACCAAAAGGGCATAAAGCTTATATTTTATTTTGATACAGAAAAGAGGAAAAGAACAAAGGGGAAAAAGAAGATTAAAAAAAAAAAATAGTGTTCAAATAAAAAGCTAAAATATTGTCTTGTATGCTTGCAAAAGGTTTAACATATAATAATCACACCAAGCCCAGATAGAAACGCGTTCACCATGTGCCATTCTATTTTATCTATGATAAAAGTAACACCTTAATAACAAGTTTAACAAATGTTAAACGTAGGATTTTATTCTTTAACTATTTGTATGTTTTATATTATAACCAACATGATTATGAAGCGTTTAATTATTATTGTATACAGTTATTATAAGATTGTTATGATCATGAAATATTTTGTAGCATTATATCATTGGCACTATCTTGAATTTTTATTATTGTTATTATCAATTAAAAATTATATATACTTATTATTTTTTATGATGTATCGGGTTAATTATGACCACCGTTTATTTGACCTTGGAAGTAGTAGTAATGTGGCTTGATATTCCGTTTGGGGGTTCCACACCCGTGATTCAGGACCTTGCTGCATGTCATGCTATGGAGTAAAATGTAACAGCATATGGAAGATTTAAGGAGGTAAACTTTTGTACGTTTTAGAAGATTTCCTCACAATTCTGTTATGTAAATAGTGGAATCTATATTGCAAACTCCCTTCAAGCAAATGACACGGAATAGAAATCCTTTGACCTTTTTTTGGTTCTTTCTTTGTATGTTTTAATTTCCTAGTTCTTTTAATCATATTTATTAATGAAATAAAATAAATAATACTAGAAGACAAGTGATTATGCTTAACCTGAATCAGATTTCAAACTTTCTAAGGTGTAGAAATAACATGTAGATATGAATTCATAATCATAAGGTAGGAGTGTCACACCAAGTGTATAGGTTTTCTTGTTCTATTTGGCTATAAAATACTCACGTGAACTCTATAAAGTTATTGGATTGTTAAGAAGTAAATGTTGAACAGTTAAATCTCTAAAAAGGATTACCTAATCTGTTATTTATGATTGCTTTAATATTGAAATTCTCTTGTTTTGCATTTAAAAAGTGAATATAAAACTACTTTAATTTAAATCACTATAAAACGTGGGGTGACTTTTTCTAACCTCGTCTCTTACATTAACATTATTTAAAACGTTGAAGGAAAGTTATTGTTGAACCAAAGTTTTATTGAAATCACATCAAAAACATTTTCCTCAATTCGAACTCTTCAAACTAAGTGATTAGAAATCTAAGCTTCCTAATTTTACATCTATCCTTCAGAAAATTTGCAAAGACCTAAATCCTTTTATGAAAATAATTTACAAAAGCTGAACAATTTTTAAAGAGCACAATTTATTCCCCCTTTTTTTGTTCTTATAGACTAACATAAACAATTTTTGTGCTCTTATGTGTTGTAATTAACATTGGGCAGACATATTACAAATTGTATGTGTACTTAATTAAGAAACTTAGCACATATGTCCCGACAACATACATCCCCACTTTTGTCTTATATATAAGCCCCTTCTTATACATACACACATATATAATCCTACCCATTTTAATTTAGATATTTTTATTTCTTACATTAATTTTTTTTTTTTCCCTAAATTGCTTAAGGGCGCAACTACAATAGAGAAGGGAGTTCGAGTTCAGAGTTCTTTTCATTTCCTTGGCTAAAGCACGGGAGGGTAGATTCGAGCTTAGTGTGAAACTAAGGAACATGGGAGTGACAGCAGTTGATTGTCCAACTAGCGGATGCAAGCTGGGAATAGGGATGTATACGGGTCAGCTTTGGCCATGCTTGATATCCGACTTAATTTTAGAGGGATTTTAAAATTAAAACCCATTGCTTTAACCCCTGTTCGGCCTAATTTAATATAGGATAGGGTTGGGCTAAATTTGGCAGTCCGATGTTTTTTTTTTAATTTATTATAAAAATTATAAAATAACTTTAAAAAATTTATATAAATCTTTATACAATTATATTTTATCTTTAAAAAATTAAAATTTTGATATAAATCTTTATAAAAAATATATATTTTTGTATTTTTAGATTTTATTAGATTAATATATCTCTTAGAGGCAACCTAAATTTATTATAAAAATTATAGAATAATACTTAAAAAAATTTGTATATAAGTTTTTATAAAATTATATTTTATTATTAAAAAAATTAAAATTTTGATATAAATTTTCATAAAAAATATTTTTTGAAAAAATAAATTTATTTTTAGGGCTTGGTCGGGCCTTTATTATCGTAAGGGTTGACCCGATACCTAGCTCCGCTCGATTTTGTAACCTGGCCTGGCCCTGCCCTAAATTTTTTTAAAAAATTTTTTTGTACCTGGCTCAACCAGGCCCGATTTGACCAGGCAAGGTTGGGCCCACTAGGCCTTTGGGCCCTGTGAACACCCTTAGTCAAAAATTGGAGCTAGAGCGAAAGAAGAAGGAGCTCGCAGACGAGACAGTGTGAAGAGATGAGATGATTAAGTCTGCTTTAATTTAAATATTTTATTTTAATTAAATTAGAATAAAATTTTTTAATTTTATTTATTCGACTCAATATAAATACATTTCAAGAGAAAATATTAAATGTAAGGAAGGAAATGTCTAAATTAAATTAGCAAGATTATATTTATAATTAAATAATTTTAATAATTAAATTCAAATTTTATAATTTATATGTTTAATTGCTTATAATAAATGTAATTATTTTTTATAATATATTTAATAATGTATAAATTTTAAATATGATATGCAATGATTTTATATATATGTGTGTGTGCGTGTATAACTGAAACCTTACAATAACTTGTAATTAAGTCGAGCAACATGCTAGCTCATTAATAATGATGGTTGAGAAGGCATGATGAGGATCCTTTGTAGATAAGGTGAATGCATCCCGTGCATTTAAATGAAACACATCGTTTTGAGTATGGGCCGTTAACTTGTTGCATCAGCCGTTTACGTCCCGCCACGTCGCCTGAGAAGGTATGATGAGGATCCTTTGTAGTGATAAGGTGAATGCATCCCGTGCATTTAAATGAAACACATCGTTTTGAGTATGGGCCGTTGATTTGTTGCATCAGCCGTTTACGTCCCGCCACGTCGCCTTTTTAGATGAAACGCATGGTTTGGCCCTTTCCATCTCTGTTCTTCTGTCCGTCGCTCCCAGAAGCCTCGTCAGAGCACAGAGGAACCGGAAGCCAACTATGGATATGGAGGCACAGCCTTTTCTGAAGCTCAACTTCGACGATGATTTGGACTCAAAATCCATTCAAACCTAATTCGGTTACGACTATGTATTTCAAATCATCCCAAAGTATGTTTTTTTAACCCATGGAAGTTAATTGAAAGACAAATTAAGTAATCTTGTTTGTTCATATAATTAGAATACCAACGATATTCGTGGCTTGAGTTGTAATTTATTTTGGGTGTCTTGATGCTTGTTCCGGATGGAAGGGATGATTTGAGTAAATGTTAGCTTTGGGTCTTTCAATTGATCCTGATTAGTGAATCTAATATATGGATGTTAATTATAATTAATATATTTAATTTTTGGATTTTTTATTGGCCTCTTTTCAGTTTTCTCTATAGGGATTTGATTTATATTTTTTAATTGTAATTATGATAGTCAAATTCCTCTTCCTCCTTTTTTCTTATATATATTTGATATTTTGTACGGTGAATAAATTAAATTTTTTACCATTGCCTCATATTTAGTTTTCATAGTATCAAAGCTTTTCTTGCATCTCTCTCGCACCTAATTGTTCATTGTCCAAAGAATAATCTAGATCTAAAATTTTATCTTTGTTGTATTTTATTTTTTTTGTTTTAGTCTTTGTTTGCCTTCATTCCCATTCCTCTACCATGCTCCATCCATGCCACGCATCGAACTACCATGTTCCCTATTGTCCTATGATGTCACCATTAAAATTTCATGGCCAATGGAACTACCACATCGTTGCTGGGTCATCAGAATTCTAGTTTTCTTCGTTTGTCCGAGTCGTTGATTTCCTGGCCCATTTTTGAACAAGTTAGACTGGTTACTAAGGTTTTTGGGTATGTTCTTTTCACTTATGTCCTCTGTTTTTGCAAAATCTTTTTGTATTTTGACTTATATCAATGCTATGGACAAGAATAATGTTACATAGCCTATTTCTATACTTCTAAATGGATCCAATTACAGTCACTGGTTGGAGAGCATGCGAGGGTTCCTTAAAGGTCACAAACTGGGGCAATATGCTATAGGTGACATAAAATATCCTCTTCATAATGAATCAGAAACTAATGCTAAGTTTGCTAAGCATTTGGAAGACTGGGACAACAAAAATCATCAAATTATCACATGGTTTTAAAACACCTCCACCACTAGTATTAATCAACAATTTGGACGTTATGAGACTGCTAAAAAGGTGTAGGTTCATCTTGCCAGTCGTTATACCTCTTACAATCTCTCCAATCAATTCTAGCTCCAAAAAGGTCTCAATACTCTAAAGTAAGAACCTGGTCAGCTTGTGTATGAATTTCTTGCCAAGATGAAATTTGTCTGGGATCAATTGGCATAATCTGAGCTAAAATTCAAGTGTGATGAAGATGCTAATGCCTTTACATCTTATCGTGATCAGCTGAGAATTATTCAATTCCTAATGGCACTTAATGATGAGTTTGAGCCTATTCATACTTCTTTACTGCACCAAAGTCCATTTTCTACTCTTGAGGATCCATTTCCTTAGTTGAAGTTGGAAGAAACTCGGTTGGGATTTGTAAGGAGGAGCACCGATTTTGCTGCGATTAAGAAAAACTCTAAATTGTGTCGTCACTGTCCCCAGTCCAATCATATATTCTTTGAGTGTCCTCTGATTGAATGTCGCACTTATAAGAGGAAGGTACTTATTGCTAGAATCTACTCTTCTTTATTCTATCGTTACTGCAAGAAGCTTGGACATGTCATTGAGTACTGCCCTATTTATCCTCCTAAATCCGATCAAAATAAAAATTTCACACGACCTAGTCAACCATCTAAGCTTGCTCTCTCCACACTTATTGCTGCTGATGATACATCCACTTCTACAGTCACTCCACCAGTTTCTAGTGACCTTGAGGCCCTCCTTAAGCAATTACTTTCTAGTATCTCTCTTCCACCTTCCACTTTAGCTACTCCCTTAGGTAACCTTCCTTGATACTTTGACTTTGCTTGTTATAATCACATGACTGGCCAGTTAAAAACCTTTTCTTCTTGGTCACCTAGCACCACAACCCCTCCAATTAACACTGCTGATGGTTCCTTGATGTCTGTTAGGCACAATGGTTCTGTTTCTTTATCCACGTTATCCCTTGATGATGTTTTATTTTGTCCTTGCCATATCTTTTAATCTTATCTCTATTAGTTAATTGATTGATCTTGGTTATAATGTAATCTTTTCTTCTAGTTGTTGTTGTGTCCAAGATCCTCGGACGGGGCGGATCATTAGAACGGGGCATAAAGTTGGACGTATGTTTGAGCTTAATTCCCTGATATTCCTCCATCCACATCACTTTGATTATGTGCTACTTCCCTTGCTACTTCTTTTGAGTTATGACATCATCATCTTGGTCATTGTTCTATCCACAAATTGTCATCTTTAATTTTGAATGGTCTTTTAGGTTATGTCATTGAAAAATCTTTAGAATATGTTTCTTGTTAGATTGCAAAACAATCTGTGTTGTCATTTAATAAAAGTACTTCTACTTCTGAGTCACCTTTTGATTTGATTTACTCTAATATTTGGGGTTTGCTCTTACTACCTCCATGGGAGGATTATGTTATTTTGTCATTTTTATAGATGATTATTCTCGTTTTACTTGGATTTACATGATGAAAAATCATTCTCAATTGTCTGTGATTTATATTAAATTTGCAAATATGATTCGCACTCAGTTTTCTAAAACTATCAAAATTTTTTGATGAGATAATGCTATGGAATATTGTGACTCTTAACTTCTTAGTTTTCTTAATACACAAGAAATTCTATCTCAATACTCTTGCCCTTATACCTTCCAGCAGAATGGACGGGCAGAGTGAAAACACTGCCACATTCTTGACATTGTACGAGCACTTCTTATCTCTTCTTCTTGTCCTAAGCGCTTTTGGGGAAAGGCAGCTCTCACAGCTATTCATGTTATAAATCGCATTCCATCTTTAGTTATTGGTAATATCTTTCCTTTTGAACGTCTCTACAATCCTTCTCCTGATTATACTAAGTTCAAAGTTTTTTGGCTGCATTTGTTTTGTTCTCTTTCCTCCTCACGAGTCAACCAAACTTTGAGCTCATACTCGAATTTATTGTTTCTTAGGTTATGTTCCTGAGCGTAAAGGATATCATTGTCGGGATCCTTTATTTCATCGTATTCATATCTCTCGCCATGCTATATTTTGGGAGCATGTCATGTTTTCCAGTCTATCTCAGTTTTCCTCTATTCCACCCACCTTATCTCCTCTTTTTGTAGATCTCTCTGCTGATCTTTTTCCTAGTGATATATGTATTAAATCTTCTGACTAGGTCACATATATGTTTGATGACTCGCCCTCCACTAATGACTCTGCCCCTCTTGAAGATCCTACACACAACGTGCCTTCCTCTTCCATCACCCGTCCAACATGAGTAAGAAATCTCCCTTCCTATCTTTGTGATTATCACTACTTTTCTATTATTCTTTCTCTAAATGAACCTCAGTCTTATAAGGAAGCCTCTAGTGATCCTCGTTGGCAGTAAGCAATGAAAGATGAATTGTAGGCTTTAGAGAAAATGCATACTTGGGACTTGGTTGAGCTTCTACTTGACAAAACTCTAGTAGGAAGCAAATGGCTCTACAAAATAAAAACTAATTCTAATGGATCTATGGAATGATACAAGGCTCACTTATTGGCACAAGGTTTTACTTAGGAATACTGCATAGATTATGAGGAGACGTTTACTCCAGTTGCTCGTATCACTTCAGTTTGAAGTTTACTTACTGTTACTGCTACAAAACAGTGGCTTCTCTATCAAATGGATGTTAAGAATGCCTTTTTGAATGGTGATCTAAAAGAAGAGGCCTCCCCTTGGCTATACTCACTTGGGAAACAAAATCTGCCACCTTCATTGTATTCTATATGGCCTCAAACAAGCCCCTCAAGCTTGGTTTGCCAAATTCAGCTCCATTATCAGTCAGCTTGGATTCTCGTATAGTCCTCATGATACTGCATTTGTTCTTTGCAAAACTAATCGTGGGATTATTCTACTACTCTTGTATCTTGATGATATGATCATTATTGGTGATGACATCATAGGAATTTAAGAGCTCCAAGACTTTCTTAGGCAACATTTTGAAATGAAGGATCTTAGGAACTGAAGTTATTTCCTTGGCTTAGAAGTACTTCCTATGGCTGATGGTATTTCTCTTTCTCAAGTTAAGTATACATCAAATCTGATTTCTCGAGCTTAAATTCCTTATGATGGAATTGCAAATACTCTTATAGAATCGAATGTGAAGTTCACACGTACTGATGGCACTTTGTTGAAATACCCCACTCGCTACTGCGAGCTAGTTAGAAGTCTCATTTACCTTACAGTGACTCGCCCATATATTACATATGCTGTCCACATTGTTAGCCAGTTTATGTTTGCACCTCAGACCAGACACTATGCAGCAGTCCATTGCATTCTTCGGTATGTTAACAACACCTTGTCTCATTGCTTACATTTCTCCACTAACTCCTCCTTTACCTTACGGGCCTATTTTGATGCTGATTAGGGAGGTGACTATAGTGATCATTGGTCTACAACTGGATTTTGCATATTCCTTGGTGACTCCCTAATCTCATTGAGAAGTAAGAAATAAACTTTGACTTCTCACTCTAGTACTGAGTCTGAGTATCGAGCACTAGCAAATATTGCTTCTGAGATTCTATGGCTCCAGTGGTTACTTGCTGATATGGGAGCTTCACAAACCTCCTCTACTGATCTATACTGTGATAGTCAGATTGCCAAACAGATTACTCATAATAATGTGTTTCATGAACGAACAAAGCACATTGAAATCGACTGTCATTTTACTTGGCAGCATGTCACTCAGGGCACACTTCCATTTCTTCCTATTCAGACATCTGAACAGCTAGTCGACCTATTCACCAAGTCACATTAATTGGGTCATTTTCAGATATTAGTGAACAAACTCAAGATGGCTTTCATTCCCCTATCTTGAGTTTGAGGGGGCATGTTAATTATAATTAATATATTTGATTTTTGGATTTTCTATTTGCCTCCTTTTAGTTTCCTATTTTTTAGGGATTTGATTTATATCCTTTAATTGTAATTATGATAGTCAAATCCCTCTCCCTCCCTTTCTCTTGTATATATTTGACATTCTGTACAATGAATAAATTCAGCTTTTCACTATTGCATCATATTTAGTTTTCACTGGAAAAGATGATTGGAATCAATTTATGATGTAGTTGTAATTTATCTTGCATATCTGTTGGTTCGTCTCAAGAGGTATTTGGCATGCATATATAATTGTTCTTGATGATAAATGATACCATCTTTTACTAAATCAAAGTTGAAGAAAATTAAAGAAGAATGAGTTCTAATTTTTTATGGCTAATGGGTTTTAACGTTAACACAATTAAGATTAGATACTAATAAAATACCATTGCAAATTTTTTTTGTCTTTAGCTATTGTTCTTTTCATGTAATGATGGAACTTTTCAAGGAAATCATAACATGTATGAATTGCACAAGTTTTATTTAGTATTGTAAGAATCAAAATTTCCTCACAGTAGCAACATTATTTCATGTGTGAATATTTTGACACTATTTAGGCAATAACAATATCAAATTATTAGAAATTTAATTTGTACATAATTTGTGATTGATTATTTTGATTAATTATATCTGTATTATTATGATATATTTTCCTTTTCAGGCTTAGACTCTCATTGTGTATATAAGCTTGTTGATGAAATTCAATTATATACAATCATTCAGATCTTTTCTTAATTTTTTTCTTTCTTTCATTATTCGTAATATGGTATCATAGCTCTTATTAATAGGGTTTTCAAAAAATAGAGAGTTTTTTTCCTCTCCTAAAAAAGAGGCACCCTCCTATGTTTACCTCTCCATTGTCCTCCCTTAACAACACCACCCTCACCATCCTCTTTAGAATGCTCCAATATGCCAATCGCTTAAATTTCGTTAGCATCCAACTCTCCATGTGCCCTTACATGCCACCTTTATTCTTTGTGCATGAAACTCACATGCCATACCCACTATGAATTTGCTCAAAGACCTATTTGACCCATGTGCTTATGTGGACCTTATAGTTGACATGTCACTTGTTTATGTGGCATATCACTAACATGGCTTAATGATGTGGCAATGGTGGTAACAACTTTATTGATGTGGCATGATGATGTGTCATGATGACATGGTATGCTGATGTGTCAACCTTGTTGTCCCTTCTTGCTGACATGGCAGGCAGAACCCTACTTGAAGTATTTTGGTTAGATCTTTTGATTTTTAGGTTCTTTTTGACTAATTGTCTCCATGGCACTATTTTATTGTGTATTAAATGGATAAACTTGATCTTACAAAGCCTATTTCAGTTGTTTTTAATGGATCCAATTATCAACACGGGCTTAAAGCAATGTGTAGCTACTTAGAAGGTCAAAAATTGAAGAGATACGTGACAAGAGATATTACATGCCCAGAAAAAGAAGGATAAAGAAACTAATAAATAATTAGTTGACAAATTGGAAAATTGGGATCGCAAGAATATAACTTAGTTTTGAAATACCTCCACTTCAAATCTTCAACTTTAGTTTGAGCGTTATGAGACTACTAAAGAAGTGTGGGATTACCTTTAAAATTGACACACCATCTTAGATATATCTCATTAGTGTTAGTTGTTGAGCAACTTGGTAGCTTGAAGCAAGAACCTAGTCAACTTATGTACAATTTCTTAACTCAAATGGAGATTATTTGGAATTAGCTAACCTTCTATAATCTGACTCTAAAGAACATTGTTGATGTTAAAACTTTTAATGAGTACCATAACCACACTAGGCTTATCTAGTTCTTAATGTCTCTCACTAATGATTATGAACTTGTTTGAGTCTTTCTTTTACATTAAAGCCTTTTATCTAAACTTGAGGATGCACTTACTCATCTTAAATCTAAAGAAACCTAATTAGGTTCTCTACAACATGAAATTGAACTTGCTTTCTTGTCGCTATTGTCATCGGCTTGGGCATTTTATTTCCTAAGTGTCTTAATATAGAATGTAGAACTTGCAAAAAGAAAGGGCACATTGCAACTAATTGTTCTTTTTTGATGTGTCAATACTACAAGAAGTAGGAACATTTGATTAAGCATTGCCTTACTCATCCTTTAAGGTCTGATCAAAGTAAAGTTCAACCTCACTCTAGTTCCTTCTCCTAGCCTGTGTTGGCCACTATTGCTACCACTACCAATGAGGCCTCTTTTTTTGCTTTCCAAATCTCACTTTCCACTAGTGATCTTGAATCCCTTCTTAAGCAAGTTTTTTCCCATTTTAGTAATAATCATATTGCCTTAGCCACTACACCAGGTAATGATTATTAGTATTTTGATTTTGCATGTTGTAATCATATGACTTCTCTATCCCATGCCTTTGCCTCCATATCTTCTAGAGACACCCCCTTTATTCATACTACTGAGGGTTCTCTTATGCAAGTAAGTCATAAAGATCCTATCTTTTTATCTACTTTCACATTATCTTATGCTTATCTTGTTCACAAATTGAATTTTAATCTTATCTCTATTGGACAACTTTGTGACCTTGTCTATATTCTTACTTTTTCTTCCATTGGTTGTTCAGTACAAGATCTTTAGATAGGGCAGATCATTAGG
This sequence comes from Erythrophleum fordii, assembly GCA_032878935.1. NCBI lineage: Eukaryota > Viridiplantae > Streptophyta > Magnoliopsida > Fabales > Fabaceae > Erythrophleum > Erythrophleum fordii. The sequence continues at coordinate 21,521,484 of JAVQMF010000054.1, read as the reverse complement.
AATGGGTGTAAACTTAATAGATTTTTTGAGCTCACTAATCTTCATGTTCCTTAGTCCTCTACACAAACCTTTTCTATGACTTCCACCATCTCTTATCTTCAGTTGCAGCATTAACATCTAGGTCATAGTTCCTTTAACAAATTGCAACCACTTATTTGCCAAGGAATTTTAGGTTATATTAAGGAAGAATATCTTCATTATACTTCTTTCCAAACAGCTAAACAACTTACTTTATCTTTTAATAAAAGTACTTTTGTTTCTGCTTCTCCCTTTGATCTTGTAAATTTTGATGTTTGGGGACTAGCTTCCACACACACTGTGAAAAGTTATAGATATTTCGTAATGTTTATTGATAACTACTTTAATTTCACTTGGATATACTTAATGAAAAATTCCTAAGAAATTCCTCAGATCTATATTAGTTTTGCTACTATGGTTAAGACTTAGTTTTCCAAATCCATTAAAGATTTTCATCATGATAATGCCATGGAACATTGTGATTATAAACTTCTTACATTTCTTGCTAAATAGGGTACTCTTTTTAAATTTTCTTATCCTAACACATCTTAACAAAATGGTCATGCTAAAAGAATATATCGTCATATCTTTGACTTTGTCTAAGCTTTGTTATATCGTCATATCTTTGACTTTGTCTAAGCTTTGTTTATCTCCTTTTTTTGTCCTAAACATGGGGTGAAGCTGCTCTTACTATTATTTATGTCATTAATCATCTTCCCTTTTTTGTCCTGGGTAATGTGTCTCTATTTCAATGTCTCTATCATACCTCCACAGACTATGCCTCTATTGAAGTCTATTGAAGTCTTTGATTATGCTTGCTTTGTATTTCTCTAACCTCATTAGTACATTAAACTTAAGCCACATACCTACCTGCCTTTACTACTTTCTTGGTTATGGTACTGAACATCAAAGCTTTTGTTACTGGGATCCCATTTCTCAGCAAATCTATATCTCTCGTTATGTCATCTTCTGGGAAGATATCATATTACTAATCCTTCTATAAATCTATTTCCTTCTGATATTAATATATCAGGTACTTTAGATGTAGGTCTTCTAGCCTCTAACTCCTTTAATGATTCTCAAAGTGAGCTCTCAACAACCTCCAATATTTTCTCTCATTACAATGATTCTTCCCTGCCTATCAATTCTACATCAAACATTACTCCTTCTTCCATACGTCCCTTTTGGGTAAGAAGTACTCCTACTTATCTTTATGATTATCATTTTTTTTACTACGCTTCATCTTTATGAACCATAGTCTTATCAAAAAGCCTATATGAATCCTTGTTGGGAACAAGCTATACAAGAAGAACTATAAGATTTAGAGGCTACTCATACCTAAGACATAGTTGACCTTCCTCTTAGTAAGGAAATTGTGGGATGTAAGTGGGGCTACAAAATCAAAACTTGATCAGATGGATCTATTAATAATTACAACACTTTATGGCAATTGTGGTTTGTTATCTTTGCAAGGCTTTATATGGTCTCAAACAAGCTCCTTGAGCCTAGTTTGTAAAATTTAGTTCCACCATTAGTCAACTTAGGTTTTCATCTTGTCCTCATGACTTTACTTTTTTTTATTTATAGGACTAAATAAGGTTCTATATTATGACTCCTTTATGTTGATTATATGATCATTACAAGTGATGACATGGATAGAATTATTGACCTTAAGACATCCTTAAGTCAATATTTTGAAATGAAGGATCTTGGTTCTCTCAATCATTTTCTGGGCTTTGAAGTCTTTTCTTCAGCAAATGGGCTCTTCCTTTCACAAGCTAAGTATGCATTCAATTTTATCTCTTGAGCTGGTCTTACTAATGTTGCACACCTATAGATAATACTTTGCTTGATAATCTCACCCTTTATCAGAGTTGGTGGTTAGTCTACTCTGTCTCACTATTATTTATCCAAACATCTCTTATGTCATTTACTTAGTCAGCTAGTTTATGTCAGCTCCTCGTTCCACTCATTATGCTATAGTTCTTCGTATTATTCACTATATGAAGAGAACCTTGTTTCATGGGCTCTATTTCTTTGTGCACTCCTATTTGATTATATGGGCTTACTCAGATGTTGATTGGATCAAAGATCCCATTGATCGGCTCTCTATTACTAATTATTGTATTTTTCTTGATTATTTTCTCATATCGTGGCACAGTAAGAAATAGATCGTGACTGCTTACTTTAGCACTAAAACTGAGTACAGAGCCTTTGCTAATACCACTTCTAAAATCTTTTGGATCCATTAGCTACTTGATGATCTTAGTATCTCCCAATCCTCTCCTACTGATCTCTATTGTGATAAACAAAGTGCCATTCAAATTGCTCATAATGATGTTTTCCATAAGTGCATTAAATATATTGAAATTGATTGTCACTTTATGTAGCAAGACATCATGCATGGTGCTATTCACCTTATCTCTATTGGGATTCTTGATTAGCTTGTTAACTTGCTCACCAAACCATATAATCTTGGTCACTTTTTGACTTAGTTTCCAAACTCAAGGTCCAAACTCAAGTTGGTTCCTTCCACACCCACTTGAGTTTGAGGGGGAATATGCCAATATCTTAGCATAGTCTAAGAAATAACAATATAATATTATTAGGGATTTGATATGTGCATAATCTATGATTGATTATTCTGATTAATTTTATCTTTATTATCATGATATATTTTCCTTTTTAGGCTTAGACTCTCCTTGTATACATAGGCTTATCTATGGAACTCAATGATATACAATCCTTCAAATTTTTCCTTAGTTTTTTCTTTATTTCTTTCGTTATTTGTAACATTTCAGAGACACAAATGGACTACGATAGAGTGTATGACAAGGAAAGTAGTTAGTCATTATGTGTCTTAATCAAGGATTTATTTGGTAATTAAATTTGAATAATGGTTAATTGGAAGTAGGCTAACCTCTTGGGTTACTTCTTTTGTAGGGTGAAATAATGTTTGCCATATAATGTCTACCAAGTGTAAGCTATTATTGTCATACTTTTATTGAAAAAGAGAAATAATGAAACTCTATTTAGAATGTACTTAGATATTCCTTTTATTTTTGAATAAAAAGTTTTATTCAACTCAACTATTAGTTTTATTGACTTGCTTTATATTTATAGTGTCTGTTAGTTTTTTGGAACAACAATGAGTTTCAGAAAGACAACTAATACTTGCTTGATGAGCTATTTTAGATAGTTTATCCACTTAATGTACACTTCTTGTTTTCTCTCGAAATGCAAAGTTTCAAAATAAGGCCAATAGAAGTATAATGTAGCATAGGCTAATTCCAACACAAGCCATATATGGGACGAAATTGGTGATGATTTAATACAAGCCATTTGTAGCCAAATCAAGTTAGTGAAATGATTTGTAGGCATGATGTAAACCTTGTATATATATTATGAGACCTGTATATCCATTGTAATGTACAAAGATTATTATTGAACAACATAATATATAGTTGGAAATAAAATTGCATATTGATTGTGTAACATCTAGTTCTTTAAAAATGAGAGAAAACGTGAGAAACGTAATGTACAGTCTCTCCATAAATGAACGAAATTCACTGGATACAAAAAGGAAGTCCCCTAAGATGATGTAGTTAAGGTCCCAAAAAATTTGGAAAGCATTCTAGACTCCTAAAAATGAGAATTCCAGATTTAGATGGAAAGAAAAATGGAGTTAAAATGAAGAAACAATTTCTTACGAAAAGCTTGCGAAACGTAATGGCATTTTTCTAATTTTGAGCAAATTTTGGAATTCACACAGGAGGGCTTTTTAATTAAAAGTTTTGAGTTCTTCAGGGTTCTCAGAGGCCTTGAAAACTATGGGAAGCTTGGGACAGTTAAATCCCCTCCAGTGGATATTTTCCAACATTAGTGTGCTTGAACTTTGACGGATTTGTTTGGGAAGGTTTTAGCTCTAATTTGAGTGATTCCAAAGGAATTTTATTTAACTAGGAACCTAAATTTCATAATGGAAAAGACGGTTCTAAAAAAGGAGCTAAAACGAAGGAGAAACAAAAATGCTAAGAACGAAGGGCAAAATAGAAATTTTTGAAAAAGTGTTTCTTCCTCCCTTATAAATAGGTGGCGCCTCACATTCTCCCTCATTTAGTTTCAAATTATTCTGCCCCAAATCAGAAGAAGAACCTTAGGAGAGTGGCACACCAAGGGAAGAAGAAAATGGAGAGAAATTCCAAGCTGAAAGTATGTTTCCATGGTAGTTTTTCATGCTTTTTTTCATCCACACCTTCTGTCCTCCCTTCTCCTTTGTTTTCTTTGTTTAAAATGGAGTTTATAAATCTGATTCAAGGGAGAAAATTAAGGGAATTTTCGGATTTGAAGAGAGGAGCTTGGAGAAAGCAAGATTCAAGCAAGAAAAAGCAAGGAAACTAGGTAATTTCTCTTCCTATATTTGATATTTTTGGTTCTTCTCCTCCTCCATTTCACCTAACCATAGGAACCATAGGAGGATTTAATTTCAAAGCCAAACCAACCATGAATCTTAGGTATTTGAGGGAGAAGAACAATAATATGCAAAGGAAACAACAAAATAACCATTAGATTTCAAGATGCAAATTCTAGGGTTTCAAGTGTTCCTTCTAAATTCTGATTTTATGTGACGATTCCTAGATCTAATTAAGAGTTTAAATGAGCCCCTAAGATCCCTAAGATGCTCCCCACATGCTTCCTCCTTCAAGAAAACAAAGAGAATTCCAAGTAGGTCAAAAAGGGGCATAGTCTCAGCCAAGCAAGGTTGGGGTAGCTAGAGAGAGTTTTAAATTTTTCTAAGGCCATTTTTGAGTCATGTATGATGAATGAAAATGAGGGGAGGCCTTGGAAAAAATTTAGAACTCATGAAAAGTGATTTGGTGTCTTAGGTTCCATAATATAACATAAAGAAGCAACATAGTGCTAGGCCTTTTTTTTTAATGATGTGATGACTCCAAGAGGCTTAAAAGGAGTCAAGAGTCATATTTGAAAGAAAAAAATGAGGCCTAGAAGTCATTTGAGGGGTGTTGCTTCATTAGGTGCCAATATGGACCATAATGGAGGTTGTAAAGTAACCTAGTGTTCAAGCAACTTGCATGGCCCTAGAAATTATTTCATGAACTTAATTGGCTCCCATAATTTGTATCTAGGCCAAAAGAAACTATCTCCACCAACTTGTGGGTGTGTGGCCAAAAGAGGAGGCTTGGAAGCTAAGGAAAAAGTGTGTATTTGTATACAAGGTAGCTCTCTCCACCTTCTCTCATGTATGGATATGTGTTTAACATGTTTTAGAATGTGTGTATGTGTATTTTCAAGCTTTGAAAAGTATACTAGCATGCCTTTACATGCCATGATGCTTGATGCCATGTTATGTTGTCAATTGATTATATAATGTTTATATGAGTTTGCTTGAGTGTGGAGAGGCCAAGAACTCTTCCCTTTGGTGAGGATGAGCCAAGAACCCTTGAGCTTGGTTAAGACAAAGTAAAGAGTCTCCCAAAAGCAAAGTGGGCTCCCAAGAGTATGGTTGAGTCCAAAGCTCTTAAAGAATGGGTGAGGCAAGTCCAAAATCCATGAGGAGAAGTGTGAGGCCAATCCAAGCACTTGGTGAGCTCTTGGATGTTTTGTATGTTTGATTCACATGCCAAGATTGTTTTTAAAAGATGTATGTCTTACATGTCTACTATGCATGCATTTGAAAAGCTTGCTTTGCACATATTATATATGATTGAATGGGAGATGAGCTATTGGGATTCTTTGAATCTCATTCCCTCCTCTCCAATGATCTAATATGCTAGGTGGACCAAGCAATTATGGTGAAGGGAGCCAACAACTATGAAAAGAGACAATTGACAAGCTTATGTGTTATTTTGTTTCTTTTGGAACCATAATGATGGTTCATCATGCATATGATGTTGTATATGTACTATGAACGTTGAGACATGTGTAAATATGCTAATATGTGATGTTGAAATGTATGACTCTCATATATGACCACTAGCCCATGTTTTGAATATGTAATGCCATAGTATTAAAGTTTAAAATTTGATGGAAATATGCATAAGTATGGGTTGAATGGCCAAAATGAGATACATGAGGTTTGGGGCTATTTGGGCAGCTCACACAAGTCTTAAATAAGTTTTTAAACTTACCCAAAAGGTGTTAAGACCAAGGGAGATCTATTTGGTAATTTTGGTATCCAATATGGAGCCAAAATTGACCATAATAGAACCCTATATCACTTTTTAGCCAAATGAGTTAGTCTTGCTCTGAAATTTTGCATGCAATTAGGTCTCATTGAAATCTTTTTAGGAAGATAAAGAATATAATTTTTGAAGGTCTAGAGAATATTTGATGAATTTTTAAAGTTGGGATTTTCTATTGTTTCTGGTATGGGCACTGTTCATACTGGCAGTTTTGTATTTTGTGTCACTCGATAGCCAAATGGTGTTCAATACTTATGAAATTTTATAAGCATAAAGTAGAGGCTATAAGTGTCCTATGGCCACTGAGATCACTCCATTTGGAGGATTGAGCAAAGAGTTATGCATTTTTGAAGTTGGCTGTCAGGAGTAGTGGCGCCCCAAGAGTTTAGTTACTATTCCATAGGATTCCAATGGCTAAATGTATTTGTTTCATTTTTAAATTATTTTTAGCATCCATTTAACATTTGTAACTTTCTAGAATGACCAAATTTGTGTGATTTTAATTTTTTTAGAATTAGTTATAAATTTCAGAAATTTGTATCAGTAATATAAATAGCAGCCCAGATAGCCATCGACCTCTATAGCTTTTCAGATGTCAAACATCCTCCATGATGAATTTTATGGTCTAGGGGTATTTTTACTATGAAGTATACCTCCTAAGCTTTCCAGAATGATCAAGAAAACATGTTTTCAATTTTTCTAGATTTAGTTATGATTTTTCAAAATTTGCCCAAGGAAGAAGCCAATTCTGGCCGAAAATAAACTCCTATGTTCCATGCCTCATTTCGGTTTCCATGGGTTATAGGCATGTTTTTGGGATGTAAATGAGTTGTAATGATGTAATTAAATATGAGGATACATAGTATGAGCTCACACAGTTCACGTGACACTAAAATGAATTTTTAGATGCGACGCAACGCGAAAATAATCATTATTTCTTTAGTTTTTCTATGGAATATCAACATGATTTATGATATTATGCCACTTAAAAGCATGAGATGAGCTACAATTTATGGTGTTATAGTTTGAGGGCTAAATGAGAGAGTCTATTGAGAGATTGGAGGGTCATTTACTTTCTATATGGAAGCAGTTGCAGATGTTAGTGGATTATTTGGTGCCCAACCTTCCACCACCACCTCTAATAGTGCCTCAGTCTTCCATTATTGTCCTTCCACATGATCCATCTTCCTAGGACATGCCTGGACCATTTGACCCTTAGTGTTTAAACTTTCTAATTGCTTTATTTTTTTGTTTTTGGATAACTATATATGGATGACTTTACTTTCTAATCTCACCCTTATGATTTTCACTCACTGTTTCTTTATTTGAACTTTTATATTTGAATTTCACTTATTCCTTATTTCTTGGTCTTTTTGTTTATTTTTTTTATGCCAGATACATGTTTTGCTTATGTCTCTCTCTCCTATATGATCTTTCTGTTAGGGGAGTCTCTGTCTTTCTCTCTCTCTTTTACTTTTGTCTTTCTTTCGTTGGTCATCTCTCTCTTTAACATTGAGGACAATGTTAATTATAAGTGTGGGGGAGGGATGAAAATTGTTACACTTTTGAGTTAGTTCAAAAATTAGAGTGGTATATTTATGTGAGTCTACTTTGGTATAGGTGTATATAATTTGCTTTAAAAAAATAAAATAAAAAATAGAAACAGAGAAGATGATTAGGATATATAGTTAAACATAGTGTCTGCACAATTTTGACTAATGAATTTAGATGTAGTTTTCCCCTTGCACTTTTGAATGCAAGATGAGAAATTAGGAGGTTGAGTATGTAATACCATAACTCTCTAGCCTTTCTCATGCAAATTCTTTGTCTCATGCCATGCACTTCTCAAGATAACAAGGACATGGCATTAAAATAGTGAATATTTTTGCATTGCGTAGCGTATGAATTCTTCATTTAGTGTCTCGTGAACCATACAAACTCATTCAACTCACTCTCATATTTAATTATACTAATATGACTCAAAACCATCCAAGGAAGTGGCCTAGAACTCATGCAAGTGAAGGGATTACATGAAATTCAAGAGTGCAGCCTCGGCCAGAAATCTCATATTACTGTTTTGAACTTTGAAAAATCATAATTAATTATAGAAAAATCAAAATCATACATTCTTTACCATTTTGGAAAGCTACATATGTCTAATATATTTTAAAAATATATCCAAATCACAACAGGGGTGGCTAGCTACCAAAACTTGATAGAATAATACTAGAGGTCGACTGTCATCCCTAGTATTGACCTTCAACTTCAAAAATTTATATCTTCCTACTCCAAGGTCCAATTGGGGATCTTAGTGGCTATGAGAAGATTATCATGTATAGTTTATTCTTGTAACATTTCATGAGCATTGGATATCCTTTGACCCACAAATGACACAGCCTAAGTTTTTGACAATATAAATAGTGTTTACATTAGTTTAGCAAAAAAATGCCAACTTTGGAAATTTATAATTAATTCCATAAAGCTCCAAATAATATGATTTTTAGCTTCCCAAAAAGCTTTGGATAAGATCTATATGTGTGCCAAATTTCATAGACAAATTTGTTTATTTGGTCAGATCTTGACGTTAGGTTGCAAAATAGTTCATTTTGTGTCACCAAAGGGGTCCAAATAGTCCATTTTGAGTTCTAAGGCAACCATGACCACTTGAGCACGTGGGAATGCACCAAAAGGACCTTCTAAACTTATCTCAAAGGTGCAAAAACCCAGAATTTGAAAACTCACTCTCTCACCTCATGCCATACACAAGATTACACAAAGCTAGTCTTGCACCTCTGTACAAAATCTAATATATCATACATATAACATTAAATCTCATTTATACATGATACATTTGCATAATTACCTATGTTCATGAGGTCATAGGAAATATACAATAATGGATTACAACATTTGCCACTCATATGGCCATAAAGAAGCAAAATCTATGCACTTTAGTGTCGTGCTCTCATCTTCCAAGTTGATGGCTTCTATTACCTTGCTCACTTGGTCCACCTAGCATGTTAGAACATTGGAGAGGAGGGAATGAGATTCAAAGAATTCCAATAGCTCATCTTGTAGCATCCAGTTCTTTGAAAATGACAGAAAATGGGAGAAACGTAACGTACATTTTCTCCGTAAATGAACGAAACTTATCAGATACAAAAGGAAGTCTCCTACAATGATGTAGTTAGGGTCCTAAAAAATTTGAGAAGTATTATAGACTCCAAAAAATGAGTATCCCATGTTCAGATGGAAAGAAAAATAGAGTTAGAATGAAGAAATGAAATTTGATGGAAAACTTACGAAACATAATGGCATTTTCGTAATTTTGAGCAAATTTTAGAATTCACACAAGAGAGCTTTTTAAATGAAAGTTTTGAGTTCTTTGAGGTTTTTAGACGCCCTAAAAACCATGGAAAGCCCTGGGATAGTTAAAACCCCTCAAGTGGATATTTTCTAGTGTTAATTGACCTAAACTTTAACTGATTCGTACCGGAAGGTTTTAGCTCCGATTTGAGTGATTTTGTAATGACCTTAACTTCTAATCATTGTAATTAAGGTTAAATATGTGATTAATAACCATAAATCAGGGTTACAAGACATTGCGATAAATTACATTAAAAAAATACAGGGGAATTTGAACCTTAATGTTGTTAAAGTCATCCACCAAATAATTACAAGCATTCATGTACACAAGGAAAATAAGCACTCATTTATAAGCCTTTGATACTATTACCCATTAATTCCAACTCACAAGAACCTTCTACCAATGTTTCTAAGTCATCCCTTGAAGTTACCATAGGAAAAACCAAGGTTTCTAGGTTAGAATGAGAGTTTGGGTTCGTTAGCCGCGACTAAATGTCCTTGCACCGCGGCCAATTGCTCTCATGTTCACCCTTATATATTTATAGCTTTATCACCACAGTGAAATGTCCTTGCATCGTGGCTAATTGCTCTCGAGTTCACCCTTATATCTTTACAGATTTATCACTGTGGCGAGTTGGAGCTTTGCCACGGCTAACCTATATGGCACCGCGGTGAGGAAACCTCCTGGAGCCTACCTTGCTCACTTCTCACTATTGGCCATGGCCAATTCCCCCTTTCACCATGACTAATTCCTTTCTAGAATGCCTGACAAATTCTTATAAAAGTTCGTCGCAACCAATTCCCATTTAGCTGTGACAAATTACTCTCTGGACGACTCCCAGTTTGGCCTTTCATTTCTCGCCGCGGCTAATTCCACTTCTTGCCACGGTGAATTGCTTTTTAGTACTCTCCCTTAGCAACTTCGCCTTTATTGGCTACGGTGAAATGCCTTCTGATCCTCCAACTTCTAAAACCTTGTCTCAAACTCTCCACTCTCCCTTTAATGACACCCTATGGCTACTCTACCTTAATTTGTGGGATTCCAATAACTTTCACTAGCCTAATTTACTTAACTTATATATCATTATTAGTTTAAAACTTAAATGTTAATTTCTACTCCTCCAACTACCTTATATCAACAAGTCTATAGAGTAATAATAGTAAGAGTTCATAAACTATTGACCATTATCATTCAATACATATTCCATTAGAGATTCTATACATCATTGTTTCGAATCAATAATATAATATATCCCATAATGGCATTTCCAATAGTAGACCATATCATGAATTCAACAAAGTTCATGCATCCAATACCAAGCTATAATGAGACTTAACTCCTTAATAGATACATTCCAACTAATCAAAATATAAATGCCTACACTTGGCAATATGATTACATGATGATGTTATATAAATAAATAACAAAATTGCATCGATTCTATTCAGATCAACCCAAGTGTAGCCTCCTCCACACATGGCTGGAGCTCATGAATTTTCATCCACTTGCTTCCCCTTATCCTTACCCGAAGGGTTTTCACCTAAAAGTATGATCTCATGAAATGGGGTGAGATGCAAATCTCAATAACCAAGGCAAATTCCATTCATATATTCCAGTTTAATCAACATATATGCATGATTTCATATAAGTATCAGAAAATACACTAGTCATATTAGTAAATGAAATATAGGCTATCTATGATTATTATCCCATACTAGCAATCATAATTTCACATATTAAAAGCCAATAACACTGGGAGAGGCCAGTCCACGACACCCACTCTTCAATGAGCACAACCAGGGCTCAGTGTATATGGGGTTTGATTATAACCTGGTGCCTGATCGAAGCACATGCACGGGTGGCAGCCACACCACAGCTCCACCATGGACTCACAAGGTATAATAACACATAATTGATAGCTAACTAATTCATTTAGAATTAAAATCATGATCATGCAGCAAATACAAAATTAAAATAGAACATATGCATGGAATTAGTATAAACCCTAGTTACCTCACTTGTAGCTAATCCTCTAAGAGCCAATTGAATGCTACTTCAGCCTATGGATATAAAATTAAGCCATTACTATCCCTAATTATAGTTTATATCAGCAAACCCATTACTTAAGGAGTTAAGCTATATAAAACTACTCAGAAACACTTACCCAACACTAAGAGTCTCTAAATTTCAGGTTTTGCCTTCCCTAGACCAAAAACATCAAAGTATCACCCCATACCATAGGAAAATTCGCATAAAATTAAGGCTCATACTATAAGTCTACTATAGGGGTCTTAAACTAATAGAAAATGCATCAAAAGAGAAGGGAATTAAGTTATATAACAAGTATCTTAGCTGATTTTGAGCTTAGAAGTGAGAACTATTGGATTTCTTGCCTAAAACACTAGCCTACCTCTCAAGGTGAAAAAATCCTCTTGTGTTTGTGTTTCAGCAAAGTGTGGAGGGGCTGATATATTTAGGGTTTTAGTTGGGTTTAAGTTAGGTCTAATGTGGGTCATGGGCTGACCTAAAGGTCCAATACTAAGTGGGTTTCAGATTTAAGCCTTGTTGGGCTACAAAAATTTAATTGAGCTAGACCAAGTTTGAAGAACTCAATTGATTTGGGTCTGTATAAGGGTTATTAGGCTATTTATAAAAGCTTATGAAAGTTCAATCTTGGGTCTCTAATTCATTAAATCAGATTGGGCCCTCCCCAGGTGCTCTCTCGTGGGCCAAGTCTCGTATACAAAAGGTAGGTCTGCACCTAAAATGATTGGGCCTCCATTAGTTCCTTGGCCTACTTAATTTAATTTGGGCATAGATGTGATTTCTAACTCAATTAAATCCCAAACTCGTATTAATAGTTTACGTCTTTAAAATTTTCATTCACTTAACTTGCCTAATTATCCCATATTAATTATTCTTCATTAACCCAAATCTATGATTAACACCTTAATTAATTTTGGGGTGTTACAGATTCCAAAGAAATTTTACTAAATTGAGAACTTAAATTTCATAATAGAAAAGACAGTTCTCAAAAAGGAGCTAAAATGAGTTAGAAACAAAAATGCCAAAAACAAAATTCAAAATTAAAATTTTTAAGAAAGTGGAAGCTTCTTAAACACTCTTTAAGTTTCTTATTTCTTCTCCCCTTCATTTACACGACCCATTCTGCCGAAAAACCAAAGAAAACACCAGCTCTCTTAGGCACACCATGGAGGAGAAGAAAGGAGGAGAAAAAGCAAGGAAAAGGTAAGGAATTTCATGGTTTTTCATGCTTTCTCCTTTCCAAATCTTTCCTTCTCCATTCCTCTTTCTTTCTTATGATTATAATGAAGTTTATAAATCTATTTTAAGGGAGAAATTAATGGGAAAATTCGGATTTGAAGAAAGGAGCTCAAAGAAGACAAGATTTAAGTGAAAAAAAAGCAAGAAAACAAGATAATTTCTTCTTCCATGGTTGCTATCCCTTCCTCCTCTTCCTCCACCATTTCACCCTACTTAAGAAACCCTAGGAGGACTTGGTTTTTAGGTAGAACCAAGGGTGATTCTTAGGAAAAAGGGTGTGGAGATTAAGAATATGCAAAGAGAATTAACAAATAACCATGGAAATTCAAGATGCAAAGTCTAGAGTTTCAAGTGTTCCTTCCTATTTGATCTCTTAATTTCTATGCCTAAATAAGTGTTTCAATGAGCTCTTAAGATCCCTAGAAGTCTCCCCATATGTGTCTTCCATCAAGAAAAGAAAGCAAAGTCCATGAAGCCTAAAACCTTCCATAGGCTTGGTTAAAGTGGGGATAGCATAGCTAGGGATAGTTTTAAATTTTTCTAAACCCATTTTTGAGTCATATATGATGAATGAATATGAGAGGAAGCCTGAGGAAAAATTTAGAAACCATAGAAAGTGGGTTGGTGCTTTATGTTCCACAATATGACCTAAAGAAGCAACATGTAGTTAGGCTCTTGGTTTTGATTATGTGATGACTCCAATAGGCTTAAAAGGAGTCAAGAATCATATTTGAAAAGAAAGAATAGACCCTAGAATTTAATTGAAGGGTGTTATTTCATTAGGTGCATTTATGGAATCATAATGAGGTTTATAGATCAAGCTAATATCTAAGCAAGTTGTGTAGCCTTAGAATTAATTCTATGAACCTAATTGGCTTCCATAAATTGTGTTTAGGCCAAAAGAAATCATCCCCACACCTTTGTGTGTGTGTGGTCGAAGGACGGAGCATTAATTCAAGAGAAAAAGTGTCTATTTGCATCCAAGGTAGCTCTCTCCACCTTCTCTCATGTATAGATGTGTGCTTACATTGTCTTGAATGTGTGTATGTGTGTTTTAAGCCATGGAAAGTATTCTAGCATGATTTTATATGCCATGGTATCATGATGATGCATTATGTTTCCGAATGATGTTTATAATGCTTGCTTGGGTTTGCTCGAGTGTGGTGAGGCCAAGAACCCTTAGCCATGGTGAGGATGAGCCAAAAACTCTTAAGATTAGTTAAGATAAAGTAAAGAGTCTCCCAAAAGTGAGGTTGACTCCCAAGAGTATGGTGAGTGTAAGAACCTCTTAAAAAATAGGTGAGGCAAGTCTAAAATCCACAACTAAATGGATGAGGCCAATCCACTTGCTTGGTAAGCCTATGTATGCTATGTATGACTTTTTCAAATGCTAAGAATTCTTCTTGAATGATTGCACATATCCATATGGCATGCATGCATTTGTGAGACTTGTTTTGTATGCTTTATGTATGATTGAATGGGAGATGAGCTATTGGGATTTTTTGAATCTCATCCCCTCCTCTCTAATGTTCTAACATGTTAGGTGGACTAAAAGAGTAAGGGAATAGAAGCTAACCATATGAGAAAATGAAAGCTTGACATCAAAATGTATAGTTTTTGTTCTTTAAGGCCATATTGATGTCAAATGATGTAACCCATTATTGTATATGGTCTATGACCTCTTAAGCATGCATAATTATATTAATATGTGATGTATGAATGAGATGATATGTTATGTGAATGCTAGAATGTGATTTGAATATGTAATGGCAAATTATGCTTCTTGAAAGTCTGATGCAAGCATGTATAAATGGAAGTGAGATGCCCAAATTGAGAGACATGAGGTTTGGTACCATTTGGACAGCTCACAGAAGTCCTAATTATACTTTTAGACTTGCTAAAGAGGTGCCAAACCCCAAGAAAAGCCATTTGGATATTTTGGTATCCTATATAGAGCTAAAATTGACTATATTCAAACCCTATGTCACTTTTTCTTCAAATGAGCTCTTCCTGATCTGAGATTTGGCATGTAATTAGAGCTTGTTGAGAGCTTTTTAAGAAGTTAAAGAATAGAATTTTTTAAGGTCTAGAGAATATTTGATGAATTTTCAAAGTTGGCAAAAATTTATGGTTTTGGTTTGATGTACTATTCACTTGGTCCGAAAATGATTTTTGTCACACAAGACTCAAATGATGTCTAATTGCCATAAAATTTTATACGAAGAAACTATTCATTCCCAGTGAGTTTTGACAACTAGAAGCACCCCATTTGGAGGTTTAGAGAGGGAGATATAAATTTTCAAAGATTCTATCTTGTATCAGGTGCTCCAACTAACCTCAGGTATTGTGATTGGGTTTTGAGGTCTGGATGTGCTTGAACTGGTATGAAGTTATTTTTCTCCTCTAGCTAACATCCATAACATTCTAGATTGGTATCATTTGCATAGATTAAATTTTTGTGAAATTAATTGGACATTTTTGAAGTTTGTTGATGTTCAGAGGTCTAGTTGTCCACTAGTGCTATCACAGAATTCATGATTTTGATTTTTTTTAGAATTAGTTATGATTTTCCAAAGTCTGTGATAGAAATGAGGAAAATTTGGCAAAAAATGCAACTATATATTTTATACTTCCTTTTGGTTTTCGTGAGTGATAGGCTATTTTTGGTGATGCAAATGAGTTGTATTCATATAATTAAATATAAAGATGTGATGCATGAGTCCATATGGCCCCCGAGACTCTAAAAGAAAATTTTCATATGCAACGCAATGCTAAATAATGCATTATTTTAATGCCATTTTCTTACTCTCTTGTGTAATTCATGATATGAGACATGAAAATAGCATAGATTGAGCTAGAAAATTATGGTGTTACACTTCTCCCTTTCAATCACACATAAAGGATGTAAAACAAGTCTTAAAAATGCATGCATGAGCATCATGAAGTGCATGATCATTCTCGAAGCATTCTTGACACTTGAACATGTCACACAAAGTATACATAACTTGCCAAGTAAGTGGATTAGCCTCACCCATTCTTTTGTGAATTTTGGACTTGCCTCACCTATATTCTTTAAGAGTTTTTGACTCAACCTTACTCTTAGGAGCTAATCTCACTCTTGGGAGACTCTTTACTTTGTTTTAACCATTTCTAAGGGTTCTTGGCTCATCCTCGCCATAGCTAAGGGTTCTTGGCTTCTCTACAGTTAAGCAAACCCAAGCATATATATAAGCATCATTTGAAAACATAATGCAACATCATAGTATCATAATGCATATGTACATGCTAGAACACTTTTCATAGCTGAAAACACACACACATACATTCAAAGACAAGTTAAGCACACATTTATGCATGAGAGAAGGAGGAGTGAGCTAGCTTTGTTACAACCACACATTTTTCCTCTTGAAAATGCTTTCCCTTCCTCGGCCTCACACATACAAAGGTGTGGGATTTGTTTCTCTTGGCCTAAATATAATATATGGAAGCCAATTAGGTTCTTAGAATCATTTCTAAAGCTACACATCTTTAAATACTAACTTGGTCTAATAACCCCTTTATGGTTCCAAAAATGCACATAATAAAGCAACATCTATAATTTGAGTTCTAGGCTTCATTTTTTCCCTTCATTTATGATTCTTGACTCCTTTTAAGCATCTTGGAGTCATCACACAATTAAAACAAAGAGCCTAACTACATGTTGCTTTCTTAGGTCATATTATGGAACTTATAACACCAATTCATTCTCTAGGCCTTCTAAAATTTTTTCAAGGTTTCCCCTCATCTTCACTCATCATATATGACTCAAAAATGGGCTTGGAATAATTTAAAACTATCCCTAGGTACTCCAATTATGGTAGGCCGTGGCAATGGAGCAATAGGATACCAAGGGAGTTTGCTTTATTTTCTTAGTGGAAGATGCATATGGGGAGCCTTTTAGGGATCTCAGGAGCTCATTTAAACAATTATTTAGGCATAGGAATCATGGTATAAAATCAGATTTTTCAAGGAACACTAGAAATCCTAGGTTTGCTATCTAGAATTTCCATGGTTGTTTTGTTATTTTCTTTGCATATTTTTATTCTATACACTCCATTTCCTAAGATTTATCCTTGGTTCTGCCCAAAATCCAAGCCCCCTTGTGGCTTCATGAGTGGGACGAACCAAGGAAAAGAAGGGAGCATGGGATAGCTACCATGAAAGGAAGATTTATCTTATTTTTCCTTATTTTCTTGGTTGTTTCTTCCTTTCCTTGGCCTCTTCTCTGCAAATCCGAATTTCTCCCTTTGTTCTTCCCTCAAAATAGATCCAAAAACTTCAATAAAACCATAGGAAAGAAAGGAGAAATAGAGAAGAAGAGGTTTATTAAAGAGAAAGCATGAAAAATTCAAGAAATTCCATACCTTTTGCCTTGTGTTTCTCCTTCTCTTCTTCCTCCTCTTGTGCAACTCACTCTTAGGGTTCCTTCTCTGGTTTAGGACAGAAACTAAATGAGCTAAATGAGTATGGAGGTGGGGTGCCCTATATATATAGGTGGATTTAAGAAACACTTTTCAAAAATTTCAATTTTGCTCTTTTGTCTTGGCATTTTCTTTTTTGGTTTGTTTTAGCTCTTTTTTTAGAACTCTCTTTTCCATTATAAAATTTAGACTCCCAATTTAGTAAAATACCTTTGGAATCACTCAAATCAAAGGCAAATCATTCCTGAATGAATCTGTCAAAGTTCAGATCCACCGACATTGGAAAACATCCACTGAAAGAGTTTTAACTGTCCTTGGGCTTCTTATAGTTTTGATGGCCTTTGAGAATTCCAGAGAACTAAAAAATTTTATTTAAAAAGCTTTCCTGTGTGAATTCCAAAATTTTGCTCAAAATTATGAAAATGTCATTACGTTTCGTCAACCTTTCGTTTTTATTTCATTTATTTATTCTAACTCTATTTTTCTTTCTGTTTGAGCCTGAGATTCTTATTTTTAGGAGTCTAGAATATTACTTAAATTTTTTAGGACCTTAACTAATTTATTTCAGGGGACTTGCTTTGAAAACGCACTCATTTCCGTCATTTAACAAAAAGCAGATATTACAGAGTACACTTGAATTGAATTAATTAATTAATGCAATTTCTAGTAATTTTCCATAATTGAAACACTTATTCAATTGGATGGTAATTGTAGTAATTTAGTTTCTTTATATATAACTTTTGTTATTTTTTTTTTATAAATCCCATATATTTACTTATGGATGGATGTCTAATTGTTATTTAAGAGAGAAATGATTTGGTTATGTAGTATATTTGTACAGTTAAAAAAATGAAAATACAATTTAAAAAAAAAGTCTACTCCAATGGTTGAAGTTACTTAGTAACTAGGAGTTTGCACCAAAAAGTGTAAGCTTTCACATCAAACAGTGATGGAAATTAGGAGTATGCAATAAGCACTCCGAATCAATTTCCTTAGTTTAGATCACTAGATGGCTTCATTGCCAATATCTTCATTCATGTAAAAAGGATTAGGAGAAATGAGTAGGACAAAGAAAGAAATAATAATCATAATAAGAATAGGAAGAAAAGGAAAAAAAGATAATTGTGTTGAAATTGATATGTTGTTGGATAATAAAATGAATGGTTTCTCTTAATTAGCTGATTGAAGTTAGAATAAATAATTAGAATTATTCTTGGAATTATAATGTAGTTATTGATAATATTACTTGATTGCTTCAAGAACCATCTGTTGAACCACACACACACACACACACACTTTAGACTTAAAAGAATGTTGTTACGATTGCATTAATTATGAAATTTAAATTGAGTTTAGTTGATCTCCTGATTCTAACTCTGATTATATTCTAAGTGTGGGGAAATTTCTAATCTTGATTGATTGGATCTTAATTGTGGAAAGTAAATATGTTAGTGATCATTATAATTGACATTTTTTTATAATTGCTTGAGAACAAGTAACAATTTAAGTGTGGGAAAGTTTGAAGACTCCCTAATTTTAGTATTATATGGAATATTTTATAATGGAATAAAGAGTCATCTTGTTGTTTTCTTACAAATTTTGTATTTTAGTATTGATTTTTCTCTAATTAATGTAATTAAATAAAATATAGCCTTTGTAGTTATTTTAGCGGCTCTGTGTTTCATTTCATTTTGATTTTAATCTTAAGAGAGGAAATGAAACTTGCTAGAAAAAAGTAAAAAAAAAAAAAAAGAGAAGATTGGAAAATCAAGAGTAAGTTGTCCAAGTCTCCTCGCTATAGCAAGGATGCCAACTCGTTATAGCAAGTTTGTAGCTCATACAAGATCTAGGGAACTTTTAGCAATAGCATGGGTTGTGGCAAGAAAACTTAGAGTTTGGAATTGATAAGCTCTTACAATAGCAAGAGGTATTTCTTGCTATAGCAAGACTCATTTACTGAAATGCACAGCTTTAAGTTTTCAATTTAAAACTCAAGAGGCAACTGGGGTTTCAGGGAGTTGAGACTTTTGCGAGACCTTCTTAAAGGAAAAATGCACAAGGGAGCTAAGATTTGGAGGCAAGAAGCTTAGATTAAAGATTGAAGGCCAAATCAACACATTATTATTATGTTTTTTATCTTCTCCATGAATTCTTGTTTCTTTGAATCTTTTTTTGGTTTACAAAGTTTAAAGCCATGTGTGGCTTGACGTAGTGGATCCTAGGTTTACTCGAACCTATTGCCATGTAATGGAGATTTTATATTGTTAATTTGGTTTGATTTTTGATTTGAGTGCTTAATCTAGTTATTTTTGTTCATTTAAGAGTTTGGCCAACTCTTTTATGGATTTTGGGTTTAAGATTAGCTCTTGAGAAAGGGAAATCTTAATAGACCATTAGATTGAGCAATTTAGGATTAAGTTGACCTAATTTTGTTCTCAGGTATAGAAATATATCTAAGAATCCTAAGTGGTTTGAAAGGATTGAGCATAATTAATCTAATTAATTGTAAGAGAGATCTACAATTAAATAGAATTAAAGTCTGAGTGGTTCGAGAAATACTTAGACTCACTTTAATTCTTTAACTTTCATATCACTAATTAAACTAATTAACTGAACAACTTAATTTTTGGTAATAAAGGGATATGAACCTAGGATGCTTCTCAGTGCACTTTCTCATTAGAATAATTTTGAACACTTAGTTATTCTTTTAATTCCATTTTATCTTATTACACTGGCATTTTGATGTTTTTCTTGACTTAAACAAAAGTGAAACTTCTTAGGCCCAATTGTGATTAAATTAATTCCTTGTAGGATAACCTTGATCCACTATACTATGTGCTCAATCCGAACACTTGCGAAATCTTTTGTAAAATTAGTGGTTATCAATAATCAACATTAATAAAGTTAAGGGTATTGAATACTCCATTATTTATCAATCCTTTAACTCTTTCTATTAAGATATGTCCTAATATATAGTGCTACAACATAGAGGAACTTTCATTCATAACACATCTCTTAATACTTATTCAATGCATCATAAGGAGTATTAATTTACAATTAAATTTGGAAAAAAAAATATGATATTGTACCATTTCCAATAAGACCATATTTATAAAATAATTTAAATGTATTATTTGAAAATTCAAATGAACATCCAAATGATACAAGTTTTAAAATGAAAATCAAGATTTTAGAAAAACTTGGTACATAAAGGGTTCTTTCCAACTTTTAAATGAATCCAATATCTATAGTTAATTTGCATGTTCCTATGGCTTCCCATCTTGCTCTTCAAACATATGTATTGCTTATTAACTATTAACTTCTTTTGGTTTAGAAAGCCTCGCAAGGCATTTAAGATATGAATTATAAAACTAGAATCAATCAACTATTTGTTGTTACTAACATTTATCATATTAGATTTATAAAAAAGAGAATGAGATTGAGTTATCTTTCTTATCAAGCCAAATCTTGTATTTGACACAATCTTTCCTCATATTCCCTTTCTTTTTTATAAAAGAAGTACTTAGATTCCTTCTCTATGTTAAATTGGAGGATACCTTGACTTTCTTTTTGCTTTTACTTGATTCCTTTTTCTTTACGTCACCATATGTGCACTTTCTCCTATATCTACCATTAGCCTTTCTTCCTCCTGAACATATATGGTTAAAATAAAGTGCACAAGGAATGAAGTGCATGAGGAAAGACTTGGACATCTCAACCTTAAGCCTTTTTAACTGAGTTGCACTATCCCTTATTTGCATAATGTGCTCTTGCACACTTTTTATACTAATAAGCTTCATGGATGATAACTTAGTCATTAGGATGCTTGCTAAAACCTCACTTAAAACTCAAACTAGTCATCAATAGCCTTTAACAAATCTCATATGTTGTAAAGCTCTCCTATAGATTCATGTATATTGGTAGATATTTTCATTTTAATATATATTATGCTAAGGCAATTAGATTATTCCTAACACTCACAAAGCTATGAGTATCTATGGGCATAGGTGGTTCATCTCTCCTTATGGTATGATCTATGTCCATCCACCCTAATTGAAAGAGAATCCTCTTGTTCTAAATCTTATATTTATCTCCATTAAGTTCAAGAACTTTAAAATTAGAGATATTAACAAGTTGAATTTGCAAAATGTACGTGCTATGTAACACCATCTACTTCTAATGTTCCCTTTAGATTCATAGTGTTCTACTAGCTTAGTGTAATGTATTTCAAAAGAAAATAGTATATTTAATTGCATTTTATTATGTTATGTAGGGCTTTAAAAATTAATCTTAAGCTCTGTGGAGCCTCTGAACTCCTCAATATCATCTTCTACTCATAATCCATTAATACAAGTCATAAACAATATAAAAAATCACACACAACTCAGTTTAAAAGCCCTATACCAGAAAAACACAACTCAGTTTAAAAGCCTTATACTAGAAAATTTACAAGTTAGCCTCGGGTTTAACCTTCCAAATTTCTATCATCAACTTTGGAAACTCATAATTAATTTTAGAAAAATTGAAATCAAACAAATGATAGCTTTTTGGAAAGCCCTAAATGTCAACCATAAGTTAAAAAGCATTCTAGACCATAAAAATAGTAACTGAACCATGATTGACAATAGAATAACACCAAAGGTCCAGTTTCCTAGGTTTACTATTACAAGTTTTTGATATAAATTTCAAAAATTCATAACTAATTTTAGAAAAATCAAAACTCATTAAACCATACCATTTTGGAAATTTGTGGATGTGCAATTTTGTCTAAAAATAGTTCTAGATCAATTAAATGGCATCTAGCCCATAAAATGGATAGAATAGTACCAGAGGTCCTATTATGCTACTGGTACTATCATGAAAATTCAAAAAATTGGTTCTCTCTCTACAGAGCTCCAAATGGGGTGATCTCGACGCTATGAAAAACTTGTGATGTTTAATTTATGCTTGTAAAGTTTCATAGCCATTGGATACCATTTGACCCATGAGTGACAAGGAAACCAAATCTGACCATATGAACAGTGCATCCTACAATTCAACATATTTTTCCCAACTTTGAAAAATTACAATAAATTCTTGAGAGCCCCAAATTGGGTGTTCTTATGGAAAACTCTAGATTAGACCTATTTGTTGGCCAAATTTTATGGAAAAACTTACTCATTTGGTTAGATTTGGGTTTAGCTCACAAATTGGTCACTTTTGGCATTTCAAATGATTTAAAATAGTGTCAAATTGCTTCCTAAATTGGGACACCTTAATCTACTACCGTTATCTAGCCTCTCTCTGGGCTCGGTTTCATATGACTTCCAAAGAATCAACACTAGTCCGTGGCATTTTTATGCTAGGAAACGGGGTTTCATACACTCAACTTCTGCCCCGTGGGTCCTGTGAACCCATCATTTATATTCTCAACTCAATCTCCATTTATACAACTCATACATAGCATAAAACAAACCATAAGCCACGGGTATGGAGCCAAAAACTAGAAAAATGCATTTTCTCACTTGTGCCCAAAAGTCATATTTTGGCTCTAATTTTGAAAAATCATAACTAATTGTAGAAAAATGGGAATGCAGCAAACTTTAGCTTTCTAGAAATCTCTAAATGTACACTAAAAATAATTCCCAATCATAATCTCTGATTCTGGACCATGTTTGACATCAAAAATAGGAAGGAGGTCCGACTGTCACTGTTTCTGGTGCAGCTTACTGTCATGAACTTCGAAAATCCATAATTAAATCCAACAAAATCCAATCTGGGCACACTATACCAATTTGGAAAACTACAGATGTCTACTAGAGGAGAAAAATAAGTCTAGATCAGTTTAGTAGTCCCTACACCCCGAAAACGGATGGAACAGTAACGGAGGTTAGGTAGGCTCCCTGATGCTGATACAGAACTTCAGATGGTTCAATCTCTCTCTATAGAGATTCGAATTAGGTGATTCTAGTTGGTACAGGTCACTTTAGTTTTCTAGTTTATGTGTATAAAATTTCATGACAGTTGGCCACCGTTTGGTCTATCTTTGACATGGATTTCATTTCTGACCTATAGGAACAGTACATGACCAAACCATGGATTTTTCCCAAATTCAACAATTCCCCAAATATTCTCTAGACCTCCGAATATTACCCACTTTAGCTTCCCAAGAATCTCTCTACAAACTCTAGAAGCACACCAAATTTCATGGCAAGAGGAGCTCATCCGGTCATACTTTGACAGAGCTCACAAATTTACCAGTTTTGGCACCCAAGAGGTCCAAAATGGGTCCAAAAGGCCTCTCACACATTCTCATTCTACATGGACAAGTTTGAAAGCATAAAACTAGTATATATAACAAGTCTATGTGGTCCAAATCAACATACATTCCAATCTCACTATACTACGGCCAAATATACACTTTCACATTCATTCATAAAAAGGGGCAAAACCCTTTTTTCTATTACTTTGGCTATCAACATAGTTTATATATCATCATTTCATACGTATACACTTACTACAATAGTTACATCTCAAAAATAGAAGGTGCATACTCATTTTGACACCTCTTTACATCAAAATACATCAAAATAGCCAAAATAAGCTAATATCTAGTTAAGCATACTTCTAGGCTCCTTGGTGTGTACTCGGTTCTCCTTGAGCTCCACTTACCATATTAAGTTGGGAGGGGAAGGGGTGAGATTCAGGGAATCTCAGTAGCTCATGCACTCATTCAAGTAAACAATCAAGGTATATAACAAGTCAAAGCATGTGAATAAACATTTAGCCACTCTCAAACATCCATCACACGTTGTACATGCTATGGAAATCACAACAATGCCAAAAATGGGCTCTGGGGACTTTTGGTCTAGCCTTACCCGAGTTTAGGGACTTTTGGATGGCCTCACCCGAGTTTAAGGACTTTTGACTTGGCCTCACTCGATTATGAGACTTTTGGCCTTGTCTCACCCATCTCAAGGGACTTTCGGCTTCACCTCACCCATCTCAAGGGACTTTCGGCACTACCTCACCCGAGCAATTCTCACATTTCAACATACAAGCACATTGGCATCAATGCATCAAAGCAATAGCATATAGCATATTCCACACAATAAGCATATACATAAACATACAATGACTATTACATCCAAGAATGCAACAAGAAAGAGTGGGAAGAGAGAGCTACCTTATAAGCCAAAGCCAACACAAGCCTTCCCTTTCAATTTCTCTTCTCCCTTCTTAAGTTCACAATCACACCTTGATGGAGGTGCTTCACTTGAGCCTATGCACACAAAAGCATGCAATTACACTCTTATAATGTGATCTTCAGATCAAACTCTCCTAACATACCAGAACCTAGAGGTTCCCTCTCTCTCTCTAGAATGCCATCAACTCTTTCTCTCTCTCAAGCTCCCATGGTAGTAGAAATAACATTTTTAAAGAAAACACAAAGATTCAAGGTGTTTTCCACTTTCCTTCTTCTGACCTATGCCCAAAATTCAACCATTTTCACAAACAAAACCGTAGGAAGAGAGGGCAAAGAGAGGAGATCAGAAATCTTAAGAAGAAATGGGAGAAATTTACTTACCTTTCCCTTGCTCTCCCTCCTTCTCTTGGTCTCTCTCACTCTCCACGCCTCTTTTCTCTCCTTGGGTCAAAGTCTAGGGCAGATATGAGAGAAAAAATGAGTTTGGGCGTTTAATGAAGTCTAATTCTCGCCTTTTACTCTTTTTCGGACTGATCCTCGCTACGGCGAAAATTAACCTTCGCTATAGCGAGCTCGTGTTATCTGGCTTCGTTATGGCGAGGTGTAACCTTCGCTACGGTGAGCTCGTATCAGTTCCCTTCGCTATGGCGAGATTTGACCTTCGCTATGGCGAACTCGCGTTAGTTTCAGACCTTACTTTCGCTATGGCGTACGCTACAGTGAGCTGCCCCCTGGTTTCTATATGGACTGCTGGCTGCACTCACTATAGCTAGAACCTCGTTCGCTATTGCGAGAAGACATTCTCGCGATAGCGAGACCATTTCTCGCTACTGTGAGAAGACTTAGCACAGTTTCTGGACTACGAAAATTTTCAGCTTTCTACTTTCTTTCTTTTCCTTTTCCCGGTTGTTATATTTCTACCCCTCTTAAAAGAAATTTCGTCCTCGAAATTTAAAGACTTACCTCAAGGGAATAACTCTGGATATTTTTGCCTCATTTCATCCGCCAATTCCCAGGTTGCTTCCTCAGATGTCAGACCTCTCCAGATCACTTTCACCAGAGGAATGTTCTTGCTTATCAATTGTTTCAGCTTAGCATCCACAATTCTCTCCAGTTTCACTACATAGGAAAGATCTTCCTGCAATTGCACATGCTCATATCCTATGACATGTGAGGAGTCTGGTAAATACTTTTTCAACTGGGAGACATGAAAAACACTGTGGATTTGGGCTAGGTTAGGAGGTAAGGCTATTCGGTAAGCCACGGGTCTAATTTTCTCAAGGATTTCAAACGGACCAATATACCTAGGACTGAGCTTCCTTACCCTCATTGACCGACCTACGCCCGTCATTGGAGATATTCGAATGAACACATGGTCTCCAACCTCAAACTCTAAGGGCCTCCTACGCTTATCAGCATAGCTTTTCTGTATACTCTGGGCCGTGAGGAGCCTCTTTCTAATCAATTCTATCTGTCGGGTTATCTGGTCCATAATCTCAGGTCCTATCATACTCCTCTCACCTAACTCAACCTAACACAGAGGGGATCTGCACTTTCTCCCATACAAAGCCTCATAAGGGGCCATCTGGATGCTGGAATGGTAACTGTTATTGTACGCAAACTCTGCTAACAGTAAATATGCATCCCAGTTACCCCTCATCTCTAGCACACATGCCCTCAACATATCTTCTAATGTCTGGATGGTCCTTTCAGTCTGACCATCTGTCTGGGCGTGATATGCAGTACTAAACCGCAATTTGGTCCCTAAGGCATACTGCAATGACCTCCAAAAGTTCGATGTGAACCTGGGGTCTCTATCCGAAACTATGCTATTGGGTACTACATGAAGTCGCACTATCTCTCTGATATATAACTGGGCTAGTCTATCCAGTGTATGAGTAGCCCTGATAGCTAAAAAGTATGCAGACTTCATCAGTCTATCCACAACTACCCAAATAGCATCGTGTCCAGAGGATGTCCTGGGTAACCCCATGACAAAGTCCATGGCTATACTATCCCACTTCCACTCAGGGATATCTAGAGGTTGCAATAACCCAGCCGATTTCTGATGTTCAATCTTTATCCTCTGACACACTAGGCATCTAGCCACATAATCCGTCACATGGCTTTTCATCCCTGGCCACCAGAAAATCTTTTTCAAATCTTGATACATCTTGGTGGCACCTGGGTGGATAGTATACTTACTCTTATGTGCCTCTTCTAGAATGCTTTCTCTCAACTCATTCTGACTAGGCACACAGATTCTCTCTCGATATACTATCATGCTATCCTCAGACAACTTGAAATCTGAGGTCTTACCTTGGGTAATCTCATTCCTGATCCGTTTTAGGAACTCATCCTCTTTCTGGGCATCTAAGATCTGGGTTCTCAAGATATTCTCAATTCGGGTTTCACTCAGATACAATCAACCCGATACCACTTGACAAGAGAGGTTTAACTCTCTGAACTTCTCTAGGAGCTCCTGCTCCCTAATCATCATATGGGCTACATGGATAGATTTTCTACTCAGGGCATCTGCCACCACATTGGCCTTACCCGGATGATATTTCAACACATAATCATAATCTTTCAAGAATTCCATCCATCTCCTCTGTCTCATATTGAGTTCTTTCTGATCAAACAGGCATTTCAGACTCTTGTGGTCACTATAAATCTCTATGGTCGCACCATACAGATAGTGTCTCCAAATTTTAAGAGCAAACACTACGGCAGCTAACTCCAAGTCATGTGTGGGGTAATTCTCCTCATGAGGTCTCAACTGCCTCGAGGCATATGCCACTACTCAGCCCTGCTGCATCAACACACATCCTAACCCTTTGCCTGAAGTATCACAATAAACCACAAATGGTTCACTAGGGTCAGGGATAATCAGTACAGGGGCAGTGGTCAAACAGAGTTTTAACTCTTGAAAACTCTTCTCATATCTCTCATCCTACACAAATGGTGTATCTTTCCTAGTTAGCCTCATCAGTGGTAAGGCCATTCGAGAAAAGTCCTGAATAAACCGTCTATAATACCCTGCCAAACCTAGGAAACTCCTAACCTTGGTGATCGTTCTAGGTCTATCCCACTGTAACACAGCCTCGACTTTATGAGGATCAACCGCAACCCCATCTCGTGAGATCATATGACCTAAGAATCATACCTCGGTCAGCCAAAACTCACATTTACTAAGTTTGGCATACAACCTTTTCTCTCGCAAGGTGTCTAGGACTAATCTCAAATGCCTCTCGTGCTCCTCAAAAGATCAGGAGTACACTAAAATATCATCAATAAAGACCACCACAAACTGATCTAGATATGGTCTGAATACCCTGTTCATATAATCCATGAATACAGCAGGCGCATTCGTCAATCCGAATGGCATCACAAGGAACTCATAGTACCCATATCTTGTTCTGAAGGCCGTCTTGGAGACGTCTTCAGTTCTCACTCTTAACTGGTGGTAACCAGATCTAAGATCTATCTTGGAAAACACAGATGCCCCAACCAACTGATCTAACAGATCATCAATTCTAGGGAGAGGATATTTATTCTTGATGGTAACTTTATTCAACTCTCTGTAATCAATACACAACCGCAAGCTACCATCCTTCTTTTTCACAAATAACATCGGAGCTCCCCAAGGTGAAACACTAGGACGGATAAACCCTTTCTCTAACAATTCCTCTATCTGCTCTGTCAACTCAGCAAGCTCGGCGGGAGCCATCCTGTAAGGAGCTCTGGACACCGGTCTAGCCCCAGGCACTATGTCTATAGGGAACTCTAATTCTCTCTCAGGGGGTAGGCCACTAAAATCAAACTCTCTAGGGAAAACCTCCGGGAATTCCCTGACAATTAGGATCTTCTCTATCCCTTCTTCTACCTCAGCCTAAATAGAGAAAAAGACTAGAAACCCTTGACATCCACACTCTAAGTATCTCTCAGCCTGGGCAGTAGTCATAAAAGATAACTCAGCTCCTACCCTAGGTATGGTCCCACAAGCAGGTAGGGAAATGGTTCGGTGTTCACAATCAAGTATGGCATTATTTGCAGCCAACCAGTTCATACTAATAATCAAATCAATATCATGGAAAGGCATACAAACCAAATCAAGAGTGGTATGACAATGGTTAAATTGGACAGTGATATTTAAGCAGGTATGGGAAGTAACCACGTGGCCTCCAGTGGGTGTAATGACAGACAAGTCAAATGGCAAGACACTAATGACCAGACCCAATTTCCTCACACAATCATAAGATATAAACGAGTGACTAGCACCCGAATCAAATATAGCAACTACAGGAAAGCCATTCACTAACAGCGTATCTCGGATCAAACTGGGAGATACGCTGGCTTCCTGCTGAGTAAGGGCGAACACTCGGCCCTGGGTCTGTGGTCTAGGAGGAGGCGCTCTCTCCATCTGAGGACAGTGTCTAGCAATGTGCCCCGGCTTCCTACACTTGTAACATGTCACCGGAGACTGTTAGAAGGATGACTGGCCCCGCGAAAGTGGCACACCTCGCTGTGGCTTTCTATTCCATGGCCCTCTGCCTCTCCTCTTAGTACTAGGGGTCAAACTAAAACCCTCTTCTGGTTTCGGCCTTTTCAAATCTGGAACCCTCTTCTGACTAGCCGTAGTCGCAGTAGGCATAATAACTTGCAAGTTAGTCTCAATCACCCTACTGACCTCCACAAGGGTATTAAACTTCCTGCCTGATCCGCTGTGGGGTGACTCTATCGCTAATCAGGGGCCTCAAACCAGTCTCAAACTGCTCACATCTCCAGGGTTCATCATCATACCTCTAGAGGTAAGAGGAATACCGAGACAACTCAATAAACTTGGCCACATACTGATCCACAGTCATCTCATCTGTCTGTCTCAAGCTCATGAACTCCATCTTTTCCTTTTTCCTCATCGAACTTGGGACATACTTCTCATAAAACTCGACCAAGAAAGTCTCCCAAGTTATTTGTATATTCTTGGTCTCCATAAGGGGTTTCACACTATCCCACCATCTATCAGCTTCCTTTTCTAGCATGAAGGTGGCTAGCTGGGCTTTCTGCTCAGTGGTACAATCCATCACCGAGAATATCTTCTTAAGCTGCATCACCCAAGCCTCTGCCTTATTCGCATCTAACTCCCCGTCAAATGAGGGTGGATTATTTTGCCTAAACTGCTTTAGCACTTTTTGGATAGGCGTTTGGGTCTGTGGAGCAGCAGGCTCCTGGGGAGGTACAGGTGGAATGCTAGATGTAGATGGTTGAGGTACAGGGGCATCCCTTCTGGCTTCTTCTTACCTAGCCAGGGTGTCTTGCAAATGCATGATCATATCATGCTACTGCTGGGCAATATATCTCTGCTGTTCCAGCATCTCCTGATGCTGGCCCATCATGGTTTCATACCGATCAAGTCTCTCCATGATGGCCCGCAGAGGATCCTCAGTCCCAACAAGAACCTCTGGCTTAACTCTCTGAGCCCTGGGCGGTCTGCCTCTACCCCTGCCCCGTCTAGTCTCAACCATGTCTGAAAAGAAGTAGCAATCCTCAGTTCACAACAATATCACTAGCACATATGCATAAGGATGCTACAACTTCCATGACCATTCACACCAAACACAAGCAATCTCATCATTCAAGAGCCTAAAATTGAGCAAAAGTGCCTGAATCAGGCTCTAATACCAAAAATGTGAAACCTTAATCTATTACCGTTATCTAGCCTCTCTCTGGGCTCAGTTTCATATGACTTCCAAAGAATCAACACTATTCCGTGGCATTTTTATGCTAGGAAACGGGGTTTCATACACTCAACTTCTGCCCCGTGGGTCCTGTGAACCTATCATTTATATTCTCAACTCAATCTATATTTATACAACTCATATATAGCATAAAACAAACCATAAGCCACGGGTATGGAGCCAAAAACCAGAAAAATGCATTTTCTCACTTGTGCCCAAAAGTCATATTTTGGCTCTAACTTTGGAAAATCATAACTAATTGTAGAAAAATAGGAATGTAGCAAACTTTAGCTTTCTAGAAAGCTCTAAGTGTTACCTTTACAATAAAAATAATTCCCAATCATAATCTCTGATTTTGGACCATGTTTGACATTGAAAATGGGAAGGAGGTCCGACTATCACTGTTTCTGGTGCAGCTTACTGTCATGAACTTCGAAAATCCATAATTAAATCCACAAAACTCCAATATGGGAACACTATACCAATTTGGAAAACTAAGGATGTCTACTAGAGGAGAAAAATAAGTTCAGATCAGTTCAGTAGCTCCTACACCCGAAAGCTGATGGAACAGTAACGGAGGTCAGGTAGGCTCCCTGATGCTGATACAGAACTTCAGATGGTTCAATCTCTCTCTACAGACCTTCGAATTAGGTGATTCTAGTTGGTACAGGTCACTTTAGTTTTCTAGTTTATGTGTATAAAATTTTATGATAGTTGGCCACCGTTTGGTCTATCTATGACATGGATTTTATTTCTGACCTATAGGAACAGTACATGACCAAACCATGGATTTTTCCCAAATTCAACAATTCACCAAATATTCTCTAGACCTCCAAATATTACCCACTTTAGCTTCCTAAGAAGCTCTCTACAAACTCTAGAAGCACGCCAAATTTCATGGCAAGAGGAGCTCATCCGGTCATACTTTAACGGAGCTCACAAATTTACCAGTTTTGGCACCCAATAGGTCCAAAATGGGTCTAAAAGGCCTCTCACACATTCTCACTCCACATGGACAAGTTTGAAAGCATAAAACTAGTATATGTAACAAGTCCATGTGGTCCAAATCAATATGCAATCCAATCTCACTATACTACAGCCAAATATACACTTTCACATTCATTCATAATAAGGGGCAAAACTCTCTTTTCCATTACTTTGGCTATCAACATAGTTTATACATCATCATTTCATACGTATACACTTGCTACAATAGTTACATCTCAAAAATAGAAGGTGCATACTCATTTTGACACCTCTTTACATCAAAATACATCAAAATAGCCAAAATGAGCTAATATCAAGCTAAGCATACTTCTAGGCTCCTTGGTGTGTACTCGGTTCTCCTTGAGCTCCACCTACCATATTAAGTTGGGAGGGGAAGGGGTGAGATTCAGGGAATCTCAGTAGCTTATGCACTCATTCAAGTAAACAATCAAGGCATATAACAAGTCAAAGCATGTGAATAAACATTTAGCCACTCTCAAACATCCATCACACGTTGTACATGCTATGGAAATCACAACAATGCCAAAAATGGGCTCTAGGGACTTTTGGTCTAGCCTCACCCGAGTTTAGGGACTTTTGGATGGCCTCACCCGAGTTTAAGGACTTTTGACTTGGCCTCACTCGATTATGAGACTTTTGGCCTTGTCTCACCCATCTCAAGGGACTTTCGGCTTCACCTCACCCATCTCAAGGGACTTTCGGCACTACCTCACCCGAGCAATTCTCACATTTCAACATACAAGCACATTGGTATCAATGCATCAAAGCAATAGCATATGGCATATTCCACACAATAAGCATATACATAAACATACAATGACTATTACATCTAAGAATGCAATAAGAAAGAGTGGGAAGAGAGAGCTACCTTATAAGCCAAAGCCAACACAAGCCTTCCCTTTCAATTTCTCTTCTCCCTTCTTAAGTTCACAATCACACCTTGATGGAGGTGCTTGACTTGAGCCTAAGCACACAAAAGCATGCAATTACACTCTTATAATGTGATCTTCAGATCAAACTCTCCTAACATACCAGAACCTAGAGGTTCCCTCTCTCTCTAGAATGCCATCAACTCTTTCTCTCTCTCAAGCTCCCATGGTAGTGGAAACAACATTTTTAAAGAAAACACAAAGATTCAAGGTGTTTTCCACTTTCCTTCTTCTGACCTATGCCCAAAATCCAACCATTTTCACAAACAAAACCGTAGGAAGAGAGGGCAAAGAGAGGAGATCAGAAATCTTAAGAAGAAATGGGAGAAATTTACTTACCTTTCCCTTGCTCTCCCTCCTTCTCTTGGTCTCTCTCACTCTCCACGCCTCTTTTCTCTCCTTGGGTCGAAGTCTAGGGCAGATATGAGAGAAGAAATGAGTTTGGGCGTTTAATGGTGTTTAATTCTCGCCTTTTACTCTTTTCCGGACTGACCCTCTCTACGGCGAAAATTAACCTTCGCTATAGCGAGCTCGTATTATCTGGCTTCGCTATGGCGAGGTGTAACCTTCGCTACGGCGAGCTCGTATCAGTTCCCTTCGCCATGGCGAACTCACGTTAGTTCCAGACCTTACTTTCGCTATGGCGTACACTATAGCGAGCTGCCCCCTGGTTTCTGTATGGACTGCTACCCGCACTCGCTATAGCTAGAACCTCGTTCACTATTGCGAGAAGACATTCTCACGACAGCGAGACCATTTCTCGCTACTGCAAGAAGACTTAGCACAGTTTCTGGACTTCGAAAATTTTCAGCTTTCTACTTTCTTTCTTTTCCTTTTCTCGATTCTTACATAAATCACCCATGGCCACTTAGGCATGTCCAAAACCACATTCACAGCCTAGAGTGACATGTCATTTAGTCTAAAACATCATGGAGCTCATTTTTACTATACCACTTGCTATCATACACATGAAAATCACATCACATATGGGCTCTTTGGTGCAAAATCATACATACTCTTTTATATGCTCCCAAAATCATTACATACATCATATTCATATACATTTAAATGTGCTCAAGCATTTACATCATATATACATCTCATGGTTACAACTCTTGATATAAAAATTCATTTACAAAGCTCATTTCTCTATACATATGTCAAAGTCTTACTTCTTATCCTTGTTGGCTGTTACTTCTTGGCCCACTTGGCTCACTTAGACATGGTTAGATATTAGAGAGAGGAGAGTGAGATTCTAAGAATCTAAATAGCTTTTAACCCCTTCAAACATTTATAGTGGACACATTTTCTAGTCAAAAAATTCATGCATGAAGATCAAACTACTTGTAATCATACATAAAACAATTTTCATATTTAAGAAGCTTATGCATATCATACATTAGCTTTCAAGGGCATTGGTTTGGCCTCACCCCTTTTCCTCAGGACTTTTTCACTTACCTCATCCATTTTTAAGGGACTTTTAGCTTATCCTCACCCTTGTTATGGGACTTTTAGCTTCACCAAACTAATTCAAGCCAAAATACATTTATAAGACACATTTGATGCACATAATGGTACCATGGCATGTAGAGAATAGCTATACACATTTCTTATCACATAAACATACATGCACACATCCAATGATAAGAAAACAACCAAGAATGCATAAGAGTAAGGTTAGAGAGCTACCTTGGAGCTAATGCACACACGCTTTTCTCTTAGATTTCTTCCCCCTCTTTTTGGCCAAGCCTTACAACTAGGTGGCCTTTGGTTCTCTTGGCCTAGACACATCAAAAGAGACATAAATCACTCATGGAAACAAGCTTTGGCATCATACATACTCTATTTGAAGCTACTTTGTTCTATGGCTTCATTATGCTTTCATACAAGATCTTATTATGAGAATTCATGATCTTGGCTCCTATTTCTCATTTTATTCTAGGTCTCTTAACTTCGTTTAGACTTCTTGGGGTCATTACACATTCATTTCAAGAAGCCTAACTATAAGTTGCTTCTGAGTATCTCATTATGGAACCTACACCTCCATCTCACATTCCAAGGCTTTTAAAATTTTTTCAAGGCTTTCTTTGATGTTCTTCTATCATTTTTAGTCCCATTTTAAGCTTGGAACAAATTAAAACTCTCCCTAGGTGGCCAAACTTGCTTATGCTAAAATATGACTATGATTTGGCACCCATAGAGTTTGCTTTATGTTATTAAAGGGAATGGCTCATGTAAAGCTTTCTAGGGGTCTAAGGGACTCATGCCATGTCTTACATAAGTTAGAATATCTCTAGGAAAAATCAAACTTAAGTATTTGTCTTAAAACCCCAAGATTCTCAATCTTGAATTTCATTGCTTCCCATTTGATTCTAATGGATTATTTTTAATTCCCATCCTCCTAAACACTTGTTTCTTTCTTGCTAAGGTTAGAATTCATCTCCTCATAGATGAGCTAGATCTGACCAAAAATCACCCAAGAGAGAACAACAAAGAGGAAACAAGACAAGCCATAATCCTTACCTTACTTATTAGCTTTCTCAAGGTGCTTTGCTATGCTTCGAAGAGCCCTTGAAGTTTCTATCCTCTCCTTGTGGAACCAACCACCAATCACGACCAATTAAGGTGTTAAAACCATAGAATAAGAGAAAAGAAGGAGTGTAAGATGTTTAAAGAAGGAAAGGGAGTGAAATAGTGTGTAATAGTGTGTATTTTCTTACCTTTTCAAGGCTTCTTCTTCTTCCTTTTGTTTCTCTTCTTGTGTGCCCTCTAGGTCAGAGTTTGGTTCTATTTCAATGTGTAAGAGAGTGGATTAGAGTGGCTGAACAGATTGGGACATTTTAAGAAGCTTAGGGGTCCATTTTCATAAGTTTTCAACTTTGTAATTTAGTCCCTTGTTTTAGTTTTTACCATTTGGATTCATTTCATCTCCTTTTTGAAATTTGTCTTTTCCATCATAAAATTTGGATCCCTTAATTCATAAAATAACTTTAATTTTATGCAAATTGGATTTAAAACCATTCTGAATAGTTTGGTCCACTGACAATCAAAATTGCTCATCAAAGGGGTTTTAACTGTTTTTGGGGTCTCCATGGTTTTCAGGGCCTCTGGAAACCCCGAAAAGCTCAAAATTTTCATTTAAAAAGCCATCTTGTGAGTTTTCCAAATTTTCAAAAATTACAAAATTGCCCCAACTTATTTTAGCAAATTTTCTTAGCTCTTCTAACTTGGGTTTTTGGGTATCTTAAGTTTCAAATCCTTATTTTTCATTATTTAAAATTTTATTATAATTTTACTTAGTCTTAAATCATTCATTTTAGGGAACTTGCTTTTATATTTGGTGAGTTTCATACCTTGATGGAGAAACCGAATGTTACACTATGTTAACAATTCAAACAATTTAAATTCTATGTATCATGTCCTACCAATGCAAAAGAAACGAATCAAACATTAGCCTAGTAATAAATAAAATTGCTTGTGGATTGAGTTTATTTAATTAGATTTATATGCAAATGAAACTAGCAAATTATATTCTTTTTGTTAATCTCTATGGATAAAATAAGAAAAATAAATATTATCCCACCCTAATTAACCATATAAATATGATAACAATCTTATAGGATGATGTTTATCATATCAAATATGGTTAACTACAATTTTGATGTCACTTTTCTTTATATGATCTTAATTTGAATACTTAATATATATTTTTAGGATAATTTTAAATGTGCTATGCCTAATGTAACATCCGATTTTTTGAAAATATGAGAAACATAACATACGGTTTCTCCGTAAACAAACAAAATTCACTGGATGCAAAAGGAAGTCCCTCGAAATGAGATAGTTAAGGTCCCAAAAAATTTGGGAAGTATTCTAGACTCCTAAAAATGAGAATTCCAGGCTCAGATGGACAGAAAAATAGAGCTAGAATGAAGAAATTATTTCTTACAGAAAACTTACAAAACATAATGGTATTTTCATAATTTTGAGCAAATTTTGGAATCCATATAGGAGGGCTTTTAAAATGAAAGTTTTGATTTTTTCGGGGTTCTAAGAGGCCTTGAAAACCATGGAAAACCCCAGAACAGTTAAAATCCATCTAGTGGATGTTTTCCAACATAAGTGTATTCGAATTTTGACTGATCCGTTTAGGAAGGTTTAGCTCCAATTTGAGTGATTCCAAAGGTATTTTACTAAATTGGGACCCTAAATTTCATAAGGGAAAAGACAGTTCTAAAAAAGGAGCTAAAACAAATTTGAAAAGAAAATATCAAAAACGAAGGGTAAAATGGAAATTTTTAAAAAGTCTTCCTCCTCCTACTTATATATAAGTGGCGCCTCATCTCCTTCCTCATTCAGCCCATTATTTTTTTGCCTCAAACTAGAGAAAAATCCTAGGGAGAGTGGTGTCCAAGAGGAAGAGGAGGAGAAATTCAAGCAAAAAGGTATGAAATTTTGGTAGTTTTTCATGCTTTCTTCCATCCAAACCTCCTCTCCTTCATTCTCCTTTGTTTCCTTTAATTAAAATGAAGTTTACCAATCTTTTTTAAGGGAGAAACTTAAGGGAAAATTTGGATTTGAAGAGAGGAGCTTGAAGAAAGCAAGATTCAAGTGAGAAAAAAATAAGAAAATAAGGTAAATCTTGCATCCCATGGTAACTATTCCTCCCCCCTTCTTCTCCATATTTCACCCCATGTATGTAGATGCTAGAGGGCTAGAATTTTGAAGAGAACCAAGGGTGAATTCTATGAATTTAAGGGAGAAGAATAAGAATATACAAAGAAATTCAAGAAAATGCCATGGAATTTCAAGATGTAAAACCTAGGGTTTCAAGTGCACTTTGTAAAATCTGATTTTGTATGATGATTCCTAGGCCAAAATAAGAGTTTAAATGAGCTCTTAAGATCTCTAAGAGGCTCTCCATATGCATTCTTCCTTGAGAAAATAAAGCAAACTCCAAAAAGCCCCATTTCCTCCATAGCCTCAGCCTAAAAGGGTTTGTGTAACTAGGGAGAGTTTTAAATATTTCTAAGCCCATTCTTAAGTCATATATGATGAATGAAAATGAGGAAAGGCCTTGGGAAAAATTTAGAAACCATAGAAAGTGAGTTGGTGCTTTATGTTCCATATTGTGACCTAAAGAAGCAACATATAGTTAGACTCTTGGTTTTAATGATGTGATGACTCCAAGAGGCTTAAAATGAGTCAAGAATCATTTTGAAAGGAAAAAATGGAGTTTAGAATTTATTTGAAGGGTGTTGCTTCATTAGGTGCAATTATGGAACTATAATGAGGTTATAGACCAAACTAGTATTTAAGCAAATTGAATGACCTTAGAATTGAGTCCATGACCCTAATTGGCTTCCATAAATTGTGTTTAGGCCAAGAGAAATATTTTTCACACTTGTGTGTGTGTGTGGCCAAAGCAAGGAAGGGAATTTCAAGAGAAAAAGTGTATAATTGCTTCCAAGGTAGCTCTCTCCACCTTCTCTCATGCATAGATGTATACTTAGCTTGTCTTAAAATGTGTGTATGTGTATTTTCAAGTCATGAAAAGTATGACAACATGATTTTATATGCCATGATTTTATGATGTTTATGATGTATGTTTGGGTTTGCTCGAGTGTGGTGAGGCTAAGAACCCTTAAGATTAGTTAAGACAAAGCAAAGAGTCTCCCAAAAGTAAGAAGGACTCCCAAGAGCATGGTTGAGTCCAAGAATGTCTTAAAGAATAGGTGAGGCAAGTCCAATAGCCACAAGAAATTGGGTATGTAACACCATCATTTCTAGCTCATATCTATCATCATTTCCAAGTTCATGTGATATGTTCCATGAAGGAAGTAAGAAATTCCATTAAAATTAATACATTTTCTTGCGTTGTGTCACATGTAAAAATTCCATTCGATGTCACGTGGGCTGTGTGAGCTCATACCATCTATTATGATATTTAGTTACATGAATACAACTCCTTTTCATCATAAAATATGGCTCAAATCACAAGAAAACTGAAATGAAGCATAAAACATGGACAATTATTTTTGGCCAGATTTGACTCTTTTCTGACCAAAATTTGAAAAATCATAACTAATTTTAAAAAAATCAAAATCATGTATTCTTGGCTATTCTGGAAAGATATGGATATCTAATTCATACTAAAAATGTATCTAGACCACAAAATCCATCATAGAGGATGCTTGACATCCGAAAAAGTCTAGAGGTCAAACTATCATTGATGCTGCCATAGACTTTTGCAGCAAACTTTAAAAATATCCAATTAATTTCAAAAACATTCAATACATGCAAATGATATCAATCTAGAAAGTTGTGGATATTAAATAGAGAAAAAAATAACTCTAGACTAGCTCAGGCAGCCCAGACCTCGAAATTCAATGGAATAGTAACTGAGGTCAGGTAAAGCTCCTGATACTGGACTAAATATTTAAAAATTCATATCTCACTCTCTAGACCTCTAAATAAGGTGCTTCTAGTTGGTACGAGTCACTGTAAATGGTTAGTTTCTTTTTATAAAATTTCGTGGCAATTGGACATCATTTGATCCCTGTGTGATAGATTTCATTTTCATACCAAATAAATAGTGCAGTAAACTAAAATAAAAAAATTGCCAACTTTGAAAATTTACCAAATATTTTTTAGATCTCCAAAAAAAATCTTCTTTAGCTTCCCAAAAAGCTCTCAATAAGCTCTAATTGTATGCCAAATCTCAATTCAAGAAGAGCTCATTTGGCCAAAAAGTGACATAGGGTTCTATTATGATCAATTTTGGCTCTATATAAGGTACCAAAGTAACCAAATGGCTTTCCCTAGGGTTTGACACATTTTTGGCAAGTTTAAAAGTATGATTAAGACCTGTGTAAGCTGTCCAAATGGTCCCAAACTCCATGCATCTTATTTTGGCCATTTCATCCACACATATGCATAATTCTATCAAACCACCAATGGAGTTAATTCGCCACCATATACCTATTTCACATTCTAATGACTATAAAACATGTTCCCTCATCCAGACATAGCTTAATATCATAATTACATATGTTTAAGAGGTCATAGGCCATATACAAGCATAGGTTATATAATTAGACATGGGTATGGCTTTAAAGAACTCAAACTTTATATTATGTTGTCATCCTCTCATCCTCAAGGTGGTTGACTTCCATTACCCTGTCCACTTGGTCCACCTAGCACCTGAGATCATTGGAGAGGAGGGAATGAGATTCAAGGAATCCCAATAGCTCATCTCCCATTTAATCATACATAATGGATGCAAACAAGTCTCATAATGCATGTATGGTCATGTTGACATGTGTAAACATTCAAGAGGCATTTTCATCATTTGAAAAAGTCATACATAGCATACAAAAGGTTTGCCAAGCAAGTGGATTAGTCTCATCTAATTTCTTGTGGATATTGGACTTGCCTCACCCATTCTTTAATGCATTCTTGGATTCAACCATGCTCTAGGGAGCCCACTTTACTTTTGGGAGACTCTTTGCTTTGTCTTAACCAATCTTAAGGGTTCTTAGCTCATCCTTACCATGGCTAAGGGTTCTTGGCCTCACCACACTCAAGCAAACCCAAGCACACATCAAAACATCATATGAAACATAATATATTATCATAAAACCATGGCATATGAAATCATGATATCATACTTTTCATGGCTTGAAAATACACATACACACATTCTAAGATAAGCTAAGCATACATCCATGCATAAGAGAAGGTGGATAGAGCTACCTTGTACACAATCATGCACTTTTCTTCCTAAATTAAGGCTTCCTCTTTTGGCCACACACACAAAAACTTGCAGAGGTGCTTTCTCTTGGCCTAGACACAATTTATGGAAACCAATTAGGTTCATGAACTCAATTCTAAGGCC
The DNA here is from genome assembly GCA_032878935.1 of Erythrophleum fordii. Classification (NCBI taxonomy): domain Eukaryota; kingdom Viridiplantae; phylum Streptophyta; class Magnoliopsida; order Fabales; family Fabaceae; genus Erythrophleum; species Erythrophleum fordii. The sequence continues at coordinate 21,481,393 of JAVQMF010000054.1, read as the reverse complement.
ATACAATTTGATTAGACACTAGGTTAGCTTATAACCTCATTATGGTCCATAAATGCACCTAATGAAGCAACACCCCTCAAATAAATTCTAAGTTTCATTATTTTCTTTCAAATATGATTCTTGACTCCTTTTAAGCCTCTTGGAGTCATCACAAAATTAAAACCAAGAGCCTAACTACATGTTGCTTCTTTAGGTCATAATATGAAACATAAAGCACCAACTCACTTTCTATAGGTTCTAAATTTTTTCCAAGGCCTCCCCTAATTTGCATTCATCATATATGACTCAAAAATGGGCTTAGAAAAATTTAAAACTCTCTCTAGCTATGCTATCCTTGCTTGGTCAAGGTTATGGAGGAAATGGAGCTCTTTGGAGTTTACTTTGTTTTCTCAAGGGAAGAAGCATATGGGGAGCCTCTTAGGGATCTTAAGAGCTCATTTAAACTCTTATTTAGGCCTAGAAATTATCATACAAAATTAGATTTTACAAGGTGTAATTGAAACCCTAGAACTTGCATCTTAAAATCTAATGGTTCTTATTAATTCCCTTTGCATATTCTTAATCTCCACATCCTTTTTCCTTAGATTCACCCTTGGTTCTGCCTAAAAATCAAGTCCTCCAAGGGTTTTCTCATGTTAGGCAAAATGGAGGAGGAGGGAACCAAAGATGACAACCATAGGAAGAGAAATTACTTTGTTTTCTTACTTTTTCTCACTCGAATCTTGTGTTCTTTGAGCTCTTCTCTTCAAATCCGAATTTTCCCCTCAATTTCTCCTTGAAAATAGATCTATATACTTTATTATAATCATAGGAAATAAAGGATAATGAAGGAGAAGAGGTTTGGAAGAGAAAGAGCATGAAAAACCATGACAATCCATACCTTTCTACCTTGAATTTCTCCTCCTTTTCTTCCTCCTATTGTGTGCCTCATCCCCTAGGGTTTTCCTCTAGTTTTGGGTAGAACATGGTTGTGCATAATGAAGGGAGAAGAAGGGTGCATCATATATATAGGTGGGAGTAAGTTACACTTTTTAAAAATCTCTATTTTGCCTTTCGTTCTTGGTATTTCTGTTTCTCCTTCATTTTAACTCCTTTTTGAGAACCGTCTTTTCTATTATGAAATTTAGATTCCCAATTTAGTAAAATCTTTTGGAATCACTCAAATCAAAGATAAAACCTTCCCGAACAAATCAGTCAAAGTTTGAATCAACTGACATTAGAAAAAGTCCACCAGAGGGACTTTAGCTGTCCCAGGGCTTTCCATGATTTTCAGGGCCTTTGAGAACCTCAAAAAACTCAAAATTTTCATTTAAAAAGCCCTCTTGTGTGAATTCTAAAATTTACTCAAAATTACGAAAATGCCATTACGTTTTGTAAGCTTTTTATAAGAAATTGTTTCTTCATTCTAGCCCTATTTTTCTTTATATCTAAGCCTAGGATTCTCATTTTTAGGAGTCTAAAATGCTTTTTAAATTTTTTGGGACCTTAACTACATCGTCTTTAGGGACTTCCTTTTGTATCTGATGAATTTCGTTCGTTGACGGAGAAACCATACGTTACGTTTCTCACGTTTTCTCTTGTTTTTTAAGAACTGGATGTTATAGGGTGAGGTTAATCTACTTGCGTGGCAAGCCTTTGTATGCTATGTATGACTTTCTCAAGTGATGAAAATGCCTCTTGAATGTTTGCACATGTTAACATAACCCATATATGCATTTATTAGACTTGTTTGCATCCATTATATATGATTGAATGGGAGATGAGCTATTGGGATTCTTTGAATCTCATCCTTTCCTCTCCAATATTCTAACATACTAGGTGGACCAAAAAAGCAAGGTAATGGAAGCCAACTACCTTGAGGATGAGAGGATGACAACAAAATGCTTGAATTTTGTTACTTTGAAACCATACAATTGACAAATGATGTAATCTATGAATGCATATGTATCATGATGTCATAAACACATGTAATTATGATAATATGTTATGTATGAATGAGAGAATATGTTATGTGACCATTAGAATGTGATTTGAACATGTTTTGGCAAATGAGCTTCTTGGATGACATTATGGAATTGTGTATAAGTGCGGATAAGATGACCAAAATGAGATGCATAAGGGTTGGGACCATTTGGATAGTCTACACAAGTCCTAATTATGCTTTTAGACTTACCCAAGAGGTGCCAAACCCCAAGAAAAACCATTTGGACATTTTGGTATCCTATATGAAGCCAAAATTGACCATAATGAAACTCTATATCACTTTTTATCCAAGTGAGCTCTTTTTGATTTAAGATTTGGTATGCAATTAGATCTTGTTAAGAAATTTTTGGGAAGTTAAAGAACATAATTTTTGGAGGTCTATAGAATATTTGATAAATTTTCAAAGTTGGTAAATTTTTTGATTTTGGTCTGAAGCACTGTTCACTTGGTTCGAAATTGAAATCTATCACATAAGGCCCAAATGATATCCAATTGCCACAAAATTTTATACAGAGAAACTAGACATTCTAGTGACTTGTGCCAATTGGAAGCACCTCATTTGGATGTCTAAAGAAAGAGATATGAATTTTCAAAGAATCTATCTAGTATTAGGAACTTCACCTGACCTTAGTTATTATTTAATTAGATTTTGAGGTTTGGGCATGCCTGAGCTAGTTTGAAGTTATTTTTCTCCTCCAACTAACATCCACAGATTTTTAGATTGGATAATTTGCATGGATTGGATTTTTTTAGAATTAATTGGACATTTTTGAAGTTTGCTACAGAAATATGTGACAACACCAGTGGACAGCTTGACCTTTGGATCTTTTTGAATGTCAAACATTCTCTGTGTTAGATGTTATAATATGGACATATTTTTAGTATAAATTAAACATCTTTAGCTTTCCAGAATGACTAAGAATGCATGATTTTAATTTTTCTAGATTTAGTTGTGATTTTTCAAAGTTGTGACAAAAATGAAGACAAGGCTGGCCGAAACTATATATGTATATTTCATGCATTCCTTCGAGTTCCTTGAGATGTAAGCTACTTTTGATGATGCAAATAAGTTGTATTCATGTAATTAAATATGAGAATATATTGTATGAACTCACATGGTCCGCATGACACAACGCAAGAAAATACATTATTTTAATTCCCTTTTTCTTACTCTTTCATGGAATCTATGATGTAAGGCATGGGAATGTTATAAGTTGAGCTAGAAATATATGGTGTTACACCTAAACTTTAATTAAACAAAAATTATACAAATCACATGATATTTTGGGTTATTTGCATATGACTAATATACACATGCATAAACAATCATTGCTTTATATGGCACATAATATTATTTCTACAAAGTCTTTGGACAAAAATAATTTGGCCCACCAAATCTATCAAAAACAAACAAATTTGGCCCAATAATGCCGAAAAATAATTTTGCTCCCAATGATAATGGCCCAACCAAAACTTGTTCTAAAATAGTCCAAAATGACCCAAACACATAAGTGGCAAAATAACACCCAAAAAAAATGCTAAGGGCCCTTAAGTATGTTTCACCCAAATATATTACGTTTAGAATGGGCCAAAATTGGAAAAGCAAGCCTAAAAAAGGAGTTTTGATCATGTTGCCCTAATGAGAAATTGTATTTTAGAAAAAAAAAAATCAACTTTTTTAAATGTTTAGATAAACCAAAGTTAGACCAATTCAATTTTGGCTCAACTGTTTGTTGTGCTATAAAAATATACATATAAGTATATATATTGTACAAGTAATATAATGATAAGTAAAGTATCATTCTCATGAGAATTTGTTATGAAAATAATTGCTAGATACTAAAATTGTGCACTTTAGTCTAGATCAAGCCAATAATAAATAAGACTGAAAATCAAACTAAATTAAAGATATACAAATAACAAAATAAAGAGAGACAACATTTTAGACTCATTGTGAAGTAAAAGGTTTAGGATTATGATTTCTTCTAACATTTCATAGTAAACTAATTAACCTATCTCTATATTACTCTTAATGATGATCTTTGGTAACCTAGGATTCTAATTTACCTACAATCATCTTACAAATTACATATAAGCATTTCCCTAAAGTAAATAATCTATTAAGTAATTGATTATGATACATGATTAATAATGGGTCATAATGTGACTATATGAGATTGGTATATATATTCTTATCCTATAAGTAAATCAATTCACTCAATATTACAAACTTCATAAATTCATGCTACCTAACCTATGGTTTAGGCCTAAAATCCCTTTTCTGAGTTTATTTAGGGTATTTAAATTATCTAATGGTTTGCACATACTTAGAAGTATGAAGAACAAAGATTAAGCAAATAAATTATACCATAAATTCCAAGTGAAGAGAGTAATTTCAACTACTACATGTTAGGGTTTATCATAATCTGAAATCAACAAGTTCAACTCATAAATACAAGAACGAACATCATAAACAACAAAGCATACATCAAATGAGTATATAAATGTAAGGAAAAGCGAGGGAAGAAGAGAAAAATGAAATTAATTATTGAATTTCCTCCATAACCAAACTTCTCCCATGACTTAGAGCACACTCTGAGTTGCCTTCAACCTTCTAAAACATCCAAAATGGCGGCCCCCTTCAAAAATTTAGAGAAACCCAACTTAAAACTACAAAAATCAAATTAGAAAATGCTGTCATTTTGTGAAGTCACGACTAGCATTGTGATGTTGGATCATGGTGTCATAGCATTGTCCATTATATGTCTTCAATTAGTTGTTGTTGAAATTTAAGAGTTATGATGCTCAAATCTGAAATGCTACGATTTTGTGAAGTCATAACTAGCATTACAATGCTGGATTATGGCATCATAGCATTGTCCATTATGTGTCTTCAGTTAGAAGTTGTTAAATTTAAGAGTCGTGATGCTTAAATGTAAATTCATGATGTTGCAATTTGTTTTAGCAATGGTTTTTAATTTTAGTAACAATTTCTTGCCCTTTTCATTTACCATTCTTAGCTTTTGTTACAATATAATTTGAACCTTGCAAGCTTTGTTTCTTTGTATTTCTAACCCTAAAAAAATATAAGAACTTATCTAATTACTATTTACAATATTTTAACATAGATTAAACAATTTGACAACCTAAAAATCTAAAAAAAGAAAAATAACAACATGACTTATACTCAATTAAGGCATAAATTAACTTAAAACTAAAGAAGTTAAAATTTACTAAATATTAACTCAAACAAAATTTATTAAATTTATATGCCAAAAACATAAAATAAACTTAATATTTTAATGATAGGTCTCTTAAAATGATTGGAAAAGCATGTTAAATTATAGACTTATCACTATTCAAATCTCCACGTCCAAAATGTGGTAGCCTAAAAACAATTAATGAAGAAATAGTGCATTTCACTTTGAAATGTTGCATTTTAAGGGTTTTAAAAGAAATGATGTGTTGTTTTCCATGAGCCAGAAAACTTGCACAATAAGCACCAAAACAATGTGTCATTATCTCAACTAACAAAATGGCTTGTCATTTAAATTGTATTTCATCTTGCACTAGTTAATTCAACCCTTTTTAGGCCCACCTTCTAACTTATCATTTTCTCATGTGCTAAGACTCTATTTTTTATGCTCTAAATGCCAAAATGATTAGAAACTTATAAGTATTAGATTTTTGGTGTCAAATAGGTAAGAAAACATTAAAATAATTCTTATAAATTTAAGACAAAACAAAATTATTAGGCTTTCAAAAAATAGTCAAGGTAAAGGCCAAAATTGCTCTAAGACTAATTATTAGAGGCGAAGGGATATATAAGACACATAAATCATATCTATACACAAAGAAAATGCGAAAGACATTGACCTCCAACCATTGCCTATAGAAACTAAATTTCTTGATAAATTAAAAAAAAAACTAGAGAGAAAAGCTTATATCATATTGGATACAATGCTAATCTCCATGTTCAGATCTAGGACCCTACTAGTAAACATCAGTTGTCAGACATGGAAGAGAGAAGGAATAGGTAGCAACCCATAATACCTAGTGTTTATAAGAAAGTAGGTTAAAAGTTTCTTACCCTACATATAACTTAATCCTAATTAGTATTGGGTTAGGCTTGCTCCTTAAATGGGCTAAATGGATAGGCTAGCTTATTATAATTTATCTGTAACACATAAAATCCAATCCATTTACACAGTGCTTATTATAAAAATAATTATTTATAATGATGATTCGTAAATTAATTAAATTAAATTAAAATTTCAACAATCTTTTACTTAGATAGCATTAATAAATTACTAAACAAAATAGGAACAAATTAATATAACATGTTAAGAATATCAAATAAATAACTTACACTATAAGGAAAATTTTAGAAATGAAACATCAAACCAAGAATATAGAATCCAATAGGAAAACAATGCTATAAGTGCCATTAGGTTCTAAATCTAAATGAAATGGAATTGCAAGTGGAATATATCCAAAATATAAATATGGTTTTAACCAAATGCAAAATTTTATTGAAATGTCCTTGGGAAACATAATTTAGACTCCTACTATGAGTTACATGTTTACCGAAAAAACTCCAACAGGCAAGCCCTTGGTTAACGGGTTTGCTAATATAAAGAATATAGAGATATGTTCAATTCGACTATCAAATTTATGAATCTTCTCTCTAACAAACAAGAGCTAAATGTCAAAATATTTTGTATGATTGGAATTCTTCTTATTTTGAGAGAAGCATACAGTAGATTATTATCGCAATAAATAGTCAATGGTTAAGATATACTCTTAACAATATGCATGCTAGAAATTAATTTCCTTAACTATATAGGTTAATAAGTGGTCTCATAATAAGCAATATACTCTATTTGTCACAACATGCTTTACATAGCTAATTCATATCATTTCTTTCCTAAGGTGATAAAATTACAACAACTTTTTTAGCCCTTTTTTATGTTAGATGAGTCTATAGGGGTACAAATTTGATTTTCTTGCCATTTCAATCTATAAACTTCATAGACACATTTGTTTCAACCTACAAAATCATTATCCACAACCAAAAAGCACAAAGGAGTCATATATTTCAATTTGGCCTATTTGGACATAATGTGTGTAATATCCGGTTCTCTAAAAATAAGAGAAAACGCAAGAAATGTAACGTATAGTTTCTCTATAAATGAATGAAATTCACCGGATACAAAAGCAAGTCCTTCGAAAATGACTTATTTAGGGTCTTAAAAAATTTAGGAAGTATTTTAGACTCCAAAAAATGAGAATCCTAAGCTCAAAAGGAAAGAAAAATAGAGTTAGAATGAAGAAACGAATTATGACGAAACATAAAGGTATTTTTGTCATTTTGAGCAAATTTTGGAATTTTTATAGGAGGGCTTTTAAAATGAAACTTTTAAGTTCTCCAGGGTTCTCAGAGGCCCTGAAAACCATAGGAAGCCCTGGGACAATTAAAACTCCTCTGGTAAATGTTTTTTAATGTCAGTGTACCCGAACTTTAACAGATTTGTTCGGGAAGATTTTAGCTCTGATTTAAGTGATTCCAAAAGTAATTTACTAAATTGGGAACCTAAATTTCATAATGGAAAAGATGGTTCTAAAAAAGGAGCTAAAATGATTTAGAAACAAAAATGCCAAGAATGAAAGGCAAAATGGAAATTTTTGAAAAGTTTTTCTTCCTCCCACCTATAAATAGATGGCACCCCACTTCTCCACTCACTTAGCCACATATGTTTCTGATCTAAACCAGAAAAAAACCCTAAGGAGAGAGTCGCATAAGAGAAAGAGGAAGAGAAAGAGAAATAAAAGGCAAAAGGTATGGATTTTTTGTTGTTTTTCATGCTCTTTCCTTAGCGAACCTCTTCTCCTCCATTTCCTTTTCTTTCCTATGATTATATTGAACTATATGGATCTGTTTTAAGGGAAGAACAAAGGGGAAAATTCGGATTTGAAGAGAGGAGGCCAAAGAAAGGAGGATTCAAGCAAGAAAACAAGGAAAAAAGGTAATTTCTCCTTCTATGATAGCTACCCCTTGCTCATCTTCTCTCCTTGGTTCACCCCATTCAAGAAGCTATGGGAGGGCTTGGATTTTGAGTAGAACCAAGGGTGAATCTTAGAAAAAGGAGTATGAAGAATAAGAATATGCAAAGAAATTCAAGAAAAGGCTATTGATTTTCAAGGTGACAAACATAGGGTTTCATGGGTTCCCTTGAAAATCTGATTTGACGTAATTATTTCTACACCTAAATAAATGTTTAAATGAGTTCCTAAGATCCCTAGAAGTCTCCCCATATGAATCATCCATCAAGAAAACAAAGCAAGCATTTATGGAGGCCAAGTGTTACATAGTCTCAGCCTAAAGGGGATGGGACACCTAGGGAGAGTTTTAAATTTTTTTAAACCCATTTTTTAGTCATATATGATGAATGAAAATGATAGGAAACCTTGAAAAAAATTTAGGAGGTTTAGAGAATGAATTGGTGTCTTTGGTTCCATAATATGACCTAAAGAAGCAACATGTAGTTAGGCTCTTTGTTTTAATTGTGTGATGACTCCAAGAGGCTTAAAAGGAGTTAAGAATCATATATGAAAGGAAAGAATGGAGCCTAGAACTCATTTGATGAATGTTGCTACATTAGGTATTCTTGGAACCATAAAGGGGTTAATAGACTAAGTTAGTATTTAAGGAAGATGTGTGGCCTTAGAATTAACTCCATGAACCTAACTGGCTTTTATAAATTATGTTTATGCCAAGAGAAACCAATCCCACATCTTTGTGTCTATGAGGCCGAGGAAGGGAGAGCAAATTCAAAAAGAAAACTGTGTGATTGCAACCAAGGTAACTCTTTCCACCTTCTCTCATACATGAATGTGTGCTTACATTGTCTTTGAATATGTGTATATGTGTTTTAAGCTATGAAAAGTATTCTAGCATGAACTTTTATTCCATAGTGCCATGATGTTACATTATGCTTTCAAATGATGTCTAATATTTGTGCTTGGGTTTGCTTGAGTGTGGAGAAGTTAAGAACCCTCTAGCTATGGTGAGGATAAGCTAAGAACCTTTGAAATTGGTTGAGACAAAGTAAAGAATCTCCCAAGAGTGAGGTTGACTCTCAAAAGTAAGGTTGAGTCAAAAACTTCTTAAAGAAATGGGTGAGGCAAGTCCAAAATCCACAAGTGAATGGGTGAAGCCAATCCACTTATTTAGCAAGCCTATGTATGCTATGTATGACTTGTTCAAATGTTAAAGATGTCTCATGAATGATTGCACATGTTAATATACTTATGCATGCATTTATAAGACTTGGTTTGCATACTTTATGTGTGATTGAAAGGGAGATGAGATATTGGGATTCTTTGAATCTTACTCCCTCCTCTCAAAGTGTATGGATTTTGCTTCTTTATAGCCATATGAGTGGAAAATATTGTAATCTATTATTGTGTATGACCTATGACCCCATGAACATATATAATTATGCAAATGTATCCTGCACAAATGAGAATTTATGTTATGTAAAGGTTATAATGCAAATTGAACATAGAATGGTAAGACTAGCATTATGGAAATTGGTGTATGGCATGGGGTGAGAGTGTGAGTTTCCAAATTTTGGGTTTGTGAACCTTTAAGACAAGTTTAAAATGTCATTTTGGTGTAATCTCATATGCTCAAGTGGCCACACTAGCTTAAGGAACAAATTTGGACACTTTGATGTTAGTTGAGACCATAAAAATGACCAAACTAGACCCTATAGCATAAACTAACCAAATGGATGAACCTTCCCATGAAACTTGGCAGACATGTAAAGCTCATTGAGAGCTTTATGGGAAGCTAAAGTGCAGAAAAATCGGAGCTTTACTGAATTAATTATGAATTTTCAAAGTTAGAATTTTTCTGCTGTTTTGGTGCATGTACTATTCATATGGTCAATTTTGTGTTCTGTATCATCCAATAGTCAAATGATGTCCAATGCTTGTAAAATTTTACAGGCATAAACTAGAGGTTATAAGCTTTCTGTGGCCACCAAGATAATTTTTGAAGTTTACTGTCAGTACCAGTAGCGCCACTAGACCTCCAGTACTGTTCCATTATAATTCAGTTCCCAAATGGTCTTAGCATGGTCTAGAGGTATTTTTTCCTTATATTTAGCATATGTAGCTTCTCAAATTGATTGAATTTGCATGATTTGGATTTTTGTGGAATTAGTTATGAATTTCCAAAGTTTATAACATAAGCTGTGATAGTAACCCAGGTAGTTGAGACCTTGGTTGCTTTTCAAACATCAAATGTTTTCTACTTGATGTTTCATGACCTAAAATTATTTTTAGCATAAAGTAGACATTTTTAGCTTTCCAAAATGGTAAAGAATGCATGATTTCAAGTTTTCTAGAATTAGTTATGATTTTTCAAAGTTTGTGATAGAAAATATGCAATTCTGGCTGAGGCTGCACTATGGAATTTTATGTGTTTCTTACACTTGTACGAGTTTTAAGCCACTTTTGATGATGGATTTGAGTTGTATCTATGTAATTAAATATGAGAATATGATACATGATTCCATATGGCCCATGGGACTCCGAAAGAAAAATTTAGAAAACTTAATATTTTAATGCCATTTTTCGTGCTTCCCTACGTAATGCTTGGCATGAGACTTCAAATTAGCATGAGGCAACGCTAGAAATATATAGTGTTACAATGTGGGCCAAACTTCAAAAATTCATAATTTGGACTATACAACTCTAATTTACACAAATTTACAGAAAGCTTATAATTTGAACTTTATGCTATAAAAATTTCAAGTGAAAATAAATCAATTTGGCCCCTAAATAGGTGATGATTGTGTCGCGCAATCTTAAATAAAATTAGGTAGCAAAATAAATTCTGTAGGTAACGGTGCAACCTAGGTCATTTCCTAAGGATTCTTTGTGCCTCAATTTGTTGTGAAAGGGTATTCCAAGTATTACTAATTGGAACTTGTTTAGGGGGGTTTTGAAATACTAGAATTTAATTGAACTAAATTTTAAATGACAATAATAAAAAACTTAAGACTAAAATGAAATGAATAATTAAGAAAGTGTGGTAGCTAGCCTTGTATTGGACTTCCTAGAATTCAATTATCCTTGCTCCCTTTTTAGTGTACCAAATTTGGATTTAATTTCTTGCTCATTAGTGTATTCCCTATAAAAGCTCTTGAATGACCATCCAAGATTCAATTCATCAGTTATTCAAGGAATTTGCAACCATAAAAAATCTTGAAAAATTAATTAATTGAATCAAGAACAAGAATACACTATAACCAATCCAATAAAATTTGTTGCACAATCCACTTAAGATGCTAATTAACTAATTAGATTAATGAATTTCTCAAACAATTAATTGCACAAAAATTCCAGCCATTTAATCCAATAACCATTACATCAATTGGCCTAAAATTAAAAGGAAATTAAAAGTAATTTGCACATCACTAATTCTGAAATTTTTACAAACATGTAATGATCACAAATAATATTCCAAAGATCAAATTATACTCAATCCATAAATTAAACCAATCCAATAATTTCCAGTAATTAAATTCCTAAATTAATAAGTTAGACCTAGTCAAATTAATAAAAGAATTAATGCTGGAATTAAAAGAGTAAGCAAAGAAATCTCTATCCAATTTGGTGAGGAAATGTGGAGCTCAAATCTGCATTTGGGAGTCTTCAATCTTCAGCTAGCCACCAAGGATGATTCAAGCTGCCATCGAGAATTTAAATGGAAGAGAATCGATGGAATGAGCAGCAGCCATGGAGAAACTAGTGAGAAAATGTTCTTCCCTCGTTCTCTGGAACTCTTGCCCTTTACGTCGTCTAATCGCATTCTTTTTTCCCCAGCTTCCAGCTCACTCCCTTCCCACGTTGAGGTCACATTAATTCGATGAATGCTTTAGCGTCTTTCCTTAATGAGTCACAAGCCCCTCAGCTCACCTCTTTTTTGCATTTTTCTCCCACTGATGCTTCATTAATCCACGTAATTTTATAGCTAAATTCTAGCTTATAATTCATTAAAACCTTATGTGCTTTCTCTTGCTGGAACCCTTAGTTGCTTCTAACATGGATGAATTGATGCATGGGCTTCCTTCGTGATTCTTCAGTAGCCACATTCTGTCCGTGTAAGCTCTTTTCATCTCCTCACGTGGCTTACATGTATTTCATTTAATTTTGTCCACATGCTTAATTGCTTATTTCTTTTCTTGATTGCCCGTAGCTTCATTTGCGTCATTCCCACGTGATTTCTTCATTACAATAATAGGCTTTGCACACGTAAGCTCCAATGTAGCTTCTTTTTTTGTTTCTGCTCGTACATGGCTATGAACCTCTCATCTCTATTTTAAAACTCGCAGTTTCATCTTCGTGTTTTACTACACACTGCTGCCCAATACTCCTCCAACTGAAAGCTCTTTCATCACGTGTTATAGCTGGGCTTCCTTTCGAATCCACGTATAAGTGGGCTCTATTTTGAGGTTCCTTCTTTTCTACATTCTTCATGCTACATCCAGCTCATACATCTAAAAAAAATGTGCTGCTTTTAGCTCCAAAAGCTTATAGCTTCCCTTATGTTCATCTTATTTCAGCTCATAGCATTCCTTCCTTGTGTTTCTCATTCATGCAGCTACTTCTTCACTTCTTCTCTACCCAAGCTCGAGTGATTAGTGCCCTTGCTTCCTTCATTCAACTCGTGTAGCTTACATGAGAGCTGCCCAAGCTCCCTTCAACTCGATGCTCTTTCCCATTCAAACTAGAACATACTCAACTTATAGCTTCTTTCATCTCAGCTCATTCTTCTTCTTATAACTCGTAGGTTCTTTCCTTCACAGACCCTGTGGCTAGTTTATCTTTCTTCTCCTCTATTTTGCTCACATGCATGTAGAACTCGAGCTCAAGGCTTTATCTTCAACCCAAGCTCTTCCACGTTGTTTGCTTTTATATATGTGAGTCCCTTCAGCTCGAGCCTTCTCTCCTTGCATCTTTTGTCTTTCTCTGTTAATGTGAAACTCGAGACTCTTCTTACATCAATAGCTTGTGTGACGTGGCTTCTTGTTCCTTTGGTTTCCATGTGATTCCTCCACTTAAGCTGCTGCATGCTTTTCATTTGCTTCCCACATGGTCTTTTTCCAACCTCAGCTTGCAAGCTTCTTCTCTTCTTCATCTAGCTCGCCCATCCAACTCGTGGCCAGTATGTGATTGTGCTTTATTAGTGAAATAGAGTGAAGTGATGGAATGGACTTGTGGATTCCTTTGCAAAATAACCTTCCATATTTTCTCCAACATTAAGATTTAATTTCCTCAAAGTCTGCACAAAAATAATGGAGACAATTAAGTAGGAATAATCTTACAAAATTATTTAAACAAATTTATGCATTAAAACCAATAATTTTGCATTTTAATTCCTAAAATACAAAAATAGTCAATAAACTCAATTGTCCTCCAATTGAAGTCCTTTAAGCCAAAATTTATAATCAAAATGCCTAATTAGAAGAGGAAAAATATATGAAAATTAGGAATTATCAAATTCCCCCACACTTAAGCTTTTGCACTCCTGGGCAAAAGAAAACTAAAGCTCTAAGAAAGAGATAATTGAAAGGAAATCAAGAAAAATGGAATTGTGTAGGTCACTTAGCACAAGGAAGCTCAAAGCAAATCAATAGCTTAATTCTCCAAGTCATATCACTTGCATCAATGCAACGAGTGCCATGGCAATACACTTAATCAAAAATGAAATGCAATGAAAGTCCTTCACTTGGATTAGTGTTTATCACTCTACTCTGTAGTGTTTACGATGAAGTGCTTACTCTCAAATTTCATCCTATCTAACTTTATTACCATAAGCTTGGCAATTATCTACATCTCCACCACCTAAATCAAATGCCAATGAATGAATCAAAAGGTCTTTATTATGGTTGTAATGTAAGCTAAGGTATGAAACAAGTGGTAAACAAAAGAATGAAGGAAATTCGAAAGGCAAATTAGATGCTTAAAATCATCAAGAGCATTAAAATAAGAATAGGGACGAAATGCAAGTGCATTTTAAGGCCCTATTTACCACCCAAAAAAAAATGTGCACTAAGAGAACAACTTTTCTTTCCTTTTCCTTCTTTTTCTTTTTCAATTTTTTTTTTCATATTTCAAATGCTTTTCTTTTTCTTTGTTTTTTTTTTTGTTTCTTTTTTTTTTTCTCTTTTTCTTAGAATATTTTCAAAGAGGAACAAACAAATGGCCTATAAATGATGTGAAAAATGCACCTCCACCCACCTTAACAAGATACAATACCCTTAATAATCAAAAGCATCCTAATAAAGGTAAGAAGAATATTTGTTTGGTTTTCATGGCTAAAAAGCTAAAAAGGAAACATAAATGGCTCAAAAGGGGCAAAGCAAATGGATTAACACATGTAGGATTACTTTTTGGTTCTAGCTAAAACAAAACAACAATGAACGCCTTAATCCTTTTCATGCATGGCAAATGAATAAATGTGGCCTTAAATAAGATTCAAGCCAAGTTCTAGAGTAGAAGTAAGATAGGGAATACACACTAGAAATAAATAAGCAATAGGTTCAAAAATCTCACAAGGTAAATTGACCATCATCAAATTTCATTAAAGCAAAGCTAATTGCCACTTAACTTGCATTCTTAACACAAGGTCAATTCCCTATCAAATCAAGATATATCAAAGCTATGATCCCTTTAATTCCAGCAACTTCCATAAAAGTATAATTTTTTTTTAAAAAAACTAAAAAATAACACAAAACTTCAACACTCTAAAAGTAAGACTAAAAGCCTAGAAACTAGAAAAATCAACTAACCAAAACAAAACAAAACTAAAAATTTTATTTGTATCCCCCCACTCTTAAACATTGCATTGTCCTCAATGCTAGCACATAATCCAATAAACAGATAAAGACAACACAATATAAAAGGGGAAAGGCAAAGAGTACAACCGGGGATCAGGGTGGGTCATGAAATTGGAGCTCTCCCTTGTCATCCCTTCGAACTCTTTCATGAAAGTGTTTGAATCGATGTCCATTAATTTTAAATTTAGCTCCCTTCTATTCATCCAGAAGCTCAACTGCACTAAAAGGGAAAACATCAGAAACTATGTAAGGACCTTCCCATTTAGAATGAAGTTTACTTGGCATAAGCTTCAAGCGGGATTTATAAAGTAAAACCTTTTGGCCGACAACAAACTCCTTTCTTGCAATCATCTTGTCATGGAATGCCTTTGTCTTTTCTTTATAGATCCTTGCATTGTCATAGGCTTCCAATATGATCTCTTCAAGCTCTTGGAGTTAAAATTTTCTATAAGATCCTGCTCTATTCAAATCCAAACTTCTTCATAGCCTAGTAAGCCTTATGCTCCACTTTTACCAGTAAGTGACAAGCTTTTCCAAATACCAGCCGATAGGGTGACATGCCAATAAGAGTCTTGTAGGCAATCCTATAGGCCCAAAGTGCATCATTTAGCTTCTTGCTCTAATCTTTCTTATTTGGCTGCATTGTTTTCTCTAAAATTTGCTTTACCTCCGAGTTAGAAATTTCTGCCTGGCCATTTGTTTGAGGGTGGTATAGAGTAGCTACTTTATGCATAACACCATACTTGCTAAGCAAGCTGTGTATAGTTCGGTTGCAAAAATGAGTGCCCTGGTCACTAATAATGGCTCTAGGAATACAAAACCTGCAGAAAATGTGAAAGTGAACAAACTCTACAACCACAAAATCATCAGTCCTAGTGGGTTTTGCTTCCACCCACTTCGAAACATAATCAACAGCCAATAAGATGTATGAAAAGCCAAAAGAAGTAGGAAAAGGTCCTATAAAATCAATGCCCCACACATTAAAGACTTCACAAAATAAAATGGGATGCTGTGGCATTTCATTTCTCCTAGATATGCTACTTGTTTGTTAACACTTGACACATCTTTTACAAAAATCAAAGGCATCACGAAACAAAGTAGGCCAATAAAATTCACTATCTGAAACCTTGCTAGCTATGCGTTTTGGACTAAAATGACCTCCACATGCAAGTGTGTGACAAAAATTCAAAACAGAATCAAATTCTATATCAAGCACACAATGTCTAATCACTTGGTCACTGCATAGTCTCCACAAGTATGGATCATCCCAAATATAATACCTAGCTTTACTCCTAAACTTATTTAACTGATGTTTATTCAAATCAATAGGTAGTTCAGAAGCAGTTAGATAATTCACTAAATTTGCATACCGAGGATAGAAACTATACACAACACACAAACGCTCATCAGAGAAATCATCATCAATAGGTAAGGAATTTACCCTTTAGAGCTTCAATTCTACTCAAGTGGTATGCCATCAAGTTTTCAGCTCTACTTTTATCCTAGATGTCAATATCAAATTCTTGAAGTAGAAGCATCCATCTGATTAATCTTGGCTTTGCATCAGGCTTTTTAGCAAGTACTTCAAGGCTGTATGATCAGTAAAAACAATGACTTTAGTATCAAGCAAATAAGATCTAAATTTATCCAAAGTAAAAATAATAGCAAGAAACTCTTTTTCTGTGGTTGTATAATTTGCTTGGGCCCCATCCAGAGTCTTGGATGCATAAGCAATCACATGAGACCTCTTATTCACTCTCTGGCTCAAAATTGCACTTACAACAAAATTAGACACATTACATAAAAGCTCAAATGGGAGATTCCAATCAGGGGGTTGAATAATGGGTGGGGAAGTCAATCTTTTCTTAAGATCATCAAAAGCTATTTTACATGCATCATCAAAATGTAAATCAACATCTTTTTGTAAGAGCTTAGACAATGGCAAAGCAATTTTACTAAAATTCTGAATGAATCTTCTATAGAAACCTGCATGACTTCGAAAACACCGGACCTCCCGAACACATGTCGGGTATGATAGAGAAGTGATAACATCTATCTTAGCTTTATCAATCTTTATGCCCTGTTCAGATATAATATGACCCAATACAATGCCTTTTCAAACCATAAAATGACATTTTTCAAAATTAAGTATAAGGTTCTTCTCTATGCATCTAGCTAGGACTCTATCCAGACTACACAAGCAATTATCAAAAGAGTTCCCCTATACAGTGAAATCATCCATAAAAATTTCTATACAGTGCTAAAGGAAATCACTAAAAATGGAAACCATACACCACTGAAAAGTTTCAAGGGCATTGTAAAGACCAAAAGGCATTCATCTATAGGCATATGTTCCAAATGGGCATGTGAACGTTGTCTTCTCTTAATCCGACGCTATGCATATCTAGAAATAACCTGAAAATCCATCTAGAAAACAATAATGAGATTTTCCAGCTAAATGGTCAAGCATCTGATCAATAAAAGGGAGGGGGTAATGATCTTTTCTAGTGACTAAATTATGCCTCCTATAGTCAATGCAAACCCTCCAACTGTTTTGTACATGGGTGGACACCAATTTATTATTCTCATTCCGAACAACTGTGATCCCTAATTTCTTTGAACCACCTGCACAGGACTAACCCACCAATTGTCAGAAATAGGATATATAATACCAGTTGATAAAAGTTTAGAAGCTTCCTTTTTAACCACATCCACAATAAGTAGGTTCAGTCGCCTTTGAGGTTACCTTACTGGCTTTGCCCTATCTTCTAATAGAATTCTTTGCATGCATGTATCAGGGCTAATGCTAGGTATATTAGCCAAGGTCCACCCTATTGCTTGTCTTTTCCTCCTTAAGACCTCTAAAAGCTTCTCTTCCTCTTCTGGAATAATGTCACTAGCTACAATCACCGAAAGATTCTCATCTTTCTCCAAATAGGTATACTTGAGATTGTCTGGCAGCGGTTTGAAATCTAAGGTAGGGGCTTGCTCAACCGAAGGTATGAGTTGTTTGATTTCAACCTCCTCCATTCCAAATACCTATTCAGATAACTCACAGACAGAAAGAACAACTTTCCTATCTTTAGGAACATTAGCAGACGGAATATCAACAAGAGACCTAATAGTAGTAGCAACATCAGTATCATTATTGGATGAACTAGTCACACAACATCTAATACCACTATCAATAGGCAAGGTAAGAGTGGAAATAGATGAACTAGCACAATCAACATATCTAGAAGTGACATCAACATGCAATATATCCTGAAAATTAGTAAATCCAGTAACATCAGAACAATCAGGGAAAACAATAGCATGCACATCATCTCTAGAACAAGAAGATTGACCTAGACTAGTATAATCATCTAAATTAGTCACAGGCTAACCACAATGAAATCAGCACAAAAAGAAGAGGTCTTAGAACTATGATAATCAGTACATGTACAGAACTTACTATTCTCAATAAAAGCACTAATCTGGGTACATCTGTGACATATAGTAGTTCCAGAATATATACAATCAAAAGAATCATCCAAGTCAGCAATATCATAGGAATCAATTAATAAACTATCCCTAAAATCAGCACTGGCATTATCAACTAGCATATCAATAAGGCTGATACTAAAAATAGAGTTATCATCATAGGGGTATTTTATGGCATCAAATATATTAAATTGTATCACATTGCCAGCAAACTCCATTTGAAGAGTACCCTTATGCAAATTTATAATTGTCTTTGTAGTTTTTAGGAAAGGTCTACCTAGGATGAGTGGGGCATGTCCACTAGATCTATATCTATCATCCTCTATTTTAAGGACATAAAAATCAGCTAGAAAAATCAAATCCTTTACCTTGACCAGAACATCCTCCAACACTCTTGAAGGATAAGCAATGCTCTTGTTTGCCAGCTGCACAACCATTCCAGTAGGTTTCAGCTCTCCCATCTGCAAAGACAAATACAAAGATTTAGGGATAACATTTATAGCAACACTGAGATCAATTAAAGCATCAAAAAACTCAAAATTCCTAATAGTGCATGGAATTGTAAAAGTGCCCGGATCTTGACACTTAGTGGGCATTGTTGGCTATATGAGTGCTGAAACATTCTTACCAAAATTGAATTTTTCATTCCTTCTTAGACACCTCTTGTTGGTACATATTTCCTTGAGAAACTTGGCGTATTTGGGGATGGTCTTGATTGCATCCAATGAGGGTATATTGACCTCCACCTTTTTGAAAGTTTCAAAAATTTCTTTTTCAATATCTACTTTACTTTGCCTCTTTCCCAAGGTAGGTCTATGTGGGAAAGGCAAGATCTTCTTTGGCTCCTCTTCTTTGTTAGGCTCATTTGGTGTGACATGTGTTTTTGATGATGTCGGCTTATCTATGGTAGTGGTATCTGAGGATCCCTGAACTTCCTTTCCACTCCTAAGAGTGATGGCACTAACATTGCTACTATTCCTTAGATTGACAATAGTCTGAGAAGGTAATTGGCTTGATCCTTGGCTTTTTACCTCACTGAGAGAGTTAGCCAACTGACTAATCATATTCTCTATATACTTGTTCTGAGTTTTCATGTTATCCATTTCTTGTTTGTGTCTAGCCTCACTCTGATTCATCTTTTCCATGAGTTGCTTCATCATAAACTCTATGTTGTTATCTTTTTTGGGTTCCTCTTGGATAGGAACTAATTGCCCAATAGGTTGGGAAGACTGTGCATTAGGTCCTGCAACATTGTATCTATTTTACTGTTGCCCTCCCCCATATCTCAGGTTAGGGTGGTCCCTCCATCTTGGATTGTATGTATTAGAATAAGGATAATATTTTTACTGCCCTTGTTGCATTGGCCTGACTGAAAACATCCAGTATAAGTTTCTACCCTCTCCTCTAACATAAGGCACTGATTAGTAGCATGTGTGGCCAAACAACATATATCACACAGGGGTCCCACCAAGGTAGTAGAGATAGATGTCTACCTAGGTGCATAGCACTGTAGATCAGAATATGTTTGAGTAGGATATGACTATGATTCACAGGTCTGAGAAGGAGTAGAGGATGACTATGGCTACTGTCGTTTTAAAGCAAGCTATTAGAGTACAGAAGACATTACATCAATCTTGCTCTCAATTCTCTGACTATAGCCTAGAGCATACAATTCACTAACTCCTCTTACTGTCTGCATTGATCTAGACCCAAATTGCTGAGCATTCTAAGCCATCTTATCAATAAACTCCCAGGCCCTTGTAGGTGTCAAATCACCTAAGGCTCCACCAGAGGCAGCATCAATCATGTTTTTGTCCATGTTCAACAGCCCCTCATAGAAGTACTGAATAAGCAGCTGATCAACAATTTGATGGTGAGGAAAACTAGCTAGCAATCTCTTGAATCTTTCCCAGTACTCATATAAAGTCTCTTCACCATTCTGTTTGATCCCACATATTTCTTTCCTTATTGATGCAGTGTGAAAAGTAAGAAAGAATTTTTCCAAGAAGAGCCTTTTTAGTTAGTCCCAAGAAGTGTTGGCACCGGGAGGTAGATAGTACAACCAATCCTTAGCTAAACCATCTAGGGAAAAAGGAAATGCTCTGAGCTTAATTTGTTCTTTTGAGATGCCCTGTGGTTTCATTGTAGAGCAGACAACATGGAATTCCTTTAGATGTTTGTAAGGGTCATCTCTTGCAAGTCCATGAAATTTAGGAAGTAAGTGAATCAAACCAAATTTAAGCTCAAAATTTGCATCTAATTCTGGATATTGTATACAAATATTTTGATAATACACATTAGGAGCTGTCAATTCTTTAATGGTTCTGACATGCATGTTATCATTCAAATTTGCATTTACATTTAAGTTAGCCTGAACATCCATATTCATATTAGCATTCATTTGATCTTGTTCAGCCATATTATCACCAGCAAATTGAAGTACACAATCAATTCCTTGTACACAATCAAAAGCAGAAGAAATAGAACTATTGATTCCTACACTATCCTTGTACCTCTTAATCCTTACTTGTTTTCTAAAGGTTCTTTCAATTTTTGTTTCAAATCAATTAATTTTTCACCAGAGCTCCTTGTCATAAACCAATTAGACAAGCAAAAACTAAGAAGTACACAAGAAATCAACAAAGAAAAACTAAAACAATAAATCTAGAAAAATTAGAAAAATCCTAGAAAATTTGAAAAAATACAATAAAATTAAAAAAAAGTGCTATAAACGTTGGAATTTGGCCAAAAGAAGGTGCACTGAATAGCTTTGCTTTTATTTTTGCTTAAAACACCCAAAAACCTTGGAAAACAAACTTTAAGAATTTTTTGGGCATTTTGAACAAAAATTCCAGTAACTGGCAAAATTAGATCAAGCAACCGAAATGTCCAAAATCCAACTACAAAAAAGGGGAGAAACATAACAAAAATAGAGCAAAAATAGGGCAAAAATACTTAGAAACCTTTTCAAACAATTAAGAAACTAAACTCCCTGGCAACGACGCCAAATTTGATGGTTGTGTCACGAAATCTCAAATAAAACTAGGTAACAAAATAAAATCTGTAGGTAATGGTGCAACCTAGGTCATTTTCCAAGGATGCTTTGTGCCTCAATTTGTTGTGAGAAAATTTGAAAAAAATAAAAAAAAAGTGCCATAAATGTTGGAATTTGGCCAAAAAATGGTGCACCGAATAGCTTTGCTTTTAATTTTGCTTAAAACACCCAAAAACCTTGGAAAACAAAGTTTGAGAATATTTTGAGCATTTTGAACAAAAATTCCAGTAAGTGGCAAAATTAGATCAAGCAACCGAAATGTCCAAAATCCAACTTCAAAAAAGGGGAGAAGCATAACAAAAATAAAGCAAAAATAATGCAAAAATACTTAGAAACCTTTTCAAACAATTAAGAACTTAAACTCCCTAACAACGACGCCAAATTTGATGATTGTGTCACGTAATCTCAAATAAAACTAGGTAACAAAATAAAATCTGCAGGAAACAGTGCAACCTAGGTCATTTTTCAAGGATGCTTTGTGCCTCAATTTATTGTGAGAAAATTTGAAAAAATTAAAAAAAAGTGCCATAAATGTTAGAATTTGGCCAAAAAAGGGTGCACCGAATAGCTTTGCTTTTATTTTTACTTAAAACACCCAAAAACCTTGGAAAACAAAGTTTGAGAATTGTTTGGGCATTTTGAACAAAAATTTCAGTAAGTGACAAAATTAGATCAAGCAACCGAAATGTCCAAAATCCAACATCAAAAAAGGGGAGAAACAGAACAAAAATAGAGCAAAAATAGGGCAAAAATACTTAGAAACCTTTTCCAACAATTAAGAAACTAAACTCCCAGGCAACGACGCCAAATTTAATGATTGTGTCACGCAATCTCAAATAAAACTAGGTAACAAAATAAAATCTGTAGGTAACGTTGCAACCTAGGTCATTTTCCAAGGATGCTTTGTGCCTTAATTTGTTGTGAGAAAATTTGAAAAAATTAAAAAAAAGTGCCATAAATGTTGGAATTTGGCCAAAAAATGGTGCACCGAATAGCTTTGCTTTTAATTTTGCTTAAAACACCCAAAAACCTTGGAAAACAAAGTTTGAGAATTTTTTGGGCATTTTGAACAAAAATTCCAGTAAGTGGCAAAATTATATCAAGCAATTGAAATGTCCAAGATCCAACTTCAAAAAAGGGGAGAAACAGAACAAAAATAGAGCAAAAATAGGGCAAAAATACTTAGAAACCTTTTCAAACAATTAAGAAACTAAACTCCCTGGCAACGATGCCAAATTTGATGATTGTGTCACGAAATCTAAAATAAAACTAGGTAACAAAATAAAATCTGTAGGTAACGGTGCAACCTAGGTCATTTTCCAAGGATGCTTTGTGCCTCAATTTGTTATGAGAAAATTTGAAAAAAATTAAAAAAAAGTGCCATAAATGTTGGAATTTGGCCAAAAAATGGTGCACCGAATAGCTTTGCTTTTAATTTTGCTTAAAACACCCAAAAACCCTGGAAAACAAAGTTTGAGAATATTTTGGGCATTTTGAACAAAAATTCCAGTAAGTGGCAAAATTAGATCAAGCAACCGAAATGTCCAAAATCCAACTTCAAAAAAGGGGAGAAGCAGAACAAAAATAAAGCAAAAATAGGACAAAAATACTTAGAAACCTTTTCAAACAATTAAGAACTTAAACTCCCTAACAACGACGCCAAATTTGATGATTGTGTCACGTAATCTCAAATAAAACTAGGTAACAAAATAAAATCTGTAGGAAACGGTGCAACCTAGGTCATTTTCCAAGGATGCTTTGTGCCTCAATTTATTGTGAGAAAATTTGAAAAAATTAAAAAAAAGTGCCATAAATGTTAGAATTTGGCCAAAAAAGGGTGCACCGAATAGCATTGCTTTTATTTTTGCTTAAAACACCTAAAAACCTTGGAAAACAAAGTTTGAGAATTGTTTGGGCATTTTGAACAAAAATTCCAGTAAGTGACAAAATTAGATCAAGCAACCGAAATGTCCAAAATCCAACTTCAAAAATGGGGAGAAACAGAACAAAAATAAAGCAAAAATAGGGCAAAAATAAATAGAAACCTTTTCCAACAATTAAGAAACTAAACTCCCAGGCAACGACTCCAAATTTAATGATTGTGTCACGCAATCTCAAATAAAACTAGGTAACAAAATAAAATTTGTAGGTAACGTTGCAACCTAGGTCATTTTCCAAGGATGCTTTGTGCCTCAATTTGTTGTGAGAAAATTTGAAAAAATTAAAAAAAAGTGCCATAAATGTTGGAATTTGGCCAAAAAATGGTGCACCGAATAGCTTTGCTTTTAATTTTGCTTAAAACACCCAAAAACCTTGGAAAACAAAGTTTGAGAATTTTTTGGGCATTTTGAACAAAAATTCCAGTAAGTGGCAAAATTAGATTAAGCAATCGAAATGTCTAAAATCCAACTTCAAAAAAGGGGAGAAACAGAACAAAAATAGAGCAAAAATAGGGCAAAAATACTTAGAAACCTTTTCAAACAATTAAGAAACTAAACTCCCTGGCAACGACGCCAAATTTGATTATTGCGTCACGCAATCTCAAATAAAACTAGGTAACAAAATAAAATATGTAGGTAACGGTGCAACCTAGGTCATTTTCCAAGGATGCTTTGTGCCTCAATTTGATGTGAGAAAATTTGAAAAAATTAAAAAAAAGTGCCATAAATGTTGGAATTTGGCCAAAAAATGGTGCACCGAATAGCTTTGCTTTTAATTTTGCTTAAAACACCCAAAAACCTGGGAAAACAAAGTTTGAGAAATTTTTGGGCATTTTGAACAAAAATTCCAGTAAGTCGCAAAATTAGATCAAGCAACCGAAATGTCCAAAATCCAACTTCAAAAAAGGGGAGGAACAAAACAAAAATAGAGCAAAAATAGGGCTCAAATACTTAGAAACCTTTTCAAACAATTAAGAAACTAAACTCCCTGGCAACGACGCCAAATTTGATGATTGTGTCACGCAATCTCAAATAAAACTAGTTAACAAATTAAAATCTGTAGGTAACGGTGCGAGCTAGGTCATTTTCCAAGGATGCTTTGTGCCTCAATTTGTTGTGAGAAAATTTGAAAAAATTTAAAAAAAGTGCCATAAATGTTGGAATTTGGCCAAAAATGGTGCACCGAATAGCTTTGCTTTTTATTTTTGCTTAAATCACCCAAAAACCTTGGAAAAAAAAAGTTTGAGTATATTTTGGGCATTTTGAACAAAAATTCCAATAAGTGGCAAAATTAGATCAAGCAACCGAAATGTCCAAAATCCAACATCAAAAAAGGGGAGAAACAGAACAAAAATAGAGCAAAAATAGGGCAAAAATACTTAGAAACCTTTTCAAACAATTAAGAAACTAAACTCCCTGGCAACGACGCCAAATTTGATGATTGTGACACGCAATCTCAAATAAAACTAGGTAACAAAATAAAATCTGTAGGAAATGATGCAACCTAGGTCATTTTCCAAGGATGCTTTGTGCCTCAATTTGTTGTGAGAAAATTTGAAAAAATTAAGAAAAAGTGCCATAAATGTTGGAATTTGGCGAAAAGATGGTGCACCGAATAGCTTTGCTTTTATTTTTGCTTAAAACACCTAAAAACCTTGGAAAGCAAAGTTTGAGAAATTTTTGGGCATTTTGAACAAAAAATCCAGTAAGTGGCAAAATTAGAACAAGCAACCGAAATGTCCAAAATCGAACTTCAAAAAAGGGGAGAAACGGAATAAAAATAGAGCAGAAATTAGGCAAAAATACTTAGACACCTTTTCAAATAATTAAGAAACTAAACTCCCTGGCAACGACGCCAAATTTGCTGATTGTGTCACGGAATCTCAAATAAAATTAGGTAACAAAATAAATTATGTAGGTAACGGTGTAACCTAGGTCATTTTCCCAGGATGCTTTGTGCCTCAATTTGTTGTGAGAAAATTTGAAAAAAATTAAAAAAAAGGGCCATAAATGTTGGAATTTGGCCAAAAAATGGTGCATCGAATAGCTTTGCTTTCATTTTTGCTTAAAACACCCAAAAACCTTGGAAAACAAAGTTTGAGAATTTTCTGGGCATTTTGAACAAAAATTCCAATAAGTGGCAAAATTAGATCAAGCAATCGAAATTTCCAAAACCCAACTTCAAAAAAAGGGAGAAACATAACAAAAATAGAGCAAAAATAGGGCAAAAATACTTAGAAACCTTTTCAAACAATTAAGAAACTAAACTCCCTGGCAACGACGTCAAATTTGATGATTGTGTCACGAAATCTCAAATAAAACTAGGTAACAAAATAAAATCTGTAGGTAACGGTACAACCTAGGTCACTTTCCAAGAATGCTTTGTGCCTCAATTTGTTGTGAGAAAATTTGAAAAAATTAAAAAAAAGTGCCATAAATGTTGGAATTTGGCCAAAAAATGGTGCACCGAATAGCTTTGCTTTTAATTTTGCTTAAAACACCCAAAAACCTGGGAAAACAAAGTTTGAGAAATTTTTGGGCATTTTGAACAAAAATTCCAGTAAGTTGCAAAATTAGATCAAGCAACCGAAATGTCCAAAATCCAACTTCAAAAAAGGGGAGGAACAAAACAAAAATAGAGCAAAAATAGGGCTCAAATACTTAGAAACCTTTTCAAACAATTAAGAAACTAAACTCCCTGGCAACGACGCCAAATTTGATGATTGTGTCACGCAATCTCAAATAAAACTTGTTAACAAATTAAAATATGTAGGTAACGGTGCGAGCTAGGTCCTTTTCCAAGGATGCTTTGTGCCTCAATTTGTTGTGAGAAAATTTGAAAAAATTTAAAAAAAGTGCCATAAATGTTGGAATTTGGCCAAAAATGGTGCACCGAATAGCTTTGCTTTTATTTTTGCTTAAATCACCGAAAAACCTTGGAAAAAAAAAGTTTGAGTATATTTTGGGCATTTTGAACAAAAATTCCAATAAGTGGCAAAATTAGATCAAGCAACCGAAATGTCCAAAATCCAACTTCAAAAAAGGGGAGGAGCAGAACAAAAATAGAGCAAAAATAGGGCAAAAATACTTAGAAACCTTTTCAAACAATTAAGAAACTAAACTCCCTGGCAACGACGCCAAATTTGATGATTGTGACACGTAATCTCAAATAAAACTAGGTAACAAAATAAAATATGTAGGTAACGGTGCAACCTAGGTCATTTTCCAAGGATGCTTTGTGCCTCAATTTGATGTGAGAAAATTTGTAAAAATTTAAAAAAAGTGCCATAAATGTTGGAATTTGGCCAAAAAATGGTGCACCGAATAGCTTTGCTTTTATTTTTGCTTAAAACACCCAAAAATCTTGGAACACAAAGTTTGAGAATTTTTTGGGCATTTTGAACAAAAATTCCAGTATGTGGCAAAATTAGATCAAGCAACCGAAATGTCCAAAATCCAACTTCAAAAAAGGTGAAAAACAGAACAAAAGTAAAGCAAAAATAGGGCAAAAATACTAAGAAACCTTTTCAAACAATTAAGAAACTAAACTCCCTGGCAACGACGCCAAATTTGATGATTGTGTCACGCAATCTCAAATAAAACTAGGTAACAAAATAAAATCTGTAGGTAACGGTGCGACCTAGGTCATTTTCCAAGGATGCTTTGTGCCTCAATTTGTTGTGAGAAAATTTGAAAAAATTAAAAAAAAGTGCCATAAACGTTGGAATTTAGCCAAAAAATGGTGCACCGAATAGCTTTGCTTTTATTTTTGCTCAAAACACCAAAAAACCTTGGAAAACAAAGTTTAAGAATTTTTTGGGCATTTTCAATAAAAATTCCAGTAAGTGGCAAAATTAGATCAAGCAACCGAAACGTCCAAAATCCAACTTCAAAAAAGGGGAGAAACAGAACAAAAATAGAGCAAAAATAGGGCAAAAATACTTAGAAACCTTTTCAAACAATTAAGAAACTAAACTCCCTGGCAACGACGCCAAATTTGATGATTGTGACACGCAATCTCAAATAAAACTAGGTAACAAAATAAAATCTGTAGGAAATGATGCAACCTAGGTCATTTTCCAAGGATGCTTTGTGCCTCAATTTGTTGTGAGAAAATTTGAAAAAATTAAGAAAAAGTGCCATAAATGTTGGAATTTGGCGAAAAGATGGTGCACCGAATAGCTTTGCTTTTATTTTTGCTTAAAACACCTAAAAACCTTGGAAAGCAAAGTTTGAGAAAGTTTTGGGCATTTTGAACAAAAAATCCAGTAAGTGGCAAAATTAGAACAAGCAACCGAAATGTCCAAAATCGAACTTCAAAAAAGGGGAGAAACAGAACAAAAATAGAGCAAAAATTAGGCAAAAATACTTAGAAACCTTTCCAAATAATTAAGAAACTAAACTCCCTGGCAACGACGCCAAATTTGCTAATTGTGTCACGCAATCTCAAATAAAATTAGGTAACAAAATAAATTATGTAGGTAACGGTGTAACCTAGGTCATTTTCCCAGGATGCTTTGTGCCTCAATTTGTTGTGAGAAAATTTGAAAAAATTTAAAAAAAAGTGCCATAAATGTTGGAATTTGGCCAAAAAATGGTGCATCGAATAGCTTTGCTTTCATTTTTGCTTAAAACACCTAAAAACCTTGGAAAACAATGTTTGAGAATTTTTTGGGCATTTTGAACAAAAATTCCAATAAGTGGCAAAATTAGATCAAGCAACCGAAATGTCCAAAACCCAACTTCAAAAAAAGGGAGAAACATAACAAAAATAGAGCAAAAATAGGGCAAAAATACTTAGAAACCTTTTCAAACAATTAAGAAACTAAACTCCCTGGCAACGACGTCAAATTTGACGATTGTGTCACGCAATCTCAAATAAAACTAGGTAACAAAATAAAATCTGTAGGTAACGGTACAACCTAGGTCACTTTCCAAGAATGCTTTGTGCCTCAATTTGTTGTGTGAAAATTTGAAAAAATTAAAAAAAGTGCCATAAATGTTGGAATTTGGCCAAAAAATGGTGCACCGAATAGCTTTGCTTTTAATTTTGCTTAAAACACCCAAAAACCTGGGAAAACAAAGTTTGAGAAATTTTTGGGCATTTTGAACAAAAATTCCAGTAAGTTACAAAATTAGATCAAGCAACCGAAATGTCCAAAATCCAACTTCAAAAAAGGGGAGGAACAAAACAAAAATAGAGCAAAAATAGGGCACAAATACTTAGAAACCTTTTCAAACAATTAAGAAACTAAACTCCCTGGCAACGACACCAAATTTGATGATTGTGTCACGCAATCTCAAATAAAACTAGTCAACAAATTAAAATCTGTAGGTAACGGTGCGAGCTAGGTCATTTTCCAAGGATGCTTTGTGCGTCAATTTGTTGTGAGAAAATTTGAAAAAATTTAAAAAAAGTGCCATAAATGTTTGAATTTGGCCAAAAATGGTGCACCGAATAGCTTTGCTTTTATTTTTGCTTAAGTCACCCAAAAACCTTGGAAAAAAAAAGTTTGAGAATATTTTGGGCATTTTGAACAAAAATTCCAATAAGTGGCAAAATTAGATCAAGCAACCGAAATGTCCAAAATCCAACTTCAAAAAAGGGGAGGAACAGAACAAAAACAGAGCAAAAATAGGGCAAAAATACTTAGAAACCTTTTCAAACAATTAAGAAACTGAACTCCCTGAACTCCCTGGCAACGATGCCAAATTTGATGATTGTGTCACGCAATCTCAAATAAAACAAGGTAACAAAATAAAATCTGTAAGTAACGGTGCAACCTTGGTCATTTTCCAAGGATTCTTTGTGCCTTAATTTGTTGTGAGAAAATACTAAAAAATTTAAAAAAAGTGCTATAAATGTAGGACTTTGGCCAAAAAATGTTGCACTGAATGCCTTTGCTTTTAATTTTGCACTGAATGCCTTTGCTTAAAAAAAAGTGCCATAAATGTTGGAATTTGGCCAAAAAATGGTGCACCGAATAGCTTTGCTTTTAATTTTGCTTAAAACACCCAAAAACCTGGGAAAACAAAGTTTGAGAAATTTTTGGGCATTTTGAACAAAAATTACAGTAAGTGGCAAAATTAGATCAAGCAACCAACATGTCCAAAATCCAACTTCAAAAAAGGGGAGAAACGGAACAAAATTAGAGCAAAAATAGGGGAAAAATACTTAGAAACCTTTTCAAACAATCAAGAAACTAAACTCCTTGGCAACGACGCCAAATTTGACGATTGTGTCACATAATCTCAAACAAAACTAGGTAACAAAATAAAATCTGTAGGTAACGGTGCAACCTAGGTCATTTTCCAACGATGCTTTGTGCCTCAATTTGTTGTGAGAAAATTTGAAAAATTTAAAAAAAAAAAGTGCCATAAATGTTGGAATTTGGCCAAAAAATGTTGCACTGAATAGCTTTGCTTTTATATTTGCCTAAAACACCCAAAAACCTTGGAAAACAAAGTTTGAGAAATTTTTGGGCATTTTGAACAAAAATTACAGTAAGTGGCAAAATTAGATCAAGCAACCAAAATGTCCAAAATCAAACTTCAAAAAAGGGGAGAAACAGAACAAAAATAGAACAAAAATAGGGCAAAAATACTTAGAAACCTTTGCAAACAATTAGGAAACTAAACACCCTGGGAATGACGCCAAATTTGATGATTGTGTCATGCAATCTCAAATAAAACTAGGTAACAAAATAAAATCTGTAGGTAACGGTGCAACCTAAGTCATTTTCCAAGGATGCTTTGTGCCTCAATTTGTTGTGAGAAAATTTGAAAAAATTAAAAAAAAAGTGCCATAAATGTTGGAATTTGGCCAAAAAATGGTACAGCGAATAGCTTTGCTTTTATTTTTGCTTAAAACACCCAAAAACCTTTGAAAACAAAGTTTGAGAATTTTTTGGGCTTTTTGAGCAAAAATTCCTGTAAGTGGCAAAATTAGATCAAGCAACCGAAATGTCCAAAATCCAACGTCAAAAAAGGGGAGGAACAAAACAAAAATAGAGCAAAAATAGGGCACAAATACTTAGAAACCTTTTCAAACAATTAAGAAACTAAACTCCCTGGGAACGACTCCAAATTTGATGATTGTGTCACGCAATCTGAAATAAAACTAGGTAACAAAATAAAATCTGTAGGTAACGGTGCAACCTATGTCATTTTCCAAGGATGCTTTGTGCCTCAATTTGTTGTGAGAAAATTTGAAAAAATTAAAAAAAAGTGCCATAAATGTTGGAATTTTGCCAAAAAATGGTACAGCGAATAGCTTTGCTTTTATTTTTGCTCAAAACACCCAAAAACCTTTGAAAACAAAGTTTGAGAATTTTATGGGCTTTTTGCGCAAAAATTCCTGTAAGTGGCAAAATTAGATCAAGCAACCGAAATGTCCAAAATCCAACTTCAAAAAAGGGGAGGAACAAAACAAAAATAGAGCAAAAATAGGGCACAAATACTTAGAAACCTTTTCAAACAATTAAGAAACTAAACTCCCTGGGAACGACGCCAAATTTGATGATTGTGTCACGCAATCTCAAATAAAACTAGGTAACAAAATAAAATCTGTAGGTAACGGTGCAACCTATGTCATTTTCCAACGATGCTTTGTGCCTCAATTTGTTGTGAGAAAATTTGAAAAATTTAAAAAAAAAAAAGTGCCATAAATGTTGGAATTTGGCCAAAAAATGTAGCACTGAATAGCTTTACTTTTATTTTTGCCTAAAACACCCAAAAACCTTGGAAAACAAAGATTGAGAAATTTTTGGGCATTTTGAACAAAAATTACAGTAAGTGGCAAAATTAGATCAAGCAACCAAAATGTCCAAAATCAAACTTCAAAAAAGGGGAGAAACAGAACAAAAATAGAACAAAAATAGGGCAAAAATACTTAGAAACCTTTGCAAACAATTAAGAAACTAAACACCCTGGGAACGACGCCAAATTTGATGATTGTGTCACGCAATCTCAAATAAAACAAGGTAACAAAATAAAATCTGTAGGTAACGGTGCAACCTAGGTCATTTTCCAACGATGCTTTGTGCCTCAATTTGTTGTGAGAAAATTTGAAAATATTAAAAAAAAAAGTGCCATAAATGTTGGAATTTGGCCAAAAAATGGTGCACCGAATAGCTTTGCTTTTATTTTCGCCTAAAACACCCAAAAAACTTTGAAAACAAAGTTTGAGAAATTTTTAGGCATTTTGAACAAAAATTACAGTAAGTGGCAAAATTAGATCAAGCAACCGAAATGTCCAAAATCCAACTTCAAAAAAGAGGAGAAACAGAACAAAAATAGAGCAAAAATAGGGCAAAAATACATAGAAACCTTTTCAAACAATTAAGAAACTAAACTCCCTAGCAACGATGCCAAATTTGACGATTGTGTCACTTAATCTCAAACAAAACTAGGTAACAAAATAAAATCTGTAGGTAACGGTGCAACCTAGGTCATTTTGCAAGGATGCTTTGTGCCTCAATTTGTTGTGAGAAAATTTGAAAAAATTAAAAAAAAGTGCCATAGATGTTGGAATTTGGCCTTAAAATGTTGCACCGAATAGCTTTGCTTTTATTTTTGCTTAAAACACCCAAAAACCTTGGAAAACAAAGTTTGAGAATTTTTTGGGCATTTTCAATAAAAATTCCAGTAAGTGGCAAAATTAGATCAAGCAACCGAAACGTCCAAAATCCAACTTCAAAAAAGGGGAGAAACAGAACAAAAATACAGCAAAAATAGGGCAAAAATACTTAGAAACCTTTTCAAACAATTAAGAAACTAAACTCCCTGGCAACGACGCCAAATTTGATGATTGTGACACGCAATCTCAAATAAAACTAGTTAACAAATTAAAATCTGTTGGTAATGGTGCGAGCTAGGTCATTTTCCAACGATGCTTTGTGCGTCAATTTGTTGTGAGAAAATTTGAAAAAATTTAAAAAAAGTGCCATAAATGTTGGAATTTGGCCAAAAATGGTGCACCGAATAGCTTTGCTTTTATTTTTGCTTAAAACACCCAAAACCCTTGGAGAAAAAGTTTGAAAATTTTTTGGGCATTTTGAACAAAAATTCCAGTAAGTGGCAAAATTAGATCAAGCAACCGAAATGTCCAAAATCCAACTTCAAAAAAGGGGAGGAACAAAACAAAAATAGAGCAAAAATAGGGCAAAAATACTTAGAAACCTTTTCAAACAATTAAGAAACTGAACTCCCTGGCAACGATGCCAAATTTGATGATTGTGTCACGCAATCTCAAATAAAACAAGGTAACAAAATAAAATCTGTAAGTAACGGTGCAACCTTGGTCATTTTCCAAGGATGCTTTGTGCCTTAATTTGTTGTGAGAAAATACTAAAAAATTTAAAAAAAGTGCTATAAATGTAGGAATTTGGCCAAAAAATGTTGCACTGAATACTTTTGCTTTTATTTTTGCTTAAAACACCCAAAAACCTTGGAAAACAAAGTTTGAGAATTTTTTGGGCATTTTGAACAAAAATTCCAGTCAGTGGCAAAATTAGATCAAGCAACCGATATGTCCAAAATCCAACTTCAAAAAAGGGGAGAAACAGAACAAAAATAGGGCAAAAATACTTAGAAACCTTTTCAAACAATTAAGAAACTAAACTCCCAGGAAACGACGCCAAATTTGATGATTGTGTCACGCAATCTCAAATAAAACTCGGTAACAAAATAAAATCTGTAGGTAACGTTGCAACCTAGGTCATTTTCCAAGGATGCTTTGTGCCTCAATTTGTTGTGAGAAAATTTCAAAAAATTAAAAAAAAAGTACCATAAATGTTAGAATTTGGCCAAAAAATGGTGCACCGAATAGCTTTGCTTTTATTTTTGCTTAAAACACCCAAAAACCTTGGAAAACAATGTTTGAGAATTTTTTTGGCATTTTAAACAAAAATCCAGTAAGTGGCAAAATTAGATCAAGCAACCGAAATGTCTAAAATCCGACTTCAAGAAAGGGGAGAAACAGAACAAAAATAGAGCAAAAATAGGGCAAAAATACTTAGAAACCTTGTCAAACAATTAAGAAACTAAACTCCCTGGCAGCGACGCCAAATTTGATGATTGTGTCACGAAATCTGAAATAAAACTAGGTAACAAAATAAAATCTGTAGGTAACGGTGAAACCTTGGTCATTTTCCACGGATGCTTTGTGCCTCAATTTGTTGTAAGAAATTTGAAAAAATTAAAAAGAAGAGCCATAAATGTTGGAATTTGGCCAAAAAATGGTGCACCGAATAGCTTTGCTTTTATTTTTGCTTAAAACACCCAAAAACCTTGGAAAACAAAGTTTGAGAATTTTTTGGGCATTTTCAACAAAAATTCCAGTAAGTGGCAAAATTAGATCAACAAAACCGAAATGTCCAAAATCCAACTTGAAAAAAGGGGAGAAATAAAACAAAAATAGGGCAAAAATTGGGCAACAATACTTAGAAACCTTTTCAAAAAATTAAGAAACTAAACTCCCTGACAACGATGCCAAATTTGATGATTGTGTGACGCTATCTCAAATAAAACTAGGTAACAAAATAAAATCTGTTGGTAACGGCGCAACCTAGGTCATTTTCCAAGGAAGCTTTGTGCCTTAATTTTTTGCGAGAAAATTTGAAAAAATTTAAAAAAAGTGCCATAAATGTTGTAATTTGGCCAAAAAATGGTGCATCGAATAGCTTTGCTTTTATTTTTGCTTAAAACACCCAAAAACCTTGGAAAACAAAGTTTGAAAATTTTTTGGGCATTTTGAACAAAAATTCCAGTAAGTGGCAAAATTAGATGAAGCAACCGAAATGTCCAAAATCCAACTTCAAAAAAGGGGAGAAACAGAACAAAAATAGAGCAAAAATAGGGCAAAAATACTTAGAAACCTTTTCAAACAATTAAGAAACTAAACTCCCTGGCACCGACGCGAAATTTGATGATTGTGTCACGCAATCTCAAATAAAACTAGGTAACAAAATAAAATCTATAGGTAACGGTGAAACCTCGGTCATTTTCCAAGGATGCTTTGTGCCTCAATTTGTTGTGAGAAAATTTGAAAAAATTAAAAAGAAGTGCCATAAATGTTGGAATTTGGGCAAAAAATGGTGCATCGAATAGCTTTGCTTTTATTTTTGCTTAAAACACCCAAAAACCTTGGAAAACAAAGTTTGAGAATTTTTTGGGCATTTTGAACAAAAATTCCAGTCAGTGGCAAAATTAGATCAAGCAACTGAAATGTCCAAAATCCAACTTCAAAAAAAGGGAGAAACAGAACAAAAATAGAGCAAAAATAGGGCAAAAATACTTAGAAACCTTTTCAAACAATTAAGAAACTAAACTCCCTGGCAACGACGCCAAATTTGATGATTGTGTCACGCAATCTCAAATAAAACTAGGTAACAAAATAAAATTTGTAGGTAACGGTGCAACCTAGGTCATTTTCCAAGCATGCTTTGTGCCTCAATTTGTTGTGAGAAAATTTGAAAAAATTTAAAAAAAGTGCCATAAATGTTGGAATTTGGCCAAAAAATGGTGCACCGAATAGCTTTGCTTTTATTTTTGCTTAAAACACCAAAAACCCTGGAAAACAAAGTTTGAGAAATTTTTGGGCATTTTGAACAAAAATTTCAGTAAGTGCTAAAATTAGATCAAGCAACCGAAATGTCCAAAATCCAACTTCAAAAAAGGGGAGAAACAGAACAAAAATGGAGCAAAAATAGGGCTCAAATACTTAGAAACCTTTTCAAACAATTAAGAAACTAAACTCCTTAGCAACGAAGCCAAATTTGATGATTGTGTCACGGAATCTGAAATAAAACTAGGTAACAAAATAAAATCTGTAGGTAACGGTGAAACCTTGGTCATTTTCCAAGGATGCTTTGTGCCTCAATTTGTTGTGAGAAAATTTGAAAAAATTAAAAAGAAGTGCCATAAATGTTGGAATTTGGGCAAAAAATGGTGCATCGAATAGCTTTGCTTTTATTTTTGCTTAAAACACCCAAAAACCTTGGAAAACAAAGTTTGAGAATTTTTTGGGCATTTTGAACAAAAATTCCAGTCAGTGGCAAAATTAGATCAAGCAACTGAAATGTCCAAAATCCAACTTCAAAAAAAGGGAGAAACAGAACAAAAATAGAGCAAAAATAGGGCAAAAATACTTAGAAACCTTTTCAAACAATTAAGAAACTAAACTCCCTGGCAACGATGCCAAATTTGATGATTGTGTCACGCAATCTCAAATAAAACTAGGTAACAAAATAAAATCTGTAGGTAACGGTGAAACCTTGGTCATTTTCCAAGGATGCTTTGTGCCTCAATTTGTTGTGAGAAAATTTGAAAAAATTAAAAAGAAGTCCCATAAATGTTGGAATTTGGCCAAAAAATGGTGCACCGAATAGCTTTGCTTTTATTTTTGCTTAAAACACCCAAAAACCTTGGAAAACAAAGTTTAAGAATTTTTTGGGCATTTTCAACAAAAATTCCAGTAAGTGGCAAAATTAGATCAAGCAACCGAAATGTCCAAAATCCAACTTCAAAAAAGGGGAGAAATAGAACAAAAATAGAGCAAAAATAGGGCAAAAATGCTTAGAAACCTTTTCAAGCAATTAAGAAATGAAACTCCCTGGTAACGACGCCAAATTTGATGATTGTGTCATGTAATCTCAAATAATACTTGGTAACAAAATAAAATCTGTAGGTATCGGTTCAACCTAGGTCATTTTCCAAGGATGCTTTGTGCCTCAATTTGTTGTGAAAGGGTATTCCCAGTATTATTAATTGGAACTTGTTTACGGGGGTTTTGAAATGCTAGAATTTAATTGAACTAAATTTTAAATGACAAGAATAAAAAACTTAAGACTAAAATGAAGTAAACAATTGAGAAAGTGTGGTAGCTAGCCTTGTATTGGACTCCCTAGAATTCAATTATCCTTGCTCCCTTTTTAGTGTACCAAATTTGGATTTAATTTCTTACTCATTAGTGTATTCCCCATAAAAGCTCTTGAATGACCATCCAAGATTCAATTCATTAGTTATTCAAGGAATTTGCAACCACAAGAAATCTTGAAAAATTAATTAATTGAATTAAGAACAAGAATACACTATAACCAATCCTAATTGATCAATAAAATTTGTTGCACAATCCACTTAAGATACTAATTAACTAATTAGATTAATGAATTTCTCAAATAATTAATTGCACAAAAATTCCAGCCACTTAATCCAATAACCAATACATCAATTAGCCTAAAATCAAGAGGAAATTAAAAGTAATTTGCACATCACTAATTCTGGAATTTTTACAAACATGTAATGATCACAAATATTATTCTAAAGATTAAATTATGCTCAATCCATAAATCAAACCAATCCAATAATTTTCAGCAATTAAATTCCTAAATTAATAAACTAGACCTAGTCAAATTAAAAAAAGAATTAATGCTGGAATTAAAAGAGTAAGCAAGGAAATCTTTATCCAATTTGGTGAGGAAATGTGGAGCTCAAATTTGTATATGGGAGTCTTCAATCTTCAGCTAGCCACCAAGGATGATTCAAGCTACCATGGAGAATTTAAACGGAAGAGAATCGATGGAATAAGTAGCAACCATGGAGAAACCGATGAGAAAATGTTTCTTCCCTCGTTCTCTGGAGCTCCTGCCCTTTATGTCATCTAATCGCGTTCTTTTTCCCCCAGCTCTTAGCTCGCTCCCTTCCCACATTGAGGTCACGTTAATTCGATGAATGCTTCGACATCTTTCCTTAATGAGTCATGTGCCCCTCAGCTTGCCTCTTTTTCACGTTTTTCTCCCGCTGATGCTTCATTAATCCACATTATTTGGTAGCTAAATTCTTGCTTATAATTCTTTAAAATCTCACGTGCTTTTCTTGCTGGAACCCTTAGCTACTTCTGACGTGGATGAATTGATGCATGGGCTTCCTTCATGATTCTTTAGCAGCCACATTTTGTCTGTGTAAGCTCCTTTCATCTTCTCACGTGGCTTGCATGTATTTCATTTAATTTTGTCCACGTACTCAGCTGCTTATTTCTTTTCTTGATTGCCTGTCGCTTCATTTGTGTCATTCCCATGTTATTTCTTCATTACAATAATATGCTTTACACACATCAGCTCCAGTGTAGCTTCTTCTTTTATTTCTGCTTGTACATGGCTGTGAACCTCTCATCCCCATTTTAAAACTCGCAGCTTCATCTTCGTGTTTTACTACACACTAATGCCCAGTACTCTTCCAGCTGATAGTTCCTTCATCACGTGCTACAACTGGGCTTCCTCTCAAATCCACTTATGAGTGGGCTCTATTTTGAGGTTCTTTCTTTTCTACGTTTTTCATTCTACATCCAGCTCAAATGTGTTGGTTTTAGCTCCCAAAGCCTATAGATTTCCTTGTGTTTAGCTCATTTTTGCTCGTAGCATTCCTTCCTTATGTTTCTTATTCATGCAGCTGCTTTTTCACTTCTTCTCTACCCAAGCTTGAGTGAAGATTGCGTGCCCCTGCTTCCTTCATTCAGCTCATGTAGCTTACATGAGAGCTGCTTAAGCTCTTTTCAACTCGATGCTCTTTCCCATTCAAACTAGAACCCACTTAACCTATAGCTTCTTTCGTTTCAGCTCATTCTTCTTCTTATAACTCGTAGGTTCTTTCCTTCATAGACCCTGTGGCTAGTTTATCTTTCTTCTCCTTTGTTTTGCTCACATGCATGTAGAACTCGAGCTTAAGGCTTTATTTTCAACCCAAGCTCTTCCACATCGTTTGCTTTTATATATGTAAGTCCCTTCAGCTCGAGCCTTCTCTCCATGCATCTTTTGTCTTGTTCTGCTCATGTGAAACTCAAGACTCCTTTTACATTAACATCTCGTGTGACATGGCTTCTTGTTCCTTCGATTTCCACGTGATTCCTCCACTTAAACTGCTACATGCTTTTCATTTACTTCCCACATGGTCTCCTTACAACCTCAGCTTGCAAGCTTCTTTTCTTCTTCATTTAGCTCACCCATCCAACTCATGGCCAGTATGTGATTGTGTTCTGTTAGTGAAACAGAGTGAAGTGATGGAATGGACTCGTGGCTTCCTTCTCAAAATAACCTTCCATATTTTCTCCAACATTAAGATTTAATTTGCTCAAAGTCTGCACAAAAACAATGGAGACAATTTGTAACAACCGGGAAAAAGAAAAGGAAAGGGAAAAGAAAGGAAGTGAAAACTGGAAATTTTCGGAATCCAGAATTTCTGCCAAGTCCTCTCGCAATAGCGAGAAATGGTCTCGCTACAGCGAGACAGCTAGTTCGCAATAGCGAAGGAGATTCTAGCTATAGCGAGTGCTGGCAGCAGTCCATACAAAAACCAGGGAGTTGCCCGCTGTAGCGTGTGCCATAGCGAGAGTGAGGTCTGGAACTAACGTGATTTTGCCATAGCGAGTGGTAAATCTCGCCATAGCGAAGGGAACTGACCCGATCTCGCCGTAGCGAAGGTTACACCTCGCCATAGCGAAGCCAGATTACACGAGCTCGCTATAGCGAAGGTTAGTTTTTGCCGTAGCGAGAGTCAGTCCGGAAGAGAGTAAATAGCGAGAATCAGACTTCATTAAATGCCCAAACTCATTTCTTCTCTCATATCTGCCCTAAGCTTCGACCTAAAGAGAGAAAAGAGGCGTGGAGAGTGTGAGAGATCAAGAGAAGGAGGAAGATCAAGGGAAAGGTAAGGTAACTTCTCCTATTTCTTCTTAGAACTCTGATCCCCTCCCTTTTCCCTCTCTTTTTGCGGTTTTATTTGTGAAAATGGACGGATTTTGGGCATGGGTCAGAAGAGGGAAAGTGGAAAACTCTTTTAAATCCTTGAGTTTTCTTTGAAAATGAGGTTTTCCACTACCATGGGAGCTTGAGAGAGAGAAAGGGTTAATGGCATTCTAGAGAGAGAACCCTAAGTTTGTATGTGATAGAAGGGTTGCTCTGAATTAAATTATAAGAGAGTAATTGCATGCTTTTGGTGTGTCTAGGCTCAAGTGAAGTACCTTCATCAAGGTGTGATTGTGAACCTAAGGAGGGAGAGGAGAACTTGAAAGGAAAAGCTAGTGTTGGCTTTGGCTCCAAAGGTAGCTCTCTCTTTCACTCTTTCTTATTACATTCTTGGATATGATAGTCATTGTATGATATGTATATGCTGAATGTGTGGAATATGCCATATGCTATTGTTTTGATGCATTGATGTCAATATGCTTGTGTGATGAATTGTGAGAATTGCTTGGGTGTGGTAGTGCCGAAAGTCCCATGAGACGGGTGAGGTAAAGCCGAAAGTCCCTTGAGATAGGTGAGACAAGGCCAAAAGTCTCAAATGAGTGAGGCCAAGTCAAAAGTCCTTAGACTCGGGTGAGGCCATCCAAAAGTCCCTAGACTCGGGTGAGGCTAGACCAAAAGTCCCTGGAGCTCATTTTTGGCATTGTTGAGAATTCCATAGCATGTACAATGTGTGTAGGTAGTTGAGAATGGCTAATTGCTTATTCACATGCTTTGACTTGTTATATGCCTGGATTGTTTACTTGATTGAGTGCATGAGCTACTGAGATTCTCCGAATCTCACCCCTTTCCCCTCCCAACTAATATGCTAGGTAGAGCTCAAGGAGAACCGAGCACACACCAAGGAGCCTAGGAGCATGCTTAGTTCGCTAGTTGCTAGCTTTGTTTTGATATTTTGATGTAAATATGATGTAAAGTGGTGCCAAATGAAGATGTGCCCACTATTTTTGAGTTGTAAGGGTTGTAACTAATGTAAATATGTGAAAGGATATTGTATGAACTATGTTTATAGCCAAATGAATGGAAATGAGGGTTTTACCCCTTTTGTTGCATGTATGGAATAGTGCATAATTGGCCATAGCATAGTGAGATTTGGATGTATGATGATTTAGATCATATGGACATGTTAGATATACTAGTTTTATGCTTTTGAACTTGTCCATGAGTGGCTAGAGTGTGTGAGAGGCCATTTGGACCCGTTTTGGACATTTGGGGTGCCAAAACCGGTATTTTTGAGAGCTCCGTCAAAGTATGACCGGATGAGCTCCGTTTGCCATGAAATTTGGCATGCCTCTAGAGTTTGTAGAAAGATTCTTGGGAAGCTAAAGTTGGTAATATTCGGAGGACGAGAGAATATTTGGTGAATTGTTGAATTTGGGAGAATTTATTGGATTGGTCATGTACTGTTCATACAACGAGAAAATGAAATCTATGGCATTTTTAGACCAAATGGATTCCAAATGTGGTGAAATTTTATACACATAAACTAGACCACCACAGTGACTTGTAGGAACTAGAATCACCCAAATCGAAGGTCTGTAGAGAGAGATTGGACCGTCTGAAGTTCTGTATCAGCATCAGGGAGCTTACCTGACCCCCATCACTGTTCCATCGGTTTTAGGGGTGCAGGAGCTACTGAACTGATCTGAACTTATTTTTCTCCTCTAGTAGACATCCGTATATTTTCGAATTGGTATAATGTGCCCAGATTGGATGTTTTTAGATTTAGTTATGAATTTCCGAAGTTCATGACAGCAAGCTGCACCAGAAACAGTGACAGCTGGACCTCCCTCCCATTTTCGATGTCAAACTTAGTCCAAATGCTGAGATTTTGATTGGAAATGATTTTTAGTGTAAAGTCAACACTTAGAGCTTTCTAGAGAGCTAAATTTTACTGCATTCCCATTTTTTTACAATTTCTTATGATTTTCCAAAGTTAGAGCCAAAATAAGACTTTTGGGCACAAGTGAGAAAAGTGCATTTTCTGGTTTTTGGCTCTATACCCGTGGCTTATGGATTGTTTTATGCTATGTATGAGTCGTATATATGGAGTTTGAGTTGAGGATGCTTGAGATGGGTTCACAGGACCCACGGGACAAAAGATGAGTATGTGAAACCCCGATTCATAGCATGCAAATGCCACGGAAGAGTAGTGATTCTTTAGAAATCATATGGAACCGAGCCCAGTGAGAGGCTAGGGAACGGTAGTAGATTGAGGTGTCACACAATTAAGTAGGAACAATCTTACAAAATTATTTAAACAAATTTATACATTAAAACCAATAATTTTGCAATTTAATTCCTAAAATAAAAAAATGGTCAATAAATTCAATTATCCTCCAATTGAAGTCCTTTAAGCCCAAATTTATAATCAAAATGCCTTATTAGAAGAGGAAAAATATATGAAAATTAGCAATTATCAATAGGCATGAAAATAGGGGCCATGATAACATGAACAGTACTTGTATAATTCCATAATTTTGGACCAAATTCAAAAATTCGCCAGATATTCTATAGAGCTCAAATATATACCATCTTTTGCTTGTTAGAAAGCTGCATAGATTCTATAAGTTCCTACCAAAATTTTAGCCCCAAACTAAGTCATTTGGGCTATCAAGGGTAAAGGTACAATTTATGGCTCAGTTGTGTTAAAATTTGGTTCTAAAATGGTCTAGAATCTGAGTTGAAATCTCTTGTTTTGAACAAGTTTCAACTCATTCATATTTCATTTCCATATAAACCAGTACATGAAAATATGGACAGCATAAAAAATTTGCCATCTCATAACCAAATAGCCACGTGGAACAACTAGCATACCATATGGCAAATCATGTTCTATTACCTTATAATGAAGCCTAACTAGCACAGATTCATGTTCACATTCTCATATATACAATGCTATTTCATATCAACATAGATTGTGCATGTATGCAAGTCCCTTGGTTCCATAGTATACATCAAAGTACCTTATATCATTCAAGTAACAAAACATGAGCAATTACAAGCTTTTGCATCCATGTAGCATATGTTCATCATCTTGCATTCATACAATATAACACTGAACATATACAACATGATTTACTACTAACTTGTCTTGGAGATATACATTGAAATCATATATATATATATATATTAAAGCTTTCTAATAGCTATTCTAAAGTTATATTTCTTCTTAGATTCCTTCTCCATACTTGATAAACCTGTCATGGTTAGTAGGGAATAAAGGGAATGAGATTCTTAGGAGAATCTCACTAGCAAATCTCATTCCATATCAATGCATATAGTGAATGTAAATGAGGAAATGCATGTATGAAGGCTATATGCCTCAAGTAACTCAAGCATGAGAATTGCATGAAACTTAACTCTTATTTAGCCATGGCATGAAATCATACTAGTTAGACTCAACTAATAGACTCAACTAAGCTTAACTTTGAACTAAGGAAGAGTTACTGCACCAAATACCTCGCCATAAGGAGCTAAGAGCTAAACATAATGTCATACATATATGAAACTCATGATAAAAGCCAATTCAAATCATAACTTATAAAATCATCAAACAATCAAGTATACAAGCATCACAACTCATTCATATATTCAAATGTATGCAAGATAGGGAGAAATAGCTACCTTATGGAGCTAGGAGCCTCAAGCTATTACTAACTCTCTTGATCCCTCTTGTAATACTATATTATTTCTAACATTTATCCTTTTCTTACAAGTGGGAATATGCACTTTATCAAAGACATCTTTAAGAAAATGCATTAAAATAATGTATTAAATTATGTTGCGTAACGAATACATTTTTCATTTCGTGTCTCTTGGACCCCATGTGTAACACCATAATTTCTATCTCATTTCTATCACGTTTGCATGTTTTTATGATACATTCCATGAGGGGAAGTAAGAAATTTCATTAAAAATAATACATTTTTTTGCGTTGCGTCATATGTAAAAATTC
This sequence comes from Erythrophleum fordii, assembly GCA_032878935.1. Taxonomy (NCBI): domain Eukaryota; kingdom Viridiplantae; phylum Streptophyta; class Magnoliopsida; order Fabales; family Fabaceae; genus Erythrophleum; species Erythrophleum fordii. The sequence continues at coordinate 21,438,263 of JAVQMF010000054.1, read as the reverse complement.
CATTCAGTGTCATGTGGACCGTGTGAGCTCATACCATACATTCTTATATTTAATTATATAAATACAACTCATTTGCATAATAAAATGTGGCTCACAACTCATGGAATTCAAAAGGAAGCTCAAAATACTCATGTATATTTTTGGCCAGAATTTGGCTCTTTTCTGACCAAATTTGGAAATTCATAACTAATTCTAAAAAAATCAAAATCATGTACTCTTGGACATTCTGGAAATTTATAGACGTCTAATTCACATAAAAAATATGTCTAGACCATAACATCTATCACAGAGGATGTTTGATATCCAAAATTTTTCAAAGTTCAAACTGCTCACTGGTACTGTCATAGATTTCTGCAGAAAACTTTGAAAATATCCAATTAATTCCAAAACAATCCAATCCATGCAAATGATATCAATATGGAAAGTTGTGGATGTTAGCTAGAGGAAACAAATAACTTCAGACCAGCTCAAGCACGACTAGACCTTAAAATCTAATCAAATAGTAATAGAGGTTGGCTGGAATCTCTGATACTAGACAGAATATTTGAAAATACATATCTCCCACTCTAGACCTCCAAATGAGATGCTTCTAGTTGGCACAAGTCATTAGGAATATCTAGTTTCTTTATATAAAATTTCATAGCAATTGGATATCATTGGAGCCTTGTGTGATAGATTTCATTTTCGAACTAAATGAATAGTGTAGCATACCAAAATCAAAAAATTTGCCAACTTTGAAAATTCATCAAATATTATGTAGACCTCTGAAAATTATGTTCTTTAAATTCCCAAAAATATCTCAACAAGCTCTAATTGCATGTCAAATTTCAGATCAAGAAGAGCTCATTTGGCCAAAAAGTGACATAGGGTTCCATTATAGTCAATTTTGGCTCCATATAAGGTACCAAAGTAACCAAATGGCTTTCCCTAAGGTTTGGCACCTTTTACGCAAGTCTAAAAGCATAATTAGGACTTGTACGAGCTACCCAAATAGTCTCAAACTCCATACATCTCATTTTGGCCATCTCATCCACACTTATACATATTTCGATAATGTCATCCAAGAAGCTCATTTGCCAATACATGTTCAAATCATATTCTAATGGTCACTTAACATATTCTCTTATTCATATATGACATATTATCATAATTACATGTGTTCATGATATCATGATACATATACATCCATGGATTACATCATTTGCTAATTGTATGGTTTCAAAGTAACAAAATTCAAGTACTTTGTTGTCATCCTCTCATCCTCAACGTGGTTGGCTTCCATTAACTTGCTCTCTTGGTCCACCTAGCATGTTAGAATATTAGAGAGGAAGGGATGAGATTCAAAGAAGGTGGGAGAAGAAAGGAGAAGGGCATGGGAGTTTCTAGAAGCATACTTTTCTAAAAAATTCTAATTTCATCCTTCTGTAATGGCAATTTCATTTTAGCTTCATTTTAACTCCTTTTTGAGAACTATCTTTTCCATTATAAAATTTAGGTTCCCAATTTAATAAAATTCCTTTGGAATCACTTAATTTGGAGCTAAAACCTTACCGAACGAATCTGTCAAAGTTTAGGCTCACCGACATTAGAAAATGTACACTGGAAGGGCTTCCCATAGTTTTTTTGGGCCTCTGAGAACCTTGGGCAACTCAAATTTTCTATTTAAAAAGTCCTCTTATGTGTTTTCCCAGAAGTTGCACTTATTTATGAAAATACCATGGTTTTTAAAACTGGACTGGACTGGCCAGTTCAACCGGTCCAACCGGGAACTGGACCCTAGTCCGGTCCGGAACATATCTCAAACCGGTGTTTTCAAGAACCGGTCAACTTGGTCAAGAATCGGGTTTGACCAGCCGGTTTTGGACTACACCCGGTGCAGGCGAACTGGATCGAACTGGTTTTCTTCAGAAATTTTCCAATCAACGTTGGAGCCTGGATTCGAACACGCAACACGCTGCCTCCCAAAATGCAAATGCGCCATCTGACCTACAAAGCAATTCTAATATATATATGCAATATTTTATATAAATAGGTTATCATGGTATTGCTTCTAAAAGAGTTGTCTTTGCTCAGTTTCGAACCCCAGCACACATAGACTCCAAAGACAATGAGCACCAGTTGAGCTACGATACACTTAAGCCATTATTATGTAAATTTATATATTAATATATTATTAATTGGTTCTTGCCTCTTTCTCCAAAAATGACAATATAAAATATTGAACCTATAACCCAAATGAAATATCTCAACATTTTAACCATTGTGTCAGCTTATTTTTTAATGTTAAAATAATGTATAATATTATATAAATATAATTATAGTATTTCTTTTAAAATTTATTATACAATTTTTTTTAAAAAGTAATAATAAAAAATTAATATATCAAATAATTAGTTTTTATAATATCTTAGTTTTAATATTTATTTTAACACATTAATATTTGATAATTATATTTATTAATAGATAAGTTATTTTATATTCAAAATTTAAAACTAAAGAGTCAACTAAATTTTAATATTATGTTATATTGAATTTATTTTTATATATAATTATTAATAAAATATTTCAAAATTTATTAATATTTGTTTATAATCATTTATTAAACTAAATTTTAATATATATATATATATATATATATATATAATTATTATTGGTTCGACCATGGTTCAACTACGGTCAAACCAATGAATCGTGAACCACTGTTTTTACCAGTTCAATCACCAGTCCGGTTTTAAAAACATTGGAAAATACCATTACGTTTCGTCAGTTTTCGTCACAAATTTATTTCTCTATCCTAACTTTATTTTTCTTTTCGTCTAAGCCTAGAATTATCATTTTTAAGAGTTTAGGACTTTGCCCAAATTTTTTGGGACATTATCTAGCTCATTTTAGAGGACCTGCTTTTATATAGCTCATTTTGTCATTTTACAAAAATTACGTTCATTACACCTCTCTTTTCTTTGATCCTTCTCAACTTAACCCCTACAAAATGGTGGCATGTGTAATATCCGATTTTCATAAAAATGATAAAACATATATGTTTTCAAAGTAAGTCCTCTGAAATAAATTGGTTAATGTCCAAAAAAATTAGAATAATGATCTAGACATTAAGTAATGAAATTAAGTGGCTAGAGGTGTCTTGAAACAAAAGCTAAAATAACCAAACAAAAATTAATGAGATTGTTATGTAACATAATGGCATTTTTGTAATTTTAGAAAAATTTTAAAATTCTCATAGGAGGGCTTTTTAAATGAAAAATTTGAGTTCTCTAGGATTCTTAGAGGCCCTGAAAACTATGGGAGGCCCTAAGATAGTTAACACCCTTTCGGTGTACATTTTCTAACATCAGTAGACCTAAACTTTGATCATTTAGAAAGGTTTTAGATCCAATTTAAGTGATTCCAAAGGCATTTTATAAGTTAGAGAACCTAAATATTATAATAAAAAAGACATTTCTCAAAAGGAGTTGAAATAAGCCTAAAATGAAAAGGCCAAGAATGAAGAGCAAAATTAGAAATTTGAAATGTCTTAAATGGGTCCTTGGCCTATATATATCATGCCCCATTTCTTCCTATCACCTTGGCTAACTTTCCTCTACACCAAAACAGAACCCTAAGCTCCTTGAAGTGGCCCACCAAGTGGGAAGAAGAAGGGAAGAGAAAACCAAGAAAAAAGGTAAGAAAATCCATGATTTTTCATACTTCTTCCTTCACTAATCTTGCTTTTCTCCTTCTCCTCCTTCTTTCTATGGATTTAGTGATGTATTTGGGTCTGTTTTGAGGTTAGAACAAGGGGGGAAATTTCAAATTTCAAGAGGAGAATCTAAGCAAAAGGAAGAGCATCCAAGAAAGGTTAAGAAAATAAAGTAGTTTGGTTGTTTTCATGCTTCTTCTTCCATGCTCTTCTTTTTGTACATTTCACACTATGTATGGAAAGCCAAGAAGAGTTGAAATTTTAACCAAATCAAGGATGAATTTTTGGAAAATAAGTGAGGAGAATAAGAATATGCAAAATAAACAAAGAAAGGACCATGAAATTGTAAGATAGAAAGTTAGGGTTTTAGTTGCACCTTGGTTTGTAAGATGAGTTCTAGCATAAATTAAGATGTTTAAGAGTTCATATGAGTTTCTAAAACACCAAGAGATTCACCCACATGCTTCTTCCACTAAGGAAATCAAAACAACTCTATTGGTGCCATTTTGGAGCATAAACTCAGCCTAGCATGGAAGGAACACCAAGGGAGTGTTTTAATTTCTTCCAAACTTGATTTTTTATCATATATGATAGAAGAGGATGAGAGGAATCCTTGGAAAAATTTTAGTAGTCATGGATAATGAGATGTAGTTATAGGTTCTATATTGTGACTTAAAGAAGCAACACCTAGCTAGGCCCTTTGAAACAAATGTGTGATGGCTCCAAGGAGTTTAAATGGAGTCAAGAGTCATAAATGAAGGAAAGAATGGAGCCAAGATTATGTTTTCCCAAGGTTGCTTCATTAGGTGCATTATAGAACCATAAATGAACCATAGGAACAATCTACCTTTTAAAGTGAGTGTGTGGCTTTAGAAATTGTTCCATGTAATTGGTTTCTATATAATGTGTCTAGGCCAAAGGAATCAAGTCTCACATCCTTGTGAGTGTGTGGCCAAGGGAGAGGAAGCATTTCAAAAGGGAAAAGTGTGCATTTGTAACCAAGGTAGCTGTCTCTCCTTTCTTTTATGCATGAGTAGATGTTTATCCTGTCTTTGAATGTGTGTATATATATCTTAAGCCATGAAAGATATTTTATCATGTATCTATATGCCATGGTACCATGATGTTATATTATGCATTTAAATGATGTTTTATGAACATGTTTTGGTTTACTTTAGTGTGGTGAAACCAAAAGTCTCTAAAGAGTGAGGCTTAGTCAAGAACCCTTTAAGAGAATGGGTGAGGCAAGTCCAAAATCTCCTAAGAGAATTAAGTGAGGCTAAAACAGCTTCTTGGCAGACCTATGCATGCTTTATATGACTTCTTGAATGCTAAAAATGTTCCATAAATGATTATAAAAAGCCATGATATCTATGCATTCATTTTTAGACTTAGATTTACATTCTTTATGTGTGGTTGAAATGGAGAAAAGCTATTGGGATTCTTAGAATCTCATTCCTTCCTTCCCATTCCTAACATTTCTAGGTGGACCAAGTGAATCAAGAAAAGGGAGCCACCAAGTTTGAAGGAGAGAGATTGACAACAAAGTGTGTGATTTGTCTATTTTGTAGCCATATGAATGGCATATGATGTAATCCAATGTTTTATATGATGTATGAGCTTGTGAACACCTATAAATACATGGATATACTATACATGTATGAGAATTAGGACTATATGAATGATATTACATGATTTGGACATTGAATGCCAAAGATAAGCTTATGTGTTCTTATGCATACCTTAGGGTGAAAGAGTGAGTTTGTGAAATCTGGGTTTGTGCATCTTTGAGACATATTTAATAAATCATTTTGGTGTTTTTCCATGTACTCAAGTGGCTATGAAAGCCTTGGAATCAAATTTGAGCCTCTTGAGACCCTTTAAAAACCATAAAAGAGCATTTTTGCAACCTTATGGTTCAATCTAACCAAATGAATGAATTTACCCATAAAATTTGGCATGCATATAGATCTCATTTAGATAGGCAACTAAAGACCAGATTATTTGGTGCTTTGTGAAATTAATTATGAATTTTCAAAGTTGCCAAATTTCAACTTTTGGTATGGTTATTATTCATATGGTCAGTTTTTTCTCCTACACCATTTGAGGGGAAAATGATGTTCAATGCTCATGAAATTTTATAGTCATAAACTAGACATGATAATATTTTTATGGCCACTAAAATCACCACAATTAGATGTCTGACCAAGGAGATATGAATTTTTAAAATTCTATGACAGTATTAGTAATGCCAGATGAGTCTAGGTATTGTTCTATCAATTTCAATGGCTAGAAATTCTTATTTTGGTCTAAAATTATTTTTAGCATAAAGAAGACATCTGTGGCTTTATAGAATAGTATAGTATGCTTAATTTCAATTTTTCTAGAATTAGTTATGATTTTTCAAAATTCATGACAGAAAGTTGGCAATTTTTGTGTATATGTTTCATGAGCTCGAGTTTTTGGCCACATGTTGAGATGGTTTTGAGTTGTATTTATAATACCATAATTTCTAGCTCATCTCATGCTTTAAATGACTCAATTTCATTAATCATATAAGTTTCTAATGAAAAAGGCAATAAAAATATTGATTATTTTCGCGTTGTGTCGTATATAAAAATTCCATTCAGTGTCACGTGGATCATGTGATCTCATACATCACATTCAGATATTTAATTACATAAATACAACTCATTTCCATCATAAAAATTGGCCTAAATCTCAAGGAACTCGAAGGGAAGCATGAAATATACATACATATTTTTTGCCAAATTTTTCCATTTTTCTATCACAATATTAGAAAATCATAACTAAATCTAGAAAAATCAAAATCATACATTTCTAGCCATGCTGGAATGCTACAGATGTCTACTTCATACTAAAAATATGTCTGAACCATCAAACATAATAAAGAAAACATTTGACATTCGAAAAGATCTAAAAGTCAGGCTGTCTACTAGTACTGTCATAGAATTCTATAGCAAAATTAAAAAATATCTAATTAATTCCAAAAAAATTCAATCTATGTAAATGATACTAATTTGGAAAGCTGTAGATGTCAGATAAAGGAAAAAGATAACTCCAAACTATAACACCATAAATTTTAGCTCATTTCATGACATTCATAAGCTTCACCTCATTATTTCCATAAGAGCATATAAAAAGGGAAATGAAAATAATGGGTTTATTTACGTTGCGCTATACTTAAAAATTTGCAATCGGTGTCACGTGGACTATGTGAGCTTATGTTATGCATTCTTATATTTAATTCTATCATTATAACTCATTTACAGCATAAAAACATGCCTACAATTCATGAAAACCGAAATGAAGCTCAAAATAAGTAAGCATATTTGCAGCCAGATTTGCTCCATTTTCTAACCCAACTTTGGAAATCCATAACTAAATCTAGAAAATTTGAAATCATGCAATCTTAATTTTGGAAAGATTAGGATGTCTACTTCACACTAAAAATACTCCCAGGTCACAATACTCATCACACAGGACGTTTGACATTTGAAAAGCTATTGAGACCGCTGGCTACCTAGGCTGCTGTTCAAATTACTGATACAAATTTCTAAACTCCATAACTAATTCTATAAAAATTAAAATCACATACATTCAGTCATTATGGAAAGCTACAAATGTTAACTTGATGCTAAAAATAATTCCAGAATGAAACAGATACATTTAGTCATTGGAATCCTATGGAATAGTAATTGAACTCCTAGGGTACCACTGCTACTGACAGCCAATTTCAAAAATGCATAACTCTTTGCTCAAACCTCCAAATTAAGTAATCTTAGTGCCCATAGAAAGCTTATGACCTCTACTTTTTGCATATAAAATTTCACAAACATTAGACATCATTTGAGAACCCCGGAGAACTCAAAACTTTGGTTTAAAAAGATCTCCTATGTGAATTCCAAAAATTACCTAAAATTACAAAAATGCCATTACATTTTGTAAGATTTCTGTCAAAATTTGTTTTTTCATTCTAGCTCCATTTTTCCTTCCATTTGAGGCTACAATTCTCATTTTTAGGAAGCTAAAATATTACTCAAATTTTTCAGGACCTTAACAACTTCATTTCTGAGGACTTGCTTCGAAAACGTGCCCGTTTCCGTCATTTAATGAAAACCAGACATTACATAAACCAACTCAAGCATACCCAGACCACGAAATTCAATGGAACAGTAACTGAGGTCAGGTGAAGCTTCTAATACTAGACAAAATCTGTAAAAATTCATATCTCCTTCTCCAAACCCAAATGAGGTGCTTCTAGCTGGACAAGTCATTGAAAATGTCTAGTTTCTTTGTATAAAATTTTGTGGCAATTAGACATCATTTAGGCGCTGTGTGAAAGATTTTATTTTTGGACCAGTATGAATAATGACGTGACTAAAACTAGAAATTTATGAACTTTAAAAATTCATCAAATATTCTATAAACATCCAAAGATTATGTTCTTTAGATTCCCAAAAATCTCTCAACAAGCCCTAATTTTATGCCAAATCTCAGATCAAGAAGAGCTCATTTGGATAGAAAGTGATATAGGGTTGCATTATGGTCAAATTTGGTTCCATATAGGATACTGAATTGTCCAAATGGCTTTCCTTGGATGTTGGCACCTTTTGAGCAAGGTCTAAAAGTATAATTGGGACTTGTGTAGGCTGCTCAAATGGTCCCAAACTCTATGCCTCTCAGTTTGGCTATGCCACATGCAATTATGAACACACACATCAAACTTTCAAGAAGCATATCTTGGCATTACATACCCAAATTACATTCTCAGTTTCACATATCATATCTATTCATTTATACATCACATATTATCATAATTACACATGTCTAAGAGGTCATAGACCATATACATTAATGGATTACATCATTTGACATAGCTATGGCCTTAAAGAACCAAAAACTTTGCATTATGTTGTCATCCTCTTATCCTCAAGGTGGTTAGCTTCCATTACCTTGTCCACTTGGTCCACCTAGCATATTAGATCATTGGAGAAGAGGGAATAAGATTCAAAGAATCCTAATAGCTCATCTCCCATTCAATCATACATAATGGATGCAAACAAGTCTCATAAATGCATGTATGGTTATATGGACATGTGCAAACATTTAAGAAACATTTTCATCATTTAAGAAAGTCATACACAGTATACAAAGGCTTGCCAAGCAAGCAGATTGGCCTCACCCAATTTTTTGTGGATGTTGGACTTGCCTTACCCATTCTTTAATGTATTCTTAGACTCAACCATACTCTTAGAAACCCACTTTACTTTTGGGAGACTATTTGCTTTGTCTCAACCAATATTAAGGGTTCTTGACTCATCCTCACCATAGCTAAGGGTTCTTGGCTTCACCACACTCAAGCAAACCCAAGCACATATCAAAACATCATATGAAACATAATATATCATCATAAAACCATGGCATATAAAATCATGCTATCATACTTTTCATGGCTTAAAAATACACATACACATATTCTAAGACAAGCTAAGCATACATCCATGCATGAGAAAAGGTGGAGAGAGCTACCTTGTACACAATCACACACTTTCCTTCTTGAATCAAGGCTTCCTCTTTCGGCCACACACACAAAAACTTATGGAGACGGTTTCTCTTGGCCTAGACACAATTTATGGAAGTCAATTAGGTTCATGAACTCAATTCTAAGACTATACAATTTGCTTAGATACTAGGTTGGCCTATAACATTATAGTCCATAATTGCACCTAATGAAGCAACACTTCTTAAATAAATTCTAGGCTCCATTCTTTCCTTTCAAATATGATTCTTGACTCCTTTTAAGCCTCTTGGAGTCATCACACAATTAAAACAAAGAGTCTAACTACATGTTACTTTTTTAGGTTATAATATGGAACCTAAAGCACCAACTCACTTTCTATGAGTTCTAAATTTTTTCCAAGGCCTCCCCTCATTTTCATTCATCATATATGACTCAAGAATAGGCTTAAAAAAATTTTAAAACTCTCCCTAACTACACAAACCCCTTTAAGTCGAGGCTATGAAAGAAATGGGTTTTCTTGGAGTTTGCTTTGTTTTCTCAAGGGAGGATGCTTGTGGGGAGCCTCTTAGGGATCTTAGGAGCTCATTTAAACTCTTATTTAGGCCTAGGAATCATCATACAAAATCAGATTTTATAAGGTACAATTGAAACCCTAGAAATTGCATCTTGAAATCTAATGGGTTTTTGTTCCTTTGCATATTGTTAATCTCCACACTCTTTTTCCTTAGATTCATCCTTGGTTCTACCTAAAAATCAAGTCCTCCTATGGTTTCTCATGTTAGGCAAAATGGAGAGGAGAGGAACCAAAGGTAGCAACTATAGGAAGAAAAATTACCTAGTTTTCTTGCTTTTTCTCACTTGGATCTTGCTTTCTCCAAGCTCCTCTCTTCAAATCCAAAATTTCCCCTAAGTTTCTCCATTAAATCAGATTTGAAAACTCCATTTTAATCAAAGGAAACAAAGGAGAATGGAGGAGAGGAGGTTTGGATGGAAGAAAGCATAGAAAACTACAAGAATCCATACCTTTTTCTTGATTTTTCTCCTCTTTTTTCTTCCCCTTCTTATGAGCCTAAGAGAGCAAATCATATTCTGTATTTTGGGCAGAGATTTCATGCTTAAGAAGATGGAGAAGAAAGGAGAAGTGTGTGGAAGCTTCTAGAAACACACTTTTTCAAAAATTCCAATTTTATCCTTCCATAATGGCAATTTTGTTTTAGCTTCATTTTACCTCCTTTTTTAGAACCGTCTTTTCCATTATAAAATTTAGGTTCCCAATTTAATAAAATACCTATAGAATTACTCAATTTGGAGCTAAAATCTTATCAAATGAATTGGTTAAAGTTTGGATCAAACGATGTTGGAAAACATCCACCGGAGGGGTTTCAGCTGTCCCAAAGCTTTCCATGGTTTTCAGAGCCTCTGAGAATCCCGAAGGACTCAAAATTTTCATTTAAAAAACCCTTCTATGTGAATTCTAAAATTTACTCAAAATTATGAAAATATCATTACATTTCGTAAGCTTTTCGTAAGAAATTGTTTCTTTATTCTAGCTCTATTTTTCTTTTCTATCTGAACCTGAGATTCTCATTTTTAAGAGTTTAGAATTTTTTGGGACCTTAACTACATCATCTTGGGGACTTCCTTTTGTACCCGATAAGTTTTGTTCTTTTACAGAGAAACTGTACGTTACGTTTCTCAGGTTTTCTCTCATTATCAGAAAATCGGATGTTATAGTATTTATGTATATAAATAGGAAAATGAGATGGATGAGTTCATATAGTCCACGAGATGCAAAATGAAAAATTTATCCATGACATAACACAAAATAATCCATTATTTTATTGTATTTTTCTTGAGAAAGTGGCTAGACCATTGCAAATGAATTAGAAATGAGATGAAATTAGGTAAATGAATATGGTGTTACAGCATGTACTAGCTCAACCTACCTATATCAATTTATGATACAAATCAACTCATTAAGACCCATTAATGAAATTTGAACTATTTTAGGTCCCTTAAATGGCAACTCTCACAATTCACTTTCTAAGTTTCAAATTTTCAATTGATGTGAGCTATATAAATCTAATGGAACTCATAAGGGCCATTACATGCATGGTTAGACAATCTTAATATCAAGTTACTTCTTTAGACCCTTTATGAACCCTAAAATTTCAGCTTTAAAAATAAGGTTCCTAAATTTATTCTAAGGGTTCCATTAGTGTTCATTGCTCACATTTAGACCTCTTAAAACTTCAGAATTTATGAAAACACTCCTTAGGTGCTTCATCTATCATTAGGCCGAGACATGCACCATTAATAGCCAAATGGAGTTTTTGTCTTTCTCTTGGGGAATTTGATACTTACAGAGTATGCTTGGCTCTTTTCTAGTTTAAGTATTATCTTAAATGGCTTAAATCATCTTCCTAGGGTTCCACAACTTCCATGGTGCAATTGGAACCTTAGGTGGCCTAGTTTGGTTTCTATGGCTTCTTAAGTAATTCTTTTCACATAATCTTACTCTACTTCTCTCAAAACCCTTATTTCCATCAAGTTTTGACTAAACTCAAATTCTAGTTTAAACATAAAAGGGGTCAAAGGAAAAGCAAATTTTCTAACTCATATCATACCTTTTTTGAAAGCTAGTCAAATGGAGGTTCTTATGCCATAATTAGTTGCTCCAAATTCTCTTCTTTCCTTAAGTGTTTAGCCATAAAATCCTTCTTTCAAGAAATTAACCACCATTAGAAAGAGCTTGAAGAGTAGGAGAAGTTTGCTAACTAGTAAATCATGGAATTATGTAAGTTTCCTTACTTATTTTGCATGATTTTTCCTTCTCTCTCCTCCCTCTCTTTCATACCATGTGAGGTCTAGTTCAGAACTTCTAAGTCAGTTTGGAGAAGTGGAGGAGGTGGCATGGCTATATTTGAGATGGAGGGAGATTTTTATAACAATTTTTAAAATACCAATTATGTCTTTTTGCTTAATTTCCTCTATTTGGGCTCATTTTGTATTTTTTAAATTATTTTTTTCATATGAAAGTTTAGGCTCTCTACTTTATTAAAAGTAGTTACTTTAAAATTTTTAGAATTTAAAATAACTTGAAAAAGTCTAGTCAAAGTTATAGTCAACTAGAGCCTTAAACTGTACACTGTCAAAGATTTAACCATTCTGACGGTCCCTATAGTTTTTAGGACCTCTAAAAAACCTAGTGAGTTTAATTTGGGCATTTAAAACTCTTTTCTTTGAATTTCTAAAATTTTACTCAAAATTATGATTTTGCTAATGGTATGTCAGTTTATTATGTTTAGCTACTATGGCTCTATTTTTGCTCTTTCTACTTTTTTCTTTCATTTTACTTAAATTTCTACTCTTATTATCATGGTTATTAACCTTTCTTTTGGTGTCCATGGGTTTAGAAAACATGGGGTATGACACAACTTCCATGGTTACTAACCTCTATTGTGTTGTTTGGACATATGAACATGTATTTAGAAGTAGATTTCAAATCATTTATGCAATTTGCAAAATGAAAATCTAAACAACTAATGATTTCAAGCGAATTAGATCTTCTATAAGTCAACATATGATTCTTAGTACCTTGTAAGTACCTCATGACTTTCTTAGCAACTCTTTAATGATCTTGACTAAGATTGTTCAAGTATCTATCAAGCATACTAATAGCAAAAACTATGTTTAGATAAGTGCGTACTTGAGCATAAATCAAGCTGCCAACAATAGAAGCATGCGAAATACTATCCATCTCAGCCTTCTGTTTATTATTATGATGACATTATGATCTAGACAACCTTTCACCTTTCTGAATAGGTGTAGCATAAGAGGAACATTAGTTTATATTAAATTTCTTTAGAACCCAGTCAATATATGTTCCTTAAGACAAACTAAGAATACCACGAGACTGATAACAATATATTTGAATTCCAAGAACATAGGAAGCGTCACCAAAATCTTTCATGTCAAAGTTGAGAAAGTATATTTTTTGTCTTATTCATGAGGTTAGTATTATTGCTTGCTAGAAGTATGTCATCAACTTACAAAACAAGAATAAGGAAGTTCCTCCTAATCAATCATTTGAAAAATACACTGATTTGAAGAATCTTCAACCAAAAAAAAAAAAAAGATGTAACAACTTCATCAAATTTCAAATACCATTGCCTATAAGCCTATTTCAACCTATAGATGGATATCTTTAATTTGCAAAGTGCTTTTTTCTAGTTTTAGTAAAACCATCTGGTTGAACCATATAACCATTTTCAAACAAGCTTCCATTCAAAAAAGCAATTTAGCATTCATCTAATGAAGTTACAAATCAAAATGAGCAATAAGAGCCATAACCACTCTAAAAGCATTTTTGGTGGATACTTGTGAAAAAGTTTCTATATAGTCAATAACCTCTTTTTGTTTATAGCTCCTAGCAACAACTTTAGCTACATATCTTTTGATTTTACCTTTAATTCCATGCTTAGTCTTGAAGACCCATTTACATCTTATAGCTTTACAGCCAATAGGTAATTTAATAAGTTCTCAAACATTATTTTAATCTGTAAAAGATAGTAGTTCATCCCTTATACCCCACAACCATGTAGATGATTAAGACCTGATATAGCTTCTTGATAAGAAAGTGGATATGAAATATATTTTATATCAAATTCATTTTCTTGCAAGTAAACCATGTAATCACTTGAAATTATAGGTCTATGGACTCTTTGTGACCACTTTAGAAAAGTAGCTCTATATCAACAATAAGTAGTTCATTGTGATCATCAGCAAAATTTTCAACATTAATTTCCCTTTGAGAAATAATAAATTTTGATGAGGAAGGTAACACAAGTATAGGCATAATAGTATTCTCCTTCTAAATATCAATAACATGAGGCACTTGACTCCCACTATCTAAAACATCCTTAAAATAAAATACCTGATTAGATTTAATGACTCTAATAAAATGAGTGGGATAATAGAATTTATTGCATCTAGATCTTGTATAATAACTAATGAAAAACCATTAAAAGATTTTGCATCTAATTTCTTAAGCTAGGGATTACATAGTCTTATCTCTGCCTTGTAGGCCTACACATGAAAATGCCTCAAACTAGGCTTCTTATCAATCATCAATTCATACAAAGTCTTAGGAATAACTTTATTAGGAACTTGGGTAAGTATATATGTAGCTGTTTTTAAGGCAGGACCTTATGGTAACTCAAGCAATGAAAGATCATTAAGCATACATCTCACCATGTCTACCAAAGTATAATTTCACCTTTCCACAACCTTATTTTGTTGAAAGGTACCAAGCATGATGTACTGAGCCTTAATACCACACTCTTGTAGTAACAACACAAATGGACTTAGGTTTTTACCTGTCTTAGTGTATTTACTATAACATTCACCACCCTTTTCAAATTTAATGTACTTAATGCATTTCCTAATGTTCAACTCAATTATAGCCTTAAAAGTTTTAAAGGCATCCAAAGAATTTGACTTCTCAGGTAAAAGATCAATCTACATATATCTAAAGTGCTCATTAATGAAGGTAATGAAATATTTGAAACCACCTATAGTAACAGGAGTGATAGGTCCACAAATATCAATATGAATTAGATTTAAAATGTCTTGGCTTTTATTTGCCTTTTTATTACTAGCTTGAATGAAATTTTCTTTTAATACAATCAACACAAAAACTAAAGTCTAAAAAATCAAGATTATGCAAAACATCCTATTTAACCAACCTTTCCAATCTCTCTGTAGAAATATGACCCAACTATTTATAACACAACATTGAAGAGTTTTCATAAAGTCTACTACATTTGTTACCAATAACAATATTAACAATAGAACTACTAGTCTAGATAAGAGTATAATCAAATTTTAACACATAATCCATCAAATAAAATAGCAAAATCTATAACAACTGAATCAAAGTAAAAAATGATCTTTCTATTTCCTTGCTAAAATGAATAACTAGACTAGCCTAATATAGAAGTGGAAATTGTAATATCCAGTTCTTAAAAAACGAGACATTATGTTATGTGACCATTAGAACATATATTAAGCATGAAGTATGGTAGCAGACCAAGTTAATTTAAGGGCTGAGATAACATCTTATCATCTGGGTCGAAGATCTTGTTGACAAGATCCTGTGATCTATGGTGCAAATTCTGAGACCTTGTCGACAAGGTTTTCGCCAATAAGTACAAGACCTTCTTATATAATGTGTTAAAGCTTGTATGCTATGGAATTGGATATAGAAGGCTTTTTAAATGAAAGTTTTGAGTTCTCCGGGGTTCTCAAAGGCCCTAAAAACTATAGGAAACCCCAAGACAGCTAAAACTCTTTCGATGGACATTTTTCAACATTGATGTATATGAACTTTAACTAATTCGTTCGGGAATATTTTAGCTCTGATTCGAGTGATTCCAAAGGCATTTTACTAAATTAGGAACCTTAGTAGAAAAGACGGTTCTTAAAAAGGAGGTAAAAAATAAAGGGTAAAATAGGAATTTTTGAAAAAGTACTTTTTAAACCTATATATATATATATAAAAGGCATCCTTCTACTCCCCTCATTTAGGTCAACCAAGCTCTACGCAAAAATCAGAGAAAACTCAAGGGAAGGAGGTGCACAAGAATAAGGCAAAGGAGAAGGAAAAATTTCAAGAAAAAGGTAAGAAATTGTTGGAATTTCCTAGTTTTCTCCTTAGGAAATCTCTTCTTCTCCTTCTTCCCTTTCTCCCTATGGTTTTCTTAAAGTTTTTGGTGCTATATTAAGGTCAGACCAAGGAGGGAAAATTCGAATTTAAAGAAAGGAAGCCAAAGAAAGTGATAATCAAGTGAGAAAACAAGGAAAAATAAAGTAAATCTTCTATCCCATAGTAGATACTTTCTCCCCCTCTTTCTCCCTATTTCACCCCATATATGTAGATGCAAGAGGGTTAGAATTTTGAGGAGAACCAAGGGTGAATTTTATGAATTTAAAGTAGGAGAGTAAGAATATACAAAGAAATCTAAGTAAAAACCATGAATTTGCAAGATAGAAAAGTTAGGGCTTTGATTACACCTTGAACTCTATCATGAATGCTAGCCATATTTTATGATGTTTAAGTGTTCATATGAGTTCCTAAGACACTAAGAGAGCTTCCTACATGATTCTCCCATCAAAGGAAGCAAGGAAACTCCATTGGTGCCTTATGGAAGCATAACTTTGGCCAAGGAGAGTTCATGCACCTAGGGAGTGTTTTAATTTCTTCCAAACTTAGTTTTGTATCATGTATGATGGGAGAGTATGAGAGAAAGCCTTGGAGGAAGTTTAAAAGTCATTGATAGCAAGATGGCCTTATATGTTTCATAATATGGCTTAAAGAAACAACACCAAGCTAGGCTCCTAGAATTGATTATATGATAACTCCAAGAGGTTTAAATCAAGTCAAGAATCATGAATGAATAGATAAATAACTCCAAGAGGTTTAAATCGAGTCAAGAATCATGAATGAATAGATAGAATGGAGCCAAGATGATGTTTTCTAAAGGTTACTTCATTAAGTGCATTATGGAACCATAAAAGATCCTTATGAGTCACCTAGCCTTTCTAGTAATTATGTGGCCTTAGACTTTGCTTCAAGAGTATAATTAGCTTCCATATAATGTGTCTAGGCCAAGAGGAATGATCTCTACCTTCTTGGGTGTGTGAGGTCAAGGGAGAGGATTCAAGACTTAAGGAAAAAGTGTACAAATACAAGCAATGTAGCTCTCTCCATCTTCTCTCATGCATAGATATGTGCTTACGTTGTCTTGAATGTGTATATGTATGTTTTAAGCTATGAAAAATATTCTAGCATGATTTTATATGCCATGGTACCATGATGATGCATTATGTTTCTAAATGATGTTTTATGTGCTTGCTTTGATTTGTTTGAGTGTAAAAAAGCCAAGAACCCTCTAGCCATAGTGAGGATGAGCCAAGAATCCTTAGAATTGGTTGAGACAAAGTAAAGAGTCTCCTTAAAGTGAGATTGACTCTCAAGAGTAAGGTTGAGTCCAAGAACCTTTTAAAGAATCAGTAAGACAAGTCTAAAATCCATAAGTGAATGGGTGAGGCTAATCTACTTGCTTAGCAAGCCTTTGTATGCTATGTATGACTTACTCAAATGTCGAAAATGCTTCTTCAATGATTGCACATGCTAATATGCCCATGCATGCATTTGTGAGACTTGTATTGCATGCTTTATGTGTGATTGAATGAAGGATGAGCTATTGGGATTCTTTGAATCCCATCACCTCCTCTCCAATGTTTTAACATGCTAAGTTCAGTAAGGTATTAGAGGCCACCAAGCTTAGAAGAAGCAAATTAACATCAAAGTATATAAATATACCTAGTTTTGCTTTCTTTTTAGCCATACATATGGCATATGATGTAATCCCATGATGAAATTGTGATGTAACCATATGAACAGATGTAAATACCCAAATGCATGATGTATGAATGAAATTTGATGCCAAATGTATGAGATAACATGTTTTGGGTATTGAATGGCAAGTTTAGCTCTCGAATGGTTAAATAGATTAGTGTAATAATGGAAGTGGAATGGCCAAATTGAGATGCATAAGGTTTGAAACCACTTGGGCAGTTCAAAAAAGTCATGTTCATACTTTTAAACTTGCCCAAGAGGTGCCAAACTCAAAAGGAGACCATTTAGACTAAAGTGACTCTTGATAAGGAGTAAAAATGACCATTTCATGAGGCTATGTCTTTTTGACCAAATGAGCTCTTCTTGATTTGAAACTTGGCATGCATGTAAATATTATTGAGAGATTTTTGGAAAGCTAAAGAATAGAAATTTTGGAGGTCTAGAGAATATTTGATGAATTTTCAAAGTTGAGAAATTTTTTGGTTTTGGTCTGGTGTACTGTTCACTCAGGTCCAAAAATGAAATCTATCGTTCAAGGGCCAAATGATTTCCAATTGCCACAAAATTTTATAAGGAGAAACTAAACACTCCCAGTGGCTTCTGCCAACTCAAAGCACCCCATTTGGATGTCTAGAGAGGGAGATATGAATTTGTAAATTTTCTACCCTATATTAGGCATCCTTATTACCCAGGTTATTATTTGATTGGGTTTCAAGGTTTGTGCATACTAAACTAGTCTAGAGTTATTTTTTCCCTCTATCTAACATCTATAGCTTTCCATATTATTATTATTTGCATGGATTAGATTTTTTTAGAATTAATTAGACATTTTTAAAATTTGCTACAGAAACCTATGATAGTACCAGTAGTCAGCTAGACCTCTGCCCATTTTCAAATGTCAAACATCCTCTATGTGATGTTTCAAGGCCTAGTCATATTTTTAGCATAAAGTAGACATGATTGGCTTCCTATAATGACAAAGAATGCATAATTTTGATTTTTCTAGAATTAGCTATGATTTTTCAAATTTGGTGATAGAAAAGCCAAAATTCTGGCCAAAAATGCAAACATGAGTTTCATGTGTCCCCTTGCTTTCCACGAGTTGTAGGCTAATTTTGGGAATGGAAATGAGTTGTATCCATGTATCTAAATGTGAGAATGTGATACATAAGGTCATACGGCCCATGGGACTCCGAAAGAAAAACTTTACCCATATAGAAATGCTTCTTAAGACTTAGTCCCTATGCCATTATGTTGCTCCACATAGAAATTATATGAGATGAGGTATATCAATTGCATGAATTGAATCTTAAAAATATGGTGTTACAGAAATTAAGTACCTTTTTGAGAGGGTACATAAAGAGCATTATTCAATTTCAAAACATGACTAGAGTCTAAACATAAAGAAATTGTTCCTATCAAGTCCACTACTGTCACTCTATCAACACCAATAATGATCCTTTCCTTTTACTTTTGAACTTGTGCAAGGAATATGTAATGTGAATAATAGCACTAGAATCCAACCACCAAGAATTATAGGGAATGCCAATAATCTTTAATTCAAAGAAAGCTAGAGCTAAGGAGGGGAAAAGTAAAAGTAATGCCTTCCTTCTCTTGCTTGTTCTTAAACTTGTAACAATCAACTATTCTATAACCTAGTTTCTCACTATAGTTGCACTTGCCCTTGAAATTTTTCTTTTTTGATCCTAAATTGTTATCATGCTTGTTATTTTTTTTATCACCTTTCTTAACATTAGACTAGGATTTAAGCTTATTACCTTTTTTATTATTCACAATTAGCTTGTTATGTGATAGATAATTCACAACAAGAGTAGAAATGCTATATTTCTTTAAGGATTTGTCCTCTTAATAAACAATAGCTAGCAATTGATTAACTATCCACTCACTTTGCTGAGTACTATATGAAGTCTTTTGTAATTAAAATTGTGATGGGAGAGATTTTAAAATACACTAGACAAGAAAGCTATCACCAATATCAATACCAAAGGTCTTTTGCTTGTTATTGTGTTGGACAAGCTTCATGATGTGTCCTCTAACACCAAACACTCTATCATTATGGGTGTTTTCCAATAGGGACAAGTAATAACTTTCTAAGCCTAGGCAAATTTTAAACTTCTCACCAATAGCTTTCATAAATTTCACTATGGTCTACTTCTCAAGAATCCTTTCTCTAATGGTTCATATACTTCATAACCATTATATAGACTCTATTAGAGTCATGTCATTTCTCATGAAAGACCTTTTCTACAATGGTAGAATTGCTATTCAAAGTAGTAGGTGCTTCACATTTCACAACTAGGTCCAAATATGCAATTGCCAAATACATATCAAGGAACTCTTTTCAGACATCAAGATTTGTCCCATTTAAAGTTTTCATAGCTAATAATTGCACGGGCACAGAAACTAGAACAACAAAATTGGGAAACATAAATTATGTGGGCAACATAATTATAGACAAAGTCCTTTTTAAGACTAGCTAATGTAATTATGAATGCAGAATTGTTGATTATTATGATCCTACCCAAGGGTTATGGATCATAATAAATTGAGAAAGCTTTATTACACATCATGTAGGACCCACAAAAAATGAATGCCTGTAATATTTTTTACTGATAGGGTATAAAAAATATTAAGGCAACAACAAATTATATTGACAATACAAAATAGATAGGGTATATTTATTGCCAATATAATTTTTAGCAAAAAACATGAATTCAAAAATAATAGAAATATACTAATATGGATATTATTAATTGGAGCAAATTAACAAATGAAATTCACCAAAAAAACCATACTCATAATTGGTCCCACGATAAGTGAACATGCAATTATAAAGTGTTAATATAATAACAATTCTCACAAAATTTTAGCACAAATGGAATACATAAACGTGCATGATTCAATCAAAAATTACTTGACATATCGAAATGCACCACTATTGAGAGTATGCAACATATGTTTTATGAAATAATATGTAGATTATGCACAAAAATTCTACAATTTAGTGAATAGATAGCCCCATTGAATTGAAAAATATTATGAAAATTTACAAAATAATATTTTTAGTTCTTCGATAAATTATGGAAAAAAATATATAAAAAAGAACCCAAAAAAAAAAAAGGATGCGGCCCAATACTAAGAGAATAAGTCAAAAGTATCTTGCCCTGCCTATAATTTAATTCATTACGGGATAATCAGATTTGGAAGGCTGTGAGTTGGGTTTGTTCATTTAAATGAAT
Source organism: Erythrophleum fordii (assembly GCA_032878935.1). Classification (NCBI taxonomy): domain Eukaryota; kingdom Viridiplantae; phylum Streptophyta; class Magnoliopsida; order Fabales; family Fabaceae; genus Erythrophleum; species Erythrophleum fordii. Next base: position 21,417,342 of record JAVQMF010000054.1, on the reverse strand, counting down.
AGTCTAATATAGTCTAATATATTATATTTTATCTATAATACACAAAATTTAATTTATTTATATAATTTTTATTATAAAATTAATTACTTAATATTATTAAATTAGAATCTATTAATTAATTTAATATTAACCTATAAACTAATTAAATTTCCAACATTTCTGCCCCATAAGGTGCTTCTAAGCTATGCGTTTCCCACTTACAGTGTATGTGATAGTTCAAATGTTTTGTGCGTGTAAAACCAAACTTGAGGACTCCGCATAGAGCAAAGCTTTATGGCCACCTTCCCGTTAAAGGAGGGCACTTCACCTTCCCGTTAAAGGAGGGCACTTTCAAAGGGTGGAAAGAAATATTCTGCGGCATCTCAACATTAGGTGCCCCATAATTTTCTACCACATTAATGCACCCATTTTGACTACCATGTGGACGCTGGCTATCAATGCTCAAACAGAAAATGGGAACTGTTACTGAAAAGACACCTAAAAATGCGAAAACAAACAACTACTGCGAAGTTTGGACTAGCTTAACTATAGTTATGACTATAACACGTGCGCTAACCATCAATTAATAGCTAGAGAGATAGACCATTATTCTGGGGTCCGAATTACTCCCTCCTGAACGATAAAATTGTTTTTTTTTTTTGTTTTTTATTGTTGCAAGAAACAGAGAAAAATTAGCAGAACAGAAACGTAGAAGCTGTACATGTATATACTTTAAATACATCTAGTATATTCCAAATCACATTTGTTCATACTACTACATTGAAAAACCCATGAACAGCGAGCAGCCTTTTTAATTTAAGCTCGAGAATCGCTCGCGTTCTTTTGTCTATTTCTTACAAAGATATTTTGGTCTGTGACCCCTCTTTCCCTTCAATCTCTTTCTTTCAACATACAATCACAGTACATACAACTATAAATGGATTATTCTGGTAGAGAGAATATATATATATATATATATATATATATATAATTCAGGCAATTCAAGTATGAAAAAAAAAACACACACACACACACACACTTATTTGCATTTAGTCCCTTTACTTTATTCAGTAAAATAATTTAGTTTCTATAATTAAATAAAATAATACTTTTTAAGTTATTTATTAACATGATTTAATTCTTATGAATTTAATTGAAACTGTTTGTCTCTTTTATTAAAAGAATAAATTCAATAAAAAATTATATATTTAATGTGTGTATTAAAACTTCAAATAAAATTCGAGCTCCAGACTAAAATTGTTATTCTCAAAAAAAAAAAATTGAAGGAAAAAGAAGAAAAAGTGTGCAACATGTATAATTAGTGGATATAAAGAGGGAAAAAATTTAGATACAATTTTGATACCTATCAAATTCTCTAATCTCTAATAACAATATAATAAGTATATAAGTTTTGTAAATAATTATATAATTTTTACAGCTCACTATTACATGTTTGAGTTCTTTAAAAAATTGTTTACATATATTATATTTTATTAAAAAAATTTAATGACAACATTTAAACAAATTATACCTAACTCTAGGTCCAAAAAAAGGGTTACTTTAACTTAAATTTTGTGTATTTGGTCTTGAACTCCTAAAGGTGCCGCGCGCATGGAAGATGGGAAGTAGACAATTTACCTAAGCATTTCGTACGGTGTAAGATGACTAAAAATACAAAATCACATATACCAGCACATGCTAAGGCTATTACAATTGCCTCCCCCAACCCGTGTAGGCCTTTGCCCGTGGGCCAAATCCACACTTACCGTGAACATGCAATTGGACCCGACTTTGGTTATTATAAAAAATATCTTATATATATATATATATATATATATAATTTTTTATATTTTTATTATCAAAATTTTTATTTAAATTATAATAAATATATGATTTTTATAAATAAATTTATAATTTATAATTATATTGTATATTTATTATATTATTATTGAAAAATTATATGTTTATAATATTTTAATTATAAAACCTGATAAAAAAATATAAAGAACTATAATATATTACTATTAATATTTTTAAAATCAAATTGATTATTGAACTGATAAAGATATTGGTTCAAAATTGATTGGTTTGACTATAGTCAAATCAATAATAATTAAATATGTATATATATATAAAATGTGATAATATAAATAATAATAAACAAATATTAATAAAATTTGAAACATTTTATTACTAATTATATATAAAAATAAATATAATATAATATAATACTTAAATTTAGTTGATTTTTTAATTTTAAAATTTGAATCTAAGATAACTTATTTATTAATAAAAAATCATTAAATATTAATTTGTTGAAACAGGTATTGAAACCAAAAAATTATAAGAACTAACTATTTAATATATTAATTTTTTATTATTAAATTTAAAAAAAATTGTATAATAAAATTTAATTGATTTTAGAAAGTTTGAATATAATGTAAAAAAAAAAGAGTTGATAAAATGTCTAAGTTAAATATAAATTTTGAAGGAGATAATATAATTATATTTTTATAATATTATGCACAATTTTATCAAAAAAGTAATGTGGCACAATCGTTAAAATGTTTGAGTTGTTTTCTCAAGGTCATCGATTCAATGTTGTCTATGGCCGTTTTTATATAGAAAATGCATTTTGAAAGGATAAGGTATTGGGTTTGAATCCAAGCCTTGACTGATTGTGAGTTTTTGAGGAGCAGCACTTGAATAGTCTAACATTCGTGGATTTCTAAAGAGCAATTATATTCGAAAAATTAGACTTATAAGCTGACGTTCGTCGCACGTCAAATGACAAATGAACATTTTGAAAGGATGAGGCATTAGGTTTGAATCTCGACCTTGACAAATTGTGGGTTTTTGAGGAGTAGCACTTGAATAGTCTAACGTTTGTGAATTTCTGAAGAGGGCCAATTAAATTCGATCTGTTTACACGGTTTTTGTCCAAAATCAGTTAGTCAAATTCAATTCTTAACCAATTTGATTGATTCTTAGAAGTATCAATTCTGAAACTTGTCTAAATCAAATCAGAGTTTTGTTTTTAGTTCAATTGATTGAACCGACCAATCCGATCTAGTTATTGTTACCATAATTATCATGCTCCAAAACAATTATCTTACAAAATGGAAATTGTATTATTTTTTAATTATTTTATTTTTTAAATTGATCAGACTCTGCCCCTTGATAACTTAAGAAGGAATGGAATGGAACGGATATTAATAGAATATAATGGAATAGAACAGAATGGAGTGGAATTTAACGGAACATACCATTGTTTGGGAGTTTTACAAGAAGATAGAATGGTTTCATTTGACAATTGTTTAGGAGTTATTATAAAATGAATGGAATGGAATTCCAATTGATAAAAATTATTTTTTTCCAATGTTACCCTTATAAATTGCTTTAGATAAAAAATGTGAATAAATTCTCAAAACTCTTCTCATATTACACAATAACTAGATGAAAACATATTTTAATAATAATGATAATGTGATAAAATTCATAGTACATGAATTTTATTCATATTATTTTTATATTTGTACAAGACCAATTAACTTCTAAATTAAAAATTTTTAAGATAATTAATTATTATTTAAAATTTTTGTTATTGGTCAAAAATCAAGTAGAATATTTATTAAACACTAAAAATAATAATAATTTAAAATTAATGTTCAAAACAAGGCTAACTAAAAATCATCAAAACAACATAGTTCTTGTTCATATATCCATAAACTAAGGTGCTACCAGAGCATGATGATAATTATGATAGGGAGTGACTATAAATTCTGAATAAGATTAATGATGTAACATGCATAGGAAAGAAAGTAGGGAGAGATATTAGAGCAAGAAAAAAGAGGGAGAGAAGATAGAAGAAAGGAGGGAGATGTAGAAGAAATAAAGGGATAAGAGGAAGAAGGGAGAAAGAGATACAGATATTTTAAAAATATTTCTTATTATTCAATACTAGATTCTGAACTAATACAAATATAAAAACTTATATTTATAGAAGTCTAATTCTAATCCTAATGAAAGATAACTTCTAATAATAAAAGATAAATATATAAAATCCTAATCCTATTAAAAGTCACATACTTAATTTTAAAATAATTTAAAAACTAACAAAAAGATAAAAAGAAATATTTTATTTGCTTTTCTAGAATTAATGTTTTCTAAAATTAATAATTTTAATATATTTATACTAGGATTTTTATAATTTTGTATTAGTTAAATAAGATTAGGATAATCTTGTAATTTAAATATTTAAACTTGACCATTCCATCCTTGACCCCCCAAATTGGGGGACAAGAAAAAATGAACTTTGGATGGCTTGGGATGACTTGAGAAGCCATCCCTTGCCATTCCACTCACCCCTAAAAAAAACTTTCAAACAATGGTTTAACTCTTAAATCTATTCCATTCCACTCCATTTGCCCCTAAAATAAACTCCCAAACATAAGCCTCCAGCGCATTAATCCCTTCTGTTTGTGTCATCGTGTGACTAATCTGAAAACGCATCATTTTGCGTCCGTGCTGCATTCAGAAGCAATTTGAAGACACCGTAAGCAAGGCTGAGGAAAGGTGATTGTGGAGTGTTCAGATTCTCTACTTGGCGGGAGAGAGGAGTAGGCTGTGCTTTGTAATAAAACGACATCGTTTTGCTCATGAAGAGATGATTTCAGCCGTCGTTTATTTTAGAGTAACATCTAACCGTCTAATTGAAGCCCTCCCTTAAACACATCTTCGAGCAGGAAAAATTGAAGAAAAATGCAACGTTTATGCATCTCCTTCTTTAGCCAATTGTCCTGTTCTATTGAGCAGGAAATCAAGGTTTTTTAGTAGGGTTTTCTTCTCCGTCTCTATTAACATAGCTTCTTCATTAGCGCAGCTTTAAAGCTTCAGCATCTTCACCTTCACATTTTCAAAGGGGTTTTTCAACAATGTTTTCAACAACTTTATGGGTTGTTTTATATTTTAAGAGGTGGCTTAATCATCTTCATTCTTGTTTTAATGCAATATCAGAGCATCAACAAGATGAAGCCATAATTATACATTCAGAAACACACCTACAAGACCCATAAATGTAATTGTCACAGCTCTTGCACTCAATCCTTAATCCAACGAACTCAAGCTCCATAAATGGACAGAGATTTGCTCACCCAAACGACGTTATTTTATTACAAAGCACGCTCTGCTTCTCACCCTGCAAAGTAGAGAATCCGAACGCGATTATGGAGCTTCTCGTTTGACATTCGGCTAGGGTAGGCTCTCCTACTCCCCCACGTTTCTAGAGCTTGGAGCCATGATTGAAGCTGATTTTTGAAGGTCGGCCATGGGAGGCTATTCTTCTTTGTGGAAAAGACGATGTGGGTAGGCTCTTTTGTGGATGCTCTAGTAGCGAAGACTGTTCTTGCTACTGGAAAATCTCTCGCTTGCCTTCTTAAAGTGGCATTGCTGCTCTTCCCTTTATTTTTGGAATTGACTGCTTAAACATGTTAGTAATTCATGTTCATCGTGCGATTAGTAGAATTTATTCTAAAAAGTTCAGCATAAATCTCATACTCTTACTATTCTTTCTCAGTTTATCAAATCGTATGTTTATTTTTCTATGTTGTTTAGTATTCAATTACTGAGTCATTCATTTACTTATTGCTCTTGTGAAGAAGTTAGGGATCAATTGAAACTTTACTTCCTATTTTTGCCTTTTTGGTCAAATGCTTTCTCTGCATCGTATTTTTCTTCTATGATAGCTTACACAAAATATTTTCCCAATTAGTAAAATGTAAAGCTTTGTGTTTGTGGTAGGGGGTTGAATTGGTTCATGTTATACTTAGAACAGTGGCGGACAATTCTTCTGCATTGGTTATTCTTCTTCAATGTTTATACAAAATAGGGTGTGCTTATATATATAGGCTTCCCTATTCGTTTTTTATCCAAAAACTTTACTTATTTGGGTGCCCGTGAATGGCTGATATTTCTATTTAGGTTAGTATTGTTTTTTTTAATAGAAACTATAAAGTGTTTAAAACTTCACCATTGCCTTTTCTTTTCCTGTTCACCATTCAATCATTCTATTTGTTTGGCCTCTAATATTTAGCACTAGTAGACTACTTGTGCTACTTATTAACCAGGTTTCTCAGGATTCATGATGCAATTTGGTGCTTCTTATATCTGCTACTTTATTCATGGTTAAAAATGATACATTAGATGCTTTGGTTTCATTTACAACGCTGGTTCACAATATAAAAAGCTATGCTCTTCAAGAAATGCAATAGTGATACAAAATATGTGGGGAGAAAATCATGACATAAGGTCTCTTGCGTAGAAAGGACAATGCAAAATAGAATAAGGAGAAAGGAAAATATAGAAACAAGTATGGTTGGTAGACCAAGACTCAATAGACAGTGCAAAACCATCAGTTTTAATCTTGAAGACTCACAACCTTTCATGAAGCTAGATTTTGGTGTACATTAAAATTTAGAATGCCTTATGTATTGTTATGATGTAGAGATGTTGTACATTGATTGTCTTTGCTCAAAGCTTTAGTTGTTATAATCTAGGACAATCCAGTTGAAACAGGGAATAGTTTTATGGAGGATCCAAAATTGTTCCTAAAAATAGATGAAAAGGCAGCCACTGACTTGACCACATTGTTAATTGAGATATTTAATAAGGATGATGCCTTCAAAAGAGTCCTCAATACATTGTAGCAGAGTCTTACGATGGGAAATATGTTGTTACTCTTGCATTTTCCACTCTTAAAGCTATTGAAGTTAGGGCATTAAAGTTTTGATTTGAAGTTAACAAGTATATCTAGAGAACTTGAGACACATATTTCAAGGCAAGCTCTCTGTTCAGTTATAAGGAAGGATGGAAGTGTACCATCTCCAATATAGATATTGGAATTCAATACTGATAAAGATAAGGTGTTGTTGTAGGAATTACATACTGATAAAGATATTGGAATTTTGCACTAAATAGAAGTTAATTTGAAGCTAATTTATGTTCATTAATTTATTATTATCTACTAGTTCTCTTTCTCTAATATATATTTGTTCTCTCTCTAATTTATATACGGGTTTACTACTACTTATAAATTAAAAGCATTCATATTGTCAATAAGTAAATATACCTTAGATAGGGAACTTGAACTCAGTTAACACAATAAAAAAGAATTGTCAATTTACAAGTTGTCAAAACAAGGACAAAGCTATTCTAAATTTCCATGTATAACATCATTGTAATTCAACAATACATAAAAGCATTCTCTTATTGACTGTACAATATACACTTTCATTCCTGTACTAAAATTAGCTTCATTGGCACTTTAATATATCTTCAATTTCTTAGCTTCAAATGTCTGTGGCCACCTTACTATTGAAACCTAAATCTTTAATTGTCCAAAACTTCTGGCATGTGTTTCGGGAATTTCATTTGACAAAACTTAGCTGTTGAAAAACACAAGCTCAGTGAAAAGCATGACGAAATATGTTCCAAACATGTCACATAATCATATTTAAACTTTCCCCTAAGTCCCTTATAAAATCGATAAGTAAATCTGAAAGCTTAAACATACACCTATATATGCCATAATTTTATATAAACAATTTGCATTGCAATAGGGACATGACCAATGATGAAGTAGGGAACCAAAACCTTATTTACTATTCAAACCAATATGCAATGTTAAGAACCAAAGCCTAACCAAGATTCTCTAATCCATAGCAACACTGCCTACATACCCATAATTTTAGGACCACAATTTTTACCTCAAAATAAAATTTTATAACAAGGCTTTCATTTTAACATTCTTCATACAAAAATTGAGACCCATCTAAGCAATAGAGGGTGAGAAGAAGGAAAGCATAGCCTTTTGCTCAACCCATACAAGTAGTGAGCATATGGCATTTACATAAGTAAGCAATTTAAAGTGAATTTTGCTATGGGGGGAAGTTTAAAATCTTCACCATTACATCTCTTCAAAATCTATTTATATAATAATTAATAAAAATTGTATTACACAAGTCTAAATTCTAATGTTATAGAATTAATAGCTTTTTTTTTGCTTCCCCTCCTGTACAAAGGATATATGTATATATATATATTAAGAATGGCTAGTGGAAATAGAAAGGAGAAAGGATTAAAGTTATAGAACCATGATCACAACCTCCCCTTTGTTGCATTCTACTACAAGAAGACAAGCTTATGATTTATGGTAGAACAAAAAAAAAAAAGCAGTAAAAAAACTAAAACCAATGCAAATTGACTAAATGCTAGTATCATCAAACAAGAATGTTCAATTTTGTTTCATATTTTTTCCTTTAAAAAAACATTTGAATAATAATGCCATTGCCAAGTAAAGTGGTTGTCTACAAATCACGACGCTTATTGACAAACTATAACATCCGGTTCTCTGAAAATGAGAGACACGTAATGTATGGTTTTTCCGTAAATGAACGAAACTCACTGGATACAAAAGGAAGTCCCCAAAAATGAATTAGTGAAGGTCCCAAAAAATTTGGGAAGCATTTTAGACTCCTAAAAATGAGAATCCCAGGATCAGACGGAAAGAAAAACGGAGCTAGAATGAAGGAACGAATTGTGACAAAAGGTTAACGAAACGTAAGGGCATTTTCGTCATTTTGAGTAAATTTTAGAATTCACATAAGGGGCTTTTTAAATAAAAGTTTTGAGTTTTTAAAATTTCTCAAAGACCTTGAAAACCATGGAAAGCCCCGGAACAATTAAAACGCCTCTGGTGGATGTTTTTTAATGTTAGTTGACTCGAACTTTGACTGATTCGTTCAGGAAGGTTTTACCTCCGATTTGAGTGATTCTAAAGGCATTTTACTAAATTAGGAATCTAAATTTCATAATGGTAAATAAGGTTCTCAAAAAGGAGCTAAAGCAAATTAGAAATGAAAATGCCAAGAACAAAGGGCTAAATGAGAATTTTTGAAAAGTCCTTCCTCCAACCTTATATATATAAGTGGAGCCCCACTCTCACCCTCTTGCAGCTTCATATGCTTCTGCCCTAAACCATAGAAAGAAGCCCTAGGATGAGGCGCACCAAGAGGAGGATGAAGGAAGGAAGAAAATAAGGTAAAAAGGTGTGGATTTTCATGATTTTCATACTTTCTCCTTTCCAAACCTCTCATTCTCCATTCGCCTTTCTTTCTTGTGATTATATTGAAGTATATGAATCTATTTTAAGGGAGAAATTAAGGAAAAAATTCGGATTTGAAGAGAGGAGCCCAAAAAAGACAAAATTTAAGTGAGAAAATAAGGAAAAACAAGGTAATTTCTCCTTCCATGGTTGCTACCCTTTGCTCCCCTTCTTCCTATGTTTCACCCCACTTAAGAAGACTTAGGAGGGCTTGGTTTTTAGGCAAAACCAAGGGTGATTCTTAGGAAAATGGATGTGATGATTAAGAATATGCAAAGAGAATTAACAAATAACCATGGAAATTCAAGATACAAAGTCTAGGGTTTCAAATGTTCCTTATAAAATCTGATTTGATCTCTTAATTTATATGCTTAAATGAGAGTTTAAACAAACTCCTAAGATCCTTAGAAGTCCTTCCATGTGCATCTTCCCTTGTGAAAACAAAGCAAACTCTATGGAAGCCAAAATCCTCCATAGCCTCGCCCTAGATGGGTTTGTATACCTAGGGATAGTTTTAATTTGTTCCAAACCCATTTTTGATTCATATATGATGAGTGGAGGCCTTGAGAAAAATTTAGAAGCCATAGAAAGTGAGTTGACCTTATATGTTCCATAATATGACCTAAAGAAGCAACATGTAGTTAAACGCTTTATTTTAATTGTGTGATAACTCCAAGAGGCTTAAAAGGAGTCAATAATTATATTTGAAAGGAAAGAATGAAGCCTAAAATTTATTTGATAGGTGTTGTTTCATTAGGTGCATTTTTGGAACCATAAAAGGGTTTATAGGTTAAGATAGAGTCTAAACAAGTTGTGTGGTTTTAGAATTAATTTCATGAATATAATTGGCTTCCATAAATTGTTTTTACACCAAGAGAAATCATTCCCACACCTTTGTGTGTGTGAGGCCAAGAAAGGGAGCATTGATTCATGGAGAAAAGTGTGTACTTGCTTCCAAGGTAGCTCTCTCCACCTTCTCTCATGCATGATTGTTTGCTTTACTTGTCTTTGAATATGTGTATATGTATTTCAAGCCATGAAAAATGTCCTAGCATGAGTTTTTACTCCATGGTACCATAATGATGCAATATGTTTTTAAATGATGTTTATTTTGGTTTGCTTGAGCATGGTGAGGCCAAGAACCCTTAGCCATGGTGAGGATGAGCCAAAAATCTTTAAATTTGGTTAAGACAAAGCAAAGAGTCTCCCAAAAGTGAAGTTGACTCCCAAGGGTAAGGTTAAGTCCAAGAGCCTCTTAAAGAATGGGTGAGGCAAGTCCAAAATCTACAAGTGAATGAGTGAGGTTGATCCACTTGCTTTGCAAGCCTTTCTATGCTATGTGTGACTTGCTCAAATGTTGAAAATACTTATCGAATAATTGCACATGTCCATATGCCCATGTATACATTTGTAAGACTTTTTTTGTATCTTTTATATATGATTGAATGGGAGATGAGCTATTGAATTTTTTGAATCTCATCCCCTCCTCTCCAATATTCTAACATGCTAAGTGGACCAAGAGAGCTAGGGAATAGAAGTCAACCACATGAGAAATGAAAACATGACACTAAAGTGTTGGAATTTTATTACTTTAAGACCATATGAATGGCAAATATTGTAACCAATAGTTGTATAGGTCTCATGATGATATGAACATGTATAACTATATTAATGTATCATGTATAATTGAGAGTTAAGGTTGTATGAATGGAAATGCATATTTTAGTCATGTAATGGCAAATTTGTACTATGGAAGTATATGTATAAATGAAAGTGGAATGGCCAAATTGAGATGTGTGAGCTTTGGGACCATTTGGGCAGCTTATACAAGTCATATTTATACTTTTAGACTTGCCCAAAAAATACCAAACACTAAAGAAAGCTATTTGGACATTTTAGTATCTTGTATGGAGCAAGAATTGACCATTTTAGAACTCTATACTACTTTCTGTCCAAATGAGCTCTTCTTGACTTGAGATTTGGCTAAAAGTAGAGCTTGTTGAGAGCTTTTTGAAAAGCTAAAGAACAGAATTTTTGTAAGTCTAGATAATATTTGATGAATTTTCAAAGTTGGCAAAAAATCTAGTTTTAGTCTAATATACTGTTCACTTGGCCTGAAATGATTTCTGTCACATAGGACTCAAATGATGTCCAATTGCCACGAAATTTTATATAGAGAAAGTAGACATTCCTAGTGATTTGTTTCAACTAGAAGCACCTCAATTAGATTTATAGAGAGGGAGATATGAATTTTTAAAAATTCTCTTCAGTATTAGACACCCCAACTAACCTCAGGTATTGTTTGTTTAGGTTTCAAGGTCTAGACGTGCTTGAACTGGTCTGGAATTATTATTTTCCCTTTAGCTAACATCTTTAGCTTTCATATTGGCATCATTTGAATGAATTGGATTTTTGTGGAATTAATTGGGCATTTTTTAAGTTTGTAGTAGAAACTTGTGACAGCACCAATAGCTAGCCAGACCTCTATATTTTTTTGAATGTCAAACGTCTTCTATGTTATTTTTTATGGCTTGGACATATTTTTAGCATAAAGTAGACATGTTTAGCTTTCCATAATAGCTAAGAATGTATAATTTTGATTTTTTTAGAATTAGTTATGATTTTTCAAAGTTTGTAACAGAGAAAGAGAAATTTTGACCGAGGCTACCATCATGAATTTTGTGTCTTCCCTTGCTTTGCACGAGTGCTAGGACAATTTTGGTAATGAAAATGAGTTGTATCTATGTAATTAAATATGAGAATGTAATACATGAACTCACATGATCCACAGAACACTGAAAGAAAAATTTATATGCGACCCAACGCTAAAATATTCACTTTTTATATGTTATTTTTTTATATTCTTGTGAATTCCATAACATGAGACTTAGAAATAGCATGAGTTAAAGTTAGAAATATATGGTGTTATACAAACAACAAATACACTTGTAACTATTTAATTTTTTTCACCTCTGTAGATTTTTTTTTTTGAGCCTTAGGCCTTTCAGTAAATGCTTTTGTTACTTGCAGTACACAAAAAATTCCATTACTTCTCATTCTTTTAGGTTGGGGAGGTGGTGTTCACCTAAACCATTAACAAGTTAAGAACCATTATCCTCTTTGCTCAAGACAAAGGAAATTTATGTTTCTTTCATAATCCTCCATATCACTAATATGGAACGAATATTTAGAAATAGCAAGAATCATTACATTTGGCTTTCCCATTTGTGCCTTATGTGACTTGGGATTTTGGTGCCTTCATTTTGATCTAATTCTGTATGAAGCTCCTATCCATCAGCTATCTCGTGTCTAGAGAAGTCTAAGCTCAACTAATCGTAAACGACAGAAAGGCTTGAAGATATGCTAACAAAGACATACTTCATGCTATCTCAGTGGCCGCACTAACATACTCTATAACCATTTGATCATTGTTATTTAACCTCCAGTTGAAGGTAAATTAACTCCCCCATAACATCAATAATTTCACATTTTAAAGTAAGCTATCCGTGGAAAAAAAAAAATACGGCACAGAGAAAGTATTTGACCAAAAAGGCAGAAATAGAAAGTAAAGTTTCAGTCATATCTCTAAACTCTCCACGAGAGCAATAAGTAAATAATTGACTGGGTAATTGGAAAGTAAACATCATAGAAAAATAAACATATGACTCTGATAAGCCCAGAAAGAATAGTAAGAGCATGAGATTTAAGCTGAACTTTTCAGAATAAACTTTACTAATTGCACTATGCACATGAATTATGGACATGTTTGAATAATAAATCCCAAAAATAAAGGAAGAGCGACAATACCACTTTGAGAAGGCAACTGAGAGATTACCCAACAGCAAAAATGGTCTCCCCTGCTAGAGCGTCGGCAAAAGAGCCTCTTCACATTGTCTTTTCCACAAAGAAGAAGAGCCTTCCATGGCCGACCTTCAAAAATCAGCTTCGGTCATAGTTCCAAGTTCCAAAAACATAGCGGCATGGGGGACCCTCCCATGGCTGAACGTTGAACGGGAAGCTCCAGAATTACCTTCCCTCAGCCTTGCTTCTTGACAAATTGAATTGTCTTCGAATTGCTTCTAAATGCAGCACATATGCACAACGGTGCATTTTGAGCTTAGGTACAATGTTTCCCACTAGAAACCTCACGATGACATGGACGAAGAGGATTAACGCATTGGAGGCGCACTAGAGGATCCTCTCAATTGAGGATCTGAACACTATCTTGACAGGTGAAACATTGTAGATTCTTCTATTTCTCCGTTTAACCACCAAATTACACTTGTCACTGTTGCACATTATGTATACTAACATGTCACCCTATGAAATAGAGAGATGTGAGAGCAATAATATAATAAATAAGAAATACATATACAAGAAATAAAGCTTCTTTCAGCTAAACATTTTTTGTGCATCAGTTTTGATAATAATAATAATAATAATAATAATAATAATAATAATAATAATAATAATAATAATAATGTAACAGATAGAAAGACAATTCTTTAATTACTTCAATTAATTTTGGACCACCACTATTATAAATAACATTTATATATATAAGCAAGTGACCAAACTTCTATCTCTTATGCAAAGGTGTCAAAGTTGTATTAACATTTTCTGCTGTGCAGCTCAACCATTTATATCTTTTTGGCAATCTCAGTTATATATATATATATATATATATATATATATATTTTTTTTTTTTTAACTCTACAAGAAGTAAAACATAGGATGAAAACAATCTTTAAATATCCACTAGACATACCAAAATTTTTTTAGAAAAATTAAAACAATAAAAATATAACATGATATCTATTAATGGAAGTTGAAGGAATCTTTTTATTATACATTTTGCTTCTTTTAGAATAATTTTTAAAAAAAGATGGTGGGGATTACTGTTTAACTTACATAGCTCGCTTGCACAACAAAGGATCCATTTTTATTTATTATTATTTACATTAAATATGTGTTAGCTGATACAAAATACATGGGATGTTACTATTTTTACATATTAAATATGAAGGGCACACTTGATTTGAGCAAATTATTTTACCACTTCAAGTAGAAGGTGTGGATCATAATGCTCTTCAGTGAATATGCTATTCTGTTTGTCCCCTGTCAAGGAGAGTACATTCGTTTCAGATCATTCAAAAATGAAGTTATTAGACATATCTTATGGTATATTCTGATTCCATAAACATAATTTTTAGAGCAAATTATTGATTTCATTCTTGAAAGATCATTCCTTTTTTAATTTGATTATCTAAAAATAAAATTTGTCACTTATGTTCTTAAAAGATTACTCTTCTTTCACGGACAAAATCAATAATTTGCTTCAATTTTCATTTATGAAACTGTAACTGGTACATGCATTTTTTTGGTGAAGGTAGCATAAGAGCTCAGTAGTTTTGTTCAAGGAAAAACATAAAGACACCATCTATATTTTGACACATTTGCAATTAGTTACCCTGAACTTTCAAATTCGGATGAGGGACCTTTGCACGATAAGGAACTTTGACATAAACCTTTCATCCACATAGTGTTAAAAAGATGACAAAATATGTACATCACATGACTAAGACTTGTTTAGTGTACTATAGTTTTATTAGCTATAATCATTTAAATTTTTAATATTATAATAAAATGATTTCTTCTTCATTCTTCTCCCTAGGATCTGGAAGTTTTTCTCTGGGAATTTTTATCATTTTTCCTTTTTAGAAGATCTTTCTTGTCGAAGAAGTCATCTAAGCTCATCAACATGAGATGAAAGGGATGACCATCATTACCTTTTGTTGTGATTAGTTGCAATGGGTCCTTCATTTGTCACTAATAGATCAAACAAGTTCATGGTTGCCATTATAGAAAACACCAATACAAAACCTCCACACTCCTCAGCAGAAACTTATACCTAAGAGAAGGCAATCTTGATAACAACTCTGTCATATGCACTAGAAATACAGTGATTCACAAGAGAGAACAAGTGGAACAAAATTAAGGGAGTGTGAGGGGGAAAAAGAAACCTAGTCGCAATAGTATTTGTGTAGGTAGGAAAGAGAGAGTAAGTGAAAAAAGATAGCAACTTAATTTGAACAAAAGTTCTTAACGTGTTTTGTCCTCAATTTTGTTAGAATGCCAACCACAGGTTGAAGCAAATCTTCTTACACAAATCAACATTAAAATATTGACTTCTTTGTCTTGCTTAATAATGATAACTATATTCAATATGATCTTCCTCACAACCAAAGGCAAAGAAATATTTTTGCAATCTTTAAATTGTTAGAATTATTATTATTATTTGTGGGCTTACATTAATTGTAATTTTTATTTTTTAAATACATGTTGGCTAATGGTTCAATAAGATATTATAGGCCCAAATTTTATTATATAATTATATGATTATTGGGCTCAACAAAATATCTTCAGTTAAGCCTTGTTTGTGGTTAAAAAGTGTAAATTAATATACTAGTGTAATTTAAATTATCTTCATTTAAAAAAAAAAAATATTTTAGGCAATTCAGACATTTTGGGGGTGTTTAATGTACACTGAGGCAATTTGGTTGAATTTTAAATTATTTGATCAGAAATTAAGTGATTTTTTTTATAATTGAGTTGTTATTTGCCTAGTGCTTTTAATTGGTGTGCCTTGCATACTATATTTTGCTATCCCTTCCATGTTGTATCCATTAAAGTGATTGAGAGATTGACTCACTTTAAATGAGTTGAGGATTTTGGGAATTTTGAATTTGTGTACGCATGAAATTTGTAGGCTTTGACTAAATTTGCCATTAAGCCCAATATTGTGGCATTAGAGATATTGTTCAGATGCTCTTCATGCTATAATTTTTAAAAGAGTTTATGTTTGTGATACTTAAAATTTAATTTGTAGCAATAAATTGTTGTTCATATTTTACTTCAAACAATCAATCATAAATGATCTTTAGAGATATATTTGGTGAATTATCTTGCTTATTTGATGATAAATAAATTTTTTCTAGTTTAGGAATTTTATTTTGTAAAGTTATTGTAAATTTTATTGCTAGAGTAATTCATCCATCAAAATTTTACAAATATATTTAGTTCCCTTGTTGATTGGAAATAAAGCATGATCTTATTTCCTTTTAGTTTGGAAACTTTATTTTGTAAACTGTTATGAATGTTTATTATCAAAGTGATTCATTTAACAAAGTTTAACAAAATCATTTAGTTTCTTTGTTAATGGGAAAGATAAGGAAATTATTTGATTCTAGTATAGGGATTTTTTTTTGGAATTGTTCTAGGTATTTATCTCTAGAGTAATTCACCCATCAAAATTCACAAAATCATTTACTTCCATTGTTGATGAAATTATTTGAATTATTATATGTAGTCACCAACCCAAAGAAAGTAATTATGTATATTCATTCCAATTCTACATAAAGCTTGAGATGGAGTTACATGGTTAATAGGATCCATTTGTCAAAAGGGGATTGATTTCTTGGGATCATATATTTCCTTATTAGGTTGAGAAATGTAATTTGAATGATCCATCTGTCCAAAGGAGATAGACTTTTCAAAATTATGTATATTCTTTTATTAGTTAAGACATATGGTTTAAAGGGTTTATTTATCCAAAAGGAATAAATTCCTTTCATATTATACATCCTTTTTTTTTTTGGTTATCTTCATGTAAAACTGTACTAATAGATGTTATAAGCTTTGTCTAAAGGGGAGTTTATGACAATGTACCTGGTGCGCCTTAAAATAACTTATTTAGTTTCCAAACTACTATGAAATTGCCTATTTTACAATCATGTTACAATTTATGAGTCAATTTCCTTTGCAATGAACAAAAATAAAGGTTTTAATATGTTCCCATTACAGGAAATGAAAATAAGACATAAATTTTATTATTTATACACTCATATTTTGTATACATATATGAGAGAATTATTTCCATGCCTCATTTCTTAGTGAAATATAGTAAGGCATTAATGAATTTAATCTTATCCCTATTTAAGAATAATGGTTGTTTTAGTATTAATACAATAGAAATGTTAAATTAACTATATATATAAAAGTTTTATTGACAGTGGATGAAAAGAAAATAAAAATAGAATTTTTTATAAAGCTTTTAATTTTGCGATAAGGCACCTTGGTCTTATTTCCTATGTTATAGATTTCTAAGATATGTGGAAGAATAGTAACTTAATTGGCTAAAGTGCTTGTGTGCATTTTGTGAAATGTCTTATGGATGACAATTGTGTAAACTTTACATAAATTGTGATAAGTATCTCATAATGTTTTAGTTCATAAGGAAAATTTGAAATTTTGTGAGAGCTACATATAATATCTTTAATGAAGACATATTCTTATGGATTATATCTTATTCTACAACATTTGGCTTTTTAAATTGAATTGAAACCAATATTTTAATAAAGAGGACCTTAAAGTAAAATGAATTAAGGTCAAATAAAGGTAAAATATTAATTAGAATATCAAAAAACATGGTTGTAAAATCACTTATAAAGAAAAAATGGAGCCAAAATAGCTAAATAGAGTAAAATGACATACTAGTGGTGTAATCATAATTTTGAGTAAAATTTTGGAAACTTAAGAAAAAGAGTTTTAAATACCAAATTTAAACTCACTAAGATTTTCAAAAGGTTTTAAAAATCATATGGACAATCAAAATTAGTTAAAACACTTACGACATATAAAATGAGACACAATATTGTGACAGTAAGTGGGAGTTATTTTTCACTATTTTAAACCATCTAAACCCTTAAAATAATATTTTTAGGAGAAAGAGCACTCAAAATTGTGTAGGGAGTAGTCAGATCTTGAAAAGCCTAAAAAATGAGTCTGAATGAAGTGAATTTGCAACTAAGGGCAAAATATTTATTTTGAAAAATTATAAAAGAGGTTTCTTAAGGAAGTCATGCCTTATCATCTTCTACAAAGTTCCATTTTCAGCCTGTGGAAGCCATTAATAGTGTCTTAAGAAAAGGAGGAGAGAGGGAGAGATTTCCAACTTTGATTTAGGCAAGTAAATGGCCTCAGTTCACCTTGCACCCATTAGGAAGATTAATCTAATCTCTGAGAGTTTTTTAATGATAGTTTTCTTTTTATGAAAAGTTAAAGTTTGGATCTGACCCAAAACCAAAAAAAAGTCTCTTTTCAAGAAATTGTTTATGGGAATCAGTCTATGCAAAGAGTGCTTTGCATTGAGGTGAGTTTCTAGTTGAAACACTTAAAAAATTTTGAGTTTCTTGGCACTATATGGTTCAACCATGAGGGAGAAAAGTGATAAGAGAAATTTTTCTTCATGTAATCTTAGTGTATTTAGGGGTTTTAGGCCATAAGGATTTCATATCTACTATTAGTTTGTATCGATTCATGGAAAAGAACAAATTAGATCATTATATTTGTGGTTTTGGCCAAGGCATGGAAAAGGGGGAAACTATGTTGTTTTCAACCCATAATTGGTGTGTTTAGATGTTTTATGATGTAACAAATAAGAATCTAAGCCTAGAATTGAATGAATCTATGAAATTTCCATTGTTAGGGTTTTATAGGTACCTATTCAGCCATAGGGGGTTGAAGGGTCTAGGAAGTTGTTCAATTGATTCTAGAGATATAGAAAGTCTTAAAATGATGTAAGAACAATAATGGAAGCATTGGATTGAATTTAGAAACCATGTTTTGAAAGTTGAAATTTTAAGGTTCAAGAAAGGGCAATACGAGACCATTTAGTATTAGGCTTATTTAAACAAGCTTATGATGACTCTAATGAGTCTTAATAGGATCATATAGGATGGGATTCTGAAGTTTAGAAGTTGAATTTTGGAAGTTATCCCTTGAAGCTCAAGATTATATAATGAGTTTTAAATATGTAAAAGTGAAAATAACAAATAAACAATGTCAATGACCATATAAATAGTAAATATAGAGTTTGTGACTTAAATTATGAATTATAGAAGCATAAGTTTGCCTAGGATCCATGTCTAGTGAAATCCCTAACCTAAAACCTAAGTGAAGGACGATTTGAAGGGAGTTAAAACCCAAAAGGAATTACATAAGTCAAGGCCATCAAACATGGTAAAATAAGTGTTTTAGATGCCACCTACTAGGCATGTATCTTGAAAGTGTGCAAAAGAGAGTTTTAAGTGCACTTTATGTAATATCTGGTTATCTAAAAATAAGAAAAAATACAAGAAATGTAACATATGGTTTCTCTATAAACGAACAAAATTCACCGAATACAAAAGCAAGTCCCCTGAAATGACTTAGTTAAGGTCTCAAAAAATTTGGGAAGCATTCTAGACTCCTAAAAATAAGAATCCTAGGCTCAGACAAAAAGAAAAATAGAGCTAGAATAAAGAAATAAAATGCAATGAAAGGTTGACAAAATATAAGGGCATTTTTGTCATTTTGAGCAAATTTTGGAATTTTTACAGGAAAGCTTTTTAAATGAAAGTTTTGAGTCCTCTAAGGTTCTTAAAGGCATTAAACCATGGGAAGTCCCGAGACAGCCAAAGCTCATCCGATGGATGTTTTCCAATAGTAGTGAGCTTGAACTTTGATGAATCCATTCGGGAAGGTTTTAGCTCTGATTTGAGTGATTCCAAAGGCATTTTACTAAATTGGGAATCTAAATTTTATAATAGAAAATATGGTTCTCAAAGAGGAGTTAAAACGAGTTAGAAACAAAAATGCTAAGAACAAAGGACAAAATGAGAATTTTTGAAAAGTCCTTCTTAAACCTCCCTATATATATGAGGCACCCCATCTTCCCTTTCATTTAGCCACACTTGTTTTTGCCCTAAACTAGAAGAAAACCCTAAGGGATGAGGTGCACCAAGAGGAGGATGAAGGAAGGAGAAAAACAAGGTAGAAAGAGCAAAGGAAAAAATTTAGATTTGAAGAGAGGAGGCTAAGGAAAGTAAGAAACAAGCAAGAAAAGCCAAGGAAACAAGGCCAAGAGAAGTGATGTCCACCTTCTTGGGTGTGTGAGATCAAGAAAGAGGACTCAAGGCCTAAGAAAAAAGTGTGCAAATACAAGCAAGGTAGCTCTCTCCACCTTCTCTTATGCATGAATGTGTGCTTACATTGTCTTTGAATGTGTGTATATATGTTTTGAGCTATGAAAAGTATTCTTAGTATGAGCTTTTATTCCATGGTACCATGATGATGTTTTATGCATTCAAATGATGTTTTATATGCTTACTTTGGTTTGCTTGAGTGTGAAAAAGCCAAGAACACTCTAGCCATGGTAAGGATAAGCTAAGAACCTTAGAACTTAGTTGAGACAAGGTAAAGAGTCTCTCAAAAGTGAGGCTAACTCTCAAGAGTAAGATTGAGTCAAAAACCTTTTAAAGAAAGTGGGTGAGGCAAGTCCAAAATTCATAACAGAATGGGTGAGACTAATCCAGTCACTTGAGCAAATCCAAGCATACATAAAAAACATAATATAAGAGCATATTGTAACATCATGGCACCATGGAATTAAAGTCATGCTAGAACACTTTTCATGATTTAAAAATACACATACATATATTCAAGACAAGCTAAGCACACATCCATGCATGAGGGAAGGTGGAGAGAGCTACCTTATATACAATCACACACTTTTTCTCTTGGAATTTCCTTCCTTGCTTCGGCTACACATACCCAAAAGTGTGGAGATAGCTTCTCTTGGCCTAGACACAATTTATGGAAGCCAAATAGGTTCATGAAACAATTTCTAAAGTCACACAACTTGCTTAGACACTAGGTTGTTCTATAAACCTTATTATGGTCCATAAATGCACCCAATGAAGCAACACCCCTCAAATAAATTCTAGGCTCCATTCTTTCCTTTCAAATATGATTCTTGACTCCTTTTAAACCTCTTGGAGTCATCACACAATTAAAACTAAGAGCCTAACTATATGTTGCTTCTTTAGGTCATAATATGGAACATAAAGCACTAACTCATTTTCTATGGTTTCTAAATTTCTCCCAAGGCCTCCCCTCATTTTCATTCATCATATATGACTCAAGAATGGGTTTAGAAAAATTTAAAACTCTCCCTAGATATGCTAACCTCTCTTGGCCGAACTTAGTAAGCCTTTTGCTCTCCATGGACTTTGCTTTGTTTTCTTGATGGAGGAAGCACATGGGGAGACTTCTAGGGATTTTAAGAGCTCATTTAAATTCTAATTTAGACATAGGAATCAAGGTATCAAATCAGATTTTGCAAGGAACATATGAAACCCTAGACTTTGCATCTTGAATTTCCATGGTTATTTATTAATTCTCTTTGCATATTCTTAATCTCCACACCCTTTTTCTTAAGAATCACCCTTGGTTCAGCTCAAAAACCAAGCCCTCCTATGTTTTCTTATATGAGGCAAAATGGGTGGAGAAGGGAACCAAAGATGATAACCATAAGAAGAGAAATTACCTTGTTTTCATAGCTTTTCTCACTTGAATCTTATCTTCTTTGAGCTCCTCTCTTCAAATCTGAATTTTCCCCTCAATTTCTCCCTTAAAATGGATTTATAAATTTCATTATAATCATAGGAAACAAAGGAGAATGGAGGAGAAGAGATTTGGAATGAAAAGAGCATGAAAAACTACCAAGAAACCATACCTTAAAGCTTGAATTTTTTTTCCTCTTCTTCTTCCCTTGGTGCACCACTCTCCTAGGGTTTTCCCTCTAGTTTTGGGTAGAACAATCTAAAGCTAAATAAGGGAGAGTATGAGATGCCACCTATTTATAAGGAAGGAAGAAACACTTTTTCAAAAATTTTCATTCTATCCTTCGTTCTTGGCATTTTCGTTTCTCCTTCGTTTTAGCTCTTTTTTCAAAACTGTCTTTTCCATTATAAAATTTAGGTTCCCAATTTGTCAAAATGCCTTTCAAATCACTCAAATAGGATAAAACCTTTTCGAACGAATCTGTCAAAGTTCAGGTACACTGACATTGAAAAACATCCACCGGAGGAGATTTAGCTGTCTCGGGGCTTTCTATGGTTTTTAGGGCCTCTGAGGACCCTGGAAAAGTCACTTTGATTTAAAAAGCCCTCCTTTGTGAATTCCAAAATTTACTCAAAATTACAAAAATGCCATTATGTTTCGTAAGCTTTTTGTAAGAAATTATTTCTTCATTCTAGCTTCGTTTTTCTTTTCGTCTGAGCCTGAGATTCTCATTTTTAAGAGTTTAGAATTTTTTGGGACCTTAACTACATTATTTCGGAGGACTTCCTTTTGTATCCGGTGAATTTCATTCGTTGACAGAGAAACCGTACATTACGTTTCTCACGTTTTCTTTCGTTTTCAGAAAATTGGATGTTACAAGATACAATAATCTTAGGCTTTGATGTCTCCTAAAGATGGATCATAGTAGATCCTAACATAGCATAGTGGGTTATAATAGACCCTAGCAAGGCTCTAAGAGGTCATAGTAGACCTAGGGGTCACAGTAGATCCTATAAAGTTACAGAGAGCTCTCAGTTACAGTTTGATAGTTCTCTGGTGAGATGACAGTCTGAGATAGTTTTTACAGAGCATTTAGTCTCATAGACAAGCACAGTTTCAGTTAACTTAATTTCAGAGACTAGAGATCTCCTGAGTTTGGTAGACTGTTGCTATAGAGATATGAAGGCTTTACTCAGACAATCAGACTACTAACTAGATCTCTTAAGAGATGAGCATAGGATGGGATGAGGAAAGTAAGAAAAGTAGCTTTCTAGAGTTAAAGCCAGATAAACCACTACCCAGTAGATATTAGCCCTGACCAAGGGATAGAGAGATCCCTACATGTTAGACTATATATTCAAAAGGGGTCAGGTGCAATTTTTACATAAGGTAAGTGGTACAATATGCCTCCAGTGATTGAAACTGTGAGTATAGTTAGCATCCCATCAAAATTCAGCAATAGTTAGTGGTAGTTGCCCTTTAATGCTAGGATGAGGAATATAAGTTAGGCCTGCCAATGTAGAGATGAGGGACTATAAAATGCCCACTTCTAAGTGAGCAAAGAGAGTAAAAAAAAGTCCTGGCCTAAAGAGACAAACACAGTAGTAAACAAAGAAACTGAGATCATTAAAAGTGAAAAAGTCCTCAAGGAGTTGTAATCCCAGTAAACAGTTAAGATATGAGGCCTATGATAGAGAGAAATATAAATTGTAATCATGAGATGAGCTAGTAAGAAAAAACATAGAGATGAATAGTGGATGGTACATGTAAATAATTAAGCAGACAAACAGAAATCTTTGATGGCTATAATGATAAAAAAAAAGATGATGAGACTTTATGAAAAGCCATTGGGAGAGGATACGAGAGATTTGATACAAAATAAGTTACCTCCCGAGATATGTAAATAAATCTATTGGAAAAAACGTTAACTCCTACGAGTGGGTTAAGACTAATAAAAAATGATTAGTAAACTTTCCTAAGATAGGCTTTCAGAGTTAGAAACTTCTTTCTCTTATAAAAAAAAAACTAGCGAGTATGCTATAATGATAGAGCCCTCATTGAGAGCTAGTAATGAAAATTCCTTGGCTAAGAAAAAAACTTGAAAGAGTGAAATCGTTGAGAAAGCATATAGAGCCAAGAATAAAGGAAAGAAAAAAAGTAGTTAGCCAGAATATAAAAGAGTAAGAGAAAGTATACCCTAAATTTTGAGGATGAAATTTATTTAAAAGGGGAGAAATGTAATATCCAGTTCTCTGAAAACAAGACAAAACGTGAGAAATGTAACATATGGTTTCTCTGTAAATGAATGAAATTCATCGGATACAAAAGCAAGTCTCCCGAAATGACTTAATTAAGGTCCTGAAAAATTTGAGAAGCATTCTAAACTCTTAAAAATGAGAATCCTAGGCTTAGACGGAAAGAAAAATGGAGCTAAAATGAAGAAACGAAGTGCAACGAAAGATTAACGAAACGTATGGGTATTTTTGTCATTTTGAGCAAATTTTGGAATTTTCACAAGATGGCTTTTTAAATGAAAGTTTTAAGTCCCCCAGGGTTTTCAGAGGCACTAAAAACCATGGGAAGCCCTGAAATAGCTAAAGCCCTTCTGGTGGACGTTTTCTAATAGCAGTGAGCCCGAACTTTGACAGATCTGTTTGGAAAGGTTTTAGCTCCGATTTGAGTGATTCCAAAGGTATTTTACTAAATTGGGAACCTAAATTTCATAATGGAAAGATAGTTCACAAAGAGGAGTTACAACGAGTTAAAAACGAAAATGCTAAGAATGAAGGGTAAAATGAGAATTTTTGAAAAGTCATTTTTAAACCTTTCTATATATATGAGGCGCTTATCTTCCCCTTCATTTAGCCACACTTGTTTCTACCCTAAACCAAAAGAAAACCCTAAGGGATGAGGCACACCAAGAGGAGGATGAAGGAAGGAGAAAAACAAGGTAAAAAGAACAAAGGAAAAAATTCGGATTTGAAGAGAGGAGGCCAAGGAAATTAAGAAACAAGTAAGAAAAGCCAAGGAAACAAAGCCAAGAAAAGTGATCTCCACCTTCTTGGGTGTGTGAGGCCAAGAGAAAGACTCAAGACTTAAAGAAAAAGTGTGCAAATACAAGTAAGACAGCTTTCTCCACCTTCTCTCATGCATGAATATGTGCTTACATTGTTTTTGAATGTGTGTATATATGTTTTGAGCTATGAAAAGTATTCTTAGCATGAGCTTTTATTCCATGGTACCATAATGATGTTTTATGCATTCAAATGATATTTTATATGCTTGCTTTAGTTTGTTTGAATGTGGAAAAGCCAAGAATGTAACACTATAATTTCTAGCTCACATCCATCATCATTTACATACTCATGTGATATATAGTAAGAAGGAAGTGAGAAATTTCATTGAAAATAACACACTTTTTTGCGTCGCGTCACGACTAAAAATTTGCTTTTAGTGTCACGTAGGCCGTGTGAGCTTATGCTATATATCCACATATTTAATTACATCATTACAACTCATTTGCATCATAAAAACATGCCTACAACTCATGGAAACCGAATTGGAAGGTGGAAAAGGAGGTTTCATTCTCGGCCAGAATTGGCCTCCTTTTTGGGAAAACTTTGAAACATCATAACTAAATCTAAAAAAATTGAAATCATGCAACCTTGGTCATTCTAGAAATCTTGGGATGTCTACTTTATGCTAAAAATATTCACAAGTCATAACATCTTATACATAGAGCGTTTGACATATGAAATAGTATGGAGGTTGGACTAGGTCCTGATGCTTTCACAGTTTACTGATATGAACTTCAAAAATGTCTAATTAATTCTAAAAAAATCCAATACATGCAAATGATACCAATCTAGAAAGCTATGGATTTCAAATAGAGAGGAAAAATATCTCTAAATCAGTTCATCAAGCCTAGACCTCAGAATTTGATAGAACAGTACTTCTAGTTGGGCAAGGTTACTGATACTGGATAGAAATTTCAAAAATTCATATCTTCCTTTTTAGACCTCTAAATGAGGTGCTTCTAGTTGGCACGAGTCACTGTGATTGACTAGTTTCTTTGTATAAAATTTCATGATAATTAGACATCATTTGAGTTTCATATGATAGAAAACAATTTCGGACCATTGTAACAATGCATTAGACCATTTCCATAAATTTTGCCAACTTTGAAAAATCATCAAATATTCTGTAGACCTTCAAAAATTATGATCTTTAGCTTCCCAGACAATGATATCTAATTGCATGCCAAATCTCAGATCAAGACTAACTCATTTGGCCAAAAAGTGATATAGGGTTCCATAATGGTCAATTTTGGCTCCTTATAGGGTGCTAAAGTTGCCAAATGGATTTTCCTTGGTCTTGGCACCTTTGGGCAAGTCTAAAAGCACATTTGAGACTTAAGTGAGCTGCCCAAATGGTCCCAAATCTTATGCATCTCATTTTGACCATTCAACCCACACTTATCAAAATTTCATATTGCACATTTTGGCATTACATACTCAAACTGAGTGCTATGGGTCATATATCATTTTCATACATCTAAACATCACATAATAGTATATTTACACATGTCTCAAGGTTCATGGTACATATACAACATCATATATATTATGAACCATCATTATGGTTCCAAAATGGGCAAAATAATACATAAGCTTGTCAATCCTTACTCTTTATGGTTGTTGGCTTCCTTTACCATAATTACTTGGTCCACCTAACATGTTGGATCATTGGAGAGGAGGGGATGAGATTCAAAGAATGCCAATAGCTCATCTCCCATTCAATCATAGATAATATGTGCAAATAAACTTTACAAATGTATGCATGGAGAAAATAAAAGCCATAGACCTTTTAAAAGCAAACTTGGCATGTGAACAACTCATACAAATCATTCAAGAGCTCACCAAGTGTTTGGATTGGCCTCACACTTCTCCTCATAGGTTTTGGACTTGCCTCACCCATTTCTTGAGCACTTTGGACTCAACCATACTCTTGGGAGCCCACTTTACTTTTGGGAGACTCTTTTTTTTGTCTTAACCAAGCTCAAGGGTTCTTAGCTCATCTTCACCAAAGGGAAGAGTTCTTGGCCTCTCTACACTCAAGTAAACTCATACAAACATCATGAACTCATTAGAAAGCATAACATGGCATCAAGGACCATAGCATATAAAGGTATGCTAGCATACTTTTCATAACTTGAAAATACACATACACACATTATAAAACAAGCTAAACACACATCCATGCATGAGAGAAGGTGGAGAGAGCTACCTTGTGCAAATCTACACACTTTTCTTCTTGGATTTCCCTCCTTTGCCTCGGCTATACACCCACAATTTGGTGGAGATGGTTTCTCTTAGCCTAGAGATGATTTAAGGGAGCTAATTAGGTTCATGAAACATATTCTAAAGCTATACAATTTGCTTAAGCCCTAGATTACTCTATAGGCTTCATTATGGTCCATAACGGTGCCTAATGAAGCAACACTCCTCAAATAACTTCTAGGCCTCATTCTTTCCTATCAATTATGATTATTGACTCCTTTTAAGCCTCTTGGAGCCACCGCACCATTAAAACAAAGGGCTTAGTACCATGTTGCTTCTTTAGGTCATAATATGGAACTTAAAGCACCAAGTCATTCTCTAAGCTTCCTAAATTTTTCCTAAGGCTTCCCTTCACATTCATTCATCATATATAACTCAAAAATTGGTTTGGAAAAATTTAAAACTCTCCCTCACTATGCCATCCCTACTTGGCCGAAACTTAGGACATAAATGAGATTTAATGGCTTCTTGATTCTTCCTTGATGGGGGAACCATTTAGGGAGGTTGTTAAGAGTTGTAGGAGGTTAAGGAAACACTTAAATAGCCAAGGGAACTTATGGATTAAATTAATTTTTACAATCCCCTTAAGTGCTTTACACTTTTCCAACTTCTAAGTTCATGACTTTTCATGGGGTTTTGTTCGTTTTCATGGAGGAAGAGGCATATGGGGGACCTCTTAGGGATCTTAGGAGCACATTTAAACATTAATTTAAGTCTAAGAACATTCATGTTAAATTAGATTTGCAAGGGAGCATTTGGATCCCTAATGGTTCCATCTTGTTTCCTAATGCTCCTTTCTTGATTCTGTTGGTTCCTTCTTAATCCTTGCCATCTAAAACCTCTAATCCCTCCATGAATTGGGCAGAAAACATCCCCTAAGAATTGGGCTCATGGTGGCCAAATTCGTGCAAGAAGAAGGGGGAGGAAGAAACTACCAAAGAATGAAAGTTTTACCTTATTTTCTTGCTTTCTTTTCGTTGCTTTTCACTTTCCTTAGTTGCCTCCCTTCAAACACGAATTTTTCATCTTTATTCTGCCCCCAAAACAGATTTAAAAACACCATCAAACCCATAGAAATAAGGAGGAGAAGTAACTTGCTAAGGAGAAAGCTAGATTTTCCATGGAATTTCTTACCTTTTCTTGGCATTTTCCTCCCTCTAAGAGTGCTCCTTCTTGTGCACCTAAGGGAACTGATTCTCCTCTCTATTTTGGGTAGAAGAAAGACAGAGGAAAATGAGGGCAAAAGAGGGCGTGAGTTTAAGAAGCTTCTTGTTAAAATTGTTTCCAAGTTTGCCCTTCATAATGGCATTTCTGGTTTGACTTCGTTTTAGCTCCTTTTTTAGAACCGTCTTTTTCATTATAAAATTTAGATTCCTAATTTAGTAAAATGCCTTTGCAATCACTCAATTTGGAGCTAAAACCTTACCGAACGAACTGGTCAAAGTTCGGGTCAACTGACATTGGAAAACGTCCACCGGAGGGGATTTAATTGTCCTAGGGCTTTCCATGATTTTCAGGGCCTCTGAGAACCTCAGAGAACTCAAAACTTTCATTTAAAAAGCTCTGCTATATGTTTTCCAAAAAGTCCACTCATTTATGAAAATGTCATTGGCCTTTCGGTAAATTTTTCGAATCACTTCGACCCTATTTCTGGGCAACTCAAGGCTCAAATCTTCATTTTCTATTATTTAAAATTTTATTTAACCTTGAATCACTCATCTTAAGAGACTTGCTTTGAAAACTTACTTATTTCAGTATTTTACGAAAAATTGGACATTACAAAGAACACTCTAGCCATGGTGAGGATGAGCCAAAAATCCTAGAACTTAGTTGAGACAAGGTAAAGAGTCTCCTAAAAGTGAGGTTGACTCCCAAGAGTAACGTTGAGTCAAAAACCTCTTAAAGAAAGTGGGTAAGGCAAGTCTAAAATCTACAAGTGAATGGGTGAGGCTAATCCACTCACTTGACAAGCCTATGTTTGCTATACATGATGTGTTCAAATGCCAAGAATATTTTATGAATGCTCACATATGTCAATATGCGTGCATGCATTTTTAAGACTTGTATTATATACTTTATGTGTGATTGAAAGGGAGATGAGCTATTGGAATTCTTTAAATCTCCTCCCCTCCTCTCCAATGTCTTAACATCCTAGGTGGAGCAATCGAGCAAGGTAATAGAGGCCACCAAGTCTAGAAGAAGGAGATTGACACCAAAATGCATGAGAAGGCCTAGTTTTATCTCCTTTGTAGCCATACACATGGCATATGATGTAATTACTTGATAAAATTGTTATGTAATCATATAAACATGTGTAAATACCCAAATGTATGATGTATGAATGAAATTTGATGCCAAATGTATGAGATAGCATGATTTGGGTATTGGATGGCCAAAGCTAATATGTGTAACTTTGTGCATATTGTAACAAACATAATTTCCATAAAATGACGAAATGAGCTATATAAAAGCAAGTCCTATGAAACGAGCTAGATAATGTTTTAAAAAATTTGGGTAAAGTCATAAGCTCCTAAAAATGATAATTCTAGGCTTTGATGGAAAGAAAAATGCAGCTAAGATGGAGAACAATTTATGACAAAAACTGATGAAGCATAATGGCATTTTCATAAATAAGTTCAACTTTTGGAAAAACACATAGGAGGCCTTTTTAAATGGAAAATTTAAGTTGCCCAGGGTTCGCAGAGGCCTCAAAAACCATGGGAAACCCCAATACAAGTAAACCCCTTCGGTGTATGTTTTCTAATAGTGGTGAGCTGGAACTTTGACGGATTTGCTTGGGAAGGTTTTAGCTCCAATTTGAATAATTCCAAAAGCATTTTATTAAATTGGGAACCTAAATTTATAATGAAAAATATGGTTCTAAAAAAGGAGCTAAAACAAAGCCAAAACAAAATTGCCATTATAGAAGGATGAAATTGGATTTTTGAAAAAAGTGTTTTTTTTAAAAGCTCCCACACACTTCTTCCTTCTTCTTCCACCTTCTTAAGCACAAATTTCTCTACCCAAATTATAAAAAAACAATAACTCTTCTAGGTACACAAGGAGAGGGAGAGAAAGAGGAGAAAAATCAAGAGAAAAGTAAGGAAATCTAAGGAATTTCATGCTCCATCTTTCTCCAATGTTGTTCCTATCCTTTTCTCCTCTATTTCCATTGTTTTATTTGAGATGAATGGCTCTGTTTTGGTCTAAAAATTAAGGGGGGAGTTCAAATTCCTTGTGGTAGAACAAACCAAGAAGGAAGAGCCTTGAATACATACTTGAATCTAAGGTAACTTCTTGCTTATGTTGCTTTCTTCTCTTGCTTCTTCTTGGTGTATGTTTCTACCCTATATAGAACCATATGAGGGGGAGGTTTTTTGTTCCAAAACAAGAAAGGAACAATGGTTTTACACCATGAGAAAGAGGAATATGGCAAGAAATTCTAAGAAAAACTAATAGAAATCAAGTTAGGAAAGTGTGGTGTTTTCTATAGTTTTGTAAAATCTGATTTTGTGTGAGTAATTTCTTAGCTATTTGAATGTTTCCTTGAGCTCCTAAGACCTTTAGAAACCTCCCCAAGTGGCTCTCCCATCAAGGAAAATTTTGAAACTCCAAGAACCCCTTTTTATGCTTATGTCTTAGCCAAATGAAGTTCATAGGGCTAGGGAGTGTTTTAATTTATTCTACCTTGGTTTGGGACTTTATATGATGCTAGAAGATGGGAGAAACCATTGGAAAAAATTTAAGAGCCATGGAATGAGAGATGGAGCAATGATGTCCATAATGGTACCTTATGAAGCAACTTGGATTTCTAATTGTACAAGTGAATGTGTAAGGGTTTCAAGGACCTTAAATGAGTCCAATAAGTTTAGAAATAACAAGAAAATAGAGTCTAGAACTTGAAATATAAGAGTTTCTTCAACAGGCTAATTATGGAACCATTATGCCACTTATAGAACTAAATGTGTGTTCAAGCATATCTTCAGTGTCTTGGCTTGCTTCAAGTGTGTGATTATGTGTTGTTTATGGTATTTAGGCCAAGAGAACACTAACCCACCTAGATGCACTTGTGAGGCCAAAAAGAAGGAGGAATAAGACAAAGAAAGGCTTGTAAAATTTAAGGTAGCTCTCCACCTCATTCTCTTGCATTCTTGTGTGCATATGTATGTCTTTGTGTGCTTGTGTATGCTCTTATAATTTGAGAATATGCCACTTAATGTCTTGAGATTGCATTGGTACCGATGTGTTATCTTGAATGCTATTGATTGTAGGAATGGCTCCTAAGGGTAAGGTGATGCCAAAAGCCCCTTAATGTGGGTGAAGAAGTGCCAAAAGTCTTAAAGCATAGGTGATACTAGGCCAAAAGTCTCTTGGATGGGTGATGCCAAGTTAAAAGTCCCTAGGCCAAGGGTGTGGCATATCCAAAAGTCCTAGAAATGGGGTGAGGCACAACCAAAAGGCCCTAGAGCTTCTTGATGGCTTCATTGTGAGAATGTGGCATGAGAATCTTGGAAATGAGTAATTATGATCTTGGTAGCTTGTTTACTTGTGCACTTGATGTATGTATGTCTTGAATGTGTGTGTGAATGGGTTTGTGAGTTATTGAGATTCTTGGAATCTCACTCCCCTTTCCCTTTTACTCTTGAAATGTCTAGGTGGTGCTCAAAGACAAGGAAATGCAAGCCAAGAACAATAGAAAGCCTTACTTTGCCTATTATGTAGTCTAAATTATAATTGAATGTCAAAGTGGCTTTTTACATATTATTTTTGTGTTGTAAGACCATGAACAAATGTAACATGATGTATGACTCTCATATAGCCTATGTGTGACACTAAATCAATGCAAATGTAGAATTTGGCTCTTTGATGGCTTGATGTAACTATGCATTCTTGCGTATGGAATGACAAAAATGAGATGCATAGAGTTTGAGACCATTTGGGTAGTTTATACAAGTCATATTCATGATTTTAAACTTACTCAAGAGGTTCCAAATGTATCACCATAGATTCTAACTCATCTCATACGTTTGAATGACATAATATCATGAAATATATAGGATTCTCATAGAAAAAGCAAGGAAAAATAAGATTATTTTCGCATTACGCTATATCTAAAAATTCATTTCGATGTCACGTGGACCATGTAAGCTCATACTATGTATCCTCATATTTAATTACATCATTACAACTTATTTGCATCACCGAAGCATGCCTGCAACTCATGGAAACTGAAATGGGGCATGGAAAATGGAAGTTCATTCTCGGCCAGAATTGACCTCTTTTCTAGGCAAACTTTGAAAAATCATAACTAAATCCAAAAAATCAAAATCATGCAATCTTGGTCATTATAGAAAGCTTAAGATGTCTAATTCACTTTAAAAATATGCCCAGACTATGACATTTATTACAGAGGACGTTTGACATCTAAAATAGTCCAAAGGTCTGACTAAATTTTAGAGCTGTCACATAATTCTGTAAAAAATTTTGAAAATATCCAATTAATTTCACAAAATTCTAATCCATGCAAATGATACAAATCTGGAAAGCTATGAATGTTAACTAGAGAGGAAAAATATCTTCAAATTAGTTCATCAAACCCAGACTCCGAAATTCAATGGAATAGTACTTCTGGTCGGGCAAAATTATTGATACTAGATAGAAACTTCAAAAATTCATATCTCCCTCTCTAGACCTCCAAATGAGGTGTTTCCAATTGCCAGGAGTCACTGTGATATTTTAGTTTCTCTGTATAAAATTTCATAGCAATTAGACATCATTTGAATCTCGTGTAATGGAAAATAATTTCAAACTAAATGAATAGTACAGCAGACTAAAACTATAAATTTTGCCAAATTTGAAAAATTATCAAATATTATGTAGACCTCTAAAAATTATGATCTTTAGCTTCCTAGAAAGCTCTCAATGAGACCTAATTTCATGCCAAATTTTAGATCAAGGCTAACTCATTTGGCCAAAAAGTGACGTAGGGTTCCATTATAGTCAAATTTGGCTCCATATGAGGTGCCAAACTTGCCAAATGGCCTTCCCTTGGTGTTGGAACCTTTTGGGTAAGTCTAAAACATATTTAAGACTTGTATGAGCTGTCCAAAGGGTCCCAAACCTATGCATCTTATTTTGGCCGTTCAACCCACACTTATACACATTTCCATCAAACTTCTATATTGCACACTTTGGCATTTCATACTCAAAATAAATGCTAGAGGTCATATATCATATTCACACATCTAAACATCACATAATAGTATATTTACACATGTCTCAAGATTCATAGTACATTTACAACATCATATACTTTATGAACCATCATTATAGTTCCAAAGTAGACAAAACAAGGCATAAGCTTGTCAATCTCTCTTCTTCATTATTGTTAGCTCCCTTCACCATAATTACTTGGTCCATCTAGCATGTGAGATCATTGGAGAGGAGGGCATGAGATTCAAAGAATCCCAATAGCTTATCTCCCATTCAATCATACATAATATGTGCAAAGCAAGCTTTACAAATGCATGAATAGAGAAAATGGAAGTCATGGACATTTTAAAAGCAAACTTGGCATATGAATAAATTATACAAGACATTCAAGAGCTCAATAAGTGTTTGGATTGGCCTCATACTTCTCCTCATAGATTTTTGACTTGCCTCACCCATTTTTTAAGAACTTTGGACTCAACCATACTCTTGGAGCCCACTTTGCTTTTGGGAGACTCTTTACTTTGTCTTAACTAAACTCAAGGGTTCTTGGCTCATCCTCACTGAAGGGAAGAGTTCTTGGCCTCTCCACACTCAAGCAAAGTCAAACAAACATCATGTACTCATTTAGAAACATAACATGGCATCAAGAATCATAGCATATAAAGGCATACTAGCATACTTTTCATAGCTTGAAAATACACATACACATACACATTCTAAAACAAGCTAAACACACATCCATGCATGAGGGAAGGTGGAGAGAGCTACCTTGTGTATACTCACTCACTTTTTCCTTAGCTTTCAAGCCTCCTCTTTCGGCCACACACCCACAAATTGGTGGAGATGGTTTCTCTTGGCCTAGATACAATTTATGAGAGCCAATTAAGTTTATGGAACACATTCTAAGGCTACACAATTGGCTTAAACCCTAAATTACTCTACAACCCCCATTATGGTCTATATTTGCACCTAATAAAGCAACACCCCTCAAATAATTTCTAAGCCTCTTTCTTTCCTTTCAAATATGATTCTTGACTCGTTTTAAGCCTCTTGGAGTCATCAAACCATTAAAACAAAGGGTCTAGCATCATGTTGCTTCTTTAGGTCATAATATAGAACCTAAGACACCAAATCACTTTCCATGAGTTCTAAATTTTTTCCAAGGCCTCCTTTCATTTTCATTCATCAAATATGACTCAAGAATGGCTTTATAAAAATTTAAAACTCTCCTTAGCTACACAAACATGCCTAGGCCGAGACATAGGGGTTTTTAGGCTTCTTGGAGATGTTTTTGTTTTCTTGAAGGAAGAAGCTTGTGGGGAGCATCTTAGGTGTCTCAAGAACTCATTTAAACTCTTAATTAGACCTAGGGATCATCACATTAGAATTTGAAAGGTGCACACAAAACCCTAGAATTTGCATCTTGAATTCTAATGGTTATTTTGTTCTTTTCTTTGCATATTCTTATTCTTCTCCATCAAATACCTAAGATTCATGCTTGATTGGGCTTGAAAATCAGATCCTCCTATGGCTTCTAGAGTTAGGCAAAATGGAGAAGAAGAGTGATGGAAAGTATCAACCATATGATGCATTTTTACCTTATTTCCTTGATTAGTTTGGCTTGAATCTTGATTTCTCCAAACTCCTCTCTTCAAATCCAAACTTTCCCTTAAATTTCTCCCTTGAATCAAATTCATGAACTTCATTTTAAGTTAAGGAAATAAAGGAGGATGAAGGAGAGGTGGTGGAGATGGAGAAAAGCATGGAAAACAACCATAAAAACATACCTTAAGCTTAGAAATTCTTCTTCTTCTCCTTCTCTCTTGGTGTGCCCAAAACCCTAGCTCTCCCTTCTGAAATTATGCAAAATTTTCTGATTCCAAAAAGGGAGGAAAGTGGGGCGCCACCTATATATAGGTAGGGAAAAGTGACTTTTTCAAAAATTCTAATTTTGCCCTTCTTATTTTGCATTTTTGTTTCTCCTTCATTTTAGCTCCTTTTTTAGAACCGTCTTTTCCATTATAAAATTTAGATTCACAATTAAGAAAAATGCCTTTGGAATCACTTAAATGGGAGCTAAAATCTTTTCGAACAAATCCATCAATGTTCAGGCACATCGACGTTGGAAAACATCAACCAGAGGGGATTTAACTGTCTCGGGGCTTCCCATAATTTTCAGGGCCTCTAAGTGTAACACCATATATTTCTAGCTTGCTTCTTATCATTTCTAAGTTTCACATGATGAATTGCACAAAAGGGAATGGAAAAATAGCATTAAAATAATACCTTATTTCGTGTTGCGTCGCGTATGAAAATTTCATTCGGTGTCACGAGAACCATATGAGTTCATACATCACATTCTCATATTTAATTATATACATACAACTCATTTGCATCACCAAAATTGGCCCACAACTCGTGGAATTCAAAAGGGAACATCAAATTCACTCTATTATTTTTGGCGAGAATTTCAGTTTTTCTACCACAACTTCAGAAATTCATAACTAAATCCACAAAAATTGAAATCATGCATTCTTGGCCATTATGGAGAGCCACACATGTCTAATTTATGAAAAAAATATGTCCAGGCTATGAAACATAACACAGAAAGAGTTTGACATGAAAAAAGGGGCAAAGGTTCGGACAGCTTCTGGTACTGATGCAAGTGTCTGCTATAAACTTTGAAAATGTCCAATTAATTCCAAAAAAATCCAATCCATGCAAATTATACCAATTTGGAAAGCTATGAATGTTAGATTTATGGTAAAAATAGGTTTAGACCATAGAAAGCACATTTAGCAACTGAAATTTAATGGAATAGTGACTCAAGTCTTGCTATTCTATTGTTACTGTTCCAGAAATTCAAAAAATTCATATCTCTTAGCTCAGACCTCCAAATGAGATGCTTCTAGTTGATACAAGTTACTCTAAATGCCTAGTTTCTCCCTACAAAATGTCATAGCCACTGGACCATGTTTGCCCCTCGGATGACACAATTTCATAACTGACCAAATGAATAGTAGTGGTGCAAATCCAAAATTTTGATGCCAACTTTGAAAACTCATAGAAAATTCCATAGACCTCTAAATGACCTTATCTTTAGCTTGCCAAAAACTCTTGGCAAGATCTAAGCACATGCAAAATTTCAAGTCAAGAAGAGGTCATTTGGTCAGACTTTGCCATAGCTCAAGGTTATGGCAATTTGGTTCCAATAAAAGGGCAAATTTGGTTCAAATGGGTCATTCAATGTTTCACACACATTTGAGCAACTTAGAAAGCATAAATATAGCACAAATAAGTCCCTCATAAGGTCTGAATTCTCATACAACTCAATTTCACCATGCCACTTCCATATACATACATGCATAAGTGGGCTCTCAAGTGGCCAAAATACATAATTCTATACATTAAACTCTATTCTTGACACACACACTAACTTTACATAGTTTTACACTTGTTTAAAGTGTCATGGCTTAAAAATAACATATACATATATTCTTTGACATTCTAATATATAAAAACTAGCAAAATGTGCCAAGAGATGGAGATTTAAGCTCCTTGACCTCCATCCTTTGGCTCTTAGACTCTACCTAAATCATGTGAGATTCGAGAAAGGAGGAGGTGAGATTCATTGAACCTCAATAGCTCATACACCTATCCAAGCACATTTTTAAGGCATACAACATGTCAAAGGCATAAGTATGCAATCAATCAATTCATGAAGCATTCCACTTTCACATTGTTGTGTCACAAACTCATGTCAAGCATAAGAATGAGCTCTAGGGACTTTTGGTTTGGCCTCACCCCATTTCTAGGACTGTTGGATTGCCTCACTCTTGGTTCTCGGGACTTTGACTTAGCCTAACCCATCCAAGGGACTTTTGGCCTTGTCTCACCCATGCCATGAGATTTTGGCATCTCCTCACCCACATTAAGGGACTTTTGGCATTACCTCACCCTTGTGAGCTATTTTCACAATTCAAAGACATTCAAGAAAGCATATTGGTACCAAAATGGCAACATAGCATCAAGTGGCAT
Organism: Erythrophleum fordii; assembly: GCA_032878935.1. Taxonomy (NCBI): domain Eukaryota; kingdom Viridiplantae; phylum Streptophyta; class Magnoliopsida; order Fabales; family Fabaceae; genus Erythrophleum; species Erythrophleum fordii. Next base: position 21,380,169 of record JAVQMF010000054.1, on the reverse strand, counting down.
GTCTCAAACATCCAAATATACACACAAGCACACAATGACATATATGCAACAAGAAAATGCAACAAGAAAAGGTGGAGAGCTACCTTGGGGCAAATTCAAGTCTTACTTTGCTTATTCCTTCCCCTTTTCGGTTCCACAAACACAAGGAGGTGGGGTTGGATTTCTTTGGCCTATTCACAATAAACAACACTTAATTATACTCTTGGAACAAGTTATAACACCCAACTCACTCTTAAGACTGTACTTTGTTCTAGTTGTCACAATATGGTTCCATTAATGACCTAATGAAGCAACTACCACAAGTAAAATTCTTGGTTCCATTCTCTTACCATATTTAGACCTCTTGACCTCATTTAAGGTCCTTGAAGCCATCATACACTCACTTTCACAAACCTAAGTCCATGTTGCTTCATAAGGTTACATTATGGAATCCATTGCCTCATCTCCCAACCTAAGGCTTCTAAATTTTTTTCAAGGGTTTCTCCTATCTTCTTTTATCATATAAAGTCCTAAATCAAGCTTAGAACTCTTTGAAATATCCCTTAGCTATCTCTAAGGGTTTTGACCGATTTATGCCTCCATTAAAGACCTATGGAGTTTGAGATTTTTCCTTGATGGATGGGGCACTTGGAAGGCTCTTTAGGAGTCTTAGAAACTCAAACAAACACTCACATATGATGGGGAAGTCTTAAATCAACCTAGATTTTAAACTATGTTCAAGCACCTTACACTTTTTCAACTTGAAATTCAATGGCTTTTACTTGCTTCCAATGATAGATTCTTCATCCTTGCACTCTAAAACCTCTAATCCCTCCATAAATTGGACAAAAAATAGCCCCTCAGAAGTGGCCTCATGGTGGCCAAATTCGTGCAAGAGGAAGGGGGAGGAAGAAACTACCAAAGATTAGAAGTTTTATCTTGTTTTCTTGCTTCCTTTGGCTTGTTCTTCCACTTAGTTGACTTACTCCCTCAATTTTCGAAATTCCCCTCTCTGTTCTACCCCTAAAACAGCACCAAACTCTCCATTAAAACCATAGAAAGAAAGCTTGAGAGGAGAGGAGCATGTTTCAAGAAGGAAGGATATGGAATTTCTTAAAGTTTCTTATCCTTTTCTTGAATTTCTTCCTCCAAAATATTTCTCTTTTTGTGCGCCTAAGAAGCTGGAGTTCTCCTTTGAAAATGGGCAGAAGCAAGTCTGTTTAGAGAGGGGGAGGCAGAACGTGGCATATAAAGAAGAAGAAAGAAGCTTCCTTTAACACTTTAATGCCAATTTTACCCTTCGTTCTTAGCATTTTCGTTTCTCCTTTGTTTTAGCTCATTTTTTAGGATCGTCTTTTTCATTATAAAATTTAGATTCCAAATTTAATAAAATGCCTTTGGAATCACTCAAATTAGAGCTAAAACCTTCTTGAACGAACCGGTCAAAGTTTGGGTCAACCGACGTCGGAAAGAGTACATCGGAGGGGCTTTACCGGTCCCGGGACTTCCTATGGTTTCTGGGGCCTCTGAGAACCCTAGGTAACTTAAAATTTCCATTTAAAAATCCCTCCTAGGTGTTTTTCCAAAATTGAACTTATTTATGAAAATGCCACAGGCCTTTCGACAAATTTTTTGAATTACTTCGGCCCCAGTTTCTGGGTAACTCAAGGCTCAAATCCTCATTTTCTATTATTTAATATTTTATCCAAATTTTATTTGGCCTTGAATCACTCATCTCAAGGGACTTGCTTTTCAAACTGGCCAATTTATTTGTTTTTACAATATACCGGGCGTTACATTTTCCACCCCCCTTAAAATAAATTTCATCCTCGAAATTTAAATAGGTACCTTAGGGAAATAGCTCTGGATATTTTCTTTTCATGTCATCTTCTAGTTCCCAGGTTGCCTTTTCAAACGTCGGGCTCTTCCATACCACTTTCACTAGAGGGATGCTCTTGTTTCTCAGTTGTTTCGATTTGGCATCCACAATCCTCTCTGGCCTCACTACATAGGAAGATTTTCCTGTAATTGAATATACTCATATTCTATGACATGTGAGGGGTCTAGTAAGTACTTCTTCAATTAGAAGACGTGAAAGATATTATGGATTTGGGCTAGGTTTGGAGGTAGGGCTATCCAGTAGGCTACAGGTATGATTTTCTCAAGAATTTCAAATGGACCAGTATACCTAGGACTGAGCTTCTTTACCCTCATAGACCGACCTACCCTAGTCACTGGAGATACTCAGATGAATACGTGGTCTCCAATCTCAAACTCTAACGACCTTCTTCTTCGATTGACATAACTTTTCTGCCTACTCTGAGCCGTAAGGAGTTTCTTTTTGATCAATTCTATCTGCTGAGTAGTCTAGTCCACTAACTCAGGTCCTAGCAAAATCCTCTTCCCTACCTCAACCCAACATAATGGAGATCTACACTTTCTCCCATAGAGAGCCTCATAAGGGGCCATCTGAATACTGGAATGATAACTGTTATTGTATGCAAATTTAGCTAATGGCATATATGCATCCCAGTTACCCCTCATCTCTAACACACATGCCCTTAACATGTCCTCTAAGGTCTGGATAGTCCTCTCAGTCTGACCATCTATCTGGGGGTGGTAAGCAGTAATAAACCACAACTTGGTCCCTAAGGCATGCTGTAATGACCTCTAGAAGTTCGATGTAAACCTGGGGTCTCTATCTGATACGATGCTACTGGGTACTCCATAAAGTCGCACTATCTCACGTATATACAACTGGGCTAATCCATCTAATGAATAAGCAGCCCTCATTGCTATAAAGTGTGCTGATTTCGTCAATCTATCTACAACTACCCAGATAGCATCGTGTCCAGAGGATGTCCTGGGTAACCCCATAACGAAATCCATAGCTATGCTATCCCATTTCCACTAGGGGATATCTAGGGGTTGCAGCAACTTAGCGGGTCTCTGATGTTCTGCCTTAACCCTCTGGCACACTAAACATCTTGCCACGTAATCCGTGACGTCATTCTTCATTCCTGGCCACCAGAAGATTCTTTTTAGATCCTGGTACATCTTGGTGGCACCTGGGTGGATAGTATATTTACTCTTGTGTGCCTCTTCTAGAATTTTCTCTCACAACTCATTGCTACTAGGTACACAGATTCTATCTCAGTATACTATCACACCATCTTCAGATATCCTGAAATCTGAGGTCCTACCCTGGGAGATCTCGCTCCTAATTTGTTTCAAAAATTCATCCTCTCTCTGGGCATTTAAGATTTAGGCTCTCAACTCATTCTCAATTTGGGTCTCACTTAAAAATAGTAAGCCTGATATCAGCTGGCAAGAGAGGTTTAGATTTTTAAATTTTTCTAGGAGCTCCTGCTCCCTGATCATCATATGGGAAGCGTGGATGGATTTCCTACTCAGGGCATCAGCCACCACATTGGCCTTCCCCGGATGGTATTTCAATACATAATCATAATCTTTCAGGAACTCCATCCATCTCCTCTGTCTCATATTGAGTTCCTTATGATCAAACAGGTATTTCAGACTCTTGTGGTCACTATAGATCTCTATAGTCACACCATACAAATAGTGCCTCCAAATCTTAAGAGCAAACACTACTGCAGCTAATTCTAAGTCATGTGTGGGATAATTCTCCTCATAAGATATCAACTGCCTAGAAGCATATGCCACTACCCTTCCCTGCTACATCAATACACATCCTAACCTTCTCCTCGAGGCATCACTATATACCACAAATGGTAAACTAGGGTCAGGAATGACTAGCACAGGGGCAGTGGTCAATCGGAGTTTCAACTCTTGGAAACTCCTCTTACATCTCTCATCCCACATGAAAGGGGTATCCTTTCGAGTCAGCCTCGTAAGTGGCAAGGCCATCTCAGAAAAGCCCTGAATGAATCGTCGGTAATATCCTGCCAAACCAAAGAAACTCCTAACCTCAGTGATCGTCCTAGGCTTATCCCACTATAACACAACCTCGACTTTATGAAGATCTACTGCGACCCCGTCTCGTGAGATCACATGACCTAAGAATTTCACCTCGGTTAGCCAAAACTCACATTTACTCAGTTTGACATATAATCTCTTATCTTTCAGAGTCTCTAGGGCTAATTTGAGATGCCTCTCATGCTCTTCAAAAGATCTAGAGTACACTAGGATATCATCAATAAAGACCACAACAAATTTTTCTAGATACAATCTGAAGACCCTATTCATATAATCCATGAATACTGCGGGCGCATTCGTCAGCCCAAAAGGCATTACAAGGAACTCATAATGCCCATATCTAGTCTTGAAGGCCGTCTTTAGGACATCTTCAGCTCTCACCCTCAGCTGGTGATATCCAGATCTAAGATCTATCTTGGAAAAGACAGATGCCCCAGCCAACTGATCTAACAGATCGTTTATCCTAGGGAGAGGATACTTATTCTTGATGGTAACCTTATTCAATTCTCTATAATCTATACACAATCTCAAGCTATCATCTTTCTTTTTCACGAACAATACTGGAGCTCCCCAGGGTGACACACTAGGGTGTATAAATCCTTTTTCTAATAGCTCTTCTATTTTCTTTTTCAACTCAGTAAGCTTGGTGGGAGCCATCCTTTACCGAGCCTTGGACACCGATCCAGCCCCAGGCACTATCTCTATAGGGAACTCTATCCCTCTCTCAGGAGGTAGGCCACTAAAATCAAAATCTTTAGGGAAAACCTCCGAGAATTCCATAACGATCGGGATCTCCTCTATCCCTTCTTCTACCTCGGCTCGTATAGAGAAAAAGACTAGAAACCCCTGATACCCTTGCTCTAAGTATCTCTCAGCCTGGGCAGTAGTCATGAAAGATAGCTCGGCTCCTATCCTAGGTATGGTCCCACAAGAAGGTACAGATACAGTACGGTGTTCACAATCAAGGACGGCATTATTGGCAGTCATCCAGTTCATACCCACAATCAAATCAATGTCATGGAATGGCATACAAATCAAGTCAATGGTAGTATGATAATGATTAAACTGGACAATGACATTTAAACAAGCATGAGAAGTAAGAACGTGGCCTTCAGTGGGTGTGGTGACAGATAAATCAAATGGTAGAGTACTAAAGGCCAGACCCAAACATTTCACACAATCATAAGATATAAACGAGTGACTAGCACCCGAATCAAACATAGCAATCACAACAAAATTGTTCATTATGAGCGTACCTCGAATAAGACTGGGAGACACACTAGCCTCCTGCTGAGAAAGGGCAAACACCTTGCCCTAGGTCTATGGCCTGGGAGGAGGTGGTCTGAGCGGAGGTGCTGAGTTTGCCTGAGAGCAGTTTCTGGCAATATGCCCCAGCTTCCCACACTTGTAGCAGATCACTATGGATTGTGGGGCGACGGATGACTGAGTCCTCAGGGGCTGTGGCCTCTTCCCTTTTTACGATCTTTTACTCCACTGCACCTTACTCTTCTTCTTATTGGTAGGTGCGGAGCTAGCTCCCTCTTCGGGTCGTGGACTCTTCAATTCTGGAGCCCCTTTCTAACTAGACACTGTGGCAATAGGCATAATGTCCCTCAAATTATTCTTAATTACTCTACTGATCTCCACAAGGGCATTAAAATTTCTGATCCTCTGTGAAGTCACTCTATCTCTGATCAGAGGCTTCAACCTGGTCTCAAATTGTTCACACCTCCAGGGTTCATCATCGTATCTCTGGAGGTAGAAGGAGTATCGAGACAGATCAATAAATCAGGCCACATACTGATCAACTATCATATCATCAGTCTGTGTTAGCCCCATGAACTGCATCTCCTTTTGCTTCCTCACTGAGCTAGGAAAGTATTTCTCATAAAATTGCACTAGAAAGTTCTCCCAGTTGATTTGCAAATTCTTCGTCTCCATCAGAGACTTCGTGCTACGCCACCATCTATCTGCTTCCTTTTGTAACATGAAGGTGGCTAACTGGGCCTTCTGCTCAGAGGTGCAATCCATAACTGAGAATATCTTCTCAGTCTCCATCACCCAGGCCTCTGCCTTATCTGCATCTAACTCACTGTCAAACATCGGCGGGTTGTTCTTTCTGAATTGATTCAATTATTTTTGGATAGATGGCAGAGCCTGAGCTGGTTCCTGGGGAGGTGGAGGTGGAGCACCGAAAGTGGAAGGCTGGGGTGCACCGGAGGTGGATAGCTGAGGTACACCGGAGGTGGATGGTTGAGGCACACCGGAGGTGGATGGCTGAGGTACACCGAAAGTGGATGGCTGAGGTACACCGCGAAGTGGATGGTTGAGGCGGAGGCGGCAGAGGGGCCTCTCTCCTGGCTTCTTTTTGCCTAGCCAGGGCTTCCTGCAGCTGCATAATCATCTCATGTTGCAGCTAGATCATATAGTATTGCTGGGCTATGACGTTATCAAACTGGTCAATCTGCTCCTTGACAGCTCGCACTGGATCCTTAGACTCAACCTCGGGTTCTCGAGGTGGTCTGCCTCTGCCTCTACCTTGGCCTCTTTGATTCTCAACCATCTTTACTGAAAAGCAAAACCACAGCCTTTAGCCCACAACATAAACTTACCACACATACATACCTTTCCACCCGAAAACCACCCAAATACAAGCCAAATATACCATTCAATAATCAAATGTCAAGCAAAAGTGCCTGAACCTTTGCTTTGATACCATAAATTATAACACCATATATTTCTAGTTTGCTTCTTATCATTTCTAAGTCTCACATGATGAATTGTACAAAAGGGAATGGAAAAATGGCATTAAAATAATGCCTTATTTCGCGTTGCATCGCGTATGAAAATTTCATTTAGTATCATGAGGATCATATGAGTTCATACATCACATTCTCATATTTAATTACATACATACAACTCATTTGCATCACCAAAATTGGCCCACAACTCGTGGAATTCAAAAGGGAACATCAAATTCATTCTATTATTTTTTGCCAGAATTTCAATTTTTCGGCCACAACTTCGAAAATTCATAACTAAATCCAAAAAAATTGAAATCATACATTCTTGGCTATTATGGAGAGCTACACATGTCTACTTTATGAAAAAAAATATTTTCAGGCTATGAAACATAACAGAAAGTGTTTGACATGTGAAAAGAGGCAAAGGTTCGGACAGCTACTGGTATTGATACAAGTGTCTGCTATAAATTTTGAAAATGTCCAATTAATTCCATAAAAATCCAATCCATGCAAATTATACCAATTTGGAAATCTATGAAACTTAGGGTAAAAATAGGTTCAGACTATAGAAAGCACGTTTAGCCACTGAAATTGAATGGAATAGTGACTCAGGTCGTGCTATGCTACTGTTACTGTTCCAGAAATTCAAAAATTCATATCTCTTAGCTCAGACTTCCAAATGAGGTCCTTCCAATTGATACAAGTCACTCTGAATGCCTAGTTTCTACCTACAAAATTTCGTAGCCATTGGACAACGTTTGCCCTCGGATGACACAATTTCACAACTGACCAAATGAACAGTAGTGGTGCAAATCCAAAATTCTGATGCCAACTTTGAAAAATCATAGAAAATTACACAGACCACCAAATGACCTGATCTTTAGCTTGCCAAAAAGCTCTAGGTAAGATCTAAGTTTATTCAAAATTTCAAGTCAAGAAGAGATCATTTGGTCAGACTTTGTCATAGCTCAAGATTATGGCAATTTGGTTCCAATAAAGGGGCAAATTTGGTTCAAATGGGCCATTCATTGTTCCACACACATTTGAGCAACTTAGAAAGCATAAATATAGCACAAATAAGTCCCTCATAAGGTTTGAATCCTCATACAACTCAATTTCACCATGCCACTTCCATATACATACATGCATAAGTGGGCTCTCAAGTGGCCAAAATACACAATTCTATACATTAAACTCTATTCTTGATACACACACTAACTTTACATAGTTTTACACTTGTTCAAAGTGTCATGGCTCAAAAATAACATATACATATATTCTTTGACATTCTAATACATCAAAACTAGCAAAATGTGCCAAGAGATGGAGATTTAAGCTCCTTGGCCTCCATCCTTTGGATCTTGGACTCCACCTAGATCATGTGAGATGAGAGAAAAGAGGGGGTGAGATTTATTGAACCTCAATAGCTCATACACCTATCCAAGCACATTTTTAAGGCATACAACATGTCAAAGGCATAAGTATGCAATCAATCAATTCATGAAGCATTCCACTTTCGCATTGTTGTGTCACAAACTCATGTCAAGTAAAAAAATGAGCTCTAGGGACTTTTGGTTTGGCCTCACCCCATTTCTAGGACTGTTGGATTGCCTCACTCTTGGTTCTCGGGACTTTGACTTAGCCTCACCCATCCAAGGGACTTTTGGCCTTGTCTTACCCATGCCATGAGATTTTGGCATCTCCTCACCCACATTAAGGGACTTTTGGCATTACTTCACCCTTGTGAGCTATTTCCACAATTCAAAGACATTCAAGAAAGCATATTGGTACCAAAATGGCAACATAGCATCAAGTGGCATGTCTCAAACATACAAATATACACACAAGCACACAATGATATATATGCAACAAGAAAAGGTGGAGAGCTACCTTGGGGCAAATTCAGGTCTTACTTTGCTTGTTCCTTCCCCTTTTCGGTTCCACAAACACAAGGAGTTGGGGTTGGATTTCTTTGGCCTATTCACAATAAACAACACTTAATTATACTCTTTGAATAAGTTATAACACCCAGCTCACTCTTAAGACTACACTTTGTTCTAGTTGTCACAATATGGTTCCATTAATAACCTAATGAAGCAACTACCACAAGTAAAATTCTTGGTTCCATTCTCTTACCATATTTAGACCTCTTGACCTCATTTAAGGTCCTTGAAGCTATCATACACTCACTTTCACAAACCTAGGTCCATGTTGCTTCATAAGGTTACATTATGGAAGCCATTGCCTCATCTCCTAACCTAAGGCTTCTAAATTTTTCTCTAGGGTTTCTCCTATCTTTTTTTATCATATAAAGTCCCAAATCAAGCTTGGAACTCTTTGAAACATCCCCTAGCTATCTCTAAGGGTTTTGACTGATTTATGCCTCCATTAAAGACCTATGGAGTTTGAGATTTTTCCTTGTTGGTGGGGCCCTTGGGAGGCTCCTTAGGAGTCTTAGAAACTCAAACAAACACTCACATATGATGGGGAAGTTTTAAATCAACCCAGATTTTAAACTATGTTCAAGCACCCTATACTTTTTCAACTTGAAATTCAATGGCCTTTACTTGCTTCCAATGATAGATTCTTCATCCTTGCACTCCAAAATCTCTAATCCCTCCATAAATTGGACAGAAAATAGCCCCTAAGAAGTGGGCTCATGGTGGCCAAATTCGTGCAAGAGGAAGGGGAGGAAGAAACTACCAAAGAATGGAAGTTTTACCTTGTTTTCTTGCTTCCTTTGGCTTGTTCTTCCACTTGGTTAACTTACTCCCTCAATTTTCGAAATTCCCCTCTCTATTCTACCCCCAAGACAACACCAAAATCTCCATTAAAACCATAGAATGAAAGCTTGAGAGGTGAGGAGTTAGTTTCAAGAAGGAAGGATATGGAATTTCTTAAAGTTTCTTATCTTTTTCTTGAATTTCTTCCTCCAAGATCTTCCTCCTCTTGTGTGCCTAATAAGCTAGAGTTCTCATCTGAAAATGGGCAAAAGCAAGTTGGTTTAGAGAGGGGGAGGCAGAACGTGACATATAAAGAAGAAGAAAGAAGCTTCCTTTAACACTTTAATGCCAATTTTGCCCTTCGTTCTTAGCATTTTCGTTTCTCCTTTGTTTTAGCTCCTTTTTTATGACCGTCTTTTCCATTATAAAAGTTAGATTCCAAATTTAATAAAATGCCTTTGAAATCACTCAAATTGGAGCTAAAACCTTCCTAAACGAACCGGTCAAAGTTTGGGTCAACCGACGTCTGAAAGAGTACATCGGAGGGGATTTACCGGTCCTGGGGCTTCCCATGGTTTTTGGGGCCTCTGAAAACCCTGGGCAACTCAAAATTTCCATTTAAAAATCTCTCATAGGTGCTTTTCCAAAATTACACTTATTTACGAAAATGCCATTGGCCTTTTGGCAAATTTTTTGAATTACTTCAGCCCCAGTTTCTGGGCAACTCAAGGCTCAAATCCTCATTTTCTATTATTTAATATTTTATCCAAATTTTATTTGGCCTTGAATCACTCATCTCAAGGGACTTGCTTTTCAAACTGGTCAATTTCTGTGTTTTTACAATATACCGGGCGTTACACTAAGAACCCTAAAGAACTTAAAACTTTGATTTAAAAAGCCTTCCTGTGTGAATTCTAAAAATTTCCCAAAATTACGAAATTCCCTTACGTTTCGTAAGGTTTCCGTCAAAATTTGTTTCTTCATTCTAGCTTTGTCCTTCCTTCCTTCTAAGGCTACAATTCTCATTTTTAGGAGACTAGAATGTTACTCAAATTTTTTGGAATCTTAACTAATTCATTTCAAGAGACTTGCTTTGAAAACGTGTTCGTTTTTGTCGTTTAACAAAAATTGGATATTACACTAAACACTAAAGAAAAATCATTTGGACAGATTTGGTACCTCAATTGGATTAAAAGTGACCAAGTTGGGAAGCTACATCACTTTTTGTCCAAATAAGCTCTTCTTGGTTTGAAATTTGGCATGCATCTAGAGCTTGTTGAGGACTTTTTGGGAAGCTAAAATGGATATTATTTGGAGGTCTACAGAATATTTAATGAATTTTTGAAGTTGAGAAATTTTTCTAATATGGTCACTGCTACTGTACACATGGTCTGAAAATTGTTTTATGTCAATCATAGGGTAAATGATGTCCAATTGCCACAAAATTTTATATAGAGAAACTAGACCTTCCCAGTGATTTGTGCCAATTAGAAGTACCTCATTTGGATGTCTAGAAAAGGAGATATTAATTTTTGAAGTTGCTATCCAGTATTAGGCTTTTAGTCAAACCTGTGTCACTGTTTGATTTATTTTCAAGGCCTGGACGTGCCTAAACTGGTCTGGAGTTGTTTTTCCCCTATAGCTAACACCCTTAGCTTTCCATATTGGTATATTTGCATGGATTAGATTTTTTTGGAATTAATTAGACATTTTTGAAATTTATGATAGTAAACTATATCAGTACCAGGACAACCGGACCTTTGTAGATATTTCATTATCAAACATAGTCTAAAGGCTAGAATCATGTCCTGGAATTATTTGTATGTGAAGTTAACATCTATAGCTTTCCAGAAAACTATGGTTTGTGTGATTTCAATTTTTTCACATTTAGTTATGATTTTTCAAAGTTACCCCCGAAATCTGCCACTGTACAGCAGCGGGAAATGAAGGAATTTTGGGAGTTTTGACCCTTGATCTGTGGTTTATGCCAATTTTTGAGAATGTTATGATTTGTATGTATGGAAAATAATTAGAGAATGTTATTGATGAGTTCATAGAGTCTCGAAGACGCAAAGTGAAAAATTTATTTGCTACGTAACGTAATTTAATACATTATTTTAATACATTTTTTTGAGATTTCTTTGATAAATTGCATATTCTCACTTGCAAGAGAAGGATTTATGTTAGAAATAATATGGTATTACACATATTATGGGTGGATGAGTGAGTTTGAGAAATCTAGATTTATGCACCTTTGAGACAAGTTTAGAATGTCATTTTAGTGCATTCCCACATGCTCAAGTGGTTATGGTTGCCTTGGAGCTCAATTTGGACCATTTGGACCCTTTGTAAAGCTTGAAAATGACCATTTCACAACCCAATGTCAAGATCTGACCAAATGAAGGAATTTGGTCATGAAATTTGGCACACACGTAGATCTTATCCAGAGCTTTTTGGAAAGCTAAATGCTACATTATTTGGAGCTATGTGGAATTAATTATGTATTTTCAAAGTTGTCATTTTTCTGCTGAACTGATATAGGTACTATTCATATGGTTAGAAACTTGGACTATATTATTCATAGGTCAAATGATGTCTAATGCTCATGAAAGTTTATAAGCATAAACTAGACATGATAAGCTTTCCATGGCCACTGAGATCACCTGTATTGGACCTTTGAGCAGGGAGATATGAATTTTTGAATTTGGAGATCAGTATCAAGGATGACAGTTGACATCTGGTACTGTTCCATCAGTTTTCAGTGCCTAGTAGCCTCTTTTATGGCCTAAATTTATTTTTACAATAAAGTAAACATCTTTCCTTAATGGTATAGTGTGTCTGTTTTCAATTTTTCTAGAATTAGTTATGATATTTCAAATTTTAGGCACAAAATCTGGAAAACTGATTCGAGGCTACACTAGTATATTTTGTGTATTTGCTCCCTTTGCTTGAGGTATGAACCATCTCTTGAGCTTGTTATGAGTTGTATTTATGTATCTAAATATGAGAATAAGAAGGATGAGTTTATATGACCCACGGGACATTAAAAGGAAATTTTTACCCACGGAGAAAGGCATCTTGATTTATGATTCCCTATGCCATTATGTTGCTTCCCGTAGAATTTACATGAGATGAGGCATGGGATTTGCATGAGTTGAGTGTTAAAGTTATGGTGTTACAATTTAAGTGGCCTAATGCATAGTTAAGAGTCAAAGAAGTTTAAGAAAAGTTGTTATAAGTTTAAGATGATGATGTTATGTTCATGTTTACATTATTAGAACAACCTAGTAAGGCTCCATCCTATTGTAGGTGTACAGCCAAAAAGGAAAAGGAAATTAATCAAGAAAAAGAACTAGAAAGTTAGAGGTTTTATGGGCTTCATTTCACCATATAAGGTATCTTACTCTTCCCTATCTAGTTGCATATAGATTTGCTTGAGCTTGATATGTATTGTATTGTATTGGTTGTTCCCATAGTATACTCTATGATGTCTTGCATCAGTGATATGTCATATTTTACATGTTATGTTTAATGGGTTAATGCTTTAAAACAAAGAGAGGAAATGGGAATGGATGTAGTAGTTCTCCTAAGTCCAAGAAGAAGATCCTAAGCTAAGATAAATTTCATGGCCATGATAGAGAATGATGAAAGCATATAAGAACATCCATGTCAATTTCAATGTTTATGATTGCATGACTATGCATATTTACATTATTCTTACTTAACTGTCTCATGTATACATTAGTGGTTTAAGTATAGTTGTTGAGATTTCCTCGTATCTCACCCCTCTTTCTATTTTTTCCATTAACCAGTGCCAGATGGAAGTGCTAGTACCTGAAAAGGAAAGGAAATGGAATGATGTTTAAAATAAAAAAATTTTCGATCATACATGTATTTGAATTTTATTGTATCATTATGATGAATTTATATAATGAGTTCTACTCATTAGGAATGTAAAATCTAAAAGTAGTATTTTGTCTACTAATGATGTAATTTTAGATAAAGCTTATTTAGTATTTGTTAAAGCTTGTATACTTGTTACTTTTATTTGATAACTATGATTTTTATATTTTCTATATCTAAGTTTAAGGCTGAAATGTGACTATTCAATTGGTCTAGATGACTAAGTTTATAAGGGAAAACGTTGTCAAATTTTTTTGAAGATTTAATAAGAAGTTTTTAGCTATTAATTGACAAGGTAATTGGTAATAAATAATTACCAATAGATGAGTCAATTGAATTGGAAAGACATGAAATTATAGAAAGGTTATTGAAGATAGAGCAAAAATTTTAGACTTTGTATTTGCCTGTGTGAATAAAACAAACTCTTTGATTAACCATATTAGCTAAAGAAAAGTTAAATGGTTAAGGTGTTACATATTCAATGGGCTATAGAAATTATGCTCAATTCTCATAAATATTTATCTTTTAATATTGAGAGTTACGTGGCTTTGAGATATTACTAAGGAGAAATTTTATTGTGTCATAGTCGTTTAACTCATATTTGAGCAAAAAAGTTAATTATATCCATTTCCTAGTTTTAAGACTAAGGTTATGTACCTACTTTCTAGGAAAAAGTTAACCAAAATTAAGAATAAATATCACACCATTACATATCATATGTTATAACTTACTATGTTAGAGAACCTTGTACTGCTGACAAAAAATCTTGTTGATAAGGTCTCGGATTTCACAATGTAAAATACAAGATCTTGTCAACAGGATCTTGAATCTTGTTGACAAGATATTATTTCCCCCTTTAAATCGACTTGATTTGATGTAACTCATCCTTAATAAATTTACTCAACCAAAAATATTGCAAAAGAAGTATGGAAATTGGGTTTCAGGTTAAGCATTACAAGTTAGCACAAGTACACCATTCTATGTAATTCTATAATTTTACCACTAGTTTCAAAAATTCATAACTTGAGCTAGAGAACTCCAAATAAAATGAATTAAGACTTTTTAGAAAGCTTAGAACATCATCTAACTATTGTGAAAATCTTAGATCAAAACAAGATCATTTAGCCCACAAAAACTAATGGAACAATAACTGGGGTTTGTTTCTCATACTACAATAGATATGCAACTTTAAAAATTCATATATCATTATATAGAGCTCCAAATTGCGTGCTCTTAGTGACTATGGAAAGATTATGATGCCAAATATATGCTTGTAAAATTTCATGAGCATTGGACTTCATTTGGCTTTTCAAAGACATGAAAAACTAGACTATCTAGAAGAATAATACCATGATAGTTTTTATATAATTTGGCTAATTTTGAAAAATTATAAGATATTCTACAGATCTCCAAAAATTATGATCTTTAGCTCTATAAAATGCTCTCAATAAGATCTATATTCTTGCCAAATTTCATACCAAAATTCGTTCATCTAGTCTAGTTTTGATTTAGAGGTAAAATATGGCTTATAATAGTAACCATATGGCTTTGAATGGTACCAAATGACCTCCTAGAGGAACCATGACCATTTGAGCAAGTCCAAAAGTTCAAATATAGTGTATAGAAGCATTATAATAGGTCTAAATCCTTATGAAACTTAAATACACCATAACACATGCTTTTATGCATAAGCATACCATAGCTTAAGGATGTCCAAATCATACATTTGGTTCCACATTTGGTTCATATAACATATTTATATGCTTTCACATATGTTCAAAAGTTTACATCTCATATATAACTTGTACATACATACTTTGACCTTAAATTACACAAAATCCTATTTTATTATTAAACTATCACAATTTATGCTCATTGGCTCCCATTCTTTACTCTATGAGCTTCACTTAAACAAAGTTAGATAGAAAGTGGAGAAAAGTAAGCTTCGAAGAATCTTAATAGCTCTTTTACCCTTTCAAGTAGCATAAATGACATATTATCATGTCAAAGAACATAAGCATGCACCAAAAGCTTCAAAGAATCAGACATAAATATGTTTCCAAGATCACATAAATATGTCAAGATCAAAATCAAGCTTTAAGGACGTTTGGCTTAGGTTCACCCATCTATTTGGGACTTTTGGATTAGCCTAACCCATTTTCTAAGGACTTTTAACTTAGTCTCACTTATTCCAAGAGATTTTTGGCCTTATCTCACCCATTTCTAGAGATTTTTGGCTTCACCTTACTCATTTCAAGGGACTTTTGGTATCACCTCACCCATCAAGAGCAAAGTCACATTCCAACGTAATTCAAAAAGTATAATGGTACCATAGCATCAAACTAATAGCTAAAGGCATGTTTCATAATTCAAACATACATACAAGCATTCAATGATAATCAAGCAACCAAGAAATGCATACAAGAAAGGATGGAGAGCTACTTCAGTTCAAGAAGCACAACTTTTCCTTTGATTCGCTTAAGTCCTTGGTTCAGCCTCACACACACACACTTGGAGGAGGCTTGGTTTGCTTGGCTTAAATACATCACACAAGACACAAACACATCAATGGAATCCTTTCTAGTTTCACATAAATTCTACACAAGTTAGTTCTAGTTTATGTCATGCTTATGGTTCCATACAAGTGCATAATGAAGCAACTAACTTAATTCATGATCTTGGCTCTAATTTCTCAATCTAAATCACATGACTACATTTACAAACTTTTGTAAATTCACACTAATGGTTCCTTTGGTATCTATTATTCATTTTTAGGCCATTTCTATCTTTGGAATTAAAGAAAACTATCCTTAGGTGTCATTTCCCTTCCTTGGCTGAGACATAGAACATATTGAGAGCCCATGGGGTTTTATTGGTTTTCTTAAGGAATTTGCCACTTGTGAAGCTTTCTAGATATCTTGAGAATTCAAACATACTCTTACATAAGTTAAATTACCCTTAGAAAGCTTCATAAATTTCTAGGTGCAACCAAAACCCTAACTTTCATAACTTTATTTCTAAAGCTTTTCTTTTGGTTCCAATTGCATATTCTTATTCCTTATGCTCCAAAACCCCAAATCCCATCAAGTTTGAATCAAATAAAACTCCCTTACGTATACCCTTAATTCTGGCCGAAACATGAAGGAAGAGAAAAGCCAAGAAGAAGCAATTTCTCATAGCAAAGCTTGCCTTGTTTCAAAGCTTTCCAAGAGAGCTTTCACAAGCTTCTAAGAGTTCTTTCAAACTCTCTCTTTCCTCTACTAAACCAACCATAAAGCATATCCAATTAAGTCACCAAAACTATGAGAAGAAAGAAGAGAAGAAAATTAATGAAAGGAGAAGCATAATAAAGAGACATTTCTTACACTTTTCAAGCTTGGTTTCTGATATTTTGATATTATTATATTTTATATTCCTCATTTTTAGTCTTATTAATAATTCATAGTAGGTAATTTGATGACTTTGGGTTTATTTTATATTAAATGGGCTAAATTTAAATTAATGGACTTTAAATGCATTTGTATTATATTTTGTTTTCAATGGAGGTTCAATTATTTTTTAATTGTATTTTGCAAGTTAGAAGATTCCTAAATGAATTTGGATATTATAAGATTCCTAAAGGGATTTAGATATTATCTTATTAAGCCACTAAAGGATACGGATGTTATCCTATTGTTACTTCTAGATTAGTATGGGATTTCTTTTAATTCTAGACTATTGGATGCGCATAACTCATTGTAGCCCTTCGATCTTTCTTAAGGAAGAAGCCAACATTATCTATTGAAGGAGGAGAAGACGTCACTAAAGATATACCCACTCCATCTTCTCTACTTCTCATTCTTGTTTTCGTCTTTTCATAGCTTTCTATATTTTTTTTTTTTGGTGATCAATCCAGAGTCTAAACTTGATAGTGAACTTAAGTTCATATTTGTATAGAACTCTAGTTCGGATTTTAATTTCAAAAGTATTTCGTTTTTGTTCTCTTTGTTTTTGTGTAATTATTATCATTCTGGTTAGATAATTTTTGTTGCATGAATTTTGATACGTTTGATCTATCTAAGAATGCATTTTAATTTAATTGGTTGATTAATCAAATAAATTCATTCTAAACCATTTTAAAATTGCGTTTACATCTTTGGTCAATTGTGAAGTAGTTTGGCTTTATGTTGTTGGTAGAAGCACAGTTGCATTCTGATTAGTAATACGAACTAATTATAATCCTGAACAGTAGTTTAAAAATATTAATAAAAAATAATCAAAATATTAAAAATCAAACTAAAGGTATTTTTAACTGACAAGGACAAGAAACTATCAAGGGAAGAACTTTGGATTAGTTACATATTATTCTGATTGAATTTCATTTTATTGCATTTCGTTCATTGATTTGTTATTTGGTTTATTTAGTGCAATTTTATATTCAAACCCTTAATCATCATAATTCTAGTTTTGTCATTCCTAAACTAACTGATTTGATTAATAGCTCTATAGGAGACAACTTGGTAGGTATTATACTATAAACTAATGAAATTAACTAATTTTGGCCAGTTCAACAACTGCGAGTGAACAGTAATTGCTTTACCAGTTTCCTCCCCCTTTGCTCCTTCATTGGTACACCTCTTAAGGCTGGTTCTATTTCTATTTCAAAGTGAAAATGAGTCGGTTAAGATGGGAGGCAGAAATGGGACATTATTTCAGAGGTGGACCATTTATAATAATTTCTAAAATTTCAACTATGTCCCTAAAATTTGTTTTCTCCGTTTGATCTCATTTCACATCCTTTTTTAGTATCATCTTTTTCATTATAAAATTTAGATCCTCTAATTCACAAAATGCCTTTAGTTTCACCCAAATTAGATTTAAAACTTTACCGAACGGTCTGGTCAAAGTTTTAATCAACTGGCACTCTAAAATACAAATCAAAGGTGTTTTAACCATTCTAAGGGTTCTTATAACTTTTAGGGCCTCTGAAAACCCAAAAAAACTTAATTTTCCCATTTAAAGATCTCTCATTTAAGTTTTCTAAGAGTTGTCTGAAATTATGAAAATGCCATTAACCTTTGTAACTCTTTATTTGGCCATTTTGGCTCTGGTTCTAAGTTAACTTTAAGCTCTAAACCACATTTTAAATGCTCTAATCAACATCTTAATCTTATTAGCCTTAATTTTCTCTACTTTAGGGTATTCCAATATCAGTTTATCGAATTCAGTTTAGTTTCTGAATTACCGAATATTACAATAAAAGTATAACTCAAAGTAAAATAAGTAAATAGATAAATAAAACCTTTTAGAAATAATATATGTATAGATATTAGTGGGTCTTATTCATCTATATATTGTGTGACAAAAGATATTTTATCAATGTTATTAATATTTTATGGCTTTATTTATTAACTAAAGAAAAATATCATGAAATATTTATGAAATTAAATTTGAGAAATAATTAGAAAATTTCTTACATTATTAAGTTATTTATATAACTTTGAACACCTTAGTGACATAAGTGGACTAAATATACACCTTTGTATTATTGCACACTTTTTTATATAAGAAAATCTAATTCCATGAAAACTTCTTTCAAGGGTTTCAAGTGCACTTTGTAAAATCTGATTTTGTATGATGATTCCTAAGTATAAATAAGAGTTTAAATGAGTTTCTAAGATTCCTAAGAGGCTTCCCATATGCTTCTTCCCTTGAGAAAATAAAGAAAGCTCCAAGGAAGCTAAAAATGCTCCTTGTCTCAGCCTAAGGAGGTTCTCATAGCTAAGGAGAGTTTTAAATTTTTCTAAGCCCATTCTTGAGTCATATATGATGAATGAAAATGAGGGGAGGCCTTGGAAAAAATTTAGAACCCATAGAAAGTGAGCTGATGCCTTATGTTCTATATTATGACCTAAAGAAACAACATGTAGTTAGGATCTTAGTTTTAATTGTGTGATGACTCCAAGAGGCTAAAAAGGAGTCAAGAATGAATTTATTTGAGGGATGTTGCTTCATTAGGTGCAATTATAGAACCATAATGAGGTTTATAGATCAACCTAGTGTCTAAGCAAGTTATGTGGCCTTAGAATTAGTTTCATGAACCTAATTGGCTTCTATGAATTGTGTCTAGGCCAAGAGAAATCTTCCCCACACTTTGTGTGTGTGTGGCTGAAGCAAGGAAGGGAAATTCAAGGGACAAAGTGTGTAATTGTATCCAAGGTAGCTCTCTCCACCTTCTCTCATGCATGGATGTGTGCTTAGCTTGTCTTAGAATGTGTGTATGTGTATTTTCAAGCCATGAAAAGTATGATAGCATGATTTCATATGCTATGGTTTTATGATGACATATTATGTTTCATATGATGTTTATGATATGTGCTTGGGTTTGCTTGAGTATGGTGACGCCAAGAACCCTTAGCCATGGTGAGAATAAGCCAAAAACCTTTAAGATTGGTTGAGACATAGCAAAGAGTCTCCCAAAAGTAAGACGGACTCCCAAGAGCATGGTTGAGTCCAAGAATGTCTTAAAGAATAGGTGAGGCAAGTCCAATATCCACAAGAAATTTGATGAATCCACTTGCTTGAGAAGCCTTTGTATGCTATGTATGACTTTTTCAAATGATGAAAATGTCTTTTGAATGTTTGCACATGTCAACATGACTATACATGCATTTATGAGACTTGTTTGCATCCATTATGTATGATTGAATGGGAGATAAGCTATTTGGATTCTTTAAATCTCATTCCTTCCTTTCCATTGTTTTAACATGCTAAATGGACTAAGAAAGCAAGGTAATGGAAGCCAACCACCTTAAAGAAAAGAGCTTGACAATGAAGTGCTTAAGTTTTGTTACTTTAAAGTCATGGAAAAAAAGGCAATTGATATAACCAATGAATGTATATGTATTATGATACTATGAACATATGTAATTATTCTAATATGTTATGTATGAATGAGAGAATGTATTATGTGACCACTAGAATGCCATTTGAATATGTATGGATGATGTAGTTTCTTGAATGAGTTTATGGAATTGTGCATAAGTGTGGATGAGATGGCCAAAATGAGATGTATGGAGTTTAAAACCATTTGGGTAGCTCACACAAGTCCTAATTATGCTTTTAGACTTGCCCAAGAGGTGTCAAACCCTAAGGAAAGCCATTTGGACAATTTGGTATCCTATAGGGAGTCAAAATTAACCATAATGGAACCCTATGTCACTCTTTGCCCAAATGAGCTCTTCTTAATCTGATATTTGGCATGAAATTAGAAATTGTTGAGAGGTTTTTGGAAAGATAAAGAATACAATTTTTGGAGGTCTATAGAATATTTGATGAATTTTTAAAGTTGGCGAATTTTCTAGTTTTGGTCATGTTACTGTCACTCAGGTCCGAAAATGAAATCTATCACACAGGGCTCAAATAATGTCCAATGACTACGAAATTATATACAGAGAAATTAGACATTCACAATAACTTGTACCAACTAGAACACCTTATTTGGATGTCTAGAGAGGGAGATATGAATTTTCAAAAAATCTGTCCAGTATCAGGAACTCTAGCTGACCTCTGTTACATTTTTTATTGAATTTCGAGGTCTGAAGATGCCTAAGCTGGTCTAGAGTTATTTTTTCCTCTAGATAACATCCACAGATTTTCAGATTAGTATCATCTGCATGGATTGGATTTTTTTAGAATTAATTGGATATTTTTTAAGTTTGCTACAGAAATCTATGACAGCACCAGTGGACTGCTTGACCTCTAAACTATGTTGAATGTCAAACGTCCTCTGTGTTGGATGTTATGGTGTGGACATATGTTTAGCATAAAGTAGACATCTTTAGCTTTCCAAAATGGCCAAGAATATATTATTTTGACATTTTTAGAATTAGTTATGATTTTTCAAAATTTGTGATATAAATGTATAAATTTTGGCCGAAAATATATATGAGTATTTTGAGCTTCCCTTTGAATTCCATGAGTTGTAGGCCACATTTTATGATGGAAATGAGTTGTATTCATGTAATTAAATATAAGAATGTGTTGTATGAGCTCACATAGTCCACATGAGACCGAATGGAATTTTTATACACAACACAATACTAAGAAATGTATTATTTTAATCCTTATTCCTTACTCCTCTATGGAATTAATAATGTAAAGCATGAGAATGTTATGAAATAATCTAGAAATATATGGTGTTACATATATTTTGAGGTATACCCCAAATTTTGAGGACAAAATTTATTTAAAGGGAAAAGAAATGTAATATCCGATTTTCTAAAAACAAGAGAAAACACGAGAAATATAACGTACGGTTTCTCCATAAACAAACGAAATTCACTAGATACAAAAGTAAGTCCTGTGAAATAACTTAGTTAAGGTCCCAAAAATATATATATGAGTATTTTGAGCTTCTCTTTGAATTCCATGAGTTGTAGGCCACTTTTTATGATGGAAATGAGTTGTATTCATGTAATTAAATATGAGAATGTGTTGTATGAGCTCACATGGTCCACATGAGACTGAATGAAATTTTTATACACAACGCAATACCAAGCAATGTATTATTTTAATCCTTATTCCTTACTCCTTTATGGAATTAATAATGTAAAGCATGAGAATGTTATGAAATAAGCTAGAAATATATGGTGTTACATATATTTCGAGGTATACTCCAAATTTTGAGGACAAAATTTATTTAAAGGGAAAAGAAATGTAATATCCGATTTTCTAAAAACAAGAGAAAACATGAGAAACATAACGTACGGTTTCTCCATAAACAAACAAAATTCACTAAATACAAAAACAAGTCCTGTGAAATAACTTAGTTAAGGTCCCAAAAAAATTTGTGAAGTATTCTAGACTCCTAAAAATGAGAATCCCAGATTCAGATGGAAAGAAAAATGAAGCTAGAATGAAAAAATGACATGTAATGAAAGCTTGACAAAACGTAAGGGTATTTTCGTCATTTTGAGAAAATTTTGGAATTCTCATAGGAGGGTTTTTTAAATGAAAGTTTTGAGTTCTACAGAGTTTTCAGAGGCCCTGAAAACTATAGGAAGCCCCAAGACAGTTAAAACCCCTCCGGTGGATATTTTTCAATGTCAGTTGACCCAAACTTTGACTAATTTGTTCAGAAAGATTTTAACTTATTCCAAAGGCATTTTATTTAATTGGGGACCTAAATTTTATGATGGAAAAGACGATTCTCAAAAAAGAGTTAAAATGAGCCTAAACAAATCAAACAGGGGCGTAGGGCCAAAATGGTCATTTTGAAAAATTGTAAAAGAGGCTTCTTAAGTAAGATTACACCTCATCACCTTCTCCAAACTTCCATTTGCAGAAAAATGGGCAAAAATGGCATGACATTAAGAGGGCAGAGAGAGAAAAAGTTTAAGCTTCCGTTTAGGTAAGTAAACGGCCCTGTTTCATTCGCGTTAGTCAGGAAAGTTGTTCCTCTCTCTAAGAGCTCTCTAATGGTGATTTTTTTTTTCTTGAAAACTTGAAGATTCAGGTCTAACCCAAGCCAAAAGGGAACTCTTTTCAAGAATTCAATTGGTAGAAAATAATCTACACGAAGAGAGCTCTATCTTAAGGTAAGACTTTACTTGAAACACTTATAAAATCTTGTATTTCTAAGCCATTTAAGCTTAGGTCTAGAGAGAAAAAGTGAGGAGGAGAGTTTTCTTTATGTATTCTTGATGAAACCAAAGGTTATGGAGTGTAAGGATTAAGAATATACAACTAAAATTGAAAAGAGAGCTTTAGAATGCAAGTTATGGAATTTAGGGATTTGGTTGCACCTAGGCTAAGATGAGACTTCCTAATAGTAATTTAAGTTGTCTAAGAGTATATATGAGTTCCTATGATACAAAGAGAGCCTCCCATATACTTCTCCCATCAAAGAAATTAAAACAACTCCATTGATGCCATATGGAAGCATAGCCTCGACCAAGGAGGGTTCATGCACCTAGGGAGTGTTTTAATTCCTTCCAACCTTAGGTTTGCATCACGTATGATGGGAGAGTATGAAAGAAAGCCTTGGAAAAATTTTAGAAAATATAAATAGTGAGATGGTATCATAGGTTCCATATTATGGCTTAAAGAAGCAACACCTAGCTAGGCTCCTTGATTTGATTGTATGATGACTCCAAGAGGCTTAAAAGGAGTAAAAAATCATAAAAAAGTAGAGAGAATGGAGTCAAGATGATATTTTCTTAAGGTTTCTTCATTAAGTGCATTATGGAACCATAAAAGAGCCTTATGAGTTACCTAGCTTTTCTAATGAACGTGTGGCCTTAGAATGTGATTCAAGAGTATAATTAGCTTCCATATGATATGTCTAAGCCAAGAGAAATGATCTCCACCTCCTTGGGTGTGTGAGGTCAAGGGAGAGGATTCAAGACTTAAGGAAAAAGTGTGTAGATGCAAGCAATGTAGCTTTCACCACCTTCTCTCATGCATGGATGCGTACTTACATTGTCTTTGAATGTGTGTATATATGTTTTGAGCTATGAAAAGTATTTTAGCATGAGCTTTTATTCTATAGTACCATGATGATGTTTTATGCATTCAAATAATGTTTTATGTACTTGCTTTAGTTTGCTTGAGTGTGGAGAAGCTAAGAACCCTCTAGCCATGGTGAGGATGAGCCAAGAACCCTTAAAGTTGGTTAAGACAAAGTAAAGAGTCTCCCAAAAGTGAGGTTAACTCCCAAGAGTAAGGTTGAGTCCAAGAACCTCTTAAAGAAATAAGTGAGGCAAGTCCAAAATCTACAAGTAAATGGGTGAGGCTAATTCACTTACTTGGCAAGCCTATGTATGCTATGTATGACTTGTTCAAATCCCAAGAATATTTCTTGAATACTCACACATGTTAATATGTCCATGCATGCATTTTTAAGGCCTATTTGCATACTTTATGTGTGATTGAAAGGGAGATGAGCTATTAGGATTCTTTGAATCTCATCCTCTCTTTTCCAAAGTTCTAACATGCTAGGTAGACCAAGAGAGAGCAAGGCAATGGAAGCCCACACCTTGGAAGATGAAATTATGACAAGAAAGTGTTTGAATTTTGTTACTTTAAGGCCATATGAATGACAAATGTAGTATTCCATTGTTGCATATGTCCTATGATGTTATGAACATGTATAATTATGCTAATGTATCTTATATAAATAAGAGCTAAGGTTGTATCTATGGAAATGCTCATTTTGGACATGTAATGGCAACTTTACATTATGAAAATGTATGTAATAAATGGAAGTGAAATGGCTAAATTGAAAGCATGAGGTTTAGGACCATTTGTGTAGTTCATGCAAGTCTTATTTATGCTTTTAGACTTGCCCAAGAGGTGCCAAACCTCAAGGCAAGCCATTTGGATATTTTGGTATCTTGTGTGGATCAAGAATTGACTAATTTAGAGCCCTAGATCACATTTTATCCAAATGAGTTCTTTTTTATCTAAGATTTGGCATGCAATTAGAGCTTGTTGATAAATTTTTAGTAAGTTAAAGAACATAATTTTTAGAGGTCTAGAAAATATTTGATGAATTTTCAAAAATAGAAAAAATTCTGGTTTTGGTTATGTACTGTTCACTCAGGTCCAAAAAGGAAATCTATCACATAGGGCTTAATAATGTCCAATTACCACAAAATTTTATATGAAGAACCTAGATATTCCCAGTGACTTGTGGCAACTAGAAGCACATCATTTGGATGTCTAGAGAGGGAGATATGAATTTTTAAAGATTCTACCCAGTATCAGGTGCCCTAACTGACCTCAGGTATTGTTTGATTAGATTTAGAGGTCTAGGCATGCATGAAATAGTCTAGAGTTATTTTTTTCCTCTAGTTGCCATCTGTAGTTTTCAAGATTGGTATCATTTGTATAGATTGGATTTTTGTGGAATTAATTAGAAATTTTTAAATTTGCTGCAGAAACCTTTGACAATACCAGTGGACAGCCAGACCTCTAGACTTGTTTAAATGTCAAACGTATTTTGTGTTGTTTTTCACAGTTAGGAAATATTTTTAGCATAAATTAGACATGTGTAGCTTTCCAGAATGGTAAAGAATACATGATTTCTATTTTTCTAGAATTAGTTATGATTTTCCAAAGTTTATGATAGAAGTGAGAAAATTCTGTCTAAAAATGCATATATGAATTTTATGCTTCCTCTTGCTACGCACGAGCTCTAGGCCAATTTTGGTGATGGAAATGAGTTGTATCTATGTAATTAAATATGAGAATATGAAAATGAGGTCATATGGTCCACGGGACACCAAATAAAAAATTTATACACGATGCAACGCTAAAATATTCATTATTTTATGCTATTTTCTTTGCTCTTCCATTAGTTACATGATGTGAAGCATGAGATCAGCTAGAAAGTTATGGTGTTACAAAACTAAGTTGAAATCCAAGATAATTCATGCTTTGAATTGCTTCTTCCCTTTGCTTTCCCTTACCTTGAGTTTTGGCCCTAAATAGAACCATATGAGAGGGAGGTTTTTTGTTCAAAAACAAGAGAGGAACAAGGGTTTTAGGCTATGGGGAGATAGAATATGGCAAGAAATCCTAAGAAAAACCTATGAAAAACAAGATAGTAAAGTGTAGGCTTCTTTAGGGTTTTGTAAAATCTAATTTTGTGTGAATGTTTCCTTGATTATTTGAATATTTCCTTGAGCACCTAAGACCCTTAGAAACCTCCCCAAGTGGCCCTCACATCAAGGAAAAATCAAGAAGCTTGTGAACTCCTTTCTTAGTACATATCTTGGCCTAGGCTAGCACAAGTAGTTATGGAGTATTTTAATTTGTTCTAGCCTTAGTTTGGGACTTTATATGATGTTAGAAGATGGAAGAAACCATTGAAATAAATTTAGGAGCTATGGAATGAGAGATGAAGCAATGATGTCCATAATGGTGCCTTATAAAGCAACTTAGGTTTCCAATTGTGCAAGTGAATATATGAGGACTCCAAGGATCTTAAATGAGTCCAAAAAGTCTAGAAATAATAAGAGAATGGAGCCTAGAACTTGAAATATAAGAGTTACTTCAATAGGCCAATTATGAAACCATTATGTCACTTATGGAACTAAATGTGTTCAAGAGTATCTTTAGTGTCTTGGCTTGCTTCAAGTGTATGATTATGTGTTGTTTATGATGTTTAGGCTGAGAGAACATCAACCCACCTAGGTGCACTTGTGAGGCCGAAAAGAGGGAGGAATAAGACAAAGGAAAGCTTGCAAAATTCAAGGTAGCTCTCTACCTCATTCTCTTGCATTCTTATGTGCATATGTATGTTTTGTATGTTTGTGTATACTCTTGTGATTTCAAAACATGCCACTTGATGCTTTGAGGTTGCATTGGTACCAATGTGTTGTCTTGAATGCTATTGATTGTAAGGATAGCTCCTAAGGGTGAGGTGATGCCAAAAGTCCCTTAATGTGGGTGAGGAGGTGCCAAAAGTCTCAAGGCATGGGTAAGACTAGGCCAAAAGTCTCTTGGATGGGTGAGGCCAAGTCAAAATTCCCTAGGCCAAGGGTGAAGTATATCCAAAAGTCCTAGAAATAGGATAAGGCAAAACCAAAAGTTCCTAGAGCTCCTTGATGGCTTGGTTGTGAAAATGTGGCATGAGAATCTTAGAAATGAGCATTTGTGATCTTGGTAGCTTATTTACTTGTGCACTTGATGTATGTATACCTTGAATGTGTGTGTCAATGGGTGTGTGAGTTATTGAGATCCTTGGAATCTCACCCCTTTTCCCCCTCACTCTTGACTTGTCTAGATGGTGCTCAAAGGCAAGGAAATGCAAGCCAAGAATAATATAAAGCCTTACTTTGCCTATTATGTACTCTAAATTGTAGTTCAATGTCAAAGTGGCTTTGTACATATTATTTTTGTGATGTGAGAACTTTAGCAAATGTAATATGATATATGGATACTATATATACTCTATGTAGCATGAAAGAAATAGAAATATGAATTTTGAATAATGGATGGCATGCATGTATTAGTGTATTATTGGGTGTGAGATGATCAAAATGAAATGTATGAGATTTGGGAACACTTGGGTAGTGTCTACAAGTCATATATATGCTTTTAAACTTGCCCAAGAGGAGCCAAACCATTGGAGAGGCCATTTGGACAAAGTGGACACCTTACATGGAGCAAAATTGACCATTTGAGTGAGCTATATCACTTTTTGTCCAAATGAGCTCCTCTTGATCCAAAATTTAGCATGCATTTAGAGCTTGTTGAGAGATTTTTGGAAAGCTAAAGTAGAAAATTTTTGGAGGTTTATAGAATATTTGGTAAATTTTCAAAAGTTGAAAATTTTTTTAGTTTTGGTTCAGTGCACTGTTTATTCTAGTCCAAAATGAAACTCTGTCATTTATGGGGAAAATGATGCCCAATCACCACGAAAATTTATATAGAGAAACTAAACCTTCCCAATGACTTGTGTGAATTTGAAGTACATCATTTGGATGTCTAGAAAGGGAGATATTAATTTTTGAAATTGCTGTCCAGTATCAAGCGTCTAGTCAGACTTGTGTCAATATTTGATTAGTTTTCAAGGCTTGGACGTGTCTGGACTAGTCTAAAGTTATTTTTTCCCTCTAGCTAACATTTATAGCTTTCCATATTAGTATCACTTGCATGAATTGGATTTTTTTGTAATTAATTGGAAATTTTTGAAATTTATGACAATAAATTGTATTAGTACCAATAACAACGAAACCTTTGTGGTTATGTCATTATCAAACATGGTCCAAGGCCTATGATCATGTTTTAGAATTATTTTTAGTATAAATTTAACATCTAGAGCTTTCCAGAAAGCTATAGTCTGTGTGATTTTGATTTTTTTACATTTAGTTATGATTTTTTAAAGTTACCTCTAAAATCTGCCACTGTCCAGTCGTGGGAAGTGAAGAAATTTTGGGGTTTTTGACCTTTGATCTATGGTTTGTGCCAATTTTTGAGGATGTTATGATTTGTATGTATGGAAAATAATTAGAGAATATTGTTGATGAGTTCATGGGGTCTCAGAGAAGTAAGATGAAAAATTTATCCACTACGCAACATAATTTAATTCATTATTTTAATGTATTTTTTTGAGATTTCTTTGATAAAGTCCATATACCCACTTGCAAGAGGGGGATTAATGTTAGAAATAATATGATATTACATGATACTTGGAGTATAAAGAGCATAAGTGTCATTCCTAAAAATATAGCATTAACAATATAGAGTTAAGGCAAAAATGTATTTCCAAGTAAACTAGAACAATCTTATATTCTCCTCAACAATTGTTTAACTTGAAATAGATGTGAAAAAATTTATCTAGTAATAAATGATCAATACTTCATATAAAAACATCAAAATGAAAACAAGCATCAATCAAGCAATTTAAAATGTAAAGAGTATAAAGAAAGAGAAAGCAAAGTCTAAGATTTATCTTGATTTAACTTTAATCCAAGCCTAAATTTAGTCCCTAAGCTTCCATTTAAGATTTCTCTGCTAAATCTACAAATTTGAATTAGCAAATTATGAGCCTTAACAACCTTCAACTCAACCTAGATTTGTTTCTTTCTCTAAAACAAATCTATCACAAGAGATACACTAGCCTTACCTTAAAAAGGTTGTAAAGGAATAAGATTGATCAAAGGAACTCTCTTCAATAGTAGATATGGAAATTATAGCACTTGGTTTTATTGAAAAGTGTGTTTGAAAGGCCATATATATAGTTCTTTATAAAAAGAAATAGCATTAGATACATGAGAGAGTTGTTATACACTTCTAAAAAGCTATTTGTGATGCTACTAATCGACTATGCTACCATCAACTTGTAGCTAAAATATAACCATTATTTTGAATTTCTAGTTTGCCTATTGATTATTAGAGACCTATCAGTTGACTAGTAGCTCTTAGGTTGAATTCTTGAGAGCACTAACAATATGGCAATCAATTACTGCACATATTTAACTTTAAATGGTTATATATTTTCCATTTGAACTTTGTTTTAGGTGAATGACCTATCTTTGGAAGCTATTTGACTCTATCTTTAAATTCAATAAGTTTCCTATCAAAGTTTTGTACTCTTTGTGAA
Organism: Erythrophleum fordii; assembly: GCA_032878935.1. Lineage (NCBI taxonomy): Eukaryota > Viridiplantae > Streptophyta > Magnoliopsida > Fabales > Fabaceae > Erythrophleum > Erythrophleum fordii. Next base: position 21,350,770 of record JAVQMF010000054.1, on the reverse strand, counting down.
ATAGGATCAAAATAGTGACCAAAGGTAATTGTTGCATAAACTCAACTTTAAATGAACAAATTTTTTTCATTTGAACTCCTTTTTAAGTGAATAACTTGTTGTTAGAAAGCTCTTTGACTTTATTTTCAAATGCAACAAGTTTCAAATCACAATTATACACCATTTGTGATATATAATCAAAATAGTGACTAAAGATCAAAATAAAGTTTTAGATAAAATCCATATCTCACTATCATTGGGGTCCAAACACATTTTGAAAGACAAATTTTTTTTGTCAAATCTAGCTTTACTTAGCTTATTTACATCAATCATAGACATTTACAATAAGATCCATAACATACACTATACTTTCAATGGTGAAAATAGGTCCATTTACATGTCAATCGAAGCTCTAGAAGCCAATTTTCAAACTTTTCTTTTTCTTTATTCATATTCATCATAAACATAGTTGGTTGGGTCCATTAGATAAAAAAATATGCATTGAAAGCATCAAGGAAGTCATGGACCTGAAATTGCATCATATACATATTTTGCATCAAACTTCAAAAATTCGTATCTCAGGCTATATAACTCTGATTTGCACAAACATAATGGTTATGAAAAGCTTATAATGTGTACTTTATGCTTGTAAAATTTTATAAGTAACTAAATTTATTTGACCTCTAAAAAACATGAAAACTAGAATTGGACAATATAAACAATATCAAAGACCAATTTGCATAATTTTTTTAAATTAAAAAATTTATAAAATATTTTGTAAAGTTTCAAAAATTTCCATTCTTGGCTTGTTAAAAAACTCTATTCATGGTATAATTGCATGCCAAATTTTAGCCCCAAACTAGGTCATTTAGGCTATTTATAGTAAAGATGCAATTTAAGATTGTTTAGAACCAATTTTACATCCAAAAGTGGCCTAAATAGAGTCCAAATTGCATTCTTCCACTTTGAACAAAGTTCAATCATGTTAAATATCATTTCCATCAATTCCATTACATGCAAGAAAGCTTGGATTAAAATATAACCCTCTTGCACCCAAAATTGCATACACACAATATGGCTCAACATAGTCATATTTTCACATACATAGTCATATTCTTCCACAAAGTACCATACATTCATTCTCTCATGCTTATATATAAGTTCCCATTATAAAACATTGTAATCTATATTATGTTGGATCATAAGTCATCATAGATACATTAAATACACTATCCATACCATTCTTGATACATTGACCAAATATAAGTACATAACATATTGTTAATACATTACTTCTAGTGTCTAGCTTCTTTCAACTTCCTTACCTTTACTTTGTGATCCTGAAATGGTTAGTTGGAATACATGGGAGAGATTCTAAGGAGAATTTCAATAGCCAATCTTAACCAATTCATGCACACATGATTACCATGAGGACATGCATTATATATGGTGCAAGAATACTATTCATATGTCTCATGAAACTTAAATGCAACTTTTGGCATAATAACTCACTCTTAATAAGCCATGGCATCAACATAAACTATTTAGGCTCAACTAAACTTAACTTAGGGCCAAGAAAGAGCTACCACACTTAATTCTATGCCAGAGGGAGATAGGAGCTGAAATCCATGTCAAACCCATGCATAAAATTCATAATGGAAAGCATATTAAGACATAGCTCATAAAAACATCAAGCAACAACACATACAAGTATTTCAACTTAATCAAACATTCACATGCATGCAAGATAGGGAGGTTGAGCTACCTTAAGACTTAGGAGACTTCAAGACACCATTAATCCACTTATTCTTAGCTTTTCTCTTATCTTTCTTTCACTTGACACCCACACATTAGTGAGTTTAGGCTAGCTTAGCCTACATGTAATACCTGATTCCTCCGTAAATGTTTTGAAACTAATCAGTTATAAAAGGAAGTCCCCTAAATGGGAAGAATTGAGGCTAAACAAAATTAGAGCAATGATCTAGACATCAAAAAATAAGAATACAAGGCCAAAGGTGCCCTGAAAACAGAGCCAGAATAGTTAAACAAAAGTTAATAAAGATGTAGTGGCATTTTCATAAGGCTTAGTTCAAGGCCTTTAAGAAAAGGTGAGATAAGTCCAAAATCCTTGAAGAGAATGGGTAAGGCTAATTCACTTACTTGGCAAGCCTATGTATGTTTTGTATGACTTCTTGAATGCCAAGAATGCTTCTTGAATGGTTACGTGCTTCATGATGTTTATGCATGCATTTTTAGATATGGATTTGCATTCTTTATGTGTGATTGAAAGGGAGAAGAGATATTGGGATTCTTAGAATCTCATTCCTTCCTCCCCACATGTCTAACATGTTTAGGTGGACCAAGTGAGCCAAGGAATAGAAGCCACCAAGCCTAAAGAATGAAAATTGACAACTAAGTATATGAAAATGCCAAATTGTAGCCATATGAGTAGCACATGATGTAATCCTTTATTGTATATGTTGTATGACTTCAAGAACATATGTAAATGTATGATGTAAATATGAGATTTAATTCCATATGTATGAAATAGCATGATTTGGGTATGGAATCACAAGAACTAGCATGTACATTCTTGTGTATAACTTGGGGTAGATGAGTGAGATTGAGAAATCTAGGTTTGTGCACCTTTAAGACAAGTTTAATAGACCATTTTGGTGCTTTCCCACATACTCAAGTGGCCATGGTTGTCATAAAAGCAATTATGGATCATTTGGACCCCTTTGATGACACAAAATGAGCCATTTTGAAACCCAATATCAAAATCTAACCAAATTAATGCATTTGCTCATAAAATTTGGCATGCATATAGATCTCATCTAGAGCTTTCTGGGAATCCAAAGGCCTAAGTTTTTGGAGCTCTATAGAATTAGTTATAATTTTTCAAAGTTGACATTTTTTTTTCTATTTTGATGTAAACACTCTTCATATGGTCAATTCTTTAGGCTATGTTATTTGAGGGCCACATGATGTCTAATAATCATGAAATTTTACAAACAAAAACTAGATAGAATAAGCTTTCCACAGCCACTGAGATCATCCCAATTGGACATCTGAGTAAGGAGATATAAATTTTTAAAATTGGAGGATAATACTAGTAATGATAGGCGACCTTTGTTACTATTCCATCGATTTTCGGTGGCTAGATGTCCTTGTTGCTATCTAGAATTATTTTTATCATAAATTAGATATTTGTAGCTTTCAAAAATCGTATAATATACTTGATTTAGATTTTTTTAAAATTAGTTATAATGTTTCAAAGTTCATGACAGTAATCTAGAATTTCAGTCTGAGGCTGCACACTTTGTTTTCATGCATACACTTCATTTGCTTGAGTTCTAGGCCACTTTTTGAGATAGTTATGAGTTTTATTTGTGTAATTAAATATGAGAATGAGATGAATGACTTCATATGGTCCACAAGACACTGAATAAAAAATTTATACACAATGTAATGCAATTAAATTAAATATTTTAAAGGGATTTTCTTGAGGATTGTATGTAATCCATGGAAGTGAACTTAGAAATAATCTAAGATGAGCTAGAGAATTATGGTATTACATTAATCATGTCCCCACTTCTACCGACTCCTTATGGCAAACTTTTTTGGATTCAAATAGAACCCAAGGCAAATTGGAAAGGCATACAAGAAGGATGGGTGAAGGGAACAAGAAACCATGTGAAAAGGGTAAGACTTTCATGGATTTTCATGCTTTCTCCTTCACCAATCTTCTTCTCCTCTTTATCCTCTCTTCTCCCATGGTTTTATTGATTTGTTTGAGGCTATTATGTGGCTAGTCCAGTAAGTGAAAGGGAGCATGTGAAGGAAAGACTAGAAGAAATGGAAAGCTCCTTGGAAAAAGCCTTAAAACAAGGTAAATCTTCATGATTGTCTTGCTTCTTAATAGTTGCTTCTCCCATGACTGTTTCATCTAGCCTTAAGCCCATCCAATAAGAGATGAATTCTAGCCAAACCAAGGGAGAAACGGAGGTTTTAGTGTAACATCTGGTTCTCTGAAAACGTGAGACATGTAATGTACAGTTTCTCTGTTAACGAACGAAACTCACTGGATATAAAAAGAAGTCCCCCAAGATGATGTAGTTAAGGTCCCAAAAAAATTTAAGAAGTATTCTAGACTCCTAAAAATGAGAATCCCAGGCTCAGACGGAAAGAAAAATGGAGCTAGAATGAAGAGACAATTTCTTATAAAAAGCCTACGAAAATGTAATGGCGTTTTCATAATTGTAAGCAAAATTTGAAATTCACATAGGAGGACTTTTCAAATGAAATTTTTGAGTTCTCCAGGGTTCTCAGAAGCCATGAAAACCATGAAAATCCTGAGAACAGTTAAAACCCCTTCGGTGGACGTTTTCCAATGTCGGTGTGCTAGAACTTTGACGGATTCGTTCGAGAAGGTTTTAGCTCTAATTTGAGTGAATCCAAAGGTATTTTACTAAATTGGGAACCTAAATTTTATAATAGAAAAGACGATTCTCAAAAAGGAGTTAAAACGAAGGAGAAACAAAAATGCCAAGAACGAAGTACAAAATGGGATTTTTTGAAAAGTGTAACTTACTCCCACCTATATATATGATGCACCCTTCTTCTCCATTCATTATGCATGACCAAGTTCTACCCAAAACCAGAGGAAAATCCTAGAGTATGAGGCATACAAGAGGAGGAAGAAAAGGAGGAGAAATTCAAGGTAGAAAGGTATGGATTTTCATAGTTTTTCATGCTCTTTCTCTTCCAAACCTCTTCTCCTCCATTCTCCTTTGTTTCCTATGATTACAATGAACTTTATAAATCTGTTTTAAGGGAGAAATTGAGGGAAAAATTCGGATTTGAAGAGAGGAGCTCAAAGAACACAAGATTCAAGTGGGAAAAAGTATGAAAACAAGGTAATTTCTCTTCTATGGTTGCCATCTTTGGTTCCCTTCTCCACCATTTCGCCCCACTTGAGAAAACCCCAGGAGGAGATGATTTTTAGGTAGAACCAAGTATGAATCTAAGGAAAAAGGGTGTGGAGATTAAGAATATGTAAAGGGAATTATCAAAAAATCATTAGATTTCAAGATGCAAATTCTAGGGTTTTTGTGTGCACCTTCTAAAATTTGATTTCATATGATAATTCCTAAGCCTAATTAAGAGTTTAAATGAACTCCTAAGATCCCTAAGATGCTCCCCACAAACTTCCTCCTTTAAGAAAACAAAGAAATCTCCATGTAGCCCAAATGATGCCTATGTCCTGGCCAAGGAGGGTTCTAGTAGTAGGGAAGAGTTTTAAATTTTTCTAAGGCTATTCTTGAGTCCTATTTGATGAATGAAAATGAAGGGAGGCCTTGGAAAATTTTTAAAACTCATAGAAAGTGATTTGGTGCCTTAGGTTCCATATTATAACCTAAAGAAGTAACATAGTGCTAGGCCTTTTATTTTCATGATGTGATGACTCCAAAAGGTTTAAAAGGAGTCAAAAATCATATTTGAAAGGAAAGAATGGAGCCTAGAATTTATTTGAGGAGTGTTGCTTCATTAGGTGTATTTATGGACCATAATAGAGCTTATAGAGCAATCTAGCATCTAAGCAAATTGTATAACCTTAGAGATTGTTTTATGAACTTAATTGGCTCCCATAAATTGTATCTAGGCTAAGAGAAACCATTTCCACAAGCTTGTGGTTATGTGACCGAAAGAGGAGGCTTGAAATCCAAGGAAAAAGTGTGTGATTGTGTGCAAGATAGCTCTCTCCACCTTCTCTCATGCATGGATATGTGTTTAGCTTGCCTTAGAATGTGTGTATGTGTATTTTTAAGCTATGAAAAGTATGCTAGCATGCCTTTATATGCCATGATTCTTGATGCCATATTATATTTCTAAATGAGTATATACTGTTTGTTTGAGTTTGCTTGAGTGTGAAGAGGCTAAGAACTCTTCCCTTTGGTGAAGATGAGCCAAGAACTCTTGAGCTTGGTTGAGACAAAGTAAAGAGTCTCCCAAAGGCAAAGTGGGCTCCCAAGAGTATGGTTGAGTCTAAAGCTCTCAAAGAATGGGTAAGGCAAGTCCAAAATCCATGAGGAGAAATGTGAGAGCAATCCAAGTACTTTGTGAACTCTTAAATGTCTTGTATGAATTGTTCATATGCCAAGTTGCCTTTAAATTGCCTATGACTTTCATTTTCTCCATGCATGCATTTGTAAAGCTTGCTTTGCACATATTATATATGATTGAATGGGAGATGAACTATTGAAATTCTTTGAATCTTATTCCTGCCTTTCTACTGATCTAACATGCTAGGTGAACTAAGTGGATATGTTAGTGGGAGCCAACAACACTAAAGGAAGGAGATTGACAATCATATATTTATCTTTTACTACTTTAAGACCATGATTGTACCATATGATGTATATGATGATGTAAATGTACCATGACCCTTGATACATGTATAACTATGATATTATATGATGTTTAAATGTATGGATATGATGTATGACCTCTAGCTTATATTTTGAGCATGAGGTGCTAACATATGCAATATGGAAGTTTGATGGAAATGTGCATAAGTGTGGGTTGAAAGGCCAAAATGAGATGTATAAGGTTTGGGACCATTTGGGCAGCTCACACAAGTCTTAAATGTGCTTTTAGACTTGCCCAAAAGGTGCCAACACCAAGGAAAGGCCATTTGGCAAATTTGGTACCTCATATGGAGCCAAATTTGACCATAATGGAACCCTATATCACTTTTTAGTCAAATGAGTTAGTCTTGATCTGAAATTTGGCATAAAATTTTATCTGATTGAGAGCTTTTTAGGAAGCTAAAGATCATAATTTTTGGAGGTCTACAGAATATTTGATGATTTTTCAAAATTGGCAATTTTCATAGTTTCTGGTTTGCTACACTATTCATTTGGTCTAAAATTACATTCTGTCACATGAGGCTCAAACAATGCCCAATTGCCATGAAATTTTATACAGAGAAACTAGAAAATCACAGAGACTCATGCCAACTAGATGCACCTCATTTGGAGGTCTAGAGAGAGAGATATGAATTTTTGAAGTTTTTGTCCAATATCAATAAATTTGCCTGACCAGAAGTACTGTTCCATTGAATTTCGAGGTCTAGGCTTAATGAACTGGTTTGGAGATATTTTTTCTCTCTAGATAACATCCACATATTTCCAGATTAGTATCATTTGCATGGATTTGAGTTTTGTGAAATTAATTGGACATTTTCAAAGTTTTCTGTAGAATTTTGTGATAGTTCCAAAATTTAGTCGGACCTTTGGACCATTTTGGATGTCAAACGTCCTCTGTGGTGACTATTATGATCAGGGCATATTTTTAATGTGACATAGACATCCAAATATTTTCAAAATGACCAAGAACATATGATTTTGATTTTTCTAGAATTAGTTATGAGTTTCCAAAATTGGCCCAGAAAAGAGGCCAATTCTGGCCGAGAATGAACTTCCATTTTCCATGCTCCATTTGGTTTCCATGAATTGTGGGCATGATTTTATGATGAAAATGAGTTGTAATGATATAATTAATCATGAAGATGTATAATATGAGCTCACACAGTCCACGTGACACCGATTGAAAATTTTACTATGACGCAACGCGAATAAAATCGTTATTTTTTATTCCCTTTTTATGTACTCTCATGAAAATGATGATTGTAAGGCTTATGAATATTATGAAATGAGTTAGAATTTATGGTGTTACATTTAGAGTATAAGAAATAAGAATATAGAATGAAATTCAAAAGAGAAGTATTAGAAATTGAGTTGTCAAAGTTAGAGATTTTGTTGCACCTTGATATGTATGATACTGTCTAATGATAATTTAGGTTATCTAAGAGTATGTATGAGTTCTCAAAACATCTAGGAAGCTCCACAAGTGGCAAACTCCCTAAGAAAATTTGCACAACTCCATGGGCTCATTAGCTTGTACATGTCTCGGTCAAGACCTCTCCAAGCACTTAGGAAGAGTTTTAATTACTTAGAAGGATAGAAAAGGACTAGATATGATTAATGAACATCAAAGGGAGCATTGGAATGAATTTAGGAATCATGGTTTATGAGATAGAAGTGTAGGTTCCATTTTAAGACATAAGGAAGCAAATTAAGTCTAGGCTCCTTGAATTGAATTGGTGATGACTTTAATGAGTTCCAATGGAGTTGTGTGTCCTAAATTGAATAAGAAATGGGAGTCAAGATCATGAATTCCAAGGGTTACTTCATTATGTCTTGTATGGAACCATAATGGAGTCATATGAGAAAGTAGGCATGCATAGAGTTTGTTTAAGGCTAGATCTTGCTTCAATAATATAATTACATTCCATTTGATGTCTCTAGGTCAATAGAATCAAGCTCTACCTATTTGCATGTATTTGGCCAAAAAAAGGAAAAAGAATTAAAGAGAAAAGCTTGTTTTCTTGCTTCAAGGTAGTTTTCTAACCTTTCTCATATGCATTATTTGGATGTTTACTTGTCTTTCAGTGCTTATATATATGTTTGAACTATGAGAAATTTTTTTAGCCATTAATTACATGTTATGGTACCATTATGCTTCTTGAAATATGTTTATGAATGCAAAGCAGCTTGAATGAGTATGGTTATACCAAAAGTCCCTATACATGGATGAGAATGAGCCAAAACTCCTTAGGAATGGGTGAGACAAAACTAAAAGTCTCAAGAAGAGTGAGACTAAGTCAAAAGCCCCTTAAAAGAGGGTGAGGAAAATTGAAAAGTCCTAAAGAAATTGGGTAAGGCTAGACCAACACCCTTTAGAGCTTATGTTTGATATGTGTGAGTTCATATGATAAGGAAAATAATTTATGTATATTCATTAGTAGCTTAAATGCCATGCATGCAATCTTTAACGTATAAATATATCCATTATGTATGTTTAAAAGGGTAAAAAGTTACTGAAATTCTTTAAATCTCACTTTTTCCCCCCACATATGTCTAACCATGTCTAGATGAGCCAAGTGAACTAAGAAATGAAAGCCACACATCTTGAAGAGTAATATTTTGACAATAGAGTAGAATATTAGACATTTTGATGATATTTTAAGGTCAAAAATTGAAATCCTATGATGTATATGTGATGTAGACCTTTGATCATATTCAAATATATGTAATTATGATGTATATATCAATTTTGAAGTCAAATAAATGAATATGTAAGTTTTTGTCACCCTTATGCTATTATGCTCATGTGTATGAATGCAAGTGGCAAGGTGAGAATGAGCCCTATGATTATTTGAATTATTTGACATGCTTCTATAGGCTGTAATTATGATTTTAGACTTGCTCAAGTGGTTGTGGAAAAATAAAAAAGGCATTTGGTGCATGTTAAACCCATTATGGACTTCAAATTTGACCATTTCTTGAGCTAAATCAAAGTCTAACCAAATGGATGAGTTTTTGCATGAAATTTGTCCATCAAGTAGGTCTCATCTGGAGCTTTTCATAGAGCTAAAGAGAACCTAAATTAGTGCTCTAGAAAATTTATTATGATTTTTCAAAGTTGGCCAAATTATATAGAATTGTCAAAAGTACTATTCATATGGTTAGTTTGCTTCTCTGTGTCACTCGTGAGTCAAATAAAGTCTAATGCTCATGAAATTTTACATCCACAAACTAGACATCATAAGCTTTCCATAACCACTAAGAGAACCTCATTTGGAGCTCTGTAGAAGGAGAACCAAATTTTTGAAGTTCTAGGTCCTGTAGTTGTCCGAAAGCAGATCTAATGTGCTATGCTATTATTTTTTGTGGATTAAATGCTACTTTCTTGCTCTAGAAGTATTTTTAGTTATTATTTAACATCTACGTCATTTTAGTATGATTTCAATTTTTCTAAAATTAGTTATGAATTTCCAAAGTTTATATCAAAAAATTGTTGTAGCAACCTAAGAGCAAAATACTAGTTTTGGGAAATATGGTTCCAAATCTAAGATTCTTAGGATGAATTGTGATATTTTTTATATGACTGGATATGATATAGATGGAAAATGAAATGGGTAAACTCATATGGTCCCTAAATCAAAGAATGACATAATTGGACATTCAATTATGCAAATTTCCCGTTGCCAAAGTGCTATTCCCATGTAATTGCATTAGATAAGCCTTTTGTGATAAATGTAAAGGCTAGGAAGCTAAGGTATTACCCTACACATAGCAATTACAAGGAAAATTAATCCATTTGGATTCATTCTAGATCTTATAATTATCACTTAATCTTACTAGTTTAGGTCCAATAAGAAGCAACCTTTGGTTTTTACTTTTTAAACCCCAAACTCTCACTTGCTATAAGTCTTATAGTTCTAAGGAAACTCATGAATTATCATATGCTTAGTTAAAAGGGTTTAAGGCCAACTTGCTTCTTTAACCAAATTTAGGCCCTAAAAATTCAACTTTTAATTTAGGGCTCATAAATTCAATTCAATGATCCTATAATTATTTATTCATCATATCTAGGTCTCTTAAATCATTGGAACTCAAGAAAACACTCTCTAAGTACTTCCAACCCACCTTGCCCGAGACTATGCTTGTTTGGAAGCCTAATGGAGTTTTGCTTCTTCTCTTTGGGAATTTAATGCATGTAGACGTTCCTTGTCTTATCTTTAACTTAATTATGAATTCATATAGCTTAAAATATCTTCTCAGAGTTCCAAAACTCTTAAAGTGCAAATTGAAACCCTAATAGCCATAAGTTATATTCTATAAGCTCTTAAGGAATTCCATTGGTTCCATCTTATTCTCCTCACTCCTGTAACACCATAAATTCTAGCTCATCTCATCATGTATACATGCCTTACATCATTCTATTCATGGAAGTATAAGGAAAAAGGGGAATAAATATTGACATTCTTTGCGTTGCGTCATATTTAAAAATTTCAATCAGTGTCACATAGACCGTATGAGCTCATACTATACATTCTCATATTTAATTACATAAAAAAAAAATCATTTGCATCATAAAATCATGTCCATAACTCATGGAAACCGAAATGAAGTATGAAATAGGATTGTTTAATTTCGGCCAGATTTGCTCCATTTTTTAATCAAACTTTGGAAAATCATAACTAAATCTAAAAAAAATTTAAATCATGCAATCTTGGTCATTCTAGAAAGATATAGATGTATAATTCACATAAAAATACACCTAGATTATAAAATCCATCACAGAGGACGTTTGACATCCAAAATGGTCCAGAGGTTAGAATGTATTCTGGAACTGTCATAGAATTCTACAATAAACTTTGAAAATATCCAATCAATTCCACAAAAATCCAATGCATGTAAATGATATCAATCTAGAAAGCTATAGATGTTAACTAGAGAGAAAAAATATCTCTAAACTAGTTCATCAAGTCCAAACCTCAGAATTTAATGGAATAGTACTTCAGGTCAGGCAAAATTACTGATACTAGATAGAATGTTCAAAAATTCATATTTCCCTCTCTAGACCTCCAAATGAGGTGCTCCTAGTTGGCATGAGTCACTGTGAATGTCTAGTTTCTTTGTATAAAATTTCATGGCAATTGGACACCATTGGGCCTAGTGTGATAGAATTCAATTTAGGATCAAATGAATAGTGCAGCAAACCAAGACCATAAAAATTGCCAACTTTGAAAATTTATCAAATATTCTGTATACCTCTAAAAATTATGATCTTTACCTTCCTAAAAAGATCTGAATGAGACCTAATTGCATGTCAAATCTCAGATCAATACTAACTCATTTGGCTAAAAAGTGATATAGGGTTGCATTATGGTCAATTTTGGCTCTATATGGGATGCCAAAATTGCCAAATGGCTTTCCCTTGATTTTGGCACCTTTTGGGCAAGTCTAAAAGTATATTTAAGACTTATGTGAGCTGCCCAAATAGTCCCAAATCTCATGTATCTCATTTTGGCCATTCAACCCACTCCTATGCACATTTACATCAAACTTCCAAATTGCATACTTTGGCATTACACACTCAAATTCCATTCTATAGTTTATACATCATATCCGTATATTTATACATCACATAATATCATATTTACACATGTCTCAATGGTCATAGACCATTTACAACATTATATACATCATGAAGCATCATTATGGTTCCAAAAAGATAAAAGCTAGGCATATGGTTGTCAATCTTCCTTCTTCAATGTTGTTGGCTCTCATTACAATAGCTACTTAGTCTACCTAGCATGTTAGAGTATTGGAAAGGAGAGGATGAGATTCAAAGAATCCTGATAGCTCATCTCTCTTTCAATCATACATAATATATGTAAAGCAAGCCTTAAAAATGCATGCATGGACATAATACAAATCATGAGCATTCAAAAAAACAAGCTTAGCATGTGAACACATCATACAAGACAATCAAGAGCTCACCAAGTGTTTAGATTGGCCTCGCACTTTTCTTCATGGATTTTAGACTTGCCTTACCCATTCTTTAAGAGCTTTGGACTCAACCATACTCTTGGGAGCCCACTTTTCTTTTAAGAGACTCTTTACTTTGTCTCAACCCAACCTCAAGGGTTTTTGGCTCATCCTCACCATGGTGAAGAGTTCTTGGCCTCTCCACACTCAAGCAAACATCATACATTCATTTGAAAACATAACATGATATCATGAAATCATGGCATATAAAATCATGCTAGCATACTATTCATGGCTTGAAAATACACATACACACATTCTAAGACAAGCTAAACATACATCCATGCATGAGAGAAGGTGGAGAGAGAGGTACCCTGCACACAATTATACACTTTTCTCTTTAGATTCAAGCCTCCTCTTTCAGCCACACACTCGTAAATTGGTGGAGATAGTTTCTCTTAGCCTAGATACAATTTATAGGAGCCAATTAAGTTTATGAAACATATTCTAAAGCTACATAACTTGGTGAAACACTAAAGTGCTCTATAGGCTCCATTATGGTCCATATATGCACCTAATAACGCAACACCCCTCAAATAATTTCTAGGCCCCATTCTTTCTTTTCAAATATGATTCTTGACTCCTTTTAAGCCTCTTGGAGTCATCACACCATTAAAAAAAAGGGCCTAGCATCATGTTATTTCTTTATGTCATAATATGGAACCTAAGACACTAAATCACTTTCCATGAGTTCTAAAATTTTTCAAAGGCTTCCCTTCATTTTCATTCATCAAATATGACTCAAGAATGGCCTTAGAAAAATTTAAAACTCTCCCCCACTACTAGAACCCTCTTTAGCTGAGACATAGGCATCATTTGGACTACATGGAGATTTCTTTGTTTTCTTGAAGGAAGAAGCTTGTGGGGAGCATCTTAGGTGTCTTAAGAACTCACTTAAACTCTTAATTAAACCTAGGAACTATCATACAAATTCAGATTTTGGAAGGTGCACTTAAAACCCTAAGTTTTACATATTAAGTCCTAATAGTTATTTCATAGTTTTCTTTGCATATTCTTATTCTTCTCTATCAAATACCTAAGATTCATGCTTGGTTTGGTTGAAAATTTAACTCCCTAGGACTGCATATATCTAGGTCGAAACATGCACAAAGGAAAGGAGGAGGAAGACCAAGTGGAAGGATTGCATGATACCTTGTTTTCCTTCAATTTCCTTGCTTGTTCTTTGCTTTCCTTGGCTTCCTTACTTGATTTTCAAAATTTTCCCTCTGTTCTCCCTTCAAAACAGCCCTCAAAAATTCAGAAAAATCATGGAGAAGAAGTGGGAAAAAGAGGAGAAGAGATTGGCTAAGAGAAAGCATGAAAATTAAGCAAATTTCCATACCTAAAGGCTTGAATTTTTTCTCCTTCTTCTCTTCCCTTGGTGTGCCACTCTCCTAGGGCTTTGCTTCTAGTTTGGGGCTGAGAAATCTGATGCTAAATGAGGGAGAGTGTGAGACACCACCTATATATAGCTAGGGCAAAAGGACTTTTTCAAAAATTCTAATTTTGCCCTTCGTACTTTACATTTTTGTTTCTCCTTCGTTTTAGCTCCTTTTTTAGAACCATATTTTCCATTATAAAATTTAGGTTCCCAATTAAGAAAAATACCTTTGGAATCACTCAAATCAGAGTTAAAACTTCTCGAATGGATTCGTCAAAGTTCAGGCACACCGACATTGAAAAACGTCTACCAGAGGGGATTTAACTGTCTCAGGGCTTCCCATGGTTTTTAGGGCCTCTAAGAACCCCGAAGAACTCAAAACTTTGATTTAAAAAGCCCTCCTATGTGAATTCTAAAAATTTCCTAAAATTACGAAAATGCCATTACGTTTCGTAAGATTTCCGTCAAAATTTGTTTCTTCATTCTATCTCCATTTTTCCTCTTGTTTGAGACTAGGATTCTCATTTTTATGAGGCTAGAATGTTACTCAAATTTTTTAGGACCTTAACTAATTTATTTCAGGGGACTTACTTTGAAAACGTGCATGTTTCCGTCGTTTAATGAAAATTGAGTATTACAATTCTCCCCCCTTTTAAAAATTTTGTCCTCGAAATTTAGATAATATACCTCATGGGAAGAGCTCTAGATATTTCTTCCTCATATCATTCTCTAGTTCCCAGGTGGCTTCTTAGGGAGATAACCCCTTCCAAACCACTTTCACGAGCAGTATCGTCTTATTTCATAACTGCTTAAGTCTAACGTCCACGATCTGATCTGGTGATACTATATATGATAGATCATCCTATAACTGCACATTCTCATATTTTATGACATGTGAGGGGTCAGGCTGGTACTTTTTAAGCTGAGAAACATGAAATATGTTATGGACTTGGCTTAGGTTTGGAGGAAAGGCTAGTTTGTATGTCATAGGTCCTACTTTATCAAGAATATGGAAAGGACCTATGTACTTTAGACTGAACTTTTTTCTTTTAATAGACCGACCTATCCCAATGACTAGAGACACTCTAATGAAGACATAGTCTCCAATCTCAAACTCTAACGGCCACCTATGTTTATCTGCATAACTTTTTTGTCTACTCTGGGCCATTAGAAGTTTCTTTCTAATGGTTTCTATTTGTTTAGAGGTCTAGTCCACTAACTCTGGGCCTATAAGGCTCTGCTCTCCTAGCTCAACCCAACGCATTAGGTATCTACACTTCCTCCCATACAATGCCTTATACGGTGCCATTTGTATACTTGCATGATAATTGTTATTATAGGCAAACTCCACTAGAGGCAAGTATGTATCCCAGTTCCCTTTCATTTTTAAAACACATGCTCTCAACATGTCCTCTAGGGTTTGGATGGTTCTCTTTGTCTGTCCATCCGTCTTAGGGTGATAGGTTGTGCTAAATCTAAGTCTGGTGCCTAGAGCATCTTGTAATGATCTTAAGAAATTTGATGTGAATCTGGGATCTTTGTCTGACACTATACTCCTAGGTACACTATACAGTCTAACTATCTCCCATATATACAGCTAGGCTAATTTGTCTAGGGTATAAGTGGCTTTCATAAGCAGAAAATGTGCTGACTTTGTTAATCAATCCACTATTACCCATATTGCATCATATCTCGATGATATCCTGGGTAATGCCATGACAAAATTCATAGCTATACTATCCCATTTCCACTCTAGGATATCAAGGGGTTGAAGTAACCTAGCTGGTTTCTGATGTTCTATTTTTACTCTCTGGCATACTAAACATTGGGAGACATACTCTGCTATGTCTGTTTTCATTCTAGGCCACCAGAACATTTTCTTTAAATCCTGGTACATTTTATTACGACCCGGATGAATGGTGTACTTACTTCTATGTGCCTCATCCAATATCTTTTCTCTAATTTATGTGTTCCTAGGCACATACAGCCTATCCTTGTACCTCACTATGTTATCCTTAGACAGATTGAACTCCTGAATACTTTCCTGGGCTATCTGGGCTCTAATCTTATTTACATGATCATTTGTCTACTGAGGCTCTCTTATCTGATCTCTCACACCATTTTCTACTCCGGTCTCACTCATTAATAGCTTTCTTGAATACACCTCGCAGGAGAGACTTATGTCTCTGAATCTCTTAATTAATTCATGTTCTCGGATGATCATACAGGGCATGTGTATGGATTTTCTACTCAAGGCATCAGCTACCATATTAGCCTTACTGGGGTGGTATTTTAGTGTGAAATCATAATCTTTCAAGAATTCTAACCATCTCCGTTGCCTCATATTCAGCTCTTTCTGTTCAAATAAATATTTGAGGCTCTTGTGGTCATTATAAATTTCTATAGCTACTCCATACAAGTAGTGTCTCCATATTTTCAAAGCAAACACCACTACAACTAATTCTACGTCATGTATGGGGTAGTTTTCCTCATGAGGTTTCAACTGTCTAGAAGCATAAGCTATCACTCGGCCTTTCTGCATGAGCACACATCCTAACCTTTTCTTAGAGGCATCACTGTATACTACAAAAGTTTCTTTAGGGTCAGGGAGTACTAAAACTAGGGACGTGGTCAACTTATGCTTTAGCTCTTGGAAACTACTCTCACATTTTTTCATTCCACACAAATAGTACATTCTTTCTAGTAAGCCGGGTTAGTGGCATCGCTATCTGAGAAAAGCCCTGAATGAACCTCCTATAATAACCTGCTAAACTTAAGAAGCTCCTGATCTTTGCCACTGTCTTAGGTCTCTCCCACTATAATACTACCTTTACCTTATAGGGATCTACTGTAACCCTTGCTTGGGAGATCACATGACCTAGAAACTGCACCTCAGTGAGCCAGAACTCACATTTACTAAGTTTAGCATACAACTGTCTCTCTCTCAGGGTCTCTAAGGCTAATCTCAAGTGCTACTTATGTTCCTCTCTACTTTTTGAGTAGATGAGGATGTCATCTATGAAGACTATTACAAATCTATCTAAGTATGGCCTGAAAACTCTGTTCATATAATCCATAAACACTGCAGGTGCATTCATCAATTTAAAAGGCATAACTAAAAACTCATAGTGCCCATATCTAGTTCTAAAAGCTATTTTGGGAATATCCTCAACTTTTTATTCTGAGCTAGTGATACCCTGACTAGAGGTCTATATTAGAAAACACTGACACTCCTGCCAATTGATCTAAGAGATCATCAATGTGAGAGAGATGGCACTTATTCTTAATGCTTATTTTGTTGAGTTCCCAATAATTTATACATAATTTAAGGCTCTCGTCTTTCTTCTTTACAAATAGGACTGGAGCTCCCCACGGCGAGACACTGGGTCTGATAAAACCCTTCTCTAAAAGCTTTTCTATCTGTTACTTAAGCTCTGCTAGCTCGGTGGGAGCCATCCTATACGAGGCCGTAAACACTGGATCTGCCCCAGGTACAATGTCTATGGGAAATTCAACCTCTCTCTCTAGGGGCAGTCCACTAATCTCTTTAGAAAATACCTCTGGGAACACCCTCACTACGGGAATCTCATCTATACCCTCCTCTACCTCAGCCTAAACTGAAAAGAAAACCAGATACCCTTAACAACTATGCCTTAGAGATCTCTCAGCCTAGGAGGTGGTCATAACAGATAACTCAGCCCTAGTACTAGGCATAGTCCCACACTCGAGTAAAGTAAGGCACCTGTGGCTACAATCTAGTGTGCCATTATTTATAGGCATCCAGTTCATGCCAATAATTACATCAATATCAATAAGGGGCATACAAATCAAATCGAGGGGGTCAGGCAATGATTAAACTAGATCACACAATTCAAACAAGTATAGAAGGTAATGGCTCAATTTCTTGTGGGGGTAGATACATGCAATTCATATGGAAAAGTGTGCATACTCAGACTCAACCTCCTAGCACAGTCATATGATATAAAAGAGTGGCTAGCACCCGAATCAAATAATGTAGTCATAGAAAAATCATTTATTTTAATAGTACCTTGAATCAGACTCGGGGATCGGCTAGCGTCTTACTGTGTCAAGGTAAAGACTCTACCCTGGGTCTGTGGTCTAGGAGGAGGAGCCATCTCCCTCAGCTGAGTGATTTGTGGAGGAGCTTGTGAAGGAGCTTGGGTGCAATCCATAGCCATATGCCCTGGCCTGCCACACCTAAAGCACACGTTCTGCCCCACATAGCACGATTTAGTACCATGGTTCCTACCACACTAGGGACATATGATAGGTGCAGCACTGCCTTTGCTAGAGTGCGCCCTCCGTCTCTTGCCTTTCTGGCTCTATTGACTCTTTTGACCTTTATGACTCATAACTACAACCTAGGAACCCTCTTTAGGTCTCTTGGGCTCAGGAGGGGTGGTCTAGAGTTGGAAGTAGGCTGCATCATCCTAAAATTTGTTTTAGTGACTCTGCATACTTTTATAAGGGGATTTAACTATCTCAGGGCTTCTCATGGTTTTCAGGGCCTCTGAGAACTCTAAAGAACTCAAAAATTTGATTTAAAAAACCCTCCTGTGTGAATTCCAAAAATTGCCCAAAATTACGAAAATGCCATTACGTTTCGTAAGATTTCCTTCAAATTTTGTTTCTTCATTCTAGCTCCATTTTTCCTTCCGTTTAAGGCTAGGATTCTCATTTTTAGGAGGCTAGAATGTTACTCAAATTTTTCAGGACCTTAACTAATTCATTTCAAGGGACTTGCTTTGAAAACATGCCTGTTTTTGTCGTTTAACGAAAATCGGACATTACAACTCCCAGACCTCTAGTTCTACCATGTTTTAGTCCAAAACAAATTCCTTCTATGAAGCTCTAAGTTTGGCTAAACTAATGAGGGGAAGGGAGAGCAAGAGAAAGCTATGAATTCACATGGTGTCATACCTTATTTTCTTCCTTGTTCAATGGAGAATTTGATGCTATGACTTGTTTCTCCAAATCCTCATCTTTGAATGCTATGATTAATATTAGACCCTTACTTATACTTAATTAATTTTGCTTTAAGGTCCTATCTCATTATCTTATTGGTTCTAGATCAGTTTCAGAAGGACTGGATATTATAGTTTTCAACTAATCAATGCTAATATAAATAATTGAATTTCACATAAAAACTCCTAGCCTATGATAAATATACTTATTTGAGTCCATTGACCATCTTGATGAAACGAAGCTTCCAAATCTTTAAGTTCTTTAATTCTTGGAGCATCATCCTTTTTTTTCTTGCTTGCTATTTCTTTATCTAATGCATGGTATTGATACTTTATTCTCTTCACTTCAATGTTCACTTTTATTTCTTTAAACCATCCTACATAAAAGATATTTAACTTACAAACCAAATAGTTAGTTCAATTCATATTTAACAATATACATGCCTTAATAGTATTTAGTGCAACATAAACAATCTTATTATGTAAATGAGATTCTTATAATTATATAACCAATTTAGATTTAATATATATCATTTCATAAAACCTATTGAATATATTACAAGCAAGTATATCCCATAGTTAAGGGGATAAAGCATGATTTAAGTACAAAGTATTAAAAGTTAATGAATAAACAAGTAAGCATAGATTAATACCACAATTGTCAACATTTTTCATCATCAAAAAAATATAATAAGGGCTAACGATCTCCCTTTTAATCATACATGGCCTATAGAAATTAAGTAAGAACTATTAGTGTTATATTTGTAACTAATTTGTCATCATCAAAACTTATAACATAGAACCGTACAGCTGATAATGATAAGGATTGGGAAGAAGCGAAAGTTAAGCCTAAGGTACATATATTAAAATTTTGGATAAAGTTAGCCATATTGCTTACTAATAAGTCCTAATTTAACATGATGTTATAGGTATTTTTAGTAGGACCTATCATAGTTTTTCAATACTTTTGAAGCCTTTTTATTTTAATATTTGTATAGTTCTAGAATTTACATTTGACTGATGTAATTAGGACTCTTATTCATGAAACTCACAAATTTAGGACTTAATTGTCATATTTTATGATTTGTAGCATTTACTTGAATTGCTAAGTAGTTGTGGCTAACTTGTGTTCTTATGGAAGTCCTAGCCTTATCTTATGAATAAGTTAAATTTAGGATATTTTACTTGTTTTTATTGCCTATTTTCTCAATTTATTTTATTATCTTTAATTGTAGGGACTTGCTTGTAAATAAATAAAGAAGTCACATAAGGATTGAAGATATAAAAGAGCCTTAGGACCTAATTGCAAAATAAATATTTATAGGCCACCACAGCAAGTTCATCGAGACAAAGATCTATTTGGTCACGACGAGTGGTAGCCAAATCATGGAAATTACTAATTATTTCTTATCATAACTATGTCTTATGTTGTTCGTGACAAGTGGAGACTATGCATTTTTTCATAAACATAGACCTTATGCATAAATTTTAGATGCTTTTACTTTATTTTTAGATTTCATAGGCTAGTTTTAGATTAGAGAGCTGCAAGTTTCTATAAAGAGAAGGAGAGCTTGAAGGATTGAAGGTTATAGAGCTTAATTTTCAAGGTTACTAATAAGATTGCTATGTAACTTCCTTAATATTTGTGAAGTATTGTACTCTACTTCTTCTTCTTTACACTTTATTATACTTAATTTCATATTGTGATCTTACTTAAATCTTTTCTTATGTTGAGTTTTGATTAGGAATTATTGTTATTAATGGTTAATTAAGTGTGGTTGCATTAATCTTGGTGCTTGATACTATCTATTGGTAGGCTTCAATTATTATATGGATTTCTAGGCTTCTAAAAGGAGGATTAATATGATGGTTTTGATAAGAAATACTAATTAGATATAATTGAGAAGAGAAGTAATGGTTTTAGGCCTTACTTAGCTAGAACGATTGCTAATCACACTAATAATGGGTTAATTGTAGGCTAAGTGTTTGATGAAGAAAAGGAACTTTTGTAATAATGCATTTTGTTGGAAAGGTAAACCTATAAGAATGTCCTAGGGAAGTCATTAGGAGAGACACATGTATAGGCTAATTC
Source organism: Erythrophleum fordii (assembly GCA_032878935.1). Classification (NCBI taxonomy): domain Eukaryota; kingdom Viridiplantae; phylum Streptophyta; class Magnoliopsida; order Fabales; family Fabaceae; genus Erythrophleum; species Erythrophleum fordii. Next base: position 21,329,869 of record JAVQMF010000054.1, on the reverse strand, counting down.
TATTATTTGACTTCGAGCTTACGTGAACATCGAGCTTAATTTGTGATTAATTATGGTGATAGGATAATTAGATACATGCACTTTTAAGAGGCTAACCAATAATTAATCCTATGGCTAATGAACCTAATGCATCTAGTGATTAGTTAGGGAGATACAATTCCATTTGGAGTGTATTTTCCTAGGTTAGTTGATATATCTGTAAGGAACATTAATAGGCTAGAGCTACTGACTTAATTAATGTCAATAATAATGAGTCAAAACACTTTTTATAGGCTTAGTCACAACTTACCTTTAAAGTTTAAGTGTCAAGCTTAATGATCAATTTGAGTCTTTCTTATAAGTCAATGATGGGTTTAGTTTAGGTTCATATCATTCTAACTTGTTTGCTAGTGATTAGATTAGCTAAAACACTAATTTAGGCTAATGCCCTCTAACATTCAAAACTAAACTCATTTTTCATGTCGATCTACCATTGTATTAAAAGTTCTTTCCTCATAAGATCGATATTCAGACTCTCTAAGCCCACCATATTACTTGAATGACTAAAGCACTTGCTAAGACATATCTTAAAAGTGGTCATATCAACTTAGGCACCATTGCTTAGAGTTATACTACATCTTTTAGACATTAAGTAACCAACACTTGATAGTTGTCATTCACTTCCATTTTCCATCCCTAACTCTCAAGCTCACTATCCATGTTTGTCCACACTAAGTTTTAAGTGCCTACATTAGGTAGCCTAGAGCTTGACCAATACATATAAAGTTTTTTGGTGCCATTGCTTGGAAAATGGGAAATTTTCCTAAACAATTGGTTGATCTAGGAGGAATAATGTGATTTAAATGAATGTGTGATTCAACATGAATGAACAAACTAAAAATAACTAACTAGCTTACTATTTTTTTTTAACTTGACTTATTTTTTTATGAGTAACTTTTAATGTAGTTTATTAATGTTAATTGTAGTGTAATACCTACTTGTTTCTTGTTTTTCTTTGTAGTTACTTATTGAATAATGATTTTAGGTTAATAATTTTTTCATTTAGTTTAGCTTAGTTATTTACATTGCATTGAAGTTGAATTTTTTTTTGTTTTTTTCTTTCACTTGTGGAATTTACTAACAATTGTTAGAGTTGAATTAAATTGTGATTTTCTAGGGCTATGATTATTAGTATGCATCCTTTACTATGATTTTCACAATTAGTTCAATTTGTCATGTTGTGTTAAATTTTTTACTGTACACTCATTTTGTAAATTTATTGAAGGCAATGTTTTAGTATACATTTAGACTCTAGTATAATTTTTTCATGATTTTTAGAGTTTGTTTAGTTAACTAATTTAGAAGTTTTTTTCATGCTACCCATATGTTCTGTTTCATGAAATTGCTTTTGATTAACGATTTTTCCAATTTTCATAAGAATAGAATATACATTATCTTTATGTGATGTTTTGTGTCAATGTTAGTCCTTAGGTTTAGATTAGTGTTTAATTTTTTTTCATATATTTTAGCAATTATTTGGTAGGGTAAGCTAATCAGTATTTTATTGTTGTTTATTATTCCTTGTTTTAGTCAATTTTATAGTTTAATACTAAATTTGTTTATTTTTCTATACTTTTGTAGAACGAATTAGCTTTTGAAATTTTTGTAGGGAATTATTATGCATGTTAGGTATTTAGAGTAAATTTTTCATAAATTTTTGAGTTGATTTGCTTACGTAAAAATTTTCACTTTTGTAGGTTGTATGGTAGTGTTGTTTTTCAATTTTGGTTAGTTTACTTTGCTAAACTTTCTATTTTTCATTGGGAAGGGGTTTAAGTTTTGAATTTTGGTTTGTGAGATCTTTCATATGTCTTCTAAGTTAAGGAAAATTGGCTTGTTGTCTTAAGAATAATAGCTGTGCATTCTAATTCATATATCTTATGTGACTTAACTTTGTGACAAAACATTTGCAACCTAGTTTTTCCTAACTTTCTTGACATATATAAGCTTTCTAATGTTACTAAATGATTGAATTCCTAATCAATTAGTTTCTTCCATTAAGTTTTGTATAATTTTAATGTAAAGTAGGGTGTATTGATTTCTTTTAAATTAGATGTATTAATTTTTTAGATGTTTCTTATTAATTGGTAGTTTAAGTTTCAACTTTTAGAATAAGCTTAAGGATTAGTTGATTTTCTAGTTCCCCTTATATATTCATTTATTGCTTTTTAGAGATAAATCATACAAAGTACAATAAATAAACATGCTTGGAGTTATTTTGAAAATGATAATCAATTTTGATGAGTATGATGCTTGCAATTAACCTTCATGTGTAGATAAGATCAAGCATTATATCAAAGATGACAGATGATCCAATAGAAAGAAGCCTAAGGACGATTGTTATTTCAGATAGTGAAGTATAGTTGAGGAATATTTTGTTCATTGTACTTCACTTTAAAGGTCAACAACATGATTACTTAGAAGCATAATTAGGGGAATTTATTAGGATATATGATTGATGATTCTTCTAAGGGAAAGTACTTTCAAAAGTTGTTCTCAATTACTTTGAAAGGTGATGCTTTGGAATGGTTTAAGTCATTAGCTCTAGAAATAATCTCCACATATGAAGAATTAAAAGAGGCTTTCTTAAAAAAAATATTATCCTTATTAGGAGATAGCAAGGAAGATGATAGAAATCCTAACATTCATGCAAGGAGACAATGAACTTTAAAAGATACTTGTCATCAAGAGTCATTATATAAGTGTCCAGATCATGGGTTCACCTTTTGGATAAGGATACATTTGTTTATGCAAGGGCTGACACCAAATAATAGTGTAATAATGGAATTAGCTCTTAGTTCTAGCATCAAAGAAGTGAAGTCAGTAACTTTTTTCGCCTTATTTGATGAATTCGCTACTGCAAATGTTAAGTTAGCAACAATAATTGACCAATTCCAAATGGTTAAGTAGTAAGAGCTAATTGACATAACATGAGTTGAAGAGCAACTAGAAAGTTACTTAACTACACTAGAAGAGAGGTTGGAAGTTCAAGATCAAACAATAAGAACTCTCAATGATTAGTTAGGTAGATTGAAGGAATTGATAGCTCAGAGATATAAAAGGATAAGACTTCATGATATAGAGGTAGAACATGTTGAAGTTATTAATAATGTAATATATAATCTATCAAGTTCCCAAGGAACTAGAACTAGCCATACTAGAACTTGAAGAAGAACTATAAAGCGATCATTGACCTTTACATTTATTTTCAATTTTTACCTTTATTATTTTGTTATTTGTCCTTTTAGGTTACGTGCTTACTTATGTTTCTAGTTACTCAATGAGAGTTGGAAGTAACATCTTTTTGAAGCATCTTGGTTCAATAACTAACGAACATTTCATGAATGACCCAAGATTAAGCAAGTTTGCTTCGTCATTATTATTTAATATTGTTAATTTGATATTAATTGTTGAAATTTTTATTGAATTTTTCTTTCTTATATTTTTACTTGTGAAAAATTATGGATTTTTGCAAGTGCTAAGTATGATTTTTGGAAATTCATTATAATTAATTAGTGTATCCTTTTGTTGTGATTTTTCTTTGGATATCTAATCTATATGTTTAGTTGTTCGTAGTAATATTTCATCACCAATGGACATCATTTGAGTTGTTTTTCATGCTTATTTCTTAGCAGTATTCTATATTTCTATAATATGCTATATGCTATTTTTAATAATTTGCTAGAAACCCATTTGGTTGAATTTTTGTATGAAACCAGTGCCTAATTTTTCCTTTGCATGTCTAGTTTTATGAAAATTGGTTTTATGTTGTTTTGATCTTTCATGAATGAGAAATTCATTGTTTTATGCATGTTGTTTTGTACTATCATAGCTTATTTTACTAATTTTTACATTACTTTATTGAATTGTTGTGACTTGTTTGAGTAATGTCTAGTGGTGGAATTTTACATGAATATGTTTGACAACATATAAATTTTATCTAATAAATTTTTGTGGAATTTTTTGGAGCATTTATTAGGTGAATTTCACTGAAATGCTAAAGAAGCAAGCTTTTCAAACATGTGCTGATTTGTCTCACTTATATCATTTTGTGTAACCATTGAAGCTTCTATTTTCTTGTTACAGGACAACAAAGATATTCACAAGTATGAGTGCATTTGCTAAGAAGGAAAAAAAAGAAAAAAAAAAAAGAACCAAGACTTGTGTTTGCATTTTGATCTTCCAAACTCTTATTTTTAGCATTTCTTGCTTTATTTTATTTTATGTTTTCTACGTCTATTTGTATGTTTGATTTTAAGTTTAGGGGAGTAGTCCCTAGTTTCTTAGTTTCATTAGTTTTAGCTTTTAGTCTCATTTTAAAAAAATGAGAATACAAAATTCAACAAAAAAATATATGTTGAGTAGTGTACTAATGCATTACGAATGTTGAAGTTAATGTCTAAATGATCTTATGTCTAGGTTTGCACTAGTTTAGATTAATTTGAAAGACTATGTGAGTTATCATGCTCTAAGAGCTATTGAGCTTTAAACCAAGACTATAGTCTAGCTTTGGACTTTAAAGAGCACACTTGCTGCCTTTTGGCAATGCTTTTAGGTTTAGGAGTTATGTTTATTAGGTTAGTAGGAAGGATCAATTCTTGTTGATTCTCCATTAGAGTGTAACACTTTAACCTCCTAGCACTTACACAATAGTCACATAGGCTATCTCAACATACCTTATGCACATTGGATCACATTTACAAGAAAGCATACACTTTATTCATGGAGGATTGCGTAATAAGGAAGCCATATACATGATTTATGACTTTAGGGACCATGTGAACTCATCAATATTATTTTCCATTCATAACATATCCAATTATATCATAAACATCACAACTCATCTCATATACCTCGGATTTGGAACCAAAATGGAAGAACAACTAGAATTGCTCTCGGGTTTGCTGTCATAAGTTTCTAATATGAATTTTGAAAAATCATAACTAATTCTAGAAAAATTGAAATCATGCATATGTAGCTTTTTTGAAAGCTTTGGATGTTAAATAATGACTAAAAATAGTTTTAGACTAAGACAAAAGTATTTAACTGATGAAAAGTAGTAAAATAATAACTCAGGTCAATTCTTAGATAGCTCTAGAACTTGAAATTTTAAAATTTTGGTTCTCCCTCTACAGAGCTCTAAATGAGGTGATCTTAGTGGATATGGAAATCTTATGATATTTAGTTTATGCTTGTAAAATTTTGTGAGCATTGGACTTCATTTGTCTTACATGTGATACAGAGAAGTAAACTGACTATATGAATAGTGCATATACTAATTCTGCATAATTTGGCCAAGTTTAAAAAATTATAATCAATTCTCTAAAGCTCCAAATTAAGTTCTCTTTGCCTCTGTGGAAAGCTATAGATGAGACCTACTTTTTGGACAAATTTCATGTAAAAACTTATCCATTTGGCTAGACTTTGGTTCAATTCAAGAATTGGTCAATTTTAAAGTCCATAATGGTGTCATAAGGCACCAAATGACTTTTCTAACATTTCATAACCACTTGGGCACATCCAAAGGCATAATTACAACATATAAAAGCATGCCAAATGATTTAAGTCACCATGGAGCCCATTCTCACCTTGCCACTTGTATTTATACACATGTACATAAAGGCTCATAGGTAGCAAAACTCACACATTCATTCATTTGGTTCTAAAATGGGTACATACATCATATTTACATACATTTGAACATGTTCAATGGTCTACATCATATATACATCATGTGAATACATATTTTGACATTAATAAGTCATCAAAATGCCTATTTAGCTACTCCAATGTCAAAGTCTTGCTTCTCAAGGTTGTTGGCCTCCATTTCTTGATCCACATGACTCATCCAGACATGGTTAGACATAAGTAGGGGAAGAATGAGATTTAAAGAATCCCAATAGCTCTTAACCTTTTTAAACATACATAATAGATGCAAATCATGTAAAAAAATGCATGTATAACATTCAAGCTACTAGTGAATATACATAACTCATTTTCCTTGTCATACTAACTCATACATAGTAAACATAGGCTTTCAAGGGCATTGGTTTAGTCTCACCCAACATCCTTGGGACTTTTGAATTTGCCTTACCCATTTTCAAGGGACTTTTGACTTAGCCTCACTCTTCTTGAGACTTTTGGCTTTGTCTTACCTATTTCTAGGAATTTTTAGCTTATCCTCACCCATGTTAAGGGATTTTTGGCATCACTAAACCCATTCACGCCATATTACATGCATAAACATCTTTTAAGAAACATAATGGTACCATATGTAACATCCAGCCTTTTCATAAATGTGAGAAACACAATGTTCGATTTTTCCGTAAACAGCAGAAATGGAGCAGATACAAAAGGAAGTCCCTGAAACAGAAGGGATTGAGGCCAACTAAAATTATGATAAAATTTGAAATATTAGAAAATGAGGACTTGAGCCTTGAGTTGCCCAGAAATCAAAGCCAGAGTGATTCGAAAAATTTGTCAAAAGGTCAGTGGCATTTTCGTAAATATAGGAACTTTTTGAAAAACACACAGAAGGGCTTTTTAAATGAAATTTTTGAATTCTCCAGGGTTCTCAGAGGCTCTAAAAACTATGAAAAGCCCCAAGATAGCTAAAGCCCCTCCGGTGGACGTTTTTCAATGTCAGTGCGTCGGAACTTTGATGGATTCGTTCGGAAAGGTTTTAGCTCCAATTTGAGTGATTCCAAAGACATTTTACTTGTTTGGGAACCTAAATTTTATAATGGAAATGACGGTTCTCAAAATGGAGCTAAAACGAAGGAGAAACGGAAATGCAAAGTATGAAGGGCAAAATGAGAATTTTTGAAAAGTGTAACTTATTCCACCTATATATATAATGCACCCTTCTCCTCCCTTCATTATGCATGACCATCTTCTGCCTAAAACCAGAAGAAAACCCTAGGGGATGAGGCTCACAAGAAGCGGAAGAAAAGGAGGAGAAATCAAAGGCTTAAGGTATGGAAATTAGTAGTTTTTCATGCTCTTTCTCTTCCAAACCTCTTCTCCTCCATTCTCCTTTGTTTCCTATGATTATAATGAAGTTTATAAATCTGTTTTAAGGGAGAAATTGACGGGAAAGTTCGGATTTGGAGAGAGGAGCTCAAAGAACACAAGATTCAAGTGAGAAAAAGCAAGAAAACAAGGTAATTTCTCTTCCTATAGTTGTCATTTTTGGTCCCCTTCTCCACCATTTCGCCCCACTTGAGAAAACCCTAGGAGGAGATGATTTTTAGGCAGAACCAAGCATGAATCTAAGGAAAAAGGGTGTAGAGATTAAGAATATACAAAGGGAATTATCAAAAAGCCATTAGATTTCAAGATGCAAATTCTAGGGTTTCAATTGTACCTTGTAAAATCTGACTTTGTATGATGATTCCTAGGCCTAAGTAAGAGTTTAAATGAGCTCCCAAGATCCCTAAGAGGCTCCCCATATGCTTCTTCCCTTGAGAAAACAAAGAAAGTCCCATGGAACCCAATATGCTTCATAGCCTCGGCCTAGATGGGTTCTCCTAGCTATACTTCCTCATATTTAACTTCATTATTACAACTCATTTGCATCACAAAAACATGCCTACAATTCATGGAAACCGAAATGAGGCTCAAAATAAACAAGCATATTTTCGGCCAGATTTGCTCCATTTTCTGACCCAACTTTGGAAAATCATAACTAAATATAGAAAATTTAAAATCATATAATCTTTGTCATTATGGAAATCTTAGGATGTCTACTTCACGCTAAAAATATGCCCAGGTCACAACATTCATCACACAGAGCGTTTGACATCCAAAAAGCTACAGAGTCGCTGGCTACCTGGGCTGTCATTCAATTTACTGATACAAACTTCTGAAATTCATAACTAATTCTATAAAAATTGAAATCATACAAATTTGGTCATTCTGGAAATCTACAAATGTTAACTTGACACTAAAAATAATTCCAAAATGAAACAGATGCGTTTAGACATCTGGAACTGATGGAACAGTAACTGAGATCCTGGGACGCTACTGATACTGACAGTTAACTTCAAACATGCATAACTCTCTGCTCAGACCTCCAAATGAGGTGATCTCGGTGGCCACAGAAATCTCATGACTTCTAGTTTATGCATATAAAATGTCACAAGAATTGGATACCATTTGGCCATCGGGTGACACAAAATACAAAACTGCCAGTATGAACAGTACCCATACCAGAATCCATGAAAAATCCCAACTTTGAAAATTCATCAAATATTCTCTAGACCTCCGAAAATTATGATCTTTAGCTTCCCAAAAAGCTCTCAATGAGACCTAATCACATACCAAATTCTAGATCAATACTAGCTCATTTAGCCAATAAGTGACATAGGGTTCCATTATGGTCAATTTTGGCTCCATATTGAGTACCAAAATTGCCAAATAGATTTCCCTTGGTCTTGGAACCTTTTGGGCAAGTCTAAAAGTATATTTAAGACTTGTGTGAGCTACCCAAATGGTTCCAAACCTCATACATCTCATTTTGGTCATTCAACCCCCACTTATACACATATCCATCAAACTTTCAATTCTCATACTTTGGCATTAGATACTCAAAACATATGCTAGAGATCATACATCATATTTATATATATAAACATCACATAATGGTGTATTTATACATGCCTCAAGGGTCGTGGTACATTTACAACATCATATACTTTGTGAAGCCTCATTATGGGTTCAAAAAGAATAAAAGTTAGGCCTAGGCTTGTCAATCTCCTTCTTTCATGGTTGTTGGCTCCCTTCACCATAACTCCTTGGTCCACCTAGCATGTTAGAGCATTGGAGAGGAGGGAGTGAGATTCAAAGAATCCCAATAGCTCATCTCCCATTCAATCATACATAATATGTGCAAGCAAGCTTTACCAATGCATGCATGGAGACAATAAAAGCCATGGACATTTTAGAAGCAAAGTTGGCATGTGAACAATTCATACAAATCATTCAAGAGCTCACTAAGTGTTTGGATTGGCCTCACACTTCTCCTCATGGGTTTTGGACTTGCCTCACCCATTTCTTGAGCACTTTGGACTCAACTATACTCTTGGGAGCCCACTTTGCTTTTGGGAGACTCTTTGCTTTGTCTCAACCAAGCTCAAGGGTTCTTAGCTGATCCTCACCAAAGGGAAGAGTTCTTGGCCTCTCCACACTCAAGCAATCTCATACAAACATCATGGATTCATTTAAAACATAACATGGCATCAAGGATCATGACATGTAAAGACATGCTAGCATACTTTTCAAAGCTTGAAAATACACATACACACATCCTAAAATAAGCTAAACACACATCCATGCATGAGAGAAGGTGGAGAGAGCTACCTTGCACACAATCACACACTTTTTCTTTGGACTCAAGCCTCCTTTTTCGGCCACACACCCACAAATTAGTGGAGATGGTTTCTCTTGGCCTAGACACAAATTATGGGAGCCAATTAAGTTCATGAACCACAATCTAAGGCTACACAACTTAATGAAACACTAGATTGCTCTATAGGTTCCATTACGGTCTATATTGGCACCTAATGAAGCAACACCCTTAAATGATTTCTAGGCCTCATTCTTTCTTTTCAAATATGATTCTTGACTCCTTTTAAGCCTCTTGGAGTCATCACATCATCAAAACAAAAGGCCTAGCACCATGTTGCTTCTCTAGGTCATAATATGGAACCTAAGGCACCAAATCACTTTCTATGATTTCTAAATTTTTTCCAAGGCCTCCCCTCACTTTCATTCATCAAATATGACTCGAGATAGCTGGGAATGGCCTGAGTATGACTACCCGATAGAATTAGGCCTCACATACTCTCTCTAGCAAGCCTCTTTTTATCAACGAGATCATTCTCATCATTCATATCTAGGGCTTGCCACTGATCCCGGCGAGCTATCATATCTCATCAAGCTCTAGCCATTAGATCCCTCAACTCCGCTCAAGCTACTTTAGAGGCCACTCTTCTCGGTGTCCACTAACTACTCTAAGACTATTCTACAACTTACTTATCATGAATAAAGCCACAAACTACTCTCACACACCCACAATATCCTATAGAGGACTTTTTATAGTCATACAAGTCTTTTACAAAGATCAATAGCTACATCCTCAAGCCAAATCCAATCCGAGAGAGCCTGAAACTTTGCTCTGATACCAATAAATGTAACACCATAACTTCTAGCTCATTTTATGTCATTTATAGGCTTTATATCATCAATCCCACAAGAGCATATGAGAAAGGGGATAAAATAACAGACTTTTCCGCGTTGCGCTATATCTAAAAAATTCAATTCGGTGTCATGTGGACCGTGTGAGCTTATACTATACTTCCTCATATTTAACTTCATTATTACAACTCATTTGCATCATAAAAACATGCCTACAATTCATGGAAACCGAAATGAAGCTCAAAATAAACAAGCATATTTTCGGCCAGATTTGCTCCATTTTCTGACCCAACTTTGGAAAATCATAACTAAATATAGAAAATTTGAAATCATATAATCTTTGTCATTATGGAAAGCTTAGGATGTCTACTTCACGCTAAAAATATGCCCAGGTCACAACATTCATCACACAGAATGTTTGACATCCAAAAAGCTATAGAGTCGCTGGCTGCCTGGGCTGTCATTCAGTTTACTGATACAAACTTCTGAAATTCATAACTAATTCTATAAAAATTGAAATCATACAAATTTGGTCATTCTGGAAATCTACAAATGTTAACTTGACACTAAAAATAATTCCAGAATGAAACAGATGCGTTTAGACATCTGGAACTGATAAATGACATAAAATGAACTAGAAGTTATGGTGTTACACCATACATGTAACCAATGGCTAGAAACACATTTCATAGTTTAAACATTCACACAAGCACTTAAAGACAAGTAAACATCTAAGTTATACATGTACGAAAGGTTAGAGAGCTACCTTGAAACAAGATTCACACACTTTTCTCTTTGATTATTCTTCCCTTCTCTTGGCCACACACTTGCAACTAGGTGAAGCTTGATTCTTTTAGCCTAGACACATCAAATGGGATACAATTATATCATTGAAGCAAGCTCTAGCATCACACACACTATAGGTAAAGCTACTTTCTCATATGGCTTCATTATGTTTCCATACAAAGCATAATGAAGCAACTATTAGAATTCATAATCTTAGCTCTTATTTCTCATTCAGTTAAGTCTCTTGACTCCATTTAAACTCCTTGGAGTCATCACCAATTCATTTTAAGGAGCCTAGATATAAGTTGCTTCTTGATGTCTCATTATGAAGCCTACACCTTTATCTTACAAACCAAGATTTCCAAATTTATTCCAAGGCTTCTTTTGATGTTCTTTTATCATATTTAGTCCCTTTCTAGTATTAGAAAAATTTAAAACTCTCCCTAGATGCCCATGATGGTCTTGGCCAAGACATGAACATGGAAGAAGACCATGGAGTTTGCTTCATTTTCTTTTGAGAGTTGCCACATGTGAGACTTGCTAGGTGTTTTAAGAACTCATACACACTCTTAGACCACTAAAATTACCACTAGAAAGCTTTATACATATCAAGGTACAACAAAATCCCTAGGTTTTGGTAACTTGTTTTCTAATACTTTCCTTTGGAATTTCTTTGTATATACTTGTTTCTCATACTCTAAAACCTAGGTTTCTTGCTTAGTTTTGGTCTGACCTCACTCTTTCTTATATGTTCTATACTTGGCCGAAATACACCTAAGAAGGAACAACAAGGAAGAAGCAACAAAAGCCATAATTCATACCTCGGTTCTTAGCCTTTTCAAGAGCTTTTTGCTTTGCTTGAAGCTTCTCTTTCAATTTCTAATCTCCTCCTACTGAATCAGACCCAAAACAATCCTAAATCAAATACTAAAATCATAAGAAAAGAGAGGAGAAGGAGGAGAACAAAATTAGTGAAGGAAGGAGCATGAAATTCTAAGGTTTTCTTACTTTTTTCCTAGGCTTTTTGTCACACCAAAATTTATCTAGCATCATATTCCCTTAAATAAATTGGACCTCGTGCAAACAAGGAGAACCCAAGAAAAAGGTAATAAAAATATTATATTTTCTTGCATTGTGTAGCGTTTTAAAAATTCAAATTTTGCTCCATAGGTCCCATGAACTCCTCCATATCATTCTCTATTTATTTTCCATCCATACAAGGCATAAACCTCTCAAAACAATCCATAAACCACATATGAGAAGCTAAAAACCAGAATTTTTGCATTTCAATCTTGGGTTCCCGATGGTAGATTACTGATATCAACTTTGAAAAATCATAACTAATTCTAGAAAAACTAAAATCAAGCACATGATAGCTTTCTGGAAATCTTTAGATGTCAACTTTATACTAAAAATAATTCCAAACTATAACAACATCATTTGGATCATGTTAGACAAGAGAAAAGGGATAGAAGTCAAACTGCCTAGTGTTTCTGATACAGCTTACTAATATAAATTTAAAAAATTCATAACTAATTCCACAAAAATCTCATCTTAGCAAACTATACCAATTTGGAAAGGTATAGATATTAACTAGAGGAAAACATAGTTTTAGATGAATTTAGAAGCATTCAGAACTTGAAAATTGATGGCACAATACCAGAGGTCTAACTGTGCTCCTAGAACAGACTTGAAAGTTCAAAAAAAATGTATCTCTCTCTCTCTAGACCTCCAATTGAGGTGCTTCCAGTTGGTATAGGTCATTGTGATTATCTAGTTTCCCTATGTAAAATGTCATAGCCATTGGACACTATTTTCCCTACAGATGATAGAGATGAAATTTATGTCCATAATTCATAGTGACAGTACCTAAATGGAAAAATTTGCCAATTTTGGAAATTCCCCAAATATTCTCTAGAGCTCTAAATATTATGCACTTTAACTCTGGAGAAAGATCAAACAAGAGCTATATGTAGGCCAAATTTCAGACCAAGAATAGCTTATTTGGACAAATTTTGCTATAGCTCCCAACTATGGTCAATTTAAGACCAATTATGGTTCAAATTGGGTCCACTTGGCTTTAGATTCTAGCACCTCTTGGGCAAGTTTGAAAGCACAATTACATCATATATCTCAATTTGGCCATGCCTCATGCAAGAATGTACTAGTATTTACAAGCCATCAAAGGTCTAAATCTCACATTTACATTAATTTGGTGCCAAATATAGTTCTTACATCATCCATATGGGCTTTTACACTTGCTCAAATGGTTAGAGCTCAAAAATAAGATATACATAAGCATTTTGACATTCTTATACATCAAAACTATATATAATCATGCAAGAGTGTCAAAAGATAGTGATTTATGCTTCATGGCCTCCATCCTTTGTCTTTTAAGCTCCACCTAAACAATGTGAGATAGGAGAAGAAAGGAGGTGAGATTCATGGAATCCCAATAGCTCATACATCTATTCAAGCACACATTCAAGGCATATAATATGTCAAAGAGCCCAAATATGCAATCTAACATAACTATAAAGTATTCAAATCCACATTTCCATGCTATAAAGTCACATTAAAAACAAGAATGAGCTCTAGGGACTTTTGGTTTAGCCTCACTCCATTTCTAGGACTTTTAGACTTTCCTCACTCTTGACTTAAGGACTTTTAACTTGACCTCTCCCATCCATGAGACTTTTGGTCTTGTCTCACCCATGGCTAGAGACTTTTGGCATCTCCTCACCCATATTAAGGGACTTTTGGCATTACCTCACCCTTATGAGCAATTTCACAAACAAGTAGCATTCAAGAAAGCACATTGGTACCAATGCATCAACATAGTATCAAGTGGCATGTCTCAAGTTACAAATGCACACACAAGCATGCAATGACACATACATAACCAAGAATGTAAACAAGAATAGGGTGGAGAGCTACCTTGATGGAAATCCAAGCTTTACTTTGATTATTCCTTCCCTTTCTTGGTTTTACAATCACAACAAGATGGACCTTGACTTCCTTGGCCTAAACATAACAAATAACGCTCAATTATACTCTTGGAACAATCCAAAACATTAAGCTTATACTTAAGAAGCTCATTTTGTCCATTAGTCTCATATTAGTTCCATTAATGGCCTAATGAAGCAACTATTATAATTCAAGTTCTTGGCTCTATTCTCTTGCCATATCTAGGCCTCTTGACCTCATTTAAGGTCCTTAGAGCCATCACACACTCACTTTCAAAAGCCTAGGTATATGTTGCTTCTTAAGGCTACATTATGAAAGCCATCCTCTCATCTCCCAATCTATGGGTTCTAAATTTTTTCCAAAGGTTCCTCCCACCTTTTACCATCATATGAAGTCCTAAACTAAGGCTAGAATAAATTAAAATATTCCCTAACCTATTTATCCTAGCTTGGCTGAGATTATAGGGAAAGAGAGAGCCCATGGACTTTTTGATTTTTCCTTGATGGGAGAGATACTTAGGAGGCTTCCTAAAGGTCTTAGGAACTCAAATAAACATCCACACATGCAAGAAAATTCAAGAATCAAATCAGTTTTTGCATTAGGTTCAAGAGTCTCATACTTTTCTAACTTGAATTTCATTTGGTTTCCATGTAATTTCTTTGCATTTCTCAAGTTCCCATAGCCTAAATCAATGAATTCTCATTAGTTCTTGGACAGAAACTCCTCCCTCTTGAGTGTTCTATTCTTGACCATGGCATAGGAATAAAGGGAGGAAGAAAAGGAAGGCAAGAAAGGGTTGAAATTACCTTGAATTCAAGCTTTCTTCAAGGGTGTTTCTCTTTGCATTAGCCTTCTCTTTGAGTTTCTAACTTTTCCCCTCTGGTTCAAGGCCAAAATAGAATCATATTATCCATCAAAAACATGGAAAGATGAAGCAAAGAGAGGAGAATGAAGTTTCAAAAAGAAAACTATGAATTCTTGAATTTTTCTTCCTTTTTCCCTTAATTTTTTCCTTCTTCTTTAGCCCCTCTTGGTGCGTCCCTCTCTCCAGCTCTCTTCTCTATTTTGGGAGATGCAATATGTCGGTTGGAAGAGCCTAGAGTTTGGATGCCTAATATAAGTAAGAAAAGAAGGGATTTGTTCTTCAAAAATGATGTTTACATCCTGCATACGTGGCATTTTTGTTTTAGCTCCATTTTAGCAGTTTTTTTAGAACCGTCTTTTCTATCATAAAACTTAAGTTCCCAATCTCATAAAATGGCTTTGGAATCACTCAATTTAGAGCTAAAACCTTCCCAAACAAAATGGTCAAAGTTCAAATTCACCACTGTTAGAAAACGTATACTGGAGGGGGCTTTAACTATCTCAGAGCTTCCCATGATTTTTAAAGCCTCTGAAAATCCTAGAGAACAAATTTTTCATTTAAAAAGCCCTCCTATGAGCATTCCAAAAATTGTCCAAAATTACAAAAATGTCATTATGTTTTTTGCAATTTTATTAAACTACTCCGACTTTGGTTTCCGGGCATCTTAGACCTTGGATCCTCATTTTTTAATATTTAAAATTTTACTCTAATTTTATTTGGCCTCAAATTATTCACTCTGGGGGACTTCTTTTTATATCCAGTGCATTTTGCATGTTTATGAAGAAGTCGAACATTGCATTTCTCATGTTTACAGAGGGACCAGATGTTACATTTCTCCCCCTTTTAAATAAATTTTGTTCTCAAAGTTTGGGATACACTTTTCTCTTACTCTTTTATATTCTTGCTAACTTCTCTTTTCTTTTCCTTCTTCCTAGCTCTATACGCATCTTTTAGTGATTTCACTCTTTTAAGTTTCTCTCAGCCAGGGAATTTACATTATTAGCTTCTAGTGAAAGCTCTTCTTTTCCTATACTACTAGTTCCTCTCATAAGGGAAAGAAGTTCTAACTCTAAATCATGCTCTCATGATTTTAGCCTTATCTTGGGAGAGCTTACTAATCATATCTGATTAGTCTTAACCCATTCGTAAAGGTTAACATTCTTTTTAGTGGACTCATTTACGTATCTCAGAAGGTAATTCACTTAGTACCAAATCTACCATATCGTCTCCTAATGGCTTTCCATAAGGTCTCATTACCCTTTTCTATTCATCAGAGCCATTGGAGTTATTTGTCTGTTTACTCACTTATTTAAATATATTGTCTACTATTCCTTTTTTCATACTCTTTCTTACTAGCTCATCCTATAGTCTCAAATCATATTTCTTTTTATCATAGGCCTCATATTTCAATTACTTACTAGGATTATAGCTCCTTCGAGGAGTTTCCACTTTTAATGATCCTAGTTTCTCTGTTTACTAACATATTTGCTTCTTAAGGCTAGGGCTTTTCCTTACTCCTTTTGCTCACTTACAATTGGGCATTTTATAGTCCCTCATCTCAAACTGTTTAACATAACTTGACATTCTTCATACTAGCATTGAAGAGCAATTACCACTAACTAATGTCGAACTCTGGTAGGATGCTAACTATACTCATAGTCTCAATGACTAGAGATATAGTCTACCACTTACCCTATTATGAAGACTATACTTGACCCCTTTCTAAAACATGGCTTTAGCATATAGGGATCTCTTTCTATCCCTTGGTCAAGTTAATATCTATTGGGGAGTCGTTCATCTACCTTTAGCTCAAGAAGCTACGTTCTTACTTTTCTCATCCCACACACTACACTCATCTATCAAAGAGTATAGTCAGTGGTCTAGTCTTCTGAGTATAGCCTTACTGTGTAACACCATAGATTTCTAGCTTTACCTCATGATATTTCAAAGTCTCATGCCAAGCATTTCATAAGGAGGCAAGAAAAATAGTATTAAAATATTGAGTTTTCTTGTGTTGTGCTATGCATAAATTTCTCTTTTAAAGTCCTGTGGGCCATATGGACACATGTATCACTTTATCATATTTAATTACATAGATACAACCGAGAACTTATGCAAGTGCAAGAAACACATAAAATTCTATAGTGTAGCCTCGGCCAGAATTGCATGCTTTCTGTCACAAACTTCAAAAAAGCATAATTAATTCTAAAAAATTGTAATCATGCATTCTTTACCATTTTAGAAAGCTAAAGATGTCTAAATTATACTACAAATATATCCAGGTCATGAAAAATCAAGCAAAAGATATTTGACATTTGAAAAGCACCCAAGGTCTTAGCTACCTGGGCTACTGTCACAACTTACTATCATAAATTTTATAAATTCATAACTAATTTTGAAAAAATATAAATCATGTAAATTCAGTCAATTTAAGAAGATACAGATGTTAAATTTAAGTGAAAAATATCTCTAGACCATGATAAGGCCATCTGGGAACTAAATTATGATGGAACAGTACTAAAGGTCTAGTAGCACTATTGGTACTGATAGTAAAGTTCAAAAATTCATAACTCTTTGCTCATACCTCCAAATAAGGTGATCTTGGTAGCCACAGAAAGCTTATAACCTCTAGTTTATACTTATGAAATTTCACAAGTATTGGACACCATTTGACTATCTGATGACATAAAACACAAAACTAATTATATAAACAGTACATGCACCAAAATAGCAGAAAAATCTCAAATTTGAAAATTCATAATTAATTTTATAGAGTTCTAATTTTTTTGAACTTTATCTTTCCAAAAAGCTCTCAATGAGATCTACATGGCTAATAAATTTTATGGGAATATTCATCCATTTGGTCAGTTTGTGTCATAGGTTCTAGTTTAGTCATTTTTATGGTCTCAACTAGCATCAAAGTGTCCAAATTTGCTTCCTAAGCTTGTGTGGCCACTTGAGCATGTGGGATTGCACCAAAATGACATTTTAAACATGTCTTAAAGGTGCACAAACCTAGAATTTGGAAAATCACACTGTCACCCCATGCCATACACCAATTTCCATAATGCTAATCTTACCATTCTATGTCTAATTGGCATTATAACATTCACATCACATAAATTCTCATTTGTGCATAATACCTTAGCATAATTACATATGTTCATGGGGTTATAGGTCATATACAAAATAGATTACAATATTTGCCACTCATATGGCTATAAAGAAGCAAAATCCATGCACTTTCATGTCATACTCTCATCTTTCAAGTTGTTGGCTCCCATTACCTTGTTCTCTTGGTCCACCTAACGTGTTAGACATTGGAGATGAGGGAATGAGATTCAAAGAATCCTAATAACTCATCTCCCTTTCAATCACACATAAAGTATGTAAACCAAGTCTTACAAATGCATACATGAGCATATTGACATGTGCAATCATTAAAGAGACATCTTTAATATTTGAACAAGTCATAGATACCATACATAGGTTTGCCAAGTAAGTGGATTAGCTTCACCCATTCACTTGTGGAATTTGGACTTGCCTCACCCATTTCTTTAAGAGATTTTTGACTCAACCTTATCTTAAGAGTCAACCTCACTCTTGGGAGACTCTTTACTTTGTTTCAACCAATTTTCAAGGGTTTTTAACTCATCCTCACCATGGCTAGAGGGTTCTTAGCTTCTCTACACTCAAGCAAACCCAAGCATACATA
Source organism: Erythrophleum fordii (assembly GCA_032878935.1). Classification (NCBI taxonomy): domain Eukaryota; kingdom Viridiplantae; phylum Streptophyta; class Magnoliopsida; order Fabales; family Fabaceae; genus Erythrophleum; species Erythrophleum fordii. The sequence goes on along the minus strand of JAVQMF010000054.1, from coordinate 21,311,300 downwards.
TTAGACATCATTTGAAAGCATAATATAACATCATGGCACCATGGAATAAAAGCTCATGCTAGAATACTTTTCATAGCTTAAAACACACATACACACATTCAAAGACAATGTAAGCACACATTCATGCATGAGAGAAGGTGGAGAGAGCTACCTTGCTTGCATTCACGTGACCTCACACACCCAAGAAGGTGGAGATCATTTCTTTTGGCCTAGACACATCATATGGAAGCCAATTATACTCCTAAATCAAATTCTAAGGCCACGCTTCCACTAGAAAAGCTAGGTGACTCATAAGGCTCGTTTATGGTTTCATAATACACTTAATGAAGCAACCTTAGAAAAATGTCATCTTAGCTTCATTCTCTTCATCTATTCATAATTCTTGGCTCCATTTAAACCTCTTGGAGTCATCACACAATCAATTCAAGGAGCCTAACTAGGTGTTGCTTCTTTAAGCCATATTATGGAACATATAAGGCCATCTCACTTTCTATGATTTTTAAAATTTTTCCAAGGCTTCCTCTCATACTCTCCCATCATACATGATACAAAACTAAGCTTGGAAGGAATTAAAACACTCCATAGGTCCATGAACTCTCCTTGGCCAAAGCTATGCTTCCATATGGCACCAATGGAGTTGTTTTAATTTTTTTTTACGGAAGAAGCATGTGGGAAGCTCTCTTGGTGTCTTAGGAACTCATATATACTCTTAGATAACTTAAATTACTACTAGGAAGCTTCATCTTAGCCTAGGTGCAACCAAATCCCTAAAGTCCATAACTTGCATTTTAAAGCTCCTTTTCAATTCTAGTTGTATACTCTTAATCCTTACACTCCATAACCTTTAGTTTGATTAAGAATACATCTAGAAAAACTCTCCTCCTCACTTTCTCTCTCTAGACCAAAGCTTAAATGGCTTAGAAACACAATATTTTGCAAGTGTTTCAAGTAAAGTCTTACCTTAAACTGAGCTCTCTTCGCGTAGATTATTTTCCACCAATTGTTTTCTTGGAAAGAGTTCCTTTTTGGCTTGGGTTAGACCTGAATCTTCAAGTATTCAAGAAAAGAAAACCACCATTAGAGAGCTCTTAGAGAGAGGAACAACTTTCCTAACTGGCGCAGGATGAAACGATGCCATTTACTTATCTAAACAGAAGCCTAAACTTCTTCTCTCTCTCCCCTCTTAATGTCACACCATTACTGCTCATTTTTCTGCAAATGGAAGCTTAGAGAAGGAGATGAGGTGTAATCTTACTTAAAAAGCCTCTTTTATAATTTTCAAAATAACCATTTTGCCCTTACATGCTACACATTTGTTTGCTCCATTTAGGCTCATTTTAACTTCTTTTTTAGAACCATTTTTTTCCATCATAAAATTTAGGTTCTCAATTTAGTAAAATGCCTTTCAAATTACTCAAATCAAAGCTAAAAGCTTCTCGAATGAATTAGTCAAAGTTCGGGTCAATCGACGTTGGAAAACATCTACCGAAGGGGTTTTAACTATCCTGGGACTTCCCATGGTTTTCAGGGCCTCTGAGAACCCTGGAGAACTCAAAATTTTCATTTAAAAAGCCTTCATTCGAGAATTCCAAAATTTTCTCAAAATGACAAAAATGCCCTTATATTTCGTCAACCTTTTGTTACATTTTGTTTCTTCATTCTAGCTTCTTTTTTCTTTCCATCTGAGTCTAGAATTCTCATTTTTAGGAGTCTAGAATGCTTCCCAAATTTTTTGGGACCTTAACTAAGTTATTTCAGGGGACTTACTTTTGTATCCGGTGAATTTCATTCATTTACAGAGAAACTATATGTTACGTTTCTCGCATTTTCTCTCGTTTTCAAAGAACTAGATATTACATACTGTATCTGGAGTAATAGCCTACCAGATTTAAGAGATTTCTAATCTTTGAGATAAAAACTAAGTGAAATTATACTGGTCTCTAAGACTAACTACTCTAAAAAAAACTATCTCAAGCTGTCATCTCACCAAAGAACTACTATGCTGTAATTATGGGCTTCTGTAACTCTGTGGGATCTACTATAACCCCTGGGTCTACTGTGATTCCTCAAAGCCCTGCTAAGGTCTACTGTGACCCACTATACTATACTAGGATCTACTATGATCCATCTCTGAGAGACGTCAAAGCCTAAGATTGCTGTATCTAAACATAAAACACATGTTCACTAAGTCTGGTTACTATCGCTCATAATCTCTAAGACTCAACTCAGATATTTGTCATACTTTTCATGTGAAGTGGGTTTTGTGTCATCAGTTTCTCTATGATCCCATCATATTAATACCCAGGAGTACTATAACTTTCATTTATCACTTCTTATAGGATCTTTAGGTTCCCATTTCAGCCCTTTCACTCAGGCTTCCCTTCTTTCTTTCTTTCTTTCTTTACTTTTACTAGCTTACTGTACTTAATCCATACTCATTCTGTTCTTTCTCTCATATCCTACACTTTCAGACTATGCTCGCATTTTGCTTTTGAGTGCCTTTAGCACCAAGGCATCTTATACATTACGTGTGCCTGACATCTCTCGCAAGATAGAGATTATACAATGGTTTCTTTTCATGTTGTTTAATTATATCATAAGGGACTCACACGATACATAATGAACTCGTGCTAGCTAAATCTGAACGTTCTATACTGCTAGCACATTCTCTTTTACATTATTATTTACTAGAGATTCCTTTCTACATGCTTTTCTTACTATTCTAATATTAGTAGAATCCCTTCACTTCTCTTTTTTGATTTATCTCATCATTTAACAAATTAAGATACTCTTCGATTATCGGGATACTTTTTACGATTGATGCCATTGTTTGCTACCCACTTAAGTCACATTACTACTGGGTTAGCCAAACCCAATATTATGTAACTGTTGTTGCAAGCAAACCATAACATCAAATATTAATACACAGGTGCATCGTGACTGAGTTCAAAGCCACTATCGCCAGCATATTATAAGTTTCCTAATAATCTAAAGTATTCATCTATTATTTTTCTTTATTTATCTTATTTCTATAGGAAACTCAAGGAAAAGAAGACTCTTCCTCTACTTTCTTATGAAATTTTTTGCTTTATCTCAAGGTCACTTTACATTACCCGGTTGTCTCTGTTTCGGGCATCATCATGCTAATTGAACATCTATACCAAGGACAATCGTGTTTTCTCAAGCACTCAACACATCAACTGGATATCTATTTTCAATCTAATATGTCCTTGGCCTGAGCATCCTTACATACTCTCTCCTTTCTACTTTCATTATCCTTTTGCTTAGGTAGGAGGATGCTCTATTACTCAATTTGGAAGTAAAACCTTCTCGAACAAAATGGTCAAAGTTCAGGTTTACCGCCATTGGAAAACGTATACTAGAGGGGCTTTAACTATCTTCCCATAATTTTCAGGTCCTCTAAGAACCCTGGAGAGCTCAAATTTTCCATTTAAAAAGCCCTCCTATGACCATTTCAAAAATTGTCTAAAATTACAAAAATGCCATTATATTTTTGGCTATTTTATTGAACTACTCCAACTCTAGTTTCCAAGCATCTTAGACCTTGAATCCTCATTTTCTAATATTTAAAATTTTATCCTAATTTCATTTGATCTCAAATCATTCACTCTGAGGGACTTCCTTTTATAACCGATGCATTTTGCATGTTTATGGAGAAACCGAACATCACATTTCTCACATTTACGGAGGGACCAGATGTTACACTTTTCTTTCCTTCTTAACTCCCTTCTTGTCCATCCTTCACAGCTAGTCTCCTCTATTTTGGGCAGAAGCTAGGTCGGTTAAAGTGAGGAGAAGAGCGGGACGTGGTATATATAGTAAGGGGATTCATTAAAAGCTTTTTTAAAATTTTAATTTTGTCATCTTTCTTGATTTCTTTCATTTGGATTCATTTCAACTCTTTTTTAAGAACCATTTTTTCTATCATAAAATTAAGGTCCTCTAACTTATAAAATTTCTTTGATTTCACTCAAATTGAATTAAAAACCTTCCTAAACAAACTGGTTAAAGTTCGAGTCAACAGACGTCCTAAAACGTAAATCGGAGGGGTTTGAACCATTCTAGAGGTTCTTATGATTTTTAGGGTCTCTAAGAACCCCAAAACACTCATTTTTTTTCATTTAAAGATCCCTCCTTTAAATTTTCTAAAAAGTTTTCAAAATTACAAAAATACCACTACCTTTCTTTTAATTTTATTTAGTTACTCGGACTCCGATTTCTGGGCATCTTAAGTTTTGGATCCTCATTTTTCATTATTTAAATTTTTTTCCTAATCTCATTTGACCTTAAATCTTTCTATTTAGGAGACTCTTTTATATCTGACTCATTTGTAATAGTTTTAAGAAAATCGAGCATTACATAAGGCAGTGTTTTGTTTGTTTTATATGTTGTCTCTTTTTAGTAATTTATAAGATTTGCTATAGCTTCTATATTGTTGATTTTCATTATTATATTTTACAATTTATGAATTAGGGAGTCTCTTTACCCAATTTTGGTTTTATTAGAGGGTAAGGGATTGGTTTTATATTAATTTAAATTTTGGGAAATTTTAAAATTTGCTATGGATATAATTGTGATATTTTTGCAAATTTTCATTAAAATTTTTCTAAGACATTTTTGAACCTCCCTTTGTATTTTAAATTCTATTGAATAATTGCCTATTTATGTGTTTTTTTTTCTAGTGATTAGCTGGATTCTGATGAGGAATATAATTGCTTTATAATGTATGTTAGGTAGGAACATTGTTACATCTTAATATATCTCATATTCTTAATACAAATATATGTCCATTTGTAGCACAAATGAATACAACCAAACTTTTAATAGTAGAATTTTGGTTCTAACTACCACAAAGGGACTTCTAATACCTAGAAATGGTATTCTTTCCAATTTTAATTCATAAGTCATACATATATATTTAGTCTTATCAAATGGATCATGTATATAAATACCACATGCATAAAGGAAGCAATTTGCCTATATTGTGCATAGTCACATATTATGGTACAAATTTCAAAAATTCATAACTTGAACTACAAAATTCCAATTAAGGCAAACTAGGTGTCATTTTAAAGCTTATGATATGAACTTTCTACTATAAAAATTTTGAGTTAAATTGAATCTATTTCATCCCTCAATGAACATAAAAATTAGATCAGAAATAGATTAATAGTACTAATGCCATGACAACTTTTTTAGGCCAATTCTAGAAGTTTGCCAAATATTTTATAGACCTCTAAAAATTACAAACTTTAACTCTATAGAAAGCTCTAAATGTCTTATAAATGCTTGCCAAATTTCAATCCTAATTTTAGTTATTAAGATATTAAATGTAGAAGGATATTTTATGGCTTAAATAGTTAAAATTTTGGTTTCAAAATGCACCAAATGAGCTCTAAAATGCCATCTCTTGCCATGAGCAAATTTCAATCCATATATGTATCATATATAAATGGTTCATCACATGAAATTTGTCTTGCAACTAAAAATCACCATTCCACATCAAGACATGTACATAAACTCATTGGATTTCTATGTCCTAAACTATATTCCAATATCTTATACATGCATCTAATAGTAATACATTTATGGTCTAACACTTTTACATATGTTGTCATTTGTCATATTGATGATGCCTTAGTCACTTAAGTACTCAATTAAACTAAAATTGATTTAATATGGTATAGGTCAACCCTAGGTCATTCTTCCCAAAGAGCAATTTAAGGGTTAGTTAGATTGAACTTAGGTGATTATTTGATGCTTAAAATATTATGCAAATTCTAGAAAATTATCTCTATGGTAAATGCAAAATTAATTGAACTAACTGCATGCAAATGGGGGGTTTTGAATTAAGAAATTAAACTTCAACTAAAAGAGAAAAACTAAACAAGTAATTAAACTAGACTACTCTAAATTGAAATTAAAATGATTGTGAAAATACAAAGAAAAAATAGGAGGCAACCAAGGTTTTGCAAGGGGGTTTTAGCTCTCATCACTCACCAAGGATTAATTGAGACCAAGGGAAGTGATTAGATAGTAGATCAATGAATTTAATTAACTTAATCCAAGGATAGGAAACCCTAAGTTCAAATGTACACCACTTGACTTAACTAGGAAACCCTTAGCTAATTCAAGTAATTTGCAAGTAATTAAGCCAATTAAACTCATCAAATCCTTCAACAATTGTATTCAATTAATTCTGAAAAATTTGGTTTTAATTACCTAATTGAACAATTAAGTAATTATACTACCTAATTCAACAATCAAATAGTGCAAGAGACCAAGATATGCAATTAAAATCATAATATTAATCAAATTAATACAAGAGAACTCAAACATCAATCTAATCAACATTATAAGATCTAAAAACTAAAATTTCAGTAGCTACAAAACATAATTACAATCCCAAATAACACCAATTCCAATTACAATCCAAGATAAAATCATTGTCCAACCTAAAACTAGGTCTCAACATTAAATCCACATAGAAATTCCTAAAACTAGAAAATTTCTAAGTCCTTGAAATTGAAAGAAGACAAGGTTGGAAGAAAAAAAACTCCCCAATGGTCTTCAATCCATTTAGTTCAAGAGTTCAAGCCTTCCTTCTCATGCTCCACCTTGGTGCCACCCTTCTTTAAGCTTCCATGGAATTGGTGCCTCTACACTTCTTCAAACTCTTTGCCATGATGAGATAATGAAGGAGAATAGTGTTGAATGATGGTAGTTCAGCGTCCTCTCCTTACTGAAGTCCAGAAAAGGAGAATTGAATAAACTTCCAAGTGTCCTGTGCATCAAGTCCGAAAAGAAAATTGAAGAACAATGGTCAAAGGGAAAGAAGGAGTGGTCGTCCGTCTCTGTGTGATGTCTAGAAAGGAGAAATGAAATATATAAAGGAGTAGCAGTTCGTCCCTCCTGGCATCCTCCTCACATCAAGTCCGAAAAGAAAATTGAAGAACAATAAACTCCTTCTCCTAGGCGCAGCGTCTCCTCTCGTGCAGTACGAAGACCCCCCTGCTGCGTCTCTCCGCTGAAGTCCAAAAAGGCCAAGAATGTGAATGAAGAATCAGCCAATCATTCTCCAAGGCACACCTCCCACTACATTGACTCTTCCACAAGTGCGCCTCCCTAATCAATTTCCCAAAAGCTCCAGCCGAATAAATAAGCAGTAATACGTCTCTCCCTACAGGTCTGCTAGCTGCTCCCATAAGAAAAGAAATTAAAACCTAATATCTTGTTTACAAAAATTGCCATTATCAAGTAATTAATAAAAATAAAAATTCTGCTCCAATCTTGACCCTTGATCCATTTTAAATCTTTAATTCACTTGCCCAAAAATTATCTTCACCATTGATTCCTAATTTAACTCCAAAAATCTGCACAAATTTAATAGCTGTTTTAAAGATTAGAAATATTCAATCCCTCAAAGAAATATGAAAAATAAAATATTATCAATTTAAATCCAAAAATTCTCCTAATTAATTCAAAATTATATTATTTTCCAAAATTGACCAGAAATTCAAATATTATATAATAAATCCATTTAAGCTCAAATTAATCATTAAAAACAATAATAAATGTGGGTAAAAATATATAAAAGTTAGCACTTATCACATATCTAATATGTTATAAATTCTTAGGTGTTAAAAGAAATATTAATGATCATGATAATAAGAAACTAGAAGTTCAAATAAGATAAAAGGAAAGAGTAGAAAAAGAACAAAAACAAAGTCAAACTGGCTAAACAAAGTAAACCAACATACTAGTAGTAAAATCGTAATTTTTAGCAACATTTTATAAACTAAAAAAAATGAATTTTAAATGTCAAAATTAAGCTCATTAGGGGTTGAAAAGGTCCTAAAAATCATAAGGACCGTCATAATGATTAAATCCCTGACGGTGTATAGTTTCGGATTTTGGTTGATCATAACATTAACTAAGCTTTTTCAGACTATTTTAAATCTTAGAAATTCCAAAGCAATTATTTTTAATAAACTAGAGAGTCTAAATTCTATAATGGAAAAGACAGTTTTCAAAAAGGATACAAGATAAGCAAAACGGAAGGGTTAAAGTATAAGAACATAAGTGACATTTTAGAAATCATTTAAAATATCCACCTTTTTCTTTTTAAAGAGTCATGCCACCTTCTTTAACCTTTCAAACTGACTTGAAGTAGCTCTGAACTAGACCAAATATGGCATGAAAAATGGGAGGAGAGAGAAGGGAAAAGTAAGCTAAAAAGGTAGGTTTATGTGCCAAATTTCATGCTTTGCTAGTTAGAAACCTTCTTCTCCTCTTTAAACTCTTTCTATTAATGGCTTTAGTTTCTTGAAAGGATGAGTTTGGTGGCTAACCACTTAAGGAGAAGAGGACACAAGAATCTTTATATAATAAGCTTTCAAACAAGGTATGACATAAACCAAGAACTTGCCATTTCCTTGATCATTTTTTCCTTCTTCATTTTGGCTAAAGAGAGACATAAGAGGGAGCTCTTGTTTGATGAAAAATTTGATAGGAATAAGGGCTTAGAAGTGTGGAGACTTAGATTGGGCGAAAAAGATAGCCTAAAAAGTTGTAGTAAGCCACCTAGGGTTCCAAAGGAATTATGGGAGATGTAAAACCCTAAGAAGACGTTTTGAACTATCTAAGACCAAGATTGAATTAGAAAAGAGTCTAGGAAGTTATTTTATAAGTTCCAAGGTTTTAGATGGTCTAGATATGATATATACATACTAATGGAACCACTAGAATGAATATAGGGGCCTTATTTTGAAAGATGAAAATTTAGGGTTTAAGAAAGCCTAATAAAGTAATTTAGTGTCAGCTATATTTTAACTTGTATATGATGGCCCTATTAAGTTCCATTAGAGTCATATGGCTTATGAAAAGTGAGATTTTGAGGCCTAAAGGTTGAATTATAAGAGTTCCCTCTTAAGGCACTTGAATTAGCTTAAACTACCTTACAAGCTCTAATGAGTTTATGTAGTAATGAAATGAGATTGACTAAGTTCTAATGGGTTGCCTTGCATCTAAATTGATGCATTTTAGGTTGAGTTAGTGCAATTTCACTTTAGGTGTGTTGAATCTAAGGAAGATAGGTCAATGACCAAAGAAAAAAAAAGATTATGAGAGTTAGTGGTGGCTTGAGGTTCATAACTCCATAAGGTATTTATCTTTTTCTATCTTGCATGCAATTGAATGTATGTATGAATTGAGATGCTTATATGCTTGGTTGTTTCATGATTTAATGAGCTATGATTTGAATTGGCTTCTATCATGAGTTTTATTCATGTATGATATTATATTTAGCTTCTAACTCCTTATGATAGGAAATTGAATGCAATAGTTCTTCCTTAGTCCAGAGCTGAGTCTAGTTGAGCCTAGCTAGTGTGTTTGATGACATGGCTAGGTTAGAATTGAAGTTTCATGCTAAACTTTATGTTTGTGATGCATATGACCTATATATTTTCATTTCATTATTTGCATTCATTGTATGTATTGATGTGGAATGAAATTTGCTACTGAGATTATATAACACCTTAACCTTTACCTTTCCTATTTCAATAATGATGCATAGCTTCATTCACTTTACATGAAAAGTAACATATTTAATGGTATTTGATTTAGTAACGTAAGGCCCTATTTATTCATTTTATACTTCATAGACCATATGAACTCATCAATATCATTCTCCATCCATAACATATCCATACAAGTCAAAAACATCACATTCCATCTCATACATCTCGGATTGGAAACCATGCATCAGAAAAATGGAAGATGCTGTCAGGTTGGCATGTCCAAATTTCTAATATAAATTTTAAAAATTTATAACTAATTCTAAAAAAATTCTAAATCATGCATATGATAGCTTTCTAGAAATATCTAGATGTTAACTAATGACTAAAAATAATTCTAGACCAAAAGAGAAGCATTTAGCTCAAAAAAATTGATAGAACAGTACCAAAGGTCGAGCTGCATTTCTAGTACTATCATATAACTTTAAAAATTCAGTTATCCCTCTATAGACCTCCAATTGAGTTTCTTTTAGTGCTATGGAAAGATTATCATGTCTAGTTTATACTTGTAAAATTTCATGAGTATTGGATTTGACCTTTAGATGATATAGAGGAAGAAACTGATCATATGAATAGTGTTGTTACCATTTCTACAAAATTTTTTTAACTTTGAAAAATCATAATAAATTCTCTAGAGTTCCAAATTTTGTACTCTTTACTCTATGAAAGGTTCTAGATAAGACCTACTTGCTGGAAAAATTTCATGCAAAAACTCACTCATTTGGTTAGATTTTAGTTCAGCTCACAAATTAGTCAATTTTGAAATCTAAAATGGGTTCTTAAGGTACCAAAAGACCTTCTAATCCATCCATAGCCACTTGGGCTCATCCAAAAGCACATTTATAGCCTATGAAAGTATGCCAAAGGGTTCAAATCATCATGGACCTAATTCTCACTATGCTACTTGCACTTATATACATGCATATAAAGGCTTTTTGGTGGCAAAAACATACATACTCATTCATATGGTTCTAAAATTAGTACATACATCATCATTATATATATTTGGACATGTTTAAGTGTCCACATCATATATACATCATGTGATTATATCATTTAACATCAATATATCAACACAATGGTTAAATAACAAAGCCTTTGTTAAAGTCTTGGTTTTCAAAATTGTTAGCCCTTATTTCTTGGGCCACTTGGTTTACCTAGACATGGTTAAATATTTATGGGGGGAAGAGTGAGATTCCAAGAATCCCAATAGCTCTTTACTCTTTCAAACATACATAATAGATGCTAAAACATGTCAAAGAATGCATGTATGACCTTTAATTTACTAGTGAACATACATAAAGCATTTTCTATGTTCAAGAAACTCATACACATCAAATATAGGCTCTAAAGGGCATTGGTCTAGCCTTACCCATTTTTCTTGAGATTTTTAGATTTGCCTCACCCATTTTCAAGTGACTTTTAACTAAGCCTCACTCTTCTTAAGACTTTTGGCTCTGTCTCACCTAAATCCTAGAGACTTTTAGCACAACCATACCCATCCAAGCCATAAAGCATTTATAAACTCATTTCAAAGAATATAATGGTACCATAACATGTAAGTAATAGCTAGAAACATATTTCATAGTTTAAACATACACACAAACACTCAAAGATAAGCAAACATCTAAGGCATGCATATGAGAAAGGTTAGAGAGCTATCTTGAAGCAAGAAAGCAAACTTTTTCCTTGATTTTTCTTCCTCTCTCTCAGCCACACACTTGTAATGAGGTGGAGCTTGATTCTTTTAGCCTTGACACATCAAATGTGACACAATTACATCATTGGAACAAGTTTTGGCATCACACACACTCTATGTGAAGCTACTTTATTCTATGGCTCAATTATGGTTCCATACAAGACCTAAGGAAGCAACTAGGGGAATTCATGATCTTGGCTCCATTTTCTCCTTCAATCTAAGTCTCTTAACTCCATTTAAATTCTTTGGAGTCATCAAATTTTCATTTTAAGGAGCCTAGCTATAAATTCCTTCTTTATATCTCATTATAGAGCCTACACCTCCATCTCACAAACTAAAGCTTCTAAATTTTTTCTAAGGCTTTCTTTCATGTTCTTCTATCATATCTAGTCCCATTCTATCCTTAGAAAAATTTAAAACACTCTCTAAGTACAAGAACCATGTTTGGCCAAGACAAGCATAAGGTTTTAGACCCATGGAGCTTACTTTATTTTCTTGAAGGGAATGGCACTTATGAGGCTTTGTAGATGTCTTGAGGACTCATATATAATCTTAGATAACTTGAATTATAACTAGGAAGCTTCATACATGTCAAGGTGTAAGTAAATCCCTAGCTTTTTGCAACTTTAATTCTAATGCTTTTCTTTAGAACTTCATTGCATTCTCTAGTTTCTTACATTCTAAAACCTAGGTTTCTTGATTGGTCTTAGTCAAAAATTAATCCCTTCTACATGCTCTCTACTTGGCCGAACAACACACAAGAGAGAACCACAAGAAGAAAGTAAGAAAGGCAAAGGAAGTTACCTTGATTCAAGCCTTTTCCAAGAGCCCTTTCCTTTGCTATAGGCTTTTCCTTGAAATTCTAATCTCCTCCCTCTGAAATAGACCCAAAATAGTCTTAAATTAAATACCAAGACCATAGAAAGAAAGAGGAGAAGGAGGAGAATAACAATTGCGAAGGAAGAACCATGAAAAACCTTAATTTTCTCACCTTTTTCCTAGGCTGTTCTCCCTCCTAAGCTCTTCTCCTTGTGCATTAGTTACTGTTGGTCTCTCCTCTATTTTAGGTAGAAACTAGGCCAGTTAAAAGGAGGAGCAAGAGTGGGATGCTATATAAGAACAAAGAGCTTCTTAAATTTTTTTTAAAAATTTCTATTTATGTCTCATTTTCTTGGCTCTAGCTTTTTAGATTTATTTCAATTCCTTTTCTAAAACCGTCTTTTCTATCATAAAATTTAGGTTCTCTAACTTATAAAATGGCTTTGGAATCATTCAAATTGGATTCAAAACCTTTCTGAATGAAAAGGTCAAAGTTCATGTCAACCCATGTTCAAAAACATACACCGACGGCATTTGAACCACTCCAGGGATTTCTATGGTTTTTAGGGCCTTTAAGAATCTCCAAAAACTCAAATTTTCCATTTAAAAATTTCTCTTTTGAGTTTTCCAAAAGTGCTCATATTTACGAAAATATCATTATGCTTTTGGTAATTTTATTGAACTACTCTGGCTTTAGTTTTCGAGCATCTTAAACCTTGTATCCTTATTTTTTATATTTTTATATTATTGCCCTAATTTTATTTAGCTTCAAATCATTCATTTTAAGGGACTTTCTTTTATATCTAGCTCATTTCTGTCATTTTTATAAAAACTGGATGCTACAGATTCTTTTAAGAATCTTACCCTATCCATCTCCCACTAACCACGACTTGTTTTTCAAGCAAGGAGAAAGAATTCGATAAGAGTTAAAACTCTTAAAAATGATGTAATAGGAAGTTTTTTGTAGTGTGCATGTATTTATGTATATTATGGAACTAAATGAATAGCAACATAGTGTATACTATGATCATATGTAGTTAGCATCTCATGTACAAAGATTATAAATATGTGTATGACATTTTGATGTAAATACAAATGTATGGAATTTGATTGACTATGTTGTGTGCAACACCATAAATTCTAACTCATTTCATGACATTCATAAGTTTCACATCATCAATTCCATGAGAGCATATGAAAAGGGAATGAAAATAATGGGTTTCTTTTCATTGCACCGTATTTAAAAGAATTGCAATCTAAGTCACGTGGACCGTGTGAGCTCATACTATATATTTTCATATTTAATTACATCAATACAACTCATTTGCATCATAAAATCCTGCCCACATCTCATGGAAACTGAAATGAAGCTTAAAATAACCAAGTGTATTTTTAGCCAGATTTACTCTCTTTTCTGACCAAACTTTGAAAAATCATAACTAATTCTAAAAAAATTAAAATCATGGAATCTTAGCCATTCTAGGAAGCTACAGGTGTCTATTTCAAAGTAAAAATATGCCCAGACCATAAAATTCATCACAGAGGATGTTTGACATCTAAAATGGTCCATAGGTCAGACTGCATTCTGGAACTGTTACAAAATTCTGCAGAAAAATTTGAAAATATCCAATTAATTCCACAAACATCCAATCCATGCAAATGATACCATTCTAGAAAGTTGTGGAAGTTAACTAGAGAGAAAAAATATCTCCAAACCAGTTCATTAAGCCCAAACCTCAGAATTTAATGAAACAGTAACTCAGGTCATGCAAAATTCCTAATACTGGATAGAATGTTCAAAATTTCATATCTCCATCTCTAGACCTCTAAATGAGGTGCTTCTAGTTGGAACGAGTGACTGTGAATTTCTAGGCTTTTTGTGCAAAATTTTATGGTAATTGGACATCATTTGGGCTCCATGTGATAGAATTCTTTTTCGGACCAAATGAATACTGTAGCAAACCAAAATAAAAAAAATTGCTAACTTTAAAAAATCATCAAATATTCTGTAGACCTCCAAAAATTATGGTCTTTAGCTTCTCAAAAAGCTCTCAACAAGCTCTAAATTTTTACCAAATCTTAGATCAAAAAGAGCTCATTTGGCTAAAAATTGATATAGAGTTCTACAATGGTCATTTTTAGCTCCATATAGGGTACCAAAGTGACCAAATGGTTTTTCCTTGGCCTTGGCACCTTTTGGGCAAGTCTAAAAGCACATTTAAGACTTGTGTGAGCTGCCCAAATGATTCCAAATCTCGTGTATCTCATTTTGGCCACTTAACCCACACTTATGCACATTTACATCAAATTTCCAAATTGCATACTTTGGCATTACATACTCAAATTCTATTCTAGAGTTCATACATCATATCCATACATTTATACAGCATATAATATCATATTTACACATGTCTCAAGGGTCATAGACCATTTACAACACAATATACATCATGAAGCATCATTATGGTTCCAAAAAAAGAAAAGCTAGGCATATGGTTGTCAATCTCCTTTCTTCAATGTTGTTGGCTCCCATTACCATAGCCACTTGGTCCACCTAGCATATTAGATCATTGGAGAGGAGGGAATAAGATTCAAAGAATCCTAATAACTCATCTCCCTTTCAATCATACATAATATATGTAAAGCAAGCCTTAAAAATGCATGCATGGACGTAATACAAATCATGAGCATTCAAGAAGCAAGCTTAGCATGTGAACAAGTCATACAAGATATTCAAGAGCTCACCAAGTGTTTGGATTGGTGTCACACTCCTCCTCATGGATTTTGGACTTGCCTCACCCATTCTTTGAGAGCTTTGGACTCAACCATACTCTTGGGAGCCCACTTTGCTCTTGGAAGACTCTTTACTTTGTCTCAATCAAGCTCAAGGGTTCTTGGCTCATCCTCACCATGGTGAAGAGTTCTTGGCCTCTCCACACTCAAACAAACTCAAACAAATATCATGTACTCATTTGGAAGCATAACATGACATTAAGATTCATGGCATATAAAGTCATGCTAGCATACTTTCCATAGCTTGAAAATACACATACACACATTCTAAAACAAGCTAAATACACATCCATGCATGAGAGAAGGTGGAGAGAGCTACCTTGCACACAATCACACATTTTTTCCTTAGATTTCAAGCCTCCTCTTTCGGCCACACACCCACAAATTTGTGGAGATGGTTTCTCTTAGTCTAGATACAATTTATGAAAGCCAATTAGGGTTATGAAACAATCTCTAAGCCTATACAACTTGGTTAAACACTAGATTGCTCTATAACCCCCATTATGGTCCATAAATGCACCTAATGAAGCAACACCCCTCAAAAAAATTTTAGGCCTCATTCTTTCTTTTCAAATATGATTCTTGACTCCTTTTAAGCCTCTTGGAGTCATCACACCATTAAAACAAAGGGCCTAACATCATGTTGCTTCTTTAGATCATAATATGGAACTTAAGACACCAAATCAATTTCTATGTGTTCTAAATTTTTTCAAAGGCCTTCCTTCATTTTCATTCATCAAATATGACTCAAGAATGGCCTTAGAAAAATTTAAAACTCTCCCTAGCTATAAGAACATGGTTTGGCAGAGACTATGCATGGTTTAGGGTTCCTTGGAGTGTGCTTTGTTTTCTTGAAGAAAGAAGCTTGTGGAAAGCATCTTAGGAGCTCATTTAAACTCTTAATTAGGCCTAGAAATTGTGACACCTTAATCTACTACCGCTACCTAGCCTCTCACCTGGCTCGGTTCCATATGATTTCCAAAGAATCAACACTATTCCGTGACATTTTTATGCTAGGAATCGAGGTTTCATACACTCGTCTTTTGCCCCGTGGGTCCTGTGAACCCATCTTTTATATTCTCCACTCAAACTACACTTATACAACTTATACATAGCATAAAACAAACCATAAGCCACGGGTATGGAGCCAAAAACCAGAAAATGCACTTTTCTCATTTGTGCCCAAAAGTCTTATTTTGGCTCTAACTTTGGAAAATCATAACTAATTGTAGAAAAATGATAATCTGGTAAACTTTAGCTTTTTGGAAAGTTCTAAGTGTTAAATTTACACTAAAAATCATTCTCAATCAAAATCTCAGCATTTGGACCATGTTTGACATCAAAAATGGGAAGGAGGTCCGACTGTCACTGTTTCTGGCCCAAGTTACTGTCATGAACTTCAGAAATTCATAATTAAATCCACAAAAATCCAATCTAGGTGCACTATACCAATTTGGAAAGCTACAGATGTCTACTAGAAGAAAAAAATAAGTCCAGATCAGTTAAGTAACCCCTACACCCCAAAAACTGATGGAACAGTGATGGGGGTCAGGAGAGCTCCCTGATGCTGATACAGAACTTCAGAAGGTTCAATCTCTCTCTACAGACCTCAGATTTGGGTGATTCTAGTTGGTACAGGTCACTTTAGTTTTCTACTTTATGTGTATAAAATTTCATAACATTTGGCTACCGTTTGGTCTATGTAGGACATAGATTTCATTTCTACCCTATAGAAACAGTACATGACCAAACTACCATATTTTTTCCAACTTCAACAATTCACCAAATATTCTCTAGACCTCCGAATATTACCCACTTTAGCTTCTCAAGAAGCTTTCTACAAACTCTAGAGGCACGCCAAATTTCATGGCAAGAGGAGCTCATCCGGTCATACTTTGACGGAGCTCACAAATTTACCGGTTTTGGCACCCAAGAGGTCCAAAATGGGTCCAAATGGCCTCTCACACATTCTAGCCACTCATGGATAAGTTTAAAAGCATAAAATTAGGATATATAACAAGTCCATGTGGTCCAAAATAACATACATTCCAATCTCGCTATGCTACGGTCAAATTTACACTACTTCATTCATTCAACAAAAGAGGCAAAGCCCTCATTTCCATTACTTTGGCTATAAACATAGTTCATACATCATCTTTTCATACATATACACATGTTACAACCTTTACATCTCAAAAATAGTGGGCGCATGTTCATTATGGCACCACTTTACATCAAAATATCCAAAAGAAAGTAATATCTAACTAAGCATGCCTCTAGGCTCCTTGGTGTGTGCTCAGTTCTCCTTGAGCTTCACCTAGCATATTACGTTGGGAGGGGAAGGGGTGAGATTCAGGGAATCTCAGTAGCTCATGCACTCAATCAAGTAAGCAATCAAGGCATATAACAAGTCAAAGCATGTGAATAAGCATTTAGCCATTCTCAAACATCCAACACACATTGTACATGCTATGGAAATTACAACAATACCAAAAATGGGCTCTAGGGACTTTTGGTCTAGCCTCACCCGAGTTTAAGGACTTTTGGATAGCCTCACCCGAGTTTAAAGACTTTTGACTTGGCCTCACTTGTTTGAGACTTTTGGCCTTGTCTCACCTATCTCAAGGGACTTTCGGCTTCACCTCACCCATCTTAAGGGACTTTCGGCACTACCTCACCCGAGCAAATCTCATATTTCAATACACAAACATATTGGCATTCAATGCATCAAAGCAATAGCATATGGCATATTCCATACAACAAGCATATACATAAACATACAATGACTATTACATCCAAGAATGCAACAAGAAAGAGTGGGAAAAGAGAGCTACCTTATGAGCCAAAGCCAACACTAACTTTTCCTTTCAATTTCTCCTCTCCCTCCTTAGGTTCACAATCACACCTTGATGGAGGTGTTTCTCTTGAGCCTAGACACACAAAAGCATGCAATTACTCTCTTAGAATGTAATCTTTCAGATCAAACTCTCTTATCATATCAGGACCTAGAGTTCTCTCTCTCTCTCTAGAATGCCATCAACCCTTTCTCTCTCTCAAGCTCCCATGGTAGTGGAAAACAACATTTTCAATGAAAACATAAGGATTCAAAGGTGTTTTCCACTTTCCTTCTTCTGACCCATGCCCAAAATCCATCCATTTTCACAAACAAAACCGTAGAAAGAGAGGGCAAAGAGAGGGGATCAAAGTTCTAAGAAGAAATAGGAGAAGTTTCCTTACCTTTCCCTTGCTCTTCCTCCTTCTCTTGATCTCTTTCACTCTCCATGCCTCTTTTCTCTCCTTGGGTCGAAGTCTAGGGCAGATATGAGAGAAGAAATGAGTTTGGGCGTTTAATGAAGTCTAATTCTCGCTATTTACTCTCTTCCGGACTGACCCTCGCTACGGCGAATATTAACCCTCGCTACGGCGAATATTAACTTTCGCTATTGCGAGAAGACATTCTCGCGACAGTGAGGCCTTTTCTCGCTATTGCGAGAAGACTTAGCACAGTTTCTGGACTTCGAAAATTTCTAGCTTTCTACTTTCTTTCTTTCCCTTTTCTTTTCTTTTTCCCGGTTGTTACAGAAATCATCATATGAAATCATATTTTGGAAGGTGTACACAAAACCCTAGAATTTGCATCTTGAAATCTAATAATTTTTTGTTAATTCCCTTTGCATATTCTTAATCTTCACACCTTTTTTACTTAGATTCATGATTGGTTCTACCTAAAAATCATCTCCTCCTTGGGTTTTCCCAAGTGGGGCGAAATGGTGGAGAAGGGAACCAAAGATGGCAACCATAAGAAGAGAAATTACTTTGTTTTCTTGCTTTTTCTCACTTGAATCTTGTGTTCTTTGAGCTCCTCTCTTCAAATCCGAATTTTTCCCTCAATTTCTCCTCTAAAATAGATCCATATACTTCATTATAATTATAAGAAATAAAGGAGAATGAAGGAAAAGAGGTTTGGAAGAGAAAGAGCATGAAAAACCATGAAAATCCATACCTTTCTACCTTGAATTTCTCCTCCTTTTCTTCCTCTTCTTGTACGCCTCAACCCCTAGGGTTTTCCTCTAGTTTTGGGCAGAACATGGTCGTTCATAATGAAGGGAGAAGAAGGTGCATCATATATATAGGTGGGAGTAAGTTACACTTTTCAAAAATTCCTATTTTACCCTTCATTTTTGGCATTTTTGTTTCTCCTTCGTTTTAGCTCCTTTTTTAAAACAATCTTTTCCATTATGAAATATAGGTTCCTAATTTAGTAAAATGCCTTTAGAACCACTCAAATTGGAGCTAAAACCTTCCTGAATGAATCCGTCAAAGTTCGGGCACACCGACATTGAAAAACATCCACCAGAGGGGTTTTAACTGTCCCGGGGCTTTCCATGGTTTTCAGGGCTTCTGATAACTTTGGAGAACAATAAAACTTTCATTTAAAAATCCATCCTGTGTGAATTTCAAAATTTGTTCAAAATTACGAAAATACCATTACGTTTCGTAAGCTTTTCGTAAGAAATTGTTTCTTTATTCTAACTTTGTTTTTCTTTCAGTCTGAGCTTGGGATTCTCATTTTTAGGAGTCTAGAATACTTCCCAAATTTTTTGGGACCTTAACTACATCATCTCAGGGGACTTTCTCTTATATCTGGTGAGTTTCATTCGTTAATGGAGAAACTGTACGTTACGTTTCTCACGTTTTCTTTTGTTTTCAGAGAACCGGATGTTACATTGTGTATCATAGGCTCCACATGCAATATAGGATGTGAGATAGTGATTTTTAATAACTAGGCTTATTCTATATAATGGTTCTTTATGGAAATGAAGCATGAATATAATAAAATTTGTTCAGAACATGAGATTGCAATTTAGGAGCTAAATAGACTATTTTAAAACTAAATTTTAGTCTAAATGAGTCATAAATTACAACCTTATCCTTAATACCCCAAATGACCTAATTTTGAGCTAAAATTTAGTGGACTCCTTGAGAATTTATAGAGTTTTCCAACAGGCTAAATATAGTATGTTTTTTACCTCTATAAAATATTTGAAGAATTTTTTAATCTAGTCTAAAATTATAGAATTATATAGTTATTATTCATACTATCATGGTTTTGATTTTTATGTCTTTTTAGGGGTCAAATGAATTCATTTTTACTTAAAATGTTTATAATATAAAGTTTAGATCATAAGCTTTTTGTAGATGTTATAACATGGTTTACATAGCTAATTCATATCAATTCCCTCGTAAACCGATAGAAATACAATTGTTACAAAACTTTTAGCAGTGGTTTTTAGCCCGTTTCTATGCCAAATGAGCCTCTAGGGGTCCAAATTTGATTTTCTTACCATTTTAATTTCTAAAATCCATAGACACATTTGTTTTACTCGATATGATCATCAACTAAAGCCTAAATGCATAAGGGAATCATAGAGCCCAAATTGACCTCCTTTGTCATATTATGTGTCAAACTTCAATAATTCATAACTTGAATTATGTAACTATGATTTATACAAATTAGATGTCTACAAAAAACTTATAATATGAATTTTATGTTGTAAAAATTTCAAGTAAAAATGAATCCATTTGGCCCTTAAGAAGACACAAAAACTAAGGCCATGACAATATGAATAGTAATTACATAATTTCATAATTTTGGATCGATTAAAAAATTCACCAAATATTCTATAGAGCTAGAAAAATATATCATCTTTAACTTGTTAGAAAGTCCTATAAATTCTCTAGAAGCCCACTAAATTTCAACCCCAAACTAGGCTATTTGGGTTATCAAGGGTAGAGATGCAACTTATGATTTATTTGGACCAAAATTTGCCCCCAAAGTGATCCATTTGAGCTCCAATCTCTTGTTTTGAAAAAAATTTAATCTATTCATGCTTCATTTCTATAGGAACAATTACATGAAATAAGGTTAACTACTAAAAATCATTATCTCACATCTTATATTGCACATAGAACTTATAATGCACAACATAGCAAATCAAGTTTCTTATACATGTATTTACAACAAAATGGCATATTCTCATATTCATGATCTTCTATATGAGGTGCTAACTATATATTATCATATTATACACTATGTAGCTATCCATTTGGTTCCATAACATACATCAAACTACCATATGTCCTTCAAGCAATAAAACATGTTCTAAGTATAAGCTTTGGCATCTAAGTAGCACATATATATAGTCTTAAGCTTGTGCATAGGATATCAGTATACATCATCATCATACATTCCTTAATTGCTACTAACTTGTTTTAAATACATAACAAATACATATGTATATCAAAAGCTTCCTATACAACCTCCTTAAACTCTATTTTTTCTCTCAATCTCTTTCCTCACTAGGGGCACCCAAAATGGTTAGTGGAAAGGAGAAGGGATGAGATTCCTAGGAGAATTTTGATAGCAAATCTCAATCTATATCAATGCATACAATGAATGAAAATGAGGAAGCCTAGAGGCTATATGCCTTAGTAACTCAAACATGAGAATTAGTACAAAACTTTAACTCTTATCTAGTCATGGCATAAAAATATACTAGTTATGCTAAACTAAGCTCAACTTAAAGCTAAGAAAGAGTTATTGTACTTAATTTCCTGCCATAAGGAGGTATGAGCCAAACATAACATCATACATGCATAAATCTCATGATAAAAGCCAATTCGAAGCATAACTAATGAAATCATTAAACAATCAAATATACAAGCATCTCAACTCATTCATGACGGGAAGAAGGAAGAAGCAAGGGAAAGGAGGCTCCATTTAGGTAACTTTATATGCCATTTTTGCTTATGACCTTGGATTAAATCTTATTCTACTTTTTCTCCCCCTCTCTTTCTATGGTTTTATTTTTCTAAAAGATGGGGTTTTATGGATGAACCCATGGAGGAAGAAGCTCTTTAAGGAGAAACAATTACATGATAAGAATCTCCATTTGAACCCTTTTCAAATGATGTATAACATGGTGTATGAATTTGCTCTTCCTTCTTCCTCCATGGGCTCTCATGTTCAGCCAACTTGAGAAGGATACATAGGAGATTGGTTTTTTATCAAAGTATAATGGGAATTAGGGTTTTGGGGCATGGAGATTAATATGGAACAAATGAAATTCATTGTAATGCTATAATTTGCAAGATATAATACCTAAGGTTTTAATTGAACCTTAGGATATTTGAGACTTTAGAAGGGTATTTTAAGTTATGTGAAATTATAATTGAACTAGAAAGAAGCTAAGAATAAATCATATGTATCAAATCATCCAATAGAAATGGAAAAACTCCAAGGGACCTATATACATGCTTAGGTTCAATCATGAGGGGGAATGAGTACCGAGGGAGAGTTTTTAATGATTCTAAGGTTATAAATGGTCTAAATATGAATTATAAACACCAAAGGAACTATTGGTTTGAATTTAGAAGCCTTATTTTGAAAGTTGGAAATTTAAGGTTCAATTATGTATAAATAAGTAACTTGATGTTAGGCTCCTTGAATTAAGTTTATGATAGCTCTAATGAGTTTTAATAAAGCCATATAACTCATATTGTGTGAGGTCTTGGAGCCAAGGTATTGATTTGTAAAAGTTGTTTCATAATGCCATTTCATTGAACCATATATGAGCTTAATATTCTAACTAATTTGTGTAAGGCTTAAATAAGTAAAAGTATAGTTCCATTGATAATTTTGTACTTCATTTAACGTGTATAAACCAAGCAAGTGAAATTTCACTCAAATATGGGTGTGAGGCTGAAAAACTAAGTCAAGGAATAAAGGGGAATTCAATGAACTCTTATGTTAAGGTAACTCTTCATCCATTCTTGCTTGAGTGCCTTGGATTGCTTGTGTGTATTATTTATAAATTATGTATATTATTGATTGTTTGATGATCATATTCAATTGCATGATATTTTATTACATTTGGAATTAATTTGGCACTTGAATGGGTGAGGTTGAGCTAAAAGTCCCTTGAAATGAGTGAAGTGAGGCCAAAAGTCCCTAAATATAAGTGAGACTAGGCCCAAAGTCTCAATTATGATGAGGCTAAGTTAAAAGTCCTTAAAAAAAGGGTGAGGCTAAACCAAAAATCCCTAATTGTTAGGTGAGAATAGACCAAAAGTCCCTAGACCTTGTATTCACTCTTGATAGGGCCATGTGATCCCTAATGCATGAATATGAATGATATTTGAATGTATGTCATGCATGCTTTCTTCCTTTAACCTTGATTATGTTATGCATGTATGCTTAAATGATGAATGAGTTAATGGGATTCTTTAAATCTCATTCTTTCCCTTATTTTCCCTAACCATATTTAGGTAATTCTCAAGAAAGTAAAGATGGTGAGCAAAGAGTCTAAGAAGAACCATTTTGACATTAGTTTAAGTTTTAACGCATATTCTTGTACATATGGTGATGTATATGTATATTTTGATGTGTGAGAATTTCCACACACTCAAAAGCATAAGACTATGATGTATAAATTATTTTTGGATGTAAATATATGAAAGTTTATCATTTGACCCTTTGAGTTCTTGAATTTTCATGTGTATAATGGCTAGTGAGAGTGTGATTTTGAGTTACATGGTTTTTAAGACATGTTGGACCAGCTATATATGCTGCATTTTCCATTTAAAATGTGCCCAAATAGAGACATAGCATAATATGGCTCAATTAGAACCATTTAGAACCAAAATTTGCACATTTTGAGTCATAAAATGTCTATAAACCAATGATAGACCAAATGGATGAATTTTGAGCTAAAATCTCGCAAGCATTTAGAGCATATCTAGAGCTTTTCATAAAGCTAAAGAACATAATCTTTGTGTAACATTTGGTTCTCTGAAAATGAGAGAATACGTGAGAAATGTAACGTATGGTTTCTCTGTCAATGAATAAAACTCACCAGGTATAAAAAGAAGTCCCCCAAGATGATGTAGCGAAGGTCCTAAACAATTTGGGAAGCATTTTAGACTCCTAAAAATGAGAATCTCAGGCTTAGATGGAAAGAAAAATAGAGCTAGAATGAAGAAACAAATTCTTACAAAAAACTTATGAAATGTAATGGCATTTTTGTAATTTTAAGCAAATTTTGGAATTCAAATAGGAGGGCTTTTTTAAATGAAAGTTTGAGTTCTTCGGGTTCTCAAAGGCCCTAAAAACTATGGAAAGTCCCAGGACAGTTAAAACCCCTCCGGTAGACGTTTTCCAACGTCGGTGTACCTGAACTTTGAAGGATTCGTTCAGGACGATTTTAGCTCTGATTTCAGTAATTCCAAAGGAATTTTACTAAATTGGAAACTTAAATTTCATAATGGAAAAGATGATTCTCAAAAAGGAACTAAAATGAAGTAGAAATGAAAATGCCAAGAATGAAAGGCAAAATGGAAATTTTTAAAAAGTGTAACTTACTCCCACCTATATATATGATGCACCCTTCTTCTCCCTTCTTTAAGCACGACCATGTTTTACCCAAAACTAGAGGAAAACCCTAGGGGATGAGGTGCACAAGAGGAAGAAGAAAAGGAGGAAAAATTCAAGGTAGAAAGGTATGAATTTTCATGGTTTTTGATGTTCTTTCTCTTCCAAACCTCTTTTCCTTCATTCTCCTTTATTTCCTATAATTATAATGAAGTATATGGATCTGTTTTAGAGGAGAAATTGAGGGGAAAATTCGGATTTTAAGAGAGGAGCTTAAAGAACACAAAATTCAAGTGAGAAAAAGCAAGAAAACAAGGTAATTTCTCTTCCTATGGTTGTCATCTTTGGTTCCCTCCTCCTCCATTTTGCCTAACATGAGAAAACCCTAGGAGAACTTGATTTTTAGGTAGAACCAAGGGTGAATTTAAGGAAAAAGGATATGGAGATTAAGAATATGCAAAGGGAATTAATAAAAAACTATTAGATTTCAAGATGCAAGTTATAGGGTTTCAATTGCACCTTGTAAAATCTGATTTTGTATGATGATTCCTAGGCCTAAATAAGAGTTTAAATGAGCTCATAAGATCCCTAAGGGGCTCCCCACATTCAGCCTCCTTTCAGAAAACAAAGCAAACTCCAAGGAGCTCAATTTCCTCCATAGCATCGGCCAAGCAAGGATAGCATTGCTAGGGAGAGTTTTAAATTTTTCTAAGCCCATTCTTGAGTCATATATGATGAATGAAAATGAGGGGAGGCCTTGGGAAAAATTTAGAACTCGTAGAAAGTGAGTTGGTGCTGTAGGTTTCATATTATGACCTAAAGAAGCAATATATAGTTAGCCTCTTGGTTTTAATTGTGTGATAACTCCAAAAGGATTAAAAGGAGTTAAAAATCATATTTGAAAGGAAAGAATGGAGCCTAAAATTTATTTGAAGGGTGTTTCTTTATTAAGTTCATTTATAGACCATAATAAGGATATAAGCCAACCTAGTGTCTAAGCAAATTGTATGGTCTTAGAATTAATTCCCTCAGGCCAGGAGTTTGAGTTACAAGCTACACCTTTTAGAGCCCTGATAGCCTAAAGGTAACAGCTAGCTATGTACAAATGAAGTAAGAGGTGGAACCCTCTAGCTTAATGATGGGCTAGATATAGAGGCAATGAGGCTCGGGTCAGTAGCTAAAGATAAAAATCCAATCCCTGAAAAAATAAGCCAATCAGAAGCCATTAGCCGCGGCCAATTAGTTGCTTAACCACAGCCAATTATTCCTTAGAAGCAACGAGGTAATCCAAAGAGTTCCTCGCCATGGCCAATTAAGAAGTTAGCCATGGCCAATACTCAGACAGGAAAATTAGAGTGAACTCGAGACTAATTAGCTATAGTGAATGATGTGTTAGCCGCTGCAAATGGCACCATGAATGCCTTATTGCTCATATTTATGCCAACTTGAGAAAGGAGTTGATAAAGGGTTAGAAAACCCACAACGAGCGAGAACCCCTAGTATAAGTAAAGAAAAGAGTAATAAATAGTCACAAAAAGTTAGTAAAAGTTCATGGGCCTAGTAGTTGAAACTGAGGAAAGAGCTCAACATAGAAAAAGTTACTCAGGGATGATAAGGTTGTTGAGACCTGCCTTTAAAGTGTTGACTCCAACCTAGGATATTATCCAGTAAGACATTGAATGATAGAATGTTAGTATAGCCTCAAAATAACGTAAAATAAGACTACTAGTAGTAAGGCACATAGTGAGTGGCCTAGAAAGGTGTACCTTATAGGTAACATCTAGAGGTAAGTATGAATAGCCCAGTGACAAAGGCTTGGAAGAGAATAAGGATAGTTTGTAAGCTACAGGTCTTATAAGATGGCTAGCCTAGGCTGAGCATAAGCTAAAGCCTAGAAGAGATAACTAGTAATATCATTCTAGGTGAGATATATGAATGAAATGCTTAGTAAAAGTTCTTCTTGGATCGAGAAAGGAAAGATGAGACATCTAAATGTTGGGGAAAACCATCCAGTAGTGGTTAGTAAAATTTCCTAGATAAACCCCCCTGAGTCATAAAGTACAGTGATAAGGGAAGCGAGGAAGAGTTGAGAAACTAGCTACAAAAAAGATGCCCTTGCTTTAGTAATGATTAAATGAGTAAATTGAGCCAAAGAGGTAAACGGATAAGGGTCCGATAGTTAGTTAGACGAGCTCCCTAATATGAGAATGTAAGGAGTTAAGGCATGTGAGTGATTAAAGCACCCAGTAGAGCATAAGTTTCAGTGAGATAAAATCTGAATATTGAGAGCACGTGTCCTAGATCGAGTTAGTAGAACCCTAGAAATAGTATACTATGCTCTGGGGATGAGCCTAAAGAGTTTGAATACAGAGAAAGCCTAGCTCTAATCCAAATATAGAAATAAGTTGAGACAGACAGTTAGTGCTTTAGTACCCTTAGGGAAGCTCGAGGGAACTAAAGGCCGCCTAAGAAGGCGAGCCTCGTTTTATATAGAGAAAGAGTGTAAGTCGAGAGCACCATAGAATGAAATTCCTGGGATTATATGAAATAGAATCCTTCTTACCAAGAGATGGTCTAGCTAAAGGCAGAGTAAGAGTATGAGCATAAAATAGACCCCCTTGAGATTATAGAAAGTAAATAAATGGAGGAATCCTGGGAAAATGCAGGTGCTCTTAAGCATAGAAAATCCTGAACTGGCAATAGAAACAGCCAGTAGGAAAATATCCTTTTTCTTAAGTAAGAGGATAAGAAAGATAGAAAGAGAAAATATAATAGTGTTCAAGCCGAGGACATATTAGATTAAGAATAGATATTCAATTAATGTGTTTGAGTATTTAAGAAAGCACACTTGTCCTTGGCATAGATGCCCTTCTAGCATGATAGCGCTCGAAGTAAAAATAGTTGGTTAATACAGAGAGATCTCGAGATGAAACAGAGGAAGAATCCTAGTTTCCCTAAGTACTCTACGAGAATAGGACAGATAGAGGAAAGTAAGAAAGGAATACTTTAGATTATTGGGAAATTTTTAATATACAAGCGATAGTAGCTTTAAGCTCAGTCATGAGGCGCTTATGTATCAGTGTCTGATGTTATGGTTTGCTTGCAACAAAGGTTACATGATATTTGGTCTGGCCAACCTAGTAGTAATGTGGCTTAAGTGCATAGCAAATGACAACATCAATCATCAAAGTGTCTCGATAATCAAAAGGTATTCTAGCTAGTAAAATGACGAGATAAGTTAGAAAAGAAAGGTAAAGAGATTCCAGTAATATCATAATAATGAGAAAAAGCATACAGAAAGGAATCCCCAGTGGAGAATGTTCAGATTCAGATAGTATGAGTTTAGTATGTATAATCTGAGTCCCTTATAGTATATGTAAACGAAATGAGAAGAGACCAGAGCATAGCCTCTCTCCTGTCATAGATGTTAACCACACTCAGAGTGTGAGATGACCTAGTACTAAGGCACTTAAAAGCATACCATGGGCATAGTTTGAAACTGCAAGATTTGAAAGGAAGGCTAGAACGAATATATGTAAAGTATGTAAGTCAATAGAGGAAGAAAAGAAAGCCTAAGCAAAAAGGGGCTGAATTGGGAATCTGAGAATCCTATGAGGAGTGATGAATGAAAATTTAAAACGATCCCTAGTATCAGTATGACGAGATCCTAAAGAATGAGATGACACAAAATCCACTTCACACGAAGAGCATGATGTACTTCTGAGTTTAGCCTCAACTATTATGAGCGATGGTAACCAGACTTAGTGAGCATGTATTTTACTGTCAGATATAGTGATCTTAGGCTTTGACGTCTCCTAGAGATGGATCGTAGTAGATCCTAGCATAGCATAGCAGGTTGCAGTATACCCTAGCAAGGCTCTGAGAGGTCGCAGTAGGCTCAGGGGTCACAGTAGACCCCACAGAGTTATAGAGAACCCTAGCCATAGCATATAATTCTCTGGTGAAATGACGGCCTAAGATAGTTTTACATAGCAGTTAGTCTCAGAGACTAATACAATTTTAGCTAACTTTTGTCTCAGAGACTAGAGACCTCCTGAGTTTAGTAGACTGTTGCCACAGAGATATGAAGGCTTTACTCAGACAGTTAGATCACTGACTAGCTCTCTTTAGAGATAAGCATAGTTTATAAGATGAGAAAAGCAAGAAATTAGCTTTCCAGAGTTAAAACCAAATGAACCACTACCTAACAGACAGTAGCCTTGACCAAGGGATATAGAGATCGTGGCATGCTAGCTTATGTATTCAGAAAAGGGTCAGGTACAGTTTTTATATGAGGTAAGTGGTACAGTATGTCTCTAGTAAGTAAAACTATGAGAATAGCTAGCATCCCACCAGAACTCAGCAATAGTCAGTGGTAGTAGCTCTTCAGTGCTAGTATGAGATGCATATGTTAGGCTTATCAATGCTGAAATGAGGGACTATAAAATACCACTGTAAATGAGCAAAGAAAGTGAGAAAAAGTTCTGGCCTATAGAGACAGATGTAGTAGTAAATAGAGAAGTTAAGATCATTGAAAGCAGAAACTCCTTAAAGGAGTTGTAATCCCAGTAAGTAATTAAGATATGAGGCCTGTGACAGAAAAAAATGTGAGTCATAATCATGAGATGAGCTAATAAGAAAGAATACAGAGATGAATAGTGGACGAAACATGTAAATAAGTAAATAAACAAGCAAAAACTTCTGATGACTGTAATGATCAAAAAAGATGATGAGATGTTATAAGAAGCCATTAAGAAAGGATACGAGAGATGGGATATGAAATAAGTTACCTCCCGAGATACATAAATGAGTCTACTAAAAAAAGAATATTAATCCCTACAGTTGGGTTGAAATTAATCAAATATAGATAGGCCTTTAGAGCCAGAAATTTCTTTTTCTTATGTGAAAGAATTAGCCAGTACTCTATAGCAATAGAGCCCTCATTAAAGGCTAGTAATGAAAAATCCCCTGGCTAAGAAGAAATTCAAAAGAATGAAATTGCTAAGAAAAGCATGTAAAGCCAGGAATAAGGGAAAGAAAAGTGCAGTTAGCCAGAAAAGAAAAGAGTAAGAGAAAGTGTACCCCAAATTTCAAGGACAAAATTTATTTAAAAGGGAGAAATGTAACATCAAGTTCTCTAAAAACGAAAGAAAATGTGAGAAACGTAACATACAATTTCTCCGTTAATAAATGAAACTCACCAGATATAAAAGGAAGTCCCTCGAAATGATGTAGTTAAGGTCCCAAAAAATTTGGGAAGCATTCTAGACTCCTAAAAATGAGAATCTTAGGCTCATACGGAAAGAAAAATAGAGTTAGAATGAAGAAATAATTTCTTACGAAAAGCTTATAAAACATAATGGCATTTTTGTAATTTTGGGAAAATTTTGGAATTCACACAGGAGGGATTTTTAAATGAAAGTTTTGAGTTCTCCAGGGTTCTCAGAGGCTTTGAAAATCATGGAAAGCCCCGGGATAGTTAAAACCCCTCTGGTGGACGTTTTCCAACGCTAGTGTGCCGGAACTTTGACAGATTCATTCAAGAAGGTTTTAGCTCCAATTTACAAAATTGGGAATGTAAATTTCATAATGAAAAAGACGGTTCTAAAAAATGAGCTAAAACGAAGGAGAAATGAAAATGCCAAAAATGAAGGGCAAAATAGGAATTTTTGAAAAGTGTAACTTACTCCCACCTATATATATAATGCACCTTTCTTCTCCCTTCATTATACACGACCATGTTCTGCCCAAAACTAGAGGAAAACCGTAGGGGATGAGGCGCACAAGAGGAGGAAGAAAAGGAAGAGAAATTCAAGGTAAAAAGGTATGGATTTTCGTGGTTTTTCATGCTCTTTCTCTTCCAAACCTCTTCTCCTTCATTCTCCTTCATTTCCTATGATTATAATGAAGTATATGGATCTATTTTAGAGAAGAAATTGAGGGGAAAATTCGGATTTGAAGAGAGGAGCTCAAAGAACACAAGATTCAAGTGAGAAAAAGCAAGAAAACAAAGTAATTTCTCTTCCTATGGTTGTCATCTTTGGTTCCCTCCTCCTCCATTTCTCCTAACATGAGAAAACCCTAGGAGGATTTGATTTTTAGGTAGAACCAAGGGTGAATCTAAGGAAAAAGGGTGTGAAGATTAAGAATATGCAAAGGGAATTAACAAAAAATTATTAAATTTCAATATGCAAGTTCTAGGGTTTCAATTGCACCTTGTAAAATATAATTTTGTATGATGATTCTCATGCCTAAATAAGAGTTTAAATGAGCTCCTAAGATCCCTAAGAGGTTCCCCACATGCATCCTCCCTTAAAAAAACAAAGCAAACTCCAATGAGCTCCATTTCTTCCATAGCCTCGGCCAAGCAAGGATAGCATAGCTAGGGAGAGTTTTAAATTTTTCTAAGCCCATTCTTGAGTCATATATGATGAATGAAAATGAGGGGAGGCCTTGGGAAAAATTTAGAACTCGTAAAAAGTAAGTTAGTGCTTTAGGTTCCATATTATAACCTAAAGAAGCAACATATAGTTAGACTCTTGGTTTTAATTGTGTGATGACTCCAAGAGGCTTAAAAGGAGTCAAGAATCATATTTGAAAGGAAATAATGGAGCCTAAAATTTATTTGAAGGGTGTTGCTTCATTAGGTGCATTTATGGACCATAATGAGGATATAAGCCAACCTAGTGTCTAAGCAAATTGTATGGCCTTAGAATTGAGTTCATGAACTTAATTAGTTTCCATAAATTGTGTCTAGGTCAAGAGAAAGCATCTCCACAAGTTTTTGTGTGTGTGGTCGAAAGAGGAAGCCTTGATTCAAGAAGAAAAGTATGTGATTGTGTACAAGGTAGCTCTCCCCATCTTCTCTCATGCATGGATGTATGCTTAGCTTATCTTAGAATGTGTGTATGTGTATTTTCAAGCCATGAAAAGTATGATAGCATGATTTCATATGCCATGATTTTATGATGACATATTATGTTTCATATGATGTTTTGATATATACTTGGGTTTGCTCGAGTCTAGTGAGGCCAAGAACCCTTAACCATGGTAAGGATGAGCCAATAACCCTTAAGATTGGTTAAGACAAAGCAAAGAGTCTCCCAAAAGCAAAATGCGCTCCCAAGAGCATGGTTGAGTCTAAGAATGCATTAAAGAATGGGTGAGGCAAGTCCAATATCCACAAGAAATTGGGTGAGGCTAATCCACTTGCTTGGCAAGTCTTTGTATGCTATGTATGACTTTCTTGAATGATGAAAATGTTCCTTGAATGCTTGCACATGTCTACATGACCATACATGCATTTATGAGACTTGTTTGTATCGATTATGTATGATTGAATGGGAGATAAGCTATTGAGATTCTTTGAATCTCATTCCCTCCTCTCCAATGATCTCACATGCTAGGTGGACTAAGTGGACAAGGTAATGGAAGCCAACCACCTTGAAGGAAAGAGTTTGACACCAACATGCTTAGCCTTACTTTTTAAAATCCATAATGATGTCAAATGTTGTAACCCCTTGATATTTATGGTCTATGACCTCTTAGACATGTGTAATTATGATAATATATGATGTATAAATGAATAGATATGATGTGTGAACCCTAGAAGGTAATTTGGGCATGGAATGCCAAATCATATTTCTTGAAAAGTTGATGGAAGTGTGTAAATGTGTGGATAAAATAGCCAAAATGAGATGCATAGAGTTTGGAACCATTTGGGTAGCCTACACAAGTCTTAATCATACTTTTAGACTTGCCCAAAAGGTGCCAAACCCTAAAGAGAGCCATTTGGTTACTTTGGTACCTCATATGAAGTATGATAGAACTCTATGTCACTTTTTAGCCAAATGAGCTCTTCTTAATATGAGATTTGGTATGAAATTAGAGCTTGTTGATCTCTTTTTGGAAAGTTAAAGAACATAATTTTCTGAGTTCTACACAATATTTGATGAATTTTCAAAATTGGTAAATTTTCTGATTTTGGTCTGCTGCACTATTCATTTGGTCCGAAAATGAAATCTATCACACAAGGCCCAAATGATGTCTAATTACTATGAAATTTTATACAAAGAAACTAGAAATTCATAGTGACTCATGACAACTAGAAGCACCTCATTTGGAGGTTTAGAGAGGGAGTTATGAATTTTTAAAGATTCTGTCCAGTATCATAAACTTCACCTGACCTCAGTTACTATTCCATTAAATTTCGAGGTTTGGGCTACCTAAGCTGGTCTAGAATTATTTTTCTTCTCTATCTAACATCTAAAGATTTCCATATTGGTATATTTTCATGGATTTGATTTTTTTGGAATTAATTGGACATTTTCAAAGTTTGCTGCAGAAATCTGTGATAGTATCAGTGGTAGTTTGACCCCTGGACATTTTTGAATGTCAAACGTCCTCTGTGATAGATGTTATGGTCTGGACATATTTTTTTTATGAAGTAAACATCTGTAGCTTTCCAGAATGACTAAGAATGCATGATTAAAAATTTTCTAGGATTAGTTATGATTTTCCAAAGTTGAAGCAGAAAAGGGGCAAAAGCTAGCCGAAAATATATGTTTATTTCATGCATTCCTTCGAGTTCCATGAGTTGTAGGTCACATTTTATGATGAAATTGAATTGTATCCATGTAATTAAATATGGGAATGTGTTGTATGAGCTCACATGGTCCACGTAATACCGAATGAAATTTTTATACACGACGCAACGTAAAGAAATGCATTATTTTAATGGATTTTTCACACTTCCTTCATGGAATGTATCATATGAGCTTGCAAATGTGTATGAAATAAGCTAAAAATATATGGTCTTACATTTGGAGCCCTACAGAATTTATTATGAATTTTCAAAGTTGGCTATTTTTTGCAAAAGTTTTGATGCACTGTTCATATGGTTCTGTTTCTATTTTCGTGTATTTTGAGGGACCAAATGAACTTGTTTTAACTTAAAATTTTTATAGCAGATAGTTCTCATTATAAACTTTTTGTAGCCACTATGTTTGCATAAATTGGCATTGTGTAACTTAAATTATGATTTTTCAAAATTCGACACCTAATATTTGTTAAAGTAGTGGATGTAATACCTGGTTTTTCTAAAAAGACTCGAAACTAATGAGCTACAAAAGGAGGTCCTCTAATTCAAATGACTAGAAGCCAAACAAAATTAAAGTAATAATTTAGACATTGAAAAATAAGAATACAATGTTAAAGATACTCAAAAATCATAGCCAAAATGGCTAAATAAAATTAAGTGAAAGGGCAATGGCATTTTTGTAATTTTAAATAACTTTTTGAAAACTTAAAAAGGAATCTTTAAATGGGAAATTAAACTTTCTAAGATTTTCAGAGGCCTTATAAACTATAGGAACTTCTAAAATGGCCAAAACCCCTCCAGTATGCATTTTTTAGTGTCAATTGACTAAAACTTTGACTGAATGATTCAGTAAGGCTTTAAATCCAATTTGGGTGAAACCAAAGACATTTTATGACCTAGATTTCATGATGGAAGGACAATTTAAAAAAATCAATTGAAATAAACCTAAATAGAAGGAACCAAGATGAGGAACTAAATTGAAATTTTAAAAAATATTATAATTGAGCCCTCCTTTCTTATTTAGTGCATCCCACTCTTCCCCTTTACCCTAACCGACTTTCTTGTGGTCCAAAATATATCTAAAAGCAGCTCAAGGTGCCGCACAAGAAGAGGGAGCAAGGGGAAGAAATCAAGCCTTAAAAGTGTAAGAATATGCTACTTTTCATGCTTCTTGCTTCATTAAACTTCTTCTCTTTCTTCTTTCTCTTCTCATGGTTTTGGTGTCTCAATTGGACATGTTTTGTGATTGGTTCAGTAAAGGAGAGAAAGAGTTTGAAGGAAAGGTTAAAGGCTTTAAAAATTTCTCTTTAAAGGCTTTAAAACAAGGTAAGTTTCATGGTATAATTTTGTTTCACCTTACCCCCTCCTTCCTTATGAATTTTGGCCAAACCTAGGCCTATCTAGAAGAGGATGAATTTAGGTCATGACAAGGTAGGAACAAGGGTTTTAAAGTATGAGAAATAAAAATATACAATTAGAACCAAAAGAAAAGCTTTGGAAATTAAGTTATGGCAAGTAGAGTTTTAATTACACCTAGAAATTTTTGAAGCTTTCTAATGGTAATCTAGCTTATATAAGAATATGTTTGAATTCATAAGAGACCTAGGAAGCTTTATGGATGGCAAATTCCCTAGAAAATTTAACAAAATTCCATAGGTGTCTCCTTAGGTGTGTATCTCAACCAAGAGCTAGATGGAGCACCTAGGGAGAGTTTTCTTTGATTCCAATGATAGAAATAGTCTAGATATGAATTATAGATACCAAAGGAACTATTGGTTTTAATATAGAAGCCATAAATTGAAAGTTGAAAGTTTTAGGTTCCTTTATACATAAAGAAGCAACTTGATGCTCAACTCTTTAATTTGAGTTAGAGATGACTCTAATGAGTTTAAATGGAGCCATATAACTTAGATTGAGTGAAAAATTAGAGCCAAGATGATAAATTATATGGGTTGCTTCATTATGCCCTTGTATGGAATTATAAGCATGCCATAAGGTAGAATAGGTTTGTGTAAAGTTTATGTGAGGTTAGAATTGGTTCCAATGATGTGTTTGTATCTTATTTTATGTATCTAGGCTAAGCAAATCAAGCTCCTCCTAAGTGTATGTGTGTGTGTGAGACCGAGAAGGGGAAATAGAGTTCAAGGAAC
Source organism: Erythrophleum fordii (assembly GCA_032878935.1). Classification (NCBI taxonomy): domain Eukaryota; kingdom Viridiplantae; phylum Streptophyta; class Magnoliopsida; order Fabales; family Fabaceae; genus Erythrophleum; species Erythrophleum fordii. The sequence goes on along the minus strand of JAVQMF010000054.1, from coordinate 21,276,214 downwards.
AAAGTTTGTGCTTTTTTACTCAAGGTAGCTCTTTTTCCATTCTTGCATGCATTTTTTAGTTGTTTAATTGTCATTGAATGCTTGTATGTGTGTTTGAATCATGAGACATGTCATTAGCTATTAGTTGATGCTTTGGTACCATTATACTTCTTAAATTATGTTTGAATGTGAAATTGCTCTTTATGGGTGAGCTTGTGCCAAAAGTCCATTGAATTGGGTGAGGTTGTACCAAAAGTCCTTTGAATTAGGTGGGATGAAGCCAAAAGTCCCTAAAAATATATGAGACAAGGCAAAAGTCTCTAGAAAGTAGGTGAAATTAGACCAAAAGTTCCTATAATTTAATTTTGATCTTGATATATCTATGTGGTTTTAAAAATATGTTTATATTTTATTCTTGGAAGATTTGATACATGCTTGTATTCTTTTATATGATAATATGCCATTTATGGCTACTTGAAAAGGTGAAAGAGCTATTGGGATTCTTTGAATCTCACTCTCTCCCATTTTTTATCTCATCTTGTTTAAGTAAAACTCATGGAACCAAGAATAGAGAACAAGGAGTGTAATTTGTAGTACTTTGACAATAGGATAGTTTTTTATGTAATTTAATGTCAAAGTATGTATGTATGAGTTATTTATGAGTTGTAAACCTTTGATCATGTGTAAAAGTATATAAATATGATGTATGAACTAAAGTTAAAGCTAAATATATGAAAATATAAGATTTTGACATTCTTGAACCATGATATCCATGTGTATATGAACAAGTGAAATGGTGAAATTGAGTTTCATGATGATTTAGGCCTATTATAATGCTTTTATATGCTGTGTTTAAGCTTTTAGAGGTGCTCAAATGGACATGGTTCACGTAGGAAATCATTTTGGACCATTCGATGCCATATGGATGTCATTTTTTGCCATAATCTTGCCCTGAACTAAAACTAAACCAAATGAACGAATTTTAGTATAAAATTTGACAAGCACATAGATCTTATCTAAAAAATTTCATAAAGATAAAGAGCACTATTTTTGGAGCTCTAGAGAACTTATTCTGATTTTTCAAAATTGGCTAAATTATACAGAAACTATTAGGGTACTGTTTATTTGGTCAATTTGATTTTTAGTGTCATTAAAGGGCCAAATAAAGTCCAATACTCATGAAATTTTACAAGTATATAGTTGATATCATAAGCTTTCCATAGCCACTAAGATTATCCAATTTGAACCTCTATAGAGTGAGATATAAATTTTCAAAGTTTCTAGTCTACTATAGGATGAGAATCAGACCCAGTTATTGTTCCATTAGCATTTCGTGGGTAAAATGATATTGTTTTGACCTAAAATTTTTATAGTTGTTAGGTGACATCCTAATCTTTGTAAAAAGTCCTAACTTGAATGATTAAGAATTTTCTAACTTAAGTTATAAATTTTCAAAAATTGGGTCAGATTATGGAGCCTATGGAAATGAAAGTGTAATGTTGATTTTGCTATGTATGGTCTAAACCCAAAATGCTTACTTCAAATTGTGATGTTTCTATTTGAATGAATGTGTTAATGATGGAGGATGAATTTGGTAAGCTCAACTGGTTCATTTAACTGAAAATGAATTAATTTGACTTTTAATAACAATAATTTTTGCTGTTAAAATAATTATTTCATGAAAATGAATGCCTTTAGCCAATTATGATACAAATTAAATGATATTTGAATATCGCATTATAGTGGATTTGTGTAGATAATGCAACCCGCAAATTTATGGCTTCTTTTTGTGATGTCCTAAGCATTACAAACTTGTTTGGCATGAATTTGGAGAATTATATGATGTAAATATTTATTTATGCACAATTAGCTTATTTGAGGCTTTCAATAATGGTTAATTCCACTGCCAAAGGTGTAAATTTTAATAATTAATGTTAAATGAGGAGTATGGCTTGGGATTTCTATGTAATCTATAATAGTATGACATTTGTTGGTATCAAAGCAATGATTCAAGCAACTTAGCTCTATGCTTGGGTCTTGGAATGTTTAAATGAGTTATGATTGTGGTGTGATTATAAGGATACCAGTTGGAATGATTGTTTGTGTTGTTGAATTTGTATAGATATATTGAGGCTGTAGCTCCTTTCAGACATCATGGCGAACACTAGGAGGGATAAACTAGCTAAGGATCCTATGCAAACTATCATGGATCATTTGGATCAGCAACAAGCCATAATGGAATAGTAAAGGAAAATCATGCAAAAACAGTAAGAAATGATATTGTAGCTGTAGAATGCCCTGCCTAAGAGAGATGATGATAGAGGAAACACCCCAAAGCCATAGCCACCTACTCCTGACAAGCCACTAGCACCCCCTTAAGATCAAGTATAGACCTAGTTAACTAATCCATAGTTGTTAAACCAATTCAAAAAGAACCAGCCACCCTCATTTAATGGAGAGCTAGATGTACAAAAAGTTGAGATGTGGATCACATAGCTAGAGAAAATATTTAGATCAATAAGCTGTATCTCAGAGTAGAAGGCGATGCTGGCCACTTTTATGCTAGAAAAAGAGGCTAACCATGGATGGTACATCATAGAGACTGTTATGCACACTAAGAACATTCCAATTAACTAGGAGAATTTCATAATTGAGTTTCCTGAAAAATATTTCCCCAATTCCATCCAAGATCAGGAGGAGATAGAATTTATAAATTTGAAGCAAACTAATGAGATATCTATTGATTAGTATGTGCTAAATTCATTGAGCTATCTTGGTATTCCTCTTATCTCAAGAAATTTGATGATGAAAATTGGATATGTGAATGATTTGAGAAAGGCTTGAAGTTCTTGATTATAGGCCTTTTAGTAATATATACTTGCCCATAAGGGAGGTTGTTAGCATTTGAATATGCAATGTTAGTGATGGAGTTGTTTATTGGTTTGGTTCTAAGATTTAATAGCCTACAGAAACTAAGCAAAAGGAAGATATCCAATGGCTAAGCTTTTATGAGTGTACAAATTGTTGATTTGTGTGTTTACCCCCTAGCCTAGGTCAATTGCCTTTTAATCTATTTAGAATTTGTCCTTTCTCTTTCACATTCATTATACATCTCATTGACCACCATTGGTTTCATAATTTCTGCAAAAGTGGCAAAGGTAAGGATGCATTCATACGTTCCTTCCATAACATGGTTCTTCAATGTAGGAATGGTGACAATCATGGGTGATGATGTTTCAAGATGACTATCTTCCACTATAGCTATTCTAGCATGCTCCTTTATCTGTTGTTGTACTTCATAATTGAAATTAACATATGCAAAAACATAAATTGGCAATTGAATTGATCAATTGTAAAAAGAGTTACAAATACAAAGCAAATTGACAATAATAACTTCAAAAGAAACTTGATTACAACTCAAATAAAGGATTGATGAAAGCTTTAAATTGTAGAAAGGCTATAAAGCAAGTAAATAAACAAAATGCAAGAAAAAGGAATTATAAGTCAAGTTCTTTATGTTGGTCTTTATATGTGTTCTTTTTGTTATCTACTTCATTTTATACCTCCTCTAATAGTATGACATTTTCCACATTTGCCCATTACCTATTTTTTGTGTTCATATTTTGTGTTATGGCCTCTCCATATCGATCTTGCCATGTATCCATTTACTGAAATCACCAACTACGAGGATCTGAGTTTCCTGATTTTTCACCTATTTTGCTATGGTTTTTGGCTAGCAATCATCAGCTAAGGTCTTAACTCTGTGCTCTCAATTAATGCTTCAACTAGGTATTTTCAACTAGTGTCTTTAACTCATGACTTTTATATGCTAACAAATACTCTACTTATCATTTTATTACTTGTTCGACTAGTATACTAGTTAGCTAATGTATATCAAAGATAGTCGCATGAAAGGCAAGTGTTGTGACTCAAGCTCTAAGAAGGTCAATGAAGGTGAACAACAATAGCAAAAGTAAAGAATGGAGGAAGATCAAATGGAAACTTTCGAGCAATGGTTGGGTAAAACTAAATGTTGATGGAGCTTTGAGAAGGGAAAGTGGCAATGTAAGCTGTAAGGGAGTCATTATAAATCTTACAAGTTAAGCTAAGAGCTATATTCACAAGGATGAACTTAATGTGTGAGAAAGGTATAAAGAATGTTGAAGTTGAATCTAACTCACAAAGTGCTATAAAGTTGATCATAGAGAGGTGATAAGTAATCATTCTTGTGCACATTTGGTTCAAAAAGTATAGAGACTCATGGAAGAAGATTAGGAAGTGAATTTCCTACATACATATAGAGAAAGAAAGAGAGGAATAGATAAGCAGATAACTTGGCCGGGCTAGCTTTAAACTTTAAGCTGGGTATTCCATTTCCCTTAGGCCCTCAGGTGATTTATTACAGATTTTAAGTAAGGATACATGTATTGTGTCTATTAGCACAAAAAAAATAGGCTAGATGAATTCGTGGGCCTATGATTTGGGCTAAACCACTAGGAGATGTTTGCTAAATAAGTTGGGCTTTGGATGTCGAAATGGGTCATGATAATTAAAGATCACAAATTTAATTAGGTTTCTTGAAATATTTAAGAAAAATAGCCTAATAACATGCAGCTAAAAGAGAGAAGAATATTCAATTGATTCCAGGTAATTTTCAACCATTTAACCACTTTCATATAGTGTAAAGATAAAGTCCATTGAATATTCTCAAGGCAGTTAAATCAATTTAGTAGACAGCAACAGAGATTCATGAGATAACCACATCAAAGAGAGTATAAAATATGCTAAAGACCCATTCCTTTAATTATAAGGATATGGCAAACATGGTCAGCTGATGAGGCATAAACAACACTTAGATTATTAGTCATGATTCTACATTATTGCTAACGTGGGCCGAAAAATTAGGAAGAGTGGTGGATAGTTTTAATGAAGTTAACAACTAATTTTAGGCTTTGAACAACACACACTTTCAATCAATCAAATACAAGTTTTAACATTTCATCCTTTAGTTTCTTCCCTTTAATTTCTAAAATTTATTTATAAATTTTTTTATTACATTTATATATTTACTTTCCTTTATTGCTCTTTTCAATTATAGGTGTTAGTTACTTTTTGGACAAAGTGTTTCCTTTAGTAGTTAGGAATACAAAGCTAAGGAACAGAATCTTTTCTTTAACTCATTAAATAATAATAATAATAATGATATATTGGGGTAAGAGTAAAAATCAAATTTGTCCACAATTTCTATTATTTTAAAATTTTTAATAAAAGCAAATGATCAAACCATCCTCTACCTCTCATGTCAAAGGTCATTTGCAACAATTATTTTTATGCACATTCGAACACAGGATCGCATGATGACAAGGTAGCACCTCAAACATATATCTAGGAAGATTGATTTGTTAATGTGCTACCAAGTTATATATATATATATATATATATATATATATATATATATATAACCATAAAATCATATATTAATAATAAATTTCAAATTTAATGTATTGAAATTATATTAAATATATTTTTAAATCAATTAATTATCTATTTAAAGTTTAAACTACTTAATAACAATCTTGTTACTATTTTAATATTTCAAATTTATTAGTATTTATTTTTTATATTAAAATTTTAATATATAAAATTTTAAATATATATTTAATTATTATTGGTTCAACCATATTTTAACTATTGAATCATAAACTAGTACCTTCACCAATTCAAAAATCAGTTTAGTTTTAAAAAATATTAGTTAATACATATGAACAAAGAATTACGAATATCAATCTAAGAAAAAACTATATAAAAAAAAAAAGTATTATCATATTATATAAGTTTATATTTGTCAATAAAGTTGTAAGTAAATACTAAAAGAGTCTTGTTTACCAGCGTTTTAAGGGCGCCAATTAAGGAGTATTTAATACTATTTTTTTTTTATAGTCGTATTTAATACTATTAAAAAGTGTTTAAATAGTACACTGTTTAATGATTTGTCAGTTTTTTTTTCAAACTAACCATAATTAATGTTACAATCATTTTTTTAATACAACAAAATTAGCTTTAAAACTATTTTGTAAATTTAAAAATAAAAAAAAATTAAACCTTCAAATCTTAATCCCTAAACCGTTAAACACTAAAACTCTAAATCCTAACTTAAATCCTTTAATTTTTGCCCGTAAGAATCAATCCACATAGAAACTAAAACCCAAAATCCTAAAAGCCTAAAACTTTATAAATTATTATTTTAAAGATAATTTTGTCATATTAAAAAATACTTACAGCATCAATAATGATTAGTTAGAAAAAGCAAATTAATCACTAGATAGCGTATTATATGAACACTTTTCAAGGACATATAATAATGCCCCCTAGCTTAGAGCATTAGTTAACAAGACCGACTTTAAAAATGTAAGAAACTTATTTTTTTAAAAAAGTTTGCTCACAGAGCGATGTGCACAAATTATTCTAATGTGTCTATTACATATAAAAGTGAGGTTAGGGTTTCTACCGTTTAGCTTCTCTACAAAATGATTGTTTCTACTTTCTATCAAATAAATAAAATAAAATAAAATGATGGTTGAGCATTAAACTTGATAGGCTCATGAGATGTCGACAAATGCGTCAAATTTATGTCGATAAGATACGGCACGTGTGTGGAATTGGAAGATGAAGACGATCATAGTCCCCACGAATTAGTCATTTCACGGCTACCATATCCAGCAAGTCAGCAACGTGCTTCTAAATAAACATGCACGTGCCTTAAATTAAATTTTGGCGGATGCGCATTGCTGCCCCCACACCTTATCCTAAATTGAGAACCGTTAACTGTTTGAAAGAGTTATGAATTAGGATTATAATTTATGTATCTCTTTATATATATATATATATATATATATATATTTGTATGTATATAATGTCATCAAATTGTTTTAATTATGATTTGGAAGGCTATGTAATTGGATGATATAAATTAGGTATATTCTTGTTGGGAAAATTTGTATAAAATACTAGTTATTAATAACAATTTTGTTAATCTTCAGTATAACTAGACTTAACTCCACATGATAAATGATAGTGTATCAGGATGGTTTTAAATTGAATGCTCTTTAAAAACTCATGGGTTGGTGCTTATATTCGAATATTAGTTATTTATCATCATAAATTGTGTACTCGTATTTGAACAATATAATTAATTACCCTCGTCGATTATGTCCATGTTTGAACAATATGGTCTAAGGTTGTCAAATTTGTAAGTTTAAGTAAACTCATAAAAAAGAGATAAATTTTTAATGTAAATTCGTATCATAAACTTTAAGAGTTTACATTTGTTACTAATTACATATAAAATACAATATATAAAAAGAAATTTATTTAAATATAATTCAAATTATATTAATTTTTTAAAAAAATTATTTATATTCTATAATTCATATTTTTCAATTTAAAAATTTCAATCAAATTCATATATAAATATTATTTTTTATGTCATTCTTTACTAGATTTAAAAAATTTTATCTTTTCTAAATTTAATTTAACTTAACTATATGGTAACTCATCAAATTCGACTAAAAAATATTGAATTAATCGAGTTTATTTTAGCCAAAGGAGAATTAAATTGACTTTATACTAAATTCGAATTTACAAGCATGTTAACACGATTTTTTTAAATAGAAATTTAAACTTGCTAAAATCGGAGAGTCAACTCATGAGTTTAACAACAATGATATAGTCAATTACTCTCCTAGGATGTATTCCCATGTTTAAATTTGACGTCTGTGCAAGGCCTTTGAATTTAAAGTCTTTGTATGGTTAAACATTTGTGTTATATAAATATAATCTCTTCCTAATTAATGTAGTATTTCATCTCTTGTTAACATAAGTGAAATTTATATTTGATTTCCTCTTATTAAACTGATTTTATTTCTTGTTATTGTAACCCAAGTTTATGTGTAAGTACTCTTAAATGAATTTATTGTATTCCTTGTTAACACGACAAAAAATTTATGTGTAATTACCTCTTTAGCAAACTTAGTATAACTATTAATGTAAATTAAGTTTAAATATGATTATTCCTTTAATTAATGTATTTTTTTAATTTCATATTAAAGTGTGCATATGTAATTGTATTTTTAATAAGAATGTTTTATACCTTATTATTGTAATAAAGTTTATTTTAATCATGTTGTCCCTCCTAAATAAGTTCTTTAATTTTCCTGTTAATGATTTAAATTTTTACAATTCATTCTCTTTCTTTTTATTTATTTTCATTCCTTATTCACGTAATATTCTAAATATCTTTATAGAAAAACTCTATACTCCCTTGTGCTATATTCAGTTAAAAGTCATAATTAACTTTAAAGTGGTGGATATCTCAAATTATAAATCATAAATTTTAATCTCATTGAATTACTTAAGACTTTATTCATTATAGTATAAGCCGGCCACCCATTGATATTCTTATTTAATTAAACAAAAAATTAGCTTAATATTATACATAAAAAATATGCATATGTGGGATTTTCGAATCATAACTTGATATATAAGTTTGTCTTGTTACATATGAGTATAATGAGATTTTTGTTAATTGCAAATTGTAGAGAGCGACATGATAATTCCCATTTTGTTTTGAAAATCTTTATTTAGCTATTCATTTTTTTATAATATATTATTCCATTATTTTTTTATTTTATCTTAAATTTATATTTTTTATAAAATCATATCTATAATTTTTCATATGAAAGAATTTATGGTCATTTTTATTTTATATTTTAATAGATTCTTAATTACAACATCAAATATTGGAGTTCATCATTGTCCTTGTTTAAGTATTGAGCAACAATACTATAACCATTTATATATTGTGTTATGTAACATCTAGTACGTTGTAAAAACATCGAAATGGGCCAGTTTGAAAAGCAAGTCCTCTAAGATAAGTGATTCAAGGCCAAAAAAAATTTGGATAAAATTTTAATCCGAGTCAGCCTCGTAAGTGGCAAGGCCAGGAATGAAGAATGACGTCACGGATTACATGGCGAGGTGTTTAGTGTGCCAGAGGATTAAGGTAGAACACCAAACACCAACTGAGTTGTTGCAATCCCTAGATATCCCCGAGTGGAAATGGGATAGTATAGTTATAGATTTCGTTATGGGGTTACCTAGGACATCCTCTGGATACGATGCTATCTGGGTAATTATAGACATATTGACAAAGTCGGCATACTTTTTAGCAATGAAAGTTACTTATTCATTAGATAGATTAGCCCAATTGTATATACATAAGATAGTGCAACTTCACGAAGTACCCAATAGCATCGTATTAGATAGAGACCCCAGGTTCACATCAAACTTTTGGAGGTCATTATAGCATACCTTAGGGACCAGCTTGCAGTTTAGCACTATTTACTACACCCAAACAGATGATCAGACTGAGAAGACCATCTAGACCTTAGAGGACATGTTGAGGGCATGTGTGTTAGAGATGAGGGGTAATTGGGATGCATATCTGTCATTAGCTGAATTTGAATACAATAACAGTTATCATTCCAGCATTCAAATGGCCCCTTATGAATAGGGTCTTCAGACCGTATCTAAATAAATTTGTTGTGGTCTTTAATGATGATATCCTAGTATATTCTAGATCTTTTGAGGAGCATGAAAAGCTCTTGCTCCCTGATCATCATATGGGCAGCGTGGATGGATTTCCTATTCAGGGCATCGGCCACCACATTGGCCTTCCCCGGATGGTATTTCAATACATAATTATAATCTTTCAGGAACTCCATCCATTTCCTCTGTTTCATATTGAGTTCCTTCTTATCGAACAGGTATTTCAGACTCTTGTGGTCACTATAAATCTCGATAGTCACACCATATAAATAGTGCTTCCAAATCTTAAGAGTAAACACTACTGCAGCCAACTCTAGGTCATGTGTGGGATAATTCTCCTCATGAGGCCTCAACTACCTAGAGGCATATGGTACTGCCCTACCCTACTACATCAATACACATTCTAACCCTCTCATCGAGGCATCACTATATACCACAAATGGTAAACTAGGGTCAGGAATGGCTAGCACAGGAGCAGTGGTCAATCAGAGTTTCAACTTCTGAAAATCTCCATCTCTTAGCAAATCTTCCCATTTTTGATGTACTAGGATGTTTAAAATGTCAAAGGATATATGTATATATTATTTTTGAGCCATGACACTTTGAACAGGTGTAAAACTATGTAAAGATAGTATATGTATCAAAAATAGCATTCAATGAATGGCATTGTACAATTTGACCCCTTGGAAGCCCATTTGTGCTTGTATGTTTATGGGAGTGGCATGATGAATTTGAGTTTCATGAGGATTCAAACCTTATGAGAGGCTCATTTATGCTACATTTATGCTTTTGAAGTTGCTCAAATATATGTAAAACAATGGATGGCTCATTTGGACCAAATTTACCCCTTTATTGGAACCAAAAGTACCATAATATTGAGCTATAGCAAAGTTTGACCAAATGACCCCTTCTCAACTTGAAATTTTGCATGCAAGTAGATCTTGACTAGATATTTTTGGAAAGCCAAAAATCAGGTCATTTGGAGGTCTGTGGAATTTTTACGATTTTTCAAAGTTGGTATCAGAATTTCGGATTTGCACCAATACTGTTTATGTGGTCAGTTGTGAAATTGTGTCATCCGAAGGGCAAACATAGTCCAATGGCTACAAAATTTTATAAGAAGAAACTAGGTATTCACATTGACTTGTAGCAATTAGAAGCACCTCATTTGGAGGTCTAAGCTAAGAGATATGAATTTTTGAATTTTTGGAATAGCAACAATAGTGCAGCACGACCTAAGTTACTGTTCCATTGGATTTCAGTGGCTGAACATACTTGCTCTAGTCTGAGTCTATTTTTACCATAAATTTAACATTCATAGATTTCCAATTTGGTATCATTTGCATAGATTATATTTTTTTGGAATTAATTGAATATTTTCGAAGTTTATAATAGACACTTGCATCAATACCAATAGTTGTCCGAACCTTTGCCCCTTTTCGCGTGTCAAACACTTTCTGTATTATGTTTCATGGCCTAGACATATTTTTTTCATAAATTATACATGTGTATCTCTCCATAATAGCCAAGAATGCATGATTTCAATTTTTTTATAATTAGTTATAAATTTTGAAACTTCATATTAGTAATCTGAACTAGTAGCCTAGACAGCAACGACCTCAGTGGCTTTTCAGATGTCAAATGTTCTCCCCTTAATAATTCATGTGCTGAAATTATTTTACCATGGGATAGACATCTAGAGCTTTCTGGAATGGTAAAGTTTGCTGGGTTTCAAGTTTTGTGGATTTAGTTATGAATTTCTGAAATTGTGATAGAAGAACTGAAATTCTGGCCGAAAATAATAGTGTGAGTTTGATGCTCCCCTTTGAATTCCACGAGTTGTGGGCTAATTTTTGTGATACAAATGAGTTGTATTTATATAATTAAATATGAGAATGTGATGTATGAGCTCATATAATCTGCATGACACCAAATGAAATTTTCATATGCGACGCAACACGAAATAAGACATTATTTTAATGCCATTTTTTCATTCTCTTTTTACAATTCATCATGTGAGGCTTAAAAATGATAGAAAGCAAGGTAGAAATATATGGTGTTACATGTTACATGATTTTTTTTTTAAATCAAAGTCATCATCATAAAAAATTAGAAGTGGCTATTAAAAATGGACTATAAAAGTTGCCACAAAGACTTGATACAAAAAGTGTATTTATAAGAGAAGTCTTTTATTGTGAAAACTTGCAATGGCCAAGAGGGTTTTTGTGATGAGATTTTGCTCATCACAAAAAGTTTTCAGCGACCAACTTATAGTCTTTTAAATAATTTTAGTGGTGAATTTTCATTAGTCATCGCTAAAAATTTTGTCAAGAGAATATCAGAAAATTAGTGATAACTTTTTGTGATGACTTCTAATTATTACCCCTAAAAGGGTATATTTAACGACAATCTTTTTAAGATATTGTTAAAATTTGTCACTAAAAATAATTTTTTCTAATGTTTAGATTTTAGCATTCTATATAAATTAAAGAAACTACAAATATATATAATCATTTGAGACTATTAATTTTTTATTTTCCTTGATTTTTATAAGTAGCATAAATTTTGAAACTAAAAAATGATCTAATGTTTATTTACATGATCGAAATAAAGGTTTGAATCCATAATTTTTGTTAACAATTCACACTCCTAAGTTAGCTAAACCAAAAAGAAAAGAAAAATCACATCCCTCACACTAGACTAAATTAAAGGATATAAACAACCAAGCTTTTTACTTTGTTTATTGTTGTGTAATTAAACTATTTCATGGCACCAACTTAATTTTTTAAATTGAGGTAAACTTGATGTAAATGGTTTAAATCCTATGACAAATGGAACTCCTGCAATATTATTCGATGTGCAGTTGGGGAGAAAAAGATCAAATAGCTATCTTCCAACGTTTGAAGCTTCTCTCTGAGACATCCAACATTAGAAGCTGCTTGGCTTCACACTTCTCATTTTATATATCTCACTCTAATTGTAGAATGCATTTAGTCGTCAAATGCAAATAATATGAATTAAGTTCTACGCAGCCTCTTTTCTTATCCACTAAACAAAAGGATAAAACATTAAATTGTAGCTTCCCCTCCTAATCAAACCTATATAGACCACAACTTTGTGCTAATGAAATGGACACGTTGGTGGGGGGAAAAGACACCTGAAATGCTAGAACAAACAGCTATAGTGGAGTGAGGACTAGCTTAACTATAGTTATGATCGACTATAACATGAGTTAACTATCAATTAATAGACCATTATTTTGGTGTCCAAATTACTAATTCCTGGACGATTAAAATGTTTTTTTTTGGGGTTGCAAGAAACAGAAACTATTAGCACAAGAGAAACGTAGAAGATTGAAACAAGTCATGTATATCTATGTACTTTACTTACATCTAGTATATTATTCCACATCACATTTGCTCAAATTTCCTTAAAACCCCATGAGCACCGAGCAGCCTTGTTAATTTAAGCTTGAAAATCATGTGCTCATGTGTTCTTTGTCTATTTCTTGCAAAGATGTTTTGGTCTGTGACCCCTCTTTTCCTTCAATCTCTCCTTTTTAACTCACAATCACAGTGCATACAACTATAGAGATTGGATCTTCTGAAGTTATTTTTTTCTCTGAAGTGGTGAAGTCTCTCACATCCTTTATTTTATTTTATTTTTTAACATATATTTATTTTTTTTTTTTAATAAGACTTTGCTTTGGTTGTCTTTCACTTCAGGAACTGCACAAGATTCTCCACTTCAGAGGATCCTGATCCTACAACTATAAATGCCTTTAGTGGCTCTTGCATCTTTCAGCCAACAACACAGCTAGCTAGCTCCCATACCCTCAATTTCCAAATCCCTTTAGCTAGAATAGTTTTCTTTTAAGCATCAACTATGTTTATCTTCCTTGCTCTTTACATCTCCCTAGGCCTTTTCCTTCGCTCTTTTCTCTTCTCATTCATTTTTCATTATTCCAACAAAAATAAGCCCAATTGTTCATCCTCCTTCACCCATGGCCCTCCTTCATACCCAATTATTGGTTGCCTTATCTCTTTCTACCAAAATCGCCATCGTCTCTTAGACTGGTACACCCAGCTCTTATCCAAATCCCCAACACAAACCATCGTGGTGCAACGCCTCGGCGCGCGCCGGACCATTATCACGGCGAACCCTTCTAACGTGGAATTCATCCTCAAGACCAATTTCCACAATTTCCCCAAAGGCAAACCGTTCACTGAGATTCTTGGGGACCTCCTGGGCTGTGGCATATTCAATGTAGATGGCGAGTTATGGTCGGAACAGCGCAAAATGGCGAGCCACGGGTTCAGCACAAAGTCCCTCAAAGACTTTATCGTCAAGAACCTCGAAGAAGTGGTCCAACAAAGGCTAATCCCTTTGCTAGAATCGGCTTCCATTACAAACGAAGTGGTGGATTTGCAAGATATACTAAGGAGATTCACATTTGACAGTGTTTGTAAAGTGTCTTTGGGCACTGACCCTTCTTGCTTGGATCTCTCACAACCTCTTCCACCTCTCGTCAAGGCCTTTGATAGTGCCTCGGCTATAAGCGCCATGCGGGCAACAGCCCCGGTGTTTCTCATTTGGAAGATCAAGCGCGCATTCAACATTGGCTCCGAGAAGTCACTAAAACAAGCTATTAAACTCGTGCACGAGTCAGTTCTCGAGATTATAAAAATCAAGAAAAAGAAAATTCACCATGATATTAGTACTAGTAGTACTGTGGACGAAGATTTGTTGACACGATTGTTGCTTGCGGGACATGATGAGGTGCTAGTTAGAGACCTGGTGATAAGCTTTATAATGGCAGGAAGGGACACAACTTCAGCAGCCATGACGTGGCTATTTTGGCTGTTTTCGAAGCACCCAAGCAAAGAGGAAGTGATAGTGCAGGAAGTGAAGTCAGTGTTTGGAGATGAACTGAAACCATTTGATTATGAGGGTTTGAAAGAGATGAATTTCTTGAAGGCATGCTTATGCGAGTCGATGCGGCTGTACCCGCCCGTGGCGTGGGACTCGAAGCATGCCGTGGGGGACGACGTGTTGCCGGACGGGACGGCGGTGAGGAGAGGGGATAGGGTGACCTATGTTCCATATGGGATGGGGAGGATGGAGGACTTATGGGGGAAGGATTGCTATGAGTTTAAACCGGACCGGTGGTTTGATGAACCGGGTGGAGAACATGATCACAATGGGGCGATGAAATATGTGAGCCCATACAAGTTTCCGGTGTTTCAGGCGGGTCCAAGGGTGTGCCTTGGGAAAGAGATGGCATTCATACAGATGAAGTATGTGGTAGCTTCGATCCTGAGCCGGTTCAGAATAAGGCCGGTCTGTGTGGACCAGCCGGTTTTTGTTCCCCTCTTAACGGCGCATATGGCTGGTGGGCTCAAAGTGAGGGTCCACAAGAAATCTGAAAATGATAGCCTCATCGCCATGGACGGTGCAACATGGGATAAACTCGCATCTTAAGTGTGATATCCGCAGGAGAGTGACTAAGTACTGTATACATATGGAATTTAACAGTGGCTATGTATTAGAAAATGGATTATTCTACTGGAGTACTGCTTTATGTTAAATGCATATATTTTTTTGTTTAACCTCTATTTAAAACGAGAAAAATGAATTTTTTATATGATTATTGAATTGCCTCTAATGAATTTAAAAAATACATTTAAAAGTGCATTTAATCCCTTTATTTTATTCAGTAAAATAATTTATTTTCTCTAATGTTAATTAAAATAATTTTTGAATTTATTTATTAAAACAATGTAATTCTTATCGATTTAATTGAAACTTTTTGCCTCTTTTATTATAAAAATAAATAAATTCAATATAATTTAACTAAATTATATACTATATATATTTTTTGTTTGAACTCTAACTAAAACGTGAAAAATGAAAATTTTATGTGATTCATGAATTGCCTCTAATGAAATTAAAAAAATACAGTTAAACGTGCATTTAGTCCCTTTATTTTATTTAGCAAAATAATTTAGTTTCTATAATCTTAAGTAAAATAATTTTTTCTAATTTATTTACTAAAATAATTTAATTCTTACGAATTTAATTCAAACTATTTGTCTCTTTTATTTTAAAAAGGAAATGTTATGTAATTTAATCAAATTATATACTTAATTAATTTGTTTTATATATGTGTATATATATTAAAAGAATTATAGCATTTTAATATAAATTTAAAAAGACAATTGTGCTTCAAATAAAATTCGAGATCTAGACTAAAATTGTTATTTAAGAAAAAAAAAAAAGGAAGGAAAGAAAAAAGAAAAAAAGTGTTAAGATACATATAATTAGGGGATATAAAAAAGATCAAGCACGTGAACTTTAGATTTTTTGTATTTTCTCTCGCTCGAGGGGGGTTGACAACTTTGGGAAATAAAGAGAGACGTCTCATTCTTATGTCGATACGGTGGCAAAACGAACGGCGTAAGATGAATAAAATGACATTCACCAGCAGGTGCTATTTAGAATTTCGGCGGATCCGGTACGCGTTCAACCCGTGGAGGCCTATGGGCCACAACCACACTGGTCATCAACGTACAATTAGACCAGCATTTGCTTATTATCACACTCCGAACCAAGCATGAAAATATTTTGAATTTTTGAGTTATGTGAAAATAATTTTTTTATATTTTGTTTGGCAGGAAGAGTAGAAAGGAAAAAATAAATTGAGAAAGAATCCTATCTTTCCTGTATATATATATATATATATATTTGGTATTACCTTCAAATGCATATAACAAGAAATCAGATGGGAATGTAATTGAATCCATTTGAAGGGCTTTGATGAGGTGGCAAGTTTTTGGTATCTTTCCTCTATTTGGTGTATATAAATAAAAAGGAAAAGGAAAATATTGGGATAAAAATTTGTGGGTCTCAAACCATTTTTGCATTGGACACCTTTCGTCCAAGAAGAGAAGGAAAGGGGAAGAAGCAAAGGATTTAGAGAATGTATGCTTTGAGTCCACACGTTGTATATTCATATTATAAATAACCAATAAAAAAACTACATGAAACGAATATAGATGAGGTGTAGTAAATGATTTAAGATAAATAAAATAAAAGATGAAATTATAATTTTATTATAAATAAATAATTAATTAATTAATCAATTAATTAATTAAAGTAAATATAATGCACATTTATATTAATATAAACAAATAGAGATACGATATTTTATGTTTATGATAAATATATTTAATCAAATGGAAGATAATAATATAATTTGACATTTTATTTATATGTATTTTTGTTTCTTTCTTTAATGAAACATAATAAGAAAAGTGAAATATCCTTTTTTTCCACTATTATACCAAACAAAGTAAATGATAAATCATCCATTTTCTCTTTTTTTTTCTTTCTCTTTTATTGTTCTTTTTTCTTTTTCTTTCCCTTCTATCATACCAAACATATCATTAATTTTTAAAATTTCAAATTAACTCTTAAATTTTATTTTTGTTATACAAATAACCCTCGTTATTAGTGAATCCATTAATTTATTAATAGAAATGTGACTATATAGATGAAATATTCCCCAACTCTATTTTAGTGTAGGGAATCCCATGAACTATAAGTCATGTGTAAATAACCTCTTAATTTGTCATGATTTTGGTTGAGAAATAATGGACTCACTAATTGCAAAAATTACGCACACATAATCTTAAATTTAGAAGGTTCATTTTAAAGTTTTAAAAATTAAAAAATTATCTATACATAGCTTAAATTCACGATATAATTTGGTGCAATTTTGCCTAAAAATTTGTATTACGAATGTGTATTTAATTAATTAATTTTCTTCTAACCGAACAAATTCTTGATATGTTAGACATGTGAAACTTTGTAGATTTTATTATTATTTTTCTCCTTTTAACTACAAAATTACACTTGTCACTGTTGCAGATTATGTATACTAATATGTCACTTGTATGATGCAGAGCTGATATGTGACAGCAATAATATAATAAATTAAAAATACATATACATATGAAATGAATTTTTTTGTACACCAACTTTGATAACAGTAATGTAATAAGTAAAACTACTTACACCAAAAAAACAAAAAAAAAACTATACTTTAATTACTTAAATTAATTTTGGACCATTGCTATCATATACAACATCTATAGATAAAAAAAAAAAACCTACCAAACTTTTATCTCTTACGTAAATAAGTAAAAGTTGTATATTTATTATTATTTTCATTAAATATGTATTAGCTGATACAAGAATAAATGGGACGTTACCATTTTTAACATATTATGGACGGCACTCCTAATTTGAGTGCATTATATATTTTACAACTTGGAGAAAGTGGGGATCATATGCTCTCCATGTTAATGAGAATGTGCACTTCTGTCACTCTGCTGTAAAAAGGAGAAGATCATTGGCTTCAGATCATTAAAAAAGCGAAGATATTAGACACATGTAATGGGACATTCTAAATCTATAAATATAAAATTAAGGATTTAGTTTTTAAAATATTATTATTATTTTAATTTAATCCAATAATGATGAATTCTCTTAATGTAGTTCTTAAAAGACTATTCTCATTGATTGAGGATTAAATTAAAAGATTTTATCTTTAAAATACAAAATTTAAAAAATAATGATCTTTCAGGAATTAAATTAAGAAATTTTATTTATGAATAATTAAATTAAGAAAATAATAATTTTTTAAAGACTAAATCATTAATTTACATTAGCTTTTATTTATGAAATAGTAACTAGCACATGCATTTTTTGGGTAAATATAGCAGGAGAACTCTATTTTTGTTCAAGAGTAAATGAATAGGCACTTCTATATTTAGACATATTTACAAATTAGCTATTATAAACCTTTAAATTTGGAGAGGAGACCTTTTGGAGTTAAGGCACTTTGACATAAACTCATCCATCTGCATTGTGTTAGAAAGGCAAAAGAATATCTACATCAAATGAATAAAACCAAGGTTTTAAATTATGGTAATGGTTGTAGTTGTATTACAATTATTGTGGCTGTAAGTGTTACGAATGTTATAATGTAGGTTGTGTTTGTTGCAGTCATGATTTTTTTAAAGTTGCACAAAAATGTTTAAAAAATGTATAATTGCTATAACTTTTAAATTTCATATAACGTACCATATCTAGTTTCCATATTAATTCAAAAAATATATATTTTATACAAGAATATCAATGCCACTTGAAAATTTTAAAAGGAAAAGTCATATAATATAAAAGCACATTCATATAATTATCATACCAAGAGAATATGAATCAGTCATCACCACTTGGTAGAATGGCATAAAGGGTCATCACCTCCACTTTAACTTTCATTATCACTTTGTCTTACTTCCTATCTAAAAATATAATCAAGAAATCTCCACCCTTGCTCTCTAATTGTTGATAATAAGGAAAATATGGTACTTGATAATTATAAGGCTCTTAATAGGTCATTGAAAGTTGATAATATGGTGGGGCTTAACTTGTTAGATAGTGATCATGTGGCATATAAGAAGACTATTGATAGAATGGTGAATAATAGCTTTGAATACTATGAGACAACTTACCAATACCAAAATCATTGAAACTTCATGAAAATTTGGAAGAAGAAGAGTCTTCTAGTATATCAATTTGCTTCCTTCCACCTTTTATAGATTGAGAACCACCTTTTTTTTTACTATCATTAGAGCATTATCATGAGAATATGTCATATCAACAACGTGGGATATGGATTTTCTTAATATGGATCTTATTCCCTTTCTTCGTCTATGTCACGATTACTTTCTATTGCACCCCTGCCACCATAATTGCTGCTTAGTGGACTTAAACAACCATCACCTTCATCGATTAGAACTTCAATCATTACTAACCTATACCTCTTCATCATTAGTATCCATTCTAGGAAGCCATTCTCCTCAACCCACGGAGAAAATGGATCATCCTCTTGCAACATGTAGTTAAGGTTAATTGGATTGAAATTATTTTCAGTCTCTTCTTAACTACTTCTCTTATATGCCTCTTTTTCAGCTTCATATTCTAATAGGTATAGACAATTTTTTGTAAATTTTCATATTTGAGTATATTCCTTGTCTTAGTATGAATATACCTAAAAGTACTCTATATCCTTTCACAATTTGATTAGAAGTTGTTTGCAACTTAAAACTTTCATTGTAATGCTTCAAAGTTCAAGAGCACACAAATTATATATCATCCATCAATTAACTATTTAAATAAACAATACAAATAAATTATATATATATATGGTTTTACACTTGTAATATGTGACTTAGTCTCAAGTATAATTTTTGAGGACTAAGGAAAGTCTTTGATTAAAACAAAAACCCAAATTCATTAAAAATCATTGAACTTAAGGTCAAGCTATATATATAGCTTAATAAGAATGATGTATTAAAAATCTTACTGCAATATAAAATTTAAAACACATTCTTATAGGATTTATTAATATTATATTCTAAGCTTCATTATTGTAACACTACACTACCAAAAAAAAATATGCGCTTTTAGTGTTGACCTAAATTTGCCACTAAATACTTTTAGTGATGACATATGGATCATGACTAGGATGTATCAAGAATCCCCAAAATTGAATCTCTTTAGTATTGATGAAGAAGTCGCCACAAAAAAAAGTATTAGTGGCGCTTAAAATCACCACTAAAGTCATATAGTGGCAAAAAAATCCCTTTAATACAATTTGGAAGGAGGGTCAATATTAAAGAGGAATTTTAGTAGTGACAATGTCACCACTAATAGGTATATTTAGTGGCAACATAAGAATTGTTACCACTAAATATAGATATTTAGTGGCAATTGAATTTGTCACTAAAGAGGCACTTTTAGTAACAACATCATATTTGTCGCTACTAAATATCAATATCAAATGATGATACAAGTCACCACTAAATTCCTATTAATTCAACTTTTAAAAAGTCAAAGCTAAAATAAAACCTTTAATGACAAAATTGTTGCCACTAATAGCCTAATTCAATAGTAACTAAGAGCTAATGACACCAAATATAAACATATAATGGCGATAGTGTTCGCCACTAAAGGTGCACCTTTAGTAGAAACAATATATTTGTCACAACTAAATATTCATATTTAGTTGTGACCCATGTCGCCATTAAAGAGACACCTTTAGTGGCAACATGAAAAGTGTTGCCACTAATTATAAACATTTAGTGACGAAATTGGTCATCACTTAAGGTGCATATTTAATGGCGATTACATTTTGGTTGCCATTAAAATAGACATTTAGTGTTGATCTTAGTCACTACTAAGGTGCTTTGTTAAACCTTTAGTGGCAACAAAGTCGTCACTAAAATTGCTAAAGTTATATAATTTTTTTTTGGCTTTAGAAATGAATTATATAAATTGAAATTAGATTAGCATTAGTAAAAATCAAAATAGAAATACTAATGTGAATGACATTAGTATAATAAGAATTTTCATTTTGCAAAAAACATAATATGAATGACATTCTTTTATGAAAAATTCTAATCATCTTAACCACCTATAGAAGTTGGCTGATTCAGCCTATAAAAACAATTGAGTTTAAGTGGCACTACAAAAGAAAAATGTTGAACATTAATATAGATAACATGACTATTGAAAAAGAATAGATTGAGTATTTAAATGTTGAAACTGATACAAAATGTAAAAAGTAACCTCATTTGTATCAATTTCAATGTATAAGGTATCAATCTCTTCATTTTTCATAGTTTATGAAATGTTTGAAAAGATAAGCAATTAGTAAACAAATAAAGCATAACACAAACAGGCAAAGTGATACTTGAAGGTATTTACATTCCTCTAGTTAATCTATTAAAAATTCAAAGCCATATAATACAGTGCATACTTCATTAATTATGGTTCATGGGTAAGGAGAGACAAAACAAAATTTGATTTTCCTATATTGTCACAAGACTAGGTATAAGTGCAATAAATTTAAATGGTTCATTTTTCCTTTTTCTACTTCTATCACTTTGATATTTCAAGGATGGAGTAGAGGTAGTGAAAATGAGGGGTCATTTTGAATTGTAAATTTCTTACCATCATGAAAAGGAGAGTGAATTCTTATTCTATAATGGCTTAGAGAGAGACTAAGAGTTCTCCTACTCTTCGTCCACACAAATCGAGTTACTCTTTCCAAGTTTTAAGCTAGAATAATGATTACATTCGTTGAGAACACATCTAAAAGATGTTAACAACAATCCCATCACTATAAGTGTCCATAGCCAAAGTGTATGGTATGAACACTTATATTCATTTGAATGTCATCTGAGATCATGGTTGTGTAGCCTACATGATGCAATCATCATTTTAGCTTAGAACTTAGGAAGAGTAACTCAAATTTTTTAGTAACCTACTTTGTATAGATAAAGAAAGGAAGATTACAAGTCTCCCCTTAAGCAATGTATAGAATGAAAGTTCAATCTCCTTTTTCACAATGGAAGAAAATCACATTCCAAAAAATTTCCTCATTTCCACAAGATAATCAATCTAAAACTTTGCACAATAGAATCAAAGTACAAAACTTTATACCAAAAAAGTATCCACAAATTGAGCACTTCATGGTAGCAAATTCTAACACTACATTCAAGCTTCTTAGTAGAAAATTGTAGCATGAAGCCATAAAAGTATAGCATTAAATAATGCAAAAATTCCAATAAATAAATGTGCAAAATTTTCACAACAAGTACAATCATCCAACAGAGATTGCTTGTTTAGCGTCATTGATAAGGAAGTAGTTAAGAGCTATATGACAATTATAAACTACTTGTAATGTTTCCAATCCTAGCTATCACATGAACTATAAGAATCAATGTTGAAATTAGCTTTAAAAGTGAATAAATAAGGATTAAAACCTTAGATGCAACAATGGGAATAGCATTTTGAGGGTCAAATATCATAGTTGCAACAATGTACACCTATTGGAAGTTTTAGGTTCATTATTGCTTGCCTTGAACATTAAAGATTTGCAAGGTTATAATATTAATTATTTGCTAAATGCAAATTTATAGATATTATTTGTGTTCTCTATGCTAAAACCTATTTGTATATCAGTTTGAAATTGTTGCTTAAAAATAGAAAATGGCTTTCCAATTATTGTAGAAAGTAGATAACAACCCCTAAACAAAAAAGTCTTAATCTAAACAAATGGTAAGATCAATTACTCTAACAACTACAAACCTAATTGTTAGCGTCTAAATAAGGAACTAAATATCTAATTTAACTTTATTTCATGAATAAGCAATTGCCTTGACTTCTTCATGCACCTTGGTTAAACTTCCATCTTCCAAATTATATATTATAAATGTAGCAATCATGGGATTTCTATAGTGCAACAATGATTCTATAGAAATTCCAAATAGCCAAAATTCCATTTTTTAACATTACTCATAAATTTAGAATGCCAAAGTCATGTTAAATGCTTATCAAGTCTATGTCCAAGTTGGAAGTTTTGTTTGTCCACCAAATTACATATTGCTAAAGAGTTACCATGTACATCATAATAGCTGCAAATTATAAGTAAACAAATCACTATAATAACAACTCTAATCTTCCAAGGTAGCAACCAACAAAACAGAGCAACAATGACAATTAAACATAATTATTACAAGCAAGTTTATTTATTTACTCTATTCAAATGACATAATCTAACTATATGATATCATGCATAATAACTTATTGACAACATAATAACTTATTCTCAAGTTCCTTGAATGCATCAAGCTTGACTTCATCTCTTCCTTTTTAGAATAAATTATCTAGTGACTTGCATAAGATTATATTTTTATTCACCTAAAATGATTTATTCAGTAAGACCAAACTATACTCTCAAATACTGATATAGATAATTTTGTATTGAAAGAATGAAAATTACATCAAAAAAATTATTTTCAAATTTTGTTTACTACATCAAATTATTTATGGTAACTACTTTAATAACCTATGCAATGCAAAGAGTGTCTTACCACACATACTTTGCCTAAAATCTTTATGACTTAGGCATCATTTAACATGAAAGCTTTCCTAAGATGAATTAAATCAGCTACCACATCAAGATGGAATTTTTTTCTCATTCAAAGCATATCGTATATACTTGTGCAGAATTTCCCCCATGCCAAAACCTATTTGTATATTAATTTGAAATTGTTACTTAAAATAGAAAATGGCTTTTCCAATCATTATAGAAAACATATTATAACCCCCAAAATAAAAAAAGTCTTAATGTAGATAGATAGTAAGATCATATAATTAATTAACTACAGATGTAACTATTTGCTTCTAAACAAGGAACTAAATATCTAATTTAACTTTATCTTGCCCCCTAGTTAAGCTTACACCCTCCAAATCATATGTTATGAATGCTGTAATTATGAGACTATCTAGTACCACAATGACTGTGTAAACATTCTAAATGATTGAACTTCTATGTATTTAACATTATTTATAAAGTTAGTATACCAAGGTCATGGTAAATGGTAAGTAGGTGCATGTCCAAGTTGGAAGTTTTGTTTGTCCACCAAATTATATATCACCAAAGAGTTATCATGTACATCATAAGAACTACAAATTATAAGTAAGCAAAACACAATAATAACAACTATAGTCTTCCAAGTTAGCAACCAACAAAGTATAGCAATAATGACAATTATACACAGTCATTGGAGGCAAGTTGATTTTTTGATTCATAAGGCATAATCTAATTATATGATATCATGCATAATAAATTTTAGCCCTATGTAGTTGCTAAAAAACTTCCATATAAAAATGAGAAAAATATTTGATATAATCAGGATTCTAGTACATGAACTTGAGCTTAAATAAGGGAATTCATAAATTAGCTAAAGAATAAAAGGGAATGATATTTTAAGTAAGCATTTTCCATAAAATTGGTTGAATGAAATACCAAGCACAACCTTGTATGTGCTCTTGAAGATGGTATATTAGTTCAATATTTGACCACTTTAAGCTTCACAATTATCATGATCTCTTCTGCAAAAGCATTACCCCCTGAGTGGTCTTCAAAAGGTTCATATTAAAATGAATAATTATAGAAGAACGAAAAAGGATATTAAGCAAACTTCAAAAGCATATTTAATAGTGTGAAACTCTCTATCTTTCTGCTCCATTTTCTTTTAGAGCTAATGTATTTTATGCTCCTTATGGAGTTGCTCTTGCAAAACTAAAAAAACAAACTTTAGGATAGGTCAACAATTAACGACTGCCTAAAAGTATAAAAGTCAAACATAGAACTAAATAGCTCTAAACATAATAAATAAGGTTGGGCTAGAATGATATATTGAAGGTGTAATAAGGGAAATAATGTAATACCTCGACTTCTTAGCACATACACAATGGTCTCATGGTCTATCCCAATCCATTCATAGCATATTAGGCAATATTTACAAGAAAGTCAATGTTTTCCTTTATGAAAAGTTACATGATTAGAAGACCATATTCACGATTTATGACTTCAGGGACCATGTGAACTCATCAACATTATTTTCTATCCATATCATATTCATTCAAGTCATAAACATCACATTTGGTCTCATTCATTTCAGGTTTGGAACCATATAATACAAAAACCAGAATTTTGCCTTGGGTTCCATGTTTCAACTTTCTAACATCAACTTTGGAAAATCATAATTAATTATAAAAAAATTGAAATCAAGCAAATGATAGTTTCATAGAAAGCCCTGAATGTCAAATATGGGTTAAAAATCATTCTAGGCTATGAAAACATTAACTAGACCATGATTGACAATGAAATAGCACCAAAGATCCAGCTGCCTAAGTTTCTGATATAAATTTCAAAAATTCATAACTAATTCTAGAAAAATTATAATTCAGCAAACCAAACTATTCTGGAAAGTTGTGGATGTTAACTAGAGGCTAAAAGTATTTTCAAACCAAGACAGAAGCATTTACCCTAACAAAATTTAATGGAACAATACCAGAGGCCCAACTATATTACTTGTATTGACTACCAATTTCAAAAATTCATATCTCCCTCAATATAAATCCAAATGAGGTGATCTTGGTGGCTATAGAAAGATTATCATGTCTAGTTTATACTGAAAATTTTCATGGGCATTAGATAACATTTAACCCTCGGATGACATAGGAGAAAGAACTGATCATATGAATAATATTGTTACCATTTCAGCAACTTTTTTCCAAAATTGAAAATTCATGATTAGTCTCTAGAGCTCCAAATAATGTGATCTTAGTCTCTACAAAAAACTCTAGATGAAACCTATATGCAGACCAAATTTCATGGGAAAATTCGTCCATTTGGTCAGTTTGTAACATAGGGCACCAAAATAGCCTTTTTAGACACCATATAGGGTCAAATGTGAACAAAATGTGCTTCTACCTTACCTATGACCCCTTGACCACATGAGAAAGGTTAAAAACAACCTACCAAACTTGTCCAAAGGGTCTACACACTCATACATCATAAAACCACTACCTCACTTATTCTAATACACAAGAGTATACAAGCTTATCAAGGCATATAGATGTCAAAAACATTCATTCTCATTCCCATGCTTCCAAATCCAATACATACATTACATATCCATATAATTACATGAGTTCAAGTGGCTACACATCATATACAACATAAGGTTACATCTTTTGACAACAAAATGTTTATAAAATAACCATTTAGTAAGTTCTTTGTCAAAATTCTTGTCTTCAAGTGTGGCGGCTCCCATTTCTTGCCTCACTTGGTCCACCTAGACATATTTAGATATTGGAGAGAGAAGAATGAGATTCTAAAAATCCTAATAGCTCTTAACTCTTTCAATCATACATAAAACCCTTAACTTCAAGTCCAAGAATGCATGTATGAACCTTTAGCTACTAGTAATCATATACAATCATTTTCATATGCAAGAAGCTCATACATATCACACATTAGCTTTCAACAGTATTAGTCTAACCTCACCCCCTTTTTCTTAGGACTTTTGGACTTATCTCACCCACATATCACACATTAGCTTTCAAGAGCATTGGTCTAACCTTACCCCCTTTTCTTAGAACTTTTAGACTTACTTCACCTATTTTTAAGGAATTTTTGACTAAGCCTCACTTTTCTTGAGACTTTTAGCTTTGTTTGACCCAATCCTAAGGACTTTTGGCTTATCTTTACCTTTGTTAAGAGACTTTTGGCTTTACCAAACTCATTCAAGCCAAATAGGATTTATAAAATACATATTATGCACATAATGGTACCATGGCATGTAGAAAATAGCTATACACATTTCTCATGGTACAAAACATACATACACACATCCAAGACAAGAAAACAACTAAGAATGCATGAGACAAAGGTTAAAGAGCTACTTTGAATGCAAACACACATGCTTTTCCTTGATTGCTCTTTCCCTCTTTTAGTCACACACTTGTAAGTGGGTAGAGTATGATTCTTTTGGCTTAGATACATCAAATAGGACCCAATTACATTCTTGAAACAAGCTCTAACTCCACACATACATTATGGAAGCCCACTTTCTCAAATGGCTCAATTATAGTTCTATAAAGCACCTAATGAAGCAATTATAAAAATTCATGATTTTGGCTCAATTTTTTCCTTCAATCTATGATTCTTGACTCCATTTAGGCTCCTTAGAGCTATCACACAATTATTTTAGAAAGCCTAGCAAACCTCCATCTCACCATCTAGGCTTTCTAAATTTTTTTTTCAAAACTTCCTCTCATATTCTTTCATCATATATAGTCACAAACTAAGTTTGAAAAAATTTAAAACACTCTCTAACTATCCATAGAGGTCTTGGCTGAGACTAGCATAGTGTTTAGGGACCTATGGAGTTTTCAATTTTTCCCTAAAGGAAAAGAAACTTGAGAGGCTTCCTAGGGATCTTAAGAACTCAATTAAACATTCATATAAGCTAAACCATCCTTGGATAAAATCATATTTTAGCATATATCTTTGAATCCCTAGCTTTGCCATCTTAAATTCTAATGATCCTTTTTTGAATTTCTTTGCATTATCTTGTTTCCCACACACTAAAACATAAGTTCCTTACTTAGTTATGGAAAGAATTAGTTCCCTCTTGGTTGTTCTATATGAGGCCAAAACTCACACAAGAGGAAGCAACAAGAAGAAGGCATGAAAGACAATGAAATTACCTTAGTTTCTAGCTTATCTCAAGAGCTCTTTTAATTGGTGAATTCCTCTCCTTCAAACTCCACTTTTTGTCCTCTGGACTAAACTTAAAACAACCCTAAATGAATAATTAAAACCATAAAAAGAGAGGTAGAAGGAGGAGAATAACTTTAGAGAAGGGAGAAGCTTGAAATTCTAAGTTTTTCCTTATCTTTCTCCTTCTTCTTCTCCTCCTATGGTACGCCTCTTTCCCCTAGTCTTCTCCTCTATTTTGAGTAGTAAAAGAGAGTCATTTAAATGGGGTAGAAATGGGATGCTTCATATAAGGAAAAGAAATCTTAAAATTGTTGCTTGAAAATTCTGTTTACGTCTCGCTTTCTTAGCCTTTTCGTTTGAGACTCATTTTAGCTCCCTTTTTAAAATCGTCTTTTTCATCATAAAATTTAGGTTCTTTAACTTATAAAATATTTTTGGAATCACTCAAATTGGATCTAAAACTTTTTCGAGTAAACTGATCAAAGTTTGAGTCAACTGACATTATAAAACATTAACCGAAGGGGTTTTAATTGTTCTAGGGGTTCCTATAGTTTTTAGGACCTCTAAGAACTCTAAAAAACTCATCTTCTCTATTTTAAAATCTTTCCTTTGAGTATTGCAAAAGGTGCTCGAAATTACGAAAATGCATTACATTTTTGTCCATTTTCATTTCATTGTTCTAGCTCCGTTTTCAGGGCACCTTTGGCCTCAGATCCTTATTATTTGAGGTCTAGAATATTACTCTAATTTCATTTAACCTCAAATCATTCTCTCTAGGGGACTTCTTTTTATATCTGACGAGTTTTGTGCATTTATGGAGAAATCGGATATTATATTTCTCACGTTTACGAAAGAACCGAATGTTATAAATATCACATAAAAAGATGGGCAAATAAAAAGACTACAAAGTAGTTTTTTATGTTGGTAAGAAACAACATAGAAAAATTATAATATGAAGGCAAACTTGCAACCTAATTAGATCATGGAGAATTTGCATAAACACCTTGGTGATCTTCTTCTGTCTTCCTTTAATTTTTAATATCAAAAAATTAATTTTAGTTTTGTATTTGTAATGGAAAATAAAGAAAGATAGGTGGAAAGTTAGTATTGAAACAGAAAAAAAATAATTACAATGAGAGAATAAGTATGTATTTCCTTTATAAAACTTCTAAAGATTAACTCCTTCAAAAGTAAAGCTCTATATATAAAATAAGTTTGCATTTTAAGACATACAACTAACACCTTCATCACATGTATAATTAAAAACATTTCATAAGCTACAGTCAAGTATGAAAATTGATAATAATCCAAAAAAGGCTTAAAATAAGCATATTTTAAAAGCCCTTAATCTTATAGGTTTGAACTAAAAAAGGAAAGTGTTGAAAAGGCTATACTTGAATATGCACTTAAAAAGAAAGGTACAATTCCATTATAGTAGTTCCATTGATGTAAATCCTCTCCCATTGTCACACCCGAAAATGCGACTGCGTGGCGCTTTTAAAAAGAAATTCAAAAGTAAAGGTAAAAAGCCCATGAAATAAATAAACAGGGTTCAATTGAGTACAAATAAATAGGGTTCAGGAGTCGCCACTAAAATTTTAGTTTTTGAAAAGGCAAAACTTTGGAAAAGCCTTTTATGAGAAAAATGGTCTATGAACCAGATAATGGATCCGGGAGTCGATTGTGAGCGGGAAAGGAGTTAGGCACCCCACTACACCCGTTCTTAAGAACGGTTACCCTAAGTTAGTTGTGCAAAAATAGTATGGCCTCTATTTTATTTTAATTCCCCCTAACCAATCACATGCAAAAAACAGGATAAGAAAATTTAAGGAAATAACATTAAAGAGAAGAAAGAAAATTAAAAGCAAAATAACAAGAAATTCAAAGAATAAAATAAAGAAAATGGACTAAAATAAAATTAAAAGAAATTAAAGAAATAAAATTAAAATTAAGAGAAAATATTTATTTACAAGGGCAAACTTGATCTAGGATGAGAACCTAGGGCCTACATACCCTCTGAAAATGATCAAAGTCCACGTAGTTCGGCTATGGACTATATTTGATTGGTTGGTGTATATTTTTTCTTTGTTTTATGTTTTTTGTTTTACCTTTTTTCTTGGTTGTTTTTTTTTTTTTGTTCTTATCTTGTTTTTTTATTTGTGGTTGTTATCTTGTTTTTTTGTTTGTGTTTTTGTTCTTTATTTTTTAATTTTTTTTTAATTTAATTTTTTGGGTTTGGGTATTGTTTTTTTTTTTTTGTGAAAAGACAAAGAAAATAAATTATTTTTTCTTTTAAAAAGTAAAACAAGTTTTGAAATTGGTTTATGTGTTTTGATTTGTTAAAAGAAAATTTAATTTAATTTTTCTTGCATTTTCGATTTTTCCTCTTGCTTATCATTTTTTTTTTGTTTTTCTATCATTTTCATTTCATTTTTTGTTTGTTTGTTTTTATTACCCTTTTCTTTTTTTTTTCGTCCTTTTGTTTTTGTTTTTGTTTTTGTTTTTGTTTTTTTTTTTTTTTTTGCAAAAGGACAAAGGAAATAAAGATTACTTTTTCCTTTAACAAATAAAACGAATTTTGAAATTGATTGATGGGTTTTAATTTGTTAAATGTAAATTTAATTTTGCATTCCTTGCACTTTCAATTTTTTCTTTTTTTTTTTTTTCTCTTCATCATTTTATGTTTTTTCCATTTTTCTCTTTCTCTATCTCTTTTTATCATTGTTTTGTTTAATTTTTGTTTTGTTTTGTCATTATTTATTTTATTTTTGTTTTTTACCTAGGTTTTATTTTATTTTTTTTTTGGTTCTATTTGTTCTTTTTCTTTTTTCTTTTTATTTTTAGTTCTATTTATTTTGTTTTGTTCATATTTTATTTTTTCATTTTATTTTTATCTCTTTTTCTTTCTTTTTAATTTAATTTTTTTTTGCCTTTTGTTTTTGTTTCATCTTTGAATCCTTTTTTTGTTTTTTGTTTTTGTTTTATTCTTGTTTTTTTTTTCTTTTTCTAGTTAATTTTTGTGCTCTTTTTGTTTTTGGTTCTATTTGTTTTTGGGTTTATTTTTTTGTTTATTTTTTATTTTTTTTCTTTTTGTTGTTACTTTTTTTGTTTTGTTTGTTTTTTGTTTGTTTTTTTTTTTCTTGTTTTGTTTTGTTTTGTTTTGTTTTTATTTTTTAATTTATTCTTGGTTTTCCTTTTTGGTTTTGTTATTTTTTGTTTGTTTATTTTTTCTTCTTTTTTTTTTTTTTGACTAATTTTTTTTGTTTTTTTTTTTTTTTTTGTTTTAATTTGTTCTCGGTTTTTCTTTTTGGTTTTGTTATTTTTTGTTTGTTTTTTTTCTTCTTCTTTTCTCTTTTTTTTGTGCTCTTTTGTTTTTCTTTATTTGTTTTTTCTTTTTTTTTCTTTATATATACATATTTTTTCTTTCTTTCGTTTCAATATCTTTTTTATTTCATTTTATTATTTTTCATTTCATTTTTTGCTTTGTTTTTATCTTGTATACATTTTTTAGTATGTTTTTTTTTTCTAGTCGCATTTGTTTGGTGTTCCTTTTTTTATTTTTTTGCTAATCTTTCGATTTATTATTATTATTATTTTTTTATTTTTTTAGTTAATTTTTGTTTTGTTTTTCCCCATTCTTGTTGTTATTTTTTTTGTTAATCTTTACCCCTTTTTTTTTGTTTAATTTTGTTTTATATTCTTTTTGTTTTACTTTGTTATTTCTGTTGTTGTTGTTTGTTTTTGTTTTTTCTTTTTTGTCATTAATTTTCCTTTTAGCTTTTTCTTTGTATTTCTTCGTTTTTCTTTTAGTGGAAAGCTTTGTTTCTATTTTTGTTGATTGATTGATTTTTTTTTCCTTTACTGACACTTTCTTTCTTTCCCTTCTCTTTTTTCTTTTTTTTTAAAAAGATATTTACTGAAGGCCATTGAAGCCCAAAATGCTAATTATAAGTTTAAGACCCAAAAGGTACCAAAGAGGCTTATTGCCACACATGACCTTTTGGCTTATTCTTATGGGCTTAAGGGGATATAAAATCCCACACGACCATACTAGTAACTATGGGGGATAGGTAAAATAAATAAAAAAACAAAATAAAAGCAAAAAATAAAATAAAATAAAATAAAATAGAAAACAAAAATAAATAAATAAAAATAAAAATAAAATTAAACAAATAACTTATATTTGTGAGGGTGGGTGCTTAGTGTTCAGCTATGATTCACCGTGTCATTTTCAGATATATTTACAAGAGTTGGTAAAATAAAAGGAACTATACAAGTTACAACCCAATTGTTCCTTGCACCTTCCTTTGCTCCGCAGCAGGGCATGACCACTCCTTTCTCCCCATTAAGAGATAATCAATCCACACACATTGCAAAGGCTCTTATCAAATTCAAACATCAAGCAAACATGTAAAGGAGTAGCAACAATTTTTTTTTTTAAGGAAATGAAATAAACCAAAGGAAAAAGGGAACCCCGATTCTGGTTCCATTTGATAAATTCTTCATGGGAAGGCAGTCAACGAAATAAGCATTAAAATGGCTAAGGCATCCAAATCACAATTTTATGCAGGCAGCAAGATAATAACCCAGGGCTAACTCACATAGTAACATATCTAGCAGTGCCACATAGCAGGGAAAACAAACAGTAACCCCAAACAATCAATCTATCTGTATTCTTTACGGATGACAAACATCTTAATCACACATTTTATGCAAGATACAGAAATCAAATCATATTCAGCCCAGGCAGCAGCCATCAATTGAAGCTACCCTTATCTTCTTCCAAAAGCAAATGCACATGCAAATGACCATATAATTCAGGGGACTACACCTTCAAACCCATGATCAGAAGCCACGCAGAGGCTTACCCAGAAATTCCTTCATCAGAGGTTGTTTATCAAATTGGAATCTTAAGCAACTAGATAGTTCAGTTCCATTATTCTAAATAGATAATCACACAGAACTTGCCTCTCAGTATTTCGACACAGAATGTGTCAACATGCTTTCGGATCAAGGTAATAGGATTATACAAACAACATCCAAGAAACGAAAATTTCAAAATTCAACACCCCAGATCAGAACACACCCACACCTCCAGAGTTCAAATTAACGAAAAACAGGATTACACAAACAAAATCCAATACACAGAAATCCTAAAATTCAGCACCCCAAACCAGAACACACCCACACCTCCAGATTTCAAGCTAACAGAAAAAAAATGTAAAAGATATACCTTCAGAATTCGGGAAAATGAATGAGCTTCTTCTGATGCCGAAACCCCGTTGCTATCTGCGCTTGATCCAGATCAACTTTCGATCGTTATCCTTCTCCCTTACTCCCTGCTCCTCCTCCCTTCTAACCCAGAAACCTCACTGACTACCCTTACAGAGATGGTAACAGAATCCCCTCACCCGAACTCTCACTCAGCCTCGCTGATCCTAAAAGAAACTCCACTCAGTCTCTTCCTTTCCCTGATTTCCCTCTTCTGTTCCAAAACAAAAACCCCCCTCGACTCCTTGTCTTCTACTCCCTCGAAGGGAAAAACCCTGAAAGGATTCCTTCTCCCTCAACCTCTTACCCCTTTCGAGTTTTCTTCAATCCGAAAAAGAAAACCCTTCGGAAAAGAAAATCCCCCTCAATCTTTTCGCCTCTCCAGTTTTTTTCAATCCGAAAAAAGGAGCCCCCGAAAAAAATCCCCCATAAACTCCCTCAGCCTCTTCTATTTATACCGAATCCGAGAGTGGTCTCCACTCTCGCTCGCGCGCCTCGCCCTTCTGCTCTTCGTACGGGTTCATCGCGCCTCTCTGCTCCACGATTTCACAACACCAGCACTCCTCCGTACCCTTCCATCCCATTGCCTTCAAACACGCTCGCAGGAGCAACACTAGAGCCAGAGGGGGGGACCAGCAGCCTTAGGGATCCTTGCATCTGAGGAGCGTTATTTTCTTTTCGGGCTTTCAAACGGGTCAGCAAAGCGGGGAGGGCGAGTCCGGAATTCGTGGGCTAGCCGAAAATGGGCTTGCTTTCTTGTCAAAATGGGCTCTTATCCATTTAGTTTTTTTTTTTCAAGCCCAATTCTTTCCTTTTCCTAGCCTCTCTTTCTTTTTTTTTTTTTTTAGTTTCATTTTGGTTTTCTTTTTTTCTTGTCTGGCTCAATTCTGAGTTGGGTTAGATCTTTCTTTTTCTTTTGTTAGCCCTTTATATTTCTATTATTCCCTTGTTGATTTTTTCCGATATTAGGATTAATGGGCCTTTAACTTGATTTATTTTTATTTTTCATTTTTGTTGTTTTATTTTTAATTTATTATATATATATATATATATTTTTTGAGTTTGTTAGGTTAAAATGACCTATTTAATTTCTCTTTTTTTTGTCTCCTTTTTTTTTCTATTTATATATATATATATTATATATTTTTCAATTTAATTTTGTTATTATTTTTGGAGTTTGCTTGGACAAAATACGGTGTTCACAGTTGCCCCTCTTTACTTGTTTCTTGGGTAAGGAAAATGAAAATATAATTTTTTTTTTTTACTTAAGAAACAAGTAAAGATAATAACATGTATTTTGTTCGAGCTGATTTGATTGTCCCTTATTAAACAATAAAAAAAAAAGATAAGAGCGACCCAAGCAACATATTACTATTTACAAGTTGCCCCTCTTTACTTATTCTTTAAGTAAAGAAATCGAAAATACAAATTTCGATATCTTTAGCTTATGAATGAGTAAAGATGGAAACATGTATTTTGTTTGGGGAGCTAATTGATCAAGGGGAGTTAACTTACCTGGAAGTGCAACTTTGCTCCGACACAGGACTTGGGGTGCCTATTCTTCGTAGGACTTTTATTGGTACCTATTCTTCGTAGGACTTAAAGGTGCCTGTTCTCCGCAGGACTTTGGTTGCCTATTCTTCGTAGGACTTAAATTGGTGCCTGTTCTCCGCAGGACTTTGGGGTGCCTATTCTTCGTAGGACTTAAATTGGTGCCTGTTCTCCGCAGGACTTTGGGGTGCCTATTCTTCGTAGGACTTTTATTGGTGTCTATTCTTCGTAAGACTTTTATTGGTGTCTATTCTTCGTAGGACTTAAAGGTGCATGTTCTCCGCAGGACTTTAGGTGCCTATTCTTCGTAGGACTTAAAGGTGCCTATTCTCCGCAGGACTTAGGGTGCCTATTCTTCGTAGGACTTTTATTTGTGCCTATTCTTCGTAGGACTTAGAGGTGCCTGTTCTCCGCAGGACTTTGAGTGCCTATTCTTCGTAGGACTTGGGGTGCCTATTTTTCGTAGGACTTAAAGGTGCCTGTTCTTCGCAGGACTTTTATTTGTGCCTATTCTTCGTAAGACTTAAAGGTGCCTGTTCTCCGCAGGACTTTTAGACCCAACGTTTGAGTAATGCATGTGTATATGCGGGATGCATGATATATGAAGGAAGTTTCATGGAGAATGGAACCAATGGATCTGGTGGATGCATGTAATCTCGCGAGCCGAAAACATGAGGCATATGGATGCTGCCTCTTATATGAGTTCAAACTTGAAGAACATGTGGGATGATTTATGTGATATTTACTTGCCCCAATACGAAGGCATGCATGACAACTATGAATTATTATTTGTTGTATTTGTTTCCCTTTTTCTTTCCCTCTTTTTTTTTGTGTTTTGATTTTAATTTATTATTTCTCCTTTAATTTTTTTTTCTTTTATAAAAAGAAATGCCAGTTTAGAGGTATTATCAAGCGTTGAACTTTTAACTGACCAACTATAGAAACCAAACATTTTGTCCCTTCGAAGCGCAACCCATTTAACCAGATTGTTAGTATTACGCCTTTTATCCAATTGAGAATTCTTGATGCTCCCCCAACAGAGATCTTTGTGCATTGTCTTGGAGACCACAATCGTCCCTTTCACTTGTTCTCTTGGGAAGGAAAGCCCCCCCACATATGTCATTCATGAACGTCTAGATGATTTACTTGAGAGGAAATGGCATTTTAATGGATGACGTTTAATATTTTGGCCCCGGTCTATCCCTCCAGCAATGACTAAGCTAATGGATCCAAAGAGGATATTAATATTGGCGTGCTAGGTATTTGTTTTGACGAATGTCATTCCTTAGTTATTAATTTAGTCATATAAAGCATGAATGCATGTGGTAGCAATATGAATGAATCGTAATTAAAATAGATGAGAAATTATTAGAAGAATAATCTCTAACAGAAAGTTTTATAAAGCTCGTAAGAGTTAAGACAATAAGTAATTTGGAATACAGGAGAGATGAAAGAACTAGAACCCAAAAGTTCTTTCGGAGAATGTCCTCTACAATTGTCCTCGCTCGCCCCCACAAGGCGATCCTTTGCGTTATACGAGATATGCATTTTGTGAAATCTAATTCAACACCTGCTGCTCCCATTCTTTTACCCAACTTTGAACTTCTGATTTTACCTTCTGCCTGGGCATTTCTTCATACTGCCTAGCGGGCTTCTCTTTTCCTTTCTCCCCTTCTTTTCCTTTTCTTTCTTACTCTTCTTTTCATTTTTCATTTTTTTTTAGCTCTAATTTTTGCCTAGGCTACCCTTTCGGGTTTTCAGCCTAGCGAGCTTCCATTGTGCTCTAACTTTTGCCTAGGTCGCCCATTTGGGTTTTCAACCTAGCGAGCTTTTCTCTCTCTTTTTTTTTTTTATGCAAAATATTTCTTTACTGCATCTGAATTGAAGGGTTTAGTCAATTCATGACCGTCCATGTCCATCAAAACTAATGCCCCTCCCGAGAAGGCGTGCTTTACAATATAAGGCCCTTCGTATGTAAGAGCCCATTTGCCCCGAGCATCATCTTGATTTGGCAAGATTCTTTTAAGAACTAGTTCACCAGCTTTGAATTCTCTAGGACGAAGCTTTTTGTTGAAAGCTCTTGCCACCCTCTTTTGATACAACTGCCCATGGCAGATGGCAGTGAGTCTTCGCCCTTCAATCATATTCAACTGCTCATATCGAGCTCTCACCCAATCACTTTCATCTAAATTGGATTCGATCAATACTCGTAAGGACGGGATTTCAACCTCAATTGGTGTAACAGCTTCCATTCCATAAACCAGAGAGTACGGAGTTGCCCCGGTCGATGTACGCACAGTCGTGCGATAACTGTGCAATGCATATGGAAGCATATCATGCCAATCTTTGTAGGTGATCGTCATTTTAGCAATGATCTTCTTTATGTTCTTATTTGCCGCCTCCACGGCTCCATTCATCTGTGGTCGATACGGCGCTGAATTATGATGCTTGATCTTAAACTGTTCACAGAGTTTGGAGATCTCTATTCCATTTAGGTTGGCAGCGTTATCTGTAATAATTTTTTCAGGTATTCCATAACGACAAATGATGTTCATCTTAAGGAACTTGCAAAAGGCTTTTTGTGTGACACTAGCAAAAGAATTGGCCTCTATCCACTTGGTGAAATAATCGATGGCAACCAGAATGAAACGATGTCCATTTGAAGCCTTTGGATTGATCGGGCCGATTACATCAATGCCCCACATGGAGAATGGCCAAGGTGCCACCAAATTGTGTAACGGAACTGGTGGTGCATTGATTTTGTCTGAGTATACTTGGCATTTGTGGCACTTTCGAACATGATCGATGCAATCCTTTTCCATTGTTAACCAAAAATATCCACATCTCTGGACCTGTTTAGCCAACATGAGACCGTTTGTATGTGTACCACATATTCCCTCATGCACTTCTGTGACTATCTTCTGGGCCTCCCTCGCGTCTACACATCGTAGTAGTGTACCATCATGACTTCTCTTATACAAGATCCCATTGCTGATGAAGAAGTTCATGGCCAGGCGCCGAATAGCCTTTTTATCATTTTCTGTGGCTTCAATTGGGTATTCCCTGCTTGTTATATAAGTTTTAATGTCATAATACCAAGGTTGCCCATCGTGCTCTTCCTCTATGTTTAGGCAATACGCAGGTAAATCTCTGGCTTCCACTTGGAGCGGCTGGACTTGGATTCCATAGTCGAGCCGAATCATCACTGCTAAGGTGGCTAAAGCATCTGCAAATTGGTTCTTGTCTCGGGTGATATGATGAAAGTTGATTTCTTCGAATTGTTCGATTAATTGAGCCAGAAATTTCTAATATGGAATCAATTTTGAATCTTTAGTTTGCCATTCCCCGGTCACTTGATGAATTATAAGAGCTGAATCGCCAAAAACTTCGAGGCTTTTTATACCAAGAGTTACTGCAGCATTTAACCCATTGATGCAAGCTTCATATTCAGCTACATTGTTGGTGCATTCAAACTCCAATTTAATGGCTACGGGGAATTGCTTTCCTTCAGGGGATATAATTATTGCTCCAATACCATAGCCGTGCATGTTTGCGGCTCCATCAAAATACATCTTCCACCGTGCATCATTATCGCCTCCCTTATCTTCATCCCCCTCTACAGCCAGTATGTCCTCATCAAGGAAATGGAAATCCAAAGGTTGGTACTCATCCAAAGGATTTTCAGCCAAGTGATCCGCTATAACACTACCTTTTACAGACTTTTGTGTCATGTGCTTGATATCATATTCGGATAGAATCACCTGCCACTTTGAGACTCTCCCAAAAACATGTGGGCTTTCAAAGATATATTTGATAGGATCCATTCGAGAGATTAGCCAAGTGGCAAAATAAAGCATGTACTGGCGCAAACGCCTAGTAGTCCATACTAACCCGCAACAAGTTTTCTCTATCAAAGGGTAGCAGGCTTCACATTCATTAAATTTCTTACTCAAGTAATAAATTGCTTGCTCCTTCTTTCCAGAGTTATCATGTTGCCCTAATACTGCCCCCATTGATCTCGGCAGGATGGTCAAATAAATGATCAAAGGTCGTCCTTGTGTGGGTGGAACCAGAATTGGGGGGTTCAATAGATAATCTTTAATCTTGTCAAAAGCTTGCTAACAGTTATTATCCCATCCTCCAGTGTAGTTCTTTTTTAGCAATCTAAAAATCAGCTCACAGGTTGCAGTTAAGTTGGCAATGAATCTTGCTATGTAGTTTAATCGACCCAGAAAACTTCGCACTTCCTTTTCTGTTTGGGGAGATGGCATTTCCTGAATGGCTTTTACTTTGTCAAGATCCACCTCTATTCCCTTCTGGCTCACCATGAAGCCCAATAACTTTCCAGTTAAAGCCCCAAAGATACACTTGTTGGGGTTTAAGCGAAGTTTGTATTCACGCAACCTTTCAAACAGTTTTCTCAAAACTGCCACATGGCTCTCCCCTTCTCCAGATTTAGCCACCATATCATCGACATATACTTCCACCTTCTTATGCATCATATCATGAAAGAGTGCCATCATGGCCCGTTGATAAGTCGCTCCTGCATTCTTTAACCCAAATGGCATCACTCTGTAACAATAGGTTCCCCATGGCATAATGAATGTAGTTTTCTCTTTATGGTCCTTATGCATAGGGATTTGATTGTACCTCGAGTAACCATCCATGAAGGAACACCGATGAGCTCGAGCTATATTATCAACTAACACATCAATATGAGGCAGCGGAAAATCATCCTTAGGGCTTGCCTTGTTCAAATCCCTGTAATCAACGCACATGCGAACTCTTCCATCTTTTTTAGGGACTGGTACGATGTTTGCTACCCATTGAGGGTATGTGGACACTTAGAGGAACCCTGCTTCTAATTGTTTCATAACCTCTTCTTTTATTTTCAAAGACATGTCGGGGCTCATTCTTCTCAGCTTTTGCTTCTTTGGCTCAACATTTGGGAATAAAGGAATCTCATGAGAAGCAATCTTAGGATCAAGTCTAGGCATGTCTTGATAAGACCATGCAAAGAT
Organism: Erythrophleum fordii; assembly: GCA_032878935.1. Lineage (NCBI taxonomy): Eukaryota > Viridiplantae > Streptophyta > Magnoliopsida > Fabales > Fabaceae > Erythrophleum > Erythrophleum fordii. Next base: position 21,236,578 of record JAVQMF010000054.1, on the reverse strand, counting down.
GTCCATGTATTCCCCAAAGAGCTGAATCATTTCCTTTTTTTCTGGATTATCTACCATTTTAATCTCTCTTTTTTCCTCCTCTATCCCCAAATTAATGTTTTCAATTATTTCTTCATGTGGGCATATTCCTTTATCTTCAGAATTGAGCATTTTCTCGAAGATTTGGGTTAATTCTTCATTATCAGATTCGAAACCATGCATATTCGTAGTGACGCATAAATCACTCAATGGGGGCTCAAGGACTTCTGCGTTGGACAGGAGTCCCGAGGAAAATGATTTCCTGGAAGAAGAAAAAGGAAAATGAACGAGTAGGAAAATGTATAGAAAGGACAGGTCTAATACTCAAGGATTTTAATTTCATTCATAAAATACCACTATCATTCATAAAGTACTGACTGAATTTGTAAAAATGTCTTAGATAGATTAAAACAAAAGAACAACACGGTCATAACAATTACTCTAAAGTCACGACATCAGTGATATCTTCGATTTCCCAGTTATCTAATCTTTCTCTAGAATCATCGATCCTGATCCAGGCTTTAACTCCTCGCATGACTTTGTCATCAACCATTGAAATGCTTAACCGATTCATAATCTCTGAAGGAGTTGGAAAAGTTTCCTTGATGTGGGGGACTTGCTTCTCTTGCTCTTTACTTCCCTTTGCGCTTGATTGTGCCCTTAATTGATGTGGCAGTGAGGGTTCATACCCTAATCCTTGACGCTTGGGATTTTCTGGGAGACTGATAGGCCGTTCAATTCCTTGAAGCTGTATCCCCAATCCTTTTCCAGGTTTAAACCCATTTTTCTCTAACATTTTCATCACAGTCTGGTTAACATTCTCGACAATATGCTTGGATCCGTCCAATTCTAAACTTTGAAGCGGCGTTTCCATCTCTTGTTCAGCAGCTTCGATGTATGGCAAGGAGCTGGGCTTGCTCAACATTATCTCCTTTTCTCCTTTAATAGTGATTATTCTCCCCTCGTCAATAAACTTCACCCTTTGATGAAAAGTGGAAGGCACGGCACCGGCAGAATGAATCCAAGGCCTCCCCAACAGCATTGTGTAGGACGGATCAATATCCATAACTTGAAAGTCTACCGCGAATGTTTTTGGCCCAATTTCCAAAGACAAGTGAGTATTGCCAATCACTGCTCTTTTAGAGCCATCAAATGCCCTAACTACGATGTCACTTTTCTTAATGTGTGACGCCTCTATTGCCAATTGTTCAAATGTGGCCAGCGGTAACACATTTAATGCCGACCCTCCATCGATCAGAACCTTTACAATTATGAACCTGTTGCATTTCAGTGTGATATGTAGGGCCTTTGGCTGATTAGAGGACGTTCCTACGACTTCTTCTTTAGAAAAAAAGATGGTGGATGCAGATTTGATGATATTCATTACACTAGCTACTTTTTCTGGGGTGACATCAGGCTGCACATATGCTTCTTCTAATACCTTTTGCAAAGCTCGACGATGTACCTCCGAGCTCATGACTAAGGACCACATTGAAATCCATACTGAAGTTTTCTTTAATTGTTCTACCACATCATATTCACTTTGTTTCATGATTCGCAAGAATTCTTCATCAGTACTATCTTCTTTTGCCACCTTCTGGCTGCTAGTATCAACGCCTTTTCCCTTCAGTTGTTCGTCAACATTTGCAGGAGAGTAGACCCTGCCACTCCGAGTGACCTTCCGAGCCTCAATTATATTAAGGTCAAGTTCTCCTTCCGCCTTAGCAACTACTGTCTGATGCGAGGGAAATTCAATGATCTCCTTATATCTCCAAGGTACAGCACGATCACTTTCATATGAGAAAGGAACTGGCATGTTAATAATCATTGGGGATGGTTTTGGGGTAAAAGGGACCGTCATTGACTTATGATCATTGATAGTTAGAGTGACTGTTCCCAACGGTCTAGTAGGGATGACGATATCAACATATTTCTCATCTGTTACACAGATTTCATCTTCTGACCTCCCTACAATCACAACCCTCAATGTCATTAATTCTTTCAACACCTTTTGGAACTGTACACACCTCTCGACATCATGATCTGGATACTGTTGATGGTAGTCGCAGAACATAGCTTGTGGCCCAGTGACGGTTTTAATAAACTCTTTTGGTGATACTTCCAACACATAACCAGCTAATTGAAGATTAGCTAGTAGAACCTTCAAGGGCAATCCAAGAGTAATGGGGTCCTTAGAAAATCCCAACTCATTTTCAATAGCATTTACCTGGTGTTCATGAGTAGGTAGGGGATTAGTGGCAATTGTCGAAGCTTCCCCAGACCTTAGCCGGATATGGTTGGACTCGATCAGATCTAACACATTCCTCTTAAAAGTGGTACAATTTTCAATTGAGTACCCTGGAACTCCCATATGATATTCACAAGAGACATTTGGATTATACCAGGCTGGGTATGGTGGTCGTAACTCCTTCACATACCGTGGTCCTATGAGTTTTGCTTCCAATAGTTTCTGGTATAACTCCGCATTGGTTGAACTGAAATTTGGCCATGGACGATTATCTTTCGGCCATACATTAACACCTCTATCCTGTTGCCTCTGCTCATTCGCTGCCGGCCTATACTGATTTTGGCCTTCACTTCCCCTACCAATCTGATAAGAGACTGGTTGACGCAGGATTGGTCTCGAGGGTTGAACATAACTTATCTCTCATTCTTTCTTTTTCATACCCTGTCCCCTTCTGAATCCGCCCTCCGTCAAAGGAGATGCAAGCTTTCCGTCTTGAATGTCTGCGTCAATTCTTTCTCCCACCTCGATTAAATCAGCAAAGTCAGTAACATGAGTTCCCAACATAATTTTGTAGAATGGATCAGATAAGGTTCGAATAAAGTAAGAGCAAAATTCAGATCCAATCATCGGAGGCTGAACTTGGGAAGCCATTAATCTCCACCTTTGGGTATACTCTTTAAACGACTCGGTTGGTTTCTTACTCATTCTCTTCAACTGTTCCCTAGTAGGGGCAGTATCGAGATTAAATTTATATTGTTTCATGAAAACATTTGTAAGATCCCTCCATTTGCGGATTTTAGAATGGTCTAATTGCATAAACCATAATAAGTCAGACCCAGTCAGACTCTCTGGGAAGAAGTTTACTAGAAACTTTTCGTCCCTTGACCAAACAGTCATCTTGGTATAATATGACTTAAGATGATAAATTGGATTACCGAAACCGTTGTACTTGTCGAAATCTGGAACTTTGAACTTCTTCGGAATTGATACTTCGGGAGCTAAGCATAACTCCTCTATATCCAGTGATCCCCATGTAGTTGGCCCTTGTAAATCACGCAGTTGGTCTCTGACCTCCCCTAACTCTCTTTCCCAGTCCTCCTTAACATCATTACTCTTCCCTTTGCTATCCGCAGTTGGGATCTAGAATGTATAGGTTGCATCATACCCAGGGAAATCTTGTATATCTTTTGCTTCATCATGGGGAACCGGCTTATCAGCCACCATCATAGGAGGATCTTGTGCATTCGTCTGTTGTAGCACAGGGTCAGGTATTCAACTAGAATGTTCTTCAGTTATAACCACTCCGGGTGAGCTTCTTCCTATGTGTGCAACAACGGGGGGATGACTAGATGCACTGGGTGAATTATCAATGCCTTTTCCCTTGACAGCTTCCAACAACATCCTCATCATGTCACTCATTTGAGCCATCTGATTTTCCATGGTCGTGATGCGGTTATTCAGTGTGACTGTGTCTTCCTCAATTCTCTGACTTCCTTCCCCTTGACGTTCCTCTATGAGTCTGGCTCTTAAACGTGTGTCATATATTCTAGTGGGACATGTCTGGTTAGATGGGATGCGTTTCGGAGGCGCAATATTGTCTTTCTTTTATTTGACTCTTTCAATTCTTTTCTCTGTAAATAGAAAACAAATTTAGTGATAATGAAAAAAAAATACCTCTTATTTTATTATTATCATTATTATGTGCACATTCTTTAATTTGGGTTAACTATTTTGGCATAATGGTAAAGGAACATTGGGACCTCTGATTTTTAAAGGATTTTATTAACCCATGTAAGAATATCAAAGTTGACACTTGACACAAGAGGGAATTAAAATCCCCTACATGATCAGGTCTTTATATTCATCTAAGCTATTTAAGGAGCATACAACTTTTGTTTCTTCATTACATCGGAATTCTTTGGAACTTAATAACTATTAAGATATTTTAACTCCTTTACAATGTCATTACATAACATAAAAAACTCTGTCATTTCCTTTGGTGTATTCCATGGGTTAGCCAAACCTTCAGCTGCTTTCAATGTGCTCGTGAAACTAGGGAGAATCTCGTCAGCCAAGAGTAACAATTTCCGGAACCAGGACATGAACCTTTCCTTTTCTGTGGCTCGCTCTGCATGAAGTACTTTCCATGTCTCAATCATCTCAGCTTGCTGATTAAGCTGTTCCACCAAGTTTTGTACTACTGCAGCATTATCACTTCTGACAATGGATATCTCATGCATTTTCTGCTCCAATTCCCTTGCCAGCATATCAATCTCGTGTTGAATCCCACTTGATTTAAGTTTCCGCACTTGTTTTTCTAATACATCTTTTTCCTTCAAGACCTTTATCAACTGGCTTCGGCTGATACGCATCTTCTTTTCATTTTCAGTTACCTGCTGTTGAGCCTTTTCTATGGTATCCTTCAATATTATATTTTCTTCATTCATCCTTTTCATCCCAACATACCCCACATTTCCTCTATGCCTCTTTACCCTATCCGCTTCTGCTCCCAACACTGCACATTCACTTCTCATTTGGCTCAAACTCCTCAAGCATTCTTGCCTTTTTTCTTCTAAATCTTTCAATTCTTCTTTTTTCTCTTCCACTTGCCTTGCTAGTTGTTTGTCAATTACTTGCATGTCATTGCTAAACATAGGGTCAATGGGTCCAAAAGAAGGGTTAGCCCCCTTTGTCCTTTCCTTTAGCCATTCTTGATACTCCTTAGTTGTGGCTACGATTCGCTTGCCCAGTTCGCATCTCCCTTTGCATATCACTCGGCTCCATGCGCTTTTTATTTTTTGGTAAAGCATCTTGGTTTCTGGATCATTATGATAAAAGTGAACCAATTGTATTGCTTCCTTGGATGGAATATTTTGTTTATATGCAAACTGTTGATGAACAATCGACGGATTGTAATTAATGCAACCTCAAGGGCTTATCAGAGGTACATTCAAGAATTCTCCGCAATAGTACACTATTTCTTCATTTTCCTACCAAGCCAACTTCCACCATACTGTGTTCTCATCTAATTGACTGAGGGTTTGAGCCCAATCATCACGAGTTTTCTTTGAAGATAACAGGATAGCACCTTCACGATTAAGGAAATCCCTAACAGGGTGATGTATAGTATCATATCATCGACCCAATTGATATTGCCTCCCATAAAGATGATTGAACATCCAAACGGTGAGGAGTTGTAGGCAACACTTCAATTTCCCTCCGTTCTCTTGTTGGCAAAAGCTTAAGGTCAAGAACGTTTCCGCCAAAATTGCGGGCGTGGGATTTACACGATGATTTTCCACCATCCATAGAACACTCACGACCGCTAAATCAATTATCCCCACTGCTGAAGGGAATAATACTAACCCATATATGGCTAGAGCAAGGACTCTCTTAAAAGTCATCCAATCTCCCTTTTCAGCTAAGGTCTCCAGCCGCTTTTCCACGTACTTCCTCAAAAGGCCTTCAGTCTGTCCTCTCTGATGTAATTGAATTCTACTAGGATCTTCTCCTAAAATTTGAGCCACTGTACGCTTTGATGGCAAATGTCTAGGATAGTAGTAAACTGAAGCATCCTTCCCCAGAAGTGTATTCATGAAACTCTCATATTCCTCTAGAGTAGGTGTAATCTGGAATGTAGAGAACATAAAACACCTTAGTGAATTATCCCAATACTGAGCCAAGGCTGAAAGTGCTTCTGGCTGGACCGGTATTCGCAACAAGTCTAGAATATCCCCATAATCCCTTCGAAAATCTCATATATGCCTTTGATAAGTATGATTTTTATACAATTTAATTCTCTTAACTTGGGCATTTTGACAATGGAATATGGTCTTAAAGGTTTAATTAGATTCAATTTGAATTCATTAGCCCCTTATGCACTTTGTGAATTAATTGGAAAAATTATTGAGTTTTAATATATGAATTTCTTTTAAATAATCTTGTGGATAATTCTACTCAATAATTTTCATTCTTTTGTGCAGTTTTTTGTTGGGCAATTGGTATTTGAATAAGAGATTGTTTTTGGAGAAGAAGTGGAGGTTTGCCAAGTCCAAGGAAGCCATGCATTCTATCTTTTCATTCTCACATCTCTCACCCACTTGGTCTGCACATACATATCATGTATGGGCCTTCATCTATGGAGCATCAACACGTTGTGGCAAGAGAGAACAGAGCTGAAACAACGTGGCTGAAATAAAGAAGAAGCCTGCTGACAGTAACGTGAAATTAACGTGAAGAAAAGAGAGAAGAAACAGCAGCTAGACGAAGCAGATCTGAAGCCACGAAAGCACGTGATGAAGGCTCCAAATACATGCAGAATTTACGTGGAGCAGGAGCTAAACATGCATGAAACCACAAGAACAGAAACGCTGAAGCAAAATGTGGATTATTATATTGACGTTGGGGCCCACATTCACATAAGCAAAGATGGAAAATAACTTCAGGCAATTGGCAAATAAGAGAGCACGTGAATGATTAAATCTGAAGCACGTGAAAGAGGGCAGTTTCAATAAGAACCATCCAGCGTCCAGATTCATTCACAACCTCGCACACTCCAGCCCATTCACGTCTTCTCCCCATTCCATCATCTATTTATTCATACAAAAGCCCTAGCCGTCGGATACCTACGCATTCACTCCACGCCTCCACTCACATAACCATCCATCTTTCCATTCTCTCCATCTCCATCCACCGAATGAAGATCTAATCTCCATCTTGAGGCTAGCAAGGGAGGAAGCTCTTGAGTAGAAGCTTGAATCCATGGATGAACAACAAATTCTGGCTAAGATTTTCTTATTTTTCCAGCACTTTTTCTTATTCTGTACAATCTAGGTTGAGTTATATTTGATTGAGAAATTGTGTAATTAATTAGTGGCTGGTTAGACACTGATTAGGAAACCTTTTTTTGTTGATTAATTGGTTGGATTTGAATCTGATTTTTCATTATTCTCTCTAATCTCCCATGTATGCCACGAAGGTGTCGATGAATTGCATGAGTGAGGTTATGTGTTTAAATGTCTATTTGAGAATTCCTTAATGTTTAGTTGGTTAATTAAACATTTTTGGATGATGAATCAGAAGATAATTAATTAGTTAATCAATCAAATTGGATGTTCATTGATCTTAAGGACAAGAGTTAACGGTTTAATGCGGGATTGAGGTTTCAATTCAACATTAGATTATTAATCTCTTGAATCTTGAATGGTTATTCAAGATCATTTGCTAATGAACATAATTAGGAATTCTTAGGCCAGAATTAATCAAAATTGGAATAGGATAAGGATAGTGGATACCAAGAGACGATTCCTAAGCTAGTCACAAGCCCATCATTCACCATAATTCATCTAATTAGGTAGAATTTAGGAATTTTAATTCAATTTAGTTTTAGGTTAGTTTAATTAAATCAAAAACCCCCCAAATTAGATAGCTTTTAGGATTCTTTAATACTTAGAAACTCAATTGAACATTGAATTCCAATTCCAAGGGAGATGACCTAGGTTGTGCCACTTGCTATATTTAATATCCAACCTAGTTTTATTTTGAGGGTTGTACGACAAACCCGTCAGCCTTCCAGTCAACTTCTCACTTAAGACAATCAAACTCTCGACCGATTCAGCTTCTGCCTTGATTTTAAGCTTCTTTCCCATTGCAACTAGGCCAGTTGGTCTTGAGCTCAGATATCGTCCATTGCCCAAAGGTTCCATTACCACCATCGTGCCAATTAACCCAGATGACTGTTCATTATTTCAAAATATCAAAACTTATTGGTTAGTGTATCATTATCGTTAGCTTGACAATTCTACCCAACTCTCAAGGAATTTATTATTCCATAGAGAATAAAGGTATGAGGATCAATTTAAGAAAGAATAGCTCTCTACACGATTGACACCGATATGCTCAGTAAGCTAACATAATGATATACTAATATTCATGCTATGATATTGGATATAATGCCTCGGCATGAGAAATGATAAAAAAAACTTTGCACTCCTCCTTAAGGGGCCTATTACTCCATGGGAGAAAAGAGTCGACGATTAAATCGAGAGAAACAAGTCTTTCTACACGATTCAACATCCTAAAAAAATTAATTCTCTAACCAAGACATAACATCTGTTTATTGATGATATAAAACAATTGGATTACATCATTTCCATGATTTGAAACATTCATTTTCTATTAGAAATTCATTGTTTCGCGAGGTAGAGTATATTATGCGGTGTTTATTATTTTAACTCATATCCATTTCTTTTAAGCTTTATTTTATGTATGAATGTATGCTGAAGACTTCCCCTTTCGAGGAACCATAAGGAATGCAATGATGGCCTTTTCGGGGTTAAAAATCCACTAGGCAAGGGTTAGTTTAACTAATGCATACCTTCATCATAGTTAACATTATGTCCAGTTGGTGTCATAACAACCCGTCAACTACTCCAGTAATCAGTGGCGATGTGTCACTTTTCCTAGGGGTATTGTTGGATGTAATGCATGAACAATTAAAGGCGCTCTCCTTTGTCCTACTATGGATAGTTCTTAGGTTGTGATCATTGGTCTATAGAAGTATGGCTCTACCTATTTAGGAGGCATCTATGGCTTAACTATCAGTGTGAGTTTTCATAGCAGATCTATGACCCCTAATCATTGGTCCCTAAATTGCCCCCACCATGAGATGAGGATCTCATTATATGAATTCGACCCTAAAAGGAAAAAGATCCTACACTGGTCCAGTCCATATAACAAGGTACAATTTAGGCGAGGTCTTCATGATAGCCTCAGGAAGCACAAGGCTTCACAGGGAAATCAATATAAACCTCTACTAACCTAAGGAACACTTAGACCCGGGTATTAACGTGTGTGATATGTTTGTGTCTCAGTGATGTGTGTGAGGAGAGCATATACCTTTTCATTCTATGGACTACCCAACCCTCATCTGCTAAACAGATTGGCAGAATAAAAGGCAGAGAAATATATGCAGATAGAAATAAGAAGTAACGTATACAAATATAGTCATCTACCCTAAGGTTTTATTCCACATGTTATCTATCCTAACATATATTATATACAAAATCAATGAAATGAAGCTAATAAAACAAGCATGTGAATGACATGTTATCTACCCCTAATCATGTGAGACAAACAACAAACAAAAGGAGCATCGAAATAAAAGAAGGCCATAATATTTTGCACAGCCAACTTAACTTGGGCTTGACTCTCTAACTATCCCCAGTGGAGTCGCCAAACTGTCACACCCGAAAATGCGACCGCGTGGCGCTTTTAAAAAGAAATTCAAAAGTCCATGAAATAAATAAACAGGGTTCAATTGAGTACAAATAAATAGGGTTCAGGAGTCGCCACCAAAATTTTAGTTTTTGAAAAGGCAAAACTTTGGAAAAGCCTTTTATGAGAAAAATGGTCTATGAACCAGATAATGGATCCGGGAGTCGATTGTAAGTGGGGAAGGAGTTAGGCATCCCACTACACCCGTTCTTAAGAACGATTACCCTAAGTTAGTTGTGCAAAAATAGTATGACCTCTATTCTATTTTAATTCCCCCTAACCAATCACATGCAAAAAACAGGATAAGAAAATTTAAGGAAATAACATTAAAGAGAAGAAAGAAAATTAAAAGCAAAATAACAAGAAATTCAAAGAATAAAATAAAGAAAAGGGACTAAAATAAAATTAAAAGAAATTAAAGAAATAAAATTAAAATTAAGAGAAAATATTTATTTACAAGGGCGGACTTGACCTAGGATGAGAACCTAGGGCCTACATACCCTCTGAAAGGGATCAAAGTCCACGTAGTTCGGCTATGGACTATATTTGATTGGTTGGTGTATATTTTTTCTTTGTTTTATGTTTTATGTTTTTACCTTTTTTCTTGGTTGTTTTTTTTTTTGGTTGTTATCTTGTTTTTTTATTTGTGGTTGTTATCTTGTTTTTTTGTTTGTGTTTTTGTTCTTTATTTTTTAATTTTTTTTAATTTAATTTTTTGGGTTTGGGTATTGTTTTTTTTTTGTGAAAAGACAAAGAAAATAAATTACTTTTTCTTTTAACAAGTAAAACAAGTTTTGAAACTGGTTTATGTGTTTTGATTTGTTAAAAGAAAATTTAATTTAATTTTTCTTGCATTTTCAATTTTTCCTCTTGCTTATCATTTTTTTTTTTTTTTTTTCTATCATTTTCATTTCATTTTTTTTTGTTTGTTTTTATTACCCTTTTCTTTTTTTTTTCGTCCTCTTTTGTTTTTGTTTTTGTTTTTGTTTTTTTTTCCTTTTTTTTTTTTTTTTGCAAAAGGACAAAGGAAATAAAGATTACTTTTTCCTTTAACAAATAAAACAAATTTTGAAATTGATTGATGTGTTTTGATTTGTTAAAAGTAAATTTAATTTTGCATTCCTTGCACTTTCAATTTTTTCTTTTTTTTTTCTCTTCATCATTTTATGTTTTTTCCATTTTTCTCTTTCTCTATCTCTTTTTATCATTGTTTTGTTTAATTTTTGTTTTGTTTTGTCATTATTTATTTTATTTTTGTTTTTTACCTCGGTTTTATTTTATTTTTTTTGGGTTCTATTTGTTCTTTTTCTTTTTTCTTTTTATTTTTAGTTCTATTTATTTTGTTTTGTTCGTATTTTATTTTTTCATTTTATTTTTATCTCTTTTTCTTTCTTTTTAATTTAATTTTTTTTTTGCCTTTTGTTTTTGTTTCATCTTTGAATCCTTTTTTTGTTTTGTTTTTGTTTTATTCTTGTTTTTTTTTTCTTTTTCTAGTTAATTTTTGTGCTCTTTTTGTTTTTGGTTCTATTTGTTTTTGGGTTTATTTTTTTGTTGTTTTTGTTTTTGTTTTTTTTTCTTTTTGTTGTTACTTTTTTTGTTTTGTTTGTTTTTTGTTTGTTTGTTTTTCTTGTTTTGTTTTTTTTTTTTTTAATTTATTCTTGGTTTTCCTTTTTGGTTTTGTTATTTTTTGTTTGTTTGTTTTTTCTTCTTTTTTTTTTTTTGACTAATTTTTTTTTGTTTTTTTGTTTTAATTTGTTCTCGGTTTTTCTTTTTGGTTTTGTTATTTTTTGTTTGTTTTTTTTTCTTCTTCTTTTCTCTTTTTTTTGTGCTCTTTTGTTTTTCTTTATTTGTTTTTTCTTTTTTTTTTCTTTATATATACATATTTTTTCTTTCTTTCGTTTCAATATCTTTTTTATTTCATTTTATTATTTTTCATTTGGTTTTTTGCTTTGTTTTTATCTTGTATATATTTTTTAGTATGTTGTTTTTTTTTTCTAGTTGCATTTGTTTGGTGTTCCTTTTTTTATTTTTTTGCTAATCTTTTGATTTATTATTATTATTTTTTTTTATTTTTTTAGTTAATTTTTGTTTTGTTTTTTCCCATTCTTGTTGTTATTTTTTTCGTTAATCTTTACCCCTTTTTTTTGTTTAATTTTTTTTTATATTCTTTTTGTTTTACTTTGTTGTTTCTGTTGTTGTTGTTTGTTTTTTTTTTTTTCCCATTAATTTTCCTTTTAGCTTTTTCTTTGTATTTCTTCGTTTTTCTTTTAGTGGAAAGCTTTGTTTCTATTTTGTTGATTGATTGATTTTTTTTTCCTTTACTGAAATTTTCTTTCTTTCCCTTCTCTTTTTTTTTTTAAAAAAAAAAAAATATTTACTGAAGGCCATTGAAGCCCAAAATGCTAATTATAAGTTTAAGACCCAAAAGGTACCAAAGAGACTTATTGCCACACATGGCCTTTTGGCTTATTCTTATGGGCCTAAGGGGATATAAAATCCCACACGGCCATACTAGTAACTATGGGGGATAAGTAAAATAAATAAGAAAAACAAAATAAAAGCGAAAAATAAAATAAAATAGAAAACAAAAATAAATAATTAAAATTAAAATTAAAATTAAACAAATAACTTATATTTGTGAGGGTGGGTGCTTAGTGTTCAGCTATGATTCACCGTGTCATTTTCAGACATATTTACAAGAGTTGGTAAAATAAAAGGAACTATACAAGTTACAACCCAATTGTTCCTTGCACCTTCCTTTGCTCCGCAGCAGGGCATGACCACTCCTTTCTCCCCATTAAGAGATAATCAATCCACACACATTGCAAAGGCTCTTATCAAATTCAAACATCAAGCAAACATGTAAAGGAGTAGCAACAAATTTTTTTTTTTTTTAAGGAAATGAAATAAACCAAAGGAAAAAGGGAACCCCAATTCTGGTTCCATTTGATAAATTCTTCATGGGAAGGCAGTCAACGAAATAAGCATTAAAATGGCTAAGGCATCCAAATCACAATTTTATGCAGGCAGCAAGATAATAACCCAGGGCTAACTCACATAGTAACATATCTAGCAGTGCCACATAGCAGGGAAAACAAACAGTAACCCCAAACAATCAATCTATCTGTATTCTTTACGGATGACAAACATCTTAATCACACATTTTATGCAAGATACAGAAATCAAATCATATTCAGCCCAGGCAGCAGCCATCAATTGAAGCTACCCTTATCTTCTTCCAAAAGCAAATGCACATGCAAATGACCATATAATTCAGGGGGACTACACCTTCAAACCCATGATTAGAAGCCACGCAGAGGCATACCCAGAAATTCCTTCATCAGAGGTTGTTTATCAAATTGGAATCTTAAGCAACTAGATAGTTCAGTTCCATTATTCTAAATAGATAATCACACAGAACTTGCCTCTCAGTATTTCGACACAGAATGTGTCAACATGCTTTCGGATCAAGGCAATAGGGTTATACAAACAACATCTAAGAAACGAAAATTCCAAAATTCAACACCCCAGATCAGAACACACCCACACCTCCAGAGTTCAAATTAACGAAAAACAGGATTATACAAACAAAATCCAATACACAGAAATCCTAAAATTCAGCACCCCAAACCAGAACACACCCACACCTCCAGATTTCAGGCTAACAGAAAAAAAAAACGTAGAAGATATACCTTCAGAATTCGGGAAAATGAATGAGCTTCTTTTGATGCCGAAACCCCGTTGCTATCTGCGCTTGATCCAGATCAACTTTCGATCGTTATCCTTCTCCCTTACTCCCTGCTCCTCCTCCCTTCTAACCTAGAAACCTCACTGACTACCCTTACAGAGATGGTAACAGAATCCCCTCACCCGAACTCTCACTCAGCCTCACTGATCCTAAAAGAAACTCCACTCAGTCTCTTCCTTTCCCCGATTTCCCTCTTCTATTCCAAAACAAAAACCCCTCTCGACTCCTCGTCTTCTACTCCCTCGAAGGGAAAAACCCCGAAAGGATTCCTTCTCCCTCAACCTCTTACCCCTTTCGAGTTTTCTTGAATCCAAAAAAGAAAACCCTTTGAAAAAGAAAATCCCCCTCAATCTTTTCGCCTCTCTAGTTTTTTTCAATCCGAAAAAAGGAGCCCCCGAAAAAAATCCCCCATAAACTCCCTCAGCCTCTTCTATTTATACCGAATCTGAGAGTGGTCTCCACTCTCGCTCGCGCGCCTCGCCCTTCTGCTCTTCGTACGGGTTCATCGCGCCTCTCTGCTCCATGATTTCGCAGCACCAGCACTCCTCCATACCCTTCCATCCCATTGCCTTCAAACACGCTCGCGGGAGCAACACCAGAGCCAGAGGGGGGGACCAGCAGCCTTAGGGTTCCTTACGTCTGAGGAGCGTTATTTTCTTTTCGGGCTTTCAAACGGGTCAGCGAAGCGGGGAGGGGGAGTCCGGAATTCATGGGCTGGCCGAAAATGGGCTTGCTTTCTTGTCAAAATAGGCTCTCATCCATTTAGTTTTTTTTTTTTTTCAAGCCCAATTCTTTCCTTTTCCTGGCCTCTCTTTCTTTTTTTGTTTTTTTAGTTTCATTTTGGTTTTCTTTTTTTCTTGTCTGGCTCAATTCTGAGTTGAGTTAGATCTTTCTTTTTCTTTTGTTAGCCCTTTATATTTCTATTATTCCCTTGTTGATTTTTTCCGATATTAGGATTAATGGGCCTTTAACTTGATTTATTTTTATTTTTCATTTTTGTTGTTTTATTTTTAATTTATTATATATATATTTTTTTGAGTTTGTTAGGTTAAAATGACCTATTTAATTTCTCTTTTTTTTGTCTCCTTTTTTTTCTATTTATATATATATATATATTATATTTTTTTATATTTTTTTTATATTTTTCAATTTAATTTGTTATTATTTTTGGAGTTTGCTTGGACAAAATACGGTGTTCACACCCATGTAACTCACGATGGAGATTGGCCAAAAAAATATCTCACCATGCATAATTTACACTAAGAATTGTATGTTAATCACTAAGAACAAAGGTAGAAAAGGCTAAAGTCCTTCAAGAAACGATGAGAAAGTGATAAATACACTTCTTTTCAAGGATTAAGGACTATCACCTTGTAGACATCTTCAAATCCATTATCTTTTCCTTCAATGGTGTACTTTTTAGCAAGAATTCTTCCAGGAGGTGAGTCAGTTATCTATGACCAGAGAATCCAAAGAAGTTATGTTAGCATTGAAAAGCATTTTCCATAATAAATTGAGAAAGTTGCAAAAACAAAACCAAAGATGAATGAAACAATTAGCATAGAGGTAATTCTTCAAATTTTTTTTTGTAAAGTTCCTTTTTTTTCCCTTTCTCTTTTAATGACAAAATCACAATTGTATAAATAAGAAAGACAATAAATGTGTTACATAAACTTTGTTTAGAACACCATAAACAGCATAAATTGCTCCTTATTTTCCAACCTTTTAGCCAATAAGTTCAATGTTTTATCTATGCTAAAATGTCCTCTTAAACCAACCTATGTAGCATAGTAACCAAATATTCCCATGGTGAAACTTTTGATGTGCAAACTTAGTACTCTTGAACAAGTAGCCATCATTGATCATAAACATAGTTAGAGCCTCCATATTTTTGGTTTGGAGTTTCATAAGTTTTTTTTTTTTGAATTATGGATTTGTTTTGTTTTTGCCTTTAATTACTTCCAACCCAACAATAGTGTTAGCTATTGTTTTCACTAAGTAAAACCTCATGCTCAAAGCATTAGCCCCTATGTTTTGTGAACCTACTTTGTACTTGATGATAATTGAGTATTCTTGCAAGAATGCAACCAATTTGGCATGTCTTCAATTTAGTTTCCTTTAAGAATTGGGAAACCACAAAGTTTCATGATATGAGCACAAAATAAACTAACTTTTTCTAAAGTAATGCCACAAGAACTTCAAAGCTTGAACAATCGCATAAAATTCCATATCATACGCAGAGTAATTTTCATATGCCCCATTAAGTTTCTCACTAAAATATGCTACTAGTTTGCCCTTATGACTCAAAACAACTCAAATTCCTACCTTAGAAGCTTCACATTCCATTTACAAAATCTTGTTTAAATCTAGTAAAGTTAATATTAGTGTATTTATTATTATTTTTTATATCAAAAAACTTTGTTTAGCCTCAGGACTCCATTTATATGTTCCTCCTTTCAAGCACTTAGTGATGGGTGCCATTATAGTGCTAAAATCTTTGATGAATCTTCTATAAAATTTGGCTAGCAAATTCAAACTTCTCATTTTAATTAATGTTTCTAGGATAGGCTAGCTTTTGAAAGTTGTTCTTTTAGTGGATCAAATTTTGTTTTCTTGTTTGACACCCAAAGCCCAAAAACTCCATTTTGTCTACCATGAGTGCACACTTTTTTAAGTTTGCATACAACTTGTTTCGTTGCAATACTTTAGTATGAGATTTTCCATCCTTGCTATATATTAGGATGTCATCAAAGTGTACAACCACAAACTTCCCAATAAAAGGCTTAAGCACTTAGTTGATGAACCTTATAAAGGTGTTTAGTGCATTTGATAATCCAAATGGCATAATGACCACTCATATAACCCCTTTTTTTCTCTTAAATATTGTCTTCCACTCATCCCTTATTGAATCCTAATTTGATGATATCCACTTTTCAAGTCAATTTCTGAAAAGATCTTAAAACCTATTAACATATCAAGCATATCATCAGACCTTATAATTGGATTACTTGATGGTGATTTTGTTAATGGTGCAACTATCGACACTTATCCTTCATATACCATGCTCCTATGGTGTGAGCAAAATGATCACTGCACATGGGCTAAGAATTTCCTAAATATATCCCTTCTTGAGGAGTAAAAAACTTATCTTTATAGCTCCTCATGCTTTTTCAAACTTATTCAATAGTAAGGTAAATTAAAGAGAGAAGCCTCCATTATTAAATCAATATGGAGTTGCACATCTCTCATTGGTGGCAAACCATATGATATTTCTTTAGGCATCACATCCTTGAACTTATAAGTATGCCTTGCACTACCAATGGAACAAGTTGAGGCTTGATCTCTTCTTCGGCTACAACTGCACATGTAATTTTATTTTTCTTGCTTACCTTTATAAAATTGACTAAGTTCGCAAGTGTAAAAGATTTTGTGCCCTTTTTCTTTAGGATGTCATCTCTTATTAGATTCAAATACATTTCTTATCACGTTGTTGCAAAAAATAAGTGTTCTTTGCCCTATTATGAATATTATGATGATCAAATTGCCAAGGTTGTTCAAGTAATATATGCCCTACATCTATTAGTGCAATATTCACAAACTGATTCTTCGAAAGAGGTCCCAATTAAGAAGTTAACATGGCATCTTGATAATAAAAGAACCTTATTATTTGAGTTGAACTAGCAAATACAATAAGGTTCTAGTTGCTTCTCAACTTTAAGCCATAGCTTGTCAACCATCGCTTGAGAAACCAAATTTTCATAGCTGCCATTATCAATAATCAAACTTAGCTTACCACTAATAATACAGCAAGTTCTAAAGATATTCTTATGAAGCTAGCTCTTTTCCTTAATAAGTGGAGCAATCATTGGTCCCTAAATAACTTGCAACTCACCCACTACATCAGCTTCTACTGCTTTTTCTTCATTTTTATTCAATCCTTCAGTATGGTCTTCTGTAACATTAATTATGTCCTCTAGCTAATTATTTCCTTGTTCTTTTATAAGCTAACATGAAAATCAGTTTGTCTAAAGGACTCATTTAACCTATGGCCTATATTTTAGCAGTAGTAACATTTATGCCTCCTTAAGAAGGGATAAAGTTTTTGGCCTAAAAAAAATTAGTATTTGATACCCTAGTCTACTATTGCTTGGTTAGACACTGAATGCCCCTTGTTAGTTGTAACTACCTTGCTACGATCACTCCAAAGCTTCTTAGAAACATTACTTTACTATGCCTCAACCTTTAAAGCAAGCTAATATGCACTATCAACCCTATATAATGGCTCCCAAGCCACCTGATCTTGTATTATAAAACAAAGGTCATTCATGTATCTACTAACTCATCATGCTTTGGTCTCCACTAGGTTACCTCTTAAAGTGAGCTGATGGAATTCTTGGGTATACTCCTTTATTGTCTTTTTCTTTTTGCCTTAAATTCTAGATCTGTTAGCATAAGTTTTACTCATAATCATAAGGTAAAAACTAAGCTCTCTATTTATCTTTCATCTTACCCATCTTCTAACTTTTCCTTTACCACAAACTTTTCTATCATGCTAATAATGTTTTCATTAGGTAGAGGCTAGTCCTTTCAACTTAGCACTTATAAGTTTAACCTTCCTCTCTTCTAATACTTCTTTCTAATCAAAATAGTTATATATGCTATCCAACTAGTCAAAAAACTCTTCTACCTCCACTTCACCATTAAACTCTACTATATAAACCTAGACAACATACTCTTCAAAGTTCCAAAGAGCATTGATAATTTAATCCTCCTAAGTTGGTCTGTTTCCATGTTGCCCATGACTATTCATATTTGACTCATCATTATCAAAGCCTCTTCTTTCATCTTCAGAACTAAAACTATGATTGTGCATGACATTTTAGAACTCCTTAGTTCTCTTTATTATTTTGGTCACCAACCAACTGAGCACCTAGTTGGGTCAAGGTATAAACCTATTCCTATAATCATTGGAACATTCTTGGAGTAACATGATTCTTATCTCTCTCTCCTCTACCACATCTTGTAGCCATGTTTCTTACTTAAAGTATAGTTTAAATGATGAAAATAATAAGCAACCTAAAGAAAAGAACTAGGCTCTAATACCAATTGGCATAAAATAGCAAGTAGAAGTATTATTCAAGATTAAAAACTCAAATAATAGTAATGAAACACCATAATCGATTAGTCTTTAATCAAAACAATACATAAAAAAGCAATATGAACTTATGATAAAAAGACAAAATCACATAAAGGGGAATATTTGGCAACAATAGGTTTGCCTCTTGTGCAATCTAAAAAGGGATTAAAAGGTGCCATAGGGTCAAATCCTTAAAACCCAAGCTTCCAATGCTTGAAAACCATAGCCCAAATGGAGAGGAAGAGTAGCTCTGGTTCTATTTCCTTAGAAACAAAAGTCTAAAAGCTAACCTCTCCAACACAACTTCTATACTAAAGAAGCTTCTTTAAGAAGCTAAAAGATAAAGCTTCTTTAGGAAGCCAAAAGCTATTTCTAAAGCCCCTTTCAAAATAGGGAAAATACTACCACTATTACAAAAACACCCCTATTACCTAAAAAAACTTTATTTACTTAACTACTCCTACTTGAATTAATAAGAGATGAAAATACTTATTAATAAATGTTTAAAACTATTGTCATTTGGTCAGTGTTATGATTTAATCTCATTTTACAAATATTTTTACTATGTACCATATATGCTTTAACTATTTACCTTAATGTTTCTTCCTAAGTAAAGAGAATAATTAATACTTATTCATTCATAATTTTCAATCATTATAGGTTGATTTCTTGTGCAAAAAATAATGTATAATTCAAATAGGATTGCTAAATTAGATGAGGTGCTATATTTGAAAAAAGCATGGAGAAATAAAATCATTAACCTAAAAGATCATATAATGACATAGTTTAAATAGTTAAATGTCAATAGAATGTTAGCAATTATAAAAAAGATGTAAGATCTTGAGAGTAAGGAAGGAAAAAAATAGAAACAATGAAGTAGGCATTGAACCTTGACACTTATAGTTAAGAGAGGTACCATTTGAGTTAAAACTTTTAAAATAATGAGTTATTTCCATTTTATAAACTTAATATTTGAAATAAAATTAGGTAAATTCTTCCGTGCAATGGGGAATCTCAGTCTACCCATGCATTTCCATGTAGGCCAATATGGTTTTACCACCTCAATGCCAAAGTTTGATATGTGTGTGTAAGAAGTTGCTAAAATTGGTAAAAGACCTAACAAACTAAAAAATCAAATGTAAAATTTTAATTTAACCCCACTAACTTTGCAAAATACCTTAATAGTCCTATGGTGTTGAAATTGCAATATAAATCACATAGATTACTTATTTTTGAGTAAAAATAATTGCCTTAAACCTTACCCAAAAACACTTGCCCTAAAAACTAGCTTGAACTCTAATCAAATAGTATTTTCCTTGCTTAGTCTTAGTTGATCTGGCATCTCCTCCCCTAAATACTTAATTTCCATATACACTTTTGATTTGCTTGAACACTTGTTTATTTCCATTTGCACTTCCAGCATTTATGGACTTTGCTATGTAGATGTAGGCAATGAAAGCTGTCATTTGCTACACACACAAGATTGGCAACGCACTTGCCTAGTATGTCTGTAATATTTTATTTTTCATCATATAAGTTATTTATTTAACCAAATTTGTGGGCCATTGAGGGGAAAAGGTTATTTTTGGGCCATAATTGCTAATTGCAAGATGAGAAGTTGACTGATCATAAATAAAAAGAAATTATATTCAAAATGGCATGAAGTTGACTATGTAAGTGAGCAGTTAATTGCAGAATGAGAAGTCACAAGATATAGCACTATCTAATAAATTAACCTTTTAGTCTACTATTAAGTAGTTATACATAATTCTTTGATTTTAACGACATTACAGTGAAACTTAAGATGCAAATGCTGAATTAAAGGTGGACATGTTCCAACCTTTGAAACATCTAGTTCAACTTTAGTGTTGTTGCTTAGGACCTTAAAGAAATGATGTTTTTGAAGCTTTTGTACTTACAATGATTCTTATTTGTTTATAGATATGAAAAAATTTTAGTTGTCCAATAACATAATCTACTTCATCAATACATAACAATAGACAAGCATAAATGCACTTAATTGAGGGACACTGATTAGGTTTGGGTAATAGTGAATTTGGTAGTGATTGTTCTAATGAATTTGTCAATGATTGTTTAATGAATTAGTGTCTAAAGACCAAAGGAGGGAAGATGAAGGAGTGGAGGATGAGGTTAAAAACAAAGAGGCTTCTCAATTTAGGCATGAGCAATAGGTGGATAAAAAGCTAAAGGAGATGACAAAACTAAAAGTAAGTAATATAATGGGGTTCAAGTTTGGCAACATAGTTGAAGCTTATAGGTTCTATTGCTAATATGCATTATACATTGGATTTGCTATATAGAAATACAATGTCACATAAGATGGGAAAAAAGGACTTGTGAAATGAGTATTTGTCTGTAACAATAAGGATTTTAGGGACATAAAGTAAATCAGACAAGAAAATAGGAAGAGGGAGGCTAGAGCCATGATGAGAAGTATGTGCAAGGCCAAGTTACATGTTTACTTAGATGGTTTGACAAAGAAGTGAGTAGTTACGAGTCTCTCAAAATAATATAACCATGATTTGACATTAGTAAAGTCGATGTATCTAATAAGTGGTAACCATAAGACATCAATAGAATGAAATGTGCAAGTAGATAACATGTATTCCTATAATGTAAGGACATGTCATATAATGGGCTTTATGGTAGGACAAGTTAGAGGTTATTCTAGGGATGGCTTCTGTAAGAGGGACTTGCATAACTATTACATTGACAAAGTTAAATAAGATAAGATTGCCAATAAGGATGCTTTTGCAACACTCAACTACTTTCAAGGCAAGGCAAACTATGATCCAATGTTTTTTGCTAGGTACACAATCATAGAGGAAAACTAGTTGTAAAACTCATTTTGGGTAGCAACAACTATGAATGTTTTAAGGATGAAGTGTCATTTGATAGCATGTACAAAGTCAACAAATGTAGAAAGCCCTTGATGATCTTTTCAGGCATTAATCATCATAAGGGCATAATTGTTTTTATGCGTGTGCTGATTGGAGATGAAATAAGGGAAACTTACAAGTGGGTGTTGGAAACATTAGGCAATGTTCAACAAGCAGCCCAAGGCAATGATGAATGCAATAAAAAAGAAAATGCTAGATGCCATTCATTGAATTTGCTTATGGCATTTGAATAGAAATGTAAGGAACTAGTCTAAGAAGACATGGTTGCTAAAGAGGTTTACAACTTGTATATATCACAGTTTTGCACCAGATGAGTTTGAACAGTATTGAAGGAACATGTTGGATGAGTTGCTTATAACTAAGAACAAGTGGGTGATGTAGACAAGAGGAGGTGGATATAGGCCACTACATACTTGCATGACAACTTTTTTGTTGGTATTACGATAACATCATGATATAAAGGAGTAAATTCCTTATCAAGCAATATACTAAGTTGTGTAGTAGCTTGATGTTGTACCTAGATTCCTTTCCTAGCTCGACCTATATAGCCCAAGAAAGGATGATAAAAAGTGTGGTAAGAGGCGTATCCATTATTTGAATCACACAAAGTGTAATTGTTGCACCATTGTTCCTTAGGTTGCCTAACATGTTAGTTTGCCGTAGTTTCCTTTGCATCATGGAGATGATGCTGTACTCCTTATTATATGATCATGACAACACAGAATGTCTGATGATGTCCAATTTTCCCATTATGGAACTAGCTCTAGAGGCACGCCAGAGGGATGGCTTGTATGTAATCATGCATGCATTGTAATTATTTACTATACAAGTGATGCAATTCTATTGTGCCTGATATTGGATGGCTTGTTTATGTCCATTGCAAGAATGATTGCAGGGTATAGGTGTATAGATGGATAATGTTATGCCAGTAGCACAACTGTTATGATTTGTAGGTAACTTATGTTGACATTGTGATAGTTGTAGCATTTTGTGGATTGTATCTATTCTCTTATATCTAATCATATGGTTTCGCATAGGTGGATGATGAAACCTACATGTAATTAGCACTAGATTTTGTGGTGATGTATTAAAGCAAGCAATCATAAAGATGAAAGGGCTCTAAGTCACAATGCTCAATGCTCACCTCTATGGTTAGGGAGGTTAGCAACGCACCTGACACGGATGAGTGAATAGCAAAATGAGGGTGCTACTATTTTGTATCATATTGAGAGGCTATTAAGTATCATATTTTGGAACTATAACCTATATTAAGAAGCTATTAAGGACAATTTATCATAGCTCTTGTATTTGCGTAGCATTTAAGACACTACTAGGAAACCAACTTTCTTTATAAATCTTTAAAAGTGCAAATTTGTGTGTCTATAATTAAGACCAAAATGTTATTTTAGTAAGGAGTTTGTAGGATTTGACAAGTGGTGTAAGTACTTTATTAATATGTTGGCCAACTACTCAAACTAGGATGTCAAGTTTTGTTATATGGAAGTCACAATATTGCATTCAGGATCATAGCAATCAACTTTTAAAATAGGGAAGTCGACTAAACAAATTAGGAGTTGAATTTCTTCTTCTAGTTCAAAGAAGTCAACTTATGAATTAAAGAAGTCAACTGAATAAATTGACTTTTATGTGGTTTCACAATTGAATTTTATATGGTTTGTCTATATCTTGAAGTTAGTCTACCTTAGTTTGCATGGGTAAAATTCATTTTTCTTGACTATAACTATAGGAAAAATAAGTAAAAATGGTATGTAATATGCTAGCTTATAGTGTTATTCACAACAAGCAGTTAAAGTTTGTCTTCATCTTGTTATTGAAGAAGAGCAAATCTTAGTACACTCAAATAGTTTTGAGGTAACCAAAAAGTTCTAAGCCACAAAATTCAGTTCATGAGGTAAATGTTTCTGATGCAGCATTTTAGTCCTTGATAAATGATGCAAGCAATGCTCTCAACCATCTCTTTTTATGATCTTTTGATCTACATGCTTGAGGGCTTTAATAAGCTTGAATAATTGTTAACTATTATTCTATTATTTTTATCATAAAAAAGATTTCCAATGAAAAAAAATATAGATGGTAATTCTTAAATTTTCTCTAATTATTGACAATTTTTTAAAATTACATCATTAAAAATGAATATTTTATTACCTTTTCCTATTATTTGTCAGTCAAAGAACATTTTTCTAAATTAGGAAAGTTCAAAATAAATATTTTCATAACTTTCTATATTGTTAATTCAAAAAAATTTTCATACAAATTAAAATATGACATTGACTACTTTAATATTTTATATTACACTTAGTGAAAAACATTTTTCTCAAGTTAAATTAAACAAAGGATATATATATATTTTTTGGTCTAATGATAATTATGCTCATTCAAGTAAGCTGATAATTTTTATTTTTATTTTTTGCTCACCTTGAATTATATTTGCAATTTTAATTTCATGATTGCCTCGTACAACATCCTTCACACTCAAGCATTTCTCATCTACACTGGAACAATTATAAGCTCCTATTTATTGAAAGTCAAGAAAGTTCTATAGAATCATATGCTAAGACTTTAACTGGACCACCATTTGCCAACCAAAACAAGTATAGTCCTATGGCCAATTACATTATGGGATTTATTTTTGCTCATTTTAGTTTACGATCGTACATGCATTCATACAGGCAATTATAATCATATTGACTCTATGGCTATATAGATGCATCGCCTCATTGGCTCTCCTTGAAAGCAAAAGCAAAATAAATACACTACCCAAAGATGTGACTATAGCAATCTTAAGGATTCTAACGGTTTTCCTATGTCTTACAAGTGTCGCCTCCTACCCTCTTATCCATTCCATTGTGTGTTTAGGAATGGGTTCATCCAACCAATCAAAATAGCTAGAGCTCCAATATTGCTGTAGAGAAAAAAATCAATGTCTTACAAATAAACAAGTGCAAAGATTTTGAAATGCTAGTAGCTAAGTATCAAATATACATCCTTGCATAACTGGCATATGTACATTGTCGTTGGGCACCTTAAGAATCTTCTTCTCATGTTGTTAGGTGTGCTGGATGTGAAGGTAACCATATGATCATCGCAACTACATAAGTTCCTTCCTCTCCTACTGATTAAGCCACCATATGAGGTTTGCAACTCCATCACTTTGTGGAGATCAAATGTTAGTACAACATATTGATATCAACAAACCAAATAATTGCTATTGCACTTGGCAAGGTGTTTTTTAAGCTAATGCACATGTTAGTGTTCATAAAAGTGGAGTCACGATTACTCCAGGGAACATGTGGAATGGGGAATAACAATTACTTCAAATACTAAGATTAATTAACCAAGCTCTCTTAAATTCTAGCAACCATACTTGGCTTCAGTAATGCTTTAATTGAAACTATGACCAATTCATGGTTTAAGAATATTCCTTCCACAGGGGCTATAGGAAATATTATTATATACTATCTAAAATATTCACTTTAACTCATGTTCATAGTTCTAACTATGACAAAGGGTGATTTGTGTCTAAAGAGTTCCAACTTTAACTGATGAACTTATTGGTTGAATGCAAGTGACCAGCTAGTTATTTTCAACAGTCACTTATTTAGCTTGATCAGTCAAGTTACCTTTTTTGCTAATTGAATTTTCAAACTTGACAATAGATTAATTTTGTTTACTAATCAACTTCTCGAGTCCTAGATCGTTCAATACATTTGATGAATTAGTTGTTGGTCCTAAATCCCCCTAACCTATTCCTCAGTGAGCAAGGAATCAAGCATTTCAAGATCTAATAGAATAAAGTCAAACAAAAGTTCACTAACTTGAACCTAAGGGTATGAAGGGCTATAAAGAAAGGTTATTAGATACACTATCAAAAGTGATTCAAATGGCGCAAGTTTGAAACAAAATGTTGGTGTTGGAAGGACTTTGAGGTTGAACAACTAATCGGGATGAGTGGGGCAATATGGCTTCTTGAAGCCTTAGTATAAGGAGAGGCTTATTAGATTGTAGATCAACTTTGGAGCTAGGGTAAAAAGATGTGGCTTTGGAAACAATAAGGCAATCCAAAGGGGCAATGGTGAGAATTACAAGAATCAAGGGAATTTTGCTATTTCATAACTTAGCAAAGCAAACATGTCAATAAGACCATATAGATTTAAGTGTTTTAGGGTGTATTTTGAATTTCAACATCTTGTAACAGGTCATTATAACTTTCCAGGTGGCACTGATATGGCTACCTCCTAATGGCCCATATGGAAGTGGATAGGTAAACTCAAATTTCTTGTTGCATGGAAGAATTCACTATAAAATTACCATTGTATTTCTTTTCTTCATATCTAAAATAGGAATGCTTATTTTAACAAAATGACTGCATGAATATATTTGCTCATGTGTTAAACATGCTCAAATCACTGACAAAAAAGTAAGATCTTAATCCTCTGCTATGCACACAATGCACAACTATTTTTAAATTTTGTTTAAAAACATAGCTAGATTTTCATATAAGTAAGATTTGCAATGTTTTATATATATATGGCTTGATTTAATAAGATCTAGAAAGAAAAATAATTCAAGAGTAAAAAAATATACAATGGACAACAATTCTTATCAATAATTCCTTTTTGAGTTATTTTTCTTTACAAGTTTTATTAAATCATATAGTATATATATATATAATATTATAAATTTTATTAATATGATGATCTAGCTACATTTTAAAAAGAAATTAAAAAATAAGCTATGCACAGTGTGCACACTCAGGAGATCCTTGTTGTAAAAGCAAAAGCCTAGAATGGAATATCATTTCAATTTTTTTATATTGAACAAAATTATTGTCATATAATACTTTTTTTGGTCAAAATAGAGATTAATTAAGTTAGTACCCATTTGGTTACATTAATAGAAAAAAATTCTTTTTTAATCAATTGTATACAATGTTTGTTAAATCTTTATAATTGTTACATAATGATATTTTTTATTATTTTTTAAAATAAAAATATAATAATTATTTCTTTCATTAAAATCACATTTTTCATTGGGCTGGACGAGGGCGAGAATGAATGCACGGGCCAGCCTGGGCTTGACCAAAGACACAAAGTCCGATTCTCGGCGAGATCTGCTGGTGTTTGCCTTTCCCTCTTCCCGCCAAACCGTCCTCCTCCTCCAGGTTCTGTCTAAGGTTTCTTCCAAAGGGTCACATACTGCAGATTCCTCAGCAGCTCGCACATCTCATTTCCGAAAAATGACCAGTTGTTCGTTCAGAACGATCTCTCTTTGTCTTCTTTGCGTACATGCACTCTTATTTACGCTCATCATTTCTGACTTATTGTTGCTCCGTGTTTTGCAGCTATGGCTAGGTCTTTCCTTCAAGTAGCGGCGACAGAGGAGGCTGCTTCACCTCTTCGAGTGGTCCAGATAGAGGGGCTGGTGATTAATCTTTCTTTTTCTTCTGAATTTTAATTTTATGTTCTTTTCTCTGAGTTTGATCGTTGAGGGCAGAAGGCATATTTTCTTCAGCAATATAATTGGGAATAGGGGGAAATATTTCTCACTGAAAGGAAAAGTTGACCTTTATGAGGTTTTGGGCGGTGTTTCCTTTTGTAATTGTGAGTTTGCAATTTGTTTTTTTGCATCTGGCATCAGAATTTGTTAAGTACAATACGTTAGGATTACTAAATTTGCAGTGTAGCTTCGTGTATGCACACATATATCGACTCTTTGTTTTCCACCTTTATAAATCTTGGAATTTACAACATTTAAGCACGTTCTGAACTTTTTTTTTTTAATAAGAATATTTTTCAATGCAGTAGTCTGTGCTAATAGTGCATAATTTTTTTTTTTTCCTTTTTTCCTGCATTGGCCATAGATGTAGAGTATGCGCTTGTTGTGTCTCTGAGTGCAATTATCGATGTATGTGCCTGTTTCCTGCTAAATAGATAGAGATATAATTTTGTAAAGTTTTGTGAGGCAGGTTCTCAAATTTTAAGATGGTTTTCAATTAGTTTCTGCATAATGAAGATACTTAAACCCGTTTGGATGCTATGTGTCTCTGAGACTGAGCTGAAGTTCTTTTATAAATTTCTGTTGAACAGGTTATCCTGAAGATGATTAAACATTTTAAGGACCACTCACCTGCATTAGTCACTGGACAGCTTCTTGGGCTGGATGTTGGCAGTGTCCTTGAAGCTACCAATTGTTTCCCCTTTCCAGTACAATGTGGCTTTTTCCCCCTCTTCCTTTTCACACGCCCTTATCTTGTTATCCTTTAGGTTTTACTGTTTGTGATACTAATATTTGCAGATTAGGGAAGAGGATTAGGAAATTGAAGCTGATGGTGCTAATTATCAGCTTGAAATAATGAGATGCTCGAGGGAGGTTAATGTTGACAATAATACTGTCAGATGGTATGTTTGATGAAAACATCACTTTAATATGACATGGGAAGAAGAGGGTATCTGATGAGCTAAGCAATAAACAAATCTGTTCTCTCTTTTCAAGTCTGTTTTTAATTTTTTGTAGCCTGAGATCCTTTGGACAAAGGATTCTGAAATATGACTTTGGGCTATAATATGAAAAATGCATCCCTGATTGTAACAGCATACAGCTCTACACAGCATAATGACCTAGATTGCTTATATAATTGGCCTGAGTCACAATGTTAGTTAAACGTTTATAGGATTTTTAGGATGGGGACCACCAGAGATTGTTCTTATTGGGTTTGTCTTAGTACCGTGTTTCTTCCTTGGATTTAAGATCACTAAGACTATTTTTAGGTGCACTAATTATGACACTAATGTTGATAACTACAAGGATACAATATGTTTCTAGTGGAAGAGTCCATTTATAGAAGAGTAAAGTGCACAAAAGGATAATAAGTTCCCCTAGAGAAATTATTTTGCTGAAGCTAAACTACATAAGGAAAATCATTAGCTGAAAAGAGCTGTCCTCTAGCATTGGGTAGATCTCATACAATAACTCATAGCTCTACCATAGTTTTTATTTTATTTCTTATAATGCTGCATATATATTATGAGAGACCTCCTTAGAAAATATTATTTATTTATTTTATAACACTTTCTGAAGAAAGCTTTAACTAGAACCCAAAGCAAAGCCAAGTGTCACTGTCCCATAACAGTTTTATGGGTAAGTAACTGTTATTAAAATCTCCAGCATTTTGTTCTAACTACATACACAGAACTGCATTCAAGGCACACTTCAATACAGCCTTATAGTTCTCTCTTCTTCCAAGTTCTCAAAACCAAATTGGGAGAAAGTGATTTGAAGTATCCAAGCTGATGCAATGCTCTTCAGAATTATTAAAGAGCTCATTCGAAATGCTGCCAAGGCCAAGGAATCTCAATATAAGAAGTGACTTCTCATCTCTGGACTCCGAAAGAGTTAACACACATTTGAAATCATATTGGTGATTTAGTGCCAAGCTGTACCTTTTGATTACAATTCTTATTCCTCTCCTTGTACTAAAATTTAATCAATTTTATCACCTAATGTGTACTTCGCTGTATACTTTTTTGACTCTTAATTTGAATATTCAGAACCCGTCCAAAATCCTGGTTGAAATTCTGAAATTTATAGATGCTCCTGGTTAAAATATTATGAATTCACTTTTCAATGCTGACTTCATTTCATAGCAAGCTTTTACGTTGTATAATTTTTTGACTCTTAATTTGAATATTCAGAACCCATCCAAAATCCTAGTTGAAATTCTGAAATTTATAGATGCCTCTGGTTAAAATATTATAAATTTCCTTTTTAACGCTGACTTCATTTCATAGCAAGCTTTTGATTGAGCCTCTAAGGGATATGACATGGCCCCCAAAAGTTGTGTAAACTATAAGCCTTGTAGATGCAAAATTTCTGACCTGATGTTTGTCAAGTCTCAAGCCAAAGAAGTGACTAAGTCAGCCAAGTGAGTTTTTTCTTGGTCCCCCACCTGTCCATACGCCTTTTTTTTTTTTTCTCCCTGTTGGCTTCCTACAGTATACTATAGTTTATGGATGGATCTTTGCCTGTATGGCAGCACCACATAAATAAAGCTGATATTTTTGCTGTCATTTTTCTTGCATGACACTTTTCGCTCCAAATGATTGGTACTTTAACCTATTCTTGCTCAAATTACAAGGTCAATATGTGAATGTGCAGTATTAGAAGATGTGCATGCATTCTGTTTGTATGTAAGATTGTAAGTATGGAATAAGTTATCAGCTCTCATGTTTTAATGAGGTGATAAATCATAAATGTAATAGAATATTGGAATTTTGATCCAATCCATGTTCTTTGTCTTGTTTTTTCAAATGCATAGGATGACCCTTTGAAACTTCCTAGGTACCAGTCTACATTGCTAGGTTTGTTTCAGACTATGGAGCTTATTGAAACTTCATGAATTACCAGGTAATGGCTCACAAGTCATTTTTTTGTTGTGTAAATAGTTTTACTCTTTGACTTATGCTGGGGTTTTTGAATTGACCTTTACGTTATTGTAGATACCAAATCGGGAGATAGTATTGCTACTTATTTTAAATGTTGTGAACAATTCTTTGTATTGTCTTTCCAAACTATAAAATTCTTGGTCAAATAAAAATGTTCTAATAAGCATGATTATGATAATTATATCTTTAATCTGCTTCACACAATTTTTGTAATACTCTACTCAAAATGAGTGGTTTGCTTCTCCTTTCTGTGTTTTAAAAGAAAAAGATAAAACATGAATAGTATAAAATATGAAGGATTGGAACTTTTTATGATACTGACTCAGAGTATGTCATTTTTGGACTTGGTGAATGGTGCCAGAAACTAGTGTGGTTTTTATTGGAAAATCACCTCTATCACAGCTGATTGAGAATGTTACATTTGCTGAATTCATATTTGCTAATGCTGATACCATGTGGCCTTGAAGTGGAAATGACTGCAGGTGAAATGAGGGGAACTTGAGAAGACTAAGGGTTAATGTGGAAGAAAACTGAGTTTGTGTGTCACCAATTGTGAATGATATTTCATCAAAAGAATAAATTGGGAATGACATGCTGCAGCCAGGGTCTAGGTTTTCTGTTGTTTTATTGTTGTAGACATGACTGGTGATGATCTCTGATTTATAGAGATGGAATTCTAGACTTAGATGATTAAATGTTGTCAGTAGTCCCCCATGTTATGCTTGATGAAGACAATGTTGAACAGTATTTTATCAGGTAAATGATTGTACCTTTTAAATTTATCAATGTTTTCTAGGAGAATATATGGCAGAGTGTTTGCATAATATATGATGTGTCAAGTTCTGATCAAGGTGTCCTAGCTCTGAAGGCGTTGATGCTTTCTGACTCATTCATGGAACTCTATCGCAGCAATAGTTTTACTGGAGAGAAGTATGGAGTTTTCTGTGGACATAATATTCTGTAAAGAGAATAATTTGATATCTTATTTTTCTCTCTTATTGTGAAATAGATTGAGGGTGAAAAACTTATCATGGGTGGATATCTTTGAGGAGAGACCTGTAAGCTTTCCTGGATTTTGCTATTTTTACTTTAGAGCTAAGAAGCACCAATAGGGATATACGTATCAGGTACAACATAATATGATACATGAGATATGTCAATTTTTAAAATTTTAGGAGATGGGTATAGGCAGAGTGTGTGTGTGTGTGTGTGTGTGTATTCAACAAATTAATAGATGAAAAAATAAATGACATAAAACAAAATTGAGCCTTAAACAAGTATTCCAAATGTAAAATAAAATATTCATAACAAGGTACTAATACTAGAGTTTCTAAGTCAAATTAAATGCTAATTTTCATCTCTATTCACATCACTAAAATTTCTTATAAGCTCTTGAGCGGTGGAACGTTTCAAAATGTACCATTGCTTTTCGAAATATTTCAAAATTTATCAGACACTAAAAAAAGTCGGTGACATGGATGCTGGAGTAAAGTATGTGTATCATATTGGATATAGGTATGTCTCCTTTTTTGGTGTATTGGTGCTTCCTAGCTTTGTAGCCTTTGATTAGATAGTCTTCGCATTTCTTGCACTGTGATATAGAAAAATAATTATTTAAAAAAAAAGAAATGGAAAAGTAATTATTTTTGTTTCGGAAATTTTTTTCTTCCATCTTTTTAGTGTCCTTCCCTCCTCTTTTATGCTTCCCACTCCCCCTCCTTATCCATTTGCATGTCACACTTCCAGCTTTTCATTCTTGGTAAATGCAAGGTAGTTGAAAGCAAAAGGTGCCCTTGTGGTGACAGTTTCCAAAGAATACATGTCCTTTAATTATTTTAGTAAAATAATTCAAATACGACTGTGAATGTTCAGCTATTGAGTGAAGCAAAGAGATTCAAGTCCAAACACTCAAAAACAGAGAGAAAAAAGAAGGGGGGGGGGGGGGAGGGGAGGGAACTCAGACAAAACACAAACATTTTTGTGTGGCCCAATATATCATAATTAAAACTGTGAGACAATCATACACTCATAGCAGACATTAGATTACCAGTTAAATATCTCAATAAATGCAAAAAAATACAAATATGATCATCAATCAAGTAACGTAATAATTGGGAAGGGCTTCTGTATTTTTTGATATTTTTTATGTAGACCTTTTCTTGATCTTTTGGTAAGGGTTTGCTTCTAAATTTTAAAACTTTATCATCTACTTCAGCTTCATTCTATTTGATATTTTGCTGTTTTTCAAGGGATTAAGATCCTCCAGTTTAGTTTTTTGCAAGAGAATTTAAACGCAAAAGCTCTAGCTCCCTTAAATCTCTATGAACCCTAACTATAATTTTGGCGAAGAAGGGGCTCAGGATTAATTTTTGTATCCGATGTGGTTTGCAGTTTATGAATAACGTAAGGTCTTTGCCATATGAAATGCCACATTGGATTTGTAGTTAGGGTGTCTGATAGAGTGAGGGTAGATGAAATCTTGATAAAGTTTGGAGACTTAAGGGATTAAGTTGGAGCCAAAATTTCATACAGAATAAAAATGAAACCTTGTGTAAAGTTAGGCAATGAAAAGTACATTTATGCCACCTTATGTAATCAAGTCTTTGACTTGTGGAATTTTTCTTTAGGGTTTTTGACATAGTGAGAGGAGAGGAAAATATTGATGATGATTCAAGAGTTAAGGGATGAAATTGGAACTAACAAATTTTAAGGGTTGAAAATGACACTGTGTGTAAAGTTAGTGGACATAAAGTACATTTTGGCCTAAACTCTTAAATTATACAAGTTGAGTATAGTCCCCACCACGAGTTTACTTAGGCATGTGAGTTTGACAACCATGGATAGAGATGATTGTGAACTAAATCTCATCTGGTTCTCCTTGAATCCATTAATCCCATTTTTGGAATTTGGATATAAGGATTTGGACTCTATATCGGTATTCTTGCAAGTTCTATTTTAATTTTCTCACTTATTCTCTTGACAGGGATCCTTTAATTTTTAATTTACCAATTTGGAAATTAAGAAGTTGATTAAAGGTCAAGTCACTTGTGTGGACAGTGCAGCATTAAACAGAATTAATACAATGAGATGTTGTAGATATGCAGGCCAAATGCAATTCTTTCTTATAAGATATGTTTTATTTGCAGGAGTGGCTCTGAAACAGTTATTCACTTGTTTTTAGATTGTACAGAGGCCACTTCCTTATGGAACAGGTTGTTAGGTATCCTAAAGAGACTTGAGTGAGCTCTTAAAATTTAGAAAATTCCTTTTGATTTGATGTAAATGTTTTGGTAGGAACAGAATGCCCATATTTTCAAAGATGTTGCTGTACCGTTAGATTTATTATGAGATAAGATGTTGTTTATGTCCTCCCTATGATGCTCTACCCATGGTATTTACACGAGTCTATTGAATATGTATAGCAATTGGCTAGCTTAATTAAATGTTTATGAATGACTCTTTTTTTTCCTAGCCCTATTGTCTTGCTCTAGGAGGTTCATGCATTATTCTCCGCTGGAGTATATCTCTTTCTTTATAGCAAAAGTCCTTTTTCTTTTATAAAAAATTATTTTCTTTGAGACAGGCTAAAAGACTACTTTATTTAATTCTAGCCACAAGCTATGAATACAGACAGGAAATCATGCCCAGCAAGGTTGGTGGATCCTTTTGATTTGACGCACATCATTTAAACATGCATCTGGTCTCTAACTTGGCTGATTAACTTTAAAGCATTGAATTCTTCTATCTATTCTATCTTTAAAAGAAAAAAAAAAAACTTTGAAGCATAGAATGTATGTGTTCCTATAAAATCCTAAAATTAAGGGGAATATGCATGTGAAATTATTGGAAAAACACTTTCCTCCTGGTGGTTTGTGTCAAGTACCACTTCAAATCAATGCCTTATTGTTAAGTAAAGGTCCATAAGTGGTTCTATTTTAATCTCCAACATATCCCTCACATAAAAGTCTATTGGGCTTGAAGTGTGAACAAAACATAGGCCCATTATACTTTGTGCTAAAACTCAATTTTTGAATGGGGCGTGGTAAGAATTGAACTTTTTACCACTTGGTCATAAAAGCTCTAATACCATGCCAACTTAAAAGTTTAAGCTATTGAGTAAAGATCCATAGAGAGTTTTATTATTACCTCTAATAATTTGGAGATTAACTATCTAGGTCAGCTGTTAATTCAATAACTATGAACTAGATATGGGACTGATATTAAAAAAAAAATCATTTTTATATACCTTTTTATGTCTAAGAAGTATGATAATTAGTTGTGGATTGATTTTCTATGTTGGTAATTTTTCTATTTAATGCTGTTAATGTTTCTCTTAAATCTTTCAGATCAAAGTTTCAAATTCTGCCCTTATCAGTGCTTTTATGACACAGCTGGAACCTGATACGCCAGTTACCCAGGTCTACTATGATCTGTGTCAGGGATTCTCATGATTATTTGAGTTCTAATATTCTGCTGTGCCAGTGTAGTGTGATTATGATCATCTTCAATTGTCAACCAGTTCATTAATGGAGAGGAATATGGAATTTTTGATTGAATGCATGGATGATTTGTCAATAGAACAGAAGGTTTTAGACATCATTTTCCTAAAGGTTCTTATATAGTAATCAACATTTTTATTTTCGTAGAAGTATACATTGATGGAAGTTTCTTCTATTTCTGTTCCAATTCTATTTCCCGAGCTTGTCTCGTCAGCAGGCTCAGCAGCAAGCATGGCTTCAGAAGAGAAGGTATGATTTAGCATTTTTCTGATAGGTTGTCAAACTCTTCACTTAAGTAAACTTTTGAGATATATATATAAATATATATGTATATATATAAATTATTTTTTCTTTTTTCTTTTGGGGGGGAGGGGGGAGGTGAACTCGTAACATGAATAAGTTTACATACATCAATAAATAGCGACTAAAATTTATATCCCCATCATAAATAATACTCAAAATATAATGTTAAGTGAGAAAATGATAGCATACATCCACATTTAAATGTCTAGTTGTCAACTAGCTATCCAACATGATTTTATCATTCTGGTTCCAATAGAGTTGATCACTAATGCTAATAGCTAGCCTAAATGCCTAATACAGTGATTGACTCACAAACAAAAAAGACCCAATCTAGCTCTAGTGTCAACTTCCAAGTTCCAAAGAGTTGTTTAACAATTCTATGCAATTCTTTGGATCAGAAAATGCAAAACAAGAAAAAAAAAAACCGTATTTGCCTGCTGAAGTGAAATTGCCTATCAAAATTGTGACTTTATAATTTTATGCAATTTAACCCAATTTTTGGAGGATTTCACCAGACATCAATTTTTACATGTGATTCAACCAGATTTCCCCACTTGTGATCATGAAATTGTGCAATTTTATTATTCAAATTGCAAATTTGGCAACCATTAATCTGAATTGATGCTTATGGTAACTGCTTGGTGTATTTTTAAGCAGATTTAAAAAAATGATATGGAATAGTTTAACAGGTGCTTATGTTGATTGCTCACTGTGTTCTGGTTTTGAGATTCCATAATTTGCAATTACTCTTCCAATTGTGATATATTCTGTTTAATTTTCTCATTTATAATTTATTAGTTTAATTGTTTTTAGGTTTTACCTGAAATTCGGATATTTTCAAGTTTAGAAAGCTTTAATAATTGGATCGAAGCTATATTGATATAATTTTGGTCTGTATCTGGCCTTACATGGGCTACAGTGCCTAAAACTATAATTTAGATTTATATTGAACAAATAAAGAGAAACTATTGGGGCTGCCCTTTTTTGCTGGACTATGAGATAGGGTTGTTTATGGCCTCTCTTTTGTTATCAGCCCATAGAAAAAAAGAACCACTATAGAAAGAGTTCAGGGAATTTGATGGTTTCGTTGAGATTGCAGATCAAAAGATACCTGACACTGCGCACCCTAGTGGGATTGGGTTAATGAATAAAAGGGATGGTGAGATTGAAGAGGATACCTTCGTATGGTTAGAACTGGGTGGATGAATCAGAAATGCAATAGGTTACCTATGGTTGTGGAATTGAAGGTTATTGAGGAATGAAAGCATGTTATTTTATGGTATAGAATGTTAGGCTGTTACATGTCTAACGGAAGAGTAGAGATGAGACTATTAAGGTGTATGTATGGTACTGAATTTTCACTCAAAAGTGGTGTGTATGTATGGTACTGAATTTTCACTCAAAAGTGGTGAGATGTTCAATTGGAGATTAAGATGAGGGGGTTGTGTAGATTGTTTCAAGATGTAAAAAATATACTAACTAGAATGCCTCTGCAAGGATGAGAGAGAAACAAGATAGGGCATACTGGTGATGAGCTGGATATTTGTTGACTATAGTTGCAAATTGCAGACTGCTTGATGTGGCTGAAATATTGCAGTCATGGCAGGTTACTCAACCACATCAAGTCAAATTTGCAGTCTGCAATATGCAACTGCAGCACAACTTCAGCTGCAATTTTTTTTATTTTTTGTAACATTATCACCCAAACATGGTGATAGCTTTGAGCAGCTTGAAATTACCTTGATTAGGTAAGATACTGACTTTGATATTCACAATGCTGCTGTGTAGGTCTGATAGAAAGTATATAACTTTTTGCCCAAATAAACTACTCGAATGTTATTTGCTTTAGCAGACCTTTAAGTTTCTTGTAGCATATCTACATATTGACAGTTGAAATGTTAAGTGTTATTGTAGTTTTAGCTTTTCAATGTTTGGTTTTCATTATATTACTTGTTTTGGTTTGTGATAATAGGGCTGAGAACATGGCCCGTAGAGCTGCTGGAGAGGACCCTTTGCCTGAGGAAGATCCTTCAAACCCCATTTTCAAGCCACTCCCTGAGCCATCACGGTTGGACAGCTTCCTCATAACAAAATCAAATTTCGAACTACTGCAACCAAATTAATGGCATGTGACCATTGGTCATGGAAACCCACTTTTCTCTTTTGCATCTGCACGCATGGATCCTTTAGTTGTCTAAATCCATATTTTGCACTTGGATGCATCCTCATATATATGTATGGTCATGGCTGCTCCATAGTCGATTTGAAATTTTTGCCGTTTCCTTTATCATGGGTATATCTTCTCTGGTCAATCGGGTAACGTTGCTTTTCAGGCTTCACATGTTGCAGGATGTCAGGGCAGAGCTTCAACAGACTACTTGATGAAGGCTTTGCACGAGGATTGATTGGTTTTGTATGTCCATTCTAATGTACTCCAGTCCAATTGTTAGGGCTTGAGTTTTATGGTGAGGTTGATAGTGAGTGTATCAGAAGATAATTCGTTTTAGGTTGATGTAATCTTTTTTAGTTTCCTTCTTATTGTTAATTTTATTTTGCACCCATTAAATTTAAGCAGCTATCATCTGCTCAGAGACTTGGATGCAACGCTAGTTGTTGCTCATAAATTTTTTAGATGTGAAGTATGTATTATTGGCATATTAATGCCAAATGCTACGTCTGTTTATGGAATGATTAATACCCATTCTGAAGGTATTTGGAAGCTCGAAATATGGTTAATGATATAGATGAGAGTTAAACCTCTCATCGTGAAGGATAAGCAAAGAAAATAATTCGAGCTACCCGTCCGAACTCAACCCAAATTCATTAATATCTCGATCCCGTACGTAAGAACTCAATTTAATCGTTTTCATTGGGTGCATTATGGTTGAACCTTGTTATAAACTTAGCTGGTGGGTTAGTGTATGCTCCAACCGCCCAAAGAGCAATTCTTGTAAAGATTGTCTACACAAATAAATAGTTGAGCAAAATTAAATAGGAGTTATGATTAGGCAAAATAAGTAGATCTATTCATTTTAAATGAAGATGGATAGATAGATAGTGGGATTTATTAATCATCTAACAACACAAATAGCCCTAACATACAGAATATAGGCAAAATAGTAGCTATCAGGCAACATAATAGGGAAAGGTTAAAACCCAAATATTGCAATTTAGTCTAATAACAAAAAATTTGCCAAAATGCAAAAAATTTTCTTAATGTTAGGGACTTGCGTAATTTATTGATAAAATCATACATCATCTTTGACCAACCTATGTATTATTCAAAATGGACCAAAATATCTTTCATTTTGAAAAAAAAAAAAAAAACCTCAAAATCCCCTTATCTTTCCCATTGTGGCTGTTGCTGTGGAACTCTACCCCTTATCTTATAAATTACTTCTTTACTTGCCCTTTGGTCGCAGTTGCAGTCTAGACACGTTTTTCACAATTTCTTGGCACTGAACATGACTGATTTAAATCGTACCCCTACTTCATCATCATCAACCACTAGTGGAATCACGCACGTCTCCTCTCATAAATCCAATGAGCATGAGGAAAGGAGTAGATGTAATAGTTTGCTTTATTATTGTTGACAATACTTCATTCCACCTTAGTAGCCCCTTTCCAGTTATTGTACTAGTGCATTCCCTTCTCATTTCTCATCATTTCTCTTTAGATTATTATTCAAAGTCAAATGGCTATCAAGAATGACTTCTGTTCAGCCTAATCTGAAAGAGTAATGAATGTTGACACGTAATTTGAAGCCCAAATTTTCGCTTTATCAAATAGTGAAGGGTTCAGGTATTTACCTATGTAGCTAAATAATCTTCTCAAAATCTCTATCCCATGCGATTTGGATCGTGATCATCAGAGAAACAACGGTCACTTGTTCACAACAGATTCACCAAAGCTTAAGATGATGAAGATAGAGATGGAACATAATCTTAGTTATATTTTCCATGTCCTAGATTTCTTGCATAAAGTCTAAAAGGAAGAGCATATGTCTTTTGAATAAAAAAGATTGTTAAGTGTTCATAATCAATGTTTTTCTTTTAATAACTCCCACTTTTTTAAATTCAAATAAAGTCAAATTAATTAACTAATAATTAATTAAAAATTTAGACTTGGATTACTAGGTTATAGTTCAGCTCATCATGGGTGGTCCATATATTCTAACATATCTCACTTACATTTAATGGGATGAATAACACATGACTTTTCAATTCTCTTGGACTTTTATACCAGGTGTTCTGACTTTGGAAGTTCTTATAGTAGAAATCCTACTACAAGACCAACATAAGAAATAAATCCTTTAGATATATATTACGCATCCATTTGTATGTTTCGAATGTCCTAATTTACCCATATACACTATACTGTATGCTCATAGCAAATCTAATCTCTCTTGAATTTAATCTTATTCAAATTGTCTTCTTATATATAATATCCACACTTATGATGTAACTTTAATAATTTAGTTTAAGTCATATCTCAAATAGTAGCATAGTTGTATATATTTCGAGTAATCTTTTTTTGCCTATATACCACTTAGATCATAACCAATTGTTTTCTAAGTAATATCTCTTTAGGTCAAATTATATTGTCAACGTTATAAAGATACCAATGAAAAGTTTGTTCCTTTCTAGAATTTAGATAACAATGAAATAAAGATTTATTCATTTACTTCACAATTATGGTTATTAAGAGCGTATGTCAATTTAATTTATCAATGTCGTACAGAGCTTTGTCTAGACACACACGGTGCCTAATCTGAATTGTACCATCCTCCCCGTCTCCCATGGCACCTAAAAGATAATTTGCATTAGGCTATAGGTATTATGGATAGTAGGAATCCTTAATTTGATCCCTATATATATATGAGTTTGGACTGGATCTTAACTTTCTATTTTCATCTATTGAGGACATATTTCTATTTTGTACTCTCTTTTTGCCGTATTAGCACTTTCACTGCCTCACATGATGAACATAAATATCTTATCTTTGCTTGCTCCTCGTGATTGCCAAAAGTAGTTGCTTATGTGAGAGAGCAAACTTCATCAACTTGTATGACATACTATCATTATATATATGTTATCTATAATTATGACATAATACATATATTTAGTCAATAATTAAGTTATATACAAGGTGTATTACTCTATATACATCCATAGGTATAGATTTTGCCAATTGATCAACAAATATTTATGTATAGAGATATATTACAAAGTAACACTTTTTTATGCTATTGCATTTCTCATGTTCTTTTGTCTATGTGATTAGTCTTGTTATAATACTTAAGGTCTTTAGTATAGGCTATGGTTGTTTGACTATCATAGTTGATCAATATGGGTATCAACATCCCACCAATGATCCCCAAGTGTTTCCAAAACCCCTTTAACTATATGTCCTCTTGCACTGTTGTATAACATACAATAAACTCTACTTTCATGGTAGATAATGCTATGCATATCTTCTTCTTGTTGTTTTAAGATATAAAATCATTATTCAACAAGAATGTATATCTTAAAATTAATTTTTATGCATCTAGATCTCTGTTCTAATTCACATTAGAGTATTTTATCAAGCATAATTACTTGTTTAATAACATAGTAAGCAATTTATAGTGCTCTACAAATATCTTATGATTCTTTTAATAACATTCTAATACTTTTGACCAAAATTTGACTAGTACTGGCTTACAAGGCCAATCACTAATAAATGCCTGCTCTGATATGCATCATTGCATACACCATGTCAATAGTATTGGAATAAGAGACTTTTTTCATAATTTTCATTTAGATTCAGTCGAGGGCATATTTCACAACTTAAACTATCGCTTTTTACTACAAGAGTATCAATGGGTTTGTAATTTTTCATATTGAACCACTCAATGATTTTTTTTAATAAAATTTCCTTGTAAAATAACAATTAATTTCTTGAATTCTTTTTGGATTTGAACTCCAAGGACATATTTTGCTTCACCCATGTCCTTTATCTTAAAATTCAAAGACTACCCATCTTCAATGACTATTATAAAATCTAGACTATTCTTAACTACTAGTATATTATTTTCATGAAGGGATAATATTACGACATTTCCTTCAAACTGTTTAATGTAAACACAGTGGTCTTTATCAATTATTTCAAAAATCATGTGAAGTTACTACTTAATAAAAACTCAAATACTATTGTCTAAATGATTGTTTTAGTTCATAAATGAACATTTGGAGTTTACAAACTTCATGCTCTATTCCTTTCTTTATGAAACCTAATAGGGATGTTAATAAGTCATGTCAAGCCAGGTGTTGGCCCAGCCTAATGGCCAAATTAGTTTAACAATGAGCTGATTTTTTTAAGTTTATTGCTTAAGCTCAGCTCAATTTGGTTTAGTATTGGGCTAGGCTAGCCGAGCCTTTTTTTTTTTTAAATTTGTTTGGTAAAAAATATAATATGATCTAAAAAAAAATTTCATATAAGTCCCTTTAAAATTACATTTGATCCTAACAAAAATAAAATTTTCATATAAGTTCCTATAAAATAAATTTTTTAAATATATATATATATATATATATAAGATCAATCAAGTTAGACCAAATTAGCTAACATGGCCAACCCAGTCTGCTCAAAAAATTTTTTTGATCCAACCCAACTTAACCTAATGTAACTATGTCGAACTAGGTTGGTCAGGCCACTTGTTCACCACTAAAACCTAATAATTATTCTATGAAGATTTCTTTTTCTAGTTCTCCATTTAAGGATGTGGTTTTCACATTTATTTAATATGGATGCAAGTCAAAACTTGCAACTATAGTTAAGAATAGCCTAATTGAATTAAATTGTACAATAGGTGAGAATCTATCTTTATAATCTACATCTTATTATTGTGTATACCCCTTAGTAATTAAGCTTATCTTATATCTTTTAATTGAAGTATCTATCTTTCTATTTATTTTGAGAACCTATTTATTTCTAATTGT
Source organism: Erythrophleum fordii (assembly GCA_032878935.1). Classification (NCBI taxonomy): domain Eukaryota; kingdom Viridiplantae; phylum Streptophyta; class Magnoliopsida; order Fabales; family Fabaceae; genus Erythrophleum; species Erythrophleum fordii. The sequence goes on along the minus strand of JAVQMF010000054.1, from coordinate 21,194,987 downwards.
CTTTTAGCTAGTTAGATGATTAACCAAGTCCTAAATATGCTTTGTCCTTATTGAATCCATTTTTTCTTCCATTGTTCTTGTCCACTCTTCTTTAGCAAGCCATAATAGAGCCTTTTAAATGATGTTTAGTTCCTAATCATCTTATTGAGTACCTCTGAGTGTCACCCCTTGAATCTTAAACTAATGCTTATGCACACTCTATTAGTTACTCTTAAGTAGTGGGATTGTCTATGCAACATTTTTGTTTTACACCAATCTTCTACTTGGATCGGCAATGCAAGGTACAACTACTTGTTCCATACTCTCTTAATCATATGTATATAAAGATGTACTATTGTTAGTTTCATCCTTACTAGGAAATTTATTTTCTAAAAATGTGGTATCCATTGACTCAATTTTAGTTATACTTCTATCTTTGTTTTTCACCAAAGAAAATGTAACCTTTTAATTGTATTGAGCATGTAATAAAGGTATATTTTTTACCCTATAAGCCTAATTTCCTATACTTATGGGAAATATCATGGATATAAGCAGCTGATTCCAATAGTTTTAGGATGCTTAAATTCGGCTTACAATTCATCCATAATTTATAGGATATAAAAGTAATTAATTTAGAGGACACTCCATCAAGTATAAAGATATCAATTAATAACATATCACCCTCATAGGAAATGGATACATTTGATTAAGCCATCATCAATTTAACCATTTTAATTAATGTTGTACTATTTTTTTCAGCAACTCTATTTTGCTGTGGAGTGTCAGGAATTATCAATTGTCCTATGATTTCTTTTTCTTTTATAGAGTTCTTTGAATTGTTCTAACAAATATTTACATTCTCAGTCAAAATTTAAAGTTTTAATTTTCTTATCATTTTTTATTCTCAATCATATTCATATAACATCTATAGCACTTGAGCACTTTTGGCTTATAGGTGATTAAATGCACTTGACTATATTATAAATAATCAATAATACTTAGTAATGAAATACCAAGTTCAATGTCTTGTCCTCACACTATTTAGACTACATAATTGAGAATGAATTAATTGCAACGGGTATCCAGCCCTAGGTTTTGTTTCAAATGATTTTTTAATTGCTTTACCCACTAGGCAATATTTATGTAGAGACATTTCTAAACAAGAAATAAATTCTAACATCTCATGTTTTGATAGTCTACTCATTCTCTCCTAGCCTATGTGGCTCATTCTAGCATGCTAAACATTTATATCTTTAACTAAATTTGAAGTAGAGGAAAAGGTAAAGCAATCTTATTTATAATTATGCCTAGCATAATAAAACCATCACAAAGGAACCAAAACCAATACTTTATCCCATTACAAATGTCAATGGAGGTATCATGGAAATTAATATTAAATCTTTATTTATGAAGAAAAGTAATAGAGACTAAGTTTCTTCATATCTTTATAGCATATAAAATGTCATGTACGATGAAGGGTCAACATTCATGCAAAACTTTGCATGCGCAGATCTCTTTAATGCCAATCCTTGCATTATTTCTTACATAAAGTCATCTACTTCTGAAAAGCAATTGATGATATTCCTTAAAAGGATCCTTAATCCCTAACTACATGGTCTATGGCCTTTAAGTCTTATTTTGCTTAGTGCAATTACGAGTAAAATGACCTTTTTTTTTTTTATAGATATAGTACTTAACCTTGACTATGACTATGTCAAGTTTCTTTTCAATAAGCTTGCATTTCTTCTTAAATTATTTTCACCTTTTTGAAATGGCGAATAGATTCTTTCTTCTTATAAAAGTACTTACTTTTCTTGCCCTTGGGTTTTTAAGTTCTAGCAATCTCAGTCACACAGCATGTCTAGAGGATTGAATAGTTTTTAAGTGCTTATCCTTAAGCTTTAAGCAATGAGCAATATCATGAAAATAATTATGCTCTCATTGCGGGTCAAATTCACTTTCATGTACTCCTTGCCAATAGGAAGTGATCTTATAGCAATATGTTTACTGTTCATCAGTAAGGTTATATTCAATTATCTTAAAAATATTTGACATTTCTTTTAAAAATTTCATTTCATAATCTTATTAAGATGCATCTCATAGGAGTTAAATTTGATAGCCAGCCTTCTCAATTTAGTTGTAAGAGCATAACAAAATTCATCCTTAAAAACTATCTTCATAACTTGAGCAGTAAGTTAGACTTCTATTCATACATGAGGTCATTAGTCGTATTGTTCGATAGCATTATACGAGTAATATTGTCTTTCCTTTTTCCAAGCTTGAAAATTTTTCTACATTTCTCCTATGCTTTGCTTTATTTCCATGTTTAGATTTATATATGACATTGTTCATGTAACAACCGGGAAAAAGGGCAAAGGAAATTTTCGAAATTTAGAAATTTTTCTAAGTCTTCTCGCTGTAGCGAGAAATGGTCTCGCTATAGCGAGAGTGCCTGTTCGCAATAGCGAAAGTGCTTTTAGCTATAGCGAGTGCGGGCATTCCATATAAAAACTAGGAGGCTGCTCGCCGTAGCATGCGCCATAGCGAGAGTGGGGGTCTGGAATTGAGACGTGCTTGCCGTAGTGAAGGTTAAACCTTGCCATAGTGAAGGGAACTGATACGTGCTCGCCGTAGCGAAAGTTAAACCTCGCCATAGTGAAGGTAGCTGATACGAGCTCGCCATAGCGAAGGTTAATTTTCGCCATAGCGAGGGTCAGTCCGGAAAAGCGTACAAAGCAAGAAATTGACTCCTTTACACGACCCAATTCATTCTTTCTCTTTTATTTGCCCTAGACTTCGACCCAAGGAGAGAAAAGAGGCGTCGAGAGTGAGAAAGACCAAGAGAAGGAGGAAGAACAAAGGAAAGGTAAACAAGCTTCTCTCTTTTCTTCTTAGAATCTTGATCTCCTCTCTTTGCCCTCTTTTTCTATGGTTTTGTTTATGAGATTAGTGGGGTTTTGGGCATGGGTCAGAAGAGGGAAAGTGGAAAACACTCTTGAACCTCTTTGTTTTCCTTGAATATGATGATTCTTCTACTATAAGAACTTAAGAGAGAGGAAGAGTTGGTGACATTCTAGAGAGAGAGAGAACTCCAATATTCTTGTATGTTAAGAGGGTTTGCTCTGAAGAACCTTTAACAGTTGTTGAATTACATTCTAAGAGAGTAATTCTATACTCTTGATTGTGTCTAGGCTCAAGTGAAGTACCTCCATCAAGGTGTGAGTGTGAAACTAAGAAGGGATAAGAGAAATTGAAAGGGAAGGCTTGTGTTGGCTCATAAGGTAGCTCTCTTTCCACTCTTTCTTGTTGTATTCTTGGATGTAATAGTCATTGTATGTTTATGTATATGCTTGTTGTGTGAGATATGCCATATGTTATTGCCATGATACATTATTACCAATGTACTTGTGTGATGGACTATGAGAATTGCTCGGGTGAGGTAGTGCCAAAAGTCCCTTGAGATGGGTGAGGTAGAGTTGAAAGTCCCTTGAGATGGGTGAGACAAGGCCAAAAGTCTCATAATCAAGTGAGGCCAAGTCAAAAGTCCCTAAACTTGGGTGAGGCCATCCAAAAGTCCCTAAACTCGGGTGAGGCTAGACCAAAAGTCCCTAGAGCTTACTTGTGGTATTGTTGTGATTTCCATGGCATGTACAACATGTATTGTATGGCATGAGAATTATGTATTATATGATTGAGAATGGTTGGATGCTAAATTGCATACTTTGATTTGTTATATACCTTGATTGCTTCCTTGAATGAGTGCATGAGCTACTGAGATTCCCTGAATCTCACCCCTTCCCACTCCCATCTTAACATGCTAGGTGGAGCTCAAGGAGAAACAAGTACACACCAAGGAACCTAGGAGAATGTTAGATGAATTTTAGTTTGTTTTGACTCTTTTGATGTAAAGTGGTGCCAAAATATATATACACATACTATTTTTGAGATGTAAATATTGTAGCACATGTAAATGTATAGAAATATGATGTACAAACTATGTAGAGAGGCAAAGTAATGAAAATGTGGGTTTTGCCCCTTTTGTGGATGATATGTGATAATGTATTTTGGCCCGTAGCATAGTGAGTTTGAAATGTATGATGATTTGGATCACTTGGACATATTATATATACTATTTTCATGCTTTAAAACTTATCCATGAGGAGTGAGAACGTGTGAGAGGCCATTTGGACCCATTTTGGACCTTTTGGGTGCCAAAACTGCTAAATTTGTGAGCTACGTCAAAGTATGACCAAACGAGCTCTTCTTGTTATAAAATTTGGCATGCCTCTAGAGTTTGTAGAAAGCTTCTTGGGAAGCTAAAGTGGGTAATATTCAGAGGTTTAGGGAATATTTGGTGAATTGTTGAACTTGGAAAAATTTGATGGTTTGGTCATGGTACTGTTTTATTAGTCCGAAAAGAAATCCATGTCATTCATAGACCAAACGGTGGCCAAATGTCATAAAATTTTATAGGCATAAACTAGACAACCACAGTAACCTATACCAACTAGAATCACCTAAATCGGAGGTCTGTAGAGAGAGAATGAACTTTCTGAAGTTCTGTATCAGCATCAGGGAAGCCATCCAACCTCTGTTACTGTTCCATCAGTTTTCGAGGTCTAAGAGCTGCTAAACTGATTTGGACTTATTTTTTTCCTCTAGTATGAATCTGTAGCTTTCCAAATTGGTATAGTTTGCCTAGATTAGATTTTTGTGGATTTAGTTATGAATTTTCGAAGCCCATGATAGTAAGCTGCGCCAAAAACAGAGACAGCCCGACCTCTGTCTCATTTTCGATGTCAAACCTAGTCTAAACGCTGAGATTGTGGTTGAAAAGTATTTTTAGTGTAAATTTAACATTTAGAGGTTTCCAGAAAGCTAAGGTTTGCTAGATTTTCATTTTTTTATAATTAGTTATGATTTTCCAAAGTTAGAGCCAAAAATATGACTTTTGGGCTCATGTGAGAAATTGCATTTTCTTGGTTTTTGATTCCATACCCGTGGCTTATGGCTTGTTTTATGCTATGTATAAGTTGTATAAATAGAGAGTGAGTAGAGAATGTGAATGATGGGTTCACAGGACCCACGAGGCAGAAGATGAGTGTTTGAAATCCCATTTTATAGCATGAAAATGCCACAGTTGGTACTGTTTCTTTGGAAATCATATGGAATCGAGCCCAGAGGGAGGCTAGATAGTGTTAATATATTATGGTATTACATTTTTAGTATTAGAACAAGGTTCAGGCACTTTTGCTCAATGTTAGGCTCTTGAATGATGAGATTTGCTGTGTTTGGTATGAATGGCCATGGAAGTGGTAGCATCCTTATGCATATGTGCTTGTGATATCATTGTGAATTGAGGATTGCTACTTCTTTTCAGACATGGTTGAGACTAGACAGGGGCAGGGGTAGAGGCAGACCGCCCAGGACTCAGAGAGTTGAGCCAGAGGTTCCCGTTGGGCCTGAGGATCCTCTACAGGCCATCATGGAGAGGCTTGACTGGTATGAGACCATGATGGGCCAGCACTAGGAGATGCTGGAACAGCAGAGGTATATTGCCCAGCAACAACATGATATGATCATGCATTTACAAGACACCCTGGCTAGGCAAGAAGAAGCCAGGAGAGATGCCCCTATACCTCAACCATCCACATCCAGCATTCCACCTGCACCTCCCCAGGAGCCTGCTGCTTCACAGACCTAGACGCCTATCCAGAAAGTGTTAAAGCAGTTTAGGCAGAATAATCCACCCTCATTTGACGGGGAGTTGGATGCGGATAAGGCAGAGGCTTGGGTTATGCAGCTAAAGAAAATATTCTCAGTAATGGATTATACCACCGAGCAGAAAGCCCAGCTAGCCACTTTCATATTAGAAAAGGAAGCTGATAGATGATGGTGTAGCACGAAACCCCTGATGGAGACCAAGAATATACAAATAACTTGGGAGAGCTTCTTGGTCGAGTTTTATGAGAAATATGTCCCTAGTTCGGTGAGGAAGAAGAAAGAGATGGAATTTATGGGCTTGAGACAAACGGATGAGATGACTGTGGACCAATATGTGGCCAAGTTCATTGAGTTGTCTCGGTATTCCTCTTACCTCCAGAGGTATGATGATGAACCCTGGAGATGTGAGCAGTTTGAGACTGGGTTGAAGCCCCTGATTAGCGACAGAGTCACTCTATAGCGGATCAAGAAGTTCAATACCCTTGTGGAGGTCAGCAGGGTGATTGAGACTAACTTGCAAGCTATCATGCCTGCTACAACTACAGCTAGTCAGAAGAGGGCTCCGAATTTGAAAAGGCCGAAACCAGAAGAGGGTTCTAGTTTGACACCTAGTACCAAGAGGAGAGGCAAGGGGCCATGGAATAGAAGGCCACAGCGAGGTATGCCACCTCCTCGAGGCCAGTCATCCTTCTAGTAGTCTCCAGTGACATGTTTCAAGTGTGGGAAGCCGGGGCACATTGCTAGACACTATCCTCAGATGGATACAGCGCCTCCTCCTAGGCCACAGACCCAGGGCCGACCCTCACTCAGCAGGAAGCTAGTGCATCTCCCAGTTTGATCCGAGGTACGCTGATAGTGAATGGCTTTCCTATAGTTGCTATGTTTGATTCGGGTGTTAGTCACTCGTTTATATCACATGATTGTGTGAGGCAATTGGGTCTGGTCATTAGTGTCTTGCCATTTGACTTGTCTATCACTACACCCACTAGAGGCCACGTGGTTACTTCCCATACTTGCTTGAATGTCACTGTTCAATTTAACCATTGTCATACAACTATTGATTTGATCTGTATGCCTTTCCATGATATTGATTTGATTATTGGTATGAACTGGTTAGCCGCAAATAATGCCATACTTGATTGTGAACACCGAACCATTTCCTTACCTGCTTGTGGGACCATACCTAGGGTAGGAGCTGAGTTATCCTTTATGACTACTACCCAGCCTGAGAGATATTTAGAGTGTAGATGTCAAGGGTTTCTAGTCTTTTTCTTTATTCAGGCTGAGGTAGAAGAAGGGATAGAGGAGATCCTAATTGTCAGGGAATTCCTGGAGGTTTTCCCTAAAGAGTTTGACTTTAGTGGCCTACCCCTTGAGAGAGAATTAGAGTTCCATATAGACATAGTGCCTGGGGCTAGACCGGTGTCCAAAGCTCCTTACAGGATGGCTCCCGCCGAGCTTGCTGAGTTGAAAGAGCAGATAGAGGAATTGTTAGAGAAAGGGTTTATCCGCCCTAGTGTTTCACCTTGGGGAGCTCCGATGTTATTTGTGAAAATGAAAGATGGTAGCTTGCGTTTGTGTATAGATTACAGAGAGTTGAATAAAGTTACCATCAAGAATAAATATCCTCTCCCTAGAGTTGATGATTTGTTAAATTAGTTGGCTGGGACATCTATGTTTTCCAAGATAGATCTTAGATCTGGGTACCACCAGTTAAGAGTGAGAACTGAAGACGTCTCTAAAACAGCCTTCAGAACGAGATATGGGCACTATGAGTTCCTTGTGATGCCATTCGGGCTGACGAATGCGCCCGTTATGTTCATGGATTACATGAATAGGGTATTTAGACCGTATCTAGATCAGTTTGTGGTGGTCTTCATTGATGATATTTTAGTGTACTCCAGATCCTTTGAGGAGCACGAGAGGCATTTGAGATTAGTCCTAGACACCTTGAGAGAGAAAAGGTTGTATGCCAAACTTAGTAAATGTGAGTTTTGGCTAACCGAGGTGAGATTCTTAGGTCATGTGATCTCACGAGACGGGGTCGCGGTTGATCCCCATAAAGTTGAGGCTGTGTTACAGTGGGATAGACCTAGAACAATCACCGAGGTTAAGAGTTTCCTAGGTTTGGCAAGATATTATAGACGGTTTATTCAGGACTTTTCTCGAATGGCCTTGCCACTGACGAGGCTAACTAGGAAAGAGACACTTTTTGTGTGGGATGATAGATGTGAGAAGAGTTTCCAGGAGTTGAAACTCTGTCTGACCACTGCCCCTGTACTGATTATCCCTGACCCTAGTGAGCCATTTGTGGTTTATTGTGATGCTTCGGGCAAAGGGTTAGGATGTGTGTTGATGCAGCAGGGTCGAGTAGTGGCATATGCCTCGAGGCAGTTGAGGCCTCATGAGGAGAATTACCCCACACATGACTTGGAGTTAGCCGCCGTAGTGTTTGCTCTTAAAATTTAGAGACACTATCTGTATGGTGCTACCATAGAGATTTATAGTGACCACAAGAGTCTGAAATACTTGTTTGACTAGAAAGAACTCAATATGAGACAGAGGAGATGGATGGAGTTCCTGAAAGACTATGATTATGTGTTGAAATATCATCCGGGCAAAACCAATGTGGTGGCGGATGCCCTGAGTAGAAAATCCATCCATGTAGCCCATAAGATGATTAGGGAGCAGGAGCTCCTAGAGAAGTTCAGAAACTTGAACCTCTCTTGTCAGGTGGTATCGGGTAAATTATATCTGAGTGAAACTCGAGTTGAGAATATCTTGAGAACCCAGATCTTAGATGCCCAGAGGGAGGATGAGTTCCTAAAACGGATCAGGAATGAGATTTCTTAAGGTAAGACCTCAGATTTCAAGGTGTCTGAGGATGGTAAGATAGTATATCGAGATAGAATCTGTGTGCCTAGTCAGAATGAGTTGAAAGAAAGCATTTTGGAAGAGGCACATATGAGTAAGTATACTATCCACCCAAGTGCCACCAAGATATATTAAGATTTAAAAAGAATTTTCTGGTGGCCAGAGATGAAGAATGATGTGACGAAGTATGTGGCTAGATGCCTAGTGTGTCAGAGGGTAAAGATAGAACATCAAAAGTCGGCGGGATTGTTGCAACCTCTAGATATCCCTGAGTGGAAGTGGGATATTATAGCCATGGACTTTGTTATAGGGTTACCTAGGACATCCTCTGGACATGATACTATTTGGGTAGTTGTGGATAGACTGACGAAGTCTGCACACTTTTTAGCTATCAGGGCTACTCATACATTGGATAGATTAGTCTAATTGTACATCAGAGAGATAGTGCGACTTCATGGAGTACCCAATAGCATAGTTTCAGATAGAGACCCCAGGTTCACATCAAACTTTTGGAGGTCATTGCAGCATGTCTTAGGGACCAGGTTGCGGTTTAGTACTGCATATCACCCCCAGATAGATGGTCAGACTGAGAGGACCATCCAGACATTGGAAGACATGTTGAGGGCATGTGTGTTAGAAATGAGGGGTAACTGGGATGCATACTTACCGTTAGCAGAGTTTGCGTATAATAACAGCTACCATTCCAGTATTCAGATGGCCCCTTATGAGGCTTTGTATGGGAGGAAGTGAAGATCCCCTCTGTGTTGGGTTGAGCTAGGTGAGAGGAGTATGATAGGACCTGAGATTGTAAACCAAACCACCCGACAAATAGAGTTGATTAGAAAGAGACTCCTCACGGCCCAGAGTAGGCAGAAAAGCTATGCTGATAAGCGAAGGAGGCCGTTAGAGTTTGAGATTGAAGACCATGTGTTCATTCGAGTATCTCCAGTGACGGGAGTAGGTCAGTCAATGAGGGTAAGGAAGCTCAATCCTAGGTATATTGGTCCATTTGAAATCCTTGAGAAAATTGGACCCGTGGCTTACCGAATAGCCTTACCTCCTAACCTAGCCCAAATCTACAGTGTTTTTCATGTCTCCCAGTTGAAAAAGTATTTACCAGACCCCTCACATGTTATAGAATATGAGCATGTGCAATTGCAGGAAGATCTTTCCTATGTAGTGAGACCGGAGAAAATTGTGGATGCTAAGCTAAAACAGCTTAAAAGCAAGAACATTCCTCTGTTGAAAGTGATCTGGAGAGGTCTGACATCTGAGGAAGCAACTTAGGAATTGGCGGATGAAATGAGGCAAAAATATCTAGAGTTATTCCCTTGAGGTAAGTCTTTAAATTTCGAGGACGAAATTTCTTTTAAGAGGGGTAGAAATGTAACAACCGGGAAAAAGGGAAAAGGAAATTTTTGAAATTCAGAAATTTTTCTAAGTCTTCTCGCTGTAGCGAGAAATGGTCTCGCTATAGCGAGAGTGCCTGTTCGCAATAGCGAAAGTGCTTCTAGCTATAGCGAGTGCGGGCATTCCATACAAAAACCAGGGGGCTGCTCGCCGTAGTGTGCGCTATAGCGAGAGTGGGGGTCTGGAACTGAGACGTGCTTGCCGTAGCGAAGGTTAAATCTCGCCATAGCGAAAGGAACTGATACGTGCTCGCCGTAGCGAAAGTTAAACCTCGCCATAGCGAAGGTAGCTGATACGAGCTCGCCGTAGCGAAGGTTAATTTTCGCCATAGCGAGGGTCAGTCCGAAAAAGCGTACAAAGCGAGAAATTGACTCTTTTACACGACCCAATTCATTCTTTCTCTCTTATTTGCCCTAGACTTCGACCCAAGGAGAGAAAAGAGACGTAGAGAGTGAGAAAGACTAAGAGAAGGAGGAACAATAAAGGAAAGGTAAGCAAGCTTCTCTCTTTTCTTCTTAGAATCTTGATCTCCTCTCTTTGCCCTCTTTTTCTATGGTTTTGTTTGTGAGATTAGTGGGGTTTTGGGCATGGGTCAGAAGAGGGAAAGTGGAAAACACTCTTGAACCTCTTTGTTTTCCTTGAATATGATGATTCTTCTACTATGAGAACTTGAGAGAGAGGAAGAGTTGGTGACATTCTAGAGAGAGAGAGAACCCCTAGGTTCTTGTATGTTATGAGGGTTTGCTCTGAAGAACCTTTAACAGTTGTTGAGTTACATTCTAAGAGAGTAATTCCATACTCTTGATTGTGTCTAAGCTCAAGTGAAGCACCTCCATCAAGGTGTGAGTGTGAAACTAAGAAGGGAAAAGAGAAATTGAAAGGGAAGGCTTGTGTTGGCTCATAAGGTAGCTCTCTTTCCACTCTTTCTTGTTGCATTCTTGGATGTAATAGTCATTGTATGTTTATGTATATGCTTGTTGTGTAAGATATGTCATATGTTATTGCCATGATACATTGTTACCAATGTGCTTGTGTAATGGATTGTGAGAATTGCTCGGGTGAGGTAGTGCTGAAAGTCTCTTGAGATGGGTGAGGTAGAGCCGAAAGTCCCTTGAGATGGGTGAGATAAGGCCAAAAGTCTCATAACCGAGTGAGGCCAAGTCAAAAGTCCCTAAACTCGGGTGAGGCCATCCAAAAGTCCCTAAACTCGGGTGAGGCTAGACCAAAAGTCCCTAGAGCTTACTTGTGGCATTGTTGTGATTTCCATGGCATGTACAACATGTATTGTATGGCATGAGAATTATGCATTATATGATTGAGAATGGTTGGATGCTAAATTGCATGCTTTGATTTGTTATATGCCTTGATTGCTTCCTTGAATGAGTGCATGAGCTACTGAGATTCCCTGAATCTCACCCCTTCCCCCTCCCATCTTAACATGCTAGGTGGAGCTCAAGGAGAAACAAGTGCACACCAAGGAGCCTAGGAGAATGTTAGATGAATTTTAGTTTGTTTTGACTCTTTTGATATAAAGTGGTGCCAAAATGTATATGCACCTACTATTTTTGAGATGTAAATATTGTAGCACATGTAAATGTATAGAAATATGATGTACAAACTATATAGAGAGGTAAAGTAATGAAAATGTGGGTTTTGCCCCTTTTGTGGATGATATGTGATAGTGTATTTTGGCCGGTAGCATAGTGAGTTTGAACTGTATGATGATTTGGACCACTTGGACATGTTATATATACTATTTTCATGCTTTAAAACTTGTCTATGAGGAGTGAGAACGTGTGAGAGGCCATTTGGACCCATTTTGGATCTTTTGGGTGCCAAAACTGCTAAATTTGTGAGCTTCGTCAAAGTATGACCAAACGAGCTCTTCTTGTTATGAAATTTGGCATGCCTCTAGAGCTTGTAGAAAGCTTCTTGGGAAGCTAAAGTGGGTAATATTCGGAGGTTTAGGGAATATTTGGCGAATTGTTGAACTTGGGAAAATTTGATGGTTTGGTCATGGTATTGTTTTGTTAGTCCGAAAAGAAATCCATGTCATTCATAGACCAAACGGTGGCCAAATGTCATAAAATTTTATAGGCATAAACTAGACAACTACAGTAACCTATACCAACTAGAATCACCTAAATCGAAGGTCTGTAGAGAGAGAATGAACTTTCTGAAGTTCTGTATCAGCATCAGGGAACCCATCCGACCTCTGTTACTGTTCCATCAGTTTTTGAGGTCTAAGGACTGCTGAACTAATCTAAACTTATTTTTGTCCTTTAGTAGACATCTGTATCTTTCCAAATTGGTATATTTTTCCCAGATTGGATTTTTGTGAATTTAGTTATGAATTTTCGAAAACCATGACAGTAAGCTGCACTAGAAACAGAGACAGCCAGACCTCTGTCTCATTTTCGATGTCAAACCTTGTCTAAACGCTGAGATTATGGTTGGAAAGTATTTTTAGTGTAAATTTAACATTTAGAGGTTTCCAGAAAGCTAAGGTTTGCTAGATTCCCATTTTTCTATAATTAGTTATGATTTTCCAAAGTTAGAGCCAAAAATATGACTTTTGGGCCCATGTGAGAAATTGCATTTTCTTGGTTTTTGGTTCCATACCCGTGGCTTATGGCTTGTTTTATGCTATGTATGAGTTGTATAAATAGAGAGTGAGTAGAGAATGTGAATGATGGGTTCACAAGACCCACGGAACAGAAGATGAGTGTTTGAAACCCTGTTTTATAGCATGAAAATGCCACGGTAGGTATTGTTTCTTTGAAAATCATATGGAACCGAGCCCAGATGGAGGCTAGATAGCGTTAATATATTATGGTGTTACAGGTCAATGGTTTCTTAGCATCCTATAATTTAAAGATAAGAACTTTACAATGTCAAATTTTCTAACTGTTACCATTCAGTTTATCACTCTTATCAAGCTAAGCAATGATTTTTTTTTAGTAGCTATAATCATAATAAGACCTCAACATACACATAAATTAAAATAACTATATATACATACATATATATATATATATATATAATGTTATCTATTTTCAACAAATTTTGATTAGACAAATAATAACATTGTTACATTTATGATTAGAAGTAAACATTGGTGTTACTTCCATCACATGTATTTCAAGAATGTCACTATCATTTTAATGAGTTCATCTGCAAATATTGTTAAATGTAGTTCTTAGATAAGCCTCAGCTTATTAATCCAAGAACTTCTACTTAGAAATATATTTTTCATCTTTCTGATTCAATACATACATATATTGCATTAATCATCAAGATCACATCTAAAAGGGATCTTATCCTTAAGATGTTTTATCTTTTTAGAAAATCTTCTCTTTAGCCATCAAAGGCCTATTTCCAATTACAAAAGTCAATTTAGCATACATTGAAAAAAAAAAAGGGTTGACATATTTGATCAATCTCGTATAGTTAATGCTTTTTTTGTATGCACTATGCCTAAAAAAATTTCTTGTACTTCTCATATTTGAAAATGAAAAAGCAAAGCAACTTGCTTAACATTTGTGTTAACACAATATTTATTTGTAAACTTTATCTCTAATGTATATAGATTAAAGGATAAGCTCTTTTTGTTTTTATTGGCTTTCTAAATTTCTTCCTAAGGTCCTCATTGATTAATGTTCAATGATCACCATTCAAAAGTAATTTGGTCAAATCTAAGACCCATACGAAGGGTCTTTACCTGGAGGTTAATTATATAGTCTCTTATGAGTCTGATATGTATTTAAAGATTACCAAGACATGGCCATACCAAATACTAACATGTTAAGCATGATTTTTGGGATTTTTACAAACCACAATACCCAAAAAGCATGCTACATATGCCCTAAGAAGTCCACTATTTCAAAAATATTGCTAGAAAATAACAAAAATTGAAATTGCACACACCTCCATATTTCATGGCATTTTCGAGCATAGTACTTTTACTAGTGGACCCCATATAATCCCCTCTTATGTTGGTACCATCACTTGGCTTATAAGATGTGGAGGTAAGCCACACGCCACCCTTGCATATGGTCTTTCTCCTTCTTCTTCAATCTTCAAACTTAAGACAATTTTAGAAAATTTTGAGAATTTTATGTTTGAGTAGCCATCTTCAAATGACCATATTTCACTCATTTTTTTTATCCAAATTAGATGAAATTAGTGGCATTAGAAAGCTTGTTCAACAAAATTTCCAATTGTAAATAGGTTGCACCAAATGGTGGCCAATGGTGAAAACGTAATGCCTCAAAAGTAGGCTTTTTCGCCATATTTTTCAGAACCTAAATTTTCCTATATCTCTCTAATGTGTTGTCCAATTTCTCCCAAATTTCTAACACATATTCTCCTTCATATAAGCTTCATACAATATGAAATTGATGGTATAAAATAGTCTCTATCAAATCTTTCCATAAAGGGTTCCTATGGTCCATAGATGAATATATGTGTTTTCAAACAATTTTTATTGCAAATTCATGAAATTAAGCATAAAATAAAAAATATAACACATGGGAATAGAAAATTTGAACCAACTAGGCTTTGATACTAATAAAAGGATTCAGGCACTTATTTGTGCAATGGAATGATCATATCAAAATCTCTATCCCACGCCATTTGGACTGTCATCACTAAAGGAACCATGGTTACTTGTTCACGATAGATTCATTATAGTCTAAAAGGATGAAGATGGAGATGAAATTTTAAGGGAAAGCCTTAGTTTTATTTTTTGTGTCTTAGAGTTATTACATAAAGTTCAAAAGGGAGAACATGACTTTTGAATAAAAATGGTCATCAAATTTTTATGACAAGTTTCTTTTTTCTTTTAATAACTCCAACCTTTTCAAATTCAAATAAAATCAATTTATAACAATTAAATTATTAATAACTAACATTAATTAATTAATCTAGACTTAGGTTACTAGGTTATAGGTCAACCCATTATGGGCTGTCCATATATTCTAATAAATATAAATCACTTACATAGATCAAAAGAGCACAAAAAGGAAGATGAGAATAAAGGCCTAGTGTGAAATTTTAATCAACTATTTTTTAGAAGAACAAAAAATCAAATATTCTTTGCTATATCAGTATCGTACAAGCTACTCTTTTCAAATTTGGATCTTCTCATCTGATAGGATAATATGATAATGTTAAGTGAAAAAATAGATAAACATAAAGTGTATAATATACTGGATTCACTATTTAGATGAGATTGACAACTCAAGTGGGCCCCTTATGTTTTGTACCTATGTTTCTCCTTATATGATACTGTCATACTATCTTTTTCACATGAAAGGATCTACATTTATTGTTACTTTTAAACATCAAGCACCTCAAATGAAGCTATCAAAATGTGCTAGGCCTTTAGAGCTGACTCATTGTACAACATTAAAAAAGAAATAGGGCTACACTAGTATAATAATATCCTTATTTTAAGTAAGGTTTTTTAGCTTGGTCCTAAGGCATTTTAAGTTTGAGCTAATGATGTGCATTAAGAGAGTAAAGAGGCTGACCTAAAACAACTAATAACCAATTTTAGGTTGAACACTTGTTTTGTAGCCAAAAAGATTGAAGCAAACCTAGTTATGTATCTTAAAGAGCTTTCAACCCATTTAGAGCCAAGCCTACATCTAACATGGAACCTAAGTTTATCTAAAGCAATGTGATCATGTGCATTAAAGGAAATAAAGTTTAAGGAGTCAACATTACATGGAAATTAATTATGGACAAATTCTCACACTTTTGAAGTGTTAAATTTAATTATAGGTGTTTTTCTATGAAGCATTCAATTTTGGTATGTTTCCAAATAGCATTTAATGTCTTCTATGGAAAAACTAAAAAAGTGGGTGGGATGCTATTTTTCTACTTTAATTTTCATTAATAGCACTATTTTTAAGTTTGATTGTGATTACTTAGCTTTGAATTTATGTAGAACATTTTCCTACACCAACATGGTGGATCTTGGCTATATTGTAAATGAGAAAGTAGTTTTTGGTGTTCTAAAAGTTGGTAGAGCCATTCACTTGCAAATTTCTTATATAAGTTTTTTAAACTTAATGGTGAAATTATCTCAGATTCTTATCACTCTCCCTTTCCTTTTTTAAAATGAGGCAAATCAACTTGATGTTTTTAAGTGTGATATGCAAACTTATCATTCAAGTTTACTTGTTGTTCTTTTTTTTTTTTTTCTTTTTTTACGTTTTGTTTTATCTGTGTTTTAAGATTGTTCGAACTTGAATCAATCTTGAGGCAGATCATTTTGATATCCGAGATTCGGTTAGAGATAGAAACACATGAGTATAGTGGTTTAGAGAGAGAAACATGTGAGTTGAATGGGTTAAGGAGAGAAACATGAAAGTAGGAAGTCATGGCAAAAATCTACACTTAAAATGTTCTAAGGGGTCTCTTTTTAAAGCAAGCTTAGATTGCACGACCCTAACTAAACTATGAAAAAATGATAAACTAAATGCATTGTTTAATTCAAAAAAATTGAAATAATGAATACTCACCTAACCTTATAGGAATGTGATCTTCAAGCACCAAGAAGAATTGATCTTGCAGATTCGAAAAGGAATTATAAACAAGGTGCAAATAAACAAAGTGTGTTACAACCAATTTATGGCAATATACAAAATATGATTTCTTTTTCAAAGGTTAGTTCAAAATAGAGAGAAGAATGAAAAGAAATGGAGGAATCCAATAAGCAAATTGATTCATCTAAAGGAAAGAAGGTAGATGATAGAAAAACTCCTAAGAGAAGTTAAGAAATTATATGTTTAAGGTGTCTTGGTTTTGGAGACATTGCTTTTGAATGCCCAAATGGAAGAGCGATGATTGAGAGTGAAGATGAAGTAATAATAGGAGAAAAGGAAAATGAGTGTTTGGAAAAAGAAAATGTAGTGTATGCTAATGAATGAGAATTGCTTGAGATTGATGATGATTAATGTGATAACATGTTTGATACTAGATATGCCATTGGCAAAAAAGATAGTGATGATATTATAAACGAAGAGTGTTGTACTAAAGTTGCTTCTAATATACTAGTAGAGGAACTAAACTTGAAGACAACAAAACACCTTCACCCAGGTGAGGTGCAACAACTAAATTAACAAGGAGAGGTTCAAGCTACTAAGCAAGTTCTTGTGTCGTTCTCTATTGGGAAATTCTATAAAATTGAAAAGATGTATGACATAGTGGAGAAGCCATGGCAGTATGATAAAAAGGTTGCATATTATTGGTTCAAAAATAGTTACTCCATTACCAAAGATGGAAGAAACATTGTTTTAGCACCTCTTAGTCCTCAACAAGTGCTAAAAGGTTTAGATGGCCAATGAGAAGAAAAGGGAGAATTTATTTGCAACTAAAGGAGAAGTGGAGAGGACTTTGTACTCATCCAATCCAATCCAAATGCTACTAGTGAAGGAAGCAATGCCAATTAAAGTAGTATCTTTTCCTTTAATTATTGAGAAGCTAAAAGAAGAATTTGTTTATATGTTTCTAAAAGAGTTACCCAAGGGGTTATTACTGGATAGAGGAATTAAGTATTAAATTGATTCTATACCACATTGTGTCAAAAAGGGAGAAAATTTCAATTGGAATAATGCAAGACAAGGGGGCTTTGAAATCATTAAAGAGAAGCTATGTTCAACACCTATTCTAGCTCTTCTAGTTTTCTCCAAGATTTTTGAAGTAGAAAATGATACTTTTAGAGTAGGGATTGGAACACTTCCAACCAATGAAGGATTATACTTAGGTGGTAAGAAAAAGGATAGAATAAATAAAACTTTGCATAAGATATAGAAGAAGAATACAAAAGTAGTGTATAGGGTAAAGAAGAAAATTCAATTTGTCCCTAGATATCTTGTATGGACCCATCTTCAGAAGAAAAAGTTCATTAGCAAAAGGAAGTCAAAATTATTGTCTAGAAAAGAAGGGTTATTCATGATGTTCGAAAAAGTGAATAAAAATGTTTAAAAGATTAAAATTTCAAGTGATAATAATGTTTCAATAACATTTAATGTAAAGGATTTGATGCCTTATTTGGAAGATAGTAAGGAGTTGGATTTAAGGACAAATTCTTTTGAACCCAAGGTAAATGATGTGCATCAATTCAGTGAGACTCGAAACAACCAGTAGCTAATTTTAGGTTGAACACTTGTTCTATGGCCAAGAAGCTTAAAGCAAATCTAGTTATGTATTCTAAAGAGCTTTTAGCCCATTTAAAGCCAAACCCACATCCAACATGGGACCTATGCCTAAGTGCAACTATCCAATCATGTGCATTGAAGGAAATGAAATTTAAGGAGTCAACATTACATAGGGATTAATTATGGATGAATTTTCATGTTTTTGAAGTCTTAAATTTAATTCTATGTGTGTTTTTATGAAGCATACAATTTTGGTGTATTTCCAAGTAGCATTTAATATCTTTTGTAGAAAAACTAAAAAAGTGGATGGAATGTTATTTTTCTAGTTAGACTTTCATTAATAGTACTATTTTCAAATCTTATTATGATTAATTTAGCTTTGAATTTGTGTAGAACACTTTCATATGCCAAAATGGCTTGTTTTTGGCTATAACATAACTTATTGTGAATGAGAAAATAGTTTTTGGTGTTCTAAAAATTGGCTGAGTCATTTGGCCAAAAATTTTTTATATAAGTTTTCCAAACTTAATAGCAAAATTATATCATATTATTATCACTCTCCCTTCCTTTATATAGAGCGTGGCGAATCAACTTGGTATTCTTAAGTGTGGCATGCAAACCTATCATTCAAGTTTACTTATTGTTATTTTTTCTTTTGTTTTATTTGTATTTTAAGATTGTTTCAACCTGAATCAATCCTGAGACACATGAGCCAAGACTTTAGGGTTGAAAGTTTCTTTTATATTTTGCAAATTTCTATAATTTTGTTAGAATTGAAAAATAAAATTAGGTAAACAAAACCAATTTATTGTGAAAAACCTAATATATGTATTAATGAGTAAAACCCTATTTTGATCTCTTGTATATAAAATATTTCTCAATTAGTCCCTCATAAAATTACCTTTTTAATTTGATTTCTCACATATAAGGTATTTCTCAATTTGATCCCTCACAAAATTACCTTTCAATGTCATCCCTCACATATAGGTAGTTCTCAATTTAATTCTTAAAAATAAAATCATTATTAATAATAGTCTTCCACGTATAAGTATTTATAAAAAGACACTATTGATAATAATTTTATTTGTGAAGGATTAAATTGAGAAATATCTAAAGGACCAAACTAAAAAGACAATTTTATGAAAGACTAAATTAATAAATACACCATTTGTAAGGGATCAAAATGATGTTTTACTCATTTATTAACTTTCTTAATAACAAATAGAAGTATATAATTTTCATCAAATGATAAGTTATTGACTTTTCATACCTTTCACAATAATTTGCTTCAATCAATTAGGGTGCCCTTGAAGCCCGCCTAAAAGGTTAGCCAAAGATTTAAAAGGCCAAGTTAAGCTAACAAACTGGGATTTCATTTTCAAAAAATAGTTTTTAGGATGAAGCAAAAGTTAAAATTTAGATATCTTTAATTAATTTAAGCAAAAATACCTTTTATTCCAAAATTTTGGGATCCCTTTTAATGTCATCCTAAATATCTATGTGTTGTCAAGTTTGTCCTACATATTTATGAAACTTCTTAATATTTTATTGCTAATGGTATCCATTTAATTATCAGAATTAGTTGATCTATCATACATGTGGCCATATGATCATTAGAAGTGTAAACGTAAATATTAAGGAAAATTAGTACAGAGGACCTAGACCATCTAATATTTATTGGGAAGGACCTTAAAAAAAATTACTCTATAAGACCAAGTGAAAACTGATGGACACAAAGGCCCTTCTCTATTGGCAAGTCATATGAAGCCTGCACAATTTACTCTTGCCATTAGTTCTTCTTGTTCCATCATTTTTGTTCCTCACGATTTCTCACTTCCTCTATGATCTTTCTCTTCTTATTTATTGAGCTTTTTTCTATTCAACTCGTTATTCTTCTTCCTTTCATTTCTTCATCTTTCTTCGCCACTCATTTCATCTACCCTTCATCTAGTTCTCACATCATCTGACAAGTGTTTTCTCCAGTCTTGTTATTTGTAGCTATTCACAGTCATGGCATGAGCAGAATGGAACAACCTAGAAAAACTGATTGATATGTTAATATTGAAGTCCTTTTTGTAGGATTCAGTAATGTTGTGTCTCTCAAATTCTCATGGTTGATGACAATGGCTTCTTCTTCTTGTGCTTATTAAAGATAGCCTGCAGGGAGTACCATTATTTATGTTTCGTACCATCTGAAAAAATACAATAACTATTAGAAATATTATTACTTCTTTGTAAGAATATTACTACTTACTTTTAGCTTTATTCCCATTGATATTATTATTTTAGTTCCAAAAATGATGAACAAGTCTAAACCTTTTATATTTTGTTTGGTGTAGTTGTGATGAGTAGAGGATGGAAAATCAGACCTCAAGTGAGGTGTTCTGCTACTTTCATATAGGTAGACAAATTCATTGGGATTCAAGTGAGAAGATCCACTGTAAGGGGGGTTGAACGGGTGGAAGACTCATAAAGGAAGGGATATTGTTGGAAGAACTAATGAGAGGAATAAGATTGTGCATAGACTATGATGACAATGAAATACAATTAAAATACATCTTAAAATTTAATGCCTTTCAGCTATTAGACTAGGTGGATGATAATGGTATGCAACAATCGATCAAATACAATGATCAATGTGCATATATATATATATATATAATTAATGGAAAACAAAGTAGAGCATCACCGGCTTACTCAAAAATAGGGTAAGAAATTAGCCTTTTATAACTTAGGCAATAACAAGTATCTGCTATATGGTATAATTTGTATACTTCGGTATCAATCCCTAATCTAACAAAAAATCAAATCAATGAAAATGTAAAATGAATTCAAATTTGGTTCATTCCTGTGTTGGGTCTCCTTCCAACCAAGAACTTATACTTCATCCATGTGCAATACAAAGTGTTCATTCACAAATGCCTAAAATAAATTTTGCTAAGTAGATAGATTTGATTGTTGGGTCTAGACAAATTTTTCAGAATGCTGTTGAATTCAGGTAAGCACTATACAAGTATAGCATTGCTCATAAATTTGGATACAGCTTCCTAAAGAACAGCCCCCGCAAGATGATTGTCAAGTGCAATATGGATGGATGCAAGTGGAAGCTAACAATATACACTATGGCTAAAAGCACACCCCTTCTAAGTGTGCGAACCTTTTATAGTGAATATGTGCACTTAGTATAAAAAAACTTGATAATATCTCACAAGTGAAGGGCAGACTTAGTGGCATCTATAATGGTTGATAGTGTAAGATCAACTAGAGATAAAACACCAAACAAAATCCATGGTGAGCTGTTTAGAGAATATGGATTGGCACTAAAACCATCAAGCATGGAGGGGCAAAAAGAAAGCTTTAGTTAGGATAAATAGGCTAATAGATCAGTCATACATGCTAATCCCTTAGTTGTGTAACCGTTTAATAAAAATGGATTCAAAAACTGTTGCCCAATGGACTTTATCGATGAACAACCATTTTAAAAGGTTATTCATTGCATATGAATGTTGTGTAACTAGCTTTATACTTGGTTCTTGACCAATATTGTACATTGATGGTTGCCATGTCAGTAGACCATACTTGGGGACTCTCTTAGCTGCATCTACGTATAATACAAATAATGATTTGTTTCCATTTGCTTATGCAATTGCAGGTGCAGAGACATATGGTAATTGTGCGTGGTTCCTTGGAAATTACTCTAGTTTCATATTGCCACAATGCAATAATTAGTGCAGTAAGAAAAGTGTTTGGTAGAGAGAGACATACATTCTACTATCGACACATAAAGGAGAACTTTAGTAGCGAGTTCTCAAAAGTTTACAAGGGTCAAAAAAGACAATATAAGGATGATGTGCAGAAATTGTTAGATGGAATTGCATATGCTCAGCTGGGCACGAACTATGTGAAAGTATTGGAAAAATTGTAGTCATTCTCCCCTGAGTTGGCTAGATGGGTAAAGACCTAGGCTGATGTGAAGAGGTGGACATTATCCAGATTTTCATACCGAAGATGGGATAACATCATAACTAACTTTGCAGAATCTTTTAAAAGATGGATGGTGAAAGAGAAGAAGGACAATGTTTGTGTATTAATCAACAAACATAGGGAGAAGCTAGCTAAAAAACTATATACTAACAAGGAAGGTATAGCTAAATTGATAAATGGAATGGGTCTGAGGATAGAGGCAATGCTAAAGGAGAATGTTGCAAGGGCAAAAAATATGATAGCAGAGCACTATGGAATTAATTGGCTCTTGGTTCAAATAGGAAGAAATGATTTGAGGGTGAATATGGTATTAAGAGAGTGTACTTGTTAAGCTTGGAAAATGTCTAGCATCCCATGTCCTCATGCATGTGTAGCAATAAAGAAGGTGCATGAGAATGTGTACTCATATGTGGAAGAATACTACTTACTAAACTCGTAGCAAAAGATGTATATGAATACTATCATCCTTGTAAAGACTCATGATATGTCAAACCTAAACAATCTTTCAATTGATGATTATGTTAGTAACACTTCCTACTACCACCCATCATAAGTCATCCAATTGGGAGCCCACAAAAAAAATGACGTGAATCACAATTTCAAGACAAAGTTTAGTACCGATGTTCTTGTTGTCAAGCGATAAGCCATAACAGGCTAGGTGCAAAACTCCCAATCCTTCTCTATCCTGATGCTATAAAAGAAGCTCCCCAGTGGTTTTATTTATGTGTTTTCTAATTAAAGTGGTTAAGGGTATTTTAAATGTGTAAAGGTTAGGTTCTCTTTATATATAGATAGACATAACTTATTTTTTTGAAGGTTTAGAAGTCAGGCTCTTTTATACATGGGTAGACATAACCTATTTTTTGAAGCTATGGAAGTTAAGCTCTCTTTTGTACACAGGTAGACATAGCTAATTTTTTGTACATGCATCAGTGACATGTTAACTTTTTTTTTAACATGTAGTTACAAGTGAAGGCAGGTCTAAATTTGTTGAGCCATTGGCAACTGTATGTAATATTCATCTATTTTAGTAATGAAAACAAGCTTTATGTTACAAATAATCTATGTATGTAGTATTTGTTTATATCTACTCTTTGCACAGGCAATGAAAAGAATTTATAGTATATTAGTATTTATTTGAACTGATTTTGAAGGCCTTTACTATAAGGTTATTGTTTAGGAATTTTTGTGCATCTTTCCCTTCCATACTGTGCTTATGTTTATCATTTTTTACTTTCCCATATAGAAGACCATAAATTAAATACTATATCAAGTAATGCACCAGATAGGTGCATGCCTTTGTATGATTTAAATTTAAAACTTGCACTTACACCATTATTATAAAGTTACTACCAAGTGGTAAAGCACTAATGATATTCAAGTCCATTACTACCGAGTGGTACCCATTACTATACAGTTTAGGGATATTACTATTATAGTCAAAAAAATTTACCACTCTATTTAGGGACCTATGTAGTTACTATTTACTTTAAGACCATTATGATAAAGTTTAAGGTTGTTACTATACTAGGCGAAGGAATTTACTGTTATGTTTAAGTTCCATGTATAGGTGTTTCCAATAGATTTCAAGATATGTACCACTACTTTTAGAGGTATTTCAGCGTAAAGGGGGTGTGATTTTCTAAATTCAGTTAAGTCACTTTTACTATGACATATTAGGATTTGTATTTTAATTCCTATGTGAATTAGCATTGCTTGGGCCCTGAGTGGAAGTTACTTGTCCTAATAGCCCTTTAGTTGTTTGAGATTCTTATATAAAGGCATGTTATCTATCTTGAGATTCCATCACTTATTACTGAAGTTTAACTAACCTTGGGTTCCATTCTACACACTTGGTGGTTCAAGCCCAACAAAGGATAAAGATTATTATTAGATAATACAACAATAATCTAGCAAAAAACAACCCTTGGTTATGAAATAAATATATGTATTCGCTGCACTTCATTAAAAATTCTGGTTGATAAAAGCATTGCATTGCCATAACTCTAAAAAACTAAGCAAGTGGTTATTATTATTAGGGATAAAATTAACAAATATAGTAACACAGTTGCCTAACACCAAATCTAAGAACCAATCACCACATAAGTGCCAGGGAGGAAAGAACCAAAAAAGGAAAAATGGGACAATATTGATACAAAATTGACCTCTTACCATTTGCAAGTATTCTCATAAGGATTGATCTAGAATAGATCTCCCATCACACATGTTAAGAATGGCTCCCTTCACTTAAAAACAAAGAGCAGCTGCTGCAGCTGTTATGCAGGGAAAAAAAAGACGCTTGGCCAACAACACCAAGGGCATTTTTGGTGATTAGCACATTACAGCTAACACAGAAAGACTGCTTGCTTCCATACATACCAGCAAACCGTAGGCACTCTTTTCTGGACTTTCCCTCCACCAAGGCCACAACACATTTTTACTTGTTTTCATAGTCTATTCTCTCAAGGTCATTGGCTTTGTGTAACCAAAAAATCTCATATATCAGATGTAAATATGACATTAATTTTTTCAAATATTCTTCTTAGCTAACATATGATGACATGTTATAGCTGACTTTAGCAACCTAAAGGCTTGTTGGCCTTTTCTGTCATGTGGTATCAAAGTATGATTTAAGAATTCATGATTTTCCATTAAAAAATATTATTTCTCTCAATTATGACAACCTAAAAATTTATGTCCATTGCATTAGTATGAATTTCTTGAAACTGCTAGTTCACATATTTGGGATCTATAACCATTTATATGAATAGGGAGCCAACTACAATACAGAGGTTATGTTAATGAAATACATTAGTGATATTATGAGGCTTCACTATTTAGGCTATATAACCTGTATTTTGCTTCTTTTATATTTATCATGTATTCCTTCTTTTGGTTATTATGAAGACAATTGGAACAACAAGCTTATATGGCTCTTGCTTATAAATGTAGCAGTAATATTTGACCAACTATTTTAATGTGGTAAATAGTAAAATGAAAGTTGAAAGAATTTAAAAATGTATGCCATGTCCGAAATTTTCTTTTGGCAATAAGCTGCTTGCTAGGAGGTCTTTGTTCAGATATTGAAACTGCTGTACCTGTGAGGTTGTTTAATTCTAACAATCTTGCTAACATTGTGTACCTCATTTTCTTTCAAGAAACATCCATACAAGTCTTGTGGACTCATGCCCCAACCTTCACCAGAAAGTACAATTGAAATTTCATCCCAATCTCCAAATTTTGAAATAAGAAAACCCAGTATAGTTCTTAAGATTCTTCTTAAACACAAACCACCATTTCTTCTCACAAAAATCCCATTTATGCTTACAAAAATAATACCTATAACAATACTAATCAGATGAGTCTTTTATATGGCAAAGAAATCAATCAACATACAAAAAAGAAATAGATGAAAGAAGAAAGAAAATATTATGCTATTGGTGCCCAAAATGCTATACTTTAGTCTAGACCACCAATGCAGAAGCTCGGAAGTTGTTATGATCATAGTGTAAGAGGACAATGAAAAGGAGTTTCAAGGTGCCTATGGTACTGAACATGAATCAAAGAGTTACCACGCATGGTAGAATTCAGCAAAATCGCTGAATGTTATTAACAAGAAGGATGGTTACTTTATTATAAAGGTATAGAGGAAAGTGAAAAGGCAACCAGTAATGATTCTGAGGGAGACGGGCAGCACACACAATTTCTTAAATGTGTTAGTAGCCAAAAAAATTGAAACTCAAACTGCAGTTATCTATAGGAGTTAAGGTGATAGTGTCTAATGGACAGAAATTTAAAGTAAATAAGAAAATGGATCAACCTATAAGTTCAAGACTAAATAAGTATGTTCCAATTTAAAAGATAGAAATAGAAAAGTAAGTTTAAGAGATGCTGAAAAATAGGGTAATAAGGGACAGTAACAGTGTATTTGCAATATTAGTAGGTTTATTGGAATTTCAGCTTATTTTACTAATCTTCATATACGAGCCATTTTAGCTGCAGCCAAGATTGGTGGTTTGCACCCTCTACACCTGATTCATGAAACAACAGTAACTGCCTTGGCTTATGGAATTTATAAAACACATCTTCCTAAAAATGATCAACTGAATGTTGCCTTTATTAACACTAGACATGCTCGCATGTAAGTGTGCATTGTTGACTTTAAAAAGGGGCAGCTACAAGTATTAGCCGATTCATTTGATAGGTCAGTAGGTGGTAAAGAGTTTGATGAGATTTTAGTTAGTCATTTAATGTAAAATCTAAGGAGCAATACAAGATTGAGGTTTTCCAAAATGGCAGGGCTTGTTTTAAGTGCAAGTCTACATGTGAAAAGTTAAAGAAGGTTCTCACTATAAATCTAGAGGCACCTCTGACAATTGAATGCTTAATGGATGAGAAGGATGTCAGGGGATTCATCTAATGTGAGGACCCTGAGCAACTAAGTGTTTTAATTTTGGATCATGTGAAGTTACTTTTGGAGAAGCCTTTAGCAGAAGCAAACCTAACAGTTGAGAATGTACACATGGTTAAGGTGGTTGGCTCAATTTTACTTATGATATAATGCTGATACTTATTTGGCTTGTAGGACTAAAAAAAGCAACTGTCAAGTATATCCTTCCTTTTGCCCTCCTTTTAATTTTCATGTTGAGGGATGTTATCATATCAAAGTTAAAGGGAATCATTAGGTGAGGAAGTATTCTCCTCTGGTTTTCATTTTTGGAAATCCTTCTTCCTATTTCAAGTTCATACTCCAATAGGACTCTTACTATGAAGTTTAGGGGTGTTACTATTGGATTTAAGGAAATTTATACTTAATTTCAGAGACCGTCCAGAGTATAGTTACTACTATGATTTAGGTACCTTACTCCAAATTTTAGAGATGTTACTAGTGGACTTCAAATAATTTACTAACTTGTTCAAGCTATCTAATCATTAATGCCAAGTTTAGTGACATGACATAGTGCACCTTAAAAAACTAGACAATTATGGCAGCAGAGAAAAGTAATTCAAGGAATTTGATAATCTTATTATAATCATAACAATCAAATATTTACAACTGTCCTTTTACAAGCTACATAGCAAGATGTTTTTGTCTATAACTATAATAGTACAAAATCTAAGTGAGGAAACAATCACGTCTTTCTAGTCTGCTTCCCTTTAGTTGTTGCCATTGCAGCTGCCATTACATCACTACAGCATTTGTTTAGTGGATGATTCACCAGGTCCCACATGAGTTAGACATGAAATGCATCCAACTCTTTCTGAAACCACAACCATTTACCATGAGCCACCAAGCATTAAACTATAATAGAAAATGAAAGAAAAGCTCAAACAGGAGTATTTTTTGGCATGGTGAGCCCTCCCCACTCAGGCTTAGGTTCCCTACTCCATGATTGCAAGTATTTTATCAAATAAATTCCACAATCATCACTGAGCAATAAATGTGATGTCATAAAGTCAGATTTCATACACACAGTACTACAAATAATGAAAGTTCAAAGTAGTTCACTTACATGTTTGATTGTTAGGGCAACTCAATATATTTGACCCTAACAACTGGGCCCATCACCACAAATCTCTCAGGTTTCAACAGCTTTAACAGCATTGTCAACTGGTCTTTTTATTATATCACTCATACATAGTATCACATATAGTTACAATTAAATTTAATAACTAAATGTCATTATAACATAACCAAATTTTATCGTAATGTGGGCCATCTTCTTTTACCCTACATTGGTCCTTTGAGTCAATGAGTCAAATATGTATAGAATGCGTGCATGAGGGTCCAAAGCAAAGCAGAACCAATGATTTAGAAACAGCATAGGGGCAAATACCTGCAAACATTTTCAAATAAGTAACATTGTCCAAGGTACAATCTAACAGAATACAACTAATACCTTACAAATATGTTACCAAGGTGAGTCCATGATGTTATAGCCCACTTTGTTGGGCCATAGTTTTTCTAGCAACTCGTCCACATTATACTACCTTATAGGTTTTAAGAGGTTTCTCTACACCAATAAGTTCACAAACTACATCACATAAAGAATTAAAGCAAACGACATTAAAGGTCATATGAAAGGGAAGACATATCAGTCACCATAAGTTCCTCATCCAAAATATGTCATTTGACTTCCAAGTTCTCCCACCTTTGGTCTTCTATTAGCACTCTAAACACCATGGTTATCACCTACACATACCCAATGAAGGTAAGTATAAAATAATCACTTTTAAAAGCATTACACTAATCGAGGCATGCAAAAGTTAGACTTACTGATGTGCTGATCCACTTCCATCTACCAAGGCATTGGCACTCAACATAGGTAAGGTAAAAGTCAAACAAATCCATTATGACCCTAGTAATAGACCAGGCACATTCACTCACTAATATTAATATATCAAAGAAATTTTCAATTTGAGCAACATAAAATGAAAGCACCAACATAAATTCATCAAACATATGAAATTGCCCACACTGATACACATACTGATTACTATTGGCCTTAGCAGAACATGAAGTGCAATATTCATACACTTTCTTTTTCTTTTTCTCTGTTCATGTGTTGAGATGTGCCTTCATAGATGGTGACCATTTGATGGCCTTATGATGCTGTCTCATTGACCTGCGTGGGTGTTCTTCTCCCTCAACTTCATCCACTTGGCTGGGGGCATCTGGTGTTTTCTTCTTCTTCAACTCAATCCTAATACCATTTCTAAATAACTCATCTAATGAGGCATCCTTCCTATCTCTAATAGACATGCACCCATGTGATGCAATTGCTTTTTCTCCTTCCCGTTCCCCTTCTTCATCACCAGCCATATTGCCTGCAGAGGTTCCCTCCATCTCACCCACAACAATTTGCTCATTTGTAGGGTACACAAGTTTTGTTTACAGTATCAGAAGATCTTGGGCAAACCTATAAGTAAAGTTGATGAGTCTTTTATACATTTCCCTAACACCCTACAAGGTTTCCAAAATAAAAGTTAGTCCAAAGATACCTAAGAACCTTCAACACAATTGATTCAAACAGAATAAATGATATCGAATAGTGAAATGCAGACTCTGAAAGGAGTGCATGTGGACCTTTGGTGTTGAATATGCCTTACATCTAGAAGCAGCAATATAGTAGTTATCTAATAAACCTATTAGCCTAGACACTCAAATGCATATATAACCAAACTTAGAGTATCTTACCTGAACATGCTCCTTCTCAAGCTTAACCCTTTCTTGTATGCATTGTTGATTCTGAAACTTTATAGCATTAACATTGCTAGGGAGAACTACATCTCTAAGAGAAAAATGTTGAAAGAAAAAATATTGACCAAAATTGAACTTGTTAGATATTGCACATAATAGGTTAAGTAAACATATAGGTCAAAAACTATACCATAAGGAGTGGAAGACATTTCCTAATACTTTTCTTCTCTGCTTCTTCTTTATGTGAAGCTATCTTGAAG
The DNA here is from genome assembly GCA_032878935.1 of Erythrophleum fordii. Taxonomy (NCBI): domain Eukaryota; kingdom Viridiplantae; phylum Streptophyta; class Magnoliopsida; order Fabales; family Fabaceae; genus Erythrophleum; species Erythrophleum fordii. The sequence continues at coordinate 21,165,387 of JAVQMF010000054.1, read as the reverse complement.
CTTGCCACTTCCTTCACAAGAGTATACAGGACAAATTTTGACTAGTTATAGGTGTCTACATAGTCAATGTCTACAACAACAGAAAGTAGTTTATTATTTACATATAAGCTAGATGTCAAGCAAAGAAACGTCCTTAGGGCAAATAGTAAAAAAGCCCTATTAAAGTCTCTCCCAACCTTGCCCCTTAATATGATATCTTTCAGATCCTTTAATTTTTTTCCCCTTGAACTTTCTTTTGATTACAACTATGCCTTCTCCCTCTAAATTATTAGGTATGGGCCAGCCATTGAGGGCAATGCCTATTATGCCATGCATATCTTAGGCTTTTAGTGGTACTCGTTTATCTCTGATTGATAGAGATTTCGTTAGAATATCAAAGGCTGTAACAAGCTCAATGCACAAGTCCCTTGATAGGGTTTGGAATGCCAAATCTAACAACTTTCCAAACCCCATTTCCTCCACCAACTTATTGAGCACATTGTTCTTTCCAATAAATTCTATAACTTCCTTGAACTGAGAGGGCGAGCACTTATAATAAATGGTATCTATAGAACACAAATAATTCAGTAAACTAGCATGAACTCATTAAATGAGGAATTACAGGGATGTATAACAATGAATACTTCCTTATACGAGAATTTCTTGGAACATGCTCCCTTGTGTGCTCTATTTACTTTGCATATGCTTCATTCTTATACCTCTTTTGCTCACTTGGTTCCAAATTCTTCCACTCTACTAGGACTGTAGCATTTCCTTATAAAAAGATGACAAATAGTCTTACTTACTTCCCTCACCATATTTTGAACATCATTTGCTCTATAATAATTATGTTACTTACCTCTTTAACATTATGAAAATTTTCTTTGTTTTTCTTATAAAATTTAGCCCTATAAATGAAAACATATGCTTGATTAACTCTTATTTGGATCCCCATAAATCATAACCATGTCAGAGAATATAAAAAGAAATATCACCTGAACTTCTGCAATCCAAATATGTGTTTGTATGAGATATTATCCTTGTCTTTCATGGTGCTCTATCCTGACAGTTACAAAATTAATACTCTTGAACTATAGCCATAAACAGCCAAACAAGACACCAATAATCTCTTCCTATATAAACAACTAAGTGTGATTCACAATGACTCCAGACATGCCAATTAGAAGTAATACAACCATTTCATTATAACTAACAAGAAAAATAGAAAATTTGTGTAGTGCACACATGCCACAACATTACATTGTGCTTATGATATATGTTGCTTTATACAATCAGATTAGGACATTTATATTCTCCTAGGTTCTTGTAGGTTCTATACTCACCCTCCACTATCAGTTCATACATTCATTTTGCCCCATTATTATCAGGTTTCGTTTTATTGCCTATTACTACTAGGTTTAGGTGTGTCACTATTGCACTTAAGTACATATACTACCAAATTTATGGATATTCACATTTATCCCCCACTAACAGATTTAAGGATGTTGCTACTTGATTTAGGACATTTACAACTAGGTTTTACAGACTATGCTTTGCTATTGCGCATTAGCCATGTAATTACTAAATTTAGGTGTCTTATTACTCCATTTAAGGAAATTTACCAGGGACTATGCAGAACTGTTACTATCATGTTTATGGATATTACTCCTATGCTGAAGAACATTTACTACTAGGTTTTAGGGACTGTCTTTTTTTAGGCATTTTACTTCCAAATTTAGTTTTGTTACTATTACATTTTAACAAATTTACCACCATGTTTAGGGATTTCGTATTGTATACTTATAGTTTTAGAACTTTTACTCATAGGTTTAGAGACTTTGCTAATTGAATTAGGGAATTTTACTCCCAGGTTTATACCCGTTACCAGTGTTGCTACTGGACTATCAGAACTTATCCCAAAATGTAGAACCAAATTCAAGTTTTCAAATAAATCAATAATATCCAATGCACAATAGCATAAAATCAGTAGGAATTTCATCTCTACAAGTCTAAATCTAGAGTCTCGTCATTCACTGCCCAAATTCCCTTAACCAACAATACCAAAACATGCATTCAATTCTGATGTAAAAGCATGTACATATTAGCATTTTAGAAGGAATGAAAGTTTGAATCTTATGACCTGTCAAATGAGAAGGAGAGATGCTGCTTACCGTTGCTTCTCATAAATTTGCGAGTGCGGAAGAACTCATCGAAGGCTAGCTCTGACACGCGTCCTTGAAACCATTGAAGGATGCCCATCCAGTGAGAACTTGTCCAAGGATTTTAAGTGATTGATTGCAGGAGACACCGTCCAAGGATTTTCAATTACTAATTACAAGAGAAAACGGTCGAATGCAGCAATGAAGGGCTAAGGAGGAAGAGAATGTGTTTGAAAGGCTTTTGAATTTGCTTTGATTAGAATGGCTTAGGTTACAGAGAAAGGCATTTTTATCCATCGGGTTTTTTTTGGTCCTATAGAGTAATTTTGCATTTTAAAGTCCTTCCCATTAAATATTAGATAGTTTGGGTCTTCTGTACTAATTTTCTCTAAATATTACACCACCTATATGAATTAGACTACATAATTTTATCACCCTAGCCCCTAAATGCCATCATTTCAATTTTTCTATCTCCAACCTAACCTCATTAAAACTTGTTTCTTAGCTACAAGTGTCTTTTTCTTAACATTCTTTATGAGAGTCAACTAATTTCATTAAACAATTGGATATATCATTGGCATTTATGATGATATTGAGAATTTGAACAAACATATTAGCTAATTTTTTAGACAAAATAAATATTTTGGATGAACTTAATAGTGAACTTAAATTTTTGAGACAAAAATGATAATTTTGCCTCTAATTTTATTGTCTTGGCAAATAATCTAATTTAATAATTAATTTTTATTAAAATTTTATCATTTGATAAAATGTTCATTATGTCCATTCATTTGTCAAATAAAAAGAATGCTCCAAAAACTTGCTTGACTTGGATAAGATGGCTAATCGTCAAATGTGAAGTGATAAATAAATTTCCTCTTGGCCGTGGTTTAAACCTCCAATGGTAAAGGGCAATGTATCGTTGGTTAAACATAGTGCAAGTTATTTATTATTATTATTATTTTAGCTTAGGTGACAATTATTTGTGAGATGAAAATATACATCGAAAACATCAAGGAGAGGGCTCAAACAGTTTGGTATATAATTTTTGTATAGTACCTATTATATTTTTTATTATTATTTAATATTCTTTTATTATTTTTTTAAAATAAGAGCACAAAAATTATTTTTATTTTTAAAATTACTTTTTAATTTTTTTATGATTTTTTTTTGTATTTTGTATATCAAACAAACCCAAAAATCATCTTTTTTAAGTCCATCCAGACCATTTGGACACTAACCTAACATATGGTAGACAGTTCTCTTTCTGGCTCGTATCTTGTAATATTGGACAGAAGAAACATCGTATTTGAATTTCGATTTGGTTTAGATATATTTTATTCAGGAAATAATGTTGGTTGGATAAATTTCATCAATCATATGCCAAAGGCCTTTGGTTACATGTTTAGCTTCAATGCAAGTTATAATAGAAATGGCTTCTCTTTTGTTGAAGGTAGTAAAATGACGGTCGCAGTTAGATATTTTGGATTGTTTTATTTTTAATTAAAAAAAAATATCCAAAATACGCAAACGATCGTGTTTCGACGCTAACAAGAGACAAGCCATTCTCAGTTATAATGAGGCTTTACAGCTTTCATTTCAACCACGGTGCAAAGAAATTAGGTTTTACATATAATGTAGTTCTGTATTTTTGTCTTTTAGTGTTATCCGAAAAATAAAATAAAATAAAATAACATGAAGGAGATTGGTTGTGTTTGAGATCAGTTACTCAATCGTAAACTCATGAATAAATAATGTCTTATCATTTAGAGCTTAAAATATCATAATCAACACATATTTCCCGAGTTTAGTTAGTTCTTTAAAATAATTTGACTGTTTAATTTTAATTTATTTACAAGAATAATTAATTTCTAACTCAAATAATTCTGTAAAGCAATATAAAACATTAATTTGGAGAATAAGTAAACAAATTAAAATAGTCTTGATTATTATTTTTTTTTTCGAAAGTTAGATTAAATTCTAAACTATCAAGACTAATTTGTTCTATATTGAACACACTAGAGAAATTAAAATTCAATTACATATAATCAATAAAACAATAAACTGATACAATAAAAGATAAAATCAGATACTTAAGTGATACAGATTTATACGATAGCGATTCCATTCACATGGGGGAAACCTGCTAGTAATTTAGTAGAACAGTCCTCGAACCAGATTGTGAAGAAAACGTTAAAAGCAGACTGAAAAATAAAAAAAGAAAGCCAAAAGAAACTAGTCTGAACAGTAATGAAGATTGTTCTGTACTTGATGAAACAAAGTTAAAGGATATCTCACACATGATCTGAATCTTAAATCTCCTGCAGCACTATAAGGTGTTTTTTAACATAGAGAGAGAGAGAGAGAGAGAGAGAGAGACTAAGGCTCATTCAATGGGTCCCATCTAGGTCTCACCCTTATATTTTTTCTTTGGGACTTTTGTGGTACTGCCTCGAATCCATTTCGGTGATTATTAAAACATTTCCATCCTTTGAGGAACAGGAGTTTTAATGACCTGCAGTATTTGTACCACTTCTGCCATAGAAGGCCTGCTGGAGGGTATCTGTGAGGTGCAGACCAATGCTAGCTTCAGAACTGGCAGTACCTCATCATCAGGGTACTCACTCATGCTTGAATCCACACATTCTAACACATTCCCTTGCTCAAGCATCACTCTTACATGGTCCTTCAGTATCACCACATTGTCTTCTCCATATTCCACTGGCCTCCTACCAGTTACAACCTCAAGAATCATCACCCCAAAACCATAGATATCACACTTCTCATTTACCCTCAGGCTCTGGCATGCCAATTCTGGTGCTACATATCCTAATGCACTCTGAAACCTATTGCTCATCACATGCCTGTCTAGCTTTACCAGAAGCCGAGCCAACCCAAAATCCGAGATCTTCGGGTTGCAATTCTCATCAAGTAGAATGTTGCTTGGCTTCATGTTGTAGTGAATGATTGGTGGGCGGAATGAATGGTGCAAATGAGCAAGCCCTTTTGCTGTTCCAAGCAAAATTTTGAACCTATTTGCCCATGAAAGAGGTGGAGATGAAGGAAGCCTCTCGTGTAGCTTGGCTTGCAAGCTACCATTTGGTGCATATTCTGTGACCAAAAGTTGCATTTGAGGAGTCCAATAGTATCCTTTCAATGCTATTAGATTTGGGTGCCTTGCTTTTCCTAGGATTCTTACTTCCCTATCAAAGTCTTCAGGGTACTGGACTAGGTTTGAAGTCACAAGCCTCTTGATTGCCACCATTCTGCCTTGTGATCCCAAAGGAACCTTGTGAACTGTTCCAAACACTCCTTCTCCTATCTCAGATGCCTTGTTGAGCAAGTTTTCAGGGTTGCTGATCGAATCGAGCGAGGACCTGCTGGAATCGAACAGAATGAGCTTTCCTGTGGATGGACTTCCTGATCTTGAAGAGCTAGAGCACATGCTTTCCAAAGCATTATCAACAAATGCTAGCCTTCTCCTTACAGAAACATTCAGAAGGCCAATAGCAATGACTCCCAATATGATCACAAAAGCTGCTGAAATTGCTACAATAACAGAAACACTTAGGAACCTGTGGTGATGGATTATGCCAGGCATAGTCGTAGATGATTCATTTCTTTGTCTACCCATTTGGTTGTTATAGGCATTTGGGTCAAGCACCAGTGGCTTTGGCACATTCATCTTGCATGGCCCTTTCAGTAAGGGTGAGCAAAGACCCAAGTTTCCTTCCAAGGAACTTTTGTCTAAGCTTTGAAATATGCCACCACTAGGAAGCCTGCCTGTGAGCCTGTTGTATGATACATTCACAGCAAGAAGATTTTGAAGCATTCCAAGCTCCTGTGGTAACTCTCCGCTCAGTTCATTGAACTCCAATTTCAGGACTTTGAGCTTGTTCAGCTTTGACATGGACTTGGGAATTGAACCACTTAAATTATTGTGACACAAACTCCTGCACAAATTTTAAGAAAAAAATGAAAATTAGTAATATTTCAAAAATAGTTAGTTAAATAGATCGTCTTTGAAAAATGGCTTACATATCAATTAAATGCTTTAATTATCTTTTATATAATTTGAATACACAAATATTTTCACATTAAAGCAGTTATTGCATCACCTGGATGGGATAAATTTAACATTTTATTCTAACTGCACTGTTTGTGATCTCTTATATATAGCTACAAACAATGTTCCAACAAGGCAAGAGGGAATACAAACTAACGTTCGCGCCATCTTCTAAGAAAAAATTTTGTTAGTTCACTCTTAAGAAACATAAGCACAAAACTATATTAGTACTTGAGAAATGGGAAACTTACAGCAAGTAAAGAGATGTACAATTCCCAATCTCATCTGGAATAGTACCATTCAATGAGTTTCCATCTAGTTGAAGGATAGCCAAATTGCCTGAATCACATAAATCCTCTGGAATAGAACCATACATTGAATTTCTCTGAAGATCTAAAACTGTCAGACTCTGAAGGAGACCCAATTCTGGAGGCATTTGAGAGTCAAAATCATTCCAAGACAGATTCAAATATCTTAGTTTTGAAGCATGACCAATTTCTGCAGGGACTGAACCCATCAGCCCATTATGAGACAAGTCTATTTCCTCCAATAATCCTAGGCCAAGCAATCCTTCTGGTATGCTACCATTGAAACCATTACCTCTCAGATAAATGAATGATAACTTAGTACATGAAACCAATGATGAAGGAATTTTTCCCACAAGCTTGTTATTTGAAAGACTCAAATAACTCAGCGATCTCAGTTCGCCAATTGAAGCCGGGACGCTTCCGGCAAACTGATTGTTTGAGAGATCAACGTATTCCAGACTTGCCATATTAGCAATCCACTGAGGAAATTCGCTGGTTAACAAATTATTTGATGCCTTAAAAAAGGTCAAAGAACTAAGTCTCCCAAGTGACTCTGGAAGTCCTTCACTGAACAGATTATCACTAAAATCCAACCTATTCAAATGCAAGCAGAGTCCAATATCAAAAGGTAATGGTCCTGAAAAGTGATTACCGTGCAGTAACATCTCTTTCAAGTTATGTATGGCTGATACTCCAGCTGGTAAATTTCCAGATAAGGCATTGTTTGACAGATCCAAGGTCCTAAGCCTTGTCAAAGACCAAATCCCATTGAAGTCCAAATTACCACTGAAACGATTGTTGGAAAGATTAAGGTTGTTCAATAAGGAGCATCTAGAGAGTGTGCCAGGAATTGAGCCTTCAAACATGTTCCAAGCTAGAGAAAGGTGATGAAGGGAAAAGCAGTTTTGAAAGAAGTTTTCTGGGACTTGTCCTGAGAATGAATTCTCTGAGAGATCAAGAGACTTTATTGAAGTCATATTCACAAAAGAAGTGGGAATGGGACCAGAGAGACTGTTGTGACTAAGGTTTAGGCTATGAAGATTGTTGGAAAGGGCAAGTGATGGACTAATACTTCCGGTTATGTTGTTATGAGAGAGAGACAATACCTTGAGATGCTGCAATTTCTCAAGACCTCTTCCTATTTTCCCAGATAAGCCTAGGCCATCAAGTGAGACCTCGGAAACTCTTCCGGTCGCCGGATCGCATTGCACAAACCGCCATGAGCAGGGGCTCACGTCGTCTTCGTTCCATGAAGCAAGATGAGAAGAAGGGTCGTGAAGGTCGGATTTGAACACGATCAGGCCAAGAACATCATCGTTCAATTGGATAGCTATGTCATTGCCCCCCAAGCAAGTGAGGAAATAAGAAACTGAAACTAGCAGACATAAAAGTGGCAGACGAAACTGAAATCTGATCATTCTTTTCTTCTTCTTCTTCTTCTTCTTCTTCCTCTCTCTGACTTGACTATCTCTGGTTCTAAACTATAACTATGGGATTTTCCAGGAAAGCATAGTATGAGACAACTGTAACGAAAAATCTAGCAGTGTAACCTAGTGAAAAAGATATTGCTTCATATGCTCACAGGAGGATCAGAAGGATATTTACCAAAATGGTGTGAGATTAGAAAATCATAATGATATGGGGATGGTAGTGTAGTCCGTGAACGAACAATTTTGGACCAACAAACACAGCTTAGCTACTGACAAAATTCCACAGCATCACAATGCCTATAGCCTACAAAAACTGGCTTTGTCGTGTCTTCAACCTCTTCCTCCTCGTTCCTTCGTTTTCTCTGAGTTAGTCTATACGCACTAAATATTTGTATTAGATGCCAAATAACATTTTAATTAATATTAAACATTATATATTTTGTCATGTTATAATATTTTCATTGTGTAAATCTTTTATCTATGTGATATTAGTACTTCTTAGTTGTTGTTTTGTAATGGAAAGTGAAATTAATATGCTGACTTTATGTGAATAAGAGAGAGTTTTGTCTGCTGATGTTGCTGTTTCCCTGTGAGGTTTTTGTATTTTTATGATCATTCAAATAGAGGAAGAGTATTTTAATGAAGACAAATTTTCTTTTAAATGGTATAATTCATTGATTCTGCTGCTTTTATGAGCAGGTGTTAAAACAGTGTGCAAACAGCAAGGTGCCTTATTATTTTATGCTAATCTTTTTGCATAATTAAAGCAAATGCTTCCAAGTCATGCCTCTGCAAAATGGTTAGTTTTTTCCTTTGTCTAATTTTCTTTGTAGGTTTTAAAAATGAGAAATATTAGTTGTCCTTATGTCTTACTGCATGTGGCTGAAGCTAACCTACCTACATAAATAAATAAATAAATAAAACTGGACTCTACCAAAACCAGTTCCACATTTCATTTATGAGATTATCTACTTTTGGGAATTTACAAAAATGACTAATTTTAAAAAATTGAAATTGGACGAAATTTAATTTTAATTTTAATTTTTTTAATAAAAACATACTAAGTAAATATTTTTTCTAAGTCAGAGTTATATGATATGATATTTCAAAATATTTTTTTATATATTATAATTTATTAAAAAAATCTAATAACAAATATCTATAAAGCTTTAGGTTCTATCGAAATGTAGTCTCATTCCTTTCAAATAAGTGCAAGAGACTAATGATTCTGAATTTTCTCATTAATATTGAATAGATATAATAGATTCCCATATTCTTTCTTTGGTCCCCAATATTACAATTTTTCTTGCGGTATGTGTGAATAATATTAATTATAAATTTTTGCTTTTCTATACAATTTTTTACAATTAGCAAGTTGCAATAGTTGAGTACAATATTTGTTGAAAAAAAGTTTAAATGAGATTAGTTTATTCATATTTAACCAATTATTATAATGGAAAAAATAATTATAAAAATCACATTATTTTCAAAACTGAAAATTAAATTCTGCAACTTTTATTTTCAAGAGATAAGTCATTTTGTCTATCCTTTTAAATAATGTTAACTCAAATATTACATTAGAATTCTCCATAATTACATATTGGTATTTGGACCAAGGAAATCTTGCCCAGTTAACTCGGAGAAAACCTAAGTTTGAATTAATATAATTAAGGATAGAAAAATATATTTCTTAAAGTGTGAAAGTTAGCGGATCTAATTTTTAATTTTGAAAGTTTAAGGGGTATTTTAAAAGTGACTCAATATTCAGTAGAACTTTTTTTTTCTATACAAAAAGTTTAAGTGAGGTTAGTTTAATTCATATTTAACCAATTATAATAATGAAAACATTATTAAAATGATGAGAATTGTTTTTTTTTAAAAAAAGTACAATATTCTGAAATATTCATTAGGCATCACTTTCTTAATAGGTGCCACAGTTTTTTATTCAAGTTTAACCTTTCAATAATCATATTTTTTTGGTAATAATGATAATATTTTCTGATGGAAAAACTATACGTTTAAATATTCTAAATTTCTATAAAGAAAAATTGTTTTATTGAAAAAAAAGTATAATATAATTTTTCCTTATTTTAACTAACTTTTTAAATAAAATAACTACTTTAATATTCACATGAGTTATCAAAATGTGAAGTAATAATAAAATAAAGTTTCCCTAAAATATATAATTATATTTTAAAATGTTACTATTATATTACAAATATAATTTCTGCAAAATAAACTAAAAAATATGACGCCTGTTAAGCACCAATGCTTGATAGACATCATGAAATAATTAACTCGAAAGATAATTTGAAGAATTAACATTATTGAGATAATATGCATTCTTTTTAATTTGACATGATGTTCCTAAATATATAACCAACCCAGAATCCTCTCAAAAGCAAAACAAACTAGTCCCATCTCTTTTGGTTGGAGTAGTAAGAAATCTTCTGAACTGCATGTACAAGATATTATTATAATAAAAAGATATAAATATATGATATAAGGCCTAATAATACTGAAAAAAGAGAAAGTTGAAATGTTTGAAATTCACATCTTTTAATTTATTTTTCTCTAATAAAATAACATCTTATTCACAATGTAACAGAAAAAAATGCGAATTAAAAATTTTGGAAGGAAAATGACTACAAAATAAAAGAATTTTAAAGAGAAAATTATAGTTAAAGACCTAAAATTAAAAAAAAAATTATTCTGAAAGACCTATTACAACTAAGTTTAAGAGATTTTACTTAAAATCAATGATAATTTATCTTAAAATAATAATAATAATAATAATAATAATAATAGATCTTTTAAAATATTTTTTTTAATTGAATCTTCAATTGTAATTTTTCCCATTTTAAATATGAGTTTCTGTGCTCTACATTTCTTTCTCTGTGGGTCCAACGCAACATGGCGTGCTCGTGATTGGAACTGACATAGCTCACAAGATCCAAATCTACTTCACGGGACACACTTTTGTGAATTTTTCTGTTATGACCGACGCAGCCAAAAGCAAGAGACCAAAAAATAAAACAGCCCCCTATGTTCGTTTCTTTTGGGTCCCCTAGCTCTTCTGTTCTCACTTACTTTTCCTGCTGACCTTTCTCGTGTCTTTTTTTTTTTTCAAAGTAAATTTGTAGATAAAAATTCAATCACAATAATATTTAATTATAAAAATAAAATTAAATTATACATTTATCTTATAAATTTTATAAAAATTACAAATCTTCTTTTCATTTTCAAAATATATACTTTAATATAAAAATTAAAGATCATGTTATTTGATAGTCTAAATACTTATTTTTCATCGAATTATATTTAAATATACACAAATAAAAATAAAAAGAGTAACTCTTATTTTAATTAAAAAAATATATGTATTTAAGTAGATAGTAAATATTTTAATAAAAAATTTAAAATTAAATTAAAATATAATATAATTTTTGTTTCATATGATATCTGTATATATTTTAAAAATAAATCGTATAATTTCAATAAAACTTACTAAAAGCATATGTAATTTACTCTAAAACAATAAAATAATAACATGATATAATTAGTTAATTTAAAATGAAAAATATTGTCATGTGAGAATTTGATTCTTATAAATAAATATCATTATCATTAAATTTTTATTTATAAAGTCTTTTAAGGAAAGAATAATAGTAAAATAATAATTGAATTAACTTAGACGTAACTCGACAAATTTACCAATAAATCACACATAATTGCAATCCCGACGATATCCTATGGATAAGAAATATTCGAGTGTCTCTCACTTTTCATATACTTCGCAAATTGAAAGCTTAGATTCCTCAAAATGTCTATCCATATTCAACATGCTCCCCTCAGTATGGTCCTTTTCATGAGGCAAGTACGAATAAGTTTTTTTTTTAATGGGTAAATGCTTTGCTGTGAATTAGATCGTAATAATGAGAGAAAATTACAGTTTTTAAATTAAAATATTTATATTGAAAGAATTTAAAATTTAGAATTATTTTAAAAGATTCAAAGATAAATAAATTTAACCTATATAAAAAATTGTAGTTTAGAATTTAAAGTTAAAATTTATTTTTTTATATTTAAGTTATTGAAAATAATTTTAAAATTTAAAATCTTTTAATATAAATATCTTCTATTTAGTAACATCAATTATAATTTCCCTAATAACAAACCTAGTCAAACTGTGCCTGAACAGAAACCAAAACATCACTTGACGGAAACATTGCCAAAAAAAAAAAGTTAAGGACTAAATTATATATATATATATATATATGGTATGACTAAATTACATATAATATTTTTCTTTTTTAAAAAAATAACACCTGGCTTTTCTCCAATTTATTTTTTTGTCAATAAAATTATTTTTACATAATATATTTTTCTTATAAAAATAAAGTTATTTTACTATTTTTACTATATTATTGAGGATAAAATCACAATCTGATGTCGGAACTAAACATTAGTTTAGTTGTCTTTACTATCATATTAAAATTAAAGCCTCATATTATGTCCAAAAAAATTAACTTCTTTAAGAGAAAATGAATTAAAAGATAAATTTTTATAATATATATTAAAATTTTAAAATGTTTTTTGAAAAATATCAAATATTACTTAATCAAATCTCACTAGCCTAATTTATTCAATTCTTATATCACAAACCCATTTACGTTAATTACTGACATCACAAACTTCTAGGAGATTTCTAATTATCGTCACACGCAAATATTTGTTTGCTGGATATCAAGACCAACGTACCATATTTACCCTCATAGCATATTTCAAGTGCGATGAACAATGGACTTGGCAACAGACCATGTACTTGGAAATCTTTGACGTCGTAGATGAAGCTGTGAATATTGATTTGAATTAAAAAAAAAAAAAATGGCAAACGATAGAGTGGATCATGAGGGCCTTGATTCTGAAGAGGTGGATAAGCTATTACATGTGACAATTGGAGGACACTGCAATTATAAAAGAGAAAAGCAAATATCATATTGAGTAAGTATAATTTCCCCTTTTTTTAATTTACAAAACAACAGTTTCAATCGTGTACATAAATACATTCTCTCTCTCGACATTATTTATGATCAATTTTTGAATTATTACAAAATTCCCAAACAAGGCTAAGCCCTCAATAGCGAAAGTGCTCTCATACATCAATATTTCTTTAAAAAAAATTTTATTTTGATTCTTGACAGATAAATATACTTTCAATTTCATCCTTCATAAATCATCTTTTTCAATTTAATCATTCAATTTTATTATTGCCACATATACATGCTTTATAATTTGTACAATTTTGGGCCTTCCTTGCACTTTCAGTGAAACAATGGCTTAACAATCCAGCAGCCTTTTTCATTTACTAAGACCTTATATATATTCTAACTTGTGCTCTGCAAAATAAAATGAAAAGTCCCCTGCCGTTATTGTAGGCGTGTGTGTGAGTGAGGGAGAGAGAGAGAGAGAGAGAGAGGAAGGGGTGGATCTCACTGGAGACTTGAATGTGAGACCCACCCCGTTTTTCTTTCTCTATTGCACCATGCAATAACCGCAATGAATAATATACCAGATGAATATACTTGATGTAACCTACTAGAAAAGAACTTTTTATTCACCAATACTCATGGTTACCCTACACCACCTTTAGAAGCAACACATCCAATTTGGCCAGTTATTTATGTTCTCGAAAGACATACGTCTCCTAATATGAGAATGGATCTTAATTTTTCTCCAAAATTGATAATGTCAATTTTAAAAAGAGATAAACAAAATGTGTGGAGCTCAATTGAATGGTAAATCTTATTTAAATGTATATATCCTCTAAAATTCTTGATTATAAATTTCCTATAAAATTGAAGAAAGATAGATACATAATATAAAGTCTAACATTGGAAAAGAGTCAGAATATATGAGCTTCATATCTCGAGTTTATTTCTCTTCAGCTCTACAGAAAAATTAAGAATTAAGAACTTCAAAGGATCTAAGCTTTTTGATTGTTGAGGCACACTTGAGTAATAAATTTCATATATTTCGTATCTTTCTCTCCAAAATTGACATTGTTAATGTCAATTTCAAAGAAAAATTAAGAGAATCCATTCTCCTCCTAACATCTATATACAGAAATTTAGGTGCACTTTCTGCACCAAGTCCAAGTCCATCGAGTAACATTAGTGCAATTAGGAGGAAAGTTCTTACACATTTTACTTGGGTACACTTCATTCAGGAATATTTTTAATTTTTGTAATGCATAACAGAGTTAACCACCGCCTAACTCATATTTTAACAATTACGTTATTTTATTTTTCAAAAAAACTAGATGTTATATGTATTGTATTTTGAGCATGTAAGAAAGATACATACATACATACATACATACATACATACATACATAGAAGTATGTATAACACTAAAAAAAAAAGTTGAAATATTTTACTGTTCAGAGAAATAAAACATGTTAGAGTAGAATCCAAAATAATTAATAGTTTGAACATGTAAGAAAGATACACACACACATATATATATAGAAGTATATATAACACTAAAAAAAAAAAAGTTGAAGTATATTACTGTTCAGAGAAATAAAACATGTTAAAGTAGATTCCAAAATAATTAATAGTGATTGATCATAGAATTACAATTCTTTTCATTTTGGGCCACGATTTATTACACACGTGATAGCCCACCTCCCTCCAACACTCCATCTGCTCATCGGCTTCCACATGGAATCAAATTCGTCTCAAAGATCCCCTTTATTGGTCAAAAACAGTTCCTTTTTGTTCAACTAAAGTAATGTTCATCAATGAATCTTTGCAAGGCAAGGCCCTTCTAATAAGCAACGAAAATTTTGATAAGCAGTCATCTTTCATATGCTTCTCCCGCTATTTTGGGCAACTTGTGTGTACTATTTCGTCATGTAGATGTACATAAAGGTTTCACTTTGCAAACCTCTACCATGAACCCACACTCCATGAGCAGCAGCAGCCATGCTCGCTGCTGTTCAGAGAGTCGATCCGTGGGGCCTTTAACTTCAACAAGCTTGGCTTCACCACAGTATTCCCCATGGAAACGCCATAGCAGTAAATCTGGCATTCCACTAGACCAGCTCTGATAGTCTTGAGCAAATAGTCTGCAGAGAGAGGCCAAACAAGGGCCCCCAACACATGTAACAGCAGCACGAAGCTCATCTAAAGAATGGCGATCCCAATTAACTCCTCTACAACTTGTACCGAAATGTGTTTCCCACGACTTTATGAGAAACTCCTCAGCCATGCCATCATGAATTTGCTGCAGATGAGATTCTATGATACTCTTTCTCACTGTATAAAAGCTATCTGTACCGAGATCTAAGGGTGCATTCTGTAAATTTAAAGAGCTTAATCTGATTAACAAGTAGACTTTAGAATGACAATAGCCATTCATAATCTAATCCTAAATACAAGTTTCCAACATTAAATATTCATTCTTGGAACTGCATAAGTGAAAGTAATGGCAAAGAGGGCAGAGGATACAAATGGCATACATTTGGTGAAGGAAAGCCAGAAAAAGTAGAAACAAGTTTTTCCCTCTCTCCTTTTTTTGGTAAAAGGAGAAATATTATTTTGGTATAAGATATTATAGAGGGAAGAAATAGAGAGTACAATATAAGAGGAGGATAAGGTATCCACCTTAACCGAACAAAGAGAAAAAAAAGAGAAGAGGGGAGAGGAGAGAGGGGGGGGGGGGGGGGGGGAGGAAGATAGACGAAGGTTTTGATATACTGTCATCTTGATTCTATAGGCTTGAATTGATTCTATCAGCTTGAATGTCAGTCAATATCTAAGATGCTAGTGTTTGGTACACCAATAGCCAAGATAACACCATTTGGGATGATATATCATACCACAAACCATTGGGATCTCAAATCACTCCTTTTAGCTTTGTTAACTTCTAAAAAATACCACTTGTCTCTTTTCTATGGCAATACCAAACATGGGCAATTTAAATAACACAACATCTTATACCATATAATCCAAGATACCATTAAATGTAAGACAACAACATATCACATGCCATCACAAGCTCTTTAAAACAATCAAGGTCTCCAGTACCTGTACATATCTGCCACCAAGCGAAACTAAAGGTGATCTCTTTCTAAATCAGAGTAGCTGAGAGGAACTTACATGAATATGAACATTTTGCTAGAGCTAAGACCTCACCAGAAAGTTGTCTAGAGGCTGTTTTGGGTGTGAATTCTTCAGTTTTGACTTTCCAACCATTTTTAAATCTCCTAGCAACAGTTTTAATGGTATTTTGGGGGTCATATCTACCCTTTTAGGATGCTAGCACTGGTCTCCCTTCTTTTACAAACAAATAGAAAATAGAGAGGAGAATGAGAGAAATAGAGGTGTTTGAAGAGAGAATTCCTTAGCCAAAAGGCACAAGATGCACAAATTAACAGACTGCCACAATATTCTGAGATCCCAGCTTGTATCCCTCGAACAAGCCAACAAAATCTAAACAAATGGATGAGTTGGCCATGCCAGCTGTAAAACAACCTAACTGATTACTTAATTCTTTATTGTGGTCATAACAATACTTCTATCATAGAGACCCTTGACCACAAGTGGTACAGAGTTGGGAGAATTTCTGATAATCGATATTAGAGATAAGTTTTTTTTCCAAATCCAGGAACATCTAATCCTCTTACACACACTTATTTATAATGTATGAGTATGGCCTATAACAGGTAGTTAGGAGACATACTACCTAACAACAACAGCAATCAACAAAAAACTACTACTACTAATGACAACTCAGCACAAAAACAGAAAACAATAACAACAATAATAGAAAGATCAACTAACACATCAATTATACCTCCTTAGAGGAGGATTCTTGTCCTTAAGGATCTGGAATGCAAGCAGTAAATAAGTCCAGAAATTGTTGATGAATGGCTGGAAGTGACTCCCAAGTAGCATCTTCCCTACCAGCATGCTTCCATTGAATCAAGACCTAAATCAATGGAAGATTATGCTTCTTCACAGCCTTCCGAGCTAAGATGCATTCTAGTTCCAGTGAAAACATTCATCCTCATTCAGCTGTGGCAATTCTGAACTAGCTGTAACTCCCTCTCCTATATGCTTCTTTAGTAAGGAGACATGAAAGACAATGTATTCAGGTATTTTTTGGTAGCTCAAGTTGATACACTACTGAACCAATTCTCTGCAAAACTCTATAGGGACCATAATAATGAGCAGCCAATTTCTGCAGAGCTGAATTTATAAGTGTTTCAAACTCTTTCAATCCTCCATTTATTAGTAATTTGAACCATTTGGTTTTGTGCACGCTGCAAATAAAACTCAAGTAACTGCAAAGTATATTCTCTATCTCTCAAACTCCCATCCACAAACTCATTGTCACTATCACCAGCCAAATAGGGTAGATGAATAGGGGGCGGAATGCTGTAGACAGCTTCAAAGGGTGTCATGCCAATAGATGAGTGATGGGAAGTATTATACCACAATTCAGCCAAAAGAAACCATTTTACCCACTCATTAGGATGATCACATGACATGCATTGCAGGTAGCATTCTAAACACCCTAAGCACCTATTCAAGACTTCCGTTTGACCATTCGTCTGTGGATGATAACTATCTGAATACAACAACTTCACTTTGTTTATTTTGAATAAGGTCCACTAAAAATTGCCACAAAATATGGGATCCTAGTCAATTACAATGTTTCTGGAAAACCATGTAATTTGACAACATGATCCATAAAAACTTGGGCCACTTCTACTGCTATGAAAGGGTGATGTAAGGCTATAAAGTGGGCTGCTTTGGATAAACAATCTACCACCACTAAGATGACAGTCTTATTGCAAGATTTAGGCAATCCTACAATGAAGACCATTCTGAGATCAGTCCACACACGGGCTGGAATAGGAAGTGGCAGGAGTAATCCAGTGGTTGCTACATTCTCAGCCTTAAATGTCTGACAAGTAGTGCATGCGTGTACAAATTGTCGAACATCCTTCTCCATGCCCCTCAAGTGAAACACAACTGCTGTTCACTTATACATGGCTGTCATACCTGAATGACCACCTAAAGACTCACCATGAAAATGGTGTAGTTGCTAGAGTGAATGATCCTCTCCCACTAACAATTTGCCATTCTTCTTCAAAATTCCATTACTCCAAGTGTATTGAGGAAGAAAATAAGCTTGCATAATCTATCATCGGCCTGGCAAGAAGCAAAAACCTTGTTGTTCAACCTCAAAATTACAGAAATAATGGCAAAACATGAACTGTTATGCTTATTTGGTTCTGGATGGCACCTAGAAAGTGCATCAACCACAGGGTTGTCTCTTCCTTTCTGATAGATTATCTCATAATCCCACCCCCACAGCTTCTCCACCCACTTGGACTGCTCTGGTGTAATAGTCTTTTGCTCTAATAAGTGTTTAGTGGTAAATGATTAGCAAAAATTTTGAAATGCCTGCTAAAAAAATGATGTCAATGTTTAACAGCAAAAACAATGGCTGTCAACTCCTTTTCATAAGCAAAGGAACGTAGTCTCTTGGGTGGAAGTGCCTTGCTCACAAAGGCTATAGGATGCCCATGCTAAGGTAAAACAACCCCAAACCCATCATTGGATGTAGTGTTTTCAACAGTGAATGGCTCTGAAAGGTTGGATAAAGTAAGGACAAGGGTGGAAGACATGGCTAGCTTGAGTTTATTGAAAGCTGACTCAACTTCTAAGGTCCAAGCAAAAGCTTCTTTTTTCAATAATTCTGTAACTGGCTTGCTCATAGAGCCATAATCCTTTATAAAACACATATAGTATCCTGCAAGACCCAAAAATCCTCTCAAGGATTTAATATTAGAGGGTGCAGGTCAAGAACTCATAGCATTTATTTTCTTTCGATCTGCTATTACACCATATTTAGAAATGACATGACTCAAATAGTCAATGCTAGTAGCTCTAAACATGCACTTCATTTGCCAAACAAAGTATGCTATGGTAAAGTCTCCAAGGTGCTCCTTAGGTGCTATAAATGAAGCTGCCATGTGCTACTGTACACCAAAATATCATCAAAAGATAATAATATAAATTTCTGAAGATATGGTTTAAAAGTGCTGTTCATTAAACCTTAGAAAGTAGCCAGGGGATTAGTCAATCCAAACAGCATAAACCACAAAACTCATACAAACCTTCTTGAGTTCTAAAAGCCTTCTTATGTCTGTCAGCTAGATTCATCCAAATTTGATGATACCCCACTCACAAATCTAGCTTGGAGAAATATTTGGGGCTTTGTAATTCATCCACGAGTTCCTCAATAATTGGAGTGGAGAACTTATTCTTGATGATCTGTGCATTAAGCTTTTTGTAATCAACACCGAAATGTCATGTATCATCCTTCCTTTTTACCAAAACTATTGGAGAAACAAAGGCACTTTTGCTAGGCCGAATAATACCATTCAAAAGCATTTCCTGAACCAAATTGGCACTCCAAATTGGTTTCTCTTCTTTCAAATGATTAGCATGGTCAAAATATTGAGGAGGAGGCAAAGCTTTTGGCTCCTGAAACACATCTAAAAATTCTTGAAGCAAGTCAGCCAAAGAATTTTGTTCTGCCACTAATAAACCAGGATCTGTAGCCCCCAATCCAAACTGCCATTCCTCTGAAATTTGGCAAAGTTGTATAAGAAACAATATTAGCAAGTGTTTGCTGGTCACTTCCCATCAGTTATCACTGGATTTGGTTTTCCAATTCCAAATATCTCATGATAATTGCCATGCAACAAAAAACACATGAATTGTTGCTTACAATCCCATAAAACTCTCCCCAGTGAGGAAAACCACTACCTAAAATCATATCACGACCTCCTAGTTTCATCAACAAGAAATCTCCCTAAAAAACCTGTTCATGCATACTCCATGGCAACTGAAGACATTTTTATTTTTAATCAATGAACACTTGGTCTCCATTAGCTATGGATATTTTGGTCTTTTTGGCAAACTGAGTTTTCTGTTTCAACCTCCTCACTAAATTGAGATCCATAAAATTGTGACTACTACTCATATCTAAGAGTACCACCACTGGTTGTCTTTTTATCATTCCCTCTGCCTTCATGCTGCTGATTTCTCTATAGAACCACTGATAGCATAAAGTGATATTCTTGGTGGTACCCCTTTTGTAGCCTCCTCTATCCCTGTCACCCCTGTATCCATATCCATAATATCTTGATGATCTTCACCTTCTACTACATGCATGAATAATTGCGAATTTTGACACTTGTGATTGAAGCTGTATGTCTCAGGACACTTGTAGCAAAGTCCCTTATGCCTTTGTCCATCCATCTCTTGTATGCTAAGTTGCTCAACAGCTTTATCACTTGTTAAGGAAGCCTTTGGTTTTGAAAGAAAAGAAGTGGCTATAGAGTCTTTGTCTGTATTTGTAACATTTTTAGATAAAGTGTAAGATGGGCTTGATGATTGATTCTTATAAGTAGAGGGTGGTGTAAAAACAGATCTAGAAGTGTACATGTTGGAAATAGTGGTAAGTGGCCAAGTCCTCTTCAATTCAGAAGAACTTTGGTGACACTGAGCATGAATAGAGGCTTCCTGTAAACGTGTCAAATACATTGTGTTAGAGAGTGAACTTGTTTAAACATTCTCATCAAAGCCTCAATTTTAGGTTTTAAAACAACTAATGGCATTTTCCTCTAGCAAGTCTATCACAGCCAAATATTCCTCAAATTTCTCTTGATATTAACTTATGATCTCCTCTTGTTTTAGATTCTTCAACTTAGACATTGGATTGACTTTCAGAATATCTCCAAACCCTACCCATAAGGCTTAAATGTACTCAAGCAATCCTATCTCTCCCACTTTCTTCCTACACATAAAGTTTTAGTGCCATTATAAAGTTTTTCCTTCTAAATCCAAGCTGATCAACTAAATTCTCTAATCCAATAGCATGTTGTCAATTTTTAAAAAATTGCTTGCATCTTTATCTCTAGCCTTTGAAATCAGATCCGTCGAACTTAGGAAATTCAATTTGGACAAATTTGGCTGGAAATTGATAACTTGCCATTTGATTGCCTTGTAGGAACCAAATTGAAGATAATAAGTAGTCGATCGACCTCCATTCCTGTTCATTGCTCCATTCACACCATTTACTTCTTTGTTAGCATTTGTCTACAATGTTGTTAGCTTTGTTGCCATGTCTGTCATGAGATTCTTGGTTTGGGCAATCAAGGTGTCCATTTGAGAATAGGCAAAACAAGGCTCCTGAACATTCAATTGCGTCTACAAGACATCATGTTTGAGCTCATGAATACATTCCAAGGTGCATGTCTCCATCTCCGTGAATCGCAGGTTCTAATACTAGTTTGGTACAAAGTGAGAGAATTTCTGATAATATCGAAGAGAAGTTTTATTTCTGAATCCAAGAAACATCTATTCCTCTTACCCACTCTTATTTATAACGCATAAAAGTATAGCCTAAATCATAACAAGTAACAAGAGATATACTACCTAAAATCAAAAACAATCAACCAAAAAAAAAAACCAACTCCTACCAATGACAGCTCAGCACAATAACAAAAATATCAACTAACACGTATCAACAAGGATCAAAGTGAGATTGCCAATTTGGATCTTGATCAACCAACATCTAACACCAAATGAAACCAATTTGCTGGTATTCAAACACTACTAGTCACAAAAATTGGATCATCTCTAATCGGATAGCCCACCACTCTTACTGATTTAATTCCATTTCCTTAATTGATCAACTGTACAGCTAGCTTGCCTTCTCAGCTAGCACAACATAAGGAGCCAGTTCTAATAGCACCTTAGCACAAAATTTAATTTGTCTAATTTGGTTGCTATTGCATTCAACATTTGGCTTCTCTTTGATGCCAGCCTCATGGTCTTTTTACAGCTCTCATGGATACCCCAAGAGCTCAAAAGGTCTTAATTGTCTGGAACTTCTATCCATCTGTTTTTCTCCTCTGACACTGTTTTCCTATTTTCTTCTCTAAGACTAGGAGGGACTGATCAGAAGGAAATAAACATTAAGTCATGAACAAAGAAAGATAATGCCTTGAAAATTATAATAAATCAAAAGCGCAATCAACAAACGAGAGGGTGTTCCAATTCTTGAGCACATGTTAATGCAATCACAAACTGGAGCATATTGTTATGGAAATTCTAACTTGCTTGACTACACTGCTGACACAAAAGGAAAGATGACATAAGGGATGTGAAAGAAATTATAATACTAAAAGGAAAAGAAGCACATGTAAATTATGCTTTGATGGAACTCTGAAGAATTCTAGTATTATTTATGCGACAGAACTGCAATATTCCAGTCTAACAGAGAATTGGATATGGAAATTTAGCAGGTTACATTGATAGCAGTGGACTAAAAAGAAAAGAAAATAGCAGGAAATACACAAGGGACCTCTAACATTGGAGAGGTTAGAAACTCTCCACCAAAACCAATTCTTCGTTGTCCCACTCTTCACAGGATCCTCACAATATATCCCCCTTCTAACCACTTTGTCTCTTTCTGCCAGCTCACCCCCTTCCCACTAGGTGCTGCATAGTTAGTTACATGGCTCCCTTTCTTGGCTCTTCTAGAATAGGTTCTCACCCCCTCTAATAGTTCACTCCCCTCAAGACCAAATCTCTTCTTTTCTGCTTCCTTTCTTCTGTTATAGGTCTTTAATATCAAAGACCCAATAATCTGGGATTCATCATGCTTGTGGAGAATCAATAATTGAAGGGTTTTTATTCCTTAAAACATACTATAACACTCATAAACTAACCAGGAACAAAGATAAATACAGCACAAAGTTGAGAAAAGATGGAAGGCTTAGTTAGTCCTTCAATAAAATGTACCTGAAATCTATTGTAGAAGACATTTGGCACATCTGCAAATATGACATGCCACATAAGAAGCCCAAAAATGGTCAACCATATACCACTCTCTGCATGAACACCCTGCCATCCACCTCCCATCCCAGCATAATAATGCAAAGCAAGCTGTTCCACTCCACACTGTTCCCCCTCTTCATTATAGAACCTGTTCTTAGCACCCAATCCAGAATTCAAAGGTCTCCCTTGAACATAAACCTGACCATGCAAAGCAGTCACAATGGAAAAGCCATAATATTACCATAATGATCAGCAATTTTGACTAGAATGTTATTCAACAAGCAAGTCAGAATCCTGAACCATGAAATCACTAAATCATCAGTCATTACCTCAGTGATCTCCCTCCTAATGGACTTTGAAAAACTAGGAACTTTCCAGCGCCTTGGTGGTCTTCCTAAGCGAAGAACCCGCCTTTGAAGTGCCATTCTTGAACCAGCACGTATCCATGGATCAAGCAACCCACTTTCAGCAACTTGGAGGCTCTCATCAATATAGCCTTTGTGCTCCAAGTCAACTGATAACCTCAGTGCCCAGTATCCTCGTCTTACATCATGTGTGAAAAAGTTTAGTAGCTGCTTCAATAAGCCAATTGCATCACTATACCTGAGAAACAGCATCACTTTTCTTTAACCTCTGTAATTTACAATTAGATAAATAATTGCAATCATAATACCATGCCTATGTAAGCAGAATTACAAGCTACATCTATTTTTACATCAATCAATAGAAACCAAGAGCATTATGAGCACAGATTATCTGCTGCTGCACTATTGTCTAAATGTAATTAGTGGCAGGTGCTAAACCGAGAGCATATCCTGCATCCACTAACCAATGACTTCAAGAAACAGCCTTGCTTTACACCAAAATTGGGTGAATTCATTAAACTACTGTTGGTAATTGAGGCTTCACAAATCTGTTCCATCTAGCCTATCTTGACCGTTGCCTCATTTACTAACATTTACTGTCAGTGCATATATTGTGTGTGCATTTATTTTCCTTTCTGTTGAGTCTGTTTCTGTGTTGTCCATCCCCATTTTAAGGGATTTGGGTCAACATGCTATTTCCTTTTTTGTTTTCCCTGATTAGTGGGATTTTGTTCTTTTATTTCTTTCCTTTTTGGTGCACCTTCTATGTTGAGTTTCAGTGGCTGGCTGTAGCCATAAACCCCATATATTGTAAGCTTTTTGCATTCAAATAAACAAGTGAGAACTATTCAGATTACTCTCTCCTTTTCCTTCAGGGTATTAGAGCAATGTCTGATCCACCCATCATCTTTGGCCATATGAGGGCCCTAAACACTGAAACTGTGGAATAGCAGAAGACCTCTTCGAGCACCACTCACAGCAACCCCAATGGTTCTGGGGACTCTGCCAACAGTGGGTTGTCTCTCAAGCCCAATTCTAGTAAGTCACCAGTTCATTACTGGTCATAGACTCAACGGAAACAATTACATACAATGGTCCTCTAGTGTTCTCATGTATGTAAAGGGGAAAGAAAAATATGGCTACCTCACAGGAGCCACACCTCAACCGAGTCCCTCTAACCTGAAGTTTCTTCTCTAGGATGCAGAAAATAACAGGGTAATGAAATGGCTAATCAATTCCATGACATTAGACATTAGGAAAAACTTCATTCTTCTCAAAACAACCAAGGATATTTGGGAAGCAACTCGTGAAAACTATTCCACCAGTGAGAATACAATGGAATCGTTTGAAATAGAGGGAGTGCTCCATGATCTAAGGCAATGGGAATTAACTGTTGTTCAATGTGCCTCACTCCTCAACAAATATTGGCAGCAACTTGACGTCTTCAAGACCAATACTTGGAACTGCAATGAAGATGCTACCATTACAAACAGATTATTGAAAGAAAATGCACCTTCAAGTTCTTGTTCAGGCTAAATGACAAATACGAAAAGGTTCATGGGAGACAAATGGGAATCAAACCTTTCCCTACTCTCTGTGAAGCCATTTCTGAAGTTAGGAGAAGGAAAGTCACAAGAAGCTGCTCCTTGGACCTCAAAATACCCAGACCAATAGTGAACATTCTGCCTTGGCTATTTGTGGACCTCCAAGACAGGATTTCAGCAACAAACCGAGGGGAGATAGCAGGCCTTTGTGTGATCATCGCCCCAAGTCAAGTCATACAAAAGAAAAATGCTGGAAGTTGAATGGTAAACCTCCCAACCTGAAACCTAAGAGCAAAACAAGAGGCTACAATCTACAACAGAAACAACCACCTCAAGAGATCCTTCTCTTTTCAGCTGTGAGCAATTGGACCTACTGCAAAAGCTGTTTGTAAGCCAAAACTCTGTCACTCATGAACCTCATGAGGGTGATAATTTTTTTAGGAGCATTGCCCAAGTAAACTTTTTGCTTTGAGTAGTTACAAGATAAATGATCATACATGGGTAGTTGATTCAAAAGCCTCTGATCGTATGACTAATAACTCATCTTTATTTGAAAAATGTATCCATTCAATGTTCTCTTAGGTGTTGCTGATGGGACCACTAATAATATCATGGGCTTAGGCACTATCAAAATTTATGATCAACTTCTATTACATGCTCCTAGTTCCTACCTTCAATGCAATTTACTCCCTATTAGCAAGTTCTCAAAGATAATAACTACATTGCTCAATTTTTGGATGGTGAACGTATTTTTCAAGACTTGGCATCCAAGAGAATGATTGACAATGCTAAAGAAGTGGCTGGTCTTTATCCCATGGACATGAGACCCCACAATAAAGTTGGATACTATGATTTTGAAGTTTGAATAGTTCTCTATATTCCTTCACAGGCTATACGCCTATTTATATACAATAAGGTCTTCTAAAATAGGAAACTCTATATATGCTAATCCCTAAAATTGTGCTACTCCTATCTCTATAATTATGTATTAACTATAAAGATATTTCCTATTCTATAACACTCCCCCTCAAGTTGGAGCATAGATGTCAATCATGCCCAACATGTTACAAATGTAATGAATTCGAGCCCCATTTAAAGCTTTGGTGAAAATATCTCCCAATTGATCTCCTGTTTTGACATATCCTGTAGAGATGAATTTTTCTTGGATCTTTTCATGAATGAAATGACAATCGATTTCAATATGCTTGGTTCGTTCATAAAACATAGGATTATAAGCAAAATGAAGGGTAGCTTGGTTGTCACACCATAGCATTGCTGGTAATGAGGTCTTGAGACCAACTTCATTTAATAGCTGATAAATCTATATAATCTCACACACTAATTGTGCTATAGCTCTGTATTCTAATTCTGCACTTGATCGAAATATTACATTTTGCTTCTTACTTTTCCATGAGACCAAGTTCCATTTCACAAAAACACAGTATCCTGTAATAGATCTCCTATCAACCTTGGATCCTGCCCAATCCGCATCAGAAAAACATTCAAGATTAGTGTGTCCATGATTCCCATACAACAAGCCACATCCTGGAGCTCTTTTTAAGTAGCAAAAAATTTGTTCTAAAAGAGTCCAATGATTAACTGTTGGAGAAGACATGAACTGACTAACAACACTAACGGAATATGCAATATCTGGACGAGTTACTGTAAGATAATTCAATTTCCCAACTAGTCTTCTATATTTTTCAGGATCCTCGAATAACTCACCATCATCTTTTGCAAGGTGTGAGCTTATTCCTCATTGGAACACTGCAAGGCTTAGCTCCCAACTTTCCTGTTTCTATTAACAAGTCAAGAACATATTTTCTTTGAGATAGGAAGATACCTTTCTTATTCCTCATGACTTTGACTCCCAAAAAGTATTTTAATGGCCCTAAATCCTTTGTTTGAAGCTGAGAGTGAAGAAAGGTTTTAAGAGATGTTATCCCTAAAGTGTCGCTCCCAATAATCACAATATCATCAACATACACAACAAGTAAGATTAGGCCATCCTCAAACTGTTTATAAAACACTTAGTGATCACATTTGCTCTTGTTCATCCCATATTTCAAAATTACTTCACTGAATCTAGCAAAACAAGCATGGGGGCTCTGTTTCAGACCATATAGGGATTTTTTAAGATGACATACTTTTCCACACTCCCCCTGAGCAACAAACCCAGGTGGTTGCTCCATATATATTTCCTCCTGAAGATCACCATGGAGAAAGGCATTCTTGATATCCAACTGATGCAAGGGCCAGTTATAGGTGGCTACCATGGAAATGAATAACTCCACAGGAGAGAAAGTATCTGAATAATCAACACCGTAAGTTTGAGCATATCCTTTAGCAACAAGACAAGCTTTAAGGCGAGCCATAGAGCCATCAAGATTTACTTTAACTACAAATACTCATTTGCACCCAATTTCCTTCTTGCCAGCAGACAAATCCACTAGACTCCGAGTGCCATTATCATAAAGAGCAGTCATCTCTTCCTTCATAGCAGAACGCCAGCCAGAGTGGGACAAAACTTCATGAACAGTTTTAGGAAGCGAAACAGTATCGAGAGATGCAATAAAAGAGCTAGAAGAAGAAGATAAATGGTCATAGGAAACAAATGAAGAAATAGGATAGGTACACTGGCGTTTACATTTTCGAAGAGCAATAGGAAGATCAAGGCTAGGGTTAGAATCATTAGAGATTGGATCCAGCGATGAAGAGGATGGTGAAGGGCATGAGTCTGGATTGGAGGCACTAAGCGTCTGTTGCCTTCTAGAATAAACATGGACAATGGATGGCCGAGAAGAATCCAAAGAAGGAATACTTGAAGCATTGTCAGAACAAGTTACAGTATAGACCAACAAATCATCTTCCTCCCGCTGATTGTTATAAATGGAAGACGAAGAAGAAAAAAGATCAATGTTTTCATGAAAAGTAACATCTGCAAAGACAAAGTAGTGGTTAAGTGTAGGGGAAAAACACCTGTATCCTTTTTGAAGACGAGAGTAACCAAGAAAAACACATTTAAGTGACTTTGGATCCAATTTGGTAACCTAGGGACGAACATCCCGAACAAAACAAGTACTGCCAAATATCCTGGGATCAATAAGAAATAAAGGCTTTCAAAGAAAAAGGGTAGTATATGGAATATTACCATTAAGAACAGACAAAGGCATCCGATTAATCAAGAAACAAGCTGTAGAGATAGTATCTACTCAAAATTGTTTAAGAACGTTCATTTGAAATAGAAGGGCTCTTGCAACTTCAAGTAAATGTCTATTTTTTCGTTTAGCAACCCCATTTTGAGATAGTGTATTAACATAAGAAGATTGATGAATAATGGCATTTTTAGCCATGTAAGAGTTAAAAGAAAGTATTCTTTAGCATTATCACTTCGTAAAGTATGCATAGAAACATTGAATTGAGTTTTTATTTCAGCACAAAAGGTACAAAAATGAGAGAACAACTTAGAACGATTCTTCATTATATATAACCAAGTAACACGAGAATAATCATCAACAAAAGTAATAAAATATTTAAAACCAAACTAAGACGTAAGTTGACAAAGACCCCAAACATCAGAATGAACTAACTCAAATGGAGACGCAACCCGTTTATTGACTCTAGACACTGAGAGAAGATGATGATGTTTGGCAAACTGACACGACTCACAATCCAAAGAGGACAAATGCTTAAATTGAGGACGAAGTTTTTTGAGAGAAGGCAAAGAAGAATGACCCAACCGACATTGCATCTCAAAGGGAGTCAAAGTACTGGAACAAGCAATGGATCTTGGCACTTGTGTATCCAAGACGTAAAGACCGCCAGACTCATGACCTTTACCAATAATCCACTTCGTCGTAAGATCCTGAAATACACAATGATCAGGGAAAAATGAGACACTAACAATTCAAGGTACGAGTGAATTTACTCACAGAAAGTAGATTTAAAAAAAAAATAGGTAAACTCAACACCGAGGACAAAGAAAGGGATGAAGTTGGATTAACAATTCCATAACCAAAAACACAGGAAGTGGATCCATCTGCTAAAGTAACGTGAAAGGAGGTAGCATTTGAGCAGAACTTGGAAAAGAGACTTGGATTATTTGTCATGTGATCTGTGACACCAGAATCAATGACCCATGTGGACGAGGAAGAGATAAGACATGTAGTAAGTTTACCTAACTCAACAATAGTAGCAGTAGGAGTAGTAGATTTCAATGATTCCTAATACAGAGAGAATTGGGCAAACTCATCAGCAAAGACTAGGATAGTCTTCTCAAAGGATGATGCAATATTCGCTAATTGAGTTTTTTATGTTTATTTTGAAGTTTCTTACAATTGCGCTTTGTATGTCCTAGCTCATGACAATAGTAGCAAACAATTCCTCCTAACTTTTAACTGCGATTATCAACACCTTTGTCACGATTGGATAGTCCACCTACCCTGTTACCACCTCGATTCATCAGACATTCAGACTCATAACCACCACGACTGACAAGAGCACTATTGTTAGTAGGCTGATGTGTTTGGAAACTCTCTGTGCGAAGCACTCTAGCAAAGGTATCCTGTAGAGAAGAAATCTTAGAGCCAAAGACAATTTGAGATTTAACCGTCTCAAATTCTAGAGGTAGACCAGTAAGAAAACTCATAAAAGCCATTTTCTCTTGTTGAGCCTATTGAACTGTCACATAAAGACTAAAAGGTAACAGCATATTAAGTTCCTCTTAAATTCTTTTAAAGTCCATAGAATAGATTGTGAGTGACCTATCTTGCTTCTCGACACGATAAAAGGCTTTACATACCTCATAGATACGAGAAATATTCTCTTTACCAGAATATAAAAAATGCAAATAATCTATCAATTCCTTAACAAACTCACAATGATTGATCAAGCCAATTACCTCATTATCAATAGAGTTCCAAATTTGTAAAAATAGTTTTGCATCATCCCTCAACCAAGCTTGCTTTGTATTATCTGTAGGAGGGGCATTATTGAGATGATCATCCTTATCGATGCTTCGTAAATGTACCCAAACTGTCTTACTCTAATCTAAATAGTTGGAGCCATTGAGCTTGTGATCAATAATTTTTGTGACCATAGGAATCACATCAACAACAACTGTGGATTTGCTTTCTGCCATTAGGGAACCACAACTCCGAACAATCAAAATAGTACTAAAACAAACTTACAAACGGTGCACAATAGCTAATGAGAACACAAGACAAAGCCAGAACACAGGACAGAAAAACAAAGAGCTTCCACCACTCAAAAACGAAGAGAACAGAGCCAACAGCAACTAATCAGAACACCCACACCTAAAAACCAACTAGAAGACGCTGGAACATAGGGGACAACGCCGATGAAAGTGACCGGAGCACGAACGGTCACCTCACGCGCCCTCACGCGTCGGCGCGTTAGAAGATGCAAAAACTGGAATGGGGCGCACGACGCCGCTTGTCACCAGATTCTAGGGAATGGCCAAACGAAGGGGTCTAAACCTACTAGGGTTGGCAATGGCACCTAATGAGCAACCTCTATAGATGACCTAGGCATACCAACCATTGGCATACAGAATCCAGACCTTCTGCACGCTCTGATACCATGTGATTTTGAAGTCTGAATAATTCTCTATATTCCTTTACAGGCTACGCGCCTATTTATATACATAGGGTCCTCCAAAATAAGAAACTCTATAAATGTTAATCCTTAAAATTGTGCTACTCTTATCTCTATAATTATATATTAACTACAAGGATATTTCTTATTAATTAGAATAATATTTCCTATTCTGTAACAAATACAATGTTGACAATAATACTAATTTGCACTTATGGTGTTATTGTTTAGGCCATCCTAATATACAACATATGAAATGCATGTATCCTAAACTATTTAATAAAAATTCTAGTATTATTAAATGCAAAAGTTGTCAACTTGCTTAGCACACCAACTCCACTTACCAGCCTCAATCTTATAAACCATCTCACCCATTCCAACTTATACACTGATGTTTAGAGTCCTTCCAAAATTCAAGGGTATTAAGACGTTAGGTGTTTATCACTTTTGGGGATGATCACACTACAATATGTAGGCATACCTAATGAGAAAAAAAATCTAAAGTGCCAACTATCTTCAAAAATTTCACCACTTGATTCAAACTCACTTCCAAACACCCATTAAGGTTCTCCATTCTGATAATGGCAGGGAATATATTAACACCCACCTTGGTAGTTACTTGGCCACGAATGGCATTCACCATCAAAGTTCTTGTATACATACCCCTTAACAAAATGGCCTCGCTGAGAGAAAAAAAATAGGCACCTCCTTGAGGTCACTAGATCTCTCATATTTATTACCCATGTCTCCAACGTGTTATAGGAAGCCATTTTAACTTCATCCTATCTCATAATAGGATGCCCACTAAAGCTCTCAACTTTTAGGTTCCCATCACCACCCTCTTAAAGACCTTTCCACATACCCAAATTATCTCTTCCTTACCCATCAAAGTCTTTGGGTGCACGGCTTTTATTCACCTTCAAAACCCAAATAAACTTGACCGTAGAGCCATCAAGTGTGTCTTTGTGCGATATCCCCCATCTCAAAAGGGGTATAATGTTACTTACCCGCAATGAGGAAACTCTCTGTCTCCAAAGATGTCATCTTTTTTTTAACACCAACCCTACTTCTCCAAAACCGCCATTTAGGGAGAGAACACTGCTATCATCAAAGGGAATGGAGTTTTTCCATTGAGGAGGAATCACAACCTCATAGTTCTGCCACTAATGATTTTGTTCCTAAAATCAATGTTAACGCCAAACCTGGTCCTGGCCCAAACGATGAAAAACGACAACCTGAACCTGGCATTGAAGTTGAAAAACACAACAAGGATATTGCTGTCTACTATAGAGAGGAAAAGGGCTATGAGATAGAGACCAGTCCTACCCTCGAGCAAGACAATTCCTCTATTCCAAGTCCATGTAAAGGCACTGCCACTAATTTAGGTACAGGTATAACTCCTCAACCTAATGATCTAGATGTTCCTATTGTTTTAAGAAAAAGTGTTAGAACTTTTACCAAGTACCCCATTGGAAATTTTGTTGCTTATAACGAACTCTCACCTTATCAAGTGTTTATTGCAAAAGTATCAAATGATAAGGTACCACAAAATATTTTTGAAGCTCTCAAGCAAGAGAAATGGAGGAACCTTGTAAATGAGGAATTGAATGCCTTGAAGAAGAATGGCACCTAGGATATTGTGGACTTACCAAATGCTAAGAAGGTTGTAAGGTGCAAATGGATCTTCAACATCAAGCATAATGCTGATAGTAGCATAAACAAGTATAAGGCTAACTTGGTAGTAAAGAGCTTCATCCAAACTTATGAGATTACTTATCAAGAAACCTTTGCTCCAATGACCTAATTTAATTCCATTAAAATTCTTTTACCCCTTGCTGTTAACATTGATTAGCCTCTATATCAACTAGATATCAAAAATGTCTTCTTAATTGGACATTTGGGAAAAGAAGTTTACATGGTCTTGCCTCCTAGGTTTGATGCTAAAAGCAATGGTAAGGTTTGCAAACTTGAAAAATCTCAATATGGCCTCCAGCAATCTCCTAAAGCTTAGATTTAGAAATTTACCATCGCTGTCAAAAGGCAAGGATATACTCAAGGTCAAGCTGATCACATTGTTCCTACTAAATTTTCAACTAATGGAAAAATATATGTTCTTATTGTGTATGTAGATGATATAATTGTCACATGTAATTTTTCTAATGATATTTTTAAGTTGAAAAAGGCCCTCGTAGAAAAATTTGAAGTTAAGGACCTTGATAATCTGAAGTTTTTCTTAGGAATGGAAGTGGCTAGGTCAAAGGAAGGAATTGTCATCTCTATGAGGAAGTACACCCTTGATCTTCCAAGTGAAACTGGGATGATGGGGTGTGAACATGATGACACCCCTATGGAAGCCTACTACAAAGTCAAATTCACTCAAGAAAGCCCTCAAGTCTACAATGAAAAATGCCAAAAATTGGTGGGCATGCTGATTTACCTACCTCATTCTAGACCCAACATTAGTTTTCTAGTAAGCACGATTAGCCAATTCATGAGCAAGCCTGAAGTCCACCTTGAGGCTGCCTATAGAATCCTTAGGTATCTTAAAATGACACTTGGAAAAGGTATCTTCTTCTATAAAGGCACTAAACATGATGTGGAGATATATTGTGATGCAAATTGGACTACGTCTATCACTAATTAGAGGTCCACTACTAGACACTACTCCTTTGTTTAAGGAAATTTAGTCACTTGAAAGAGCAAGAAACAATTAGTTGTTGCAAGAAACAGCATTAGGCTAAGTATAGAACCTTAGTACAAGGCATTTGTTAAGGCTTATGGATACAAAGACCTGGAGAGTTAAGAATCAACTGTGAAGGTCCTATAAAGATCTTATGCGATAACTTGGCTGCAATTAGTGTAGTCAGAAATCCCATTCAACATGATAGAACAAAATACGTAGAAATAGACCATCACTTTATCAGAGAAAAATTAGACAATGGTCTATTTACTCTATCTCATATCCGTACTGATCATCAAGCTACTAACATTCTTACTAAGGCCTTAACAAAAGTCAAGTTTGAAGATCTGAGTCAAGCTAGGAATGATCAACATCTGTTGGTAATTGAGGCTTCACAGATCTGTTGCATCTTGCCTATCTCTCTCAACCGTGGCCTCATTTACTACCATTTACTACCATTTACTGTCTGTGCATTTATATCTTTTTCTGTTGGGTCTGTTTCTATGTTGTCCATCCCTGTTTTAAGGGATTTGGGTCAACACACCATTTCCATTCTTGTTTTCCCTGATCTGTGGGATTTTGTTCTTTCATTTCTTTCCTTTTTGGTGGCTCCTCTGCGTTGGGTTTCAATGGCTGGCTGTAGTCATAAACCCCATATATTGTAAGCTTCTTGCATTCGAATAAACAAGTGAGAACTATTCAGATTACTCTTTCTTTTTCTTCACTACTGCCACATGGAATCATGAAGTTGTTATTATGTTAGTACATGGCGGAGAATGAGAAGATAAGAGCAAAGGAAGTAGGAGCTAAAGTACAGCATTCTATTTATGACAAGCTATTTCATTGAGTAAACCCAAAAATGGAAAACCACCAAAGAGAAAATTGACATAAGAATTATAAAAAGCCAACTCTCCTCTTGCATTACATTTGTGATGTCATCCTTATGGTTTTCAAGTTTCAAATGATCAACTATTCCTAACTACTGCTCATGACATGCTAACCTTGACATATTCATATCATCCCTACCTTCATCGTAACTTTTAACTACTAGACCCAAGCATGCATGGCAGTTTGACACATATAATTTCTTTTAAGAAAATAAATCTTATTTGGCAATATGCAATACTTTTCCAATTCTGACAGGCCAATAGATGGATCATCAGCCAATGACTTTTTGTCCAATAATATAATCATATATAAGAAAGCTCAAATAATAACAAGACCACAACAAGGTAGATAGTGATTTCCCTCACTACACAGGAACATGACTAATCAGGAAAGAGTTTTCATTAGGAATCACTGCATAACCCTGACTAGCCTCACTTATCTTCAAAATATCCAATGAAGGGAACACTCACAGAAATAGAATGAATCTGCTTAGCCCATGACTAGTTGAGAGAACTAAAAAGAAGTCTAAAATTCTTGTTATTGAAAAAAAAAAAAAAAAAGTCAAAATACATAGGCATTTATATAGTAAAGAGGAAGCTATTCTAAAAAAATAAATAAATAAATGGGAGACAATTCCTAGTCATTAGGGATTGACAAAAAAGCTAAATTAACTAATTCCTATGGTTAACTAATAATTACAATAATTAAGAAAGATTTGTAACACTCCCCCTCAAGCTGGTGAATAAATATCATCCATGCCAAACTTGCTATGAGTGAGGAATTTTAATGCCAAGAAATTAGTTTAGTCTGCCTAATTCTTTGATCTCAAACTCCTTTATCAACTATTTTTTTAACTATTCTATCCCTTCCAAATCATCTCCTGTGACTATGATGTTATCAACATAGACTAATAGTACGGCCGCACCTCTTAAGGACGAATGCTTCACAAATAATGTATGTTCATATTGACTCTAGTTATACCCCATAATAAGCATAGCTTTGGAAAATCTCTCAAACCTTGAAGATTGTTTCGGCCCATATAACACCTCTTTTATTCTACATACAGTGCCTAGTTCAATGTGGGAGTCAAAGCCTGATAGTATCTCCATATATATTTCTTCCTCAACGTTGCCATATAAGAGTGCATTCTTAACCTCCAACTGTTGGAGTTTCCAACCACAATTGGCAGCCACAAATATTAAAACTCTCATTGTATTCATTTTAGCAATCGGACCAAAGGTCTCTACATAGTTAATGACATAGGTCTACGTATACCCTTTGACAACATGCCAAGCTTTGTATCGCTCCAAGATACCATTTAAATTATATTTAGTGGTTAATACCCATCTACTACCAACAAGTTCCTTTCTATTTAGTAATAGCACCAAGTCCCAAGTTTTGTTTTTCTCAAGTACTTCCATCTCAACCTTCATAGCATGTATCCAACTCTCATTCTGCAATGCCTAAGATAAAATTTTGAGAATACAGATGGCATGTAGACTAGTAACAAAGGTTTTGCGGTTACAAAACAAATGCTCATAGGAAAGAAAAGAAGATAAAGAGCGCTTAGTGCAATGTATTATGCCTTTTTATAAAGCAATTGGAATATCATAACCATTATGTAGAAAAATTTCAAAAACATTATCAATAGATAAAGGTGTTACCTCAACACTGACAGGAGCAGAAGATGATTAGACTGGCTCTGGTTGGAAGATCAGTGGCTTCCTTCAAGAGTAAACATCTAATGGACAAACAGACTCTTAAGTTTCCTTGGGCTATAATTGTGGCTCAGGTATAGTGATGGATTGTAACAAAGTTTCAGATGAAGCATTTGCTAGTAACTCTAAGAATTCAAGAAGAAAGAAATTCATATTTATATCTATGATGGAGGAATTCCCCTCTTGATGGGAAGAATTGTTAAAATATGGAATATTTTCAATAAACCTGACATCAACGAAGACATAAAATTTCCTTGTCAGAAGGTAATAACACCTGTAACCTTTTTTAGTAGAAAAAAAGCCAATGAAAATACATTTGAGAACTCCAAGATCCAGTTTGGTCCTACTTTGGAGATACACATGAATAAAGGCAACACATCCAAATATTTTGGGAACAAGATTATTAGATGCATTGAAATTTGGAAATAATCGTGTGAGAATTTGCATTGGACTACATAAACCAAGAACTTAGGTAAGGAGTCTATTAATGAGATGAGTAGCAATTAAAACCATGCTTCTCAGAACCGGACCGGACCGGCCGGTTCGACCGGGAACCGGTCCCTAGTCCAGTTCGGTTGAGTTGGAAAACCAGGCAAGCAAAAAACCGGTCAAGAACCGGTCAAACCGGTCAAGAACCGGTGAAAACCGATGAAAACCGATAAAAAACCGGACTAAAAAACCGGTCAAACCGGTCTGAAACCATTTTTCTTTTTTTTTTTTTAATTTTTTTTATATAACAGAATAATTCATTTTAAATGATTTTGACAAATTAAAAATAGAAGGTAATAAAAAAGATGAGGGAGTTGAAATATGATTTTAAAAAAAAAAAAAAAGAAAATATAAGAGAAATAAAATGTGTGTAATTAATTATTTTTTATACTTACTTTTTATCATGTTCAATTTTCTAATAATATTTCTCTCAAATATCAAGATACTTAGCTAAAATTTTTTAATAATAAGTAGAATCTTAATATAATTTAGAAATTTTAAAAATTTAATATTAAATATTCTTAATTTTTAATCATAGATAATTTTTATTTTAAACTAAACATTAATTTTTGTAATATCTTAAGAAATGTTAAATTAGTAATCAAATATTTAAAAATTACTAATATTTATTTGTTATATTAAAATTTTAATACATAAAATTTTTTTAAATAATATATTTAATTATCACCGGTTCGACCACGATTCGACCAATGAACCGTGAACCAGTACCTCCACCGGTTCAATGACCGGTCTGATTTTAAAAACATTGATTAAAACAGCCTCTCCCCAATATTGTTTTGGAATATTGCTTTGCAACAAAAGGGTTCTTGTGCTGGCTGGAATATGAAATAGCTACCCCATTTTTTCTAAGGTGTATAAATGTAAAAGAACTCGTGTATTATTCCTTGTGTTTGAAAAAAGGTGATAAAGATTTATTAAAAAACTCCTTTGCATTGTTAGATCGAAATCTCTATATCCCAACTTCAAATTGAGTTTTAATCATATTGTAGAAAATGAGAAATATAAAGCTAACATCGTATTCTTGTTTCAACAAATAAATCCACATTACTCAAATGCAATCATCAATCAATAAAACAAACCATCGAGCTCCAAAAATATTAGACACAATGAAAGGACCCCAAATATCATTATCAATAAAAATAAAAAGAACAAGTGTCCTTTTATTCCTGATTGGAAAAGAAACACATTTGTACTTAGCAAGTTCACAAATTTCACAATGGAAAGTTTCAATGACTAATCCTTTAAACAAAGAAAGAAATATTATTTTGATATCATGAAATAATGGATGACCTAGACGAGGATGGTGAAGCCAAATCTTATCTTTATTGGATTCAAATGATTTGGAATGAAAAGAAAAAGGCGACAAACTCTAAACTCTATTTTGTCTATTGTTCTCTTCAAGATAATATAAGCCATCTTTCTCTTTAGCATGTCTAATCATCTTATTCGTGCCTTGTTCTTGAAGTACAAAACGATTAAGGAAAAAGGTTACACTACACTGAAAATCAATAGTAAGTTTTTGAATTGAAATAAGATTGGTATAGAGTTTGGAAACATAAAGCACATTTTTATTTTTAAGTGTAAGACAATTACTTAAACAAACATCTCCTTAACTAGCCATGGTAGTGACTAATCCATC
The DNA here is from genome assembly GCA_032878935.1 of Erythrophleum fordii. Classification (NCBI taxonomy): domain Eukaryota; kingdom Viridiplantae; phylum Streptophyta; class Magnoliopsida; order Fabales; family Fabaceae; genus Erythrophleum; species Erythrophleum fordii. The sequence continues at coordinate 21,127,552 of JAVQMF010000054.1, read as the reverse complement.
AACTATAGTGAATTTTCGATTGCTAGAATGAGAGGTATATGAAACAAATTCTTGTGAAGAATTAGTCATATGATTAGTGGCCTCTGAGTCAATGACCCATGAGTCAAAGAAAACTTTATTGAATGCATTTAAGACAAAATTAAAGACATATGAAGAGTGAGAAGAAGTACTTGAGAATACCAAATAATAAGTACCTGAGAAGTTTTCTTCAATGTTCCCGATAAGTTTCATAATTTCTCAATTTCTTCTCTATTGAAATCAGCAATAATGAAGTTTTTCTCAATGCTGGAATTTGTAGTTACTATATGGGCTCGACCTAGTCTCTTCTTCATGGGTTGAGACTTAATGTGAAGCTTCCAACACTTCTCCTTTGTTTGTCTAAGCTTCTTACAATAGGTATACTAGAAGGTGTCTTTGTTGGATTGTTTTGACTGTTCAATTTGTCCTCTCACTTCATCAAAATGCTGCACAAAATACTTAGACACTAAAACAGAACTTTCCACCAGTAAGGTGTCAATCATTACACCCCTTCTTCCTTCTTGCGCCAGCACAATGGCAATTGTCTCATTCAAGGATGGTAACTCCTCCCTACCAAATATCTGGACTCCACAATATCAAATTGAATGGTCAACCATGCAAGAAATTCATAAATCCTCTCTTTTTCAACAGCCTGCTTAAAGATGACTACATCCTCACTACATTTTATTTAAATACATTGATAATAATCTATCTCCTGCCAATGCCCTCTCAACAAATTGTAGTATTCAGTGATTGACTAATTGCCTTTTTTAATGGTGGAGATTTTGATCATAATCTCATAAATGTGTTGCACCACAAATCTTGGAATAGGTTTGTTGAATAACATCCCATATCTCCTTAGCAAAGTGAAGGAACATGCACGTGTCACTAATCTCTAACAACATAGAGTTCCATAGATAATACCAAAGAATCCTCTTCATCCCAAGCATCAAATTGGGAATCCCCTAGTTTAGGACCAGTACTTAGTAAATGACTCAACTTGCTTCATGCTTTAAGGAATGTGTGAACCATTTGAGACCATTTCAAATCATTCTTCCTGTTCAATCTATATACAGGCTGAACATGTGGCAAATCACTCATGGGAGCAGTGTGACCACTCATGAATACATCAGAAATCTTGCTAGTTACTGTAAACTTAGACACAGTCAAGGCAACAACATGATAGAGACAAAAAACGAAAAAAAACAACAAACAGAATCAATAAACTTGACCATAAATAAAGGAACACTACTTTCAGAGCCAAAATAGAACTAGAGAACCTTTAGGCAAGCTTCCAAAATGTTTGGCAATGTGATCTAGGTTGACAACAACCAAAGAGGAGTCGTCATGCATCCTCACAAGCCAGTGCATGGGGCTCACTGCAAGGACGCTGAGATGCTGTGTGGCAGTGTGTGCAGCAGTAGTTGGTGGTCTAGTCAATGTGAAGTCATCGATTGGCAAGGTCTTGGGGTGGTTGGAGGTGGTGTTTGGGTCAAGTGAAGATCCAAAACAACAAAACCAGTAATCAAAGTAGCAATGAAGGCTACAATCAAAAAAATTGGCCACAAAAACCAGGATGAAAAAATGCCTCGAAACTCTAGAGCCCTAATACCACGACAAGAAGTCTAAAATTCTTGTTATTTGAAAATATATATATGTGTGTATATCAAAGCATATGGGTATTTATACAATAAAGAGATTATTACAAGAAAAATAAATAAATAAATGGGAGACAAATATCTAACCCTTGAGGATTGACAAAGAGAGCTAAATCAAGGGTCAACTAATAATTATAAGGATTCTAATAATAATTACAATAATTAAGGAGGATTTGTAATAAGAACAACACTACAGAGTCAAGAAAATGCCAAATATCCCACAGAAAACACTCAAGACTTTCCAATAATCACAAAATGAACCAAACACTGGAAAAATAATCAAATAAGGGAAACTCAGGATGTTATGTTTATCTTGAGGCGAATAACAACCCAAATCCACATTCTTTGTCAAATAAAGCTCATATATAGCCTCCCCAACCTAACAACCCCTCTGATCCTGATTAGTCCACCTAAATGGGCTGATTACCATCAAAAGTACAGACATTAGGCAATCTAGGTTCTACGTAATTTTTTTTTTTTTTGGTGGGGGGGGGGACTGATTGACTAGACAAAAAACCTAGTATCATCACAAGAGTTGAGGGGTTTTGCTTGCTGAAAATCCCAATCATGTGGGGATTTCAGGCCCTGCCTCATCATGTTGACATCAATGCAATGTCATTTCTGATGTTGCCAGAGACTGAACAATTATTTTATTATAAAATTTAAGTACAAGATGATAGTGCTTGGGCTTGATAACTAGTGGAAAAACTAGACATGCCAATAGATCGTGCAACTTCCTAAAAGTGGAATCCAGTAGAGCCATACTACACAAGCTTTTTTTCTTCTGTTCCTAGTTCTTCCTATAGCTTTTGAAGACTTTACTTACTCTAAAATGCTAATATATCCATATATGTTAGTGAAATAGGATATGCCTAGCTGAAATCAAATGGGCCATAGGTGTAACCCCATATGCAGAATTGATACTTGAACGCAAAGATGTGTCCATGAAACTGTAAACTAAATAGACAAAGGAGTAAGTGCTAGTACATTCAACCAAGGACCACCATACCTGCGCTCCTGCTCAAGAAACGAAATCCCTAACATGACCATTTTGGAATGTACCCATGATGCAGTAAATAAATGACGAAATGCAGCTACTGATTCACAAGTCAAGTACTGGATTGGCAAAAGAGTGGATAAATGGGATTCAGCAATCTTTATGCACCTCAATACCAATTCATTGTTGTGTGCATCAAGAGCTTCATCCATTATCTGAGCCACTTCAATGGCCTGCAAAACTAGTTATATAAGGGTCTGAGCCTTAGGGTAACAAGAAAAGGCCAATAGCATTTCTGAACACATGTACCTCCTCATACGAAAGCAGATCACTGCGATTTGAGAAAATTGGTTCTGATATTATGCAATTGTAAAATGGATACTTGACTTTTCCCATGTCAACTAGTAAAAAAGTTGAGAGGTCCTGCTCTCCATTTAAGAAGAAAAGCCTCTGCAGGGACAATACAATTTATACAAGGCATTAAAATTATCCTCTTTAACTAAGTTCTGCCATCAGCAAAAGCACCTGAAGCCAAAAAAGTACCTCAGCACGCCACATAAGAGTTTCAGCTTTTGGAGATATTTTGATACAGGTGCCAGTTCTATCCAAAACCTTAGTTGATAGGCATGGCCTGCGCAGAGAGAACCAAATACAATAAACAAAAGACACTTATTGACTCCATTATAATAAAACTCATGGGCCTTCACTTAAGTGTGTAAGATTTTCATTTGAAATGGTCCATAACATGACATCAGAGAGCCTTTATGATCAAGTGGTGAGGACAAGGTATGGAGGTGAGCTTAGGATTTGTTCATAAGTCAAGCCCAAAGGGCTTTTGTGTGAGAGGCATGTTAGAAATTATAAATAAAACTAATCATGGACATTCACTTAAAAAGCTTAAGCTTTTGAGTTGAAATGATCCATGAAAGACTCCACAAATTATAAGACAAGAACACAACCAAAATTCTGAATACCGTAGTCCATCTGCATATGTAGAAAGAAGAGATGCAATAAGATCTTGCTTTCTCATCCCATGACTGCAACTCTGGAACATTATTAGAAACAACAAAAATTTTATAGATTGATTATCAGAGAACTGAAAAGAGGCAGACCAAATAGCATATTGAGTATCTCCTACTTATGTATATATAGAAACACAATAGAATGTTCATTTGTTTGGCCCGTATCTGTCCACAGTAGGTCTCTTACTATGTAGTCATCAAAAGCCAATTATCAATTTAGGAGCATCTACTATGGATACAACCAAATTTAGAAGGACCCATCCAAAATGCTCCAATTCCTAATAACACAATGCACATAAATGCTGGTTGGCATCATAGCTAAAGGTAATAGAAGACATCCAAAAATAAAAAAGGAAAATACTGTTTAATGTGTAAGGTCTACATTCCTGAAACATAATTTGCAAAACTGAACCACATAGGTATCATCAGGCTGCTAAGGCAAAAACAAGACAAGACAGTATAAATCATGTCAAGTTATGCATAGATGTATCTGAAAGTTTCCTTTTGTTCATTTTTTTTATAAAATGAAAGTTTTCTACAGAAGTACAAGCTTGCAGGACAAGAAATAATCCTATAGCAGCATAGAAAAGTCAAAAAAGAAACTGAAAGAGAGTAAAACTATCCTATCCTGAAAAACAAGAACATTAGCTCAAGAGAACCAATTAGTGCTACTGTTTATTAACAAAGTAAAGCCTTCATAAAGAAACCATTTTCTTTCAGCCCAAAATGCAAAATGATATCCCATACAAGGTGTAAGGGAAGAGATTTTTGCTAATATACATATATATACACACACACACACAATTGCACTCCAACAAAAAAAACCCATGCAAACTAAGCACTTCTTATGTCTCAGAAAAAGCTTGCATTCCCTGTTTTTCTAAAACTCAAAACTGATTACAGAGAAAACATTCACATTTAGCTGCCTATCTGAGCACACCCATTGCTCCTCAAACAGTAAATAAAATACCTGCCAAGCAACCTAGAAAACAAGAAAAGCCAAATGCTACTGTTGCATTACACATATAATACAATCATATACTGATTTCATTTTCCTTGCGGGGGGGAAAACTAGCTTAAGATCAACTAGCTTCCTTATCCAAATTCAGTAACTTCTCTGGAATAGGAAGCAAATACTTAACTCTTAGTACCTTCAACAAAAAAATAAATTACCCGCAACAGATTTTGTGATGGGAAAACTAATATCATTTGATGTGCATCAAAGAAAACAACTATGCATTCCTAATACAGGATATTTCATACCTAAATTCCCAGAATTTGGATTCCTATGAAATGTGCAAACTTGTACGCAATGTAAAAACAATGACTATATTATAAAGTAATTTTAGTCCTCCAATAATTAGCAAAATCCATTCATGCATGGAGTTTGATGAGAAAATAAATTATAGGTACAAAAATGGCAGTAAATTCTAACCATTTTAAGAATACACCAAATTTCGCGTAGCTCAGAGACTGTAAGCATATTCAAAATATCTTTCATGTCACTTTCACATATGTGATTTGCATCTTCAACATAGCATATATATCCTTTGTCTGCAATATGACCATACCAAAGATACAGGTCTCAGGAAGGTGGTGATATTTTTTAAAAAGGAAAGCTATTTATTGGAAGAGAAAAATAAAACAAATCTTACAAATTATATTAAATTACCAGCAAGTCCCTTCGCTGCACTTTGAACATCTATTATTTCAGTATAGGATATGCTAGACATGCGAAACCAAGGCCCTGGACAAGAAAACAACATAATACATTTGTCAAGTCCAAAAACATGAAAAATAAATAAATAAATAAATAAAAAGAAAAGCTCATAAAAGCACAACTCAGCAACATAAATATGGCAGCATGAAAGCCATTTAAACCAATAGAAAAATTTTTCGTAACTTATGATGCTCTATGCATTGGCTTCTACAGTGTAACAATGGAAGCATTTCCACTGGATGCACGAATCTTCCACAGATGACTGGTAGTACCAAAACATAAATGAACAGTGGAAGGGATTTCAACTATCAGAATATTGACAATCTGTGACATCGGCACTGCATCAGTTTTTACAAGTCAATAATGGGCAGAGTGGCAGACAAGTGGTATGAAAATCAATTAAGCCAAGGTGCCTTGGTTGGCATCAATGTGGACGGTCAAGTTCTGATATCTTTGTCTAATTTGGCAAGGCATTAGATTCTGTAGTAGCCTTTACATATTTGAGATCCCTTGGGACAGGAATCCTCAAGCTACTTCCTTTGGGGACTGCAAAGTTTAGATCTCTGAACACCTGGATAGTTTCAAAAATTTGTTTTCCATTCCTTACACCAAAATCTCCATCTTTCACTTAGACCAGTAGAACTCGGCCAAATTAATACTCATGATATGTTACAAAGTTTCAGGCCTAACAAAGCATCTTCTCCTAATATTTCTGACATGTTACTCTTAATTGGAAAGAGCTGCACATTTATTTGTTTGCCCCACAGCCATTTCCATTTGAATTAGATTTTTTGATGTATTTGGTGAATATTGGGTGTCCCCTCAAAGTTTAAAGAAGTTTGTTTTTTATTAATTTTAAAGGTTTTAGTAGTTGTAAGGAGGGAAAAGTTTAATGGCAGTATGATTTGTGCTCATATGTTTTCCTTTGGAGTATTCAGCTCCAACAGAGTTCTCAAAGATTTTAAATACTTGGATTTTTGCAGAGAAATCTGGTCAATAATCTGTTATGGACATGACTATCTTTTTTATCATTCACCGGATATTAGAGAGCTCAGTTTTACTAATGACTTATTGACTTTGTTTCTGCTTTCTGTGGTGTTCTATTTTTGTGCCTTAAGGAGAACACACACACACACACACACACACACAAAATCCTTCTTTACCCTTTCTAATAAATTCTTTTGAAAACAAAATTAGAACAGACAAAAGTCAACTATAAATATAGGGCAAGCACTTGATGTCAAGCAAAAGAAGTACAATTTTGGATATTGAAATAACCTTTTCTAGTATATAGCCGAATAAAAAGCCTCTGACTGTCATTTGAGAGTGAAGTGAATAACTCTGTCAATAAATGAGACATAATTTAAACTCTGATAAAAACAAAGTAAGAGAAATATGTCATAACACAGCTTGTAAATATTGATGTTGATACCTAGATACTTTTTTTCGTCATCTGTTAAAAGGTGAAAATTACTTCTCAGCACCTCCTGCAGTATAAGACAAAAATTGAGCTGATACTTCACAAAAGGTGGATTGTTCCTTGCAATCTCTACCGCATGATGAGCATTTTCCCATAAATATTTAAAAGTCTCATCTTCAAGCTCACTTTCAACATCTGATGCTCGCTGGCACACAATTTGAATTGGAACAGCATCAAGAGAATGTTCAGGAACAAAAGTGACATGTCCCTGCAACCAATTCCACAGGGCATATGAATGAGGACTATAACCCAGTAGCTTGCTCCTCATCTTTTTTACCATATAAAAATCATAGTTTATTAAAATATATTTTTCTTTTAGATTACAATGGGGGTGTGATAGTGGTGGCAACATGGTAAGAGTGGTTGGTGACAACAACGATCACACTAGTGGTGGTGGTAGTGACAATGAAGGCATTGTGGTGACAATAATAAAGGTAGTGGTGATTCCAATGATGACAAAAGTAATGGTGGTAACAAGAAAACATTAGTCATCATGGTGGTGCTGGTGACAACTATAGGTGAGCGATGGGGGTGTAGTAGCGGTAATAGTGATGATTTGATAATATATTGGCAAATGAGAATAAAAATTGATCACTAGTATCTTCATAGGGTGCATCTAGAATAGTCCTTGCAATGGTGCTTGAGCTCCTAGGGTTATTTTTTGGCAAGAACTTGAGGTAGGCCAAAGGCTCTGCAAACACTCTGGTGCTAAAATCAATGAGTCTCAAGTAATGTGGGGTCTTTAAGTCTCAGATGCCCAAGAGCCCAGTGGCATGATAGTCACTTCACTAGGTTAGATAAAGAAAGTAACAAGCTACATGGCACCCCTCAGTTCGTTCCCTGCATGAAGACTATAAGGGTGTTGGTGGACATGGGTTGTGTAAGTATTCTAATGGAATGTCATTCATTATTTACTTAAAATATTAGAGGTTCAGTGACCCTAGCATTCATTATTTGCCTTCTCACTATCTCCCAATTTGATATACTTTGACATGATATCAAAGCAACCTCTTAGACCCAAATCCCAGCCATTCACATATATAAAATGAAATCCATGAATGAGTTACCCTAGCAGGTAATCCAAGTCCTTACTTTACCAGCGAGACCTTACATCTGCACAAAAGAAATTAATGACACAGCTACAAAATCAGGCCACGGGTACACATTCTCCAGCCACACTCCAACATGATTCCGGCATAACACCAGCAGCAGCAGACACAAGGGGTCAACTATCCACTATGTTATGTCCAGGTTTCAATGCAGGCTGTCATCCATCTTTAAGCTCGGTCCTTCGGCAGATCCTCAAGTTTGTTCATTCAGGTTGTCACGTAGAGGTTTGCCTTTGTTTGGAAGTAAAGTAGCTTCATTTCATGTAATCACGTAAGGTTTTTTCTGGTAATTTATTTAGTTGTCTTTGTTCAATTTCTTTTGGGTGGCAGTGCTTCTATTTCTAGGATAAAAGAAGTTTTATCAAATAAAGAAAAGAAGAAATAGAAAGGAAGATAAGATATCCTTCTCATCAATGTAGCGGAAATAGAACTCTGCATAAACAAACTGATCTCTCTGCAAATTTGTCAAAGAAACCCATTGATGAAAGGCATGGATTGGACACCAGAGGAAGACATAAAACAATCATATCATATAACACATCAAAGAACATAAATAGCAATAAACCTCAAAACTCTGGCACCCAAGATTTGTTAAATACTTCAATAAAGTCCACTCACATGCAAGTGCCTGGTGGACAATATCTTAAAAGGGGAAATATGAACCAAAATAAAACTTAAAGTAAAGCATATCTTAAGTGCTTTCTATATGAATAATATAAAAGGCATTTAACACATATACTTGTAATGAAGAAAAGGAAGAAGAAATGAAGTCACAAAAACCATTCATTGTTAAGCTAAAACTTTAATACCTCAAATATAAGACCATAATTGTCAATTAGAGGCGATAGATATTGTGCCAGCTCACGAGAGAGGAAACCTAATAATTTAGAGCTTCCAGAATCTGCAGAAACAACCTGAACATAGAGAAGAACTCAGTTCCCATAGAATAATGATGTATGAAAACAATACTAACTAATAGAACTAAAAGGAAATGAAAACCTTGATGGCATTGGAATCCTTAACATTGTGAGGATCCCTCAAAAGAGAGATGGAATCACCAGGATGTACCTCCTCATGACCAGTATATCTACGACCAACTAAAAAGGTTTCAAGTGTCGCCCCAGATATGCTGGCCCTAAAATTAGTCACCTCCCATTTTGGCAGTTCATTCTCCGGGGACAAGGATGAGCCGCTAATCTCACAACTACTCTTGCAATTATGGTCCAGATTTTGAGTAAGTTCATACTTTTTCTCACTTTCTTCCTCAGCAGCAAGTGCAGGTAAAGCACTACTTGGATTCTGTGGAACATGATTATCACAATCTCTAAGGACTACAGCATCGTCTAACTTCAATGAGTCACCAAGAAAATTTTGCCCGTTCGATATTGGGTTGAAGTTCAACTGAAGGAGGGTGCGTTGGGTGAGTTTTCGCTTAGTTCCTCGAGATAGACATACATCTGAAAACATAAATTGAGTTACAACCATCATGCAAAAATAATATACAAAAAATAGATAAAGTAACAAATTTAGTGGATTAATACAAATAGTGACTTCAAGACCAAACCATTGAATATGCAAACACTGCTTTTAATTTGCTGTTATAGCGGATGGCCAAAAGTCCAAGAAGGCTAAGATTAAATGGTTTTAAAAGAAATTGGAAGACCAAAAATAACCTCCAAAAAAAAAAAGTACTCAGCATTATAAGCCAATCTTTTGTGTCTTCACAATTTTAAATTTCAGATACACATGCCACTTGCTGGGTTAGATGACGATATTATGAGCATATATTGATATTCAGACAGAACAAATCAAGTACTCAAATCAACTTGATAACTTTAGAACTATATCCATGCTGTACAAGTATCCTATACCTTCAGAATATTAATGCCACAATTATCTCTTGACATTGCAGACTTCACCCATTGAACAAAAATCTGAGGAATAAAATTTTACACTATATATACATAAAACAGAGAAAGCAAAAGACTTCCAATAATTCAGTGCATAAAACCATAAATGGGACTACCATCATCGAGGTAGTTATTGTCATGATGAAAGTGAGAAAATTGTTAGTTGATGACTTTACAATCTTCCTAAGTATTCTCAAACTCGAGAAGTCCAGTCCACTTATTGAGCACTTCAAGTTGTCCAATAGTCAAAGTTCTGATTTTCCTGACTTCCTCTAGTTGCACTTGCACTTGCAGCTCTAAGTCTTGGGTCAGGGCCAGGGGAATTTCTTGAGTAGGGACAGCAAGTTGTAGAGACCGTTTAAGCTATGAAACATGGAAGACGAGATGAATTTTGGTGGTAGGCAAAAGCTCTAAGCAATAGACCACCTCTCCATGCTTAGCTATGATTTTGTAGGGTCCACAGAAACTAGGACTAAGTTCCTCATTCAATTTCTTTGCTAATGCCTTCCACTTGTATGGTCTAGTTTTTAAATACATGAGACACCAACATTGAAACTCACCTCTATTCTATGTTGGTTAGCTTAAGCCTTCATTCTTGCTTGTGCCTTCTCTGAGCACTCCTTCAATTCTGTCAAGACCAAATTCCCAGCCTTAATATGCTCACTAACACCCTCCATCGAAGAATAAGCATCGTCCATCTTAAATAAAGTAGTGGTCACAACCATACAAGGCTCTAAAAGGTGTCATTCCCGCTGATATGTTATAGCTAGTTTTAAACCAATATTCTTCCCATGCAAGCCACTTTGACCACTGCTTTGGCTTCTCTCCTTCAAAACAACAATGATAAGTTTCAAGACTCGTATTAACCACCTCAGTTTGCCCATCCATTTTAGGATGGTAACCTCAACTACACTTAAAGTAGAGCCCACCATCTTAAATAACTCCTACTAAAACTGACTAATGAACACTCAGTCACAGTCAGATGCTCTAGGTTTTAGGAATCCATGGTGCTTAACCACTTCTTGAATGAAAAGTTCTACTACATCCTTAGCTGAAAAAGGATGAGAAAGTAGCATAAAGTGGGCATACTTGGTAAATCAGTTAACCACCACCATTATAGTGTCAAATTTGTGGGATTTAAGAAGGCCAATGATGAAATCCATACTAATGTCTTCTCAAACCTGCTATGGAATAAGTAGGGGCTGCAATAATCTGGCAAGACTTATGGCTTGGTATTTATTTCTTTGGCAAATTCACACTTAGCTATATATTCTTGCACATCGCACCTCATGCCTTCCTAAGCTATATATTCTTGCACATCGCGCCTTATGCCTTCCTAATGAAAAACTTCAGCCAATCTTTTGTAAATCCTTAAGTAGCCCAAATGCCCTCCAATTGGACAGGAATGACATTCCTTTAATAGTAGAGGAATTCGACTAGAACCTTTTGTAATGCCAAATAGCCTTTAACAACAAACAACCATTCTTTAAGCAATAGTATGAGTTAGTGGTCTACCCCATGACCAATTGGCCTAGGATACAGGATAACTTTTCATCTTCCTTCATTTCCTTGTCCCATTCTTCCAATTCAACATATCATAACACTACAAAAGCCTTAAATTCCATGTCTTCCACTCTCCTTAAAAGTACGTCCACTACCCGATTTTCAACCCCAAGTTTATACACTATGTCATACTTGAATCTCATTAATTTTGAGACCCATTTCTGCTGATCTGAGTCCAAAACCTTTTGTTCCAAGAGTATTTCAAGGCTTTTTTGGTCGATTTTTATTATAAAATGATTTCCCAACAAGTAATGCCTCCATTTTTTCACCGCAAACACAATTTCCATCAACTCCCTTTCATAAACAGAACTTTGTTGGGCTCTAGAACTTACAACTAAGTTGTAGCAGGCAATGGAGCGCCCATTTTGCATCAAAACAACCCCTACCCCGCCCTAACAGCATCAGTCTCAATTTCAAATAACTTAGAAAGACCTAGTATAGCCAAGACAGTTACCATTGTCATGGTTGTTTTTAAGCTATCAAATGCCCTTTGAGCCTCATCCATCCACTTGAAGGCATCTTTCTTAAGCAAATCAATGAGAGGTGTTGCAATATTGCCATAATTTTTCACAAATTTACAGTAATAACCAATTAACCCCAAGAAACCTCTCAACGACTTGAGATTTATGGGGATAGACCATTTTGTCAAACTTTCTACCTTTACTGATCTTCTTGGATCCCTTTAGCTGAAATAATGTGTCCTAAATACTCAAGTTTGGGTTTCCAAAAACACATCTTTTTGGATTGATAATCAACTGACACATTTTGAAATTTTCTAAAGCAACTAGAAAATGGTCAAGGTGAGTAGAAAACTCAGGACTATACACCAATATAAATTTCTAGAGATGCTCCTTAAAAATGTCATTCATCAAAAACTGGAAAATAGAGAGAGTATTGGTCAAGCCAAAAGGCATTACCATGAACTTTTAGTGGCCCTTGCATGTCTAGAAGGCTGTCTTCTCTTCATCATCAAGTTTGATGCAAGCTTGATGGTACTCAAATTTTAGATCAAGCCTTGAAAAAATGGAAGCCCCCCCTTAATTCATCCAACAGCTCATCAATAGCAAGAATTGAAAAATTATCAGACACTTGTTTATCACTATGTAATCCACACAGAGTCCCCAACTATCATCCTTCTTCCTCACTGGCAGAATTGCAATTGAATATAGGCTGCTGCTTGGTCGGATAATTCTTACTACCAACATCTCATTCACCATCCTTTCAATCTCACTCTTTTGTGAGTGTGGGTAACAATAGGGGCAAACATTTGGTGGTGGATGACCAGGTTTAATTGTTATGGCAAGGTCTCTTGATCTAGTGGGTAGTAATCCCATTGGTTGTTCACTCACAAAAGGAACTCTTTCAATAGCCTTCGCATTTCCTCATTCACCTGCGAATTTTACACTTTGCCTTCCATTCTAATATTAACCATGCCCCAAGATTCTCACTGCTCTAATACCAATTTGATAGAGCTTACTTCAATAAACAGAACTAACACACAAAGCCACACAAGGAACTTCACTTCTTTATATAGATGAACACACCAAAACCATATAGCCAATATCACAAAGAAAAGCAAAGATAATCAACAGTCCCCAACAAATAACACAAATAAGAAACAATGGACAACACAGAACACAACCCAGAACATAAACAAAATGATAAGCTAATAGTCTCTAACTTTTGAGAGGCTAGAGTCTCCCCCACCCACAAAAAAAAAAAAACCTCCAATATGATTCTTCACACCCTCACCTTCACTGCTTGGCTTCTCATAACCCCTTGGCCATCACTCCCTCACTCCTCTACTACTCTCCCCATGACCTCCACTAGTGTCAAAGTTAGTTGCTCCTTTGTCTATTCCTTTTTTGTCTTCATCTTGCTTCTCCTAGAATAAGCCTTTTAGGCTGAAATAGCATTTGGGCCAGCAAGCCCATCATCAACAAATTAAAATAAGGAAGACCAAGTAAACTTTTAACCAGAATGATGCAAATATAACAAGATAACACCTTAGGTTAATATAAGTTCCTTTAATTATAGTAATTTACTTATCTTCTATCTTAAAAGTGGATATACCTAATTCAAAATGTAAGATTCTTTCTTACATACTGCAGGTTTCATTAATCAACCAAATGAGAGAAGGACTTTAAACAAAATTACATACCAAGATGGGAGTTGACCTCATAGTTATCCCCATGAATCTTACAGCTACAAACTGGGCAAGCTATCTCACTAGCAGAGGTATCATTCTCAATCTTATCTCTAGGGGGTTTAAATTGGTTCAAATTGGCTTCCAAAGGTTCTTCCGCTGACTTCCCCAAGCAAATTCTGCCATCACTATCATTGCAGAGATTCAAAGAGATCTGAAATCAAATAAACAAGTGTCTGCATAGATAATAAGATAACCGAAACCACCCCATCATAATGGTGATGAATAAGATGTTCTGAAAATTAACAATCTGGTGACTCCTAAAGTTATTATTAATCCAAAGCATGCAGCCACGCATTCTCCCAATTGCTGACAAGCTTTATAACTATTTGTCTATATGGTTATTTTATTATATACACCTTTGGAGTTTTTAATGTCTTGTTCTAAAAACAATCATCAAATAAGAAAAGCTAACCACATTTCTTATTTTTAAAGGAATAGTGAGATGTCCAAATGAGAGAATAAAAAATATCACGTCGTTTGTCCCAACTTCACTTGCCCTCCATAAATCAACCATGTCTTCTGAGATTTTGGTGTCTTAGTTTACCAACAAAAACCACCGCATAAAGCAAAACATATTAAGCAATAACTTATTGTAACTCTTTCAATAAAAGAGAAATTTCAAATTATATTTTCCAATTTAAATGAAGAATAAAAATGCAAATTGACACAACCCTTTGTGAATGTCGAGAAGCTAGTTTAACATATATTCGTCATGGCAGAAAGTTATGGCTTGAGAAGCCAAAAGGGCCTTAGTGAGACTAAAATACTTGAAGCCATTACGAGATTAAGACGTCCCTCTTCTTCTCCTCTTAACTAAGTGTACCAGAAGAAGATTTACGAACTGTAAGTTTCGTAGAGATTCCCAAATTGCAAGATGCAGCTTCCTACTACTATGGTTCATCAATGGGATAAAGTTTCAAACACATGGGGAACAGACAAAGGAAAATAGAGCTTACTCGTTCCCCCCCCCCAACACCGAATACAAGGGACCAGTATCTAAAAGCCGCCTCTGGGTCATCATGTTAGCAAGCAATTAATCGCAAAATAATCATAATAACTGAAGAGAGAAAGAACAAGAGTGAGCGCGCTTACCTGTACTTGATTGGAGAAGAGAGAATGGCGATTGGGAAGGAAACGCCTGCGTTTGCCGACCAATCGAATCAAGCTTTCTCTGCCGGTCAGCATTGCATTTGCATCGCAGTCACGATTGAGGAACTGCAACAACGAGGGTTTGTTTTCCCTTTGCTCCCTACACTACCTAACCCATGCCTTCATTCACAAGAGTCGCTCAAATAATAGCGGGAGGCCTTGTCCCGCCAAGTGAGAAGATATTTCGTTTGCGAGTGAAAGCAATAAACAGTGCCGTGAATTTCGCGTATACGAGAATCAAACCACGTCAGAAAGATGCATTACAAAAGCAAAAGTCACCAAGGATAAATCATGTAAATTTAAATTTTTTAATAATTTTATTTTTTTTATCTCTAATTATTATATTATTTTTTATCTAATCTATCTTTATTATTGGACATATATAAATCTTATTTATTTTATTTATCTATATATATCTAAATCATTTAAAATGATTTATATATGTCTAAACCATTACTTATTTATATATATCTAAATTATTTAAAATATAATTTTATAATTTTTTTATAATAGGTATGACCCCATCTTTTTTTTATATATTTATTTTTTATTTTATTTTATTTATTATCTCCACTCATCCAGAAGTGAATTTTATTATATTTTTAAATTATTTACCCAACACAATTACCGTAATGAAGTGAATTTAAAATAAAAAATTTGAAATTAAATTATATGAGGACAAATTTCTTTTTTTCGATTAGAAAATGAAAAAAAAAAAATTGACTATAGATAAACCCCATCATAACCGGTAATACCTTTACTTTGAGAAATTGTAACCTAAACCAATGCTATTGATTGACATCTATATTTTACGAATGTGAGGAGGGAACTCTGACCTTTTTTGACAAAAATATTATTTTTTAACTTTTTAAATTATCTTTGTTTTATTGTAATTTACTTATAAGTATCAATTTTGACCAACTTGATGCAGAATCTTCTTTTTATTTTCCTAGAGTGAGATGGCACAAATTCACAATTGATGCCTCTGATACTTGGTAGTTAGTTCCATGCAGTGTAACCCTGTAAATAAACTAAATTGTTTATAAACCGATTGGGTTTAATATTTACAAAAATTGAGCAAGTTGAATAAATGAACGAGTTCGATTATAACATTAGCTAGGCTTGTTTAGTAAAATAAATTAAGGTTGACAGTTTGATTCTAAAACTATTTAGTTCATAAAAAAAAACTTTGTAATTATCAAATGAAGATTCAAAATGATCAAATTGTAAGATCTGATTAAAGATGGAAACTTGAGAATTCTTGCAAGGAGACCAAAGGAAGGGCTGAAGAGGACCTCATTGGTTTTTGTTAATTTCATTCCTATGATATGTTTTTGTAAATATAATTGAATAAGATATTTCATTGCACACAAGCACACACAATCACAAAATAATGCATATTTATAATTTTTTATCTTATTTTTAATTTCATTTTGAGAGTTTGGTGTGTAAAATTTTTTATAAGCAAGGACATCAATCTCAATTAACAGGCTGACAATAAATCTTTATAAGTACGTCAATTAAGTATTATAATTGCATTTTAATAACTTTAGACTCCAACCACGCATATTCAATTGATTTAGTTTATTTTCAAAAAAAAATCTATTTTAAAATATTAGTTAAATCACTTTCTCCTTAAAAAAACTTATCATCAAGAAACCAACAGAAAAAAAGAAATTTTTCCGAAATGCAAAATAGTAAAAGATAGTTTTTAGAAAATTAAATAAATCACCTTTTCTATGCACAGGAATTTTCTTCAAATTTTTTTTCTTGATAAAATTACTTTAAAAACCCAAAAGTCCTTTTTGGAATCCCATCACACTTCTTTCAAAATTAAAGTATAAATAAAAAAATCTTGTCCTACAAAATCTAAAAAATGAAAAAAAGAAAGAGAAAAAATGAAGAAAGTGAAATTATGATATTTTCATAAATCAAAACTGTGGTTGAACATAAGTTGGCCCCAATAAAGTTTATGCTTGACCAATTGCCTAACCCAATTTCATTCCAAACTCGAATTTTTTAGGTTTAGAGCATAACTCGAGACCAACTAACTAAGTCGTGCTAGTCATGCTTAACCAAGATTTTTTTTTTTTTTATAATTTTGAAGGATTTAGAAATTTTGAATGCTCATATATTTATAATTATTTAAACATTTTAAGCATATAGCCACTCATTTTAATATGTTTCTACAAGACTTACATAATAGAAATTAAAAAAATTGGTCCAACAAAGGAAAGAAGAAAATGCAAACATAAATGGTGAAATTTCTAAAAATTATAATTTAGAATCTAGTTTGTTTAAGACAATTTTTTTTTGTCTTAAAGAAATTTTTAAGACAAATGTAATGCAAATTGCTGAAAGTGGATTGCTTACTTATTTTTTTCAAGAATGTAAGTTTACTATATGAATTTTAAGATTTTTACTTTTAACTAAAAAATTGCACATTTTTTTAATCTCATTTTCTTTCATTCAAATATGACAATTATACTCAAAAGTGAGTTGGTAATGGCCTTGACCCTCTTAGCTATTTATAATTAGTAAAATATATTGAAATTTTTTTTTGCTAAAATTAAAAGATATCCCTTTAAAAAGTTATCAATTAGGCCCTTTTTTATTATTATATGCTATTAAAATTATAAAATAGCTCTTAAAAAACGTTATCAATTAGGTCTTTTTTTTTATTATTATACACTTCTATGCTAGGCTTGACTGGACAACATGGCTAGCCTAGTTTAGTTTGTCTTCTTTTTTTTATTTTTTTTTACTATCTCACCTTATCTCAATTTGGTTGAGCTTGGACTAGATGGACTAATATGCACCCTTAACTAAAACATACTAACCAATCTACAAGCTCATTTTATTTGTGAATTTAAATTAATCTTTATTTTCTTATTCTTTTCACAAATATTTAAAAAATACCAACCTAGTGACACTAGTTTTCTATTATTCAAATTATTTAAACTTTGATCCTTACATAGGGCATATAAGCTATAGGCTTTCATTCTAAATTAAGTCTACACTTGTAAATATTTCATGTTTATACTTTTTTAGTTCTTTTTCTTTCTCTTGACATGTGATTCATAAGGATATTCAAGGGCCTATTAATTTTGTACAATTAACATAGAGTAACTATTATTAAAAATGGATGTT
This sequence comes from Erythrophleum fordii, assembly GCA_032878935.1. Classification (NCBI taxonomy): domain Eukaryota; kingdom Viridiplantae; phylum Streptophyta; class Magnoliopsida; order Fabales; family Fabaceae; genus Erythrophleum; species Erythrophleum fordii. Next base: position 21,109,567 of record JAVQMF010000054.1, on the reverse strand, counting down.
GTAAAATGCATAACACCTTCTCCATGATGCAACCAATTTCTAAATCTATCTCTGGTTCATAGATTACATTTTCTTTTCCATTTAATTTTGCATAATTGTATATATATATATATATAATATTGAATTTTACTGTTATACCTTCAATCTTTTGAAATTTTGAACCCATTAGACCAACTACACTTACTAAATCTATACATGTTTTCTTTTTCATTATTTGATATTTTAAATTGAGTCTACTAAACCCAAACATGTAATTTTTTTTCTTTTCTTTTCTTTCTCATTTTCCTATTTTATTATTGCCTTTCTCCCTCTTTTTCCAATTCTCTCTCACTTTTCCCTCCTTTTTTCCCCCAAATTGTCATTAGTTTATTTGACTTTACACAATACTTCTTATAACTCCTCTTATTGCCCCTTGACCAATATTTCTTTTATTTTTCAATTTATATTTAATCTATGTATATCTTTGATACATTTTTGTGATTAGTAGTTTTACAATAATACTTAAGTAGAATATAACCAAGTTCAAATATCAATATATTATTTTTAGTTGGATCTAAAACAATTGTCTCTAAAAATGCTTCAAAACTTTTTCAAAGATTATTAGATAAAATAGTATTTTTCGTACTTTATAGATAAAGATTTTTGTAAATTGAAAGAGATTAATTTTTATATTTCATCTAATAACCTTTTTCTTTTTTTTTTCTTCAAAATGATATTATAAGCTATTTATTGAATTATTATGATGTAGTTGAGTAATTAAAATTTTCCTAGTGTATCCTTGTTATATATTATATAAGTATTAAGTAGATACAAAACTATATCTTCATGTGTAAGCAGTAAAATTGTTTATATTAACATAAAGAATAATGCTCGGTACATTGCTCAAAAGTTATAATATTGTTAATGAGTTAATTTCATTTAGGTTAATACAAAAAGTTCAAGGGGAAGCATTTTAATTAAACAATATGCTATAAAAAATAAATTTTTAAATGCAATATAAAAAATTTACTAAGGAAAAAATCTTTTACCCCCTAACTTAAGGTTCCAACTCCATCACTGTTTAAGTATTGCATCTAAAAAAAGGATAAATAGGTGTATGTAAAAATTTTTGCACAAACAACTTTATAAGACATTAATACTTCTAAAATAGTCACAAGATCACAAAGTTGCTATATAGCGATAGCAAGTGACCCAAACTAGTACTTATAAGAAGCAAACAAAATACTTGGCATCCTTAAAGCAGTTAGAGTATATATAATTTACACTTCTAATAGCTAAACTTAGTGCAAAAAGACAACAGTGGCACCAATATGCAAAATGAATGGATAGAAACATTAGTGTTTTCAACCTTGTGTCATTTCAACATTGGTACATGAAAAATAAGATGAATTTTACTTTGAGGAAATCCAACTTATAAACTACTTAACCAATTTTTTAAAGTACCTTACAAAGGCCATAAAGCCTTGCTGCCAATTTATGTAAAGAAGAACTACTGAGATCATTTCTTCTAAATGGTTGCAACTTCAAATACTCCAAATCTCCTTCCTTGAACTCCTTTTTCTATTTAGTGCTTATTTGCAACTTGAACTATTCTATTTTAAGCCCTCTATAAGTTCTACTTAAGTAGCATAATTGTAACTTCTCTCTCCTTTAAACTCCTATTTATCATTTCATTATTTGAATTGCTAGCACGATACAACATATGTAATGGTGGCTTGATTCCATAAATAGCCTTAAGTGAAGTCATACCAATAGTTGAATGGTATAAAGTCTTATACCAAAACTTAGGTAAGGGTAGCCACTTCACCCATTGCTTCGATTGATCACTTGTCATGCAATGCTAGTAACACTCTAAGCATCTGTTTGAAACTTCTATTTAGCCATCAGTTTAAGGGTGATAAGCAAAAAAGTACAATAATTGGACCTTTGGGAGCCTAAGAAGTTCTCTTCAAAACTTTAACCAAAAAAACTAAATCTTTATCTATTACAATTATCTTAGGAAACCCATGTAACTTTACAATATTATCCATGAAAATCTAAACAAGCTCTATTGCTAAAAAAATGGATGTTTTAAGGCCATAAAATAGGCTACTTAGCCTATCTACCACTATTAAAATTATTAACCTACCATGTAACTTAGGTAACCTCCCAATAAAATCCATACTTAAATCAATCCATATATTGTCTAGAATGGGCAATGGTTGTAAAGGTCCTAAAGTAGCCACATTTTTAGGCTTATGTCTTTAGCAAACTTGACATTCTCACACATAATTCCAAACTTGTTTCTTTATTCCTTTCTAATAAGAAACTAATGATAACCTTTTATAAGTGGCTGTAACACTTGAATGCCCACCTAAAGTATCATTATCAAAATGCTTAAGTATTTTCAACTTTAAACTATAATCATCCTTAACCCTTACCTTGCCCTTTGTTATAAGTATATGATGATGCAATGAGTAATTAAGATGAGAATCCGAATTTTCTTCCTGTTATGAATTCACGGTCTTCAAATTTGCATCCTTTTCCCATGATCCTTTAACCCTTTTATTGATGCTTAAGTATTTTTAGAATTGTTCTCTTTTACTTCTTCTTCATGTGGTCTTTTAGAAAGAGCATTAGCCACTATATCCTCTTACAGTTCTTATACTTTATTATATATTCCAAACCCCACAACTTATGTAACTATTTATGTTGTTACAAAGAAACTAACTTATGCTCTAACCAATATTTGATAGGCAAATGGTCTATTTTAATGATAAATAGCTATCCAAACACATATTGTCTCCATTATTTGACCATAAAGTCTATAACTATGAGCTCTTTTTCATACACTAACAAATGCTTTCTTGTTAGATTAAGAGCTTTACTTGCATAAGTAATAAGATGTCTTTTTTAAAAAAGAATAGCTCCTATTCTAACATTAGAGTCGTATGTCCCAATGGTAAATGCAATAGAAAAGTTTAATGGAGCTACAATAGGTGTAAATACCATAGTTTGCTTCAAATTTTCAAATGCAATAGTAGCTTCTTTACTCCATTGAAATTTCTAATTTTTCTTTAACAACTTTACAAGTGGCTTGTTCAAGCTTCTATAACATGCATCATGAATCTTCTATTATAGCTTATGAACAAAAAAAAAACCTCTTAATTTAATGGATTTAAGAACTAGCCATGACAACATTACTTCAGTCTTGTGGAGATTAGGCTCTCCTCTTCTTACTAAAATCATATGCCCTAAAAGTCAATCTTTTTTGCTATAAAAGTACATTTAGATCGTTTAGCCAATAAGGTATTCCTTTATAAAACCTTTAATGTACTTTTTGAATAACTCATTTGCTCATTTCAATAATTGTTATACACTAAAATATCATTAAAAAAAAAGCACCTGATTAAACCTCCTTAGAAATGGCTTAAAGATTACATTCATTAGCCCTTGAAATATGGTAGGAGCATTAGCTAGGCCAAAGGATATCACTAAAAATTCATATAAATCCTCATGTTATAGAAAGCCATCTTATGAACATCACTTAGCTTGATCAAAATTTAATGATACCTTGCTCTTAAGTAGAGTTTAAAGTGAGAGAAAAAAAGCACTATGTTGTTCATTTAAGAATTCCTTAATGACTGGTATTGGAAATTTATTCTTGATAGTTTGATGATTCAGTTTCTTATAAACTACACAAAACCTCCATGTCATATTTTTCCTTTTAACTAGTATCGTTGATGAAGCAAAAGAACTACTGCTTGCCTTTATTACCTTTTATTGAATCATCTTTTAGACTAACTTCTCCATAGCATCTTTTTGTAAAAGACCATATTTGTAAGGATTTGTACTAATAAGTTGTATTTCTTGAGATTGATTAAGTGATCAAACTCATAGGGAAGAGGTAATCCTTCTGGTTCTTGAAATAAATCTATGAAATCTTGTAATGCTTGCTTTAACTTAACACATTTGCTCTATCTTAATTATTAACCTGCAATCTTAAATCGGCCTTCTTATCATGTTGCTATTTAGAAACTTACAATAGATAAACTATACTTTGCAATAATTGTTCGCTCTAAATAGAATCATCCATAAGGTGATCTTGGCATTATTTATCCCTATATATTTTTTATTGCAGCCCACTCAACTTAAAACTCATCATCTTATCCAATCCATCTTGAATTTTCCTAAAGTAGTTAACCATTTGATGCCCAATACTAAATCATATTCTTCTAACTTCATGACAAAAATTTCTACCTAAAATGTCTCCATGTATCTTCCATAGCTACTAAATAGCTACTAAATACACGTAGTGTTTATTGTAATTTTCTTAACACTAGCCACTACAACTTTAACACACTTGGTGTACTATGTTTTCAACTTTAGCTTCTTAAGCAATGATAAATTAAGGAAATTGTATGTACTTTCTATGTCCATGAGTAACAATGCAAGATGCTTCTTAATAAAACCTTTCACCTTTATAATATAATACCTTTATCTCCCTTTTATTGCATTCAAAGACAATATTAGCTATACTTTTTGCTAATCTACATAATCTTGGTACTCTTCTTCTTCCCCCTTTGCTTCTTACGCTACTATCATGAAGAGTTAAGAATCTTTACATTTGTGATCTTGGGTATATTTTTTTGGGCACCAATAACAAAGTTCTTTCTTCCTCTTCACATTCCTCTCCCTTTTTATTAATTGTTTAACATGTTATTTCTAATTGGATGTTGGTTTTAGAAGTATAGGTACACTAAATTATTTGTTTAGTGTTTCAAATTAAGGGAGTTGGTCTAGTTTTTTTGTGAAGGGGTAGGGTGGGCTTGTTAACGATGAGAAATTAGAATTTCTTGGACTTGAAAATGGTTAAGAATGGTTCTGATTCAAAAAATTTCTGCTGATGTGGTTTAGATTTCAGTTTTAGGTGGCTTAGGAAAATACTTCTTACAATCTTGCAAGATACATGGTGTTGTTAAGGTTTGAAAATTTAAACATTCTAACGTGCCTTTATTTCATGTTTCAACCCCTGGAAGCAACTGATAGCTACCATCTCAAATATATCCACTTCTAATAATAATTCTTTTAACTTCTCCTAATACTCTATCATTAAATCTTAGGAGAATTAAAGTTAAGGACCCAAAGGTGGAGACATTTACGTTAAAAGGACCTATTACCACAAGGTTTAGGGGATTTTAATTAAAGTCAGTAATAATCTATCCTGAATGCAGTGGTGATAGGTCATTGAGAATAAATTTCTTCAACTTGGAGTTTTTATCTCTAATTCTCCCTTAAATCTTCCTGCTTCAATCTTTTAAACTTAGCCATGGGATCTACCTTAAGTATATCATTAGATCTTCTTGCCATGCCTTCCATATATTCCCCCCACTTCACCTCCCCACTCTTCTTCCCGTTCATAAAAGATTGGTTTCATTGAAGAGCCTTATCTTTCAAATGGATACTAATCATCTTGATCCCTTGTCTTAATGGTGTCTCATCAATTTTAAAGAATTGCCTACATATGAATGCCCACCCTCTAAAATCAAATCCATCAACCTAGGAAAATCAATCCTACTATTCTTGGTGGGAAATAAGTAAGCTCCCACTTGTATCCCTATGAAAGAACCAAATTGAAGACAAACTATCACTATTATATTCCCTTTCATGCATGTTGTAGGTATCAAATCCAATGTAACTTGACTACCAATTCCATTTCCAATGGCACCATGCTTGTTCCGTGCTTTTACCATATTCAGACTTGAATTAAGTAATTTTGAAAGCTCAGTCACACTCATGTTTCTTTGTAGTGTCCTTGTTGTCAAATCTAACATTAATGATTTTGTGCATGACAGAAAGCTCCAAAGGTCTAAAACATCTATTCAAATCTCGACAATATCATGTCGAGATTGCTTAAGCTCCAATTCAAATTCCTTGAAGTGATCTTGGCTTATTGTGTCTTTCACCATCTTCCTAAAGCCAATTGGCTTGAAAGATTTTATGGATCTAGGTACTTACCTATTTATGGAATTAAATCTACTCGAAACTCTACCTTGTGTGGTCTAAACCTAGTTATAAGAGGAACTTTGATATGCTTTTCATAGTAGATGCACCATAACTATAACGATTTTTGTGTTTTATATAGTGGCTTTTCTCTAAAGAAAGGAGTTTAGTAGATAAGGTGGAGGAAAGTTTTGCACGTTAATCCTAAAATTGATCATGTGTTCAGTTCATTGATCAATTTACTTTTTCTTTTCAAAAAATAAAAATAACTCCTTTTATTTGAATTTTGAAATTCAAAATTAATCATTTAATAATTAATAAATCCTTAATTAATTAATTTCCATTTTTAGGAAATTAATTTAGGTCATAAGTCAACCTATTTAGCTTATTAGAGGTGCCCTATTTTCCAACATTTTCCACTTATATATAATGAGATAACAACAAAAATTCTTCACTTTTCTTGGTCTTTTCATACTAGATGCTTTACCATAACTACTTGGATATAATCTTTAGAAGCTTTTATAATAGAAATCCCATTATGGGACCAACCTAAAAGATGCATTACTTAAATATACTTTAGATACTTATTTATATGCCTCAAATGTCCTAAATTCATTTAAATATATCATGTTTTACTCTCCTAGCAAATCTAATCCTTTTTTAGTTTAATTTTACTAAAATTGCCTTCTTCACATGCATAGTATCTACATTTATAAAGTTACTAAAACTTTATAATAAGTGTGCTTTGGATATTGGCATAGTTATGCAAATCTCGAATGATCTTCTTTTTACCTATATACCACTTAAATAAAAATCTTTCTTAGCACTGATCCTCTAAGTCAAATCTACTATGACCATAGGACGTATACTAAAATAGCAAGTATTGACTTATCTCCTTATGATATTATTGAAGCCATAAGAGCATTTTTGAAAGGATTTGATCCTTTTTGGGATTATAGAGCAGTGAAGTAAGGATCTACTTACTTGCTTTTCAATTGTGGTTCTTAAGCACATGCAGTATGAATTGCATGATATGGTATTTCTTTTATTTCATAAAAGTGTATGTCGATTTAATTTTTTTATTGACACTACACAAATCTTGGTCTAAGCAGAAATAGTGTTTAACTTGAATTCTACGATGCTACTTGCCTCCCATAGTACCTTAGAAGAATTCAGATCTAGCTATAGGTATTATGGTATTATAAATAATAGGAATCTATAATTTGATACATATATATATTTATGTGTTTAGAGCTCATCTCAACCTTCTTTTTCACTTTTTGGTTGAGGTAACATATTTACATTTTATGTTCCTTTTTTATTTTATATTGGTGCTTCCACTACCTCATATGATAAACACAAATGTTTCATATTTGTTCACTCTTCATGAATGCTAATGTAGTTGCTTATATGAGAGAGCCAACCTTATCAACATGTACAACACATTGTCATTGTATATTTGCTACCTATGATTATGGCATAGCATATCTATTTAGTCATTACTTAAGTTGTGCATATGGTGTGTGTTTTACGCTTACCAAGAGACTTCACATCTTCCTTATGCATGTTTTTTGGTATGGGCCTTCCTAGGAAATCAATTAACATCTTATGTGTAAACGTATTCTAAAGTAACACTTTGTGTGTTATTGATCTCTCTCATTCTTACATCCACATGTTTACCCTTGTTATAATACTTAGTTACTTTAGTATAAGCTAAGTCTTCTTATTTTTCACTGTTGGTTAATATTACGCTTGACGTCCTGTCAATGATCCTTAAGTTTTTTACAATGCTAGCCTTTTTCATCTTTGTAGAATATGCAATAAGCTTTACTTATGTGTTAAATAACACTATTCATGTCTGCCTTTTACTGTTCCAAGACATAATATCACTTATGAGTGAGAAAGTGTATCCAATAGCTTGTTTTGCATATCTAGATTTTCTCTCTAATATAGTGCCTAACTTTCTATGTCTTACAAGTATATTAGGATCCTTTTAATAACACTCTAATACTATTAACTATAATTCAACTATTATTGGTACACAGGGTCAATCACTCATAGATGCTTATACACATCATTACATGTAATATCCAACAACGTTGGAGTAAGGTACTTTCTACATTGTTTTCAATATAGACTTAATTTGAGGACATATTTCACTATTTAGACTATTGCCTTTTACTATAGGGATATTAATGGGTTTACATTTTTTCATACTAAACTGCTTAAGGACTTTCTAATTTTCTTATAACGTAGCAATTAATTCTTTCAAGCAATTTCCTTGGCTTTGATTCCAATTATATTCTCTGTTTTACCCATATCATTCACCATAAAATTTCAAGAATAATCATTTTTTAATGACCATTAAAGAATCTAGACTATTTCTAGCTAATCGTATATTATCCGTATAAAAGATAATATTACAAATTTCTCTCTAACTACTTATTGCAAAATCAATAAACTTCATTAATGTCCAAAGCACTCAAATGCTTTTGACTTGTGGGAAATTAAATAGACTTAACCATATTATGAATAATCGTCTTACTCTAGTACTCTTTGAACCACATATGTCAGAATAAATTAATTGTAACGGATTTTAAGTTCTAGTTCCTTTTACAAATGGTTTTCTAATTTCCTTTACTCACTAGACAATTTTCTTATAGTGGTATTTCTAAAATAAAAATAGATGCTAGCCTCTCTTGTTTTTGCTAGTCTTTTCATTCTCTTTTCACTTATAGGACATAGTCTAATATTTGATATCCAAAACTAAATTGGGAGTAGAGCATTAAGTAAAGCATTCACGTTTCATACTTGTGCCTAGCGCAATAACCCCATCTTAGAGAAAACTAGATTGTGTTCTTTGCCTCTTATCTTATGTCAATAGTGTTCTCATAGAAAATCAATACCAAAATCTCAAATTAAGAAGAAAAATAATAAATATTAAGTTTCATTATATTTTTCAAGTCTTTAAAACACTATGTAGGATGAGGGATCATTTTAGACATAAAAACAATTTCGCATGTTTCGATCCCTTTTACTTTATTTCTTGCATTTCTTTCTCCATAAAACTATCTACTTTTGAAAAAGAAAGAAAGAAAGATAAATGACGATATTTTACAAAGGATTCTTGATCCTCAGTTACGTGATTTGTGGCTTTTAACTTATTTTATTTAATATAATCACAAGCAGAAGTAACTCATTCACTGACAAGTATGATGCTTGACCTTTACTATGTCAACTTTTGTTTTTTTTTTCTGTTTACCATGTTCACCTCTCTTCTTAATTTATTTCTTAGCCTTTACTAAAATATTAGCTAAATCTTCCATTAATATAAAAGTGTTATCTTCTTTTGTTTGGACTTTAAAGTCATAGTAATCTTAGTCATATAAGCATTTCCAAGGGTCTAGTAGTTTTTAAATGCTCATCCCTTAACTTATATGACAAGCAATATCATGAAAAATGATGCTCTCCTTTTGGGGGTCAAATTCAGTTTATAGGTAGAGATTTTATGATTGCTTAAACTTATCGCTTATTAATAAGGATATAATTGATTGACTTCAATTCTTTAACTATTAGTCTTCTCAATTTGGCCAAATTTTTATAACTAAACTTGTCTTCAAGGGCTATATTCATGGCTTGAATAGTAAGATAAATTTTACATGAGAAATCAAAGTGGCTTATCAACATTTGTGATAATATGATGTTTGATAGTGAGTATTGCCTTTAATGCACATCAATTAAAGGACTCATTTCTTATTTTCATTTGGTTCTATAAATTTCTCCCTAAGGTCCTTAATGATTGATGTTTACCAAACATTATTTAGGAGTATATTGGTCAAACCTAAGATACATGGTGAATGAGAAAATTTAATCCTTTACATCTTTAGGTTAGTCCAAATAATTCTTATTCTTTACAGGTGTGTTTTGATGTACTCATATATGTCCAAATTAGCAAATATGAGTTGTCTCTAGGTTCACAATAGCCTATTAAAAGTACACATAATTTTATAATTTTAATTTTCAAGGCCTAAAAAAATCTTAAAAAATGACCAATTGGTGTGTAAAAATGAGCAAATTATATACCAAATTGAAATTCATGAATTTAGGAACTTTTAAAACTAAAAACTAGCAGTAAAGGACCCTGGCATGTATCTCCACACACCACTTCTTCCTCTTCAAAGATAAAAAACAAAAATGGGGAGAAGGGGCTTATACTAGCCTACGTTGGCACGTATAGCCTGCACGTCACCCTAGGGACCACTCTCGGCCATGATGGCTTTACTATCCTTTCCCTCTCACATTCTTTTTTTTGTAGGTATCAAGTTTAGTCCAAAATATCTGGAGGTGATCTCCACACACTATAGTGAGAGAGAGAGAGGAAGTGTATCTTCTCCTTTAACCTTTGAAAAATTCCAAGCTTCTAGAAAGTCCACAATTTTTATTTTCAAAGGGGTTATTTTGAGAAGCCATAACTCTTTCATTTTTGGTCTAATTTATGCAAATTAAATGTCATTGGAAAGCTTGTAAAAAGACATATGGCTTGCATATATTTGTGGCTTAAGCAAGAAACCTCAAAAGTCAGCTAGTTGGCCATAATTTTTAAAAAATAAAATTCAAACCCCCTACTTCAAATTACCATATTTCTTCTATGCTTATCCATTTTGGACAAAATTAGTGGTGTTGAAAGCTTATTCAACAAGCTTGCCAACCCTATATAGCTTGCATCAAGTCATTGTCTATGGTGAAGTTGTCATATCTCAAAAGTTGGTAGTTTCAACACCACTCTTTTAAACTTTCAAGTTCAAATCTCTCTCTAATGGTTAATCCTCTTTCTACCATTTCTCTACCACAATATCACTACTATATAGGCTACCTATTGTACATGTTTGGTGGCCTAATTTTATCTATATTAAAATTTACCACTAAAGGGTTCAAAGGTTTCATCTCTTAATTTTATGCATATAAGATAATACTTAAAGAAATTTGCATGAAAATAATTCAATAAAAACATCCTAAAATCATGCGAGGGCAAATAATTAAAACAAACAAGCTTCAATACCAATGAAAAATTTTATGGATATAGGTACTTACTTGTCTATGGAAGGAGATCTACTCGAAACTTTGCCTTATGCAATTTTGAACGAAGTCATTAAGGAAATTCTAATATACTTTTCACAACAAATGCACCATCGCCATAGAGATTTCTATGTTCTGTATGTTGGTTTTTCTATAAAGAGTTCAATAGAGGAAGAATAGGAGAGTTTTGCATGTTAATCCTAAAAGTAACCATGCATTCAACTCATTGATTAGTTTCCCCATTCTTTTCAAAAAATAAAAATAACTCCTATTATTTAAAATTCAAAATTCAAAAATTCTAAATTCTAAATTGATAATTTAAAAATGAATTAATTTTGAATAAAACCTTAATTAATTAATTAATTAATTAATTTCCTTTTTAGGAAATTAGGTCGAGTCATGGGTTAACTAAGTTAACCCATTAAGACCGCCCTATTTTCCAGTAAGATCTTATACCAATTGGGAAGACTCTAACAAAAGTGATTTAATGAATTTTTATTCAAAAGATTCAACAACCTCTTTTAGCTCTTTTAGAAGAGAGGAATTTAGTTCTATTTAGTTACATTTCTAATTGGAAAGCTTATTGACTTCAAATGAAACAACAACAAACTAACTAACAATTAACCATTCACTCTAATAACACATAGCATATATATATATATACAATAACAAAAATGAAAGGTGGTGGCAACTAACTTACAATAATGGCATGAGAGTAAGCATTAACTTAATCATAGCAATTCTAGCACTCAATTCTAATAGATAGTAAATGCAAGATGAATTTTTGTTTGTGAATATTCCTAAAATGTTTTTAAATCCATAAATACATATGTAATTTTTTTTAAACTTTTGTTAGTTTTTACTTCATGAATGTCTGATTAGCTGTTTTTGATGAGTCCCAATTTGGTTCAATAATTAGTTAGGTTCTTTTTGTAATATTCTATATTTTATAAACTCATATATAGTCCTTAAAGAATGGAAAGGATTAAATAAAAAGGGTCATAGGAAGAGAAAAAGCTAGTTAGGGTTACAAGAACTAATTGAGCCAAATTGACAAAGAATTAGAGATTTAGAAAACATAAGAACTAGTTGAAGAAATGAATATTCTTCATCATAATATTATGAAATAAGGTTAGTAGATTAACCAGACGAGGTTGGTTTGACTAAATCCTTGATGGTGTACAGTTTAGGATCCTAAGCAACCATAACTTTAATTAGACTTTTCTAGATTATTTTAAGTCCCTGTAACCTCAAAGCATATAATTTTTAATGAAGAGAAAAGTCTAAATTTCAATGTAGGCTATTGTTTTTGAAAATATTGAAAAATGAGTTTAAATGGTAGAATTAAAGTGTAGGTGCAAAATTAGTATTTTTGAAAAGTTACAAAACCTTAGTTATATATTTGTGACACGCCACTCATCTCCCCCCTCCTCATGAAGAAGGAAGAAGGAGGAAAGAAGCCACATATAGGTAAGCAAACTTACTAAATTTGAATATGATGTTGTTATGAACTTTTTTCTACTCTTTCTCCTTTTTCTCATGGTAGTTTTGGTTTCTTAAAATGGTGGATTTTGTGGTTGGTGCCTTGGTGGAGAAGCTCTTTTAAGGAATCAAATTATACTAAAATAATCTTCATTAAGAGCACATTAAAGTAAGGTATGATTTAGGATAAAAAAATTTTGTATTCTTGGAACCCTAGCCATAGATGATTTCAGCCAAGAGAGAGAGTAAAGGAAAAAGGCTTGAGCTTGATGAAAACAAGGATTTTAAAGGGTGAATAATAAGGATATGCAAATAGAATTAATAAAAAACCAAAAAAATGGCATATAACTTCACCTAGGGCTTGGTTTTGGTTTTAAGAGATTTAAAACCCTAAGAGAGTTAGTAATCCCTTTAGTACCATAATTGAGTTAGAAATAAATTATGGAAATCCTAAAACCATCAAATTTCCTATGGAACAAACAACAATTCCACGAAAGGGACTATAGGCTATATCTTAACCAAGGGTTAAAGATCCTACCTAGGGAAGTTTTTAATTTGGTTTCATGATTTAAAAGGCTTAAATGAGAAATATAAAGGCCAAATGAACCATTAATTTAGAGAAAAGGATGATTTTTGATGATGTTGCAAATTTGGTACTATAAAAACCTAATTGACCCTAAAAATGGAATAGGTGATATGGTTAATGTAATAGTCGATTTTTAGAAAATTGAACTAAACTTAATAAAATAAGATAGAATCACACTAAAGCAATGCAAATTCAGACTAATTGAGATTAGAACGAGAATTTGAACATCTCAAAATGTGGATTAAAGTCTCAAAATAACCCAAAATCGGAGCCAAAATGGCTGAGCAAATTTAAAGAATAATGCAGTGGCATAATCATAATTTTGGGTAATTTTTTGAAAACTCAAAGGAAGAAGCTTTAATTGAAAAACAAAATGAGTTTTTTAGGATTCTTGGAGAGCCTAAAAACTATAGGAACCCCTAAAATGGTTAAAACCCTTCTAGTATGTGATTTTGGTTATCGGTTATCCAAAATTTTAACTGAATAATTCGATAAGGTTTTAAATTCAATTTGAGTGAAACCAAAGGAATTTTATGAATTAAAAGACCCAAATTTCATAATAGAAAAGATGGTTCTAAAAAAAGAGTTGAAATGAGCTTAAATAGAGAAAACCAAGATAAGGGACTAAACTGAAATATTGAAAAATGTCATAATTAAGCCTTCACCTTCTTAAATCATGTACCACTTCTGTCCATTCTTTTAACTGGCTTCCATTTGATCTAAAACAAACCTAAGGTAGTTTTAAGTGGCACACCAAAGGATGATCTAGGGAGGAAGAAACCAAGGCTTGAAAGTGTTAGATTTTGCTACTTTTTTATACTTCTTCCTTCACTAAACTTCTTTGTCTCTTTCTGCTCTCTCTTCTCATGGTTTTGGTGACTTAAATAGTGCTATTTTGTGGTTAGTTTAGTAGAGGGATAGGAGAATTTGAAGAAACTCTTGGAAGCTTAAAAAAACTCTCTTGATAAGCTTTGAAACAAGGTAAGAAACTGTGGCCCAACTTGCTTCTTCTTGGCTTCCTCTTGCTTGTGTATTTTGACTAGACCTAGGGACATATATAGGGAGGTTTATTTTGATCCAAACTTGATCAAAAATAGGGTTTTAAAGCATGAAAAACCATATGGATCAATTAGAACTCAAAAAGAATCTATAGATAACAAGTTATGGAAATTAAGGTTTTGATTGCACCTATGGATTTATGAAACTTTCTAATGATGATTTAATTTGTATAAGGGTATGTTTGAGTTTCTGAAAGACCTAGGAAGCTTCATGGATGTCAAATTCCATAGGAAAATCAATAAAACTCCATGGGCACCTAAATTGCTTTATGTCTCAACCAAGCATGAAAGAGAGTACCTAGGGAGAGTTTTCTTTGATTCTAATGATAGAAATGCTCTATAAATGAATAATAAATACCAAAGGAACTATTGGTTTAAATTTAGAAATCATATTTTAAAAGTTGGAAGTTTAGGGTTCTTTTAAACATAAAAAAGCAACTTGGCATTTGACTCCTTGTAATGAGTTTGTGATGACTCTAATGAGTTTAAATAGAGTCATGTGACTTAGATTTAGTGGGAAATTAGAGCCAAGATTATGAATTATATGTGTTTGTTCATTATGCCCTTGTATGGAAGTAGCTTGTGAAGAGTTTATGTAAGCCTAGTAATGGTTCCAATGATATGTTTATGTCTTGTTTGATATGTTTAGGCTAAGCAAAACAAGCCTCCTCCAAGTTTGTGTGTGAGGCCGAACCAAGAAGCTAGAGAACCAAGAGGGAAATTGTACTTCTTGACTTAAGGTAGCTCGTCATCCATTCTTATAAGCATTTATTGGTTGTTTGATTGTCATTGATTGCTTGTATGTATGTTTGAATCATGAAACATACCTATAGCTATTGGTTTGATGGTTTGGTACCATTATACTTCTTGATTTACATTTTGAATGTGAGATGGCTCTTGATGGGTGAGGTTATGCCAAAAGTTTCTTGAATTAGGTGAGGTAAAGCCAAAAATCCTTAAATAAGAGTGAGACAAGGCTAAAAGTCTCATAATATAAGTCAAGCTAAGTTAAAAGTCCTTAAAATGGATATGTCTAATCCAAAAGTCCCATATAATTGGGTGAAGCTAGACTAAAAGACCCTAGAGCATGTTCTTGACATTAATAAATCTTTATGAATTTTGTGAATATGTTTATGTTTGATATTTGGAAGCATTTGATGCATGCTTACTCTCTTTGATATGATAACATGCCATATATGCATTCTTTAAAAGATGAATGAGCTATTAGAATTCTTTGAATCTCACTCTCCCTTACTTTATGTCTAACCATATCTAGGTGATACTTATAAAACCAAAAATAAAGGCCAAGAAGCTTACGACTTATTACTTTGACAATAGAATAGGATTTTGGGTAAATTAATGTCAAAGTATGAATGTATATATTATTTATGAGATGTAAACCCTCATTCATGTGTAAAAGTATGTAAATATGTTATGTGACCCATATTTGAAACTAAATGTATGGTATCTTAAGTTTTTGACATCTTTGAGCCATTGAATGCATGTGTATATGATCAAGTGAGGGATTGGTTTTAAGTTCTATGATGATTTAGATATGTTGTGATGCTTCTATATACTGTATTTAAGGTTTTGGACATGTTTAAATGGTCACTTGCACAAGAAGAAGTCATTTTGCACCATTTGAACCTACTTGTGCATCATTTTGATCCATATTCTTCCTCTGAATCAAAACTAGATGAAATGAACGAATTTTGGCATGAACTTGGTAGCCATTTAGATGTCATTTAAAGCTTTTCATAGAGTTAAAGAACATAATTTTTGAAACTCTATAGAATTTATTATAATTTTTCAAAATAAGCTAAAATTAGTAGAAACTGTCAGTGTATTGTTCATTTGGTCAGTCTAGTATTTGGTGTCTTTGAGGGGCCAAATGAAGTTGAATACTCATAAAATTTTACAGATATATATTTGGCATCATAAGTTTTCAGAGCCACTAATTTAGAGCTCTGTAGTGTGAAATATAAATTTTTAAAGTTCTAAGCTACACTAATGCGAGATTCTGACCTAGCTACTATTCTATTAGAATTTCATAGGCCAAATGACATTGTCTTGGTCTAAAATTTTTCCAGTAGCTAGATGATGTCTTAAGCTTTCCAAAGAGTCCTAATTTGCATGATTTGGAATTTTCTAACACAATTTATGAATTTTTAAATATAGTGACAGAATATGGAATTGCATGGAAGCTTATAAATTTGGCTAGTCGTGGTGTGTATACTCCAAATCCGAATTCCATGCTTCATTTTGTGATATTTCTGTATGAATAAGTGTAATAAGGATGGAAGATGAGTTTGGAAAGTTGAAATGGTCCATTTAATAAAAAATAAATTAATTTGACATTTAACATTGGTAAAATCCGCTGCTAAAAGTGTTGAAATTGACAAAAAGGATGATTTAGGCACTTTGTGAAGTAAATTAAGTGCTACCTTAACATGGTATTATAGTTAATCTTTTAGACTTGTTCTAACTACAAAAAATGAGCAAATTGAGATAGATGAATGATCGAATTGCTACATGAAATGTGGCAAATGGAATGGGGCATTTTAGAACACTTAAATTAACCAAATCCACACTTAAATACCTAAATATGCACATAAATGCTAAATAGGGTTGAATATTTCTTAATTGATTATTTTATATTTCAATTGATGTATTTATACCAAGCAAGTAGGACCACATCAAAGTGTGTGTGTGAAGCTATGGAATCAAGAAAAGGGGACAAAAGGATTTGATTGATTTTTGCTTAATAAGGTAGCTTTTCCCTTATTCTTATATGTATGGTTGGTTTGCTTAAGTCCTTAGTTGTTTGTGTGTATTGTTTGCAATGAATTGACTTGTTGATTGTTAAATGGAATATGAAATTGCATGATACATATTTACATTTGTGAGTAGGGCGGCTTTTTGATAGGTGAGGTTAGGGAAATGAGCTTGGGATTGCTCTACCTCTAGCTAAAAGTCCCTTAAAAGCATAGATTTACTCTTACTTGAGTATGAAACTCCTAGAGCATGGATTGGCTATAATTGCATAATATTCATGCTTGCTTTCATGTGTTTGACTTAATCATATGTGTGTTTGAATGTTGGTTTAGCTATTGTGATCCTTTAAATTTTATATTTCCTAATCTCCACTAACTATGATTAGGTGATATGCAAAGCAAGGGTAAGGAAGAGCAAAATGGAGATAATTACATCAAGAGAGTGGCCTAGACTATGATATTACATATATATTTATGTAAACTTATATTTTGGTGCAAAGGAATGCAAACATATTTTTTCACGACCCACAGACTTAGTATGTCGGATCAAAAGATAACTAATCCCCTTACCATTACCAAGGGTATTATCTCTGACTTTTGTAGAAATTTCGGCAGAGTCCCCTCTATAATTTGGACCTCCCGACATTTCTACAATCAGCCAATTCAACAATACACTGAAAATATATATCAAAATATAGACATCTAGGGAGGGGAATGTCCTAACTATGATTCAGTGGAGCCACATTTACATTGTTCAGAATAACAAAATTCATAACACAAAATACACCCACATGAACAATTGTGGGTTTGCCAAAGGAATTTGCAGGAGATCTACAGATAGTTGGCCACTCAGGGTAGGCCAGGATTTTCAACGCTCTCTGAAAATAAATTTAAGAAAGAGTGAGTTTGAAACTCAGTGAATAAATAATGCCGACCCTTAAAATAATCTTAAGGGCAAGGCCCGTAAAATATCTATATGTATATATTCGTCATGCGCAAAACAAACCTCAAGCAGGTCGTTTTCAAAAAAACAAAATGCATCAGAAGTATCTAAGCAGAATCAAATTTAAACAGACGCAGAGCACACAGCTCGCGGGAAGAATAACCACAGACGCAAAGCACTTGGCTTGCGAAATAAAATAACTCCACATGTGGTAGCTACCCACACGGGGCTAGCAAAACCCCTGCTAGCTGAGGTTCAGATCATGGTGCACCAAGGCTAACAACTACTGCTGTTAGCTACAGAATTCTGAGTAGATAACTTCTTAAATTTAATACAAATTCTCAAATCACATTTCAGATTTAATACATTTCTCAAATCACATTTCAGACGGAGTACTTTCCATATCAGTTTATATCAAAGTTGCCAAATTCATTCCACAGGCATCAATTTGCAGAAATCTCATGTTTAAATCAGTTTTCAGTAAAATATGCATATAACAAAACATTTATCGAAATGTTAAAACACTGCAAGAAAACTTAGTAATAAATGAGAAATAGGGTTTACTCACAGTCCGCATTACTTACTCACCTCCTAGGATAATATCAATTCCCTGCCCAGTTCTCAGCTCTAACTCAATCTCCCGAGTACCCTACAATACCCATCACCAGATTTTTAAGTGTGAATAACTAGCAAGATTGTCTCATTAACTTAGGCTATCTAACATTAATGTCTATTCTTCATTATATGTAACAATCGGGAAAAAGAAAAGGAAAAGAAAATGAAAGTTAGAAATTTCGAAGTTCAGAAATTTTGCCAAGTCCTCTCGCAACAGCGAGAAACAGTCTCACTACTGCGAGAGAGCTAGTTCGCAACGGCGAAGGCGATTATCGCTATAGCGAGTGCTGGCGGCAGCCCATACAAAAACCAGGGAGTCGCTCGCCGTAGCGTACGCCATAGCGAAAATGAAGTCTGGAACTAACGCGATCTCGCCATAGCGAGTGGTAAATCTCGCCATAGCGAAGTGTACTGACGCGATCTCGCCGTAGCGAAGGCTGCACTTCGCTATAGCGAAATATGAGAGAGGGATGAGAGAGAGATGAGAGAGAGAGAGCATAATCTGAAAGAAGGAAGGTGGTAACACTTTGAAGCTTAAGGGGAATCCATTTGCTCTAACCCACTCATCTCCTTGCACCCTTCTCTTTTCTTTCCACTCACCTTTCCATATCAATTTATCAGACATACAGAGACACCTCACAGAACAGAAAAACAGGGGAAGGAAAACTCGGTGAAGTGGAACCAGCAGAAACAATACTTACAGTAACAAACTCTAGACCTGGAACAAGGCTTGGTTCTGGCGTTACTTTTCCCCAACCCACAGCAGCAAAATTCGAACCAGAAAACAGAAGGAGATGAATCCAGCAGAAATGGCGAGAAAACAGAGGAGAGAAGATGAAGCTTTGGTTCAGCAGGTTTTGCTCCTTTTATCTGACCGAAGAGACAGGAATTTAATGCTGCAGAAGGCAGGAAGTAGTTTACGTTAAAGACCAGCTAAAATGAGGGAGAGAAGGGGCATTTCGAAAATTTGCAGAAGAAAGCCAGAGTTCTACGTGGCTGCATCAGCTTCTCCCTTTGAAAAGTCAACTTTCATGCATATTACAAACTCATGCACGTCGGGTCTTACATATTTAAAAGTGTTCGACCACAATTGTAGAGCTATTAGATGTATGTATGAGATGATAGAACAAGATTTAGTGTATGGATACCTATATGCCTTATGTCACACCATATCAAGTCATACCGAGATATTTCTCAAATAATATCAATAATGACATAAAACAATCATTTTCATGAAATTTACCCTCTTAAAAGCAGAAATGATTATTATTAAAGGCCAAAATAATTTAATCTTTAGATAAATTGACCATATGGCCTTACTAACATCATCTTCCATCCATAACACTCTTAATGGACTGTAAATATCACATTCGAAGCTTGCATGTCAGGTCTAAACTATTTATACCCAATTTCATACCATACATATATCAACACATTATACAAGAAGACTTTATATTTACTAGTAAAAACCTTGTCGACAAGGTTTAGGAATTTACATTACAGAATACAGGATCTTGTCAATAAGATCTTGGACTTTATCTGCAAGATGTTACCTAAGCTTTCAAATCAATATGGTTTAATGCCAAACTTATTTTTAATAAATTCTAACTAACTCATATGCAAAATTCACATGATTTTCAAGCAAGATTCACATGAGTTTTAAGAAAGGTTCACTTTTTCCATAAGTTTTCAACATTTAGTTTAGGCCATTTTGGGTTCATTTTGAGCTATAGGAGTCCCCTAACTTTAAATTTTCCTTTTCTTAATTCATTTCTATCCATAATATACTCAATCATATCAGAAACAATCCAAAGTGAAGCCTCCAACATGGTTCAAGAACCATTTCTGACGAATATGGAGCCAAAAACTAGAAAATCACAAGTTAATCTCGAGTTCTAGTAGTAGCTTTCTAATATAAACTTTGAAAAATCATAACTAATTATAAAAAAATTGAAATCAAGCATATGATAGCTTTTTGGAAAGCTCTAGATGTCAACTAAAGGGAAAAATAATTCCAAACCAATTCAAAAAGCCTTTGGATCTCAAAAACTAATAGAACACTACTACCAGTTTGGAACTCATTTTGTAGCAAACCAGAAAATTCAAAATTTTGCTTCTCTCCCTACAGAGCTCCAAATGAGGTGATCTTGGTAGTGTGAAAAGCTTATGATACCAACTACATGTCTATAAAATTTTATAAGTATTGGAATTCATTTAGTACTCCAAAAACACCAAAAACTAAACTATCCAAAAGCAGAGTATCATGACAGTTTTAGCATAATTTGGCTAATTTTAAAAAATCATAAAATATTTCACAAAGCTCCAAAAATTATAATCTTTGGTGCTATGAAACACTCTCAATGAGATCTATATCTCTACCAAATTTCATGTCAAAACTCATTCATTTGTTCTAGTTTTAGCTCAGGAAAAAAATATGACTTAAAATAGAAACTATATGGTTCCAAATGGTACCAAATGGCTCTCAACTTGAGCCATGATTTGAGTAAGTCCAAAAGCTTAAACATAGTATGTAGAAGCATCATAATAGGTCTAAAATCTCATAGAACTCAAATTCACTATTCTGCTTGTATAAATATACATAGACATCATGGGTCAAGGACGTCCAAAATACACATTCTCATACATTTCATTCCAAATTTGGTTCATATAATATATTTATAGGCTTTTACATATGCTCAAGGGTTTGCATCTCATAAATAACTTATATATACATACTTTGACATCAATTTGCATAAAAAATTATTCTATTGTCAAAGTATTACAATTCACACTCTTTGACTTCTATTCATTGCTCCTTCGGCTTCACCTAGACAAAGTTAGATGGAAAATAAGGGAGAGTGAAATTCAAAGAATCCCAATAGTTCTATCACCCTTTCAAGCAAGCATACATGGCATATAATTATGTCAAAGAATACAAGTATACACTAAATACTTTTAACAACCATTCAAATCATGTTTTCAAGATTACATAAACATGTCAAGATCAAATCCAAGGTCTAGGAGCTTTTGGTCTAGCCTCACCCTATGATTTGAGACTTTTGGATTAGCCTCATCCATTTTTTAAGGACTTTTGACTTAGTTTCACTATTTCAAAAGACTTTTGGCCTTGTCTCACCCATTCGTAAGGACTTTTGGCTTCACCTTACCCATTCCAAGGGACTTTTGGCATAACGTCACCTATAAAGAGCAATTTCACAATCAAACTCAATTCAAGAAATATATTGGTACCAAAACATCAATTCAATAGCTATAGACATGTCTCATGGCTCAAACATATATACAAGCATTCAATGACAATCACATGACTAAAAAATGTATACAAGAAAGGATGGAGAGCTATCTTTCTTAAGAAGCACAACTTTTCTCCCTTGGATTCCCACTTTTCTCTTTTAACCTCACAACCATACTTGGGAGAGACTTGATTTACTTAGCCTAGATACATTAAACAACACACAAACAAATTAATGGAACCATCTCTAGTCTCTTAAAATCTCTATATAAGCTATATCTAACTTATGCCATCATTATGGTTCCATATAAGAGCACAATGAAGCAACTCATATAATTCAAGATTATGGCTCCAATTTCTCACTCAATCTAAGTCACATGACTCCATTTAAACTCTTTAGAGTCACCACCTACTCAATTCCATGAGCCAATTACTAAGTTACTTCTTTATATCTACAAAAGGAACCTAAACTCTCATCTTTCAAGCTATAGTTTCTAAATTCAAACCAATAATTCCTTTAGTATTTATTATTCATTTCTAGGCCATTTGTATAATTGGAATCAAAGAAAACTCCCTTAAGGTACTGGTTCTCTCTCTTGGCCAAGATGCTCACATACTTAGGAAGCCCATAGAGTTTTCTTAGTTTTCCTAGGGAATTTGCCATCTATAAAGCTTTTTAGATGTCTTAAGAATTCAAACATACACTTAGACAATCTAAATCATCATTAGAAAGCTTCATAATTTCTTAGGTGTGTAATAGCTAGAATTTCTGAATTTTTGAAAATTTTTTAAGTCTGTTGGCTATAGTCCTACTATAGCGAATATACCTATTCGTTATAGTGAGAATGCTTCTAGTTATAGCGAGTTCGGGCATCCTATACAAAAACTAGGGAGTTTCTCATAATAGCATGCATTGTAGCGAGAATAGGGGTCTGAGATTGATACATGCTCGCCGTAGCGAGGGTTATTTTTCGCTATAGCGAGGGTGGGTCTGGAAAAGCATGAAAAAGTATATTTTTACTTTTTAAGGATTCAAGAAGCTCTCATTTTCTTCTAACCGACTTGTCCTTCAACCAAAACAAAGAAAATGGCTAGAGAGAGAGAAAGAGAGACCAAGAGAAGCTAAGAGAGAAAGAAGGAAACCAAGGAAAAGGTAAGAAAAACTTGAGATTTCCATATCTCTCCTTCTTAAAATTTTGTTCTTCTCTTTTTGCCCTCCCTTTTTATAGTTTTGGTTGTTGAATTAGCTTGGTTTTGAGCTTGGTTCAAAAAAGGGAGAGTGGAGAATTAAGGAGAAGGTGAAGGCAAAAGAAAACCACTTTTGAAAAAGGCTGAAACTCAAGGTAGATGCTCATATATCTTTGTTTCTTCTTCTTTACTCCTTATGTATGTTAGTTCTACCAACTTGAGAGCTTGAGAGAGGAAGGAAGTCTGATCTAGAACAAATAAGAAACCTTTGAATTAGAGTGTAGGGAGTTGAGAAATGCAAAAGAATTAGGAGAAGGGCTAGTAAAAATTCAAGAGGAAGAAACTAGGGATTCTTTAATACTTTGTAAAGTTTATTTTGATGTAAGAATCCCCTAGCCTTTGAGAGTATTTGCTTGAGTTCTAAAAAAGTAATTACATGCTATTTGTGTATCTAAGCCAAAGAGATCAAGCTTTATCTAGTTGTGATTGTAAGACCAAGAAAGGAGAAGAGAAGTTGAAAGGGAAGGCTTGTTGGCTTGTAAGGTAGCTCTTCACTCTTTCTTGTTACATTCTTGGATGTATAATAGTCATTGTATGCTTGTGTATGTGCTTGTATTATGAGACATGTCATTTGATGTTGCCTTGATCATTGATACTAATATACTTATGTTTTGGATTGTGAAAATTACTCGGGTGAGGTAGTGCCAAAAGTCCCTAGGAATAAGTGAGACAAGGCAAAAAATCTCATGGATTAGTGAGGCCAAGTCAAAAGTCCCTAGACCAAGGGTGAAACTAATTCAAAAGTCTCTAAAATAGGATGAGGCTAGACCAAAAGTCCCTAGAGCTCATTCTTAACATTTATATGATATTCATGGCATGTACATCATATGTTGTATGATTATGAATAGTTAGATACCTACTTGCATGTTTTGACTTACTTATATGCCTTGATTGCCTCTTTGAATAAGTGCATAAACTATTGAGATTCTATAAATCTCATCCCCTTCCCTCTCCCATTTCATGTGGTTCAGGTGGAGCTCAAAAGCCAAAAAACGGAGGCCATGAGGCATAGATGGCCATCTCTTGACACTTTTGCACACTTATACATAGTTTGATGTATAGGAAAACCAAAGTGCTAATGTATAAATATTCTTTTTTAGATGTAAATATTTAAGTAAGTGTAAAAGTATGTATAAATGATGTGTGAACTATGTATAGAACTCAAATAATGAAAATATGGGATTAGGCCCCTTAGTGGCTTATTTGTAATAGTACATTTTTGCCTGTAGCATAATGAATTTAAGATGTGCGATGGTTTGGACCACTTGTACAATTCATATATGCTGTGTGCATGCTTTAAAACTTACGCAAGAGGTGCTAGAACATGTAGGAGGCTATTTAGACTCACTTTGAACCATGTATGGGGACAAATTTGCCAAATTCATGAGCTTTGTCAAGATATGACCAAATGAGCTCCTCTTGATTTGAATTTGGCATGCATCTAAAGTTTGTTGAGAGCTTCTTAGGAAGATAAAATTCAAAATATTTAAAGGTCTAAAAAATATTTAGCGAATTGTTGAAGTTGGAGAATTTTCTGATTTTAGTTAGTATCCAGTGTTGATGGGTTCGAAAATAAATTTATATCATTCATAAAGCAAACAGTGTCCAATTGTCATGAAATTTTATGGGCATAAACTAGACATCCACAATTACCTATACCACTAGAAGCACCTCAATTGGAGGTCTGTAGAGAGAGAAATAACTTTCTGAAGTTTTGTATCACTATCAAGAAAGCTAGTCGACTTTCATTATTGTTCTATCTATTTTTGAAGTTCAAAGGCTACTAAAATGATCTGGACTTATTTTTTCCCTCTAGTTATCCAAATTAGTATAGTTTGTCCAAATTGGATTTTTGCAAAATTAGTTATGAATTTTTAAAGTTCATGACAATAATCTGTATCAGTACTAGGAACAACCAGACCTTTGTACCTTTTTCGATGTCAAACATGGTCCAAATGCTAAGATTGTGGTTTGAAATTATTTTTAGTTAATATCCAGAGATTTTCAGAAAGTTATGGCTTGCTTGATTCTCATTTTTTTAGAATTAATTATGATTTTTCGAAATTAGAGCAAAAAATTTGACTTTTAGGCCTATTTTGAGAAATTGCATTTTCTAGTTTTTGGCTTCATATCCGTGGTTCATAGGTTGTTTTATACTATGTATAGGTTGCATGAATGGAGTTTGAGTAGAGAATGTGATTGATGGATTCATGGTACCCATGGGACAAAGTATGACTATTTAAACTCTGACTTAAAGCATTAAAATGCTGCAGTTTTGGTCCTTTTCTTTGGAAATCGAATCAAGTTTAAGTAATAGATAACACGGTTAATACATTATGGTGTTACAAGGTGCAAGCAAATTCCTAATCTCTATAACTTGTTATCTATAGCCTCTTTTTGAGTTCTATTGCTTCCATATTAATCTCTACACTCTAAAACCCTTGTTCCTATTATGATTTCATAAAAAATCAGCTCTCTCTAAATTGCTCTAAGTCTGGTCGAGCCTATGGAGTAATAAGGAACCAAGGAAATGTTTCTCCCATACCATGAGTTATACATCAAATGGAAAGACTCTTTATGGTGGTTATTTTGATGTATTTGGTTCCTTGTTAAAAGCTCTTTCCTCCATGGGTTCAGACCAAAACTCCATCTTTTTAGAATATAAAAACCATAAAAAGAGAAAGAAAAAGAAGGGGAAAAATATTAACAAAGACAAGATAGGCGAAATTACATGAAAAATTACCCATATAAGGCTCCCTTTCCCTTGCTTCTTCCTCCTCCTTTCTCATGCCTAAATTTCTATTCTAGAGTTAGAGAAGGTCGGTTATGGGATAAAGAAGGTGTGCTAGTCTAATATGGAAAGGAAAAAGTGACTTTATAACATTTTTTAAAATGCCCATTATGCCCCTCTACTTCATTTTCTCCATTTGGGCTCGTTTTTACTCATTTTTTAGAACCGTCTTTTTCATATGAAAATTTAGGTCTTTTAATTCATAAAATGCCTTTGGTTCCATCCAAATTATATTCAAAACCTTATCGAACCTTTTGGTCAAACTTTCAGTCAACTATTTGCCAAAAATGCACACCGGGAGGGTTTTAACCATTATGATGGTTCCTATAGTTTTTTGAGCTTCTGAGAACCTTAAAAAATTTTATTTTTCCATTTAAAACTCCTTCTTTATTTTTTTAAAGAATTGCCCAAAATTACGATTTTTCCACTGACTCTTATATCTTCCTGTTTGGCCATTTTAGCTCCGATTCTAGGCTATTATGAGGCTTTAACCCACATTTTTAGATGGTTTAATTAACATCCAAGTCTCAGTTAGCCTCATTTCACTTACTCTGGGGTCCTTATTCATTAATCACATGCTTTTGGTTTCGCTCTATTGTAGTTCACATTGGCCTTCATTAGGCACATGACCCCCTGTAAGTAATTTATTCTACTCTTTAAGAATGATTTTGGATTTTCAAACCATAAGATATTAGAACTTACATGCATTTTACATGTGAGATAGTGAATTTTTGGTACAAGGCAAATTTTATGTAATGACTCATTGCTACATGATATATATATATATATTGAAATTTGCACATGATGAGAAATAACATTTTAAAGCTTATTTGATACTAATTATAATACAATTTTGACCATTTGAATCATAAAATATCTTTTCACCTTTGATTACCTTAATGTTTGAGTTTAGGGTTAAAATTTGGTGAGCATTAAGAACATTTGTAGCTTTCTATAGTGTCAAAGATCATAATTTTTAGAGCTCTATAGGATATTTAGTAAATTTTCAAAGTTGGCCTTAAAAAGCTATCATGGCTTGTTATTCTTCACTCTGATATAGCCTTAAATTTTACACTTTTTAAGGGACCGAATGGACTGATTTTGACTTAAAATTTTTATAGTAGAAGGTTCATATCATAAGCTTTCTAAAGATACCTAATTTACATTAATCAGGATATGTATTTCAAGTTAAGAATTATTAAAATTTGAGCTCCATTATGTGTTTTATAGTCAAAATGAGCATATGACTAATTCTATAATCTTTACCTACATGTTACTTTGGATGGAATAAGATGTTTAAGCATGAATTTGAGTTGAAATGATGAAAACCCATATTTAAGCATTTTAGAGCCATTTGATGCTTTTAGTAGTTAAGATTTTTGGTATTAAAGATTTGGTTACCATTATTTTGCCATAAATGGACTTATACGTATAAAAAGAATATTTTTTTCCTCAGAAAAAAAAAGCTGAATAAATAATTGGAAAGCAGTAGAACCCATTTAGTGTAACAACCGGGAAAAAGAAAAGAAAAGGGGAAAAGAAAGAAAGTGAAAGCTGGAAATTTTCGGAATTTAGAATTTCTGTCAAGCCCTCTCGCAATAGCGAGAAATGGTCTCGCTACAGCGAGAGAGCTAGTTCGCAATAGTGAAGGCGATTCTAGCTCTAGCGAGTGCTGGCAGTAGCCCATACAAAAACCAGGGAGTTGCTCGCCGTAGCGTGCGCCATAGCGAGAGTGAAGTCTGGAACTAACGTGATTTCACCATAGCGAATGGTAAATCTCGCCATAGCGAAGGGAACTGACACGAGCTCGCCGTAGCGAAGGTTACACCTCGCCATAGCGAAGCCAGATTACACGAGCTCGCTATAGCGAAGGTTAGTTTTCACCGTAGCGAGAGTCAGTCCGGAAGAGAGTAAATAGCGAGAATCAGACTTCATTAAACGCCCAAACTCATTTCTTCTCTCATATCTGCCCTAAGCTTCGACCCAAAGAGAGAAAAGAGGCAAGGAGAGTGTGAGAGATCAAGAGAAGGAGGAAAATCAAGGGAAAAGTAAGGTAACTTCTCCCATTTCTCTCTGGAACTCTGATCCCTTCCCTTTGCCCTCTCTTTCTGCGGTTTTATTTGTGAAAATGGACGGATTTTAGGCATGGGTCAGAAGAGGGAAAGTGGAAAACTCTTTTGCATCCTTGTGTTTTCTTTGAAAATGAGGTTTTCTACTACCATGGGAGCTTGAAAGAGAGAAAGGGGTAATGGCATTCTAGAGAGAGAACCCTAGGCTTGTATGTGATAGAAGGGTTGCTCTAAATTAAAGTATAAGAGAGTAATTGCATGCTTTTGTGTGTCTAGGCTCAAGTGAAGCACCTTCATCAAGGTGTGATTATGGACCTAAGGAGGGAAAGGAGAAATTGAAAGGAAAAGCTAGTATTGGTTTTGGCTCCAAAGGTAGCTCTCTCTTTCACTCTTTCTTGTTGCATTATTGGATATGATAGTCATTGTATGATTATGTATATGCTTGTTGTATGGAATATGCCATATGCTATTACTTTGATGCATTGATGCCAATATGCTCGTGTGTTGAATTGTGAGAATTGCTCGGGTGAGGTAGTGCCGAAAGTCCCTTGAGATGGGTGAGGTGAAGCCGAAAGTCCCTTGAGATAGGTGAGACAAGGCCAAAAGTCTCAAACGAGTGAGGCCAAGTCAAAAGTCCTTAAACTTGGGTGAGGCCATCCAAAAGTCCCTAGACTCGGGTGAGGCTAGACCAAAAGTCCCTGGAGCCCATTTTTGGCATTGTGGTGATTTCCATAGCATGTACATTGTGTGTAGGTTGATTGAGAATGGCTAAGTGCTTATTCACATACTTTGACTTGTTATATGCCTTGATTGCTTACTTGATTGAGTGCATGAGCTACTGAGATTCCCTGAATCTCACCCCTTTTCCCCTCCCAACTAATATGCTAGGTGGAGCTCAAGGAGAACCAAGCACACACCAAGGAGCCTAGGAGTATGTATAGGAAAATGTTAGTTTTATTTTGATCATTTTAATGTAAAGTGGTGCCAAATGAAGATGTGCCCACTATTTTTGAGATGTAAAGTTTGTAACACATGTATAAATATGAAAGGATGATGTATGAACTATGTTATTAGCCAAAGTAATAGAAATGTGGGTTTTACCCCTTTTGATGCATGAATGAGATAGTGTATATTTGGCCGTAGCATAACGAGATTTGAATGTATGATGATTTGGACCACATGGACTTGTTAGATAGACTATTTTTATGCTTTTAAACTTGTCCATGAGTGGCTAGAGTGTGAGAGAGGCTATGTGGACCCGTTTTGGACCTTTGGGGTGCCAAAATCGGTGTTTTTGAGAGCTACGTCAAAGTATGACCGAATGAGTTCCATTTGCCATGAAAATTGGCATGCCTCTAGAGTGTATAGAAAGCTTCTTGAGAAGCTAAAGTGGGTAATTTTCGGAGGTCTAGAGAATATTTGGGGAATTGTTGAATTTGAGAAAATTCAAGGGATTGGTCATGTACTGTTCATACAACCAGAAAATGAAATCTGTGGCATTCTTAGACCAAATGGATTCCAAATGTGGTGATATTTTATACACATAAACTAGACCACTACAGTGACTTATAGGAACTAGAATCACCCAAATCGGAGGTCTGTAGAGAGAGATTGAACCGACTGAAGTTCTGTATCAGCATCAGGGAGCTTTCCTGACCCCCGTCACTGTTCCATCGATTTTCGGGGTGTAGGGGCTACTGAACTGATCTGGACTTATTTTTTTCCTCTAGTGGACATCTGTAGCTTTCTAAATTGGTATAATATGCCCAGATTTGATTTTTTTGGATTTAGTTATGAATTTTTGAAAGTCATGACAGAAAGCTGCACCAGAAACAGTGACAGCTGGACCTCCTTCCCATTTTCAATGTCAAGCATGGTCCAAACGCTATTTTTGTGGTTGGGAATTATTTTTATTGTAAAGTTAACACTCAGAGCTTTCCAGAGAGCTAAGGTTTACTAGATTCCTATTTTTCTACAATTAATTATGATTTTCCAAAGTTAGAGCCAAAAGATGACTTTTGGGCCCAAGTGAGAAAATGTAATTTTTCTGGTTTTTGGCTCTATACCCGTGGCTTATGGTTTGTTTTATGCTATGTATGAGTCGTATGTATGGAGTTTGAGTAGAGGATGCTTGAGGCGGGTTCACAGGACCCACGGGGTAAAAGATGAGTATATGAAACCCCGGTTCATAGCATGCAAATGCCACGGAAGAGTAGTGATTCTTTGGAAATCATGTGGAACCGAGCCCAGTGAGTGGCTAGGTAGCGGTAGTAGATTAAGGTGTCGCATTTAGATCTAACACTATGACGAGAGTGATATGTCAGCCATATTATCTTTAACTTAAAGGCATGGGGACCATGTTCTTTTGAGGGCTTTGATTTAAATAATAAAAAGCATGATTAGATCCAACTGGAGGAAGAACTTGTACTTTTGCTATTTGGGAACATACTCATCTATTCAAAATTACAAAACATTTGATCTAATCTTTACAGTATCTATTAATTTGGCCTACTATAGGTCAAAGAGCACCAAATTCTAGAGCTATAGTTATATCAATAAATGTTGACTACGATAGGCTTAATTTCTCATATAAACCCAAGGTTTAATTTGATTGAAATTCCTAAAGCACTTCCAATCTCCATTAATCAATTTATTATAGTTAAGGAAAAACTCCCAAAATACATGTTATTGGTTCAATTTTGGAGGGACATAAACTCTAGTTATAACTTCTATGCACTTTTCAATTTCCGTGGAAATTTCATGAGATCTTAGTTATGTCAGTATAATATAGGTCATTCTAGAGCATACATTATCCTTTCTTTATCCCCATATTTCGAACATGTAAAATACTTAACATTGCTAGTATTAATTAGTAACCACTTTTGTGTTTGTTGAATTAATTAAAAAAATAATTAAATAATTATTTTCTAAAATTAAAGATTTAGTTTGAATATAATTTAAAAGAGATTACATGAATCTAAAAAACCACGTCATATAACTTTGATTAAAAAAATAAAGAAATTTCATGATGATGAATAAATTATAGTAGCATTTATTACTATTTTTTAAAAATCTGAAAATTGATCAACTTGAGATATTAAGGTAATTATATTTCCTCCACTTTGAAATAGGTATACATTTGATTTTTTTTTTTCACAAGAGATGATTATCTTTACAAAAATTAGTATGGATAAGTTGTACCAACCTAATATGTAATACCATAGCTATCTTAGTTAGCCTCCTTACATACTTAAGTCTTATACATAGATTTTTCCAAGAAAACAAAGAAAATAATACAATTTAATTGTGTTATGTCTTTGTGGGCCTTGGGGACTCTCTCATATCATTCTCAATTTTGATTACACCAATACAAATCAAAATCATCTCAAAACATTGCAAAAAACCTGAGCTTACATCAAGCATACATAAATATTAATGGTTCTGCCTCGGGTTCAGTTTGCAGATTCTGTGTATCAACTGTGACAATTCGTAATTAATTTCAGAAAAATTGAAATCAAGCATACTATGGCATTATGGAAAGCTTCTACTTTATGCTAAAAATATGTAAAGGCCATAAAACATAACACAGAAGACATGTGACATTTGAAAATGTGCAGAGGTCTGGTTGGCCCCTGGTGCTGTCACAACTTTCTGCTACAAATTTCAAAAATATTTCGTTAATTTCATAAAAATCTAATCCATATAAATAATACCAATCTAGAAAGCTAAAAATGTTAGCTTTATGGTAAAAATAAATTTAGACAAAAAAAAAAATTCATTTAGCTACTAAAATTCAATGGAATAGTGATCAAGGTCGTGCTACACTACTGTTGCTATTCTAGAATTTAAAAAACTCATAACTCTTAGCTCAGACCTCCAAATGAGATACTTCTAGTTGCTACAATTTATTATGAATGTCTAGTTTTTTTTTTTATAAAATTTTGTAACCATTGGACTACGTTTGCCCTTCTGATGACTCAATTTCACAACTGGCCAAATGAACAGTGATTCTACATATATGAAATTCTGATATCAATTTTGAAAAATCATAAAAAATTCTACAGACCTCCAAATGACCTGGTCTTTAGTGTCCCAAAATGCTCTAGGCATGATTTAATTGCATGCCAAATTTTAAGTCAAGAAGAGGTCATTTGGTCAGACTTTACTATAGCTCAACATTATGACACTTTTGGCTCCAACAAAGGGGCAAATTTGATCCAAATGAGCCACACATTATTCCACACCCATTTGAGCAACTTTGGAAGCATAAATATAGCATAAATAAGTATCTTATAAGGTCTGAACTATCATGTAACTCAAATTCATCATGACACATCTATAATCATACATGCACAAGTGGGCTCTCAAGTGGTCAAGTTGCACATTTCCATTCATTTAGCTCTATTCTTCATACATAAACTATCTTTACATAGTTTTATACTTGTTCAAAGTTTCATGGCTTAAAAATAACATATACATATATACTTTGATATTCTAGTATATCAAAAATAGCAAGATTTGCCAAGAGATAAATATTTAAACTCTTTAGCTTCCATCCTTTGGATCTTGAACTCCACTTAGCTCATATAAGATGAGAGAAAGGAGGGGGTGAGATTCATTGAATCTTAATAGCTCATACACCTATTCAAGAACATTTTCAAGGCATATAACATGTCAAGGGTACAAGTATGCAACTAATCAATTTATGAAGCATTCAACTTTCACATTTTTATGTTATAAACTCATGTCAAGCATAAGAATGAGCTTTAGAAACTTTTGGTTTGGGCTCACCCCATTTCTAGGACTTTTGGATTTGTCTCACTTTTGGTTTAGGGACTTTTAACTTAGTCTCACTCATCCAAGGGACTCTTGGCTTTGTCTCACCTATGCTATAAGACTTTTGGCATCTCCTCACCCATATTAAGGGATTTTTGGCACTATCTCACCCTTATGAGCCATTTCCACAATTCAAAGATCTTCAAGAAGGCATATTGGTACCAAAATAACAACATAGCATCAAGTGGCATGTCTCAAAAATATAAATATACACACAAGCACACAATGACACATATGCAATAAGAAATGCAACAAGAAAAGGTGGAGAGCTATCTTGGTGAAAATTCAAGCTTTACTTCCAAGTCTTCTCCTTCTTGGTTCTCCCTTCCTCAAACAATTCAAACTCCCCCTCTAAATTCTAGACTAAAAACAGAACCAACCATTACAAGAAAGCCATAGAAAGAGGGCATAGAAGGAGGGGAGCAAGAGTTGTAACACCATAATATATTAACTCCTTCTAGCCTCTCTCTGGGCTCAATTCCATATGATTTCCAAAGAAACAGTACCAACCGTGGCATTTTCATGCTATAAAATAGGGTTTCAAACACTCATCTTTTGCCCTGTGGGTCCTGTGAACCCATCATTCACATTCCCTACTCAAACTCCATTTATACAACTCATACATAGCATAAAAAAAGCCATAAGCCACGGGTATGGAACCAAAAACCAGAAAAATGCCATTTCTCAAACGGACCCAAAAGTCAGATTTTGGCTCTAACTTTGGAAAATCATAACTAATTATAGAAAAATGAGAATCTATCAAAACATAGCTTTCTAGAAATCTCTAAGTGTTGTCTTTACACTAAAAATAATTCCCGACCATAATCTCAGCGTTTGGACCATGTTTGACATTGAAAATGGGACAGAGGTCCGACTGTCCCTGTTTCTGGTGCAACTTACTGTCATGAACTTCGCAAATTCATAACTAAATCCAAAAAAATCCAATCTGGGCACACTATACCAATTTGGAAAGCTACAGATGTCTACTAGAGGAAAAAAATAAGTTTAGATCAGTTCAGCAGCCCTTAGACCCAGAAAACCGATGGAACAGTAACAAAGGTCAGGTGGCTTCCCTGATGCTGATACAGAACTTCAGAAGATTTGTTCTCTCTCTACAGACCTTCGATTTGGTTGATTCTAGTTGGTATAGGTCACTATGGGTGTCTAGTTTATGTGTATAAAATTTCACAATATTTGGACTCCATTTGGTCCATGAATGACAAGGTTTTATTTTCGGACCTATGGTAACAGTACATGGCCAAACCATCAAATTTTCCTAATTTCAACAATTTGCTAAATATTCTCTAGACCTCCAAATATTACCAAATTTAGCTTCCCAAGAAGCTATCTATAAACTCTAAAGGCATGCCAAATTTCATAGCAAGAAGAGCTCATCTGGTCATACTTTGACGAGCTCACAAATTTGACAGTTTTGGCACCTAAAATGGTCAAAGTGGGTCCAAAAGGCCTCCCACGTGTTCTCACACCTCATGGACAAGTTTGAAAGCATAAAAATAGTCTATATAACATGTCCAAGTGGTCCAAATCATCATACATTCCAAACTCACTATGCTACAGGCCAAAATACACTATCACATACATTCAACAAAAGGGGTAAGACCCACATTTCTATTAATTTAGCTCTCTACATAGTTTGTACATCATATATCCATACATTTACACTTGTTACAATATTTACATCTAAAAAATAGTGGGTGCATATTTATTTTGGCACCACTTTACATCAAAAGACTAAAATAAAGCTATCATCTAGCTAACATGTTCCTAGGCTCCTTGGTGTGCACTTGAATCTCCTTGAGCTCCACCTAGCATGTTAAGTTGGGAGGGGAAGGGGTGAGATTCATGGAATCTCAGTAGCTCGTGCACTCATTCAAGAAAGCAATCAAGGCATATAACCATTCTCAATCACATAATACATGTTGTACATGCTATGGCAATCACAACAATGCCACAAGTAAGCTCTAGGGACTTTTGGTATAGCCTCACCCGAGTTTAGGGACTTTTGGATGGCCTCACCTGAGTTTAGGGACTTTTAGATGGCCTCACCCGAGTTTAGGGACTTTTGACTTGGCCTCACTCGGTTATGAGACTTTTGGCCTTGTCTCACCCATCTCAAGGGACTTTCGGCTCTACCTCACCCATCTCAAGGGACTTTCGGCACTACCTCACCCGAGCAATTCTCACAATCCATTATATAAGCACATTGGTAACAATGCATCATGACAATAACATATGGCATATCTCACACAACAAGCATATACATAAACATACAATGAGTATTACATCCAAGAATGTAACAAGAAAGAGTGGGAAGAGAGCTACCTTATGAGCCAACATAAGCTTTTCCTTTCAATTCCTCTTCTCCCTTCTTAGTTTCACACTCACACCTTGATGGAGGTGCTTCACTTGAGCCTAGACACATCAAAGAGCATAAATTACTCTCTCATAACTTAACAACTCTTAGGAGTTCTTCAGAGCAAACCTTGCTAACATATAAGAACCTAGGGGTTCTCTCTCTCTCTCTCTAGAATGTCACCAATTCTTCCTCTCTCTTAAGTTCTCATGGTAGTGGAAACAACATTTTCAAGGAAAACAAAGAGGTTCAAGGGTGTTTTTTCGCTTTCCCTCTTCTGACCCATGCTTAAAATCCAACTAATCTCACAAACAAAATCATAGAAAAGAGAGAGCAAAGAGAGGAGATCAAGATTCTAAGAAGAAAAGAGATAAGCTTGCTTACCTTTCCTTTACTCTTCCTCCTTCTCTTGGTCTCTCTCACTCTCCACGCCTCTTTTCTCTCCTTGGGTCGAAGTCTAGGGCAAATAAGAGAGAAAGAATGAATTGGGTCGTGTAAGGAAGTCAAATTCTCGCTTTTTACTCTTTTTCGAACTGACCCTCGCTATGGCGAAAATTAACCTTCACTATGGCGAGCTCGTATTAGCTACCTTCGCTATGGCGAGGTTTAACTTTTGCTACGGCGAGCACGTATCAGTTCCTTTCGCTATGGCGAGGTTTAACCTTCGCTACGGCAAGCTCGTATTAGTTCCAGACCTCCGCTTTCGCCATGGCGCGCGCTATGGCGAGCAGCCCCCTGGTTTTTGTATGGAATGCTTGCACTTGCTATAGCTAGAAGCTCTTTCGCTATTGTGAACAGGTACTCTCGCTATAGCGAGACCATTTCTCGCTATTGCGAGCAGACTTAGAAAATTTCTGAATTTCAAAAATTTCCATCTTCCTTCTTTCTTTTACTTTTCCTTTTTTTTTTTTTCTAGTTGTTACAAGAGTGGGAGAGCAAGAGCATGAAATTTTCCAAGATTCTTTACCTTCCTTGGCTTTTCTTCCTCCTTCTTCTCCCCCTCTTTGTGCGCCCAAGATAGTAGCTCCTTTTCTAAAATTTGGGTAGAAGGAAAGTCGGTCTAAGTGGGAGGAGAGGAAACGTGACTCTTAAGAAGGACCAAGAAGCTTCTTTTTTAAAAAATTATTTCCATTTTTGCCCTTTCGTAATGGCATTTTCAATTTGGATTTGTTTTAGCTGCTTTTTTAGACTCATCTTTTCTATTATAAAATTTAGGTTTCCAATTAAATAAAATACTTTTGGAATTACTCAAATTGGAGCTAAAACCTTTTCGAACAAACTGGTTAAAATTCAAGTCAACCACGTCGAAAAAAGTACACCAGAGGGGCTTTATCGGTCCAGGGCTTCCCATGGTTTTTTAGGCCTCTAAGAACTCTGGACTACTTAAAATTTTTGTTTAAAAAGCCCTCCTAGGTGTTTTTCTAAAAGTACACTTATTTACAAAAATACTATTAAACTTTCGGCAAATTTTTTGAATCACTCTAGCCCCAATTTTTGGACAACTCAAGGCTCAAATCCTCATTTTCTATTATTTAAAATTTTATCCAAATTTCATTTAGACTTGAATCACTCAACTCAGGAAACTTGCTTTTCAAACTGACCCATTTCGATATTTTTGCAACATATCGGGCATTACATAATATAATTCCAAAAAGTCAACCATGACATAACCACTTATTTGTTTGATTGGATTTATCTTAAATTTAAATAATTCTTGTCCATTAGTTAAGGGTTGTAAATTAAATTTTCCCACAAGTATGCCCCACAACCAAATTAAAAAAATCAAATAAAGTATAATGACCTTCTTTTTTTTTGTGGTAAAAAACAAATTTAATTCCATAAAATAGAAAGAAACCAGGCATACACACCTGGAACATGTACAGTACATCATCATAAAAACTGAAAAAAAAATATAGAAAAAGAATGTAAACTAAAAAAATTACAAGACCGATAAAAAACTTCAACTAATTCCTTCCTTTGCAACAATATCTAGGACTAGAATAGATTCAAGAGAAGATGAGGGGGAATCTCTCAACCATGAGGGCACATCTTTTAATAGTAGACTTGGCGATCTAATTGGCTACCTTATTAGTAGTCATAGAAATCTAAACAAGAGAGAAGGATAAGAACCTCTTTCTTAACTAAATAATATTATCAACAATTGTCAAGCTCCTCCAGTCCAAACAACTATCACCCTTGTTAATCATAGTCAACAAAGCTTTATAATTTGATTTAAAATGCACCACTTTCAAACATATTTCAAGAGTCAAAATTTCCTTTCTCAATGCAAAAGCTTTGCTCATAAAAGCCAAAAAGGCAATATAGGGTGCCCTATACATTTTTAAAATGTACCTTTTATAATCTTCATTATGACTCTCACCCCTCCCAAATTTCTTGCCTCATCAAACATGCCATCAACATTAATTTTTATTTGATCCAGGAAAAGACCAACTCTCCACACTAGATTCATTATTCCCTTCTAAACCAAGATGGATTGGAATCTAACCATTAATGAATCAAAATGCACTAAGCATGTTAACAACCTTTTTAATAGTAATTATTAGATCAAGTTCACATGATCAAACACTCATTCACATTTAGATTTCCAAATATACTAGCAAATCACAACTATCAAGGATTTGTCAAAAACATTTAAATTTAATCCCAACAACGTCTAATAAAGCTATCTATCCATTCTAACCACATTAGAAATGGTGTTTAAAAGAGCAAATTAAACCATGACCTTGTTGTCCAATTACATAATAAAAGCATGTATTCAATTGTTTCCACTTTTCCTTGATAGCATGGGCTGCATGGTGAATGTAACATCCTTTAGGAATTATTTAATAATATTTAAGTAATTTAGAATAAGCTAAATAACAGTAGGAAAATAATTAAGAATTAATATAAGGCCAAATGAGGGAGATTTAATAAGTTTTCTATTTACAAAACATAGAGAATTTTTTTTGGAATTTAATAAAAATTTTCTAGAATTTTCATAAATTATTTAAAATAAAATGTAATTAGAAAATTATAAGAAATTATAAAATAAATATTTAGAAAGTTAATTTCTAAAAACTCTCGTAAATACCCCTGAAATGAAAGAATAAATTTAGAAAATAAAATTTTTTAGGTAAAGAGGTCAAAATATAGTTAGTAAAAGTTTAAGGTAAAAATGTGTAATTTTCATGGACTGGAGTGTAATTTTTGGGGGGGGGGGGGGGAGGCCTAAATGCAATTTTATCTTGGGCCAAAAAGTAATTTTTCCTAATAAATGAATGTTATCAAAAATTACAAACATGACAAGTTAAAAATTTTAATGTACATATTTTCATAAATGGTAATAAATTTTATATCAAGTACTAACCATATTCAAATAAAATTCAACTATTTAAAGGTCAAGTCATTGACTTCCTCACGAAGTTAGTGAATTAAAAAACATGGGCAAAAGCTTAGGGGAATGGATATGCCACATATTCACAAGGCATTTCATACTATTTCTATTTAATCCATCCATTCTCTTCCTTTCATTTCTTCTATTAGAACTAAAAGTAAAGAGTGATAGAGAAAAGCCACATAATAAGGTAGAAAAACTAGGAAAGAAGGAGCCTGAGCCATATTCCAAGCTAGAAATCAAGTAAGACACCTTTTCTTATTAAGTATTATGAGCATCTATACTCTTTTTCTCTCCTCTTTCATCTTTTATCATTTTCTCTTATAAGATTGGATGCTCTCTAATGATGAAAATTGAAGTTTGCTGCTTTACTGTGATTTAATGCTTTAGATGATGTTATATTAAGTTTAGGAGCTTGTGTTATATTTGGAATGTCTTATAGCCCTTCTTTTCCTCCTTCACCATGTTCCTCTCTTTGATAAGTCACATGGTAACATGTTATATGCTTATGTTGAGCATATTTTTTATATTGACTAAAGTCCTTGCTAAGTTTAGAGGCATATAGAATGCTTTAAACCCATTAGAAGCTTTATTCTTTTCACTTCTCCCATTTTTTCTCTTTGACACTAAACCATGGCAAACCTTAGGTTAGACTTTTAAAATTCAGTTTAATGGTTATTTTGTTATTCTTAGATGCCTATAACATGTTTAGAATGTTTGGTTGAGATTGTAGAGGAAGTATGAAAAATCCATACAAGGAATAGTATTTTTGTGGAAGAGCATATGAAGAAGAAGCTTAACCAGTTGACTGATCATGGACCAATAATTAATTATTAGGTCTTTCCAGGAGCAGTTACACTGTCAATGACAA
This sequence comes from Erythrophleum fordii, assembly GCA_032878935.1. Lineage (NCBI taxonomy): Eukaryota > Viridiplantae > Streptophyta > Magnoliopsida > Fabales > Fabaceae > Erythrophleum > Erythrophleum fordii. The sequence continues at coordinate 21,070,218 of JAVQMF010000054.1, read as the reverse complement.
ATACCAAGTCAACCTATTAAAACTAGGATGAAGACACCAATTTTGTATTTAGTCATCCATTGATTGATGGACTTAAGACAATCAACCATTACTTCTTTGATAGTCAACCAAAGGTTGTTTGAAAGATGAAACTCCCTATAGCCTTGATAGTTGACCATTTTCCAAGTAATAGTTGACTGGTGTTTATTGACTAGTTGACTATTACTAAGAAAATAGTCGATTGGTCTTCCAAAAACCATGGAAATTAAGACATTTTTCAATTCCTTTTGGGTTATTGTATTATGGTTATGATAGTTATGAGCTATACATTTCCTTTGAATATAACCTTATGATAATGTTAAAAAAATGTGTATAGTTGCTTTCATTAATTACTTTAAAATCTTATAAGTTCTTAATCATTAAATCCTAAATATTAAACCCTTAAGCAGGAAAAATAGACGATGGAACCCATGCACAAATGACTTTACATAGGTGATACCTATGCATAGATGACCTTACTTTTCTTTTCTACGGATCATTTTTCCTATACAGAAAAGATTAGGCCCTAAATAATACTTATATATGGACAACTTATACTCAAGACTATCATATATAGGGAAGAGACTATTGAAACAACAAAGACAATAAAAGACATGCTTAAGAGGAAGGGGTTCTAATGGAAATTAGGAGCACTTTTAATTCATGAGCTATGTGCTAAAGGTTTATGTTAATATTTGTGCTAACATACAAACATGCAATCTTTGATGAATTTATATGAATTGATAAGTTATTCTTCTAAGCATTGCACCACATCACAATTATTTTCTTAGGCATATTTGTTATATTAAAATGTATTGTTACTAGCTAGGAGAAATGATTCTCCAATGATGATATTTATATTAGCTTCCTTCAAGGATATAGTTTCCCTTTGGGGATGGATCAGGAAACCTTTTTTCTTTTATAAGTGATGCGGTTTACTCTATGGACACCTTAGATAGCATGTTTGATGATCGATTTCTATATTTATGCTTATTATGGATACTCTAATGGTTATTCTCATGTGTAGTTTGTTAGAACCAAGGAAAGTGCTCATTCACATTTAGTTATGCAGCAATTACAAAAACTTAAGCCTGTTCTTACTGGTATAGGACATTAAGTATAAAGTCTATTTATCTTTAATTTATTCTGACCATGTGGCGAAGGAGGATGGAGTTGTGTTGAGAAACAAGAGTATGAGAATTTTAAGTGGTGGCATATATATTTGACTATTGATATGTGATTTTATTACTATTGCCATTAGATGTATGAGTCAGGTAATGATTATGATTGATGTCATTTGTTCTTCTAATGCCAATTGATCTTATATAGATAAGAGGAATAAAATGTTTTCTATACACGTGATGTCATACCAACACATATTATATGCTACAACTTACTACATTAAAAGACCCTATACTTACGATCAGGAAACCTTGTTGACAAAGTCTTGAATTTCTTATTGCAAAATACAAGATCATATCAACAAAATTTTCAACCTTGTTGATAAGATTTCATCTCAGCTCTTACATTGATGATGTCTGATGCTAACTTATCCTTAACAAGCTCATCCAACCAACTCATGCATATTAATCATGGAGTTTCAATCAAAAATTACATCCATTCATAAGTTTTCAACACCTAAATCAAGCCACTTACGAGTCATTTTAAGCTATAGGGGTCCAAACTTCATTCTTTCTTTTCCTTAATTCATTTTTATCATAAAAAAGTTTGTTCATACTCATTTTAATATGTTTAGCTCATGGAACATATAAAATCTTCATAGGACCTAAAATGATAGCATGTTCATAACCTCTGCACTAAATTTGAAAATTTATAACTTGAGTTATATACATCCAAATCATGCAAATTAGGTGTCTATGAAAAGATTAGGATGTAAACTATATTTTGTAAAAAATTTAGGTGAAATTGAGTTCATTTGCCTTGCCAAAAGTAATGGAATAGTAACCTACTATAGAAAGGAAGGCATCTAACAAACCTAAATTTTAAAATTCCATATCCTGGGCTACACAATTCCATTTTTAGTGATGTCCATGGCCATGGAAAGCTTAAGATGAGATCTATGTGTTGCAAAAATTTTAAGAGTATCTAAGCTCATTTGGCTCATAAAAGAATTTGCATATAAGTGGCTACTATAGTACTCAAACATGATCAAACCCTTAATTTTAAAAATTTCATAACTTCCTCTATATAGCTCTTTTTTATGCAAACTCAGTGGTTTTATAAATATTATAATACCAAATATATGTTTATAAAATTTCATGAGTAATAGAGTTCATTTAGCCCTTTAAATCCACTAAAAATCAGAACTACTCTATGAACAGTACCAATAAGTATTTTACGTAAATTTTGAAATGTTGGAAATCTATGAAATGTTTTGTGGACCTTTAAAAATTATAATTTCTAGTTATCAAAAGCTCTCTTAAGAGTCTATTTACATGCCAAATCTTAGACCCTAACTAAGTCATTGGGGCTACTTTAGGTATAGGAGTTGTTTAGGGTCTTTTTATACATAACTTTGGCATCTTTTTGGGCCATTTGGCATCCAAATAGAATTCTTCTACTTGGAGCAAGTTTTAATCATCCTAAATGGCATTTCTAACTATTCCATATCATATCAAAAAACATGGATCAAAATTTGACTCTTTGGCATCTAACTAACAGATGTTTTTTTAATAACATCCCATATATCATCTTAGCCATTCATTGCCAAATCATATATTCACATAACTAACATACATGTTCTCATACTCAAATACTTAGTTCTATTCATAAACATCATTAAATACTTAAGTAACTATCATCTATACTTAATCACCTAGTTATATATAAACACTTGCTAAAAGTTAGACTATTTATATTACAAGCTTCATAATACATCAATTTCTATAGTCTATTGCCTTTCCACTTCTTTCCCTTTGCTTGAGCAACCTAAAAATGTTAGTGGGAGCATGGGAGTGAGATTTGGGGAGAATCTCAGTAGCATAAACTCATCCAATTCAATACAGACAAGAATGTTATAAGTATATGGTGCAAGAATCCTATACACATGCATCTTGTAAGTCATATACATCATATAATATAAAAACTCATTCATTTCTACCATTGTAGCATCATAAAACTAGTTGGGCTCTACTAATCTCAATTCGGAGTCAAGAAAGAGTTATTGCATTCAATTTTATGTTTTAAGGAATTAGGAGCTATCACATAAACTTTTCATAAATATAAGATGCTCATAAAATTTATATGAAACACATAATGGATCACATTTCATAAAAGTATCAAGCAACTACACACACAAGTATATCAACTCATTCAAGCACTCAATTGTATGCAAGAAGTAGAGAGAAAGCTACCTTAAGACTTGTGGAGGTTCAAAATGCCATTAACCTATTTGGTCTTGCTTTTTTTTTTTTCTTTACATGTTTTTAGGGTTCACATACAAAAAAATAATGGAGTTGCTTTAGCTTGGCCTAAACACATTCATTTAAATGCAAAGCAACCTATTAAAACTGATTCTAATTTATTTCCTTGCTACATAAGCCTATAGACACTTAACATGAAAATTTAAGCTACTTTAAGTGCCTTACTAGGGAATTCTCATAATTCAATCTCTAAGCCTTAAGATTTCTCTTGATATGAGTTATAAGACTCTAATAGAACTCATTAGGGCCATTACATGCAAGTTAAAATATAGCTAACACTAGGTTGCTTCATTAGGCCCTTATGAACCTTACAATTTCACTTTTTAAAATAGGGTTTCTAAATTCATTCCAATGGTTCAATTAGTGTTTATTGCCCATATTTAGACTGCTTAAAACTTTAAAATTCATGAAAGCGCTCCTTAGGTACTTCATCTAGCTTTAGGCCGACACAAGTACTCCTTTGGCTTTCATTGAGCTTTTGCCATTTTCTTGGATAATTTAAGGCATATAAGATATCCTTAGCTTTTTTCTAATTCAAATATGGCCTTAGAGAATTCAATTATCTTCCTATAGTTTTATAAATTCCATAGCTCAATTAGAAACCTTAGATGACATAACATACTCTCTATCACTTTCTATGGTGTTTTCTTTGTGTGAACACCGTATTTTGTCCGGACCAATTACAAAAATAATAAAATTAAGAAAAAAAAGAAAATATAAAATTAAGAGAAAACGAAAGAACAAACAAATGAAAAAATAAAAAAAATAAATTAAAAAAGGGGAGCTTAAGAAAACAATTAAAAAAAATCAATCAAGAGAAAAAGAAAAGAAAAAGGCCCAAAGCCTTAAAAAAAATGTAAAAAGATTTAGAAAATGAAAAATTTATCAAAATTAAAAAAAATCAAATCAAATCAAAAGAACAAAAACAAAGGAAAAAAAAAAACCCCAAGGTTTTTGTAAGGGACCAAAAAGAAAAAAGTGGCCCAATTTAAAGCCCAATCGATGAAATTGTAAGGGACTAAAAATGGCCCAATCTAAGGCCTAATCCCTTGTTCTCTGGTAGTAACCCATCAGCCCAATCTTTTTAGGTTTGGTCCATTAACTCAGAAATAAAAAGAAAAGAAATAAATAAAAACAAAAAAAAACAAAAAAAAACAAAAAAACAATAATAAAAAATAATAAAAAATATAATTAAAAAAAAAAAAAGCTGAGTTCAAAATGCAGGAACCCTGCGTTTTGACCCCAGCCTCCTCCCTGTCACACCTTGCTCTCTGCCACGAGCGAAAAAGGAAGACCACACACAGGAAAAGAAAAAGGGCAGACGTAGATACAGAAAAAGCGAACAGAGGACAGAGAGCGAGAATGGAAAGAACCGGAAGAGAAAGTGATGCATCAGGCAGAGGAAGAACAGAGGGTGAAGGAGAAAATCAAGGAAGAGGGAGGCGTGATTTGGGAGATTTCGAATAAGAGAGAGGATCACCGAGGGAGAAGGAAGCAGGGGAGAGCTTTCAGGATCAGAGGGAGAGACTCAAGAGAGCGAAAAAAAGGAGGAGAAAAAGGAGAGTGCGAGGAACTGAGGAGAATGAAGAGATGAGGGGGAGGCAACAGAAGGAGAAATAGAGAGGAGGGAGGAGCAGACAGAGGGGTGCGAACGAAGAGAGCGAAAAAATTGGGGAAGAAACGAAACAGAGGGGGAGAGCGTGAGGATCAGAGGAGGAAGAGCGTCTGAGACTAAACCAAAAGGAGAGACCGAAGGAAGAGAGCGGGAGACCAAAAAAAAACAAACGAAAAATCGGAGAGGACTCTGGGTAACGAAGGATAGGGGAGCTGTAGAATCGGAGAGAGAGGAACAGAAGGAGAAACAGAGGGGAGAGTGCAAACGAGAGAGCGGGAGACCGAAAAATCGAGTGAGGGAGTGAGAGATTGGGAAGAGACCGAAAAATTCTGGAAACACCAGGGTTCGAACAATGGAGGTGAGAAGAGTCTTCGAGATTTATGGGGTCCGGAGAGGTTGTTCTGATCCTGGATGCAGCAGTCGAGAAAGGAATCGAGAGGATGAGCATCTGAGGGGGATGACAAGGATCCAGATCACCCATCCACCTGTTGTGATTCCTATAAGTAAGTCACGAATCTGATTTGCTCTCTTCGCTTGTCAATGGAATTTTCTTGCGATTGTTGATGGTCTGTGATGGGAATGGAAGATTAGATGATGCTCTCGCACCAAATGGTGTGTGTGGAGTCCGAAATACGTTATTCTGTATGTATCTTTTGATATGCACAATAGATGTTTGATGAAATGCCTATTAGAAGGTTGCTGCATGCTATTTTCGAATTGTTTAGACCTTAATCTTCAGCATGAGTTTGTGCAAAGTTTTAGTGTGATACACTGCCTGCTGTTTGCTGTCTTCAACCTTGGCTTGTAACGTGACTTTGTCACTTCGTGTAAAATCCCAATTGTTGTCTCATTGTTTAGCCTTGATTATTAAGTCGGTATAAGTCTTAAATTTGTCTCGCATTTTCTGTGGGAATTTTCTGATATGATTAGCATCAATTGTTAGCTTCGATTGAATCTTGAAGTTCTTTCAAACTTGCTGTTGTTCCCACTGCTTTTGGTTTCGTGCGGAGATACGTGGTGCTGCCACTCCCTTTCAAGCCTCCAGTATGCTTTTAGCCCTGGCCTTATAGTCCCATTTTACGCCAAAAGTTTGTTGCCACCTTTTTTTGAGTTTGACAAAGATTTAGTCCCCAGTTTGTATGTTCATAACCATGTCTACATTTTGAAGTGAATTATGATTCATTCGGATTACTTGCTGTGTAGATAAAGTTCATCTATGTTGATTTTGGGCACGTGTTGAGGTGCTTGATATTTGATCATTTATAGAAAAATTTGTCATCATAGCAACTAATATGCCTTTCTATTTCTGAATGTATGAGGCCCACAAATCGGTGAAGTGAGGAGAGGGAAGTTGCACAAGGAGCTTATAGAGAGCAAGACAAGATACTTTATTTTAATTTGGACATGTAAGATATAATATTATGTCATTGGAATGTTACAATTCTTAGATGCACACAAACATAAAAGGAAATGTTGCAAGCTTGTAGATATTTACGATCTAGTTTTATTTTATTTTATTTTATTTTATTTTTTTAAATTGCCATATGGGATCTTGTATCTCTTTGGGCATTTAGGGGTCATCCAGTGCTGTGTGTGGCAATAAGCCCCTTCAGTCACTTAGTTGGATCATCAAATGTTTTTTTTATATTTGAGTTTCAATAATTAATACAAAAAGGAGCAAATCTTCAAGAAAAAAAAAGAATTTCAGAACAAAATAAAATGAATTTCTTTTAAAAGTAAGTTATTTTTTTAATGAAAAGAGAGTTCAAGAATTAATAAAAACATATAATCCTTAAAAAAATCAAACAATTTTTACAAATCAAATAAAAAAAAGTAGAACAAAAAGAAAGTAACTTCCAAAAGTTAACGAAAAGAACAAGAAAAAGAGAAATCACCAGATGTTTAAAAGTTCTTTTTAAAGAAAGGCTTATCAAAAAATCAATTTGAATTTTAAAGTTTTATCCTCTGAAGGTCCCTGGTTAAAAATCAAAAGTAACCAATCAAAACAAAAAATCACAAGAATAATAAAATAAAAATCACAAAAAAATGCATTAGAATAAAAATGAAGAAACAATAAATTAAAAAGAAGGGAAAAATGAAAAAACAAGTATCAAGAGAGGAAAAAATCAAAAATATAAAAATTAGAGTAAAAAAAAAAAAGATAAGTAAATCAATTAAAAACCAAAACAAAAACACACAAAAAAATTAATTAAAATAAAAATAAAAGAAAAAAAAAGATGAAAAAAGGAACAAATTGAAAATGCAAAGAAAGTAAAACTAAATTGACCTTTAACAAATCAAAACACATAAACTAATCTTAAAATTCGTTTTATTTGTTTAAGGAAAAATGACCTTTAACAAATCAACCAATTTCAAAACTCGTTTTATTCGTTAAAGAAAAAATAATTTATTTTTCTTTATCTTTTCGAAAAAAAACAATATCCAAACAAAAAATTAAATAGGGAAAAATTAAATTAAAAATTAAAATATTAAAGAAAAAAAAAACAAAAAACAAAAACAAGGAAAAAAGAGAAAAGAAAAAAAAACAACGAAACATAAAAGAAAAAAAACAACCAACAGATATGATTTCTAATCGAACTATGTGGACTTTGATCTCTCTCAGAGGGTACGTAGGCTCTAAGTTTTCATCCTAGGTCAAGTCCGTCCTTGTAAATAAAATTTCCTATTTAATTTTTATTTTTCTTATTTTATTTTCTTTCTATTTTTTTTTCTAACTTTGTCTTTTTAGTTTCTTTCTTCTTTTTCTTTTTTAATTTTATTTCTTTTATCTTTATTCTTTATCTTGCATGTGATTTGTTAGGAGAATCAAAATAGACTAAAGGCCATATTTATTTTACACAACTGACTTTGGGTAACCGTTCTTAGCAATGGGTGTTGTGAGGTGCCTAATACCTTCCCTACTCACAATCGACTCCCGAACTTATTTTCTGATTCGTAGACCATTTTTCTTATTCTCCAAATAAAAAGGCTGTTCTAAAGTTTTACCTTTTCAAAAATTAAAATTTTGGTGACGACTCTACTATTTATCTGAATTTTGATTTCAGTTATCATTTTCTTTGGAGATTGAATCGAATTTCTTTTCAAGAAATTTTCTTTGTTTAAGCGCTACGCGGTCGCATTTTCGGGTGTAACACTTTGCATAATCTTACTCTCCTCCCTTCTAAACTCTTGTTTCTATCAAATTTTCTTTTATTGAATTCAAGCTCTCTCCTCTATCTCTCTCTCTAGGTCGAAAGATAAGGAGGATGAAAATCTAAGGAACATTAAGTTTCTAACGTATGGTATACCTTGTTTGAAAGCTTGTTCAATGAGGATTCTTGTGTCATACCATATACTTTTTATCATTATATTCTTCCATTCAAGATAATTATGTACATGTTCTTAGAAAATAATCAATAAAAAGCTATAATTTCATTCATTTAATCGCATTATGCTGGGGTTCAAATTTTCAATTCATGTTATGTGAGTCTCGTGGATTTTCCAACAATATTCCATAGTTATTTACCACTTATACAAATCACAAATAATCTAAAACAACACATAATCCATGGATTCAAACTTGAAAACCATGAATTTCCACTTATTCTTCTCGGATAGCATGTGGCAGATTTTAAGGGAAATTTTAAAAAATCATAACTAAATTTAGAAAAATCAAATTCAAGCAAACATAGCTTGTTGAAAATCTCTGGATGTTAAATTTACACTAAAAATAATTTCCAACCATGAAAATCTCATTTGGACTATGCTTAACATTAGAAAAGGCACAAATGTCAAGCTGTCCAAAAACAGTAATTAGATTACTGATATAAATTTTAGAAATTCATAATTAATTCCAAAAAAATCTAATTTATGCAAAATATACCAATTTGAAAATCTATAGACATTAAATAGAGAATAAAAATAGTTTTAGATCAATCCAAGGGCATTCACACCCTAAAAATTGATGGAACAGCACTGAGGGACTGGAGGTGCGCTTATAATAGAATAACAATTTCAAAAATTTATATCTCATTCTCTAGACATCTAAATAAGGTGCTTATAGTTGGAATAGATCACTAGGAAGGTCTAATTTTTCCCTATAAAATTTCATAGCAATTAGATTTCGTTTGCCACATGAGTGATAGAGATACATTTCAAACTAAATGAATAGTAACATCAGCAAATTTAGGTTTTTTTAGCCAACTTCAAAAATTCGCCAAAAATTTCATAGACCTCTAAATAATACCACTTTAGCTTCCCAAAAATATCTCAACAAGATATAGAAATATGCCAAATTTCAAATGAAAAAGAGCTCATATGGACAAAAAGTGACATAGCTTACCAAAGTGGTCACTTTTGCCTTTTACAAGATATCAACTTTATCCAAATGGCTTCCTTAATGGTTTGGCACCTCTTAGACAAGTTTAAAAGTATAAATATGACTTGTATGAACTGCTCAAGTAGTCCCAAACACCATGCATATCAAATTGACTAATCTAACATCCATTAATACATAGTTACATACAAGCCATCCAAGAGCCAAATTTCATAATTCTATTGATTTAGTGCCATATAAGGTCTACACAACATTCATACATCATTTTACATTTGTTCAATGACTTACAACTCAAAAATAATATGTATAAGTTTACTTTGACACTCATTTGCAATTACAACAACATAATTGATAAAGTATAGTTTCTCAAGACCTTTAGCTTGCATTTCTCCATTCTTGGGTGCCATCTAAACATTTTAAGATGGAAAAGGGAAGGGGAATGAGAATCTTAATAGCTCACACATCCATTCATATATTCAAGGCATACATACATCAAAGGCACATTTTTGGAACATGTCTTAACATAAACATGCAAGAACATATACTTTCATCCCACTAATTCATTTTCAATTCAAGAACATGTTCTAGGGACTTTTAGTTTTGCCTCATCCTAGTTTTAGGACTTTTGGATTTGCTTACCCTTAGCCTAAGGACTTTTGACTTGGCCTGACCCATCTAAAAACTTTTGGCCTAGTTTCACTCTTGCCGTGAGACTTTTGATATCTTCTCACCCACATTAAGGGTCTTTTGGCATCACCTTATCTTTATGAGCTATTTCCACAACCAAAGCTATTCAAGAACACACATTGGTACCAATGCAATCTCAGAGCATCAAGTGGCATGTTCTCCAATCACATAAACACATACATGCATACAAAGACATACATACACACAAAAATGCAAGGAAAATGATGTGGAGAGCTACCTTGAATTTTTTGCAAGCTTTCCTTTGTCTTCTTCCTTCCTTTTTTTGGTTCTACACACACAATATGGTGGACTGGGATCCTCTTAGCCTAAACACCATAAACAACACACAATAATACACTTGAAGTAAGCCAAGACATTAATCTTATTTTTAAGAACACACTTAATTTTACAAGTGACATAATGGTTCCATAATTGGCCTCTTGAAGCAACTTTCACAATTCAAGTTTTAGGCTCCATTTGCTTCCCATTTCTAGGTTTCTTGACCTCATTCAAGGTCTTTGAAACTATCACACATTCATTTGCACAAGCTTAGAATCAAGTTGCTTCACAAGACACTATTATAGCCACCATTGTCCCATCTTCCAATCCATGGCTCCTAAATTTTTTTCAATGGTTCTTCCCATCTTCTAACATCATATGAAGTTCCAAACCAAGGCTAAAAAAATTTAAAACACTCCCTAACCCTTCCAAGTAGCCTTGGCCGAGACACCCTTCATAAATAGGGTTCTTGGAGTTTTAAATTTTTCCTTGATGGGAGAGCTGCTTGGGGAGGTTTTTAGGAGTCTTAAGAGCTTAAAAGAACACTTAAATATCCAAGGAAGTTCATGTACAAAATCAGATTTCACAAAACCCTAAAGGATCCTACACTTTTCTAACTTGATTTCCATGGATTTTTCTTACAATTTCTTAGCATATTCCACTTCCCCATGGCCTAAAACTCAACTTCCCCTCTTGTTTTTAGATAGAACCCCCTCCCCTTTCATGGTTCTGGTTTGGTTGAAATTGCACCAAGAGAAGAGCAAGAGAAAAAAACAAAAAAAGGCAAAAGTTACCTTGGATTCAAGCTTGTTTTCAAGAGCCTTTTTCCTTGATTTATTTCTCCTCAAAATTTCAAATTATCCCCCATGTTTTGGACTCAAAACGAACTAAAACCACTTGATAAGACCATGGAAAGAAAGCTTGAAGGGAGGATAACAAAATTGGAAGAAGAAGAAGCGTACAATTCCTTGAAATTGACTGCCTTTCCTTGGCTTTCTTCCTCCTTTCTCTCCTTTTCTTGTGTGCCAAAGAGAGAGCTTCTTTTTTCTATATTTTGGGCAGAGAGGGTCGACCTAGATGAGGGGAGAAAAAGGGGGTGAAGTTTGTGGAACATTCAAGAAACTAGTTTTTTCAAAAATTTAAATTTCATCCTTCCATAATGGTAATTTTGTTTTGGCTTTATTTTAGCTCTTTTTTTAGAACTGTTTTTTCCATTATAAAATTTAAGTTTCCAATTTAATAAAATTCTTTTGGAATCATTCAAATCAGAGCTAAGACCTTCCCAAACGATTCCATTAAAGTTTAAGTTCACCGCTATTGGAAAATGTACAATGAAGGGGATTTATTGGTCCCGGGACTTCTCATAGTTTTTGGAGCCTCTGAGAACTTTGGGTAATTCAAAATTTTGATTTAAAAAGCCCTCCTATGTGTTTTTTTTCTAAAAGTTGCACTTATTTATAAAAATGTCATTACATTTGGTCAAATTTTGTAACAATTTCATTTCTCTGTCCTAACTCTATTTTTCTTTTTGTCTGAGCCTGTAATTATCACTTTTTGAAACCTGGAACTCTAGCCAAAGTTTCTTGGATATTTTCTAGCTTATTCCAATGGACTTGCTTTTATATGGCTCATTTCGTCGTTTTACAGAAATTACGTTCGTTATATCTTGAGTCATCATTGATTGTTTCAAACTTTCACTTTTCCTCAAGAGGTCAGCCATCAAACTCTTTCTTTCAAGAATCTACAACCATCAAGAGAAAGAGAATGAAGAGAGGAGAAAATTTTATAATTAGAAATAGTAAAATTCTATATATTTTTATACCTTTTTGCCTTAGTTTCCTTTCTCTGTCCTTTATCTCTCTTGGATGCCATGGTTGTCTATTTCTAAGCTGAAGTGTCAATTTGGAAGGGTGGAGAAGCTGACATGACTATATTAAAAGATGGAAGAAGATTTTTATAACAATTTCGAAAATACTGATTACATTTCTCCATTTCCATTCTTTTGTCTGAATTCATTTTAAATCCTTTTTGAAAACCATCTTTTTCATATGAAAATTTGGATCCTCTAGTTTATTAAAAATTTTTTCTTTCAATTTATAGAGTTTGGAATCATCTCGGATTATCCAGTTAAAGTCTTAGTCAACTTTTTACTAAAATTGCACACTGGAAGGGTTTTAACTATTTTGATAGTTCTTATAGTTTTTAGAGCATCTAAAAACTTTAGTTAGCTCAATTTTATCAGTAAAAAATCCTTCCTTTAAATTTTTGAAAAGTTACCCAAAATTACAATTTTTGCCATTGCGTGACATTTCTTATTATTTAGCCACTTTGGCTTCGATTTCAGGCTACCTTTAGTTCCTTGCCTTCATTTCTAGATGTTTTGTTTATTAATCTAATCTTATTTTACCTTATTTCATTTCATTCTAGGGGTCTCCTTTTATAATCTAATCAATTTCGATTTAATTTTGGTAAATTCTGGTTATGACATGTGACAGGTAGACTATTGTTTGTTTTATTGAGAATTATTATGATTCTCACATGGTATGGTAATGTGTTTAGAGAACCAAGATGCCAGTTACTAAGTATGTAGTATAGGTATAATGGATGTACATGTAGATTCCAAGCATCAGCTAGGTCGTGTTATTATGGACATGAAGACTTTGGTATCTATAGAAGAGACACAATAGGTGCCTCTGAGTCTTAGGGCATCTAGTATGCCAATGATGTTGAACCTGAACCATTAAGTCTTGGGGTTTAGTATATAATAGTATGGAGTACTCTTTTGATTGTCCATATTTACTCTTTAGCTGACTAGTGACTTTTAATTTAGGAATTCCTTTTTTATTGTATGATATGTACACATGTTCACCCTAATTATTGATTGGTTAGATAGTGTGTTAATGATGTTTATAATATGATATCCTCACTATAAGGATATCCATCTGATGCTATGATATTTATGCCATACTATCTTAGTAACATGGAAAAATTTAAATCTCTTCTTGTTTGTGAATTGTGTAATTTTCTTATTGTTTATGTGGTAAATGAGAGATTAAATAGATTCTACTATAATTATATTAGATGATTAATAATCAAGTTATGTGTAATTAGTAAGGGAGTTGCAGCAAAATGTTACATTTTTGTTTCCTCAAGCTTTCCTTTGTTGGAATAGCACTTACATAAATTCTCCAAATGAAATGATTGATCTTAGGTAGGATTTTCAATCTCCATATTGCCTTCCATAAAGTCTCTAGGGTTTGGGATGAAGTACCTACACAATTACAATTAACAGAAAATCAATTTTTGATGGAGTACCTACACAATTACAATTAATAGAAAACCAATTTTTCTAGCCAAATGACATTTCTCTTTGACCATATAAACATTGTTCTTCCTAAAAGTCCACATCAACATATCTTTATTGTTAGAAACAGAAATTAGAATACTTTTTGTGGTTAATAATTCATCTTGTGATAACCATTCCTCCATATTTGAGAGATCATATTTTTCATTTATAATGAATTTTCCCATCACATTGTTTTTAAAAACTTCCATAACGGCATTAAATTAAAGTTTAAATTTGATAAAGTTGGAATCTAAGGATCTTTCCAAAAATTGTTACTTTGACCATTACCCACTATCTAACAAAGTTCATTTACAAGTAGCTTCCTTCCGTCTAATATGCTTGACCAAGCCCATGAAGCTTTTGAGCCTTTGTTTGCATGCAGAAAATCCAAATTTGGAAAATAAGTCCCCTTCAGAATTTTAACCCATATGTCATTTGGAGAAGTAAAGATCTTTCACCCTTACTGTAGTAAGAGTGCCAAATTATAGTTAACAAAATCTCTAAACCTAAGGCCTCATTTTTCTTTGACTCTATAAGACCATTCCATAACTTCCAATGAATCTTTTGCATTTCACCTTACCAAAATGTAGCAATGATGCTATCTAGCTTCTTGGCAAGATTTCTTAGGGAAGAGAAAACAAGACATTAGAAAGGTAGGGATAGCTAAGGCCACTAACTTAATTAGAACTTTTCTTCCTGGTTAGGACAACATACCATACTTCGAACTTTGAATTTTGGAGTTTACCTTGTCATGAACATAAGCAAGTGCTTGTACTTTTGATCTCCCTTAAAACACTTATAAACCTAAATATTTGTTTGGCAAATTTGCTATAGATATTTTGATCAAGTTACATAAATATACCTTAAGATGCACTAAAGAATTTTTAAAAAAGGAAATACAAGATTTTTAAAGATTTGTATGTTGTCTGGCGGCCAAACGATACTGATCCAATGCTCCCTTTAGGTTTAAACAATTCTCCTACTTTCCTTTATGAAAAATACAAAATCATTAGCAAAGAAACAATGTGTGAAAAAGGGATGCCTTCTTTTGAGAGGCAAGTGAATCAATCATCTTCAATAACACATTAGCCACTATAATAAATAAGTATGGAGAGATGGGATCTCCTTGTCTAAGACCACTTTTTAGTTACCAAACTTGCAATTTTCTTTCTTAAAAGTAAGACATTAAAAGCACCTCACCTGACATATTCCATAACTCTTACCACCCATGTATAATCAAAACTTATCTTCTGTAATACTTGGTTTTCCTAAAAATGTCAGGAACGAATTAGTTATAAAAGGAAGTCTCCTAAATTGAATGAGTTGAGGTCAAATAAAATTAGGACAATAATCTAGAAAATCGAAAATAAGGATACAAGGCTTAAGATGCTAAAAAACCAGAGCAGGAGTAGCTAAATAAAATCAAATGAAAATTAGTGGCATTTTGTAATTTTGGATATTTTTAAAAATACTTAAAGGAGAAATCTTTAGATAGAAAAATTGAGTTTCTCAAGATCCTCAAAGGCCCCAAAAACTATAGGAACCCCTAGAATGATTAAAATCCCTCCAGTTTATGTTTTAAAGCATTAGTTGACCAAAATTTTGACCGATTCATTTAGGAAGATTTTAAATCCAATTTGGGTGAAACTAAAGGCATTTTATAAATTAGAGGACTTAAATTTTATGACAGAAAAAATGATTCTCAAAAAGGAGTTGAAATTAACCTAAATTGAAAGAATCAAGAAAAGGGGATAAAATGGAAATTTTTAACAGGTGTTTTAAGAAGTCTTGCTTTTATATAACACTTCCCACTCCTCCCATTTGCCTAACTGACTTTAGTTTTGCTTCAAACCAAAGGAGAGACCAACCAAGAGAGACGCACAAGAAGGAAAGCAAGGGAGGAAGAAAAACCTAGCAAAAAGAGTAAGAAATCAATACTTTCTCATGCTTCTTCCTCTACTAATCTTGTTATCCTCTTTCTCCTATCTTCTCCAATGGTTTTGGCGATTGAATTAGGACTGTTTTATGGTTGGTTCAGCAAGAAGGGAGAGTTTGAAAAAGAGACTAGAAGCATTAGAAAGTCTCTTAGAAAGGCATCAAAACAAGGTAACTTCTATGGCTCTTCTTACATCTCCTTGGTTGTTCTCCATAGGTGTAGGTTCGGCCAAACCTAGGCCCATCTTATAAGAGATAAATTCTGACCAAATTAAGGTAGGAATAAGGGTTTTAAATTGTGAGGATTAAGAAAATACAATTAGTATTAAAAGAGAAGCAATAGAAAACAAGTTATGCTACTTAGGGATTTTGTTGTACTAAACTATTTTGGAAGCTTTCTAAGGGTATTTTAGCGTATGTATGAGTATATATGAGTTCTCAAGACATCTAGGAAGCCTCACAAGTGCCAATTCCCTAAAGAAAATGAATAAAACTCTATAGGCTCTTCCTTAGTGGTATGTCTCGACCAAGATATATTCAAGTACCTAGGGAGAGTTTTAATCACTTCTAATGATAGGAAAGGCCTAGATATGATTAATAAATATCAAAGGAAGCATTGGCTTAAATTTAGAAATTATAGTTTGTAAGATGAAGGTTTAGGTTCTTTTGTAAGACATAAAGAAGCAACTTAAGTCTAGGCTTCTTGAATTGAATTTGTGATAACTTTAAAGAGTCTAAATAGAGTCAAGAGGGCATGGATTGAATAAGAAATTGGAGCCAAGATCATAAATCCCAAAGGTTGCTTTATTATGCCTTGTATGGAACTATAATAGTGTCGTAAAAGGAAGTAGGCATGTATAAAATTTGTATAAGGCTAGAACTTGTTCTAATGATTGAATTGTGCTTCATTTGATGTGTCAAGACCAAGTGAATCAAGCCCTACTTAATTGCATGTGTGTGGTTGAAAAGGGGAAGGAGTAATCAAAGGGAAAAGTTATGTTCTTCCTTCAAGGTAGCTCTCTAACCTTTCTTTTATGCATTTCTTGGATGTGTGCTTGTCATTAGATGCTTGTATGTATGTTTGAACTATGAGATATATTTATAGCCATTGATTATATGTATGGTACCATTATGCTTCTTGAAATGCAATTTTGAATGCAAGATAACTTGAATAGATGTGGTTATGCCAAAAGTCCCTTAGAATAGATGAGGATAAGTTAAAAATCCCTAAGAATGGGTGAAACAAAGCTAAAAGTCTCAAGAAGGAGTAAGGCTAAGTCAAAAGTCTCTTAAAGTGGGTGAAGCAAATCCAAAAGTCTCAAGGAAATTAGGTGAGGCTAAACCAACATCCCCTAAAGTTTATTTTTGATATATATGAGTCCATATGATAAGGAAATTGATCTATATATGTTCATGAGAAGTTTTTATGGCATGCATGCATTCTTTGACATGTAAGTGCATCATATATGTATGTTTAAAAGGTTAAAGAGCTATTAGAATTCTTTAAATCTCACTCTTTCCCCACATTTATCTAACCATATCTAAGTGAGCCAAGTGGAGCAAGAAATGGAGGCCATGCACCTTGAAGAGTGGAACCTTGATACTAGAATTGGAAGTTTATACATCTTGATGTCAAAGTTCATAAATATATAATGTACTTGTAATGTAAATATTTAAGCACGTTTAGAGGTATGTAACTATAGTGTATGTATCATTTTTGAAGCCAAATAAATAAATATATATGTTTATGACACCATACACTTATAATGTATGTGTGTATATTAGCAACTAGGATGGTGGTTTTGAGATGCATGATAATTTAAGCCATTTAAGATGCTCTCATAGGCTATGTTTATACTTTTGAACATGCTCAAATGGTTATGCAATGATTAGAAAATCATTTGGTGCATATTGGCCCTTTTATGGACTTCAAATTGACCATTTTCTTGACTTAAACCAAAATTTGACCAAATAGATGCGTTTTGGCATGAAATGTGGCAAGCAAATAGGTCTCATTAAGAACTTTTTATAGAGCTAAAAAGAACATAATTTGGAGCTCTAGAGAACTTATTATAATTTTTCAAAATTTACCAAATTATATAGAATTGTCAAGGTTACTATTCATATGGTCAGTTTGCATTTCTATGTCATTCGAGAGTCAAATGAAGTCCAATGTCCATAAAATTGTATAGGCATAAACTATAGATTATAAGATTTCCATGGCCATTGAGAGCACTCTATTTGGATCAATATAGAGAGAGTTATGAATTTGTAAATATCAAGGTTTGCATCAGTTTAAGAGCATGACTCAGAGTAATGTTCTATTAATTTTCATGAGCCAAATACTTTTGTCTTGATCTAGAATTATTTTTAATTGTTAGTTAACATTTAGAGCTTTCCAAAAAAGTTATAGCATGCATGATTACAATTTTTTTAAAATTAGTTATGAATTCCTAAAATTCATATTAAAAAAATGGCCCTACATCCGGAGAGCAAAATTCTGATATTGTGAAGCATGGTCCAAAATCCAAGATTTATGCATTAAATTATGATGTTTTTGATATGAATCGGTATGTTATGCATGGATAGTGGAATTGGTAAACCCACACGGTTTCTAAAGCCAAGAATGAATTAACTAGGCTTTCAATGATGCAAATAACTGCTGCAAAAAGTGCTATTTTCATGCAAATAAGTATTATATGCCAATTATGCCATGAATTGAGAGCTATATAGATATGGTTTTACATCTTCAATAGTACTCATGAAGAAAGTCCTACTCCACTCTATTACAGGCCTTATTCATATCTAGTTTAACAACAAATTTATGATTGTCACCTTTTTCTACTTTAAGACTATGAAAGGCCTCATAAGCCATTAGAGTATAATCTTGACTAAGTCTACTTGAGACAAAAGCCCTTTGACTTTCAAAAATAACTTGTAACAACAAATTCTTCATTCTATTTGCAACCACCTTAGAGATAATTTTTTAAGAGAAATTACACATACTAATGGGCCAAAAATTTCCAACTTGCTTTAATATCTCAATTTTAAAGATCATCATAAGATTAAGGGAAAATTATGTTTAAGGACTAAGAAATGGAAAATTTTATTTTTAAGGACCTTTATTACCAGGTTCAATTATTGGTTACTAAATTCAGTGGTAATCATCCTAAAACAAGTGGTAATAGATTCTTTATTATAATTCTCCTTACGATTAATATCATTGATCTTTACTAAGGATAGACCATAAGTGAAAAAAATGTTTATCTAAAAACATACTTGATCTACCATAGAATATCAAGTATGTTGGTAGAAGATGCTAAAGAAACTATCAGCCCCGGGTGCTTGAAGGCCACCAAGATTTATAAAAAATAGCCTCTTTAATTTCTACAATTAAAATAGGAGATAATAATGAAGTGTTATTAGCATATGTTATAACAAGTTTCATCAATTCTAACACATAAGAGAAGTCTTTAATTTCTATGGAATAGAACAATTCAATATAGAAACACTTAAAAAACTTTACTATTTCTTCCTAATTATCACTCCATGTACCACCATTAAGCTTTAAACTTGTAATATTGTTTGTTTTCTCCTCTAAATAGTAGTAGAGTAAAAGAATCTAGAATTTTTATCCTTGCATTTGAGCCATTGAACTTTAGGTCTTTAAGCCTTTTTTTTTTGGTCCTAAATTCTTTTTTATCTATTTAGCCAAGGTTGTAGCTATACCTACCTTCTTTTCATCCCAATCACTATCATAATAATGTTTAAATTAACTTAGTAAGTTGTTTAGTAAAACACGATTGTTTAGGAACTCCAACTTGCTCCATTTAATCAATTCATGTATAACTTTTCTTTAATTTTCAACAAGACTTCTCATAATCTCATACCCTCCATCCTTATTAGACTTCCAATTATTCACCATGAGAGATTTAAATTTTTGGCATGATCGATCCACATTAATTCAAATTTAAAAACTTTAGGAGTTTTGATATTAGAGAAATTAGAAACTAGCACTAAAGGTGAATGGTTAGATACTAGTGGCTCTAGGCTAAATAGTCAAGCATTTGGACAAAGATTCCTCCATATTGTATTGCACACAGCCTTATCTAATCTATCCATCATATTATAGTTGCCATCTCAATTATTTAACTATGTAAATTTAATGCCATTATATCCAAGGTCCACCATATCTCTTTTCATAAAATACATAAAATTTATGAAACTATGAGTAGGCGTGATTTGTCTTCCTTTTTTATTTTTCTGAGTTGAATAGAATGTCATTAAAGCATCCTATACAAACCTAAGGAACATTTTCACTAGGATTCAATGCCAATAACTCACTTCATCACATCTCTTTGTACTCATTTTTTAGAGGTCCATAAATAAATTAGATGAAACCAAAAACATTGTTACAACCCCCAAGCAAGTTAACATGAATAATATTCTTGGATACATGTAGAAAATCCAACTGGATACCATTATTTCACTATATAGATAAACCCCCTGATAACCTCATAGGTTCCATTAATATAGCATACTAAAACTTGAATTTTCTATGAAATTTTCCGATCTTATGATTTGTCATCCTAGTTTCCATAAGAAAAACTAGGGAAGGTTTATATTTACTACAAATAAATTTGAGTGTCTTACTTGTCAAAGTCACCTTCAAACCTTAACAATTCCACAAAAGAAGACTCATGGCTCTTGGGTGGCATTATTAGGATTGCCACTTGTCTTCTTAATTTTAGCATTTCCCATAGCCATAAATTCAAACTTTAAACTAAGCTTCAAGCCCTCATTAATAGTTCAGACAGTCCCTTCTATAATAGCCTTTTCTCAATAGGATTTATTAAGTAATATTTACATAATTTAAAAACAAATTAATTAAGATTAGAAAATATACAAAGATTAAGTAATGGTCCAATAATGAAAATTTAGTGAAATATAGATATATTCTAGAATTTATTGGAAATTTTAAAGAATTGTCATGAATTAATTAGTATTTCTCTTAAATGATAAATAGAAAGTAATTAAGAAATAAATACTTAGGGATTTAATATTTAAAAACTCCTAATACCTAAAAAAATATAAGAAAAACACTTAGAAAATAAAAAATATTAGAAAAAATTTTAAGGTCAAAACATAAATATTAAAAGTTTAAGGAAAAAATGCATAATTATCATAGGACTAAAATGTAAATTTGATGGGACCAAAATGCAATTTTAGCTTGAGCAAAAAGTAATTTCTCTCAAGGAATGAAAGTTGTAAAAATAGTGACCTAGAAAAGTTGAGAATTTTAATATATACCTTTCCATAATTAGTAAGAATTTTTATAGTTAGTATGAACTAAATAAGGTATTATTTCATCTACAAATTGTGCTTGCTAGACTGATTTCCTCATGAAGCCAATGGGCAAAATGTGTTGGGAGGAAAAATAGGATCTTTAATGGATTGTGTAGGAGACAAGTGTACCTCTATTTAATCCTTCCATCTTCATTTCATCATTCATTTTTTTTACACTTTGCATTAGAGAAACTAAGAGAGAGAATAGAGAGAGTGGGATGTAGAGAAGAACAAAAGGAAGAAAAGAGAAAAGCAGTTTGAAGTAGAAGAAAAAGGAAAGAAGAAGGAGACTCTGTAACTCCTTAACTATCTAGCTCTTCTTTTTGCTGTTATGGTTCATCAACGAGCCCATTTACTCATACAAGTACATACTAAATCCAAAAATTTTGAAGATACATTCATTTACCTTTAGATAATTCCATGTCATTTCAATTTCTACAAATAATCGATTGGTAATCCTTTATTACCAATTACCTTATCAATTAAAAGTTGAAAACTTTATCTTATATTCTGAGAAAAATTTGGCAAAGTTTTCCGTTATACACTTAGCTATCCAGACTAATTAAATGGTCATATTTTAGCCCAAAACTCACAGACATGGAAAATATAGATAATAAAATTATCAAATAAAACTAGTTAGACATATCATCTTCAGGAAAATATTATACAAACTTAACTGAGGTTACATTATTGTTCAACAACATACTAATTCATATTTTACATCACTAAGGGTCAACTCAACATACAAATTCATTATAATAATATAACAAAATCAAATACATATGCATCCATAATATTTCTATTTCAAACATCATTCCATTTCCTTTCCTTTAAGGATACTGGTACTTCCATTTGGCATTGGTTAATAGGAAGAATAGAAATAGGGGTGAGATTTGAGAGAATCTCAATAGCAAATCTTAACTATATCATTATGTAACAACCGGGAAAAAGAAAAGGAAAGGGAAAAGAAAGAAAATGAAAGCTGGAAATTTTCGGAATCCAGAATTTCTGCCAAGTCCTCTCGCAATAGCGGGAAATGGTCTCGCTACAGCAAGAGAGCTAGTTCGCAATAGCGAAGGCGATTCTAGCTATAGCGAGTGCTGGCAGCAGTCCCTACAAAAACCAGGGAGTTGCTCGCCGTAGCGTGCGCCATAGCGAGAGTGAAGTCTGGAACTAACGCGATTTCGCCATAGCGAATGGTAAATCTCGCCATAGCGAAGGGAACTGACACGAGCTCGCCGTAGCGAAGGTTACACCTCGCCATAGCGAAGCCAGATTACACGAGCTCGCTATAGCGAAGGTTAGTTTTCGCCGTAGCGAGAGTCAGTCCGGAAGAAAGTAAATAGCAAGATTTAGACTTCATTAAACGCCCAAACTCATTTCTTCTCTTATATCTGCCCTAAGCTTCGACCCAAAGAGAGAAAAGAGGCGAGGAGAGTGTGAGAGATCAAGAGAAGGAGGAAAATCAAGAGAAAGGTAAGGTAACTTCTCCCATTTCTTCTTAGAACTCTGATCCCCTCCCTTTGCCCTCTCTTTCTGTAGTTTTAATTGTGAAAATGGTTGCATTTTGGGCATGGGTCAGAAAAGGGAAAGTGGAAAACTCTTTTACATCCTTGTGTTTTCTTTGAAAATGAGATTTTCCACTACCATGGGAGCTTGAGAGAGAAAAAGGGGTAATGGCATTCTAGAGAGAGAACCCTAGGTTTGTATGTGATAGAAGGGTTGCTCTAAATTAAAGTATAAGAGAGTAATTGCATGCTTTTGTGTGTCTAGGCTCAAGAGAAACACCTCCATCAAGGTGTGATTGTGGACCTAAGGAGGGAGAGGAGACATTGAAAGGAAAAGCTAGTGTTAGCTTTGGCTCATAAGGTAGCTCTCTCTTCCACTCTTTCTTGTTGCATTCTTGGATATGATAGTCATTGTATGATTATGTATATGCTTGTTGTATGGAATATGCCATATGCTATTGCTTTGATGCATTGAATGCCAATATGCTTATATGTTGAAATGTGAGATTGCTCGGGTGAGGTAGTGCCGAAAGTCCCTTGAGATGGGTGAGGTGAAGCCGAAAGTCCCTTGAGATAGGTGAGACAAGGCCAAAAGTCTCAAACGAGCGAGGCCAAGTCAAAAGTCCTTAAACTCGGGTGAGGCCATCCAAAAGTCCCTTAAACTCGGGTGAGGCTATACCAAAAGTCCCTGGAGCTCATTTTTGGCATTGTTGTGATTCCATAGCATGTACATTGTGTGTTGGTTGATTGAGAATGGCTAAGTGCTTATTCACATGCTATGACTTGTTATATGCCTTGATTGCTTACTTGATTGAGTGCATGAGCTACTGAGATTCCTTGAATCTCACCCCTTTCCCCTCCCAACTAATATGCTAGGTAGAGCTCAAGGAGAACCGAGCACACACCAAGGAGCCTAGGAGCATGCTTAGTTAGCTAGTTGCTAGCTTTGTTTTGATATTTTGATGTAAATATGATGTAAAGTGGTGCCAAATGAAGATGTGCCCACTATTTTTCAGATGTAAAGTTTGTAACACGTGTATAAATATGAAAGGATGATGTATGAACTATGTTATAGCCAAATGAATGGAAATGAGGGTTTTACCCCTTTTTGTTGCATGTATGGAATAGTGCATAATTGGCTATAGCAGAGTGAGATTTGGATATATGATGATTTGGATCATATGGACATGTTAGATATACTAGTTTTATGCTTTTAAACTTGTCCATGAGTGGCTAGAGTGTGTGAGAGGCTATCTAGACCCGTTTTGGACTTTTGGGGTGCCAAAACCGGTATTTTTGTGAGCTCCGTCAAAGTATGACCGGATGAGCTCCGTTTGCCATGAAATTTGGCGTGCCTCTAGAGTTTGTAGAAAGCTTCTTGAGAAGCTAAAGTGGATAATATTCGGAGGTCTATAGAATATTTGAGGAATTGTTGAATTTGGGAAAATTCAAGAGATTAGTCATGTACTGTTCATACAACCAGAAAATGAAATCTGTGGCATTCTTAGACCAAATGGATTCCAAATGTGGTGAAATTTTATACACATAAACTAGACCACCACAGTGACTTATAGGAACTAGAATCACCCAAATCGGAGGTCTGTAGAGAGAGATTGAACTGACTGAAGTTCTGTATCAGCATCAGGGAGCTTTCCTGACCCCCGTCACTGTTCCATCAATTTTCTGGGTGTAGGGGCTACTGAACTGACCTGGACTTATTTTTCTCCTCTAGTGGACATCCGTAGCTTTCTAAATTGTTATAATGTGCCCAGATTGGATTTTTGTGGATTTAGTTATGAAGTTTTGAAAGTCATGACAGAAAGCTGCACCAGAAACAGTGACAGCTGGACCTCCTTCCCATTTTCGATGTCAAGCATGGTCCAAACGCTGTGTTTTGGTTAGGAATTATTTTTAGTGTAAATTTAACACTCAGAGCTTTCCAAAGAGCTAAAGTTTACTAGATTCCCATTTTTCTACAATTAATTATGATTTTCCAAAGTTAGAGCCAAAAGATAACTTTTGGGCCCAAGTGAGAAAATGTAATTTTTCTAGTTTTTGGCTCTATACCCGTGGCTTATGGTTTGTTTTATGCTATGTATGAGTCGTATGTATGGAGTTTGAGTTGAGGATGCTTGAGGCGGGTTCACAGGACCCACGGGGTAAAAGATGAGTATATAAAACCCTGGTTCATAGCATGCAAATGCCACGGAATAGTAGTGATTCTTTGGAAATCATATGGAACCGAGCCCAGTGAGAGGCTAGGTAGCGGTAGTAGATTAAGGTATCACATTTTTGGTATCAGAGCAAAGGTTCAGGCACTTTTGCTCACGTTTAGGCTCTTGAAGTATGTGAATTGCTTGTATTTGGTGTGAATGGTCATGGAAGTTGTAGCATCCTTGCATAAGTGTTGTGATATTATTGTGAATTGAGGATTGCTACTTCTTTTCAGACATGGTTGAGACTAGACGGGGCAGGGGTAGAGGCAGAGGCAGACCGCCTAGGGCTCAGAGAGATGAGCCAGAGGTTCCTATTGAGACTAGGGATCCTCTGCAGGCCATCATGGATAGACTAGACCGGTATGAGGCCATGATGGGCCAGCACCAAGAGCTGCTGGAGCAACAAAGATACATTACTCAGCAGCAGCATGATATGATCATGCATTTGCAAGACACCCTGGCTAGGCAAGAAGAAGCCAGAAGGGATGCCCCTGGACCTCAACCATCTACATCCAGCATTCCACCTGTACCTTCCCAGGAGTCTGCTGCTCCACAGACCCAGGCACCTATCCAAAAAGTATTGAAACAGTTCAGGCAGAACAATCCACCCTCGTTTGATGGGGAATTGGATGCGGATAAGGCGAAGGCTTGGGTGATGCAGCTTAAGAAGATATTCTCAGTGATGGATTGTACCACTGAGCAGAAAGCCCAGCTAGCCACCTTTATGCTAGAAAAGGAGGCTGATAGATGGTGGGATAGTGCAAAACCTCTTATGGAGACCAAGAACATACCGATCACTTGGGAAACTTTCTTGGTCGAATTCTATGAGAAGTATGTCCCAAGTTCAGTGAGGAAGAAGAAAGAGATGGAATTTATGAGTTTGAGACAGACGGATGAGATGACTGTGGACCAGTATGTGGCCAAGCTTATAGAGCTGTCTCAGTATTCCTCTTACCTCCAAAGGTATGATGATGAACCCTGGAGATGTGAGCAGTTTGAGACTGGTTTGAGGCCCCTGATTAGCGATAGAGTCACTCCACAGCGGATCAGGAAGTTTAATACTCTGGTGGAGGTCAGTAGGGTGATTGAGACAAACTTGCAAGTTATTATGCCTACTGTGACTACGGCTAGTCAAAAGAGGGTTCCGGACCTGAAGAGGTCGAAACCAGAGGAGGGCTCTAGTTTGACCCCTAGTACCAAGAAAAGAGGTAAGGGGCCATGGAATAGAAGGCCGCAGCGAGGTGTGCCACCTCCTCGGGGCCAGTCATCCTTCCAGCGGTCTCCGGTGACATGTTTTAAGTGTGGGAAGCCGGGGCACATTGCTAGACACTGTCCTCAGATGGAGACAGCGCCTCCTCCTAGACTACAGACCCAGGGCCGAGTGTTCGCCCTTACTCAGCAGGAAGCCAGCGCATCTCCCAGTTTGATCCGAGGTACGCTGTTAGTGAATGGCTTTCCTGTAGTTGCTATGTTTGATTCGGGTGCTAGTCACTCGTTTATATCTTATGATTGTGTGAGGAAATTAGGTCTGGTCGTTAGTGTCTTGCCATTTGACTTGTCTGTTGTTACACCCACTGGAGGCCACGTGGTTACTTCCCATACTTGCTTAAATGTCACTGTCCAATTTAACCATTGTCATACCACTATTGATTTGGTTTGTATGCCTTTTCATGAAATTGATTTGATTATTGGTATGAACTGGTTGGCTGCGAATAATGCCATACTTGATTGTGAACACCGAACCATCTCCTTACCTGCTTGTGGGACCATACCTAGGGTAGGAGCAGAGTTATCTTTTATGACTACTACCCAGGCTGAGAGATATTTGGAGTGTGGATGTCAAGGGTTTCTAGTCTTTTTCTCTATTCGGGCTGAGGTAGAAGAAGGGATAGAGGAGATCCCAGTTGTTAGGGAATTCCCGGAGGTTTTCCCTAGAGAGTTTGATTTTAGTGGCCTACCCCCTGAGAGAGAATTAGAGTTCCCTATAGACATAGTGCCTGGTGTTGGACCGGTGTCCAAAGCTCTTTACAGGATGGCTCCCGCCGAGCTTGCTGAGTTGAAAGCGCAGGTAGAGGAATTGTTAGAGAAAGGGTTCATCCGCCCTAGTGTTTTACCTTGGGGTGCTCCGGTGTTGTTTGTGAAAAAGAAAGATGGTAGCTTGCGGTTGTGTATTGATTACAGAGAGTTGAATAAAGTTACCATCAAGAATAAATATCCTCTCCCTAGAATTGATGATCTGTTAGATCAGTTGGCTAGGGTATCTGTGTTTTCTAAGATAGATCTTAGATCTGGTTACCACCAGTTGAGAGTGAGAACTGAGGACGTCTCTAAGACGGCTTTCAGAACGAGATATGGGCATTATGAGTTCCTTGTGATGCCATTCGGGTTGACGAATGCGCCTACTGTGTTCATGGATTATATGAACAGGGTATTCAGACTGTATCTAGATCAGTTTGTGGTGGTCTTTATTGATGATATTTTAGTGTACTCCCGATCTTTTGAGGAGCACGAGAGGCATTTGAGACTAGTCCTAGACACCTTGAGAGAGAAAAGGTTGTATGCCAAACTTAGTAAATGTGAGTTTTGGCTGACCGAGGTGCGATTCTTAGGTCATGTGATCTCACGGGATGGGGTTGCGGTGGATCCCCATAAAGTTGAGGCAGTGTTACAGTAGGATAGACCTAGAACGATCACCGAAGTCAGGAGTTTCCTAGGTTTGGCAGGGTATTACAGACAATTTATTCAGGACTTTTCTCGAATGGCCTTACCACTGACGAGGCTAACCAGGAAAGATACACTGTTTGTGTGGGATGAGAGATGTGAGAAGAGTTTCCAGGAGTTGAAACTCTATTTGACCACTGCCCCTGTGCTGATTATCCCTGACCCTAGTGAACCATTTGTGGTTTATTGTGATGCCTCGGGCAAAGGGTTAGGATGTGTGTTAATGCAGAAGGGTAGAATAGTGGCATATGCCTCGAGGCAGTTGAGACCTCATGAGGAGAATTACCCCACACATGACCTAGAGTTAGCTGCCGTAGTGTTTGCTCTTAAAATTTGGAGACACTATCTGTATGGTGCGACCATAGAGATCTATAGTGATCACAAGAGTCTGAAATACCTGTTTGATCAGAAAGAACTCAATATGAGACAGAGGAGATGGATGAAATTCTTGAAAGATTATGATTATGTGTTGAAATACCATCCGGGCAAGGCCAATGTGGTGGTGGATGCCCTGAGTAGAAAAATCATCCATGTAGCCCATATGATGATTAGGGAGCAGGAGCTCCTAGAGAAGTTCAGAGATTTGAACCTCTCTTGTCAGGTGGTATCGGGTAGATTGTGTTTGAGTGAAACCCGAATTGAGAATATCTTGAGAACCCAGATCTTAGATGCCCAGAGAGAGGATGAGTTCCTGAAACGGATCAGGAATGAGATCACCCAAGGTAAGACCTCAGATTTCAAGGTGTCTGAGGATGGCATGATAGTATATCGGGATAGAATCTGTGTGCCTAGTCAGAATGAGTTGAGAGAAAGCATTCTAGAAGAGGCGCATAAGAGTAAGTATACTATCCACCCAGGTGCCACCAAGATGTATCAGGATGTGAAAAGAATTTTCTGGTGGCCAGGGATGAAAAGTGATGTGACGGATTATGTGGCTAGATGCCTAGTGTGTCAGAGGATAAAGATTGAACATCAGAAACCAGCTGGGTTGTTGCAACCTCTAGATATCCCTGAGTGGAAGTGGGATAGTATAGCCATGGACTTTGTCATGGGGTTACCCAGGACATCCTCTGGACACGATACTATTTGGGTAGTTGTGGATAGACTGACGAAGTCTGCACACTTTTTAGCTATTAAGGCTACTTATACACTGGATAGATTGGCCCAGTTGTATATCAGAGAGATAGTGGGATTTCATGGGGTACCCAATAGCATAGTTTCGGATAGAGACCTCAGGTTCACATCGAACTTTTAGAGGTCATTGCAGCATGCCTTAGGGACCAGATTGCGGTTTAGTACTGCATATCACCCCCAGACAGATGGTCAGACTGAAAGGACCATCCAGACATTAGAAGATTTGTTGCGGGCATGTGTGCTAGAAATGAAGGGGAACTGGGATGTGTATTTATCATTAGCAGAGTTTGCTTATAACAACAGTTACCATTCCAGTATTCAGATGGCCCCTTATGAGGCTTTGTATGGGAGAAAGTGCAGATCCCCTCTGTGTTGGGTTGAGTTAGGTGAGAGGAGTATGATAGGACCTGAGATTGTGGACCAGACCACCCGACAGATAGAATTGATTAGAAAGAGGCTCCTCACGGCCCAGAGTAGACAGAAAAGCTATGCTGATAAGCGTAGGAGGCCGTTAGAGTTTGATGTTGGAGACCATGTATTCATTCGAATATCTCCAATGACGGAAGTAGGTCGGTCAATGAGGGTAAGGAAGCTCAGTCCTAGGTATATTGGTCCATTTGAAATCCTTGAGAAAATTGGACCCGTGGCTTACCGAATAGCCTTACCTCCTAACCTAGCCCAAATACACAGTGTTTTTCATGTCTCCTAGTTAAAAAAGTATTTACCAGATTCCTCACATGTCATAGAATATGAGCATGTGCAATTGCAGGAAGATCTTTCCTATATAGTGAAACCGGAGAGAATTGTGGATGCTAAGCTGAAACAGCTGAGAAGCAAGAGCATTCCTTTGGTGAAAGTGATCTGGAGAGGTCTGACATCTGAGGAAGCAACTTGAGAATTGGCGGATGAGATGAGGCAGAAATATCCAGAATTATTCCCTTGAGATAAGTTTTTAAATTTCGAGGACGAAATTTCTTTTAAGAGGGGTAGAAATGTAACAATCGGGAAAAAGAAAAGGAAAGGGAAAAGAAAGAAAATGAAAGCTGGAAATTTTCGGAATCCAGAATTTCTGCCAAGTCCTCTCGCAATAACGAGAAACGGTCTCGCTACAGCGAGAGAGCTAGTTTGCAATAGCGAAGGCGATTCTAGCTATAGCGAGTGCTGGCAGCAGTCCCTACAAAAACCAGGGAGTTACTCGCCGTAGCGTGCGCCATAGCGAGAGTGAAGTCTGGAACTAACGCGATTTCGCCATAGCGAATGGTAAATCTCGCCATAGCGAAGGGAACTGACACGAGCTCGCCGTAGCGAAGGTTACACCTCGCCGTAGCGAAGCCAGATTACACGAGCTCGCTATAGCGAAGGTTAGTTTTTGCCGTAGCGAGAGTCAGTCCGGAAGAGAGTAAATAGCGAGATTTAGACTTCATTAAACGCCCAAACTCATTTCTTCTCTTATATCTGCCCTAAGCTTCGACCCAAAGAGAGAAAAGAGGCGAGGAGAGTGTGAGAGATCAAGAGAAGGAGGAAAATCAAGGGAAAGGTAAGGTAACTTCTCCCATTTCTTCTTAGAACTCTGATCCCCTCCCTTTGCCCTCTCTTTCTGTGGTTTTAATTGTGAAAATGGTTGCATTTTGGGCATGGGTCAGAAGAGGGAAAGTGGAAAACTCTTTTGCATCCTTGTGTTTTCTTTGAAAATGAGGTTTTCCACTACCATGGGAGCTTGAGAGAGAGAAAGGGGTAATGGCATTCTAGAGAGAGAACCCTAGGTTTGTATGTGATAGAAGGGTTGCTCTAAATTAAAGTATAAGAGAGTAATTGCATGCTTTTGTGTGTCTAGGCTCAAGAGAAACACCTCCATCAAGGTGTGATTGTGGACCTAAGGAGGGAGAGGAGACATTGCAAGGAAAAGCTAGTGTTAGCTTTGGCTCATAAGGTAGCTCTCTCTTCCACTCTTTCTTGTTGCATTCTTGGATATATTAGTCATTGTATGATTATGTATATACTTATTGTATGGAATATGCCATATGCTATTGTTTTGATGCATTGAATGCCAATATGCTTGTATGTTGAAATGTGAGATTGCTCGGGTGAGGTAGTGCCGAAAGTCCCTTGAGATGGGTGAGGTGAAGCCGAAAGTCCCTTGAGATAGGTGAGACAAGGCCAAAAGTCTCAAACGAGTGAGGCCAAGTCAAAAGTCCTTAAACTCGGGTGAAGCCATCCAAAAGTCCCTTAAACTCGGGTGAGGCTAGACCAAAAGTCCCTGGAGCTCATTTTTGACATTGTTGTGATTCCATAGCATGTACATTGTGTGTTGGTTGATTGAGAATGGCTAAGTACTTATTCACATGCTATGACTTGTTATATGCCTTGATTGCTTACTTGATTGAGTGCATGAGCTACTGAGATTCCTTGAATCTCACCCCTTTCTCCTCCCAACTAATATGCTAGGTGGAGCTCAAGGAGAACCGAGCACACACCAAGGAACCTAGGAGCATGCTTAGTTAGCTAGTTGCTAGCTTTGTTTTGATATTTTGATGTAAATATGATGTAAAGTGGTGCCAAATGAAGATGTGCCCACTATTTTTCAGATGTAAAGTTTGTAACACGTGTATAAATATGAAAGGATGATGTATGAACTATGTTATAGCCAAATGAATGGAAATGAGGGTTTTACCCCTTTTTGTTGCATGTATGGAATAGTGCATAATTGGCTATAGCAGAGTGAGATTTGGATATATGATGATTTGGATCATATGGACATGTTAGATATACTAGTTTTATGCTTTTAAACTTGTCCATTAGTAGCTAGAGTGTGTGAGAGGCTATCTAGATCCGTTTTGGACTTTTGGGGTGCCAAAACCGGTATTTTTGTGAGCTCCGTCAAAGTATGACCGGATGAGCTCCGTTTGCCATGAAATTTGGCGTGCCTCTAGAGTTTGTAGAAAGCTTCTTGAGAAGCTAAAGTGGGTAATATTCGGAGGTCTATAGAATATTTGGGGAATTGTTGAATTTGGGAAAATTCAAGAGATTAGTCATGTACTGTTCATACAACCAGAAAATGAAATCTGTGGCATTCTTAGACCAAATGGATTCCAAATGTGGTGAAATTTTATACACATAAACTAGACCACCACAGTGACTTATAGGAACTAGAATCACCCAAATCGGAGGTCTGTAGAGAGTGATTGAACTGACTGAAGTTCTGTATCAGCATCAGGGAGCTTTCCTGACCCCCGTCACTGTTCCATCAATTTTCTGGGTGTAGGGGCTACTGAACTGATCTGGACTTATTTTTCTCCTCTAGTGGACATCCGTAGCTTTCTAAATTGTTATAATGTGCCCAGATTGGATTTTTGTGGATTTAGTTATGAAGTTTTGAAAGTCATGACAGAAAGCTGCACCAGAAACAGTGATAGCTGGACCTCCTTCCCATTTTCGATGTCAAGCATGGTCCAAACGCTGTGTTTGTGGTTAGGAATTATTTTTAGTGTAAATTTAACACTCAGAGCTTTCCAAAGAGCTAAAGTTTACTAGATTCCCATTTTTCTACAATTAATTATGATTTTCCAAAGTTAGAGCCAAAAGATAACTTTTGGGCCCAAGTGAGAAAATGTAATTTTTCTAGTTTTTGGCTCTATACCCGTGGCTTATGGTTTGTTTTATGCTATGTATGAGTCGTATGTATGGAGTTTGAGTTGAGGATGCTTGAGGCAGGTTCACAGGACCCACGGGGTAAAAGATGAGTATATAAAACCCTGGTTCATAGCATGCAAATGCCACGGAATAGTAGTGATTCTTTGGAAATCATACGGAACCGAGCCCAGTGAGAGGCTAGGTAGCGGTAGTAGATTAAGGTGTCACACATTACATACAAGAATGTTATAAGGAAATGCAATATATGTAGTGCAAATATATCATTCATATGCATCATGTAAGTCAAACATAACTTTTAGCATAAATACTCAATTCTTACCAAACATGGCATCAAAACATGTTGGTTGGGCTTGACTAAGCTCAACTTTGGGCTAAGGAAGAGTTATTGCGCTTAATTCCTGCCATAAGGAGCTAGGAGCCAGAAACATACTGGTTAGGCTCAACTTAAGTAAACTCATTTATGGGTCAAGAAAAAGATACTGTGCTCAATTTCCTACCACAAGGAGCTAGGAGCTGAAAATATACATAGTATAAGCATAAAATTTATGATAAAAATCATAGTAAAACATAACTTATGAATGTATCAAGTAACCACATATACAAATATCTCAACTCATTCAAACATTCAAATTCATGTAAGATAGGGAGAGATAGTTATATGCGAGATTGAGAGTTGATCTTAAACTTCTTATTTTGTCTATTGTCTTATTTAACTTTCTTTATTTGTCTCTTTTACTTAACCTTTATTAGTTTAATTCTTCACTTCTTGGTCTTCTTTCCTAAAGACTACTTTTACTATCTCCATATGCCTAAAATATCATATTAAGTATGAAAAAAATAAGTAACTAGTGCATATCTTAGCTAACTTGGTTATATGTACCTCAAGTGCTCCATAATCACATCTTATACCTTAATTTTAAAATTGCATAACTTTGGCTAGGGACCTCTAAATTAGGCAAATAATAACTTCCTGGAAAGTTATAATATGTACTTTCTATTGTAAAAATCTCAGATTTAATTGAATTTACGTTGTCCCTTGAAAGTGGCAAAATATTGGCTGGTTCTTGCTATAGAACAATTTTCTGATGCTAATTTTGAAAATTCATACTTTGGTTAGGAGTGTTCAAATTAGGCAAACTAAGATTTTTTTGGAAAGTTCTTGATATGCCCTAGCTACCACAAAAATTTCAAGTAAAAATGAATCCATTTAACCTCTCAAAGAACATTAAAACCATGGCTGTACCAAAGACCAAAATTGATATAGGCAATTTTATTTGGGCAATTTTGAAAGCTCATAAAATATTTTAGACTAACCCTAAAATTATAAACTTTCATCATATGAAACTTTATAATGTTCTCTAAATGCTACCAAGTTTTACATCCAAATTCATCCATCAAGGCCTCTATGGGTGGAGATACATTTTTTGACTTATTATAGGCATGTTTTGACCATTTTAGGTTCCAAACTTGCCAATTTCTTGCTAAATTCATGACATACTCTAATTCCACATGCTCCATACTATCATTAAAGTGCATGAAAGCATGGAGAAGAGCCTCTCTCTCTCTCTCTCTCTCTCTCTCTCTTTACAAGAGGCACTTTAAGCTCTAGGATTCAAAATTTAAAATTTTATATCAATTGACTCTTACCTCAAAATGATCCTTTCTTAGAGCTTCTCAATTTAAGTTGATTAGTTTTTTGAAAAGAGATCTATTTACTCTCTTAGAAAACTTCAAAGCCTCTACTTGAAAGACTAAGACCATAGAAAGAGAACTCTTAATGAGTAGATAAATCTTTCTAACTGTGATAAAAGCAAATAGTGTGCATAAATATCTTAAGATCTATGCTTTTACTTTCGCTCTCTTCCTCTCTTTATGGATGTTGTTGAAGGAGCTTCAAAATGCTAAAAATTTGATGCAAGCCAGTGGAATAGAGAAATGGATGAAGACATGCATTATCATAAACTATTTTATTATAAACAATTCTAAAAATTCCCTTTATGTCCTTAAATTTTGGCGATTCTGTTTGAGTTTGTTTTAAATCCTTTTTGAAAGCCGTAAGTTCCATATAAAAATTAAGGCTCTCTACTTCCTTAAAAATATGTACTTTGAAATTTTTGGAATTTAAAACTATCTCAAGAAGTAAAGTTAAAGTTAAGATCAACTGACATTCTAAATTTTACATCATAAGGGTTTTAGCCATTTTGACAGTCCGTATGATTTTTAAGACCTCTAAAAACCTTAGTAAACTTAATTTTGGCATTTAAAAGTCTTTCTTTTGACTTTCTAAAATTTTACTCAAAATTACAATTTTGCCACTAGTATGTCAATTTCCTTCATTTTGGCACTTTGGTTCCGTTTTTGCTATTTTGGTTCTTTCCTTTCATCTTATCTAGACTTTTAGTCTCTTGGTATTATAATTATTCACCTTTCTTTTAATTTCGTAGGATTTAGAAAACATGGGGTATAACAGACTCTGATCAAGAGCATAAGGTAAGACATCTTGTCTTTCTGAGAATCCAAGTTTACATTTCCTTTGTCTTCTTCATCTTTTTATTTCACTCTTTAGAAGTTCAAAGCTTCAATGGTGAACGTTGAAATATGCATACTTAATGATCTTTGATGTTATGGATGGTGTTTTTACTAATATTGTATTCTTATGATATCCTTAAACATATGAAAGCTTCTTCCTCCTTATCTCCTTTTTGATTTCTCTCTCTAAAACATTTCCATGGTAAAAATGGCATCTTTCACTTTGGATCCTTAAACCATGCTTTAATGATTGTTTTGTAGTCCTATAATGCCTAGAAAAGTGCTAAGAATAGCCCCTTATGTAGGTGACATCATAGAAATGAAAACCATGGAGTGCATGGGATTAAGAAAGGTAAAGTGTGTGTGTGTGTGTGTGTGTGTGGAGGAGTTAGAGAAGATGAGAGTTTAGAAGAAGAAACCTTTGTATAAAATGACAGAAATGAGTCAAGAATGGATTACATGAAACAAGGAAGTAAAACTCTACATGTACAATAAAATTTTTGTGGACAAAACAATCTAACATGGCTAGGCCTTATTGTACAACATAGACCATGTTGGCCCTACACCAATATCACCCTTGAGGCTTGGGGCTTTGTTAGGCAACAAGCCAGGCCGTGTGGACCCTTTCTAACACGAGTAATGTTGGCTACCCCCAACAGCTTTTAACATTTGTTTTTTTTTCCTCATGTGATCTAGAATTGATTCCTTTTGTGTCCTAATGTTTATTCTATAGTTAAGAGTGATGACATAAGATAATTGGGCAGAACATGTTATGGTTGAACATGATTTAAATAGTTGAATTCTTGGGGTATTGTTTGGTGAATTAATTTCTAATTGCTAACATGTTCAAAGTATGAACGTTTGTGATCTTTAATGAGTTGTTTTGTGAATTCTTTGGAACCCATAAACTTAAGTTAATTAAATTACCAGTTAATATGTAAATAGAGGAGCATTACTAGACCTCATGTGTAGAAGATGAAATTTTAAACTATTCCTATACATGGATGACCATCCACCTCATAGTTCCCTAAGTCCTATACATGAAAGATGAAACTCCAACTAATTCCCATGCATAGAAGAGTAATGCTAGAATGCCAATGGCCATTATATGATAGACCTATATAACCTAAAATTATGGCATTGAATAGACTTAATATGGATTGAGGACTTTAAAATATAGAAGATATAAAAAACACTAAGAATGATGATAATATGATAAGATGGGTTCCAATAAAATCTATTAAGATATTCTTTTGGTTATCTTTTGCAAGCTTTTTATACTTGTAGATTAATGAACTGCTTATTATATAAAGTGCTTGAGGACAGATGATCTCTATGAACTTTCTGGGTGTGAAATTCAATAGGTTTCTTATTTATGTTAAGGCATGGGATTGGAATTTGCTTTAATGTTAGTTTGATATAGATAGTGTCTTTTATTGGGATAAGTTCCTTGTAGGAGATGGTCTCGAATTGATATAGACTATGTTGTCTGTTGGGATAAATTTCCTATAAGAGATGGTTATTGATTGATTTTTGATAGGGTTCTATGCGAGGACAAAAAAGTCTTTATATGGGATGATATGATATAGGCAATGTTTTCTATGAAGACAAAATTCCTTATAAGAGATAGTCTCTAATTGCTTTATATTGTAAATTTACCCTAAGGAACATCCTAGTATGCAATTATTATTTTCATGACTTATGTGCATATTTGACATATGATAGGCTAAGTATTTATAATGAGCTATATGACTCTAATTATATTTTTTAATTTAGTTGTTAATGCTAAATATGTGATATTGATACTTAGGCCATAATATGTGCAACTAATGAGTGGTATAATGACTCTATTGATGGCTTATGTACTTGGCTCATGATTTGTGACATTTTATACTGGTGCCATTAGATGATTTGATTAGCTTTTGTTTATGTGATACCACTTAGAATGTTAACTTTTATATTGAATATGCTATCATAAAAATTTTATAGATAGCTTACAATTGCTATTTAAAAAATTATGAATTACTATCAGATGGTATAAATAGCCTCCGCGCGCGTGCGCGCATGTGTGTGTAATGCTATGAATTTACTTATTTGATGTTATGGTTTCTTATGTAGACTAGAAAATAAATAAAAATATTTTTTACATAAGTGACAATTAAACTATTATCTTTCAAACTTATTACTATTTTATTAAGAATTTTTATGACTCCCACACATATGATAATGTGTTCAAATAGTAAGAATATCGATAATTAAATATGTTGTAGAGGTAGAGTGAATGTATTTGACCATGTTAGGTATAGATCAAGTATGAGTAATTATTGAAATGAAGACCTCAATGGTTATTGAGAAAACTCAACCAATACCTTTGAGTGTAGATGTGCCAAAATAGTTGGACTCCTATGTAGACATTATGGAGATCTTTTGATTATATTATAATTATGCCATAATTTGACTTTATTAATATTTTGCTACCATTGAAAATCATAAAACCAATTACTTTTGGTTATGTATATATTTGATGGTTCATGGCCAGCCTGACTCAAGGGAGACCCTCTTTTGAATGTTGTATGTATGCATGAGTTCAGTATTCCAACATTAGATTTCTACAGTAGCAGGTCGTAGTTAAGACTTGTCCACTTTCATTGATAAGTTGGAATTAATATTGTGAAAAGTTCAAAAGTTCTAGTCACGATAATAGTATAATTGCCCTGTTTAAAATCATAAATTAAGCAAAAAAATTGATTGAATACCCTCTGTGATTGGAACATCCGCCAACAAATCAAAGGAGCATGCAGTAGAAATAGATCCATAACGTGTTTTGATCTTTTCCGGCCCCCATCTAATTTTCCTTCTTTAGATAAACCACACTAACCCAAGTTCATATTCTCCATCCATTTACGATAATTAACTTCAGAGTGAACACCCGAGCCCACACCTTGAATCTGGACGTTCGGCTTCGTGTAGGAGAGTGGAGAAACAATACACACAGCAGCTGCCTTAGTCTCACCAACAATCTCGAGTTTCTCCATAAAACTCCCAACAACGCTACTGCCTCCCTTAGAAACAGTCCAGTCGTCATTTTTCCAAGCCCCTGTTTGGTCGTCATCTCGTGGTTGTTGGGCAGAAAGATTCATGGAAGTTCAATTTCTTCTTCTTTAAAGAAGGCAGCTCCCAGTTCGACGCTGCTGCAAGTTTAAGAGAGATTTGCTACAAATGTTGAATCAACCCCTTCTCATAAGATGCTGCTGGCCGAACGACTAACGCTTGAGAGTTGGGGCTTCATCTTCATCCATCGGCAACTCCACAAAGTATTCGGGTCCTTGAGTAATTGGGCCATGGGGAGCTTTATTGCCCGGTTCACCTGATCTTATAGTTGGACCAAAACTACATTTGTGTACTACCTCCCTCAAAGGCTCACGAACTCCCCACAATGCTGTTTGGGCTCTAGTGCAAACAAAATTACATCACCGAATGAAGCCCCATTCTGATTGGCAATACATAGCATCGCTCATTGGCTCACCTCCATTACATGCCACAGTTCTACCCACGTTCACATCCTTTGAACCGTTGGGAGAGTAACTATTGGGCACAAGTCCAGGTTGATGACAAATTGCCTGGAGGATCTTTCACCCACATATCTTTGAGGAGAGTAGAAGCCTCCTCCAATTCACTGTCATGTCGCTCTTCAGACCTTTGGGTCCCATTTGTGATACGAAGAATACCATGAATTACTAACTGGTGGAAAGAGCTGCATCATACATTAATTTGGTATTATCATAGTTCTTTCCATACTCGTGCAGGTTCTTTCATCAAGGCCAATTCTACCACAGTATTAACAATAATGTTGTAACTCCTCATATTTCACCTCCACCCACACCTTTGGTAGGTTAAGCCTGGGTACCCAAAAACTAGAAACTAAAGGTCTTATAAGATCAACTGCAATACGAACCTTTACAAAACTCTGGAATATGCAACCATTCAACGTGGATCTTCATAGGCATTCACTTCACACACTTTCTCTTCTTTCTTGACAACCCTTCTTTCGGTAGGCGGTGGAATTGGGTCCAAAAACTACAAATAGAGAAATTCAGCTTCTGCAAGCTTAATAATATGGCGATCAAGTTGTGAGATTAAGCATGAAGCCCATCACCGTCTACAGACTATCTCTCCTAGCTCGTTCATAATCTTCTTCACGTTCAAAGTT
Source organism: Erythrophleum fordii (assembly GCA_032878935.1). Taxonomy (NCBI): domain Eukaryota; kingdom Viridiplantae; phylum Streptophyta; class Magnoliopsida; order Fabales; family Fabaceae; genus Erythrophleum; species Erythrophleum fordii. Next base: position 21,031,244 of record JAVQMF010000054.1, on the reverse strand, counting down.
GAAAAGAAATTTATGTTCACCAACATCATTAATTGTAACTCTCCGTTTAGCATTCCAACTTTTCAAATGAGAGATTTAACAGCCCTTCTGTTTACATCATTGCTTGTGAATAATTTCCCGATAAATACCAATCCTTCATCATGTTGTTCCTCCTTATTCTCTGAGTCCAACCCTACCGAGTCATTCTCTGCATCAACATCAGCATATGAGACCAACACTACCGAGTCATTCTCTATATCAACATCAGCATATTTTGCATCCACTTCCACTTTTCGAGAAGAAACCAAACCCCAAAAAAAAAAAGGAAAAAAAAAAAGACAATAGATCACGAGGAAACACAACCAAGGATCTAATAATGAAACCAAACCATTCTCTGCTTGGTGTTGCAAAGATACTCTCACGGGGGAGAGTTCACACTCACGATGAAGAGCCATTTTTTGATGACAAATCGCATTATGAACCTAGAAGAAGAGGGAAATTTACAATGACCTCTAAGCATTCATAACATACATTTACTAATTTTAATTTATAAAAGAATCTCTTCTTAAAATTATAGGACCAACAGTCAGACTCTGATTCATATGAACTATATGTTGAAATAATTTTATTAATTATTTCATATTTTGTGGATTAGCATCAATTGATTATTTGGTAAGTAATACATTAAAGTTGATTGGTTAAATTACAAGCTATTAAACCTAGAATAAAATTGGGCTTCGTATATGCATATGTGATTTGTGATAGGTGGGTCACACATGACAGCCCATCTGGCTAGAAGCCCAACTCACAGCCTTTAGTAGTCAGTAAATTCCCTATCACAATACTGACAAATGTCATGATCATAAGATAGAGATATTTTATTATTATTTTATAATTAAAACAAAATAGAAAGATATGGTGTATCTGGCAGTTATTTTTTGAATTGATCAACATGAACGTTTACACGTTCATTATTTAAAGAGCTAGTAACACAGTAGAAGATACACATTGTTCTAATTTTTGATCACTCTCTCTCTAATTGATTTTGATTCTAAAAATACTAAAGGCTAGTGGGTTGCAATTCTGGTCGAGAGGCTTCTTATACATCAATATTCAATGGGATCTTCAGGTACGCTAATATAACCTTTATTGTTTTTTATGTGATCTTCGTTAGATTTCGATTATTATTTAGCAAATGGTATCAGAGCACTGCTAAATATAATCGTATGAATTCGTCTAACATCTTCAGCATTTCTGATTTGATCAGTAATCTTCAAATATATTTATATTTTTTTGCTGTTAAATTTTTCTTTTGTTATTCATTTCTCCGAGGAACGAAGGAAAAGGGATTTTGAGAGTTTTAGTTTTTCCCTTTCAATTTGTTTCCTTCATTTTCTCGGACTCAAACGGAATGTCTTCCTGACCGTTTTACTGCTGTCGCCGACGGGAGAGAGGGTCAGAAAAACAGCGAGCAGAATCGAATTTGGCGTCGGGTCGCACGCGGGTCAAGAGTCGGGTCGTAGGGATCTGGCTGAGGTTGAAGACGCAATCCAGACTGTCCGTTCGTGACTAATCTGAGCCGTCAATTTCCTTTAAATGAAACGCACCGTTTCGTTTATAGTGAAAATGCAATCTGGGGCGTTCAAACGTGAGACGCAATCTGATCCGTCCAATCCTTTTAAGTGAAACGATGCGTTTCACTTAATAACCACGATGCAATCTGGACCATTGATCTGATCAAGTAGATCTGGTCCGTCAATTTCATGTTATAATCCTGGCCGTTCAGCGAAATAATGAGATCTGAGCCGTTGGATTTAAAATTCGTATAATTGCAGCTTAAGTTCTCAGCTGTAATTGCATTTTGACGCCAAATTTTCACTGTAATTACATTTTGACCCCAAAATTTTTCCAGTAATTACATTTTAGCCCCAAATTTTTACTATAATTATATTTTAGCCCAAATTTTTATCATAATTACATTTTGACCCCAAATTTTTACTATATTACATTTTGGCCCCAAAAAAATTTACATTAATAATTGATGTACCCTATAGGTATGATATTGTTAATATAATTTTAGGGTTTGGACTTTTAATGATGAGTATGTAGTATAATGTTTTTAATATTTTTTGTACCCCATAGGTATGGTTATATTGAATACATTTATTATGGATCTTGAGCTAAATTTTTTGTGTGCATATGAGTCTTCTTTGAGTATTTTAATACTACATAGTTGCATACCTGAAATTATATTGGAAATTTTGTATTATAATTATGTCGTGCACGCATAATTAATATTTCCAATTTTGTTTTCTAAATTTCGGCTTCAGCTTTTCAGCAACTATCACTTGTGAAGACTCTTAATGGGACCAATTATGATGACTGGAAGGAGTCCCTGAATATGTACCTTACAATTTCATAAAAAGATTTAGCTCTGGTAGAACCTAAACCAGCGGATCTCACTTCACAATCCAATGCTACTGAGAAAGCTTACCATAAGCAATGGTCTGATTTAAACCGATTTTGTTTAGCAACCATTAGGTTCACAATTGAGAAAGGAATTAGAGAGAGTATTCTTGATAAAAACACTGTAGTTGAGTATCTGAAAGCCATTAGTGAGAAGTACAAGAAGCTTGATAAGACTCAGAAGAATTATTATCTATCTTTACTTCACAGCACGCGATATGATGGAGTGTCTGGAGTAAGGGAGCATATTCTGAAACTTGTCCAATATTATAACAAACTGAAGTCATATGGGATTGATATCGGTGAAAGTGCTCTAGTCTTCCATGTTCTTGAATCATTACCAGCTGAGTATAATTTTTTGCGAACCTCCTACAATTCACAAGAAGCTGAATGGTCTGTAGACCAAATGATTTCGATTGTAACTCAAGAGGAAGAAGCAATAAAGAAGCACAAATCGCAATATGTGAATTATTTGTCTCAAGGCTCGAGCAGCAAATCAGGTGGTCATGATAAGAAGAAGGGAAAGAAGCCTGAGATACAGAAGGCTGGGAAATCGAATTTCAAGAAAAATAATGACAAGGGCAATACTCAATAAAAGAAGTTCTTCAAGGGCAAGTGCAGTTATTGTAAGAAAATGGGACATAAGATAGCTGATTGCTATAAGTTAAAAAATAAGCAAGAGAAGGAAGGTACCTTTTGTGTATATACCCCTCTAGCTCTAGTTTGCTTTGAATCCAATAGTCTTGAAACCTCATCTGACTATTGGTTCTTGGATTGTGGTGCCACTGTCCATGTTGTGAATACTTTGCAGGGGCTAAGAAACCAGAGGATACCAAGTGAGGCAGAGAAGTCTGTTTTGGGGATTGCAGGCAGGGTTACAGTGGAATGCATAGGATCAATTTCTCTTAGATTATCATCTGGACACATTTTGAATTTGAATAATGTTGTTTACATACCTTTTGCAAGAAGGAATTTGATTTCAACTTCTGAGTTAGACAAATGTAGTTATTTATTTATTCAAGGAAATGGAAAGATTGATGTCTTTTATGATTCACAACTTGTTGGCACTGCATTTATGTTAAATGGTTTATATCGTTTGAATAATTATGTAATCGAATATTTCGATGCTTAAGTAAATGTTGTTGTTGGGCAAAAACGTCAGAGACCTAGTGAGAACTCCTCAATGTTGTGGCATCGACGACTAGGTCACATCTCTAGAGAGAGATTAGAAAGAATTGTCAGTCAAGGTGTGTTGCAAAACCTTGATTTTTCAGACTTTGAAGCATGTGTTGATTGCATTAAAGGAAAATTTCCCGCTAAAGCTAGAAGTAAAGGGGCAAAAAGGTCTGAGATAATCTTGGATCTAATTCATACTGACATATGCGGACCAATTACACCTGCAGCCATGGGTGGTTTCAAATATTTTATCACTTTTATAGATGACCATTCGAGATATAGTTGGATTGAACTTCTGCATGAAAAGGCAGAATCATTGAAAGCCTTCAAGGATTTCAAGGCAACTGTTGAGTTAAAATCTTGTAAGGTCATCAAATGTGTCAGATCCGATAGAGGTGGAGAATATTATGGAAGATATACTGAGGTTGGGAGAAATCCAGGTCCATTTGCTCAATTTCTACAAGAACACGGTATTGAGGCCCAGTATACAATGCCTGGCACCCCACAACAAAATGGGGTTGCAGAAAGACGAAATCGTACTCTCATGGATATGGTTAGAAGCATGATGAGTCACTCCTCCCTACCAGAGTTTTTATGGGGTGAGGCACTTAAAACAGCTGCTTATATTCTGAATCAAGTTTCATCTAAGTCAGTACCAAAAACCCCATATGAGCTTTATTTTGGCAAGATGCCTACCTTGAAACACTTAAGAGTTTGGGGTTGTAAGGTACAAGTGAAAGCCTTTAATCCTCAACAGTCAAAACTTGATTCTAAAACTGTAACAGGTTTCTTCATTGGATATTGCATTGGATCATGTGGGTATAGATTTTACTGTCCAGATCTCACCACTAGGGTCATTGAGTCTGATCGAGCTTATTTCTTTGAGGATGCCTTAGATAATGAGAGAACTGTCCTTAGAGAAATCACTATATGTAATGAAAGCGTTGTTTTACCAGTACCATTGTCCTCAGCTAGATCAGATAATATCGCGAATCCAGATGAAGGTGAAGAAGAAACACCTTTGGTAGACAATGAAGAACCAGTTGTAGAGTTGAGGAGATCTCAGAGAACTCGTAGACCTGCGATTTCTAGTGATTATATGGTATATTTGTAGGAATTTGACTCAGATGCTGTTGATAGTGTGGATCACATGTCTTATAAGGAGGCAATGTCCAATTATCAATCTTCTAAATGGTTAGAGGCTATGAATGAAGAAATTGCCTCAATGCATCGTAATTATGTGTGGGAGCTCTCAGAATTACCAACTGGGTTTAAGACAGTTGGTTGTAAATGGGTTTTCAAGAGCAAACGCGGAGCCATTGGTGAAGTTGAGAGGTATAAAGTCAGACTTGTAGCTAAAGGTTATAATCAGAAAGAAGGTATTGACTATACAGAGACCTTCTCTCCTGTGTCCACAAAAGATGCTTTCAGAGTAGTCATGGCCCTTGTTGCTCATTATAATCTTAAACTTCATCAAATAGATGTCAAGACTGCTTTTTTGAATGGAGACTTGTATGAGGAAGTCTATATGACTCAGCCAGATGGTTTTGTTAAACCTGGTAAAGAGCATATGGTGTGCAAACTGAAAAGGTCTATTTATGGGCTAAAGCAAGCCTCCAGGCAATGGTATCTAAAATTTGATGAAGTTATTACTTCTCTTGGATTTATTGAGAATATTTTAGATCACTGTATATATCAGAAATTCGAAGGAAGCAACTTTGTAATTCTTGTTCTTTATGTGGATGATATATTGTTAGCCAGCAACTCGGTGAATTTTCTTAATAATACAAAACACTTGTTATCATCTCATTTTGATATGAAGGATCTGGGTGAAGCTACTTTTGTTCTTGGGATACAGATTCATCGTGATAGATCACACAGTATTCTTAGCTTATCCCAAACTACCTATATTGAGCGAGTACTTAAGAAGTTTGGAATGGATTCATGTTCTTCCACTACTGCTCCTATTCAGAGAGGAGAAAGTTTGACCAGATCACAGTGTCCTAGTACCGAAAAGGAGAAAGCCAAAATGGCTAAGATACCTTACGCTTCCGCTGTGGGGAGCCTTATGTATGTGCAAGTATGCACTCATCCAGATATAGCTTTTGCTATTGGTGTGCTCGGAAGGTAATTGAGTAATCCAGGTAAAGAACACTGGACTGCTGCTAAGAAGGTAATGAGGTACCTTCAAGGTACTAAGGACTTTATGTTGACTTATCGTAGGTCAGATCCTCTTGAAGTGGTTGGCTATTCAGATTCAGATTATGGCTCTTGTTTGGATGATCATAATCCACGTCTGGATATATATTCATGATGTCAGGAGGAGCTGTTTCATGGAAAAGTGTGAAACAAACACTAACAGCTACTTCAACTATGGAAGTAGAGTATATTGCTTGTTATGAAGCCACATGTCAGGCTATATGGTTGAGGAAATTAATATCTGGAATGGGCTTAGTTGAATATATATCGCGCCCTCTAACCATTTACTGCGATAATTCATCTGCAGTTTACTTCTCTCAAAACCACAGGAATTCAAGCAGGACAAAATATTTTGATGTTAAACTCCTGTTTGTTAGGGAGAAGATTGCTGAATCTCAGACTCAAGTAATTCACATTTCTAGTGATCATATGCTTGCAGATCCACTGACTAAGGGCTTACCTGTAGGAGTATTTAAAAGTCATGTAACTCATATGGGTGTTGTTAAATCATTTGAAGATGATCAGGTTTAGTGGGAGTCTGAGACATGTATTCTATAATTTTCAATGTTTATAAGTACTCAGTTCATTATGAGGTGCTTTGTATATCATTTGTTTCCCCGTAGGAATCAATGATCTTGTATTATTCATGCACCTATTACTTGTTTCCCTATAGGAATCAGTAATATTGTATAATTCTCTTATGAACTGAAACTGATGATATGAAATTTCTCATTTATCTAGTATCACTTGTTTCCCATAGGATCCAGTGATTATGAGTAATTTCACTATCTGTATATGTAATAGCTTAACAAATACCAATGACTTTTATTATTGTAAATAGAATCAAATAACTGATTAATGCTATCCAAGTGGGAGATTGTTGAAATAATTTTATTAATTATTTCATATTTTGTGGATTAGCATCAATTGATTATTTGGTAAGTAATACATTAAAGTTGATTGGTTAAATTACAAGCTATTAAACCTAGAATAAAATTGGGCTTCGTATATGCATATGTGATCTGTGATAGGTGGGTCACACATGACAGCCCATCTGGCTAGAAGCCCAACTCACAGCCTTTAGTAGTCAGTAAATTCCCTATCACAATACTGACAAATGTCATGATCATAAGATAGAGAGATTTTATTATTATTTTATAATTAAAACAAAATAGAAAGATATGGTGTATCTGGAGGTTATTTTTTGAATTAGTCAACATGAACGTTTACACGTTCATTATTTAAAGAGCTAGTAACACGGTAGAAGATACACATTGTTCTGATTTTTGATCACTCTCTCTCTAATTGATTTTGACTCTAAAAATACTAAAGGCTAGTGGGTTGCAATTCTGGTCGAGAGGCTTCTTATTCATCAATAGTCAATGGGATCTTCAGGTACGCTAATATAACCTTTATTGTTTTTTATGTGATCTTCGTCAGATTTCGATTATTATTTAGCACTATAGAGTTTATGTTGAGACACCGGACTGTGCTGTATTGGATTAGGCTTTTAGAAATTCGATTTATTATTATATATAATAATAAATAATCATTTTTTTCTAATTATTTTTTTCTAATTATTTAGAATATATTTTTCTATTTTTTATTTATTAATATATTTTAATTATAATATTAATTAAATTATTATAATTAATTTTAACACTGATATTGAGATCAGCTAAAATAAAGTTATAGCCAAAAAAAATTACTAAATAGCTTACTAGAATTGATATGATTGATATGAATGGTCCAATACTGAATAAACGAATATCTCCCCTAAATGGAATAAGATTCTCTTTGAAAAAGAGTTTTGTTCCATCTGCTAAAGGTTGAAGAACTCCCAAAGGACTAGCGTATTCAGGTCCAATATGCTGTTGTATCCCTGTAGATATTTCTCTTTCTAACCATACAATCACTAGTACACCTATTGTGATTCCCACTACAAGAGTAAAAATAAATCTTTTTTCTTTTTTCTTTTTTCTGTAGACTTGCTTTGCTGCTCTTGCTTTTTCAAATTATATTAAGATTTTACTCCTATAATTATTTATTCGTTCGAATTCAGACAAGAACCCATGAAAAGGACTGATTTGAAGGTAAGTAATTAGCATACTGACTTACCTTAAAGTTTGTTTTCGAAAAGGATAATACACCAAGTGTCAGAAGGATATAAGTTTCGTTCAATAATTTAAAAATAAATTATCAATTTCATCTTTAAAAATATTTTTTTTCCAATTTAGTCAAAAATAAAACTTTTATTTAATCACTGAAAATTATTTTTCTTTCAATTTGCTTATGAAAAAGAAAGCATATCAATTTGATTCTTAAAATATTTTCTTCCAATCAAAATATTTTTTTAAAAAACATATGCAGGCTCTCTAATATAAAAATGCCATCATTTTAAAACACTTGAACAAGTATATATTATCAGTTTATGGTTATATGAAATCCTGTTTTTATCAAGTTAAGAGACCATTTTGATTAAAGAAAAAATATATTTGAAAGAATAAATTGAGAAAAATTGTCTTCAAAGAATTAAATTAAGAGAGTGATTTTTAAAGGACTAAATTAAGAGTTTTCATTTTTGAAAAATCAAATTAAAATGAGTGTGATTTTTTAAAGATTAAATCAATAATTTACTCAATCCTATTAACAGGGGAGATGTATTTTATAAATTTAAGGTAAAGGGAGTGTTGAGTGTAGATTTTAAAAACTGTAAAGAGGTAAATGTAATTTACTAAGATACCGCTACAAACAAATACGAACATTACATCAAATACATACACATTTTTTGAAAATTTGAAAATAAAAAGAAAATCCCCAGGTTAATGATTGATTTTGAGATCTCATGACAATTTTTGTACAGTCAGAACAAAGAATAGTGAACATTTTCTTCTTTACAATCCTATACAGGAGAAAAGAGGGAATCACTACTTGATGTGTTTCTGGGTATAATATGGATGTGAATATCACATACAGAGCGCCACATTTGAAATTTAAATGTGTGATAACACTGCAAAATCATTGTCATCACCAGGAGGAAAGGGCTCTCTTTCAATCAGGGAACACGTTCCAATACTCTTTGTAGTGCCCTTTTGATACCTTCCGGATCAAGTGATGTAGTCAGATGTATTTCCTGCACCTGGATCGCAGCAGATAGAAACTAGTATGAGACCTAAATTATAGTGTGTTTGGATGGGGTCATTTAAGGGGGGAAGTAATTATTGCAAGTATTTGAATTACCACATTAGAAAATTCCTTATTTAGATTAGCATGGAAAGGATTTTTAAATTATTGAAGTAAAATAAGTAATTTTGGAAGAAATTGAAATTTCACTAAAATAGATGAAATTTGAGAATTTCCTTCTCTTTCATTTTCAGAGCACTAAGTTCTTGGATGAGTTCTAACACATACACAAAGATATATAGATACACATGGGTATATGCATACATACATGTACATGCACGCATACATATACATATCCATATATATATATATATATACACGCAGTTACACACATGCATATACATATATATTATTGACACATGGGAATATGCATATATGCATACATATGTATAGATGCATGAATTTTACGAATATAAGGATTATCCAAACAAAGAATTATAAATGCAAGATATTTGAATTACAATAATTCATGTTTCTTGCGTTCAAAATGCCATGGAATTCAAAATTACACAAATCCAAACGCAACATTAGGAAATATTGGTCATTGTTATCCAAGAGTAGGGCCTTGAAAGAAAGTTACCTGCCTTCCAGCCCGAGCAAGGAGAGTAAACCTTTGTTCAGTGGGAGGTGCCTGCGATCATGATAGACGCAGAAATTAACAGAAAACAGACATTAACATAAACATCTTAGACTAATCTATAAGAACCGAGAAACTTACATTAGAAAGCCAAAGTTGCAAGTCTTGTGAAACCACCCGTCTTTCGAAACCTTGACGGCTGATTCTGGCATCATCTATGCTGCAATAGAATACCATCACAAGTTCACAACCAGTTGCAGACTCAAAATTTTAGTCAATGGAGGTAATTCATGCACATAAAAGAAAGCTTTAATGTATTTTACAAAAGTACACAAAAGTAATAGACGGTAACAAAGATGTTTTTATCTTATTGGAATTATGTTTTAAACTATACACTGTCAAAGCAGGAAAACAACAAAGCCATCTTTTTCCCAGGAATCCAAAATAGTTGTGAGGTAATAAAAGAGTGGTGAGGTTAATTCTTAAAAAGAAAAAAGGAAAAAAAAAAACTAATATGCAGTTCCTAATCTCTCTATTATCAGGTTTACAATTAAAATATGATAATTATATGTTTTTCTAATAATAACATGACAAATATATGGTTTTTACAAACAAGTATACGATGCTTTAGCTGAATTATACAATTGTCATGTTATTATTAAAAAATCATATACTTGTTATATTTTAATTGGAGAACCTGATAGTAAAGATATAAAATACTAAACCTAAGTTTACTTTTTTTAAAAGTAGGGTTTAAATGAGTAAAGTTCTCTCCCTAGTTAGTTGACATGTCAAAGAAGTTGATGGATGGCTTTTTGATTTCTAGCCACACAATTTGGTGATAAATAACTGGCAATTGGAGCAATTCAAAACATACATTAGGCCTCGACAATCCACACAAAAGGGATCCACCATTGATCCACAATAGAAATTTTATCCAGGTCACTTGTTGTAAACCCACCAACTTCCCACGCAAGTAGCATCTTGTTTGACATAATTAATAAGCATAGCATACACAAATAAGTCAAGGGTGATATAAGTGCACAAGTGTGAGTGAGTGAGAGAGAAAGCATAACTCTAAATTTTATAGAGTCCAATATATAAAAATTTGCAAAGGGTTATGTTATATTATTACCCTAAACATTCACTAAACAATGAGCTTTGAGTAATTGTATTATGTTCTCAATGATTTACAAGTTACAACCACTGGGTACATCTATTTATAGGCCTAGAAACAAGAAAGAGAAACTAATTCCCCTGACGCTTGGCCAAAGAATAGAGGATAAGGAAAGGATAAGACACTAATGGATATTTACCCCCCAAAAAAAATCTCAAAATAAAGAGGTAGATGATTAAATAATAAAAGAATAAATTCACTTAAGCTGAAAATAATTAGGGCAAAAATTAGAAATTCCACACCCCCTCCTCAAGTTGGAGAGTATACGTCAATCATGCCTACCTTAGATAAGTGAACATCAAATTGCATTCTTGGAATAGCCTTAGTCAGAACATTGGGTGTTCGTTGATGAGTTGGTGTGTAAACAACCTCAATTATTCCTTTTTCAATTTTTTCCTTCATAAAGTGACAATCAATTTCCACATGTTTGGTCAGATCATGATGGATTAGACTTTTTGCTATGTTGATTGCAGCCTGGTTGTCATATAGTAACTTCATGGAAATGTTAGTGGGAGATTCAAGTTCTTCAAGTAGCCCTTTTAACCACATCCCTTCATAGATCTCATGAGCAATAGCTCAAAATTTGACCACAACACTTTTTCATGCTACCACTGATTTCTTTTTGCTTCTCTAAGTAACAAGGTTACCCCATACATACGTGCAGTAGCCAGAAGTCAATCTTTCATTAGTAAGAGAGCCAACGTAGTTAGCATTTGAAAATATTTCTATGTTCTTGCTAGTTCATTTCTAGGAAAAAAAAAAAAAATCCTTTTTCAGTGGTGGTGTTTTTTAGGATTTGAAATCAGAGAAAAAAATTGGCAATGCTGGGGAATGTCGTGGTTTATACTATATCAAAGTACTTGAGAAGAGAAATAAAGTTGTGCTTACTTGTGCTCTTTTTGGTAATAACATCATGTCATGGCATTATAGGTTAGGACATCCAAACTTTCACTATATGAAACAAATATTCCCTTCATTGATAAATAGAAATGCTTCTGAATTTTATTGTGAAATTTGCTAACTTTCCAAACATGTTGAATAGACTTATTCTTCTCTTACTTATAAAAGCCCATTCAACCTTCCATAGTTGTGTACAATGACTCATGGGGGGCTATCAAGAATAAAAAAATATAGTGATGCAGGGTGGTTTGTCACTTTTATAGACAATAACACTCACTTCACTTTAGTTTTTCTTGTAAAAGAAAAATTAGTAGTAGCTACATTCAAAACCTTTCATAACCTTGTCCAAAATCAATTCAAAACTAACATCAAGATTTTTAGCATAGATAATGCCAATGATTATTTTAATTCTACCCTCAGGCAATACTTGAAAAATCATCGCATTATACATCAAAGTTCACGTGTTAACATCCTTCAACAAAATGGGACATCCCAAAGAGAAAAATAGGCACCTTTTTGAAATTGCTAGATCTATTATGCTTATATCTAACGTGCCTAAAATTTTGTTGGGGGAAGCTATCCTTACAACTACATATTTAATCAATAGAATGCTTTCTAAGCCTTTAAACTTTGTCTATCCTCAAGAAAAGTTCCTTGAAATCTATCCAACCACTCAAATTATGTCCACAATTCCACAAAGGGTTTTGGGTGCACATATTTCATTCACAATGACTATAGAGGAAACTTGACCCTAAGGCAATTAAATGCATTTTTCTTGGCTATTCTTCTCCCCAAAAAGGTTATAAATGCTACTCACCCAAGATAAACAAAGTTTATATCACCATGAATGCCATGTTTTTTGAAGATTAGTCATATTATTCTCAAACAATCATTTAGGGGGAGAATTATAGTAAAGAATGGCTGTTTAGGCATGATAGTGCAATTGAAATTAATGATGTTATCACTGCTATACAAACCGAGACCTATCCTATTTACTTGCCATCTCATTTTGCTCCTGACCTTCCTCAAATAATGCCACATAATCTCAACCAAGCCCTTACAACAAACACAACCAAGCTCATTGCACCCAAACCCTATCCTAAAGCCATAAAATAAAAGGAAATCATGGAGTTTTCAAGGAGAAAAAAGACCTTGTGACTGAACAGCAATGCACAGCAGAAGAAAAGTGCACAGAACCTAAGCAAAGCCAAATATCTTCCCCTATTCAAAGTTTTGATGATGAACTAGAAGTACCGATTGCATTGAGGAAGAGGGTAAGGTCATGCACTCAACATTCCATTAGGCATTTTATATCTTATGACAAGTTGTCACCTAATTTTCAAACATTTGTGACTAATGTCTCTATTGAAAGCTTACCAAAGAATTTTTATAAGGTTGCAAAGAAATAAGAGTGAAGATCTGTAATTTAAAAGAAATTGAATGCTCTAAAGAAACACAAATCTTGGGAATTGATTAAAGTTCCCCTAGGCAAGACACCCATGGATTGTAAATGGGCTTTTACCATCAAATATAACCTAAATGATAGTATCAACAAGCATAAGGTCAGGCTTGTTGCTAAAGGATTTACACAAATTTATGGTCTTAACTATCAAGAAACTTAAAGGATTTACACAAACTCATGGTCTTAACTATCAAGAAACTTTTTCCCCAGTTGGAAAGTTCAATACCATTAAATTATTACTCTGTCTAGCTAAAATTTTGATTGGCCCCTCCATCAACCAGACATAAAAGATAAATTTTTGAATGAAGACTTAGAAGAGGAAGTGTACATGGAGATTCCTCTTGGACTTAAGACAAAAAGTAATTCCACTAAAGTATGTAAGCTCTATAAGTCTTTTTAAGGTTGAAATAGTCACCAAGAGCTTAGTTTAACAAGTTTACAACTGTGATAAGAAGTTATGGGTACAAACAGTGTCAAGCAGATCACACCTTATTTGTTAAGATTGCATATGATGAAAGAATTTATGTTCTAACTGTGTATGTTGAGGACATTGTCATTATCAGAGATCATAGTGAGGAGATTAAAGCCTTGAAGCATAATAATCAAAATTGTGCGAGTCACAATTCAAGATGCATGAATCAATCTGATTCCATTGTGCAACAATACAAATCAGTGTTTGAATCAAAAAAGGACTCGAATCGTTCTTCTGAATTGCCGGAATTGTATGAGTTGGGCCAGAAATGGTGATTCGCAGCATTCTGGCAATTCATAAAGCTTTGCTACCTCAGGTCACGAAGTCAGGTCCTTCGTGACCCAACGCAACCTGCTGCTGGAAGAAGATGATCTCCCTTTTTTTGCAGGTTTTTTCTAACTAAAACAATGCTGGTTCACTGAAGTAACCTGAGCATTCACATGACTATCAATTGCGTTACAATGAAGCACACTCCTTTGTTTTATTGAAAGTCCAAATTGGTACTGTAGGAGACATTAAGGCCCAAGTTACTTTACTATCCTATCATTTCAGACTTCTACAATTGCTTTGAATGTTTTTTTTTTAAAAGAAATGAGATGAAGTGTGTCATTCCACTTAAATAGGTAATGCTCCATTTATCTTCATGTGGCTGTGGTACACTGAAGCAAAGCCCTTATCCCTTCTTTAATTGAAATGTCTGGCTCCTACACAAAACAGGAAAGTACAGCTTTTTTTTTTCCCCCCAATAAGAAATGACAGACTCTGTGTTGTTTAAATCAACAAAACTTTAAAATTTTAACCTATATATATAATTGAAGAAACCTATATACCATTCAATCATACATATTATGAGTTTTTTTCATTTATTTATTTATTAACTTATATATGAGTAATCCCTTAAATAGTTATTAGACTATCACTTATGATTTTGTTTTGTGAGGCTTTTGTTAATTTTTGGTTTAAATTTATTATTTTGATCATATTTTAATGGTATATATTTTTTATATGATATATTTTTAACTATGCCTCTAAATCTTATAATTCGATACGATTTACAATTTATGATTCAAAATTAGCCTTTTAATTCACAATTTGAATTGTGATTCAATAACTTTGCCTTGAAGGAGTCTCTTGTCACTGAGGTTAAAGTAAAAGACTCGGGTAATCTGAGATATTTCCTTAGGACGGAGGTTGCAAGATCAAATAAAGGGATCACCATATCATAAAGGAAGTATACGCTTGACTTATTGAAGGAAACATGAATGATAGGGTGTAAACCAATTGACACACCCATGTAGATGACTTACAAGCTTGGTCTTCAGCAAGAAAGTGCCCCTTTGACACTAGTAGGCACCAAAAGCTAGTAGGAAAGCTAATTTATCTCTCTCATACTCAACCTAACATTAGCTTTCCTATTAATTGTAGGCCAGTTTATGAACAAGTCAAATGAGGAGCACATGGAGGTTGTTTTCAAAATTCTAAGGTATCTCTTCAAGAAAAAGACACATAGAGGTGTTGAAATATTGTCAGCTGCAAACTAGGCAAGATCTATTATTGATAAGAGATCCACTACCAATTATTGTATCTTTGTGTGACGCAATTTGGTCACATGGAGGAGCAAAAAATAGCTAACTAGGAGTCATGCTGAAACTAAATTTCAAGCACTAGCTTTAAGCATATGTGAAGGCATTTGGATTCAAAGGGTCTTTAAAAAGTTGAAAATTGATGTTGAAACTCCTATGAAGGTATGGTGTGACAATATGGCCACATTGGCATTGCAAAAAATTTTATCCACCATGATAGAACTAAACATGTGGAAATAGATCATTACTTTATTAAGGAGGAAGTTGAATTAGTCATGATAGATTTGTTTTATATTCTTATTAGTGCTTAGATAGCCGATCTACTTACTAAATTTGTGCCAAGGATTAAGTTTGAAGAACTAAGTTTGTGCCAAGGATTAAGCTTGAAGAACTAAGTTGCAAGTTGGGTATAATCAATATTTGCTCTCCAAATTGAAGGGGAGTGTTGGAAATCGTGGGATCTTTTGTTTATTGTTATGATTTTATTGTGTTGTTGATTAGCATTTAAGTTAGTCAACTTTATCTTTCCATGTATCTCAAAGATTAGGTAGTTTAGTTTCAGAATATTTGTTCCTTGATTCTTGGGATTGAATGGCTGGCTTTGTAGCCATCTTCCCACCATTTATTTGCAAGTCTTTCCACCATGCAATAACAATTCAAAGAGTTCAAAACTCAAAATCTTCAAAACAATTGGAGAACAGTACTTTTTCACATCGTTGGGCTCAAATGACATAAGATAAAATTTTCTCTTTAGGTTGGTGATCTACCTTTCATGAAAATATATGATTGAGTACACTACAGTTTGAGTATAAGCCATAGTACTTAATTCTTCTAAATCTACCATCTTGTTTTGCTTTTGTCATCTTTTTTTTTTTTGGGGGGGGGGGGGGGGGTTGTGGAGGTACCAAAGAATGGGGACAAAACTTTATTAGGGTAGAAATTTATTCATAGGTACAGTCAAAACATTCTGATCATTAAGGAAGGAGAGGGAGGCCAGGACCCAGGGCTCCCTTGTATCTGTACTTGTCTCCTTGATTATATGTATACCACATAATCAATTTTTTTTTTCTTTTCAGAAAATTAAAGAACAAGAACATATAGTTTCCATTCAAGCTAGAAGGATTATGGAGAACAAGAAAAAAGAAATGAAGGAAACTAACCCATCTTCCTGTAGTAGCTCTTCAAGTATTGTTTCAAGACCAGGAAGAGGCGCAATACCATTGCTAATGCCATCACTTGAAGAGTCAAGATCATCTGAACCACTCTGCAATATAGAATTTATTACTGGGGAGAACTTCCTGTTATTTTTTTTATTCCAGTGAGTATCTTTTAGCACTTGTTTATCAGAAGAATGAGAGGATCAAATCTTGACCATAGGATCTTGCCGTGATAGTCAGGATTAAAAGACCAAGCCATGTGACCTCAAATGATCTATTAAACTTGGCTATTCATGCAAAATCCAATAGTCAGGATTTTCTCCTCTCATTCCAACAATAAACTACTTCTCTTACAAGATATGGCGCAAATTCAGAGCATTGAATCATGCATAAATAATCAAGATTAAAATCACTTAAGGTCCCAAGACCACGTGAAAAAGTCACATGACTTGGTCTTTCAATCCCAATCATTCACGAAAGATTCATTGGTTAGGATTGGCTTCTCTCACTCTCACTAGAAACTAGTGCTTTCATGCCAATAAAAATAAATACAAACCTGAGGTATTACTTTGTCGAGAGTTTCCAGAAGTGGATCTTCTTCTAGCTGTTTTATTGATAGCCTAATCCTTGATTTTTCTCTACAACAATTCAAACAAAAAGAATTAATGCTAAAAGGTAATTTTTCTTAAAGATGCACAAATGGCACAATAGAGCAAAATGAAAAAGCTATCAAGCTGAAATCTTTTTCCTTTTTTGATGAGATGCTGATATGAAGATTACCCATAGTGATTCGCTACATTAAAAGACACTCGATTCCATTTTTAACTCTAAGGTTGCTACACCAATGTAGTTAATTATAATATTGAGGAATAGGGGAAACAAAGAAATCTTGTTACTCAATGATTCAAAAGTATGGATTTATTAAGTTTACTAGAAGAAAAATCAATAGGAAATTCTTTTGAAAAGTGTAATTATTGGGAACTCACCGATCGACACTAATAACTTTGACCCTCACTTTATCACCTTCTGTTAAGATGTCTCTTACATCATGAACTAGATCCCAAGAGACTTCCGAGATGTGTACTAGACCAGTGAGGTGATAAAGGCCTGCATCATTCTGTGATGTCACTTGTAACTTTTCCATTATATAATGAAAAGGGAAACTAGAAACTTATGAATTATACATAGTACTTACCGTCAGGGAAGCACAAATGAACAAACGCACCATAGTCCTCAATAGAACCAACTATTGCTTCAAAAATATCCCCAACCCTGACCTGTTCAGAAAATCTAGACCAGGCAGCTTCCTTTTCAGAGAAGATCAATTTCCTTTTATCTTCATCTGCTTGAATTACCTAAAATTACAAGGAGCTGCAATCATTTGTAGATTAAAAACAATCCTCGATTTATATCTGGTCAGGAGGGTTGAAAAATCACAACTTAATACAACATGAAACAACATATGCTCACACCAAACTGAAGCAGTAACTGACAAAGACAAGGATAGAAGGGAAGGAAAGCAACAAAGAGAATGATTCCATCTTGAACCTTCAAATTAACAAGACATAAATGTAAGCCAGAGCTTCCTCCACTCCATGGGAAAGTGTAATAGGATTTAGATTGTTAAGATCATGTTAAAAAATTCATTTTTAGCCAAGGAACCAGAAATTTTAGCTTAGTCATAATTGCATAGTCTCATACAGAAAAATAAATAAATAAAATAACATGAAAAATTGTGAATAGTTGCTCATATGGTGGAACAAGGATTTCAGCCCATATAAAAAAACAAAAGAATTTGCCAGCTGATCATGATACGCAAAAGAGCGGATGTAGGGAAAAAAAAAATCTCTACAAGAACAGATGTCATTTAAAAGACAAAAGGGAAAAATGTAGCACTTTATTGGCAGCAAAAGAAGAGGATTGATAAAATGAAGATCTTAAGGTCTCTAATGCCACCTGGAATCCCAGAATTTAGCAGGGATGCCCAATCAGGTGTTAATAATGTTTAATTAATAAATAGAATACAATTATAACAAGATAGAATAAAAGGATATGGAAGTGAACAAATTAATATACTTACCTTCACGGATATGAGGGAACCAACTAAACCTTTTGCAGTGTCCTGGATAGATTTGTGTGGCTCTACAACAAAGGATCAGCAACAATAAGTCAGCAATCTATACTCCACCTGCTATTATGGCCAACCTGCAACTAATCTACATCTTTGCAGATGACTGAGCATCAAACTTAATATAATTAAAAAAAAAATGAACTAATGCTGAAACAAATGCAATGGCCGGCAACTTTTCATTAATCAAAGTCATGGATTCCAAAGAATTTGCAAAAGGTATATCAATAAAGAAGATCAGCTACAGGACATGGACAAGGGCTCATTTAAGCAAGTGGTTGACAAGCATTGTTGAAGACCTATCAATTATTGTAGGATATGAGTTACATATAAAGAGGGAGCATTAAAAGATTAAAGATAATATTTGAAAAGGAGAAACTACATTTAACCCCCTTGAACTATAGCTTATTACAACTTTGGTATACAGACTTTAACATGTAACAGTTCACCCCCTAAAGTATCACAAAAGTGAAAATTTGTAAATGATCCCTTACTCTTTATCTAAAGGGTTAGCTATCACTATTAGAAATTGTCATCCTCCTGAAAAAAAATCCTTTACTTCATATTTAACCAGTTTAGTAAACCCCCCCCCCCCCCCCCCCCCCAAAAAAAAAAGAGGGGAGAGGGCTGCCACTGTGTGAATAAGTGTACAAGCGAGTAAACTTTCCCATTCACCATATCTTGGTTTTAAGTTTATCCATAAATTTCAACATGGTATCTCCTAACTCCATTTCAGTTTGGTTAAGATGTGATTTTTGCATCCATGTCAGGTCATCCTCCCGTGGTTTAATTACCGAAGGTCTTAAAAGTCATCAGAGCTTCTCTGTTAAAATGCACCTCTACATTCTGTCATCATCTTGATGTATAGTCATCCACATATCAACACATGGATCACTGTTTTCTATCTGATTTGGTGTTGACCAGTGCAGACAAAGGCCAATAGTCTTATTTGTCACAAGTCCAAGCCTCAGGGCTCACTTATGATGCTTTGACCCTTAAGTTTTTGTGAAATGCAATCTGATTAAGGTTTATATGTTTCTTTGCTCTGTTCAGTTTTGCAACTTTTTTTGCCTTAGTTCTCAGGTTCAATTATAATGTGTGATTGAAGTCATAGCTTTGTTTATTGTTTCCATGGGTATCTTAAGCACGGTTGGTCTCCTATTCTACTGCCAGATGGCTTAACCTTACAGTATGTTACTCAGGGGAATATGAGCTTGTAGCCCAAGCCTTCAAAGTTTTGAAAGGTAGCACTGTTATTCCTTGAAGTATGTGGCAAGCGATCAGAAGTCGGATTTTTTGGTTGTTCAACTGATAGCTGCTGTTGTTCATTACTTGAGCTTGCAGTTGTTTTTTTATCTCATTAAAAATTGTGGTTTCTAAACACATGCAGTAGTCATTAATTGAACTATTTACTGGTTTATTGAGTTCATTATAAGTAGATGTTCTTGAAACTCACTGTTGTTCATGGAGGCTGTCAAGTTAAAAGTTGTGGTTATTTGATTTTTGTAATTTTTATTTTCTTAATTCAGTTTGTTTGTAACAAGCTAAAGCTTTGGATAATCTTCAGCCTGAGGGGGTGTGCTAAATACCTATCAATTATTGCAGGATAATTGTCATGAATCACAAGCAAGATAAAGAAATAAAGATAATGTTCAAAAATTATCTCTCATTCTTTATTAATAGGTTAGGAGTTTATTATTATCTAGGAGTCTTGTAGTTATCCATTATCATTATCCTTAGGATTTTTTATCTTCTTGAGCAATTATCTTTTGTAATCATATTTTTCCAAGTCAGTATAAATTAAGAGGGGAGACGGCTGTCACTGTGTGTGTGAGCCTTCCCATTCATCATGTTTAACCATAAACATCAAAAAATATGCCAAAGAAGGAAGATAGGATATTGTAAAATAAAATTCTCAAGATCATGAGTTTGTGACATTATCCGGGAAAAAAAAAAATCTCTACTATCAAATTAATATCTAATGAAACTATCCTTACCTGAATTCAATAGTCTAATGTAGTTTGTTTTCGAACTTCCAAAATCTTCAGCTACTATCATTACTTCACAATTAACATTAAATTCTACATAGAAGTGACTTCGGTGTTACACAGTCTCAAGGTAAAACTACCAATAAGATTTTTTTTTTTTGGAAGGGGGGGGGGGGGGGGGAGGCTTTTTAAGTCAATTTTCCTACTAATTGAGCATAAATATCAGTAGCATAATAAATCAAATATATAGTGACTTAAGCTAACAATATTGATTTTAAAAACATAAAGTTATTTATAAAGTTTAGAGACTCTAGCTATTATATTTTTAAACTGGTATAATTATACGAGTGCTATTAAAAGATTTCACTTTCATTCATAATTTCTGACCAATATGGTTCCGTTCTACTTTGAAATAAGATTTGCGCTGATACCTAAGAGCAGAAAATCAAATAGTAAATGAGATAAAGTCAGCCATTGAATTAAGTTATATAAAGACACATGGAATTCTCAGGGGAGGAAAATGGAAAGGGGAAAGAAAGAGAGCTGATTAAGGGAGACTTAATGAATGTTTAAAAAAAATCCTTTACACTTCAATCCATGCTTTTATGGAAAGGAAAACAAGAAGAAAATTGTTATATATATTCAGGATTAAAGTATGAATACCTTTACACGAATGCAAGGGGCTCAACTGTGGGAATGGGAGAAACCCCACAAGAGAATAAAATCGAACCAGTAGTCCTCCGCCATTAAAACCTTCAATTCTGCCATCATAGATGAATCCACTATCTTTATATGCCTTTGCCGCCTTCCAATCAGCAGATCTCTAATTCTTTGCAGAAATTAAGTATTAGAACATATGGTGAACAAAACCAACAATAATGCAAAACAAAAGTAATGTTTTGACTTAACTACTCGTAAGTCACAACTTAAGTATTTAAAGAGAAAAGCATTTATAAGATTCCTTTTTACATTGTGATCCATCCAAATAACTAGCTGGTTGTGTTAAATAATCAATCATGTATCCTACTTAAATCTTGTGAGTTATGAAGCTTCTATATTATAGTAGATGCCATTGCAAAGTACTCATCTTAAAGTTAAAATAATAAGATTATTAAATGCTATGCATATAATAGTGTGCTCTACGGAGAGAAACAATTTCTTGGTTTATTATTTCACTTATCGTGTCCCTTCTCTCTTTTGCGCATACAACACAAACCCAATAAGTCCTGGTGTTTCTGTTCAAAATTCCTAGATGCATATATCTCATGCAATTCCATGAAACCAAAGATAATGGTTCCGGGTTTTTTGTCTCAACTATTCATATTCCCTTTATTAATTAAAAGAAACCAAAACGACCAATTTGCTTAAAAGTCCTAAATTGTAGAAACTGCAGAACTTTATAGGACCAATAAAGGCTGCCAATAAGCATTGTGACATCAATTTTTCACCATAGCTCTCGTGACTCCAAATAGTCACACTCAATAACATTCTATGAGCAAAATGTACTCAAAATTGAGTATTATGTGTCTACCAGACCCAGAATTAAAAACATTACAATAGTTCCAGAAGAGACAAAGGAAAAGGCATAACACACCCGAGTCTGGCGAGCGGCATCTTGTGACGCAGAAGGGTCTTCATGTATTTGACTCTCAGGATTTTCTTCAATCTGAGTATCACCAGAAACGGAGACTTTAGCAGTATGACACCATGGCCTTCTCACGACGGTTAATTTGTGGGCATATTTTGAGAAATTGAATTGATTCGAAAAAAGAAAGGAGATTGAAGGAGAAATGGAGGCAGCGGGAGAAGAAGGAAGTTGTGAGAAGGAGATGGCCGGGAAGGAGCCGAGCGTTGCAGTGAACATTGGCATTGCTCCCATGTAAGAGAATGAGCGGAAACAGAGCAGAGCGCATTGGAGTGGTACCTTCAGTCGACTGTACTGGTGGTGTTGGGATAACAGGCTCTCGATTCGGCCACTTGTGGATTTGATTATTCCACGTCTGTGTTAGTTTGCCCACCAAAATCTCTTTGGGCATAAAGACAATTGTGTTTATTTATTTATCTTTTTGGTGAATGACAATTGTGCTTAATGAGGGATCAGACCTGCACTTTTTATATTTTGTTATTAACATTTTAATTAAAAAGAATAAGTATATAATATAATTGAAATCTTATGTCTATTATATTTTAATTTGGTAATTTGATAATAAAAATATAAAAAAAAATTATAACACTTTTTCCTTAAATTATTTAGTTTGTTGGTATTGGTGAGCAAAATATTTATAAGACATTTGTAAAATTTCTTTGTTCAATATAAAGATTTTTTTTTAATATTTTAAGGCCTTAACCTATATACATATAAACACACTTGCACACTCATACACTTACGTCATTTGTTATAGTTGCTTTATAAGTTTTAAATTCTTGAAAGTCCAAAATAGTCTAATTGACATTATTAAAGCCCAAAAACATATTATCACAAAGTTTTAAATCATCAAAACACATACAATATACTAAAACAATAAGTACAACTCCACTAGTAACAAATTATTAGTACAACTTAACTAAAAAAAACATGTCAACTTGATCGAAGTCATAATGAATTCACATTTTACCTAAGTATGAATAGGGGCCCATCATATTTCAAAAGACATGGCCTTTCATAGTTAATACTTCTTTTGTATCACTTAATGCCTTGATTTTTGTAGTTTTCCTAAAATACTTACCTCTTTAACTAGTATCATTCTTCCTTTATTTTGTAAGCCACCTAGTCCTTGTTATTGCCATTTCACATCTAAGCATGGCAAGAATTACTCTTCCTCTCTTTTCATAGCTAAAGAAGCAAGAGGTAGAAACCTTTAAATCTACATAGACTCGCAATCGATGGCTAGACAACTCACTAAGATGTATGAAACCAAAGAAACAAACATGCTAAAACATGTGAAGAAAGCCAAGCAACTCTTAGTGAGCTTTGAGCATGTAGAGATCAACCATGTTCCATGCAATAAAAATGTATGAGTAAAAGCTCTATCCAAATTAGCCACCTCTAAAACCCTTAACAAAAGTTGAGTGATCTAAGTAGAACACAAGGCCACTTCCAACATTGACGAAGTGGAAGTACTCATTGTGGAAGATGGAAATGATTAGACTTGGTGAACTCCTATTGAGCTTTACTTAAGAGATGGTTATCTTCCAAATGACCTCAAGCAAAGAAAGGAGATTGTTTGCAAGTCTACTCACTTTACCATGTTGCATGATGAGCTATACCACAGATCTTATAATGGACATGTATTGAAATTCCTTATCACGTCAAAAAATAAATGAAGTCCTTACCCAGGTATATAAAGGAGACTACACTGCCTATATTGGTGGAAAAACACTAACCTAGAAAATAATGTGCATTGGGTATTATTGGCTGACTTATCAACAAATGCCGAAGAATATGGGAAGAAATGTGACAAATGCCAAAGGTTTAATGTGGTATTGAAGATAGAAATAGGTGGCCTATATGATTGTTCCATTCATTACTTTGTTTCAATTAGTAGAATATGCTCTTCTAAATAGATTGATGTAATGCTTTTAGCACTCTAACCAAGTTAGTGTTACAAGGCAAAGTAGTGTTTGACCCATATAAAGCCTACCAACGTAACATCCAAATACATTATAATGGTAGTAGTAGCACACATTCTCACCATATATCAAGGCAATGTTTGGATCATTTTCTATTTCTCATCCCATCACACGAATAACCAAAGGAAAAAAAAAAAAAAAGAGAGCTTGTCAAGATATATTTTTACAAAAGGGTACCTACTTAATAAGGTCTAAACCTCGCTTAAGAAGGGTGCCTATCTCATGGGAGTCATTCTTATAGTTCTTCCTCTATTAGATCTTAAGAATGCATGTCACATAGGACCTTTCTTGGAGGTCAATGGGAATTTGCAGAAATTTTTAAAGCTAAATAAATATATTGAAAGTTTTTTTAAAAAGAGCCACGAGGATGGCCTTTCTATTATAATAGATCATTAAATGACTAATTTTTGAATGGTTGGATGAAGAGAGAACAAGAAAAAGCACATGAAAGGATCATGACCTTGCATTGTTAAAAAAAACTATTAAAAATGAAAAAACTCAAGGCACAAGCCTTACAAGCATCATAAAAAGGAAAAAAACCTATAAGAGATCTACATAACATATAGCCACTTCATGTAAATTCAATTCCCTCACAAGATGCCTATATAAAGAACGAAAATCAAACAAAGAAAAAATAAAAGAAAATTCATTTATTCCTTTAAAAGATCTTACAAGTGCTTCATGAAGCTACAAGAAATCCTACATGTTACATTTAATAACCTGTCAAGGGTTGAACATAATGTGAATGGCATAAAGAAAGAGAAAATAAATTAGATCCAAAAATACTTTGAAGAACCAATTTACTCGGAATTGCCACCAAAATTTTAATTGAAAGAAAAACTTTGAAATTTTTTTTTTTCTAAATTGAAATGGAAAAGTGGTCTATGAATAAAAAAAGATTTGAAAGTTGATTATGCTATGAGGAAAGTGTTAAACACCCCATAACACTCATTTTTAAGAAAAGTTATCCTACGTTAATTATGTAAAATAAATATGGGCTTAATTTTACTTTAGTTATCCTAATCAAAACATATGTAAAAAAGAAAAAAAAAAGAAAAGGAAAGGAGAAATTAATCAAAGAAATTAAAAATATAAAATAATATAAAATAAAATATTTACAAATGTGAACTTGACTTAAGAAAGCGATCTAAGACCTATATATTCAGTGAAGAAATCAAAGTCCATATAGTTTGAATAGGTAGAAAAAGTGTGTCACTTGGTTAGTGACTTCTTATTTATTTTTGTGAAAAGGAAAAAAAAAAAGAATAAGTTGTTTCACAAATAAAAAAAATTTAAAGTTGGTTAACCTGTTTTGATTCATGAAATCTAAGTTAATCTCACTTTCTTACTTTTTTTCATTTTTTCTCCTTTTTATTTTTTATCTTTTGAATTTTTAAAAATAATAGTTTTTGTATTTTTTTATTTTTGAGAAAAAAAAAGTCATTCAACACACATATAACAACTTTCCAAACTAAGAGTAAAAATAAAATAAAATAAGGAAATAAAATCAAATAAGCCTATATATGTTTATGAAAGTGTGTATCACATTAAAGAATAATAAAAAAAACAAGACTTACATATAAAAACAAATTCATCCAAAGTGCACAAAAACATAAAATCAAGGGTTATGATTTTTGCACTTACCTTCTACCAAACTAATTTTTTATATCCAAGAGCTTCATAAGAAAGGAAAAAGCAGCACTATGTATCCATTTTATACTTGCCAAATTCAATCCCAAAATACAAAGAGATGCGATTTTTGAATTAGGGTAAATTCAATAGCCAATTCAAGTACAATTATTTAGATTCCAAATAAATGTTTCAACAACATAAATAAGATCCAATCATTTTCATTATCCAATTACCAAAAATTAAGCATGTCACTTGTATTTCCTAACTCACTAGTTCTACCAATACACATAGCAAAACACCTATGATTTTCCATTCCAAATTTCAAACCAAAAGTTTAGCTAAATAGTCTAAATTCATCATTAAGGATTTAAGCTTGAATTTCTTTCATTGAAGACAAAATCTCATCACGAGCATTGGCAAAAAAATTCAAAAAAAAAAAAAAAAGAACCTTCAATGAAACACCACAGGAAAAAGTGCATATATAACTTCATATTTAAGGCAAGATTTCTTGACAAGCAAGCATTAATCTAAATGCTTCATAGCAAGCAAGAATTAAGCCAAATGTAGGTATGTTAACCTAAATTCCAAGCATTCGTATCATTATCCCATCAAGCCAATTTGCCTTATAATAACATTAGCAAAAGGGGATTGACATTTTCATGCTATGAATGAAACAAGACAAGGAAAAGAGTATGCAAGAGTTTTTGCCCAAATTCTGATTTGAAATATTAAACCAATCCAAAACATGTTAACCCAATGTCTTAACTCTTTACACCAAACTTGCATGCTTGCATTCTTTTTCCCATCAAACTACGATGCAATTCAAATGTTCATTTAACATTAGATAGTGCTATATAAGAATTTGAGGATGAGAATTAATATGTCAAAGCTTACCTTGAGCAAAGTACTAAAGCTAAAATTTTGCAAGCTCCTTCGCTCGATCCCAGTGGTTTTTTGTTTAGTATTTAGCTTTTATTTTTGACTTCTCTCCTTTTTGTCAAATTCTTTGTTCTTGCTTCACCACCATTTTCAGTTTTATTTCTCACTTTTATGGTCAAAAACTAGATTTTCATCATAGGAAAATTTCAAATCATCCTTTAATTATCCCTTCACAAGATCAAAACTAATCCAACTTTTCCTTTTAAGAAGTTTTCTATTTCCAATATTTCTTACTTTTCAAGAAGGGATGAAAGGAATGCATTGCATTTTGTGCGAATAGGTATTGCATTCTCTTCTATATTTATTTTTTCTCATGCTTAGGGCTTGCTTTCATATAATGGTCTTGGGTTACTTTTCCTTTTTCCCTCTTAAGTTGAATTGGACTGAAAAAAAAAGGATTAACATCTTGGATTATTTTAACTTTGTACTCAATCTAGGTCTCTTATCTTTCTTCTGCTTTTTATCCTTCTTTTCTTTTTCTTTTTTTTATAATGACTCAAAATTAAAATTGACTAACGATTAAGTATGATTTAAATTAAATTAAAATTGACTTGAAATTAAATTGAAATAAACTATGATTTAGAAGTTGACACTAACTCAAAATTGACTAAAAA
Source organism: Erythrophleum fordii (assembly GCA_032878935.1). Lineage (NCBI taxonomy): Eukaryota > Viridiplantae > Streptophyta > Magnoliopsida > Fabales > Fabaceae > Erythrophleum > Erythrophleum fordii. Next base: position 21,003,982 of record JAVQMF010000054.1, on the reverse strand, counting down.
TCAAATATCATTCAAATTAAATTAAAATTGACTCAAAATTAAATTGAAATCAACTATAATTAAAAAACGAACACTAACTCAAAATTAATTAAGAGTCAAATGGCAAAAATGGCTTCAAATGTGAGTTAAAATTAACTCTAAATTAAATAAAAGCCAAGCACAAAAATTATATTATTTTTAGGAAATGCCTGAATAAAATACAATATTCACACTACACACTCACCTCATGGGGCTATAAGAAATCTTATCAAAAAGAAAAAGAAAAAAAGCTTTAATCATGAATAAATTATATAAGATCTTTAGCAACAATAAGCTCTAATCCTCACTAGAGGCAGATCTACATAGCTACACAAATAGGATTTCATCAACTCATTAACTTGATAAGAGCCTTAACCCATTGATCTAGAACTTCTCTTGTGACATGCACAAACCCACTTGTTTAGTGGCAGAAAAGGTATTAGTATATATGGAAATACATCCTTTTGAAGATTCCACCAACCTTCATAGACTTTAGGTTCTACCTTTAAGCATCCTCACCATTTCCTTAGATCAAGAAAGCCAACTTTATCAAAAAAAAAAAGAAGATGTGCATAATAAAGAAAAGCCATCTTACTACTTTATAAAGACAACAAGAGTAAGGGCTAAAATGTCAATAAATACTATATTTATAAGGAGTGTTTGGATTACAAATGAGATTTTGGAGGAGAACCAATAGCCTTTTTGGGGGGCCAATTAGATGAAGGAAACCAAAGAGTTCAATGTGCAAAAACATGTCTTTTCACATGGCACAATTATAAAATACTAGAAAATTTTAAGTAGTCTTTAAATAGACACATACAAGGCAGGGATACGCCCCCAAAAGCATAATCAGGCCTAATAATTAGACTGCACCATCTTAAGCCACTCAATTACAAAGACATAGGCCTAAGAACCTTTTCCTTGGATATTGAACTAACAAGAAATTCCCACAATCCATGTGTCCCTCACAACCATCACTTTGAGTAGTGACGAAGAAGGATCCACTTCAAGTATCATCAATAAAGGATCGACTTTGGTTAATTTTAGAGCCCAAAAGAAAGAGTGGGGGGGGGGGGGGGGAGACAGAAATGGGAAAAAAGTTTACAAATTTCAAAAACTTCTTTTAAACCCACATAGCTCTTAACCTTAATAGCAAACTTGAGAGCAAGTGTTAGGATATCTAATAGGCCTTAAGATCTCATAAGGCCCAAAGATAGCCTAATCTACATTACAAAGACATAAAAACCTATGGTTGCAAAGGTTTAACTCCAATTAAGGTGCCATAGATATGGTTCAACATAGGAAATTGTTTTCTACAATGTGACTTCGCCAATAGCAAGTGCTTTGAATAGGACGACTTAGATGAAAGAGACATGACAACTTGATCAAAGTCATGATCAACCGACCTTTTCCTTTTGCATAAATAGGCCCTCGTCACATTTCACCAGACATGGTTTTACAGAGTTTACATGTCCTCTATATGACATAATGCTTTGATTTTGGCATTTTCATTGCAATACTTACCCCTTTGAGTAATATCACTTTTCCTCTCTTTTCTAAGCTACCTATTTCTTGTTGTTGCCATTTCACATCCTCAACGTGATCCCTATAGCATTTTAAATGTTCCAAATTATATTAATAAATGTTTAAGATATTTTATAATTTCAATCCTCTAGTATTTGGGGAGGGATAGAAATGTTGCTATGCCCCAAAACAAGGGCACGCCCTTTTTTTTAATGTCTTTACTTTGTAGCATAAGATTTAATCATGATATTTTATTTTTTTAATATAATTTTATGTGAACAAATTTTATGTATACAAGTTTCAACTTAAAAAAAATTCAATTTAAATTTTGTTGAGTAAATAAGTCCAAATCTAAATATTTAAATATTTAATAGAGATAAGAATAGGACTTGAATTTTTTACCAATTAAACAAAAGATGGAAACTATGGTACCCTACAATCATCCTGAGTTGGCAATTGTTACCGTGAAATTTGAAAGTATATTTTATTTATCTCTTGTGGGCTTGGAGTGATACAAAGGGCTGTAATTATTACTCTTATTTTCATTTCAAGTTGAAACATATCTATGGAATCTATAGTAATACTGTGTTTTGTTGACATTAATATCATGTGTGGTATTAATGTCAGCAACACATCATCACAGCAGGCTAATGCAGAACTTAACTAGACTTTGTATTCCAATAAATAAACTCGCCTAATTCTGTCTATTCCATTACGTTTTGGCGTATGAAAAGATATATGTGAGGAGAAAAAAAAAGAAAAGAAAAACAATTGATGCTCAGAGAGTAAGAATAAAAGAATACAATCATTTCTTCAAATCATATATGAAGGAATGAACGCCAATGATGGACTACATTTATTTATCACAATGTGTGATGATCTATATATTGCATCTGTCATAACCAGAGAACCATGACGGTTCTGCTAATTTCGCAAGCTCACCATCTTCTGCCTTATAAAATGGCTCAAACTGATCATTAGTACATCGTCGCTCCTTTGTGTCATCATCATAACTAGGCATGACGAAATCATCGTCATAACTTGGTCCTATTGCCTGCTTAGGCAAATGTGTTTCCTCAAGAAGCTCACTGAGTGTGCTATTCTCCTTCAATTTATCAATTTGTCTGTAGGCCTTAGCAGCTTCCTGCTCTGCATCCATAGCCCGTTTCTGCAAATAACATATTAGTCAGGCTACAAGAAAGAATTAGATCCAGCTCATTTAAAAATTCACTCCTGCCACGGAAACTATATATATTACATTAGTTGCAGCAAATAAAATTCACTCCTACCATGGAAACTATATATATTACATTAGTTGCAGCAAATAAAATTAACCTGCCCCGCCTTTCATGCCGGGGTGACTCTCCTTAGCATATGTCTACAAATAACTGAAATTTGAAGTATGTGAAAGAGATTTAAAAGAAACATGGGAATTCTGAATGATATAAACGTACCTAAATCTAAAGGGAGGCTACAAAGCTAGAACAAAACTAGTTATTTTAAGATAATGAATAAATCAAGTGAAAAAGATGTAAAGAGGTAAAGTAGACAGTGGTTTGCTACACGATAAATGCAAAAGAAAAAAAAAGGTAAATTAGAACATGGATTTCAGATTATTTGAACTAAGTTGTATATGAAATATGCATAGTGGTGAGTTTGATCTGACAGGCCAAGTTAAGTTTTGATGAAAATAAATCATCAATAATACCTTAACATGTGCCTTGATATGAAATAATTGACATTTTCATGCTATATGTGCCTTGATATGAAATAATTGACATTTTCATGCTATATGTGTTTACTTAAGACAATCCTCATAAAAGTTGTATTGATATATAAGCCTCAAACCACGTGGTGCATACTTGATCAAAGAGGTGCTTACATATACTACATGAACTATATAGCATGCTTAGTTGAACGTAACTTGGTGGTTATTTTGGCTTGGATTACTTGAGTTCCTTAAGTAAGTTGAATTTAATGTCCTATGCTCCAACAACTAAAGCAAGTGTTCAAGGTTACAAACATGAGTAAGAATCTCATGTAAATAACCTAAGGAAGTTTAAAAGATTATGTTACACAAGGTGCTGTAAAAAGAACCTTTAGTAGCTTAAAATTGCTTATTTGATGCATATTTAAGGATGACATACTTGGCTTCTATTGGATTAAAAGTTCTATATTCAAATAATTTAAATAGATGTATCATATACCAAGTTCTAAATGAAAGATATCACGAGCCTCCTTCGATGCGTATTTTTTTCTTGACACTTGGAAAATATGTTGGCTTGAGAGAAGGTAGCTTAGAATGTTTTTTTGGAGACATATTTGCTTTGATATAAGGCAATATAATTTTTTCTTTCAAAAAGCTATTTAAGTTGACCTATATAAGCAATAATATCTTTAGGCACAACCTAGAGCCCATAACGTGGAAAATCTAAGGTTTTTTGTGATTAGAATGCAAAAGTTATGACCCAACGCCTTCCTAGAAGGTTGTGAAGTATTGAAAGTTGTAGGAGGCTTGGAAGTCACTTCGAAGAACTTTGGAAGTCATTTGAAGATCGTTGACGAAGTTCTCTGCATTGCAGACCAGAGGATTGAGCAGGTTGTGCAGCAAGGTGAAAAGGGATAGAGAAGGCTCACTGCTGAGCGTCAGGGTTATATCCAAGCGTCAGGGAACACTAGAACCGATGCTTTTTCAGAACATTAGGAGCCTGGCCAGCATTAATTTTACAACCAAATGCACCAAAAAGCTGCTCCCAGCCATAATGGCTCTTTCTTAGCCCAGGAGGATTCCTACGGTCAAAAATCATCAAAGCCCTATATAAACAACCTCCCTCAAGCCTTTACTTCTGAATATAAGAGCATTCATTGTGAAATTTCTTCTGCCCCGATTGTGCATTACTTTGTAGTTTTGATTTTCTTTGAGAAAATACTATGGAGAAATATTTTTTAAAATCTGAATATAATTTAGAAACCAATTCACCACCTCTTGGTTTTCTCTTGGCCTAGAACTAACACAAGAATTCTTGTATTTCCCATGTACCCCTTGACATTTAGAACTGAAGATCAAAACTAAAACTTTTACCCTTTCTCACCCTCCACTTATCTTTACTTTGTAGTAATCAGTCTCCTGAAAATACAGCCAAGCTGTAATTTGCAATAAGCTTGCCCCTACTTCATCAACTTATGGCCGTAGTTGCTCCACATTCTGATCTGGCCGGTACCTATATATTTGTCTCTACTATTTCTGCTCATAAAATTTTATTGCCACTCAGACGTTCTTCTTTCTTCAAAATGAATCAGAGTGACATTGATACTCCAGATTTTGTCACTTGTAATAACTAATCGTCAAAGTTTCCCTTATCTTAAAAATGTAGTTAATAGCTACTCTCCTTTTCTCACTCTATTCATCGCATCGGAATGGAAGAAAGAGATGGGTTTTCATGAGGAACAAAAGAAATTGTACTTGGAACAGACAAGAAAAATGCTGAAGATGATGTAGCAAAAAAGGAGAGGAAAAACATGAGGCTGGGGAAAGTTTAAGTAGTGAAATCTTGTGATCTCCATGTGCATAAGAATAAGAACAAAAAGAAAAGTGTTTATATTGCTCAAGTTGATAATATAAGGCCATGAAAATGTAAATTGATTCTTTACTCACCTGTGCAGAAATGACAGCTTCTTCTGCTTCTTTTAGCCGTACAAGCAGTTCACCTGCAGCTTGCACTGCTTCAGCAGTATCCTTCAATTGGGCCTGAAGAGCTCTATTTTCATCCCTTAGGATTCTCCTTTCTTTTTCTCTTTCTGCTTTTAATGCTGAAATTTCTGCAGCAAGGGCATTTATGAACTTAGACTCTGCACCTCTTACTCCTGCTTTGGAAGCTGCTTTCTTGACATCCTCAATTCCATCCTGGATCTTTCTATGCCTTGCAAGCAAGTGGATATGTTTCTCTTCCAAATCTGCATACTGTTCTAGAAGTCGTGCGTGGCCTTCAATAGCCATTTGAATGGCTTCCTTCAGTTCCTTGGCACAGTTCTTCTCAACTTCCAGTTCCTGCTTCATTTTTTCAGCTAGTGACCTGTTAGCTTCAAGATCAACTCTCAGTTCTTCTGTAAGAGAAATCCAACTGCTTTCCGCCTCAGTCCATTGAATTCTTTCTTGTTCAAGTATTTCTTCAAAATTGTCCTTAGTTGATTCTGGAATTGCACTTGCCTCAGCACTTTTCTCTGTTGACATTGCAATGGAAGTAAGGGTTGCTGTTGAATTGGGTTCAGATGTATAATTCAATTGCAATAATGGATATTGCTTCTTTGCTGATGCAGAAGAGTCTACATAACATTGAAGTTGGCTTCTTAGACTTCGTATCTCTTCCATCAACACATCCTTCTCCCCCAATTTGTAGAAATTTTTATACTCTTCTAGCTCATCTTGCACTCTTTTTAACTCTATCTTTAATGTCAGAACTTCTGGATGATTATCATACTTCTCCTTCAAAAGCTGTTGATAGTAGCAAAAATAAGCATATAATATGGTAACTATATAAGGGAGAACTTAAAAGAACTTATTTCTACCTTGTGCTCATGTGTGAGGGACACCAGCTCCTCTTCCATGAACTCCTTAGCGGGTAAAACACCATCCACAAGGCTCTCTAGCTGCAAAATTTTATCTTCCCTTGTCTGCGCTATTATAGCATTGCATTCCCTCTCATGCTTGCACTGTTTCACCTATAGATATGATTGAAAACAGTCATGACAACAAAAGAAGAAAACATCGCCCATTGGCAGAAGGTTGCTTGTAAACAGAGAGAAAACTACCAAGCGATTCAGCTGCATGATTTCAAAAGTCTGTTTTGCGCAGAACTCTTCAAGTGCCATTTCTCTCCTGATAGATCCTGCCAAAACCTTCTCTACTGCCTTTTTTTTTTTTCAAGATAAAGAAATTATTGATTAAAAAAATAACAAATTCGAGCTATACAGGAGAATGCAGCTAATATTCCTACACTTACTTTGAGAACTTGCTTCTTTGACTTATCAGCAGCGTCAGGACAATCAACAGGTACTAACTGCAGGTTTGAGTTGTCAATCTCATTTACATCAAGTTGCATTCTGCTTTTACAGTTACTACACGAAAACGCAACAGAATCTTCTTCTTTGACATCATTGTCAAATAATGTCTGTACACCCACATCAACTTTGTCAACCGAAAAAACTGTCCTGGATTCAGTAGGTCTCAATGAAAACCGAAATGATGATCGCCTAAAAGCTGCACTATGATGGTGGCTATCAATAATTTCAAGACCACGGTGGATGCTTGCCGCCAAATGTTCAGTTCTAGTGAGAAGATTTGGAGCTGCCTGACTAGAAAAAGCAGTAAGTGAGCTCTTCTGATTAACAGATTTCATGCCTAAATCACTTTCAGCATGAACTTTCTCAGAAGCAGAAAGCATTGACGAGGTCCTTAGACTTTTCCTGCTGCCGCTGATTTTTGGTGAAGCACTGGGAGTTGGGGATTTAAGGACTGGGGATGAATCACATTGAACTGCGCTAAGACTAGAAGGAGTGGCACAAGAAATCAAGGCACTAGGAGAATCCTGGGACGCATTTGGGGCTGAAAAGCTAGCAGTAACTCTGTCATTAGATTCACCCACAGGGCTAGAGAAACTGCTTCTTACAACTGTAGACAATGATTCCCCTTTGAGCGGTTTGCTGCCAGGAGAACTAGGAATATTTTTGTCCTCAACAGGTTGAACAAAATCCTGATCATCTGTGTCCATTTCTTCAGCATATTCCCTTGCAATATTACAATTATCCAGCATATTAGCATTGCAGAAGATTACAGCATGGTCCTCAACACCTTCCTCATCAATCTCCATCTCCTCATCACCATCATCGTCAACACGAGGTAGCGGTGATGGTCGATTGAGGCTGGACTGTAATAAATTCAAACTTCTTCGGATCCAAGCAGCTGAATGACCTCCACTTGGGTCATTTGGATTGTGACCATTTACCTTAATTCGATGCAGCTCATCCTATTAATTAAGGAACCACTGAGTCATTCAAAATTAATTTCATAATTCATTTAATGGCAAACCAAAACATAACTGATCACTTTAGAAGACAAAATACCCTTAGTTGGCGTATCACTTCCCGCAAGTGATTTACGTCATCCTGCATCACTTCATTGACAATTGCCTTGTTCTTTATAGCTTTGGCATGTTGCGCAAATCTCAATGTACTGAAAGTCTCACTCCTACAACTGCAGGATTGAGTCAGGTCAAAAAATCCTAGATAAAAAGATCAAAAGAACTATCTTTAAATCACCATTACTTTCCATACTACCTCTGAGCCGGGGAAATGGCACAAACCATTGCCAATTTTGCGTTTCCTCCAAGGGACTCCTGCAATAAAAATGTCAACCTGGAATCTCGGTAGGGTATATGTCGTTGTTTTCCTGTTTGAGAAACTTCAGCAAGAATGTTTATCAAATTCCTGCAGCCCAATTTACAGTCAGTAAGCACAGAGACTGACAAAAAAGAGACTGCACAATTTAACTGTTTAGAAGGTATTGATAAGTTGAAGGAACATATTTTCCCAAAAGATTCTACTCTAGAGTTATCTCCCATGAAATCCTTGGTTTACAGAGATACCAACATCTTTTCTGAGAAGAAGCTAGCTGATATTTCCAATAACTGTTATATGATTATGTTCCTCTTTAAAATTAAGGTTTGTGTTTCCCTTAGTTCTAGCTAGAACAGAAGTAGCCAATCTGACGCTATATTTTCTCTGCAGGAGGTTTGGAAAAGGTAATTTTTTGGCTTTAAGTTATAAGCAAGCAACTCTAAGGAGAAAATTGGGTGTCATGCAGAATAACTCATTAAGAAAGTCCCACTTAGGCAGCAAATTGGGTATCATGCTCATCTTTATCCTTCCTAGTTCCTCTTTCAAGATACCATAATATTTGGGTGATTGTAGAACTCATGGCAGGTTCTATACCTCATTGAAAGAACGTGTGACGAATTCATTCAAACTTATGATGCAGTATAAATCTATCGCTGCCACTTTGTTGTCCATGAAACCTATTCCCAGCTTCTCCCTACAGACTAGCTTCAAATCAAAATTTTCAATATAACTATGATACCAATGATTTGGTATAAAATGCTCTTCTTCACTAATTGTAATTAACTCTTGCCTCTAACAAATATCAATGTGGTACTCAGGCTCACCTATAAAACATACTCAAGCTGTGAGAGCGATCTAATCTACATAACTATGATACCAATTACTTGGTATAAAATGATCTTCTTCACCAATTGCAATTAACCTTCGCCTCTAACAAATATCAATGGATACCTCCTACATATATTAAACATACCCAAGCTGTGAGAGTGATCTGTTAATATTGCCAGCTTCCTTCAAGCGCTCTCCTGCAGCACCTGTTAATTTTTGTCGTTCTGACCCAGCTAGATCAACAAGATTGATTCTACTTGTCTTCAATCTGCTTATACCATCTGCTGTGCTCTGCAAACACGAATTTACTTCAAAGTTCCTCCAGTTACATGAGCTAAGAACGTTAGGGGAACATTATGAATTAAAGTTCCATTGTCAGATAGAGTAATATAATCCCAACAGAATTTCTTATGGCAAGCAGGCAAGTAAAAAAGAAAAATTCAGACTGGCTAGTTTTCTTAAGTTCGTCAGTTGCCACATCTTTCATTCTAAAACTAATCTACTTTAAAGTTTATACCCGTGAACCATCTGGATTTGTGTGCTACCTAGACACACTCTCCTCCATAATACAACATGAGTCACTCATTTTATTAAAACTCATCATCCAACATTCTCCCGATCATGAGAGAAGAGTGTGTTACCTTGCATCGAGATTCAACAACACAAGTAAAAACAGTATGTGAGCGGGAACTCTCAGAGTTTATACTGGTTGCACCTATTCTCCTGTTTGAAAATCCCTGCATAATATCTTCAGTTAATTGCAGACACTCTTAAAATAACATTGCAAAAAATTTCATTGTAAAACCTTCATTTTCAAGAATACATACATACAAAAGAAAAGGGCAAACCGTGACATCATTTGCTTTTCTCTTTTTTTTTTTTTTGGGATAAAAACACAACCATGATATGTTAATTAAGCCAAAAAAAATGTTCATAACTAAATAAGAGATTCAACAAATATGTTCTAGTTAATGGAAATCTAAAACTCATTGATAGAAGAGCAAGGCCTAGAGCCAGAGAAGCAATTCAAGTAAACCTGACAGCAAATTAAGTGTTTCAAATCTGTTTATTAGTAACTCTATTAAGCTTTTTAGATTCAGCTTTAGACGGACATATTTGTCTTTACATATCATATCTACTCAAAGTGAAGCCTCAGCAGCATACTTTCTTGCAAAGTTACATCATAAGCAAAGTAATTGAGGTAGTCATTTTTCCTGTTAACTCTAAGGACGATAACTTTATAAAAAAAACAGGAAATTCAAGTAAGACATCATTCCACATGAACCTCAAATTCCTTTTTATTGTTTATTTATTCATTAAGCATAAATTAAACATAGATGCTTCATCCTTTTGCTTTTAGGAGACAAAATAATGGATGCTTGATACTCTAAATGTTTAGGAAATAAACATCTTTGTTCCAAATGGAATAAGTTTGCAATGAATGATGCCATCTTTTACTTGCATGCAGCATAACCCAACCTAACCATATGCTAGGCTTCGATACTGGAGAATGTAGCCGATACTATTAGAGATTTATACTATTTGAGCATCTAATTCTCTAACGCAATTTCTTGTATCAATCAACTTTTTTCTTCCAATTACCTTCTAAAAACAACCTCTTATTCTGAGGACTAAAGATGAAGACGATCTAGTCCTTTTGATAAAATTTATTGGCAGAGGTGAAATTTGTTGGTCTTTGGATTCTGTATTGATTGGTTTAAAAATATAGCTTGTATTTTTTTGTTACCTTCTCTTCAAACTTATTCTCCCAGTGGAACAGTTGTATAGTTAAATAGTAAAAGATGATGGAAGAGGAAAATTGCTACAACTAAGAAATTTGATCAAATCTAACAATATGGAAGATGCAAAATAACAATGTATAGTGTTATTTTAATTTGTTACATTTTTTCGTTGGGCGTCATGTTAACATGTATGAAGCTATTGCTTCATCGAAGTAATAGGAAGAAATGTCACATAATCTTATGACCCAAGCACCAACAACTTCACTATCATAACTTTAGTGAAACAAAATCAAGCATCTTTGGGTTCCTATCAATCTGTTTCACCTTACTGAAATTGGTGCACAAACACCTGTGCATAGATGGGTCAAAAACTAGTTACCTCCTAAAACAAACTGCAGAAAAATCATAAGAATACATCTCCATAGTTGTGGTATATGCTGATTCTGATTATCGTTTTGTTATACATATACAGTTATCTAGCATTAGTTGTGGCAATTTGCCCCAATTTAACCGGGAAGAAGAGAAACTAAAAAACACCCCTTGGGGTCGGGCTTGCGTTAGATTTATTGCACTGAAATGAAACTAAAATCATGCCTATATAATAAAATATTGGTAGCGACTCTTGAAAAGAATTACAACTAAGACATGATTCACCCATATATCAGATGTGCTCCCAAGCACATTATGACAGCAGAGAACTTTCAAAGTATATGAAGAATTGTCACATTTAGTGACCAAAACAAAGAGAAAACCCCTTTGCATTTTTAGCGATTGATCATTCAATGGTTGATGATAACTTGTATCAAGGATAGATAGCAGGTCATTAAATGCATATATATTAATCCATTTAAATTAAGATCTTGTGCAATTTATTCCCTCAACTATAAAAAATTACTATTGACCCCTTATAGAGATAGAAAATCATGCCATTTGCTCCCTTTGTTAAAATATCCGTCCAGCACTCCACGAAGGTCTCCACATGTTATTAATTAACCCCCTTCATTTCAAAAAAGAAAGGAAGCCCAAAATAACAGAAAGTTTCTCAAAAAATTACAACACAAATTTAATATTTAGATGCATTTGATATTTAATTTCATAAATGACCACACTAAATTTTTTATTTGTTAACAATTAACAACTAATATGAATATTTGCCATTCAGTCACTCATGCATCAGAGCATCAAATGATGACCTGCTACACAATGGTGGACTATAGCCTAAAATTAGTTCTAAAAAGTTCAAACATATTGTTAGACATTGCACCTTATGAAGATACTCATAGTAAGGGACGAAGGGTCATTAAAGCAAGAACACATTTTATACAACTACAATTCCTCTGATACAATAAAGTATGATAATGCGCACCTTTATTAAGAGCCGAGTCACATCCTTCAGTGTACACACATGCTCCTCTGTAAGATTTTCAACATAGACACCAGATTTGACATCTTCCCTAATCTGGAAGGGCAACACAATATGTGACGGTCAATGCCAGTAAAAAGTAATTAAACATGATAACCTATAACGAATTAGATTTTACCTGGAGATTTCTCTGATTTGGATCTAGCAAATCCGTGATTTGCTCATTGTATATCTGCAAAAACAAATTGTTATATAAGACGGAATAAGTGCGTGTTTGGAAATTAACACACTTAAGCAGGTCAGGAACATGGAAAGTAAAATAATACAGTTAATCAACCTCAAGAAAAGAGCAGTGGCATTGATACTTGAGTTGTTTGTCAGCATGCTTAATTTGTTCCTGTGCAGGAAATGCAACAATAACCATCATGGCACAGTACATATAACTTTCAAATAATTTAACACAGAACAGATATTTAAGCTCACTTCATTTATACGGGCAAAGAGTCGTTCAAAAACGCGGGGAGTAAGGCCTTGTTGATCATTTGCTGTATTGTTGTCCGACAAGGCATTGGCAGGACCCCACATGGTATAAGTCTTTCCACTCCCCGTCTAAATAACATTAGAAAAATAGCATAGGTGTAAATATGCAGTGACGTAAAGAAAAATGCAAGAATAACAGAGAGAAAGGCTGAAGAAGAAAATGGCAACTGGCAAGGGAAAATCGAAAGAGACACCTGTCCATAAGCAAATACTGAACTATTGAATCCAGCCAAGCAATTCTCTACAAGAGGCACCCCAACCTGCTCAAAAACATCTATCTGGAAAACAGGACGAGAAATGGCATTAAATACCTAAAATCAATTCACAAAGAAAAGATATAGAATCATTTCAATAGCAATCATGCCTGCGTAGCCTCTGTGTCAGCAACAAAATCGAATGTAAAAGTCTGACCATTTACTGATATGGAATCATTGGAAATTTTCTGAACTATAAGATCTCCTTCATCCTTTTCCTTGCACAGTGGCCTCATCCTTACAACAACCTAGACAAACAAGAAGTAAATTATAAAGACCGATTAGGATTTACGGACCCCATCTTTTCATCTCTACAGAAACTTCAATATAAAGAGTAGGATTTAGACAAACTAAAGATACCTTGACTCCAGAATCGGAGGTTCCCGGAACTAAACTGTCGGGGATGGCCTCCATGCTGAGCTTGCGCTTCAGAGAGTTTGAAGGAGGAGGCCTTGGAGGCAAAGGGCTCTTCAATTTGGCGGCGGTTGCCGGCGAGGGCTTTGAATCAGACAGAATAGCATTTGGATCTGAGGGAGGATCATTCTCTTTGGACGATTTTGGCTTCCGAGAAGGCCTGGGTTTAGCAGAAGAGCTAGGGCTTGATGCAGGGAGCTCTGCAGAGGGGGTATCCCTCAAGAAAGCATTTCTTGGTAGCATGAAGTGCTTCATTGCAGAGAAATCTACAGAGAGAAGAAGAAGAACAAGAAAAGAGTAGGGAATGGAGAAGACAAGTAAGCGAAAGAAATGGAGCAAAGAGACAGGACACTCAGATAGAGAGAGAAAGAGAGAGAGAGGGGAAGTAGCCGTTGGGGAAGATGGGTTTGAATGTGGGGTATAGTCTCGATTGCGGGAGAGAGAGGAGAGCGAAAAGCCGAAAACAATAACTTTTTGAATTTTATTGGATCTGAAGTGCTGACAAGGATTTTGTTTTTGTTCTGTTGTTTTTGGGTCAACATGGGGTGGCAATGGACCTTTTTTTTTTTGGGGGTCATGATGGAAATGGTCTTTGTATTTTTTCTGGTTTAATCATGGTGGCAATGGGCTGGTTTGACATTGGGGATAGAGATATACAGATTTTTTTTGGGGATCAAATGGGGGTAGAGATATTATTATACAGAACAAGACTAAACAGGATAAGGTTGGATTGTAGAAAATTCTAAGTAAAATTTCATTTTGGTTCTACACAAAATGATGTTAAATATAATATTATTAATTTATTACAATTCATTTTTGTGTATTAAATAATAATAATATTTTCAAAAAGATATTATAAATGAGGGTGTATCAATAACCACTAAATCATGCAATATTATATTTTATAAATTAAAAAAAGAACAAATTTAAAGATACCCAGAAAAAAAAAACACACACACACACACAATTCTTCTTCTTGCATTATCAAACATATTGACATACAAAATGTTAATTGTTAATTAAATTAAAAGAAGAGATAAATTAAATGATAAAAAACAAATAGAAAATAAATTAAAACAAATACTTAGAGCATAAAAGATGAATAGAAAATAGAAAAAAAGTTAAAAAAAATTTATTAGATGAAGAAGTGATTAAAAAACTAAATATAGTTAAAATAAATAATTGATTAACAAGTTAAAAATTTTTACAAAGGCAAAGTGTTAGGAGAACTTAAAGACCCAATAATCCCTTATGTCCAAAATGATCTAGCCCATATTGTTAAGGTTTATATAAAACCTTAGGAAATTAGGCAACAGTTGGTTGAATTCCTAATTATATAAGGGATATAAACATTAAACCATAGGGACGATCGACCATTATCTCTAAAAAATATTCATTGAACCCTAAACAAATATAACACACATTGACAACTATAGATAGTGTCTGGTTCTCCTCTTTGCTAAAAGAGGAAATCCTTCATATCTTGTTCAAATTGAGCAATAAAATAATCCTAACCTAGGTTAAGTTTTCTCATTCATCTTTTGCCATACTCTTGACGTTAACTTCTGGCATGCCAAGTTTGGGTCTTATTGATGAAATGTTTGATGGCATCAACCTCCAATTTCAATCTAATAGACTCCCTTCTACCATTCTTTTTTAAAAGGTTGACCCAAACACAAGGAAGACCTATTCACCCTTGGGACGAACGTTGTCCACCCAAAAGAAACCATCCTTCTAGTTCTTAGGAATTTTACTCATTATCTTATTGAAGACATTACTACAACCTTTCTTGAAGGAGAAATAACATTGCCCTTTCTAGACACAAGAAAGGAAAGTGAAATAAAAAAGCTCCAATGTAGGCATAACCCCAACCAACTAGCAAGCCAAGTAAAACCCAAATATCTTTCTCAAAGCTAAGGGAAAGAGCTTTCATGAATGCAAGTCATTACCTTATTATGGCTAATAATGGCTCAGGCATGAGAAAATGAAATGCAAAACTCATATAATAGGTGTACATTGTCGTAACATACTTTATATAGTTAAATTCATGTCATTTCCTTTCTAAGGTAATAAAATATAACTGTAGCAAAGCTTTTGATAGTAGTTTTTTAGCCTTTTCCTATGACAAATAAACCTTTAGGGGTCAAAATTAAATTTTCTTGCCATTTTAATCCATAAACTACATAAATACATTTCAAGACCTAATTACATAAGGGAGCTATATAACTAAATTTGGCCTCCTTTGACATAATACAGGCCAAAGTTAAAAAATTCATAACGTTGGTTACATAACTTCAGTTTATGATCTAAACTTCATAATGTAAAAATTTCAAGTAAAAATGAACCTATTTGACCTCTAAAAGGACATGAAATCCAAGAGCTATGTAGGGTGAACAATAACTATATAATTTAGCATTTTTGGACTAGATTGAAAAATTTACCAAATATTCTATAGAGTTCAAAAAAAATATCATCTTTAACTTGATGGAAAACTCTATAAGTCCTCTAAGTGTCACAAAATTTTGACTCCAAACTAGATCATTTGAGTTGTCAAGGATAAGGATGCAATTTATAATTCATTTGAACAAATTTTTTATTCTACAATGATCAATTTGGGCTCTAATATGCAATTTCTTTCCTTAAGCAAATTTTAATTGATTCATACTTTATTTTCATGAGGGTCAATATAAGAATAAGGCTAGCTATTAAAATTCACTATTTCACACCCAATCATGCATATGGAACAAGTAACTTCTCATATATAAAAACATGTACCATTTACAAGCTTATGCATCTAAATAACATACATACATGTTCTTCAGCTTATACAAGGGTGACCATTACTTGTCATTATCATATACATAATAGTTCATCACTAATTTGTCTCCACCTATACGTCAATACATATATACATTAAAGGTGTTCTACTAGAGTTCCTAAAGCTTTAAGCCTTCTCTGGTTCTTTGTCTTTGCTTGAAGTATTTATCATGGTTAATGGGAGTTAAAGGAAATGAGATTCTTGGAAGAATCTCAATAGTAAATCCCATTCCACATCAATACATATAATGAATGCAAATGAGGAAATTCAAACATGTAGGCTATATGCATTAAGTAGCTCAAACATGAAAATTGTTATAAAACTTCAATTTTCATTTAGCCATGTATAAAAACATATTAGTTAGACTATCTAAACTTAACTTTGGACTAAGAAATAGTTACTATGCTCAATTTTCTGACACCTTATACTAGGCGCCAAAGCTTACTTATATATGCATAAAAATTCATGTTATGAACCAATTCAAAACATAATTCATGCAATCATCAAACAACTAAACACACAATCATCTCTACTTATACATACACTTAAATGCATGTAAGATAGGAAGAGATAGCTATCTTATTGAGCTAAAAGCTTTAAGCTACTACCAACCCACTTGATCCTTCTCTTTTCTTTGGCCTTTCATGGTTTGACCCCCACTAAATGATGGACTTAAACTGGTTTGGCTTACATATATCAATTTGAATGTAAAGTAACTTATTTAGATTCATTCTAACTCAAATTATTATCACATAGGTCCATTAAAACTTAAAATGCAATTTAAACTACTTTAGGTTTCTTAAGTAACAACTCTCATAACCCACGATTTAAACTTCAAGATCTTATTTGATATGAGTCATATGACTCTAATGGAACTAATTAGAGCCATCATATGCAAGTTAAAATATGTCTAACTTAAAATTGTTTCATTAGGTCCTTTGTAAGTCTTAAATTTTTACCTTTCAAAATAAGGCTTCTAAATTCATTCCACTAATTCCATTAGTATTCATTACTCATATTTAAACATTTTAAAACCTTAGAACTCATGAAAATACTCCTTAACTACTTCTTTCCTCCTTAGTTGAGACATGCACATTTTGTAGTTTAATAGAGTTTTTGTCATTTTTTTAGAAAATTTAATAGATATGGAATATTTTAAAACAAATTTAAAAATTTCATTTACGTTCTTATATTTTAACTCCTCTGTTTAACCTCATTTTAAATCCTTTTTGAAAACTATTAGTTCCATAATAAAATTTAGGCATTTTAGTTTATTAAAAATATCTATTTTGAAATTTTTGGGATTTAAACCAATTTGAAAAAGTCTAATTAAAAATATCACTATCAAGAAACCTAAATATATATCGTCAGGGATTTAACCATTCTAACTTCACCTAGTTAATCTATTAATTTTATTATACTATATTGTGACAAGGGATATGAGTTTTTTATATTAAATCTCATTATCTTTAAATCCCTAATTTTTTTTCTAATTTTTTTCCAATTTTTTGATTTGACTTACCTTTTTTCCTGTTGTTTTAAGGTTTTTGCTCTTTTAGTCTTTTCCCTTTGTTTTACTTGGGCCTATAGTCTTTCATTATTATGTTAATTAGCTTTTCTTTTTATGTCTATAAATTCTCAAAATATTGGTTATGACGTATTTGTAGAAAACAAGATCATTGAGCAATTAATTAGAAGCATTGACCTTTTCAAGAACAGATATCATAAACCCTGAGGGAAGATGCAAAGCCTTTTTAAGCTCATTAGTATGCCTCATAGCATAACCACATGCAATCCACTCATTAGCACTTAGATGTGCCTCACCATTAGGATGAATACCTTCTTAGTAATAGAAACATCCTTTTGAACATTTACAGAAGGACCAACTATCTCAAAATGTTGCTCATTATGAGAGCCCCTATTACTTACACTAAAGTCTTCTTTGACTTTATAGGATGGAGTTGAACTAGATGATTCCTTAATAGAAACCATTTTCCCAAAAAGAAAAAAAAAAAGGCAACAGCAAAAACAAGGTGACAACAAGTAAAATGTTACAAAAAAGGGAAGAAGGAAGTCTAAAATTATACCTTTTCACCTTTGCAATTAAGCCTTAGTTGTAGTGGTAAACCAAATGTGCTTAGTTTTTCAAATGTCAAGTTACAAAAACCAAGGCTAAAATGGGAAGCATAACAAAAAAATCTAAAATCCCCCTTTCTATGCCAAGGGCAAAAAAGAAAAAACATAGAAGCTAAAGAGACTTTCAATGAACATGCCAAGCTATAAGTGAGGACCAAGCACATGTTAAGCCATGATAAACCTATGAGCAACAGGGGCTAAACTACCCCGATGCAAATTTAGCAGCTATAACCCTAGAAGGCCTAGCAAATATATGGAAAAAGGAAAATAAAAAAGGTCACAAAAATAAGAAGAAGGAAAGCAAAACATTGAGGTATGCAAATAAACAACCTTTAAAAGAAAGCAATGTCATAAAAGGTAGCAAAAACTATAAACCATAAAGGCAATGTAGCTCACCTGCATGGCAGAATAAAATTTATAATCACCGCAAAAGTAGATGGAATCAATTATGTCAATAATAGATTGAATTGATTCAAAACCATTCTAATGAAAGGATAAGAAGGAAATTGAAGCTCATAAAACAAATGGTCCTTATATACACACAACACCATCTTAGAACCAATATCTAAATAAACAACAAAACTCTCTTGTAAAAATTGGCGAAAATAAGAAGGAATGATGAATTTTGATTGCAAGAGCTTCAAATCCTCCTTAATCATTTTAAAATGCATGGAATAAGCCAAAGATAAAGCATAACGAGATGTGATTACATGACTTGTCATTGTAGAAAAACCTTAGAAGGATAAATAAATCCTTTTTTGGGAGAAGAGATACCATAATCTCTTTTAGAAGAAATCTCAATCATCACCATGATGACATAAGTGATACAACTACTTAAAATTTTGAAATAGGAAACTTAAAATCATACCTTTTTAGCCTACTTGGCTTGAGACCTTGCTAGCAAAGTCAAAGACAAGTGTTATAGGTGTCACATAGGCCCAATAATCCTATAGGTCTAAAATGATTTAGCCCACATTGTCAGGCCTTATATAATTAGGGAGACATCACAAAACCTTGGATATCCTAGCAGGTCTTAAATATATAGGACATAAATCTTAGCCATAAAGACAATTGACACTACCCTTAGTAGCTACTCTATCATAGCAAATATAACACACATTACCAACAAATAACCCTAATTCTTTTCTTAGCCAAGAGAGACATCACAAAACCTTGGATAATTAGGGAGACATCACAAAACCTTGGATATTAGGCAACAACTAGCATGGATCCTTAAGTATATATAGGACATAAATCTTAGACCATAAAGACAATTGACCACTACCCTTAGAAAATAGCTACTCTATCATAGCAAATATAACACACATTGGCACCAACAAATAACCCTTAATTCTTTTCTTAGCCAAGAGAGAAAATCACTTGTATCTTGTTTAAATTGAGTAATACAATAATCCTAAGCTAGATTAAGCTTCCTTATTCATTTTTTGCCATACACTTGACACCAACAAAAGAGATAATTAAAACATAGTCAATTGAAAATAAAAAACCTTGAAAAATGTTAATAAATATCACTACCCCTATTGTTTCCTTAGATCTCCTCCCATCTCCTTTTTCCCTATGTAATTTTTTTTTTCATATCTCTTTTTCACTTTTTATTCTTATAGTTGCTTTTAGCATAAGTATAGAAGAATATTATTAAACTAATATTAAAATAGGAATCAACATAAATAATAAAAATAAATTAACATTAAACTTAGAATATTAACAATAAATAGTCAAACAAAGAAACAAAACATTTATATTCATAAAATTTTCTAGCATAAAAAAATTTTACAAAGAAGTTTTATAAAAAAAAAATCACATTTGACATATCTCAAATCAATTGCAGAAATATATAAAGAGTTCATAAATAAAAATATTTATATTATTAAATAAAAAGATCAATACAAAGTGAAAAAGAAACTTAAACATAATTTGATAAATGAGATAAAAACTATTGATAAGATATGTTAATGAAAATTATAATTACAAAGATGATTAAAACATATGAATATTAATTCTTTTCAATAGTAATTAAATAATATATAAATTAAAAATAATATCATTTTAGAAAAAAGGACCATAAAAATTTAAAAAAAGATTAAGAAAAAAACTTAGAAAATCAATTCAATAATTGGTGGAATTTTAGAAAAATATTGCCAAAAGCTATAATCTTATAATGTGCCTTTTGGAAGAAGAGATTTTATGATTTATTTTGTAGAAAAGATTTCTCTTTTAAAGAAAATAATAAATAGATGTACTCCTTTCTAGAGGTGTACACAAAACCTAGGAAACTTGATTCTGACTAGTCATCTCGGAAAGGTTAAAGAGAGAGAGAGAGAGAGAGAACCAAGTCGAGCACGTGGCTAACTATGTCAACTAATTTGGTCTGACTTGACTTAACCTTAAACAAAAAAATAAAAAAGGGAGTTAAGTGAAAACAAATCATTTTTTATGGGCCATTTGTAATTTCAACTAAAAATGTTTAGACACGTTTTACAAAGTATAAATAGTCAAAAGGGTCAAAACCCCCTCTAAGCCTCTTTTAAATATAAGTATCACATTTAGATGAAAGAAAATGAAGAAGAAAATATGTATTTTTTTAATTTAAAAACAAAGAACTTAAATTTAAGATAGTAAATAACTTTTGCTTTTTTTAGTGAAAATAGTTAGGCAAATTGGTTATGCACTTGTATTGCATCCATCTCAAAAAAAATCCAAAATAAAACACCTTAGTCGAACCACTAAGCTCTAAGTCATTGTATATTGAAGTTTTAGCCTTTATATTTAAGGTTTCTTCCTATTTTCTCCTCCAAACTCACCTTTTTTTTTTCCTTGCATAAATTTGCAAAAAAAAAAAAGTATCAAAATGAGTGCTCATATGTCCAAAATAGTTGAATAAATAAAAAGATATGAGTCTTCAAAGTTTCAAAATTTTTCCCAAAATAAAAAGACTTCTAGCCCATTTTGGCTAGCCTAGCTTGGTTTAAAAAAGGTAACATTTCCCATAACTCATTTTGCTACTTCTTATGCTATAAGGCCAATCATGGTCGTATGTGTGATCTTGCCATTCTTTGCATGCCATGTGTCAAAACTTATTAAAGTGATGTGTTAAAGCTCTATATTCTAACCTTCCTAGCAACTCAATAAAGCCAGCATTCTAGATTCAAATGTAGCCAACTCTTGCAACTTCAGATCCCTTAATCCTTCACTTTATGGTTGCCTATTTCTCCATATCTCATCACAATCTTCTCTAAATTTGGTCCCAGCAAGGACACAAGCTAGTTCTATTCATGGTTTCACCATTTTCCCTCATGCTTGCTAGTTGCTTAATCTTGATTTTGCACATTGACTTATTGTTTAATTTCTCCATTTACTATTTGAGATTTATGAATTCATCAATCATATCTAATTATCAATTACTATTTTGTGGTTGATTATCAATCATATCAATTTGATCTTTAATCAATTACTAGTGTAGGGGTAGTTTGATACTTTGATTTATTTCTCTTTGATTTTTTCTTTTTGAGTTATTCAAAAAATAATTCACAATTCTAAAAAATGTAAAATTCTAGAATTCTGAAACTAAATGATGTACAATTAAGGAACTTAAATTGTTTTAGCCATTTGCTAATGACTTAAACTGAAAAAGATTTGTTTTGGCCATTTTTTGAATTATGATTCTTTGTTTTTGGTACTTGTAGTGTTATTGTTAGTTGCTAAATTGTCTTGGCCATTTGTTGAATTGTGATTCTTTGTTCTTGGTAAATCTAGTATTTTTAGTTAGTTCTGAATTGTCTTAGCCATTCATTGATAACTCAAATTGAAAAATATTTGTTTTTGCTAGTTATAGATGACTTACACTGAAAAAGAAATGTCTTTTATTGCTTTAGAACAATGTAAACTCAATGCCAACTATAAGAATCAAGCTGATTTCAACATTTGTTATTTTGACTTGTGGTTTTCTTGTTTGGGAGTTAGAATGGTTGTTTGGTTTTCTATTTATGTAAACTTTGTTTTGATTGAATTTTGCTTTCTGGTCTTATAATCTAACATTTTTTTTTCTAGTTGATCAATTAGTGTGACATACAGTTAAATAAGAAAGTTAAGCATACTTTCTTGATATTGTTGTTACTCTCTCTTCTTTTTTTTTTTGGCTTAATGGAACATTTTTGTTCTTTTCTTTATTTCGTCATCAAAATGACTATAATTAGAGTTTTCCTGATTATAATACTTCATATATGTATTTGGAATGCAATTGTTATTTTTTTTTGTGTTTTTAATAAAGTCAAAATGGTTGATTGAAATGGTTGTCTTTTATATTGTAGGGTTTTTCCTAGGTTGGATGGTTTTGTGAGAGTGAACCAAAATGGATGAAGCTTCAAAATTGACCATCATTATTGTAGTTCTTAAAGAGTGGTACAAGCAGTAATTGATCAAACTTCAAAACACAATTTGCCTAAAAAATTGATTAATGTATATGATAGGAGTACTGTATAGTGTGAGGCATCAAATTGATCAATGTATAAGATAAAAGTGTTGTATAGAATGAAAAATCAGAATTGATCAATGTTTAGAACTATTATGGTAGTGATGTACTCTCCACATCCTTTGTACTTGAAATTTTGAATGAAATAAAATGTGCTTTTAGCAAAGTTGATTACATCAGTGTCATACATGAATCTCAGACTATGCAGAGTATTTAGATACAATAGATAGTGGCATATACAAAATCCATTCTGTTTTATATACAAAATCCATATATAAAAACCAATATAGGCCATGTATAAAAACCGATGGACTTCAATGTAATGGAATACCAATAGTACTAGTGTGTCATGCAACTACAAAGGGCAATCAAATAGGTCTTATATTTAGAAAGACATAAATCACATAACTTATATAATAACAAAGCAATAGATTTTGTTATTTTAGAATTATAAATGCACTTAGCATCAATGATATACTGAGTGCTTGAAGCCAACTGTTGGTGATAGCAGCTATGTGAATGACATGTAAGCTTAGTCTTGCCTCACTTTAGTTCTTAGCCTTCTAACACCTCTTTCCAAAAAAAAAAAGGGGGCTCCAAGTAGAAGTTTAAAAGCAAGAAAGAGAACCAATTGTGTATTATTATAAATGCACTTACCATCAATGATATAGTTGATTGTTATTGACTCTCATTTGCTTTTGACTATATATGAAGAGCTAGAATGGAGTTTGTCATTTAACTTGAGGATGAAATGATTTATATGTAAGCATTCAAAATATAAGTTCTTAAAGGAAGACAATATATGTGAATTAAGTAAATAATAAAATCATTATATATATATATATATATACACATTGTAGATTCTTATGTTTGTGACACTTTTCCAGTGGGAGTTTTTCTTTTGCTTTTATGTCAATTAAGTCTATCTGATCGATGAAATGTCTCTTATGCTTTAAATCAAGTCTCTTTTGAAACCCCTTGAGTTATGAAGTGCATTCACTAACTAGTGTTGTAGTATCTTTGTTCAATCTGTCTTGCCTCAAATGGTTCTCTATTAACTTCTTGTATAATTCACCCACTACTTTGCTTACAAACAAGAAGTTTTTTTGAAAATTAGAGGCTTTAGTGGCTAACTCTATAAGCTAAGGGCAAATTTGTCTATATTATTTTGTGATAGCAAGCCTCACATCAACCTTAACTTTCTATCCCCTACTATCACAAATAATATCACTTTTAGCCTCTTAGATCTACCTTTTTAAAATGTATTTACCAAGAACAACTATAATATCCATCACATAGACCATCCTTATAGCATGGCAACATAATATCTCGAACACATCAAACATCCAACAGTTATAGATGATGGATTTGTCATGAAGATTAAATGAAACCTTCCATACTCCTTCTTGTCTAACCATGTAAATTGTGTATTCAAATAATGATTGAGTTTCATTTCTATGCTTTATACGGGTCACTAAGTATAGATCAAACACCTTTTGGAAAAGCTCAAATATTGTAGACATGTAAATTGGTGCAAGCTATCGTAACACAAATGAATATTGACATTTCAACCTCGATACTTTATGCCTAGACTCAAATTCATATCTCAACTCATTATCCCTCTTATTCTCCACAATTTGCTTAAAGTGCTTGAAGAATTGAACTATGTGTAAGTTTAGATTCATGCAACTTTTGATATTTGAGTTAAAGTTTTTACTAAGTTAGGTGCTTCGCATGCTAAGGGTGAAGGCTTGTTTCATATGACAAGCTACCCATTTCTCCTTTATGTTATACATTGATCTCACCTATGTGTTTCATCCAACATCATAATTTGAAAGTAACTTTGTCCATGCTGCCTCAAACTATGCTTCCTCATTGTATTTAAACACACATATCTTAAAGTTAGTAAAAAAAGAGAGAGCCATTTTTCATCAAATTTTCTAAGTGCTATGTTGTTTCACATCAAATGCCATGTGTATAGTCATGACAAGTTTGAGGCCACACCTCCTTAAGAGCTATGGCCATTGCTTGATTTTAATCAGTAAAGATAGTTTAGGACCTCTTTTGCTTGTGTACTTGCAAAAAGTCTTAAATAACCACTTGAATGAATTTGTTGTCTCATTATACAACAATGTGACACCAAAAATCACCATTACTCTAAAAGGATTAAACCTTGTAGAGATAACTAGCGATTTATGTAAATTGTTGGCATAATAGGTCGCATCATGAGAGATTACATCACCAAAATACTCATAATTAAGTAATATTTGTACATCTACTCAAAATATATTGATAATTTATTCCTATACATCTATCTGGTATACATGGTAAAATGATGGGTTGTTCACTAATTATTATTGGAAATACAACATAATTAGATTCCTCGTATACCATACTCCATTGTCTCCTAAATTGAAGATAATTTTTGGCATCTAATTTGGTAAGATCAATGTTGGCCTTACCACCCACTTGTGTACTCATCAATTGAAATGAGGCTCTTTCAAGAAATCAAGAATTCTCAGCCAATTCAATTTGATATGCCTAAACCTCATATATCTTTGCTTGGACGCTAACATATATATTGTTTTGGCAAGATGAAAGATATGGTTATGCTCCTCCACATACTCATTCACTTGCAATTTTCCACTCTTCTATGTGAGATTCAATCTTACTTGACATTTAATTTTGGTTTTAAGTTGAGGATTGATTGTTAAAAAACACTCGTTTGCCTTCCTCTTGATGGCCTTCTTTACAACAAACAAATCTATATGAAGTAATAACATCATTTTTCTTCCTCTTGTTAAGATATTATTTTCTAACTTTATAGCCAACTTTCCCACCAAAGTCAAACTAAAACCTCTAGGTCACCTTACCTTTATCAAATTCCATTCTAACTCTAAGCTTTTCATCAACCTCAAGTTTCCATCTATGGTTGATAAGAGGGTTGAGGCATCAACTTTCCTGAAATTCATTAACAAAAATTGCTTTAAAATAGTATAAACCCAAGGCATAACTTCTTTAATAAAATATGGTTTGCACATACATAAAATGAGCCATCATTACTTCGTTGGTCCTTATAGCCTTCAACCAATGCTGCACAGATTGGGAGAAGTTTCTTTTTACCATATTATAAATTTAACATGACCTAAAAAATTAATCCATCATTCTAAATACATGAAAAAGATTCTCTCTTTTTTTTTTTTGTGTAATATGATAGGTCCATTAGTGTAAATACATGAAAAATTCTCATTTTGACTAAGGTTAACCAAAAAAAAAAAAAGGTTGAAAAGTTCTTTCCTTTTTTCTCAACTTGATTAAAATTGTAAGTTCATTTTGACTTGGGTAAACAAAAAAAGAGTGATTGAAAAGTTCTTTCCTTTTTTCCCAACTCAACTAAAATTGTAAGTTCATTCTAACTTAGGTTAAAAAAAAAAAAAGAAGACAAATAAAAAGTTGAATGTAACAAAATTTCCCATTAAACCATGGGTATTATCATAACCTACCCTTATTAGAAGCTATGAAGATTGCTAAAGCAGAATGGAAGAGAAAGGAATTTGGTGCCAAAAAGACTTTCCCATGTTTTGGTGCAATTGAATTAACAAATTGTGGTCTAGTTCACTTGACCTAGCATTTTTCCTATCCTTTGTATGGTGTGTTGCATTGTGTTTGATTTTGGATCTTCAAAGGCACTATTTTGATAACTTTTGACAGGCGACGCACAGAGAACAATAAGATCTCATAGATGGCCATGATTGGCCTTATAGCACAAGTAGTAGTAAAATGGGTTATAGGAGGCAATATGCTTGCACTTTGTTTACGATTGGGTTGGGCCTCAAGCCAAATTTTTTTTCAATTTAACTAAAATTAGGCCAAGTTCCAAGTCAAAGTAAAACCTAGCCTGTGTATACTCTTATTTTATTTTTAGCATGTAAAAAAAAAAGAAAAAAAAAGATTGAAATAGAAAATATTTTTCTGTGCCCCACCTATATTAGGCCATCAATCTTTGGACGTAAAGGGGACGGAAAGTGGGAATTGTGATGCATTTTACTATTTTGCATTTTCTCATGCATCAATATATATAATAAAAGGTCTGTTATCATTGGAGAATTACTGTTCCTAAGCTGTTAATAATGTGACAGATTTTTTCAAAAAATTTCAATTTTTTGCTTTTTCTCGGGCCCCATGCACGAAGCCCACCGATTCTGGTTTACTACATATGATGCAAGTTGGTCTGCATTTTATTGTTTTGCATTTTTTGGGTACCTGATGAAGGGGCTTCTGATGAAAGCAAATGGGCAGCTAGTGCTTTGCATTTTCTATTTATTTGATATATTTTTCTCACCTCTTTTTCTTAATAATGTTATCGCACAAAAAAAAGTTAACAGTGATTAAAGAGTAGATATTAAAAAATATATTTAATTATGATAAATATATTTAATCACCTATATTGAGATATATTCATAGTAAATATAATTAGGTGAAAAATAATAAAATAATTTCACACTTATTTATATATATTTCTTTATTTTCTTCAATAAAACCAAGAAAAAAATGTCTCTTTTTTTTCCCCTCATATTACACCAAACAAAGTGAAGAATATTTCATCTACTCTCTCTCTCTCTCTCTCTCTCTCTCTCATGCCATTTCCTTTCTTTTTCTTTCCCACCTATTATACCAAATATGTACAATGCAATCCTTGGCAACCCTTTGAAACTCAAGACATGTCTACTTCTTACCCTCCCCATATAAGGAAGACCCACCATGCAATTGAAACCTAAAAAATTTCTCTTTTCATTCTCACTGCTTTTATTCATTTTGTTTAAAAGCCTGTTAACCAACTTCTCAACACCCTCTTTTCGTCCACCTTCAACTTCAAGCCACATGATCTTGTATGCTTATAGAGTTGCTTGGTGGTTTCATCAATTTTCCACATGGGGCGGAAATATACTCAGGTTCAGGATTCTCTTCTTCCTATTCGGTTGATGTTAGCTTCAATGTTTTGTGATTTTGTGCAATGGCCTTTATCATTAGAAGCCATTTAATAAGTTATATTTTTATTAAAAAATTATTATTCTTGATGGTATTTTGATCATATTTTAGTTTCAAGGGGTTAAGTGCATAGTTTTAAAGCATAAGGGAGGGTCATATAATTTGAACATTTTTTCAAAAAAAAAAAGTACTTTATTAAAAAAAATATAGTGGTCTAGTAGAGAAATGAAAGAAAAAAAAAATTATATGCAATTTCTTATATAATTGTTGTTATTCCCAATTAAAATTTAACAAGTATATAATTTTTGCAGGTAATTGATAGTTTCTCAATTAAATTATATACTTGCCATGGTATTATTAGAAAATTATAAATTTGTAATATTTTAATTAAAAAATATGATAATAAATATATAAGAAATTGTATCTAAATTTAATTCGGAATGAATAAAACCACATAGGATGTTTGGAGGTGATATGGAGTTTAATCCTACTTGAAAAGTCTGGCTTAAGCATTTGACAGAATATTATTAACCCGGGGGACAAATTATATGAATCCGGGAGTCTAGGAGACAGTTAGCTTGCTTTTGAAGTTCAATGGGACAAATTGCACAAACTTGATCCTAAATTGAAAGAGATTTTGTGCATTTTAATCTTATAATTTTATACTTCATGTTTATCTGAATATCATTACTTTAAGAATAATTTTTATTTATTGTAATTTGAAAAAGAAACTCTTGCAATTACAAATGCCGTGATTAACCAATACAAATTTTGGCCATTATATGAGAGGAAAGACATAGCAAAGCAGAAGTACCCTGATTTTGCTAGGTTAATTGTTAATTACACTCCTAGGACACAAGTTCCACCTTCTAGTCGGAAGGAGCAAAGCCAAGGAGGTGCTTGGAATGAACTATGAGCAATTATTTAATTTATTTAACCAGAAAGTATAACTATATATGAGTAATTATTTAAAGTTATCTTTATTCTGATATATATCTTCGAAAAGAAATCATATTGAGCCAGAAATGGTTATCTAGTAACATATTGAAGTTGGCTTTATAATATTTGTACTACATGATTATATCTGATCAGTAGCTCTGCTTCAAAGTGCCCATAGCATCCTCTAGATGACGAGCAACTGATAAGTTGACGGTTCGTTAGTTGATCATGGTTTCTTGCTAGCAAGCACATTATTAAATGTTATTAACATATTTTAAAGTTAGTAAGATGAGAAGTTACTACTAATTATATTTGTAATTAATTTCATAATATGAGCTATAAAATCTGCTATATATATAATATACAATAAGAAGTACGTAGACCAAAAATAAATAAATTTTATTTTAAAAACTCATGCAATTACAAATTTCATGATTAACCAATACAAAATTTGGCCATAAGAGGAAAGACATGGAAGGAGTGCAGCACAGATCTAGGTCCTCTCATTGGAGAATTGAGAGGACAATTTGACACTATTAAATGAAAAGAAAGATGTAGAATGGATCCTACAAATTCCATGAATATTTTATTTAAATAAAACTCATTGTTTAAGTAATACTTTGTCATCTCTCTGACTCCGATGAAAGTATCGTTATTCCAGAGGATCCGGTCAACGCCGTGAAGCAGAAGCTCAGTAACCTAATTTAGCCAGGTTTTAATGTGCATCTATACCATAAGTAGACCAAAAAAAAATTTATTAAGAAAACTCATGCAATTACAAAGTCCGTGATTATCAATACAAAATTTGGCCATAGGAGGAAAAACATAGCAAAGAGGTAAGGCTACCAGAAAATAATTTAACACGAGAAATATATAGAAAGTGAGACCTATTATTCAAATGTCTTTGTCTATTTCTCGATTCCCATGAAAGTATCGCGTGGGAGGATCCAATCCAACTCCGTGAAGCGCAGGCTCAGTAACCTAATTTAGCGAGGTAGTACTTAATCATTATCAGAGCAAAAATCCTATCTTGTGGTCAGAAGGAGCAAAGCTAAGGAGCTGCTTGTAATTCTGAAGCCACGGCTTCACCATCACCACCGAATCGAACACTCTGTAACTTCCATTCTGCGTAGCCCATATCTTCAGGTAGTACTTCATCCCCGCCACCACTTGCTTCTGCGCCTCCACCACCTTCGAGAACTCCACCTTTTCTCCTTCCCCGACATCGGCGTCGTTTCGCCACAGCCTTACTCTCTCGTTATACTCTTCCACCGAGAACCTCCCGAGCTCCTGCACCTCCTTGTTTGTCCTCACGTCTTCAATATCCGTCTTCGCCCCCACTATAGTTCTCCCTCCATGCGACGCTGTAAAGAGCACAGGCAGCACGGTGAAGAAAATCGTCATTGTCACGGCCGGAGACCTTATCATCGACGTCATCTTCAAGAAAGCTTATCTTTTATTTTTTTTAAGAGAGGATGAAGGGAGATGGAGTGACGATGTCGTATATATGTAGTGGGGGGACGCAAACGGCGTGCCGCGTATTTGAGAGAGTGGGAGGTAAACGACGGAGAGTTTAGGATGGAAATTGTTCGTATGTTGTTATCCCCTCGGGTTCTGCTACGATGCGTGATGGAGGAATCAGGGTATGGGAGATGGGAAACGCTGCCTGCTTTGTCTTCGTCTTCTTCTCTTACGTAATGGTTAAACTAATAGATAAGAAAGCATCAATTTTGGGGGCTGACACGTCCGTGCATGAACGGCAGCTGGCACTGCTAGGGAAAGGTGATAATTTTTAGACAAAATTGGCGTACCGAAAGATAAATAAATTAAAGAAGGCACTGGCAAAATTTATCTTGACATAAAAGAATTCGTGTAAAATTTTATTTTAATCCTTTATAAATAGAATATTTATCATTTTAATTCCTTGTAAAATTAATTTTTTAGCTTGGTTCATTATAGAGAAGGAATTTTTCAATTTGGTTCTTTATATAATTACTTTATCAATTTACTCCATTATAAATAAATATTTTTTAATTTAATTCCTCACAAATAAAATCATTATTAACAATGTCATTCTATCACTTTGTTATAAATAAAATTAATACATATGATTATATATAACATATTTTTAATAAGTTATAAGTAATATGCTTTTATCAACTTATTATTAATTTCATTTATAGTAAATTGGTACAAAAATATTATTGATAACAATTTTATTTGTGAAGGATTAAATTGAAAATACTTATATATATAAGGGACCAAATTGATAAAGTAAATTTGTGATGGGCCAAATTGAACAAAAAATTGTTAGAGGGGCTAAATTTAAAAATATTCTATTTCTAAGAGATTAAAATGGAGTTTTAGTCTAAACAATTTTTATTGCTAAATTTACTATAAATAGGCATTTTTAATAGCACAGTAGACGTGCCACTTTAGAATTTAAACAACTTTTAACTTTTAATTTTTTTCTCAACAGAAAAAAAAGTAAGAAATAAGCAAGTGGATATGATATAAAAGAGTTGATATATGACACTTTTTAAAGTATTTTCATGCATGTTACCGTATTTTCAAGAAGAATAAAAAAAGAAAGGAATAAGAAGAAAAATAATATTAATAATAAGTAAAATACAAAAAAGAACAAAAAATCTAACGAAAATTCATTGTAAAAAATACAGAAAACATTACTTTAACTATTATTTTAACATATAAGTAAATTAAAAAATAATTAAAAAATAAAAATAATACTTTGGACTAAATATTTGGCTTGATTATGGCCCAATGAGAAAAACCTCCGATCCTCTACTATGCTAAAAAGCACAATGGAGGTTGCGGTGCCTCCCAAATAAGGGGTCATTCCTTTTTTTTATTTTTCTTTGTAAACTATATTTTTTTACTTTTGTTGAAAAGCCTCTTCTACATAAATAAGAAAAGAAGGAAAAAAGTACCTTTTACCCTTTAGATTATAGTTTAATTATAATATTAATATCTAAATTTTAAAATATAACATTTTGACCTCTTGAATTATTATAAAAAGTGAGCATTTTAATAATTTGTTATACGTAACAATTAATAATGTTGAAACCCAAACTTTAAAATGTAACATTTAAGCTATACATTTTGAAAAAACAAACAAGTTTGTTTGTGCTATTTATTTTGATAGAAATAAGTATATTTCAAAAGGAATTAGAAAGTTTTTCTCACATTAGATAGTGGAAACTTACTTTTGAAGATTCAAAAGTTGACTTCTATTAATTACATAGCTATTATATATTAAATTTAAGAGATAAATAACTATCTCCCTTTTTATGATAGTTAAAAGAGGCAAAGTGTCAAGTTTTAAAGTTCAGGTGCCAATGTTGTTATTAAAATTTAGGTTATGTTTTACCCCCTAGACTAAAGCCTTCTCATGATAGCACGTAGAATGCAATATATATATATATATATATATAGTGTTTTCCTACCTTATCCTTAAACCTTGTAATGAGAGGATAAGGAGGGCTTTTAGTAGAGTTATTTGAAAGCTGCCCTCTCCATGTTCATGATATATTCTTTATCATTTATGGCCACACATGCATTGATGTTTATCATGAGGGGATTTTTTTTTGTCTTTTGGTTAGTGTTTAGAATTCTTAGACTTTGTTAAATTAATTATTGCTTGTTATCTTTCTTGGATCTTTCTATGCTGCTAGGTCGTGGCATCACAAGTTACAAGTAAAGTAGCAATCAGTGTTAGACACATGGTAGGGTTGTGGGGATTACTTTCTAGGACAAAATACTACAAGTTAAAAAGGAATTATAGAACCTGCATATATCTTTTGCAAATTTCAAAAGGACCCCATAGTGCAGAGGAGAGAGATTCAAAAGTGGAAGATAAGTGGAGAGAGAAAATGAACACCCACACCCAGTAATTGGACTTTGTGAGAGGGGGAGAGAGAGAAAGGGAGAGAGAGAGAGAAATAAAAAAGTAGCATGGATGTGTTAGGTTTCCCTATTTGACGATTGTAACAACCACAACTAGATGTCGATAAATGGAGTTGAAAAAAGAAAGAAAAAGTATAGAGGAGCCATGTCCTTGTTTTGTTATGCACGCTTCCTCCTTCTATGAACCTGATGATGCCATGGTTGTGGAGTAAATTTGACCCCATTGTCCACTTAAATTGAATATGAGTTTTGCATACTTTAAGCAACAGTGAGAAGTAAAACCAAACACGAGTATCTTCCACATTACTGCAACTTTTTAGTGATGCCTCTTGAGATCAATTCCTTATAACTATTCCATCAATTACATAATAAAAACCCAAAAACCACCTATGAGCATCCTTTATATCGTAAAAAATTTTATTTGCAATCTCCTCCTTCTAAATAGTTTGGAAACAAATTTGTACAAACTACTTTAATAATGAATCATTTATTACATATATGCAAGTGCAAAGGTTTAAAAGTGGAGTGAATATTTTTACACCTAACCCAACTATAACGCAGTTAAATTAAATGATGGTGTGGGACTCACTTAAGACAAAAAGGTAAAAAAAAAATATCTTTTAAGGATCAACATGATAATAAGATTTTTTTTACAATCTTCTGAATTGCTCCACCCTAAGATCTTATTACTTAAGCACTGACACCAACCTAGCTACAATTCTTTTGTCTTTCATTTCTAAACTAAATCCTAGTATTCAAAATGTAGTTATTAATAATGGTCTTTATTTTCAATTTTTTTGGGGGGAATTTATCCTTTCCTTGGTAGCTTGATATCTCTTTAGCATATGAATTTCCTCCTCTTTTAAAGGATATTAGTAGAAGGTGATGTGAACTATCTTATAGATGTAAGCTAGCAAGTGCACTAGTTCTATAAGTAATAAAGTGTCTCAAAGTATGAGGTCGATCTTACAAGAATTGGAATACCTTATAATTTAGGATTTCACTCTTTTTAAGGCTTGTGTGTGATTTATCTACAAAAAATAAACCTATTTATGAGCTAGTATCTTAGGTCACCTTAGTTCTAGTCATATAGACAATAGGCCAAACACTCTAAAGGCATAAAATATAAGAATAAAAAAGACTCAAGACACAAGACATAAAAGATTCTACGACATAATGGCTTTAGTTGATTGATTATCAAGGGCATAAAATTAATCCAAGTTTACTTCTCTTATCCAATCAAGCACCCTTTAGTTAATGTAATGTCGTCTTTCAATTCATCACCATATTCCTTAAGTTAGAGGTAGATGTTGCAACTTATGTACAAGCCATAAGATGTGAATGGATGACATGATGGAGGATCGGAGATATCAAGTAATGGTTATCCAATGCCTAAAGGTTGTCACTAGGTTTCTAAGCAATGAATTCCCACTTGAATCGATCATTCTCATGATCACCCTAGCAAGTGCAATAATCATTCCAAGTAGTATACTCAATACTTGAGGTTGAATTTCATGAAGAAAGTGTTTTCTATCATAATGGCTTACACTCCATAAGCTAAGTTCGCCTAATGTTGGACTTAATAAACTTTAAGGGCCTGGCTAATATAGTCACTAAACACAAAAATAGTAAGGTGAGCTAAGAAAACTTAGGAAAAGAAAGTCCGAAGGGTGGAGAGCAAAATAAAAGACACCTAAGCCCAAATTAGTCTATCTTATCCTGTTAATATTCTTGACTCCTCATTGTTATTGACTATATTTAGTAGGCAATTTATAGTGTTAATACTCCTCTAAGACTTTACAACCTACCTAAAAACTAGCTTAGATATATACACTCATTGCAAACTTACATGACCCTTAATACTCTTTAAGTAAAATATGACATTGACTATAGGAATACTAGAAGTTAGCTTTTCTTAAATGCATCTCCCTAATAGCTTATACCATGACTAACTTTTGCTAAGTGTGATGTTCTACATACACTAAGTTACATCATTGGATTAGCCTATTTCCTTCAACTTTCCTAGGTTATGTTTATATGTTAGCCTATCTTTAGAGCATCTCTATAAACATACCTTTCGGCATTTTCATCAAACACTTAACCTTCTGATTAATAGTAACTATGGTCTATATATAATTGACAATTTCATCTAACGTATTTGTCTAAATGAATTATCACCTTACTTAATCAACATAAATGGGTTCATTCATTAGAGATAATCACCCTACTACTTTACAAAAGACATGGGCATCAAAATAAGAGAGACTCACCTATTAAAATGCAAATTAAGTCCTACCCTAATCATAGTTACTCTAGACACTCAGAAATAATATTGAATCATAATCAATAATTAAGAAGAAATGATGTATATAAACTAAAATAAATATAAAATTAATAAAATAAAATTGTAAGATACAAATTAAAAAAGGAAATTTAGAGAAGAAGGAAGGCATAACATGAATCTTATCACAAAATACAAAATTAAACCATAAAAGATTCATAATAACCTTAGGGATAAGGAGAAATCTTTAAACTCCAAGGAAAATCCCTTCTCTCATCAAAACCCTAGGCCTCTCCTCTCTTCTATAGCTTAAAAACTCTTTAATACTTAGAAAATGAATTAAAATTATCTTTAAAAAAATCCTTTAATTCACGCTTTACGAGCTATTTTTGAGAAATGTGAATTTGTTGCTTGTTGTGACCTACTAGATCTAGTCAAGATGGATAGTGCGATCTATTTAAGAAGTTTGTTCCTCTTACAATCATTGGTTGATCTGTCATGACTATCAATGTGAATCATGCTTATGAAGCTTCTAATGTAATAGCTGGTTTCTAGAAAATTGAATTAAACCTAATAAAATGAGATAGAATCAACTTAAAGTAAGGCAAATTGAGTCTAAATGAGATTAGGATAAGAATTAGAATATCTCAAAATGTGATTTAAAGTCTCAAAATCATAGCCAAAATGACTGAACGAATTTAAGAAATAATACAGTGGCATAATCATAATTTTGGGTAACTTTTTGAAAACTCAAAAGAGGGAGCTTTAAATGAAAATTTTGAGTTTTTTAGTGTTCTCAGAGGCTCTAAAAATGATAAGAACCTCTAGAATGGTTAAAACCCCTCTGATATGTGATTTTGGTTATTGGGTGATTAAAACTTTGATCTAATGGTTCGGTAAGAATTTAAATCTAATTTGGGTGAAACCAAAATTATTTTATGAATTAGAGGATCTAAATTTAATAATAGAAAAGACGATTCTAAAAAAAGAGTTGAGATGAGCTCAAATGGAGAAAACCAAAATGAGGAATTAAATTGAAATTTTAAAAAGTGTCATAATGAAGCCCCTCCTTCTCATTCAGCATGCCCCATTTCTCTCCATCCTCTTAACCGATTTCTATCTGGTCTAAAATAGAACCTAGGGTAACTTTAAGTGGCACACCAAAGGAGGAGCAAAGGAGGAAGAAACCAAGGCTTGAAAGTGTAAGATTCAACTACCTTTTCATGCTTCTCCCTTCACTAAACTTCTTCTCCTCTTTCTTTTCATGGTTTTGGAGTCTTAAATGGTGGTGTTTTGTGGCTGGTTCAGTAGAAGGAAGGGAGAGTTTGAGGGATGCCAAAGCAACATAAGAAACACCACGTAGTTAAGAATAAAAAAGGAATGTTTCTCCATGGCTAAGTTGCTCTTCCTGATTCTTTCATGGGTGCACTATTTCAATTAGCATAAAAACACCATGTATGGGGTTTGATTTTGATCTAAACTTGATAAAAATTGGGATTTTAAAGCCTAAGAAATCACATAGAAGCAATAGGATTCGAAAAGAGCCTATAGATAACAAGTTATGAAAATTAGGATTTTGATTGTACCTAGGAATTTATGAAGTTTTCTAGTGATGATTTAATTTGTGTAAAAGCATATTTGAGTTCTCAAGACATTTATGAAGCTTCACAAGTGGCAAATTCCCTAAAAAAATCAATAAAACTTCGTGGGTTCTTATCTTAAGTATAGTCTCAGCCAAGGAATGGTTCTTGTACCTAGGCAGAGTTTTTCTTAACTCCAATGATAGAAGTGGTCTAAAAATGAATAATAAATACTTAAGGAATCATTGGTTTGAATTTAGAAACCACATTTTGAAAGTTGGAAGTTTAAGGTTTCTTTTAGGCATAAATAAGCAACTTGATATTTGGCTCATTGAAATAAGTTTGTGATGACTCTAATGAGTTTAAATTGAGTCATGAGATTTAAATTAAGTGAGAAATTAGAGCCAAGATGATCAATTATATGAGTTGCTTTATTATACTCTTGTATAGAACCATATACATGTCATAAGCTTGAAGTAGCTTGTGAAAAGTTTATGTAAGTCTAGAGATGGTGTCAATAATGTATTTGTGTCTTGTTTGATATTTCTAGGCCAAGAAAAACAAGCCTCCTCCAAGTGTGTATGTGAGGCTAAACCAAGAAGCTAAAGAACCAAGAGAGAAATTGTGCTTCTTGATCTAAGGTAACGCTTCATCTACTCTTGTATGCATTTTATAATTGTTTAACTATCATGGATTGCTTGAATATATGTTTGAATCATGAAACATACTTATTTCCATTGGTTTGATGCTTTGGTACCATAATACTTTTTTATTTACATTTTTAATGTGAGATAGCTCTTGATGGGTAAGGTTGTGTCAAAAGTCTCTTGAATTGAGTGAGATGAAGCTAAAAGTCCCTAAGTAAAGGGGAGGCAAGGCCAAAAGTCTCATGGAATGAGTGAGACTAAGTTAAAAGTCCTTGAAATAAGTAAGGCTAATTCAAAAGTCCTATATAATTGGGTGAGGCTAGACCAAAAGACCCTAGAACATGTTCTTAACATTAATATATCTCTATAACTTTGTAAACATGTTTATGTTTATTACTTGAAAGCATTTAATGCATTTTTACTCTCTTTGACATGATAACATGCCACATATGCATTCTTAAAAGGATGAATGAGCTATTGAAATTTTTTGAATCTTACTCTCCCCCATTTTATATCTAACTATGTCTAGGTGATGCTCATAGAGGCCAAGAAGCTTAAGTCATGTTACTTTGACAACAGAATATGATTTTGTGTAAATTAATGTCAAAATATGAATATATACATTGTTTATGAGATGTAAACCCTTACTCATATGTAAAAGTATGTGAATATGTTGTGTGACTCATATTTGGAACCAAATGTATGGTATCTTAAGTTTTGACATCCTTAAGCCATAGAATGCATGTGTATATGATCAAGTGAGAGAGTGGTTTTGAATTTCATGATTATTGTGATATGTTGTGATGCTCCTATATGCTGTAATTGAGGTTTTGGATGTAATACCATACTCTTCTAGCTTTCCCATTTCATTACATAAGCTAAACTTCATACACTTTGTAAGAAAATTCATGTATTTTAATGTATTAATTTGTGTTACATAAGGCTTCATTTACTCATTTTATGCTT
Source organism: Erythrophleum fordii (assembly GCA_032878935.1). NCBI lineage: Eukaryota > Viridiplantae > Streptophyta > Magnoliopsida > Fabales > Fabaceae > Erythrophleum > Erythrophleum fordii. Next base: position 20,966,137 of record JAVQMF010000054.1, on the reverse strand, counting down.
TTGTGTATCATATGAACTCATCATTATCATCTTCCATCCATAACACATATATACAAGTTAAAAATATCACAAAATATCCCAAGAGTCTCGGGTTTGGCATCATACATCAGAAAATTCAAAGTTTACTCTTGGGTTTATTGTTTCTAATATGGATTTTGAAAAATTATAATTAATTCTAAAAAAATTAAAATCAAGCAAATGATAGCTTTTTGAAAATCTATGAATGTCAAATAAAGGTTAAAAATTATTCCAAACCATGAAAACATCAATTGGGCCTAAAAAAATAATAGAACAATACCAAGGGTCTAGCTGCCAGGTCTACTGTCACAAGTTTTTGATATAAATTTTGAAAATTCATAAGTAATTCTAAAAAAAAATTTAAAATTAGATAAACCATATCATTCTAGAAATATCTAAATGTTAACTAATGACTAAAAATAATTCCAAACCAATTTAGTGGCCTTTAACCTATACAAATTGATAAAACAGTATCAAAGGTTGAGCTACATTACTAGTACTATCATGCAATTTCAAAATTTGGCTCTCCCTTTATAGAACTCCAAATGAGATGATCTCAGTAACTATAAAAAGTTTACAATATTTAATTTATGTCTGTAAAATTTCATAGGCATTAGATATCATTTGTCCTACTTATGATATAGAAATATAAATTGGCTATATGAATAATGCCACCAGAAATTTTTCAACTTTGAAAAATTATAATAAATTCTTTAGAGTTCCAAATTGAGTGTTCTTTAACTTTGTGAAAAGCTCTAAATGAGACCTATATTCATGCCAAGTTTCATGGAAACATTCACCCATTTGTTTAGTTTATAATTTAATCACTTTTAGGGTCATAAAGGATTCTTAAGGCACCATTTCACTTTCTTAATATTCCATAGCCACTTGAGCACATCCCAAAGCACAAATACAACTTAGGGAAGCATCTCAAATGGTCTAAAATATTATGGAGCTTAATTTCACCATGCCACTCACACTTATATACATGCATATCATAGAACCTGGGTGGCAAAAATCCATTCATCAATTCATTTGATCCCAAAATTCATACATACATACATAATCATTATACATATTTGGACGTGTTCAAGAGTCTACATCATACATACATCATGAGATTAAAATGTTTGACATCAAAATGCTTTGGAAACGCCCATTCTCTTACTCCTTTGTTAAAGTATCGTGCTTCAAGGCTTTGGCCTTCATCCATTGGTCTTCTTAGCTTATCTAGGCATTATTAGACATTGGAGGGGAAAGAGTGATATTCAAAGAATTTCAATAGCTCTTTACCCTTTCAAACATATATAATGGATGCTATAACATGTCAAAGAATGCATGTATGACATTTAAGCTACTAGTAAATAGAATATAGCATTTTCATGGTCATAAAAACTTATATATATCATACATAGGCTCTTAAGGGCATTAGTCTAGCCGTACTCATTTTTCTTAGAGCTTTTGAATTTGCCTCACCCATTTTCAAAGGACTTTTGACTAAGTCCAACTCTTCTTGAGACTTTTGGCTTAGTCTCACTCAATCATAAGGACTTTTGGCTCATCCTCACCCTTATTAAGGAACTTTTGGCATCACCAAATCCATTCAAGCCAAAGCACATTCATAAAGCACATTTCAAGAATATCATGGTACTATAACATGTAAGCAATAGCTAGAAACATTTCTCATGACATAAACATATATACAAGCTCTCAAAGACAAGCAAACATCCAAAGCATGCATGAGAGAAAGGTTAGAGAGTTACCTTAGAGCTAATGTCACACACTTTTCTCTTAATTTTGTCTTCCCCTTTTTGGCTAAGCTCATGGAATTGGGTAGCACTTAATTCTCTTGGCTTACACATATTAAATGGGACATGATTCAATCATTGGAACAATCTTTGGCTTTATACAAACTTTATGGAAGCTGCCTTTCTCATATAGCTCTATTATGGTTCTATACAAGATACAATGAAATAACTATTGGAATTCATGATCTTGGCTCCATTTTCTCCGTCACTCTAAGTCTTTTGACTCTATTTAGACTCCTTGGAGTTATCACAAATTCATTCTAAGGAGCCTAACTATAAGTTGCTTCTTTATGTCTCATTATGGAGCTTACACCTCTATCCCACAATGCATGCCTTTTAAATTTTTTCTAAGACTTCCTTTGATGTTCTTCTTTTATATCTAGTCCCATTCTAGCCTTAGAACAATTTAAAACACTCTCTAGGCGGCTAGACTTACTTAGGCTAAGACATGTAAATATTTTATGGCCCATGGACTTTGCTTTGTTCTCTTGAAGGGAATAACATTTGGGAAGCTTTTTAGATGTCTTGAGAATTCATATATACTCTTAGACAACTTAAATTATACTCAGGAAGCTCCATCTTGGTCTAGGTACACTAAAACCCTTAACTTTGTTAACTTACAATCTAATGCTTTTGGATTGGATTTCTTTGCCTATACTTGTTCTTCACACTCCAAAACCTATAATTCTCCCTTGCTAGGACTAGAATTTATCCTCTCTTGGCTGGGCTCTATGTTGGACAAAACACTCATGGAGGAGAACATCAAGAAAGTGTAAAAAAAAAGCCATGGTTCTTACCTTGTTTCAATGCTTTTCTAAGGGCTCTTTCCATTGCTCTAAGCTCCTCCTTGAAATTCTAAGCTTTCTCCTCTAGATCAACCAAACCAACTTTATATGAGCCATGAAAACAATAGGAATGAAGAGAAGAAGGAGGAGAACAAATTTTCAAAAGGAAGAAGCATGAAAAAAGCCTTAATTCCTTACCTTTCTACACGTCTTTCCCTCCCTTTTTGCTCTCTTCTTGGATGCCTCTTAGAGTTGGTGTCTCCTCTTATTTTAGCCAGAATTAAAGTCAATAAAAATGGGAAAAAGGAAGGGAACATGTATTAAGGAGCCAAAGGGTCACTTTTTGCAACTTTTTCACATTTTATTTTAGTCCCTAAATAATGGTTTCTCCATTTGACCTCATTTCAACTCATTTTCGAGAACTGTCTTTTCTATCATAAAATTTAGATCTTTTAACTTATAAAATACATTTGGTTTCACCTAAATTGGATTTGAAATCATTTCGAACTATTTGGTCAAAGTTTCGATTAACCATTTGCCAAAATTACTTATTAAAGGAGTTTTAACTATTATGGGAGTTCCTATAGTTTTCAAAGCCTCTGAAAACTCTGAAAAACTCAAATTTTTTATTTAAAAAATCCTCCTATGAGTTTTTTAAAATTGATAAAAATTACGAAAATTCTCTAATTTATTTTGGTAAATTTTCCTAACTCTTTTGGCTTTAGTTTTCAGGCATCTTAAACTTTGTATTCACATTTTTCATTATTTAAAATTTTATCCTAATTTTATTTGGCCTTGAATCTTTACATTTAAGAGACTTTCTTTTATATTTGGCCTATTCATGACATTTATAGAGAAATTGGATGTTACATTAGACGTGCTTAAGTGGTCACATTGCATAGGAAAAGCTATTTTAGCACTCTTGAACCCAATTATGTATCATTTTGAGTCATATTTTTCCTTTAAACCAAAATTAGACTAAATGAACGAATTTTGGTATGAGACTTGGCATGTATTTAGATCTCATTTAGAGCCTTTTATAAAGTTAAAGAACACAATTTTCGGAGCTCTGTATAATTTATTATGATTTTTTAAAGTTGATTGAAATTTGTAGAAACTGTCAATGCACTATTTATTTATTCAGTCTAGTTTTTTATGTATTTGAGGGGTAAAATGAAGTTCAATACTTATAAAATTTTATAAGATATCATAAGCTTTCCATAGCCACCGAGATCACTCAATTTGGAGCTCTGTAGTGTGAGATACGAATTTTTAAAATTTCAAGTTTGCACCAGTATGAGTTTCTGACCTAGCTATTGTTCTATTATTATTTCATAAGTCAAATGATATTGCCTTGGTATGAAATTTAAATAATAGCTAAATGATGTCCTAAGCTTTTCAAAGAGTCATAGTTTGCATGATTTGGAATTTTCTAACTAAAGTTATGAATTTCTAAAAATTGTGGTAGAATATAGAATTGTATGAAAGCTTATGTTTTTTGTTATTATTGATGTGTATGCTCCAAATCTGAATTCCATGCCTCATTCTATGATAATTCTAAATGAACACATGGAATAAGGATGGAAAATGAGTTTGGAAAGTTGATATGTTCCATTTAATCAAAAATGAATTAATTTGACATTTAATATCAGTAAATTCCATTGCTAAAGGTATTAATTTTTTGAAAATGGATAATATAAACACTGTGTGATATAAATTAAGTGCCATCTTCATCTGGTATTACATCTAGCTGTTGTGACTAACATGGAGATTCATTGTAACCAACAACAGAAAATGTCCACTTGATGTCTATTTGCATTTGGTCCTTTGGGTTCAATCTTTTTGTAATTAGGATTTATTACTTTTGTTTTAATATAATATTAAAACTTGACAAAATTTTGCAGCAAGACTAAAGCCTAAGGACCAAATTACAAATAAACATCAAATGTAATTTGTAATTTGGTCCTTGGGCTTTAGTTTTTTTGTAATAAGGATTTATTACTTGCTAAATGAGAAATTAGCTAAACAAAATATAATTAAAACATAAGTAATAAATCTTAACAATAAAATAATACTATGACTTTCTAATTCCACATATTAGCCATAAACTTAAGCAATTTTCAAGTAAAAACTAATTAAAAAATATTGTAATTTAGTCCCAAAATTTGGAGAAAAAAGCGATATTAAGCTCTAATTATATCATATCACCAAAAAAATCCAAAACTAAGCCAATTTTAATGTAATTAAACATAAAAATAGTGAAAAAAATTGATAAATCCTATGAAAAATCACATAAAAATGTACCAAAATAAGACTTATCACACTTGTAAACTTAACTTTTTACTTCTCCCTAAGTAAAGCACATTAAAAACATAAATTACTCAATTAAGTAGTCACAATTTCTTTTTGGAAATATTGAATTTGTGACTCAGTATGCATTGTGTCAATCAATAGTAAGATAAGAAAGATAAGTAATGAACATAAATTAATAGTCCAAAGATTAACAAATGATTCTTTAGCTCATGAATATGTGTATGTGTTCACCATGCTATAGTCTAAAATTAAGCCTTAAAGAAGAATCTACCCATTAATCAATGTAATAATCTCCTTCCTAAAAGCTTTATATGCTTGTTTTTCCTCTCCTTCTCCATTAATTAGATCTTGTAATACTCAAAATCAATAGGTCTTTTAAGCTTGTAATAAGGCCATTGGGATATCACAAACAAATGATATAGAAATTAATGTGCAAGATTAAGAGAGTATATATATTTAGTACAAAGAAAGAAATGGCTCTCTCTCTTTCTCTCACTTATCTCTTCCTATCTTTTTCCACTTATCACCTTGAAATATATTTTTTTTGTCTTCTCACTCAAAAGAGACATAAAAATTTTGAATTGGATTTTGCAATTCCAAACAAAGCATTTCTCTTTCTCTTCGTACACCCCAAAACTTAGATCTTTGATCTAATTCTTTTGTTAGAATTAAGTGCTTCACACTTTCTTTTCTTTTTCTTGTTCTTTTTCTTTTTCTTTTTTTCCTCTATCCTCTTCCTTTTGGAATCTTAAGGATACAATGATTGCATTTTACTATTTTCTTAAGAAATACAGTCATAAAAATCATAAAAATAAAAAGAGCTCTCTTAGCTCATCACTTATACCTACATTCCCTCTTCAATACACTCATGTTCACCTTCATATGTCCTTTTCAAAGCAAGAAATAAAATATAGTTAATAACACCTCTTGAAAAGGGTTTAAAACTTATTTTTGGGGCTTGGTAAATATATGCATGTATAAAGAAAAGAATTTCATATATATACATCAAGTGCATATATTCAAATTAAGCTCTAAGGAGTACTAATGATACACTTTGAATAAAATAGGTTTAAATGGCTCATCATAAAATAAAATGCCTAAAGGAAGACTCAAACAAACTTAAAAGTCTTGGCTCAAGAATCTTACACCAATTAATGTGCATACTCAAGATTAAAACTAGAATTTAACTTATGCATGGCAATAGTGTAATGATTTGATTCAATGAGCTAGAAATTCCATTCATTAAAGATTAAGCCAAAAACAAATTGCATTCTCATATACTTCCTATCTATGTATGCTAATCAACAAACAAATATGATGATACCAATCTAATATAAACCATGAGAAAATCAACTACTCAACTAAGCAATTATCACAAAGACAAATAAAAGGGATTTGAGAAATATTTCTTTTGGAAAGTTTTCCATGAAATCACAAAAATTTTCAATAAAATTCATCGAAAGTTTTAAATTTTCCCAAATTTAAACAATTAAAACTAAATTGTTAGCTCCAAACTTAAAATTGAACATTATCCTTGGTCTTCCAAATAAAATTCAAATTAGGATAAAAATATTCCTAAAAAAAATGTGAAAAATAGTAAAAATCAAGCTATATTATATTGCATAAGCTAAAGAAAACAATAAAAACTAGCTTAGATTAAACTAATCCTAAAAACATCAAACTTAAACTAAAGTTTGCTCAATTTAAAGTTGAAAGCTAGACTATATTTTTTATTTAAGCATAGTGACACTTAGAGTGTAATAACTCTTAGTCTCTCAGTATATATCACAAATATATCTAGATAATTTCTTATATATGAGATCACCTAAGATTAGATATATTTTACAGTGTAATACTTTGGTACATTACTACAACCTATATGGTGCTTTAGTACACCATTTAGCATAATAATAGTGCATCAATACACTATCACAACTTATCATTTTTGGTATTTTTAAATTTTCTAGTTTATTATTTTTAATATTTGAATGAAAAACTAAACACACTTCTCAAACCTAAAAATTAGGGCTATTGTCTTAAACTTAAAATAAAAACAAATTAAAAACAAAAATTTAAATGGACAATTAAAAGAAAAGAAAATTAGAAAGATTTGGAAAATTCCTTCATTGACACACAAGCATGATCAATTCCTTCTTTCTAATCATGTGAAAATTCTCTTGCGCTTGTTTATATGATGTCCTATAATAAGGAAATAGAAGCTTAAGTGTGATGACAAGATGATGAAACCATGAAAATATATATCACGCCAAGGAGGGGCACACATTGGTTAGGTCAGGTTAGGCTGGGTTTTTGTTCTTCCTAGTGCCCAGCTTGGTTTTAATTGAACTTTCTTTTTTTCTTTTAGTATGGTGCTCGGCTCACCTTAGTTGGTCTGGTTTGACTAGGTTAACCAAGCTTTTTTTTTTGGTTAATTTTTGACAAAAATTACAAAATGACCTTCTAAAAAAAATAAAACTTTTATATAAGTTTCTATAGAATTATATTTTGCCATTAGAAAAAAAAAAAGTTTTCATATAAGTTCCCCGTATAAGTTTCTAAAGGTTGTAAAATAAATTTTGTCCTTGAAAAAAGAAGTTTTCATATAAGTCCCTATAAAATTACTTTTTGTCTTTAAAAACATAAAATTTTCATCAAACACCCAATAAAATAATTTTTTTTTAAAATGTGAAGGATCTAGTCAGGCCAAGTAAAATTGGCTAACATGGCTAACTTTGCCTTATCTGACCAAATTGTTTTTGGCTCAGCCTAACTCAACCTGATGTGATTGAGTTGACCAAGTTGTTGGGTTGGATAAACACTCATAACATGAAGAAAAGTGACTTTTATAGCATTTTAGTGAAATTCACCTAACAAATACTCTTAAATATGCATTAAAAAATTGTTGCCCTTAATGTGACATATTGCTTCACTAAATCATGCTTAACTTTATTGCCCAACATTACTCAAACAAGAAAGATTTTTTAAAGTAATGCAAAAATTCAACAAAGATAGCATTTTTTAATATGAAATAATGTGAAATAAATTCTCTTAAAAACTGGGCATGGTAGAAAAATAGAGCATTGATTTCTCATAAATATTTACTCAACTAAAATTTGAAATAAATAGTATATGAATTATTATTAAAAAATTAATTAGTACTAGTATGAAAATTGATTCAAATAGAATCATGCTACTCACTAAAGCAAAAATCTATAATAATTTGTACAAGAAAAATTATTTGAATGAAAATATATGCTAAAAATTGATGATGGGAATGAAGTAAGTAAAAAGAAAGAGTAAAAAGGAGTTAGAGAGAACTCCATCTTTATGCTTTGCTTTGTTTTACTTTTTGAACCTTCGCAATCAAGCTTTCATAAGTATATTATCCTCCAACTTATTTGTACCTATAAATAAATACACAAATTAAAATATATAAAAGAAATAATAAAATGAAAGTCAAAATTGGCAGGAATGATTAATTCTTATTTTGATTTTCCCCTAGATCCTTGTTCAACTACTTCCTACTTCTAAAGACTTAAACAGGAACATATATTATATGCTTGACCATTTCTTGTGGTTTAACATCCTTTTCTTTTTTGCTTATACTTCCTTTCCTATGAACCATCATTTCTTTTAATTGGTTAAGCTGCTTGCCTAAATTACTTATTATTTGTTCTTGGAGTTTCATTCTTTCATTTAGGGTAGATTCAAATTGTTCCCTTTGGTCAGTTATGAGAGATCCATTATTAATCATTGTTTGGTCATGTGAAGCAGTAGCTAACTTATCAAATAGTGCATAATAAGTCATTGGCCTATTATCCTTAAACCAGCACTTAAAGCTAATTCTACTACTTCTTGATCACTAGGTGTCAATCCCTTATAAAATAGTTGTAGCTTAAGATGATAAGGAAATCCATGCTATGGGCAAATTCAATAGATCCATATACTTTTCCCGTGCTTCTCCTGTGGATTTTCCACCTTCTGCATAAAGATGAGACTCTTATTTTCCTTACTATTTCATCAAGGGCATAACATTTTTCCAAAAATGCTTCCCTTAATGATTCCCAAGTGGATTCTATCTCGATATTCAGTGATTAAAACCATTGTAATGCATCTCATCTAATGGAGATTGGGAGTAAACAGTGAAATAATTTTTATTCATTCCAATCCATCATGTATCCATTGCAAGTTTTGATAAAGTCCCCTACATGTGCAATTAGGTCATCATCTCTTTTACCTTCAAATTAGGAAAAAAGTGAATAGGGCATTTCTAAGTTGAACCTTATTCCTTGATACACCCGTTCTCCTCATGTTTCTTCTTATTGGATGCCTTCAAATTTAACCTAATGTTCCATCTCCTCCAATGGATGGAAACAAATAGCAAGCATCACATCCTTTAAAATTAATTGACAAGTCTTGAATCTCAAGGTTTCAAATAAGGAAATTTTAAAAGAATCAACTTATCACTATTCTCAATGATTAGGATGTTTAAAATTGAGAAGGATAAGCAACTTTAAAAAAGAAAAAACCTATACATTAAGAAAGTTGAGAAATTTGAGTTGATTATGTTATGCTGCCTTGCTAACATATACAGATGTTTAAATCATAAATCATAGCTAAAGTATTCAAAACAATAAGCTAATCTTACCCAACTTAGATAACATATTGAAGATATCATATACCAAATTTTAGGGCTCAATTCCTCCTTGGTTAGTGGAGAAAATTCCTACAAAAAGTTATTAAAAATAGAAAAGCAACAAAATAGTGAATCAATATGCCTTACAAATGAAATTACTAAAACCTAATCAAACAACTCTAAAAATTCCAAAGAAAATTTTACTAGATACCTAACATACCTTAAAACAATCTACAAAAATTTCATAAGCTAACTCTAACTACAATAGTACAGAAAATTCAACAACATTAGAATTTCTTTAAAACTAACAATAAATAGGACACACTTAAGTAATCGTAAAAAGCACATTAGATTAGTGAAGTTAATGACCTTTACAAATCAAAAGAAAAATCTTAGACACACATATAAATTATGCTATGAAAATTTAGATTTTAATCATGTATAACCTATTTCTTAAAAAATCTCAAAAATGACCATTAATTAGTATTTGATAGAAAATAGAGTACCAAAATAGTAGTAGCACACAATACTAGTTAGTCTCCTATACAAATGGTAAAAATCATGAAACAATTTAATGGAAAATTTTCATAGTTAAAGAAAGTGTGTTGCTCCTAATAAATTCACAAAGTCAGTGTATAAAGAAAATTTAACTCAAACTAAACAAATTGAATTAATAATGAAAATCAAGATATATGATGAACTAAATGTCCATAAAAAAATATGGTTAAAATCCACATAAAAGTAAATATTTAGAGAAACATAGTTCTATAAATTCATGACTTAATTCAATTCCTACAACTCACAACAAATTCAACAAGCTAGCAATAATCACCAAAAACCAACAACACTACAAAATATGAAAACAACTAAACTAATCCTAATTCCTATGTTAGTAACTCAACCTTACGTGGTTTTTCTATTCATTAAAGCTTTACTTTCCTTGTGAAATCTCTATTGCTTAAGAAAATAAATCTTTCTTTGGCAACAATGCCAAAGGCTTAGTGGGTGTTATGACTTATGTGGGAACCATAAGATGTGAATGGATGATGTGATGGAAGGTTGGAGGTCTCAAGTGATGGCCATCTAATGTCTAAAGGTTGTCACTAGGTCTCTAAGTAATGAATTCCCACTTAAATTAATTACTCTTATGATTATCTTAACAAGTGCACTAATCTTTTCAAGTAGTACTCTTGAGTATTTGAGGACAAATTCCATGGCTAGCCTTAGAAAAGAAAGTCCTAAGAGTGGAGAGCAAAATAAAGTCACTTTGACCCAAATTAGAATATCTTAGCCTATTGATGTTCTTGACTCCTCTTTGTTGTTAACTACATTTAGTTAATAGCCTATAGTATTAATGTTCCTCTTGGACTTGATATCCTACCTAGAAACTAGCTTAGACATATATACTCCTTGTAGACTTGCACTACATGTAATGTCCGATTTTCGTTAAACGACGGAAATGGGCACATTTTCAAACCAAGTCCTCCAAAATGAATTAGTTAAGGTCTCAAAAAATTTGAGTAACATTCTAGCCTCATAAAAATGAGAATCCTAGCCTCAGACAAAAGGAAAAATGGAGCTAGAATGAAGAAACAAATTTTGACAGAAAACCTACGAAACGTGATGACATTTTTATAATTTTGGGTAATTTTTGAAATTCACACAGGAGAGCTTTTTAAATGAAAGTTTTGAGTTCTTCAAGGTTCTCAGAGGCCCTGAAAACCATGGGAAGCCCCGAGATAGTTAAATCCCCTCTGGTGGATGTTTTCTAATATCAGTGTGTACGAACTTTGACGGATTCGTTCATGAAGGTTTTAGCCTCGATTTGAGTGATTCTAAAGGCATTTTTCTTAATTGGGAACCTAAATTTTATAATGGAAAATAAATTTCTCAAAAAGGAATTAAAACAAGAAGAAACAAAAATGCAAAGTATGAATGAAAAAATTGAAATTTTTAAAAAAGTCCTTTTACCCTAACTATATATAGGTAGCACCTCACACTCTCCCTCATTTAGCATCAGATTTTCGAGCCCCAAATCAGAAGCAAAGCCCTAAGGGAGAGGAGCCCAAGAGAGGAAGAAAAAAGAGGAAGAAATCAAAGCTTAAGATATCTTTTTATGGTGATTTTCCTTGCTTTTCTTCATCCATACCTCCTCTTCTCCCTTCTCCTTTATTTCCTTGAATTAAAATGAAGTTTATAAATCTAATTCAAGGGAGAACTTCAAGGGAAATTTTGGATTTGAATAGAGGAGCTTGGAGAAAACAAAATTCAAGCTAAACTAAGTAAGGAAACAAGGTAAAAATGCATCCCATGATTGATATCTTCCATCACTCTTCTTCTCCATTTTGCCTAACCCTAAGAGCCATAAAAGGATATGATTTTTAAGCCCAACCAAGCATGAATCCTAGGTATTTGATGGAGAAGAATAAGAATATACAAAGAAAACCATGAAATAGTTATTAGAATTCAAGACGCAAAACTTAGGGTTTTATGTGTACTTTCCAAATTCTGAATTTTTGTGATGATTCCTAGGTTTAAATGAGTTCTTGAGACACCTAAGATGCTCTCCACAAGTTTCCTCCTTCAAGAAAATAAAGAAATCTCCAAGAAGCCCTAAACTATGCTATGTCTCGGCCAAACCATGTTCATGGTGCTAGGGAGAGTTTTAAACTTTTTTAAGGTCATTCTTGAGTCATATTTGATAAATGAAAATGAAAGGAGGCCTTGGAAAAAATTTAGAACTCATAGAAATTGATTTGGTGCCTTAAGTTCCATATTATAACCTAAAGAAGCAACATGATGTTAGACTCTTTGTTTTAATGGTGTGATAACTCCAAGAGACTTAAAAGGAGTCAAGAATCATATTTGAAAGGAAAGAATGAGGCCTAGAAATTATTTGAGGGGTGTTGCTTCATTAGATGCAATTATGGACCATAATGGGGGTTATAAAGCAATCTAGTGTTTCATCAAGTTATGTAACCTTAGAATATATTTCATGAACCTAATTGGCTCTCATAAATTGTATCTAGGTCAAGAGAAACTATATCCACCAATTTGTGGGTGTGTGGCCAAAAGAGGAGGCTTGAATCCAAAGGGAAAAGTGTGTAATTATGTGCAAGGTAGCTCTTTCCACCTTATCTCATACATGGATATGTGTTTAGCTTGTCTTAAAATGTGTGTATATTTATTTTCAAGTCATGAAAAGTATGCTAGCATGATTTTATATGCCATGATTTCATGATGTCATGTTATGTTTTCAAATGAATGTATGATGTTTGCTGATGTTTGCTTGAGTGTGGAGAGGCCAAGAACTCTTCACCATGGTGATGATGAGTCAAAAACCCTTGATCTTAGTTGAAACAAAGTAAAGAGTCTTGTAAAAGTAAAGTGAGCTTCCAAGAGTATGGTTAAATCTAAAGCTCTTAAAGAATGGGTGAGGCAAGTTCAAAATTCATGAAGAGAAGTGTGAGGCCAATCCAAACACTTGGTGAACTCTTGAATGTCTTGTATTATTTGTTCATATACCAAGCTTGCTTTTTAATATGTCCATGACTTCCATTTTCTCCATGCATGTATTTGTAAGGCTTACTTTATATATATTATGTATGATTGAATGGGAGATGAGTTATTGGGATTATTTGAATCTCATCCCCTCCTTTCCAATGATCTAACATGCTAGGTAGATCAAGTGGCTATGGTAATGGGAGTCAACAACAATGAAGAAGGAATATTGACAATCATATACCTAATTTTATTCTTTTTAGAACTATAATGATGCTTCATGGTGTATATGATGTTGTAAATGTACTATGACACTTGAGACATGTGTAAATATAATATTATGTGATGTTTAAATGTATAGATATGATGTATAAGCTATGTAATTTGAGTATGTAATGCCCAAGTATACAATTTGAAAATTTGATGTAAATGTGCATAAGTGTAGGTGGAATGGCCAAAATAAGATGTATGAGGTTTGGGACCATTTGGATAGCTCACACAAATCTTAAATGTACTTTTAGACTTGCGCAAAAGGTGCCAAGATTAAGGGAAAGCCATTTGGCAAGTTTGGTATCCCATATGGAGCTAAATTTAACCATAATGGAACCCTATGTTACTTTTTAGCCAAATGAGTTACTCTTAATTTGAAATTTGGCATTCAATTAGGTCTCATTGAGAGATTTTTAGGAAGCTAAAGATCATAATTTTTAGAGGTCTATAGAATATTTGATGATTTTTCAAAGTTGAAAAATTTCATGGTTTTGGTTTGTTGCACTATTCATTTGATCTGAAATTAAATTCTGCCACACGAGGCTTAAATGATGTCTAATTGCCATGAAATTTTATACAAAGAAACTAGACAATCATGGTGACTCATGCCAACTAGAAGCACCTCATTTGGAGGTCTAGAGAGGAAGATATGAATTTTTGAACATTCTATCCAGTATCAAAAATTTTGCCCAACCAGAGATACTGTTCCATTAAGTTTCAAGGTCTGGACTTGATGAACTGGTTTGGAGATATTTTTTCTCTCTATTTAACATCCACAACTTTCCAAATTGGTATTATTTGCATAGATTGGAATTTTGTGGAATTAATTGGATATTTTCAAATTTTTCTGCAGAATTCTGTGACAGTTCTAGAATTCAGTCTGATCTCTAGACCATTTTGAATGTCAAGCATCCTTTGTGATAAATTTTATGATATAAGCATATTTTTAGTGTGAAGTAGACATCCAAAAATTTTTAGAATGACTAATTTTGCATGATTTTGATTTTTCTATATTTAGTTATAATTTTTCAAAATTTGGGGGGCAAATCTGGCGGAAATTCAATAAGCCCATTTCATGCTTCATTTCAGTTGCTATGAGTTGTGGACATGATTTTGTGATGCAAATGAGTTGTAATGATATAATTAAATATGAGAATTTATAGTATGAACTTATATGGTTCACGTGACGTCGATTGCGATTTTTAAATATGATGCAATGCGAAAATAATCCTATTTTCCTTGCTTTTTCTATAGAAAATTTATATAGTTCATGATATTATGTCATTTAAAAGCATGAGATGAGATAGAATTTATGGTGTTACACTGCACTTACTATCCTCTACATAAAATTTGGCATTAACCATAGGAACTAAACATTAACTTCTCTTAAAAGCATTTATGACACTTCCTTTATACATATAGCAAAGGAACAACTAAACTACTCATATAACTCAGTATAACATCTTGGCCTTACTCATAACATAGGCCCTAAAAATATCTCATTATATGTATATTGAAATAACTATTTTATATATCAGAACTATCTATGATCATATATATATATATATATATATATAGATTTATATCTACTAAAGTACTTTTATTCAAATTATATCATATCTTACTCAACTATCAAAATATATATCAAAATAAATATACAAGCTTATAAATTCCATCTATTTAATGGCTTCAAGAAGTTATCTCTTTTCCTCTTTCATTGTTAGCTTTACTTGGCATGGTTTGTAGGAGACAAAGAGTGAGATTATGAGGAGAATCTTAGTAGCAATACTCAACCATCCGAATGCATATAATAGATAATCTCAAGAATGAAATGCAAGCATGCATGGGCATTTCAACATTGAACAACATAAAATATAGAGTTGGCATAAAACAATTAAACATATATAACCATGACATAAAACATATTAGTTAGGCTCATTTCTAGGTTATAGAAAAATTACTACGCTCAATTCTATACCACTCCTACTAAGAGCTAAAAACATATCTTATATATGCATAGAAACTCATACTAGTATAGCCAACATAAGCATAAACTTAAGAAATCATAAAACAACTAATACACACAATGCATCTCAATTCAAGTAATCTAATTGCATGCAAGGAAGGAAAAGTAAGCTATTTGATACAAGCTAAAAATTCTTTGACCAATAAACTATTCCATTTGCTTTTTCTCTTTACTCTTCTTGGTTATACACATAAACAAGGGCATGGTTAACTAGCTTAGTTTAAACATAAAAAATTAGACATAAAAATGTTAATCACTTTATAATACCTTATTTCATTATAAAACTTAGCTTAATATAAGTTAGACATAATTTCTAGGCATACTTTTTTAAGTTTCTACATCTCATAATTCTATTTATTATTTATATAGACATCATAATTTAAAAAATCATAACTTGAGATAGGGATATCCAAATTAAGTAAACTTTATCTTATTTTAAAGTTTTGAAAACTTTAAGGTAAATGGATTTCATTTGTGTCTATAAATTGCCCAAAACAAAACTGAAATTATGCTTAAAAAAAATTATCATTGACATATTTTTAGAGCCAAATTCAAAAATTTATAAAATATTCTACAGGGCTCTAAAAATTACCACTTTAGTCTTAGATAAAACCTTTATATGTTCTCAAAGTGCATGCCAAATTTAGCTCCAAACTCAACCTTTAAGGTATTCAAGGTCACACTTATATTTCAGTGCTCATTATGGCTTTGTTTTACAATTCCAAAATGTCATTCTCATTCCTCTTAAAAGTTTCTCATCATGAGCAAATTTCTTAGCGAGCAACTAACTTGCCAACCTAGTTCTCAAAATGAGAATTTTACTTGCATATCTAAGATATACCTCATTTACATATCTAAGTCTCTTTATGTTAATTTATGCCATAACAAGAATTTCATCATTCAAAGTATTCATTTTGCTTATTCTAGGTGGTCTAATTTTTAATTAAAGCATGGCCTTCATTCTTTTCTCTATTTGACCTTCATCTAGGGCCCAAATTAAAGTTTTTCCTAGGCTCATTTTCTTAACTAAATTAAAATTCCTAAATTTATAAATTTGATCATAAACAACACTTTTTATTTTTCATTTGATCATTTACGATTCATTTGGTCATTTTCTTCAATTGATATATTTATAAATAATAACACTACTTTGAGTTACAACAAGTATCATTCTTTTCCCAATATCTTAGCTTTATTTGCATGACATATGTGACTCATTTAAACCATAAGAGACTCACTTAGATAGTCATAAATATGTCAAAACACAATTCCATTAATATGGTCATATAGGCCATTCTTAAGCTTAATTTTTCAAGATATCAAAATTATGAGTTTTTTTATACCAAACTTCATTCAAATCATCTCTATAATTCATAATTAAGCTTTTTTATCATCAAAATGACAAAACAATTATCATAGCTACATGATCCTTCATTGGCTAAAAGATGACTATACATGTTTCAAACTTGATTTTTTTTTTAAGATTTGAAGCCAAATACATATCGTGTTTAACATTTTCAACATTATAAACACAAAATTTTACTAAGAAAAACATCATACTATCCACTTTCTCTTTCTAAGAAAAATTACAAAGGTCTAGGTTTCAAATCCATACATTTCCAGAGATTAAATCATACCTTATTTGAAAGAGCTCTTGATGGTAATTCTTTTGGTGAAATTTAGTCTTCCAAAAGAGAACTTTTCCCTCTTGGACAGCCACCGACTTCAACCTTTTAACACAAAGTTTAAATCATCTTATTGCCTTAAATCATATAATTTTTCATAACTAGAGAGAGATGAAAAAGTGTAGAAAAACTTACATAATAGACTTTGTTTTTCCTCTAAACCCCTATGAATGTGCTTAGGAGCTCCATTTTGTAGCTGAAAGTTAGTGGGAAAATGTGGGAAAAGATGACCAGGTTTAGCCTTAAATCATATAATTTTATTATAATGACTATTTTGCCCCTATGGTATACTTTTTCTCCATTCTATTTCATTTTTTAGTGTTTTCTAAATCTAATTGCTTCATATAGAATCTTAAATGCTCTTTTATATAAAAAGTAAAATTCAAGTATAGTTAAAATTGCATCTATCTAATTTTTTTCATTTTTCGTGTCATCAATATTTTATACATCAGTGACCCCTCTAGCTAAAGTACTCATTTTCCATTTTCATATTCTAATGAGAAGAATTAGTTTCTCTTACTATCTTCTAATTTATACATATCCTTGATTTTTCTCACTTCACAATTGAATTGACTCTTTTTTCTTTTGTTTTATCCTTTTCTCTCACTTTTAGCCTTTTTTATTTTAATTAGGCTTCTAATCCCTCTTTCTCATCTTTCTTTTAATATATAAGAACTTATAGAAATTACTAGTTATGACAATTTACCTAGTAACTTTTACCATGACTAACTTTGACTACGTTTAATGTTCTATGTGCACTAGGTTGCTTCATCATATAAGCTTATTCTAGAGCATCTCCTTGAACTTTCCTAGGCTATATTTATAGGTTAGCCTATCTTTAGAGCATTTATAGAAATTAAGGTTTAATAGCTAAGTCTCTTATGCTCATAAATGATAAAGGTATTAATCAAAAGGAATGAAAGTGAATTTTTTTTTCCATTTTATTAGTTTATAGTTAACTACATGGTAGTTTTGATTGGTTGAAACCTGAATGATAACTATGGGTGATACTATTAGTCTCTAGTTAATTGGTCTTTAGTTTTAGTTTGTTAACTCTTACTACTTGGTCCTTTAACTTTTTAGTTTTAAACTAGTTTAGGTTTCAATAATTAAATCATAATTTTCTTATTCACTGGTTTTTTGGTTCTAGTTGGCCAATTTTAGTTCTAGTTAACTAGAAGTTCTAAAGTAATGACAAGCACTAACTATAAATATCCCATTCTAATCATGTTTTAGAAGAATTGTAAGAAATAGTTATCATACTCTAAAAATTCTCAAATCTTTCAAAATTGAAGATTTATATGTTAACTTTTATTTAGCCAAGTTTTAGATGAAAAATTGAGCACTGAACTTCTCAAATTTCCATTTCTGCATTGTTTTGGTTTATATTTTGAACCTACATTGCTAGACATAATTGAGCCAGCAAATGAATTCAAAAATTCATGAAGCCCTCTAGATCTCACTTTTAAGGTCTCAATTAAGTGTTTCATTTAAAAATTTCATTGTTTGACCCCTTACCTTATCATATTTCTAAAATTGCCCTCTTAAGAATCACAAAACATAAAAACATTATAAAGGTTTAATATAGACACCCTAAAAACCTTAGAAAATTCTAAAATTTGGCATGTTGGTCCATCAACATGTCCTCTAACCCTTTGCAAATAATCAAGGGATTTGGAAAAGAATTGGTAAGGCAAAACCATTAATTATCAAAGATACTTTAACATTATAAAAACATGTTCCTACTTACATGCATATTTACATATTGCTCTTAAATTTGATACACTTCTAAAACTAAAATTTAAATTCTTGTTTGGACTTATACATACCAGTTCTTTACATCAAAATCATTTACATACACATACTTTATACATTCAAAGTTATAAAATAACAAGGCCATGCACATCATCCATTGGTTTGCTTTCCTTTATAGTTTTCAACACTTGTACTTTTCTTTTTTGGCCAGCCAACACTTGGACTTGAAAAGTTAGTTAACATAAATGAAAATAATGATATATAACATCCCAATAGTTAGTATAAAATTCTAGAATATAATACATAATATGAAATAGTAACATAGGTTATGTATGAATTACTTTTATGGATTTATTATTTGGTTTCATATTAATTGCAATCTTATACTTGCAATTAACATACTCTTTAATGGATGGCCAACAACTTAGGGATGAGTGCATCTATGACATCATTCCCTTACATTATATTGGATGAGCACTTTTATAGCTCCTGAATCTTAGTCATACTAAATGTATATACATAGCAACTAATCCATACCAGATTACCAAATTAATTCAAATGTAAATATGGCAAGAATAAAATATTAACTACCTTTTACTTCCAAATGCTTACTTCTTTTTCCTTAGCAATTTGAATAATTAAGTAGGTTTTACTAATTCAAAGAATTGATATAATAGACATATCAATATAACTATACAATCATGCCTAATTATTTCTAAATATTCTTAAGTTTTGCTAGAGCTTAACTTTTCTTAAAATTCCATAACAAAGTCAAGTTGATATGGAATCATTGAACTTCCTAATCCTTTTATTTAAGTTTCCAAACTCTAGGTTAGCTCATGCAATTTCTCTAATCTTTAAGGCTATCCAAACATATTACAAATATCGTTTAAATTATTTATCCATTATTTTCTCAATTCTTCAACAAAGTCCATTTAATACCCTAACAAGCTTCACCTATACATATTATATATCATAAATTTCATAAGCTTAAATTCTATGTACCTAGTTTTGGCATAAAAATGGCTTAATGATTACTTCAACTTCTTCTTAACATCTTTATGTCATATTCCAATTCTTTAACCAAGACAATAGCCAATAATTCAAAAGTCAATATTTGATCATGTTACTATATTTCTAATTCAAAGTAATACAACTAATAAATGTCTTTCCAAATTTTAAATCCTCCTTTCCTAATTTCTTTATCCAAACCTATGACCAACATAACGAATGGGAAGGTATAAGAACATGCAATATTAACTTCAAGTTAAGCACTTAGGAATTGTGCTACAAAATTTCCTGGCTCTCTTCTTCATGTTTTCAATCTCAAAGATGGAAGGCACTAATTAAAATCCAAGTAAAAATCATGTCTTGAAACAAGGAACAAAAAGGAAAAAAGAATACTTCAAAATTCTCTTCTTCATGTTGAGGAATATGAAGAATATGTAATATCCCTTTTTTTCTTCTTCATGTTTTATGTTAAGGAATGTCTCTATAATCAAAATGATTGCTAAACCATTTACTAAACCTAAAGATGGAGATGCTTTTCAAAAGTATGTCAGGAGTTTAGGCTTAATAAAAATTTGATTACATATTAAAACATTGACTATATAATAAAAGAAATTTGTTTTCTAGCCTTTGCTAACTCGTATAATGTTTAATTATAGAGGCATATATTTGAGATTATCACAAGGCTTTTTGATTGTCCTTATCACATGGAAAATCACCTTATTGCTAAAAGATCACTAGGTACTGAGTGATGGTGATCTCTTTATCATCTAGGTGATGAGTAAAGATCTTTGTATCAATATTAGTTGCTTTAGTTGAATGTTAAGGTAAGACTTTACAAGTCGAACATGGATGTGTCCATACTCTATGAAGCCTGTGTAAAGCTAAATTTAAACATGAGTGATTTGAATCAATCTTTATAATCGATTATGTTCTGTATGGCATAAGTTAAAAACATGATAAACCTTAAGTGGGAGCTCTACCATAGCATGCAATTCATATAACATGTACTAGAATGAAATGATTGAATGGATCCTTGTTGTGTGAGCCTTATGGACTCTTGGTTAACATTTATACCCTTTGAGACTTGGATCTGTGTCAAAAAGTGAAGGTTAGGTGTTGCTACTTTAGCATGATCTAAAAGGATTAAAAGTAATGCAATGTAGCAAAGCATGACCAAGAAAGTAGTCTAATCTTTATGGATTGACATAAGCACTTGAGGATAACTCATTTGATATTGCACATGTGATTTATAGCTTATAAACTAGTTACATGAACAATAGTTGGGAATGTAACCATGACTTCAAACGTATGAGAAGATTTTGCATCGCTTTTTTATTAGAGGGATTAGAGGTGAAAAATTAAGTATGATTATGTTGATTTGGAGTATATCAAGACATTAAGTGGGTGCTATGTTAATTAAATAATGGTGTAATATAATATTACTAATCAGTACTCTTTCTTATATGGTCGCATGTTCCATTTCTCTTGTATGACTATGAGAACAAGACCATGAGGAAGAGAAATAACATGTTGATTCCTATGTGTATGATTGGGAGATGTTGCAAAATGACCATGGTATGCATCCATATAGCATGCAGCATTTGTTTATTAATTAATTAAGTTTTAATAAAGGAGACTTAATTGATTTAAGTAATTTATTATTATCACTATTATTAGATAAGTTCTAATTAAATAAATTAAATAAATTCAAATAAGTTATTTGAATAAATCAAATAATTATTTTAATTAACAAATTATTTGAATTTCAGTTCAATTGACTAAATTTAAATAAGATTTGTTCTTTTCAAGTTTAATTGATAGGATTAGGATATGTTCTATTTAAGTTTCAAATGCCTTAGAACCCAGTAGAAACACAAGGGCTTTTAGAAGTTGTGTACTAATTCAAATACCTTCTTTAGAAGTATTAAGCTTATATTTAAGCAAAACCTCTCTTTAAAAATAACATCTCTCATCTCTATATTCTCTCTTTCTAGTAGTTCTCTTGAGGCACCATCATTAGGCCTTGGGGATTTAGGATATGTATATATCATAGGGAAGTTCATCAAATCATGATCCAAGTATGGGGTATATTCATATTCATGAAGTGAGCACTTCCTTAGGATAAAAAGCATCATATAAGGTATGTCTACTAATATTTTTCCAACAAAAATTAACAACCAAAACCCCTTAAATATGAGTTCTAATCCTAATCTACGAAATTGCTAGCAAGATTTTAACTTTTGTGTGATTATGCGATAGCATAGTAAAAATGCAAACATATATGGAAACATAAATTGAAAGCAAAACTAAGAATCAAAGACTAAAAAACATGTTTGAATTTGGTTGTGGCAATTGAAATTGGGATCCTAACTATAGCTTTTGATAAAGGATCTAAGTAAATAAAGACAAAACATGAATATTCAAATTCACCAATCACAAGAATTTGGCAATTTCCTCCTCGTAAGTCTATGGAATAGATTACTATATAAAAATGAGATAGCAATTGCAAACCTAAGAGAAGAAAAAGAATAAGAATGAAATTAAGGAAGCATAATGGAAGGTGTAAACACAAAAATACGAAAGGATTAGAAATAAGAGGGAAAATGGGAAAATAAGAGAGGAAGGTGAAAATAAGAGTAAAAACGAAGAAGAAAGGGGGATTTAGCACTTGAAATTTTAGCAGTTCAAAAATAGCCAAAAAATGTGTCAAACCCATTGGAAAAACTATCAATAAAATAGCATTTTCTAGTGATTTTTAAAAATAGCCAAAAACTGCCAGCTGGGAAAACATTTCTCCTTGTAGGGATGTTAATAAGCTTCTTATCCTGCCCTAGTGTTTAAATTTTGGGTTGTCTTGCTCTAAATTGTTCTTCACAATTAAATGCTCCTTTGATTTAAGTTTTCATTTCTAAGAATATTTTTAGGATAAAGAAAGAAAAAGAGATCAGAAAGGATGATGAAACTTGTAGAAGAGATATGGAGATCTAGAGAGAGAAAGAGAATAAGGAAGAAAGAGAAAATTAGTTTGTATGATGTGGCATATTTGAATTGATATAGGATGGTATAATCCCACATGAAGGATAGTATGATGTGTTCTAATCCATGTAGACAACTCGTTTAATTTTGGGCACTTTCTTAGTGGAAGAGCGAAGTTGTAAAAGACTAAAAATTTGACGGACCAATAGTTAACTTTAAGAGTTGTAGGAGGTAAATTGCACAAGTCCATAAATTAGAGAGAGTCTCATGTCAAAAAAGCCATCAAGATAAACCTAGCCTCAATTAACTCACGAAAAAGTAAATTGGGTTGGTATTTTGGCTACTTGTTTAAATTTGGGCTAGTTTAACTTAGCTCATATAACTCACTGATTATATAAGCCAACTCCTATAACTTTTAAGTTAAATCTTTTTTCCCCTTTTTTTCCTAGATCAATCCAGGTGAAAGAGTAACTTGCTTAACAAGAAATAGACTACAAAATTAAAGGCCAAGCTATCCAACCAAAAAATTAATTGATTTAAAAGGAAGAAAAACCCCAAATTGATCAAGCCATCCACAACCTATTTGGCCAAGCTTTTAGATGATAAGAAGGTGTTCACTTTTTTTTCATAAGTACTTATTTTGGTAAAATAAAGTGTTTGGTTTAAATTTTGAAAACAAAATTGCTTTTGAATGGTAGCAAAATAATTTTTTTAGGTGAAAATGAAGTAAAAAAATCAAATTTTGTCCTTTGAAGAAGAAGTAGAAATTTTTTTTAAGGCAATCATACCCCTACATAAAACCATTAATAACCATAATTACTTTTAAAATTTGACCTACTTATATACATGCTTTTTTTTAGTAATTTAATAGTTAAAAAAAAGCTTTTTTAAAAGAATTTGCCAAACATAATAATAGTGATAAAAATGTTTATCAAATAATTTTGCCAAACATAAACTACTTCTTTCCCTTAGTGCTTGTTATGAAAATCCATTTAAAAAAAATTAGTTTCAAAATAAGTAGAAATATACAATAATCCCAAATTGACCCAATTATACTTAGTAGCCAAATTAGATATGCCCCTATGTTAGCTTGTTTGGCCTAGCTTTTGGGAAGGTAAAAGTTGCTTCTTCTTTTTTTAAAGTACTTATTTTGGTTTAAAAAAAAAGGTATTTAGCCAAACTTTTATAAGAAAATAAGCTACTTTTGATAAGTAGTAGCAATACTTTTTTTTACTTCAAGAAGGAAGCAAAAACTTATATTTCTTCTATGAAGCAAAATTAGCAATAAAAAATTATTTTTTGAAAACAAAAGCAACCCACTCAAAATTAGTAATTATTATAATTATCTCTTATCTTTTTTAATCACCTTTTAAATATATGTTTATTTAAGTAATTTGATAATAAAAAATATTTAAAAAATCCAATAAATACAATAGGAATTATAAAAATATTTATGAAATAATTTTATTAATTCAAATCCTCTCCACTTAGTACATGAACAAGATGCTTTTCTATTGGAGAGAAATAGATTGAGGGGCATGAGCTCCATACACTCTCATCTTCTCTTTTTAGTTGTTGGATCCACTGCCTACACCTTATATCTGTCTCTACAAGATGACATCTTATAGAGGAGAGGATCTATTTCGCAATCCTACTTCTATCTCACAATACTTTTAATAAATTCCCATATGAAATGAAATAGTCCAAAATAAAAACAAGTAAAAGCCATGTATATTCCCTAATTTGTATTATAAGTTTTGGCAATATCTGATTTGTACACACACCAACCAGTCTAAGAAGGCCTTGTATGATGTAACTTATGCAACATTTCAGAGGCTAAATTAATGTTATAAAAAATCAAATAGCCAAGTAAAAAAGTATTCTAATTTAGTGCAATAACATCGACCAACACCTTCTTCAAATGATTACACATAACCTTAAAGATCAATTTATAAACCACAGTATACAAACTAATAGGCATATAATCCTTAAGAGACTGAGTCTCACACTTGGGAATCAATATAATATATGACTTATTAGCCTTTACTAAATAACGATGATGGAAAAAACCCAAAATCATTAGGGTAAAATCCTCTTGAACCATATCCTAATAGGTGTGAAAAAATTTGGCATAAAAACCATTGAGACCAAGAGCACTATCAGCCTTTAACTGAAACACATCTTGTTTAATCTTAGCAAGAGTAATCAAACACCTCAGATAGGGAAGGAATAACAAACTAATGTAACTCTTTGCAAACACCTGCTGAAAATATGCCTGTGTAAGATGTTCAATCTAGTTCAAATCCTAAATCCAAATATCATTGTCATCTTCAAGTTGGGTAATGAAATAATTTAGTTCTTTGTATTTGAACTAAACTATGAAAATATTTAATATTTCAATCCCATGCACTAACCATTCTTGCTTAACCTTTTAAGCCCATAAAGATTTCTCTTAGTCATACCAAAATTTTAAAATTTGATGACACTTTCTTTCAGTCATGCCCAAGTCTTCATTGATAAGTTACTTATGAATTTGCAACAATTACCTCTCTGAATCCCTAATATGTTGTTAATATTACCAATTTGAGACTTATTCCAAACTCTAATAGCCTGAATAAGATGAAGTAATTTATTAACAACCTTATATGCAAAAGAACCACTCACCCATTCATTCCAACTACTATGTATAGTAATCTTACATTGTGGAAAATTAAATAAGATATTTTCAAAATGGAATGGGTGTTTCTTAGAAGGCAATAAAAGATCAGCATTAAACACTGATAATGCATTATAAAAAGTTGCTAAAGTGAATGTCTACAATCCTAAATGTGGATACAGCCCAATCTACTAAAGATTACAAGCATCTGATGTCTATTTTTAGTCGACATATACTACACTCCATTGGGTCTAATATTTTATCATGTATAATCAATAAAGAGGTAGTCTAAAGCATGGCATGAAATTTAGCCTTTTAATCCTCTCTATCAATAACACATTTGATGTATGTTGATGGCTTATATTATTCTTTCAAGCCACTAAGTCAATGTGTCATAAAGTTCATGACATTTTGCTTCATTATAGTAGGTTTTCAAGTCAATGTGTTGATCTTAGTAAATTATAATTTGTTTTTAGCCCTTGTGTCTTGCATAAAATGAAGAAACAATGGGGGCTTTCTACATGAAATTTAAATTTAGGCTTGAAAAATATTTAGGTACATAAGTTGACATAAAGCACTTTAAGACTAAGTTATATTGTTATGTGCTGGATAAAATACATCAAAAATTGCAAGCTTAAATTTGGTTTTATTATCCCAAGTAGGTAGAATTATTTTAATTAAATCAATTATTAATTCTACCTTAACTTATCTGTTATCTTGCTTTGAGCTTCCTTAGAAAGACTATCATGGAATTAACATGAAACTACCCAATTTGTTTTAGGGTAAGCCAAAGTTGCATCTGCTCAAATGGTTTAAGCTTTGTCTTCCTATTTCTTTTGGGGGTTTAAGGTTTAGACTTAGGCTTTTAATTGAGCTTTATTGGCAAAACATGTATGACAATTAGTTTCAGATGGTTCAAAGTCTCTTTTTGTACAAGTTTTAAGACCTAAATATTATAAGGCCACTTATGATGGTTGTTTAAATAATCATGTAGCAACAACCTAGGTTTGGAAAGGGATTAGGAAATTTGGCATAATGATGTGTGATAATCTTCAATGGCAACTTGGGGGTAGTTCTAAAATTTTTTTATTTAACCATCGTAAATGGCCTAGCCAACTAAGTGCTCCTGTTTTATTTCAAATTGTTAGTGACCTTGTTCTAAATAATTAAGGAAATTGGAATCTATAGGTTTTATTCCAATTATATTCTGTGGAGCAAGGTCACTAGCTAGTTTAGATCTCCTTTTCTATTACAGGCCAAGAGGATTCATTTGTTTCGATTGGCAATTGTTTGGTACTAATAAAGTTTTGTACAGGTATTGGTTGTTACTTCATGACTTTTCTTCGACTGGATCAGATACTTTTATTGCTTAGGATAATTGATGGAAGCTTCAACTTCCATCTCGAGTAATGATTTTTCTTTGGTGTTTAATGTAGAATGCTCTCCTGATAACGTTGATTCTATATTTGTATCATCTACTTGTTGAGGAAACATGTCCATTTTGTCATGGGTTTGATGAATTAGTAATCATATATTTCTAATATGCCATTTTGCTTAAGCAGTTTGGTTTGGCTCTCTTTAGGGTTTGAGAGTTGATCAACTTTCTCTGCTTGACATTATAGTTTGGTTACAACAATAGTTTGCACAAGCCCATTAGTTAAATTAAATAATAATAAAGTTATTATGGTCCCAATTTTATACTTTATGTCATTTGGTATTGTTATAGTAAAAAATTTTTAAAGATCCTTTCTATGAGTTTGAATGTGTGTTGTGGATAATTCATCAATTTCATCACACTCATTGTCCTCTAGGTTTCTTTTCGAGACATTGGTATTTGGGATTGTTAAGTTTATTCCTAAATATTGGCATCTAATCTTCTGGGTGGCCAATGGAAACACTCGTCAAACAAAGCATTGAGTTTTGATCTCTGTATGTTTTGGATATAGTATGTTTTATAAATGAATTTAGGTGGATAGGAATCATCAAGCTCCGGTTCTGTTTGAAGCCATTAGACATACTTTATGGTTTATTTCTTGACAAGAATTGATTGCTAATCATCAAGCATATCCAATATGAGTTCTTTTGTTATCCAAATTTTAACGTCAATTGTTGCGAGCTCAACATTAGATTTCATTGAATTTGTAGGTTCTTCGATCGGATACCTTACATTTGCTTTTTCATTTTTTATTTTCTTAGATGTTAATGATTCTGTATAGTTTTGGTTCTAATTTAAAGGAAGAGGACATTTCTTTGTGTTCTTTTAGTGGGTTAGCTTTTTTCTTTAGAATACATTTTCGCGTTATCAAAATAATAATAATAATAATAATAAATTACAAGTAAAGACCTAAATTTAAGAATAATTATTCTAAAAGATTTTATTATTATTATTGTAGAATAAATTAACATTAATGTTAATTAAAACTAATAATAAAATAATTATTTTTAAATTTAGGTTGTTATTTATAATTCTCCATATAAAATTTTTTGCACATATTCGTAACAGCCCTCACTCTCTCTGCATCTCGAACCGTCGCCGACCAGACCGCGTTCACGGACTTACCTCCACCGATCGTTGAAACATCGCCCCTGTTCAGCTGTTGGCCTGCTGACGCTGTTGAGCCCCTTCCCCAATGTGACCGAACCGAATTCGAAGACTAGAAGCCCTCCCTCTCTAGTCTCCATTTATATCCAGGTTGGTACTGCCTATGAATGCCAAAACCAGTGGAAGGCTAGCAAAAGACCAAGAAATATAATCCCTGTTGTCTTCTAGTACACGTTAGCTGTTATTTGAGTGCCTACGGACATTCTTCAGAAATTTATCGAGTCATTTTCTTAATATTTTGTTGTTGTCATTTCTACAATTGTTTCCTTTCTGCGATCTTAATTATCAAGTTTGAACTCTGAATCTATCATTTGCTTCTAATTATTGTTGACCCCTAGCTATTCTGTATCTCCCAGTTAATGGTAGGGTGGAAATTGCCTCTAATTAAATGTTTGAATATACGTAGTTGTGATATGAAATTACTAATTTTTTTCATTATGTATTGAATACTTGGGAAAGTTGGAGGTATTTTATGTTCTATCGCTGAAATGGGTCACTCTATTATAGGATTGTTTGCATGACAAATCCAGTTCCAGCTCACTTTCACGGCCTAATGTTACCAACATAGTGCAAGAAAAGGAATTTTCGCTATCAGTCTAGGAAACTGATCAAAAGGTAATTCAATTTTGCTGGTGGCTAATGATCAAATGTACTGTGAAGTTCTGGTTCTGTAACTTCTATTTCTTGCAAAACCCTATTCCCAAACCACTATCTAAATTTATTTACTCCCCAAAATTTGTACAAACTTCTGCTGTTTTAAGCTCACCCTGCTTTGACACAAAAATCTTTATATCCCACTCAAAGCTCCTGTCACAATGTGTTGCTTCCAAGTCTGTAACATCAGGCATGGCAGTTCATGCCCACATGATTAAGTTTGGATCATCTCACAATCCAAGTCTTAAAAATTATTTGATAACCTTGTACTCCAAGTCTCGACAATTTGGGTATGCCCGGAAGTTGGTTGAAGAAAGTTCAGAACCAGATTTGGTTTCTTGGTCTGCTTTAATATCTGGATATGTGCAAAATGGGCATGGGGAGGAAGCCCTGTTGGCATTTTATGAGATGCACCTGTTGGGTGTTAAATGCAATGAGTTTACCTTTCCAAGTGTTCTTAAGGCATGCTCAATCAAGAAGGATTTGAATTTAGGGAAGCTGGTTCACGGGATGACTGTAGTCACAGGGTTTGAGTCTGATGTGTTTGTAACAAATACTTTGGTTGTTATGTATGCAAAATGTGGGCAGCTTGGTGATTCTAGGAGCCTATTTTGCTCAATTATAAAACTAAATGTTGTTTCATGGAATGCGTTGCTCTCTTGTTACGTGCAAAGCAATTTGGATATGGAAGCTGTGGATTTGTTTAAAGAAATGGTCCAGAGTGGAGTAAAGCCTAATGAGTTCACCCTTTCTATCATATTGAACGCGTGTGCAGGATTGCAGGATGGTGGTCATGGAAGGACAGTTCATGGGCATCTGCTAAAGTTAGGGTACAATCTAGATCTATTTTCTGCAAATGCACTAGTTGACATGTATTCAAAAGCAGGGTACATTGAAGATGCAATTGCAGTTTTTAGAGAAATCACACATCCTGATATTGTTTCTTGGAATGCAGTTATTGCTGGTTGTGTTCTTCATGAGTGTTATGATTGGGCTTTAACACTGTTGGGTGAGATGAAGAGGTCAGTTACTTGTCCTAATATGTTTACCTTATCAAGTGCTCTAAAGGCCTGTGCCGCAATGGAGTTCAAGGACTTGGGTAGACAGTTGCATTCTAGTTTGATAAAGACCGATACTGTTTCAGATTTTTTTGTCGCAGCTGGACTAGTAGACATGTATTCCAAGTGTGAAATGATGGATGATGCAAGGAGAGCTTATGATTTGATGCCAAAAAAGGACTTGATTGCATGGAATGCTTTGATCTCTGGTTACTCACAGTGTGGAGAAGACTTGGAAGCAGTATCATTTTTTGCTGAAATGTGCAAGGAGGATGTAGTTTATAACCAAACTACTTTGTCAACAGTTCTCAAATCTGTGGCTAGCTTACAGGCACTTAATGTATGCAAGCAAATTCATACACTTTCCATCAAATCTGGACTTTATTCAGATTTCTATGTCACAAATAGTCTTCTTGACACATATGGAAAATGTAATCATATAGATGAAGCTTCAAAAATATTTGACGAACGCCCTTGTGAAGATTTGGTGGCTTACACATCCATGATAACAGCATACTCTCAAGATGGGGATGGAGAAGAGGCTTTAAAGCTCTATTTGCGAATGCAAGGTGCAGATATCAAGCCAGATTCATTTGTCTGTAGTTCTCTTTTGAATGCTTGTGCAAATTTGTCTGCATATGAGCAAGGGAAACAATTACATGTTCATGCTCTCAAGTTTGGATTTATGTCTGATATTTTTGCGAGCAATTCTCTGGTTAATATGTATGCAAAATGTGGAAGTATAGAAGATGCTAGTCTTGTTTTTTCTGAGATACCTAAGAGAGGAATAGTGTCATGGTCTGCAATGATTGGAGGGTTGGCACAGCATGGCCATGGGAAAGAGGCTCTTCAATTGTTCAGTCAAATGCTTAAAGATGGTGTGCGTCCCAATCAAATAACATTAGTTAGTGTTCTTTGTGCATGTAATCATGCTGGTTTGGTAAATGAGGGAAAACAATACTTTGAGAAAATGGAGGAGATGTTTGGGTTTAAACCGGTGCAAGAGCATTATGCTTGCATGACTGATCTCCTCGCCCGAGCAGGGAAATTAAATGAAGCAATGGAGCTTGTAAATTTCATGCCATTTGAAGCTGATGGATCAGTTTGGGGGGCACTTCTTGGAGCTGCAAGAATTCATAAAAATATAGAACTTGGTCAACAAGCTGCTGAGATGCTTTTGGCTATTGAGCCTGAGAAATCTGGTACCCATGTTCTTCTTGCAAACATCTATGCATCAGCAGGGATGTGGGAAAATGTTGCAAAGGTTAGAAAGCTGATGAAGGAAAGCAAGGTGAAGAAGGAGCCTGGAATGAGTTGGATTGAGGTCAAAGACAAGGTGTACACCTTCATTGTTGGAGATAGAAGCCATTCTAGAAGTGATGAAATATATGCTAAACTAGATGAGCTGAGTGGCCTTCTAAGTAAAGCTGGTTATAGTCCCATTGTAGAGATTGATCTACATAATGTGAACCAAAGTGAAAAGGAGCAGCTCTTAATTCACCATAGTGAGAAACTTGCTGTAGTCTTTGGATTAATTGCTACGCCACCAGGCTCCCCAATAAGGGTGAAGAAGAATCTACGAGTCTGTGTGGACTGCCATACCTTTTTCAAGTTTGTATGTGAAATTGTTTCGAGGGACATTATTGTCAGAGATATTAATAGATTCCATCATTTTAAAAATGGTTCATGTTCATGTGGTGATTATTGGTAATGTCATCAAGATGGATCATTTTTCGATTCTCACAATGTACACTGATTCTTTACCTGTGTGCTACTACCATCCTCTCACAACCAAAGTTGATACGTCAAAGGCAACATTGTGCACAGGTACATGATAAAAATGCTTCCTACTCAAACCTCTAATTTATTTGTGAGTGCATTATTTCCCCCCCTTTTGTTACCAGTTTGACTATTGGAGAAACTGAAGGAAAAGGAAATAATATTGGAAGATGTTTGGCTGAGATGGGGCCATTTAGATGTTGTCCTGAGATTGTGTTAGTATGATAATACCTTAAATTAGGCTATGAAATTGTTGATGAGCTAAGTTGCATACTTGTAATATGAAATCAGGCCTTTGTTTCCCTAAGATTGTTGGTAAGCTGAGATGAAGACGTTTAGATTTTGCTCTTATAATGCCTTACATTAGGCTGTCAAATTGTTGATTGGCTAAGTTGCATACTTATCCTTTAATCAGGCCTTTGTTTCTCTGGGTTTTAATATTACTATAAATTTCAAGAACTAAGGGTTTTAGTTCCATTTTTATATAATGCTATGTTCCTTGATCGATGAGACAATGAGTTCTACTGCACGACTTTAGCGTGTGGATTGGAGAATTAACCGACAGATGGGGATGAACAGAGGCTGCCTTTGTTCTTAAGTTGCCGTTTGGAAAGCTAAGTTCAACCCTACAGATAAAGAAAGGCTGTCCTGAAATTCCTTTTCTGTCTCAAAGTCAATATGGATGTTTGTTCTCAACACTTTTTTTTCTGGGCAGTTATTTCTCTGTTTTTGTCATAATTTCATTATAGAGAAGCTTCTTGAATATCATTATTCTTATCTACTTGGTTACAATGTTAAGCCAGTTAGTACTTCAGTTTGAGATATTTAAAATACTGAAGCTTCTCCCTCTTTCTTTTCTGTGGTTTATTTTGTTCATTCACAATTAAATTCAGGCTCATTTTATAAAAGGTCGGACAACATAAAAAAGTATGGGACCCACTATTTGATAGTGCCAAAATCATATGAAGGTTATGAATGAGAAATTTACCTTCTATATATTTGACATTTATAATTAACTTCTTTTGTTAATTGAATTATTTTTAATTAGAATTTGACATGATTTAAAGTGATATATTATTTATTATTACCTCTTTTTGGACACTCTGTATTCCTGTTCTAAATCGTTAAATCAAGAGATCAGCTTATACTGATTATGTAGTTCTTGTTACGTATCTTTTGTTGGTTGCTACAGTGCTTTATGTAGCTTTTTTGAGTCAGCAAAAATTTACAATTTTTGTGTTCCTCATTTTCTTTTATCTCCCATTTTTGTTTTAAAATAAAGTTGAGTCTGTTCAACTTGAATATAGATGCTTTTAGCAATTCCTGGCCTGCTCCTGCAGGACTCCAATAGCCAAGAGAATCCAGCTGTCTGCCATAATTTGGACTGTATATTTGAATTAGAATTTATAGAAATAGTTTTGTAATGAGACTGACATTGTAATTGCATGAGAAATTAACGTATTCTAGGTTAATTTCTCAAGCAATTTATAGGAACAGAAGCTCATGTCATGACTGCAAACGAACCCACACCCTATTCTAGGTTCCTTGTTTCCAACATAAAATAATTAGAATGGATTTATGGCTACTGGCTGTAATTTGGGGATTGCTGTGTAATTAACGTGTCCTTGGGGCTGATTTGTTCGGCATGCAAGTAAGTTGTTGTTTATGTTAACCATAAGACCTATTCTTTTTCAGGAAAACATGAGAAGATAGAATATTTTTTGGCAAGGGGTTGGAAGAGATGCTGGAGCTTGATATTGTGGAATAAAATGTATTTAGCAAAGCCATGCTCAAAGCAGATTGATAGTAACTTCATGTTTGGATTGCTGCCCAACGTACATTTGAGAGGTCAAATTTCATTCTTCCTCCCAAAATTATAAATGAATCCATAATTACCATTTGAGAGTTAATTTTCGGCTCTGGAATGAAATCCCAAACAAGTACTAAACATTTCATTTGCAGAATTGCAGTGAAAGTTGGATAGAGATATGGCGATTTTCAATAACGTGCCTTTTGATAAATAGACAGACATACATGAATTTTGCTGGTCATTATGGAAAATCTGGTACCGAGCTATTTATCTCATACTGAGACATAAGTCTTATCATCAATGCTATGTATTCTTGAGATCCCTTCAAATATTTATGTTCACAATTTTTTTCTGTTCGCATTTTAATATGATTTTTTATATAATGGAGGAATTTTTGGAACATATTCCTTTGCAGAATAAAGGCAACTGATCTTTCAATTGGATGTGTGTGGCACCCTCTGCCCCCTTAGATTCCTGGCCAATATTGCTGTATAGCAAACCTAAAGAACACAAAACAAGAAATAAGAATAAAAGGATGCTCTACACTTCAGTGCTGTTCAGAGAAATTCAGAATGAAGAGATACAACTTGGAAAAGTGAACTTGTTTAATTGGTAATTATCCTTGCGGAGTATTGTCAAAGAACCACTTAGCTTAAAAGCTTAAAGATTTCTCTGCGCTGCACTCACTACCACAATAATCACAGTGAATAGAAGGTTATATTTTGTATTACCTCCTTTCAAGTATGGTAAAAGACCCACTTATAGGGTTTTGTTTTGAAAATAACCTTTCTATATACACGTAGTATACACATTTGTATCGAGAAAATGCGAGTGTCAAAATGAGTGCAAGTTTCTATATGCGCGTAGTGTGCACATTTCGTTTCGAAACTTATACTATCTGTTAAGTTTTAAAACTTGGTGTTTTTTTTTTTTCCTTAGCGAGTTTTGCCTATGCTAACTTGTCAAAAGTTCAAGAGATGTGGGTTTGGCGGGCCAACATCAAGTTTTAAAAATTGGACCAGCTGGAGAGTTGAGTGATTCATGATTCAACAATTCAACTAAAAAGAAAAATAACACTATGTTAATACATACATTAAAAATACAATGTTAGGTACTACAATATATAATGACATAAACCATTAATTTTGGTTGATGATATACAACAATTACTATATGAAAATAAGTTGTAGTTTTAAATTTAAGAATATTTTTTAATCTGTTTAAAACCAGTTATCATAATTTATATGATATTTATCTAAAAAATTACCTTTGTTGATAGACAATATTCGATATTGTGAGCATTTCTAAAGCAAAAGAAAAATTTTGTGCAGGCTAGTCTGGTCACCAATCCGTGGCTAGTTCAGTTCACCCGATTTACTGATTGAATTGGCCAGTATCATTGACTTTGATTGGTTGCTTAAGAGAACATTTCTGAAACCAATTGCCTCATCAATTGAATCGGTCAATTTGGTAATGTTCACAGAATTAAGTTGAAAACATTGAAGAGATGAAAACAACCATGACATACAATCTACCATCTTCACTTACTTTTTCACGGTGGCAGCATTCTCATGGTAAGCCCTCTAATATATATTGAACACTTTTTCGCAAATATTTGAAATAACCCAATATTGATGAAGATGGAAATATATGAATTCCTTCTGGGACTTTGGTGACGGGCATTTGATTTTAACATTCATGGAACGTCCTCATGTACTGGCTGGGCGCAAAGACATTTTTGGCAGATGTCTCATCTTTCTTTTCAAGGAAGTTACCAGCAATGTGTTAAACACGTGAAATGAAGGGGGATCCTAGGGCGTAATTTGTTGTTTTATAACTACATAAATGAAAGGAATAATTATTTTTAGTACATAACCAATGCCACAAAAAAATAATAATAATAACAACAACACCAGCACCAACAACAACAATCATTTTTTTAATAAGTGAGGTCGGTTATATGCATTAGATAACACTATAAAGTTCTATTGTAAATCATATTTATAGACAAATTATTTAAGTATAAATTTTTTTTAGTAATTTTGCTAATAGTTTTCCTTGGTCTTCTTTTATCTTTAATTATTGACCTACTTTTCAGTTGATTTACTCTCTTTATTAGAATTTTTGTAAATCTTATCTAAACATGTTCAAACCATTTAAGATGTAATTTTACAATCTTTTCTATAATATATGTGACTTCAACTTTCTTTCTAATGTATTTATTTTTAATTCTATTTTATCTGGTGTATCCATTTATCCAACATAACATTTTCATCTTTTCAACATTGAACTTATTATCTTATTTATTTTTTATTCTCTAACACTCAATTCCATATAATATTGTAAATCTTATAGCTGTGTAGTAAAATTTACTCTTAAAATTGAGTGGTACTTTTCTATCATAAATAACACTTAAAGTACTCTTTCATTTCATCAACTCAACTTGAATTCTATGGTTTATATCTTCTTTTATTTCCTCATCAAGTTGTATAATAGACTAAAGATATTTAAATCGTGTGACTTGTGATATGATATATTCTCTAATTCTCACTTCTATGTTAAAATTAGTACACTTCTTGCTAAACTTACATTTTATATATTTCATTTTACTTCTATTTAAACGAAATCTATGTTTCTCTAAAACTAGTCTCTACATATCTAACTTCTTATTTAGTTCCTTTCTCAATTATTCAACTAAGATAATATTATCTACGAAAAGCAAGTATTGTGACACCAGCTTTTAGATATGTTTAATAAGCACATCCAAAATTAAAGTAAAAAAATAGTTCAAAGTTGACCCCTAATGCAGGCCAATGGTTATTAAAAAATCTTTTGTTTGCACACTTTTTGTTCTTACACTAGTTGTAAATACATCATACATATCTTGTATTATTCAAACATAAACAATACGAACTTTTTTTTTCCTTCAAAGCCTTCCATAAAACCTTTCTTGACACTCCACCATATGTCTTCTCTAAATTTATGAACATGACGTGTAAGTCTTTTTTTTCTATTTCTTTGATATCTCTTCATCAATCTTCACGGTAAGTATATTACTTCTATAGTCAACCTTCCTAACATAAAATCAAATTGACTCTCTATAACATGAATCTTGTGCTTTAATCTCCACTCAATTACCTTTTCCTATGGCTTTATAGTATGGCCCGTTAGCTTAATACCCCTATAATTTACACAATTTTGTATGTCTCCCCTATTTTTATAAATAGGAATTAAAGTACTTATCTTCCACTCATTCAGTATTCTCTTAGATCTTATAATTTTGTTAAATAACTTTGTGAGCTAACTTATACCTTATATTCATATACCCTTCTATATCTTAATAGGTATATTATCCAATCTAATTGCTTTGTCATCTTCCATCCTCTTTAAATACTTCTTTTATCTCTAACTCTTAAATCTTATGATAAAAAATATAATTTTGGTCTTTTTTTTTAGTATCCAACCTATCCAAGTGCAAGAAGATCCTAGGTCATTCATTAAATGGCCTATGAAAATAACACTTCCACATTTCCTTAATATCTTGTTCTGTGACTAAAATTTCCTCTTCTTCATTCTCAATGCATTGCGCTTTGTCCATGTCTCTTATTTTTCTTTTCCTACTTTTAGCAAGTTTGTAGATACTTCTTTTCTCAACTTTAGTACTAAATATTTGTATAACCCATTAAGTGCCCTAACTCTTGCTTTGCTCATCGCCTTTTTAGTGTCTTTCTTAGTTACCTTATATTTTTTTTCTAATTTTCATCACTTTTATATAAAAATTATGCTTTATAACACTCCATTTTAACCTTAACATTATTTTTAACGCTTACATCCAATCATCAAGATTTTTTATTCTTAGATCCAAAGTCTTTTGATTTACTGAGTATTTTTTTGCCACCTTTCTAATTTTTTTAGCTATCTCATCCTATATATCATTGGCACTTCTTTATGCCTCTCAGGACTCTTCTTTCAAAATCTTTCTTTGCAAGCTCTTTTTTTTATCCTCTTTCAATTACCATCACTTGATCCTTGACACCCTATCTAAGCCTTTGTTCTTTATTCTTCTCTTAACTCAGATATTCATAACTAAGACTTTATATTAGGTAGTTAAGCTCTTTCTAGGTATAACTTAGTAATTCATATAGAGCTTTTTGTCTGATTTCCTTATTAAAAAGAAATCAGGTTGAAACCGTGCCCTCCATTTTTGTATGTGATAAGATGCTCCTTATACTTTTTAAAACAAGTGTTAGCTATTATAAAGTCGAATGCTAATGAAAAGTCTAAAATAGTTTTACTCTCTATATTTGCTTCCTTTAAGACATATTCGCCATGTGAACTTTCATAACCTTTAGATGCACTTCTCATATAACCATTAAGATCCCCTCATAGGAGAATTTTTTTTCTTAATAGTATTCTCTAAACTAAACCTTTTAAGTTCTCCTAAAACCTTACTTTATAGTGTTCTTTTAACTTTTCTTGTGGTACGTAAGTACTAATAATATTAAAAGTTTTTTTTTTTCTATAACAAATTTTAATGCTATAATTTTGTCTCCTAATTTTTTTACAATTATCACAATATTTTTTCAATTCTTATCTACAATTATATCTGTCTCATTTCTAGATTTAATCTTACTAGTGTACTAGAGCTTAAAAATTAAGGTATCTAATTCCTTAATTTTTTTTTCTACCCATTTAGTTTCTTGTAAGCATATAAAATTAATCCTTCTCCAAATCATGGTATCTATTATTTTTATTAATTTACCTATAAGTGTATCTATATTCCGAGTTCCAAAATGAATCTTACCCTAGTGAACTAGTTTCTTTACCTACATTCGTTTACGAAAATGTAAGAACCCTTGCTTGTCTTTCACTACATTCAAGCATCGATGTAGTAGCTTTTGCTCAGTTGATACTATAGTTGAGCTATACAACATGTTACTGTTGGACAACAACCTAGCATTAACTCTAGCATATTAATAATCTATGATATAAAGATTCGACAAAGTTTTACATTGGCTATTGACTGCCTGACACAACTCTTTTTTGTTTTTTAGGCTTGGGAACAGTGATGAAAAGATTTACATCAAAGACACAACATAGTTAAAGTCCAATAGCAACAACAAAAGAAAAACCAAATTCATACCATAAGGGTCAAGAAGCAAGCTTAGTGACATCTGCTCAATGGACCAAGATGACTATGGTAGCATGAAGACTTACAAAGGTGCTTGGGTGGTCTTTAAGGGGTTTAACAACATCAACAATAGTAAAAGGAGAATTAGCAAAAGTTATTTTTTGACACATAAGGGGTAATTAGTTTCAGCTTTAGAATTCTTTTTAAAAGCTTTCTATCATTTTCTATCACAATAACTTTTGTGAACTTGTCTTTATTGGCAAGGACTTCATTTGTCCTCAATTGAAATGGATTCTGCTTGACATTGAGGTACTTCTCAACAAAAAAAATTTCAACGACATTCATTTAGTTTTCATGGAGGAATCAGCCACATTTTATGCATTGAAAGTCGAGATAAACATGTTTTTGAAATCATCCAAAAGAAATATTAAGGTAGTGAGTAGTAAAAATGTTATCCATTAGTCATCAAAGGCTAGCAAGAACACACCATACACATTCAAATACTCAAGTTTAATATTGATGGAAGGGACTTTCATCAATATCTCTAAGGTAGCTAGACTTATTATGAGGAAAATGAATGCCATGAATTAGGTAAAGCTTATAGATAATATAACTAGGTTAAGTAAGTTAAGTAGAGGTGAAAGCCAAAGTCTAATCCTTTTGATGACAAATTTGAAAAACTCATTACCCTTGTTAGATTGCCATATCTTCCTATTGAATTATATAAGAGACACTTTTTTTGGAGAATGGTAATTCCATTAGGAGAACTCAAAAAGTTGACATGCATATACTTTTTATAAAGTTCATGTTAGGGAGGGAGAATTTGCTACAAAGAGAGGAAGATCTACTCGATTATGCTACAGGTATGGCCATCAGAAAGAGCATTGTCAGACTTATCCTAAGAAATCTTTGATAGGAAGTGATGTGCAACAAAAGCAATTAGAGATTTAACTAGAAAAGACATTTAAGAAGAATGTGGTGTTTCCCAAGGAAGGCCTAAAGACCAAAAGGTTTATTCAGGGCCTCTAAGACTATTTGCTAATCTTGAACAAGCTTAAAACACCAATGTGGCTCTAAGGCTTTTAATAGGAAAATATTTTTTTTTAAAAAAAAGAGCCTCTTAATCCTTCATTAAAGAATAATGAAAACTTTGTAAGCTCACCTATAAGAGAGGTTTTGTCATCTCATCCTAAGTCTCCTGACCTTATAAACAATCTAGAACTTATAAGGTTTGCAGAGAGAAGCATAGTTATTATATGTTATGACCCATTATCATCTCTTAGAGCTACTAAGTTTATTTAGGCTTATTCTAAGCCTAATTTCTTTTTGCCACTTTTTTGGGTTATTATGAATTGTATCACTTAGAATTGTTGAGGAGTGGGTTTAAAGATGTTTCCTTACTTAATTCATGATTTGATTGCTCACCATAAAGAAAGTCTCCTTGTCCTCTTTGAGACCAGTCTTAACAGTATAAAGAGAGACAAAGTTATTGAGAAAATTGGCTTAAAAGGGCTTGTAAGGTGGATGTTGTTGGTTTTTTGAATGGATTGTGAATGTTTTAGGATGATTTTATTTTTCAAGTAGACATTATATTGCTATTAGTCAATTGGTGTAGCATAATATGGTTAAAATCGAAGAAAACCACTTAAAGACAACAACTAGCACCAGCTTAGGGCACCACATGCTATATGTGACACCATGATTTATTAGACTCCATATTCCCATATTCAAGGTAACTTTCATGTGCAAAATATTCGTTAGTCATATTACATCAGGGTTTAAGAATTAAATTCGTGTCTCGTGGATCCCGTGAGCTCACTTATAACATTCGTTAGTCATATTACATCCATATAAATCATAAACATCACAAAACAATCCATAAACCATGGGTTAGAGACCAAAAACTAGAAAAATCCACGTTTTAGCCTCAGGTCCAGAATTCAATTTTCTGTTAACAACTTTGAAAAATTATAACTAACTCTAAAAAAATCAAACTCAAGCAACCTATAGCTTTCAGGAAAGCTCTAGATGTTAACATTATAATAAAAATAATTACAAGCCATGAAAACATCATTTGTACCACGTTTAACAATAGGGAAGGGATAGAGGTTAGACTGCCCAGTGTTTCTGACATAGTTTACTGATATAATTTTCAAAAATTTATAACTAATCTCACAAAAATCTAATCTAGGAAAACTATACTAATTTAGAAAGCTATAGATGTTAACTAGAGAGAAAAAATAAGTCTAGACCAGTTCAAAAGCCTTTAGACCCCAAAAATTGATAGAACAGTGACTGAGGTCTAATTGATCCCTGATGCTGACCTAAAATTTCAAAAATTCATAACTCCCTCTATGGATCTCCAATTGAGGTGATTTCATTTGGTATAGTTTATTGTGAATGTCTAGTTTCTCTTAGTAAAATTTCATAGTCATTGGACATCATTTAACTCATGAATGATAGAGGCAAATTTTTGGACCATATGAATAGCGCCACTATCAAATTGTGAAATTTCAGCCAATTTTGGAAATTCACCAAAAATTCTATAGAACTCCAAATAATATGCATTTTAGTTTCCCAAAAATCTTTAAAAAATATCTATATGCATGCCAAATTCTAGACTAATAAGAGCTCATTTGGATAGATTTTGCCATAATTCACAATTATGGTCATTTTAGTGTCATCTAAGAGTTCAATTTGGTCCAAATGGACTTCTTTGTGTTCTAGCATCTTTTGGGCAAGTTTGAAAGCATAATTGCATCATATATGAATGGCCCAAGTGATAATTTGACCATCTACATACAAGAATACACTAGCATTTATAAGTCATCAAAGGTCCAAATCTTACATTTACTTTGATTTGGTATCAAATATGATTATTACATCATCCATACATACTTTTACATTTGCTTAAATGGTTAAAACATAAAAATAATATATACATAAGCATTTTGACATTCTTATACATCAAAACTATACATAATCATGCAAAAGTGTGAAGAGATGGCTATTTATGCTTCATGGCCTTCATCCTTTGTCTCTTAAGCTCCACCTAGACAATATAAGATTGGAGAGGGAAGGGGGTGAGATTTATGGAATATCAATAACTTATGCACCCATTCAAATACACATTCAATGCATGCAACATGTCAAAGGGTGCAAGTATGCTTTCTAAAACAACTATAAAGCATTTAAATCATATTTCCATGCCACAAAGTCACAACAAAGTCAAGAATGAACTTTAGGGACTTTTGGTTTAGCCTCACTTCATTTCTAAGACTTTTGGATTTACCTCAACCTTGGCCTAGGGACTTTTGACTTGGCCTCACCCATCCATGAAACTTTTGGCCTTGTCTCACCTATACCTAGAGACTTTTGGCATCTCCTCACCTATATCAAGGAACTTTTGGCATCACCTTACCCTTGTGAGCAATGTTCACAAATCAATAACATTTAAGAAAGTATATTGGTACCAATGCAATTAGATAATATCTAGTGGCATGTTTCAAGATATAAAGGCACACACAAACACACAATGACATATACACACCCAAGAATACAAATAAGAATAGGGTAGAGAGCTACCTTGATGGAAAGCCAAGCTTTACTTTGATTATTCCTCCCTTTCTTGGTTTCACAACCACAACTAGATGAGACTTGCCTTTCTTGGCCTAAACATAATGAACAACACTCAATTATACTCTTAAAACAAACCAAAGCATTAAATTTATTCTTAAGGGTACACTTTGTTCCATTGGTCTCACATTAGTTCCATTAATGGCCTAATGAAGCAACTATCATTATTCAAGTTCTTGGCTCTATCCTCTTCTCGTATCTAGGCCTTTTGACTTCATTTAAGGTCCTTGGAGCCATCACACACACTTTCAAAAGCCTAGATACACGTTGCTTCATAAGACTACATTATAGAAGCCATTGTCTCATCTCTCAATCTATAGCTTCTAAATTTTTCCTAAGGGTTCCTTCCACCTTCTTCCATCATATGAAGTCTCAAACTAAGGTTAGAACAAATTAAAACACTCCCTAGCCTATTATCCTAGCTTGGCCAAGGCATAGGAGGTGGAAGGAGCACATGGACCTTTTTATTTTTCCTTGATAGGAGACACACTTGTAAGGCTTCCTAGGGGTCTTAGGAACTCAAATAAACATTCACACATGCAAGGAAATTCTAGAATCAAATCAGTTTTTACAAGGTATTCAAGAACTTCACACTTTCCTATCTAATAAACTAAAGAATTTAAATTTTATGATGAAAAAGATAGGTCTAAAAAATAATTTAAAATGAGCTTGAATCGTAACATTAAAGAATAAGGGCAAAATTGAAAATGAAAAACCTTATGAAACCTTATCTCTTCCTTATAAATAGCCACGCCCAACCTTTCTCCTTCATTTTGGCTAAACTACGCTAGCTCTTAGGACACCTTTGGAGATGTGACAAAGGAGAAGGAAGACAAAGGAAAGAAAACTCCATTTAGGTAAGTTTATGTGCTAAATTTTTTTATAATCTTATTATAAGCTCTCTCCCACTCTTCCTCCTCTTTCTCTCTATGGTTTTGACTTCTTAAAAGATGGAGTTTTATGGCTAAACCCTTGGAGGAAGAAACCATTTTAAAGGGAAACAAACACACCATAATAATGTCCATAAGAAGCATTTTCAAGTAGTATAAGATATGGCTTAAAAAACATGATATTCCTTTGGACTCCCTACCTCCCTAGGTTTGGCTACTATGTGTGGATCTTAGAAGGAATTGATTCTTGACTTAGTCATGGTAATCTTGGAGGTTTAAGAGTGTGCAAATTAATATGAAACCAAAAGAAGCAACTAAAAAGCCATAACTTGCAAGATATGGAAACTAGGATTTGGATTGCACCTTAGGAAGTCTAGGACTTTAGAAGGGCATTTTAAGTCATGTAAAATTATAATTGATCTAGAAAGAAGCTAAGGATAATCCATATGCATTAAATCATCCAAAAGAAATGGCAAAACTTCGAGGAGGCTATATACATGCATAGGTCTACTATGAGGGGAAATGGATACTTAGAGAGAGTTTTTAATGATTCTAAGGTTATAAATAGTCTATATATGAATTATAAACACTAAAAAAAATTATTGGTTTGAATTTAGAAGCCTTATTTTGAAAGATAAAAAATTTAGAGTTCAATTATATATAAAGAAGTAACTTAGTGTTATGCTCTTTAAATCAAATTTATGATGGCTCTAATGAGTTTTAATAAAGTCATATAACTCATATTGGATGAGGTCTTAGAGCTAAGATATTGAATTATGAGAGTTGCTTCATAATACCACTTAATTGAACTATATATGAGCCTAAGATTCTAATTAAATTGTATAAGGCTTAAATGGGTACAAGTATGGTTTTATTGATAATTTTACACTTCATTTGATGTGTTTAAGTTAAACAAGTGAAATTTCACTCAAGAATGGGTGTGAGGCCGTGGCACCAAGCTAAGAAATAAAAGGGAATTAAGTTAAACACGTGTTAAAGTAACTCTTTGTCCATTATGTAGGTTGATTACTTAAGTGTCTTGAATTACTTATATGTATTATTTCCAAATTATGTATATTTTTTATTGTTTGATAATCATAAGTAATTGCATAATATTTGATTGCATTTGAAATTAGTTTGGCTCTTGAATGGGTGAGGTTGTGCCAAAAGTCTTTTGAAATGGGCGAGATGAAACTAAAAGCCTTTAAATGTGGGTGAGACTAAGCCAACAGTTTCAATTATAAGTGAGACTAAGTAAA
Source organism: Erythrophleum fordii (assembly GCA_032878935.1). Lineage (NCBI taxonomy): Eukaryota > Viridiplantae > Streptophyta > Magnoliopsida > Fabales > Fabaceae > Erythrophleum > Erythrophleum fordii. Next base: position 20,921,878 of record JAVQMF010000054.1, on the reverse strand, counting down.
AAATCTCTGAAAAAGAGTGAAACTAAATCAAAAGTCCCTAATTGATAGGTGAGACTAGATCAAAAGTACATAGAACTTGTTTTTGTTCTTGGTGGAGCCATATGATCCCTAATGAATAAATATGAATGATATTTAGTTGTGTAACATGCATGTTTGCTTTCTTTAACCTTGAACATGTTATATATGTATGCTTGAATGATGAATGAGCTATTGGGATTATTTGAATCTCATTCTCTCACCTATTTTCTCTAACCATGTCTAGATGGATCTCAAAGGAACAAGGATGGTGAGAAAAAAGTTTAAGAAGAATCATTTTGACACTAGTTTTAGTTTTAATGCATATTCTTGCATATATGGTTATGTATATGTATACTTTGATATATGAACATTCCCTCACACTCAAAAGTATGAGACTATGATGCACAAATCATTTTTGGATGTAAATGTATGAAATTATGTTATTTGACAATTTAAGTTCCACATTATGTATGTACATAATGGTAAGTGAGAGTGTGATTTTGAGTTACATGGCTTTTAAGACATGTTGGACCAACCATATATGTTGCATTTACCATTTAAAATGTGCTTAAATGGAGATATGACATAATATGGCTCAATTAGAATCATTTGGAACCAAATTTTGCACTTGTCAAGCCATAAAATATCTATGAACTACTGACATACTAAATGAACAAATTTTGGGCTGAAATTTGGCAGGTATTTAGAGCACATCTAGAGCTTTCCATACATCCAAAAGACATAGTTTTTAAAAATCTGTAAAATTTATTAAGAATTTTTTAAATTGGCTAATTTCTACAAAATTTGTAGGTTATTGTTCATATGGTTCAGCTACTATTTTTGTGATTTTTCTGGAACTAAATGAACTTGTTTTAACTTAAAATTCTTACAATAAATAGTTCTCATTATAAGCTTTTTGTAACCAATGAATTTGCATAAATTAGAGTTATGTACCTAAAGTCATAATTTTTCAAAGTTTGGCCCTAAATATGTGTTAAAGTGGTGAATTTGTATAATTGATGCAACCCACATATTTTTGGCTTCTTTTTATAATGTCCCAAGCATAACAAATTTGTTTGGCATAAATTTGGAGAAATGTATGATGAAAATGTTTATTTGTGCATAAGTAGATTATTTGAAATTTTTAATGATAATAAATTCCGCTGTCAAAAAGGTAAATTTTAATAATTGAGGTTAAATGAGAAGTATGGCTTGGGATTCTTTTGTAATTTATAATAGTATGACAATTAACATCCTTAAAGCTTACTGGCATAAGACATATGTAAGAGCATATTATGCAAATAAGGGACATAGTGACTCAATTAAAATCACTTGAGGTTGAGATGTTTGAATTTTTTTTTAGTACACTTTATTTTAACCTCCCTTATGAGTTTTTCAAGGTCTTCATGACATACAAAAAGGAAAATAGTTTATAAATCAATTGTTGGTCATGTTTGTTTAAGAAGAAGAGATACTTTTAGCAGAAATGGAGAAAGTTCATATATAGTGTCCCAAGGAAAAAATAAAATGAAAGCTAAAGCAAAGGAGAAGGGCAAAGTACCTATACAATTTAACATTTAGAAAGTCCAAGTGTTTTCTTTACAAAAGGAAGGGGCTCCTAAAGAGAGATTGCATTAAATTCGAGGTTTGACTTGATAAGAAAGGTAACTAAATCTTATTCTTTTGTTATGAATCTAATATGGTAGATGTTTGTAGTAACATATGGTAAATTAATTTTGGTTCTACAATCCATATCTCTAATACCTTGTAAGACTTTCTAAACTAAAGAAAGCCATTAGGTAGTAAGCAGTTCATTTATTTAGGAAATAAGATGGGCTCATAAGTGTAAGCTATAAGAATGTGCATATATTGATTGTAATCCATGTCCCTCTAGGATGAAAGGGAATGGAACAACCAAACATTAAAGATCCACAAATTGTTGACCGTAACCTAGTTGATCTAGTTGTTAAATAGCTATTAGAAACTGCTAAGTAACCAATTAAGTAACATGTACCTTAAAAGAATGTTGAGCCAACATTAAAAAGATCAACTAAGATAAAGAAGTTGGCAATTCTTAGTGACTCTAATATGTACCAACAAGAATCTAACAACAATATTAAAGCAAAAATGACCCTAAGGCATTATCACAAGTCATCAGTTGCAGAGAATTTGAACTATGACATAATGTCATAAAGGAAGGGATAGATTCCATGGCATCTAATGAAGTCTAAGATCTTGTTGAGTTGCCTAGTGGTTCTAAGGCCATTAGATTAAATGGGTCTATAAGAACCAAAAAAAAAAAAGACTTATGAGGCAACATTGAAAGATATAAAGAAAGACTTATAACCAAGGAATTCATTGAAAAGGAAGAAATCAACTACATAGAGACTTTCTCTCTTGTATCTAAAAAAGATTTCTTTCATATGATAATGACATTAATTGTTCATTTTGGCTTAGAATTGTAATAGATGGATGTGAAAATGACATTCCTCAATAGGGAACTAGTGGAAGAGGTATATATGGAATAACTTGAAAGATTCTCCTTTAGTCTTGGTAAGTATTAAGTGTGCAAGCTTAAAATATACATATATAGATTAAAATAGGCCTCTTGCCAATAGTACTTAAGGTTTCATGTTGTCATCTCCTCATTTGGATTTATGAAGAATGTTATGGATTAGTATATATACTAGAAGGTTAGTGAGAGTAAGACATATTTTCTAGTGCTATATATGGATTATATATTACATACAACTAATGACCAGAGGTTGTTATATGAAGTGAAATAAGTTCTCTTTAAGAATTTTGACATAAAGGATATGGGTGAGGCATCATATGTCAATGGCATTAAGATTTATAGAAATAGAAGTCAATGCATTTTGGGACTATTGCAAGAAACCTATATCAATAAAGTTTAAGAAAGATTTTGAATGAAAAATTATTCATCAAGTGTCGCACATATTGTGAAAAGGTGACATGTTCAATTTGAACTAGTGCCTAAAAAAATATGACCTAGAAAATGAATGGATGAGTAGCATTCCATATGTTTTAATTGTTGGAAGCCTTATGTATACCGATATTGTATAAGACCTGACATTGCATTTGTGGTCAAAATGATAGGTAGATATCAGAATAATCCATGTACGAATAATTAGAAAGTTGTAAAGAATGTTATGAGATACCTTAAGAGTACCAAGAACCACATGTTAATGTATAGATGGAATAAGGACCTTAAAGTAATTGGCTACTTAGATTCGGACTTTACCGGATGCGTTGATTCTTAGAAATAAATATCAAGTTATATTTTTATATTTACTGGTAGAGCCATATCTTAGGGGAGCATAAAATAGACTTTGACTGCTACTTTTACTATAAATACTAAGTTTATATCTTATTTTGAAACAACTTTATATGGTGTATGGCTTAAGGGCTTTATTTGAAGGCTTAGAATTGTAAATTCTATATCTAGGCTATTAAAAATGTATTGCGACAACTCAACTACTATTTTTTTGGCTAAAAATAATAAAAGTGAAAGTCAAAATAAGCATATCAACATTAAATATTTAGTCATTCAGGAATGTGTTAAGGAAAATAAAGTTACCATTAAACATATTAGTATTGAGTTGATGATAACTGATCCTTTAATTAAAGGCATGCCACTAATAGGTTTTAAAAATCAAGTTAAATACATGAAAGGTAATATTCACCTATAGAGGACTTAGTACCATGATCCATGCATATAGTTTCCTTTTTGGAATATATTTGGCACTTTTAAATTTTAGGAATCATCATTGATATAGTATGAGGATCAAGCAGAAGAATGTGCACGTATTTGAAAACATTCCCTATATCTGGCCCTTTGCAGCATATGTGTAGTGTAATGTCCAGTTTTCATTAAACGACGGAAATGAGATCGTTTTTAAAGCAACTTCCCTTAAATGAATTAGTTAAGGTCTTAAAAAATTTGAGCAACATTCTAGACTCCTAAAAATGAGAATTCTAGCCTCAAATAGAAGGAAAAACAGAGTTAGAATGAAGAAACAAATTTTGACGGAAACCCTATGAAACGTAATGGCATTTTCATAATTTTGAGCAATCTTTGGAATTCACACAAGAGAGCTTTTTAAAGCAAAGTTTTAAGTTTTCTAAAGTTCTCAGAGGCCCTGAAAACCATAGAAAACCCCGGGATAATTAAATCCCCTCCGGTGGATATTTTCCAATGTCGATATACCTGAACTTTGACAGATTTATTCGAGAAGGTTTTAGCTCTGATTTGAGTGATTCCAAAGGTATTTTATTTAATTGGGAATCTAAATTTTATAATGGAAAAGACGGTTCTAAAAAAGGAGCTAAAGCAAAGGAGAAACAAAAATGTAAAATATGAAGGGTAAAATTAGAATTTTTGAAAAAGTTACTTTCCTACACCTATATATAGGTGGCGCCCCACTTTCCTCCCCATTTGAAATCAGAAAATTTTGCATAATTTTAGAAGAGAGAGCTAGAGATTTGGGCGCACCAAGAGAAGAGGAGAAGGAGAAGAAATTCCAAGCTAAAGGTATGTTTTTATGGTTGTTTTTCATGCTTTTCTTCATCCACACAATCTCTCCTTCATCCTCCTTGATTTCCTTTAATCAAAATGAAGTTTATAAATCTGATTCAATGGATATATTTAAGGGAAACTTCGGATTTGAAGAGAGGAGTTTGGAAAAAGTAAGATTCAAGCCAAACTGAGTAAGGAAACAAGATAAAATTGCATCCTATGGTTGATATCTTCCATCACCCTTCTTCTCCATTTCACCTAACCCTAGGAGCTATAGGAGAATGTAATTTTTAAGCCCAACCAAGTATGAATCTTAGATATTTGATGGAGAAGAACAAGAATATGCAAAGAAAACAACAAAATAACCATTAGATTTCAAGATGCAAATTCTAGGGTTTCAAGTGTTCCTTCCAAATTTTGATTTTGTGTGATGATTCTTAGGTTTAATTAAGAGTTTAAATGAGTTTTTTAGACCCCTAAGATACTCCCTATAAACTTCCTATAAAGTCCCACATCGGCTGGAAGGGGCTTGTGGCTAGCCCATATAAGTGGGGGCAAAGCTCCCCCTTCACGAGGCGCCTTTTCCCGTGAGTTAAGCAGGAGGGGACAAAACCCCACGAACCAGGAAGGTAGGGCCAAGGCCCACGAAGCGGGAAGGCAGTGGATAATACCTCATGGAGCTTTGTGTGGTGTTTGGTATTAGAGCAATTCTGGCCCATGTGCGACCTGAGGACGGGTCAGCCCAAAAGGGCACAAAGCTCCACAAGGTATTGTCCCCTGCCTTCCCGGTTCGTGGGCCTTGGCCCTACCTTCCCGGTTCGTGGGGTTTTGTCCCCTTCCGCTTAACTCACAGGAAAAGGCGCCTCATGAAGGGGGAGCTTTGCCCCCACTTATATGGGCTAGCCACAGGCCCCTTCCAGCCGATGTGGGACTTTACAATCCACCCCCTTTTTGGGCCGACCCATCCTCGGGTCGCACATGGGCCAGGATTGCTTTGATACCAAACACCACACAGATCTCCACCAAGTATTGTCCCCTACCTTCCTGGTTCATGGGCCTTAGCCATACCTTCTCAGTTCGTGGGGTTTTGTCCCTTCCCGCTTAACTCACGGGAAAAAGCACCTCGTGAAGGGGGAGCTTTGCCCCCACTTATATGGGTTAGCCACAGGCTCTTTCCAGCCGATGTAAGACTTTACAATCCACCCCCTTTTGGGCTGACCCATCCTCGGGTCGCACATGGGTCAGGATTGCTCTGATACCAAACACCACACACAGCTCCACGAGGTATTGTCCCCTGTCTTCCCGGTTTGTGGGCCTTGCCCCTACCTTCCCGGTTCGTGGGGTTTTGTCCCTTCCCGCTTAACTCACGGGAAAAGGTGCCTCATGAAGGGGGAACTTTGCCCCCACTTATATGGGCTAGCCACAGGCCCCTTCAAGTCGATGTGGGACTTTACACTTCCTTCTTCAAGAAAACAAAGAAACCTCCAAGAAACCCTAAACCATGCATAGTCTTGGCCAAAGCATGTTTATATAGCTAGGGAGAGTTTTACATTTTTTTAAAGCCATTCTTAAGTCATATTTGATGAATGAAAATAAAGGACGGCCTTGGAAAAAATTTAAAACTCATAGAAAGTGATTTGGTGTCTTAAGTTCCATATTATGACCTAAAGAAGTAATATGATGTTAGACCCTTTGTTTCAATGGTGTGATGACTCCAAGAGGCTTAAAAGGAGTCATGAATCATATTTGAAAGAAAAGAATGGATCCTAGAATTTATTTGAGGGGTGTTGCTTCATTAGGTGCATTTATGAACCATAATGGAACTTATAGAGCAATCTAGCATCTAAGCAAGTTGTATAGCTTTAGAGATTGTTTTATGAACCTAATTGGCTTCCATAATTTTTATCTAGGTCAAGAGAAACCATCTCCACAAGTTTGTAGGTGTGTGACCGAAAGAGGAGGCTTAAGTTCAAAGAGAAAAGTGTGTGATTGTATGCAAGGTAGCTCTCTCCACCTTCTCTCATGCATAGATATGTGTTTAGCTTGTCTTAGAATGTATGTATGTGTATTTTCAAACTATGAAAAGTATACTAGCATGACTTTATATGCCATGATTCATGATGCCATATTATGTTTTCAAATGAATGTATGATGTTCGTTTGGGTTTGCTTAAGTATGGAGAGGCCAAGAACTTTTAACCACGGTGAGGATGAGCCAAAAATCCTTAGATTGGTTGCAATAAAGTAAAGAGTCTTCTAAAAGTAAAGTGGACTTCCAAGAGTATGGTTAAGTCTAAAGTTCTTAAAGAATGAGTGAGACAAGTCCAAAATCCATGAGAAAAAGTGTGAGGCCAATCCAAACACTTGATGAGCTCTTGAATGACTTATATAACTTGTTCACATGTTAAGTTTTCTTTTTGAATGTTCATGACTTCCATTTTATTCATGCATGCATTTTTAAGGCTTGCTTTGCATATATTATATATGATTGAATGGGAGATGAGTTATTGGGATTCTTTAAATCTCATTCCCTCCTCTCCAATGATCTAATATGCTAAGTGGATCAAATAGATATGGTAATGGGAGCCAACAACATTGAAGAAAGAAGATTGACAACCATATACCTAACTTTTATCATTTTGGAATTATAATGATGCTTTATGATGTATATTGTTGTTGTAAATGGTCTATAACCCCTTAGACATGTATAACTATGATATTATGTGATGTATAAATGTATGGATATGATGTATGAACTCTAGAATAGAATTTAAGTATGTAATGCCTATGTATGCATTTTGGAAGTTTGATGGAAATGTGTATAAGTGTAGATAAAAAGGTCAAAATGAGATGCATGAAGTTTGGGACCATTTGGGTAGCTCATACAAGTCCTAAATGTGCTCTTAGACTTACCTAAAAGGTGCCAAGACCAAGGGAAAACCATTTGGCAATTTTGGTATCCTATATAGAGCCAAAAATGACCATAATGGAACCCTACATCACTTTTTAGCCAAATAAGCTCTTCTTGATTTGAAATTTGGCAGATATTTAAAGCTTGTTGATAGCTTTTTGGAAAGCTAAAGATCATACTTTTCAAAGGTCTACAGAATATTTGATGATTTTTCAAAATTGGCAATTTTTTTGATTTTGATCTACTGCACTATTCATTTGGTCCGAAAATAAATTCTATCACACAAGATCCAAATGATGTCCAATTGTCACGAAATTTTATACAGAGAAACTAGATATTCATAGTGACTCATGCCAACTAGAAGCACCTCATTTGGAGGTCTAGAGAGGGACATATGAATTTTTGAATATTCTATCCAATATCAGGACCCTTACCTGACCTGAGTTATTATTCTATTGAATTCTAAGATTTGGGTTGCCTGAGCTAGTCTAGAAATACTTTTTCCCTCTACAGCTTTCTAGATTGGTATTATATGCATGGATTGGATTTTTTGTGTAATTAATTAGATATTTTCAAAGTTTGTTGCAGAATCTGTGACAGCATCGGGAGATAGTTTGACCTCTGGATCTTTTCAAATGTCAAATACCCTATGTGATGGTTGTTATGGTTTGGGCTATTTTTAGTATGAAGTAGACATTCATAGCTTTCTAAAATGGCTAAGAATTTATAATTTTGACTTTTTTAGAATTAGTTATAATTTTTCAAAGTTTGGTCAGAAAAAGGGGCAAACCTGGTCAAAATTAAACAACCCCATTTTATGCTTCATTTCAGTTTCTATGAGTTGTGGGTATGATTTTATGATGCAAAAGAGTTGTATTGATGTAATTAAATATAAAAATGTATATCATGAGCTTATACGGTCCACGTGACACCTAATAGAATTTTTATACTCGACGTAACGCAAAAATAATCATTATTTTAATGCCTTTTCTTTGAGAAATTTTGTGACTCTTGGAAATGTGATAATTAAAGGCATGAAATAAGCTAGGAAATTATGGTGTTATATGTAGCAAATTTGGTTTTGGGATTGTATATTAGAAGCACATCTTTGCATTTGTCTCCCACCTCTCCATTGAAGCATCTTTGATGGGAAGGTGCATTTCTCAATTTTGCTCTAAATAAAGGTTCCCTTAAGCTCAGTATCATGCAAGAAAACTATGTTCAAAATACTTAGAGACACCATCAATAAGGGAAATTGAAAGCTTTGAAATATCCCTCTTGGAGAAAAACTTCAAAGTTGGCAATGGCAAGAAGTAACTATTTTATCATGTTTTGTTTCTATTGAGATAGTTTATGAGTTTTGCATATCCACTTCCATCTAACATATTTAACTTGCATTATAACAAGAATGTTAAAGCCTGCCTTCTAGAGTCTAATATGAAAGATGAAAATTTTGCGTGTCTCCTCAATTATTTTATATAATTACTTGCACAACCAAGAATTTCCTACTCTGCTAGCTTAATTAACCTTCTACCTCATTAATTTCTATTCTCAATATTAGCAACATCCAAACCTATTTAGTTGCATAACCTATATTATTACAAGGGAGTATTAGAGCTGACCTTGTGGAAATAAGCTTGAAGGATGGATCCAGTGTAGTCCACTATTTGATTATTTGCATAATAGCAATATTATAACAGCCCACACTTCTTGCCAATTCACTATTGACATTAATTTGCAATAAAAAATTACAAGGATTTTTACTCTAAAATTGTTGTTTTACATAAGAGGAAATAGATGGAGCGAACATTGTACCTACATTCCTACTTCAATTTAATACCCATGTAGCAGTTAAGAGTTAACCCACTTGAAAGAGTACCAAGTGATGTGAACAAGCAATTAGCTTTAATTAGCAGAGTGATTGAAGCTGAAACCCTCTTCTCAAATACATACATGAATATCAGAACACAAAAGCAGAAGAAAATGACTTCTCGTGTAAGCTCTAAGGTGGAGAAACGAGCTAGAAAGGTGAAGCTGAGGTTCTCGATAGAAGAAGCAAGCAAAGTATAGGGGATAAAACAGCAATAACTTGGAGGAGCTAGCAGCTGAAAACATTCACACTAAATGAGAAGCTATCTAGAACGAAAATGAAGCTCAAGAGGAACTGGGGAGGATCTCACCATCTGCTGTACAGCCATAGCTTTCTAGAGCTGCTTCAAACTAAAGAGCAGTAGAAGGAAAGGAGAGAACAACAACCATGACAGTGGAGAGCCAAGATGTTTTGAAGAAAAGATAGGTGAAGCTTGGACTAAATAAAGGAGAGAGGAGTTTTAAGATGATTCTCTTAATACTGAAAAATCCCACAGCTACAACAAGAAGAATCTGGTAAGAACGATGAGAATGGAGATTCTAGGCCTCCATCCATGATTGGACTCCAAGCAAATCAACACTAGGGCTGGGGAGATTTTCTAGACAAAGCAAAGACCGAAGGAAGAAGATGAGGAAATGAGGAAGAAGCTTTAAGAAGTATGGCCCAAAAATCATGTGCTAAGAAGCAATTTCCAAAATGTAGCTACTTAGTATGTGTTTGGAAACACGTTGATGTACCCGCGTTTTGTCCCAAACCAAGGTTTGCTGTGGAAAAACTCATTTATTACATGTTTGGATCCACGTTCGACCTGCCGCGCCGTGATTTTGGGGAGTATGAAAATCACGTTGGCTTGAAGTATTTTACACTTGCTTTTTGCGACGCTGCTTTGCATTAAAGCCACGTTAATTGTCCTTTATACCCAAACCAGTCCGAGGATACAGCAAATGCACCTAACCTTGTTACATGTAAACTTGCTTCTCTGTTTCAGCAATCTTCTTCATCTTCTTCCTCTGATCTGTTCCTAACGTTAGTGACCAGGCTACAGGTAGCGTCTTCTTCCTCTGATCTATCTTCTTCCTCTTTAATAAATGACAAATTTCAGATCTCACAACTAGCAATTCTTGTCTTCTGTAGTAATGTGAACGTTCTTGTAATGAAAGTTTAGACTGAATTTCTATTCTATGTAACCTCTGGTCTAACTTCTAGATTGTTGCAAGTTGCCAACATCAACGATATTGGTGGGTTATGTAAAGTTACTCCTACATAGGTGGGTTTCGAGTGGTAGGAAAAGTCTCCACTCAGTGCACTTTATCTAATCCTATTAATGGTGAGTTAACAATAGAAGCATCTGCAGTTCCAATTCACTCCATTGACCTGCACTTGTTTCGTGTTGAGTCCATTCTTCTTGGGGAGAAAATTGCAACTAAAACCACTCTGATTCAAACTACCTAGGCAAGTAACACTGGATATATACCAGAGTATTTTGAATTAAAAAAATATTTTAATCCTCTTTTCTCTTTATTTTTTCTTCTTATTTAACAAATAGTAGATGGAGATATATGCCATAATTTGACTCTGCCGATCCATGTAATACTCCCTCGTCTTTTGACCTGTCTGACAACTTTAGCTTGGTTAGTCCCTGTTCATGATATTAGTGGTTAGATATTAATAACTTCTTAAAGCTGATGATGTGATTTTTCATTAAGATATAATACCCTAGGAAAATATCTGAAATATGTCCATATTCATTTGTGTAGTGAAACTTGGCGACTATACATAGGCTTTTCGGCTGCACGATTACATTAGGAAAAAGATATGCAGCTTTCATTATTGATACTGATATTTGTATTTGTATGCTTCATACTGATATTATGATGAATGAAAGGCAATTCAAAAAGTTTTAAAGAGAATGCACATCATTTTTTTTTTTGGCCTAAAGATGACATGACTCCTCCATGATTGCTCATTTAGGTGCTTATCGGTGTAGCCAATGTTCTTCCAAAGTAAAAGTTAGTTCCACAATTTGCATGGGTTGAGGTAGAATTCAGAGAATTAAAGAATAGAGGTCAGGTTTTTAATTTTTACCAAAACAATTGTTTCCGATATGGAGATTAAAAATATCAAAGCATCGATCTATGCATTACACTGGAGGTATGCAGTGTTTGATTTTGAAGACTTCTTACTATCAGTATTATAAAATGAATTTGTGGGTTAGTTTATTTAACATTTATCTTTTACATATATTGAGTTCATTATTTTCTTTTAATTCCTTTTCAGTAAGGATTTCCTTTCTTTATCTTGAGTTCATAGTTTTCTTCTTCATATTCTTTTCAAAGAGCAGAAGTTTTAAGGCAAAAAGTTGGAGGGAATAGTACAAATTTCTTCAGAAATGTTGGAAAACAGAAACTAAAGCGTAGAAAGATCATTTTTAGGTTGAGAGCATAGATACAAGGCAATATAATATTCGCGAATTCAAGTACAGGGCAATTGATATTATATCTTTTTGGAACAATTTTAAAAATATATCCTAATATATTAATTTTTTCTTAAATGTTGGATTCAAATTTTAAACTCAAATAATAAAAAGCATGATTTTTTAATCATTAAATTATTCTTTTAGAGTAATTTCATTACATTATGGATATATGGGTTCATTAAATTATATATATATTTATTTATATTTATATTCAATGTGTAACGAATACTTGTGTCAAAAGATTTATATATTTTTTAGTTGTTAATAATCAATTTATGTTCATAACAGTTTGTCTCACTCAAAGAAAGTACTATGAGCAAGCCTTTAGTCCAAGATGTTTAAGAGAGGGTAACTTGATGCCATGTAGATAGAAAAGTTTACATCATTTAGCACTCGTTTCAATTTTTCTTAGATATTCAACCTAATTGTAAACATCAATTAAATTTTCACAATAATCAAGACCAATTTCTTCAAGTTTAGGATGTCAAATGTATTGGATATATGTGATATACATTAAATAAATTTATAGTCACTGAGATTTGAAACACTCTTATCTTTCAATCACTGCAAAAACAAATGCCATATAAATAGTTTAATAAAAGAAATGATTATTTAAAATACAACCTCAGAAAAATAAAAATAAAATAGTAAGTGACTATACTTGCCTTGATTAGTTCCAACTTCCAAATGCAACTACCTTGTAAATCAAGTACGGCAAGATTTGCGATGAAAATCAATCGATAAACATAGTGCAGGATATTCCCATCATTGCAGTATTCCTAAACTAAGATATTTGGGATCTTTCCAAAAGCATGCCTTCACAGTTATATGTATTTGAGATTTTTCATCTTCTTGAAAGCCTTTTTTTCTCAATTTATTTTTAGAGCTTTAAGTGAATTGTCTGAAATCAATCAATATATCGATATTGAAATTGAATCCTCTAACACGGTGGATTATTATTATGTATACTTTTGATTATATGTATATATATATATATATATTTTTTTTCCCCTCCTCCTTTGAGACCTATAGATTTCTTTGAGAATTTGTTCCTCTTTTTCCATTATATCGGGTGTCTCCTCCACAAGTTCTTCAGAGACCTATAGCCATATTAACTTGAAGTTTAATGCATTTTGTAGATTAATACTCAGACAAAATGTCATAGTTATGCTTATCTGCTTTAGAATAGTGATACTAATAATTATATTTATTCTGTATCTTCATACTTATGTGTTTTCATTAAATTGAATGTAATATCCAGCCACTCTTTAACATAAAATATCAATTCTGGAAAACTCATGATGTATAAATTAGGAAAACTTTGTAAATTAAAATATATAATACTTAGTGTTTTCCATCTGAAAACACCAAATCAAGGAAACTTGACTTTTGCATATAATTTACTTAAATATATGGTTATTTAAGCTACATCTGCCTCTTGCTTGATTCCAACTAAACATTATTTTTACTCATGGATTGTAGATTCCTAGTGACTTGCATCCACTGTTACATATACAAGTCTGCCTTAGAGACACTGTTCACGGTACAGTTGCGTATTCTTTAATAGCAATGAACCTGATTTAGTTATTTTATTTTAGAAAGGTTTATGATTGTTTCTTTATATGCCATTCAATTAAATTCCAATTCTAGTTGTTCTGTTATTCCATCAAAAACTAAGTTTGGTTCAAAATGTGGAGAAATGCCTTTGCCTTTTTAAAAAGTAAATGGGTTTTGGAGTTGCTTGTTTTCCCCCTATGATCAATGTTGTTGTTGTTGTTCATTAGCATTCTACTTATTCTAAATTTATGCTAACTTCCTAATACTGATTGCTTATTTAATTATTCTGACAATCTTAATTTAATTATTCTAAATTTAAAATTAAATAAATAAATGTGTCTATTTTATTTAAAATTAAATAAGCATGTGTGCACTCATATGTGTATAGTTTTATTCAATTTGTGCATGCTGGCCTTAGTTCTTTATAATTTTTTTGGCTACATAGAAAAATGAGTTCTTAAAAAAAGGCTGTGTGGGATCCAAGAACAATTGAACATTTTGTTAAAGCATGCTTGGACCAAGTCCAAAAGGGAGAACGTAATGGAATAACCCTAACGAAGAAAGGGTGGAAGGCTGCCATTGAGCAATTCAATGGATTAACTAAACAAAATTATGATAGAACTCAGTTGAAAAACAAATGGGATAGCTTAAAAAAAGAATGGTCAGTATGGCATAAATTGTTAGCCAAAGAAACAGGCCTAGGGTGGGACAGTATGAAGATGACTATTGATGCACCTGATGAGTGGTGGGAGAAGAGGAATTGGTAGGTTATGCGTCAACCTATACTTGTGCGTTAACTGCAATATTTTTGTTTGATTATTGGTAAAAGTGATGAATTATCTTATACATGCAGGAAAATCCACAATATGAAAAATTTAGATATAAGGGACTTCCATTTGCCCAAGAGTTAACTATACTTTTTAAAGATGTAGTTGCAACTGGACAATTTGCATGGGCACCATCGTCAATGACATTCTCTAGTGGTTTGCTTGAAAGTGAGGATGGGTACTGCCCAAACCTAGACAATATTGGGCTAGATATAGAGGAAGGATCTGGAGATAGTAAAGATGACAGTGTTGAGGCAACTGAAGGAGTTGCAAATATCAATGTATGCCTATCCCAGGGAACTAGTAGCTAGATAAGTGGTGGGAAGAGAAAGAGAGCTAACCCTGGTGAACGGACAAGTAAGGCCAAAGTCCCTGCAGCATAAAAAATAGCTGACACTATAAGTGTCATAAAATGTTTGCCACCTTTCATGGTTATGAGGATCGGAGGTTGATTTGACTTCGACATGCAGTAGATAATCCACTTTCATTCATGAAATCTCCACCATGAGTTAACTTAGAATTTATATTCTAGTTATGTTTTATGAGTTTGTGATGGTGCTATACTTTATATTTAGATTGTGCTTTTGTATTCAGGTAATACTTTTGTGATGGTATTTGGACTACGGTTTTGTCTTCGGACTATGATTTATGGGTTTCTGATGGTATTATGCTTTTGTATTCAATCTATTCTTTTATGAATCTGTGATTGTAATGTGCCATTATATTCAAACTATACTTTATTGGTTTATATTCATACCATAATGCTTTTTTTTAGGTATAAATGGAATTTAAGGAAATAGAAGATGGAGAAATGGAAACTAAAACAACATAAGTTCTTTCTCGTGAGCAACAAGCTCATGTGGTTGCACTAATTGGTAGCTACACAGTAACATATTTATGTAAATAACCATGTAGAACGAGTGAACAAACTGGTCATTCTTGGGTTCAAGAAATATTACAAGGGTATCCCACTCGCTGTTATGAGATATTTTGCATGGAAAAACACGTGTTTCATAAATTTTGCATTGAATTAGTTGAATGTGGGTTGAATCACACTATACGCATGGGAATTGAAGAGATGGTTGCGATGTTTTTAAACATGGTTGGCCATGGAGTATGTAATAGAATGCTACAAGAAAGGTTTCAACGCTCAGGGGAGACTGTAAGTAGGCATTTATATGCAGTATTACTTGTTTACATGATATTGGCCTTCAAATACATTAAGTCACGAAATCAAGCATTTTATTCAGCCCAATCAAAGATTCAAAACGACTCACGATATTAGCCATTTTTCAAGAATGCCATTGGAGCAATTGATGGAACTCATGTACCATGTGTGGTTAGCCCTAGTGAACAACCAAGATTTATTGGTAGAAAAGGGCACCTAACACAAAATGTTATGGCTGTAAGTGATTGGGACATATGTTTCACGTTTGCCTTGCCTGGTTGGGAAGGCATTGCCTATGATGCTCATGTATTTTCTCATGCTCTCACGACTCCGAGTATGAATTTCCCCCATCCTCCTCCAGGTATATTCATGCCCTCACTGTTATGGTTATAATTTTTTTTACAATAATTAATGTGTAATACTTTAATTATTTATTAGGTAAATTTTATCTGGTGGATGTTAGCTATCCAACCCCAATTGGATACATTGGTCCGTATAAATGTGAGTGTTATCATCTTCCTGACTTTAGACGTTCTTTCAGATTAAAAAATGATAATGAGGCATTCAACTATTACCATCCAAGTTTGAGGTGTACTATAGAAAGAACTTTTGTGGTATGGAAGAATAGGTTTAAAATTTTGCGGTGCATGACAAAATTCAAATTTGAAACACAAGTGCAAATCGTTAGTGCTATAATGGCTATATATAATTTTATTAGAAGAAATTCTAAAACAGATATTGAGTTTAGCCATCTTGAAGATGAAAGCAATTTGAAGGAGAAACTGATCAGCACAGTGGGCTAGATCTGTTGCCAAGTCTAAACATTGTCTCTGAATTTGAAATGGATCAACTTCGAGACATTATTCGGGATCAAATTGTATTATATGCACGCAAAAACTAGTAGTTTCAATCAATTGTAATACTCTATTTCTTTGCTATGCATATTTATAGACTTAACTAAAATATTTATTTTTAATTTATATTTTAATTCTAATATCAACAGAAATAAAAAAAATATATTATGCTATATCATTTGTTAAATGTTATTTAAAAAAAAGTAATATTATAAGAATAAATCAAATAAAGTAATATGATTATTCTTTCTGGTAATTTTACATTTAAAAGTGATTCTGGTATATAATATCCAAACAAAATCAATTCTACCAAAATTACTTTTCACCTAAACTTTCCAAACATAAATCATGTCCATATAAATTCACTTTATACAAAACCAATTCTACAAAATCAAAGTTTGAAAAACAATTTTATTCATTATCAATCCAAATACACACTTAGTGTTTGTTTGGATTCACGTTCACAGAAGTAATAATTTGAAACGTAATTTTCATCATGCAGAACACATTTCCAAATATATGCGTAGTGCATGTTTGGATTGGTGTTGGAGAGAGAAGAAAATTACATTTGTAACCCATCAAATGCATAAGTAATAAAAAGATGCATTTATCAAAACGTGATGTTGAGGCAACGAAACGCTGAACCAAATGTAGCATTAGTCACTTGGCATAAGATTTCGGTCCCCGGTTCAGAGAAGAATGGGGTAGGTAGTGAGGGCTCACGTGATGGGTCAACGAAGTGGTAAGGTGAATAATTATTTTGGGATCCAAAGTAAATAATTTTAAGAGTTGAACTAATATGACGGTCGTTCAGATTGGAAAAATGAAATAATAAAGAAAGAGGAATTTGTAAATGGAGGAATGAAAAATGCAAAAATAGAACAGGAAAAGAAAATTGGATTGAAGTCAAGAACTAGTTTTTTCGAGTCCAGGTGCATTTCTAGTCATATCTAACACTTATGAACATTTTTGAAATTGAACTTTTACATTAGTTAATTATTATTATTATTATTATTATTATTACACTAATTACTTATGTTGCCAAATTAATAGACATAACAAATATTGTACTAGCCTAACAATTATTAATTAATTTACCCAAATTTTATTATATTTCTGTTAAAATTCTTGGATTATTACATCTATATGATTTATTCAAAAACTATACTTTTCTTCATATTTTTCTAAAGTCACGTTTCACTTTTCACCTCGTAGTATATATCTTCTAAATACAAATATCTGAAAATGACTGCTATTTTCGATCACCATACCAATTTCCAAACCTCTTCGTGTACATCTGTCTCGTTCTTCCCTCGCCTTGCGGTGACCCCTTCTACCTCAATTCGCACGGGGTCGCCCCTCTCTCTCTCTTTTCCCAGAAAGAAACAAAATCTAATTTTTATTACAGCAAGGTAACGGAGAGATTTCTGGCAATTCAAACTCTTCGTCATCTTTGTTCAGACTCAGACCACGATGTCGGAAATGGCGAACACAGATCCTGAAGGAGTCGATGGAGTACGAATGACATGGAACGTGTGGCCTCGCACCAAGGTCGAAGCTAGCAAGTGCGTGGTCCCACTCGCTGCCTCCATCGCCTTGATCCGTTCTCACCCTGACATTCCAGGGCTCCCTTATGCCCCTCTCCGATGCAAGACCTGCTCTTCCGTTCTCAACCCTTTCTCGCGTGTCGACTTCACTGCCAAGATCTGGATCTGTCCCTTTTGCTATCAGCGCAACCATTTCCCTCCTCACTATAGCATGATCTCGGAGACCAATCTGCCCGGCGAGCTCTACCCACAGTACACCACTGTTGAATACGCTCTTCCTCTGTCCACGAATCCTAATACGTTCGGGAACCCAGCTCTCGATCCGAACCATCAATTGCAGCCGTCTCCGGTTTTTGTTTTTGTGCTTGATACGTGTATGATCGAGGAGGAGATGGTGTTTGTGAAATCCGCGCTTAGACAGGCGATCGGGTTGCTACCTGACAACGCTTTCGTGGGTTTCGTCTCGTTTGGAACCCAGGTTCAAGTTCATGAATTGGGCTTTTCAGAGATGTCCAAGGTTTATGTCTTCCGGGGCAGTAAGGAGATTTCGAAGGAACAGATTTTAGAACAGCTAGGTCTTGGTGCTTCCGGGAGGAGACCCGCCGGAGTGTATCAAAAGGGAGTCCAAGGTGGACCCCCCAGTTCAGGTGTCTCACGGTTTTTGCTGCCAGCATCTGATTGTGAATACACTCTCAATTCGGTGGGTTTTGTTGCAGTTTTATGATTATGTATATATATATTTCCTATGGTTGCTTCTGACATTGAGTTTTGACAAATGGGTTGCAACTGTTATGGTTTCTAGCTATTGGATGAATTGCAAACAGATCAATGGCCTGTTCCACCAGCCAGTCGTTCGGCACGGTGCACCGGAGTGGCTTTAAGTGTTGCAGCGGGGTTGCTTGGTGCATGTACTGTTGGGACTGGGGCTAGAATCATAGCTTTGGTTGGGGGTCCATGCACAGAAGGACCGGGCACGGTAAAACAGTAATTTTTAGCTGTATCATTTGGTTGATTATATTATTTGTGTTATATCTTGTTGATACATAAATTATTAGTATTATGAATATTTTATTAAGCTTTAGTATAAGGAATATGTGGCAACGGGAAATTTTCAATTCAAAGCAAATGGTCGGGCATTTCGGTGCTAAGTTCTTTAAAGCCCATGCTTCATGACTTTGCATGTTCATGTCATAGTCGTGTTTATAGACACTGTCACACTGCTCCTGAATAAAGCTAATTGTTAAGGAGTTTTAGTATCCTGTTTGGTAGTATTGCACCAGCATCACTTCAGGTCCTTTTATTTGTCCGGAAGTGGATATTTTTGAAGAAATGTTGAACTACTTGTGCTAATTTTTCTAGTTATGCCTTGGTACTATGATAGTTAATTTGGTAGTCTCAATTCAATTTGTGCCAGACGTTGACAAGAGAGACTAAAAGGGGGAAACTCTTGTCTCATTTCGTTCTTTCTCTTGAGAATATAGTATGAAGGCATTTTAAAGTCAAAATTTTTGCTTATATTGATAGTTACTAAAGAATATATCCATATAAAGTTTTTAATTCTAAAGAGATGAAAAAAATTCCTTTCAGATTGTGTCAAAAGATCTATCTGATCCAGTTCGTTCTCATAAAGATCTTGATAAAGATGCAGCACCATACTTTAAAAAGGCAGTCAAATTTTATGACAGTCTTGCAAAACAGCTAGTTAGCCAGGGCCATGTCTTAGATCTTTTTGCATCAGCGCTTGATCAGGTATTTATCAGGATCTTATTTTTCTCATGTTTCTGTAGTTGTTTCACTGGTTCTTATTTTTATTGATGCTTGTCGGTTGGTGTTATTATAAGGCCAACTTGTTTATCATCCCTAGTTAGATTGCTTAGTGGAATCTCAATTAAATGCTTATTGCATGTACAATAGTGTACACAATGAAAGTATATTGGAAGATCTTGTAAAATTTGGACATCTTATTTATTGTCCCAATTGTGATTGACTTTAATTAATAGCCCCAAATTGTTAAAATTCTCAATCAGTTGTAATGGAATATGAATAATATGGCCTCTTACAATTTTGGATTTGAAAACATGCTTCAATTACTAGGTTTTTTTTTTTTAATAATTTAGGAATGATAATTTAATATGGATCTTAAGAGTCTTCTGCTAGCAACTCAATAATATATTATAATAATGGGCCAACTTAGTTATTAAAGCTTTTTTTTTTTTTTTCTGGGGCCAAAATTTTATATGAGGTGATAAGTGATTTTGAATAATTGGGACATATTCGAAATACCATATGGGTTAGGATGACATGTGCCAACTTTTTTTTTATTACAGGGTTTTCTGTGAGTAGGCATTCGAGAGCTTATGAGGTATTAGGGCAAGCGCACGGATTCAAAGGATCTAGAGCAGCTTGGTGAGGGAGGAGTGAAGCACTCTAGGTGAATTCTAGTTAGAACAAGAGGATTGCTAGGTCTTAGTCTTAACTCCTTGTGATAGGAATGCTTTGGGACTTAAAGACTAAATGACTAAGGTGCTCAGTAGTTAAGAGATCTTATCTGAGCTCAATAATGGCTGAGTAGCAACTTAAGCAGAGTGACAGTGTGCTCAAAGGTTTGTCTTAATGGTATAGTTATGAGGTTCTATTTATAGTAGGAGGTAGAAGGGCATTCGATGCATGGAAGGGACACTCCCTGTGAAGCTGAGCATGCATTAGTTTGATTGTTGACTTAATAGCAGGGGTATGTCTTATTACACCTTTGAGGGAGCAAGTGCTCTGCTAGGCAAAAGGAGGAATTATGGTGATTGATGTGACAAAGTGGGATTGAAAATAGGTATTTATGTCTGTGTTAGTACTAAGGGGATGCCTGCAAGGGTACCTTTGCTGTGGATATGATGGAACCCTCAATATTAAACTAGGAATTACAAACAGCAGTAAAATAAGCAATTCCCTCTGGCTATTCGAGAATCGCTAGAAATCCGCCCAACATTTTTCCTTAATTCACACACGGGCTACTCTCTTTTTCTCCCTTTTAACTTTTCCTATGAGTAAATTACTAAAACTAATGCCTTCTAATTACAACATGTGTCTACTGCTCTAAACTATCTAAAACTGATAAAAAATGGTTATATCACAACTTCTCACCACTCACCTGTTTATGCCTCCTAGAACAGAATGTCATAATTTTGGGTCTGCAAGATAAAAGGGGTGGTAGGGATAATGCTCCCTAGGGCCTGAGTAATCTTAGGTAACACGAGTGATTTGATCCCCCAAGTTTACAAGGGGACTCAGTGGTCTTTGTCTCTTGACTCTTGGGGAGTGCTAACATTCTAAAACTCGATATAGGAATGGGGGAAAATAGCGATTGGGGTAACGGATCAGGTTAAGTGAAATTTTCTATATTTTTTGGAATTAAAACTGAGTGAGATCTGTATCTAAAGGGGTCAAAGCTTTTGTGTAACTAGCTGCCTGCACATGTGTAACCGCCAAAAGGGCAATTTTACTTTTTCCACAATTCAGTGGCTGAATTATATTGTGCGTTACTTGTTTATTTTTGTTGGGCCCATTTCCATGCTTGATTGTTCAATAAAGATTGCATAGATCTGGTTGGTTTCATCCAAGGTTGTCAAGATCTTGATCTAAATCTCAATATCTTCCAATCATACATTACCAAGTAACCTGAGTGATCTCAATCCTAAGTAAGTAAGATCTAAATCTTCGAGAATGTCAATAGGATCTTGATTTAAATCTTAAGATCTTAGACCTTGCCAATTCTGTGACATTTTGAATTTGCTAAACTAGCCCAAACCCTTAGTGCTACTGCACATTTATTGCCTCACCAGCCCTAATTTGTTCAATCTTCAACTTCATTTGCTAAAGGCTAACGGTGAGATACCATAACATGCAAGGTCTTGAAGAAGGAAATGACATTTAGGGGGAGGAAGAAGAGGCTTTTAAAGCTAACAAAAGAGGCTTTTAAAATTGTATATTATTTAAGAATTTATACATAATTTTGATAATATTATGCTTATTTGTGATTTTTATATTAGCATATGTATATTATATTTCTTTAGAAGTAGGGTCTTCCGATCCTATGGCTTCATCTTTTTAGCTCCTTGATGGTTCTTAAGTAAGATCTCAATCATGACAACCTTGGTTTCAACATCTCGATCAGAGTAGGATTTCAAAACCCCGAGAAAGGGGGGTTCAAAATTCTGAAACTCCACCTGAGACAAGGTACCAAGAGTGGAAGAAATATGTTGAATATTTTGTCTGAATACTTGTTTGTCTTTTAGCATTCCATGAATCAATATTGCTGCGCTTCCACACTTGTCCCATTGTACAGATGAGGTCCTAAAATAATCTCACATTGTATATCCATCCAAAGTAGCAGCTTCTCAGTTACTTGATGAAATAAAATAAATCTTTTTCTGTCAAGAAAATACTGCTGGCGTTGGTCTCAAAGTGAAGTCAAACCCTCTGACAGGCCTGCCACTGCCTGACAGCATGCTATTCTGCCAAATTGTTATCGGACCACCACTTCCTTATGTGAATAGCATTGTTATTGCTTTTATTATCACTATAAAATTGGTGCTTGGTAAAGTTGAAAACTGAGAGGCCAACCATTTAAGGTTGAGATTACATAGACAGGGTGTGTTTGGTTGAATGATGTAAAAGAGAAGAGAATGTAAAATGTGGATAGGTAGAATAAGAAGTGACTTTTTTGTCCTTACTTTTAAAAAGGTGATTTGATGGTTAAAATAGTAATTTGATAAATGAAATAAAAAGAACAAGGGTATAATAAACATTATACAAACTATGCAAAAGAAATGCATTCACCTTGCGGTGAACCAAACGGGCAACAGTCTTGTTTATGGGCATGGATTTCTTCATACTTCTTTCAAGATCTGGTTCCAAATTTTTGTCATATGAGCTACTAGTACATTGCAAGGAGTGAGAAAAGGAAAACTACTTTATGTAAGTAACTTTATAGGTTAGCCATATAATTGTTGAGAACATCGTTGCTAATTGTGTGGGGGCTGGTTATCAACCGTACACCATGCTTTGATTTGAGACTTTTAAATTGTACAAAAGTACTGGTTTTTCCTGGAATTTCATCTCTTGAAGTTTTAAAAAATAGAGGTGTTGATGACTTTTCTTTGTGTTTTTCTTTGTTAGAGGTGGAGTTGTTGATGAGTGGAAAGCTGTTCTGAGCTAATATTTTTGTAGTTTTCTAGTTCTTTTTTATGGTTTGGGAGGATTATTTCTGCATTCATAGCTCATTAATTACCCCCCCCCCCCTAAAAAAAATTTAAGCAATATTGTAGAAAAGATTGTAGAATTGAGACTTAGATGGTTTGATCATGTGGGGAGGAGACCTATAGAAGCCCTAGTTAGGAGAATAGATGAGATGGAGAATAGTCCAATAATTAGAGGTAGAGGAAGACCAAGAAAAACTATAGGAGAAATTATTAAGAGAGATTTAGATTTAAATGGTTTGTCTAAAAATATGATTTATGATAGGGGTTTATGGCATCGATTGATCCATATAGCCGACCCCACTTAGTGGGAAAAGGCTTTATTGTTGTTGTTGTTTAATGTAGTTAGTAAATCTGCCGCTTATAACCTTTTGGGTTGAAGGTAATGAAAGGGAAGTTATTTTTTATTTATTTTATGGTCTTAACTTTGTGTAGCCATTGTGGTCATATTGATGGTATCATGATTGTGAAGCTTGTTTTGTCTCCTTGAGATACGTGCTCATGACTTGTCATTCTTGAATTCTGACAATGGGCTTTATTATTAGTATCTAAGTGAATTGTTGCCTATGCAGTTGATACATACTTGAAATATTGTTGATATTGTTATCGGAAATTTTCACTTGAAGACAATAAGTATCTGTTTTTGCTGATTCTACTTGTGCTGATTTTGGGATGTTTTGAATATACAGGTTGGAGTTGCAGAGATAAAAGTTGCAGTTGAAAGAACTGGTGGTCTCGTTGTTCTGGCTGAAAGCTTTGGTCATTCAGTATTCAAGGACTCCTTTAAGCGTGTTTTTGAGGATGGGGAGCAATCTCTTGGTCTCTGTTTTAAGTGGGTATTCTGTTTCTCAGTGTCTTTTGGTACTATTTTTTATTGAACTACAGTTCTCTATGATGTGTGTGGGTTTATCTTTTGCTTTTCGCATTCCCATTTATTGTAGGATCAAGATCCTAAGTACAGCTTACACTTTGGAGGGTAAAGTGCACAAATTTCAACATTTATAAAATAAAGGGCTGAGATGATCTCAATTATTTATTTAAAATGATTAAAATTAAAAATAATACAGCATTACTAGTATGCAATTGTTATCTTTTTTCCTTTTCTCTCTCATCTATTATCTCTTCTAGCAATTTTTCTTTTCTCTAATCTATCATATCTCTCTGGATTTTTCTATCATCTCATAACCCTTCACCCAATTAAACTCTTTTTTCCTTTCACTATTCTTTATATTTTCTCCATTTTCTCCTTTCACTTGAACGTTGTTCAAACACTCCCCAATATTTGACTTGTTATCTCTCTCCTCCTTTCCTCTCTAATTATTTTTGGTGGTGAATTCTTGCTTTCCCCTTCTATGTACTCCCCTTCTCACTCTCTAGAGATTGCTCAATGCATACAACTTAGAAGTATAAATTCACTCAAAATAATCACAATTAATTTTATTTAAAACAAAAGAAGAAAATTGTACAAGAGCTCATATAGCTCTCAAACAATATTTTTCCTACCCATATGCAACACATACAAAGCTAGGAGAGAGAGAGAGAGAATTGAAACCTTAAAGTAAAAATAATAGCCCAGAAAAAGAAAAAAAAAAAGGCCTTCGGGCTTTTTGATCTCATTGTTATTGCAACTAAAGCAACTCCATGGGGGAGGGAAGATGGTGAAAATATTAAAAAAAAAATGACAGAAAGTGATGGAAACTCCCAACCCTAATTTTATTTATGAAAGTAGAATTCCACTTCCCTTCCTTTGGCTAAGGAAGAAAGAGGAAATTCACCATTACAGAGTTGAAGATGAAATAAAAAAAGAAGAAAAGAAGAGTCTCTTGGCTTTCGAGAGGTCAGGTCTCTCCAAGAAGGTTCTGCCAAAATCCATTCCTCCCTTCCCACACGAATGCACCAGCTTAAATCTCACTCCCACAGCTTAGTTATCATTCACAACACGACAAAGTTAGTTATTCTCTAATTTCCTATTCTGCCCATACTCTGCCACCTCACCACTAGTATTCTTCTTATTTTTCCTTTCATAAACTCTTCCCTATTTCCTACTCGGCACACCTTTGTTTTATCTTCTTTTATAAACCTGGCCCGTTTCTAAAATGGGCCCATCATTGCCCTCCCTAGCAAGACTCACCTTGTTGTCAAGGTGGAAGGAGGGAAGTTGTGTTATGATAATGTCCTCCCATCTACTTTCACATTCAGGTAAACCCACCCACCTTATGAGAATTTGCTGCTGTTGATCAGTCATTTGTCTGTTTTTCTTCATAGTTAGGCTGTACTTGCAAATCCAACTCCTTAGAAAGTGAGGAGGGTGTAGACTATGTAGGGGTAGTTGGGTTGGGGGGGATTTTGAGTTGTGAAATGTGGAACATTGGATGGATTCTTGCTGTCTTGGGCAAATTCAACTAGTAAGCCACTTTGCCATACTTCTCTATACTTCTCTATAGGGCTCGTAAAATCTTGGAGCTAGCTTTTCGTTTCTCTTCTTGGCTAAAGGTCACAATTTGTATGGCCTGAGCCATAGATATACCATATCTCCAATTTCAAATTCCTCTTCTTTTTGCTTCTTGTCAATTGTTCTTTCATGTTGTTCTGTGCCTACTCTAGATGAGCCTTCAAATTTGCCAAGATCATATTTCTTTCCTCCAACTGTTCATTGACTTTTTCCACCATGAATAGATCATTGTACCATTTGAATATATTAGGTGGATCCCTTCCCTTCCATATAGGGCCTTGTGAGGAGTCATCCTTGTAGAGCGGCTACTGGTGGTATTGAACCAGAATTCATCCCAAGGTAACATCTTAACCCATTATTTGGCTTATCACTGGTAAAACACCGTAAATAAGTTTCTAAACTCTTGTTTGCCACCTTCATTTGGCCATCGGTTTCAAGATGATAGCCTGAGTTATATTTTAGGGTAGTGGCAGCCATATTGAACATTTCCCTTCAAAATTGACTAACAAAAATTTTTTCCCTATTAGAAATTATGGTTTTTGGAAAACCATGCAACTTCACCACTTCTTTTATAAAAACTTTCTTTGATTGTGAAAGGGTGGGAAAAGGTATAAAATGGCTGTACTTAGTGAATCTGTCCACTTCCACCATTATAATATCAAATCTGTTGGCTTTTGGAAGTCCCACTACAAAATCCATGCTAATATCTTGCCACACTTGTTGGGGACTTGGTAAGGGTTATAGCAGGCTAGCCAGGTGTAACGATTCATGTTTGTTTCGTTGGCACACTTTACACCTTGCCACTTGCTTTTGAACATCCCTCCTCTTCCCTTCCCAATATACAACCCCAGCCAAACGTCTATAAGTTCTTAAGTAGCTTGAATAAGCTCCCAAAGGTGAGTTATGGAATTCTTTAATAAATTCTTTAGTCATGGAAGATGTACATGGCAAGACCAACTTGTTTTTATACATGAGATAGCCACTTTTGAGGTTGTACCCCTCCGAGACCTTGATATGATCTGCTGCACTATATGATGTAACCTATCATCTTTATTAACCATAGTTTCAAACTCTTTTATGCCTACATATTTATTGCCACAATGAATAAGCATTCATTTCCATATGAGCAACTTCCCTTCTAGACAAGGCATCAGCTACTCTGTTCTTAGCGCTTGGCTTGTACTGAATTTGGAATTTATAGCCCATGAATTTGAGACCCATTTCTTCTGGTTAGGATCTATCACCCCTTGCTCCAATAAGAATTTCAAAGCTTCCTGATCAGTGTGGACTATAAAAGGTTGGCTGGATAAATAATACTACCACTTTTTAAGTGCTAACACTATTGCCATTAGTTCCCTCTCATACACTGAGCCTTGTCTTGCTTTCTCAGATAACTACATGCTACAATAAGCAATAGGCTTCCATTTTTGCATTAGAACAACCTCTACCGCACTGCCAGATGCAACAGCTTCTATTTTAAAAGGGAAGCTAAAATCAGGCATTGCTAAGACTAGTATGAGACCATGGTTGTCTTGAGCTGATCAAAAGCTGTTTGGCCTTTTCATCCCATTTGAAATTTTCCTTCTTCAATAGCTTAGTCAGTGAGGCTGCTACCTTCCCTTAATTCTGGACAAATTTTCTATAGTAGCTTGTCAAACCCAAAATCCCCCTAAAAGCTCTTTAATTTTTTGGTATAGGCCATTTTACCATGGCTTTAATCTTAGAAGGGTTAGTTTGCATCCTTCTAAAGAGATAATGTACCCCAAATATTCAAACCTCTTTTGTCCAAACACACACTTCTTAAGGTTGATGACCAACTTATGTTTTTGCAGCACTTCCAAAGCAATCTTCAAATGGTTCAATTGAGAGTCTATATCCTTGCTATATATGAGAATGTCATTAAAAAAAAACCAATATGAACTTTCTTAAGTATTCTTGAAAAATGTCATTCATGAGAGATTGGAAGGTGGAGGGTGCATTGGTTAGCCCAAAAGGCATAATCAAGAATTTATATTGACCATCATGAGTTGTAAAGGCTATCTTGGCCTCATCTCCCAACTTAATCTATATTTGATACTACTCAGACTTGAGATCTACCTTGGAAAATAGTGTCTAGCTCATCAAGGGTTGATATTGGATATTTGTTAGGGATGGTAATCTTGTTTAGTGCACGATAGTTCATACAAAATTTTCAGTTACCATCTTTCTTCTTGACTAGCGAGATGGGGCTTGAATATGGGCTCACACTAGGCCTTGTCATCCTTGCTTCAATCATCTTCTTGGCCAACTTTTCTATTCTTGTCTTCTGTGCATGAGCATACTTATAAGGTCTGACATTAGGTGGCTGCTCACCAGGCTTTATTGCAATAGAATGGTCTTTTGAACGATGGGGAGGCAAGCCTGTTATTGGTTTACACACTTTCTCAAATTCCCCAAGTAATTTTCGAATTTTTTTGTAACTATAAGCTGTTCCTCCTCTTTTCCAAGGTGGTTGCACATATTCCAGCTAGTATCTTTCCCTTTTCCCTCTTATGGCCTTAATATTTGACCTAAAGGAGGAGGCCTTGGCCTGGGTTAGAGTTGGATCCCCCTTGAGACAGACCCACTTTTTATTTATCTTCACCTTCATATATGATTGGCCCCAATTCACCTTCAAATCCCCCAAAGAGTCTAGCCACTCGATCCCCAACCTCAAGTCAACATTCCCCAAATTGAACCGATAAAAGGTCTTAATGATTTGAACACCTTGTAGCTCCAATTTGATGTGTGAAAAATTTCCTCCTATCCCCCACTGTTATAGAATAACACTGAGTGCCACATATGAGTAAGCTCAACCTCTCTACCAACCTTGTTGAGATGAAATTGTGGGTGGCCCCACTATCAATCAATATTAACACCTCCTCATCCTCGGTCTTCCCTATTAATTTCAGCGTTTTATTTCTGATAACATCCGCTATTGAAGTTGATGATAACTCCATTAAGCCCATCACTTTTCTAGTGTCTCAATTCCTTGTTCCTCTAGCTTCTCTGTTTCCTCCACTTCAACTTCTTCTTCTTCTTTTGTAAGGATTATCATTTGGAGCTACCTATTCTTACATTCATGGTTAGGCCTAACTCTTATTACATTTGAAGCATAGCCCCATCCATCTCCCTTCTTCGGTTTATCTTAGCTTGAGATAATTTCCTTCTTCCATTATTATCGCTACTGCTACTTGTAGTAGTAATAATTGGAATATTAATTTTGTTGCTCACAACTTTAATCATCCCCCCTTCTATTCTCAGAGTCCTTGCTCACCATATTACTAATACTTCAGGGGACCTCTACTGTGCTATAGAATTTTGGGAAGTTGGGTTTGATCCAACCCACTGTGGACCCATTAGCTTTTACTCCTTCAGCCTTGCTCTCCTCTCTTGCTTTGTGCAACATTAAATTCCTCCCTTTTATTTGAAATGCACAATCCATGAGTTGCTTTAGAGTCCTGGGCTGCATCAATCTGACTTCAGCCCTTATCTCCTCCTTCAATCCATTTTTAAACAGTCCCATAAGTACCTCATCAGGGACATCATGCAATGGTGCTGAATCTGTCCTTGGATTCATCCATAGTACCATCTTGTTTTAGTGCCATCAGTCTCTCATAACCATCCCCTTATTGATGGCAATGGAAGTGGTCAAGTAACTCCTTGAATTCCCTCCTAAGTTTGCACTGGTGTTTTGGTTTCCAGCCACTAAAACTAATCCAGTGCTCTCCCTTCAAGGCTGACAGTTGCTGCATCCAATTTCTCATCCTCAGATACTCCATTAACAGAAAAATAACACTCCACCTTAAATAGCCACCCAATTGGATTCTCTCCAGAGACAATAGTGAGCTCTAAATGCTGAAGCTTACTTCGATCTCTTTCCCCCACTACTTCGACTTTGTGTGTCCCATTATCAGGCCACAACGTGGCCCCTTCTTGTTTTCTTGCCATTTCGGTCTCCTCTGTCCCCTTCACAGCCTCCTTCGACCCCATCAGTTTTTCTTTCTCTTGTTGGCCGTGGGTCTCTCTTGATTTCTAGATCCACGCAAAGCATGAAGCTCAACTAATTGGTCTTTGAGATCCATGAGCACAAGTTGCATTGTTGACAACATCTCCTTCACTTCCCCATGGCTCTTTTGGAACTCTCCTACCACCCTTTCTATTGACTCTAGCCATGTCTCCATTCTTGTACTGAACATGCCGCGAATCGATGTGCTTTGATACCAAAAATGATGGAAACTCCCAACTCTAATTTTATTTATGAAAGTAGAATTCCACTTCCCTTCCTTTGGCTAGGGAAGAAAGAGGAAATTCACCATTATAGAACTGAAGATGAAACAGAAAAAAGAAGAAAAGAGTCTCCTGGCTTTTGAGAGGCCAGGTCTCTCCAAGAAGGTTCTGCCAAAATTCATTCATCCACTCCCATACGAATTCACCAACTTAAACCTCAGCCCCACAGCTCAATCATCATACACAACACAACAACGTTAGTTAGTCTCATCTAATTTCCTATTCTGCCTAGGCTCTGTCACCTCACCACTTGTGGTCTTATCTTTTCTTTCCTAAACTCCTCCCCATTTCCTACCCAGTATACCTTTGTTTTCTCTTCTTTTATAAACCTGGCCTGTTTCTACAATGGGCCCATCAGAAAGTAAAATAAAAGAGTTTTATTGGGTGAATGATTGTGGGTAGAGGAGAGAAAAATTCAAAGAGATAAGGAAGATAAGATACTAAGTAGGAGAAACATTAGTAGGGGAAATTGAGGGGGGAAAAAGGATGTTTGTAATGCTATATATTTTTTAATCTTACCTCAACAATTTATTTTGTAAAAATGGTTTAGATTTGTGCACTTCACCCTCTAAAGTGCAACCTGCCATTTAGAGGATCCTGATCCTTTATTGTATATTACTCCCCCTCCAGATACCGCCCTCTACTTGTTTGCACTTCAGTAAACTTTGCTGCTGCATTGGAAATTCTATGTTAAAAGATGTTGAATTGCTAGGGTGCTGGTTCTTGGTCATTAGAATATAACCTATATGTGCTGGATGTGTCTTTTCTCTGTTCTGGTTTTGTAGGTATTTTCAGTTTTGCTTAAAACATGTTGCATTGTATGGAAAAGAGGAAGACTATGGAGAGAACAATGAGTTTTGTGTAATTTCTTATAAATAAGGAGCTAAAGAAGTGAGAGAAACGAAATCATCAGTGTCATACCCTAATAAATGAAAGTGAATGGTGAATCCACCTCTCCATCCTCCCTCCCACCACCCCCTCCCCCTGTGAAATTAGCTTTATACCTACCTAATAAAAAACTTAGTTTGGTTTAATGATTCATGTTTTGGTGATCTAGGGTTTAACAAGCAGTGTGAGGACATAAGTATGGATTAATCTGGATGAGTTTGGAATTTAGGATTTTTTTTTTTTTTTTAATTTCAATAACAATTTCCTGACTCCTGAATAGGGTGTTTGATCCCAGAATTAGTATTGTTGGCCTTTATATATACATAAGGATTGTTATTGACTTTATCTTTCTGCTGTTGTTGGGATAATGCTAAAAATATTTCTACTTGGTTAGATCATTTAAAAAAAAATTTTTCCTTGTCTCTCTACATCTTCCTCTTCTCCCATCAAAACATTCTCACGTCCTACTTAATTTTTGTTTCAGTGGAACCCTAGAGATAAATTGTTCTAAGGAAATCAAAATTCAGGGAATAATTGGACCTTGCACATCATTGGAAAAGGTTGGATCA
The DNA here is from genome assembly GCA_032878935.1 of Erythrophleum fordii. NCBI lineage: Eukaryota > Viridiplantae > Streptophyta > Magnoliopsida > Fabales > Fabaceae > Erythrophleum > Erythrophleum fordii. The sequence goes on along the minus strand of JAVQMF010000054.1, from coordinate 20,890,648 downwards.
ATTAATTTGAAACCTTTAATTTCCTGTTGCTTAATGACAGTTTAATAAGAGTTTTGTTGGGTCTACGGAAATAAGATCATTTAGAACTTTCCTGGAGTTTGATGGTGCTTAACGCATACTGCAGAAAGGACCTTCTGTTGCTGATACTATCATAGGAGAGGGGAACACAACAGCATGGAAAATGTGTGGCGTTGACAAGAGTACATGTCTGACAGTGATGTTTGATCTTTCAACAACTGATCGTTCAAACACTACAGGAGCTGTCAATCCCCAGTTATACCTGCAGTTCCTGACAAGGTAAGCTTGGAGGACATATACTAACAGTTTACATTAATTAGAAATACAGCTGTGTGCCTCTTTTCTCATTCTTACTAGGCATCAAATATCAATGGGTCACCTTCTGATTGCAGTTACCAGGCCCCAGATGGTCAATTAGTTCTTCGTGTTACAACAGTAACTAGAAGATGGGTAGATAGTGCTGTTAGCTCTGAGGTAGTTTTGAGTTTCTTTTTTCTTGTATCTGGATTTTCAATGGTTGGATCCTTTTGGTTTATCATAATTTTAAGAGGCTTCAATGACTTGATGTTTATCTATTGCTGTCAATCTTGGTTGTCAAATTTTGTGTTCATATGCATGCATAAATTCCTTTCATTTTTTTCAAGCGCCACCCCCCCCCCCCCCCCCGGCCCAAAAAAAAAAACCAAAAAAAATAAAGTTCTTTCATTTTTGTTATGCATACATAAGTAATAAACTGAAAAGCTACATTATTAGTGTTTCTTTTCCTTAAAACCTAAGTTATAAATTGTTCATTGAATATGCATTTTCTTATTACTCTCATTTAAAAAAGTTGGCCTGTTTGGTCCCTGCAAGCTATCTTACTATTGTAACATGCTGAGTCTCACTTGTCCAAAAGTTGGGAGGATTCTAAATATATTGGGGAGGCCATGTTGGTATTTAACTAAAATGGTTTATGTAAACTACAATTAGATGCATACAAGGTACACATCATATCAAAACCAAGTCCATGCAACCAAACCCCCTCCTCCTGCTGCCCAAAGAGAAAGGGGGGGTTTGGGAGGATTAAAGGTTGGGCACATGCATATGTGTTGGAATCTATTGAAGTGCCTGTTTCATTCCTCTAAGTGCATTGAAGAAGGATTTTCTCTATGGTTTTCCTTTCTGTCTTACCTCTATTTCTTTGTTAAATATTTATTTTCATTGTTTTCCTTTCAATTTAAGACAGGTTTTTCATTGTTTCCTTGGGGATCTAACTGTTGCTTGTGCTAAAATAGATGCTATTGAATGCTTGGCTCATCTATGGCACATCATTTGTCTTCAATTACTTGATATTTCTCCAGATGGTCATTTGTTTACTGGTTTTATCTCATTTGCTGTTATAAAGATTTTAGTTTATACAAAGAAAATATTAATGTTGGGTTTCTCTTTTATCTACCTATCATTGGTGGGCGCTGGGCTGTTGTATTTTTTTTTCCATCATCTCAATTCATATATGAATAATGTGTTTGCTAAAGAAGAATATATCTGCTGTTCAGGAATTGGTACAAGGATTCGATCAAGAAACTGCTGCTGTTGTGATGGCTAGACTTGCTTCTTTGAAAATGGAGACAGAGGTACATCATAAGTTGTGTTGTCATATATTGATCTCTTTGGTTGTGTTTGGTTGCTGGAATGCCACCCCAAGGAATGGAAAATCTGCTGACATTCCAATGATAGCATGCCTTTGGTTAGAAGGAAGGCAGCAAAAAGCTTTCCATGGATGGGACAGCTTTCCTCCATACGACGGAAATCACATTCATCCCATTCTGTGAAGGAAATGTCTACTGTATACTGGAATGCAATATGTTAAAGCCAAAATATTCCTTAAAAATATATTTTTTATAATTATTATTTATTTATAAAGTTATTTTATTCCTTTTAATAACATAACTTTATATTTCTATCTTATTTTAAATCTAACCAAATAAAAAAATTATAATATTTTTATTTCTTTCCTTATCATACCAAACACGTTTTATACATCATAATATTCTTTCCATTCCTTTCCACTCTTTTCTATTCTTTCCATTCCATTTAATTCTTACAACCAAACGGACTCTTTGATTTCCTAAATTACATTTAATCATTTGTTGCTCCACTGTTGGGAATTATCTTGTAGAGTTTCAATAAGTTCTATCCTCATTTACAAACTGGTGATTGTTGGGAGTTTCAGGTCAAAAATAAGATTGGGAGAAGGGGTTTGATAGCATTGATGTTTATGTAAATTATGCTTGTTTAACCTTTCACTAGTGGGACCAAGTGTTGATGGAATGGCATATTAAATGTTATTTGTTATGTCATCTGAGACTTTAAATTTGTCTTTTTTCTCTGCAATGCTAACTACCCTATTTATTTGAGAGCAGTGTATGTTAATTTAATATCATTTTGCTTGTAATCTGCTGCAAATAACAAATTTTTTACGCCCTTGTTGGACATGTCATACTTACAACCAAGTTTCCTAGCTGAGCATCAATTTTTGTTTGATCAGGAAACATTTGATGCCACACGCTGGTTAGATCGATTCCTCATTCGTCTCTGTTCTAAATTTGGTGACTATCGCAAGGATGATCCATCATCTTTTACGTTGAATCCCTCATTCTCATTGTTCCCTCAGTTTATGTTCAATCTGCGACGGTCACAATTTGTGCAGGTACTATTTCTTGTGATTATTTTCTTATCCTGCCTTTCAGAGTTAAACTGTGTGATATGTGGATGATGAAATTTGTTGGCAGGTTTTTAACAACAGTCCAGATGAGACTGCCTACTTCCGCATGTTGTTGAACAGGGAAAATATAACTAATGCTGCTGTTATGATTCAACCATCTCTAATATCATATTCATTTAATTCAATACCTGCACCAGCATTGTTGGATGTGGCTTCCATTGCCGCTGACCGGATACTGTTGCTAGATTCATATGTTAGTGTTGTCATTTTTCATGGGATGACTATAGCTCAATGGCGCAACTTGGGATACCAGAACCAACCTGAACACCAAGTATGTGCCTGGACATGTCCTGCTGACGAAACAATCATCATATACAAATTCTTCTCACAAAGTGATGTTTAATTAATTAGATACTTAAATACAATCTTTTAATTGGGAGTATTAGTGAATTACTCTATCTATGATGGAAGTTGGTGTTTTGTGCAGAGCTTTATTTTATGTATGGTTAGTATTCAGCTTGCATGTGTCAGTGTTTTGTTCCCTTTTTCCCTAATAGCTTTATTGTAAATCACAGGCATTTGCACAATTACTACAAGCTCCACGGGATGATGCTCAACTGATCATTAGAGATCGTTTCCCTGTCCCTAGATTGGTTGTGTGCGATCAACATGGTTCCCAGGTCAGTGTGTACCAAGATCAGTTTGAGCACTATTGCTCTTCTTTACTGGTCATCTGCAACTTGAAAGATGATGTTTGAAACATTCCTTACCCTTCCACATTTTTGTTTGATGACTGACCGATGTTCTCCCTGTGGGGAAATTTTTCAATGGATTTTTCTTCATGAATCTTATTGGGGTGTCATTGATGCTGAACAGGCTAGATTTTTATTAGCAAAGCTGAACCCCTCTGCAACTTACAACAACGCTCATGAGATGGCTGCTGGTTCAGATGTAATCTTTACTGACGATGTGAGCCTTCAAGTCTTCTTTGAGCATCTTCAAAGGCTGGCAGTCCAATCTTGAGAGCAGATGATAGTATAGACTGACACTGTTTATAGGCTTTGGACTTAAGTTAGGAAAATTCGCCAAGGGTGAGTCCTGCATTGTGCTGTCCCATTCAGTTATTTTCCTTTCTTTCCTTCTGTTCTTAAAGAAAGGATCGGAGCCGATTCCAATCTAAGAATAAGGAAAGAAAATCTGAAACGCGATTCTTTGGGGTTCTGGTTGGGGTTGTTCCATCGAGATAATAAAGGTTTCAAAAGTATGTCAGTCTTGGGTAATTTGGGAAGAAAGGGTGACGAAAATGTAAGTTGGGGTGTCCTGCGTCAGCAGCTTAGTAAATGAGGGAGATAGTTTTTGTCGCATTTTTTTCCCCTTTTCTTGTTGCTTCCCAGATCTAAATTTTGGGTTCTCTATCTGGATTAATTTATATAGTTGGTTTTACATGCTTCCTGGGTTGCATAGTTAATTGTTTGAGTCATTTGTAGGAGTTTGGTATTAGTTCCTCTCTTAAAGAAGTTTTGTATATGTTGAAGTGGTATCAAATCTGGCCTGAAATGGATATTTTTAAGTGGTTCTTTTATCCCTTAATGTGAAGGTTTACTTGCATTTAGGTCCTAGCTTTATAAAATGGCAATAAGGATATGTTACTTCAATATTATTTGGTAAGGGCTCCAGTGGTCCCTTTTCGATCCTTCTGAAATTATTAAGGGAGAATTATAATAAAGGATCCAAAAATGAAGAAAATTATTTTTAAGATCCATTATTATTTGTTTTAGGATGATTATCATTGAATTTAGCAATTAATCGTTGAATTTAGTGATAAAGGTCTTTAAAAATGATTTTTTTTTTATTTTTTGGCCTTTGAACATAATTTTTTCAATTATTAAAGCATTTAGGGCTTGATTTGGAATTTTAAAGAATGGGGGGTGGAAGAGATGGCCATTAGTCATTGGTAGACAAACGGTTATGACAAACTCATTTCATTGTCTAGAAGTTATAAGAAGAAATGGATAACCTATTCTTTTATTAGATGTTGCAATGTCATTAGTGAAGATAGGTGGGTTCGAAGGATGAAAATGTTTAATATTTATTTCAATTAAATGAATAGAAAATATAGATGAAAAGCATAGTGGAGACAGTTAAAAATATTTAATTCTGAAGGATCTATCTTATTCCAAACCCTAGTTTGGAGGGTTTGGAAAACGGTGTGTGAAGTAAAACTAGGGTGGAGTTCAGCCCATTCTTAACTCATTACCTTCTAAGTATCCAAGCAGTAGTTTAGACATTTATCCCACTTCGCCCCTACGTCATCTATCCAACAACAAGGGAATCTTCATGATTACATAAAGCTGTAAACTCTGTAATATTTTTGATGACATGTTTTTATAATGAGGAACCCCTCATTTTCGTATTAAGCACAACAATAGGAAAAAAAGATAATGTGCTTTTTTTTTATTTTTGTTATTAAAATTTTCAGTTAAAATATAATAATTGTATAACATGACAAAATAATAATATATTTTATGGATAAGTTTATGATTTTTTTAATTAAACTTGTTATGTTTTAATTTAAAAATTATATATTTATTATATTTTAATTAAAAAATTTAATAATAAAAATATAGAAAAATGTATTTAATTCTTTTTCTCTTAATCTTTGCCTTCGCTTTACCAATGTATGGTGGGGTTGATGACACGTGTGATTGGCGAACAACTAAGGTGTCAAATGGATCAACCATTTCAAATGAATTTCCTACCAATTAAAATAGTGCATTATATGGGTAAATACATATGATTAAAAATTTTCCTTTTATGATTCTAAAATTTACATATTTTTTTTCTAAAACATTAATTTTTAAATTTTTCGATTTGATGTTAGTAATTTGCAAAGTTTACATATTTATCCACGTGAGCATTTTTTTTTTCAACGAATCTAAAGGAAAATCTCTTTTTACAAGGAAATAATAGTAATCTGTGGAGAAAATGATTACGAAGGATCATGAAATTAAATTATTTATTTAAAAGGATTTCAAATTTTAAAATTATTTAAAGAATTTAAGGACTTCATATTTTGGGTATCTAGATAAAAATGTATAAAACTTGATAGTAATATAAGTAAAAATGACAATTCTTAAAAGATGTAATGATAACAATATAACATTGTAACTAATAGATGTAATATAACATTGCAGAGCTAAGGTGATAATATACATAAAACTTAGTAGTAATATAAATAAATTTTACAATTTAGGGTTCTGTGCACTTTTATAAATATCTCAAATAAAAAATTGTGTGTGTGTGTAAAAAAGCTACTGGATGACAGGAAAGGAAAATTTTATTATTTATAAGCTCATCACTCTCTCCTCTTTGTTTATTTATTTATGCCTTTTAATTTAAAGGTAATTTTCTTGCCATTTAAAATTTATGTATTTTTATGCGACACTGATGTATGAAATGCACTCCACAAACTCTTGAATAAATATCTCCTTCCCAATGGCCATATTTGGGTGCTATAGTTTTCAATTTTTTTCAATAACAATTTTCTCTCTATCATTAGGTGAATATTATGCAGCCTTCCTTGCCCTTCTTAATTGCCTTTGGACTCTTCCAGTTGCAACAAGACTAGATCACTAGTAAATATCTAACATCTCTGCCCTAAGTGGATTTATAAGGTTATATAAGTTTTAGTCTAACAATGTCTTTCTATTTAGTATAAATAAATATACCCAGTTAGCTAGATGATATGGCAACAATAAATAATGATAATAATTGTAAAATATAATTTTATTTATTATAAATTTTAATAATTTAAAAATGAATAAACTATAATAATAATTTATTTAGCTTCCTTTGATAAAAATAAATAAAAATTTTGAATTTTATCATTCAATATTTTAATAAACATAATCATTAAATTCTTCTACCTGAATTTTATAATTAGGAAGAAATAATGATAAAAACACTTAATGGAATAATAATTAATTTAACATAAGTAAAAAATTATTAAATATTTAAACATTATTAGTTGTAAAACGAACTTATTCTTTTTCATTTCGAGTATCAGCACCTTTTTATTTTCTTAATTGTCTTCTTCCACTCTTTCTTCATCTTGTAAAGCATCCTCAACGTCGTTGACCTCTTGTAATTGTCCATCAAGGTCTTGTATGATAATTGCTTAAGACGTCATTATCCATTGCACCAAAACAAGATTTGTCATCCCAGACTTTTTTCTTCAGCAAAGAAAACAGACTAGTGTCAAATTTATAAATTAAAGTTTGAATTAATGTTAATATGAAATTAATTGTGGAATTGTTTTGAGTACTCATTTACACTTGAACCATTAAAAGAATGAGTTAATATTTTAACCTTGTGAATAGGCTTATCCACTCCCCATTAGTTAGCAAAAGAAGATGTTTTATAAATTATCATAACCATTCTGATTACTTTCGCTTACAGGTAATTATGCAATCCAAAATCTTGACCTATCTTCTACTCTGCATCCCTACCTGCGGTAACAATTAGACAACTTTTAATGTTGCAAACTCTTAACATCTGAAATTTCTTGGCCCCCATTACTCTGATTATTTTTCTCCAGTTGCAGGCCATACATTTATAGACTAAATAAAAGAGAACCAAATTGAAACTCTACCTAGAGTGGAATTTCAAGTAGAATAACTGAAATTAGGTTCAAATGACAAATTAAAACCTATTCATAGATGCCGCCGAAAGAACAAAAAAAATCTCCAGAGTAGCTTTCTGCTGTTATCACAAGTAGATATGGAGAAGCACCTTATGAATGACGACGAATGGAGGATAAGTCAAAATTTTGTATTGGGTATAATACATCAATTACCTGTAAGCGAAAGTAAACAAGAGCATTATTATTCAACGCAAATTCTGGTCAGAATGCATTCAAGGTAAGCGAGCAAAACCTCTCCTCTAAGCACACACCCACTATGAGTGGTACACTTCCAGCCGTTCATAATTATTTATTTCCTTCACTATGGTGTTGCAATGCCAGAGAAAATTTGCCAAATCAAACATTCTAAAGTATTGAAAAAAAAAAAAGTGTCAGATTTGAATCTAGATAAAAAATATATAACCAAATTGAAATTTCATTTTCTTTTTTCTCCATTCTCCTGAATCCAAACATCCGCTAAGGCACCTACAAAGAAGACTATAAAACAGAATTAGATGATTATTATGTAGAAGCATCTTCCAGACAGTGACCCCTGTAAGCCACCAATAAAGCCTCCGCATCATCTTTAAACTGTGAAATATACCCCATCAAGAATATCTCCTCCGGCAATCGTAACACTTCAACAAAACATGGATTCTTCTTAAGTACATTTTTTGACATTAGCACCTGCAAAACTCTATCGAGGAATCACCCTGTTCTCCATGCTAAACATCAAAATCGTCGGGTTATGAACCAGCGCTGACTTAGGCAACTTAATTGTATCCAAGAAGAATTCAATTCCAAACTTAACTTTCTTCTCAGATGTTCGAATCAAAAGTGGAGCTCTTCTGAACATTTGCATGCTCTCATCTTTGGAAAACCCATAACTCTGAAGCAACTCCAACTTCCTTTTAAACGTTTCCATGCTCACACCACCGATTGACTGTACGGCATAGACCAACATTCTAGAGTTTATGCGGAAACCCATGTTTACAGCTTGTGAAACAACGTTTCGAAGCAAAGACTCCGATGCAGTTAAAAGCCAAGTCTTTTGTTTAAGTAACAGTGAGAGCTGAGACCCAACGATCCCACAACTCTCAAAGAAGGCAACATTGCGCAAAACTTTTCGGTACTTTGGAAGTATCCAGGCCCCAGATCTGTGCAACTCGTTAATAAAATGTTTCTCACTATAGGAAATTTTCCTGATAGTCTCCACAGAGGGGACCAATGTTTTATTCAAACTATAATTTAAAAGATTTGAATTCTTGGAGAGAAGCTTGGTCAACTTAGAACCCTCAAAACCCTGTAGCTGAAAGTACTCAATTTTTGGCTTCAGGGTTTTATCAACATCTGAAAACAGTATTTGGGGGCTTTGACAAATCATAGATTGAATTTGGGCTTTGGAAAATCCAATTTGTTTTAAAAAATCTAGTACAAACAAGGGTTTTTGAGGGCACGTAGCCTGAGAAACTCGTTTTGAGATAAAGATGGACTGATTTTTGGAGAATTTGAAGTTGGTACTTAGGTAATTAAGGATGGAAGTGTGCTCCTTTAAGGCTTGATTTAGTGAAGAAACAGTAGAGAACAAATAAAGAAAAGATCTGGAAGTGATAGAGGACGAATTATTCAGAGAATATGAAACGGTGGGGTATAATTTAAGAAATTGCATTGCTCAACTAGAAGTCTGACTGTTAAAATCTTCTGCTTCAAAGAGACATCAGACCACACAACAAGACTAAAGATGGAGCTTTTAGGTTGTTCCCTTTCCAGGATGGCTGCTGATGAAACTAACTGACTAACTACCACTGGAGCTGTCCATAAAAGGGGTCATTCATACTACTAAATGATTCTTAAATTTTTGCTTTCATACTGATGCTTCCTTTTGACTTGGCAATTGTCATTGTCTCCTGTGGGACATTCAAGTAAACATAAGCGTTTATATGATGAACTAGCAAGATATATCACAATTTCTAAAACAGCTTTAAGCGTAGAAACATATATTTTAAGACCCTTTCAACATTTCAAATGCCCACAAAGCCAAGATACAGTATTATAGTTAAACTGCATCTACAGAAAGCAAAAACCAAGCATACCACTATTAAAAACCACAAAATAATCCATACCAAAGGCATAGCATAACTCTCTTAAATGGGATCATTTTTAACAGAAAAACAAGGATCATATCATATCATAATAAACTAACAAAACCTCTACCAAGTAAACAACAGCAGTTACCGAATACGCATATCAAATTGACAACTCTGAATCAAACAAATTGAGTCATTGCAGGATCACCATAAGGCAGGATGTTGTACATGTACCCAATTTATTGTTATTATGGAGCCAAATGAATCAAAGTCTGCCTAATACCAAGATAGACATGCAGAAAGGATGGAGCTTCCAACTAGCAGAACTAGGGCACTGCATGGGTCTGGTTCATTGGAATTCTCATCTCCACCCACACAAGTTGTGCTGGTTGGGTCTGAGTTTGAATGGAAATGTTTCAAAACAACCTGACCTGGGCATAATGGTTGAGGTTTTAGCTGCATGATCAGCATTGAAACTAACACAGCTGAGATACAAAATAGTGGGTTTAAGGTTCTAGAATTCCATTATTAAAAAAAATTAATAATTGTGCTAGACAGTTCAAATGCAAGTCCATTCTCATGAATTACCACTTATTATTGAGCAATTAGGAAATTCTGAACCCAACTTCCTCAAGCAATGCAGTAACAAGAAAACTAATATAATCATTCTAACCTCCGGCTGTCAATTAAAACCAGTTAATCAGTTCAGAAGCCTGAGTGTCCAAAATATATAACAATTCAATCTGAAAACGCCACCCATATGTCCAAAAGTATACCAAATCAATTTGAAGAACGAAAAAAGCTCCAAACTTTGCGACAGATTTTGTCTTTGGAAAGCTCTGAAGGGCAAAGCTTCAAACTGGAGGCTAATGCCTAGTTGTCAAACTCGCAAGTTTAAGAAAACTCATGAAGGGAGGGAAGCTTGACATATAAACTAATAAATAGCCATGAAATTATATACTCCTATTGATTCATAAAAAATACTTAATATACAAAATAAAGTAAGAAAAATGAATTATCAACTCAAAACAATGATATAACAAGCAAACAGCATTTCACTCTATTTGACCAATACCCACAATATGTGAATGCAACCAATATCAGAGAACCAAAATTCTCAAACACACTTATCACTAAGTAAACCACACCCTTGAGGGGTCAGAAGCAAGAATGGGGAAAATCTCATTACTTAACATGCACAAACCCTCGCATCTCATTCTATTTCATCCTCACCCACAATGAAAACCCAAAATCAAAGAACCCATAGCTTATGAACCAAAATCACAGAATCCATAGCTTACGGACCAAAATCACAGAATCCATAGCTTATCCAAAAGGGAAACTAATATTCACACTGAGAAAAAAGAAAAAGAAAACACAAATAGCAGCACCCGTAATCAGCAACCAGAGTGAGAAGAAAATTATCGAAACTAGAAAAAAGCGGTTCAAATGGTTACCTCTCTCTCTCTCTATTGGGCTTTTGCCCACCGTTTCCCTGTGATGTGAGAGTGAGTGCGTGAGCTGAGAAGGTGTGAAGACTGAAGAGAAGAGTGCTAGCCGAATTGAGGGCAGGGGAAGATCCAGATGCCCAGTGAATGATGGGTTAATTTGGACTACCCCCATTACAAACTGACATTTTAGTCCAAAAAGTTATTTTATTATTATTTTTTATTTTCTCTCTCTATAAAATTAAAAACAAAAGTAAAAGCAAATTTTGAAACTCTTTTTAAATTTGGTCTTTAAATTTTTAGGTTTGGTGATTAAAACTATATTTAAAACAACAAACCGATTTTTATATATTATTATTATTATTATTATTATTATTGTGTATTGTTGAAAATAATTTTATTGTTAGTAAAGGATTAATGAGGGAACATCGAAACAATTTTCGATTTACACAGTGAAAGGATGCCCTCATAGTAACCTTGATATATAGCAAAGCATACCCCCTTACAATTTCCTTACTATATTCCCTCGTAATATCCTTGCAAAATAGCAAGGGTTACTCTCTCCAATATCCTTGCAGAATAACGAGGGATATTATGGAGTTAACTAAAAATTTACAACCAATTTGACAAGTGTTGTAAATGTTATTATTTAGATGTCTATAATCTTTAAAAAATAGCCTTTTAGAATTTTTTTATATTTAATAGTATATACTTGATAACCATTAAATAATTTATATTTTATAAATATGTAGATTAATTTTTTTTATTTATGTTATTATAGCTCTTAAGTTGATGTTTATGATTTGAGGCTTATAAATAGAAATTCTATACTAAGTATGTGATAGCCTAAGTGAATAAGAAGTATTCTTTCATTTCTCTTCTCAATTTTCTTTTGTTTTATTTCTTATATTTTTATTAGTTTTACAACACATTATCAACACAATTTTGTTCTAAGTTCTTGACTCAAATCAAATTGTTCCTTTCTCCTTTGATTTAAGGCAATTCTTCTCTTTAGACCACCATCTTATCAAATTATTATATTTATTATATAAATAATTTATTATAATTAATTTCATTTGAGTATGTTTAGTTTTATAAATATTATGGATTATGCGTGTATTTTGGCAAATGATTTGTCTACAATTTTGCAAATATATGGTTATGCATCCATTTGATGGTATCCATTATTAAATTGTTATCAATTTTCTTTACAAAGTTACTAATATTTAGTTCATAGGAATTATTTTGGTGTTTTAGATTAATATTATTAGATTATAAACAAATCGTAAAAACTAGTTTTATATTATTATACATACTTGTTATTAAGATTTTATTCAATATCTAAAGTTATCTAGAATTGATTTTAATTACTATTATTGTTTTATATTAGCTTGATTCATATCAAATCTAACCAAACTCAAGTTTGTAATCCTTGATATAATAAGCAAAAATTATTTATATTGAGTGCTAGTTGCTAACATTCATCTAGATGTTAAGAGGTTAAACAATATAATTTTATCAAAAAATAAAACATTTAATCAAGACAAGACAATGAGCAATAATTTTTCTTCATTGTCATCACTATTAAAAAAATGAAGAGTTAACTATAGTTACTTAACTACATTTAAGTATACTACAATTAATGCAAGTCCTAACTGCAATTTTATATAACTGTGGTCATACCAATTAAATGGATATATGTACACAGCCCTCCTGTGCCTATAGGATGTTTGAAGAAACGCCATAATGAAGAAATGTCCACTTCACTCCACTCAAAGAATACTAGTTAGCAATAAAGGAATTTATTTTCAAATTTGAGTTGCAATAAAGGAATATTCAGTTATTCAATTATTAGAGTTAAATTGATTAAAAGATATATGCTATGATAGTTATAGTATTCTTAGTCCATTTTCATAACTTGGAATAAGAATATAATTTTTAACATTTTGCATGTCCTAATTTTTTTTTTACATTGTTACATATGAGAATATAATGGCATTATTATTACCACTTACTAGATATTAGCATTGGGTTGAAATTTTGCTTGAAAATTTTCTTCTCCATGATAATTTTTGCTTTATGTTTTGTCTATTCTCCTTCACAGGATCTGATTCATATACAAGAAACTTTCCTCTTCCTTTTGATTCTTTGTTTTATCTAGCAAGGGACGAAAAAAATCCCATTTTCATGTAGGTTTGTCAACATCCTACTTTCCTTTTGCCATTATTTCACCATAGCATCAAAAGACTTTGTTGTGCGCTGTTAGATTTTTAATTAGTTTCTGTTTGGTTTCTTATTTTTTTAATATGCCAAGATACATATCGAAAATAAACATTGAGTTCGATTTTTTGCAAATTGCCATGTGTAAAATGAGTTAGTGCTGAATGTTCATATATCTAGTTATTCCATTGGCTTTATTTGAATTACCCCTTAGGCTTTATCTTTATGCAAGTGGTTTATGAATGAATTCACAATTGTAATTATGTGAATGGAAGGATTGCTACTGTCACAAGTTTTGGACATGCATTGCCACAACTATGCCTTTTAGCTAATTTATCATATGTGAAGCAATTAAACAGAATGTTTTGTATAGATATAGATTGTGACTTTAGTTAATCTATCATATAAATCACTGCTAACAATATTGTCTTTGTACTGTTGAAGGAAATAATCGTTAGCTTGAATAAAATAAAGGGCATGGAAGAACCTAAAGAGTTTTAGATGTTCCATCAAGAGGCAATTTAGTGGGACAAGTGAGAAATTCCAAGTTCCAACTTTAGGATGTCCTAATTGTCAACAAATTTGGCGGTTAGGATGAGCTAATAATGTAATAATTGTTTATTGCCATAACATTTTTGTTTTTGGACCAGGATGAATTTAGTATAAAAGTGTATAAAGTACAGAAGCTGGCCCCATTCCATTCTTTGTTGGCTTGGGAGTTTATTTAAAACTAGAGACGAGGAGAATGAGGAGGGATAAGGTGAATGTCTGCTTAGAGTTCAATACCTATGATATTATTGGTGTTGGCTTGCATACTTTTCGTAACTTGCAATTTTGATTACATGCATAAGTAGCATAACCGAAAAGAGATACAAACATATAAATATTTTTATGAAATAGAACTTTAGAATAATATTATTTTAGAATGGGTATTTTGTTTTGTATGATCTTCACTTTCTTCATCCAGATCCTTGATAGGTAGCACAAGAATTGGTTGGTGTATTGTGTTGCCACTTGGTCAGCTCGGTATTTTGGTAATTTTACTTATTTTTCTTTTTTATTTCTATGTGATATGTATAGATCTAGAATGGATTCTAAAGAGAAAGAAGGTATTTAGTCCTTTTAATTGAAGTTTTTCGAGCTTAGCTTGTGGATATTTGTAGCCAAAATTTTGTATGTAACTTAAATTCCTTGGCTATAGATAGGGGGAAAATATTTATAACCAAGGATTTTTTTTTTTTTTTAAGTTTTAGCCTAAAACCATTGCTAAAACCTACATAGTATTCCGTGATTTAAACGTGATTCCTTTCTGTAATACCTATGGTTAATCAAAACTGTAATTAAACCTTTTGTTTCAAATGTAACTACAATTTTGGAAACCATAGTTAAAGGTTTTAATAGCAATTTAAACTATGGCTAAAATGCAAAAAAAATAGTAAAGACATCATTTTTTTGTAGTTAAAAAGAGGAATATCTAATAATAAAAGATTTATTTGAATTATGGAACAATTTGAAAGAATGTTATAACCATCAGAAAATAATAATATTATTTAAAGTTTGTTATGATTAGACACATTTACAGTTATAAGATTTAAAATTGTAAGCAAGTATAATTTAGTAGTTTTTAAATTTAGTTCTCATTTAAAATTATATGGAGAAAAGATAACTGAGGAGGACTTATTAGAAAAAACCTTTTCAACTTTTTATGCTTTAAATGTGCTCATACAACAGCAATATCATGAAAAAGGTTTCAAAAAATATTCTAAATTAATTTCATGCTTTCTTGTAATTAAGCAAAATAACGTGTTATTGATAAAAGTCTATGAAATTCATCCCATTGGAAATGTTGCATTCCTTGAAATGAATGCAACAATACATAATAATTATTGTGATTGCAATTGTTGTCAAAGTTGTGGTCGCAAATGTGGACATGGTAGGGAACACAATAATTACTTTTATCATGGTAATAATAATGATAATCCCAACCACCGAAAGAGGAATAATAATGAAGGATAGAAAAAAGATAAAGGTGGTTAGTATAATCCTTTAAAGAGTGTAGAAAATCTATGTTTATTAGTGTGGTATGAAAGGATAATGGTCATGTTCCTATTGTACATCTAAGCATCTTATGAAGCTTTATCAAGTCTCTATCAAAAGGAAGGAGAATGATGTGGAAACAAATTTGACTTATGTAAATGATCATGTTAAGGTGGACTTTGCATACAAGGATGATAACCCTAATGGCTTTGATGATATAGCGCATTTGGATGTAGTAAACTTCTTCAAGAATCATGATTAAATGACTGGGGATGGAAATGATAAGAATATTTGAAGTTATGTTTTTATGTTATTTGTTTTTTATGTGTTTTCTTGAATATATTTTTCATATATTTTATGTATGAGTGTATCATCTCTTAATGTGTTTTGTTTCTTTTAATGAAAAATAAAGATATTACCCTTTCTTTTTTCAGGTATAATATCTATAACAAAAACATGTCTTGTAGATAGTGAGAACACATACAACACTAAAAGATAATTTTTTTTTAATCTAATAATAAGTGATATGAACGCCAATAATATGAGGTCATACAAAAGTAATTGAAGATTGTGGAAAAGTTATTATATTATTATATGGAAGGATAGAATATATTATTAATGACACATTATTTATTATTGAGCCCTAAAGAAAAGTATTAAACTTCAAAGATATTCACCACAATGAATATCATATTGAGATTGCAACGAGAAAAATATTAAATATCTACATATCATAGCTTTGTATTAGGAAAGAAATATATTTTGAAAAAATTGTCAATCTTGTCTTATCATTTGTATTATAAAAATATCTAATCTAAATATATTTATTATTTGGCATGATCGATTGATTCATTTCGGATCAATTATGATGCAAAAAATTATTAAAAATTCACATGAATATCCATTAAAAAAAATTAAAAATTCTTCAATTTAAAAAATTATCATATGATACTTGTTCTTGAATTAAATTAATTACTAAACCATCCCTAGCTAAAGTTAGGATTAAATCTATTGCATTTCTAAAACATATCTAAGATAATATATGTAGGCTCATTCATCCACCATGTGGGCCATTTAAATATTATATATTTTGATAGATGTATCTACAAGATAATCACATGTGTATTTATTATCAACTTGCAACCTAGTCTTGATAATGCTAGTAAGTCTACATCTCACATTTTTAATAATTATTGTATGTCAACTAAAATAGTAGTTGAAAAACCTGTTGCTCATGTTCACACACAAAATGATTTAGTAAAATTATTCATTCAACACCTCCAATTAATAGCTAGACCAATGCTTATAAGAATGAAACTTTCCATTTTAACATGAGGATATGTAATTTTACATGCAGCAACACTTTTACGTATCATGCCAACAAGCTATCATAAATTCTTTTATTTCAATTGGCTTTTAGTCAAAAGCCAAATATTTCCTATTTTAAATTTTTTGAATGTGCGGTATATGTCCCAATTGCTTCATTACAACACATAAAGGTTGGTCCTTAAAAAATGTTAGGAATATATGTTGGTTATGAGTATTCTTTTATGATTAAATATCTTGAATCATTAATTGGAAATTTATTTATAGCATGATTTGGCAATTGTCATTTTCATGAAATAGGTTTCCCAACATTAGTGGAAGATAATAAACAGTTGAAAAAAGAAATTATATGAAATGCATTATTATTATTTAATCTAGATCCTCTTTCAAAGTAATATGAACTAGAAGTTCAAAAAATAATTCATTTACAAAATTTTGCAAATCAATTACCAAATGTATTTGTTGACTTAAAGAGAGTTACCAAATCTCTCATATGTTGGTTATGAGTATTCTTTTATGATTAAATATCTTGCATCATTAATTGGCGATTTATTTATAGTATGATTTTCCAATTGCCATTATGATGAAATAACTTTTCCAACATTAGTATAATTAGTTGGAAAAAGAAATTATATGGAATGCCTTATCATTATTTAATCCAAATCCTCGTACAAAGTAGTGTAAATTAGAAGTTCAGAAAATAATACATTTACAAAATATTGAAAATCAACTACCAAATGCATTTGTTGACTTAAAGAGAGTTACCAAATTTCTTATATTAGCTAAAAATGCTCCAATCCATAATAGGACAATTAGTAGTGCAAATGAAATTAAGTCACACTTGAAATGTGGTATCAATCGACTCCATTGATAAAAATCTTAGAAAAAAAAAGGGAGAGCAAATAATTAAGATGTTGATATTGAAGAGGTAAGTATTCAAGAAAAAATCCAAGACATAACTAATCAAAAAATCCTAAAAGAGGTTCAGGTACCTGAAAATAATGAAGAGATCTTGATAAGTTATGTCACTACTAGAAAAAAGTCAAATTGAAAAGATACAATTGCTGACAATATTTTTTTCATATAATGTTGTTGTAAAAATAATAAAATAGAATATGGATCATGAACCTAAAAATGTCAAAGAATGTAGACATAGAATGGAAAAGACATAATTCAAGTAGAATTAAATTCACTTTCAAAACATAAAATTTTTGGACCTATCATATAAATAGTCGAAGGTGTAAAGCCACTTGGATTCAAATAAGTATTTGTGTGAAAATGAAATGAGAAAAATAAAGTTGTCAGATATAAAACACAACTTGTAGCATAAGGGCTTTTACATGGACTTGACATTAATTATGAAAATACATATTTTCTTCCGGAAGATGTAATCACTTTTAGATATTTTATTAGTTTGGTAGTATATGAAAAGTTTGATATGTGTAACATCTTCTTTCTAATTAGGAATTATTAGATAATATTTAAAGCATACTTAAACAATAAATAAAATTAAAGAAAAATTAGGAAATAAAGTATAGTCAAATAATAAAGATTTTAGGAGATATAAATTTATAAAGCATAAAGAAAATTTTTTAGAATTTTTTGGAATTTAATAAGAAATTCTAGGAATTAATTATAATTTCTAGTAATTATGAATTCAAATGAAATTTCAAAAAAATAATTTGGAATGCGAACATGAGAAAACTCCAAGGTTAAAAATAGCTTAAAAATATAAAAAAAAAATTAGTAGATAAAAGTTTTAAGTAAAATTTTGGAATCAAAATACAATTATTAAAAATTTTGGGCTAAAACTTGCAATTTTAGCTAGGGTTAATATAATTTTAGCCTAAGACAAAGAGAAAATTTTCTCAAGGAATGAATGCTATAAAAATTACAAGTACGAAAAGTATATTTCTTTTCATAATTAGTAACAATTTTCATCCCTAGTATTAAATAAATTATTATGAAATAACTCAAGAGATAGAGAAGAGAGGATTTAAAGAAAATATAGGATAAGAGAAATGGTTCTAAAATTTTTATTCATACCTCTCAATGCAAATGAGGTACTTATTTATAAGTACAAGTTTCTAACTCTAAAAGGTCACATTCTAAATGTAAAATAATATAAGGACATAAAGGTGAGAAGTGAATATCCAAAGAGTTACAATTTTTACAGGAGATGATCATTCTCATAAGGAATAGAATTATAACATATTTTCAATGAATTTTGGAGTTTAAGAAACTAAATGGACATCCACAATAATAGATAAATTCATAACACTCCCTCTTAAATGTCCATTGTACAAGGAATATGCCTTATTAAAACTTTATTAGAGAAACACCCAATGGAAAAAAAACCTTAGTGACGGAAAAAGAGCATACTATTCTTTGTACACTCCTCCTATTTATAATATCACTATAGATTTTTGAGCCAACGCATCTCAATTTTATATATTAATCTTTCAAATGTTGAGGTAGGTAATGCCTTGGTGAATAAGTCGACTAGATTATCATTTGAAAAAATTTATTGAATATCAATATCACAATTCTTTTGAAAATCATGAATGAAAAAGAATTTTGGTGAAATATACTTTATTCTATCTCATTTGATATATTCTTCCTTCAACTAAGCTATACATGCTGCGTTGTATTCATACAGTATAGTCAGAGTTTTCTTGCAAAAAGATAACCCACATGCCTCTGCGATATGTTGAGTTATAGATCTCAATCAAACACATTCTCGACTTACTTCATGAACTGCTATAATTTCTATATGATTCAAGGAAGTGGACTACAAGTATTTATTTGATGGAACGCTATGATACAATTGTATTTCTACTTGTAAATATATAGCTTGTTTGAGATTTCGCTTTGTGTAGGTCAAATAAGTATCCAGCATCTGTGTATCCCAAGAGTTCTAATTTAGATCTATTTTGCATATAACAAGAACATATCAACAGTACCTTGAAGATATCGAAAAACATGTTTAACTCTAGTCCAATGTCTTCATGTTGGAGCTAAACTAAACTTAACTAACAAGGTTACAACAAAAGCTATATTAGGTTTTGTATTGTTAGCAATATACATTAATGCACCTATTGCACTAAGATATAATACTTTAGGACCAAGAAGTTTTTATTATCATCTCAAGGTCGAAAAATATCCTTTTGCACATCAAGTGACCAAACAACTATTGGGTTACTCAATAGCTTTATCTATGTAAAATCTTTTGAGAACATTTTGTGCATAATTTGATTGATATATAAAAATTTTATCTTTCAAATGCTCAATCTATAGGCCAAGATAAAACTTTGTCTTTCTAAGATTTTTCATTTCAAATTCCTTTTTCAAATAATCTATTGCTTTTAGAATCTATTCAGGAGTTTTAATAATATTCAAATTATCAACATATATAACAATGATTGCAAATTTTGAATTTGCTCATTTTATGAAAACACATGGACATATAAGGTCATTCTTATATTCTTCCTTTAACAAATATTCACTAAGACGAATATACCACATTCGTTCAGATTGTTTTAGTCCATATAAAGATCTTTGCAATTTAATTGAATAAAGTTCTCAAGACCTTGAATTATATGCTTTAAGCATCTTAAATCCTTCTGGGATTTTCATATAGACATTATGATGAAGTAAACCATATAAATATGCTGTAACAATATCCATAAAACGCATATCAAGCTTTTCATGCATTGCCAGACTAATAAGATAACGAAATATGATTGCATTCACCATAAAAGAATAAGTGAATTCATAGTCAGTTCTAGGTTTTTGTGAGAACCCTTGCGTGATAAGTCATGTTTTACATCTCATGACTTTATTTTTCTTATTTCATTTATACACAAATATCCATTTATACCCAATAGGTATTACACCTTCAGGTGTTTAGACTATAGGCCTAAAAACCTCACGTTTTTCAAGTAAGTTCAACTTTGCTTGAATTACGTCTTTTCATTTTGGCCAATCACATCTACATTGACACTCGTTAACGGATGTAGGTTCATGATCCTTATTATCATTTATAACATTAAGTGTTATAAAGTATGTAAAAGTGTTGTTGGCAACTATTTCCTTAGGGTTGAATCTTTTTTCTATAGAAACATAACTTATTGATATCTCTTTATTTTTTTTCAGTTTCAAATACTTGAACTTTTTTTGGGGTTATGTTACTTGTTATGTCTCTAGACTCCTCAGGAATATTTATTTATTTAATGAGCTCATTATGGATAATTGTTCCTTTCCTTTTGTGGGGATTTTTATCTTTTGAACTGATTGGTCTGTCATACTTTTGGTGTGCTTTAGAGTCATTAGCTATTTTAGTTACGGATTGTCCTTCAGAGACTCCAATTTTTACAAGAGTATTTGCAGCTGGTATATGTGACTTTGTCACTCTTTTTAGGTCAGTAGATGCATTTAGCAGTTGATTTGTTATACTTTGTTAGTGAATTATTCTTTAAACTTCAAGTTCACATTGTTTTATGTGAGGATTAAGATATGTCGAAGTATTCAATATAATTTCTTTAACTAACTGTCTATCTTTTTCTACCCCTAATGTTGGAAAAACTAATTCATCAAAATGGCAATAAGCAAAATGTGTTGTAAATACATCTCCTGTCATTGGCTCAAGATATCTTATAATAGAAGGAGAATCATACCAATATATATTCCCAACCTCCTTTGAGGCCCAATCTTAATACGTTGTGTTGGAGCTATTGGAACATATACTGCACATCCAAAAATTCTAAGATGAAAAATATTTAGGTTCTCATCATAAGCCAATTATAAAAGAGAGTATTTATGATAATTTATTAATCTTATACTTATAAGTGTTGCTACATGAAAAATTACATGTTCTCAAGTAGAAACAAGGAGATTCATTCTCATCAGTAAAGGTTTAGCAATTAATTGAAGTCTTTTAATAAACGATTCAATTAAACCATTTTGTATATGAACATAAGTTACAGGATGTTCAACATTTATTTCAATTGCCATGCAATAGTCATTAAAAGCTTGTGAACAAAATTCTTTAGCATTATCAAGTTGAATAGACTTAATGGTATACTTTGAAAATTATGCTCTTAATTGAATAATTTGAGCAAGCAATCTTACAAATGTCAGGTTGCTAGTTGATAATAAATATACATGAGACCATCTGCTGAATGCGTCTATTAATACCATAAAATATTTAAATGATCCAAACAGTGGTTAAATAGGCCTACAAATGTCACCATGTATATGTTTTTAAAAAATTGGAGATTTAGTTTCAACTTTAGTTAGTGATGGTTTAATAATCAATTTACCTTGAAAGCATGTAGCACATGAGAATTTCTTAAATTGAAAAATCTTTAGGTTTTTCAATGGGTACCTATGTGAATTTTTATAATTTTTCACATCATTATTATTTTGGGATGCCCCAACTGTTCATGCCAAGTGGTAAATATTTTGGAATCTATAAACTTCTGGTTTATAGTAGCATGTATCTCAATTGTATTAATTATTGTATAGTACAAGTCAGAAAAGAAAGTCGGTAATTTTTTTAGTATCTTTTTCTTACAAAAAACAATACTTGTGATATAAAGGTATTTATTATCTCCTTTACACATAGTTTCTATATGATATCAATTAGGGCGAATATCTTTAAAACTTGACAAATTTCTTTGAGACTTAGAAGAAAATAGAGTATTATTTATAATAAATCTTGTTCCTTTTGGAAAGATGATAATAGTTATTCCAAATCTTTCAATTAATCTTGTACTACTAGAGATTGTGATAACGTAAGCTTCACCCATGTTTATTTGAGAAAATTTTTTTTTATCTTTTAAGATTGTGTGGGTGCTTATACTATTTGCAAGACATATATCATCATTCATATTTTCTAAAATTAAACAAAATAAAAGTATAAGAAATATCATAAAAACTCATACTTAAAATTTCATATAAACTTATAATTATAAAAATAATTTCAAACATGTAAACTTATTTTAAGCATCACTATTTTCTTAAGGGATGACAAAGAAATCTGATACATCTAAGTGTGTAGTATTTTATAGGATTATTGGCAAAATCATAAGATAAATTAGCAAAATTAGTTTCAACACCTTTCTCCTTTTCCTTCATTAATGTTTGATAGAGATCAACAAGGTGTTTTGTTATATAATAGGTACGTGATCAATGTCTATTCATACTACAATGATAGCATGAATTTTCTAAATTCTTTACATACTTTTTTTGTCCACTTGTGCTTCCTTATTTTTCCTTTCTCTTATTCCACTTTTGATGGTAAACAACATTCTTATGATAAAGAGCATTATTTCTTCATTAGTCATGTCCACGGCCTCGACCATGACCACATCCTCATCCATTATTATTAATTATAGCCACATTCACTTTAGGGAATGAAGTAGAACCAGTTGGATGGGTTTCATAATTTTTCATTAGTAGCTTGTTATTTTGCTTAACCACAAGAAGACATAAAATTAATTGTGAGTATTTTTCAAATCTTTTTTCTTTATATTGCTACTATATGAGCATATTAGAGGCATGGAAAGTAGAAAATTTTTTCCCTAACATATATTTTTCAATAATTATTTCTCCGTACAGTTTTAGTTGAGAGCTAATATGAAACATTATGGAATTTATACTTATTAACTGATTTAAAATCTTGCAATCAGAGATTCCTCTAGTTATAATGAGTCTTTGGAAGAATAATAGTTTTCTGGTGGTTATACCTTTCTCTCAAACTATTCTAGAGTACAAGTAGATCTTTCACTATAAGATATTCAGATTTTAATCCTTCATGAAGATGACAACGAAGGAAAATCATCGCCTTAGCGCGATTTTGCATTGACTCATTATTTCCTTTTTTAATCGTGTTTTCAAGATCTATTATGTAACACCATAACTTCTAACTCATTTCATGACATTTATAAGCTTCACCTCATTATTTCCATAAGAGCATATGAAAAAGGGGGATGAATATAATGGGTTTATTTGCGTTGCGCTATACTTAAAATTTGCAATTGGTGTCACGTAGACTATGTGGGATTATGTTATACATTCTTATATTTAATTCCATCATTATAACTCATGTACATCACAAAAACATGCCTACAATTCATGGAAACCGACATGGAGCTCAAAATAAGCAAGCATATTTTCGGTCAAATTTGCTCCATTTTCTGACCCAATTTTGGAAATCCATAACTAAATCTAGAAAATTCAAAATCATGCAATCTTCATCATTCCAGAAAGCTTAGGATGTCTAATTCATACTAAAAATATGCCCAGGTCACAAAATTTATCACATAGGACGTTCAACATTTGAAAAGCTACTGAGATCGCTGGCTACCTGGGTTGTTGTTCAGATTACTAATACAAATTTCTAAAATTCATAACTAATTCTATAAAAATTGAAATCATACAAATTTGGTCATTATGGAAAGATAAAAATGTTAACTTGATGCTAAAAATAATTCTAGAATAAAATAGATACGTTTAGCTATTAGAATCCTATGGAATAGTAACTAGACTCTTGAGGCAACACTGCTACTGACAGGCAACTTCAAAAATGTATAACTCTTTGCTCAGACCTCTAAATGAGGTGATCTCAGTGGATATAGAAATATTATGACCTCTAGTTTATGAATATAAAAGTTTACAAGTATTGGACACCATTGGTGTAGCAACCGGGAAAAAGAAAAGAAAAGGGAAGAGAAAGAAAATGAAAGCTGGAAAAATTCGAAATCCATAATTTCTGCCAAGTCCTCTCGCAACAGCGAAGGCGATTCTAGCTATAGCGAGTGCGGGCAGCAGTCCATACAGAAACCAAGGGGCAACTCGCCGTAGCATGCGCCATAGCGAGAGTGAGGTCTGGAACTGACGCGAGTTCGCCATAGCGAATGGTATATCTCGCCATAGCGAAGGGAACTGATACGATCTCGCCGTAGCGAAGGTTACACCTCGCCATAGCGAAGCCAGATTACACGAGCTCGCTATAGCGAAGGTTAATTTTCGCCGTAGCAAGGGTCAGTCCGGAAGAGTGTAAATAGCGAGAATTAGACTTCATTAAATGCCCAAACTCATTTCTTCTCTCATATCTGCTCTAGACTTCGGCCCAAGGAGAGAAAAGAGGCGTGGAGAGTGAGAGAGACCAAGAGAAGGAGGAAGAGCAAGGGAAAGGTAAGGAAACTTCTCCATTTCTCCTTAGAACTCTGATCCCCTCTCTTTGCCCTCTTTTTCTGCGGTTTTGTTTGTGAAAATGGTTGAATTTTGGGCATGGGTCAGAAGAGGGAAAGTGGAAAACACCTTTGAATCTTTGTTTTTTCTTTGAAAATGTGGTTTCCACTACCATGGGAGCTTAAGAGAGAGAAAGAGTTGATGGCATTCTAAAAAGAGAGAGAGAACTCTAGGTTCTGGTATATAGGAGAGTTTGATTTGATGATTCCATGTTAAGAGAGTAATTCCATGCTCTTTAATTGTGTCTAGGCTTAAGTGAAGCACCTCCATCAAGGTGTGAGTGTGAAATTAAGAAGGGAGAAGAGGACTTGAAAGGAAAAGCTAGTGTTGGCTTTGGCTCCAAAGGTAGCTCTCTTTTCCCACTCTTTCTTGTTGCATTCTTGGATATGATAGTCATTGTATGATTATGTATATGCTTGTTATGTGGAATATGCCATATGCTATTGCTTTGATGCATTGATGCCAATGTACTTGTGTGATGAAATGTGAGAATTGCTCGGGTGAGGTAGTGCCGAAAGTCCCTTGAGATGGGTGAGGTGAAGCCGAGAGTCCATTGAGATAGGTGAGACAAGGCCAAAAGTCTCAAACGAGTGAGGCCAAGTCAAAAGTCCTTAAACTCGGGTGAGGCCATCCAAAAGTCCCTAAACTCGGGTGAGGCTAGACCAAAAGTCCCTGAAGCCCATTTTTGGCATTGTTGTGATTTCTATAGCATGTACAATGTGTGTTGGATGTTGAGAATGGCTAAATACTTATTCACATGCTTTGACTTGTTATATGCCTTGATTGTCTACTTGATTGAGTGCATGAGCTACTGAGATTCCCTAAATCTCACCCCTTCCCCTCCCAACTAATTATGTTAGGTGGAGCTCAAGGAGAACCGAGCACACACCAAGGAGCCTAGGAGCATGCATAGTTAGATATTACTTTCTTTTGGATATTTTGATGTATTTTGATGTAAAGTGGTGCCAAATGAATATGTGCCCACTATTTTTGAGATGTAACTATTGTAGAAAGTGTATAAATATGAAAGGATATTGTATGAACTATGTTTATAGCCAAATTATTGGAAATGAAGGTTTTGCCCCTTTTGTTGAATGCATGAAGTAGTGTATATTTGGCCGTAGCATAGCGAGATTGGAATGTATGTTGATTTGGACCATATGGACTTGTTATATATCCTAGTTTTATGCTTTTAAACTTGTCCATGAGTGGCTAGAGTGTGTGAGAGGCCATTTGGACCCGTTTTGGACCTTGGGGTGCCAAAATCGGTGTTTTTGAGAGCTCCGTCAAAGTATGACCGGATGAGCTCCTCTTGCCATGAAATTTGGCATGCCTCTAGAGTTTGTAGAAAGCTTCTTGAGAAGCCAAAGTGGGTAATATTTGGAGGTCTAAAGAATATTTGGGGAATTGTTGAATTTGGGAAAATGGAATGGATTGGTCATGTACTGTTCATATAAACCAGAAATAAAATCTGTGGCACTCATAGACCAAATGGATTCCAAATGTGGTGAAATTTTATACACATAAACTAGAAAACCAAAGTGACCTGTACCAATTGGAATCACCTAAATCGGAGGTCTGTAGAGAGAGATTGAACCGTCTGAAGTTCTATATTAGCATCAGGGAGCCTACCTGACCCCCATCATTGTTCCATCAGTTTTTGGAGTGTAGGGGCTACTGAACTGATCTGGACTTATTTTTCTCCTCTAGTAGACATCTGTAGCTTTTCAAATTAGTATAATGTGTCTAGATTAGATTTTTTTGGATTTAATTATGAATTTTCGAAAGTCATGACAAAAAGCTGCACTAGAAACAGTGATAGCTAGACCTCCCTCCCATTTTCGATGTCAAACATGGTCCAAATGCTAAGATTTTGATTGGAAATGATTTTTAGTGTAAAGCAAACACTTAGAAATTTCTAGAAAGCTAAAGTTGTCTGTATTCCCATTTTTCTATAATTAGTTATGATTTTCCAAAGTTAGAGCCAAAATAAGACTTTTGGGCACAAGGGAGAAAAGTACATTTTTCTGGTTTTTGGCTCCATACCCGTGGCTTATGGTTTGTTTTATGCTATGTATGAGTTTTATAAGTGGAGTTTGAGTTGAGAATGTGAATGATGGGTTCACAGGACCCACGGGGTAAAAGTTGAGTGTTTGAAACCCCGATTCATAGCATGAAAATGCCACGGATTGGTGTTGATTCTTTGGAAATCATGTGGAACCGAGCCCAGTGAGAGGCTAGGTAGAGGTAGTAGTTTAAGGTGTTACAATTGGGCTATCGGGTGATACAAAACACAAAACTGCCAGTATAAACAGTGCACATACCAGAATCCATAAAAAATTCTAACTTTGAAAATTCATCAAATATTCTATACACCTATAAAAATTATGTTCTTTAGCTTCTTAAAAAGCTCTCAATGACACCTAATTGCATGCCAAATTTCAGGGCAAGAATAACTCATTTGGACAAAAAGCGATATAGGGTTCTATTATGGTCAAATTTGACTCCATATGAGGTACCAAATTTGCCAAATGGCCTTCCCTTGGTTGTGGCACCTTTTGGGCAAGTTTAAACGTATATTCAAAACTTGAGGAAGCTGTCCAAATGGTCCCAAACCTCATACATCTTATTTTGTCCATTCAACCCACGCTTATATACATAATCACCAAATTTTACATTCTCATACCATAACATTTCATACTCAAAACATGTGCTAGTATAATTTCTATACACCTAAACATCACATAATAGTACATTTATATATATCTCAAGGTTCATAATACATATACAACATCATATACATCTTGAACCATTATTATGGTTCCAAAATGGCTAAAACCAAAGCATAAGTTTGTCAATCTCCTTCCTTTAGTATTGTTGGCTCCCATTAACATATGCACTTGGTTCACCTAGCATGTTAGATCATTGGAGAGGAGGGGATGAGATTCAAAGAATTCTAATAGCTTATCTCCCATTCAATCATACATAATATGTGCAAAGTAAGCCTTTCAAATATATGCATGGTGAAAATGGAGGACATGCATATTTTAAAAATAATCTTGGCATGTGAACTAATCATACAAGACATCCAAGAGCTCACCAAGTGCTTAGATTGGCCTCACATTTCTCCTCATAGATTTTGGATATGCCTCAACCATTCTTTAAGAGCTTTGGACTCAACCATACTCTTGGGAGCCCACTTTGCTTTTGGGAGACTCTTTACTTTGTCTTAACCAAGTTCAAGGGTTCTTGGCTCATCCTCACCCAAGGAAAGAGTTCTTGGCCTTTCCACACTCAAGCAAATTCACATAAACATCATGTAATCATTTGAAAACATAACATGGCATCAAGCATCATGGCATATAAAGGCATGCTAGCATACTTTTCATAGCTTGAAAATATATATACACACATTCTAAAATAAGCTAAACACACATCCATGAATGAGAGAAGGTGGAGAGAGCTACCTTGCACACAATTACACACTTTTTCCTTTGGACTCAAGCCTCCTCTTTCGGCCATACACCCACAAATTGGTGGAGATGGTTTCTCTTGGCCTAGATACAATTTATGGGAGCCAATTAGGTTCATGAAACAATATCTAAGACCATACAATTTGCTTAGATGCTAGATTGCTCTATAAGCTCCATTATGACCTATAAATGCACCTAATGAAGTAACACCCCTCAAATACTTTCTAGGCCTCATTCTTTCCTTTCAAATATGATTCTTGACTCCTTTTAAGCTTCTTGGAGTCATCACATCATCAAAACAAAAGTCCTAGCACCATGTTGCTTCTTTAGGTCATAATATGGAGCCTAAGACACCAAATCACTTTCTATGAGTTCTAAATTTTTTCCAAGGCCTCCCCTTACTTTCATTCATCAAATATGACTCAAGAAGAAAAATTTAAAACTCTCCCTAGCTATGAGAACCCTTCTTGGCCGAGACAATGAAGCATATTGAGTTCCATAGAGCTTTCTTTGTTTTCTCAAGGGAAGAAACATATGGGGGCCTCTTAGGGGTTTTAGGAGCTCATTTGAACTCTTATTTAGGCCTAGGAATCATCATACAAAATCAAATTTTACAAGGTGCAATTGAAACCGTAGAATTTGCATCTTGAAATCTAATAGCTTTTTGATAATCCCCTTTGTATATTCTTAATCTTCACACCCTTTTTCCTCAGATTCATGCTTGGTTCTGCCTAAAAATCATCTTCTCCTAGGGTTTTCTCAAGTGGGGTGAAATGGTGGAGAAGGGAACAAAAAATGACAACCATAGGAAGAGAAATTATCTTGTTTTCTTGCTTTTTCTCACTTGAATTTTGTGTTCTTTGAGCTCCTCTCTTCAAATTTGAATTTTTCTCTCAATTTCTCCCTTAAAATAGATTTATAAACTTTATTTTAATCATAGGAAGCAAAGAATAATGGAGGAGAAGAGGTTTGGAAGAGAAAGAGCATGAAAAACTATTAATTTCCATACCTTAAGCCTTTGATTTCTCCTCATTTTCTTCCCTTTCTTGTGAGCCTCATCCCCTAGGGTTTTCTTTTAATTTTAGGCAGAACATGGTCGTGCATAATGAAGGGAGGAGAAGGGTGCATCATATATATAGGTGGGAATAAGTTACACTTTTCAAAAATTCCTATTTTGCCCTTCATATTTTGCATTTTTGTTTCTCCTTCATTTTAGCTCCTTTTTGAGAACCGTCTTTTCCATTATAAAATTTAGGTTCCCAATTTAGTAAAATGATTTAGAATCACTCAAATTGGAGCTAAAACCTTCCCAAGTGAATCTGTCAAAGTTCAGGCACACCGACGTTGGAAAACGTCCACTGGAGGGGCTTTAACTGTCCCGGGGCTTTTCATGGTTTTTAGGGCCTCTGAGAACCCTGAAAAAAAATTGCTCAAAATTACGAAAATGCAATTATGTTTCGTAGGCTTTTCGTAAGAATTTATTTCTTCATTCTAGCTCTATTTTTCCTTTCGTCAGAGGCTACAATTCTCATTTTTAGGAGTTTAGAATGCTTTCCAAATTTTTCAGGACCTTCACTACATCATCTTGGGGGACTTCCTTTTATATCTAGTGAATTTCATTCGTTTACGGAGAAACCGCACGTTACGTTTCTCACGTTTTCTCTGATTTTCAGAAAACCAGATGTTACACATTACGTCAAGGTGAATTTTAGCATCTAAAATCTAAGACAAATAATTCTTGCCCGAAAGATCAAGGGCCACAAATTCAAACTTTGTAAGATTTGACATGATAATTCAAATGGGATAAAACTAATAGAAAAATTAACGAGATGAAAAGATCTTATCTTTCTTGCTTAAATGATCAAGAGCAAATTCGTGTTAATAATGTATTATAAAATAACTCAAGAGATAGAAAAGAGAGGATCTAGAGAAGATATAGGATAAGAAAAATGCTTCTCAAATTTTGATTCATACCTTTCAATACAAATGAGGTGTTTATTTATAGGTACAAATTTGTAACTCCAAAAGGTCACTTCCTAAATATAAAATAATATACCATAAAGAATGACATAAAGGTGAGAAATAAATATCCAAAGAGTTGCAATTCTTGAAGGAGATGGTCATCCTTATAAAGAATGGAATTATAACATATTTTCAATAAATTTTGGAGGTCACAAAACTAAATGGACATCCACAATAATGGATAAATTCATAACTCAAATTTAGAAATAATTTTATTCGCTAGAAGTAGAAGCTAGTCAGTTGACTTAGTCAAGAAGGGAAAATAAGCAAAAAGAATGTGGGATTTGTTGAAGATTTAAAAGGACTTTTTTGCCACCATACATTTGTTTTAAACCACTTCATTTTCAGCCTTTTGTCTTAGGAGTTATATAAAGAAAAGAGAGCTAAAAAGAGAGGTAGAGAAAGACAAAAGGTGCAAAGCAAAGAAGAATAAGGTAGAGCACCAAGTTAAGACTCTTATCTTATTGAAAACTACCATTAAGCTCCATCTCCTCTTTATCTTCTTTATCCTCTTTATGTTTTCTCTCTCTAAAAAGCTTGTGGCTTCCATGGTAAAAATTTATGAATCTTAGTTATGTGGCTATATTATGCTTGAGATGTTATTTATATTAAGGCTAGATGTTCATGATATGCTTGGACCATGTGCAGATCCTCTACTTTGCACCCTTGAAGAGCATGTCATGCTTTGCATCAAAACAACCTCATTTGGGCTTAAAATCCTAGCCAAATTTGCTGCCGATCTTGTACATCTATTCAACCCCATCTCAGCCCTCCATTTGACCCCTTCTAAATGAATTGCTTTGAAGTTGTTAACACTCCTTCAATGCATTGTTCCATGATTGCAGTTCTTCAAACTCCATCCTTGTTCACAAGCACAAGAAAACATCTGTTATTTTACCAAGAAATGTCAAATACAAGGTTTATAGATAGCAACCAAAACCTCAATGAAACTCAAGGACAATGACATGAGTTTGTATATTATAAATAGGAAACATGGAGCAGCTATTACAAAATGGACTGCAGCTTTCATATTTTTGTTTACAACACCACTAATGCTTACTCTGCATCTCTAGCACTTGGCGTTTCCTTTACAGCATCCTATAAAAATAACATTTGACATGAAGTAGTAAGATAAACAACCATTCAAATACATAATTGGAACATTAGGTGAAAAAATGAAAACAAAATCTCGAAGTGCATGAAAAGATTAATCTGGATCTAAAAATATAAACAAAAGGAGAAAAGATTAACATAAACCTTATACCTGGCTCTACAATCTAAAAACTTAATATATGTTGATCTAAAAAATTGAATCTAAAAATTTAATCTAGGTTTGAGGCTTCATTCAAGCCATATTGGAGAAGAGGATTGTTGAAGATATAGATCTAGGCTTGTGCTGTTGAAGGAAAATGTGTTGGAGAAGCAATTATTAGAGACTTAGGCGGGTATAAAATGGAAGGCTGAGATGGGTATGAATGGATGAACGAGATTGGATGTGAAATTGATTGAGATTTTAAGCTCAAATGACGCCGTTTTGATGCAAAGCATGGCGTGCTCATTAGGGGTGCAGAGTAGAGGATCTGCATACTGCTTGGACCACCCCATAACCTTATATCTTCTCTATATCTTTAATCTCTCTCACTTTTCTCTCTAGTTGGGGTTAAAGATGATGCTTGAAGCTTTATGTTTGATGTTGTTGTATGCGGTAAATAAAATTTTGTTGAGGTTAGATGCTGGTAGTGTGCCTAAAACCCATTAAAAGGTCTCACTTCTTCACTTTTCTCTTTTCTTTCTTTAAAGTGATCTCCTATGATAAAAATGGCAACTTGCTTTCTTGGATTTTTTAAATTTGTTTTAAAGGTTGTTTCATGGCCTTAGGATGCTTAAGAATTGTTTACAATGATTATTTGCATAGCTATGTTCAAAAATAGAGTTTTGACACCAAAAATAGTGAATTTTAAGGATACTAGACATGGTTGACCTATGACATGTAGCACGACCCATGTCTAGAGAGTGGTCCTCCCACATGTTCTAACGTGGCCAAGCCGTGTTGGATATCATTTTAATCAAAATGATGAGTTTTGTATGATAGCTTGCATCTTTTACCAAAAATGAGATACTTGTGTCTTATTAGCTTTGATTGGAATCGTAAAGGTGTAAAAAAGATGCCACATAAGAATTATTCAGGCACACACACATGTAAATGTATGAAAACGAAAATTTGATAAAGAGTATGCCTAGACATATTAGACTTGAATTTTTGACATATGCGACTTGATACCATGAATCCCATAACAATATATATATATATATATATACCTAATCCCCAGGCGTTGATGACAAAACCTACATCACAAAAAGGCTGACATTAGCGGCGGTCATTTTCTAGCAGTTTTTTAAAACCGTTAGAAAATGACGCTTTACGGTCAGTTCTCCCAGCAATTTAAAAGGCGTCGGTAATTGAAAGCATTCACCTGCGGTTTTGGTTCAATTTTCGGTGATTTGTGACCGCGTGTAATTGTCAAATACTAAACACCCATTCCCGCTTCCTTTTCACTCGAGTTTTTAGCTTCCCTTTTTGATTTTTCACCTTCACTCCTTCTCTAGGTTTTAGTGCACTCCAGACTATCATCACAGAGCCACCCCATAGCAACATTCCTTCTTTCTTTCCCTCCATCTCTCTCTCTTTTGCAAAATTCCCCCCATCACGCTTTCACCTGTACAGTCACACGCCGTTGCGAGAAGAAGGAGACACTCTCCACCGGCACAGTTAGGGCTTAGGCATAGTGAAGGAACAAAAGGGATAGCCAAAAAAAAGAAAAGAAAAGGGACGCAGGGTAAATGGTTGATCTGAAACTCGATTTTTATGGCTAAGGTGTGTAGTGTATTCTACTTATATTTCAATTTAAATGATTCTGTGACGTGGATTTGATTTCCTTTCATCTCTTATTAGTTTTGGTGTTCATTGTTTAATTCATTTCCTGGATTTTTTTTCCTTAAATTTATGAAATATTTGTTTCTTCTTTCGCTCATATTTCATTCTTGAACTTCATCTCCTACCTTCTATAGGTACAGAAATCTTCGTCTCTTTGTTGTTCTTTAAATTACGCTTGTTAATGACCGATGTGTCCTTCTGTCACATAATTTATGCAGAAAACTTTTTACGGTCAACTCTTAATTGATTGTTTTTTGAAAAGTGAAGTTAGTATTCTACAATCTTTGTATTTCCTTTTGCCCATGTCCTGGATGATTTTAGAATTAGGATTTCTTGTGAGTTTTTGTATTATTTTCTGCATCATTTTCTTGGTAGTGGATGTTTGACATCGTATTTTACGTATGTCTTTCGCTATTGGTTCTGCTGATCGTAATAATGTTTGGTGAGTTGGTGTTTGAAAGTGAATTGTGATGGATTCAACTTCGGGTCAGCCCGAATTCGATTTTTTGTTTTTGTTTAATCTGTTCCTTACTTTTTTTTTTTTTTTATCTTGGAAGTTTCTTATTTCAATTTTAACTTTGAAAACTCTAGAAAAGTAGCTTTAGCTATTAGACATGCATAGACATATATATGGGAAAGGAGGGAATACCTGAGAACTTGGCTTGAAAGCTGGGGCCAGCCTTGGCAAGTTTTGAAAGCTGGAAGCTTTTGTTTTGGATTTAATTATTACTTTACAAGTTTTTGGTTCACGCAGGTTGGAGAGGATGCTGTGAACAATGATTAGAAGAATATGGACGTTGACCCTATTGCAGTGTGATCTGGAACAAAACTAAAATATTGAAAAAAGAATTAGGTGGTACAGATGCCAACTAGGGTTTGGTATATGTGGAAGAATAATAATGTCATGAAATATTTTTCACTAGGAAATTTTTTTGGGAAAAATATGTTTTTTGGTACAAGTAACAATCTGAAGATTTATTTGAACTTAAATATATTGTAAATTAGTCAATTTTTTCGTTATTAAATCAGATAGAGTGATTCCAAACAAGTTACTTTAGTTTTCTTGAAACATAGAGTTTTGGTTGTTTAATTTTATAATAAAAAAATATTTTCATGAACATTTGTTAAAAATTCTATTAACATATAAAAACATAGTTAAATTCAAATTTGTTACACAACAATTGAAGGGTACAGTGAGAAGTTTGAATTAATGAATCAAGATTTAAAAATAGTATTACTTATATAGTTGTGTAGTTATTATAACTATTATGAGTAATTATATTTAATTTATTTGATTTTACTTGAATTTTTAAAATAAACTCCACCGAAATAAAATAAAGCATACTTTGATTGTGAAAGTAGAAAAAGCGCAGTGCAAGTGAAATATGCCAATATTATAATATGATTAATTAAATAAGGTTTCAATAAATTTTAATTAGCTAATAATTGACATTAGCTCGTCCAATTCCCACCAACAGACTCAAACTGCACCAAAAACAAAAGAAAATTGAGCGAGCAAGTAAGCGCTTTGGTCCACTATTTGTAGTTGTCTTTTTAATAATTCAAAATAGTATAATATTTACAATAGCTGACAGTTAAAAATATAAGGTTCAGTATTTATAGATATTATACAATTTTTCACTAACTTCAAAAAATTATAAATAATCTTTAGTCATAGATCAAATTTTATATGATGAATTTTAAACTCAACCTCTCAATTTTTTTGGGGGTCATTTTAATGATAATAAGATATAATACTTTGCAAAACATGCTATGGAAACAGCGTCTGACACAGTGGTATAAATTGTGTTCAATATTCTCAGCAACGTGGTTTGAATTTGAAGAACAACCTAAAAAAGTGATCAATTTATCATGGAAACCCTTCTTGATGGCATTAGCAAATTCTTGTATAGATCTCCTGCTTTTGATTTTCTAAATAAAATAATTCAATTCCGACGAGATCTTGTACTTTTTAAATGAGATGGCAAGTCAATTCACCAATTCTCTGATTGAACCATTTAGTTTAATCTAATTTTCAAACTTTAGTATTTTGTAAATTATGTATGAAAAAAAACTATTTAAGGTGTCAACAGAAAGAAAAAGAAAAGATTGTTACTTACATAAAACTGTATTTAATTATACATTTGTCAAAAGCTTTGATATATCCATCTATCACAGAATTCCAAGTAAAATAGCTTCAT
Organism: Erythrophleum fordii; assembly: GCA_032878935.1. Lineage (NCBI taxonomy): Eukaryota > Viridiplantae > Streptophyta > Magnoliopsida > Fabales > Fabaceae > Erythrophleum > Erythrophleum fordii. The sequence continues at coordinate 20,855,240 of JAVQMF010000054.1, read as the reverse complement.
GGCATTATTTACATACCCTAACGCTATGTTTGGATGAGAGAGGAAAAAAGTGGGGAGAAATCAGGGGAGGTGAAAAGTGGGGAGAAAAGTGTTTCTCCTTCCATGTTTGAATGCGGCGAGAGAGAATATGGAGGGAATGAGAGTTGTTAGTTTTCTTTGGACAATTTTGCCCTTATTGTAGAGCGCCAGGCAGTCCATGTTATATTATACCCGAAAAATAATTACTTTAACTTAATATAGGATATATATATATATATATAATACATTTTATACATGTTTATTAGTTTAAAAGCAATTAACTTACAGGTACAATTTATATGAATTTTAATTATAACAAAAATCTATTTTTGAGTAATTAAAAATATATGTTTGTTAATTTCAGATCAATTAACTTGAATAATTAATTTTATATTAATTTAAATAATTTTATATTAATTGCACCTACAACAAATTAAAATAAATTAGTGTATATTAAAATTACAAACAATTATATTTTTGTATTTTTAAATTAATTTATTTAATTAACGTTGATTTCAGATAATGATTTATTTCTTATATGAAGACAATATATATATGCACGGGAATGATTTCCATCTCCAGTTGTGCAATATGACAAAATGTCCTCACTTCATATGAAAAGCTTATTCTTTTCTTTTGCCTTATCTTTTCCTCTTGCCTTGTCCCCCATCCATCCAACTTTTTTCATCCTTATCTTAGCATGCATTGAAGCTTCAGGTGAAGGGCTTGGATGAGTCACATGGAGCCATAAACACTTTGTCCTTATCTATTTATGAAGTGACTTAGCATGCAATGTATAAGATGCTTAAACATGTGTCTCACAAGATATATAGCGATGCAGGAAGGGAGTACCTGGGCATGCAGTAGTTGCATTGAAGGGATTATAGTCTTGCAAGTCACGTGAAGTTCAAGACAAATAATATAATGCATTCTAGTCAAATGATGCATTCTGTATGAGTGTGAGTTTTTTTGTGAGGCGTGCTGTTATTATCGCAAAGATAGGAGGTAATATATTTGTATGAGCGTTGAACATGAAGAATGTATGTTGGCATGATTCTTTTATCTTCATCCATTATTATTTATCATGTAGATGGATAGAAGAACCTACGGAGATGTTTTTTATTCCCAAATTCGAGTAGGAGTTAATATAGGAAAAGAACTTATTTTTCCAATCGGTGAAACAGGGTATGGAAATTTTTCTTTCCATTTAATCATTTTTTGTTTAACCATAATTTTGGTATATGCATTTGTCAGATTTGGCCCTGATAGAAATGATGCCATTGAATATATAGTATCTGTGATGAAACATAATTACTGAGGAGCTTATAACTCATGGAAAGGAGTTCCTGAATCAGTTCATCAATTATGGTTTACAGAATTTCAGGAAAATTTGAATTGCAAGGCCAATATCAGGTTTATTATATCCACCGTTTTAAAATACATGGACTCATCGATATTTTTGGTCCTAATGGATAGAAACACTATGTATGGACATAGGAGGATCATTTCTAAATTTATAAGAACTTTAAAAATCGAGCAAAAAAATCACTTAAAAGATTTGATCTGTTATGTCCGAGATAAAGGAAAACATCCTAATTGGATTAATGAAGACATCTGAAATGATTTATGCATCATTTGGAAGAAAGTAAAATTTAAAGAAAGAAGTGAATGTGCAAAGAAGAATAGAGCTTCAAACCTTGTCTACGGGCTATCTCTCCATACTGGTAGAAATATTCCATTCATAGATCATATTGCAACTTTAGTTGAGGAATTAGGTAGGCCTGTAACTTCGGTAGAGCTTCATGTCTGAACTCATCAGAAACCATTATCTGGTAAATGAGTTGGTAAAAAATCCGAAATTACTTTTATATGTATCCTTTTTTTAAAAACTTCTTTTAAATGTTTTTACATAAAAATCACAACTATGTAACATCCTCAATTATTTGTTTTGTCTCAGGATGAATACGCCAGACTTAAAACTAGTATAGCAACTGCAGCGGGCGATACACAAATTTTTTCATTAGCAAATGAAGTTGCTCTGTGGACAGTAGCTACTGGAGGGAAAAAAAGTGGAGGCTCCATATATGGCTTAGGAAGTGTTGCACATGAAGTAAAAGATGATCCAATATATGGCTATAATTCTGGTAAAAGAAATAACCTTTTCTCATATCCAAGTGCAGTAGAGGCCATATATCCAGGAGGTCCCCTACATCCTGATATTGATAAGAAGTTAAAGGATTTTTGGATGCAAATGGATGCCAACGAGAAATCAATATTTGAGATGCAACGTGAACTTTTTGAATATCATCAGAACAATAGACTATCGTGTTTGAACAATTCCAATAAAAGGAATTAATGGAGAAGTTAATGAGGAATGAATGCAACTATTTTAGATTATTTTGTGTAATGATGTAAATTTATTTAATATAAGTTTATGAATTTATATTATAATGTAGGTAACGCAAAATACACCACTCATGTTTCTTTTTTCCCTTATTTATTCCTCTTTCACAGGGTCCTTATGACCTATGCATAGTTTATCATAGTCAGATAGTCATGACATGGTGCGGGACCTACATAGCCATAGATGATAAGTTTTATTGTAGCACATTATAAAATAATACATAATAAGTTTTGTCCCATGTCAGAGAATCTTTTCTTACCTATTTTGCCTTCTTTCCTAGACAACAAAATCTAAGACTATTTATAGTTTGTCTTTTTATTCCTTATCCTTATCTAACTTGGATTCACATGTCTCCATGAACAATCACGCACACGTACGTAGGCACCCACACACACACACACACACACATATATATATATATGAATATATATACCTATATATATATATATATATATATTTCTATATGGTTGAACTTTGCTGACTACACCTCTCTTTTCTTTATAACATTATCTTCAGCTTTGCATCCACGAAGGTGCCAAGGTAAGAAGAAAAGATTATCATTTTATACTTATAAGCATGTGATATATTGTTACGCTATTATTAAAATTTTTCATCAACATGAGTCACATTTAATTGTAGTGTAGGATGTCTTCTAGAAGACGAAGAAAGACATGGAGAAATTTTTCTCAACCAGAATCATCTATTGCTCAAGAAGACACACAACCAATCTCACCAACCCCACATAACATTCAGTCGGAATCAGATGATGTGCAATAGGAAGTGCATGATATGCATGATGAGCATTCTACTGACCAGAATGAACCTCTTCCTACATTGATCACACCTGATGGGACAGGGTTTCTAACTTTGTTACTTCTACGTATTGATACTATTATATGTTTGTTTATAATGGGTCGTAATTTTTTTCCTTCGACTTTTATTCCTCTAGGTTCAAACTAAATAATAAAGATGTTTGTACTTCCATTATTACAATCTTCAAAGATAAATACGATGGTGCATGGAATTGTTGGAGTAAAGTTCCATATGAATATCAACAATTATGGTTTCATGAGTTTGAGGTTTAACTGTTTCCTCTGGTTATTATGCCCAAAATGTTGATTAATTGATTTTAACTTGAACATCTCCTGGTTTTTTGGTATTGGTGTTGTGGTTCACAATGCAAGAAATACTATTATTGGGACCCAGCGCATCATCGTGAGATTTGGCATAATTGGAAAAATCGAGTACAAAGACAATTGAAGGATATCATTGGATATGTCCGCGACACACGAAAAAGACCTCCACGGATAAAACATTCAATTTGGGAAGAAGTATGTGACCATTAAGATACTAACGAATTTCGTGCCAATAGTGAGCAAAGAAAGAAAAATCATGTTGTTGCTACTTTACACTTAGGAGGCTCTACATCTATAGAGGAACATGCGTGAAGATTGGTATCAATTTGTACATTTATTTCTACCTTTTGACATATTATTTCATCTAATCCTACCTTATTTCGTTATATAGGCCCAGGAGTTGGGAATAGATCCTTCATTCTCCAAGCTTTACCAAAAAACACACAAATGAAAATCAACTAACTCTTGGGTAGATGAAAAATCAAAGGCCGTTCGGATACGTGCATATATAGATAGACATTTATTATGCTATATACCTATAGACATACATATTTATATTCATATTAAGTACTTCCATTTATGTTGCTAGGATGAATATTTGAGATAAAGAGAGAGTACAGAAAGTTCAAGCTTAAGCGAGAATGCCTCAGATATAAATTTATTTATCAAAGCTGCCAGTGGTAGGAAAAAAGGTGCCATCTATGGACTTGGCAACATGTCTTCTAAAATTATAGGGGATGCTAAGACTGGATATACATACGATCAAGAAGCATCCTTGAGTCAGTTGCCACTATACCCCCATGCGAACTATATTCAAAATATGATACGAAATAAATTCATTAATATTTTAACAAAGTCGTATCAAAGTCACTTTGAGGACCAACAACAACAAATTGAAGAGCTGCGAACCCAACTACAAGAGATCACTTGTAGCAATAATGCACGATCACAGGGGAGACGCAACCCATCTCAACCAACCTCAGGTGTGACGTACGCAAGAGATTCTGATGGCATGGAGGAGGATAGTGAAGAAGACGAATAGGCTAAGTTATATTTTCCAAGTTCGTTATAGAAAATAAAGTTAAGTTTCCTATAATGTCCATATGATTATGCTGTTGTTTGCTATTTGTATATTATATATATATATGTATAATGGTTCATCCATTTAGCCAGTATGCGACTACATGTTTATATACATAAAGAATATATATATCTTGTAAGTTGGCATAAATCTGTTAACATGAACCATTGAAATATAATTTGTAGGGAAGAAATGTGTGGAAAAAAAAGAGATAAATAAAGGTCACACCCAAAAATATGGAAACTATGTAGACAACCAAAAACAAGTGAAGAAAATTTTAAACAAAAATATACAACTTTGTAGGCGAGAAATGTGTAGAAACCAAAAAAAAATCTTATAGCAAGATACATGGAAAACTACAAAGAAAACAAATTGTGTAACCAAAGATATGTGTATAAAAAAAAAAGTAGTGTGAGGAAAAAAAGAAGTCACAGATAACTAAAATTACAATGACATAATTTCTTGTAACGTTTACGTGATTTTGGGGAAGGAAAAATCTAAGTATTAAAAAGTAAATATTCAGAGCAATAAAACCAAAGCTAAAGCTACGTCCTTTAAAAATAACAAGATTGAAGGAGGAAAAAATTAACTAAGATTTTGAGTTGTTTAAAAACTAATTAGTAGTTGTAATATTATTGCGCAAATAAAAAAATTAAGAAAAAATAAAAAAGAAACATTAACTAAAGTTCTAATTTGTTTAAAATGTAGAAAAAAGTTATAATATTATTGCACAAACCCAAGAAGTTATAAAATTATTGTGCAAAGAAAAGGAAAAAAATAAATGTCACGAAAAAAAAAATCTATTGTGAAAGAAAATTGAAAAAAACAAAAAAAAATCTTGGAAAAAGAAAGGGAACCAAGAAAAATAGCCTGACGAAAAAAAAGGGGGGAGGGTCCGACAGCACTATAGTTTAACCAAATAGGTGTCGGACTATTGAGCAATCGGACTGAGTTGGTCCGATTGCACATCAGTCAGACCACCCCTTCCCCATTTTTTTTCTGGCTTTTTTTTTCTTAGTTTTTCGGTATGTTTTCAAGGTTTTTTTTTTCCTTTTTCGTTCTCAACACATATTTTTTTTGGTTACATTTATTTTTTCTGTTTTCCACACATCTTTTATATTCCAAAAACTTTGTAAATATATCTTTTTTTCCTTTTCTTTGCGCAATAATTTTATAAGTTTTTGTTAAATTGTAAGTAAATTAAAAATTTAGTTAGGTGTCACTTTTTTCTTATAGACCAATTTTTTTTTTTTACTTTAAACCCATTTCTTTTACGTTACAAGGTTACAAAAATTTTATATATATAGATATATCTCTTTTGTTCGATTTATGCAAAAAATATTATAAATTTTTTCTAAATTTTAAACCAGTTAAAAGTTTAGTTACCATTTCTTTTGTTTTTTTTTCCCTTAATTTTCTTTATTTGCGCAATAACATTACAACTTTTGATTAGTTGCTAAACAAGCCAATTTGTATCTCCATGGTATCTCTAAGGTATAACCATTATACATGGACATGAATTCTAACAAACAGACACCATAACATTAATCTATTATACCAGTTGAAGGAAAATTTTAAGTAGTTGATAGTTAAATCTAAATAGCATTTTAGTGTAGTCCAATCAATTACAATTGTCTTATACAAACAAAACAGAATAAAGCCACCTCTACTTAAGCATAATCTCATGACCAACATCATAACAACTGCACCAGAACGATCATTCATACATTCAGAATATCAAAAGAGCTTATAATCATCAGCTCTGGGAACTGCCAGCCTCACTCATCATCTAGATCAATGTTTGTAGTTGCAGATACTACGGAACTCCAAAAAACTTTCGCTTACTTTTTTTCCTCGTTACATAAGAAAAAATAACATTTTAACTTGGTGTCATTAATTAATCCAATTTGCTCTAACTCTACCCATACTTCTTCTTCGTTATAATGCCGAGGTTTGCTTTTCTCCAAGATTGCAAAGCCCTTTTCAGCAATCTCAGCTTTCTTTTCAGCTACTTCAACTTGCCTTTTCAGACAGTGATATAGATTTGTCTTGCAAAGAATTTTCATCTCGCATCACCTCAGCTAACTCTTTAATTCCCAATGAAATTTTTTCATATCTATCTTTAATATTATCAAGTATCGCTTTCTTACGCTTTTGACCTTTAGAAGATGCTGTGCCAATTGAGTGATTTGAGTTGCCATACGTGAGACTAAATGAATCCATATTAACTCTAGAGTTCGTGGCCTTGTAACCCCAGTTAAAATTACCTTCACTTGTTATTTCATTCATTGTTCCTTCATCACAATAGTCATTTAGATCAATGCACTCTTTTTGCCATCGTTTCACTTTGTCCTTGGCACTCTCAACATATTTTCCTATTGCTCTGTCAGCACCAAATAATTCATATAACTTATCATAATATAAAACAAGTGCAGTCATCCACTTTTTAGCCTGGGATTTTTTCTGCAATGTGCAAATTTTTATGTCATTCTGATGTAAATAAAAGATATTCCAAACAAAACTTCTTAAAAAAGAAATTAACAAGAATGTCAAACTAAATAACTATTTACGTAGTATAATTATCGGATGAAATTACCTCAATTAACTCATGCCAGATTTGAGTTTCAGCTTCAAACATTTTTATAATTAGACTCCAAGAAAAGCCACTTAATCCATTGAATAAATCAGAGTTCTCTAAATCACTGTGATAAAGTTTTTTTTTTTTTTCGATTTTTCAAATGTTGCTTGGTAATATATGGCCCAAAAGAATTCTGCAAAACTTGAAATACATTGTCATATGCAAAGGTTGTGAAGGTACCATCCCGCCGATTGCCTTTCAGCATCTCATCTAATATCGCATCAAGAAAAGCTTCATCCATCTCAGGGGACCATCGAAGATTGTCCTTCACTAAATCCTTTTGCTTTGGAGCCATTGTTGAATTTCTGCATGAAATAGAATAACATGAAATCTCAAACAACAGAAAGAATTCCATCTCATAATCCAATCCAAGCCATCTATATTATAGCCACGTAATTGTTTAAACGTACTCCAAGTAATTTTATTAATAACATACTTAAGTATTTCAAACAATATTAATATACATTATAGCATAATACTATATTGATCGCATGAAATGGTTATATGATAAATTATAGTCTATTCCGATAATCATTCCACATTTGGCCAGCAATATTATCTCTTAACATTGATCCTTATCTATATTCCTTCTCTTGACCATAACTAGAGTAAGCCTCTGTGACACCTTAATCTACTACCACTGCCTAGCCTCTTACTGGACTCGGTTCCATATGATTTCCAAAGAATCAACACCAATCCGTGGCATTTGTATGCTATGAACCGGGGTTTCATATACTCATCTTTTGTCCCGTGGGTCCTGTGAACCCATCTCAAGCATCCTCAACTCAAACTCCATATATACGACTCTTACATAGCATAAAACAAACCATAAGCCACGGGTATAGAGCCAAAAACCAGAAAAATTACATTTTCTCACTTGGGCCCAAAAGTCATATTTTGGCTCTAATTTGAAAAATCATAATTAATTGTAGAAAAATGGGAATGCAGCAATCTTTAGCTTTCTAGAAAGATCTAAGTGTTAACTATACACTAAAAATATTTCCCAATCAAAATCTCAGCATTTGGACCATGTTTGACATCGAAAAATGGGAAGAAGGTCCAACTGTCACTGTTTCTGGTGCAGCTTGCTGTCATGACTTTCAAAAATTCATAACTAAATCCAAAAAAATCCAATCTGGGCACATTATACCAATTCGGAAAGATACGGATGTCTACTAGAGGAGAAAAATAAGTCTAGATCAGTTCAGTAGCTCCTGCACCCCGAAAACTGATGGAACAGTGATAGGGGTCAGGTAAGCTCCCTGATGCTGATACAGAACTTCAGACGGTCCAATCTCTCTCTACAGACCTCCGATTTGGGTGATTCTAGTTCCTACAAGTCACTTTGGTTTTCTAGTTTATGTGTATAAAATTTCACCACATTTGGAATCCATTTGGTCTAAAAGTGCCACAGATTTCATTTTCTGGTTTAGATGAACGGTACATGACCAATCCATTAAATTCTCCCAAATTCAACAATTCCCCAAATATTCTATAATCCTCCGAATATTACCCACTTTAGCTTCTCAAGAAGCTTTCTACAAACTCTAGAGGTATGCCAAATTTCATGGCAAACGGAGCACATCCGGTCATACTTTGACGGAGCTCACAAAAATACCGGTTTTGGCACCTCATAGGTCTAAAACGGGTCTAGATAGCCTCTCACACATTCTCACTCCACATGGACAAGTTTAAAAGCATAAAACTAGTATATCTAACATGTCCATATGATCCAAATCATCATACATCCAAATCTCACTATGCTATGGCCAATTATGCACTATTCCATAATGCAACAAAAGGGGTAAAACCCTCATCCATTCATTTGGCTATAAACATAGTCCATACAATATCCTTTCATACTTCTACACGTGTTACAAACTTTACATCTCAAAATAGTGGGCACATCTTCATTTGGCACCACTTTACATCATATATACATCAAAATATCAAAACAAAGCTAGCAACTAGCTAACTAAGCATGCTCTTAGGCTCCTTGGTGTGTGCTCGGTTCTCCTTGAGCTCCACCTAGCATATTTAGTTGGGAGGGGAAAGGGGTGAGATTCGGAGAATCTCAGTAGCTCATGCACTCAATCCAGCAAGCAATCAAGGCATATAACAAGTCAAAGCATGTGAATAAGCATTTAGCTATTCTCAAATATCCAACACATAATGTACATGCTATGAAATTCACAACAATGCCAAAAATGGGCTCCAGGGACTTTTGGTCTAGCCTCACCCGAGTCTAGGGACTTTTGGATGGCCTCACCCAAGTTTCAGGACTTTTGACTTGGCCTCACTCGTTTGAGACTTTTGGTCTTGTCTCACCTATCTCAAGGGACTTTCGGCTTCACCTCACCTATCTCAAGGGACTTTTGGCACTACCGCACCCGAGCAATTCTCATAACTCATCGCACAAGCATATTGACATCAATGCATCAAAACAATAGCATATGGCATATTCCACACATTCAGCATATACATATCATACAATGACTATCATATCCAAGAATGCAATAAGAAAGAGTGAAAAAGAGAGCTACTTTTGGAGCCAAAGCCAACACTAGCTTTTCCTTTCAAGTCCTTTTCTCCCTTCTTAATTTCACAATCACACCTTGATGAAGGTGCTTCACTTGAGCCTAGACACACCAAAAGCATGCAATTACTCTCTTATAATTTAATTTAGAGCAACCCTTCTATCACATACAACCTAGGGTTCTCTCTCTAGAATTCCATTAACCCTTTCTCTCTCTCAAGCTCCCATGGTAGTGGAAAACCTTATTTTCAAAGAAAACTCAAGGATTCAAAAGAGTTTTTCACTTTCCCTCTTCTGACCCATGCCCAAAATCCGTCCATTTTCACAATTAAAACAGCAGAAAGAGAGGGCAAGGGAGGGGATCAGAGTTCTAAGAAGAAATGGGAGAAGTTACCTTACCTTTCCCTTAATCTTCCTCCTTCTCTTGATCTCTCACACTCTCCACGCCTCTTTTCTCTCTTTGGGTCAAAGCTTAGGGCAGATATGAGAGAAGAAATGAGTTTGGACGTTTAATGAAGTCTGATTCTCGCTATTTACTCTCTTCCGGATCGACTCTCGCTACGGCGAAAACTAACCTTCGCTATAGCGAGCTCGTGTAATCTGGCTTCGCTATGGCGAGGTGTAGCCTTCGCTACTGTGAGATCGGGTCAGTTCCCTTCGCTATGGCGAGATTTACCATTCGCTATGGCGAAATTGTGTCAGTTCTAGACTTCACTTTCGCTATGGCGCACGCTACAGCGAGCAATTCCCTGTTTTCTATATGGACTGCTGCCAGCACTCGCTATAGCTAGAATCGCCTTCGCTGTTGCGAACTAGCTCTCTCGCTGTAGCGAGACCGTTCCTCGCTATTGCGAGAGGACTTGGCAAAAATTCTGGATTCCGAAAATTTCCAGCTTTCACTTCCTTTCTTTTCCCTTTTCTTTTCTTTTTCCCGGTTGTTACAGCCTCCATATTATCAGAGGGGTTCTGTTGTAATTCACGATCAACTTCAGCAATTAAATTCTCATCAAGATTGACCCCCATAAAAAACTTGTGTAATATGCAACAAGTTATAACAATATTAAGCATAGCTTAAAAGGAATAATGTAGTTTAGTGCCACTAGCTATGATCAGAAATCATTTTTCCAAAACTCCAAATGTTCTTTCAATGAAATTCCGCAATGAGGCATGTTGATGTTTAAAAATTCCTTTTTCATTCTATGGTGACAGTGTTGAGTATTCCTTCAAGTGATAACACACTCCTCTATAAGGTGTCAATAGACCTCGCATGAGTGGAAACCTAGCATCCTCAATATAAAATTTGCCTACATGTATGCAACATTGGTTAGCAACCATAGAATTAAAAAATTTTACACCTATCACTATAAACTATTAATGGATGGTATAAAGACCTTGGGGAATTATAAGGTTATCTTTCTGTGATAAAGCACTTTTAAAAACTCTGGAATCCAAAGCTGTGCCTTCTTAACCAGCCAAAACATAGGTGAATTTCATGTTAAATGAACATGCGGCAAAAATATTTTGCATAGGATACTCTTTTCATCATCTAAATCTAGCAGCCTCTTCTCTAGGCACTTTTGATTGAACATGAGTTCCATCTATAGCTCCCAGACAATCCTACCATTTACAATTGGTTAACAGCAATATATCGTGGAACAATTATTTTATTCATGAACTAGATAGATATAAAAATAATGCCATACCTTGAAATATGGGTAAAATCTACTATTGTTGAAAATTTGGACAGTAACTTCTACTCCAGAAGGCTGCGAAAGAAACTCAGCCTCAAGTAAAACCACCGCACGTAAGACATTATGAAAATGGTGACTAATAGTCTCCCTTGATCGATGAAAGTAAAAACATAGTGTTCTATTTTTTACATTATGTGTCAATATGTGGAGAAATTTGGCAACTTGTTCCGCATTTGTAACTCACTGTGAATTTTTCACTCTCTTAGTATATCGAAGTTTCTCACATAACTCCCTAAAAGCCTGTGGGTCCATGTGAAAAATGTCACAGTAATTTTTTTATCTTCTAACCATATCATCAACTATTTTCTCATGTTATATCCATCGATATTACTAACGCCAATAGATTTACTACTTAAAGTTGACATCTCTTCTAATAAATGAATTGCATGTAGAAGCAAACATATAAACCAAACCATACATGTATGCTTACGCTTGTCCAACTTTCTATTAAATGGTTCAAATTTGAACCTTCATTTGTTAGTCCAAAATTAATCAATTACTTGACTTCAAAGTCAACATCATACATATCTTCTTCCACTTCCTTCGTCTTTTCCATGTTATTGTCGCTCTACTAGATAATCATACAAAGTATGTAAAGGGAAACTATATATCAACAAAAGCAAGAACTTATAAATAAATAAATATATATGTATATATAAAGTTATAAGAAAGAGTCAATGCTACGATAAAGTAGAATAATTACAGGTTATATGATAGATTATGATACAAAAAGTAGCATGGCTCTTTGTAACTTGTCAACTACAAAAGCAATGCCACAAATTCCAGATGGTTAATTACTAACAATTCACTCACTCAGATTAGTGCTCTTTCTCATTTTTGCCAAATTTCTTAACACATTTTGCAGGAGGTTAATTACTAACAATTCACTCACTCAGATTAGTGCTCTTTCTCATTTCTGCCAAATTTCTTAGCATATTTTGTAAGAGGCCTAAGAATATTGCTATCTCTGGGTGTAACTCGCCTTACGTTAGTGGACATTTTACTTGTCTCGATGATACAATTGCATATATATCACATAAAATTTACTTTTTTCATGGACTTGCCAGCACAGTTGGGGAAAACAAAACTCAAAATTAATAAATTTATCCTTCAAATCTTACACTACACATTAAACTGTCTTTGTCAAAAGGTCCAATTTATGCTTTAAAAAAAGTCTATCTTGAAAACGAATTTCAAATCATCTCCTATAGAATATAAAAACTATAACAATAACGATAATAAAATTTTTTTTAATGGTAATAGGCATTAGTGAAATATAAACTGAAAAGGTGAAAATACCCAACAACAGCATTGCGAAGCTTGGAGGAGGAAATCAAGGGATCGAGCAACACTATGGAATTTTTAGGAAATATGGAATGAAAAGGGTGGAAAAACCTGATGCCGCTGTGAGTTTAAGAGGAAACGAGGATGTCGAGCTTATGTGGAATTTCGGGGCAAGAAAAAATTAGGGTAGTCTGGCCCGTTTATCGAGGAGGAAGTCACAAGAAAACAAAATTATGTTTAGGGGCAATTTGGGAAAAAAAGACATATTACGTTGCCGCTCGTTTTCTCCCCAAAAATCTCTCCACATCCGAAGAGAAAAAAAATACACGGGACCCACACTCATTTTCTCTCTAGTTTTCCTATCCCTCTCTGTTTTTCTCCCCATCCAAATGGGAGGAAATGCCACCCTTCCCCCTTGATTTTCTCTCCCCCCTCATTTTCTCCCCGTCTAAACATAGTGTAAGGCTTACGTAGAAAAAAAGGGGGGGGGGAGGAATGTTAGATTTAAATTTAAAATTAAATTTTCACGTCCATTCCATTTCCTTCCATTACCTAAGGCTCAAACAAAAAAGACTTTAAACCAAAACTTGATGATGATTATTAAGTGGAAGCATCTTGCAGATAGGGACCCTTGGAAGCCACCAATAATGCCTCTGCATTATCCCTAAACTCTGAAATATACTCCTTAAAGAATATCTCCTCTGAAAGTTCTAACACTTTAATAAAACTTCGATTCTTCTTAAGCAACTTTTTTACATGAGCAACTGCAAAACCCTGTATCGAGGAATCACCTTGTCCTCCAGGCTGTACATCAAAATCTTAGGTCTATGAACCAGCGATGACTTAGGCAGCATAATTGTATCCAAGAAGACTTCAATTCTAAACTTTAGTTTCTTCTCAGATGTTCGAAGCAAAAGTAGAGCTCTTCTGAACATTTGCATGCTCTCATCTTTGGAAAACCCACAACTCTGAATTAACTCCAACTTTCTTTCAAATGTTTCGATGCTCAAAACTAGGATCACATGTACCAACATTCTTGAATTCACATGGAAACCCATGTTTACAGCAGATATGAACTAGAGACTCTGGTGCAGCAAAACGCCTAGAATCTCATTTGAATAACATTGAAAGTTGAGATCCAACAATCCCACAACTCTCAAAGAAGGCAATATTGTGCAAAATTTTCCAATGCTTTGGGATTATCCAGTTCCTAAATCGGTGCAACACTTTAATAAAATTTTTCTCATTATAAGCAATTTTTGTAATAGTCTTCACAGAAGGGACTAATGTTTTATTCAAACTACAAGCCAATAAGAGTTGAATTCTTGGAAAGAAATATGCCCAGTTCACAACCCTCAAAATCCAATAGCTGAAAAGACTTAATTTTTGGCTTTAGCGTTTCATCGATATTTGAAGACAATATTTGGGGCAGTTGATAAACCATAGATTAAGGCTAGGCTTTAGAAAATCCAATCTGTTCAAAAAAAATTCACCACAAACAAGGGTTGTTGAGGACATCTAGCCTGAAAAACTCTTTTTGAGATATAGATGGACTGAGTTTTAGAGAATTTGAAGTTAATACTTAGGTAATCAATGATGGAAATGTGTTCATTTAAGGCTTGAGTTGGTGAAGAAATGGTAAAGAACAGAGAGACAAAGGATCTAGAAGTGATACAGGACAAATTATTTAGAGAATATGAAAGAGTGGGGTTTAATTTGAGAAATTGCTTTACTCTATTAGAATTTTCACTATTAAAATCTTGTGCATTAAAGGGACATCAGACCTCACACCCAGACTAAAAAAGGAGCTTCTAGGTTCGTTCCCTTTCCAAAATGGTATTATAAAACCAAATAAATCAAAAGAGCTTTTGAGTCATTGTAGGATCATCATAAGACAAGATGTTGTATGTAACGTCCCATTTTCTGTAAAATGCCCCAATGAGTCAGTTTTCAAAACAAGTCCCCTGAGATGAGTGATCAAGGCCAAATAAAATTTGGATAAAATTTTAAATAATAGAAAATGAGGATTTGAGCCTTGAGTTGCCTAGAAACCAGGGTCGGGGTGATTCAAAAAATTTGTCGAAAGGCCAGTGGCATTTTCATAAATAAGTGTAATTTTGGACAAGCACCTAGGAGGGCTTTTTAAATGGAAATTTTGAGTTGGCCAGGGTTCTTAGAGGCCCCAAAAACCATGGGAAGCCCCGGGACCGGTAAAGCTCCTCCGGTGTACTCTTTTCGATGTTAGTTCATCCAAAATTTGACTGATTCGTTCAGAAAGGTTTTAGCTCCAATTTGAGTGATTCCAAAGCCATTTTTCTTAATTGAGAACCTAAATTTTACAATGGAAAAAACAGTTCTAAAAAAGGAGCTAAAACGAAGCTAAAATGAAAATGCCAAGATGAAAGGGCAAAATGAGATTTTTTGTAATTGTTTGGTTCTTGAAGCTCCTTATAAAAACGTCCCCATCTGCCCTCCCTCTTCATCGACTTTCTTCTGAACAAAAAATAGAGAGAAGACTAGAACATTTGGGTGCATAAGGGAGGAGGAAGAAGAAAAAGAAAAAAACCCAGATAAAGGTATGAAATCAATGGACTTTCTTAGCCTTTCCTTTAGCAAAGTTATTCTCCTCCTTCTCCTCTTTCTTTCCATGCTTTCGTTGAAGTTTTGGGTCTGTTTTGGGGGTCGAAAAGAAAGGGAAATTTTGAAATGGGAAAGAGCAAGCTAAACAAAGGTAGAAACATCCAAGAAAGACAAGGAAATCAAGGTAAATTGTTAAATCCCAAGCTTATTCTTTCATTGCCCTCCTCTTGAATGTTGTGTCCCACTTCTGGCCAGCCAAGAGGGGTTGGTTTTTTGATAGAATCAAGAGTGAATCCTAGGAAAAAGAGTGTAGGAATTAAGACTATGTAAAGAAGACAAAGTAAAGATCATGAAATTGGAAGATTGAATTGTTAGGAATTCAAGAACATATAGTAAAAACTGATTTAATCCATAAGTTCCCTTAGCTATTTAAGTGTTTTCTTGATCTCCTACAACTGTTAACAACCTCCTAAATGGTTCCCCTATCAAGGAAAAATCAAGAAGCTATGAAATCCCATTTATGCTCTAAATTTCGGGCAAGTAGGGATGGCATAGTTAGGGAGAGTTTTAAATTTTTTCAAGTCCATTTTTGAGTCATATATGATGAATGAATGTGAGGGAAAACCTTGGAAAAAATTTAGGAAGCTTAGAGAATGAGTTGGTGCTTTAGGATTCATATTGTGACCTAAAGAAGCAACATGATGTTAGGCCTTTTTTTTTAATGATGTGATGACTCCAAGAGGCTTAAAAAGAGTCAAGAATCATATTTGAGAGTAAAGAATGAGGCTTAGAAATCATTTGAGGGGTGTTGCTTCATTAGGTGCCAATATGGACCATAATGGAGGTTGTAGAGTAATCTAGGGTTTAAGCAAGTTTCATGGCCTTAGAAATTATTTCATGAACTTAATTGGCTCCCATAATTTGTGTCTAGACCAAGAGAAACTATTCCACTAACTTGTGGGTGTGTGGCTAAAAGAGGAGGCTTGAAAGCTAAGGAAAAAGTGTGTGTTTGTATACAAGGTAGCTCTCTCCATCTTCTTTCATGCATGGATGTGTGTTTAGCTTGTTTTAAAATGTGTGTATGTGTATTTTCAAGCTTTGAAAAGTATGCTAGCATGCCTTTATATGCCATGATGCTTGATGCCATATTATATTTTCAAGTGATTACATGATGTTTGTGTGAGTTTGCTTGAGTGTGGAGAGGCCAAGAACTCTTCCCTTTGGTAAGGATGAGCTAAAAAACCTTGAGCTTGGTTGAGATAAAGTAAAGAGTCTCCTAAAAGTAAAGTGGGCTCCTAAGAGTATGGTTGAGTCCAAAGTTCTTAAAGAATGGGTGAGGCAAATCCAAAATCCATGAGGAGAAGTGTGAGGCTAATCCAAGCACTTGGTGAACTCTTGAATGCTTTATATAATGTGCTCACATGCCAAGCTTGTGTTAAAAATGTCCATGATTTCCATTTTCTCTATATATGCATTTACAAGGCTTGCTTTGTACATATTATGTATGATTGAATGGGAGATGAGCTATTGGGATTCTTTAAATCTCATCCCCTCCTCTCCAATGATCTAACATGCTAGGTGGACCAAGCAATTATGGTGAAAAGAGCCAACAACCATGAAGAGGGACAATTGACAAGCTTATGTGTTATTTTGCTTCTTTTGGAACCATAATGATGGTTCATCATGTATATGATATTGTATATGTACTATAAATGTTGAGACATATGTAAATATACTAATATGTGATGTTGAGATGTATGATTCTCATATATGACCACTAGCCCATGTTTTCAGTATGTAATGCCATAGTATGAAAGTTGAAAGTTTGATGAAAATATGCATAAGTGTAGGTTGAATGGCCAAAATGAGATGTATGAGGTTTGGGATCATTTGGACAGGTCACACAAGTCTCAAACAAGCTTTTAAAATTTCCCAAAAGATGTCAAGACCAAGGGAAATCCATTTGGCAATTTTGGTACCCAATATGGAGCTAAAATTGACCATAATAGAACCCTATGTCACTTTTTAGCCAAATGAGCTAGTATTGATCTGGAATTTGGCATGAAATTAGGTCTCATTGAAAGCTTTCTAGAAAGCTAAAGATTATAATTTTTGGAGGTCTAGGGAATATTTGATAAATTTTCAAAGTTGATATTTTTTATGGATTCTGGTATGGGTACTGTTCATACTAGCAGTTTTGTGTTTTGTATCACCTAATGGCAAAATGGTATCTAATGCTTGTAAAATTTATATGCATAAACTAGAGTCATAATATTTCTGTGGCCACCAAGATCACCTCATTTGGAGATCTGACTAGAGAGTTATGTATTTTTGAAGTTAACTGTCAGTATCAGTGGTGCCCCAGGAGTTTAGTTACTATTCCATAGGTTCCTGATAGCTAAACATATCTGTTTCACTCTATAATTATTTTTAGTATCAATTTAACATTTTTAGCTTTCGAAAATGATGGAATTTGTGTGATTTCAATTTTTATAGAATTAATTATAAATTTTAGAAGTTTGTATCAGTAATCTGAATAGCAGCCCAGGCAGCTAGCGACCCTGTAGCTTTTTGGATATCAAACGTCCTGTGTGATGAATGTTGTGACTTAGGCATATTTTTATTATGAAGTAGACATCCTAAGATTCCATAATTACCAAGATTGTATGATTTAGAATTTTCTAAATTTAGTTATGATTTTCCAAATTTGGATCAAGAAATGGAGCAAATCTGGCCGAAAATATGCTTGCTTATTTTGAGCTCCATTTAGGTTTTCATGAATTATAGGTATGTTTTTGTGATTTAAATGAGTTATAATGATGGAATTAAATATGAGAATGTATAACATGAGCTCACACGGTCCACGTGACACCGATTGCAAATTTTTAAGTATAACACAAGGCGAAAAAGTCTATTATCTTCATCCCCTTTTTCATATGCTCTTGTGGGATTGATAATACAAAGTTTGTAAATGGTATGAAATGAGTTAGAAGTCATGGTGTTACATTATACTTCTACCCACCTTATTGGTACTATAAAGCCAAATGAATCATAGTCTGTTTAATAGCAAGACAGACACACAACAAGGATGGAGCTTCCAACTAGTAGAACTAGGGCTGTGCACAAGTATAGTTCATTGGAATTCCCCCTTTGACGTAGCTGAGATACCAAAAAAGATTATTATTCTTTTTTTTAAAAGGAGACTTAATTAATCATGCTAGACAGTTCAAATGCAAGTTCATTCTCATGAATTGCCACTTATTGGAACACTGTAACATAATTTCCAGCAGTTAGTTAAAACCAGCTAATCGATTCGAAAGCTCACATATCCAATCTACGTAAGAATTCATTCGAAGAATTCCACCCATATGTTCAAAAGTATACCAAATCAATTTGAGGAACAGAAAAAGCTCCAAATGTTAAGATTGACACATCCAATATTGTGATGGATTTTATATTTGAAAAGCTCTAAACTAGGGGTTAATGCAAGTTCGCAAGTGTAAGTAAACTCTTGAAAGAAGGGAAACTCAAAATGTAAACAAATAAATACCTATCATAAAGAATACTTAAAATACAATATAAAATGAGAAAAATCAATTATCAACTCAAACATCTCAACTCATAAACCCACAATGATATAACAAGCAAATAGCATTTCATTCCATTTCACTAACACCCACAATATGTAAGTCACAACCAAAATCAGAGAACCAAAATTCTCAAGCACACATTCATTATGCATATCACGGAAATAAATCCCCTGAAGTGCAAATGTCCCTGAAGTGGTGAAGTGCCTCTCACATGTCTTTTTTTCTTAATATATATATATATATATTATTTTTATTGATAAAATATGCTTTGCTGTCCCATACTTCATGGAACTTCACAGGATCCTTACTTCAGAGGATCCTAATCCTACATACCACACCTTTGAGGGATTAGAAGCAAGAAAAATTATTGAATAAGCATAAACCCTAGCATCTCATATCTTTCATCCTTATTCACAATGGAAACCCAAAATCAAAGAACCCATAGCTTATGAACCAAAATTAGAGAATCCGTAGTTGATGAACCAAAAAGGGAAACTAATGTTCACACAAAAGGAAAAAAAAAACATATATAATAGCACCCATTATCATGAACTAAAGTGAGAAGCAAATTTCTAAAGCTAGAAAAAAGGGTTCAAATGGTTACCTCTCTTGGTCAAACTAAGAGCATCTAGACTACCCAGTTGAGATGCATAGCAATGCAACACCGGCGAATGAAGGAGACATAAGGGTAGCTAGTGGTGTAGGACAATGGGCATTTTAGATTACAAGTGAAATTATTCAAATAAAACATATGTCCATACTCCTTTTAAATGGGATTATTTTTAGTAGGAAAAAAAAAAGACAAGAATCATTTTTTTCAATATAGTTACAAAAAAAACCACTAACCTAAAATATTACAACAACTAGAAAATTCCTATGGATAATAAGACATGACGCTTGCTTTTAACTGCTCTGGGATTATTTCAATAGTAGATGATAAAATCTTCCCAGAAGAGTCTGAATATCCAAGTGTATAACTTGTAATAATACTAGAATTTGGTAATGCATGGGGAACCATTTAGCATGGTCCTAGAATAGAATAGTAATTGGAAAATCATAAGGGTTAATGACAACCCCTTGTGAAGTGATAAAATTTAAACCTTAGTGAGTTGCTTTTGAAAATAACTTGGCTTTTGGGGTACAAAAGTTATGCCTATAGTCCCACACTTGTACCACACTTCGTTTAAACCATATCAGCATTAAGATTTAATGATTTGTTGATGCTGATTTCTATTAGCTACCCAGCAGGAGATGTAACAATGTTGTTGTAGGAAAAGATCTTGCCATACAAGAATGTTTTTGTTTGGAATTTGTGAGATCTTTATATGTGTGTCATGTAGACAATATTAATATGAAAGCCTCACAATTTGTTGTATCATAGATTCTAGACTGCCGTCTTTGTCCTTAAAAATTTTTTAATTACAACACTAGCATATCACATAAAAAGTAATTAAGCAAATATTTCAGCTTATTGGGATAGAGATAGGAAAAAAAAGAATTTTTCGTTATTTGTGGATCAGTCGAATAAATGCAGTAATTCGTGAGAATCGAAAAAAGGTATACTATAGTTATAGTAGATTAATGTATAATCTGTACAAGAGGCAGTTGCTTCTTAATCGTAAAATACTTGCACAAATAGCTATATTAAATAGGAATTGTCTTTATATGATTTCCAATGAGATCATAAAATAAAAATTCCCCGGAGACTGAACTCCGGGAAGGTAGAGTAGAGATTTGTATGATAAAATAGAATCATATGATAAAGTCGTCAAAATGAGCAACACCATATTCAATAAAAAAAAGATTTATTCTTCTTCACTGATTCTATTTTTTCTTACATACAGCACGATAATCCAAGTGAGAAAAGAAAGGGATTGAGCAATGTGCAAAGGCACAGGGCTATATGGGGCTATTTCATAGGAAAAAATTCCTATTTATATTGAGACAAGACTGAATGAACTATTCAAAGTCTTGTAGCAAAAAAGGAGTTTCAATTGAGTTTTCTTGAGAGATAAAATTATTCAAATAATTGGTTAGAGTGAGATTCAAACTTTCTATTCTTATCTTTTGAAATAGATAGTTTTTCTATGCATCCCTAAGACTAGTGAAATACATGAAGAAAGAAGCTCTTCGCTCCTCTCATATTCGTTCGAGCTGCTCCGCTCCTCTCCCTATCAGGAAAGCTAAAAGTAACCTTAGCCCATAGATCAAGAAAAGGGATTTAAAAAAAGCCTAGGTTTACAGAACCGATATCTGATTCTCATTCCTGTCTTTCCGTCCCTTCACTCAAGCTACCAAGCCTCGGGAAGCTACTTGACATTTTTTAGTTACAACACTACCATATCATATAGACAGTAATTAAGCAAATATTTCAATGAGTGTCATCTTTTATAGTTCCTATTAGACTTAAATTCAGCTAATATTGAATCCATCTTCGAAGATTAAGGGGCTTTAGTTGATCAACTTTCATTCCTAAAGTGGAAGGAAACCATACCACTATAGTAAAAAGACATAAAATGGTATGATTGATTGATTCATCCTTTTCATGACAAAATAAACATCCTTCCTGTATTAATAAATTATGTTGACAAAGGATAATCATTACTAGAAGGATGTTTCTCATTAATTTCCATAAGAAAATAACCACCTCAAAAATGATAACTTAAGTTCCCAAATCTTCACCTAATCTTGGCACTACAATTGTTCAACCAATTGAGAATTTTGGAATCCATACCCCTCTCTAACTATTATAAACCAGATGGATAGGAGCCTATACAAGTGAATCTTGCTAACCTATTATTGAAATTGGTACTTGGAGAATTTCTTGAATTTGTTCTCTTGAATATATTTGATATAAATGTTGTACATTCCATTTTCCTTGATTATGCAAAATTATGTCTTCCACCCTATTATAATTGGCTGTAAAACCTAGCTACATTGGCCACCAAAGATGGAAAAATAAAAGGATATTCCTATCATCACTGACTCTCCATTATAAATGTTCATGCATCAAGTCATTAGACTTACTAATAAGTTTGCATGTGCATTTAACTTCTCCTCATAACTATTTATATAATACTTAAAATACTTACAAATAGTGAACTACATTCATCAAAATTTAACTTAAAAAAATATGCTTACCTAAAAATGCTTGATTAAATGACTGTGTTTGTTTTATTCCAAGACCTCTTAAACAAGTTGGATGATAAAATTTCCTCCATTTTAACAAATGTATCTATTCCTTAGCATTTTAATATCCCTAATAAAATTTTGCTAGCTTTATATTAATTTCATGACAATACTTTTTAAGAAACTCAAAACAAGATAGAGATTATGTTAAGTAATAACTCAAAACTTATTTAATTAAAGTCAATTGCCTAGCTTGTAAAAGTAAGATCAATTTACAAACTTGAACTTTACTATTTATTTTCTCCACTACCTCTCTGTACACCTCATTTTTAGACCCCCCCAATATCAATATAAGTGCCCAAATATTTTTCCAAGATGAGAAGCAAATTTCTCACCAAAAATATTGGAAAGCCATTTCTTAACTTGATGTAACACATAGAAATTGAAAACTACCACAAATTTAGCATTATTAACATATAATCTTGATAATTGGCTGTATTGAGACAAGATATCATGAACCTTATAGCACATAGTGTGATAACCACTAATTTCTATAAATTCCTATATATTAAAAGAAATATCAAAAAGAGGATAAAGAGGAATTAGAAGTCTAATTAAAATAAAAGAAAATGCTAAAAGTGAGAAAAAAGGTAAAATAGGAGAAAAAGGGGCTAGCATAACCATAAAGTGGGAAAAATTAGAAATTTAGAAAATATGAGAATTGACTTAAGAAATATATATCCCTCATCATAATATTATAAGATAATGTTAAAAGATTAACCAAATAGGGTTGGTTTGGTCAAATTCTTGACAACGTACAAGTTAGGATTTCTAGTGGCAAGATTTTAGTCATAAACATTCCAAATTATTTTAAGTCATTGTAACCCCTAGATAGATATTTTTAATAAAGAAGAAAGTTTAAATTTGGGTACATATCATTTGATCTTTGAAAAAACTGAAAAATGAGTTCAAATGGAAGAATTAAAGTGTAAAGGCAAAATGGTCATTTGTGAAAATAATATAAACCCTAATTTTTATATATGTCTATTACATCGTCATTCCCCCCATTTCATAATTGACTTTAGGTAACTTCAAGGACCTTCAATGGTGGTGTGAAATGGGAAGATAGAGAAGGAAATTCCAAGCCAAGAAAGTTAGGGAAATATGCCAAATTTTGTTATGTTTTGGTTATAAAACTTTCTTTAGTCCTCATGCTCTCTCTCATGGTGGGTTTGGTTTCTAAAAAAAGTGAAGTTTGTGGTCACTTGAGAGAAAGAACTCATTTGAGAAAACCAAGTATATCAAAAGAATCTTCATCAAGAGTTTCAAAATAAGGTATGATTTAATTATGAAAATTGCTATTTTTTGGAACCTTAATCCTTTTCATTTTTAGCCAAGAGAGAGAGTGAGGGAAGAGTATGTATAATTGATAAAAACTTAATGCAATCAAGGGTTTAGAAGAGTGAGGAATAAGAATATGCAAAGAAACTAACCTTGAAAGTAAGATAATGCAAGGTAACTTCACCTAGGGTTTAGGTTAGGCCATAAATATTTCAAATCCTAGGAAGATTATTTGATTCCTATAATATCATAGTTGAATTGGCAATAAATCATGGATATCTTAAAGACCTCAAATTCCTTCTTAAACAAACAAAATCCTAAGACTGGGGCAATATGGTGGAGTCTTGGCCAAGGTGAGGCAAAATCATCTGAGGAAGTTTTTAATTTAGTTTAATGATATAATAGACTTAAGTGAGTTAATATAAAGCTAGATGAACCATTGGTTTGAAAAAAAATGAAATTTGATGATGTTGAAGGTATGGTTCCATAAAAACCCTAATATGTCCTATGAATGAAATGAGTAATATGATTAAGTTTTTAGGCTTCTTTTAGCCATGAAATGTAAGTAAAAATGAGATAGACAAATGATGGAGTTACTACATGAGGTATAGCAAATGGGAAGAGGTACTTTAAGACATTTAAAATGAACTAAATCATACTTTAAGTTCTAATATGTACATATTTTGACAGAATGAGATGGAATAGGTCTTAATTAGTTGTTTTGTATTTTAGGCCAAGTTAGTATAACCACACGCTTATGTGTGTGTGAAATTGAAAAGAGTAAAAGGAAAGAACAAGTGAAATAGTGCTTTAGCCAAGATTCATGGCTTTTATCAGGTAATTTACTCTTGTGTGCCTTTAGATATGCTTGAGTTGAAATGCATTGTGTGTATTGGTTGTTTTATAATTGCTTTAGCTTGAGCTGGCTATACTAGTATAAGTTTTATGCATGTATGGGACATGTCTTTGGCTTTTAGTAAGAGTGATAGGGAATCAATTATAATGGAATTAAAAAGAGTAAAAGGAAAGAACAAGTGGAATAGTGCTTTAGCCAAGATTCATGGCTTTTATCATGTAGTTTACTCTTGCGTGCATTTAGATGTGTTTGAGTTGAAATGCATTGTGTGTATTGGTTATTTTATAATTGCTTTAGCTTGAGTTGGCTATACTAGTATAAGTTTTCTGCATGTATGGGACATCTCTTTGGCTTTTAGTAAGAGTGGTAGGGAATCAATTATAGTAGTTCTTTCCTAACCCAGAGATAAGGCTAGTTAGTATGTTTTATGTCATGACAAGACAAGTTTAGATAATTTATACCAATTCAATGTTTTAGGTTGTTTTATGTGGAAATGACCATATATTCTTGCATTTCACTCTTGAATTATCTATTGCATGCGTTGGAATGGTTAAACACTACAAGAAAAATAGAAATTAGCAACGAAAATTTTTGTCACTAAATGTGGATAATTCCGTCGCAAATTAATTAGCGACAAATTATTTCTATCACTAATTTCATTATCACTAATAAATTAGTGATAACGACGAAATTGAAAATTACATTGCTAATCAATGATGGAATATTCTGTCACTAAAAAGAACTCGGTCACCAGTTATGGGTATAGCATATTCAGAATTTGCAATAGATTAGCGACGAAATTTTTCATTGGTAATAAGTGACGGAATGTTTCGTCAGTAATCAATAACAAAATTTTTCGTCAATAATCAATGGCAAATCAGCAACGAAATATTCTGTCGATAATCAATGACAGAATATTCCGTCACTAATCCATCACAAATTAGCGATGCATTAGCAATGACAAATTTTTTCACTTATTAGCAATGAAATATTCTGTCATTAATTAGTGATGGATTAGCGATGGAAATTCGTCACTAATTTATTTTTTATTATATTATTATTTTTTTAAAATATAGCCTCAATATTACTTTACTATCTATCTAATAAAATACAATAAAAGCACAATAAAAAAAGCTAATTGAAAATAATGCTAGTAATAAAATTTGGGTTTAAATGTTTCTTCCTATCCAATAAAGTAAAATAATATAACAATATTCAATAAAATACATAACTTAAAATGATCCTCAGTCAAATATCTCAAAAACAAATCATAACAATTCTCAACTTAAAATACATAACTTAAAATAACATGAAGAGAAATAAAATCATATTTATAGAGGAGGACAATCAAGCTTTGCAGATGCATAGGCTTTTTAGTAAAGCCTTACAGATGTAAATTGATCCTTATCATAACTCTTTTTCTTTTGTTTAGAGGAAGATGCTTGAGTTGTCTTGTCTTACTTCTTAGGTGCCATGGAATCTACATAAAGAGTAAAAAGAAATATAAGATGGTACAGAGATAAGTTTAACAACAGTAGGCACAAATAATAAAAAAAAGTACTCTTTTCCAAATAATTTGATCCTTGAAAATTTTGCAATAAGTAGCCCAGTCATTGAGAGTTCAAATCAAAACAAACAAAAGCAATGGCACACCAATATAGTTTTTGAATCATAAAGAACTTTAGGGATAACTTATGTTAAAATGAGTGAATCAGGGCTAAACAAGAGTAAACACACTTATTTGAAGAAGAAGGATGAAATAAAACCAATTAAACAGTGCAAGGAACAAAAATATGAATTTCTGCAATTTGTGTTTATACTCGTTATAGCGGTATCATCCTCACAATAGTGAGGAAGAACAAAGAACTACAAAATCAAATTTCTAGGTCCACAACACTTAAACAATTGAAAATACATCCATAGAAAGATACGAACAACACATCCACAACCATTATTATAATCATAGAAACCTACATTTATCAAATCAAAGCCACACAACTTTAACCCTAAGTTTTCAAAGCCATACAATTTCAAGCAGAAAGATGGAGAAAAGAGAGAAGAATCAACATACCTGTTGAAGAAACAAGAATTCATAGAAGAAGAAATGGAGAAGATAAAAAAACTCAATAACAATGTGTTGATTTATCTTTTAATCTTCATTCCAAGCTTTTTGCCTCCAAATCTCAGCTCTCTTGTGCATTTTTCTCTTTATAAGGTCTCTCCCAAAGCTTTGATTCTCGAAACCTTAGCTGCCCCTCGAGTTTTAAACCCTATTGAAGTTAAGCATTTCAATAGCGAAAAGCACCTCTTGCTATTATAAGAGCTTATCAGTTCTAGACTCTAAGTTTTCTCGTTACAGCCCATGCTATTGCTAGAAGTTCTCTAGATTTTGTATGAGCCACGAACTCGATATAGCAAATTAGCATCCTCGCTTTAACGAATGGGCATCGTCGCTTACTCTTGATTTTTCCAGCGTTTTCCTTTTCTTTATTCATTCTTAGCAGGTCTCTATCACTCTCTTGAGATTAAAATCAAAATAAAATGAACACAGAACTGTTAAAATGACTACAAAAGCTAGATTTTATTTATTTACATTGATTGGAGAAAGATATGTACTAAAATACAAAATTTGTAAGAAAAACAACTAAATGGCTCATTATTCTATCATAAAATTTGCCATAAAATATCAAAATTAAGGAGTTATCAATGGTTTAGGGTTTTAGGTTGATAGGATGAAAGATCTGATTGGCACTATTGGATTCCTGTATGGGCTCGAGTTTTGGGCCCGCTTCCTTCATGTTGATTTTTTTTTTGTTAATTAATATGTTAACCCAGTTAATATAACACCTTAACAAAATGGATTTTTAGTCCTATAATTTTATAGAATTGCATAATAATTTGGATTATATATAATTGAGCTTATATTTTTAATAGTAGAAGCACTTAATTGACATCTAACATAATGTCACAAATTTTTTTTTGAATGCATTACATATGTTCCTTAAGCATTAGTTAGATGTTGTCAAAATCATTTATGACTCATTTTCAACAACATTCAAAAAATATTTGTGGGGTTTTTATCGTAAATCTAACAAAAAATATAAGAGATAAATTTGTAATTGCATGGCTTGATTATTCAAAAAATGGCTTGATAATTATTTTAATTTTTTAATTAATTAATTAAATAACTTTTAACTACTTTTATTTTAATTTACTCTCTTAACTTTCAATTTATACTTTATTTTAAAATAATTTTTTAGTTAACTTTTAAATATCTTAAGATAATCACTTAACATTTTTTTTATTGTTATATAATAATATTTGATTAATGTAATATAAAAATTAATAAATATGACATAAATTAAAAATTAAGCAATTAAATTTTAAATAAATAAATTACCAAACTAAGTTAATTACATAAATTAAGAACTTAAAATATATTTAAGTAATATATATGAATAGAAGTGTGAAAACTCAAAAATTCACTACAAGTTTATCTTATATTCTAACCCAAACCAACATCTTCAAGCTTAAAATAATCGAAATGGTTAAGAATGGAGTTATTAGCTTACATGGTCTAATATTTAACATTTCATTAATGCATTCATATTCAGATATTATAATCTTAAAAAATATTTACAAAATTAGAAAAAGAAAAATTTTACTTGGTCAATTTCTTGAGATAATATAACAAGAAATTTTTGTATAAATTCTCTAATTTGATTTGAACATGAATAATTTATCTTTGGTTCAAAATAAACATGAATTGTTTATCTTCAAGAGAACATATATATATATATATATATATAGCAAAGTGAAAACTTTACCAAGGTGAAAAATAATTATTACAGTCAAAATCTAATGATTTTAATAGTTGAGTTAAAAGCATGTTTAAGGTTGTTGTGAAATTTTGTTTAATTTAAAATTATTTTTTAATGAAATTTCATAAAGCACAATTAAAAATGCTCTTTTGTTTAATCAAATCATTTGATAAGTTTTTTTTTTTTAGTTTTGCAGGTTTTTCAAAAAAAGAAATTGTAATTAAAAGGGCATGTATTCAAAACCATAAGTAAAAATATTAAAAATAATTATGAATTTAATCATTTTGAGTGAATGTGATTTTCTTAAAAGAAAAAAAATCTTTTATTTTGATTTACTTGAACAAAAATATTTTAATTTTTGGCTCAATCATATAATAGAAAAATCGATTCTAATATCACTGTATTTTTTTTAAACCTTAGTCAAGTACTATAAAATTTTAAAATAATTACTTTTATGATTATTATTCCTCACAACACCTAAAACCTATATACCAAATTTCCATTCAATTGAAGTTAGTCATCTTTAAAAACAGTATTGTGTAAAATTGCCTCAAAACACTAAAATTGAAAGCTTTTGAACTAGCCACAGAAACAATGTAAGAAAGTTAAATTGACATTGAAAATAATAAAATTCCTAATTTAATTGATTGTAATGAATTAGCTCCCCAATAATAGCACTAAAATTTTACTTAAGTAATTGGCTTGCACTAGTGTATTCATGAAGTTATCTCTTATGAAACTTTTGATCAAATCAATCAGTTTAAAATTTCATATAAATAGAATTTATTCAAAAATCGATGGGGTTGTATATGGAATTAAATGACTTATTAACAATACAAATTTAGTTATATTCATTTGAGAGTGGACATATCTCCTCTCCTACTACAAATTTATAAATGAGATATATATTGGATTTTGCCTTCTTTTTTGATTTTACACCTGTTGGTATTTATTCTTTGCTTCTTTTAAGAGATTTGAGATTTAAATGAGAGAAAGTTTCAATTTTCGGAGAAAGGAAAACCTAGACATTATCACTTAGAAAAGCACAGAAAGAAACATAAAGACAAGAAGAATAAGGTATGAATTTAACAAAGAGTTAATATGACAAAGAGGGGAAACCAATTAGAAAAGAAAAGAAGTGAGTGACATGTGACATAATTGAAGCACAATGGACGAGTGGAGTCATTTTTAATATTTGTAAAATCTTGAGAAAGAGACATATTGTCATATGTTTTTAATATTATTTATCTTTTTTATTTTTAGTTAAATCTTTATTCGACTTTTATTTATTTCTTATTTTCTATTTTTTTATATTTTTAGTAAAATCATTCCTTATATACATTTATTTAAATTATGATTTTAAATTTGTCAATTCTTTTTCTATTTCTAATTAATTAAGTATATTTTATATTTATTTTAATATATGATTTAAAATAAGTAAATTGTAAATTTTTAGATTTTGAATAAAAACAAAAAGCCCTTATTGACCATAGAATAATTAAGCACATTAGTATTTATCTCATTTTTTATTTATTAAATTATTAAATTATATTTTATAAATTATTAAATTATTATAAGTTTCTATAAAATGAATAATATTTAAATTGTAATGTTCACTATTTCGTAAAAACATCGAAATGAGTCAATCATAAAAGCATATCCCCCGAGATAAATGATTTATGTAACACCTTAAGTTACTACCGCTACCTAGCCTCTCACTGGGCTCGGTTCCACATGATTTCCAAAGAACCCATACCAATCCGTGGCATTTGCATGCTATGAAACGGGGTTTCTTACATTCATTATCTGCCCCGTGGGTCCTGTGAACCCATCATACACATTCTCTACTTACACACCCCTTGTACAACTCATACATAGCATAAAACAAGCCATAAGCCACGGGTATGGAGCCAAAAACCAGAAAAATACACTTTTCTCACTTGTGCCAAAAAGTCTTATTTTGGTTCTAACTTTGGAAAATCATAACTAATTCTAGAAAAATGAGAATCTGGTAAACTTTAGCTTTCTGGAAAGCTCTAAGTGTAACTTTACTCTAAAAATAATTTCCAATCATAATCTTAGTGTTTGGACCATGTTTGGCATCAAAAATGGGAAAGGGGTCCGACTGTCACTGTTTCTGGCCCAAGTTACTATCATGAACTTTGGAAATTCATAATTAAATCCACAAAAATCCAATCTAGGCACACTATACCAATTTGGAAAGCTACGGATGTCTAATAGAGGAAAAAAATAAGTTCAGTAGCCCCTACACCTAGGAAATCAATGGAACAGTGACGGGGGTCAGGAGAGCTCCCTGATGCTGATATAGAACTTCAGAAGGTTCAATCTCTCTCTACAGACCTCCGATTTGGGTGATTCGAGTTGGTACAGGTCACTTTGGTTTTCTAGTTTATGTGTATAAAATTTCATGATAATTGGCCACCGTTTGGTCTATGTATGATATAGTTTTCATTTATGACCTATAGGAACAGTACTTGACCAAACCATAGATTTTTCCCAAATTCAACAATTCACCAAATATTCTCTAGTCCTCCAAAAATTACCCACTTTAGCTTCTCAAGAAGCTTTCTACAAACTCTAGAGGCATGCCAAATTTCATGGCAAGAGGAGCTCATCCGGTCATACTTTGACGGAGCTCTCAAAAATACCGGTTTTGGCACCCAAAAGGTCCAAAATGGGTCCAAATGGCCTCTCACACATTCTAACCACTCATGGACAAGTTTAAAAGCATAAAACTAGAATATATAACATGTACATATGATCCAAATCAACATACATTCCAATCTCGCTATGCTACGGCCAAATATACATTATCACACACATTCAACAAAAGGGGCAAAACCCTCATTTCCATTAATTTGGCTATCAACATAGTTTATACATCATCTCTTCATACATATACCCTTACTACAACATTTACATCTCAAAAATAGTGGGCGCATATTCATTGTGGCACCACTTTACATCAAAATTACGTCAAACTATCCAAAATAAGCTAATATCTAGCTAAGCATACTTCTAGGCTCCTTGGTGTGTACTCGGTTCTCCTTGAGCTCCACCTAGCATATTAAGTTGGGAGGGGAAGGGGTGAGATTCAGGGAATCTCAGTAGCTCATGCACTCAGTCAAGTAAACAATCAAGGCATATAACAAGTCAAGGCATGTGAATAAACACTTAGCCATTCTCAAACATCCAACACACATTGTACATGCTATGGAAATCACAACAATGCCAAAAATGAGCTCCAGGGACTTTTGGTCTAGCCTCACCCGAGTTTAGGGACTTTTGGATGGCCTCACCCGAGTTTAAGGACTTTTGACTTGGCCTCACTCGATTATGAGACTTTTGGCCTTGTCTCACCCATCTCAAGGGACTCTCGGCTTCACCTCACCCATCTCAAGGGACTTTCGGCACTACCTCACCCGAGCAATTCTCACATTTCAACACACAAACATATTGGCATCAATGCATCAAAGCAATAGCATATGGCATATTCCACACAATAAGCATATACATAAACATACAATGACTATTACATCCAAGAATGCAACAAAAAAGAGTGGGAAAAGAGAGCTACCTTATCAGCTAAGGTCAACACTAGCTTTTCCTTTCAATTCCTCTACTCCCTTCTTAAGTTCACAATCACACCTTGATGGAGGTGTTTCTCTTGAGCCTAGACACACAAAAGCATGCAATTACTCTCTTAGAATGTAATCATTCAGATCAAACTCTCCTAACATACCAGAACCTAGAGTTCTCTCTCTCTCTCTAGAATGCCATCAACTCTTTCTCTCTCTCAAGCTCCCATGGTAGTGGAAACAACATTTTCAAAGAAAACAAAAAGATTCAAAGGTGTTTTCCACTTTCCCTCTTCTGACCCATACCCAAAATCCAACCATTTTCACATACAAAACCGTAGAAAGAGAGGGCAAAGAGAGGAGATCCAGATTCTAAGGAGAAATGGGAGAAACTTGCTTACCTTTCTCTTGCTCTTCCTCCTTCTCTTGGTCTCTGTCACTCTCCACGCCTCTTTTCTCTCTTTGGGTCGAAGTCTAGGGCAGAAATGAGAGAAGAAATGAGTTTGGGCGTTTAATGAAGTCTAATTCTCGCCTTTTACTCTCTTCCGGACTGACCCTCGTTACGGCAAAAATTAACCTTCGCTATAGCGAGCTCGTGTTATCTGGCTTCGCTATGGCGAGGTGTAACCTTCGCTACGGCGAGATCGTATCAGTTCCCTTCGCTATGGCGAGATTTGACCTTCGCTATGGCGAACTCGCGTTAGTTCCAGACCTCACTTTCGCTATGGCGTACGCTACAGCGAGCTGCCCCCTGGTTTCTGTATGGACTGCTGCCCGCACTCGTTATAGCTAGAACCTCGTTCGCTATTGCGAGAAGACATTCTCACGATAGCGAGACCATTTCTCGCTATTGCGAGAAGACTTAGCACAGTTTCTAGACTTCGAAAATTTCTAACTTTCTACTTTCTTTCTTTTCCTTTTCTTTTCTTTTCTTTTTCCCGGTTATTACATTTCTACCCCTCTTAGAAGAAATTTCATCCTCGAAATTTAAAGACTTACCTCAAGGGAATAACTCTGGATATTTTTGCCTCATTTCATCCGCCAATTCCCAGGTTGCTTCCTCAGATGTTAGACCTCTCCAGATCACTTTCACCAGAGGAATGTTCTTGCTTCTCAGTTGTTTCAGCTTAGCATCCACAATTCTCTCCAGTCTCACTACATAGGAAAGATCTTCCTGCAATTGCACATGCTCATATTCTATGACATGTGAGGAGTCTGGTAAATACTTTTCCAACTGGGAGACATGAAAAACACTATGGATTTGAGCTAGGTTAGGAGGTAAGGCTATTCGATAAGCCACGGGTCCAATTTTCTCAAAGATTTCAAACGGACCAATATACCTAGGACTGAGCTTCCTTACCCTCATTGACCGACCTACTCCCGTCATTGGAGATATTCGAATGAACATATGGTCTCCAACCTCAAACTCTAACGGCCTCCTATGCTTATCAGCATAGCTTTTCTGTCTACTCTGGGCCGTAAGGAGCCTCTTTTTAATCAATTCTATTTGTCGGGTGGTCTGGTCCATAATCTCAGGTCCTATCATACTCCTCTCACCTAACTCAACCCAACACAGAGGGGATCTGCACTTTCTCCCATACAAAGCCTCATAAGGGGCCATCTGGATACTGGAATGGTAATTGTTATTGTACGTAAACTCTGCTAACGGTAAATACGCATCCCAGTTACCCCTCATCTCCAGCACACATGCCCTCAACATATCTTCCAATGTCTGGATGGTCCTTTCAGTCTGACCATCTGTCTGGGGGTGATATGCAGTACTAAACTGCAATCTGGTCCCTAAGGCATGTTGCAATGACCTCCAAAAGTTCGATGTGAACTTGGGGTCTCTATCCGAAACTATGCTATTGGGTACTCCATGAAGTCGCACTATCTCTCTGATATACAGCTGGGCTAGTCTATCCAGTGTATGAGTAGCCTTAATAGCTAAAAAGTGTGCAGACTTCGTCAGTCTATCCACAACTACCCAAATAGCATCGTGTCCAGAGGATGTCCTGGGTAACCCCATGACAAAGTCCATGGCTATACTATCCCACTTCCACTCAAGGATATCTAGAGGTTGCAATAATCCAGCCAGTTTCTGATGTTCAATCTTTATCCTCTGACACACTAGGCATCTAGCCACATAATCCGTCACATGGCTCTTCATCCCTGGCCACCAGAAAATCTTTTTCAAATCTTGATACATCTTGGTGGCACCTGGGTGGATAGTATACTTACTCTTATGTGCCTCTTCTAAAATGCTTTCTCTCAACTCATTTTGACTAGGCACACAGATTCTATCTCGATATACTATCATGCTATCCTCAGACAACTTGAAATCTGAGGTCTTACCTTAGGTAATCTCATTCCTGATCCGTTTCAGGAACTCATCCTCTCTCTGGGCATCTAAGATCTGGGTTTTCAAGATATTCTCAACTTGGGTTTCACTCAGATACAATCTACCTAATACCACCTGACAAGAGAGGCTCAAATCTCTGAACTTCTCTAGGAGCTCCTGCTCCCTAATCATCATATGGGCTACATGAATGGTTTTTCTACTCAGGGCATCCGCCACCACATTGGCCTTGCCCGGATGATATTTCAACACATAATCATAATCTTTCAAGAATTCCATCCATCTTTTCTGTCTCATATTGAGTTCTTTCTGATCAAACAGGTATTTCAGACTCTTGTGGTCACTATAAATCTCTATGGTCGCACCATACAGATAGTGTCTTCAAATTTTAAGAGCAAACACTACGGCGGCTAACTCCAAGTCATGTGTGGGGTAATTCTCCTCATGAGGCCTCAACTGCCTCGAGGCATATGCCACTACTCGACCCTGCTGCATTAACACACATCCTAACCCTTTGCCCGAAGCATCACAATAAACCACAAATGGTTCACTAGGGTCAGGGATAATCAGTACAGGGGCAGTGGTCAAACAGAGTTTCAACTCCTGGAAACTCTTCTCACATCTCTCATCCCACACAAATGGTGTATCTTTCTTAGTTAGCCTCGTCAGTGGTAAGGCCATCAGAGAAAAGTCCTG
This sequence comes from Erythrophleum fordii, assembly GCA_032878935.1. NCBI lineage: Eukaryota > Viridiplantae > Streptophyta > Magnoliopsida > Fabales > Fabaceae > Erythrophleum > Erythrophleum fordii. The sequence goes on along the minus strand of JAVQMF010000054.1, from coordinate 20,820,421 downwards.
AATAAATCGTCTATAATACCCTGTCAAACCTAGGAAACTCCTAACCTCGGTGATCGTTCTAGGTCTATCCCACTGTAACACAGCCTCAACCTTATGGAGATCTACCGTAACCCCGTCTCGTGGGATCACATGACCTAAGAATCGCACCTCGGTCAGCCAAAACTCACATTTACTAAGTTTGGCATACAACCTTTTTTCTCTCAAGGTGTCTAGGACTAGTCTCAAATGCCTCTCGTACTCCTCAAAAGATCGGGAGTACACTAAAATATCATCAATAAAGACCACCATAAACTGATCTAGATACGGTCTGATTACCCTGTTCATATAATCCATGAACACAGCAGGCGCATTCATCAATCCAAATGGCATCACAAGGAACTCATAGTGCCCATATCTCGTTCTGAAAGCCGTCTTCAGTTTTCACTCTCAACTGGTGGTAACCAGATCTAAGATCTATCTTAGAAAACACAGATGCCCCAGCCAACTGATCTAATAGATCATCAATTCTAGGAAGAGGATATTTATTCTTGATGGTAACTTTGTTCAACTCTCTGTAATCAATACACAACCGCAAGCTACCATCCTTCTTTTTCACAAATAATACCGGAGCTCCCCAAGGTGAAACACTAGGGCGGATAAACCCTTTCTCTAACAATTCCTCTATCTGCTCTTTCAACTCATCAAGCTCGGCGGGAGCCATCCTGTAAGGAGCTTTGGACACCGGTCCAGCCCCAGGCACTATGTCTATAGGGAACTCTAATTCTCTCTCAGGGGGTAGGCCACTAAAATCAAACTCCCTAGGGAAAACCTCCGGGAATTCCCTAACAACTGGGATCTCCTCTATCCCTTCTTCTACCTCAGCCTGAATAGAGAAAAAGACTAGAAACCCTTGACATCCATACTTTAAATATCTTTCAGCCTAGGTAGTAGTCATAAAGGATAACTCAGCTCCTACCTTAGGTATAGTCCCATAAGCAGGTAGGGAAATGGTTCGATGTTCACAATCAAGTATTGTATTATTTGCAGCCAACCAGTTCATACCAATAATCAAATCAATATCATGGAAAGGGATACAAACCAAATCAAGAGTGGTATGACAATGGTTAAATTGGACAGTGACATTCAAGCAAGTATGGGAAGTAACCACGTGGCCTCCAGTGGGTGTAATGACAGACAAGTCAAATGGCAAGACACTAATAACCAGACCCAATTTCCTCACACAATCATAAGATATAAACGAGTGACTAGCACCCGAATCAAACATAGCAACTACAGGAAAGCCATTCACTAACAGCGTACCTCCGATCAAACTGGGAGATGCGCTGGCTTCCTGCTGAGTAAGGGCGAACACTCGGCCCTGGGTCTGTGGTCTAGGAGGAGGCGCTGTCTCCATCTGAGGACAGTGTCTAGCAATGTGCCCTGGCTTCCCACACTTGTAACATGTCACCGGAGACTGCTGGAAGGATGACTGGCCCCGCGGAGGTGGCACACCTCGCTGTGGCTTTCTATTCCATGGCCCTTTGCCTCTCCTCTTATTACTAGGGGTCAAACTAGAACCCTCTTTTGGTTTCGGCCTTTCAAATCCAGAACCCTCTTCTGACTAGCCGTAGTCGCAGTAGGCATAATAACTTGCAAGTTCGTCTCAATCACCCTACTGACCTCCACAAGGGTATTAAATTTCCTGATCCGCTGTGGGGTGACTCTATCGCTAATCAGGGGCCTCAAACCAGTCTCAAACTGCTCACATCTCCAGGGTTCATCATCATACCTCTGGAGGTAAGAGGAATACCGAGACAACTCTATGAACTTGGCCACATATTAGTCCACGGTCATCTCATCCGTCTGTCTCAAGCCCATGAACTCCATCTCTTTCTTTTTCCTCACTGAACTTGGGACATACTTCTCATAAAACTCGACCAAGAAAGTCTCTTAAGTTATCTGTATATTCTTGGTCTCCATCAGGGGTTTCGCACTATCCCAGCATCTATCAGCTTCTTTTTCTAGCATGAAGGTGGCTAGCTGGGCTTTCTGCTCAGTGGTACAATCCATCACCGAGAATATCTTCTTAAGCTGCATCACCCAAGCCTCCGCCTTATCCGCATCCAATTCCCCGTCAAATGAGGGTGAATTATTTTGCCTAAACTGCTTCAACACTTTCTGGATAGGCGTCTGGGTCTGAGGAGCAGCAGGCTCTTGGGGAGGTACAGGTGGAATGCTAGTTGTAGATGGTTGAGGTATAGGGGCATCCCTTCGGCTTCTTTTTGCCTAGCCAGGGTATCTTGCAAATGCATGATCATATCATGCTGCTGCTAGGCAATATACCTCTGTTGTTCCAACATCTCCTGATGCTGGCCCATCATGGCTCATACCGATCAAGTCTCTCCATGATGGCCTGCAGAGGATCCCTAGTCTCAATAGGAATCTCTAGCTCAGCTCTCTGAGCCCTGGGCGGTCTGCCTCTGCCTCTACCCCTGCCCCGTCTAGTCTCAACCATGTCTGAAAGAAGTAGCAACCCTCAGTTCACAATAATATCACAACACATATGTATAAGGATGCTACAACTTCCATGACCATTCACACCAAACACTAGTAAATCATAGCATTCAAGAGCCTAACATTGAGCAAAAGTGCCTGAACCATTGCTCTGATACCAAAAATGTAACACCTTAAGCTACTACCATTACCTAGCCTCTCACTGGGCTCGGTTCCACATGATTTCCAAAGAACCCATACCAATCCGTGGCATTTGCATGCTATGAAACGGGGTTTCTTACACTCATCATCTGCCCCGTGGGTCCTGTGAACCCATCATACACATTCTCTACTTACACACCCCTTATACAACTCATACATAGCATAAAACAAGCCATAAGCCACGGGTATGGAGCCAAAAACCAGAAAAATACACTTTTCTCACTTGTGCCCAAAAGTCTTATTTTGGCTCTAACTTTGGAAAATCATAACTAATTCTAGAAAAATGAGAATCTGGTAAACTTTAGCTTTCTGGAAAGCTCTAAGTATTAAATTTACTCTAAAAATAATTTCCAATCATAATCTCAGTGTTTGGACCATGTTTGGCATCGAAAATGGGAAAGGGGTCTGACTGTCACTGTTTCTGGCCCAGGTTACTATCATGAAAGTCAGAAATTCATAATTAAATCCACAAAAATCCAATCTAGGCACACTATACCAATTTGGAAAGTTACAGATGTCTACTAGAGGAAAAAAATAATTTTAGATCAGTTCAGTAGCCCCTATACCCCGAAAATCAATGGAACAGTGACGGGGGTTAGGAGAGCTCCCTGATGCTGATACAGAACTTCAAAAGGTTCAATCTCTCTCTACAGACCTCCGATTTGGGTGATTCTAGTTGATACATGTCACTTTGGTTTTCCAATTTATGTGTATAAAATTTCATGACAATTGGCCACCGTATGGTCTATGTATAACATGATTTTCATTTCTGACCTATAGGAACAGTACTTGACCAAACTATGGATTTTTGCCAAATTCAACAATTCACCAAATATTCTCTAGTCCTCCAAAAATTACCCACTTTAGCTTTTCAAGAAGCTTTCTACAAACTCTAGAGGCATGCCAAATTTCATGGCAAGAGGAGCTCATCCGGTCATACTTTGATGAAACTCTCAAAAATACCGGTTTTGGCACCCAAAAGGTCCAAAATGGGTCCAAATGGCCTCTCACACATTCTAACCACTTATGGACAAGTTTAAAAGCATAAAACTAGGATATATAACATGTCCATATGATCCAAATCAACATACATTCCAATCTCGCTATGCTACGGCCAAATATACATTATCACACACATTCAACAAAAGGGGCAAAACCCACATTTCCATTAATTTGGCTATCAACATAGTTTATACATCATCTCTTCATACATATACCCTTGCTACAACATTTACATCTCAAAAATAGTGGGCGCATATTCATTGTGGCACCACTTTACATCAAAATTACATCAAACTATCCAAAATAAGCTAATATCTAGCTAAGCATACTTCTAGGCTCCTTGGTGTGTACTCGGTTCTCCTTGAGCTTCACCTAGCATATTAGGTTGGGAGGGGAAGGGGTGAGATTCAGGGAATCTCAGTAGCTCATGCACTCAGTCAAGTAAACAATCAAGGCATATAACAAGTCAAGGCATGTGAATAAGCACTTAGCCATTCTCAAACATCCAACACACATTGTACATGCTGTGGAAATCACAACAATGCCAAAAATGAGCTCCAGGGACTTTTGGTCTAGCCTCACCCGAGTTTAGGGACTTTTGGATGGTCTCACCCGAGTTTAAGGACTTTTGACTTGGCCTCACTCGATTATGAGACTTTTAGCCTTGTCTCACCCATCTCAAGGGACTCTCGGCTTCACCTCACCCATCTCAAGGGACTTTCGGCACTACCTCACCCGAGCAATCCTCACATTTCAACACACAAACATATTGGCATCAATGCATCAAAGCAATAACATAATGCATATTCCACACAATAAGCATATACATAAACATACAATGACTATTACATCCAAGAATGCAACAAGAAAGAGTGGGAAAAGAGAGCTGCCTTATCAGCCAAGGTCAACACTAGCTTTTCCTTTCAATTCCTCTTCTCCCTTCTTAAGTTCACAATCACAACTTGATGGAGGTGTTTCTCTTGAGCCTAGACACACAAAAGCATGCAATTACTCTCTTAGAATGTAATCATTCAGATCAAACTCTAGGGCAGAAATGAGAGAAGAAATGAGTTTGGGCGTTTAATGAAGTCTAATTCTCGCCTTTTACTCTCTTCCAGATTGACCATCGCTACGACGAAAATTAACCTTCGCTATAGCGAGCTCGTGTTATCTGGCTTCGCTATGGCGAGGTGTAACCTTCGCTACGGCGAGATCGTATCAGTTCCCTTCGCTATGGCGAGATTCGACCTTCGCTATAGCGAACTCGCGTTAGTTCCAGACCTCACTTTCGCTATGGCGTACGCTACAGCGAGCTGCCCCCTGGTTTCTGTATGGACTGCTGCCCCCTGGTTTCTGTATGGACTGCTGCCCACACTCGCTATAGCTAGAACCTCGTTCGCTATTGCAAGAAGACATTCTCGCGACAGCGAGACCATTTCTCGCTATTGCGAGAAGACTTAGCACAGTTTCTGGACTTCAAAAATTTTCAGTTTTCTACTTCCTTTCTTTTCCTTTTCTTTTCTTTTTCCCGGTTGTTACAATTTAAGGTAAAATAAAATTACGATAAAATTTTAAATAATAGAAAATGAGGATTTGAGCATTGAGTTGCCTAAAAACTAGAGGCAGAATGGTTTAATAAAATTGTCGAAAGTATAGTGACATTTTCGTAAATATGAGCACTTTTTAGAAAACTCACAAGAGGGCTTTTTAAAGTGGTTTTAAACTTTTCGGGATTCTCAGAGGTCTTAAAAACTATGGGAACCCTTGGGACAATTAAAACCCCTTTGATATATGTTTTTGAACGTCGATTGACTCAAACTTTGACCATTTCATTCTAGAAGGTTTTAAATCCAAATTGAGTGATTCCAAAGTTATTTTGTAAAATCAAAGACTTGAATTTTATGATAGAAAAGATAGTTCTAAAAAAATAACTAAAATAGGTCTAAAACGAAAATACTACAAACACGGGATGTAAACATCATTATTAAGGAACAATTTCTTCTTGATTCTTCTTATAAGAGGCATCTCCTTTCCTTATCTCCTATTAACTTACTTGTTCTATCTAAAATAGAGAAAGACTCTACCCAACCTAGACGCATAAGAAGAAGCTACAAGGGAAAAGAAAATCAAGGTAAGATGTATGAAAAAATTAAGGTTTTTTTAGTTTTTCATTTACAACTCCTCTTCTCCTCCTTCTTCTCTCCCTTTCCATAGTTTTGGTATGTGATTTGGTTCTATTTTGAGCCATGTAAAGAGGGGAGGAGTTCAAAATTCAAGAAGGGAAAGACAAAGAAAGAAGCTCTTGAAGAAGCAAGGAAAGTAAGGTAGTTTTTTTCTCTTTGTTGCTTTCTTCCTTTATGCTTCTTGAGTGTGTGTCTTAGCCTAAAATAGAATAGCCAAGGGGGAACCTAGAGCAAGCAAGAATCCTATGATTTAGGCTATGAGAACCTAGGAAATGCAATGAAAATTAAAGAAAAGCCATTGGAATTCAAGATAGAAAAGCTAAGGATCCTTGTAGGTCTTGTAAAATCTGTTTTGATTCAAGAATTTCCTAACTTATGTGAGTATTTATTTGAGTTTCTAAGACCCCTAGGGAGCCTCCCAAGTGCCTCTTCCATCAAGAAAAAATTGGAAACTCCATTGACTCAAAATTCTCTCCCTGTCTCGACCTAAAGGAGTTAAGAGACCTAAGGAGTATTTTAAATTTTTCTAAACTTGGTTTGGGACTATATGTGATGGAAGAAGATGAGAGAAAGCCATGGAAAAGTTTTAAAAGCCATAGATTGAGAGTTTGGGATATAGGTTCCATATTGTGACCTAAAAAAGCAACCTATATCTAGACTCTTGGAAATGAGTGTGTGATGGCTCTAAAGAGTCTAAATGGAGTCAAGAGTCATAGATATAAGAAGAGAATGGAGCCAAGAACTTGAATTATGGTAGATGCTTCATTAAGCCTTTTATGGAACCATTAAGTAGCCATTGAACCAAGTATGTTTCTTTTATATGTGTTTAATGCTAAGGCTTGTTCCAAGAGTGTAATTGAATCCTATTTGTTGTGCTTAGGCCAAAGAAATCAAGCTCCATCCAATTGTGGGTGTGTAACCTAAAGGAGAGAAGGGTAATCAAGAGGGAAGCTTGTGTTTAATTACTAAGGTAGCTCTCCATTCCTTTTTTTGTGTGCATTTATGGTTATATGAATGTCATTTGATGCCTATGTATGTGTTTGGATCTTGAAAAATGCCATATGTTACTACTTGATTACTATGGTACCATTATGTTTTTTGATTGATATTTGGTTGTGAAATTGTGTTCTATGGGTGAGGTTATGCCAAAAGTCCCTTGTGATAAGTGAGGTGAAGCCAAAAGTCCCTAGAAATGGGTGAGACTAGGCCAAAAGTCTTATGGATGAGTAAGACTAAGTCAAAAGTTCCTAACTTGAGGGTGAGGCTAATTTAAAAGTCCCAAGAAAGGGGTGAGGCTAAACTAAGAGTCCATTGAGCTTGTTTTTAGCCTTGATATGTTGTTATGGCATGGCATTTGTGAATGTAATACCTCTTGAAAGTGTTTATGACATGCTTGTATCTTGTGACATAATTACATGCCTTATTTGCTTACTTGAAAGGATGTTTAAACTATTGAGATTCTTTAAATCTCATCCCTTTCCCTCTCCCATCTCAACATGTCTAGGTAGAACTCATAAAGCTAAAGATGGAAGCTAAGAAGCATAGTTGGCTATATTTTGACACTATTGTAGTTTTGGTTCCATTGTCAAAGTTTGTATATACATATTATTTTTGATATGTGGACTTTTGAGCAAATGTAAAAGTATATAAACATAGTATATGAACCAAAGTTGTGATGAAATTAATAAGAAAATACAATTTGACTATTTGGTAGCTCATTCTTAAATATGTATCCATGCATGTAATATAGTGAGTTTGAGTTGTATGAAGTTTTGGACCACTTGAGAAGTTCATACATGTTGTGTTTATGCTTTAAAACATGCTCATGAAGTGGTGGAATGGTTAGGAGGCCATTTGGAACCAAATTGACCCCATTATGTTGCTAAATTTGCCATAACCTTGAGCTATGTTAAGGTATGACCAAATGAGTTTGTCCTTGCATGAAATTTGGCATGCATATAGGTTTTATCTAGGGCTTTCCATAGAGCCAAAGAGCACCTAATTCTGAGTTCTAGAGAATTTATTATGATTTTTCAAAATTAGGAAAATTTGATAGTTTTGGTAGTGGTACTGTGCAATTGGTCAACTTTGGTTCCAGGGGTCCTCGAGGCCCAAATGAAATCTAATGGCTATGTAATTTTACAAAAATAAATTAAATATGATAAAATTTCTATAGCACTTGAGAGCAACTCATTTGGATTTATATAGAAAGAGAAATGAATTTTTGAAATTCTAAATTAGTACCAGAGATGCAGCCAAACCTCTGTTATTGTTTCATTAGTTTTTTTGGGCTAAACACTTCTATTTTAGTCTAGCATTATTTTAACATTCATAGCTTTCTAGAATGTTATGGTTTGATAGGTTTTGATTGTTCTAGAATTAGTTATGAATTTTTGAAATTATATCAATAACATGTGATAGCAAACCTGGGTAGCTAGACCTTAAGTGCTTTTCTATTGTCAATCATGGTCCATCTGGTTGTTCATGGCCTAGAATGATTTTTAACCTATATTTGATATCTAGAGCTTTCCAAAAAGTTATCATTTGCTTGATTTTGATTTTTTTAAAATTAATTATGATTTTTCAAAGTTGGTGATAGAAACCTGAATTTTGGACCCGAGGCAAAACTTCATTTTTCTTATATGTGGCTTCTAAAACAAAATGTATAGGATGTTTTGCAATGGTTATAACTTGTTTAGATGGAATATAAGTAGGGGATTATATTGGAGAGTCCACAGGGTTCATGGAATGAAATTTGAATTTTTAAAGTACTACATAATACAAGAAAATACTATTATTTTTTTCTTTTCCTTTGGAATTTATGAGATTAAGCATGAGCATTAGTCTAAGGGGGTTAATGAATTATGGTATTACATAAATTATTTTCAACAAATATATATATATATATATAAATCATTATATCATATAAATTATTAAAAAATTCAAATGAAGATTTGCAACAGAATTAGTGACAGATTAAGGATGAAAAATTTTGTGACGAAAATTCTGTCACTAATTTCGTCGTCAAATTATCGATGGAATTTACCATCACAAAATTCTGTCATAATATCGAGATTGGCTATCCTACTCCTTAGCTACGAAAAATTTCGCCATTGAATTTTGTCGCTAACTTATTTGTGACGGATTAATGATGAAAATTTTTGTGACGGAAAATTTCTATTGATAATTCCATTGCAAATTTTTGTGATGGAATTTGTAATGAATTTGTGACAAACTTGTAATAGAAATAAATTCAATCACTAAATTCCGTACTGAATCAATTTTTTTTTTGTAGTGAAATATTGCTATTGAGATTCCATAATCTCACCCCTTGTCTTCTACTAGGCATAGCCAAGTAAAATGCAAATATATAAAGATGAGTCTATCTAGTAACAAAATAGATGTGTGGTAAGGATGGAACTTCAACTAGCAAAACTAGGGTCTGTCCAAAAAACAATAAAAAAAAAAACAAAATTGTGTTGTGCAGGTTCTTAAAAATTTTCATTTCAAAATTCTTATGTAATATCACATCTTAATTTGAAAAATAAATCTAATTTGAATAATTTAGATTGAATAATTTAGATTTAAAATAATTATAAATGAGTAATTTTATTTACAGCTTTTAAAAAATTATATGAAATAATATTACCTTTTTTCATGTGTTAAATTTGAAAATTGAGTCATTTAAATAAGTCTATTTGTTTCTTATACGTTTTATATAATAATTTAGAATTAAATCCGTCTTGTACAACTTTAATCCGAAGTTTTTATTTTTAAGTGAACTAGTTTAATAACTTGTAGGATACACAAGATGCTTTAGAAAATTATTATTTCTTTATATTTCAACAATTGAAACATAAAAATAATCATTTTATTATATGTATATAATGAAATAATTTACGTAATATTCCCTTTTGGATCAAATACTCAAAAATAAGCTATAATCAAAGTTAATTTACATTATGACTTCTTAAAAGGTAGGTCATTTTATTCTGTCTTCAATTAGACTATTATATAATTCATAAATAATTATAAATATAGTCTAAACTATATTCATAATCTTATTAATCTACAAATCATTGTGATTGTATTCATAGTATAGTAAAAATGCAATAATAAATATGAACATTAAATATTTAGAAAACATTAGAAAAAGAGAAAATCAAATACAATACGAGATATTTAACTTTCATTGTAATTTGAATAAATTTAAATGTACTGTATGATGTCCAACATAATAGAAACATAAATAATTATCCAAGAGATATAACATAATTCAAATATTGTCCAACAAAACTTAAAACCATTATTTGACCTCATTAATTGTATCAAATGGATTTGCTTTAATCTATTATATAAATGAATAGATTGATAAATTAATTAAAAATCCTATGATCACAGTACTGAACCTATAAGTCAATATATGAGTTCTTATTACCATGAATATTATCATTACTCAATCTATTATTTTTTTCATCAATTTTCATACCAATAGAAAAAAGCGTAAAGATACAATACATTCTGCATTCTCATAAAAAAGAAACAAAACTAAACAAATAATTGGTACCACACCTACAAATCTTCTTTTAAAGCAGGCAGCTCAGCATAGCAGTTTCTACCACTTTCTCATTTGATACCTACCACTTAAAGATCTCTGATAGTTAAGAAGCACTTGCATTAGCAGATGCACAATATGGTCAGACAAGATAAAATTTATAATATGTACAACTATATAAATTAGAAAGAAAATTTTATCCAATCCCAATTAACGCAAGGACAATAACTACTAATTTAAATATATTTAACATATAATTTCTATAAATTATTTTGATATTGCTGATCACACTAGACGTTGTTTTGCTTACTTGTAGTTTCTATGTTGACAGTTGACACTGTTTGGTTCTTGTACCTAAGGAAGAACCTCACCATTACTTCTAAACTTCTCTGAGCTCATTTTATTCTCTTAATGTTTCTTCAATAATCTCTAAACTGGAAGTTATATAATAGTTAGGCATGGATTTTAACATTGAACAAAAGATAAATGTCCTATTTGGTAGGCAGAAGTAAAAAGAAAATAAGAAGTAATCTATTAAATAATCACATTTGGTACAAATTTTATAAGATTGGAGAAGGAGTTCATTTCCATTTTGTAAGTACACAAATCAAGGATAATTATTATACTTAATTTATACAAAATTTATTATATTCTTGTTATCATTACTTTTTTTAATATTTTAATACTATTTTTAAATAGGGACACAAGAGTTATTTTCTTATATTTCTTTTCCTTTCATATATTATTTTTATCTAACCAAATGTTCAAATGGATTCATTCCTTTCTATATCATAACAAATATAATTGTTCCATTCTATTTACATCTTATTTCCTTTTCCATTTTCATACATAATCATTCTATGTACCAAACAAGGCATTATAATCATTGGTTAGTAACGCCTTGAATTCCTAGCTACAGCAGAAAATTATGCATTAGTTTCTTGTTTCACCAGATACTCTCCAAGTGTTTTAATAATTTGTCATATCAACCTCAAAACTTTCAAGGAGAAAAAACAAAAGAAAAGTAAATTATCAACTTTAGACTTTACAGAACAGAAATTTATCCACTATGCAATAATTTATTTGATGATTGAATAGTAATACCTTGATTATAGTCTAGAACACAACTGCGATAGTTGCAAGAGTCCTATTACTCCCCATTAAAGGTCACTACCTTTGTTCCTTCAATAACAAATGACAAAGAGGAAGAGGCTATTCCACAATTAAGTTTAAGACAACAAAAGTGCAGCCTTACTTTCTAAGGTTCAATAATCTCAACCCACTTATAAATACGGTCCAATTGAAAATTAATATGGGTCTCATAAGAAAATTTTAAACTAAGTACTAGTTTACTATAAGTATTTGTAATTGACTATAAGTTTGGCCTTTAGCATTGATATAGTAGTTGTATATTTGTCAATTATATTTGCTGTCAAAAGACAAATGGTAGGGCTGGTTTGTTGTAAAGATTCTTTTTGCTAGCTATCCATATTTCATTTGTTTCTTCATAACAAATTACTCTATAAATAATATTCTGATTTCTTGCTCAATGAATTATTGAGCTCACAACAAATACATCTCCTTCAATTTTCATCCTCTACTTTTCATGTTGAAATCAAAGCATCTCAGGCTCACGCCATGTGAACTCGGTCTGAACTCATCATGAGCACTACTTCTAGCAACAAGTCAATGATAATCAATTGTCATCTACTACTACTTTCCTAAAGACCTCTCCTATATGGAGCCTATCAAATCAATTCTACTTTGTCAAGCTAGACAAGAGCAACTATCTTCTGAAGTAGTTATTGATCCTTCCCATCATCCATGGTAACTAGCTCAATGGGCATATTTTAGGATCAAAACCATGTCCCACAAGATTTATCTCTAATGGAGTAAAGAAGAAGATGAACCCAAAGTTTAAAGAATGGGTCATGATAGATTGATAATACGAGTAACTACATATTTTCTACTCCTTATACTTAGGCTTTGAACACTGGACTTATTTCATTAGTAATAATGTATTTTTATTGTCATGGGCCAGATGATATAACCTTATGCTATCTAGTGCTTTATATATTCTCTTAAATCATTATTAGTTGCACACACTCTTCTTTCTATCTTCTCCAGAGTTGCCAAAACTATTTTCTTTGGAGCGTTTTGTTTCTTTCATGGCGTTCTGAACTTTTTGATGATTAATCCAAGATACCAAATTTGATGTCAATACTTAAGTCTTTGGTTTAATTTTAATTACAAAACTAATTTCTTTTTCTTCTTTTCTCTGTTTTTATGTTAATCGCAATTACACCTATTGAATAATTTAGATTGCATAATTACTAATTAGTTAGTTTGATCTAAGAGTCACATTTGATTTAATATGTTGATTTATCAATTAGAATAGTAGCTCTATTTATCACGTTAGATGTTTTTGTATGTTAATTTTGGTGCGTGTGAGTAGGGATTGATTTTGTGTTTTTAATCTAGTGTGATTGCATTAGGATTGTTAATTAGGTCTGATCATAACTTTAGGTGGTAACTTAGAGACATCAAATAGCAATAACTAAGAGATTAAAATTGAACTAGAGGCATCTTTAGATGAAAGGAAAGTGAGATATTAAAGGAGAGATCCTAGGATTCATTGTGCATTAGTGAATAGATTTGTTTCCTAACCTATCTAAATAACTGATTTCTTTTTTGATTAATCTTTTAATTTCACATAAATTCTTCCATTTTAATTAATTCTAATTCTCTGATTTCTTAATTTGATTGGTTTGACCAAAGGCTTTTTGAGAGATAACCTAGTGAGTATTACATTGGAAATTGGTCAATTTTATTAATCTTAGTTGATTTGAGCTACAAGTTTTCCTATTACCACATATTAATTATTACTTAGGTGACTCCTCAACATTATGATTGTTGATGTCACCTTGCAAATGATTAATTGCACTAAGTCCAAAGATCTTTGGAAGGTTGCTAAAAATCTTTTAAAATCTCACATAGGATCTAGAGTCACTTTTTTCAAAAGTGAGCTACAGAGAACTCAAAATGGAAACATGAAGATCAAGGAATATCTTAAGAAAATAAAGACCCTCACTGATAATCTTATTTTAGTTGGAAACCTGATATCTTTAAATGATCTTATCACTCATACTCAAGCAAGACCTGACTCTGAATAAAATTTTATTGTTGTTTAATTAGTTGAAGAAGAAAATTTAACCTGGATTAACTTATAGATCGCTTTACTCACATTTGAGAGTAGACTTGAGTAGTTGAACAACTTTAGCAACTTGAACATTAGTAAACCTTTTGCAAATGTTATGAAGTGTGACATCCCAAAATTAATTAGGAGTAATTATGAAGAATTATGAAATTATTAAGAGGAATTTGGGAAGATTATGGAAAATAGGAATTTTTAAGAAAAAGAATCATTATGGGCATTTTAAGGCATATAATAATTGTTTGGTAATTTTGGTGGAAAATAAATTTAATCATGGATTTAGGCTTAATTAAGAAAAATTAATTAAGTAAAGGGAAACATTAAATGGTTGGGCCCTATGATTATTTTGTCTATGATAAGAACCATTAGTAGAGGCCTACCTACATTCTTACAGAGACCTTACCCAAATAAACCCATTTAGCATTGGCCTAATACTTAGGAAGTGGGCCTAACTAGATTATGGACTTTTAGATTAGCACATTTCAAATTAAAACCCTAAAACCATCTACAGCCATCCTAAGATCTTTAAGCCAAAACATTTGTTCTATAGAAAAACAAGAGCATTTTCGCATCTCTAAAGGAAGGCTAGGATTTTTCAGCTTCTTGCCACCATTTTAAAGAGAGATTTAGCCAAGGTAAGCTATATAAAACTTGATACTCTTATCCTCCTCTATATTTTAGTTCGATTAGTCTCTGATTTAGTAGATTTTCATCTCATCACCAAGTTTGAAATTAGATGTTTTAATGGTTTCTTGCATGATTTTCGGAGGTTGAGGGTAGAGGAATTATTGATGTATTTTCTACTGGATTTTGGCCCCAATGGCTAACTTATATAATGAGCTTTGATTTTGTACAAAAATACCAAGAAATTGGAATAGACATTGAAGTTTCTAGTGTTAGAAGGTTCAACTCCAAAATTGGAATTCATTGGGGACTAAGTAATTCTTAGGTAACTTTGATGTTAGGCGTGGTTATGTAGCTTATTTTTGAAATGGATGATAACAAAATTTGGTTTTGTTAATTTAGGACCTTTAGAGGGTTGGCAATTGATATTGGCTTCTGTGATAATTGACGTTACCAAGTGAGGTAACCGGAGTTCAATTCTTATTCTTTACATATGTTTATTTTAATTTGATATTTTCTACACATATGTTTTTCTATGATAAATGATTGGTTAGCTACTTGAATATTATTTTAGATTGTGAGCGTGTCCTTAGTGGAGCTGTGATTATGCTACCACTTGTGTATTGTGTTGCAATTAGGCACCAAGTGATCAAACTTAATAAATGCACTGAGTCATGAGCATGCTTGATAGGGAGTTGGTGTCGTAGACAGGCCTTTCCCTCTATTTTTGGCTATTAACATGTTGTATATGATTGTTAGTATATGATAATAGTCGCTAGTAATTCAACTAGCTCATTTGTTGGGTATGTTGATGCTTGTGATGTGTTTTGTATAATATACATTTATGTTGATTAATTTCTACATATGTATGGAATTTCCCTTTAATTACTGAGATTCACATTTCAACTTATTTCATAGGCGAACAATTTCAAGTGAAGGTTCCTTGACTAAAGAAAAAGGGAAGCAAGTAGATGAGCACCCTTAGGTTTAGGCCTTGTGTGAGATTCCTGCACTTGAAAGCTGTGTATAGATGCTAATTTTTGTCTAAATTAAATTGTATAATATCATGATGCATTCATTCTTGCCAAGTGTAAGTATTTTTTATTCTTCTATAATCAAGGATATAACCATTAGGAAGTTAGACCTTAAATTACATGGATTCTGATGTAATTATCTAATGCTTATCTGATATGGATTTCTATGAATGTATGAAATTTGAATGGTTAATCTATGAATGAGTATGTTCTTATTATATGAATGTTTAGTCTAAGTTTCTAATGTATGAAGATTTTTGCTGATATTGGGATCTTATACGTGATTCTACGATGTGTCATAGCCATGTTTCATATCAAAGGATACTCTAGCATTTGAGGTCAAGAGCAAGTTTACTTGGTCTAATGACACTTCTCTAAAGTGGTCTGAAGTTAGATGATAAGGAATTGCACATTTTGATATTGTCACTAGTAGTTGTAGGCACCTATTTTTGCTATCATAATTGCTAAATTGCAGATAAATGGTGAGATTGGTTCATTTGGTCAATCTTTAAGTCCCTAAATGATGAGAGTTAGTGAGTTGGTATATATAGGAGTTATTAGGTCATTAAAACTTTACATTTCAACCATAGAAAGGCCTTAGAGCTTAATTTAAGATAATGGCGAAGAGTTGGGGTGTAAATTCAAGAGTTTAGGATCAAAGATAATTTGAGTCATGGCTAAAATTACCTAAGTCATAGTCAGAGCTCATACAGAACCAAAGAGCATTAGGATGCGAGTTGAAAGGCTTAGCCCAAGAGTCTTATAGAACTAAGCCGCACTATGATGCAGCATGTTCCATCGCAGCATAAGTCATAAATTTTTGCTAGGGGAGTTACAATGTGTAAACTCACAACGGCACCAGGTAATCT
This sequence comes from Erythrophleum fordii, assembly GCA_032878935.1. Taxonomy (NCBI): domain Eukaryota; kingdom Viridiplantae; phylum Streptophyta; class Magnoliopsida; order Fabales; family Fabaceae; genus Erythrophleum; species Erythrophleum fordii. The sequence continues at coordinate 20,804,246 of JAVQMF010000054.1, read as the reverse complement.
CGTTGTGGTGAGACTTAGGAGGTTTAGAATAGTAAGGCTTATGGGAAACCTCGTTGCGGTGTGGCTAGCTTAAGTTGCAGTAGGGAACAAGATTTTTGTACATATTAGATTCAGAATCGAATTAAGTTATGACATGAAGTGCCCAAGTTGTGGCGTAAGTGTTTCTTAATACTTTTAGAGGTTCCAGTAGCCATATTGGCCACAATAAAATCCTTCCAAGTTGTGGCCTAAGTCTCCAAACCCTTATTTTAGCCTCTAGAACCTAATTTACACTATGTTAATGATAAGTAATAACTTATAAACAAATATATAGGAGTATTGAGCTTCTAGATCCATCCAAAAATGAGTTGGGCTTCTAAATAAGGATTTAAATTTCATTTAGGCTTAAGTCTTTTGGCTTATCTAAATAGTGGTTATTAATAAGTAAAATGTTCAAATTTTCCCACGTTTTCACTTATTATTAAACTATTACTAGCTTTAGACTTTAAGTATTGATTAACAAGAGTGCAACTATACTTAATTAACGTGATTAGTAGTTAGGATTATTATATGAAATTTGAAAATTGACCCAATGCTTATGAACTTTGATAAGGCAACTTAAGGAATTTTGGCCAAATGAGTGTTCAAGGAAATCAAAGCCATAAAAGAAACAACAGGAACAGTAGATCAATTTGCCAAGTTTGCAATAACTTAGCGCATACTGTTGTAAATTGCTATTTCAAATTTGCTAAGAACTGCATGGGTAATGAATTCTAATCATGTAGCTAATGATGCAAGCCAGATTGAAACACTTGTTAATACCTCTATTAAGATGAATTTAATTATGGGCAATGGTAATAGAATTCAAGTTATGAGTATTGGTTCTTCTGAGTTCCCTTGTTCTAGTCAACACAAGTTCATGTTAATGAAAGATGTCTTGTATATGCCTAATATTGCTATGAATTTGTTAAATGTATCTAAGCTTACATTTGATAATGATGTTTATGTTAAATTTCACTCATGTAGATGTTTTGTGAAGGATACAACTACTTGGAAGATTTTACTCCAAGTGAAGCTTAAAGAAAGCCTTTATGAAGTAAATGGTTTGTATTAGAAGTCAGTATCACCGAGTTGCTTCAGTTTGTAGTCACCTCCAATCAGTTCTAATAATCCTAGTGCTTTGGTTTTTGTTCAAGAAGAATGGCATAGAAGATTAAGACACCCATGTAGTTGTGTACTCTTTTAAGTTCTAAAAACTTACAATGTTAAGACTAAATCTAATGAAGTTTTTTATTTCTATGAAGCTTGTCAAATGGGCAAATTGTAAAATCCTCCTCCATATGTTTATTTATTATTTATTTTAGGATATTTGATTTAAAATAAAAATAAATGAAGTCATTTAAAATAATAACATAAGGAAATATTAAAAGTATAAATTTTTAAGATGAAACAAAATTTTTATTAGGCCATTAGGAATCTATTAGCAAATTTCATAAAATTTTAAGAATTATTTATTCTAATTTAATAATAAATAAATAGAGAATAAATACTTAGAAAACTGATATTTTGGAATTTCTTAAGGCATTAAAATCCTTAAATGATAAGAAAAAAATAGGGGATAAAAATATTTAGGTAAAATTTATATATCAAAATAAAATTGAGAAAAGTTTAAAGCATAAAATACAATGTTAGCTAGGAGGAAATTAGAATTTTTTCAAGGCCAAAGTACAATTTTCCCTGAATAACAAGTGTTGGTTTTAAGAGTCGCAGATTGGCCGAAAATGATCGTCACAGTTATATGGACAATTTCCATAACTGCCATCTCCTCCCCAAACCCAGGAAACTTTGTAAAAATGAAGTCCAAGTTTGAAAGGCTTGGTCAAAATATTTGCATGGTGAGCCTTTAGGAAAACCGAGGAGAAGTGTCGCGAAAGGATTAAGCCACCACCTTTGATCCCTATATAAAGCAACATTTAGGATGAATATAGAACAGAAGAAAGAAGGGAGAAACAGTTTGAATAGCAAGAGAGAAAGAAACCGGAGCATAGAGAGAAAATTTGAAGAAACAAAGTGTTAGAGGAAAAGGGAGATACGTCACCAAAGTGGGAAGAAGAAGCAAGATATCAAGCAAGACCCTTCCCCAGTCTTACTAAGGTGCTGCCTTCTGTTCCTCTACTCTGGTAACATATGGTCTCTCTCTCTCTCTCTACGGTTGTGGGCCAGTGTGTGTGTGTGTGAGAGAGAGAGAGAGAGATTGAAAATAATGGAAGTGTGTTGATTGAATTGTAAAATACATGATATGCTACGACCAAGAACCATTAAAGGAAGTTGAAATAGGTACATATCTATGACATTAGGAATTTTCTCTCTGTCATTTCTCTCTCTTCGGGGTCCTTGATTCCTCGATGAATGATTGCATGAAATGAGGAAAACGATGCTCTCTAGTAGTTGTTTTAACGATTGATAAGTTGTTTTGTGATTAAATATGGATTCAAAAGTGAGTTCAAATTATTAAACTATATAAGAAGTAAGGTATCATTAAGGGAAATGGACAGTAGCTAGCACGAAGAAGAAGATGAAAACGTAAAAATAAATAAATAAATAAATAAATAAATAAAAACCTTTCCTGTACGTGATCCATCCAAAAACAGGGGTCTTTGGTCTTTATATACATACATGGGACTTGATCTTTCTAATAGACAAGTACCCAAAAAAAAAAAAGGAAAAAAAGAAAAGAATTCTTTATATATTTCTTTCTTTAGAAATATTTATATATATAAGAATATATATATCTCATTAAAATTTTGCTGATTAGATATATGAATATACATAGGAAATATCCATTATATATGTGTATATAAATATATATATATATATATATTTATATACACATATATAATGGATATTTCCTATTATTTGTATGTTTTTATAGTTAGTTAATATAAGTAATATTGATTAGGATGTCCTATTTAATTCTTCTAGAACCTTAGAATATTTTTAATTATCTATCATGAATCCCTAAACAAGGAATATTCCCAAGGATTCAAAGTATAGAAGACTAACCCTAAGACAGTACCTATGCATGGAAGATCATATCAATTAGAATTCTTTGGCCATGATTTCCTGTGTATGGAATACTGACCAATGTCATTTCCCATATAGAGATAACCCCACTTTAATACTTATTATGAACCATGGACTTTTGAAACTATGAAGACATTAAAAGTTATAATAAAAATAAGCAAGGTTTCTAGAGAATTTATAAAGACAACCTATGGTTTAGGAAATAAATGATTATATGGGCAACTATTTAGCAATTAATTAAGTCTACTTATTTAATTTACATTTATTGTTTATGTTTAATCTTTTTTACATTTGATTGCCTTAATGCTTGAGGTAAGGATTCAGTACCAAGAAAATAAGGTTCTTAAAAGGAGATGATTTCCCACATTAAAAATAAGGCTCTCAAGGGATAAAAGTCCCTAAGGAAATGGTTTTATGATTATTTTATTAGGTGGATATAGACCAAGGAACGCCCCACTATACAGTCTTGATTATTTTAACATTTATGATACTAACATATTCCATGTGATGTGCATATGAAAGGTGAGATTTGAAATTTATTGAAATAAATTGTATTGTGATTGATTATGTATTTTGTTTGTCTATTTTACTTTTATTTTAGCATGCTTTATATAAGATTAGGAAAAATAATAAAATGTTTTTCAACATGCATGGTAGTTGAACCATTATTATTTTACTAAAATTTTGTCTTATTTAGAATTTTATAATTCTCATTTGTGTGTGGTAATGTGTTTAGACAGCAAAGATGCTAATCACCTGACATACAGTTGAATATCTTAACATTCAAAAGATAGGTGTAATGCAAGTTGTTACTGATATGACTTCAAACATAGTGACCAAAGCAAGTTAACCGATTTCCATGCAGATTCCCCTACATATGTCATCGATGCCATTAGTACCACTAATGTCACTGTTGCTTATAATGTTATTAAGACCATCAATGCTAGCTATGTCACCTATGCCACTTGTCATAACTAGTAATTTTTTTAAGTCCTTAGATATTAAAAGAAAGGAAAGAAAAGAAAGATGATAAAGAAGGACTAGAAGCGTAATTAAACTAAAAGAAATAGCTAAAGGTGAGAGGAAAGGTAAAACAAGGGGGGAAAAAAGGCCAGCTTAATTGAAAAACAAGAAAAATTAAGGATATGTATGACTTAAAATATAGTAAGAGAAATTGATTTTTTTCATTAAAATATAAAAGTAGAGGACGAATACTTTATCTAGAAGGATGATTATAATATAAATATTGATGACACAAAACATTAAAAAAAAATGAAACAAATGCAATTTTAATTACGCTGAGTTGTTTTAAGCTCTTAAAATTATGAAATTTTACTTTTTATGTGAAACAACATTTAAGATTTGATATGGAGTAATCAAATTTAGAAAAATCTAAAAAAAAAAGAGCAAGAATGGAGATAAAGTACATTCTATAGGCAAAATGATTATTTTAACAAAATGTTAAAAATCACATGACTTAAGTCATCTTCTTTTAATGAATTGTAGCTACAACTTGAGCCCTTGATAGTACATTCATGGAGATTTAGAGAGAGAAAGAGAAAGAGAGAATAAGGTCTATTTAGGTAAGTTTTTCTACACTTTTTCATCTCTTTCTAGTTATGAAAATTGCTCTCCTCTTCAAGAGCAATAATATGATATAATTTTTGTGTTGAAAGATTGAATTTGGGGCTAAAACCCTAGCCAAGAAGTGGTTGATTTGAGCTTCTATTGGGTACAAGAGAAACTATAATAAGAGAGCTTTCCATTGAGATATGTTTTTAACTAGGAAAATTGGTAATTTACAAACCCCGGACCTCTTATTTTTGCTTAGAGAGAGAGAGAGAGAGAGAAAGCTAAGATGAGATTTTCTTGATTCCATTTTATGTTATTGATGATGAGAAGTATCAATATGGCATGATAATTGCTTAAAACTAGTTTGAAATTTGAAAAAAAACTCTTGGTTGTTCAAAGTTGCATAGTCTTGACCTCAACTAAGCAAGAGTACCTGGGAGGCTTGTTTCATGAATTCCATGCTTGAGGTAACTTAGTTATGGATTATAAAGATAGTTGGAGGCAAAGAAAATATCAAAATACTTAGATTCTATAAGTTGAAACTACTGGCCTAACTATGGTCAAGTGTAGCCATTTGGTCAATGTGTAGTCATCATGAGTGTATGCATATTTGCATGATCTTTTAATAACCTAAACAGGTTTAGTCAAGTCCTAAGAATGAAGCTAAAATAATAGGGAAGTCATAATTCTTGTTATGGCATAAATTGAAATTAAAAAGGCTTAGATATGCAAGTAGGGTATGTCTTGCATGTGCAAGTAGAATGGTCATTTTGAGAAATTTAGAAAAATTATGGGTAGTGAACTAGGTCGACAAGCTGATTGCTTGTTAAAAAATTTGTGCATAAAAAGAATGAGAATGACACTTTGAAATTTCCAAATAACACCTTAATGAGCACTGAAATGTAGGTGTATCCTTGAATATCTTAGAGGTTGAGTTTAGAGCTAAAATTAGGCTTGCACTTAACGAACATATAGAGGTTTGATCTAAGATCAAGATAGTAATACTTGAAGCCCTATAGAATATTCTATAAATTTTTGAATTTGGCTTAGAAAAGCTATCAATGATAGTTTTTTTTTTTTTTTAATTTTAGTTTTGTTCTAGCAGTTTTTAGGGACTAAATGAAATTTGTTTATCCTAAAATTTTTACAATAGAAATTACATATTTAGAACTTTAAAATAAGATAAAGTTTGCTAAATTTGGATGTCTCTAGTTCAAGTTATGATTTTCTAAAATACGATACCTATATAAATGATAAATAAAATAATGAGATGATGAAACTTAAAGTATGCTTAGAATTTATGTCTAACCTATATTAAGCTAAGTCTTATAGTGAAATGAGCTATTTTATAGTAATAAATCTTTTTATGTCTAATTTATTATGTTTAGACCAAGTTAGTACAACCACATCCTTATATGTGTGCAGAATTGAGAAGAGTAAAGAAAAAGAACAAGTGGAGTAGTTCTTTGGTCAAAGGATTCTTGGTTTGTATCAAGTAGCTTAGTCTTTCACCCTTGCATACATTTATATGTAATTGAGTTGAAATACATTATGCGTATTGGTTGTTTTATAAGTTGTCTAAGTTTATGCTTGAGTTGGCTATACCAGTATGATTTTCTATGCGTGCATGAGATATGTCTTTGGCTCTTAGTAAGAGTGGTATGGATTGAGTATAGTAGTTCTTCCCTAACCTAAAGATGAGCGTAGCTAATATGTTTTATGTCATGGCTATACATATTCAGATATTTTATTTCAATTTTATATTTTTATGATGTTTTATGTTGAGATTGTCATACTTACTTGCATTTTATTCTTGAGATATCTATTATATGCATTGAATTGGTTGAATATTATTATTAAGATTCTCTCTAGAATCTCATCCCTTATCTCTTACTAACTATGTTAGGTGAAACAAGCAAGGAAAAAGGAAAAAAATTAACCTTTTGAAGCCAAGAAATAGATAAAATTTATATGCTTATAAATTCCTTTTGATGTATATTTTGATAGTTGAGTAAGATATGATGTAATTTGAATAGAAGTATTTTAGTATTTATGGATCTGGATGTATATATGATCATGGATATTTTTTATGTGAGTAAGATATGATGTAATTTGAATAGAAGTATTTTAGTATTTATGGATCTGGATGTATATATGATCATAGACATTTTTTATGTACAGAATGATTATTTCAATCTATGTATAATGAGAGATTTTTTAGGGCTATGCCATAAGTATGGTTGAGATGTTATGACGAGTTATATGAGTAGTTCAATTGTCATTTTGCTATCTGTATAGGGGATATGACATTTTTTGCATTAGAGCATGATTTAGGCAACCTAGCTTTATTTATGGTTTACGGATAAGGATTATAGATGAGAAACATGCTATATGGTGACTAATTATAGAATTATAGGTGTTTGAATATTTGTGACATATGAGTAAAATATATACTAAAGTTTTTAATTGTTTCAGATAAAAATGGTAAACATTAGAAGAGGAAGGCTAGCCAGGACAAAGCCCACAAATCCTATGGTAGGAGCCCTATAGGTTATAATGGCTCACCTAGAGCAACAACAGGCAATGATACTACATCAACAAGAAGTTATACAATAGTTGCAGGAATTTTTAGCCTAATGGGAAAATGAGAGAGAAAATCCCCCTAAGCCACAAAACCTGGATAACCCAAAGAATTCATAAGCAAATCCCTTAAACCAAAGCCCATAGACACAACTCTAGATAAAGCCTATCCAGCTTCAACTATCCAATTAGCATGTAATAAATCAATTTAGAAAATACAGTCCTGTAGCCTTTAATGGTGAGTTTAATACTAAACAAAGTAATGCTTAGATTATATAGTTAGAAAAGATGTTATAGGTGATGGGGTGTACCTCAAAATAGAAAGCCTTATTCACCATATTTAAGTTAGAGAAAGAAGGAAATTATTGATGGAGGAGTAAAGAGTCGATCATGTAGTCAAAGAACATCCCAGTTAATTGGTAAACCTTTTTGCATAAGTTTTATGAAAAGTATTTTCCTAGTTTGGTAAGGGATGAAAAGGAGTCAAAGTTCATTCTACTAAGGTAAACAGAAAATATGTCAGTAGATTAATATGTAGCTAAATTTATTGAACTCTCCAAATATTTCTCTGCCTCTAGAAACAAGATGATGAGAGGTAGAGAGCAGAAAAGCTTGAAAGGGGGTTGTTACCAGTAATCAAAGACAAAGTGGCACCTCAGGAGATTAAAAACTTTAATTCATTAGTTAAGGTGTACAAGGTGATAGAAAAATAATTTAAAGAGAATGCAAGTAGTCACAAAAGAAATTTTAGAGATAAAAAGGTCATGAGAAGAAAAAAATGTTTAGTGGCAATAATAAAAGAGGTAGCAAAGAACCATGGAATAGAAAAGGTCAAAAAGAAAGAAGGTTTAATCAGTCAGGCAAGGGTAATTCCTCATATGTAGTCACAACATGCAATTAGTATGGTAGAAATCATAGTTCTAAACCATGTTTAGCAAGCTAAAATATTTGTTACAAATATGATAAGTTAGGACACATGGCTAGAGATTGTCTCTAGCAAAGGTAGTACATGCATCCAAACCGTAAACCCATGATAGAGTTTTTGTCTTAATATAGTAAGAAACTTGTAAATCCCCAAGTTTGATCCAAGGTACTATTAAAGTTAATAAACATCCAAGAGATATAACATAGTTCTAATATTGTCCAAAAAAACTTAACACTATTATTTAGCCTCATTAATTGCACCTATACAATTCAAGCAAATATGGGAGGTAACAACTTTATTTTCTTTGCAAGTGGATATAGACAAATTATATGGTAAAGTATTGACACTAAGACCCAACCTCCTAGCACAATTGTAAGATACATAAGAGTGACTAGTACTTGAATCAAACATTGCATTTACATTTAAGTTTTATTGGACAATATTAGAACATGTTATATCTGTTGCATGTCTATTTATAGGTTTATATTATCTTGGACATCATGCAGTACATTTCAGTTTTATTCAAATCACAATGGAAGTTAGACATCTCATTTTGTATTTGATTTCCTTTTTTTATCAATTTTTATTTTAAATTTTCTAACTGTTTAATGTTCATATTTATTATTGCATTTTGACCATCCTATGAATATGATTGTATTGGTTTTTAGATTAATAAGATTTTGAATATAGTTGAGACTATATTTATAATTATTTATGAATTGTATAATAGTATAATTGAAGACAAACTAAAATGAGCTACATTTTTAAGAAGTCATAATGTAAACCAATTTTGGTCATAGTCTATTTTTGAACATTTGATCAAAAAAAAGTATTTAAGTAAATTATTTCATTATGCATTTTATGAAATGATTATTTTTATGCTTTGATTGTTGAGATATCAGAAAATAATCATTCCATTACATATAATTATTTTGTAAAAGCATCCCATGCAATGTATTATGAAAAATGCATGGAGGACTCTAGATATATGTTCTATTAACTGTGACATTATGTCAAGTGAAATCTTGCAATTTGATAAACAATTCATCTAGACAGGGAAACAAACTGTAAGGCCTTATGAGGTTTTAACCCCATGTTGTGGTATACGATTTTTTATCTGACGTCTTCAATGAAATAAAGATACTTGATCTAGTAATAATGTTGAACTTCAAGTTGGTGACCTACGTGTGGCTTTGATATTTTTTAATTTTGAGTTTACGGATAATATACAGTGAAATTGGGGTTTTTGATGCTATGATTGATGACCACAACTCATGGCACATGGTTTTTCAGCTCAACAATATGCCTTCATTATCAGCCTATGCATGTTGATAATTTGATTATACTTTCTATGGGCAATGAAGGTAATTACGTTGATGATGATAGCAAACACGGCCTATTCTCTCTAAATGTGATGACAAAAAAAGTGAAAGGATTCACTAGATTTGTTGCTGATGGATTCGTCTAGTTCAAATCCATTTATGGATTCATGGAGACTTTTGCTAGAGTCAAATAATAAGTTGTTATTTAGTTCTACTGTTTTTGTAATTTGTTTCATGAATATGTTTTGGTAGTTTAAGAATAATTATTATTCAGTAGTCTTAAGTTTTATTGGACAATATTTGAACTATGTTATATCTCTTAGATAATTATTTATAGGTTTATATTATGTTGGATATCATGTAGAACGTTTAAATTTTATTCAAACTACAATAGAAGTTAGACAACATATACTATATTTAATTTCCGTTTTTTAACATTTTAATATTTTCAAAATATTTATTATTGCATTTTTTCCGTACTATGAATACAATTGCAATGATTTTTAGATTAATAAGATTTTGAATATAGTTTAGATTATATTTATAATTATTTGTGAATTATATAATAGTTTAATTAAAATAAAATAAAATAAGCTACAATTTTAAGAAGTCATAATGTCAAGCAATTTTGATTATAATTTGTGTTTAAGTATTTGATCTAAAAAAGAATATTAAGTACATTATTTTATTATATACATGTAATGAAATGATTATTTTTATATATATATATATAATAATTTTACTGGAGCGTCAATAAACTAGTTCAACTAAAAATAAAAACTTCTCCACTGAAGCTGTACAAGAGGGATTTTATTCCAAATTATTATTTAAAACATATGAGAAACAAATAGAGTCACTTAAATTACTCAATTTTCACATTTAATACTAAAAAAAGAGTAATATTATTTCATATAATTTTTTAAAAGCTATACAAAAAATTACTCATTTATAATTATTTTTAAATTCAAATTATTCAAATTAAATTCATTTTTCAAATTAAGATGGGACATTACATTAGTATTTTGAAATGAAAATTCTCAAGAATCCAATACATCCACTACCCTAGTTTTGTTGATTCGAAGTTCCGCAATACCCATAAATTGGGTAGAAGAACAACATACAGTCTTCTGATGATTTGCTTATTTTGTTTGATTTACAGTTTCTAATGGGTTCTTCGCATTCGTTAACTGCTATTGTTCACTTGGTGAAAGCTTGTTAGCTTATTATGATATGATACGATTCATTTTTTTAAAACTAAAAATAATCCCATTTAAAAGAAGGGTGAACATATATTTTATTTGAATAATTTCACTTATAATGTAAAATAACAAAAAAAAAACAGAAAAATTAAAAAGAGAAAAGACATATATATATATATATATATATATATTTGATACCTCAAATTTAGTTTTAATCTCCAAATTTAGAAATGTCAAAAATCAAATTTAAAAAAATTACCAAAATTCACTTTTACTTTTATTTTTATTTTTACATATAAAAAAATAGGAAATAATAATAATAACGTTTTTTAAGGATTTTCCCCGCCTCTCGATTCGGCCAGCGGTAGCATTTTTCACATTTTCAGCTGTTGCGCATACTCCCTCGCGGGGAACGTTGGGCAAAAATCGAATGGAGAGAGACCCTGTCCCTTCTTCGTCGAGACCAGAGAGAGAGAGCTCGAAAAGCACGCATACTCCTGTCCAAGGGCGTCGCTGGGAAAGCATCCCCGCCGTCGTGCGCCACCAGCTGCCGTTGCGTCTTCTCCGTCCGCTGCTGCTGCGCCGTCGTCCATCCAGCTGGGTGGTTTGGATGCTTTCGGTTTGACCAAGAGAGGTAACCACTTGAAACGCTTTTTCTAGCTTCCGTAATTTGCATCTCACTTTGGTTCCTGATAATGGGTGTTGCCATCTGTTTTTTGGAACATTAGTTTCCCTTTTTAATTTATTAGTTATGGATTCTCCGATTTTGGTTCATAAGCTATGGGTTCTTTGATTTTGGGTTTCCATTGTGGGTGAGGATGGCATAAATGAGATGCTGGGGTTTGTCCTTGTTCAGTAATGAGATTTTCCCTGTTCCTGCTTCTAATCCCTCAGAGGTGTGGTATCCATAGTGAAAGTATGTTTGAGAATTTTGGTTCTCTGATTCTGGCTGCTACTTTTTTATTTTGGGTGTTAGTGAAATGGAATGAAATGCTATTTGCTTGTTATATTATTCTGGGTTTATGAATTGAGACGTTTGAGTTGATAATTAATTTTTCTCATTTTATATTGTATTTTAAGTATTATTTATGATAGGAATATTTGATTTCATAGCTATTTATTAGTTTACATGTCGAGTTTCCCTTCCTTCATGAGTTTACTTACACTTGCGAGTTTGACAACCTTGTTTGCAAGTATTAGCCCCTAGTTCAGAGCTTCGCCTTTTAGAGCTTTTCAAATATAAAATCCAACAGAATATCTGATGTCAATCTTAACGTTTGGAGCTTTTTCTGTTATTCAAATTGATTTGATATACTTTTGGACATATGGGTGGCATTCTTGGAATGAATTCTTATGTAGTTTTGATATGTGGGCTTCTGAACTGATTAGCTGGTTTTAACTGACTGCTGGAAATTATAATGACTACATTAATCGTCTTGTTGCAGTGTTCCTTGGGAAAGTTGGGTTCAGAATTTCCTAATTGCTCAATAATAAGTGGTAATTCATGAGGATGAACTTGCATTTGAGCTGTCTAGCATGATTATTAAGTCTTTTTTCTTTTTCCCTAATAATGGAATTCTGGAACTGTAAACCCTATCTTTTTGGTATCTCAGCTATGTTAAGGTGAGAATTCCAATGAACCAGACCCATGCACAGCCCTAGTCCTGCAAGTTGGAAGCTCCATCCTTGCTGTGTGTCTGTCTTGCTGATAAACAGACTTTGATTCATTTGGCTCTATAATACCAATAAATTGGGTAGAAGTACAACATCGTGCGTTATGATGATCCTGCAATGCCAATGACTCAGTTTGTTTGAATCAGAGTTGTCAATTTGATCTGTGTATTCTTTAACTGTTGTTGTTTACTTGGTGAAGGTTTGTTAGTTTATTATGATATAATATGATCTCCTTTTTGTTTTTAACTGAAAATGATCTCATTTAAGGGAGTTATGTTATGCCTTAGGTATGGATTATTTTGTGAATCTTGCAAGTGGTTTACTTGGCTTTTGCCTATGCTAGATGCAGTTGAACTATAGAACTGTATTGTGAATTTGTGGGCATTTGAAAATTTGAAAGGGTCTTAAAATATCTGATTCTACACTCAGAAGTTGTTTGTTTTAGATATTGTGATAAATCTTTCTAGTTCATCATATCACCACTTTTGTTTGCTTGAAAGTCTTGCAGGAGACAATGACAACTGACATGTCAAAAAGAAGCATCATTACAGAAGCAAACATTAAGAGTCATTTAATAGCATCAAATCAATGACTCTGTTTATGGACAGCGTCAGTAGTAACTAGTGAGGCAATTTCATTGGCAGCCATTTTGGAAAGGGAATGAACCTAAAAGCTCCTTTTTTAGTCTGGGTGCCTAGTCTGATGTCTCTTTGATGCGAAATATTTTAACAGTAAGCATTCTGTTAGAGAAATGCAATTTCTCAGAGTATACCCTTTAGAGAAATGCAATTTCTCAAAGTATACCCTACTCTTTCATATTCACTGAATAATTTGTCCTCTATCACTTCTAGATCCTTTCTTTCTCTGTTCTCTACTGTTTCTTCACCAACTCAAGCCTCAAAGGAACACCTCCATCATTGATTACCTAAATACCATCTTCAAATTGTCCAAAACTCAGTCCATCTCTATCTCAAAACGAGTTTTTCAGGCCAGGTACCCTCAACAAGCGTTGTCCGTGCTGAAGTTTCTTAGACAAATTGGACTCTCTGAAGCCCAGATTCAATCTATGATTTGTCAGAAACCCCAGATATTATTTTCAGATATTGATAAAACCCTGAAGCCAAAAATTGAGTACTTTCAGCAACTGGGTTTTAAGGGTTCTGAGCTGGGCAAGTTTATTTCCAAGAATTCAACTCTTTTGACTTGTAGTTTGAATAAAACATTGGTCCCCTCTGTGGAGACTATTAGGAAAATTGCTTACAATGAGAAAGATTTTAGTAAAGTGCTGCACAGATCTGGCCGGATACTCCCAAAACACAAAAAAATTTTGCGCACTGTTGCCTTCTTTGAGAGTTCTGGGATTGTTGGGTCTCAGCTTTCACTGTTACTTAAAAGACAGTCTCATCTTTTCACTGCATCAGAGTCCCTGCTTCAAGACCTTGTTTTGCGGGCTGTAAACATGGGTTTCCACGTAAATTCAAGAATGTTGCTGCATGCGATCCTCACAATCAGTGGTTTGAGCGTCCAAACACTTGAAAGAAAGTTGGAGTTAATTCAGGGTTGTGGGTTTTCCAAAGATGAGAGCATGCAAATGTTCAGGAGAGCTCCACTTGTGCTTCAAACATCTGAGAAGAAACTAAAGCTTGGAATTGAAGTCTTCTTGGATGCAATTATGCTACCTAAGTCAATGCTGGTTCATAAACCTACGATTTTGATGTATAGCATGGAGGATAGGGTGATTCCTCGATACAGAGTTTTGCAGCTGCTAGTGTCAGAAAATGTACTTAAGAAGAAACCAAGTTTTATTGAAGTGTTAGAATTGCCGGAAGAGATATTCTTGGAGAAGTATATTTCAAAGTTTAGAGATAATGCAGAGGCTTTATTGGTGGCTTACAAGAGTCACTATCTGGAAGATGTTTCTTCTTAATAAGCATAAAGTTCTGTTTTACAGGCTTCTCTGCTGGAGCCTTAGGGTAATGGAAGGAAATGGAATGGTCGTGAAATTTTAATTATGATATTCTCTTTAATTTAGATTTAAATCTAAATTTTTTTTTTTTCATTTTTATCTCTACATAAGCCTTAGGATATATAAGGAGAACAATGCCATGAAGCTGTTTTACTTGGAATTCTGTTATAGATGTATACATCAAAGGTTTTGATAAATGTGTAGTTAAACATAGTTTTATGCAAGTGACTCTCGATGTACTTTTTCTGTTAATACCTTAAATAGTTTGTTTTCATACATTATTTACAAAATAATATAGTTTAAAATATCATTCAAAATCGGCTAGTTCAATTAAAAAAAAGGGTGAGTTGGCTTGCTATCAAATTTAAAAAGCACAGGAACTCGTTGGATTTAGAAAACAAAATAATTTGTCAATGCTGTCAGGAATGGTTTTCATGATAAACCGTTCACTTTTTAGATGGTTCTTCAAATTCAAACCACATAGCAGAGGATGATAGAAAACAATTTGTACCACGATGTGAGACTGTCTCCATTGAATATCTTGCAAAGTATTATATCTGATTATCACTAAAATGATGAAAAATAGAGTTTGAGTTTAAAACACATCATATAAAATTTGATCTATGACTAAAGATCGTTTATAATTTTACAAGTTACAGAAAAATTGCATGGTACCTATCAATACTCAACCTATATTTTAAATTGTCAGCTACTATAAATATTATGATATACTGAATTATTAACAAGATAATTATAAACGATGGACCAACGCGCTTATTTTCTTGCAGAGTTTTCTTTTGTTTTCGGTGTAGCTTACGAGTCTGTTGGTTGGAGTTGGACACGGTAATATTGATTATTTGCTGATTAAAATTTATTGAAATTGTATTTAATTAATCATATTATTACCAGTAATGCTGGCATATTGCACTTGCACTGCACTTATTCTACTTTCACAATTAAAGTATGCTCTATTTTGATTTGGGTGGAGTTTATTTTAAAAGTTCAAGTAAAATCAAATAAATTAAATATAAGTACTCATAATAGTTATAATAATTATACAACTATATAAGTAATACTATTTTTTAATCTTGATTCATTAGTTTAAACTTCTCATTGTACCCTTCAATTGGTTGTGTATTAATTAAATTTGAATTTAACTATGTTTTTATATTTTAATAAAATTTTTAATAAATGTTCATGAAAATATTTTTTACTAAAAAATTAAACAAATTCAAATTCAGAGTGTCAAGAAAACTAAAATAACTTGTTTGAAATCATTGTGTGATTTAATAATGAAAAAATTGTTTAATTTACAAGTGATTTGAATTCAAATAAATCTCCAGATTGTCATTTGTAATAGCTTCATAACGTTGTCATTCTTCACATGTGCCAAACCCAGTTGGCATCTGCACCGCCCAATTCTTTCTTCAATATTTTAGTTTTGTTCCAAATCACACTGCAATAGGGTCAACGTCCATATTCTCTTAATCATTGTTCACAGCATCCTCTCCAGCCTGCATGAACCCGAAAACTTGTAAAGTAATAATTAAATCCCAAACAAAAGCTTCCAACTTTCAAAACTTGCAAAGGCTGGCACCAGCTTTCGAAACAAGTTCTCTCGTATTCCTTCCTTTCCCATATATATGTCTGTGCATGTCTAATCTCTTACACATCAATTCAAACACAATCTGCCCCCCTCCCTCTCTTCTTTCTCTCTTTGTAATCAAAATGGCTTGTACTGCTAATGGGTTTTACGTGCTTATTGTGGTTGGGATAGTGGTTAGCTCTATGTTGGCTTCATGTGCTGCTAACTTCTCCCAAGACTTTGACCTAACATGGGGTGGTAGCCGTGGAAAGATATTCAATGGAGGTCAGCTTCTATCTCTTTCTCTCGACAAGTTCTCTGGCTCTGGCTTCCAATCAAAGAAACAGTACCTTTTTGCAAGGATAGATATGCAGCTCAAGCTTGTTGCTGGCAATTCTGCTGGCACTGTCACTACCTTTTACGTATGTTATTTTTTGCTCTAACAATTAAACTCTCTCTATTTAAATGAATCACGTCTTTAACATATATACTTACATGTTTATTTGTAATTTACTCGAGCAGTTGTCATCCCAAGGGCCAAATCATGACGAGATTGATCTCGAGTTCTTGGGAAATGTAAGTGGGGATCCCTATATTCTTCACACCAACGTCTTCTCACAAGGCAAAGGTAACAGAGAGCAACAATTCTATCTCTGGTTTGACCCCACCAAAAATTTCCACACATACTCTATCATCTGGAAGCCCCAGTTCATTTTGTAAGTGAAAGAAAATGAAAACCAAAATTTTTGTTTGTATATCTATCTTCCTATTTAACCTATATGTAATTTATTTCATCATCTGGGTTAATTGCAGATTATTAGTAGATAACTTCCCCTTAAGGGTTTTCAAGAATGAGGAATCTCAAGGTGTTCCCTTCCCTAAGGACCAACCAATGAGAATCTATTCTAGCCTTTGGAATGCTGATGACTGGGCCACCAGAGGAGGTTTGGTCAAGACTGATTGGTCTAAGGCTCCTTTCACAGCCTACTATCGCAATTTCAAAGCCACTGAATTCTCATCCAACTCATTCTCTGATTCTAAATTGCAAAGGAACGAGCTTGACGCTAACGCCAGAAGAAGACTCAGATGGGTTCAGAAGCACTTCATGATCTATAACTATTGCAGTGATCTGAAGCGATTTCCTCAAGGCCTTCCTTCTGAATGCACGCGCTCAAGCTTCTAGAGCTTCTTGTAAAATATTTTTGGTGCTCTATTGATTCTTTCGTCAATATTTTCGATTTTATATTTATCTTGTTATTCAAGAGTCGAAATAAATTGAATTATTCTTTTCCATTGTGTAAAATAAAATTGAATTCTCTGAACTGTGGGGAGTTGGTCTCCTTCAGCTTGTTTAATAGTTGATCATTGTGGAATCTTTTTTAGTTCATAGTTCAATTGAATATTTTGCACTTACATCAATGTTCCACTCGAATGACTTAGAAGTCTGTTCTTTGGAGGGTTTTGCTCTCTATCATTGGGATCCCAATTTTCTTCCCTCTTTCACAAATAACATAAATCTTATTTATAGAGCTATGAATGAAAAGTCCTCGTCACTATTTGTTGGAATTTTGCGCTGAGAGAAGTTAATCCATAATTCAATAATCTAAATTTAAATTAATTAATTGATAATTAATTAATATTTAAAATTATTTATTTAAATTTCAGAAAGGGAGTCTATTTTTTAAAAAGGTGTGAGGTACCAAAAAGCAAAACAAAAGTGAACTAACTCAACAAAAAGAAATATATGACAACTTCTCTTTTAAGCAGAGAAGATGGAGAGACATAATATACAAAACAATGATTCTCTAAAAATTTCCTTTCGTTTTTCATCCTTCTCGGCATTTGTTGTGAAAAAGTTATTAAAATTTTTCTGGTGATTCCAATCCAAAATAATCACGTGGGACAAAAGATTTGAAATGATCTACTTCAGCATAGAAAATTTTTAAAAAATTCCTTAACTACCTAAAATAATTCATTATCTCTTTGTTTTATTTTTATTAAGAGGTCATTATTGTGATAAATTTTGATTGGATATAGTGATAAAATTTTACTTGTGGCATGATTTTATTTGTCAAGTGACATCATTATATATCAATTTTTTTTAAATGACAGTGGCTTAAATTTAATTGGCTATGATACATCATTTTGTTTTGCTAAAATTTTATTGATTTCCATGTATTTGTATTATGAATGCTTTTAAAGTCAAGAAATTTTCTTGCCAAATAAAATTTTATG
Source organism: Erythrophleum fordii (assembly GCA_032878935.1). Taxonomy (NCBI): domain Eukaryota; kingdom Viridiplantae; phylum Streptophyta; class Magnoliopsida; order Fabales; family Fabaceae; genus Erythrophleum; species Erythrophleum fordii. Next base: position 20,786,125 of record JAVQMF010000054.1, on the reverse strand, counting down.
ATGAACTTTGTATTTGTGAAGTAACAAATTTTGATTGACTAAAATTTAATTACATGCAGTGAAAAAATGGAACTATGAAGTGTGCCGAAACTTTCAAGGTGCAAGATAATTAATGATGCTATGCATTATACGTTCATGGGCAACATGTGTAGCAAACTTTCAGTTTTTTTTTTCTTATTTTGTTTTTGGCCATCACAAATGTATCAGTCAGTATGGGGAAACAGAAACTTTCTTAGATTTAACAATTACTTGGATATTTAAAGTTGATAAGAATTCAAATTGATAATTGTTTAATTCATTTAAAAGTGCATTAGAAAACATTTTTTAATTTAACTAATGACTATATATTCTCAATGATTTAATTGAAACTGAAAGTTATCTATTTCCAATAGAGTATTACATCATTTTCATGTGCAATTTTTTTCATTTTCCTCCTTTTTTTCATAAACTTATTTTTATCATATATATAAATATATATATTACTACATAGTGGGGGGTGAGGGAGGGAGGAGATAGGTTCGAACCCCTGACCCTTTTGTCTAAGGGTAGAGGACATTGTCACTATGGTCCAAGGCTACTGGCACCATATATATTTCTTAATTGTGAATGATTGTAGCCCAACTTATCTTGCAAATTTACATTTCAACGCTTTCAATCTATGTCTCGGTGTTCAAGAGTTTTGTAAATATATTTTTTCTGTTTGCGTGTTGATGCTAGTAGATACCTCAAAGTCTTAACCAACTACTTTAGCCGGTCTTTATATATAATTTTCTTGGTCTTTTTTCTTGAGCATCTCCTGTTGATCTTCTATGATACTCTTAAGACTTCCTCTACTTTTCTTTACTAGTTCTTGTTATGTTTTCACTAATCTCTCGTCATATCTCGCTATTTCCTCACTATTTTCTTAGAAAATTGTTATATATAATAACGCAATGACAAATTTCTTTAAGTAATATACAACAATAGCAAAGTTTTTTTCCATTAAGTGGGGTCGGTTACATGGATCAATCGACGCCATAAACACTTATTATAAATCATATTTTTAGACAAACCATTTAAATTTAAATCTCTCTTAATAATGTTTCTTATAGTTTTTTTTTGTCTTCCTCTACCTCTAATTATTGGACTATTTTCTATCTCATCTACTCTCTTAACTGGAGCTTCTATAGATCTTTTCCCCACATGACCAAATTATCTAAGTCTCGATTCGACAATCTTTTCCATAATAGATGTGACTTCTACCTTCTCTCTAATGTGTCCACTAATCCAACGTAATATTCTCATCTTTGCAATATTGAACTTATTCTTTTATTGACTTTTTATTGGCCAACACTCAGTTGCATATAACATTGCAAGTCTTATAATTGTGGGGTAGAATTTATCCTTAAATTTGAGTGGTACTCTTCTATCACAAATATCACCTGAAGTACTCCTCCATTTAATCCACCACGCTTGAATCCTATGTTTTACATCTTTTTCTATTCCCCCATTGTATTGTATGATAGATCCACTTGTGATATGATATATTCTCCAATTTTTACTTTTATGCTAAAAGTAGTGTATCTCTTACTAAACTTATACTTTATATATTTCATTTTACTTTTACTTAAACAAAATCCATGAGCTTCCAAAGCTAGTCTCCATCTCTTCAACTTCTCATTTATTTCTTCTCTCGATTCTCCAACTAGGACAATATCATCTTCAAAAAACATGCACTGTGGCACCGATTTTTGGATATGTTCAGTAAGCACATCTAAGACTAAAGTAAAAAGATGAAGGCTCATAGTTGACCTTTGATGTAGACCGATTGTTATCAGAAAATCTTCTGTAGGTCTACATTTTGTTTCTATACTAGTTGTAATCTTATCATTCATATCTTGGATTGCTCGAATATAAGTTATACGAACTCTTTTTTTCTCCAAAACCTTCCATAGAACCTCTTTTGGTACTTTATTATATGCTTTTTCCAAATCGATAAACACTATATGTAAATCTCTTTGATTCTTTTGATATCTCTCCATTAATTTTTGCAACAAGTATATTACTTCTATAGTTGACCTTCTTGGCATAAAACCAAATTAATTTTTCATAATTTGAGTCTCTTTTCTTAACCTTCACTTAATTACTTTTTCCCACAATTTCATAGTGTGGCTCATGAGTTTAATTCCTCTATAATTTGCATAATTTTGAATGTCCCCCTTACTCTTATAAATAGGGATTAAAATACTTCTCCTCCACTCATTTGGTATTCTCTTAGATCTTATAATTTCATTAAATAACTTTGTGAACCAACTTATACCTCTCACTCTTAAACCCTTCTATACTTCAATAGATATATTATTTGGTCTAATTGCTTTACTATTCTCCATTCGCTTTAATGCTTTTTTTACCTTTGATTCATAAATCCTACGATAAAAAGTATAATTTTGATCATCTTCTCTAGTGTCTAGCTTATTCGATTGCAATAAAATCTCGTGTCCTTTATTAAAAAGCCTATGAAAATAATCCTTCTACTATTCTCTGATATCTTATTCCTTGACCAAGACTTTCTTTTCTTCATCCTTAATGCATTTCACTTAATCCACGTCTCTTGTCTTTCTTTTCATACTTTTAGTTAACTTTTAAATACTTCTTTCTCCAACTTTAATATTTAAAAATTGATATAACCCATCAAATGCCCTCGCTTTCACTTCGCTCATTGCCTTCTTAGTGTCTTTCTTAGCTATCTTATATTTTTCTCAATTTTCATCACTCTTACATAATGACTACACTTTATAACACTTCCTTTTAACTTTAACCTTATCTTGCACACTTACATTCCACTACCAAGATTCTTTATCCCTAGATCCAAAACCTTTTAATTCACCTAATATTTCCTTTGCCACCTTCCTAATTTATTTAGTCATTTCATTTCACATATCGTTAGCACTTCCTTGTATTTCCCAAGATCCTTCCTCCACAATTCGTTTCTACAAATTTTTTTCTTTATCCTCCTTTAGTTGCCACCGCTTAGTTCTTAACACCATATTTTTGCCTTTTCTTTTTACTCTCCTATTAACTTATACATCTATAATCAAACTCTATGCTGAGTAGTTAAACTCTCTCCAAGTATAATTTTGCAATTTATGCAAAGTTTTTTATCTAATTTCCTTATAAGAAAGAAATCAATTTGAGAACATACACCTTTCATTTTTGTACATGATAAGATGTTCCTTACTCTTTTCTAAAACAAGTGTTAGTTAATATAACATCAAACGCTAATGAAAAGTTTAGAATAGTTTTACCTTCTGCATTTGCTTCCCTGTGCCATGTCCTCCATGAATACTTTCGTAACCTGAAGATACACTTCCCATATGACCATTTAGATCTCCTTCCAGAAGAATCTTTTTTTTTCTTAATAGTATTACCTGAATTAAACATTCTAAGTCTTTCTAAAACTTTATCTTATGATATTCTTCTAACCCTATTTGTGGTATATAAATACTAATAACATTAAAGATTTCTTTTTCCACTACAAACTTTAATGCAATAATTCTATCTCATAACTTTTTTACATCTACTACAATATTTTTTCAAAACTTATCTACAATTATACCTATCTAATTTCTAAATTCAGCCTTACCAATGTACCAAAGTTTAAAACCTGAAGTGTTTAATTCTTTTGCTTTTTTTTCCTACCCATTTAGTTTCTTGTAATTATAGTATTTACTATTTCTATTGACTTACTCGTGAGTATACTTATATTCCAAGTTCTAAAACGAATCCTACTATTGTGAACTAACTTCTTTACCCACATTCGTTCACGAAAATGTAAAAACCCTTATTTATTTTTCATTACATCTAGGCATGGATGCAGCGGCTTTTACTCATTTGTCATTGTATTTGAGTTATACAGCGCGTTATTTCTAGACAACAACCTAGTATTACGTCTAATATATCGATTGTTCATGTCATAAAGATTCGACAAAGTTTTACATTAGCTGTCGACTGCCTAACAACTCTCCTCTTTTTTTAAGGTTTAGGACCAATTATGAAAAAAATGATTTACATCAAAACTTGTTATAGACAGAGTAATATAATTTAACTAAAATAATCGTATCAACTTAATTGAAATTATCATTAACTTACCTTTAACCATGTACACAATTTACAGTTCTCACTGCTCTTACAACACTTAAAACCCTAGTTTTAGCACTTTTGTTATTATAATCTTCATATCTTTTGAGCAATATAATTCTTGCTTTCACTATTTCTATTTCGTTTTTGTCATTTTCCATCCTCGACAAATATAAAATACCATTCATTTTTGTGCAAATCTTGCATCTTGGTGTGCCCCCAGATGACCCAACGTATTGTCTTGGGTGTCATGATGGGCACCCACAAGGTAAGCACAACATCCTTAAGTCATCTACTAACAACGTAACATATTTCAAAAAAGTAATACATGTCACTCTAAATACTGAAATTAAGAAACCACTTGAATATATGTCGTTTAATTTGGCATCTTCTTCCTCATCCTCAATGACCTTAGTACTATTCATTTTTCCATTATGAATAACGAACTCAATGTCCAATGAGCTATGTCTTTCATTTATAGTTACATCTTCCACAGAGCATGTTAACAAGCAAATCATTTTATCGTCCACTGCGAAGATATGTTGTATGGGAAACCTAGATAAATATCAAGTTTTTGAATTTTTGTTGACTTTTTCTTTTTAAAAAGTTAACTGTAATAAACAGGGTGGGGTTATACTGTGCATGGGCTCTAAAGATAAAATCAATGTTGGGCTTGGACCTATGTTTTGAATTATAAACTGGTCTAAGGTTAGTACTAGGATTAAGCATTAATAATAGTTGTTATTATTGAAGTTAAGGGCTGACTTAATTTTGACTTCATTTGCCATTCCATTTATATAAAAAAAATTGATACATCAAATAAGCATATAAAGTATGTTCCTACATCATAGTTAGCTAACATTACATTTCCTTGCTTAACAAAAATACCATGAATTTAACTACTTCAACCATTAATCAACCACTACTAATTAAGCTAAACATACAATTAAAAAAAATGAAAGATTGGTGTTGAGCTTAGAATTTTTAAAAAAAGTCTCGTAACCTAAATGTGACAATTACCGTAATTATTTTATGACTCTAGAAAATTTTTAAAGAGTTGTCTTCACCAAATATTATGTTTCATTGTTCATTTGTGATTATTTTAGTTTTTATTTTATTTTATTTGCTAATTTGATGCTTGTTGTACTTCAAAATTAAAGAGTGAACAAATATGTCTAGTGTAACTCCCCTGACTTTTATATAGATTGCGAGTATAATATTTGGTAAGAATTCCTAAAATAAAAAATTGTTCTTAAATTTGGATATAAACCATTGATATAATTCTATCTTTTTAATTATGTAAAGATTATTTTATTATAATGTAATTTTATAAGCTTCGATGAAAATATATACTATCTAAAGTGTTAAATATTTTTTACTAAAATTTTTTATTAGAGAAAAATATGTTTTGGTAACGAAAGTATTGTTTTGTAATTTTACTGCATCAAATATTAGCTTTTGATTCAAATTTCATAAAGATGTTCCAATGAAAATATAGGGAAGGGTGATTTTGAAAAGCTACAGGGGTATGTTTGCAATTTTAAAAGATCTGGCGGATCAAATATGTAATTTTTAAACTTTATAAGGGTTAAACTGCAAAATTTCAGAAAACTTGACAAGCCTCCAAAATGGGATCCCTTAAGCCCTTGGCCATCTCCTTCCTTCTGCAGAAATGCACAAAAGCAGAATTGAAAGCGTTGGAACTCCATTGAAGCTAGCATCTTGCTTCCATGGAAGTTCCAACTCCAGCCTCTCTTTTAGGTAATCCAAAAGCTTGAAATAGGGTAGAGATCTTCGCTTTCATTTTGCGATTTCACTTGCTTCAAACTCATCAGGAAGCCGAAACCAAGATATAGGGTAAAGGTAGCTCTCCACGTTAGGCTATTAGCATTTAGGCAGTTTTATCCTGGAAAGGGAACGAACCTAAAAGCTCCATTTTTAGTCTGGGTGTGTGGTCCGATGTTTCTTCGATGTAAAAGTTTTTAACAGCAAGAATTATAGTAGGCAATGCAATTTCTCAAATTATACCCCACTCTTTCATATTCTCTGAATAATTTGTCCTCTATCACTTCCAGATCCTTTCTTTCTCTATTCTCTACTGTTTCTTCATCAACTCAAGCCTCAAATGAGCACATTTCCATCATTGATTACCTAAGTACCAACTTCAAATTCTCCAAAACTCAGTCCATCTTTATCTCAAAACGAGTTTCTCAGGCTAGGTGCCCTCAACAACCCTTGTCCGTGCTAAATTTTTTTAAACAGATTGAATTTTCTGAAGCCCAGATTCACTCTATGATTTGTCAACTACCCAGAATACTGTATTCAGATATCGATAAAACCCTGAAGCCGAAAATTGCGTACTTTGAGCAACTTGGTTTTGAGGGTTCTGAGCTGGGCAAGTTTCTTTCTAAGAATCCAACTCTGTTGACTTCTAGTTTGAATAAAACATTGGTCCCCTCTGTGGAGATTATCAGGAAAATTGTTTACAACGAGAAAGATTTTATTAAAGTGTTGCACAGATCTGGGAACTGGAAAATCCCAAAGCACCAAAAAATTTTGGACAGTGCTGCTTTCTTTGAGAGTTGTGGGATCGTTGGATCTCAGCTTTCATTGTTATTCAAACAAAATTTTCGACTTTTTGGTGCACCAGAGTCTTTGCTTCGAAACCATGATTTACGGGCTATAAAGATGGGTTTCCATGTAAATTCAAGAATGTTGGTGCATGCGATCATTTCAATCAGTTGTTTGAGCAGCGAAACTTTTGAAAGAAAGTTGGAATTAATTCAGAGTCGTGGGTTTTCCAAAGATGAGAGCATGCAAATGTTTAGAAGAGCTCCAGTCTTGCTTCGAACATCTGAAAAGAAGCTAAAGTTTGGAATTGAAGTGTGCTTGAATACAATTATGTTCCCTAAGTCAGTGATGGTTCATAACCCTGTAATTTTGACGTACAGCATAGAGCACAGGTGATTCCTCGATACTGGGTTCTGCAGCTGCTAATGTCAAAAAATCTACTTAAGAAGAATCCAAGATTTTTTCAAGTTTTACGCTTGCCGGAGGAGATATTCTTGGAGAAGTATATTTCAAAGTTTAGGGATAATGAAGAGGCTCTGTTGGTGGCTTACAAGGGTCACTATCAGGAAGATGCTTCCACATAATAATCATCAACTTGTTTTAGTTTACAGTCTCCTCTGTTCTCAAATTCATGATGTTGATAATGAAATCATTCATTGACATCACATTAGCTAATAGAGCTTTTCGTAATATGATCTGCTAGTCTGACGATTCTTTTGTCAATATTTTCTACTTTACATGTGTTTATTTATTTTTATTAAAGAGTCAAAATAAATTGAATTTATTCTATTACCTTACTAAATCGAATCCATTGTACTGTGAGGGTGTTGGTCTCTCCTAGCATGTTTAAGTTGATAATGGTGAAATCTTTGCACTTGGTTCAATTTTTACAGCACTTTGGATCAATGTGCCGAATGGCTCAGAATTCCTTTCTTTGGAGGATTTTGCTCTCTGGTATTGGGGTCCCAATTACATAGCTCTTACGAACCATGAATGGAGAGTCCTCCTCACTACTTAAATAATTAATTATCTTTTTGTTTTATTTTTATTAAGATATCATTATTGTGGTAAATTTTGATTGGCTATAATAAACAAAGATTACATGTGGTATAGATTTATTTGTCAAGTGACATTATTATTTATCAACTTTTTAAAATGACAGTAAAGTAACAACAATAAGAAGCTTTTTTTTCACTAGATGGAAACTTTTTAAAATGCCAGTAGTTTAAATTTAATTAGCTATGACATCATTTTATTTTGTTACATGTTTTTATGTTATGAATATTTGTAATGACAAAAAATATTTTAGTTGACTATTAAAGATTTATGCACTTGCTAAATGAAATTATATAGTTGACTTTGTATTTGTAAAGTAGCAAATTTTAATTTATTAAAATTTAATTGCATGTAGAAACTATGTAGTGTGCTGAAACTGTAATTTATACGCAATATAAGATGGAGGATAATTAATGAGGTTATGCAGTTTATGTTCATGAGCAACATATGTGGCAAATTGAGGTCTTTTTGTTTTTATTTTGTTTTTATTTTTTTCTCTTTTTCTATCTTGTTTTCAGTCTTCACAAATGTAAACAAAAATTTTTCTGGTTTAAAAATTACTTGGATATTTAATAATTGGTCAAATTAATAATTGTTCAATACATTTAGTATTATTTTCAAGCAGAAGAGAAAACATTTTTTAACTATTGACTATTGATTAAAAAAAAAAAAAGTCTTGAGAGTTTCTTAAAAAGTTGACAAATCATACGAACAGAATACATTTAATAGCTACCTCCAAGAAAAACAAAGTCTTTAGCTAGTCTCTATCATTCTGAGCATTTTTCTTTGTCTATTCGTTGATCCTTTATGAAACTATTGCGATTTCTTCTTTCTCTTACCAGTTTTTGCTATTTTCTCGTTGATTCTTTGTTGCTTCCTCACTATTTTAAGAAATTGTCATCTGTAATATTTTTTTCACTCACCTTTTTTTCACTTGCATCAAATAGACAAAAATCTGACAGCAACCGCTTTTTTGAAAGCTACATGTGTATATATATACATATACAGCACAATCCGTTTTAATACGACCTATACATAAGTCATATACAAAATAAACATAGAGTATCACAAAATAAAACAAAATACTATTCATTTCTTTGCAAATCCAACATCTTTAGTGTGGCCTAGATGACCAAGTGTTTTGTGTTGAGCGTCATGATGCATGCCTACAAAAGTGGGCACAAGAACATACATAAGCAATATTTTTAAAATTAGACCAATCATTAAACCGATAAAAATACTAGTTCAAAATTTATTGGTTCAACCATAATTGAACTGTGGTCAAACCGATAATAATAAATATATATATGTATAATATAATTTTAACATTATTTTATACATATATTTATATAAAGTTTACATTTATTTTCAAATATTTGATGTAGCAAACTTAGTCATAGGATTCCTTGTAATCTGCATGGTTAGGGGTTCAAATCTTTGAGCCTTCATTTACAAATTTTGAAAGGAACCATAAATATGAATATGTATATATATATATATATATAGATATATATACGTTTGCACATAAAGGATATGCAACACTTACAGGAGAAGTGGCACTTTCCCTTCTTGTAATCCACAAGGTCAGGGGTTTGAATCTGTTGTACATATATAAGTTTACATATATAGGATAAGCAACACTTGCAGGAGAAGTGACAATTTACCTTTATGGAAATGCTGGGAGATGAGGTTTGAGACCTAGAGATGACATTTTGTGGCATTTACCATGGGGGACTGGTTCAACTAGCTAAGGAGACAATGATTTTTAGTGAAAACGGGTCAGTCAAATTGGGTTTTGACCAAAGTTGACCATTTCTTAATAATACTAGTTTTCAAGCTTCTCCAGACCAAATTATGGTTTGGTTCACCCGTTTTTTGGTTGAACTGGTCAGTACAGTCCTATTTTCATTACTATGTTCATAAGTCATCTACTAGCACTATAATATATTTTAAAAACAATTACATGTCAATATAATTGTCACACTTGAACTCCGAAGGTATGACCAAAATATGAGATTAATCCCACATCTATGTTTGACAAAACTACTGAACATGTACTTTCTCACATTATTGAACTTAAAAGGGAGCATATCCCATTAGAGAAGCTAGATCTATTACGATGCCAATTTTGTAATCTAAAACCTTTCATTACTTAAATCAAATCACTTTTGATTGCATTGCAAAATTTTCAACAAAGTGTCTCATAAAAGTACAACATCTTAAAATTTTTACAACAACTTAAACAATAACAATACAGCAAGGAGAGCTTTGCTCTTACTTACTAACAACAAATCTAATGTAAACTAGGGTGGGGTATTTTGCCTGTGGTTTTTGAAGAGCTATTACAAAATTTATTCATAAAAATTTTTACCAAACCTCACTAGACTACAAAAGGAAACTTTGGCTCATGTTCAATATTTGAAACATCAAATGTTCTACTAGTAAATAACATCCCAAAGTTAAATAAAATTTAAATGGATAGATAGTTAAGTAAATGTATAATTAAAGTGTCTTACAAAATGGCTTGTAAAAGCTTGAAACCTACAATCATGCTTTTCAATATAATGGATGAATTCTAATGCTCAAACATAAACCATATGCCAAAATTTATCTTATTAAACAATCAAAACCCAATGAGAGAAGTAATAATAAGATATATGTATTCAAGAAAAACATTTTAGAAAACTTTCAATACATGATTTCTCAAAACTCTTTTCATTCAAAGGACATTTCTTAGAATGGAATAACTGTCATGAGTACATAGCCCACATGGATAAATAATCAATCTATCATGAGTCCTCAGCTCACATAAAATAACATGTTTTTGTTTCACCTGTGATGACCATTACATAGGGCTAGCATCTCCTATATCCCTTGCTGGTTAGGTTATCAATTATGGTGCACCAAAGGCTAATAGAACTGTTATTAGCAACTAATGTTTTATAAGTAGTCCCTCTCTAAAACATTGCTATCATGTATAGAGTTATATTAATATAATTCATGCAAAAATATTTTTGACAAGTGACTAATATAAGGATTTGTAAAATAATTTCCAAAAGTTCTCCCATTGCTTCCATATATATATATATATCAATAACTTTTAAATCAAGAATTTCTAATGTAATTAAAATACTTTTTGATTGAAAATCAATGCTATTAGAAATTTAAGGATTTAAGAATCCATGATATTTCATAATATATAAAATGTAAAACAAGAAAACTTAAAATAAGAGAGCATGCAGTAGGAGGTTATCTACACACTAACCATTTACATAGCAATAGGATCTCCTACTACCTTCTCATAATCATTCGGATAGGCAACATCTCCAAAAGTTATGAAAATTATCCATGACACAAATAGTATCACAATTTGTTTAGCAATTGCACAAAGAGCTCACCTTGCTTGTTTTAGTAACATTTTGATTTCACAAAGCTAGATTAATGCCATTTTACCAACACCTTAAGTTTTGTTAAAAATCTATAGTCTCCCATCTTACCACTTAAAAGGGATGACTACTTTACTAATTTATTTCATTACTGTCTGACTTGTAACATAAGGAATAAAGGTTAAGTCTATCATTATTTGCTTGCTTCTATAATTTGTTATTAATAGGAACTCTTGGAATCAACCACAAAGTGCATTTGAATATAATATTCTAGATACCTACTACTTTCGATCCCACAGAATTAACTTATAAGTGACTCTCAACCATAAGACCTTTAAATTAATTCATGTTTTAAAATCACATATTTATTGAAGACTTGTATTTTGAATGTAAGGACCCACTTAATCAAACTTAAACAACATAAGTTCATACTTTAGGAATTCACTTGTGTTATTAGACCTAAATCAAATTCTTTCATAAAATTAAAATATAAAAGCAACATGATCAAATACACTCACTTGTAAGCAATTGTATTATAAGTTAAGAGACAAAGACTTCCACACATCTAACATTTAAGTTTTAACCCCTTAAGTTATTGAATATTAAAATAAAAATTTAGCCACATTAACCTCTAAATTTTTAATCTTTCTTCTAATCCCAATTTCATTACCAAGCATAAAGATAAATCATTACATAAAAATCAACCTAATTGTTGTCTTGAACCATTGTCACAAATGCAATAGAAACACCATGTTTTCAAACGCCAAAATTTATGCTAATTTTTATTTATATTTGACATATAAGAAGAAAACCAATCTACCAAATTTCAAAATTTAATTCTATTCCAACAACTTCCCAAATATTCACAAAATTGAGCTCTAATTCACTTTTATACAAAATTGTAAAACAAGATAGCTATGTGTAGAAGTTTAGCTAGAATGAAGAAACAGAAGAAAATTTGTTTGGAGAAGGAAGGGAAGTTCATTGACATTGGAGAGAGAAAAGAAAGCTTATAGACTTTTTTTAATTATTGAGTGCCTTGCAACTACTAGGAAATACTAGAGGAGAATATATACATAACCCCACCCTCACACACATACACACTAGAAGTAAGGCATTTAGCTTCCTTCCCATTTGGAAGGGAAAGAAAGCTTATCATTTTTGAACAATTTGGACGTTGCTTTGATTGTGCAGCTAGTGTAACCCTTCCTTTTAATTTATAGTAAATTTTTTTATCAAAATATTCAAATTGAGTTTATTAAAAAGTAGTGGATGGAAGCAAATCTTATAAGAATATAACTAATAAAGTAAGAAAGATTATACAAATATATAAAACTAGTATAATATATTATCCGATAGTGGGTCTTATTAGTATACTATTGTTATAAAAGTTTTAAAGTTACACTTGTTTATTCAAAAACTTTTTAAGTTAAAATCATAGAGTCATTATATCCATGACAAAATGAGATTCCATGCTTCTACACTATTTGCTTTTATAAATTTATTTAGTTGGATGGATTTGGCAGTGGTGGTGACATTTGAGATGGAACTAGGAGTTTAAGTTGTTCTTCGTGACTATATTAGTGAAAATAGTAATGATGACCTATACTAGACCAAATGCTAGAATATTCATGTAAGCCTATTCAATTTCCACTGTGTATCAGGTTATCAACACCTGTACTATCTAAACACACTACAATAAAAATGATAATTCACTAAATTCTCAATAAGACAAACAAATAACTAGAGTAGCAATAGTCTAGCTGCCAAATGTGTAGAACACATTTTTATTTTTTACTTTTTCTAGTCTTGATTGAGATGTACAACTAGTGACATCAAATAAAGTATTAATCTAAATACAAGAAAAGCAAATTAAAATAATATAGTTTACTTCATTATGGTATGAAGGATCTACATAAATAATTAAACATATTGATGCCATAAGTTTAAAAATAAGATTGTATATTAGGGCACTGTGTGGATCCACTTTATAAAACAATCATAAGATCATCTCCTTTTGGGAATGTTATCCCTTGAAACCCTATCTGTGGCATGGGAAACCATATCCTCCCGAGAACCCTATTTCCCAAATACCCTCTCCTTCCAAAAACTCTATCTTTTTAGTACTAATGATTCATAGTCTTATTCTAAACCACAGGTGCTGAATTAATCATAAAGATTGTCAACCGAACCCATAAGCATGAAATTTTACTAGACTGGATAGCCACATGTGTGTATATATATATATATATATATATATTAATTGAGTAGTATACAATTGTCTATATAAATTCTATTGGAACCCTTTGTCATCATTAAAATGGTATTTTACTATCTTTAAAGTCTTATAGTCCAAGTTTAATATGTAAGGCCATAGGCATCTATGTATAAGACTTGTTAAGATTCTATCTTCCATACATAGGAATTGGGGTACATGTTTTTAAAATAACAATCTTTTATATATAGGAATAGTTAGATATTAGTCTTCCATATACAGGAATTAGCAACATGGCATCTTAGTTGTAACAATCATCCATGCATAAGAATAGTATTGATTTAGTCTTCTATACATAGGGTCCATAATATTTATTTGTTTATTTATTATCATTATGTATTATTAAATATTTTTTTAAAGCTTATAGAAGAATTAAATATAGAAACTATACAATATTAAAATATCTCAAAATAATGTAATTTGTGAGGTTCATAGTTAGATTAGAAATTATTATTATTATTATTTAATAATATTATTAATATCATGTAATCAATTATGAATTTATTATGTGTTATTTAGAACCTATTAAAATACATATTTAATAAAAATTTATTCTTATCAATTTACCTATAATATATTTATGTGGAATTTCATGGCAAATGTAACAGTGTGGGAGAACTAGTGAAAGCACTCTTAGAAAATTCAAGGATAGGGGTTTGAACTCAAGAAGAGGAAAAATGCTTTTATTTCCTTAAACTAGTTAAAATAAGACATATATGTGTATATATATATATATATATATATATATATGTATGTGTAAGTCGAAGTTCCTTTTATAGTTAAACTGGTGAAAGCCTCTCTGGACATCTTTAGGAGATGGGTTTGAATCTATGTGATGGAACATACATTTCATCTTCATAAAACTTACAAAATAATACTTATATATAAAACATTGCTTAGATTAGTTAAGTACTACACAATAGGTGAATTGGTGAAGTGATTTTCTAGAAGTCAAAAGCCATGGGTTCAAGTCAAGCTACTTGCACTTGTTTCTTATCTTTTTTTTAATATATTTTTACTATTAATTTTTCCATCATCTTCTTCAATTGTCTTTTTGCACCATGCTATAGTTCATTACATAAACTTCCTCCATTCTTAATGTTCCAAACAATATTCTAACTATAAACCAATATTCTAAAACATCAAATTACCATGTTACACTTATAAATTCCTATTCAAAACCATACTTTGCATGTAAAATATAAGAGTAGTAGCTTATGCTTCTAAACATCTTAGGTCACATAAAGAGAACTACTCCATGTATAATCTAGAATTATCAGTAGTAGTGTTTGCTTTAAAAATCTAGCGACACTATTTGTATAGAGTTAGGTTTGAGCTATTTAGTGATCACAAGAGTTTTAAACATTTATTCGATAAAAAAAAAAAGTTAAATATGAGACAAGGAAGATGGATGAAATTAATTAATGATTATGACTTTGAACTAAAATATCTTCTAGGAAAAGCAACTATAATGGCTGATGCACTTAGTTTAAAGCCCTTACAAGTTTCAAAAATGATGATTGAAGAAATCAAGTTATTGGAATATTTTAAGGATCTTAGACTTTCTATGGTTACTTCACCCCGTAATATGTGTCTAGGAGAATTAAGAATAGAAAGTGATCTTAGAACACAGATAAAAGAAGCTAAAAAATTAAATCAATTCTTGCAAAGACAAATAGGGAATCTTAATTTCTCTTTAGCAAATGATGGAACCATTCTTTTTCAAAGAAGGATATGCATCCCTAAACAATCAAGCCTTAAGAATAAGATTTTAGATGAAGCACATAAAAGAAATTATATTATTCATCCTGAATCTACAAAAATGTACCTAGATTTAAAATCAATTCAAATTTACATGTATGTTAATCTCTAAAATTATTTCAATATTAGTGGCTAAGTGTGAAAAAAGACATTGCAAAATATGTGGGAAGATGTTTAACCTACCAAAAGGTCAAGATAGAGCATAAAATACCATCAGGCTTCCTTTAACGTTTAGAAATACCTGAATAGAAATGGGACTATGTTACTATGGATTATAATGGGGTTACCTAAGACTCAGGCAGGAAATAATGCCATTTAGGTAATTGTAGATAGATTAACTAAATCAACTCATTTCTTACCCATCAAGGCTAAATATTTCTTAGTTAAACTTACTTAAATATATTTCCAAGAAATTGTAAGGCTACATGGTGTACCATCTAATATCATGTTAGACTGAGACCCTAGGTTTATTTTTAGATTTTTGGGAGCTTTACAAGAAGCTTTTAGGACTAAATTGTGGTTTAGCATAGCTTATCATCCTTAAACAAATGGTCAATAAAAAAGAACTATTCAAACATTGGAAGACATGTCAAAAGCTTGTGTTTTAGACCAAGGGGGAAATTGGGATAAATACCTACCATTGACAGTGTTTGCTTATAACAATAATTACCATTCTAGTATCGGAATGACACCTTATAAAGCTCTTTTATGGTAAAAAATGCATATAATCTTTTTATTAGTTTGAAGTAGGAGAAAGAAATCTATTAGGGCCAGAAATAGTGCAAGACACGACTAAGCGAATTAAATTGATTTAGAAGAAAATACTCACTGCCTAAAATAGATAAAAGAATTATTCTAACAAAATAAGAAAACCCTTAGACTTTGAAAAAAGGGCATATTGTAATGACCCTAACTTTAAATTATAGTAATTAAGGTTAAAGACGGGATTAATAATTATAAATCAAGGTTGAAAGTCATTACAACTAATTCTAGTCAAAAAATATAGGGAAATTTAAACTTTGATATTGTTAGGGTCATTAATTAGACAACCACAATTATTCGAATTTGCAATTGATTCAATCATCAATAAAGAGCTTTTAATTCTTTCATCCATCAATTCTAACTCATAAAAACCTCCTATAAGTGTTTCTAAATCATTCCTTAGTATTACCATAAAAGAAACTAAGGCTTCTAGGTGAATAAGAGAATTTGAGCACCTTTGCTACGGCCAATTACTCTCGGATTCAACTCTTTACACCTTTTCAAATTTTGCACATTTCACTGTGGCCAAATATCCCTTTCACCATGGCAAATACCCTCTAGAGCACCCTCAAACCTGCTTATCAAACTTAGCTGTGGCCAACCTCACTGTTCACCGCGGCCAATTGCTCTCTGTTTTCTTTCCTAGCAGCTTCGCCATATTTAGTCGAGGCCAATTAAATATTGGCTACGGCCAATTCTTCTTTGTTACCATTTGGTTGAGGTCAATTAAATGTTGGCCGCGACCAATTCCCTTCTGTTCCTATAACTCCCAAGATTTTATCTCATACTCTCCAATTTCCCATCTAGCAATACCCTAGGCCACTTTAACTTAGTTTTTGAAGATTTTGTGTCTTTCTTTTACCTAATCTACCTAACATATCTATCATTACCCATTCAAAACTCAAATGTAGATCCTTAACCCTCTAACCACCATAAACTAGTGAGTTCATAGATCAATGATAGCAAAGAGTTCATACACTATTCACATTTCCATTCAAACATAAGTTCCATTAGAAATTCCATACATCACGAGTTTAAGTTGACATATGATGTATCAAATAATCATAATCCCTATGTTTGGCAATTCATTATGCAATGCGGCAATTACATCAAATTAGTAGTCTAGTTATACAAATATAATCTGACAAGGTTTCCAAACCTACCTATTACTAAACCATATAATAAGCTTCTATTAATTTTCTCCTTGTCACTAAGAGGTCCGGTCCCTGAAAATATTAGCCCACAATTGGGATGAGATATACAATCTCAATAACAAGAGGCAAATTCCATATATATGTACAAATTAATCAATACAATATAATTTCATATCATTAATACTAGAATCATCAATTCAACTTACAAATGAACTAGTTGGGATACCAATGACTACTGTCCCATACCAGCAATCATACATAACATGTTAATGGCCAATAACACCAGGAGAGGCCCGTCCACGGCACCTACTCTTTAATGAGCACAACTAGAGCTCAATGCACCTAGGTTCTAATTATAACCTGGTGGTCGATCAAAGCATATGCATGAGTGGCAGTTGTAACACCATAAATTCTAGCTTATTTCATGACATTTTCCATAAGAGCATATAAAGAGAGGAATGAAAATAATGGGTTTATTTGCGTTGCACTATACTTAAAAATTTGCAATTGGTGTCACGTGGACCGTGTGAGCTCATGTTATGCATTCTCATATTTAATTCCATCATTATAACCCATTTACATCATAAATACATGTTTACAATTCATGAAAACCGAAATGAAGCTCAAAATAAGCAAGCATATTTTTGGCCAGATTTGATCCATTTTCTAACCCAATTTCAGAAAATCATAACTAAATCTAAAACATTCAAAATTATGCAATCTTGCCTATTCTGGAAAGCTTAAGATGTCTAATTCACACTAAAAATATGCCTAGGTCACAATATTCATCACACAAGACGTTTCACATCCAAAAATCTACAGAGGTTGCTAGCTGCCTAGGCTACTATTCAGTTTACTAATACAAATTTTTTAAATTCATAACTAATTCTATAAAAATCAAAATCACAAAAATTTAGTCATTCTGGAAAGTTAAAAATGTTAACTTGATACTAAAAATAATTCCAGTATAAAACAGATACATTTAGCCATCAGAAACCTATGGAACAGTAACTAAACTCTTGGGGCGCCACTGGTGCTGACAGTTAATTTCAAAAATGCATAACTCTCTGCTCAGACCTCCAAATGAGGTGATCTCGGTGGCCATAGAAAGTTATACTCCAGTTTATGTATATAAAATTTCAGAAGCATTTGACACCATTTAACCATCGAGTGATACAAAACACAATACTACTAGTATGAACAATACCTATACCAGAATCCATGAAAAATCTCAACTTTGAAAATTTATCAAATATTCCCTAGACCTCTAAAAATTATGATCTTTAGCTTCCCAAAAAGCTCTTAATGAGACCTAATTAAATGCCAAATTTCAGATCAAGACTAGGTAATTTGGCTAAAAAGTGACATAAGGTTCCATTATGGTCAATTTTGGCTCCATATTGGGTACCAAAATTACCAAATAGATTTCCCTTGGTCTTGGCACCTTTTGGGCAAGTTTAAAAGCTTATTTGAGACTTGTGTGAGCTGCCCAAATGGTCCCAAACCTCATGCATCTCATTTTGGCCATTCAACCCATACTTATGTATATTTCCAACAAACTTCCATATTACACACTTTGGCATTACATACTCAAGATAAGTTCTAAAGGTCAT
This sequence comes from Erythrophleum fordii, assembly GCA_032878935.1. Taxonomy (NCBI): domain Eukaryota; kingdom Viridiplantae; phylum Streptophyta; class Magnoliopsida; order Fabales; family Fabaceae; genus Erythrophleum; species Erythrophleum fordii. Next base: position 20,767,431 of record JAVQMF010000054.1, on the reverse strand, counting down.
ATATCATATCTATATATTTAAACATCATATAATGTCATATTTACATATGTCTCAAGGGTCATAGCCCATTTAGTACATCATATATATCATATAGTACAATCATGGTCTTAAAGTGGCAAAGCTAAACACATGATTGTCAATCTCCTTCCTTTAGTGTTGTTAGCTCCCATTAGCATATCCACTTAGTTCACCTATCATGTTAGATCATTGGAGAGAAGGGAATGAGATTCAAAGAATTTCAATAGCTCATCTCTCATTCAATCATACATAATATATGCAAAGCAAACTTTTCAAATGCATGCATAGTGAAAATGTAAGACATGCATATTTTAAAATCCATCTTAGCATGTGAATCAATTATACAAGACATCCAAGAGCTCACCAAGTGCTTAGATTGACCTCACACTTCTCCTCATGGATTTTAGACTTGCCTCACCCATTCTTTAAGAGCTTTGGACTCAACCATACTCTTAGGAGCTCACTTTGCTTTTGGGAGACTCTTTACTTTGTCTTAACCAAGCTCAAGGGTTCTTGGCTCATCCTCACCCAAAGGAAGAGTTCTTGGCCTCTCCACACTCAAGCAAACTCATACAAACATCATGTAATCATTTGAAGACATAACATGGCATCAAGCATCATGGCATATAAGGGTATGCTAGCATACTTTTCAAAACTTGAAAATACACATACATACATTTTAAAACAAGCTAAACACACATCCATGCATGAGAGAAGGTGGAGAGAGCTACCTTGCACACAATTACACATTTTTTCCTTTGAATTCAAGCCTCCTCTTTTGGCCACACACCCACAAATTGGTGGAGATGGTTTCTCTTGGCCTAAATACAATTTATGAGAGCCAATTAGATTCATGAAATTAACTCTAAGGCCATACAACTTGCTTAGATACTAGATTGCTCTATAGGTTCTATTATGGTCCATAAATGCATCTAATGAAGCAACACCCCTCAAATAATTTCTATGCTCTATTCTTTCATTTCAAATATGATTCTTGACTCCTTTTAAACCTCTTGGAGTCATCACACAATTAAAAAAAGGAGCCTAACATCATATTGCTTCTTTAGGTCATAATATGGAACCTAAGGCACCAAATCACTTTCTATGAGTTCTAAATTTTTTCTAAGGCCTCCCCTTATTTTCATTCATTAAATATGACTCAAGAATGGCCTTAGAAAAATTTAAAACTCTCCTTAGCTAGGAGAACCCATATAGGTCGAGGCTATGAAGCATATTGGGTTCCATGGAGCTTTCTTTGTTTTCTCAAGGGAAGAAGCATATGGGGAGCCTTTTAGGGATCTTGGGAGCTCATTTAAACTCTTACTTAGGCCTAGGAATCATCATACACAATCAGATTTTACAAGGTGTAATTGAAACCATAGAACTTGCATATTAAAATCTAATAGTTTTTTGTTAATTCCCTTTGCATATTCTTAATCTCCACACCCTTTTTCCTTAGATTCATGCTTGGTTCTACCTAAAAATCATATCCTCCTAGGGTTTTCTCAAGTGGGGCGAAATGGTGGAGAAGGGGACCAAAAATGACAACTATAGAAAGAGAAATTACCTTGTTTTCTTGCTTTTTCTCACTTGAATCTTGTGTTCTTTGAGCTCCTCTCTTCAAATCAAAAATTTCCCCTTAATCTCTCCCTTAAAATAGATTTATAAACTTCATTTTAATCATAGGAAACAAAGGATAATGGAGGAGAAAAGGTTTGGAAGAGAAAGAGCATGAAAAACTACTAATTTCCATACCTTAAGCCTTTGATTTCTCCTCCTTTTCTTCCCTTCTTGTGAGCCTCATCCCCTAGGGTTTTCTTCTGGTTTTAGGAAGAACATGGTTATGCATAATGAAGGGAGGAGAAGGGTGCATCATATATATAGGTGGGAATAAGTTATACTTTTTAAAAATTTCCATTTTGCCCTTCATACTTTGCATTTTTGTTTCTCCTTCATTTTAGCTCCTTTTTTAGAACCGTCTTTTCCATTATAAAATTTAGGTTCTCATTTTAGTAAAATATCTTTGGAATCATTCAAATTGGAGCTCAAACCTTCCCAAATGAATCTGTCAAAGTTTAGTCACACCGATATTGGAAAACGTCCACCGGAGGGGTTTTAGCAGTCCTGGGGCTTTCCATGATTTTTAGAGCCTCTGAGAACCTTGGAGAACTCAAAACTTTTATTTAAAAAGCCCTCCTATGTGTTTTTCAAAAAGTACCCATATTTACGAAAATGCCACTGCCCTTTTGGCAAATTTTTCGAATCACTCTGACCTTAATTTCTGAGCAACTCAAGGCTCAACACCTCATTTTCTAATATTTAAAATTTTATCGTAATTTTAGTTGGCCTCAATTCCTTCTATTTCAGGGACTTCCTTTTGTATCTGGCTCATTTCTGCCATTTACAGAGAAACTGAACATTGCGTTTCTCACATTTACGAAGGGACCTGATGTTACAGCAGTCGCACCATAGCTCCACCATGGACTCAAAAAGGTTCAATCACAATAATAATTCAAGTAGTCAACTAATCATTTAACATTTCAAAATCAAACATGTATAATAAAGATTAGATTAACATGAGCATACACATGGAATTAGAAAAATAATCTCGATTACCTTAATGAAACTAATTACTTTTTCTCTAGCTACCATCATAATTCAAAGCACACCAGGCCTAACATAAGTAAAATCATCATCATCATTTAACTATCATTAATTAGGAATTTCTCTATCCATAATTAATCTTAACAAGAGTTCATTGAGAGCTTCTTACCCAAGCTTCCTAATGATCATTACACTAATTTATGGTCTATACATCAAAGCTCATCATGATTCTCTCCCCACAACTCCATTTTTGTACATGTACAAACCATGCAGCAAAAGTCAATCTAAAATATAGGAATTCAGCACATACACCACACAAGAGAAGAGGGAACACTTACCTATACACCCAAGAGGTCAAATGAACTAAGTTGAGTCTTAACTACTAAGAACACACCATGGGCTATCCTTAAAACTTGGATTTTCGCACATTGATTTAGCCATATAGTAAAGTAAGCTCATAACATGAGGTAAGATTATACCACAAAATGAAAGCAAACACTTGCACCATGGTTCCACTAACTCCAAACTCTGAAAATCTTACAAGGAATCACCCAACATGAAGTTTTAGATTTGAGGAGGAGATGAAAATGTCCAAAACCAGAAGCTAATCGGACCAAGATGAAGAGGAGAATAAGAGGGTTAAGTTATATATAACTCACTTTGGCTAAATCATCTTCTAAAAGTAAAAAATGAAGCTACAATGTTGGTAGAACCCTAGCCTCCCTTAAACCTCCGAATTTCCTCCTTTGCCTTTTGTGTTTTCTGCTGAATAGGGAGGGAGGCTGCTGACCCTTTGGGGTTATTAGGGGGAAATGGGCCAACCCATCAGCCCAAGGTCCATTTAGGCTCATTTCTAGTCATTGGGCCTTTATTTGGTGAGGTGGGCTACAGAACACTTTGAATTTAGGTGAAGTGTGCTAACCTTAAGGCCCAAATTCTAGTGGTTCAAAGGTTGGTGTTAGTTGGTTAAGTCTCATAAGTTGGGCTTCAGAGTTGTAGTTGGGTCAGGCCAAATTTCAAGAGTCAATCCAATTTGGGTCTACATAATGTGTGTTGGGCCAACTATAAGGGCTTATGTGAATTGGGTCGTGGGCCTCTATTTCACTAAATCAAATTGGATAATTGCTAGGTGATCTCTCTTGACCCAAGTCTCATGGTAAGGAGTTGGGCTTACACCTAAGATCATTAGGCTTCCATAAATCCTTATCCATAGCTTAGTCAAATTAATTTTTAGGCCCAAATTAAGCTTTAATCTAATGGAAATCTTAAACCCATATAAATAACTTATTTCTTTATAAATTTCCATTCATATAGCTTACCCAATTATTTCATAATAATTATTCTTAATTAGTTTAAATACATTATTAACACCTTAGTTAATTTTGGGATGTTACATTCTTCCCTCCTTTTAAAAATTTTGTCCTCAAAATTAGTCATATCTTACTCAATTGATGTTGGACAATCATAACCTCCTCCTTGATAACTCAGATAGTCTTACCAGAGACTAGTCCTTTCTTACTACTTTCCTGGAGAGGGTGTTCTTGTCATGTTACTACTTCACTTGGTAACCACAATTCTATTCGCTTTAGTCAACCTACATCAAATAACATTCCAATCTAAGCATGTTGCATTCCTTCTTTGTTTGCAACTAAAGAGATCTGGACCAAGCTACATTTGATCATCTTATAGTAAGCTCTAAACAACTAGCTCAAATAAATCCCAATTTTCTCTCCTTTCATAGCTTTTGTTTTGTTCGATTTTGTATTTATGTCCTTTTCTTCTTCTTCTTCTTCTTCTTCTTCTTCTTCTTCTTCTTCTTCTTTCTCCCCTCTCTCTCTCTTTCTTTTTTTTTTTGTTTTTGGTTGTTCCAATAGTCGATCATTGAATGTTCATGTTAACCTCCTTTCTTTTCGAACTCTTAATCTATTTAAGAGATAACTCCTAGATACTTTAGCTTAACTCTCCCTAATAGTTGATACCAAGAACGACAAGGAATTCCACTTAGTTAGCCTTTTTAGTATTTATTCCACTAATAGCAACATAGGCAATTAACCTTATTGCATAATGAAGTTTCATTCACCCTTTACTTAGATTACCCCTATATTTCTTTAGTCTAACCTTCTTAATTGAAATGGGTTTTCCCTCTTCCAGGTTCATCTAGTCTAAGTTTCCAAGTTTTACATTCAAATATCTCATAAATTATTGCACACATTATCCTCATTTATTGTCCATTACTAAAAGGTTCATTATTTCCATTAGACATATAAAATTCCCCTTTCATTTTCAATTAGCGCCCAAGATTCCTCCTCCCCATTTGCTGAGATTCCTAAGGGTTAAAACTAATATAAAGTCTAATCTCACAACTAATCTCTTGAAGGCACCCAAACACTTTAGGTTCACCTTCCCCATAATAGAAATTAAACATAATCTTTCAAGTGAAAATAAACACGATATTTTAGGTCTAGATTATATTTTCTAATAAGATCTTATCTCAACAGTAAGAGTACCTGGTCTAGAGTATCAAGGTCATTCTTTAGGACTTAGGAATGAGTTTCTTTAAATCTTACAAGTCATAGTTTTAGTGGATGTTTATTATATAACATAATTTCCATCGCTTACCTAAAACATTAAGATTTTTTTTTTTGGCTCCTGATGATGGTTCATTATAGACAACCTGATCACCCCCTCAGGGGTAACCAACATAGGAAAATCCTTAATAGATTTCTTCCCTCTCTGTCTTTTTTTTTCCTCTCTTTTTTTTTTTTTGCACTTGCAAAGGCATTACCACAATTACATACATGTGACTCTAAAGATTACCATGATCAATAGATCCCAATGTCTCATTTTAATTCTCAGTTACTACAAGCTTTAGTAGTCAACTTAATGGCATCTACACTTGTTTGAAATCAACTGGACATCTCCTTGGTTTTTATACCATTATATAGTCCCAAAGGACTGCGCTTTTGTATCTTCTACCCCCAACTAAGATATTTTCATACAAGTATAGTTATTCTTCAATTAGCATCCTTTTTACCCTTTTTTTCTAATTTTCTCTAGTTTGGAAATTCATAATAATTCCTCAAAGAGTAATGAAATAATATTTTGTCAACAAGGTTTAATATCCTATCAACAAGATCTTGTATTTATTAATTTAAAATCCGAGACCTTGTCAATAAGGTTCTCTTACAACAAGTACAAGGTCTTTTGACTATGCGTTATAGCATATAATATGAGATGGTATAATAGTTTTCGTCTTTACACAATAGCCTATGCCAATCACAACTAACTCTTTCACTCCTCTAAAAATTTCTTTTAGGCCTCAATTTCATGCTTGACTATTAGGAGTTAAATTAACATAATAAGGAGACTTAGTGAGTCTTTTCATTATTAAACATTCCCTAATTATCAACAGATCAAGTAGGGATTCCCAGTAAGAGAACTCAAGTATCATTTACCACTAGTGTTTCACCCTTCCTCGCCAATCATTATACTAAAGTTTTATTGTAATAATATAAGTTAATTGCATTACTGCCACCTTTCATTCATTTCCCCCAGGTTATTATTCTAGATCAGGGAGTCCTCTTTCAAAGTTAGGTAGTTTTACTACTATCATAAGTATTAGTCCATCTCAAATTCCCAGTATTGTCTCTATCCCCTTAATTACACCACACGTGACACATGACAATAAAATTACTAGTGGTAGAATTAGGCTTTGCCTTTAATGTTAACAAGCAATTCTTTTTTATGGCCATACACATGCTCATCACCCTATAATGACTGTATCTCAACCACTTGTATGCACACGGGTACCATTTTATTCTCATTTTAAGTGGATACTTACTATCAAGATCTCCTCTTTACCTTCTAGGTATAATGTCTACTTAGTCTAGTTTGACACTGATTTGGTAGTTGAAATTCATTAAATCATATGATAAGTGAAACGCCCCGCATGTCCTTAGCACCGAAGTGCCGATGAATGAGCACGTCCCATATGCCTCTAGTACCAAAGTGTTGTAGGATCTTACCTTAGGCTCTGTTTGGTTCAACGGAGGGGAGGGGAGGGGAGGTTAATGGAGGGGAGGGGAGGGGAGGGGAGGGATTTAATGAGTTATGTTTGGTTGGAAGGGAGGGGAGGGGAAGGAAGGGGAGATTATTGTTTGGTTCAGTTATATTTGGACAAATTTACCCTTTATATTATTTTAAATTTATTTTTTATAAAAAATTTATTTATATCAATAATTTTTTTAAAAAAATTATAAATTTCAATCTTTTTTATTTTTAATTTTTGATAAAAAAAATTATCTTAATTTTTATTAAATATTAATATATTAAAAATTACAAAGGGCAAAAAAGTAAATTACATTTTAAAAATACCCCACCCCTCCCCCTCCCTCCCCTCCCCTCCAAAACCCCCCAATTTGGAGGGGAGCCAAATTTGCCCCCTCCCCTCCCCCCCTCCCCCCCTCCCCTCTAATTTTATCCAACCAAACACCTTACCCCCTCCCCTCCCCTCCAAAAACCCCCAACCAAACATAGCCTCACATTCCCCGAGTGTATCATGCATGTAAAGTGCCTTTAACCACCACCCAAATGCATGTCAACACATAGCATAAGTAAACTAAATTACACAAGAGACAACATGCACAAGCACCCCGTGCCAGTGCACCTTACCCTGATCACACTAAGGGGTAATCTTTCCCCTTATCATAATCTCCCTATTTTGCCATAGTACACTAAGGGAGAAGCCTCAAAGCTCTCAAAATTCCTTCCAAAACATCATCTCCCTTAATCTCTTGCTTTAAAGTCATTATCCCCCATTTAGAAATGGATTCGACAATCCTAAGGGTTTCTTGCCCTCCTTTCTTGTCATCATTAACTAAAGATGGCTTACTCACTCTAATAGTTTGAATAAAACTATTTGAAATGTTTTTTAGCTTTTATCGCCCATATTTATTAGGCCCAAAATTGTAGTAGTTAGGATCGAGTAATTGCATTCTTTATTAATCGAGATCAAGCAAGTAGGTTAGGACCTCTGTACCTATAAAGCTTTAACCTTGGGGACCTTTCGAAGTCTACATAATTCTAACTCATTATGGATTGTACATCACTTCATATATTTAATCAATCATACTTATTTATTACACACTGGCCTTCAAACTTCCATTGTCAATTTTCTAATCATAAGTAAGGTTTACATCTTACCCTTCTGTAAGGTTTTTATAACTAGTTAGGTGTTTTACTTGGTTTTGTTGCCTTCTAAGTTCTCAACATCACTCTAGATAGCCTTGAAAGGTTTAGAATTTTGCTTAGGTAAAGAAGTACTACTCTTGTTAAGATCAGTTGACTATTTCGATAGGCCAGTCAACTAGTTGGCCGTACCCAATTGACTTGCTTAATAAATGGCAGTCAACTGGTCATAAACACTATTAGTAGCTTTGTTCATCATCCTCATCAGTTACCTGGTCTCATTCATTCAGTCAATCGATGCCTCACAATAAGTGATTGGTGCATCTATTGCTTAGCCAGTTGGCAACAAGCCTCAACCAGTTGTTTATTTAGACTGAGACCAGTAACCCAATCTCCAAAAAAAAGAAAGGCAAAATTATAGTCTTTTCATTGGCATTAACAACCTCAAGTCTCAAAATTAGTATTACTAAAGTGTTATGAGGTAGAATCTCACTACACTCTATTATTCTCTGGGGCATACATATTATGATAGGTGATGTTCTAATTAAAATTCAAGAAATAGCCATTTTAATCAAGCATTACAAGCCTTTTATCATTATTCCTCTATATTTCCTTCTAGAACATAAAGCACAACAACTATATGTTCACATAATTATCTATTCTTATGAGCTAATGCTATGCCAAATACGCATCATGATTGCCAAGCTTCAAACCATAAAATTTAAATTGGAATAATTTTCCTGAACCATTGCTCTGATACCAAATGTAACAACCCTAACTTTAAATTATAGTAATTAAGGTTAAATACGGGATTAATAATCATAAATCAAGGTTGAAAGTCATTACAACTAATTATATTCAAAAAATGTACAGAAATTTAAACCTTGATATTATTAGGGTCATTAATTAGACAACCACAATTATTCGAATGTACAAGTGAATTCAATCATTAATAAGGAGCCTTAGATTCTTTCATCCATCAATTCTAACTCATAAAAACCTCCTACAAGTGTTTCTAAATCATTCCTTAGTATTACCATAAAAGAAACTAAGGTTTTAGGTGAATAAGAGAATTTGAACACTTTCGCCACAGTTAAATTCCCTTGCGTCGCGACCAATTACTCTTAGGTTCAACCCCTTACACCTTCTCAAATTTTCACATTTCGCTGTGGTCAAATATCCCTTTTGCCGCGGCCAAATACCCTCTAGAATACCCCTAAATCTGCCTATCAGACTTAGCTACGACCAACCTCACTGTTCGTCACAGCTAATTGCTCTCTGTTTTCTTCCCTGACAGCACTGCCACATTTGGCCGAAGCTAATTCCTCTCTATTACCATTTGGCCGAGGCTAATTAAATATTGGCTGTGGCCAATTCCCTTCTGTTCCTATAACTCCCAAAACTTCATCTCATACTCTCTAATTCCCTCTCTAGCAACACTCTAGGCCATTTTAACTTAGTTTGTAAAGATTTAGTATCTTTCTTTTAACTAATCTACCTAACATATCTATCATTGCCTATTCAAAATTCAAATGTGGATCTTTAACCCTCTAGCCACCATAAACTAGTGAGTTCATAGATTAATGACAGCAAAGAGTTCATACACTATTCACATTTCCATTCAAACATAAGTCCCATTAGAAATTCCATACATCACTAGTTTAAGTTAACATATGATGTATCAAATGATTATAATCCTTATGCTTGGCAATTCATGATGCAATGCAGTAATTACATAAAGTTAGTAGTCTAGTTAAACAAATACAATCTAACAAGGTTTCCAAACCTACCTTTTACTAAACCATATAATAAGCTTCCATTAATTTTCTCCTTGTCACTAAGAGGTTCGGTTCCTGAAAATGTTAGCCCATAATCGGGATGAGATATACAATCTTAGTAATAAGAGGCAAATTCCATATATATGTGTAGATTAATCAATACAATGCAATTTCATATCATCAATACCAGAATCATCAATTCAACTTGCAAATGAACTAGTTGAGCTAACAATGACTACTGTCCTATACCAGTAATCATACACAACATGTTAATGGCTAATAACACCGGGAGAGACCCGTCCACGGCACCTACTCCTTAATGCGCACAACTAAGGCTCAGTGCATCTAAGGTTTTATCATAATCCAGTGCTCGATCAAAGAACATACACGGGTAGCAGTAGCACCATAACTCTACCATGGACTCACAAGGTCCAATCATAATAACAATTCAAGTAGTTAACCAATCATTTAGCATTTCAAAATCAAGCATGTATAATAAAGATTAGATTAACATGAGTATATACATGGAATTAGCAAAATAACCTCAGTTACCTTAATGAAGCCAATTACTCTTCCTCTAGCTACCATCATGATTCAAAGCACACCAGGCCTAACATAAGCAAAATGATCATCATTTAACTATCATTGATTAGGAATTTCCTTATCCATAATTAATCTTAATAAGAGTTCATTGAGAGCTTCTTGCCCAAGCTTCTTAATGATCATTACACTAATTTAGGGTCCATACATCAAAGCTTATCATGATTCTCTCCCTACAATTCCATTTTCGCACATGTATAAACCATGCAGCAAAAGTCAATCTAAAATGTAGGAATTCAACACATACACCACATAAAAGAAGAGGGAACACTTACCCATACATCCAAGAGGTTAAATGAACTAAGTTAAGTCTTAACTACTAAGAACACACCATGGGCTACCCTTAAAACTTGGATTTTCGCACATGGATTTAGCCATATACCAAAGTTAGCTTATAACATGAAATCTGGGCAAGATTATATCACAAAATGAAAGCAAACACTTACCCCATGGTTCCACTAACTCCAAACTCTGAAAATCTTACAAGGAATCACCCAACACCAAGTTTTAGATTTAAGAAGGAGATGAAAATGTCCAAAACTAGAAACTAATCGGACCAAGATGAAGAGGAGAATAAAAGAGTCAAGTTATATATAACTTACCTCGGCTAAATCATCCTCTAGGAGTTAAAAGTGGAGCTGCAATATTAGTAGAACCTTAGCCTCCCTTAAACCTCTGAATTTCTTCCCTTGCCTTTTGTGTTTTCTGCTGAATAGGGAGGGAGGCTGCTAACCCATTTAGGGTTATTAGGGAGAAATGGGCCAACCTATCAGCCCAAGGTCTATTTAGGTTCATTTATAGTCATTGGGCCTTTGTTTAATGAGGTGGGCTGCAGAACACTTTGAATTTAGGTGAAGTGTGCTAACCTTAAGGCCCAAATTCTAGTGGGTTCAAATGTTGGTATTAGTTGGGCTAAGTCTCATGAGTTGGGTTTCAGAGTTGCAGTTGAGTCAAGCTAAATTTCAAGAGTCAATCCAATTTGGGTCTGCATAATGTGTGTTGGGCCAACTATAAGGGCTTATGTGAATTGGGTCATAGGTCTCTATTTCACTAAATCAAATTGGGTTATTGTTAGGTGATCTCTCTTAGCCCAAGTCTCATAATAAGGAGTTGGGCTTACACTTAAGATCATTGGACCTCCATAAATCCTTATCCATTACTTACTTAAATTAATTTTTGGGCCCAAATTAAGCTTTAATTTAATGAACATCTTAAACCTATATTAATAACTTATTTCTCTATAAGTTTTCATTCATATAATTTACCCAATTATTTCATAATAATTATTCTTAATTAGTCTAAATATATTATTAACACTTTAGTTAATTTTGGGGTGTTACACATATGCATTTCTCAAATTCACTCTTACTACAAGTGTTGGTAGATCCCTAAAATTGAAAATGTTGAGCACTAGATATTTTGCCCTATTTTAAATTATTAAAAAAGTTGGACCCGTCATATATCAGATAGCCTTACCACTTGAATTGTCAAATCTTCATCTTGTCTTCCATGTAACCTAACTCTAAAAGTATATCCTAAATCCTTCACCCATCATAAAAGAAAAGGTGGTGCAGTAAAAGAGGATTTGACATACCAACCAAAACTTGTATGAATTGTGGACATTAACATAAAGCACTTATGAAACAAAACAATCTTGTTAGTCAAGATAATCTGGGAAGGACTAACTCTTAAAGAAGCTACTTAGGAAATGGAAGAACAAATGAAGGAAAAGTATTATGAGCTATTCCTATAAGGGAAGCCTAAATTTTGCAGACAAAATTTCTAAAAAGAGGGGAGAAATGTAACATCCTTCTATTTTATATATATGATTCTGGATATTTAGTAAAATAAGAATAATATAATTTTAAAGGATATGAGATAAATTTTCAAAAATATAACTAAATTTTATGTGAGACATTAGGAAATTATTTGAAATTTCTAAAATTTATTTGAAAAATTTTCCAAATAACTTAATTATATGTAATTAGATAATAAATACTTAAGAAAAGAAATTTTTAAAAAATTTCTTAAGCCATTAAAGTATTTATTATCTAAACTAGTGAAAGCCTCTTTAGACATCCTTAGGAGATGGGTTCAAATCCAAGTGTTGGAACATGCAATTTATTTTCCTAAAACTTACAAAATAATCCTTATATATAAAACATTACTTACATTAGTTAAGTATTTCATAGTACTGAATTGGTGAAGTGATTTTCTAGAAGTCAGAGGGTGTGGGTTTGAGTTAAGCTACTTGTACTTGTCTCCTATCTATTTTATATATTTTTATTCTTGATTTTTCCATCATCTTCTTCGATTGTCTTCTTGCACCATGCTACTAATCATTATATAAAATTTTTCTTTCCTCATTATTAATGCTCTAAACAAGATTCTAACCATAAACCAATATTCTAAAACATCAAATTAACATGTTACACTCATGAATTCCTATTCAAAACCATTCTTTGCATGCCTTAATCAAACACCCCTAGGAGAGAGAGAAAGAAAGAGATGATAGAGAGAGAATGTGTATAACAACCTTAAAGAAACTAGAAAAGTCTTATCCAGTTGAATGCTTCTCTATTTTTCCTCTAGTTTCTTCCTCCCTGAAGCATTTCGTCACTTATTATGCCATTCCTCGTCTCTGGGTGCCTAGGTATCCACCATAAGCCTTTCCTTGTTTGAACCTTGCCTTTAACTTGAAGGCTATGCCATCCTAAGGTGCTGCTAAATGGAAGGATCTTATCAACGTCCATGAATGATAAATCATAGCATAGATCGAACTGCCGAATCGAAAAAATTGGGTGCTATCATATAGCTTTGTATCGGTTAAGTTCACGAGTTAGAGATAAGCGGTTAGTTTCACCCAAGCTTCACCCTGGTCATGGATAGATCACCTAAGTTTAGGTCCATAAGCAGTGACAATTGCCCTATGAAGATTCGCTTTCGCTACGGCTCCGATGGGTTCCCTTAACCAAGCCACTGCCTATGAGTTGTTGACTCATTCTTCAACAGACACATGGTCAGACGATGGGGGATAAGCTTCATCATTGAAAGGGAAATATCCTGGATCACTAGCTAAGGCCCCTAAATGACTGCTCAGTGATAAAGGAGGTAGGGGCGCAGAGACAGCTAAGAGGTTTGTGAAAACTTATTGAAAATATTTTTACAAAGAAATCATTAAAGAAGATTTGTGAAAATTGATCCACCGCCTTACTTCTCTTATAAATATATGCCCTTCCTTGCATTAAAGGAAAAGTAAAAAAAAAGAGAGAGAGAGAGAGAGAAGGCAGCTACGATGATTTTTGCATGAATGTTGAATTTTAGCTAAAATGGCAGTAATGGAAGTTAATTGTTTAACTGTAATGATCATTGTGGTATCATCTGATTGTTCAAAGCTTGTCAAATTTTATTTGGTGAAAATTATATTTTGATCCTGTTAAAATTAGATTTTTTAAACTCTAGACTTTTGTTATTTATATTTTGACCTTTAAACTATAGACTTTTATTATTTATATTTTGACCTTTAAATTTTGCCTAAAATTTTTTATTTCATAATTATTTTTCTTAGAAGTTTTTAGGCTTTAATGGCTTAAGAAATTTTTAAAAAACTTTTTTTTTTCTTAAGTATTTATTATCTAATTACTTATAATTAAATGATTTAGAAAAATTTTCAAATAAATTCTAAAACTTTCAAATAATTTCCCAACATCTCACATAAAATTTACTTATATTTTTAAAAATTTATATCCTTTTAAAATTATATTATATATTATTATTATTTTACTAAATATCCAGAATCATATATCTAAGAGAAGAGAATGTTATAGCTGGCATTTAGACATTTGTATTCCATTATTAAAATGGTTGTGTTTTAGGCTGGTTTTTTAAATCATTAAACTAGCTTAAATACTGGCCATCCCTTTCTTCTTCCTTGAGATATCGACACACGTCCCCCCTTCTACCTTAGTCTTAAAGATGTGTTTTTGGCTTGCTATTGCAATGGAGAGCCACATTTGCATTTTGTTGGATGAGCTTGCAATGCTTAAGTTTAAAGCACATTTTTTAGGTTTCACGAAGGAGAGTTGAGATCTTCTTCAATACTGAAATTTGAATCAATAACTAAGGATACATGGATTATGTTAAACTTCATACCTTTGTTTTATGACTTTTTTGAATTTTTTTATGAACATTGTATTTTTTTAATTTATTATAGTTTTTTCTCTAAATTTTTCTTATTTGGTTTTGCTAACCAAGGTCCCTTTGAAGGTGAATATTGTAAATTTTGTTCACTTGAAAACTTTCTGTGGATAAGAGGATTATATGCTAGGATTTGATTTATAGATGGATTTTGAATCTACATGCATTTTTATTATGTGTGTTGCAATAAGATATTGGGGTAATTTTTGCACTATGCTATTACAAAGATAAATTAATTTGTAGAAATTGCTTGTAAATTGATTTGTTATGCAATAGAATGCAACTAGTGTTAAACTATATGAGTAGGGATTTTTGAGATCTGAATTAGGAGGTTTTTTGAGTGGGGAGTTCTTCTTAGGTTGTCAAACTATATAAGAGTTTGCATGAATCACTTGATATTTACCCTTCCTTGTATTTCTCAATTTTGTTGTTAGCATTTTTATGTGAATGGTATTACTTAACTCTATTGCTGGGATTGGTCTGTTGTTGGTAGTGTGCCAAATTTGAATGTGCCTAAGTTTAGGATTGTTCTGTTATTAGGAGTGTGTCAAACTTGAATGTGATTAAGTTTGAGTGTGCCTAAATTCATCTAAAATGCCTACTCATATAGTTTAACACTAGTTGTAGACAACATTAAAATCCTTGGCTGTGTTGAAGAAGCTCTCACGCATCCAAAATGGAAAGAAGCTATGAATGAAGAATTAAAGGCGCTACAAAAGAATGGCACTTGGAAGCTCACTTAAAAACCTCAAGGGAAATAACTAGTGGGATGCAAATGGGTGTTTAATGTAACGTATAAAGCAGATGGTAGCATTGAAAGATACGAAGCGAGACTTCTCGCTAAAGGTTTTACCCAAACATATGGAGTAGATTTTCAAGAAACTTTTGCTCCAATTGTCAAGCTCAATACCATTTAAGTCCTCTTATCCATAGCAGCCAACCTAGATTAGAAACTTCATCAACTTGGTGTCAAAATGCATTCTTGAATGGTGATCTTAAAGAAGAAGTCTGTAACAACCGGGAAAAAGAAAAGAAAAGGGGAAAGAAAGAAAATGAAAGCTGGAAATTTTCGAAATCTAGAATTTCTGCCATGTCCTCTCGCAATAGCGAGAAATGGTCTCGCTACAGCGAGAAATGGTCTCGCTACAGCGAGAGAGCTAGTTCGCAACAGCGAAGGCGATTCTAGCTATAACGAGTGCTGGCAGTAGTCCATATAGAAAACAGGGAATTGCTTGCTGTAGCGTGCGCCATAGCGAAAGTGAAGTCTGGAACTGACGCGATTTCGCCATAGCGAATGGTAAATCTCGCCATAGCGAAGGGAACTGACCTGATCTCACCGTAGCGAAGGCTACACCTCGCCATAGCGAAGCCAGATTACACGAGCTCGCTATAGCGAAGGTTAGTTTTCACCGTAGCGAGAGTTAGTCTGGAAGAGAGTAAATAGCGAGAATCAGACTTTATTAAATGCCCAAACTCATTTCTTCTCTCATATCTGACCTAAGCTTCGACCCAAAGAGAGAAAAGAGGCGTGGAGAGTGTGAGAGATCAAGAGAAGGAGGAAGATCAAGGGAAAGGTAAGGTAACTTCTCCCATTTCTCTTTAGAACTCTGATCCCCTCCCTTTGCCCTCTCTTTCTGCGATTTTATTTGTGAAAATGGACGAATTTTGGGCATGGGTCAGAAGAGGGAAAGTGGAAAACTCTTTTGAATCCCTGAGTTTTCTTTGAAAATGAGGTTTTCCACTACCATGGGAGCTTGAGAGAGAGAAAGGGTTAATGGCATTCTAGAGAGAGAACCCTAGGTTGTATGTGATAGAAGGGTTGCTCTAAATTAAATAATAAGAGAGTAATTGCATGCTTTTGGTGTGTCTAGGCTCAAGTGAAGCACCTTCATCAAGGTGTGATTGTGGACCTAAGGAGGGAAAGGAGAAATTGAAAGAAAAAGCTAGTATTAGCTTTGGCTCCGAAGGTAGCTCTCTTTTTCACTCTTTCTTGTTGCATTCTTGGATATGATAGTCATTGTATGATATGTATATGCTGAATGTGTGGAATATGCCATATGCTATTGTTTTGATGCATTGATGTCAATATGCTTGTGTGATGAGTTGTGAGAATTGCTCGGGTGCGGTAGTGCCGAAAGTCCCTTGAGATGGGTGAGGTGAAGCCGAAAGTCCCTTGAGATAGGTGAGACAAGGCCAAAAGTCTCAAACGAGTGAGGCCAAGTCAAAAGTCCTTAAACTCGGGTGAGGCCATCCGAAAGTCCTTAAACTCGGGTGAGGCTAGACCAAAAGTCCCTGGAGCCCATTTTTGGCATTGTTGTGAATTCCATAGCATGTACATTATGTGTTGGATGTTTGAGAATAGCTAAATGCTTATTCACATGCTTTGACTTGTTATATGCCTTGATTGCTTGCTGGATTGAGTGCATGAGCTACTGAGATTTTCCGAATCTCACTCCTTTCCCCTCCCAACTAATATGCTAGGTGGAGCTCAAGGAGAACCGAGCACACACCAAGGAGCCTAGGAGCATGCGTAGCTAGTTATGAGTTTATGTTTTGATATTTTGATGTATATATGATGTAAAGTGGTGCCAAATGAAGATGTGCCCACTATTTTAAGATGTAAAGTTTGTAACACGTGTAGAAGTATGAAAGGATATTGTATGAACTATGTTTATAGCCAAATGAATGGAAATGAGGGTTTTACCCCTTTTGTTGCATGTATGGAATAGTGCATAATTGGCCATAGCATAGTGAGTTTTGGATGTATGATGAATTGGATCATATGGACATGTTAGATATACTAGTTTTATGCTTTTAAACTTGCCCATGTGAAGTGAGAATATGAGAGAGGCTATTTAGATCCGTTTTGGACCTATGGGGTGCCAAAACCAGTATTTTTGTGAGCTCCGTCAAAGTATGACCGGATGAGCTCCGTTTGCCATGAAATTTGGCATGCCTCTAGAGTTTGTAGAAAGCTTCTTGAGAAGCTAAAGTGGGTAATATTCGGAGGATTATAGAATATTTGGAGAATTGTTGAATTTGGGAGAATTTAATGGATTGGTCATGTACTGTTCATTTAAACCAGAAAATGAAATCTGTGGCACTTTTAGACCAAATGGATTCCAAATGTGGTGAAATTTTATACACATAAACTAGAAAACCAAAGTGACTTGTAAGAACTAGAATCACCCAAATCGGAGGTCTGTAGAGAGAGATTGGACTGTTTGAAGTTCTGTATTAGCATCAGGGAGCTTACCTGACCCCCATCAGTGTTCTATCGGTGTTTGGGGTGCAAGAGCTACTAAACTGATCTAGACTTATTTTTCTCCTCTAGTAGACATCCGTATCTTTCCGAATTGGTATAATGTGCCTAGATTGGATTTTTGTGGATTTAGTTATGAATTTTCGAAAGTCATGACAGCAAGCTGCACCAGAAACAGTGACAGCTGGACCTTCTTCCCATTTTCGATGTCAAACTTGGTCCAAATGCTGAGATTTTAATTGGGAATGATTTTTAGTGTAAATTTAACACTTAGAGCTTTCTAGAAAGCTAAAGTTTGCTGCATTACCATTTTCTACAATTTCTTATGATTTTCCAAACTTAGAGCCAAAATATGACTTTTGGGCCCAAGTGAAAAAGTATAATTTTTATGGTTTTCGGCTCTATACCCGTGGCCTATGGTTTGTTTCATGCTATGTATGAATTGTATATATGGAGTTTGAGTTGAGGATGCTTGAGATGGGTTCACAGGACCCACGGGGTGAAAGATAAGTATATGAAACCCCGGTTCATAGCATGCAAATGCCACAGAAGAGTAGTGATTCTTTGGAAATCATATGGAACCGAGCCTATAGAGAGGCTAGGTAGCGGTAGTAGATTGAGGTGTCACAAAGTCCACATGGATATACCCCTAATTTGAAGCAATCTAATAATGAAAATCTAGTGTGCAAATTTTGAAAATCACTTTATGGCCTCAAACAATCCCCATGAGCCTTGTTTGAGAGATTTACCAAGGCAATAAAATAGTTAGGGTACACACAAGGGCAAACAGATCACACCTTTTTTATTAAAAAGGTAGCTGCTGATAAACTAACTATTCTTATAGTTTATGTGGATGACATCATTGTAATAGGTAATGATGAGAAAGAAGCAGCACATCTCAAAAGAGTCTTGAATAAAGAGTTTGAAGTAAAAGATCTTAGAGATCTAAAGTACTTCCAAGGGATGGAGGTTACACGATCTAGCAAAAGAAAGTACACACTAGATTTGCTCAAAGAGACTAGGATGTTAGGGTATAAACCAGCAGAAACACCAATGGACTTAACTAACAAGGTTTGATCAAAAGAAGGTTCAGAACCCATTAATAAAAAGATGTATCAAAGACTGGTAGGCAAACTAATATATCTATCACACACTAGAACAGATATTAGTTTTGCCATCAGTGTAGCAAGTCAATTCATGAATAGTCCTACTGAAGAACATCTTGAGTTGTGAATTGAGTCCTAAGATACTTAAAGATGACATTGAGAAAGGGACTCTTATTCAAGAAGGGAATAAGTAGAGATCTAGAAGTTTTTCTGATACTGATTGGGCAGGGTCTCTAATAGATAGAAGGTCTACTTCAAGGTATTGCACCTATCTTTGGGGAAACCTTATTACTTGGAGAAGTAAGAAGCAATTGGTAATTGCTCGAAGTAGCACAAAAGCTAAATTTAGAGCTATAGCTCATGGTGTAACACCCCAAAATTAATTAAAGTGTTAATCATGGATTTAGACTAATTAAGAATAATTATTATGAAATAATTAGGTAAGTTATGTGAATAGAATTTATAAAGAAATGAATTATTAGTATGGGTTTAAGATTCAATTAGGATAGAAATTTCATTCAGGCCTATAATTAATTTAAATAGATTATGGATAAAGACTAATGAAGGCTCAATAATTTTAGGTGTAGATCCAACTTCCTATTGTGAAATTTGGCCCAAAAGAGACCACTTAGTAGTAACTCAATTTGGTTTAATGAGATAGAGGCCTAATACCCAATCTACATGAACTTTTATAGTTAGCCCAATATTCATTATGCAGACTTAAATCAGATTAACTCTTGGAATTTGGACTAACCTAATCAAAATTCTGTAGCCTAACTCATGAAATCTAGCCCAACAAGTATAAAATTTGAACCCATGTGGATTTTGGCCTTTGCGTTAGCCTATAACCTATTATGGACCTAACTTAAACCTAACTAAACCGTAAATACACTCAGCCTGTAACATCCAGTTTTCGTTAAACGACGGAAAATGGCATGTTTTTAAAGCAAGCCCCCTGAGATGAGTGACTCAAGGCCAAATAAAATTTGGATAAAATTTTAAATATTAGAAAATGAGGATTTAAGCCTTGAGTTGCCCAGAAACCAGGGTCGAAGTGGTTCGAAAAATTTGCCAAAAGGCTAGTGGCATTTTCGTAAATAAGTGTAATTTTGAAAAAACACCTAGGAGGGATTTTTAAATGAAAATTTTGAGTTTCCCAGGGTTCTCAGAGGCCCCAAAAATCATGGAAAGCCCCGGGACTGGTAAAGATCCTTCGATGTAAGTTTTCTAACGTCGTTTGACCCGAACTTTGACCGATTCATTCAGAAGGATTTTAGCTCCGATTTGAGTGATTCCAAAGTCATTTTTATTAATTAGGAATCTAGATGTTATAATAGAAAAGACGGTTCTCAAAAAGGAGCTAAAACAAAAGAGAAACAAAAAGGCAAAGTATGAAGGGCAAAATGGAAATTTTTAAAAAAAGTTACTTTACCCTAGCTATATATAGGTGGCACCTCACACTCTCCTTCATTCACTTCAGAATTTCTAGCCCCAAATCAGAAGCAAATCCCTTGGAGAGTGGCACACAAAGAGAAGGGAAGAAGGAAGAAAGATTCAAGACTTTAGGTATGGAATTTTGCTTATTTTTCATGCTTTCTCTCCACCACTTTCTTTTCTTCTTTTTTCCTCTTCTTCTCCATGATTTCTCTGAAGTTTTAAGGGCTGTTTTGAAGGGAAAACAGAGGGGAAAGTTCGAATTTCAAGTAAGGAGGCCAAGGAAAGCAAGAACAAGCAAGAAAATCCAAGGAAAACAAGGTATTTTACAATTCTTCCACTTGGTCTTCTTCCTCCCTTCCTTGAGCATTTCGACCTACACTTGGACAGATCTAAGGATTCAGATTTTTAACCAAACCAAAGGTGATTCTTAGATATTTGATGGAGAGGAATAAGAATATGCAAAGAAAACTAAGAAAAAGGGAAAGCAAGATGCAAAACCTAGCGTTTCAAGTATACTTTTCAATTTTTGAATTTGTAGGATGCTTCCTAGGTCTAAGTTAGAGTATAAATGAGTTCTTGAGACACCAAAGATTCTCCCCACAAGCTTCCCCCTTAAAGAAAACCAAGCAAACTCCATGAAGGCCATTAAGCTCCATAGCCTCGGCCTAAAGAGTTTCTCATAGCTAGGGAGAGTTTTAAATTTTTCTAAGGCCATTCTTGAGTCATAATTGATAAATGAAAATGAGGGGAGGCCTTGGAAAAAATTTAGAACTCATGAAAAGTGATTTGGTGTCTTAGGTTCCATAATATGACCTAAAGAAGCAACATGGTGCTAGGCCATTTGTTTTAATGATGTGATGACTCCAAGAGGCTTAAAAGGAGTCAAGAATCATATTTGAGAGTAAAGAATGAGGCATAGAAATCATTTGAGGGGTGTTGCTTCATTAGATGCCAATATGGACCATAATGGAGGTTGTAGAGTAATCTAGGGTTTAAGCAAGTTGCATGGCCCTAGAAATTGTTTCATGAACTTAATTGGCTCCCATAATTTGTGTCTAGGACAAGAGACACTATTTCCACCAACTTGTGGGTGTGGGGCTAAAAGAGGAGGCTTGAAAGCTAAGGAAAAAGTGTGTGCTTGTATATAAGGTAGCTCTCTCCACCTTCTCTCATACATGAATGTGTGTTTAGCTTGTTTTAGAATGTGTGTATGTGTATTTTCAAGCTTTGAAAAGTATGCTAGCATGCCTTTATATGCCATGATGCTTGATGCCATGTTATGTTTTTAAATGAACCCATGATGTTTTTATGAGTTTTCTTGAGTGTGGAGAGGCCAAGAACTCTTCCCTTAGGTGAGGACGAGCCAAGAACCCTTGAGCTTGGTTGAGACAAAGTAAAGAGTCTCCCAAAAGCAAAGTGGGCTCCCAAGAGTATGGTTGAGTCCAAAGTATTCAAAGAATGGGTGAGGCAAGTCCAAAATCTATGAGGAGAAGTGTGAGGCTAATCCAAACACTTAGTGAGCTCTTGAATGTCTTGTATGATTGATTCACTTGCTAAGGTTGCTTTTAAAATGCCTATGATTTCTACTTTCTCCATACATGCATTTGTGAAACTTACTTGCACATATTATGTGTGATGGAATGGGAGATGAGCTATTGAGATTCTTGAATCTCATCCCCTCCTCTCCAATGATCTAACATGCTAGGTGGACTAAGCAATTGTGGTGAAGGGAGCCAACAACCTTGAAGAGGGACAATTGACAAGCTTATGTCTTGTTTTGTCTATTTTGGAACCATAATGATAGTTCATTATATATATGATGTTGTATATGTATTATGAACCTTGAGATATATGTAAACATACTATTATATGATGTTTAGATGTATGGAAATGATATATGACCATTAGCACATGTTTTGAGTAGGCAAGGCCATGGTAAGAGAATTTAAAGTTTGATGAATATGTGTATAAATGTGGGTTGAATGGAAAAAATGAGATGCATGAGGTTTGGGACCATTTGAGCAGCTCACACAAGTCTTAAATAAACTTTTGGACTTGCCCAAAAGGTGCCACAACCAAGGGAAGGCCATTTGGCAAATTTGGTACCTTATATGGAGCCAAATTTGACTATAATGGAACCCTATATCACTTTTTAGCCAAATGAGCTAGTCTTGCCCTGAAATTTGACATGAAATTAGGTATCATTGAGACCTTTCTGTGAAGCTAAAGATCATAATTTTTCAAGGTTTAAGGAATATTTTATGAATTTTTAAAGTTGGCATTTTTCATGGATTCTGGTATAGGTACTGTTCATACTGGCAGTTTCGAATTCTATGTCACCCGATGGACAAATGGTGTCCAATGCTTATGAAATTTTATATAAATAAACTAGAGGTCATAATATTTCTGTGGCCATCAAGATCACCTCATTTGGAGTCTGAACAGAGAGTTATGCATGTTTGAAGTTAACTGTTAGTATCAGTAGCGCCCTAGGAGCTCAGTTACTGTTCTATCAGTTCTAAATGTCTAAACGTATCTATTTCATTCTGGAATTATTTTTAGTGTCAAACATTTTTAGCTTTCCATAAAGACTGAATGTGTGTGATTTAGATTTTTATAGAATTAGTTATGAATTTTTGAAATTGGTATCAGTAAATTGAACAACAGCCCAGGTAGTCAGCAACATCAGTAGCTTTTTGGATGTCAAACGTCCTGTGTGATGAATTTTGTAACCTGGACGTATTTTTAGTGTGAAGTATACATCCTAATATTTCTAGAATGACTAAGATTTCATGATTTTGAATTTTTGAGATTTAGTTATGATTTTCCAAATTTGGGTCAGAAAATGGAGCAAATCTGGCTGAAAATATGCTTATTTATTTTGAGTTTCATTTCAGTTTCCATGGGTTGTAGGCATGTTTTTGCAATGAAAATGAGTTGTAATAATGGAATTAAATATGAGGAAGTATAGTATAAGCTCACACGGTCCACGTGATACCGAATTGAATTTTTTAGATACGACGCAACACAACGTGAAAATAATCATTATTTTTTAGTGTTTCCATGGAATATTAATATGATTCATGATATTATGCCACTTGAAAGCATGAGATGAGCTAGAATTTATGGTGTTACACAGCCCCCTCTTATCATTCTATAGAAACAAAACATAGGAAGTAAATTCAGAGGTCCCTTGGAGGCTATATTTCTTACCACATTCTTGGTCCTATTTCTCACTTCTAAAGTCAAAATCAGCCAAAGTAAGTGTTATATAACTTAATCATCTCCTCTTTCTCATCGATTTGACCTAATTAGTCATTCATTTAGAGCATTTCATCCATATCCAAAATCTGAAACTTGTTATTTGATATTTCCATAGTGAAATTTAGGAGGTTGGAGCTAGAGGTGTTGTTAGGTAAGTATAAAATCCTTATTTTGATACTTTTTCTACTAGTTAGAGATTTCCATAGTTGATTTATACTATAGACATTAATTTTGTGTAAATTTGTCTAGAGTGTGAGGTGATATTCTAAAGTTTCTGGTCTGGGAATAACCAAATCTGAATTTGGTTCCTATAGCAATTGGGTAGTGTTTTCTAAGTAGTCCTCTGGAGTTTAACTCCTTGAGTAATGGGTTTGCTAATATAAATGATGATTAGGGATAGTAATAATTTGGTTTTATGTCTAGAGGCTGGAGTAGCATTTTGTTGGCTCTTAAAGAATTATCTCAAATGAGGTAAACGGGGATTATGTTAATTCCATGCATATATCTGTTTTAATTTATATTTGCTGCACATGAATGATTTGAAATGTTAATGAATTGGTTGGCTATCTGTTATATTATGATTGGACCTTGTGAGTCTATAGTTGAGCTGTGATGTAGTTGCCACCCATTCATGTGTTTTGATCAGGCACCGGGTTATGATCAAACTCCAAATGCACTAAGCCCTAATTGTACTCATTAGGGAGTAGGTGCCGTGGACGGGCCTCTCCCAGTGTTATTGGCCTTTAACGTATGGAAATGTGATTGTTAGTATAGGATAATAATCATAGATAGCCTAATTATTTTATTTGCTTATATGACTGGTATATTTTCTGATGCTGATTTGAATTCATACACATATGTTAATTAAATTAGAATATATAAATGGAACTTGCCTCTGGTTACTAAGATTTGCATGTCACCCCATTTCATGGGCTAACCATTTTAGGTGAAGGATCTTCTGGTAAGGATAAGGGTAAGCAAGTGGATAAGCATCCATGAGCTGAAACCATTTGTAGGGAAGCTGCACTTAGACTGACTTAACTTAAGATAAATGCTAATTTTGTTATTTTGTATAGCATCATTATGTAATCATGTTGCCAAGTGTAGGGACTTATATTTTGATAACCTAACCTGCATTTGTTGAGGGGCGAGGCCTCATATTAAATTGATTTATAATGTACAAACTTATAATAGCTGATATAGGACTTGGTTAATCTTATGATATGGTTCACTATTTGGAAATGTAATCATATGTTAACTTCTATGATGACTTAGATTGGTAATGTATTGTACCCTACTGGGATTTCTATGTGAATGATAATATTGGTGGTTATTGTATCTGGTTGCTTAGTATTATCCTATGAAATTTACTGATGCATAATAGTTTAGGAGTAAAAACTAACTTCTAAGCCTTAAATTGGTAATGTTAGATTTCTTAGGTGAATCAAGTAGATAAATGTCATTAAAGACTCACAAATTGAGGAAGGATGGACCTAGAGTGATCTTAGAGGGAAAGTTGGAGTATATGAGACAAAATTTTTGGGAGTTTTAAGTACAGGAGGTATTTTGCTGCAGTTAAAATTGCTGAGCTGTGGTGAAAAGTGACCAAATTACCCAATGAGGGTAACAAAGAAAAATTCACTGTGACAAGAGTCGAGAAGCTAAATTGGAAGTGTTCCAGAGAGTAATTCACCATGGTGCATAGGGTAGTTAGCCACGGCTAATATTAAGGGTGAGTTAGGGAGGCTCTAGGAAGTCTTATTGCCACAGCACTACATAGGCTCATCGCAGCGAAATTTGATGCATTTTAAGGTGAGCACCAAGAGGTATCTTGGCATGGCGCTACATAAGTTAGCTCGGTGAGACTCAAGTCACTCGCCACAGCACAAAAGGTGCTAGCTACGGCAAAGGTCCAACTAGCCGTAGTGAAAACATGAACAAAGGGGTCCCTAAACTCTTATTTTGACTTAAGAATTTAAGATTTATTTTGATAATATTATGTAATGACTTAGAAATATTTATAAAAGGTTTTATAAGTTGAGATCATTAGTAGCATGAATACAAGGTCTTAATTGTTATTTATAACCACTTATGGATTTGATTAGTTTGTTTGTTTAGTAGAAAACCTTAATGATATCAAGGTTTAAATTCTCACACTTTTTCCCTAATCTAATTAATTGTATGACTTTAAACATTGACTTATGATTATTTACCACATAATTAAGCATAATCACACTAATTAGAACTTAGGGTCATCATACATGGAATTTGCATAGGAATATAGCTAAAAAGGCTACTTGAAGAGCTTCAACTATCATCACTAACATTAATGAAGTTATTTTGTGACAATCAAACTATAATAAGTATTGCTAAGAACTCAGTTTATCACGATAGAATTAAGCATGTGGAGATTGATCATCATTTCATCAAAGAAAAAATTAAACAAGAGGTGATTGAATTGATCTGCATATCCACCCATCAACAAACTATTGATGTTTTGACTAAATCCATTCCATGGACTCAATTTGATATTCACTTATCCAAGCTAGGAATGGTAAACATATACCCCCCAGCTTGAGGGGAATTTGGAATTCCAAATTTTTCTCCAAGAATCATGGGCATTTGAATATTTTTATTACCTTTTTTAAAGAGTCAACTTTATTATTATTAGGCTCTTTATTGTCTTTAATTCTGTACAGAGTGTAAATAGGTTTTATTCAAATTCTTTCCTTCTTTGCACCAAGAAATTAAGGAGCATACACTCCTAATTATTTTGGTCCTCCTATTTATTATATACCTACTCAATGAAAGTGATTTAGAAGAATAATACACTATTTTTGCTACAATCTTCACAATTGATTAAACCTTGGTTAAAGCAATCCCTTAGAAAATAGTGATATAGTTATCTATGCATAACAATTGGTCATCAGTTGATTGGCTAGATTGTGATGATACCTAACTGTATTGCAATGTGAATGGGTTTTTAAAAATAGGCAACCTAGAAAAAGGAATGAAATAGATAAAATAAGACACAATTGTACATGTGACAGTTTAATGGTAAATTAAATAAAGGGATAAGTGCATGGTAGACCTTTCTTGTAGTATAGATACTTCAAGAATTTGTAGATTAAATAAAATCTTATGGTGTTCCATGAATTCAATAGCTAAATACCAGCTATAATATTAATGGCATTTATGAATTTGTTATTGGATGTGGGGTTAAAACAAAAAGGAAAAGGAAGGAAGGAATAGAAATTAGAAGGAAATCAAATCTAAGATAGAAATTATATAATTAGATGACTTGGCCAGAGCTACTTACACAATTATGCTTGAATCAATAGATTCATCAGAGTAGTGAGATGTGATTGATGTAATAAAGAATACAGGATATGCAATTGCTTCTATAAGATGTTATTGCTTTTACATTGAATAAAAGACCTATCATCTTCTATGTTAATTAGCAACTTCTTGTGGATCTTATTGTTTCTTTCAAATTCCTCCAAGGAATGAAAAGTTGTCAGATGACCAATAACATCTAATCACCCATAGATAAAATCAGATGGTTAAAAAAAAGTTAACTAAATGTGAAATGGAAGAAATTTCATAAAGATTAATAAACCTATCTGTAACAACCGGGAAAAAGGAAAGAAAAGGGAAAAGAAAGGAAATGAAATCTAAAAATTTTCGAAATCCAGAATTTCTGCCAAGTCCTCTCGCAATAGCGAGAAACGGTCTCGCTACAGCGAGAGAGCTAGTTCGTAATAGCGAAGGCGATTCTAGCTATAGCGAGTGCTGGCAGCAGCCCATACAAAAACCAGGGAGTTGCTCGCTGTAGCATGCGCCATAGCGAAAGGGAAGTCTGGAACTAATGCGATTTCGCCATAGCGAGTGGTAAATCTCGCCATAGCGAAGGGAACTGACGCGATCTCGCCGTAGCGAAGGTTACACCTCGCCATAGCGAAGCCAGATTACACGAGCTCGCTATAGAGAAGGTTAGTTTTCGCCGTAGCGAGGGTCGGTCCCGAAGAGAGTAAATAACGAGAATCAGACTTCATTAAATGCCCAAACTCATTTCTTCTCTCATATCTGCCCTAAGCTTCGACCCAAAGAGAGAAAAGAGGCGTGGAGAGTGTGAGAGATCAAGAGAAGGAGGAAGATCAAGGGAAAGGTAAGGTAACTTCTCCCATTTCTTCTTAGAACTCTGATCCCCTCCCTTTGCCCTCTCTTTCTGCGGTTGTATTTGTGAAAATGGACGGATTTTGGGCATGGGTCAGAATAGGGAAAGTGGAAAACTCTTTTGAATCCTTGAGTTTCTTTGAAAATGAGGTTTTCCACTACCATGGGAGCTTGAGAGAGAGAAAGGGGTAATGGCATTCTAGAGAGAGAACCCTAGGTTGTGTGTGATAGAGGGTTGCTCTAAATTAAATTACAAGAGAGTAATTGCATACTTTTGGTGTGTCTAGGCTCAAGTGAAACATTTACATCAAGGTGTGATTGTGGACCTAAGGAGGGAAAGGAGAAATTGAAAGGAAAAGCTTGTGTTGGCTTTGGCTCCGAAGGTAGCTCTCTCTTTCACTCTTTCTTTTAGCATTCTTGGTTTTAATAGTCATTGTATGATATGTATATGCTGAATGTGTGGAATATGCCATATGCTATTGCTTTGATGCATTGAATGTCAATATGCTTGTGTGATGAGTTGTGAGATTTACTCGGGTGCGGTAGTGCTGAAAGTCCCTTGAGATGGGTGAGGTGAAGCCGAAAGTCCCTTGAGATAGGTGAGACAAGGCCAAAAGTCTCAAACGAGTGAGGCCAAGTCAAAAGTCCTTAAACTCGGGTGAGGCCATCCAAAAGTCCCTTAGACTCGGGTGAGGCTAGACCAAAAGTCCCTGGAGCCCATTTTTGGCATTGTTGTGAATTCCATAGCATGTACATTATGTGTTGGATGTTTGAGAATAGGTAAATGCTTATTCACATGCTTTGACTTGTTATATGCCTTGATTGCTTGCTGGATTGAGTGCTTGAGCTACTGAGATTCCCTGAATCTCACCCCTTTCCCCTCCCAACTAATATGTTAGGTGGAGCTCAAGGAGAACTGAGCACACACCAAGGAGTCTAGGAGCATGCGTAGCTAGTTATGAGTTTATGTTTTGATATTTTGATGTATATATGATGTAAAGTGGTGCCAAATGAAGATGTGTCCACTATTTTTGAGTTGTAAAGATTGTAACAAGTGTAAATGTATGAAAGGATATTGTATGAACTATGTTTAAAGCCAAGTAATGGAAATGTGGGTTTTTACCCCTTTGATGCATGGATGTAGTAGTGTAATTTTGGCCGTAGCATAGTGAAAACAGAATGTATGATGATTTGGATCATATGGACATATTAGATACACTAGTTTTATGCTTTTAAACTTGTCCATGTGGAGTGAGAATGTGTGAGAGGCTATCTAGACCCGTTTTGGACCTATGGGGTGCCAAAACCAGTATTTTTGTGAGCTCCGTCAAAGTATGACCGGATGAGCTCCGTTTGCCATGAAATTTGGCATGCCTCTAGAGTTTGTAGAAAGCTTCTTGAGAAGCTAAAGTTGGTAATATTCGGAGGTCTAGAGAATATTTGGGGAATTGTTGAATTTGGGAGAATTTAATGGATTGGTCATGTACTGTTCATCTAAACCAGAAAATGAAATCTGTGGCACTTTTAGACCAAATGGATTCCAAATGTGGTGAAATTTTATACACATAAACTAGAAAACCAAAGTGACTTATAGGAACTGGAATCACCCAAATCGGAGGTCTGTAGAGAGAGATTGGACCGTCTGAAGTTCTGTATCAGCATCAGGGAGCTTACCTGACCCCCATCACTGTTCCATCGGTTTTCGGGGTGCAGAAGCTACTGAACTGATCTGTACTTATTTGTTTCCTCTATTAGACATCCGTATCTTTCCGAATTGGTATAATGTGCCCATATTGGATTTTTGTGGATTTAGTTATGAATTTTCGAAAGTCATGACAGAAAGCTGCACCAGAAACAGTGACAGCTGGACCTTCCTCCCATTTTCGATGTCAAACTTGGTCCAAACGATGTGTTTGTGGTTGGGAATGATTTTTAGTGTAAAGTTGACAGTTAGAGCTTTCCAGAAAGCTAAAGTTTGCTGCATTCCCATTTTTCTACAATTTCTTATGATTTTCCAAACTTAGAGCCAAAATATGACTTTTGGGCCCAAGTGAGACAATGTAATTTTTATGGTTTTCGGCTCTATACCCGTGGCTTATGGTTTGTTTCATGCTATGTATGAGTCGTATATATAGAGTTTGAGTTGAGGATGCTTGAGATGGGTTCACAGGACCCACGGGGTGAAAGATGAGTATATGAAACCCCGGTTCATAGCATGTAAATGCCACGAAAGAGTAGTGATCCTTTGGAAATCATATGGAACCGAGCCTATTGAGAGGCTAGGTAGCAGTAGTAGATTGAGGTGTCACACTATCAATATGTTGGAACTTAGTTTTAGAAGATATCAACAATGGCATAAAAACTAAATGTATTTTCAACAACTAAAGCTTCACATTATTATACATTGGTTGCATTGTTGAAGGCAATCTTAAATTCATTTTTGGTTGGCTTATAATTTCCAATATTATGCTGAATAACAAAGTTCTACATGTGATAGCAATGTCCTTCAAAGATACAAGATATATATTCGATGAT
The DNA here is from genome assembly GCA_032878935.1 of Erythrophleum fordii. Classification (NCBI taxonomy): domain Eukaryota; kingdom Viridiplantae; phylum Streptophyta; class Magnoliopsida; order Fabales; family Fabaceae; genus Erythrophleum; species Erythrophleum fordii. The sequence goes on along the minus strand of JAVQMF010000054.1, from coordinate 20,737,267 downwards.
CAATATTTTATAGTAATGTATGCTTCAATTTTTGTATCTTGATAATGGGGGGAAAATATAGTAAGAAAGATTTAAAGAAGTTGTCATTTTGTAAGTCAAGTTGTGATTCAATTCAACAGACCTATTCATCAACAACAATCATGCTAAGATAGCTTATTTTACTCGATTCATATCACCAATTTACAGTCCACAACCAAAGCACTCAAACACAAATGTTCCAATTTCCTTCACTTGGATTAATATTTTGGGTGAAATCATAATTTTGTGAAGTCATAATTTCCTTGTAAAGGAGTCATCACAAAATAACGAGGATGGTTTAAAAACATAAATAAATATTTGTAAGTGAACAATAAATAGAAAATTGGAATGATTTTTGCATATTACTATGATTTCAATAAGTGACAAAATATATTAATTACAATAGAGGTTGGTAAGGTAGCACAAGGTATAAGGAAAAAGAAAAAGATTTATAACAATAAGAAAAAAAGGTAGAGAAAGTATATTTTCAAATTTACAGCAAAACAGTAAAAGAGATGAATCATCATATATGTCATGGTAAGCAAAGCATATGTGATAGAAAAAAGAAAAAAAAAGATGGAGTACTGAAGTTGTCAGAACATAAGAATCATCACATGTTTACAATGATGAATAGAAAGGGAAAAAAAAGAATTTGCAATGAATAGTAAGGGGAAAAAATAATCAAGAATATAGATAAAATAGATTTTCTAAGTAAAGAATAAGAAGAAACAACATCAATAGGGATTGATTTAAGTATATAATATCTGTGAAACCAAGCATCAATAGGGATTGAATAAAAGATTGATAGCATAGTAATAAAAAGACATACTTTTAGAAAAATATACTATAGGACTAAAAAGAAGAGAAGTAATGTTTAAGAGTTAATTCCATTTTTGGAGGATTTGTTCCCTGTTTTTGCGGCTGAGAAGCCTCAAGCTTTGCCCCCTTACTCTAACTCTATAAAAAAAGCCCTAAACCCAGCAATCAAACTCTATAACGTCCATTAGAGCAATCTTCAAAGTTAAAGGACAAAAAGGTGAAGAAGCAATAGAGGATATACAAACCTTTTATGGTTCTTGATAACTTATATTTGTTGATGACAAAGAAAACCTTGCAATAAAATGACAAGAATAAAGATTTCTAGCCAAAAGAAATGGGCAAACCTAGAAGTGGAGAAAGAAAGACAAAATAAATGTGCTTCATGAAAATGAAGTAAAACATCGAAACACACTACAAGCACATTTGGAAGTAAAAATTAACTTGAAAATAGCTATTAATATCATAAATGACTTGAGTATAAATATAAAGGAGGTGAAACTTGGTTTGTGAAAAAAGCTACTAAAGAATAGGAACCACAAAAGAGGTACATTACTTCAATTAATTAATGGATATAATTTGTCTGAGAGACATCAATCAATATTAGATGATGCAAATGATGACACAAGTCTAAACTTAAATGATGGTGCTAGTAAATAAAGGTGCCAAAATTGAAAAGAAAATAGTAGAATAAAGAGTAAATGAAGTGAAACAAAATGAATGGAAAAAATATTAAGATTGAAGATAGAGTATAGCATTTAGTTCAATAGGTTACAGTCAAATTCAAGAACAAATAATTGACAAAAGTTGACAAAGCAATAAACTTGAGAGAACAAAATTGCCAAAAAAATATTAAAAAAAGAAAAAAAAAAGGAACAAATTATGTGTGAGGTCATCAAAATTTGAATACAAAATTCCATAAAGAATGTCCATGCCTATTGAGAAATCAGTATAGCATCAATACAATGGCTTAGAGAAATTTCATTCAAATGAAGAAGTATGTTCTCATAGCCTGGTGACAACATGAATGAATTAACAACACAAAGAATCAAGCACTAACACTTACAACACACTAAAGGAACATGCAACCAGGGAAATAGATGCTTTATCAAAAAAGAATTGGACCAAAAACCTAACTTATATAACCATTAGAAATAAGAGAAAAAAATGAATTGTTAAAAGAAGAAACATTTGAACTTGCTTGTGTCTATGAAAAGTTGACATCGACAAGATGAAACCAAAGAAATATTTAAACACCAACATGTGATGAATAAAAGAAAGTTAGAAAGAACAAAAGTTGATATTGATTAATATATTGATAGCAGAATTGGTGAGGAAGTAACCAATAATGCAAGTGAGCAAATAACCAATAATGGTAGCAAGGTAATAACATGTGATGATTTGTCTGTGCTCACCTATATTAAAATTGTTGGTGCAAACTAAAGTTCCTTCTATGCTTAACTTTGTCTCTTGTTTATGTTCACTCAACTTTTTGTTCACCTAACTAGACTATTATTTGTGTTTGTTTAAGTTTGTCTATTTTATATGTTCACTCAACTTTTTTTTTGTTCACTTAAACTTGAGTCACATGTGTGGTAGTTAATTTAAATGTGTGTCATATGCATGAATATTATCCATAAATGATTTTTTTTAAAATTAATTCATAAAACTTCCTAAGGTGCAAAATTTCAAAATTCTAATGGACTATTTGAATGATATGTATCATTAACAAAGTGATTTTTTATTATAAAGGCATTCCATCGTATGAATAAAATTATCAAGTTATGATTAAAATAGATAGAAAGGGAGTTAAATCTTTTACCTTGTTAGGTTTAGAATTTTTTTTATTGAAGTTGTTCCCTTATTAGCCAATACCTTTACACCTATCATAAATAAAATGCAATCAATAGTTAAATATGGAGGAAAAATAAGGGAAAAAATTTAGTAGAATAAATTGTGACTAATATAATTAGGGTTAAGAAGTTAAGATTATATTGTAAATCTTAAAATGTGAAAAGAGATAGTACTAGCATTACACTATGTGAGGAAGAAAGGTGATCAAGCTAACATGCAAGGAAGTAAAAGAATTAAGTGTTGAGAGATTGAATGGATAGTAGTAGTGCTATAGTGCAACAAAAGTTCTAATAAACACAAATAACTTTAGTGGTTTCTGGTATAGGCATAAACCAAGTTAAGTAATTTTAGAAGCTTCAAAGAAGTTGCACAATTGCCAATATAGATTGATGCGACAAAACCTTAGCATAGTGAATTTAGAAAAGCAGTTGCAAAATGGTGGAAACAAAAAATGACAAAAAATTTTTATTGAAAATTGGAAACATTCACTGTTTGAGCATTAATGGACTATCTTATTAATCATGAAAGATAAGACAAAATTGAAAAAAATACATTGAAGAAGAAACTCAGTGTGAGCATATAGAAAGAATCAAAAAAGGTGAAGATGAACAAATATAGGTACAATTGAGGCAAAAAATGAAATTTGGATGAGAGATTGATAAAATAGACTATTACCTAAGTCTAAACGTAGGTAATAATGTGAACTTTCAATATCTTTAAGATTGAAAAGATGGTTCCCTAGTATTTGACTATTAAACCAGTTGTCCTAAAAATATAATAGTTTTAATTGGATATTTGAAATATTCACTCAATGATTATAAACAAAAGTTATTATAAGTAAAAAGAAAGGATAGTGAAATATATAGGCAATATATATTTTGTAGGCACATCTAATATAACATGCGTATGCTTCATTATGTGTTGGCTCTTATTAGTATTTAAAGGATGGTCAATATAATATCAAAGTAACATACTGAAAAAATAGATAATAAATAATTAATGTCTATATAAAAGGAAGCTTACAAAGTAAGGCTAGATTGGGAAATGCCCGAAAACCATGCCCAAAACATGTGTATACATAATATTCCATGACTATAAATTCATTATTATTTATGTTTAGTTAACTTTTATGTTGTTTATGTTCGCTTAACCTTAAGTTACATGTATAGTAGTTAAGTTGAATGTGTGTCATGTGCATTAATATTATTGGTCACTTTATTCTTTAAAATGAATTTACATAATTTTCCTGAAGTGCAAAAGTTCAGAATTCCAATGAACTAATAGGATGACTTGTGTCATGAAATTTAAAATATTAGTGGTTATATCTTAATAGACATGCCAATTATGCCTTTAGAGATGAAGTGACACTTTCGTACCCCTGGGCAATTCAAATTTTGAATAACTAAATTCATTTTCTCTCTACCAAGAGTACTCTTTCAAAAGGCTAATCGATGTTTAGATAAAACATTCAATCATTTCACCTTTCATAGCGGACATTCCGACCAAAAAAAGTTCATCCCTATGCTAGGTATTATTAATATAGATAAAGAAGAGAAAAAAGTAAAAAAAAAGATGGAAGAAAGAAGAAGTCAAGAAATGGAAAAAGATCAATGGAAAACCTCTAAGAAAGCCTTTATATTTTGAGACCTTAATTAAAAAAGAAGCTCCAAAGGAAGTAGAGATAAACTATTGAAGAAGAAGCAATACTTGTCTACCAATGTAAAGATTTTTAAAGTATCAAAGCTTGTTACAACGGATAAGGCAATTTCAGTGGGAAAATGGAAAGAAAAGATCATTAGTACTGAACTGCTATTACATCTACGGCCACGAGAAGATTTGGTGCCACTTTTCTTATCCAGTAATGAGCAAAAGAGATACATATCTTAGTTTACCCTTCAATCAATTGCTACACGCAAGAGTTTAGACTTTGAAGTTTTACTTCAACTAAATTGTGATCTTTGATGCACTTTTAAATATTTGAACTGATTCCCTATCATTTTCATCAATCAACTGATGTATAAAGATCTTGTGAAGATGTTTTCACCAACATTATGTTGGTGGAGACAAGAAAGGCAATTAGATCAATAGTGAATGGCAAATATGTCAGCATTAGAACTGAGAATCTAGAGCAACTATTTTGATATCTCTTTATCTAAATGTAAGAAATTTTATTTTGGTAATTGCTCTTAGAAAAAAGAATTGAAGGTGAAGTATAATGAAGCGCTGGATTATATAGTGAAATAGCCAAATTTGCTCAAAGGTGTAAAGGTAAATGCTCAAGAGTTGTGTTTTAATAACAAGGTCACTTCTTATATTATTGAGAACACTCTATTTCCTAAGAATAGGAGTATTGACCTTCTAGCCTGAAGAGACATATTTTGGGTCTATTACCTTAAGAAAAAGTTGAAAGTTAACCTTTTCTACTAAATGATTTAGTACATGAAGGAAGCATAAAAAAATAGGCTTCACACTACTAGTTTACCATATGGGATGTTACTTGCCTTCCTTAAAAAAAAGCTAAAGGTTAACCTTTTCTACAGGATGATTTAGTATATAAAGGAAGCATTAAAAAAATAGGCTTCACATTGCCAGTTTACCATGTGGGATGCTACTTACATATACCTTCAAGTCTCAGGGAGTAAATTATCATGGTTTTTTTTTTCCAAAACCTTAAAATCTACCTATAACACTCTCACCATCAAATGTATAAACTATACCCATTTGGATGGCTAGTGCATATGACACTATGAAATGGTAGAGTTTATAAGAGATCTTGAAACTTTTCACATTAAGTTGTTGAGTCCTCAATTGTCTTTTTCTCTTGGACCTTAAGGAGAAGTTAGGTCATCGAAATGGGCTATTATTGGGCTTGAATCTTCTTCTAAGCATATTACTAAAAATTCTTATTTCCATCAAGATGACTTATAGTCTAATGCAAATGACAGTGTCCCAACTATTTGTAGAAAAGAAACTACTCTTTGATCTTCCTATGAAAGTGTACAAGGCGTAATAAGCCTAGCACTGACATCTACAATAGTGATGATAACTGAACATAAAGTAGAGGGGCAAGAGAAGGCTAATTCAACACCAAAGCTTGATAAAGTTTGCTTGAGTGGTGTTAAGGTTATGAATACCCATATTTTGGATGAATCTCTATATTCATTTTCTTTAATTGTTCCTTGACTCAACATTATTGTCATAGTTGAAGGAAATTTGCACTTCAGTTAACCTCCTACTATTTTTCATATATAAAATATTGAAGAAGTTAAGGAACATCTACCTGTTAAGGGCACCTTTGGTGGCATGACTATGATTAGAGAAGTTAAGGCAAATGCTAACGTAGTGATGGAAGAAGTGCATAGCCAACAAGGTGAGGTCAGAGAACACAATAATAGAGTACAGGAGATGGAGAATAGAATTGAAGGCCACAACACAAGTAGTAGTAACTATGATTGGAACTTTGGCTACCTCCTCTCTTGTGCACCATGTTGTGGAGCATAAAGTAAAGCCCAATTAGAGAAATTGGCTCATTCTCCTTCCTTATACCTCTTCTCACGTTTACTTCACCTCAACCTCTTATGAGTCGCTTACCTTAACTACCATTTGGGAGTCTACCTATTCCATGATCGTAACCTTTACCATCTATTAATTCTACTTCCCTTTTATCAAAGTATCTATCTTAGAGGTAATTCAATAACAAATAGGTTCCTTAAACCATTTTGTAAAATAACTTGAGTAGAAATATACTATAATCTCTGATGAATTATGAGAAACAAAGAAAGTAGTCAAAGGAAAGAAAGAAATAATATGTAGTCATGTTGTCCTTTAGTTTTTGAACTATCTATGATGGCATCATCTTTTTCACAATTTTTTTTTGCATATTCGGATTTTTTTTATGATTGTATATTATTATTCTTGATAATCTTTGTGATTACTTATGGTGAATTTTGTTGCATGATTTTTTATATGATTCCACTTTTGTTATTGACAAAAATGAGGAGAAAAATATTAGTCTATGCAAAATTCTTCCTTAGTTAAGCTTAACTTAATTCCTTTGAGTTGTGCTAAACTTGATTTTGTGTTAGGTTAAGGTTAACTTAAGTTCACTTGTTATTGGTTCACTTGCTCCTAACTTGTTGATTAGTTGAACCTTAGCTTCACTTGCTGAGTTGCGCTTAACATTTGTTCAATTGCATTTTCTCTTTCTTCACCTTTGTACATATCAATCAATATAACAATATGAAAGTGAAATCCTTGCCAATAGTTGAAGAGTGCTTAAGACTTAAGGATAGTTAAGATAAAAGTTGAGGACAAACAAAAAACTTGAGCCAAGCAAGAGTTAAAGATAGTTGAGATAGAAGTTTTTGGTCTCCCCTTAAGTTTTTCATCTCTCCTTAACTTGTGTTTGTATTATCCTTAACTCTTACTTAGCTTAACTTAACTTTTGCTTTTACTCACATTAACTTTTTGCATCTCAATTAAACTTTTACCTTTACTCTTATTAACTCTTCTTTTTATTATAAAAGTATACATAATCTTTTGTAAAAGTATATAAATAATCAAAATGTAAAACTTAAGGAAAGATAGAAGTTGAAAAGAGAGAGAAATCTATGAAGGATATCAACAATGGGATAGAAAATCAAAGGCATATTTAGGTATTGTTATGGCTTCTCAAAATTTTACAGTAGTGGCATTGTTGAAGGTGATTTTAAATTGATTCTTGGTTGCTTTGAGCTAGCCAGTGTTCAATTCAAGAACAAAGTTCAAGATGTAATAACAATTGCCTTCATAGAGGGAGGAGAAATAAGTATGATTGAGTTGTTTTGTAGCTATTGAGGCTTCAATCTTTAATCCCTGAAAATGGAAGAGAATTTGTTAGCAAGGCCAAAAAGGAAGAGGGCTAATATGAGAAAAGTAGTTGCAAATGAATACAAAAGAGGAAAAACTTTTCCTGTAAGAATGAAAACATTGGAGATTTCTTTAGTATTTAAATCATGGAGATATCTATATAACATAACATAATGGTGCAAACTATGACAAATCAATCACAAAACTAAAAAGGTAATTAATTATCTTGTAGATGTGGTTTGACACTACTCTTTTAAATAAGCATTTTTTATTTCATTGTGTTTTAAGACTCAAATCCAACTAGATCACTACAAAAAAATAGACTTTTAGTGGCGACAAGAGTTGCCACTAAAAGTTAAAAAGTCGTCGCTAATTAGTTTTAGTGGCGACTAAATGTCACCACTAGGTCAAGGCTAATAATCCCATAACAAAAGGTCTTTAGTGGCGACAAAAATATTGTCACTAAAAAATGTTATTTAGTGGCGATAAATGTCGCCACTAAAGCTCTTCTATTAAAGGTTGCCACTGAAGAAGAACTTTTAGTGGCGATGGTAGGCGTAGCAAGTGTATCTATTTTTAGTGGCGACTTTAGTCGCCGCTAAAAGTTTTTTTAATTAAAAAAAATTTTTAGCGGCAACAATGGTTGCCACTAAAAAAGTCCTATAGTTTTCTTTTTAATTTATTATATATTTTTGTTACCTATGTAGAGTTTAATCTAATTTTATATTCTTAAATTATCAAATTCAAATTTAAATTTATTAAATAAAGTGAGATATATGCTTTAACTTTTTAATTTAGCAATTAAAAAAGAAAAAACAATTCAAACTCCCAATCAATTCTATAATATCATTAGTTTTACTTATTATCATACAAATCTAAGATGAAACATAACTAAAGCACATTAAATTCCAAATCCAAATAGCCACTTCCCTATATAAGAGTTTCAAAATTGATAGTGTCTTTAATGGCTCTAAAGAGCATTAAAGTGACACAATAATGAATAGGCTTGAACTTTGAATAATAATTTTATTATCCTATTTCTATTAAGCTCTCTATTAACAATGTATAAAACAAACAATAACTAAAAAAGATTTTTAAAATTTAACATGTTGATCACTTACATTTATTTGGATTAATTCTAGATTGAGACAAGTTTATTTGACTTGTCTGAAGTATCTATAAAAAGAAAAAAATAAATTATAACAGTCATTAAATGATAAATGATAAGAATACTAAATCATATATAATCCATAAAAAAAAAGGCATAAATAACATGTTCTAAACATCAAGCCAAATTTTTACAACACAATAAACATACAAAAGAACTCTTATACCAAATTTCAAGTCAAAATTTCACAAGAGCCAATACAGAAAAATCAAAGAAGAAAGCTGAATAAATAAGACATTTGTATAGTATAGGAAAAAGCCAATAAAAATCAACGAAATAAACTTAAAAATTCACCCAAAAAATTACTTATATAACTAGACATACAAACAAGTTTGTATAAAAAGTTTTAGAGAAAAACCATGTCTATATTATTCACAGAAAATTTGCAAAGTTAAGCTATAAGAATTATTAATTGGAAAACAAATATGAGAGTTTGAATATTCTTTATTACTGAAGATGAATAACTAAAGTCTCAATGGCAGCCTGTAAGGTATGAACCAAAAGAGAAATCATTTAACTTGGAGTTTGAATATTCTTTATTTTTTTTTCTTCAATTCTTATTAGTTTTTTTTTTTAAAAAGGTAAATGTAGAATGTTTAAAGTTCATCACTCAAGTAAATCTTATATATTCAAATAGAACCCACCACTTAAATAGATCTTACATACTCTGTATCTATCTTTTTTTAAAATTTACAAGAATTTAAAAGAAAGAAAGAAATCAAAAGTTTTGGTGTTCTTAAAGAAAGGTAATCTATGACAGATGCAACATGTTAGCATAATGGGAATAGACAATCTTGCACGCAAAGTAGCAAGTGGGAGAGATATAGAAGCAATCAGCAACTTAAAAAGATATAACATTTGTTATAAGTATGGAACAATCATTTGTATCAGATTTAACACAACCAATATGTTCATATTCTCAAATTTCAAAAACAATAACATAATGGGTATATAAGCTCAAACGAGGTTACTTCTACCAATGTAACATATATTACCAAATAATAAATTATCTATTGAGCAAAATATTGAGAACATAAATTTAGAAATATATAATAAACCTTAGAATGAAAGGTCTCACCTCCACTATGCTCCTTTCTCCTCAAGCATTGTAGTCTATATTGGCGTCAACAACTTACTGAAGATGAATATAAAAGACAATGTCAAATAGGGAGAAAAGCATCTAAATCTTATTTGACAAAACACTTGGTTACTTATAGCTAAAATGAGAATATTTTACAAATGCAAGTTCACTAAGGTAAACACATACAATTACCTATCTCAGACCAAAAATTAAGTTATACATGACATCCATAATTGTTGTTTTTAACAAAATTTATAATTTTAGAAGAAACCTCTCTTAAAAAAAACTATTACTTGAAATACTATTTTAAAAAGAACAAATCAATTGTTCAATTAGTTTTTGATAAACCCTTTTATAAAAAATATCAAAATCATTCATGGGTGTAACACCTTAATCTACTACCGCTATCTAGCCTCTCACTGGGCTCGGTTTCATATGATTTCCAAAGAATCAACACCAATCCGTGGCATTTTCATGCTATGAAACGGGGTTTCAAACACTCAACTTTTACCCCGTGGGTCCTGTGAACCCATCATTTATATTTTCAACTCAAATTCCACTTATACAACTCATACATAGCATAAAACAAACCATAAGCCACGGGTATAGAGCCAAAAATCAGAAAATGCATTTTTCTCACTTGTGACCAAAAGTCATATTTTGGCTCTAACTTTGGAAAATCATAACTAATTATAGAAAAATGAAAATCTAGTAAAATTTAGCTTTTTAGAAAGCTCTAAGTGTTAAATTTAAACTAAAAATAATTTCCAATCATAATCTCAGCGTTTGGATCATGTTTGACATAGAAAATGGGAAGGAGGTCCGGCTGTCACTGTTTCTGGTGCAGCTTTCTGTCATGAACTTCGGAAATCCATAATTAAATCCACAAAACTCTAATCTGGGCACACTATACCAATTTGGAAAGCTACGAATGTCTACTAGAGGAAAAAAATAAGTTCAGATCAGTTCAATAGCCCCTACACTCCAAAAACTGATGGAACAGTAACGGGGGTCAAATGAGCTCCCTGATACTGATACAGAACTTCAGACGGTCCAATCTCTCTCTATAGACCTCCGATTTGGGTGATTCTAGTTGGTACAGGTCACTTTGGTTTTCTAGTTTATGTGTATAAAATTTCATGACAGTTGGTCATCTTTTGGTTTATCTATGATATGGTTTTCATTTCTGAACTATAGGAACAGTACATGACCAAACTATTAATTTTTCCCAAATTCAACAATTCACCAAATATTCTTTAGACCTCTGAATATTACCCACTTTATCTTTCCAAGAAGTTCTCTACAAACTCTAGAGGCATGCCAAATTTCATGGCAAGAGGAGCTCATCCAGTCATACTTTGACGGAGCTCTCAAAAATACCAGTTTTAGCACTCAAGAGGTCCAAAATGGGTCCAAAAGGCCTCTCACACATTCTAGCCACTCATGGACAAGTTTAAAAACATAAAACTAGGATATATAACAAGTCCATGTGGTCTAAATTAACATACATTCCAATCTCGCTATGCTACGGCCAAATATACACTACTTCATTCATTCAACAAAAGGGGCAAAACCCTCATTTCCATTAATTTGGCTGTCAACATAGTTTATACAATATCATTTCATATTTTTACACTTGCCACAACATGTACAATTCAAAAATAGAAGGTGCATATTCATTTTGGCGCCTCTTTACATCAAAATTCATCAAAATAGCCAAAACAAAGCTAATAACTAGCTAAGCATACTCCTAGGCTCCTTGGTGTGCACTTGCTTCTCCTTGTGCTCCACCTAGCATGTTAAGTTGGGAGGGGAAGGGGTGAGATTCAGGGAATCTCAGTAGCTCATGCACTCAATCAAGTAAACAATCAAGGCATATAACAAGTCAAAGCATGTGAATAAGCATTTAGCCATTCTCAATCATCCAACACACATTGTTCATGCTATGGAAATCACAACAATGCCAAAAACGGGCTCCAGGGACTTTTGATCTAGCCTCACCCGAGTTTAGGGACTTTTGGATGGCCTCACCCGAGTTTAAGGACTTTTGACTTGACCTCACTCGTTTGAGATTTTTGGCCTTGTCTTATTTATCTCAAAGGACTTTCGGCTTTACCTCACCCATCTCAAGGGACTTTCGGCATTACCTCACCCGAGCAATTCTCACATTTCAACACACAAGCACATTGGCATCAATGCATCAAAGCAATAGCATATGGCATATTCCACACAATAAGCATATACATAAACATGCAATGACTATCATATCTAAGAATGCAACAAGAAAGAGTGGGAAGAGAGCTACCTTATAAGCCAAAGCCAACACAAATCTTCCCTTTCAATTTCTCTTCTCCCTTCTTAAGTTCACAATCACACCTTGATGGAGGTGTTTCTCTTGAGCCTAGACACACAAAAGCATGCAATTACTCTCTTAGAATGTAATCTTTCAGATCAAACTCTCCTAACATACCAGAACCTAGAGTTCTCTCTCTCTCTCTAGAATGCTATCAACTCTTTCTCTCTCTCAAGCTCCCATGGTAGTGGGAACCACATTTTCAAAGAAAACACAAAGATTCAAAGGTGTTTTCCACTTTCCCTCTTCTGACCCATGCCCAAAATCCAACCATTTTTACAAACAAAACCGTAGGAAGAGAGGGCAAAGAGAGGGCAAAGAGAGGAGATCATAAATCTAAGGAGAAATGGGAGAAATTTACTTACCTTTCCCTTACTCTCCCTCCTTCTCTTGGTCTCTCTCACTCTCCATGCCTCTTTTCTCTCCTTGGGTCGAAGTCTAGGGTAGAAATGAGAGAATGAATGAATTTGGGCGTTTAATGAAGTCTAATTCTTGCCTTTTACTCTCTTCCGGATTGACCCTCGCTACGACGAAAATTAACCTTCGCTATAGCGAGCTCGTGTTATCTGACTTTACTATGGCGAGGTGTAACCTTCGCTACGGCGAGCTCGTATCAGTTCCCTTCGCTATGGCGAGATTTGACCTTCGCTATGGCGAGCTCGCGTTAGTTCTAGACCTCACTCTCACTATGGCGCACGCTACGACGAGCTACCCCCTGGTTTCTGTATGGACTGCTACCCACACTCGCTATAGCTAGAACCCCTTTCGCTATTGCGAGAAGACATTCTCGCGACAGCGAGACCATTTCTCGCTATTGCGAGAAGACTTAGCACAGTTTCTGGACTTCGAAAATTTTCAGCTTTCTACTTTCTTTCTTTTCTTTTTCTTTTCTTTTTCCCGGTTGTTACAATGGGTTTCCATCAACAATAGTACTTAGAAGGAGCTTTGAACATGCTCCCAAAGCTATTACTACCAAAAAAATATGTATAGAAAGCTACACAGGATGAAAATACCTCATTCTCATAAGTAAGCCTTGGCAAGAAAGATGAATCATGATATACTAAGATCATGATTTATACACCTCACCCACTTCATAAAAAAAAATTAAGTATATGCTAATTCTTATGTATCTTTCATGACAAAGATAACCATAGTGTAACAAAAGCAATCACGACTTGAAGTTACACTTTCACAAGCCCAAAAAAAAAAAACCAGAAGTATTACAAGCCCCTAGCCTAGTGTTTTTATCTAGTAAGCCCATTAATTTCTTTTGTACCCCCTGTCCTCTAGATAAAAACAAAGGAGGGGGTATCATGTTTTCGTCATTAGTTCTTATTTTCATTCTCTCATCTTACGGCAGTCCATTGATTAGCTAGATAAATCCAACTACTTTTCTTTTAGTATTATTATCTCTCAATTTCACGGATCCAAGGGCCACGACCTCAAACGTTTCTATAAAAAGGTGCAATATTATATGAAGTTATTATTAGAATTAAATCCTAGTTAGCTTTGTTTCTTTGACTCATATCTGGTTTGTTTATGGCTTTAGAGGAGAGTCAAGTCGCCAACATGAACAAAGTAATATATGAGTACCTTAGGTGTCTGGGAATGACGGATGAAGCAAAGCGAGAATTCGAAATCAAAGTAAATGCCATGATAGGGGTGGAAAGCTTCAAATCCATCTGGTTCGAGAAGATGACCATCCAACTCCATCAAATTCTGGGAGCAATTGGCAAATGCCAAGTTAGGAGGCCAAAGGATCTTAAAATCGATCTCAATGAATCCGAACTCCAAATGGTGCTCTTTTTCATTTTCTTCTGTTATATGCTAGTCACTAATAGAGACTAAATTCTCACAAAGCCAAACAAAGAAAAGAGAAGGATTGGAAACTCACCTTCAAATCGAAGCTTTAACGCTCTAAACATACTTTCTCACCCAATCAATCAAAAACCCCCAAATCTGAGCAACCTTAAATCAAAAATTTTTGCTCAAATGAAAAATTAATCGAATAGGGTTATAATGCAAGGAGAAGAGAAGAGCGTTCCTTTAACTCACATTGATCAATAACGTTTTCTTCACCCCGTGCAAAGCTTAAGGGTTGAAAATGGTGGTTCCATCTGGCATCGTTCTCCCCTCTTCCTTCAGTGCTGTACGCGTTGTGAAATTTAACTTGGAAGATGGGTTAATGGCTTAAGTGATGGATGGGCTAGGGCATAGGTAATTGGGTTAATGGGTTATCCTTTTAATTTTTGGTTGCTTAAATCTCACATTTCGTTGTCACTGTTGAATGTGGTTGCTTGAAAGGAAAATCTCACATATAGCATTATTAATTATTTAATAATATCATTTATTATTATTTAGATACTTATCTAGATTAATTAAGATTATGTTAGTTAAATAGATTAGGATAAGAGAAGAGTAATTATCTTATCAACTATATATCTTAATTATATTTAATATATAATTAATTATTATTATTATTAATAGATAATAACTTATTTATAGATTTTCTTTATTTTAATTATTTTTTATTTGTCTTATTCATTTAATTTAGTCAATTTTATATTTTTGTATTTATCTATTTATTGTAGGAGTTATTATCTTTATTAGATAGTTGTTTAAATTAATTAAGATTAGGTTATTTAGATTAATTAAAATGAAGAGAAGACTTATTAATGTCTCAGCTATATATCTCAATTATATATAAAATATACATAATTATATAATATTTCTAAATATAAAAAATATAATTAATTAATATTATAGATCATTTACTTTGTAGGTTTTTTATTTTATTTATTTTTATTTTATTTTATTTATTTATTTTAATCAATTTTATATTTTTTCTTTTATCTATTTATTTTAAGAGTTATTATCTTTATTAAAGAGATATCTAAATTAATTAAAATTAAGTTATCTAGACTAAATAAGATAAAGAAAAGATCGACACAACTAAATCTTTTACATATTCAAAGCTTTGGTTAAAAAAAAATTAATATATATATATATATATATATATATGTATGTATATATATTTTAAATGGGAGTATAATTCGCAAGAAATGTCAATATTATGTATCTTTAACTTTAAGATAAGGGAGTATAATTTTCAAAAATGGATAGAAAGACTTTGTAATTTAAACCTCCAAGAAAAAGAGAATTTATCCAAACATTAATAGCATTTGTATTTGGTTATCTAAAAAATTTGGATAAAATTTAAAGAGAAGTAGATAATTTTATAACTTTACCATTTACTTAATTGAAATCATCCAAGTTTAGAAGCTTATGGTTCTGATTTCTTATTTAAAGGGAGATTTGATTTGATTTGGTTAAATCTCTGACTTTTAATTCAAAATTTTCATTTAATAAATGATTATTTATTTGTAGTTTCTAATCTATTTCTTATTAAATTTTTTTTTATTATTTGTTAACCTTCTTATAAAAAAACTCCTTGTAAATATAGATAATTCTTTAAATCTTTTGGAATTATTAATTAAAAAAAATAAAAATAAAAATATTAATTCAATTTAAATTGAGAATTAATTAAACATTTTAAAATGCTCCAACTTAAATTTAAAGAATATTGTTAATAATTTAATAATATGTACAAATATAAACAATATAACCAATTAATATTAATAACATTTAATAATCTATTAACAATTGTTTGTTTTAGTCATTTTTATTTGTTTTATTCATTTAATTTTATCCATTTATATTTCGTTCTTTTTTTCTTTCATTTTAGGAGTTATTATTTTTATTAGATAATTATCTAAATTAATTTGAATAAAGAAAATCTTAACTAATGCTTTGAGTATATATCTGAATTATATATAATATATATAATTATAAAATACATGTAAAAATAAAAATATAATTAAATAATATTAATAACAAAAAAATAATTTATTCAAATATTTTTAATTTTAGTTATTTTAATTTTTCTTATTTATTTTATTTTATTTTATTTTAGTCATTATCTTTATTAA
Organism: Erythrophleum fordii; assembly: GCA_032878935.1. NCBI lineage: Eukaryota > Viridiplantae > Streptophyta > Magnoliopsida > Fabales > Fabaceae > Erythrophleum > Erythrophleum fordii. The sequence goes on along the minus strand of JAVQMF010000054.1, from coordinate 20,721,140 downwards.
ACAAGTACTTTAACTTTGTTTTGGGTTTCTAAAAACAATACTATTATTGAGTGTTTTTGGAAAGGGAGAGTAAGTAAGAAAAGTTGTTAGGGTTTTGGAAAATTAATTTTATATATTTTTTGATTTATTTTTATTTTGAGAAATTAATTTGAGCTATATATAAATACTTTCTTTGTCAAATTTTTAGCAAATTTTGATGAACGAAATTTTCATAAATTTGTAATTATCTTTTTAATTAGATCTTAAATAATTATAATAGAATTATCTATTTGGTTTACTTTTTATTTTTAATTAATGTTAGGTAATTCCTAAAACTAAATATAGAATAATTAAAAAAAAGCCCCTAAAATTTTATTGGTGTTATGTAATAATTATTGTGTTATAATAAAAAAACATAATGTTTACAAGAATATAATATTGTTACCCAATCAAAAAATGATATATTTCTTGGGGCCAAAAAAATAATTTTAGTTCACATATAACAATTTATAATCATTATTAATTCATTATGATGATTTTTTGTCATAATCTTAGCTAACTTAAAATCAATTTTGGAGTGCATTTCTTCTTATTGGATTTGTATTAATGACCTACAATTATTTTTCTTTTTCTTTCTTATAATCTTGCGCTTTTATTGCAACTTTTTAGTATCAAATTTGACCTAAGGATTTTTAGTCATCTTTTCCTTATATAAATATTTTTTTTTGGGTAGAAGTTCTATATTATTTATTCCTTTTAAAAGTAATTCTTCCCATCATTCATTGTTTGTTGCCATTAAATGTTAGCATAAAAATTTTTAAATAAAATTATTTACAAATTTTATTTCAAAACTTTTAATGGTGATATGTTATCACAAAAAGATGCTTTTAGTGGTAACACAAACATATCACCACTAAAAACTTTCATATGAAAAATCTTAACCTTACAAAATCAAATTACAAATTGTTAATTGAAGCAAATATTTTAGTGGCGATATAAAGGTTGCCACTAAAAGTTTTGGTGCAAAAAATCCGCGCCTACAAATTTTTTGAGTTGGATTTTTCTACACAAAGACTTTTAGTGGCGACATATATATGTTGTCACTAAAAGACCCTTTCAGTGGCGACAGTAATGCTCGCCACTAAAGGTGTAGTTTTAGTGGCGACAAAGTTGTCGCCACTAAAATTAATTTTTAGTGGCGATAACTTTGTCGCCACTAAAAAACTTTTAGTGGCAATAAAGTTGTCGTTAAAGATTTTGTTTTTTTTATTATTAAATTTTTTTTATAGAAGTTTTTAGTTGTAATATGGGAGTCGCCACTAAATTTAATCTTTAGTGGCGACTATTTTGTGTCGCCACTATAACTATGTTGTGACAATTTTTCGTTGCCACTAATACGCTTTAGTGGCGACTTTCGTGTTGCCACTAACAAGTATGTCAAAATTAATAATAATATTATAGTGGCAACTTTTAGTGGCAACGTTTTGTGGTCGTCATTAAAAGTGTTCTTTTAGTGGCGATAAAAGTTGTCACTAAAGATTTTGTTTCGTTTTTTTTATTATTAAATGTTTTTTTATAATAGTTTTTTAGTTGCAGTATGGGAGTCGCCACTAAAGGTTATTTTTAGTGGCGACTATTTTTATGTCGCCACTATAACGATTTTGTGACAATATTTTTGTCGCCACTAATACTCTTTAGTGGCGACTTTTTATGTCGCCACTAAAAAGTATGTCAAAATTAATAATAATATTATAGTGATAACTTTTAGTGGCAATTTTTTATGGTCGTCACTAAAAGTGTTCTTTTAGTGTCAACCTTTTATTGCTCGCCACTAAAAATCGCCACTAAAAGCCTGCTTTTTTGTAGTGATGGCAAATTGGTAAGCAAATTGGGGAGCCAAGTCAATGCATTGGCTAATGAACAATGAAGGAGAATGAAACAAAATTAGCTTATGAATAGTCAAGCATGATATAAAGAGTGGTTTATTTATAGTAATAAAGAAACAGTAATCAAAGATTCAACTTTTTAAGATATAGATTGATATATTGATTGATACATTGATAGAAAAAGAAAAAAAAAAAGTAAGACCCATAAACAGGTTAGTTACATTTTTCCATAGTGTCAATGGATTCTCCTAAATGTGACTCCCATACAATTGCTTGGGACCCATGCTAATTTAAGAAAAAAAAAATTGGAAAAGGAAGTAAAAAGGTTTTGAAAAACAAAAACAACAACAACTTTGAAAAAAAAAGAAAGAAAATTAGGAAAAAAAGGTGGACCCATGAACAAATTAGAAATAGTATTTTATAGTAAAATCTATTCTCCTTATATATATATATATATATATGATTTTCCCCTTAGTTTCATCTTCTTTTGTTGATTCTCCAATTTCTGGTTGGCTCTTTCTCCTTCTACCCCCTCTAAGTCTTACTTATTTTAATTTTTTGTTAGGTCTTTTTAAGCTTCTTTTGTTTTCTCAATTCCTAAACTTCTTGTTTCTCTAAAATGTTTTTTGTTATGTTGGTTTTATTTCTTCAAAGTAAACTGTCAGGTTGATTATAACTTTTTGCTACTCATTCTGTTCTAGTTCAAGGACATATTTTCGTTGTTTGATAATGTCACATCCCACAATTTTGAGTATGTTGGCACAAAAGACAACAAACTCCCCTACCATAAATCGATTTGTATTGACATCCTCCACTAAAAATTCAGATAAATTCCATCAGTTGTATCTTCATATAAATAATAAAACTAGGAGTATCATTTCTGAATCACTTTTATACAAAATGTATAAGTTTTTCTTTTAGGTGACTTTTGTAGAAATTTTGGCAGAGTCTCCTCTATAATTTAGACCTCCCGATATTTCTACAATCAGTCAACTCAACAATACACCCAAAAATAATAAAATATAGACTTCTAGGGATTGGAGATATCCTAGCTATGATTCAGTGGAGCCACATTCTACACTGTTCAGAACAAAATAAATTACATGCATATAACAAAATACACCCACATGAACAATTGTGGGCTCGCCAAAAGAAATAAAGCAGGAGATCAACAACTAGTAGGCAGCTCAAGGTAGGCTAGGGTCTTCACCGCTCTCTGAAAAAAATAAATTAAGAAAAGTGAGTTTGATACTCAGTGAATAAGTAATGCCAACCCGTTAGAAATGGAACCAGAGAAAGCAATACTTACGGCAGCACTCCAGACCTGGGAAAAGGATTTGTTTCTGGCGTTAAATCACCAGCAACAGCAGCGCATGCAGCACAACCAGGAGACAATTGCAGCAGCAAAAAAAAAAAAAAAAAACAAAACCAGAAACAACGAAAATGGCAATCAGCAGAGGAGAGAAGATGCAGTTCAGTTTCCAGCGCAATTCTGCTCCTTTTTCTGATCGAAGAGATGGATATAGGTATAGGTTCAGTACTGCAGAAATTGTGAGAAGCAAATTACGTAAAGGCCAGCTTAAAGTGGATGAGAAAGGGGCATATCAGGAAAGTGCAGAAGGAGAAAATAAAATTGCTACATGGCAGCAACAAATACTCCTTTGAAAAGTCAACTTCCCATGTATATATCTAATTGCTCTTTTTTTTTCCCCTTTTCATTGTGAAGCAAATTTAACATTTGGATCGGGTTTCCTCATTTAAGAATTCTGCTATATGTGGTGATTATAAATTTTGTATCGAATTCAAGAAATTTTCTTTGGAAAATAAAAGGTTTGGTGAGGGCTGGGAGCATTATATCGATCTCGTTAAGTTGTAAGTTGGTATTTGGTTGAAAGCTCAAATTGTATACTTTCAACTAGCAGAGTCACTTTACCTCAGGAACTAGCAGAAAGCCATATAATCAAGTTAATCTTCTTGATTCTTGGGTTACTATGTTTCCAGGACAAATGTCTTATAACCAAATTTTTATATTTATGGCACATTCTTTGTATTGGGGGTCCGAAGTAAGTAACAAATATTGCAGAGGAAGAAAGAAGAATCAGATTTATCATTCACACCATATTATCTTTATAGCAAACTTGTATCACTGTAGGCAATACACTTCCTCTTCTTTGAGTTTATGATGTTAAGCATGCATCTTCTTATTTCATAAATATTATTTCTTTTCACTGTGATAGTTTGTATCTGAACTTCTAATTTGATAGCTTTTCTAATATTTATATTAATTACTTATTAAGTGATGTTTACGTTGCCTGATAGAAAGTGTGGCAATTGATCCTCTGATTCCATGTTTTTCACTTGACAGATAATAATTGAGCCTACACTTAATGAACCTCAAGCACAGATGAGAGAAGGATGGTTTCTTATAAGTTAGGCATGCTTTGACAAATACTAATTCGTTCCTTGGGAGATGCTATGAAACTGATGGTTACATAATACCCTTCAATTTTGTTAAAGCTGAGAATGATCCAAATGATGGGAAAAGAAAATGTGAGGCATTGTGGTCTATATTTAAGATTGCTCATCAGGAGAGCTCTACCACAAGAGGAAGGAAGTTTCTCAGGAATTCTATGAATCATGTTTAGAGCAAGGAATCTAATTACCAATTGGAAGAAGGTACCTTTCATGAGAAGGGTTCTTTTAATCCAATATTTATAATTGCTATTCCTTTACAGATTAATTAAAATAGAAGTTTCTATTGGATTTGTATAACTCCGTAATATTCATTCAAAGATTGTGAGTTAAGCGCTCGGGCGATGCTCACTGATCAACAACATAAACACTATGGCAGTTTATGCTCATAAATCTCTCCCTTTTGTGTGGTTTATGCACATGGAAGCCGAAACCTTGAAATAGGGTAGAGGTAGCTTTCTATATTATTCTCCCCTCTTCCGCAAATGACATCGGTCTTATTTATAGAATTATAAATTAAGAGTCCTCCATTGTCACTACCTAAATAATTATATCTTTTTATTCTAATAAAAAGATCATTATTGTGGTAAAATTTGATCTGCTATAATTATAAAATTTCAAATGTGACATGATTTTATTCACATGTAATTTTCAAACTTAATAAGGATTAAATTACAAAATGTCCATTCAATTTTTTTTTTAACCATCAACTCTCCAAACTCAACTCATTTTAAAAGTAGTCCACTAAATAGTGCTTAAGAGAGAAAATAGACCTAATGATAGATTAGAAAATCCGCTGATTTTGATAAACTCAACTCAACCAAAAAAAAAAAAAAAAAGAAATTTGAAAATAAAAAAACGGGTCAATCTTTTAAAAAGTTCAAATATAGTTTGTGCCCACTTCAAATTTTTTTAAATCCAACATAAGCTTGAGCCTAGTCTATATTACAATTAATATATTTTTTATATATTAATTAATAACATCATTTTACTTCACTTACTTTTTCTATCCCTTACCTTTATCATATTTTCACTTTCTTGAACCCTTACACACTTCGAACATCGAAGCCATGTGTGCGTCAAAGTGAAAAGTTTTTATATATAGCTCATAAGAAGGTGGGTTAGTGCATAATGCACAGGAGCCCAAAAAATATGAAAGAAATATTTTAACCCAAAAAAAAAAGAGAAAAAAATTTTTAAAATGTTTTTTCAAGTTGGATCCCACATTTGAAAATATAAATATGTCAAATTATAAATAAATTATGAACAATGATAGAAAAATTGAATTTATTTGTAGTTACATATTCTTTTCTACATGGTTTGGCACAAGCATGACTCACTGTAGGAAACTTGAAAACTGTTTCGACTTTTTTTTTTTTCATGTAATCATGGTTTGGGCCAAGTCTGAGCCCAAGAGCCCAAATATGAATCCAATTATTTTAACTACTTTTTCACTGGTGGGCCCGTTTTTTAGCGAACCTGGCCCATCGGTGATAAGGCGTAGAGGAAACTCCCAATTCAACATCATCCCTTTCCTTCTTCCGTACAAATGCACGTAAGCAGAATTGAAGGCTCCTCCTCCTGTCCTGCTTCTTGCTTCCATTGAAGCGCCAACTCCAAGCTCTCTTTCAGGGCGATTGGCTTCTCTGCATATCCCAGATATGAGCACCAAACCCTGCTCCTCAAATGCCAGCCGTCACCTCGATCCATCGTCCTCAAATGTGCCACGTCGTTTTAGTGAAACGGTGCGTTGTATGCCGCTGGAGAGCAAACCGCAGCAAACATGTTAGTCCACGTGTTAGAGGCATCAAGCGTTGGATTAAAATGGAAACCCGCGAAAGAAGAAATGCATTCCCACTCCCGCGCTTTTAGTCTGTTCCATAGTGTTTTTCGCAGCAAACATGAAGCAAGCCAGCAAATGTGAATCAGTTAGAGGCATCAAGCGTTGGATTAAAATGGAAACCCACAAAAGAAGAAATGCATTCCCACTCCCGCGCTTTTAGTCTGTCCTGTTCTGTAGTGTTTTTCACAGCAAACATGAAGCAAGCCCCGCGAATGTGAATCAGAAGCAGGTCTTGAAGCTTTGGTAAATTTTTGTACCAAAGCTTTGCAAACGTGAAGAGTTATTCCATCATTGTATTTTCTGTTCATGAATCCAGAAGCTTTGGTAAATTTTTTCAAAAGAAAATTATAATAATGTTATTATATAACCAAAGGGGATTTGCATTATGTATATTATGTATATGAGATTAAAATAATGTAACCGAAGTGGATTCTTCTTTACGATGTCATTATTTGAATATTGTGTATATAGCTTTCAACTTTTGAGTATTTGTATACTGTTTTGATAAGAGTAGAACGATTTGAATGTATATGGCAATGTATATGGCTTTCGACTTTTGAGAATTTGTTTAATGTCCTGAATAATTAAACATTTGAATAGTTGTATAGATAAGTTCTATATTTTCTTAGGCACTAATTTTTTAAAATAAATTCCTTGTTGCATACTTCTTACCTAGTAAAGCTTAACAAAGTTTAAGGTAATTAGAACAATATAACTAAGGGCTATTAATGAATATTGTTTTTTTATATTAATGGTGAATATGAACTTATATTATTTTTGAAAAGATTTTGGAAGCAAAATTAATTTGGTCTGATTTCTTTTTCAGGTACCATATATTTATCCATGGAGGTTGATTTAATTCCTAGACTCGGTTTAGAATTTGCCAGTTTAGAAGAAGCATGGCAATTTTGGGTTGATTATGGTGGGAGAAAAGGATTTGGAGCAAGAAAACATAATTATACCAAGAGTAAAAAAGATGGCTCTATATGCTCGTATAGATATGTTTGTTGTAAAGAGGGTTTACGAAGACCAGACAAAAGGGATTTTAAGACTGCCAAACCTCGACAAGAAACTAGAACTAATTGTAAAGCAAGAATGTCAGTTGCACGAGTGAATGGAAAATATAAAGTTAATGACTTTGTTGAGGAACATAATCACCTGCTTCATCCTCCAGAAACAACTCACATGTTGGCTTCACAACGAAAAGTGACCGAAGTTCAAGCTTATGAGATTGATTTGGCAGAAGATTCAGGGCTTCAACAAAAAGAATCTTTTCAGTTGATGAGTTTGCATGCCGGTGGAAGAGCCAATCTAGGGTATACCCGTTTGGATGCAAAAAATTATCTTAATTCAAAGAGGCAGAGGAGCATGATGTATGGGGAAGCTGGTTGTTTGTTGCGATATTTTACACAACAGGTGTATGAAAATCCATCATTTTATCATGCCTATCATATGGATACAGATGAACAAATAACCAACGTCTTTTGGGCTGATGCTCGAATGTTAATTGATTACGCTTTTTTCGGTGATGTGGTGTCTCTTGACACAACATATAGCACTAATCGTGATCATAGACCACTTGCGATATTTTCAGGTTTCAATCACTATAGAGGCGTTATCATTTTTGGGGCAGCTTTACTTTATGACGAAGTGCATGTTTGAGTACTTAGAAGAAATGCAATTTGAAACAACATGGAACTGTTCACTATTTGATTATAATGCGTATGAAAACACATGATTGAAGCATGTATATAAGATAAAAGAAAAATGGGCATGGTGTTATATGAAGAATGCTTTAACACTTGGCATGCGCAGCACACAGCTTAGTGAAAGTGTGAATGCCGACATTAAGAGATGTACGAAACCCAACTTGGATATTAATCAATTTTTCACGCACTTCAATCGAGTTGTTGAGAATACAAGGTATAATGAGTTACAACGAGATTTTGAGTCGCGACACAAGTTACCAAGATTAATAGTCCAGCGTTCGCTCATGTTACAACAATTAGCTCAAATTTACACACCTCCTATTTTTGACTTGTTCCAACATGAATGGGATCTACATGCTGCTGCTTGCATAAGACACAGAATTGAAAGTCAATCAATATTTGAATATGTTGTTGGTATGGTGGATGAACAGGGAGAATGGAGGGTTCGATATCATCCTACATTTAGGTCAATTACATGCAATTGTCATAAGTTTGAAACTTGGGGAATATTATGCTGCCATGCTTTAAAGGTATATGATATGCTCGATGTGAAACAGCTTCCTGATCAATATATTCTAAACAGGTGGACAAGAGAGGCACGAAGTGGTATAATATATGATATTAAGGGAAAAGAGGTAGAAGCAGATCCTAAGTTGCAAAGCACACACCTGTATAAACAACTCTGTCCCATGCTTGTAAGGTTAGCGACTGAGGTGTCCGATTGTGAAGAGACATTCTCTTTGGTGCACAAAGGTGTTTTAGAATTGAGGAAGCAAGTCATAGAGCTTCGATCAAGGTAATAGGGTCTACACAACAATGGTGATACTTCCACAGTACCGCTAATGGAAGGTATTGTACCAACCATAGGATTCAAGAAGAGAGATGGTATTAGGAGGAAGAACAGACCAAAGAGTTGTCTTGAGCGTCAACCAAAGAAAAAAAGAGTACGAACAGTTTCCATGCTTGGAGCATTACAGCGTCACCAATCTATGGTATAGATAATGTAATAAAAAATGTTAAAAAAGTGTGATTTATGATTAAAAAGTATTGATGTTGATTTTCTCTTTCAGGATAATGACATGCAACATGGAGTTTCTTCCTCAGCACCTCCAGATTGCCCTCAAACATATGAGAATGAACTTACGTATACTGAGATGTTGACGGTAAAAATAATTAATTTGTTTCTTATATGGTATTGCTATATATTCAATACTTATATTTTAATTAGTGTTCTTTTAATGTGTAGGCCTCATTTGATGTTCCTATGCCGTCCCTTGACACATTGGAGTTTAGTCGAGATGTCTTACATGGTACAAATAATAAAAACCACACTTGATGATTTTGTGTTTTTACAAGGAAAAGTATATTATAGATGATTGCCTATATCTTGAAAGTTTTCCATGAATGCATATTACTTTTTCCTTGCCTTTTTAGTGATATTAAGTAGTCCTTGCATGTTGTTTGTAATTTATTACTTCTTATGATACTTAATAATAAGTAGGATTGGTATGTTGCTGCTCTGAACAATTCACATTTATGTAGCCTTTCAGCTTTATAGTTTTTCACTGATATGCATGATTCTCACATGGTACAAATAATAAAAACCACACTAAAAGATGGAAAGAAAAAAATATGTAATTTTATTGAAATAAACCTGTTCATATACATTGAACTTTTGCTTACAACTCAAATTAATATAGGATTATATTGAACTTTTGCTTACAACTCAGACTGAAACATATCACAACTCTAGGCTATAACCAACAAAGTGACAAGCCTTTGTAGAAGGGTTCAAGAAATCAGCAGCTGCGCTCCTTGTATTTTTGCACTACAATGAAATTCCAATTCAGACTTCTTGCTTCAGATGTTTCAAGCTATAGCAACTTCAGCACAACATTTTGTCTTCAAGTTCTTCACTGCCTAGACACAATGCAACAGCTATTTTTGAATATCATGTAACTCAGCTTTGTAAATGAATTTGATTTATTACATTGAAATCTCAATACAGTTCAGTACAGCCAGTAGGTTTTGAAATGAGAAGCATCATAGTTTCATGTCCACTGCACAGTTTTACCATGTTTTGTTTTGCCTTTACCAAGAACTCTATCCCAGTGTCCAACAAGATCAAACTGTATGTACTTAATTTTTCAAAGCAAAGGAAATCAAATTATCATTTCATGACTTGCATTCTATCTTCACAATATACTTGAATTTGCTCTTCATTTATCCACAACCAAGTGTAACTACAAACGTCAGTAAGGATATGGGATTAATAAGAAATATACAGTCCTAAACTTCTCTTAGCAGTCCAATGCTCCTAAAAATAATGCCAAAGCCAAAATGTAAACCCAAAAGAGCTAATCACAGCAAATTAAAACGCCAGAGATGCAATTTCAATAATTCATAATCTGAAAATACTAAACTGAATCAATTAAAAGTCGATTTATAGTAAATTTCCAAGCTAACGGTTTTCCTGGATCCAAATGAAAACCAAAGAGTCCAATAACACAAACCCCTAAATAAACATTCAGTATTGCTAAACTAAACAGATCAGATCAGATGCATATAGCCTTTTCGTCCTAACTGCGCATTTGAAGCTTCTTCTATCAAAGAGCTTGACGAGTAAGAAAATGCACTTCACTTGTGCACTAAAGGAGAAAGAGAGGGGGAATTTAATGCGCAGCACCTGAGGTTTGTGTACCATGGATCTCCGAAGACCGTCGAACCCAAAGAAGCCAGCACAAGACATAGAGGGACGTTCGGCAGCCATTCTGTGAAATTTCAGAGAGAAAGAAAGACAAAGACTCATAATTAGAGCTGGGCATAACATCATGGCTGCAGAGAGGAGAGGATTCGCGAGCAAGGGTTGTGCATTTCATTCAATCGTGATGGAGGGAGAAGAAGAACGAAAAAGAGAAAGAGACAGAGATAGAGAAAATTAATAAGGGAAAATAATTCAAGAAGATAAAGAAATGGACCTGTGTCGTGTTGATACCTGTTGTTGGTTCGTCGGTTTTATATGCTCACTTTGGTGGTTTCTGCAAGGGTTGTGCATTTCATTCAATCGTGATGGATAGATCAGATCGTGGCTTCTGTGTATATATTGTCTAACGCCTCCTTGTGGCTTCTGTGTATATATTGTCTAACGCCTCCTTGCTGCCTCTAACACGTGGATGCAGGGTTTGCTCTCCAGCGGCATACAATGCACCGTTTCACTAAAACGACGTGGCACATTTGAGGACGATGGATCGAGGCGACGGCTGGCATTTGAGGAGCAGGGTTTGGTGCTCATATCTGAGATATGCAGAGAAGCCAATCGCCTCTTTCAGGTAGCCGAAAACTTGAAAAAGGGTAGAGATCTTCTCTCTCTTTTTGCGATTTCATCTGCTTCAATGGCATGAGGATGCTGAAACCTTGAGATAGGGTAGAGTTAGCTCTCTGTATTAGGCTATTAGCATTAGGCAGTTTCATCGGCGGCCATTCATTTTTAGTCTGGGTGTGTGCGCTGATGTCTATTTGATGCAAACGATTTAAACGGTAAGAGTTCTAGTAGAGCAATGCAATTTCTCAAATTATACCCTACTCTTTCATATTCTCTGTATAATTTGTCCTGTTATCACTTCCAGAGCCCTTCTTTCTCTGTTCTCTACTGTTTCATCACCAACTCAAGCCTTAAAGAAACATATTTCCATCATTGATTACCTAAGTACCAACTTCAAATTATCCAAAAATCAGTCCATCTTTATCTCCAAACGAGCTTCTCAGGCTGGGTGCTCTGAAAAACCCTTGTCCGTGCTGAATTTTTTGAAACAGATTGGATTATCAGAAGACCAGATTCGATCTATGATTTGTCAAACGCCCCAAATACTGTTTTCGTATATCGATAAAACCCTGAACCCAAAAATTGAGTACTTTCAGCTACTGGGTTTTGAGGGTTCTAAGTTGGGCAAGTTTCTTTCCAGGAATTCATCTCTTCTGACTCGTAGTTTGAATAAAACATTGGTCCCCTCTGTGGAGACTATTAGGAAAGTTGTTTTCAACGAGAAAGATTTTATTAAAGTGTTTCACATATCTGGGGCCTGGATAATCCCAAATCACCGAAAAATTTTGCACAATGTTGCTTTCTTTGAGAGTTGTGGGATCGTTGGGTCTCAGCTTTCAATTTTATTCATAGAGAAATCTAGGCTTTTTGCTGCACCAGAGTCTCTGCTTCGAAACCTTGTTTCGCGGGCTGTAAACATGGGTTTCCGCATAAACTCAAGAATGTTGGTCCATGCACTGCGGTCAATTAGTGGTTTGAGCATCGAAAAGTTCAATAGAAAGTTGGAGTTAATTCAGAGTTGTGGGTTTTCCAAAGATGAGAGCATGCAAATGTTCAGAAGAGCTCCACTTTTGCTTCGAACATCTGACAAGAAACTAAAGTTTGGAATTGAAGTCTTCTTGGATACAATTATGCTGCCCAAGTCATCGCTGGTTCATAGACCTAAGATTTTGATGTATAGCATGGAGGACAGGGTGGTTCCTCGATACAGGGTTTTGCAGCTGCTCATGTCAAAAAAGTTGCTCAAGAAGAATCCAAGTTTTATCAAAGTGTTAGAATTGCCGGAGGAAACATTCTTGGGGGAGTATATTTCAGAGTTTAGTGATAACGCAGAGGCTTTATTAGTGGCTTACAAGGGTCACTATCAGGAAGATGCTTCCACATAATAATCATCGACAAATTTTGGTATGCAGTCTTCCCTGTTTCTCAAACTCACGGTGTTGATAATGAAGTCATTCATTGATATCACATTAGCTAATGGAGCTTCTCGTAAAATATGATTTGCTGGTCTAATGATTCTTTTGTCAATATTTTCTGTTTTATATTTTTTTATCATTTTTATTCAAGAGTCAAAATAAATTGAATTTATTTTAAGAAAAATTATATTTAAACGCTTAAGTTGTGTAAAATTTACAATAAAACTTAAAATTTGAAATTATGGGATTTATTACTAGAGTGTAAAAAAATTTTTATTAAGTTTTGATAGAGTTATTATTGAAGGCATCTAAATTGTAACTTTTTGTAATTTAATAATAATTTTTTTAAAACTAATAAGTCTTTTATACTTAATAGTAATTTTGACTTTTAGAAGTAATTTTAATTTTTAAAAATTTTTATTATGAATTTTATAAAATTTGAATCCTTAAAAATATAATTTTTCCTTGGGTCAATGTTACAGAATAACTGAGATTTTTTTTTTTTTTGAAGGCCGTTGTTCCCTAGTGTTGGTGCTTCAATTCCATCGGTTTTATTTATAGAACTATAAATGGAGAGACCTCCTCACTTTTTAAATAATTAATTATCTCTTTGTTTTATTTTTATTAAGAGGCCATTATTTGATTGGCTATAATAATAAAGTTCACATATTTCTTATTTGTCAAGTGACATCATTATTTATCAATTTTTTAAAATAACAATAGCTTAAATTTAATTGGTTATGATGTATCACTTTGTTTTGGTACATGTATTTATATTTTTAAATTATGAAAAGTGGATAATTGTAGCCCAACTCATCTTGAGTGTCAAACGCATTCGATCTACCATTTGGTATCTCAATTTTGTAAATATAGGTTGTCTCGTCTGCTGACAGTCATAGCTACCTCCAAGTCTTAAAGAGGTACTTTAATTGGTTTTAAAAAAAAAAAAAAAAGGCCTTGAGAGATACTACAGCTAGTCTCTGGTATTCTTTGAGTCTTTTTCTTTGTCCGTCTCTGGTTGGTCCTTTATGGAACTCTTGGGATTCTCTCTTTTTTCTTAACAATTCTCGCTATTTTCTCATTGACTCTTTGTTATTTCCTCACTATTTTCTTAAAAAAGCGTCATATATATATATATATATATATATATATATATATTTCACCCATTCTCATATTTTTCACATGCATCAAACAGACAACAATCTGACAGTAGCCACTTTTTTGAAAGCTATATATATATATATATATATATATATATATATATGACAGAATGCGTTCTAATATAGTCTATATATAAGTCATATAAAAAAAATAAAGTACTACAAAATAAATACTATTAATCTCTATGCAAATCCAACATTTAGAGTGTGGCCTAAATGACCAAATGTCGTGAGGTGAGCGTCATGATGCAGATCTACAAAGTTCAAGACGGGATGTGTGTGTGTGTGTGTGTGTGTGTTTTATTAGAGGAGGAAAGTTGAAAGAAAGATGGACCATGAACGAGACATGACGGGATATCAAGCTTCCTCACATTCCTAAAAGGTCGTATATTGTGCATCAATAACTCTGGATATTTTGGAAGTGCTGCCACCATGAACGTTTGTTCAAGTGCCATAAAGAAATGAAGTTGAAACTTGCATTTGGATGTTTAGGACTAATTCAAGGCAATTAGAGAACAAATGGAACATAGGAAATGGAAAACATAGCATGGTGCAAATTGGAGCTGATTAAGCTTAATCCCTGTATATCCATTGCATTGGAAAAAGATTCAACTTGAAAGATGTAGGATATAGTATGATTGAGCTTGATTTGTGTATATTCAATTGATGCATACTTATTTGTTCTCATTAAAGAGATGAAGGTATTGTTATGCCAAAAACAATCGACGACACTAGAACAATCTCTTCAATTTGTCTATCATACAACTATGGCTCTTTTTTTTTGGGGTAAAAATAATGTAATATAAGTCCAAAAATTTCTTTTTCTTTCTCTATGATATGGCATGCTATGCCCCCAAATAAGGGCCAGTTCTTTTTGTTCTTTTTTTTTTCCCTTTTAACTTTTATTATTTTTTAAAATTTTGCTGCACTATACAAAAGGATTTAATTTCACTTATCACGTTGGTCAAGACATTTCTTTTATACAAAGTTATAATAGAGTGAAACCAAAATAGATTGGTCATTCATTTCTATTTTCATAATCACAATAATAATTATTCTCTTCTACCATCTCATCCACTCAACCAATAATAAGATTTTAACTACTATTTAATTTTTTTGGCACAAATTTTGCAACTTTTCATACTTTTTGTTCACTTTATTTATTTTTAATTACAGTAAATAATTTATTTAAAAATTGCATATTTTTTCATTAATAATGATTGTTTATTGTTATCACATAAATAGCTTTACTGATTTTTTTTAATAAAATTTTTTTGCTACATGTAAAATTTCAGAAAATGAAGAAAACATATAAGACCACTAGGACTAACAAGGGCAGGCCACAGACCCACAGTGCGCAAGTAAAGAACCTAATGTAATCTTCTTCTTCTTTTAATGTGAATAATTCAATCTTTGTTCAAGATTTAAGTTTTATACATTCATTCACAAATAATAATATAAATACTCTCATGAGTTTATGGGATTCGTGTTTTCAACTCTCAAACTTATTTGAAGTTGCAGCGCAGCAATTGAACAGTTGAGTGATGGATGGATCATTCAATATTTGAATTTTGGATCACATTTGCCTGAGGCTTCCTCTCAAACCTCCTTTAGCGCCTAGATAAAGAGCTCAAAAATAAAATAGAGCATGGGTTTAAAAGATATCTACCCAGCTAACATAAGCGAAGCAAGAGATTGCACCTAGGCGCAGAAAAACTGCACATTGACACAGTTTTAGCATCCTTATTCCAACTAAACCCTTGTCAAAAGTAAAAAAATATTGCTACATTACTCCAGTGTCATGGGATATAGCCAATGTTCAACCAAAGACTCCAAACAGTTTATTCCACGAAAAGACAGCATGACAATGTAAGAAAAGGTGGGAAACTGATTCTGAAATTATTCATACATATGAAACAAATATCAGCAGGAGAAAGAGCTGTCCCTGTACCTACAGTGTCACTAGTATTGATATTATTGAGCACCACCCTTCAGAGAAAGGACTTGACCTTAAAGATGTCTTATATTTCCCAATAAGCTTTTCACGGAAAAACTTCTCCCCATTAGGAGAATGAGCAGAAAATAAGAGAAAGACTTACATGAATAAACATACGAAGAACCAGGAGCCCAAATTTTCCAATCTAGGATAGCCAGAAATAAATTATAGTAATTAAAAATTCTATTAACACATAATACAAAATATCAATATTATTAATTTAAGTGGAAAAAAGTGTGAATCAACATAATTAATTATATTGGTCACAACCTCTCAAATCCAACTGCTATATCACAGTTAATCATCCACCAACATCATATTTCCTTCAAATTTGTAGCCCATTCACATCCATAATATATCCAGGACAACGCTGTTTTAAGAACAACACCAAGCACAACCAATACAAATTTGTGACACAACTGGCCAAAGACCCGTGATGCACCGCTGAACATAATGAAATAATCTATTTATTGTCATTTTAGATAAAATGCTTAATTCGATCTTTCTAATTTAGAAGTTATATTAAATTCTTATATTGTATTTCCTATTATTAGACTTTCATTAGGATTGTGTTAAAATTTTCTAATGTGCCCAATCATACACTATTTTAACACTTTAATTATGCAGTATTCAAGTTAATTCAACCAAGTCATTTAATATAAATTATATCGCATGCCATATATGTGAATTAATTGTTAGAATATTTTATTAATTGTGGATTAGTCTTAATAAATTGTTAAACTAATTTACAGATTTGGATTATTAATATTAAGTGATGAAATTTTACATAGCACTTTATTAAATGAATTGAGTCTTAAGTGAATAAATTATAATAGGTTGGATTATTTATTTAGTTCATTTTTTGGAAGAGAACTGGAAAACCCGACGTGCATGAATTTGTTATATATATGGAAGTTGACTTTTCAAAGGAATAGATTTGCTGCTGCCACGTAGAAAGTATGCCTCCATTTGCAATTTCTGAAATGCCCCTTTCTCATCCTCCTTTCAGCTGGCCTTTACGTAATTTACTTCTAACATCTCTGCAGCTCTGAACTCCCGTCTCTTCGGTCAGATAAAAGGAGCAAAACTTTGCTAGAACAAAACTTCATCATCTCTCCTCTGTTCCTCGCCATTTCTGCTGCTCCTGGACTCAATTTTCTGCTGTTTGCTGTTTCGAATTCTGCTGCTGGTAGCTGGGGAATTTAACGCCAGAAACAAGTCTTGTTCCAGGTCTAGAGTTTACTGCTGTAAGTATTGCGTTTCTGGTTCCAGTTCACAGCGTTCCCCTCCCCTGTTTCACTTGTTTTGTGCTGCGTTTCTGTGTGTATGGCCAGCTGAGGAGAGTGTGCGCAGAAAGAAAAGAAAAGGGTGTAAGAGATTGATTTTTGGTTGGAGTAATCTTGGTTTCCATTAGGCTAGAATGTATTTTGACCGTCCCTTTTGTTGCTTCCATTTTTGGATGAATTTCCTAGTATAAAATCCAACATCAAATTCTATTGTGCTCCTTCCTCTTGAATGAATCTATGCCGTTAAAATGATCTGCCACCATATATGGATGCATATATATATATATATATATATATCTAAACCTATATCTTTATATATGGGTGTTGTATGGATATGTAAGGCATGGAATGAAGGAGTGAATGTTGGACTTAATTCCTTGAAATTTGTACATATCTATACCATGCTAAGGGAATGAAGAATAGACATTAATATTCCTTACTTTTCCTAGAATTTTGTTTAGATAGGCTAAGCTAACGAGACAATTTTTGGTTATTCACATTCTAAAATCTGGTGAATGGGTATTATAGGGTACTCAGGAGATTGAGTTATAGCTGAGGACTGGGCAGAGAATGTTGACATCATCCTAAGAGGTGAGTAAGTAATGCGGACCATGAGTAACTCCTATTTCTTATTTTCTTACTAAGTTTCCTTGCAGTGTTCTGACATTTGGAAATCTATTTATGAGAGACGTTTTTAAATGTTCTGTCATGTCTATGTTATTCGAAAATTGATTTGAACGTGAAATTTTGCAAATTTACGTTTGTTTGAGTTATCTGGAAACTTATATATTGAACTTATATGAATGATACTTTGTCTGAAATGCTAAATTGAGAAAAGTATCATTTCAAGAGATAGAGGTTATCTGTTCAGAACTCTGTAGCTAACAGCAGTAGTTGTTAGTCTTGGTGCACCATGATCTGGACCTCAGCTAGCAGGGGTTTTGCTAGCCCCGTGTGGGTAGCTACCACATGTGGAGTTATTTATTTCGCAAGCAAAGTGCTTTGCGTCTGTGGTCATTTTCCCCACGAGCTGTGTGCTCTGCGTCTATTTTAATTCGGTTCTGCTTAGATACTTCTGATGCATTTTAAGAAACAATTTGCATGAGACTTGTTTTGTGCATGATGAATATATATATATATATATAGATATTTTACGGGCCTTGTCCTTAAGATTTTTAAGGGTCGGCATTATTTATTCACTGAGTTTCAAACTCACTCTTTCTTAAATTTATTTTTCAGAGAGCGTTGAAGACCCTAGCCTACCCTGAGCTGCCTACTAGCTGTAGATCTCCTGCTTTATTTCTTTTGGCGAGCCCACAATTATTCATGTGGGTGTATTTTGTTTTATGCTTGTAATTTATTTTGTTCTGAACAGTGTAGAATGTGGCTCCACTGAATCATAGTTAGGATATCCCCAATCCCTAGAAGTCTATGTTTTGATATTTTTGGATGTATTGTTGAGTTGACTGTTTGTAGAAATATGGGGAGGTCTAAATTATAGAGGAGACTCTGCCGAAATTTTTACAAAAGTCACACAAAAGAAAAAAACTTATATGTTTTGCATAAAAGTGATTCAGAAATGATACTCTAGTTTTATTATTTATATGAAGATACAACTGAGGGAAGTTGTCAATACAAATCGATTTATGGTAGGGGAATTTGGTGTCTTTTGTGCCAACATACTTAAAAGTGTGGGTTGTGACAAGAACCCAACTTACAAGTCATTCTAAGTTCAATAATCCTATTTATGTTGACTAGGGACAATTTTTACCATGACATTTATTTTAATGTGTTTGTTTGTGGTAAAAACAATGAAACATTCTTGGTCCCCCCTAATTTTTCAGATCTAGTCATTGTGGGTTGATCTCTCTCTTCTTTCTCATTTTGTAGTTTCCTTCCTCCACCATCTTTGCTACCATTTTGTTGATCAAAGGCCCCAAAAAAAAAAAAAGGAAATCATGGATCAAAGTCTCCTTCTAGGTATACTAATCTACTCTCAAAATGTGATCTTCCTATGATTGTATTTGAGCAAATTGGATCAGAGCTTGTTCATAGCAAGTATTTTTGGAATCTAGATTTTTGCTTATTCTGTGTAAGAAAATTTAGGGGTTTTATTAGTCTCATTACAAACTTTAGTTTGGTACATTAAATGCTTGATGATTCGATCTATAGTGGGAGAAATTTGATTTGAAAGTTTCGTTGTCACAGTTCATATCCCAAAAAAAAAAAATCAAAGTCCATTTTTAGCATTTTTTATAATTAAATCTTTTGCCTGGAAAACATAATTTGTGTGTTTGTAAAGCTAACAGACGTATTTGATTGCGAACCAAACTCATATTACATGGTAAATCAAAGACAAAAAGTTTAGGGTTTGAAAAAATGAGGCTTCATTTCTTAGCTTGAAATCAATTTTTGGAGGCTTGAGTCTTTTGATTTGTGTTTATCATGGACAATAATATGATTTTAAACTAAAAATAAATGTAACAAAAATCACTTTTTTGAAGTTTCCCTCGGACGCCCATGGCTGCCATACGCCATTGTTGAGCTTGGGAAGAAGATGACAACCTTGAACAAAATCCACTCTTGCCTCTCGGAGAGTAAGAGTAAGTGAGACCACTTTTGGAGCTCATTTTTGTCAAAATTTTTTTTTTCTATAAACTCTCTTTTTTCATTTCCTATTTATCGATGATTTTTCCCAAATTTTTTGAAACCCTGAAAAATGAGTTCTTGAATTTTTGCAATGTTTCAAACCAAATTTGACATATGAAATCTTCGAATTTTTGGCTAAAAACATTCATGCATAATCTACATACTTCCTCACATCATATATATTTTGTACTCTCAATGGTGAGATGTTTTAGTATGCCAATTATTTTTGTGGTTATTTAGGCACTTTCATGACCTGTATTATGCTAAAATTAAAATTTTGAGTTCAAATTTTTTGTGTGAGCTTTAGGAATTTGATTGTGGCAATTATGGTATGATAAGTTAACATTTTTATGGATATGTGCTCACCCATGTGGGTCCTATCATGGATATGTCTTAATATGCTAAAATTAAAACAACTTTTAGTTAAATTTGCATGGGTGGATCAAATTATTTGATTGACTTCTTTAGTGATTATTGTAAAAGGAAAAGTACATTAGTAATGGATATGGCTTCTAGGTATGACATTGCTAGTGTAATTCATTATTGCTTAAATATGTTGAATTCAATGCCTTATCGGTGTGGAGACATTGGAGGTATTCCTTTCTTGTGGGCCATTTTGATTATGTAATTGAGTTGCTTAATTTATTATAGTTCAGGACCCTTAGGCGGGATTATAATAAATGTTAGTTGTATGAGCACAATTTCATTAGCTAGATTTGAAGGGAACTCTTATTTATAATTATGTTGCACACATAAATTCATGTTTCCTTGTCTCATTTGATTCCAACTTCTACTACTATGCAATTGACAGCCATGAAAACTCTTAATGGAATGAATTATGATGATTGGAAGGAATTTTTAGACATGTTTCTGGCCATTGCCTAAATAAACTTTGCTCTTAGGGTTGAAAAACTAACTGAACTTGGTGACAACCCTTTTACCACTAACAAAGCCCATTATAAGAATGACATAACTCTAATAAGGTTTGCCTGATGATGATGAAATACATAATAGATAAGACCATTAAGGAAGGCATCCCCTAAAAGGAGACTACTTCAAAATTTTTAAAGGCAATAAGGCAGAAATATATAACCTTTTACAAGGCTCAAAAGGGCTAGTATCTCTCTCTTCTTAACAATACCTTATATGATAAAGTTTTTAGAGTCTGTGAGCATATTATGAAACTCATGAATTACTACAACAAACTCAGGTCTCTCAAGGTAGAGTTGAGAGAGTTTCCTAGTTTGGCATATTCTTCAATCTCTGGCTGCCCAATTCCAACTCCTAAAGACATCTTACAATGCTCAACAAAGGGAATGGACTATAAATTAGTTAATGTCCATTATGGCTTAAGAGGAAAAGTCCATGGAAAGAAGGAATGTCATTGCTCCTTTTATGAATTGTGTCATGTTAAAAGTAACAAGCCAAGTACAAGTGCCTAAAAAGGTAAGAAACCTAAGTCTTATCTTGATGGATGAACAAATGAATAAAAGAAGAGTGATAAGTAAGAAAGCCACATGAGACCTAAAAAGAAGGGTTTTAAAGGAAAGTGTAACTATTTTAAGAAGGTTAGGCATGAGACAGCAGATTGTTATAAGCTTAAAAACAAACATATGAGGAAAGGTACTTCTCTTGTATTTGACCTTTTAACCTTAGTTTACTTTAAATTCAATTTTGTTGATATCCTTTCAAATTCTTGGTGGTTAGATTCTAAATCTATTGTGCATGTTGTAAATTCTTTCCAGAGATTTAAGAGTAAAAGGAGACCAAGTGAAAGGGGAAGGACCATATTGGGTGTTGATGATGGAGCTACCTTAGTAGAATGTATAGGCACATTTATGTTGAAACTACTTTTTGGACATGTATTACAACTAACCAACATCGTTTTTGTACCCTTTTCCAAGGGAAACTTGATATCTATTTTTGCACTAGACAAACATGGATATTTTTTTTTAGCAAGGAAATGGAAGAATAGATATTTATTTTGAATCTGTTGTTGTTGGTTTTGTTGTGTTGAATAATGGCATGTATGCTTTGAATCTGGATTCTATCTCAACTTAATCTCAAGATTTTCTAATTGATGTTATTGTTGGGCATAAACATCAAATAGTTGATGAGAATTCTTCTATGTTGTGGCATAGACATTTAAGGCACATTTGTAGAGAAACGCTTGAGAGAATAGTAAAATAAGATGTATTGCACAATCTTGACTTCTTTGATTTTGACTTTTGTGTTGACTATATTAAGGACAAGTTCACTACTAAAACTAGAAATAAGGAGGTGAATAAAATAACATTTTAGATTTGATTCGTACTAACATATATGGACTTATTACTCTTATTGCTATGAATGGATTTAAATATTACATCATCTTTATTGATGATCACTCTAGATATGGATGGATTGATCTCTTGCATGAGAAATTTAAATCTCTTGATGCCTTTGAGTCATTCAAGACTACATTGAATTGAAACTTTGTAAACACATTAAATGTGTGAGACCTGATAGAGGTAGAAAGTATTATAATAGATATACAAAGATGGGTAGAAATCTTGCTCCCTTTGTTTTGTTTCTATAGGGGTGTGGTATTAAGATACAGTATATCATGCTTGGCACCCTTCAATAAAATGGAGTTATAGAAAGACAAAATCATACTTTGATAAACATGGTGAGATATATGCTTAGTCACTCCTCTTTGCCTAAATTTATATAGGGTGATACCTTGAAAATAGCTGCATAATATTCAACCAAATTCCTGGGAAGGTTATTGTCAAAACCTCATATGAGTTGATGTTTAGTAAGAAGCCTAGCCTGAGGCGCTTTCATGTGTAGGGCTATAAAGCAAAAGTAAGACCATATAATTCTCATATTAAGAAATTATATTAAAAATTCGTGAGTGGCTTCTTTATTGGGTATTGTACAAGCTCTAAAAGTAGTAGGTTGTATTGTCCCACTTATTCCACTAGAGTCATTGAATTTGATCGAGTAGTTTATTTTGAAGATGACCTAGATAGTGGGAGTCAAGTGCCACATGTCATTGATCTCTGAGAGGAGAGTACTATTGTACCTATACCTATATTACCTTCATCATTAGGTTTCAATCATCTTAAGAGAGATGTTGTTAATCAGGATCTAATAGTAAATGATGAAGGGCCTAATGGTGATGATAATGTAATTGTTTTGAAATTGTCTCAAAGGACTCGTAGGCTTGCAATACCTAGTGATTAGATGTCAAAACTACCTTTCTGAATGGAAGTTTACCTAAGGATGTTTACATAACTCAATTAGATGGTTTTATTGAGCTTGAAAAGGAACACTTAGTATGCAAATTGAAAAGATCCATCTATGGGCTGAAACAAGCCTTAAGACATTGGTATCTAAAGTTTGATAAGATTGTGACTTCTCTTGGTTTTATGGAAAATCCTTTAAACCAATGCATCTTTTGGGAAACAAATGGAAGCAATTTCATCATTCTTATGTTATATGTTGATGACATATTCTTAGTTAGCAACTACATTAACCTTTTGAATAAGACAAAACACATGCTTTCATGTTATTTTGATATGAAAGACTTGGAGAGGCCTCTTATGTTCTTGGGATTCAAATCCATCGCAATAAGTCTTATGGTGTTCTTGGTTTATTTCAAGAAACTTATTTTAATCGAGTGCTCAAGAAATTTAATATGTACTCTTGTTCCTTTTATACTGCACCTTTTTAGAAGGGTGAAAGGTTATCTAGATCGCAATATCTTAAAAATGATTTATAGAGGATTGAGATGGTTAGAATTCCTTATGCTTATGTAGTTAGCAACTTAATGTATGCTCAAGATTGCACTTGTCCAGATTTAGCTTATGCTATTAATGTGTTTGGTAGATAATTAAGTGATTCTAGCATAGATCATTGGAAAGCTACCAAGAAAATCATGAGGTACCAAGAAGATACTAAAAATCACATGCCAACATATAGAAGATCCAATTCCCTTGAGATTTTTTGCTATTTAGGTTTAGATTATACAAGTTATGTAAATGATCACAAATCTACTTCTGATTACATCTTTATGATGTGTAGAGGAGTTGTCTTTTGGAGAAGTGTCGAATAGACACTTACAACTACCTCAACTATAGAAGTAGAATATATCACTTGTTATAAAGCCACTTATCAAGTTGTATGGTTGAGGAAACTAATATATAACATCCACATTGTTAAGAGTATATCTCATCCCTTGACCATTTATTGTGATAATACATCCGCTATATGCTTCTCTCAAAATCATAGGAACTTTAATCGCACTAAGCATTTTGATGTCAACCTCCTATTTGTTAGAATGAGGATTAATGAATCTTATACTTGGATTAAATATATTCGATCATATGTTAGTTGATCCATTGACCAATGGTTTACTCATAGGAGTATTTCAAAAGTATGTAACTCATATGAGTCTTGTAAAATCTTTTGATGATTCCTTAGTTTAACGAGATTTTGGATTATGTCCATGTATAACACCTTAATATATCTTGATACTTTGATTATGTAAAATGATTAAATATATGTCATTTCGTATTCCATTTTATTTAGCAATGAATCTTTGTTGACATCCATATCATTATTATTTTTTATTGAATTTAATATTCTTGTTTTGTGATTTCATTACTAAATTCTGATTAAAGTGTTTACTTAATTTTAATATCCTTAACTAATATGATTTATGTTGTTTTGATAGACTTGACAATTGGTCAATGCTATCTAATGGGAGAGTGTTAGAATATTTTATTCATTATGGATTAGTATTAATCAATTGTTAAGCTAATTTATAGATTTGGATTATTAATATTAAGTGATTAGATTTTATTTAGCACTTTATTAAATGGATTGGGTCTTGTAAGTTGTAACACCATCATTTCTAACTCATATCTATCATCATTTACATGTTCATGTGATATGTTCCATGAAGGAAGTAAGGAATTTCATTCAAAATAATACATTTTCTTGTGTTGTGTCATATGTAAAAATTCCATTGGTGTCACGTGGACCATGTGGGCTCATACAACATATTCTCATATTTAATTACATGAATACAACTTATTTGAATCATAAAATGTGGTCTACAACTCATAGAACTTAAAGAAAAACTTAGAATAGGCATATTATATTTCGACCAGAATTTGTTCCTTTTTTTGCCCCAATTTTAGAAAATTATAACTGATTCTAGAAAAATCAAAATCATGCATTCTTAGTCATTATAGAAAGCTACAGATGTCTACTTCACACTAAAAATATCTTCAGACTATAACATCTACCACAAAGAACTTTTGACATCCAAAATTTTCTAGAGGTCAAACTGTCTTCTGATGCTATCACAGATTTCTGCAGCAAATTTTAAAAATGTCCAATTAATTTCAAAAAAATCCAATCCATGCAAATGATACCAATTTGGAAAGCTTTGGATGTTATCTAGAGGAAAAAATAACTCCAGACTAGCTCAGGTAGCCTAGATCTCAGAATGCAATAGAATAGTAACTGAGGTTGGATAAAGCTTCTGATACTAGATAGAATATTTAAAAATTCATATCTCCCTCTCTAGACTCCAAATGAGGTGCTTCTAGTTGGCCCGAGTCACTGTAAATTTTAAGTTTCTTTGTATAAAATTTCATGGTAATTGGACATCATTTGAGCCTTGTGTGACAGATTTCATTTTCAAACCAAATGAATAGTGCAGTAGACCAAAATCAGAAAATTTGCCAACTTTGAAAATTCATCAAATATTCTATAAACTTCCAAAAATTATGTTCTTCAACTTTTCAAAAAGCTCTTAATAAGCTCTAATTATATACCAAATCTTAGATCAAGAAGAGCTCATTTTGGCTAAAAGGTGACATAGGGTTATATTATGGTCAATTTTGGCTCTATATGAGGTACCAAAGTAACCAAATGGCTTTCCCTAAGGTTTGACACCTTTTGGACAAGTCTAAAAGCATAATTAAGACTTGTGTAAACTATCCAAATAGTCCCAAACTCCATGCGTATCATTTTGGCCATTTCATCCACACATATGCATAATTCCATAATAGCATTCAAGGAGCTACAATGCCACAACATGCTCAAATCATAATCTAATGGTCTTATAACATGTTCTCTCATTCATATATAACTTATTATCATAATCACATGGGTTTATGACATCAAGATACATATACATCCATGGATTACATCATTTGCCAATTGTATAGTTTCAAAATAACAAAATTCAAGCACTTTGTTGTCATCCTCTCATCCTCAAGGTAGTTGGCTGAGATCATTGGAGAGGAAGGAATGAGATTCAAGGAATCCCAATAGCTCATCTTCCATTCAATCATACATAATGGATACAAACAAGTCTCATAAATATATGTATAGTCATGTTGACATGTGCAAACATTCAAGAGGCATTTTCATCATTTGAGAAAGTCATACATAGCATAAAAAGGCTTGCCAAGCAAGTTGATTGGCCTCACCCAATTTCTTGTGATATTGGACTCGCATCACCCATTCTTTAATGCATTCTTGGACTCAACCATGCTCTTGGGAGTCCACTTTGCTTTTGGGAGACTTTTTGCTTTATCTCAACCAATCTTAAGGGTTCTTGGCTCATCCTCACCATGGCTAAGGATTTTTGGCCTTACCACACTCAAGCAAACCTAAGCACACATTAAAATATCATATGAAACATAATATGTCATCATAAAACCATGGCATATAAAATCATGCTATCATACTTTTCATGGCTTGAAAATACATATACACACATTCTAAGACAAGCTAAGCATACATCCATGCATGAGAGAAGGTGGAGAGAGCTACCTTGCATACAATCACACACTTTTCCCTTTGGATTCAAGCTCCTCTTTTCGGCCACACACACAAAAGTGTAGGGGAGGTTTCTCTTGGCCTAAACACAATTTATGGAAACCAATTTGGTTCATGAAATAATTTCCAAGGTCACACAACTTACTTAGACACTAGGTTGGTCTATAAACCTCATTATGGTTTTATAATTATACCTAATGAAGCAATACCCCTCAAATAAAATCTAGGCTCTATTCTTTTCTTTTAGATATGATTCTTGACTTCTTTTAAGCCTCTTAGAGTCATCACACAATCAAAATCAAGAGCCTAGCTATATGTTGCTTCTTTAGGTCATAATATGGAACCTAAAACACTAACTCACTTTTTATGAGTTTTAAATTTTTCCCAAGGCCTCCTCTCATTTTTATTCATTATATATGACTCAAGAATGGGTTTAGAAAAATTTAAAACTCTCCCTAACTATGAGAACCCTTCTTGGCCGAGACAATGAAGCATATTGGGTTCTATAGAGCTTTCTTTATTTTCTTAAAGGGAGAAGCACATAGGGAGAATTATAAGGATTTTAGAAGCTCATTTAAACTCTTATTTAGGCCTAGGAATCATTATACAAAATCAGATTTTATAAGATGCAATTGAAACCTTAGAACTTACATCTTGAAATCTAATGGTTTTTTGTTAATTTCCTTTGCATATTCTTAATCTTCACACCTTTTTTCCTTAGATTCACCCTTGGTTCTGCCTAAAAATCAAGTCCTCCAAGGCTTTTCTCATGTTAGGGGAAATGGAGGAGGAGAGAACCAAAGATGACAACCATAGGAAGAGAAATTACCTTGTTTTCATGCTCTTTCTCACTTGAATCTTGTGTTCTTTGAACTCCTCTCTTCAAATCCAAATTTTTCCCTCAATTTCTCCCTTAAAAGAGATTTATAAACTTCATTATAATCATAAGAAACAAAAGAGAATGGAGGAGAAGAGGTTTGGAAGAGAAAGAGCATGAAAAATCATGAAAATCTATACCTTTCTACCTTGATTTTCTCCTCCTTGTCTTCCTCCTCTTGTGCATCTCATCCCCTAGGTTTTTCCTCTGGTTTTGGGCAGAACATGGTTGTAACAACCAAAAAAAAAAAAAAAGAGAAGCTGAAAATTTTTGAAGTCCTGAAATTTTCTAAGTCTGCTAGCTATAGCGAGAAATGGTCTAGCTATAGCGAATGTACCTGTTCGCTATAGCGAGAAATGGTCTAGCTATAGTGAATGTACCTATTCGCTATAGCAAGAATGCTTCTAGCTATAGCGTTCTTGCTATAGCGAGTGCGGGCATCCCATACAAAAACTAAGGAGCTGCTCACCGTAGTGCACGCCATAGCGAAAATAGGGGTCTGGGACTGATACATGCTCGCCGTAGCGAAGGTTAATTTTCGCTATAGTGAGGGTTCATCCGGAAAAGGGGCGTGGAGAGAGAGAGAGACCAAGAGAAGGAAGGAAGAACAAAGAAAAGGTAAGCAAGCTTGAGATTTCCCTCTCTTTTCTTCTTAGAATCTTGTTCTTCTCTCTTTGCCCTCTCTTTCTATGGTTTGGTTGTTGAATTAGTTAGGTTTTAGGCTTGGGTCAGAAGAGGGAAAGTGGAAAACCACTCTTGAACTTCTTTGCTTTCCTTGAGTATGTTGGTCTACTAACTTGAGAGCTTGAGAGAGAAGAAGGGTTAGTAAAATTCTAGAGAGAGAGAGAACCCCTAGGTTCTTATATGCTGGAAAGGTTTACTATGAAGAACCTCTAATAGTTGTTGAGTTATGAGAGAGTAATTCCATGCTTTTGTTGTGTCTAGGCTCAAGAGAAGCACCTCCATCAAGGTGTGATTGTGAAACCAAGAAAGGAGAAGAGGAATTGAAAGGGAAGGCTTGTGTTGGCTTATAAGGTAGCTCTCCACTTTTTCTTGTTGCATTCTTGGATGTATATAGTCATTGTATACTTATGTATATGCTTGTTATGTGAGACATGCCATATGTTATTGCCTTGATACATTGGTACCAATATGCTTATGTGTTGGATTGTGAAAATTGTTCGGGTGAGGTAGTGCCAAAAGTCCCTTGTGATGGGTGAGGTAGAGTCAAAAGTCCCTGAGGATAGGTAAGACAAGGCCAAAAGTCTCATAACTGAATGAGGCCAAGTCAAAAGTCCTTAAACCAAGGGTGAGGCCATCCAAAAGCCCCTAAAATCAGGTGAGGCTAGACCAAAAGTCCCTAGAGCTCATTCTTGGCATTGATATGGTTTTCATGGCATATAAATCATGTATTGTATGATTGTGAATGGTTAGATACCTATTTGCATGCTTTGACTTGTTTATATGCCTTGATTGCTTCTTTGAATGAGTTCATGAGCTATTGAGATTCCATAAATCTCACCCCCTTCCCTCTCCCATCTTAACATATTAGGTGGAGCTCAAGGAGATTCAAGTGCACACTAAGGAGCCTAGTTGAGCATGTTTAGACGGTTGTTTGTTTATTTTGGTTCTTTTATGTAAAGAGGTGCCAAATGAGTATGCACCTATTATTTTGAGATGTAAATATTGAAGCAAGTGTAAATGTATAGAAAAATGATGTATAAACTATGTAGAGAGCCAAAGTAATAAAAATGTGGGATTTGCCCCTTTTGTGGATTATATGCAATAGTGTATTTTTGCCCGTAGCATAGTGAGTTTGAAATGTATGATGATTTGGACCACTTGGATATTTCATATATACTATGTTCATGCTTTAAAACTTGTCCATGAGATGCGAGAACATGTGGGAGGCCATTTGGACCCACTTTGAACTGTTTTGGGTGTCAAAACTGCCAAATTTGTAAGTTTCGTCAAAGTATGACCAAATGAGCTCTTCTTGATATGAAATTTAGCATGCCTCTAGGGTTTGTAGAGAGCTTCTTAGGAAGTTAAAGTGGGTAATATTTGGAGATCTAGAAAATATTTGGCGAATTGTTGAAATTTGGGAATTTTAATGGTTTGGTCAATGCACTATTACCATAGGTCCGAAAATGAATCTGTGTCATTCATAGATCAAATGGTGTCCAATTGTCATTAAATTTTATAAACATAGACTAGACATCCACAGTAACGTATAGCAACTAGAATCACTTCAATCGGAAGTCTGTAGAGAGAGAAATAACTTTTTGAAGTTCTATATCAGCATCAGGGAAGCCATCTGACCTTTGTTACTGTTCCATTGGTTTTCAATGTCTAAAGGCTATTGAACTGATCTAAACTTATTTTTTTCCTCTAGAAAACATCTGTAGCTTTCCAAATTGGTATAGTTTGCTCAGATTAGATTGTTTTGGAATTAGTTATGAATTTTGGAAGTTCATGATAGCAAGCTGCACCAATATCAGGGACAGTCGGACCTCTATCTCTTTTTCGATGTCAAACATGGTCCAAACGTTGAGATTGTGGTTAGAAATTATTTTTAATGTAAAGAACACCTATAGATTTCTAGAAAGCTATGGTTTTCTTGATTCTCATTTTTCTATAATTAGTTATGATTTTCCAAAGTTAGAGCCAAAAATCTGACTTTTGGGCCCATGTGAGAAATTGCATTTTCTTGGTTTTTGGCTTCATATCCGTGGTTCATGGGTTGTTTTATACTATGTATGAGTCATATAAATGGAGTTTGAGTAAAGAATATGAATGATGGGTTCATGGGACCCACAGGGCAAAATATGAGCGTTTGAACCTCGTTTTATAGCATGGAAATACCACAGTTTGTACTTGTTCTTTGGAAATCATATGGAATCGAGCCAAGAAGGAGATTAATTGAGGTTAAGACATTATGGTGTTACAATGGTCATGCATAATGAAGAGAGAAGAAGGGTGCATCATATATATAGGTGGGAGTAAGTTACACTTTTCAAAAATCCCGATTTTACTCTTCGTTCTTGGCATTTTCGTTTCTCCTTTGTTTTAGCTCATTTTTTAGAGCTGTCTTTTCCATTATGAAATTTAGGTTCCTAATTTAGTAAAATTCCTTTAGAATCACTCAAATCAGAGCTAAAACCTTCTCGAATGAATCTGTCAAAGTTTGGATACACCGACATTAAAAAATGTCCACCGGAGGGGTTTTAGCTGTCTCAGGGCTTTCCATGGTTTTCAGGGCTTCTGAGAATCCTGGAAAACTCAAAACTTTCATTTAAAAAGCCCTCCTATGTGAATTCAAAAATTTGCTTAAAATTATGAAAATGCCATTACATTTCATAAGCTTTTCGTAAGAAATTATTTCTTCATTCTAACTCCATTTTTCTTTCCATCTGAGCCTGGGATTCTCATTTGTAGGAGTCTAAAATGCTTCCCAAATTTTTTGGGACCTTAACTATCTCATTTTGGGGGACTTCTTTTTGTATCCAGTGAATTTCATTCTTTTACAGAGAAATCGTACGTTACGTTTCTTACGTTTTTTCTAGTTTTCAGAGAACCGGATATTACATAAGTGAATAAACCATAATAGGTAGGATTATTCATTTAACCCATTTTTGGAAAGAGACCCTAAGTCATAGACCATTTTAGGATCAATAATCCTATTTATGCTGAATAGGGACAATTTTTACCATTGTATTTATTTTAATGTATTTGTTTGTAGTAAAAATCATAAAATGGTTTAGCCTATGCTTAGTCCCTCTAATTTTTAAGATCAAGTCATTGTGGGTTGATCTCTCTCTTCTCTCTTATTTTGCAATTTCCTTCCTCTACCATTTTTGCTACCATTTTCCTAATCTAAGGCCCAAAAAAAGAAATCATGGATCAAAACTTCCTTTCAGGTATGCTAATCTATTCTTAAAATGTGATCTTCGTTTGATTTTATTTGAGCATTAATTTCACTTTATTATCTACTTTTATTATTTTTATAGACATAAATCATATATATTCAATGCTAAAATAACACATAATTGATCATGCAAAAAGATGTAATGTAATATTGTTGAAAATTTAATTGCAAAAACTACATTTTTTAAAAAACTATAGAAATTTAATAACAAATTTTTAAATTATAAAAACTATATCAAAAGACCCATTTGATGCACAACCATATGTAATAAAATTAGTTATTTAATATCTGTTTAGAACATAATAGTTAATACTATTTGTCATACCATCAAAGAATGTGCACACATTATATAGCATATTCTTCATATAACAACAATTTCTCATATTGAAAAGTTTTGGCGGCAGATATTATCGTTATTAAAGGCCTAAAATCTCTAAATGTCCATAATTACATAACTTCATTGTTGAAATCTCCAAAGTCATGCCAACCATGTTTGTTAGGCTTAGAATATTATAAAAAGAAGCTCAATTTCAAATTTCATGGCATATTCTACAAAACACCACTTTTGCACATATTAGACATCAAACTTTGAAAAATCATATCTTGGGCTATCAAACTCTGATTCTCACAAATTAGGTGTCTACAGAAAGTTTAGGATGTACTATATATTAAAAAAAATTCAAATGCAAATGAATCCATTTGAACTACTAAAATCCATGGAGATCAGAGGCTGCTACAGTAAATGACCATAACCAGATTCTTAATTTTAAAAATGCATATCTTTGGCTGCACAACTCCAATTTATGTAGACTTAATGCCTATAGAAAACTTATAATTCCACCTATATGTTTTAAAATTTTTTGAGTATCAGAGTTTATTTGACCCTTCAAATACATGAAATATTAGAATTGACTAAATGAACAATGTAGAAGATTTTTTGCATTTTTTAGGAAAATTTAAAAATTCAAAATAAATTTGCAGAGCTCTAAAAATTGTGTTATTTAGATTGAAAGCTTTAAATGGCCTTTAAATATCTTCCAAATTTCATCTAAAAATTCATCCATTTGATCTACTTTTTGTTTAGGTGCAAAATGTTTCAAAATGGACTGAAGTTGGTTCCAAATGATTCATTTTGAATCGTACCATGCTATGTCATGGTTTAAGCAAGTTTTAAATGATAAATACAGCTTATATGAATTGTTCATCATGCCCAAAACATTATGCAACTCAAATTCACACTCCCACTAGCCATTACACAAGCATTTCATGGCTCATACATGATTAAATTGCATAATCTTTTTATATTTATACTCAAAAATGATATATACATCATAGCCTTATGCTTTTAAATTTGTGGGAATGGTTACATCTTAAAATATTCATATACATCTCTATATGTGCAATTAAATACATTAAAACTTAAACTATTGTCAAAGTATGGCATTTCATTACTTGCTTGGCCTAGACATGTCAAATGTAACACAAAATTATCAATAGAACCATACTTGGACTCATTTACACAACCTAGTTAAAGCTTTAGGTTCCCAAATGACTCAATTAAGTGATATAATGAAGCAACATTGTAAATCAATATCTTGGTTCCAAGATCTCGCCCAATATGAGTTATATGGTTCCAATTAAACTCATTGGGACCATCACAAACTCAATTTAAGGAGCCTAACACCAAATTGCTTCTTTTATGCAATATGGAACCCGAAATTTTCACTTTTCAAAATAAGGTTTTTAAATTTAAACTAATGGTCCTTTTGGTGTTTATAATTCATATCTAAACCATGTATAATTTTAGAATCAAAGAAAACTCTCCCTAGATATCCCAAAGGGGTCTTAGCCAAGACATGCCTATCATTAGGCAACTATGGTGGTTTGCTCAATTCTCTTAGGAAATAGACACCTGTGAAGGTTCCTTGGCCTCTTCTTAGCTCAATTATACTCTTACATAGATTGAAATATCATTCTAAAGTCTCATACTTCCTAAGGTGCAATGCAAACCCTAGGTATGAAATCTTACAACCTATAGCCTTTTGGTTGTTTCTATTGCTTCCATATTAATCTCTACACTCTAAAACCTCCAAAATTGCCATGGTTAAGTTAAGAATGAAATCCCTTTAGAGACTTCACATGTTGGCTAAACAAGAAAGAACTTAGAAAACCAAGAAAGAACAAGCCATGCATATGGAACCATACATTGTTCAATTCTTTGTTAAATGGTGGTTCTTATACTTTTAATTCTTTCTTCAAATTCCTCCCTCCTTCTACTGATCCAATAGCAAAATTTTACCTTTTAGAATACTAAAACCATGAAAGAAAGAAGAGAAAAAGGAGAAGAACTTTTACAAAAACAAGAGAAGCTAAAACTCCATATTTACATACCTAGGATGCCTTGGTTTCCTCCCTTCTTATTCTTCTCCTCTCCTATGTTTTGGTTCTATTCAGAGATGGAGAAAGTCAATTTTAAAGGGCTAAGGGATGTGCTAGCTTGATATAAAGAGAAAAAGGTATTTTATAACTTTGTTCAAAACACCCATTCTCATTTCAACTCTTTTTTTAGAACCATATTTCCCATCATAAAATTTAGGTCTTCTAGTTTATTAAAAATATTTGTTTCAAATTTATGGGGCTTGAAACCTTACCGAATTGTCTGATTAAAATTTCAATCAACAATGACCTAAATTATACACTGAAAGAGTTTTAACTCTTTTGACAATTCCTATAGTTTTCTAGACCTCTAAAAATCCTAATGAACTCAATTTTATCATTAAAAATCTCCTTCTTTAAGTTTTTAAAAAGTTACCTGAAATTACGATTCTATCATTGGCTTTTAGTTCCCTCTATTTAGACATTTTGACTTTAGTTTCAGGCTATTTTTAGTTTCCTAATCATATTTCTAGATACTCTAATTAGTATCCTATATTCAATTGGCCTTAATTTATTTTGATTTAAAGCCCTCTCGTATCAAATTATCAGTTTCGATTTAGTTTCTAAAAAATTGGATATTACATTATCTATTATACATAGAAATATAAGTGACCTAAATCATGATTTTTATTATGATAGAAATAAAATGGTGCAAGTTTTTGAAGAATCTATATAGTCTTAAACTATACTCCTAACCTCCTTAAGTTAAAGATTATAAGTCACTCTTTGTATATATGAACCCATTCCTAACCTGAAGTTATGGTAATGATAAGCTAATATATATTCTAATGTCCTATTATACTAAGGCAAACCTATAAAGAATACACTCAGATAGTGTTGGGTTCCTTACCTAGATGAAATAGGATGCCATAGAGAAATAAAGGAAGTTTTTAGAAATAAATTACATGAAATTACTGTAACTTTGTTGTGAAGGCTTTATATTGTTATTAATTTTCTTTACTTTTTTTTCCTTACAAATTTTTGCATAAAGAAAAATTTTGTACTCAACCAAATCAAAAGCAAAAGGATTTGAACACTCTAACCCATTTTATTCTTTTTTTAACTTATTATTAAGAGAAAGAGAGAGAGAAATAAATAAAAGGAGAGTAAGAGAGATAATTGAAAGAAAGACAGATTTTTTTTTGCTCTAATGAAATATATCCTTTAATAAACTATAAAGAAACAATGCAAGAATAGAAAGAGAGTGTCTTAAACGCAGATAAATTAGGATATCATTCTCTCACCCTCCTTCTATCTTTTTGTCTTTCTTTCAAAATAGTGTGAAACTTGAAATCATATAAAATAATAATTAAAAATTGTTAAATTTTTAAAATTAATGAAAAATATTTATAAATAATAGCTATTTTAATTTTTTTTAATTTTGATTAATACATTAATTTAATTAATTAACTCATTTAATGAAAAAATATTAATAAGTGGATTTCCCAATTTGAAAAATAATTAACAAATTTAGTTCAAATTTAAAATTACACAATTTATGCGATAATTTATTGTTATTCTTTTATATTTAATGCTTTTTTTTAATTTTCTTTTCACTTTTCCTTTATTCACTTTTTAATATCTCAACTTATCTTTAAGATCTTTTATTTTTCAATACACTCTCTCTTTCTCTCTTTATGAAATTCTTTCTGTAATATTCGGTCCATCGAAAATGATAGAAAACGTAAGAAAATGCGAGAAACGTAACATAACGTATAGTTTCTCCGTCAACATACAAAATTCACTTGATACAAAAGCAAATCCCTCAAATAGAGTGAATTGAGGTCTAATAAAATTAAAATAATATTTTAGACCACAAATAATGATGAGTCAAGGCCAAAGGTGCCCTAAAATTAAGGCTAAAATATATGAAAAAAAGAAAGAAAAAAAGATAAGAAAAGGTCTCGAAGAGTCTCCAAGGTTAAGTATGAAAGAGTCAGGAACTAAAATGCAAAGAAAAATTGTGTGCTGGACAAAATACATAGATTGCCTGAAAGTTCAAGGAACCCTAGTTTCACCTTCTATTTATGGCTTTAGGCACGAATATCAAAAAATTGAGCAAGAATCTCAGAAATCGTGACCCATGATTAAACTCCATTTGATGAGATGGGTCTGATGACACTATGTTGTCCGGATGGCCGGGCGGGATCCAGCCTAAGATTCGGTTAGCCTGATCAGTAGCCATGAGCTAAATAGAAAGAGAAAGTTGTAACAACCATGGAAATAGAAAATAGCTAAAGGGCTAAGAAACCCTGAAGGAGTTTCAGGGATTAAATTTCTATAAATGAAAGATTTAGAATACAATCATAATACAGAACAGAAAAAAAAAATTACACCTAAAGAATTAGATGTCTGATTGACACTTAAATTTACAGGGATCGAGGTGAAGGGCCCTTGATCCATGTTTGAGGCTTATTATGGCCAGAAAGTAAAGAAAATAATATTTATAAATTTGGGAAAGTCTAAAGATATACATTGTACCGTAAAACCTTAATCGGGCCTAAATACAAATTTTAGCCTATAGTAAGACCCAATAGTCGATTCTAAAGGCCCAATAAGAGGAAGGAAGATATAATTAGGGCTACAGAGAAGATGAAACCTAAATATAAATATAAAATAAAATAAAAAGAAAGAAAAAATTTTAGTTAGTTTAAAGAATTAACCATGGTTATGTTAGAAATTAATTATGGTTGAGTTAAAAATTAACCATGGTTGAGTTAAAAAAAATAACCATGGTTACTAACCATCAAATCACCATAACTTAAAGGCCAAGAATAAGCATCCAAGTGTGTGGCCAAGGAATTTTATGAAGAAGATATTTAGTCATGAAATTAGAAAAAATAAAAGAAAAAAAGAATGGAAAGTTAAGATTTGATCTTGAAAAGGTTGATCTAAGGGTCCAAATTTGATATAACCATTTAAATTCATTTAAGTTCATCTTCTTCACCTCCTTTCAACCATTTTCATGCCACACACAAGGAAAAAGGAGAGAGAAAAACATGAAGAAGGAAAGAAAGGGAGAAAAGGTGAAAGAGGAAGTGAAATCAAGTGAAACTACCATCATTATTCTCCAAAATTCTCCATCTTCTTCATCCTCCAACCATTTTCTCCAAAAGGCAACTACATCTTCATCCTTTCTTCAAGGTGGTGTACTGGTCCAAGGGGAAAAAGAAGGGAATTTAGTGTGAGAAAAGCAAAGGAAGTAAGGATTAAGCTTAAAGAGTGAGTTTTCTCCACCTTACACTTAAAAATCACATGGTTTAAGTTAGTTTTGTTAAACCCTAGCTATGGGTCACTTTTGGACAGCATATGGATGATTAGAAATGGAGTTTATATGTTGAATATGAAGGCCTAAGAATGGAGTTTATATATTGACTATGGAGGCCATATGAGCTTATCTATTGTTGTTATATGCTGGAACTTTGAAAAATACAAAAATTATAATTTTTGGGAAAATGGAAATGTTAGGGAGATGCTGTCTGAATTTTCTCAAAATTTTTATGGTGTTTTCTTAATGTCCTAAAGTTATCTATACCAAATTTCAAGTCCTAAAACATAAAGAAAGAGGCTATAGAATGTTTAGAACCAAAGAAACTCACTTTTGGGCCTAAAACGGAGCTAGGTTACATTATGACCAAAACGTATTGTTGGGGTTGGAATTTGATAATTTTATCCATTCCAATGGATTAAAACAATTTTTTTTTTTAGCTAGGAATACCTGTGCCAAAGCCCCTAAAACTCATGGAATAAAATTTTTAAATTTTGGTCAAGAAATGCACACTATTCAGCCATAGTGAATTGGAAGGGAAGGAGTTAGATTTTTCCAATTCCAATGGTCCCGATGACTTTAAAAAGGGCTATATTACTTTATGATTTTGGGTCTATATGTTGATTGTAATGAATTATTATTATGATTATAAGGTTTGATAATTGTTTGTAAACTCTAAGAGCAAGTGGACTAAGTCCCAAGGCTTGAGGAGCAAGGTTGCTAAGGTAGTAGTTTTCCTTTCTCTTTCTTTAAGCTTGTGTGTTGGTATAATGATGAGTGTTATGTTATACTGAGTGTCATTAATGCTATAAGATGAGATATATATACTGGGATATTGCTTGCCCTTGTATGAAATTATAACATCCTGAAATTAATTAAGGTGTTAATAATGTATTTGGACTAATTAAGAATAATTATCATGAAATAATTGGGTAAGCTTTATGAATGAAAATTTATAAAGAAATAAGTTATTAATATAGATTTAAGATTTCATTTGGGTTAAAACTTAATTGGGGCCCAAAATTTAATTTGAATAAGCCATGGATAAGGATTTATAAAAGCTTAATAATTTTTGGGTGTAAGCCCAACTCCTTTTCATGAGACTTGGGCCAAGAGAGATTGCCTAGCAATAGCCCAATCTGATTTAGTAGAATAAGGACCCAAGACCCAATTTATGTGAGTTGGCCCAACGCACATTATGTAAGCCCAAATTAGATTGGCTCTTGAAATTTGCCCTGACCTAACTATAACTCTGAAGCCTAACTTATGAGATTCAGCCCAACTAACACCAACCTTTGAACCCACCAGAATTTGGGCCTCAAGGTCAACATACTTCACTTAAATTCAAAGTGTTCTGCAGCCTACCTCACCAAAAAAAGGCCCAATAAGCACATATCTGAACCTAAGTAGATTTTGGGCCTTAGGGTTGGCCCAAACCCATCTAAAACCCTAACTTACTCAGCCCCTTACCCTCTATTCTGCAGACCAACTCAATCTTAGGCAAAGGAGAACTCCATTTTCGCATAGGAAGAGAGGAGGCTAGGGTTTTCTGCATTCCTCCACCATTTCTCACTTCTAGAGGAAGATTTGGCCAAGGTAATCTATATAAAACATGTCCCTCTCATTCTCTTCTTCATTTTGGTCCGATTAGTTTCTGGTTTTGAGTATTTTCATCTTCTTCTCAAATTTGAAACTTGGTGTTAGGTGATTCCTTGCAAGATTTTCAGAGTTAGAGTTAGTGGAACTATGGGGTAGGTGTTCGCTTTTATTTTGTGGTATAATCTTGCCCAGACTTCATGTTATAAGTTGACTTTGGTATATGGCTAATTTCATGTGCGAAAATAGAGTTGTGGGGAGTGACTCATAGTGAGCTTTGATGTATGGACCCTAAATTAGTGCAATAGATCATTAAGAAGCTTAGGTAAGAAGTTCTTAACAACTTTTTGTTAAGATTAATCTATGGATAGCAAGAATTTCTTTGCTAATGATGGTTAAATGATGAGAATCATGCTCATGTTAGGCTTGGTATGATTTGGATCGTGGTTGTAGTTAGGGAAAGAGTAATTACTTCATTGAGGTAACTGGGGTTATTTTCCTAATTCCATGTATATGCTCATGGTAATCTACTATTTGTTACACATGTTTGATTTTGAAATGCTAAATGACTGGTTGACTACTTGATTGTTATTGTAATTGGACCTTGTGAGTCCATTGTGGAGCTATGGTATGGCTGCCACCCGGGCATGTGCTTCGATCAAGCACCAGGTTATGATCAGACCCTAGATGCATGAGCCCTGGTTGTGCTCATCATAGAGTAGGTGCCGTGGACGGACCTCTCCCGGTGTTATTGGCTATTAACATGTTATGTATTATTGCTGGTATGGACCAGTAGTCATTGATAGTTTAACTAGTTCATTTGCAAATTGAATTGATGATTCTGGTATTAATGACATGAAATTGTATTGGATTGATTAACTTGTACATGTATATGG
The DNA here is from genome assembly GCA_032878935.1 of Erythrophleum fordii. Classification (NCBI taxonomy): domain Eukaryota; kingdom Viridiplantae; phylum Streptophyta; class Magnoliopsida; order Fabales; family Fabaceae; genus Erythrophleum; species Erythrophleum fordii. Next base: position 20,681,579 of record JAVQMF010000054.1, on the reverse strand, counting down.
AAACTGCCCTTTTGTTACTGAGATTGTATATCTCACCTTGTTGTAGGCTAACATTTTCAGGGACCGGACCTCTTAGTGACAAGGAGAAAATTAACGGGAGTTTATTAAATGGGTTGGTAGCACTTAGGTTTTAAAACCTTGACAAATTGTATTGTAACCAGATTACAAGTTTTGTACCATTGCTACATTTCATCATGAATTGCCAAGTGTAGGAGTTGTATTTGTTAACATAGAATGTAACCATTGAGAAATAGGCTCCATGTTAGCTATTGATGGATGTATGAACTTTGACACTTATTTTGGCTTGTGAATCTATGATATAACTGACTATTTGAGTAATGTAATCCCATGATATATTGGTTATAGACTTGACTATTGATGCATGAAATACCCAATGAAAGTATGATTGAATGACCATTACGAGAAATTTATAAATTTGCTGACGTAAAACCCATGGATGAGTAGGGAAATCCACATTTAAATGCTAGATGGGTAATGTTACGATGGCTAGGGTAAATCAGCTAGATAAATGCTATTAGAACCTCATAACAAGTGGGAGAGTGGCCCTAGAGAGTCCCTAGATAGAGAGTGGAGAGTATGAGGTAAGGTCTTAAGAGTAGTAGGATCAAAAGGCATTTGGCTGTGGCCAATAGTGGCGAAGTTGTCCAAGAAAAGTACCAGAGAGCAATTTGCCACGGCGAAATGTGCAATTGGCGGCGGCAAAATGGGAGAGGCAAAACTGGGAGTCATCCAAAGGGTAATTCGCCGCAGCTAAATGGGAATTAGCCGCGGCCAATAGTGAGAGGCAAGTGAGGTAGGTTCCAAGAGGCTTTCTCACCACAGTGCCATGTAGGTTGGCCGCGGCAAAGGTCCAACTCGCCGTGGTGAAATTAGTAATGATGCGAGGGGTGAAGCCGAGGGGATTTGGCTGCGGCAGACATCCTGAAACCCTTATATTAGCTAGGAAATCTTGGTTTTTCATATGGTAACCTCAAGGGATGATTTATAAATAGTGATAGAAGATTCATGTGAGTTGAAATTGATAGGTAATAGAATCAAGGCTTATAAATGAATGTTTGTTTTCCCTGATATATGTAAGTGTTGGTAATTATATGATTGATGACTCTAATAACATTAAGGTTCAAATTTCCCCACATTCCCATAATGTAATTAGTCTTAATGTCATGTAACCCTAGTTTATAGTTATTAATCACGCATTTAACTTTAATTACAATAAGTAAAAGTTAGGGTCATCACAGAAATTCCTTGTATTACTATGTAGTATGTGACATCTTGATTGGCATTATGTTATGTACTTACATGCTAGCTTGTGAATGAGATTGGTTTACTACTACTGAGATTTCATAATCTCACCCCAAATATAACCTATACTAAGTTTGAGTTCAAGCAAAGAAAGGGTAAAAGGTATGGAAGCATAAATCGAGGACCTTACTTTTATGTATCACATTTTGGTAATGTAATTAAGTATCTCGGATTCTTGTATGTATGAGTTATGGTATGGCATTGTAAGGTACTTGGGTATGTAATAGAGAGTCATGTATATACTTAACTTTTAAGTAAATAGAATATGACTAATGTGCTTAGAATACGAAGATACATGTGCTTATGTAAAGGCAAATAAAATATATATATATATATATATATAATAACATGTCAAATAAGGGGTAAAATTGTCCAATTTTTGTAAAAACATTTTTATACAAATTTATATGTATTCTACTAAGCAAGTATTTTTCCCTTGTAAAGTGTCATACCATATACTTTCAACCATCATACTCTTCCATTCATAGGGGTTTACACATGTTCTTAGAGAATAAATCAAGAAAATCACTATTTAAGTGCACTTTTATCGCGTTACGTTGGGATTAAAATTTTCATTTCAGGTTACATAGGTCCCATGGAGTATCCAAGAACATTACCTTGTCATTTAACATTGGTTCAAATCATAAGCAACTCAAATTATCAAGCAAACCACGGTCCTTAAGTCAAAAACCTCAGAAATCCCTTCATTCATCACGGATTATATGGTCACAGATTTAAGAAAAACTTTGAAAATTCATAACTAAATGTTGAAAAATTGAAATCTGCCATACCATAGCTTTCTAGAAAGCTCTAAGTGTTAAATTTATATTGAAATAATTTCACGCCATTAACATAGCATTGGAACCATTTTTTATAATGAAAAAGGCACAAAGGTTTGACTGCCTACTGATACTGATGTAAGTTTTTAATATGAATTAAAAAAATATCCAATTAATTTCACAAAAATTAAATCCATACAAATATACCAATTTAGAAAGTTACGAATGTTAGCTAGAAGAAAAAAATAATTCCAATCCAGGTCAGGTTCATTCTGACTCAAAAAATAAATCAAACAATGCTTTAGGTTTGACTGTGTGCTTGATATTGGACAACTACTTCAAAAATTCATATCTCCCTCTCTAGACATCCAAATGGGGTGCTTCAAATTGTCACAAGTCACTAGAAAGGTCTAGTATCTGTTTGTAAAATTTCATAGCAATTGGACATCGTTTGCCCTATGTTTAACACAGATTCATTTTCAGACCCAAGCTATAGTAACAGTGCCAAATTAGAAAATTTTCCCAACTTCAAAAATTCACAAAATATTCTACAAACTTCCAAATATTATCCACTTTAGCTTTCCAAAAATCTCTCTACAAGCTCTAGATACATGCCAAATTTTGGATCAAAAAGAGCTCATTTGGATAGAAAGTGGTATGGCCTCCCACAATGGTCATTTTTACTCTATTTAAGGAACCAACTTTGCCCAAATGGTCTTCTTAAATGTTTGGCACCTCTTAGGTAAGTTTAAAAGCTCAATTATGACATGTATAAACTGCCCAAGTAGTCTCAAACCCCATGCATGTCAATTTGGTTATTCCACATTCATTAATGCACTAATTTATAAGGCCATCAAGGTAACAAATTTCATAGTTACATTTCATTCATACCACACAAAGTTTATACAACATTCATACATCATTTTGCATTTATTCAAGGTCCTACATCCCAAAAATAATATGAACATCATTACTTTGACATTCAACTACAACATCAAACTACATAATGATCAAAAGATAGCCTTTCAACTCCTTTGGCTTGCATTCTTAGGTTCTTGAGGGCCACCTAGACATTTAAAAATGGAAGAGGGAAGGAGAGTGAGATTTTAAGGATTTCAATAGCTCACACATCCATTCATACACACATTCCAGGCATAGATACATCAAGAATGCAAATATGCAAAGTGCTTCAATTATAAAACACATGAAATCCCCTTTTTCCATGCCACCACTTTACATCAAACATAAAGAGAGCTCTAAAGACTTTTGGTTGTGCCTCACCCAATTTTTAAGACTTTTGGATTTTCCTCACTCTTGCCTAGGGGCTTTTGACTTAGCCTCACCCATCTAAGGGACTTTTGGCCTAGTCTCACCCATGCCTTGAGACTTTTGAGATCTCCTCACCCCCATTAAGGGTCTTTTGGCATCACCTCACCCTTGTGAGCCATTTTCACAACCAAAGCCATTCAAGAACATACATTGGTACCGATGCAATATCAAGACCTTAAGTGGCATGCTATCAAGTCATAAAAGCACACAATAATATACATAAGCACATAAGAATGTAAGGAGAATAAGGTAGAGAGCTACCTTGACTTGATGCAAGCTTTACTTGGTTTGTTCCTTCCTCTTTTTGGTTACACAAGAGTACTTAGGTGGAGTAGGGTTCTCTTAACCTAACCATCACACATAGCATATAATTATGCACTTGAAGCAAGCCAAAATACTAAACTCATTCTTAAACACACACTTGATTCCCTAATTGACACATTGGTTCCATAAAGGGCCTATTGAAGCAACCCTTAGAATTCAAGTTCTAGACTCTATTCTCTTGTTATTTCTAAGCATCTTGGACTCATTTAAGGTCTTTGGAGCCCTCACACATTCACTTGCACAATTGGAAAACTAAGTTGCTTCCCAAGGTACCATTATGAACACCATTACTCCATTTTCTATTCCATGGCTTCTAAATTTTTTCCAATGGTTCCGCCCATCTCCTACCATCATATAAAGTCTCAAACCAAGGCTAGAACAAATTAAAACATCCCCTAACCTTATGCTCTTGCCTTGGCCGAACCTATGGAGTAACATGGGGTTCTTGGACTTTTTGATTTTTCCTTGAAGGGGGAACCACTTAAGAGGCTTTCTAGAGGTCTTAGGAGCTCAATGGAACACTTACATATGCAATCAATTTTTAAGTTGCATTTAAGAACTAAACACTTTTCCTTTATGCATTTCATTGATTTTTCTTGAAATCTCTTGGCATATTCCAAGTTCCCATAGCCTAATTCAACAAATTCTCAATGGTTCTTGAACAAAAACCCTCCCCTCTCTTGGGTCTGTATAGGGCCGATACATGGAAGAAGAAGATAAGGAAGAAGAAGAAACATCTTACAATAAATTTACCTTGAATCAAGTTCTCTCCAAGGGGTTCTTCCTTTGCTTAAATTTCCTCCTTGAATTCTTACACTTCCCCCCTCTTTTTCTTGATTTTTTCTCTTCCTTTTCTTCCTCTCTTGGTGCGCACAAAAGGCTGCTTCTTTCCCTAGTCTTAGGCAGAAAATATGTCGATCTGAATGAGAGGAAAAGAGGTGTGAATATAAAAGAGTGCTTAAGACAATTCAAGAAGCTTCCATTAGTAAATTTTTCTAATTTTTCCCTTTTCGTAATGGCATTTTATTCTAGTTTTATTTTAGCTCCGTTTTTAGAACTGCCTTTTCCATCATAAAATTTAGGTTCCCAAATTAATAAAATGCCTTTAGAATCACTCAAATTGGAGCTAAAACCTTCTCAAACGAACCCATCAAAGTTCGGGTTCACTGCTATTGGAAAACATACACCATAGGGGTTTTACCAATCTCGGGGCTTTTTATGGGTTTTTAGGGCCTCTGAGAACCATGGGCAACTCAAAAGTTTCGTTTAAAAAGCCCTCTTGTGTGTTTTTCCAAAATTGGACTAATTTACGAAAATGTCACTGGACTTTTGGCAAATTTTTTGAATCACTCTAATCTCAGTTTCTGGGTAACTCAAGGCTCAAATCCTCATTTTCCATTATTTAAAATTTTATCAAATTTTTATTTAGCCTTGAATCACTCATCTTAAGGGACTTGCTTTTCAAACTAACTCATTACAGTTTTTTACAGGATTTACCGTTCGTTACATAAAGGACTTAGAGAGCTTGAATTAGAGCCTTAGACTAACCTTAGATGATTTTTCTATAATTAATTACTTATTTTCAAAGTTGGACAATATTTTGGAAATGACCAAATGAATAGTAAAATATATGAGGAAGTTCTTTTAAAAAAAGAAAATTTTAATTAGTTCAGATTTTCAGTGGCTCTTCTAAGTTTTATATGAGGCATCAGTAGTAGGAGAGGTGTTATATAGTGAGGTATGACACTTTCCATCTCAAACAATAAAGAAATTAATTATCCTAGGAAAGGGGAAGAGTTATGATTGAAAGACATGATTTAAAGCTTCACATGATCAAAATATAGTGAGGCATGACACTCTCTATCTCAAACAATAAAGAAATTAATTATCCTAAAAAAAGGGGGAAGAGTTATGATTGAAAGACATGATTTAAAGCTTCACATGATCAAACATTATAATGCTAATTTGATATTTAGACTATTTTATTAAGCAATTGACTTATTAAGGTAATTATTAATATACTTCAACATTCTTTCCATAAGGCTATGTAATAAAATTTAATCACATAGTTGCAACCTATGCAATGGCACAAGCAGAACAAGATCCCCCTAAAAAAAAGCACACCAACTCTCCCAAAAATATTATGTAAAACTTTTGAACTCCCTTCCAACTGCAAATGGAATTTAAAAATAAAATTCATAATTTGGCAAATAAAACATGAAATGATAATTACACGTGTTTATGTATGAAAGTGTGCTCGGTAGTAGTTGATAGAATTTCAAGAGTTTTGGGATAGAAAACTTACTTGTACTGGAAAATTATTCTAATTGATTACCCTACACGATTGATTTGGTCACAAATTTGGACTTTAATAAAAAAAATATCTATAACAAATTCACCAATTTAAGACTGAGGAGAAAGACTTAATGTATTTTCTTCTTTAGAGAGAGATTTCTCTTTTTTCTTTGTTTAGAAAGGGAAAAAGGGTTTGCGCACACTTGCATAATTATTCTAATTGATCCCTCCACTTATTAGGTAATTTGAATTTTGATTTTCAAAATTCAAAAATAAAATTGATTTAAAAATAAATAATCAATTAATATAAATAATCGTTAATTAATTAAATTAATTTCCATCTAAGCTTAGTAATTAATGGATCAAGTTAACCTATTATAGGTGGCCTAAGAAATACAACATCTTTTACTCGCACATGATAGGATGAACAACACAAAACTTTCTACTCCTCTTAGTCTTTTATACCAAGTGCTTTGCGATGACCATATAGGCACAACATTTAAAAGCTCTTATACTAGAAATCCTATTATAAGATTAGCATAAAAGACTACACTTTAGATGTATTTCACACATATATTTGTGTGCCTTGGATGCCCTAGTTTACCTATATACATTTTACTAACGGCATATTTAATCTCTCTAAAGTTTTAGTATTACTTATATTGCATTTTCTCTTATATATATAATGTCTACACTATAAAGTTATCTAATTAACTTCATAATAGAGATCTCTTAGATACTAGCATAGTCATGTATATTCAAAGGTAATCTTGTTTTTGCTCACATATTACTTAAATCAAAATTAGGTATTTTCTTAAAATTAATCCTTTAGCTTGGATCTATCATGACCATAAGATATATATATACACACACTGAAGTAACAAGTACTAACTTATCTCCATATAATATTGTCAAAGTTATAAGAGCACCTACAAAAAGATTTATTCCTTTTTGCAACTCACACAGTAATGAAGTAGAGATTTATTTACTTGCCTTCTAGCTTACAGTTCTTAAGCACATGCAGCATCAACAACATACTATGGTGTCTCTCTTATTTCATAAAAGTGTATGTCAATTTGATTTATTTATTAACATTGCATAGATTTTGGTCTAGACACACACAGTGTCCAACTCAAATTTTACCATTTCACTTGCATCTCATAATGCCTTAAAAGAGGATTCGAATCTAGCTACAGGTATTATGGATCGTAGGAATCTATTATTTGGTCTACTTTTATATTTATGTTTAGATCTCATCTCGACCTTTCTCTTTCTCTCTTTTTGTCAAGGTGGCATATAAATTATCTTTATATTATTTTGTGTTCCTCTCTATTGCCATATTCACACTTCTGTTGCCTTGCATAGCAAACACAAATGTCATATCTTTGCTTACTCCATATGAGTGCCAAATATAGTTGCTCATATAATAAAGCTAACCTCATTAACTTGTATGACAAACAATTATATTACATATATTTATGGTCCACAAATCTGGCATTATATTTAAGAATGAAATAAGTATAATGTATTCATTCAATAAACAAGTCTTACATAAGTTTATTCTACTTTATACTCTATGTATAGTAAGAGATTTCACATACTCTGTATATACATCTCTAGGTATTGGCAGTCAAAGGATCTATCAACCTTTTGTGCATAGATATGTATTGTATAGTAATACTTTTTTATGCTATAACTTCTTTAACAAAGTTGTAATTTGTGTCTGTGTTTCGTCTTACTATGATATTTGGGATCTTTTATATAAACTATGGTTACTTAACTATCACAGTTCACTTGGGTTTCACACCCAACCAAGGATCCTTAGATGCTTTATGAATCTTTTTAGCCACATAACCTCTTGTATTATTTCAAAAAATGCTATGAAATTTGCTTCCATTATTGATAATGCTATGCATGTCTACTTCTTGTTACTCTATAATTTAGGTCTATTGTTTAGCAAGAATGTGTATCATGTAAGGTTCGATTTTCGTAAAATGACGAAAATATATGCGTTTTCAAAAAAAATCTCTTGAAATGAGCTAAATAAGGTCCTAAAAATTTTGGGTAGTGTCCTAGGCTCCTGAAAATAATAATCCCAGATTTAGATGGAAAGAAAAACAGAGCTAAGATGGAGAAAAATTTTTTAATGAAAACATTATGAAAAGTAATAGCATTTTTGTAATTTCAAGCAACTTTTGAAATTCTCATAGGAGGGCTTTTTAAATGCAAATTTTGAGCTCTCCGGGGTTCTCAGAAGCTCTAAAAATCATGGAAAGCCCTAGAACAATTAAAATCCCTCCGATGTACAATTTCCAACGTTAGTTGACCCAAACTTTTACAAATTCATTAAGAAAGGTTTTACTCCGATTTGAGTATTCAAAAGGCATTTTATAAGATTGAGAACCTAAATTTTATGATGAAAAAGAAAATTCTAAAAAAGAGCTAAAATGAAGCTAAAACGAAAATACCAAGACGAAAGGGTAAAATTAGAATTTTTGTGAATAATTAGCTTCTTGAACATTCTTTAAACTTCATGCCACTTCTCCTCCTCATTCCACCGACTTGCTTCTGCCCAAAAATAGAGAGGAAGACTAGCACTCTTAGGCGCACCAAGGAAGAGAAAAAAGGTGAAGAAAAAGCAAGAAAAAATAAGGATTTTTATAGATTTTCTTGGTTTCTCTTTAGCAAATTCATTCTCCTCCATCTTCCCTTCTTTCCTATGGAATTTTTAATGTATTTAAGACTATTTTGAGGTCAGACCAAGGAGGAAAATTTTGTGTTTGGAGAGCAAAAGCCAAGCAAGGGAAGAATCATCCAAGAAACCAAAGAAAAACAACGTAAAATCTCATCTCCATCATAGTTCCTCCTTCTTGCATGTTCGACCAGCTTAGGGAGATCTAAGAGGACTTGGATTTTGGGCAGAATCAAGGGTGAATCTTAGGGAATTGAGTGTGTAGAATAAGAATATACAAAGAAAATTAACAAAGAACTATTGATTTCTAACATAGGAAGGTCAGGGTTTTAGTTGCACCTTAGCCTCTACCATGAGTTCTAGCCACATTTTGTGATGTCTAAGAGTTCATATAGACTTCTAGGATACCAAGAGAGCTTCCCACATGCTTATCCCATCAAAGAAATCAAAACAATTTCAATGGTGCCAAGAAGAGTGCATGTCTCAGCCTAAGAGAGTTAAGGCATCTAGGAGTAGTTTTAATTTCATCTAAGCTTGCTTTTATATCACATATGATGGGAGAAGATGAGAGGAAGTCTTGGAAAAATTTTAGGAAGCCTAGAAAATGAATTAATATTATAGGTTCCATAATATGACCTAAGAAAGTAACATATAGTTAGGCTCCTTATTTTGGTTGTGTGATGGCTCCAAGAGGTACAAATGGAGTCAAGAACCATAGATAGAAAGAAAGAATAGAGCTAAGAACTCAAATGGTGAATGTTGCTCCATTAAGTACATTTTGGAACCATAAATGAACCATAAGACTAATCTAGTGTTCAAAATAAATATGTGGCTTTAGAAGTGGTTCTAAGAGCATAATTGGTTTCCATTTTATGTATTTAGGCTAAAGGAAACAACTTCTACCTTCTTGTGGGTGTCTAGCCGAGGGAAAAGAACCAAACATAAAAAGGAAAGTGTGTTGTGTGACCAAGGTAGCTCTCTCCTCCTTCTTTCATGCATACTTGAGCATTTTTCTTATCTTGAATGTATGTGTGTATGCTTGAAGCCATGCAATATGTTTTAATAAATGATTACATGCCTTGGTACCATGTTGTTATGTTATGTCTCTTAAAGATGCTTTCATGATTGTCTTGGGTTTGCTTGAGCTTGGTAAAGCCAAAAGTCCTTTAATAAGGGTGAGGATGAGCCAAAAGTCCCTAGAGTTAGGTGAGACAAAGCCAAAGGTCTTTAGAAAGAGTAAGGCTTAGTCAAAAGCCTCTTAAGAGTAGGTGATGCAAGCTTAAATGTCCCAAAGAGAATGGGTGAGGCTAAACCAAAGCCTTGGCAAGCCTATGTATGTTATTTATGTCCTTATGAATGAAGAACATGTTTTATGTATGAATGAGAATTATATCCTTGACTATGCATGCATTTAGACTTGGAACTTGTATCAAGTATGTGTGTTTGAAAGGGAGATGAGCTATTGAGATTCTTTGAATCTCATTCTCTCTTCTCCAATGCCTTAATATGATAGATGGACTAAATGAGCAAGGAAATGGGAGCCACCAAGTTGGAAGATGAGAGAATGACAAGAAAGTGTATTATTTTGTCCATTTTGTAACTATGTGATGACATATGATGTAATCCTATGATGAATAGGTTATGCAACCATGAGAACATATGTAATTACATGGACATTCAATATATGTATGAGAATTAATGTCATGGATATGATATAGCAAAATCTTGACATTAATTGGCAAAATGAAGCTTGCATATTTTGTGTACACTTTGGCATGGAAGAGTGAATTTGTGAATTCTAGGTTTGTACACCTTTGAGGCATGTTTATTAGGCCATCTTAGTGCTTTCCCACATGCTAAAGTGGCCATGGATGTCTTAGAACCAAAATTGGACCATTTGAGACCCTTACGAAGCATGAAAAGTGGCCATTTGTAACCCTATGGCACAATCTGACCAAATGGATGAATTTTCCCATGAAATTTGGTATGCAAGTAGAGCTCACCTAGAGCTTTTTGGAAACATAAAGTCCAAAAAAATTGGAGCTCTACATAATTAATTATGAATTTTCAAAGTTGGGATTTTTCTACTATATTGATAAATTCACTATTCATATGGTTAGTTTCTTAAGTTATGTCATTCGAGGCCAAATGATGTCCAATGTATGTGAAATTTTACAAGAATAAACTAGAGGTAATAATCTTTCTATGCCCATTAAGATCACCTCATTTGGAGGTCTGAGCAGGGAGTTATGAATTTTTGAAGTTTTGTGACAGTATTAGGGATGCCAACCTAATTTGGTTACTATTTCATTAATTTTTAGTGGCTAAGCATGTTTGTTCTAGTCTAAATTTATTTTTAGCATAACGGGAATAGCCAAATGTGTATGATTTTGAGTTTTCTACATTTAGTTATGATTTTTCAAATTTGATGCACAGAATCTGGTCATCAGACTCGAGATAGCAACCCTTGATTTTGTGTGTATACTCCTAAGCTTAGGTCTTTGGCATTGTTTTGAAATGGTTTGAGTTGTATGTGTGGGATTAAATTGGGAAATGTCATAAATATGATTATATGGTCCAAAAAACACAAAAATGAAATTTTTACCCCTTGAGCAACTTGACAAAATGCATTATGAAATTGAATATTGCTATGCATTTATGATTTTAGCCATAGAAATAGACTAGAAATGAGTAAGATGAGCTAAGTAAATTTGGTATTACATACCAGAAAGTAAACTTTCGATCATATAGATTTCCACCCTAATCTACATAGGAGTATTCTATTAAGTGTAAATCACTTTTTTGATCACATAATGCGTAATCAACAATACCCTTCAAGAATTTTAGGATTCTCTTAATAGCTTTCCAATGCTTCTTGCTTGGATTAGATTGGTACTAGCTTATAGGCCAATCATATAACAAATATCCAGTCTTGTAGGGAATATTGCAAATGATAAACTACCAACAACACTAAAATAAGGGAATTTTTCCATAGCTTTCTTTCCTAATTTTATTCAAAGACACATAACTTGTCTTTTAATATTATCCACATAGTTTATGCAATTGGATAAGACTCAAATTCACACATTAAGTCACCAGCTATACAGCTTAACATCATGATGTATGCTAACTATCCTTTTTCTACTAAGCTTGGAAAGCCTCATGATTCCTCTTGTGCTAGGCCACGTTTCCATGTTTTAGCTACAGCATGACATCATTTAGTGGCTCCTTAGCATCTTGCTCTTGAAGTATAAGAAACTTTATAGTGCCATATGTGTATCCAGGCAAGACCAATGTAGTGGCTGATGCCTTGAGTAGGAAGTCCATCCATGCGGCCCATATGATGATTAGGGAGCAGGAGCTCTTAGAGAAATTTAGAAATTTGAATCTTTCTTGCCAGCTGGTACTGAATAGATTGTATTTGAGTGAGACTCGGATTGAGAATGAATTGAAAACCTAGATCTTAGATGCCCAGAGAAAGGATGAATACTTGAGACAGATATCTGGGGATAGGGTGATAGTATATCAAAATAGAATCTGTGTGCCTAATAGTAATGAGTTGAGAGAAAGAATCTTAAAAGAGGCGCACAAGAGTAAATATACTATCCACCCAGGTGCCACCAAGATGTATCAAGATTTAAAGAAAACTTTCTGGTGGCCAGGAATGAGAAATGATGTCACGAATTATGTGACAAGATGTTTAGTGTGTCAGAGGATTAAGATAGAACATCAGAGGCCCGCTGGGTTACTACAACCCCTAGATATCCCGGAGTGGAAATGGGATATTATCGCTATGGATTTCATTATAGGGCTACCTAGGACATCCTCTGGACACGATGCTATCTAGGTAATTATGGATAGATTAACAAAGTATGCATATTTCTTAGCAATTAGGGCTACTTACTCATTAGATAGATTAGCCCAATTATATATATGTGAGATAGTGTGACTTCATGGAGTACCCAGTAGTATAGTATCTGATAGAGACTCCAAGTTCACATCGAACTTCTGGAGGCCATTATAGCAAGCCTTAGGGACCAGGTTACAATTTAGCACTGCTTATCACCCCCAGACAGATGGTCAAACTGAGAGGACCATCCAGACCCTAGAGGATATGTTAAGGGCATGTGTATTAGAGACGAGGGGAAGGAAATTGCAAAGTGAGCTTGCATAACTTAAAAGGTAGCTCTCCACCTCATTCTCTTTGCATTCTTGTATGCATATGTATGTTTTAGTATGCTTGCATGCATTCTTGATGCTTGATAACATGCCACTTGATCTTTGTTGTACCCTGACATCCATGCTCTAGGTGTCTCTCAGCCTAGGTAGTAGTCACAAAAGATAACTTAGCCCCTACCCTAGGTATGGTCCCACACGAAGGTACGGATATGGTTTGGTGTTCATAATCAAGGATAACATTATTAGCAATCATCCAGTTCATGCCAACAATTAAATCAATATCATGAAATGGCATACAAATCAAATCAGTGATAGTATAATAATGATTAAACTATACAGTGACATTTAGACAAGCATGGGAAGTAACAACGTGGCCTCCCGTAGGTGTGGTAATAGACAAATCAAATGGCAAAGTACTAATAGCTAGACCCAAACGTCTCACACAGTTATAGGATATAAATGAGTGACTAGCACCCGAATCAAACATTGCAATCACAGAAAAATCATTTACTATGAGCGTACCTCAGATAAGATTGGGAGACGCACTAGCCTCCTGCTGAGAAAGGGTAAACACTACCCAAGTCATCTCCAGGCTACCATAGGAATGAGATTTTACCTTGTTTTTCCTTAGTTTCTTGGATGTTTCTTCCCTTGGTTGGCTTCTCTTCTCCAAACACGAAATTTCCCTCCTTGGTCTGACCTCAAAATAGAACCAATTCAAAAAATCCATGGAAAGAAAGGAGGAAGAGAGGAGAACAAGATTGGAGGAAGATGGAGCAAGAAATTCCATGAAATTACCTAGTTTCTCCTTGGCTTTCTTCCTCTTTTTCTCCTCCTTCTTATGTGCCTAAGAGAGCTAAAGATTTTCTGTATTTTGGGCAAAAAAAGTCATGCTTATTAAAGAGGAGAAGAAGGGAGAAAAGTGTGGAACTCTTTAGAACATTCAAGAAACCATAAATTTCAATTTTGCCCTTCCGTAATGGCAACTTCGTTTCGGCTTCGTTTTAGCTCCTTTTTGAGAACCGTCTTTTCCATCATAAAATTTAATAAAATACTTTTGGAAGTACTCAATTTGGAGCTAAAACTTTACCGAACGAATCAGTCAAAGTTCAGGTCAACTGACATTGAAAAATATACACCGGAGGGGCTTTACTAGTCCCGGGGCTTTCCATAGTTTTTGGGGCCTCTGGGAACCTTGGGCAACTCAAAACTTTCATTTAAAAAGCCCCCCTATGTGGTTTTCCAAAAGTTGCATTTATTTACGAAAATGCCATTACGGTTCATCAGTTTCCGTCACAAATTATTTCTCTATCCTAACTCCATTTTTCTTTCTGTTTGAGCCTAGAATTATCATTTTTAGGAATTTAGAACTCAACCCAAATTTTTTTTGGATATTATATAGGTCATTTCAAAGGACTTACTTTTATATGACTTATTTCGTTGTTTTACGAAATTTACGTTCATTACAATATGTCCCAATTATTGCTAAGTTTCTCTCCTTTATTGAGCTTAACTATTATATTCTTACTAGTCATATTCATTTAACACAATTATCTACATAAAAAAATCATAAAATTATAAATATATGCACAATAGCATTTATTTGTAATAAAGTTTGATTTAACCTACAATGATATTATTAGGCTTACGATCAGAAGCCAACATTTACCTTACTTCCATCATATGTATCTAAAAAAAGGTCAACATTTTTCTTATCAAATTTATTCACAAATTATTTCTTGATTTTAATTCTTAGATTACCCTAAGTCAGTTAGTCTAAAAATTTCCACTCAATCAAGCATATCATGATTTCAACAATTATAATAAAATATGCAATTCAATAAAGCATATATATATAATCATAAATTGAATTTAATTAAACAAAAAAAAACACATAGTCTTTATTATGTCAACATAAAATTTGTCCCATAATAACATTAATTTAAAATAAAATTAAAAATTAAAGTTTAAAGGTGGTTCATCTTGGTGAAAGGTATCTTATCAACCTTATAATTAAAGCTTCTCCCATAACAATTGGAATATTTGGAAATTGAAAATTTGATTTTATGTGTTGAATCACTCCCTTAAGATAAATCCCTATCTTGTGCACTATATCCAAATTTACGTGCATTTCTCATAGAATGGAATTGTGAGAGGAGAATTGATTGTCATATTTTCGCAACAAGGCAGCATTCTTCTATGAGTTCTATCTCAATGGCACACTCATAAAAATTCAATCTTTTCTAGCCTATCTTATTATTAAGCTTATGTTTTCCTCTTGCTTTCACTAGGGTCCAAAAATCATCAATTTAGTGAATTGATAAATCCTAGGAGCAATTTAGTGTAAGGAAATCTTCTATACTTTTGGATAATTTTTTTTTTGTTTCAACCCAACGATCCTTCATTAAATAAATATGGTGTTAGATGCTTTTGCTAAGGTCCATCTTGTAATTCATGAAGGTCTCTATATCCAAGTTAGAGTCCATATAAGTTTCTTGATCCATTTTGACATATTAAGATCGAAAGGAAAATAATTAATTGATAATTATAATTTTTTTGAATTTTTAAAGCATAAACATGGCAATTAAAGACTAAAAGATTGCCCAAAAAGAAATATCCCACAATACTTTAAACATATACAAATTATATATCAAAATGAAGCTCTCAAAATAAGAAATTTTTTAGCGTTATAAAGCAGCCTCATAAGAGTCTACATGTGCCGCCACGAACCTATTGAAATATTATATACTTTAGTAATTTAAAATAGTCCCTAAGGATTAGAATAAATTATTTAAAATGGGGTTACAGGCCTAAAAAGGGATAATATGAGCTTAGAGGAATTGAAATTAAAACTACTTGGTAAATGAAAGAAGACTCCAAAGTAAAATGAATTAAGGTAAATTAAGGGCAAATGTTAGTTAGAGCATTTCGAAATAAGGTTAAAAAATCAAGAATAAGACGAAATAAGAGCCAAAATAGCTAAACAAAATGAACTGAAATCACAATAGTAAAATCATAATTTTGGGTAAAATTTTAAAAACTTGAGGGAGAAATTTTAAATAGAAAAATTAAGTTTGTTAAGGTTTTCAAAGACCTTAAAAAATCATAAGAACAATTAGAATAGTTAAAACTTTTCCAATGTACGATTTAGTCGTCAGTTAACCTAAACTTTGACCGAACTATTTAAAGTTGTTTTAAATCCCATAGAAATTTTATATTTTTAATATACTAGAAGAACAAAATTTTATGATGAAAAATATGGTTCTAAAAAAATTTTTAAAGTGATAATAAACAAAGGAATTAAAATTATGGGATGTAATAAAAATTTTCAAAATTGTTATAAAACATCCCTTTTTCATTTACATATGTCCAGCCACGCTATCCTAGCCTTATAACCAGCTTTGAACACTCCTAAAACAAAATCATAGGCATGAGAAGAAGGAGGAAAAAGTAAGGGGAAGAAAGCTTTATATAGGTAAGTTTACATGTAAATTTTACCTATGATATTAGTATAAAATTTTCTCTACTATTTTTCCTCTTTTCTTTCTATGGTTTTGGTTTTCTAAAAGAGAGATTTTTGTGGTGAATCCATGGAGAAAGAAGCTTTTTAAAGGAAACTAAATACACTATAACAATTTCCATTCAAAGCATTTTCAAATAATATATAACATGATATAAGAAACTAGCTTTTCCTTGCTCCTCTTGCTTTCTATAGGTTCGACCAACTTGTGAGGATCTTACAAGGAGTTTTATTTTGGCAAAAACTTAGTGGAAAATATGGTTTAGGAGCATTGAGATAAAGATGGAACTAAGAGAATCAATTAAGTAGCCATAAGATGCAAGATAGAGTAATTAAGGTTTTGATTGCATCTTAGAAAGTTTGGAATTTTAGAAAGGTATTTCATGTCATGTAAGATTATAATTAAACTTGAAAGAAGTTAAGAAACCTTCGTATGTGAAAATTCCTTAACAAAAATGGCAAAACTCCATTAGCCCTCATTATAGACATAGGTTTGGCCAAGGCATTGAAATGGTACCTAGACAGAGTTTTAATTGATTCCAAAGTTATAAGTGGTCTAGATATAAATTATAAATACTAATGGAGCCATTAGTTTGAATTTAAAAGCCTTATTTTAAAAGTTGAAAATTAAAGGTTTAATTATACCTAAATAAACAACTTGACACTAGGCTTCCTAAAGCAAGCATATGATGGTTTTAATGAGTTCTAATAGAGTTATATAACTCATATTGAGTGTGATTTTGGAGGCAAGAAATTGATTTATAAGAGTTGTTTCATAAGGCATTCAAATGAGCCATATATATATATGTGTGTAAAACCCTAATTGACTTAAATAAGACTAAAGTGAGTGTGAGCATGGTTCCATTATTAATTTTGTGCCTTATTTGATATGGCTAGGCCAGTCAAGTGAATTTACATTCAAGTGTAGGTGTAAGGTTGTGGGACAAGAAAGGAGAAACCAAGGGGAACTAATTGAAACATTGTGCCAAGGTAGCTTTTCCTTTATTCTTATGTATGTATGCTTGGTTTGTTTGAGTATCTTGGATCATTTGTATGTATTATTTGCAAATTGTGTTTTATTGAGTACTTGATGGGCATATGTAATTGCATGGCATTTATTTGCATTTAGAATTGGTTTGGTTCTTAATAGATGAGATTATGCTAAAAGCACTTTGAAATGGGTGAGGTGAAGCCAAAAGTCCTTAAATGTTGGCAAGACTAGGCCAAAAGTCTCAAATTGTGGATGAGGCTAAGCTAAAAGTCCTTAAAACATGAGATTACTCTTGATGGAGCCATGAGATTCCTAATGCATGAATATGAATTATATATGGTTGTATGACATGTATTCTTACATTCTTTGATCTTGAGTGAATGATATATATATATATATATATTTATATATATATATATGCTTGAATGTTGGATTAGCTATTGAAAATTTTTAAATTTCACTTTTTCCCTAGTCTGCAAATCCCTATAGTTAAGGAATTCTCAAAGATTTTTTTTAATGATTTTAATTTTAATGGCCTACCTTTAGAGAGAGATAGATAGAATTCCCTATTGATATTGTGTTTGGGGCTAGACTGGTGTCTAAAGCTCCTTATAAGATGACTCACATGGAATAAGCGGAGTTGAAAAGACAAATTAAAAAACTATTAGAGAAAGGGTTTATACGCTCTAATGTGTTACCCTAGGGAGTTCCTGTGTTATTTGTTAAAAAAAAAGATGGTAGCCTAAGGTTGTATATAGATTATAGAAAATTTCATAAGGTTACCATTAAGAATAAATATGCTCTCTCAAGAATAGATGATCTTTTAGATCAGTTGGTGGGGGTATCAATATTCTTTAAGATAGGCCTTAGATCTAGATATCATCAATTGAGAGTTAAAGCCAAAGACATTCCAAATATGGCCTTCAAGACTAGATATAGATATTATGAGTTTCTAGTAATGCCATTTGGCTTGACTAATGCACTGACTATTTTTATGGACTATATGAATAGAGTATTCAAACCATATTTGGATAATTTTGTAGTGACCTTTATTGATGATATTCTTATATACTTTAGGTTTTTTTAAGAATATAAGAGGCATTTGAGAATAGTCCTTGAAACCTTAAGGAATAAGAAGTTGTATGCCAAACTTAGTAAATGTGATTTTTGGCTAATTGAAGTGAGGTTCTTAAGTTATGTTATATCATAGGCGAGGGTTGTGATTGATCCCCATACAATTGAAGCTGTGTTATAGTAGGATAAGCCTAAGACCATCACTGAGGTTAGAAGTTTTCTAGGTTTAATAAGGTATCATAAGATGTTCATATAAAGCTTTTCTCAAATAGCTTGCCACTAAAGAGGCTCATTAGAAAAGAGACACAATTCATGTAAAATGATAGTTTTGAGAAGAGTTTCCAAGAGTTGAAACTCCAATTGACTACTGCCCCTTATTTGACTTTAATAAATCTTTTTATGGTTTATAGTGATGCTTTATGGAAAAGGTTAGGATGTGTGTTGATACAATAGGGTAGATTAGTAGCATATGCCTTAAGGCAGTTAAGGCCTTATAAGAAGAATTATCTTATGCATGATTAAAAGCTAACTACAATAGTATTTGCCTTCAAAATCTAGAGGCATTACCTGTATGGTGCTACAGTAAAGATATATAATGACCACAAGAGTCTAAAATATCTATTTGATAGAAAAGAAATTGAATATGAGATAGAGAAGATAGATGAAATTCTTGAAAGATTATGATTATATATTAAAATACCATTCAGGTAAGGCCAATGTGTTAGTTGATACCTTGAGTAAAAAGTCCATATATGCAGCCTTAATAATGATTAAAGATCAGGAATTCATTGAGAAATTTAGAAATATGAATATTTATTATCATATGCTTTCAAGTAAGTTGTTATTGATTGAAACTAGAATAAAGATTAACTTGAGAGCTCAAATTTTAAATGCCTAAAGAGAGGATGACTTCTTGGATCAAATTAGGGGCAAGATCTCCCATGGTAAGACCTTATAATTTGGAGTGTTTGAGGATAGTATGGTGGTATACCGTGATAAAATTTGTGTTCCAAACAACTTGAGAGAAAAGGTTTTAGAGGAACCACACAAGAGTAAATACATCATTCACCCAGGTGCCAAAAAGATATACCAAGACTTGAAAAGAATGTTTTGGTAGTTGCAGATGAAAATTGATATAGCCAATTATGTGACCAAGTGTTTGGTGTGCAAGAGGATAAAAATTGAAAGTTAGGTTATTCTGACCTTTATATATCCCTAAGTAGAAATGGGATAGTATAGCTATGGATTTTATTATAGAGTCACCTAAAACATCTTTTGGACATGATACTATTTGGGTAACAGTAGATAGATTAATAAAGTTTGTATACTTTTTGTAACACCATAATTCTAGGACTCAATTCATGCAATTCCCATGCCTCATCTTATGTTTGTTCTATGAAAACAATCTAGTGGCATAGGGAGTTATGAATTAAAATGCATTTCTCTCCGGATAAAATTTTTCTTTCGGAGTCCCGTGGGCCATATGAATGCATCTATCACATTCTCATACTTAAATACATGAATATAGCTCATTTCCATCATCAAATTTGGTCTACAACTCATGGAAAGCAAAGGAACACATTAAAATTCATGTTTGCATTTTCGTCCAGAATTTCCTCTTTTCTGTCACAAACTTTGGAAAATCATAACTAAATATATAAAAATAGAAATCATGTGTTCTTTGTCATTATGAAAATCTCAGGATGTCTACTTTACACTAAAAATACGTCCAAGTCACAGAATTCATCACACAGGACGTTTGACATCCAAAAAGATACAAACTCGCTGGCTGCCTGGGCTGTGATTCAGGTTACTGATGTAAACTTCTGAAATTCATAACTAATTCCACAAAACTCTAAATCACACACATTCAGTCATTCTGGAAAGCTACAAATGTTAACTTGACACTAAAAATAATTCCCGAATGAAAAAGATACGTTTAGATATCTGGAACTGATGGAACAGTGATTGAGCTCTGGAGATGCCACTGTTACTGACAGCAAACTTCAAAAATTCATAACTCAGTGCTCAGACCTCCAAATGAGGGGATCTTGGTGGGCACAGGAAGCTTATGACCTCTAGTTTATGCACATAAAATTTCATAAGCATTGGACACCATTTGGCCATCGAGTGACACGAAAATCAAATCTACCAGTATGAACAGTGCACATACCAGAAACCATAGAAAATTCCAACTTTGAAAATTCATCAAATATTCTCTAGGTCTCCGAAAATTATGATCTTTAGCTTCCCAGAAAGCTCTTAATAAGACCTAATTGTATGCCAAATTTCAGGGCAAGACTAACTCATTTGGCCAAAAAGTGGCATAGGGTTCCATTTTGGTCAATTTTGGCTCCATGTTGGGTACCAAAATTGCCAAATGGATTTCCTTTGGTCTTGGCACCTTTTGAGCAAGTTTAAAAGCATGTTTAAGACTTGGGGAAGCTGTCCAAATGGTTCCAAACCATTTGCATCTCATTTTGGCCATTCAACCCATACTTATACACATAATCACCAAACTTTACATTCTCATATCATGGCATTTCATACTCAAAACATGTGCTATTAGTCATACACCATACTCATTCATTTATCTATCACATAATATCATTTTTACATTTGTTCAAGGGGTCATAGACTATTTACAATAATAATATACATCATGAAGTCTCCTTATGACTCAAAAGACCAAAAATCAAGCATAAGGATGACAATCTTCTTTCTTCAAGGTGGTTGGCTCCCATTGCCATGTCCACTTGGTCCACCTAGCATATTAGGACATTTAAGAGTAGGGAGTGAGATTCAAGAATCTCAATAGCTCATCTCCCATTCCATCACACATAATATGTGCAAGCAAGTTTCACAAATGCATGCATGGAGAAAGTAGAAATCATAGGCATTTTAAAAGCAACCTTGGCATGTGAATCAATCATACAAGACATTCAAGAGCTCACTAAGTGTTTGGATTGGCCTCACACTTCTCCTCATGAATTTTGGACTTGCCTCACCCATTCTTTGAGCACTTTGGACTCAACCATACTCTTGGGAGCCCACTTTGCTTTTGGAAGACTCTTTACTTTGTCTCAACCAAGCGCAAGGGTTCTTGGCTCCTCCTCACCCAAGGGAAGAGTTCTTGGCCTCTCCACACTCAAGCAAACTCATACAAACATCATGGATTCATTTAAAACATAATATGGCATCAAGGATCATGACATGTAAAGGCATGCTAGCATACTTTTCAAAGCTTGAAAATACACATACAAGCATTCTAAAACAAGCTAAACACACATCCATGCATGAGAGAAGGTGGAGAGAGCTACCTTGTATACAAACACACACTTTTTCCTTAGCTTTCAAGCCTCCTCTTTTAGCCATACACCCATAAGTTGGTGGAGATAGTTTCTCTTGGCCTAAATACAATTTTTGGGAGCCAATTAGGTTGATGAAACATTCTCTAAAGCCATACAACTTGCTTAGGTACTAGAGTGCTCTATAATCCCCATTATGGTCCATAAAGGCACCTAATGAAGCAACACCCCTCAAATGATTTCTAGGCCTCATTCTTTCTTTTCAAATATGATTCTTGACTCCTTTTAAGCCTCTTGGAGTCATCACATAATTAAAACAAAGGGCCTAATATTATGTTGCTTCCTTAGGTCACAATATGGAACCTAAAGCACCAACTCATTCTCTAAGCTTCCTAAATTTTTCCCAAGGTTTCCCCTCACATTCATTCATCATGTATGACTCAAAAATGGGCTTGAAACAATTTAAAACTCTCCCTAACTATGCCATCCCTACTTGGCCGAAAGTTAGAGCATAAATGGGATTTCATGGCTTCTTGATTTTTCCTTGATGGGGGAACCATTTAGGGAGGTTGTTAAGAGTTGTAGGAGGTCAAGGAAACACTTAAACAACCAAGGGAACTTATAGATTAAATCAGTTTTTACAATCCCCTTAAGTGCTCTACACTTTTCCAACTTTTAGGTTCATGACTTTCCATGGGGTTTTGTTCATTTTATGGAGGAAGAGACATATGGGGGACCTCTTAGGATCTTAGGAGCACATTTAAACATTCATTTAAGCCTAAGAACATTTATATAAAATCAGATTTGCAAGGGAGCATTTGGATCCCTAATGATTCCATTTTGTTTCCTAATGCTCCTTTCTTGATTCTATTGGTTCATTCTTAATCCTTGCCATCTAAAACCCCTAATCCCTCCATAAATTGGACAGAAAACAGCCCCTAAGAATTGGGCTCATGGTGGTCAAATTCGTGCAAGAGGAAGGGGAAGGGAGAAAGTACCAAAGATTGGAAGTTTTACCTTGTTTTCTTGCTTCCTTTGGCTTGTTCTTCCACTTGGTTGGCTTACTCCCTAAATTTTCGAAATTTCCCTCTCTGTTCTGCCCCAAAAACAGCACCAAACTCTCCATTAAAACCATAGAAAGAAAGCTTGAGAGGAGAGGAGCAAGGTTCAAGAAGGAAGGATATGGAATTTCTTAAAGTTTCTTACCTTTCTCTTGAATTTCTTCCTCCAAAATCCTCCTCCTCTTGTGCGCCTAAGGAGCTGGAGTTCTCCTCTGAAAATGGGCAGAAGCAAGTCGGTTTAGAGAGGAGAGAAAGAACGTGGCATATAAAGAAGCTTCCTTTAACACTTTAATGCCAATTTTGCCCTTCGTTCTTAGCATTTTCGTTTCTCCTTCGTTTTAGCTCCTTTTTTAGAACCGTCTTTTCCATCATAACAAAGAGATTCCCAATTTAATAAAATGCCTTTGGAATCACTCAAATCGGAGCTAAAACCGTCCCGAACGAATCGGTCAAAGTTTGGGTCAACTGACATCGGAAAGAGTACACCGGAGGGGCTTTACTGGTCCCGGGGCTTCCCATGGTTTTTGGGGCCTCTGAGAACCCTGGGCAACTCAAAATTTCCATTTAAAAAGCCCTCCTAGGTGCTTTTCCAAAATTACACTTATTTACGATAATGCCACTAGCCTTTCGGTAAATTTTTCAAATTGCTCCGACCCCGGTTTCTGGGCAACTCAAGGCTCAAATCCTCATTTTCTATTATTTAAAATTTTATCCAAATTTTATTTGGCCTTGAATCACTCATCTCAGGGGACTTGCTTTGAAAACGTGCCCATTTCCATCGTTTAATGAAAACGGGACATTACACTTTTGACCTGTTAGGGCTACATATTCATTGGATAAGTTAA
This sequence comes from Erythrophleum fordii, assembly GCA_032878935.1. Classification (NCBI taxonomy): domain Eukaryota; kingdom Viridiplantae; phylum Streptophyta; class Magnoliopsida; order Fabales; family Fabaceae; genus Erythrophleum; species Erythrophleum fordii. The sequence goes on along the minus strand of JAVQMF010000054.1, from coordinate 20,657,859 downwards.
CCCAGTTGTATATAAAAAAGATAGTGAGATTTCATGGAGTATCCAATAGCATAATATTTAATAGAGATCTTAGGTTTACATCAAACTTTTAGAGGTCATTAAAGATAGCTTTAAGGATAAAGTTGAGATTTAGTATTACCTATTACCCCCAAACTAATGGTCAAATAGAAAGGACCATCTAAATCTTAAAGGATATGTTGAGGGCATGTGTCTTAAAAATGAAAGGGAATTTGGATGTGTACTTACTACTAGTTGAGTTTTCATATAATAATAGTTACCATTCTAGTATTCAGGTGGCCTTGTATAAGGCATTATATGGGATAAGATGTAGATCACCTTTATGTTAGGTTGAGCTAGATGAGAGGAGTTTGATAGGACCTGAGATAGTAGACCAAACTACTAACAGATAGAATTAAGTAGAAACAAACTCCTCACAGCCTAGAGTAAGCAAAAAAGTTATGTTGATAAGAGAAAAAGACTATTAAAGTCTAAGACTAGATACCACATATTCACTCTAGTATCTCCAGTTACCAAAGTGGGTTAGTCTATTAAGGTAACAAACCTCAGTTCTAGCTATATTGGTCCATTTGAAATCTTTAAAAGAATTAGACTTGTTGCCTATCGAATAACCTTTCCTCCTAACCTAGCCTAAATCCATGATGTATTCCATGTCTCATAGTTGAAAAAATACTTGCCAGATCCCTCACATGTCATAGAATATGAGAATATTCAATTGTAGGATAATTTTTCTTATGTTGTAGCACCAAAGAAAATCATTAAAATCAGGATCAAACAACTAAGAAATAAGAGCATTCCGCTAGTAAAAGTGGTCTAAAAAAGGCTATCTTTTGATAAGGCAACTTGGGACTTAAAGCTGATATAAGAAAGCAGCATACACAACTATTCAATTAAGGTACATTCTAAATTTTAAAGACAATTTATTTTCAAGGGGGAAAATGTAATATTCTATATTTTGGTAATTTAAATATTTCCTAAAGAGTGGAATAAATTACTTTAAATGAGGTCACAGGCCTAGAGAAAGACAGTATAAATTAAGAGAAACCAAAATTAGAACTACTTATTTAATGAAAGAAGACCAGAAAGTAAAATGAATTAAGACAAGTTAAGAGTATAATGTTAATTAGAACATCTCGAAATAAGATTAAGAAACAAAAAATGACTTGAAATTAAAGCTAAAATAGCTAAATAGAATAAATCGTAGTGACAAAATTATAATTTCAAATAAAATTTTAGAAAATTAAAAGATGAAGTTTTAAATGAAAAATTAAGCTTATTAAGGTTTTTAGAAGCCCTGAAAGTCATAGGAATGGTCAGCCTAGTTAAAACCCTTATGGTATGTAATTTAGGTTGTTGATTACCCCGAACTTTGACTGAACTATTTTAAATTATTCTAAATCCCATAAAATTGAAAATTTATGTTTTTAATAAATTAGAAGACTTAAATTTTATGATAAAAAAATGGTTCTCAAATAGGATCTAAAATGAGTTCAAATGAAAGAATTCAAGTTCTGATAAGCAATGGGAATTTTCATAATTGTTACAAAACATTCCTTTTTCCTTTATATCTGTCTAGCCACGTCATCCCAACCCTATAACTGACTTTGAACACTCTTGAAACAATATCATAAGAAAAAGGAGGAAGAAGCAAGGGAAAGAAGGCTCCATATAGGTAAGTTTACATGCAAATTTTACGTATGATACTAGGATAAACTTTTTCAACTATTTCTCCTCTTTCTTTCTATCATTTTGTTTTTCCAAAAGAGGGTGTTTAGTGACTAAATCCATCAAGAAAGAAGCTCTTTAAATAAGACTAAATACACTATAACATTCTCCATTGAAAGCACTTTCAAATGATATATAACATGATATAAGAAACTTGCTTTTCCTTGCTCTTTTTGCCTTCTATAGGTTCATACAACTTATGAGGATCCCAAAAGGATTTAGGAGCATGAAGATTAAGATGAAACCAAGAGAATCAATTAAGGAGCCATAAGATGTAAGATAGAGTAAGTAGGGTTTTGATTACACTTAGAAAGTTTAGAACTTTAGAAGTATATTTCAAGTCATGTAAGTCTATAATTAAATTAAAAAGAAGCTAAGGAACTTTTATATGTGCCAAATTGCTTAAAAGAAATGGTAAAACTTCATTGTCCCTCATTATGGACATAGTGTAATATCCAGTTTCGTCAAAACGACGAAAACAGATACGTTTTCAAAGTAAGTCCCTTGAAATGAGTTTATTAAGGTCCCAAAAAATTTAAATAATATTCTAGACTCTTAAAAATAAGAACCCTAGGCTTAGACAGAAAGAAAAATAGAGCTAGAATGAAGAAACGAATTTCAACGAAAAGTTAACAAAACATAATGGTATTTTTGTAATTTTGAGCAAATTTTGAAATTCTTATAGGAGGTCTTTTTAAATGAAAATTTTAAGTTCTCTGAGATTTTCAGAGGCCTTAAAAACTATAGGAAGCCCCAAGATAATTAAAACCCCTCGGGTGTACATTTTCCAATGTCAGGTGACCTGAACTTTGACAAATTCGTTCAAGAAGGTTTTAGCTCTGATTTGAGTGTTTCCAAAGGTATTTTATAAAATTGAGGACCTAAATTCCGTAATGGAAAAGACATTTCTTAAAAAGGAGCTAAAACAAACTAGAAATAAAAATGCCAAAATGAAGGGACAAAATTAGAATTTTTGAAAAGTCTTTCTTAACCTACCTATATATATATGAAGTGCCCCATTTCCTCCTTCATTTAGCTCACTTTGTTTATACCCTAAATTAAAGAAAGAACCCTAAGGGTGAGGCACACAAGAAAGAGAAGAAAAGAAGGAGAAAAATAAGGAAGAGGTATGGATTTTCTTAATTTTTTCATGCCTTCTCTTTAGCAATCTTCTTCTCCTCCATTTCCCCTTCTTTCCCATAGTTTTATTGAAGTTCTTGGGTCTATTTTGAGGGTTGAACAGAGGAAAAATTTTGAAATTGAGGTGAAGAAGCCAAGGAAGGTGAAGAACAAGTAAGAGAACCAAGGAAATCAAGGTATTTTGACATCTCTTCACTTAATCTTCCTCCTTCCTTCTCTTATGGGTGGTTCGACCTACATATGGCCAGCCCTAAAGGGTTGAGTTTCTAACTAAACTAAGGATGAATCTTAGAAATTTAAGAGAGGAGAACAAGAATATGCAAAGAAAATAACAAACTAGCCATTAGATTTCAAGATAGAAAGCCTTAGGTTTCAAGTGTCCTTTGCAAAATCTGATTTGATACAATAATTTCTAGGCCTAAATGAGTGTTAGGATGAACTTCTAAGATCCCTATAAGGCTCCCCATATGCATCTTTTCACAAGAAAACAAAGCAAACTCCATGGGTGCCAAGAAAAAGTATAGGCTCGGCCAAGAGGGTTCTATGTACCTTGGGATAGTTTTAAATTTTTCTAAACCCATTTTTGAGTCATACATGATGAGTGAAGATGAGGAGAAATCTTGCAAAAAATTTAGAAGGCCTAGGGAATGAATTGGTAGCATAGGTTCCATAATATGACCTAAAGAAATAACACGTAGTTAGGTTCTTTGTTTTAATTGTGTGATAACTCCAAGAAAGTTAAAAGAAGTCAAAAATCATAAATGAGAGAAAAAATTGGGGCATAGAACTCAATTGATGGATGTTGCTTCATTAGGTACATTTTGGAACCATAAAAGAGGTCATTAGACCAAGTTAGTGTTTAAGGAAGATGTATGGCTTTAGAAATGATTTTAAGAACCTAATTGGCTTCCACACATTATGTTTAGACCAAGAGAAACAAATCTCATACCCTTGTGTGTGTGAGGCCGAGAAAGGGAGCATAATTTCAAGAGAAAAAGTGTGCTTGTGTCGCAAAGGTAGCTCTCTCCACTTTCTCTCATACATGAATGTATGCTTATCTTATCTTTGAATGTGTGTATGTGTATTTTAAGCCATGAAAAGTGTTCTAGCATGTCCCTTTATTCCATGATACCATGATGTTGTATCATATTTTCAAATGATGCCTACTATGTTTGCTTAGGTTTGCTTGAGTGTGGTGAAACCAAGAACCCTTACCTATTGTGAGGATGAGCGAAAAACCCTTAAAATTGGTTGAGACAAAGTAAAGAGTCTCCCAAGAGTGAGGTTGAATCAAAACCTCTTAGAGAAAATGGCTGAGGCAAGTCCAAAATCCATAAGAGAATGGGTAAGGCTAATCCACTTACTTGGTAAGTCTATATGTGCTTTGTATGACTTGTCCAAATGCTAAGAATGCTTCTTGAATGATTATATATTCTATTAGGCCCATGCATGCATTTTTAAGACTTGCATTGCATTCTTTATGTGTGATTGAAAGGGAGATGAGCTATTAGGATTCTTTAAATCTCATTTCCTCCTCTCTAATGTTTTAACATGCTAGATGGAGCAAATGAACAAGGTAATGGAAGGCACCAAGTTAGGAGATAAGAGCTTGACAACAAAATGCCTAGTTTTATCTCTTTTGTAGCCATACACATGGCATATGATGTAATACTATGGTGGAATTGTTATGTAATCATTTAAGCATGTGTAATTACCCAAAAGTTTGATGTATGTATGAGGTTTGTTCCCAAATGAATGATCATATAGTTTTTGAACCTTGGATGGCAATGTAAAACATGTGTAATCTTGTATATGGCATGGGGTGGAAGAGTGGTTTTTCAATTTCTAGGTTTATACACCTTTGAGACAAGTTTATAAGGTCATTTTGGTGCATTCCCACGTGCTCAAGTGGTTATGGTTGCCTTAAAACTCAAAATGAACCATTTAGACCCCTTTAATGATGTAAAATAAACCATTTCACAACCCAATGTCAAGATCTAATCAAAGGAGCAAATTTTCCTATAAAATTTGGCATGCATATAGATTTTATCTAGAGATTTTTGGAAAGCCAAAGATCAGATTATTTGGAGTTTTGTGGAATTAATTATGATTTTCCAAAATTGTCATTTTTCTGTTGAATTGATCAAACACTGTTTATATAGTTAGAAATTTGAGCTATGTCATTCGTGGGCCAAATGATGTCTGATGCTCATAAAATTTTATAAGAATAAACTAGACATGATAATCTTTCCATGGCCATTAAGATTACCCCAATTGGGCCTCTGAACAGAGAAATGTGAATTTTTGAAGATGGAGGTAAGTACCAGTAACAATAGTCGACCTTTGGTATTGTTCTATCAATTTTTGGTGGCTAGCAGCCCTTGTTATGGTCTGAATATGGTTTTATCATAAATTAGACATTTTTATCTTTCTATAATGATAAAGTATGCATAATTTTGATTTTTCTAAAATTAGTTATGATTTTTCAAAATTTATGACAATAAATTGGAATTTCTAGCCAAGGCTGCACCTCTTGTTTTTGATGTATTCCATCCACTTGCACAAGTTCTAGGCCACTTTTTAGGATGGTTATAAGTTGTATTTGTGTAATTAAATATGAAAATGAGTTAAGCGAATTCATACGGTCTATGAGACACTGAACGAAAAATTTATCGACTACACAATGTAAGATAATTAAATATTTTAATGTCTTTTTCTTAAGAATTCATGTGCTTCATGGAATTGAACCTACAAATGATATGAAATAAGTTATAGAATTATGATGTTACACTTTATTGGTATCAAAGCAAATTTTTAGGCTCTTGATGTGGGTTGTGGCTTATGTTTATGAGTTGCCTTGATGTATATGAGCTATTTATGGATGAATTGAGTGTGTTAGTGGTAAAAGTGTTCCCTTTGATGCTAAAGTTTGTTATGATGCTTCAGAGTCATGGTGAACACTAGGAGAGGTAAGCCTTCTAGAGAGGCTCGTGCAGATGACAAAGTCGAGCCTAGTAATCTAATAGCTAGAGCCCTTCAAGCCATTATGGCTCGCCTGGATTAGTAGCAGGCCATGATCAAACAGTTACAAGAACAGCTTGCTGAAAGAGATAGCCAGGGCCCTACACCTCTTCCTCCATAGCCACCACAGCACTCAGATCGCCCTAAGCATTTAGAGGCAACTCACCCAAATCCATAGCTACACATTCAAATAGTTACTCCTACTCCACCAGCTCAGAAGCCTCTAGCCTCAGAGCAGCCTTCTACTAGACAAGTTATCACCCAGTTTAGAAAGTTCAAGCCTCCTACCTTTGATTGTGAATTGAATATAGAAAAAGCTGAGGCCTTGATCAAGTAGTTAGAGAAAATATAACAAGTGATGGAGTGTACGTCTGAACTAAAAGCCATCATGGCTATTTTCTAGTTGGAGAAAGAAGCTGATTGTTGGTAGAAGAGCACAGAGTCTATTTTGAGATCGAGGAACCTTCCGATCACTTGGGAGACATTCCTCCAGGCTTTTTATGAGCTATATTTCCCTATTTCTATTAGGGATCAGAAAGAGTCAAAATTTGTGTTACTGAGACAGACGAATGGTATGTTCGTGGACCAGTATGTGGCCAAGTTCATAGAGCTCTCCAGATATTTTTCCTATTTATAGAGGCATGATGATGAGTGCTGGAGAGCGAATAAGCTAGAAAAAGGTCTGCTTCTAGAGATTAGAGATCGTGTAGTTCTACAAAGAATTAGTAATCTTAATACCCTAGTTAAGATATATATAATGACAGAAGCGAACCTTATAATGATGCAACCCACATCCAATACCAGCCACCCCTCCCTGAGCCCAAGAGACCTAGAGAGGAAGCACAAACCACAGCAACTAGCAGGAGAGGTGGTAGGAGTCAGTAGAGTAGAAGAGGCAAGAAACAGAGAACTCAATCTAGTAAAGGTAATGTGCCAACAGTTTGTACCTAGTGTGGCAGAAACCATGAAAATAAACCATGATACACGGGGCAGAACATATGTTACTAGTGTGGTAGGCCAGGACGCATGGCTAGAGACTGCACACAAACTTCTCAACAATTCACACAGTAAAGGGAGATGGCTTTTGCTCCTAGACCCTACACCCAAGGTAGAGTCTTTGCCCTGTCACAACAGAAGGCTCGCCAATCCCTGAGTCTAATTCAAGGTCCTATTAGAATAAATGATTTTTCTATGACTGTATTATTTGATTCAGGTGCTAGCTACTCTTTTATATCATATGACTGTACTAGGATGTTGGGTTTGAGTATGTATATATTACCATATGATTTACATGTATCTACCCTTACAGGAAACTGAGCCATTACTTCCCATACTTGCTTGACTGTGTAGTCTAATCTAATCATTGCCTTACCACTCTTGATTTGATTTGTTGACATTGATTTAATCATTGGCATCAACTAGATGTCTGTAAATAATGCCACACTAGATTGTAGCCACAGATATATTACTTTACCTGAGTGTGGGACTGTCCTATTATGAGGACTGAGTTATCTATTATGACCACCTCCCAGGCTGAAAGGTCTCTAGAGCATGGTTGTCAAGGATACTTAGTTTTATTTTTAGTTTAGGTTGAGGTAGAAGAGGATATAGAGGATAGAGGAAATTCCAATAGTAAAAGAATTCCTAGAAGTCTTTCCCAAGGAGATTAGTAGACTACCTCTAGAGAGAGAAGTCGAGTTTCTTATAAACATTATACCTAGGGCAGGTCCAGTGTCTAAGGCCCCGTATAGAATGGATCCCACTGAGTCAGTTGAGCTTAAAAGGAAGATATAAGAGCTTTTAGAGAAGGGTTTTATCAGACCCAATATCTCATCATGAGGAGCTCCAGTCTTATTCATAAAGAAGAAAGACGGGAGTATTAGACTATGTATAGATTACAGAGAACTCAATAAGATCACCATTAAGAACAAGTATCCTCCCCTTTACATAGATCTCTTAGATCAGTTAGTAGGAGCCTCAGTTTTCTCTAAGATAGACCTCAGGTTAGGATATCATCAGCTTAAATTAAAAGCTGAGGATATTCCTAAGACATCATTTAGAACTAGATACGGGCATTATAAATTTTTAGTTATGCCCTTTAGGTTGATGAATACACCTGTAGTGTTCATGAATTACATGAACAGAGTATTTAGGCCATACTTAGATAGATTTATAGTTGTCTTCATAGATGACATCCTCATTTATTCAAAGAGTAGGGAAGAACATGAGTAGCACCTAAGTTTAGTCCTAGAAACCCTGAAAGAGAAACAGTTGTATGCTAATGTTAGTAAATGTGAGTTCTGGCTCACTAAATTTTAATTTCTAGGCCACGTGATCTCCCAAGCAAGGGTCGTAGTAGATCCCCATAAGGTAGAGGCAGTGTTACAGTGGAAGAGACCTAGGACAATGATAGAGATTAGGAGCTTCCTAGGTTTAGTGGGTTATTACAAGAGATTCATTCAGGGCTTTTCTCATATAACAATACCACTGACCAGGCTAACTAGGAAGAATGTGTCATTTGTGTGGGATGAGAAGTGTGAGAAGAGTTTTCAGGAGCTAAAGCACAAGTTAACCACAACCCCAATTTTAGTACTTCCTAACCCTAGAGAGACTTATATAGTCTATAGTGATGCCTCTAAGAAAGGGTTACGATGTGTGCTTATGCAGAAAGACTGAATGGTAGCTTATACTTCCAGACAGCTAAAAGCTTATGAGGAAAATTATCCCACACACGACCTAGAGCTAGCTGCAGTGGTATTTGCTTTGACGATATAGACGCACTACTTGTATGGGGCAACTATAGAAATTTACAGCAACCACAAAGGCCTTAAATATTTATTTAAACAGAAAGAATTGAATATGTGACAATAGAGATGGTTAGAATTTCTGAAAAATTATGATTTCACACTGAAATACCATCCCAGTAAGACTAATTTGGTAGCTGATACCCTGAGTAGCAAATCCATACACGTGGCCTATATGCTGATCTGAGAACAATAGTTAATTAACAAATTTAGAGATATAAGTCTCTCATGTGAGGTGTATTCAAGGAAACTACTAATGAGTGAAACCCCAATAGAGAATGACCTGAAGGATCAGATAAGAGAAGCCCAGCAAACAGATAACCATGTAAGTAAGATTAGATTCTAGATAGCCCAAGGTAGCATTCAGGAGTTCAATATGTCTGAGGACAATATTGTGAAGTATAGGGATAGGCTATATGTGCCTAGAAATACAGAAATTAGAGAGAGAATATTAGATGAGGCACATAAAAGTAAGTACACCATTCATCCAAGTAGTAATAAAATGTATCATGATTTAAAGAAAATGTTCTGATGGCCTGGAATGAAAACAAACATAGCAGAGTATATCTCTCGATGTCTAGTATGTTAAAGAGTTAAACTAGAGTATCAAAAACCAGTTGGGTTACTTCAACCCTTACATATCCCGAAGTGGAAATGGGATAGTGTAGTAATGCATTTTGTCATGGGTTTACTCTGGACATCATCGGGACATAATGCAATATGGGTAATAATAGATAGATTAACAAAATCAGCACACTTTTTAGCTATGAAAGCCACTTATACCCTAGATAGATTAGCCCAACTATACATCTGGGAGATAGTTAAATTACATGGTATACTTAGGAGCATAGTATTAGATAGAGATCCTAGATTCACCTCAAATTTCTGGAGATTATTACAGGATGCTCTAGGTACCAAGCTTAGATTTAGCATAGCCTATCTCCCACAGATAAATAGACAGATGGAAAGAACCATCCAAACCTTAAAAGACATGTTAAGGGGGTGTGTGCTAGAAATAAAAGGAAACTGGGATATATACTTGCCTCTAGCAGAGTTTGCTTATAATAATAATTATTGTGCAAGTATAACGATGGCACCGTATGGGGCATTGTATGGGAGGAAATGTAGGTCTCCAATGTATTAGGTTGAGCTAGGAGAGAGAAGACTTATAAATCTAAAATTAGTATACCAAACCTCCAAACAAATTGAAACTATAAGAAACAAACTGCTAACAACTCATAGTAGATAGAAAAGTTATGCAGATAGACGTAGACAGCCGTTAAAGTTTAAGGTTAAAGACTATGTCTTCATTAGAGTGTCTTCAATCGCAGGGATAGGTCAGTCTATTAAAAGTAAAAAGCTTAATCCAAAATACATAGGTCCATTCTAGATTCTTGATAAAGTAGGACCTATGGCCTGCAGACTTGCCCTTCCTCCAAACCTGAGCCAAGTACATAATGTATTTCATGTATCTCGGCTTAAAAAGTACCAGCCTAATCCCTCACGTGTCATAGAGTATGAGAATATGCAGTTACAAGATGATCTATGATATATAGTATCACCAAATCAGATTGTAGATGTTAGACTCAAGCAGTTACGGAATAAGACAATACCGCTAGTGAAAGTGGTTTGGAAAGGGTTATCTCCCGAAGAAGCTACTTGGGAGCTGAAGGAAGAGATGAGAAAGAAGTATCTAAAGCTCTTTCTATGAGGTATGTTATCTAAATTTTGAGAATGAAATTTATTTAAAGGGGGGAGAATTGTAATGTCTGGTTTCATCAAAACAACGAAAACAGATACATTTTCAAAGCAAGTCCCCTGAAATGAGTTATTTAAGGTCCCAAAAAATTTAAGTAGCATTTTAGACTCCTAAAAATGAGAACCCTAGACTCAGACAAAAAGAAAAATGGAGTTAGAATGAAGAAACGAATTTCAATGAAAAATTGATGAAACATAATGGCATTTTCGTAATTTTGAGCAAATTTTAGAATTCTCACAAAGGGGCTTTTTAAATGAAATTTTTGAGTTCTTCAGGGTTCTTAGAAGCCCTAAAAATCATAGAAAGTCCTTAGACAATTAAAATCCCTCTGGTGTATATTTTTCGACGTTAGGTAACCTGAACTTTGATGGATTCATTCGAGAAGGTTTTATCTTCAATTTGAGTGATTTTAAAGGCATTTTATTAAATTGAGGACCTAAATTTCATAATGGAAAAGATGATTCTAAAAAAAAGCTAAAACAAACTTAAAACAAAAATGTCAAAAATGGACAAAATTGAAATTTTTTAAAAGTCTTTCTTAACCTACCTATATATATTTATGAGGCACCCCATCTCCTCCTTCATTTAGCTCACTTTGTTTCTACCTTAAATTTGAGAAAGAATGCTAATGGTGCGGTGCACAAGAAGGAGAAAAACAAGGAAGAGGTATAGATTTTCTTGGTTTTTTTCATGCTTTATCTTTAACAAACTTCTTCTCCTCCATTTCTCCTTCTTTCCTATGATTTTATTGAAGTTCTTAGGTCTGTTTTGAGGGCAAAACAGAGGGGAAATTTTGAAATTGAGGTGAGGAAGCCAAGGAAGGTGAAGAATAAGTAAAAAGAACTAAGGAAAGCAAGGTATTTTGGCATCTTTTCACTTAATCTTCCTCCCTCCTTCTCTTGTGGGTGGTTTGACCTACATATGGCCAGCCCTAAGGGGTTGAGTTTCTAGCTAAATCAAGGATAAATCTTAGGAATTTAAGAGAGTAGAACAAAAATATGCAAAGAAAACAACAAACTAGCTATTAGATTTCAAGATAGAAAACCTATCCCTTACAAAATTTGATTTGATACAATAATTCTTAGGCCTAAATGAGTGTTGGGATGAACTCCTAAGATCCCTAGAAGGCTCCCCATATGCATCTTTTCACAAGAAAACAAAGCAAGCTCCATAGGTGCCAAGAAGAAACATAGGCCCAACCAAGAGGGTTCCATGTACCTAGGGATAGTTTTAAATTTTTTCAAGCCCATTTTTGAGTCATACATGATGAGTGAAGATAAGGGAGAACCTTGGAAAAAATTTAAAAGGCCTAGGAAATGAATTGGTAGCATAGGTTCTATAATATGACCTAAGGAAGCAACATGTAGTTAGACTCTTTGTTTTAATTATATGATAACTCCAAGAGACTTAAAAGGAGTCAAGAATCACAAACGAGAGAAAAAAAGGGATCCTAGAACTCAATTGTTAGATGTTGCTTTATTAGGTGCATTTTGGAACCATAAAAGAGGTCATTAGACCAAGTTAGTGTTTGAGGAAAATGTATGGCTTTAGAAATAATTTCAAGAACCTAATTGGCTTCCACATATCATGTTTAGGCCAAGAGAAACAAGTCCCACACCCTTGTGTGTGTGAGGCCCAGGAAGGGAGCATAATTTCAAGAGAAAAAGTGTGCTTGTGTCGTAAAGGTAGCTCTCTCCACTTTCTCTCATACATAAATATATGCTTATCTTGTCTTTAAATGTGTGTATATGTATTTTAAGCCATGAAAAGTGTTCTAGCATGTCCCTTTATTCCATGGTACCATGATGTTGTATCATGTTTTCAAATGATGCCTAGTATGTTTGCTTGGGTTTGGGTTTGCTTGAGTGTGGTGAAACCAAAAACCCTTAGCCATGGTGAGGATGAGCCAAAAACCCTTAAAATTAGTTGAGACAAAGTAAAGAGTCTTCCAAGAGTGAGGTTGAGTCAAAACCTCTTAGAGAAAATGGATAAGGCAAGTCCAAAATCTATAAGAGAATGGGTGAGGCTAATGCACTTACTTGGTAAGCCTATATGTGCTTTGTATGACTTGTCCAAATACTAAGAATGCTTCTTGAATGATTACATATTCTGTTATGCCCATGCATGCATTTTTAAGACTTGCATGGCATTCTTTATGTGTGATTGAAAGGAAGATGAGCTATTAGGATTCTTTGAATCTCATTCCCTCCTCTCCAATGTCTTAACATGCTAGATGGAGCAAATGAACAAGGTAATAGAAGGCACCAAGTTAGGAGATAAGAGCTTGACAACAAAATGCCTAGTTTTGTCTCTTTTGTAGTCATACACATGGCATATGATGTAATGCTATGGTGAAATTGTTATGTAATCATTTAAACATGTGTAATTACCCAAAAGTTTGATGTATGTATGAGGTTTGATGCCAAATGAATGATCATGTAGTTTTTGAACCTTGGATGACAATGTAAAACATGTGTAATCTTGTGTATGGCATGGGGTGGAAGAGTGAGTTTTCAATTTCTAGGTTTATGCACCTTTAAGACAAGTCTAGAAGGTCATTTTGGTGCATTCCCACGTGCTCAAGTAGTCATAATTGCCTTAGAACTCAAAATGGACTATTTAGACCCCTTTAATGACACAAAATAGACCATTTCACAACCCAATGTCAAAATTTGACCAATGAATGAATTTTTCCATGAAATTTGGCATGCATATAGATTTTATCCAGAGCTTTTTGGAAGACAAAGATCAGACTATTTGTAATTCTATAAAATTAATTATGATTTTTCAAAATTTACATTTTTTTACTGAACTGATCAAACACTGTTCATATGGTCAAAAACTTGAGTTGTATCATTCGTGGGACAAATGATGTTCAATGCTCATAAAATTTTACAAGCATAAACTATACATGATAAGCTTTTCATAGCACTAAGATCACCCTAATTGAACCTCTTAATAGAGAGATATGAATTTTTGAAGATGGAGGTCAGTATCAATAATGATAATCAACCTCTAGTATTGTGCTATCAATTTCTAGTGGCTAGTAGCCTTTGTTATGGCCTGGATATATTTTTCTCATAAATTAGACATCTGTAGCTTTCCAGAATGGTAAAGTATGCATAATTTTAATTTTTCTAAAATTAGTTATGATTTTTCAAATTTTATGACAGTGAACTAGAATTTCTAACTGAGGCTACGCCTATTGTTTATATGTATTCCATCAACTTGCACAAGTTCTAAGCCACTACTTAGGATGGTTATAAGTTGTATTTGTATAATTAAATATGAAAATAAGTTGAATGAGTTTATATGGTCTACGAGATACCAAACGAAAAATTCATCCGCTACACAATGTAAGATAATTGAATATTTTAATGCCTTTTTCTTGATAATTCATGTGCTTCATGGAATTGAACCTACAAATGGAATGAGTTTAGTTATAGAATTATGGTGTTACACATAGGTTCAGCCAAAGGGTTGAAATAGTACTTAGGAAGAGTTTTCAATGATTCCAAGGTTATAAGTAGTCTAAGTATGAATTATAAATACTAATTGAATCATTAGTTTGAATTTGGAAGCTTTATTTTAAAAGGTGAAAATTTAGGGATCAATTATGCCTAAATAAACAACTTGGCACTAGGCTTCCTAAAGCAAGCATATGATGGCTCTAATGAATTCTACTAAAGTCATATAACTCATCTTGAGTGTGATTTTGGAGGCAAGAAATTGATTTATAAGAGTTGTTTCATAAGGCATTCAAATGAGCCATATGTATACCTAAAACCCTAATTAACTTGAATAAGGCTAAAGTCAGAGTGATTATAGTTCCATTATTAATTTTGTGCTTTATTTGATATGGCTAGGCCAATCAAGTGAATTTACATTCAAGTGTAGGTGTAAGGTCATAGGATAGGAAAGGAGAAACTAAAGGGAACTGATTGAAATATTATGTCAAGAGAGTTTTTTCTTTATTCTTTTGTATGTATGCTTGGTTTGCTTGAGTATCTTGGATCACTTGTATGTATTGTTTACAAATTATGTATTATTGATTACTTGATAGTCATATGCAATTGCATGATATTTAATTGCATTTGGAATTGGTTCAGCTCTTAATGGATGAAGTTATATCAAAAGTTCCTTAAAATGTGTGAAGTAAGGCCAAAAGTCCCTAAATGTAGGTAAGGCCAAGCCAAAAGTCCCTAATTATAAGTGAGGCCAAGTCAAAACTCCCTAAAGGAGATGAGACTAAGCCAAAAGTTCCTAATTATAAGGTAAACTTAGACCAAAAGTCTCAAGAGTATGACATTGCTTTTGTTGAAGCCATGAGATCCTTAATGTATGAATATGAATTATATATGGTTGTATGACATCCATTTTTACATTCTTTGATCTTAAGTGAACCATATATGCATGTTTGAATGTTGGATTAGCTATTGAAATTTTTTGAATTTCACTTTTTCTCTATTCCTACTAACCATGGTTAGATGGCTCTTAAAGAAGCAAAAATGAGAAACAAGAAGCTTAAGAAGAGCTACTTTAACAATAGATTATATTTTAAAGCATACTCTTACATATATGATTATGTATTTATATATTTTGATGTATGATCATGCTAACAAGTTTAAAAGTACTAGATTTCAATATAGAGACAATTTATGGGTTGTAACATGTAATATTATGGAATTTAGAACCTTGAGTTCTTAGAATTTTATATGAAATTTTGTAAGTGGAAAGGTCATTTTGAGTTGCGTGGCATTTGTGACATGTTGAACCAGCCATGCATGTTGCATTTGTCATTTCCAATGTGCCCAAGAGAAAAAAAAAAAGATATTTTAAAGCTTATTTAGTATTAATTAGAACCAAAATTTTGTCCATTTCAGTTATAAAATGTCCATCTACCATTAACAAACCAAATAACGAAGTATTAGGCTAAAATTTGGCAAGCAATTAGAATATTTTATGAATTTTTTAAGCTGGCTGAAGTATGTAGAATTATGTAATAAGTATATTTAGTGCAGTCTTGGATTTATAGGTTTTTTAAGGACCAAATGGACTTAGTTTGACCTAAAATTTCTAAAATAGATAGCACTCATCACAAACTTTTTTAGGACACCTAATTTGCATTAATCAAAATTGTGTAGCTTAAATTATGAATTTTTAAAGTTTATTTCCTATTATATGTTATAAGAGTCAAAATATGCATATGGCCAAATAAACGAAATTCATGCTTCTTCTTGTGATATCTTAAGCATAACAAATTAGTTTATCAAGAATATGAGGAATGAAAGGATAAAAATCTTTGTCGTGTAAGAATTGTGTTATTGATGTAACACCTTCACTATTTAGTTCTACTATAGCTATTATTTTTCAAAAGAGAATCCATTTACTCATGCAAGTAAACTACTAAATTTAAATTTTTCAAAATATAATCACTTATCTTTTCCATAATTCCATGTCATTCCATTTTAGGAGATAATGTGTTGGTAATTCTTTATTACCAATTACCTTAACCAATAGAAACTAAAAATTTACATTACATTTTGAGGAAAATATGATAGATTTTTCCTTATAAAGTCAGCTATTCAAACTAATTAAGTGGTCATATTTCACCTCAGAACTCACAGACATAAAAAATACAAATAATAATAATATCAAATAACACTATCTACACATGCATCGTCAACTAGTTCTAAACAACTTAAACTGAAGTTACATCACTATTAACATCATCTTAGTCCATATAATATAATACTAAGGAAGTAGAACTTAACACATACATTCATTGTAATGTTACAACAAAATCATATACATATAACATCCATAATGTTTTGCTAATTCCAACATCATTATGTATCTTTTCCTTTGCTAGCATTGGTACTTCCACTTAGCATTGGTTAATGGGAAGAATAGAGATAGGGGTGAGATTCAAAAGAATCTCAATAGCTATATTCAAATCACCAAAATATACATGATATAGTTAAGTAAGAACAATGCAAGTATACATGATTATAGAAAATTAATATAAATGCTTTACATGTTTACAATATATTCTATCATGGCCACGGATCTCAACTTAGCTTAGGTTTTTCTCTTGAGCTTGGGAAAATTATTACATTTGTTCCTATTGCCCTTCTTTATCTTTTAGCCTTAACTCATTAAATATAACATACAAAACATAACATATAACTGATGCAATGCAATATGGCATGTACTATGATAAACAACCAATACAATATAATACATATCAAACTCAAACAAGTTCACATGCAACTAGATAAAGAAGAATAAGCTACCTTGAATAGGTGAAAGGAAGCCAATAAAGCCCCTAACCTTCCTATTCTTTTTCTTACTCTATTTTCTTTTCTTTTTTAGCTTTACACCTATAATAGAACAAAGCCTTACTGGCTTGTCCTAACAATATCACATGAACATAACATCAACGTATAAAACTCATAACAACTTCTCTTAAACTTTTTTTTACTTTTAACTATGCTTTAGGCCATTAAAAGTATACTTAGAAGTCTCTTTTGCACATTTCCAAGATGCAAGCCTATTAGGTGCCAATTATATCATCTAAAATGCTTACCTTTTTACCATATTCAAGGGTCTAACCATAGGAAATTCCTTTTGAGTCATACTTCCTATAATTAGTCTTTCACTTAGGCTTTAGGTTAGGGATTTTACCAAGAGTGGATTCTAGGCAAACTTATGCTTCTAGAATTTATAATTTAAGTCACAAATTCTATATTTACTATTCATATAGTTATTGACACTATTTATTTGGTATTTTTCACTTTTGATATATTAGAACCCATTATGTAACCTTAAGTCTCAAGGGGTAATTTCTAAAATTTAACTTCTAAACTTCAAATTCTTATCATATATAATCTAAATGAACTCATTAGAATTTATTAGACCCATTATAAACTTGTTTAAACCAACCTATTACCATTTAATCTCAAAATGCCCTTTCTTGAACCTTAAAAATTTAACTTTCAAAATATAAATTCTAAATTCAAACTAATGCTTTCATTATTGTTCTTACATCATTTTAAGACTATTTATATCACTAAAATCAATTGAACAACTTCTTAGACCCCTTAAATTTATCATGGCTAAATATCTACCATATAAACCCTAACTTGGAGATTTCAAAGATTCATTTAATTCTAGGTTAAGATTCTTATTCCTTGCATCATAAACATCTAAATACACTAATTAGGAACTAAAAATAACTAGTTTCCCATTTATCTAGCCTTGGACAAAAATCAAATTTAACATGAATTATCTTGCTTTCTTTCATAATTTAAAGGAAAGCAATGATAGATATGAATTTCTTACATGTTAAAATCCCTGAATTCATCAAGAACACTTAAAGAAAAACTCTCTTCCTCACTTTCTCTCCTATAGCTGAACCATTAAGGCTAAGAATCACTAAGTTTTGCAAGTGTTTCAGTTAGAAACTTACCTCAATGCAAAATACTTTTCATGTAGACTAATTTCCACCAAATAATTCTTGAAAGGACCTTCTTTTTGCCTTGGGTCAAATATGAATTTCAAGTTTTTATGAAAAGAAAACCACCATTAAAAAGTTGAAAGTAGAAACTTTTTTAACTAATATGAGATAAAATAGGACCATTTACTTACCTAAATTGAAATTTGAAATCCTACTCTCTCCTCCCTCAAGCATGATGCCACTAAAGCTTCTAAAATTTGAAAATGAAAGCTTAGAGAAGATGGCAAGATGTGGCTTTCATAAGAAGCCTCATTTATAAATTTTTTTAAATGACTATTTTGCCTCTACTTGAAAAATCACTCTATTTGGACATATGTTTCAGGTTTTTCAAGATCTGAATGCTCCCTACATAATTTTGGGTAATCTTTCACATAAAAATATTATTTTTTTTGGGTTTAAATGGCTTACAATAGTGAAAAATAGCTCTAAGTAAAGTCTCAACACTATCTGAATCTTTTAGTATACTAAAAGGGTTTTTATTGATTCTAACTGTCCCTATGGTCCTAAAAATCTTAGTGAATTTAATTTTGGCATTTAAAATTCTTTTCTTTGAATTTCTAAAATTTTGCTCAAATTTAAGATTATGCCACTAATATACCATTTTACTCTTTAGCCATTTTAACTCTGTTTTCTTTTTTGTAAGTGATTTCATAATCTCATTTCTTGATGT
Organism: Erythrophleum fordii; assembly: GCA_032878935.1. NCBI lineage: Eukaryota > Viridiplantae > Streptophyta > Magnoliopsida > Fabales > Fabaceae > Erythrophleum > Erythrophleum fordii. The sequence goes on along the minus strand of JAVQMF010000054.1, from coordinate 20,639,203 downwards.
CTTAATTAATATTTTAATTTTATTTGACCTCAATTTAATTTACTTTATGGTCATCTTTTATTAATATACTAATCCTAATTCGATTAAAAAATCGAATGTTACAATTGAGGCTTTCAATAACAGAAAATGCCACTGCCAAAAGTATAAATATGATTAATTACAATCAAAAGGTGAATTTTGCATGAGCTATAGGCATAATTTTTTATGGTATTACACTTAACCTCTCTTTTTGGTTAAAAAAAATCAAAAAATAAAAAGATGAAGGTGGCACGTGCCTGGGGTGGGCCTCTTTAAGTGATGATGATAACTTTGTTGGCTCCTTTTAACTTTCCTTTTTTTGTTAGTATGATGTTCAACCCAAAAAGAGGTAGGGTGGCCTCTATGTGTCACCCTTGTGCTTGGCCTTTAAAGGTTATCTTTAATATTTGAAAATCTTCAGCTTTTCTTTATAATTGCAACATTGCCACTACTAATAGGTTACTCTAAATCATCATATTTCTCTCAATTCATATCCAAATTAAACAAATTTTATATTATTGGAAAGCTTGCAAATAAATTTTTCCAATGATACTTGGGTTGCATAGAGATACAATCTATAGAGAGAGAAAAAGCCCTTGAAATATGTCTATTTGGTCATCTTTTAAAAAAATCCAGATTTGAACCCTTACCTTGAAATGCTCATATCTCACTTATCTTAAATCTAATTGACATGTTTTTAATGTCCTTTGAAAGCTCTCTGAACAAGATTTCTAGTCATAAGGCTTGCATCCTAATGTGCAATGTGTGAAGAATCACTAATGTCAAAAGGTGGTTGTTTAACTATGTTTAAAACTCAACTTTGAGTTTAAATTAATCACTAATGGAATCACAATTTTTTGCCATATTTATACCATAAGATTACTTATATATGGCTAACACTTAGGCTAAAATGAGCCCTAAAATTTTCTCTAAACATATCCATCATCAATAGCCTTTTGAGTCCCAAAAATAATAATATTGCAACATTTCATCTAAATAGAGCATCAAACACTTCACAGATAGATCAAGTAACACATATTTACCATGGGAAAAAAATCAATCAAGCCTTTAACTAAGCTCTGACACCATTGATAGAATTTCAAGAATTTTAGATAGAAAACTTACTTGCAACAAAAAATTCTTTCAATTGATTACACTACCAAGTTGATCTAGTCACAAATTTGGACCTTAATTCAAAAAAATATTATTCACAGTGAATTCACCAATTTGAGATTAAGAAGAAAGACTCAATGTATTTTCTTCTTCAAAGAGAGTTTTCTCTCTTCTTTCTTTCTGTTTTTCCTTTTTTTTTTAAGAGGGAAAAAGGATTTGCACACACTTGCACAATCAATTTATCTAATCCTCCTACTTATCAAGTAATTTGAATTTTGATTTTCAAAATTCAAAAGTAAAATTAATTTAAAGAGAAATAATCAATTAATTAATTCAAATAACAATTAATTAATTAAACTAATTTTCATCTAGGCCTTTTAATTAATGGATCAAGTCAACCAATCATGAGCTACTCAAAAAATCTACAGGAATGTAACACATGGTCTTTCTCCAATCGCTCTCTTTGACTCCAATCCAACATAGCCTATAATATTACCTTAATAGGAATGCGCATTTCATAGTTAAGCCAAGTATAATTACATACAAATGTGCGGGCTCCATTAAAAGCGGACTCCATACCCGGGATACAAAGGTAGTAGTCAAGTTCAATAATAGCTCCAGCGTTAAATAATTACATCTTGAAAAGATTATGTTAAAGAACTTACCACAGCTCACAATTCCAAATATACCCTTTCACAAATTTTATTATGCTAGAGCAACCAAGGTTACTAATAGATGCATTAATCTAAAATTTTTTAATTCAGAATAGGAAGAAGAAAGGAGAGTAATTGCATTTCCCCCTAAATGAAAGGCGAGAGAACTATTCAATAGTGATATGCAGTTAGACTACTATAGCTTTCGCTTCAAGCAAGCAACAAAGTTTCTCTTCGAAGAGAAATCAAAAAACGGAAGATGAATGTTCGTCAATAAGAATTGAGCTGTTTCAATTTCAATGATCCTCTGGGCACCAGGAATTAAGCCCCTAATCAGTGATGAAAGTAGTTTTCTTATTGAAAAAAAATTCAACGCCAGAAATAGCTCTCACCCTGCGTAAAATCTGTCTGCACAGCTTTTTCAGCTTCACCCTGGATTCATCAGTCTTTTCTTCCTTAATTGAGCGATGCCTTTGTTTTTCTTGAGAACCAATACTAGCAAAATCCTCATCATCACTATCATTATATAAGGTCTTTTTACCCTCAAAGTAGCTGCCAGCAACTTTCTTGGGCCTGTCCTTGATGCCCAGTCCATTCTTTCCAGTTGTGGATTTGCCTCCAATCAGTTATTACAATCTTTATGTTTAGCAGCATAATTCGTATCAGAACTTAACACTAAGAATTAAGTTATCAGTCAAGCCTCGCCAGCGACAACACTTTATATAACTAACATTATATATGAACATACTGTCATTATACAGTTTAATAATAATAATACAACATATAGCAAGTAAGCAAATCAGTTGAGAAGATAAACTTCCTACGATCATCTTTAATAAGCTCAGCAACTATGATAGAGAAGAAACACGCATTGAAACCATAAAAAATGTTCAAAAAGCAATCACTTACCGCTCTCTTCTGGACAGTCAACCTACGGATAGATGGACAGCAGCAGCTGTAGCAACCACTCGTATCTTAGAAAATAAAATTTATAAAGTTTGAGCTCTCTATTACCTCTTATATACATCAACATATTCATCTGTTTCATCTACAATCTCCTAGTGCATTGTTGAAGAGATTATAATCACTCTTGCGAGGGAAAAAAGGATGACTACAGGAGGGTATGAAAGAAAAGAAATGTGAAAGGACTATAAGTTACCTACAGAAGTTCTTCAAATACATCTTCCAACGTGATAATGCCTATCACTTCATCGTTGGTGATCTCTATTTTGATCTCATCCTGAGTTGAAGAAGATTTGGATGAAGACTTTAGAGGTCGAAGCTTTGGTCCACCGTGCTCCTATCGCAGCATAAGAACTGGTTAGTATAGCAATCCCAAGACCAGGAAATTGCGAAACAACGGGAAAAATGAAAAACAGCAAGAACTCACTATCGTCTTCCGAGCTGAGGCATTAGATGACGACGGAGACGCCGGAGACGAAGAAGGCCTCATCCCCGTTGTTGCTACGCTTGTTCTCATCGGAGAAGTTGAAGCTTGCTGTCGAAATTGCTCTCCCATTATTCCACCATTTGAAGCCCAACATGATTTAAAAAAAAAAAAAGTAAATTTGAATTCAAACTCAGAAGGGTTCTTCATGAAGATTAGTTGAGTTATTGGTCAGATGTGGTTGCATGAATCAAAAGAATATTGAGCAGCATAATCTTTTTTTTCTTGGGTCATATCTGAGGACAGCATTAATTTGGGCGAGTGTGAATCATACTTGCTAGAGCAGGATTTGGTTAGTAACTGATGCAAGAAACCTCAAAATGGGGTTCAAAATCGAAAATTTTATTTCGATTTTATTATGTTTTTAATATATATTTCCTTTCAATGAAAAATTAATACTGGAGGAGTCATTCCAGATCGGCTGTATTAATTGTTTCTGGTCAAACTCCTTTATAAATATATATATATATATATATATAATAGTTTTGATATAGATAATATTTTTGGAGCAAGTTATAAGACATAAAGATATTTATTGGTCTAAGTAACCTCTTTACACCCTCAATACCCATTAGACACATAAGGAAAACATAGTGTAAAGTACACTAGCCATGAACTCAAAAGTGCACAAATATGTAAATTTATAGATGATTTTATATATAAATTTGCAAGTATAAAAATAGAAAGAAAATGTTTATAGAGAATAAAATGTATGACAAATTTTTTGCATACTTTTATATTAAAAAAGTAATAAAAAATAAATACTGCTAATTAAAGATAATAAATATTACAAAAAAAGATTATCTTTCTTTACCCCTCAATTTCCACTGAGCAACCAAATGACCCCTTAGAAAATTACTTACATCAAATGGACAATTTCAAAGATTAATGTTTTAGAAATAAAAGTAAGAAAAATATCATGTGAATTTTAGAAACCCAGAGTGTACTTTAACCTTTTATTTTTTTAATCAAATGTATTTGTTTATATAATTTATTATTCCTCCTTCTTTCACAAATGACATAGGTCTTATTTATAGAATTATAAATGGAGAGTCTTCCATGGTCACTACCTAGATAATTCGATTCTATTCTCATCCAAAGAAAACAAATCGTCATGATGAGGAGGATGATAAACCTAGAGCAAACCCTTAGGTAGGTTTTTGAAATCCAGGGCCTAGAAACTCAGAAGGCCTAGAGGAAAGGCTAATTGTCTTGGTATACCAAAGTAAGAGTTCTCGTAATCATAATTAGAAGATTCATAAAAAATTTTATGAACTTTGCCATCAAAGTATCAAGCTTATACTCGAAAAGTTGCTTTGTTATTGTAAATCTTATATGTTCTTATTGTACACCTTCCCCCCCCCTTAAGTAATAGTTCATTTGGTACGATTTTGCTTTTAGACCTTAATACCCTAGGAAAAGATGAGTTATCTATCTAAACTACAAAATTATAAGGGCTAAAATAGATATTGAATTTTCTAATTCCTTTTTTAACAGTTAGAATCTCTTTGTAAATGGCATGATAATGCTTTTCAACGTCCTTGAGTTGTCCGCTTACATGTCAATAGCAATCATGTCTCCTTTCATCTTCCTTGATGAGAATAGATCCCTAATAGTTATCACTAGTATTAATATGAAGTATCATTTTCCTTTTGTCAAGAATCTTTAAAAATAAAGGATTTTGTGTTATCCTCCTAAGGTGTTTTATAGTTGTTGTTTGCTTAGATCCCTAAGGTGGAAAGTATTTCTTTTTCAAGAGCTTAGATAGCTAGCTAGCATGATTTGAAGCATGCGGGATAAAGTTTCTGACAAAATTGACTATTCTGATAAACTATTGTATCTACTTAGATGTGAGATTCTCATGTAGAAACTTGAAAAGTTCTTAAGTAGTATCTGCCTGAATAATAATATCCATTAGTTATCTGCATGCCAAGGAATCAAGTTAGACTTGCTCCAATTTGTTCTTTCAAGCTAAGAGCATGATCCTGTACTGTTTAATAATATCCAAAAATTGTTGAATGAGCCTTTTATAATCTTCTTCATTCTTAGAGAGAAGAAGAATGTCATTAATATAGATAAGAGTACTTTGGAGAATAGGCTCATAAATCTTTGTCATTGCTTTTTGGAAGAGAAATGGTGTAACTTTCAGACTGAATAGCATGATAGTCCACTGGTACTAAGCATTAGAAATGGAAAATGTTGTTTTATATTTTTCTAAAGGATCAATACCCAATTGCTAAAATCTAGTTTTAAGATCAAATTTTGAAAAAGCTTTAGCTTCTTTGAGTAGGGATGTTTGTGTACTAATCTTTGGAAGAGAAAATTTGTCATCTTGAAGAAATGTATTGAGAGATTTATAATTAATGACTAATATTTTCTTTCCTTTTTCTTAATTTTAATCTTTTTTCAATATAATAAACTTCACAAGTCCAATATAATTTGGCTAGCTTTATGAGACCTTGTTTGAATAAAAAAGCACACTCTTCTCTAACAAGCATAAGGTCTTAAGGATTCATTTCAAGATGTGATGTTTTGTCAGATTTATATCTTCATTTCTTTTAAAAGGAAGCTGAATATACAAATCTTCACTATTCCAAAGTGGAGAAGGATGGCTAAATTGACCATAACTTTCAAGATAGAGCTTCATAAGCTAGTCCCTAATTTTTTCATAACTTTAAGGAACTCGTTGAAGCTTAAATAGTTTTAGAATGATTGTTTAGCCTTAAAAGATTGTTTGAATCTGATTCCTCTAAGAAGGGTCTATAACTAGTTTGCTTGATAATAAATGTAATATCCGATTTTTTGAAAACAAGAGAAAATGCGAGAAACGTAACGTATAGTTTCTCTGTAAATGAATGAACTTCACCAAATACAAAAGCAAATCCCCCAAAATGACTTAGTTAAGGTCCCAAAAAAATTTGGAAGCATTCTAGACTCCTAAAAATGAGAATCCCAGGTTCAGACACAAAGAAAAATGAAGCTAGAATAAAGAAATGAAATATAACGAAAAGTTGACGAAATATAAAGACATTTTCATCATTTTGAGCAAATTTTGGAATTCTTACAGGAGGGCTTTTTCAATGAAAGTTTTGAGTTCTCTAGGGTTCTTAGAAGCCTTTAAAACCATGGAAAGCCCTAGGACAACTAAAGCCCCTTCCGGTGGACGTTTTCCAACGTCAGTTAACCTAAATTTTGACCAGTTCATTCAGAAAAGTTTTAAATCCAATTTGGATGAAACCAAAGGCATTTCATAAATTAGAGGACCTAGATTTTATGATAGAAAATATGGTTCTAAAAAAGGAGTTAAAATGAGCTTAATGGAGCAAACAGGTACATAGGGGTAAAATAGTCATTTTGAAAAATTGTAAAAAAGGCTTCTTAATTAAGATTACACCTCATCACCTTCTCCAAACTTCCATTTGTAGAAAAATGGGCAACAATGGTGTGACATTAAGAAGGGAGAGAAAGAAGAAGTTTAAATTTTCGTTTCAGTAAGTAAACGGCCCAATTTCATCCTGCGCTAGTTAGTAAAGTTGTTCCTCTCTCTAAGAGCTCTCTAATGATGGTTTTCTTTTTTTGAAAACTTGAAGATTCAGGTCTAACCCAAGCTAAAAAGAAACTATTTTCAAGAAATCAATCGATGAAAAATAATCTACACAAAGAGAGCTTTATTTTAAAGTAAGACTTCACTTGAAACACTTACAAAATCTTGTGTTTCCAATCCATTTAAGCTTCAATCTAGAGAGAGAAGGTGAGAAGGAGGATTTTTCTTTATGTGTTCTTGATGAAACCAAAGGTTATGGAGTGTGAAGATTAAGAATATACAACTAGAATTGAAAAGGGAGCTTTATAACGCAAGTTATGGAATTTAGGGTTTTGATTGCACCTTGAACTCTAGCCATATTTTATGATACTTAAGTGTTCATATGAGTTCTTAAGATACCAAGAGAGCTATCTATATGATTTTCCCATGAAAGGAAGCAAAGAACTCCAAGGATGCCAAGAAGAGTATATGCTTTAGCTTAGAGTAGAAATGGCACCTAGGGGTAGTTTTAATTTGTTCTAAACTTATTTTTTGAGTCATGTATGATGGAAGAGTATGAGAGGAAGTCTTGGAAAAATTTTAGAAATCATAGAAAGTGAGATGACATTGTTTGTTTCATATTATGGCTTAAAGAAGTAACGCCTAACTAGACTCCTTGATTTAATTATGTGATGACTCCAAGAGTTTTAAATAAAGTCAAGAATCATAAATGAATTAATAAAATAAAGCTAAGATGATGTTTTTTTTAGGTTGCTTCATTAAGTGCATTATGAAACTGTAAGAGAGCCTTATAAGTCACTTAGCTTTTCTAGTGAATGTGTGGCCTTAGAATGTAACTCAATAGTATAATCAGCTTTCATATGATGTGTCTAGGGCAAGAGAAATGATCTCCACCTTCTTAGGTGTGTGAGGTCAAGGGAGAAGACTCAAGGCTTAAGGAAAAAGTGTACAAATGCAAGCAAGATAGCTCACTCCTCCTTCTCTCATGCATGAATGTATGCTTGGCTTATCTTTGAATGTGTGTATATGTGTTTTAAGCCATGAAAAGTGTTTTAGCATGATTTCATATGCCACGGTGCCATGATGATCTATTATATTTTTAAATGATATATTTGTTATGTTTACTTGGATTTGCTTGAGTGTAGTAAAGTCAAGAACCCTTAGCCATAGTGAGGATGACCTAAAAACTCTTAGACTTGGTTGAGACAAAGTAAAGAGTCTCCCAAAAATAAGGTTAGCTCCCAAGAGTAAAGTTGAGTCCAAAACCCTCTTAAAGAATAGATGAGGCAAGTCCAAAATCCACAAGTGAATGGGTGAGGCTAATCCATATACTTGGCAAGCCTATGTATATTATGTATGACTTGCTCAAATGTTAAAAATATTTCTTGAATGATTACACAGTATGGAAATATATATATAAGTGAAAGTGGAATGGCCAAATTGAGATGCATGAGATTTGAAACCACTTGGGCAATTCATACAAGTCATATTCATGCTTTTAAACTTGCCCAAGAGATGTCAAACACTAAGGGAAGTCATTTAGACACATTTAATCCTTAATATGAACCAAAATTGACCATATTGGAAACCAATACCACTTTTTGTCTAAATGAACTCCTCTTGATATGAGATTTGGCATGTATTTAAATTTTTTTAAGAGCTTTTTGGGAAGCTAGCAGAATTTTTAGAGGTCTATAGAATATTTGATGAATTTTCAAAGTAAGGAAAAATTCAGAAATTGGTTCAAGGTACTATTCACTTAGGTCAGAAAATAAGTTTTATCACTCATGGGACAAATAATGTCCAATTGACATGAAATTTTATAAGGAGAAATTAAAATTTTCTTATGACTTTTGCCAACTAGAAGCACCTCATTTGGATTTCTATAAAGGGAGATACAAATTTTTGAAATTTCTGTCTAGCATCAGGCATCCAGACTAACCTCGGTTACTATTTGATTGGTTTTTGAGTCCTGGACGTGCCTAAACTGGTCTAAAGTCATTTTTCTCCTCTAGCTAATATCTGTAGCTTTTGAGATTGGTATCATTTGCATGAATTGAATTTTTGTAAAATTAATTAAACATTTTTGAAAGTTATAATAGAAACCTATATCAGTACTAGTAGCCAGTCAAACCTCTACACATTATTGAATGTTAAACGTCTTCTGTGTTATGTTTCATGACCTGGACATATTTTTACCATAAAGTAACATCTGTAGCTTTCTAGAATGGTAAATAATTTATGATTTCTATTTTTCTAGAATTAGTTATGATTTTCCAAAATTTGTAATAGAAAGTGGGAATTTCTGGCCGAGGCTACATCATGAAATTTTGTGTTTCTCTTGCCTTGCATGAGTTCTAGGCCACTTTTGGTAATGGATTTAAGTTGTATCTATGTAATTAAATATGAAAATTTGATACATGAGTCCATATGACCCATAGGACTTCGAAGAAAAAATTTTACCTGTGACAAAGTGTATGTACATTCATTATTCTCATGCTACTTTTCTTGCTTCATTATGAAGTGTATAGAATAAGACCTAAAAATGACATGAGGCAAGCTAGATAAATATGGTGTTACATTTATTGGTATCAGAATAAAGTTCTAGGCTCTCAGGTTGGATTTGGCTTAAAGATGTGGTAACAAGGCTATGTAAAGGTTTGTATAGTTATGTAAAGCCTTATATGAGACATTTTGGGTGTGTGAAGATAGTTTGTGGCTATGTTTATGATAAGTGAGTTATAGAATGGTCTTAGAGTAGTTAGTAGATATCAGGAAAGGCTAGCTTTTAGAATAGCTTAAGTAAAGCTAAGGGATCCGATGGCTAAAGTTCTATGAGATATGATAGCTCACCAGGATCAATAGCAAGCCCTAGGTATGGATTATGAGAAATGATCTTGTTGATATGAAAAGGCTTGCTAGAGAGAGTACATGAGGCCTAATTCTCCCTGGTAGTCATACTCATATCATTTCGAGATGTCCTGCTTAATACAGAGATAAGTAGTGATGTAGCACAGTATGAGATAAGACTACGGCAACATAGGATTAATTTAGTAGGGAAATGAGAAAAAAGAGTTACCCCTTAGCCACAGCACCCAAATGTCTAGATAAGTTTCAGAACCCAAAAGGCTAATTACCTCAAGCTAGAGGTTTGAGTTACAAGTTACACCCCCTAGAGCCTAATAGCCCAGAGGTGACATGAAGTAAGAGGTAGCTTGATGAAGTGCTAGATATAGAGGCAATAAGGCTCGAGTTGATAGCTAAAGATGAAATTCCAACTCATGAAAAAGTAAGTTAATCAGAGGCCATTAGCCACAGTCAATTAACTGTTTAGCCACGACCAATTATTCCAGGAAACAGCGAGGCAATCTAGAGGATTCCTCGTCGTGGCCAATTAAGAAGTTAATCGCAGCCAATACTTAGACAAGAAATTAGGGTAAACCCAAGGCTAATTAGCCGCAATAAATGATGTGTTAGCCACGGTGAATGGTAGTATGAATGCCTTGTTGGTCATATTCAAGCCAACTTGAGGAATAAATTGATAAGGGATCAGACGATGCATAGAAAATGGGAACCCCTAGTATAAGTAGAGAAAAAATGAATAGTTACGGAAGATTAGTAAGAAATCAATGGGCTTAGCAGATAAGATTGAGAAAGAACTCAATGTTAAAAAGTGTTAAACACAGGAATAATATGATTGTTGAGAACTACCTTTAAGGCATTGACTTCAACCTAAGATGCTACCCTATAAGGCACTGAACAACGAAATGTTAATATAGCCTTAAAATTTATGTAAGATAAGGCTACCAGTAGTGAGGCATATAGTGAGTGGCCTAGAAAGGTTTCCCTCATAGGTAACACCTAGAGGTGAGTATGATTAGCCCAGTTACAAAGGCTTAGAAGAGAATGAGGATAGTTTAGAAAGCACTAAGTTATTGTAAGCTACATGTCTGACGAGATAGGTAGCTCAGGTTAAGTATAAGTTGAAACCTATAGGAAGTGACTAGTAGCATCGTCCAGGTGAGATGTATAAAAGGAGAAAATAATTTAACCAGAGACTCAGTGAAAGTTCTCCTTAGATCAAAAAAGGAAAGATAAGATATTCTACATTGGGGAGACCACTCTATAGTGATTAGTAAATTCCCCTAGATAAACCCCCTGAATTGTAAGAGTACAGTGATAAGAGAAGTGAGAAAAGGCTGAGAAACTAGCCACAGAAGAGATGCCCTCGCTTTAGTAATGACTAAATAAGTAGACTGAGTCCAAAAAAGTAAACATATAGGGGTTTGATAGTTAGTTAGATGAGCTTCATAATATGAGAATGATTTAAGTTTAAGGTATATAAGTGATTAGAGTACCCAGTAGAGTATAAGTTTTCAATAAGGTAAAGTCCAAACATTGAAAGTATTTATCCTGGATTAGGTTAGTAAAACCCTAAAATTAGTATACTGTGCTCTTGGAGATGAAGCTAAAGAGGCTAAATAGAGAGAAAGTCTAGCTCTAATCCAAACGTAGAAATGAGCAAAGACAAACAGTTAGTACCTTAGTACCCTCAAGGAAACTCGAGGGAGCTAGAGACCACCTAAGACGATGAGTCTTGTATTATGCATAAAAAGACTGTAAACCAAGAGCGCCATAGAATGAAATTCCTAGAGTTACAGATAATAGAAATTTTCTTACCGAGGGATGGTCTAGTTAAAAGTAAAGCAAGAGTATAGAAAAGTATACCCCTTTGATGTTACAGAGAGTAAACAAGTAGAAGAACCCCAGGAAAATGCAAGTGCTCTTGAGCGTAAAGAAACCCGAACTGGCAATAGAAATAGCCAGTAGTAACACATCCTTTTGCCTAAGTAAAAGGATAAGAAAGGTAAGAAAGGGAGAAGATATAATAGTGTTCAAGCTGAGGATATAATAGATTAAGAATAAATATCGAGTCGATATGCTTGAGTACTTAAGAAAGCACATTTGTCATTAGCATAAATGCCCTTTCTAGCATGATAATGCCTAAAGTAAAAGTAGTTAGGCAAAGTAAAGCGATCTCGGGATGAGGTAGAGAAAGAATCCTATTTTCTCCAAATATCCTATGAGAATATGGCAGATACAAGAATATTGTAGATTATTGAACTTGTAATATACTGGTGATATTAGTTTTGAGTTCAGTCATGAGGTGCCCGTATTTTAGTGTTTGATGTTATAGTTTGCTTGCAATAATGGTTACATGATATTGGGTCTGGCTAACCCAATAGTATTGTAACTTGAGTGCATAGCAAATGATGGCATCAATCATCACAGTGTCCCGATAATAGAAAGATATTCTAGTTAGTAAAATGACAAGATAAGTCAAAAAAGAAAGGTAAAGGGATTCCCGTAATATCAAAATAATGAGAAAAGCATGTAAAAAGGAATTTCTAGTAAAGAATAATAAAGAATGTTCAGATTCAGATAGCATGAGTTCAGTATGCATAGCCTGAGTCCTTTATAATATATGTAAATGAAATGAGAAGGGACCAATACATAGCCTTTCTCCTGCTAGAGATGTTAGCCATACTCAATGTGTGAGATGCACTAGTGCCAAGGCACTTAAAAGTAGAACATGGACATAGTTAGAAATTGCAGGATATGAGAGGAAAAGATAGTTGAGTACAACTAGAGTAAGAATAGAAAGCCCAAGTAAAAAAGGGGTTGAAGTGGGAATCTAAAGATCCCATCAAGAGTGATGAATGCAAATTAAAATGCTCCTGTGTAGTAGTATGACAAGATCCTAGAGAGTCAGATGACATAGAACCCACTTCACACGAAGAGTATGATGCACTTATAAGTTTAGCCTTAGTTATTAAGAACGATGGTTATCAGACTTAGTGAGCATGTGTTTTACTATCAGATATAGTAATCTTAAGCTTTGATGTCTTCCAGAGATAGATCACAGTAGATCCTAGCATAGTACAGTGGGTTGCAGTAAACCCTAATAGGGCTCTGAGAGGCCGCAGTAGACCCAGGGGTCACAGTAGATCCTATAGAGTTGCAAAGAGCCCTAGTCATAGCATGATAATTCTTTAGTAGGATGATAACCTGAGATAGTTTTTATAGAGCAGTTAGCCTCAAAGACCAGTACAGTTTTAGTTAGCTTTTATCTCAGAGACTAGAGATCTCCTAAGTCTGGTAGACCATTACCACAGAGATATGAAGGCTTTACTGAAATAGTTAGACCACTGACTAGATCTCTTGAGAGATGAGTATAGTGTATGGGATGAGGAAAGCAAGAAATTAGCTTTACAGAGCTAGAGCCAAATGAACCATTACCTAATAAATATTAGCCCTGATCAAGGGATAGAGAGATCCCTATATGCTAAACTATGTATTTAGAAAGGGGTTAGGTGTAGTTTCTAAATGAGGTAAGTGATACAGTATGCCTCCAGTAATCAAAATTGTAAGTATAGCTAGCATCCCACCAAAATTTAGCAATAGTCAGTGGTAGTTGCTCTTTGCTACCAGTACAAGGAACATATGTTAGGCCTATCATTGTTGAGATGAGGGACTACAAATTGCCCACCCTCAGGTGAGTAAAGAGAGTAAGAAAAGTCTCGGCCTAAAGAGACAGAGGTAATAGTAAATAGAGAAATTAGGATCATTAAAAGTGAAAACTCCTCAAAAGAGCTATAATCCCAATAAGCAGTTGAGATATGAGGCTTATGATAAAAAGAAATGTGAATTGTAATCATAAGATGAGCTAGTAAGAAGGAATGCAAAGATGAACAATGGACGATACATGTAAATAAGTAAGTAGATAGACAAAAACCTCCGATGGCTGTAATGATCAGAAAAAGATGGTGAGACTTTATGAGAAGCCATTAGGAGAGGATACAGGAGATTTGATACAAAATAAGTCACCTCCCGAGATATGTAAATGAGTCCACTGATGTTAACCCCTACAGACGAGTAGAAACTGATCAAATATAATTAGTAAGCTCTCCCAAGATAGGTCTCCAAAGTCAAAAATTTCTTTCCCTTATGAGAAAAACTGGCTAGTGCTCTGTAGTGATAGAGCCCCCATTAAGAGCTAGTAATAAAAATTCCCTGGCTAAGACAAACTCGAAAGAGTGAAATCGTTGAGAAAGCATATAGAGCCAGGAAGAAGGGAAAGAAACGAAGTAGTTAGCCAGAATATAAAAGAGTAAAAGAAAGTGTACCTCAAATTTTGAGGACAAAATTTATTTAAGAGAGGAGAAATGTAATATCTAATTTTCTAAAAATGAGAGAAAAAGCGAGAAACGTAACATACAGTTTCTCCATAAACGAACAAAATTCATCGGATACAAAAGCAAGTCCCCATAAATGACTTAGTTAAGGTCCCAAAAAATTTGGGAAGTATTCTAGACTCCTAACAATGAGAATCCTAAGCTCAAACGAAAAGAAAAATGGAGCTAGAATGAAGAAATGAAATGTAACGAAAAGTTAACAAAACGTAAGGGCATTTTTGTCATTTTGAGAAAATTTTAGAATTCCCATAATAAGGCTTTTTAAATGAAATTGTTTAGTTCTCCAAGGTTTTCAAAGGCCCTGAAAACCATGGGAAGTGTTAGGACAACTAAAGTCCCTCCGGTGGACATTTTTCAATGTCAGTTAACTCGAACTTTTAGGGAAGGTTTTTAATCCAATTTGAATGAAACCAAAAGTATTTTATGAATTAAAATTTTATGATGAAAAAGATAATCCTCAAAAAGGAGTTAAAATGAGCCTAATGGAGCAAACAAGTACGTATGGGCAAAATGGTCATTTTGAAAAATTATAAAAGAGGCTTCTTAAGTAAGATTACAACTCATCACCTTCTCTAAGCTTCCATTTGCAGAAAAATGGGGAGCAATGGTGTGACATTAAGAGGGGAGAGAGAGAAGAAGTTTAAACTTCCATTTAGGTAAGTAAACGGCCCCGTTTCATCCCGCGCCAATTAAAAAAGTTATTCTTCTTTCTAAGAGCTCTCTAATTGTAGTTTTCTTTTCTTGAAAACTTAAATATTCAGGTCTAACTTAAGCTAAAAAGGAACTCTTTTTGAGAAATCAATCGGTGAAAAATAATCTATGCGAAGATAGCTCTATTTTAAGGTAAGAATTCACTTGAAACACTTACAAAATCTTATGTTTCCAAGCCATTTAAGTTTCGGTCTTGAGAGAGAAAGTGAGGATAAGAGTTTTTCTTTATATGTTATTGATGGAACCAAAGGTTATGAAGTGTAAGGATTAAGAATATACAACTAGAATTGAAAAGGGAGCTTTAGAACGCAAGTTATGGAATTTAGGGTTTTGCTTACTCCTTGAACTCTACCATGAACCCTAGCCATATTTTATGATGTTTAAATGTTCATATGAGTTCTTAAGACACCAAAAGAGCTTCCTACATGATTCTCCCATCAAAGGAAGAAAAGAAACTCTAAGGATGCCAAGATTATATGCTTTGGCCTAGAGTGAAAATGGCACCTATGGGTAGTTTTAATTTGTTCTAAACTTATTTTTGAGTCATGTATGATTGGAGAGTATAAGAGGAAGCATGGAAAATTTTAAAAACCATAGAAAGTGAGATGGCCTTATATGTTTCATATTATGGCTTAAAGAAGCAACACCTAGGTAGGCTCTTTGATTTAATTGTGTGATGACTCCAAAGGGTTTAAATGGAGTCAAAAATCATAAATGAATTGATAGAATGGAGCCAAGATGAAGTTTTCTTAAATTTGTTTCATTAAGTGCATTATGAAACTATAAAAGAGCCTTATGAGTCACCTAGCTTTTCTAGTGAATGTGTGGCCTTAAAATGTAATTCAAGAGTATAATTAGCTTCCATATAATGTGTCTAGGCCAAGAGAAATGATCTCCACCTTCTTTGGTGTGTGAGGTCAAGGGAGAGGACTCAAGGCTTAAGGAAAAAGTATACAAATGCAAGTAAGATAGCTCACTCCTCCATCTCTTATGCATGAATATATGCTTGGCTTGTCTTTGAATGTGTGTATATATGTTTTAACCCATAAAAAGTGTTCTAGCATGATTTCATATACCATGGTGCCACAATAATCTATTATGTTTTCAAATGATGTTTGTTATGTTTGCTTGGGTTTGCTTGAGTGTGGTGAAGCCAAGAACCCTTAACCATGATGAAGATGAGTTAAAAACCTTTAAAATTAGTTAAGACAAAGTAAAGAGTCTCTCAAAAGTAAGGTTGACTCCTAAGAGTAAGGTTGAGTCCAAAAACCTCTTAAAGAATGGGTGAGGCAAGTCCAAAATCCACAAGTAAATAGGTGAGGCTAATCCACATACTTAGTAAGCCTATGTATACTATGTATGACTTACTCAAATGTTAAAAATGTTTCTTATTACACATGTCAATAAACCCATGTATGCATTTGTAAGGCTTGTTTTGCATCTTCTATGCATGATTGAAAGGGAGATGAGCTATTGGGATTCTTTGAATCTCATCCCCTCATCTCCAATGTTCTAACATGCTAGGTGAACCAAGAGAACAAGGAAATGGGAGCTAACCACTTGAGAGATGAAAATGTGACATCCAAATGTTTAAATTTTATTCCTTTAAGGCCATATAAATGGAAAATGTTGTAACCTATTATTGTATATGACCTATGACCTCTTGAGCATGTGTGATTATGCTATCATGTATAAATGAGAGCTAAGGTTATATGTATGGAAATGTGCATTTTGGACATGTAATGGCAAACTAGTATTATGGAAATATATATATATAAGTGGAAGTGAAATGGGCAAATTGAGATGCATGAGGTTTGAAACTATTTGTGTAATTTATACAAGTCATATTCATGCTTTTAAACTTGCTCAAGAGGTGTCAAACATTAAGAGAAGTCATTTGGACATATTTGGTCTCTAATATGGACCAAAATTGACCATATTAGAAACTTATACCACTTTTTATCTAAATAAACTCTTCTTGATCTGAGATTTGACATTATTTAAAGTTTTTTAAGAACTTTTTAGGAAGCTAAAGTGTAGAATTTTTGGAGGTTTATGGAATATTTGATAAATTTTCAAAGTTGAAAAAATTTCTAAAATTGGTTCAGGGTACTGTTCACTCAGGTCCGAAAATGAGTTCTTTCACTTAAAGGCAAATGATGTCCAATTGTCATGAAATTTTATAGAGAGAAACTAGACATTCTCAATGACTTGTGTCAACTAGTAGCACCTCATTTGGATGTTTAAAGAGGGAGATACAAATTTTTAAATTTTCTATCCAATATCAGGCATCTAGACTGACCTAGGTTAATGTTTGATTAGTTTTTGAGTACTAGACGTGCCTAAACTAGTTTGAAATTATTTTTTTCCTCTATCTCACATCTGTAGATTTATAGATTGGTATCATTTGTATGAATTGGATTTTTCTTGGAATTAATTGGGTATTTTCATAGCAGAAACTTGTATTAGTACTAGTAACCAGTTCGACCTCTGCATATTTTTTAATGTCAAAAATCTTCTGTGTTATGTTTCATGACTTGGACAAATTGTTAGCATAAAGTCAACATCTATAACTTTCCATAATGGTAAAGAATGCATGATTTCAATTTTTCTAGAATTAGTTATGATTTTTCAAAATTTATGACAAAAAGTGAGAATTTCTGGCTGAGGCTACATCATGAAATTTTGTATGTCTCTTGCCTTGCATGAGTTTTAGGCCACTTTTGGTAATGGATTTGAGTTGTATGTACATTCATTATTCTCATGCTGCCTTTCTTGCTTCATTATGAAGTGCATAGAATAAGACCTAAAAATGGCATGAGGCAAGCTAGATAAATATGGTGTTACAATAAACACCCATTCCTATAAGAATATCTTTACCATAAGGGATGCTTCCATGAACTTGTGTCCAAATAATGCAATTTGGATAAAAAAAACTTTATACAAATTTTCATTTTGGTAACGAGATTAACTTTAATGATTTTTCCATCTGCTGCACTAAAATATTCAGAATGTTTCTTCCAAGCTTTGAGGGGAAGAACATTAGGGTTCAGTAAGCTCTTTGAAGCTTTGATGTCCATATATGCAATGACCAAAATTAGCTTATAATATTTATTTTTGAGAACTTACATTTCTATATAGAACAGAGGTAGTTTTATCTTATTTATCTAGCTACAAGGTTAGATTGAATAGCTATATTGAAGAGATGCTTTGGAGTCTTTTGAGATACTGGAAACATTTGAATCTAAGGAAGGTCCAGGTGAAGATGTATTATAATTAACACCCTCTTGTTTTGAAAAGAGTCCTTCAATTTCTTTATCTTATTGAAGTGGAACACTAGCCTAAAGTTGCTAAAGAAGCTTAACATTTGTTTTCAACATATTACCACATTTCTTTGCAAAACATCCCTTTTTTCCATAAATATAACATTTGTCTTTTTGTCTGTATCAAGTGGTCCATTTTCTAAAAAATCTCACAAGCCTTTTATGCCTTTGCTTGAATTTCTTAGGAGATTTGAAGTAGGTTTTGTAGAAATGATTTCTTCTTGGTAGGCCAAGAACAATTGGTTTTATCATCACATTTGATTTGGAGGCATGACTTCTTGTAAACTCACTAAAGAGCTACTTTTCTTCCATTGTGGAGTTAAGCATTTTGTGCTATTTGCATAGCTTCTCAAGAGTAACAATGGCAAGCTCGTACATTTTATCCCATGAGATTTCTAACATATCTCTTTTGAGTGTTTGAATGGCTCTTAAAAGTTATGGTTGAAGTTCCTTAAGAAGTGAAGCTATAAAGGCATGTCTAATATTAAAATCATTGAATCCATTCAACATATAATATCTTTTTGCCATTTTTTAATAATGGGAATCAAAATCCTTTTGTTAAGATAGCAGCATTTTATCTTTAAATACCTTTGCCTTTTCTGTTTATCAATTAAGTGGAAGTCACCAATAAATTCTTTATGAATCATTTTAAGAATTCCATAAGCTCTTAGAAATTAAGTGGCTTGGATTTGTCTATATTCTTCTGGACTTTGAAACCATTCTTAAAAGTTCCTATCATTCTATAAGCATAATATGAAGAGTTATTCTCGATTTTGTCATCTAAAGATCAATCCATGTTCCGAACTCATAGAACTTATTTCTCCATTTTTTTATAGGTACATCATTAAATGTAAACCATAGTCTATTAGTGGGATGAGTTTAAGCTTAAGCTTGATATAGGGTAGTTTTCATGTAAAGATAATGTTCAATAAATTTATTTTCATTAACATGATCCATATTGGATGCTTTAACTTTAGCAAGATTAAGAGTGGCCATGTAAAGAGTTAATAGATAAGCAATTTAATCAGATTCATCAAAACTTATTTCTTTTAGACCAATTTTAAATGAGGCAAGCTATGTGCAAGAGCTATGGTGCTAAAATTTTTTAGCATCTTGGTCTTTAAGGTTTTTAGGATGAGTAGGTTGTTTATCTTTATTGTTTGATGGTAGTGACTGGGTCATTTTGTGGAAAATGGAGCTATTCATATTTTTAATGGCTTCATTGGTTGTTTTAGAGGTTTTGTCTATGACAGGAATGATTTATATTTCATCTTTATTTGTTAGAGTCTTTGAAGTGGTCTCAGAACTCTTAAGTGGAGAAAGTGCTTTTCTTGTTGAAGGTTAGAGAGGTTGGAAAGGTTTAAGATAATCTTTCACCATTTTGAGAACTTCATAGGTCATCTTAAAACATTTCTGGTAATCTACTTTAAGATGATAAAGGGAATATGAATAAGTCATATATGCAGATACAGGTGTATAGAGTAGTCTTTCCTAAGTCTCTTTCAATTTATCTAAGCTGTGATTTTAATCTTCTCATTTCTTGCTCTTTTTCAAAGAATGTTAGGCTTCTATATCCTTCTACAATAAATCTTTTTAATTCTGCATCTAACTGTGCAATCTATTGATGTAGTTGATGAAACAGTTGTTAGATCTGCATGAAAAGTCCATTAATTCAAGAAATGGCTTAAGTAGCTTGTCTTATCAAATTGTCAAGACAAGAATCTATCCTTTACAAGACTTAATTCTAAGTTGTAACATTATAGGTGTGCTAGTTAAACACTTCCTTTATTTAAGAAACTTGTATTAGTCCTTTATTAAAAGAAACTTCTATCAGAACAAAGAATGGCTTGTAAGTAACTTTTATTTTTAGATTGATTCTCCTTTCCATTGGTAGAAATTTTGCATCATAAGAGTGGAACAAAAAGGAAAACATCATACAAAGAATCGATTGTAATAACACTTGTGGTTTGATGAGAGGATCAAGCCCTAGAATAAGGTTATCATGACTTAATTCTTTTAGCAATTCATGGATGAATCTTGGTTTAGGCCTCAAATTTCTAATACCTACCTAGGGTTTTGTGTCATATCTAGCTTTATTTACCTTTACTTATACCAATTACATACATTAGCAACAAATTATACAACCATTCATATATTTCTAGTAGCAGATTTTGATCTATTGACATACCAATCATAACTATACAGATCAAATTTCAAATTTTTGTTCTTCACTCATAATCACCATAAGCAAGTTTGTTTTGGTCCACTTGACCATAAGATATACCTTAATTGCCTAAAGGAGTCTTATAGCCTGAATTGCTCACTTTTGCCATATTATATACCATAGTTTGAAAATTCATAACCTAGGTTACATAATTCTGATTTATGGAAATTAGATATCTACGAAAAACTTATAATATGAAATTTATACTATAAAAATTTCAAATAAAAATGAACTTGTTTAGCCCCTTAAAAACCATAAAAATAAAACCTACTTTAGTAGCTATAGTATTAGCTATTTTTACATTATTTTGCTAACTTTAAAAATTCATAAAATATTTTATGTAGATCAAAAAAATTTCACACTTAGCTTGTTAGAAAGCTCTATGAATTTTCTAATTACATGCCAAATTGCAGCTCCAAACTAAGGCATTTGGACCTTCAAGGAGATAGGTGCAATTTAAGACTCATTTGAACCAAATTTTAGTTCTAAAGTGGTTCAATTGGCTTCTAAATTACACTCTTCCACTTTGAGTAAATTTTAATGATCCTAAGCATCCATTTCATAAGAGTCATTACATGAGAAAAGGTTTGGATCAAAATATAACCCTTCAACACCCAACATTACATATATATCATATAGCTTGGCATATTCAAAATTATACATCAATAGCCCTATTCCACCACAAAATATTCACATGCTAAAGCTTGTACAAAAGTTTCCATTATAAAACTTTGTCATATACATCATAATTCATCAAACATATATATGTTTTCTAACCATCCAAATACATCATGAACATTACACATATTTATGTCATAAAATCCTTAACTACAACACTGTCTAGAGTGTAATTATTCTCTACTTCTTTTCCTTTGGTAAGAAAACCTGAAATGGTTAGTAAAAATATATGTGAGATTCTTGAGAGAATCTCAATAATTAATCTTAACCAAATTAATACATTTAAGAACACCATTAGAAAATGTAATGCATATAATGCAAGCATATGATTTATAGGCATCATGTAACTTAAACATAGCTTTTAGTAAAAAAACTCATTTCTCAACAAGCCATGGTATTAAAACAAATTAGTTAGGCTCAACTAAACTCATTTTTCGGTCAAGGAAAAGTTACTGTGCTTAATTCTCTACCATAAAGGGATAAAAGCTGTAACATAACTATTTCACACGTATAAAACTCATAATAGAAAACATATCAACCCATAACTCATGAATACATTAAGCAACTATATACAAGCATCTTAACTCATTCAAGTACTCAAATGCATGCAAGATAGGGAAATAAAACTACCTTATAGATTTGAAGACTTAAAACTACCACTAATCCATTTGTTAGTTCTCTTTTCCTTGGCTTTCTTTGACTTGGAACCCACAAATAGGTGAGCTTGGGCTAGCTTGGCTTACACATAGCAATTATAATGCAAATTAACTCATTTGGGTCCATTCTAAATCTTATTATTATTTCTATTAAAGCTTAATGCGCAACCTCAAGCTACTTTAGGTCCCTTAAGAGATAACTCTTGGTTGTCACTTTCTAGGCTCTAAACTCTCACTTGTTATGGGTTTTAGAATTCTAAAGGAACTCATTTGAATCATCATATGTTTGATTAAGTAAGTCTAAAGCTAATATGCTTTTTTAGACCTATTTAAACCTTACATTTTTAACTTTCAATTTATAGCTTATAAATTCAATCCAATGGCTCCATTTGTATTTATTCATCACATTTAGATCTCTTAAAACATTAGAATCTATCAAAGTACTTCTTAGGTACCATTTCTTACCCTAGGTTGAGACCATGCCATAAGGAGAAACTATAGGAGTTTTGCTCATTTCTCTTGAGATTTTGATACATGTGGAGGATTCTTAGCTCCTCTTTAGTTTAATTATGATCTCCTATAGTTGAAATATCCTCTCAAGGTTCCAAAACTCTTAAGGTATAATGAAAACCCTAATGACTCTATGTTGCCTGCTATAGCGTTTTACTTTATTTTCTTTATTTCATCTTATTCTCTATACTTCCAAACCCCTAATACTACCATGTTTCAGCCAAAATCATGTCCCCTTTATGCTCACCCTATGTTGGCCAAACCATAGAGGAGCTGGAAGAGCAAAGAAAAACATGTCTACATGATGTCATACCTTGTTTCAATGCTTATCAAGTGGAGAATATTATACTATCACTGGTTTCCTCAATTTCCCTCCTTTTGCCAAGTGACTAGCACACCAAAATGGTTTTTTTGGGAAACTAAAACCATCAATTAAGAGATTTTAAAGAGGAGAAGAACTTTTGTAATTGGTATGTCATGAAAAGTGCACAAATCCTTACCTAAATGGCCTTTTCTTCCTCCTTTTTTCTCCCTTTTCTTGGTGCATTTCTAAGACCTGAACCAAAGGTAGAATAGGTTGGTTATGAGGGTTGGATGGCATGGCTAAACCTATATGAAGGGAAAAGAGAACTTTTAAAATAACTACAAAACTTCCCATTACATCCCACAAGTTCAATTTCTTTGTTTGAACTCATTTTAATTCCTTTTTAAGAACCATCAGTTCCATATGAAAATTTAGGTTCTCTAGTTTATTAAAAACATTTAAATTTATAAGATTTAAAATAATCTGGAATAGCTTAATTAAAACTCTAGTTAACTGATGACTTAAATTGCATACTAGTAGGATTTTTACTATTTTGATAGTTCTTATGATTTTTAGGATATCTAAAAATCTTAGTAAGTTTAATTTTTTCATTTAAAACCTTTTCCCTTTGAATTTCTAAAATTTTGCTTGAAATTAAAATTTTTGTCATTGTCTTTTTGGTTTAGTCTATTTAGCCACTTTGACTCTAATTTTGGGTAATCTATGGTTTCATCACCTCATTTCTGGATGCTAATATTAACATTCTATCCCTACTTGATCTTATTTCATTTTATTTTGGAGTCCTCTTTTATTGTCTTACTAGTTTTAGTTTAGTTTTAAAAAGACTGAATGTTACATTTTGGGCTGAGCTTATCATCCTCATTAACATGACAATCTGTTTTCTTTTGATGAGAATAGAATCCTCATATAGATCATGATTTTTTCTTTCTTTAGTTTGTTGCTGCCATCGAATCTCAAGGTTTATACTCATTATCTTCTTGTCCTTCCCAACTATCCATATAACATCTATAGTCAAGGTCATATAGAAGGATCATAATCCCAAATAAAATTACCATTAATTTATGATACACAACTATATTTGCCATCAAGAAAGAAATAATATATTGAAATGATGCCTCTATTTTGTTATTATTCCACAACAGGTGTGATTATCAAGGATTAGCTAATTAGGGGTCTTTTAGGAATAGCTGTTAAAGTTCCCTCTTTTGTTTTGAGCATTTTAACGGTTGATTTATTAGTTCCATCTTTAAGCTTTTTAAATACAAGTGAAGTAGAGGTATAGAAAAGTTTTTAACTTCCATGAAATTCTTTCTCATGGTTGGTTATCCATTTAAAAGGTATAAGCTATAAAATTTCTCTTTAGGAATCCATTTAGGAATTTGAATAATGGTGGTATGGTCTAACTTGTCAAAAATCATGTATAACACATCATCAATTGTATTAGGAAACTAAAGATTTATAGCATGGTTTTGAACACGATAAATCATTTTGTGGTGCAAGGTGAATGGAATAGCACTCTAAATTTGTTATGCTCTAATGATCTAGATTTATAACTTGATCCAAGTTGGTAAGGTTGGATCTGAGAGTTTGATGTTAAAGTTAGGTACAATTGTTAAAATAGTACTACCTGTATTTTGAGTGACAAGAGTTATGCTTATTAAGATATTATAGAAAAAGGTGTAAGTGATGTTTAAGAAGGAGATTCTAGCATAAGCCAAAATTCCCTTTCTACCATGCAAAGTGAGTACTATTCAACTTGAGTTGATCTTAATCCATATTGATCCAATTTAGTACCTTGAACAATCTCTTTAACGAGGAACTTCGTGGTGTGATAATCTTTCTTATAGATTTGGCGATGGTTTAATTTTGATGATAAAGTTTATATGTGTTAAGGATGGGTGCTATTGTTTTAACATAAAACTTGAGTAATCTCTACAAGATCATAAATTTTATTGGAAATATGAGACATAAAAGAGGGAGGAATAGTTATAATAAAAGATAAAGAAGATGGCAATCTAACAGATTCAAAAGATTCTTCTATAGAAAACATGATGGAATAAGTTCCCTTTTACTTTCTTTCTTTCTTTCTTTCTTTTCTTCCTTCCAATTATCTTGAGCAGGTGTCAAAGCCTAACAAGAAAGATGTTAAGCTTCTCTAACAACTTCAGGTTAGTATTTCTTTTTAGCAAAATAAAGAAATTTAAGAACTCTTTTTATAACAAGAGAATGCAAATGACAATATAGTCTTCACCCTGTTTGCCTTAAAAATTTTAGACTCAAAACCTTCCTCAAATTCATATGATTCTAGTATCTTGGAAGACTCTATAGCATCTCTTTAATATAGCTATTTAGTCTAACCTTGTAGCTAGATAGAAAAGATAAAACCAAAAGCAAATATCTCAAGCCAAATTTGGTCATGGCATATATGGACACCGAAACTTCAAAAAGCTTGATGAACCCTGTCCTTCTTCCCTTTAAAGCTTAGAAGAAACATTTTGAAATACTTTAAAACAATGATGGAAAAATTTATATAGTTAATCTTATTACCAAAAAGAAAACTTGTATAAAATTTTTTTCTAAATTACATTGTTTAGATAAGAGTTCTTAAAGATACCCTTATAAGAATGAATGTTAATTGTCAAGCAAAATTGTTACATATCTTTGCTAGAGGAATCAAATTTAGACAATCTTTTAAGGCTTACACAAGCACTTCAAAACTATCTGAGCTTCAATAAATCTCTCAAGGTTATGAGGAGATTAGATACCAGCATATAGAACTTAATCCTGAGAGCCATGATCAATTTAACCATCCTTTTCCACTTTGGAAGAATGAAGGTTTTTATATTAAACTTTCTTGAAAAAGGAATAAGGATATAAATGACAAAGGCATCACATCTAAGAATGAATCCTTAAGATCTCATGTTTGCCAAAGAAAAATATGCTTTTTCTAATAAAACAATGTCTCATAGAACCAACCAAATCAAATTAGCCTTGTCAAGTTTTTTTACATTGAAAAGAGATCATATTTGAGAAGTGGAAAGAAAATATTAGTCATTGATTATAAGCTTCTTAAACATTTCTTCTAGATGACAAATTTCCACTTTCAAAGATTAGTTCACAAATAACCCTGCTCAAAGAAGCTAGAGTCTTTTTAAAATTTGATCTTAAGGCTGAATTTTAGCAATTAGGTATTGATCTTTTAGAAAGATACAAAACAATATTTTCTATTCCTAATACTCAATACCAATAGATTGTGATGCTATTCAATCTCAAAGTTGTACCATCTCTCTTTCAGGAAGCAATGACAAAGATTTAGAAAACATATTCTTCATAGCTCTCTCATCTATATTAATGATATTCTTCTTTTCTCCAAGAATGAAAAAGATCACAAAAGGCTCCTTTAATAATTCCTATATATCAATCGAAAGAGCTAGTTAAGCCAAGCTTAAGTTAAATTCCTTTGTATGTAGATAATCAATGGACATTATTATTGATGCTCACATATTGCCTAAGAACTTTTCAAGTTTCCTAAATGAGAACCTCACACCTAAGCAAATACAACAATTTCTTGGAATAGTCAATTTTGTTAGAGAATTTATCTCACATGCTTTAAATCACACTAGCTAGCTATGTAAGCTCTTGAAAAAGAAAAAGCCCTTATTTTAGGAATATGAACAAAGAACAACTATAAATCACCATAAGAGGATAACACAGAATCCTTTATTTTTAAATATTCCTAACAAAGAAAAATGATACTTAAGATTGATGCTAGTAATGATTATTAGGGAGTTATTCTTATCGAGGAAGATGAAGGGAGATGGTATTATTATGGACATGCAATGAACAATTTAAGAATTCTAAAAAGTATTATCATGCCATTTACAAAGAGATTATAGTTGTCAAAAAAGGAATTAAAAATTTTAATTTCAATCTTAGCCTTTACAACTTTGTAATTCAAATAGACAACTTATCTTTTTATTAGTATTATAGTCTAAAAGAAAGTCCCATGAGATAAATAGTTACTTAGATTGAAAGATTAATTTTTATGTTATAAATTTACAGTTCAACACATCAAGGGTCATTTAAATCTCATTACAGATTTCTTCAATCTAAGATAGTAAGCTTGATTACTACAAGGAAACCAATTCTTTTTATCCTCATGGCTCATCTCATCCTTAGCTACACCATCCACTATCCTCCCCCCCCCCCCCCCACAACATAACAATAAAAGGACTTCCTACCTTGCATAGAAAACCAACCACTCCAACTAAGGTTAAAAAAGTTGTTGAGAAATCCATCTTCTATTACCTTGATTGCTACCTTAAAGCCTCTTTCCATCTTGAATATCCTTCCTACTTCAATCCCTAAATTATATTCCTCATTCTTATCAAGATCCGAATCCTAGTTATTGATAAAACACTTTGATATTTATGGGCACTCACTACTCCTTATACTAGAGCCATTGAATTGCCTCTATTTCTAATCTATAACTTTCTTTGTCAACTAGAAAAAAAAAACTTCCAACCTATGGAGCCTCTTGGAATGGTTCTCACCATTTTCATCATGGCATGAATAAATACATAAAATAATCCTCCATAATAACCTTTAGAAGATACCATTAAAAGACCAACAAATTGCCAACATTTTCATCTTATATAGATTTTATTAGACTAAAAAGAATAACATGCTTTTCATAAGAAATTATGCTTACTAGTGGCACACCTTTTCTATTGGCCAAAACAAAAGTTCAAGCCCTTCAAGACTTAAAAACATTTCTTTGTGAGCTTAATAATTATAAAGAAAAGAAATATGTCTTTTACATCTTTCTTAGCATGTTTTAAAAAGAGTAATTCTAGAAGAGCCTAATATGCCAAATGTCAACTTGCCCAACATAAAAATATGGTCCAAGGCCCAAATAACAAGATTTTTCCTATAACACCATAATTCTTTAGCTCATCTCTCATTGTTTCTAGGTTTATTCCCATGGATTACATAGAGTTTTTCAAGAAAAACTATGAAAATAATCCATTTAATTGCATTACATCATGTATAGATTTTTCGTTCAGTGTCCCGTAGACCATATGGGTTCATCCATCTCATTTTTATATTTAATTACACAAATACAACTCAAATCCATCTCAAGAAGTGGCCTAGAATTCGTGCAAATGGATAGTATATATGAAAATCAATGATTCAGCCTCGGATAGAATTTTCAAGTTACTATCATGAAATTTGAAAAATCATAACTAATTCTAAACAAATCAAAATCAAGCATACTTTACCATTATAGAAAGTTACAGATGTCTACTTTATGTTAAAAATAATTTTAGGCCACAAAAGAGACTGCTAGCCACCTAAAATTGATAGAATAGTACCAGAGGTCGTCTATCATTACTAGTATTGTCCTTAAACTTCAAAAATTCATATCTCCTTACTCAGAGGTCCAATTGGGGTGATCTTAGTGGCCATGAAACTTGTATAATTTTCATGAGCATTAGACACCATATGATCCTTAAATGACACAGCCCAAGTAACTGACTAAATGAATAGTATCTGTATCAGTTCAGCAAAAAAAATGTCAACTTTGAAAAATCATTATTAATTCCACAGAGCTCCAAATAATCTGGTCTTTGACTTTCCAAAAATATCTATATGAGATCTATATGCATGCAAAATTTAATGGGCAAATTCATTCATTTGGTCAAATTTTGACATTAGGTTGTAAATTGGTCACTTTTAAGTCTCATAAGGGGTCCAAATTGTCTATTTTGGTTTTTAAGGCAACCATGGCCACTTGAGCACGTGGGAAAGCACCAAAATGGTCTACTAAACATGTCTCAAATGTGCACAAATCTAGAAATTTAAAACTCACTCTCTCACCCCATGTCATACACAAGAATGCATACACTTGAAATGATCATTCACTACCTAAAATGTATATTACCATTCATTTAACACCAAAACTCATACATACATCAAATATTTGGATAATTACACATGTTCAAATGATTATACAACCATTCCATCATAGGATTACATCATATGCCATTCTGTTATTTAATGTAATCATATGACGGAATGGTTGTTATTAATCTAGTTTTACAAAAGAAATATAACTAGACATTTTGTTATTAATCTCTCATCTCCCAACTTGGTGGCTTTGATTACCTTACTCATTTTATCCACCTAGTATGTTAAGACATTGGAGATAAGGGAATGGGATTTAAAGAATTCCAATAGCTCATCTCTATTTTAATCTTATATAAAAAATGCAATTCAAGTCTTAAAAATGCATGCATGAGCGTAATGGAAAGTGTGATCACTCAAGAAGCATTCTTAGCATTTGAACAAGTCATACAAGGCATACATAGGCTTGTCAAGTAAGTGGATTAGTCTCACCCATTCTTTTCAAGATTATTAGACTTACCTCACCCTTTTCTTAAAGGCCTTGAACTAAACCTTACTCTTGGGAGACTCTAGACTTTGTCTTAACCATTCTCAAGGGTTCTTGGCTCATCCTCACCATGGTTAGAGGGTTTTTGACTTCTCCAACTCAAGCAAACCAAGGTAAACATATAAAATATCATTTGAGAACATAACATCACATCACAGTACCATGGCATATATGTACATGCTAGAATACTTTTCATGGCTTAAAACACACATACACACATTCAAAGACAAGGCAAACATTTATCCATGCATAAGAAAAAGAGGAGAGAGCTACCTTTGTTACACTTGCAAACCTTTCCCTTAAACCTTGAATCCTCTCCCTCCACCTCACACACATAAGGGTGTGGGGTTTGTTTCCCTTGGCCTAAATATAATATATGGAAGCCAATTAAGTTCTTGGAATTCTAAAGCTATATATCTTACTTAAACACTAACTTGGTCTAATAGCTCCTTTATGGTTCCAAAATGTACCTAATGAAGCAACATCAATCATTTAAGTTTTAAGCTCCATTCTTTCCTTTTATTTATTATTCTAGACTCATTTTAAGCCTCTTGGAGTCATCACACAATTAAAACAAGAAGTCAAATTACATGTTGCTTCTTTAGGTTATATTATGGAACCTATACTACTAATTCATTCCCTAGACCTCTTAAATTTTTTCCAAGGTTTCCCCTCATCTTCACCTATCATATATTATTCAAAAATAGGCTTGAAAAAATGTAAAACTATCCCTAGGTGCCTTGAACCCTTTAGGCTAAGGCTATGCTTCTTCTTGCTACCCGTAGAGTTTGCTTTATTTTCTTGATGGAAGATGCATATGGGGAGCCTTCTAGAGATCTTAAGAGTTCATCCAAACACTCATTTAGGCCTAGGAATTATTGTATCAAATCAGATTTTACAAGGGACACTTGAAACCCTAGGTTTTCTATCTTGAAATCTAATGGCTAGTTTATTATTTCCTTTGCATAATCTTATTCTCCTCCCTTAAATTCTTAAGATTCATCCTTGGTTTGGCTACAAACTCAACCCCTTAGGGCTAGCCTTATGTAGGTCAAACCACTCACAAAAGAAGGAAAGGGGAAGATTAAGTAAGGAGATGACAAAATACCTTGATTTCCTTAGTTCTTCTTGCTTGTTTTTCACCTTCCTTGGCTTCCTCACCTAAAATCCGAAATTTCCCTTCTGTTCTGCCTTCAAAATAGATTCAAGAACTTTAATAAAACCATAAGAAAGAAGGGAAGATGGAAGAAAAGGAATTTGCTAAATAGAAAGCATGAAAAACCAAGAAAATCCATACATTTTTCTTATTTTTCTTCTTCCTTTCTTCTCCTCCTTGTGCGCCTCAAACCCTAGCTCTCTTCTCTAGTTTAGGGTAGAAACAAAAGTGGCTAAATGAAGGAGGAGGTAGGGCATGACATAAATATATAGCTAGGTTAAGAAGAAATTTTCAAAAATTTCAATTTCGTCCTTTTGTCTTAGCATTTTCATTTCTGGTTCATTTTAGCCCCTTTTTGAGAACCTTCTTTTAGGTTCCTAATTTTATAAAATATTTTTGGAATCACTCAAATTGGAGCTAAAACCTTCCCAAGCGAATCCATCAAAGTTCGAATCAATTGACGTTAAAAAATGTCCACCAGAAGAGTTTTAACTATCCCAAGACCTTCCATGATTTTCAGGGCCTCTGAAAACTCCAGAGAATTCAAAAATTTTATTTAAAAAGCCCTCCTATAAGAAATCTAAAATTTTTCTGAAATTACGAAAATGTCATTATGTTTCGTCAACATTTTGTAGAATTTGTTTCTTCATTCTAGCTTTATTTTTCTTTCCTTTTGAGCTTGAGATTCTCATTTTTAAGAGTCTAAAATGCTACTTAAATTTTTTTGGGACCTTAAATAATCCATTTTAAGGGATTTGCTTTGAAAATGTATCAGTTTCCGTTATTTTGACAAAAATTGGACATTACATCTCCAAGGAACTAGTTCTTAAACTAACCAAGTCCATGTCCAAAAAGTTTACATGCAAGATTTCTAAGATCCCAATGAGATAGAAGACTTTGAAAAGGTAGAACAATGGTTGACAAGTTACTTTGAGAAAAAAGAAAAAGAAAAATGATCTAAATGACTCAAATAGCTAAGAGGACCAAGCTTACCCCCATCATATGAAGCTAATAAAAGGATGAACCTTATCCTGCACCTATTAAATTATTGTGCCTTATTTTGTCGATATACCTTTAATTATTATGCTTTACTCTCCTACTTTGCAAAAGCAACTTTAATAAAAATTGTTTGTACTATTGTAATCTTTTACTTTTGTTTTTGTAAAAGTAGTTTGTCCGATTACCTTAGCTCTTAGCTATAAATCTAAAACTCTTCTTCAGTTGTAACCAAGAAGTATTAAGAAATAAAACCCTTTATTTGTTTTCACATGGGTTCTCTTTAAGGTCTTTCCTCTCTGAAATCTTTCCTCATGCTCTTCTTACAATTATATATGAGAGATACATGTATGCTATGTATTTGCCTCTAAAAAGGATCATATGCATAAAAAAGTATTAGTTTATGATCCTAAAGGTATTGAATGATGTTCAATGAGCAATACTAGAAATGGTGTATTTTAGCAATGAGTTCATATTTCAATATAGTTTTCAAGAAAATTAAGAGACTCTTAAAAAACTAAAAGGCCTAGAGACTCAAAAGAGCTTAAAAGAAAGGCTAGTTGTCTCACCATATTAAGTGAAAGTTCTCCTAATTATAATTGGGATACTCATAAAAGTTTTATGAACTTTGTTGGTATGGTATAAACTTCTACCTAAAAAGTTATTTTGTTATTGTAAATCTTTTGTGAAAAACATTCACTTCTTATGTTCTTATGTGTACCCTTCTCTCTCGAAAATCCTTATTTTGGTATAATTTGATTGGCTATAATTATAAAATTTTGCATGTTATTCACATTTAATTTTTAAACCTTAACAAGGGTTAAATAGCAAAATATATATATATATATATTTAATTTTCTGGGTCAACTCTCCAAACTCAACCTACATTTGAATGTAGTCCAGCAAACGATGCGTTGAGAGGCACGAGGAAACCCCTAATTCAACCTCTTTCCCCTCCTCCTTCCGCGCACCCGCCCAAAATCAGAATTGAAGGCGTTGGAATTCCAAGGCTCCCTTGCACAGAAACTAGGAATCGGCTTTTCTCTACCACTGGCAGGTGGTTCTGTGGGTTTTGGGCGTTGGCAGCGCTGCTCCTGAATCTTGCTTCCATTGAAGCTCAAACTCCAAGCTCTCTTTCAGGTTAGCCGAAAGCTTGAAAAATGGTAGATCTTCTCTTTCTTTTTGCGATTTCACCTGCTTCAATGGCATGAGGAAGCCGAAATCTTGATAGAGGTAGCTCTCTGTATTAGGCTATTAGCAGCAGGCAATTTCATCGGCAGCCATTCATTTTTAGTCTGGGTGTGTGGTCTGATGTCTCTGTGAAGCAAACGATTTTAGCAGTGAGAAATCTAGTAGAGCAATGCAATTTCTCAAATTATATCCTACTTTTTCATATTCTCTGAATAATTTGTCCTCTATCGCTTCCAGATCCTTTCTTTCTCTGTTCTCTACTGTTTCTTCACCAACTCAAGCCTCAAAGGAACACATTTCCATCATCAATTACCTAAGTACCAACTTCAAATTCTCCAAAAATCATTCCATCTTTATCTCAAAACGAGTTCCTCGGGCCGGTTGTCCTCAACAACCCTTGTTCGTGCTGAAGTTTTTAAAACAGATCGGATTATCTGAAGCCCAGATTCAATCTGCGATTTGTCAAACACCCCAAATACTGTTTTCGGATATCGATAAAACCCTGAAGCCAAAAATTGAGTACTTTCAGCTACTGGGTTTTGAGGGTTCTAAGTTGGGCAAGCTTCTTTCCAAGAATTCATCTCTTCTGACTCGTAGTTTGAATAAAACTTTGGTCCCCTCCGTGGAGACTATTAGGAAAATTGTTTGCAACGACAAAGATTTTATTCAAGTGTTTCACAGATTTGGGGCCTGGATAATCCCAAGGCACCGAAAAATTTTGCGAAATGCTGCCTTCCTTGAGAGTTGTGGGATCGCTGAGTCTCAGCTCGTACTGTTATTCAAACGACGGTCAGGGCTTTTCACTACAGACGAGTCTGTGCTTCGAAATCTTGTTTCACGGGCTGTAAACATGGGTTTCCGGATAAACTCAAGAATGTTGGTCCACGCGCTCGACTCAATCAGTGCTCTGAGCATGGAAACGTTTGAAAGAAAGTTGGAGTTAATTGAGAGTTATGGGTTTTCCAAATATGAGAGCATGCAAATGTTTAGAAGAACTCCAGGTTTGCTTCAAATATCTGAGAAGAAGCTGAAGTTAGGAATTGAAGTGTTCTTGGATACAATTATGTTGCCTAAGTCAGTGCTGATTCATAACCCTGTGATTTTGACGTATAGCATGGAGGACAGGGTGATTCCTCGATTCAGGGTTTTGCAGCTGCTAATGTCAAAAAATCTACTTAAGAAGAATCCAAGCTTTCCTAAAGTGTTATCTTTGGCGGAGAATATATTTTTGGAGAAGTATGTTTCAAAGTTTAGAGATAATGAAGAAGCTTTATTGGGAGCTTACAAGGGTCACTGTCTGGAAGATGCTTCTATATAATAACCATCAAGTTCTTCTCTGCTGGAGCCTTAGGCTACCTTATAGAATATGTTTGGATTTAGGAGAATAGCAAGGAAGGGAGATGAAATTTTAATTCGGACATTTTCTTTAATTTAGATTCAATTTAAAAATTTCTAACTTTATAATATGTTTGACTTGGCAAATTTTCTCTGGCATTACAACACTATAGTGAAGGAAATAAATAATCATGAGGGTCTAGTATTGTAGATCTTAAGCTAGTCATCGTAATCTGTCATATAAGAACATGGGAGAATTATAATAAATGACTCGAAAGTGAAGAAATTTATTTTTAAGGACTTGATACCATTTGTTTTAAGATAATTACCACTGAATTTAACAACAAACAGTTGAATACAGTGGTAACAAGTCTTTAAAAATAAATATTTTCATTTCTTAGTCCTTAAACATAAAGAAAATAAAAAATTTTCAAAATAATCCTCTCACTCCATTATCTCCCATGGAGTGCAAAAGAGTTGCAGAACAAGAATGAAATTAGAAGAAGAGACGAAAGAAGAGCTTGTGTCCTAAAAATGGTGTCTATTCATTCCATCATACAGAGAGAAAACATTGAGGAGTACAGTTGGCTTCCCTTAGAAACTTCTAGCTACAAGACACAATATAATATATACATCTATATATATATATTAAAACACAAAATATAACTTTTATATGCTGACTTTAAATGCTATTCCTAGCATCCCCTCTCAAACATGATCCAATGATGTTGAGCTGTAGGAAAGTCCTTTTTGGAGATGTTTGCGAGTTGCTCTGTTGAAGCTACAAATTCGGGAATGATTTCTCTCTTTTCAACATTCTCACGAATAAAGTGAGAATCAAGCTCAATATATATGTTTGCTTCTAGCATGAAACATTTGAGAGAAGGCCAACTTGAGTGCACTTTGATTGTCAAATTTCAAAATAGCAAACCCAATTTCTTAAAAATGTATCCATACAATGATGACCCAGCTATAGTGGCTACCATCGCTCAGCATGTTGTTTCATTAGTTGATCAAGAAACTCTCCACCAGCAAAGAAAAGCAATTAACTTAAGTTTCTTTCCTGTTGCAAGAAAGAAAATCCCATCTGTGATTGTTAACGCGAAATTCTCTTGGTGGCTTTGAGATCAACAGAAGGGTCATGCCTAAATTGACACACCTGATTCACTGAGTAACTGATATCTGGTATTGTAGTGCATCAACCAGACCTCTAGTATTCTGGATTTTTGATAGAACAACTGTCATTAGCTGACAATTTCTTTGTTGCTATCATTGGTGTGAGAGATGGTTTGCATCCATCCAAGCCAAAATCTTTTGGGAAGATCAGTACCATATTTACGTTGACTAATCTTTATTCCTTTTATAGTCTGTTCTACCTTTACTCCTAGGAAATACTTCACTTCCCAAATTTTTCATTGGAAACCTTTGACTCAAAATAGTCTTTCAACTTATTTATTTCACTCTCATCACTGCCTGTCATAATTATGTCATCAACATACGTAGCTACTATAGACAGTTTTGATCCTACTCTGTTAAAAAACACTATTGTTTGACTTGCTTTTAATGTACTCTACGTCAGAAAGAGGTTTATAAGAGCTGTCAAACCAAGCTCGTGGGGCTTATTTTAACGCATAAATTGCCTTTTAAAAAAAATTACAAACTAAATTTGAGTTCTTTGCAAAAGAATACCCTTGTGGATGCTCAATGTACACTTCTCTTTCTAATCCTCTTTGAAGAAAAGCATATTTCACATCAAATTTTTGCAATGCTAACCTCACAGGTCCAATTTTTCGAGCAGAACAAAATGTTTCTTCACAATCTAATCCATACTTTTAATTAAATCCAGAAGTTACAAATCTGGCTTTAAATCTTTCAATGCTTCCATCTAAGTCTATATTCACCTCATACAGCCATATTCTGCCCACAACATTCTTGTCTTTTGGTTTGGAACAAATTCCCATGGATGATGCTGAATTAGAGCATGCATTTCCTCATTCACGGCTGTGATCCACTTCGAGCCCTTGATTGCTTCTTCATAAGAAATGGGTTCAAAATTTTCCTGTAAAGGCGTAATGAAAGAGGCATGTTCATTTGCAACTTCACTAGTTAAAGTTCAATCTTCAAGTGGATAATATTTTCTACGTTCTTGTCTCATCACTTTCTCCTTCTGATTGCAAGTTTTCATCTCTGAAGGCAGTGTCTAATTGGCCAGAAATCTGAGAATTTGAACTTGGGTTCTGATTTATGCCACATGCGTCTCCTTGATGATTATTGATGTGCATTATGTGCCCATTTGATTTGTAGAAAGTGGAGGGACTGTATTTCTAATCATGATTTCCTTTAATCTGCTAAATTGCCTATCAGAGAAAAATATGTTTTCATCAAAAGTAACATGTCTAGAAACAAGTATCTTTCCAATTTTTGGTGAGTAACATTGATGTCACTATAACCCACAAATACGCATTCCTCTTGCTTTAAAGATAGCTTACTTCTTGTGGCCTTGGGCACATGAACATAACATATACATCCAAAACTTCTTAATAGGGCATAGTCAGGAGTCTTAACAATGACCATTTTTTTGAAAAAAATTGGCTCGTGGGAAGTCTATTGATTCCATACGCAGCTGTGTAAAATGCTTCACTCCACACTATAATACGTTAGTGACAGTCCGAATTCAGTGATAAGTTTGAGCTTTCTTTCCACCACTCCATTTTGAGCTGATGTGTAAGGACAGGAAAATTGTTGCTTTATTCCATTTGCAGTGCAAAAGTCATGAAACGAGCTTGATGTAAATTCTGCACCATTGCCCCTTTGTAGTGTTAATTGATGTCCCACATTGAATGGGAATAAATTAGTTAAAGGTACATGAGGAAAAGCTCCCTCGTGCAACGGCCATATCTATTTGTGCGTGTATATATACATGCACAACCACACACTTGGGGGTAGTTGTGGCTACATAACTTTTAATTTAAATAAACTAACATATTTATTAACTTGAAAACATTATTAAAATATAAACTAACATTCAGAGCTTATTTATACTGTATTTCATATCAGAAATGTTAAGAAAAATTCAAGTGCTTTTATAAGTTTTGTTATATTATAAAAGAACAATGTCTGTAATTTCCTAGTATATAGACAATCATTTTTTAAAGATCATGGTCATTTATGCCTCAAAACCTTTTTCATTTCTCTATTCTTTTTTTTTTTTTTCTAACAATTTTCTTCTGGAGAAGGTAACCAAGAGGATCTCTTCTTAGAAAGGGAAACTCCTTAGCTTCGCTAGAAGAACCACGCTCATTAATTCAGTTCTTTCAGCACTTCCTAGCTAAGTCGTGTAGACTATGTTTATCCCTAATAATGTGTGCGAAGAAACTCAAAAAGCGTGTAGAAACTTTCTTTGGGATGCTTCGGAATCTCAAAGGAAGGTGCATTGGCATTAATTCAGTTCTTTCAGCACTTCCTAGCTAAGTCGTGTAGACTATGTTTATCCCTAATAATGTGTGCGAAGAAACTGAAAAAGCGTGTAGAAACTTTCTTTGGGATGCTTCGGAATCTCAAAGGAAGGTGCATTGGGTACCTTGGGATAAAATCTGTACTTAGGGGAAGCATGAGGGGCTAGGGATGAGGAGAATGCGTGCTCAGAATGATGTTTTCCTCATGAAGCTCTGCTAGGGTCTTCTTTGTAATCAGAAAGCATTGTGGGTTCAAGTGTTAAGATACAAATATGGGTGTGGCTCGGGTTTCTTCCCGAAAGTGGCTAAGAAAGGTAGCGATTCAAATACGTGGCGTGGTATCCTCAGAGCATGGGAGAGGTTCACTAGCGAGATTGGTTGGGTTCTTGGAGATGGGACCAGAATTAATTTCTAGCGTGATTGCTGGACCGTGCTTCCTCAACCCTTAATTCATTATGTTGTGGAGGAGGTCCCGGACTATCTTTTAAGCTTTACCGTCAATGAGTTTCTTTTTCCCTCTGGAGGTTAGAACTGGGCATGTACTGGTCATTGGTTTACTCCAAATATTAGTGATATTATATATAGCAAAGACATTCCAGCACACGCTTCGGGATCATGCTAACTATATCTCGTGGAAGAATGCTCATAATGGTCGCTTCTCTACTAAAACAGCTTACACTCTCATCATGGGGGGAAGTAAAGATAGCCATGATAACCTCCAGACGACAATTTGGAATTGGAGAAGTCCAGAAAAGATTTTAAAAAAAAAAAAAACCTGCTTTGGCTGCTAGCTCATGACCGCATGCAAACTTTGGATCTCAGACGCAGCAGGGGTATCTTGAGCTCGCGTTTATGCTCGTATGGCTGCATGACAGACAAGTTCTCCCTCCACTGCCTTCGAGATTGCGACAGAGTCCAACTCTTCTGGACGAAGCTGATTGATATGACCAGATGGACTGAATTTTTTGCCACTTCGAATCGTGAATAGATTGCATGGAACAGTGCAAATGCAGTTGGTAAAGCAGATGTGTCGGATATGCCGTGGGACAGTGTTTTCGGCTATGAGTGTTGGGTACTCTGGATGAACGAATGCAAGACCATCTTCGATGAGAAGAAAAGCACGGTCAATGATCCGTATTACGGATGCAAAAGGCTGAGCCAAGAGACGGTGAACTTGCTGCAGGAACATAGTAAAGGTCACTAACTAAATACTCATAGTGTTCATACCTAATCCTAAAAAAGTTTTTGGAATATCTTTTGATCTCACGCCTATTTGATGACACCCTAATCTTAGATCTATCTTTCAGAAAACAAAAGCTCCTTTAAGTTAATATAATAGGTTATCTATCCTCAGGAAAAAATACATTAATTTTTTATAATTAGCTTATTTAATTGTTTATAGTCTCTACACAACCTAAAACTTCCATCATTTTTCTTCACGAAGAGCACAAGAGTACCCAAGAGTGACACACTATACCTAATAAATTGTTTTGCTAGTAAACCCTTCATCTATTTCTTAAATTCACCTAATTCTAGTGGGGACATCTTATAAGGTGCTACAAATATTGAACCTATTCCTTGGACTAAATCAATGAAAAACTCTACTTCCCTTTCGGGGGGTAGACTAGTTATTTCAAAGGAAAAGACTTAAGGATATTCTCTAACTATGAAGATATTGGCTACATCCTATTTCTAAAGAGCACAATAGAACATATCGTTGACCTTTTTTTCTAACTCTCTACTTACCTAGGTGGCAGTAAAAAATACATACTCTTGTACAAGATAGGTTAAAAACATAACAGACTTTTGAAAATAATTTAAAAACACATTATTGGTAGACAACCAATCCATTCCTAAAATAACATCAATGTCTCTCAAAGGTAAACAAATCAATTGAATAATAAATAGTTTATCTTTTACTTGCATAGAACAATCTAAAGAGGCTTATGAAGTTGAAACTTATCCTCTAGTAGGAGTAGAAATATGCAACTCAGAGGGTAACTCAAACACATGCAAATCTAATTTCTTCAAACAATCAATAGCTATAAATGAATTACTCCAAAGCCAAATAGTGCAATTAAGAAGTTATCATTAATAACAAATGTACCTTATATCAAATTAGGAGACTAAGTTACCTCTTCTCCATTTAGAGTAAACACTCTCCTTTTAATTTGTGGTTTCTGCTTAGAATTTGTTCACTTCCTTGAAAGACAGTCCCTAAAGAGATGTCCTGGCTTGCCACAGTTGTAGCACACGTTCTTACCATAGTAGCATGTTTGATTCCTTTGTGTTTGTCCACACCAACTATAGATAATCAAGCGAGTATATCTTTGTATCTGGCTCCCATTTTCCTAATTAAACTTAGGCTTCACATTCTTTTTTTGTCTATTTTCCTCCCTCTTCCTCTTCCAAAAACTTTGTTTTTGCTTTTCATATTCCATGTCTAGCAAATTCTTTTCAATCATTCTACATTTATCTACTAACTCAAGAAAATTGTTAATCATAAACACCGATACCACATGTCTTATTTCTAGTCTTAAACTAGGTTCAACCCTTCTAGCCTTCCAACGCTCATCAGGATTCTGCTTCAAATATAAGGAAAACTTGGATAATTCCTCAAACTTGGCCACATAGTGGTCAAACGACATATTGCCTTGCTTCAATTCTAGGAACTCAAACTCCTTTTCATACTTGGCATTCTCAGGGATATATTTATCCAAAAAATTATTCTGGAATACCTCCCAAGTGATTTCAGTCCCCTGGCTCTCCAATAACCTTTTAGCACCTTTCCACCAGTGCTTTGCCTCCCCAGTTAACATATAAGTTGCATAAGTTACCTTCTGTGCATCAGTGCATCCTAAAACCCTAAAAATCTTCTCTACCCCTATTAGCCATTCTTCTACTACCATAGGGTCATAATCACCCTCAAATGATTCGAACAAACCC
Source organism: Erythrophleum fordii (assembly GCA_032878935.1). NCBI lineage: Eukaryota > Viridiplantae > Streptophyta > Magnoliopsida > Fabales > Fabaceae > Erythrophleum > Erythrophleum fordii. Next base: position 20,599,212 of record JAVQMF010000054.1, on the reverse strand, counting down.
TGAAAATTTGGGTTTATCACTGGGTTTCCCTTTGCTGGATTCCTGCTCCCATTAGGCCCAGAGTTTACATTTCCATTTCCATGTTCTCGAAGGTGCTGTAAAACACTATTTGTAGCAAAAACTGGATCCTTAATGGCAGTGGCCATTCTTTTAATAGCACTTTGTCATTCCTTCCATGTTATTAGAAGAATCTCCTTTGGTTGATGCCACAATTTACTGCATATATAGAACAAATTATTATTAAATTAATCAAGCTCAACATCATATGACTATCATAATGAGAAAATTATAGCACCAAACATTAATATACAAGTACATAATTACTGGTTCCTAAGTTATAATTTGTGACACCTTAAATTATTACCGCTATCTAGCCTCTCACTGGGCTCGGTTTCACATGATTTCCAAAGAGACAATACCAATCCGTGGCATTTTCATGCTATGAAACGGGGTTTCATACACTCATTATCTGTTCCGTAGGTCCTGTGAACCCATCATTCACATTCTCAACTCAAACTCCACTTATACAACTCATACATAGCATAAAACAAACCATAAGCCACGGGTATGGAGCCAATAACCCGAAAAATGCATTTTCTCACTTGGGCCCAAAAGTCATATTTTGGCTCTAACTTTGAAAAATCATAATTAATTATAGAAAAATGGGAATGTAGCAAACTTTAGCTTTCTAGAAAGCTCTAAGTGTTAACCTTACTCTAAAAATCATTCCCAACCATAATCTCAGCGTTTAGGCTATGGTTGACATCAAAAATGGGAGGGAAGTCCAGCTGTCACTGTTTCTGGTGCAGCTTTCTGTCATGACTTTCGAAAATTCATAACTAAATCCACAAAAATCTAATCTGGGCACACTATACCAATTTAGAAAGCTACGGATGTCTACTAGAGGAAAAAAATAAGTCTAGATCAATTCAGTAGCCCCTACACCCCGAAAACTGATGGAACAGTAACGGAGGTCGGGTGAGCTCTCTGATACTGATACAGAACTTCAGAAGGTTCAATCTCTCTCTACAGACCTCCGATTTAGGTGATTCCAGTTGGTATAGGTCACTGTGGTCATCTAGTTTATGTGTATAAAATTTCATGACATTTGGCCACCGTTTGGTCTATGTAGGACATGGATTTCATTTCTGCCCTATAGAAATAGTACATGACCAAACTACCATATTTTTCCCAACTTCAACAATTCACCAAATATTCTTTCGACCTCCGAATATTACCCACTTTGGCTTCCCAAGAAGCTTTCTACAAACTCTAGAGGCACACCAAATTTCATGGCAAGAGGAGCTCATCCGGTCATACTTTGACGTAGCTCTCAAAAACACCAGTTTTGACACCCAAAAGGTCCAAAATAGGTCTAAATAGCCTCTCACACACTCTAACCACTCATGAACAAGTTTAAAAGCATAACAATAGTCTATAGAACATGTCCATATAATCTAAATCGGCATACATTCCAATCTCGCTATGCTACGGCCAAATATACACTATCTCATTCATTCATCAAAAGGAGCAAAACCCTCATTTCCATTACTTTGGCTATAAACATAGTTCATACATTATCTTTTCATACATATATACATGTTATAACTTTTACATCTTAAAAATAGTGGGTGCATATACAATGTGGCACCACTTTACATCAAAATATCCCAAAACAAGCTAATATCTAGCTAAGCATGCTTCTAGGCTCCTTGGTGTGTGCTCGGTTCTCCTTAAGCTCCACCTAGCATATTAAGTTGGGAGGGGAAGGGGTGAGATTCAGGGAATCTCAGTAACTCATGCACTCAATCAAGTAAACAATCAAGGCATATAACAAGTCAAAGCATATGAATAAGCATTTAGTCATTTTCAAACATCCAACACACGATGTACATGCTATGGAAATCACAACAATGCCAAAAATGGGCTCTAGGGACTTTTGGTCTAGCCTCACCCGAGTCTAGGGACTTTTGGATGGCCTCACCCGAGTTTAAGGACTTTTGGCTTGGCCTCACTCGATTATGAGACTTTTGGCCTTGTCTCACCCATCTCAAGGGACTCTCGGCTTCACCTCACCCATCTCAAGGGACTTTCGGCACTATCTCACCCGAGCAATTCTCACAATTTAACACACAAGCATATTGGTATCAATGCATCAAAGCAATAGCATATGGCATATTTCACACATTAAGCATATACATAACATACAATGACTATTACAATCAAGAATGCAACAAGAAAGAGTGGGAAGAGAGAGCTACCTTATCAGCCAAGGTCAACACTAGCTTTTCCTTTCAATTCTTCTTCTCCCTTCTTAAGTTCACAATCACACCTTGATGGAGGTATTTCTCTTGAGCCTAGACACACAAAAGCATGCAATTACTCTCTTAGAATGTAATCTTTCAGATCAAACTCTCCTAACATACCAGAACCTAGAGTTCTCTCTCTCTCTCTAGAATGCCATCAACTATTTCTCTCTCTAAAGCTCCAATGGTAGTGGAAACCACATTTTCAAAGAAAACACGAAGATTCAAAGGTGTTTTCCACTTTCCCTCTTCTGACCCATGCCTAAAATCCAACCATTTTCACAAACAAAATCGTAGGAAAAGAGGGCAAAGGGAGGAGATCAGAATTCTAAGGAGAAATGGGAGAAATTTACTTACCTTTCCCTTGCTCTCCCTCCTTCTCTTGGTCTCTCTCACTCTCCACGCCTTTTTTCTCTCCTTGGGTCGAAGTCTAGGGCAGATATAAGAGAAGAAATGAGTTTGGGCATTTAATGAAGTCTAATTCTCGCATTTTACTTTCTTCTGGACTGACCCTCGCTACGGCGAAAGTTAACCTTCGCTATAGCGAGCTCGTGTTATCTGGCTTTGCTATAGCGAAGTGTAACCTTCGCTACGGCGAGCTCGTATCAGTTCCCTTCGCTATGGCGAGATTTGATCTTCGCTATGGCGAACTCGCGTTAGTTCCAGACCTTACTTTCGCTATAGCACACGCTACGGCGAGCTGCCCCCTGGTTTCTGTATGGACTGCTGCCCGCACTCGCAATAGTTAAAACCGGGTTCGCTATTGTGAGAAGACATTCTCGCGACAGTGAGACCATTTCTCACTATTGCGAGAAGACTTAGCACAGTTTCTGGACTTCAAAAATTTTCAGCTTTCTACTTTCTTTCTTTTCCTTTTCTTTTTTTTTTTTCCCGGTTGTTACATTTCTACCCCTCTTAAAAGAAATTTCGTCCTCGAAATTTAAAGACTTACCTTAAGGGAATAGCTCTGGATATTTTTGCCTCATTTCATCCGCCAATTCCCTGGTTGCTTCCTCAGATGTCAGACCTCTCCAGATCACTTTCACCAGAGGAATGTTCTTGCTTCTCAGTTGTTTCAACTTAGCATCCACAATTCTCTCCGGTCTCACTACATAGGAAAGATCTTCTTGCAATTGCACATGCTCATATTCTATGACATGTGAGGAGTCTGGTAAATACTTTTTCAATTGGGAGACATGAAAAACACTGTGGATTTGGGCTAGGTTAAGAGGTAAGGCTATTCGGTAAGCCACGGGTCCGATTTTCTCAAGGATTTCAAACGGACCAATATACCTAGGACTGAGCTTCCTTACCCTCATTGACCGACCTACGCCCGTCATTGGAGATATTCGAATGAACACATGATCTCCAATCTCAAACTCTAACGGCCTCCTACGCTTATCAGCATAGCTTTTTTGTCTACTCTGGGCCGTGAGGAGCCTCTTTCTAATCAATTCTATCTGTCGGGTGGTCTGGTCCACAATCTCAGGTCCTATCACACTCCTCTCACCTAACTCAACTCAACACAGAGGGGATCTGCACTTTCTCCCATACAAAGCCTCATAAGGGGCCATCTGAATACTAGAATGGTAACTGTTATTGTATGCAAACTCTGCTAACGATAAATACGCATCCCAGTTACCCCTCATCTCTAGCACACATGCCCTCAACATATCTTCCAATGTCTGGATGGTCCTTTCAATCTGACTATCTGTCTGGGGGTGATATGCAGTACTAAATCGCAATCTGGTCCCTAAGGCATGCTGCAATGACCTCCAAAAGTTTGATGTGAACTTGGGGTCTCTATCCGAAACTATGCTATTGGGTACTCCATGAAGTCGCACTATCTCTCTGATATACAACTGGGCTAGTCTATCCAGTGTATGAGTAGCCCTAATAGCTAAAAAGTGTGCAGACTTCGTCAGTCTATCCACAACTACCTAAATAGCATCGTGTCTAGAGGATGTCCTAGGTAACCCCATAACAAAGTCCATGGCTATACTATCCCACTTCCACTCAGGGATATCTAGAGGTTGCAACAACCCAACCGATTTTTTATGTTCAATCTTTATCCTCTGACACACTAGGCATCTAGCCACATAATCCGTCACATGGCTCTTCATCCCTGGCCACCAGAAAATTTTTTTCAAATCCTGATACATCTTGGTGGCACCTGGGTGGATAGTATACTTACTCTTATGTGCCTCTTCTAAAATGCTTTCTCTCAACTCATTTTGACTAGGCACACAGATTCTATCTCGATATACTATCATGCCATCCTCAGACAACTTGAAATCTGAGGTCTTACCTTGGGTAATCTCATTCCTGATCCGTTTCAGTAACTCATCCTCTCTCTGGACATCTAAGATCTGGGTTCTCAAGATATTTTCAACTCAGGTTTCACTCAGATACAATCTACCCGATACCATCTGACAAGAGAGGTTCAAATCTATGAACTTCTCTAGGAGCTCCTGCTCCCTAATCATCATATGGGCTACATGGATGATTTTTTTACTCAAGGCGTCTGCCACCACATTAGCCTTGCCCGGATGGTATTTCAACACATAATCATAATCTTTCAAGAATTCCATCCATCTCCTCTATCTCATATTGAGTTCTTTCTGATCAAACAGGTATTTCAGACTCTTGTGGTCACTATAGATCTCTATAGTTGCACCATACAGATAGTGTCTCCAAATTTTAAGAGCAAACACTACGGCAGCTAACTCCAGGTCATGTGTGGGGTAATTCTCCTCATGAGGTCTCAACTGCTTCAAGGCATATGCCACTACTCGGCCCTGTTGCATCAACTCACATCCTAACCCTTTGCCTGAAGCATCACAATAAACCACAAATGGTTCACTAGGGTCAGGGATAATCAGTACAAGGGCAGTGGTCAAACAGAGTTTCAACTCTTGAAAACTCTTCTCACATCTCTCATCCCATACAAAAGGTGTCTCTTTCTTGGTTAGCCTCGTCAGTGGTAAGGCCATCCGAGAAAAGTCCTGAATAAACTGTCTATAATACCCTGCCAAACCTAAGAAACTCCTAACCTCGGTGATCGTTCTAGGTCTATCCCACTATAACAAAGCCTCAACTTTATGAGGATCAACCGCAACCCCATCTCGTGAGATCACATGACCTAAGAATCGCACCTCGGTCAGCCAAAACTCATATTTACTAAGTTTGGCATACAACCTTTTCTCTCTCAAGGTGTCTAGGACTAGTCTCAAATGTCTCTCGTGCTCCTCAAAAGATCGGGAGTACACTAAAATATCATCAATAAAGACCACCACAAACTGATCTAGATACGGTCTGAATACCCTGTTCATATAATCCATGAACACAGCAGGTGCATTCGTCAATCCAAATGGCATCACAAGGAACTCATAGTGCCCATATCTCGTTCTGAAAGCTGTCTTAGAGACGTCTTCAGTTCTCACTCTCAACTGATGGTAACCAGATCTAAGATCTATCTTAGAAAACACAGATGCCCCAACCAACTGATCTAACAGATCATCAATTCTAGGGAAAGGATATTTATTCTTGATGGTAACTTTATTCAACTCTCTGTAATCAATATACAACCGCAAGCTACCATCTTTTTTTTTCATAAATAACACCAGAGCTCCCCAAGGTGAAACACTAGGGCAGATTACCCTTTCTCTAACAATTCATCTATCTGCTCTTTCAACTCAGCAAGCTCGGCGGGAGCCATCCTGTAAGGAGCTTTGGACACGGTCCAGCACCAGGCACTATGTCTATAGGGAACTCTAATTCTCTCTCAGAGGGTAGGCCACTAAAATCAAACTCTCTAGGGAAAACCTCCGAGAATTCCCTGACAACTGGGATCTCCTCTATCCCTTCTTCTACCTCAACTTGAATAGAGAAAAAGACTAGAAACCCTTGACATCTACACTCTAAATATCTCTCAGCCTGAGTAGTAGTCATAAAAGATAACTCAGCTCCTACCCTAGGTATGATCCCACAAGCAGGTAAGGAAATGGTTCGGTATTCACAATCAAGTATGGCATTATTTGCAGCCAACCAGTTTATACCAATAATCAAATTAATTTCATGGAAAGGCATACAAACCAAATCAAGAGTGGTATGACAATAGTTAAATTGGACGGTGACATTTAAACAGGTATGGGAAGTGACCACGTGGCCTCCAGTGGGTGTAATGACAGACAAGTCAAATGGCAAGACACTAATGACCAGACCCAATTTCCTCACACAATCATAAGATATAAACGAGTGACTAGCACCCAAATCAAACATAGCAACTACAGGAAAATCATTCATTAACAGCATACCTCGGATCAAGTTAGGAGATGCGCTGGCTTCCTGCTGAGTAAGGGCGAACACTCGGTCCTGGGTCTGTGGTCTAGGAGGAGGCGCTGTCTCCATCTGAGGACAGTGTCTAGCAATGTGCCCCGGCTTCCCACACTTGAAACATGTCACCAGAGACTGCTGGAAGGATGACTGGCCCCGAGGAGGTGGTACATCTCGCTGCGGCTTTCTATTCCATGGTCCTTTGCCTCTCCTCTTAGTACTAGGGGTCAAACTAGAATCCTCTTCTGGTTTCGGCCTTTTCAAATCCGGAACCCTCTTCTGACTAGCCGTAGTCGCAATAGACATAATAACTTGCAAGTTAGTCTCAATCACCCTACTGACCTCCACAAGGGTATTGAACTTCCTGATCCGCTGTGGACTGACTCTGTCGCTAATCAGGGGCCTCAAACCAGTCTCAAACTGCTCACATCTCCAGGGTTCATCATCATACCTCTGGAGGTAAGAGGAATACCAAGACAACTTAATAAACTTGGCCACATACTGATCCACAGTCAACTCATCCGTTTGTCTCAAGCCCATGAACTCCATCTCTTTTTTCTTCCTCACTGAACTTGGGACATACTTCTCATAAAACTCGACCAAGAAAGTCTCCCAAGTTATCTATATATTTTTGGTCTCCATCAGGGGTTTCGTACTATCCCACCATCTATCAGCTTCCTTTTCTAGCATGAAGGTGGCTAGCTGGGCTTTCTGCTCAGTGGTACAATCCATCACCAAGAATATCTTCTTAAGCTGCATCACCCAAGCCTTCGCCTTATCCGCATCCAACTCCCCGTCAAATGAGGGTAGATTATTTTGCCTAAACTGCTTTAACACTTTCTGGAAAGGCATCTGGGTCTGAGGAGCAGCAGGCTCCTTGGGAGGTACAGGTGGAATGCTAGATGTAGATAGTTGAGGTACAGGGGCATCCCTTCTGGCTTCTTCTTGCCTAGCCAGGGTGTCTTGCAAATGCATGATCATATCATGCTGCTGCTGGGCAATGTATCTCTGCTGTTCCAGCATCTCCTGATGCTGGCCCATCATGGCCTCATAACGATCAACTCTCTCCATGATGGCCTGCAGAGGATCCCTAGTCTCAATAGGAACCTCTGGCTCAGCTCTCTGAGCCCTGGGCAGTCTGCCTCTGCCTCTACCCCTGCCCCGTCTAGTCTCAACCATGTCTGAAAAGAAGTAGCAATCCTCAGTTCACAACAATATCACTAGCACATATGCATAAGGATGCTACAACTTCCATGACTATTCACACCAAACACAAGCAATCTCATCATTCAAGAGCCTAAAATTAAGCAAAAGTGCCTGAACCATTGCTCTGATACCAAAAATGTGACACCTTAAACTACTACCGCTATCTAGCCTCTCACTGGGCTCGGTTCCACATGATTTCCAAAGAGACAATACCAATCCGTGGTATTTTCATGCTATGAAACGGGGTTTCATACACTCATTATCTGCCCCGTGGGTCCTGTGAACCCATCATTCACATTCTCAACTCAAACTCCACTTATACAACTCATACATAGCATAAAACAAACCATAAGCCACGGGTATGGAGCCAATAACCCGAAAAATGCATTTTCTCACTTGAGCCCAAAAGTCATATTTTGGCTCTAACTTTGAAAAATCATAATTAATTATAGAAAAATGGGAATGCAGAAAATTTAGCTTTCTAGAAAGCTCTAAGTGTTAACCTTACTCTAAAAATCATTCCCAACCACAATCTTAGCGTTTAAGCCATGGTTGACATCAAAAATGGGAGGGAGGTCCAGCTGTCACTGTTTCTGGTGCAGCTTTCTGTCATGACTTTCGAAAATTCATAACTAAATCCACAAAAATCCAATTTGGGCACACTATACCAATTTAGAAAGCTACGGATGTCTACTAGAGGAGAAAAATAAGTCTAGATCAGTTCAGTAGCCCCTACACTCCGAAAACTGATGGAACAGTAACGGAGGTCGGGTGAGCTCTCTGATGCTGATATAGAACTTCAACAGGTTCAATCTCTCTCTATAGACCTCCGATTTAGGTAATTCCAATTGGTATAGGTCAATGTGGTCATCTAGTTTATGTGTATAAAATTTCATGACATTTGGCCACCGTTTGGTCTATGTAGGACATGGATTTCATTTCTGCCCTATAGAAACAGTACATGACCAAACTACCATATTTTTTTCAACTTCAACAATTCACCAAATATTCTTTCGACCTCCGAATATTACCCACTTTAACTTCTCAAGAAGCTTTCTATAAACTCTAGAGGCACGCCAAATTTCATGGCAAGAGGAGCTCATTCGGTCATACTTTGATGGAGCTCTCAAAAACACCGGTTTTGACACCCAAAAGGTCCAAAATGGGTCTAAATGGCCTCTCACACACTCTAGCCACTCATGGACAAGTTTAAAAGTATAACAATAGTCTATATAATATGTCCATATGATCCAAATCAGCATCATTCCAATCTCGCTATGCTACGGCCAAATATACACTATCTCATTCATTCATCAAAAGGGGCAAAACCCTCATTTCCATTACTTTGGCTATAAACATAGTTCATACATCATCTTTTCATACATATATACATGTTACAACCTTTACATCTCAAAAATAGTGGGTGCATATACAATGTGGTACCACTTTACATCAAAATATCCCAAAACAAGCTAATATCTAGCTAAGCATGCTTTTAGGCTCCTTGGTGTGTGCTCGATTCTCCTTGAGCTCCACCTAGCATATTAAGTTGGGAGGGGAAGGGGTGAGATTCAGGGAATCTCAGTAGCTCATGCACTCAATCAAGTAAACAATCAAGGCATATAACAAGTCAAAGCATGTGAATAAGCATTTAGTCATTCTCAAACATCCAACACACGATGTACATGTTATGGAAATCACAACAATGCCAAAAATGGGCTCTAGGGACTTTTGGTCTAGCCTCACCCGAGTCTAGGGACTTTTGGATGGCCTCACCCGAGTCTAGGGACTTTTGGATGGCCTCACCCGAGTTTAAGGACTTTTGACTTGGCCTCACTCGATTATGAGACTTTTGGCCTTGTCTCACCCATCTCAAGGGACTCTCGGCTTCACCTCACCCATCTCAAGGGACTTTTGGCACTACTTCACCCGAGCAATTCTCACAATTTAACACACAAGCATATTGGCATTAATGCATCAAAGTAATAGCATATGACATATTCCACACATTAAGCATATACATAACATACAATGACTATTACAACCAAGAATGCGACAAAAAAGAGTGGGAAGAGAGAGCTACCTTATCAGCCAAGGTCAACACTAGCTTTTCCTTTCAATTCCTCTTCTCCCTTCTTAAGTTCACAATCACACCTTGATGAAGGTGTTTCTCTTGAGTCTAGACACACAAAAGCATGCAATTACTCTCTTAGAATGTAATCTTTCAGATCAAACTCTCCTAACATACCAGAACCTAGAGTTTTCTCTTTCTCTCTCTAGAATGCTATCAACTCTTTCTCTCTCTCAAGCTCCCATGGTAGTGGAAACCACATTTTCAAAGAAAACACGAAGATTTAAAGGTATTTTTCACTTTCCCTCTTCTGACCCATGCCCAAAATCCAACCATTTTCATAAACAAAACCGTAGGAAAAGAGGGTAAAGGGAGGAGATCAGAATTCTAAGGAGAAATGGGAGAAATTTACTTACCTTTCCCTTGCTCTCCCTCCTTCTCTTGGTCTCTCTCACTCTCCACGCCTCTTTTCTCTCCTTGGGTCGAAGTCTAGGGCAGATATAAGAGAAGAAATGAGTTTGGGCGTTTAATGAAGTCTAATTCTCGCCTTTTACTCTCTTCCGGACTGACCCTCGCTACGGCGAAAATTAACCTTTGCTATAGCGAGCTCGTGTTATCTAGCTTCGCTATGGCGAGGTTTAACCTTCGCTACGGCGAGCTCGTATCAGTTCCCTTCGCTATGGCGAGATTTAACCTTCGCTATAGCGAACTCGCGTTAGTTCCAGACCTTACTTTCGCTATGGCGCACGCTACGGCGAGCTGCCCCCTGGTTTCTGTATGGACTGCTGCCTGCACTCGCTATAGCTAGAACCAGGTTCGCTATTGCGAGAAGGCATTCTCGCGACAGCGAAACTATTTCTCGCTATTGCGAGAAGACTTAGCACAGTTTCTGGACTTCGAAAATTTTCAGTTTTCTACTTTCTTTCTTTTCCTTTTCTTTTCTTTTTCCCGGTTGTTACATAATTCGTACCCATATATTACAAGTCCACTAGAGAACATATCCATCTAAACTATCCTGTTCTATCTTAGGCACACTTGGATGAACCAGCTTTGATACCATAAATATAACACCCCTAACTTTATTACCTTTAATTCATAATTTATGTTTAGCGATACTAGCTATTTAGTTATTATTTCTTAAATTAGAAAGTTAGGAATCTGTGAGGCAAAGGTTGCCAGTCTTCTTGTATTGTTTACTTTATTTCATTAATAATTATGATTAGAAGAGCTAAAAAATTAAAAATACACAAGGAAAGAATCAAAATAGGTTATAGGATTTCTATTCCATGCCATTTGTTTGTAAGGAGTTTACCATATAGGTCTTACTATTTACATACCCCAAAAAAATTGTGAGGAAATCTTTTATCAAAAACTAAAAAAGCTTCCCTCCCTATATCTCCTATTAGTTGTTACATCTTGTCACATTCTACTCTATGACCTGCCATGCAACCAGCATCAAGTCTTGAATCACAAGTGTAGGACCCAAAAATAGGATATCAAGCCATATCACTACTTCTTCGAAGGTCAGATCATTGTTGGTCAAGATTAACTAGACGCATCACAAAATTACAAAGTGGGAATTTATATTCCCAATAGAAAATAACAACAATAAAACTCATAACAGTACCAACTGTGTGAACTACAAAATCTATTTTTATGCTTATAATGCATTTATAGTAATAAAGTACGCATGTAGAAAAAGAATATCTCCTAATAATAATGCTTGCATAGTAGTAATTATGGCAGAAAAAGATATCCTCATTTTTATCATTTCTTTTGGAAAAGTCTGACAATTTTACTCATCATTGTGAACAAGAACCAAATTACTAAAAATTTTCTCTTTCCTAAGACTTCTCTAAAATATATCTATAATTAGAAAATCAAGCAATTAAAAGACACTTCCCTCTTGAGGATCCTTCCTCGCATTTTCCTAAGATCACTCCCCTCAGAATCTTGTCTCATTTCACACCTCTTAACTTCTTTTTTTTAAAATCTTTATTGTAAACAATCATATACATAGTCAAAATAGACCTTCTATCCATGATCTCATTAGGGATTATCATGATGCAATTTCAACATAACAAATTTGAAATATCTTAATAATGACTTGATACACTAATTTGAAAATTTAATAATAAAGGGCATAATTTATTGAACTGAAATACCATGTTAATTAATAATCTTAACTTAATTTACTAGAATAACCATAAAAAATTACTATAATTGCACTACATTCGTAAATTAAAACAAATCTAATAAAACATTAAGAGAAAAATCCTTATGAATAATACAACTAAATTAAATTTATTTATAGGACATAAACACTATGTTAATTTATGCATTAATGTACTCTAGATTAATTCATACATAAAAACTATTATAATTACATCATAACCACACTAAGATATTAAAGAAATTCAAATAACAAAATGCTAATTTGAAAAGCTTGTTATTTCTTCCTCAAGTATAATTATATATATATATATATATATATATATATATATATATAGTGAGGTGATGAGAAAGCTTTTCATATCATTTTGCCATGTGTTGGTGTAATTAATGCTATGCTCGGTTTTGGATTACATGATCTTGCTGTCTTCATGCTTTAACATGCGGCGTCCTTCATCTACAATAAATTGGGATATTACTTCATGCAGTCAATAAATAATTTTGATGCACTGCAAAACCTGCAGGAAAGCACTTAATCTCTAGGAAGCAGTATATAGAAGGGTTGATTCTTATTTCAGTTTAACATATAAGGGAATAAACCCACATATGCCAACAATAGATCAGTGATAAGCTGGTTTCTGTTTTTGTTTTCTATTTTTTTGGGGCAAAAAATGCAAATCAACCATTAACATTTGAACTAACTAGATGTTGGATCATGTAAGCAAGTCTGCTAACAAAGAATATACCAGATCTATTTGATATACTTTTGAGAATATTATGACTAATATATAAATTGACTCTCAATCTAATAAATTAATTACCATAACATCTTACGGAAATCAATACGGTATGGGTTTTCAGTCTGTTGTTTTTCAAACGGAAAGTTACTATTGTGCTTCCAAAAGCTGCTAACTTGTAAGAGTTACATTAGTTAATTAATGACATCACTGTCATTACTATATTTAAGTTCCAAATGACCACACTACTTTTACAATAATACTCTTATTTATCAAGACATAATAAAATATACAATTGACAAATCGAAACATAAGAAGATACACCATTCTTTTCCCGTGATGAAGATATACAACCAATTTACAATTATGATATAAAGGAATAAAACCACATATGCCAACAATTTATTTAGAGAAAACATTAAAATGAATAAGCTTTATGCTATCATAATAGAAACAACAAAATGGCCAAAATAGTTTATCCTTGCTTTCTAGAAGTTTATCTCCCGAACCAACACAAGAAGAAAAAACGCGAAGGTTTCTTGTGCACCACACTAGTAGTACAGAAGAAAAAACTGAAGCTGACCAATATCAATATCCCACCCTTTTAACAAAATTGACCTGGTGCAAGATTGAACCATGGAAAGCACCTTAAAAGTGATGCCCTACCCAAAAAGCTGAGGCTCGAAAACACAATGACCAACATCATTAATCTAGCACTCATTTTGCATTAGTAGCTAAGCAGTTGCAGGGTAATCTGTCTTAGGAAAAATTCAACAAAATCAACCCAATCAGAAAACCTAAAACGAAACATCAAGGGTGAGCAATTAGGAAAGAAGAGAAGTAAAGATGAGGAGAAGCAGAAATTTGCAACTTACCAGAGCAGAAGCAATGATGATAAGCACAGCGAAGCAACCTCAGAAGTTTTTGCAACTAACGCAGCGCAAATTTTTCATATGACGGCCAAGAAAACACCCCCCCCCCCCCCCTGGCGTAAAACCCAGCCGTGCCATTAGGAATATTTAGATTAAAATTTAAACTATTTAAATTTATTTTTTTTAATCTTTTAAAACATAAACATTAATTTAAAAAAAAATAATTAAAAAATAATTTTTATTTTGTATTATATTCTCTTTAAAGAAAATTTTAAATCTTAAAAAAATAAATCTAAACCATCTAAATTAATTTAAATAATTTAGATTTTACAATTAAAAAAAAGGAAAAAATATAAAAGAGGATCCAAATCCCCCAGCCGTCAATATAGAAAAAAAATATACCACCAATTATCCCCACCCTTATCACAAGTTTTTGGAAACAAAAAAAAAAGTTAAAAAGATTATTTATTGACAGTATATCTAAAATTTTATTTTCTTTTTAGCACATTGCAAAAGAGTAGTTGGCAGTTGCATCCAAAGTTTGAATTTTGCTGGTGGCAAATTGGGCCTTTGCATCATTCAGCTAGTTCATTGAAGCTACTGATTGAGTTTTAAGGAAGGTTATTAGATATTAAACCACATCCTCATCCTGATTTTCACTTCACCACATTCCGTAAACCCCCAGCCAGATTCATTTGTGTGATCAAATTTTGGAGGTGGTGAATACAGTATTTCATCATATTGTTCAAGCGCAACATGTCTGTATCTAGTTGGTGGTTTCACTCTCTAAATTTCACTTGTAATGTGTATTTACTATTATGTTGTACAGATAATATATCTCTTGTTTAAGTCATTTCTCATACGTTATAGTTGCTTTTCATATGCTCACCATATAGTGTGTTTGGAAATCCATTTGGAGAGGTTAAAATCACTTTTGCTGGCCATGATTTTGCAAAAGCAACACATTGTTGCTTTGTACAAAACGTGATTTGGGAGATGGAGAAGTTTTTCTAAACATGCACATAATCCAACTTCATAAACAATTCATCCGGACGTGATTCCAGGTAAACTTAATTTGAATATTAGATTAAAAAATGTTTATATATTCTTAGTTCATAGAAAGATTCAATATTCAATATTTTAAAATAAAAAATGTTAGCATTAATAAGATTTATTTAATACCGTTTAAAATTAAGTCAAAAATACTAATTGATTACAATATTAAAAGTCGTCTGGTGAGTGAAGTCGCAGGACTTAAGTTATTTAATTTATTATATAGTTTCCTTTGATATAATGCTATCTTTCTATTAAATGCTAATATTTTAATAGTATCCTTAACGCTTTAAAATGTTTTCAAAATTACAAATTCAGTATATTTTTTTAATGCTAAATTTGGAGTACCATTTAATAGTTAAAATATGATAGAGCCAAACTAATGAATTATTTATATGAATTAAAGTAAAGTTACCCAAATAAACGACATGATATTTAAGGTTATAAAAATTAAACTTACTTCTTTTATCAATTATAACTTTTTATTTAATAAATATACAATTTGAAACTTTTATAAACACTTACTTGCTAAGAGAAAAAATATCAACAATTTTATATAAATTAATGCATTATAAATTTTTATTCCTTGTTTGTCTTAACTGATTATTTTTTAAATAGCAAAGATAAACAAGTATTTACCTTTAATTTATTACCATTATGAAGTTACTACTTAAATACTAGTATTAGTTAGAACTACCCATGAGCCATCAATTATTATCATGGTTTAGAAAATTAGACTATTAAAAAAAATTAGTGAATCCGTTACGATATTGGTCCAATTAACTCTCATAAATCATTCTATACAAAAATTAGTTAAAAATTGATGGGATTAATCAAAAACTAGTAAAAACTAGCCAATCAAATAGTTTTGATGGTTCTATAATTTTTTTAAAAGAAAAAAAAAAGTAAAGAAGGAAGAAAAAAAGTGAAGAAAAAAGAATATAAGATCTGAGGAGCAAAGAGAGAGAAGGAAGGGGAGTCAAAGCATGATGAACATCAATTCATGCTCTCATTTCTACGATAAAACAAGGCAAACAACATCAGGATTTGAAAATCCAAATACCCAAAAAGAATCATTCTGTTATAAAGTAGTTGGCTCTAACTTGTTAGAATTAAATTGGGAGATAAAAATTTAGATTATAACATATATGATGCTATTAGCTAAAGAGGCAGACATTGCGGATATACAGAAAGCTACAACTTATATTGTCACATTTTTGCTTATCCAAACATATACATAATAATAACAAGCTTGTTCAACAAGTCAAACTACCTTATTCCATAAGTTAAGACAATTTCTTCAGCAAGTTAAAAAAATTTCTCTTATAAACAAAAGTTATTATATTATATATGTCCATAATAACAAAATATTCTAATTAGCTAGAAAATAAACTATAAATTAAAATTTTAATTTAGTTGGCTCATGAATACTTTAATGTTTTATAAGTTATTTAATGACATAATATAATTTATTTTAAATACTAAATTCTGAATTAATTATTTAATATTATTATATAATTTATTAATCAATATAAATAAATAATTAATATTAATTCACAGTTAAATATTTTAGCGTAACCCTCATCACCAAAAGTCATTCCCTCCACATGGTTACCGTTTTTGGCAATTGTCAAAAGTGCGTGCCAATCACTTTCAGGAGGACTCACGCTCTGTTTGGACGGGGGAGGAGAAAAGCGGAGAGAAAACGGGGGAAGTGAAAAGTGGGGAGAAATGTATTCTCCCTTCCTTGTTTGGATGCGGCGAGAGAAAATATAAGGGGAGGGGGAGTGGTTAATTTTCGTTGGACAATTTTGCCATTCTTGCATTGCGTCGAAGAAAGTATGAAAAATAGCAAAAAAAAAAAAAAAAAAAGGTCCCACTGAAATTCAGTCGGACTCTCGAGGGTCCAACTGAAACCATCGAGTGTCCGACTGAAGTTCAGTCGGACACTCCATGGTCCGACTGAATTTCAGTCGGACTTTTTTTTTTTCATACTTTCTTCAATTTTTAACGAATTTTTTTTTTCTATTTTCATTCTCAACACAATTTTCGTCTCTATATTGACATGTCGCTGTTTTGGGAATTTTTTTTTTTTTTGCATTTTTCATTCTCTACTCAATTTTTTTTTCTTAGGACATTTATTTTTTTCGAAGAGGAAGACACGGGAAAAAAAATTTATGTTTAGGGACAATTTGAAAAATAAAAAATACACATCATGCTGCAACTTGTTTTCTTTTCAAAATCTCCCCATGTCCGGAGAGAAAAAAAAACACGTGAGATTCACACTTATTTTCTCTCCAATTTTTTTCTTTCTCTCTCTTTTTCTCCCCATTCAAACAAAGGAAAATATGACCCCTCTCCTCTAATTTTCTCCCTCCCCCCCCCCTCTGGTTTTCTCCCCATCCAAACATAGCGTCAAAGTCGCACCCATCGTTCTTGATTGAGCTAGCCACCCCCACGCGCGTGCTGGTGCCAGAGATGACTTATGGGTTAGCTCGAATTGCATTGGAATGCGAGAACGAGAAGAGCATTGTGAAGTGCCAAGCTGGCGGAGGAGTTGGCTTCAAAGAGAGAGACTTTTACACCATTTGGTTGAAAGAAGTAATAATAAATAAATAATTTTTTATTTTTATTTTTTAAAAATAATTAAATAACTAAAATAATAATTTAATAGATACAATAATAAATATAAAAATATAATAAATATTATATAAATTATATAAATAAAATACATTTGTTTTATTGCAAACCAAACGGTCTGTCAGAATTTACTTTCTAACATTTTAAGAGCGGAAGATGATAATATGCAGGCGTATGTTAAAAAATTTAAAAAAATAAATAAAGAGGAAGTGGTTTGGAAAAATCGAAAAAGTGTGATTGTGCGAATTGATTGATGCTAGGAGATAGAACAATTTTTTAAAATATATTATTTATTATTACTCACTTTTATCTATAGAATACCTATTTTTTATAATAAATTTAAATTTTTTTGCAGAAATTTAAAAAAGATCTTTTTACTGATAAAAATGATTTTTACAAATTTAAATATTTTAATATATATATTATGATTTGAGTTTTTATAAATAATAAAATATTTAAAATTTATCAATATTTATTTCTTATTATATATTATATTATGTTATATATATATAATTATTATCAATTTAACTATGATTAAATTAATAAATAATAAATATATATTTTTATTCATTGAATATCTAGTTTAATATTTAAAAAATTAATTATTATTGAAATAACATGGACTAAAGTTAAAAAAATGATAATTTTTAATATAAAAAATAATCTGACTGCTTATATTTAAAAAATAAATATATAATATATAATTGAAAAGAGATAAATTAAAAAATATGTCTTTAACAAAATTTTTTTATTTTTTAACTATATCTCATATAACAAAAGATTCATTTGTCCTTAGAAGCTATTTTTTAATATTATCTCCACGTCATTTCTTTTCAACTGCAAAGAGTCGAGCATTCTTTTAAATTGCAAAGAATCTGGATGCAATTATTACAGATCCGGACTGAGATTTCGTTAATAATGATACGCGGCAAGATATAAAACGTCCAAGTACGTGTCAATTGAAGATCAGAAAGCGAAATTCCAAATGCATCCTCCTGGACACTAGACTTTAGAATCAGATTCTCTCCCATAGTGTCTCCCGTACTGTTTGCAGTGGTTAATCTTCACCGTCGAATGCATCAAATGGCCAGAAGAGAGAGCTTGCCGCACAGATCACAATGCATCATTTTGGCTAACACAAAACTGTGCGTTTTGACAAGAAAGAAAAGAAAGAGTTGAATAATGATAAATGTAAATACGATGCATTTTCTATGGAGGCTAATATATTAAAACTTCCCTCCATTTTAGTGTCTCCATAATACTCTTCCATCCATTTTCCCTCCTCTGACAAGAAAGAAAAGAAAGAGTTGAATAATGATAAATGTAAATACGATGCATTTTCTATGAAGGCTAATATATTAAAACTTCCCTCCATTTTAGTGTCTCCATAATACTCTTCCATCCGTTTTCCCTCCTCTCTCTCTCCCACCTCTGTAACTGCTTCCTGTGTTGCTAGTTGCACTTGAAGTGCTTGGGTCAAAAATAAAAATTTTGCTAAATCAAAATTTGGTGTTTGTGTTCCATTTTTTTAAGTGTAAGATAAAAAATTTTTGATATTTTATACGATAAGAATTTTATGCAAAAAATTCAAGAAAATCAAACTTTTACAATAAAAAACGAAACAAAGCAAAGCAAAATTTAGATGAATTTTACTCATAGTACAAATTGCAAATCCCTTTTATATGTACACTGCTTCTACCTTATTCATGTACGTACGCTGCTTTTGCCTCACATGGCCAAAACGAGGAGGCCCAAATTTGTTGTTCAAAGGAGATCTCTCATCTGCATCGTGTTGCCATGGCCAAGCTCAAATTCCAATATATCTAGAAACCAATTCATTACATATGGCTGAGCTCTCCTAAATCCATATGGCTGCATTTGAAGTTCAGGTAAGAGACCCACAAATTTTTCTTTTCATTTTGCTTCATCTATGATACCGAACTCGAATTCCTTCACTGCCGAGCTCTCCCCCTTAGCATCTGCATCTAAAGTTCCATGGGAGGTTTGCAAAATTTCCTTTCCATTTTACTTCATCTACGGTTTAGCTTGCGAAACTTGGCAGCTTGGAGGTCATTAGTTTATGGTGTATAAAACACTTGCGTTTTGGCCTCCAAATCTGCATACTTTATCTACACCGTTAGATAACATTAACGACTGCGATCACTCACAAGAGAGGCACTACAGACACGGCCGCGGGAGAGGATCCGAGTCCCCCATGGAACTTCAGATGCAAATGCTAAGGGGGAGAGCTCGGCAGTGAAGGAATTCGAGTTCGGTATCGTAGATGAAGCAAAATGAAAAGAAAAATTTGTGGACCTCTTGTGCGAACTTCAGATGTAGCCATATGGATTTAGGAGAGCTTAGCTATATGCAGCGAATTGGTTTTTAGATACAGTGGAATTTGAGCTCGGCCATGGCAACGCGATGTGGATGGCAGATCTCCTTTGAACAACGAATTTGGGCCTCCTCGTTTTGGCCATGTGAGGCAAAAGCAGCATATGTACATGAATAAGGCAGAAGCAGTGTACATATAAAGGGATTTGCAATTTGTACTCTGAGTAAAATTCATCTAAATTTTGCTTTGTTTCGTTTCTTATTCTAGAGGTTTGATTTTCTTGGATTTTCTACATAAAGTTCTTACCGTACAAAATACCAAAAAAATTTTATCTTACATTTGAAAAAATAGAACACAAACACCAAATTTTGATTTAGCAAAATTTTTATTTTTGACCTAAGCAAGTGCAACCAGCAACACAGGAAGCAGCTACAAAAGGTGGGAGAAAGAGGAGGGAAAACGGATGGAAGAGTATTATGGATATGCTAAAATGGAAGGAAGTTTTAATATATTAGCCTCCATAAAAAATGCATCGTTTTTACATTTATCATTATCCATTTCTTTCTTTTCTTTCTTGTCAAAATGCACCGTTTTGTGTTAGTCAAAACGATGCATTGTGATTTGTGGGGCAAGCTCTCTCTTCTGGCCATTTGATGCGTTCAACAATGAAGATTAACTATTGTAGACAATATGGGAAACACTATGGGAGAGGATCTGATTCCTTCCATGGGAGATTTGCAAAATTTCCTTTCCATTTTACTTCATCTATGGTATAGCTTGCGAAACTTGGCAGCTTGGAGGCTGTCAGTTTATGGTGTATAAAACGCTTGTGTTTTGACCTCTAAATCTACATATTTTATTTGCACCATTAGATGACATTAACAGCTGCGATCACTCATGGGAGAGGCATTGCAGACACAGCCACGGGAGAGGATCCGAGTCCCTAAAGGACTAGCTTTGTATAGTGACAGGTTTGCTGACATAATACAGACGAAAACAAACTAATACTAATCTATTGTGTTAGTAAACAGTCTGTATGTAATAATATCAAATAATAAATGTTGAATTATTATGTTGATAGCATAATTTTTTTTATTTTTTTTTAATTTAAAAAATTATATTTAAGTTTGTATAATTCAAGATGTATAATTTCTATAAATAAATATATAATTATTTAATTAAACAATATATTTATCATATTTTAATTAAAAAATTATATATATATATTATAACAAAAAAATTAATAACAAAGATATAAAAAATTATATTTAAGTCAAATTCTTTTAAAATTTTTTATTAGTATAATATATTGTTAAATTTTATTAATATAATTAATTTAACTGTCATTCTGAACGTAAATAATTTATATAAAAAGATAGATAAAAGTTAATTGAGTGAAGTTCATATTCATGTGTAGCGATTTGGATCATTTGATATAAATAATATATATTTAGAATATTATAGTAATACATAATTTGATTATATTGAATGAATTTAATGGTAGAAATTAAATTAAAAATGTCCTAAATTTGAAGACTCAATTACAAATAATTTAACCAACAATAAAGTAAGATGTATTCTAGAATATACATATGATAACTTGATAGATTCTCCGTGACTAAAGACCTTACTTACCTGATGCATGAAACCTCCTCCCAGGATATTTACAAGGAGATAGAGGATCGCTAATTCAAAAAATCGTTGCCATTAGGAGCTAATCTATATTATCAATATAAGGAGAAGACATTAACTGCAGTTAATAAATTAATAAAGATAAACAAAAGCTCTGATCTTCTTCCAGACTGTGAAGTGTGAACTACGTAAGGAAAGCCCTTTGCATGTGACACCACTACCCTGTTCTCGGAAATCAGTGAATCAGTTGTGAGAGAGGGACAGAGAGAGAGAGAGATGGCTACTGATGTGGTGAAGCAGAGCCAGGGGCATACGTGTTGCGAATCAGGGCCTGGATATGCTACCCCACTGGAAGCCATGTCTGGTCCTCGAGAGACTCTCATTTACGTCACTGCCGTTTACTCCGGTATATCCACTTTTCTTTTCTTTTCCCCTCATTTTTTCCTTTAATTGATTTGAGTTTGATGTGTACTGGGGGAAATTTCTGTATCGGAAAATTCCAATTCGCCTTCTGTGTCTATAGAGTGATAGGTTTAGATTTGGGCGTTCTAATGGTAACCCTTTTTCATAAACGAAGAAGATCGTGCTTTTTAGTTACTGGGTTTTTGTTCCAGCCATAAAAGATATGAATGGTGGGTAACATATGTTTATTGAGCACTTATGTCTAAAAGTTATAATTGTTAGTACATCATAACTCTTTTTATTTAATCGCACTTAATAGCCCAGATGCCATATTTTGACTGTGGCTCAACTCCACACCTACCTAGGCCTTTGGGATAATTGATGCAACTTTTTGACCAACAATCACTCCCTCAACGATTGTTCACTAGGAATTATTTTAGCTTTGATACAGATTGTTGGATTGAGCGATTATTATTAGATCAAAACCTACAATTATTAATTAGGATATAACATTTTTTACTTCACTGCATCTAATCCAAGTATTATATTTCAACTAGGACTCGACCCCATATTGGGGCTACTGCCATAAGACGATCACTACCAGACTTTGGCCAACTATATATTTAGTATGACAGATCATGGAGACTTGAAGGACTAAAACTACTACTGGAACAGAAATTTGGTTCAGTCATCGTTCAATAGTCAAATTTGTTTTGAAAACATATTAACATTTTAATTACATTCCTCTTGGGTTGTCATGAAGGATTGGTCACTCTACCTAACTCACGTTTCAAATTTCTTGTTAGTGATTCCTGGGATGCATTCTCTACTCCATTTAAGTTATTATGATAAGAAGATCTAGATCAAGTGTGGGAAAAATTACTTATCTACGTAAGGTTGAAGGCAATAGGATTTTGATACTATGAGATAAGGCTTCAAAGGGCAAAGGAGATATATGCTCAAAGACTCTCAAACTAATGAATTCTTGCTTAATTTTCATGTACTGCTTGATTGTCTCTGTTGATAGTGTAACTAGTTTAAAATGGATTTTGGAAAACTTCAGAATGCTAGTTATATTTTAGGTTCTTCAGTAATCTTCACTTTAAAATGAAGGGTACTATCGATGATTTTATGACTTGTTAGAATTTGGGCATGTTCATTACTATTAGAAAGGCCAAAGTGAACGTACATAACATCTTTGATTTTGTCTTAATATTTGATTAAATGGTGAATGGTCCTCTTTTCATCTCCTATCTCTTTCATTTATAATGCCCTTTTTTGTAAGTGACTAGTTGATTTTCATGCATTTCTTATGAGTCTGTTTAAATCATATCTATTAGATCTAGTGCAATTTGGTGATTTAAATTAGTAATTCTATGTAATACAGGAACAGGAAGAAAGAAGCCTGACTATCTGGCTACAGTGGATGTAGATCCAAGCTCTCCAACATACTCAAAAGTTATCCATAGGCTACCTGTAACTTATGTAGGCGATGAACTGCACCATACTGGGTGGAATGCGTGCAGTTCTTGCCATGGAGATCCATCTGCAGATCGGCGTTATCTGATTGTACCTTCACTCTTGTAAGAAACTAAGCATTTAGTTTCACTGGATGATATAAATATAAATGATGTCTAGTTAACTATTACAAGGGAATAGAGAGCTCAAACTAATATGACAAAGAATATAATATAGTGAAACGAGAAGAGAAAAATGGGCCTGGTTTGTTTATGGATTTTGATCTCTGGTATGATAACCTTGAGTTACATGACCTGATTGGAATGGAACCTTGATGAAATATATCCTGTATTTAAATGTCTTCTATAATCCTTTCACATTTTGCTTGTCTACAGAAGGTAATCGACAGACATCATTTACACATGATTGTTCAAGTTTGGATTTCTTTGGTATCATAGACTAGATTGAAACTTTATGAGTTCTAATTTCTTTTTGTAATCTAGTGATCATTGTTTATTTTTGTTTTGCTTAACTTGGTCCAGTAGCAGCCTATTAAGGAGCAGAGCCAGATTGGCCTATCATGCATAGTGAAATAAAAGTACTCTTTTTTTAAAATTTGAAAAGCTTTCTTCAGTAATTATTTTACTTTCATAATTTGTATCATTGGCCTTAGTAAGACTTCATTTTCTTTTACTTCCAATTCTAGTTTAAACCTTAATTCTATTTTAGTGCTAGGTTTACCTTAACTTTTATCATGATTTTGGTATAGATAAGATTCTGGCTAATCATTCCTTATTTCAAAGCTCTGTGATGTCTATTACTAAAAGTTTTCAAATATTAAAATCTATTAGAAGAGGATATTGTAACCATCATCCAAACATTTTTATTTTTCACTTTTTTATAAAATTTTAAATTTTATCATGAAGACCAAGGGACAAATATCATCCCCAAACTGAATCAGCAAGACAGCAAAGAAGCCAAGGGAGTACCCAATATATTGTGTTATACATCAAAAGGATTATGTAATAACACAATAAATCTAGTTTGGACCCTAGACATGGTGAGTTATTTTCTACCAATTTCTCCTTCCTTGATCTTCCATCCTCTGTTGTGGCATATAATCCGCCTTAGATTCAAGAACGCATTGGAGCTCTAATAAATATCTGTGTTCCATTTCTAAAATGCAGAGATTGGACAACTTTATCACAGTTTCAAGTCTCTTTGGCTATCTATTTTCCATTTTTCTGTTTTTTTTTAAACCTCCCCCACATTGTTCAATTCTTCTGTCAAAATATTTTTTTTTTCATAATAAAAATAGTGCTGCATTTTACAAAACTGCTGGTACTTACACATGTAATCTCTAATTTAAGATTGGTAAAGAAAAAGTTCATGAATTTTCAAGAAAAATGCCAGCTGTCTTATAGTCACCTTATAAACTCTACTTTATATCTTTACCATATTTCAGATCAGGTCGCATATATGTGATTGACACACAGTCAAATCCAAGATCTCCTTCTTTGCACAAGGTTGTTCATCCTGAAGATATCATAAGCAAGACTGGATTAGCTTATCCACATACATCCCATTGCCTTGCTTCTGGTGATATAATGATCTCATGTCTTGGAGATAAAGATGGAAATGCTGCAGGAAATGGATTTCTTCTTCTTGATTCTGAATTTAACGTGAAAGGAAGGTACTCTATTCTACATTAGATTGAGCAGCACAGGCATCAGATTGAGTCATTGACATGTGAAGTGTGAAGACTAATCAATTCAGCTATTCTTATTCATCTCTGTATGCACTTTATTTGTGATTTTCTGTGAGACCTTCTAGGTTTAGTTTTCTCATCTTTACGTTGAAAAAACTGTTGAAATAAAAAATGAGGATTCAGAGATTAACAATGACTTTGGATGTATACAGATAGCAATAATTTTATAAACTGTTTTATATGAAATGATCTTAGTGGTGCATGTGGATTAAGCATTACATCAGCATGTTGCATTGTATATGATACTAAATCTGACAAAAGTTCGATATAAATATTTACGTGGAATAATGGGTATTTTACTAATTTTTTTTCCTAATTACATTATTTTGTATCTCGCTTTACATTTGTTAGGTGGGAGAAACCAGGACACAGTCCACTATATGGGTATGACTTTTGGTACCAACCACGGCACAAGACTATGATTAGCACATCATGGGGTGCTCCAGCTGCTTTCACAACAGGTTTTAACTTACAGCATGTCTCTGATGGCTTTTATGGGAGGCATCTCCATGTGTACAGCTGGCCTGGAGGTGAACTGAGACAAACATTGGACCTTGGTGATACAGGGCTTTTACCCTTGGAGGCAAGTTGTTTAACATAATGTATACAGTTGCTTCTATAAGCTATGATGCACTTTTTTTTTTAATTAGTAATAACTTTTGTGTGTGTGCCAAGACATTGTGCAAAATTTTCCATATTTTATGTAAACGAATTTATGTTAAATGCAGATAAGGTTCTTGCATGATCCTTCTAAAGATACAGGTTTTGTTGGGTGTGCATTGACAAGTAATATGATACGATTTTTCAGGAGTTCAGATGGGACATGGAGCCATGAGGTGTGTAAAAGATTACCTATTTCTTCTGCATTTTATTTGTACTTGAACAGCCGCATACTGGTGGATAGTACTTATAGTCTAAACTATGAACTGATTTTGCAGGTTGCAATATCAGTGAAACCATTGAAAGTGCAAAACTGGATTCTTCCTGAAATGCCTGGGCTTATTACTGACTTTCTGATATCTCTTGATGATCGGTTTCTGTACTTTGTGAACTGGCTTCATGGGGATATAAGACAGTATAACATTGAGGACTATAAAAGTCCAGTGCTGACTGGCCAAGTATGGGTAGGGGGATTAATCCAGAAAGGAAGCCCTGTTGTTGCTATAGCTGAAGATGGTAAAACTCAGCAATTTGATGTTCCAGAGATTCAGGTTAGTCTAAATAATCATCAAAATTAGTCTTTCTGGTGTTGAATTTCTTGTATTACGTAAATCTGGAGTTGATCAGTTGATTTGACTTATCTTGTGAACAAATTCTTAAGAGGAATCTGGTGTTCATTCAACATGTTGGGATCATGATAGTAATAGTGGTTAATTTAATGCCTCCCGAAAAAGTTTACAAAGTAAGAAAGAGTATTTTCACCTCATATGTGAAAAAATTTACAAAGTAAGAAAGAGCAGTTGCTACATTTTCATCTCTCTCTAATCGTTGTAGCTAGAAGCACAAATTGATTTTTACTTGTTCCATTTCACCCGGGTCACTTCATAAAACATTTGACATGAATGTAGCTTGTTACATTATGTGGTTTATTTACTTGACTGCCATGTTACAAATAGATGGCTTCTCCATAAAATGTACTTTGTTATTTCTTTTTTTTTTTTTCACTAATTGATATATTTACCTGCCCAATAATTAATACACTGAATTGGATGTAAAGCAATACTACCATATCTGTGCTATTTTTCTTTGTATTATGATTTTACTGTTTCGCCTCCAAAAGTAGGTGTAGAAGTTTGAAATCTTAGGGTTGTAGGGTGGGTCTTAATCGCCTTGTATGATTAAGAAAAATTAGCAGGCAAAGAAACATATGGTAAAAAAATAATAAATAAAAGAAGCAATGTTGCTGCTTGCAATTCCATGAGTTCATTTTCAGTACTCCATGCTGAGTAATAGGTACTACTGCCATTTATATGTTGCCATATAATCTATTTCTCTTTTTGGTCGAAGTCATGTAATCTAGTTTTGATCATGGTTAAATTGAATTTTAGACAACAATTATTTATTTGTCAAAATATGAATGGTAGGAGTACTCAACTTGTCAGTTCTATGGGAGTAATAATAAATATTTCCCACCTTCAATGTTTAGGAAGTCTATCTAGTTAGTATGTAATGAGATCAAGATTTTATTTTCCAGGGACATAAGTTGAGAGGGGGGCCTCAGATGATTCAGTTGAGCTTAGACGGGAAGCGGCTATACGTTACGAACTCGCTCTTTAGTACATGGGATAAACAGTTTTATCCTGAACTAGTAGAAAAAGGATCCCACATGTTGCAGATTGATGTTGATACTGAGAAAGGTGGCCTCAAAATTAACCCCAACTTCTTTGTTGACTTTGGAGCTGAGCCTGATGGGCCTTCCCTTGCACATGAGATGAGATATCCTGGTGGAGACTGCACTTCAGATATATGGATTTAAGCTCAACAAATGTATCTTTCACACACTTAAAATGTTGGCCAAAGTATACTTTTCGTATCTAATTTTACATTAAGTTTTATTTTCTTTCCTTAACTTTTATTTGTTCTGATGTCATCAACAAAGTTTTTCTTAGACGTGACTCCGTGAGAATCATTGATGAAATCGTCTAATGTATCATAAGTGATTCTTACAAAGATTCTTACAAAATCAGGTCTAAGAAAAACATTAATATCTTCAGAGATAAAGGATGAAATGAGGAGATGAAACCTTATGCAAAGTTAGAGAAGAAAATTTATATTTTGGCCTTGAAATTTCAATACTTGTTTATCTAAATAATGTGGCTTAGAGTCACATCACCTGGAAGACAGTTTGCTATGTATTGATAATAATGATTCCTGCTTATTTACATCTTTGGAGTTCACAGTTATGAACTAATAATAGATATTTTCAGAGCTTTAAATGGCACTGAATAAATGGGAATCGTCTAGGAGATAAGGCCGACTAGAATGTTTTGGTTACACGTCATCACGCACCAAATTAACGTTTTAATGGTTCCGTGATTGAAGTTTGACAAAAATAAAGCATTGTTGTTAGTTTGATCATTTATAAATTTTTTATTATTTTAGTATTTAGGATAAACTTTTTTTCCCATGAGGATATTCTTGCAAAAAGTGAATGCAACCTCGGTTACAAGAGTGTTAACTTTTTGTAGATATATTTCTTAAAAATATATAAGAGAAATTTTGTCCAAAAATTTTGATTTGACAATTGATGACGCAAAGAACCTTTCCTACTCCCCACTCTATTATATTCAATATAAAGTGGAAAGGGCCTTTTGATTTGAGGGCGAGGAAAGCAATAGGGAGGAATTAAAGTTATGTATATCACAATATTTATTTTATCATTTATATTTAGAGACTAACCTTTGCGAAGTTTTAAAATGATTTCTACCTATTTTTAATTCGGGTAAATTATATAATTTTTTTAAATTTGTTAAAATTATATAGACTTCTCTTTTATTTTTAAAAAATATAAAATTTTTTTCAATAAAAAATTATGTTACACTTTAATTCAAAATTAAATTTTTGACTAAACTATCATTTATTAATTTAAATAGATAATTTTTTTATTAAATTTAATGAAAATAAAATATACTCTTTTTTATTTGTATTTGTGCATATTTGAAAATAAAATGTACTTTTTATTTATGTGTATGTAAATATAATACATATTTGTATATTTTAGGATAATAGAAGATATTTTAGTCAAACAATTTAAAATCAAACTAAATTATATATTTTAAAAGTATAAGAAAGGCCTATATAATTTACTTTTTTAATTAGTAAGTTGAGAATTTCAAAACACATTTAATAACTATAAAAAGTTTAATATCTTTCAATTCTCCATAGCATAACCTTAGGTAGATGATTTAGTAGTTAAAGAGTTGTGTTTTTTACATTGAGTATTTGAGTTCAAACATTTAAATTAATGTTTGAGAAAATTAATTTTCTTAAATGCATTGAATCATGTGAAAAGAATACTTTTAAATATTTTTTAAAAAAACTTAATTTTTATTGATGCATAAATCAACTAAAAAATACTCTTATATTGGAAAGAAATAAAAAATTACAATTAAGGAACATAAAACAAAATTATTTACTCTATAAAAACTTATACCTCAAAGTTATTTTAAAGGATTCAAGAATCTAAAATTTTAAGTGTAACGATATAAATGCCCTTTTTATATATTTCTATTTACAGGATAATGTGTGATAACATAATTTTAACGGGTGCAGAGGATGGTGTGATATGCACAATGTACAAGAGAGAATATGTTCACAAAGACTAAGGCATCTTGTTGAGAGTGAAGATTTTAGAAGAGGTATTATGGGGGAGAGAGTAACTAAGTGAATAAAACACAGTAGGACCCATCTATGTGAGTTCCACTGTCATTTAGTCTCTCCCTCTCTTTCCTGCGAGACCCCTTTTTGCATAGAAGATGATCAAAACCAGAGAGTAGGGGTATTCAAGAAAAAAAAAAAAAACCAAAATGAATAAAAGTAAGTCCAATTGGTTTTCTATATGTAAAAATCAATTAAATCGGTTCAATTTTCAATTTTTAGTAGTTTGGTTTAGTTTTAGCCAAACTAAATTGATCTAATATGTTACTTTTTGTTTGTTTCTTTTTTTATCCCTTTCATTAAAACCAAGTATAATAAAGAATTATGCAATGAATAACAAATCAAAATTAGTTGTTCGATATTTTGTATGAGATTTAATTTGACATTTACAAGTAGTTGGTTAATTATATGGATAATGGATTTTGGATGAGGAAATAATTTGTAAATTGTAAGTGGTTGTTATCTGAATAAAAAAAAGAAGCAAGTTTATTATAATGAATATTTGAGTTAAGTCACATCCAAATATTTATTATTACACAAATATCTAAACACAAAGTTAAATCACTTGAAAAACAAAAGAACAAAAAACTGAGCATAAACCAATTTGAAATGAACTAGACCAAAATTGAACCAAACTCATCATAACCCAAAATCGAATAAATCTTTTATTTTGCAAAATTGACTAGATTGGTTTGGTTGGTATTTTGAACCAAAACTAAATCAAACTAAACTTTTAAATACCTCTACCAAATACTAAGAGAACCAAAGAGAACAAGATGTTTGTTGTTCTAGTGACAAATATCATTAAGAATATTTTTATTCTAACACTTCAAATATTAAATCCTTGAATCCCTAAAAATAATTTTAAAATATAAAATCATTTAGAATTGATAATTTTATTTCATAATCCTCTAATTTTTTTTTTTTTAAATGCTTGTCACATTATCTGAAAAAGTGTATTTCTTCACTTATTAACTAACAAATAGAAGGTAGTACATGGCCTAACTTGGTGGTCAACAAATCTCATAACTTGGGAAAATTATACTAAGTATCCAAATTTTGTAAAATGTATAAAAAAAGACCTTAAAAATTAAAATTATCTTTAAGAATCAAAGTCACTAAGACTTGTTGCTACGGTTTAGGAAAGTTATTATCATATTTTAAAAACATTATAATCAAAACTACTTAAATTGTAACTTTTCTAAAATTTAATAGTAATTTCTCTAAATCTTAGTAGTAAGTCTCTTAGCAACCTTGGTCTTTATGACAATTTCAAATTTTAAGGTATTTTATTATAAAATTTGCAATACTTGAATCCTTAAATGTAATTTTCCCTAATAACTTTATATGTATACGTGCTTTGATTAATTGTGGCCTTGAAATAGAAACTTATGCAAAAGTAATGGCTTTTATTTTATTTTCCCAAGAAGCACTAGAGAGGATTTTATTGCCATTATCTCTAAAATTATATGTTTGAGAGACCTAGAATTTGCTTAAGATGAAGGAAGAATTAATACCAATTATGTGTCATTAGATGTATATAGTATGTCACATAATCAATTATTTGTTTTTTGTACAAGTTGTTATGTGGTCTTATCTATATATATTATTTTAGAAATTTTTGATATTTTAGTTTTAAAACTTATACAATAGCAAAGTAAATTAATGAAAATTTAGATATAATATCAATTAATAAAAATGTAATTATTGAAACATATGGGAGAGTAAATCCATGATAACAATATCCCATTAGTGTTAGTGAGTTACATAAACCATAAGTGATTGTACAGTGAAATTGATATTGCATAACATTGCTGCTCCCAGCTCATTGTTCATCTTAGAAGTGGGAACCACTAATTTCATCACCCTACAATACTTTTAAGTCTCCAAAAAAACTTATAAATCCAGTGACCACTTTATCTCCAATGACAAACACCTGATTAACCTAAAGCAAAATTGCCTTTAGGCCTAACCTAACTAAAAGATTTATAATTAGGCCTAAAAAGACTTAAACCAATACCTGCAACCCATTAATCCTGACATTTAGATCTTTGGCTCAACATACTATGTCCAATAACAAATTATCCAATAGCCTAAATCTAACTAAAAAGCATTGTCAACCAAAAAAATGGTCAAACCAATTTCTTGCTAAAAACTTCAGTAAACCAAGTCAAACTTCTCCTCCAAACTTGTTACTACCTAACTTTTACGTGCTTTTCTGTAGTTTGATTGTGACTTCTGACAGGTGGGACCTATAAAGTACTATATGAATATTCCCATATGATACCACACTCCAAACCATACCACTCTCTCTTAAAAAACAATAAAATGCCACATCGTGTCTTGCACTATTCAACTGCAGGTCCCACTAGAATTTCCAAAATAAAAAAGCTAGTAGTACTCTTTGCTAATCAGAGCGTGCCATATGTCTTAGGCACCCTAGCCAACTAATAAGAGTGCCCTATATGTCTTTATGTGACCTTATAGTAATATTATATATAAAGCTGCATCCTCATTACACTTTTCATACATCCTTATCCATAAGTCCCTCCCTCCCTTGAATAGTATAAGTTTTGAGGTCCCTTTAGAGGGAGTCCTTCCAAGGGTTACTTTACCAAAATACCTTTGCATAAACTTCAAAACAACATCTCAATTATTGAACACTAAATATCAAGGGCATTTATGTCATTTCACACCTAAATAGTAAAAAGGCTTGAGGGAGTGACATCAGTAGTTAGAGGGATTTCACCACTATCTAAGGCCAACCATTTGCACTCAACACTTTGCTTGGTTACTGCACCCTTGTCCTCCATAATAGTAGATAATCTTGCATCGCAACTCTAAACCATGTTTCAAGATAATTAATTTGTAATTATGCACACCAAAACAAATTATCTTATCTTCTAACATTTATTAATCTTGCAACTTATTTCAAACTAGAAAACGACACTAGAGCACTTCAACAAACTCTTACTGCACCAAAAACAAATTGGTTCTCTAAACATTTGCCATGGAACCTAAAGAATATGTTAGAGTATGGTCCAATCTATGTCAAATTACTCCATCAACTAGTAGACTACATCATTATGTTTTAATTCCTTATCAACTCCTTAGTACACAAACAACTAAACATGCGTAGCTTCTGCTCCAACTTGCACATTTGGATCTCTCTAAGAATCCAAAACATTAGGATATTACTTGGTCCAATCAAATTAAAATGAATTAGGTTAATTAAGTCTTGCAAAATTTTCTTTGCTTTTATGTACTACGTTCTAATTAAGTGTGTACTTGTTGGTGATTGTGCCCTAGGCAATCATTGTATTGCAAACATTGTACTTTATTAAGAAATAAGAGTTTTCTTTTATTACATTATTATATTATTTGTATGTTCTATATAATAATATTCTCAGATAAATTATATAGATTACTCTAAATATCCCTAGTCGATCATCATTGTGGGAACGATGATGAACTAAAACTAGTATAATTTTGATTGATGATGATGTGTTAATTATGTATATAGATACAAATCAAAATCATAGACACTTGTTAGGGAATAAGATGATGGATCGACCCATTATGAAATAGCTACATGGATTAAGTCATAAGCGTATCTCATATATAACCGTATCACCAAGCCCTTAAACTTGAGATCACCATAGTTTCCAACATGAGAAATACTATTTTTTGGCATAGTTAAAAGTCATCTTTAACCGGGTGATCATTAAAGTTATGATCAAGTATAGTAGAATTCATATAAAAGAAGATGAGTGGTCAAGATAGGATTTGTCTCTTTGATCAATAGAGAGATATCTTTGGACCCCTCGATGAGTGAGACTGAAAAATGCATGGTCATGCTTGAATGGAAGGGTTTTCATTTGTACTATCAGTCTGCACGTAGATTGAGAAGTAACGATCAAGTAAGATGAGGATGACGTTTCTATGTCTCATACTTAATCTAGATATCATGTGACAAAAGAGATGTGATAGGGTTATATGATAGGTTGCATTGGATCATCGATCCCTATATGATTTTGGTAGTCATAATGTCTTGCTAGAGACCGCTTGTGACTTGTGGGTCAAATAGTATTATTAGTTCACTGCCAATATCATATGGGCCTATAAGGCCGCATAAAAAAATGAGTTAATTCGAGCTAAAATGTTTAAATTTATTGAACTTGAAATTATGTCTAAATTCAATAATGTCACATTCAATCTAGAGTGAAAGAATTTTATAAATATATATATATATATATATTTGATATATATATATATATAATTTATAATATTTGAAATATATATATCTTTTAATTAATTTAAACCAATTAGTTTTAAATTCAAATCTATATGACAAATTTAAATTTAAACTAATATGATAGGTTTAAATTTAATTTATGACATAAATTAAATTTGAATTAAGTTCTAGATTTATATTAAATAATTAGTTAAAATTTAAATCTATTAGATAAATTTAAATTTAAACTAATCTATTTAATTCAAATTTAATTTGATTTAATTTAAAATAATGTATTTTAAATTAATCAAATATATCTGAAACCCTAATAAAATACCTTTATAAAAAGGTAAGAGATTTGGGTTTTCTAAAACTACAGAACAAAAAGAAAAACCCTAGAGAGAGAAAGTGTACGAAACACTGTACGGATGATTAGAGAGAGAAAATGTACGGATGCCTAGAGAGAGAAAGAGGAGACTGTCTTCTCTACTAAGAACGTGTGTGAACGTTGGTAAGAGGTGCTAGCATGCCGTTCGAGTTGAGCAATCGTTTCTATAAATACCGCTAGAGGGAGTAGATTTGAAGATCAATTCTTGAGATCTAACGGTAAAAGATAAATATTTCTAGATTTACTCGATTTAAATGACATTGATGGATCCATGAGAAAGGATTCGAGTTTTAATTTTTTGCTGCGCATCCCAAAAATTCCTAACAGTGGTATCAGAGCCACGTCAATAGTTGTTTAAATTGAGTTTTTTGTGTGAAGTTCTGTGAATGTTGCCTTTGTTGTGATTTTGCATGGCCTATATGTGATGCAATATGTTGTAATGTGATATAAGTATGCGAACTTAGGGTTTACATAATTAGTGTTTGAATCTGGCATTCATATATGTATTATATGTTCAAATCAATTTTAGATTTGATTTCATATAAGTGATATTTGAACTCTATAATTCAATATTATGTGCGACATATGTGTGCGAATTACAAAGAGGTTCGAATTTGATTTGGAATTTGATTCTAAATTTGTTCAATTCGGACTATAAATTGTTCAATTCAGATGTTTACAAATTTGTTTAACAAGTCTCTTCATATTTTCATATATAACATGTTATTTCATACATATATATTTATATATGTTCTAAATATGCTTTCATGACATGAATGAACAATCCATATTCGTAT
This sequence comes from Erythrophleum fordii, assembly GCA_032878935.1. NCBI lineage: Eukaryota > Viridiplantae > Streptophyta > Magnoliopsida > Fabales > Fabaceae > Erythrophleum > Erythrophleum fordii. The sequence continues at coordinate 20,564,429 of JAVQMF010000054.1, read as the reverse complement.
ATGTATGTAAATATGATTTCGAATATGTGATTTGCATATGATAAAGAAACTAAACGCCTTGATAGAATATATTTAAATCTGTAATATATGTATGTGATACATGAATCTCAAATATGTATATATGAAACGTGTTTAGTGTAACCTAATCTGATTTAACACTAAGATCATAATGCTTACAACCTTTCTTATGAGATGAGATGTTTGTAACTTTATATATGAATTATGTTTATTTGAATTGGATGGGTATGGTGCATAATATGGCCCTAGGTTTTTATGGTTTGCAATTCTTTAAATATGGCTTACGTGTCGCGCCTCTCTCTATTTATTCTAGATGTACATTCTCTTTTTATCTCACTCTCCTCAAATGTTCAATTGAGGTTTCTCTTTGCAGTTTCTTTTTATCTTAGAAGAATTCTCTCATTAGCTTGGGAGGAGATAGGCTAGATGGGTCATATTATGACACATTTATTTTATATTTCATGATGAGATCATATGTATATATGAGATGCTATCATAGTAAATTATCATACGATAATTAAATATTTGAATCACAACGAAATAATAACAATAAAATCCCTCGAATCAAATTTTAAGTTAATATGCCACCCATTTATGAACACTTGTCAAGGCTTTGATTGCCTAAGTGTATGTTCTATCAAAGTGAATATACTTAGGTTATCTCAGTGAGGTAGCTTGGGTAATGGTGATACTCATAAAGTTTATAATGGTTTGAATTAATTGGGACTATCAAAATGGTTTTGGGTCTTAAGGTGTTAGATGGGATTAAACATACCGGATCATATGATGATAGAATCCCTTAAAGATCTAAAAGTTACTTGTGATGTAATTAGTAAACAAGTTACTAATTTAAATAACTTAATTTTAAGCGTCTTGCTAAAGTGGACTTACAATTAAATGAAATATGGGTCTTAGCTTGCTAAATTAAATTGAAAGTTAATTTTTAGTGGGAGATTATTAACTTGACTTTGTATATTTTTGTTGTAGAAAATGTCAACAAATAATTCCGCTACATTATCATTGCGATCCATCCTTCAGAATGACAAACTAAATGGGACCAACTTTCTTAACTGGTTTAAGAACTTGAGAATTGTTCTCAAGCAAGAGAGAAAGTTATATGTCCTAGATCAATACATTCCTGAGGAGCCCACAGCCAATGCTTCAAGAGTCCAAAAGGATACGCACACTAAGCATCTTAATGACTCTGTAGATGTAGGATGCTTGATGCTAGCCACCATGATCCCAGAACTTCAAAGAGATCTGGAACACATGAAGGTTTATGAGATAATTGTGCATCTCAAAGAAATATTCTAGCAACAAGCGAGGCAAGAAAGGTATGAAACCACCAAATCTTACATTTCTGCAAAATGGCTGAAGGTGCATCAGTTAGCACTCATGTCTTAAAAATGAAAGGCTATATTGATCACTTTAAAAGGCTCGGATGATTTCTCATGAGCCAAGAGCTAGCTACAGATTTAATCTTAAACTCACTCTCAAAAAGTTATTATCAGTTTGTCATAAACTATAATATAAACAACATAGAGAAATCAATTTCTGAACTGCATTAGATGTTTAAAACTGCTAAGCAAAATATCAAGAAAAAGCCAAATATTATTTTAATGGTTCAGGAAGGAAAAGGAATGAAAAAGAAAGGCAAAAGTAAGGGAAAGGGAAAGGGAAAGGGCCTAAACAATAATAAGTCCAAGGACTAAAACAAGCCCAAGCTTAGACCCAAGTTTGAAGCCAATAAGGCAAAGCCTCCTAAGGAAGGACTTTGTTTCTTTTGCAATGAGCCCGTTCATTGAAAGAGAAACTGTAAGTTCTACCTGGAAGATCTAAAGAATAAGAAGAGTAGAAAGCTAAAAAAGGGTAAAATAGACCTATGAGTTGGAAACAGAGCAAGAGTTGCTGCTTTAGCCGTAGGCACTTATGAATTAGTTTTGCCCAGTGGGCTTTTGTTTGTTTTGAACAATTCCTGCTTTAAGTAAAAATATTGTTTCACTTTCTTATTTAGATAAAGAAGGTTTTACTTCAGTTATTGGGAATAAAAAATGTTTTATTTATTTTAATGACATCTTTTATGCGGATGGTGATTTGCATGGTGGTCATTATTACTTGAATCTTGAAATTCCCAATAATGAAAATATTTATAACGTAACTACCAAGAGGATCAAGTAAATTGATTTGAATCTGACCTATCCATGGCACTATTGTCTAAGCCATATAAATGAGAAACGTATTTTAAAGCTCCATCAAGATGGACTACTCAACTCATTTGATTTTGAATCATTTGACACCTACGAATATTGTTTATTAGAAAAGATAACAAAGCCACCTTTTACTCGGCATAGTGAGAGGGTCATTGACCTATTGGGTTTAATACATATCAATGTATGTGGTCCACTAAGTACTATTGCCAGAGGTGGTCACTTGTACTTCATTATTTTTATAGATAATTATAATAGATATAGATACATCTATTTAATGAGACACAAATATGAATTTTTTGAAATGTTCAAAACCTTCCAAAATGAGGTACAAAATCAGCTTGTCAAATCTATTAAAGCACTTAATCTGATCGGGGTGGTGAATATTTGAGCCAAGAATTTATTGACCATCTTAGAAATTGTGAAATTATCTCACAATTTACCCCACTAGGAACACCACAATGGAACAGTGTTTCTGAACAAAGGAATTAAACCCTATTAGATATGGTTCGATCTATGATGAGTCAAATAGATCTTTCACTGTCCTTTTAGGACTATGCATTGGAAATAGTTGTGTTCACTCTAAACTGTATACCATCTAAGGTGGTTGAAAAGACCCTATATGAGATATAGAAGGGGAAGAAGCCCAGTTTAACTTTTCTCAAGATTTTGGGAAGCGAGGCATATGTTAAGCAACAAGCCTCAGATAAGTTAGCACCTAAATCTATAAAATATCTTTTTGTAAGGTATCTTAAGGAAACTAAAGGATACTACTTCCACAATCCCAATGAGAATATATTATTTATTGCTCGAAATGGTATCTTCCTAGAAAGATAATTTATCTCTAAAAGAACCAGTGGGAGTAAAATACATCTCAAAGAAGTTTGAGAGCCACAAAATCGCATTGAGCCAGAGATGAAAAAAATGAGAAGACTCATAACAAGTTGTTGAGCCTATTCAAGTAACACAAGGCCCACAAAGGTCTGATAGGACACGCCATCTGCCTCAAAGATATGGATTTCTTTTAACTGAAAGTCGTGATGTGTTGCTCATTGATCAAGATGAGCCAACTATCTATCAAGAAGCTGTAGTGGGATCAGACTCTAAGACATGGCTAGAAGCTATAAAGTTTGAGATGCAATCTATGTATGATAATCATGTATGGACCTTGATTGACTTACCTGAAGGTATAAAAATCATTGGGTGCAAATGGGTTTTTAAGAAGAAAATCGACATGGATGGTTAAGTGTATACCTTCAAAGCACGATTGATTGCAAAAGGATTCAAACAAACCCATGGTATAGACTATGATAAAACTTTTTTGCCAGTCGCCATGATTAAATCAATCAAGATCTTTCTTGCCATTGCAGCATACTATGATTATGAGATCTAGCAGATAGACATCAAAACAACATTCTTTAATGGGAAGCTACTTGAGGATGTGTACGTGACACAACCTAAAGGTTTTGTACATCCAGAGGATTCTGTGAAGGTTTGCAAGCTTCAAAAATTCATTTATGGGTTGAAACAAGCATCTCAGAATTGGAGTAATTGCTTTGACGAAGTAGTCAAAGATTTTGGATTTATCCAAAATATCGATGAGCCTTGTGTTTACAAGAAGGTTAGTGGGAGCATAGTTGTATTTCTAGTGCTTTATGTTGATGACATTCTACTCATTAGAAATGACATTCATACCTTGCAAAATGTCAAGACTTGATTAGGAAAGTGTTTCTTAATGAAAGACTTAGGCAAAGCTACTTACATCCTAGGGATAAGGATATATAGAAATAGATTTAACAGGCTAATCGACCTAAGTCAGAGCACTTATATAGACAAAGTATTGCATAGGTTTAATATGCAAGATTCAAAAATGGGTTATATACCCATGTCTCATGGCATCAATCTTAGCAAGACTTAGTGTCCTAATACACATGATAAGTGAGATCGTATGAGCAAGATTCCATATGCCTCGGCCATTGGATCTATTATGTATGCTATGTTGTGCACTCGACTGAATGTCTCATATGCTTTAAGTATGACTAGTAGATATCAGTCAGATCCATGTGAGAGTCATTGGACTGTTGCTAAAAATATCCTGAAATACTTAAGAAGGATTAAGGATGTATTCTTGGCATATGGAGGATTGGAAGACGAGCTTGTTCTAAATGATTACACATATGCAAGTTTCCAGTCTGACAAGGATGATTCTAGATCGCAATCAGGATTTGTATTCTATTTGAATAGTAGAGCAGTTAGCTGGAAGAGCTCCAAGCAAAGCATAGTAGTTGATTCTACAACAATAGCTGAGTACCTAGCAGCATTAGATGGAGCTAAAGAAGCCGTTTGGATTAAGAAGTTCATCACTAAACTAAGAGTGGTGTCTACCATCTCAAATCCAATAGATCTATTTTATGACAACAACGGTGTTATAGCACAGGCTAAAAAGCCTAGGTCACATCAAAGAACCAAACATATACTTAGGTGATATCATCTTATTAGAGAAATCATTGATAGAGGTAATATAAAAATATGCAAAGTACCAACTCATGACAATGTTACTAATCCACTTACTAAACCGCTTGCATAGGCAAAATATGAACGTTATGTTAGGTCAATGGGTATTAGGCACATCAATGATTGGGTTTAGTATAACTGGGAGTTGTTGGTAATTGTGTCCTAGGCCAATTATTGTATTGCAAATATTGTATTTTATTAAGAAATAAGAGTTTTCTTTTATTATATTATTAGATTATTTGCATGTTCTATATAATAATATCCTTAGATAAATTATATAAATTATCCTAAATATCCCTAGTTGATTATCATTGTGGGAACGATGATGAATTAAGATTAGTATGATTTTGATTGATGATGATGTGTTAATCATGTATATAGATACAAATCAAAATCATAGGCACTCGTTAGGGAACAAGATGCTAGATCGACCCGTTATGAGATAGCTACATAGATTAAGTCATAAGCATATCTCATGTATAACCGTATCACCGAGTCCTTAGACTTAAGATCACCATAGTTTCCAACATAAGGAATACTATTTTTTGGCACAGTCAAAAGTCATCTTTAACCGAGTGATCATAAAAGTTATGATCGAGTATAGTGGAATTCATGTAGAAGAAGATGAGTAATCAAGATAGGATTTATCCCTCTAATTAATAGAGAGATATCTTTGGGCCTCTCAATGAGTGAGATTGAAAAATGCATGGTCATACTCGAATGGAAGGATTTCCATTTGTACTATCAGTCTGCATGTAGATTGAGAAAGTGATGATCAAGTAAGATGAGGATGACGTTTTCATGCCTCATATTTGATCTAGATATCGTGTGGCAAAATGGATAGGATAGGGTTATATGACAGCTTGAATCGGATCATCGATCCCTATATAATTTGGATAGTCACAATATCTTGCTAGAGACTGCTTATAACTTGTGGGTCAAATAGTGTTATTAGCCCACTGCTAACATCATATGGTCCTACAGGGTCGCATACAAGAACGAGTTAAATTGAGCTAAAATATTCAAATTCATTGAATCTGAAATTACATCTAGATTCAATGAATGTCACGTTCAATCTAAGGTGAAAGAATTTTATAAATAAATAAATATATATTTGATATATATATAATTTATAAAATTCAATCTATATATTTATATATTCAATATATATATGCTTTAATTAATTTAAACTAATTAGTTTTAAACTCAAATCTATATGATAGATTTAAATTTAATTTATGAGATAAATTAAATTTGAACTAAGTTATAGATTTATATTAAATAATTAGTTAAAATTTAAATTTATTAGATAAACTTAAATTTAAACTAATCTATTTAATTCAAATTTGATTTGATTTGATTTGATTTGATTTAAAATAATATATTTTAAATTAATCAAATATATCTGAAACCCTAATAAGATACCTCTATAAAAGGATAGGAGGCTTGGGTTTCCTAGAACTACAGAACAAAAAGAAAAAACCTAGAGAGAAAGCGTACGGACGTCGTACGGACGCCTAGAGAGAGAAAGAGGAGAGTGTCTTCTCTACTAAGAACGTGTGCGAACATTGATCAGAGGTGCTAGTACGCTGTTTGAGTTGCGCAATTGTTCGTGTGGATACTGGTAGAGGGAGTAGATTTGAAGATCAATTCCTAAGATCTGATGGTAAAAGGTAAATATTTTTAGATCTACTTGATTTAAATGACATTAATGGATCTATAGGAAGGGATTCGGGTTTTAATTTTTTGCTGCACATCCCGAAAATTCCCAACAGTACTATCATAAACTAACTAACTAGATCATATCTTATTCCCCTTAAAGGAATTATGTCAATTTTATTTATCTTGATGATCTTTATATAAACTATTATCCTTAATAACATCCTAAAACTACATAAAAATGCAAGTGCTCACCAAGCACATATATTAAATGTTTGATATTCCATCATTCTACAATTACATAATCTAGTAGGACTCACTTAATCCAAAAGGCTATTCTAAGTACCTTAACGAAATGAGTCCCATGTAAGACACTGCTACTTCTACCTAACTATACATCTTATAAGAGGGCCTACCTATTTCATAAACCTATAATATCTCTAACTTTCCTTGCATTTTTAACCATATACGGATTCATTGTCCTTCTCCAACTACATAATCCTATGGGATCTACTTAATCCAAAAGCTCTTCTAGGTACATTGAAAAACTAGGTCCTATTTATGTCACAACTCCTTTCACCTCACTATACATCTTAGGATGGACCCACATATCCACATATTTCTTCAACCTAATACTGCTAACTCTCCAAACAAAATTCTAGAGCCACAACTTCTTATCCTTAATTACATCCCAAAGATGGAAAAAAAAAAAGAAAGAAAAGCACACACTAATTGCACATACAAAATGTTTAATATGTTGTCACTTCAACATAACTCCTTAATCATACCCAGTGAATCTAATAAAGTCTAACTTGTGTCTCCATGTATAACAATGTAATTATCCTTATGTTATCTAAACATAATTGCATTGTATGATATTCATATGAAAAGAATTGTTTCAATTTTAATTAACCCATCATATTAACTCTAGGTCCCCTCATCCTTAATCACATCTAGAACTAGCAAAAGAGTGCATTAAGTGCTCAATTACAAATTGCCTAACGTGTCTCGTCTATTATGTCATAAAATAGGGGGACTTACTTAATCCCAACGACTCCTCCAATGTTGATACATACACCAAGCATGTATCATATCTTCTTCAACATATCTTTATATCTTAAAAGTTACTTATCTCACTAACTTGTAATATTGACACATGTATGGATAATTTCAAAGACATAAAAAAAGAGCACACCAAGCACACATATTAAAAATTTATTATCCCATGTACAATTACATACTAAAGTGGGACCTACTTGATCCCGAAAGTTCATCCAAGCATATTGTATGACACAACTACTTTCCCTATTATACATCTCAAATGGGACCCACATATTTCTTCGACTTGCAATATTGCCAAATCTCCTAACAAAACTCCAAAGTTAGTGAGCACCCCACTCAACTTCAAAGTTGCAAGTCGATGTACCAAGCACCTTCCTTCAACATTTTCTTCCAATGATTCCTTGAACCCAATAAAATATGATCTACCTTAGCTTGCAACTCATTAACCCAAAGTGAAATCACCTTTAGGTCTGAACCAACATAGAGCTTTATAACCTCCCCTCCAAAAAAAAAAAATGAATTGGCACTTATGACCCATGTATCTTGATATTAAGATCCGTCTCCTAACATTCTAGGCCTATTAATAAACGGTCCCCTTTAAATAGCCTAGGATTGACAAAAATGCATGGTCAACCAAAAAATCCTTGCAATTGAACCAATTTCTCACAAAAAATTATAGTAATCAAAGTTAAACATTTCTTCCAAACTAGTTATAATATCGGACTTTCACGTGCTTTTGTACAATCCAAATATAACTTCTAACAGGTGGGACCCACAAATTACAATAAGAATATTCTCACCTAATATCACACTCCAATACACACCACTCTCTCTCAACAAATGACAAAGTGCCCTATCACATCTAGCACTATTCAACTATGGGCCTCGTTGGAATTTCTAAAATGAAAAAGTTTGTAGTACTCTTTGCATCAATATCCTAGGAATCTTAGCCAACCAACTAGGGCATGCCATGTGTAGTTATGCAACCTTATAATAATATTTTATATAAGGCTACACCTCTATTAGACTTTTCTTATAACTTATCCATAAGTCTCTCCCTCCTTAATAGTAAAAGTTTTGAGATCCCTCCAAAAGGAATTCTTTTAAGAGACACTTTACTGAAATACCCTTACACAACCCCTAAACTAATAATGTTTCAATTATCAAACATTAAGTATTAAGACCACTTGTGTCCTTTTTGATTTGAATCTCTTATGTTTGGGATCCTCATGTTGCTTCATGTTTTCTCCAACTGAGAGATCCATTAAAAAAAAAAAAGTTTTGTAAGAGATATAGAGAAAAATAAAGGACCCTAAACATGAGGGATCCATTTGCGTGTCCTTTCACACCTAAACAATAAAAAGGCCGGAGGGAGTAATGTCAGCGGCTAGAGAGACTTGAACCCTGTATGAGACTTGAACCCTGTATAAGACTGACCATTTGCATTCAAAACTTTGCCCCGTTGCTGCGCCCCTCTCCTCCATAATAGCTGGCGTGAACCCAAGCTGTTTCAACGTTAATCCAAGTATGCATACCGAATTGTATCTTAAATCCAAAGGCCTACTTCTAACGGTCGAGTTTGTATAATATCAATTTAGAAGGTTTCACGGTTTTGAGTTTGATTTCTTTTTTTCTGGAAGGTAGGGATGTTTGATTACTATTCACGGGAGGCCTTGTAAGGATTTTGTTTCTGTGGAACCTAAGATGAAGGGGCTTGAATCTCACAAGTCAGGAGGTTTTGAAGGAACTTAAAGGCAACGTTTTTTATGGTGCTCTTTCGTATTTACTTTTCATGTGCAAGTTTATAACTCAAAAATTCTGTTCTGAACTTCATGACCAGCATAATCAGTGACCAACATAACCTTAATATTAGTGTCATTAGTCAAGCTCTTTATTTTGTTTTATAGTTTTATTAGTATAAATTATACTTGTGAAGGATTAATTTTATATATAAACAAATCAACACCTTATATATATTTTGTAAAATATTTTTTTCAACATCTCCATGTAGTCAGTATGCATTTAATCAAACTTATATTTTTAACAATGACTCAAGTCATATTCATTTTTATGGAAATTTTTCCATCACTAAATATTTTGGTTTTAATCATTATAGGTTTTCATTTTGCTATCTTTTTTTCTTCATCATCTGTAGACTTTTTGAAACCGGTGAAAAAAAGTTGGTGGAAAAATCAATAACACTAATTTAGAAAGTTTCACCTTTATTTATTATGGTTGTGTAGCAAATCTGATAAGTGTAAGTCATAATATTGAGATTTATGATGTGAAAAAATATCTTAAATAATTGGATGATGGCACTATTTTTGTAGATTTTGACTTCTATCTTATGTTTTGATAAGTTAAAGGAGCTAAAAATTTAAATACCAAATTATATAAGATATCATTAGTGAAAAAATTAAAATTAAATATTATAACCATATTTTCTTATTAAATAAATAAATATCTTTACACCCAACAGTGAAGGACGAAACTATTATTAGTTGGTTAAATTTAATTTTGTATAATTACTATTATTAATTGTTAATTTTTTTAAATTTCCAATTAACGTCTACTTTTTTATATTATCATTATGATGATGATGATTTCTTTGTAAGAATATTCCTAACGAAAAGTGAACTTTTTCCTTCGAAATTTGAATATGTTGCATGAGAGAGGAGCATGAAATAACATGCAATATCATAATGAATAACATATTAAAAGTGATAAATTTATAAATTTTTTTCAACAGGATTGATTTCTTTACAGGTTTTAAGGGATCATATTGTTACTGATTGAAAAAGATAACATCAGCAATATTAGAGTATAGCTTATGGCGCTATCATTAATTTGCTTCAAAGTATTTCAATTAAAACAAAAAAATTGAGTTGTTGATTACTTCAGAAAATAAAGCACAATTTTCTATTATAGTTCAAACTATGTATAATTTTCAAATCCCCGGCCGTAAGAAAGGGATCTTCTAATATGCTTTAATTTTTTTTAAAAGCATCTTAGATCTACGTTATTTTAAAGAGAGCTCTATATTAAACTAAAAAATTAAACTTAAAAGTTATTTAAAGAGAACTTTACAAATAAAATTGTCATAATTGACAAAAAAATTCTGTAAAAATAATTATTATATAAATCACATCCATGGGCCCACATATTAATATTTATACCTAATAATATTATTTATCAATATTACTTGTTCATAATTAGATTTTTTGCGTTTAGGGGCCTCCTAAGGAATATGATGAATATAATTAAGTATGCATTAATATTAACACTTTGTGTAAACATGTAGGCATACCGTAAATATGATATCCTGACGCATAACAATTTTTGTGATGTATAATATTCAATCTTTTCTTTTTGTTGGGTCTTATTTGTTGTATACTATATATTAATTGATACCTATAAATGTGTAAATTATAACACAGTAAATTAATATTAAATTTTAAGAAAAATTACTCATTTGATTTTTACAATTTTTTTTCATTTTTAATTTAATTCTTATAATTTATTTTTTTAAAAAAACCATTTCTATAATTTTCTTACCTTCTAATCGTTCAAAACGTAGTCCTTACCTTGTCCACCTGGCTTAACACCGTTACAGCCTGCTGAGGTGGCTAATGGCATATGACATGGCTGCCACATAATTCATCTGAGCTGGGACCATTATCCTGTGGGCACAGACAGTGAAGTCTGGCCATAAAACGCAGGGAAAAGATGCGGTGCGCAAACTGAGCGTAAAACGCAAGTAGAGAAACGGAGATCGCAATGTGCAAGCTTGGATCATTTTAAGAAAATCAAAGGGATTTCTTTGTTGAACATTATCCCTTTAATCTTGTACCAATTAATCCAAGCTGGAGTCTATTTCCTTCTTTTTTTTTTTTTTTTTTGCATTTAACCAGCTGTTAGCTTGAATTTGTCCCCTGTTTTTCACAGCCAAGACTTGAAGCTCGTGGACCAGGCAAGTTCAATCTCCACTATTCTCCTCATTTTTCTTTGATTACTTATTTGCCAGTAATGCAAAGAGAGATGAAGAGTTTTTTTTTTTTTTTTTTTAATGTAAAAAACATTGAAACCTAAATGTTACATTATACAAAATGTGTAAAGTGTGGCAGTAGGAATAGAAAATGAAACCATATAAACTTATACAGAAGAGTGTAGAGATCCTCCTATACTACCTATAAATTAATCGATAATACTGAGAGTTTCTATAGACGCCAATATTATTTTATTTGAAATATACCCACATTGATAGAATAACAATGATGGTTGGAGATTAATTGCTGATTTAGCAAAAATCTCAATGCATTTTGTATTGTTATCAAAATCAGTGCAAATTTACCCTTATACAATGAACTATGCCATATTAGTGTTCAAAATTTAAGATTATCAAACCAAATTGTAGTTATATCAGCATTCAAAACTTGAAATTATCAAACCAAATTGCAATAGTAATATGACCATACTTGTCCTTCTTGAACCACCAAGAATGAATAACAAACATGTACTATTAGTTTGTTAACATTCGGCTTTATTAAAGAGATTGTAATTGTAAATCAATAGCTAAACTCAGAGTAGAACTTTATACCTTTCAAGAATCAAGTACATGCCACTAGATTGCTGGGGTTATAAGAATTGCTTGTACGGCTAAGCACTGGAAATTCTCAAATAATTGCTTGTTTCAACAATACCAAATGTTGTATAAGATGGAGTTGATCATATTAACAATGCTTGATGACTTTTGTACGATCTATTGTTGTATGTTGGTAAATATATCATATGACGCCAGTTGGTTCACAATGAATCTCAACTGAGAACCAAATTAAACTGTTCGTGCGAAGGGACATAATAACAATATACGATGATATGATTCTTCATGGACATCCATTCTCAATAGGAAGAGGGGGTCTGCAAAGCGTTGTGGCCAAGGATAGTGCTCCACGTAACAAGCTCCCCATAAAAACAATGATGCGAAAAGAAAGTCGAAAATTTTAGTGTTTACCCCTGCAATCACAGCGTGAGATGAATTGACTTCTATTTATTGAGATAATATTTTATATCCAGTTGCTATAGTATAAGATCCATTATTGGACCCTAACCAAACAAGGTTATCTTCTTTACCTGTCATAAACAACATAGATCGAAGAATTTTTTATGCCATGTCTTCTAAGTATAATCGGTGCAGAGCTTGACTGTTCTAACGTCATTGAGTATGCAATATAAGGTGTCCTATTGTTTAAATAGAACGAGGATCAGCTTGCATCAGCAACTGATAATAATTTAAAATTAGGATGGATGAGCCATTGCCAACACACGCTGAGGGAACTTGCTTTTTGAATTCATTTTCACATCCAACTCATTGCAGAATGCAACGTCAAACCACTAGGTTTTTTCCTCATATTTATCTTCCTATTCATTGCACGGGTCCGTAATTTTGGCGTTTTGTTTTTTCAGCCAACCATGGAGTTTAGGAACAGGAGTGGCTACTTCTCTTCGAAGGCCAATGAAAGCCCGACGACGCATTACTGGGATTTACGCAAGGACTTACATATCGCCTGCCAATTGGCAATGCGGGACTCGAGCCAATTGCCAATTGCTGGCTTTTTTTTTCCTTTCTTTCTGGTATAAATGTACCTGAATCAGCAATCAAATGGAAGACGAAGTTAGTCAATTTTGGTGGAAAAGCTGGTGTGATAATTTTTGAGAGAGCGAGAGATGGCTACTGATGTGGTGAAGCAGAGCGATGGGCATGCGTGCTGCAAATCAGGGCCTGGGTATGCTACCCCATTGGAGGCCATGTCTGGTGCTCGAGAGACTCTCATTTATGTCACTGCCCTTTACTCCGGTCTATCCACTTTTCTTTTCTTATCTTTTTCCCTCATTTTCTCCTTTAATTGATTTGAGTTTGATTTGTACTGAGGGAACTTCCTGTATTAGAAAATACCAATTCGCCTTCTATGTCTATAGAGTGATAGGTTTGGATTTGGGCCTTCTAATGATAACCCTTTTTTATAAGCGAAGAAGATCGTAGTTCTTAGTTCTGGGTTTGTTCTGCATCTGAATCCTCTACTTGGCTCCCTGCAAAGCACGCGGTGCTTGGATTTAAAACGGCATTGTTCTAATTATGAACAGATGATCTCAGTCACTGAATTGAGAACGCCATCTGACTATCCATTCCCTTTCCCTTAATCATGCATTTGCAGTAGCAGCTTCCAAAGTGATATCGCGTCTTCTGCATCTGCACTCAAGCATCGTTCAATGGCCGAACCCATGCAGCATCTTCATCTAGTACCAAAGCGATCTGTCACTCAAGCTTTCATTTGCGGTGGCCGTGAAAAAGCTAAAACCCAACAGCTTCCAAAGCGATATCGTGTCTTTTGGATCTGCACTCAATCATAGTTCAATGGCCGAACCCATGCGGCATCTCCATCCAGCACCAGAAGCTATTTGTCACTCAGGCTTTCATTCGCGATGGCCGTGAAAAAACTAAAACCCAAATCGATTATTGAGATCCATGACGTCCATCAAATTGAAGTGGCTGTGTTGGTGTCGAAGAGAGTGAATATTCAAACCCGAATCAATTGCTGAAACTCGAATGAATTGCTGAAACCCAAATCATTTCGTAAGTGAACTCTCAAATCTGGATTCAATTTTAGTTATGAAGCTACCATAAGCAAATTGAAGTGGCGAATCTGAGTGTTGGAATTTTTTCATTCAATTTGCCTTAAAATTATTATAGAGAGATGGATGTGATGTGTTTGTTCCCTTACATGTTATAGATGAAGCATTGTATAAGGACATAGCAATACTGCACTGCACTTTTCTTCTTGCAAACACCAGGCATTGCATTTGGATGCTGAACATATATATTGGACTGGTGTTTAGATGCTGAACTGCTAACTATTTATGCATTGGTGTTTGGATGCTGAACATGTATATTAGACTATTTTTTAATTGAATTAGGAAGCTCAATTAATTAGTTAATTGAATTAAATTGATTCAACTGTTGATGCTAATACAGGAGTTGAATTACATTTTCTTGCTAACTGCTAACTGCTAATTGCTAACTATCTGTGCACTGTTATTTAGATGCTGAACATGTATATTGGACTATTTGTGGATTGAATTAGGAAGCTAAATTAATTAGTTAATTGAATTAAATTGGTTTAGTTGCATTAATTGCTGATGCCAATACAGGGGTTGAATTATATCTTCTTGCTAACTGCTAACTATGTACACTGGTATTTGGATGTTGATGCCAATATAGGAGTTGAATTATATCATTTGCTGACTCTATATTACTGCAGCTAACTATCTCTACACTGCAACTTGTATCATGAACATGTGTATATAGGATTGTTTAAAATTTGTCAATGCTTAAAATTTGTCAATCTTCTAGGTAGATTGTTTGGAAATTTGAGACAAAAATTTGTCATTGAATCATAAATTTTAGATATTGTATGGCAAAGGCATATGAATTTATTGCAAGAAGTTTAATAGTTAAAAGCCAAGTATGTTCCATGAGTTGATAACTATATAGCAAATGCATATGAATTTGTTGCCTTAGGACTAACAGTGCTTCCAACATCCCAACTAGTATAATATGAGGAAGTGTACATTTAATTTTCCTGTAGTTCTCTTTCAGAATTCAATGCATGGAAATTTGTCATATATGATATATAACTTTCATATATGCCAATGCAGGGCTACTTGTGCGTTCCTAATGTATCAATCTTGTGGAGTTGCATGTACAATTGGAAACAAAATAACATAGACTAACTATGACAATTGTTAGCTATTGTGGAAACAAAATAAAACTAATTGTTAGCTGTTGTGGAAGGATGTGTCCAGTGACAATGCTTATCTTTGCGTGAAACTATTGGAAGCTCCTGTGGTGTTGATCTGAGCCTGACCATGACTTGTCTCTCTTGCCAAAAAGCTCGTTGAACCTACATTCGCATAGAGGACAAATAATTAACTTTGGGCCAATTGCGCAAGAAGATAATTGTTGTTTACTAAAATGTACTGTAAATGAAAAAAAACTATGAGAAGGACATGTTGTATATCTCATAGTAATTTTTTAATTATAATTATAGATTGTATCATTCTGCTATAATGAAAAATTTCTTGTAATCATCATTTTGTTTCAATAAAGTTGAATAATCTGCATTATGTGTATCAAAGATATGATTACTTAAAGTTTATTTTTTATTATTATGCACCTCTTAAGATATCTTCACTAAACTTCAATGCCTCTAATGATGGTATGGGACAATCCAGTGGTGCCTACAAAGCAAATGAAAATATATCACATCATTGACACTAAATATCCAACATAATTATTTACTTTTTTAAAAAATTGATCCATACTAACCATCAACATTTGAGTAAAAGTAAAATCTCTTGATGTTGGAGGTGCAGAAGTCATTATTTCATGTTGTGTTAGAGGTGTGGTGCTAGAGATACTTCTTTGAATTTGATTGTCCTGAAAGAAAAAAGTTTTATTAATATTGGTTGAACACTGGTCATAAAATGGATATAAATGTATATATCCATATCGTGGTTGGGTGATTTTGTAAATTATCAACTGTGGAAATTGATCTTCTTCTTCTTTTTAATAGTTTCTTTGGCCAACTCTTTAGTCTATGCTTCCTCTTAATGCCGTCTCTCTTCTTAAATCCCTTTGGTTGCGCAGCACCCTCTAACAGAGGTGTTGTACCCACATTGCTAGCAGTATTTGGACTCTTTAGACTAGAGTGAAACTCTGCCACTTGCTTGCTCAATTCTATCACAACCTTATGCACCAATGAAAATGCTTTTGGATAGTCAGATGCCTCAGAAGCTAATCTAATCATAATGGGACAAAGTTGCCTATATCGTTATGTGCTTTCATGCCTAGGATCCGCTTGCATCTCATTTCCTTTAATATCATATATTATACTGCTTCTTGCTTCTTTGGTCCATCTCTTAACAATATATTGTTCAGGAGGTTTTTTCACATCCTTTATATCATATACCTTTAAAGCGTGACATCATAATATCTCCCAAGTTTCAAACTTTTGACAACTACACAAAATTGATTCATTGGTAGGATCAAAATGAACAATCCATTTTCCCTCTTCATCAACCATATTAACAACATATTCAAACATTGGACCTATCTCATTTTTGTGAGTTATACAAACAGCTGCAAATAAATCCTATTGCTCTTGGAACAATTCAAAGACAGGGGCCGTGTAAATTTGAACAAGCTGTCGAAGTATGGGTGAACTCTGGACAATCAATCGTGGTATTTTCTGTCATGACTCAAACTCACAAATCAATTCGCTGTACCTTTTGTCCTCTACAACGTATTCAAAATGCTTGAAAAATTGATTGATATCCAATTCTGATTTTATGCAACTCTTTATGTCAGCATTCAAACTCTCAGATAATTGTGTGCTTTGCATCCCCAATGTGACAACATTCTTCATATGACACTTTACCCATTTCTCTTTTATGTTGTAAACTGACCTGAGCCATGTGTTATCTTGCACATTGTAAGTTTCTAGCAAGCGGCTCCATGCAGTCTCAAATTGTGTCTCCTCTACATACTCATGCATGCACTTTGAGAAATCAGATAAAAAATGTGATCCATGTTTCATCAAATTTCCAAGATGCTTGATGCCATTTTGTTTTAAGTGCCATGTGCATAACCCATGCTTTGTCTCTGGAAGGACCTCATGCAAAGCTCTTGCCATTGCTTGATCCTGATCAATAAAGACTGTAAGAGGCCTTTTTTTCTTGTGTGCCTCCAAGAAAGTTTCTAATAACTACTTAAATGATTCAGTTGTTTCATCGTATAGTAATGCCGCACCAAAAATGACGACTCTTTTATAGTGATTAAAACCTAAAAATATTGCGAGCAGTCTATGATCACGGTTGGTACTGTATGTTGTGTCTATTAACACCACCTCACCAAAATATGCATAATCAATTAACATATGTGCATCAGCCCAAAAGACATTTGTTATTTGCTTTTCACTATCCATCTGATACGTATGGTAGAATGATGGATTCTCTGAGTATTGTTTCTGAAAATACAGTAATAGACATCCAGCTTCTCTATAAACTATGCTTCTTTGCCTTTTAGAATTCAGATAGTTTTTAGCATATAACCGGGTGTAACCAAGGTTAGCTCTTCCTCCAGCGTGTCTACTCATCAACTCAAATGAAGATTTTTGTTGGATCCCAACATCCTCTGCCAAATATATTTGGTAGGCTTAAATTTCAGTTA
Organism: Erythrophleum fordii; assembly: GCA_032878935.1. NCBI lineage: Eukaryota > Viridiplantae > Streptophyta > Magnoliopsida > Fabales > Fabaceae > Erythrophleum > Erythrophleum fordii. The sequence continues at coordinate 20,546,684 of JAVQMF010000054.1, read as the reverse complement.
ACTTACGTTGTGAAGGCAACATGTGAACTGTTTCTGGAAGATGCAGCGGGTGGTTATGTTTCTCAATAAAGGCATCAATTTTATATTTACCATCCACAAGTGCAACTCCCATTTTCGCTTTACAACTTGTCCTCGTTTCAGGCCGAGGATTGATTGTCATAACGTCCCTTTTGTCCTTTTTTCACCATCCTTCTTTATAGCAGACATATCTATATGAAATGATAGAACCATCTTTCCTACTCTTGGTAAAAGTATGTTTCGTTGCACCAAAACCACTTTTTCCAGCATAATTAACCCAAAATTTCCATGCTTCTTCTAGGGTGTCAAATTCCTTACCTAGCCTATGAATGAAATCATCCTCCATAGATTGATTCCTACAAAAATAAATAAAGGCAAAGTTAATGTAGCTCTTGATTTACAAAATATAATCAAATGAACTAAACAAATGGATCAAATAAAGAATAATCTCCACACCTATATATGCATTAATCTTTGCAATGATACAAAATTATTCCTATATAATTTTAACATTACCTTGCACTTGACCAAACTTTTACTTTTCAAAATACAAATTTTTTTAACAATAAACAGACCAAAAATGTAATATTAACAATAAGAGCAACGTGAATCATCTATATGTCCCAATGATTCAGATTTCACTCTTTCAATTAACAGATTTCACCCCCTTTAAAGCACAATAACTATAAAAAAAATTTTTGGCATCTTTTATCATGCCTTTTTACAGTAAAAATGATATCAGAGGATCTTCAGCCTTGCATGATTATGAGCAAAAGGAATGAAGGGTAGAAAGCTTTTTTTTTTTTTTTAATGTTTGATCACCCAAAAGATGACAAAAAATAAATAATAAACATTGAAAATAAAAATAAATAAATTACTTCACTTAAATAAATAAAAATATAAACTTTTCTTTGCTATTTTCAGAAAAAAAATCAGCCACCAAATAGTTATGGCTTCCATCATTTAAATATATTGTTTATCTATCAAAATATATAAATGATAAAAATGTGAGCCTCACCCAACAAACAAGCTTCAGTATTGTGCATTTAAGATTGTGTGCAATGCGAAGAAGTAGAAATGGAGCAGTAGCGTCGTTCTTCCCGCGCAAATGAAGAACCACAAAATAAAAAAGCAAAAGATAGCAAATCTGGGCCTGAATCCATGACTTTCATGCACAAAACGTTGAGTTTCAGTAGCTTTAGAGGGGACGATTCAGATTGCAAGAGAATGAATGGTCGAGATTGCATCTGTGGTTTTCTAAAATGTTGCATGGAATGCACCGTTTTATTAAAATGAACGACTTCGTTTTAAATCCAAGCACCGCGTGCTTCGCAGGGTGCCAGGTAGAGGATCTGGATGCGGTTTGTTCTAGTCTTATAAGATACGAATGGTAGGTCATATATGTTTATCCAGCGCTTCCAAAAGTGATAAGTGTAACTCTTTTTACTTAATTGCACTTAGTCCAAATGTTACATTTTTTACTATAGCTTAATGTCACACCTACCTAGGTCTCAGGGACAATCTCTTCCTTAGCAATTGTCTTGCTAGGAATCGAATACTTATCTTGACTTTAATATTAATTATTGGATTTAGTGATTACCACTAGATCAAAACATGTAACTGGTAGTTAGAGTATAATTCTGTCTTCTTAATCACATCTATCCAAGTGTCATGTTTCAACCATGACCATGACTCAACCTCATACTTGGGCCTCTAACCTACGACAATTACTACACTTTGGCCAACTATATATCCAGTGCTATAGAACACGGAGGCTTGAAGGACTAAAATGGCTATCGGAACAGAAATTTGGTTCACTCATTGTTTAATTGTCAATTTTGCTTTGAAAACATATTAACCTTTTAATTACATTCCTCTTGGGTTGGCATGAAGGATTAGTCACTCTACCTTACTTGCTTTTCAAATTTCTTGTTAGTGATTTCTGGGGTGCATTCTCTGCTTGGTTGAAGTCATCATGATAAGAAGATCTACATTAAGTGTGGAAAGAATTACTTATATTCATAAATGGGATTTTGATACTGTGAGATAAGGCTTCAAAGGACAAAGAAGATATATGCTCAAAGACTCTCAAACTTATGAATTCTTGCTTAATTTTCAAGTACTGCTTGATTGTCTCTATTCATAGTGTAACTAATTTAAGATGGATTTTGGAAAACTTCGGAATACTACTTATATTTTAGGTTCTTCAGTAATCTTCACTTTAAAATGAAGAGTGCTGTCGATAATTTTATGACTTTTTAGAATTTGGGCATGTTAATTACCATTTAGAAAGGCCAAGTGCATGTACCTGACATCTTTGATTTTGTTATAATATTGAGTAAATGGTCCTCTTTTCATCTCATATCTTGTAAGTGACTGGTTAATTTTTGTTCATTTCTTATGAGTCAGTTTAAATCATATATGTTAAATCTAGTTCAATTTGGTGATTTAAATTAGTAATTCTATGTAATACAGGAACAGGAAGAGAGAAGCCTGACTATCTGGCTACAGTGGATGTAGATCCAAGCTCGCCAACATACTCAAAAGTTATTCATAGGCTATCTGTAACTTATGTAGGTGACGAACTGCACCATACTGGGTGGAATGCATGCAGTTCATGCCATGGAGATCCATCTGCAGATCGGCGCTATCTGATTGTACCTTCACTCTTGTAAGAAACTAAGCATTTAGTTTTACTGGATGATATAAATATAAATGATGTCTAGTTAACTATTACAAGGGAATAAAGAGCTCAAACTAATATGGGAAAGAATACAATATAGTGAAAGGAGAAGAAAAAAATGAGCCTGGCCTGTTTATGGATTTTGTTCTCTCCTATGAAAACCTTGAGCTACATGACCTGATTGGAATAGAACCATGATGAAATATATCCTGTATTTAAATGTCTTCTATAATCCTTTCACATTTTGCTTATCTACAGAAGGTAATCAACAGATGTCATTTCACACGATTGCTCAAATTTGTCCCAGACTAGATTAAAACTTTATGACTTACTAGATTAAAACTTTATCCATTGCTTATTTTTGTCTTGCTTAACTTGGTCCAGAAGCAGCCTCTCAAGGAGCAGAGCCAGATTGGCCTATCATGCTTAGTGAAATAATAGAATTTTTTTTTTCAAAAAAAAAAAAATTTTTAAAGCTTTCTTCACTAACTATTTTACTTTTATAATTTGTATCGCTGGCCTTTATAAAACATTATTTTCTTTTACTTCCGATTCTAGTTTAAACCTTAATTCTATTTTGGTGCTAGGTTTACCTTGACTTTTATCACGATTTCGGTATAGATAAGATTCAGACTAATCATTTCTTATTTCAAAGCTCTGTGGTGTCTATTACTAAAAGTTTTCAAATATTAAAATCTATTAGAAGAGGATATTGTAACCATCATCCAAACATTTTTATTTTTTGTTGTTTGCCATTGATCTTTGCTGCCCAAGCATGTTTGCTGGCCGCTGTTTGTGTGTGACGTGGTTTCATGTGTTCCTTTTTCTTCTGTTGCTTATTCTGTTTTTATTTCCTATTTATGAATATTTCCTTTTATCTTCAGTTAACGTTTTATATACATTTAGTTAGGATTATTTTCACTTTGAATTTCTTGATTTTATGGGATTGGATTGGAGTGAATCCTATGGTCAAACATCCCTGTTTTTGTGCCTATTTGTATCGGCTTTCTTGACAGAATAGAATGATGAGAAACCAGTTCCATCTTTGCTGGTTTTCTTCATTTTTCACATTTTTATAGAATTTTAAATTTTATTATGTAGACCAAGGGACAATATCATCCCCAAACAGAATAGCAAGACAGTAAAGAGGCTGAGGGAGTGCATATATACAATATATTGTGTTATACATCAAAAGGATTATGTAATAACACAACAAATCTAGTTTGGACCCTAGACATGGTGAATTATTTTCTACCATTTTCTCCTTCCTTGCTCTTCCATCTTCTGTCATGGCATATAATCTGCCTTAGATTCAATCGTATCGGAGCTCTAATCTGTGTTCCATTTCTAAAATGCAGAGATTGGACAACTTTGTCACAATTTCAAGTCTCTTTGACTCTCTGTTTTCCATTTTTCTGGTTTTTTCAACCCCCTGTTTTTGAGGATATTTAATCCTCCTCCTCATTGTTCGATTCTTCTCTCTAAAAATATTTCTTCTTTCATAATAAAAATAGTTCTGGAGTTTACAAAACTGCTAGTGTTTACACATGTAACCTTTAATTTAAGAATTGGTAAAGAAAAGTTCATGAATTTTCGAGAAAAAATACCATCTCTCTTATAGTCACCTTATAAACTCTACTCTATGTCTTTATCATATTTCAGATCGGGTTGAATATATGTGGTTGACACACTATCAAATCCAAGATCTCCTTCTTTGCACAAGGTTGTTCAGCCTGAAGATATCATAAGCAAGACTGGATTAGCTTATCTACATACATCCCACTGCCTTGCTTCGGGTGATATAATGATCTCAGGTCTTGGAGATAAAGATGGAAATGCTGCAGGAAGTGGATTTCTTCGTCTTCTTGACTCTGAATTTAACGTGAAAGGAAGGTACTCTATTCTACATTAGATTGAGCAGCACAAGCATCAGATTGAGTCATTGACATGTGAAGTGTGAAGACTAATCAATTCATCTATTCTTATTCATCTCTGTATGCACTTTATTTGTGATTTTCTGTGAGACCTTCTAGGTTTAGTTTTCTCATTTTTATGTAAAAAAAACTGTTAAAATGGAAAATGAGGATTCAGAGATCAACAATGACTTTGGATGTACACAGATAGCAATAATTTTATAAACTGGTTTATATGAAATGATCTTATTGGTGCATGTGGATTAAGCATTACATCAGCAGATTGCATCCTATATGATATTAAATCTGACAAAAGTTCAATATGGATATTGACATGGAATAATGAGATTTCACCAGAATTTTTTTCTGATTACATTATTTTGTATCTTGCTTTACATTTGCTAGGTGGGAGAAACCAGGACACAGTCCACTATTTGGGCATGACTTTTGGTACCAACCAAGGCACAAGACTATGATTAGCACGTCATTTGGTGCTCCAGCTGTTTTCACAAAAGGTTTTAACTTACAGCATGTCTCTGATGGGTTTTATGGGAGGCATCTCCATGTGTACAGCTGGCCTGGGGGCGAACTGAGACAAATATTGGACCTTGGGGATACAGGGCCTTTACCCTTGGAGGCAAGTTGTTCAACATAATGTATACGGTTGCTTCTATAAGCTGTGATGCACTTTTTGTTATTATCAATAACTTTTGTGTGTGAGAGGACATTGTGCAAAATTTGCCATGTTTTATATAAACTATTTTTTGTTAATGCTGCTACGGTTCCTGCATGATCCTTCTAAAGATACAGGTTTTGTTGGGTGTGCATTGACAAGTAATATGGTACGATTTTTCAAGAGTCCAGATGGGACATGGAGCCATGAGGTATGTAAAAGAATAACTATATATGTATTTCTTCCACATTTTATTTGTGCTTGAACTGTGATGCATTGGTCGTTAGTACTTATAGTCTGAAGTCCGAACTGATTTCGCAGGTTGCAATATCAGTGAAACCATTGAAAGTGCAAAACTGGATTCTTCCTGAAATGCCTGGGCTTATTACTGATTCTTTGATATCTCTTGATGATCGGTTTCTGTACTTTGCGAACTGGCTTCATGGGGATATAAGACAGTATAACATTGAGGACTATAAAAATCCAGTACTGACTGGCCAAGTATGGGTTGGGGGATTAATCCAGAAAGGAAGCCCTATTATAGCTATACCTGAAGATGGTAAAACTCAGCAATTTGATGTTCCAGAGACTCAGGTTAGTCTAAATAATCATCAAATTTAGTCTTTCTGGTGTTGAATTTCTTGTATAATGTGAATCTGGACTCTGGAGTTGATCAGTTGATTTAACTTATCCTGTGAACAAATTCCTCGGTAAGAGGAATTTGGATTTGGATCTTCTACATTTAGGGAGAGATAGAGAGAAAATAGAGAGTGGATAGAAAAAGAGAAAGTGGACCCTATATACATTTTTATTCTTTTGTGCACTTTCTTTCTTAAATATACAATATATTATTGTAGAGGATCACAATTCGAGGAATTTGGTGTTTATCCACCATGTTGGGATCATGATAGCAATAATGGTTAATTTTAGGCCCCCGAGAGAGGGGGGGAAAAACTTACAATAATGTTAGGTTTTAACATTATAGTGAGTTGAAAACAAGGGAGTGAATTGTAATTTTTGATTGTGATGGAGATCAAGATAATATGGGATGTCAAAGCCTCACATTAAGTAATATGAGATACTCAATGGGATACTTAAATAGTATAGTTTTCCCATTTCAATAGCTAGCTTTTAGGGGAGGGTTTTTTTACCTTACTTGAATGCTCATCAATTGACATCAAAGTTAGTGGTTAGCGGCTTCAGAAAGGGCAACTTATTGAGGGTTCTGACCAGTGAAAAGCTGAGTAAAGTATTGCTGAGCGAAGCATTATAAAGTGTAGCTATCGAGATGTCGGCTTTCTAAGGGCGGCCAATTGATGGAGACCAAGATAGTATGAGATGCTAAAGTTCCACATTAAGTGATATGAGATGTTCAATGTGATACTTAAGTAGGATGGTTCTCCCACTTTAATAGTTAATTTTTGAGGGAGGATTCTTCATCTTACTTGGGTGCCCATTAGATTGTAAGTTCTTGGAAGGAAATGTGAGAAGGAAATATTGGAAATCAGTTTCAACCCATGTATGTATGCAGGCTATAAGCACTTATTATTCTTTAATGAAGGTTTCTAAGCACATTTTCACCTCATATGAGAAAAAATTTACATAGTAAGAAAGAGCAGCTGCTACATTTTCATCTTTTTCTCTTGCTATAACTAGAAACCCAAATTGACTTTTTCTTGTTCCATTTCACCTAGGTCACTTCGTAAAACATTTGGCATGAATATAGCTGTTACATTATGTGGTTTATTTATTCGAATGCCATGTTAGAAATGGATGGCTTCTCTGTAAAACATACTTTGTTATTTGTTTATTTTTTTACTTATTGTTAATTGATATATTTGCCTGCCCACTAACTAAAAGACTGAATTGGATGTAAAGCAACACTACCATATCTGTGCTATTTTTCTTTGTATTATGATTTTACTGTTTCACCTCCAAAAGTAGGGGTGGAAGTTTGAAATCTTAGCATTGTAGGGTGGGTCTTAGTTGCCTTGTATGATTAAGTAAAATTAGCAGGCAACGAAACACGTGGTAAAAAAAAGAAGGAATGTTGCCTCTTGCAGTTCCCGAGTTCATTTTCAGTATTCCTGTAACCCTGAGCAATAGGTACTACTGCCATTTATACGTTGCCGTCTTATCTATTTCATTTTTTGGTTAAAGACATATAATCTAGTTTCAATCATGGTTAAATACGATGCTCAATTTTAGACAACAATTATTTATTTGTCAATTTGTCAGTTCTATGAGAGTAACAATAAATATTTGATATTTCCCCCTTGGTGCTATTGATGCTTGTAGTATAGTAAGTGATGCATACTTCTGACACCTTCAATGTTTAGGAAGTCTATCTAGTTAGTGTGTAATGAGATCCAAATTTTCATTTTCAGGGACATAAGTTGAGAGGGGGGCCTCACATGATTCAGTTGAGCTTAGACGGGAAGCGCCTGTATGTTACGAACTCGCTCTTAAGTGCATGGGATAAACAGTTTTATCCTGAACTGGTTGAAAAAGGATCCTACATGTTACAGATTGATGTTGATACTGAGAAAGGTGTCCTCAAAATTAACCCCAACTTCTTTGTTGACTTTGGAGCTAGGCCTGATGGTCCTTCCCTTGCACAGGAAATGAGATATCCTGGTGGGGACTGCACTTCAGATATATGGATTTAAGTTCAACAAATGTATCTTTCACACTCTCAAAATTTGGTGTACTTTTCGTCTCTAATTTGACTTTAGGCTTTATTTGTTCTAATGTAATCAACGAAGTTTTTCTTAGACCTGACTCCCTGAGAGTCGTTGATGAAATCGTCTAATGTGTCACTGATAATTTTTACCATGTCTAGTCTATGTGATTAATATCTTCAAAATGAAAGGACGAAATTAGAACGAAGTTAGTGAATAAAGATGATACTTAATGCAAAGTTAAAGAAAAAAAGTATTTTTTGGCCTTGAAATTTCCATACTTGTTTATCTGAATAATGTAGATTGCAGTCACATCATTTTGAAGACAGGTTACTATGTATTAATAATCCCCGCTTACTATCTTTGGAGTTCACAGTTCATGAACTAATAATAGGCATTTTCAGAGCTTTAAATGGCACTGAATAAACGGGAAGCATCTAGGAGATAAGGCCGACTAAAATATCCGAGTTACTTGTCATCACGCACCAAACTGACGTTTTAATGGTTCCGTGATTGAAATTTGACAAAAATACAAAGTGTTAACTGGTTATAGATATATTTCTTAAAAATATAAAAGAGAACTTAAGTCCAAAAATTTTGATTTGATAAAGATTCAATATAGAAAGAACCTATCCTACTAGGAGGAAAGCGATGGGTAGGAATTAAAGTTAGGTATATCACAATATTTATTTTAGCATTTATCTTTAGAGAAGATGTCATTCAAACTAACCTTTTTGAACTTTTAAGATGACCTCTACCTCTTCCATTAGTTTTATTTTTATTTTTTTTCAATCATTAGACATGCTTTGAGATTTTTACTCTTATTTTTTATTAGAATAAATACTTTAAACTTATCTGGAGATTTGTTAATATTACATGAACTTTCTTTCTATTTTTTTAAAAAATATAAACCTTTTTAAAACAAAAAGTTACATTATACTTTAATTTAAATTTAAAATTTGACTACAATACCTTCCATTATCCTAATACATATTTTCTTTTGTTAAATTTAATAAAAATATAATAAAAATTTTCATTTTTATTTGTCTATATTTGAAAACAAAATCTACTCTCTCTTTTTTTTTGCATATGTAAATATAATATATATTTATATATTTATGTTAATGGAGGGTATTTTGATAAAAAAAAATTAAAACTGGACTAAAGTATATATTTTAAAAATATAGGGGAGTTTTATGTAATTTTAGAAAAATTAAAAAAATATAATTTATTCTTTTAATTAATAAGTTGAGAATTTCGAAACACATTTAATGATTAAAAAAGTTTATTTGAGTTCGAACTTTTAAGTTGACATTTAAAAAAATTAATTTCTTAGATGCACTAAATCATGTGGGAAGCATACTTTTAAATATTTTATTTTAAAAAATAATTAATTTTCATTGATGTACAAATCAACTCAAAAATACTATCATATTGAAAAAGAAAGAAAAAATTATAATTTGAGGACCATGAAGTAAATTATTTACTCCAAAGGATATTATATTTTAAAAAATACAAGGACTTATAATTTTAAGTATGATAATATAAATGCTTTTCTTATATATTCTTATCTATAAAATAGTGTGACTGTGTGATAACATAATGTTTCGTGCAATTCTATTTTTTTGCCTTTTTTTTAATTGTTTAGGTTTAGGAATGGATATGAAAAATAAAAATCATGACTTTAAATAAAAAAATTTTATCTGTTTGGAAAAAAATTATACCTTAAAAAATTTTAATTTTATTAAATTTAAAAAATAAAAAATGATGACTTCCATATCCATCCTCCAGCATATCCTCCAAGCCCTTTGCCCTGTAGTGTCTTGGTCATTACCTGCCACCACTTTATATGTATACTTGCTTTAATTAATTGTGGCCTTGAAACAGAAACCTTTGCCAAACCAATCGCTTTTATTTTATTTTCCCAAGAAGCACTAAATAGGACTTTATTGCCATCATCTCTAAAATTGTATATTTGAGGAAACTAGATTCTGCCTACGAGGAAGAATGAATTAATAACCAGTCCAATATCATCTTATGCATATGGTATTTTACATAATCAACTACTTGTTTCTGAACAAGTTATTAATGTCATCTTATCTATGATATAATTATATGTATGTCTATAATTTTTAAAGAATGTAGTTTTTTAATGTTTAATAGCATATATTCTATATCTATTAATGAATTAATATTTGTATAATTATATATATTAATTAATTAATTTATATTATTATAACTTATAGATATTTTTATGGTTAAAAGCATATAAATAGATATTATATACTAAGTATGAAACATCCAAGTAAAAAGAAAATTAGTTTCTTTTTTTTTTCTCTTAATTTTATTTCTTATTTTTGTTATGTTTCTTATACTATTATTAGTTTTACAATATATTATCAACATGGCTACATAGCAAATTGGTGTAAAATATCAATCCTTAGAGTTCCTTATTCATTACATTAAAATATAAAAAAATTATTTTTGCTTTATATTATTTATAGATTTAATACTTTATATTATCTAAAAATTCAAAACTTGTTCATATTCATAACATAATTATTAATTTGATATTAGTAGATGTCTTGGAAACTAAAAAGGTAAATATAATTAGATAGATGGCCAACAATCACATTATTTTTTATTTTGGTTATTTTATAACCAATAACTTTATTGTTTCAATGAAAAGTACATAGAGAGAGAGAGAGAGAGAGAGAGAGAGAGAGAGAGAGGGAGAGAAATTTGTAGTATATTTTAATAAATTAGTAGTTATAAAAGATTTTTACTATAACTTTAAAAGCTAACAGTTTATGGATTTGATGTTATCAAGAAACTTTGAAAATTTTTTAAATTTAACATGTTTATAAATAAGTTAATAATCACACGTGACGTATGGGCAAATTAAACTAGGTTAATAATGATAGACCATGATTATTGAAATAAAATCATGAGCAACAATTATAATATGGCTAGAAATCATATAAATAAATGATTATTAATTCTTTTAAAATAAAAAATGTCAAAAGTGACCATAAAGTTCAAAAAGTTATAAAAATTGAATGGTCATGTTTTTATTATAGCAATTTATTTGCAAATTTTTTAAATTTTAAGAAATAAGAATAATTGCAATTTTAAAATGATTTTTCCATATCAAATGACTGCTTCGATCTCCTCTTCAATTAGATCAGTGTCATCTTCTTCATTGATATCCTCCAACCAAGGATCGTCTTCAACTATTGTCGTTCAAATTCACAAAGGAGACTGAAACCAAAGCTAAAACAAAAGACCCAGCAAAAAGTACTAGGAATCGAGACCAGATATTCAAGGAAAGCCTGAAACATATCGCTATTCTAATGAAGACACCATAGGGCAATAGCTACACAAGGCTAGAAAACCTGAAGTTCAATTTTCAAATAACACATTTTTTAAAAACGAAAGGTTCTTAGGTTCAAGTTCTTGTTCCATCATATATTAAAAAATATATCCTTGTAAATATTATCTTCAAATATTAATGATATTGCTAAAATTACTTGTTGAAAAACTTGGTCAAATAATTGTTTCTTTGTCATAATTTTTTTTATAAATTATATAGATCTATTTTAAGTTTTATTAAAATTATATAAATTTTCTTTTTATTTTAAAAATATATACATACTTCATACGAAACGAAATGTCATTTTACATTTTAGTTTAATTTTAATTTTTTGACTAAAATATTTTTGGTTAATTTAAATATATATTTTTAAACTAAAAATATTAAAAAAAATTAAAATTTTTTAGTTAAAATATTTAAAATTAGATTAAAATAGAAGATATTTCTTTTTCAAGTGAGGATTGTGTATATTTTCAAAATAAAAGAAAAAATATTAATGATTTTAACAAGATTCCAAAAAAGTTTATATAATTTACTTTAATTTTTTTAAAAAAGTGAAAAAGTATTTTTAAAATAGAAAAAATTTGTAGCACGGAGCCAACATACCCTAGATCACTACAACTAATTTGTATTGCAATCTAATCATTATATACATTAGCAATCATATAAATACCATACGGCTAAAAAGTTTGATGGAATGTGGTCCATCCACCAACTACTAGTTAGTGCTGCCTCCACTAGCACGTCTTTCTAGAAGTCTAGGGATACAATTTTCTCTATATAGTGCTTGCCTGTGAGAGGAAGGATTGAACATGAAGACAAGAGAGAATGGACTCACAGTCTGGCATTAGAGTTGTGAGTTCCTTCTGCTACTTTATGCTCTTAATTATTGGCTTCGTGTGTTTGTCATTCACCAGTGATGCTGCTTCCTACACATGCAATGGCTCCATGGCTGAGTGCAATGAAGACGATGAGATGCTGATGGAGTCAGAAATAAGCAGAAGGTTCTTAGAACAGAAGAAGTACATATCTCCTGGAGCTCTGAGGAGAGACAAACCAGTTTGTAATGGTGGAGGCAGTGGTGAAGCTTATGGCAGATCAGGAGGTTGTCTCCCTCCCCCATCCAATCCTGAAACTAGAGGCTGCTCTAAATACTATCGTTGCAGATCTGACTCTTGAGATTTCAGAGATATCGGTGATGTTTCAATTTGATCTAGATTTTATTTTATTTTTTAGTAAGTTATATGGATTTTCTTTGAGTTTTATTGAAATTTTATAAATATTTTTTTTTATTTTTAAAATAAATATTTTAGTTCAATTTTATTTTTTTTAATTAAAATATTTTCAATTAACTTAAATACATACTAAGAATTTTTTTTTTTCTACAAGAAATAGAGGTCATGCAATTTGGTATTATAAATATTCTCATCTTCCTGTTGTTATTCCTTGAATTATATTCAAATATCTACAAATTAAAATAAAAAAGAGTAGATTTTATTTTAGTTAAATATATATACACACACATAGAAGTTAATAGAAGATATTTTAGTTAAAAAATTTAAAATTAAACAAAATATAGCACAACTTTTTATTTTAAGAGATGTTTATATAATTTTAACAAAATTAATAAAAATGTCAGTAATTTATTTATTAAATTTAGGCACTCGATTATTACAATGCTTGTAATATTATCATTTCATCTCATCATAATTTAAATGCTAAACTTAACAAGCTGTTGACCCAGATGCCAAATTTAAAAGCATGGGGTAATGGTTCCAACTAAATAAATAAGTCTTAGTTTGCTTGAATTTTGAACGAAAATGGGAGGAAAGGGCAAAATTGTAAGAATTCTATGACGGATTAAATGGAAAAAAAAAAAAAGATTTGTGAAAACTAAATTGAAAAATCACATATTTGTGGGGAATCAAAACAAGGTTTTTCTCTAGTGATTTTTTGTGAAAGGAGCTGATATAATTTTTTTGGTTGTAAATTTAGTTTGAGGGGACTATTGAATCTGAATTTATACAAACATTTTGGAATGGTTCTTTCATTTTTCATAATCGTTCGTGTAATTCTTTGATTATATGATTGTCAAAAAACTTGAGACTAAAAAGGCATTTGAATGTTATCTAAAGTTACATATACGTTTTGTGACACAATAATTGATCTGCGAATTCGCTCAAAGAAAGGAAGAATCATTACTCAGTTTGAATAACTATAAAGTATTTTATTAGTTATTTTAGTAATTTCAACATAAAGGAATCTCTCAGCCATAAGGCTAGTCTCAAATAAATATATGACAAATGCTCTAGAACAGTTACTGTGAGAGTTATTATTATTATTATTAAATTTTATAGATTGTTGTGGCGTATGTTAAGGCATGTGATGTAGTTGTCAGAAATGAATGGGGAGATAAGTTTAGAACATATTAGATCCCATACTATATAATCCATGATTATATTAGAGACTCCAAGAAGAAGAAGGTAGTAGCCCGAGAGAAAGAGAAAAAAATAAATATAAATTATAACTCAATACCTTAAGACGAAAAGAGAGTTTGTCAATATTCTTTTAGGATAGAAAACAAATTTTTTAAAGTCTATTTTCTAAATAGGTTAATAGATAATTAGGCCTATTATAACTTATAACACATAAATTTAATCTATTTATACAGTGTCAAATACAAAATTAATTATTTAATATTATTAAAAATAATATGTTAATTACTTCAATAATTAATTAATGCTAACTTAAAATTAATTAATATTTCAACAGTAGTTCGATAATAATTTGGATAAAGGTATAGAAACTTTGGAGTAGGATAAATACTATGGTGCATTACTTGAAAAATGCTAATTGATTGGCAAGATTGTGGTGGACAAGAATCTGAATAAAACTACTATTAGAGACATAATTCAAAAAATATAGAATCTAATAGAAGAATTGAGCTTTACGGAGTCTACTAATAATGTTAGTCTTCCCTCTTATCGTAAACGTGGTTGTGAGCGTATGATAAGGGATGGTCTATGGTCTATCATGGGGTTCTTGTTAATAATCCAACTTTAGTCCCCTTAGATTAATTAATTGATTTGATGAAGTTCTTTTTCCAGTTGTCGTCCATACTGGATTCTATTTCACCACGCGCTAGTTGTACGACTAGGCTTAAACAAAGCTATTCACATTAATAAAAGTTTTTCTCATTTGCTGGCTGTATGAAAGGTTAAATGTTCTATAAACATACAAAGTTGACTAATTGGCTAGCCAACTGGGGTGATTTCACCCCATGCTATGATTGTAAGGGAAGGCACTGGCCTATCTCTTATAACTGTTCCGACTCTGTTCAACGCAACAACAATGTTCTTCTTCATTGATAAATGGAGAGTGGAATGCTGAGGCCAATTATTGAGAATCCGTTTTATCTTGGATTTTTAAAAAGAAAAAACTTTATATTCAATTTCTTATATCATTGTTATTAATTTTTTTCAATTAAAACATGACAAATATATAATTTTTTAATAATATAACAAAAATATAATTTTTATATACAAATATATAATTTTTTAATTAAACTCTATACTTGTTGTATTATTATTAAAAAAATTATACACGTTATATTTTAATTAGAAAATTTATTAATAAAAATTTGAGAAAATACATATAAATCTAATCCTTTTAAAATCCCATCTCCTGAACTAGTTTTAGCCTTTTCTTTCCATCGCAATAGCTTCAACAATATTGATAGACGATGATCCTCATGTCTAAGAACCTCAATTAATTTACAAATGATTATAACAGAATCCTTGAACCAAAAAAAAATAAAATTGTAATATCTCAAAGAGGTGAGTATTTTCAAGACTATAGTTTGGCCTTGGCCATGGAATCAAGAAGCCGATGCCACAGTGCAGTGAACAGTAAAATAAAGTTTCAGCAGAGATCTTACAGAAGACGAAACATGCTTATTTGACCCCAAGAAATTTACTTAATTCAATGACACTTACATTGTCATATACCAGAACATACTCACATCTCCCCTTAGAGATCTTAGTGTTTTCAGATAAGTAAATATACACTACATTTTACTTTGATGCGCAGGTGCTTCAGTAACGGTATGGCCACCTAGGCCTGTTTGGTGGATGCCCTTTTTACTTGCTCATCTAAGTTTGCCCACTAATAGGCGTGTGATTTGTTTATGGTTTCGCTTGGCAATTTTTCAAACTTGTTTAACCAGAAGCCATTCTGCTTGCTCTGAACTACACCCCATGAATGAATATAGACACAAAGATTTCCAAGTTAAGATAAGAAAAGGAAAAAAAAATTCTTATTGTAAAAGTATAGCATGAAATGAGAAAATTCTCCGGATGATACAATCTCTACAATCACATTGCCATACCTTGACCAGTATTAGTAATCCCTCAAATTGGATAAAATGGAGGCAACCTAAAAAGCACTAATACAACACAGATACAAGACACGATACCATATGGACACCACAAGGCGACGAGACATATTGGTGTTTAAATGCAATTTTAAGTGGTGTCATATGGCATATCTGACATAAGTGTGGTGTACAATACGGTTCTATTTTTGAAATATCTTTCATAGGTGGCAATTTCTTCCCCGACCCATCTCATTTTTCATTTTGGGGACAACCATTAGAGAGATGAACAACCTTTGGAGTGGGCATGGGTTATCTGGAGTAAACAAAATTATGAGGGTTTAAATGATGAGGGACTAAACTCCCGGTACTACTTGAATGAAAGCTTCCATACTTCACGCACATTAGATGCACCATCTGTGATTTCAGCAACCAGACTACTAGTCATGACACCTGCAAAGACAAAGGGCAAATGACGCCAGTATAATTGGTAGAAAGAAAGAGAAAGAAACCATTATAGTGTACCATGCGTATGCCTTTGCATCTTTCATAGTCAGAGATGTAAAAGACATAATGAGACAAGCCCCCCCCCCCCCCCCCCCCCTTTTTCTTTTTTCTTTCTTTTTAAACTCTGGATGAAATACACGGTTCCATAATTTAAGATCCAAATTATATTGTACTTAAAAGACTTCATTTGTATGGCTTATAGTGGAGAAGCAAGGTATCAAAAACTCAGCATTGTTATACCTACAGGAAGGTGTTGGCATATCTAAGCCTAAAACACTACCTTGCTCTTATGCAACAGAAGCAGATAACACAACCAATTGGAAAAATGGCAAGGCAAACTCCTGCACGACTGTAAGTATAGCAACTTTTTCCTTCACCTTAGGCACATTATTCTTAGGTTCAGGGGGAAAAAAATTGAATACAACATATATATTATTATGTAGTTACTCAATTAAACTTGTAGCTAAATGTCAGGACTAACTAACCATCTTTTTCCACCACAGATAAGAATCTTCGAGTTCCACCACCTACTCCAAAATAATACTTCTTTGCAGCCATGTAAACAACTCCATCAGGATGGTGCAGACACTGTATTAAACACTTCAATTGATAAGCAAACATATGTTTAAATAAAATTATACATACAGACTGAAGAATCAGGCAAAGGGTGATGCACAAGGAGCAAAAGATGTTAAGCTCTCTATCTCATGCATTCTAAATTTTATTCCATTAGAGGGCAGATAAATACAATGGCAAATAGGGAGATTGGTCTCTCATTTGGTTGACCAATCTGATCCCTAATATCATAGGATACAAATATTGAAAATAAAAGGAAACAGAATAAAAATAAAGATAGGCAGCAAATAAATACCCACATAAATAGGAAACAAATATAAAAATAATGAGATATCAACAAATACACTCACCCGAGTTGTTAGTATTGCATATCATAGATGTATCCTTTTCTTAAATTTTATGTACTGTACCATATCATGTATCTTAAGATACATTGACAAGTAAAAAACTATAAGATACTAGGTAACAATACATTGGTCACTCAGTAGCATACCCAATAAATATCACTCAGTAGCATACATTGGTCCTCACTGCGCATAATAAGTAAATCAAGTACCTCAATTGGTTGAACATGATAAAATATCAAAGCAAGCTTTGGCTTAATAATAGTGAGCTGCACATAATGCCCAAGAAAGCCCAAAGCTTGCAAGCTGAGACCAAACAGAGCCTCAGTCCTTGAATTTATTACATAGGAAACAGAGTAAGCTCCAAAATTATTGTTAAATTAAATGTTTAGAGATATGACGAATCCAATTCTGATGGGCCTTGGGTCATTAAAGCCTACAGTAGGAAAAATGAAAATAAAACAAAATAGAAACTAGGAGAGGAGAGTGATGAGCTGTCCCCTATTGAGGTGTCTAAGAGTAACTATTTCTCACGTACAGAGAGAGAGGTGCATGAGCTGGAGGAGAGAGATATTTGGAGAGAGAATGGATTGTTAGCAGGATGGATTTAGGACATGTTTTTTGTGGGAGGGTAGGAAAAATCTTAGTGGAAAGTGGGAGAGACTATAGCCTCTCGAAAGCTAAAGAACCCTTTTGTTTATTGTTTTCTTTTCTTCATCTTTGCTCTTGTAGGCTGACTTCCACCATTTCGCTTTGTCCATGTGGGTCTCTTAATATTTATAAAACAATAGAGTTTCCATCAATTTTAGTTTCAAAGAACATTCCCAGGGAATGGTCAATACTCAGATGAAGCAACGAAAAAGAATAGCAAGAGAAAGGAGTCAGACAGATGAAGGGGGAAATGTCGACCATTATGGAAGTCTTGAAGGAGCTGAAGGACAAGGTGACCATGCTACAGAACTAAGCTAAAAATGGCCAAAAAAGCAATGAACTGGCTGAACCTCATTAGATAGCTCAGACCGAGTCCAGCAAGGGCCTCACTGGCTCAGCTAGTGAATGAGATGCATCCAAATTTAGGGTAGCTGAGCTTCCTCTATTTTTTTGGGGAAGACCTCATTGGATGACAATTCAGAGCAGGGAGGTATTTTTCAATGAACAGTCCTAGTGAGGAGGAGAAACTCAAAGCAGTGGTAGTTTGCATGGAGGGTAAAGCCTTGAATTGGCTTCAATGGCTCAATACTCAGACACCTGCCAGAGCCTGGGCTGAATTTAAACAGGAGCTAATGGGACCTTTTCATCAGCGGCAACTTGGTGACAGCTGTGAAATCTTCATGCCACTGGGGCAAGAGAGAAACGTGCCGGAGTATAGGGAAAAATTTGAAATGGTTTCAGCAACTATGAAAGAAGCAACAAACAATGTTCTTATGGGAGCCTTTAAGAATGGGCTCAAGGAGGAAATACGTGCAGAAGTGAGGATGATGCAGCCCAAGTTGCTAAAGCAGTTGATGGATTTGGCCTATCAGATAGAAGAAAGGAATTTGGTGTTGGACAGAGCTAAGGAGGAGATAGCTAAAGGTACAAAAACATTTTATCGGTCAAAATGGTCTGGGTACAAACCACTGTCGCTAATTTGTGGTTTGCTATGGTACATGATAGGGATATGGGGTACACCAATTTATATGAGGGGTAAGTTTAGTTAATAAATTATTTTGGTACATTTTATGTATAATTTTGGTACATGTTATGTTACTAAGTGAGGAGGCAGCAATATATTTATTATAAATAATATATTAAAAAATTTAAAATAATATATTTATCATAATTATTGTAAAGAAATCCACAATTTGGGAATAGAAAAGTGAAAATAAGAAACAATATGGTGGAAAAAAACAACATATATATTTATTAAAATTAAAATAATATACTTAATATATCATAATTATAGTGAAATAATATATTCAATCGTCTTCCCACTATTCTTCCTAATTATCTCCTTTTCTATTTTCAAATCCCACTATTCTTTCTTATTTCTAACAGAAGATACCTATGAGGCCCCCCCCCCCAAAAAAAAAAAAAAAAACCAAAAACAAAAAAAGAAAAGAAATAGAAGATACAAGTTATTGCAGCTATAAGACATGTTCTAGAGCAATATATCTATTAATCTTTCTTTTTCCAATTTCCACTAATAAATTAAAATAATATACTATATAATAATTTATTCATAATTTTCTATCAATCTACTCCCAACAAATTTTATCTCCTCTTTCAAAAATTAAAACTCAAATTAAAATTAAAATCATGACCTCCCATTCCCCAATCTTCTCATTTTTTAACCTAATGAATGTCTACTCCCACTATAACTTTGTCTCACCCTCACTCAATATTATATTAGATATGTCTTCTCATTAATCATTTTCTCCTACCAACTTCCTTAACTCCTATCTAAGTTACTTCTCCAACCCACATCGCATGATGCCCATCCCATCTTCCTTAACCTCCCATGAGATACTTTGGTTTGCTCTGAACTCAAAGGACTCAGGTAGTTCTAAACTCTGAATGCTTGCAAATGGAGGAGAGTGGAACCATTGAGTGGAGTTGCAGAGGCAACACTGGTAATTGTCCAATATGTTCATTTTTATGAATTAGTACATGAATGTACTGCACTTAGGAACATGCAATTGGGAATGAGGTTTGAGGGGGAAGGACCGAATTAGGCAAGACTGGTACAAATATAGCTTTTCTAAGTTGCCCAGTCCCTTAGAACTATCAAAAAGTCTTATAGAACCTACAAGTAGTAAGAGTCCTGATAGCAAGGGGGGAGGAAAATCTAAAACCAGAAATAATTCCACCACCACTGTGCCTAGCAAAAGTGAAAGTGCTAGTCAGAAGTTGTCAGAGGCAGAGATTGCAAGAAAGAGAGAATAGGGTCTCTATTTCAAATGTGCAGAGATATTTGGTCCAAACCATAGATGCAAAAACAAATCACAGGAATTGTTAATTTTATCCTCTGAGGAAGAAGGTGAAATTGAAGAGTTGGTAGGAGGGGAACACATGAATGAAGGAGAGAAAGATGAAGTACCCTGGAGTTGTCCATGAACTCTATTCTGGGAATTGCAGGACACAAAACTATGAAGCTGATGGGGACTTTGAAGGGAGAGCCTGTTCTGGTCTTAGTTGACAGTGGGGCTACAAACAATTTACTTCATCTAAGCTAGTGGAGTGTATGAAGATACACTTGCAAGGGACCAAGCAATGTGATTGGGAATGGGTATAAGGTGTTTGGAATGGAGGTATGCAAGGAATTGGAGTTGGAGCTACAAGGTGTAAAAATTCAGCAAGCCTTCTACCCCTTTCAATTGGATAGAGCAGATTTGGTCTTGGGAATTCAGTGGATGGAGTCACTTGGGGAGGGTAGAGTGAATTGGAGAGGCTCACAATGAAATTCAAGGTGGAGAAAGAATGGGTATGTTTGAAAGGAGATCCATCATTAACCAAACCCTTGGTGTCTCTTAATCAATGCTCAAATCAATTAAAGGAGAAGGCCAAGGCTTTTTGATAGAATTTTGGTGAGTTATCAGTTCAAGCAGAGTGACAAGTAGAAGCCCCTGAAATCCAGAACCTATTACAAGAGTTTGCTGGAATTTGTGAACAACCTAAGGGTTTACCTCCCCATAATTCCAAGGACCACGCCATACTGATTAAATCAGGAGAATCCACCCCTAATATTTGGCCTTATAGGTATGTTCACTAACAAAAAGCAGATATTGAAAGATTGGTTAATGAGATGCTGGTTGGTGGTATTATTCGCCCTACTAGTAGCCTATATTCTAGTCCTATGTTGTTAGTTGAGAAGAAAGATGGAAGTTGGAGGTTTCGTGTTGATTACAAGGCATTAGATAAGGCTACTATACCCAATAGATTTCCCATCCTTGCCATTGATGAGTTTTTGGATGAATTGGGAGGAACTACTACATTTGATGATTTTATGGGCATATAAAATACAAAAGAAGCTTGGACCTCTGGCTTATCATTTGGAGCTATCTCCCACCACAAGAATCCATTTGGTATTTCATGTTTTACAGCTCAAGAAGTCCCTTCACTCATCCGTGCCTTCTCAGGAGATTTCTTCTTTCTTAACTAAGGAATGGAATTGCAAGTTCAACCTGAAGCTGTTATGAGAGCAAGGAAGTTAATTAATGGAGTGGTGTAGATACTGGTTAAATGGAATAGGTTGCTTGAGTTTGAAAATACATGGGAAGATTATGATGCTATTAAGATGCAATTCCCTAATTTCCACCTTCAGGACAAAGTGACACTGGTTGGGGAGGGTATTGATGGACCCAATTCTGATGGGCCTCAGGTTGTTAAAGCCTATAGTAGGAAAAATGACAATTAAACAAAAGAGAAACCAGGAGAGAAGAATGATGAGTAGTCCCCAAGTAAGGTGTCCAGGAGTCACTGACTCTCACATGCTGAAGGGGGTTGATGTGAAGAGAGAATAGGTTGTTAGTAGAAGGGAGTTTGTGCATTTGGGAAGAAATACTTTATTTCTATATTTCAGAGTAATGAGTTTACAAACTATATACGCGTAGAGGCAATAGAGAGGAGCTCGAGAAACTAGGAATACAATAAACCTATTTACATTAGATCCTAAATTAACTCCTGTAAATATGACTATTTACACCATAATAAAAAAAAATTCTTATATTAATAACCAGGATTTCCACACTCTCCCTCAAGTTGGATCATAAATATTGATCATGTTCAACTTGCCCACAAAGTCTTCAAACTTTTCCTTGGACAGCCCCTTTGTTAGAATGTCTGCTGTTTTCTCTTTAGTTGGTACATAGATGAGGCATACAAGCCCCTTTTCAACTTTCTCCTTGATAAAATGTCGATCAACTTCAATGTGTTTGGTTCTATTATGCTGAACTGGGTTGTGAGAGATGCTAATGGCAGCTTTACTGTCAGTGTAGTGTTTAATTGGAAATTCTGCTTCAATGTTCAGTTCATCCAGCACTCTCTTCAACCACAACCCTTCACAAATCCCATGAGCAATTGCTCTATATTCAACCTCAGCACTGCTTCTTGATACTACATTTTGTTTCTTGCTTCTCCAAGTAACTAAGTTACCCCGTACAAATGTGCAGTATCCTGAGGTAGATCTTCTATCATCATGAGCTCCAGCCCAATCAACATTTGTGAAGATTTCTATATCTCTCTTGTGTGATTTATGGAACAAGAGACCTTTCCCAGGAGTGCCTTTTAGGTACCTCAAGATCTTGTAGACAGCTCCTAGGTGTTTTTTTCTTGGGTCATGAGAATGTTGGTTGGTCACACTTACTGCAAATGCAATATCAAGTCTTGTGTGGGATAGGTATATGAGTTTTCCAACCAACCTTTGATATTGTTCCTTGTCAACACATTCTTCTTCCTTCAACTCTTCCTTGGTGGGTTTCTCCTTGTCTTTCTTCTTCTTTTTATTAACTTCAATGGGAGTATCACTTGGTCGACACCCCAACATACCTGTTTCTTGAAGAAGGTCAAGTATGTATTTTCTTTGAGAAATATAAATCCCTTTCCTTGATCTTGCTACTTTCATGCCAAGAAAATATTTCATGTCTCCAAGGTCCTTTATTTGGAATTCCCTTGCTAAAGACTTTTTTACCTTTTCAAGTTCTTCAAAATCATCACCGGTGAGCACTATATCATCGACATATACTATCCCGATAGTTTTCTTACCTCCTCGGTGCTTGAAGAACATGGTGTGATCACTTTGTCCTTGATTGTAACCTTTGGACTTGAGAACATTTGTGAACCGTTCAAACCATGCACGGGGAGATTGCTTTAACCCATACAATGATTTTCTCAGTTTGCACACTTGATTGTGTTCTCTACTAGGAAAACCAGGTGGGAGCATCATGTATACTTCCTTCTTCAAGTCACCATTTAAGAACGCATTCTTGACATCTAGTTGTCACAAAGGCCAGTCTAGGTTTGTTGCCAGTGAAAGAATAATTCTTATGGTATTTAGTTTAGCCATCGGGGCAAATGTCTCTGTGTAGTCAAGACCATATATCTGTGTGAATCCCTTGGCCACAAGTCTCGCCTTGTATTTTTCCATAGTACCATCTGCTTTATACTTAACTGTGAACACTCATTTGCACCCCACAGGCTTCTTCCCTCTTGTAAATCAACAACTTCCCAAGTACCATTTTTTAGTAAGGCTTCCATCTCCTCCATGACAGTTGCTTTCCATTCAGGTGATTTAAGTGCCTCCTCTATATTAGTTGGCACTTTAATACTGTCAAAAGTAGTAGCAAATGCACGATATCTAGGGGAGAGAGCCTTGTAGGGAACAAACCTCTCTATTGGATGTTTGGTGTAGGTCCTAGGCCTTTTCCTGAGAGCAATAGGAAGGTCTAGCTCATTGGGTGGTTCACTGATCTGATTGCCATCATCAAGTTCCTGATTTTCTTCATCAGATCCATCTGCATCAGATTTATCCCCCATTTCTTCTAAATCTTGATCAGGCTTTGTCACCGGTTCAGATCCTTGGACCGTGCTAGGTACTTGAGGTTTGCTACATGGCTTTTTCTTTCGCGTGAAGACTTTTATAGGTTTTTTATTTGTGTCACCTCTCAAGTCCTTGGGATTCCCTTCAGTATTATTCAACTCAAGGATATATGGCTGGTTTGTCTCAGTATCAATGAAAGGTTCAATATAAGGTAAAGGGACCAGATTTTCACTTTGAGTATGGGAGTTTTCTTCCATGGGCTGAGATTCACTCCAACTCTCCCCCTGAATAGAAGACCTAGGGTAAAATGGAACATCTTCATGAAATGTGGCATCACTGGTAACAAAGACACGTTTTGTGAGAGGATTATAACATTTATACCCTTTTTGGGAAGCAGAGTATCCAATAAAGACATAGCGAAGGGCACGAGACTTAAGTTTGTTACTGTGATGAATGTGAACATATGCAGAGCACCCAAAGAGCTTTAAATGGAGATTATTTTCTAGGTAGGGAATCTGGTACGTGGAATGAAAGATCTCAAGAGGAGTTTTAAAGGCCAAGATTCGACTAGGAAGTCTGTTAATCAAATAAGTAGCAGTAAGGACAGCATCTCCCCAATAGAATTTAGGCATATGAGTAGTAAACATAAGGGCTCTGGCAACTTCTAAGATATATCTATTTTTTCTTTCGGCAATCCCATTTTGTTGTGGACTATAAGTACAAGTGCTTTTTTGAAAGATGCCATGGTCTTTGAGAAATTTGCCAAGACTTTTGTTTATATACTCAATCCCATTATCAGTATGGAGGATTTGCAAACTGGTTTGGAATTGTGTTTTTATCATATTATAAAACTCAATAAACACTGAGTAAACTTCTGTTTTATCTTTTAACAGATATACCCAACAAACCCGAGTATGGCCATCAATAAAAGTGATGAACCATTTTGCATTGGTTTTGTTTGGAATTTTAGATGGTCCCCAAAGGTCACTATGGATAGTGGAGAAAGGGTGAGATGCTTTATATTCATTTCTTGGAAAGAAAGATCTATGGTGCTTTGCAAGTTCACAAACATCACAATGAAACTTGGAAATATCTTTATTGGAGCATAAAGAAGGAAACAACTTAGACAAATATTAAAAGCTAAGATGCCCTAAACGATTGTGCCATAACCAAAGGTCATTATCCCTAGAGAGAGGCACTTTATTACAAAATACTGAGTCTTTCACACTATTTTCGTCCAAGTAGTAGAGACCATCAAATTCCCTAACACTGCCAATCGTCGTCCCCGTTAACAGATCCTAAAATACACAATGAGTAGCAAAGAAGTCAACATGACAACGTTCCTCCTTGGTCAATTAATTAACAAATATTAAATTACACTTCAAATTGGGGACATGAAGAACAGAGTCAAGTGCAAGTGTGGAAGAAATCTTAATACTCCCTTTTCCAGCAACAGTGGACCAAGTGCCATCTACAATCTTGACCTTAAGATTTCCAGCAGAAGGAGTATGAGAAGACAATAATGTATAATTATCTGTCATGTGGTCTAAAGCTCCAGAGTCGACAATCGAGCAGTTGCCAGTACAGAAACTCTTACTAGTAGATAAGGCTTGTAGGAATTTACTTCTGTGGACTACTGTAGCAACAAATTATTTTCTTTGGGGCTGTCCTGTATTCTGCATTGCAGTTAATAATTCCAGAATTTTTCCAAGCTGATCTTTTTGGAATGGAGGCTGTGAGGGAGGGAATTCTTCTGTTTTGTCTAGACTCCCACTCGTAGTGGTATGATAGCCATGACCTTTTCCCTTCTTCAGTTTCCAGTCATGAGGTTTACCATGAATATCCTAACAGGTTTCCTTTGTGTGACCACTTTTCTTACAATGATCACACACAGGTTTTCCTTTAGAAGGCTTCAAGTCTGATGAACGAGTTACCAATGCAGATGGTTCAGAAGTAGGTGCTTGAGGGTGATTTTCATTTCTGAGCATTACTTTTAGTCGTGAGTCTTCCCTCCTCACTTCTGCAAAGGCTTCTCAAACAGAAGGCAGTGGGATACGACTCAAAATTCGTCCTCGCACAGCATCAAGTTCTTTATTCAGACCTACTAAAAATTCGAACAGTCTCTCTTTATCAATTCTCTTACGAAATTTAGCGGCATCATTAGAGCAGCGCCAGTCTTCTTCACTATTGAGATCCACCTCCTACCAGAGTGCCATCTTCTCAAGGCAATACTCATTCAGACTATGTGACCCCTGTTTCATCTGCCATAATTTTGTCTTGATCTCAAAGACCTGAGGGACGTTTTCTCCATCAGAGTATGCTTCTCTGACAACGTCCCATATATCACGAGCTGATGGGAGAAACATAAAACTTTTCTTGACAGCAGGAATCATCGCATTAACTAACCATGAGGAGACCATTGAGTTTTCGGCCCTCCATTGTCGCAATGCAGAGGTCTCGGTGGCGTTTGGAACAGTAGCTTTGCCAGTCAAGTATCCCAGCTTGCCACGACCTTCAACAGCTAGCTTTATGGACTGGGCCCATTCTTTGTAATTTTCGCCGTTGAGCTTTCCAGGGACGATGAGAACCACTGATCCTTCGAGATTGGAAGTCGTCATTTGGCTTCCCACCTGGCGCGAATTAGAAGCGGAGGAACCCTTGAGTCTGTGCGACGCTGAATGGTGAGCATCGTTGACCTTGGCGTTCAATTCCATTTCTATCTCTGACTGCGACTCGTCCCCCTCTGCCGGCTCTGATACCATGTGCGTTTGGGAAGAAATACTTTATTTCTATATTTCAGAGTAATGAGTTTACAAACTATATACACGTAGAGGCAATAAAGAGGAGCACGAGAAACTAGGAATACAATAAACCTATTTACATCAGATCCTAAATTAACTCATGTAAATATGACTATTTACACCATAATAAAAAGAAAATATTCTTATATTAATAACCAGGATTTCCACAGAGTTAGGACGTGTTTTCTGTGGGAGAGGGTAGGAAAAATCTTAGTGGAAAGTGGGAGAGACTCTAGCCTCTCAAAAGCTAGAGAACCCTTTTGTTTATCATTTTCTTTTCTTCATCTTTGTCTCTTGTAAGCTGAATTCCACCATTTTGGATCTTTCTGGGTGGATTCAGTCTCTTGATATTAATAAAACAGTAGAGTTTCCATCAAGTAAGAATTTAGAAAAGTCGTGTGGGTTACAGTGTAACCAAAGCAAAGGGTGTAGGTGTCTTCGTGTGATTATAGTATTAGTATAAGTTGGCAAGTCAGTCTTATATACACACTACACAGTAAGCGAGTATTTCAATATTATATTTTGTTTGGTCCCTCCCTTTACTCCCTTACTTTTGCTCTCCTCATTTTTTTCAATAGTTATCTGTAACAGAGCTCTCTTGTCTATGCTCCAAAGTTTGTCTCACAGTGGCCATATGGGTTCTCTTGACAGCAACTTTGTTTGAGAGTTCACCACTGCAAAGAGGGCTGTGTGTTTCAGGAATTTCTCAAGGGGGCATGGGTTTCACTTATCCCATCTCTCATATTGCAAAGAGATGTGCAAGCAGTCCCCAAATTCTCATAATCTTTTTGCAAAATCAAAACAAAATGGACCAGGTGTAAAGTCTGGCTATGTCCGTTGGCTTGTTCATGGATATTGGACAACAAGCATGTAGAGCGTGAAGCGAAAACAGCATTATACAATATCTAGCTAAAAACATTACATCCTGTAATACATATTGAAAACATGTCTTCTTGATATGTAACTCATGAGGATAACTATTGGGCCTTCGTTTATATTTCAAGGACTCAAAATAGAAAATACCATTGTTTCTTGTAATGTAATAAAACAGTACCTTCTTAATAAGACTGTAGAGGGTTTGGAGACTGCTCATTGAGTAAACTGTCTCTGCCATTAGAATAAAGTCATAACCAGCACCTTTATTATCATCCGAGCAACAGTCAAAATCCTTTGCATCTTTGCCAGCAAGAGGAAGCAGTTTATCAATTTCGCTCCAGTCACCAGCAAAAAACCGAACTTCTGCCTTGTGACAAATGGCTACGTTTGAAGATGATGGATGAGATTTCCCAAATATATTTGCATTTAAATTGGGAATGGTGAGACAACGTAGGACCTCAGCATTGAAGTCCTGAAAATGTATGACAGCTGCCCCCTAAAGCAACCAGAATAGACACATAATTATATATTCCACTAAGTTATACTAACTACAATGCCAAGTCAGAGAGCCAAGTTTTACCTCAAGCAATGCAAAGATTCCAGGAAGTCCATGACCACATCCAAGCTGAAAAGTCAAATCAAATATTGAAACATAGCAAGAGACAACTTCCTTAGTACAACTTTAGCACAGCTCATTTTATTGAAAAAACAAAACAAATAAGTAGTATAAGAAAAATACCTTGAAAAGAGGTTGCTTGCATTTGAAATTTCAATGTTCAGAATATGATATAAGCAGAAGGAATAACTATATAGAACATAGAAAAAGAACTAATGCCTTACTTTTGCTGCTTGAGCATGGGAAAAAGTGAGAAAGGCAATCTCAAACCCTGTCTCTCTTCAAAAGATTTTACTGCACTAACTGCTAATGATATCTTGCATGGAAGTTTTAACATTTTCAATTACTGATACAGATTATGGTTGTAATTTTTCCATCAAGTTTGTCTTTAAAGATTTGGCGTCGTTTGATTTATGTGGCTGACCCTACCTAGTAAAAAGAAGCCTATTGTTGTTGTTGTTATTATTTTTTGTCTTTAAAGATTGCTTTACTAAATTCATTGCCTTTATGATATTATCAGATAAAACAAAGTAAACAGACTTAATCTCTCCTCAGTAAATGCAAGAATTTTAAGGATCCCATAAGAAAATGACTTTTCTCTCACTTTACAACTAAGAACTGTAAAAATCAGACAAAGTATAAACTACAAAGATAGGGAGAGGAGAGCACCAATAAGACTTGCATGAATGCTGTTAATGTCCATCTTTATGTTAAGCAAAGTGGAAAAAGCAAATCCTGATAAGCAAAAGTCATGCAGGGTGCAAGGGGCCCACTGCACGCATTGGGTCTCCTTGTATGTGAACAAAAATGCTCAAACCCCTCCCCCCCTTTTTAATAAATACCTACATTAACAATTGCATCCTTGCTGTGCACGTTTTGAGTGCAAACATTGCATCCCCAGTATGAAAATAAAAAACTTAAGTTTTGTCAGCAATTCCTTTTGAAATCCTTATCTTTATCATTAGCAACTTAAAAGAAGAGGAAGAAAGCCTTGTCTCTCACAAAACCTTGTGGTCCCCAACTCCCCATCTTTGATGCACTTAACAAAATTCAAGGCCTAAAAAGCTACAATTTAACCTAGAAGGTCCCACCATTGTACATGTGTATGCTAATTGTATGCTGATTGTTACTAACATCAAATCTCTCAAGCAGAAATAGCATTAACAAGTATATATAAAAGAAAACTTCTCTATGTACTAGCATTTCAATAAAAAGCTGAGAGCACAGATATCATGTGGCACAAAGTCAATACCACCACACAATCATGCATAAGGACTCAAAAGAATGTCATTACACATCATGGAAACCTTTATATTAAAAGTTTTTAAATAAATCATCAGATTTTGTTAAAGAGAGAAGAAGAAAAATACAGTGAGAGGAGGGATAGGATGTCCTTTCAAACAAAGAAACCATAAGAAAACAGTGAGCTTCAGACTAAGAGGCTTATAAATGTAACAAAGCTGTCCAATCTCTCTGCATTTCGGACATGGAAGCTCTCGCATTTAAATTTCATCCAACTGAACAAATACATGGCAGATGGTAATCCTATACAAATGCATGCCAATATGGAAGGATACTATACAGAGTAATATTCAGTGAAGAATACAGGGAAGCATACTTTTAAAACGTAAAACAAAAACAGGCATAAGGAATTGATATTTCTTCTCTTTTCCAGAACAAACAATCCGAGTTAATTGTCAGACACTATAGAATCACCCGAAAAATAAAAACCAACCTCTAAAACTTGCTTCTGGAAAAATGAAATATGCCTGCTTCTGATATCTGAATTAAGGGCTTTAACGAGATCTAGTGAACCCTCCCACAGCTTTAGTCCGCCTAGACTCCAAAATTAAACATTTTCAGTCAAGTAGCATATTAGAAAATTTTAAATTAGAACCAAAAGAAAGGGGTGATACTAGAAAAGGAAAAACAATTGGGAGGCAATTGATGCGTGAATACTGGATATCCTTATTTCTGAAATATTTGGAAACCTATTTGTAAAGATTCAGTTTGATATAAACAAAAAGATTAACATCCCTATATTATTTAAGACATATAGAACACATAAATTTCTATTATATCCAAACATTTTAAATTTAGGTTTCCAAGAGTATGGGAACTAAAATTTCCCATGTAACAAACAGCTCCTTCGAAAAATGCAAAGAACAAGATATCACCACCTTCATATTTCCCTGGCACTAAATCAGAGTTGGATAAACCAAAAACTTCTTGGGTATTGACCCTTCCCTGAGAATGGAACGAGCACTACTTCAGTTGTCCATATAAACAAATTAAACCATGAAAATAAAATAAAATCAAACTCAGCCATAAAATATCAGAAGTTCAAGTCTTGCTATTTCCAAACAAGAAAATTTTGGAAGGAGACAAGCTACCTTTAGCAAAGTAACCCCATCCAAGCTAACTGACTCCGTATTGTGTTCCACCGACGATGAAGCCTATTTTACATGAACCCCATTATCAAAATAAATAAACCCCATTGAAATCAAACGATTTTTCTTTTTCTAAAATTAGAAAAAAAAAAAAAAGAGAAAAGAGAATAGCAACAGCAAAGAATACCTCAGAGGCAAACACTTCAATACAAGGAGGTGGAGGTATAGAAGGTGCTTGTCTAGCGTCAAAAAAACCGAACCCAAAACTGGTGCTGTCGTCCGTGGGGGAGAACAATCGGAACGTTTCGAAACTTGGCTTCTGGGACTGAATTTTCAAAAGCACAACACATAAACAAGCTTGAAAGCTTGCACAGTACAGTTATTGAAGAAGACGTCACCAGCTATTACACTCACATCAGAATCAGAGTTCGTCGCCATCATTCCTTTAGTTTGGCCTCCGGTTTTCCCCGCCAGAGCAAATCGGCTTTCCATATTTTATTTTTATTTTCTCCTCTCCGGGCAGAAAACTGTTTTTCGGGTTGATTAACCTAACATACTTCAAATTTGAAATTATTCGAAACGGAAAAGAATATAAAATATAAGTACATAACATGAAAAATAATTTTTATGTTTTTATTTGTAAAAAATAATTTAATAATTAAAATAATAATTTAATAAATAAAATAAATATTATAAAATTATATTAAAAAATATGTTTGGGTTACAATAAATCAAACCAAGTATTAAAATTATTGTTATATTTTTATTATCAAAATTTTTAAATAAAATATATTTTTTAATAATTACATAATAAAATATAATTTAATTAAAAATTTATATATTTTTTTGTAAAAATTTAAAAATTATATACTTATTATTTTATTATTTAAAAATTATATATTTATTATATTTTAATTTAAAAAATTTAACATGGTATACATTTTTTCTTTTCAAAATAAGTACTTTACTTGTCTTCTTTCGACCAGCGCTCCTGCGCTGCGTTTTGGACCCTGCAACGTATGATGACATGGTGGCGAGAGCTGTGACAGATTGGGCCGAAGTGGATTTTACGTCAAAGCCTCATGACCCACTCTACAATTGGGCTTTGAATGGTAGTCACTCTGATTATGGACTAGGCCTAAGTATAAAATTAAGTAAGTAATCAAAATATGATTGGGCCTTGCTTCATTTAGATTGCTGCAGCTTTCAGGGCATATCATTTCGTGGCAATGGCTGTTTGGTAGTCCCCCATGGAAGTCTCATGAGAAGGAAGATGACGGTGAAAAAACTCAACAAGTGCCACTGTTCCGATGGGTTATTATTTACAACTTGGCTCCTCTTCCGGACATGCGTGTTTTTTCTTACAACCGCTCCCTAAAAGTGCAAATTTGGCATTACTTAACCCTCTCTTGCACCAAAACTGCGAAACCTACTCCCCACAATGCCTGAGGTAGAGGAGTTTGAAGATGGTGAGTTTTTTCTAACAACGGGTTGGAGGGAAAGATTGCTTAAAAAGCTTCCTCGTGTCCATAAATATTCTAAGTTGAAACTGTCCTGGTTTGGAGTGGATCACGATAGTTCAAAGATTATGGTCATTATTGTGTGAATACATTACAAAAAAATAATGTTTTAGCAAGTGTCTTAACAAGGATTTTGTAACCACAATTATCAAATAATCATGGCTAAGTTAAGGCTTAGCCACGGTTATTTGATAATCATAGTTAAACTTAACCATGGTTTTTATTAGTCATGGTTAAGCCATAACTTGGTTTAACCATAATTTGTAAAATAATTATGATTAAGCCAACCCAAAAAAAAAAAAAACCAAAGTTTAGCCACCATTATAATAAAACCATAATTAAGCTGTGGCTTAGCCATGATTATCAAATGACCTTAGCCTTGATTATTTTACTAATCGTGGCTAAGCCCACTTATTGTGGGTGATCACTTCCCTCCACCTTCCATTTGAAGATCTACATTATTCCTTTCTCTTTTCTCCTTTCTCCTTGTTGTCGATCTCCCATCTTCTTCGCTATTGCTCGCTATCTTGTCCATGACTAGAGAGCTATCTTCCTTCACCACAGTGAAGGAGTCCACAAATTGTGTTCCTTACTTGCCACCAACCTCCATGTAACCATTGCCTCCCATGTTGTTGTCACCCTTCACATAGCTTTAGATACCCGTTTGCAAAATGAGATGATACCTTATGCTTTTTGTTTTTTTTCCTTAATTTCAAATATGCATAATTTTATTTTAACTTAAGATTTCCTTTTTTTTAAAATTGAATGTTTTACATTGTTGTTGCCCTTTATGTAGCTTTAGATCATTTTACTATTTGCAAAATTGGGTGTTTGATATTCTTGCACCTTTTTCTTGCAACAAATTCGTAATCTCCCTTTTGACATTTAATAGCCACAATGGCAAAGACTTTATTTTCTTATTAGGAGTTGCTTTGAAATTAATAATTAATTCCCATAATTTCCACTAGTTTGGTACTAGACTATGGAATGTAGACTATAATAAGGTATTTTTTTTCTAACTTTGTTCAGAATGTTTTCCTTAATATCAATTTTTTGGCTAGTGATGCAGCTTATTGTTTTATTGGATTTGTATACGTGAGGCATAATCCATGGGGATGTTTGCAAGTTGTGAATCAAGTGCTAGTTACAAGCATAAACCCATGAGAGTTCTTAAGCAAAAATAAATGTTAATTTCCCATTCTTTGTTTACTAAATATGTTGTTGTTATTTCAACATATAGATGGGAAATATTGTAAGATTTTAGTTTGTTTGCATATATAAGAAAGGGATAGTTTGTTTGCTATACAACTTATCTTAGATTTTATTCTAAGCTAGATATAGCATCTTTAATCAATGGTGAGTTCCTTTTTAATCCTTCACTTTATATTGTATCTTTGCTATAAATTTCTTGGTTGAAGATTTATTATTCTTTTCCATTAACTCTTTTTTGTCTCCCTAGTTTCTTTATTGTTTGTTACTCAAGTTAAGTTGGTTTTTTGCTTAGCTCAATTGGGAATTGCTTGAACATAGATAGATTTCATCATATTATGTATCCATTGTAGGACTACATGGCCCAAAAAATTCAATCTAAAGTTTATTATATAGCTATTGTTGCTTTCTTTTGGAAGGTAACAATATCGTGTATCTATATTGATTCTTTGAAAATACACCTTTTATTTAGGCATGCAAATTATTTTGAAATTTGTTGAATTGAGTTCATACTTCATACCCATTACATTGTAAAATGGAAGCTTTTGGTAACCTACCAAAGAAAGTTTCATAGAGGCATAGAGGCCTTTGAATCCAATTATTGATGGAAGAAAGAAACAAAATCAAGAGCACACGGAAATGTTGAAGCAATCTTATTCTTAAGAATAAACAACCTTACTTCCTTCTAATCTACCTTTAAAAGTAAGTCTTATATTAGCTTACACCTTTATAACCAGATATATGTAGGATTGAAGACAAACACATGTTAATTTAAGGTTGAAATTAGTAAACAAGGAAATAAACAAAGAAATATATAGGTTTATTGGTGGAAAAAGTAGTTTCTTCTTTGGTTATATATGCACATGTATAGAAGGGTTTTGATTCTTATGTTTTTCCTAGGTCTTTGTTGTTTTAGCGTTCAATGATTATCCTTTATTGATTCAACATTGCAAATTAACCACTAATTATATTAGATCCAAATGAAATTAGATAATTATTAATATCTTATCTTTCATCGTTACTCATAAAGAAGAAAGAAAACAAGTCAAATCACATTACTATCCACATAATTGTAATATTTTTATACTAATAATCCCATTTGTTAGATTTTAAGTCTCTATGTTTATGCATATAGAATGCAATATGATGTTTACTTTAATAATGTTTTAAAGATGACAACATATATTAAAGAAATTTTTATTATTAAAATTTTATGGTTCACAACCTTCTTCAAGTTATGATTTTTACGATAATGTTTTAAAGATGATAACATATACTATGGATGGCTAGCTCTATGATCTTCTTGTTCCTGACATTAGTGCCCTTGTAATTAAATAATTTTCTAACAATCAAAATACCAATTGAAGAATCATGATGGCTTTATACTCCAAAAGTATATGTGCAATTATTAATTCTCTCAATTTTGTCATCTACATTATTTTTAGCATCTTGCAACTTGAAGCAAGGAAAAACTTAATTTCTTTTGAAGCCTATTCAATATGAAGTGGCCAGAGATCCATCCCTTCATATGCATACTTTGATTTTAGTTTTTGATATTTTGCATATATAGAAGAAAAGACTTGATTTAGCGTTTTTCTTTTTTCTTTTTCTTTTTGGACTAAAACAAGCCATATATAGAAGTAAAGACAATTGTTATTATTGAAAATTTGTTGCTTGATAAGTTAATTGAAAGTTATTGTTACAAGTTTGCTGGGAAAAAATGAACATAACAATAAATTTCAGAAAAGTTATATATATATATATATATAGTAGTGGTTAAAACTACCACCTTAAAAAATTTAAAATTTTAACCATAGTGTTTGAAAACCATGATTAAACCATGGTTAACTAAACTCTAGTTAGACCATGGTTAAATTGTGTTGTAGCCACAATTTTTATAATTGTGGCTAGAGCATGTTTTAGCTATGATATTACCAATAGTTAATTAAAATCATAGTCAAAGCTATCATGATAGATGTTTTAAGGATGAATTTTGTAACCATGGTTAAACCACTTGGCCACAGTTAAAACCATGGCTAAACTTGTGTTTTTTTTCTAGTGATATTGCTTAACTTTTTTGTTTTTATTGGAAACCTTGCAAATAGTAGACAAGGTAGCTCACTATGTACAAAAGTACTGATACAAACAACTTTTGTGGTTTGGATATAATTGGCAGAAATAGAGGTTTGTTTATAGTGTGGTCTATGTAATGGATTGTCATATTGTTGACTTCTCTTCACACTAGATTCACTTAATTTCCAACTCTCCCATAGGTCAGCTTTTTTACTTATTTTTTTATGGTTTCCCCAATCAATTCAATCAACATATAGCTTGGGATTGGTCTAAGTAGTTTGTTGCTTTTAGACATCATACTTGGTTAGTTGTTTGAGACTTTAATCAAATCTTATACTCATAAAGGACAAAATAAAGTGGTTTCTTTATGATACAAGGTAGGTCTAATTTTAGAGAGATAATAGATTTTTGTAACTTTATGGATATCAAGCCTAGTGGATTAGGGTAATACTTGGGCAAGCAATAGACAAGGTCTTGATGTGGCCTAGGCTAGATTGGATATGGCACTATGCAATCCTCAATGTTTGGAATTTCTTTCCTTGCACTAGTTTGGAAAACCTCACACTTAGTGCCTTCAACCATGCTCCTATATTGTAGGGTACAAGTAAATGGTCACCTAGAGGTAGGAAAACATTTAGGTTTGATTTTTTTTTTTTTGGTTTTCTCTTAAGCAATGTAAAAATCTTGTATATGTATGGAATAGATGGAAGCCTAGCTCTTATGTGTATGATGTGAATGCCAATCTTTTCAATATCCAAATTGCTCTTTCATAATGGAAAAAACCTAAATCAGTACTCTCAAGGGTAAAATTAATCAACTTGAGGAAAGGTTAAAACATGTCCAACTTGCTTTGACTACTAAAAAATTAGGAAATGAGGAAAAATTCTTAGACATGAGTTAGAATTTTGGTACAATTGTATAGTAGAAATGTTATTGGCCCAAAAAGCCTACCAGGTTCGGTTAATACATCGGTATAGGAATACTAATTTTTTTTCATGGTATGGTTAATTAAAGAAGAGGAACAAATTCCATTTCTCATATTAAAAACATAATTGGATACTTGGGTAGAGGACTTTAATAGCATTAAAAAGCATACATGCGATTATTTTCACTATGTCTTTATCCCATCTTAAGTTATTGATTATGATATAATTATCCATGCTTTAAATACTATTAATATCTGTATTGGCATAGATTAACATATTGCTATCTTCCAAGCTCCAATTCATATATAGGAAATTAAGGATGCGATTACTTAATTAAAAGTTGATAGTGCCCTAGTGGCCTAGATGGTTTTCATGCTAAGTTTTACCATCAATGTTGGTGTAATATTTGAACATATATCATCAATATGGTCCTTTAATCATGGATATCTATTTTTAAAAAAAAAAAAAAATTAATTGCACTTATATCACTTTAATCCCTAAATGTGATTTCCCTCAATAGCTCTAAGACTATTGCCTCATTAGTTTATGCAATGTCTCATATAAAATTATCTCTAAGCTCATGTATAATAAAATAAAATAGATACTACCATACATGATTGCAACAAATCAAATGGCCTTTCTTAAAGGTCACCTGATTTCATATAATATTATTTTGGTATTTAAGCAAATGCATACTTTACATAAAACTAAAAATGCTCGCAAGGGGTGATGTGCCTATAAATTGGATTTTGATAAGTCCTTAAATTGTATGAATTTCCTATAGATTTTGTTGGCACTTATCATGGTTTTTAAGTACTTTTGAGCTCTTTTACACTAATTCTTATAACATTTTTTCTTTGCTTTGAAGACTTGTTAGTATGAAGAGAGGTTTTTTTTTTTAAATGTTGATTTCCCTAATTTTAGGACTTAATTGTAATAAATGTTCAATCTTTGGTTTTGACCTTAATTTCCAAGTTTTAGGTTTTTTTTTTGGTTTATGCAATGTATTTGAAGCCTTTTGTTGTCTCTTGTACATAGGTTAAGTATATAATAGTTAAGTTTTTAATTGCAATTTAATTACTTTTTTTTATTGGTTTATGTTTTTTGTATGTAGAGACATAGATGAAATCTAGAAAAATCGAAATCATGCAATCTTGGTCATTATGGAAAGCTTAGGATGTCTATTTTATGCTAAAAATATGCACAAGGCATAACATCCTACACATAAAGCGTTTGACACATGAAATGGTTTGGAGGTTGGACTGGGTCCTGATGCTGTCACAATTTACTGATATGAATTTCAAAAATATCCAATTAATTCTACAAAAATTCAATCTATGTAAATGATACCAATTTGGAAAGCTGTGGATGTCAACTAGAGAGAAAAAATATCTCCAGATCATTTCATCAAGTCTAGACCTCAAAATTCGATGGAACAGTACTTCTGGTCGGGTAAGGTTACTAATACTGGACAGAAACTTCAAAAATTCATATCTTCCTCTCTAGACCTCCAAATGAGGTGCTTCTAATTGGCACGAGTCACTGTGATTGGATAGTTTCTTTGTATAAAATTTCATGGCAATTAGATATCATTTGAGTCTCATGTGATATAAAACAATTTTGAACTATTATAATAGTACATCAGACCATTTCCATAATTTTGCCAACTTTGGTACCCTATATGGAGCCAAAATTGACCATTATGGAACCCTATGTCACTTTTTGGATAAATGAGTTAGTCTTCATCTAAGAGGAGAATCAGTTCTCTTAGGTGCACAAGAAGGAGCACTCTTGGAGGGAGAAAAAAGCCAAGAAAAGGTAGGAAATTCTATGGAAAATCTACCTTTCTCTTTAGCAAATTACTTCTCCTCCTTCTCCTCCTTATTTCTATGGGTTTGATGGTGTTTTTAAATCTATTTTAGGGGTAGAATAAAGATAAAAAATTCATGTTTGAAGGGAGGCAAAGGAAAGTGAAAAGCAACCAAGAGAAAGTAAGAAAACAAGATAAAACTTTCATTCTTTGGTAGTTTCTTCCTCCCCTTCTTCTTGCACGAATTTGGCCACCATGAGCCTAATTCTTAAAGGCTTTTTTCTGTCCAATTTATGGAGGGATTAGGGGTTTTAGGTGGCAAGAATTAAGAATGAACCAATAGAATGAAGAAAGGAACATGAGGAAACAAAATGGAACCATTAGAGATCCAAATGCTCCCTTGCAAATATGATTTTATATGAATGTTTTTAGGCTTAATTGAATGTTAAAACATGTTTCTAAGATCCCTAAGAGGCTCCCCACATGCTTCCTCCTTCAAGAAAATAAAGAGAATGCCATGGAAAGCCAATGCACCTGTAGTCTCGGCCTAAGCAAGTTCACCTAGCCAGGGAGAGTTTCAAATTTTTCTTAGGCCATTTTCGAGTCATATATGGTGAATGAATATAAGAGGAGGCCTTGGAAAAAATAAAATTTCGTCCTCAAAATTTAGGGGTATACTTTCTCTTACTCTTTTATATTATGGCTAATCGTTCTTTTCTTTCCCTTCTTCTTGGCTTTATACGCTTGCTCAGCGATTTCATTCGTTCAAATTTTCTCTTAGCCAGGGGATTTTTCATTGCTAGTTCTTAATAACGGTTCTATTACTATCAAATGCTAGCTAGTTCTTTCACACAATTAAAATAAGGAGCCTAAACACATGTTGTTTCTTTAGGTCATAATATGGAACTTAAAGCACTACTTCACTTTTTATGAGTTCTAAATTTTTTCCAAGGCCTCTTCTTATATTTATTCACCATATATGACTAGAGGTCATACATCATATCCATACATATAAACATCACATAATGGTGTATTTATTCATGTCTCAAGGGTCATAGTACATTTACAGCATCATATACTTTGTGAAGCCTCATTATGGATTCAAAAAGAATGAAAGCTAGGCCTAGGCTTGTCAATCTTCTTCTTTCATGGTTGTTGGCTCCCTTCACCATAACTACTTGGTCCACCTAGTATGTTAGAGCATTAGAGAGGAGGGAGTGAGATTCAAAGAATCCCAATAGCTCATCTCCCATTCAATCATACATAATATGTGCAAGTAAGCTTTACAAATGCATGCATGGAGAAAATAAAAGCCATGAACATTTTAAAAGCAAAGTTGGCATGTGAACAACTCATACAAATCATTCAAGAGCTCACCAAGTGTTTGGATTAGCCTCACACTTCTCCTCATAGGTTTTGGACTTGCCTCACCCATTTCTTGAACACTTTGGACTCAACTATACTCTTGGGAGTCCACTTTAGTTTTGGGAGATTCTTTGCTTTGTTTCAACCAAGATCAAGGGTTCTTGGCTCATTCTTACCAAAGGGAAGAGTTCTTGGCCTCTCCACACTCAAGCAAACTCATACAAATATCATGTGCTCATTTGAAACATAACATGGCATCAGGGATCATGGAAAATAAAGGTATGCTAGCATACTTTTCAAAGCTTGAAAATACACATACACACATTCTAAAATAAGCTAAACACATATCCATGCATGAGAGAAGGTGGAGAGAACTTTTGTCTCAGAGACTAGAGATCTCTTGAGTCTGGTAAACCATTACCATAAAGATATGAAGGCTTTACTTAGATAGTGAGACCACTGGCTAGCTCTTTTTAGAGATGAGCATAGTATATAGGATGAGGAAAGCAAGAAATTGGCAGAAGAAAGATGGAGGAAAATGAGGGCAAGAGAGGGTGTGAGTTTAAGAAGCTTCTTGTTAAAATTGTTTCCAATTTTGCCCTTCGTAATGGCATTTCCGGTTTGACTTTGTTTTAACTCCTTTTTTAGAGCCATCTTTTTCATAATAAAATTAGATTCCCAATTTAGTAAAATGCCTTTAGAATCACTCAATTTGGAGCTAAAACCTTACTAAACGAATTGATCAAAGTTCGGGTCAACCGATATTGGAAAACATCCACCGGAGGGGATTTAACTGTTCTGGGGCTTTCCATGGTTTTCAGGGCCTCTGAAAATCCCGAAGAACTCAAAATTTTCATTTAAAAAGCTCTCTTGTATGTTCCAAAAAGTTCACTTATTTACAAAAATGCCACTAGCCTTTTGGCAAATTTTTCGAATCACTCTGACCCCGATTTCTGGGTAACTCAAGGCTCAAAAGTAAGAAAAGAAAGCCTAAGAAAAAGAGGCTAAAGTGGGAATCTGAGGATCCTATGAGGAGCAATAAATATCCCTAGTATTAGTATGACAGGATCTTAGAGAATGAAATGGAATAAAACCCACTTCGCACGAAGAGCACGATGTACCTCTGAGTTTACTAATCATGTAAGGTCAATGGTAACCCATTCGCAGGATTAACATTTCTTTCAGTGGACTCATTTACACATCTCGGGAGGTAACTTATTTCATATCACATCTCCCGTATCCTCTCTGAATGGCTTCTCATAACATCTCATCATCTTTTCTAATCATTAGAACCATCAGAGGTTTCTATCTATCTACTTATTTATTTACATATTTCATCCACTATTCATCTCCGCGTTCTTCTTACTAGCTCATCCCATGATTATAATTCACATTTCTTTCTAGCATAGGCCTCATATGGTAACTGCTTACATAAATATAATACAAAATTTAGGCCAAAGAGAAATTTTTTTGAAGAGGTCAAGGATCAAATTATAAAGCAAAAATTAAAGGATCCTATGTCAACACATTGGCCTCAATTAGATGCTTCTTTTGGTACAAAATTTAGGGAGAATGGTGTTGTGGCGAGAGAAGGCATTGGCCTTGGCAAGACGCGCTAACAAAATTTTTATAAATAGCTATTTGGACTTGAATTTAAAGAGCTTTTACTTTATTTTCATAATTTAAATTTAGAGAGCATAAATTTTCCTTTATTCTTAAAGAGTCTGTTGAAGAAAAATAGGATTTTGAAGGAAGATTGGAGTATTCTTAAGTATTTTTGTTCTTGTTTCAAGATAGGAGGTAGGATTTAGATATATGATTTATATTATATGTAATTCTTGCACTCCTTCTTCTTCTTTCTTTAATGATTTTAGTTTGTATCTTGATATTTCTTGGATTAATGTTTTTTCATTGTGGAATTATATTTATTAGTGATGAATTCTTGGATAATATATTAGATTAATGTTATAATTACATGTGCCTAATGCTTTCTATAGCCTATCTCATGAAATTAACTTCATTATTGATGCTTAATCATTTAGACATGGAGTCTATAACTTAGATAATTAGTTTGATTACATGTTTAGATTGATTGATTGAGATTAGAGAGTGTAAATATCCAAGTTTGGAGTCTATGTACTTATAATTAAACTTAAAACATGTAATTACTATTTATTAAGCATTCTAAATGTTCAATACAATATGGTTTTAGTGACATAGTATGTGAATGTATTTGATTAGAATTATTCTCCTTAGATTTACTAAAAGTTCATTATTCTTAAAGCACATAGCAACTAATTGATGGCTAAGCTGATATGGTCGATGTCCTAGGCTAGATTAAAAAGTTTGTAGTTCATTATGTAATGCCCCTTAATTTACTTAATCAATTTACTCACTTATTATTGTTAATCGATTAATATTATATAGTGAGCTGAAGCTAAATTCTTACTAGATGAGATGGGTAGAATTAAGGGTAGTCATGTACATTTTTTTTTAATCTATGTCAAAATATTTACAT
Organism: Erythrophleum fordii; assembly: GCA_032878935.1. Classification (NCBI taxonomy): domain Eukaryota; kingdom Viridiplantae; phylum Streptophyta; class Magnoliopsida; order Fabales; family Fabaceae; genus Erythrophleum; species Erythrophleum fordii. Next base: position 20,504,923 of record JAVQMF010000054.1, on the reverse strand, counting down.
GAATAGGGCTTATTAACCCATTTCTCTAAGCATGTTCAATTATACATCAAGTTTACAAAACATTATTTAGTTAGTTTTATGGAGCTATACAATCAAATATAAGAAAAACTAAGCTCCATATCATATACATGGCTAAGTTAAATGGCTAGGTCTTCAAAAGGAGCTAGTGGTTGATTGTCCCCGATGACTGTAATGGTCTTCATACTAACTATATTTTAGACAGGTCCAACACCTGGTATCTCTATGGTCATCCACTCAGCTTTTACTATCTATCATGTCACTAGCATCTTGACTATTTGAATACATTACCACATATGTAAGAATCATATAAAATTCTCAATAAGCTAATAATAATTTAAAATTAATAATGGTTTAGTTGTCATGTGTATAGAAAACATTTTCATTTATTTCTTTGTCTATTTGAGGAAACAATAGCATCATGTAAGTATGTCATTCTAAAGTCTCATATAGCATAATTACAGACTGATAAGAATTCACAAATCATTAGGCAATATCTATAAACTATTAGTAGGATTCTCATGACAACAGGTTCCATATAAAATTCAACAAAATAAGTGGTATCATATAAATAGGAGCTAATTAAATTATTTGATGGCAATAGTATAAAATATCACAAATCATAGGCTAAATATGTAAGCCATCAATGGAATCATCATACCATGCATGAGCTACACATAATATGGCCTAAGTATAAATATCAAATATTTAGCATCAATAGCTAAATCAGAAACACAATTAGAAGTAATATAACTTATCATACATATTAGCCTATCACATGTCAAATCTACAATAAGTCATGAGAATAATGCTGACATGATAGGGCATCCCCTAAGGTGGATCCATAATATAGAGCAATCAGAGATCATCTCTTACAAGGAATTTTACCGAGTAGAGAACCCTACCTATATTAGACCATCCCCTATAGGAACTTTTGTCTCAACAAAGAATCCTATCTAAATCTATAAATGACCATCTCCTATGGGGAATTTAACTTAGTAGAGAATACTGTCTATATCAATCAAAGACCATCTCCTGGCAAAGAACACTGTTTATATCAATCAAGCATTAAAGCAATTCTAATTTCATGGCCTATAAATAAGAAACTTGCTAAATTTCATACTCAGGATGCTTTTATAGATCATCTATCTCAATCAAATATGTCACTGAGGAATTGAATAGAGTTTAATATCATACATGTATAGGAAGCTTTCAAATAATGACTAAAAGAGTATTATAATAGATTCTATGAGAACCTATATTGCTATTTCTTTTAATTAATGCTTTTCATGCCTTTTGTATCTTAAGGTCCTTTAATGGTCACAATTCTAGGTTATCCAGGTCAATCATATCATGGTCATTGGTATTTCCAGCCTAGGTTATCTATACATAGGTATTGTTTAAAGTTCAATCTTTTGTATATAGGAATCAAGGTAATCATAAGGAACATGGTCATCCATGCATAGACACAGTCTTAATTTTGTCCTCTATGCATAGGGTTTAAACATATATAAACATATATTTTGATATGAGATTAGTGGCAAAGTTTGGTTTTTTAAATCTCTTAGGGTTTCAGAGAATCTCATATAGAACTCTCCATGTATATCATACAAACTTTGCCACCTTTTCATGCTAAGGTTCATTCTATTTTAATTAATTCAATTTCTTAATCATCTAGAGCACACTTTGCTATTCAACCATTTAAATTATATTTAACCATAATAAATTTCATAAAACCACTTTTTAAGACTATTCTAAGCTATAGATAGTTATTATGGTTCATCAGGGGAACAATTTTAGCTTGTTGGGAACCCAACAAAGGCTAAACGAGAGTCTAACATATTTTGGAGTAGCCAACATGGCCTGACTATATTGGTTGACATGGGTTTGTGCTAGAATATAGCGAACGTAACTTGGACGTGTTGTGTAATACCATATTAAGATAGCACTTAATTTACATCACAAAGTGTCTAAATTATCCTTTTTATCAATTTTAACACTTTTAGCAGTGGAATTTACTAATGTTAAATGTCAAAATAATTCATTTTTGATTAAATAAACCATTTCAATTTACCAAACTCATTTAGCATTCTTAATACACCTGTTCATATAAAATCATCATAAAATAAGGTAAGAAATTCGGATTTGGAGCATGCATATCAAGACTAGCCAATTTCTTAAGCTTTCATGCAATTCATTATTCTATCACAAATTTTAAAAATTCATAACTTAAGCTCAAAAATTTCAAATCATGCAAACTAAGAGTTCATGAAAAGCTTAGAACTTGATCTAGCTACCATAAAAATTTTAGACCAAAACAATATCATTTGGCCCATGAAATTCTAATGGCACAGTAGCTATGTCAGAATCTAAGACTGGTCCAGGCTTAGAACTTTAAAAATTTATATCTCATTCTATAGAGCCCTAAATTAAGTGATCTCAGTGGCTATGGAAAGTTTATAATACCAACTATATGTTTGTAAACTTTCATAAGCATTGGACTTCATTTGAGCCCTCAAATACACTAAAAACTAGACTAACAAAATAAACAATGCACTGACAATTTTTACTAATTTCAGCCAATTTTGAAAAATCATAAGAAATTCTAAAGAACTCTAAAAATTATGTTCTTTAACTCTATAAAAATATGTAAATGAGATCTATATGTTTGCCAAATCTTATGTCCAAATTTGTCCATTTGGTCTAGTTTTGGTTCAGGGGAAGAATATGGCTCAAAATGATGTACAAGTTAGTTCAAATGGTTCAAGATGACTTCTCCTTGTGCAAGTAACCATTTGAGTACATTCAAAACCTCTAATACAGCATATAGAAGCATCATGATAGATCCAAATCATCATGGAACTCAAAACACTCCCTCACTTGATCATATACACATGCATTCCATGGCTCAAGGATATCAAAAACTTAAGATACCATATATTTAGTTCCAAGTATAGTTCATACAACATATTTTTATACTTTTACACATGAGTAAGGGTTTACATCTCATAAATAACATTTACATTCATACTTTGATATCAATTTATACAAAATCCTATTCTATTGTCAAAGTAACATGTCTCATGCTTCTTGGCCTTCATTCTTGGTTCCATGAGCATCACTTAGACATGATTAGACATAAAGTGAGGGAGAGTGAGATTTAAAAAATTCTAATAACTTATTCCCCATTTCAAGAATGTATATATGGCATGTTATTATGTTAAAGAGAGCAAGCATGCATCAAATGCTTTCAAGTATCAAACATAAACATATTTACAAATTCATAGAGATCCATTAATGTCAAGAACATAATCTAAGGACTTTTGGTCTAATCTCACCCAATTATATAAGACTTTTGGAGTAGTCTTACCCATTTTAAGGACATTTGACTTGGCCTCACTCATTCCATGAGATTTTGGCTTTGCTTCATCCCTACTTAAAGACTTTTGGCTTCACCTAATCTAATTCAAGGGACTTTTAGTGTAATAGCTGGTTATTCTTAAAGCCCTAAAACTAAAGATATTATAAAAGGAATTCTCTTAAATTGAATGATTAAAGGCTAAACAAGATTAGAATCATGATCTAGACATTTAGAAACGAGAATATAAAGCTAATAATGGCTTAAAATTAGAGCGAAAATGGCCAAACAGAAAGCTAGAGAGGCTAGTGGCATTTTTGTAATTTTGGGTAACTTTTAGAAAACTTAAAAGAGGGATCTTTAAATGGGAAAATTGAGTTTCTTGGCATTCTCAAAGGCTCTAAAAAGTATAGGAACCCCTGGAATGATCAAAATCCCTCCTGTTTGTATTTTAGAGTATCAGTTGACCAAAACACCAAATCTTTCGATAAGGTTTTAAATCTAAATTGGGTGAAACAAGATCATTTTATGAATTAGTGGACCTAAATTTTATGATGAAAAAGACGATTTTAAAAAAGGAGTTGAAATGAGCCCAAATGGAAAGAACAAAGATGAGGGACTAAATTAAAAGTTTGAAAAAGTATTATAACTTGGCCTTTTGCTCCTTATATCATGTCCCACTTTTGCCCAAACTTTGAACTAACTTTCCTATAGTCAAAAACAAATTCAAGGGTAGCTCAAAGTCGCGCATCAAGTAATGGAGCAAAGGGAAGAGAAAGAGGCCTTAAAAGTGTAAGAATTTCATACTTTTTCATGCCTTCTCCTTCACCAATCCTCTTCTCCTCTTTCTCCTCTCTCTTCTCATGGTTTTAATGATTTATTTGTTAGTGTTTTATGGTTAGTTTAGTAGGAGAAAGACAGAGTTTGAAGGAGAGATTGGAAGCTTTAGAAAGCTCCTTGGAAAAACTTGAAAACAAGGTAAGATATCATGGTTTTTCTTACATTTTCTTGGTTGTTCCTTTAGGGTGAGTTTTGGCTAGACCTAGGCCCATTTAGGAGAGAATGAATTTAGGTCATAGCTGTAATACCATAATTTCCTAGCTTATCTCATGCTATTCTCATGCTTCACATCATGTAACTCATGGAAGAGCAAAGAAACTAGCATAAAATAATGAATATTTGAGCGTTGTATCGCATATAAAAATTTTATTTGGTGTCATATGAATCATGTGATTTCATACATCATATTTTTATATTTAATTACATGAATAAAAATCATTTGCATCATAAAAAGTGGCTTACATCTCGTGGAAGTCAAAGAGAAGCATAAAATACATACATATATTTTTGGCTAGATTTTCCACATTTTTGTCACAAACTTTGGAAAATCATAACTAATTCTAGAAAAATCAAATTCATAAATTCTTGGTCATTATGGAAAGATACACATGTTTACTTCATTTGAAAAATATGTTCAGACCATAACATTTATCACAAAAGGTGTTTGACATTCGAAAAGGTCTAGAGGTCTGGCTGTTCACTGGTATTGTCACAGAATTCTGCAGCAAAGTTAAAAAATTTCCAATTAATTACAAAAAAAATCCTATTTATGCAAATGATATCAATCTAGAAAGTTGTGGATGTTAGCTAGAGAGAAAAAATAACTCCAAACTAGCTTAGGCATATCCAGGCATCAAAAATCAATTAAACAATATCTAAGGTTAGTTGGAGTTCCTAATACTGAACTGAATCTTTAAAAATTCATATCTCCCTCTTTAGACATTTAAATAGGGTGCTTCTAGTTGGCACGAGTCACTAGAAAGGTCTAATTTCTTTGTATAAAATTTTATGGCAATTGGACATCATTTGAGCTTTATGTGATAGAAATCATTTTTGGACCAAGTGAATAGTGCATCAAACCGAAACAAAAAATTTTGCCAACTTTGAAAATTCATCAAATATTCTCTAAATCTCTAAAAATTCTATTCTTTAGCTTTCCAAAAATACCTCAACAAGCTTTAATTGCTTGCCAAATCTCAAATTAAGAAGAGCTTATTTGAATAAAAAGTGATAATAGAGTTTCATTATAGTCAATTGTGGCTTCATATAGGATACCAAAGTGTCCAAATGGCTTTCCTTGAAGCTTGGCACCTCTTGGGCAAGTCTAAAAGCATAAATAAGACTTGTGTAAGCTGCCTAAATGGTCCCAAATCTCATGCATCTAATTTTGACCATTCCACTTCCATTTATAGATATACTTCCATAATGGAAACTTGCCAATACATAACCAAAATGTGCATATCTATACATACAACTTTAACTCTCATTCATACACGATACATTAGTATAATTACATATGTTTATGAGGTCATTGGTCATATACAACATTAGATTATAACAGTTGCTACTTGTATGGCCTTAAAGAAGCAAACATCATGCTCTTGAATGTCATACTCTCATCTTTAAGGTAGTTGGCTTCTATTACCTTGCCCCACTTGGTCCACCTAGCATGTTAGATCATTGGAGAGGAGGGGATGAGATTTAAAGAATCCCAATAACTCATCTCCCATTCAATCATACATAAAAGATGCAAAACAAGTCTTATAAATGCATGCATAGCATGTAAACATGTGCAATCATTCAAGGAGCATTCTTGGCATTTGAAAAAGTCATACATAGCATACATAGGCTTGCCAAATAAGTGGATTAGTCTCACTTATTTACTTGTAGATTTTGGACTTGTCTCACCCATTCTTTAAGAGGTTCTTGGACTCAACCATGCTCTTGGGAGTCAACCTCACTTTTAGGAGACTCTTTACTTTGTTTTAACCAATTTTAAGGGTTCTTGGCTCATCCTCACCATGGCTAAGGGTTCTCGGCCTCACCACACTCAAGCAAACCAAAGTAAACATTATAAACATCATTTGGAAAACATAATGCATATTCATGGTACCATGGAGTAAGAGCTCATGCGAGGACATTTTTCATGGCTTGAAATACACATACACATATTCAAAGACAAGTAAAACAAGCAATCATGCACGAAAGAAGGTGGAGAGAGCTACCTTGGAAGCAAACACACTTTTGTTCTTGAATCAAGGCTCCCTTTCTTGGCCTCACACACATAATGGTATGGGAATGATTTCTCTTGGCCTAAACATAATTTATGGAAGCTAATTAAGTTCATGAAATTAATTCTAAGGCCACACAACTTGCTCAAACTCTAACTTGACTCATTGACCCTTTTATGTTTCCAAGAAAGCACCTAATGAAGCAACACTCATCAAATAAATTTTAGACTCCATTCTTTCTTTTAAAATATGATTCTTGACTCCTTTTAAGCCTCTTGGAGTCATTACATAATTAAAGCCAATAGCCAAACTATATGTTGCTTCTTTAGGTCATATTATAAAACATAAAGCACCATCTCACTTTCTATGGTTTCTAAATTTTTCCTAAGGTTTCCCTTCATATTCATTCATCATATATGACTAAAAAATAGGCTTAGAAAAATTTAAAACTATCCCTAGCTATGCTATCTCCTCTTGGCCGAACCTATGGAAGGTTTTAGGCTTCATGGATTTTACTTTGTTTTCTTGATGGAGGAAGCACATGGGGAGACTTCTAAGGATCTTAGAAGCTCATTTAAACACTTATTTAGACATAAGAATTAAGAGATTAAATCAAATCTTAGAAGGAACACTTGCAACCCTAGAAATTGCATCTTGAATTTTCATGGTTTTTTGTTAATTCTCTTTGTATATTCTTAATCTCCACACCCTTTTTCCTAAGAATCACCCTTGGTTCTATCTAAAAATCAAACCCTACTAGGGTTTCATTAGTGGGGTGAAATGGTGGAGGAAGAGGAATAAAGGGTAGCAACCATGGAAGAAGAAATTACCTTGTTTTCTTGATTTTTCTTACTTGAATCTTGTCTTCTTTGAGCTCCTCTCTTCAAATCCGAATTTTCCCCTTAATTTCCCCTTTAAAATAGATTTATAAACTTCATTATAATCATAGGAAGAAATCTTAAAAGGAGAGGAACAAGTTTGGAAGAAGAAGGAGCATGAAATTCCTTACCTTTTCCTTGCTTTTTCTCCTCCTTTCTTCACCTCCATGGTGTGCCTAAGAGAGCTGGTGTTTCCTTTGGTTTTTGGGTAGAATGGATCATGCAAATGAAGGGGAGAAGAAATAAGAAACTTAAAGTGTGTTCAAGAAGCTTCCACTTTCTCAAAAATTCTAATTTTGCCCTTTATTTTTGGCATTTTCGTTTCTAACTCATTTTAGTTCCTTTTTTAGAACTGTCTTTTCCATTATAAAACTTAGGTTTCCAATTTGGTAAAATACCTTTGGAATCACTCAAATCACGAATGAATCTATTAAAGTTTGGGTATACCAACATTGAAAATCATCCATCGGAGGAGTTTTAACTGTCCTAGGACTTCTTATAATATTCAGGGCCTCTAAGAACCCCGGAGAACTCAAAACTTTCATTTAAAAAGTCATCCTGTGTGAAGTCCAAAATTTGCTCAAAATTATGAAAATGCCATTAAGTTTTGTAAGTTTTTCATAAGAAATTGTTTCTTCGTTTTAGCTTCATTTTTCTTTTCGTTTGAGCCTAGGATTCTCAATTTTAAGAGTCTAGAATGCTTCTCAAATTTTTTGGGACCTTAACTAAGTCATTTTGAGGGACTTCCTTTGATATTCGGTGAATTTTGTTTATTTATGAAAGAACTGTATGTTACATTTCTCACATTTTCTCTCATTTTCAGAAAATCGGATGTTATAATAGCAAGGTAGGAACAAGGGTTTTAGGGTATGAGGAATCAGAATATACAATTGAAACTAAAAGAGAAGCTTTAGAAATCAGGTTATGATGCCTAGGGTTTTAGTTGCACTTAGGAAATTTTGAAGCTTTCTAATGATAATCTAGTTTATATAAAGGGTATGTATGAGTTCATAAGATATCTAAGAAGCTTCATGGATGGCAAATTCCCTAGGAAAACTAAGAAAACTCCATGGACTCTTTAAGTATGCGTGCATCTCGGCCAAGAAGGAGAAATTGTACCTAGGGTGAGTTTTCTTTGATTCTAAGTATAGAAATGGTCTAGATATAAATTATAGACACCAAAGGAATCATTAGTTTGAATTTAGAAACCATAGTTTGAAAGATGAAAGTTTAGGTTCCTTTTTAAGCATAAAGAAGCAACTTAGTGTTTGGCTCCTTGAAGTGAATTTGTGATGACTCTAATAAGTTTAAATGGAGTCATAAGACTTAGATTGAATGAGAAATTAGAGCCAAAATTATGAATTATATAGGTTGTTTTATTATGCCCTTATATAGAACCATAAGTATATTATAAGCTAGAATATGGTTGTGTAGAGTTTATGTGAGGCTAGAATTGGTTCCAATAATGTAATTGTGCCTTATTTGATGTGTCTAGGCTAAGCAAATCAAGCTCCTTTTAACTGTGTGTGTGAGGCCAAGAAGGGGAAGTGAAGTCCAAGGAAACTTGACTCAAGGTAGCTCTCTATCCTTTCTTGCATGCATTTCTTATATGTTTGATTGTCATTAGATGCTTGAGTGTATATTTGAATCATGAAATAAGTCTATAGCCATTGATTGAATGTTTTGATACCATTATACTTCTTGAAATATGTTTTGAATGTAAGATGGCTCTTAATGGATGAGGTTGTGCCAAAAGTCCTTTAGAATAGATGAATATAAGCTAAAAGTCTCTAAGACTGGGTGAGACAAAGCCAAAAGTCCAAAGAATGAGTGAGGCTAAGTCAAAAGCCTAAAAAAAATAGGTGAGGTTAGACCAAAAGCACTTAGAGCCTATGCTTGACTTGAATGCGTTCATGTGACATGAAAATATGTTTATGTATGTTTACTAGAAGTTTTTATGGTATGCTTGCATTCTTTAACATGAAAATGTACCATATATGTATGCTTGAAAGGATAAAAGGGCTATTAGAATTCTTTGAATTTCACTCTTCCACACATTATGTCTAACCATGTTTAGGTGAGCCTCATGGAGCAAGGAATGGAAGCCAAGGAGCTTGTAGGATGAGACTTTGACAATAGAATAGGAATTTATGCAATTTGATTTTAAAGTTTGTATCTATACGAAGTTTATGAGATGTGAACCATTGAGCATGTGTAAAAGTATGTAATTATGATATATGAATCAAATTTGGAACTACATGTATGAAAATGTATGATTTTAACATCTTTGAACCATGATGTTTATGTGTATATATGTAAGTAGGATGGTGAATCTGAGCTCCATGATGATCTATGCCTATTGGGATGCTTTTATATGCTGTGTTTAAGCTTTTGGACATGCTTAAATGGTCATAGTATGGTTAGAAGATTATTTGATACCATTTGAAGCCATGTGGATCCCAAAATTGACCAAATTCTTGCCTTAAACCAAAGTCTAGCCAAATGGATGAGTTTTTGCATGAAATTTGGTAAATATATAGGTCTCATCTAGAGATTTTCATAGACTGAAAGAGCACTATTTTTGGAGTTCTAGAGAATTTATTATGATTTTTCAAAGTTAGCTAAAATATGTAGAAACTGTCACTATTATTGTTTATATGGTCAGTTTAGTTTTTGATATCATTTAAGGGCCAAATGAAGTCTAATGCTTATGAAATTTTATAGGCTTATAGTAGACATCATAAGATTTTCATAACCACTGAGAACATCAAATTTGGAGTTTTATAGCGGGAGAAAATTTTTTTTGAAGTTTTAGGTCTACTGTTGTCTAAACCAGTGACCCAATTACTATTCCATTGCCATTTTATGGGCCAAATGTGATTGTTTTGATCTAAAATTTTTATGAAAGCTAGATGACATTTTGAGCTTTCTAGAAAGTGATAATTTGTATGATTTGAAATTTTTTAGAATTAGTTATAAATTTTTAAAATTTATTTCAAAATATGGAGCATGTGGAAAATTGCAAGTGTAATGTGATTTTGTGATGGACGCCTTGGACTCAAAAGTTATGGTTCAAAATGTGATATTTTCAATTGAAAAAATGTGTTATAGATGGAAAATGAGTTTGGTATTGCTACATGGTCTGTTTAACTGAGATAAATTATTGTGGCTTTTAATAACGGTACTTTCAGCTACCAAAGGTGCAAAATTTTATGAAAATGGCTACTTTATTTCATTTGTGATGTAAACTAGGTAGTAACTAGATAAGGTATTACATTTGACATAACCTCACCCATTAAGAGCCATTTCATATTCAAAATGCAATCAAGAAGCATAATGGTACCAAAGCATCAAATCAATAGCTATAGACAAATTTCATGATTCAAATATACATACAAGTAATCAATGACAATCAAACAATTAAGAAATGTATACAAGAATGGATGAAGAGCTACCTTGAGTCAAGAAGCACAATTTCTCTCTCAGTTATCTACCTTCTTGGTTTGGCCTCACACATACACTAGGAGGAAGCTTGTTTCGCTTGGCCTAGATACATCAAACAAGGCACAAAGACATCATTGGAACTATCTCTAGGCTTGCATAAACTCTTCATAAGCTACTTCTAGCTTATGGCATGCATATAGTTCCATATAAGGGCATAATGAAGCAACCTTATAATTCATAATCTTGACTCCAATTTCTCATTCAATCTAAGTCACATGACTTCATTTAAACTCATTAGAATCATCACAAAATTCATTTCAAGTAGATAAATATTAAGTTGCTTCTTTATGCCTAAAGGAACCCTAAACTTCCAACTTCTAAAATATGGTTTTTAAATTTAAACCAATGGTTTCTTTGATATTTATTATTGATTTCTAGACCATTTCTATCATTAGAATTAAAGAAAACTCTCCCTAGGTGTGTGATCCCTTTCTTAGGCAAGACATGTAGCAATTTAGGAGCCCATGGAGTTTTGTTGGTTTTCCTAGGGAATTCGCTAATTATGAAGCTTTCTAGGTCTCTTATAGACTCATATATACTCTTACACAACATAGAACATCATTAGAAAGTTTCAAATTTTCCTAGGTGCAATTAAAACTCTACTTTCCATAACTTGTTATCTATAAATTCTTTTTGAGTTCTATTGCTTCCATATGATTTCTTAGACTTCAATTCCCTAATTTCTATCAAGTTTAGACCAAAATCATATCTCCTACATATGCCCCAAGGTTTGGCCAAAATGGTATTTTCATGGAAGAAGCAAGATAGTATGTTATTCAAGATAAATCTTACCTTGTTTTAAAGCTTGCCAAGAGAGCTTCCTTAAGCTGCCAAGAGTTTCTCCAAACTCTCCCTTCCCTCTATTGAACCAGCCATAAAACACCATCATTTAAGATACCAAAACCATGGGAAGAAAGAGGAGAAAAAGTTTAGTGAAGGGAGCAGCATGAAAAAGTAGCAAAATCTTGCACTTTCAAGCCTTGGTTTCTTCCTCCCTTGCTCTTCCTTTGGTGCACCACTTATGTAATAACCAAAAATTATGCTGAAATTTTTCCAAGTCCTAAAAATTTTCTAAGTTTGCTAGTTATAGCGAGAAACAGTTTAGTTATAGCAAATGTACCTGTTCGCTATAGCGAGACATGGCTTATCTATAGCGAATGTGCCTATTTGCTATAGCGAGTTCGGGCATCTCATATAAAAACTAGGGGTTCCTTGCAATAGCACGCGCTGTAGTGAGAACAGGGGTCTGGGACTGATACGTACTCGCTGTAGCGAGTGTTATTTTTTGCTATAGTGAAGGTTAGTAAGAAAAAGCGTGAAAAAGGAGAATTTTTCTTCTTAAAGCATCCAGATCCTTTCCTTTTCTTCTAACTGACCTAAGCTTCATCCAAAACAGAGACAAAGGCTTAAGAGAGAGAGAGAAATCAAGAAAAGCTAAGAGAGAAGGAAGGAAACCAAGGAAGAAAGGTAAGAACCTTTAAAGCTCTTCATGCTTCTTCTTCTTGAATTTATTCTTTACCTTCCATGGGTGAGATAGCTCTATTCTGACCTAGAATGAGCAAGAAACCCTTGAATTAGAGTGTAAGAAGTTGAGAAATGCAAAGAAACTAGGAGAATAGCTAGTGAACTTTTAGAGGGAGAAACTAGGGGTTCTTATATCCTTTGTAGGGGTTGCCTTGATGAAGAACCCCCTAGCCTTGTAAATGTTTATTTAAGTTATAAGAGAATAATTCTATACTCTTTGTTATGTCTAGGCTCAAGAGAATTGGCTCCATCTAGTTGTGGTGTTGGGACCGAGAGAGATAAAGAGAAATCAAAAGGGAAGGCTTGTGTTGGCTTGTAAGGTAGCTCTCCACTCTTTCTTGTTGCATTCTTGGATGTGTAATAGTCATTGTATGTTTGTGTATATGCTTGTATTATGAGGCATGCCATTTGATGTTACCTTGATACATTGGTACCAATATGCTTATGTTTTGGGTTGTGAAACTTATTAGGGTAAGGTAGTGCCGAAAGTCCTTTGAGATGGGTGAGGTAGTGCCAAAAATCTCTAGAAATAGGTGAGATAAGGCCAAAAGTTTCATAACTGAGTGAGGCCAAGTCAAAAGTCCCTAAATCAAGGGTGAAGCCAATCCAAAAGTCTCAAAAATTGGGTGGGGATAGACCAAAAGTCCCTAGAGCTTATTTTTGGCATTGATATGATATTCATGGCATGTAAATCATGTGTTGTATGATTATGAATGATTAGATGCCTACTTGCACGCTTTGACTTATTTCTATGCCTTGATTGCTTCTTGAATGAGTGTATGAGCTATTGAAATTCCATGAATCTTACCCCCTTCCCTCTCCCATCTCATATGATTCAAGTGGAGCTCAAGAGCCTAAGAGTGGGGGCCATGAGGTATAAAGGCCTTTGTTTGACACTTTTGCACACTTTGATGTATAGGAAAGCCAAGATGCTTATGTATTCATATTTTTTTGAGATGTAAATGCTTAAGCAAGTGTAAAAGTAGGTATGAATGCTGTATAATCCATGTATGGAACCAAAGTAATGAAAAGATGAGATTTAGCCTTTTGGTGGCTTATATGTAGTAGTGTACTTTTGCCCGTAGCATGGTGTGTTTGAGATATTTGTTGGTTTAGACCACTTGGACATTTCATATGTACTATGTTTATACTTTAAAATTTGTCCAAGAGGTGCTAGAGCATGTAGGAGACTATTTACCCCTATTTTGAACCATTTATGGTGTCAAAATCGCCAAATTTGTGAGTTCTATCAAAGTATGACCAAATGAGCTCTTCTTGATATGAAATTTGGCATGCATCTAGAGCTTGTTAAGAGCTTCTTGGAAAGCTAAAGCGAGTAATATTTGGAGGTCTAAGGAATATTTGGCGGATTATTGAAGTTAGGAAATTTTGATGGTTTTGGTTAGTGCACTGTTACCATAGGTCTGAAAATGAATCTATGTCATTCATAGACCAAATGGTATCTAATTGTCATGAAATTTTATAAGCATAAACTAGACATTCATAGTGGCCTATGCCAATTAAAATCACCTCAATTGGAGGTCTGTAGAGGGAGAAATAATGTTATGAAGTTCTATGTCAGCATTAAGGAAGCCATCCGACTTTCCTTACTGTTGCATCAGTTTTTGAGGTCTAAAGGCTACTGAAATGATCTAAACTTATTTTTTTCTCCTAGTTTATATCTATATCTTTCTAAATTGGTATATTTTGCTAGATTGGATTTTTGTGGAATTAGTTATAAATTTTTGAAGTTCATGATAGCAAGCTACATAAATACCAGGGACAGTTGGACCTCTATCTCTTTTTCGATGTCACACATGATCCAAATGCTGAGATTATGGCTGGGAATTATTTTTAATGTAAATTTAACACCTAGAGCTTTCTAAAAAGCTATGGTTTTCTTGATTCCTATTTTTCTAGAATTAGTTATGGTTTTCCAAAGTTAGAGACAAAAATTTAACTTTTGGGCCCATTTGAGAAATTGCATTTTCTTGGTTTTTGGCTTCAAATCCGTGGTTCATGGGTTGTTTTATGCTATATATGACTTGTATACATAAATTTGAGTAGATTATATGATTCATGGATTCATGGGACCCACGGAACAAAATATGACTCATTAAACCCCGACTTAAAGTGTTAAAATGCCACAGTTTTGGTCCTTTTCTTCAGAAATTATATGGAATCAAGCCTAAAGGGATATTGATTGAGGTTAGTATATTATGGTGTTACAACTTAAAACTACCTTAGGTTCTAGTTTAGACTAGATGGAAGTCGGTTAAGAGAATGGAAAGAAGTGGGACATGATTTAAGGAGGTGGGGGGTTTAATTATGACATTTTTCAAAATTGTAATTTAGTTTCTCATCTTTGTTTTCTCCATTTGAGCTCATTTTAACTTCTTTTTCAGAACTATTTTTTTCACCATGAAATCTAGGTCTTCTAATTCATAAATTCCTTTGGTTTCACTTAAATTAGATTTAACACCTTATCGAACCATTTGATCAAAGTTTTAGTCAACTAATAACCAATAATTGCATACTGGAAGGGTTTTAATCATTCTAAAAGTTCCTATGATTTTTAGGGCCTCTGAGAATCTCGAGAAACTTAATTTTCCTATTTAAAACTCCCTCCTTTGAGTTTTTAAAAAGTTACCTGAAATTACAATTATACCACTGCATTATTCTTTAAATTTGCTCAGTCGTTTTGGCTCTGATTTTAGGCTATTCTCAAACTCTAAATCACATTTTGAAATGTTCAAATTATCATTCTAATCTCAGTTAGTCTTAATTTGCATTGCTTTAGGGTGATTCCACCTCATTTTATTAGGTTTAGTTTAGTTTTATGAAAACCGGCTATTACATGTTGGCTAGCACAAGTCGGTGCTAGAATAACTTTGGTGGGGGGATGAAGAAGATGAAGCCTTTAGCTTATCTTAAGCATGTAGCAGGCACCTAACCAAAACCATAGCATCATTTAACTAGACAACAACCATAAACAAAAAAAACTTAAGTTTTCACCATGGATGAGCATCAAAGTCTAGAGAGAGAACCAAGGAAGATGATGAAGAAAGAGAAGCTATAGCTATAGATTCTCACTAAGACCAAGAGAGTTTTACATTGGTTGGTTACTTAAAGTGGTCTTCAAATCCTCCTACTCTTCCTTCTTCTTTCTCCTTTCTTGCATGTTCCTTTTCTCCTTCTTACTCTCTGTGTCTTTTCTCAGCTTCCAACTCTCTCTCTTCATTTTGTGCTGTATGCAAAAGAAAGAGAATAGGGAAGAATTTAAAAGAGCTTTTATGAAGACTTTCTTACCTCCCAAATCTACTATGTATTTTGCCCTTCATTCTCTCTACATGTTCCTAAAATTATTGAGCAAGTCAATTGACTGACTTATGCTTATGGTAGATAAAATTTTATCTACATTTGCTTAGTACTAGGTATAAAATTCGTTATTGATTATGGAAATATGTATATTAAAATTTTCGACTCTTTAGGCTTGTCATTTTTGTAGTGTTTATTCTTAGAAAAAAATTATTTCTTGGCCTAGCAATTTTAACCCTAACTAAAATCACAAGTTTAGGTCTTAAAACTTTTAATAATTATATTTTGGCATTAAAATTTTGCTTAAATATTTTTATTTCCCAAATCTTATAATTTTTAAGGTATTTTTTACCTTAGGATTTTCCTAAAATTACATTTTCAAGTATTTATTTTGAATTTTTACCTTAATTCATAATTATAAAAAATCTTAATTAATTTCTAAAAATTCTAGAAAATTCCTATTCAATTTCATAAATTTTTCTTTATGTTTTATAAATTTATATCTCACTATATTTTTATTATTTGGCCCTTATTAGGCTTTTGAATATTTTCTATTATTAGTTAATTATTTTATTTTATTTAAATATTGTTAATAAATCCTAATTAGGAAAGGAAGATGTTACACTTCACATCATTGAAGTGATATTAGGAAAGGAAGTAGCCAACATTAATCCATTAATTAACATGAAGAAACAAAAATATTTTTTGATGCAATCATGAACACTAATTCTATTTTATGTAGGATAGTATGTAAGATTAGAACATACTTTCCAATGCATTAGTTCCCTAATAACTAAGTTTGCTTAGGGTTCTAGGATGTAAGTACAACTAATTAGATTAGGCTCATATTATTTATAACACCATATATTTCTAACTTATTTCATACTACTTTCATGCCTTAAACTATGCCATTCACACAAGAGGCAAGTAAAATGGCATTAAATAATGAACTTCTTAGCGTTGTGTCGCGTATAAAATTTTCATTTAGTGTCCTGCAGACCATGTGAGCTCATGTATCACATTCTCATATTTAACTACATAGACACAACTCATTTCCATCACCAAAATTGGTCTAGGACTCATGTATGGCAAGGGGATACATAAAATTCATGGTTGCATTTTTAGCCAGAATTTTACCTTTTCTGTCACAATCTTTGAAAAATCATAACTAATTCTAAAAAAATTAGAATCATACATTCTTTGCCATTTAGGAAAGCTACACATGTCTACTTTATGTAAAAATATGTTTAGGCCATGAAACATAACACATAAGATGTTTAACATTCAAAAATATGTAAAGGTCTGATTAGCTATTGGTATTGTCATAGATTTCTGCTACAAACTTCAAAAATATCCAATTAATTCCACAACATCAAATCCATACAAAAGATACTAATCTAGAAAGCTACATATGTTATCTAGAAGGAAAAAATAACTTCTAACTAGTTCAAGCATGTCCAGACATTGAAAACTAATCAAACAATACCTGACGTCTGTCTAGGGGCCTGATACTAGATAAAAATTTCAAAAATTCATATCTCCCTCTCTAGACATCCAAATGAGATTCTTCTAGTTGGCACAAGTCATTAGGAATGTCTAGTTTCTACCTATAAAATTTTGTGACAATTGGACATCATTTTCCCCCTAAGTGATCAAATTCATTTTTGAACTAGTGTGAATAATACCATGAGCCAAAATCAGAATTTTTCCCAACTTTGAAAATTTATCAAATATTCCATAGACCTTAAAAAATTTTGTACTTTAGCTTTCCAAAAAGCTCTTAACAAGCTCTAAATTTGCACCAAATCTAAGATCAAGAAGATCTCATTTGAAGAAAAAGTGGTATAGGTTTCCATTATGATAAATTTTTGCTCCATATAAGATACCAAAGTGTCCAAACAACTACCCTTGATGTTTGGCACCTCTTGGGCAAGTTTAAAAGCATGAATATGACTTGTATAAGCTGCTCAAGTGGTCCCGAATCTCATGCATCTCATTTTGACCATTCTACTTTCATTTATACATGTAATTCCATAATGCAAGATTGTTATCACATGTCCAAATTGCACATTTTCATACATATAACCTTAGCTCTCATTTATACATGATACATTGACATAATTATACATATTCATAACATCATAGGACATCTACAACCATAGATTACATCGTTTGCCAACTATGTGGTCTTAAAGAACAAAATCCATGCACTTTGATGTCATATTTTTATCTCTTAAGTGGTTGGCTTCCATTTCCTTGCTCTCTTGGTCCACCTAGCATGTTAGAACATTGAAGACGAGGGAATGAGATTCAAAGAATCCTAATAACTCATCTCCCTTTCAATCACACATAAAAGATGCAAGAGCAATATTGAAAATGCATGCATGAGTATCATAGGATGTGCAATCATTCATGAGGCATTTTTAACATTTGAGCAAATCATCTATAGCATATAAAGGCTTGCCAAGTAAGTGGATTAGCCTCACCTATTCACTTGTGGATTTTGGACTTGCCTCACCCATTTTTTAAGAGGTCCTTGGACTCAACCTTACTCTTTGGAGTTAACCTTACTTTTGGGAGACTTTTCACTTTGTCTTAACCAAACTTTAAGGGTTCTTGGCTCATCCTCACCATGGCTAAAGGTTCTTGGACTCACCACACTTAAGCAAATCCAAGCACACATAACAAACATCATTTGAAAATATAATGGATCATCATGGTACCATGGCAAATGAAATAATGTTAAAATACGTTTCATGGCTTAAAACACACATACACACATTCAAAGACAAGATAAACATACATTCATGCATGAGAGAAGGAGGAGTGAGCTATCTTGGATGCAACTACACACTTTTCTCTTTGAAATGATGCTCCCTTCCTCAGCCTCGCACACACAAAGGTGTGAGAATGATTTCTCTTGGCCTAGACACAGTTTATGAAAGCCAATTAGGTTCATGAAATTAATTCTAAGGCCACAAAACTTGCGTAGTCACTAACTTGGCTCATTAACCCCTTTATGGTTCCAAGAATACACTTAATGAAGCAACACCCATCAAATAAATTCTAGGTTCCATTCTTTCTTTTCATATATGATTTTTGACTCCTTTTAAGCCTCTTGGAGTCATCATACAATTAAAATAAAGAGCCTAAGTACATGTTGCTTCTTTAGGTCATATTATGGAACATATAAGGCCAACTCACTTTATATGGTTTCTAAATTTTTTCTAAGGTCTCCCTTCATCTTCACTCATCATATATGATTCAAAAATGGGCTTAGAAAAATTTAAAACTCTCCCTAGGTACTCAAACCCATCTAGGCTGAGACTAAGGAGAAAATTGGTCTTCTTGGACTTTGGTTTGTTTTCTTGAAGGAGGAAGCACATGGGGACACTTCTAGGGATCTTAGGAGCTTATTTAAACTCTCATTTAGGCATAGAAATTAAGCTATCAAATTAGATTTTGCAAGGAACATATGAAACCCTAGAATTTGCATCTTGAATTTCTATAGTCATTTGTTAATTTTCTTTGATATTCTTAATCTCCACACCCTTTTTCCTAAGAATCACCCTTGGTTCTACCTAAAAACCAAGCCCTCCTATGACGTCTTGAGTGAGGCAAAATATGGAGAATAAAGGAGAAGGAGTTTGCTAAGGAGAAAGCATAAAAAATCAAGAAAATCTATACCTTTTTCCTTATTTTTCTCCTTCCTTTCTTCTCCTATTGGTGTGCCTTAAATCCTAGCTCTCTCCTCTAGTTTGGGGTAGAAACAAATGTGGCTAAATGAATGAGGAGGTGCAGCATGACATGTATATATAGGTAGGTTAGGAAGAACTTTTCAAAAATTTCAATTTCATCCCTTCGTCTTGGCATTTTTGTTTTTGGTTTGTTTCAGCTTTTTTTCGAGAATCATCTTCTCTATTATAAAATTTAGGTCCTCAATTTTGTAAAATACCTTTGGAATCACTCAAATCAGAGCTAAAACTTCTCGAACGAATCTGTCAAAATTTAGGTCAACTGACGTTAGATAGCATCCACCAAAGGGGTTTTAACTGTCCCAGGACTTTCCATGGTTTTTAGGGCCTCTGAGAACTCAAAACTTTTATTTTAAAATGCCTTCTTGTGAAAATTCCAAAATTTGCTCAAAATTATGAAAATGCTATTACGTTTCGTCAACGTTTTATTATAATTTATTTCTTCATTCTAGCTCCTTTTTTCTTTCCATCTGAGCTTAGAATTCTTATTTATAGGAGTCTAGAATGCTATTTAAATTTTTTAGAATCTTAACTAACTCATTTCAGGGGACTTACTTTAAAAACGTATTCGTTTCTGTTGTTTGACGAAAACTGGACATTACAAGCATCATGTCATGCTTGATCCCATTTTTTTTCTTTTTGTAATGTAGAAAATGAAAACCTTAATCACATGTCTTTTCTATGCCACTTTGCATAAGCAATATGGTTTAGATCCCCTTTGTCTCTTGGAGTTGATCAAATTCAACCTCAAGATATTCAAATGCAGTTGCAAATTTGATTTCCTCAATCAAGAGATACTTTACTTCAAGCAAAGGAATATACTTGTCTTTTGTTAATTGCTATCTATGTAGTTTGAGACCTTTAGAATTGATTGGTTTTTTATTCTCATCAACCTTCTGCAATGATGGCTATATAGGTTATATTCTAGCTTTATCCATAACATCAATTTGTATGGAGATCGAAAGCCCATCAATTATTGAGAGATATACACAGGGTCAAGGACTCAAATGCAAAGCAAGTAAGGTTTATCAATAAAGGATGGGTGGAATATTCTAGCTTAGATGGCACTAAAAGTAAGAAAAGTCAATGCCTTTAAAGTTATACTCACTATGCAGTTTTATAATGATAACTTATCACTTGTTTTATATGAGGAAGTTGTTTCTAACTTAACTTCTTTTAAATTACAATTTTTTTGGTACAAAATCACTTTATCAAGTGCAAACTTGTGAATCCAATCTTACATTAGCTTTATAATTGTTACATCAAGACTTTCGACATCTCTATAATATAGGTTTACTTCATAGGAGGTGTTACTTTTAGCTTGGCCTTACTAAAAAGATGGGGTCATGTGGCATTAGTAAAAATTATAGTCTTTTGGCTCTTATACTTATAATGTTGAACTTTGTATCCCTTTCCACTTTTAATTTAGAAAAAAAAGGCCTTTTAAACTTGCATATATTGCATTTCAACATTTTTTTTTTCTTAAGCTATGTAATTTCCAAAACATATTCTCATGGTACACCACATTTTTGTGCTGCATCTTTGTTGAATTGCCATATTATATTATGATTTATGTTGATAATTTGCCAAGCAATATGATGATTTTATCTAAAACATTCTTGTATTAAATAAGAAAGCTATTTTTATTACTTCAAAGCTTTACTAAAAAATGCATTTGAATATTCCTATATATTTCTATTTAAGTACATTACCAGTGTAAGGATCCTCTAATTTTTTTTTTTTCAATTGTAAAGTTCAAAAGAAGAGTGATACAAAAAGTAAAAGTTTATATGAAATCCTTTTCTTTTCTCTCATTCATTCTTTTCTTTCTTTTCTCTTCAAACCCTATAAAAATTTTATAATAAAAGATTCTAGACAATTTAGACTTACATTACAATTTATAAGCAATTTCAAAATTACAAGCTTATTTCTTTATTCAAAAATTAGAAATAGTTTTAAAAAATTAATAATTTAGACATTTTAATACTAAATATTACATAAAAATTTGATCACAAATTTATTGACATTATTAATAATATTTAAAATTTAATAAATCTATAAAAATTAAGGACTATATTAATAATCTAATCCTTAAAGGTATACTCCTTAACTGCTTAGTTTCTAGATCTATAATTTTATACAAGTGAAGCCTTATAAGTTTTGTCCTCACTACAAGTTTTTTGTCCTCATTACAAGTTAGTCTCTCCATTTTCAAGACTCATTAACTATTAATAGACATGTTGATGTGTCATGTTAAATCCTTAACTAAACATGCTAAAATCTTTCATGTAAATCAAGCTACTTATAAGTACTTCTTATATGATATATGGCATTAAACAACACTTAAAATAATGAAAAAACTGTTAGTGTCATTTCATGAAGGAAAAGCTATAATGTTCTTCGATTTCTCTATTATTCATTTCTCTTTCTTTTAAGAGAAAATTACTCAAAAGGACTTTAATTTTTCAAAAATTATAATAAGGGATCTTAAAAATTGATATTATCTTTTAAGATCATGAACCAAACTTCGACAATCCATGGACAAAAATGCCTCCCTATTTTCTCCAATATGCAACTAGCCCAATCCCCTATTCTTATGTGCCATTTTGCTGTGCACTCTTGCAATTTCTTCCTTTGTTTCTTCTTCCTTCACCATTTCTTCCTTTCTCCTTTTGCTTTGTCCCCTCAGTTCTTCATTCTTCATCCCTTCATTTCTTCATCCTTCTTCCTTTAATTTTTTTGATGCTAGATTTCTTCCTCTTTTTGTCCTACCATTTGTCTCTCTAGTCTTATCATTTTTGTCTTTTCATAATCTTGTGTGCTAGGCTTTTGCATGAAAGAGCATAAAGATGGCATGAGCAAAACCTAGTGCAGGTAAACAGAGAATTAATTTTTCTAGTTATTGATCTATTATCTTTAAAAGTAACATGGGATTTAGTTAGTAGCAATTTTTGATAAGGTATCCCTTTCAAATCTCCATGCTTAATAGTTAATGTCTTTTTCTTCTTGTTCTTATTAAGGATTTTTTTTTGCAAAATAATCCATATATTGTATTTTTTGGGAGTTACAAAGACTTTTTGTATTTTTTACTATCTTTGTCTAAGTTTGTTGCCATCCTTTGAGTGAAGCAATGTAAGTTAGTTACTGTTTGAAATATTACTACTTGGTTTTAGTTTTATTATCCTAATTTAAGTGATAATGTTGCTTTGGTTCCAAATATGCTTAACATGTTGTGAAGCTTTTTTAGTGTAGTTGAGTTAACAGGACTATGCGATAATCATAGAATGGAAACTCATCCATCAATCAAGATATTTTGCTATTTTCATATAGGCCGATAGATTTTAAGGGATTCAATTAGGAGGCTTCACTATAAGGGGGTCAAACAATTGGAAGACTAAGTATGGAAAGGGTGTTGTTGTGGGAAGTAATGAGGGTAATGGGATCCTGCATGGATTGTGATGCTAATGAAATGCAATTGAAATATACATTGAAATTTGATGCCTTTGAGTTGTTGGACATGGTCGATGATATTAGAGTCCTACAATTGATTAAGTTCAATGATCAATATGCATAGGTGTACATAATGAATGGGGAACAAACTAAAGCATCACCATCCTATTCCATAATAATGTAAGGAATTAGCCTTTTATAATCTATTTAGGGAATATCCATTGTATGTTATAATCTCTATACCTTGGTTTTACTCCTTAGTCTTATAAAATTTTAATTGATTGAAAATACAGTATAAATTCAAATTTGGTTCATTTAAGTATTGGGTCTCCCTTCAACTAGGAACTTGTACTTATTTCATGTGTAATATGAAGTGCCACTATATCAATGCCTAAGTTAAATTTTGCCAAACAAATGGATTTGATCAGTGGGTCTAGATAAATTTTTCTTAATGCTGTTGAATTTAGGAAGGTATTATATAAGTACAACATTGCCCACAAATTTGGACACATCTTTGTGAAGAACATCCTCTACAAGATGATTGTCGAGTGCAACATGGATAGATGCAAGTGGAAGCTAATGGCTAATGTAATGGTTAAAAACACAATTTTCTTGAGTGTGCGAGCCTTTTGTAATGAACACGTGCACTTAATACAAGACAACTTAGTAATATCTCATAAGCCAAGGGCTAACTTAATGGCATCTATAATAATTGACAATGTAAGGTCAAGTAGGGATAAAATACCCATTGATATCCATAGTGACTATTCAAAGAGTATGGATTGGCAATAAAGCACCTAATGATATCCATAGTGACTATTCAAAGAGTATGGATTAGCACTAAGTTACCATCAAGCATAGAAGGACAAGGAGAAAGTTTTAGCTAATATCAATGGGCAAGTAGACCAATTATATATGCTAATCCCTTAGTTGTGCAACTATTTAATGGAAACAAATCCAGAAACTATTGTAAGGTGGACTTCATCTATGAATAACCATTTTGAGAGGTGTTCATTATATACAGATGTTATATAGTTGGCTTCTTGCTTGGTTTAAGATCATATTATACATTAATGGTTGTCACCTTAGTGGGCTATACTTGGGGACTCTCTTACCTCCATCTACATATGATGTAGACAATGACTTGTATCCACTTACTTATGTAATCACAGGTGCAGAAACATATGATGATTAGGTATATTTCCTTCGAAATGTTAAAGACTTAGCCGGTTGTTTAGAAATTAATCCAATTTTAAATTGTCACAATGCCATAATCGATGTAGTAAGAGAAATATTTGGTGTGGAGAGGCATGCATTCTATTATCGACACATCAAAGAGCACGTTTTGTAATGAGTTCTCTAAGGTTTGCAAGGGGTAGAGAAGAAGGTGTAAGGATGCTAAGCTAAAATTGCTGAATGGCATTCCATATGCTCAGCTAAATTTAGATCTTATGAAAGCATTAGAAAATCTAAGGTAATTCTCACTTGAGTTGGCTATATAGATGGAGACATAGGTTAATGTTGATAGGTGGGCATTATCTAGACTCTTATTATCAATGATGGGATAATATCACAACTAACTTTGCAGAATCTTTTAATGCATAGATAGTGAAAGAAAGGAGGGACAATATTTGCATTTTGATAAAGAAGCATTGGGAGAAGCTTGCTAAGAAGCTATATGCTAGTAAGGAAGCTATGACTAAATGGACAAATAAAGTGGGTCTATAAATTGAGGTCATGCTCAAGGAGAATGTTGCTAGGGTAAAAAATATGATAGCAAAGTATTATGGGATTAACTAGATACTAGTTCGAATGGGAAGCACTAATTTGAAGGTCAATGTAGCATTGAGAGAGTTTACTTGTCAAGCTTGGTAAATGTCTAGAATCTCATGCCCTTATGCATGTGCAACAATAAAGAAGTTGCATGGGAATATGTACTTTTACATTGAAGAGTGCTACTTGCTTAGCTCCCAACAAAAGGTCTATATGAATATAATGATCCTTGTAGAGACCCATGATATGCCAAATTTGAATAATCTTTTTGTCAATGATTATGTTAACAACACTTCCTTACAATCACCTATGACAAGTTATCTTACTAGGAGACCCTAGAAAAAAATGACGTGAGTTCTAATTTCAAAATAAGGTTCAGTATTGGTGTTCCCATTACTAGAAGGTCATCCATAGCTGGGTTGGGTGCAAAAATCTAAATCCATCTTTACCCTAATGATGCAAAGGTAGATAATTAGTGGTTTTGTTTATAACTTATGCCAAGGAAGTGATTTGTGATTTTTGAAGGTCTAAAATTTAGGTTCTTTTTTGTATATGCATATACATGACCTATTTTTTGTACATGCATTAGATATAGCTTGGCTATACATAAGAAGGTTACACTTGATTAGCATATGTAACATGTTTAGGATTTTTGTTTTTTAAGATAGCAAAAGATGTACGTAATAGTTATAGGTGAAGTTGTAATAATTACAGGTGGAGCAATGTCTAACTTTTTTGGTTTTTAAAACACTAAATAAAGTAGTTATTTATGTATATAATAGTTACAGGTTAAGCAATGTTTGACTTTTTTGGTTTTTAGAACATTAGATATAATAGTTATTTATGTATGTAATAGTTACAAGTGGAAGTGAAGCAACGTCTAACTTTTATGCACTATAATTACAATTGGACTGGACCGGCCAGTTCAACCAGTTGGACAGAGAACCAGACCCTGGTCCAGTTCACAGAATCTTTATAACCATTGCTTCTAAGAACCAGTCAAACCTAGTCAAGCATTGGGTTTGACTGGTCGGTTTTAAGCTAAAATCGGTGAAGCAAACCGACATGAACCGGTCTTCTTCAAAATTCTCCCAATTCATGCCACTGCTAGGACTCGAGACCAGTCGGTTTTGAGCTAAAACCAGTTAAGCAAACTAACATGAATCGGTCTTCTTCAAAATTCTCCCAATCCGTGCCGTTGTTAGGACTTGAGCCTGCGTACCTTTAGTTTCCAAAACACTCTTTGCCAGTTGGTTTGCATCGAAGCTTCAGTATATGTATGTAAACTTTTATATAAGTATATTATTTGTTGGTTGCTTCCAAAATAATCCTGCCAGCATCTGGATTCGAACCTGCACTGTTGTGGCTTCCAAAAAGCACACTCTCCGCTTGACCTCTAGTGCATGTCCAGTAGGTATGTGCAAATTTTAATATATATAAAATTTTAGTGGGTTGCATTTTTGCTAAAATCAAAATAATCATATGAAGTGTCAAACTAATGATTCAAAAAAGATATTTTGACATCTTAACTATTGAACTACCTAAATTTTTTTATTAAAATTGTGCATAATATTATATAAATATAATTACGATATTTTTTTTAAAATTTATAATATTTAATTTAAACCTTCAAGAACTAATTAAATTTTATTATATAATTTTTTAAAAAAGTAATTATTAAAAATTAATATGTTGAATAATTAATTTTTATAATATTTTAGTTTCAATACTTATTTTAACATATTAATATTTAATAATTATATTTACTAATAAATAAGTTACTTTATGCTTAAATTTTAAAATTAAAAACTCAATTGAATTTAAATATTATGTTATATTTAATTATATATATATAATTAGTAATAAAATATTTTAAATTATATTAATATCTATTTAATATCATTTATTATGCTAAATTTTTAATATTAATATATTTATTTATTTATTACTGGTTCAACCACGGTTAAACCAATGAACCGTGAATCAGTGTA
The DNA here is from genome assembly GCA_032878935.1 of Erythrophleum fordii. NCBI lineage: Eukaryota > Viridiplantae > Streptophyta > Magnoliopsida > Fabales > Fabaceae > Erythrophleum > Erythrophleum fordii. The sequence continues at coordinate 20,478,283 of JAVQMF010000054.1, read as the reverse complement.
TTCACCGGTTCAATGATTGGTCTGGTTTTTAAAATATTATTTTTATGTATGTAAGAGTTACAGGTGAAGTTGTCACTAATAAAAATTTATGCTACAAGTGATATGTGTATGTAATATTTGTTTGTTTAGCCTGCATGTCTAATATTTGCATAGCTAATGAATTGAGTTTCATAGCATATTAAATAATTTTGTTTATAGCTTTTGTAAAGGAAGTGAATCATTAAACTTTTAGGCATGTAATAGTTGCAAGTTAAGTTGTTACTAATTAAGTTTGTGTATGTAATATTTATTCCCTCAATGATTCAGCCTTCTTGGCTAACCTATGCACATTAATGTAAGATACTGAGTTACATAATTAATAGTAGATCATTCAGCAGATCATTATCACTAGATCTGGTTTATGAAATTTACTACTAGATTTAAGGAAGAATCGATACTATTAAGTTTTACAAATGTTGCCATTAGATTTAAGGAAATTTACTACACGGTTTTAGGAACTTGTAAATTGTACTTACTATTGAGTTTTAGAACTATTATTATTATGCTTTAGAAAGATTACTATTAGATTTAAGAAAATTTATTACCAAGCTTTAGGGACTGTGCAAACTATAGTTATTATTGAGTTTGAGGACTATTATTACTAGATTTAAGAATGTTAATACTAAATTTAAGAAAATTTATTACTATATTTAGGGACCTTATAGAGTACAATAACTATTTAGTTTTAAGATTCTTACTACTGGGTTTAAGGACATTATTATTAGATTTAAGGAAATTTACTACCATATTTAAGGATCTTATAGGATGAGTCACTATTGAGTTTTAAGACTGTTACTATTAGGTTTAAGAACATTATCGCTATATTTAAAAAAATTTACTACCATGTTTAGAGCCTTGGGGGAGTATAGTTACTATTGAGTTTTTAGGACCATTATTACTAGGTTATAGTAGTGTTATTACTAAATTTAAGAAAATTTAGGACTGTTACTATTATGTTTAGGAATGTTACTATTAGATTTAAGAAAATTTACTACTATATTTAGGAACCTTGTAGAGTATAATTGCTATTGAGTTTTAGGACTATCACTATCAGGTTTTAGTAATGTTACTACAAGATTTAAGGAAATTTACTACCAAATTTTAGGGAACTTGTAGATTATAGTTACAATTAAGTTTTAAGATTGTTACTACTAGGTTTAGGAATGTTATTACTAGATTTAAGCAAATTTACTATCAGATTTTAGAGATCTTGCAGAGTATGGCTATTATTAAGTTTTAGGACCGTTACTACTAGGTATTGGGAATGTTATTACTAGATTTAAGGAAATTTATTGAGGGACCTTCAAACTATAGTTACTATTAAGTTTTTTACTAGGTTTTGAGTTTAAGGATTATTATACCAAGTTTATTACTACTAGATTTAAAGAAATTTACTTTATGTTTTAATGGTTATAAGATCATTACAACATGTGGTAGAAAGGTTTTAGTGATCTTAGCAAGAAATTTACTATTATGATTCTTGACCATTCCTAGCTACTTTTTGGAAAATTACTACCACAATGAAAGTCACTGTTTCTAACAAAAATGGGAGGAGATCATTACTTTAAGGTTTAACAAAGTTAATGAGTAAACACTAAATTTTGTTAACATACAAGGACTTTTAATATAGTTGGGAAATTCTAAGAACTTGCAACAGCATAATATTATTATAATCATAACCTCACAATATTTCAACTAAATTTTCTACAATGTTTACATCTAGACTTTCATTGATAGCCATAGCGATGCATAACCAAAATGGATGAAGCAATCATTTAACCACTACATTCTTTTTCCCTTTGCTTTGTTGCAAGCATGGAGGCCTATATATCATCATGAAACTTATTAAGTGGATGGTTAAGCAAGTCTCACATCATCCAGTTGTTCTTGAAAATCATAACCATTTACATATAAGCCATAAACATTAGAGTGTGGTGGAAAGATCTTTCTATCATATCACCCATACATAGTATCACACATAGCATTATCATTATTGTTAACTTTATGCACCACAAAACATTAGAACATTACATACTATTATTGTTATGTGGGCTATCTTCTTTTGTCCTTTGTGAGCCCATTGAATCAATGAGTCAATGATGTATAGAATGCATGCATGCATGGGGTTTCAGAATGAGGCAGAACCAGTGATTAAAAAATAGCACAGAGGCCAACACCTGCAAATAGTTTTGATCATGTAAGATTATTAACTAACATAATGCAAAAAATATACATTAGAGGTTGTACCAAGTTGCAGTTCATAATATTATAATTCACTTTGTTTGGCTATAATTTATCCACAACATTATCCACCTTGTATTGTCACTGAGGTTTTAAGAGTTTTCTTTGCACCATTAATTTCATAGACATATGTATAATTATTGGATTATATTAGGCAAGGAATTTTAGCAAAGGATTATAAAAATGACATTAAGGGAAAGACCAGAGTAATTACCATAAAATTCTCATATAATATATGTGATAGTTGAATTCTCTTGCCTTTGGTCTTTAATCAACATTTTTGACACCATTGTTACCACTTATAAACAACCAAGCAAAGCAAACATCAAGTAATGACTAACTAAAGCATTAGAATGACCAAGGTAGGTACAAGTCAGACTTATAAATGTGCTAATCCACTTTCTTCTATTCAGGCATTAGCACTTAGCATGAGTAAGGTAAATGTCAAGCATACTAATTAGGACCTTAGTAAATTTAACTCAGGCTATGTAACTCTGATTTGCACAAATTAGATGTCTATGGAAAGCTTAGGATGTGAACTTTATGCCTGTAAAAGATCATGGGCAACTGAATTTGTTTGGCCCCTCAAAAACATGAAAAATTAGAGCTGGACAGTATGAACAGTACCATGGACCAATTTACACAATTTTTTGTACTTTGGAAATTCTTAAAATATTTTGCATAGCTCTAAAAATTCCCATTCTTAACTTATTAGAAATCTCTATTCAAGTTCTAATTGCATGCCAAATTCTAGCCCTAAACTAGATTATTTGGGACATTTATGGTAGAAGTGTAAATTAAGACTTTTAGAACCAATTTTAGGTTTGAAAGTGACCTAAATGAATTCCAAATTGTACTCTTATACTTTGAGCGAATTTTAATCATCCTAGGCATTCAATTCATGAGGTCATACATGGGAATTAAAGCTTGCATGAGATTTTGACCTCTTAACACCCACTTATGCATATGGTCCACTATGCACATCATATACACATAATGACACAAATGGCTAACTTTGGTCCTAATTTGACATATATTAAGAGGTTTTAACTCATACATATGGTTCCATTACAAAAATTATCAAATACATGAATATCTACAATATATATATAAGTTTCTAGCTATACAAGTACACTTTGCCAAAAAGTAACCATATTTACATTGCAAAGCCTTGATATAGACACTTTCTTAGAGTCTATTGTTTCTCAACTTCCTTCTCTTTGCTTGAAGAGCCTAAAATGGTTAGTGGGAATATATAGATGAGATTCCAGGAAGAATCTTAGTAGTCAATCTTAACCAATCAATGTATACATAAATACCATGAGGAAATGCAATGTATAAGGTGCAAGAATGCTACACATATGTCTCATGTAGCTCAAATGCAACCCTTAATATGAAAACTCATTCATTAACAAGCCATGGCATTAACATTAACTAACTAGGCTCAACTAAACTCAACTTGGGACCAAGAAAGAGCTACTGTGCTTAATTCTAAGCTTTAGAGAGTTAGGAGCTGAAAAGCATATCAATCTCATACATAAAACTCATAATGGGAAAATGTAACTTCCAAGTTTCGTAGAGGACTTAAGATTTTAGAATTTTTTTAAGTCTCCTCTTTATAGCTAGGATACTTGTTCATTATAGCAAGGGTGCCAATTTTCTACAGCAAGGATGCCAATTCGCTATAGCAAGGATGCCAGTTCACTATAGTGAGTGTAACATCCGATTTTCTGAAAAAGAGAGAAAACGTGAGAAACGTAACGTATGATTTCTCTGTAAATGAACGAAACTCACTGGATACAAAAGGAAGTCCCCCAAAATGATATAGTTAAGGTCCTAAAACATTTGGGAAGCATTCTAGACTCCTAAAAATGAGAATCCCAGGCTCAGATGGAAAAAAATAGAGCTAGAATGAAGAAACAATTTCTTACGAAAAGCTTACAAAACGTAATGGCATTTTCATAATTTTGAGCAAATTTTAGAATTCACAAAAGAGGGCTTTTTAAATGAAAGTTTTGAGTTTTCTGTGGTTCTCAAAGGCCCTAAAAACCATGGAAAGCCCCAAGACAGTTAAAACCCCTCCAGTGGATGTTTTCTAACGTCGGTGTACCTGACCCTTAATAGATTTGTTTGGGAAGGTTTTAGCTCCGATTTAAGTGATTTCAAAGGCATTTTACTTAATTAGGAACCTAAATTTCATAATGGAAAGACAGTTCTAAAAAAGGAGTTAAAACGAATAAGAAACGAAAATACCAAGAATGTAGGCCATATTTTATGATGCAAATGAGTTGTATTCATGTAATTAAATATAGGAATGTATTGTATTGGCCCACATGACACATATTAGAATTTTTATATACGACATAATCCAAAGGAATGTATTATTTGCAATGGATTTTCTTACTTCTTTCATGGAATATATCACATGAGCATATAAATGTGATAGAAATGAGTTAGAAATATATGGTGTTATAGTGAGGTTGTGGCACGTACGAAATCTAGGGAATTTCTTGCAATAGCGCTAGTTATGGTGAGAACAATCAGGAAGCTCTAGTAATAGCAAGAGCTGTCTCTCGCTATAGCAAAATCTATTTAAGAAACACCAATAATGAATTTTTAAATGAAAAATTGAGTTGCTTGGGGTTTTTAGAGGCCCTAAAAACTATAGGAACCATTGGAATGGTTTAAACCCCTTCTGGTGTACGTTTTTGAACGTTAGTTGACCCAAACTTTAACCATTTTGTTCAGGAAAGTTTTAAATCCAAATTAAGTAATTCCAAAGCCATTTTATAAGATAAAGGACCTAAATTTTATGATGGAAAAGATGGTTTTAAAAAAGGAGCTAAAATGAACCTTAAATAAATTAGCTAAAAAGTTAGGACATAAATGTAATTTTTAATGGCCAATTTCTGCTTTTTATTCCTTATAAGAGCCATCTCTCTTTTGCTTTCCATTCTAAATGACTTTGTTCTATCCATAAGAGAGAGAGAGGCCAAGGGAGATAGGCACATAAGAAGAAGCTCCAAGGGAGAAGAAAATCAAGGCAAGAGGTATGGAAAATTAAGGTTTTTCTTATTTCTTCCTTTACTACTTCCCTTCTCTTCTTTCTTCTCTCCCTTTTCATGGTTTTGTTAGATGATATAGGACTATTTTGGCCTTGGTTTAGAGGGAAAAGATTAGACTTTGGAAGAGGAGGCTATACCACTGGAAGAAGCTTTTGAAGAAGCAAGGATTTAAGGTAGCTATCTTCGCTTTTATTACTTTCCTCTCCTTGCTTCTCTTATGTGAGTCTCGGCCAACTTGAGAGCTTGTAAGGGGGAGGAAGTTCTGAACTAGAGCAAGCAAGAATCTTAGGAATTAGGCTATGGGAATTTAGGAAAAGCAATGAAAATTGAAGAAAAGCCATTGGAATTCAAGAGAGAACAACTAGGGATTTTTGAGTGCATTGTAAATTCTATTTTGATCCATAAATTCCCTAACTTAGGTGAGTATTTGTTTAAGTTTCTAAAACTCTTAAGAAGCCTCCCAAGTGTCTTTCCCTTCAAGAAAAATTTACAAACTCTATGGGTCCCATTTTCCTCTATTGTCTCGGCCTAGGACAGATGAGGGAGCTAGGGAGTGTTTCAATTTGTTCCAAGCTTGGCTTGGGACTTTATGTGATAGAAGAAGATGAGAGGAATGATGGCTATGTCGTGTAACCCTCAAAATAAAACTAGGTTAAATTAAAATCTATAGTTAGTGATACAACCTATGTCATCTCCCTTGGAAATGGAGTTTAATATTTAATTAGGTTTTCTAAGTGTTAAAGGATCCTAGAACTACCTGAATTAAGGGGGGTTTGTAATCTAATTAAACTAACTCGAATTAAATTGAATTAAAGTCTTAATCACTACCTAATTGCTTGAACTAATGAGTGAATGATAGACATATGACTAGCTTTAGATTCGTCCCTTAGTATCCACTATCCTCATCCTAATCTAATTGTCATTGATTTTGGTCTAAGAGTCCCTAATTGTATTTATAACAATGTATCTTGAGTTACCACACAAGAATCAATAGATTAACAATCTAATGTTCAATTGAAACCTCAATTCTGCATCAAATTGTTAATTCTCATTATTAAGATCAATGAACACTAAATTTGATTAATTAATGGATCAATTAGCCTCTAAATTATCAACCTAAGATATTTAATTAACCAATTAAACTCTAAGGAATCCTCAAATCAAACAATTAAGCTCTATTTGTTGTGTCTAGGCTAAAGAAATCAAGCTCTATCTATTTGTGGGTGTGAGACCGAAAAGGGGAAGAGATAGCCAGAAGGAAAACTTGTATCATGGCTAAGGTAGCTCTTCACTCCTTCTTGTTTATATTCTTGGATATGTAATTATCATTGTATGCTTATATGTGCATTTGCATGATGAGACATGCCATTTAGTGTTTCCTTATTGCATTGGTACTAATATGTTTTCTTAAATTATGCTTTGGGTTATGAAATGTGCTCATAAGGGTGAGGTGGTGCCAAAAGTCCCTTGTGATGGGTGAGGTGAAGCCAAAAGACCCTAGGCATGGGTGAGACAAGGCCAAAAGTCTCATAGATGAGTGAGGCCAAGTCAAAAGTCCCTAGATCAAGGGTGAGGCTAATCCAAAAGTCCCAAAAATAGGGTGAGACTAGACCAAGAGTCCCCAAAACTTATTCTTGACTTTGATATATTTTCATAGCATGTAAATTATGTTTTGAATGATTCTTAATGGTGTTGGATTCCTACTTGTATACTTTGACATATTCATATGCCTTGATTGCTTACTTGAATGAGTGTATGAGCTATTGAGATTAGTTAAATCTCATTCCCTTCTCTTTCCTATCTCAACATGTTTAGGTGGAGCACAAGATGCCAAAAGTGGAAGTCAAGGCACTAGATAGACCATACTTTGCCATTAATGTAGTTCTTGATGTAAAGAAATGTCAAAGTTTATATGTACATATTTTTTTGAGATGTAAATGTTTAAGCAAATATAAGAGTATGTATATGTTGTATATAAACCAAATTTGGAACCAATTGAATGAGAATATGTGTTTTGGGTACTTGGAGGACCACTCTTGAATGCGCATTATAGCTTGTGGTGTAACACCATATATTTCTAGCTTATCTCATGTTGTTCTCATGCTTCACATCATGTAACTCATGGAAGAACAAAGAAAATAGCATAAAATAATGAATATTTTCGCATTACATCGTGTAAAAATTTTTCATTCAGTGTCCTGTGGACCATATGAGCTTATACATCACATTCTCATATTTAATTACATAGATACAACTCATTTCTATCACCAACATTGGCCTGGAGCTCGTCCATATCAAGGGAGTACATAAAATTCATATATGCATCTTCATCTAGAATTTTCTCACTTCTGTCACAAATTTTGGAAAATCATAACTAATTCTAAAAAATCAAAATCATGCATTTTTTGCCATTTTAAAATGCTACACATGTTTACCTTATGCTAAAAATATTTCTAGACTATAAGATATAACACAGAAGACATTTGACGTTCGAAAAGGTCCAGAGGTCTGGCTGGCTACTAGTACTATCATGACTTTTTGATACAAACTTTAAAAATGTTTAATTAATCCCATAAAACTCCAATCCATACAAATGATACCAATATAGAAATCTACAGATGTTATCCAGAGGGAAAAAATAACTTTAGACCAGTTCAGGCACATCCAGGTCTCGAAACCTAATCAAATAGTACCTGAGGTTAGCTTGAGTGCCTGATACTGGACAAAATTTTTAGAAATTCATATCTCCCTCTCTAGACATCCAAATTGGAACTTTAGACCAGTTCAGGCACATCCAGGTCTCGAAACCTAATCAAATAGTACCTGAGGTTAGCTTGAGTGCCTGATACTGGACAAAATTTTTAGAAATTCATATCTCCCTCTCTAGACATCCAAATTGGATGCTTCTAGTCAGTACAAGTCACTAGGAATTTCTAGTTTCTCTATATAAAATTTTGTGGTAATTGCACATCATTTGAGGCTTGAGTGATAGATTTCATTTTCGGACCTAAGTGAACAGTACATCAGACAAAAACCAGAATTTTTTCTAACTTTGAATATTCTCTAGATCTCCAAAATTATTTTCTTTAGCTTCCTAAAAAACTCTTAATAAGGTCTAATTTCATGTTAAATCTCATATCAGGAAGAGCTCATTTGGATAAAAGTGGTATAGGGTTCTAAAGTGGTCAAATTTTGCTCCATATGAGGTATCAAAATGTCCAAATAGTCTCCTTTGATGTTTGGCACCTCTTAGGCAAGTCTAAAAGCATGATTATGACTATTATGAGTTTCAAAAATGGTCCTAAACCTCATGCATCTCAATTTGGCCATTTCACATCCATTTATACATACATTTCCATAATGCTAGTTGGCCATTACATGTCTAAATTGCACATTCTCATGCATATGACCTTAACTCTCATTTATACATAATATATCAATATAATTACACATGCTCATATAGTTACATAACAATTTCATGAAGGGATTACATCATATGCCATGTGTATGGCTAAAAGGAAATATAACTAGGCATATTCATATACTTTGATGTTAATCTTCTTCTTCTAAGCTTGGTGGCCTCCAATACCTTGCTCAATTGTTTCACCTAGCATGTTAAGACATTGGAAATAAGGAGATGAGATTCAAAGAATCCCAATAGCTCATCTTCCATTCAATCACATATAAAGTATGCAATATAAGTCTCACAAATGCATGGATGAGCATATTAACATGTGCAATGATTTAAGAAGCAAATGGATTAACCTCACCAATTCTTTAAGAAGTTCTTAGACTTAACCTTACTCTTGAGAGTCAACATCACTTTTGGGAGACTCTTTACTTTATCTTAACCAATTTTAAGGGTTATTGGCTCATCTTCACCATGGCTAGAGGGTTCTTGGCTTCATCACACTCAAACAAACCAAAGCAAGCATCATAAACATCATTTAGAAACATAATGCATCATCATGGTACCATGGCAAATAAAATCATGCTAGAATACTTTTCATGGCTCAAAACACACATACACACATTCAAGACAATATAGGCACACTTCTATGCATGAGAGAAGGTGGAGAGAGCTACCTTGCTAGTATTTGTACACTTTTTCCTTAAGCCTTGAATCCTCTCCCTTGACCTCACACACCTAAGAAGGTAGAGATCATTCTTCTTGGCCTAGACACATCATATGGAAGCTAATTATATTCTTAAAGCAAAGTCTAAGGCCACACAACTTGCTTAGACACTAGCTTGGCTCATTAGCCCTTTTATGTTTCCAAGAATGTGCCTAATGAAGCAACACCCATCAAATAAATTCTCAGCTCCATTCTTTCTTTTCAAATATGATTCTTGACTTCTTTTAAGTCTCTTGGAGTCATCACACAATTAAAATAAAGAGCCTAACTATATTACTTCTTTAGGTCATATTATGGAACATAAAGTACTAACTCACTTTTTATGGTTTCTAAATTTTTTCCAAGACCTCCCCTCATCTTCACTCATCATATATGACTCAAAAATGGGCTTTGAAAAATTTAAAACTCTCCCTAAGTATGCAGACCTCTCTTGGCCAAACCTAGGAAGCATTTTACTTTCCATGGGCTTTGCTTTGTTTTCTTGATGGAAGAAGCACATGGGGAGACTTCTAGGGATCTTAAGAGCTCATTTAAACTTTCATTTAGGTATAGAAATCAAGGTACCAAATCATATTTTACAAGGAATATATGAAAGCCTAGAATTTGCATCTTGAATTTTCATGGTTATTTGTTAATTCTCTTTGTATATTTTTAATCTCCACACACTTTTTCCTAAGAATCACCCTTGGTTTTGCCTAAAAACTAAGCCCTCCTATGACTTCTTGAGTGGGGCGAACCATAGGGAGAAGAGGAGCAAGGGGTAGCAACCATGGAAGAAGAAATTACCTTGTTTTTCCTTATTTTCTCATTTGAATCTTGTCGTCTTTGGCCTCTTTTCTTCAAATCCGAATTTTCCCCTTAATTTCTCCCTTATAATAGGTTTATAAACTTCATTATAATCACAAGAAAGAAAGAGGAATGGAGGAGGAGAGGTTTGGAAAGGAGAAAGTATGAAAAACTATCAAAATTCCATACCTTTTTGCTTGAATTTCTCTTCCTCTTCCTCTTCCTCTTGCATGCCACTCTCCCTAGGTTTTTCTCTGGTTTAGGGTAGAAACATAATGGGCTAAATGAAGGAGGAGATGGGGCGCCACTTATATATAAAGAGGAAGAAAAACTTTTCAAAAATTCCCATTCTATCCTTCATTTTTGGCATTATTGTTTTTAATTCGTTTTAGCTCCTTTTTGAGAACCATTTTTTCCATTATAAAATTTAGATTTTCAATTTAGTAAAATGCCTTTGGAATCACTCAAATCGAAGCTAAAACCTTCTCGAATGATTTTGTCAAAGTTCGGGTACATCGATATTGGAAAACATCCACCGAAGGGGTTTTAACTATCGCAGGGCTTCCCATGGTTTTTAGGGCCTTTGAGAACCCCGAAGAGCTCAAAATTCCAAAAATTGCTTAAAATTACAAAAATGCCATTATATTTTATAAGTTTTTTGTAAGAAATTATTTCTTTATTCTAACTTTGTTTTTCTTTTCATCTGAGCCTTGGATTCTCATTTTTAGGAGTCTAGAATGCTTCCCAAATTTTTTGGGACCTTAACCAAGTCATTTTGGGGGGCTTGCTTTTATATTTGGTGAATTTCGTTCGTTTATGGAGAAACCGTATGTTACGTTTCTCGTGTTTTCAAAGAATTGAATATTACATGTGGCATGGTGAGTTTTTGATGCAGACCTCTATTATTGTTCCATAGGTGTTCGTGCCCTATTTGCTTTTATTTTGGTATGAAATTATTTCTCTCCTTAAGTTAACATTCATAGCTTTCTAGAATAGTATGGTTTGCTGAGATCTAATTTTTCTAGATTTAGTTATGAACTTTTGAAATTCATATCAGTAACCTATGATAGCAAACCTGTGTAGCTTGACCTTTCAAGATTTTCTAATGTCAATCATGGTCCAGTTAGGTTTTCATGGTTTGGAATGATTTTTAGCCTATAGTTGACATATAAAGCTTTCCAGAAAGCTATCATTTGCCTAATTTTGATTTTTCTAGAACTAATTATGATTTTCCAAAGTTGGTGTCAAAAACTTAAATTTTAGACCCACGAGTAAATTGTAAATTTTTCTTGTTTTTGGCTTCAAATCTATGGTTCATAGATTATTTTAGGATATGTATGAATTGTATGGATGGGGTATGAGTGGAGAATGATGTTGGTGTGTTTATATAGCTCACGTAACATAAAATGGAAATTTTGGGACCTATGTAATGCAATAAAATGCTAGTATTTTTATCCCTTTTCTTGGAAATTCTAGGTAACCAAGCATGAATAGTAGTCTATTGAGGCTAATACATTATAGTATTATAGAAAACATATTGAGACATAGCTCATGGCTACATCAAGCAACAATTCATACAAGTATCTCATCTCAATTAAGTAGTCAAATGCATGCAAGAGAAGGAGATAAAGCTATCTTAGAACTTGTAGAGCTTCAATTACCACTCTAACCCACTTGCTCTTCATTTTTCTCTTACTCTTTCTTAGCTTGGTATCATACCATATACTTCTTATTATCGTACAATCTCATTCATGTGAAATTTGCACAAGTTCTTAGGAAATGAGTAAGGAGAATCCATCATTTAATACACCTTTTTGCATTATGTTAGGGTTTAATTTTTACATTTCACATTACGTGGGTCCCATGGATGTTCCAACCACATTTTTTAGTCATTTACCATTTATAAAAATCACAAATAATCCAAAACATCACAAAATCCATGGATTCAACTTAAAAATTCCAAATTTTCACTCATCTCCCTTGGATAGCTTGTGGCAGATTTCAGGGGCAACTTTGAAAAATTATAACTAATTATAGAAAATTAGAAATCAAGCAAACCATAGCTTGTTAGAAAGATTTGGATGTTAAATTTACATGAAAATAATTTCCAAACATGAAAATCTTATCTAGACCATGCTTGACAGAAAAGATACAAAGGTCATGCTGTCCAAAAACATTGATATAGATTATTGGTGTAAACTTTGAAAATTCATAATTAATTTGTAACAATCGGGAAAAGGGAAAAGAAAAAGGAAGAAGAAGGCTGAAAATGTTCGAAATCCTGAGATTTTTCTAAGTCTTCTCGCTGTAGCGAGAAATGGTCTCGCTATTAGCGAGAGTGCCTGTTCGCAATAGCGAAAGTGCTTCTAGCTATAGCGAGTGCGGGTATTCCATACAAAAACTAGGGGGCTGCTCGCCGTAGCACGTGCCATAGTGAAAGTGGGGGTCTGGAACTGATACGAGCTCGCCGTAGTGAAGGTTAAACCTCGCCATAGCGAAGGAAACTGATACGTGCTCGCCGTAGTGAAAGTTAAACCTCACCATAGCGAAGGTAATTAACACGAGTTCGCCGTAGCGAAGGTTAATTTTCGCCATAGCGAGGGTCAGTCCGAAAGAGAGTAAAAAGCGAGAAATTAACTTCTTTACACGACCAAACTCATTTTTTCTCTTATATTTGCCCTAGACTACGACCCAAGGAGAGAAAAGAGGCGTGGAGAGTGAGAGAGACCAAGAGAAGGAGGAAGAACAAAGGAAAGATAAGTAAACTTCTCTCTTTTTTTCTTAGAATCCTGATCTCCTCTCTTTGCCCTCTTTTCCTATGGTTTTGTTTGTGAGATTAGTGGGGTTTTGGGCATGGGTCAGAAGAGGAAAAGTGGAAAACACCCTTGAACCTCTTTGTTTTCCTTGAAAATGTTGTTTCCACTACCATGAGAACTTGAGAGAGAGGAAGAGTTGGTGACATTCTTGAGAGAGAAAGAGAACCCTAGGTTCTTAGATGTTAGCAAGGTTTGCTCTGAAGAACTCCTAAGAGTTGTTGAGTTATGAGAGAGTAATTCCATGCTCTTGATTGTGTCTAGGCTCAAGTGAAGCACCTCCATCAAGGTGTGAGTGTGAAACCAAGGAGGGAGAAGAGAAATTGAAAGAGAAGGCTTGTGTTGACTCATAAGGTAGCTCTCTTTTCACTCTTTCTTATTGCATTCTTGGATGTAATAGCCATTGTATGTTTATGTATATGCTTGTTGTGTGAGATATGCCATATGTTATTGCCATGATGCATTGTTACCAATGTGTTTGTGTGTTGAATTATGAGAATTGCTCAGGTGAGGTAGTGCCGAAAGTCCCTTGAGATGGGTGAGACAAGGCCAAAAGTCTCATAACCTAGTGAGGCCAAGTCAAAAGTCCATAAACTCGGGTGAGGTTATCCAAAAGTCCCTAAACTCAGGTGAGGCTAGACTAAAAGTCCCTAAAGCTTACTTATGGCATTGTTGTGATCTCCATAGCATGTACAACATGTATTGTATATTTGAGAATGGTTAGATGCTTATTTACATACTTTGACTTATTATATGCCTTGATTGCTTACTTGAATGAGTGCATGAGCTACTAAGATTCCATGAATCTCACCCCTTCCCCTCCCATATTAACATGCTAGGTGGAGCTCAAGGAGAAACAAGTGCATACCAAGGAGCCTAAGAGAATGTTAGATGAATGTTAGCTTTATTTTGGTCTTTTGATGTAAAGTGGTGCCAAAATGAATATACACCTTCTATTTTTGAGATGTACATGTTGTAACAAGTGTAAATGTAAGGAAACATGATGTATAAACTATGTAAAGAGCCAAAGTAAGGAAAATATGGGTTTTGCCCCTTTTGTTGAATGTATGTGATAGTGTATTTTGGCCCGTAGCCTAGTAAGTTTGAAATGTATGATGATTTGGACCACTTGGACATATTGTATAGACTATTTTCATGATTTTAAACTTGTCCATGAGGAGTGAGAACGTGTGAGAGGCCATTTGGACCCATTTGAACCATTTTGGGTGCCAAAACCGGCAATTTTGTGAGCTCCGTCAAAGTATGGCCAAACGAGCTCTTCTTGCTATGAAATTTGGCATGCCTTTAGAGTTTGTAGAGAGCTTCTTAGGAAGGTAAAGTGGATATTATTCAGAGTTCTAGAGAATATTTGGTGAATTATTGAAGTTAGGAAATTTTAATGATTTGGTCATGGCACTGTGTAGCTAGTCCGAAAATGAAACCTCATCATTCATGGACCAAATGGAGTCCAAATGTTGTGAAATTTTATACACATAAACTAGACAACCACAGTGACCTATACCAACTAGAATAACATAAATCAGAGGTTTGTAGAGAGAGAATGAACCTTCTGAAGTTCTATATAAGCATCAGGGAGCCCATCCGACATCTGTTACTTTTCCATCAGATTTCGGGATCTAAGGGCTACTGAACTGATCTGAACTTATTTTTCTCCTCTAGTAGACATCTGTAGCTTTTCAAATTGGTATATTTTTCCCAGATTGGATTTTGTTGGATTTAATTATGGATTTTCGAAGTTCATAACAGTAAGCTACACCAGAAATAGGGACAGCCGGACCTCTGTCCCATTTTCGATATCAAACATGGTCCAAACGCTGAGATTATGGTTGAGAATTATTTTTAGTGTAAATTTAACACTTAGAACTTTCCAAAAAGCTATGGTTTGCTAGATTCTCATTTTTCTATAACTAGTTATGATTTTCCAAAGTAGAGCCAAAAATTAGACTTTTGGGCGAATGTGAGAAATTGCATTTTTCTAGTTTTTGACTCCATACCCATGACTTATGGCTTGTTTTATGCTATATATGAGTTGTATAAATGGAGTGTGAGTAGAGAATGTGAATGATGGGTTCACAGGACCCACGGGGCAGAAGATAAGTGTTTGAAACCCCGTTTTATAGTATGAAAATGCCACGGTTGATACTGGTTAAATCATATGGAATCGAGCCCAGAGGGAGGCTAGATAGAGTTAGTACATTATGGTGTTACATAATTTCACAAAAATCCAATTCATGCAAAATGTACCAATTTGGAAAGATAAGGATGTTAAATAAGGGGAAAATAGTTTCAAGTCCATCAAAGAGTATTCAAACCCTGAAAATTGCTGGAAAAGTATTAGAGGTCTGACTGGACGCCTAAAATAAGACAGTAATTTCAAAAATTCATATCTCCCTTTCTAGATATCGAAATGGGGTGCTTCTAGGGCATATGTTACTAGGAAGATCTAGTTTCTCCCTGTAAAATTTCATAGCAATTGGACTTCCTTTGGCCCATGAGTGACAAAAATTCATTTCAGACTAATTGAATAGTAACATCAGCAAGTTTTGGTTTTTCAGCCAATTTAAAAAATTCGCCAAAAATTTCTCATATCTCCAAATAATGCCCACTTTAACTTCCCAAAAAGGTCTCAATAAGCTCTAGATGTATGCCAAATTTTAGACCAAGAAGAGCTCATTTGGACAGAAAGTGGCATAGCTCACTGATTTAGTTCATTTTGCTCCATATGAGGTATCAACTTTGTCCAAATGACTTTTTTTAATGTTTGACATCTCTTGGACAAGTTTAAAAGCATAAATATGGCTTGTACAAACTGCTTAAGTGATCCCAAACACCATGCATCTTAATTTGACTATCCCCCATCCATTAATACATAGTTATATACAAGCCATCCAAGAGTCAAATTTCATAATTTCATTGATTTAGTGCCACATAAGGTCTACATAACATTCATACATCATTTTACATTTGTTCAATCATTTACAACTAAAAAATAATATGTATAAGTTCACTTTGACACTCATTTGCAATTACAACTACATAATTGACAAAGTGTAGTTTCTCAAGACCCTTCGCTTGCATTTCTCTCTTCTTAGGTGCCACCGAGACATTTTAAGATGGAGGAGGGAAGGGGAGTGAGATTCCTAGAATCTGAATAGCTTACACACCCACTCACACACATTCAAGACATACATATATCAAGTGCATAAATACAAAGGTGATATGAACATAAAATATGTTAGAAATTCATTTCCATGTCACCATTATATATCAACTCAAGAACATGCTCTAGGGACTTTTAGTTTTGCCTCACCCCATTTCTAGGACTTTTGGATTTGCCTCACCCTTGGCCTAGGAACTTTTGACTTGACCTCACCCATTCAAGAGACTTTTGCCCTAGTCTCACCCTTGCCTTGAGACTTTTGGCATCTCCTCACCCATATTAAGGGTCTTTTGTATCACCTAACTCTTGTGAGCAATTTCCATAACTAAAGCCATTCAAAGAATACACATTGGTACCAATGCAATCTCAAAGCATCAAGTGGCTTGTTCTTCAATCACATAGACATATACATGCACACAAAGACATACATACACACAAGAATACAAAGAGAATGAGATGGGGAGCTACATTGAATCTTATGCAAGCCTTACTTTGCTTGTTCTTTCTCCTTTTCAGTTGCACAAGAACACTTAGGTGGAGTAGGATTCCCTTAACCTAAACATCATAAATAGCACACAATTATGCACTTGAAGCAAGCTAAGATACCAAACTTATTCTTAAACACACACTTGGTTCTATAAGTGGCATAATGGTTCCATAAATGGCCCATTGAAGCAACTCTTATCATTCAAGCTCTAGGCTTCATTCTCTTTTCATTTCTAGGTCTCTTGACCTCATTTAAGGTCCTTGGAGCCCTCACACATTCATTTGCACAATTAAAAAACCAAGTTACTTCATAAGACACTATTATGGATATCATTGTCCCATCTTCCAATCCATGGCTCCTAAATTTTTTTCAATAGTTTCTCCCATCTTCTAACATCATATGAAGTCCCAAACCAAGGCTAGAACAATTTAAAACACTACCAACTCTTCCAAGTAGCCTTAGCTGAAACACCTTTCATAAACGGGGTTCTTGGAGTTTCAAATTTTTCCTTGATAGGAGAGCCACTTGGGGAGGTTTCTAGGAGTCTTAGGAGCTTAAGGGAATACTTAAATAACCAAGGAAGTTCATGTATAAAATCAGATTTCACAAAACCCTAAAAGATCCAATACTTTCCTAATTTGATTTCTATTAGTTTTTCTTGGAATTTCTTGCCATATTCCACTTTCCCATAGCCTAAAACCCTAGTTCCTCTCTTGTTTTTGGATAGAACTTCCCCCCTTTTATGGTTTTGGTTTAGCTAAACACACACACCCATCCAAGGAATAAGGAGATGAAGCAACAAGAACAAGAAAATATCTTGGCTTCAAGTGTGCTTTCAAAGCTTCTTCTTCTTAGTTAGTTCCTCCTTAAGAATTTCAAACTCTTCCCCTATGTTCTGGACTAAACATAGAACCATTCACCTCAACAAAACCATAAAAAGAGAGGAGGAAAGGAGAGGAACAAGGTTGGAAGAAGGAGAAGCAAAATTTTCTTTGAATTTCCTTACCTTTTTCTTGGTTTCTTTTTCCTTCTCTCCCTCTCTTGGTGTGCCTCAAGGTGCTACTTATTTTTCTATTTTTGGGCAGAGAATATGTCAGCCTAAGAAGGGAGAAGAAGAGGCTTGAAGTGGCGTGAAGAATGGAGAGAGTTCAAGAAGCTTCCTAAACATAATTTTCCAATTTTGCTCTTCGTAATGGCGAGTTGTTTTAGCTCCTTTTTTAGAACCGTCTTTTCCATTATAAAATTTAGGTTTCCAATTTAATAAAATGCCTTTGGAATTACTCAATCAGAGTTAAAACCTTTCCAAATGAATTCTTCAAAGTTCTGGTTCACCACCATTGGAAAAAATACATTGAAAGGGCTTTACCAGTCTCAGGGCTTCCTATGATTTTCGAGGCCTTCGTGTGTTTTTCCAAAATTACACTTATTTATGAAAATACCATTACATTTTGTTAGTTTTCATCACAATTTGTTTTACCATCTTAACTCTATTTTTCTTTCCGTCTGAGCATGGAATTATCATTTTTAGGAGCCTAGGATTCTACTTAAATTTTTCAGGACATTATCTAGCTCATTTAAGGGGACTTGCCTTTATATAGCTCATTTTGTCATTTTACAGAATTTACTATTTGTTACACTTGGCACCCACACTTTGGTGAGTCTGGATTAAGTCAGATTACACATAGCAATTACAAGGTAACAAAACCCTTTAGGATTCATACTAAGTCTCATTACTAACACTTAATCCCATTAAAGTTAATATGGAGTATAAGATTAGTTTAGGCCCATTATGAAGCAACCTTTGGTTTTCACTTTCTAAACCCTAAACTCTTGCTTGCCATAAGTTTTATAACTCTAAAGAAACTCATTTGAATCATCATATGCTTGGTTAAATGGGTTTAAGACTAATTTGCTTCTTTAACTCACTTTAGACCATAAAAATTCAACTTTCAATCCAAGGCCCCTAAATTTAACCCAATGATTCTATAATTATTTATTCATCATATCTAAGTCCTTAAATTTATTAGAACTCAAGAAAACACTTCGTAGATGTGCTAGACTCCTCTTGGCCAAATTATATACCTAGGAAGAGCTACATGGAGTTTTATCCATTCTCTTTAGGACTTTGATGCATGGAAACATTCCTTGGCTTCTCTTCAGTCTAATTATACTATCATGTGGCTTACATTATGCTCTTAGGGTTCCATAATTCTTTAAGTGCAATTGAAACTCTAATTTCACTATCTTGAGTTCTAATGCTTCTTTAATGATTCTAACTTCATACTCTTACTCCCCATGTCTCAAAACCCTTCTCCCCAATCTATTTTGGTCAAGATTCATCTCTCCCTAATCTCCCCTTGAGCTAACCAAGCATGAAAGGAGGAGAGAAGACAAGAAGAAGCAAGCTTCCACCATGAAACATACCTTGTTTTAAAGCTTTTCAAGAGAAGTGTTTAATGCTACACTTGGTTTCTTCAATTCCTCTCCATTTTCCAAGAGACTAGCCATAAAAGTGTGCCTTTGAAGATGCTAAAACCACCAAGAGAGAGAGCTTAAGAAGGAGAACAAGATTGGTAAAGACAAGACCATGAAAAAGAGAAAATTTCCTTACATAAAATGGCTTATTTTCTTCCTCCTTTTTCCTCCCTTTTGGATGACTTTGGCTACTATTTTGGGGGCTTCTAGGTTAGTTCTAGGTTTGTGGCAAATGGCATGACACTAAATAAGAAGAAAGGGGAAGTTTTAAAATAATTTTCATAATTCCCTAATTTGCCCCTTATGTTCAATTTCTCCGTTTAGACTCGTTTGAGCTCCTTTTCTAGAACCATATTTTTCATATGAAAATTTAGATCCTTTAGTTTATTAAAAATATTTACTTTCAATTTTATAGGGTTCAGAACCATCTTGAATGTCTAGTCAAAGTTTGGGTCAATTGACAGCCTAAAATATACACTATAAGAGTTTTGGTCATTTTGATGGTTCCTATGATTTTTAAGGCTTAGGAGAATTCTAGAAAACCTTTTCCATTTAAAACTTCCTCCTTTGCATCTTTAAAATTTTTTTTTGAAATTACAATTTTGTCACTACTTTTTCGATTTAAATTGTTTAGTCATTTTGGCTTTAGTTTTGGGCCATCTTTAGTTTTGTAATCTCATTTTTGGATGCTTAGATTATTACTCTATTCTTATTTGACCTTATTTTATTCTATTATCAGGTCTTCTTTTATTATCTCATCCATTTTTGGTTCAATTTAGGAAAGCTGAGCATTACAATATCATGAAGGCAATTGTCTAATCTTATAATATATAAGCTTTGCCAAGATTGACGTGTTATTGGAAGGAGACATATTAGCAATGGGCATGTTATTATAAAATCCAGTTCCTTCAATGCCTTTGCAGAAGACATACTTTACTAATCTTATTTAATAGTGTTTCATATTTTGTTGATAAAATGTCATAGTGGTCTTTTAATTGTCTTATCAAGATTTTACTGAAGGAGACATAAAAGTTAAGGTGCACCTAACAATGCATTCTATATTTAATAGATTAGGATATCAATAGGGCTGAAATAATTTATGTTAAGGGCGTACCTTTTGCAAATAATATAACAATAAAAATCTATAACCCTTAACATTAAAATTAAAATATAAAAGTAACATTTGTAAAAATGTTGCAACTTTAGTGGATTTCATTCTATCATATATTTTTACTTCTCTTTTTGACTCCTAAAATTAAATCCAACTCATTCAAAATTAGGTCCAACATTGGTATAATTTAACTAATGTTTAAGTAGGTACATCAATAACTTCTAAACAATATTAAATGATAAACCATTGCAATTGGAAGTAAACAATCTCACCCCAAATTAAAAAAATTAAGACTGTAAAGCATAAGTATGAAGGTTTTAGAAAAGTGAATAGAAATCTAAAACACAATAGCTATCACCAAAAGCTAAAAGCTAGGAATTTGCTATCTAGAATTTCAAATCTAGAATCTTTATAGTTTATATCTTTGATCTTTCACTAACTAAATTCCCTAGACTAACAAAAGTCCAACATATTTGGAATATGAAGTGAAAGCATGTAAATCCCTCATACTTTAGTGGGAAGGAAATTGTAAACCTCACAAATGAGGAGGCGACAAGCCCTTTTAATATCAGCGATGATGGTAGTTTGATCAAGGCACAATATGAGGTAGTGATTTTGCATGCTGCTAATTGTTGCAATTGAAGATGAAGCTACAATTAGTGGGCTCAACCTATAGCAAATTTGTAGTTGAAGGGATTTATGAAGCACGCCAAGAAACCATTGATGGAGAGGTTGAAGCAAAGGAGAAATCATCGATGGAGAGAAGCATCAATAGGAGTAAAAGTATTGGGCAATGGAGTGTTAAAGAAGTTGAAGTGGAGAAGAATGGAAACCATTGATGGATAGAAGCATCGATGGAAAGAAGCATAGGGCATTTGCTTTTTGTTTTGATTCACTAATATTAAAAAGGGCATTTTTATCTTTCCAATGCTAGAATTAGTTCTTGGAGCCTTAAAAATAATTTCTATTATTAAGGTTTCTTATTATAATTTTTGTAAAGTTTAGGTCATTGTGTCTAATTTTCCCTTCTTATAACCTATTAGTTTCTTTTACATGTGGGTTCGTGCTATGAGAAGCCCAAGCTATAATATCCAGTTGCTTTAAATGGCTTGAAACTAATTAATTATAAAAGGAAGTCCCCTAAATGGAAAGGATTGAGGCCAAACAAAACTAGAGTAATGACTTAGACATAAAAGAATGAGAATACAAGGCCAAAGATGCTTGGAAATCAGAGCCAGAATAGTTAAATAAAATTTGGCAAAAAGGCAGTGACATTTTTATAAATTTAGGCAAATTTTAGAAAACTCAAATGTGAACATTGAGTTTTTTGGGGTTCTCAGAGGCCCTAAAAATTATAGAAATGCCTAGAATGGTTAAAATCCTTCTGATTTACAATTTAGAGTGTTAGTTGATCGACACTTTAATCAGTTCATTTATGAAGGTTTTAAATCTAATTTGGGTGAAGCTAAAAGTATTTTATAAATTAGAGAACCTAAATTTTATGATGAAAAGACAGTTCTTAAAAAGGAGTTGAAATGAACCTAAATGGAAAGAACCAAGAAAAAGGGATAAAATGGAAATTTTAAAAGGTGTTATAAGTTAGCCTCCCTTCTTATATGTCATGCCTCATCTCTTCTTCATTCTTAACTGACCTTATTTTTGCCCTAAACCAAAAATGGGACGAGCTTAAGGAGACACACAAGAGAGAGAGAGAGAGAGCAAAGGAGGAAGAAAAGCCAAGCAAAAGTGTAAGGAATTTATGGTTTTTCATGCTTTCTCCTTCTTCCAATTTGTTCTCCTATTTCTCCTTTCTTTTCCTATGGTTGTGATGACTTAATTGGGGCTATTCTATGGCTAGTTTAGCAAGAAGAAGGGAGAGTTTGAAAGAAAGACTAGAAGCTTTAGATAACTCCTTGGAAAAAAGCCTTAAAATAAGGTAAATCTTCATGGTTTTCTTGCTTTTTCTTGGTTGCCTCTCCTTTGTGTAGTTTTAGCCAGACTTAGGCCCACTTAGGAGAGAAGGAATTCAAGCCAAAACAAGGTAGATACAAGGGTTATCAAGCATAAGAAATAAGAATATACAATTAGATTTAAAATAAAAGTATTAGAAATTAAGTTATATGACTTAGGGTTTTTAGTGGACCTAGCTATTTTTGAAGCTTTCTAAGGATAATTTAGCTTATGTACGAATATGTAAAATATCATAAGACATCTAGCAAGCTTCACAAGTGTAACATTTAAGTTTTCGTAGAAATGAGAACTCAAGATTTCATAATTTTTCTAAGTCTTCTAGCTATAGTGAGGATGCCTGTTAGCTATAGCGAAAATGTCTGTTCGCTATAGCGAGGATGCCTGTTTTCCATAGCAAGAATGCCAATTTGCTATAGTGAGTTTATGGCTCACATAAAATCCAGGGATTCTTTTGCAATAACGCAAGCTGTGGTGAGAACAGAGGGACCTAGAACTAATAAGTTCTCACCATAACGAGGGTGTTTCCCGCTATAGCGAGATTTATTATGAAAAAATGAGAAAAAGTGAAATTTGCTTTTTAAAGGCTCTAGAATTCTTTTCCTTCATTTTAACCGACTTTAGCTGGCTAAAAATAGATCTCTAAAGCTCTGGAAGTGGTGCACCAAGGAGAAGAAAGAAGAGGAGGAAGAACTAAGTGAAGGTAAGGAATTTCATGGTTTCTCCTTCTGTAAGTAGATTCTCCCCCTTTCTATCTCTTTTTCTATGGTTTTAATAATGTCTTTAGTGTAGTTTTGGGTCTGGTTTAGAGGTGGAAGAGTGGAGTTCTAAGAAGAGGAGTTAACCACTTTAAAGAACATCCAAGGAAAAACTAGAAACCAAGGTACATCTATTACTTTTCATGCTTCTTCTCCTTTACTTCTAGGTGTGTGGTTTAGCTACTTATAGGACAGCCAAGAGGGAGTTGTTTTGAACCAAACTAAGTGTGAAATTTAGGTGTTAGAGTGTGGGAAACAACATAGCATAAAGAAATCCAAGAAAGAACCCTTGAAATTCAAGATACAATTTCTAGGGATTTTGTTGCACCATAAATTTTATGAAGCTTTCTAGTGGTATTTTCCAATTGTCTAAGACTTAGTGTGAGTCCCTAAGACATCAAATAACCTTCCCAAATGCATCTACCACCAAAGAAATAAAACAAAGTCCTTAGATGTTATATGAAACCATAATTTAAGCAAATAAGAACCTAAGCTTTTCTAGAGTGTGTGTAGTGCTAGAGTTTGTTTCAAAAGTGTAATTGGGTCCTGATTGTTGTATTTAGGCCAAAGGAATCCTACTCCACCCACTTACAAGGGTGTAACCAAATGAAGGGAGGAGAAATTAAGCAAAAGTCTGTGTAATTGTACTTAAGGTAGCCTTCTAACCTTTCTCTCATATATGTGTGTTGATGTTTTCTTACTTTGGATGCTTGTATGTGTGTTGAACTATGAAAAGCATGCCTAGCTAGTAAGGATATATGTGGTGCCATTTATGTGTCTTAAATTGCTTTTATGTGTACATAAGACTTGAATAGACTTGGTAATGCCAAAAGTCCCTTGATAAGGGTGAGGTTGAGTTAAAAGTCCCTTAGTATGGGTGAGATGAGCCAAAAGTTTCAAGAGAAGTGAGGCTTAGTCAAAAGTTCCAAAACAAAATAGGTGAGGCAAGTCCAAAAGTCTCAAGAGAGGTGGGTAAGGCTAACTAAGGTCCTAAGAGTGTACTTAATGTATTTGAGACTTTGTGAGATGGAAACTATGTCCTTGTTATGCATATGTAGTTCATGGACCATGCATAGCATCCCTTTGCATGAAAATACATTCATTATGTATGATTGAAAGTGTATAAGGCTATTGAGATTCTTTGAATCTCACTCCCTCCCTTTTACCTAACATGTCTAGGTGGACTAAGTGAGCAAAGAGATGGAGGCCACTAAGTTTGAAAAGAAGATATGGACAAAAGAGTTATGTTATCTAGCCATTTTATAACTATTTGGTTGTCAAATAATGTAATCTTATGATATATATGTGTATAAACATTTGAAAATATGTAATTATATAAATATATGATGTATGTATGAGAATTAGAAGTATATGAATGAGATTAGAGGTTTTTGACATGGAAATGCATGGCTGTACCTTAACAACTTATGCATATGAACAAGTAAGATAGTGGTTTTCTAATGTATGGATTTTTGACTCCTTAGACAAGTCTAATAACTTATTTTCAAGCTTTTCCACATGCCCAAGTGGTCTTGGTCCTAAGGGAAGACCATTTGACACTTGAATGAACTATTTTAGGACAAAAAATGACCCCTTTTGTGAGCTAAATCCCAACCTAACCAAATGAGCGCTTTTGAGGCTAAGATTTTACAAATATATAAATCTCATATAGAGCTTTTTTTTTGTCTAAGAACCGTTTTATTTGGAGGTCTATATAATTTCTTATGATTTTTCAAATTTCATCCTAGAGGTTGGTTTTGGTTTGGGTATTATTCACATAAGTAGATCTCATTTTCATGTCATCCGAAGGACAAACAAGGTTTAATATTTCTAAAATTTTACATGAAGAAGCTAGACATTCACAGTGAGGTATAACAACTAGAAGCACCTCATTTGGAGGTCCAGAGAGAGAAAAATAAATTTTTGAAATTCTGTGTTAGTACCAGTAGTGCCAGCTGAGTTCAAGTACTGTCCATTAATTTTCGTTAGCTTAATGTTATTTTCTGGGTCTAAACCTATTTTTCTATAAATTTAACATCCATAGCTTTCCAAAATGATATGGTTTGATGGGTTTTGATTTTTATAGAATTAGTTATGAATTTTGGAATTTCATATCAGTAATGTGTAATAGCAAACCAGGGCAGCCAGATCTTTCATATGTTTCTATTGTTAAACATGGTTTAAGTGGGTTTTCATAACCTAGAATTATTTTTACCCTATAGTAGACATCAAAGCTTTTTGGAAAGCTATCATTTGCCTCATTTCAATTTTTTGAAAATTAATTATGATTTTTCAAAATTCGTAGCAAAAACTTGAATTCTGGACCCGAGGCGAAAACTCCACTTTCTGATGTGTGGCTCCTAAACTGAAATGTATGGGATATTTGGCAATGGTTATGACTTTTTTAAATGGAATATGAGTAGAAGATGATATTGGGGAGTCCACAAGGTCCAAGGAGCTAAATTTTGAAAATTTAAAGTACTTCGCAATGCACAAGTACTACAGTATTTGTTTTCCATTGCCTTGAAATTCATGGATCATGTATGAGCTATGATATATGATATAGTGAGGCTAGAGGGATATGGTGTGACATTTTTAACACCTTAAAAACCCCGTGGATATTGTCCATAGTAGATGGCTTCTCCCATTAGCTCCTAGGAAAATGCGTCCACGTGGGGAGAGCACTACTCCCACTTATAAGGCTCTAGTCCAGGGTTTTCCTACCAGATGTGAGACTTTACAACAAGTGCCAATTCCCTAAAAAAAATTAACAAAACTCCATG
The DNA here is from genome assembly GCA_032878935.1 of Erythrophleum fordii. NCBI lineage: Eukaryota > Viridiplantae > Streptophyta > Magnoliopsida > Fabales > Fabaceae > Erythrophleum > Erythrophleum fordii. The sequence goes on along the minus strand of JAVQMF010000054.1, from coordinate 20,452,440 downwards.
GGTTCTCATTCTTGCATATGTCTCGACCAAGAACTCCAAGAGGTACCTAGGGAGTGTTCTTTTTTTATTTTATTCTAAGGATAGGAATAGCCTAGATATGGATAATAAATACTACAGAAACCATTAGTTTGAATTTAGAAGCCATGATTTATAAGATGAAAGTTAGGACCCTTTTATGAACATAAAGAAGCAATCTAGTATTTGGCTTTTTGAAGTGAATTTATAATGACTCTAATGAGTTTAAATGGAGTCATATATGACCTAGATTGAATGAGAAAGTGGAGCCAAAATCATGAATCTTAAAAGTTGCTTCATTGTGCCTTTATATGAAACGATATTAATGTCAGAAGATAAAGTAAGTTTGTCTAGAGTTTATATGATACTAGAATTGATTCCAATGATTGAATTGTGTCTTATTTAGTGTGTCTAAGCTAAGCAAATCAAGATCCCCCTAGGTGTATGTGTGAGGCCAAAAAGAGGAAGTAAAAAGCAAAGGAAAAAGTTTGTGTTTCTTGGTATAAGGTAACTCTCTAACCTTTCTTGTATGCATTTCTTAGATGTTTGATTGTCATTAGATGCTTATGTTTATGTTTAAACCATGAGATATGTTTATAGCCATTTGTAACACCAAAATTAATTAAAGGTATTAATCATGAAGTTAGGCTAATTAAGAAGAATTATCATAAGAATAATTTAGGCAAGCTATGGAAATAGAAATTTTTGGAGAAATAAATTATTAATGTGGACTTAAAATTTAATTGGGATAGAGATTTAATTTGGGTCCATAATTAATTTAGACATTTAAATTAAGCCTTAAGATTAACTTAATTATGCTTTAGGCCAAATGTAGAATACCCAATCTTAACCATGGGGAGATCCAATTTCATTTGTCAAAGGCCCAACATTTATTTTGTGCAAACCTAATGTTAATAGACCCTTTCAGCTTGGCCCGACTCTTATCTCACTCTTGTAACCTTAGAATCCATGGCCTAACAAGCATATATCTAAACCCACTTAGATTTTGAGCCTTTGGATTAGCCCATTAACCTAACTTAAACCCATATAAACCTTAAAACCACTCTAGCCCCTTCCCATTATGTAGAAAACATAAGAGGCAAGAGTTCATTTTCGAACTTAGAGAAGGGAGGCTAGGTTTCTTAGTAAAAATCGATCTTCTCTTATTCCTAGAGTTAAAATCAGTCAAGGTAATTGATATATAACTTAATCTTCTCCTCTCCCTCTTCAATTTGACCCAATTAGTTTTTCATTTGGAGCATTTTCACCCATAACCAAAATTTGAAATATATTATTTTGATTTTTTCTTGGAAGATTTTCGGAGGTTGAGGTTAAGATTGTTATTAGGTAAGTATTTCCTTCTTATCTTGAGGTAGTTTTTGCTAGTTTGAGACTCCTATAGTTGATTTATAATATAGGCATTAATTTTGTATCAATTTAACCATAAAATTAAAAGGTCACTTGTGTAACAACCAAAAATTATTGAAATTTTCTAAGTCCTGAAATTTTTCTAAGTCTGCTAGCTACAGCCCGACTATAGCGAATGTACCTGTTTGTTATAACGAGAAATGGCCTACCTATAGCAAATGTACCTGTTTGCTATAGCGAGAATGCTTTTAGCTATAGCAAGTTTGGGCATCTCATATAAAAACCAGGGGATTCCTTGTAATAGCGCACGCCGTAACGAGAACAGGGGTCTGGGACTAATACGTACTCACCGTAGCGAGGGTTATTTTCTGTTATAGCGAGGGTTAGTCTAGGAAAGCGTGAAAAAGGAGAATTTTACTTCTTAAGGTGTCCAGACCCTCTCCTTTTCTTCTAATAGACCTAAGCTTCATCCAAAATAGAGAAAATGGCTTGAGAGAGAGAGAGAGAGACCAAGAAAAGGAAGGAAGAATAAGAAAAAGGATGCAAACTTGAGATTTCCATAGCTCTCCTTCTTATAATTTTGTATTTCTCTCTTTGCCCTCTTTTTCTATGGTTTTGGTTGTTGAACTAGTTTTGTTTTAAGCTTGGTTCAGAAGAGGGAGAGTGGAGAATAAAAAGGAAGGTGAAGGCAAAAGAGAATCACTCTTGAAACTTCTACTTCTTTGCTTTCCTTAAGTATGTTAGTTCTACCAACTTGAGAGCTTGAGAGAGGAAGGAAGTCTGACCTAAAGCAAGCAAGAAATCCTTGAATTAGAGTGTGGAAAGTTAAGAAATACAAAAGACCTAGAAGAAAAGTTAGTGAAAGTCTAGAGGGAGAACTCATAGTTTCTTACATACTTTGTAGGATTTGCCATGATGAAGAACCCCTTAGCTTTGTGAGAAATTATTGAGTTCCAAGAGAGTAATTGCATGCTATTTGTTGTATCTAGGCTCAAGAGAAGTAGCTCCATCTAGTTGTGATTGTGAGACCGAGAAGGGAAAAGAGAAATTGAAAGGGAAGGCTTGTGTTGGCTTGTAAGGTAGCTCTCCACTCTTTCTTGTTGCATTCTTGGATGTATATAGTCATTGTATACTTGTGTATGTGCTTATATTGTAAGACATGCCATTTGATGTTGCCTTGATACATTGGTACCAATATGCTTATATTTTGGATTGTGAAAATTGCTCAAGTGAGGTAGTGTCAAAAGTCCCTTGTGATGGGTGAGGTGGAGCCAAAAGTCCCAAGAAATAGGTGAGACAAGGCCAGAAGTCCCATGGATGAGTGAAGGCGAGTCAAAAGTCTCTAAACAAAGGGTGAGGCCATCCAAAAGTCCCTAAAATAAGGTGAGGCTAGACCAAAAGTCCCTAAAACTCATTCTTGGCATTGATATGATATTCATGGCATGTAACTCATGTGTTGTATAATTGTGAATGGTTTGCATGCTTTGACTTATTTATATGCCTTGATTACTTTCTTGAATGAGTGTATGAGCTATTGAGATTCTATGAATCTCACCCTTTTCCCTCTCTTATCTCATATGGTCCAAATGGAGCTTAAGAGCCTAAGAGTGGAGGCCATGAGGCATAGATGTCCCTTTTTGACACTTTTGCACACTTTTGCATAGTTTGATGTATAAGAAAGCTAAAATGCTCATGTATACGTATTCTTTTTTAGATGTAAATATTTGAACAAGTGTAGAAATATGTATAAATGATGTATGAACTATGTATAGAGCCAAAGTAATGAAAACATGAGATTTGGCTCCTTTGTGGCTTGTATATAGTAGTGTATTTTTGCCCGTAGCATAGTGAGTTTAAGATGTATGATGATTTGGACCATTTGGGTATTTCATATAGACTATGTTTATGCTTTAAAACTTGCCCAAAAGTTGCTAGAGCATGCAAGAGGTCATTTAGTCCCATTTTGAACCATAAAGAGTGTCAAATATACCAAATTCGTAAGTTATGTCAAGATATGAACTAATGAGCTCCTTTTGACCTGAAATTTAGCATGTCTCTAGAGTTTTTGAGAGATTTTTAGGAAGCTAAAGTACAGAATATTTGGAAGGTCTAGGGAATATTTGGTGAATTATTGAAATTGGAGAATTTTCTAGTTTTGGCTAGTTCCTGTGCCAATAGGTCTGAAAATGAGTCTGTGTCATTCATGGACCAAACAATGTCCAATCATCATGAAATTTTATAAGTGTAAACTAGACATCCATAGTGCCCTATACCAATTAGAAGCACCTCAATTGGAGGTCTTCAAAGGGAGAAATAACCTTCTGAAGTTTTATGTCAATAGCAGGGAAGCCATCTGACCTTCATTACTGTTCCATCAGTTTTTGAGGTCCAGAGGCTACTGAAATGATCTGGACTTATTTTTTTACTCTATTTAACATCTCTATCTTTCTAAATTGGTATATTTTTCTCATATTGGAGTTTTTTAGAATTAGTTATGAATTTTTGAAATTCATGACAATAAGCTATAGCAGCACCAGGGATAGACGAACCCTTTTGCATTTTTTGATGTCAAACATGGTCCAAGAACTGAGATTGTCATTGGCAATGATTTTTCGTGTAAATTTAACACCTAGAGATTTCCAGAAAGCTATTGTTTGCTTGATTCCTATTTTTCTAAAATTAGTTATGATTTTCCAAATTTAAAGCCAAAAATATGACTTTTGGGCCCATTTGAGAAATTACATTTTCTTGGTTTTTGGTTTCATATCCATGGTTCATGGGTTTTTTTATGCTATGTATGAGTTGTATAAATAGATTTTGAGTAGAGTATGTGATTGATGGATTCACAGGACTCACGGGGAAAATTATGAGTGTTTAAACCTTGATACATAGCAAGGAGATGCCACGGTTTGCTCTTTTTCTTTGAAAATCATATGGAATTAAGTCTAAGTAGAGACTAGTTGGGGTTAATATATTACGGTGTTACAACTTGGAGTTTCTAGGTGAGTGAAGCTCAAATCCAAATTTGGGACTCCTTGGGAGCTAGGTACGTGTCCTCTAAGTAGTTTTTGGTAGTTTAATTCTTTGAGTATTTGGTTTGCTGTTATAAATGATGAGTAGGAGTAGTAATGGTCTGGTTTTGTGTACATAGGTTAAAGTAGCATTGTTGTTGGCTCAAAGAATTGTCAATTAAGTGAGGTAACTGAGGTTAATTTTTATTCTTTGCATATGTTCAATTTAATCTTGTATTTGCTGCACATGTATAATTTTAAATGCTAAATGAATTGTTGGCTATCTGATATGTTGTGATCTGACCTTCTGAGTCCATGGTGGAGCTATGGTACAGTTGCCATCTATGCATTGTGCTTCAATCGAGTACTAAGTTATGATCAAACCCTTGTATGCACTAAGCCCAAGTTGTGCTCAATAAGGAAGTGGCACCGTGGATAAGCCTTTCTCGATATTATTGGCCTTTAACATGTTATGTGTGATTGTTAGTATGGAATAATGATCACTGGTAGCTCAACGATTGCATTTTGCTAATATTATGATGTTTTTTATGCTTATCTAATTTAATGCATATATGTTGATTAATTTGAAGCATATAAATCAAATTTATCTCTAGTTACTGAGACTTGCATCTCATCTCATTTCATGGGCTAATTATTTTAAGTGAAGGTCCTTCAGGTAAGGATAAAAGGAAGTAAGTGGATGATCATTCATGAGCTAAACTCCAGTGGGGGGGGGGATGCTACACTTGGGTTGTTTGAATAGATGCTAAATTTTGGTTGTTCTTTTGTATAGCATCATCATGTAATCTTGTTGTCAAGTGTAGGTGTTTTGTATTTTGATAACCTAGAATGTATCTATTAAGGAGTTAGGCCTTATACTAAATTTTTATCTGATGTATGAACTTATAATATCTAATATGGAACCTTGTTGATCTTAAGTTATGATTTATTATTTGAGAATGCAATCATGTGTTACCCTAAAAGTTGACTTAGACTAGAATGCATGGAACCTCTATTGAAATTTATATTGGAATGATAATATTGATAGTTTATAAATATTTTTGCTATTAATGCTTCATGAAATTGCTGATGTATGATAGTAAATGAGTAGGAATCCTTGTTGATCCTAAGTTATGATTTATTATTTGAGAATGTAATCATGTGTTACCCTAAAAGTTGACTTAGACTAGAATGCATGGAACCTCTATTGGAATTTATATTGGAATGATAATATTGATAGTTTATGAATATTTTTGCTATTAATGCTTAATGAAATTGCTGATGTATGATAGTAAATGAGTAGGAATCAACATTTAAGATTTGATTTGGCAGTGAGATACATGCTGAGTAAATTAGGTAACTGAATGCCATTAACGCCTTACAAGTTAAGGTAGAGTGGCTTTAGAGTGTCGCTAGAGGGAAAGTTGGAGTGTATAGGACAAAATTAGGAGGTATAGGTGTAGAAGAGAGTTGAACCACAGCCAAGATTAGCTAAGTCATGGCCAAGAGTCATTTAGAAGTGAGGAGCGCTGCGACGTAAGGCAAAAAATTTACCCAAGGAGAGTAATAGAAAGCAACCTTATCGCGGTGAGCATAGGGAGGTGAGCTTGGAGAGCTCTAGAAGGCTCTCCTGCCGTAATGCCACATAAGCTCATGGCAGCGTGGTTCCTGAGAGCACTTTCACCGCGACAAAGAAACCCTAAGTTGCGACACAAGGTGTGAAATTTTAGTTTTGAGTTCCAGTAACCAATTTAGCCACTGCAGGGAAGGTCCTAGTCACGGCGAAGGTTCACAAACTCCTATTTTTGACTTAGAACCTTAAGACTTACTATGATAATGTTATGTAACGCTTTGTGAATGTTTATAAGAGATTTTTATGAGTTGAAATTAGTAGTAACAATGAATCAAAGGTCTCTAATTGAAAACTAGGACCATTTGTGGACTTAGATAGTTATGATGGTTTGGCTAATAACCCTAATAATATCTAAGTTCAAATTTCTCCGCCTTTTTCCTATTTTAATTAATAATAATAACTTTAGACCTTGATTTGTAATCACTAATCATGCAATTAAGCCTAATCAATGTAATTAGGAATTAGGGTTATTACATAATTGATTACATTTTATGGTACTATTATACTTCTTGAAATGGATTTTGAATACAAAATGGCTTGAATAGGTATGGTTATGCCAAAAGTCCCTTGGAATAGGTGAAAAGGAGCCAAAAGTCCTTAAGAATGGGTGAGATAAAGCCAAAAGTCTCAAGAAAGAGTGAGACTAAGTTAAAAGTCCCTAAAAGTGGATGAGGCAAATCTAAAAGTCCCAAAGAAATTGAGTGAGGCTAGACCAATATCCTTTAAAGCTTATGTTTAATGTGCATGAGTTTATGTGACATGGAAATATGTTTATGTATGTTTATTAAAAGCTTTTATGATAATCTTGCATTCTTTGACATGAAAATATGCCATATATGTATGCTTGAAAGGGTGAAAGAGTTATTGGAATTCTTTGAATCTCACTTTTCCTTACATATCTCTAACCATGTCTAGGTGATGCCCAAGGAATAAGAAATAGGAGCCAAGTTACTTGAAGAATATGACCTTGATAATAGTGCAGGAATATATGTACTTTAATTTCAAAGTTTGTATCTAAATGATGTTCATGAGATGTAATTTATTAAGCATGTATAAAAGTATATAAATATCATGTATGAATGGAATTTGGAGCCAAATGCATGCTATGTGGGTTTTTGACATCCTAGTGCCTTGATGTACATATGCATAATGACAAATAAGAAGGTGGTTTTTAGATGTGAGATGATTTAGACCATTTCAAAAGCTTTTATATGCTGCATTTATGCTTTGGGATGTGCTCAAATGGTCATAGAATGGCTAGGAGACATTAGATGCCATTTGACCCCATTGTGGTTCTCAAAATTAACATAATCTTGAGTTGATCTACAAACTATCCAAATGGACAATTTTGTGCATGAAATTTGGCATGAATATAGGTCTTATCTAGAGCTTTTTACAAAGCCAAAGAGCACTATTTTTGGAGTTCTAGAGAATTTATTATGAATTTTCAAAGTTATCCAAATTATGCAGAATTGTCCCAGTTACTATTCATATGGCCAGTTTGCATTTATGTGTCATTTGGTGGCCAATGTAATCCAATGCTCTTGATATTTTATAGGCATATAATAGGCATCTTAAGCTTTCTATAGCCACTAAAAGCACCTTATTTGGAACTTTTTAGAAAGAGATATGAATTTTTGAAATTTAGGTTTTGTTGCAAGATTCATTAGTGACCCACTGTACTGTTCCATTGAATTTTATAGGCTAATTGTTGTTGGATTGATTTGAAATTTTTATAGTAGTAAGAGGACATTTTGAGCTTTCCAAAAAGTTATAGCATGAATGATTTCAATTTTCTTAAATTTAGTTATGATTTTTCAAAGTTCATATCAGAATATGAAGTTTCATGAAAATTGCAAGTGTGATGTGCATTTTGTGTTCTATGGCTTGAATCCAAATTTTGAGCTGCAAATTGGGATATTCCTAATTGAAAAAATGTGTTAAGAGTGGAAAATAAGTTTGGTAAGTTCACATAGTCCATTAAGCCAAAAATGAATTAATTTGGCTTTTAAGGTCGGTTATTTTCACTGCTAAAAGTAGGGTTAAACATGGGCAGGGTCGGGCCAGATATTTAATAGGCCCGATGCCCTACCCAATTAAGACATCAGGCTTGTTTTTATACTTATAACTTGACCCGGCCAAAATAAGCCTGATTTTATATTGGGTTAGGGCAAGTTAGGGCCGCTTGGACTTTTTTAGTTTTTTAATAAATTGATACCTGTAATATAAAAATATCTTTTATAGACTCATAAGTATATATTTCAAAACAATAGACCTTTAGAATTTTTATATTTTTATCAGTAATAAAAAAATAGTCTAGTATTATTAAACAAAATATAAGTTATACTAGTATAATTAGCCTTATGTAAATATGTGTATTTTCGTTATTCAACAAAAGAAATGTCAGGAAGTATACACATCAATGATAAAAATAATTAAGAAGTAGGGAAGGTTTGCGTAGGTAATAAAAACTACAATATATAGAGAGAATCAGATGAAATAAGAATTATATATATATATATATATATAAGATGGCAAGATATTAATAATTAAAAAAAAGTAACTATTAGGGCAGGTTAAGCAGAATATGCCTTTTCCCGTAGTTCGGCTCGACTTGATATAGTTTTATTTAAAGTTTTACCTATTTATATTTTTGGCCTTACCCAACTCGATTAGACTGGGCTAGGGCGGGCCCCTTGTAACACCATATATTTCTAGCTTGCTTCTTATTATTTCTAAGTCTCACATGATGAATTGCACAAAAGGGAATGGAAAAATAGCATTAAAATAATGTCTTATTTCACGTTATGTCGCGTATAAAAATTCCATTCGGTGTCACGAGGACCATATGAGCTCATACATCACATTCTTATATTTAATGACATACATACAACTTATTTTCATCACCAAAGTTGGCTCACAACTCGTGGAATTCAAAAGGTAGCATCAAATTCACTCTATTATTTTAGGCCAGAATTTTAGTTTTTCTATCCCAATTTCAGAAATTCATAACTAAATCCAAAAAAATTGAAATCATGAATTCTTAGCCATTCTAGAAATATATACATGTCTACTTTATGAAAAAAATATGTCTAGACTATGAAACATAACACAAAAAGCATTTGACACGCAAAAAAGGGCAAAGGTTCGGACAGCTACTGATACTGATGCAAGTGTCTGCTATAAACTTAAAAAATATCTAATTAATTCTACAAAAATCCAATCCATGAAACTGATACCAATTTGGAAAGCTATAAATATTAAATTTATGTTAAAAATAGGCTCAGACCAGAGAAAGTACGTTTAGCTACATAAATTTAATGGAACAGTGACTCAGGTCATGCTGTGCTACTGTTGCTGTTCCAGAAATTCAAAAATTCATATCTCTTAGCTCAGACCTCTAAATGATGTGATTCTAGTTGCTACAAGTCCCTGTGAATTCCTAGTTTATGTTTATAAAATTTTGTAGCCATTGGACCATTTTTGCACTTCAGATAAGACAATTTCACAACTAACCAAATGAACAGTACTAGTGCGAATCCAAAATTCTGATGCCAACTTTGAAAAATCATAGAAAATTACAAAGAACTCCAAATGACCTGATCTTTAGCTTGCCAAAAAGCTCTAGGAAGGATCTAAGCGTATACAAAACTTCAAGTCAAGAAGAGGTCATTTGGTTAGACTTTGCTATAGCTCAAGATTATGGCAATTTGGTCCCAATAAAGGGGCAAATTTGGTCCAAATGAGCCATTCATTGTTTTACACATATTTGAGCAACTTCAAAAGCATAAATGTAGCATAAAAGAGTTTCTCATAAGGTCTAAATCCTCATGCAACTAAAATTCACCATGCCACTTCCATATACATACATGCACAAGTGGGCTCCCAAGTGGTCAAAATACACAATTCTATTCATTAAACTCTATTCTTGATTCATACACTAATTTTACATAGTTTTGCACTTGTTCAAAGTGTCATGGCTTAAAAATAACATATAAATATATTCTTTGACATTCTAGTACATCAAAACTACTAAAATGTGCCAAGAAATAGAGATTTAAGCTCCTCAGCCTCCATCCTTTGGATCTTGGACTCCACCTAGATCATATGAGATGGGAGAAAGGAAGGGGTGAGATTCATTGAACCTCAATAGCTCATACACCTATCCAAGCACATTTTCAAGGCATACAACATGTCAAAGGCACAAGTATGCAATCAATCAATTCATGAAGCATTCCACTTTTACATTTTTGTGTCACAAACTCATGTCAAGAATAAGAATGAGCTCTAGGGACTTTTGGTTTGGCCTCACCCTATTTCTAGGACTTTTGGATTGCCTCACTCTTGGTTCTTGGGACTTTTGACTTAGCCTCACTCAGCCAAGGGACTTTTGGCCTTGTCTCACCTATGCCATCAGACTTTTGGCATCTCCTCACCCACATTAAGGGACTTTTGGCACTACTTCACCCTTGTGAGCCATTTCCATAATTCAAAGACATTGAAGAAAGCATATTGGTACCAAAATAGCAACATAGCATCAAGTGGCATGTCCCAAACATACAAATATGCACACAAGCACACAATGACATATATGCAACAAGAAAATGCAATAAGAAAAGGTAGAGAGCTACCTTGGTGCAAATTCAAGCCTTACTTTGCTTGTTCCTTCTCTTTTTTGGTTCCATAAACACAAGAAGATGGGGTTGGATTTCTTTGGCCTATTCACAATAAACAACACTTAATTATACTCTTGAAATAAGTTATAACATCCAATTCACTTTTAAGACTAACACTTTGTTCTATTTGTCATAATATGGTTCCATTAAGGACCTAATGAAGCAACTACCACAAGTAAAATTCTTGGTTCCATTCTCTTGCCATATTTAGACCTCTTGACCTCATTTAAGGTCCTTGAAGCCATCACACACTCACTTTCACAAACCTAGGTCCAGGTTGCGTTATAAGGTTACATTATGGAAGTCATTTCCTCATCTCCCAACCGAAGGTTTCTAAATTTTTTCCAAGGGTTTCTCCTATCTTTTTTTATCATATAAAGTCCCAAATCAAGCTTGGAATTGTTTAAAACATCTCCTAGCTATCTCTAAGGGTCTTGACTAATTTATGCTTCCATTAAAGACCCATGGAGTTTGGGATTTTTCCTTAATGGATGGGGCATTTGGGAGGCTTCTTGGATGTCTTAGAAGCTCAAACAAACACTTACATATGATGGAGAAGTCTTGAATCAACCCAAATTTTAAACTATGTTCAAGCACCCTACACTTTTTCAACTTATGATTCAATGGCTTTTACTTGCTTCCAATGATAGATTCTTAATCCTTGCACTCCAAAACCTCTAATCCCCCCTTGATTTGGACAGAAAATAGCCCTTAAGAATTGGGCTCATGGTGGCCAAATCGTGCAAGAGGAAGCGGGAGGAAGAAGCTACCAAAGAATGGAAGTTTTACCTTATTTTCTTGCTCTTTCTTGGTTGCTTTGCACTTTCCTTGGTTTCCTCACTCCAAACACGAATTTTTCCTCTCTATTCTGCCTCTAAAACAGCACCAAATATATCAATAAAACCATAGGAGGAAAAGAGGGAAGGAGGAGAACAACTTTGCTTAAGGAAGAACTAAGAAAATCCATGGATTCCATACCTTTTTCTTGGCCTTTTCTCCTTCTTTTGCCTCCTCCCTTGTGCGCCTAAAATTTCTGGTTCTCCTCTTTATTTTGGATAGAAGAAAGTCGGTTTAGAGAGGGGGAGGTAGAACGTGGAGTTAAAAGGGGCATTTAGAAGTTTCTTTGTGCAATTTATTTCCATTTTTGCCCTTCCATAATGACATTTCTAGTTTGGCTTCGTTTTAGCTCCTTTTTGAGAACCATCTTTTCCATCATAACATTTAGATTCCCAATTTAATAAAATGCCTTTGGAATCACTCAAATTGGAAATAAAACTTTTCTGAAAGAACTGGTCAAAGTTTGGGTCAACCGACATTGGAAAGAGTATATCGGAGGGGCTTTACCGATTTTGAGGCTTCCCATGGTTTTTAGGGCCTCTGAAAACCCTGGGCAAGTCAAAATTTCCATTTAAAAAGCCCTCCTAGGTGTTTTTCCAAAATTACACTTATTTACAAAAATGCCATTGGCCTTTTGGCAAATTTTTTGAATTACTCTGACCCCAATTTCTAGGTAACTCAAGGCTCAAATCCTCATTTTTTATTATTTAACATTTTATCTGAATTTTATTTAGCCTTGAATCACTTATCTCACTAATTATATATATATATATATATATGGGACTTACTTTTCAAAAAGTACTATTAAGGCAGCAGAATATGCCTTTGTTTCTGTGTTAGTTTTGTTTAAAGTTTTATCATACCCTGGCCCGAGCATTACACCCCTAGGGTGTATCGGGCCAATGAACACCTCTAGCTAAAAGAGCTTAATTCATTAAAATGGAAGCGTTTAGCTAGTTTTAATGTGAAATAGATGTTAGCCATGTATGGTGTTACACAAGCACTACTAGAACATGGTCATTTAGTAGCAACCTTTTAGTAGTAATTGGTTTAAACTAACACTAAATATTTGTGACAATTAAATAATTGTTAGTAAATAATTTCATTTTGTGATGGTTAAAGTCATTTAAAGGTAGTTAAACCACCTTTCTAAGTTCATAAATCATTTTTATGAATTCTAAAAAGTTTTATATACCTTACTAGATTCTCTACCCCCTATTATTTCTCTTATATATATATATATATATTATTTAACTATATTTTACTTACTATTTAATATAGTTACTTTAAATTTTGTTATTATTTTTGGAAGTGTATTATGACAAGGCTAGAGAGGAAAAAAAATGAAGTAATTGGTCAATTGCTAAAAAGAAGGAAGCAATAAAGAAGGGAGGAGATCTCTTCCACTGAGCATATGCCCCTATTATTTGTAACACCCGGTTTTCTAAAAATGATGGAAACGGGTCAAATATAAAAGAAAGTCTTCTAAAATGAATGAGTTGAGACCAAATAAAATTAGGACAAAATTTTAAATAATGGAAAATGAGGGTCCAAGGCTTAGGATGTCTAAAAACAGGCGCTGGAGTGGCTAAAGAAAATTTAATGAAATATAGTGGCATTTTCGTAATTTTAGGTACTTTTTAGAAAACTCAAAGGAGGGATCTTTAAATTAAAAAATTGAGTTTCTTAGAGGCCCTAAAAACTATAGGAAACTCTAGAATGATTCAAACCCCTCCAGTTTATATTTTAGAACATTCATTGACCTGAACTTTGACCCTTTCGTTTGGGAAGGTTTAAAATCTCATTTGAGTGATTTCAAAGGCAATTTATAGGTTAGAGGACCTAAATTTTATGATGAAAAAGATAGCTTTCAAAAAGGAGTAGAAATGAGCCTTGAGAGAAGAGACTAAGAATGAAGGACAAAATTGGCATTTTGAAAAGCTCTTAATGGATCCCTAGCTATATATAGGTGGCGCCTCACTCTTCTCCTCATTTTAGTTGACCTAGTTTCTGCCAAAAATAAAGGAAAACTCAGAAAGAAAGGGTGCACAAGAGGAGGGAAAAAAGGAAAAGAAAAAGCCTAGGAAAAAGGTAAAAAATCTTTGGTTTTTCAAGCTCCTTCTTTTAGCAAACTTATTCTCCTTTTTCTCCTTTGTTTTCCTTTGGTTTTGGTGTAAGATTTGGTCTTTTCCCATGGTTTTGGTGCATGATTTGGGACTGTTTTAAGTTATGTTAAGAGGGAGGAAGTTTAAAATTTCAAAGAGAAGTTATAGCAAAGAAGAGAGCTCTTGAAAATGCTATAGAATCAAGGTAATTTCATGGCTTTCCTTGCTTCCTTCTTCTTGTTCCTCTATAGGTGTTTTTTGGCCTCATATAGAACAACCAAGAGGGAGTAAATTCTGACCTAAACCAAGCATGAACCCTAGGCTTTTGAGGGTGAGAAACAAGTAGATATAAAGAAATTCCAAAAAGGAACATTAAAAAAATAAGTTTCTAAAACCTAGGGATTTTATTGCACCATGGTAGGTATGAAGCTTTCTAATGGTATTTTAGTTGTCTAAGAGTATATATGGGTTTTCGAGACACCTAGAAAGCCTCATATGTGCCATTTCCTTCAAGAGAAGATGCAAAATCCATAGGTGCCCAAAGGTGTACATGGTCTCAGCCTAGATAAGAAGAAGCACCTAGGGAGAGTTTTAAATTTTTCTAAGGGTAGAAAGGGACTAAATATGATGGAAGAACGTCAAAGGAAGCCTTGGAAAAAATTTAGAAGCCTTAGTTTGTGTGATGGAGGTATAGGCTCTATAATGAGACTTAAAGAAGCAACTTATATCTAGGCTATTGGGAATGAATTTGTGATGACATTAAAAGGTTTAAATAGAGTCAAGAGACCTAGAAAGAAGGAGAAAATGGAGCCAAAAGCATGGATTCTAGGAGTTGTTTCATTAGCTCTTGTATGGAACCATTATGTAGCTATGTGAGAAAGTAAGCTTTCATAGAATGTATATGATGCTAGAGCTTACTTCAATGATGTAATTGTGTCCCATTTGATGTGTTTAGGCCAAAGGAATCAAGTTTCACCTAGTTGTAAGCGTGTGGTCGAAAAGAGGGAGGAATCGCCAAAGGAAAAGTGTGTAAATCTTACTTTAAGGTAGCTCTCTAACCTTTCTCACATGCATAACTTGGTTGTTTTCTTGTCATTGAGTGCTTGCAAGTATGTTTGAGCCATGAGAAATGTTTTTAGCCAATGTTTACATATTATGGTACCATTATGTTTCTTGAAATGTGTTTATAATTGCATTATGGCTTGCATGGGTTTGGTTGTGCCAAAAGTCTCTTGAAAGTGGGTGAGGCAAATCTAAAAGTCCCAACAAAGTTGGGTGAAGCTAAACAAATACTCTTGAGAACTTATGCTTGCTATGTATGAGTTGATGTGCCAAGGAAAATGATTTATGTATGTTCACTAGTTGTTTAAATGTCATGCATGCATTCTTTGGTTTGTATATGCATCCATTATGTATATTTGAAAGGGTTAAGAGCTATTGAGTCCTTGAATCTCACTATTCCTCTACATATACCTAATCATGTTTAGGTGAGCTAAGTGGATAAAGAAATTGAGGCTAACAACCTTGACGATCAAGAATTTGTAAAAGGGTTATGAAACATAGGCATTTTGATGACATATTGATGTCAAACTATGTAACCATGAGATGTATACATGATGTAAACCATTGAACATGTTCTAATGTATGTATAAATGGTATGTGCATCAATGTGGGAGCTAGATGAATGAATATGTATGTTTGTGCCACTAAGGAGCTCTTATGTGATATGATATGCTTATGTATGATAGAAAGTGGCAAGGTAAGATTTCCATAATGATTTGGATCATTTGGCATGCTTTTATATGTTTTATTTGTGCTTTTGCACTTGCCTAAGTAGTTGTGGAAAGTCAAGAAGACCTTTTGGTGTCTTAAAATCTCACTTTGAACTTCAAATTGGACCATTTTGTGTGCTGAACCAAAGTCTAACCAAATGAGTGCATTTTTCCATGAAATTTGGCTAGCAAGTAGGCCTCCTTTATAGCTTTTCATAAAGTTAAAGAGTACTCAATTTGAAGCTCTAGAGAATTTATTATGATTTTTCAAAATTAGCCAAATTATGCAGAAATAGTATGGTTATTATTCATTTGGTCAGTTTGTTTCTCTGTATCACACATGGGACAAATGAGGCCCAATGCTCAAAAAATTTTGCAAGCATAAACTAGATATCATAATTTTTCCATAGATACTAAGATTAGCTGATTTAGAGCTCTGTAGAGGGAGAAATGAATTTTTGAAGTTACATGATAGTAACAGTAATGTAGCCTAACCCAAGTTATTATTTCATCAATTTTCATGGGCTAAAGCCCATGGCATTAGTTTGAAACTATTTTTAGTCTTTAGAGAACATCCACAACTTTCCATAATGATATGGTTTGCTTCATTTTAATTTTTCTCGAATTAGTTATGAATTTGTGAAATTTATATCAAAATTCTAGAAAATGAACCCGAGAGCAAAACCTTGATTTTGTGGGATATGGCTTAAAACCCGAGGTTCTTAAGATGTTTAGTAATGTTTATAACTTGTTTGGATGTGTTATGATAGAAAATAATGTGAATGAGTGCACATGGTCCATAGAGCATAAAATGAAGTAATGAAACCTTACATAACACAATTAAATTCCATTAAATATTCATTATTTTTTATGTAAAGTGTATGCTCCCTTACATTTGTGCTCCAATATATATGAAATACATTGAGATAGACAATGGGACCATTGTGTAAGTGTTGAGAGGCTAAGGTATTACACTACTCACATTAACTTTAACCTTAAATGTAGGTCTTGGACAAGGTTTATAACATGAAGATCCTGCATTCATCTTTGTTAAAAGGGAGGAAGATTGTCCAAGAACTTTAGTTTAAATGGCACTTATTGTAACATCCTGAATTAATAATTAATTTACATATCATTAGTCCTAAAATAATAATTAAAATAAAATTAATTAATCAATTAATTAATAAATAAATTATTGAGGCATGTTTAAGAGTTGTGAATTATTTTGTTTTATTATTAGGAATATTTATTTTATGGTTTTATATATATAGGCATTAATTTAGTACTAAGAGTAGATGATTGGGAACTTATATTATTAATGGATATTTAAAGATTTAGTCAGTAAATGATATTTATATAATTAGAAAATATTAGAAAAATATATTATTTAGTGAAATTTTGGACTTTTATTCAGTAGGCCAATTTATTTCAGTATCGTACATTTAAAAGATGAAAAGAAAAGGATAAAGGTTCAAATAGTTACACCTAGCCCACATAATATAAATGAAAATAGAAAAGCCCAATATTTGTCATGCCCTTAAGGAATGTACAAATATTTCATACCATATTCTTATCATAATGACAATTTCTCATGTTGATATTTTTGGCAACGAAATTTACCATTATTAAAGCCTCAAAACTTTAATTGTGCACAAAATAAATATTTTCATCATAGAAATTCTCAAATATTTTCATCATAAAAATTCTCAAATTCATGCCAAACAAGTTTTTTAGACTCAAAATATCATAAAAAGAACCTCAAATTTCGGGTCTTGCTTCGTACATATAATTTCACAATTTTGACACATAATATGCATCGAACTTTGAAAAATTATAACTTAAGATACATAACTCTAGTTTGTACAAACTCAGTGACTAAGGAAAGCTTATAATGAGAGTGATCTATTGTAAAAATTTTAGGTCAAAATAAGCTTATTTGGTCCTACACAACCCACAAAAATAGTGATTGAACCAAGTGAACATATTAAACCAAAAAAACTGCCTAATTCGACTAATTTAAAAAATTTATGATAAACTTTATAAAGCTTTAAAAATTATATTTTTTAGCTCTGTAAAAAGTTCTAGATGATCTCTAAATGCCCACCAAATTTCACTTCAAAATTTGTCTATTTGGTCAGAATTTGGCTTAAGGATATTTTAAGGCTAAAAAAGTATCAAGTTTGGTCCCAAATGGTTCATTTTAACCCTTATCATCCTATGTCACAATTTAGGCAAATTTTAAATAAATGAAGCATATATGGCTGGTCTAACATGTCTCAAAAGCTATGCAACTCAAAATCATACTCCTGCTTGCCATTATACATATGCAAATTCAAGAACTCATATGGTCAAATTTCATAATATCACATATTTACATCCAAAAATGGTTTATACATCATAATCTCATACTTTTGGATGTTAGGAATGGTTACATCTCATAAAGTATATATACATCAATATGTAGGCAAAGATATACATAAAAACTTAAACTAATGTCAAAAGGATGCTTCTCATGCTCTTTGCTCATCATCTTTACTTTTTTGAGAATTATCTAGACATGATTAGGGAAAATATGGAGAAGAATGAGATTTAAAGAATCTCAATTGCTCATTCATTATTCAAGCACACATATATGGCATATTCAAGGTCAAAGAGAGCAATTATGTATATGACACCATTAAGTATCACTCATAATCATGTAATAGGAATCACGTGGCTCTATTAAGGGTAAGAACACATTTTAGGGATTTTTGGTCTATCCTCATCCCATAATTAGGGACTTTTGGTTTAACCTCACCCTTTTTTAGGGACTTTTGACTTAGCTTTACTCATATTTAAGACTTTTGGCTTCATTTTACCTAATTCAAAGGACTTTTTGTAACACTATCATACTATAACTCATTTCATGCCATTTCTAGGTTCTATTCTATGAAGCATATGAGTTTCCAAGAAAAAGACATTAAAATATTATATTTTCATGTATTGCGTAACGGATAAATTTTTCATCTAGCATTCCATGGACCAAGGGAACTCATTAAACTCATTCTCATATTTAATTACACTAATACAATTCAAAACCACTCAAGAAAGTGGCTTGGAACTCATACAAGTGGATGAAACACACCAATTTCCATGAATTAGCCATGGTCAGATTTTCAGTTTTTCTATCACAACTTCAAAAATTCATAATTAAATATGCAAAAATTGAAATCTAACAAACTTTACATTCTAGAAATCTCTAGATGTCTACCCCATGGTAAAAATAATTTCAGCTCATGAAACATTAAGGATAAAATGTTTGACATTCAAAAAGCCACTGAGTCTGTGCTGCCTAGGCCATTGGTTCAGATTACTGGTATAAAGTTTCAAAATTCATAACTAATTCTAAAAAAATTGAAATTACACAAATTTGATCATTCTAGAAATATAAAGATGTTAAATTTATTGTAAAAATAATTTCATAATGAAACAGATACTTTTAGCCATTGGAAATCTATAAAAGAGTAATTGGACTCATGGGGTGCTACTACTACTAATAGCAAATTTCAAAAATTCATAACTCTTTGCTCAGACCTCCAAATAAGGTGATCTTAGTGGCCACAGAAAGCTTATGACCTCTAGTTTATTTTTGTAAAATTTCATAAGTATTAGACACCTTTTACCTATTAGATGACACAGAACACAAATCTAATAGTGTGAACAATGCACATACTAGAACCAATTGAAAATCCCAACTTTGAAAATTCATAACTAATTCTGTAGAGCTCTGTTTTTACTCCACTTTAGCTTCCCAAAAAGATATCAATAATCTCTACATATCTACCAAATTTCATGGAGAAATTCCTTCATTTGCTTTGAATGTGCTATAGGGTGCCATTTGGGTCATTTAGATGCATTTTAGTGGTGCAAAAGTGTGCAAAATGGCTCATAAGGTTCTTGTGGCCACTTGGGCACGTGGGAATGGCCCAAAAAGACTCCTAACTTGTCTTAAAGGTGTAGAAACTCAAAACACAAAATCTCATCCTCCATCCTCAAGTCATATGTAAAGAGATACATGTGGGAAATAGCCATCTAATTCCCAAAAATTGCATCACTACTCATTTATCATTAATTGTCATATATATATATATATATATATATATATATATATCATCTATTAGGATATTTACACATGTTTCATTCATTGTACATCCATTCTATCAAAATTTTACATCATTTTCCACTTCTTTGATTATGACATAAGCAAAAGCAAGCACTTTAGAGCCAAAGCTTTATCTTCCCCCTTGGTAACTTCCATTTCCTTGTTCATTGGCTCCACCTAGCATATTAAGATATTGGAGAGGAGGGAGTAAGATTCAAAGAATCCTAATAGCTTATCTCCCATTGAATCATGCATAAAGAATGTAATACAAGCGTTAAAATGCATGCATGGCATACTAACATTTGAAATAGTTAAAGATGCATTCTTGGCATTTACACAAGGCACACATAGCATACTTAGTTTTACCAAATGAATGGATTAGCCTCTCCCACTTTCTTCAAGGTTCTTGGACTTGCCTCACCCTTTTTCTCAAAGGCTTTGAACTAAGCCTTGCTCTTGGGAGACTTTCTCTTGGTCTCAACCACTTTTAAGGGCTTTTGGCTCATCCTCATCGAAAATAGAAGGTTCTTGGTCTCTCTACATTTAAGCAAACTAATGCAAACATTCTAGGCATCATTTGAATACATAATGCAATACTATGGTTCCATGGAACATAGGCATCATACTAAAATACAATTTATAGCTTAAAATACATATACACACATTCAAAAATAATGTAGACATTCATTCATGCATGAGAGAAAAGAGAGAGAGCTACCTTTGCCATACAAGCATACTTTTTCTTTGAATTTCCCTTCCTTCTTCTCGGCCTAACCAAAAGCTTAAGGAGCATTAACTTCTCTTGGTCTAAATACACCAAAAGAAACATGAATTACTCATGGGAACAAGCCTTGGCATTATACACACTTTACATGATGTTACTTTGGTCTATAGCCCCATTATGCTTCCATAAGGAACTTAATGAAGCAACTACAAGAATTCATGATCTTGGCTCCTTTCTTTCCTTCAATCTATGATTCTTGACTCTATTTAGACTCCTTAGAGTCATCACATAGTTATTTTAAGGACCCTAGCTAGGAATTGCTTCATTATGCTACATTATGGAGCCTACACTTCCATCTCACTATCTATGGCTTCTAAAAATTTTTCAAAGCTTCCTCTCATTCTGTTCCATCATACATGACTCAAAAATAAGTTTGGAACAAATTAAAACTTTGCCTTGGTACTCTTTCTAGCCTAGGCCGAAGCCATGCTCCATATGAATACCAAGTGGGTTTGCTTCCTTTTCTTGATGGAAGATGTATATAAAAAGCTTCTTAGGGACCCTAAGAACTTATATAAGTTCTTAAACAATTGAAAATGCTACTAAGAAGCTTCACACAAATCATAATACAACACACTTCCTAAATATCCATATCTTACATTCTAATGCATTTCAATTCATTTCACTTGCCTAATCTTGTTCCTCTCCCATCCAAACCTTTAGTTTACTCATGTTTTAGTCTTAATTGCCAATCCTTCAATAATTCCCTAGAATGGCTAAATAAATGGGGAGAAGAAAAACAAAGAAAGAGCATGTATTTCAAGTGGTAACTTACCTTGTTAGGTTCCTTGTTCTTTGGACGCCATACCAGACCTATTAGAGCTACTAGAAGTCAGTGGCAGAATGAGGAAGAAGGGGCGTGCCACTTTTAAAAAGAAGAAAAGGGATTTTTGTAACTTTTCACCTTATTTATGCTTTTGCCATTGTACTTTGACCAAGCCGTTTGAACTTGTTTTAGATCCTTTTTGAGAACTGTCTTTTCCATTATAAAATTTAGGTTTTGTAATTTATAAAATGCTTTTGGAATCACTCAATTTGGATTTAAAACCATTTCAAACTATTTGGTCAAAGTTTTGGTTAACCAACAGCCGAAATAGCTCACCAGAAGGGTTTCAACTGTCCTGAGGGTTCAAATGGTTTTCAGGGCCCCTGAGAATCCCAGAAAGCTCAAATTTTCCATTTACAAAGCCCTCATATGAGTTTTCCAAAAGTTGCCCATATTTACAAAAATACCATTAGCCTTTCGATAAATTTTTTGAATCACTCAGGCCCTGGTTTCTTAGCCACTCAAGGCTCAAATCCTCATTTTCTATTATTTAGAATTTTATCCTAATTTTAATTTGCCATAATTCCTTTTATTTTGGGGACTTCTTTTTATATCTGGCTTATTTCTGACGTTTACGAAAAAACCAAACATCACGTTTCTGATGTTTATGGAGGGACCAGATGTTACACTTTTAGCACAATCTCACCCATTCAAGAGTTAAATCAATTCCAAATGTAATCAAATGTCATGCAATTGCATATGATCATCAATCAATTAATAACATACATAATTAGCAAGTAAGACATACAAGCTACCCAAGACCAATTAAGCAATCAACATACATATGCAAGAATAGATGAGGAGCTACCTCTATGAAAGAATTCAATTTAGTTTCCCTTTGGTTCTTGGCTTGGTTTCTCGGCCTCACACCTACACTTGAAGGGGATTTCACTTGCTTGCCAAGACACACCAAATAAAATACAAAATTATCAATGGAACCATACTTAGACTCATTAAGCCTTATACAACTTAATTAGAACTTTAAGCTTCCATATGGTTCACTTAAGTGGCATAATAAAGCAATCCTTGTAAACCAATATGTTGGCTCCAAGATCTCATTTAATATGTGTTATATGACTTCATTAAAACTGATTGGAGTCATCACAAACTCAATTCTAGGGGCCTACTGCCAAGTTGCTTCTTTATGCATCATAGAATCCTAAATTTTCACCTTTCAAAATAAGACTTCTAAATTCAAACCAATGGTTCTTTTAGTGTTTATAATTTACATCTAGACTATTTATAATGTTAAAATAAAAAAAAAAACTCTCCCTAGGTATCATAAATGAGTCTTGACCTAGACTAGCTTGAAGAATGGCCTCCATGGTGTTTTACTCATTTCTCTTGGGCAATTGACACCTATGAAGCTTTCTTAGCCTTTTCTTAACTCAATTATACTCTTACATGGTGTGCAATATCATTTAAGGCTTCATACTCCTCAAGGTGTAATCATAACCTTAGGCTCCAATTCTTGCAACCTATGGCTTTCCATTTGTTTCTTTTGGTTCCATATTAATCTCTATACAACAAAACCCCATTTTCCATCAAGTTTAAGCCAAAATCAAACTCCCTCTTAGCTGCCTTTGGTTTGGTCAAATTAAAGAAGAGCAAGAACACTAAGGAAAAGCAAGTTTTTAACATGGCACCATACCTTGTTTGAAACCTTTTCTAATGAGGATTTTTATGGTGCAATTGGTTGCTTCGAAGTCTTTCCTTCCCTTAAGTGGTTAGCCATCAAACTCATCTTTTCAAGAAGCCAAGACCACCATTAGAAAGAGCAAGAAGAGGAGAACAAGGTTTCTAACAAAAAGAACATGAAAATATGCAAGTTTCCATACCTTTCTTGGCCTTTCCTACCCTTCCTTCTCCTTTCTCTTTAAGCAACTTTAAGAGCTAGTTTAGAGGTGTTCTAGGTTGATTATAGGGTTGGGGGGACAAGGCTAGACATATTTAAAAGGAAAAGGGAGGTTTTAAAATAATTACAAAGATTCCATTATACCCATCCACTTCCATTCCTCGATTTGAGTAATTTTGAATACTTTTTTAGAACCATCTTATCCATCATAAATTTAGGTCCTCTAGTTTATTAAAAATATTTTGTTTCAAATTAATGGAATTTAGAACAATCTGAACTAATCCTGTTAAAGTTTATGTCAACCAACGACCTAAATTGCATACTGGAAGGGTTTAACCATTCTGATAGTTCTTATGATTTTTTGAGCCTCTAAAAATCTTAATGAGCTCAGCTTCATCATTTAGAACCTCCTCCTTGAAGTTTCTCAAAAGTTGTCCAAAATTATGATTTTGCCACTGTTATATTAGTTTATTCCATTTAGCTATTTTGACTTTGATTTTGGACCATCCTTGGTTTTCTAACCTCATTTTTAGATGTTCTATTAGCATTCTAGCTTTACTTTGCCTCAATTCATTTTACTTCATGGTTCTCTCTCATTAACCATACAATTCAATTTTAGTTTCTCTTAATTCATACTGCCCTTCTCTAGGCCCATGACCCCATTTAAATAATTTTTTTCACTCTTTAAAAACTATTTTGAATTTTTAATTCATAGGATATTACAATATTAGAATCATAATTTCTATTTATTAAATAGCAAAATGTAACTCTTTTAATAAACTATTATTACCTTAGGTGAATTTGGATAAATATTAACCATTACTTATATCCAAGATCCAAGCCCATGCTCAATTACATTAAAATTACCTTGTTCATCAAATCAAAATTCTCCCTCACACTCTTCTCATCAAAACTGACCACATATAGCTTGGAGGACTTCATTTTCATCTTCTTCACTTGCAAGTTCCATTTGATGCATTAGTTTGAGGATTTAGCCAAAGTATACGAAGAGAAAAACATTCTTCTCTTTCTTAGCTTCAATTTGAATTAATCAGAATTTAAAATAAATGATATAAATCTTAAGATTTGACAATTGGGTATTTTAGGGAAATTAATAATTGATATAGAATTGATCAATTAAAGTGTAATTAAGCTTTTAGCAATGCAAGAGGGATGGTTAGTGTATTGACTAGATATTAATTATTATTAGTTTCAATAATTGCACACTAAATGTTTGATGAAAAGCCTCAATGGGAAAGTTGAATTTTTCTAGGAGGGGAATTTGGGTAAGTTTACAATCCCATGATTATTTATATTTATATTTATTGTTACTAAATTGATTTGTAAGCTTAATTCATTGTGTTTGTATGAAATGTGGAAGACAAAGTATTAAATCAAGTATGGTGAGTCGTGATTTGGTGCTTAAGGTGCAATTGGACTAATTAAAGTAAAACTTCTACTTTATCTATTGTCAATTGCTAGATTATATTAGGTTTAAGTTGCATATTTGGTAGTTGTTGAGCTACCTAGGTTTTTTATATGATACCTAGTTGAAAATTTGACTTTTGTTAAAAGTGTATTTTAGGTAAATTTAGGACTTCATAATTCTTAATTTATATAATTAACTTATATAAGTTAATTATAGTGGTCTAATTCTTTCTTTTGGTTAGAGTAATTAAAGACAAAGTGTGAATCTAAGTGAAGGTGTGAAGTGTTGTACTTGTTGGGTGCTTGTAGACTATTGACTATTGTGGTAAGCAAATAAAATTAGATGGATTTGATTGATTAGAATATACTATGTTGTGGATATGTAGTTTTGAATGCATTTATTAATATATTGTAGATTTTTGACTTAATTAGTGGAGGCTATGCTTGGAAGTAAGGCTTGTGAACTTTTTTAAGGTAGGTAGTGTCCATAAATATAATTCTTTTGTATTTCTTTTATGTTATAATATTGTTTTATGCAAAGTTAATCTATTTTTCAAGTATTTGAGAAAGTTGAATTATTTAATGGTGTTGTGACTTATATTGAGAAATGATGAATTATGTACTTATATTATGAGATTGAAATATTTTTGTACTAGAGTCATTGATTATTAGAAATGAAGAATAAATGATTCAAGTTCACTTGATTTTTTGAGATGAATTGATTTTGAAATTCTTATAATATTCTCAAAACATATGCTCATTTGTTGTCTTTGAGATGGAAACTTGTGGCTGATAACTTAAGGATGAATATTTACTTGATGACTGTAACACCATAATTTCTTAGCTCATTTCATGCTATCTTTAGGCCTTATATCAAGCAATTCACAAAGAGGCAAGGAAAAATAGCATTAAATAATATATTTCTTAGCATTACGTCGCGTATAAAATTTTTTTTAGGAGTCCCGTGGGCCATATGGACTCATGTATCACATTCTCATATTTAATTACATAAATATAACTCATTTATATCATCAAAGGTGGCTTACAGCTCGTGGAAAGCAAAGGGAAGCATAAAATACATATATGCATTTTCGGCTAGAATTTTCCCTATTCTGTCACAAACTTTGAACAATCATAACTAATTCAAAAAAAAATTGAAATAATGTATTCTTGGCCATTCTAGAAAGCCACATATGTCTACTTTATGCTAAAAATATTTCCAAATCATGAAACACCACACAAAAGGCGTTTGATATTAAAAAAAGTTCAGAGGTCAGGCTATCCACTAGTACTATCACAGAATTCTGTAGCAAACTTTAAAAATGTTCAATTAATTCCACAAAAATCTAATCTATGTAAATATACCAATCTGAAAATCTATAGATGTTAGCTAGAGGGAAAAAAAATTCTAGATCATTTCAGATACACCTAAAGCTCGAAACTTAATCAAACAATACCTAAGATCAGTTGGGGCGCCTAGTACTGGACAGAATCTTTAAAAATTCATATCTCCCTCTCTAGACATCCAAATGGGGTGCTTCTAGTTGGCAAATCACTGGAATGTCTAGTTTCTCAATATAAAATTTCGTAGCAATTGGATATCATTTAAGTCCTGTGTGACAGAAATCATTTTCGGATCAAGTGAATAGTGCATCAGACCAAAATCAAAATTTTTGCCAACTTTGAAAATTCATCAAATATTCTTTAGACCTTCAAAAATTCTATTCTTTAGCTTCTCAAAAAGCTCTCAATAAGTTCTATTTGCATGCCAAATCTCAAATCAAGAAGAGCTCATTTGGACAAAAAGTGACCTAGGGATCTATCATGGTCAATTTTGGCTCCATATAAGGTACCAAATGGTCCAAAGGGTTTTCCTTGGTGTTTGGAACCTCTTGGGCAAGTCTAAAAGCATGATTATGACTTGTATGAACTGCCCAAATGGTTCCAAACCCCATGCATCTCAATTTGGCCATTCCACTTCCACTTATAAACCAATGCTTCAAACTTTCACGAAGCAAAATTTGCTATTACATACTCAATATACATTCTAAGGGTCACATAACATAATCTCTTATTTATACATGACATATTATCATAATTATATATGCTTATAAGGTCATTTGTCATATACAACAATAGATTACACATTTGCCACTTTGATGGCCGTAAAGAAGCCATCCTATGCATTTCAATGTCATGCTCTCATCTCTCAAGTGATTGGCTCCCATCTCCTTGCTATCTTGATCCACCTAGCATGTTAGAACATTGGAGAGGAGGGGATGAGATTCAAAGAATCCCAATAGCTCATCTCTCATTCAATCATACATAAAGCATGTAAAATAAGTCTTACAAATGCATGCATAGGCATATTAACATGTGCAAGCATTCAAAAAGCATTTTCAACATTTGAACAAGTTATACATAGCATACAAAGGCTTGCTAAGCAAGTGGATTGACCTCACTCATTTACTTGTGGATTCCTCACCCATTTACTTGTGGATTTTAGACTTACCTCACCTCTTCTTTAAGAGGTTCTTGGACTCAACCTTATTCTTGGGAGTCAACCTCACTTTTAGGAGACTTTTTACTTTATCTTAACCAATCTTAAGGGTTCTTGGCTCATCCTTACCATGGTTAAAGGTTCTTGGCCTCACCATGCTCAAGCAAACCAAAACAAACATCATAAACCTCATTTAGAAACATAATACATCATC
Organism: Erythrophleum fordii; assembly: GCA_032878935.1. Classification (NCBI taxonomy): domain Eukaryota; kingdom Viridiplantae; phylum Streptophyta; class Magnoliopsida; order Fabales; family Fabaceae; genus Erythrophleum; species Erythrophleum fordii. Next base: position 20,425,275 of record JAVQMF010000054.1, on the reverse strand, counting down.
ATGGTACCATGGAGTAAAACCTTATACTTGAACATTTTTCATAGCTTGAAATACACATACACACATTCAAAGACAAGTAAAGCAAACAACCATGCATAATAGAAGGTGGAGAGAGCTACCTTGCTAGCATTTGTATACTTTTCCTTAAGCTTTGAATCCTCTCCCTTGACCTCACACACCCAAGGAGGTGGAGATCATTCCTTTTGGCCTAGACACATCATATGGAAACTAATTATACACTTAGAGTAAAGTCTAAGGCCACACAACTTGCTTAAACTCTAACTTGACCTATAAACCCCTTTATGGTACCAAAATGCACCTAATGAAGCAACATCCCTAAAATAAATTCTAGGCTCCATTCTTTCCTTTCAAATGTGATTCTTGACTCCTTTTAAACCTCTTGGAGTCATCATACAATTAGAATAAAGAGCCTAACTGCATATTGATTCTTTAGGTCATATTATGGAACATAAGGCACCAACTCACTTTCTATGGTTTCTAAATTTTTTCCAAGGCCTCCCCTCATCTTCATTCATCATATATGACTCAAAAATGGGTTTAGAAAAATTTAAAACTATCCTAGCTATATAAACCCCTTTAGGCCGAGGCTATGAAAGACTTTGGCTTCCATGGAGTTTGCTTTGTTTTATTGATGGAGGAAGTACATGGGGAGACTTCTAGGGATCTTTGGAACTCATTCAAATACTTATTTAAGCATAGGAATTAAGAGATCAAATCAGATTTTATAAGGAACACTTGAAACCCTAGAAATTGCATCTTAAAATTTCATGGTTTTTTGTTAATTCTTTTTGCATATTCTTAATCTCCACACCCTTTTTCTTAAGAATCACCCTGGTTATGCCTAAAAATCAAACCCTCCTAGGGTTTCTTAAGTAGGGCAAAATGGTGGAGGAAGAGGAGCAAGGGGTAGCAACCATGGAAGAAGAAGTTACCTTATTTTTTTGCTTTTTCTCACCTGAATTTGTCTTTTTTGGGCTCTTCTCTTCAAATCCGAATTTTTCCCTTAATTTATCCCTTAAAATAGATTTATAAACTTCATTATAAATAAAGGAAACAAAGGGGAATGGAGGAGAAAAGGTTTGGATGGAAGAAAGCATGAAAAATCATGAAAATCCATACCTTTCTATTTTGTTTTCTTCCTTCCTTCCTTCATCCTCCTCTTGGTGTGCCTCATCCTAGGGCTTTTTTTTTTTTTTTCTAGTTTAGGCAGAAACATATGAGGCTAAGTGAAGAGGAAGATGGAGTGCCTCATATATATAGGTGGGAGAAAGAAACACTTTTAAAAAATTTTTATTTTGCCTTTCGTTCTTGGAATTTTTGTTTCTACTTCATTTTAGTTCTTTTTTGAGAAACATCTTTTCCATTATAAAATTTAGGTTCCCAATTTAGTAAAATGCCTTTGGAATCACTCAAATTAGAGCTAAAATCTTCCCGAACGAATCTGTTAAAATTAGGGTATACTGACATTGGAAAACGTCCACCAGAGGGGTTTTAGTTGTCCCAAGCCTTTCCATGGTTTTCAGTGCCTCTGAGAACCCTGGGGAATTCAAAAATTTCATTTAAAAAGCCTTCCTATGAGAATTCCAAAATTTGCTTAAAATTACGAAAATGCCATTACATTTCGTAAGTTTTTCGTAAGAAATTGTTTCTTCATTATAGCTCTGTTTTTCTTTCTGTCTGAGCCTAGAATTCTATTTTTAGGAGTCTAGAATGCTCCCTAAATTTTTTGGGACCTTACTTAATTCATTTCAAGGGACTTCTTTTTGTATCCAGTGAATTTCGTTCGTTTACAAAGAAACTGTATGTTACATTTCTCACGTCTTCTCTTGTTTTCAAAAAATCGAATGTTATAATGACTATGATTATGCTTATGAGATTGGATTTGATATTGTTGAATATTGGGGCAATGGACCAGGTCACTGGGTAAGGTAATCACTCTTGTACTCTAGCGAGTGATCACTATTAGCTTAGGGCCAGGCTTAAGATCACAAATTTTATTTAGTGTGAGACTGAAGAGTGAATAGCAATGTTTTTAAAACTAGATCAATTATTGAATTGGTGAAGCCACTAGTTCATGATTCATTGGTTCAATCGTAGTTAAACAGTGGTCGAACTAGTGATATATATTAAAAATTTAAGATAATAAATAATAATAAATAAATATTAATAAATTTTGAAATATGTTATAACCAATTATAGATAAAAACAAATCAAACATAACATAATATTTAATATTTAATATTTAATATTTAATTTGTTTAAAGTATATTTATATAATTTTAATAAAAATTATATAAATTTTAGTTTTGTTTCACATCTATTATGTTAAAATTTTACAATTATAAATAACATAATGATAATAGTTCAAGGAAAAAAATATTTTTTTGTTAAAATAAAACCATAATAAAGGTTATATATTAAATATTGTACATTATAATTGAAGGTGCTTTCTAGCTTAGTGAAAGAGGCATGCAAAACATGCTGAAGGGTCACTGTTTCAAGCCATAACGTTGTAAGTTTTGCTAATAAAAAAATTCAGACTAGTTCAACTGGTGATTAGTTTTCCCGATTCTCACCAATTCTTGACTAGTTTCATCGGTTCTTAATCAATTCTGAGCCTCTTTGATTTTAATGGCTAACTAGACCATCAGCTTATTCCCTATCCAACTGGTTGAACTAGCCAGTTTGGTCTGATTTTCAAAACAGTGGTGAATAGTATAGTTAGCTCATACTGTGAATACTACTAGATGGAAAGCAGTGGTTGTGATAGTGAAATCCCACTTGTGAGTATCGCCGAGCATATAGTTTTCTAAAGTAAAGTTTATTTGAGAATTTGGTTCGTATCAAATTTTAATATCTTTTATTAATGATAATGGAAATGGTTCTTTTAGAAATTGTGATTAATATAGCTTATGAATATTTCAAAAAGGCATCCTTTTGACATGCTTTGTTTTACCTCTCTTATCTATCTTTATTTAAAGTAAAAGAATTATATTTATGGCTAAGAATGCAATTTTAGAACTCACTAACTATTAGAACATCATCTCACATTTTGTTAATGATATTTCCAGGATGAAGAGTTGTGATTGGCAAGGAGAAGCCACACAATGAGTACCTTAGTTAGATTAGTCTAGTAAAAGTTATAGTAGAATTCTTGATATAATAAGAGATTATGATACTTGAGATGGTTTGTAGAATTGTCTACATTTTCAAATGAGTTTTATTTTCAAATGTTTTTGGATGATTTTATATTTTACATAGAATATATGTTAGAGTTACAATATGAATTGTTCATTTTAGCTTTGATAGTTGATAGATAGAGATTATATTATTAGACATGGTATTATTTTACATATGGAAGTTCTAGGTTTACACTTATCTTGGATATAAATGCCATGGTCTTGAGCTACTTAGTCAGTCATGGAGTTAGATTATGTAGCATTAAAGAAATTAAAGTTTGAAGGAACATCAAGTCCAACCATTATATTTACAGGTGATGACTTATAGGGAATTGATATTGACCACAACAATCACATGGTCATCACAATTGTAGTTCTTAATTGTGTAGTCACGTGAATATTGGTATTAAAGGAGTTTGGTTGACACATTAAAGTATGATGCCATAAAGAAGCTTAACTTGTTTAATAATGGTTTAAAACCTTTTTTTAGGGTTGTTGCAAACCAAGTTGATGATTAGACAAAGACTGACTTTGAGTGGTTAACAAAATGTTAAGGATTTGGAGTTGGATTTTAAGTCATGTCATCTCCATAAGCATATAATGCCATTATAAGTAGACCTTACCACAATTAGGCATGAGTAGTTGTTTCTATTGCTCACTTTTTAAAAAGATATCTTGAGGTCCAAGTGGACTAAAGAATGGCTTAGATCTACTATGTGGCATGTATGGCCTCCAATGCCATAGCATAGTATAATAGCACATAATTTATGTGTCAAAGTACTTATAACATCTATTTTCATATTTCCAACTCTTTTAACAATGGAAAATACTGATATTGAATGTGCAAATACTTTTATTTGACTTAAATGCACCATTTGAATTTACCAATCTCAAAATTCAACCTTAATCTATTTGCTTAACCATCAACATCATAAAAAGAAGCAAGGAATTCAGGTTTAGGCTATGCATCACAAGTTAGTACAATTTCTTCAATCCACGCATATCTATAATTTTATCACTAACTTAAAAAATTCATATCTTGAGTTGGAAAGCTCCAAATTAGGCAACTAAGGACTTTTTGGAAAGATTATGGCATGAACTACATGTTGTAAAAATTTCAAATCAAAACAATTTTGTTTAGGCTACAAAAATCTAATGGAATAATAACACTATCAGGATTTCATGCATATGCAGACTTAAAATTTTGAGCATGCATATCTTGAGCTACACAACTCCAAATTAAGTGATCTTAGTAGCTATAGAAAGTTTATAATGCCAACTATATGCTTGTAACATTTCATGAGAATTGAAGTTTGTTTCGCCCCTCAAATATCTAAAAACCAAAATTAACCAAATAAATAGTGCATAGGCAAATTTGCATAATTTAACTAATTTTGAAAAATTATAAGATTTTCTACAGAGCTCCAAAAATTGTGTTCTTTAGCATTGTGAAATTTTCTAAATGAGATTTAAATGCTTGCCAAATTTAATGCCAAAATTTGTTCATTTAGTTTAGTTTTGGTGTAGGGGTAGTTTATGGCTCAAAATGGCACCCATGTAGCACCAAATGATTCAAAATGACTTTCCCTAATGTAAGTGACCATTTGAGCACGTCCAAAACATGAAACACAACATGTAAGACCATCTCATAAGGTTCCAAACACATGCAACTCAAAATGACCTATCCTCTTGGCAATATATTCACACTTTTCATAGCATTTACACGGTCAATTTACACAGTTTAGTATATAAGCAACCACCATTGGTATTTATATCATAATTATATACTTCTACATATGAACGAATATTTACATCACAAAAATAACTTGTACAATCATTCTTGTGCACTAAATTACATAAATTCCTAAACCATTAACAAAGTAGCACCATTTATGCTTGTTGGCTCCCATCCATGAATTCTTGAGATTTTCCTAGACATAATTAGAAATAATATAGGGGAGAATGAGATTTTAAGAATTCCAATAGCTCATTTACCCTTCAAGCACCCTTATATGTCATGTTATCATATCAAAGAAAGCAAGCATATATCATATGCATTCCAATCTCAAGCATAATCATAATTATAAAATCATATGGATCCATAAGAATCAAAATCAAGCTCTAAGGACTTTTAGTTTATTTTCACCCAAGTATATGAGACTTTTGGATTTGCCTCATCTATTTTAGGAACTTTTAACTTAGGCTCACTCATTCGTTGAGACTTTTAGCCTTGTCTCACCCTTGTCTAGGGACTTTTTGTACAACCTCACCCATTAAAAGCCATTCACATTTTATATGCATTCTAAGAGACATAATGATATCACACCATCAAACCAATAGTAATAGGTATGTTTGTGATTCAAAAACATAGACAAGCTTTCAATGACAATCAAATAACCAAGATAAGTATATAAGAATGGATGAAGAGCTACCTCTCTCAAAAAACACAAAATTCTTCTCTTGGTTTCTAATTCCTTACCTTGGCCTCACAAACACACTTAAAAAGGAGCTTGATTTGTTTAAATAGGATACAAATGCATCAATGGAACCATCTCAAGTCTCACATAAGCCTTACATGAGTAAATTTTAGCTTATGGCATCCATATGGTCCCATTTAGTAGTATAATGAAGCAAATCATATAATTCATCATTTTGACTCTAATTTCTCCCTCAATCTAATTCACATAACTCCATTTAAACTCATTAGAGTCATCACAAATTTAAATCAAGGGCCCTAACACTAAGTTTCTACTTTGTGCATAATTGAACCCTAAACTTTTAACTTTAAACATATGATTCCTAAATTTAAACCAATAGTTTCTTTGGTGTTTATAATTTATATGTAGACTATTTCTATCCTTAGAATCATAGAAAACTCTTCCTAGGTGCATTTAATAGAGCTTGGCTGAGACATAGGTTTATGGAAGCATCTATGGAGTTTTACTTGCTTTTCTAGGGAATTTACCACATAAATGAGTTCATTAGCCTCTTGTTAACCTAATCATACTCTTTCATAGTCTAAAATATCATTTTAAACCTTCAAGTTTCCCTAGGTACAATCAAAACCCTAATTTTCATAACTTGTTATCTATAACTTTTGTAACACCAATCATTTTAAAAGCCTAAAACTAAGTAGATTACAAAAGGAAGTCCTTTAAATGGAATGATTACAGGCTAAATAAAATTAAAGCAATAATCTTGACATCTAAAAATGGGGATACAAGGTCAAAGGTGCCCAAAAACTAAAGCTAGAATAGTTAAACAAAATTAAAAGAAAAGGCAGTGGTATTTTTAATAATTTTAGGTAACTTTTAGAAAACTCAAAGAAGGGATCTTAAATGGGAAAATTGAGTTTCTTGAGGGGTTTTCAAAAGCCCTAAAAACTATAAGAATTTCTAGAATGGTTAAAACCCTTACGGTTTATAATTTAGAATGTCAGTTGACTAAAACTTTGACTGATTTGTTTGGGAAGGTTTTAAATCCAATTTGGGTGAAACCAAAGGCATTTTATGAATCAGAGGACCTAAATTTCATAATGGACAAGATGATTCTCGAAAAGGAGTTGAAATAGACCCAAATGGAAAGAATTAAGAAAAGGGGAAAAAGGATAATTTTGAAAGTGTCTTAAACTAGCCTAAGCCTTTATATACCACATTCCACCTCCTTTTCCTCTCTTAACTGACTTTCATTTGCTCCAAAATAGAATCTAAGACTCCTTGAAGTGGCGCACAAGAAGGAGGGAAGAAAAAGGAGAGAAACCTAGCAAAAAGGTAAGAAAATCCATGATTTTTCATGCTTCCTCCTTCACCAATCTTCTTATTCTCTTTCTCCTCTCTTTTTCTATAGTTTTGATAACTAATTTGAGGTTGAATCATGGTTAGTTCAGTGAGATGAAGAGAAACTTTGAAGGAGAAAGTAGAAGCAAGTGAAAATACTCTTGAAAAGGCTTGAAACCAAGGTAAATATCATAGCTTTCTTTGCTTCTTCCTTGTTGTTTCTCTCATGGTGATTTTTGGCCAACCCTAGACCATCAAGAAGGGAGTGATTTCTGGCCTTAGCAAAATAGAAACAAATGTTTTAGAGTATGAGAAATAAGAATACGTAATTAGATTTAAAAGAGAAATTTTGGAATTCAAGTTGTATGACTTAGGAATTTTGTTGCACCTAGCAATTTTTGAAGCTTTCTAAGGATAAATTAGCCTATGTAAGAGTATGTTTGAGTTCTAAAGAGGTCTAGAAAGCTTCATAAGTGCCATTTCCCTAAGAAAAACTAAGCAAACTTTATGGGCTCTCACTTAGCTCTATGTCTCAGCCAAGAAGAGGATAAGGCCCTTAGGGAGATTTTTCTTTCATTTTAAGGTTAGGAATGATCTAGATATGATTAATAAATACTAAGGGAAGTATTAGTTTGAATTTAGAAGCCATGATTTATGAGATGAAAGTTTAGGTTCCTTTGTAAGACATAAAGAAGCAACATGAGTTTAAACTATTTGATTTGAATTGGTGATAACTCTAATGAGTTCAAGGGAGTCATGAGACATAGATTGAATGAGAAATTAGAGCCAAGATCATAAATTCTAGAGGTTGCTTCATTATGCACTTATATGGAATCATAACCATGCTATAAGATAAAGTAAACTTGTATAGAGTTTATGTGAGGTTAAAACTTGATCCAATGATGTAATTGTGTCTCATTTGATGTGTCTAGGCCAAGTGAGTCAAGCTTCTCCTAGGTGTGTGTGTGTGTGGCCGAGAAGGACAAGGAGAAACTTAAGGGGAAAAGTGTGCTTCTTAACTAGAGGTAACTCTCTATCCTTTCTTGTACGCATGTCTTAGATGTTTGATTGTCATTAGATGCTTATGTATATGTTTGAACTAGGAGATATTTTTATAGCCATTGATTAAATGTTGTGATACTATTATATTTTTTGAAACATGTTTGAATTGGTGAGATTGTGCCAAAAGTCCCCTAGAATGGGTGAGGAGAAGCTAAAAGTCCCTAAGAATAGGTAAGACATAGCTAAAAGTCTCAAAAAGGAGTGAGATTAAATCAAACATTCCTAAAGTAGGTGAGACAAATTCAAAAGGTTCAAAGAATGGGGTGAGGCTAGATTAAAAGCCCTTAGAGCCTATTTTGGCTTGTATGAGTTTATGTGACATGAAAATATGTTTATGTATATTTACAAGAGACTTTTATGACATGCTTGCATTTTTTGACATGAAAATATGCCATATATGTATGCTTGAAAGGGTAAAGAGCTATTGGGATTCTTTGAATCTCACTCTTCCCCATATATGTTTAACCATGTCTAAGTGAAGCTCAAAGAGTAAGCATTGGGAGCCAAGCACCTTGAAAGATGAGCTCTTGACAATAGAATAGGAAATTATGCATTTTTTTGTGTCAAAGTTTGTATATATGTAATGGTTATGTGATGTAAACCTTGGAGCATGTATAAAAGTTTGTAAATGAATGGAATTTGGAATCAAATGCATGAATATGCAAGTTTTTGCCACCTTAGAACCGTAGTATACATGTGTATGAGTTCAAGTGGAAAGGTGAGAATGAGTTCCATTATGATTTTGACCATTTAGGATGCTTCTATATGTTGTATTTATGCTTTTGGACGTGCTCAAATATCATGGTATGATGAGAAGGTCATTTGGTGCACGTTGACCCTTTATGGTTCCAAAATTTGCCACTTTATTGACCTAAATTATAAACTAACCAAATGGATAAGTTTTTGCGTGAAATTTGGCAAGCAAATAGGTCATCTAGAGCTTTTCACAAAGTCAAAGAGCATTATTTTTGGAACTCTAAAAAATTTATTATAATTTTTCAAAGGTAGTCAAATTAAGTAGAAATTGTCACTGTTATTATTCATATGGTCAGTTTATTTTTCTATGTCACTCAGGGGGCAAATAAAGTCCAATGCTCATGAAATTTTACAAGCTTATAATAGACATCACAAGTTTTAGAGCACCCCAATTGGAGCTCTGTAGAGGGAGAAATGAATTTTTAAAGTTCCAAGTCTGTTGTTGAATGACCACCAGACCTAATGTACTGTTCCATCAAGTTTTGTGGGACAAATGTGATCGTTTTGATCTAAAATTTTTATGGCTGCTATATGGTATCCTGATATTTCCAGAAAGCTATTGTTTGCATGATTTAAATTTTTCTAGAATTAGTTATTATTTTCCAAATTTCATATCAGAATATGGAATTCATGGCAAAATGTAAAGTGTAATGCAATTTTGTGTTCTATGGCACAGACCCAAATTTTGAGTTTTAATTATGATAATTCTAGTTGAACAAATGTGTTATGGATGAAAAATGAATTTGGTAAGATCAAATGGTCCTTTAGGCCAAGAATGAATTAATTTAACTTTCAATGATGCAAATATCCGCTGCTAAAAGTCCCTAAAAATGAATGTTTTAAGCCAATTGTGCCATAAGTTGAAACCTACATAGATATAGTGTTATAGCTTCCTTTTGAATTCTATTGGTTCCATGTGATTCTCCATGCTTCAAAGCTCCATTTTCTATCAAGCTTGGACTAAAATCAAACTCCCTACATGGCATTCTAGGTGTGGCCAAAATGGAAAAGACATGGGAGAATCAAGAAAAGCAAGATTTTATGGAAAGCTTACCTTGTTTACTTCCTTTTCAAGTGAGCTTTTTTATACTTCCAAAATTTTCTCCAAACTCTCCATTCTCTCTACTAAGCTAACCACAAACCATCACCACTTAGAGCTTCAAAACTATGGAGAAAGAGAGAAGAAGGAAGAGAACATTGGTAAAGAGAAGAGCATGAAAAAGAAGTAATTTCTTACCTTTTTAAGCTTTATTTTATTCCCCCTTGCTTTCCCTTTGGTGCACCACTTAAGGTTGAGTGTGGTTCTAGTTTAAAATAGAAATGAGTCGGTTTAGATGAAGAGAAGAGGTGGGACATGATATGAGAAGGGAGGAAGGCCTAATTATGACAATTTAAAAATTCCAACTATGCCCTTTATCTTTGGTTTCTCCATTTGACTAAAAAATGATAAGGAATATTTTTCACTATAAATATTATAAAGTTAGCCTTTCATGTTATTTTAAATAAATAGATATAAATTTACTATAAGAATATTACAAATTTAGTTATTGAATTTTTTTAAAATCTATTTTAAAAAAAATTGTTTAAAAAAAATTGAAAGCTATTGTTGCTTGGGCTATGGCTAAAGATAAACAAGGAGGCTTAGTCCATTAATAATGTGTTATCTTATTTAAAATAATGGACGAGATTACAAGTTTTTTCCTCTATTAGTTAAGAGGAAGGATAAGATAGTTTGTAGTCGATAGAGGACAATAAGGAATGATGAGGTCATGAATGCTAGGAATTGTGTGCTAGCATCAATGTGTTTGCTTGCTTGTAGCTAATTGCAATTCATTTTCCTTTTATATCTAGGGATCTATGCCAACTACTATTAGACTCTTTTAAGCTCAGTGAGGTTACTATGGTAACACTACTAAAATGCTATTGTTTAACTATAATGGAACCATGGTTAAATCAAGGTTTAACCATAGTTAAACCTTATGACTTAACCATAGTTCAATAGAAACTTTGGTTAAGTATAGGCAGCTTTACCATGGTTTGGCCAAACCATGGTAGAACCTAATTGGTTTAACCACGATTCAACCAAAACACGGTAAATTTAATTGGCTTAATGTGGTTAATCCCATTTTTAATGCCCAAATTAGCATCGCCTTCAAACACACACAAAGAGAAAGTGACAACCTTTCCCTTTTGAAGGTGAAAGAGGCAGCTTCCTCTTCCCTCTAGCAGATTGATATCGCCTTCCTTTCTATGCACTCTGACAAGATTGATGTTGGATGGTCATAAAACGTTGAGCATTCACTTATGACATTGTAGCTGAGTTTATCACCCAATTTACTACAGCTCTTCCTTCTCCTTCTTTGCCAGATCTCTTACTCCATTGACATCCCTCTTATTTACAACTTAAATAGCCTCCCTTTAGCCCCTTTTCCATTTTGCTATACATTCTCCTCCTCTATTTTTGCATTTGTCCTATTTTTTCCCTCTCTAATAAAGGCATTTCTTTTTTCTTCTAGTTTATGTGAAACATACCAATTATTGGTAGCCATAAATTTCTTCCTCCAAATAGAGTTAGGCAAGTTATGGTTATGTTGGGAAAAATTGGGGTTGTGTTGTGTTGAAATTTAATTCATATATTGTTGACTCATTTCCTTTAAGTGTTATGCCGGAATTAGGTTGTGCTAAAATTGTGTTATGCTAAAATTTAATTCATTATTGTATATAGTTACTTGTTATCATGCTTTGTATTACTTAAAAATTGTTAATCTTTGAAATATAAAGACTTATGTAAGAATGTTAATTTATTACATAACTAACGCCTTTCTTCTCTTTTGATTCACTTGGCCAAGTATTGTGATTACTTTTCTTATACTATGAGACATGACATGTTTGTCTACAGATAATTTGTACCCTTAGGAATGGATAGGTCTTAGATTACTAAACCTTGATATACCCTTGAATATTTAGAAAGATTGAATAGATTTCTAGACTTTGAAATTGCCAATGAGAATGTTGAAGGTAGCATTATATGTCTATGTCCTAAGTGTAATTTCAAGAAATGGTAGTTTAGAGAAATTTTGCATGACCACTTGATTGTTAAACCATTTCCACAAGAGTATACTTTTTGGGCTACTCACGAGGAGAGACATGCTAGAGAAGAACCTCTTTTACTATTTTTGTCAAGGCTACAAGTTAGAGAAGAAAGGGTTCATTGTGATAACCCTATTTAGGACATGGTCCGTGATGCATTCAAGGTTCATCATGAAGTAGAAATGATGGATGAAGTTAAGGGTCCAACTTTATCCTCTAACTAAATGATGAATGAAGATGAGTTTTACAAGTTAATCAGAGATGGGCAATAACCTTTGTAAGAAAGGTGCGATAAGTGCTCTTAGTGAAGTTGTATCACATTAAGTTTATGTGTGGACTAAGTAACAAGGCAATATCGATGATACTAGAGCTATTGGCAAATGCCTTTGATATTGGGTACTCTAAGGGAACAATGGGCATTATACATCAATTACCGCAAAGACACGAGAACTAAGGTAATAACACTTTCTTATAATATTTTTTAGTTTTCTTGAGAGATATTATTAATGTGTTTCTATTGATCACTAGTAAATTGTGGTGAGGAATAAAGATCAACAAAGGTAAACAATCTTCTACATTAGTGGATCGAAAAGCCTTTTAGAAAGAGAACTGAGATGGTAAGTTTGTTTTCAAAAATAGTATAACTGAACTTTTAATGCATTTGGGATGTTATAATATTTGTTTTAAAATTTTTAAGAGACTAAGCGTAGGGGCCTAATTAGTTGGGGAGATGTGTAGACTGCCATACATAGGACCAAGGATGGAACTCCAATCAATGAGGAAGTTGGAGAAATTATTGTAAGCATGTGAGCTATGTGGGAATAAAGTGTTGATTCTTGGTTTTGTTGAATTTATGCATTATTAGAATGTTGAACTATTTTCTATAACACTTGAACTTGTAGGAAAAGATATCAAAGCTTTAGACTCATGGATTTTCTTCTTAGGAGATCTCTAGTCAAGATTTTTTTGCTATAGCTTTGGGCAGCAAAGAGCACCCCACTTAGGTCCAAGGATTAAAACTCAATACTTACCCATCTCAAATGTTCAACCAATCTCATCATTGCCATAGAGGGACTTCATTGTCTGGGACTTCTTACTTAAACTTGCAGGATGAGGTGTAGGACTTAAGAGCAAAACCTAGAGTAGAACGAGAACATAGTATATTACAATAGCAACAAGTGAATGTAGCTTTGGCATTCCTTTTACAAAACTTCTAGGGTGAAGTGCCATCTGAGTTTGTTGGCATTGGCATGCAAATGGTAATATGATAAACTTTTCATTCCATATAACTTATATTAATGAACTTTAGTTTCTTTTAGTATTTAATTTAGTATCAATCTTGTTTCACTTTTTTTTTTCAAGTACTAAGTAGTCAAGATAATGGCAATCCTGACCTTGCAACTCAATCTCCACACTTTTGTAGTAGAGATTATCAGTGTAGTATTTTGATTGTTTATATGAACTTGATTTTAAATACTAATAGGAATTTGACTTTAGTTATAGTAGAAACTTTAGTGTAATTTTAGTTGTAATTAAATATATTTGAATTTCATTAGTTGGTTGTGGAATGAGTTTGTTATACAAGTATTATACATGGCTATAACATTGCTAACACAAGCAGGGGAATAAAGTTCATCCACTAAATGGAGCACAATATTTTACTATAATTTTTAAAATCATGGCTTAACCACAATTTCAAAGGCTTAATAATAAATTGCGGTTCCAAAAGTCATAGTTAAGCTAGGCTTTGCCATAGAAGTCCCCTGGAATATGTACTTATCCTCATGGATGATGTTATCATGGTTTTTTAAAATTGCAACAAAATCGCAATTAAACTTTATTTTTTGGGTAGTGTAATAAGGGCCTTGACAATGCAAACTAATCTATTATGGACTTATAGGAATATTAGGCATGCAAGGCACTCAAAACAAAAGGTTAAATTTACAATTTTTTTAAAATAGAAAATTATTTTGATAAATATTTGTTATAATTTTTAATCATTGATTTCTATTTATTTGAAAATAACATGTAAGGATAAATTTTTAATTTTTTTAATTGTAAATCAGCACATCTAACTAAATTAAGATGACCTTTTTCTAGTATAATATTCTTAATTTTACAAGACTAGGAGAATATTCTTTTTATGCAAATAAATTAAAGATAATTCAACTATAATTAAAAAATAATCTTATCAATAAAATTATAATTTACAAATTTGTTGTTGTTCATTATATTGTAGTATTTTATATTAAAGATTAAATACTCGGGGCTACAGATTTCGCATTCTTTTTAAAAACTAAAAAAAAAAATCGGGATCAAGCAGTTACAGACCCCATAATCCTTTTAAAAATTAAAAAAATTAAATAGATAAAAAAATAAAAATTATGACTGGGTATTAGAATATTTAATTTTTGATACTGTAATAACTGTTTCAAAATGCTGAATCCAATCCAATGTTGTAGGAGTAACGGAAAGCGAATCTATTATAGATGAAAAGAAACAAAAGGGGAAAGTTAATAAAGCTAAAATATTTGATAATAAAGAAAAAAAAATCTAGAAGCCTTACCAAAACAACAAAACCACCAAATTGACATCAGTACTAATGATGGGTGGATGAGGACAAAAAATAGCGTTCATGAATGTACACTATGGTAATTGCTGTGAAGTCATGTCCCATTGTTATAAAATGCTAGTCACGGGCTCATTCTCTGCAAGTGCAAATATCAAAACAAACTTACACAATATTATAGCGATGGGGAGTTTTTCCTTGTTCTTGTTCTTGTTCACACTTGTCTTAGCATTCCCTATGAAGACCATGAAAGGTGCACCCTTGTACACAGACTCGAGGTGGATGGTGAACGAGGGTGGTCAGAGGGTGAAGCTTGCATGTGTGAACTGGGTGTCTCATTTGGATGCTTTGGTGGCTGAGGGACTCAGCAAGCAGCCTCTGGATGTTATATCTAAGAAAATTAGGTCCATGGGATTCAACTGCGTTAGGCTCACTTGGCCAATTTACTTAGTCACTAATGAGTCTCTTGGTTCCCTCACTGTGAGACAGTCCTTGGAGAGGGTGGGCCTGCTTGATGCCATCAATGGTGTTCAAGCCAAAAACCCAGACATCATCGATCTTCCCCTCATCCAAGCTTTCCAGGTAAATCACCAACCACCCACCCATTTATTATTCTCCAACTTTTCTTTTTGTTTCGAACAAAGTCAAAATAGTTTTAAAAAGTTCGAGGAGGAATTTTTATCGAATCGTTTAAAATATCAAATAATGAATATGTTTGACATGTATAATCCAACTAGATAAAATATTTGTTGTAATATACTTAACGAAAAAATGTATTATATGATTTTGAAGATTTTTTAAAATTAATTTTCATAATAGTATCCTGCAGCAATTGAATAAATTACATAAAGACCTATTTGTTCTCATATACTTATGATGTCGCTATTATTGTCCAAATTTTAGTGGAAACACTTGAAAGTAATTTGAAAGCGATGCATGCGGTACAAGTACGCTATCTAATATAGCATTAATTGGCTGTGAGCTGTGAAGTTTGAATTATGACTCTGACTAATATTCAAGGAAAATTATTTGTGGACAGAATTTTCCTTAACTGTCTGAGCATGAATTACCCAGACTGACTACTGCAACTGTTGTAATAAATTAACGGAGTATATATATGTGTGTGTGTGTGCATAAATGTCAGGCGGTAGTGAAAAATCTCGGGGACAACGAAGTCATGGTGATTCTGGACAACCACGTGACTCGGCCAGGGTGGTGCTGCGGCAACACAGATGGCAATGGCTTCTTCGGCGATGAGCTTTTTGACCCTGACTTGTGGATCCAGGGCCTCACCCAGATGGCCAACATTTTCCGTGGAGTTCCTAATGTGGTTGGCATGAGCTTGAGAAATGAGCTTCGAGGCCCCAAACAGAATGTCGACGATTGGTTCACGTAAGCACGTCCTCGTTATTATACCATTTTATACGGATATTCTAGGTATCATGTTAGGTGAGTGTTAAATGAGTAGATGCACAACTTAGCTATATTTTGTAATCTTTAGCTTTTGAATTTATTCTTAGACACAGTTTTTTTTCACTTGTTATTGCCTTAGTTTGTCTGGGGCACTAAAATGTATAATAAACACACACACATATATAATATTTGATTTGTGTAAAAAAAATAAAAATAAATTAATAATTTAGTCTTTAAAAATGATTTCACTTTTAATTTAGCTCTCTAAAAATATTTTTTTTTATTTTATCTCTCAAATAATTTTCTCCAATCAAAATGGCTTTTCAAAAAAACATTTACGGCTTTTTGATGCATTAAAATTCAACTTAGATGTAAAAGCAAGGTCATTTTGGAAGTTAAGAAACACCTAATCAACTCTATATTAATCTTGTTTTTGCTTAATATATGGATCATTTTAATTAGAATAAAATATTTGAGGGACTAAATTCAAAATTTTTATTTTTGGAAGACCAAAATGAAAAGAAGATAAATTTTTTCGAAAAATAATTAAAAAATTTATTTTTTAAGAACCAAATTAAAAGAGGGTGATCTTTCGAGATTAATTCATTAATTTATTAAAAAATAAAAATAAATTCAAAGCTAAAAATGTAAAATGGTATTTTTTAGGACTATATTCTTCGTAACTCATTCTTGTTTGTCTTGATTTTGGCGATGAATTAATGAGCGAAGGTACATGCCAAAAGGAGCGGAGGCGGTGCATGTGGCAAATCCAGATGTTGTTGTCATTTTATCTGGGCTAAGTTTCGACAAGGACTTGTCATTCCTTCGGGATCGATCAGTGAATTTGACGTTCACCCGAAAACTTGTGTTTGAGGCGCACTGGTACAGCTTCACAGATGGTCAGGTCTGGGTATCAGATAACCTGAACCAAGCGTGTGCCCAAATAGCAGGCAATGTGATGAGGAATTCAGGGTTTTTGTTAGACCAAGGATATCCACTGTTTGTGAGTGAGTTTGGGATGGACTTAAGAGGTACCAACCTTAATGACAAAAGGTACTTCAACTGCTTCATGGCTGTAGCGGCTGAGCTTGACTTCGATTGGGCATGGTGGACTCTTGTTGGGAGTTACTACATCAGAGAAGGAGTTGTTGGAATGGAAGAGTATTTCGGAGCTCTTGATGCAGAGTGGGCCCAGCTTAGAGATCCAAGTTTCTTGCAGAGGATCTCTTCTCTCCAACCTCCTTTTCGAGGTCACATTCAAGTCTTTTTTCAAATTTTTTAAAAATAAGTTTCTGTGTTTTCTTATCAAATTAGAAAATATCAAGCTGTTGATGAAATTTATATTTTCAATGTTGAGATGAAGTAGGGCCTGGGGTATCAGGAGCTAGTCCACATAAGGAGATTTTCCATCCATTGACGGGTCTTTGTGTCTCAAGCAAGTCAGGGCCAGGATCATTAAGGTTGGAACTCTGCTCTGATTTTGATGGCTGGAATTACACAAATCAACAGATAGTGTCAATAAAGGGAGGAAATTTGTGCTTGCAAGCAGACCAAGTGGGCATGCCCGTAAAACTCACACAAACGTGCTTGGCTCCAAACTCACAATGGGAAATGATCTCAGATTCTATGATGCATCTCTCATCTAAACTCAGCAACAATTCCACAGTTTGCTTAGATGTGGATTCCAACAACAACGTTGTCACCAACGTTTGCAAATGTTTAAGCACAGATGCAACATGTGATCCTACAAGCCAATGGTTCAAACTTGTTGATAGCACAAGGGGTTAAACTCCGCAAAATAAACATCTATTCAACTCCATTATTTAATGTGTACCCAGAAATGATTTTGTTTCAAAAGCATTGAACTCAATTTAATATAATCTCAACAATATTTTTAAACATCTGCTCTGTCTTTGACCTTATCCACTAAAAGTGTCCTTTGCCTACGATTAACATAGAATAACAAAGAAACATCTAAAAACATACTGAAAAGCAACCGGGATTCTTATATAAGGGCAATAACATTATTATACGTGAAAAACTATGTAATGCCTGCCTATCTGGGCTTAAGTGTCACCAACAAGCCATTCTTCATGTAGAGGTCAGTGGTCAATTTTAGAAGGACCTTATGGCCATTTACAATATTTATGTTGGCCCAAGCCTCTTTGGTTTCATAACTTTGATAATAACAAAAATCAAAATTTATTCACGTAAAAGTCCATTTGCTATTGGTCCATATTCATTCACTTATTATTTGAAAATGAATTCATTAATGTATATGTGACAAAACTCTGTACCACTTTAGGTTAAACACAGTATAAACATAGTATAATTGTTCCATTCTTTTTGCATCTTTTTTTTTTTCTCTGTAACTATCTCTATTATAAAAAGCTGATAATCTTTCTCTAAACTATAAAATGAGCATTAATAGCATTTATGAAAAATAGACAAGATGGGCGGCTTAGTGTAACATCTGGCTATTTAATTGAACCGGGACTAGTATGCCAATAAAAGAGGATCCTAAAGTAAATGGAATTAAGGATAAATAAAGGTAAAATATTAATCAGCACAATAAGAAATGGGTTTAGGAAATCATACACAGAAAGAAAACAAAGTTAAAATGGCTAAACAAAAAAAAAGAGTATATCAGTGGCAAAATTATAATTTTAAACAAATTTTAGGAAACTCAATCAAAAGAATTTTAATGACTGAAATTAAGGTCACTAGGGTTTTTGAAAGTCCTAAAAATCATAGGAATAGTCATAATCAATTAAGACCCTCTTGGTGTGCTAAAAGGGTTAAATAGTGCTAAGACTTTAAATGGAGCTATTTTTCACTATTTTAAGCCATCTAAACCCCAAAAATTAATGTTTTTATGTGAAAGAGCATCCAAAAATTTGTAGGGAGGAATGAAAGTCTGAAAAACTTGAAAAAATGAGTTTAAATGTAGTGTGTGTGCGAGCAAGGGCAAAATAGTCATTTTGAAAAAATTATAAATGAGTCTTTGTCATACCATCATACATTATATATTCTACCTTTCTATAATTAAGAGCTTATTGATAAGATCCTGAGAGAGTTGCCTAACTTTGGGTTTTTCCCAAAACTTCTCAATTAAAGATTATCTTGTTATAAGGTAAAAGATCTTGTCGATAAAGTTTTAAATTTTCCTTTATTGAACCCGAGATCTTGAGAAGATATTTAATCTTGTCAACAACATCTTACACTTGTCAATAATATGGTTTATCTTGTTAATAACATCTTATTACCAGCTCTAATAAAGGGATGACTCATTTTATAGAGTCATTCCTATGTCATTTACCTTCAAAATCATCAAAATACAACCTCATCTAATGTTTAGCAATGGTCTCACAATCTTTCCATAGGTGATGTGAAACTATAGAGGCCAAAATTGAAATTTACATCCACTTCAATCCTTAAACACTATAAACACATTTGATTCAACTCATTTGAACACAAAATAGGCTCTAATTGCATAAGAGAGTCATATAGCCACTTTTAGCCCCTTTTAACACAATATGGCTTAAACTTCATAAATTCATAACTTAGGCTAAATAGCTCCAATTTGTGCAATTTTGGACTCTATGGAAAGCTCAGAACATGAACAACATACTGCAAAAATTTCAAATGAAAAGAAGCTCATTTGGATATAAAAAGACAATGGAATAGTTACTACTACTATTCTTAGACATATATTAGAACCATAATTTTGAACATTTATATCTTTGCTTATACAGCCCTGTTTTATGCAAAATTAGTGGCTATGGAAAGTTTATAATGTCAACTAAATGCTTGTAAAATTTCATGAGTATTGGAGTTTATTTGGCCTTTCAAATATATGAAAAACTAGATTAGACCATATGAACAGTCCCTAGTAAAATCTATAATTTTCAGCCAATGTTGAAAAATCATAATAAATTTTACAGAGCTCTAAAAATTATATTCCTTAACTCTGTGGAAAGTTCTAAATGAGATCTAAAGGCCTGACAAATTTCATCCAAAAATTCATTCATTTGGTCTAATTTTGGTTTAGGTATAGAAAAAGGCTTAAAAGGGGTGCAACTTGAGATCCAAATGGTTCAAAAATATCATGTACAACCTTCATGAGCAACATATTACATAAAAGCTTATACTATTGTCAAAGTAATGCCATTCATGCTCCTTGATCTCCATCTTTGGCTTTTTGAGAATTTCCTGGACATGGTTAGAAGAAATATAGAGGGGAGTGAGATTTTATGAATCTCAATAGCTCATTCACTATTCAAGTATACTTACAAGGCACATTTTCATGTCAAAGAGAGCAAATATGCATAATAGACATCCAAATATTCCAACATAATCATATACATAAAATTATATGTATCTATCAAGGTAAAAATAAGTTCTAGGGTCTTTTGGTATAGCCTCACTCATTTTTAAAGACTTTTGACTTAGTCTCACTTACTTTTGAGACTTTTGGCTTCACCTCACCCAAATCAAGGAACTTTTCCACAACCTCACCTATTAAGAGTCAATCCACACTTCAAATGCATTCAATGTCATATAATTGCATAAAATCATCAAACCAATGTCAATAAACATAATTCATAATCTATGTACAAACAAGCAATCAATGACACTCAAACAACCATATAAGTATACAAGAATGGATGAAGATCTACCTTTGTGCAAAGAACCACTTAATTCTCCTTGGATCCTTAGTTCCTCTTCCTGACCTCACACACACTTGGGAGAAACTTTACTTGCTTGACGTAGACATATCAAACAAGACACAAATACATCAATAGAACCATCTTTAGGCTCCTGTAAGCCTTACATAAGTTAACTCAAGCTTTAGGTTTCCATGTGGCTCCATTTAGTGACATAATGAAGCAACCCATATCATTCAATTTATTAGCTCCAAATTCTCACCCATTATAAATCATATGACTCCATTTAAACTCATTAGAGTTATCACAACCTCAATTCAAGGAGTTTATCATCAAGTTGCTTCTTTATGTATAATAGAACTCTAAATTTTTACCTTTCAAACTAAGGCCTCTACATTCAAACCAATGGTTCCTTTGGTATTTATAATTCATATTTAGACCATTTCTATCCTTAGAATCAAATAAAACTATCCTTAAATATTCTATATTGTTCTTGGTTGAGACATGCTCAAAAAGAAGCGCCCATGGAGTTTTGTTCAATTCTTTTAGGAAAATGGCACTTGCAAAAGCTTCCTTAGACATTTCTTAGCTCAATTATATTCTTACATAGGTTAAATTATCATCCTAAAGCTTCATATTTCCTAAGGTGCAAGTAAAACCCTAAGTTCTATAACTTGTAACCAATAGCTTTCTAGTTGCTTCTTTTGGTTCCATATTAATCTCCATACTTCAAAATTCCATTTTTTTATCAAGTTTAAGCCAAAACCAAGCTTTTCCTGTATTACTCTTGGTCTGGCCAAAATGAAGAAACCATGCAAGAACCAAGAAAAGCAAATTTTACGTGAAAAGCATACCTTGTTTAATTCCTTGCCAATTGGTGTTTCTTATGCTTCCAAAGTTTCTTTCAAACTCCTCCTCCTTCTACTGAACTAGCCATAAAATTCCACTATTCAGGATTCCAAAACCATGGAAAGAAAGAGGAGAAAAACATTTACAAAGGCAATAGTAGCAAATTCTCTATGTTTATATACTTATAAGCCTTAGTTTTCTCTCTTCTTCTCCTTCCTTTTATGTGCCACTTAGAGATGGTCTAGATTCTATTTTAGAGCCAATTTAGGTCAATGGAGATGAAGGAGAGAGGGTGACATGATATATAAAGAGAAAGGAGGATATTTATAACTTTTTAAAAATTCCATTTATCCCTTTCACTTTGACTTCTTCATTTGATCTCATTTTAATTCCTTTTTGAGAATCATCTTTTCCATCATAAAATTTAGGTCCTCTAATTCCTTAAAAGCCTTTAGTTTCAAATTAATAGGATTTGAAACTTTACTAAACTATTCGGTTAAAATTTAGATCAACTGACAACTTAAATTATACATTGGAAGAGTTTTAACTATTTTGATAATTCCTATAATTTTCTAGGCCTTTAAAAACCTTAGTAAGTCAATTTTATCATTTAAAACTCCCTCCTTTGAGTTTTTAAAGAGTCACTCAAAATTGCAATTTTTCCATTAAACTCTAATTTGCTCCATTTAACCATTTTGGCTCCAATTTTGGGCTATTCTCAGTTTCATAACCACTTCTTTAGATGTTGTAATTAGGGTGCTCTCATATCATTATAATGATTTTGGTTTAATTCTTGAAAAATTGGCTATTGCGTTCCCCCTCCTTAAAAATAAATTTTGCCTTCAAAATTTGGAAAAACACCTTAGTTAAATAGCTACAGATGCTACTTCCTCATATCATTCTTAAATTCTCAGGTTGCTTTATCAGAAGATAGGCCCTTCCAAACCACTTTCACGAAAGGAATGTTCTTATTTCTTAACTATTTGATCTTAGTATCAATAATTTTCTTTGGTGTTATTACATAGGAAAGGTTATTCTACAATTAAATATGCTTATATTCTATAACATCTGAGGGATCTGGCAAGTACTTTTTAGTTGTGAGACATGAAATACATTGTGGATTTGGGCTAGGTTAGGAGGCACGGCTACACAATAGGCTATAAGTCCAATTCTTTCAAGGATTTCAAATAGACCAATGTACCTAGAACTGAGCTTTCTTATCTTAATAGATTGACCTACACCAGTAACTGGAGATGATACTCGAATGAATACATAGTCTCTAGTCTCAAATTCTAATAGCCTTCTTCTCTAATTAGCATAACTTTTTGCCTACTCTGGGCTATAAGGAGTTTTTTCTTAATTAGCTCTATTTGTTTAGTGGTCTAGTCTATTATCTCAAGTCTTATCAGATTCCTCTCACCTTGGTCAACCCAAAACAAAGGCGACATACACTTTTTCCAATATAATTCCTCATATAGGGCCATTTGTATACTGGAATGGTATATTATTATAAGCAAACTTAGCTAATGGTAAGTACACATCTTAATTCTCTTCACTTCTAATACACATGCCCTCAACATGTCTTTAAAGGTTTAAATAGTTCTCTTAGTCTAACTATCTATCTGAGGGTGATATGCAGTACTAAATCTTAATTTGGTCCCTAAAATAACTTGTAATGACCTTCAGAAGTTTAATGCAAACTACGGGTGTTTATCAAATACTATGCTATTAGGTAGTCCGTGAAGTCACACTATCTTTTTTATGTACAATTGGACCAACTTATCTAAAATATATGTAGCCCTAATAGGTAAAAGGTATGTAGACTTCATCAATCTATCCACTATTACCTAAATAGTATCATGTCTGAAGGATATTCTAGATAATCCTATAATAAAATCCATAACTATACTATTCCACTTCCACTTAGGGATGTTTAGGGGTTGCAATAACCTAGCCAGTCTCTAATATCTTATTTTTACCCTCTGGCACACCAAACACTTAGCCATATAATTGGCTATGTCTAATTTCATACTCGGCCACCAGAATAATCTTTTCAAGTCTTGATACATCTTAGTGATACCTGAATGGATAGTATACTTACTCTTATGTACTTCCTTTAAAATCTTTTCTCTCAATTCAGTTTTGTTTGGTGTATAAATTTTTTACCGATATACTATCATAGCCTCTTCAGACAATTTAAACTATAAAGCCCTACTTTGGAAAATTTTACTCTAACTTGTTTCAAAAACTCATCCTCTCTCTGTGCATATAAGATTTGGTTTTCAAATTAGTTTCTATTCAGGTCTTAGTCAATAACAATTTAATCGACATCATATGGCAAGAGATATTCATATCTCTAAATTTCTCTATGAGTTTCTGTTCCCTAACCATCATAAAGGCTATATGGATGGACTTTCAACTCAAAGAATCGACCACTACATTAGCCTTGCTTGGATGGTATTTTAAGGTGTAATCATAATCTTTCAAGAATTTCATTAATCTCCTCTGCCTTATATTCAACTCTTTCTAATCAAATAGGTATTTCAGATATAGTCACTATAAATTTTCACTATAGTACTATATAGGTAATGCCTCTAGATTTTGAAGGCAAATACTACTATAGTTAACTCTAAGTTGTGAGTGGAATAATATATCCTATGAGACCTCAACTGCCTAAAGGCATAAGCCGCTACTCTATCTTGTTGCATCAAACACATCCTAACCCTCTTCTTAAGGCATCACTATGAACAACAAATGATTTACTAAGGTTAGGTATAATCAATATAGAGGTAGTGGTCAATCGAAGTTTCAACTCCTAGAAACTCCTTTCACATCTATCATCCTACACAAATAGTATTTCTTTCCTAGTTAGCCTTGTTAATAGTAAGGCTATATGAGAAAAGCCCTGTATAAACCTCTTGTAGTATCCTCCCAAACCTAGAAAACTCCTAACCTTGGTGATAGTTTTAGGCTTATCCTACTACGATATAGCTTCTACTTTATAGGGATCAACTATGTAATACCACAATTTATTAATCTCTACATCCTCATATACAAGCTTTATTTCACATGACTTGAAAGAAAAGTGATTAAAAATATTGCAATTTATTGCATTATGTTAGGGTTTAAAAATTCATACTTCATCCTGTGGACTGATCAATAGCATTTTCTACTTATACTTCATCCATACAATTCATACATATCATAAAATAATCCATGAACCACAGATTTGGAACCAAAAACCAAAAAATTTGCAAGTTGCTCTCTGGTCCAGAATTCAAGTTTTTGACACCAATTTTGGAAAATTATAATTAATTCTAGAAAAATAAAAATCAAACAAATGATAGCTTTCTAGAAAGCTATAGATGTCAAATATAGGTTAAAAATCATTCCTTGCCATGAAATCCTAGCAAGACCATGATTGATATTAGAAAAGTTCCAAAGGTCTAGTTGCCCAGGTCTGCTATCATAAGTTACTGATATAAACTTCAAAAATTCACAACTAATTCTAAGAGAATCAAAACCCAGTAAAGCATATCATTATAGAAAGATATTGATGTTAACTTAAGGTTAAAAATAATGCCAGACCAAAATAGAAGCTTTTAGGCCATAAAAACAAATGAAATAGTAATAGAGGTTTGACTACATCCCTGATACTAATTTAGAACTTCAAAAATTTATTTCTCTCTCTATATAAATCCAAATGAGGTGATATTAAGTGATAAAGAAATCTTATTATTTCTAGTTCATGTCTATAAAATTTTATAGCCATTGGACACCATTTGGCCCATGAATGATAGAGGAAAGAAATCTGATCATTTGTACAGTAACAATGCCAAAATTGTCATAAATTGCCAACTTTGAAAAATCATCAAAATTTCTCTAGAGCTCCAAATAATATTTACTTTATCTTCCCAAAAATCTCTAAATGAAAGCTATATGTATGCCAAATTTTAGGCCAAAAAAAGCTCATTTGGTCAGATCTTGACATAGTTCACGAATATGGCAAATTTGGCACCATATAAGGGTCAAAGTTGATCCAAATGGCTTCTTAATTTCTCTACCACCTCTTGGGTAAGTTTTAAAGCATAAGCACAATATGTATGTGTTTTCTAAATGGTCCAACACATCACACATCTCAAACTCACTATGTCACATACACAATCAAGGCTAGACTACCAAGTAGTCAAAATGCATTTTCTCATTCATTTGGTACCACTTTGATTCATACACTATCTTTACACATTTTTACATTTGCCCAAGGGCTCACATCTAAAAAATAATATGTACATACAAACTTTTACAATCCATTACATCAAAAACTATACTAGCACCAAAATATAGCCAATCATGCTCCTTGGCTTATACTATGGTCTTCTTGAGCTCCATTTAGACATAGTTAGATGGAATAGGGAAGGGGGTGAGATTCAAAGAATCTCAATAGTTCATACACCTATTCAAGGCATATAAACATGTCAAAGTACACAAGTAGGCATCCAACCTTATTAAGAATCATTCAAATCATAATTTACATGCCATGAAAACATATCAGAGCCAAGAGTAAGCTCTAGGGATTCTTGGTCTAATCTTACCCCATTTTTGGAATTTTTGGATTAGCCTCACCCTTAGTCTAAAGACTTTTGACTTGGTCTCACTCATCCATGAGACTTTTGGCCTTGCCTCACCCATGCCTAAGGACTTCTAGCTTCACCTCACCTATTTCAAGGGACTTTTGGCACTACTTCACCCTTAAGAGCAAATTTCACAACCCAAAACATAATTCAAGAAACATATTGGTACCAATACAACAAGGCAACATCACATGACATGTCTCGTAATGTAAATGTATATACAAGCATACAATGACCATCATACATCCAATAATATAAACAAGGAGTGAAGAGCAACCTTAGCAATTAAACACAAGCTTCCCTCTTGATTACTCTTTTTCTCTTTTGGTCTCACACCCACAAATAGATAGAGCTTGATTTCTTTGGCCTAGACACAACAAATAGAATTCAATTATACTCTTGGAGCAAGCCATAACATTAAATACACACCAAGGAAGCATACTTGGTTCAATGGTCACATATTAGTTCCATAAAAGGCCTAATGAAACAACTACCATATTTCAAGCTCTTGGCTTCATTTTCTTCTTATACCTAGGCCTCTTGGTTCTGTTTAAACTCCTTGAAGTTATCACGAATTTATTTCCAAGAGTCTAGATATAAGTTGCTTCTTAAGGTTACATTATGGAACCTATACTTCTAACTCTCAATTTATGGCTTCTAAATTTTTTCCAAGGCTTCCTTTCATCTTTTTCCATCACATAGAGTCCTAAACCAAGCGCTTAGAACAAATTAAAATACTCCCTAGCCCCTTCATCTGTCCTAGGCTTGTCAAGCACTCATTATGGAGCCCATGGAGTTTACAATTTTTTCTTGATGGGAGAGGCATTGGGAGGCTTTCTAGGGGTCTTAAGAACTCAAACAAACATTTACATAGGAATCAACCTAGATTTTACAATACCTACAAGAGTTCTTAGCTTTTCTATCTTGAATTTCACTATCTTTCCTTTAGATTTCTTTGTATTTCCTAACTTCCCATAGCCTAAGACCTAGGTTTCTTACTTGCTTTTGGTCAAAAATTCCTCCCCCTACTAGCTTTCAAGTTGGCCGAACCAACACACACAAGAAGC
Source organism: Erythrophleum fordii (assembly GCA_032878935.1). Lineage (NCBI taxonomy): Eukaryota > Viridiplantae > Streptophyta > Magnoliopsida > Fabales > Fabaceae > Erythrophleum > Erythrophleum fordii. The sequence continues at coordinate 20,398,195 of JAVQMF010000054.1, read as the reverse complement.
AAAGAAGAAAAAGCAAAGATACATGAATATCTACCTTGATTCTCTTGCTTCTTCAAGAGCTTCTTCCTTTAGTATAACCTCCTCTTCCAAAGTCTAATCTTTCCCATCTAAACCAAGCTCAAAATAGACCTAAATGAATAACCAAAACCATATGAAGAAAGCTTAAGAGAAGGAGAACAATGTTAAAGAAGGAAGAGCCATGAAAATCTTCCATTTTCCTTACCTTTCCTTGGAGTTTTTCTTTCTCTTTCCTCCTCTCTCTTGTGCATTCTTTCCCTTGGTCTTCTCCTTTATTTTGAGCAGAAAAGAAATTCAGTTAAAAGGGAGAAGAATGGGATGCCTTTTATAAAGCAATAAAAAGAAGAATCTATTTATAAAAATACCATTTACGTCCCATCTTTTGGCAAATTCATTTGAGGCTCATTTTAGCTCCTTTTTTAGAACCATAATTTCCATCTTAAAATTTAGGCCCTTAATTTTATAAAATTACTTTGGAAGCACTCAATTTGGATTTTAAACCTTCATAAACAAAAAAGTCAAAGTTTGGGTCAACTAATGTTAAAAAATGTACACCGAAGGGGTTTTAACTGTCCCGAGACTTCCCATGATTTTCAGGGCCTTTGAGAACCTCGGAAAACTCAAAATTTTCATTTAAAAAGCCCTCTTGTGAGTTTTCCAAAAGTTGTACAAATTTACGAAAATGCCACTATACCTTCGACAATTTTATTGACCCACACTGGCTCCGATTTTTGAGTAATTCAATGCTCAAATCCTCATTTTTCATTATTTAAAATTTTATCATAATTTTATTTGACCTTAAGTCATTCAATTCGAGGGACTTGCTTTTCAAATTAACTCATTACGGTGTTTTTATGAAATACTGGATGTTACAAATTGCAACCCTCGCCTATGATATGATATGACCTAAAAATTTCACCTCGCTTAGTCAAAACTCATATTTACTAAGTTTGGTGTACAATTTCTTATTTCTTAAGGTTTTTAAGACTATTCTTTAATGCCTCTTATGATACTCAAATGATTTGGAGTATACCAATCTATCATTAATAAAGACTACAACAAATTTAAGTACGACTTGAATACCTTATCCATATAGTCCATAGCATTCATCAGAACGAATAGTATCACCAGGAACTTATAATGCTTGTATTCAATCCTAAAAGCCATCCTTGGGATGTCTTAGTTCTAACCTTCAATTGATGATACTTAGATTTAAAATTTATCTTCGAAAATATTGATGCTCCCACTAACTAATCTAACAAACCATCTATTCTAGGGAAAAGATACTTATTTTTTATGGTAACCTTATTAAATTCTTTATAATCTATACATAATCTTAAGCTACCATCTTTCTTTTTCACAAACAAAATAGGAGCTCCCCAGGGTGACACAGTAGGGCGTATAAACCATTTCTCTAACAATTCCTCAACCTACCTTTTTAACTCTGCTAACTCAATGGGAGCCATCCTATAAAGAGCTTTAGACACTGGTCCAATCTCAGGCACTATATCAATAGGGAATTCTATCTCTTTCTTTGGAAGTAGGCCACTAAAATCAAAATTTTTAGAGAAAACTTTTAGGAATTCCCTAATTACAAGGACCTTGACATCTGTAACCTCTGATTTTCATAATAACATTAGAAATGGACTAGTTATAAAAGGGAGTGTAACACCATGATTCTATGACTCATCTCATACCATTTGTTGGTTTAATTCCATGAAGCACATGAATTCTTAAGGAAAAAGGCATTAAAATATTCAATTATCTTGTGTTGCATAGAGGATAAATTTTTCATTTGGTGTCTCGTGAGCCATATGGACTCATCCATCTCATTCTCATATTTAATTACACATATAAAACTCATAACCATCCAAAGAAGTGGCCTAGAACTCGTGCAAATGGATGGAGTACATGAAACTTAAGAGTGTAGCCTCTAACTGATTTTCTAGATTATTATCACAAATTTTGGAAAATCATAACTAATTTTAGAAAAATCAAAATCAAGCATAATTTACCATTATGAAAAGCTACAGATGTTTAAGTTATGATAAAAATATATCCAGACCACAACAAGGGTTGTTAGCCACCAGAAATTGATGGAACAATACCAGAGGTTGACTATCATTACTAGTACTGTCCTCCAACTTTAAAAATTCATATCTCCTTGCTCAGAGGTCTAATTGGGGTGATCTCAGTGGCATGGAAAGATTATCATGTCTAGTTTATGTTTATAAAATTTCATGAGTACTGGACATCATTGTTCGTTAAATGACATAGCCTAAGTTTCTAACCATATGAATAGTGTATGCATCAGTTCAGCAAAAAAATGCCAACTTTGAAAAATTATAATTAATTCCATAGAACTCCGAATAATCTGGTCTTTACCTTCTCAAAAAGCTCTAGATACCATCTATATTTGTGTTAAATGTCATGAGAAAATGAGTTCATTTGGTCAGATCTTGACATTGGGTTGCAAAATGGCTCATTTTGTATCATATAAGGGGTCCAAATGGTCCATTTTGAGTTCTAAGATAACCATCATCACTTGAGCACGTGGGAATGCACCGAAATGACCTTATAAACTTGTCTCCAAGGTGTATAAACCCAAAAATTGAAAACTCACTCTCTCACCCTAAGCCATACACAAGAATATACAAGTCTAGTCTTACTCCTTAATATCTAAAATGCACTATATCATACACATAATATTAAATCTCATTTGTACATGATACATATGCATAATTACATATGTACATAAGGTCATAAGACATATACAATAATGGATTACAACATTTACCACTCATATGGCCATAAAGAAGCAAAATCTAGGCACTTTGTTGTCATACTTTCATCTTTTAACTTGATGGCTTCCATTACTTTGCTCATGTGGTCCACCTAACATGTTAGGACATTGGAGAGGAGGGAATGAGATTCAAAGAATTCCAATAACTCATCTCCCTTTCAATCGCACATAAAGGATGCAAAATAAGTCTTAAAAATGCATGCATGGGATCATGGAAGGTATGATCATTTAAGAAACATTCTTGGCCTTTGAACAAGTCATACAAAGCATATATAGGCTTACCAAGCAAGTGGATTGGCCTCACTCATTCTCTTATAGATTTTGGACTTGCTTCACCCATTTTCTCTAAGAAGTTTTGACTCAACCTCACTCTTGGGAGGCTCTTTACTTTGTCTTAACTAATTTTAAGGGTTCTTGGCTCATCCTCACCACGGCTAAGGGTTCCTAGTTTCACCACACTCAAGCAAACATAAGCAAACATACTAGGCATCATTTGAAAACATATTACAACATCATGGTGTCATAATATATATGCACATACTAGAACACTTTTCATGGCTTAAAACACACATACACACATTCAAAGACAAGTTAAGCACATATTCATGCATGAGAGAAAGAGAAGTAAGCTACCTTTATTGCAACCACATACTTTTTCTCTTAGAAATGCTCTCCCTTCCTCAGCCTCACACACACAAAGGTGTGGAATTAGTTTCTCTTGGCCTAAACACAATATATGGAAGCCAATTAAGTTCTTGGAATCATTTCTAAGGCTATACATCTACTTAGAACTCTAACTTTGTCCTATGGTTCATTTATGGTTCCTAAATACACCTAATGAAGCAACATCCATCAATTGAGTTCTAGGCTCTATTCTCTCCTTTCATTTATGATTCTTGACTCCTTTTAAGCCTCTTGGAGTCATCACATAATTAAAACAAAGAGCCTAACTACATGTTACTTCCTTAGGTCATATTATGGAACCTATGATACCAATTCATTCTCTAGGCCTTCAAAATTATTTCTAAGGTTTTCCCTCATCTTCACTCATCATATATGACTCAAAAATGGGTTTGAAAAAATTTAAAACTATCCCTAGGTACATGGAACCCTCTTGGCTAAGCCTATGCATCTTCTTTGCATCCATGGAGCTTGTTTTGTTTTCTTGATGGAAGATGCATATGGGGAGCCTTTTAGGGATCTTAGAACTCATTTAAACACTCATTTAGGCCTAGGAATTATTGTATCAAATCAGATTTTATAAGAGACACTTGAAACCCTAGATTTTCTATCTTGAAATCTAATGGCTAATTTGTTATTTTCTTTGTATATCCTTATTCTTCTCCCTTAAATTCCTAAGATTCACCCTTGGTTTTGCCCAAAATCTAAGCCTTCTTGCAGCCTTTTATGTTGGATAAACCAAGGAGAAAAGGGGAGAAGGAGTAGCTACCATAGGAATGAAGATTTACCTTATTTTTCCTTAGTTTCTTAGTTGATTCTTCCTTTCCTTAGCCTCCTCTCTTCAAATCAGAAATTTCTCCTTTATTTTTCCCTCAAAACAGATCCAAAAACTTCAAGGAAAGAGGGAGAAATGGAGAAGAAGAGGTTTGCTAAAGAGAAAGCATGAAAAAGACTAAGAAAATTTGTACTTCTTCCTTGTTTTTCTCTTTCTTTTCTTCTCCTTCTTGTGTGCCTCACCCTTAGGGTTCTTCCTCTAATTTAGGGCAAAAAAAATTGTGTCTAAATGAATGAGGAGGTGGGGCGCCTTATATATAAATATGCAAGTTTAAGAAATACTTTTCAAAAATTTCAATTTTGCCCCTTCATCTTGGCATTTTCGTTTTCAGTTCGTTTTAGCTCCTTTTTTGAAAATCATCTTTTTTCCCATGAAATTTAGATTCCCAATTTAATAAAATGCTTTTAGGATCACTCAAATCGAAGATAAAATCTTCTCGAATGAATCCATCAAAGTTTGAGTCAACTGACATTGGATAACATCAATCAGAAGGGTTTTAACTGTCCTGGGGCTTCTCATAGTTTTCAGGGTCTCTAAGAACCCTGAAGAACTAAAAAATTTCATTTAAAAAGCCCTCTTATGAGAATTCTAAAATTTACTCAAAATTATGAAAATACCATTACGTTTTGTCAATCTTTCATTCAAATTAATTTTTTTATTCTAACTCCATTTTTCTTTTCGTCTAAGCCTAGGATTCTCATTTTTATGAGTCTATAATACTACTTAATTTTTTTGGGACCTTAACTAATTTATTTTGGAGGACTTGCTTCGAAAATGCATCTGTTTTCATCGTTTGACGAAAACTATACATTGCAAGGAGTCCTTGAAAGAGGAAGATTTGAGGCCAAATAGAATTAGGATAAAATTTCAAATAATAAAAAATGAGTATACAAAGCTTGAAATGCCCAAAAATTGGAGTTAGAGTAGCTAAATAAAATCTGAAGAAAATCAGTGGTATTTTTGTAATTTTAGGCACTTTTTAGAGAACTCAAAGAAAGGATTTTTAAATAAAATTAAATTTTTTGAGGTTCTTAGAGGCCTTAAAAACTATAGGAACCCTTAAAATGGTTCAAACCCCTTCGGTTTACATTTTAGGGTGTCAGTTGACTCAAATTTTGATCGATTCATTCGAAAAGGTTTTTAATCCATTTTGGGTGAAAATAAGGGATTTTATGGATTAAAAGACTTAAATTTTATGATGGAAAAGACGATTCTTAAAAAAGAGTTGAAATAAACCTAAATGGAGCAAATAGGCATGTAGGGGCAAAATTGTCTTTTTGAAAAATTATTAAAAAAAAGGCTTAAATACACCTCATCACCTTTTCCAAGCTTCCATTTTCAAAATTTTGAGTAGCCATGGCGTGACATTAAGGGAAAGGAGAGAGACGAAGTTTAAGCTCCTATTTAGGTAAGTAAACGGCCCTATTTTATCTCGTGCTAGCTAAGAAAGTTGTTTCTCTCTCTAAGAACTCTCTAATGGTGGTTTTCTTTTCTTGAAAACATGAAGATTTAGGTCTTACCCAAGACAAAAAGGAACTCTTTTTAAGAAACTAATAGGTGAAAAATAAACTATGCGAAGAGAGCTTTGTTTTAAGGTAAGACTTTATTTGAAATACTTGTAAAATCTTGTGTTTCCAAGTCATTTAAGCGTTGACCTAGAGAGAGAAAGTGAGGAGGAGATTTTTTCTTCATGTTTTCTTAATGGAACCAAGGGTTATGGGGTGTGAGAATTAAGAATATACAACTAGAATTGAAAAGGAGGCTTTAGAATGCAAGTTGTAAAATTTAGGGATTTAGTTGCACCTTGGCAAATTTAAAGCTTCCTAATGATAATTTAAGTGGTCTAAGAGTATGAATGAGTTCTCAAGACACCTAGGAAGCCTTACATATGTCATTTCCCTAAAATAAATGAAGCAAACTCTGTGGATGCACAAGATAAGGGGTGTCACGGCCAAAATAAAACCATATACCTAGGGAGTGTTTTAAATTGTTTTAAGGCTAGAAAAGGACTAAATATGATATATGAACATCAAAGGAAGCCTTGGAATAAATTTAGAAAGCATGGGTTGTTAGATGGAGGTGTAAGTCTATAATGAGACATAAAGAAGCAACTTATAGCTAGGCTCATTAAAATGAAATTATGATGACTCCAAGGAGTTTAAATGGAATCAAGAGACTTGGATTGAGGGAGAAAATGGAGCCACGATCATGAATTCCCACAGTTTCTTATTTAGGTTTTATATTCTTTCGAGAGTAGTATGAGCTAATAAGGCCTGGGGATCATATTGGAATTGGGATCCAATGAGATTCTCATTATAAAAATGAACTTGGAACATACCATTGGGAAGTGATTCAGTAATTAAACCCTCATGAATCCATTTGTTTCGAATCTTAGAACAAAGTAAGCTTCCATAGAATTGTATAAGGCTTAAGCTTATACCTATGGGTGATTCATGTCTCATTTGATGTGTTTAGAACAAGAGAATCAAGTGCCACCTAATTGCATGAGCTTGGCTGAAAAGGGGAAGAAGAATTCAAGAGAAAAGTGTCATGATTTTACATCAAGGTAGCTCTCTAATCTTTCTCACATGTATGGCTTGGATGTTTATTTATGTTTGAGTGCTTGTGTATTTGTTTGAACTATGAAATATGTCTCTAGTTATTGCCTACTTGCTATGGTACCATTATGCATCTTGAAATAAGTTTATGAATGTATTTTGGCTTGAATGGGTATGGTGATGCCAAAAAGTAAAATGGGTGAGGATGAGCTAAAAGTCTTAAGAAGAGTGAGGCTTAGTCAAAAGTCTTTTGAAAATGCATGAGGCAAATTCAAAAGTCCCTAAAAAATTGGGTGAAGCTAGACCAATGCTTTGAAAGCCTATGTTTGATATGTATAAGTTCACATGACCAAGAAAATGTTTTATGTATGTTTGTGAGAGGCTTGTATGACATGCATGCATTCTTTGACATGTATATGCATCCATTATGTATGTTTGAAAGAGTAAATAGCTATTGAAATTTTTTAAATCTCACTCTTCCCCATTTTCCATTTAAACATGCCTAGGTGAAGCTCAAGGAAGCAAAAATGGAAGCCAAAGAGCATGATATGCAACACTTTGATAATAGAATAGTTTATAATGTAATGTAATATCAAAGTATGTATATATGAGTAGTTTATGGCATGTAAACCATTGAGCATGTGTAAAAGTATGTGAATATCATGTATGAATGGAAGTTGGAACCAAATGTATGCTTAAATGAGAGTTTGCCATCCACGAGCCTTTATGTGCATGTGTATAAGTGCATGTGGTATGGTGAGATTGAGCTCCATGATGATTTGAACCATTTGGTATGCTTCCTTAGGCTATGTTTATACTTTTGGACATGCTCAAGTGGTTGTGGAAAGATGAGAAGAGCATCTGGTATATATGGAACTCATTATGAACTTCAATTTTGACTAAATCTTGAGCTAAACCAAAGTCTAACTAAATGGATGAGTTTTTACATGACATTAGAGTTTTTCATGTAGCTAAAGAGCATTCAATTTAGAGCTTTAGAGAATTTATTATGATTTTTCAAAGTTGGCTAAATTATGCAGAAATGTTATGTATACTATTCATATGGTCAGTTTGCTTCTCTGTGTCACACGTAGGACAAATAAAGTCCAATGCTCATAAATTTTATAGTCATAAACTAGACATCATAAGCTTTTCATAGTCACCAAGAGTACCTCATTTGGAGCTTTATAGAGGTAGAATCGGATTTTTAAAGTTGCATGATAGTACCAGTAATGTAGCTCTACCTTTGATACTATTTTATCAATTTTTGTGGACTAAACACTATTTTTTTGATCTAGAACTATTTTTACTCATTAGTTAACATCTAGAGCATTCCAAAAAGCTATTATATGCATGATTGCAATTTTTCTAGAATTAGTTATGAATTTTCAAAATTCATATTAGAAATCTATGATAGCAACTCGAGGCTCAGAAATTCTAATATGATGTGTATGGCTCCAAACCCATGAATGTTGAGATGTTTTGTGATGTTTCTTACTTATATGGATATAATATGAATAGAAAATGATATTGATAAGCTCATATGGTCCATGAAGTATAAAATGAATTAATTGGGCCTTACGTAACACAACTTAATGCTATTAAATATGATTTTTTCTTTGTAAGTGTATGAGGTTAGGCCATGTAATATAATGGAAGGACTAAAAGGTTAAGGTATTATATCTATTGGCATTAGAGTAAAGGTTTAGGCACTTTAATAATGGTTATGGCTTGAGGAAGTGAATTGCCTAGTTATGTGTGACTTATATAGGACATTTTTTGTGCTAGAAGTTGGCATATGTGTATGTTTTATGCTAAGCTATGTTGGAATGGTACCAAATGGGATTTTGAACATTAGGAGAGGTAGACCTCTAGAACAGAGTCAATGAGACTAGAGCAGAGCTAGTTGATCCTATGGTTAGAGCCCTACAGGCTTTGGTGGCTCGCCAGGATTCAGAGCAAGTTATGATGTACTAGCAGCAAGAGTTTATAATGTAGCTGTAAAAGAGTCTTGCTCAGGGAAGAAAAAATAAAAACCCTGATCACCATATTCAGACCACTCTAAGATATTTTGTCTACTGCAAAGACAAGCAATAATGTAGCGTAGTATGAAGTAAGAACTACAGCTACTAAGGAAATGAGTTTAGAGGGGAAAATGAGAAAGAGTTATTCCCCTAGCCACAACACCTAGATGTCTAGATGAATTAGAGAGTCTAGAAAATTATCCCCTTAAGCTAGAGGCTAGAACCTATAGGTAGCACTCTATAGAGCCCTAACAACCCCGAGTTGCCATCTGGCTAACAAATGAGTAATGTAACATGTAGAACCCTTTAGCCTTCGTGGTAGGCTGAATACAGAGATAGTTGAGGCTAGGATCATATAGCTAGAAAGGATGTACTAGGTGATAATGGAGTGTATTATAGAATAGAAGACCTTGTTGGTTATATTCAGGATAACATAAGAAATGAACTACTATGGGGCAAATCAGAGCATAAAGAGTTAAGGCCCATAGTTGAACAAGATAAACGATAAATAAATGACCCACTTAGCAGACACAGAGAATAATTAAGTGATAGAGGAGTAGTGGGCCTAATGCATGTGCCTAAGAAAGAGACTAGCATAGTTTATGACTGAGCTTGAGGATATTTAAAATTGAGTAGCACCTAGAGTTAGATTGTTAGACACAAGAGTAGTAAGGTTGTAAAGACCTGCCCACCAGGTGTTGACTCCAACCTAGAATGCTATCTTGTGTGCTAGTGAATGATGGGCTAATATTGTGAGCTCAAGATATGTAAATTATGTTATGAGTATATGTGCAAATAATATGTGAGGGGTATGATATTTGTTCTTTTCTCATGCAATATCTACCTAAAAATTTAATTCAAAGTGATGCAATATAGGTAACTATTCAATCTATGGTGGTGATAAATCACATGAAGAGCAATGGTTTCTCTAGGAATGCATCAATGTATCCTACATATCACAAGCTATCAAAAGTCATATACAACACATCAGCTTGCACTCTAGTTTTTTGGATCATTTGCTAATATATATATATATATATATATATGACAGCCATTTATTTTTGGGAGAATTACAAATAAGGATCCAGACTTGAAAATTATTATGTTGCAAGACCTGTTACCATTGTTTTAAGGTTAATTATCACTTACTTTAATTAAAACTAGTGGTAATAGGTCTTGCATGATAATATTTTCAATTTTGGGTCCTTATTTGTAATTCTCCCTTTATTTTTTCAAGCTTCTACCAAAACTAATTCACATCAATTTCCCTTTTTCTCCATCTTCCTCACACTTGTTTACTAACCTAGTTTTGGCTACCATATAAAGATGAATGCTACCAATTAGCATGCATTAATCAATTAGTTAATATTTGTACTTTTCATTATGGACAAGCAGGTTGAAAATCAAAATCAAAATCAAAGTCAATATATATATAATAAAGTTTTAGTTAACTATTGATACCATATAATAAAATGTAAGTACTTCCTTCTTTTTTTTAATTGTGAGACTTACCAAATTTTGGTGAGAGCCACCCACTAGTTACTTCTAAAATTATCCAATATATCAAACTATGCAATTTATGTTAGTTATATATTTTAGGAAGAACAATGGCCTCTCTCGGGGGCATCAATGTACCCTAGGGTCATAAGGTAACAAAAATGACGACAATGGATGAATTTTCACACATGAATTTCTATATCATTTCATAATATATATACCTCACAAATGTTTTTTTTTCCAAAGTTTATACCAAACTTGATTTATAGTAACATCCCTCTCACTCCATGTAACTTAGTTTCCCTATCAATCTAATAAATCAATGAAAAGCTTGTGGGGTTATCACATGATTTTATTATCAAATACGTTTAAGGTTGTGGTAATGGATATCTTTATACATAGATATCCTCATTGTACTCTTGAGAGATACATGAAAGAGCATACAACACAACCATTTAACAGGCTAATTCAAGATTTTAAAAATATATATACATGTACAAAATTTTTAATTATATATTTAATAGACTTCAATTTCTTAAATATATAAAAATAGTTTATGTAAAAACTTTTACACTATTAATGCTCAGTCTATATTATTCAACTGAACTAATAATCAATCTTTACTATTATAAAACTTGTGCTTTCCATACCGTTCATTTGCTCCTGTTCCTTATGCATTATTCCTAACGTCTTGTCCCCTATAGTGTCTCTCCCTCTTTCCCTTTTTCTTTTTTTTTTTTTTTAAATTTTTTTCCTTTGCTACTTTTTCCTTCTCTGGGTACCTATTGTTCCTTGTCCCATCCACTATAGTATCCCTTGTCTTCCCTTTTTTTCCCCTTCTCTACCTTTTTCTTCTCCACTGTTCAATTTGCTTTGCCCCTATTCATCCATTACTCCACGTTTGTGTCTTCCTCCATCAACTTAAAATTTTTATTACATTCGTTCCTCCCAATTGTCTCTTCCCACTCATTAGCCATTTCTTCATCTCTTCATCTTCTTTCATAAACCTACACATTTCAGTATAAGGTTCCCAAGTTTGTTACTTACATCATTTGCGAAGGTGTGCTAAGGGTTCCACCTTCACTTGCTCAAACTATAGAACTTCCACATAATCCATTAATGGACGACAATGCTCACCAAGGCATAAGTACTGTACCTATTCCACTTATTTTCCTCTACTGTTCTTTCATTCATTTGATTATTTTATCCATTGTATTTCTTATGTGTGTGGATAGCTTTTTATATTTGTTACCTTAATTTATCAATCATGTCCAATATTCACTTTGTTCACTGCAAGATTTCTCCTCTTTTTTTCAAGTATGATACTAAAAAAGTTGGGCATTATACATTTTCACTTTTGGATCTTCTTTCCAATGAATAATTATATTAATTATACCTTTATCAATAAATTGAATCTACCTTCTTTATTTCTTCTTTAATTATTGCTTATCCCTCTTTATTTCTTTCCATGTATCTTATAGATTTCTTTTTGGAAGTTTCACACCTGAGTTCAATTCTCAATTGAATCTATTATCTATTACCAAAAAGAGAAATAGAAAATAAAAGATCTCTAATTATTTGCCTTATAGTTATTAAAATTTCAATTCTCAATTGAATCTATAATGTATAATCTACTATATTGATGTTATCAAATTAAAATCTTCTTGTAATAACTTTAGTTGTGTTGAACTCGTCTCTGCAACTTTAATATTTGACCCTATAATCGAGTAAGAAATGTTCTTATGATTAATTTATTTCTAAATACATTTAAGTTTTTACTCTCGTTAATTGTAGTTAATTTAAATACAAGGAAAGGTCAAAGTTCTAAGAGACTACTTACAATTAAGGAAATGGCCTAAAGCTCTAATTTCACTTTAGGTCCTCTTCAAGATTTTGATGTAATTTCAATGGATAGAAACTTATGTCATCTAAAGACTCCCTTAAGCAAGAAAGGTCAAACCTCTAAGCGAATGCTTTTAATCTAGTAGATGATAGTAAACCTTAATTCCAATGGGGAATGTGACTAGGGTTTTCACACATATACAACAAACATAATTATTTGTCTTTCAAGGACCTCATTATGCCATACAAGCTGAAAGAGTGAAAGGATACTTGCAATCAAATAAATGGCTTAGAATCATAACTACGATGATGGTTTCACTCAACAATTTTGTCCTAGGACCCTATTAAGTGAGATATGTTAGAACACAATGACTCAAGCCTTCAATATCACTCATAGGAATGTTAATAATCCACAATTTTACATATGACCATTTTCTTATATCAACCAATTTTTTACACTCCTTGACTTAGTCCCTACTAAAAGCAATTGACCTAACTCCTTCATTTTCTTTTTCTAGTGTTCAACTAAAAGGTAAAGTACCAAATAGAACTCTTTGGTCCTTTGACAATTCTCAACTATCACCACACTTTCTAGTCAATGATGATTTGTCTCACGTTATAGCTTTTTTGTCAATAGTTGTCTATTTTGTCTATACCTCTAATCTTTTTTAATCCTCTACTTCCCTATTAGATTGTAGCTTGCCAAGTCCTAGTCTACATATCACTAAACACTCTCAGCAATTGTTTGAATCATAATCAACTAATGTTTTATATAGCCAACACATTCCCTTAAAAGGAACTAACAGCTCTACCCCTTTTATGCGGTCCAATCAAGGACATCAACAAACTTTGAGGAATATTACCAACCTTGCTGTTAATCTTAACTGCCAATTTGATCTTGCACAATGCATTGGTATTCCATTATCTTATTTTACTTCTATTCATGTCATTTTAATTTGTTGCTAACTCATGCCTGATGACATCTTCTTAGATTGTGGAGATGGTGACCGACACACTCCTTCTATTGTCATTGCCTAGAACCACATTGCTTTTGACATTAATCAAAGTGGTAACAATATTTGCATTCTCATACCTATCATTTTTTCTTATTTTTCCCCTACCTTACAATTTTGGCCATTATTTTATTAATTACTCCCTAACTAATTCTAATCTTTTGGGTATTCTAACTTCAACTTTCAGCCAGTCTTTATCACTACAACCAATCATTCAACACTCTAGTCAACTTTCAACCTAATCCTCTCAAACACATGATGAAGATTTCCCCACTATGTGATAAAATGCTATTTTTATATCTTCCATTCCTCTTAATTTAGTCATTTTAATGATCAAATATGGCTTTAAGGGTTTAATTAGATACAATTTGATTTTATAAGCTACTTATGCACTTTATGAATTAATTCATAAAATTATTGAGTTTTAATGCATGAATTTCTTTTAAATAATTTTGTGGATAATTCTACCCAATAATTTTCATTCTTTCGTGCATATTTTTGTTGGGCAATTGGAGCTTTAAAGGAGAATTTGTTTTGAAGAAGAAAAAGGAGAGCCACAAACTTAAAGGGTTACATCCACATAAAGAAGAAGCAACGTGAAGAACGTGTGAAGAAAAATGCAAAGAAGAAGCCTCGAGTTAGTGAGCTACAGGTGTCTCACGTGATTATGAAGAACCAGCTGCAATCCAAAAGAAGAGCCATCCATGAAGCATTGAGCCACATAAAGCAAGCTCCACTTCTTTGTTTCTCTCGTGGAAGACACACATTCATGCACTCGTCCAACATGTTCCCACAGCTCCACGTATGATGCAGTAGCTTGCATGGGTTCCCTTCCTTCACTTAAAGTAAACGAAGAAGAGTAGCAGCACATAAGACTTTGGCTCAGGTTGGAATCTCCAAAACAAAGAAGAGAAGCTACATGTTGAGATAAGAAGAAGAATGCAGTAGCCACGGGTTTAGAGCTGATATAGAAATGCATACATGCAGAAGAGAGTGAGTGAAGGAAGAACAACAGCCAACATGGAGAAGCTTATGTGAAGAGTGAAGTAACGAGCATGCACGTTTGCTCAAAGAGAAGAGCTGCACAATGGAAAAGCACTGAAGCCACGTCATTCATGGGCTCATGAAGCTTATGTGAGCTGAGAAGATGTTACGGGTAGGAGCACATCGAAGGAGTGAAGCTACAGACCATATGGAAAAGAAAGAAGAAGCTCAGGCAATTTACTCATATAGAATATATGAGCAGCTAGTGTGGGAAGCTTGAGCTGATTTTAAATAAGCATGTGAAGAAGATGTGAAGAACTTGAAGTTGGCTGAAGAAAATAAACGACGTGGAAGATGATGTGGATTTGTATGAATATGAATGAAGAAGCAAGAAGTTGATACAGGCAGTTCAAGTGAAGAAGAGATTCGAGTCTGTGAGCTAGAAACACAACGTGAAATATTATAAAAAATTAAAGTGAGGCCCGCCTTATATACATATACACGTGGATAGCTTCATACAATTGGAATAAGAAAAATGTAGCACATGAATCATGCCATCAGTATTCACTCATCCATCACGCTACACTCCGTCATTTTTACCATTGACTGAATCCATTAATCCACATCATCCATTCATCCATCACATTATTAAAAATGCACATTTCATCAAGACCATTCATTCTATTCCACGCTTCATTCCGTCATTCATTCCATACGCATTCATTCACTCATCATTACCCTACGTCTTCATCCATTCTCCACCCCTTCGTCCAGAGACATTCCACACCACTTCCTCCATTCTCCATCTCCATCTTACCACCACGATGAAGCTCTAATCCTCTATTTGTGACTAGCAAGGAAGAAGGCCCTTGATGCAAGCTTGAATCCATGGATCAGAATTTTGGCTAAGGATTTCTATTTTCCTACACTTTTTCCCTTTCATATATTGTCTTGGTTAAGTTGTATTTGATAGAGAATTTATATAATTATAATTAGTGGCTGGTTATACACTAACTAAGAAGCCTTTTTGTTGATTAATTGGTTATATTAAATATTAAATTTTTCAATTTCCTACAATTATCCATATTTGCAGTCAAGGTGTTCGATGAAATGCATGTGAGAGATTGAGTGTTTCATTGTTGATTTGAGGACTCCTTAGTATTTAATTGGTTAATTAAACATCTTTGGATGATGATTCATAGGCTAATTAATTAGTTAATCAATCAAATTGGGTGTTCATTGATCTTAAAGACAAGAATTAACAATTTAATGCGGGATTGAGGTCTTAATTCAACATTACTTCGTTAATCTCTTGAATCTTGAGTGGTAACCTAAGATAGTTTGTTATGAGCACGATTAGGGACTCTTAAGCCAGAATTAATCACAATTGGATTAGGATAAGGATAGTGGATACTAAGAGATGAATCCAAGGCTAGTCACAAGACCATTATTCACCCATTAATTCATCCAATTAGGTAGTTAGTCATTTTAATTTTAGATAGTTTAATTCAATCAAAAACCCCTCAAATTAGGTGGTTCTAGGATCTTTTAACATTTAGAAAATCCAATTAAACATTGAACTCTATTTCTAAGGGAGAAGACCTAGGTTGTACCACTAGCTACATATTTAGTTCAACCTAATTTTATTTTGAGAGTTGTGCGACGAGCCCGTCAAAATTTGGCGCCGTTGCCAAGGATTTGGAGTTTTAATTGTTTGAGAAATTTTTCTAAGTTTTTTTTGTTCTGTTTTAGCTCTGTTTTGGTATTGTTTTGGTTTAATTTTTGTTCTATTTTAAGCTTGGAATTGGATCATTTGGGTGTTGTGCATTAACTTGTCTAGTTGCTAGAATTTTTTGTTTAAGGTGCCCAGAAAATTCTTAAACTTTGTTTTCCAAGGTTTTTAGGTGTTTTAAGCAAAAGTAATAGTAAAAGTATTAGGTGCACCATTTTTTGGCCAAATTCCAACGTTTAAGGCACTTTTTCTAATTTTTTTAGTATTTTCTCAAATTTTTTAGGAATTTTTCAATTTTTTTGGATTTAATTTCTTTATTTTTTTGTGAGTTTGTTTTATGTCATTAACCTCTGTTTTAGGAGTGTTTTTGATAGTTAGGTAAGTCTTATCTTCATTTGAATTTTATTTTCTTGATTTAGAATTAATATTAGTTATAATTTGTTAGTGATTTATTTTTGTTGAAATTAATTGTGCTTCTCATTTTTCTTTGCTTTAAATGGATCCTTATTATTCTAATCAAGGTGTCTATGATTCTTATGCAGAGGATAGGATTTCCTGAAAGTTAGATAAAGCCATTTTAATGTGTCGTGGTATTCTTGAATAACAAAGACAAGAACGATAAGCACAACAATATCAACAATTCCAACCATCATGCTACCAACCACACCACTATTCCTGTGAAATTCATTCCAGCTACCAACCATATCACCATCTATATGAGACATACCCCAATTATCACCATCGTTATGAGCCATACCATGATTACCATAGGCAAGAACCAAAATATCATCCTTACAATTACCATGAAGGGTACATGCAACAGGAGCCGTAGAGGGAACCAAGTTGGGAAGAGAGGATGATGCAGCTAATGGAGGCTTATAATCTTCAAACCTAACAATTGCAACGGTTGCAACTCCAAAACCAACAAATGATGGATAACATTATGAAGGATTCAGGATTTCAGATGAATCAACTGACTTCAAGTGCTAATGAATTAATTGAAGAGCAAATTGGAAGGGAATGTATAGAGAAGGAAGAGTCCTATTCATTGGGTAATATCCTTCCATCTTCTAATATTTTACAATTTGTTAGAACTGATTCTAGTACACATGATAGCACTGTGATTCCTAATGCATATAATGTTGTTGATTCTGAATTGCATGATGATGTTGTTGATGAGGAAATTGTTATTAAATCTCTTGGTATGGTTGATTGTGGTAGTTCATTGAGTAAATTTGATACAATTGTTAATGTTAATGAATCTTTGTATACTAATGCACTTGGTATGTCTACACCTAGTTGTGACCATCGTGATGAATTCATTTTTGAGCCTATTAATGATGAATCTCTTGAGTCTAGGGTAGTATTTAAGTATGGGGGTGACTTAGAATGTGAAGATCATTCTATTCCTAGTCTAGGTTTGGTTGATAAGCCTATTGATGATGTATCTTCTGAGTTTAAGGATAGCATACCATCTGGATCATGTGACATGGTTAATTTGAATGATTCTCTAGGATCCACTGTATGTGATAGATGCTCCCAGATTTATGTTTTCATTGAAACTAGTGAGTTCCTCACATATACTGATCAACATGATTCCTTACTGGCATGTGATGGTATGACTGTTGAAATAATAGATGTAGCATGTGAAAAGGATATAGATAGTGAAATTGTTGGATAGCTTGTTGATAATTCAGACTCTAATTTGCAATGCTTATGTGATGAATTACATACATGTCCTATATATGTTGAGATAAATGAGTTTCTGGAGTCTGATAAGTCTACTAAACCCATAGAGTCCTTGGTTTGCACTGAAATTATTGATAAGACTGATTCTACTGATCATACTAGTGTTGATGAGAGTATGCATAGTGATACTGCTGATGTTGAAAATCCTATTAATCCTTGTGCTGCTGTTGATGCTAGTAGGAGACTTGATTTTACTATTGATAATTGTTTAGAATCTTGTGAGCCTACTGATGTCTCTTTAGTCAGGGAAGATGTTGTTTCTCTTGTTGAGAGTCCTGAACAGATTCTTGAAGTTGGTGAAATAGTTCCCAATAAGCCACAGACTCTCCCAGCTAAGATTAAACAACTGCCAGATGCCTTGAACTTAAAAGACTGTGAGAAGTTGCAATTTAATTTTTCTGTAGATGCAATGACTCTTACTAATGAGAGTCCAATAGATTTCATTAGTTTTGATAGATTTTTAGAAATTTTTGGTTTTAAATTTTCTTTCTTTGGTTTTAAATGTCCTAAATTTCATTTTCCTTCTTTTCTTGCTTCTGAATATGCTGAATTTGATTTTTTGAGACTACTGATGGTTGAGGAAGTCCATGAGTCATCACTGCATGATCAATCCAAATGCTTTAAAGTAGTGAGACTTAAATTTCTTGAATTGAGAAGGAATAAAGTAGTTTTAATTCTTGTTTTTGATGCTTATGATTAGCTGGTCTTTTATAGTATTCTTTTTAATTTAGGACTTAGTTTTCTTTTCTGCATTATAGTTTGTTTTGTTTCTATTTTATAGGTAATAAAAGGTTGCTAACCAGCTACATAGGAATCTGAGCAACCATTGGAATCTCCATTGTCAAGTTCATCTAGTTGTACACTCTCTTTTCACTCTTTATATTGTGTTGTTTATCTTTTTACTTAATTATGTGCTGACATTGAGGACAATGCAATATTTAAGTATGGGGGGAAGAGTCATTTCATCTTCCATATTTTCCTTGTTTTAAAAAAAAATTTGAAAAATTTTTTAGAAAATTTTGAAAAATAGTCTGATTTTTTTTCTATGAAATTTGCAAGTTGAGATTATTATAGCTTGGATTCACTTAGACATGATAAGGAATGAATCTTGTGTCTTGATTCAAGTGAAGTGACAATGAATTTAATTTCAATGAATTATTTGATAGCCATTAGCTGGTGAGAAATTGAGCCATATCTGTTCATTCTAATGTGTTTTTACCTATCACTGCTTTCACTCTAGAACTTGTCTTGATTCTCTGTTGAGACTACATTTGCATTTGCATGCATGAAAATGATAAGGCATTCCTTTCTTTTATAGCTAGTTAGCCAAAAAGCCAACCCTACATTCATTTATCCATTGTTTAGCCACTTTGGGTTTGATTTTCTTTTTTTGTTAGTCTATAGCCATTTAAAATGTTTCCCACCTTGTTTTAAGATGCTTTAGAGATTTCAAGGAGCATTACACTTATTTAGGATGAGAGAACATGCGCTTTGCATCCATTTAGCCCATTATTAAAAGTTGAGAAAACTGTATTAAAAAAATGGAAAGAAAAGAAGAGATAGAAAAGCAAAAAGAAAACAAAAGAAAACAAAAAGAAAAGGAAGTAATTGAAAATCAAAAGAAAGAAGTCTTTTGAATTGAGTTTATAGTTGCTTACACTAGCTGGAAATAAGGCCTTGAAACACATTCTTACCTATCCTAGGTTTCCATTAATTGCTCTTGAAGTTCTAAGGTATCCAATTGTTTAGTTTTTCCCCTTGTTTTTGTATCCATTCGTTTTATTTACCTAATCCTATTACAACCCTGAATAAAAGTCCTATTGATTTGTGCTTTGCATTTGGCATGGGTGGTGGAGACTTAGAAGCTAAACAAGCTTATGGTAGTGAACTTTGATAGGTGGAACTTGAGTGATATACATCCCTTTAAACACTGGAAAGTTAAGAGTAAACACCAATCCATATGAGAGGCTATGCATTTCAATTCATTCTTTTCAAATGAAATTGCCATGGAGCTAAATTCTTGATGCAAGTGAAGTTAACTTTGATTGTTGAAGTGTTGAAAAGTTGTGATTAGTCTCTAGCTTGTGATTTTTACATTTTCTTTTGCATTTTCATTATCCCACATGTTTTCCATTAGTCTTCCTTTGATTTTGAACTTTGCCTAGGAGTGCAAAGGTTTAAGTGTGAGGGAATTTGATAAATGCTATTTTTATATCTTCCATTCCTCCTAACTTAGTCATTTTAATGATCAAATACGGCTTTAAGGGTTTAATCAGATATAATTTGATTTTATTAGTCATTTATGTACTTTATGAATTAATTCACAAAATTATTGAGTTTTAATGCATGAATTTCTTTTAAATAATTTTGTGGATAATTCTACTCAATAATTTTCATTCTTTTGTGCAGATTTTTGTTGGGCAATTGGAGCTTTGAAGGAGAATTTGTTTTGAAGAAGAGGAAGGAGAGCCACAAACTAAAAGGGTTGCAGCCACATAAAGAAGAAGCAACGTGTAGAACGTGTGAAGAAAAATGCAAAGAAAAAGCCTCGAGTTAGTGAGCTACAGGTGTCTCACGTGATTATGAAGAACCAGCTGCAACCCAAAAGAAGAGCCATGAATGAAGCATCTCGAGTTGAGCAACATGAAGCAAGCTCTAGCTTCTTTGTTTCTCTCGTGGAAGACACACACTCATGCACTCGTCCAACACGTTCCCATAGCTTCACGTATGATGCAGCTTGCATGGGTTCCCTTCCCTCATTTGAAGTAAACAAAGAAGAGTAGTAGCACACGAGACTTTGGCTCAGGTTGGAAGCTCCAAAACAAATAAGAGAAGCTACATGTTGAGATAAGAAGAAGCATGCAGTAGCCATGGGTTTAGAGCTGAAATAGAAATGCATACATGCAGAAGAGAGTGAGTAAAGGAAGAACAGCAACCAACGTGAAGAAGCTTGTGTGAAGAGTAAAGTAACGAGCATGCACGTTTGCCCAAGGAGAAGAGCTGCACGATGGAGAAGCGCTGAAGCCACGTCATTCATGGGCTCACGAAGCTTGTGCGAGCTGAAAAGATGTTACGGGTAGGAGCACGTCGAAGGAGTGAAGCTACAGACCACGTGGAAAAGGAAGAAAAAGCTCAGGCAATTTACTCACATAGAATATGTGGGCAGCTGACGTGGGAAGCTTGAGCTGATTTTAAATAAGCATGTGAAAAAGACGTGAAGAACTTGGAGTTGGCTGAAGAAAAGAAACAACGTGGAAGTGGATTTGCATGAATATGAATGAAGAAGCAAGGAGCTGATACAGGCAGTTCAAGTGAAGAAGAGGTTCGAGTCTGTGAGATGGAAACACAATGTGGAATATTATAAAAAATTAAAGTGGGGCCCGCCTTATATACATATGCACGTGGATAGCTTTAGACAATTGGAATAAGAAAAATGTAGCATGTGAATCACGCCATCAGCATTCACTCATCCATCACGCTACACTCCGTCATTTTTACCATTGACTGAATCCATTAATCCACATCATCCATTCATCCATCATGTGATTAAAAACGCACACTCTATCAAGACCGTTCATTCCATACCACGCTTCATTCCGAGACGCCCCCCTTCATTCATTCATTCACGCCTTCATTCCACCACTTAGTCCAAAGCCATTCACCACACCATTTTCCTCTAATCTCCACTCCATCCACTTCCATAAAGCTCTAATCTCCATCTTGACACTAGCAAGGAAGACCTTGGAGAAGCTTGAATCCATGGACTTAGAATTTTGGCTAAGAATTCCTACTTTCCTAGACTTTTTCTTTTTCTTGTACAATCTTGGTTAAGTTGTATTTGATTAGGAATTTGTGTAATTGTAATTAGTGGCTAGTTAGACATTGATTGAGAAGCCTTTTGTTGATTACTTGATTAGATTGGAATATGATTTTTTATTATTCTCTAATTTTCCATGTGTGATATGAAGGTGTTCAATGAAATGCATGAGTGAGATTATGTACTTGATTGCTTGATTTGAGAATTCCTTGATGTTTAGTTGTTCAATTAAACATCTTTGGATGATGAATCAGAGGCTAATTAATCAATTAATTAATCAAATTGGGTGTTCATTGATCTTAAAGATAAGAGTTAACGATTGAATATTGGATTGAGGTTTCAATGCAACATTACTTTGTTAATCTCTTGATTCTTACGTGGTAACCCAAGATAACTTGTAATGAACATAATTAGGAACTCTTAGGCCAGAATTAATCACAATTGGATTAGAATAAGGATAGTGGATACCAAGGGACGATTCCAAAGCTAGTCACCAGACCATCATTCACCCATAATCCATACAATTAGGAATTTAGGAATTTTATTTCAATTTTATTTCAGATAGCTTAATTCAATAAAAAACCCCCCAAATTAGATAGTTTTTAGGATCCTTTAACATTTAGAAACTCAATTAAGCATTAAACTCTATTTCCAAGGGAGATGACCTAGGTTTTACCCTATATTGCATTTAATATCCAACCTAGTTTTATTTTGAAGGTTGTTCGACAAAACCTATCACTATCCCAATTGAATGTCCATCTCCCAATTTCTTCAACTAACCGAGGTTTATATTCTAGTTTTCCAATCACTATTTTTATTTTTTACTTCACAAAAAAAGCATAATTCTTACTTTAATCTTTTGTAGCCCTCAACACAAATCATCTTAGGCACCATCCAAAAGATCAAAACTAATTCTGGATGGGTGTATGATGAGTGTAACAAGTGCCAGAGTAAAGTCAAGGTGCCAAATGATAAAAATTTTTGTCCAAAATGCAAAAATCCACCAACTACCATCATCCCTATGTACAACAATTTCTTTATCTTATTGTCTAATTCTTTTTTAGTTTTATTGCTTCCTTATTTTATAGTAGTTTTTACTCAATTGTGCAATCTCTACTTTTTCCATTTACTTACCATAAATAGGAACGAACTCCATTTCACTATAATAGGCAACACTGGAACAACATCAGTTATGTTCTTCAATGATATTGCAGTGAAGTTACTTCATAAACTAGCATAGGACCTATAACAAAGACTTTGTCAAATTCCACTAATTCAACTTCTTGTAATTTTCCTTATATATCATCAACAATCTTTTATAGTCACTTAGATCACCATATTCCCTTCTAATCAAACTTACCCCTATTTAGTTGTCACTTTTCAACTTACACCATTGTTGTCCTTCACTACATTCTTGTAATTAAGTTCCATGCATTCATACATTTATCCTTTTTTCATTTCTCTTTTGTTCTCTTCTTGCAAGACATATACTAAATATATATACCTAATTTATCATTAAAACTTTGCTTCACCAAACAATAAAATCACTCATCAAATTTCTACCTACTAATACTACTTCTCATATATATAATATTCCTTTATGAAATTTTTTTCCCTTTATTATAATTTTGAATCATGGTTTATAAATTCTCAAATATAGATTTCAACTACTACTACTTACTCTATCTTCAAGACCTTCCCATATAGTTAAACATAACATTACTTAGTACTATCTAACACAACATTTGATCCCTTACCTCTCATGTCTCATTATTTTTCTAACCCCTTCACTTTCAAACTTTTAGGAAGGATGACATTACTCATTTCCATGCGAACTCAATGAATTAGTAGGAAAGAAGCTTTACTTAACATCAAGATAACTCATAGTGACCTGCAAAGACATTATTCAAGCTATGTTGTTGCCTAGATCAATGATAACAAAGAGCTTATCGCCCAATTCACCCAATTAAGCAATGAGGTCACACATATATATATTAATTCTATTTTAAATTAAACATTGATTTTCGCATCACACTAAGCATGAATTTCATGTCCATTTATTAGTAATTCAAACGTGATCAAGGATCAACTTTAAATTTTTCTTAACTGCCACCAACACTTAGCATTGGATTTCAATTGGTATACAACCTACTCTAATTTTTTTTTTTTTTTTCAATTATATCCTCAAAAGTTTTTTCTTTCAATGCTAATGTAATTTTTTACTACTTTCTTTCTTGTCCCATAACTCACTAGGACACAACATCATTCATGGCAAAGAATGAAAATGATCTTTCCCCTACCATTAAGGACACATCATCTTGTAACACCTCATTTGATCACGTGGATTTAGATGACCTTACAATCTTCTAGCTCTCTACAACAAAACCAACAAGCACAATCAAGAAACTAAGTGCTATGAGATCAATATTTGAAATACAAATTCCTGGACTGTCTGACATTAGCACCCAACAACGTTCCACAACAAAGCCTCCTAAAGTTGTGAAGCAAGAAAATTTTCACTAACTGTTTTGTCTAATTAGTTTGTACCATTATCCTCTACAACTAAACACTTTCCATAGTTGTTTTACTTTTGTAATCAATCACCTATGACACTTTGCAATGACTTTGCTACTCCTTTTTGTTTGGATTATATTTTGCTAGGGTAAATTATAAGAGCTATTTCTCACACGGTAGGAATCTACTTCTATTCCTTGCCTTATTATGCACTATATTTCTTATGCCTGGTAAATTATGTTTGCATCATTCTCTCATGACACTCTCCCATAACTTTAAAACTCATTTTTTCTCTTATCGTGCTTTGACTGGATAAATTATGTAAGTTATTTCTCCTCCTATTTGCATGTACTTCTATTTCTTACCTTATTATAAAATATATTTCTTATATTTCTCATATGCAGCCTCTAAATTATATATCATACTAATGATGACTCTTCTCCTAACTTTATAATCTTCTATTGTAAATATTTTTTTCATGTCCTATTTTAATACTATCACTAGGCTTATATATATATATATATATAGAAATTTATTAATATAGACCTTTTTCCTTGAATTAAATATACATATATATGTATATATTCACTTCAATTAAAAAAAAATTACGCACCCCGTGCGATGCACGGAATTTAACTAATTTTATATTATAAATATAATCCCTCAAAGTTAAAAAAAAAATCCATTTATCTATCAGTTTTATAACATTTATTAAAGTATATTTTCCACTTAGCTGTCTATTCCATCTATGCTACTGTTTATCCCTGTCTCCGATATCCACCGTTAAGTCCACAATGTGAGATAATTAAGCATACAAATTGTCCCACAATACTTTACCCCAGTTCTTTGGCAAATAAAGAAGAGAGAATTTTATTTAAAAACTCTATTTTTATAAAAATGATATTAAAAAAATCTTAAAAACTAAAATGTCTAAAGAATTAAAAAAATATTATTAGTATTTCTTAAAATTACTACTCATACTTTCTAAAATTATAATCTAATACTTTTGATATTATAATAATATTTTAGATTTATTATTATCTTTAGATAAAATTACTTTGTAGCATCATAAAGACCAAATAGTAAACCAGATTGATAATTTTAAGAATTACATAGTAACATTTTTTTTTAATTTCTTAAAAAATTTTACTTTTTAAAATTCTTTAGTACTATTTTAATAATTTTAGTTTTTCAAATACAATTTTCCCAATAACCAAGGTTGCAAAAATTTCAGATTCATTTTCTATTATCCCTACCACACACGTTTCCTTCAATATTTCCATCCCTACCACCTGTAAATGTTTCACAGATGTGGAAGAAATCTCTCTTCTTTCGTGAATACATAGAAGAACAACTAACAGACGGTATTGCAAGCATATACATGAAAAAAACAACTTTGAGCTCCATTGCTATTTACCTTCGAAGCAGATTTTGCAAAAATGCTACCTCCACAGTAATTCGGATAAATCCAGCCAGGTTTATTCTATTTATTATTCTTGGTATAAATAGAAGCTTATCTTTCATTAATCTATTGATTCATTAATAGGCGTATGTTTTAAGTTACCATAGTTCAGTTATAGGTAATAAATCCATCAAAGTAGAAGGGTTACTTTCTTATTTAAATGTCCGTAAATTTTGAATTTAGCTATCTTTATAATTGTGTTCTTATCTTAATGGTTTACTAAACATTGTTGATATATAAATAATAAATCAATGAAATTGCAATTTACATATTATAGGTAATATATTCTTATCTTAGTGGATTCCTTGTAAAAGTACCTTTATAATTAGTAAATTACTGAATTTTTGAATTAGAACATATCTTACCACAAGCCACACGATTTAAGTATCTTGGATCCATCATATAACATAACGGGAAAATAGAAGAAGATGTAAAGCATAGGATTCAAGCGGGGTGAATAAAATGGAGGAGTGCTTTGGGTGTTATTTGTGATAGAAGAGTACCACTCAAACTTAAGGGTAAATTCTACTGCACAGTTATAAGACCTGCAATATTGTATGGAACTGAGTGTTGGGCAATAAAAAGTCAACAAGAAAATAAGCTAAATGTTGCAGAGATGAGAATGTTGTGGTTGATGAGTGGACACACTAGACGAGATAAGATTAGAAATGAATGCATTAGAGAGAAGGTGAAAGTTGCACCTATTCTAAAAAAGATTGTAGAATCGAGACTTCGGTGGTTTGGTCATGTGGGGAGGAGACCTATAGAAGCCCCAGTTAGGAGGGTAGATGAGATGGAGAATAGTCCAATAATTAGAGGTAGAGGAAGACTAAGAAAAACTATAGGAGAAATTATTAAGAGAGATTTAGATTTAAATGGTTTGTCTAAAAATATGATTTATGATAGGGGTTTATGGTGTCGATTGATCCATGTAGCCTACCCCACTTAGTTGGAAAAAGCTTTGTTGTTGTTGTTGTTGTTGTTGTACTGAATTTTTGAATCACATATCAGTACCTACACTTACACTGCAGCCTGTCATACCACTGTGAGTTCAATCAGAGCTTTTCTGTTCACTATCTATCTCGAGCTCTATTGTTCAGGCCCATTGTTTTATTTTCTTTATCTTTTTGCCTCATTTTATGATTGATTAGATGGTTAACAGTTTACATAAATGCTTCATTTACACATTAAGCAAAATATTGAGGCTATTTTTTTTATTTTTCCTTTCTTTTTTTTTTTTTTTTGAGGGGGATGCTTAACCTGAAATTACACGTAACTGAACGCTCATGTGAGCCCCATCATAAAAGAATTCAGGCTCCAAAATATTCTTCCTTCACTTCAAAGAAGCCCTACATCCTCTAGTCCACAGTTGCTCCCTAAAACTTTCTCTTCTTTGTCCTTCTCTTGCAAAGATTGCTTCAAACAAGAGGTTAGAGTATCAGCATATCCTCAACTTCCACTGTCAACATATAAGATCCACTTAATAATCTTCTCTTTATACTAGCAACTTGCGTATTCCCTTTTCCATGAATCATGGGCTTTCTATTTTTCTTTTTTCTTTTTTTTTCCAATTTCCCATACTTGATATCGTAGTACATCACTATGTTTGCAGCATTGAAATTTTACTCTTACCACTTAGAATTTTTGACATATTTAGCCTCTGATTTTCTATGTTGCAACTTATCTTCCGCATCATTCTTTCTATGTAAGTCCTTTCGTTATATGACGGCTTTTCCTTAACCTTCCATCTTTCTTATTAGATACTTATTACCTCCAGCACACATCAGTCTAATCTACCCTTATTTTCATTCCTTTCGTCAATACAAACAGAACATGTCTGCAAGAAATCATGACTTCGTTAAGGACATCCATTCTAACAAAGAAACTTAGAAGATTTATGTTAAGAGTCATCCGACTTTGGACTATCAGACAACTGGACCCACCCCATGACATCACCAGCCTTAGTATGGTGCTCCTTGATAAGTAGGTTTGTTTAATTAAATCACACTTGAACTTTAAGCAATGAAAACAGTTTTATAGCCTAAAGGAAACTATACTATTAGCAATCAGATTTTATTTTCTTATTATTTATTTCCTTATTGTTAATTATTGTAATTATATTAGAAAATTGACCTTAGGTAGTTTCTTAATTGTTAGAAATTTTATAGAATTTTATTTTTGATTTATTTTGTTTCTTAGAATAGTTTTTCTTTCCTAAAATAATTTCATTCTTTCTGTATAAATATCCTTGTTCTTTGATCAAGTAATACGCATAAGAATTTCTAAATTTGTGTCATAGTATCAGAGCTTTAAAGTTCTTAGGATGTATACCCTTCTTTTTCAAGCATTCCTTGTCATTTGTCTTTTAACGAAACTTTTCATATTACTGCCTCTTTGTGTTTTGTGCATACCCACTCAACCTTACCACCACCAGAACCCTGAGACCATAATGACTAGTGTTTTCCTGGTGACTGGATCCTATTTGGCCTTCCCACCCGCCTCCACATGTTGCCATAAGTTTTCTTGAGTTGCTCTCATGCACCGGCATGTATGGGCACGTGAACCTCCTTTCCAGCCACCACTTTTTCTAGATCTGGTCACCTCACCTTGCCGTATCTATCCTTGGTGTTGTTCGGTCATTTTGTAGTTTGTGTGTGCTCATTCTCCTTCTATGTGGGTTCTTTTAACACTAATTGGAAGTTTATTTCTCTATTCCAAGGAGTTTGCTATTCGCTTGTGTTCTAAACCATGTCTGAGTCTACTATCATGAAGAAGGGACCTGGCCAAGCTCATATAGTGACCACCGGTTCCAACAATGAGGATACCTCTTTTATGGCTGATTTTAATAAAGAGGAGATTGAGAAGTTACAAGGTCTTTTGGGAACATCGGAGAAAATCCCTCTATCTACCATAGGTACTTGTTCTTTGGTTTTCTCAGGTTTTTCTTCTCACTCTTTATCTGCCTATAATTCCATTTTTAATGTCTCAAATAAGGTTTCTTCTACCTCTTGGGTCATTGACTCTAGGGCCACTAACCATATGACTCATTCTTCTCAACATTTTTTTTCATATACTCTTTGCCCTAATAATCGAAAAATCACTATAACAGATGGATCAGTTACTACCATAGCTGGTCAGGGAGATATGTGTTTAAATGCTAATATTGTGCTTAAAATGTTTTCCATGTTTCAAGACTTTGCACCAATCTTATTTCTATCTAGAAACTTACAACCAATTCTTATTGCAGTGTGACTTTTTATCCTTCTCAATGTGTATTTCAGGAGCAAGGCACGAAGAAGATAATTGGACTTACTAAGGAGAAGGACAAGTTGTATTATCTTGCAAAAAATAATGGATGCAGTAGAGTCCACAATTTGTTACCTATGTCTTTTCATTATGAGCATTTCCATTCCAATAAAGATAAGATTTGGCTTTACCATCTTCGTCTTGGACATCTATCATTTAATATTATCAAAATTATGTTTCCTATTTTGTTTAAGGGATTAGAAATTAAAACTTTACATTGTGAGACTCGTGAACTTGCTAAACATAAACATGTTTCTTTTCCAATTAGTAATAAAAGAATTTTTGTTCCCTTTAATTTGATTTATAGTGATATTTAGGGCCCAACCCCAATTTCCAATATTTTTGGAGCTCGATAGTTTATTACATTTATTAATGATTACACTCTAGAGACTTAGATTTATTTATTGAAACAAAAATCTAATATGAGCATTGTATTTCCTATTTTTTATCATATGATTCAAACTTAATTTGGAATAGGAATACAGAGGTTTCGATTTCACAATGCAAAGGATTTTTTTAATCAATTTCCCTCTAACTTTTTTTATGAAAAAGGAATAATACATGAATCCCCTTGCATTCATACATCTTAACAAAATGGGGTGCTCGAACGAAAGAATGATTATCTTTTAGCCAATACTAGAACTCGATTGTTTTAAAAAAAAAATGTTCCAAAGCAATATTGTAAGGAAGCAATTTTAATTGCTACTTATATTATTAATTGACTTCCCTCACTCAAGTGCTTGATTTCAAAAGTCCTATACAAGTTCTCACACAATTTTTTTCAAGTTTCAATGCATTTAACAACCTTGTACCTAGAATATTTGGATGTCCTGCATTTGTCCATATGCATTCTCACCATAGAACCAAACTTGATCCTCGAGCTCTTAACTGTGTTTTCCTTGGATATTTTTCCACTCAAAAAGTTTATAAATGTTATCATCCTTCTACAAGGAAATTTTATGTGTCTGCTGATATCATATTTACTGAATCTGATTCTTACTTCCATAATAAAGGTAACACAGCTGTTGATCCCTCTATCCAGAATAGATCTGAGGACTTATTTCCTTTTGATTTTCCATCATTACCCACTCATACTTCATCATTACCTGAGCTCTAATTATCACCAAACAACCCACCTAAGCCTCCATTGTAGCGAAAACCAACTTTAGACCCTACTCGTCCATTACAGGTATATTCTTGAAAGAAGGCATCATCTTCTTCGCCAGAGCCTATCTAATCACCCTCCTATACTCTGATAAGGTTGAGGTACTCTCTTTACTCATTAATAATATGAATCATAATGATTATGATATTATTATTACTTTGTGCAAAGACACACGAACTTGCACAAAATATCCTTTGTCATCCTTTCTTTCTTATATGAATTTTTCTCCTAACCACAAAGCCTTTGTCAACCATAAAGCATTCAAGAATGAGAATTGGGTTAATGCTATGAAGGTTGAGATGCAAGCACTTGAAAAAAATGGAACTTGGGATCTTGTGCAATTGTCAAAAGGAAAGAAACCAGTGGGCTGTTGTTGGGCATTTACCACTAAATATAATTCAGATGCTACCTTAGAGAGATATAAAGCTCAACTTGTTGCAAAAAGATATACCCAGACATATGGCATTGACTATATGGAGACTTTCACCCTTGTTGCAAAAATGAATACAGTACAGATATTATTATCTGTAGCGACTAATCTGGGTTAGACATTATAGTAGTTCGATGTCAAGAATGCCTTTTTGCATGGTGACCTAGAAAAGGAAATCTATATGGAGATTCCCCCATGATTCAATTCTCAAGATAAATTGGGCATGGTGTATAAGCTTAAGAAGGCACTTTATGGGCTAAAACAATCTCCACGAGCATGGTTTGAAAGATTTTCTAAAGTCATGATTGGTATGGGGTATAAGTAGAGTCAAGGTGATCATACTTTATTTGTGAGATATTTAACCTCATGGGAAGTAACTATACTCTTGGTTTATGTGGATGACATCATAGTCACAGGGAATGATCATGAAGGGATTGGATTGTTAAAAAGGGAACTGATAAAGGAGTTTGAAATCAAAGAATTGGACAAGTTGAAATACTTTCTTGGCCTTGAAGTGGCTCATTCACAGCAGGGTATTTTTATATCCCAACATAAGTACATGTTGGACTTATTGACAGACGTAGGCAACTTGGGATGTAAACTTGTAAAAACACCTATAGAGTTGAATTATAGACTATGTGAAGCTTCTGAAGATACACCAATTGATAAGGGTTCTTATCAGAGGCTTGTAGGATGACTTATTTACTTATCTCATACTAGGCTTGATATAGCCTATGCAATGAATGTTGTGAGTCAATTTATGAATGATCCAAAAGAATCACACCTCCAAGTAGTCTATAAAATATTTGAAGGGTATACTAGGGAAATGACTTTTTCTTAAAAGAGGTAAAAGATTGACTCTTGAAACTTATACTGATACAGATTATGCAAGATCTTTTATTGGTAGGAGATCAACCTCAGGCTATTACATCTTTCTAGGAGAAAATCTTGTTACTTGAAGAAACAAAAAACAAAATGTGATTGCAAGATCGAGTGTGAAAGCTGAGTTTAAATCAATGGCAATTAGAATATGTGAGCTATTATGGTTAAAAATAATTTTAGAAGATTTAAAGATTAAGTAGAAAGATTCAATGAAACTTTATTATGACAATAATTCTACCATCAACATGGCTTACAATCTGGTACAACACAATCACACTAAGCATATTGAGATAAATTGTCACTTCATTAGAGAAAAATTGGATAGTGGCCTAATTTGTACTCCTTTTGTACTTACTGGAGATCAACTTGCAGATGTATGTACTAAGGAATTATCTAGTGCCATCTTTTACGACATCATCACCAAGCTTGGAATGGATAATATCCACTCCCCAGCTTGAGGTGAAATGCTAGCAATCATATTTTATTTCCTTATATTTATTTTCTTATTATTTTTATTTCTGCGATTGGATAGTGGCCTATTTCTTATATTTATTTTCTTATTATTTATTTCCTTATTATTAATTATTGTAATTATATTATAAAGTTGACCTTCGGAATTAGTTTCTTAATTGTTAAAAATTTTATAGGATTTTATTTTTGATTTATTTTGTTTCTTAGAATAGTTTTTCTTTCCTAAAATAGCTTTATTCTTTTTGTATAAATACCTTTGTATTTTGATCAAGTAATACACACAAGAATTTCTCAATTTGTGTCATACACAAGTACACTTCGTCACTTTTGCTCCATTCTTCTTGCATGAAAACAAGTTTCAAGCAACAATACTTATGAAGCACCTTATTCCTAAGTACATCTTCCTACTTTTTGAAGGAAATGCTACCATATTGAAAACTTCATTGTTGATCATAGTAATAGACAACTCAAGCCAACCAACTATCGTTTCAGAATCAACTTCAATTACAGCACTCATGTTGAACTATGCAACGCAGGTGTTCTTCAAAATCATTTTGAGTTTGTTCCCATCCTTGACATCTTGGGGAAAAAGACTCCCATAGACTGCTTAATAGGTTTCAATTCATTTCTCTCCCAATCACCACTAAATATCTACAACAACAAAAATATCTTTACAGATTGTTGAATTATTACATTTATTTCCGTTATCATACTTTACTAACATTTTTAGGATGTATTATCAGATGTTATTGTTCAATTGGAAAGCGTTGGGTCATTGGACGAATTTGAGAGAGATGGTATCACACAAAAGAGATTGCTAATCGACATAGAAGATAATAGGTGACATTGAAAGCCCTTTCTTGCAGTATATGCTTTGTTTATTTCTGTCCAATCACATTATTCAATGATTATTATGCTTTATGTATAAGACAGAAAAAATTCAATCACATGCATTTTATTTGAAAAAAGTGCCTCCATTACTGCTGGCAATATTCATCAGTGCATGAACCCAAACGATATGGTAGTCTTACAGCTAGCAAGATAATGCAGCTAACAATATCGCTTCTAATTCACTACAATGTCTATCTTTCAAATTAACAAATAAGGATAACCACACAACCATAACAAGTAAAACAACACTGTAGGTGAAATTCAGCTGTCCAACTCTTGGAAAACAACAAAAGTTCTTTTTAATTCAGACATTCCTGAAGTTAGAGAGCTCCAAGACAGGCATTTAACCACAGTTTTCACAATTCGTAAGCACATCATTTGACGACTTTTATAATAACCTTAGCACTTCTATTTTCACACTTCAGCCTCCTTTCATCTGCTCCCACAATGACTCAACAGTTCAGTCAAGTTTCCAGTCAATCCACCCAAACCCCGATGAAGATTCAGTCACTATGCCAAAGCGTCTGCGCATTTCTCAACTCTTTGACTTGTTAGAAGAGGTATTTGTTTCCATCATTCCATTTCTTAATTGTTATTTCAAGGCCAATGCATAACACAGTGACTAAATCATTAGCAACCGGATGGTTATGAATTGACCATGAAATAACAATTAAGAAGGCGCACCCTTATTTCTCAAATATTTGGAAACCTATTTATAAAGCTTTTCAGTTTGAAATAAACAAAAAATTTAACATACCTATATTATTTAAGACATACGCAATGCATAAATTTCTATTATATCCAAACATTCTATAATTATGTGTTCAAGAGTTTGAGGAATAAAATTTTCCATGTACCGAACAGCTCCTTAGGAAAATGCAAAGAACAAGATATCGCCACTTTCGTATTTTCCTGGCACTAAATCAGAGTTGGATAAACCGAAAACTTCTTGGGTATTGACCCTTCCCTGAGAATGGAACAAGCACTACTTCAGTTGTCCATATAAACAAATTAAACCATGAAAATCAAATAAAATAAAACTCAGCCATCCAATATCAGAATTTCAAGTCTTGATATTTACAAGCAAGAAAATTTTGGAATAAACCCCATCAAAATAAATAACACCCTTTGAAATTAAATGATTTTTCTTTGTCTAAATTAAAAAGAAAAAGAGAGAAAAAAGAATAAGAATAGCAAAGAATACCTCATAGGCAAACACTTCAATGCAAGAAGGTGGAGGTATAGAAGGTGCATGTCTGGCGTCAAAAAACCAGTACCCAAAACTGGTGTTGTCGTTCGTGGAGGAGAATAATCGGAACGTTTCGAAACTTGGGACTGTGTATTCAAAGGCACAACGCAAAAACAGACTTGATAGCTTGAACCAACAAGCTCAGTGCAGTTACTGGAGAAGTTATCAGTTATTCATACCTCAGAATCGGAGTTCGTCGGCGTCATTTCCTCAGTTTGGTCTCTTCTCTCCTGCACCCAAGTAGACTTTGGCTTTCCAAATTTTATTTTATTTTATTTTTCTTTTCTTCTGTTAGAAAATTGCTTTTCGGTTTAATTAACCTAATATATTTCAAATTTAAAAATCAATTCTCAAAATACGGCATTTACTTTTTTAGACCCACATATACTGCTATTCAACATTTTTTTCTTAATCTATATAATTTCCAAAACATATGCCCACCATACACATTTTTGAACTCCTCTGACCAACCATGAAGAGACTACTCATAATTGATTGATCTAATTATAATAGTAATTGAACTAATGATATATATATATATATTAATTTTTATATATTAAAAATTTAATATAATAAATAATAATAAATGAATACTAGTAAACTTTACATCTCAGTTAGATTTAGACATCCCGAATTGAACAAAGGAAAACTCGTATCTACCTTGTATCATGCCATAGGATGATTTTAGTATGTCAGTGGACAATAGCTTAATTATATAATATATATTTGGTGACACAGATGATGTCACGTGCCTGTGGTTTGAAACTTGGGATGAGCGTCATGCCAATAAATGGTTAAACCATTTTTAGTACACCAAATAGCGCAAATGTGTAAGTGGCCCTGATACCAAGGCCTTAAATCCTACTCGAAGAACAATCATGGAAAGAAAGAGCTAGCCCTTCAGTTGAAAATTACACAGGCTAGGACGTTGATTCCAGCTAGCCCTTAAGATAAGTGTCTATTCAATTTTTCATCCAAATCCAAAACCACAATAAAAAATCCTTCCCTCTTATTCTGATACAGTCATGGAGGAGAAATCATTTACGCCTCATGCACTAGCAGATCGGGTCCTTTGCATTCGCTGGTCAAGTGCATTTGGCACAATCAAGGGCCATTTGAGCTGTTCAAACATTCAATGGCTTCAAAAGGCGACATGTGGCATCGATGTTTTTATTGTCGGTGAGGTTTAAATCTCTTTGCGTCGCAAAGCTCTCCATCTCAACTCGCCAACCATGCCTTGTAGTGTCAGATCCCCAAATTGTGCATAACTGTTTTCCCCATCTTAGACACGGCATCGACAGCAACGACTTTGATGAGGATTCCAAGCCTTCGCATCGAAATTCTTATTCTAGGCTTCCAATCAATACTTATGTTGTTATCTCCGATTGATGAAACAGCAATGGCACGAAATCCTCTAAAATTTAAAAAATGAAAATTCAATTAAAAAATATATAAACTTCATTAAAAACATAAAGAGGAAATTACAAAACTTATGTTGAATGATTCATTAGTCACTCTGTGAATACTTTTCTCTTTCAAACAAAGTTGCGGAGCAAAAATATATATGATCTAGCACCTATACACCCACAAAGTTCTTTGTATGGTTCTCAAAACTCAAAACAAGACATTTATCACTAAGTAAAAGGCTTATTCAACATATATATGCAAGATCAAAACTTAACGCAGGGCCTTGACCACTAGAATTTTACATCAAAGTAAAACCTTTGTCCAAATCTATATATGCAACAAGTCATAAAAATAGTAAATCTTTCTAATAAGAAAAAGCAAAATCAAAATTAACTTATTGACAAAAGCTTACATTTAGACTAATAGAAATTTTCATTTTGATGGATACTTAAATGTTGAACAATAAATTACTTCTTCCTAAGTTTATTAATTAAAAATACAAGTCATAAAAATATGTACCAAACAAATATTAGGCTTCTAATAACAAAATATGCAATAAAAGTAGGCATCTTGAAGGAAAAAAATAAATTTTTTAATAGGGTTTTTACATGGGTTTTTTTAAATTTGGTTTTAATATAAAAAAGAAAAAAGTAAAGAGAGAAAATCAAGCCTACCTCTTTTTATCACCAAATGCAAACTAAATGAATAGCAAGACAAGGAAAAACTTGGACTAAAAATGGAGGAATTTAAAGCTCTTACTATTACAACAAAGCTTTGTTTCCATTTCATGACTTTCACCCAAGCGATGTAGTAGCAATAGTGCAAGTTTAGAAAAATGAAACAAAAGCAAATAATGGAATTGGTCTAAAAAGTTAGGGTGGGCTTTTAGCAAAAGATTGGGTTAACTAGCATCCATTAGCAACAATGGAATTGGCACAAAATGCACCATTTCATTAAATGAAATAGTGCATTTTGCACTATTTACATTAAAAAAGGCCACATGTTACTTTCCCCTGTAGCCGATCAAGCCAACACTCCAAATCATTCTTGAATACATCAAATGCATTGAAAAAGCAAATACACATGATCCATATTGCACATACTAATGGACCCCTTCCCAAAATGAAGTTTTGCTTCCTTTTTAAGACTTTCACCCAAGCG
This sequence comes from Erythrophleum fordii, assembly GCA_032878935.1. NCBI lineage: Eukaryota > Viridiplantae > Streptophyta > Magnoliopsida > Fabales > Fabaceae > Erythrophleum > Erythrophleum fordii. The sequence goes on along the minus strand of JAVQMF010000054.1, from coordinate 20,361,704 downwards.
ATGTAATACCAACAGCGCATGTTTAGAAAAAAGAAACAAAAGCAAATAATGAAATTGTTGTAAAAAATTAAGGTGGGCTTTTAGCAAATGATTGAGTTGACTAGCATCCATTAGCAATAATGGAATTGGTGTAAAATGCACCATTTCATTAAATGAAACAGTGCATTTTTGCACTATTACATTAAAAAAAGGCCACATGTTACTTTCCCATGTAGCCGATCAAGCCAATGCTCTAGATCATTCTTGAATGCAATAAACGCAATAGAAAAAAGCAAATGTAGATTATACGTTCTACACATACTAGTGCACCCACTCCCAACCACTAGCCATGTCAAGCCCATGTTCAACTTCTCAAAATTCATTTCCCATTTTGGCCTCCACATCACTTTCGTTAACTCCCACTGCTACAAAGCATGTCACCACCAACACATACACACTTACCTTCCTTCCATTCTTAATTTCCTCACTTCCACTGCCAATCCATCACTAATGATGTACCCTTAGATTCCTAGATCATCTTTCCTTTAAACACCTTTTGACTTCATATATCTCCAACCTTAACATCAATAATTGTAAAGAGCTTTAAGAATTGCTTGTTGGAATTTCCTTGTGGCCAACTTAATTCAAGAAGCCACGTTTCAAGGAATATAGAGTATCATCATTAATGCATGTGTGGTCTTGAGTATCATCATCAAGCCACGTTTCAAGGAATTTCCTAGGGCCTCTCTCACTCAAACCCTAAACCCAAACAAGGAAAAGAAGAAGCTATTGGAAAAAACTAAGTCCCACATCAAGTAAAGCTAAGAAAAGAGTAGATGTAACATCTAGTATTTTCTAAATGGGCCTAGACCTCATAATAAGTTAAAGGGACATAAGAAAGAGAGTAGAAAGCCAATCAAAAAGGGAAAACAAAGAGAAGCAAAAAAAATGAATGAGTTTCAGGGGGCATCTGAACAAGGGATGCCAAAATAGTGAGAAATATAGAAATTTTATAAGTTAATTAGAGTGAGTTAATGCTATTTTTCCCTTTATATGAGTTAAATAAGCTATAAATAATGTCTAAGAAGCATAAAATAGGTTAAAATACTGACAATATGCAAAATGAAAAAGCTAAAACCACAATGCCATTTTGAGTTGTTTTTCATAGTTTTAAGCCCTTATAGCTCAAGATGAGTGGCATAAGAGTTTTAAGATCTTTTAACTAAGAATATGGAGTCCAAATATGTAGAAAAAATGAGGTAGAATATAGAAATTTTAAAGTCCAGAGAAGTAGGGGAAATGGGAATTTTTGAATTATTATAAAGCCACATTTTTATCTTTTTAAATGGTCCTTCATCCTTTTTAGCATTTCCACTACCTTTAACAAGAATTCCAGCACCTTCATGCTTCATCCATGATGTTACATTAAGGGAAGGAAAGAGAAAGCAAAAAGCTATTAAATAGGTATGGTTTTTTGGCCCTTTTCAAGTTATCTAGTTAAGAAAAGCATTCCTCTCATCAAGAGCTTCAATTTGATAGTTTTATAATATTAAAAAGGGAAAGTTTAATTGCCACTAAGGGGAAAGAGAGTGCTCTTTTAGAATTTTAATTGGGGGAAATCGAAGAGAACTAAACAAGCTTCAAATTGAGGTATATGTTGCCATGTTTCAAGCTTTATTTTCTTGAGTTCTTCCTTCTATTCATCAAACCTAAAGATAGAAAAGTTCTCTCTCTACATTTCCTTGCATGAAATTGATCCTGTGGAGCATGTGGAATTCACATAGGTTGAAGAAATGAGGAGAAATTGCCATAAGAAGCAAGAAAACTCAAGGCAGCCACCCTTAGTAATGCACTCTACTATCCCCTCCAAGAATGGGCCAATTGAGCTTGTTTTTAAGTTCAAAGAAATTTAGAAGTCCTCGAGAGAATTATAAAAGTAAGGGAAAGCATTGGTTGGAATTATAGAGGTTAATTATGATAATCAAATTTTTCAGATGTTTAAGAAACCCTAGTTCAAGTAGATGGCCATGCTTGTATTTGGCATTGTATTTGAGAATTCTAAAGAGGTTAATAAAAGTATAAAGAGATATCTATGATGTTGGAATGGGGTCTTGAAGCATAAAATAGAGTTGAACAAAAATGACCTAAAGTTACCAAATATGTCAAAATGGGAAATAACCAAAGGAAGAGTGCAATGACCAAATGAATAGTAAAATACTAATTTTCGACTCAAAATAAGAATTTTGGGAGCTTAAGTTGCCTAAGAAAACTTGCCCATAAGAAACTCTAAATTAGGGCTTAAGTAAAGGGTAAGTGAGAAAGACTAGCTAGGCAAGTGTAACACCCTTAACTCTCAATTGAGCTAATTAAACATGATTTGGTTATTAATCAGTTGTAATTAAGGTTTAACTTAGTGAATGGGTTAGTAGCAAATGAGACTATGGGAAATTTAAACCTTTATATTGTAATAACCCTAACTTCTGATCATGATAATTAAGCTTAAACATGCAGTTAATAATCATCAGTCAATGTTTAGAACCATTTAAATTAATTAATTTCGGAAAAAGTGAAGAAATTTGAACCTTAATGTTATTAGAGTCATTAACCCAATATTTACAACCATTTATGTACATAAGTAAAATAAATCTCCAATTAAAAGCCTTTAAATCCAGCTCTCAATAACCCTTTATAAGTATTTCTAAGTCATCCCTTGATGTTGCCATAGGAAAACCAAGATTTTTAGGTTAATATAAGGCTTTGAGAACCTTCGCCGTGGCTAAATGCCTTCACGCCACAGCTAGAGGACCTTCTGGAGTTTCTAACTTTCTCCTCAATATTGGTCATGGCTAACTATTCTTTTTGCCACAGCTAATTACTCTCTGTTACCTTCCCTGGCAACTTCGTCGCTTTTGGCCGAGGCCAATTAAAATTTGGCCGCGGCCAATTACCTTTTATTATTTTTCCTGGCAAATTTCATCATTTTTGACCAAGGCCAATTAAATTTTGGCTGCAGCCAATTACTTTCTATTCCTATAACTTCCAAGGTTTCATTCCATGCTCTCTAATTCTCCCTCTAGTAACACTCTAGGCCACTTTAACTTAATTTATGAAGATCTAGTGTCATTCTTTTACCTAATCTAACTAACACATCTATTATTACCCATTCAAAACTCAAATATGGATCCTTAATCCTCTAGCCACCATAAACTAGTGAGTTCAAAGATTAATGACAATAAAGAGTTCATAAACTACTCACATTTTCATTCAAACATAAATCCCAGTAGAAGTTCCATGCATCACTAGTTCAAGTTGACATCTAATGTATCATATGATTACAGTCCCTATACTTGGCAATACATGATGCCATGCGGCAATTACATATTAGTAATCTAATCACACAATACAATCTAACAAGGTTTCTAAACCTATATGCTATCAAATCATATAATAAGCTTTCATTAGATTTTCCTTGCCACTAAAAGGTCCAGTCCTTGAAAATGTTACCCCATAACCGGGGTGAGATATACAATTTCAGTAACAAGAGGTAAATTCCATATATATGTATAAATTAATTAATATAATGTAATTTCATATCATCAATACTAAAATCATTAATTCAATTTACAAATATACTAGTTGAGCAACTAATGACTACTGTCCCATACCAACAATCACATATAACATGTTAATGGCCAACAACACCAAGAGAGGTCCATCCACGACACCTACTCCATAATAAGCACAACTAGGGCTTAATACATTTGGGGTTTGATCACAACTCGATGCCCGATTGAAGCACATGCACTGGTAGCAGCCGCACCACAGCTCCACCACGGACTCACAAGGTCCAATCATAATCATAATTTAAGTAGTCTACCAATCATTTAGCATTTCAAAATCAAGCATGTGTAACAAATATTATATTAACATGAGCATATACATGGAATTAAGAAAAATAACCCCGGTTACCTTAATAAGGCCAATTCCTCTTCCTTTAGCTACTATCATGATTTAAAGCACACCAGGTTTAACATAAGCATAATCATCATTATTCAACTATCATTAGCAAGAAATTTCCCTATCCACAGATTTATCTTAATAAGAGTACATTGAGAACTTCTTATCCAAACTTTCTAAAGGTCCACTGCACCTATTTAAGGTCACAACAACAAGAACTCATAATGGGTCACTCCTAACATCTTTATTTTGTCACATGTAAAAGCCATGCACCAAAACTCAGTCCAAATGATAGAAATTCAGTATATATACCACACAAGAGAAAGGGGAACACTTAAACATACACCTAAGAGATCAAATGGATTGGGTTGAGCCTCAATTACCAAGAATACACCATGAGTCATTCCAAAATTCTGATTTAAGTCATCAAGCCCAGAAATTTTAGTGTTTCACCTTTATCTCCTAGTAATTTCACACAATAGTAGAACCTATTATGAAAACCAATCCTTAAGGATATTTTCCAACAAAATAATATACAAAATAGAAGGGAAATGCTTACCTAATCATCCCTATAATTTCTAACTCCGAAAATCTTACAAGGAGTCACCTTAACACCAAATTTCATATTTGAGAAGGAGATGAAAATGCCTAAAAATAGAAACTAATTAGACCAAAATAAATAGGAGAATGAGGGAGACATGTTTTATATAGATTATCTTGGCCAAATCTTCCCCTAGAAGTGAGAAATGGTGGAAGAATGTATAAAACCCTAGCCTTCTCTCTTCCTATGCAAAAATGGAGTTCTCCCTTACTTAAGATTGAGTTAGTCTGCAGAATGAAGGATAAGAGGCTAAGTAAGTTAGGGTTTTAGATGGGTTTAGGCTTACTCTAAAGCCCAAAATGCACTTAAGTTCAGATATGTATTCATTGGGTCATAAGTTGAAGGGTTTTGTTAATGAAATGAGAGTTGGGCTCTTAAGAAATGATATTGGACCTTTTTACAAACTAGAAGTAGGCTTTCTTATTTGGCTTATAGCATAAATACATTAATCATAAGGCCCAAATTAAATGTCTAACTCTCCTTAGTCAATTTCGTAATTAAACCCATAACCATAATTAATATATCCTAATAATAACTAAACATGATTATTAGCTCAAAATGTCTAAAATAAATCCATTTCTTTAGAAATCTTATTTTCTTTATTTTTCCTAAATCTTTGTATTAATTCTTTAATTTACCATAATCATCATTAATAAATTCTGGGGTGTTGCATTCTCCCCTCCTTTTAAGAATTTTGTCCTCAAAATTAGACATACCTCACTCAATTAATGCTGGATAATCCATCCTCATAGCTTTCTCTTTAGTTTCTCAAAATTTCACAAGAACCTAGTCCTTTCCTTGTTACTTTCCTGTAGAAGATGTCCTTATTCTGTTACTACCTCACTTATTATCCACAATCTATTTCTTCTTTGTCCACCTAAGTCAAATGACATATTAACCTAAATATTTTGTCTTCTTCCTTTGCTCACAACTAAAGAGATCTAGACCAAGTTACACTTGATCACCTTATAGCAAGTCTAGGCAACTAGGTCAAATAAATCTTAAAATCTCTCTCCCTTTTGTAGCATTTGTTTTATTCTATTCTATCTCTTTCTTTTTCTTCTCCTGCTCCCCTCTCTCATTTTTCTTTGTTCCAACAGTCGATCATTGAATGTTCAAGTTAACTTCCTTTCCTTCTTAACTCTCAATCCATTTAAGAGATAACTCCTAGATACTTTAGCTTAACTCTCCTTAATAGTTGATACCAAGAACTACAAGGAATTCTACTTAGTCATCCTTTTAGTATTTATTCCATTAATAGCAACATAGGTAAGTAACCTTATTTCATAATGAAGTCTCATTTGTCCTTCACTTAAATTACCTCCACATTTCTTTGGCCCAACCTTCTTAATTGAAGTGGGTCTTACCTCTTATAGGGTCATCTAATCTAAGTTTCCAAGTCTTGCATTCAGTTATATCATAAACTCATTGCACATATTATATCCTCATTTAGGGTTCATCAGTAAAAGGTTTATTATTTCCATTAGACACATAAATTCTCTTCTCATCTCCAATTAGTACCCAAGTTCCCCCTTTTTATTCCTCAAGATTTTTTAAAGGTTGGAGCTAATGTAAAGTGTGATCTTACGACTAATCCATATAAGGCATTTAAATACTCTAAGGTCACCTTCCATCTAACCGAAATCAAATACAATCTCTTAAGCAAGAATAAATATGATCCTTCAAGTCTAGGTTATATTCCTTTATAAGGCTTGATTTTAAGGGTGAAAGCACCTTGTCTAGAGTATGAAAGTAATCTTTTAAGATTTAGGAATGAGTTTCCTTAAATGTTACAAGCCAAAGCTCAAGAGGATGCTTTATTAGATGACATAGCTTCAACAACTTGCCTACAACATTGAAATTTCCAATTCATGGTGGTGGTTCATTATAGGCAATCTAATCATCATCCGTAGGTGTAACCAACATAGGAAAACCCTCAATAGACCTCTTCTCTCTCTCTTTCTCTTGATGTATTACACTGGCAAAGGCACCATTACAATCACATATATGTGATTCTAAAGACTACCATGATCAATAAATTCAAGTGTTTCATCTTAGTTTTCAACTACTACTAGCATTAGTAGTCAACTTAATGGCATATATACTTGTTTGATGTCAACTGAACATCTCTTTGGGTCTTATGCCATTATATAGTCCTAAGGACTACTCCTTTGTATCCTTTACACTTAACTATGGTATTTTCACATAAGTATAGTTATTCTTCAACTAGCATACTACTCACTTTCTCCAAGATGTACCAATTTCCCTCTAACTTCCTCACATATAGCTAAGTTTTTTTTTTTTGTATATGCTACAATTTAGAGGTTCATAAAAATCCCTAAAGAGTGATGGGATAATATCTTCTCAACAAGATCTAAGATCTTGTTAATAAGAACTTGCATTTAGTAGTGTGAAAATCTGAGACCTTGTTTACAAGGTTTTCTGACGGTAAGTACTAGGTCTTTTAATAGTAAACTATAGCACATAGTATGTGAGGGTAGAATAATTTTTTTTTCCTTATACAATGGTCTGTGCTAGCCATTACTAATTCTTCCCCTCCCCAAAAGTTATTAGGTCTCAATTTATATCTGGTTGTTGGGAGTTAAACTAACATAACAAGGAGACTTAGTGAGTCTTTTCATTATCAAGCATTTCCTAAATATCAATGGATCAAGTAAGGATTCCCAGTGAGAGAACTCAAGTATCATTTACCATCAGTGTTTCACCTTTCCTCATCAATCATTATATTAAGGTTTTATTGTAATAACAAAAGCTAATTGCATTATTGCCACCTCTCGTTCATTTCCCTTAGGTTATTATTCTAGATCAGGGAGTCCTCTTTCAAAATTATGGAGTTTTACTACTAGAGTAAATACTAGTCCATCTCATATTCCTAATGTTTTCTCTATTCCCTTAATCATACCATACGTGATACATGACAATAAGATTATTGAGGGCGGAATCAGACTTTGCCTTCAATATTAGCAGGCAATTCTTTTCTTTAGCCATACACATGCTAATCACACTATAATGACCATATCTCAACCACTTGTATGCACACAAGTACCATTTTATTCTCTTTTTAGGTGGATCCTTACTATCAAGATCTCCCATTTACCTTTTAAGTAGAAAGTCTACTTAGTCTATTTTGACGCCAATTTAGTGGTCGAAATTCACCAAATCATATGATAAGTGGCATACCCCGTATGCACCTACCACCAAAGTGCCAGTAAATGAGCACGTCCCATATGCCTCTAGTACCAAAGTGCTGTAGAATCTTACCTTACACTCCCCGAGTGTATCATGCACGTAAAGTGCCTCTAACCACCACCCAAATGCACGTCAACACATAGGATAAGTAAACTAAATCATACAAAAAGACAACATGCATAAGCACCACGTGCCTATACACCTCCCTTTTGTCACACTAGGGCTTCTCTCCCTTATCACAAATTCTTCTCTTGTCTAGGTACACTAAGGGAGGAGCCTCAAAGCTCTCTCAAGATTCCTTCTAAAACATCATCTTCCTTAATCTCTTACTTTAAAGTCGCTATCCCCTATTAGAAATGGATTTCGCAATTCTAAGGGTTTCTTGCCCTTCTTCCTTATCATCATTAACTAAACATAGCTTACTCACTCTAATAGTTTGAATGAAACTATTTGAAATGTTCTTTAGCTCTTATCGCCATTATTCATTAGGCCTAAGTTGTAACAACCGGGAAAAAGAAAAGAAAAGGGAAAAGAAAGGAAGTGAAATCTGGAAATTTTCGGAATCTAGAATTTCTACCAAGTCCTCTCGCAATAGCGAGAAATGGTCTCGCTATAGCGAGAGAGCTAGTTCGCAACAGCGAAGGCGTTTCTAGCTATAGCGAGTGCTGGCAGCAGCCCATACAAAAACCAGGGAGTTGCCTGCTGTAGCGTGCGCCATAGCGAGAGTGAAGTCTGGAACTGACGCGATTTCGCCATAGCGAGTGGTAAATCTCGCTATAGCGAAGGGAACTGACTCGATCTCGCCGTAGCGAAGGTTATACCTCGCCATAGCGAAGCCAGATTACACGAGCTCGCTATAGCGAAGGTTAGTTTTCGCCGTAGCGAGAGTCAGTCCGGAAGAGAGTAAATAGCGAGAATCAGACTTCATTTAAAGGCCCAAACTCATTTCTTCTCTCATATCTGCCCTAAGCTTCGACCCAAAGAGAGAAAAGAGGCGTGGAGAGTGTGAGAGATCAAGAGAAGGAGGAAGATCAAGGGAAAGGTAAGGTAACTTCTCCTATTTCTTCTTAGAACTCTGATCCCCTCCCTTTGCCCTCTCTTTCTGCGGTTTTATTTGTGAAAATGGACGGATTTTGGGCATGGGTCAGAAGGGGGAAAGTGGAAAACTCTTTTGAATCCTTGAGTTTTCTTTGAAAATGAGGTTTTCCACTACCATGGGAGCTTGAGAAAGAGAAAGGGTTAATGGCATTCTAGAGAGAGAACCCTAGGTTGTATGTGATAGAAGGTTGCTCTAAATTAAATAATAAGAGAGTAATTGCATGCTTTTGGTGTGTCTAGGCTCAAGTGAAACACTTACATCAAGGTGTGTTTGTGAACCTAAGGAGGGAAAGGAGACATTGAAAGGAAAAGATAGTGTTGGCTTTGGCTCCAAAGGTAGCTCTCTCTTTCACTCTTTCTTGTTGCATTCTTGGATATGATAGTCATTGTATGATATGTATATGCTGAATGTGTGGAATATGCCATATGCTATTGTTTTGATGCATTGATGTCAATATGCTTGTGTGATGAATTGTGAGACTTACTCGGGTGCGGTAGTACCGAAAGTCCCTTGAGATGGGTGAGGTGAAGCCGAAAGTCCCTTGAGATAGGTGAGACAAGGCCAAAAGTCTCAAATGAGTGAGGCCAAGTCAAAAGTCTTTAAACTCGGGTGAGGCCATCCAAAAGTCCCTAGACTCGGGTGAGGCTAGACCAAAAGTCCCTGGAGCCCATTTTTGGCATTGTTGTGAATTCCATAGCATGTACATTATGTGTTGGATGATTGAGAATAGCTAAATGCTTATTCACATGCTTTGACTTGTTATATGCCTTGATTGCTTACTTGATTGAGTGCATGAGCTACTGAGATTCCCTGAATCTCACCCCTTTCCCCTCCCAACTAAATATGCTAGGTGGAGCTCAAGGAGAACCGAGCACACACCAAGGAGCCTAGGAGCATGCTTAGTTAGCTAGTTGCTAGCTTTGTTTTGATATTTTGATGTAAATATGATGTAAAGTGGTGCCAAATGAAGATGTGCCCACTATTTTTGAGTTGTAAGGGTTGTAACTAATGTAAATGTATGAAGGGATATTGTATGAACTATGTTTATAGCCAAATGAATGGAAATGAGGGTTTTATCCCTTTTTGTTGCATGTATGGAATAGTGCATAATTGGCCATAGCATAGTGAGATTTGGATGTATGATGATTTGGATCATATAGACATGTTAGATATACTAGTTTTATGCTTTTAAACTTATCCATGTGGAGTGATAATGTGTGAGAGGCTATTTGGACCCATTTTGGACCTTTGGGGTGCCAAAATCGGGAAATTTGAGAGCTCCGTCAAAGTATGACCGGATGAGCTTCGTTTGCCACAAAATTTGGCATGCCTCTAGAGTTTCTAGAAAGTTTCTTGAGAAGCTAGAGTTGGTAATATTCAGAGGATTATAGAATATTTGGGGAAATGTTGAATTTGGGAAAATTTGAGGGATTGGTCATGTACTGTTCATATAGTTCAGAAATGAAATCTGTAGCATTTTTAGACCAAATGGATTCCAAATGTGGTGAAATTTTATACATATAAACTAAACCACCACAGTGACTTGTAGGAACTAGAATCACCCAAATCGGAGGTCTGTAGAGAGAGATTGGACCGTCTAAAGTTCTGTATCAGCATCAGGGAGCTTACCTGACCCCCATCACTGTTCCATCAGTTTTCGGAGTGCAGAAGCTACTGAACTGATTTGGACTTATTTTTTTCCTCTAGTAGACATCTGTATCTTTCCGAATTGGTATAATGTTCCCAGATTGGATTTTTGTGGATTTAGTTATGAATTTGTGAAAGTCATGACAGCAAGCTGCACCAGAAACAGTGACGGCTAGACCTTCTTCCCATTTTCGATGTCAAACATGATCCAAACGATGTGTTTGTGGTTGGTAATGATTTTTAGTGTGAAGTTGACACTAGAGCTTTCTATAAAGCTAAAGTTTACTGCATTCTCATTTTTCTACAATTTCTTATGAATTTCCAATGTTAGAGCCAAAATATGACTTTTGGGCCCAAGTGAGAAAATGCAATTTTGCTGGTTTTTGGCTCTATACCCGTGGCTTATAGTTTGTTTTATGCTATGTATAAGTCGTCTATATGGAGTTTGAGTTGAGGATGCTTGAGATGGGTTCACGGGGCAAAAGATGAGTATATGAAACCCCGGTTTATAGCATGCAAATGCCACGGAAGAGTAGTGATTCTTTGGAAATCATGTGGAACCGAGCCCAGTGAGAGGCTAGGTAGCGGTAGTAGTTTAAGGTGTCACATTTTTGATATCAGAGCAATGGTTCAGGCACTTTTGCTCAAGTTTAGGCTCTTGAAGTATGTGAATTGCTTGTGTTTGGTGTAATGGTCATGGAAGTTGTAGCATCCTTATGCATATGTGTTTGTGATAGTGTTGTGAACTGAGGATTGCTATTTCTTTCAGACATGGTTAAGACTAGACGGGGCAGAGGTAGAGGCAGAGGCAGAGGCAGACTGCCCAGGGCTCAGAGAGATGAGCCAGAGGTTCCTACTGAGACTAGGGTTCCTCTGCAGGCCATCATGGATAGACTTGACCGGTATGAGGCCATGATGGGCCAGCACCAAGAGATGCTGGAGCAACAGAGATATATTGCCCAGCAGCAGCATGATATGATCATGCATCTGCAAAACACCCTGGCTAGGCAAGAAGAAGCCAGAAGGGATGCCCCTGGACCTCAACCATCTACCTCCAGCATTCCACCTGTACCTCCCCAGGAGCCTGCTGCTCCACAGACCCAGACGCCTATCCAAAAAGTGTTGAAGCAGTTTAGGCAGAACAATCCACCCTCATTTGACGGGGAATTGGATGCGGATAAGGCGGAGGCTTGGGTGATGCAGCTTAAGAAAATCTTCTCAGTGATGGATTGTACCACTGAGCAGAAAGCCCAGCTAGCCACTTTTATGCTAGAAAAGGAAGCTGATAGATGGTGGGAGAGTGCGAAACCCCTTATGGAGACCAAGAACATACCGATCACTTGGAAGACTTTCTTGGTCGAATTTTATGAGAAGTATGTCCCAAGTTCAGTGAGGAAAAAGAAAGAGATGGAGTTCATGGGCTTGAGACAGACGGATGAGATGACTGTGGACCAGTATGTGGCCAAGTTCATAGAGTTGTCTCTGTATTCCTCTTACCTCCAGAGGTATGATGATGAACCCTGGAGGTGTGAGCAGTTTGAGACTGGTTTGAGGCCCCTGATTAACGATAGAGTCACTCTACAGCGGATCAGGAAGTTTAATACTCTTGTGAAGGTCAGTAGGGTGATTGAGATGAACTTGCAAGTTATCATGCCTACTGTGACGACGGCTAGTCAGAAGAGGGTTCCGGATTTGAAAAGGCTGAAACCAGAGGAGGGTTCTAGTTTGACCCCTAGTAATAAGAGGAGAGGCAAAGGGCCATGGAATAGGAAACCACAACGAGGTGTGCCACCTCCGCGGGGCCAGTCATCCTTCCAGCAGTCTCCGGTGACATTTTACAAGTGTGGGAAGCCGGGGCACATTGCTAGACACTGTCCTCAGATGGAGACAGCGCTTCCTCCTAGACCACAGACCCAGGGCCGAGTGTTCGCCCTTACTCAGCAGGAAGCCAGCGCATCTCCCAGTTTGATCCGAGGTACGTTATTAGTGAATGGCTTTCCTGTAGTTGCCATGTTTGATTCGGGTGCTAGTCACTCGTTTATATCCTATGATTGTGTGAGGAAATTGGGTCTGGTTGTTAGTGTCTTGCCATTTGACTTGTCTGTCATTACACCCACTGGAGGCCACGTGGTTACTTCCCATACTTGCTTAAATGTCACTGTCCAATTTAACCACTGTCATACCACTCTTGATTTGGTTTGTATGCCTTTTCATGATATTGATTTGATTACTGGTATGAACTGGTTAGCTGCAACTAATGCCATACTTGATTGTAAACACTGAACCATTTCCTTACCTGCTTGTGGGACCATACCTAGGGTAGGAGCTGAGTTATCTTTTATGACTACTACCTAGGCTGAGAGATATTTAGAGTGTGGATGTCAAGGGTTTCTAGTCTTTTTCTCTATTCGGGCTGAGGTAGAAGAAGGGATAGAGGAGATCCCAGTTGTCAGGGAATTCGTGGAGGTCTTCCCTAGAGAGTTTGACTTTAGTGGCCTACCTTCTGAGAGAGAATTAGAGTTCCCTATAGACATAGTGCCTGGGGCTGGACCGGTGTCCAAAGCTCCTTACAGGATGGCTCCCGCCGAGCTTGCTAAGTTGAAAGCGCAGGTAGAGGAATTGTTAGAGAAAGGGTTTATCCGCCCTAGTGTTTCACCTTGGGGTGCTCCGGTGTTGTTTGTGAGAAAGAAAGATGGTAGCTTGCGGTTATGTATAGATTACCGAGAGTTGAATAAAGTTACCATCAAGAATAAATATCCTCTCCCTAGAATTGATGATCTGTTAGATCAGTTGGCTGGGGAATCTGTGTTTTCTAAGATAGATCTTAGATCTGGTTACCACCAGTTAAGAGTGAGAACTGAAGACGTCTCTAAGACGGCTTTCAGGACGAGATATGGGCACTATGAGTTCCTTGTGATGCCATTCGGGTTGACGAATGCGCCTGCTGTGTTCATGGATTATATGAACAAGGTATTCAGACCGTATCTAGATCAGTTTGTGGTGGTCTTTATTGATGATATTTTAGTGTACTCCCGATCGTTTGAGGAGCACGAGAGGCATTTGAGACTAGTCCTAGACACCTTAAGAGAGAAAAGGTTGTATGCCAAACTGAGTAAATGTGAGTTTTGGCTGACCGAGGTGCGATTCTTAGGTCATGTAATCTCACGAGATGGGGTTGCGGTGGATCCTCATAAGGTTGAGGCTGTGTTACAGTGGGATAGACCTAGAACGATCACCGAGGTCAGGAGTTTCCTAGGTTTGGCAGGGTATTACAGACGATTTATTCAGGACTTTTCTCGAATGGCCTTATCACTGACGAGGCTAACCAGGAAAGATACACCGTTTGTGTGGGATGAGAGATGTGAGAAGAGTTTCCAGGAGTTGAAACTCTGTTTGACCACTGCCCCTGTACTGATTATCCCTGACCCTAGTGAACCATTTGTGGTTTATTGTGATGCTTCGGGCAAAGGGTTAGGATGTGTGTTGATGCAACAAGGTAGAGTAGTGGCATATGCCTCGAGGCAGTTGAGACCTCATGAGGAGAATTACCCCACACATGACCTGGAGTTAGCTGCCGTAGTGTTTACTCTTAAAATTTGGAGACACTATCTGTATGGTGTGACCATAGAGATCTATAGTGACCACAAGAGTCTGAAATACCTGTTTGATCAGAAAGAACTCAATATGAGACAGAGGAGATGGATGGAATTCTTGAAAGATTATGATTATGTGTTGAAATATCATCCGGGTAAGGCCAATGTGGTGGCAGACGCCCTGAGTAGAAAAACCATCCATGTAGCCCATATGATGATTAGGGAGCAGGAGCTCCTAGAGAAGTTCAGAGATTTGAACCTCTCTTGTCAGGTGGTATCGGGTAGATTGTATCTGAGTGAAACCCGAATTGAGAATATCTTGAGAACCCAGATCTTAGATGCCCAGAGAGAGGATGAGTTCCTGAAACGGATCAGGAATGAGATTACCCAAGGTAAGACCTCAGATTTCAAGTTGTCTGAGGATGGCATGATAGTATATCGGGATAGAATCTGTGTGCCTAGTCAGAATGAGTTGAGAGAAAGCATTCTAGAAGAGGCGCATAAGAGTAAGTATACTATCCACCTAGGTGCCACCAAGATGTATCAAGATTTGAAAAAGATTTTCTGGTGGCCAGGGATGAAGAGCCATGTGACGGATTATGTGGTTAGGTGCCTAGTGTGTCAGAGGATAAAGATTGAACACCAGAAACCGGCTAGGTTGTTGCAACCTCTAGATATCCCTGAGTGGAAGTGGGATAGTATAGCCATGGATTTTGTCATGGGGTTACCCAGGACATCCTCTGGACACGATGCTATATGGGTAGTTGTGGATAGACTGACGAAGTCTGCACACTTTTTAGCTATTAAGGCTACTTATACATTGGATAGATTGGCCCAGTTGTATATAGAGAGATAGTGCGACTTCATGGAGTACCCAATAGCATAGTTTCGGATAGGGACCCCAGGTTCACATCGAACTTTTAGAGGTCATTGCAGCATGCCTTAGGGACTAGATTACGGTTTAGTACTGCATATCACCCCCAGACAGATGGTCAGACTGAAAGGACCATCCAGACATTAGAAGATATGTTGAGGGCATGTGTGCTAGAGATGAAGGGGAACTGGGATGCGTATTTGCCGTTAGTAGAGTTTGCTTATAATAACAGTTACCATTCCAGTATCCAGATGGCCCCTTATGAGGCTTTGTATGGGAGAAAGTGCAGATCCCCTCTGTGTTGGGTTGAGTTAGGTGAAAGGAGTATAATAGGACCTGAGATTGTGGACCAAACCACCCGACAGATAGAATTAATTAGAAAGAGGCTCCTCACGGCCCAGAGTAGATAGAAAAGCTATGTTGATAAGTGTAGGAGGCCGTTAGAGTTTGAGGTTGGAGACCATGTGTTCATTCGAATATCTCCAATGACGGGCATAGGTCGGTCAATGAGGGTAAGGAAGCTCAGTCATAGGTACATTGGTCCCTTTGAAATCCTTGAGAAAATTGGACCCGTGGCTTACCGAATAGCCTTGCCTCCTAACCTAGCCCAAAGACACAGTGTTTTTCATGTCTCCTAGTTGAAAAACTATTTACCAGACTCCTCACATGTCATAGAATATGAGCATGTGCAATTGCAGGAAGATCTTTCCTATGTAGTGAAACCAGAGAGAATTGTGGATGCTAAGCTGAAACAGCTGAGAAGCAAGAGCATTCATCTGGTGAAAGTGATCTGGAGAGGTCTGACATCTGAGGAAGCAACCTGGGAATTGGCAGATGAGATGAGGCAGAAATATCCAGAATTATTCCCTTGAGGTAAGTTTTTAAATTTCGAGGACGAAATTTCTTTTAAGAGGGGTAGAAATGTAACAACCGGGAAAAAGAAAAGAAAAGGAAAAAGAAAGGAAGTGAAATCTGGAAATTTTCGGAATCCAGAATTTCTGCCAAGTCCTCTCGCAATAGCGAGAAATGGTCTCGCTACAGCGAGAGAGCTAGTTCGCAACAGCGAAGGCGTTTCTAGCTATAGCGAGTGCTGGCAGCAGCCCATACAAAAACCAGGGAGTTGCCCGCTGTAGCGTGCGCCATAGCGAGAGTGAAGTCTAGAACTGACGCAATTTCGCCATAGCGAGTGGTAAATCTCGCTATAGCGAAGGGAACTGACCCGATCTCGCCGTAGCGAAGGTTACACCTCGCCATAGCGAAGCCAGATTACACGAGCTCGCTATAGCAAAGGTTAGTTTTCGCCGTAGCGAGAGTCAGCCCGGAAGAGAGTAAATAGCGAGAATCAAACTTCATTAAACGCCCAAACTCATTTCTTCTCTCATATCTGCCCTAAGCTTCAACCCAAAGAGAGAAAAGAGGCGTGGAGAGTATGAGAGATCAAGAGAAGGAGGAAGATCAAGGGAAAGGTAAGGTAACTTCTCCCATTTCTTCTTAGAACTCTGATCCCCTCCCTTTGCCCTCTCTTTCTGCGGTTTTATTTGTGAAAATGGACGGATTTTGGGCATGGGTCAGAAGGGGGAAAGTGGAAAACTCTTTTGAATCCTTGAGTTTTCTTTGAAAATGAGGTTTTCCACTACCATGGGAGCTTGAGAGAGAGAAAGGGTTAATGGCATTCTAGAGAGAGAACCCTAGGTTGTATGTGATAGAAGGGTTGCTCTAAATTAAATAATAAGAGAGTAATTGCATACTTTTGGTGTGTCTAGGCTCAAGTGAAACACTTACATCAAGGTGTGTTTGTGAACCTAAGGAGGGAGAGGAGACATTGAAAGGAAAAGCTAGTGTTGGCTTTGGCTCCAAAGGTAGCTCTCTCTTTCACTCTTTCTTGTTGCATTCTTGGATATGATAGTCATTGTATGATATGTATATGCTGAATGTGTGGAATATGCCATATGCTATTGTTTTGATGCATTGATGTCAATATGCTTGTGTGATGAATTGTGAGACTTGCTCGGGTGCGGTAGTGCCGAAAGTCCCTTGAGATGGGTGAGGTGAAGCCGAAAGTCCCTTGAGATAGGTGAGACAAGGCCAAAAGTCTCAAACGAGTGAGGCCAAGTCAAAAGTCTTTAAACTCGGGTGAGGCCATCCAAAAGTCCCTAGACTCGGGTGAGGCTAGACCAAAAGTCCCTGGAGCCCATTTTTGGCATTGTTGTGAATTCCATAGCATGTACATTATGTGTTGGATGATTGAGAATAGCTAAATGCTTATTCACATGCTTTGACTTGTTATATGCCTTGATTGCTTACTTGATTGAGTGCATGAGCTACTGAGATTCCCTGAATCTCACCCCTTTCCCCTCCCAACTAAATATGCTAGGTGGAGCTCAAGGAGAACCGAGCACACACCAAGGAGCCTAGGAGCATGCTTAGTTAGCTAGTTGCTAGCTTTGTTTTGATATTTTGATGTAAATATGATGTAAAGTGGTGCCAAATGAAGATGTGCCCACTATTTTTGAGTTGTAAGGGTTGTAACTAATGTAAATGTATGAAGGGATATTGTATGAACTATGTTTATAGCCAAATGAATGGAAATGAGGGTTTTACCCCTTTTTGTTGCATGTATGGAATAGTGCATAATTGGCCATAGCATAGTGAGATTTGGATGTATGATGATTTGGATCATATGGACATGTTAGATATACTAGTTTTATGCTTTTAAACTTGTCCATATGGAGTGATAATGTGTGAGAGGCTATTTGGACCCGTTTTGGACCTTTGGGGTGCCAAAACCGGGAAATTTGAGAGCTCCGTCAAAGTATGACCGGATGAGCTCCGTTTGCCACAAAATTTGGCATGCCTCTAGAGTTTCTAGAAAGCTTCTTGAGAAGCTAGAGTTGGTAATATTTGGAGGATTATAGAATATTTGGGGAATTGTTGAATTTGGGAAAATTTAAGGGATTGGTCATGTACTGTTCATATAGTTCAGAAATGAAATCTGTGGCATTTTTAGACCAAATGGATTCCAAATGTGGTGAAATTTTATGCACATAAACTAGACCACCACAGTGACTGGTAGGAACTAGAATCACCCAAATCGGAGGTCTGTAGAGAGAGATTGGACCGTCTGAAGTTCTATATCAGCATTAGGGAGCTTACCTGACCCCCATCACTGTTCCATCGGTTTTCGGGGTGCAGAAGCTACTGAACTGATCTGGACTTATTTTTCTCCTCTAGTAGACATCTGTATCTTTCTGAATTGGGATAATGTGCCCAGATTGGATTTTTTTGGATTTAGTTATGAATTTTTGAAAGTCATGACAGCAAGTTGCACCAGAAACAGTGATAGCTAGACCTTCTTCCCATTTTTGATGTCAAACATGATCCAAACGATGTGTTTGTGGTTGGTAATGATTTTTAGTGTGAAGTTGACACTTAGAGATTTCTAGAAAGCTAAAGTTTGCTACATTTCCATTTTTCTACAATTTCTTATGAATTTCCAAAGTTAGAGCCAAAATATGACTTTTGGGCCCAAGTGAGAAAATGCAATTTTGCTGGTTTTTGGCTCTATACCCGTGGCTTATGGTTTGTTTTATGCTATATATAAGTCGTCTATATGGAGTTTGAGTTGAGGATGCTTGAGATGGGTTCACAGGACCCACGGGGCAAAAGATGAGTATATGAAACCCCGGTTCATAGCATGCAAATGCCACGGAAGAGTAGTGATTCTTTGGAAATCATGTGGAACCGAGCCCAGTGAGAGGCTAGGTAGCGATAGTAGTTTAAGGTGTCACATAAGTTGCAGTAGCTAGGATTGAGTAATTGCATTCTTTATTAATTGGGATCAAGCAAGTAGGTCAGGACCTCTGTACCTATAAAGCTTCAACCTTGGGGACCTTTCGAAGTCTACATAATTCTAACTCATTATGGATTGTACATCACTTCATATATTTAGTCAATCACACTTATTTACTATACATTGGTTCCTAAACTTCCATTGTCAATTTTCTACTCGTAAGTAAGGTTTACATCTTACCCTTTCGTAAGGTTTTTATAGCTAGTCAAGTGTTTTACTTTGTACCATTGCCTTCTAAGTTCTCAACATCACTCTAGATGTCCCTTGAAAGGTTTAGAATTTTGCTTAGGTAAAGAATTGCTACTCTTGTTATGATCAGTTGATTACTTCGATAGGCCAGTCAACTGGTCGATCATACCTAGTTGGCTTGCTTAGTAAATGGCGGTCAACTAGTGACAAATACTATTAGTAACTTTATTCATCATCCTTATCAATTACTTGGTCTCATTCATTCAGTCAATTGATGCCTTACAACAAGTGATTGGTGCATCTATCACGTAGCCAGTTAGCAACAAGCCTTAGCCAGTTGTTTATCTAGACTGAGACCAGTAACCCAATCTCCGAAGAAAAGAAGGGCAAAATTCTAGTCTTTTCATTGGCATTAACAACCTCACATCTCAAAATTAGTCTTACTAAAGTGTTATGAGGTAGAACCACACTACACTCTATTATTCTCAAGGGCATACTTATTGTGACAGGTGATGTTCTAAAAAAAATTCAAGAAACAGTTGTTTTAATCAAACATTACAAGCCTCATATCATTATTCTTTTATATTTCCTTCCAGAACATAAAGCGTAACAACTATATATTCACATAATTAGCTATTCCTATGAGTTAATACTATGTCAAATATGCATCATGATTGCTAAGTTTCTAACCATCAACTTTAAATTATAACAGTTTTCCCGAACCATGGCTCTAATACCAAATGTAAAGACCTTAACTTCTTATCATGGAAATTAAGCTTAAACATGCAATTAATAATCATAAATCAAGGTCTAGAACCATTTAAATTAATTAATTTAGGAAAAAGTGAAATTTAAACCTTAATGTTATTAGAGTCATTACCCAATATTTACAACCATTTATGTACATAAGCAAAACAAATCCCTAATTAAAAGCCTTTAAATTCAACTCTCAATAACCCCTTACAAGTGTTTCTAAGTCATTCCTTAATGTTGCCATAGGAAAACTAAGGTTTCTAGGTTAATATAAGGGTTTGAGAACCTTTGTTGTGGCTAAATGCCTTCACATTGCGGCTAGAAGACTTCCTGGAGCTTCCTAACTTTCTCCTCAATATTGGTTGTGGCCAACTATCCTTTTTACCGTAGCTAATTACTCTCTGTTACCCTCTCTGACAACTTTGTCGCTTTTGGTTGAGGCCAATTAAATTTCGGTTGTGGCTAATTACCTTCTGTTACTTTCCCTAGGCTATTGCATCACTTTTGGCTAAGGCCAATTAAATTTTGGTTGCGGTCAATTACCTTCAGTTCTTATAACTCCGAAGGTTTCATCCTATGCTCTCTAATTCTCCCTCTAGTAACAATCTAAGCCACTTTAACTTAATTTATGAAGATCTAGTGTCATTCCTTTACCTAATCTACCCAACACATCTATCATTACCTATTCAAAACTCAAATGTGGATCCTTAATCCTCTAGCCATGATAAACTAGTGAGTTCAAGAATAAGTGATGGTAAAAAGTTCATAAACTACTCACATTTGCATTTAAACATAAATCCCAGTAGAAGTTTTATGCATCACTAGTTCAAGTTAACATCTAAAGTATCATATGATTATAATCCCTATACTTGGCAATACATGATGCAATGCAACAATTATATAAAATTAGTAATCTAATCACACAATATAATCTAACAAGGTTTCCAAACCTATGTGCCATCAAATCATATAATAAGCTTTCATTAGATTCTCCTTGCCACTAAGAGGTCTAGTCTTTGAAAATGTTAACCCATAACCAGGGTGAGATATACAATCTTAGTAACAAGAGGCAAATTCTATATATATATACAAATTAATTAATATAATGTAATTTCATATCATCAATACCAAAATCATTAATTTAATTTTCAAATGTACTAGTTGAGCTGCTAATGACTATTATCCCATGCCAGTAATTACACACAACATATTAATCGCTAATAATATCAGGAGAGGTCCGTTCATGGCACCTACTCCATAATGAGTACAACTAGGGCTCAGTGCATTTAAGGTCTGATCACGACTTGGTGCTCGATCGAAGCACACGCACTGGTGGCAACCACACCACAGCTCCACTATGGACTCACAAGGTCCAATCACAATCGTAATTTAAGTAGTTTATCAATCATTTAGCATTTCAAAATCAAGCATGTGTAACAAATATCATATTAACATGAGCATAAACATGGAATTAAGAGAAATAATCCTGGTTACCTTAATAATTCCAATTACTGTTCCTTTAGCTACCATCATAATTCAAAGCACATTAGGCCTAACATAAGCATAATCATCATTATTCAACTACCATTAGTAAGGAATTTCCCTATCCACAAATTTATCTCAACAAGAGTACATTGAAAACTTCTTACCCAAGCTTCCTAAGGATCCACTACACCCATTCAAGGTCACAACAATAAGAACTCATAATGGGTCACTCCTAACATCTCCATTTTGTCACATGTAAAAGCCATGCACCAAAACTCAGTCTAAATGATGGAAATTCAGTATATATACCACACAAGAGAAAGGGGAACACTTACCCATACACCTAAGAGGTCAAATGGACTAGGTTGAGCCTTATCTATAAAGAACTCCCATGGATCATTCCAAAATTCGGATTTAAGTTATCAAGCCTAGAAATTTTAGTGTTTCACCTTTATCTCCTAGTAATTTCACACAATAGTAGAACCCATTATGAAAATTAATGCTTAGGGACATTTTCCAACAAAATAATACACAAAATGGGAGGGAAATGATTACCAAATCATCCCTCTAACTTCTAACTCTGAAAATCTTGTAAGAAGTCACCCAAACACCAAATTTCATATTTGAGAAGGAGATGAAAATGTGACACCTCAATCTACTACCGCTACCTAGCCTCTCAATAGGCTCGGTTCCATATGATTTCTAAAGAGTCACTACTCTTCCGTGGCATTTGCATGCTATGAATCGGGGTTTCATATACTCATCTTTTGCCCCGTGGGTCCTGTGAACCCATCTCAAGTATCCTCAGCTCAAACTCCATATATACGACTTATACATAGCATAAAACAAACCATAAGCCACGGGTATAAAGCCAAAAACCAGAAAAATTTCATTTTCTCACTTGGGCCCAAAAGTCATATTTTGGCTCTAAGTTTGGAAAATCATAAGAAATTGTAGAAAAATGGGAATGCAGCAAACTTTAGCTTTCCAGAAAGCTCTAAGTGTTAAATTTACACGAAAAATCATTCCCAATCGAAATCTCAGTGTTTGGACCATTTTTGACATCGAATATGGGAAGAAGGTCCAGCTGTCACTGTTTCTGGTGCAGCTTGCTGTCATGACATTCAAAAATTCATAACTAAATCCACGAAACTTCAATCTGGCCACATTATACCAATTCAGAAAGATACGGATGTCTACTAGAGGAAACAAATAAGTCCAGATCAGTTCAGTAGCTTCTGCACCCCGAAAACTGATGGAACATTGATGGGGGTCAGGTAAGCTCCCTGATGCTGATACAGAACTTCAGACGGTCCAATCTCTCTCTACAGACCTCCGATTTGGGTGATTCTAGTTCCTACAAGTCACTTTGGTTTTCTAGTTTATGTGTATAAAATTTCACCACATTTGGAATCCATTTGGTCTAAAAAGTCCATAGATTTGATTTTCTGGTTGTATGAACAGTACATGACCAATACCTTGAATGTTTCCAAATTCAACAATTCCCCAAATATTCTATAATCCTCCGAATATTACCCACTTTAACTTCTCAAGAAGCTTTCTACAAACTCTAGAGGCACGCCAAATTTCATGGCAAACGGAGCTCATCCGGTCATACTTTGACGGAGCTCACAAAAATACTGGTTTTGGCACCCCATAGGTCCAAAACGGGTCCAAATAGCCTCTCACACACTCTCACTCCACATGGACAAGTTTAAAAGCATAAAACTAGTATATCTAACATGTCCATATGATCCAAATCATCATACATCCAAATCTCACTATGCTATGGCCAATTATGCACTATTCCATACATGCAACAAAAGGGGTAAAACCCTCATTTCCATTACCTTGGCTAATAACATAGTTCATACATCATCCTTTCATATTTCTACACGTGTTACAAACTTTAAATCTCAAAAATAGTGGGCACATTTTCATTTGGCACCACTTTACATCATATTTACATCAAAATATCAAAACATAAACTCATAACTAGCTACGCATGCTCCTAGGCTCCTTGGTGTGTGCTCGGTTCTCCTTGAGCTCCACTTAGCATATTAGTTGGGAGGGGAAAGGGGTGAGATTCAGGGAATCTCAGTAGCTCATGCACTCAATCCAGCAAGCAATCAAGGCATATAACAAGTCAAAGCATGTGAATAAGCATTTAGCTATTCTCAATCATCCAACACATAATGTACATGCTATGGAATTCACAACAATGCCAAAAATGGGCTCCAGGGACTTTTGGTCTAGCCTCACCCGAGTCTAAGGGACTTTTGGATGGCCTCACCCGAGTTTAAGGACTTTTGACTTGGCCTCACTCGTTTGAGACTTTTGGCCTTGTCTCACCTATCTCAAGGGACTTTCGGCTTCGCTATAGCTATAGCGAGCTCGTGTAATCTGGCTTCACTATGGCGAGGTGTAACCTTCGTTACGGCGAGCTCGTGTCAATTCCCTTCGCTATGGCGAAATCGCATTAGTTCCAGACTTCACTCTCGCTATGGCGCACGCTATGGCGCACGCTACGGCGAGCAACTCCCTGGTTTCTATATGGACTGCTGCCAGCACTCGCTATAGCTAGAATCGCCTTCGCTGTTGCGAACTAGCTCTCTCGCTGTAGCGAGACCGTTTCTCGCTATTGCGAGAGGACTTGGCAGAAATTCTGGATTCCGAAAATTTCCAGATTTCACTTTCTTTCTTTTCTCTTCTCTTTTCTTTTTCCCGGTTGTTACAGAAAATGCCCTAAACCAAAAACTAATCAAACCAAAATAAAGAGGGGGATGAGGGGGACATGCTTTATATAGATTATATAACACCATAACTTTAACGCTCAACTCATGTAAATCCCATGCCTTATCTCATGTAAATTCTGTGGGAAGAAACATAATGGCATAGGGAATTATAAATCAAAATGCCTTTCTCCATGGGTAAAAATTTTCTCTTAAAGTCTCAGGGCTCATCCTTCTCATTCTCACATTTAAATACCTAAATAACACTCATAAAAAGCTTAAGAGATGATCCGTAGCTCAAGAAAAAGGAGCAAATACATTAAATACACTAGTGCAGCCTCATATTAGTTTTCCAGATTCTGTGCGTGAACTTTGAAAAATCATAACTAATTTTAGAAAAATTTAAATCAGGAACATTATATCATTCTAGAAAGCTAAAAATGTCTAACTTATACTACAAATAAATCTAGACCATAACAAAGGCTGCTAGGCACTAGAAACTAATGGAACAATATCAGAGGTTAGTTGTCATCCCTAGTACTGATATCTAACTTTAAAAATTTATATCTCCCTGCTCAAAAGTCTAATTAGGGTGATCTTAGTGGCCATGAAAAGCTTATCATATCTAGTTTATGCTTGTAAAATTTCATGAGCATTGGACATCATTTGCCATATGAATAATCTAGTCAAAGTTTTTGACCATATGAACAGTACTTGTATCAGTTTAACAAAAAAATTACAATTTTGGAAATTCATAATTAATTCTACAAAGCTCCAAATAACCTGGTCTTTGGCTTCAAAAAGCTCTAAATAGGATCTACATGTGTGCCAAATTTCATAAGAAAATTCATCCATTTGGTCAGATCTTGATATTGGATTGTGAAATGATTATTTTTAAGCTTTACAAAGGGTCCAAATGGTCCAAATTGAGCTCCAAAGCAACCATGATCACTTGAGCACGTGGGAATGCACCAAAATGACATTCTAAACTTGTCTCAAAGGCACACAAACCCATATTTCTCAAACTCACTCATCCACCCCATGATATACACAAGAATGCATATGTCTAGTCTTGCCATTCCATACCCAAACCATGTTATATCATACATTTGGCATCAAATCTCATTCATACATCATACACTTGGGTAATTACATATACTCATATGATTATATAATAATTTCATCATGAGATTACATCATATGCCATGTTTATGGCTACAAGAGAGATAAAAATAGGCATTTTCATACACTTTGATGTCAATCTCCCTCTTCTAGGCTTGGTGGCTTCAATTACCTTCCTCGATTGCTCCACCTAGCATGTTAAGACATTGGAGAGGAGTGGATGAGATTCAAAGAATCCCAATAGCTCATCTCCCATTCAATTACACATAAAGTATGCACTACAAGTCTTAAAAATGTTTGCATTGGCATATTAACATATGTGAGCATTCATAAAACATTCTTAGCATTTGAACACATCATGTTTAGCATACATAGGCTTGCCAAGTGAGTGGATTAGCCTCACCCATTCACTTGTGAATTTTGGACTTGCCTCACCCATTTTCTCAAAGAGATTTTGACTCAACCTTACTCTTGGGAGTCTACCTCACTCTTGGGAGACTCTCTACTTTGTCTCAACTAAGTTCTAGGGTTCTTGGCTCATCCTCACCATAGCTAGAGGGTTCTTGGCTTCTCTACACAAGCAAACCAAGACAAGCACATAAAATATCATTTCCATGCATAAAACATCATCATGGTACCATGGAATAAGAGCTCATGCTAAAATACTTTTCATAGCTTAAAACATACTTACGCACATTCAAAGACAATATAAGCACATATTTATGTATGAGAGAAGGTGAAGAGAGCTACCTTGCTTGCATTTGTACACTTTTTCCTTAAGCCTTGAGTCTTTTCCTTTGACCTCACATACCTAAGAAGGTGGAGATCATTTTTCTTGGCCTAAACATATCATATGGAAGCTACTTATACTCTTGAATTACATTCTAAGGCCACTCTTTCACTAAAAAAGCTAGATGACTCATAAGGCTCTTTTATAGTTCCATAATGCACTTAATGAAGAAACCTTAAAAAAACATCATCTTGGCTCCATTCTATCTATTCATTTATGATTCTTGACTCTATTTAAACCCCTTAGAGTCATCACACAATTAAATCAAGGAGTCTAGTTAGGTGTTGCATCTTTAAGCCATAATATAGAACATACAAGGCTATCTCACTTTCTATGGTTTCTAAAAAATTTTTCAAGGATTTCTCTCATACTCTCCCATCATACATGACTCAAAAATAAGTTTAGAACAAATTAAAACTACCCCTAGGTGCCATTTCTACTCTAGGCCGAAGCATATACTCTTCTTGCCTTAAAGTTTCTTTACTTCCTTTGATGGGAGAATCATATGGGAAGCTCTCTTGGTGTCTTAAGAACTCATATGAACACTTAAACATCATAAAATATGGCTAAAGTTCATGGTAGAGTTCAAGGTGCAATCAAAACCCTAAATTCCATAACTTGTGTTCTAAAGCTCCCTTTTCAATTCTAATTGTATATTCTTAATCCTTATACACCATAACCTTTGGTTCCATCAAGAAAACTTAAAGAAAAACTCTCCTCCTTACTTTCTCTCTCTAGACAGAAGCTTAAATGGCTTGGAAACACAAGATTTTGCAAGTGTTTTAAGTTAAATCTTACCTTAAAATAGAGCTATCTTCACATAGATTATTTTCCATCGATTGATTTCTTGAAAAGAGTTCCTTTTTAGTTTGGGTTAGACTCAAATCTTCAACTTTTCAAGAAAATAAAACCACCATTAAAGAGCTCTTAGAGAGAGGAACAACTTTCCTAACTGGCATAGGATGAAATGGAGTCGTTTACTTACCTAAACGGAAGCTTAAACTTCTTCTCTCTCCCCCCCTTATTGTCACACCATTGCTACCCATTTTTTTACAAATGGAAGCTGCCAGAAGGTGATGATGTGTAATCTTATTTAAGAAGCCTCTTTTATAATTTTTCAAAATGACCATTTTGCCTCTACGCGCCTGTTTGCTCCGTTTAGGCTCATTTTAACTCCTTTTTTAGAACTGTCTTTTCCATCGTAAAATTTAGGTCCTCTAATTCATATAATACCTTTGGTTTCATCCAAATTGGATTTAAAACCTTCCCGAATGAATTGGTCAAAGTTTAGGTCAACTGACATTAGAAAATGTTCACCGAAGGGGCTTTAGCTATCCCGGGGCTTCCCATGGTTTTCAAGGCTTCTAAGAACCCTAGAGAACTCAAAACTTTCATTTAAAAAGCCTCCTGTGAGAATTCCAAAATTTGCTTAAAATAATGAAAATGCCTTTCTATTTCATCAATCTTTTATTACATTTCGTTTCTTCATTCTAGCTCCGTTTTTCTTTCCATTTGAGTTTAGGATTTTCATTTTTAGGAGTTTAAAATGCTTTTCAAATTTTTTGGGACCTTAACTAAGCCATTTGAGGGGACTTGCTTTTGTATCTGGTGAATTTCATTTGTTTACAGAGAAATCGTATGTTAGTTCTCCCATTTTCTCTCATTTTTAGGGAACTGGATATTATAGATTACTTTGGCCAAATCTTCTCCTAGAAGTGAGAAATGGTGGAAGAATACATTAAACCCTAGCCTTCTCTCTTCTTATGTGAAAATGGAGTTCTCCTTTGCCTAAGATTGAGCTGGCCTGCAAAATAGAGGACAAGGGACTGAGTAAGTTAGGGTTTTAGATAGGTTTATGCTAACCCTAAAGCCCATAATGCACTTAGGTTCAGATATGTGTTTATTGGGTCATAAGTTAAAGGATTTAGTTGATGAAATGAGAGTTGGGCTCTTAAGAAATGAGTTGGACCTTCTTACAAATTAGAAATGGGCTTTCTTATTTGGCTTATGGCATAAATACATTGTTCATAAGGCCTAAATTAAATGTCTAACTCCTATTAGTCAATTCCTCAATTAAACCCATAACTATAATTAATATATCTCTACCTAACAATAACTAAACATGATTATTAGCTCAAAATGTTTAAAATAAATCCATTTCTTTAGAAATCTTATTTTCTTTATTTTTCCTAAATCCTTGTATTAATTCCTTAATTCACCATAATCATCTTTAATAATTTCTGGGGTGTTACATATATTATTAACATTCATTATCAAGACATATAAGAGGATTCATATTCATAAGGAATCAAAATTTTCATTTACATTAGTTATCTCACTCAAAATGCCTCCAAGGAGTATGGAAACTCATAAATGTTGATCCACTAGTCATTACTCATCATTAACATAAGGGAAAACAAGTTTTCATAGATGACTTAGGGGTTTTGAGACTTAGGTCGCTACTTGGAATAGTTAGGCCACAACTAAAATGGCCTCTAAAACTTCTAAAACCAAGGTTTAATACTTTCACCATGACTTGGAAAACTTATGCGACCACTAAACTCGAATTTTGGACTTAAAATCCATCAAAATATGATTCTCACTATGGCTCAAGTTGTCTACATCATAGTGAGATTACTCTCAGACAAGAAACTATATGCCTAGACATGAGTTTCACCACAATGAGCCCTTCTTGTGCCACAGCGAGATTACTTTTAGGAGTAATCCACCCTAAGTCACACAATTTGTGCTGCAATGAGGATGCATTGCGTTGTGGCATAACTTGTCTTTGACTCCTTTTAAAAGCAATGTGGCTATAAGTCAAAGGATTTTGGCCACAACTTGGTTTCTTACTATTATCCAACCTTAAGATACATAAACTAACAAGTTAGTAACTTTCTAAATTCAATCCTAGGACCTTTCTATAGCAAAAGTGCAAAGCTTTTAAAGCTTATATCCTTTCTTAATTTTTAGTTATTAGACTTACATAATCCAAAGATTCAAAAGCTAACTACACTAACTAAATTTTATATCATATCAGCACAAAACTCATTCATCATAACAATTAGCAAGTTGCAACCTTAAGTGGTAACATAAAATCCCCAATATACTACCTAATATCCCTAAACCACTTTGAGCAAATTTCAATTAATTAATTAGATTTGTCTACATCCTCAAAAACTTGAGAAATCCTCAAATTCAAACTACGTCTATGGCACATCCTAATGCCAAACATAAGGGACCTATGATAGCAAAATGAACTAAAATGCACCGAAGGGATGGATAATACACGCCCTACATGACCAAAACAACGAAACCACATTCCTAAGGCTACCACTACACAAATACATACCTGCGATCATCTATACATAAGCATGAATCATTCAAATTAACCATGCATGACAGCAATACACTACATGATACATGATAGTAACAAAATTAACAATAAATATAGTGTCATAACCATATCCATTAATTGATAAAGAAATCTGTTATACATGCATATTAGATCAAAAGTTCTTAATTACAATTAACTTTATCTAATTAAACATAACTTAAAAACTAGTCCTAGGAGATTCATCCTAAGTTACAAAACATCAGAATACCTATATTTGGCAATATGAATGCAACATGATGCTTTACAAAATAAATTACAAAACTTAGCATCTACACTAAATCAAAAGTGTCCAAGTCTAAAGTCCTACAAAAGGTCCAAACTAAGGGTGGCCATCCACTAACTTCCTCTTATCCTTGGCGCAAGAACCTTCACCTGAAAATGTTAGCCCACAACTAGGGTGAGATTTGAATCTCAATAACTAAGAGAAATTCCATTTATATGTACAATTTAATTGACATAAAGAGAAATATCATAAGCATGTCATGAAATCAATAACTGAACAAGTTTGACTACCAATAACTACTATCCCATATTAGTAATTACATACAACATGTTAATGGCCTAATATAGAACAAAAGAGACACGATCATGGCACTAAATCCCTATTAAGCACAATCAAGGCTTGGTGCATTCCAATGGATATGATCATGACTTGGTACATGATTATGGCATAATACACAAGTAGCCAAACTAATCATTTATCATAGAAAACATCAATGTGCAATAAATATAAGATTAACATTATCATATAGATGAAATAAAAACCTTGCTTATCTCAATTGCCAATTTCCTAAAGAGCTATCAACAAGTGCCAAAACATTCTAAAGGTCCTAAATTAACCAAAATATAGATTTTAGTTATCATTCACTAAAAGGGTCATATACTTATTCACTTCAATCATAAAAAATCTCTTAGAAAACACTTACTCAATCCTCTAATTGCTTAAATATATTGATTGGAGCTATACAAACTCAAAAACTAAAATGGGTCACACCAAATCCTTGCATTTTTGCACATGTGTAAAGCCATATTCAAAGTCAACTTATAAGATGAAATTTAAGCAAGTTTACACTACAAAATGAAAGCAAACATTTGCCCAATGGTTCCATTAACACCAAGCTCTAAAAATCTTGCAATAACACACTAAGAACACACATTGTAGACCTAAGGTTTAGGTGAATTTCTACCAAATGGAAAAGCAATTAGACCAAAATAAAGAGAAAGATAAGAGGATCAATTTTTGTATAACTTACATTGGCAAAATCTTCCTCTAAGAGTGCAAATCAAAGCCAAAATGCTAAGAAACCTTAGCCTTCTCTCCCTTATGCATTTTTATCTTCTCTCTTAGTTACCTAAAGTAAGTTCTACTGAATAAATGGATAGGGCAACATTAATATTAGGGTTTAGCAGGAATGGGGCTGATTTAAAGGCATTTTTGTTCAATTAAGTTTATATCTAAGAGTTGGGCCCTGCTTTGATAAGTCTAATTAAGCTGGGTCTCTATTAAAAATTAAATTGGGCTCTTAAAAATTATTCTTGGCATAATTAAATTAATTATAGAGCTCTATTTAAATTTTACCCAATAAAAATTTAAATCTATAATTAAATTTATTTTTCACCAAAAATTGCCAAATAATTATTCTTTACCTAAAAAATTCCCAAAATAGTCATTTTACTCAAAAGTTTCTATTTTTCGTAATTTAGTAATAGCAAAATAGTCACTTTTCTAGGCATATTCCACTAATCCTAAGTGAATTCCCAAAATAGTCATTTTACCAAAAATCGGCCATGACTTCATCCCCCCTCTGATGCCATTTTTCCACTTTTCACTTTCTAGGCATATTCCACTAATCCTAAGTGAATTCTAGAGCCTTGCTAGCTATCATACATGGTTTTCTTGGCCTCCTAGTGTGATGAACCTAACTTTTAATTATGGTAATTAAGATTAAATATGCAATTAATAATCATCAATCAAGGTTTGAAGTCATCATGAGATTACTTACTTTAGGAAAAAGTGAGGAAATTTAAACTTTGATGTTGTTAAAGTCATTAACTAATTACTCATAACCATTTATGCATATGAGGGAATCAAACCCACAATTATAAGTTTTTAATCCTATCATCCATTAATTCCAACTCACAAGAACCTCCTACAAGTGCTCCTAAATCATTCCTTATCATTTTTATAGAGAAAACTAAAGTTTCTAGGTTAAAATGAGAAATTGAGCACCTTTGTCGCTGCTAAATTCTCTCGTACTATGGCTAATTACTCTTGGGTTCAACTCCTTACACTTTACCCTCTGGAACATCATCACACTTGCCTCACACATTTCGTCACGGCTAACATTGCTCTTTGCTGCGGCCAATTTCTCTTTATTTCCTTCCCTGGGCAACTTTGTCACATTTAGCTATGGCTAATTCCATTTTGGCCGTGGCCAATTCCCTTCTATTTTTGTAACTCTCAAATTTCGTCTCATGCACTTCAATTCTCCATCTAGGAACACTCTAGGACTACTCTTCCCTAATTTGTGAAACTCTAATGGCATTTATCTACTTAATTTACCTAGTTAATCTATCATTATCCACTTCAAGGTTTAAGTGTTGATTTCTACTCACAAAACTATCACACATAAGCAAATTCCATAATTTAGTGACAGCAAAGGTGTTCCGACCACAGGGAGAGTAGGGCTAATACTTAATGTTTATACAAGATCAAGTTACTCATCTATTGTT
The DNA here is from genome assembly GCA_032878935.1 of Erythrophleum fordii. NCBI lineage: Eukaryota > Viridiplantae > Streptophyta > Magnoliopsida > Fabales > Fabaceae > Erythrophleum > Erythrophleum fordii. The sequence goes on along the minus strand of JAVQMF010000054.1, from coordinate 20,329,693 downwards.
AACCAATTACAACCATAATATTCAATTTCATAATAATTATATTACATGTACAATCCCTATACTTGGTAATTCCTAATGCTATGCGGTAATTATATAAAACTTGTAATCTAATTACATAATACAATCTAACAAGGTTTCCAAACCTATGTGCTACCAAACCATATAATAAGCTTCTATTAACTTCTCCTTGTCATTAAGAGGTCTGGTCCTTAAAAATGTTAGCCCAAAATCGAGGTGAGATATATAATCTCAGTAACAAAAGGTAAATTCCATATATATGTACAAATTAATCAATACAATATAATTTCATATCATCAACACTAAAATTATCAATTTAATTTACAAATAAACCAGTTGAGCTACTAATGATTACTATCTCATACTAGCAATCACACACAATATGTTAATGGCTAATAACACTATGAGAGATCCATCCATAGCACCTACTCCATAATGAGTACAACCAAGGTTCAGTGTATCTGGGATTTGATCACAACTCAATGCCTGATCGAAGCACATACACAGGTGGCAACTACACCATAGCTCCACCATAGACTTATAAGGTCTAATCACAACAACAATTCATATAGTTAACTAATCATTTAATATTTCAAAATCATATATGTGTAGCAAATATCAAATTAACATGAGCATATATATGGAATTACGAAATTAACCCTAGTTACCTCAATGAAGCCAATTACTCTTCCTCTAGCTACCACCATAATCCAAAGCATATCAAGCCTAATATAAGCATAATTATCATCCTTTAACTATCATTAGCAAGAAAATTCTCCTTAACCACAAATTAATCTTAACAAGAAATTATTGAGAACTTCTTACCTAAGCTTCCTAATGATCTATTGCACCAATTTAAGGTCCATACATCAAAGCTCACCATGATTCACTCCCCACAACTCTATTTTTGCACATGTACAAACCATGCAGCAAAAGTCAATCTAAAATGTGGGAATTCAACATATATACCACACAAGAGAAGAGGGAACACTTACTTATATACCCAAGAGGTCAAATAGATTGAGTTGAGCCTTAACTACCAAGAACACACTATGGGCCATCCTTAAAACTTGGATTTTTGCACATGGAATTAGCTATATACCAAAGTCAACTTTTAACATGAAATCTGAACAAGGTTACACCACAAAATGAAAGTAAACACTTAGCCCATAGTTCCATTAACTCCAAACTCTGAAAATCTTGCAAGGAATCACCCAAACACCAAATTTCAGATTTGAGAAGGAGATGAAAATCCACTAAACCAGAAATTAATTGGACCAAAATGAAGAGGAGAATGAGAGGGACATATTTTATATAGATCACCTTGGCCAAATCTTTCCTTAGAAGTGAGAAATGTTGGAAGAATGTAGAAAACCCTAGCCTCCTCTCTTCCTATGCGAAAATAGAGTTCTCCTTAGCTGAAAAATGAGTAGGTTTGCGGACTAAGGAAGTAAGGAATGGATATGTTACGATTTTTTATGGGTTTAAGTTGACCTAAAAGCCCAAAATCCAAGTAGGTTCATAATTTAGTTTATTGGGCTAGAGTATATGGATTTATTTGAATTGGGTTTGCACATGATTATAATTGGGCCTCTAAGAAATAGAATTAGACTTTCTTATGACTAAAAGTGGGCTTCTATACATATTTTATGGCATAAATAAGTTAATCATAAGGCCCAAATTAAATGTCCATCTCCCTTTAGTTAATTCCTAATTAAACCCATAACCATAATTAATATATCTTCACCCAACAATAACCAAACATGATTATTAGCTTGAAACGCTTAAAATAAACCTATTTCTTTAGAAACCTTATTTCTTTATTTTTCTCAAATCCCTATATTAACTCTTTAATTTGTCATAATTATCCTTAATTAATTTTGGGTGTTACACCTAGCTCCCAAATACCACAATTAATACTTCACATTGTTCATAGGCCTAAGGGGAATTCATAATAATTGATTACCACCATACATATTAGCACATGAACATATTATGACAGCAATTGGTAACTAAGGCTACTAACAACATCATTCATATACATATATATATATATATATATATATATATTCTAGCTAAGCTACCATACAACACTATTTTGAATAATCATTTATCGCATAGTATAATTATACCCTCAAGTGATAAGTAATGGTTCTTAATTAGCCCAAAATCCATAAAAGATAATAATTAAATGTATACATCAGATTTCAAGTATTATAAGGTCTAACTTCCTATTAGATTCAACCTTAGATATAGAACATTAAAAAGCCTACACTTGGCAATATGAGTGCACCATGATGCTATACGAATAAATCATAAAAATTAGTATATACTCTAATTCAAAATGGTTTCGAATAAAATAAATCATAAAAATTAGTATATACTCTAATTCAAAATGATCTAAGTGTAGAAATTTCTGCACATGGCTTCAGATTAGTGGTCTTTTTCTATTTGTTTTCCCTTTCCCTTATCTGAGGAACCTTCACCTGAAATTTTTAGCCCATAAACTATAATATCTGGTTCCTCCGTAAATGACTTGAAACTAATTATTTATAAAAGGAAGTCCTCTAAATAGGAAGAATTGAGGCCAAACAAAATTAGAACAAAAATCTAGATGTCAAAGAATGAGAGTAAAAGGCCAAAGGTTCCTTGTAAATGGAGCTAAAATATCTAAACCAAATTTGACGAACATGCAGTGGCATTTTTGTAAATTTGGGTAGTTTTTAGAAAACTTAAAGGAAGGATCTTTAAATGGAAAAATTGAGTTTCTTAAGATTTTTATAAGCCCTAAAAACCATAGGAACCCCTAGAATGGTTCAAACCTCTCCAATTTAGGTTTTAGGGCATTGGTTGACCCAAATTTTGATCGATTCATTCGAGAAGATTTGAAATCCAATTTAAGTAAAATCAAAGACATTTTATAAGTTAGAGGATTTAAATTTATGATAGAAAAGACATTTCTTAAAAAGAAGTTGAAATGAACCTAAATAGCAAGAGCCAAGAAAAGGGGACATAAAGGGAATTTTAAAAAGTGTTATAATCCATCTCTTGCTCTTAAAACACGTCCCACCCTTACTCCTTCTCATAACCGACTTATTTTCTATCTCAAACTAGAGGAGGCTTCTACCAAGGGAGACACACTAGAAGAGAGCAAAGGAGAATGGAAAAGCCTAGGAAAAAGGTAAGAAAATTATGGATTTTCATGCTTCTTTATTCATTAATCTTGTTCTCCTCTTTTTTCTTATGGGTTTGAAATCAAGGTAAACTTCCATGGCTTTCTTGCTTTTCTTGGTTGCCTCCTCTATGCCTAAGTTCGGCCAGCACTAGGCCTAAGCAAGAGGGGATGATTTCTGGTCTAAGCAAGGAAGAAACATAGGTTTTAGAGTATGAGAAACAAGATTATGCCATTAAATTAAAAAAAAAAGCATTATAATGTAAGTTGTGAAATCTAGGGATTTAGTTACACCTTGGCAAATATGAAGCTTCCTAGTGATAATTTAAATTGTCTAAGGATATGTATAGGTTTTCAAGACATCTAGGAAGCCTCACATGTGCCAACTCCTTAAAGAAAAATTGCAAAACTCCATGGGCCTTCAAGCTTGCATATGTCTCAGCCAAAGTAAGATCATGCACCTAGGGAGAGTTTTAATTTTTTTCTAAGGACAGAAAGGAACTAAATATGACTAGTAAACATCAAAGGAAGCATTAGAATAAATTTAGGAAGCATGATTTGTGAGATGGAGGTGTAGGCTCCATTTTAAGACATAAAGAAATAACTTGTACCCAGGCTCCTTGAAGGAGAAGGAGAAATTAAAGCTAAGATCGTGAATTCCAATAGCTTCTTTATTGTGTCATGTATAGAACCATAATTATGTTTTAGAACAAAATAGCCTTCCATAGAGTTTGTAAGAAGCTAGAGCTTGTTCAAATGAGTGAAATATGTCTCATTTGATGTGTTTAGGCCCAGAGAATTAAACGCCACCTAGTTATATGTGCTTGGCCAAAAAGGGGAAGAAGAATTAAAAAGAAAAGTTTGTGTTCTTGTTTCAAGGTAGCTCTCTAACCTTTCTCACATGCATTTCTTGGATGTTTACTTGTCTTTGAATGCTTGTATGTATGTTTGAATTATAAGAAAATTTTCTAGCCATTGCTTACATGTTATGGTACCATTATATTTCTTGAAATGTGTTTATGAATGCAAAGTGGCTTGAATGAGTATGGTTATGCCAAAAGTCCCTTAGCATGGGTGAGGGTAGGCCAAAAGTCCCTAAAAATGGGTGAGACAAAGCTAAGAGTCTCAAGAAGAGTGAGGCTAAGTCAAAAGTCCATTGAAAGTGTATGAGGCAAATCTAAAAGTCCTAAAGAAATTGGGTGAGGCTAGACCAATGCCCTTAAGAGCCTATATTTGATATGTTTGAGTTCATATGACAAGAAAAATATTTATGTACATTCATTAGTGGCTTAAATGCCATGCATGCAATTTTTGACATGAAATTGCATCCATTATGTATATTTGAAAGGGTAAAGAGCTATTGGGGTTCTTGGAATCTCACTCTTCCCTTACATATGTCTAACTATGTCTAGGTGAGCTAAGTGGACCAAGAAATAAAGGCCAACCATATTGAAGGGCAAAACTTTGACAAAGAAGTAGAGAAATAAGCTTTTTTATGGCATTTTGATGCCAAGAATTATAACTATATGATGTATATATGATGAAGACCTTTGAGAATGTTTAAATATATGGTGCATGTATCCATTTTGGAACCAAATGAATGAATATGTAAGTTTTTATCACTCATGAGCCTTTATATGTATACATATAAATGCAAATGACAAGGTAAGAATGAGCTCCATGATGATGTGAACCAGTTGGCATGCTTCTATATGTTGTAATTATACTATGAGACTTGCTCAAGTGGTTGTGGAAAGATGAGAAAGGCTTTTGGTGGAAGTTGAACCCCTTATAGACTTCAAATTTGACCATTTCTTGAGCTAAACCAAAGTTTAACCAAATGGATAAGTTTTTATATGAAACTTGACCAACGAATAAGTATCATCTAGATCTTTTCACAGAGCTAAAAAGTACTCAATTTGAAGTTCTAGAGAATTTATTATAATTTTTTAAAGTTGGCTAAATTATACAAAATTAGTATAGGTACTATTCATATGGTCAATTTGCTTCTTTGTGTCACTCATGGGTCAAATGAAGTCTAATGCTCATGAAATTTTACAGGCATGAAACCAGATATTATAATCTTTCCGTATCCACTAAGACACCTTATTTGGAGCTTTACAAAGGGATAAACAAAATTTGAAGTTCTAGGTCCTGTAGCTACCTAAGAATAAACCTGATGATACTGTTATATTATTTTTCAAATGTTAAATGCAATTTTCTTAGTTTGTAATTATTTTTAATCATTAGTAAACATCTAGAGCTTTCTAGAAAGCTATCATAGATATGATTTAGATTTTTATAGAATTAGTTATAAATTTTCAAAATTTATATTAGAAATCTAGAATACTAATCTAAGAGTAAAAATCTGGTATTGTGTTATGTGGTCCAAAACCCGAGCTTTATGAGATAAAATATGATGTTTCTAATATGAATGGATATGTTATGGATAGAAAATGATATTTGTAAGTCCACATGGTCCCTAAAGCCAAGAATGATGTATATGGCTTTCCAATTACGCAATTAACCATGGATAAAAGTGCCTCTTTCTTGCAAATATGTACCTATATGCCAAGTATATGTTAATATAGCCCATGTGACATTTGTTTAAGGGCTAGAAAGTTAAGGTATTACTAAATGAGGTGAGATATGAATCTTAATAACCAAAGGATAATTCTAAACATATATACAATTCAATAAGCATAAATGCATTTTTAATCAAATAAACATCATAATCATCCATCATATCAACAAATGAACTAGTTGAGCTACTAGTAACTACTATCCTATATTTGCAATCACACACATCATGTTAATAGCTGATAACATAGGAAGAGGCTCATCCATGGTGCCAACTCCCAATTGAGCACAACTTGAACTCAGTGCATTCTTGAGTCTAATCACAACTTGGTGCCCAATTGAATCACGATGCATGGGTGGCAGTTACACCATAGCTCCACCATAGATTCACACATGGTCCTAATATAACAATCAAGTAGCTAATTAGTTATTGAGCAAAGCAAAGATACATTATATAGCAATTATCATATTAATAAAGCAAATATGCAAGGAATTGAATTAAACCTAGGTTACCTTAATTGCTCCAAATTCTAGAGTCAAAGATAAATGCCCACACTCTAGAGGATCCTAGGTTAAATCAAAGCATATTTTAGATACTAATTATAGCATAAATCAAACATCATGACACTAAACTATCAAGAAGTTCCTAAAAATCACTTACCTAATTACCCAAAGAGTCTCAAATTCGAACTTAAACCTCACCTACCTAGAAACCACAATATTCCACTCAAATTTTTAGTTATTTTCACACAAAATCCAAGCTCATATCATAAGTTAGCCATTGGGATCTCTAACCAGTAGTAAATGCATCAAAATAAGGGAAGGATGCTTACCTAGTAACCTTCCTAACCTCAACCTCCAAAAATCTACCATGAAACCACCAAAAGCAAGTTTCAGATTTGAAAAGGAAATGAAAATCCTCCAAATGACAAACCAACTGGACCAAATTGAAGAGGAAGAAAAGATGATTGAGTTTCATATAGATTACCTTGGCTAATTCTTCCTTTAGAAATGGGAAATGGTCGAAATGTACAGAGAACCTTAGCCTCCCCTTTCAAGGTGCAAAAATGAACTCTTATTTCTACAACACAAGTGTTTGGCTTCCAATTCTTAGTGTGGCTACAGAACTCTTAAGGTTTTAGGTGGACTTGGGTTGACCCAAAGGCCCAAAATCTAAGTGGTTCATGTATGTTTTTATTAGGACATGGGTTTAAGGGTTCATGTCTCACTTAGGCCCATTTTTTGAGTTTTGGGCTTTTAAGAAATTAAGTTAGATTGGGCCATTCTTCCCTATACTAAGAGTGGGCTCTTATATTTGGTTCATGGTATACATGAACTAATTAGAAGGCCCAAATTAAGTGTCCATTTTCCTTCAATTAATTTCATTAATTAAACTCATAACCACAATTAATATATCTTCACTTAACAATGACAAAAAATGATTATTGTCTTCATATGTCTAAAATAAATCTATTTCTTTAAAAATCCTTATTTCCTTAATCTTCTAAATCCCTCTATATTAATCTCTTAATTTATCATGATTATTCTTAATTAATTTTAAGGTGTTACACGCATGGTCTCTAGACTCAAACTCTAGGGGTCTCTTCCTTTTATTCATATGATTTTCCTATCTACTTTAAGCAACTAATAATTTCTTCTTAATGAGTTCAATTTGACAATTGGCTTGATCTACTATATTAGGACTTAAGAGGCTCCTCTAATCAAGTTCTACCTAACACAAGGGTTATATGCACTTTCTCTTATAAAGTGCCTTAAATGATGCCATCTGAACACTAGAATGGTAACTATTATTGTAAGCAAACTCAGCTAAGGGCAAGTAGACATCCCAATTTCCTTTTAACTCTACCACATTAGCCCTAAGCATGTTTTCAAGAGTCTAGATAGTTCTCTTAATCTATCTATCTGACTAAGGGTGGTCGGTAGTGTTAAAGTTAAGACTTGTGCCTAAGGCTTCTTATAAAGACTACCAGAACTTTGATGTGAACTTGGGATCTCTATCTGACATAATACTATTAGGGACACTATATAATCTCACAATCTTACAAACATAAAGTTATGCTAATCTATGTAAAGGATAGGTGGCTTTGATAGGTAGAAAGTGGGCAGAATTTGTTAGTCTATCCATAACCTAGATAGCGTTATAACTTGAGGACATCCTAAGCAAACCCATCAGAAAATCCATAGATATATTATCCCATTTCCATTCCAGAATCTCTAAAACGTGTAACAAGCCTGCAAGTTTTTAATGCTCAGTCTTAACTTTTTAATAAATTAGAGACTTGGCAACATAATTCGCTATGTCCAATTTCATTCTAGGCCATAAAAAATTTTTCTCAAGGTCTTTATATATACCTTTGTGGTGCACAGATGAATGGTGTACCTATTTTTATGTGTCTCAAATAGTACTAAATTTTTTATCTCCTCATTTTTAGGTATGCATACTCTACCCTGATGCCTCACCAAACCATTATTAGATAGATTAAAGTCATTCACTTCTTTGTTCCCTAATTGCTCTTTAATCCTACACAAATATTCATCTAACTCTTGGGCCTCTTTAATTCTCCTCTTAAAGTCACTTTCTATTGTCAACTCACCCAAAAGAAGACTAATAGGGTGTATAGTGATGGACAAAGTCACGTCTCTCAATTCTTCCATCAATTCCTACTCCCTAAGCATTATCATTGCCATATGAATGGATTTCTTACTTAAGGTATTGGTGACCACATTTGCCTTTTCTAGATGATACTTCAAGGAGAATTCATAATCTTTAAGAATCTCCATCTATCTCATTTGCCTCATATTAAACTCTTTTTTATTAAATAAATATTTTAAACTCTTTTGGTCACTATAAACTTCAAACTATGCACTATAAAGATAGTGCCTCTAAATCTTAAGGGCAAAGACCTTGGTGACTAACTCTACGTTATTGATGGGATAATTCTCCTCATAAGGCCTAAGTTATCTACAACCATAAGCTATCATCCTACCTTATTACATTAAAACACAGCCTAATCCCTTTTTAAAGCTATCATTATAGACCATAAAGGTCTCTTTAGGGTCAAGTATTACTAGCATAGTTACAAAGGTTAATCTATTCTTAAGTTCTTGAAAGGCATCCTCACACTTGACATCCCACACAAAAGGTTGGTCTTTCTTAATCAACTTAGATAAAGGCATTACTAATTAGGAAAATCCCTTAATGAATCTTCTATAGTAACAAACTAAACCTAAGAAACTACGGATTTTAGTTACTGAATTGGCCCTCTCCTAATATAGTACTACCTTTACCTTACTAGGATTTACTACTACCTTTTACTCTCATATCACATGACCTAGGAAATTCATTGCTTGCAACCAAAATTCACGCTTGCTAAGTTTCACATATAACTAATGTTCCTTAGAGTCTAAAAAACTATTCTAACATACTCCTCATGTTCCTCTCTATTCTTCAAATAAACAAGGATATCATCAATGGACACTACCACAAATTGGTCAAGGTGTATCTTATAATATCTAGCTCCTCAAAAATATGAGAAAACATAAGGAACATAACATACAGTTACTCTGTAAGCGCACGAAATTCATCGAATACAAAAGACAGTCCCTTAGATAGAATGATTTGAGATCCAATAAAATTAGAATAATATTTTATACCTCAAATAATGATGATTCAAGTTCAGAGGTGCCCTAAAATTAGAGCCAGGATAGCTAGAAGGATTTTAATGAAAGTGCAATGAAATGTAATGTTATTTTTGTAATTCTGGGCAATTTTTAGAATACTCATAGGAAGGCTTTTTAAATAAAAAATTTGAGCTCTCTGGGGTTCTTAAACGATCTAAAAGCCATGGGAAGCCCCGGGACAGTTAAAGCCCCTTCCGTATACGTTTTCTAATGGTGATAAGCCTAAACTTTGACCGATTCGTTCAGGAAGGTTTTTAACTCCAAATTGAGTGATTCCAAAGACATTTTATAATATTGAAAATCTAAATTTTATGATGGAAAAGATGGTTCTAAAAAAGGAGCTAAAATGAACTGAAAACGAAAATGCCACGACGAAGGGACATAGATGGAATTTTTAGAACAAATTGCTTCTTGAAAGTTCTTTATTTATGCGTCCCACTTGTCCTCCTTCTTGATTGACTTACTTCTTCCTAAAAACTAGAGAAGAGACTTGGAGAGAAATACACACAAGAGCAAGGGAATTTGGAGGAAGAAAAAGCCAAGAAAAGGTAGGAATTCCATGAAATTTTCTAGTCCTCTCTTTAGCAAACTTTCTCTTCTTCTTCTTCTCTCTCTTTCTATAGATTTATTGATGTAATTGGGTCTATTTTGAGCTTAGACCAAAGGGGGAAAATTCAAAATTAAGGAAGAGAGCTAGAGGAGAAGGAAAGGCATTTTAGAAAGGCTTGAATTCAAGGTAAAATTCTTAGTTTTCATGCTTCCCTTCTTTTGTTCTTCTTTGTGTGCATTTTGTCTTACATATGGCCAGCCAAAAGGGAATGGATTTTGGGTAGAACCAAGGATGAATCATGTGAATTAAGGTGTGGGAGCTAAGATTATGCAAAGAAAACAAAGTAAGAACCATTAATTTGTGAAGTTGAATTGCTAGGGATCCAAGAACATAACTAAAATTCTATTTTGATACAAGAGTTACTAGGCCAAAGTAAGTGTTTGTTTGAGCTATAGAGACCCTTAGGAAGCCTCCCAAGTGCTTCTTCATTCAAGGAAAATTGCAAAACTCTATGGACCCCAATACTAGTGAGTGTCTCGGGCTAGGGCAGTTCTCCCACCTAGGGAGTGTTTTGATATCTTTCAAGCTTAGTTTTGTATCATATATGATAGGAGAGTATGAGAGGAGGCCTTGGAAAAATTTTAGAAACCATGGATAGTGACATGGAAGTATAGTCTCCATAATGGAGCATAATGAAGCAACTCTTAACTAGGCTCCTTAAAATGAACATGTGATGATTCCAAGGACTCTAAATGGAGTCAAGAATCATATAATAGAAAAGTGAAAGGAGCTAAGATCATGAATTCTTGTAGTTTCTTCATTAGATGTATTATGGAACCATAAATAAGCCATAGGAACAATCTAGCTTTTAAAATAAATGTGTGGTTTTAGAAATTATTCCAAGAGTGTAATTGGCTTCCATATAATGTGTCTAGGCCAAAGGAACCAAGTCTCACATCCTTGTGAGTATGTGGCTAAAGGAGAAGAAGCATTTTCAAAAGGAAAAGTATGCTTGTGTAACCAAGGTAGCTCTCTCTTCTTTCCTCATGCATGAATAGGTGTTTATCTTGTTCTTGAATGTGTATGTGTACACACTTTTTCCTTTGAATCCAAGCTTCCCTTTTTGGCCACACACACACAAAAGTATGGGGAAGTTTTCTATTGGCTAAACAAAATTTATGGAAGTCAATTAGGTTCATGAACTCAATTCTAAAGCCATATAATTTGCTTAGACACTAGGTTAGCTTATAACCTCATTATGATTTCATAATTGTATCTAATGAAGCAACACCCCTCAATTAAATTCTAGGCTCCATTCTTTCCTTTCAAATATGATTCTTGACTCCTTGTAAGCCTTTTGGAGTCATCAGACAATCAAAACCAAGAGTCTAACTACATGTTACTTCTTTAGGTCATAATATAGAACATAAAGCACCAACTCATTTTCTATGGTTTCTAAATTTCTCCTAAGGCTTCCTTGCATATTCATTTATCATATATGACTCAAAAATGGGCTTAGAAAAATTTAAAACTCTCCCTAGCTAAGAGAACCTCCCTTGGCCAAGACAAGGAGCATTTTTTGATTCCTTGGAGCTTTCTTCATTTTTTCAAGGGAAGAAGCATATGGGTAGCATCTTAGGGATCTTAGGAACTCATTTACACTCTTATTTATGCCTAAGAATCATCATATAAAATTAGATTTTATAAGGTGCACATGAAACCCTAGATTTTGCACCTTGAAATTCTATGGGCTTTTCTTGAATTTCTGTACATATTCTTACTCTCCTCCTTTAAATTCATGGAATTCACCCTTGTTTCCCCTCAAAATTCTAGCCCTCTAGCATCTACATACATGGGGCAAAATATGGAGAAGAAGGGGGGAGGAGTAGCTACTATGGGATGCAAGATTTACCTTATTTTCTTGCTTTTTCTCACTTGAATCTTGTGTTCTTTGAGCTCCTCTCTTCAAATCCGAATTTTCCTCTCAATTTCTTCTTTAAAAAAGATCCATATACTTCATTATAATCATAAGAAATAAAGGAGAATGAAGGAGAAGAGATGAAGAGAAAGAGCATGAAAAACTGCTAAATTTCCATACTTTAAGCCTTTGATTTCTCCTCCTCTTTGCCTTTCTCTTATGTGCCACTCTCCCTAGGGTTTTCCTCTGGTTTTAGGTAGAACTTGATCGTGCAAAATGAAGGGAGAAGAAGGGTGCATCATATATATATGTGGGAGGAAGTTACACTTTTCAAAAATTCCCATTTTACCATTTGTTCTTGTCATTTTCGTTTCTCATTCATTTTAGCTCTGTTTTGAGAACCGTCTTTTCCATTATGAAATTTAGCTTTCCAATTTAGTAAAATACCTTTGGAATCACTCAAATTGGGGCTAAAACCTTCCCAAACAAATCAGTCAAAGTTCGAGTACACTGACATTAAAAAAATCCATCGAAGACGTTTTAACTATCTCGGGGCTTTCCATGGTTTTTAGGGCCTCTGAGAACCCTAGAGAACTAAAAAATTTCATTTAAAAAGCCCTCCTATGTAAATTCCAAAATTTGGTCAAAATTACGAAAATGCCATTATGTTTCATAAGCTTTTTGTAAGAAATTGTTTCTTCATTTTAGTTCCATTTTTCTTTCTGTCTGAGCCTAAGATTCTCATTTTTAAGAGTCTAGAATTCTTCCCAAAATTTTTAGGACCTTAACTACATCGTTTTGAGGGAATTCCTTTTATATTTGGTGAGTTTCATTCGTTTGACGGAGAAACCGTACGTTACGTTTCTCACGTTTTCTCTGGTTTTCAAATAACCAGATGTTACACCGTGGTACCATGTTGTTATGTTATATACTTAAATGACATCTTATGAATATTTTTTGGTTTGCTTGAGTGTGGTGAAGCCAAAAGTCCCTTAGCTAAGGTAAGGATGAGCCAAAAGCCCCCAAGAATGGATGAGGCAAAGTCAAAAGTCTTTAAAGAGTGATGCGTAGTCAAAAGTCCCTTAAGAAAATGTGTGAGTCGAGTCCAAAATCTAAAAGAGAATGAGTGAGGCTAAACCATTTTCTTGGCAAGCCTATGTATGTTTTATGTGACTTCTTGAGTGCAAGAAATGTTCTATGAATGATTATGCACTCCATGATATCCATGCATGCCTTTTTAGACTTGAATTTGCATCCTTTATGTATGGTTGAAAGGGAGAAGAACTATTGGGATTCCTAGAATCTCATTCCCTCCTCCCCATTGCCTAACATGTCTAGGTGGACCAAGTGAACCAAGGAATAGGAGCGACCAAGCTTGGAGATGGAGATTTGACACAAGGATATGCTATTTTTCTATTATGTAACCAAAACAATGTCAAGTGATGTAATACAATGATTTATAACCCTTTGAACATGTATGAATATGTGTTGTATGTATGAGAATGGATAGCAATTGAATGATATAACATGTTCTTAGCATTGAATGACAAGATAGACCATATATATTCCATGTGTATGTTAGCAAGTGAGAGAGTGAGTTTGTAAGGTCTAGGTTATTGGACCCTTGAGACATGTTTAGTAGACCATTTTGATACTTTCCCACGTGCTCATGTGGCCTTAGGAGTAGAAGAAGCAAAATTGGACCCTTTGAGACCCCTTTAGAAGCATAAAAGTGATCATTTGCAACCCTATAGCACAATCTAACTAAATGGACGAATTTCCACATAAAATTTAGCATAAATATAGACCTTGTCTAGAACTTTTTGGAAAGCTAAAGTGCATATTATTTAGAGCTCTAAAGAATATTTGGTAAATTTTCAAAGTTGGCAATTTTCCATGGTTTAGTACTATCACTATGCAATTGGTTAGAATTTGCATCTCTGTCATGTGTAAGGCACATGGTATCCAATGGCTATAAAATTTTACAGGGAGAAACTAGACACTCACAGTGACTTATGCCAATTAGAGGAACCTCAATTAGAGGACTGTAGATGGAGAAATGATTTTCTAAATTTCTATGTCAGTATCAGGGATGCCAATAGACCTTGGTTACTGTTCTATTAGTTTTCAAGGTCTAAAGGCTTCTGAACTAGTTTGGACTTAATTTTTCCTCTATTAACATCTTCAGCTTTCCAAATTGGTATATGTTTCTTGAATTGTTTTTTTTTTTTTAATTAATTATGAATTTTTGAAGTTTATATTAGTAACCTATATTAGAAACGCTGGATAGTCTGACCTTTGCCACTTTTCTATCATCAAACATGGTCTATATGAGGATTTTATGGCTTGGGATTATTTTTACCCAAAGCTAACATTTAGAGCTTTCCAAGAAGCTATGGGTTGCTTGATTTTGATTTTTCTAAATTTAGTTACAATTTTCCAAAATAGCACTAGAAATCTATCAAGCTAGACCCAAAATTAACTTACATTATTTTGTGTATATATATACTATAAGCTCAAGTTCTTGGCAATATTTTAAGATGGTTTTAAGTTGTATATATGTATTTAAAATGGAGAATGATATGAGGAAGTCCAAAGGGTCCAAGGGACTTGAAATGAAAGTTTTATGTATGACATAATGCAAAAATAATTGAATATTTTAATTAAATTTTTTTGCCAACTTCCCTTTTTCATGGAATGTCACTATGAAATGAGCTAGAGAGGCTAAATGATTATAGTGTTACATGGCTTAAAGATCTTATTCTTACAGTCTATAAAAATGGTAAAGGCATTTGTTAACCCAAGTGGTGTAATAAGGAACTCATAATGGTCGTATTGGGTTTTAAAGGTTATTTTAGGTATGTCCTTAGCCTATACTTTAAGCTAGTGATATCCAGACTTATGATTAATCTTTGAAAAGACTTATGCTCCCACTAATTGGTTAAGCAAGTCATCAATCCTAGGCAAGTAATGTTTATTCTTGATAGTCACTTAGTTTAATTAACTATAATCAATGCAAAGTCTCAGACTACCATCCTTTTTCTTAACAAACAATACCGATGCCCCCTATAAAGACACACTTGGCCTAATAAACACTTTTTCTAGTAATTCTTTTGTTTGGCTATTCAACTCTACAAGTTTAGTGGGCATCATTATATACGAGGCCTTATAAATTATACTTATACTAGGAACTAAGTCAATGGAAAACTCTAACTTCCTCTCTCTAGGGGTAGTCAACTAATCTCTTTAGCGAAAACATTTGGAAACTCCTTAATCATAGGTGTAATAAACGTAATTTTCATAAAATGACGAAATGAGCTATATAAAAGCAAGTCCTCTGAAATGAGCTAGATAATGTCCCAAAAAATTTGGGTAGAGTCCTAGACTCCTAAAAATGATAATCCGAGGCTTGAATGGAAAGAAAAACAGAGTTAGGATGGTGAAATAATTTGTGATGAAAACTAATGAAACATAATGGCATTTTCTTAAATAAGTGTAACTTTTGGAAAAACACATAGGAGGAATTTCTAAATGAGAAATTTGAGTTGCCCAAGGCTCTTAAAGGCCCCAAAAACTATGAGAAGCCCCGAGACTAGTAAAGCCCCTTTGATGAACATTTTCTTACAACGGTGAGCCTGAACTTTGATAGATTCATTTGGGAAGGTTTTAGCTCCAAATTGAATGATTCTAAAAGCATTTTATTAAATTGGGAACCAAAATTTTATAATGGAAAAGATGGTTCTAAAAAATGAGCTAAAACAAAGCCGAAACAAAATTGTCATTATGGAAGCATGAAATTGGAATTTTTGAAAAAGTATGTTTCTTGAATCTTCCACACACTTCTCCCTTTTTCATCCACCTTCTTAAGCATGATTTTTTCTGTCCATAATATAGAAATAAAGAAGCTCTTCTAGGTGCACAAGGAGAGGGAGAGAAAGGAGAAAAATCAAGAGAAAGGTAAGGAAAGCTAAGGAATTTCATGCTCCATCTTCTTCCAATCTTGTTCATTTCCTTCTTAGCTTTCTTTTTATGGTTTTCTTGAGATGATTGGTTTTTTTTTTGGTCCAAAACTTAAAGGGATAGTTTGAAAATCTTGGAGGGAAGTAAACCAAGAGAAAGAGGCCTTGAAAACAAGCTTGAATTTAAGGTAATTGCTTGTTATTATTGCTTCTTCTCCTTGCTCCATGGATGTGCATGTTTTAGCCCTAAATAGAACCATATAAGGGGAAGGTTTTTTGTTCAAAAAAAAGAGAGGAACTAGGGTTTTAGACCATGAGGAAGAGGAATATGGCAAGAAATTCTAAGAAAAACTAATAGAAATCAAGTTAGGAAAGTGTGGTGTTTTCTAGGGTTTTAGAAAGTCTAACTTTGTATGAGTAATTCCTTGGCTATTTGAATGTTTCCTTGGGCTCCTAAGACCTCTAGAAACCCTCTCAAGTGGCTTTCCCATCAAGAAAAAATCAAGAAGCTTGTGAACCTCTATTATGGTGTTAGTTTCAACCAAGGCAAGAATACTAGGTTAGGGAGTGTTTTAATTTGTTCTAGCCTTGGTTTGGAACTTTATATGATGTTAGAAGATGGAAGAAACCATTGAAAAAAATTTAAGAGCCATGGATTGAGAGATGGGACAATGGTGTCCATAATGGTGCCTTATGAAGCAACTTGGTTTTTCAATTGTGCAAATGAATAGGTGAAGGCTCCAAGGACTTTGAATGAGGCCAAGAGGCCTAGAAATGGAAAGAGATGAAAGCCTAAAGCTTAAATTGTAAAGGTTACTTCAATAGGCCATTTATGGAACCATTATGTCACTTATGGAACCAAGTGTATGTTCAAGAGTGATTTTAGTGTTTTGGCTTGCTTGAAGTGTGAAATTGTGTGTTGTTTATGGTGTCTAGGACAAGAGAACATACATTCATCTAGGTGTGCTTGTGGGACTAAAAAAGGTAAGGAAAAAGATCAAGAAAAGCTTGCATAAATCTAAGGTAGCTCTCCACCTCATTCTTCTTGCATTCTTGTGTACATATATATGTCTTTGTATGTTTGTGTATGCTCTCGTGACTTAAGAACATGCCACTTGATGCCTTGACATTACATTGGATACCAATGTATCTTCTTGAATGGCTTTAGTTGTGGAAATGGCTCATAAGAGTGAGGTGATGCCAAAAGTCCCTTAATGAAGGTGAGAAGATGCCAAAAGTTTCATGGCATGGGTGAGACAAGGCCAAAAGTCTCTTTGAAAGGTGAGACCAAGTTAAAAGCCCCTAGGCTAAGAGTGAGGCAAAACCAAAAGTCCCTAGAGCGTGTTCTAAACTTGAATGTGAATAAGTGGCATGAAAATTGTGACTTTGCATACTTTATGGTTGCCAAACCTTCCATACATATGCTTTGATGTGTATATGACTTGAATGTGTGTGTGAATGGGTGTGTGAGCTATTGAGATTTTAGGAATCTCACTCTCCTTCCCTCCATTATCTTGAAATACCTAGGTAATGTCCAAGAAGCAAGGAATGCAAGCAAAGAGCATTGAAAAGCCATACTTTGTTCATTATGTAGTTTCTTTTATACCTAATGGTCAAAATGGTTATGTAAATGTTATTTTTGAGATGTAAGCTCATGGAAAAATATAATATAATGTATGAACATTGTATAGCTCTTATGTGGCATTAGATCAATGAGAATATAGAATTTGACACCTTGGTGGCTTGTGATGATTATGTATTCTTGAGCGTAGGATGGTCAAATTGAGATGCATGGGGTTTGGGACCACTTGGACAGTTCATACAAGTCATATTCATGCTTTCAAACTTGCCCAAGAGGTGCCAAACATTAAAGGAGGCCATTTGGACAAAGTTGAACACTCACATGAAGCAAAATTAACCATTTGAGTGAGCTATGTCACTTTCTATCCAAATGAGCTCTTCTTAGTCTGAAATTTGTCATACATCTAGATCTTGTTGAGAGGTATTTTTAGGAAGATAAAGTGGGTAATTTTTAGATGTCTACAAAATATTTGGTGAATTTTTGAAGTTGGAAAAATTTTCTGGTTTGGCCATTGGTACTTTTCATATAGTCCAAAATTTGTTCTTTATTATTCATAGGGCAAATGATCTCTAATTACCATGAAATTTTACAAGAAAAAACTAGACCTTTGTAGTGACTTGTGCTAATTTGAAGTACCTCAGTTGGATGTCAAGAGAGGGAGATATTCAATTTTGAAGTTGCTATCCAGTACCAGATGACTAGTCAGACCCATGTTACTACTTGATTGATTTTCTAGGTCTGAACATTCTTAGGTTAGTCTGAAGTTATTTTTTTCCTCTAGCTAACATCTGTAGCTTTCCATATTATTATCATTTGTATGGACTAGATTTTATTTAAAATTAATTGGACATTTTTAAAATTTATGACAGTAAACTGTATTAGTATCAAAGGATAGTCGGACCTTTGCAGCTATTTCATTGTCAAATGTGGTCCAAAGGCCATGTTCATGTCCCAAATTTATTTTTATGTAAAGTTAACACTCAGAGCTTTCTAGAAAGCTATGGCATGTTAGATTTCAATTTTTCTACATTTAGTTATAATTTTTCAAAGTTACCCTTGAAATCTGCCACATGTTGTCCAAGAAGAAATAATGAAATTTTGGGGTTTTAAGCTTGAAACCGTGGAATTGTGTGATGTTTTAAGTTATGCATGATTTTTTCTAATGATAAATGGCTAGAGAATATTATTGGTTAATCCATGGGACCCAAGTGACGTGAATTAAAAAATTTTACCCTGACACAACGCGATAAAAATAT
This sequence comes from Erythrophleum fordii, assembly GCA_032878935.1. Lineage (NCBI taxonomy): Eukaryota > Viridiplantae > Streptophyta > Magnoliopsida > Fabales > Fabaceae > Erythrophleum > Erythrophleum fordii. Next base: position 20,310,956 of record JAVQMF010000054.1, on the reverse strand, counting down.
ATTATTTTCATACTTTTCCTTACTTTTGTCTTGTGAATGTGCACCAATTACCTGGAATTGAAGAGTATGATAATAAAAATATAAGATATTACATTTATTGGTATCAAAGTAAATGTTCAAGCACTTTTGCTTGGTATTTAACTCTTGAGTGATGTATTTGGTGTGTTTCGGGTGGAATATCTGTGCATATGTGCTTGAATTGTATTTGTGGGCTAAGGTAGTGACTCTTTTTCAGTGAGAATGGTTGAGATGAGAAGAGGCAGAGGTAGGGGCAGACCAATTATGGGCTAGGAGGTTGAATCCGAGGACCCTTTGCGAGCTATCATAGAATGGCTCGAGAGATTTGAGGATGTTATGACCCAGAAGCAATGAATTGTGCAGCAGCATCATGAGATGATTATGCAGCTGCAAGAATCCTTGGCTAGATAGGGGGAAGCCGGGAGAAAGGCCCCTCCACCTCAGTCTCAACCTTCTACTTCTGGTACTTCACAACCTTTTACTTCAGGTGCTCCACCCCCATCTCCCCAGGAGCCAGCTCAGTCTTCGCCATCCACTCAGAAATAATTTAATCAATTTAGGAAGAACAACCCATCAGTGTTTGATGGGGAATTGGATGTGGAAAAAATAGAGGCTTGGGTGATGAAGATAGAGAAGATATTCATAGTGGTAAATTGCACCTTTGAGCACAAAGCTCAGTTAGCCACCTTTATGCTATAGAAAGAAGCTGACAAGTGGTGGTGCAGTACAAAGTCTCTGATGGAGACTAGAAATTTGTAGATTACCTAGGAGAACTTCCTAGTGCAGTTTTATGAGAAGTATTTCCCTAGTTCTATAAGGCTCCGTTTGGTTCAACGGAGGGGAGGGGAGGGGAGGGAAGGGGATTTAATGAGTTATATTTGGTTGGAAGGGAGGGGAGGGAAGGTAATTATATTTGGACAAATTTATCCTTTATATTATTTTAATTTTATTTTTTATAAAAAATTATTTATATCAATAATTTTTTAAAAAAATTATAAATTTCAATCTTTTTTTATTTTTAATTTCTGATAAAAAAATTTATCTTAATTTTTATTAAATATTAATATATTAAAATATTAAAAAACTAAAAGGGGTAAAAAAGTAAATTAACATTTAAAAAATACCCCACCCCTCCCCTTCCCCTCCCTCCCCTCCCCCCCCAAAACCCCCCAATTTGGAGGGGAGGCAAAATTGGCCTCATTTTCCTCCCCTCCCCTCCCCTCCCCTCCAATTTTATCCAACCAAACATTCTATCCCCATCCCTTCCCCTCCAAAAACCCCCAACCAAACACTCCCTAAGAAAACAGAAAGAGGTGTAATTTATAGGGCTGAAACAGATCGATGACATAACAATAGACTAGTACGTGGCCAAATTCATAGAGTTGTCTTAGTATTCTTCCTACCTCTAGAGATATGATGATGAGCCCTAGAGGTGTGAGCAATTTGAGATCGGGTTGAAGTCCCTAATCAGAGACGGAGTAACTCCATATAGGGTCTGGAACTTCAATGCCCTTGTGGAGATTAGTAGAGCTACTACAGTATCTGGTTAAAGAAAGGCTTAAGAATTGAAAAGATCGAGACTAGAGGAGGATGCTAGCTCCACACCTACTAGCAAAAAGAAGAGCAAGGTGCAGTGGAGTAAGAGGCCACTGAAAGAAAAGAAGATGCAGCCTCTGAGGATTCAGTCATCCACATAGCAATCTACAATGACCTATTTTAAGTGTAAGAAGCTGGGGCACATAGCCAGGAATTGCCCCCAGACAAATGCAGTGCCTCCTAGGCCACAGACCTAGGGCAGGGTGTTCACCCTTTCTTAGTAGGAGGTTAGTGCGTCTCCCAGTCTGATTTGAGGTACACTCAAAGTGAATGATTTTTCTATGATTGCTATGTTTGATTCGGGTGCTAGCCACTTGTTTATATCTTATGACTGTGTGAGATGTTTAAGTTTGGCCATTGGTATTTTACCATTTGATTTTTCTGTCACGACACCCACTAAAGGCCATGTTGTTACTTCCCATGCTTGCCTGAATGTCGCTGTACAGTTTAACCATTATTATACCACTATTGATTTGATCTGTATGTCATTCTGTGATATTAATTTGATTGTTGGCATGAATTGGATGACTACTAATAATGCTATCCTTGATTGTGAGCACCACACCATATCTGTACCTTTATGTGGGACCATACCTAAGATAGGAGCTGAGTTATCCTTTATAATTACTACCCAGGCTGAGAGACACTTAGAGCATGGATGTCAGAAGTTTTTTGTCTTTTTCTCTATTCAGGCTGAGGTAGAAAAAATGATAGAAGAGATCCCAATAGTTAAGGAATTCCCAGAGGTTTTTCTAAGGATTTTGATTTTAATGGCTTACCCCCTAAGAGAGAGATAGAGTTCCCTATGGATATAGTGCCTAGGGCAAGACCAGTGTCCAAGGCTCCCTATGGCATGGCTCCCACCAAGCTTACTGAATAGAAAAAGTAGATAGAAGAGCTATTAGAAAAAAGATTTATCTGCCCTAGTGTGTCACCCTAGGGAGCTCCAGTATTATTTGTAAAAAAGAAAGATGATAGCTAGTGTATAGATTATAGAGAATTGAATAAAGTTACCATTAAGAATAAGTATCCTCTCCCTAGAATAAATGATTTATTAGATCAATTAGCAGGGTATCTGTATTTTCCAAGATAGACCTTAGATCTAGGTATCACCAGCTTAGAGTGAAAGCTGAAGACGTCACAAAGACGACCTTCAGAATTAGATATGGGCATTATAAGTTCCTTGTGATGTCATTCAAGCTGAAGAATGCACCTATGGTGTTTATGGATTATATGAACAAGGTATTCAGACCATATTTAGATAAATTTATTGTGGTCTTTATTGATGATATCTTAGTGCACTCTAGATCTTTTGAGGAGCATGAGAGGCATCTGAGATTAGTCTTAGAGACTTTGAGAAGTAAGAGATAATATGCCAAACTAAGTAAATGTGAGTTTTGGCTGACCGAGATGAAATTCTTAAGCCATGTGATCTCATGAGACGGGATCACGGTAGATCCCCATAAAGTTGAGGCTATGTTACAGTAAGATAGGCCTAGGACGATCATTGAGGTTAGAGGTTTCCATAGTTTGGTAGGATATTACTGATGATTTATTAAAGGCTTCTCTCAGATGGCCTTGTCGCTCATGAGGCTTACTCAAAAGGATACACCTTTCATATGGGATGATAGATGTGAGAGGAGTTTCTGAGAGTTAAAACTCTGATTGACCACTGCCTTTGTACTAGTTATTCTTGACCCTAGTTTATCATTTGTGGTATATATTGATGCCTTGAGGAGAGGGTTAGGATGTGTGTTGATGCAGCGGGGTAGCATAGTAGCATATGCCTCTAGGCAGTTAAGGCCTCATGAGGAGAGCTATCCCACACATGACTTAGAGTTAGTCACAGTAGTTTTTGCTATTAAGATTTAGAGGTACTATCTGTATGGTGCGAGTATAGAGATTTATAGCAACCACAAGAGTTTGAAATACCTATTTGACTAGAAGGAACTCAATATGAGCTAGAGGAGATGGATGAAATTCCTGAAAGATTATGATTATATATTGAAATATCATTTAGGTAAGGTCAACGTGGTGGTCGACGCCTTGAGTAGGAAATCCATCCATGTTGCCCATACGATGATTAGGGAGCAAGTCCTAAAGAAATGTAGAAATCTCAACCTCTCTTGCCAGTTAGTATCAGGTAGATTATTCTTAAGTGAAACCCAAATTGAGAATGAGTTGAGAACCTAGATTTTAGATGCCCAAAGAGAGGATGAGTTTTTGAGACAGATTAGGAGCAAGATTTCCTAGGGTAAGACCTCAGATTTCAAGGTATTTAAGGATGGTGTGATAGTATATCAGGATAGAATTTGTGTGCCTAGTAATAGTAAACTGAGAGAGAGAATCTTAGAGGAGGCACTTAACTAATTTTGGGATGTTATAGCAAGCAAGTAAGAGAAATACCAAACTCCATTTTGAGATGAATGAAGAGTAAATTAAGCCCTAGGAAAATAGTCAATAAAGTAAGGAAGAAAAGTCCTAGAAAGATAATCCTAAAATGCTTCTAAAAGGCTTATAATGTATCATACAAGGCATAGCAATACATGTAGTCAATATATCTAGGCCTTACACTGATATGAATATTAATGTTATGTTTGGGCCCCTAGTGTGACAAAGGCTCATTGTTAGTGCCTGGCTAAGAAAAGTAATTTAAGAAAGGAACAAAAGCAAGATTAAGTAGCATTCAGGTTAGTCCTCAATATAGGTAGTATTTTTCTCCTCTCTTTTAGGTTTTTAACTATTTAAGCGCTTGGTTGTTTGTATGTCGTGTTTGCTTGATATTTAAATGAGTTTTATGTGATTTCTATGAGTTACTAGTCTAGGAAGCAAAGCTTTACCTGATGATGTCTAACAAAAGAAGGCTAGGGAATTAACCATAATAGTTCTTCCCTATGCTAAGTATCATGGCCACTCAAGCAAGTATTAGTTTGAATTATAGAGGCTAATTGTGAAAGTCAAATTTTCTAACTAAAGAAACCCTAGCTTGCGTAGATGGCCATGCTTATGTTTGGCATTGTATTTGAGCATTCTAGTGAACTTAATGGAAGTATAAAATGGTATCTAAGATGTTGGAATAGGGTCTTGAGGCATAGAATAGAGTTTATAAAAAATGGCTTAAAGTTACCAAATATGTCAAAATGGAAAATGACCAAAGGAATAGTGCAATAACTAAATGAATAGTAAAATGCTAATTTTATGCTCAAAATAAGAATTTAGGGAGCTTGAGTTGCGTAGAAAAATTTACTAGTAAGAAACCTTAAATTGAGGCCTAAGTAAAGGGCAAGTGAGAAAGACTTGCTAGGCAAGTAAAAGAAATACCAAGCTCTATTTTGAGCTAAATGAAAAGTAAATTGAGCTCTAGAAAAATGGTCAATAAAGTAAGGAAGACAAATCCTAGAAAAAGAATCCTAAAATGTTTTTAAAGGGTTTTAGAATGGATAATACAAGGCATAGCAATACATGTAGTCAGTATATTTAGGCCTTAGCACTAATATGAATATTTATGTGATGTTTTAGGCCACCAATGTGACAAAGGCATTGTCAGTGCCTAGTTGAAAAGAGCAATTTAAGAAAAGAACAAGTGCAAGATTAAGCAGTGTTAGGTTAGTCTTCACTACATGTAGCATTTTCCTCCTCTCTTTCATTTTTTTACTGCTTAAGTGCTTAGTTATTTGTATGTCATGTTTGCTTGATATTTGAATGAGTTGTATGAGTTTTATGCGATTTTTATGAGTTACTAGCCTAGTAAGCAAAGCTTTACCTAATGATGGCTAGGAGAAAAAGGCCAAGGAATTAAACAAAGTAGTTTGTCCCTGTGCTAAGTATCAAAGGCACTCAAGAAAGAGTCTAGTAAGCTTGGCTTGATTTTAGCCTCATGTATGCATATTTTTACATGTTAGTAAGCTTAGATATTAGTAAAGCTACATACATGCATACACGGATGTTTGTATGCTTAAATGGTTAATATATGCTAAAGTAGAATTATGCTACTAAGATTCTTCCCAAAATCTCACTCTTTTATCCTCTAACCCCCTTACCAGGTGAGAGTAGCAAACTAGACTAAGGAAACACTTTAGCTTTATAAGGAGTTATGCCTTTAACATTGTATTTTCTTATTGTAATTTGTCAGATTGTATTTTGAGATAGATATATATATAATGATTTTGATGTATATATATTAGCCTAAAGAGAATACTTAGAGATGAACCAGTGAATATATGGATAATTTTAAGTAATGTAAATGCTATTTAATATTTTATAAGCATCTTGTTATTGTTAGCTAATTGATGAGATGAAGTTTAAAGAGCTAGCTGATAATTGAGCCCAAGGATTGTTGGAAATAAGTTAGTAATTAATGCATTGTATTTAAATTTTATGCAGGCAATGGATTTTAATAGAAAAGAAGGCGAAGTACCCAGTCAGCATTTGCTTTTTAGCTATTATGTTGCCAAATTTTTAATAAACCAAAATGCCTAGCCATATGATTTAAGTACATATATAAGGTTGAAAAATTGTTTGTAATTCAGCATTTTTATCATGTTTTAATGCTTGAACTGGAAACTGTGATTATTTTATTTATTTAAAGTTGATATAGGTGATAATAACAAGGACTAAGCTAATAATTAGAGGTAAAAGGACAATAAAAGAGGTTTAACAATAGAAGTCTCTCACTATAAATAATGAGCCAAACCAACATCGAAGCATACCTTCTTAAAGTGGTCAACTTGTTAATTTGGTCAATTTTGTCAATCTTTAATTAGTTTGGCCAATTTTTGACCTATTTTTAAGTTGATTAGTTTTATGAGTTAATTGAGTTGAAGTAATGGCTAGTTCATCAGTTTTTAGGCTTAACCAACTAGCTGGATCTAATTATGATAACCATGGTTTGCCTTTGTTGAATTGTTCACAATATATTATGATTCAGATCAATAATTCTCCATGTGATATGATGATTCCATCTAAAGTGTTTTTTAATTAAATGAAAAAGTTGTTTCTATTAGTTCAATTTTGTGCTAGAAAGTACATGTGATTATTCTTATATGCTTTTGTTTAATAATGTTACAATCTTTAGGCAATTCACCCATTTGACCAAAAAATAAAAATTGCAAGGGCACTTTTAAAATCACAAGCTTATTTCTTTATTAAATAATTATTTATAATTTTTGGTAAATATAATTTTAGATATTATGATATTAAATATTACATTAAATTTACTCACCAATTTATCAATAGTATTAATATATTTAAAAATTTATAAAATAATGACTATATTAATAAATTTGACACCTAGAAGTGCAATCTTTGACTGTCTAGTTTTAGGATCTACAAATTCATAACCAATTAAGTGCTAGACATATGATTTAGTAACGGAGTCAAGGATTAAGAATTTGTAGATTTTGAAACATATTAAAAGCTTAATCATTAGTTTTCATAAAATATACATATATAAACCTAGAGTAATCATTAATTAAAGTTATAAAATATCTATTGCTTCCTTTAGTTAAAACACCATTGAGTTCATTTGTATCTAAAATTGAATCTAAGACTTTTGAAGTCCTTTCAAGAGACTTAAAAATTTTCCTAGTCATTTTAGATTGTACTCATATCTTGCACATATTATAGACATTATCATTTATTAAGATCAATCTATGTTTAAACATAAATTGCAAATGTATATAATTAAAATGTCCTAATCTATCATGACATAAAGAAATAGGAAACTCAACAACATAAATAGAATTAGAAATGTTATTATTAATACTTAACTTAAACATCCTATCACAAGAGTAACCCTTTCTGACAAACACTCTAATGTTAGAGATTACAATCTTGTTAAATTCTAAGATAACTTTTACACCCTTTTACATAACAGAGTTATAGAAATTAAATTCTTCTTAATATCTACAACATTCAACATATTTAGCAATGCCAACTTCTTTTAGAAGCAATTATAGTTCTACACTACCCTTTCCAAATATCTTTATTGTATTAATATTTCCCATGCAAAATTCTTTCCTTTCTTCCACAGTTTCATGTCTTGAATTGATTCTTATCATGGTAGACATGTATTGTTGCATTGAAATCATACCACAATCAAAAGATTTGGAAATTGCTACTATGTTCAACTTAAATATCATACTAATACACGAATATGAAACCATGATCAAAAGATTTCATTATTTTCAGGATGTATTGTAATGCCTTGAAATTAATTAAGGAAATGATGTTGAGTTAAGGGATTAATATTGGGAAGGTTAAGGAAAATAAAGATTTCTAAAGAAATAGATTTATTTTGAACATTTCGAGACAATTATTTTTTGCCACTATTAGGTGAAGACATATTAATTATGGTCATGGATTTAATTAGCGAAATTAATTAAGGGATGATGGATATTTAATGTGGGCTTTATGATCATTTCATTTAGGTCATGGGCCAAGTAGGAAAGCCCACTCTTAGTTGTAAAAAGGTCCAATCTCATTTCTTAAGGGCCCAACTTACATTTACATTAACTTAACCCATTAAACCCAAGGTCCAATAAGCACATATTAGAACCTAAAAGGATTTTAGGCTTTTGGATCAGTCTAAACCTATCTAAAACCCTAACCTAATCAGTCCTTACTTCTCGACTAGCTCAATCTTCGCCAAAGAGAATTCCATTTTCGCATAGGAAGAAAGGAGGCTAATGTTTTCTACACATTCCCACCATTTCCCACTTTTAGAGAAAGATTTAGCCAAGATAATCTATAACACCATATATTTCTAACTCATTTCATACATATTTGCATGCTCACATGAAACATTCCATGAAGGAAGTGAGAAAAATCCATTAAAATAATACATTTCTTTGCATTACGTCGTGTACAAAAATTCCATTCAGTGTCATGTGGACCATGTAAGCTCATACAATACATTCTCATATTTCATTATATGAATACAACTCATTTGAATCATCAAAAGTGACCCACATCTTAAGAAACTCGAAGGGAAGCATGAAATATTCATATCCATTTTCAACTAGATTTGGCTCTTTTCTGACCAAATTTTGAAAACTCATAACTAATTCCAAAAAAATTGAAATTATGAATTCTTGGTCATTCTAAGAAGCTACACATGTCTAATTTAGGCTAAAAATATGTCCAAATCATAACATCTAACACAGAGGATGTTTGATAGTGAAATGTCCAGAGGTTAGGCTGTCCACTGGTGCTGTTACAGAATCTATAACAAATTTCAAAAATGTCTAATTAATTTCAAAAAAATCCAATACATGCAAATGATACCAATCTAGAAAGCTGTGGATGTTAGTTAGAGGAAAAAAATAACTCCACACCAGCTCAAGCATTCCTAGACCTCAAAATCTAATCAAATAGTAACAGAGGTCAGCTAAAGTTCTTGATACTAGACAGAATCTTTAAAAATTCATATCTCCCTCTCTAGACATCCAAATAAGGTGCTTCTAGTAGGCCAAAGTTTTTGTGAATGTCTAGTTTCTCTATACAAAATTTTATGGCAATTGGACATCATTTGGGCCCTGTGTGACAGATTTCATTTTCGAACCAGTAAGAACAGTGACATGGCCAAAACCAGAAAATTTGCCAACTTTGAAAATTCATCAAATATTCTATGGACCTCTAAAATTTTTTTCTTTAGCTTCCCAAAAAGCTCTCAACAAATTCTAATTGCATGTAAAATCTTAGATCAAGAAGAGCTCATTTGGACAAAAAGTGACATAGGGTTCTAAATTGGTCAATTTTGGTTTCATAAAGGATACCAAAATGTCCAAATGGCTTTCCTTGGGGTTTAGCACCTCTTGGACAAGTCTAAAAGAATAATTATGACTTGTGTAAGCTATCCAAATGGTCCCAACTCTCATGCATCTCATTTTGGCTATCTTATCCACACTTATACACAATTCCATAATGTCATCCAAGAAGCTCATTTGCCAAGGCATGTTCAAATCACATTCTAATAGTCACCTAACATATTCACTCATTCATACATGACATATTATCATAATTACATGTGTTCATGACATCATGATATATATACATCCATGGATTACATTATTTGCCAATTGTATGGTTTCAAAGTAATAAAATTCAAGCACTTTGGTGTCATCCTCTCATCCCTAAGGTGGTTGGCTTCTATTACCTTACTCTTTTAGTCCACTTAGCATGTTAGAACATTGGAAAGGAGGGGATGAGATTCAAAGAATCCCAATAGCTCATCTCCCATTCAATCATAAATAAAGGATGCAAACAAGTCTCATAAATGCATGTATGGTCATATTGACATGCGCAAACATTCAAGAGACATTTTCATCACTTGAGAAAGTCATACATAGCATAAAAAGGCTTGCCAAGCAAGTGGATTGGCCTTACTCAATTTCTTGTGGATGTTGGACTTGCCTCACCCATTCTTTAAGAGATTCTTAAACTAAGTCCATCTTACTTTTAGGAGACTCTTTAGTTTGTCTCAACCAATCTCAAGAGTTCTTAGCTCATCATCACTATAGCTAAAGGTTCTTGGCCTCACCACAGTCAAGTAAATCCAAGCACACATCATAACATCATTTAGAAACATAATATGTCATCATGAAACTATGGCATATAAAACCATGCTAGCATACTTTCCATAGCTTGAAAATACACATACACACATTCTAAGACAAGCTAAGCACATACCCATGCATGAGAGAAGGTGGAGAGAGCTACCTTGTACACAATCACACATTTTTCTTCTTGAATCAAGGCTCCCTCTTTAGGCCATACACACAAAAGTGTGGGGATGGTTTCTCTTGGGCTAAACACAATTTATGAAAGCCAATTAGGTTTATGGAATTAATTCTAAGGCTACAAAATTTGTAACACCATAGATTCTAGTCCATCTCATACATTTGAATGGCATAATATCATGAACTATATAAGATATTTCCATGGGAAAAGCAAGAAAAGTGGGATGATTTTTGTATTGCGTTATATCTAAAAATTCATTTCGGTGTCACGTGGACCGTGTGAGCTCATGCCATGCATCCTCATATTTAATTGCATCATTACAACTCATTTACATCCCAAAAACATGCCTGTAATTCATGAAAACCGAAATGGAGCTCAAAATAAACAAGCATATTTTCGGCCAGATTTGCTCCATTTTCTGACCCACTTTGAAAAATCATAATTAAATCTAGAAAATTTAAAAATATGAAATCTTGGTCATTCTAGAAATTTTGGGATGTCTACTTCACACTAAAAATACGTCCAAGTCACAATATTTATCACCTAAGACGTTTGACATCCAAAAAGCTACAGAGGTCTGACTGAAATCTGGAACTGTCACAGAATTCTGTAGAAAACTTTGAAAATGTCCAATTAATTCTAAAAAAATCCAATCTATATAAATGATACCAATCTAGAAATCTGTGAATGTTAACTAGAGAGGAAAAATATCTCTAGTCAGTTCATCAAGTCCAAGCTCCAAAATTCAATAGAACAATACTTCTGGTCGGGCAATTTCACTGATACTGGATAGAAACTTCAAAAATTCATATCTCCCTCTCTAGACCTCCAAATGAGGTGCTTCCAGTTGACATGAGTCACTGTATTGCCTAGTTTCTATGTATAAAATTTTGTGGCAATTAGACATCATTTGGGCCACGTGTGACAAAAAACAATTTCGGACCAAATAAATAGTGCAGCAGACCAAATCCATAAAATTTGCCAATTTCGAAAAATCATCAAATATTCTATAGACTTCTAAAAATTATCAGCTTTAGCTTCCTAGAAAGCTCTCAATGAGATCTAATGCATGCCAAATTTTAGATCAAGACTAGCTCATTTGGCCAAAAAGTGACATAGGGTTCCATTATGGTCAAATTTAGCTCCATATGAGATACCAAATTTGCCAAATAGTCTTCCCTTGGTATTGGCACCTTTTGGGCAAGTCTAAAAGTACATTTAAGACTTGTGTGAGCTGCCCAAATAGTCCCAAACCTCATGCATCTCATTTTGGCCATTCAACCCCCACTTATACACATATCCATCAAACTTTCAATTCTCATACTTTGGCATTAGATACTCAAAACATATGCTAGAGGTCATACATCATATCCATACATATAAACATCACATAATGGTGTATTTATACATGTCTCAAGGGTCATGGTACTTTTACAACATCATATACATCATGAACCATCATTATGGTTCCAAAATGGCTAAAACCAAGGCATAAGTTTGTCAATCTCCTTCCTTTAGTGTTGTTGGCTCCCATTAGCATATCCACTTGGTTCTCCTATCATGTTAGATCATTGGAGAGGAGGGGATGAGATTCAAAGAATCCCAATAGCTCATCTCCCATTCAATCATACATAATATGTGCAAAGCAAGCTTTCCAAATGCATGCATGGTGAAAATGTAAGACATGCATATTTTAAAAACAACCTTGGCATGTGAATCAATCATACAAGACATTCAAGAGCTCACCAAGTGCTTGGATTGGCCTCACATTTCTCCTCATGGATTTTGGACTTGCCTCACCCATTCTTTAAGAGCTTTGGACTCAACCATACTTTTGGGAGCCCACTTTGCTTTTGGGAGACTCTTTACTTTGTCTCAACCAAGCTCAAGGGTTCTTGGCTCATCCTTACCCAAGGGAAGAGTTCTTGGCCTCTTCACACTCAAGCAAACTCATACAACCATTATGAAATCATTTAAGAACATAACTGGCATCAAGGATCATGGCATATAAAGGCATGCTAGCATACTTTTCAAAGCTTGAAAATACACATACAAACATTCTAAAATAAGCTAAACACACATCTATGCATGAGAGAAGGTGGAGAGAGCTACCTTGCACACAATTACACACTTTGTCCTTTGGACTCAAGCCACCTCTTTTGGCCACACACCCACAAATTGGTGGAGATAGTTTTTTTTGGCCTAGATACAAATTATGGGAGCTAATTAAGTTCATGAAACAATCTCTAAGACCCTACAATTTGCTTAGATGTTAGATTACTTTATAAGCTCCATTATGGTCCATAGATGCACCTAATGAAGCCACACCCCTCAAATTCTTTCTAGGCTTCATTCTTTCCTTTCAAATATGATTCTTGACTCCTTTTAAGCCTCTTGGAGTTATCACATCATCAAAACAAAAGGCCTAGCACTATGTTACTTCTTTAGGTCATAATATGGAACCTAAGACACCAAATCACTTTCTATGAGTTCTAAATTTTTTCCAAGGCCTCCCCTCACTTTCATTCATCAAATATGACTCAAGAATGGCCTTAGAAAAATTTAAAACTCTCCCTAGCTAGGAGAACCTATCTAGGCTGAGGTTATGAAGCATATTGGGTTCCATAGAGATTTCTTTGTTTTCTTAAGGGAAGAAGAATATAGGGAGCCTCTTAGGGATCTTAGGAGCTCATTTAAACTCTTACTTAGGCCTAGGAATCATCATATAAAGTCAGATTTTACAAGGTGCAATTGAAACCCTAAAACTTACATCTTGAAATCTAATGGTTTTTTGTTAATTCCCTTTGCATATTCTTAATCTTCACACCCTTTTTCCATAGATTCATGCTTGGTTCTGCCTAAAATTATCTCCTCCTAGGGTTTTCTCAAGTGGGGCGAAATGGTGGAGAAGGGGACCAAAAGTGACAACCATAGGAAGAAAAATTACCTTGTTTTCTTGCTTTTTCTCACTGGAATCTTGTGTTCTTTGAGCTCCTCTTTTCAAATCCGAACTTTCCCCTCAATTTCTCCCTTAAATCATATTTATAAACCTCATTTTAATCATAGAAAACAAAGGAGAATGGAGGAGAAGAGGTTTGGAAGAGAAAGAGCATGAAAAACTACTAATTTCCATACCTTAAGCCTTTGATTTTTCCTCCTTTTCTTTCCCTTCTTGTAAGCCTCATCCCTTAGGGTTTTCTTCTGGTTTTAGGCAGAACATGGTCGTGCATAATGAAGGGAGGAGAAGGGTGCATCATATATATAGGTGGGAATAAGTTACACTTTTCAAAATTTTCCATTTTGCCCTTCATACTTTGCATTTTTGTTTCTCCTTCGTTTTAGCTCCTTTTTTAGAACCGCCTTTTCCATTATAAAATTTAAGCTCCCAATAAAGTAAAATATCTTTGGAATCACTCAAATTGGAGCTAAAACCTTTCCGAATGAATCTATCAAAGTTCGAGCACAATGACGTTGGAAAACATCCACCTGAGGGGCTTTAGCTGTCCCGGGCCTTTCCATGATTTTTAGAGCCTCTGAGAACCCCGAAGAACTCAAAACTTTCATTTAAAAAGCCCTCCTATGTGTTTTTTAAAAAGTGCCCATACTTACGAAAATGCCACTGGCCTTTTGACAAATTTTTCGAATCACTCTGGCCTTGATTTCTGGGCAACTCAAGACTCAAATCCTCATTTTCTAATATTTAAAATTTCATCATAATTTTAGTTCACCCCAATTCCTTCTATTTTAGGGACTTCCTTTTGTATTTGGCCCATTTCTACCATTTACAGAGAAACCGAACATTGCGTTTCTCACATTTATGGAAAGGCCGGATGTTACACAATTCACTTAGACACTAGCTTGGCTTATAACCTCATTATGGTTCCATAATTGCACCTAATGAAGCAACATCCCTAAAATAAATTCTAGGCCCCATTCTTTCCTTTCAAATATGATTCTTGACTCCTTTTAAGCCTCTTGAAGTCATCACACAATTAAAACCAAGAGCCTAACTACATATTATTTTTCTAGGTCATAATATGGAACATAAAGTACCAACTCACTTTCTATAGGTCGTAAATTTTTTCCAAGGCCTCCTCTCATTTTCATTCATCATATATGACTCAAGAATGGGCTTATAAAAATTTAAAACTCTCCCTAACTACACAAACCCCTTTAGGCCGAGGCTAAGGAGGAAATAGGGTTTCTTGGAGTTTGCTTTATTTTCTTAAGGGAGGATGCATGTGGGGAGCCTCTTAAGGATCTTGGGAGCTCATTTAAACTCTTATTTAGGCCTAGGAATTATCATACAAAATCATATTTTATAAGGTGTAATTGAAATCCTAGAAATTACATCTTGAAATCTAATAGGTTTTTGTTAATTCCCTTTGCATTTTCTTAATCTCCACACTCTTTTTGCTTAGATTCATCCTTGGTTCTGCATAAAAATCAAGTCCTCCTAGGGTTTCTCATGTTAGGCAAAATGGAGGAGGAGAGAAACCAAAGGTAGCAACCATAAGAAGAGAAATTACCTAGTTTTCTTGCTTTTTCTCACTTGAATCTTGCTTTCTCCAAGCTCCTCTCTTCAAATCCGAAATTTTCCCTTAATATCTCCCTTAAAATAGATTTGAAAACTTCATTTTAATCAAAGGAAATAAAGGAGAATGGAGGAGATGAGGTTTGGATAGAAGAAAACATAGAAAACTACCAAGAATCCATACATTTTTCTTGATTTTTCTCCTCCTTTTCTTCCCCTTCTTGTAAGCATAAGAGAGCATATCGTATTCTGTATTTTGGACAGAAATTCCATGCTTAAGAAGATGGGAGAAGAAAGGAGAAGTGTGTAGGAGCTTCTAGAAACACACTTTTTCAAAAACTCCAATTTTGTCCTTTCATAATGGCAATTTCGTTTCGACTTTATTTTAGCGCTTTTTTTAGAACCATCTTTTCCATTATAAAATTTTAGTTCCCAATTTAATAAAATACTTGTGGAATCACTCAATTTGGAGTTTAAACCTTACCGAATTAACTGGTCAAAGTTCGAGTCAATCGATGTTGAAAAATATCCACTGGAGGAGATTTAATTGTCCTGAGGCTTCCCATGGTTTTTAGAGCCTCTGAGAACCCTAGGCAACTCCAAACTTTCATTTAAAAAGCTCTCCTATATATTTTTTCAAAAGTTACACTTATTTATGAAAATGCAATTATATTTCGTCAGTTTTTGTCACAATTTTGTTTCTTCATTCTAGCTTCGTTTTTCTTTCCGTCTGAGCTTAGGATTCTCATTTTTAGGAGTCTAAAATGCTTCCCAAATTTTTTGGGACCTTAACTACATCATTTTGAGGGACTTTCTTTTATATCCAGTGAGTCTCGTTCATTTACGAAGAAATCATATATTATGTTTCTCACGTTTTCTCTTATTTTCAGAGAACCAAATGTTACATAATCTATATGAAATTTGTTCCTCTCATTCTCCTCTATAATTTGGTTCAAATAGTTTTTGGTTTAGTGAATTTTTCTCCATCATCCAAACCTAAAACTTGCTTTTTTGGTTATTTTCTTGTGGATTTTTGAAGCTTAGGGCCAGTGGGATTTGTAATACCATATTAAGATAGCATGAATTTTATAACATTATTTTTTTATAAATTCAACACTTTTAACAGTAGTAAATATCGTCATTAAATGTCAAAATATTTCATTTTTGCTTAAATGCACCATTTCAATTTACCAATCTCAAGTTTCACCCTTAATATACTTGTTCAACTAGAAATATCACAAAAACAAGCGAGGAATCTGTGTTCAAGACCATACATTCTAAACTATCAAATTTCCATGGTTTCACATAGTCACATAATTCTAACCTTAACTTCAAAAATTTATAACTTGACCTAAAAGACTCCAAATTGAGCAAAAAAGCACTTTCTAGAAAGCTTAGGGCATAATCTACATGATAGAAAAATTTCAAATTAAAAAAAGTCATTTAAGCTACAAAACTCTAATAGAATAGTACCACTATTAGATTTTCATCCACATACAGATCTAAAAATTTAACCTTGCATATCTTGAGTTACACAATTCCAAATTAAGTGATCTCAATGGCTATGGAAAGATTAAAATGCCAACTATATGCCTATAAAATTTCATAAGCATTGACGTTTGTTTGGCCCCTCAAATAAATAAAAAACTAGAACTGACCAAATGAACAATGACAGGACAATTTTGCATAATTTAACCAATTTTAAAAAATTATAATAAATCCTAAAAAGCTCCAAAAATTGTGTTCTTTAGCTTTATAAAAATATATAAATAAGTTCTAAATGCCTACCAAATTTTATGCCAAAATTCATTCATTTGGTCTAGCTTGGTTCAGGGGTAAATTATGGCTCATTTTGCCATTTAAGTGGCTCCAAATGGTCTAAGATGAAATTTATTTGTGCAAGTGACCATTTAAGCATATCCAACATATAATTTACAACATATATAAGTATCATAGCTAGGCCAAAACCTCATAGAACTTGAAACTACTCTCTCACTTGGCCTTATACATACACTTTCCATGGCACATGCATGTCAAAAATGCATATTCTTGTACATTTGTCTCCAAATATGGTACACACATCATATTTCCCTACTTTTACATATGAGTGAGGGTCTACATTACATAAATAACAAATACATCCATATTTTGACATCAAGTCACATAAATCCTATTCTATTGTCAAATAGTATAATTCAAACTTCTTGGCCTCCATTCTTTGCCTTCGAGAATTTTCTAGATAAGGTTAGACATAAAGTGGAGTGAGATTCAAAGAATCCTAATAGCTTATTCACCCTTTCAAGTATACATACATGGCATGTTATTGTGTCAAAAAAAGCAAGCATGTATAAAGATACTTCCAAATATAAAAAATAATCATATTATTAAAGTCATATGGATCTATCAAGATAAAAAAATAAGCTCTAGGGATTTTTGGTCTAGCCTCATCTAATTATTTAGTACTTTTGGATTATTCTCATCCATTTTTTAGAGACTTTTGACTTAGCCTCACTCAGTCTTAAGACTTTTGGTCTTATTTCACTATTAATTAGGGACTTTTGGCTTTATCTTACCTAATTCAAGAGACTTTTGGTATAACTTCACCCATTAAGAACCATACACTTTCCAAAAATTTTTTAAGAACCACAATGATATCACAACATCAAACCAATAGCAATAGACATGATTTATGATTCAACCATACATACAAGCAATTAATGACAATCAAACAACCAAAATATGCATGCAAGAATAGATGAAGAGTTACCTTGGGTCAATGGGCACAAGTTCTTTCTTTGGTTTTTAATTCCTTGCCTCAACCTCACACACACACTTAGGAGAGGCTTGATTTGCTTGGCCTAGACACATTAAACAAGATACAAATACATCAATGGAACCATCTCTAGCCTTATATAAACTCTACATAAGCCAATTCTAGCTTATGGCATCCATATGGCTTCATTTAGTGGCATAATAAAACAACTCATATAATTCATCATCTTAGCTCTAATTTCTCACTCAATCTAAGTCACATGACTCTATTTAAACTCATTAGAGTCTTCGCTAACTCAATTTAAGGAGCTTAACACCAAGTTGCTTCTTTATACATAATAAAACCCTAAACTTTTAACTTTCAAAATACAGCTTCTAAATTTAAACCAATGGTTTCTTTGGTGTTTATAATTCATATCTAGACTATTTCTATCCTTGGAATCAATGAAAACTCTCTTTAAGTACTTGAATTACATCTTGGCTGAGACATGCTTCCTAAAGTGTTTAGGGTCTCTAAAAACCCTAATAAGTTCATCTTTGGCATTTAAAACCCTTTCCTTTAAGTTTCCAAAATTTTGCTTAAAATTATGATTTTGCCACTGATACATCGATTTCTCTGTTTAGGCATTCAAACTCTATTTTTAGGCCATTTAAAGCTTTATAATCTCATCTCTAGATGTTTTGATTAAATATTGATCTTTACTTATCCTTAATTCATCTTGCTTTAGGGTCTTTTCTTATTATTTTGTCGATTCTAGGTCAATTTCAAAAGAACTAGATGTTACATCATAAATTTCCTATCCTTACCTTTTCTCTTTATATACGTATATACATCTATATATTATTTATTATTGAATAGACTTACTTTATAATTTATTATTATTATTAGGAAGTGTATCATGACAAGGCAATAGACGACAAAAATATAAGTCAATACCTTATTCTAACTACTGTCCTAGTTATATAGCAAAATTCATTAACTTGGATGAGATCTATCTAACAAAGAATTAACTTTCTAAGAAGGATGGTTGAGAAAAGAAAATGGAAAAATAAATCAATTGGTTGGTTGCTAAAATGAAGAAAGAAGAAAAAAAGGAGGATATTTCCTCTACAAGACATATTACCCTAATATACACATCTACTTAAAACTCAATCATAGGTCTTAGAAAAGGTTTATAATATGAAGATCCTACATTTACCAATGTTAAAGGGGAGGAAGATTGATCAAGAATTTTAGTTCAAGTGGCACTTACCTAGACATAAGTATCATGGGGCCTTGAGTTGCTTAAATCATGAAGTTAGATTATATGGCCTTATAGGAATTGAACTTTGAAAGATACATCAAGTCCAACCATCACATGTAAAGATGATAACTTTTAAGGTATTGATCTTGAATATTACAATCACATGTTCATCACAATTGTAGTTGGCAAATATGCAATCATGCGCATATTGGTTAATTAGGGGAGTTTGATTGACATCTTCTATTATGACATGTTTAAGAAGCTCAACTTGTTTGATAATGATTCAAACCCTTTTTTTTTTATGTAACATCCAATATATTCTAAATGGTTCTAGACCTCCTAATAAGTTAAAGAGACATGAGAAACAGAGTAGAAGACCAATCAAAGAGAGAAAATAAAGAGAAAAGTTGTAACACCCCAAAATTAATTAAGGTGTTAATCATAGATTTGGATTAATTAAGAATAATTAATATGGAATAATGAGGTAAGTTATGTGAATGAAAATTTTAGAGAGATAAATTATTAATATGAGTTGAGATTTAATTAGGTTAGAAACTAATGCAAGACCCTCTAGGAACTTATCCTAGGAACTTTCAACAAGATGACACTTTGCCCAGGACCGGCTAGAAAACAAGAATGTTGGTCAAAGGAAAGACCCTAAGAGAACTTGTCTCTTAGAACCCTAGCCTCAAGATGCCACAAAGGAAGACCAATCCTTTGATAAGTCACATGAACTCTCAAAGAATACAAAGAAGCAAAAGCCTCACAAAGTATTGAATAATACTCAAATTCATTCATGACCCAAAATAGAGTACAATAGGAAGCCTTTTATAGGCAAAATTTCTAAAAGTCTAAAGTCCTAATAAAAGTAAAACTCTAAAATCTGATTAGAAATATTTTAAATAGTACTTAAAATCAAGGAACTAGATTAGGATACTAATTTTAACTTGACCTCCAAAATAAGCTCTTTGACCAAGTTTAAAAATAATAATAATAATAAGAAATGAAATTCAAAAAGAATCCTAGTCAAAACTAATCAGCTTCTTTAAGTTGTCGCATGGGATGCTCATGCTTCATTAAAAATCACATGGTTGACACATGATTCTTAATCTCTTACAAGTGACTCCAATTGGGCCTTGGCACTCCTCTTGTAGAATGGTTAGCATGATCACACCTTTTACATCTTCTTGGGCCCTCTCTTTACTTAAATAAATGGGCTCTAAGTCATGAAGCTCATGAATCAAACAATTGAAGGCTTCTTTTATTGCTTTAGTCCTAGCTCTTGTTATTGGGCCTCTTATGCCTTACAATGGATCTTTAGGCACATTTGACTTGAACTCCTGGGCTTTAATTTGCAAATCACGTCCTTGGATTTGAAACTTAGCACCATATCCTTCATCAGGTCCACTTCTATGCTCAGTAAGGTCTCTTGGTGCTATTGCATCAGAAACCTTATCTAGGCCCAAATTAAAATTTGATAAGCCATAGTTAGAGACTAATGGAGGCCCAATAATTTTAGGTGCAGATCCAACCTTTAAATGTGAGACTTGGCCCAAGAGAGAGTACCTAGTGATAGCCCAATATAATTTAGTGAGATACGGCCCTAAGACCTAACTCACATAAGCCCTTGTAATTGGCCCAATACCCCTTATGCAGACCTCAACAAAGTGGGCTTTTGAAAACTTGACCCAACCCAACTAAAAGTTTGAATTGTTGAAGTTAGTCCAACAAATTACAACTTCAGCCCAACAACTAGTGGGAGCCCAATAGGTCCTTGGGCTAATGGGTTAACCCATAACCTATTTAAAACCTAAGTTAAAACCCTAAAAACCAATTTAGCCAACCCCATTCTACAGAAATACAAGAAACAAAAAGGAAATTTGGAGGTCCAAAGGGCAGGCTAGGGTTCTTGGCACATTTCTACTATTTTCTACTTCTAGAGCAAGATTCAACTAAGGTAATAGTTATATAACTTAATCCCCTTCTCTTTCTCTTCATTTTGACCCAATTAATTTTTCATTCGGAGCATTTTCACCACATCCAAAATCTGAATGTGGTTGTTTAGGATTTTTTTGGTGAAATTTCGTAGGTTGAGGCTAAAGATGTTATTAGGTAAATATAAACTCTTCATTTTGATATATTCTCCACTGGTTTAAGATTTGAAGTGATATTTTGATGTTTCTGGTCTAGGGAAGGCAAAACTCGAAATTTGAGGCTCTTGGTGATTGGGTAGGTGTCCCTTAAGTAACTATTGGTAATTTAATTCTTTGAGCATTGGGTTATTACCATAAATGATGAATGGGATAGTAATGGACTGATATAAAGTGACAATTTCCTGATATTATGATTATAGGAGGATTTTGGTACTGCTGTTAGCTTCTCAACTTATCTACAAGTGAGGTAATCGGGGTTCATGGTAATTTCATGCATATGTCTATTTTAATTTTGTATTTGCTACATGATTATAATTTTTATGCTAAATGAATTGGTTACTTATCTGTTATTTGTGTTTGGACCTTGTGAGTCCATGATGGCGCTGTGGTGTGACTGCCACCCTTGCATGTGCTTCGATCAGGCACCGGGTTATGATCAAACCCCAGATGCACTGAGCCTGGTTGTGCTCATTGGGGAGTAGGTGCTGTGGATAGGCCTCTCCTGATGTTATTAGCTTTTAACATGTAGAATTATGATTGCTAATATAGGATAGTAATCATAGATAGCCTAATTATTTCATTTACTGATATAGTTAGCATATTTTCTTATGCTTATATGGAATCATGCTTATATGTTAATTAAATTATAATATATGAATGGAATTTGCCTTGGTTACTGAGATTTATATCTCACCCTATTTTATGGGATCATACTTTCAGGTGAAGGCCTTTCGGGTAAGGATAAAGGGAAGCAAGTAGATGAAAATCCATAAGCTCTAGCCATGTGTGGAAGAGGCTACACTTGGGCTGATATGAGTAGAATAGATGCAAATTTTGTTATTCTTTTATAGCATCATCATGTAATCATATTGCCAAGTGTAGGCATTTATATTTTGATTACTTAGGATGTACCCATTGAGGAGTTAGGCCTCATCTTAGCTTAGTATTGGATGTATGAACTTATAACATCTGATGTATGAACTTTGTTGAATTTATGATATGGCCTACTATTAGAAATGTAATCATATGATACATTAGATGTTGATATGAACCAGTGATGTATAGAATCTCTAACGGAATGTGTATTGAATGATAATTATTGATAGTTCATGGATTCCTACTGTTATTACTCTATGAACTTGCTAATGTAGGGTAGTTAGAGGAGTAGAAATTAACACTTAAATCTTAAACTAGTAATGATAGATAAGCTAGGTAAATTAGGCTAATGAAAGCTATTAGAGCCTCACAAATTAAGGTAAAGTGGCCCCAAGGTGTCATTGGAGGGAGAGTGGAGATTATAAGACAAGACTTTAAAGTTGTAGAATCAGAAGGCATTTCACCGCAGCTAAAATATTATTAGCCGCGACCAATAGAGGCGAAGTTGCCCAGGGAGAGTTTTAGATAGCAATTCGCCATAGTAAAAAGTGGAATTAGCCACGACAAAATGTGAGAGGCTAAACTAGAAGTTGTCCAGAGGGTAATTCGCCACAACTAAATGGGAATTGGCCACAGCGAACTTTTATGAAAATGTGTCAGGCATTCCAGAGAGGAATTAGCTATAGCAAAAGGGGGAATTGGCCGCGGCTAATAACGAGAGGCGAGCGAGGTAGGCTCCAGGAGGTTTCCTCACCGCGGTGCCATGTAGACTAGCCACGGTGAAGCTCTAAGTTGCTGCGGTGTGAAGATATGAGAGTGAACCCGAGAGCAATTGGCCATGGCGCAAAGACATTTAGCCGTGGCTAATGGTCCCAAACTCTCATTCTAATCTAGAAACCTTGGTTTTTCCCATGGTAACCTCAAGGGATTACTTAGAAACATTATAAGAAGATTCTTGTGAGTTGGAATTAATGGGTAATAGAGCCAAAGGCTTATAAATGAGGGTTTGTTTCTCTTGTGTACATGAGTACATATAATTATTTGGTTGATGACTCTAATAACTTTAAGGTTCAAATTTTTTTGCATTTTCTGAATGTAATTAATCATAATGACTTTTAACCCAAATTTATGATTATTAATCATGTATTTAACCTTAATTACAATAATTAGAAGTTAGGATTGTTACAAAAGCATAAAAAGAATGAGTTTTAGGGACGTTTGAACAAAGAAATATGAAAAAGTGAGAAATATATGGATTTTAATAAAAAAAAAAGTTAATTAGAGTGAGTTAATTTTATTTTTCATTATATATGAGTTAAATAAGATATAAAGAATTTCCAAGAAGTATAAAATAGGTCAAAACATTGAAGGCACAACAAATGAGAAAGCTATTATCATAGTGCCATTTTAAGCTATTTTTTCGCAGTTTTGGCCCCTATAATTCAAGATGAGTGGCAAAAGGGATTTTAGACATTTTAAATAAGAATGTGGAGTTCAAATTTGTAGAAAAATGAGCTAGAATATAGAAATTTCAAAGTCTAGAGAAGTAAGGCAAAATGATCATTTTTTGTCAAAAAGTAAACACCTAGTGCCACTTTTTTTTATATTATTTTGTGTAACTCTCTTCTCCACTGCCTTTAATTAGATTTGTAGCACCTTCAAGCTGCTCTCCCATGGTGTCATATAAAGGAGAAGAAAGAGAAAGGAAAGCTTAAGGGAATTAAGGTAAAAATACTTATTTTTAACTATTTTCATAGTTAGAAAAATTACTCCTCTCCTTCTAATCTCTCATCTATGGTTTTAGAATTTTGAAAGGAGGAAGTTGAGCTTTTTCAAGAAGGGAGAAAGAGCTCTATTGGGAATTCCAATCAAGAAAAATCAAAAAGCATTAGAAGAGCTTCGAATTGAGGTATAGTTCACTATATTTCAAGCTAAAATTCTGAAATGGTTTTAGAATTTTGAAAGGAGGAAATTGAGCTTTTTCAAGAAGGGAGAAAGAGATCTATTGGAAATTTCAATCGGGAAAAATCAAACAGCATAAGAAGAGCTTCGAATTGAGGTATAGTTTACTATATTTCAAACTAAAATTCTAAGAAGTCTAAGCCATGATGATCACGCCTAGAGAGAAAAATTCTCTCTCTCTTTCTACATTCCCTTTCATGTATTTGATGATTTAAAGGGCATAGAAGTTATCTAGGTGAGGAATTGGAGAGAAAACGGCTAAAGAATCAAGAAAAATCCATAATGTAACTTTTATGTGTATGTCTTGGCTAACCATTCCAAAGGTGGATCAATTGAGCTTTTTTTTGAGTTCTAAGAAATTTAAAGGTCCTTTAGAGAATTATAAAGGCTAAAGGAAGTATCAGATTGAATTATGGAAGCCATATGTGAAAGTTAAATTTTCTAGGTACTTATAAAACCCTAACCTGAGTTGATAAGCATCTGTGTGTGTGGCATTATGTTTGATGCCTCTAATGACCTCAATTTGAGTCTAGTAAGCTATCTAAGAAGTTAGAATAAGATTTAGATGCATGGGGATATGGTTTTTGATAATGACCTTAAGGGTCCAAATATGTCAAAAAGCAAAATGAAAAAGGAATAGTGCAACAACTAAATAAATAAGTAAAATGCTAATTTTTTGTTTAAAATAAGAATTTAGAGAGCTTGAGTTGTGTAGGAAAACTTGCCTATGAGAAACCTTAAATTAAGGCCTAAGTAAAAGGCAAATGAGAGGCTATCTATGCAAGCAAGTAAGAGAACTAACAAGCTCCATTTTGACCTAAATGAATAATAAATTGAGCCAAAAAAAATGGTCAATAAGTAAGGAAGAAAAGTCCTAGAAAAAGAATCCTAAAATGCCTCCAAAGGGCTTAGAATGCATCATACAAGGCATAGCAATACATGTAGCCAATATATCTAGGCCTTAGCATTGATATAAATATTAATGTGATGTTTTAGGCCATCAATGTGACAAAGAGGCTCATTGTCAGTGCTTGGTCGATAACAGCAATTTAAGAAAAGAACAAGAGCAAGATTAAGTGGCATTGGGATTAGTCTTCTGTATAGGTAGCATTTTCCTCCTTTCTATCTTGTTTATAACTGCTTAAGTGCTTGGTTGTTTGTATGTTGGGTTTGCTTGATGTTTGAATGAGTTATATGAGTTTTATGTGATTTCTATAAGTTGCTAGCCTAGTAAGCGAAGCTTTACTTGATGATTGCTAAGAAAAGAAGTCTAGGAAATTAAGCACAATATTTTTTTGCTATGCAAAGTATTAGAGCCACTCAAGTAAGTATTAGTTTGAATTTTAGAAGCTAATTGTGAAAGTCAAATTTTCTAGGTGCTTAAGAAACCCTAACTTAGGTAGATGGCCATGCTTGTATTTGGCATTATATTTGAGCATTCTAATGAGCTTAATGGAAGTATAAAGAGGCATCTAAGATGTTGGAATGGGGTCTTAAGGCAAAGAATAGTGTTTAGCAAAAATGGCCTAAAGTTACCAAATATGTCAAAATGGGAAGTAACCAAAGGACTAGTGCAATGAGCAAATGAACAGTAAAATGCTAATTTTAGGCTCAAATTAAGAATTTAGGGAGCTTGAGTTGCGTAGGAAAACATATCCATAAGAAACCTTAAATCAATGTTTAAGTAAAAGGCAAGTGAGAAAGGCTAGTTAGGTAAGTAAGTAAGAGAAATATCAAGCTTTATTTTAGGCAAAATGAAAAGTAAATTGAACCTTAGAAAAATGGTCGATAATCTTGCTCCATTTTGGGCCCTAACACTAATATGAATATTAATGTGATGTTTTAGGCTACTCATGTGACAAAGTGCCTCATTTTCGGTGCATAGCTGAGAAGAGTAATTTAAAAAAAGAATAAGAGTAAGATTAAGTGGCGTTGGGGTTAGTCTTCAGTACAAGTAGCATTTTCCTCCTTTCTTCCATGTTTTTGATTACTTGATTACTTGGTTGATTTTAAGCTATGTTTACTTGATATTTGAATGAGTTATATGATTTTTATGTGATTTCCATAAGTTACTAGCCTAGTAAGTGAAGCTTACCTGATGATGGCTAAGAATTGAGTATAGTTGTTGCTGTTCCCTATCCTAAGTATTAGAGCCACCCAAGATAGAGTATAGTATTGGCTAGAATGTAATAGATGCATGCATATTTTCATATGTTTAGAAAGCTTAGATGTTAGAAAAACTGCATATATGCATACATGTGTGCTTAAGTGGTTAATGCTTGTTAAAGTTAGATTATGCTACTAAGATTCTCCCTAGAATCTCACTCTTTCATCCACTAACCCCTTTGCCAAGTGAAAGTAGTAGACTAGACCAAGGAAAGTCTATAGCTCCATGAAAACATAAGTATTTGTTATTGTATTTTGTTATACATATATTGTTAGATTATATTTTGAGACCAATATGTATTTAATAATGCTAATGTATATATTTTGAGCTTAGATATGACAGTTTAGAGATAGATTAGAAAGTGTATGACTATTTCCAATAATGTAAATGTCATTTTGATGTATTTATAAGCATTCAATACTCTTAGCTGTTTGAATGTTTTGGGTCTAAAGGCTAGCTACTAATTGAGCCCTAAGGCTTTTGGAATTAAGTATACTGCATTTAAATTATATGCAAGCAATAAATTTTTATAGAAAAGAGTGACCACAGTGCCTGGGCAGTGTTCAGTTTTTAGTTGTTATATTGCCTAATTTTTAACAGACCATAATTCTTGGCCATATGATTTAAGTATAGATATGAGGTTGAAAAAGTTTTAGTAATTCCATGTTTATATCATGTTTTAATGCTTGAACTGGTAATCGTGATTAGTGTATTCACTTAAACATGATCTAGGTCATAATAATAGCTAAGCCAATAATTAAAGGAAAAAAGGACAATAAAAGAGGTCTAACATTAGGGTTGTTGATTAGCTATTTTGGAGTCAAAGTACCAGCTATGGGAATGGTCATACTAGGTGTGACCTTGGGAAACTGACCAAATGTTAAGGATTTGGAGGTGGATTTCATAGTCATGTCATCTTTATTGACATACAATGCCATTCATGGTAGATCTTCACGTAATAAGGCATGAGCAATTATCTCTATTGCCCATTTTCTAATAAGATATCATGAGGTTTGTAATACCTAGTAATCCAAAATTGAATTAAACCCGATGAATTGAAACAAGAACACCCTAGAGTAAGGAAAATTAAGTCTAAATGGGGTTAAGATATTAATTAGAGCATCTTAAAATATGGATTAAAGCTCAAGGTTAGCCCAAAACCGGAGCCAAAACAACTAAACAAAAAGTTATAGAGGCCAATGTCATTTTCATAATTTTAGGCAACTCTTAGAAAACTTAAAAAAAGGATCTTTAAATGGAAAATTTGAGTTTTCTGGGGTTCTCAGATGCCCTAAAAACTATAAGAACCCCTAGTATGGTCAAAACCCCTCCAGTTTGCATTTTAGAGTGTCAATTGACCAAAATTTTGACAAAATCATTCAATGAGGTTTTAAATTCAATTTAGATTAAACCAAAAATATTTTATGAATTAGAAGACCTAAATGTTATAATGGAAAAGATGGTTCTCAAAATGGATTTGAAATGAACTCAAACGGAGAAACTAAAATTTTGAGACATAGTTGTAATTTTGGAAATTGTTATAAATGGTTACTCCACCCATATATAGCACATCCCATTCTTCTCCATTTTCATAACCAACTTATTTTCACCCCAAAACAAAAACTGAACAAACTGAAGGTGGTGCACTGATAAATGCTATGTTTATATCTTCTATTCCTTTTAACTTAGAGTTTTTAATGATTAAATATGGCTTTAGGGATTTAATTAAGTGGATAATTGATTTTATTAGCCATTGTTGCACTTTAGGAATTTATTTACAAAATTATTAAATTTTAATACATAAATTTCTTTTAAATAATTTTGTGAATATTCTTACTTGATTTTTCTCATTTTTGTGTGCAGACTTTTCAATGGGTAATTGGAGCCTGAATGGTAAATTGATTTGGAAAAGGGATGGGCTTTAAGTGTACATGTGTGCAACTTGAGAGAAGGCTTCTTCATTCACAATGACAATCACAAAAGTAATTCACCCATGTGAGACATTCCATTTTCATGACACATTTCATTCTACTCATGTTCCATCACGTCCATGGGTCTAAGCATGCTGTAGCACACATCCACGTATACACTAATTAACATAAAGCCACGGGTCCATTCTCCACATAGCTTCATATTAACATACAACTCTCATGCATAATGACACAATAGATCACATATATTTAGCTGCACACATAAAGGCAAGTAGGGCAGCTCACATGTTGAGAGGACTTCATCTCATTCATCATTAGGGAGGCATCCATTTTATCATTCACACACTAACACTTAGACATTCCATGTCACAAGCACAAGAGGCAACTTAGGAAGTATCACCCAAACACACATCAACATAATGCCACGGGCTCTCCATTTTCTAGCTCTTTCATTCATATTCATTCACATACTCCATTTCACTCACTAACCCACACAAAATTTTGCATGGGTAGCACACGTTCACGTAGGCAGTTTCTCCACAGGCTTCTTTACAAAATGCATGTACAACTTCACATGGTCTCTCGCATAACACACACTCATTCAACACGATGAAACAATACACATCTAGTAGCTCTATTCTCATGCTGGGCAGGTCACTCACACACACAGTAGAAATAGAGTGAAGTTACGTGGAAAGAAGCATGGAGGAGGCAGCTTTCTTACCGTCATACACATCAGCTTGCATGGAAGAGAAGAAGCAACACTAGTCAAGGTCAATCATACACACACAGCCATTACAAAGCTTCATTCACAAACCACTCAAACACACGTTCATGTACAGTTGGGTTTCTCACATGTTATGGGTTAAAAAAGAGCAGCATGAGTAGAGGAATCATGTAGGAATGAAGCAAGAACCAGACTTGAAATGCAAAACACATGAACAGTAAACATATGTAAAGCCACGGAATGAACATATAAGGAGCTGACATGGGTTATAGGAGGAAAGCACGAACACGTGGAAGAGTATGAAATGAAGGTAGCACATGAGGGATTAAAAACACACTCAGGCAACTCCAGGACGCATCCATCATTCATTCAGCAATCCATCATCATTCCATAGACATATGAAGAAGAAAAAAGGGCACGTGAGGAGAGATCATGCTTCATGAATCCATCATCCATTCCATCGTATAATTGATTCCCTAGAGAACACTCCATTCAGCCACACCTCCACATCGTAGCTTTTTCTCGACCCATTTCCTCCACCCCTATCCATTAATTCCATGAAGCATTAATCTCCTTTTGTGGCTAGCTTGGAAAACAAACTTGGAGAAGCTTGAATCCATGGAGATAACGAGGGATTTTTGGCTAAGATTTCCTCTTTTTTCTAGCATTTTCCTTTTTCTAATATTATCTTGGTTAAGGTTGCATTAGATTGAGACTTTGTATTGTTTATAATTAGTAGCTAGTTAGACACTAATTAGGAGACTATTTGATGTTTAATTGGTTGATATTAGTGCTGGATTTTTCACTTTTCTTTAATTCCCCATGTATGCAATCAAGGTTTTTGATAAAATGCATGAGTAAAATTGTGTGCCTAATTGTTCAATTTAAGGACTTCCTTGAGTTTAATTGGTTAATTAAACATTTTAGGGTGATAATTTAGAGGCTAATTGATCAATTAATGAATCAAATATAGTGTTCAAAGATCCTAATGACAAGAATTAATAATTTGATGTGGGGTTAAGGTTTTAATTCAATATTGACTTGTTAATTTCTTAAATCTTGAGTGATAATTCAAGATCATTTGCCATGAACATAATTTGGGACCCTTAGATCAGAACATTAATAATTGAATTAGGATAAGGATAGTGAATACCAAGAGATGAATCCAAGGCTAGTCACAAGTCAATCAGTTGCCTTAATTCATGCAATTAGGTAGTAACTAGGAATCTTAATCCAATTTAATTTTAGTAAGTTAAATTCAATCAAAACCCCCCTTTAATTAGACAGTTTTAAGATCCTTTTACACTTAAAAAATCCAGTTAAACATTAAATTCTATTTCCTAGAGAGACAATCTAGGTTGCACCCTATATTGCATATATTTTCCAACCTAGTTTATTTTAGAGGTTGTGTGACACAACTTTTCAAATTTTGAAAGAGGGAGCAAAGGGAAAGGAAACTAAGCTTGAAAAGTGTAGGAAATTGTCTCTTTTTCATGCTTTCTCCTTCACTAAAATTCTTCTCCTCCTTCTCTTCTCTCTCTTCTTATGGTTTTGATGATTTGTTTGGACATGTCTTGTGACTGGTTCAATAGAGAAGAGGGAGAGTTTGAAGGGAAGCTTTGAAGCATAAGAAAGTGTTCTTGAAAATCTTGTAAATAAGGTAAGAAAACATGGTTTAAAGTGCTTTTTCTTTGCTCCTTCTTGTCTTCTTCATTTTGGCAAAATTAGGGATGATATGTTAGGGACTTTATTTTGGTCCAAACTTAATAACATTTAGGGTTTTGGAGTATAAGGAATAAGAATATGCAATTGGAACTAAAAGAAAAGTTTTAGAAATTGCACTTAGGGATTTATGGAGCTTTCTAGTGATGATTTAGATTGAGTAAAACCATGTTTGAATTCTGAAGATGTCTATAAAACTTTATGGATGGCAAATTCTCTAGGAAAACTAAGAAAACTCCATAGGCTCTTGGCCAAGAAGGAGTTCATGCACCTAGGGAGAGTTTTCTTTAATTCTAAAGATACAAATGGCCTAGAAATGAATAATAGACACCAAATGAACTATTAGTTTGAATTTAAAAAATCATATTTTGAAAGTTGGAAGTTTAGTTTCCTTTTAGGCATAAAGAAGCAACTTGATGTTTGGCTCCTTGAATTAAGTTTGTGATGGCTTTAATGACTTTAAATGGAGTCATTGACTTATATTGAGTAAGAAATTGAAGCCAAGATCATAAGTTATTTCATTATGCTCTTATATAGAACCATAATGATGGTATAAACTAGAAATAGCTTGTATAGAGTTTATGTGACACTAGAGATGATTCCATTGATATGTTTGTATCTTGTTTGATGTTTCTAAGCCAAGCAAACCAAATTCCTTCTAGATGTGGGTGTGAGGCCGAGCCAAAAAATTAAGGAATCAAAGAGGAAATTGCGCTTCTTGAACCAAGGTACCTCTCCACCCTTTCTTATATGTATTTCTTAGTTGTTTGATTGTCATTGAATGCTTGTATAGATGTTTGAATCATGAAACGTGCCTCTAGCTATTGGTTTGATACTATGGTATCATTATGCTTCTTGAATTGTGTTTGAAAAGTGACTTTGCTCTTGATGGATGAGGTGATGTCAAAAGTCCCTTGGAATGGGTGAGGTGAAACTAAAAGTCCTTAAGAATGGGTAAGACAAGGCCAAAATCTCAAGACTGAGTAAGGTTAAGTCAAAATTCCCTAAAAAGTGGGTGAGGCTAATCCAAAAGTCCCAAATAATAAGGTGAAGCTAGACCAAAAGTCTCTAAAATTTGATCTTGATCTTGACATGTCTATGTGATAATTAAAACATGATTTGTTTGGTTCTTGAAAGTGTTTGGTGCATACTTATATTCTTTGACATGATTATGTGCCATGTATACTTATTTAAAAAGGTGAAAGAGTTATTGAGATTCTTTAAATCTCACTCTCCCCTACTTTCTATCTAACTTTGTCTAGGTGAAGCTCATGGAGCAAAGAATGAGAGCCAAGGAACGTGAATGATGATACTTTGACAGTAGAATAGGATATTGTGTAATTTGATGTCAAAGTATATATGCATAAGCTATTTATAAGATGTAATTGATGATCGTGTCGTGCAATCTCAAATAAAACTAGGTAGCAAAATAAGTTTGTAGATAATGGTGCAACCTAGGTCATCTTTCCAAGGAGTTTATGCCTTAAATTGTTTATGGAAGAGTATTCTAAGTATTACTAATTAGGACTTAACTTGGGGGTTTGATATGCTAGAATTTAATTGAACTAAAATTAATTGACAAGAATTAGAAATCTAAAACTAAGTTTAAGTGATTAATCAAATAAATGTGGTAACTAGCTTTTAATTGGATTCCCTAGAGTTCAATTATCCTTGCTCCTTTTTGTTTATTAATTTCGGATTAAGTTCTTGCTCTTTAGTGCATTCCTCATAAGGTTCTTGAATAACCATCCAAGATTCAATTCATCAATTGTTCAAAGAATTTTGCAACCACAAGAAACCTTAAACAACTAATTAATTGAATTAAAAATAAGAACACACTACACTAATTTTGATTGATTTATGAAAGCTACTGCACAATTCACTCAAGATGCTAATTCACCAATTAGATTAATTAATCCCTCAAGCAATTAATTGCACAAAAATTCCAGCTAACTAATCCAATAACCATTGCATCAATTAGCCTAAATCAAGAGGAATTTAGAGTTCAATTGCACAGCACTAATTCTGGAATTTTCACAAACAGATGATGATCATAAATAATTCCAAAATTCAAATCAAGTTCAATCCAAGAATTAATTCAATCCAGTAATTTCAGCAATTAAATTCCTAAACCAAAAAGCTAAACCTAGTCAAATTAATAAAGGAAATAATGCTAAAATCAAAAGATTGGCAAGAGAGTTTTATCCAAATTCAATAGGAGATGTAGAGCTTAAATCTTCATCTAGGAGAATTCAATCTTCAGCTAGCCACCACAAGGAATTCAAGCTGCCATGGAGGGATCAAATGAAGGAGAATCAATCAAAGAAGCCATAATCATGGAGAATTTAGCCAGAACTGCTTCCTCGTTCAGCGCTGGAATTTCTGGCACTCTTTTTTCTGCCGTCTCTCCTTCTACGTTCCCCCCTTCTCTCGTAGTGTTCTCTCGATTTTATTTTCACCTTCTCCTCATTAATCACGTCTCCCTCCTTCTGATTTTGCACGCTGAAATCACGCAATTAATCCTCATCTTCCAGCTCAACTCCCACGTCAGCCCGTAGCCTTCTTAATTCCAAATCTGAAGCTCCTTCATGTGTGTATAAAGTGTGGGTCCCATTCCTTTTATTTTATTATTTTGCTTTATATATTCTGATTCATGCTTTCAGACGTAACTCCAGCCACAACACGTAACTTCTGCATGTGTTTCTTTCTTCGTGTTTCTATTCCAGTAGCTCGAGTTCTCACGCTGGTTTCACGCTCTTCCTCGTTTTGCTGCTGTCCAGACGTGATTTCCAGCTTGTCTTCTGCTTCTTCTCGCTTAACTCGAGCTGCCTAACTCTTTCTAAGCTTCTCACGTGTTTTCTCCTCTCCTTCTGCTGGAGTTTGTGAGCTGCCTTCTTTCCACATCAAGCATTCTGCTCATGTTGCTTCTTCTTTGTCTCTAAGCCCGGACTTCTTTTCTTGTTGCCTCCCATATGTTCTGCATGCATCTAAAATGTTCAGCAACTGGTCTTGACCTCTCTTCGTTCCTCCTGGCCTCAGTCCCCAGTCACATTCTTCTCACACCTTGCTCACGAGGTTATCTGCCTCTGTTTAGCCTTACAAAACAGCCCGAGAGTGCTTCCCTTCGCTTTGTACTTCATCTCATTCCACGTAGAAATCCTTCTCCATGCATGTGAGCTTATTCGTGTTTCTTCCTCAGCCAAGCACAAAGCTCCCAGCTTGTTTGCTCTGTTCTGCGTTTCTTCTGCTCATTCTCCCTTTTCCACGTAAAACTCTCGTTGCTGTCCAGCCCTTCTTTGTTCAGATCAACGTCTGTTCCTAGCTTCAGCTTGTGGCTTCTTCCTTCTCCTCTATTTTGGTGTGTGATTGCTATAAATGGAGCCACATGTAGAAGTCCATCCCATGTATGAAACTAAAAAGACCCAATGATCTGCACACCAAGAAAGGAAAGAAAGATTAAGTAGGAAAAGCTTTAAAATTATTTATTGAAATTTATGCATTAAAAATCCAAGATTTTGTGACTTATTTTTTAGAATGCAAAGAATGGCTATTAAAATCAAATTTCAACTAATTAAACCTCTAAAGCCACATTTGATCATTAAAATATCCAAGTTTAGGAGAATAAAATAGATAAAAATATGTATTTATCAAATTCCCCCACACTTAAACCTTTGCACTCCTGGGCAAAGCTCAAAATTCAAGATAAAAGAATGATTTGAAACACCCGGTTAGTAGAATGGTAAGTGGAAAATGAAAATGAAAAAGTTTTTTTTTTTTTTTTTGGCTTCCTTTTTTTTTTTTTTTTTTTTTTTTTTTTTTTTTTTTTTTTTTTTTTGTCTTTTCTTCTCTTTGCAATTTTTTTTTTTTAAACAAATTCTTTGAATCACAATGGCCTTAATGGATGCAAAGCATACATTCTCTCATCCCAAACAAGTGTAATGCTCCTTGAAATTCCTAAGGCATCCTAAAACAGGGTGGAAATATATTTAATGGCTATAGGCTAACAAGAAAAGAAAATCAAGTCCAAAGTGGCTAAACAATGGATAAAATGAATGTATGGTTAGCTTTTTGGCTCTCTAGCTATAAAAGAAATGAATGCCTTATCATTTTTATACATGCAAGTGCAAATGTGGTCTCAACAAAGAATCAAGACAAGTTCTAGAGTGAAACAAAGATAGGTGAATACACACTAGAATTGAATAATTAAGGCTCAAATCCTCACCAGCTAATTGCTATCAAATAATTCATTGAAATCAAATTCATTGCCACTTAACTTGAATCAAGACACAAGATTCATTACTTGTCATGTCTAGGTGAATCCAAATTATAATCATCTCAACTTGCAACTTTCACAGGAAAACTGAAAAGAATCATACTATTTTTCAAAAAAATTTTCAAAAATTTGTCAAAATTTTTTTTTTTTTACTGGAAAATAACATAAAACTAACTAAAAACCTAGAAACTATAAAAATCAACTAACCAAAATAAAACAAAACTAAAAATTTATTTGTATCCCCCCACACTTAAACATTGCATTGTCCTCAATGCCAGCACACAATGTAATAAACAGATAAAGACAACACAATATAAAAGGGGAAAGGGAAAGAGTACAACCGGGATTCAGGGGGGGTTATGAAGTTGGAGCTCCTCCTTGTTATCTCGTGGAACTCCTTCATAAAAGTGTTTGAGCCGATGTCCATTAACTTTGAATTTAGCTCCCGTTTGCTCATCCAAAAGCTCAACTGCACCAAAAGGGAAAACATTAGAAACTATATAAGGACCTTCCCATTTAGAATGAAGTTTACCTGGCATAAGCTTCAGACGGGATTTATAAAGTAAGACTTTTTGGCCGACAACAAACTCTTTCCTTGCAATCATCTTGTCATGAAATGCTTTTGTCTTCTCTTTATAGATTCTTGCATTGTCATAGGCTTCCAATCTGATCTCTTCAAGCTCTTGGAGTTGGAATTTTCTGTGAGATCCTGCTTCATTCAAATCCATATTACATTTCTTCACGGCCCAGTAAGCTTTGTGCTCCACTTCCACCGGTAAGTGACATGCTTTTCCAAATACCAGCCGATAGGGTGACATGCCAATAGGAGTCTTGTAGGCAGTCCTGTAAGCCCAAAGTGCATCATCCAGCCTCTTGCTCCAATCCTTTCTATTCGGCTGCATTATTTTCTCCAAAATTTGTTTCACCTCCCGGTTAGAAATTTCTGCTTGGCCATTTGTCTGAGGGTGGTATGGAGTAGCTACTTTATGCACAACACCATACTTGCTAAGCAAGCTATGCATACTCCGGTTACAAAAGTGAGTGCCCTGGTCACTGATAATGGCTCTGGGAATACCAAACCTACAGAAAATGTGAGAGCGAACGAATTCTACAACCACAGAAGAATCATCAGTCCTGGTGGGTTTGGCTTCCACCCACTTCGAAACATAATCAACAGCCAGTAAAATGTATGAAAAGCCAAAAGAAGTGGGAAAAGGTCCCATAAAATCAATGCCCCACACATCAAAGACTTCACAAAATAAGATGGGATGTTGTGGCATTTCATTTCTCCTAGATATGCTACCTGTTTGTTGACACCGAACACATCTTTTACAAAAATTAAAGGCATCACGAAACAGGGTAGGCCAATACAATCCACTATCTAGAACCTTCCTAGCTGTGCGTTTTGAACTAAAGTGACCTCCACATGCTAGTGCGTGACAAAAATTTAAAACAGAATCAAATTCTATATCAGGCACACAACGTCTAATCACTTGGTCACTACATAATCTCCACAAATATGGATCATCCCAAATATAATACCTAGCTTCACTCATAAACTTATTCAACTGATGTTTAGTCAAATCAACAGGTAGTTCAGAAGCAGCTAGATAATTCACTAAGTCTGCATACCATGGATAAAAACTATGCACAGCACATAAATGCTCATCAGGGAAATCATCATCAATAGGTAAGGAATTTACTTTTGAAGATTCAATTCTGCTCAAGTGGTCTGCCACCAAGTTTTCAGCTCCACTTTTATCCCGGATGTCAATGTCAAATTCTTGAAGTAGAAGCATCCATCTGATCAATCTTGGCTTTGCATCGGGCTTCTTCAGCAAGTACTTCAAGGCTGCATGATCAGTAAAAACAATAACTTTAGTATCAAGTAAATATGATCTAAATTTATCTAAAGCAAAAACAATAGCAAAAAGCTCTTTTTCTGTGGTTGTATAATTTGCTTGGGCCCCATCCAGAGTCTTAGATGCATAAGCAATCACATGGGACCTCTTATTCACTCTCTGGCTCAAGATTGCACCTACAGCAAAATTAGATGCATCACATAAAAGCTCAAATGGGAGGGTCTAATCAGGGGGTTGAATAATAGGTGGGGAAGTCAAGCATTTCTTAAGTTCATTAAAAGCTGTTTTACATGCATCATTAAATTGGAAATCAACATCTTTTTGTAGCAACTTAGACAATGGCAAAGCAATTTTACTAAAGTTCTGAATGAATCTTCTATAAAAACCTGCATGACCTAGAAAAGATCGGACCTCCCGAACACATGTCGGGTATGGTAGAGAGGTTATAACATCTATCTTAGCTTTATCTACCTCTATGCCATGTTCAGATATAATATGACCCAATACAATACCTTTCCGAACCATAAAATGACAATTTTCAAAATTAAGTACAAGGTTTTTCTCTATGCATCTAGCTAGGACTCTATCCAGACTACATAAGCAATCATCAAAAGAGTTCCCATATACAGTGAAATCATCCATAAAAATTTCTATACAATGTTCAAGGAAATCACTAAAAATGGAAACCATGCATCGCTGGAAGGTCCCAGGGGCATTGCAAAGACCAAAGGGCATTCGTCTGTAGACATATGTTCCAAATGGGCATGTGAATGTCGTCTTCTCTTGATCCTCCGGGGCTATGCATATCTGAAAATACCCCGAAAATCCATCCAGAAAACAGTAGTGAGATTTACCAGCTAAACGCTCAAGCATCTGATCAATAAATGGAAGGGGGTAATGATCTTTTCTAGTGACTAAATTAAGCCTCCTATAGTCAATGCAAACCCTCCAACTATTCTGTACACGGGTGGGCACCAATTCATTATTCTCATTTCGGATCACTGTGATCCCTGATTTCTTTGGAACTACTTGCACAGGACTAACCCACTGACTGTCCAAAATAGGATATATTATACCAGCAGATAAAAGTTTAGAAACTTCCTTTTTAACCACATCCAGAATAAGTGGGTTCAGTCGCCTTTGAGGTTGCCTTACTGGTTTTGCTTCATCTTCCAACAGAATTCTGTGCATGCATGTATCAGGGCTAATGCCAGGTATGTCAGCTAAGGTCCATCCTATAGCTTGTCTTCTCCTCCTTAAGACCTCAAGAAGCTTTTCTTCCTCCTATGGAATAATGTCACTAGCTACAATTACCGGAAGCTTCTCATTTTCCCCCAAGTAGGTGTACTTGAGATTGTCTGGAAGCGGTTTGAGCTCTAAGGTGGGAGCTTTCTCGACCGAAGGAATGAGTTGTTTGATTTCAATCTCTTCCATGCTAAATACCTGTTCAGACAACTCACAGACAGAAGAAACAACTTTCCCATCTTTGGGACTATCAGTAGAAGGAGTATGGGAAGAATCAAAAGAATCAGTAGTCAAATGAATATCAGCATCATGATTCCCTAAACTATCCATATCAACATGCAAAGACTTATCAGTACCAGAAAGGTCAACAAGACCAGTAAAATCAATAGATGTTCTAGAGGAAATAGAATCAATCTGATTAGTAATAGATTCTGTAGAGTTAATCTCATCATACAAGCTCAAAAATTCATCAATTTCTCTACATATAGTGCAAGAATGAGAGTCATCACAATTATGTTTCAAAGAATCATCAAGATCAGCAATATCACAGGATTCAGTCAACAAACTATCCCTAAAATCAGCACTGGCATTATCAACTAACATATCAATCAGGCTGATATTAAAAATAGAGTTATCATCACAAGGATATTTCATGGCATCAAATATATTAAATTGTATCACATTGCCAGCAAACTCTATTTGAAGAGTACCCTCATGCACATTTATAATTGTTTTAGCAGTTTTCAGGAAAGGTCTACCTAAAATGAGTGGGGCATGTCTACTAGATCTATATCTATCATCTTCCATATTAAGGACATAAAAATCAGCTGAAAAAATTAAATCCTTTACCTTAACCAGAACATCCTCCAACACTCCTGAAGGATAAGCAATACTCCTATTTGCTAGCTGCACAACCACTCCGGTAGGTTTCAGCTCTCCCACCTGCAAAGATGAATAAACAGATTTAGGCATAACATTTATAGCAGCACCAAGATCAATTAAAGCATCAGAAAACTCAAAATTTCCAATGGTGCATGGAATTGTAAAAGTGCCTGGATCTTGACACTTAGTGGGCATTGTTGGTTGTATGAGTGCTGAAATATTCTTGCCAAAATTGACTTTTTCATTCCCTCTCAGACGCCTCTTGTTAGTGCATATCTCTTTGAGAAACTTGGCATATTTAGGAATGGTCTTGATTGCCTCCAACAGGGGTATATTGACTTCAACCTTTTTAAAAATCTCAAGAATCTCTTTTTTTGCATCTGCTTTAGTTTGCCTCTTTCCCAAGGTAGGTCTATGTGGGAAAGGCAAAATTTTCTTTGCCTCCTCTTCATTATTAGGCTCATTTGGTGTGGCGTGTGTTTTTGATGACACCGACTTATCCATGGTGGTGGTATCTGAGGATCCCTGAACTTCTTTTCCACTCCTAAGAGTGATGGCACTGACATTGCTACTATTCCTCGGATTAACAACTGTTTGTGAGGGCAATTGGCTTGAACCTTGGCTTTTTATCTCATTGAGAGAAGTAGCGAATTGTCCTATCTGAGTATCAACCCTTCTTTCTAAGTTTTGCATCATTTGTGTGATTTGTGCTTGACTCTCCATAATACGCTTCATCATGTCTCCCATATTATCCCCTTTCTTTGGTTCCTCCTGCATAGGAGCTGGCTGCCTAATAGGTTAGGAAGACTGTGCATTAGGTCCTGCAACATTGTATCTATTTTGTTGCCCTCCCCCATATCTCAAATTGGGGTGATCCCTCCATCTTGGATTGTATGTATTAGAATAGGGATCATATTTTTGTTGCCCTTGTTGTATCGGCCTAACTGGAAACATCCCAGCACAAGCCTCTACCCTGTCTTCTAACATAGGGCACTGATCAGTATTATGTGTGGCCAAAGAGCATATATCACACAGGGGTCCTACCAAGGTAGTAGAGGAAGATGTCTGTCCAGATGCATAACACTGTGGATAAGAATATGTCTGAGCAGGGTAGGACTGTGGTGCACAAGTCTGAGAAGGGATGGAGGATGACTGCTGCCGATCTAAAGCAAGCTTTTGGAGCACAGTAGACATTACTTCAAGTTTGCTCTCAATTCGCTAACCATAATCTGGAGTACACAATTCATTGACTCCTCTTGCTGTCTGCATTGATCTGGACCCAAATTGCTGAGCATTCTGAGCCATCTTATCAATCAGCTCCCAAGCTCCTGTAGGTGTCAGATCACCTAAGGCTCCACCAAAGGCAGCATCAATCATATTTCTGTCCATGATCAACAGCCCCTCATAGAAGTACTGTATAAGCAACTGATCAGAGATTTGATGGTAAGGGCAACTAGCCAACAATCTTTTGAATCTTTCCCAGTACTCATATAAAGTCTCTCCATTATTCTGTCTGATCCCACATATCTCTTTCCTTATTGATGCAGTGCGAGATGCAGGAAAAAATTTCTCCAAGAATAACCTCTTCAGTTGGTCCCAAGAAGCAATGGCACCGGGAGGTAGATAGTACAACCAATCCTTGGCTAAACCATCCAAGGAGAAAGGGAATGCTCTGAGCTTGATTTGTTCCTCGGAGACACCTTGTGGCTTCATTGTAGAGCATACAACATGGAATTCTTTTAGAGATTGTTTGTGAGGGTCATCTCCTGCAAGTCCCTGAAACTTAGGAAGTAAGTGAATCAATCCAGATTTAAGCTCAAAATTTGCATCTAATTCTGGATATTGTATGCAAAGATTTTGATAATGCACATTAGGAGCTGTCAATTCTCTAATAGTTCTAGCATGCATGTTATTATTCAAATTTGCATTCACATTCAAGTTAGCCTGAACATGCATATTCCTGTTAGCATTTATTTGATCTTGTTCAGCCATATTATCACTAGCAAATTGAAGTGCACAATCAATTCCTTGCACAGAATCAAAAGCAGACGAATTAGAGCTATTAATTCCTACACTATCCTTGTTTTTCCTAATCCTTTCTTGTCTTCTAAAGGTTCTTTCAATTTCTGGATCCAAATCAATTAATTTTTCACCAGAGCTTCTTGTTATACACCAATTAGACAAGCAAAAATTAAGAAGGAACACAAAAATAAACAAAGAAAAATTAAAACAGAAAATCTAGAAAATTTAGAAAAATCCTAGAAAATTCGAAAAAATACTAAAAAATTCGAAAAAGTGCTCCAAACGTTGGAATTTGGCCAAAAAATGGTGCACCTAATAGTTACACTATTACTTTTGCTCAAAACACCCAAAAACTTTAAAATACAGAATTTGAGAATTTTCTAGGCACTTTAAATGAAAATTCCAGCAAGCAGGCAAATTAATATGCAACACCGAAATTATCCAATTCCAAGCTCGAAACAAAGCAAAAATTCAGCTAAAATAGAATCAAAACAGAGATAAAACAAAACAAAAACACCTAGAAAACTTTCTCAAACAATTAAGAAACTAAACTCCCCAGCAACGGCGCCAAATTTGATGATCGTGTCGTGCAATCTCAAATAAAACTAGGTAGCAAAATAAGTTTGTAGATAATGGTGCAACCTAGGTCATCTTTCCAAGGAGTTTATGCCTTAAATTGTTTATGGAAGAGTATTCTAAGTATTACTAATTAGGACTTAACTTGGGGGTTTGATATGCTAGAATTTAATTGAACTAAAATTAATTGACAAGAATTAGAAATCTAAAACTAAGTTCAAGTGATTAATCAAATAAATGTGGTAACTAGCTTTTAATTGGATTCCCTAGAGTTCAATTATCCTTGCTCCTTTTTGTTTATTAATTTCGGATTAAGTTCTTGCTCTTTAGTGCATTCCTCATAAGGTTCTTGAATAACCATCCAAGATTCAATTCATCAATTGTTCAAAGAATTTTGCAACCACAAGAAACCTTAAACAACTAATTAATTGAATTAAAAATAAGAACACACTACACTAATTTTGATTGATTTATGAAAGCTACTACACAATTCACTCAAGATGCTAATTCACCAATTAGATTAATTAATCCCTCAAGCAATTAATTGCACAAAAATTCCAGCCAACTAATCCAATTACCATTGCATCAATTAGCCTAAATCAAGAGGAATTTAGAGTTCAATTGCACAGCACTAATTCTGGAATTTTCACAAACAGATGATGATCATAAATAATTCCAAAATTCAAATCAAGTTCAATCCAAGAATTAATTCAATCCAGTAATTCCAGCAATTAAATTCCTAAACCAAAAAGCTAAACCTAGTCAAATTAATAAAGAAAATAATGCTAAAATCAAAAGATTGGCAAGAGAGTTTTATCCAAATTCAATAGGAGATGTAGAGCTTAAATCTTCATCTAGGAGAATTCAATCTTCAGCTAGCCACCACAAGGAATTTAAGCTGCCATGGAGGGATCAAATGAAGGAGAATCAATCAAAGAAGCCATAATCATGGAGAATTTAGCCAGAACTGCTTCCTCGTTCAGCGCTGGAATTTCTGGCACTCTTTTTTCTGCCGTCTCTCCTTCTACGTTCCCCCCTTCTCTCGTAGTGTTCTCTCGATTTTATTTTCACCTTCTCCTCATTAATCACGTCTCCCTCCTTCTGATTTTGCACGCTGAAATCACGCAATTAATCCTCATCTTCCAGCTCAACTCCCACGTCAGCCCATAGCCTTCTTAATTCCAAATCTGAAGCTCCTTCATGTGTGTATAAAGTGTGGGTCCCATTCCTTTTATTTTATTATTTTGCTTTATATATTCTGATTCATGCTTTCAGACGTAACTCCAGCCACAACACGTAACTTCTGCATGTGTTTCTTTCTTCGTGTTTCTATTCCAGTAGCTCGAGTTCTCACGCTGGTTTCACGCTCTTCCTCGTTTTGCTGCTGTCCAGACGTGATTTCCAGCTTGTCTTCTGCTTCTTCTCGCTTAACTCGAGCTGCCTAACTCTTTCTAAGCTTCTCACGTGTTTTCTCCTCTCCTTCTGCTGGAGTTTGTGAGCTGCCTTCTTTCCACATCAAGCATTCTGCT
Source organism: Erythrophleum fordii (assembly GCA_032878935.1). Lineage (NCBI taxonomy): Eukaryota > Viridiplantae > Streptophyta > Magnoliopsida > Fabales > Fabaceae > Erythrophleum > Erythrophleum fordii. Next base: position 20,268,126 of record JAVQMF010000054.1, on the reverse strand, counting down.
CATGTTGCTTCTTCTTTGTCTCTAAGCCCGGACTTCTTTTCTTGTTGCCTCCCATATGTTCTGCATGCATCTAAAATGTTCAGCAACTAGTCTTGACCTCTCTTCGTTCCTCCTGGCCTCAGTCCCCAGTCACATTCTTCTCACACCTTGCTCACGAGGTTATCTGCCTCTGTTTAGCCTTACAAAATAGCCCGAGAGTGCTTCCCTTCGCTTTGTACTTCATCTCATTCCACGTAGAAATCCTTCTCCATGCATGTGAGCTTATTTGTGTTTCTTCCTCAGCCAAGCACGAAGCTTCCAGCTTGTTTGCTCTGTTCTGCGTTTCTTCTGCTCATTCTCCCTTTTCCACGTAAAACTCTCGTTGCTGTCCAGCCCTTCTTTGTTCAGATCAACGTCTGTTCCTAGCTTCAACTTGTGGCTTCTTCCTTCTCCTCTATTTTGGTGTGTGATTGCTATAAATGGAGCCACATGTAGAAGTCCATCCCATGTATGAAACTAAAAAGACCCAATGATCTGCACACCAAGAAAGGAAAGAAAGATTAAGTAGGAAAAGCTTTAAAATTATTTATTGAAATTTATGCATTAAAAATCCAAGATTTTGTGACTTATTTTTTAGAATGCAAAGAATGGCTATTAAAATCAAATTTCAACTAATTAAACCTCTAAAGCCACATTTGATCATTAAAATATCCAAGTTTAGGAGAATAAAATAGATAAAAATATGTATTTATCAGTAATATTTTGAACATGTGTATAAAGTATATGAATATGTCATATGTGCTGAATTTGAAACCAAATGTATGAGAATGTATAATTTTGACATCCTTGAGTCATGATGTCTATGTGTTTTTATGCAAGTGGAATGGTGAATTTGAGTCCTATAAAGATTTGGACTTATTGAAATGTTTCTATATGCTGTGTTTATGCTTTTGGATAGGCTAAATGGTAATGGTATGCTTGGAAGGCCATTTGGTGCAATTTGACCCTATCATGGTCCCAAATTAAGCCATATTTTGCCCCTAAACCAAAACTAAATCAAATGAATGAGTTTTGGCATGAAATTTTGCAGCTATATAGATCTCATTGAGAGTGTTTCATAGATCTAAAGAGCATAATTTTTAGAGCTCTATGGAATATCTTATGATTTTTCAAAGTTGGCCAAATTATGTAAAAATTATCATAGTAGTGTTCTTCTAGATAGTGTAGTTTTCAGTGTCTTTAGAGGGCCAAATGAATTCAACACTTATAAAATTTTATATACAAGTAGGTTGCATCATAAGCTTTCCATAGCCACTAAGAACACTTAATTTGGAGCTCTATACAATGAGATATAAATTTTTAAAGTTATATGTCTACTGTAGTAACTGAAATAGACCCCAGTTACTGTTCCATTAGTTTTCATGGGTGAAATGATCATGTTTTGGTCTAAAATTTTTACAATAGTTAGATGATGTTGAGCTTTTTAGAAAGTCTTAATTTGCATGATTTGGAATTCTCTAGCTTAGGTTATAAAGTTTTAAAACTAGTGGCAAATTTATGGAATTGCATGGAATGGTGTATTTGTGCTAACTTGTGATACTTGACCTTAAACCTATATTCCATGCTTCTTTTATGATATTTCTAGTTAAGTAAGTGTAGTAAGGATGAGATAGCATATCATGTCAAATTAAAGGCTGAGATAACATCTTATAGATAAGGTCCAAGATCTTGTCGACAAGATCTTGTATTCTGTACTGTGAAATTTGAGACCTTGTCAACAAGGTTTCTGCCAGTAGTATAAGGCCTTTTTCCGTAAATTATGACATATGATATATATGATGGTGTGACATTTTTGGTAGAGCAATAGTTCAAGCAACCTAGCTCTATGTTTAAGCTTTGGAATAATGGAATTAAGGTGAATTTGGATTATTTGTGAATGTAATGTGAGTTTGTCAGGAATAGTTGTTTTAGTAATTATGTTGTGATATTGTGTATACATGTTGAGATTGTGGTTCTTTTATGTAATTTGGTGAAAATTAGATGGGGCAGATCCATTAGAGCAAATCTCAAAAGTCCCATGTTGTTATGAACCACCTGAGGTAATAATAAGCTATGATGGGTTTGTAGAAATATTATGTGTATAGCAACAACAGGATGTGGTACTACAGCTGCAAAATGCCTTCGAAAAAAGAAATGATGATAAGAGAAATACCCTAAAACCATAGTAACTACTTCCTGAGAAATCACTTATGCACCCTAAAAAAGAAGAGTTGATAGTGACTAGTATGTTGCCATGTGCATAAAAGTATCCAGGCACTTCTCTTAATTATAGGAATATGATGATTGAGAAAGGGAGGTGTAAGTAAAAGAGAAGAAAATGAGACTCCCCCCCCCATTAGAGATGAGGTTGCTCTACTAGGAATTAGAGTATTTAGTATCATTGTTGGGGAGATTGATAGAGAAATTGAGGATAACCTACGAGATACAATGCTAGTAAAGGATCAGATTAAAACAAACCTTGGAATTGAATGGGGTTAAGATGAAATGATGATATGATTGTCTTTGGTAGCAATAGGAAAGAAGGCAAGTTATGTTGGGATAGTAAAGTCCCGAAAGGGAATAAGTTCTATCTAATAGGGGGACAACCATCTTAGGTGACATGCTATAGACTTGGGAAGTTGGGATATACATAGCTGAGGTTGATTTTAATAGTGTTAGTGCCTCCACTTAGATTTTGACTTAAGGAAAAATAGTTGCTCTCATAGAATAGGAGGCTAGTGGTGTCTCCCAGTTTGAATAGAGCTGTGAGAGCATAAGATGAGTGAATCTCCCAATTTAATCAAAGGCATGATAGAGTTGATGGTTTTCCTCTTATTGTTGTGATTGATTTGGGTATTATCCTATGATTATTATATAAGAAACTAGGCCTGGGTATTGATACTCTGCCTTATGGTTATTTGCATTTATTTTTGCTGTAGGCCATACAAGTACTTACCACATATATTGAATGTCATTGTGTAAATTGATTGTTGTTCTTGTTGGGAATTTTCGGGATGCACAACGAAAAATTAAGACCCCGAATCTGTTCCCATAGATCCATCAATATTGTTTAAATCGAGTAGATCTAAAAATATCTATCTTTTTCGGTCAGATCTTAAGAACTGATCTACAGATCTGCTCCCTCTACCGGTATCTACATAAATGGATGCTCAACTCGAACAGCGTGCTAGCACCTGTTACCAACATTCGTACACATTCTTAGTAGAGAAGACTATCTCCTCTTCCTCTCTCTCTCTAGGCGTCCGTACAATGTCTCTCTCTAGGCGTCCATATGGTGACCGTACACTTTCTCTCTCTAGGCGTCTGTACAGTTTCTATCTCTAGGGTTTTCTTTAGTTTTAAGAAACCCAAGCATCCTACCTTTTATAGAAGTATCTTATTACGGTTTCAAATATATTTGATTAATTTAAAATATATTATTTTGAATCAAATCAAATTTGAATTAAATAGATTAGTTTAAATTTAAATCTATCTAATAGATTTAAATTTTAACTAATTATTTAATATAAATCTATTCAAATTTAATTTATCTCATAAATTAAATTTAAATTATCATATTAGTTTAAATTTAAATCTATCATATAGATTTGAATTTAAAACTAATTTATTTAAATTAATTATATATATATTTTAAATATATAAATATATATATTTCAAATTTTATAAATTATAAATTTATTTATTTATTTATAAAATTCTTCCACCCTAGATTGAACATGACATTTATTGAATCTAGATGCAATTTTAGATTCAATGAATTTGGACATGACATTCATTGAATTTAGACGCAATTTCAGATTCAACGAATTTAGACATTTTAGCTCGAGTTAACTCATTCTTATGTTTGACCCTGTAGGCCCATATGATGTTGGCAGTGGGCTAATAATACTATTTGACCCACAAGTCACAAGCGATCTCTAGCAAAACATTGTAACTATCTAAATTATATAGGGATCGGTGATCCGATGCAACCTGTCATATAATTTTATCATATCCCTTTTGTCATACGATATCTAGATCAAGTATGAGGCATAGAAATGTCATCCTCATCTTACTTGATCATCATTTTCTCGATCTACATGCAGATTGATAGTACAAATGGAAACCCTTCCATTCGAGCACGGCTATACATTTTTCAGTCTCACTCATCGAGGGGCCCAAAGATATCTCTCTATTAATCAGAGGGATAAATCCTATCTTGATCACTTATCTTCTTCTATATGAGTTCCACTATACTTAATCATAGCCTTTATGATCACTTGATTAAAGATGACTTTTGACTATGCCAAAAAATAGTATTCCTCATGTTGGAAACTATAGTGATCTCAAGTCTAAGGGCTCGGTGATACGATTATATATAAGATACACTTATGACTTAATCCATGTAATTATCTCATAATGGGTCGATCTAGCATCTTGTTCTCTAACAAGTGCCTATGATTTTAATTCGTATCCTTATACATGACTAACACATAATCATCAATCAAAATTATACTAGTCTTAGTACATCATCATTCCCACAATGATGATCGATTAGGGATATTTAGGATAATCAATATGATTTATCCAAGGATATTATTATTTATAACATGTAAAAAATATAATAATAATGTAATAGAAGAAAACTCTTATTTCTTAATAAAGTACAATATTTATAATACAATGATTGGCCTATGGCACAATTTCCAATAACTCCCACTTGCACTAGGCCTAATCGTTGATGTGTCTAATACTATTAACCTAACATAACGCTTATGCTTTGCCTATGCAAGTGGTTTAGTAAGTGGATCAGCAACATTATCATCAATTGGTACTTTGCATATCTTTATATAAACCCTATCAATGATTTCTCTGATAAGGTGATATTGCCTGAGTATGTGTTTGGTTCTTTGATGTGACTTCGGCTCTTTAGCCTGTGCTATAGCACCGTTGTTATCACAAAATAGATTTATTGGAATTGAGGTAGTCGACACCACTCCTAGTTTAGTGATAAACTTCTTAATCTAAACAACTTCCTTAGATGCATCTGATGCTACTAGGTACTCAGCTTCTGTTGTAGAATTAGCTATTATGCTTTGCTTGAAGCTCTTCTAGCTGATTGCTCCACCATTCAAACAACATACAAATCCTGATTGCAATCTAGAATCATCCTTGTCAAACTAGAAACTTGCATCTGTGTAACCATTTACAACAAGCTCGTCTTCCAATCCTCCATAGACCAAGAATACATCCTTAATCCTTCTTAAGTATTTCAGGATATTCTTGACAATAGTCTAGTGACTCTCACCTGGATCTAACTGATATCCATTAGTTATACTTAAGGCATATGAGACATCTGATCGAGTGCACAATATAGCATACATGATAAATCCAATAGTCGAGGCATATAGAATCTTATTCATGTGATCTCGCTCATCATGTGTACTAGGACACTGAGTCTTGCTGAGATTGATGCCATAAGACATGGGTATATAACCCCTTTTTGAATCTTGCATATTAAATCTATGCAATACTTTGTCTATGTAAGTACTCTGACTTAGGCTGATTAGCCTTTTGGATCTATCTCTATAAATGCTTATCCCTAGGATGTAAGTGGCTTCACCTAAATTTTTCATTAAGAAACACTTTCCTAACCAAGTCTTGACATTCTGCAAGGTAGGAATGTCATTTCTAATAAGTAGGTTGTCATCAACATAAAGCATACTAACTTTTTTGTAAACACAAGGTTCATTAATATTTTGGATAAATCCAAAATCTTTGGCTACTTTGTCAAAGCAATGATTCTAACTCTGAGATGCTTGTTTCAAGCTATAAATGGATTTTTAAAGCTTACAAACCTTTCCAAAATCCTCTGGACATAGAAAACCTTCAGGTTGTGTCATTTACACATCCTTAAGCAGCTTCCCATTAAGGAATGTTGTTTTGATGTCCATCTATCAAATCTCGTAATCATAGTATGCTACAATGGCAAGAAGGATCCTGGTTGATTTAATCATGGTGACTGGTGAAAAGGTTTCATCATAGTCTATACCATGAGTTTGTTTGAATCCTTTTGCAACTAATTGTGCTTTGAAGGTATGCACTTGGCCATCCATGTCGATTTTCTTCTTAAAAACCCATTTGCACCCAATGGTTTTTATACCTTCAGGTGGGTCAATCAAGGTCCATTCCTGATTATCATACATGGATTGCATCTCAGACTTCATGGCTTCTAGCCATGTCTCAAAGTCTGATCCCACTATAGCTTCTTGATAGGTAGTTAGCTCATCTTGATTAATGAGCAACACATCATGACTTTTAGTTAAAAGAAATCCATATCTTTAAGGTTGATGTTATGTCTTATTAGACCTTCGTAGGCCTTGTGTTACTTGAGTAGGCTCAACAACTTGTTATAAGTCTTCTCGTATTTCCATCTCTGGCTCAATGCGATTTTGTGGCTCTCGAACTTCTTCGAGATGTATCTTACTTCCACTTATTCTTTTAGAGATAAATTCTCTTTCTAAAAAGATACCATTTCAAGCAATAAATAGTTTATTCTTATAGGGATTGTAAAAGTAGTACCCTTTAGTTTCCTTAGGATACCCCACAAAAAGGCATTTTATATATTTAAGTGCTAACTTATCTAAAGCTTGTTGTTTAACATATGCCTCGCATCCCCAAATCTTGAGAAAAGCTAAACTGGGCTTCTTCCCAATCCATATCTCATATGGGGTCTTTTCAACCCCCTAGATGGGACACGATTTATTGTGAACATAGCTGTTTCTAATGCATACCCCCAAAAGGATGGTGGAAGATCTATTTGACTTGTAACATCATATATTTTGAGTTTATTTCATGACATTCACATAATTTACATTCATAGATTCTATGAAAGAGCAAGAAAGAGGAATTAAAATAATGCATTTCTTTGCATTGCGTCGTGTATGAAAATTTCATTCAGTGTCACACAGGCCATGTGAGCTTATACATCACACTTTTATATTTAATTACATGAATATAACTCATTTGCATCATGAAAAGTGGCCTACAACTCATGGAACTCAAAAGGAAGCATAAAACATGCATATTCATTTTTGGCTAGAATTGTCCTCATTTCTATCACAATTTTGGAAAATCATAACTAATTTTAAAAAAATTGAAATCATGCATTCTTGGCCACTCTAGAAAGCTACACATGTCTGCTTCATGCCAAAAGTATTCCCAAACCACAACATCCATGACAGAGGACATTTGACATTCGAAAAAGTTCAGAGGTCAAGCTATCCACTAGTGTTATCATAGATTTCTGTAGCAAACTTTGAAAATGTCCAATTAATTCCAAAAAAATCCAATTCATGCAACTGATACCAATATGGAAAGCTGTAGATGTTAGCTAGAAAGAAAAAATAACTTTAGACTAGCACAAGCACATACAAACCTTGAAATCTAATCAAAGAGTAACAGAGGTCAGCTAGAGTTCCTAATACTAGACAGAACCTTTAAAAATTTATATCTCCTTCTTTAGACATCCAAATAAGGTGTTTCTAGTTGGTACAAGTCATTAGAATATCCAATTTCTTTGTATAAAATTTCATGGCAATTAGACATCATTTAGGCCCTGTGTGATAGATTTCATTTTTGGACCTAAGTGAACAGTAACATGACCAAAACCAGAAAATTTGCCAACTTCAAAAATTCATCAAATATTCTATGGACCTCTAAAAATTATGTTATTTAGATTCCTAAAAAGCTCTAAAAAAGCTCTAATTTCATGCCAAATCTTAGATCAAGAAGAGCTTTTTGGATAAAAAGTGACATAAGGTTCTATTATGGTCAATTTTGACTCCATATGGGATACCAAAATGTCCAAATAGCTTTCCTTGGGGTTTGGCACCTCTTGGGCAAGTCTAAAAGCATGATTAGGACTTAGGTGAGCTGCCCAAATGGTCCCAACCCTTGTGCATCTCATTTTGGCCATCTCATCCACACTTATACACATTTCCATAATGTCATCCAAGAAGCTCATTTGCCAAAACATGTTTAAATCACATTCTAATGGTCACATACCATATTCTCTCATTCATACATGACATATTATCATAATCACACATGTTCATGACATCATGATACATATACATCCATGGATTACATCATTTGCCAATTGTATGGTTTCAAAGCAATAAAATTCAAGTACTTTGTTGTCATCCTCTCATCCTCAAGGTGGTTGGCTTCCATTACCTTGCTCTCTCTTGGTCCACCTAGAATGTTAGAACATTGGAGAGGAAGGGATGAGATTCAAAGAATTCTAATAGCTCATCTCCCATTCAATCATACATAATGGATGTAAACAAGTCTCATAAATGCATGTATGGTTATGTTGGCATGTGCCAACATTCAAGAGGCATTTTCATCATTTAAGAAAGTCATATATAACATACAAAGGCTTGCCAAGCAAGTGGATTGGCCTCACCCAATTTCTTGTGGATATTAGACTTGCCTCACCCATTCTTTAAGAGATTCTTTTACTCAACCATGCTTTTGGGAGTTTATCTTGCTTTTGGGGGGCTTTTTGCTTTGTCTCAACTAATCTTAAGGGTTTTTAGCTTATCCTCACCATGGCTAAGGGTTCTTGGCCTTACCACACTCAAGCAAACCCAAGCACACATCAATAGCATCATATGAAGACATATTGTAACATTATGGTACCATGGAATCAAAGTCATGCTAGAACAATTTTCATGGCTTAAAAATACACATACATACATTCAAGACAAGCTAAGCACATATCCATGCATGAGAGAAGGTGGAGAGAGCTACCTTGAAAGCAATTACACACTTTTTCCCTTGAATCTCTCTTCCTTGCTTTGGCCACACACACACAAAAGTGTGGGGAAGGTTTCTCTTGGCCTAAACACAATTTATGGAAGTCAATTAGGTTTATGAAATTAATTCTAAGGCCACACACTTGCTTGAACTCTAGCTTGGTCTATAAATCTCATTGTGGTTCCATAATTTCACCTAATGAAGCAACACCCCTCAAATAAAATTCTAGGCTCTATTCTTTCCTTTCAAATATGATTCTTGATTCTTTTTAAGCCTCTTAGAGGCATCACACAATCAAAACCAATAGCCTAGCAACATGTTGCTTCTTTAGGTTATAATATGGAACATAAAGCATCAAATCACTTTCTATGGATTCTAAATTTTCTCCCAAGGCCTCCCCTCATTTTTATTCATCATATATGACTTAAAAATGGGCTTAAAAAATTTTAAAGCTCTCCCTAACTACACAAACCCCTTTAAGCTGAGGCTATGGAGGAAATGGGGTTTCTTAGAGTTTGCTTTGTTTTCTCAAGGGAGAATGCATGTGGAGAGCCTCTTAGGGATCTTGGGAGCTCATTTAAACTCTTATTTAGGCCTAGGAATCATCATACAAAGTCAAATTTAACAAGATATAATTAAAACCCTAGAAATTGTATCTTGAAATCTAAGGGTTTTTTGTTAATTCCCTTTGCATATTCTTAATCTCCACACCCTTTTTCCTTAGATTAACCCTTGGTTCTGCCTAAAAATAAAGTCCTCTTAGGGTTTCTCATGTTAAGCGAAATGGAGGAGGACAAGAACCAAAGGTAGCAACCATAGGAAAAGAAATTATCTAGTTTTCTTGCTTTTTCTCACTTAAATCTTGCTTTCTCCAAGCTTCTCTCTTCAAATACGAAATTTTCCCTAATTTTCTCTCTTAAATTAGATTTGTAAACTTCATTTTAATCAAAGGAAATAAAGGAGAATGAAGGAGAGGAGGTTTGGATGGACGAAAGCATGAAAAACTACCAAGAAACTATACCTTAAAGCTTGAATTTCTTCTCCTCTTCTTCTTCCCATGATGCGCCACTCTCCTAGGGTTTTTCTTCTGATTTTGGGTAGAACAATCTAAAGCTAAATGAAGGGGAGAGTGAGGCACCACCTATATATAGGGGGAGGAGGAAGCATTTTTCAAAAATTCTCATTTTACCCTTCATTCTTTGCATTTTCATTTCTCCTTCGTTTTAGCTCCTTTTTTAGAACCGTCTTTTCCATTATAAAATTTAGGTCCCCAATATAGTAAAATGCTTTTAGAATCACTCAAATCAGAGCTAAAATCTTCCCGAATGGATCAGTCAAAATTCGGGTACACTAACATTGGAAAACATCTACCAAAGGGGTTTTAACTATCTCGGGGATTCCCATGGTTTTCAGGACCTCTCAGAACCTCAGAGAACTCAAAAATTTCATTTAAAAGGCCCTCCCATGTGAATTCTAAAAATTGCTTAAAATTACGAAAATGCCATTATGTTTCGTAAGTTTTTGGTAAAAAATTATTTCTTCATTCTAGTTCCATTTTTTTTTTCGTCTGAGCCTAGGATTCTCATTTTTAGGTTTCTAGAATGCTTTCTAAATTTTTTAAGACGTTAACTATCTCATTTCGAGGGACTTCCTTTTGTATCCAGTGAATTTTGCTTGTCTACGGAGAAATCGTATGTAACATCCAGTCCCTCCGTAAACATCAGAAACACAATGTTCAGTTTCTCCGTAAACGTCAGAAATAGGCCAAATATAAAAGGAAGTCCTTGAAATAAAAGGAATTGGGGCCAACTAAAATTATAATAAAATTTTAAATATTAGAAAATGAGGATTTGAGGTTTAAGATGCTCAAAAACAAAAGCCAAAAGGGATCAGAAAATTTACCAAGGGAAGTAGAGATATTTTTGTAATTTTTGAAAAATTTTGAAAACTCACAAGAGGGCTTTTTAAACGAAAAATTTGAGTTTTCTAGGGTTTTCAAAGGCCCTGAATACTATGGGAACCTTAGAACAGCTGAAACCCCTTCGGTGAGCGATTTCGGCCGTCAGTTGACTGAAACTTTGACCGAATGGTTCGGAATGGTTTTAAATCCTTTTTAAGTGATTCCAAAGGTAATTATTATGATTAAGAGACTAAGAAATATGATGGAAAATATTGATTTCAAAAAAGAGTTGATTTGAGCCAAAATGATAGGAACAAAGAATAGGGACTAAAATATAAAATAGAAAAGTGCATAAAGTGGACTCTTCACCTTCTCAAAGCACTTTTCCTTTGGCCTCTGATTAACTAACCTTCTTTCTAGCCAAAATAGAGCATGAGACCAAGGGAGAGAGATGCACTAAGAGAGCTCAAGAGGAGGAAAAAAAGGCTAACAAAAGGTAGAGAGTTCTATAGTCTTTCTTCTTGAAACCTTCCTCTCCTCTCTTTGCTTCATCTTTCCATGTTTTTGGTGAATGAAATGGTTTTGTTTTGGCCTTGAACCAGAGGGGAAAAGTTAGAAATCCAAAAAGGAAGCTAAGGCAAGAAGAAACACTCTTGAAAGAAGGGTTGAACCTAAGGTAATTTCTTGCTTTTTGTTGCTTCTTCCTTCTTGCTCTTCCTCGTGTGTATAATGCCTAAAAATAAAGCCATCTAGGGGAGGAAAGTTCTGACCTAGAACTAATAAGAAACCATGAAATCGGAGTGTGGGAACTTGGAATATGCCAAGAAATTGCAAGCAAAACCAAGGAATTCTAAGTTAGAAAAGTGTAGAGCTCTTGAACACCTTACAAAAACTGATTTGATATATGAGTTTCCTTGCATGTGTGAGTATTTGATTAACCTCCTAAGGCCTCTTGGAAGCCTCCCAAGTGTGTCTCCCATCAAGGAAAAATCAAGAAGGCCATAAACTCTTCTTCCCCTCATAGTCTCAGCCTAGGAAAGTTCCTATAGCTAGGGAGAGTTTTAAATTTTTCTAAGGCCATTCTTGAGTCATATGTGATGAGTGAAGATGAGTAGAGGCCTTGGAAAAAATTTAGAACTCAAAGAAAGTGAATTGGTGCCATAGGCCCCATTATGTGACCTAAAGAAGCAACATGTGTTTAGGCTCTTCATTTTAATTGTGTGATGACTCCAAGAGGCTTAAAAGGAGTCAAGAATCATATTCGAGAAGAAAGAATGGAGCCTAGAATTTAATTGAGGGGTGTTGCTTCATTAGGTGCCTTTATGAACCATAATAAGGTCTATAGGATAACTTAGTGTCTAAGCAAGTGGTGTGACTTTAGAAATTGTTCCATGAGTAATTCATGCTTCTTTTGGTGTGTCTAGGCCAAGAGAAATGATCTCCACCTTCTTGGGTGTGTGAGGTCAAGGGAGAGGAGTCAAGGCTTAAGGAAAAAGTGTATGAATGCAAGCAAGGTAGCTCTCTCCACCTTCTCTCATGCATAGATGTGTGTTTAGCTTATTTTAGAATGTGTGTATGTGTATTTTCAAGTTATGAAAAGTATGCTAGCATGCCTTCATATGCTATGATCCTTGATGCCATGTTATGTTTTCTAATAAGTGCATAATATTTGTATGAGTTTGCTTGAGTGTGGAGAGGCCAAGAACTCTTTCCTTTGGTAAGGATGAGCCAAGAACTTTTGAGCTTGGCTAAGACAAAGCAAAGAGTCTCCCAAAAGCAAAGTGGGCTCCCAAGAGTATGGTTGAGTCCAAAATGCTCAAGAAATGGGTGAGGCAAGTCCAAAACCCATGAGGAGAAGTGTGAGGCCAATCCAAACATTTGGTGAGCTCTTAAATGATTTGTATGAGTTGTTCACATGCTAACTTTGCTTCTAAAATGTCCATGGCTTTTATTATCTCCATGCATGCATTTGTAAAGCTTGCTTGCACATATTATGTATGATTAAATGGGAGATGAGCTATTGGGATTCTTTGAATCTCACTCCCTCCTCTCCAATGCTTTAACATGCTAGGTGAACTAAGGAGTTATGGTGAAGGGAGCCAACAACCATGAAAGAAGGAGATTGACAAGCCTAGGCCTAGCTTTCATTCTTTTTGAATCTATAATGAGGCTTCACAAAGTATATGATATTGTAAATGTACCATGACCCTTGAGACATGTATAAGTACACCATGATGTGATTTTTATATGTATGGACAAGGTGTATGACCTCTAGCATATGTTTTAAGTATCTAATGCCAAAGTATGAGAATTGAAAGTTTGATGGATATGTGTATAAGTGGGGGTTGAATAGCCTAAATGAGATGTATGAGGTTCAAGACCATTTAGGTAGCTCACACAAGTCTTAAATATACTTTTAGACTTGCCCAAAAGGCTCCAAGACCAAGGAAAATCCATTTGACAACTTTGGTACCCTATATAGAGCCAAAATTGACCATTATGGAACCCTACCTCACTTTTTAGCCAAATGAGTTAGCCTTGCTCTAAAATTTGGCATGTAATTAGGTCTTATTGAAAGATTTTTGGAAAGCTAAAAACATAATTTTCTGAGGTCTAAAGAATATTTTATGAATTTTCAAAGTTGGGATTTTCTATTGTTTCTGGTCTGGGCACTATTCATACTGGCAGTTTTGTGTTTTGTCACCTGATGGCCAAATGGTGTCCAATGCTAGTAAAATTTTATAGGCACAAACTACAGGTTATAAGCTTTTTGTGGCCACCAGATCACCTCATTTGGAGGTCTGAGTAGAGAGTTATGCATTTTTAAAGTTGACTATCAGTACCAGTGGCACCCCAGGAGTTCAGTTACTGTTCCATAGGTTCCCGATGCTAACGTATCTATTTCATTCTAGAATTATTTTTAGTATCAATTTAACATTTGTAGCTTTCTAGAATGACTAAATGTGGACAATTTTGATTTTTATAAAATTAGTTATGAATTTTAGAAGTTTGTATCAGTAATCTAAGTAGTAGCCCAGGCAGCCAGCGACCTCTGTAGCTTTTCAGATGTCAAACATCCTCCATGATACATGTTATGATTTGGGCACATTTTTACTGTGAAGTAGATATCCTAATATTTCTAGAATGGCCAAGATTGCATTTTTTTTAATTTTTTAGATTTAGTTATGATTTTCCAAAGTTGGGTCAGAAAATGGAGCAAATCTGGCCAAAAATATGCTTGCTTATTTTGAGCTTCATTTCGGTTTTCATGAATTGTAGGCATGTTTTTGTGATGTAAATGAGTTATAATGATGAAATTAAATATGAAAATACATGACATGAGCTCACACGGCCCACGTGACATTGATTGCAAATTTTTAAGTATAGCGCAACACAAATAAACTCATTATTTTCATTTCCCTCTTTATATGCTCTTATGGAAATAATGAGATGAAGCTTATGAATGTCATGAAATGAGCTAGAATTTATGGTGTTACACTGTACGTTATGTTTCTCATATTTTCTCTTTTTTCTAAAAAATCAAATGTTACATGACTCATCATAGATCAAACCATATCTAATAGGGTTCAATTCCTTCGTTTAGAAACACCGTTCCATTGTGGTGTTCCTAGTGGGGTCGATTGTAAGACAATTCCACAATTTCTAAGATGGTTAATAAATTCTTGGCTCAAATATTCACTACCTCGATTAGATCGAAGTTCTTTAATAGTTTTGCCAAGCTGATTTTGTACCTTATTTTGGAAGGTTTTGAACATTTTAAAAGACTCAGATTTGTGTCTCTTTAAATAGATGTATCCATATCTACTATAGTCATCTATAAAAGTAATGAAGTACAAGTGACTACCTCTAGCAGCGGTACTTAGTGGACCATATACATCGATATGTATTAAGCCCACTAGGTAAGTGGCCCTCTCACTATGCCCAGTATAAGGTGCCTTAGTCATCTTTCTTAATAAACAAGATTCGTAGCTGTCAAATGAGTTGAGTAGTCCATCTTGATGGAACTTTGAAATGTGTTTCTCATTTATATGGCCTAGACGATAGTGCCATAGGTAGGTCGAATTCAAATCATTAAAATAAATAGAACATTTATTATTCCTAATAACTGAAGTAAAACCTTCTTTATCTAAATAAGAAAGTAAAACAATGTTTCTACTCAAAGCAGGAACATAATAGTAATTGTTTAAAACTAACAAAAGCCCATTAGGCAAAACTAATTCATAAGTGCCTACGGCTAAAGCAGCAACTCTTGCTCTATTTCCAACTTGTAGGTCTATTTCGCTCTTTTTCAGCTTTCTACTCCTTTTAAGACCCTGCACATTTGTACAAATGTGAGTTCCACATGCAGTATCTATGTAGAAGAAGTAGAAAGATTAATTTCTATAACATAAATACCTGAAGTAATAGCCCTGTTATTCTTCTTATTCTTTAGATCTTTTAGGTAGAGCTTGCAGTTTCTCTTCCAATGACTGGGTTCATTACAAAAGAAATAAAGTCCTTCCTTAGAAGGCTTTGCCTTCTTGGCTTAAAGCTTAGGTTTAGGCTTGGGCTTGTTTTGGTCCTTGGAATTATTATCAGAGCCCTTTCCCTTTCCCTTGTTTTTGCTTTTCTTTTTCATTCCTTTTCCTTTTTGAACCATTAAAATAGTGCTTGACTTTTTTTTGATATTTTGTTCAACATTTTTAAGCATCGAATGCAGTTCAGAAATTGATTTCTCTTGTTGTTCATCTTATAGTTCATGATGAACTGGTCATAACTTTCTAGGAGTGAGTTTAAGATCAAATCTGTAGCTAACTCCTGGCTCATGGGAAATCCGAGCCTTTCAAGCTGATCAATGTAGCCTTTCATCTTTAAGACATGAGCACTAACTAATGCACCTTCAGCCATTTTGCAGGAATGTAAGACTTTGGTAGTTTCATACCTTTCTTGCCTTGCCTGTTGCTGGAACATTTCCTTGAGATGCACAATCATCCCATAAGCCTCCATATATTCCAGATCTCTCTGAAGTTTTAGGATCATTGTGGCTAGCATCAAGCATGCTACATCCACAAAGTCATTAAAATGCTTAGTGTGGGCATCCTTTTGGGCTCTTGGAGCATTTGTTGTAGGCTTCTCAAGAATTGGTTGATCTAGGACATATGACTTTCTCTCTTGCTTGAGAACAATTCTCAAGTTCCTAAACCAGTCAAGAAAATTGGTCCCATTGAGTTTGTCCTTCTCAAAGATGAATCGTAATGATAGCGTAACCGAATTATTTATTGACATTTTTCTACAACAAAATATGCAAAGTCAAGTTAATAATCTCCCACTAAAAATTAACCCTCAATTTAATTTAGTAGGCTAAGACCCATATTTCACTCAATTGTAAGTCCGTTTTGGCAAGACGCTTAAAATTAAGTTATTTAGGTAGGTAACTTATTTACCAATTACATCACATGTAACTCTTAGATCTTTATGGGATTCCATCATCATATGATCTGGCATGTTTAATCTTATCTAATGCTATGAGACCCAAAATCATTTTGATAGTCCAAATTACGTCAAACCATTATAAACCTTATGAGTATCACCGTTACCCAAGCTGCCTCACTAAGATAACCTAAGTATATCCACTTTGATGGAACATACACTTAGATGATCAAAGCTTTGACAGGTGTTCATAAATGGGTGGCATATAAACTTAAAATTTAATTCAAGGGATTTTATTGTTATTATTTCATTGTGATTCATATATTTAATCATCGCATGATAATATACTACGATAGCATCTCATATATACATATAATCTCATCATGAAGTATAAAATAAATGTGTCACAATATGGCCCCATCTAACCTATCTCCTCCTCAGCCAATGAAAGGATTCTTCTAAGATAAAAACTATAAAGAGAAACCTCAATTGAACATTTAAGGGGAGCGAGATGAGAAGAGAATGTACATCCAGCATAAATAAAGAGAAGCACGACACGCAGGCCATATTTAAAAAATTGTAAACCATAAAAACCTAGGGCCATATTATGCACCATACCTATCTAATTCAAACAAACATAATTCATATATAAAGTTACAAAACATCTCATCTCATAAGAGAGGTTGTAAGCATCATGATCTTAGTGTTAAATCAGATTAGGTTACGCTAAACACGTTTTCATATATACATATATGAGATTCATGTATCATATACATATATTATAGATTTAAATATATCCTATCAACACGTCTAGTTTCTTCATCATATGCAAATCACATATTCAAAATCATATTTACATACATATACGAATATGGATTGTTCGTTCATGTCATGAAAGCATGTTTGTAACATATATAAATATACATGTACGGAATAACATGTTATATATGAAAACATGAAGAGACTTGTTAAACAAATTTGTAAACATCTGAATTGAACAATGTGTAGTTTGAATTGAATAGATTTAGAATCAGATTCCAAATCAAATTTGAACCTCTTTGTAATTCACACACATATGTCACACATAATATTGAATTGTAGAGTTCGAATATCACTTATATAAAATCAATTTTAAAATTGATTTGAACATATAATACATATATGAGCGCCAGATTCAAACACTAATCATGTGAGCCCTAAGTTCACACACTTATATCATATTGCAACATATTGTATCACATAGGTCATGCGAAATCACAACAAAGGCAAAATTCATAGAACATCACACAAAAACTCAATTTAAACAATCATTGACGCGGTTTTGATACCACTGTTGGTAATTTTTAGGATACACAGCAAAAAATTAAAACCTTGAATCCCTTCCCATGGATCCATCAATGGTATTTAAATCGAGTAGATCTAGAAATATTTATCTTTTTCTGTTGAATCTTAGGAACTGAAAATGCTTGTTAAAATATTTATTTAAATCAAAATCCATCAATGTATGACTTGTTAAAATGTTGAAAATGCTTCTTGAATGCTTGCACATGTTAATATGCCCATGCATGCATTTGTAAGACTTGTTTTGCATGCTTTATGCATGATTGAATGGGAGATGAGTTATTGGGATTCTTTGAATCTCATACCCTCCTTTCCAATGTTCTAACATGCTAGGTGGATCAAGATAGCAAGGAGATGGGAGCCAATCACTTGAGAGATGAGAGTATGACATTGAAATGCATAGAATTGGCTTCTTTAAGGTCATCAAAGTGGCAAATGTGTAATCTATGGTTGTATATGACAAATGACTTTATGAGCATGTATAATTATGATAATATGTCATGTATAATTGAGAGATTATGTTATGTAACCATTAGAATGTAAAATGAGTATGCTATAGCAAACTAGCTTCTTGAATGGCATTATGTAATTGTGTACAAATGGAAGTGGAATGGTTAAATTGAGATGCATGAGGTTTAGAACCATTTGGGCAGTTCATACAAGTCCTATTTATACTTTTAGACTTGCCCAAGAGGTGCCAAACCCCAAGGAAAATCATTTGGACATTTTGATATCTTGTATGGACCAAGAATTGACTAATTTGGAACCCTATGTCACTTTTTGTCCAAATGAGCTCTTCTTGATATGAGATTTGGCTTGCCATTAGAGCTTGCTAAGAGTTTTTTGGGAAGCTAAAGAATAGAATTTTCTGAGTCGAGAGAATATTTGATGAATTTTCAAAGTTGGCAAAAATTCTGGTTTTGCTCATGTTACTGTTCACTCAAATCTAAAAATGAAATCTATATAGGACTCAAATGATGTCCAATTGCTATGCAATTTTATATGGAGAAACTTGACATTCCTATTTGTGCCTACTAGAATCACCTCATTTAAAGGTCTAGAGAGGGAGATATGAATTTTCAAAAATTCTGTCCAGTACAGGCACTCCAACTGACCTCAAGCACTACTTGATTGGGTTTTGAGGTCTGGGTATGCCTGAACTGGTCTAGAGTTATTTTTTCCCTCTAGCTAACATCCACATATTTCCATATTGGTATCATTTGCATGAATTGGATTTTTATGGAATTAATTGGACATTTTTTAAGTTTGCTGCAGAAACTTGTGACAGTACCAGTGGACAACCAGACCTCTAGACATTTTTGGATGTCAAACTTCTTTTGTGTTGTGTTTCATGGTCTGGACATATTTTTTACATAAAGCAGACATGTATAGTTTTCCAGAATGGCCAAGAATGCATGATTTTGAGTTTTCTAGAATTAGTTATGATTTTCCAAAATTTGTGACAGAAATGAGGAAATTTTGGCCGAAATTGCATTCATAAATTTTATGTATCCCCTTGCTATACATGAGCTCGAGGTCAATTTTTGTGATGGAAATGAGTTGCATTTATGTAATTAAATATGAGAATATAATACATAAGTCCATATGGCCCACAGGATTCTGAATGAAAAATTTATGCATAGCGCAATGCTAAGAAATTCATTATTTTATATCTTTTTCCTTGCTTCTTCATGAAATGCATAATGTGAAGTATGAGAAAGGCATGAGATAAGCTAGGAAATTATGGTGTTACAAGTTGAAATGAGCCTAAAATGAAAAAGCCAAGAATGAAGAACAAAATTGGCATTTTAAAAAGCTTCTTAAGGATCCCTAGCTATATAAGTGGCGCCCCACTTCTTCCTCACTTTTGGCTGGCCTAAATTCTACCTAAAACTAGGGAGAAGTTCTGCAAAGAAGGGCACACAAGAGGAAACTTCAAGGGAGGAGAAAAACCTAAGAAAAAGTATAGAAAATCATGAAATGTCTTGTTCCTTCCGTCATTAAACTTTTCCTCCTCCTTTTCCTCTTTCTTTCCATGTTTTTGGTACATGATTTGGATCTGTTTTAAGCCATGCTCAGAGGGGAGAAGTTCAAAATTCCTAAGAGCCAAAGCAAAGGAGAAGACTCTTGGTAAAAGCTTGAATCAAGGTAGCTATCTTAGCTTTCCATACTTTCTTCTTTTTGTTCTTTAAGAACTAGTTTTGGCCACCTAAAGAGCAACCAAGAGGGAGAAAAATCTGACCTAAACCAAGCATGAAATCTAGGTTTTTAAAGGTGAGGAACAAGTAGCTACAAAGAAATTCCCAAAAAAAAAAAACCACTAGTTTTCAAGTTTCCAAAACCTAGGGTTTCTATTGCACCATGGTATGTATGAAGCTTTCTAGTGATATTTCTAATTGTCTAAGAGTATATATAGGTTCTTGAGATACCTAGAAAGTTTCACATGTGCCATTTCCTTCATGAAAACAAAGCTAACTCTATGGTTCCAACAATGAGTCCATGTCTCAGCCTAGAAGAAGAAGCACCTAGAGAGAGTTTTAAATTTTTCTAAGGGTAGAAAGGGGCTAAATATGATAAAATAACATCAAAGGAAGGCTCAAAAAATTTAAAAAGCCTTAGTTTGTGTGATGAAAGTGTAGGCTCCATAATAAGACTTAAAGAAGCAACTTGTATCTAGGCTCTTAGGAATGATTTTGTGATAACTCTAAGAGGCTTAAATGGAGTCAAGACCTAGATGGAAGGAGAGAATGGAGCTAAGACCTTGAATTCTAGCACTTACTTCATTAGGTCTCATATGGAACTATTATGTAACCATAGAACGAAATAAGCTTCCATAGAGAGTGTGTAATGCTAAAACTTGCTTCCATGATGTAATTGTGCCCTATTTAATGTGTTTAGGACAAGAGAATCAAGCTCCATCCCATTGCAAGTGTGTGTCCAAAAAGAGGAAGGAATATCCAAGGAAAAAGTGTTGAGTTCTTGCTTCAAGGTAACTCTTTAACCTTTCTCTCATGCATGGCTTGGAAGTTTGCTTGTCTTTGAGTGCTTGTGTATATGTTTGAGCTGTGAGAAATGTTTCTAGCCTATGCTTACATGTTATAGTACCATTATGTGTTATGAAATGAGTTTATGATTGCATTATAGCTTGCATGGGTTTGGTTGTGCCAAAAGTCCCTTAACAAAGGTGAGGATGAGCCAAAAGTCTCTAGAAATGGGTGAGACAAAGCCAAAAGTGTCAAAAAGAGCGAGGCTTAGTCAAAAGTCCCTTAAAAGTGGGTGAGGCAAATCTAAAAGTCCTAAGAAATATGGGTGTGAGGCTAGACTAATTCCCTTGAGAGCTTATGTTTGTTATGTATGAGTTTATGTGACAAGGAAAATGCCTTATACATGTTCATTAGTTGCTTCAATATCGTGCATGCATTATTTGGCTTGTTTATACATCCATTATGTATGTTTGAAAGAGTTAAGAGCTATTGGGATTCGTTGAATCTCACTCTTCCCCTATACATATCTAACCATGTCTAGGTGAGCAAAGTGGGCAAAGAAATGGAAGCCAACAAGCATGAGAAGATTATGACAACAAGATAGAGAAATAGTTTGTTTAATTGTATTTTGATGTCAAACTATGTAACCATGAGATATATATATATATATATATGATGTAAACCCTTGAGCAAGTTCTAATGTATGTATAAATAGTGTATGTATCAATGTGGGAGTTAGATGAATGAGAATGTGAGATTTCGCCACTGATTTGCCATTATTTGATATGATGTTCTTGTGTATATAAACATGTGGCAAGGTGAAATTGAGCTCCATGAGGATTTGGATCATTTGGCATGTTTTTATATATGGTATTTATGCTTTTAGACTTATCCAAGTGGTTATGGAAATTCAAGAAGGGCTTTTGGTGTCTTAAAGTCCCATTTTTTGCTTCAATTTTGACCATTTGGTGAGCTAAACCAAAGTATGACCAAATGAATGATATTTTTTCAATAAATTTGGCTAGCAAGTAGGTCTCATCTAGAGCTTTTCACAGAGCTAAAGATCACTTAATTTGGAACTCTAGAGAATTTATTATGATTTTTCAAAGTTGACCAAATTATGCAGAAATTATATAGTTACTATTCATTTGGTCAGTTTGCTTCTCTGTGTCACACATAGGTCAAATAAAGTCCAATGCTCATGAAATGTTACAATAATAAAGTAGATATCATGAGCTTTGCATAGCCACTAAGATCACCTCATTTGGAGTTTTGTAGAGGGAGATATGAATTTTTGAAGTTGCATGACAATACTAGTAATATAGCCTGACATGTGTTACTTTTCTATCAATTTTTGGTAGCTTACGGATACTGCATTGGCCTAAAATTATTTTTAATCAAAATTAGACGTCCACATCTTTCCAAAATAGTATGGTTTGCATGATTTTAATTTTTCTATAATTAGTTATGAATTTTTAAAATTTGTATCAGAAAACCAAAATTTGAACCTGAGAGCAAATTGTGGGTTTTGTGTGAGGTAGCTTCAAACCCAAAATTAATGAGATCAAATATGATGTGTATGACTTGTATGGATGTTTTATGGCTAGAAAATGATGTGTATGAATGCACATGGTTCATGAAGCATAAAATGAAACAATGAAACCTTACATAACGCGATTAAATACAATTAAATATTCATTATTTTCATGGCCAAGTGTAAGTATTCTTCATATTTGTGCTTCAATACATATGTAAATGCATTGAGATGGATAATGAGACCATGGTATACTAGCTAAGAGGTTAAGGTATTCCACCTATGATTTTTAAGGCCTCTGAAAACTCTGAAAAACTCAATTTTTCTATTTAAAGATTCCTCATTTGAGTTTTCTAAAAGTTACTCGAAATTACAAAAATACCACTGGCCTCTATAACTTTCTATTTGGCATTTTTTGCTCTAGTTTCGGGCTAACCTAAGGCTTTAATCCATATTTCAAGATGCTCTAATTAATATCCTAATCCCATTTAGACCTAATTTGCCTTGCTATAGGGTGTTCTCATTTCAATTCATCATGTTCAATTCAATTCTGGATTATCGGGTATTACAAGGTTCAAGCAGACTAAAGAATAGGTAAGATCTACTATGTGGCATATGATAATCTTTGAGCTCTTACATATACGAGATGAGATCTTTGGATGACAATTGCAACCAGATAAGGAGTTGGTTAGTACTTATTTGTATATAAAGAAGGGCAAACAAGAAATTTGGATTGGCTCTTTGCTCCTAATAAAGATAAAAGATAAGTTTGTGACTTTCCCTAGTTTAATCACTAATGTTTTCAGGCATTTTGACACATACATAAACAAAAAAACAATAAACTAATATGTATAACCACAAAAAATTATTTCTAATATATGTAATTGGAATTTTTTCAGAAAACATGAAGACCCTTCATGATCCCTCAATTTAAAAAAATAAATAAATGGGGAACTTGGAGTCCCCTTATTTCAAATTTTAGGAAGGGTAATATGAGCATAAGGAGATTATATGAATATATATAGATATATATATATATATATATATATATATATGCATGTATATATGTAAACAATAATATTTATAATATAAAATATATTATTTATTATAGATATAATTTTATATTATACAAACTTAATATAATATGTTATATTTTTATTTTAGTAAAAAATATATTATATATATAATATTATAATAAGATTTAATTTTTATAATTATTAATAATAAATTTGTAAATTATAAGTTTATAGATTGGAAAAAATACATATGTAGCTACTTATAATTTTATTTCTAGGTTCTCCAATCAAAACATGACAAAATATATTCATCTACAATATTATAATAAATGTATAGTTCCTCGATTATTTTTTTAATAAGATTTAAAAAAATTCTTAGAAAAATTTTGAATTCTTTAAAAAAATAAATAAGATTTTAAAAAATTTTACACATGTCATAATATTAGAGGACTATACAATTATCTAATTTTAAGTAATAACAATGATATATGTGTGATTTTAATATCTTATATAAGTTTTTTGGAAATCATACAAACAATTAGAGTGTTGGTTAACTTAAAAGGTATAATCAAGAATTCATAATGTTCATACCTTATCCTAAAAGCAATTTTAGGGATATCTGTTTCTCTTACCCTAATGTGATGATATTTTGATCTAAGATCAATCTTAAAGAATACTGAGACTCCTCTCAACTAATCAAGTGGGTTGTCTACCGTAAGAGGTAGATACTTAATTTTAATAATTACCTTTTTTAGTTGTTTATAGTTTATATACAACTTAAGACTTCCATCTTTCTTTTTTACAAAGAGCACTTTGATAATACAATAAATTATATATTTTATACTTCTTTTACTTAGTTTTATAATAATTAAGTGAGGCTAATTTGATGACCTTAAGTTTGTTTTATATTAATTGGGTCAAATTTGGATTAATAAGTTTTAATTGCATTGTTATTAAATTTGGATTTAAATTGTTATTATCATATTTTGTTCAACAGAAGCCTAATTATTTGTATTTTTGTTTTGTAGATAAAATAAGCCAACCTATGGGTTTGGACACCTCGTAAATGGGCTATGGATGTTGGCTTATTTTATTTTGGAATAAATATTGTATTTCTAAAATTCTAGTCCATCTAATGCATTATGGTCCTATTTGATGTTTAGAAATATTCCCTTTTAGGTCATCTTTAGTTAAAAACTTTCCCTAGGATGTCATTCATTCAAAGAGCCACCTCTAGGAAAAAATATTCTTCTTTGTAGCATTTTATTTTCTGTAATGGCATTCTAACTTCCTTCTATAATCAATTTGGGACTTGAAGTTGATATCATACTGAAGTCTATGCTCTAATAATACAAATTGGTTTGGTGTTAATTATAGATAAATTTTCATTTCTATTTGTGATTACCCTAACTCCTAATCATGGTAATTAGGCCTAAACATATGGTTAATAATCATAAATCAAGGTTTAGCACTATTTAAATTAATCAACTTAGGAAAAAGTGAGAAAATTTGAACCTTAATATTATCAGAGTCATTATCAGATATATACAAGCATTCATGTACATAAGAGAAACCAATCCCTAATTAAGAGTCCTTAAATCTATTATCCATTAATTTTCAACTCTTAAGAATTCCCTACCAGTGTTTCTAAGTCATCCCTTGATGTTACTATAGGAAAACCAAGGTTTCTAGGTTATTTTGAGGAATTGAGTGCCTTAGCCGCAGCTAAATATCCTTCACGTTGCGGCCAATTATTCTATGGATGGCTTCCAGTTTAGTCCCTCATTTTTCGCCGTGGCTAACTACACTTTTAGCCACGGCTAATTCCTCTCTATTTCCTTTTCTAGTAACTTCGTCACTTTTAGCCGTGGCTAACTCCCTTTTTTGTTGCAACTCATTCCCCTCTGTTCCTAAAGTTCTCAATCTATGACAATAATAGAGTAATTTCCTAATCTGTCTTGCCCCAAAAAATTCACTAATTTTCTAGATTTCCAATTCAAGAAAAGGACAACCTACTATAGAAAATTGGAGGTTAAAATCCTCCTCTAACGATGTTCACAAGAGGCAAACGTTAGCTATCTCTATAACACAACAACACGACGATGTCGTATTACATACGTTTTGTTGTTTTTATCCATGCAATAAGTCTCTATACAAACTTTAACACAGTCTTTTCCACACTAGTTAAACACGTACCATTATTCTAGAATTACTTTCAAATTTGTGATAATCAATTTCATGCAAATGCAATTACAAGGAATTACTTGTACATAGAGTCCAGTGGTTCTAATACACATCATCATTATGCTATAATAAGTTTCTCATGTATGATATTTATACAAAAAACTAATGAGAGGCAAGTAAGACAACACTAAATACTCTACTAAAGTCAAACTTTAGCATTTAACATTATTCAAGAAATTACAACTAACTACGGTCAGTACATAGCCCTTTAATTGGATCGATTATCCTTTGTCGGTTGAACTCCTTCTGACGTATAGATACTACCTGAAATAAATGGTTGGCTTTATAATGAGATACGATCCCAGTAGATAACAGCATATTTACAATATACATACATAGGAACACTAAATATTAAACAAGGTATAATCAATGCTCTGTTTGGTGTAGGAGCATGTAAATCCCAGTAGCAGGGTACTTTTGTTCGTTAGGCTAATACACTTCAATCATTGGCCAATAACAATGATCTAATATTCATGAGAGTTACTTTAGTGCGCATATATGCGACTATACACAGCATAAGAATTTCAAAAATCATTCAGTACAATTATGTATGTAAACAGATAGAATATCGTGTTATCTACATATTTCGTTACCATTGTTACGTAGAGTTATTCCCTAGGTTCTTGCTGCTCCACTTGCTTTTCCTAAAATTTTAGTCGCACATTACCTTAATTAAGGATAGGTCAAGGTTAATATTTACACTTCAAGTGAGCTACTAATTCCCCATACGAAAATTCTAATTCTTTTTCAACTTATGTCAATATGTGTCCTTTGCCTAGTAATCGGTTGTGTGGTTCAATTAGGTGTCTAAATATCTCTCCTCTGCTCTGCCACTCAGTACCATTTTTCTTGTGCAATTTAGGATGTTTCTAGCATGCTATCCCCATGGCTAATATACTTAAACATATACGTATTCCTATCCTCCCATTCTTTCGGTTTCAATTGGCAACGCTGAAGAAAAATTTAGTCCCTTACCTTTGATTTTCCACAACTTACTCCCAGTAGCCTTTCCTCCAAAATGCTATTACTGTCCAACCAAGATTAAACATCCTAATTAATTAATTTAATCAGTCAAATGGAAGTGGTTCAGAAGTCTAAATGTTTTCCTATACTTACCTCTATTGATTCTCCTTAGAATTCCTTCCCACGTTCATGATTTCTTTGTTCCTTGTAGCTCCATGGTTGTCGAAGTTCTCTCTCCCTTCTTACTACTCTTTCTTTCAGCCAAAAAATGAGGCTAAGTGAAGGATAATCAATGCAACTGATAGCTCATTGTTTCCCACCGCTATTTGGATTCCTTCAAGTGATTAGGTATTCATTCTCTCCATTTCTTGCTTGGTGTAAGGCTAGGTGGTAGCATCCTATCTATGTTATCTGTTAGGAATCATGGGAGGCACACAGCGGAATTTAAAATTTTTTATCCCGATTCCCACCAAGGATTCGTCAAAATCACTTAAACCGAATAGGTTCAGAGAATTACCTTTTCTGTCGATTGAGTTTGCTGTTTACTCTTCGTCTGGATCACAGGAACTGACCGTAGATCAGCTCCTTCTACTAGTATCCACACGAATGGGGTTCAGCAACTCGAATGGTGTGCTAGCACCTATCCACATGACGTCCGTACAGTTCCGTCCAACGTCCCTCTCTCTAAGGTTTTAAAGGCAGCTCTAGAATTACTTTTTGATATGGAAACCCTATTTATAGACTAGGATTTCAGATATATTTAATTAATCAAAATTAATTAAATATATTTATTAGTTTAAATTCAAATCTATCCTATAATTTAAATTTAAACTAACAATATCTAGAGCCTAATTTAAATTTAAATTATCTGATTAGTTTAAATTTAAATATATTTAATAGAATCAAATTTAAACTAATTCATATATATATACATATATATATATATAATATCAAATATAATATATATATATATAATATAATATATATATTCTGAATTTAGTTATTTATATATATATATAAATAATTTCTCCATCCTAGATTTAAAAATTAAATTCATTGAATCTAGACACATTTCTGATTCAATGAAGGTGGACATTTTAGCTCAAGTTAGTCCGTTCTTGTGTGCGACCCTGCAGGCCCATATGACGTTGGTAGTAAGCCAACTGCACTGTTTAACCCACAAGTCACAAGTGGCCTCTAGCAAGACATTGTAACTACCCAAATCATATGGGATCGATGATCCGATGCAATCTATTTTAAAACCCTATCATATCGCTTTTGTTACATGACATCTAGATCGAGTATGAGGCATGGAAATGTCATCCTCAACTTGCTCGATCGTAACTTTCTCGATCTCCGAGAAGACTGATATAAGATGGAACCCTTTCCATCTGAGCATGGCTATGCATTTCTCAGTCACACTCATCGAGGGGCCCAGAGATATCTCTCTATTAATCAGAGGGACAAATTCCATCTTGACCACTCATCTTCCTCTGCATGGATTCCACTATACCCGATCATAGCCTTTATAATCACCCGATTAAAGGTGACATTAGACTATACCAAAGTACAGTGTCCTTCATGTAGGAATCTATGGTGATCTCAGGTCCAAGGGATCAATGACACGGTTATATATGAGATAAACTTATGACCTAATCCATGTAGCTTATTTCATGACGGGTCTATCCAGCGTCCTGTTCTCTAAAACACGCCTATGATTTTGATTCATATCATCATATATGATTAACATTTAATCAATCAAAATCATACTAGTCTTAATTCATCGTTGTTCCTACAAAGATGATTGACTAGGGACATTTTGGATAATCCAAAAAATGATTTATCCATGGATATTATTATATATAAATATGCAAATAATATAATAATGTAATAAAAGAAAACTCTTATTTCGTAATAAAAATAATATTCGCAATACAATGATTGGCCTAGGGCACAATCTCTGACAATCTCCACCTAATACATATATTGCAATTGGCCTTTAACTTCCACAACAACTAGCATATGAGCACTAACCCATGGCAATTATATATATATATATATATATCTTTGAAAAGTTAAGCATGAGGTGTCAAGTATATTTATTTAATTCTTTTGGTAACTTCATTTTCTATTTGGTTTACACGTTAAGTGGTAGCATATGATATATATATATATATCCTTTCCTCCATTAAGCTACATTAAATGGGTGCTCTCTCCACTTCACAGCTAGGATTATTTATATACCTTAGTATTTTAGTGGCTGCATACATGGACATCTTTGGTAGACCCTTTCAAGAGTAGGTTAATAGTGTTCTTATTTTATTCTTCCTCCATTTAGCCTCTCCCCCACTATGCATGCTAGGTATCTTTTGTTTAGGTTATGTACGCTTTCATTTACATGCAATTGCCTATCACTGCCCTATGGCTAAAGGATTTAGCAACACTAAAGGCAATATATATTGTAAACACCGTATTTTGTCCGGACAAGCCTTAAAAATAATAATAAAATTAAATTAGCAAAAACATTAAAAAATTAAAATTAAATTAAAAATTGGCAAAAATAAAAAAAAGAGGAATGAAAAAAAAAGCCCATCTTTCCAATGCTAAAAAAAAAGGAGAAAGAAGAAGAAATGGGCCAAAATAAAATAAAATAATAAAAAGGTTTGGGCTAAACTCTTATTGGGCCGGATCAACCCAACTGGGATCCACTCATAAAGAGAGAACTTAAATTTTTTTTAAGAAAATTAAAAAGGAAGAGGAATGAAAAAAAGCCCATCTTTCCAATGCTAAAAAATAAAAGAGGAGAAAGAAGAAGAAATGGGCTAAAAAAAATAAAAAGGTTTGGGCTGAACTCTTATTGGACCGGATCAACCCAACCCGGATCCACTCATTACCCTACCCGTATCTCTTGTTTGTAGCCTCCCATTCCCACTCTCACGTGTCGCACGACTCCAGGGAGAACCCTGAGCACAGACAGAAAAAGCGGAAAAGGAAGAGCAAGAGATAGTCTGGGGGAAAGAGGCGTCCAGTGTCTCAGGGAGAGTCGGAGAAAGCAGAGTAAGGTGACAAGCTCAAGGATTTGACCTCCCTCTCATGTCCTTTTCATCGAGGCAAAAACGGACAGAGAGATGGAGACATGAATCGAGAAAGGGGAAGGAGAGATTAGAAGGGAAAGATTTCTGATTTAAGGGAGGAAGAGATTCGAGAAAAGGGGCTGATTGGGGGGGGAAAAAATCAAAGGTGGAGGTCAGAAAAGAAAGGAGGATCGAAAAAAAGAAGAGGGAGAGGGAAAGAGGATTTTCGAATCAGAGAGGGGGAGATGGAGGAGCGAAGAGAGACAAAGGGGGACCGAAAAAATGGAGAAAATAGGGGAGGATTCGGGATAACCAGGGAAAAGGGTCTGGAGAACGGGTTCTCCGAGAGAGGAGAACTGAGGGAGCCACAGAGAGTGCGAAGGCGTAAAAGGAGAAACAGAGGGAAGGGAACCAAAAAAATCGATAGAGGAGAACTGAGGGAGCCACAAAGAGTGCGAAGGCATAAAAGGAGAAACAGAGGGAAGGGAACCCAAAAAAAAATTGAGAGAGAGAGAGAGATTTGAAGAATCGAAAAGGAGAGGGAGACAGAAGCAAAAAGCCAGGACGCGAACCACAGGGGAGGATTTTCGGACAGAGGAATTTGAAAAGGGAGGAGCTCATTTGTCCTCTGCAACTCCAAAGGTAAGTCATGAATCTGGATTACTGTCCTTACTTGTCAATAGAATTTTCCTGCAATTATTGATGGTCTGGGCTGGAATGGAATACTGGATGATTCTATCATTCCAAATAGTGTGTGTGGAGTCCGAAATATGTTGTTCTGTATGTATCCTTAGGCACGCACAATAGGTGTTTGATGAAATGCCTATTAGAAGCTTGAGTTGGGTTTTGGTATTTGATCATGGTTACTGGATGCATTGCAAAGTCGATTACGTTTAAGGAGTTTTAAAGTCTATTCTGGTTGGGTTTCATTATTGGAATAAGAAGTGATATTTCTTCATTCAATTTAGTTCAATGTGAAGGTAGCTGCATGCTATTTTCGAATTGTTTAGACTTTAATCTTCAGCATGAGTTCGTGCAAAGTTTTAGTATGATACACTGCCCGTTATTTTGCTGTTTTCAACCTTGGCTTGTAACGTGACTCTATCACTTCGTGTAAAATCCCAGTTGTTGTCTCTTTGTCGTTTACCCTTGATTATTAAGTGGTATAAGTCTTAAATTTGTCTCGCATTTTCTGTTGGCCCATTGGAATTTCCTGATATGATTAGCATCAACTGTTAGCTTCGATTGAATCTTAGAATTATTTCAAACTTGCTGTTGTTCCCACTGCCTTAGTTTCGTGCGGAAATGCTTGGTGCTGCTATTCCCTTTTAAGCCTTTAATATGCTTTTAGCCCTGGCCTTATAGTTTCATTTTACGCCAAAGTTTATTGCCACCCCTTTTGGGTTTGACAAAGATTTAGTCCCCAGTTTGTATGTTAATAATCGTGCATACATTTTAAAGTTAATTATGATTCCTTTGGATTACTTGCTGTGTAGATGAAGTTCATCTATGTTGATTTTGGGCACATATTGAGGTGTTTGATGTGTGATCATTTATAGCAACTAATATGCCTTTCTGTTTCTGTATGTATGAGGCCCACAAATTGGTGAAATAAGGAAAGGGAAGTTGTACGAGGAATCAACACATGGAGCTGGAAAACACGAAGGTCATTTATCAATTTAACCAAGAGCCTGTGATAGGAATGGAATTCTGCAGTACAATTTTCTTTTCTTTCTCCTTCCTTTTTCATTCACGTGAAGATACGTTCAAATGTGGTATTGTAACATAACAAAATACACACAAGGCACACACAAGCATGAGTATCTGCCTGTTCTATTTCCTCTGTCTTACTTTCATTTTGATTTTGATTTTTTTTTATTTATTTTGATTTTTCCATTTTTAGAATAGCCGTGTGAGATTTTATATTTCTTCAAGCGTGTAGGATTAACCAGTGTATCATGTGTGACAATAAGTCTCCTTGGTACCTATTGGTTTTTTATACATTTGCAAGTTTTGTGTTCTAATCTTTTTATAAAATTAATTTTGTTTTCAAAAAAAAATTCTAAGAAAAGGAAAGTGTGCCAAAAAATTAAGATTTTAAATTATTAAAACATAGTTCAAAACAGAAAAAAGAGGGATCAAAAGACCAGATGAAGTTTTTTTGAAAAATATATATAGTTTTGTTATAGACAAAATAAAGTTTGTTTAATCCTAACAAAAACAAAAAAAAACCTTTTTCGGCAATAAATTACTAATTAAAAAATCATTTTCTTTCTTTTCTTAAAAATATAAAAATTAGTATTTTAAAAAGAAATTTTTTAAGTTAGTTATTCCTCTTTAGACTAATTTGTTTGGAAAGAAAAAGGATAAAATGTAATAAAAAAAAAGAATGAAGAAACAGGCAAAAGCCAAAACAAAAAAATAATAATCGTAACAAAGGAGTATGAAAAAGGAGAGAGAGTAAGGAAATGTGATCAATCTAATTTTGCAAATTAAATATATAAAACAATTTTAAAGTTGCTTCTTTCACACAAGTTTTAGAGTGTTTTCAATTCCCTTTCACCCTTTTCCTCCAAGAAAAAAAAAGAAAGAAAAACAAAAGAAAACAACAAATACAAAATCCAACAAATACAAAACAAAATGAAACAAAACAAGTATGAAAAAATAACAATAACAAAAAAAGGAACTTATACAAGCAAGTAGGAAATGGATTTTTTTTTAAACTTTTCTTTTCAAGACTCTCTTTTAACAAAAATTGTCCTAATAAAAAAAAAGGAAGTGAAAACAACAACAAAAAGGAAGTGAATCTCCTTCTCAAGCTTATAAACTTTTTTTTCAAGTTTTCTTTTAACCAAAAATAGAAAAAAAATAAAAAAATGTATTTCATAAAAGAAAAAATCAAAATTAAAATATCGAAAAAGAAAACACAAAAATGAAAAAAATATACAAAAAATTAAAAGACAAAAAAAACACAAATAAAAACAAAAAAGGAAAAAAAACAAAGAAAAGGGTAATAAAAAAATAAACACAAAAATGAAATGAAAATGATAGAAAAAAAATGATAAGAGAAAAAATTGAAAATGCAAGAAAAATTAAATTAAATTTTCCTTTAGCAAATCAAAACATATCAACCAATTTCAAAACTTGTTTTATTTGTTAAAGGAAAAAGTAATGTATTTTCTTTGTCTTTTCGCGAAAAAACAACACCTAAACAAAAAATAAATAAATATAAAAAGAAAATTAATTAAAAAACTAAAAAATTAAAGAAAAAAAAAACAAGGAAAAAAAAGAGAAAATAAAAATAAAAACAAAACATAAAACAAAGAAAAACAAACAAACAACAAACAAAAAATACATAAACCAAAGTAAAAAAAAAAAAACTTGAAAAAAAGAATCAAAGAAATCAAAAATCAATATCAACCAAAAATTGAGATTAAAAAAAAAGAAGAAAAAAAATCATTAATACAAAAGTTAAAAAAAAAAAAACAAACAAACAAACAAAAAAATATGAATGAAAAGAGAGGAAAAATTAAATGCAAGGAAAGTAAAGATATAAAACTAACTTTACCTTTATCAAATCAAAACATGTCAATAAATTCGAGATTCGTTTTATTTGTTAAAAGGGAAAAGTAATTTCTATTTCTTTTATCTTTTCACCAAAAAAAAGTTAGTGAAAAAAAATAATAATAACCAAAATGAAAAAAACAACAAAACAAATAAAAGACACCCAAAAAAATCCTAAAACAAAAAAAAAAACAAACCAAACAAATCCAGTCTCTATTCAAACTACGTGGACTTTGATCCCTTTGAGGGGTACGTAGGCCCTAGGCTTTCATCCTAGGTCAAGTCCGCCCTTGTAAATAAAATTTTCTGTTCAATTTTCATTTTCTTAATTTCTTTTCTTTCATTTCGTCTTTCCTAATTTTGTTCCTTTAATTTCTTTCTTCTTTTTCTTTTTCAACTTTATTTCCTTTATCTTTATTTTTTTTCTTGCATGTTATTTGTTAGGAGAATTAAAATAGACTAAAGGCCATATTGATTTTGTACAACTGACTTAGGGTAACCGTTCTTAGCAACGGGTGTTGTGGGGTGCCTAACACCTTCCCCACTCACAATCGACTCCCGAACCTACTTTCTGGTTCGTAGACCATTTTTCATTTTCCAAATAAAATTTTGGTGGCGACTCTACTACTTACTTTTAATCTTGATTTCAGTTTTTATTTTCTTTGAAGATTGAATCCAAACTTCTTTTCAGAAAATTTCTCTTTTAAAAGCGCCACGCGGTCGTATTTTCGGGTGTGACATATATAGATATCACGGTGGAAGTATGAGGTGTGTGTGTGTACTTGGTTCATTAGGATTTCTTCCCTATCACACTCATTCAACTATGTATATGTTGGTAATTTAAGGACTCATTCCAAGATTTTGTAGGTTTAAGCTTACAATATACAAGGCTAATGGGGTTGCTACTTGGCCGAGTACACATACCTATATCCCTATGTAGGTGGAGGTACGGAGATGCTACCATAAGTGGTTACAAGCTTGTCTTAAATTGTTCCTACTTACTCTCATATTAAACAAATGAATGTTCTATTATCTCTTTAAGGTTTCTTAGCATCTACCCTCCTCTCTAGTATTTATTAAACAAGTTAGTTCTTCACTAACTCTGGTCATGTTAGTAGTTATAGAAAATTAAGAATGTGACACTATTTCTCCATGTTTTTGTGTTAATCTTAATTATACCAATTGGTTAATTTGGATTGCATGACTACATATTCAATTGCATTATTTAAGATCTATGTTTGATTTAATCAGTTGATTGATCAAATAAATTCATTCTGTTACCATGTTGAGGTCTCTACGTGTGTAACTCGGTTGTGTGCAAATAAGAATTATTTTGTGTTGTTAATTTGATAGCAGTTACATTAGGATTAATAATACGAATCGATGAAAATCTTAGGCAATAGCTTAGAGACATTAAACACTAATAACTAGGGGATTAAAACCAAACCAAAATAATTTTTAGGTTACAAGGAAGGGAAGATATCAAGGAAAGGAACCTTAGATTGATTACATTATGATAACTTACTTGTTTCTTAATCTGTTTAGTAGTAATTTTTTGTTTTAATCAATCTTTAATTCTATTTATACCACCTCTTCCTAATTGAATAAATTTTGCTTATGCAAAATCTTAATCTAATTAGTTTAAGCAAAGGCTCTTTGAGAGATAGCTTGGTGGGCATTATATTACAAACCAATGGATTTTTATTAATCTTGTCCAGCTCGACAACCGTGAAGGAAATTCTATTTACCACACTCCAAGGTAATACACTAGAATGGATGAATTTTTTCATAGGACATCCTCTATATGTTTCTTAAGTTCACTTAGTTCTAAAGGTGATATTCTTTAGAGTGCAATGGAAATGGGTCTTGTTCTTGGAACTAGATTTATGATGAATTCAACTTTTCTTTTAGGAAGGAGACTCATGATTTTAAGAGGAAGAAATTCAAGGCACTTTCTTACTCTAAGGATATTGTCCGACTATAACATTACTTCCTTCTTTAGAGATCTTAAACAAATACATGTTGTATTTCTATCATCTAACTCTGTACTAATCTAGTTGGTAGTGATCTCTTTAAAGTATACTTTAAAGAAGGGTGGAAAATTCATGTTCTTTTAGAAATAATTTATAGTTACATTATTTGTGAACAACTAATCCATTCCAAGAATGATGTTAATGTTTATCGAAGGAAAACATACTAGATGAGTAATGAATGGTCTATTTTGAATTTGAATGGGACAATTCAAGCAAACAAAAGAAGCACAAATTTTCTCTTCTATAAAAGTAGAGACATACAATTTAAAAGGTAATTTAGAAACAGGTAAATTCAATCTCTTTACATAATCATTAGATATAAAGGAGTGAGTAGCTCCTATATCAAATAGTGAAAGTAAAGGGATATTTTGAATAAAACATGTACTTTGTACTAAATTAGGAGACTAGGTAACTTCTTTTCCATTGATTGTAAAAACTTTCAATTTAGTTAGTGGTTTAAGGTTCAGTGTCTTCCTTTCTTATGCCTTCCCTTTATTTTGTAGGCATTCCCTTGAGAAATGTCTTGGCTTGCTACAAATATAGCACACATTCTAGCTAATAAAGCAAGGCTTATTTCCATATGACTTTTTTCATTTGCTACGATTGTCACACCTTATGTTTTCGAAAGGTTGATGACTATGATAATGAGGGACTAGAAGCTCAGATAAGATGAAAGGAAAGAGCGAAAATGGAGCCAAAGTGCATAAATGAAGAAAATTGACATCCTAGTTGCAAAACTATAATTTTGAGCAAAATCTTGAGAACTTAAGGAGATGAGTTTTAAATGCCAAAATTAAGTTCACTATGGTTTTTAGAGATTTTGAAAATCATAGGAACTATTAGAATGACAAAATCTCAAATGGTGTATGTGACGACCCTAAATTCTAATATCGATGATTATAGCTAAATACACAATTAATAAATAATGATCAAGGTTTGGAGTCGTTACAATTAATTACATTAAGAAAATATAGGAAAAATTTAAACCTTGATACTACTAGGATCATCAACTAACAACCATAACGAGAACATGCATAAAAGGGTTTGTACCATCATTTAAGGTTTAGGATTCATCCATTAATCAATTTCAACCCACAAAAACATCCCACCAATGTACTCATGCTATTCCCTAATATTAGCCTTACTGAAATTAGGGTTTCTAGGTTAAATATAGGAGTTTGGGGACCTGCGCCGCGACCTAGAACCTTCCCGCTGCAGCTAAGTTAGGTTCTGGAGCTCGAAAACTAAGTTTTTAACCTTGCGCTGCGGCCCAGACATTTTGCGCCGCGGCCAAGTTGCTCTCGAGAATTTTCCTAACTTTCGCCGCGGCTATGGATCTGCGCCGCGGCTAACCTATGTGGCACCGCGGTGAGTTTTGCTACTGTAACCTCCCTAATTAATTTCCTCGACTCGCGCCACGGCGAGACTTCTTGCGCCGTTGCGAGGTTACGTTCTGTCACCCCCTGGGCGATTATTTTCACTTCGCACCGCGGCGAGATTTCTCAAGCCGCGGCGTCCCTCACCACTGTCACTCCCTAGGCCGCGGCGAAGCCTACCTGGCCGCGGCGTGACTCCCTTCTGTAGCTGTTTTCCCTATGTTTCGCCCCCTACACTCCATTTCTCTTCTTAGGGACACTCTAAGGTCACTGCCCCTCATTTTATATGGCTCCAATGGCATTTATCTACCTTATTTACTTAGCTATGCTTCCATTACCAACTCAAAACTTATATGCCCATTCCTTTCCTCTGATTACCTTCTATCAACAAGTTTATAAAGTAACAACAACAGATTATACATGAACTACCAACATCTATCCCTAAATACTCAATCAATGAGGGCTCCATACATTAGGGGTTCATATCAATATCTCACGGGTTACATTTCCATTGATAAACAATATTATAGGTTAGCATCATTTACCGCAAATATCATGAGTCCATACAACAATTACTAAATTAAGATGAGGTCTAACCCCTCAATGCATACATCCTCAATAAATGAAATGTGCAAGCCTACACTTGACAATACAGATACATGATGATGCTATACGAAACTAAACAAAATTCAGCATCTACCCTATTACACTCAGACCAAGTGTAGCCTCCCCACACTAGGCCTCAGCTCATGGATGTTCATCCACTTGCTTGCCCTTATCCTTACCCGACGAACCTTCACCTAAAATTGTAATCCCATAAAATGGGGTGAGATACACATCTCAGTAACTAAGGCAATTCCATCATATAATCCAGTTTAATCAACATATATGCATGAATCAAAATCCATATCAGAATCATATCAGTCATTTCAGCAAATGAAACAATTAGGCTATCATGATTACTATCCCATACTAGCAATCATATAATTAACATGTTAAAGGCCATTAACACTGGGAGAGGCCCGTCCACGGCACCTACTCCCCATTGAGCATAACCAGGGCTCAGTGCATCTGGGGTTTGATCATAACCCGGTGCTCGATCGTAGCACATGCACGAGTAGCCGCCACACCACAGCTCCACCATGGACTCACAAGGTCCAATCATAATACAACAGATAGCCAACCAATTCATTCAACATTTCAAATCATTCATATATAGCAAATATGAAATTAAATTAGATACATGCATGAAATTAATGCAAACCCCGGTTACCTCACTTGTAGATAAATTCGCAATAGCCACCACAAATCCCAAATTCAGATTCAAGTATCTCCCACTAGAATTCTCAATGTTTCACCCAAAATCCTAAGCAAATTCGTACCAAATTAATACCCATAATATAAATAAGCTATGGGGGTCTCAAACCATCAAAGAAAGCATCAAAATGAGGGGTTTAAACTCACCTACTGTCAGCCCTAGTCTCAACCTACGAATTTCATCAAGAAAACCCCAAATAACCACATTTCAGATTTTGGGTAGGGTGAAAATCCTCCAAGTGAAAAACTAATCGGACCAAATTAAAGAGAAAGATGAGGGGATTAAGTTGTATAACTATTACCTTGGCTGAATCTTGCTCTAAGTGTGTGAAAATGCAGAATTCTTGCCCCCAACCCTAGCCTCCTTCTCAACCTCCGAATTTTCTTTGTGTTTTAGCAAATGGGGGGAAAGTGGTTGAAGCATTAGGGTTTTAGGTGGGTTTAAGTTGGGTCAAGGGGCTGGGTCATGGGTTGCTCCAAGCCCAAATCCAATTGGGTTTTAGATTTGGCTTATTGGGCCAATTTTCAATTGTTGGGCTGCAGAATTTCATTAGGCCAGTTTTTATACATTGGGTTGCTGAAATTTAATGGATTTTGGGCCTAATTTGAAGGGCTCAAGGGTTTGGGTCTGCACAAGGGTAATTGGGCCTCCATTAGCCTCTTATCATGGTTCATTAATTTGGGCCTAGATGCAAATTTTTATCCTAATTAATTCTCAAACCTATGTTAATAATTTATCTCTCTAAAAATCCCTATTCACTTAACTTGCCCAATCATCCTATATTAATTATTCTTAATTAGTCTTAATCTATTATTAACACCTTAATTAATTTCGGGGTGTTACAGTGTACGATTTACTAATTTGGTTGATTGAAACTTTAACTAGACTTTTCCAAATTATTCTAAATTCCAAAAATTTCAAAGTAATTTTTAATAAACTAGAAAGCTTAAATTTGGTTCTAAAAAGCAATTTAAAATGCGCTCAAAGTGCAAGGTTAAAATGTAGTGGTAAAAATATAATTATGGAAAAAATTTTAAAATATCTTTATTTTTATTAAAGCATAATGCACCAGCCCTTCTTTTTCCTTTCCAACAACCTAAACTAGCTCCAAACAAAATAGAAATGGTGTCTAAAAATGGAAGGAGAGAGAAGGAAGAAGAAGAAGAAGCAAAAATAGGTAAAGGAACTTGCATAATTTCATGGTTTACTAGTTAGCAACCTTGCTTTTCTCTTCAAGCCCTTTCTAGTGGTGGTTTTAGCTTCTTTAAAGGATGAGTTTGAGGGCTGACCTCATGAGGAAAAGAGGATATTTAGGGAAGCTAAGGTTACCACCAAAATCGCCACTAGAAGTGCTTTTAAACAAAGTATGACATGCATTAGGAAACTTGCTGTTCCTTGACTTTCTTATCTTCTGTCAATTCAGCTTAGAGAGAGAGTGAATGAAGCAAGCTTTTGTTTGATGAAAATTGGATAGAAAGAAAGGTTTAGAAGTGAGGAGAGTAAGAATATATAAAGAAAATGGTAAAGGAAGCTATAGAAAGCCATTTAGGACCACTTAGGGTTCCAAATGAACTATGGAAGATGTAAGACCCTAGAAAATAATTTGAATCTTCTAAAGCCATATTTGAACTAGAAATGAGATCTAGATATCCTACATCTATCAAATTCTCCATGAGAATAGCAAAACACCAAGTGTAGTGTGTGTATGTGCATGTCTCAGCCAAGTATAAGTTAAGACATTTAAGGGAGTGTTTCATGAATTTCAAGGTTTTAAGAGGCCTAAATATTATCAATAAATACTAATGAAACCATTTGATTGAATTTAAGAGCTCTAATTTGAAAAGTGAAATTTTGGGGTTCAAATGGACCTAAAGAAGCAAGTTGGCTTTTGGCTTATGTTGTCATGTATATGATGGCCTTAATAAGTTCCATTAGAGTTATACAACTTATATCAAGTGAGAGCTTGGAGCATAGAAAGGTAAATCTAAGAGTTTCCTCTTAAGGAACCTAAAAATGACCTAAAATGGCATATTAAGTCTTAATAGAATTAGATGATGATAATGTAAGATAGAATGGATCATAATAGCTTATTTTGCCTTGCATATTGCTATATGTAGACCAAGCTAGCCCAAGCTCACCTATTTGTGAGTGTCAAGCTAAGGAAAGTGAAGGAAAAGGCAAGAGCCAAATGGGTTAGTGATAGTTTCAAGCCTCTAAAGTCATAAGGTTCCTTTATCTCCCCATCTTATATGCATTTGAATGTTTAAATGAGTTAAGATAATTTTATGTGTGTTTGCTTGATGTATTAATGAGTTATGTTTTGATATGACTTTTATCATGAATTTTATGCATGAGTATTGTATGTTTTCAGCTCTTAGCTCCCTATAGCAAGGAATTTAGCATAGTAGCTCTTCCTAGGCCTAGAAATGAGTTTAATTGAGCCAGCTAGTATGTTTTTAAGTTTTAGCTTCTTATGGTAGGATCTGAGCACACTAGCTTTACCTTGGGCTAGAGTTGAGCTTAGTTGACCTAGTCAACATGCTTTGATGCCATGTTTGATGAGAAATGATTTTTCATGCTAAAAGTTATATTTCAGTTACATGATGCATATAAATCACATGCTTACACTACATACATTGCATTTTCTCATAACATTGTTGCATGTATTAATAAGGTTGAAATTTGCTATTGAAATTCTCTCTAAAATCTCACCCATGTTCCTCCCACTAAGCATTTCAAGTTCTCTAAGTAAGGGAAAAGAAATTAAGAAGAGCTAGGCATGAAAGAAATTATGTAAATAGGATTTTGTTATGTATATATGCTTAATATATATGGTAGATCCAAGTGGATAGTAAACATGTATGAAGGATGAACTCTTATGTATATGACAAGGTTTTATAATAGAAACATGTGTATGAGCTTGTAAACATGATTATGAGCCATTTTGATGCATGATACGGCCATTAGTTCACATTCTTGTATATATGATGCACTATGACCCATGGGTACACTTGGGTGTCAAATGGTTAAATTTTGATGTGAGCTTTATTCTAGGTAATGGACTTTATGAAATTGATGTTTTTGAATGATTAAAACTTGCTCAAAGTGAGAGAACGCAAATTATAAGCCAATTGGACCAATTTAAAACCAAATTTTGGTCTAAATAAGTCATAAATTACACCTCTATCCTTAATAGTCCAAATGACTTAATTTGAAGCTAAAATTTGACATGCAATTAGAGAATTTATAGAACTTTCTAATAAACAAGAATGGAAATTTTTAGAGTTATACAGAATATTTTACAAATTTCTAAAGTTGGCAAAATTATGCAATTTTTAGCAGTCATTGTCCTTAACATGAAGGATAATAGATATAGGTCTTATGGTCCAACACTGCTCATTCTAGGTATACCTTTATGAAAGAGAGCTAAGACAATCATAAATGTTCATAAGGGCATTCTTTCTATGGAATTTGCTAACAATGTGATACACTTTAATATCTTTGATGTCATGAAGTACCCATGTGATGATCATCTATTCTTAATGTGAGTTTGATTAACATGCTAGTTGATGATACTAGTACTGAATTACGGGATAACATGTTGACTTATTCTTGTGATATTGCTAAGTTTGATGATCCCTTAAGATGTATGTGTGATGGTTCTCGTGTATGTACTGGATGTAGAAAGATTGATGATTTTCTAAGTTATAGTGATAGTATTGACTTTAAAGAACATATTAGATGTATTGAACTAGCTAATTCTATTGCATACAGAACTTCTAATGATTACATTGTTCTTATTGACTTTTCTAGTTCTAATGAGACTATGCATGTTGATATTGGTTGTTCTGATAGCCATGGTAGTAGCTTTTCTGCTTGTTGTAGTGTAGCTAGTGTTGACATTCATGTGACAAATGATTCTATTGATTCTTCACATGCTATTGATGCTTTCTATGCTGGGCAAGATTCTTTTGTGTTCTTGTGAGTTACCTAAGCAGGTGTATAGCATGGAGGAGATAGTGATTAATAAGCTTATATCTCTATTGAGGAAGCTCCTACCTTAGAGCTTAAGCCACTTCCAAATATGCTGAAATATGTCTACCTTAAAAAAAGAGATAAGCTTCCTATCACTATAGTGATTGATATTGCCCAGGATAAGGAGATGAGACATCTGGAGGTTTTGCGAAAGTGGAGGCAAGCAATAAGATAGACCTTGGCAGATATACAAGGCATTAGCCCCAAGACTTGCATGCATCAAATTTTGTTAGAGGATGGGGCTAAATCGGTTTTTCTTAAAAAAACAAGGATTACTGTAATACTCGTTTGTTCTAAAAGTCCTAAAACTAAGGAGATTACAAAAGGAAGTCTCTTAAATTGAATAATTAGAGGCCAAATAAAATAAAGTTGTAACCAAAAATAGAGTTTAAAGAAGCAAAGGCTAAGAACGCCATGACACAAGTTTTTGACTTGTGGCACAACATGAGAGAATTGGGTTCTAAGGGTTCCCAAGAGCAATCTCACCATTGTAATGTTCAGTTTTCATCAAACGATGAAAATGGATACACTGTCAAAGTAAGTCCCCTAAAATAAATTAGTTAAGGTCCTAAAAAATTTAAGTAGCATTCTAGACTCCTAAAAATGAGAATCTCAGGCTCAGACGAAAAGAAAAATGGAGCTAGAATGAAGAAACGAATTTTAACAAAACATTGATGAAACATAATGGCATTTTTGTAATTTTGAGTAAATTTTAGAATTCTCATAGGAGGGCTCTTTAAATGGAAATTTTGAGTTGCCTAGGGTTCTTAGAGGCTTTGAAAACCATGGGAAGCCCCAAGACAGTTAAAACCCCTCCAGTGTACGTTTTCTAATGTCAGTTGACCCGAACTTTGATTGATTTGTTTGAGAAAGTTTTACCTCCGATTTGAGTGATTCCAAAAGCATTTTATAAAATTGGAAACCTAAATTTTATAATGAAAAATATGGTTCTAAAAAAGGAGCTAAAATGAATTAGAAACGAAAATGCTAGGATGAAAGGACAAAATTAGAATTTTTGAAAATTATTCCTTAACCTACATATATATAGCCTCATGCCCCACACTCTCCATCACTTAGCCCATCATGAAAAGTGTTCTAGCATGACTTTAATTCCATGGTGCCATGATGTTGCAATATGCTCTTATATGATGCTTTTGATGTGTGCTTGGGTTTGCTTGAGTGTGGTGAGGCTAAGAACCCTTAGCCATGGTGAGAATGAGCCAAGAACCCTTGAGGTTGGTCGAGACAAAGCAAAGAGTCTCCTAAAAGCAAGATGGGCTCCAAAGAAAACAACAAAAGAGTATGGTTGGATTTCAAGTTTCCTTTGCAAATTTTGAATCTCTTAAAGAATAAGTGAGGCAAGTCCAATACCCACAAGAAATTAGGTGAGGCCAATCTACTTGCTTGGCAAGCTTTTGTATGCTATGTATGACATTTTCAAATGATAAAAATGCTTCTTAAATGTTTGCACATGTCAACATGACCATACATGTATTTATGAGACTTGTTTGCATCCATTATATATGATTGAATGGGAGATGAGCTATTCTTCATTATGTGCAATTAGGAACCATAAAAGAGTAATTAGACTAAATTAGTGTTTAAGGAAGATATGTAGTCTTAAGAGTCATTTCAAAAGCTTAATTGGTTTCCATATATTGTATTGAGGCCAAAGGAAACAAGTCTCACATCATTGTGAGTGTGT
Source organism: Erythrophleum fordii (assembly GCA_032878935.1). Classification (NCBI taxonomy): domain Eukaryota; kingdom Viridiplantae; phylum Streptophyta; class Magnoliopsida; order Fabales; family Fabaceae; genus Erythrophleum; species Erythrophleum fordii. Next base: position 20,224,768 of record JAVQMF010000054.1, on the reverse strand, counting down.
GGCCGAGGAAGGGAATGCATTTCCAAAAGAAAGTGTGCTTATGTGGCAAAGGTAGCTCTCTCCTCTTTCCTTTATGCATGAATGAATGTTTGTCTTGTCTTTCAATGTGTGTATGTGTATTTTAAGCCATGAAAAGTATTCTAACATATGCATATATGAAAAGTATTCTAACATATGCATATATGCCATGGTACCATGATGTGATATTATGTTTTCAAATGATATTTTATATGTTTGCTTGGGTTTGCTTGAGTGTGGTGAAGCCAAGAATCCTTTAACCATGGTGAGGATGAGCCAAGAACCCTTAAGAATAGTTGAGATAAAGCTTAAAGTCTCCCAAGAGTAAAGCTTAGTTCAAGGCCTTTAAGAAAAAAGGTGAGGCAAGTCCAACAACCTTGAAGAGAATGGGAGTGGCTAATCCACTTACTTGACAAGCCTATGTATGCTATGTATGACTTGTTCAAATGCCAAGAATACTTTTTTAATGATCACACTTTCCATTATGCTCATGCATGCATTTTTAAAACTTGAATTGTATTCTTTATGTATGATTGAAAGGGAGATGAGTTATTGGGATTCTTTGAATATCATTCTCTCCTCTCCAATGTCTTAATATGCTAGGTGGACCAAATGAGCAAAGTAAGCCACCAAGTTGGGAGATGAAAGATTAACAATAAAGTGTCTAGTTTTGCTTCCTTTGTAGCTATGTGAATGGCATATGATACAATACTATGATGGAATTGTTGTGTAATTATTTGAACATGTGTAATTACCCAAATATTTGATGTATGTATGAGTTTTGATGCTAAATGAATGATATTGTAGTTTTTGGATATTGGATGGTAATGTAAAGTGTATGCATTCTTGTGTATGGCTTGGGGTGAGAGAGTGAGTTTTTAATTTTCAGGTTTGTAAACCTTTGAGACAAGTTTAGTAGACCATTTTAGTACTTTTCTACATGCTCAAGTGGTCATGGTTGCTTTAGAACCTAAAATGGACAATTTGGACCCCTTATGAGACATAAAAAGTGATCATTTTGCAACTCAATGTCAAAATCTAACCAAATGAACGAATTTGCTCATGAAATTTTGCATGCATATAGATCTCATCCAAAGCTTTTTGTAAAGTTAAAGACTAGATTATTTGGATCTCTGTGGAATTAATTATGATTTTTTAAAATTGATATTTTTTAACTGAACTAATACAGACATTGTTCATTTGGTCAATTGCTTGGGCTGTATCATTCGAGAGTCAAATGATGTCCAATGCTCGTGAAATTTTATAGGCACAAACTAGACATCCATGGCCATTGAGATCACCCCAATTGGACATCAATTTTTGAAGTTAGAGATAGTACCAAGGTGGCAAGATGCCTTTGTTTTGGTCTAGATTTATTTTTATCATAAAGTATACATCTGTAGATTTTGAGAATGGCAAAGTATGCTTGATTTTGATGTTTATAGAACTAGTTATGATTTTTCAAAGTTTATGTCAGAATTCTAGAATTCTACCTGAGGCTGCATCATTGAATTTCATGTTAATCCTTCATTTGCACGAGTTCTAGGCCACTTCTTAAGATGATTTTGAGTTTTAATTATGTAATTAAATATGAAGATAACATGGATAAGTTTATATGGTCTACAGGACATCGAGTGAAAAATTCATACCCGACGTAACGCCACTTTAATTGGATATTTTGAAGGATTTTCTTAAGAATGTGGTGTATTTCTCATAAATGAACCTAGATAAGATATGGGATGAGCTATATGAATATAGTGTTACAAACATGACAGGAGAAGAGCTCGTCACAATGAGACTTGGCCAAAATCCTTAAGGAAGTTCTAGTAGGCTCACTCACCATAACGTCATGTAGGCTTGCTATAGCGAGAGTTAGGAAATTTTGAATAGTATTGCCCACAGGAGAACCTCGCCGTAGTGTGGGGAGTGAGTTGCAGCAATGGTTAGAGAAAATTTCGTTTTGAGTTCCGATAGCGAGTTAAGGCGTAGCATGGGTCCTTTAAGTCGCAAGGCAAGTTTAATATTTTAGTTTTTATGTCCCAATAGCCAATTCAACCGCGACGAAGTTTGTCCAAGTCACAGCCTAGGACCCCAAACCTTTATTTCACCTTCTAGAACATGGTTTTCCCTTATGATGAGAATAGGTAAGGGTTGTAAATAACCATAGGAGGTTTTATGCTTCTAGATACTATTATAGGTGAATTAGAAGGCTGAAATGAGAGGTTACATTCCCTATGAACTTAAACCTTGTAGTTTATATGTATAGTAATGATTAATTATTAAAAGGTTCAAATTTTCTCATAAATTTCATTTTTTGGTGATTAGTATTGACTTTAGATGTTTAAGTATCAATTATTAAGTGTTTACGCATAATTAACATCATTAGTAATTAGGGTCATTACAGCCAAAATGTTGTATATTACATAGATTGGTTGAATGACGGTAAAGGAAATTAAATTGAGCGGGATGCACATGTTGTTTGTTACCTCACAAGTTGTGTGCCTATATTTGGTTAGTTACACTCATAAGCTATGTAATCATGTTTGTATTTGGGTTCCATTAGAGGGTCTTCCCATTAATTATATTTTCAAGCATTTTCCTACACACATGTTCTCCTTTCTTTTTTTATGCAATAAATTAATTTTATGGTTCATAGGAATTTCTATATCTTCCTTAAGTTTTCTTGCATAGATTTTTTTTTTTTTGCTCAAATGATAAATTAATTTAGCACTTAATTCCTTTCACCTTCTTTTAAAGTTCACAAGTATTAACTAGTGCTATGCTTTGGATACACTTTCTTTCTAGTGATGTTTACTTTCATTTTCTTATAAATGTAAATTTTATATATGGTTTTCTCTTTAGTTAGCTTACATTTATTTCCTTATTAAAATAATATTTTTATTTGAATTTATTTTCATTTAAAAAGTTGATCCACTACTTGTCTCATTTCGCAATTATAATGTATAGTATTTGCTCACTAGGTTTTTCAACTCCCTCATTTTACATGTATTAGATAATGGTATCGAGTTTGATCCATTATTCACTATGTAATTTATGCTGTGAGAGCTTGGTGAGCCCAAGACCAGTTTGGAGAAATTAGTTATATGTAATATAAATTATGGCCCTATTAAATCATAGGAAGGATCCTCACTTTGCTAGTAATTTTTTTGACTTGTTATGTTTTAAGATGTTAGCATTTAACTAAGAGCAAAGCTCTCCTAAAATTGCATTAGGTTTGATTGGATTATAAAGTATTATAAAAGTTAGGGATAGTCTAATTTCTAAGGGAAATTTTGCCAAATTTTCAAAAAAAATCAAATATTTGAATGAAAATTTGAATTATTCTAGATATTTGACATGTCTACATTGATGTATGTACTAATTTATAAGCTTGCAAGATTAAGATTAATCTCATGTTCTATGTCAATCACTCCTTAAATTAGGGGTGTAACACATATCTTTAAATAGGAATGTTCCCATCGCCTAAAAATTAACATAGTCATACATCTATCTATATATATATAAATGAATTATGTGTGGCATCTTTTTGTTAGGTGGGCACATGAATTGAGTATATGTTGCTAGTTTTGACAAAAAGCTTGTGTAATATTCGGCTCCTCGAAAATATGAGAAAATGTGAGAAACGTAACGTACAATTTCTCCACAAACGTACGAAATTCACCGAATAAAAAGGGAAATCCCCCAGATTGAGTGATTTGAGGTCCAATAAAATTAGAGTAATATTTTAGACCTCAAATAATGATGAGCCAAAGCCAAAGGTGCCCTGAAACCGGAGCCAAAATAGCCAGACAAATTTTAACGAAAATGCAACGAAATGTAATGGTGTTTCGTAATTTCAGGTAATTTTTAGAATACTTACAAAAGGACTTTTTAAATAAAAAATTTGAGTTCTCTAGGGTTCTCAGAGGCCCTAAAAATCATGAAAAGTCCCAAGACAATTAAAGCGCCTCCGGTAGATGTTTTCCAACAGTAGTGAGCCCAAACTTTGATAGATTCATTCGAGAAGGTTTTAGCTCCAAATTAAGTGATTCCAAAGTGATTTTATAAGATTGAGAATATAAATTTTATGATGAAAAAGATGGTTCTCAAAAAGGAGTTAAAACGAACTAGAAACAAAAAAACCAAAAAAGAAAACCAAAATTAGAATTTTTCAAACTGAAGGTTCAAGAAGCACCTCTATAAAAACGTCCCCACTTCTGCCCCACTCTTTATGACCAAATTTTTAGGGCTAAGACAGAACCAAGGGCAGATGAGAATGGTGCACAAGATGGAGGGAAGAAGGAAGAGAGAAATTTGGCAAAAAGTGTAAGAATTTCATAGTTTTTCATGCTTTCTCCTTCACCAATCTTCTTTTCCTCTTCCTCCTCTTTCTTTCTATGGATTTATTAAAGTATTTAGGTCTGTTTTGGGCTCAAACCAGAGGGAGAAGTTTCAAAATTGAGGAGGAGAGCCAAAGGAAAAGGAAGAGCATTCAAGAAAAGCTTGAATTTAAGGTAAAAATCCTTAGTTCCATGCCTCTTTTTCCTTGTTTCTCTTCTTGTGCATTTCGTCCTACATATGGCCAACCAAGGGGAGAGTTTTTTTGGACATAACCAAAATGAATCTTAAGAATTAAGGTGTGGAAATTAAGAATATGCAAAGAGAACAAAGTAAGAACCATGAAATTACAAGATAAAAAAGTTAGGATTTTATGTGTTCCCTTAAAATTCTGTTTTGATATAAGAATTCCAAGACCTAAATGAATTTTTATATGAGCTTTAGAGATCTCTACGAAGCTTCCCACATGCATCTCTTATCAAGAAAACAAAACAAGCTCCTTTTCCCCTTTAGTTTTATCACCTCGGCCTAGAGTAGAACAAGAGCATAGGGATAGTTTTAATTTGTTCCAAACTTGTTTTTGAGTCATATATGTTGAAAAAATTTTAGAAGCCATAGATAGTGTGATGGTATCATAGGTTCCATATTATGCCTTAAAGAAGTAACACCTAGTTAGGCTCTATGAAATGAATGTGTGATGGCTCCAAGAGACTTCAATGGAGTCAAGAACCTTAAATGGATTGGAAGAATGGAACAAAGATGATGTTTTCCTAAGGTTGTTTCATTAGGTACATTATGGAACCATAAATGAACCTTAGAAGTAAGTTAGCTTTCCTAATGAGTGTGTGGCTTTATAAATTGTTCCAAGAGTGTAATTGGCTTCCATATGATGTGTTTAGACCAAAGGAACCAAGTTCCACCTTCTTGTGAGTGTGTGGCGGTGGGAGAGGATCCAAGTTCAAGGAAGAAAGTATGCAACTGTGACAAAGGTAGCTCTCTCTTCTTTCTCTCATGCATGAGTGGATGTTTACCTTGTCTTGAATGTGTGTATGTATGTTTTGAGCCACGAGAAATGTTTAAGCATGCATCTATATGTTATGGTACCATGATGTTACATTATGTCTTTAAATGATGCTTCATGAACTTGCTTTGGTTTGCTTGAGTGTGGTGAAGCCAAAAACCCTCAGTAATAGTGAGGATGAGCTAAAAACCCTCAAGAATGGTTGAGACAAAGTCAAGAGTCTTCCAAGAGCAAGAGTTAGTTAAAAGCCTTTAAGAAAGTAGTGATGCAAGTCCAAAATCCTAAAAGAGAATGGGTAAGGCTAAACCACTTGCTTGGCAAGTCTATGTATATTTTATATGACTTTTTGGAGAAAGCCATGATGTCCATGCATGCATTTTTAGACTTGGATTTGCATTCTTTATATATGATTAAAAGGGAGAAGAGCTATTGAGATTCCATGAATCTCACCCCCTTTCCCTCTCCTATCTCATATGGCTTAGGTGGAACTCAAGAGCCAAGGAGTGGAGGCCATGAAGCATGAATAGCATTGTTTTGACAATGATGTAGCCTATGTAATCTTAAAGTATGTAGGGATGTCAAAATACTCATGTACATATTATTTTTGAGTTGTAGACCAATGAGCAAATGTAATAACATGTATGAATAATGTATGAACAACTTTTGATGCAAAATCAATGTGAATGGGAAAATTGGATACTCATGGCATGTATTTGCTAATGTATTCTTAGATGTGGGATAGCCAAAATGAAATTTATGATATTTGGGACCACTTGGGAATTTCATAGAAGTTGTATTTATGTTTTTAAACTTGCCCAAGAGGTGCCAAACACATAAGAAAGCCATTTGGACTAAGTTGATGCCTTATAAGAGGCAAAAATGGCCATAATGGTTAGCTATGACAAAATCTATCTAAATGAGCTCTTCTTGGTCTGAAATTTTGCATGCATCTATATCTTGTTGAAAGATTTTTGAAAAAATAAAGTGCGTAATATTTAGAGGTCTATAGAATTTTTGGTGAATTTTTGAAGTTGGCCAAAATTTCACAATTTGCTATTGGTACTATTCATTTGGTCTAAAAATGAATCTTTGTCATTCATAGGGAAGACAATGTCCAATTGGTGTGAAATTGTATAGGAAGAAACTAGATCTTCCCAATGACCTGTGCCAACTAAAACTATCCCATTTGGATGTCTAGAGAGGGAGATATGAATTTTTGAAATTTCTATTTTGTTCTAGGAGCATAGTCAGACCTCTAGCACTGTTCCATCAATTTTCAGGGTTTTAATGTTATTGGATGGATCTAGAACTATTTTTTCCTCTAGTTAACATCTTTATCTTTTCAAATTGGTATAGTTTGCATAATTGAATTTTTGTGGAATTAATTGTGAATTTTCAAAATTTATATCGGTAATTTTAGGTAGTCTGACCTTTGTTCCTTTTCTAATGTCAAACATGGCCCAGATAAGATTTTCATGGCTTAAAATTATTTTTAGTATAAAATCAACATCAAAGCTTTTTAAAAAACTATAGTTTGCTTGATTTTGATTTTTTTATATTTAGTTATGATTTTCCAAAGTTATCTCAGAAATTTGCCACCATGGAACCCAAGACAAAATGTGAGAATTTGTGATTTTTGGGTTTTGGTCCGTGGTTCATGTGAATTTTTCAGATGTTTATGAATTGTATGGATAGAAAACAGTTAGAGAATGTTGTTAGTAAGTTTTTGGGGTCCACGAACTAAAATTTGAATTTTTAACCCAGACGTAACGTAAAAAAATGACATTATTTCATTCCCTTTTTGTGATTTTCTTTGCTTGCACATGAAAGTTACCTTAAATATGGGAATATGGAGTCCAATAAAATATGGCATGACAACTTGTGCATAGCAAATAAAGCCAAACAAGCTTTCTTAAAACTAATATAGTATCTAAAACCAATTTAAATAAAGCTTGCAAGTGTATGCTATTTGGAACTAAGAAATTCAACGAGAAATTAACTAAATCATTTTTATGATACAGTTCTCTCATAGGAAGCATCTATTATGTGATTTTCGTATAGCTTGAAAGTGTATAGTGCTCTTATATGGTTTTCAAATGACTAAGTGTATGCTAATTGGAACTATGTTTAATCCACATATTTTATGATATGGTCCTCTCATAGGAAGCATATCGATTTGTTTATTTAAGAAAGTCAATGAAAAACTAATTGAATCATATTTAAGATTCTGATTCTTTTTTATGCTTATATCTTCTCTAATATGTTATACACATTGAATTCAATTATTATGAACCATGTAATCTTCACATTTACTATTTCTTATAAAATGCATAAGGAACGTAGAACAATGTCTTGCTTATGCTATGATTTGTTGGTTTTTGTAGGAATTAGAAAGCATGGGTGCTCCCAATGTTGAGAATCTCAACACTAATACTAGTGCTAGTAGTAATGCAAAATCATTAGACAAACAATCTACAACAAGCTCTTTTGCATTAACCAATAGGAAGATTGATCCTACTTGGAAGTATTTTACTTCGCCAAAAGAAGGGAAAACTAATATGTATACTTGTCTTTATTGTTTATTGGAATATAGAGGAGGAGGCATAAAAGGAATGAAGCAACATCTTGCAGGAATAACTAGTCAAATAAGCTCTTGTAAAAAAGCTTATTCATGATTTTTGCCATAAAACGCTAAAATCATTCAGACAAATGCAACAAAAGAAGCAGAATAAGGAGCTTAATGAAGACTATGGTGATGAAATTAAAGGTGGAGAAGAAGTTGAAAAAGTTCAACCAACTAAGAAGCAATCACTTACTAAAAGGAAAAGAAGAAGTTGAAGCAGCTAAGATGGTTTTATGATTCTTGCATTCTATTTAATGCAATACAATCTCCTTGATTAAAACCTACTTTGGATGCAAGTGCTACAATGTTTGCCTAGGTTCGAAGGCCCATCTTATTATGAAATAAGGGTTAATTTGTCAAGAGATTACAAGAAAGAGTGTTTGCTATATGTCAAAAGTCATTGGAACAATTGAGCCAAAAGTAGATGCATAATCATGGCTTATGTTTGGAGCAACCAAAAGCAAAGATTTTTTATCAAGTTTTTTACTTTATTGTCCTACAAGTATAACATTTGTGAAAGTTGTTGATGCCTAAGATGTGGTGAAAGATGCAAAGACATTACTTAATTTATTTTCGAAAGTAACTGAATAGGTAAGACCTATTAATGTTGTTCATGCAATGATTGACAATGTACCTAATTATGTAGCAACTAGCAAGTTGATACATGCAAGATATGAGCAATTTATTGGCCACCCTACATGGTTCATTGTTTGGACATGTGGTAGCATGCTACATATGGCAGACCTTGCATCAATAGCTTCAAAGATAATAGTCATTGTATAGTTAGAAGGTTGGAAAGAAATTGTATGTCCAAGAGTGACTCAATTTGATACTACTTTTATTACATTAAAAAGCCCTTTTAATCATAAGTGTGATTTTAAAGTTTTGGCTCTAAATAGGCACTTCACTAGTCATAGGTTAGCAAGGACCACAATAGAAAAAGGTGTTAGTGCTACCATTAAAAAAAAGGAAAAGAAAAGAAAAGAAAATTGGAATGATTGTTTGATCATGGTGAGACTTATGGCTTCCATTATCCAATTTCTAAAAATTGTATACGCACATGAAAAATTCTCTTTGGGTTATGCTTATGAAGGCATGCAAAAGACAAAGAATGCAATAAAGAAAATATTTAACAATAGGAAACAAATGCACAAGCCTCGATGGGATAAGCACTTGAAGCATGATCTTTATGCAACAATTTACTTTTTAAATCCTACTATCTTTTATGATGAAAAATTTTTTGAGAAAAATAAGGTTATGCAAGCACCTTTTGATTTGTTTGATATAAAGCATTTATGGTGACCTATCAAAAGCTAGTCAAGAGATGCAAGTGTACTATGATTGCTAAAAAACTTTTAGTTGAGACAATGCTTAAAATGTGACAAAAACATTTTGACTTAGTAAGCAACAATTTATACTTAAATAGTTATAAATATTTTCTTGTTTTTAATAACTTAAAAGATTAACTATGATTAATCATATAATTGAACATATTTTGTGTAGATCAATGGTGGACATTGTATTGGGGTAGTGCTCCAACTTTGAAAAGTAAGCAACTCACCTTCTTAGCCAAGCATCTTCAAGTTGATTAGAGTTAAAAAATATATATATATACACACATACACACATAAGACAGGAGAGAAATAGAGTAGAAAATCAATGACTAAGAGTTAATGTTTATATTACTTATAGCTTGTGTTTGAAGAACAAGTACATAAATACACTCAATATAATTTTCACTTATTTTTTTAACATAATTGAATCTCTATTTAATATTTTAATGCTTTATTTTAAATTGCAATATGAATTCATTGATGACTTTAACTTTTGAATAGTTGAACAAGAAATACCTCAAACTTGAGAATGAGAATTTTATTTATCAAGGCAATACTATCTTAGTAGTTGGTAAATCATCAACACATATTGAAAGTTAATATTTTCTTTCAATATCTAAAGTTTTTATATAAGTATTATTCTTGTTCTTAATTTTTTTTATTATTTAATTAGGTGATAAATAATAAGGCATTGCAAACCAATCAATTTTAGACCACTTGATGACAATAGTGGTAGTTAATAGTGTAATGCTAAAGTATTGACATTTAATGGATTTTACATCAATGAATATGAATAATTGTTAATTGATCACTTTATTTTATGATTATAAATGTTCTAATAGATATTAATTCATTTGAATTTAAATATATGTCATGTTTGGCTCTCGTTTTATGTATAATCAATAATAAATTCAAAATTTATTAATATTTACCTAATATTATTTATTATATTAAATTTTTAATATATATATAGTTAAAAATATATATTTTATTATCACATATTTAACCCCGATTAAACCAATATATTATAAACTAATATTTTTATTAGTTCAATAACTGTTCCAAATTTAAAAACATTAATCGAAATGCCGGATCATTAGAAAGACCATGACAAGCCCCCTAGCTTACTATGACAAGCAAGCACAGCCCAATGGAATCATCAACACCAGCTCATGCCTCAGTTGGAATCCATAACTATTTGTCGTTACTCCATTAACAAACCAAAAGTTGGTGCCTTCTTTCAACTAGTAATAAAGACGGAAATAATGATTCGAGATAAATAATGATGCTTCAATCAACAATGACCAAAGTTGTTGCTTGACTATTGCAGCTTGCGACTGATGCTTTCAAACGCATAAATAGCTACAGAACATTCAACCTACGATAGCCTCTTCCTCTTTTCCACTTTTGGTGAGTGCTCCTGTGTGGTATTTATTTGGTCACCTTTTGTCTTCCTACTGTTAACAAACTGAGAGAAGGAAGGAACTGGCGGCAACTTCATCTTAAAGGATGAACTTTCAATTGGCAAAGCACGTGGGGAAGTTTCTGACTCAGCTTTGACATCGAGTTCATTGCTAGTTGCCTCTTCTGCACAAGGATCTGACAAAGGTGGCATTGTAAGAGGATGTCCATCTTCAGACAATACGATCCTTGATGAGGAAGCATTAATCCCACCAAGGTGATATATCAGATCTATAGAATTCGTAGTTGACAGCCACCTAACAGTACTTGCCACTTGCGAATAATAGAATGATTTGCCAACCTTCCCATATTTCTTGTAGCATTCATTTTCAAGCAAGTATGCCGATGTTTCCACCTCAATCCTAGAAAAACCAAGATCAGAAAACAGCTTGCGTCTCAATTAATTGTGGCTTCTGGTCTAAAAGGATATAGAAAAAGGACAATCTGTGCAATGTAATATGCAATCCCACTGATAATGGTGACTTGGAACTTGAAAACTTACAGTTTAGCTATGATATGCTATAATTGTGGTATCTTAAAAGTTTAACTTTGGCAAAATAATTATGTGAGCCTGAACAAGCTTTTTCATGTCAAATAAATTGCAAACTTGTTATAGCAAGCAGTTCTTGAGAAGCATCAGGCGCGAGTGCATTTTTTGTGGGGTTCTGGTGGGAACTGGGGGGTTGACACAAGAAAGAATTAAAACAAGCAAGAAGGACACCAATCATACTCCAAGTTGTAAAGCCGTTGCTGAGCCTGCTTTAGAGAATTTTGCAGTTTTTCCCTGCTTGCCCCTCTCATTGCGTCAGATACAGCATTCTTGTCAACTTTGTTTCTCTGTAATTCAAATTAGAGAAGAATGATGCGCAGAGAAGAAAGGAAAAACAAGTTACAAGTTGTGCTGAATTAGTTTAACAGTGCTTATCTAAAAGCATAAGTATACCCAGACAAAAAATGAACTGTCCAGTCTTTCATTCTTTAGATTGGTAACATAACAAGTTCAATTTTAGGAACACCCAATGGATGTAAATTCTAATATTGGCAGGACAAAAGGGGTTGGGGCCATAGAAGGAGGAAAAATATGCATCCTTTTAACTGCAACTATACACGTACAAGATATCAGAAAATCAACCTGTTTATCAGCATTTTCATTTCGATAGAAATTTTCTTCAGCACGTTGCAATAATGCAATTTTTTCTTTCACTCCCAACCTGGATTTGGACGTTGATCTGGCTAGGTTGTTGACAATCTCAGTACCATCTGCCAGTTAAAACTTATCAAATGTGAATGGATAATCAGCTAACTACTCCCCTGCCCCCTTCCCCTCCTCTCACGCCAATAGAAAAAACAGGCAGGGTTCAAAGAAATTTGGTACACCCACCATCTGAATCAGATATATCTTCATCTGATCCACTTGCTTCATCATCACGATTCCAGAATTCAGAAAATTGCTCTTCATCAACTCCACCTGTGGAACTGAAAAATGGAAATTGCATGCATCATTTAAGTAGTCTGATTGATACCATTAAACTGGATTGAATAACATGTACTGTTAGCAGAATATAAAACAGACCAGAAAATCTCAAAGAGCTGTGGTTATCATTCAATGCTACTAATTAAAAATCAGACCATGCAATTAGCAATCGACATAATGGAGGAAATTATTAAATTACTTTGAAGTCCCACCTTTACAGCCAAATCAGATATTCTGCTTTTAAACGGGCTTAACTAACCAGTTATCCTCTGCCTATTCAGCCTATCGTTATCATCATCATAAATTACTGTATCACACAATCCAGCAGGACTGTCTATGAATCTATACTACTTTTTTGTTTTTCAACTTTGGTCCCCATTCAAGGGAACAAGAGGATTTAAGCACATAAACAATAAACACCTGGTGATAAAGACTCGAGAGGAACCATTTTTCTGGTGTAAAGAACTGGCAGTTGTTAGATCCTCCAAACATCTGGCAATTAAGTTTGGATGTCTGCAGGCATCACATGATTTTCCACATAGTGATGCAGTCACCTGCTTTGAACAGAGACAGAATCTCAATTTGAGTCAATATGAAACATCATATAAAGCCATATTACCTACAGCCATATATATATATATATATATATATTTTATTACCTGCTCCCCAAAACTCTCAAGAATCTTTTTCCTTCGGCATCCAGATCCTTCACAGTATTCAACCATCTGCATGATTGCATTTAAATTCCATAACTTAAATGACATGAATTTGATCAAAAAGTATTCAGGGATTTTGATGTCACCTGATTAAAGTCAGCAAGGGACCTTTTGGATGATTCTTCTTGTGAGCTTGATGACTGTAACTTCTTGCTTCCAGAATTGCTTAATATAAATTCCTGCCACATAGATCATATTTTAAAAAATCATGTCAAACATGAACATTCAGACAATTTGAATGCAAACAATGATGATGACTTTGAGGTAAATGAGCCAACCATTCTTCTGCGATCATCAACTCCATAGTATAGCAAACTTGTAGAGGGCAACTGATCACGACCTGCTCTGCCTGACTCTTGATAGAATGCTTCCATTGACTTCGGAATATTAAAGTGGCATACAATTCTGACATCCTTTCTGTCAATGCCCTGGTGAATATCATAACAAACCATTACTAGAAAATTGTACGAACATAAAAAATATTTATAATATTATTTCAGATATAAGTTTTAGAGTCAAATTACTGGAAAATGGCTTACCATTCTGAATGAACACCAAAAGCTCAGTAATTGTGTTCGCAACAGTACAGCTCCATGCAGAAGATGGGAAGAAAATAAATGAATAAATCACAATCTCAAATAAACAGGTCTGCACCTTCATGATAAAATTAGAAAATGTTGTGTGGAGTGATATAATAAAGTACAAATATACTTAAACTCCCGTGATAAAATGATTGAGGTCAGTGTTCATTTTGCCACCCTCTGGTTTGATTTGTGTCACTCTGCCCCCATTGTTCTAACTCTGAAGTAACTGACTCCCTTAGTAGTAACCACAGGTGGCAAATGGTTGGGCTTGGGTAGGGTCAACTGATCAAGTATGACATATACACTATTTATGACCTACTCTAAATTTTTTATTGGTTATCAAATTACCCATAACCCTTTTATATTAGGGTTAGATCCAACCCACCCTTTAACCTACTTATATGTTTGTAATATTGTTTACCGTCAATCTTTTAATCATTTTGTTATGTGAGATTAGTATATGTTGGCATTAATAATTAGTTAGTTAGTAATCTGTTAGTTTGTTAATATTGTTAGTAAGGCCCAATTGTACCTCTATTAGTATAAATAGAAGGATGTACAAGTGTAATGGTGTGATGGAATTGAACAGTATTGTGTTTCCAATTCCCCTGTATCGATTGGTACTAGAGCACAATCTAATACCATGACAAGAATACATGATGTCTTCCAGAAGATGCAAATTGACATTATCAAACGTCGAAAATGCATGGCACAAAGGGAGGAATTAATGAAGAAGATGGTAGCAAGCGTTTCCGAACTAGAGGTGAAGTATAGGAGTCGAAAATAGACCACCCCTTATCAAGACCTTCTGCCAATGAAAATTCAAGAGGAAGATCTTCTAATCATGACAGTCCAAGAAGAAGAATACTGAACCGAAGTTAAGTCCAATACCAAAGGAGAGGACGGTTCCCAGAAATTACAGAATCAAGAAACTGACCAAAAAATGCAAGAAGAGGAAGATGACTCGAGACGACAAAGAAGATGACTGTGAAAAAGTCAAGGATAATGAAGGCAACAATGAACAAGAATTTCCCAGCAAACTCCATGATGTGTTGATCAAAGGGTATACGGAAGAGAAGGATTTGGCAGTTGAAGAAGAACACCACGACTATTTCCATGACTATTCAGAAGCTAATAAAAGTAACTAAAATTGCCAACACGAAGCTTCATAGCCTCTTAAGTTGCGATTCAGCTATGGTTAGGCACAAATCAAGTCCACCAGGGTTTCCAATTATTGCCAATGTCATCATCGATTCTGAAGATGATGTCCCCTACGCTCACAGAGGTGTTCCTGGCAAAAGAAGCACCATCAACACCAACTTTTACAACTGAGCCGATTCCAACTTTTTAACGTTGACTTATCTTGAAACTTCAAAGTCTTCAACAAATCATGAGTGGGTCAAGAGGGAAATCATATTCAAACTAGTTCACAATGGGTTGTTCAAAGCAGGGGTTGATCCAAACAATGGGTTTAGTTTATTCCCTGCCTCTTCCTTTGCTTATTGTGACCGAATGGGAAGGTACCACCACGCCATAATCAGCAAAAATGGTGAGATGATTCTCTTTGATGGCGCCACTGAAAGCCCTCCGATACTTCTTCCAAGTGGAATCCGTCCTCTTTCTTCATGGAGTATTTCCGTAGCCCATCATCTTCCCTCAGGGATTACAAATTCAAGGGTTTGCATAGAAGCATCCTCTAATATCATTCCTTTTGCTGCCTCTTTTGCCTACTTTGTGTTCATCAGAGCACCATTTTTGCCGCTTAACCTCATGATGGCTACACAAGTGGAGAAGATAATAGGGCAAGTGTTATGAATATTCATGCACTTCCAAGTGTGGTACAAGTTTCTTCATACAAGCAAGCAAGGCATGGTAATAAAGGGCCTATTTGACTCTATTTTTGTTTTAATGTTTTCAAAACAAATGTTTTTTAGAACAAATTTTGATAATAAAAAAATTAAAAAATCTATTTGAATCATTATTTTGAAAAATAACTGTTTTTCATTTTTTTCTTGATTCTGCAAAACAAAAGTTACAAAACATCTAAAAAATGTTTTGATTTTTCTGTTTCCGAAAACAAAATTCTACTTTTTTGTTTTACAAAATATTTTATTAAAAACACATTATCAAACAAGTTTTTTTTTTGTTCTTAAAAACAAAAAACTGTTCTGAAAACAAGAAATCAAACACACCCAAAGTTGCTGCTTGTCAAAAACAAAGTGAAGATCCCTATGGCATGTTTGCAGCTAGTCAAATAGATGTGCTCAATTACTTTAGTTCTGGCCCAGAAGAATCTATGGGCCTTCTACAACATAGAGGTAGGCCTTGGGCATTTTGGACAGCTACAAGTGAATTTATACTCAAAAGGCCCAATACAAATGGCCACCAACAAACTGGGCAATTAGGCTAGGAGTTCTATAGCTAGGGGAAGATTTACCATGAAAAGAGGGCCCAATCAAATTTCCAACGAATTAACTGCGTTAGAAGGCCCGCATTATAAAACTAGGTAACTGGCCCAAGGATTCTACAAATTGGAAATTCCTTTTAACTATTGCATAATCATGCCTATCAGCAATTGGGCATCACATAATTCTTCAATTCTTGATTTTGTATTGATCCTTAATGACAAGGATATCTTTTAGGGGAAGAGTAATTCTTACGTGGGATTAGTATTTGTTGGCATTAATAATTAGTTAGTAATTTGTTAGTTTGTTAATATTGTTAAAAAGGCCCAATTGTATCTCTATTAGTATAAATAAGAGGATATACAAGTGTAATGGTGTGATTGAATTGAATAGTACTGTGTTTCCAATTTCCCTATAGCACATTTATGTTGCATTTGGATTGTGTAATTTTGAATTCCATAAACTTCAAAATTCTTTATGCATGTATACATATGTTATACCCATGCAAGGGTGGGTGGGTGTTTTTTTTAGGGGGGGTGTTTTGGGAGCATAGGTGAGAGAAGCAAATAATCATAAATATTTAATATATATCTTCCTTGATTTTCGCATTAATGATAGGTGATTATTTCTTTCTCTCACCAGTCACCTAAGATCCGTCCTCTTACTTGATACATTCTTTATATATATATATATATATATATATATGTACAATTTGGCACCATATGGTTTCGCCTGATTCCCCTTTGATAACCTACAGTTTAAAAATTCACAATTGAGTGGAATGACATTTAAACTGTTTGTAAATTTGTAACTTATAGTATCATTTCATTAATTCTTGACAGAAAATAGCACAAGCACAGCACGTGGTCTGGAAATTCTCCCAATTTACCAAAATTTCATCCCTAAAATGCCTCATGTTGACAAATTTGATCTTTAGATAACCTAATCCCTAAACTCTATGAACTAAATCAGATATTTCGTGGGAAAATTAGGCATTTGAACAAAATTAGGAGCAACATTAGGAATTTTGTTTAGGGGCAAAATTTGGGAAAAATATCATGTTGTATGTGTCAAATTTGAAATTATGATTGGCCAAGAGCAAAATTTTGGTCTTTGCTATATAGGAAATTAGGTATTTTATAAGGAAATTAGGAATTTAGGACAGAATTGAGGATTAAATTAAGGACTCTATTTGAGGGGGGCGAAATTTGGGGATATTATATTGTGTATGCTGAATTTAGGATTCCAATTGACCAAGGGAGGAATTTTCATCTTCAATACATAGAAAATTAGGAATTTTTTAAGGAAATTAAAATTTTTAGGCAAAATAAGGGATTTTATTTATGGACAAAATTTAGAGGATATTATATTATGTGTATCTAATTTGGAATTCCAACTAGTCAAAGGAGAAATTTCAATCTTCAATGCATAGAAAATTAGAAATTTAGGACAAATTTCGATGGATTCCATCGAGAAGTTAACAGAATGATACCACAGGTACCAATATGCTCAAAATTTAAATCTTAGAATACTTCATTACAAACTTTCAAACCATATATGTCTAGATATGTGTGCGCGCACACATGCACATGTGCACATGAAGCACACGTGTGTGTATATATATATGTATATATCTATATGTATTTTTATACATGCGGACGTGTGTATAAATATTTATATGTCTATACATGGGCAAATGGCATGCGCACGCACATATCTGTGTGCATATTGTCTCTTATTTTAATTTTTATCAATACATTTTAATATTTTGTTAAGTTATAAAATTATATTTTATGAACATAAGGATTATCTTAAAAATAAAGAATGAATGCATATGTAAATAAAGAATGACGAAATGACAAATGGGTTAATAGTTAACTATGGGTTGACTTGCTTAAATTCATAATTATTGAATGGTTGCTTAATGACCCACCCCAAATTAACAACTCTAAAGGTAAGGTTTAGTAAGATTAAAGTGGTTATATAGTTATGGATTATGTTGGTATTTGGCATCCTAGTTAGTTAGATCAGATCTTAGAGATTAGACCTATGTGCATCAAATCTAGAGCCTTTTCCATTTTTCCTATTTTAGAGAGCCAATATTCTCCAACGGCTACTTTCTAGTTTAGAGAGTCAAATATTCCTTTCATGTTGTTTTTATTTTTTTGTCCATCGTACATTTATTAGGCTATCCGTTGCTCATTTATTTCAGCTTTTAGTGCAGGATTCTTTCCTTTTTGGAGCGTCTAGACTATGGTAGGGCTCCTCTATTTATTTGGTCACTCTCTTCATGTTTTAAAGAGAGTTAAATCAATGAAAAACCAGTATTTTTCACATGGTATCAAAGCCTTTTTGGCCTAACAGATTCCATGCCAAAATACGGTCCACAATCCTCCTTTAAACCTCCTGAAGCTACAACTAAAATGGCACCCCATTCAATTCAAGCGATGAATGAAACAGCTTCACTTTGTATCATTGGACATAAATTAAATGGGTACAATTACCCATTATGGAGTAAGTCAGTGATGGTCTACATTTGTGGCCAGGGAAAAGAAGAATACTTGACTGGAGAAACCACGCAGCCGGCTGAGGATGATCCAAAATTCAAAACATGGAAGGCTGAAAATCATCAAGTGATGGCGTGGCTGATCAATTCCATAGAGACCAACATCAGCGAAAATTACATGTTCCATTAAAGTACCCATGAAATATGGGAAGCAACTTGTGAGGCATTGTCTACCCAAGAAAGTGCGGCTGAGATGTTTGACATAAAGTGCACTATCCATTAGTTGAAGCAAGATGACATGCTTGTGAACCAATACCTCAACATCCTCTCAAAATATTGACAACAACTTGACCAACTTGAAAGCTACTTAGAGTTGCACGGCTGATGCAACAACTCCAAGAAGATTGTTGAGAAGAGAGGCATATATAACTTCCTAAAAGGCCTTAACAACAATCTCAATGATGTAAGAGCAAGAATCCTAGCCTTTGAACCTTTACCTACACTAAAGGAAGTTTTTTCTAAAGTTAGGTGAGAAGAAAGCTGGAGAACGGTAATGCAAGGCAACAATCACACTTCCTTGCCTCATGACGCTGCTAGTCTCACAACCCATGGTGTTTCCAGTAGCAACAGCACTGTGTTCAACCAAGGAAACAGTAGCAGTGGAAAAAAACCTGACAGTGCACGGTGCACGGTGCTACCACTGTCACAAGAGTGGACACACTAAAGAAAATTGTTTGAAAATACACAGAGAGCCTTCAAATTGGAAGCCAAGGACCTAGACAAAAGGCTACACATTAAAAACAACGGAGCAAACTGAGGCTAAACCAAACTTACTCTCACATGAACAACTTGAACTGCTCTACACATTATCTGGGCAGCAAAATGTGTCTTCAAATGACACTTCAAAGGCCAATGTTACGGCTATAAACATAGTCCAATCAGGTAAATTTTCAGTTGCTCTTAATGCACATCTTCTTGAAAATCAATGGGTGGTAGACTCGAGAGTTTCTGATCACATGACGCACAATGCTACCTTATTTGATGGTATAAACTCAAAAACTTCATCCTTAAAAGTTAAAATTGCCAATAGGACTAACACAAGTTACTAGAATTGTGAACATCATTATATCTGAAAATTTAGTTCTAAAAGATGTCTTACTTGTTTCCAAACTTGCTTGTAACCTTCTTTCCATTAGCAAACTTGTTAAAGATAACAACTGTAAAATTAACTTTTATAATGATGGTTCACAACTTGGTATCCAACAAGATGATTGGCAATCCTAAAGAAGTGGATAGTCTTTATCTATTGAGTACTAAAAGTTCAAATAAATGAAGATCCTAACACAAATTCTGATTCTGATGGGACACTTTGGCATGATATACTAGGTCATACCAATTTTCAATATATAGACTAGGTCAAAATGTCTGACAAAAATCCCAAATGTAAGAACTTCATATACTCGCTCTTCTGTTCTTTCCCCAGGCATTACATTACATATTGATAAATAGGTCATTTAAACCAGTAACATGGCCTAAGGTTATGGCTATCAAAAAAAAGATATCCCTCCTTTTCTTCTTTTCCTTCCTTTTTCATCACCCTTTTTGTTTGATTTTTCTTTTTCTTCTTCTTTTCAACAGCCACAAAATTAGATCTTTTTCGTCCATTATTTCAATTTTTTCTTCAAACAAAGGTTGATTCTTTTCTTTTTGTCATTTTAAATTCTTCTTCCTCATCATTATACATTTCAGGTCTCACAAGGCAAGAAGAACAAACAAATACAATCATCATCCTTATACAACAAACTTTTCATCTGTGCATAGGAATGACAAGTACAATATGCATTGCTACTATTTTCAACAAATATGCATGTCTCACGTCAAGAATAACAACAATTTCCCAGTTTCTATTGAATTTTCATGTTTCTCTTAACCTACCATATTCAACCATAATTTTCCTTTTCATATAAATATGCTAGACTTCTCTCTCAAAAAGGGTAAATCATCAGTTTTTGGGGCTAAAAAGGTCAAAGCTATTATGGGTAATCACAAGAAAATTACATAATCATGGTTTTTCTATTAAGGTTCAAATGGGGAGCAATTGACTGATAAATGTCAAGGTTAAGCATGAAAGGCATAAATGTATCAAAGGAATGCCTAAACCATATCTCTAGATCATGTAACACCTAGAATTTCTCCTCAAGAGAATATAAAACAAATTCTAGAGTCCTAGGGAAACATACAAATTAATCAAAATAAAATGTTCATATAAGGCATAAAATCAAATCATGCATGGCTACAATGTGCTCAACAGATTTCAAGAGTAAGGAAGAAATAGTCATTACCAATCAACTTAATCAACAAGTAGCATTGACATTCAATATCCTAACAATCATACTCCATATTGTAACTACTTTTTATCATAGGAAATTGACATTCATAGGAAACAACACAAGAGTAGGAAACTCATTTAATTTTGGAAAGAACTCTCATTGAAAAGCAAAGCTTAAGTTTTCTATTTTTCAAAAATTGAACCAAAATTTTTTTTTTACAATTTTCAAATAATTCCCAAAAAATTAAGGCCCAAAATTTCAAAAAGTTTTGTCTTCCCACCCCCAAACTTTATAGAACTTTGTCTGCAGCATCCACTCCATGCAATTTTACAAACAAGCTATTTAATTTGACATAGAATCATATAATTTGGCTGACAAATGCCAGTACTTAATAAATAAAGAAGAAAAGGGCATTAAGAAAGTTAAATATATAGAGTGCAGCACCAAGAAGCGGGGGCATGATATTTCAATGAGAATGTTGAGTGAATACGTTTCTTAACAGAAAATGACAGATTTATTCATCAAAATCAGTCCGTCTTTCCCATGGAAAGTATTCCTCTTTAATATCAAGAAAGTAAATAAAACACAATTGGATAACAGCAAACTCTAAGGCATTCAAGTGCAAATGCAAGGTCCCAAGTTTTGCAAGTGACTTTGATACACAAATGTTTTTATAAAAATAAAAAAATAAAATATATAGATATGTATTTAAAAAAAAAAAAAAAGAGGAGCAGCTCTGCTTTTACACTCATAGAATCCTACTTCCATAGGAAAAAAAGCTAGGTAACTACATTGATACAAAAATGTTTTCATAAAAATAAAAAAATAAAATATATACATATATATATTAAAAAAAAAAAAAAAAGAGAAGCAGCTCTGCTTTTACACTAATAGAATCCCACTTCCATAGGAAAAAAGCTAGGTAACTACACTGTTAAGAATGAACCTATGTTTTGCATAAGATTTCACCTTAGGTGGATAGATTTAGATATAGACACTTTCTAATTGATGCTCATGCCCACAAAGGGAGTAAGACCAGCAGGCCCAAATTAAGCACAATTGTGATGACTGTCAAAACCTCCTCTTTGTTAGTTGTGAAATGAAATTACGTAATGACTCGAGTTACACCTCCAAAATCATGTCAAATGTAATATTTAGAATTACGTCACTCAGTAAGTGTTATGTACCATGTATATCATAGTCAACCAATTTCGTATTAAGAATATGGCGCAATATCCTACCACTAGGATTATTAATATTCCAATGGGAAAAGCATGCTTAGTGCAAACTTGAAAAAGGAAAACATACCCAAAAGCAATAGTGGCAACAACAACTTGTATCTTAGATGAAATCCAATCATCTAACACAGAAGTTCGCAATGTATTATTCAGCCCTGCATGATAAGCTAAAGAGGCCAGAAGGAAAATAGATATCATATCACTTAGTAGTTGTTATGAGCCAATTTGCAAGGGAAGAGAAAAGAAAAAGGAGTATAATTACCAGCACAGGAAATGCCATTTTGGGATAGATGAGCTGCCAGGTCATCACATGTTGAACGTTCAAGGCAGTAAACAATTGCGCAGACATCTCCCTTAGATTTGAGCATATTAGACAGATCAGTATAAGCATCTTCCAAAAGATCTTTGTATCGAACTGCATCATTATTAAGTTTATTGAGATACATGCACATTAATAAATACTGATATATGTTTAGCATGCACAAAATCCATGTAGGGAGTTGATCTATTATGGTTGTCATATGTGATATAGTACAGCAATGTTTCATGGTTACTAGCATGCTAATAAAGGCATAAGAGTAAGATGGAACATACGACGGAAATAATTTTTAGAAGTACATCACACAAAGCAGGTAACACTGACCTTCATAATATATATTAGGGCGATTAAAAGATGATTTTAGTATTAATGGATTTTGCATGTCCAAGGATTTTACCACATCCTTCTGGACCCTGCAGGGGAAAAGGAAAAATCCAAAAAAAAAAAGGAATTAATACCATAATATGAGTCTCATCCTTCTCTACACCCAAAATAGGGGCCAGAAAGATAGCGATTGTCAGCTATAAGGGTATTACATGAAAAGTGATACAAATTCTGTGTAAATGAACAGATTTGTGCCCATGCTAGCATATAATAATTTTATGATTCAGTGATAATGATGTAATGATACAAAAGGTCCCATATGTCACTAAGATAATTCTTCATCTATACCACCTAAAAGAGAATAAAAATTGAAATAAAAAATCAATACTTGACAAAACTCAATTTGATTGAAGCTGAAGAAAAGTCAAGCAAAGAACCTTACAATTTTCAAGATATTTTAAAAAGACTTAAACAACCTCGAGAAGAAAAGATTACAAAAGAAGACCTTCCACAAGAAATTAACTTATACAGGAAAATACAGCAATTAAAGCAAAAAGATGCAACTCTAGAATTAGATATTTTAATATTAATGGGAACAAAATATATCAATAAAAGTAAAAGGAAAGAAATTTTAGAAGAGACCTCAAAATTACAAGACACAAGAAAATTATTTAAACTTCGTCGGAAGTACAAGTTCACAAATGGTATTCTCAAGTAAATCTAGTAATAGATGATGAATTTTGTGTGTTTATTTCTTCATCTTCAATTTTTTCTATGATGTATATTAAAACTTGTACCTTATCCCTAGTTATTACATTTATTGATTTTATACAGTTGTTGCATGAACACAATCCTGACCCTCCACAGTTCTCATTTTCCTTGTTTTGTGGTTGATGAAAAACAGAACACTCTGTCAATGCTCTCTGTTTTCTTATTTTCTGAATAAAGGAGGAATACAGCTTATAAAGGGGACACTGGCCACGGAGAGAGTCAGCCAATAAGTCCCTATCCCATAATACAAGGAATCAAATCAAATTAAAATGTAAACTTCCTAAACAGAACACATGACAGTATGTCTAACTGTCAAAGAGATAAACCAAGATAAAAGGAAACAAATAACAAACTTAAAGATAATCACATAAGCAACAACAATGTGACTATCAACACTCCCCCTCAAACTAGAGAGTAGTTGTTGAGCATACCCAAGTTGGTGCTTAATTCTTCAAACTTGACCCTTGACAATGCTTTGGTTAACACATCTGCTACCTGTGAACCTAAGGAGACATAGCTCAAATCAATTAGCCCTGATTCAATCCTCTCTTTGATGAAGTGCCTATCAACTTCAAGATGTTTTGTCCTATCATGATGGATAGGATTCTTGATAGCTACCATATTATCACAAAACAACTTTAATGGCAGGTTAATTCTAATATGTAGTTCCTTTAGTAGCCTTACTATCCACATTCCTTCACGTATGCTGAGAGCCAGTGCATGGAACTCCACCTTTGCACTAATTCTTGCAAACACTGGTTGTTTCTTACTTATTCAAGTTACAAAATTCCCACAGAAAAATGTGCAATATCCAGTAATAGACCTCCTATCAACCACTAGTCTAGTCCAATTTGTATCAAAATAAACTTCCACACCTCTATTATCTCCCTCCTCGAAGAACAGAGCCTTACCAAGAATCACCTTGAGATACCTTAAGATTCTATACACCGCTTCTAAGTGCTCCTCATTCAATTTGTTCATAAATTGACTTACAACACTAACTAAAAAGCTAATGTCGACAAATATGAGTTGAATAGATCAACTTCCCCACAAGTCTTTGGTATCCCCTAGCGTCAACTAATGAACTATATTGTTTGAGACCCACTTGTAATAGGCTTTTATAGGGGTATCTGTAGGCTTACACCCCAAATACCTATTTCTTCAAGCAAGTTCAAAGGGTATTTCCTTTGACAGATAAATATACCTACCTTGGTTCATGCTATCTCCATACCAAGGTAGTATCTAAGGTTACCAAGGTTTTTAACTTCGAACTCATGAGCTAAAAACTACTTCAATTTTTCTATTTCCTCCCTATAATCACTGGTAATCATAATGTCATCCACATAAACTATCAAAATAACTATCTTCCCACTAGGATTTGCTTTAACAAAGTTGGGTCAGTTCAACACTGATTGTGTCCTTAAGTTTTGATGGCTATAGTGAATCTCTCAAGCCAGGCCTTTGGTAATTGCTTGAGTCTATATAGAGACTTATGGAGTCTACACACCCATTTTGAATTTTCCTCAAGTTTTACAGATGAAGGGATTTCCAGGTAGACTTCTTCCTCGAGATCTCTATTCAAAAATGCATTTTTCAAGTTTAATTGATGAGGAGGCCAATCTAAGGGCCCGTTTGGTACACAAAATGAAAAGAAATGAAATAAAAAATAAAATGAAAAAAGTGATTTTGAGGATGAAAAATGACCCTTATACCTCTACTTTAAAAAGGTAATAAGGAGGAATAGAAATTATTGAGTAATAATTATAAGAGCATAATAGATAGTGCACAAAAAATTTTCCTTCCAAACACCAAACGAGCCATAAATTGGCTGTAAAGGACAATAACACTTTAATTGTGTTGAATTTGAACACTAGAACAAATGTTTCTTGGTAGTCAATCCCGTGGATTTGAATAAACCCCTTGGCCACAAGTCTAGCTTTGTGGTAGTTAATACTACCATCTCGATTGTATTTTAGTGTAAAATCCATTTGCATCCCACCAATGTCTTCCCAGAATCTCAAGTCCTATTCTTTTCAAAGGAATCTAACTCTTCTTGAGTGGCACATCTCCACTTCTTTTTCTTTGCTGCCTCATAGGCATTGTTGGGAAGTTTTTTAAGAGTAACATCGTTCACAAAAACCTGCAACTCAGATAACAAATTGTCATATAAAACAAAATTACTAATCGCATGCTTTGTACAACTTCTTACCCCCTTTCTCAAGACAATGAGCACCTCCAACTCCTCTTGTGATTCTAAACTTGAAGTAAGTGGTTTGACTTTGCCTAGCACATGTGCTATTATCAACTTCTTGAACTTCTACTCAAGTGTGCTATTCTGTCAACTGAGTCTACTTCCTCCTAGTATAGTGTTAGCAATCAGTTTTTATTTCTTAAATTTATTTCCTTATAGTTAATTATTGTAATTATATTAGAACGTTGACCTTAGGAATTAATTTCCTAATTGTTAGCGATTTTATAGGATTTTATTTCTAATTTATTTTGTTTCTTAGAATAGTTTTTCTTTCCTAAAATAGCTTCATTCTTTCTGTATAAATACCTTTGTATTTTAATCAAGTAATACACACAAGAATTTCTCAATTTGTGCCTTGGTATCAGAGCTCTAGAGTTCCTAGGACGTCTACCCTTTTTTTTCAGGCCTTCCTTGCTGTTTGTCTTTTAACAAAACTTTCCATCTTATTGTCTCTCTGTGTTTCATGCATACCCACTCAACCCTACCACCACCACAGCCCTCAAACCACGTTGACCGATGTTTTTCTCGGTGACCAAATCCTGTTTGGTCTTCCCACGCACCGCTACAAGTTTTTTGGAGCACCTCTCACGAGCGGACACATACAGGTGCATGAACCTCCTTTCCGACCACAACTTCTTCCAGATCTGGTCCCCTCACCTTGTCTCTTTCTTTCACTTGTGTTCTAGACCATGTCTAAGTCTACTGTCACTAGCTACCCTTCTGATTTAGCCGTGGGCAACACCTCTAGTCCTATGGAGTTACAACACATTCCTGTGACATAACGATTGAACGGCAAGAATTATTTAAAGTGGTCTCAATTGGTTCGCACCTTTCTGAAGGGCCGAGGCATGCTTAGCCATTTGCTTGGTACCGATCTGAAACTTGATGATCCCAAATTTGCTGCTTAAGATGAAGAAAACTCTATGATCATGACTTGGTTACTTTTTTCCATGTCCCCTGACATTAGTGATACCTGTATGTTTCTCTGCATTCAGTTCAAGAAATATGGGAAGCTATTCGGCAAACTTATTCCAAAGTTCGAGACGCAGCACAAATTTATGATATTAAGATGAAAATTACCCATACCAAACAAGGGTTCTTGTCGGTCACTGCATATTCTAATCTCTTGAAAAGTCTTTGGCAAGAATTGGATCACTACCAATGTATTCATATGAGATGTAGTGATGACGCTATTATTCTTAAGTGTCTTATGGAGAAAGACAGGATTTATGAATTCCTTACTAGTCTCAATGTTGACTTCGATGCTTTTTGTGTTTAAATACTAGGACGAGAGGAGTTACTATCCTTGAATGAGGCTATTGCTCTTGTCTTGGCTGAGAAAGGTAGACGGAGTGTTATGCTTGATACCCCACCATTGGAGAGTTTTGCTCTAGTCTCCAAGCATTTTGGGCCATGTTCTGATGCAGCAAAAGGATAATCTAAACACCCTCAACAATCTAATAAAGACACCTTATGGTGCACCTATTGCAAGAAGCCTCGCCACACTAAGGAGAAGTGCTGGAAACTACATGGTAAGCCTCCACACATGAAGAAGGGACCTAACCAAGCTCATATGGCGACCACCGGTTCCAACAGTGAGGATACCTCTTCTGTGGCTAATTTCAATAAGGAGAAGATTGAGAAGTTACGAGGTCTTTTGGGAACCTTGGAAGAAAGCTCTCCATCTACCACAGGTACTTGTTCTTTGGTTTTCTTAGGTATTTCCTCTCACTCTTCATCTGCCTATAATTTCGTCTTTAATGTCTCAAATAAGGTTTCTTCTGCCTCTTGGGTCATTGACTCTAAGGCCACTGACCATATGACTCATTCTTCTCAGTATTTTCTTTCATGTACTCCTTGCCCTAGTAATCGAAAAATCACTACAGCAGATGGATCACTACTATGGCTAGTTAGGGATATGTGTTTAAATGCTAATATCGTGCTTAAGAATATTCTCTATATTCCAAAACTTTGCACCAATCTTATTTTTATCTATAAACTTGCAACTGATTCTCATTGCAGTATGATTTTTTATCCTTCTCATTGTGTATTTCAAGAACAGGGCACGAAGAAGATGATTGGACTTGCTAAGAAGAAGGACGGGTTGTATCATCTTGCAAAAAATAATAGATGCAATAGAGTCCAAAGTTTGTTACCTATGTCTTTTCATTCTGAGTCTTTCCAATCCAATAAAGATAAGATTTGGCTTCATCATCTTCGTATTGGACATCCATCATTTAATATTATCAAAATTCTGTTTCCTACTTTGTTCAAGGGATTAGAAATTAAAACTTTAGATTGTGAGACTTGTGAACTTGCTAAACATAAACTTGCTTCTTTTCCAATCAGTAATAAAAGAACTTCTTTTCCCTTTAGTTTAATTCATAGTGATATTTGGGGCCCAACCCCGATTTCTAATATTTCTGGGGCTCGATAATTTATTTCATTTATTGATGATTGCACCCAAGTGACTTGAATTTATTTGTTGAAACAAAAATCTGATCTGAGCACTATTTCTTATTTTTTATCATATGATTCAAACTCAATTTGGAATAGGAATACAAAGGTTTCAATCTGATAATGCAAAGGATTTTTTTAATCAATTTCTCTCTAACTTTTTTTTATGAAAAAGGAATAATACATGAATCCTCTTGCATTCATACACCTCAACAAAATGGGGTGGCTGAACAAAAAAACGATCATCTTTTGGCCTGTACTAGGGCTCTATTTCCAAAAAATGTTCCAAAACAATATTGGGGGGAGGCAATTTTAACTACTACTCATATTATTAATCGACTTCCCACTTAAGTGCTTGATTTCAAAAGTCCCATGCAAGTTTTCACACAGTTTTTTCCAAGTTTCAATACATCTAACAACCTTGTACCTAAAATATTTAGATGTCCTGCATTTGTTCATGTGCATTCTCACCATAGAACCAAACTTGATCCTCAAGCCCTCAAATGTGTTTTCCTTAGATATTCTTCCACTTAAAAAGGTTATAAATGTTATCATCCTCTTACAAGAAAATTTTGTGTGTCTGCTAATCTCACGTTTGCTAAATCTGATTCTTACTTCCATAGTGAAGGTAACACAGTTGTTGATCCCTCTATCCCGAATAGATCCAAGGACTTATTTCCTTTTGATTTCCTATCATTGCCCACTCATACTCATTATTACCTGAGCCCCAATTATCACTAAACAACCCACCTGAGCCTCTATTGCAGCCAAAACCAACTTCAAACCCTATTCGTCCATTACAAGTATATTATCAAAAGAAGGCATCATCTTCTCTGCCAAAGCCAATCCAATCACCCTCTTCTGCTCCTGACAAAGTTGAGGTGCTCTCTTTATCCACTAATAACTGGTTACAAGATGGAAATCACATAAAAAATAAAGAAAACAAGGAAAACGAAACTGCCCCTGGCTTTCGACAGGCCATGTCCTCTCTTGTAGCTTAGTAATTGCCTACCTCTTTTCCTATTCTCTCCTCCCTCAAATACCAATCTGTCTCACACCCATGCACATTACACTCACTAGACGACAAAGTTAGTTAGTATATCTACCAGCTTAGATTTCCTCTCTTATTTACAATTTCTCCTTACATAAATCTTTCCCCACTTATTATCATGCTTCCACTAGGTCTCTTTGGGCTTCCACTGGGTCGTCTCTTTGGGCTTTCTTCCATGCACTTGACCAACAAAGGGTCCATCATTTCCCTCCCCTTCAACATTCACCTTGTCCTCAAGGTGGAAAATGGGGAATTGTTCTCTGATAACTTTCACATCTTCCTAGGTGTTGTCACATTCTAGCAATCCCACCCATTTTATTAGAATTTGTTGCTATCCCTTGGGTGATACTCGAAACTTCAGTACTGATTCTGGTTGCATTGGCAATTCCATAGCCTCAGAAAGTGATAAAGGAAAGGGTTGCACAGATTCAATAGAATGAACCAATTTTTTTAATTGGGAGACATGAAAAACAAGATGCATGCATGTGGTTTCAAAAAGTTCCAACTTGTAGGCCACTTTCCCCACTCTTTCCAGTACCTTATAGGGGCCATAGAATCTAGGAGACAGCTTCTCGTTCCGTTTCTTTGCCAGTGTCTTTAGTTTGTAAAGCTTAATTCGAAGATAGACCATATCCACCACCTTGAACTCAATGTCCTTACGCCTCTTGTCAGCTTGTTCCTTCATCTTTGATTGTGCTGTCTCAAGATGATTTTTCAATTCAGTAAGAATCAATCTCTCTTAGTTGTTCATTTACTTCCTCCACCCAAGATATATCCTCTTGCCATTTGAACAATGCCAGAGGGTCCCTCCCATATAAAGCTTTGAAAGGAGTGAATCCCGTGGATCTATTAAAAGTTGTGTTGAACCAATATTCAACCCATAGAAGCATTTTGAGCCATAGCTTGGGTCTGTCTCCCACAAAACACCATAGGTAAGTCTCCAAACTTCTATTGATTACCTCCATTTGGCCATCTGTTTCCGAGTGATAGCCCGAGCTATACTTAAGAGTGGTATCTGCAAATGTGAACATTTCCCTCCAAAATTGGCTTATGAAAATCCTGTCTCTATCCAACACTGTGGTCTTAGGAAACCTATGTAGTTTAACCACCTCCTTCACAAAAATTTCAGCCACTTCCTTTACATTGAAGGGATGGGACAGTGGAATGAAGTGACTATATTTTGTGAACCGGTCCACCACAACCATTACGGTATCAAATCTATTCACCTTTGGAAGTCCAACTACAAAATCCATACTGATGTCCTCCCATACTTGTTGGGGAACAGGTAATAGCTGTAACAAACTCGCTAGGATCAAGGCTTCATATTTATTCCGTTGGCAAATATCACATCTTGCCACATAATTCTGGATATCCTTCTTCATCCCCTCCTAATAAACTACCTCCGCCAAACGCTTGTAAGTCTGCAAGTAGCCTAAATGGCCACCTATAGGGGAGTTATGGTACTCCTTTATCAATTCCAATGTTCTGGGTGATTTTTGAGGTATCACCAGCTTGTTGTGATATTTCAGATACCCCTTACTGATGTTGTACCCCCTTGGTGCTTCGGTTCCAATAAGAATTTTCTCCCTAATTTCCTTGAGTTGTTCATCTTTATTTACTTCTATTTCAAATTCTTCTAGCCCCTCATAATGCCAAACAAAAAAAGCCATCATCTCCCTGTTGTTGTCTCTTCTAGACAAAGCATCCACCACCCTATTAGGTGCTCCAATTTTATATTGAATTTCAAACTTGTATCCCATTAGTTTGGAAACCCATTTTTGTTGATTAGGTTCTATCACCCTCTGTTCCAACAAGAATTTAAGAGCCCTTTGGTCTGTCTGTATCACAGATGGTTGTCCTAATAAGTAATGACACCATTTTTTAACAGCCAACACGATAACAATGAGTTCATGTTTATATACTGAGCCTTGCTGCCTTCTTTCTTATAGCCGTTGACTGAAGTAAGCAATAAGTCCTCCTTTTTGCATCAGAACAACACCCACTCCTCTCCCTAAAGCATCGGCCTCTATTTCAAATGGGAGAACAAAGTCTGGCATGGCTAGGACTGGTACCATAGTCATAGCTGTCTTAAGCTCCTCAAAGGCCCTTTGAGTCATCTCCCTCCAACAGAAAAAGTCTTTCTTCAACAAATCAGTGAGGGGAGCTGCAATTTTGCCATAATTCTTGACAAACCTACTATAATAGCCAGTCAATCCCAAAAATCCTCTCAATGCCTGAAGATTCTTAGGGACCGGCCACTTCACCATAGCCTCTATCTTCGCTGGATCGGCTTGTACTCCTTTAGAAATTATATACCCCAGATAATCTAACTTCCTCTACCCAAAAACGCATTTTTTGGATTAATAACGAGCTGATACTAATGTAACACCCCCAAAGCCACTCTTAAGTGCTTCACATGAGAATCCTTATCCTTGCTATATGAAAATGTCATCAAAGAAAACCAAGATGAACTTCCTCAAATATTCCCAAAATATGTCATTCATCAAGGATTGGAAGGTAGATGGGGCATTAGTTAGCCCAACAGGCATCACCGAAAATTCATAGTGCCTATTATGAGTTCTAAAAGCTGTTTTTGGCTTATCTCTTGGCTTGATTCTAATTTGGTGGTACCCTAACTTCAAATCCAACTTAGAAAAAAATATAGCTTCCCCTAATTCATCTAATAGCTCATCTATGGCGGGAATAGGATATCTATCAAAGACTGTTATCTTATTCAAGGCTCGGTAATCTACACGAAATCTCCAACTCTCATCTTTCTTCTTTACTAGGAGCACCAGGCTAGAAAAAGGGCTGGTACTAGATTGTATTATACCTACTTGTGACATCTCTTTCACCAACTTCTCTATTTCTGTCTTCTGAAAATGGCCATAGTGGTAAGGTCTTATGTTGGAAGTTTGATCATTAGGTTTGATAACAATAGCATGATCTTTTGATCTATAGGGAGGTAGAGTGGCTCTTAGCTCACACACTTCAAGGAATTCTTTCAAGATGTTCTGCAACTCTTCTTCAATCACTTGCTGTCCCACTTCCTCATCTACTTCCACAATGCCAAATTCCAGCGAATATCCCTCCTAATTAGCATTGATAGACTGGGAAATGCCTTTGAGAGAAGCCTGTGAAATAGTTAAGGAGGGATCCCCTCTGAGACACATCCACCTTTTTCCCACTTTGACTTTCATGTAGGATTGTTCCCAGTTCACTCTCAATACCCCAAGAGACTCCAACCAAGCTACCCCAAGAACTAAGTCCACATTACTTAAGCTGACTAGGTAGAAAGTTTGGATTATGGTTAATCCCTGTAACCCTAGTTTGATATCTCTGCATTCCCCTTGCATATATAACTTTCTCCCATCGCCAATCGTGATAGAATACTTCTTAGTTCCTTGCACTGACACACCCATCCTCCCCACAAGTTCAACGGAAATAAAATTATCAATCGCCCCACTATCAATCAACACCAAAACCTTCTCCTCAAAAGCCTTGCCCACCAACTTCAACATTCTACTCCTTGTGAACCCCACTACTGTAGTCAAGGACAATTCCATTGATGCTATTTCCTTCTTGGTGTCCTCTATATCTTGTTCCTCCTTCCCCTCTACCTCAACAGACTCCTCCTCCTCCTCTTCATTCAAAATCAACAGCTGAAGTTCTTTATTTTTCCACCTATGGTTTGGGCCAAATTTTCATCACATTTAAAGCATAGTCCCAACTCCCTTCTTCTGTTTATTTCGGATTCTAATAGTTTTCTCCGATTATTACTGCTACCACTACTACTTATTGTGGCTGTTATAGGTATAGTGACTCTATCACCCGTTGTTTTGGTGTCCTCACCACCTTTGCTCTTTGGATTCCTGCTCAAAGGCTCTACTTCCTGAACTCCTAGGGACATCCCCAACACTAATATACTTGGATAAGCTGGGTTTATACCCACTCCATTTGCTAATCACACTAGACTTCACCCTTTTGAATTTTCTCTCTTCCTTGGCTTTTTGAATGACCAGGTTTCTCCCTTTTACATGATATGCGTAATCCATGAGCTGCTTCAGAGATCTTGGTTGCCATAACCTCACCTCCGCTTTAATCTCTTCTGCTAGCCCATTCTTGAATACTCCCATTAACACCTCCTCTGGAACACCAATCAAGGGAGCTGTCACTAGTTCAAACTTCTCTTGGCAATCCTCCACTATGGTCTCTTGCCTCAAGCTTATTAGTCGTTCATACCCATCCCCCATTTGATGACAGTGAAATCTATTCACTACTTCTTTCCTAAACTTTTCCCATGAATGGACCGAGTATCTCATTTCCAACCACTGAAACCAATTCAACGCGTTCCCTTCCATGCTCACCACCACTACATCCATTTTTTGAGTATCTGCTATTCCATTGATACTAAAATACCGTTCAATCTTAAATAACCATCCCAGGGGGTCCTCCCCAGTAAAAACGGGTAACTCTAGTCAACGGTGTCTTCCAGCATCTATCTTCGTTGTCTCCATCAATGTGTTTTGTGTTGCGTTTGCCTATGGATTTATTTCCAGAGCTACTGTCGGCATAGTCTGTGGCGTATTCGCCTCTTAGTTAATAGTCCCTCGCAATGTTCTATAATTGCTCCCCCTCTGATCAAGCTCGCATCTGATGCCCAAATGTAGCTTGAAACTCTCCCCATTGCTCTGTTAACTCCTTTAGCGCTAGACGCACCAAAGTCAACTCCTCCTTCGTTTCTCCATTACTCCATTGCAACTCTCCAACACACTTCTCAATTGCTTCTATTCGCCCATTTATCCTCGTCCCCACCATACCCCAATGAAACCGACTCTGATACCAAAAGTGATGGGACTCAATCACTAGTGTATTGTATTAATGAGAAAACTACAGCTATGGCTCCCCTTGATGAAAGGAGATAGCTGGTTACAAGATAGAAATCACAGAAAGAACAAAGAAAACAAGGAAAACAAAACTACCCCAGGCTTTTGAGAGGCCAGGTCCTCTCCTATAGCTTAGTAACTGCCTACCTCTTTTCCTACTCTCCCCTCCCCCAAATACCACTCTATCTCACACTCACTCACATTACACTCACTAGACAACAAAGTTAGTTAGTATATCTGTCAGCTCAGACTTCTTCTCTTATTTACAATTTCTCCTTGCATAAACCTTTCCCCACTTATTATCATGCTTCCGCTGCGTCTCTTTGGGCTTCCACCAGGTCATCTCTTTGG
The DNA here is from genome assembly GCA_032878935.1 of Erythrophleum fordii. Taxonomy (NCBI): domain Eukaryota; kingdom Viridiplantae; phylum Streptophyta; class Magnoliopsida; order Fabales; family Fabaceae; genus Erythrophleum; species Erythrophleum fordii. Next base: position 20,190,310 of record JAVQMF010000054.1, on the reverse strand, counting down.
GCCTTCTTCCATACACTCGACCAACAAGGGGTCCATCAAGGACACATAATGAGTCACAGCACCATTATCCTTCTTCTCAAGGTCTTATAAATAGTAGAGCCTAGCACATATTTTAGCATTACCAATCCTCTTCCCAAACTCCAAATCCTAAAACAACAACCATCAATATTGAAGTGTGTTGCACAATTTGAATCCTTGGCAAGTTTGCTAACGGACAATAAATTACAAATCGCGAAACAAGTAATAGATCTTTTAAGACTAACTCCTATCATAACTTAAAAACTCTAGTACCTTTGACTTTAACTAGTGAATCATTAACTATTTTAACCATTTGGATGTTAGAGTTTGGTGTAAATTCAACAAGAGAAGCATTACTAGACATGTGGTTAGTAGCTCCAAAATCTATAATCCAAGTGTTGGATTTCTAATTTTTATGAAGCCATCAGCTTATTATCTACTACTGCCATTGCTGTAGTACCTGTAGCGTTTCCTTGCCCATGTGAGTTGACCAATTTTTGAAGGATATCAAGTTACTCTTTATTATACATAAAGGGTTCAAGTGAACCTGGTGTTTTCTCTTCTCCAAACACCATGAGGCGCATTTTTCCCTTTGTTCTCATGACTTCCAATTTGGAGGTTTCCCATGCAATTTCCAAGAAGTATCCTTAGTGTGACTGATTGTATTACAATGTTCACACCATGCTTTGCCATTCCTCCTATACCTACCATCAAACATTGCTATGTTTGTAGCTACCAAAGCCAAGGATTTAGATGTAGGTGGTGGACTGTTCACTCCAAGAGTAAATTGCTTCCTGCTTTCTTCACATCTTACTTTAGCAAAGACTTCTCTAAGTGATAGGAGAGGACCTATGCCATAATCCACCCGTAACTTCATCATATATAACCTTAAGCCCCAAGAGAAAGCTATAGATTCTTTCCTTCTCAACTATTTCTTTATAGGTTGCTACATCAACACTAGTAGTCCACTCATACACTTCATAAAAGTCAAGTTGTTGCTAATACTTGACCAAGGTGTTGTAATAGCTGATCACAATAGCATCTCCCTATTTCAGATCCTTCAAGATACCTTTAATTTCAAATAATGCTGTAAAATTCTCTACCTTGGAATAAGACTCCCATACTACATCCCAAATTTCTTTTGCAGTCTTGGCCATTACCAATCTTTCCCCAATATCTGTTGTGATGGAATTTACCAACCATAACATTATCAACTTATTTTCTACTACCCAAGTTGTGAACTTTGGGTTTGATATAGTAGGTTGAGTAGCTTCTCCGATGAGGTATTCTTCCTTTCCATGGCCACGGATAAACATCAATACATTGTGCGACCACACGAGATAGTTGTTCCCAATGAACCGATGCCTTGTGATCATCAGAGGAGGTTCATTGTTGGTCGTCGTGGTGTGAGACTAGTGGTTGTTTGGCTAAGTGTTGGATGACTAAGATAGAGAAGATGCCTCATCAAAAGAGTTGGCATGATACACTTCACAAAGCCAAATGAAATCATAGGCTTTGTTTAAAACTGTGGTGGTTTTGATAACATGATGAAAAACATATCACTGCTAATGCTCTCTATTTTCTTATTTTTTCAAAGAAGGACGAATACAGCTTATAAAGTGGATGCTGGTCGCAAAGAGAGGCAGCAATCCGTCCCTATCCCATAATACAAGAAGTCAAATCATATTAAAATGAAAGCTTCCTAAATAGACGTAACAGCCAAAGAGATAAACCAAGATAAGAGGAAACAAATAACAAATTTAAGGATAATCACATAAGCAACAACCACATGACTATCAACAGAGGTGCTTACTTCTGAGTTTGATTCTTACTTTGATAGACTTAATCTTCTACTTCACTATCTAGTGATTCCTCTTCTGAACTTTGATATTATTCATTCACTAATAAACTTATAAGACTTTGCTTATATTTTTCATCTATGTCTAACTCATTAATCTTTTTTTCAATCTGACAATGTTTTGCAGTATCCCCAAATTGACCACACCTAAAGAATGCTATTCCCTTCTTTGATGCCCTATGCTGAGTTTTTGATGTTTTCTGAAAAGCTTTTTCTTTTTTTTTTATAATATTCTCTTGGATTTATATTATAACATTTTTGGAATAGTTTTCTCTTCTTATGCTTTGCTAATGGCACATGTATTTTCTCTACCCTGTATTGTTGACAAAAATTTCCTAATTCCTAATTTTTTAAATAGAGGCCGTCGCTACAGATCAGTCACTAGCACCTCACGATATCCAGGCAATAAAATACATAAAGAGCAATTAAGATCAAATCAAGTCAACAAACCAATAAAGGAAATAAAACAAAGGAAATAACCAAAGTTGACTTAATCCCATGAAATCTGGTCATTAAACCACAGATCAAGGAATCATGTCATCAATGGTCTAAATATCCAACAAATTTCTGATTTAATTTTATGTTTAAGTTTCATATCTATGCATATTGCTAACCTTTCATTTATAATATCATTAATTATTTGGCCAAATGTTAGTTGATTATAAGATATAGTATTATCATATTGTCTCTTAATAGATTCTCTAACCTTTCCTGCAAACAATTTTGGTAATCCTGCTATAAGTCTTTCTTTCCAGAAATTTGAATTACAGTCGGTTCTAGTGTAAACTTTTGTTAAGAACATGTCTCTGTACCACCTAAAATCTACATTGTTAGACAAGCAAGGTTTATTAATTGTTGAGCTATTCTTTCTAGCAACTTTACAAGGTCTCCTATGAGATGTTTTATTATCGCATACAGTAGTGTTGATATGCTTTCTTCCCTATGTAATATTGGCCATCCCTTCCTTCCTATTTTACAGCATTTACTATCACTATTCTTTCTGGTCTGCTAAATAATTATCCCACCATTGTTTTAATTGTACCATGAATTCAGTGTTATTTTTCATTATATAGGCTAATTTCTATTATATCTCAAATTTGATGTTATATTAGCTCCACCTATACTCCATTCAACAATTGATTCTCCAGAGTAACTTCTTTCTATATACAAATTGTTTTTATCAAACTAAGTATTAGGCTATGTCGGTCTTCTCGAATAGTTTCTAGTTTGAGGTACTGAGGCTGGTTGTCTCTCATTTTGAAATTGTATTTTTCTTACTTCAAGTATTTCTTCTTCTTTGACATCTTCCTGCGTTAGAGTATTTGTTTTAGGAATATTGCTATTGTGGCTCCTAGTATGAAGGTTTTCAAGTTTCTTGGTGATTTCTTCCAACAAGGTACTTCAGCTTTTCCCCAAATTAAATCTTTTTGCTTTCTCCTTGTGAAATATTACTAATTATATATATTGGCCTTTGTGAGTTGAGGTGTAGTGATTCTCCTTTTGCTAAATTCACATATATTTGCTAAGTGTTTATCTTACGTTATACTCTACTTAATTGCTTTGAAGTAGTGTTTAGAATTTGATTAGAATAATTATTTTGGGTCTGAACATTTTTTATGTCTTGCCTTAATGTGTTTGTCTTTAAATCTATTGCTATGGTTTTGAACAGAGAGGCTTCTAGTTCTATTCCATCTCCACAACAAAGTTCTATTGCTTCTAAAAGGAAATGTATGGCCTCAATTTCTTTTCCTTCTAAGGATCTCCATGTTGTAGATATCTTTGTGGTTGTGTCAATTTGTGGTTCATTTGTTGTGAAAGGGTAATTGAGCGAAGGTTAAGGAAAGAGACTCAAGTTACGGGGAATCAATTTGGTTTTATGCCAGGAAAGTCAACTATGGAAGCAATATACTTATTGCGAAGCTCAATGGAGAGATATCGAGAGAATCAAAGAGATATGTTTGATAAGATTTGGAAAACATATGTATAGTAACAAAGGTGGAAGGCTTTGGAAAAAAAAAGAATTTTCAATAACTATTGGTTTACATAATGTAGTAACAAAAGGTGGACTTACGGAAGATTTTTCAATAACTATTGGTTTACATCAAGGGTCAACTCTGAGCCCTTATCTTTTTACTTTAATCTTGAATGTGCTTACTGAACATATCCAAGAGCCGGTGCCACAGTGCATGCTTTTTGCAGATGATATTGTCCTAGTTGAAGAATCAAGAGAGGAAATGAATGAAAAGTTGGAGAGGTGGAAACTAGCTTTGGAAGCTCATGGATTTCGTTTAAGTAGAAGTAAAACGGAGTATATGGAGTGTAAGTTTAGTAAGAGACACACCACTTCTAACACAGAAGTAAAAATTGGAGAACATATCCTACCACAAGTCACATGATTTAAGTATCTTGGATCCATCATACAACATAATGGGGAAATAGATGAAGATATAAAACATAGGCTTCAAACGGGATGGATGAAATGGAACAGTGCTTCGGGTGTTATTTATGATAGAAAAGTACCACTCAAACTTAAGGGTAAATTCTATCACACAGTTATAAAACCTGCAATGTTGTATGGAATTGAGTGTTGGACAATAAAAAGTTAACAAAAAAATAAGTTCAATGTTGCAGAGATGAGAATGTTGTGTTGGATAAGTGAACACACTAAACGAGATAAGATTAGAAATGAATGCATTAAAGAGAAGGTAGAAGTCGCATCTATTGTGGAAAAGATTGTAAAATCCAGACTTAGATGGTTTGGTCATGTGGAGAGGAGATCTATAGAAGCCCAGTTAGGAGAGTAGATGAAATGGAGAATAGTCCAATAATTAGAGGTAGAGGAAGACTAAGAAAAACTATAAGAGAAATTATTAAGAGAGATTTAGATTTAAATGGTTTGTCTAAAAATATGATTTATAATAGGTGCTTATGACGTCAATTGATCTATGTAACCGACCCTACTTAATGGGAAAAGGCTTTGTTGTTGTTGTTGTCATGAAAGGATTAAAAATTATATGGTTTTGCATATACATATTAAACCACTGTAAGAAGTAAATGTTTTATTTTTCTTAACTAGTCATAATATCCTCCAAACTGCTAAGATTTCTGTTCCTTAAAAAAGGTTGAAAAATATCATTTTCTCTTTTGCTCATTATGTTTTCCTAAAAATTTTTGACTTAGATATTCTTTATCTATTTTAAAATCCTTGGAGATTACTAAAACTTGTGATCAAGTAGGTGAGTTTTCGGGGGACAAATATTGCTTGGGTTTGGGTTCCTTGTTATATGGGTTCAGGAATATCAGGCCTAAAATTTACTCCTGTTAAATCATAATGGGTTGTTGAACTTGATCATTTTGCAGCATTGAATTCAATCTGGGATTGTATTCCTTCCATATGGCATTAGGAAAATCTGCTAATTTCTCTTTATGCCTAAGATGTTTGGGTGTGATTATCGCTGACCTCTAGAGGTCAGCCTCCATGATTATGGTTTCATTTCTTGGGGACACTCTTTTAACCTTGGTGTTTCCTATGCTTTTTGATAATTTATAATGAATTCTCTATAGTACCACCAAGTGATCTACTCCTTCCTTGAAAATTTCCTCTACCATCCTTAGATGTAATATTAGAGTATCTTTTATGTTTGGTCTTCTAAGAGCTGATAAATAGGTAGGGAAGCAGCTAAAGTATACTAGCCCCTCACATAAATTTGGCTCTAGTACTGCTATGATTGAATTCTTGAATGCCTCTACTCTTGTGTCTCTTAGTTCTATGATAGCCTGACTTTAATCTCTGTATTAAATTAGCCATTAATTTACTCAAAGTATATCATTATCTAGAGAGATGTTTATTAATCCTGCTGGGAGCACCACTACTGTGGGACGACCTAGCACCTAAACCTAGCTTAATATGGCTCACCAACACAGTAATCCACGGCTGACCAACACCTAGTTCACTTACTTCTCTCCAAAATATAATGAGTGAATAATAACCAACCTACCACTGAAATTAAAGCAAGAGACTCTGATACCATAGATAACCAGATTGGATGTAACAAACAATTTATTAGAATATAAAGCATAAAAAGATTTTTGAAAACAAATATATTGAACAATATTGAGACTGTTTATATTGAACTGAAAACTTACAATAACTTTGCTGTAACTCAGACCTGGAAATAACTCGGTTGCAATGACTGCAAACTTCTCACTTACAAATTACAAGAGAAATAAACATTCAAGATTCGACCCACATCCCGCCTTACGAATACAAGACTATGTATAGAACTTTTGAACCCGTTACTGTGCAGACTTCAACAAGGTTGGAATCCACAGACTTAAGGAGGTATTGAATCCAAGCATTATTGATTTGCTTAAACATGTGCCTATTGTCCTTGTTCTGCTTTTCAAGAGATACTTAGCAATACGCACGGATATGAAACTTCAATATAAAATTAAATCAGAAATAAGAGAAAATTAAAAAAAAAAAAAAGAAATTAGGAAACTTTTGTGAGCAATACTGGATAGAGAAAATACAAGTACCATCAGCAAAGCATAAGTGGAAAAAATCACAAATTCTATGATAAAAATTCTAAAGAATATTCTAAAAAGAAAAGAAAAAATTTCCTAAAAGCACCAAAAACTCAGTATAAGCAGATCAACGGGCATGTGTTTAAGTATATCAATAATGCTCAGATTCAACCCGTTCTTAAGTCTATGGCTCCCAACCTTGTTGAAGTCCGCACAGTAAACAGTTCAAAAGCTCTATAAATAGTGTTGTATCTGTAAGGCTGGGGGCGCGTCAAATTTTGAGTGTTTATTTCTTTTATAATTTATCCGTGAGAAGTTGCAGTCCAGAATCTACATTTTAACAATGTTATTTCCAGAGCCTGAGTTTCAACAATGCAATTGTAAGTTTTCAGTTCAATATAAACAGTCTCAATATGGTTCAATATATGTGTTGTTCAAAACTTTTCTATGCTTTATTTTTCAATAATTTGTTTGTTATATCTGATCCTGATATCTATGCTATAGATATGTATATGAAAAGTTTCATTAGAAAAGGTGCATCAAGAAAACTCACTTAGGAGTAGCTGTAGCAGTCAGAGCTAAGATTGGTACATCCAGAAAGTGGTTTCTCAAGGATGAAAGCTTACGGTAGCTAGGTCTGTTTTTCAAGCAGAGAAAAACGGAGGAGTTATCAACCATGAGAATAAATAAACTCTTAGCACTGCATTTACACACACACACACACACACACGCATTTGGAGAAGTTTAGTTCCTCAATATCAACTTACATATCTTTTAGCCAAATAATAAAATGTTGTAGTTTCTAAGTTGTTACCTGAACTTTTCAAACTACCTGTTATTTTTATTTACAAAATAAAAAGATAATAAAAAATAGAGAATCAAAGTTGGTGGGTCATTATTTTAAATTTTAAAATTACTTATTATTTTGTTACTTTTGAAATAGAGAAAAAAAAAAGAATTGTGGATAGTGAGTAGTTACTTGAAGCTATAAAGTTCAGGATAAGAATAGGAATATGACAAATGGGAAGACTTGCACATATGCTCGTATTGCAGCAGCCCCTTTCTTCTCTTATGTATAGCACTCTAATGATAGAGATTAACTAAGAGATGAACTCCTAAAGATAATGATAAAAGATTACTGTAAAACTCTAAACAATATTAAACTTAGAGTCTAGATAATCATAATCTCTTAATCCATCAGGGGTTCCACTTAGGTAGGTTTCTCAACACTCCCATTCAAACTGAAGATATACAAGTTTCAACTTGTTGCAAATAAAAACAGACGTAGACTGGGACACCTAGATATTGCACCACAACTCTTAAGGTTGCACACTCATACACAATTGTGACTCAATAAGTTCACAACAACTAGAACTTCCTCTAGCATCTGAAATAGACAAAAATAGCTCTCAAAATTCTTAAAGATACTTCCCATGGGTGGCCTCACATCATTCTCCCATATTCCTCACCCTCGCCACATCGTCTAACACAACCACATGGCTCTTAGAAGTCTTCAAACTACTTCTCCTGTGTAGTCCCCTCAACCTTCTCCCAACTAGTCTCCACTCTCCACTACTTGGGTTGCTCACTAGGGCACCAAAAAATGAAACTCTAGTTCTGAAGTTTTCAATGTGTCCTTTCATCTCAACTCAAAAAAACAGCTTACTAATTTCTGAAAAATTAAAAATGCAACCTTTAGACATGGACCCAATCAAGATCAAGCCGTTCCAATCCTAGCCCTCATCCAAACGCACCTCTCTAGACCATCTCCAAACAAGTCCAGTACTGCCATATTGCACTCCAGCCCCAAAAGCACCAAAATGGCCTAACCTGCATTTGATACGGGCAAGTCCAAGCCCACATCATCTGCTAGTTGGTTGCAACTAATCCTTTGAAGCAGTAAGACTTAAATAGCAAGTTCATAGCCTTAAGGGAGATAGTGAAGTACCCAGAAAGTTTGTTTCAAAGATGCAGCATGACAAGGTTATATGACAGGAAGTTTCTGAAAAAACCCTATTACATGACTAGAATTTGCAATTGAAGCTTGTGCCTTCCAGCTAATGGTCACTATGCCACCATTTGAAACAAGGATGAGGTGTTTTACTTTTACATGAAAAATGGTTCATGTGCCAAAGGATGTATGGGGAAGAGTTAAACTGCCTAAATGCAAATATGCATGAGGAAACTTGCTCTAAAGACGAGTAAAAATAATAACAACTCCAGGGAACGAGGAAAACAGAGAGGCTTGAAGAGAGGAGAAGGCTGAAAAAGCAGCATTGTTGGACAAGGTTATTGAAAATGAGCTTCTGGAACACCTTCAAAAAGGACTTTATGGACCTAGTGACATATTCAATTATCCTTTTAAAGAGTATAATAAAGTTCTCAAAGGGCGGCCCAGTGCACGAGGCTCCCACTAGGTGGGGTCTGGGGAGGGTAGATGTACGCAGCCTTACCCCTGTTTTGTTACAGAGAGGCTGTTTCTAATTCGAACCCGTGACGTCCAAATCACTCAGCGGCAACCTTACCGTTGCGCCAAGGCTCGCCCTCAATATAATAAAGTTCTCAATATGGAAAATTTTCAACCTGCTAAAGCAGATGAAGAACCTAAGGTGAAAATATGAAAAAGGTTATGATAAAGTTGAAGAGGAAGATAACATGGAGGTGACCTTGGGATTCATGTGTCTCGAGGTGATTATAATGTTGATGATTAAAATGCAGGACTAATGATGTACAAGACATCAAAGATATTGGGAAAATCCAAATATAATTCTTTTTATAAATTTTAGATACAACCATTGTTAATTGATGTACAAGACATCTTAAATATTGGATATATATATATATATATATATATATGTATAATTTGAGTGAATTACATAGATCTCTACTAAATTTTATTGAAATTACAAAAACCTCCCCTTTATTATGAAAATATATATTTTAGTCTAATTTTAAAATTTTTGACTAAAATATCCGCTATTAACCTAAATATACAAATATGTATTATATCCAAATATGTACAAATAAAAATAAAAAGAGTATATTCTGTTTTCAAATATGCTCAAATGGGGGGAGAATAGATTTTGTTTTCATTAAATTTAACCTTAAAAAAACACAAAAATAAAACATCTATGTTGGAGAATGACATGAAGAAGACTACTTGAAAACAACTTGTGAAAGATGTGCTTTATAGCACGTGTAATTCAGCATATATTAATATTAGTTTTATTAGTATTTACTATCTTTTTAATATTAGTTTTTTATTTATTCTAGAAGACATTATCTTATTAGGTTTTTAATTATCTTATTTTAGGATAATTATATTTTAAATTTTAATATGCTTTGATTAGAATAAGATTATTTGAAGTATTTCATTTAAGATAAGAGTATCAAATAATAAGAGTTTTCAAATATTTTATCATTCAGTTTAAGCCTTATCATTATCTATTGCTGGGATTTGAGTGGCAAAGTTTGTTGCCTCCTACCCTATATATGATCAAATACTTTCATTTAATAAAGTAAATTCAAAGGAAAATTAAACCCTAAATTTTTACATAATATTAGAGTCTACAAGGCCTAAATAACAAAATATGAGTATGTAATGACACTCAACAGCGAAAAAAGAGAGTCAAGCAACAAAATTGCTCAACCAACCAACCAAAAATTGGCCAAAAACAAACCTCTCCCATCACTCAAAGAGAATTTCTTAAAACTGAGGTGTGAGGAAAATAAAAAAAGAATCTCCAAAATCATATGCTATGGTGGCCCATGGTACTCACAACCCAATTAACTTCCAACAAAGAAGATAAACTAAGGCTTGGTGTGATCATTGCCAAAAACTAGACTACATTAAGGATGTTCGTTAAAAATTCCATGGAAATCCAGCAAATGAGAAACCCAAACTAAAAGATGAGACCTGTGACTTAACAGGGACTAATGAGAAGATTAGCTCCAAGCTAGGCTTCCCAACTTGAACAAAATGTTGGAGAATAACATGAAGAAGATTGCTTGAAAAGAAGATGAAGAAAACATGCTTTACAACATATGTAAGTTAGCATATTTTAATATTAGTTTTAGTAGTATTTAGTAGCTTTTGAATATTAGTTTTTTATTTATTCTAGAAGACATTATCTTGTCAGGTTTTTATTATCTTTTTTTTAGATAATTATATTTTAAATTTTAATCTTTTTTGGTTAGATAAGATTATTTGAAATATTTTGTTTACTATAAGAGTCCTAGATGTTGAAGAATCTTGCACCATTCAAGGCTAATTCCCTTCTCCCATTTGGTCCAAAGGTCAGATCTGATTCAAATCTAGCCCAATAGCCATTTACCTTTTATAGCTCCCTGATTTTATGCAATTATGTCTAGGCAATCATGTGACTTTATTGTATTTATTTCCTTTTTTTTTCCCTTTTTCTCATATCAACCTTAAGCCGTGGCTGATCATATAAATACACCTTGCATCATTCAAATGAATTTGAGTAGAATCAAAGCAAATTAATCTCTAATTTTTTCATGGAATTAGTACAGGATCCACTGAATTAGGACTTCACCATACAGTTCAGCCAATTCCAAGCCTTGAATGCTGAAAGGGGAGCCTCTTGCAATGATGTTGCCCAGGCAAACTCCAATGGGTCTAGCAACAACTTGCCCTTGTTCATTGCCAGGAATCGTATCAATGGAAGCAACTATCTAATGTGGTCCCACACCACATTGATGCACATCTAGGGTAGGGGAAAAGGAAAAATACATCACTGGTGCTACCAAGCAACCTAATCCAAGTGACTCCAAGTATGACACTTGGGTGACAGAGAATAATCTTGTCATGTCATGGCTTAGTCACTCCATGACCACTAAAGTGGGTGAAAACTTCATCTTTTATTGCACTATTAAGGACATTTGGGAGGCAGCCAGGGAATCATACTCTTCTCATGAGAGCTTCGCAACATTGTTTGTTGAATCCCTTATCAATGATATAAAATAGGGGGAACATGCTGTCAATCATTACTTCAACACCTTCACGCACTATTGGCAGCAACAAGACACCTACAAAGTGTGCAATTGGTCTTGCCCATCCAATACTGCCAACTACAAGAAGATTGCAGAGAGGAAAAGGATCTACAAGCTTTTTATGCGACTGAACAGCACCTTTGAAGAAGTCAAAGGGTGAATTTTTGGCACCAAACCATTGCCATCTCTCAAGTAAGATAGGAAGAAAGCAGAAGAAGTCTCACCCAAGGACCTCCACCAAATGCTAAATCCAGTGCCACAGTGGTTTGTGGAACCAAAAGTGCAAAGGATTCCAAACCAAGGCCACAAAATAAATCTTGGTGAGACCACTGTCAAAAGGCTGGCCATAGCAAAGAGGTCTGCTGAAAAATACATGGGAAACCTCAGAATTGGAAGCCAAAACCAAGAGGAGAAAGCAAGGAATATGTGGCCAGCAGTGAAGAAAAAACCTCCAAGAGATTTGATTCTCTTTAGCAAGTAACAAATGAAGCTATTACAGAAGCTGTTTGGCCAGAATACAACTCCTAATGAAAACAGTGCTAATGTGGCTCTAACAGGCAGATTCCATTTTGCTTTAAGCTCACAAATTCAGCCTAATACCTCTTGGAATGTTGATTCTGAAGCAAATGATCATATGACCAGTAACACTTCCTTTTTTTACTCTGAGACCATGTAAGAACACTCAATCAGTTAAAATTGTGGATGGGCCATTATCAAAGGTGGAGGGTATAAGGAGTATCAGTATCTCTAGAAAATTATTATTAAAAGATGTTCTATTTATGCCTAAGTTAAATTGCAACATGCTATCCATTAGCAAGTTTTCAAAGGATTGTAATTGTGCGGCTACATTCCTTCCTAGTGGCTGTGTTTTTCAGGACTTGGATGGAGGGAAGATGATTGGTAGTGTTAAGGAGAGTGCCAAGTTCTATCTCCTTGAAGATGCTAACATTGAGAAGAAGAAGGAAGTGATCTTATGCTTTGGCATTTTAGACAAGGACACTCTAGTTGTCAATATGTAAAAATATTGTACCCTAAATTATGCAACAAAAGTGTTGTTTCCTTTCAATATAAAGTGTGCCAAATGTCAAAACACATCAAAAATTCCTACCCTTCTACCCTTCTCATAAACACACACCCACTTGACCTTTTACCATTATTTATAGTGACATTTGGGACCTTGCAACATCAAGAATATATAGGGTGCTAAATGGTTCATCACTTTTATAGACGACCACTTTAGGTTGACATGGGTATACCTTACAAGAGAAAAGTCTGAAACCACCACAATCTTTAAACAATTCCATGCCTTTGTCCAAACACATTTCCATGCCAACATAAAAATCCTTCATTCAGATAATTCCCGCGATTATTTCAACTCATAACCCTCAACCTACCTTTCCCATCATGGTAGCATTCACCAAAATTTCTGTGTTAATACTCCTCAACAAAATGGGGTTGTTAAAAGAAAAATTAGACACTTTTAGAGGTAACTCAATCCTTGACAATGACCACCAATGTCCATATTGGGCAGAAGTCATTCTCATGACCATCTATCTCATCAATAGACTACCCTTAAACACTCTTGACTTCAAGGCCCCTTGCGAACAAATGCTCCAAGCCTATCGTACAACACAAATCCTCTCCATCTTACCCGACAAAATATTTGGCTGTATTGTTTTTGTCCATATACACCATCAAGGCAAGCTTGATCCTAGATCCCATAAATGCATCTTTTTGGGGTATTCATCAACTAAAAAGGGTTATATGTGCTACTCACTTATTCCCCAAAAATTTTATACCTTCATGGATAAAAACTTCCTTGAACAGCAGCCTTACTACCCCAAAACACCCATTCAAGGGAACAGTGAGACAGCCTTAGAATGGGGTTTGTGGCATACACCCATACCTCCTAATTCCTTTGAAAACAAACCTGAAATTAAGCCTACTGGACCTGAAACAGAACCTGCACCTATCCTTAATCCTCACCATAAACCCAAGAATGAACAGCCTCAGACCAACCTAGAATCTAAAAATAATGGCACCACTATACAGCTACTTGAAGCTATTGTGTATAGCAGAAAAAGAAAGGAACCTGAGATTGAACCCAATGCACCTCCAAGGCATTTTTCCTATCCAAATCCAAAAGAAGAAAATTCAAAATTGCTAATTGCATTAAGAAAAGGGGTAAGAACTTGCACACAATATCCCTGTTATCCCATATTATATTTCCTCCAATAGACTCTCATCTTGTCACTAGAGTTTTGTGGCCAAAATTTCAAAAGAACAAATTCCTAGCTGTGTGATATAAGCAGACAGAAAAGGGAATAATTCATTCGACAAAAATGTCAGGTACAGTGCATATAATCCCTATTCCTAGACACGTGTCATGCTCACACAATCATTATTCTCTCTCCTCTAACTAACTCTCGGACAGCAGGCTCTATGGATAAATATTACCATATATCAAAATACTCTCCCCCTAAAAAATATCCTTGTCCACAAGGACAGTAGTAGTTGGAGGAGCAGCAATGTCGAAGTCAGGGAATTGCTGCTGTATAGCAGAAAGATCCTCCCAAGTAGCATCTTTAGGTTGAGAAAATTTCCAACGAACCAAGACTTGGGTGATAGGGAGATTGTGGCGCTTAACAAGTTTCCTTGCTAAAATCTGTTCAGATTCAAGCATAAACTGGCCTTGTTCATCAATAGGAGGCAGCGAAGGATGAACAACCTCTAAAGGACCAGCATACTTTTTAAGAAGGGAAACATGAAACACAGGATGGACTCTAGTAGCAGGGGGTAAATCCAATTCGTAAGCAACAGCCGCGATGCGTTTCAGCACCTGAAAAGGTCCAAAATACCTCGCAGCAAGTTTGTGAAGAGAAGAATTATTAAATAAATTCTTCCTAAAAGGATGCAACTTAAGGTAAACCATATCACCCACAGCAAATTGACGTTCAGATCTATGTTTGTTGGCTTGTTGGACCATCCTATGTTGTGCCTTCATGAGGTGTTGTTTCAGAATTTGCAAAGTAAGCTCACGGGACAAACAAGTGCGATCAACCATTTCATTGGGGGAATCTCTTGCTATATAAGGTAGGTGTGTGGGGGGGGAAACGCCATAAACAGCCTCAAAAGGCGACATCCCAATAGCAAAATGATAGGTAGTATTATACCATAATTTAGCCAAGGGCAGCCACTTAACCCATTGTTTAGGAAAATCCTCTGTCATACATCTAAGATAGCATTCCAAGCATCGATTAAGAACTTCGGTTTGTCCGTCTGTCTACGGGTGATAAGCAGAAGAATATTGTAATTTAACCCCATATAAACAAAAAAGTTTCTCCCAAAACTTTCCACAAAAAATAGGGTCTCTGTCAGTAACAATAGACTTAGGAAAACCATGTAGTTTGACTACATTATCCATAAATATCTTAGCAACATCCGCTGTGGCAAAAGGGTGTTTAAGTGCCATAAAGTGAGAAGCTTTAGATAATCGATCCACTACAACAAGGATAGTAGTCTTAGAATAAGACTTAGGAAGCCCACTAATAAAATCCATTGACAATTCAGACCAAACATAATCTGGTACAGGTAAGGGCTGAATTAAACCAGGGAAAGCTACTAATTCAGGTTTAAATTGTTGACAAATAGTGCATTGACGCACAAAATTTCGAACATCTTTCTCAAGACCCTTCCAATAGAAAAAAGAAGCGAGTCTTTTAAAAGTAGAAGTCATACCCGAATGCCCACCAATGCTGTCAGCATGGAAATAAGTGAGTAAATCATTGCGAAGCACCGGGTCAGCTCTTACAACCAGCTTGCCCTTACGTTTCAACAACTGATGCTGCCATGTAAACTTCAAATTTGACATGGGGTCCAACTCTAAGCCCTTAATTAATTTTTGCAAATGCTCATCAACCAACCAAGAGTCATGAACTCTATCATAGAGGGGTGAGATTGGATTTGAAATGGCCAAACAAGACCTCTCAGAGCACCGGGAGAGCGCATCAGCAGCTAAATTATCGCTGCCTTTTCGGTAAACAATGTCATAATAAAGACCCCATAATTTATGTACCCCTTTGGCTTGCTCAGGATTCAAATCACGCTGCTCCAATAAATGTTTCAGGGGTAGATGATCAGTTTTGATGACAAATTTGCGGCCCCATAAGTAAGAACGCCACTACTTGATAGCAAAGATAATGGCCATAAGTTCCCTCTCATAAGCAGACAAGGGTTTCTTGTGAAGTGAAAGAGCTTTACTAGCAAACAAACCCATGACCAAAAGCATCTGTTTCAATGATATAAGTATCATTGAAGTTTGGAAGGGCAAGGACAGGAGGTGACATCAGAGCTCTCTGAAGAGAATGGAAAGCCTCTTTAGCTGCAGGTGACCAATGAAACCTTTCATCTTTTTTTAATAAAGTAGTCAATGGTCTACTAATAGACCCATAATTTCGGATGAAACGCCTATAGTAACCAGTGAGACCAAGGAACCCCCTTAATTCTCGAATAGAAATAGGCTCTGGCTAAGAAGCAATACCTTCCAACTTCTTGGGCTCAGCTTGAACTCCCTTTGCAGAAATGAGATGACCCAAGTAATCAATTTGAGTGGCAGCAAAAACACACTTAGAGGCTTTAGCAACAAGCTGATGCTGTCTCAGAGTCAAAAGAGTCATCTCCAAATGTGTTAAATGATCACCCCAATCCTTGCTATAGATTAGAATATCATCAAAAAAAACCAATATAAATTTACGCAAAAGTGGCTTAAAAACAGAATTCATAAGGCCCTAGAAAGTGGCAAGGGCATTAGTAAGCCCAAAAGGCATCACCATAAATTCATATAGTCCTTCATGTGTTCGAAAAGCTATCTTCGCAATATCATCTTTGTTCATGCGAATTTGATGATAACCAGCCCTTAAATCCAGCTTAGAAAAATACATAGCGCCAGTTAGTTCATCTAAAAGTTCCTCAATGATAGGAATTGGGAACTTGTTCTTCACAGTGGCTTCATTTAATTTCCTGTAGTCAACACAAAAGCGCCATGTCCCATCTTTCTTCTGAACTAAGGCCACTGGTGCTGCAAATGAGCTATTGCTTTCCCTAATAATGCCATTTGCAAGCATCTGTTGAATCTGTTTCTCTATTTCAGTCTTTTGCAACAGACCATACCTATACAGTTTGCAACTTATTGGCTGATCAACAGTAAGAGGAATGGAATGATCAAATGCACGAGGAGGGGGCAAGGATTTAGGTTCTGCAAAAATATTAGCAAAAGAGTCCAGAAGTTACTGTAGCTCCTATTGCTGAGTCTCAGAAAGAGAGGAGACAGATTCTAACGCCAATTCTAGGTGAGAAGGTGTATGAAGCAAATAAAGATGATTTGCTATAGTGATATCCCGAATGGCCAATAATTCCTTAGGAACTACTTGTTCTTTATATCCAAGACCATGCAACTCAAATTGCTGACCCTACAACTTAAACTCAAACACTTTGACTTCCATGTCCATGGTAAATTGACCCAATGTTTTCAGCCACTGAGCTCCTAAAATCATGTCATAGCCACCAATTTTCATGACTAGAAAATCAGCCGCAAAAACAGAGCCACCCATCTCCCAATTAAAATCAAAGCAGTGTTTAGTAACCTAAATCTTCCGATCATCAGCTACAGTAATTCGAACTCCCGATTTCTCTTGCGTTTTCAACTTCAGTCTCTTAGCCAGAGATGCATCAATAACATTATGAGTACTACCAGTATCAATTAAAATAATTACCTACTGTTTCTTGATATGCCCCAATATCTCAAGAGTTGAGGTTCCCTCACGGCCCTCTATTGCGTTTATAGTACCAGTAGGCTCATTTTGTATTTCCGTGTCCAGGGCGTCCTCAAAAACCTCTTCATCCTCGCCGACCAACAGAGAAAAGAGATGAGAATCCTTACAACGATGGGTACTTGTATATTTTTCGGCACACCAATGGCAGAGTCCCTTCCGTCTTCTTTCATCCATCTCCTTCTTCGTGAGCTGCTTAGTGGGCTTGGAGACAGGCGCTGAAGAGAAGCTAGAGGACGAGTTAGGGTTTTCGGAGATTGGGCTTAGTTTTAGGCCTGCTACAGAAACGGGTTTAGAGAACCTAGCAGTGGAAAACCCAATAGCAGACTCGCCGGCACGAGAAGAAGATAGTGACGCAAACTTTCATGCAGTCGCATGCAAAGAAACTACTGGAGCGTTCTCGTGAAGAGCTTGGATAGTCGCTTCTTGCATCCGAGCCATACACAACGCTGGCCAAGGTCATTGGCGCAAAGTTGATAACAGACTTCTGAATGTCTTTGCGAAGGCCTCCGATAAACAAGTTTATAGCCACATCCTCAAGCAAATCGACTTCTGAGAGGAATTCATCAAATTTCTCTTCATAAGCAGCAGCAAACCCGTCTTGTTGCAGTTTCTTAATAGCAATGGTAGGGTTCTCTTCCCTTACATCAGCGAATTTCGTTTCCATCTGGCTAAAATACTCGTCCCAAGAGACCTCAGAAAACTTACGATGCTTCATAAATGTCTGGTGCCAATGCAAAGCTCGATTCACCAAGTGGGTGCTCATGAGGGGAATGCAGTGCTCTGGAGGAGTGTCATCAACTTCAAAAAACTGACGGCATCGATACGCCCAACCACAAAAATCCAAACCATCAAACTTTAGGAACTCAACACGGCTTTGCTTGGTGGGAACCGAATAATCAGCAGTGGAGTGAGGAACAAAGGGGCCGAACTGGGGAGGAAAACAAATATTGTTGTTGGAGGTAGAACCTCCGTCATGGCCATTGTCGCCATTGCCAGTGGAAACTGGACCCTTCCCAGCAGACGTGAGTAACACCATCTTAGACGATAAGCCAACCATGTAAGCTTCAATACGAGTAACAGATTGCTTGAGGTCTCCAATATCCTTGGTGTTCTGGTCTAAACGAGTGCTGGTGCTTTCGATCATGGCGTTTTGCAGCTCAAAACGATGTTTTAAATCACTAACTTACGTGTCTCTAGCGGCGCCATGACAGACCAAAGAGTGGCTCTGATAACTTAATGATATAAGCAGACAGAAAAGGGAATAATTCATTCGACAAAAATGCCAGAGGTCAGGTACAGTGCATATAATCCCTATTTCTAGACACGTGTCATGCTCACACAATCATTATTCTCTCTCCTCTAACTAACTCTAGGACAGCAGGCTCCATGGATAAATATTACCATATACCACAGTGTCACTAAGGCTATGAAGAAATCAAGGTGGAGAAAGGACATAGAAGAAGATGGCAGCCCTTAAGAAAAATGGGATGCAGAAACTCATTGATCCACCCAAGGGAAAGAAAATTATTGGGTGCAAATGGGTCTTTACAATTAAATATAATCTAGACGGGAGTGTTAGCTGTCATAAGGTAAGATTGGTAGAAAAAAAGTTTACATAAACCCAAGGAGTGGACTTCCAAGAAACTTTTGCTCCCATAGCAAAGTTTAAGACCATTAAGGTGCTTCTCTCTTTGGCAACAAATATGAACTAGTTTTTACATCAGTTGGACATCAAGAATACTCCCTAAATGATGACTTGGAGGAAGAAGCATATATGGAGCTTCCCCCTGGCTTGGACAGCAATGGTTCAAAAGTCTGCAAACTCAAAATATCTCTTTACAGGTTGAAGCAAGTAACCCAACCATGGTTTGCTAGCAGATTTACTAAAGTGTCAAAGAGATATGAGTACACATAAAGACAAGTAGATTATGCACTATTCACTAAGTTCTCTCTTGATGGAAAAATATGCATTTTAATCATTTATGTATTGTGATTATAGGGGACATTCACTGAAGAAATAAGGACTTAGGAAAGCTAAAATACTTTTTGGGCATGGAAGTGGCAAGATCCAAAAGTGACATAGTAGTGTCACAAAGGAAGTATAAATGCAAGATTGAACTGGCCGAAACTCCAACAGAAGCAAATTACAAGGTCGGATTGAAACTTGATGGTGCCCCAATTGACACAGATATGTACCAAAGATTGGTAAGCAAACCAATTTATTTCTCACACACCAGATTGGATATTAGTTTCCTAGTTAGTGAGTGAGTTTACGAACAAACCTAATCAAGAGGATTTAGAAGCAATTTATCAAATACTAACGTATTTGAAAATGACCCCTAGAAAAGGCATTTACTTCAAAAAGGGTACAAGCTGGAATGTAGATGTTTAGATGAATGCAAAGGCTAGTTCAATAAGTGACAGAAGATCTACCTTTAGGCATTGCACATTTGTCTGGGGCAACCTAACAATTTGGAGGAGTGAAAAATAGCAAGTTGTCGTAAAAAGCAATGCTGAAGCTAAGTTCAGGGCACTAGCTCAAGGGATCTGTGAAGGCATTTGGCTGATTAGACTACTTAAAAAACTTAAGGTGCCCACAGAAGGACAAATGAAAGTAATGTGTGATAATATGGTTGCTATCAGTAATACCAAGGACCCTATTCATCATGACAAGACAAAGCCCGTGAAAATTGATCATCTTAAAGAAAAAGTGGAAATGGGTGTTACCAAATTAAAATATACCCCATCACAACTTCAAGTGGTGGACATTCTAACCAAGGATGATACCAAAACTAAACATGAAGACTTAAGTTGCAAGTTGAGTATGTTCAATATACACAACCCAACTTGAGGGGAAGTATTGAAGAATCTCACACCATTCAAGGCTGATTCCCTTCTCTGATTTGGCACAAAAGTCAAAGCTGATTCAGATCTAGCCCACCAGCCATTTACCTTTTATAGCTCCCTGATTTTATGCAATTATGTCTAGACAATCATGTGACTTTATTGTATTTATTTCCCATGTTCATTTTCCCCCGCTTTCTTAGATCAGCATTTAGCGTTGGCTGATCATATAAATGTACCTGGCAACATTAGAATGAATTTGAGCAGAATTAGAGTAAATTAATCTCTGATTTTTTCACTAGATAACAGGACTTTTTAAATATTTTATCATTAGCGTTGGAGACCTGGTCAACCTTACTCATTATTAATATTCCCTAATTTATTTTTATTTACTATTTATGATAGATATATCCCCGATTATATGGGATTAGATTAGGATCATTTATTTTTCAGCATTTCCCTCCTTTATTTTCGTTATTCTCTCTAATTAGGTAGCATCATATGTGCTACCAATATGGCTATATAGTTTGCATCCTAGAGTGAATAAAAGATATGGTTCTGGGTTCTGAGCTTGCACATGGTATTAGAGCACCACGATGGCTTGGGAAACCATTAGATTTGACACAATGGGGGCGTTCCATAGCGACTCAAAAAAAAACCTAGCTTAGCGTCGTCTGAGGTTGCCCCACAAGGATCAACCAACCAACAACCCAACATGTCACTCTTACTAAGTGGTGCGAACGATTCTTTCCCACCAGTGATAAATGGACACAAGCTAAATAGAGACAATTATCTATAGTGGTCTCAAAATATTTTGATGTTCATTCGCGGAAAGGGGAAAGAGAAGTCCATTACCAAAGACGCAAAGCAGCCACCGCTTGATGATTCCAAATATGAAACCTAGTACACAAAGAATTATATGGTGATGCCTTGGCTAGTGACTCAACGAATCTCGATATCAGTGAAGGCTACTTGCTAGCAACCAGGACTAAAGAGATATGGGATTCAGCGAAACATACATGTTCAGCCATGAAAAACGTTACTACGTTGTTCCAATTAAAAAGGATGATTCGAGAGCTAAGCAGGGGGACATGGGCGTGGTGCAATACTATACTTTTTTGGTAAAAATATGGTAGCAAATTGATTTATATGACATACAGGAGTAGACTTGTGCAACAGACTTGAGGAACTATAAGAGATTGGTCGATTGAGAAAGAACTTATGACTTCCTATTAGGATTAAATCCAAAATTTGAGGATGTTCGAGGCAAAATCACGGGCACGAGACCTTTACCAACACTGTGAGAGGCTTTCAACATTGTTAAGTGGGAGGAAAGCCAGCAACATTTAACACTAGGTGCTCCAATGACTTCAAAATCTTCAACCTTAGCCTCAAAAGGTCCCTCTAGAGATCAAAGAGGAAAGAAATAAGGAAAGGGATGGTGTGATCACTGCAATAAAAGTGGTCAAACAAGAGAAACCTGCTGGAAGATCTATGGAAAGCCACCAAACACTAGAAACAAGCAAAAGAATAAGAATTGTAGGTACTATGCAACCCAAGATGATAAATCTAAACCTGATCAAGGAAGTCCAAGCATAGCAAAAATAGAAACTTCGAGAAAGTTGCTTGAGAAGCATAGCCAGAACAATGCTCAATCTAAAAAAACTATTAGTAAGGGCTATATAGCCCACATAGGTAATTCTATTCTTGCACTCAAGGGTAGAACTCTAAAATGGAATACTTGGATAGGGGACTCTAGAGCCACTGACCATATGACAAATGATGCTATCCTTGTCAAAAATATACATCCATGTGAAATAGGAATTAACATTAAAATCGCAAACGGAACATTTACCAAGGTTGTTGGAATTAGTGTAGCGCATGTTTCAAATAATATGGTACTTAAGAATGTATTGTATGCCCCTAGTCATAAGTGTAATCTTTTATCAATTAGCAGGATAACTAAAACTCATAATTGTAGTACTAATTTCATTTCTACTGGCTATGTATTCCAGGAATTGGACTCAGGGAGGAAGATTGGCAATGCTAAAGAATTTGAGGGTCTCTATCATCTTAATGGAAGTGGAGACAGAGGAGAAAGGAAGGCTCAAGCAACAAAGCTTACAAATAAAGATTTGATATTGTGGCATTATAGGTTAGGCTACCCCAATTGCAAATACATGTTAAAGTTGTTTCCT
The DNA here is from genome assembly GCA_032878935.1 of Erythrophleum fordii. Classification (NCBI taxonomy): domain Eukaryota; kingdom Viridiplantae; phylum Streptophyta; class Magnoliopsida; order Fabales; family Fabaceae; genus Erythrophleum; species Erythrophleum fordii. The sequence continues at coordinate 20,168,021 of JAVQMF010000054.1, read as the reverse complement.
AAATCCATGAATAAAAGTGATCTTTCCTTTCATTGTGATGCATGTCTAATGGGCACCTAAGCAAAGTGGGGAACCCTCTTCCCAAAAACTAACTATTAAAGTGGGAGAACTACCTCACTTAAGTAACTCATTGAGTATCCCATATTACTCAATATGGAACTTTAGCATCTCATATTACCTTGGTCTCCATTAATTGGCTGCCCTTGGAAAGTTGACAGCTACACCCTGTGGCATTTTACTCGACGGCACTTCACTCGGCCTTCTACTAGTCAGAACCCTCTGCCAGTCACAACTCTCCACAAGTAGCCCTTTCCAGAGTCACCAACCACCAGCTCTAATACCAATTGATGGGCACCTAAGCAAGGTGAAAAACCCTCCTCTAAAAGCTAGCTATTAAGGTGAAAGAACCACCTTACTTAAGTACCTTATTGAGTATCCCATACCACTCAATGTAGAACTTTAGCATTCCATACTACCTTGATCTCCATTAGTGTCAAATGGCAAAGCACACCAAAAGTACATACCAACCTCATATACATCAACCATCCCATCCTTTTGCCCTTGAACATGGTGACATATGGGGACCTACCCTTATCCCAACACACTCAAATGCCAAATGGTTTGTTACTTTTATTAATGATCATATATGCCTCATATGAGTATTTCTTATAAAAAATTAATCTGACCTATATCAAATCTCCAAAACTTACCACCCAATGATAACAAATCAATTCCAAGCACCCATTAAAATCCTTAGAAGTGACAATGGAAGGAAATACCTCAGCTCATCCCTCAAACAATACCTTAATGATCATGGCATCATCCACCAAATGTCCTGTACTTACACTCCACAACAAAATGGAACAGCAAAACACCAAAGTAGACAACTTAAATCACTAGAGCCCTCATGATCACCCACCATGTTCCAAAAATTTTTTAGGAAGAAGAAGTGCTTACAACTGCATTCCTAACTAATCATTTACCTTCAAAAACCTTGAACTTTCAAACGCCTTTGCAAAAACTTGCTAAAACCTACCCAAACACCTCTCTCATTTCACCCATTCCACAAAAAGTGTTTGGCTGTATCATATATGTGCACAACGATCAAGGCGGTAAACTTGATTCTAAAGCCTTTAAATGCATTTTCCTTGGGCATTTACCAAATCAAAAAGGGTATCACCATTATTCTCCCACCATGAAAAAATTCTTCACTACCATGAATGTCACATTTCTGGAAAATCAGTCATATTATCACAAAAATCCCATTCAAGGGGAGAGTAACTAGGGTGAATGGGATTTTTTCAATCTAAACTTTGACTTACAACCAGGCATTGAATCTGTCCAACCTAACAACACCCATACAAACCCTGAAATATCCAAAAACAATGTCCATACAGATCCTAAAAGTACCTATACAAACCCTAAACCTGCCCAGAACAAGGAAGATCACGTTGAACTAGGGGTGGCAACTCAACCTAAAGAAAAAGAGGTCATTGTTTACACTAGAAGACCTAGAAACTAGAACCACCAGCAAGCAGCAAAGGAGGAAACCATCAATATTCCAAGGCAAGGTCAAGATTCTGAACCATCTCCAATTTCTAAAAATCTGGATTTGCCAATTGCTATGAGAAAATGGGTAAGGTCATGTACTATGCATCCTATTAGTAAATTTATCTCCTATAAGCACTTATCTCAGTACAGAGCTTTGTTTCCAGTGTTTCTAAGGAAAAACTTCTAGCAAACTATAAGGAAGTTGTAACAGACCCAAATTGGTGTGAAGCTATTAATGAAGAGTTAAGAGCACTTCAGAAGAATCATACCTGAAAAATTACTGAGTTACCAAGTGGAAAGACTGTCGTTGGGTGTAAATGAGTGTTCACCATAAAATAAATTCAGATGGAAGCATTAGTCGCTATAAAGCAAGACTAGTGGCTAGGGATTTTACTCAGACTCACGAAATATATGATCAGGAGACATTTGCCCCGATAGCAAAATTAAATATTGTCAAGATTTTACTCTCATTAGCAACCAACCTTGATTGGCTCTTACACCAATGGGATGTTAAAAATGCATTCCTAAATGGAGATTTGGAAGAAGAGGTGTGCATGAAAATTCCACAAGACTTGGATGAGTTCGGGAAGCCCAATAAGGTGTGTAGACTCTATAAATCATTATATGGATTCAAGCAATCACCCAAGGCTTGGTTTGAGAGGTTCACAAAAGCTATAAAACAGTTAGGGTACAATCAATGTCAAACCAACTACACCCTATTTGTGAGGCACATGGATCACAAAACTTCTATACTTATAGTATATGTTGATGATATAGTTTTGATTAGTGATGATGTTGAAGGAATACAAAAGCTCGAGGTCTCTAGCATCAAAATTTAATGTTAAGGATTTGGGAAAACTGAGATACTTCTTTGGAATGGAAGTAGCAAGATCTCAAAAGGAAATTTCTATCTCACAAAGAAAAATATACTCTTGATCTTTTAAAGGAAACAAGGAGGCTTGGCGCCAAACTAATAACTCACATATTCTCTATATTTTTACCCATTAATTAGGGACTTTTTGTTAATAATTTGATGATACTTTGAGCTTTATTAGATATTATTTGGATTAGGAAATGAAATTTCACCTGTTAGAATTTTATTGCATAAATTGGGTATTTTAATGGATTTAATTCTTAGGTGATAATTTTATTTCATGGGTTTTGATTTTATTTCTTTTTTTTTCAGGGAATTAGATGAGAAGGAATGTGCAGCACACATGAAATCACACACACAGCGTCACTCATCATTCATGCACAGCTGGCCACTCATACAATCACATGCACATGCATAGAACCAAGTCACTCGGGCTCACTTCATCATTTGTGCATTCACTCTCCCCTATTCTCACAAATACAATCTCGGGTCCACAACACACTCACTTGCACAACCCTCTTCATTACCAGACCCTCATGTGAAGACATGGCAATAACATGTAACACATCAAAGCATTATCACTCATTCTTTCATGTTGCCACCTACACACCATTCTCTATGTCACAAAGAGGCAAGTACTCACTCTAGGAGAAATGCAAGGCTAGACACTACAATACCACAAGCTCCCCTCTTCTTGACACCAACACACGAGGCACTAGATCATACACCCAACACGGCACGTCATTCACCTCTTCACATGAAGGGGCTCTATGATATACACATGCACGGGTCCAAGAGACGTGGAAGTCAATTAGAGGCACATACATGACATACTCTTCCATGTAGCAGCACAAAGACACTCTCACAGATTACACACGCATCTTTATTCACTACACACTTCAAGGATCACACTTGCACGAACCAACAACTACACAGAATACTCTCTCACATAGAAACACGTTGCTACACACCACGTCCAGCTCACATGTAACTACTCACACGTCCTTATTTAGCACCAAATACACCCACGGCATTCAACTCACTTTCACGCTACCAAGTCATCCCCTTTACTCACACGTATACACATATTAATGCACAAACTAACACACACTCACATACACGGGCTTATATGAAAAGAAAGCACAAGACCAGCTGGCACAATCCATTCATCCATAAACTCACACACGCAAGAAATGAAGCACATGGAGAGCATGATTGGCATGAGCTTAAGAGCACCAAGACACGTGGATGAGGAGGCACAGGCTGGAGGGGGCATACGTGAGAGGTGAAAAGAAGAAGCGTGAGGAAAGAGCACAGGTTCAAGATAGGAGATGCATAGGATTCTTTCATTTACACAAACAAGGCACACGGCTGCATTATCCCATTTGGAAGCACTCATGGGAAGAATCACGTGGATGTATATGCACGGCTAGCCCACATGCAAGAGAGAAAAAAATAAGCAAGAACACATGACTATGGATTGAGGGGAAGATATTAGAGGAAGGAGCACGAGCAAAGGAATCACGAGGAAAGATGAGATGGAAGCACGGGTTTTTAATTACACTAGAGAGAACACGTGGGAATGAATCATATACAATAATGTGAGTGTGGCTCAAGTTTGTGGGAGGAAGAAGGAAACACGCGATCATTAAAAAAAGAATAAGGAGCACGTGATTTTTTTTTGGGGGGGGGGGGGGAAGTGATTCATTATTGGCTTGGGCAGAATGTAAAAAAAGGGGTCCAAAACATGATTGATTGAATTCCTCCATTCATCATCCATATGCCATGACTCCACTCTATTTTCTCCTCCATCAATCTTCACTCAATGAACCACTAATTCCATTCTTGTGGCTAGCTAGAAGGAAGACCTTGGATTGAAGCTTAAATCTATGAAGATTAGCAAAAGATTTTGACTAAGATTTTCTATTCTATTTTTCCTCTCTTTCTATACTACCTCTTTTTCATGTATTTGCTTAGTTAAACTTGTAATGAGCTAGGATTGGTGTTGTTTGTACTTAGTGGCTGGTTAAACATTAATTAAAAGAGTATTTGAAGATTAATGGATCAATTTAAGTGCTGAATTTTTCATTTCCCTCTAATTCTCCATATATGCCGTCAAAGTATTTGATAAAATGCATGTTAGAAATTATGTGCTTGAATGTTTGATTTGAGGTCTCCTTAGAGTTTAATTGGTTAATTGAACATCCAAAGGTGATAATTCAAAGGCTAATTTGATTTATTAATCACTCAATTTAAGTGTTCAATGATCCTAATGACAAGAATTAATGATTCAATATGGAATTGAGGTCTCAATTCAACATCAAATTGTTAATATCTTGAATCTTGTGTGGTAACTCAAAATAACTTGCCATGAACACAAATAGAAACTCGTAGACCAGAACCAATGATAATTGAATTAGAATGAGGATAGTGGATATCAAGTGATAAATCTAAAACTAGTCACATGTCCATTTACTTGTTAATTCATACAATTTAGTTAGTAGTTAAGAACTTTAATTCAATCAAATTTTAGTCAATTTAATTAAATCAAACCCCATTTGAATTAGGTAGCTTTTAAAGTTCTTTTACACTTAGAAAGCTCAATTAAATATTGAAATCCATTTTCAAGGGAAACGATCTAGATTGCACTCTGTATTGCAAATCTTTTCTAACCTAATTTATTTGAAGTTGCTTGACACAACCGTCACAAACCCTTAAAAACTCCAATGGACACCACTCATAAATTGAGTTTGAATGAAGGTGGATCTTCTGTTGATACAAAAAGATATTAAAAGTTGGTTCGGAAATTGATTTATCTCTCTCACACAAGACTAGATATTAGCTTTCCTATAAGTGTAGTGAGCCAATTTATGAAGGAACCCTAAGAGGAACATATGGAGGCAGTTTACAAAATTTTGAAGTACCTGAAAATGACACCTGGAAGAGGACTTTTCTTTGAGAAAAGGCAGTCCCAAGGAATGGAAATCTTTATAGATGCTGATTAGGTAGGATCCACTATTAATAGGAGATCTACCACTGACTACTACACTTACATTTGGGGGAATCTTGCTACATAGAGAAGCAAGAAACAACCAGTAGTACCCAAAAGCAGGGTAGTCGAAATCGTGCGATTTGCGATTCAGAACGCACGATCCGATGCGATACCCCAGGGAAACGATACAGATCGTGTAATGAACCGTGGAAGAGCCAGAATCGTTGTTCGAATCGCCGGAATCGTGCGCGTCGCATTGGAACCGACGATTCAGGACATTCGGACGATTCAAGAACCAGCATCTGCGTCACGTCTCGAAGTCGGGTCCTTCATGACCCGACGCAACCCGTTTTCCTGGAGAAGACGAACTGTTTCTGTTATGCGATTTATCTCAGTGAAACAGTGTCGTTACTTCTTCTTCCTTATCTTCTCGCTTTGATAACGCCGAAGCTCGGAAATCTTGCCCAAAGATGAGCTTCAATTTGGACTGACGATTTTCGTTCAGCCAACTCAGCAGCAAGCCAACTATCCTATTCCCATACAGCAGTCAACGTAACACGCAGCAGCAAACCGAGTCCCTTCCAAACGGCACAGGCTGCGTCGTTTTGCATTAAAAAGCCCTAAATTAATTATTCCTACTCCTATATATATACAAACTTAGACACTTAAATCCTATTTAAATTCTACTTTATTTCTGCGGCAATCAATAGTCAATGCTGTGAGTGGGTGGCTGCTAGCAAGGGAGAAGTCATCAAATTTCTTAATTTTTAGTTTCTCCTTGAAGCAATTTCTTAACCTTCTTTTCTTAAGAAGTTATGGCTCCAAAAAAGAAGATAAAAAAAGATATTGCTTGGGAGCATTGCAAATCTCTTGAGACTCGGTTACATGTTAAATGTAACTATTGTCCTAAAACAATGTGGGGAGGAGCATTTAGGATGAAACATCATCTAGCTGGAACACACAAAGAAGTTGCGCCATGTGAACAAGTACCAGAGGAGGTAAGAAATTTATTTAAAAAAATTTTAAATGATATGAACAAGGATAGTGGTGATGATGTTGATTGCTTTGATGAAAAAGGAAACCAAGAACATGATTCACAAAATAAGGGGTCCATAGAAGCTTTTATGGTAAAAGGAAAAGGAGGGAGTGGATCTAATTCTAAACTTATGAAACAACAAACTATGAATGCAATGGTAAAGGATAGAGATCAGGTGGTCAGAGATATCTGTAGGTGCATATATGGTAATGCATTGCCATTTACTTTGGTAAAGAATCCATTATTTATCAATATGGTAAAATCAATTGGTGAATATGGTAGAGGATTGAAACCACCTACTTATCATGAAGTAAGAGTTTCATTTTTGAAGAAGGAAGTTGATCTTGTTAATGCCAATTTGGATAAATATAAAGTTGAATGGAAGAAAACTGGTTGTACAATAATGTCAGATGGATGGACCGATGGAAAAGGTAGGTCTCTTACTAATTTTCTTGTTAATAGTCCTAAAGGAACTGTGTTTTTAAAATCTATTGACACCAGTAGTTTTATTAAAGACGCTGAAAAAATGTTTGAATTATTGGATGAGATGGTCATGGAAATTGGAGAGGAAAATGTGGTCCAAGTGGTAACAGACAGTGCCTCAGCCCTTGTATCTGCAGGAAATAAGTTGATGGACAAACGAAAACAGCTCTTTTGGTCTCCTTGTGCTGCCCACTGTCTTGATTTGATTCTTGAAGATATCGGTGATATTACAGTATTCCATAATACCATTGAAAAAGCAAAAAAAATTACGACTTTCATTTATAGGCACACTTGGGTGCTTAATTTGTTCAGAAGTTATTCTAAAGGAAAAGAGTTAGCTAGACCAGCAATAACAAGATTTGCCACATCTTATTTAACAATGAAGTCCATTTTGGATCAAAAGATTGCGCTCAGATCCATGTTTGCATCCGAAAAATGGGCTAAAAGTGCATATGTCTCTAGGAGTGAAGCAAAAATTGTTGAAGACATAGTTTTAGCTGATTCAAGGTTTTGGAAGTCTATCAAGTATTGCTTGAATTGTGTGTCTCCTCTTGTGAAAGTTCTTAGACTTGTGGATGGTGATTCAAAACCGGCAATGGGATATATTTATGAGGCTATGGATAGAGCAAAAGAACAAATAGCAAATAATTTTAATAATGTGGAAAGCAGATATAAAAAAATATGGGAAATTATAGACAAACGTTGGGATTATCAACTCCATAGGCCTCTTCATGCAGCAGCATATTTTTTAAATCCTAAGTAAGTTTTACTTAGAAACAAATTTAATTTTTATGTAATATAATTATTTTATATTTTGTTTATTAATATCTTGCTTTATCTTATTCCTAATAACTTTATAGGTTCCATTATGATTCAAAGTTTAACCCGGATATTGAGGTGAAGGTTGGATTATACAAAACATTGGACAAGATGTGTCCTGATATTGAGACTCGAGTCAAAATTGATTCTCAAATTGAGAAATTTGACAAAGCAGAGGGACTCTTTGGATATAGCTTAGCAATTGCAACCAGAGACAAGAAGCAACCTGGTAATTATTCATTTAGTAATATAATTTATTACTTTATTTATTTTAAACATTATATATAATAATTAATCAGGTATTTTATTCATAATCATATATATACATTTTTTTCCTAGCTTTATGGTGGAATAGTTTTGGAGAAGAGTGTAAAGAGCTACAAACACTTGCCATCCGTATCTTAAGCCTCACTTGTAGCGCCACGGGATGTGAGAGGAATTGGAGTGTATTTGATCATATCCACTCTAAAAGAAGAAACCGTTTAGAGCAACAAAGGTTGAATGCTCTTGTATTTGTTAAATATAATCTTCAACTTGAGATTAGACAAAAGCAAAGGGAGGCGAAAGGAGATACATATGATCCTATTTGTTTATCAGATCTTGAATCTGATGATGAGTGGATTACTGAACAAGAGGAGCCTTGCTTGGAAGGAAATTCTTGGATGGATATTCATGAGTGCTTCAAGATTAATGAAGGAAATCCTAGTAAAAAAAGAAAGAGGGGTATTACACTTGCAATCTTAAACTTCTTTTTATAAATTAGTTTTTTTCGTTTAGTCACTTATATAATATAATTACATATGTGATATGTTTATTTTTAGGTCCACGAAACCTTAATGCCAACAAGACCGATAAAGGAAAAGGCATTCAAATACAAGATAATGTTGCACAGGACAAAGAAAAAGGCATTCAAATACAAGATAATACCGAACAAGACATTGGAGATAATGATGACACTGAAGAAGAAGAGGATGAAGGAATCATCATGTTGGATGATGATAAAAATAATAGTGACAGTGATGATATTAGTCTCGATGAATAGGAAGATAATTAATTTTGAACTTGGTTATTTATGATTTTTTTTTTATTTATTAAACTTATTACTTAGAAGATAGTTACTAAATTGTGACTTATAAATTATAATTTTGTTTTTTGAGACTTATAGTTAAATTTTTATCAATTCTCATTTAAATTTAATATTATGAACTTTTTTATGTATACAATTATATTATTTTTAAATATATCTTTGAATCGTACGATTCGATACGATTTACGATTTACGATTCAAAAAATAACTTTCTGATTCACGATTTGAATCGCGATTCGATTACTATGCCCAGAAGTAGTGCAGAAGCAGAATATACAGCTCTATCACTAGGTATATGTGAGGGTTTATGGATACTTAGGCTCCTAATTGAATTCAGAATTGAAACTCAAACTCCAACGAAGGTTTGGTGTGATAATAAGGCAACCATAGAGATTGTAAAGAACCCAGTGCACCATCACAGCACCAAACATGTTGAAATTGAAAGGAACTTCACAAAAGAGAAAATCAAAGCACTCATACATATCATCTCAGTCTCAAGTTGCAAACCTACTCACTTAATCTGTCTCAAGGACCAAGTTTGAACAACTTAGAAATAAGTTGGGAATGATTAATATCTATTCTCTTGTTTGAGGGGGAATGTTGGAAACCTGGACAACCTTACTCATTACTAATTATATCCTGATTTATTTTTATTTACTATTTAGGATAGATATATCCCTAATTATATGGGACTAGATTAAGATCATTTATTTTTTACCATTTCCCTCCTTTATTTTTGCTATTCTCTCTTATTAGATAGTGTCATATGTGCTAACAATCTGGCTGTATAGTTTGCATCCTACAGTGAATAAAAGATATAGTTCTGGGTTCCAAGATTGCACAGTTAGTTTTAGTTTAAGCCTTATCATTATCTATCATTAGGATTTGTGTGGCAAGATTTGCTACCTCCTTTCCTACATATGTTCAACTATTTTCATTCAATAAAGTAAGTTCAAAGGAAAATTAAAACCTAAATTTCTACACTGTACTTAGGTTAATGCAAGGTATTTTAATCCAAAAATTTAGAAATTGACTAAAGTACCATGCAACCTTTTGTTTCAAGAAAGATCCCAGTATATTTTGAAAATAGAAACAAGGTTCATATAATTTTAGTAAACCTCAAGTAAGTGTTATATAATTTACTCTATAAATTTTGGTAATCTATCTAGCATTATTGTATCTTTCATTTTTTTCTAATAATCATTGTATCCTTGTGTCAGTATTGTATACAAAATTTGTGCTTCATAACAAAGATGTGATGGCATTTAATTGGATCCACTCCACTACAATTAACTACCATAACTATTTCCAATATGCAGGAAAGGTGAATGGAAAGTGTATAAACTTACATGTGAAAGGAAAGGAAGAGAATGATGGAAATCTAATTAGGCATGGACCGTATGACAATAGGGACATAGCTATCAAATCCTGTTGCCTAAGCAACAACATATAGTCCTATTTGATACGCATAATGAAATTTGTTGAATCTAGTCAGTGAGCAAGGAAAGAGAGAAGTGGAAATGGCATCACTGACTTATATTAGCAGACTCCTATGTCCCTATTTATAATGATAAAATTCGATCAAATACAAAGATAGTACATTGTACAACTAGTATAGGCCAAGCCCACTAGTTGTTGACTAACACACTATTTAACTTAGCCATCACACTACTATAATAGAATTCTACCAGAAATTTTCCAATTTAATAGCTGTATATTATTTGACAAACCTGAAATCATGGCCCCATGTTGAGATGCAATGTGCCTGAAAAATTTTACAGAACAGGTGAAATCACTAAGTAAACTAGAAAATTCCAGCATAATAATTATTTCAAATAGTCTTTCAAGCTCACACCTCATCTATGGCAATAAGATTCAACAACCCTTTAGCATATATTTTTGTCAGCTTTGACATAAAACCCTGTGTTGCTATCAATTCTGGAGTGACATATATCAGCCTTATACAAGGCTTTCCAGAATCAAGATCCTCATAAATCTTCAAAAGATAACAGAAAAGTCACCATCTGAATTGTATGATAAAAATAAGGAATACGTGAGAAATTGGTTAAACTAATATAAATAAATTTGGCAGGAATGGTCATTGTCCTTTTCCCAATGATACCAAAAACTTAATATTATTTATTTTGTAAGAAAATGAAGGACATTTATGCTGGCAGAAAGAAACCACCATTTCAACAAATATTAAATGAAAAATAAGAACTCATCATGAATACCTAAGGTCAGCAACATCAAGGATAAGACATCCAGAAAGTTATGCAGTTCCATTAAGAGGCTTGAATTTAGCAATCCAATGTTTTTTGAAATCCATATGAAGTTGAATTTATTCTGAATTTCTAACATAAAAGTCCCAAAATCTGAGAAAAGAGTAGAGATTAATACCATTCTTATCTAAGGTTATATGTCGTATTGATGTATGAAAAGTTAATCATTTGCAATAAAATATCAACATCCTGACAATCCACCTTATTTTTTGCACCAGCTGTTTGGGTTGAGGAGAGAAATTCTGCAGCAATTCCTTTCTCCTTTAATGACATCACTTGGTTTTCCTAACTTATAGAAAGAATAAATGAGCCAAAAATAAATTCGCACCTCAGAAACTCAGCACATCTTAAAACAATAAATTGGAGAAAGTTAAAATATGCTTACCATCAAAGCTGTCAGTTAAAAAGCAGATCAAAAGTGAGAATCAACAGCCGGTGTCCTATCACAAATAACCAAGCAAATTATCATGCAGCATTTAGCTCAGCCAATCACGTAAGCTTCAGAGAACATGAACATTATTCACCTATTAAAGGACAAACAACAAGAACTATTCCTCTTTTAGCCAACGCAGGGATTTGATAACATAATGACTTGCCTCCTCCTGTTGGCATAAGACAAAAACAATCTCTTCCTGCACCCAAAAACAATAATAGCTATATCTTACCCAAAAATTAAAAGAGGGGGAATATAAAACCTTTCGACTTACAATTCAAATTGCTTGACCAAATAGTTACTTCTCTTTTCTCAAACAAAGTATAAACAAGTTGAAATGGCATACTAGGACAGTCTATCAAGATGATTTTGTTCTCATTTATTTATTAGATATAAGGACAGTCTTTCACTTCCTTCGCTTCCTAAGCAACAAAACAGGTTATGGGCGCATAAATGGAAAGTTTTAGAAGCAATGTACCTGAAAGTACAGCTTGAATAGCCTCCAATTGCTTGCCCCTAAAATCAGGGTAACCAAAATGCCATCTTAAAAGCTTCACTAATTCTTCCTTCCCAGATAACAGCATCTTCTTATTCTCATGGGTGTTGCTTTTTACGTTTTTCAATGGCAAAGGACATTTATCCATTAGAATCCCAACCTGCGAAACAAAACATCAAAAAAAAAAAAGTTCGTTATTCAATCTACTAATCACAAAAATGTGGGAAAAAATTTATAAGATAAAAAAGAATGCGAGCTTAGAAAACTGGAACCTTAACTACAATCGCTTTTGAAGCATTAAAGCATTCAGAAATGCGCAGTTTAGGGGGGAGATTTTTTTCTTCTGCAATCGCAGTACCGCACACAATTGGCTGATTTTTTTTTTCCCCGTTTTTCGTCTTTCAAGTTGCACTCCTTCCCACAGAACGAAGCACCAAGGTCTAGTTTGGTATAAATAAAGGAAAGCTTTTTCATGGAATCTTATATCTTATAAATATATATTTGGTAGAATATAAAAAAGAATAATAATGTAATTACTTTTTAATTAATAAAATAAAAATAAAAATAATATATATATATATATATGAAAAATGTCTAAAATGATCCTTAATAAAAAAAAAGGTTATAAAATATTATTTATATTTAATTGATATAAACTAAAAATGAATTAAACCTTAAAAAAACAAAAAGTGAAAAACTTATTTAATTTTTTGTTTTTAGAACAGTTTTTTGTTTTTAAGAATGAAAAATAAAAAAATTATTTGATAATATATGGTTAATGAAGTGTTTTGTAAAACAAAAAAAAAACATAATCATGTTTTCGGAAACAGAAAAATCAAAATACTTTTTATATATTTTGTAACTTTTATTCTGCAAAATCGGAAACTAATAATAATAATAATAATAAATAGCAATTTTTTGTAATAATGATTCAAACAAGTTTTTTAATTTTTTTTATTTTCAAAATTTGCTCTAAAAAATATTTGTTTTGAAAACATTAAAATCAGAACAAAATCAATCAAGTGCAAATATCTAGAAACACAAAATGAGAAACCAAAAATGCATGAACCAAAAAACTAAAGTATTTGAATGCAACGTTTGAAATATAGAAATCTCAATTATTCAGATACGAGAAATCAAATGCAAAGATGAAAATAACAAATTTGCTCAAAGCCATTAAAACCAAAAACATAAAATGGTAGATTTATAAAGAAGAAACCCAAAATGAAAATGGTGCAACAACAAAACTTAAAAGCAAAAATGGCAAATTTGAGAAGAAGAAGCCCAAAACGAAAATGGTGGAACAACAAAACTCAAAAACAAAAATGGTAGATTGATAAAGAAGAAATCTAAAATGAAGCACGATCTACTTTGCCTTTCTTGCACCGGATCTAGTAGCCAGTGACCAAAGGAGGAGCAGAGGACAATGGGGGAGAACGATTCTTTGTCAATGGCTGTGGATTAACACTTGAGTAAGCAGGGATAATATGGTCTGAAAATTTTCTCTCCCTCAAGTCAAAGCACATTCAATCAATGGGTTGAAGGTTTCTCTTCTCCCACGTTTAATGGATTGTGCTCTCCCATGGCTTCAACTATCTTATATACCAAACATGGTTTCTTAGCAATCCCACTCTCTCTCCCATTCTGTTAATCTCGTCTCCCTCTACCAAATGATACCTAAGGCTAAAGCAAAGGGGTTAGTATCATAATGGTAAGGGATAACTGACAAAAATAAAAATTTAGATCCATTTTAAAATTTTAAAGGTGACTGGAGTTATATGGACCTGAGAATCACTTTGGCATGAAGCAACTCTTGTTCATGGGATCTTTTTTAATGGCAAATATTTAAAAAAAACTTTATTTAAATCTTATCCTTTTTAATGAAAAAGCATTTGGCATTTAACAATTATTTGAGAATCACTTTGGCAAGAAGCAACTCTTGTTCATGGGATCCCTTTCTCTCATACTATATCTCCTTCCTTTAAATTCTATTTGTTTTATGGCAAAAAAAAAAATCTTTGAAAAATTGGAAAATTTTTATCAGGCAAAAACATTGGTCATGGTAAAATTTGATAATGATGTTAGCTTAAATGAATAACAATGATAATAAACTTATAGCAATACTAAAGTAAAAATAAAAATAATTTCTTCACTTATCTCTTTTTTATCTTTTAAAAAGAAACATTTTCTTAAAAAGTTGAAAATTTTATGTGGTGAAAAAATTTTCTTCTCTTTTAAAACAAACACAATAATTTTTTTGATAAAAAATGTCTCCATAAAATAATTTTGCAATGAAACAAGAAGATTTTATGGCCCCTTACTCTTCCTTAGAGATTTAAAGCTTATACATTGGCAAAATTCTCAAATTAAAAGATCATAATTAAAGAATCTGGGGGAGGGGAGTTAAGGAATTTCATCCATTTTAGCATGAGGTTCAAGGCAATTGACTTTAACACCACTATGGTTGAAACAGTTGCTAGATCTCTTTCTCAATTTTCTCTAGATTAGCCCTTTTCCTTTTCCTTATCATAGAGACCTATTCTTTGTTGGAAAATAAGAGAAAGAGTTGAAATTGGTTGGGGGCCTTTAAGATATCATTTTGAAAAACTCATTAGAGGATACTTCTGATGGCTTTAAGTGATTCCATCCTTCTAGAAAATGTTTTTGGGTAGAGTCCAAAATATGGTACTTACCAACTGCTGGTTGTCGAGGATTGCTGCCCAGAGTATTGCTTTCCCTTTGGTGCCTTTCTTTCTTAGTTTGTATGATAATTGCCCATTCTAGATGGAGGGCCTATTTAGGCTAAATAGGGAAAGACTCTTTATCTTTGTAATTACCTTGTAGTGTTCCATAGCGTAATCTTTCTAAGTTAGGTTATAGATGTGCAATTCCCTTTTATCTAATTAAGGAGTGATGTTGGGCTACCATGAGAGTTCCATAGACAATTCAATTTCTTGTCTTCCATAATCCATGAAGAATGGTGAAGATGAGTTTAGATTTGGCCCTATTAGTTTCTTGTCTAGAAATATCACAACAAAAGTCAAGCATGTTCTTGATCTATTAACAACTCTCAAGGGATTTTTTAAAGAAGAAGATAGTGTCACCTATATATATGAGGTGAGTTAGTGACTCAAAGCTTTTGTTGAACCATACAAGTTTGGCAGGCCTTCTAAGCTCAAAACATTTCCTCACAATTGTATAGAAATTTATGATCACTTCTCAAGCTTTTTTTTCGAGTTATGCTAACTATCATTCTAGATGTTGCTTTAGATCATTGTTAAGGCCTTGTCGAAATAAATCTTAATTAACAAGTTCCCCATCGAGGTTTTATTCCAATCACATAGAGCATTCATTTTCAAAGCAAGTTTGACGTGAACTTAGAGAGATGGGGATCTTGGTAGGTGTTGGTTCTAAGATGAAAAATGATAGTATTACACTCCCTAAAGTTCACTCAAAAGTTCTCAAACTTGTAGGGTCTCCTTCAAAATGTAAAGTTGTTGTTATAGAGAAGAAATGAGGTGAGTGGTCTGAAGCTACAATAGGGAGTGTATTAAGAGTGAAGTGGGGAAAAGCTAATTATCATTGAAGAATGCCTTGTTTAACCAAGCCTAAGTTACATTTTCACCTTTTTTATTGTCCAACTAGATGAGCCATTATCCTCTTGAGGGAATTTCGATTAATCCTCCTACGTTAATAGCATCCTTAAAGAAGGTGATTCCAGGAGTAATGGAAGATGAACCATGTTTATCCATCTATAAGCCATACTAGTTGAAGTTACCTATGACTAGCCAAGCAGCTTTGAGTTATGAGGATATGCCTTTTAACCAACTCCATAGGGCATGACACTAGTGGACTTTCGGGAAAGTGTTGATACATGTGATGTAACACAGTTCTTCCTAAGGGATTATAACTTCTATATAGATCCAATTTGGGTTATAATTAAGATTCCTTTCCCCCACCGAACTGCTAATCCTTTTCCCTTTTTCATAACATCAATGCCAAAATAGTCAGCAAAACTAAAAGCTTTAAGTTTGTTACAAGCATTAAAAGATGGGAGCTTTATCTTTGAAAGAAAAACTAACAATGTAATATATTTACAAATCAAGGTTCTAAGTCTTTAAACTATCATAGCCTTCCTAAATCCAAGACAGTTCTAGTTAAGGAGTTTCATGGTTGCCTAGAAAGCTTTTCATGAGTAGCTTCCTGAACCCATGTTTATTCCTCTAACTCTATCATGTCCACAAGGAAATTGGTAATAATAGCTTAGCTCAACATGCAATAAATGCTTGTGGCATTAACTTTAGCCTTCTTTCTTTGCATGTGCTCCTCTCCGTCTTCTCTTTCTTTCTTATTATAAGGTAACAATTCAGCATCTGAGAATAATGAGTTTTCAAAGGTTAGCAATATGATGTTGATGCTAGCATTGTGAATCAATTGAGCTATGTCAACCATCTGCATGTGAGTATCTTCCTTTAGACTTGTTAGCAAGTTAGTGCATCGAGAAAAGGTGGATGAGATAAAGTAATTCCATTACACAGTAAAAAAAAAAACAATTAAAGGGTTTTGTAGCCAGAATACCTTTTTGCAAGTACATAGCAAAGACTAGAGGGACCAAAGAAGCACTTCTTCCAAGTTCTGAGAAGAAGGAAAAAGTTGCCATTCAACTTCTTTTTCATTGTTCAGATTGACAAGCATCCCTATGCCCAAATCTTAAAACCTTCTTTTGGTACACCCATGCCACCAGTTAAGCAAGGCAATAGAGAAGGTCAACTTAAATAGGAGGAAAGACCAATACTCAAAGAAAAGAGGGAAGGTCTAGTCCTTAAGGTGGCTCTAGGCTTCAAAGTTCTAAACAACTAACTAAAAAGGGAGAGGCATTGCTTGTAGGCTTAGAGGAAAGATTCCAGAATGTAATAGTCTTAAACTGCTTGAGTGTTTTCTCTTGTTGTTAAAGCAAGGAGTTCTTCCCTTGGTAATATAAGGATGTTCAAGTTTAGGATCATTTAGTCATCTAGTAAGTAGAAGTCAAGTGCACATAAAATTTTTACTAGCTTAGTCTTAGAGTACTCTAAAGGAGAGGGAAGTAGTAGTAGGGAAGAGAGTTAAATATTACATCATCATACATACGGCACATGTGCTGGGGGAGTAAATTATCCAAAACACTAGAATTTTTTCTTATAACAATTTGCTCTAAAAGTCCCTCATAAAGGCTTTGATCTAGCATTTCAGAGTCCAATGACTATCCTACATCTAGGTTCAACTGGTTAAAGAGCTCATGTCCATGATGGAAGGTCCTTCTAGGTGCTGCAAGATAGAGAATGGGTAAACAATGTGACGACCCTAACTTCTAATCCTGGTAATTATGATTAAATACACGATTAATAATTAATGATCAAGGTTTGGAATCGTTACAATTAATTACATTAAGAAAATATAGGAAAATTTGAACCTTGATGTTATTAGGGTCATCAACTAAACAACCATAGATGGAAGAATGCATAAAAAGAATTGCACTATCATCAGGGGTTTGTGATTCATCCATTAATCAGTTTCAACACACAAAAACCACCCACAAGTGTTCCTATATCATTTCCTAGCATTACCATTGAAGAAATTGGGGTTTCTAGGCTAAAGGTGGGAGTTTGGGGACCTGTGCCACGACTTGAAATCTTCTCGTCATAGCTAAGTTAGGTACTAGAGTTCGAAAACTAAGTTTTTTACTTTACGCCGTGGCTAAGTGGCTCTCGAAAATCATTGGGTAACTTACTTGATCTTCGCTACAGCGAGTTGGATCTTCGCCGCGGCCAACCTACATGGTGTCGCAGCAGAGATGCCTCTTAGAGCTACTGTTTGAAGTCCCACGATTCTCGCCTTGGCAGAATACACTTGCACCGCAGCGAGTTTTGCTACTGTACTCTCCTTAACTAGTTTCCTCGACTTACGCCGCGGCAGGCCTATTGCGCCACGGCAAGGTTTCATTCTGTCACCCTTCTGGGCGATTTTTTTTGCATTGCGCTGCGGTGATATTTGTCAAGCCGCAGTGTCCCTTGCCACTGTCACTCTTCAAGCCGCGGCGAGACCTTCCTAGCCGCGGCGTGACTCTCTCCTATAACTATATCTTTTACATTTCATCCCACGCACTCCAATTCTCTTCTTAGGAACACCTTAGGACCACTTCCTTCTATTTTATATAACTCTAATGGTATTTATCCACCCTATTCACCCAGCCATTCAACCATTACCAATTCAAAACTTAAATGTAAATTTTCACTCCTCCAACTACCCTATATCAGTAAGTCCATAGAGTAATAGCAATAAAAATTCATGCACTATTGACAATTAATATTCGATACACATTCCGTTAGAGGTTTTATACATCAATGATTCATATCAATATCTAATACATCATATAATTATGTTTCCAATAGTATACCATACCATAAATTCAGTAAAATTCATATATCAGGTGTTATGGGATTCATACATCTAATATCAAGCTATGATGAGGCCTAACTCCTCAATAAATACATCATAAGTAATCAAAATATAAAAGTCTACACTTGGCAACATGATTACATGATGATGCTATACAAAAAGGAATACAAAATTTAGCATCTATTCTAAATAAACTAATCTAAATGTAGCCTTCTCCCTACACAGTTAGAACTCATAGATTTTCATCCACTTGCTTCCCCTTATTCTTACCCGAAGAACCTTCACCTGAAATATTTAATCCCATGAAACAGGGTGAGATACGAATCTCAGTAACCAAAACAAATTTCATTCATATATTCCAATTTAATCAACATATATGCATGATTTCGTATAAGCATCAGAAAATATACCAGTCAATGAAACAATTAGGCTATCATGATCACTATCCCATACTAGCAATCATATTTTTATATGTTAAAGGCCAATAACACCAGGAAAGGCCTGTCCACGGCACCTACTCCCTAATGAGCACAACCAGGGCTCAGTACATCTAGGGTTTGATCATAACCTGGTGCTGGATCAAAGCATATGCATTAGTGGTAGCCGCACTACAGCTCTACTATGGACTTACAAGGTCCAACCATAATATAATAGATAGCCAACCAATTCATTGAGTATTTCAAATCATTCATGTACAGCAAACATGAAATTAAAATATATATATGCATGGAATTAATATAGTCTCGGTTACCTCACTTGTAGACAAATTGCAAAAGCCACCAATGGCACAAAAATCTCCCCAGCCACTATAAATTCCCAAAATTTGGAATGGATGTGTCCTCTATCAAAAACTTCAATATATCACCTTAAATCCTAAGCAAATTCGTGAAAATTTAATACCCATACTATAATCTAATCATTGGGGTCTCAAACTAGCAGAAATACATTAAGAAAATGAGTTTATACTTACCTAATGTCAGCTTTAGCCTCAACCTACGAAGTTTCACCATGGAAACATCAAATGGCAAGTTTCAGATTTTGGGTGTGGGTGAAAGTGCTCTAGTTGGAACATTAATCGGGTCAAATTAAAGAGAAAGATGAGAGGGTTAAGTTATATAACTATTACCTTGGCTGAATCTTGCTCTAGAAGTGGGAAAAGGTGGAAACATGCCAAGAACCCTAGCCTCTCCTTTGGACCTCCGAATTTTGTATGTGTCTCTTGTGGTTCTACAGAAGGGGGTGGCTAGGTTAGTTTTTAGGGTTTAAATTGGGTTTTCCATGGGTTATGGGTTGCTCCAAGATCCAATTCCAAATGGGCTTCAGATTTTAGCTTTGTTGGGCCAGCTTTAAGGTGTTGGGCTGCAGAATTTCATTGAGCCAGACTTAATTTTAAGAACTCCATGGTCTTGGGTCTACACAAAGTTTATTGGGCCATTTATAAGAGCCTATATAAGGTGGATTTTGGGCTTCTATCACATTGGGTCTGCACCTAACTCATTGGGCCTCCATTAGCCTCTTATCATGATTTCTTAATTTGGGCCTAAATGAAGTTCTTATCCTAATTAATTCTCAACTTATATTATTAACTTACCCGATTATCCCATACTAATTATTCTTAATTAACCCAAATTTATGATTAGTACCTTAATTAATTTTGTGGTGTTACAAACAAAGTTTTCTAACATCAAGAAATGGGGTTATGAAATCACTTATAACAAGAAAGCGAAACTAAAGTGGCTAAACATAGTAAAATGGTACCTCCGTCAAAAAATTGTAATTTTGAGCAAAATTTTAGAAACTCAAGAAAAAGAGTTTTAATTGTTAAAATTAAGTTTATTGAGGTTTTTAAAGGCCTTGAATGTTATAGGAATAGTCAGAATAAGTTAAGACCCTTTCAGTACGCTAAATAGGTCAAAAACGTTAAAACTTTAAGCAGATTTATTTTTCACTATTTTCAAGCCATGTAAACCCCAAAAATAATGTTTTTATGTGAAAGAGCACTTAAAATTGTGTAAAAAGTAGTCAGATCCTGAAAAGCCTAAAAAATGAGTTTGAAACAAAGTGAATGTGCAATCATGGGCAAAACGGTCATCTTGAAAAATTTGTAAATGATGCTTCTTATGTAAGCCACACCTCACCATCTTCTACCACCTTCCATATTCATATTTGAAAAGCCATTGATGGCATCTTGCTAAGGGAGGAAAGATAGAAATTTCAAGCCTCCATTTAAGTAAATAAACGGCCATGTCTTATCTTGCACTAGTTAGGAAGATTAATCTATTCTCTAAGAGCTTTTTAATAGTGGTTTTATTTTCATGAAAAGTTAAAGTTTGGATCTGACCCCAAATAAAAAAAGGTCTTTTTAAGGAACTGTTCAAAGAGAATTAGCTTACACAAAGAGTACTCTGCATTGAGGTAAGTTTCTAACTTAAACACTTGCAAAATTTTTGTATTTTTGGCCTTGATGGTTTGGCCATGAGAGAGAAAGTGAGGAGGAAAGTTTTTCTTTAAGTGATCTTGATCAATTTAAGGGTTTAGCATGCAAGGAATTCATTTCTAACATTGATATACTTTTAATCATAAAAAAAACAAGTTAGTCTATATTATGTATGATTTTCAACCAAGGCTTGAAAAGGGGGGAACCATGTTTTCAATTCCTAATTAGTGTATTTAGATATTTTATGATGCAAGGAATAAGAATTTAGGCCTAGAATTGAATAAATCCTTAAAATCTCCAAGTCAAGGTTTGTTTTGTACCTATTCAACCATGATAAATTTGGAGGATCTAAAAAGTTGTTCAAGGGATTCCAAAGGTATGAATAATCTTAAAATGATATACAAACAATAATGGAAGTATTGGATTGAATTAAAAGTTACATATTGAAAGTTAAATTTTTAGGGTTCAAGAAAGGACAATATGTAACCAATTGGTGTTAAGCTTGTTTGAGCAAATTTATAATGCCTCTAATGAATCCTAATAGAGTTATATATATGATATATGATGAGATTTTAAAGCCTAAAAATTGAATTTTAGAAGTTACCCCTTGAAATTTAAGGTTACACAATGAGTTCTTATATGTTAAAAAGTGAAAATACCGAATAAATAGTACCAATGATCATATGAATAGTAAATATAAAATTTGTGACTTGAATTATGAATTTAAAAAGTATAAATTTGCTTAGAATTCATGTTTAGTGAAGTCACTAACATAAAGCCTAGGTAAAGAACTAATTATGGGAAGTCAAAACACAAAGAGAATTTCATACGGTTAAAACCCCAAATATGGTAAAAATTGAGTATTTTATATGAGATAATTGTTACTTAATAGGCACACATCTTGGAAGTGTGCAACAGGGAGTTCTAAGTACACTCTAAGTGGCCTAAAGCATAGTTAAGAGTTAAAGAAGTTTAAGAGAAATTATTGTGAGCTTAAGATGTTGATTTTATGTTCATGTGATATTTTTAGGACTAGCTAGTAAGGATCCATCCTATTGTAGATATAGAGCCAAAAAAGAAAAAGAAGCATAATAAGAAAAAGAGTAGGAACTTTAGAGGTTTTATTAGCTTTCTTTCCCTTATACAAAGTAGCTTATTCTTTCCTATTTAGTTGCATACAGACTTGTTTAAGCTTAATATGCACTATATTGTATTGGATGTGTCCACAATATATGCTATATTGCATTATGTCAATTATATGTCATATTTGTATGTTATGTTTAATGACTTAAGGCTAAAAGATAAATAGGGGCAATAAGAATGAATGCAATAGTTCTTCTAAGCCCAAGAAGGAAAGCCTACGCTAAGAAAAGATCATTGCCATGATAAAGCATATTAAAAGTATGTATAACATTTATGTTAGTTTCTATGACATGATGGTATGACCATGCATATTTGTAGTATTCTTGCTAAACTGTCTCATGCATATTTTGGTGATTTGAGTATAGCTATTGAAATTCTCCCGAATCTTGCTCCATTTCCATTCTTCCTACCAACCAATGCTAGGTGGAAGTATCAGTGCTCATAAAGGAAAAGAAATATAATGATGTTTAAATTAGAAACATTATGGATCATATGTGTAACTAATTTTTGTTGTAATATTACAAAGAATGTATATACCGAGTTATATTTCCTTAGTGATGTAATATGTGGACTAGTATGATGTTAACAATGACCAAACTCTAGCTTAAGTTTGTTTAGAGATAGATGATGTTGTATGTTCAGATAATATTATTTGATGATATTTTATCTATATTTTCTATTTTTATGAGTACTAGGTTGAAATGTTACCATTTCATTGGTCTAGATAGCTAATTTTATAAAGGCAAACTTTTTCAGATTTTTCTTAGATTGAAATGTTATTTTTTTGGGTTTTATTTGTTAAGGTAAATTGGTAATAAAGGATTTCTAATGCTTTAACTATTAGACTTTGTTTGATATATAGGAGAGTTTTTTCATGGAATAAGAATGAAAGATAGATTGGAAATAGAAATGAATTTTGTATCCTATAAGTGTAACATCATAATTTTCTAACTCATTCTATGCTACTTCCATGTCTCATGTTATGTAATTCATGGAGAAATAAGAAAAATGACATTAAAATGATGAATTTCTTACCGTTGCGTCACATATAAATTTTTTATTCGATATCTCATAGACCATGTGAGCTCATGTATCAAATTCTCATATTTAATTACATAGATACAACTCATTTCCATTTCCAAAATTGGCCTAAAGCTCATGTATGGTAAGGGGATACATAAAATTCATGAATGCAATTTCGACCAGAATTTTGCCACTTCTGTCACAAACTTTAAAAATTCATAACTAATTCTTAAAAAATCTAAATCATGTATTCTTTACCATTATGGAAAGCTAAATATGTCTACTTTATTCTAAAAATATGTCTAGGACATGAACTATAACACAGAAGACGTTTGGCATTCAAAAAGATGTAGTCACTGGTATTGTCACAACTTTCTACTACAAATTTAAAAAAATGTCCAATTAATTCCAAAAAATTCCAATCTATAAAACTAATACCAATATAGAAAGTTAAAGATGTTAACTAGAGAGAAAAAATAACTCTAAACCATTTTAGGCACGTCCAGGCATTGAAAACTAAATAAACAATACATGAAGTCAGTCTGAATGCCTAATATTGGGCAAAATCTTTAAAAATTCATATCTCCCTCTCTAAACCTCCAAATGGGGTGCTTCTAGTTGGCACAAGTCACTGAAAATGTTTAGTTTCTCTTATAAAATTTTGTAGCAATTAGAAATTATTTGAGCCTTAATTGACAGAATTCATTTTCGGATCAGTATGAACAGTAACCTAATCAAAATCAAAAAAAAATTTCAACTTTGAAAATTCACCAAATATTCCATAGACCGTCGAAAATTCTACACTTTAACTTCCTAAAAAGCTCTCAACAAGCTCTAATTATTGCAAAATCTCATATCAAAAAGAGTTCATTTAGATAAAAAGTAGTGTAGATTTCCAATATGGTCAATTTTGGCTTCATATAAGATACCAAAGTATCCAAATGAATTCCTTTGATGTTTGGCACCTCTTGGACAAGTTTAAAAATATGATTATGACTTATATAGACTATCCAAATGGTCCCAAACCTTATACATCTCAATTTGGTTATTTTACTTCCATTTATACATAGACTTCCATAATACAATTTTGCCATTACATGACCAAAATGTGCATTTCTATTCATATAACCTTATCTCTCATTTATACATGATACGTTAACATAATTATACATGTTCATAATATCATAAGATATATACAACCATAGATTACATCATTTTTCATCCATATGGTTTTAAAGTAATAAAATTTAAACACTTTCTTGTCACAATTTCATCTTCCAAGGTGTGGGCTTCCATTGCCTTTTCCACTTGGTCCACCTAACATGTTAGAACATTGAAGAGGAGGGAATGAGATTCAAAGAATTCCAATAGCTTATCTCCCTTTCAATCACATATAAAAGATGCAAAACGAATCTTGAAAATGCATGCATGAGTAGCATAGGATGTGCAATCTTTCAAAAGACATTTTCAATATTTGAGCAAGTCATATATTGCATACAAAGGCTTGCAAGTAAGTGGATTAATCTCATCCATTTACTTGTAGATTTTGGACTTGTCTCACCCATTCTTTAATAGGTTCTTAGAATCAACCTTGTTTTTGAAAGTCAATCTTACTTTTGGAAGACTCTTTACTTTGTCTCAACTAAACTTTAAGGATTTTTGGCTTATCTTCACCATAGCTAAGGGTTCTTGGCCTCATCACACTTAAGCAAACCCAAGCACATATTTTCTCTTGAATTTCCTCTCCCTTCTTTAGCCTCACACATACAAAGGTGTGGGAATGATTTTTCTTGGACAAAACACAATTTATGGAACCTAATTACATTTATAGAAATAACTCTAAGGCCACATAACTTCCTTATACACTAACTTGGTCTAAAAACTCCTTTAGGTTTTCAAGAATGCACCTAATGAAGCAACACCCATCAAATAAGTTCTAGGCTCCATTCTTTCCTTTTAAATGTGATTCTTGACTCCTTTTAAGCCTCTTGGAGTCATCACAATTAAAATAAAAAGCCTAACTATATGTTGCTTCTTTAAGTCATATTATGGAACATATAAGGCCAACTCACTTTCTATAGTTTCTAAATTTTTCTCAAGGCCTCTCCTCATCTTCACTAATCATATATGACTCAAAAATGGGTTTAGAAAAATTTAAAACTTTCCTTGAGCACCCAAACCTATCTAGGGCGAGACTATGTATGGTTTTGAGCTTCATAGACATTGCTTTGTTTTCTTGATGGAGGGAGCACATAAGGAGACTTCTAGGGATCTTAGAAGCTCATTTAAACTCTTATTTAGGTATAAAAATCAAGGTATCAAATTATATTTTGCAAGAAATATATGAAACCTTAGAATTTGCATCTTGAATTTTCATGATTATTTATTAATTCTCTTTGTATATTCTTAATCTCCACACATTTTTTTCTAAGAATCATCTTTGGTTCTACTTAAAATCTAAGCCCTCCTAGGACTTTTTAAGAGGGACGAACTATAGGGAGAAGAGAAGCAAGGTGTCACGACGCATTCTGAAGGGGCAAAACAAAAGAGGTTTTTGGAGCATCTAGAATTTTCTGGAGTTTTCCAGAATGTTCCAGAATATTCTGGAGAACACTAGATCACTTTTGAAACCTCAAAAAATATTAGAAAATTAGAATTCTAGAATTATATACATAAATATCTTGTGTAAATATCTTATAGAATATTCTAGAATTCAATATAGGCCGTTGGATGTAATTGATCCCAACCGTCTATTAAGGAGGTGGGGAAGTTCTAGAATTTAGGAGAGGCCTATAAATACCTTCACTCTCCTCATTTGTACATATCCAGAAATTGTGCAATGCAAGTTCTTCCTTCAAAAGCTCTTTAGCTCTCCTTGTTACTCATCTTGCCTACTTTGAGGGTTCGGCTGATTTAGCCAAGATCAAGGGAGTGATCAAGCTTAGGCTGGTACAGTTGAGGATTGGAAAAAAAAGTTCTAAGACCGTGACAACGTGGTATCAGAGCTTTGGTTCGAGGGAACCTAGTTTTACTATTGGTTCGAGGGAGCCAAGATCATAGGCAAGGATGTCTGGCACAACCGAGGAAGTTGCTGTTCGTGTGAAAGGAAAGGGAAGGGAGTCCTAACCGTCACAAGAGGGAGGCAAGAAAGGGCGAGGCTTTAGCAAGGTATGTGCAGAGGACTTTGCTACCTTGTTTGTGAAAGTTTCTGACTTAGAAGATGCCATGCTGGAGATGGCTTCTAAGGTAGAAAAGGTTAAAGGTGACTTGACTACTCTCGAGGCTCATTCTTTGGGAGAACTTGAGAGTCTAAAGACAAGCGTGGATGCCTTGCACAACTCTAAGGAGCAACGTGCTGAATCTATGTGATCCTTGGAGGGAGTGGTGATGGATGCCATCACTGCTATGCAACACCAACTAAACTCCCTTAAGGCTTCATTAAAAAAGCCAAGGGAGGAATTCATTGGTGGCGGGAACTAGTGGACCTAGGGAAATAAGGTTGGATCTTCCCAAACTGAAGGAGTTCAAAGGAGTACGCGACGCCAAGGAAGTGGAGAACTTCTTATGGCAAATGGAGCGCTATGCTGAAGGCTTGGGGTTGAACAATGACCAAGCTAAGGTATGTACTGCTTCTTTGTTCCTTACTGATAACACTATGTTATGGTGGCAAAGGAAGCATGCCGACATAGAAAAGGGCCTTTGCACCATTAATACATGGGAAGAATTTAAGAAAGAGTTAAAGAGGCAATTCTACCCGGAGAATATGGTATATGAGGCACGCAAGAAGCTGAGGGAACTTAAACACAAGACCACTATCCCCAAGTACGTGCGAGAATTTACAACGCTCATGCTGCAAATTCCTAGCTTGAGTGAAGAAGATTTATTGTTCTACTTCATTGATGGGTGAAAGATGTGGATGAGGCCATTGCTGTAGCCGAGAGCCTTACAGAATACCATAAGGAGAAAGGTGACACCTCTAAGCCTAAGTCTTCCAAACCTAATCAAGGAAAAGGTAGGGGAGAGGAGACAAAGGCAAGGTGGTGTACAAGAACGGTGATGGCAAGCCACCTCAAAAGAAATAATTTGATAATTAACAAAAGAAGAACTTTAGTAGTTCGACCGGGTGCTTCGTGTGCAAAGGTCCCCACAAATGAAGGATTGTCTTAAGTTAGGGATGCTAGCAGCCATGGTCAAAGAACGAGAAGCTCAAGAAGAAGAAGAAGAAGAAAAGGCAGGAATAAGGTCACTCCGACTCCTTAATGCCTTGAAGGCCAAGCCTGTTCCTAAAGTCCTTAAGGGTGAGGGGCTACTCTATTGGAAGCAAAGTTGAATGGGAAACCTGTTAGCATCATGCTCGACACTGGGGCTACCCACAACTTCATCACACCAGAAGAGGCCAAGAGGGTTGGTCTCAATGTGGTTCAAGGAGAAGGATGGTTGAAGGCTATCAACTCTTCTCCTACACAACTTCATGGCATTATGCGTGGAGTTGGGCTAAATCTTGGGAATTGGTGTGGCAAGGCAGATTACTCAGTCATCCCATGGATGACTTCAAAGTGGTGCTTAGCATGGAGTTCATGAGGAAGGTAAATGTCTGCCCCATGCCTTACTATGATTCAGTCTGTGTTCTTGAAAAGGAGGTTACTTACATGGTGCCCGCTTCCAAGAGTAGTAGTGGGCCTTAGTTGTCTGCCATGCAAGTGAAGAAAAGCTTCAAAAGATAAGAAGTCACCTACTCGGTTACCCTAAGGGAGGTGGATCCTAGGAACGAGCCAAGTAGAGATATCCCTCCAGTCATTAAGCATTCCTGGAGGATAACCAAGATATGATATCGCCTGAGTTGCCTAAGAAGCTTCCACCTCGTAGGGAGGTGGATCACAAGATAGAGCTGGAACCAAGGGCAAGACCGCCCTCTTTGGCACCATATAGGATGGCACAATCGGAATTGGGGGAGTTGAGGAAATAGTTAAAGGAGTTGATCAATGCTGGGCACATTCAACCCTCCAAGGCACCTTATGGAGCACCGATCTTGTTTCAAAAGAAGCAAGATGGATCGTCATGATTGTGCATCGACTACCGGGCTCTCAATAAGGTAACTATCAAGAACAAGTATCCTATTCCTCTTATAGCTAATTTATTTGATCAACTAGGCAAGGCGAAGTACTTTTTGAAGCTAGATTTGAGGTCTGGGTATCATCAAGTTCGAATTGCCAAAGGAGATGAGCCTAAGACCACTTGTGTGACACGCTATGGGTCTTTTAAGTGGCTGGTCATGCCGTTTGGACTAACTAATGCACTGGCAACATTCTACACGTTGATGAATAAAATCTTTCATCCATACTTAGACCGATTTGTGGTGGTATACCTAGATGATATAGTTGTCTACAGTAACTCCTTGGAGGAGCATGCTTATCACCTACGAGCTGTGTTCAAGACCTTGCGAGAGAATAAAATTTACGTGAAGAAGGAGAAATGCTTTTTTTGCAAGGGAGGAGGTGCACTTCTTGTGATATGTCATCTCTCAAGGGACCCTACGTATAGACGAGAGGAAGGTGCAAGCTATTAAGGAATAGGAGTCATCGACCCGAGTACTAGAGTTAAGATTGTTCCTTAGGTTAGTGAATTATTATTGGTGGTTCATCAAGAGCTACTCTGCAAGGGCAACCCCACTTACTGAGTTATTGAAGAAGAATAGATCGTGGGCCTGGACAAACGAGTGTCAAAGGGCCTTTGAAGATGTAAAGGCGGCAGTGATGGAGGAACCGGTGTTAGCTCTCCTGGATTTCTCCAAACCATTTGAGGTACACTCAGATGGGTCAGATTTTGCCATAGGAAAGGTCCTTATACAAGAAAGGCATTCGATCGCCTTCGAAAGTCGCAAGCTTAATGATACCGAGAGAAGGTACACCGTGCAAGAAAAGGAAATGACTATGGTGATTCATTTCTTGCGCACTTAGAGGCACTACTTGCTTAGGGTGAAGTTCGTGATCAAGACTGATAATGTGGCGACAAGGTACTTCCAGTCTTAAAAGAAGTTGACCCCCAAGCAAGTTAGATGGTAAGACTTCCTGGCTGAGTTTGATTATACATTGGAGTACAAGCCAGGAACATCTAATGTGGTGGCTGATAACCTCCTAATTTAGGACCCAAAAGGGCTATATTTGACACTAAATTAGGGAGGTAAAATACTTTTCTCCTGATTAATATGGTTAAAAATGTACTCAATCAAACAAAACAAAGAAAGTATTATAATCATAAGATTTTTATCAGTTTAAGCCTCACTTTATGTTTAATTTCAATTTCAGGGAAAAGTAGCAAAATGAAGAAAGAGTTGAATATAAGAGAGGGAAGTTGAAAATGGCCAAGGTAGATTGAACAAGTCTTCTCGCTACAGCGAGACCGAAGTTCGCTATAGCGAGATGGTACATTCGCCATAGCAAAGAGGAGTATTCGCAATAGCGAAGTCGTGTTGTATAGAAATTCCAGAAAGCAGCTCGCTATAGCGTGGGAGTAGCGAGCACAGCGGAAACCTGAGCACTTATGAGACCTCGCTATAGCGAGAGACGCCCCTCGCCATAGCGAGATCGGACCTGAAACGCAGAGTTTTAATTTTCTGGCTTTAAAAGAAGTTTGCTGAGTTAGGGTTCGGGAGATTCGGCGGCAGAGGAAGTTCTGAGCGTCCAGGAGGCGATTTTGGGAGTTCTTTGAAGGCTCTTGAAGCTTGGAGAGTGAAGGAAGAGAGGAATCAAAAGGGGGAGCTCTACTTTCTGCATCTCATTCTTCCCTTTGTTTGCTTTCTTTGTTCTTTTCATCTTCTCCATGTATTTTGATTGGGAATTCTCTGTAGATTTAGCTATGTGCGGCTAAATTCGTTTTTACTTAGAGCACTATGAACTTGATGTGAACTGAATCATTAATTGTCTTGTTAATTGTGTTGATTGGAATCTTGTGTATCCTTCTCTTGCTTAATGCTTTCTTAGGGATTGGCCACCTCTTTGATTTGATTTGGGAAATTGGAATTTACCTTGAAAAAGGGATTCTTAATTGAACCTAAGAGTTGGATAAATTAAGTTTAGAATCATTTAATTTGTAATTGGGATAGACATATACCTGATTACCTTAATTGGTTTGTAGAGGGATATAGTATCTAATGCACTCTAACCCAAATCTAAGGACACTTAGATTCTAGGGGAGAGTAGGGCTGTAATTACATCAACGGACGGTTATAGCTTCTGAACTCTTAACCCACAAGGCGATAATTAATAGCATTTAAACAAGAAATTAAGTTCTAGTGAGCATCAAGGGAATAGTGACTCTAGGTAATTTCAAACCTTGGATTTTATCTTAACTGCCTTTGCCAACTAAGTTTCCTTTCAATTCGTTTTATTTTAAATTTAGTTCTAAAATCAAGAATCTCATAATTGGTTGTTTAACGTGGATAAAAGTAGGTTGTGCACTGCCTAATTGCATTCCAGTCATTCCTCGTGGGAACGATACTTTTACTTATCACTGAACTACTTGATCCGACCCGTGCACTTGCGGTCACGCATAAAAAAAAAAAATTTTAGCGATCAAGTTTTCTGGCGCCGTTGCCGGGGAATGGCTTAATTGTTCAGTTAGAAGTATATAACCTTTAGTAGTCCTCGATTAAACATTAGATAGTTAATTAGTTAGAATTTCTTTTCATTCTATTATTTGCTTTGATTCCTTTTTGTTTAAAGTAATACCGTTGGTTGAATTTTCCTTTACAGGTACCACAGTACATGCCGAAGCAAACTTCTACAACGAAGAAGCGCACAACGAAGAAAATTAGTGATCTTGTGGTAAACTTGAATTTTGAAGAAAGTCCTTCTAAAACTCCAAATTCAGTGAGTGAAGAAATGGCTCAAGAAGGGAATGCAAATCAGTCCATAAAAGACTTTGTGGGTCGTACTATGAAGGGCACGCTATCTAGCATAGTAGTGCCAGACTTTCAAGCTGCTAACTTTGAGTTGAAGCCAGTAATGATCTCCATGTTGTAGCTTAATGGACAATTCACTGGTGAGAGGTCTGATGAAGATCCCAACTGTCATATTCTATCATTCTTGGGGGTGTGCGATTCATTCAAGCAGAATGGGGTACCAAGAGATGTGTTGAGACTTCGACTATTCCCTCTCTCTCTACAAGGAAAAGCCATGGAATGGCTACTGACTCTGCCTAAGGGTTCAATAGATACTTGGGATAAGCTAGAAGCAAGGTTCAGAGCTCGCTTCATTCCAAATAATAAAATAGCAGATGCACGTCGTGAGCTCATAAACTTCAAGCAGGCTTTAGACGAGCACTTATATGCTGCATGGCAGAGGTATAAGCATTTACTTCGTCAATGCCCAAGCCATGGGATGGATGACTGTGCTATCGTTCAGAATTTCTGCACGCGCCTAACTCCATAAACCGATACAATGTTAGATGCTATTTTGAATGGTCGTTGGGATGAAATGCCTGTGGATGATGTTATTCAGGCATTGGACACATTGTCTGAGAGTTATGTACAAAGAGGAGGAGATAGAAGGGTGAGTGTCAATGTTGCCAATACTCAAGAAGACCCCTCTATTCCAATTGCCACTATTCTTTCCGCTCTGAATAAGAGATTTGATATGTTAGAATCTCAAGTGCAGCGAAATCAGCAATTGAATGTCTGTTCTACTCAGGTAGCTCCAATTGCTTGTGAAAACTGTGGGGATCTGCATTCAGTAGACTCTTGTCCTTTGGCACTGTCAGAACCAGTTAATTATGTGGGGAACTTTCCAAGGAATCAGAATCCATACTCCAATAATTACAATCCTGGGTGGCGAAATCATCCAAACTTCTCTTGGAAGCATGGACCAGCATTGAATCAACCAGCATCTTCATCAAGCATTAAGCCTACTCAACCACCAGGTTTCACTCAACCAATAAGGCAAAATGCACCTATTCAAGAACCTAAGACGAACTTGGAAGATGCCTTGGCGAAATTCGTTAGCATTCAAAGTAAGCAAAATGAAGAGCAAGCTCAAGTGAATGCTAGAGTTGATACCTCCTTGAGAAATCTAGAATTGCAGATGGGTCAATTAGCCTCAGCAATGAATTCATTTAGACAAGGGGGATTGCCAAGTGACACGGTGCCTAATCCCAGAAGAGAAGGTAAGGAAGAATGTAAGGCCATAACTCTTCGAAGTGGAAAAGCATTGCCAGATGTTCAAACACCAAGGGAGGTTAGCCACACACCTGCATCAAAGGCTGTTATAGATGAAGATAAGGGTGAAATTGCCATAGAGGAGACAAATAATGATAAAAAAATAGGAGAAGAATGTGTGGATGCATCAGTTGAAAAGAAGAAAAAAATGAGTAGTGAAGCAGTTAAAAAACAGCCAGATGTTGATAAGAGTGAAAAATAAGGAGAGAAACTGCATACATCACCAAGGATAATACCTCCATTACCTTTTCCTCAAAGACTTCAAAAGAACGTGGAAGATAAGCAGTATCAAAAATTCCTAGAGATATTCAAGCAACTTCATATCAATATCCCATTCTCAGAAGCATTGGAATACATGCCTAAGTATATCAAGTTCTTGAAAGAGATGCTGAGCAAGAAGCGGAGATTTGGTGAATTTGAAACTGTAGCACTTACTGAAGAGTGCAGCAAAATAATCAACCCACGGATTCCAATGAAGTGCAAAGATCCGGGTAGCTTCTCTGTGCCTTGTAAAATAGGCACTCACTTTCAAGGTAAGGCTTTGTGTGATCTTGGAGCCAGTGTAAACCTTATGCCGTTATCTGTCTTTGAGAAGTTGCAACTCGGTGAGGCACGACCTACCACAGTAACATTGCAATTAGCAGATCGGAGCTTAGCATATCCACGAGGTATAATTGAAGATGTTTTAGTAAAGGTTGGTGAGTTCATATATCCAGCTGATTTCATTGTTGTGGATTGTGAAGAAGATAAGGATAATCCGTTGATTATTGGTCGTCCATTCTTAGCCACAGCCAGAACTCTTATTGATGTAGAGAAAAGGCAAATAGTGATGAGATTAGGGGATGAGCAAGTGGTGTTTAACATGGACAAAGCACTGAAATATCCTAGAGATGCTGAAAATTACTTCAGAGTTTCAGTGACTGATGAGTTAGCTCAAGAACAATTCAATTCAATAATAATCAAAGACCCTATTGAAGCATTATTAATGGGAGTGAATCATGAGAACGCTGAAACTAGTCATGAGATAGCCCAAGTGCTGAATTTTTCAACCACTCGAGCTAAACAGAAGTGGCAAGTTGAATCTTTAGATTTGGCATCCCGTTCAGCAACATCTCTTAAGCCTTCAATTGAACAACCTCCGATTTTGGAGTTAAAACCACTCCCTACGCATTTGAAATATGCATATTTAGGGGATTCAGAGACATTACCTGTCATCATCTCTACAGCATTGAGCTCTCATCAAGAACAGAGACTAATTGAAGTATTAAAGAGTCATAAAAAGGCTCTGGGATGGACACTTGCAGACATAAAAGGGATAAGCCCTTCCATTGTAATGCATAAAATCCTATTGGAGGAAGACCATAAGCCGTCTATAGAGAATCAGAGGAGGTTGAACCCGATGATGAAAGAAGTTGTCAAGAAGGAAATCATCAAGTGGCTGGATGCAGGAATCATCTATCCAATTTCAGATAGTGCGTGGGTTAGTCCAGTACAATGCGTTCCTAAGAAAGGAGGAATGACAATTGTGACAAATGAAAAGAAAGAATTGATTTCTACAAGAACTGTCACTGGTTGGAGAGTGTGCATGGACTATCAGAAATTAAACGCAGCTACCCGAAAAGATCACTTTCCCCTTCCCTTCATTGACCAAATGCTTGATAGACTAGCGGGGAAGGAATACTTTTGTTTTCTGGATGGTTATTCAGGTTACAATCAAATTTCTATAGCACCTGAAGATCAAGAGAAAACAACCTTCACCTGCCCCTATGGCACTTTTGCCTTCAGGAGAATGCCTTTCGGGTTGTGTAATGCACCAGCGACCTTTCAAAGATGCATGACATCAATTTTTTCTGATTTCATCGAAGACATCATGGAGATTTTCATGGATGACTTTTCTGTCTTTGGTGATTCATTCGAAGTCTGTTTAAAAAATCTCTCTAAGGTACTTGAAAGGTGTGAGGAAACTGACTTAGTTCTGAACTGGGAAAAATGCCACTTCATGGTAAAGGAAGGAATAGTACTAGGACACAAGGTGTCTAAGGAGGGTTTGGAAGTAGATCGAGCCAAGACATCATTGATTGAGAGGTTGCCACCTCCTACTAGTGTCAAAGGAGTCCGAAGTTTTCTTGGACATGTGGGGTTCTATAGAAGGTTCATCAGAGATTTCTCAAAAATCTCAAAGCCCTTAACCCAGCTGTTAGAAAAGGATGCCAAGTTCCTTTTTGATGATGACTGCTTAAAAAGTTTTGAAGAATTGAAACAGAGAATAATAACTGCGCCTATAATAATTGCTCCGGACTGGTCATTGCCCTTTGAAGTAATGTGCGATGCAAGTGACTATGCAGTAGGAGCTGTTCTGGGATAAAGGCGAGACCGAATTTTTCATCCTATCTGTTATGCCAGCAGAACATTAATAGATGCTCAGGTAAATTATACTACCACTGAGAAAGAAATGTTAGCTATTGTTTTTGCCTTTGAAAAATTTAGAGTTTATCTGTTGGGAGTTAAGGTGGTAGTACACACTGATCATGCTGCTATTAAATATTTGTTGAAAAAGAAAGAGTCCAAACCTAGATTGATTAGGTGGGTTTTATTGCTTCAAGAATTTGATTTACATATAGTGGATAGGAAAGGAAGTGAAAACCTAGTAGCTGATCATCTTTCTAGGTTAGATTCTGAGCATGTTAGTGATAGTAAGCTTGTGAATGATATTTTCCCTGATGAATGCATAATGGCTGCTAATTTGCTACATGTACCTTGGTATGCTGATATAGCAAATTATATTGTTTGTGAAATTTTACCTCCTGATTTAAACTATTATCAAAAGAAGAAATTCTTGAATGAGGTTAAGTTTTACATTTGGGATGAGCCTTATCTGTTCAAAAGATGTGTGGATGGAGTTCTTAGGAAGTGTGTTCCCGAGATTGAACAACATGACATTTTGCTTGCATGCCATGCATCACCATTTGGGGGACATTTTAGTGGTCAGAAAACTGCCTTTAAAATATTGCAATATGATTTTTATTGGCCTACATTGTTTAAAGATTCTCATTTATTTGCCTCTCACTGTGATGCTTGTCAAAGATCCGGTAATATTTCTAAAAAGCATGAACTTCTTCAAACCGGTATCTTTGAAGTTGAACTGTTTGATTTGTGGGGGATTGATTTTATGGGTCCCTTTGTTCTGTCTAGAGGCCAACAATACATCTTAGTGGCAGTTGAATATGTTAGTAAATGGGTTGAGGCGATAGCTTGCCAACATAATGATGCTCAAACAGTGGTGCGATTTATTAAAAAGAATATTTTTTCTCGTTTTGGCACACCTAGAGCTATCATTAGTGATGGTGAAACTCATTTTAATAATCGTTTGTTTAAAACTTTGCTGGAAAAATATGGAGTTCACCACAAAATGGCTTTAGCTTACCACCCTCAAACCAATGGCCTCTGTGAAGTGTCTAATAGGGAGATCAAGAGAATTTTGGAGAAAACAGTGAGTGTTAACAGGAAGGATTGGTCTGATAAGCTAGATGAAGCTTTATGGGCATATAGGACAGCTTACAAAACACCAATTGGTATGTCTCCATATCAATTAGTTTTTGGTAAAGCTTGTCATTTACCTTTGGAACTTGAGTACAAAGCTTTTTGGGCCATAAAAAAGTTGAACTTAGATTATAAAGATGCGAGTGAAAAGAGGCTGTTAAACCTTAATGAACTTCATGAATTCAGGTTACAAGCTTATGAGAGTTCTAAGCTATATAAGGAAAAGACAAAGATCTGGCATGATAGAAAGATTTTGAAAAGGGATTTCATACCTGGTGACTTAGTGCTATTATATAACTCTCGTTTGAGATTATTTCTAGGAAAGCTTAAATCCAGGTGGTCTGGTCCTTTTAAGGTGGTATCGACCACTACCTTTGGTGCCATTGAAATTCAAGATGAGAAAAATGGAGAAACCTTTAAGGTCAATGGCCAACGCTTGAAACATTACCTTGGTGGACCAGTGGACAGGATGAAGACAAATGTGCAACTCCAAGATTGCTCATAGAAGCATCATGATAGTCTGGCTGAAGACTTTAAACTTAGCGCTACTTGGGAGGCAACCCAAGTTTTCTTTATGTTCTTTTTGTTTGAATTTAAAGTCCATCTCATTTTGGGTTTGATATTTTTTTGTTTTTATGTGTTTTACAGGTTAAAATGTGGATATCAAGGAGCCAAGGATTGGTAAGAAAGAGCAACATTGGGCATGTTTACAGGGAGTCTCTAATCATGCTTTGATTTATACTTTATTATTGTATCTGGTTGCATTTGAGGGAGAATTTTAGTGAGCATTTAGATGGAGAAATTTAAAAAAAAAAAAAATTAATATTCGTTATAGCGAGGTCCCATCTCGCAATGGCGAATATACTTGTCCCACTCCTGGTACTTACACGAGTCTCTCGCTATGGCCGGAATATGGCGAGTCAGTGAATTTTAAGTATTCTTGCTACAGCGAGAACATTACCTCGCCATAGCGAGATCTCTGTGCTGCATTCTGGTACTAAATCCAGAGAGAGGCTCGCTGTAGCCTGGCTATTGCGAGAAATTGTTGCATATAATTTTTGCTAAGTTTCCTCGCTACTGTGAGACATCTATTTCGCTACAGCGAGTACAACAGTCCCACTTTCTGGTACAAAATCCAGAGAGCTCGTCGCTATAGCCAAGCTATAGCGAGACTCTCCGGCCATAAAATTTTAACCAAGTTATCTCGCAATGGCGATATTTAATTTCGCTGTAGCGAAGGTGGCAGCTTTACCTTTATAATAACTCCAGAGACGCTCTCGCTATAGCCTGGCTATAGCGAAGCGTCTTATATAAATATCGTCATTTCAACTTTTCTTTCTCGCCACTGCGACGAAGCTCCAAAAATCCTCCATCCTTTCTCTCGCTGCATTTCGTGCATCATAATCTCGCATTCCCCTCACAAATCGCATCTCGTACATCAGGTAATTCAATTAACTCTTTTCTCCCTGATTTGCTGGTTGATTTCGCTGAATATAGTCATATTAGGGTTCGAATAGTTTTGCTCAAATCTGCGTATTTAGGGGTCCATTTAGTTAGTTTTTTTTGGATGGGTTTTGTTAGTCGCCTGTTTTTATGCAGAAATATGGCTTCACCTTAGCTTTTTTATCCGTGTAAATCTGGCTCTGCAGAATTCAGTTCGAATTCGCTATAGCGAGCTCGAACTCGCTACAGCGAGTTCGACGTTTTTCCAGAAACCTGGCTATTATGGACCATTTTGCTTGATTTATTTCTTTATTCCTCATTCCCTCGTCCCTTGTAGACCCTTAATCGTGTCTTTCCTTATTAGAAACATGCTGCATGCGTCTGATTCTTGTTATCTTCTACTTTTTCCTTACTCTATGAATCCCTATTACTGCTGCTACTGACTTTTATCTCCTTCCTATTGGAATTTCGCAGGCATGGCTCCTAAAAAGCAAACAAAGACTGCTACAGCCTCCTCCTCAAAGCAAAAGAAGCAATCATACGATAAGGATCGATTTGCATCGGCCCGGGCAGAATTTCGCTTCGATAGACTCTTCGCAGACAGAGGAGTAGTAGAAGATCGTTACTATGCACCCAACGCCCGAGACCTGACTTTTCATGATTTTGAATGGCACGGGCTGCAAGGATTCACGAAAAAACCGGTGC
Organism: Erythrophleum fordii; assembly: GCA_032878935.1. Classification (NCBI taxonomy): domain Eukaryota; kingdom Viridiplantae; phylum Streptophyta; class Magnoliopsida; order Fabales; family Fabaceae; genus Erythrophleum; species Erythrophleum fordii. Next base: position 20,130,031 of record JAVQMF010000054.1, on the reverse strand, counting down.
ATCGGATCCCCTTAATGATCCAGGAGTTATATGCTAACTTTGAGGATACTGAGGAGGAAGAAGAGGAATACTATTGCCGTTCGGCCTGGGTCCGCATAAATGAGAAAGTCTTCCAAGACTTCTATGAATTGCCGGACGTCCCAGAATGTGCTTTCCAAGCATATATGGAGAACCCCCAGTCAATTCCTTGGGAAGAAGTCGAGACCACCATTGCTGAAGAAGGAAGAGCTCGGCTGGTGAACAAGGTTTACCCGGTGAATCAGCTCAATAAACCAGCCCGTTTTTGGTTACAGTTCATTACAAGTAACGTCCTGATAAGTTCCCATGGATCCAACATGATCCAAGAACGAGCCACTCTAACATGGTGCTTTATGACCAGACAGCGGGTCAACATTCCTCGCCTCATGTTCTTAAACTTCAAACAAGTGGCGAGGTCTGACAGGGTTAGCTTAGCATACCCTCATATGCTGACAGAATTACTCACTATGGGGGGTAGCCGCGTCTCGAAAAATGACGCGCAGTTCAAGCCGAAGGGGCCGTTCAAATATGACAGTATGAAAGATGCACCAGGGCAACCCCGTAGGCAGAGAGCAGAGGCACAGGCACAGCCTGAGGCTTCTCCACCACCTCCCTCACATCAGCACCGGGTTACTCCAGAGCCGTCAGGACATGGGGCTCCTTATCAGCCAGATTTTGAGAGTTGGGTACGAGACTCTATCCATAGACTGGAAGGTCATGTCATATCAATAAAGGATCAACTACAGACGCTTATGGACTACTTGATGCCGGCTCCTCCATCGCCACCTCCTGAGGCTCCTCAATCACCGATCATCATTCTACCTCAGGAGCCTGCACCTGAAGATCAACCGGGGCCGTCTGATTCTTAGGACTTTTCTATCCTGCTGCCATTTTTTTTGTTTTACTCATTTTATATTTTGGATAACTGTATTATGGATAACTGTATCTAATTATGCTCTCAAATCCTGAATTGGCTGTGCTCTTAAATTGTCTTATTAATTCTACTGCCAACTTACTGTCTCCTATATGTATTTTGTCCATTTTTGTCTATCAGATGAAGGAGCCGTTCACATGCATCCCCTCGCCATGTTATCTCTTCTTATCAGGGGAGTCTCGTCTCTCCCTACCTCTTTTTATCCCCTCCCTTCACCCCCAATCTGCTTCTCTTTGTCTATCTCCTTCTGAATTTCCCATTTTACACATTGAGGACAATGTAACTTTTAAGTGTGGGGGAGTTAAGATAAACATAGATAAATATAGGATAAGTAGATATAGATTGACAATAACACCCTCTTATTAATAATATTCAAATCCTTATATTCCTTATGCTCATATGTTAAATCAAATTCATCCCTTCTCACTTTAGATGAATATGAACTAAAGAATTTAGAGGTTAAGCGAACTTGAAATGGATAAAGTAAGTAATGTAATTGTAGTATGCACCCACAATAGGAGCACTTCCCAATAAGATGATTTTTGAAGTAAGTCAAGTTTTCTTATAATGAGCTTCCAGTTGTTTTAGAACTCCCCAATTTACCTGTTTCTGATGGATATCTAATTGTTAATTGAGAGGGATATCTAATGTAAAAAAAAAAAAAAACTTGGAATTCTCTACTCCAATGGTTGAAATCACTTAGTAACCGGGGGTTGGCACCAAAAAGTGTGAACTTTCGCGTCAAACAGTGATAAAACTAAGAGTATGCTAGTAGCCCTCTGAGGATTTCTCTAATCTGAGTAACCGGGTGACTTCATAACCAATGTTGTCATTCGCGTCAAAAGGATTAAGTAATTTGACGAGGAGAGAAAAAAAAAAACAAAAAAAAAAAGAAGAAGAAGAAGATGCTGAAAATAATTCTGCATTGAATAATAGAGACCCTTCTCAATGAGCATTGATGATTGAAGTTAGTACAGATGATTGGGTTAGGCTTTGAAATTGCTAGGAAAACTTATTTAAGATTGCTTGATTATTTCTTAACATCTCTTGTTGAGCACACACATACTTTAGGAATAAGGGTGTTACTATGAGTACATTGTTTTCAATTTCTATTCGAGTTTTGCTGAGTTTCTGCTTCTGAAGTTGGATTCATTATAAGTGTGGGGGGATCTGTAATTCTGATTGCTTGGGCGTGATTCTTTCTAAGATTTGCTTGAGGACAAGCAAAGATCTAAGTGTGGGGGAGTTTGATAACCTCCTAATTTAGGACCCAAAAGGGCTATATTTGACACTAAATTAGGGAGGTAAAATACTTTTCTCCTGATTAATATGGTTAAAAATGTACTCAATCAAACAAAACAAAGAAAGTATTATAATCATAAGATTTTTATCAGTTTAAGCCTCACTTTATGTTTAATTTCAATTTCAGGGAAAAGTAGCAAAATGAAGAAAGAGTTGAATATAAGAGAGGGAAGTTGAAAATGGCCAAGGTAGATTGAACAAGTCTTCTCGCTACAGCGAGACCGAAGTTCGCTATAGCGAGATGGTACATTCGCCATAGCGAAGGGGAGTATTCGCAATAGCGAAGTCGTGTTGTATAGAAATTCCAGAAAGCAGCTCGCTATAGCGTGGGAGTAGCGAGCACAGCGGAAACCTGAGCACTTATGAGACCTCGCTATAGCGAGAGACGCCCTCGCCATAGCGAGATCGGACCTAACGCAGAGTTTTAATTTTCTGGCTTTAAAAGAAGTTTGCTGAGTTAGGGTTCGGGGGATTCGGCGGCAGAGGAAGTTCTGAGCGTCCAGGAGGCGATTTTGGGAGTTCTTTGAAGGCTCTTGAAGCTTGGAGAGTGAAGGAAGAGAGGAATCAAAAGGGGGAGCTCTACTTTCTGCATCTCATTCTTCCCTTTGTTTGCTTTCTTTGTTCTTTTCATCTTCTCCATGTATTTTGATTGGGAATTCTCTGTAGATTTAGCTATGTGCGGCTAAATTCGTTTTTACTTAGAGCACTATGAACTTGATGTGAACTGAATCATTAATTGTCTTGTTAATTGTGTTGATTGGAATCTTGTGTATCCTTCTCTTGCTTAATGCTTTCTTAGGGATTGGCCACCTCTTTGATTTGATTTGGGAAATTGGAATTTACCTTGAAAAAGGGATTCTTAATTGAACCTAAGAGTTGGATAAATTAAGTTTAGAATCATTTAATTTGTAATTGGGATAGACATATACCTGATTACCTTAATTGGTTTGTAGAGGGATATAGTATCTAATGCACTCTAACCCAAATCTAAGGACACTTAGATTCTAGGGGAGAGTAGGGCTGTAATTACATCGACGGACGGTTATAGCTTCTGAACTCTTAACCCACAAGGTGATAATTAATAGCATTTAAACAAGAAATTAAGTTCTAGTGAGCATCAAGGGAATAGTGACTCTAGGTAATTTCAAACCTTAGATTTTATCTTAACTGCCTTTGCCAACTAAGTTTCCTTTCAATTCGTTTTATTTTAAATTTAGTTCTAAAATCAAGAATCTCATAATTGGTTATTTAACGTGGATAAAAGTAGGTTGTGCACTGCCTAATTGCATTCCAGTCATTCCTCGTGGGAACAATACTTTTACTTATCACTGAACTACTTGATCCGACCCGTGCACTTGCGGTCACGCATAAAAAAAAAAAATTTTAGTGATTAGTGGCTGATGCACTTAGTTGAAAGGCCGAGCTCGCTACCCTAAGTCAAGTGGAGGGAGACCTGATAGCTAAGATTAAGGAGGGTATGGCTCAAAATCCTTAGCCCAACAACTGGTGGAGCTAGTTAAGGGAGGGAAGACTAAGAGATTATGGGTTGAAGATAGTCTTCTCTATACTATGGGACGACGGATCTTTGTCCCTAAATGGGCCAACTTGAAGAAAGAGTTAATCAAGAAGTGTCACAATTCTAAGTGGGTTGGCCACCCTGGGCAAAGGCAAACCTAGGCATTATTAGAGGCAACTTATTTCTGGCCACACATGAGGGATGATATAGAGCTTTATGTGAAAACTTGTCTTGTTTGCCCACAAGACAAGGTTGATAATCAATTACCTAGAGGATTGTTGAAGCCCCTACCCATACCAAGTCAACCTTGGGAGAATATCTCCATGGACTTCATATCGGCTTTGCCAAAATCTGAGGGATTTGGATCCATCATGGTGGTGGTGGACCAATTTTCTAAGTATGCTACCTTCATTCCTACCCCAACCGATTGCAGCATCGAAGAGGCCGCCCAATTATTCTTCAAGAATGTGGTAAAGTATTGGGGGCTTCCAAAAACCATCATAAGTGATAGGGATCCTCAGTTCACTGGGAAGCTATGGACCGAGTTATTCAACATGCTAGGGACGGAGCTACACTTCTCAACAAGCTTTCACCCACAAACGGATGTGCAAACTGAGAGGGTGAATGCCTTGTTAGAGTGCTACTTAAGACACTTTGTAAGTGCCAACTAGAAGGATTAGGCCAAGTTGCTTGATGTGGCTCCATTCTCTTAGAACTTGCAGAAGAATGAATCCACGGGGAGGAGTCCGTTCGAGGCTATGATGGGGCAACAACTACTCACTCCCCATGCTCTTGCCATAACCTACAAGGGCAAGAGTCCTGGAACATTTCACATGGCTAAGTTTTGGCAAGAACAAGTGGACATAACAAGATCCTTCCTTGTCAAGGTGGCCAAGAGAATGAAGAAATTCGCTAACAAAAGAAGGCATGATGTGGAGTTTCAAGTGGGAGATCAAGTGATGGTGAAACTTCTCCCACAACAATTCAAAGCCTTTAGGAAAGTCCACAAAGGCCTCATTCAAAAATATGAAGGTCCTTATAAGGTGATTAAGAAGATAAGGAAGGTCTCTTACAAAGTGGACCTTCCACCTGACTTAAAAATCCATCCTCTCTTCCACATTAGCATGCTCAAACCCTTCCATGAAGACAAAGATGATCCTGATCGAGGAGTGCCCATATGAGCACCACTAGTGACGATCAAGTCCTATGATCGCCAAGTTGAGGATATCCTCGCCCATCGAGTTGTACGTAGGAGAGGGGTACCACCAAGTACCCAATATCTGATCAAGTGGAAGGGACTGCTAAAGAGCGAAGCCTCATGGGAAGTATAAGAAGACCTTTGGCAGTTTGAAGACCACCTACGCCGGTATAGAGATAAATCCGTGATGAGGGCATCACCGGAATAGGTGGGGGAGAATGTCACGACACATTCTGAAGGGACAAAATAGAGGAGGTTTTTGGAGCATCTAGAATTTTCTAGAGTTTTCCAGAATGTTCCGGAGAACACTAGATTACTCTTGAAACCTCAAGAAACATTAGAAAATTAGAATTATATAATTATGTACATAAATATCTCATGTAAATATCTTATAGAATATTCTAGAATTCAATATAGGCCATTGGATGTAATTGATCCCAACCATCCATTAAGGAGGTGGCGAAGTTCTAGAACTTGGGGGAGGCCTATAAATAGATCCACCCTCCTCATTTGTACACATCCAGAAATTATGCAATACAAGTTCTTCCTTCAAAAGCTCTTTAGCTTTCTTTGTTACTCATCTGACCTACTTTGAGGGTTCGGCTGACTTAGCCAAGGTCAAGGGGGTGATCAAGCTAAGGCCAGCACGGTTGAGGATTGGGAAAAAAAGTTCCAAGACCGTGACAAAGGGGTAGCAACCATGGAAGAAGAAATTATCTTATTTTTCCTTATTTTCTCACTTGAATCTTGTCTTCTTTGGCCTCTTCTCTTTAAATCCAAATTTTTTCTCTTAATTTCTCCCTTAAAATAGATTTATAAACTTCATTATAATCATAAAAAAATAAAGGAGAATAAAGGAGAAGAGGTTTGGAACGAATAAAGTATGAAAAACTACCAAAATTCCATACTTTCAAGCCTTGATTTCTCCTCCTCTTCTTCTTCCTCTTATGCGCCACTCTCCTAGGGTTTCTTCTTTGGTTTAAGGAAAAAAATATGAGACTAAGTGAATAGGAGAATGGGGCACCATATATATATATAGGTTGAGGAAGAATAACTTTTCAAAAATTTCCATTTTACCTTTTGTTTTTAGCATTTTTGTTTTTAATTCGTTTTAACTCCTTTTTTAAAACCGTCTTTTCCATTATAAAATTTAAGTTCCCAATTTAGTAAAATGCCTTTGGAATCACTCAAATCAAAGCTAAAACCTTCTCGAATGAATCCGTCAAAATTCAGGTACACTGACATTGCAAAACATCCACTGGAGGGATTTTAACTATTCCAGGACTTTCCATGGTTTTCAGGGCCTCTAAGAATCTCGAAAAACTCAAAACTTTCATTTAAAAAGTCCTCCCATGTGAATTCTAAAATTTGTATGATGATTCCTAGGCCTAAATAAAAGTTTAAAGGAACTCCCAAGATCCCTAAAAGGCTCCCCAATGTATCCTCCCTTGAGAAAACAAAGCAAACTCCAAAAAGCCCCATTTCTTCCATAGCCTCAGCCTAAAGGGGTTTGTGTAGCTAGGGGGAGTTTTAAATTTTTCTAGGCCTATTTTTTAGTCATATATAATGAATGAATATGAGGAGAAGTCTTGGGAGAAATTTAGAAACTATAGAAAGTGAGTTAGTACTTTATATTTCAAATTATAAGCTAAAGAAGCAACATGTAGTTAGGCTCTTGGTTTTAATTGTGTGATAACTCCAAGAGGCTAAAAAGGAGTTAAGAATCATATTTAAAAAGAAAGAATGGAGTTTAGAATTTATTTGAGGGGTGTTGCTTCATTAGGTGCAATTATGGAATCACAATGAGGTTCATAGATCAAGCTAGAGTTCAAGTAAGTGTGTGACCTTAGAATTAATTTCATGAACCTAATTGGCTTCCATAAATTGTGTTTAAATCAAAAGAAGACTTCCCCACACTTTTATGTGTGTGTGGCCAAAAAGAAGAGCTTAGATTCAAAGGAAAAAGTGTGTAATTATATACAAGGTAGCTCTCTCCACCTTTTCTCATGCATGGATGTGTGTTTAACTTATCTTGAATGTATGTATGTGTATTTTTAAACCATGAAAAGTATTCTAGCATGACTTTAATTCCATTGTGCCATGATGTTATAATATGCTCTTATATGATGTTTTTGATGTGTAGTTGGGTTTGCTTGAGTGTGGTGAGGCCAAGAACCCTTAACCATGGTAAGGATGAGTTAAAAACTCTTGAGATTGGTTAAGACAAAGCAAAGAGTCTCCCAAAAGCATGATGGGCTCCCAAGAGTATGGTTGTGTTCAAAAATCTCTTAAAGAATAGGTGAGGCAAGTCCAATATCTAAAAGAAATTGGGAGGCCAATCCACTTGCTTGGCAAGCCTTTGTATGCTATGTATGACATTCTCAAATAATGAAAATGCTTCTTGAATGTTTGCACATGTCAACATGACTATACATGCATTTATGAAACTTGTTTGTATCCGTTATGTATAATTAAATGGGAGATGAGTTATTGAGATTCTTTAAATCTCATTCCCTCATCTCCAATAATCTAACATGCTATGTGGACCAAGTAGACAAGGTAATAGAAGCTAACTACCTTGAGGAAGAGAACTTGACAACAAAATGCATGGTTTTTAGTTCTTTAAAGCCATATCCATGTCAAACAATGTAACCCATGCTTGTATATGGTCTATGACCTTTGGAACATATGTAATTATGATAATATATGATGTAGAAATAAAAGGATGTGTTATATGAATGATAAAATGTAAATTAAGTATGTATGGACAATGTGACATCATGAATGGCATTGTGGAATTATGTATATGTGTAGATAAAATGGACAAAATGAGATGCATGGAGTTTGGGACCATTTGGGCAGTCTACACAAGTCCTAATTATGCTTTTAGACTTGCCCAAGAGGTGTCAAACCCCAAGGAAAGCTGTTTGGACATTTTGGTATCCCATATGGAGCCAAAATTGACCATAATGGAACCCTATATCAATTTTTATCCAAATGAGCTATTCTTAATTTGAGATTTTCCATGCAATTAGAACTTGTTGAGAGATTTTTGGGAAGCTAAAGAACAGAATTTTCAGAGGTTTAGAGAATATTTGATAAATTTTCAAAGTTGAAAAATTTTCTAGTTTTGGTCATGTCACTGTTCATACTGGTCCAAAAATAAAATCTGTCACACAGGGCTCAAATGATATCCAATTGCCATGAAATTTTATACAGAGAAACTAGATGTTTCTAGTGACTCATTCCAATTGGAAGCATCTCATTTGGATGTCTAGAGAGAGATAAGAATTTTCAAAGAATCTATCTAGTAATAAGAACTTTACCTGACCTCAGTTACTATTTGATTGAATTTCAAGGTCTAGGCGTGCTTGAACCAGTTTAGAGTTATTTTTTCTCTCTAGTTAACATCCACAGCTTTCCATATTGGTATCATTTGCATAGATTAGATTTTTGTGGAATTAATTGGATATTTTCAAAGTTTGCTATAGAAATCTGTTATAGCACCAGTGGATAGTTTGACCTCTGGACCTTTTTGAATGTCAAACGTCCTCTGTGATAGATGTTATGGTCTGGACATATTTTTGTAGTATGAAGTAGACATCTGTAACTTTTCAGAATGGCCAAGAATACATGATTGTAATGTTTCTAAAATTAGTTATGATTTTTCAAAGTTGTGATAGAAAAGTGAAAAAATCTGGCTGAAAATATGTATGTATATTTTGAGCTTCCCTTCGAGTTTCTTGAGATGTAGGCTACTTTTGATATTTTAAATGAGTTGTATTCTTGTGATTAAATATGAAAATGTAATGTATGAGTCCATATGGCCCACGGGACTCCGAGAGAAAAATTTTTGTATAGTGCAACGCAAAGAAATGCAATATTTTAATGCTATTTTTCCACTTTCTAATGTAATTCATGGTAAGAAACTTAGAGGTGACATGAGGCAAGGCTAGAAAAGCATGGTGTTACACTCCACACATGCCCAAACCATTTAAGTCGTGATTCCACAATCTTTTCTACAATAGATATGACTTCTATTTTCTTTCTAATGCATTTATTTCTAATTCTATCTTATCTGGTGTCTCCACTCATCCAATGCAACATTTTCATCTCTGCAACATTGAGCTTATTCTCTTATTGGCTTCTTATTACCTAACACTTAATTCCATAAAATATTACAGGCCTAATAGCTATAAGATAAAATTTACCCTTAAGTTTAAGTGGTACTCTTCTATCACAAATAATGCTTAAAACACTCCTCCATTTCATCCCACCTCATTTAAATCCTATGTTTTACATCCTCTTCTATTTCCCTATTATGTTGTATAATGGACCCAAGATATTTAAATCGTGTAACTTGTAGTAAAGAATACTCACCAATTTTCACTTCTACATTAAAACTAGTGCGTTTCTTACTAAACTTACATTCCATATACTCCATTTTATTTTTACTTAAACAAAATCCATGTGTTTCAAAAATTAGTCTCCACTTCTCCAACTTCTCATTGATGTCCTCCCTCGATTCTCCAACTAGGACTATATCATTTACAAAAAGCATGCATTATAGCATTGGCTCTTGGATATGTTCAGCGAGCATATACAAAACTAAAGTAAAAAGATAAGGACTTAAAGTTGACACTTGATGTAGACCAATAGTTATTGGAAAATCTTCTGTAAGTCTACCTTTTGTTATAACACTAGTTGTAATCTCATCATATATATTCTGAATTACTCAAATATAAGCCATACAAACTCCTTTTTTCTCCAGAGCCTTTTATAAAACCTCTCTTGGCACCCTATCATATGTCTTTTCTAAATCGATGAACACCATATGTAAATTTTTTTGATTCCTTTGATATCTCTCCATCAATTTTTGTAGCAAATATATCACTTCCATGGTTGACTTTCTTCGCATAAAATCAAATTGATTCTCAGTAATTTGAGTCTCTTGCCTTAATTTTCGTTCAACTACTCTTTTCCATAATTTTATAGTGTGGATCATGAGTTTAATTTCTCTATAATTTGTACAGTTATATATATCCCTCTTGTTCTTATAAATAGGGACTAAAGTACTTCTTCTCCACACATCTGACATTTTCTTAGACATCATAATTTCATTAAATAACTTTGTGAGCCAACTTACACCTTTCATATCTAAACCTTTCCGTACTTCAATGGTTATATTATCCGGCCAACTGCTCTGCCATTCTTTATTCGTTTTAATGCTTCTTTTACTTTTAACTCTCGAATCCTATGATAGAAAGTATAATTTTGGTCCTCTGCTTTAGTGTCTAGCCTTTATGAGTGTAATAAAATCTCGTGTCTTTCATTAAATAGTCTATAAAAATAACCTTTCCACCGTTCCCTAATATCTTGTTCCGTGACCAAGACTCTCCCTTCTTTATCCTTAATGTATTTTACTTTATCCACATCTCTTATCTTTCTTTCCCTACTTTTAGCTAGTTTGTAGATACTTCTCTCTCTAGCTTTAGTACCTAAGGATTGGTATAATCCATCAAATGCCTTATATCTTGCTTCGCTCACCACCTTCTTAGTATCTTTTTTAGCTAACTTATATTTTTTTCCAATTTTCATCGCTCTTACACAAAGACCACACTTTATAATACTCCCTTTTAACCTTAATCTTATCTTGCACACTTGTATTCCATTACCAAGATTGTTTATCCCTAGGTTCAAAGCCTTTTATTTCACCAATAATCTCCTTTGCTACTTTTCTAATCTCTTTAGCCATCTCATCCTACAAATTATTAGCACTTCCTTGTATTTCTCAGGATCCTTCCTCCAAAACTTTCTCTACAAGCTCTTTTCTTTCTCCACCTTCAATTGCTACCACTTAATCCTTGACACTCTATCTTGGCTTTTACTCTTTACTCTCCTCTTAACTCGAACATCAATGATTAAGACTCTATGCTGAGTAGTCAAATTCTCTCTAGATATAACTTTACAATCTATGCAAATTTTTCTATCCAATTTCCTTATAAGAAATAAATCAATTTGAGAACATGCCCCTCCACTTTTATACGTGATAATATGCTCTTCACACTTCCTGAAACAAGTATTAACTACTGTGAGATCGAACGTTAATGAGAAATCTAGAATAGTTTTAGTCTTTGCATTTGCTTCCCCTAAACTATGTTCTCCATGCGTACCCTTGTAACCTCTAGACACACTCCTCATGTGACCATTAAAACCTCCTTTTAAAAGAATCTTTTCTCCTAATGGTATCTCCTGAACCAAATATTTTAAATTCTCTCAAAACTTTATCTTGTGATTTTCTTCTAACCCTACTTATTGCGTAAGTACTAACAACATTAAAAGTTTTTCTTTCCACTACTAACTTTAATGCAATAATTCCATCTTCTAATTTCTTTACATCTACCACACTATTTTTTCAAAACTTGTCTACAATTATACCTACACTATTTTTAGATTTAGCCTTATTAGTATACCAGAGTTTAAAACATAAGGCATCTAATTCTTTCGCTTTTACTTCGAACCATTTAGTTTCTTGTAGACACATAAAATTAATCTTTCTCCTAATCATAGTATCTATAATTTTCATTAACTTACCTTTAAGTGTATATATATTCTAAGTTTCAAAATGAATCCAATTCTTGTGAACTAACTTTTTTATCCACATTCGTTCATGAAAATGTGGGAACCCTTACTTATTTTTCACTACACACAGCGACTTTTACTCATTTGTCATTGTACTTAAGCTATACAGTGTATTACTTTCGGGCAACGACTTAGCATTATCTTTAATATCAATGATTCATATCATAAAGATTCGACAAAATTTTACGTTGACTGTCAACTGCCTAATACAATTTTCCTCTTTTTTTTAGAATTAGGACCAGCTATGACAAATGATTTATGTCAAAGTTTAATATAGGCAAAGTTTTTTCTTGGGCAAAAGTAAAGCAAAAATATAAGTGCTTACTTGGATGGTTTTTCGTTTTTCTTTACAAAAACCCAAGAGTACTTTTGGTATAAAGAAGTTATTTTTGGAAAATTTAGATAGAAACTTCAATTTTAAGCTAACAATTATTGTTTTGATTGTTTTTCTTTCTATTTTTTTCTTTTCAGAGTTTAGAATGTTAATTTTCTCTAAAAGAGTTCTTTGAAAAAAGCATTTTTGCCCCAAATAAATTCCAGATAGGGGTAAAAAGGCTAGCTAATGAAGTCTAGAAGATTATCTTTATTCCTTTGGAAATAAAGAAGCTATTTATCTTTTTCTCTAAAAATATATAGTATTTGGCCATGCTATTCCCCCTAAAAAAAACTTTTATGTGGGATCAAAACCAACTATGTTATTGCAAGAACAAAATAGATAATAAGAAAAAAAACAAAAAAAAATTTGAAGTAAAAAATACCCATGCTCATCATTAATTATCATAATTACCTCTAATCTTTTTTATCCACGCTCTTGAATATACAACTTTTTAAGTAATTTTGCAATAAAAATTATCTTTTAATAAAAATTACCAAAAACAAATTGCTTCTCAAATGTTAATAAAAAACTTGAAAAATAAATTTGCTAGTTACAAACGGCTTTTCTTTGGCAATGGTTCTCATGAAACTCCATTTGGGAAGGAAAAAAATACTTAAAAATAAACAAAAATTACGACAACCTCAAACAGGCTCAAATTCCGAAGAAAGCTAGAACTAGTACATTGAGTTCAAGTTTTAGCGTACAAAGTTACAATCAACTGCAATTCTTTCTTATTATTAAACTTGCTCATTCATTCACCAGCCCCTATCTGCTTTGTAGGACACTTTTAACACATCGAACAAGCTTATCCTCGTAACTCCCTATCGACAGAATCGTTTTTCAAATAGAGAACTAACGTTTCACGAACATTCGCTTCAGCACCGAGTCCTTCAGCTGTTGGGATAACCTGTCTTCTGGCTGAAAGCTTTTATGTCGAAGGTATCACCACATATCTTGGTAATGACACCCTGCTCAGACATGGAGAACGTAAAATGGTCAGACCAAAATGAAATGGAACCATGTAAGACCGAAAGGGAAAAGAAAGAAAGAAAGAAAGAAAAACAACAGAATAAATACACAGTTTGGTCAAGGTATATACCTTAATGCTTTAGCTCTTGGATTTATTCCTTTACGTGAATTAATCTCTCGAAATTTGTAATTTGCTATACTTTAATCCCTCTATTAGACCAATTATATATTTACTTTACTGTGAGACACTAACTCAATATACACATCTAAAGAGTTACAAATTTTAAGGGACTAATTTGTATAGAAGAATAAATCTAAAGACTAAGTCGGAAGGAGGTATATATTTCATGGACCAAATTATATATTTACTCAAAAAGTTTGGAAAACCAAGAGAGAGGGGGAGGGTGATAGGGACCTTCTCTGTGATGATACCGCATATCAGACTAGCCGGCGTGACATCAAAAGCAGGGTTCCACACAGAAATTCCAGGGGCTGCAACTGTCTCTCCAAGTCCTCCACGTGCGTTCAACAATTCCTTGGGAGATCTCTCCTCGATGACAATTTCTTGTCCGGAAGAAAGTGATAGATCAACGGAAGTCAAGGGGGCAGCCACATAAAAGGGTACATTATGAAACTTGGCACACAAGGCAACGCTATAGGTTCCAATTTTGTTGGCTGTGTCACCTGCAATGAGATTTGAAAGAAGATGATGACAACGATGAAGATTGATCTGATGATAGCTTATACATTTCAAAAATGAAGAAAATAATAAATTAATTTCATTGGATTTTTGAAGTACCATTTGATGCAACACGGTCTGCCCCAACAACAACAGCATCTACACGTCCAGCTTTCATCAATGCAGCTGCAGCAGAATCTGCTATAAGAGTTGCAGGTATGCACTCATACACCAACTCATAGGCTGTGAGCCTAGATCCCTGCAATTAAAAACTACGTTAAGCTAGCATAAAATATAACTCATTTAATTAACTGGTACAATTCACAAGATATAATTAATAGAGACAAGACTGCCATCATGGGTGAAGGAAAAAGCCTAAATATAAATATTATTGAAAGTTAGAACTGTGTTCTCAAAACTACTTCAGTTAACCAATTCCACCATTGCCTTCAATTCTTGAAAAACAAATAATCAAAACATCCAAATTGTTTGTTCCCATTATAGCCATCATCATTATCAAAACAAGAAGAGCTATAATCTGCATGATTATTACCAACAAACATTCTCTATTAGTAAACATTCAATATTTGGGGTTCCAAAATACTGTTTACCTTTCCTTTTTCCTCTTTCGAAAAAACAGCAAGGAAGACAACCTAAACAACTTAAACTAAATTACAAAAATGATAAACTAAACTATAACCAAAATGCAAGAGTATCAGTAATGCAGGTGCTCTTACTCAGAAATTCATGCTAAGAATTGAAGCTTTTGAAGATGGACCATTTGCTACTGGGATAGTTAGTTAATTATGTTGGTTCAATTCTGTTTTCAAGCCATGTCATTAATTCAGATCACAGGAGAGCCACAAAAAAAAAAAACTGCATGACTGAGTGGATGCACCTTCTCTTACCAGAGCTCAATATTTAAACTAAATTTTGAAAAGAAAACTAGAAAAATAATCACCTGATTATACGGGCGTGTTTCTGTGCAATAAGCCCTTTCTAAAACTCCTTCACTAAAAAGTGCACGGATAACACCCAGAGCAGTACCATATCCAGCAGTGGCAAGACTAAGAAATAAACACAAAACACAGATGCAGGTGAGTTGAAACACCTCACTATCTTTGTCAAGCAAATCAACAAAAGGAGAGCTCTATGATTTCACCATAGTAATAACTAGTAAAGAGAAGGTATTGCAGTAGGCACCTTCCAGTGTTGCAATGGGTCAAAACAGAAAGCTTTCGTTTCTCTGTCTGTTGTTGAATAAAACTAGCTCCATAAGATCCAATTGCTCTATTCGAGGCAACATCATCCTTGAGCATAATTTCAGCAGCTTCTATATATGCCTATAAAGTAATCCAGCATATTACAGGTCCAATGGCCAAGGCAAAAAATAGAGTAAAAAAGCACAAAAGATAACCTCCTTTATGGTATATATGAAAACAAAATACCTGAAAAACACTCTTGGCCTCCGAAGTGGAAGCAACAGCCTTAGATATAACTTCTTTGAGTTTGGTTGCAGCATCTGACAGGTTCACTGCAGTTGGCCGACTGAAGAATGAAATAATAAATCAACTAGAACTCATCTGGTTGAAATAAATTTTGTCTCAACATCTACAACTGCTCAAGGAGAGTGTTAACTTTAAAATGACAAATGCTAGCTAGACCTCTCAGCAGGCACATGTATATTAGACATAAATTCAAATTTTCAGAACCTACCTTCAGAAACAATTAGTGTATTACTTTCTCAGTCTGACGTAGAGAATTGAAAATACCTTGAGACAAGATAATCTAATTTTTTTTCAAGGAATGAAGCAGCATCACCGGGTGAACCATTAAATGCCTCTAGATTGAAAACTTCAACAGCCAAAGAGAGTGCTGCTGCAATAGCAATAGCAGGTGCTCCGCGGACAACCATATCCCTTATGGCATTCCTGGGAAGGTTATGAACATTTAGATATTTGGATCCACTGACTGAAAGTATTAAGACCATAATCCAGATGCCACTTTTTTAAATTTCTAAGGGGGAAGAAAATAATTTCAACAAAAGGAACTGTTACTATGGTTACTCTGATAATTGATTGTAAAGAAATTATGAAGTAACATAAAAGAATACTGTTATGAGCAGGGAAGTAGGGAACCAAGTCAGGTTGGCTAAAAGATATATACAATGAGAATACATGGTAACAAGAATCTTGTTACTGCTTGTAGTACTATACAGGCAAGGATCACAGAAGACAATACAAGATGAATTCCTTTGTAAGTGCAACAAAAGAAATTTCGTGTAAAACTAAGCATAAAACATGGTACATAAGAATTTCCTCCCTTTGAGCAGAACAGCAATACTTACCAGCCATCTGTTGAATCCTGGATATCCAAGTAAACTGTTTCTAGAGGGAGCTTTCTCTGCACCACAATTATCAGCAATAAGGAAAAGAAATCAAAGGCAAGACCGAGTAACTGTTACAACAAAACGAATGCAGAGGGGGAAAAAATCTTAGTAAAATATAACCTTTTCATGGCAAAATATTGGAACATGGCCCTGAAAAATTATTATTGGTTACCCCTTAACATTCTCCACTTTGCAAAGTTTGTGGAGAAAATAGACGCCACTTGAAGTTTTAATTTTCTAGGCGTTTGATTTCAACATTAAAAGGGCGCATCCTACGTTTCATCAAAAATTGAAAATCAAATCACTAATCACTCACACCCAAAGCTCTAGCTAAAGGGTCTCGGGCCAACTTGAACACATATTCCTTACTTCCTCCATGTCCCCCTGGAACTGAATTTCTCTCACACGTGCATCACAGCGTTAACCCATTCACTGGTAACAAATTAATTTTAATGAAACACAAGAACCTTTTCTTATGCTTTCCCCAATAACTCGAATAACTTATAGCCCAATAGCTAAGGCATATATATGAAACACATTTGTTCACATCATTTTCTTGATTTCCATTTCCAGGGAGCAGCTTAACTTGGTGAAATTGAGGTATATAATTGGAAGTATGAAATTAGATAGATAGATAGATAGATAGATAGATAGAAAGATAGATAGGTAAGTAGGTAGAGAGTTGATAGAGCACAAACGGAACATACCTGATCAAGAAGCTGAAGCGAACCACGCTTGTAACAGATAGACTTGAGGGTGTTATCGGCTGCAGGTTCATTCGAATCAGATGCCATAGGTTCAGAATCAGAGATATGATGAATAACCAAGTTCGATGGTCTTTAAGTGTAAAGGTTCAGCACCCACGACGCAAAAATGAAGAGAACCAGAGCCGTGGAACTCAAAAGCTCCTTCTCACAGCATTTCCTTCAACTATTTCAGCCACTGTGATGGGTCACGGTCATGATGCTTTCCGATGCCAAGGTGGGATGCGTGCAATGAACCTGGCTTGCATTTTTAGTCACCCAATAAGATTCGTAGGGGACGTATGATTTTATTTTTTCAAAGTAAGATAATAATGTAATTTGATCTTATAAATATAAGTCTTTTTAATTTAATTTATTAAATATCACTTTATTCCCAATTTAATCTTTTAAAAATAAAGTATTCATATTTAATTCATCAAATATTTTTTAATTAAAATAATATCTTCATTAATCAAAAATAAAATTGATTGATAACCAATAAATAAATTTACTCATGTGTCTTTAACTTCTAAAATAATATCACTTTTGTACAAGAGAGGTAACATATGCTTATTGAATGGATTATTTTGTTTAAGCAAAATATTTAAAAAATTAAATTAAAATATTTTATTTTTAAAAAAAATAAATGTAGAGAAAATAATCTTTTATAACTAAATTATAAAATTTATTTCTTCTCTATACCACAATAATTTGGCCCCAAATCACATTGTCTTTTGTGATTTAATGCATCTCATTTAACTCTTATACTACTTGTTTTGTTACTATTCAATCACTTTAATATTTTTTTCTTAATTTTAACCAATAAAAGTTAAAATGATAATTTCATTATCAAAAATATGTTTTATGTATATCTTAAATAATTTCTTAATCTTTTAAGAATATTAGTGAGATAAAGTTGATATTTTGAAATTAGAATTGTTTATTTAATCTCTTACCCTTGTGCATTGAGAAAATATTCAAAATGTAGGTGAAGCTAACACTTAATAAAATTATTTGCTGTCTTAACATTCATGCGATAATTTTTGTTAAAGTTTGGATATAAAATACTACAAATTTTTAAATATAGTTGAACAAATCACGAGTGTTAAATAACATGTTTTAAACTACAAAGGAGTAAACTACAATTTTCTCTTTTCTATGCTCAATTCTTACTTTTCTATATGCTATTTTATCTTAAATATCTATGCAATTATTATTTTTAATAAAATGAAATCTCTCTTTATCATTAGAGACTCAAAAAATTTTTAGATGATTTTTATTATTTGTGATTTGGTGATAGGTTCCCAATGGAGCCCTTGAGTTTTAAAAAAAAAGGCTTTAACTTATGTTTGATGGTTTCTTGTGCAATTGCTAAAGAGAGCCAAGGGCCCTGTTAACACTCTTGGCAAGTTAGTAAAGTTCTTAGATAAAATATGATAATCAAAAGAGTGTAAACCATACCTAGAAAGCCTCCAAACTATTTACAATTGGAGGCCAAGGCCGTAAGGGTAATTCTCAACTAAAGGTGCTCATAATTGAACCAAATTGATTAAAATCAAATCGAATCCATGAAAACAAGTCCAAATTGGTTTTTAACTTGTTAAAATCACAAGGTCGATTTAGTTGTCGTTTCTCAATTATTTTGTTTAGTTTTAATTAAACCAAATAGCTTATAATTTTTTTTTGAAAAATAAAAAGTTATCTTCTATATGGTTTGTATCAAAACACATGTTTCATATATTTACCCAAAAAAAAAATGCATGTTTTATATCAAAATAAGTAAAGAACACTTTGCCTCATTATATGTACTCTAACAGCTCCAAGATGGAATAAGGGCCCTTTGGTACATTAAATTCTTGTATATGAAAATAGAAAGAGAATGCTGAATAAAATGGAATAAAATTAATTGCATTTAGTATGACATGAAAAAGAAAAGAAATGCTTTTCCATTTTTATCTTTGGTAGGATGAAAATAGTGTAGAAATGGAAAGTACATTATATCAATAAACCAAAATGCCCTTACTAAAAAAATATTTTTTTAGTTCATCCTTCTCTCTCTCTCTTTTTCTCTTTCTCTTTGTCTTGTGCAATTGACTAACTGGCATATGTTTCTTCCATTTTTGTTTGTTCTCCTTCCTTTACAACATTGGAATTTTGCTGATGGGCCTCTGCATTTCATGTTAGCGTGGTGTTAGAAACTAAGAATGAGGTCAAGTTGTGGGCATTTCATGTAATAATTCACCACCACTTTTTGGTCCATGTCCACACATGCCTTCATTAGAGCTTGTCCTTTAAATTGTTGCCTCTAATAAAACCAACAATAGCTTACTGCTAACCCCATCAACTATTCATTATATTGCTTTGCCACCTCCTTCCATAATTCTAGGTTTGAACTTTCATGTACACAATGAGGACAATGGTTTGGGTTCAAATGAGAAGATGAAGGACAAAAAGGTCATAATTGACTTTCCTACAAATTAGCTCCAAATGCTCAGGCCTTTCACATGCACAGTGAAGAAAAGCTCCATTTTCTTTGCCTTTCTTGTTTTGCCTAGCATTCTCTCCACCAAACATGTTTTTTAGCATATTCTATTTCCATTTCTATTTATCACACGTGTAAAGTCCCACATCGGCTGGAAGGAGCCTGTGCTGAGGGCTTATAAGTGGGAGCGAAGCTCTCCCCACCAAGGCGCGCTTTTGGGCTGAAATAAGAGTAAGCCCAAGGGATAAAACCCCTCCCTTCCCCGGTGAAATGAGAGTAGCCTGACGGGGGACGTAGGGGACAATACCTTGGAGGCTCTGTAAGTTTTTTGGTATCAGAGCAAAGGTTCAGGCACTTTTGCTCAATGTTAGGCTCTTGAAGTATGTGAATTGCTTGTGTATAGTGTGAATGGTCATGGAAGTTGTAGCATCCATATGCATATGTGTTGTGATAGTGTTGTGAACTGAGGATTGCTACTTCTTTTCAGACATGGTTGAGACTAGATGGGGCAGGGGTAGAGGCAGAGGCAGACCGCCCAGGGCTCAGAGAGATGAGCCAGAGGTTCCTATTGAGACTAGGGATCCTCTGCAGGCCATCATGGATAGACTTGGCCGGTATGAGGCCATGATGGGCCAGCACCAAGAGATGCTGGAGCAACAGAGATACATTGCCCAGCAGCAGCATGATATGATCATGCATCTGCAAAACACCCTGGTTAGGCAAGAAGAAGCCAGAAGGGATGCCCCAGGACCGCAACCATCCACATCTAGCATTCCACCTGTACCTCCCCAGGAGCCTGCTGCTCCACAGACCCAGACGCCTATCCAAAAAGTGTTGAAGCAGTTTAGGCAGAATAATCCACCCTCATTTGACGGGGAATTGGATGCGGATAAGGCGGAGGCTTGGGTGATGCAGCTTAAGAAAATATTCTCAGTGATGGATTGTACCACTGAGCAGAAAGCCCAGCTAGCCACCTTTATGCTAGAAAAGGAAAGCTAATAGATGGTGGGATAGTGCGAAACTACTGATGGAGACCAAGAATATACAAATAACTTGGGAAACTTTTTTGGTCGAATTTTATGAGAAGTATGTCCCAAGTTCAGTGAGGAAGAAAAAAGAGATGGAGTTTATGGGCTTGAGACAGATGGACGAGATGACTGTGGATCAGTATGTGGCCAAGTTTATTGAGTTGTCTCGGTATTCCTCTTACCTCCAGAGGTATGATGATGAACCCTGGAGATGTGAGCAGTTTGAGACTAGTTTGAGGCCCCTGATTAGCGACAGAGTCACTCCACAGCAGATCAGAAAGTTTAATACTCTTGTAGAGGTCAATAGGGTGATTGAGACGAACTTGCAAGTTATTATGCCTATTGCGATTACGGCTAATCAGAGGAGGGTTCCGGATCTGAAAAGGCCGAAACCAGAAGAGGGTTCTAGTTTGACCCCTAGTACTTAGAGGAGAGGCAAAGGGCCATGGAATAGAAAGCCCCAGCGAGGTGTGCCACCTCCGCGGGGCCAGTCATCCTTCCAGCAGTCTCCGGTGACATGTTACAAGTGTGGGAAACCGGGGCACATTGCTAGACACTGTCCTCAGATGGAGACAGCGCCTCCTCCTAGACC
The DNA here is from genome assembly GCA_032878935.1 of Erythrophleum fordii. Taxonomy (NCBI): domain Eukaryota; kingdom Viridiplantae; phylum Streptophyta; class Magnoliopsida; order Fabales; family Fabaceae; genus Erythrophleum; species Erythrophleum fordii. The sequence goes on along the minus strand of JAVQMF010000054.1, from coordinate 20,109,163 downwards.
ACAGACCCAGGGCCGAGTGTTCGCCCTTACTCAGCAGGAAGCTAGCGCATCTCCCAGTTTGATCCCAGGTACGCTGTTAGTGAATGGCTTTCCTGTAGTTGCTATGTTTGATTCGGGTGCTAGTCACTCGTTTATATCTTATGATTGTGTGAGGAAATTGGGTCTGGTTGTTAGTGTCTTGCCATTTGACTTGTCTGTCATTACACCCACTAGAGGCCATGTGGTCACTTCCCATACTTGCTTGAATGTCACTGTCCAATTTAACCATTGTCATACCACTCTTGATTTGGTTTGTATGCCTTTCCATGAAATTGACTTGATTATTGGTATGAACTGGTTGGCTGCAAATAATGCCATACTTGATTGTGAACACCGAATCATTTCCCTACCTGGTTGTGGGACCATACCTAGGGTAGGAGCTGAGTTATCTTTTATGACTACTACCCAGGCTGAGAGATATTTAGAGTGTGGATGTCAAGGGTTTCTAGTCTTTTTCTCTATTCGGGCTGAGGTAGAAGAAGGGATAGAGGAGATCCCAGTTGTTAGGGAATTCCCGGAGCTTTTCCTTAGAGAGTTTGATTTTAGTGGCCTACCTCTTGAGAGAGAATTAGAGTTCCCTATAGACATAGTGCCCGGTGCTGGACCGGTATCCAAAGCTCCTTACAGGATGGCTCCCGCCGAGCTTGCTGAGTTGACAGAGCAGATAGAGGAATTGTTAGAGAAAGGGTTTATCCACCCTAGTGTTTCACCTTGGGGTGCTCCGGTGTTGTTTGTGAAAAAGAAAGATGGTAGCTTACGGTTGTGTATTGATTACAGAGAGTTGAATAAAGTTACCATCAAGAATAAATATCCTCTCCCTAGAATTGATGATCTATTAGATCAGTTAGCTGGGGCATCTGTGTTTTCTAAGATAGATCTTAGATCTGGTTACCACTAGTTGAGAGTGAGAACTGAAGACGTCTCTAAGACGGCTTTCAGAACGAGATATGGGCACTATGAGTTCCTTGTGATGCCATTCAGGTTGACGAATGCGCCTGCTGTGTTCATGGATTATATGAACATGGTATTCAGACTGTATCTAGATCAGTTTGTGGTGGTCTTTATTGATGATATTTTAGTGTACTCCCGATCTTTTGAGGAGCACGAGAGGCATTTGAGACTAGTCCTAGACACCTTGAGAGAGAAAAGGTTGTATGCCAAACTTGGTAAATGTGAGTTTTGGCTGACCGAGATGCGATTCTTAGGTCATGTGATCTCACGAGATGGGGTTGCGGTAGATCCCCATAAAGTTGAGGCTGTGTTACAGTGGGATAGACCTAGAATGATCACCGAAGTCAGGAGTTTTCTAGGTTTGGCAGGGTGTTATAGACGTTTTATTCAGGACTTTTCTCGGATGGCCTTACCACTGACGAGGCTAACCAGGAAAGAGACACCTTTTGTGTGGGATGAGAGATGTGAGAAGAGTTTCCAGGAGTTGAAACTCTGTTTGACCACTGCCCCTGTACTGATTATCCTTGACCCTAGTGAACCATTTGTGGTTTATTGTGATGCTTCGGACAAAGGGTTAGGATGTGTGTTGATGCAGCAGGGTAGAGTAGTAGCATATGCCTCGAGGCAGTTGAGACCTCATGAGGAGAATTACCCCACACATGACCTGGAGTTAGCTGCCGTAGTGTTTGCTCTTAAAATTTGGAGACACTATCTGTATGGTGCGACCATAGAGATCTATAGTGACCACAAGAGTCTGAAATACCTGGTTGATCAGAAAGAACTCAATATGAGACAGAGGAGATGGATGGAATTCTTGAAAGATTATGATTATGTGTTAAAATATCATCCGGGTAAGGCCAATGTGGTGGCAGATGCCCTGAGTAGAAAAACCATCCATGTAGCCCATATGATGATTAGGGAGCAGGAGCTCCTAGAGAAGTTCAGAGATTTGAACCTCTCTTGTCAGGTGGTATCGGGTAGATTGTATCTGAGTGAAACCTGAGTTGAGAATATATTGAGAACCCAGATCTTAGATGCCCAGAGAGAGGATGAGTTCCTGAAACGGATCAGGAATGAGATTACCCAAGGTAAGACCTCAGATTTCAAGTTGTCTGAGGATGGCATGATAGTATATCGAGAGAGAATCTGTGTGCCTAGTCAGAATGAGTTGAGAGAAAGCATTCTAGAAGAGGCGCATAAGAGTAAGTATACTATCCACCCAGGTGCCACCAAGATGTATCAGGATTTGAAAAAGATTTTCTAGTAGCCAGGGATAAAGAGCCATGTGATGGAATATGTGGCTAGATGCCTAGTGTGTCAGAGGATAAAGATTGAACATCAGAAACCGGCTGGGTTGTTGCAACCTCTAGATATCCCTGAGTGGAAGTGGGATAGTATAGCCATGGACTTTGTCATGGGGTTACCCAGGACATCCTCTAGACACGATGCTATTTGGGTAGTTGTGGATAGACTGACGAAGTCTGCACACTTTTTAGCTATTAAGGCTACTTATACACTGGATAGATTGGCCCAGTTATATATCAGAGAGATAGTGCGACTTCATAGAGTACCCAATAGCATAGTTTTGGATAGAGACCCCAGGTTCACATCAAACTTTTGGAGGTCATTGCAGCATGCCTTAAGGACCAGATTGCGATTTAGTACTGCATATCACCCCCAGACAGATGGTCAGACTGAAAGGACCATCCAGACATTAGAAGATTTGTTGCGGGCATGTGTGCTAGAGATGAAAGGAAACTGGGATGCGTATTTACCGTTAGTAGAGTTTGCTTATAATAACAGTTACCATTCCAGTATCCAGATGGCCCCTTATGAGGCTTTGTATGGGAGAAAGTGCAGATCCCATCTGTGTTAGGTTGAGTTAGGTGAAAGGAGTATGATAGGACCTGAGATTATGGACCAGACCACCTGACAGATAGAATTGATTAGAAAGAGGCTCCTCACGGCCCATAGTAGACAGAAAAGCTATGCTGATAAGCGTAGGAGGCCGTTAGAGTTTGAGGTTGGAGACCATATGTTCATTCGAATATCTCCAATGACGGGAGTAGGTCGGTCAATGAGGGCAAGGAAGCTCAGTCCTAGGTATATTGGTCCGTTTGAAATTCTTGAGAAAATTAGACCCGTGGCTTACCGAATAGCCTTACCTTCTAATCTAGCCCAAATACACAGTATTTTTCATGTCTTCCAGTTGAAAAAGTATTTACCAGACTCCTCACATATCATAGAATATGAGCATGTGCAATTGCAGGAAGATCTTTCCTATGTAGTGAAATCGGAGAGAATTGTGGATGCTAAGCTTAAACAGCTGAGAAGCAAGAGCATTCCTCTGGTGAAAGTGATCTGGAGAGGTCTGACATCTGAGAAAGCAACTTGGGAATTGGCGGATGAAATGAGGCAAAAATATCCAGAGTTATTCCCTTGAGGTAAGTCTTTTAAATTTCGAGGACGAAATTTCTTTTAAGAGGGGTAGAAATGTAACAACCGGGAAAAAGAAAAAAAAAAGGGGAAAAGAAAGGAGGTAAAAACTGGAAATTTTTGGAATCTAGAATTTCTGCCAAGTCCTCTCGCAATAGCGAGAAATGGTCTCGCTACAGCGAGAGTGCTTGTTCACAATAGCGAAAGAGATTTTAGCTATAGCGAGTGCGGACAGCAGTCCATACAAAAACCAGGGGGCAACTCGCCGTAGCGTGCGCCATAGCGAAGGGAACTGACACCAGCTCGCCGTAGCGAAGGTTACACCTCGCCATAGCAAAGTCAGATTACACGAGCTCGCTATAGCGAAGGTTAGTTTTCGCCGTAGCGAGAGTCAGTCCGGAAGAGAGTAAATAGCGAGATTTAGACTTCATTAAACGCCCAAACTCATTTCTTCTTTCATATCTGCCCTAGACGTCGACCCAAGGAGAGAAAAGAGACATGGAGAGTGAGAGAGATCAAGAGAGGGAGGAAGAGCAAGGGAAAGGTAAAGAAACTTCCCCCATTTCTCTTTAGATTTCTGATCCCCTCCCTTTGCCCTCTTTTCCTACAGTTTTGTTTGTAAAAATGGATGGATTTTGGGCATGGGTCAGAAGAGGAAAAGTGGAAAACACATTTGAATCTTTGTGTTTTCTTTGAAAATGTTGTTTTCCACTACCATGGGAGCTTGAGAGAGAGAAAGAGTTGATGGCATTCTAGAGAGAGAGAGAGAACTCTAGGTGCTGGTATGTAGGAGAATTGATCTGATGATTCCATATTAAGAGAGTAATTCCATGCTCTTTAATTGTGTCTAGGCTCAAGTGAAGCACCTTCATCAAGGTGTGAGTGTGAAATTAAGAAGGGAGAAGAGGACTTGAAAGGAAAAGCTAGTGTTGGCTTTGGCTCCAAAGGTAGCTTTCTTTTCCACTCTTTCTTGTTGCATTCTTGGATATGATAGTCATTGTATGATTATGTATATGCTTATTGTGTGGAATATGCCATATGCTATTACTTTGATGTATTGATGCCAATATGCTTGTGTGATGAATTGTGAGAATTGCTCGGGTGCGGTAGCGCCGAAAGTCCCTTGAGATGGGTGAGGTGAAGCCGATAGTCCCTTGAGATAGGTGAGACAAGGCCAAAAGTCTCAAACGAGTGAGGCCAAGTCAAAAGTCCTTAAACTCGGGTGAGGCCATCCAAAAGTCCCTAAACTCGGGTGAGGCTAGACCAAAAGTCCCTAGAGCTTAATTTTGGCATTGTTGTGATTTCCATAGCATGTACATCGTGTGTTGGTTGTTTGAGAATAGCTAAGTGCTTATTCACATGCTTTAACTTGTTATATGCCTTGATTGCTTACTTGATTGAGTGCATGAGCTACTGAGATTCCCTGAATCTCACCCCTTCCCCTCCCAACTAAATATGCTAGGTGGAGCTCAAGGAGAATCGAGCACACACCAAGGAGCCTAGAAGCATGCATAGTTAGAGATTACTTTCTTTTGGATATTTTGATGTAATTTTGATGTAAAGTGGTGCCAAGTGAATTTGCACCCACTATTTTTGAGATGTAAAGGTTGTAACATGTGTATAAATGTGAAAGGATATTGTATGAACTATGTTTATAGCCAAATTAATGGAAATGAGGGTTTTGCCCCTTTTGTGGAATGAATGACGTAGTGTATATTTGGCCGTAGCATAGCGAGATTTGAATGTATGATGATTTGAACCACATGGACTTGTTATATATCCTAGTTTTATGCTTTTAAACTTGTCCATGAGTGGCTAGAGTGTGTGAGAGGCCATTTGGACCCGTTTTGGATTTTTGGGGTGCCAAAACCGGTATTTTTGAGAGCTCCGTCAAAGTATAACCGGATGAGCTCCTCTTGCCACGAAATTTGGCGTGCCTCTAGAGTTTGTAGAAAGCTTCTTGAGAAGCTAAAGTGGGTAATATTCAGAGGTCTAGAGAATATTTGGTGAATTGTTGAATTTGGAAAAATTTAATGGATTGGTCATGTACTGTTCATCTAAACCAGAAAATGAAATCTGTGGCACTCATAGACCAAATGGATTCTAAATGTGGTGAAATTTTATACACATAAACTAGAAAACCAAAGTGACTTATAGGAACTAGAATCACCTAAATCGGAGGTCTGTAGAGAGAGATTGGATCGTCTGAAGTTCTATATCAGCATCAGGGAGCTCATCTGACCCCCATCACTGTTCCATCGGTTTTCGGGGTGTAGGAGCTATTGAACTGATCTAAACTTATTTTTTTCCTCTAGTAGACATCCGTAGCTTTCTGAATTGGTATAATGTGCCCAGATTGGATTTTTTTGGATTTAGTTATGAATTTTCGAAAGTCATGACAGAAAGCTGCACCAGAAACAGTGACAGCTAGACCTTCCTCCCATTTTCGATGTCAAACTTGGTCCAAATGCTGAGATTTTGATTGGGAATGATTTTTAGGATAAATTTAACACTTATAGCTTTCTAGAAAGCTAAAGTTTGCTGCATTTCCATTTTTCTACAATTTCTTATGATTTTTCAAAGTTAGAGCCAAAATAAGACTTTTGGGCACAAGTGAGAAAAGCGCATTTTCTGGTTTTTGGCTCCATACCCGTGGCTTATGGTTTGTTCTATGCTATGTATGAGTCGTCTATATGGAGTTTGAGTTGAGGATGTTTGAGATGGGTTCACAGGACCCACGGGGTAAAAGTTGAGTATTTGAAACCCCGATTCATAGCATGAAAATGCCACGGATTGGTGTTGATTCTTTGGAAATCATGTGGAACCGAGCCCAGTGAGAGGCTAGGTAGCAGTAGTAGTTTAAGGTGTCACAGCACGTACCAAATAGGTCATAATAAAAGAGAAAGGAGGTTTTGTCACTGTGCCAAGGCTTGGATTGCTTGCACATTGTCATTGAACCATCGCAGTGCCACCATAAGTAACATATAGAATACATTAGTTTAGAGATAGATCTAGTGTAATGTTCGATATTTTAGCACTGGATTATATGAAATAATTAAAATTTTTATACTAAGCTAGACCCTCAAATTAGATTAAACTTGATGGAGAAAAGGAATAGAAGCCTAGTTAAAAAAAGAAATAGGCTAAAAAGTTTAGTTACAAGCCCAAAAGAGGCAATAGTAATAGTTCCAATAGCGTAATAGGGAAAAATTAAGAGTTTAAATATTTAGTAATTTATTGAAAGAGTAAGATATTTCCCATCATTATATGACTAGATAAAGTTATCAAATCAAGCAAAGCTAATAAAATTAGTCAGAACTCTGATTGCACACAAATTGAGATAACAATGGTATAGGTATAATTTGAGTTATTTTGAGATTATATGAGTATAAAGGATCTTAAAATATCCTATATCTCAAAATTATCCAAAAAGATTGAGTTTTTAGGGCCAAAATCAAAGCAAAATGACTGTAGTAGCAAAATCATAATTTTGACAAAAATGGTACAAAAAACTAGAGATTTGTTTTTAATAAAAAATAAATAAAAATAAGGATAATTTTCATTAGCCTAGGATAAAAGAGCATGTAGAGTTTAACCAAAGGGCCCTAGTTTGGCCAAAATTCCTAAATACTGCAAGAACAGGCAAAATAGTGGTAGTGCCGTAAAATAAAAAAAAATTAGAAATTTAAATAACATGATAATTAACAGGAGAAATAGATATCTCTCATCATAATATGATAAAATAAGGCAAATAGATTAATCAAATAAGATTAGCTCAATTAAATCCCTGACAGTTTATAAATTAAGATCTCTAGTAAGAAAGTTTTGACCGAATTTTTCTAGACCATTTTAAACTCCTAAAATCTCTAAGTAGATATTTTTAATAAAGAAGAAAATCTCAAATTTAGTATGAAGTAGTTGATTTCTGAAAAGACTAAAAGATAAACTCAAATAGAGAGGTATCGTGACGTAATGGTCATTTTTAACATTGTTAAAAACATCTAGATTACTTTACTATAAGTCATGCCATCTTCTTTCTTCATTCATGACCAACTTTTTCAGCCAAGTTTCAGCTTCATTGATGGCGTGAGAATGAGGGAGGAGAGAGAAAGGAAAGTAAGGCAAATAGGGAAAAAACATGCAAAATTTTACTATATGCTAGTTATAAAACCTCTTTCTCTTTTGATGCTCTTTCTTATGATGGTTTTGGTTTCTAAAAAAGGTGAAATTTATGACTATCGCCTTAATCAAAATAGATGATTTGAGGAAACCAAATATATCACAAGAATCTACATCCACGGAGCTTTCAAACAAAGTATGTATCAAGCCAAAAGAATTGCTATTCTTTGAACCCTAAGCTTCTTGTTAGTTTAACCTAGAAAGAGAGAAGAAAGCACAAATTTGATGTAAAATTGATGAAATTAAGGGTTTAGAAGGGAGAGAAATAAGAATATGTAAAGGAAGGAAGCCATTGAATTCAAGATAATGCTACCTAGAGTTCTAGGCAAGCATTTATTATTAATGAATATGATGATTTAAAAAGTTTACTAGAATAATTTTAAGATCATATAAGTCATTGGATTGGTTAAAAGTATGGTGTATTACATTATGGAACCATAAAGCATAAAATGAGTTATAAGTTCCATAAGTGTTCACAAAAGGAGAAATGATAATATGGCTAGTCCAACAAGTATAAAATGACCCAAGAATGATGTGCAAGTCATGAGATTAGTGTTGGAGTCAATGAAATGCAATATGGCCATTAAGGGTGCAAAATGGTAAGTTAAAAGTTTAGGCAAAATAAACAAATGGTATGCCTATATTTTGAAGTAGGTCATATTTTATGTTAGAGACAAGTTAAATGAGTCGGTTACTAATTAAAGAAAGAAAATTGCATGAATAACTAATATGGAAAGTTTTGAACCATAAACAGTCAAAATAGACCTATAATGAATCCAAAAATGTATCTTTGTCCATAGAGGCCTTAATGGACTAATTTACATAAAACTCGATAGGCATTTAGAGGATATCATAAGGTTTCACATGAGACATAATTTGTCATTTTTGGATAAGTACATAATATTTTATGAATTTTTAAAATTGGTCTAGTAAAACTATCCTGTAGTAGTTTTGGTTTCTAAATAGACATGAGTTTTGACTCTTTTTAAGTAGCCAATGATCTAGTTTAAACCTAAAATTTTTATAGTAACTAGGGCATATCAAGAGCTTTCCAACAAGTCTACTTTGCAAAATTTGGACACTTCTAGTCAAAGTTATGAATTTTCGAAATTAGCATAAAAAACCTATCCTAACAATACTAGTTTGCACAAACCAGCCATTATTTTCTAGTTTTTAGCGGCACCAAATGAATTAGTTTTAAATTGAAATTTTTATAGTAGATAGTTCATGAGTAAAGATTTCCAAAATAATATTATTTGCCTAATTTGAAAATCCTTAACTAAAGTTATACATTTTTAAAATTAAGTTATAATATGTATTATATGTGACAATTGAGAGGCATATGAGCAAGTTAACTTAGATATGCATTGATTATTTATTTTTCATGCTTAATATGATATTTCAAGCATGTTAAGATGGCTAGAGTGATTTTTGGATAAGAAGACCAAGAGTGGAAAATTAAGTTAGTAAAGGTCAAATAAAAGAAATCAGTAGAGAAAATAAACAAGGCAAAAGGCAAAGTAAAAGATTTAATAGATTTTCCATCTTCTAGGTAGCATCACTTCCTTCTTTGTATGTATGCTTGTTGCCTTCAGTGTTTGGACACTTGTATGTTATGACAGGTTATATGAAGCTATGTTTGAGTTTATTTGATGTAACATGCTTTGTTTAGTATATGTCATAATATTGATGATGCTCAGAGAGGGAATTGAGCATAATAGCTCTTCCTTACATGAAGCTTAGTTAATTTATGTATTCAGAGTTGTGGCCACTGACTGATTAAATAAGTATATATACGTTAGCTTTAGTATTTTATGAGTTATACTATATATGTACTTATGATATTTATACTTGGGTGACTTGATATATGCATTGAATATGGAGTAAACTACTAAGATTCTTTCCAAAATCTCATTCCATTTTACATTCCTCATTAACCCATGCCAAGTAAAGAAAAGCAAAGCACCAGAGGAAAGTAGAGATGCCTAGGGGAGTAGTTAATTAGGAGGAGAGAATAAATCATGTTATTTAGTTTTATAATGATGTATTCATAACTATAAGATGTGTAAAAGAAAACTCTAGTATGATTGTAATGTATTGGAAAGTTAAATATACCTTTATATTGTATAGTATATTGTATGATTAATATTGAATATGATATGAGTTGTAGATAGGTTTATATAACCTTGAGTGAGTATTCTCGTGCATAGAAGTAAGTGGAGATTGTTTGAGACCCTTTTTTTAAGTGTTTACTCCAATCTAGCTTACCTTTTTGTGTAATAGAAGAGAAATGCTATCCTACAAGTTTGTCAATTTTATGAGAAGGGAGAAAAAATTTCTTAGTATCTTTTGCTATTAGTTCCTTTAATAAGTGATTAATTGTAATGTTAAGCTTAATGTATAAGATGAGAGTTAGAAAAACTAGGTTTGACATCTAGTATTATATTAATGTTGAGAAAATTAGAAAAAAAAAATTAACATGCTCATGTATATAAAAATTTTTTACTAAAAAATATATATGTAACATATATTTTTTTATAATTTATTAAAACTGAATATGATATTTTTTTCATGTCATAAAATTCATGGCACTAAACAACGCAACTATAACTTTAATCTTGTTATTTGCATAAATATTCAGATAATTAGTTACTTATCAGTCACATTTTTTAAAATAATAATAAGCATTTATTCATTTAATTATAATTACTTATTATTTAATAATATTATAAGGATTTAAAAACAATATATATTTGTTATTTTGAAGATATATGTCTTTTAGAAAATAAAAAGAAAATATAATGAAATGCAAATAATATAATAGTGCGGGTTTGAAAAATGAAAATAGAAAGGCTTAAAAGGAAAAGAAAGTAGCATTGGAGAGGCGAGATGGGGGGAGGGGGAGCACCCTCGTGTACTTCCCTCTCCATCCTTGCATTAGTTCATTTGCTATCTCTTTCAATAAATTTCATTCTCATTGAGTGATTCAAATGGATTTATTTTTTCCTACTTTTTTCTTTTTCTTTTTAGAGTGGACTTAAGGAAGAAATACAAAAAAAAGGCAAAAGTAACAATAACTTGTAACTTGTGTCCATGTACAAGAATATGTTTACTATCATAACTAGTTCATCTTTAGCATATTCATACACATATGAAGCTTAAATACAAGATTCATACCCATTTACATGAAATTAAACACAAAAATTGAGTCATTTACGAGTTATTTTTAACTATAGGAGTCCAAACTTGATTCTTTCTTTTTTTTTTAACTCATTTTTATTGTAAACAAGTTTGTTCATATTTAAATTATGGTGCATAGCTTATGGAACTCCTTAATTCCCCATAAAACCCGAAATGACAGTATAGGTGCCAAAATTTGCACCAATTTTGAAATTTCATAACTTGGGTTATACAACTCCAAATCATGCAAATTAGATGTCTATGAAAATATTAAGATATGAACTACATGTTGTAAAAATTCCAAGCAAAATTGAGCTCATTTGCCTAGTCAAATACAATGGAATAGTAACACAAGTCAGAAGTGGAGGCAAGTAGCAGACCTAAACTTCAAAATTGCATATCTTGAGCTACACAATTCCATATTAGGTGCTCTTAATGGCCACAAAAAACTTAAGATGAGACTTAATTGCTATAAAAATTTCCAAGACATTTGAGTTCATTTAGCCCACTAGAGGTGTGTAAAGTTGTCCCGACCTAGTTAGTCCATCCCTCCCCGATGCATAATCGGCACGGGACGAGTTGGGTGCATCAGGGCGGGACGGGTTGGGTGCATCAGGGCGGGACGGGTTGGGAAAATTTAAAAAAAAAATTGAAACAAGGTCGGGTCGAGATAGTTCTTTAGGTAGGGACAGGAATCAAGATAAGCTTTTGGCCTTATCGAGCCTGGCCCCACCCGAGGTCTTTATATATATATATTTATATATTTATATATAAAAAGATAGGGACTAAATTGAAAAAAAAAATCTTTTTTTAAGGTCTTTTTATGATGTTAGTAAAAAAATTTTAAATATATTTTATAAATTATAAATAATTAGAGAGGTCAAAATTTATGTTAGAGCTCTTTTAAATATAATTATCACATTCATGTAAGAAAAATAAAATTAAAAATATTGATTTTTTCAAATTTTAGCTATTATATTTGCATTTTTTTTCTATTTTTTCCCTTGAGTTCATATTTTTTCATGTCTATTGCATAAATTTTAAAAAAACATATTAAAATGTCTAAAATAATTAAGTAAATATAAAAATTTAAAATTTAAAAATTTAAAAAAAGTTTTCTTAAAAAAAATTAACCCCGCCTGGCCTGGGACGAATTTTTCGTCCCAAAATTGCAATCAGGTTAGGACTCGAGTTGAAGCAAATTCCAGCCCATCCCGGCCCATGTAACACCATAACTTCTAGCTCATCATATCATATATATACATGCCTCACATTATTATATTCATGAAGATATAAGGCAATAGAGGAAAAATAGTGACTTTCTTTGCGTTGCGTTTTACTTAAAAATTCTATTCGGTGTCACGTGGACCGTGTGAGTTCATGCTATATATTCTCATATTTAAATATATCAATACAACTTATTTTCATCTCAAAATCATGCCCACAACTCATAAAAACCAAAATGGAGTTCAAAATAATCAAGTATATTTTTGGCCAAATTTGGCCTCTTTTCTGATCAAATTTTGAAACATTATAACTAATTTTAGAAAATTTTAAATCATGCAATCTTGATCGTTTTAGGAAGCTATAGATGTCTACTTCACACTAAAAATATGCCCAGACCATAACATTCATCACAGAGGGCGTTTGACATCCAAAATGGTCCAAAGGTCAGACTGAATTTTGGAACTGTCATAGAATTCTGCTAAAAATTTTGAAAATATCCAATTAATTTCACAAAATCCAATCCATGTAAATGATACTAATCTAGAAAGCTATGAATGTTAACTAGAGAGAAAAAATATCTCCAAATCAGTTCATCAAGCCCAGACCTTAGAATTCGATGGAACAGTATCTCTAGTTAGGCAAGATTACTGACACTGGATAGAAACTTCAAAAATTCATATCTCCCTCTCTAGACCTCCAAATGAGGTGATTCTAGTTGTTATTAGTCACTGTGATTGTCTAGTTTCTGTGTATAAAATTTCGTGGCAATTGGACATCATTGGACCTTGTGTGATAGAAAATAATTTTAGACCAAATGAATAGTGCAGCAACCAGAAACCATGAAAATTGCCAACTTTGAAAAATTATCAAATATTCTGTAGACCTCTGAAAATTATGATCTTTAGCTTCTCAAAAAACTCTTAATGAAACTTAATTGTATGCCAAATTTCATATCAATACTAACTTATTTAGCTAAAAAGTGACATAGGGTTTCATTATGGTCAAATTTGGCTCCATATGGGATACCAAATTTGCCAAATGGCTTTCCCTTGGTTGTGGCACCTTTTGGGCAAGTCTAAAAGTACGTTTAAAACTTGTGTGAGCTGCCCAAATGGTCCTAAACCTCATACATCTCATTTTGGCCCTTCAACCTATATTTATGCACATTTCCATCAAATTTCCAATTTGCATAACTTGGCATTACATACCCAAATTCATTTCTAAAGTTCATACATCATATCCATACATGTATACATTACATAATATTATATTTACATGTATCTCAAGGGTCATGTGCCATTTACAATAATCATATACATCATTGAACATCATTATGGTTCAAAAAGAATAAAAGCTAGACATATGAATGTCAATCTCTCTTCTTCAATGTTGTTGGCTCCCATTGCCATAGTTACTTGGTCCACCTAGCATGTTAGAGTATTGGAAAGGAGGGGATGAGATTCAAAGAATCTTAATAACTCATCTCCCATTCAATCATACATAATGGATGCAAACAAGTCTCATGAATACATGTATGGTCATGTTGACATGTGTAAACATTCAAGAAGCATTTTTTATCACTTGAGAATATCATACATAACATACCAAGATTTGCCAAGCAAGTGGATTGGCCTCACCCAATTTCTTGTGGATATTAGACTTGCCCCACCCATTCTTGAAGATATTCTTGGACTCAACCATGCTCTTGGGAGTCTATCTTGCTTTTGGGAGACTCTTTGCTTTGTCTCAACCAATTTTAAGGGTTCTTGGCTCATCCTCACCATGGTTAAGGGTTCTAGGCCTCACCACCCTCAAGCAAACCTAAGCACACATCAAGACATCATATGAAACATAATATGTCATCATAAAATCATGGCATATGAAATCATGTTATCACACTTTTCATAACTTGAAAATACACATACACACATTCTAACACAAACTAAACATACATCCATGCATGAGAGAAAGTAGAGAGAGCTACCTTGAAAGCAATTGCACACTTTTTCCTTAAACCTTGAGTCCTTTCCCTTGACCTCACATACCCAAGAAGGTAGAGATCATTTCTCTTGGCCTAGACACACCAAAAGAAACATGAATTACTCATGGGAACAAGCCTTGACATTATACACACTTTACATGATGCTACTTTAGTTTATGGCTCCATTATGCTTCCATAAGACACTTAATGAAGCAACTACAAAAATTCATGATTTTGGCTCTCTTCTCTCCTTTAATCTATAATTCTTGACTCCATTTAGACCCCTTGGAGTCATCACACAATTATTTTAAGGAGCCTAGCTAGGAGTTACTTCATTATGCTGCATTATGGAGCCTACACCTCCATCTCACTATCTATAGCTTCTAAATTTTTTTCAAGGGTTCCTCCCACCTTCTACCATCATATGAAGTCCCAAACCAAGGCTAGAATAAATTAAAACACTCTCTAATCCCTCCATCTGTCCTAGGTTGACATTATGGAAACATTTGGGGTTCAAGGGGTTTTCAATTTTTCCTTGATGGGAGAGCCACTTGGGAGAATTCTTAGGGGTCTTAGGAACTCAAAAAAATACTCACATGTGCTAGGAAATGCATGAATCAAATCAATTTTTACAATCCCTTCAAAGGCACTACACTTTTTCTACTTAGAGTTCACTGGTTTTTCTTGCAATTTCTTTGCTTTCTTGGATGGGAGGTGCATGTGGGAAGCCCTCTAGGGGTCTTAGGAGCATGTTTAAACATTCAATTAAGCCTAAGAATATTCATATAAAATCATATTTGCAAGGGAGCATTTGGATCCCTAATGGTTCCATCTTGTTTCCTAATGCTTATTTCTTGACTTTATTGGTTCCTTCTTAATCCTTGCCATCTAAAACCTCTAATCCCTCTATGAATTAGACAGAACATAGCCCCTAAAGAATGGGCCCTTGGCTAGATGAAATTGACAAGGGTGAGGGGGAGGAAAAGGCTACCAAAGGATGGAGAATTTACCTTACTTTCTTAGTTCCTTTGGCTTGTTCTTACTTTCCTTGGCTTCCTTACTTGAATTTCAAAATTTCCCCTTTGTTCTCCCTTTAAAACAGCCCTCAAAACTTCAAAAAAATCATGGAGAAGAAGAGGGAAAAAGAGGAGAAGAGATTGGTGGAGAGAAAGCATGAAAAACAAGCGAATTTCCATACCTAAAGACTTGAATTTTTCCTCCTTCTTCTCTTCCCTTGGTGCGCCACTCTCCTTAGCTTTCTTCTCTAGTTTGAATGCTACAACAAGTCGGTTAAGAAGGGCCAAGGATAGGACGCCACATATGAAAGGTAGTTAAGGGAGAATTGTTCCAAAAAAATGATGATTTCGTCCCTTGCGTGTGGCATTGCCAGTTAAGGCTCGTTTTAGCTCCTTTTTGATAATAGTCTTTTCCATTATAAAATTTAGGTCCTCAATCTTATAAAATGCCTTTGGAATCACTCAATTTGGAGCTAAAACCTTCCTGAATGATCTGGTCAAAGTTTGGGTTCACCGTCATTGGAAAACGTATACTAAAGGGGCTTTAACTGTCCCAGGGCTTCCCATGATTTTTAGGGCCTTTAAGAACCACGAAAAACTCAAAACTTTTATATAAAAAGCCCTCCTGTGTAAATTCCAAAATTTGCTCAAAATTATGAAAATGCCACTGGTCTTTCGGCAAATTTTTTGAATCACTCTGGCCTTGATTTCTGGGTAACTCAAGGCTCAAATCCTCATTTTCTATTATTTAGAATTTTATCCTAATTTTAATTTGCCCCAATTCCTTCTATTTTGAGGACTTCCTTTTATATTTGGCCTATTTCTGACGTTTACAGAGAAATCGAACATCACGTTTTTCACATTTATGGAGGGACTGGATGTTATAGCCCGTGCCTACCCCTATGACCCACAAAAACCATGGCATATCAAAGACTACTATAGTGTTCAAGCACCATCAGACCTCTAACTTCAAAAATCCATAATTTCCTTTATACACCTCATTTTCATACAAACTTAGTGGCTTTAAAAAGCTTATAATGTCATCTATATTTCTGTAAAATTTCATGACCATTAGACTTCATTTGACCCCTGAGTGATACAAAATTCTACAGCTATTTTGTGTGAACAATGATATGACCTATTTGAAATTTCTGTCCAATTTCAAAAATTTATGAAATATTCTGTACAATTCTAAAAATTATGGTTCCTAGCTTTAAAAAAAAGCTCTAGGAGGGATATAAATGCATGCCAAATCTTAGGTTCAAACTAGATTATCTAGGCCACTTTTGACATATGAGTTGTTTATAGAAAATTTGAAACTATTTTCGATATCAATTTGGACTATTTGGTATCTAATTGAGTTTCTTTCACTTTGAGCACATTTCTTCCATCCTAAATAGCTTCTCTAGCCATTCCAAAATATGTGGATCAAAATTGGACCCTTTGAGATACAAGAATACATGCATTCCTATTAGCATTTACATAGCCAATCATCATCATAATGCTCATACATTGCCATAATTCGTTCTACATCCATATTCTTATATTTTTATATATGGTTCCATCCTAAAACATGAAGTCTCATCATCATATACACCATATGTCTATAAGAATACAAGAAATATGTCATATAAATACATACATCATAGTTTAATACAAAAGAGAATATTACTCATCTTTTCCTAACATATAAGCCTTCCTATGGTCTTGACTTCAGCTAGGTAGCCTTAAAATGATTAATGGAAGTATAGAGGGGTGAGATTTGAGAGAATCTTAATAGCTAATCTCAACCAATTCCATACATATAAGAATGTCATAAGTGCATGCCATGCATGTGGTGCATGAATGCTATGTTTATGCTTCATATAAATCAAATGCATTATGAACCATGAAAACTCATTGATACATAAGCCATGACATCATCATAAACTTTACTAGACTCAATTGTTCTCAACCCAAAGCAAAGGAAGAGCTACTGCGCTCAATTCTATGCCTTAAGGGAGCTAAGAGCTATCTCATTGACTTCCATATACATATAATGCTCATATAGTTCATATGGTAAACATAATGTATCATTTCTCATAAAAACATTAAGTAACAATACCCACAAACATTTCAACTAATTCAAGCACTCACATGTATGCAAAAAAGAGAGATAAAGCTACGTTGTGATTCTATAAACTTGAGTGTACCACTAACCTACTTGTTGGCTTCTTTTTTCACTCACACTTAGTAGTGTCTGAGCTAGATGGACCTACATATAGCAATGTCAAGACAAATTAATCTAATGGAACTCATTCAAGCTTCATAATTCTTACTTAGTCTCATTAGAGCTCCATATGGTACATAAAGCTAGTTTTAGGCCTATAATGAAGCTACCCTTGGTTCTTGCTTTCTAAACCTTAAACTCTTGCTTTCCATAAGTCTTATAACTCTCAAGAGACTCATTTGAATCATTACATACTTAGTTAGAAAGTTTTAGAACCAACTTACTTCATTAATCTCATTTAGGCCCTTAAAATTTCAACTTTCATTCTAGGGCTTTTAAATTCAAACCAATGCTTCCACAGTTATTTATTTATTATATCTAAATTTCTAAATTTATTATAACTCAAAGAAACACTCCTTAGGTACCTTATCTCTCACTTGGCCAAACCATTCACCATAAGGGAGCCATAAGAATTTTACTGGTTCTTTCTTAGATTTTGATGCATGGCCATGTTCCTTAACTTCTCTTCTATCTAATCATAGTTTCATATGGCTTAAAATACCTCATAATAGTTCTAAAATTTCTTAGGTGCAATAGAAACCCTAACTTCCTCATCTTGAATTTTAAAGTTTTTCAATTGATTCCAATTGCATAATCTAATTCCTCATGCCTCAAAACCCTTAATTCCATCAAGTTTTAGCCAGACTTACTTCCCCTCTCTAATTTCTCTCTCTAGACCTAATATGGAAAACATTAGAATTCAAAGAAAAATAAGTCTTTCTATTGCATAACATACCTCATTTGAAAGCTTGCCAAATAGGGATTCTCTTACTATATTTGGTTGCTTCAAACTCCCACTTTTTCTTAAGAAGTTAGCTATGAGACTCCTCCTTTTAGGAAGCTAAGACTATCGCTAGAAAGAGGATGAAGAGAGGAAAAGATTTTGTAACTAGCTTGTAGTAAAATTTTAGATAGTTTCTTACCTTAGGTGGCCTTTCTTTCTCCTTTCTATTCTTCCATTTTTGACACCATTTTAGACCTCTTTGGAGCTACTTTAGGTCATAAAAAATGAAGATAAAGAAACATGTAATAAAAGGTGGGAGAGATTTTTATAATATTTTCCTATAATTACACTTTTGCAACTATACTTTGACTATCCCGTTTGAACTCATTTAAATTCTTTTTTAGAATCCTATTTTCCATATGAAAATTTAGATTCTCTAATTTATAAAATACTTTTAGTTTCACTTAAATTGAATTTAAAACCTTACCGAACCATTCAGTCAAAATTTTAATCAATTGACAGCCTAAATCATACATCGGAGGAGTTTTAACCATTCTA
This sequence comes from Erythrophleum fordii, assembly GCA_032878935.1. Classification (NCBI taxonomy): domain Eukaryota; kingdom Viridiplantae; phylum Streptophyta; class Magnoliopsida; order Fabales; family Fabaceae; genus Erythrophleum; species Erythrophleum fordii. Next base: position 20,090,603 of record JAVQMF010000054.1, on the reverse strand, counting down.
AGATTTCTTATGATTTTTGGGGCTTATGAGAATCTTAAAAAACTCAACTTTATCATTTAAAGCTCATTCCTTTGAATTTTCAAAAAGTTACCCGAAATTATGAAAATGCCACTACATTTTCGGCTTCTTTGTTTAGCTGCTTTCACTCCGATTTCAGGTCATCATTAGTTTTGTATTCTCATTTCTAAATGTCTAGATTATTATTCTAATCTTGTTTAGCCTCTAAACATTTCATTTTGGGATCCTCTTTTGTAATCTCATCAATGTCAGTCTAGTTCTAGAAAGGCTGGATATTACATTTACTAATTCTAATTTAGTCCCTATAAGTAATATATAACAAAAATAGTTTAGTTTGATGTGGACCCTATTGGTGTATGCCCTAAGAGCCAATTATGAGATGATCATAATAACCTACATTATGTCACATTTTTTCAAGCAATACAATTATTATATTTTGTTTTTTTAAAATATGCACAATGTAACTTAATATGATAATTGTCCCTAAAATAATTTTTATTCTTAAATTATCCCTAATTAAGTATTATTGTGATATGAGATAGTAATAATACATTAAGCTTAGTATGTATAATGACTGATGACTTTAAGTCATAGATATTTGATATCAAATAAATACATAGGAACACTGTTAGAAAATAGATGTATTGGATTAACCCGCTATGAGAATGCTACATGGATTATAAAGTGTCATTAGCAATTCTCATGTGACCATAATAAAGGAAGTCTTTTAACCTGAAGTTACTATGGTCCCCTACATGAGAAGTCATAAATATGTATTAGATATGTGATATCAAGTAAATATATAGGTACATATTAGAGAATAGATGTACTGGATTGACCCACTATGAGAATACTACATGGATTATAGAATGTCATTAGCAATTCTCATGTGACCATAATAAAGAAAGTCCTTTGACCTGAAGTTACTATGGTCCCCTACATGAGAAGTCGAATACTTTGATACCATCTTATATTGCCTTTGATTAGGATGACCAATAGACCAGTGACTGGTACATTATGAATCAAGCGAAGGTGTGTGAGTGATGTAAATAGGATTTTGTCCCTCTTGTATATAAGGAGTGATATCTATGGGTTCCTTGATTAAGTGAGACTAAGAAATGTATGACTGTGTTTAAATGAATCAATATGTGATATTGATCGTTTGTTTGTTTTTTAATTAGTTTATTCGTTGTCAAGAAAACGTAGGTTGAATGTTGATGAGGATAACATATTTCATGCCTCGAGTTTAATCTAGATTTCAGTACAAAATGGACTAAATTGCATGGTATTGGTCACGGATAAGGTATGTGTCGAGTCACATAAATTCTTATTACTTGGGTGATAATGATGTATTACTAGATGTTGCTCACTGTCTATGATCTACAAATAGGTCATTGCCAATGCAATAAGAACCTATAAGATCACACACAAAGAGTAGGGATAAAACTGAAATATCACAATATTATTAGAGTTTTAGTTGGACTAGAAATCTTAATAATAAGGCCTAATATAAAATGACTGGATTATACTATGGCATAATATATTATTTAATATTAGAGTAATATTAAATGATACTATAACATATTATATTATTTAAATAATGATATAATGATATAATATGATTATATGATATTATTTAATATTACGTTCATATTAAGTAATAATATAATGTAAGGTCATTTAATATTAAAATAATATTATATTATGTTGGGCCTATCACTCCTCATTCTTTATTGGGTTTAGGCTAGGGTTTAGAAGTTTAAGTAGAATTAAGAGTTTGAATGAGATTAGAAGAGCATCAAACCTTAAGTCTATAAATATAAAACTAAATGGGCCGACATTAGATGATGCATAAGAGTACCTCTTAAATCCCAAACACTTAGAACTTCAAAAAACTCTAACCCAAGATAGTAAGAGGTGTTTTCTAATAGAGACGCAGAGTGAAAAGAAGTTTCATTCACTTTCTGTGGATATTGTAGAGGCGTAAATCACTAGTTCTACGCATGTGATTCAAATCGCAACTTAGGTAAAAGGTAACTTTCTTTGTCTTATCTTGATTTATGTTCTTACACATATTTTAGGAAAGGGTTTTAGTAATTGAAAATTTTAAATTTTCAATGTTCCTATGATCACTGAGAAACCTAATAGACCCATGGTTAACTAATTTTTTTTCTTTTTGGTGTAAACCTATGGATTGTTGTATTTGAATGTCACACCTGAGTTATAAAGGTGTGATTAGCGTGACATAAGAGCAAAGACTTGCATCAGTAAGCCTATCTAAACAATTGAACTTGTACATTCACACTAACAGTGTAGGATAAAATACGTAGAATAAAAAATTTTCTAATTTAAAAAGAATAATAATTGCCATGGAAGTTAAGAACTCATCTAATTGCTTTTACAATTACATTAAATCACACTCAAGACTTTATATGTAGTTTACATAGTAGGTCACCCTTAACACTTTTTTTCAAATCTTTGTATGAGTCTAATATTTTTCAAAACTTATTAAGGTTTCATCATAGCCTTCTATTTATGGATCTATTAAGTAAAATCCTAAAAAATATAAAACCCTTATCCAATTGATAAGACATATCTAACTAATAGGATATAACTTTTCATTTTAAAATTCAAATATTAATTTTTAGATAATTAATTATCTCAATTTCTTATGAGATAATAACCAATTATCCTTATAGCCAATTATTTAGTATCTTAATTAAAATATTAAGATATTCAATTGGATTCAGATTTCTCCTATCATGAGTAGATAAATCTAACAAATAGAACGGATCCAATCTAACAATATAGTTTAATTATGAATTCAATCTCATATTTTTGAACATTTCATTATATAATTTAATCACTCATGGCTTCCTGTAACGAACGGGAAAAAGAAAAGGAAAGGGAAAGAAAAGGAAATGAAATCTGGAAATTTTCGGAATCCAGAATTTCTGCCAAGTCTTCTCGCAACAGCGGGAAACGTTCTCGCTACAGCGAGAGAGCTAGTTCGCCATAGCGAAGGCGATTCTAGCTATAGCGAGTGCTGGCAGCAGCCCATACTAAAACCAGGGAGTTGCCCGTTGTAGCGGCGCCATAGCGAGAGTGAAGTCTGGAACTGACGCGATTTCGCCATAGCGAGTGGTAAATCTTGCCATAGCGAAGGGGACTGGCACGAGCTCGCCATAGCGAAGGTTACACCTCGCCATAGCGAAGCCAGATTACACGAGCTCGCTATAGCGAAGGTTAGTTTTCGCCGTAGCGAGAGTCGGTCCGGAAGAGAGTAAATAGCGAGAATCAGACTTCATTAAACGCCCAAACTCATTTCTTCTCTCATATGCCCTATTTGACCCAAAGAGAGAAAAGAGGCGAGGAGAGTGTGAGAGATCAAGAGAAGGAGGAAGATTAAGGGAAAGGTAAGGTTACTTCTTCCATTTCTCTTCAGATTTCTGATCCCCTCCCTTTGCCCTCTTTTCCTACGGTTTTGTTTGCAAAATGGACGATTTCTGGGTATGGGTCAGAAGAGGGAAAGTGGAAAACGCTTTTGAATCATTGTGTTTTCTTTGAAAATGTGGTTTTCCACTACCATGAGAGCTTGAGAGAGAGAAAGGGGTTAATGGCATTCTAGAGAGAGAGAACTCTAGGTTATGGTATATAGGAGAATTTGATCTGAAGGATTATAGGGTAAGAGAGTAATTGCATGATTTTGTGTGTCTAGGCTCAAGAGAAACACCTCCAACAAGGTGTGATTGTGGACCTAAGGAGGGAGAGGAGACATTGAAAGGAAAAGCTAGTGTTAGCTTTGGCTCCAAAGGTAGCTCTCTCTTTTACTCTTTCTTGTTGCTTTCTTGGATATGATAGTCATTGTATGATGTATATGCTTGTTGTATGGAATATGCCATATGTTATTGCTTTGATGCATTGAATGCCAATATGCTTGTATGTTGAAATGTGAGATTGCTTGGGTGAGGTAGTGTCGAAAGTCCCATGAGATGGGTGAGGTGAAGCCGAAAGTCCCTTGAGATAGGTGAGACCAGGCCAAAAGTCTCCAACGAGTGAGGCCAAGTCAAAAGTCCTTAAACTCGGGTGAGGCCATCCAAAAGTCCCTTAAACTCGGGTGAGGCTAGACCAAAAGTCCTTGGAGCTCATTTTTGGCATTGTTGTGATTCCATAGCATGTACATTGTGTGTTGGTTGATTGAGAATGGCTAAGTGCTTATTCACATGCTTTGACTTGTTATATGCCTTGATTGCTTGCTGGATTGAGTGTATGAGCTACTGAGATTCCCTGAATCTCACCCCTTTCCCCTCCCAACTAATATGCTAGGTGGAGCTCAAGGAGATCCGAGCACACACCAAGGTGCCTAGGAGCATGCGTAGTTAGAGATATTACTTTCTTTTGACATTTTGATGTATATATGATGTAAAGTGGTGCCAAATGAAGATGTGCCCACTATTTTTGAGATGTACAGTTTGTAACACAGGTAGAAATATGAAAGGATGATGTATGAACTCTGTTATTAGCCAAATGAATGGAAATGTGGGTTTTTACCCCTTTGATGCATGAATGATATTGTGTAAATTTGGCCATAGCATAGTGAGATTTGAATGTATGATGATTTGAAGCATATGGACATGTTAGATATACGAGTTTTATGCTTTTGAACTTGTCCACGTGGAGTGAGAATGTGAGAGAGGCTATTTGGACCCGTTTTGGACCTATGGGGTGCCAAAACTGGTATTTTTGTGAGCTCCGTCAAAGTATGACCGGATTAGCTCTGTTTGCCATGAAATTTGGCATGCCTCTAGAGTTTGTAGAAAGCTTCTTGAGAAGCTAAAGTGGGTAATATTCGGAAGATTATAGAATATTTGGGGAATTGTTGAATTTGGGAGAATTTAAGGGATTGGTCATGTACTGTTCATCTAAACCAGAAAATGAAATCTGTGGCACTTTTAGACCAAATGAATTCCAAATGAGGTGAAATTTTATACACATAAACTAGAAAATGAAAGTGACTTGTAGGAACTAGAATCACCCGAATCGGAGGTCTGTAGAGAGAGATTGAACTGACTGAAGTTCTGTATCAGCATCAGTGAGCTTATCTGACCCCCATCACTGTTCCATCGGTTTTCGGGGTGCAGGAGCTATTGAACTGATCTGGACTTATTTTTCTCCTCTAGTAGACATCCGTATCTTTCCGAATTGGTATAATGTGCCCAGATTGGATTTTTTTGGATTTAGTTATGAATTTCCGAAAATCATGACAGCAAGCTGCACCAGAAACAGTGACAGCTGGACCTTCCTCCCATTTTCGATGTCAAACATGGTCCAAACGATGTGTTTGTGGTTGGGAATGATTTTTAGTGTAAAGTTGACACTTAGAGCTTTCCAGAAAGCTAAAGTTTTCTGCATTCCCATTTTTCTACAATTAATTATGATTTTCCAAACTTAGAGCCAAAATATGACTTTTGGGCCCAAGTGCGGAAATGTAAATTTTATAGTTTTCGGCTCTATACCCGTGGCCTATGATTTGTTTTATGCTATGTATGAGTCATCTATATGGAGTTGGAGTTGAGGATGCTTGAGATGGGTTCACAGGACCCACGGGGTAAAAGATGAGTATATGAAACCCCGGTTCATAGCATGTAAATGCCACAGGAGAGTAGTGACTCTTTGGAAATCATATGGAACCGAGCCTATGGAGAGGCTAGGTAGTGGTAGTAGTTTAAGGTGTCACACTTCCTACCAAAAATTTAGTAAAATATCCCCTAAATAAGACATTTCAGAATTCATACAATAATTTAAATTTCAACAATACAGCATGACAAGCACCACTTTCCATTTCTAATAATTACACAATACCAATTAAGTGGAAGATCTTACTTATGAAATTGTGGAGCTACTCTATATTATAATAATTTATTACATCTTAAGAAGAGAATAACTTTGCCCATAGAGCAATGCAAGGTATAACCAATAGGCATAAACTTACCCACACCACAAGGCTAACCCATAATTGGTCCTACAACCTACAACCTTTAAAAAGGTTAAGAAGGGTGAGTGATGAGACTTAATAAGAAGATAATTCTATCTATACTGAGAAGGGACAAGCCAAAAACACTAGAGTTTATTTAAACACTTGGATTGAATTTATTTAGTTGATAAGCTAACATAATTTATTTATTTTTCATTTGCTAAAATCTAAAGCATAATAGAGGAGTGAACATGAAAAATGAAGATGGTGGAGTTTGTTAATGACTTTTTGTAAGTTTTTTGTTTTTTAATGTATAGTCGATATTGTTGGTTGCTTTTGTTTAACTCTTAATAGAGAGAATGTTGTTTATCTATCTAGCTACAATTAATTATGTTTAAAGCTCTTTGAAGCAAATGGATAAAGTATTGGTTGCATTATATTCATCTAATATAATAATAATCACTCAATTATTCTCATTAGTACATTTTCTCATTGTTAGAGTGCTTTTTTTTTTATTATTCTAAGTATGTATCTTTTGTTACATATTTACTCTAATTTTGTTTAAACTTTTTATTCTAGAGTTTTCATTATATATTTTTTATTACAATTTTTTGTTTATTCTACTTCTTTCATATTGTAGACTTATATTGATTATCTTCATGTAAAGAAGACTGATAAGTCAAGGATGTTGGCAAAGGATGCAATGAAAGACTACATCTAGCTATCTAGGTATCTAAATTTTATTATAATAACATATCTCATTTGTTTTTTCTTATTGAAGTGATCTTGTTATATTTAGTTGCAGCCACAAAACAAAAGGACTGATATAATGCTAATCAAATTGAAATAAGTTTCAATATTGCTTTGCTTATGTTGATGCTACTTAATGGCTATGGTATAATGCCCCCTACAAGTATATTTTGTAGTAAAGTTTACTCTTTTGTAGTGATTATAGAGGATACATTAATAGATAAAATTGTTTGATCTAATATTTATTAGATAAAGTGATTAATCAATTTGATATAATCATTTGTTACTTGTTAGTATTGTTGAATTTTTTACTAGGAATTTGGCATTGATTATTTAATATAGAATTATAGTTTTAAGATGATTTTGTATAGTTTTGGGTCTTATAAATGTAAAGAAACTACATGTAAATTAGAAATTTTATAAGTCTAGGCTTAAATGAAAATAGTTCATTATAAACATGTGTAACACCACAGATTCTAGCTCATTTCATGACATTCATAAGCTTCACATCATTATTTTCATAAGAGTACATGAAAAAGGGAATTGAAATAATGGGTTTATTTGCATTGCGTCATATTTAAAATTTTGCAATCGGGGGTCATGTGGATCGTGTGAGCTCATGCTATGTATCCTCATATTTAAATACATCATTAAAACTCATTTGCATCACAAAACCATGCCCACAACTCATGGAAACCGAAATGGAGCATGGAATACGGAGGTTCATTCTCGGTCAGAATTGCTCCACTTTCTGACCAAACTTTGGAAAATCATAACTAAATCTACAAAAATCGAAATTATGCAATCTTGGTTATTTTGAAAAGCTTTAAATGTTTGCTTGAACTAAAAATATGCCTATATCATAAAATTCATCACAGAGGACATTTGACATCCTAAATTATCCAAAGGTCTGACTAAATTTTAGAACTGATATAGAATTCTGCAGAGAACTTTGAAAATATCCAATTAATTCCATAAAAATCCAAACCATGCAAATGATACCAATATGAAAAGCTGTGGATGTTAACTAGAGAGAAAAAATATCTCCAGATTAGTTCATCAAGTCCAGACCTCAGAATTTAATAAAACAGTACTTCTGGTCGGGACAAATTTATTGATACTGGACAGAAACTTCAAAAATTCATTTCTCCCTCTTTAGACCTCCAAATGAGGTTCTTCTAGTTGGCATGAGTCACTGTGATTGTCTAGTTTCTCTGTATAAAATTTCATGGTAATTGGACATCGTTTGAATCTTGTGTGACAGAATGTAATTTTGGACCAAATGAATAGTGCAGCAAATCAGAAACCATGAAAATTGCCAACTTTGAAAAATCATCAAATATTCTGTAGACCTCCAAAAATTATGACCTTTAACTTCCTAAAAAAGCCCTTAATAAGACCTAATTGCATGCCAAATATTATATCAAGACTAACTCATTTGGTCAAAAAATAACATAGGGTTCCATAATGTTCAATTTTGGCTCCATATAAGGTACCAAAGTTGCCAAATGGATTTCCCTTGGTCTTGGCACTCTTTGGGCAAGTCTAAAAGTACATTTAGGACTTATGTGAGTTGCCCAAATGGTTCCAAACCTCATGCACCTTATTTTGTCCATTCAACCCATACTTATGTACATTTCCATCAAATTTTCACATTGCATACTTTGGCATCTCATACTCAAAATATATGCTAGAGGTTATACATCATATCCATACATTTAAACATCACATAATATCATATTTACACATGTCTTAAGGGTCATGGACCATTTACAATATTATATACATCAAGAAACATAATTATGGTTCCAAAATGGATAAAGCTAGGCATATGCTTGTCAATTTCCCTTCTTCATTGTTGTTGGCCCCCATTGCCATAGTTACTTAGTCCACCTAGCATGTTAGAGCATTGGAGAGGAAGGGATGAGATTCAAAGAATCCCAATAGCTCATCTGCCATTCAATCATACATAATATGTGTAAAGCAAGCTTTACAAATGCATGCATGGAGAAAATGGAAGTCATGGACACTTTAAAAGCAAACTTAGCATATGAACAAATCATACAAGACATTCAAGAGCTCACCAAGTGTTTAGATTAACCTCACACTTCTCATGAATTTTGGACTTGCCTCACCCATTCTTTAAGATCTTTGGACTTAACCATACTCTTGGGAGTCCACTTTGCTTTTGGGAGACTCTTTGCTTTGTCTCAACCAAGCTTAAGGGTTCTTGGCTCATCCTCATCAAAGGGAAGAGTTCTTGGCCTCTCCATACTCAAACAAACTCATACAAACATTATGTATTTATTTGAAAACATAACATGGCATCAAGAATTATGGTATATAAAGGCATGCTAACATACTTTTCATAGCTTAAAAACACACATACACACATGCTAAAACAAGCTAAACACACATCTATGCATGAGAGAAGGTGGAGAAAGCTACCTTGGAAGCAGTTACACACTTTTTCCTTAAACCTTGAGTCCTCTCCCTTGACCTCACATACCTAAGAAGGTAGAGATCATTTCTCTTGTCCTAGACACACTAAAAGAAACATGAATTACTCATAGGAACAAGTTTTGGCATTATACACACTTTACATGATGCTACTTTAGTTTATGGCTCCATTATGCTTCCATAAGGCACTTAATAAAGCAACTACAAAAATTCATGATCTTGGCTCCCTTCTCTCCTTTAATCTATGATTCTTGACTCCATTTAGATCCCTTAGAATCATCACATAATTATTTTAAGGAGCCTAGCTAAGAGTTATTTTATTATGCTACATTATGGAGCCTACACCTCCATCTCACTATCTATGGCTTCTAAATTTTTTCTAAGAGTTTCTCCCACCTTCTACCATCATATGAAGTCCCAAACTAAGGCTAAAATAAATTAAAACAGTCTCTAACCCCTCCATCTATCCTAGGCTGACATTATGGAGCATTTGGGTTCAAGGGGTTTTCAATTTTTCCTTAATGGGAGAGCCACTTGGGAGGCTTCTTAGGGGTCGTAGGAACTCAAAAAAACACTGACATATCCTAGGAAATGCATGAATCAAATCAATTTTTATAATGTGTTCAAGACTTCTTCACTTTCCTAACTTGAAATTTAAAGGCTTTTACTTGTTTCTAATGATAGATTTTTAATCCTTGCACTCCAAAACCTCTAATCCCCTCTTGTTTTAGATACAAAATAGCCTCTAAGAATTGTGCTCATGGTGGCCAAATCGTGCAAGAGGAAGGGGGAGGAAAAAACTACCAAAGAATGGAAGTTTTACCTTATTTTCTTACTTTCTCTTGGTTGCCTCCCTTTAAACACGAATTTTTTATCTTCATTTTGCCCCTAAAACAGATTTCAAAACACCATCAAACCCATAGAATAAGGAGGAGAAGGAGAAGTAACTTGCTAAGGAGAAAGCTACATTTTCCATAGAATTTCCTACCTTTTCTTGGCTTTTTTCTCCCTCCAAGAGTGCTCCTTCTTGTGTGCCTAAGAGAACTGATTCTCCTTTCTATTCTAGGCAAAAGAAAGATGGTGGAAAATGAGGGCAAGGGAGGGCATGAGAAAGAGAGAGTATTAAATGCAAAAAAATTCCAAAAACTCCCATTTCGTCCCTTATTTTTGGTATTTTCGTTTCTAATTCGTTTTAGTTCCTTTTTGAGAACTATATTTTTCATTATAAAATTTGGGTCCTCGATCTTATAAAATGCTTTTGGAATCACTCAATTTAGAGCTAAAACATTCCCGAACGATCCAGTCAAAGTTCGGGTTCACCACCATTGGAAAACGTATATTGGAGGAGTTTTAACTGTCTTGATGTTTCCCATGGTTTTCAGGGCCTTTGAGAACCTTCGAGAATTCAAAATTTTTATTTAAAAAGCCCTCATGTGAGTTTTTTCAAAAAGTGCTCATATTTACAAAATTACCACTAGCCTTTCGGCAAAATTTTTGAATCACTCTGGCTCTAATCTCTAGGAAACTCAAGGCTCAAATCCTCATTTTTCATTATTTATAATTTTATCATAATTTTATTTGACTCCAAGTCCTTCTATTTCTGGGGCTTCCTTTTGTATCTGGCTCATTTATGACATTTACGAAAAAACCGAACATCGCGTTTCTCACATTTACAGAAGGACTGGATGTTACTACATGGACCAAACCAACCCTAAAAAAAATAGGCAAAGCTTGCATTTCCTATTTCATCCATGTCCACCGTATGGATTTTAAACCCAATAGGTAAAGATGATGCAAATAAATTTTGGAAAAAAAATATTGTCACTTGAATATAATTAGTTTGTTATTAAATTTAGGATTATCAATGCTAGTGTCTTATTGCAAAACCATTTAACTCCTTGACTTTCTTTTAACATATGTTCTAGGATTATAAATACTAGTTAAAGTGATATAAATTCCAAGTTGGACAAATGTGGTGAATTTAGCCTAAGTTTGCTAGAAATGCAATAGATACATGTGGAAGGAGTCATAGCAATTTATAATTACTAATGTTAGTTGGAAAGAAAATGAAACCAAACTTTTGTTGTATCTCAAACCTTATTGAGCATAAGGTGAATAAGAAAGGAAAGGAGATAATCATTGGTGGAGTTTCAATATCGATAGAAACTTAACTCAATTGCTAAGAGAATATTTGTCTTAAGAGCTTAGTTGTATAATGGACTAAGTTAGAATTTTCCTGACCTTCATATAAAAAAAGCTAGTTCAACTTGGCCTTAAAGAGTTAAAGGGCTTTTAAGGGTTGAGTTGACCTAATTGACAACTCTAAAGGCAATACAATTTAAATTCAAATAAGGCACTAATTTTTTTTTTTAATAAAGTAGAAGGACTATAATTTAGTTTATATTTTTTTCTCAAATAAATTTCATTCTATAAAATGGCATCATGGCTAGATATAGAGAATATAGTAAGGCCATCAAATAGAACTATACAACCTCGAAACACTCCACCACTCCTTTAATGCAAAGAAGATAAAAATATCTAAAAAGAAATGAGGTAATACACATCACTACAAACCAAATTAGCTTATGTAAGAGGTAACACACCTATAATTCTAGAAATTTAACAACAAATATAATTAGAATACATTAATAATACAAAAGAACAAGAAGAACTTTTAAAAGTCTACAAGAGAGACTATACACCCCTCAAAGTTTTATCTTTCAAAAGCCTTCTTTGTTATAGAGTAGAGCATTTGTAGATTGGATTGAATAAGTTGCAAATCTTCAAAAACGCATTCTAGAAGACAAAACTCCAAACTCTAGTCTTATAAGTAGAATTATGATGGAAGAGAAGGACTTGTAGAACTTTAAAGGGAGGTGACACACCTCCTAACTCTTTTTTAAAGATTTATTTCCTAATCAATTTCCTTCCACTTGGAGAAGCCACAATTGTTGCAGATTTAGAAAATGGATTGTGAGAACAACAACAAAACAAAATCTCTCACATAAAAAATGAAAATTTTCCATAGAGGAAAAGAAAGGCTTTCATGAAGAAGAAGGTTGTTTCCATGTAACTAAGAAATAAAAAGGCAAGACATTGTTGAAAAATGAGAATGAAGGAGCTATCACCTAATGACAACAACACCTTGTCAAAGATGTTGCACTAGCTAGGTCAAGTTGTGAGAGAGAAGAGAGAAAAAAGAGTATTCTTCAGCTAAAAGGTTAGAGTACTAATTTGATCTCACCTAAACACAATTTAGTCTATATATTAAATGAGCACATGTACTAAAGTTGTTTATGGCTAGGTTGGCCCATGGGATTGTCCAAATTAATTGATTTGAGTCTTGAGCTAAATAAACTCAAATTTTAAAATAAAATATTATGCTTATGAACTTTTATAACCTAATGAGCTTGTCTTAGGATTGGCTAGAGCCAATCTTACTAAATAACCTACTAATTTATTCATCGTTTTAATTTTATGGTGAATTCTATTATGCAAAATTATGTTCTTCTACACTAGTGCATAAGAAAGATGGTACCAACACTTGTCTCCACATTAGTAGTGCATAAGAAAATGTTATTAACATGTTTAGAAGATGTTACCAACACATTTTAACACTAATCAATTATTAAGGTGCTTGTAACTCTTCATAAGGCTTTAATAACAAAGTAGAGGATTACCAACACAAATTTTCTTTTAGAGATTTTTGGTGCTTAAGAAATTAATAATTAGCTACCATCACATTGAGGATATGTGTAATAAATGATTTTTCAGAAACTAAATTAAAACCAATAAATTAATATGGGAGCACTATAAAGCAAAGCAAATTAAGGTTAATTGAGAATAGCATGTTAATTTGAACATCTAAAACTATGGACAAGAGTTTAAGGATAGCCCAGAATCAGAGCCAAAGCGGTTGAACAAATTAAAGGATAAATGTAGTAGTAAAATCATAATTTCAGGCAACTTTTTGAAGACTTAAAGAAGGAAGCTTTAAATGATAAAACTGAGCTCACTAAAGTATTCATAGGCTTAGAAAATCATAAAAATCATCAGAATAGTTAAAATCCTTTCGAATTATAATTTATGCTGTCGGTTAATCGAAACTTTGACAGGATCATTCGAGATTGTTCTGAATCCAATTCATTTGAAACCAAAAGTATTTAATAAACTAGAAGGCTTAAATTTCATGATGGAAAAGATGGTTCTCATCACAAAATTAAAGAATAGGTGCAAAATTAAAAATTTTTCTTTTAAGAAATCCTAGCTTCTCCTTATAAAAAGGCTACCCCATCCTCTTCTCCTTATTTTGGCTGAACTCTAATAGCTCCAAATAGACCAAGAGAGGTGTCCAAGGAAGCTCCAAAGCCAAAGGAAGTTGAAGCCACTTGAGGTAATAAAACTTAAGGAAATTGCCTATACTATTCTTTTTGCTTAGTTTCCATTCTTTCTTCATGGTTTTCGCATATCAAAAGATGGAGTTTTGGGTCTCAAATCATGGAGGAAAGAGCTTTTAACAAGGAACCAAATACACCAAAATAATCACCATGGAAAGCCTTTTCATTTGGTATATGTTTTGGTATGAGAAAATTCCTCTTCTTTGTATCTCTACCACACCATGAGTTCAGCTAGCTTAAGGAGGATAAGGGAGGAGATGGTTTTTCATTGAAACATGCTAGAAATTAAGGTTTTGGAATGTAGAGATTAAGAAATTGCTGTTAGAACAAAGTAAGAAGCCATGGAATGCATAAATAGGAACCTAGGGTTTTGATTGCACCTTAAGAAATATGAAGCTTTCTAATGATAATTCAACTTATATAAAAGTGTAATTGAGTCAAAAAAAGATCAAACAAGCTTCATAGGTGCCATTTCCCTAAAAGAATTGAACAAAACTTTATGGGTGCCTTTCTTTATGCTTGTCTCAGCCAAAAGATAGATGGGGTACCTAAGGAGAGTTTTCTTTGATTCTAAGGGTAGAAATGGTTTAGATATGAATTATAAATACTAAATGAATCATTGGTTCAAATTTAGAAGTTTTATTTTAAAAGGTGAAAGTTTAGAGTTTCATTATATATAAAGAAGCAATTTAGTGCTATGCTCCTTGATTTGAGTTTGTGACGACTTTAGTGAATTTAAATGGAGTCATATGACTTATATTGGATGAGAAATTGAGACCAAGTTAATGAATTATATGAGTAGTTGCTTCATTGTCCACTAAATGGAGCCATATGGAAGCACAAAGTTAGAGTTAGCTTATGTAAGGCTTATGTGAGTTTAAAGATGGTTCCATTGGTGCATTTGTGTCTTATCTAACATGTCTAGGCCAAGCAAATCAAGTCTCTTCCAAGTATGTTTATGAGGTTGAGGGTGCGCATCAAGGGGGCAAGGAAAATTTTTGTGCTCCATTGAAAAAAAAAGTAGCTCTTTATCCATTCTTGTTTGCTTATATTAGTAGTTTGATTGCCATTGATTGCTTGTATATGTGTATGAATTATAAATTATGCCCATTGCTATTGGTTTGATGATTTTATGAAATTACATGACAATGAATGCATTTGAAATATGGAATGGCTCTTAATGGATAACGTTGTGTCAAAAGTCCTATGGATTGGGTGAAATGAAACTAAAAGTCTTTAAATATTGGTGAGACAAGGCCAAAATTTTCAAGAATAAGTGAGGCTAAGTCAAAAGTTTCTAAAAGTAGGTGAGACTAATAAAAAAATTCCAAATAATTGGATGAAATTACACCAAAAGTCCTTAGAATTTGTTTTTATCTTGATAGATCCATATGATTTTATATATATGACTCTATTTGATATTTGAGTGCCTATTATGCATATTTGCTTTCTTTGACATAAAAATGTGCCTTATAAGTGTGTTTGAAGGATGGATGAGCTATTAGGATTTATAGAATCTCACTTTTTTCTATATTATTTTTAACCCTATCTAAAGAACTTTCAAGAAGCCAAGGATAAAGACCAAAATGCATAAGTGCCATTACTTTGACAATAGTTTAGGTTTTCATATAATATATTGCATATGAGAGATTATACATGATAATTTTGAAATGTAAACACTCCCACAAGTGTAAAACTATGAGGTTATAATATAAATGTCATTTTTGAATATAAATGTGCAAGATTATGATATTTGCCTATGTGGGAGCTATGTTACGTGTATGTATAATGACAAGTGGATGATTGAATTTGAATTGCATGAGATTTTAGGTATGATAAACTAGTCATATATGCTGTACTTAATGTTTGCGATGTATTCAAATGGACACATGAGATGAAGGGGTCCATTTTGAGCCATTTGGAACCCAAGTTGCACCTCTTTAGAGCCTTCTTTTGCACCTGAACTAAATTTTGTCCAAATTATTGGATTTTTGAATGAAATTTGGCAGGTAATTAAAAATCATTTAAAGCTTTCTACGGAGCTAAAGAACGTAATTTTTTAGAGTTTTGTAGAATTTATAATAATTTTTTAAAATTGGCTAAAAATTACAGAATTGCATATATACTGTTTATATAGTTAGATCTAATTTTTTATGCATTTGAGGAGCCAAATCGATTTCAATGCTCATGAAATTTTATAAACATTTAATTGACATGATAAGCTTTCCATAGCTATTGAGTTTACATAAAATGGAGCTGTGTAACAAAAAATATGTATGCTTAAAGTTTCAGGTTTGGTGGTGCCTAAAAATCTAATGCAGTTATTGTTCCATTATATTTTCCTGGCCCAAATGAATTTGTTTTGATTTGAAATTTTTACATCATGTAGTTTATATCCTCAGCTTTCCATGAAATCCTAATTTGCACGAATCAAAGTTTTTTAACTTAAGATATGAATTTCTAAAATTAGTAACTAAAATGAGAACCTTTAAAAAATTGTGCAAAAGTGCTAGCTTGAATCATATAGCTGGAGACTTGAATTTTGTGATTCCTTTATGATGTTTCATGTTGAGCAATCTTGCTTAAGATAAATTTTGAGATTTACATGTCAAAGTTATTTATTTGGGAAAATTTAAAGAAGTTGTGTCTTTAACATCAATTTATTTTATTGTTAAAAGTGCTAGAGATGCAAAAATTGATGTTGTAGACATGTAAAGATGTAAAATAAGTGCTATTTCTTTATGATATGACAATATGTTACCAATACTTTTAGAAGAGGTTATTAGCACACTCAAAAGATGTTACTAGCACAACCAACACTTATTTATGAGACCCACTTTTATGATAACTGGTCTAATTGCCTTACTTTTTGCATAAATGGGCCAATAAAATTGAGTCACCTATTAATCGGCCAAATTATATATATATGTGTGTGTGTGTGTATTTGATACTTGATTTGTTCTCATTCTTTCATTTTTTTTAAAATAGTAATTAAGTAAAGTTAGGTATTTGCCATGAGATTTTCAATTAAAAGGCATAATATGATAAAAAAAATTATTTTTAGCCAAACTCACTGAAGTAAGTTGACTTATAAAAATATCTTTTTATCTTGTTTTTATAAGATAACTTATTAGAAGAACTTGTAAACTATACTTAAATTTTGTCTTTGTTTTATTATGTCTCCTTTTTTTAAAAAAAAAAAATTAATTTGACTCCATAAATTCTGTTCTTCTTAATAAGTCAATTATGACAATATAATGTGACTTCTTGGACAAAATAACCCATAGGTTGTGTTTGAGAGTTTATGAGAAAAATATAATAAAATGACAATTAATGAAATGGAATGAAAATGTAAGAAGTAGAATGATAAGTTACGTGACATTCCATTATTTGAGAGTTTACTGTGAAAAGAGAAAAAGTCATTAATAGAATGGAATGACTTATAAATTATTTTTCAAATATTATTCTTATAACTAGAATTTGATTTTAGTAAATTTTTAGCCAGAAAATAAATTTGTAATTATACTGTTGGTTCATTTTATTCCATTCCATTTTAAGCTCCTCAATTTAGAGAGACCAAAAAAAATTTAAATTTTGAATGATAAAAGGAGTCTTAAAATCCCTTGTTTGCTATTCCATTCTATCATAAAAAAAAATTCTTAAATAATAATTTAACCGGTATTAACCATTTTATATTTTACCATCTATTCAAGCATGTCCTCATGGTGAGTTTAGGGCTGGGCCTAAACCTAACGTACAAAAATATATTGGGCTTGACTCCAAGCCCAAATTGAAGTTGAACCAAAGCCAGTGAAGACAATTCAGAAAAAGCCTAACGTGTTTTTGATTTTCGGCCCAAGAGTAACAGAAAGAGGCCACAGCCCAATAAACCAATTACCCAGCCACATCAGAACGGAGAGATGTGGAAGCAGAACAGCCAAATCCCACATCGACATTTCAGGATTCGACCATCGCGGTTGTGGTTGGTCTACCGATCAGAATTAGAACACAAAAGCTGAATTTGACTTTGATCATTCCTGTTTGTTGTTGAACAAGTTCTTCTAAGATCCTATTAACAATGACGACGACGACGACGGCGGCGGCGGCGGCGGCGACGCAAGCATATGGTGAAACCTGGTACTGGGACAATCGCTATTCCAACGAACCCGGTCCCTTTGATTGGTACCAAAAGTATCAAACCTTAGCTCCCATCATCAATCTCTATGTCGCTCGCAACCATCGGATCCTTGTCGTCGGTTGCGGCAATTCAGGTATGCTTGGTCTCAGATCTGCAAACGAGCTACATTTGCTAAATCTACGTAATGCCTCTTGTGATGTGAAAGGCTTACATCTTGTTTAGTTGGAGTTTCAACCTATAAGGGATATCGTAAAAAAGTTGAAAATGAAAGGAAGATTTTCCATATTTTGTCTTCTATCTCTTTTGGATGAATGCCCGTCTATCTCTGTGGACGTTTCCCTTTTTTCCCCCTCATATTTAAAAGAGAGAGAAAGAAGAAGTGACCTTTGGAAATTGCCAATTTGATGCTGTTTCAGTTAGATCAAGCTTTCCTCTTCCCTGTACCTACTACCAACACAAAAATGTAATTTAGCTAGTGATGATAATATTGCACTGTTAACTTACAGCATTCAGCGAAGGCATGGTTGACGATGGTTACGAGGATGTTGTCAACATTGATATATCCTCGGTGGTGATTGAAGCTATGCAGAACAAATACCGAGATCGTTCCCAGTTGAAATGTATCCTTATTTTTTCCTGATTCAATTTTGGGTATTATCTGAAGTTTGGGCCTATGCCTGGGCATACATTATAGATTCATATAGGAATCTGTCATTAGATGGAGTGTAATTTTTTAGTTTTCAATGGGAGTAGCTGGTATTAATGTTGGAAGTTTAGCTGGAGCATAACATAGATACCCATTTTATTCATATGTATCTGTTGGTGGGATCCTGTTTGTTGGCTTGTTTGGCTTGTTCATTGCTAGTTTCTGTCTCAATTTAGCGTTTATCATCATTTATTTTTGTTTCGTATTTCTTAGCTATTTATTTTTAGGATTAGTTAATATCGTATTTTCTATTTTCCTATTTTGTTAAGACGGCTAATGGGCTAAGCCCTTTTTCCCTTTGTACCCTAGTTTGGACGCATAAATAAAAGGGGGAAGTCTAAGAGAATTTTAACTCTGACTTATTCAGCCAAAATCAGCAGTCTCTCTAGATGCCCATGTTATGGAACCATAAGATAAGTTGATAGATTAACATAGAGACACATTGTATATTGATATGGACTACAGATCATGATTGTAAAAATTGGTGATTTGCTTGTGAGTGCTAACTATTCTTGTTATGAATCCACAAATATAATTAGTGTATGGATTTAAATTTCCAACAATGAGTTGGCATGTTGAGGTTGATCTTTCTTTATTAATTAGTCAGATATGCAAATGGATGTCCGAGACATGAGTGCATTTGAATCAGATTCCTTTGGTACCATAATCGACAAAGGTATGCTGGCATTTTTTAGTTTTTGGCTTTCAAGTAGTTTTTTAGCTGTTGAAATACTTATCGGACAATGGGCAATGAAGCTGATAATGTTTAATATTGTGTTTCAGGGACTCTTGACTCTCTCTTGGTGAGTATTGCATGTTGTACAACTTGAACTTTTGACAAAAATTATTGCTCATGGCATATTTTTCCAGTGTGGAAATAATTCAAGACAAAATGCCACTATGATGCTTGAAGAAGTTTGGAGGTATAATAAAACCATGAACAAATAAGTAGAATTCTTTAGAGATATTGTTTTATTTTGCACTTTTTTATTCTTGATCTGTTCACCATTATTGAAGCAGTTGATGACACACTATAGGGTTCTCAAGGATAAAGGAGTTTATATCCTGGTAATTATACCATTCTTTTTTTAATGTGCATTCAGAGCTCCACCATTAGCTTGACTTACTTCAAGCACAAAGATGAAACGTGTCTTTGCATTCTGCATGATCAGCCTTGACTGCTTGTAAATGCTGCAGATAACATATGGAGCTCCATTGTATCGCCTACGTTTGCTAAGGGATTCATGCTTATGGACTATAAAACTCCATGTGATAGGTTGGTTCAAATCAATTGCTGTTATCGTTTGCTATTCTGAGTTTTATTTACCTATTTTATTTTATTTTATTTTGTATGACTGAGAGATACTTATCCCTAGGCTTTTAGTTGAGCATGATTTTCACTTCTGTTGTTTATATTTGCCTCTTGCATTTTGGAGATTCAAAAGTGGGGCAAACCTTATTTGCCTATAAGACGCAGTCTTGTTATTAAGATTGGGGACTACTGAGCTATTGTTTGGTGGTTGGATGCTCAAAGCATTGCCACTTGGCCGTTGGTTGTTTGTGTCCCCTCCCCCCTTTAAAAGCATTCTGTTTAAATGTTTCTTCATCAATTACTACCCTTGAAATTAGCATGTATCTTAAACCTTGCCTATTCAAAGTTGAAATATTGATTAAGCCTTCAATACCCACTATCATCCTATGTGCAGAGAAACTTGCATCAGAAGAGACATCTGACCATCCAGTTTGGGAGCTGACAAATCCTGTTCCTCTCAATGATGATGGAAGCTCAGTGGAGCATGCACTTGGAAAAAATCCTGATGTCCATTATATTTATATCTGTGTTAAGGTGATTGACTCATGCTTTATACCTTATATCTGGGGCAAGTTAAACTCACCCTTGTGTGATATTGTGAAAGAACACTCCACTCCAGTTGACTGACTTGACTAATGACCTTAACCTGGTTAAACGTTTGTATTGACCCCAGCTAACCTTCACTATCCCTCTCTCAGAACCCTCTTCACCTTTACAGACTAGTCTGCTCTGAATTCTATTCTTATTATTTCCATCCTTCTCTAAAAGCGACTAGACACATCTTCCAAAAGCCCAACTATCTGCCTCTCATCTGATCTGAATGGTAATATTAATACCTTAACCCTACATGCCTAGGAAGCCAAATTCTCTTGCTTTGTTTCTTACTCTATGGGTTTGATAATCAAATTTCAAATAGGGTGTAACACCTACGTACTGGAAAATCCATAACTATATCTTAATTTACTTGTCTTGTGAAAATCAATCTTATCAGTTTAGCATTCAAACATATTCATAACACTTAGATAGCTGCCACCCTTTTACTTAGCTAATAGCTATTAGTTTTTAATTTACTAATCATGATGCTTTGCGCTTAATGCAACTAATAGATGTACCCTTTCTTGCATATCTTCCTGATAGCTACTCAAGGTCACTTATCTCCCTGCCGATGGTATAATACCAGAAGTGCTTCCAAATTAGCAAATTCCCAACAGAGAAAATGAGAAATTAGAACCAGAAATGCCAGACAATTAATAAAAACGGCACTATCCAAATGTTGGCATGTTCTACACAAATTTTGTACGTTTTATATCAAATTACCAAAACCTTTAAGACATCATCTTTCTCTTCCTTTTGTTGTCATATTCTTTGTTTCATTTTGTTTTGTCCAACCTATGAGGCAGAACATGACTCAGACAAGGATACATTGACATGTCAAAACTTCAAGGAACATAGGACACATATATCGTAAGGTTGTAGATTTACAATTTATTGGCATGTGTCATACCTAAATCCTAATTGCTTAAACATCCCAATCAATGATTCCCTTTTAGGGGGGAAAAAGGGGGCATCACCTTATAAGTGCCTTGTACTCGAGGTTGTCAAGATTGAGATCTGATAAATCCAATAATTTTAGTGGGCTCCAAGTATTATGGACCTATAGCAGAAGGAATGGGCCTCAAGTGTTAAGAAATCGTAGTAGAGAGAACGAATGTGGCAACAAATGAGAATAATGTGTAAGTGGTCCCTAGGGGTGAGGCGTCCAAGAGTAGCTAATTCTTACATGCTTGAGAGTGAGTGGGTGAGCTGGAGGAGTGAGAAGAGGGTTGGTGTAGGGTTGCAGCTATTATAAGGGGGGTCATGAGGGAAGGGGAAGTAGACAGAATAGTCGAATCTTGTGGAGTCTTGCCTCTTGAGTGCAAGAGCTGTTTCTTGAATTCAGTCTTATGGTGTTTATCATGGCTTGTAATCCCTAATTCCCCTACAGTGTTTCTGTCCGTGAGGAATTCTCTGAATTAATTCAATAATACAGTAGACTTCTCATCAATTTTGGTATCAGAGAAGGGAGCAAATAGTAGAAACAGTGGAAAAGGGTTTGGATGAAGTGCAAAATCAGTTGACTAATGTGATGGAAGTGTTGATGGATTTGAGGGATAAGGTGAATGAGAATCAGAACCCATCTCAGAGCAATGGAAGAGACAAAGGAGATGCTGGAGACCCGACAGGGTCACAATGACAAGCTAGGGTAGGGGTGAACAAAGCATCTATGGATAAGGGTAGTCCATGTTTTAGAAGGCTTGAATTTCCTCGGTGATGATCCCATCAGATGGTTGTTTCGTGTGGAATGCTATTTTTCAACAAATGATGTGAAGGAGGGTGAGAAACTAGAAGTTTTGGCAGTGTGCATGGAGGGTAAGGCCCTCAATTGGCTTTGGTGGATGGAGAAAAGAAGCCCCGTGAAGACGTGGAAGGAGTTTAAGAAGGAGCTCATGGCAAGGTTCCATAGAAGGCAACCTGGTGATGAATATGAGGTACTAATGGCTCTGAAATAGGAAGGAAATGAGTCTGAGTTTAGAGAGCAATTTGAATTAATATCTGCACCTAATGGAAGATGCTCCAAAGGAAGTACTTATTGGTGCTTTTAAAAATGGGCTCAAGGATAAAACAAGGGCAGAGGTTCACATGATGCAACCCACATCCCTTAAATAGCTAATGGAGTTGGCTTGTCTGGTGGAGGAATGAAATTTGGTGGTAGAGCAAGCCAAGGAAAGAAAATTAATATCCAAGGTAGTCAAGGTAGTTGCGGAGCCCAGATGGCAGCAGTATAAACCAAGTTTTTCAAACACTACAGAGCATCCAAAAGGGGTGTCACTCTCAGCCTGTAACTGAAACCCAGAAAGTAAAGGAGGTACTGAGTCAAAAGTTGGATTTGGGTCAAGTGTCAATATTCCTGTAACTTTCAAAGGTGGAAGTACCTCTTCAAAGAGGCTTTTAGAAGTTGAAATAACTAGAAGAAGGGAACAAGGGTTATGCTTCAAGTGTGAAGAGAAATATAGCCCAAATCATAAATGTAAGAACAAATCATTGCAAATAATAATTCTGTCAGTAGAAGAGGAGGATGTGGATGAGACAATGGGTATAAAAGAAGGATATGTGGGCAAAAATGATATCAGAACTATGGAGTTGTCTATGAACTCTGTAGTGGGGATTGATGGATCCAAATCCATGAAATTTATGGGCAAAATGGGGAGTGAATTAGTTCTGGTTTTGATTGATAGCAGGACGACACATAATCTCATTTCCTCTAAGTTGGTGGAAAGAATGCAAATACCATTACAGGAGACCAAGAATTATGCTATCACTGTGGGGAATGGATATGGGAAGTTTGGGCATCAAATTTGTAAGAACTTGGAGTTGGAACTTCACAACAAAATTTCTACCTATTTGAGTTAAGTGGGCAGAACTTGTACTGGGCATTGAGTGGTTGGAGTTGTCTGGAGAAGCTAGAGTGAAGTGGAAGCATTTTACAATGAGTGGTTTGAATTATTCGCCCTAGTAGCAGTCCTTATTCTAGCCCAGTGTTGCTGGTTAGGAAAAAGGATAGGAGTTGGAGATTTTGTGTTGACTATAGGGCTTTAAACAAGGTGACAATTACAGACAGGTTTCCTGTTGATGAGTTGTTAGATGAATTGGGAAGGGCTACTATTTTCCCAAAACTGGACCTGAAATCTAGTTATCACTAGATCAGGATCAAGCCTGGAGGTGAGGAGAAAACAACATTCAGAACACATGCAGGGCACTATTAATCTTTGGTAGTGCCATTTGGGTTGATCTACGCACTTGTTACATTTCAATATCTGATGAATGATTTTTTTAAATCTTATATGAGGGACTTTATATTGGTTTTCTTTCATGACATACTTGATTATAGCCTTGACTTTGAAAACTATTTAGCTTATTTGAAGATTGCATTGAAGGTGCTGCATGATTACCAATTGATAATTAATAGAAAGAAATGTGTTTTTGGGCAGTCAAGACTTGAGTATTCAAGGCATGTAATCTTGACTAAGGGAGTGGAAACAGACCCTGCTAAGGTGGAAACGATGTTGAATTGGCATGTACCCTAATATATAAAGGCATTGAGGGAATTTTTGGGGTTAGCCGGTTATTAATGCAAATTTGTGAAAAATTACAGCAAGATAGCTGCTCTCCGTACTGAGTTACTCAAGAAGAATGCTTTTAATGGGAGTGAAGGAGCTCAAATAGTTTTTGAGGCCTTAAAGAAAGTAATGTCCACTGCACTTGTACTCTCAGTGTTGGATTCTTCACAGCCCTTTGAGATTGAAATGGATGCTTCAGGTAAAGGCATCGGTGCTGTTCTTTCACAGCAGGGAAAACCTATAGCCTATTTCAGCCAAGTCATATCCAACAACGCTCAACAATCCTCTCAAGAGAATTCTTTCATTGAGTGTCTAAGTCATATCCAACAACGCTCAACAATCCTCGGTGTATGAGTGAGAACTCATGGCTATTGTTCATGCAGTAAAGAGGTGGAATCACTACCTTTTGGGCCATCCATTCATCATGAGGACATATCAGAAAGCATTGAAATTTTTACTTAAACAGAGAATTGTTGATTTAGATCAACAGAAGTGAGTATCCAAACTTATGGGGTACAAGTTTGAAATAAATTACAAGCTTCGAGCAGAGAATAGAGTGGCTGATGCCTTGACACACAAGGGGGAAATGATGGAATTAAAGGCTTATTTTTTGTGGAATTGTGGAGAGATGGAATCTTTGGATGAAGCAGTAAAGAAGGACGAGCAGTTAGCAGCCATATTTCAGCAATTGGTGGTTGGAACAGAAGTGCCTACTGGGTATACCTTGAAAAGAGGCTGCTTGTTTTATAATAATCGCTTGGTAATTCCCATGAATTCCTCAAGGGTGAAAGTACTATTGAAATTTCATGCTTCTTCAATGGGAAGCCACTTCGGATATTTGCATACCTATAAGAGGTTGTCAGAATCATTATACTGGGGTGGAATGAAGAAGGATGGACAGGATCTTGTAGCCCATTGTGAAGTGTGTCAGAAGAATAAATATCAGGCCATGCACCCTGCAAGTCTTCTTCAACCCTTAACGCATTCCAAATCAGGTTTGGAAGGATATTGGCATGGACTTTATAGTCCCTTCACCCAAGTCAGAGAAGTTTGATACCATCTTAGTTGTTGTTGACAAGCTTACTAAGTATGCGCATTTCATTGGGATGTTACACACTTACTCCGCCAAAGAAGTGGCTGAAGTATTCATTAAGGAGGTGGTAAAATTGCATGGTTTCCCAAAATCAGTTGTGTCAAATAGGGACAGGGTATTCATGAGTCAATTTTCGCTGAAATTGTTTAAGAAGGCAAGTACTTTTCTGAGGTATAGTTTTTGTTATCACCCACAAACAGATGGGCAAACCAAAGTGGTAAATCAAATTTTAGAGACTTACTTATGTTGCTTTGTGGGAGACAAACCTAAGCAACGGGCTAAGTGGCTTCTATAGGTGGGGTATGGGTTTAACACTTCTTACTATAGGTCAATGGGAATGACCCCATTCAAGGCACTTACCCACTATCTTTCAATCAGAGGATGTTCATTTTGCTGTTTAGGAGGTGAGTGAGACTATTAAGGCTAGAAACCTGATTCTGTAGCGACTAAAGAGCAATTTACAAAAGGCTCAAGAGTATATGAAACTCCAAGCTGATAAATCTTGAAGGAAAGTGGTATATGTTGTGGGAGATATGGTATTCTTGAAGATAAGGCCTTACAAACTCAAGTTTAAGTGCAAGAGAGCAAAAGAGAAGTTGAGTCCTAGATTTTATGGGCCCTACAAGGTCCTGGAAAAAGTAGGAGCAGTAGCATATCGACTCGAGTTGCCTCCTACTACTAGAGTTCACCCGGTTTTTCATGTTTCCCAACTTAAGGGATCTCTACATTCTGCTGAATCCTCTCAGGAAATTCCTCCTTTTCTATTTGAACTGCAGGTTAAGCCAGAAGCAGTCCATAATGCAAGGAAACTCATTAATGGAATGGTGGAGATTTTGATAAAGTGGGTTGGGCTGCTAGAGCTTGAAAGTACTTGGGAGTCTTATGATGTGATTCAAACCCAAATCCCTAATTTCCACCTTGAGCACAAGGTGACACTGTTTGGGGAGGGTATCTATAGACCCAATAATTTTAGTGGGCCACAAGTATTACAGACCTATAGCAGAAGGAATGGGCCTCGAGTGTTAAGAAATCCTAGTAGAGAGAACAAGGATGTAGCAGCAAATGAGAATACCGTGGAAGTGGTCCTTGGGGGTGAGGCATCCAAGAGTAACTAACTCTCATGTGCTTGAAAGTGAGTGGGTGAGGTGGAGAGTGAGAAGAGGGTTGGCGTAGGGTTGCAGCTAGTATAGAAGGGGTCGGGAGGGAAGCGTAAGCAGAGGGAATAGTTGAGTCTTGTGCAGAGTCATACCTCTCGAATGGAGGAGCTGTTTTCTGTCTTGAATTCAGTCTTTTGGTGTTTATTGTGGCTTGTAATCCCTAATTCCTCTACAACGTCTCTGTCTGTGAGGAATTCTTTAAATTAATTAGATAATACAGTAGAGTTCTCATCAGATCTTGCATAGGATCGGCCAACAGGTGAAAAAAATGGAATTGTAGGATCAGATTGTGAGCATTGCAAGATCCTACCACTTATGACATACAAAAATTAATACATGAGCATAAAACTATCAAATTCTCTTCACACAGTCATAACTGTAAAAGTCACAAAATCTCATACATCAACACAACATATAAGTCACCAAAGTGACAATATCCAGACATAAAACAAGACAGAATCTCAAAATTCACAATTCACAAGACAAAAATAATGATTCGCTGAACTTGGTACATTCAATAATCAAGTTCATCAATGTCGTCCTCATCTTCCATAATCACTTTTTTATTGAGATCACCACCATCACTCTTAATAGCATCATCCTAATCACCTAATTCTTCATCATGTTCATGAATCTCCAAGTCATCAATTGTGTCATGGGCTCCCAAATCCTCCATTTCTTGAACTTCATGTACTTTCGTACTTCTCCCTCCTCTTTTCGTCCTTTCTCTCTAGTCTATCAGCTCTTAGATATGGTAAATATTCTATTAGCAAAATAGAGGTGCTGTTGCAAATCAGTCAACTGAGTTGGAGTGTATATTGGGAGGAAAATGGGGTGAAATTTTATTTCTGTTGACTGTACTTTACCCTTCTCTTTTTTTTTTTTTCCCTACCGATGGTGAGTAATAGTTAATCTTCATTATTATTGTTCATAGATCTTAGTAAAGTTGTGCACAGATTTGCCTAATTTGTATTTTTATATCCATTTTTTTTAATCTGTTGCTTTTTGGCCTATTCCAGAGTCTAATCATTATGTTTATTATAACTCGTCTTCCAGGATACATCTTTGAAATCAAGCTCAAAAGCATGAACAGGCAGTTCAGTGAGGGAAGACATGCGTTTTAGTTCTTCAAATTTGTGTTACAATAAATTCTTCTTACTTCTGTTGAACTATGAATATGTGAGGTGGAATCTAAAGTTTAAGAGCTTCGTAATATGTATAATGATTGCCCCGAGTTTGTGATATTGTAAGGCGTCGGTTTTTTTTTTTCTAACTCCGCTGTTCCACTCGGTGTCTGTAAATTGGACCATTTATAATGTAGTGTTGAAATGATTTTTTTTCCACCCCCGATTTCTAAAGGATTTTTAGACTCCGAGGATGTATATTGTGATTGCACTTTATTTTTTTTTTTCTGAGATTTTAAAAGATGCCCTCTGTCAAGCAACTGGGGTCCAACCCCCCCCCCCCCCCCCGCCCCGGGGGGGGGGGGGGGGGGGGGGCGGCCCCAAACGCAAACAAAAAGAAGGTTACTCTGGAATGATCTCAAAGCTATTTTGTTTAATTATATAAATTTTTTAATAAAATATTGGTGACTTATATTTTCATATAGTATGTAAGTGATCCAAGGTGTCACTCTCATCACCCTGGGGGGACTATGGTGATAGAGCTTGTCCAATGTAAGTGTAAAAATTTCTTAAAATTTTTGTTTTCGAAATTATTTTTACATAATTTTGGACATCTTATAATCAAGTAATGGGAATTTGATTTTAATTGAGCTTATTACCCTTGAATTAAGGATAATTTAGTTCATTGTTAGAAATATGTTTTACTAATATTTTATAAATATTGTAATTTTTTGTTAGCTATTATTGGAATAAAGTTGGTATTGGAATTAAAGGTGTTCAATATATACGAGAATTTAACAATAAAATTGTTTATTATTTTAACATTCATGTAAATATTTTTGTTAAAATCTGGCTATAAAATACTATGAGGTGAAGAAGTGGTAAATGAATAAATTACATAATATTATTGGGAGAAAAAAAATGATTTTGAACTAAATTATAATTTTCCTCTAAATTAAACTAGAATATTGATTCACGGTTTCAGATTCACGCACGTAAATCACGTCAGTTTAAATTGTTAGATCAAATGTTCAATTTTTATTTATAAGTAATGCCTCACTTTCTTGTAAGACTATTCTACGCTTTTTTTTTTTTGAATACATGAGCAACTGATGGGGGAATTAAGGGGTGGGGAAAAAGAGGGGCTAGCGTATGTAGCCTCCATTTTTCTTGGAGGTCGTTTCTGAGTAATACCAGGTCTGAGTCTCTGAATGAAGAGAGGAGAAGTTTGATGTCTTTGCTTGGAGCTGCAATGGTTGTGTCCTTCCCATGGAGAATGCTGAGCAGGTTGATATGTTTCCGATTAAAAAACAGGAGCTGCAGGTGATGCTGCATGGGGTTTGGTATGACGTCCAAATTTGCTATCCCCTGAAGTTGATCCCTTATTGTGTTAAGAGTGGCCTGTACCTAGGACGAATAGTTGGATAGGTCTCTTGCTACACATCTAACTGAATTGGAGTTGAAAATGATGACCGCTCTCGCTTCAGAAAGTTTGCGCCCTCCGTATTTTTTCCTGGAATAGTGGAAGATGATGACCCATCCCGTACTATTAGAATTTAAGACTATTCTATGCTGATTACCGATGGTGCATAAACTCTGAAATTGGCAGGTACAAGATATCGTCATATTATTCTTTTTTTCTTGAACTTCTTTTACAACATAGGTTACAATTAACTTAATCTTGTTTTCATGAACTAAATCTTAACAGAAGGTTTATTAATAACTAACTGTCTTAATATCCAGTTGACTGAATTTTAGACTTCAAAATTTATCTTTAATATGTAAGTTTCAATTGTTTAGATTTCATTTATAATGATTTGAATCTTACGCTTCAAGTTCTAGTCAATTATCCTTGGTTTCAATTAATTGAATCATATTATCATTTCACCGAATCTAAAGACTTGTTTGACTGAATCTTAATCCAGTCAATTGAAACTTGAGAATTTTCGGGGCAAAACTTCACATTAGCTAAATCTTTCACGTAATGCAATAACTCACTAAAACCATCCGTTTTAACTCTATATAGAAGACATCATCATCATCATACTACTAAAATTCCCATTATACAAGGTAACATAATATTTAAACTATGTACAACTATCCTGTACAATATTACTAGCTAAAATAGGATAAAATATTATAAGTCTCACACCTTAAATTCACCTAGCACCATTTGCCTCAAATTTACATTAGACTACCATACGTCAAATTCTTCAACATTGGGATTCCAATTCCAAGCTCCTTAAACCATTTATAATTAACTCTGCCAGTATCTCATAAACAACTATTAAGTTCTTAGATGCATTTCACCCAAAATCACGTAATATGTCGTACTAAGTACTAAACCTCGTACCATCATTATGATCACTATAGTTATCTATTGCTTTTTAGCTCAACCGTAAAGTCAATCCAAAAGAAGAATCAAATCAAACTCTTGCATGTATTACATTCATATTAAGCCAACTTAATTCAAAAATGCACTACATATCTTAAAGATTTTCTTTGTTTACATCCTTCATCTAATTTCTCAATTTAGGCTTTCCTAGTCCAGTCCTATATATAGATGAATCTCAAATTGGATATCAAATGCTCACCACAATTAATCATTGACTAAGCACTATCAAAATACTCCAATCACAATCAATGTACAACTATCTAAGGGCCTTAAACGTAACTACCATTATTAGATATAACACTAAAGAATCCATCATAGTCCTATCTTGATTGTCTCTCATCTAAGCCATCACAACCTATATCCACATACATATCTCCTACCAA
Organism: Erythrophleum fordii; assembly: GCA_032878935.1. Taxonomy (NCBI): domain Eukaryota; kingdom Viridiplantae; phylum Streptophyta; class Magnoliopsida; order Fabales; family Fabaceae; genus Erythrophleum; species Erythrophleum fordii. The sequence continues at coordinate 20,060,539 of JAVQMF010000054.1, read as the reverse complement.
GAACAATATACACAGGAAGGTATAACTACTTCAAAGTGAATTACCATTCACAACTTTGAACACAATCATCTTAATCATTTAGTATCAAGCCATAATAATATAAAAGTTGTCTAATTTTCATTTTTTTAATTCCAAGAAAATAAAAAAATAATTATTAAAAAGTAATAAAGTGAAAAAATATTGTGCTAAAAAGTAATAAATTTATTGAACTTGAATATAATTAATATGAGCTCATCAACATTGAAAAAATAACTCAAAGACATTGCCTCCGAATTCTAGTGCCACATGGAACTCAAAGATAACATCTTTGAGTTTGTCTAACATCTAAAATTCAAAGATATTATCTCCAAGTTGTAGGTGGCAGCTTTCACAAGCTAGCTTGTGTGCTAGCTTGCAAAAGCTAACGTTGATTTGACTAGAACCAAGTTACGAGTCATATTAGCATAGATCAGTCAAAAGGGGTTGAGATAACCCTATCTACATGGTGCTTGTTGATTTGTTGGAGGAGATTCCCTTGAAAAGTGTTGCACGGTGGTTGGGTTATTTGGAAAAAAATAAATAATAAAATATGAAATGACCAAAATACCCTTGCCTATTCATTTTATAAAACCGACTTCTTCACCATTGGAATGACTCTACCCTACTAGTTAAAAATTTGTTCTTCTTCCAGCATTCCTTTTCTTCTCCTCTAGCATTTTTTTTTTAAATCCTTTTCTTTTAACAAATTTATTCAACATATCTGATCATTAAAGGTAAGTATAATTTTATATTCAATATTATAGGATATATTTATGATGTTTTTATATTATTTTCCATTTTTTATTTTATTATACAAAAAATTTTTATACATTTTTGAGTTGATAATTATTTTATGATCATGTAAATTTAGTTAAGAGAAGAAAAGTGCTATAATGGTTTGGTAAATGTTATATGTATGTAAGTATCAATTTATTTTGTAATTATTTTACTACATGTTAGGTTTTTATACTATGCTAGTTAAATAATATACTTTTTAGTTTTCATTTTGGCAATAGTATTAACAAGGAATAATTTTTAAGTAAAATAGATGAAAAAGGAAACAAAATAAATAAGTAATAAAAAAAATTTGAGCAAAAAATTTATATTATGTAGAAAATTTTGAAAATATAAAAAAATGTAAATAGAATTATAGAAAAAAGTCTGTTAAAAATTTATATTATGTTGTAGAAAATTTCAAAAATAGAACAAAATAAAAAGATATGAAAATAGAAGTACAGAAAAAAATAATTATAGTTTAAAAATTAGGATATATGAGAAATAATTATTTTTAAGTATGAAAACTAATTTTTAAAAAGTTGAAATACAAAAAAAATTAAAAATTGCTAATACAATATGAATATTATAAAAATACTTAAGATGAAAATTTATATTATGTCTAATAAAATTGCAAATATAGCCTAAATTAATACAAAATATGTAAATAGAAAAAAAGCATAGTTTAGGCATTAGAATATTTGAGACGTAATTTTGTTAAAATGATAACAATAATTTTGTAAAAGATTAAATTAAGAAAGTATAATTATAATTATAAAAGAACTTGAGTTAAAAATTTATATTATGTTTTAGAAAGTTCCAAAGATAGCATACAAAAATATATTTATAAATATGGTAAAAATTCTAGTTTTGAGAAATAAATTTTTTATTAAATATAAATAATTTTTTTAAAAAATCAAATAGGAAAAAATAATTATAAATAAATGTTTGTTAAAGTAATAAATTAAACTATATTATTTTTATTAGATGAATTACTAAATGAAAATGTGAATGTAAGAAAAAGATAGCTTGAAAAAATGAGCTTATTTGCATTTATGCGAATAAAAAAAATTTATGAAAGTATTCAGAGCGTGACATTTTAGTGTGTTATATTAAAAATAATAATAATTAACACTATCATAATGTTAGGGGCATTGAAAGATATAGTTAGTCAAAAGTTATGACTTCCACCTAGTTAAGTTTTATTTCATTTAATATATAGGTACCTCGTCACTAAATCTAATATGTTATCAAATAATTATCCTAAAAGATGACTTTGATATTTAGAGGATGTGGCGAGCACACTCATATTTTCCATCCCAACTGAGTAAGGTGAAGTTCTATGCAAACACCTCAATTATTGAGCTAGATGAGGCAAATTATGTGATGGCATCACTTCTATCAACTAGCCATATGCATTGCACTGATGAGTAAGCTTCCTTCTTCTCTTCATGGGATGGGATCCTCTGAAGTAAGCATATTGTAAAGTTTCCTGAAGTAAAGAACAATAAAGCATGGTCTTATAAATAAAAATAAAAAATATATATTAAACAAAATAATAAAAAAAACCTATGTGAGATATTGCACACTTTAGAGGGCAGCCGCACTTCAAAAGATCCATTTCCTTCTCTTCATACCTTGCAAATGTTAACTCATTCTATCCACCGCTAGCTCATGCTTAAAATTATCACATCCTACCAATTGAGCTTAGTTCACATCTAAGTTCCTCTCGCATAGCACTTGGTTTTATTGAACATTCTTCTCCAATTAACTTAGAAGAAAATCTAATGGAGCATTTTGAAAATGAAGATGAATATGATGCTTAACTAGATCTTGATTATGACAACAATGACAATGGTGATGATGATGATGATGATGATGAGGCCAATGAGGATGATTGACGGTTGTCTCGAGCAACCTCAAATAAATTAGATTGAATAAAGATTTGTAACTAATGGCATAACCTAGATTGTTTCTCTTGGAAATTGATTTTAATATTCAATTGAGTATTTTAAGTGTAAAAGAACTTTAAAAGCTACCTAATTAAAAGGGAATTTTGATTAAATTAAACTAACTAAAGTTAATTTGAATTAAAATTCCTAACTATATAAATGTATAAACTAAGGAGCAACTAATGGACATGTGACTAGTTTTGGATTTATCCCTTGATATCCACTATCCTTATTCTAATTCAATTATTAATGGTTTTGGTTTAAGAGCCCCTATTTGTGTTCATGGAAGTGTATTTTGAGTTACCACATAAGATTCAAGAGACTAACAATTTAATGTTGAATTGAAACCTCAACTCCACATTGAATAATTGATTCTTGTCATTAGGATCAATAAACACTAAATTTGAATGATTAATCCATTAATTTAGCCTTTGAATTATTATTTTAGGATGTTTAATTAATCAATTAAACTCTAAGGAATCCTCAATTTAGACATTAAATACACAATTCTCTAACATACATTTCATCAAACACCTTAATTACACATGGAGAATTATAGGAAAATGAAAAATTCAGCACTTAAATTAATCCATTAATCATCAATATCTCTCCTAATTGATATCTAACCAGCAACCAATTACAAACAACACAATCCTAATTCATTACAAGCTTAACCAAACAAATACATGAATAAGAAAAATGCTAGAAAGAAAGGAAAAATAAAATAGAAATCTTTTGCCAAAATCCTTTGACAATCTCCTTAGATTTAAGCTTCAATCCAAGATCTTCATCCAACCTAGCCACAAGAGGGAATTAGTGCTTCATGGAATGGAGAATGATGGAGTGAAATGGAATGGAGAGTCACGATAATGGAGAGTCGTGAATAGAGGATGGATGTGAATGAATGGCTGATGCCTTAATGAATCTCTGGCCGAGCCTCCTTATTCCCTTTAATGATCGCGTGCTTCCTGCTTCCTCACTCACATGCTCTCTTTAGTGCTTCTTTCTTGTGTCCTGAATCTCTGGCCGAGCAGAACACGTGCATCTTTTATTCTACTGTTCACGTGTTCTGCTCATTGCCTTCTCACGTGTTTATTCATCCCCGAGCTTTCCTCATAGTCTGGTACTACACCCTGGATGCTGGAATGTACGTGAGTCCCTTCCTTGCCTTGCATTACTTTGCTCCACCTGCCTACTTCCTAGACCTGACCCTTATCCTCATGTTCTCCCCGTGCTTGTGTTGTTCTGGAGGAAGCCCGCGCCTTGGAGTGTGTATGTAAATGATTTTGCATGCATGAATGATGTGGTTCTGGTGTGCGTACTGTCGGTGCAAGTTGCTGTGTTAGTGCTTACGTGGAATGAGTGAGTGAATGAACCCCTTGTCTGTGTCATAAAACCGAGCCTAGACGTGATTGGTACTACCTTCTCCCCATTCTCTTCACTAAAATCGTGAGTGTGTGATCATGTGTACTGCCTAGACCTGTGAGTTTATGAGTGTGGAGCTACGTGGCATGTGCTCAAGTGAGGGAAAGGGTGAGCTGACCCGTGAGAATGATGGAGCATGAGTAGAATGAAATGTGTCTTCAAGTGAGAATGAGTGTGAAGCTTCCTCTTGTAGTTGCTACATGAAGCAACTCGTGGCATATGTTTGTGAAGCTACTCTTGGGCTTGGTGTAGCTCCTGGACTTGGAAAACCTCCCATGTATATATGTTAATGGAATGCCATAAGGAATGCTATCCATGTGCATGTGTGCTTCATTCTCAATGTTTTTTTTAGCATTCGATTCACTTTTGTGGCTTCCACTTCTTTTCCAAATTAATTTTGATCCTTTAAATTCTCATTTTCATAAAAAAATCTGCACAAAAAGAATAAACCATATTAAGTAGGAAAATTTTTACAAAATTATTTAAACAAATTTATGCATTAAAACCAATAATTTTGCAATTTAATTTATAGAGTGCATAAATGGTTAATAAAGTCAAAACTCATCTAATTAAATGTAATAAGGCATAATTAATTGTCAAAATATCCAAATTAAAAGGATTAAAATATATCAAAATAGCCTTTAGCAATGATGAATTTGAAAATGAAGGTGATGATGTAGGTGAAGAGGGTCTAGCTCATGCCATTCACGCTAAACCAATGTCTTAGTATGTTAGCCCTATTAATGCTTACTTCTCGCAGGTTAGTATGGCCTTAGCCAGGGGTAATGATTTTGAGGAAGTGAGTGATCAAATGAATTTGAACAAGTAGGAATTGTATATCAAATTTTAGTATTTGACCTAAAAGGCATTGTATCATGTTGTTAAACTATATTTTGTGAGAGTACATCACACTTTTAAAAAATACTTAACATCTAAAAAGTACGAAGAATATTGGTGTGTTAATTATGGCACCAATTGCAAATGGCAGGTAAGGGCATGCAAAAAGGCAAAGGCGAGGGATTGTATTGGCAAATAACAAAATATGGTGGTCGACATATATACTTGTCTACAACATTGTTGCAAGATTATCCAAAATTAGATGTATACCTTATATTGTCATTTATTGTGGCAATGGTGATTGAGACATCTAATGTTTCAATTAGACAAATCATTTAATGAATGAAAGACTTGTTTGGTTATACTATGTCATATAGGAATGCATGAAAAATTTATAAGGCTGCCATAGTTACTTTTGGAAATTAAGAGAGCTCATATGCTATATTGTCTAGGTGGTTGGCCATCATTCAACATTTCATGCGTGGTTTATACGTTGAGTTTGTGACCAAATGATATCCATAAAGCAATTCTACTAGTAAGTTAGTGGTAGTGCTCCATTATGTATTTTTGGCATTTAAGCCTTATATAGATGTATTTGATCACTTAAAGTAGATAATTCAGATCGATGGGACATTTTTTTTTGTTGGATTTGTGATGATCTTAAGCATAGCAGAGTTTTAAAATTATTGATCACCGAGCCCCATCCCAGGAGCATATGCAAGAACAAAAATCAAGATAAGGCAAGAAGGTTATCTTTTCATTGAGCTGCAGTTGAATCACACATACAGATCTAGTGATCTGCGCCTCTGCGGTATCCACATAGAGTAGATGAAACTCTTCTGCTCTTTGTGTTTCTGTTAGGAGATGCCACTCACAATCTGGGGATAAGGTTTTAGAAGTCTTGAGTGAATCAAGATTCCAAAGACACTTTCTCTTTTTCTTGAAACTTATGTGCCACTCCTATGGTCTTATTTGGCATTTTCCTAATCTTACTCAATATGTAATTCCTAATTCAACCTAAATTTCTAGAACCTGACCTAAGCCTAATAGAGAGCGAGGAAAGATAGGCCTAACATAATGTAATATTATTTAATCTTACTATAATATTAAATATTGCTACATAATTATATTATTATTATTTAATAATATAATATGCAATAATATTATTTAATATTACTTTAATATTAAATAATATATTATGCTATAATATAATCTAATTATATTTAATTGGACCTTATTATTGGGATTTCTAATCTAACTAAAACCCCAATAATATCATAATATTTAAGTTTTATCCTTACTCTTTGTGTGTGACCTTGTTGATTCTTATTACGTTGGCAGTGACCCAAAAAGAATCCCTTTTTAGGATCACAAACAATGAGTTGTATCTAGTAATACATAATTGCCATCCAAGTAATAAGAATTTTTATGATTCTACAAACCTATTTAGTGATTAATATTATGCAATTTAGTCCCTTTTGTACTGATATCCAGCTTGATCTTGAGGCATGGTATGTATCATCCTTATCAACAATCAACCTGCATTTCTTGACAATGAGTAGACCAACTCAAAAACAAATGATCAATATCACATATTAATTCATTTGAGCATGACCATGCATTTCTTAGTTTTACTTTATCAAGGGATGTACGGATATCATTCTTCCTATACAAGAAGAATAAAATCCCATCTACATCACTCACATCCTTTTGTGTGATTTGTGATATACTTAATTGTCGTCTTATCTGTCATCCCCATTAAAGGTGACATAAGATGGTGCCAAATCATTCAACTCCTCATGTAGGGAACTGTAGTGGCTTCAAGTCAAAGGACTCTTTACAATATGGTTACATGAGAATTACTAACGACATTATATAATCCATGTGGCATTCTCATAGCGAGTCAGTCTAGTACATTTGTTATCTAACAATGTACCTATGTATTAACTTGATATCATATGTTCATAATTTAAAGTCATCGATCACTATACATACTAGTCTTGATGTATTGCTATCCTATATTACAATAATACTTGACTAGGGACAATTTAAGAATAACAATAATTCTAAGGATAATTACCATATTAAGATATATTATGCAGATATAAAATAAAATATAGTAATTATATTACCTTTTAAAAAAAGTGATACAATGTATGCCATTTCAATTATCTCATTAGTGGCTCCTAGGGCATACACTTCTCCTACTTGCATTAGAGCCAATCACTCATGCATTTAATACCAAGTGACCTAGTATGATTATTTTGTTTCTATTGTACCAGAGGCTTTGTCAGTGGGTTGGCGATATTATCGTGTGTTGGTCATCTCCTCTATTGACAATCTCTCAAATAAGATGGAAGGTCGAAGTATATGTTTGGATCACTGGTGAGATCTAGATTCCCTAGCATGTATAATGGCCCCATTGTTATCATAGTAGAGGTCTTTGGTTGGAATTGCTAGGAACAACCCCAAGTTTAGTAATGAATTTTTTGATCCAAATGGCTTCTTTTGAAGCTCCTGAGGTAGTAATATACTCAACTTCTATTATGGAATCAACCACTATCTTTTACTTTGAACTCTTCCAGCTTACAGTAGCTTTGTTGAGGCAAAACATGTAACCTGATTGCAATTTGGAGTCATCCTCATTGGATTGAAAATTGGCATCTATGTAGCCCTTCACTACTAGTTCCTCTTTACCTCTATCTACCAAGAATGAACCTTTAATTCTTCTTAAGTACTTGAGGATATTCTTGATAGCAATCTAGTGATTCTCACCTAGATTTGACTAGTACCTACTTGTTACGCTCAAGGTGTATAAGATATCTAGACGTGTACATAATATGGCATACATGATAGAACCAATTGCTAATGCATAAGGAATCTTATCCATGTGGTCTTTCTCCTTTTAAGTCGTGGGACTTTGAGATTTAGAAAGACTTATGCCATGTGACATCAAAAGAAATCCTCTTTTAGATTCTTGCATGTTGAACAATTTCACCACTTTGTCAATGCATGTACTTTGACTTAGGCCAAGCAATTTCCTTGATCTATTCTTATAGATCTTGATGCCTAGCATGTAAGCTACTTCATCTAAGTCTTTCATTGAAAACTAATTCCCTAACGAAGTCTTTACAGCCTGTACTACGGGGATATCATTACCGATAAGTGGTATGTCATCTACATACAATATTAAGAATATAATTGTGCTCCTACTAACCATTTTATAAACATAAGATTTATCTTCATTTTTTATGAAACCAAACTCTTTGATTGCATTATAAAAAAAAAAAAGATTCTAACTCTGAGAAGCTTGATTCAATCCATAAATGGATTGCTACAACTTACACACCTTTCCAGCATTTCTTGGAGTGGCAAAACCTTCAGGTTGTGTAATATACACATCCTTATAAAGCTTTCCATTTAGGAATGTAGTTTTAACATCCATTTATCAGATTTCATAATCATAGAATGCTGTAATAACAAGAAAGATCCAAATGGATTTAAGCATAGCAAGTGGGGAATAGGTCTTATTATAGTCAATACCATGAATCCACCTATAACCTTTGGTGACTAATCGCCCCTTATAGGTGTGTACGTTACCATCCATGTTAGTTTTCTTCTTGAAAACCTACTTGCACCAAATGGATTTTACCCTTTCAGGTAGGTCAACCAAAGTCCATACTTGGTGAGTATACATGGATTCCATCTCAGATCTTATGGCTTCAAGTCATTTCTCTGATTTTGGACCCTTAATAGCCTCTTAGTAGGTTATGGTCTTGTTTTGGTCTATAAGCATTATATTGCCATGTTAAGTCATGAGAAATCCATATCTCTTGAGCTCATAATGAAACCTACTAGATCTTTATGGGCCTTGTGTCACTTAACTAGGTTCTTGTTCCATAATGACTCGTGAAACTTGCTCAAGTTCTACAAGAGATTCCATGTTATCTTGCAACTCTTGAACCTGTTCAAGTTCTATTTTCCTCCCACTACCTCTTCTCAAAATGAATTCTCTTTCGAGAAAAATGCCATTTCTTGTGACAAACACTTTGCCTAAAGAAGGGTTATAGAAATAGTAACCCATGTTTTTATTAGGATGCTTTATAAAATAACATTTTTTTGATTTATGGCCAAGCTTTTTTTAAACTTGTTTCTTAACATAAGTCTCATAACCCCAAATCTTTATGAAAGATATACTAGGATGCTTCCCAGCCTATATCTCATATGGTGTCTTTTGAATCACTTTAGAGGGAATATGATTAAGGATGAAAGTTGTTGTTTCTTAAGAAAAACCCTAAAAGGGAATGGGAAGATTTGCATGACTTATCATTGATCGTACCATGTCCAACAAGGTGTGATTCCTCTTTTTTGAAACACCATTCCATTGTGGTATTCTGGATGGAGTGATTTATGGTACAATACCGCATTCCTTTAGATAGTTATGGAATCTTGACTTAAGTATGCTCCACCTCGATCTGATTGAAGTATCTTGATACTTTTGCCAAGCTAGTTTTCTACTTCATTTTTAAACTCTTTGAACTTTCAAAGGATTTTAATTTGTGTTTCATAAGGTATACATACCCGTACGTACTAAAATCATCAGTAAATGTGATGAAATATTGAAAACCACCTCTAGCAAATGCATTCATAGCCTTATATACATCACTATGCATCAGGCCCAATAGATTGTTAGCCTTTTCATTATATTCAGTGAATGGAGCTTTTGTTATCTTGCCAAGTAAACAAGACTCGCATGTCTCATATGATTCAAAATCAAATGAGTCCAAGAGTCCATCTTGGTGGAGCTGGAAAATGCATTTCTCATATATATGGCCTAAGTGGCAATGCCAGAGGTATGTTGGATTAATGTTATTTGATTTCAATCACTAGGTATTAATGTTAATAAATAATAGGCTCAAGATTTAGAACATAAATACCATTAAACATTTATGCATTGCAATAACATATTTCATCAAAATGAATAAAATAACATTTTTCCTTTATTATAAATGAGAAACCTTTTTTGTCCAAATAGGAAACATAAATAATATTCCTACTAATTGCCGGCACAAAATAGCAATCTTCTAATTCTAAGACTAAGCTTGAAGGCAATAATAGAGAATATGTTCCTCTGGCTAAAGCAACAACTCTCGCTCCATTCCCTACTCACAGGTCCACTTCTCCTTTAGCTAAGGTCCTACTTCTTTTGAGTTCCTGTACATTAGTACAAATGTGAAAACCATATCTAGTATCTAATACCCAAGTTGTAGGAGTAGATAAATTAACTTCTATAACAAAAATACATGAAGTGAAAGTGATACTTCCTTTCTTTGCTTTCAGATCTTCTAGGTATATCTTGTAATTCCTTTTTTAATGTTCGATCTCACTACAATGAAAGCATTTCCCTTCCTTTGCCATACCACCTTTAGGCGTTAGTGATTTGGAAACAAGCTTAGGCTTGTTTTTAGATTTAGAACCCTTTTTGTTTTTACCCTTGCCTTTGTCTTTATCTTTACCCTTTTGGATCATTATCATGTCCAAGGGCTTAACCTTTTGTAGGTTCTACTCAATAATTCTTAACATGCTTAATAGTTGTGGCAGTGTTTTGTCAGTTTCATTCATATTATAGTTCATGACGAATTGATTGTAACTTGGTGGCAACGATTACATAATCAAGTCAGTGGCCAACTCTTGACCAAGTGGAAAACCCAATCTTTTAAGGTTTTTAACATAGCCAATCATCTTGAGCATGTGAGGCCCAACAGGGCTTCCTTCTACAAGCTTGCATTGAAATAATGCCTTGGAAACATCATATCTCTCATGACTTGCTTACCCTTTATATAACTTCTTAAGTTGTTCGAGCATGCCATAAGCTTCCATGTTCTCATGTTGCATTTGAAGCTCAGAGTCCATGGTTGCTAACATTAGGCAAGCAACTTCCAAGGCATCCTTAGAGTGCTTCCTATGAGCATCTCTTTCAACACGTAATGCTCCCGCTTCAAGTGGTGAAGGAATAGGTCCTTCTTGGGCATACAGTTTTTGTTCATGTTTGAGGACTATCCTTAAGTTTCTGTAACTATTGAGAAAGTTTATCCCATTTAACTTGTCCTTTTCAAGGATAGATCACAATGACAAGTTACTTGAAATGTTGGCCATATAATATCTACAATAGAAATATGCAAAGTAAGTATCATAATTTGAAAACATTTAATAAGGACTTTTATTAAATGCTACTTGTAACATCATAATATATTAACTCCATCTAACCTCCCTCTGGGCTCGATTCCAGATGATTTCCAAAGAACCAATACAACCTGTGGCATTTTCATACTATAAAACGGGGTTTCAAATACTCATCTTTTGCCTCGTGGGTCCTGTGAACCCATCATTCACATTCTCTACCCAAACTCCATGTATACGACTCATACATATCATAAAACAAGCCATAAACCACGGATATGAAGCCAAAAACCAAGAAAGTGCATTTTCTTAAATGGACCCAAAAGTCAGATTTTTGGCTCTAACTTTGGAAAATCATAACTAATTAGAAAAAAATGAGAATCTAGCAAACCCTAGCTTTCTGGAAAGCTCTAAGTGTTAAATTTACACTAAAAATACTTCCCAACTACAATCTCAGCGTTTGGACCATGTTTGACATCGAAAATAAGACAGAGGTCCGGCTATCCCTGTTTCTAGTGCAGCTTACTGTCATGAACTTCAAAAATTCATAACTAAATCCAAAAAACTCCAATCTGGGAAAAATATACTAATTTGGAAAGCTACAGATGTCACATAGAGGAAACAAATAAGTCCAGATTAGTTTAGTAGACTTTAGGCCTCAAAAACCAATGGAATAGTAATGAAGGTCGGGTGGCTCCCCTAATGCTGATACAGAACTTCAGATAGTTCATTCTCTCTCTACAGACCTTCGATTGAGGTGATTCTAGTTCTTATAGGTCACTATGGGTGTTTAGTTTATGCATATAAAATTTCAAAACAATTGGACACCGTTTGATCTATGAATGACACAGAATCATTTTCGGACCTATGGTAACAGTGCATTGACCAAACCATTAAAATTTCCAAACTTCAACAATTTCCAAATATTCCCTAGACCTCCAAATATTACCCACTTTAGCTTCCTAATAATCTCTCTACAAACTCTAGAGGCATGCCAAATTTCATATCAAGAAGAGCTCATTTGGTCATACTTATGTAGCTCACAAATTTGGCGATTTTGGCACCCAAAATGGTTCAAAGGGGGTCCAAGTGGCCTCCCACATGTTCTCACACCTCATGGACAAGTTTTAAAGCATGAAAATAGTGTATATAACATGTCCAAGTGGTCCAAGTCATCATACATTTCAAACTCACTATGCTACGGGCCAAAATACACTATCACATGCAAGCCACAAAAAGGGCAAATCCCACATTTGCATTACTTTGGCTATCTACATAGTTTATACATCATGTTTCCATACATTTACACTTGCTACAACATTTACATCTCAAAAATAGAAGGTGCATATTCATTTTTGGCACCTTTTTACATCAAAAGAATCAAAACAAACTAACATTCATCTAACATTCTCCTAGGCTCCTTGGTGTGCACTTGAATCTCTTTGAGCTCCACCTAGCATGTTAAGATGGGAGGGGGAAGAGGTGAGATTCATGGAATCTCAGTAGCTCATGCACTCATTCAAGGAAGAAATCAAGGCATATAACAAGTCAAAGCATCTAACCATTCACAATCATACAATACATGTTGTACATGCCATGAAAATCATAACAATGCCAAGGATGGGCTCTAGGGACTTTTGGTCTAGCCTCACTCGAGTTTATGGACTTTTGGATGGCCTCACCTGATTGTAGGGACTTTTGACTTGGCCTCACTCGGTTATGAGACTTTTAGCCTTGTCTCACCCAGCCTCAGGGACTTTCGGCTCTACCTCACCCATCTCAAGGGACTTTTGGCACTATCTCACCCAAGCAATCCTCACAATCCAACACATAAGCATATGGGTACCAATGCATCATGGCAATAACATATAACATGTCTCACACAATGATTATAAACACAAGTATACAATGACTATTACATCCAAGAATACAACAAGAAAGAGTAGAGAGCTACCTTTTGAGCCAACATAAGCCTTCCCTTTCAATTTCTCTTCTCCCTTCTTGGTTTCACAATCACACCTTAATAGAGGTGCTTCACTTGAGCCTAGACACAATCAAGAGCATGGAATTACTCTCATGCAAATAAACCTTCACAAGGCTAGGAGATTAAGGCCCTACTTCTTCCCTTCTTAAACTTTACCAGCCCTTCTCCTAGTTCTTTGTATTTCTCAACTTAACACAAGGGTTTCTTGTTCATTCTAGGTCAGACTTCCTCCCTCTCTCTAGAATTTCACCACCTCTTCTTCACTCTCAAGCTCTACTTAAGGAAAGTAAAGAAATGCAAGAGTGGTTTCCCACTTTCCCTCTTCTGACCCATGCCTAAATCCTAACGAATTTCACAAGTAAAACCATAGAAAGAGAGGATAAAGAGAGAAGAACAAGATTCTAAGAAGAAAAGAGAGAAGCTTGCTTACCTTTCCTTTGTTCTTCCTCCCTTCTCTTAGTCTCTCACACTCTCTACGCCTCTTTTCTCTCCTTGGGTTGAAGCTTAGGTCAGATAGAAGAGAAAGAATGAGTTGGAGCGTTTAAAGAAGTCAAATTCTCGCTTTTTACGCTTTTTCGGACTAACCCTCGCTATAGCGAGAATTAACCTTCGCTACGGCGAGCACATATCAGTTCCAGACCCCCGTTTTCGCTATAGCGCGTTACAGTGAGCAACTCCCTGGTTTTTGTATGGAATGCCCGCACTCGCTATAGCTAGAAGCATTTTCGCTATAGTGAACAGCTACTCTCGCTATAGCTAGACCATTTCTTGCTATAGCGAATAGGTACATTCGCTATAGCTAGGCTATAGCTAGCAGACTTAGAAAAATTTTAGGACTTCGAAAATTTTTAGCTTTCTTCTTTCTCTTTTTTTTTTCTTTTCTTTTTTTGGTTGTTACACTACTCCCACTATTTTATTCAAATTAATAGCCCTCACTATTAATTTGAAAAATTATATCATATATATTTTTCTAGTAGGCCAAGATCCATATTTTATCCAATAATGAGTCGGCTTTAGCTAATCGTCTAATACAGACTATTTAGGTAGACAACTTTTGCTAATTACATCTCATGCAACTCTTGGATAGTTGGGTGAACAACTTTTTTGCCATAGTCCATTTAAATGAACTAAAACCCAACTCTATGTCTTTGGGTCCTAATCCTATTGAGAACAACCTAGTTAAGTCAAACCTAATATGGTCGGCGGATATTAGTATTATCTTTCGTATTTCACCAAGATAGACTGGACACCTTGCTTTAGCAAGCCTATCCTTGGTTGATCAAGGCTTTGACGAATGCCATATATTGGAGGGCATCACAAATTTTTGACTTAATATTTTATTTAAGGGATTTATTAACTTTTGTGATCTTACCTTTACATTCATATACTTAATGTGTTATTTAAGGTGCATTGTTTCATGGTGGGACTTCTATCTTAAAAGGTTAGATTACCTTCATCATATGAAGATTTTAGTATATGGCCCACATGTGCATGTGTATATAAACTTGAATATAAAATCATCTTATGTTTTTAAATTAAATGACAAATAAACAAGTAGCATCTCATGCTTTATATATTGCATATATATTACATAATATACAACAAATATAACTATCACATAGTTAAAACAATTATTATCACATAATAATTAAAACTAAAATTAAAATGTCGCATAGTATGGCCCAAAACCTATTCCTAAGAATTTGCTAAACTAACTCCTTAGCTTTTTCTTTTGTTGCCTTTAATTATAAATACAAATTTAAAGTAGAAACCTCAAGTTACATTTGAGGGGAGTGAGATGAGAAGAGAATGTACGTTAGAAGATAGAGGGAGGCATGACACACAAGTCACAAAATTCATAAATAGCAAGATAATTATATATTTAAAATTACATTTTTAAATAAAATGAAAATTTGTACCTAACGCAGATATGCTTACTTATCAAATAGCATCACAGTGTAGATCTGCATGCTATCTAATAGTGTGACTAGTGGGATGCTAATTCCCTATGCTGCAGTAATATGGCAACTTATTAGGTAAAACCATGGAAAGAATATATAAAATAAATTAAAACCTTCAATTCTTAATATCCAATTTATGTGTGCACATCCATGCTTTAATACCACTGTTAGGTTCGCAATAATAATAGGTATAGTAGAATTTTAAAATTATTGATCACTGAGCCCTATCCTAGGATCATGCGCAAGAACATAAATCAAGATAAGGTAAAAAGGTTACCTTTTAATTGAGTTGCAGTTGAATCACATGTACAAATCCAGTGATCTACACCTTTATAATATCCACATGGAGTAGATGAAACTCTTCCTCTTTCTACATTTTGCTAGGAGACGTCACTCACTGTCTAGGGATAGGGTTTTAGAAGTCTTAAGTGAACTAGGATTCCAGAGACACTCTCTCTTTTTCTTGAGATCTATGCGCCACTTCTATGGTCTTATTTATAGACTTAAGATTTGACACTTTCTTAATCTTACTTAAACTTAATTTCTAATTGAACCTAAACTTTTAGAACTTAACCAAAGCCCAATAGAGAGAGAGAAAGAGAGAGGAAAGATAAGCCTAATATTATGTAATATTATTTAATATTAAATAACATATTATGCCATAATATAATCTAATTATATTCTATTGGGCCTTATTATTGGGATTTCTAGTCTAACTAAAATCCTAATAATATTATAATATTTCAGTTTCATCCCCATTCTTTGTGTCTGTAGGTTCTTATAACATTGACAATGACCTAAAAAGAATCTCTTTTTAGGATCATAGATAGTGAGCGATATCTAGTAATACATCACTACCACCTAAGTAATAAAAATTTCTATGATTTTACAAATCTAATCCATGGCTAATATTATGCAATTTAGTCCTTTTTGTATTAATATCTAGATTAATCTCGAGACATGGTATGCATTATCCTTGTCAATGATTAACCTATATTTCTTGACAATGAGTATACCATCTCAAAAACAAATGATCAATATCACATATTAATTCATTTGAGCATGATTATGCATTTCTTAGTTTCACTCAAGGAACCAATGGATATCAGTCTTCCTATACAGGAAGGACAAAATCCCATCTACATCACTCATATCCTTCTGCGTGATTTGTGATATACCCAATCATCATCTTATCTGTCATCCCCATTAAAGGTGACATAATACGGTGTCAAAGCATTCAACTCTTCATGTAGGGAACCTAGTGACTTCAGGTCAAAGGACTTTCTATGCTATGGTCACATGAAAATTACTAGTGACATTATATAATCCATGTAGCATTCTCATAGCAGGTCAGTCTAGTATATTTGTCCTCTAACAATGCACCTATATATTGATTTGATATTATATATCCATAACTTAAAGTCATCAATTACTATACATACTAGTCTTGATATATTATTGCTATCCTATATCACAATAATACTTGACTTGGGACAATTTAAAAATAACAATTATTCTAGGGACAATTACTATATTAAGATATATTAAGTAGGTATAAAACAAAATATAATAATTGTATTGCCTTTTAAAAAAATGTGATACATGTATGTTATTCCAATCATCTCATGATTAGCTCTTATGGCATACACTAACATTTTTAAGACAAATATAAAGGGACCCCATTTATGGCAACGACATAAGATGACAACGGCTAGATTATGCTTATTGCCTTTGCAATTCTGGAAGAAGAGACATAATTAGCATAAACATAGTTCCTTTTTAACTTGCATAGGTGAGTGATACCAAAAAGACATAAGATTTGTTTGATATTTAATAAACATCCATTAGTTCTAATAATCGTCACCAATCTACAGATTGGTTGGCAACTAACATATGGTGATTATATTTTCTATCCTTGTCACATAGCTAACAACTTACACACTCACTTAAGGTCATCGAGTTTAAAGCCATTGGTGTGTTTTTCCTTTTTAAGTGATCATATACATTGTAGTTGACTAGTTGCTAATTGTAAAGCCATTGAATTTATTGAATAAGCTATGCATACAAGCATTGGATCATCGATGAGAAATTGGCTAAGCTAGCAACCACATATGAGCAAGTAGCTAGTTGGATTGTAGATATCTTGAAAAGGAACAATAAACCTAGGTGTGTGACATGGAGGGTAGTCACTACAACAACATAACAAGAAACCTAGTAGAGCGCATGAATGGTGTCTTTAAAGGTATCAAGTTTTTATTGGTATCAGGCAAAACTAAGGTAACTTATTATAGAGTGAATTAGTACATTATGCAATATGCCACTGATCAATGCTTAATAGCTGCGAGCCTAATCTATTCTCAAACCTTTACAAATATGATGTTTGTAAATTGATTTCATGCCTATATGTGAATTGTGTGGGTGTTTAATATGTTTGTTACATTATTCGAAGTGGAGGAGCTATAATATCAAATGAATCGCCAATATGATTAGTGTTGCAAGATGAACTTAATTGAGTGCATATGAGATTGTGGTAAGTTCCAAGTAGAGAAGTACCCTTGCTAATATGTTCTTATAGCCTATGCATCCATATCATGGACCCATTTAGCTTGAGGATCTTGTTTTTTGCTTGGACATCATAAGTAATACCTATAGCAATATGTTTTGATCAATTTAGGGATAAGAATATTGGTCACAACCAAGCAATTTGAAGTTAGTCCTAGACCTATTAATGCTACATAAGAAAGATTAACCCCCATCCAGCTTTTAGAATGAGATAGACTTTAAGGCTTCGGTATAACTGATAACTATGATATTTTATATATTTTAATCCCCTAACTTAGGCATTTTAATGTCCAAGTATGGCTTTAAGACTTTAATTATATAAGATTTCATTTTAATTTGCCATTTTTTACATTTAAGGAATAAATTTGCAAATTATTAATTCTTAATGCTTAAATGTATCTTAAGTCATTTTTTGGATATTTTCACTTAATACTTTCCATGCTTTTTGTGCAGATTTTAATGAGCAAATGATGCTTGATGAGAATTTGGGTTAAAGAAGAAAAGAACCTCTCATATCCAGCACATGACACATGGATTCCATTTGAGGGAAATGAAGAACAGAGCAAGCCATTGATTCGTGAAGTAGAACGTGATCATTAAATGGAAATAATGCAAAGGAAAAGAAACACGTGAAAAAGCAAAGGGGATCCATGAGGAAGGAAAAGAAGAAGCATGAAGAAAAAACGTTAAGTCGCATGCAAAGGTACAGAAGCATAAGAGGGTTCTTACATGGAAGAATGTGGATTCTAATGCTTTGAGATGGAGTAGCGAGCTGAAGATTAACACAGAAAAAGACGAGAAAAGAGGAATCAACGTGGAAGATAAAGAAGCCTATGAGCAGAACAACCACTTCTTCTCCTTCAGCAACACACACATGCCACGGGTTCTGGTGCTTTGAGAAGGGGAAAGAAAGACACGAAGCAAGAAGAAGAAGCTGTGCCAGCAAAAACAGAGAGAAGAACCACGCAAAGATGAAGCAATGCAGAGCAAGAATTATCTACGGGCTAATGCAAAAAGAAAAGCGAGCTGAACAGGGAAGCAGCCAATGTGGAAAACATCACGATGAGGAGATGCTGAACTGGGTTTGCATGGCTGGTAGCAGAACGAGTGAAAGATGCTGGAGCTGCGTCTGGACAGCAGCAGAATAAATGAGAAAGAAAAAGAAGCAACACGAACTGCACAAAGAGAAGGAGCTGGAAGCAAAACACAAACCAGCTTTGAAACGAAGGAGTCAGGCAGCTCGAGTTAAGCGAGAAGAAGCAGAAGAGAACATGGAACCCGACGTAAACATGAGTGAGAAGCTCGAGTTTTGTGTGCAGAATAAGCAGAAACAGAGAGGAAGTGCAGCAGCTCACATGCAGCAGAACGAAGAAGCTGCAGAAGTTACGTCTGGAAAGCAGTAACGTGGGTGCATGAGCTGAATAATAAAGTGGGGCCCATCTCATGCATAATAGCTTCAGGCAAATGGAACAAAAGCTGAGCACGTGAATTGATTAATGAATAGCACGTGAAAGGGAGCAGAAATACACAACCAGACGTCTCCATTCACCAGACGTCTCCATTCATCACACGCCTCCATCCACATTCCAGCCCATTCACGCCTTCTCCCCATTCCATCGTCTCTTTATATACGCTCAAACCCTAGCCATTCAGACGTCTCATTCACCCACGCCTCTCACCCACAACGCACACATCCACCCCTTCGCCTTCGTCCACTCCACATAATTCTCTCCATTCCATTCTCCATCTCCATCTCCATCCACCGAATGAAGATCTAATCTCCATCTTGAGGCTAGCAAGGGAGGAAGCTCTTGGGCTGAAGCTTGAATCCTTGTTGAAGAAGCAGAATTTTGGCTAAGATTTCTTTAATTTTCCTACACTTTTTCTTATTCTGTACAATCTCGGTTGAGTTGTATTTGATTTAGAATTTGTGTAATTAATTAGTGGCTGGTTAGACACTGATTAGGAAACCTTTTTTGTTGATTAATTAGTTAGATTGAATCTGGTTTCTCATTATTCTCTCTAATCTCCCATGTATGCCACGAAGGTGCTCGATGAAATGCATGAGTGAGATTTTGTATTTGATTGTTTGATTTGAGAATTCCTTAGTGTTTAGTTGGTTAATTAAACATTTTTGGATGATGAATCAGAAGATAATTAATTAGTTAATCAATCAAGTTGGATGTTCATTGATCTTAAGGACAAGAAGTTAACGGTTTAATGCGGGATTGAGGTCTCAATTCAATATTAGATTATTAATCTCTTGAATCTTGAATGGTTATTCAAGATCATTTGCTAATGAACATAATTAGGAATTCTTAGGCCATAATTAATCAAAATTGGAATAGGATAAGGATAGTGGATACCAAGAGACGATTCCTAAGCTAGTCACAAGCCATTATCATTTACAATTCACACAATTAGGTAGAATTTAGGAATTTTGATTCAATTTAGTTTTAAGATAGTTTAATTCATTCAAAAACCCCCCAAACTAGATAGTTCTAGGATCTTAGAACACTTAGAGAACCTAATTGAACATTGAATTCCAATTCCAAGGGAGATGACCTAGGTTGTGCCACTTGCTATATTTTTAGATCAACCTAGTTTTATTTTGAGGGTTGCACGACAAGCCCGTCAATAACCTATTAGGTGTAGGTTATGTAGACAAATTGGATATAATTAAGCCACTTGCCTACATCGAAATTGTGATAACCAATAGGAAATTAACATCTATTGTTTATTTGTACTAGTGCAATTTATGCAATTTTACTATAGTTGATTAGTTCTATAGGTATAAAAATAATTTGTTCTTAAATGTGTATTAATAAGAAGTGTTCATTACACATGCCTATTGAAAATGTGTATTAATCCATGATTTCCATTATAATTGATTTATTAATAGCTATGTCTTAATTGGCTTTCCTTGAAAGGTGTGTAGAAGCTATGGCCAGTGTCAAGCAGGTTGTGCATTTAGGTTTAGACGATGATTCACTTTTATAAATATAGAGCTGGCGTATATTGCAGGCTATCTAGTATGGCAATGTAAGATAATTTGATTAGTACTATTAACTGTTTCATTATGTTACATTGACTATGGTTCAAGTGAACTAATGCTATGTAATCTAACATTGTTCACTGGATGATTATATCCTCCACCCATGACATGTATAACATGATGATCGTCTTGGTAATCAACTACCATCAATTATTGATTATCTTAGGTAGTATGGTTTTTATGCCATAGTTTGATTCGACCAGTTTGAGTATGATCAATAGCTTGTTAGCGCACTTATAGAGCAATGGTGCTTAGAGGCATATACATTCTACACTACTTAGGAGAGTGCATGATCACCTTCAAGGATGTAGTCATATAGCTAGGCTTGTCATGCGAGAAGGATCCTATTATAGATGGGACACATTTTTCTTGGCCAGACATGTGTGAATGGCTCCACAGGATTAGACTGCTAGTTGATAAGATTGTTAGGAAGTAATTAACCATTAATTGGTTGGCCAAAAACTTTGCAAAACTACTTAGTGCATGTTTGGATAAACGTTTCCATCCCCTAAACCACCTTTCAAACAAAGTAACAATTTGTTAATTCTACATAACCATGGTTGGCAAACTGGATTTTCAAGTTCCCCAACACTCATCCAAACACGCTATTAATGATAGGGAGGACGAGATTATGCATTAGTTCATGCATGCCTATATTCTTTGATTGATTGGAGGTTGGTTGATGCCTGATAGGTCTAACCCCAGAGTTTATTTAATGTACTTCTAATTACTATTAAAGTTTGAGTAGGATGGTTGGTAAAGTTAGGGATTAGTAGTGTTAGCTTACTTTATCAATAGCTCTACAATGCAACATATGAGATTGAGCATGGGATATGTAGATCCTTAACACTATTGCATATGTGGGCATGGTATTGATTCCTTATGCTTGCACCAAATAAACTTTTGACCTTTGATCCTCACATTCAAAAGTATCCTCTACAAACACTTTTAGGATTTAGGTATGAATTATAATCAAAATTTTCATGTCGTTTGCCAAATATTACATTTGTATGCATAAGATTGATTCTTTATGCTCACATTAGATAGATTGTCGACCTTTAATCCTCACATTTAGAAGTATCTTCTACTTCTGCCTCTGGGCTTTAGGTATGAACTACTGTTATATTTGCATGTTGTTACATCCATGTTGGCTCTATATATTTCTCATTGTTTGCCAAATATGCTTATTTATTATAACAAATGGAAGAATGTTAGATGACCTCTTCATTTGAGTGTGAGAGAACTCCACCAATATAAGACTTTACTAGATCCAATAGGGGGCAATGAGGTGTATTACCCTTTTGGATTCTTTATGTGCATTGCATGTTTAACATTTCTTAATATCATACTATTTCATTTATGTTGCCTACAAATTGCTAGGCATTCATACTAGCCACTGTGTTTGTGTGAACTAATTCTGGAGTATTGCTTGGCATCCTTAGATATTTAGATTGCTTAAGTTTTACTTATATGTTTCCACATCATAAAGTGGCACCATCCATATTGTGTTTTACACTAGTTTGGTTGGCACTAGCCAATCTGTGACAACCCTAACTTCTAATCCTAATAATTATGGTTAAATACATGATTAATAATTAATGATCAAGGTTTGGGGTTGCTACGATTTAATACTTTGCGGAAATATAGGGAAATTTGAACCTTGATATTGTTAGGGTCATTAACTAAACAACCATAAATGGGAACATGTATAAAAGCATTTGTACCATCATTAAGGGTTTGTAATTCATCCATCCATCGATTTCAACACACAAAAACCTCCCACAAGTGTCCCTACATCATTGCCTATCATTTGTATTAAAGAAATTAGGGTTTCTAGGTCAAAGGTGGGAGTTTGGGGACCTACGCCGCGACCTAGAACTTTCCTGCCGCGGCTAAGTTAGGTTCTGGAGCTCGAAAACTAAGTTTTTAATCTTGCGCCATAGCTCAGAACTTTTGCGCTGCGGCCAAGTTGCTCTCGGGAATCAGGGGTAACTTACTTGAATTTCGCCGCAGCGAGTTGGATTTGCGCCGCGGCCAACCTATATGGCGCCACGGCGAGTTTTGTTACTGTATCTTCCTTAATTAATTTTCTCGACTTGCGCCACAGCGGGACTTATTGCGCCGCGGCGAGGTTTCATTCTGTCACCCTCCTGGGTATTTTTTTTTTCTCTGCGCCGCGGCTAGATTTCTCAAGCCGCGTCCCTCGCCACTGTCACTCTTTAAGCCGCGGCGAGGCCTTCTTAGCCGCGGCGTGACTTCCTCCTGTAGCTATATTCCCTACATTTCGTCCCCTACGCTCTATTTCTCTTCTTAGGGACACTTTAAGGTCGCTTCCCGTCATTTTATATGACTCTAATGGCATTCATCTATCTTATTTACCTAGCTATTCTTCCATTACCAATTCAAAACTTATGTGCCCATTTCTTTTCTCTAATTACCCTCTATCAACAAGTTTGTAAAGTAACAATAACAGAATATACATGAACTACTGGCAGTTATCCTTTAATACACAATCAATGGGGGGTTCCATATATTAGGGGGTCATATCACCATCTCAAGGGTTACATTTCCATTGATAAGCCATATTATAGATCAACATAGTTTACAGCAGATATCATAAATCCATACAACAATTACCAAATTAAGATGAGGTCTAACCCCTCAATACATACATCCTCGAAACCAAAATATGGACGCCTACACTTGGCAATATAGATACATGATGATGCTATACAAGACTTAACAAAAATTAGCATCTACCCTATTACACTCTGACCAAGTGTAGCCTTCCCACACTAGGCCTCAGCTCATGGATGTTCATCCACTTGCTTGCCCTTATCCTTACCCGAGGAACCTTCACCTGAAATTATAATCCCATAAAACAAGGTGAGATACACATCTCAGTAACCAAGCAATTCCATCATATAATCCAATTTAATAAGCATATATGCATGAATCAAACTCAACATAAGAATCATATCAATCATATCCGTAAATGAAACAATTGGGCTATCATGATTACTATCCCATACTAGCAATCATATTATCACATGTTAAAGGCCATTAACACCGGGAGAGGCCCGTCCATGGCACCTACTCCCCATTGAGCACAACCAGGGCTCAGTGCATCTGGGGTTTGATCATAACCCGGTGCTCGATCGAAGCACATGCACGGGTGGCAGCCACACCACAGCTCCACCATGGATTCACAAGGTCCAATCATAATACAATAGATAGCCAACCAATTCATTTAGCATTTCAAATCGTTCATATACAACAAATATGAAATTAAAATAGATGCATGTGTGAAATTTATATAAACCCCAGTTACCTCACTTGTAGGCAATTTGCAACAGCCACCAATGGTACAAAAATTTCTATAACCATAGTATCAGAAAATTACTACTCTAATTCATCATTAATAGGAGCAATAAGTACCCAAGGAATTTAAATGCTAATAACTACCTAAATAACACTTACCCAGTCACTACAAGTCCCAAATTCGGATTCAAGTATCCTCTACCAGAAATCTCAGTATTTCACCCAAAATCCTAAGCAAATTCGTACAAAATTAATACCCATTTTATAAATCAGCTATGGGGGTCTCAAATTAATAAAGAAAGCATCAAAATGGAGGGTTTAAACTCACCTAATGCCAGCACTAACCTCAACCTACGAATTTCCACCATAGAAACACCAAACAACCACATTTCAGATTTTGGGTATGGTGATAACTCTCCAAATGAAAAACTAATTGGACCAAATTAAAGAGAAAGATGAGGGGATTAAGTTGTATAACTATTACCTTGGCTGAATCTTGCTCTAAATGTGAGAAAATGCAGAATTCTTGCCCCTAACCCTAGCCTCCTTCTCAACCTCCGAATTTTACTTCTCAAGTTTCAGCAAATGAGAAAGTGGCTGAAGCATTAGGGTTTTATGTGGGTTTAAGTTGGGTCAAAGATGGGTCATGGGTTGCTCTGAGTCCAACTCCTAATGGGCTCCAGATTTTTAGCTTTGTTGGGCCAGTTTTTAAGTGTTGGGCTACAGGATTTTATTGGGCCAGTTTTATACATTGGGTTGCTGAAGTTTAATGGGATTTGGGCCAAGTTTGAAGAGCTCAAGGGTTTGGATCTACACCTAACTCATTGGGCCTCCATTAGCCTCTCATCATGATCTATTAATTTGGGCCTAGATGAAATTTCTATCCCAATTAATTCTCGAACCCATGTTAATAATTTATCTCTCTAAAATTTTCATTCACTAACTTGCCCAATTATCCTCTATTAATTATTCTTAATTACTCTAAATCCACGATTAACACTTTAATTAATTTTGGGGTGTTATACAATCCCTTAAGTGTCAGTCCAGTTGGATGCTCTCTATACCCCACAGCGTGGTAGAACATGGCAAATTCATCCAATAATGGCATGGATGGTGAGACTCTATCTCTAAATTTCCTACTATTGAAGAGCCCTTTGATTACACATTTGAGTATATGCAATGGTATTCGAAATGTACTTGGTGGTGCATCCAGCCATCGAGTGCTATTACTAGCTATACAGTATATTTCTAATCAGTTGTCAATGTTGTTATCTTCCTTTTCTTAATATATACTATGTTAACATTCAACATTTCATCACTTTTTGTTTGGACTGATTTAGTATAGAAACTTTATAGGCTACACTTGTAAGACTCTCTGCCTATATATTTTTGTGAGACTATAGGTTGAGACTTCATAAATATATTATTTGTTCTTAGTGAACAATGATTCTTATTGTTCTCTTAGCTTGCTGAATTGACACTCGATCTATTGAGGCCTCCAATTCTGAAGGGTCTCATGGAAAAGACATCAAGGCTACCTATGTACTTAATAGCCTCCTGTTAAATGAGAGAGGCAACTACATCACAACGATGTCTAGCAACCTTATTTGCACTTGTTATTAGTGTAATGACTTTAACTACTAATCACTCTATTTTGTCATATTTAGCTCTTAATCTCTTGTGTTTTTAATTAAACATTGTTCATGATTCATTAGAAGTGGAAATACAAAGGAAATTTGAACCTTATTATTCTTGAGGATCATTGTTTAATAAACAAAGCAATTTAAGCCTACAAGGAATTTAAGTCAACAAATACATCCTTCAAATCATGTTACCACTGGCTTTACAACCATAACACCCCTTTGTAATTGTTCCTAAGTCATTACATATAGTTAACTTCATAAAAATTAAGTTATAGAGGCTAAAAATAAGAGTTCAGTGTTTTAGGCCATGACTTGGATATTCCAGCCATGTCTAAGATAGCTTCTAGAACCTAAAAACTAAGTTATTTCATGCCATACGATATTATTCCTAGCATCCCTTTACTGATTCAAGGTGGATTACACATGCTATCAACGGAAATCTAAGAACATGCATTAAAAATAATAAATTTAATGGCGTTACATTGGGGTTTAAAAATTCATCTCGCATCTCAAGGACCCTGTGAAATTACTAACAACATTATCTATTTATTTTGCATCTGTGCAAGTCATAAACATCCTAAAACATTGCATAAACCACAGATCAAGAGCTAAAAACTAGAAATATTCACGTTATGTCTCGGGTCAGAATTTCAATTTTTTCTTGGTAACTTTGGAAAATCATAACTAAATTTAGAAAAATCCAAATCAAGCAACCCATAGCTTTTTGGAAAGCTCTAGATGTTAATTTACACTAAAAATAATTCCAAGCCATGAAAACCTTCTCTACTATGTTTGACAATAGAAAATGCATAAAGGTTAGACTACCCAATATTACTGATACAACTTACTGATATGAACTTTGAAAATGCACAATTAATTCCATAAAAATACAATCCATGAAAAATGTACCATTTTGGAAAGCTACAAATGTTAAATAGAGGGAAAAAAATAGTTCTAGATCATTCCAAGAGCATTCAGACCCCAAAAATCTATGGAATAATGTTAGGCGTCTGACTATGCACTTAGAACAAAATAGAAACTTCAAAAATTGATATCTCCCTCTTTAGACATCCAATTGAGGTGATTCCAATTGGCACAGGTCACTGGTAAGGTCTAGTTTTTCCTTGTAAAATTTTATAGCCATTGGACATCATTTTCCTTATGAATAATAGAGATATATTTTTCGACCATATGAACAGTACCCATACCAAAATAAAAAAATTTGCCAACTTCAAAAATTCACCAAAAATTTTGTAGACCTCCAAATATTATATACTTTAGCTTCCCAAAAATATTTCAAGAAGATCTATGTGCATGCCAAAGTTCAGACCAAGAAGAGCTCATTTGGATATATTTTTCCATAACTTACCATTATAGTCATTTTTGTATCTTATAAGGCATCAACTTAGTCCAAATGGCTTTCCCTTGTGTTTGGCACCTCTTGGGCAAGTTTGAAAGCATAAATAAAACTTGTATGAACTACCCAAGTGGTTTCAAACCCTATATATCTCATTTTGATCATTCTACATCCAAAAATACACTAACAATCATGAGCCATACAAGGTGCAAGTCTCACCATTTCATTACTTTGGTGCTAATTATGGTTCTTATATCATTCGTACATGCTATTACATTTGTTCAAAGGTATACATCTCAAAAAATAATATATACACATTCACTTTGACAATTAAATACAAGAAAGCTACACAATTGTCAAAGTTCAGTCTCTTAAGATCCTTGGCTTGCATTTCTTGCTTCTTGGGCACCACTTAGATATATTAAGATGAAGGAGGGAAGGCGAGTGAGATTCATGGAATCTCAGTAACTCACACACCAATTCACACACACATTAATGGCATACACACATCAAGGGCACAAGTATGGAAGATGAATCACTCATAAACATATAAAATCACATTTCCATGCCACACTCTCACATCAAATTCAAATGTGAGCTCTAAGGACTTTTGGTTTTGCCTCACCCTATTTTTAAGACTTTTAGATTTTCCTCACTCTTGGCCTAGGG
Organism: Erythrophleum fordii; assembly: GCA_032878935.1. Lineage (NCBI taxonomy): Eukaryota > Viridiplantae > Streptophyta > Magnoliopsida > Fabales > Fabaceae > Erythrophleum > Erythrophleum fordii. Next base: position 20,032,801 of record JAVQMF010000054.1, on the reverse strand, counting down.
ACTTTTGACTTGGCCTTACCCATCCAAGAGACTTTTGGCCTTGTCTCACTCATACGTTGAGACTTTTGGCATCTACTCACCCACATTAAGGGACTTTTGACATCACCTCACCCTTATAAGCAAGTTCTACAATCAATGTTATTCAAAACAATATATTGGTACCAATGCAATATCAAGACATCAGGTGGCATGTTCTCAAGTCATAAAAGCACACATAAGCATATAATGTCATATATGCAACCAAGAATACAAAGAGAATGAGGTGGAGAGCTACCTCGGTATTTATGCAAGCTTTACTTGGTCTTTCTCCTTCCCTTTTTTGGTACCACAAGCACACCTAGGTGGGTTGGGATTCTGTTGGTCTAAACATCATAAATAACACACAATTATACTCTTAAAGCAAGCTAAGACACTACATTTACGTTTAAGAGAACAAATGATTCCATAAGTTACATAATGGTTCCATTAGTAGCCTATTGAAGCAACTTTCACAATTTAAGGTCTAGACTCCATTCTCTTCTTATTTCTAGGCCTATTGACCTCATTTAAGGTCTTTGAAACAATCACACATTCACTTACACAAGTCTATATACATGTTGCTTCATAAGGCTCTATTATGGAAACCATTATCTCATCTCTTAAACTATGACTCCTAAATTTTTTCCAAGAGTTCCTCCAACCTTCTACCATCATATGAAGTCCCAAACCAAGGCTAGAATAAATTAAAACACCTCCTAGCTCATTCATTTAGCTTAGGTCGAGATATGAGAGGGGGAGAAAGTTTATGGACTTGATTTTTCCTTGATGAGAGAGCCACTTGGGAGGCTTCTTAGAGGTCTTAGGAGCTTAATCGAATACTTACATATGCAAGAAAATTCAAGAATTAAAACAGATTTTACAAACTATTCCAGAGTGCTACACTTTGCTAACTTGAAATCTATTGGTTTTTCTTGCAATTTCTTAGCATGTTCTACTTCCCCATGGTCTAAAACCCAAGTTTCTCTCTTGTTCTTGGATAGAAGATCCTTCCCCCATATGGTTCTGGTTTGGGCTGAAACATACACACACAAGAAGGAGAAGAAGAAGAAGCAAGGTTACTAAGATATCTATCTTGGATTCAAGCTTGCTTTCAAAGGCTTTTCTTCTTCACAAATTTTTGAACTATCCCCCTTTTAATCTGGACTTAAAATAGGACCATTTCATTTAATAAAACCATAGAAAGAAAGATTAAAAGGAGAGGAATAAAGTTGCAAGAGGAAGAAGCATGAAATTCCTTACATTTTCTTACCTTTTTCCTTGTTTTCTTCTTCCTTTCTTAGCTCTTCTTGTGCGCCACTTTTGGATGAGCTTTTTTGGTAGATGCAAGGTCAGTCTAAGAAGAGGGGAGAAGTTGTATGATTTATGTGGAAGTTTCAAGAACATTCCATTTACAAAAATTCTAATTTTACCCTTCTATTGTGGCATTTTCGTTTTAGCTCCTTTTGAGAACCGTCTTTTTCATCATAAAAATTAGGTTCCCAATTCAATAAAATACCTTTAGAATTACTCAATTTGGAGCTAAACCTTCTCGAGGCCATCAAAGTTTGGGCTTACCATTGTTAGAAAATGTACGCTGGAAGGGCTTTAACTGTTTGGGGGCTTCCCATGGTATTCAGAACCTTTAAGAATCTTAGGTAACTCAAATTTTTCATTTAAAAAGCCCTTCTATGAGTTTTTCCAAAAATTGCACATAATTATGAAAATGTCACTATGTTTTGTCAATTTTCATTACAATTTTACTTCACCATTCTAGTTCTATTTTTATTGCCATCTAAGCTTGGGATTATCATTTTTAGGGGCCTACGGGATTACCTAAATTTTTTGAGACATTATCTAGCTCATTTTAAGGGACTTGCTTTCATACAGCTCATTTCATTGTTTTATGGAATTTATCATTCGTTACATTAGACTTGTGCTGCAACTTGGTATACCTATATCATGACTTGAGTGGTTATTGGAACTTAAAACCAAACATATACGATCCGCGTCATAACCTAGGCCCTTTGCACCGCATCAAAGTTACCCTCACAAGCTTACTTGTTCAAAAATCTCTCGATTCTCATTGCAACAAGCATTCCTTGTGTCATGATGAATGGAGCTACTAGAATTACACTAGCAAAAATTCTCGTGTTATGTCGCGACAAAGTTAGATTTTGTTACCTTCCTTGGGAAATTTTTTTTGCTTTGCATCGCAATGAAGCACATTACACTACAGCACCCCTTGGTTCTGAGACAACCCTGGCTATGACTTAAGTAGTCTTGGCCATGACTTAAATTCCCCTCTGACTTTATTCTCTCATTTTCATGCTTTCTAACATTTTACGACTCATCTTAGATGAATATTTAGACCTTCATAACTATCATACATGGTTTTAAAGATCTTTTAACTCCTAAATACTTCAATTAATACTCCATGTTGTTCATAGGGTTAAGGGGAATCCATAATAATTGATTACTACTACACATATCAATACATGAGCATCTTGTGACAGCAATTAGTAACCAAGGCCACTAACAACATCACTCATATATATATATGTATGTATTCTAGCTAAGCTACCATATAACACTATTCAAGATAACCGTTCATTGCATGGCATAAACATAATCTCAAATGATTTAATAATGGTTTTTCATTAACAACAACTCATATTAGATCATGCTCAGGTACAAGCATCAAATTTCAAATGATATAAGGTTTAGCTTCTTATTAGTTACATTATTACAAAATATCAAAATACCTACACTTGGTAATATGAATGCATGATAATGCTATACAGAGTGAATCACCAAAAATTAGCATATACTCTAAGTCAAAATAGTCCAAGTGTAGAAGTTTCCACACATGGCCTTAGATTAAGAGTACTCTTCTACTTATTTTTTCTTTTCCTTATTTGAGAAACCTTCACCTGAAATTGTAAGCCCATAAAATGGGGTGAGATATGAATCTTAGTAACTGAAAGAAATTTTACACATATGTTCAATTTAATTAACATAAATGCATATGAAACATATTTACCGAAAACATTGTCATGATTAATAAATGAACTAGTTAGACTACCAATAACTACCATCCCATATTAGTAATCACATATAACATGTTAATGACCAATAACACCAAAAAAGCCTGCCTATGACACTAAATTCCTATTGAGCATACTCTAGGTTCAGTGCATTCATGAGTTTGATTATAACTCAATGTTCGATTGAAGCACAATACATAGGTGGCAACTGCATAACAACTCCACCAAGGACTCACTCATGGTCCAAATACAATAATTCAAGTAGCCTACTAATCATTTAACAAAGCAAAGATACATGATGTAATAATTATTAGATTACAAATACACAATATGTAAGGAATTAAATCAAACCACAGTTACCTCACTAGTTGCCAAAAATCCTTGAAGCTATCATCGATGTTAGAATACCTTAAGAACCCTAAATTCACCAAAATATCTTCCTTAATCAATAATCATAACAGAAACCATAATGCCAAATAATCCAAGCATTATAATAGGTAAAAGGACACTTGCCCAAACCTTTTAATGAGTTCTTGATAACTCCCATATTTTCATTATTTTTATTCCTTACTCTTAGTGATCTTAACAAATGGTTTTGGCTAATTAGGGCTTTTAAAATGATTTTAATGATTTTGGCTAAATTTTGGATTTGATGGCTTTTTTAGGCTAATTCTTTGGGATTATATTCATATTATGTATATTGTGTGATTCCATTACTTTTAGAGTTTAATTCTTCCCATCTTGCCTAATCCATGCATTACACTGTGATTTTATACCTAATTGTGCTTTACTGGGTAATTAATCATGAAATTCTAGATGTTTTTTAGTGCGTTTCTTTTAGGGAATGTTTATTCCTTCATCTGTTTGATGATTCCCTCCATCCCATATCATTAGTTTTCATTTCATGTTGAATCCAAAATTTCACTGTCTCTACCATTTTTCACTTTCCCTAAATACCCCTACATAGGGACTTGGATTTTTTGTTAATGAATTTTGATTTGATCATTTTATATGATTATTAGGCAATTAATCTCATGAGATTAATGATTAAAGCTGGGTCATTTGATCAAGGATGTACTAGTAAAAGGGATTAAAGTTGATCCAACTAAGGGTAAAATAGTCATTTGTATAGAAAAATAATTTTTCTTGTGAATTTCTTAAGTTTTTTTTTTGTTTTTTTCTTTCTAATAATTTTAGCCCAATATTCTCTCCATTTGTGTTTCATTTTCATCCCTCCATTAGTCTTCAATAGGGCTTAATTGGATTAATTCATTTAATTAATGATTAATGCTACCTAATTCTGTAATTAATCATTTTATTTTATTTTATTTTTGCTACATAATCGTTCTTGGTGTCAAATTTTTATAGGTTGGCTCATTGGAGGGCAATTTGGTCATTTAAATGGAGGACAAACTTGGCTTTTCATGAGATGATGACATGGCATGTTTACATGACACTCATTAATCCATGTCATTAACTTGTTTTAATCTTATTGGTCTATCTAAGCGCTTACGTATCTTCCATCTCATAACCATAGCCACCTAAGCATCCATGTGGACTTACTAATCCATCTCACCATTCTTTCAAGTTTTTATTGGTCCAAGTGTCTCAAGCCTTCTCTCTATTGGTCCACCTCACACTCACTAATCCATATCACTTCTTAAACCCTAATTCTATTCTCCAATTCACACAAAAGAAGAGAAGGACAACAATTTTCAAGAAGGCCAAGAGCTTGAACATGTTCTTTATCTCTTCACCATTCTTTTTCATTTCTTCACCATTTTCCTCAATTCCACCTCCATTCTACCACTTTTCTTCATCTTTCTCTTCATTTATTCTTCCCTTCTTCCATTCTTCTTCTTGACCATGACCCATTCTTCCCTCTTCCACCATAAGGACGCCATATTCATCTTGAAGGCCATGGAAGAAATTTTCTTGATGATTGAAGGAGGGCTTGTGACTATGAGGAGCTAAAGAGTTTAATGATGACCTAGAAAGTTTGGAAGAGATTCAAGAGGCCATGGATTGCAAGCATTGGATTGGGCTAACTATTTCTTCTCCTTTCACTGTTTCTATTTCAATTTCTACGTCAATTTATGATAGAATTAGAATTGTAATGGTTGAATTATTTTAGACTATTATGGATTGTAATGTGAACCATTGGATTGGTGGATTGGAATTTGTATGAATTGCTATATTAATATATGAGATTATGTTTAAATTAGAATTTGCATCTTGTGTTCTTGTGTTTTGATTATTGAATTTTAGCTTCTTAATTTAGTATTCTAGGTACTAATTAAGTGGTTAAATTCTTAATTAAAGCATTGGAATTGTTGGATGGATGTGGTTTTATAGGCATAAAGTCTTGGCCAATGCTATAGATTAGTTGTGCAATTCTTGCAAGCTTGATTAATTGTCATATTATCATGCAAGTTAGGTGTTTGACAAAATTCTTAGGAGAGTATTCATTCTAGGTAGTTGATTATGCATCCTACACTTAGAGAGTTCATGGGTTTCATGTATATGGCAATTGTTAATAGTAGTTGTCCCAAGTCCAATTAATCATTAGAGCCCAATTTTTTTCCCTCTTCAAGTATTGCTAGGTTATCATCTCTATTTCATTTCAATTGAATTTTGCAATCTATCCAATTTTATATAATTATCTCTCTTAAGTTTGTTCTAGTTTAATTTTCAAGTCAATCATAAAAAAAACCCAAATTTTGTAATTAGTTTGAATCTTACATAGGTTAGTATCTTGGCATTAGCATCATTTTATTTAGCTTTTGGCATTTAAAATAAATTATACCACTTACATGTTTTCATACTTGTCCACACCCATATACACTTGTTTATACTTCTATACAATTACCCCTATACTTACATACTTTTCCATATTCATGAAAATAATTAATATATATATAAATATATACTTTCTTAATTACTTAGTCACTCAGCTAAGTGATATTATTTTAGTTGTTTCGGAGTGAAATGATTTTGGTTGCAAACTTTTACTTTATAATTTTTATTTTGCAATCAAGTTTTTAAATTGTGACCTTATAAGAAGGTTGGTTAGTTCTAAAAATTCAAATTTAGTACTCCCACCTCAGAAAATATAACGGCTCACCTCAACTTCCTAGCATTTTTGTACAATATTAGAACCCCAATGAAAAATCAACCTTTAAGGCCACTTTTCTGCATGAAACACACTGAAATAAAGGGAAAATACTTACCCAATAACTCTCCTAGTCTCCATCTCTGAAAATCATGCAAGAACAACCTAAAATAACAAATTTCAGATTCAGTGGAAAGTGAAAATTCTCCAAACGAAAAACTAATCAAGCCAAATTGAAGAGTAAAAAGAGAGGATTAGGTTTTATATGACTCATCTTAGCCAAATCACCCTCTAGAAGTGAGAAATGGTAGAAATATGTAAACAACCCTAACCTCCTCTCTCTCTATGCGAAAATGCACTTTGCCTTTGCTAAACCAAATGGTTATCCTTAACAAATTAGTATGGATGTTGAACCTTTAAGGGTTGTGGTTAGAAATAGGTTGACCCAATAGCTCATGATCCATTTGGGCCCTTTTTAAGCATTGGGCCAAAGCTAAAGGGGTTTATTTAAGTTAGGTTTGCATAAGAATGTAATTAGGCCTCTACTTGTGGTCTTCTATTATAACCAAAATAATTATAGGGCCTAAGCATTTAATTTTCCCTCTATAATTCTATAATACCAAATAATTACTATTAATAAATGTTAGGTATTACAATTGGTGTCACTTCCTCTTTGTATATCTCAACACTATTGTTGCAGGACTTTGGCATAGTCAGTCTGTCTTTTTTAAAGCCGACCAACAACTTTGGTGACTTTGAAAATGTTGGTCCTTTTTATTACACACCACCATCACCCATGTCATGCTTTAAATCATCTAATGCCCAAATATTTACATTGATGCCTTAGTAGATGTCTAGCACTTTTAAATTATTCGTAGAGCTACTTTTTAATCCATCCACACTTAGTGCCTCATACATTGGTCACTCTTTTGAGCTTGGAGAATCATTACAATTAGTGTTTATGATGCCCCATGTGTTGATTCCTCCAATTTAGTTCCCATACTTAGATTTAAATGCTTCAACTACGATCAATGTTAACAAGCCATTACAAGCAGAGCAACAACAATGACAAGAGTTAGGTCAATAGTGACCACAGTAAGCAAGGAAAAAGGTGTTATTATGGCATCGAGAGTCATTTTGAATAGTTATTTTTATATTTTTAATATTGACATAATCTATTCTTAATTAGTATATATTTTATTTATTTATTATCATTTATCATTTTATTTATTTTATTTTATATTAAATTTAATTTATACATAATTAAATGTTTAAAAAACTTCCATGAAAAAAAATGGGCAACTTAGCGAACTCATCAAGTAGGCCTAAACATGTTGAACTTAAATGGAATCCACTTGGCTTTAACATATTCCATGCCAAACTTAAATCGATTCCATCTGAGTTTGGCTTAAGTATTACCTTTTGAGGTAATACTTTTTGGTCCATTAATTTTAGTAAATCAAATTTTGCTTTATTACTTTTTAATTAGAAGGCCATCTAATTTTCAACGAATTTAGTCACTAACATCAAACGAAGTAAAAAGAAATCAATCATAGTTCTATCTTAATTATTAGGTCTCTTATATTGCTATGGAATCTATGTAACCATGACCTAGGCTAATCTATCTCTTCCTGTATACAAATATCTCGTATTCAACAGTAATTTCCAAAAAAAAACATAACATGTAATATTAAATACTAATCCTCAAACAATCCATTAATCATCATCATAATGATCTATTACTCCTCAAACTCAACCATAGTTGTATAACCTATACATATTTCACAACTATTCACAATATATTGCCATAGAAAGTCATATTCATAGAAATCATTGCTTAATTTTCTTAAATTTACCTATAAAAGTCCTCCAATGAACTAAAAACTTATCATTAACTAAACTTAGAGTGATATTAAAAAAATGTCCTCCCTGGCTCTTATATAAGATTGTTCTATGCTGATTATTGATGGTGCATAGGTTTTGCAATTGGTAGCTACAAGCAAAGTTATATTAATATACTATTTTTTTTTCTTCCTTTACAACATAGGTTATAGTTAACTTAACCTTATTCTAGTTAACTAAATCTTAATAGGCGACTTCTTGTAACTACCTTAAGATCTAGTTGATTGAAACTTGATTTAGTTGACAGGATCTTAGACTTCAAAAATGTTTTCTTAATATGTAAGCTCAAGTAACTCATTTCCAGTTAACTGAATCTTACCCTTCATTTTCTACTTGACTATCCCTAGTTTCAATTAATTGAATTTGATTTTTGCTTCATTGAATTTAAGGATTTAGTTGATTATATTTTGATCTAGTTAATTAAAACTTAAGAACTTTAGGTATAACTTCACATCAACTGAATTTTTTAGGCAAATGCAAAAACTCGCTAAAACCATCCATTCTAACCCTATTTAAAATACATCATCATCATACTATGAAAATCTCCATTGTACAAGGTAACATCAAGTACTCAAACTATGTACAATTGCTCTATACAATATTACTAGCTAAAATAGGACAAAATATTACAACTCTTACACCTTAAATTCACATAACACCGTTTATCTCAAAATTTACATTGGTTTAAATATCTATATAAACCCAATAATTTAGCAACGTATTTCTCATATCAACTTGGAAATCATTTCACCTCACTTTCTTCCATAGCTTCTTTGTTATTGCCTATATAGTTTTTAAAAAGACAATGGCAAATTATAGTGAGATTATAAAATTCCAATAGTTAGTATAGTTCACACAAAGCATAAAACACAAGTATGAGTACTTCTAGGGTTTACAGTTATCCTTTATCATTTTCAAATAACATACATTAATTTTAAATGTGTTATAATGATTGACAACAAAACACAATTCTAAAACTCTTGGCTAGCATTGAAATTAAAAAACACATGCTATGTATGATTCACTTCTAGTTGTCATTCCATATTAGCAGACGTGTTAACTTGTAATGGTGCTTCCTAAATATAGTCCTATACCTATAAAAGGTTTCTTTCTTACACAAGCTGATGGCCATTGAACTTATGAATTGTTGAGGGCCAATCAACAAATCCATAACATATGGGGCAAGATATCTAGTCACATCCCTTCTTTATAACATAACATACCAAAGAAGAATAAACCAAATTTAGTCATACATATTAAGGCATTACAATTCATATCATCAATTCTCTTAAAAAGTAATCTCAACCAATTCAAGCTAACAATGCATTTCTAATAACATACTTAGATTTGCCATTCATAAAAAGCAAACATTTAACTCGTACTTTGCAAATTACTAACTACCTCTTTGATTTGTCAAATGTCTTTCTATTCCTTGTAAGTTATCATAGTGAGCCTTCCCAATTGCTAGGCTACCCAAGAATTAAGAAACAACGTTTAGGTTAACTTCCTTTTTCTAGGTTCTAGTTGACTAGAAGTTGTTCTAGTTATCTAGATGTTCTGTAAAGTTACATTATTTAATTATATCATGTTTTAAAAAAAATCAAAAGAAACTTATCATACTCTAAAAAGTCCCAAAATTTCCAAACTTGAAGATTCACATGTTAACCTTAATGTGGCCAAGTTTCAAATGAAAATTCACTTATTTGACCACCCAATTATTTAAGTTACCATTTCTAACTTATTTTGGCCCAGATTTTGAAACTACATTTTTATGACTAGCTAGTAAATGAACTCCAAAAATGGTAAAACTCTTAGATCTTATTTCAATGTCTTGACTGGATGCTATGCAAATTCCATCCAAAAGTTCCATCATTTGGCCCTTCAACTTAATATGTTTATCAAGCTACCCGAATTTAGCCTAATTTCAAACCTACATTGTATTTAACATTATTTAGGCTAGTAAACTAACTTGAAAAATCACAAGATCTGGACTCAACTTTAAAGTCTCAGTTATGTGTAAACCAAATTTCGCATGAAAATTCCAAAATTTGGTCCTTTAATTAGACAATTTTGCAAAATAGACATGTTTTGTCTTTTAGTCCAGAACAACATTGTTTGGGATTTATTTGGACATTTAAGACATCTTAAAAAATTTTGAAATTTAGTATGTAAGTCTCCACGTATGTCCTTTGACTCCTTACAAATATCATGAGTTTTGGAGGTGGTTTACTGAGTCAATTACATCAGTTTTCAAATCTTCCCTTTATCCAAAATTATACCAAAATGGTCAATAATAGTAATATGAAGCAAGTAAGTTGTTACCTATTTTCTCCTACTTCTTCTCCTTCCTTTGAAGCCATACTAGATTCAAAATTCTCAATTCCTTCACAGCCCTAGTTTTGGCTAACTCATATTAAAATCCTTAAATTTTTGTGCAAATGAAACTCAACCTAATTCAAAAATTAAAGTGAAAGAAATTTTATCTGAAAGCTTTCTTTTCTTAATTCTTCTTTCTCAATTGATCGAGCAACAAATACCCTAACGCTTAGTCTAAAATATAGGTATAAAATTGGTATCAAGTAGAAGCTCCCACAATTTTACACATACTTGTCTTCTAGGGCAAAATAAAAAAATGAGAGATTCTACCTCATTAACTTGAAGTTTCATCTTCTCTCTTCCAAGCATAAGAATGGCTTCACCTTTTTCTCTTTCTATGACTAGTTTTGGCCGAAATGAAAGAGAAGGAGAAAGTGAGATAGTGGAGATGATTTACTATGGTTTGACTTTTTCCTATTAAGTGTCGTGGTTTTAGATTAACAAGGGGATTATATGATGATTCATGCTCCATGGGTCATTTAGTGGGAGAAATTGAGAGGATTAGATGGAAACAATTGGACTTAAGCTTGTTCTTTGGCTTAATTTTAATTAGATTTCTCTTCATACATGACTGACCACACAAGAATGTTATTGTGAATATTGTAGACTTCATGCATTCTTTCTACGTTAGTAGGGGTAGTTAGGACTTGCATTAGGTGTCATCAAATTGGAATTAAGTTTGCTTTTTTTCTATTCCTTTTATATAAAAGACAAAGTATTCTAAATAGTAAACATGAATTTGGTTAAAAAATTAGAGCAAATCTTATTAGCTATGTCATTTTCAATACACAAAAACCTAACATCTAAAAATTATGAAAAAATATATGAAATATCTTGTTGAATCACCTACAACTTCATTATCAATCTATGATCTAATTGTAGTAATCAGTAGTGAGATTTTTTACGCAACAAGAGACATAGTGGATTTCAAATGGGTTTTGAACTAGAGCCTAATTACCTAAGAACTGTAAAGCCCCTCAAATTTCTTTAAAGACAACCATGATCTTGGCTTGATGACTTAAACCAACCTATGCCTATTGTTGAATAATAGGATGACCAAACCAAGTACTTATAAAAATTTGATGCTTCATTTATCCTGTGCTACGCTTTACAATCTTGAACATTATCTACCAATGGATCGAGAGAAATTGACCTTGCTAGATGTTGATGTTATCATAATAACCATTTCTTTATCACTTAAGTTGTTGGTACTAGACTTCTATTAGTTGACCACTCATTCATTGTGTCATTTACAATGTAAACTCAGGGGCACAAACTTTGTTGTCAAATATTACCTTATTATGACAATACTAAATAACATTCAAAATGATAGCAAAAATTTTATGACATCATCCTCTTTATCATTTTGAAGTAATGCATTACCCATCTATCACTATAACCACATCATCAGATCCCATGTTGAAGCTGACCAGTTATTAAGCTAATGAAAATCCAAATTGAATTGCTCATGTAAATGGGTAAAGGAGAAAAAGGCGATTTACTAACTTTACATCCTTATGGAAAAAATGACAACATTTTTATATTAAAAGATGATGTTGTTTAAGAGTTGGTGTGACTAAAAGAATATTTCGAGCCAATTTCCATTAAAAAAAAACTTAGAGAGGAAGATGAAGCTTCCACAACAATCTCCAATCTAAGGTACTAGACTACTGACTTGAATTAGCTTGTTGGGTTAATAACCAATACCCATCAGCTACCTTGTAAGCCCCTAACAAATTACCTTTCCAAACCAAAGCGTCTTTTTACCTATTAATGAGAAGGGAGTGCTAAGTATTTGCTGTATTTGTTCATATGAGTACAAAAGATCCAACACTTGCACATTCCATGTTCTCCTTTCATGTAGAATAAGATCGCTCATAGTTTAATATAGATCTAGAACATTTGACTACATGGGCCACCAAAGATGGGTTTCATAAGAAAATATTGAAGCCATCTTTAGTCCTCCACTAAAGACTATCACAAATAATTGGGCTAGATTTTTTAATACCATGCCATATCGTTGCTATTGCCCAATGATTTTTAAGTATCCCATTTCTATCATTCTTATAATATTTAGACCTAAGTATTTAGTCGATTAAAGAACTAAATTGATTTAAGACTAATCTTCAAATATGGTTGGCTAATAGTGCTTGAATAAATCTCTGAGTTTGCTTGATACCAGCTCTAAATTTTGAGAGAGGTCAACAAACTTTTAACCACCTTAATGAATGCGATTTTGATTTTGAATCCAAGCACCTTAAAAAAATTGGCCACCTTTATATCTATTTCATGGCAATATTTTTGCAATAGCTTAAAGCAAGATAATGGGTATGTCAGGGCAAATTAATCATTGATTTGATCAAAGTGATTCGACCCACATGGGAAAATAACACCAATTTTCATGCCTATAATTTGTTTATCAATCTTATACACTACTTTCCAATATAGCTAAGTCTTACTTTTGCCTAGATATACTTGTGTGCCTAGATATTTTACAAGACATTTCTTAAGTTTCATCCCAAAGATACCTGTTAAAGTCTTCTTTAAATGATAAGCTACATAAAGGCTAAACACAAGTGTTGATTTCCAAGATTAACACACTGATCCAAAAACTAACTATAATGCATCAAAATATCATGTACCTAATTATATATGGTTTTAGTAGCTTGAAAAAATTACAAAGTGTCATTGGCATACATTAAGTGTGATAGTGGCTTTGCATTTTAAGATATATGTATACCTAACAAACCACAATTGCATTTTGCTTTATGTATCATACTAAATAAAGCATTAGTGCATAATAGAAATAAATAGAGCAAAAGAGGGTCACCTTATTTGAGTCTCTATTAAGGAAGTATATGAAAGAAGAATAAACAGTAGAAGTGAGATAGTGTACATATATGTGAATAGACGAATGTATGATGGTCTAGATAGCATGACATTTAAGTGCACCAAATTGAAAGCAATAAAGGTTGATTTAAATATCACATTGGAGAAGTTGAACCAAGTGGTAGGTAAAAGCTACGAATTTCCAAGAACAAATTTGTGTCTGATCTTGTATATAGGTACCTGGCCTTTTTAAATCCAATCCAGTATCGAGCATGTAGCCTAGAAGATGATTTTGATGTCTAGGAAATGTGGCAAGTGAGCTCACAGTATCCATCCCAATTGACTGGTACTGAGTTATACACTTGTATCTTAACCAATCAAATAAATTTGAACTTTGAATCACAACTAGTGGAGGAACATGTCACATACTACACCCTTCTACTAGTAATATCCATGAGCTAGTTAAATAAGTATTTCTATTGAGTTCTTATATGGGAGACATTCACCCATTTGTTTTATAACCAAGCCATGCTTAACAATACAACATCCCTATGATTAACTATATGTCCTAACAAAGCTTATCCTATCAAGTGGTTGATAATACTCGACCTCAATCTTCGTTTGTTGTAGTAGAAGACATAATAGATAAATTTAAGGCTGAGAATGAAATGATTATATTATGAATGCCAATGATGACAATGATGACAATGATGACAATGATGAGAATAAGTCCAATAAGGATAGCAATGCTAGTATAGATGATAGGATAGATCCCAAATTACAAGATGAGTTAGCCATTGCCTTTTCTTCATAGGTTATTATAGAGGCGGCAAGTGGTCTTAAGTTCCTTGAAAATGGCAAGCCTATGGAACTAAGTGACAACCTAGAGTTGAACGTTGGCTTGCAATATAAAGAAATAAAGGCACTATGCCATGCAATTAAGTTGTATTTTGTTTGAGTGCACCACACATTTCATTTGTATTACTCTTCAAAGAAGAATGAGGAATATTGATATATTGATTATGGTTGCAGTAGTAGTTGGAAGGTCAATGCTTGCAAAAAAGCAAATAGAACACATTGGGAAATTATAAAGTATAGGAGACCTCATACATGTCATTCTATAGTATTATCCCAAGATAACTCGAAGTTGGATTCTGATGTTATATCATTATATATTGTGGCAATCATGACCAACTAGCCAAAGGTTAAAGTTTCATAGATCATCGAGCATATGTAAAGCTTGTTTAGTTACATTATGTCTTATAAGAAGGCGTGGAAGGCAAAATACCAAGCTTTTGCCCTTGCTTTTAGTAACTAGGAAAGCTTATATGCTTTATTATCAAGGAGATTAGTCACTATTCAATATTTTATGCCTAACTCAGTAATATAGTTTTCTAACAAACAATGTCCGTAAAATAGTTTTGATGGGTAACTCATGGAAATGTTCTGTCGAGTATTGTGGATATTCAAGTCATACATTGATATATTTGCCAACCTCAAGCTGATTATTCAAGTCAATAGTGAAACACTATATTCATATATCTCATCCTATAACTCATCTAGGTTTATTTCTAAGAATTACACAACATTCTCAAAAATTTCTTTAAAATAATCAATTAAAGTTGCATTATGTCGAGTATAATTATTTTCATTTAGTGTCTCGTGGACCATATGAACTTATCCATCTCATTCTTATATTTAATTACACAATTACAACTCAAATCCATCACAAGAAGTGGCCTAGAACTCGTGTAAATGAAGTATACACATGAAAATCAATGATGCAATCTCAGACAGAATTTCCAGAAGTCTAACATGAATTTTGAAACATCAAAACTAATTTTAGAAAAATCAAAATCAAGCACACTATACCATTTTGGAAAGTTATATATGTCTACTTTATGGTAAAAATAATTCTAGGCCACAACAGAGACTGTTAACCACTAGAAATTGATGGAATAATACCAAAGGTCTCCTATCACTACTAGTACTATCCTCCAACTTCAAAAATTCATATCTCCCTGCTCAGAGGTCCAATTGGAGTGATCTCAATGGCCATGGAAATATTATTATGTCTATTTTTTTCTTCTAAAATTTCATAAGCATTGGATATAATTTGGTCCTCAAATGATGCAGCCCAAGCAACTAACCATATGAATAGTATCTGTATCAGTTTAGTAGAAAAAAGTCAACTTTGAAAAATCATAATTAATTCCACAAAGCTCCAAATAATCTATTCTTTATCTTTCCAAAAAGCTATAGATGAGACCTATATTCATGCCAAATTTCATGAGCAAAATCGTTAATTTGGTTAGATTTTAATATTAGGTTACAAAATGGTCACTTTTATACCTCATATGGGGTCCAAATGGTCCATAATTGCTTCTATGACAACCATGGCCACTTGAGTACGTGGAAAAGCACTAAAATGGTCTACTAAACATGTATCAAAGGTGCATAAACCTAAAAATTAAAAACTCACTCTCTCATCCTAAGCCATGCACAAGGATGCATACACTTTAAGTTGCCATTCACTACCAAAAATTTACATTACCATTAATTTGGCACCAAAACTCATACATACATCAAATATTTGGGTGATTAAATATGTTTAAATGATCATAAAAAAAATTTCATCATAGTATTACATCATATGACATTCACATGGCTACAAAAGAAGCAAAACTAGGCACATTGTTGTCAATTTTTCATCTCCCAACTTGGTGGCTTCTATTACCTTGTTTATTTGGTCTACCTACCATATTAAGACATTAAAGAGGAGGGAATGAGATTCAAAAAATCTTAATAGCTCAGCTTTCTTTCAATCACATATATAGAATGCAAACCAAGTCTAGAAATGTATGCATGCATATTATGGAACAAGTAATCATTCAAGAAGCATTCTTAGCATTTTAAAAGTCATACAAAGCATACATAGATTAGCCTCACCCATTCTCTTCATGGATTTTGGACTTGTCTCACCCTTTTTCTTAAAGGCTTTAAGCTAAGCCTTACTCTTGGGAGACTTTAAACTTGGTCTTAACTATTTTTTAGGGTTCTTGGCTCATCCCCATTATGGTTAGAGGGTTCTTAGCTTCACCACACTCAAGCAAACCAAAGCGAAGTCACAAGATATCATTCGAAAATATAATGCAACATCATGGTACCATGGCATCTAGATACATGCCAAGACATTTTCTTATGGCTTAAAACATACATACACACATTCAAAGACAAGCCAACATTTATCCATATATGAGAGAAAGTAGAAAGAGTTACCTTTGTCACACAAGCATACTTCCCTTCTTAGAGATGCACTCCCTTCCTCAACCACACACTTACAATGATGTGAGGTTTGTTTCCTTTGGCCTAAACATAAAATATGGAAGCCAATTAAGCTCTTAAAATTACTCTTATGGCTACACATCTTCTTTAAACATTAACTTGGTCTAATTGCTCTTTTATGGTTCCAATATGCACCTAATGAAGCAACATCCATAATTATAGTTCTTAGCTCCATTCGTTCCTTTCATTTATGACTCTTGGCCCCATTTAAATTTCTTGGAGTTATCACACAATTAAAACAAGGAGTCTAACTAGGTGTTTCTTCTTTAGGCCATAATATGAAACCTATGATATCATCTCACTTTCTATGTCTTCTAAAATTTTTCCAAGGCTTCCTCTTATCCTTTTCCATTATATATGACTCAAAAATAAGGTTGGAACAAATTAAAGTTACCCCTAGGTGTCTCAACTACTCTAGGTCAAGGCATAGCTTATTTGGCACTCTTAGAATTTCTTTACTTTCTTTAATGGAGAAGCATGTGGGGAGGTTCTTAGGGATCTCAAAAGTTCATTCAAACATTCATTTAGGCCTAGAAATCTTTGTATCAAATCAGAATTTCAAGGGAACCTATGAAACCTTAAACTTTTCTATCTTGAAATCTAATGGCTAGTTTGTTATTTTCCTTGCATATTTTTATTCTCATCCCTCATTTTCCTAAGATTCATCCTTGGTTTAACTAGAAACTCTACCCTTTAGGTTTGGTCTTACATAAGGCAAAATGGAAGGAAAGAGGAATAGGAAGATTCAAGTTTAGAAAGTAGGAATTTACCTTGGATTCTTGCTTTCTTTGGCTTGTTCTTCACTTGGTTGGCCTTCTCCCATGAATTTTGAAATTTATACCTCTGTTTTGCCCTCAATATAGACCCAAAAACATCATCAAACCCATGAAAACAAAGGAGAGGAGAAGGAGTAACAACTTGCTAAAGAAAAAGCTTAAATTTCCATTAAATTTCTTACATTTTCTTGGCTTTTTCTCCCTTTAAAATCTCTTCTCTTTCTATGCCTAAGTCTCTTGAGTCTTCCCTGGTTTTTTGGTAGAATAGGTCATGGAAATGATGAGGAGAAGAAATATGAAACTTAAAGAGGTTTCAAGAAGCTTTCACTTTCTAAAAAATTTTAATTTTGTCATTTCGTCTTCGTATTTTTGTTTTAGCTTCATTTTAGCTCCTTTTTTAGAACCATCTTTTTCATCATAAAATTTAGATTCTCAATCTTATAAAATACCTTTGGAATCACTTAAATTGGAGCTAAAACCTTCTCGAACAAAAGGGTCAAAGTTCAGGTCAATCGATATTAAACAATATATATCATAAGGGTTTTAATTGTCCTAGGGCTTCCCATAATTTTCAGGGCCTCTGAGAACCCAGTAGAACTTAAATTTTCCATTTAAAAAACCCTCATGTAAAAATTCTAAAATTTTCCTAAAATTATGAAAATGTCATTACATTTCGTAACTCTTTCGTTACATTATATCTGGCTATTCTAGCCTTTATTTCAAGGCACCTTTAGCTTCCTAAATTTATTATTTAAGGTTTAGAATATTGTTCTAATTTTATTGGACCTCAAATCACTCTATTTGAGGGACTTTCCTTTGTATCTAGTGAATTTCATATATTTACAGAAGAACTGTACATTACGTTTTTCACGTTTTCTCATACTTTTGAAGAACCAGATATTACAAATAGGACATTCTAATATGGTAAACACAAAGATACATTGCTTATGACTATATCACAAGATGGTGATAAGAAGATCGTTCCCCTTGCATTTGCTATAGTAGAGGGAGAGATATGAGGAGCTTAGTCATACTTCCTTTACAATATTTGGACAAATGTCGTCAACAATAAAAAGTGGATTTGCTTGATATCAAATAGATATCCTTCAATTTTATTTGTCATTTTTGGTTCGAGGTTTGGGTGGTAGCCATTATAAGGGTATCCTTTTTTTTTATCTTTGTCATGTGGCTTGCAATCTACACAAAGCACATGGGACAAATTAGCAAAAAGAGAAATTCATAAATATTGGATTTGCATATGAACATCATGTTGTTGATGCAAAATTAGTTGAACTAAAAATTTTACATGGCCCTATCATAACATAGATAGCCGACATTCTGAAAGAGCAATGATCACGATCTTACAATGAAGAAGGTTGATGCTATGGTTACATAACAGTAACCCTAGCTAAGACAATGAATGTTGTCCTTAAAGTTGTAAGGAGTTTGCTCATAATTAGCCTTGTAAAAGCAACCATATATAGGTTAAACAAATACTTCATCAAGCGAGCCTAGCAAATGCATGCATAGCTAGTAGCTGGCCATGTATTTTGTAAGACTCTTAACAAGAACTTGGTCCTAATTGCACAGGCTGCCTGTTGTTTGTGCACTCAATAGAAGAGTGGTGTCACTCGAGGTTGAAGAGTCCTATGATGTCTAAAACCGTTAATTTGGTCAATGTTGTAAGGTTAGCTTGGTTGATCGCAAATATGATTGCAGTGGTTATCAAATTGAGAAATACCCATGTTAACATGTTATTGCAACTTGTGCCAATGTTAGCCTTGACCACTTGTAGTTTGTCAACCATGTTTTTTTATTAGAAATGATACATAATGCATATAGTAATGAGTTCCAATCTATTAGATGTGAGGTTCATTAATCATAGTTTAATTCCTGATCTATCAATGATTCAAGGAAAAGGTGCCTCTGTTTGATGAGCATACACAACAAGATGGATTGGAGATAATTGGGTCAATCTAACAAGTGTAAGTTATGTAGGAAAGTCAGTCATAATCATTCCACTTGTCCATAGTCACCTTATTGGTTAATAGTATGACCTTGCGTGTATTGAGTAAAGACATATATTTATTGTACCTTTATTATATTACTTGTAACTATGTTGATTGTGCCTCAATTGAATACAATGTATAAATTAGTTAAATTCGTTATGATAGATTTATATCTGAGTTTGATATGCTATTACATATGACAAAATAATGTTTGTTAAACTTGCTAAAATAATGAGTTGCATGAATATTATAGCAATGGCATGCCTAACACAAGTTATCCAGCTAAAGCCAGAGGATGACTCGCTTCTATGCTTCCTTACAAGGCATGTTTCACAGACTGTTTAGGCAAGAAAGGATCAACTACTCTAACCATGATGAGTCATGTATAGTGAACTTTTCCTCATTTTTTGTCTATTATTATGGACTATTTATGGTAGCCTGGTTTCTATCGGACAACATGACTAAGGTAATTTGAGTATAATCTTGCACTTATATCAACGATTGTAGAGAGATTGTGTTCTAAGACCTATACTTTTTACACCACTAAAGAAGAGTATATGATCACTCTAAAAGATGTTGCTATATGGTTAGGCCTACCCCCCATAAGGATCCTCGTCATTATTTGTATGAATTACATTTAAAGAGACATATATGGGTGATTGCTTGGAATAAGAAGATAAAATCTTTAGATAGAGTTGGTTGGTTAAGCACTTTAATCACTTAGCATATGATGTAGATAATAAAGGGGTGCAACAGTTTACACACCCATACATACTAAGATTGATTGGTATTTTTTTATAATAGATAAGTTTAGTCATAAGGTGTAATTGATGTACTTATTGCTATTGTGGGATTTTGAGCAGGCTGGCTAATATAATTACTAAACTGCATTATCAGCTTATTTGTATGGAGAACTTTGCAATACAACTAATCCTACAAAACAAGGCATAGGTAGAAGTTTTGTCACATCTAGCTTTTACTATCTTATTCATGTCAAATATGAAGTTTCAAGCAAGTTCCATATTCATCCATAAGCTTTTTAACATTAAAATTAGGTCATTTATGATTCATTTTGAGTTATAAGGGTCCAAAATCATTTCTTTAATTTCTATTAATTCATTTTCATCATAAATTTTTTTTTTACACTAATTATATGGTGCCTAACTCATGGAACACCCTTAAACACACTATAACCTGTGATGACTATGACACCTTAATCTCCTTTCACTACCTAGCCTCTCCATAGGCTCGGTTCCATATGATTTCCAAAGAGTCACTACTCTCCCGTGGCATTTACATGCTATGAACCGGGGTTTCATATACTCATCTTTCACCCCGTGAGTCCTGTGTACCCATCTCAAGCATCCTCAACTCAAACTCCACACATACGACTCATACATAGCATAAAACAACCCATAAGTCATGGGTATAGAGCCGAAAACTATAAAAATTACATTTTCTCACTTGGGCCCAAAAGTCATATTTTGGCTCTAACTTTAGAAAATCATAATTAATTGTAGAAAAATGGGAATGCAGCAAACTTTAGCTTTCTGGAAAGCTCTAAGTGTCAACTTTACACTAAAAATCATTCCCAATCACAAACACATCGTTTGGACCATGTTTGATCTCGAAAATGGGAGGAAGGTCCAGCTGTCACTGTTTCTGGTGCAGCTTGCTGTCATGATATTCGAAAATTCATAACTAAATCCACAAAAATCCAATCTGGGCACATTATACCAATTCGGAAAGATACGGATGTCTACTAGAGGAGAAAAATAAGTCCAGATCAGTTCAGTAGCTCCGGAACCCCGAAAACTGATGGAACAGTGATAGGGGTCAGATAAGCTCACTGATGCTGATACAGAACTTCAGTCGGTTCAATCTCTCTCTACAGACCTCCGATTTGGGTGATTCCAGTTCCTACAAGTCATTTTAGTTTTCTAGTTTATGAGTATAAAATTTCACCACATTCAGAATCCATTTGGTCTAAAAGTGCCACAGATTTCATTTCTGCCCTATGAAACAGTAACATGACCAAATCAACAAATTTTCCAAAATTCAACAATTCACCAAATATTCTCTCGTCCTCCGAATATTTCCCTCTTTAGCTTCGTAAGAAGCTTTCTACAAACTCTAGAGGCATGCCAAATTTTATGGCAAACGGAGCTCATCCGGTCATACTTTGACGTAGCTCACAAAAATACCGGTTTTGGCACCCCATAGGTCCAAAACGGGTCCAAATAGCCTCTCTCACATTCTCACTCCACATGGACAAGTTCAAAAGCATAAAACTAGTATATCTAACATGTTCATATGCTCCAAATCATCATACATTCAAATCTCACTATACTATGGCCAAATTTACACAATATCATTCATGCATCAAAGGGGTAAAAACCCACATTTCCATTACTTTGGCTAATAACAGAGTTCATACATCATCCTTTCATATTTCTACATGTGTTACAAACTTTACATCTCAAAAATAATGGGCACATTTTCATTTGGCACCACTTTACATCATATATACATCACAATATCAAAAAAATAATATCTCTAACTATGCATGCTCCTAGGCTCCTTGGTGGGTGCTCGGTTCTCCTTGAGCTCCACCTAGCATATTAGTGGGAGGGGAAAGGGGTGAGATTCGGAGAATCTCAGTAGCTCAAGCACTCAATCCAGCAAGCAATCAAGGCATATAACAAGTCAAAGCATGTGAATAAGCACTTAGCCATTCTCAATCAACCAACACACAATGTACATGCTATGGAATCACAACAATGCCAAAAATGAGCTCCAGGGACTTTTGGTCTAGCCTCACCCGAGTTTAAGGGACTTTTGGATGGCCTCACCTGAGTTTAAGGACTTTTGACTTGGCCTCACTCGTTGGAGACTTTTGGCCTTGTCTCACCTATCTCAAGGGACTTTCGGCTTCACCTCACCCATCTCATGGGACTTTCGGCACTACCTCACCCGAGCAATCTCACATTTCAACATACAAGTATATTGGCATTCAATGCATCAAAGCAATAACATATGGCATATTCCATACAACAAGCATATACATAATCATACAATGACTATCATACCCAAGAAAGCAACAAGAAAGAGTGAAAGAGAGAGCTACCTTTAGAGCCAAAGCCTTCACTAGCTTTTCCTTTCAATTTCTCTTCTCCCTCCTTAAGTTCACAATCACACCTTGTTGGAGGTGTTTCTCTTGAGCCTAGACACACAAAAGCATGCAATTACTCTCTTACCCTATAATCCTTCAGATCAAATTCTCCTATATACTATAACCTAGAGTTCTCTCTCTCTAGAATGCCATTAACCCCTTTATCTCTCTCAAGCTCCCATGGTAGTGGAAAACCACATTTTCAAAGAAAACACAATGATTCAAAAGCGTTTTCCACTTTCCCTCTTCTGACCCGTACCCAGAAATCGTCCATTTTTGCAAACAAAACCGTAGGAAAAGAGGGCAAAGGGAGGGGATCAGAAATCTGAAGAGAAATGGGAGAAGTGACCTTACCTTTCCCTTAATCTTCCTCCTTCTCTTGATCTCTCACACTCTCCTCGCCTCTTTTCTCTCTTTGGGTCGAAGCTTAGGGCAGATATGAGAGAAGAAATGAGTTTGGGCGTTTAATGAAGTCTGATTCTCGCTATTTACTCTCTTCCGGACCGACTCTCGCTACGGCGAAAACTAACCTTCGCTATAGCGAGCTCGTGTAATCTGGCTTCGCTATGGCGAGGTGTAACCTTCGCTACAGCGAGCTCGTGCCAGTTCCCTTCGCTATGGCGAGATTTACCACTCGCTATGGCAAAATCGCGTCAGTTCCAGACTTCACTCTCGCTATGGCGCCGCTACAGCGGGCAACTCCCTGGTTTTAGTATGGGCTGCTGCCAGCACTCGCTATAGCTAGAATCGCCTTCGCTATGGCGAACTAGCTCTCTCGCTGTAGCGAGACCGTTTCTCGCTATTGCGAGAGGACTTGGCAGATTCTGGATTCCGAAAATTTCCAGATTTCATTTCCTTTCTTTTCCTTTTTCTTTTCTTTTTCCCGGTCGTTACATTTCTACCCCTCTTAAAAGAAATTTCGTCCTCGAAATTTAAAAACTTACCTCAGGGAAATAATTCTGGATATTTCTGCCTCATCTCATCCGCCAATTCCCAAGTTGCTTCCTCAGATGTCAGACCTCTCCAAATCACTTTCACCAGAGGAATGCTCTTGCTTCTCAGCTGTTTCAGCTTAGCATCCACAATTCTCTCCGGTTTCACTACATAGGAAAGATCTTCCTGCAATTGCTCATGCTCATATTCTATGACATGTGAGGAATCTGGTAAATACTTTTTCAGTTAGGAGACATGAAAAACACTGTGTATTTGGGCTAGGTTAGGAGGCAAGGCTATTCGATAAGCCACGGGTCCAATTTTCTCAAGGATTTCAAACGGACCAATATACCTAGGACTGAGCTTCTTTACCCTCATTGACTGACCTACTCCCGTCATTGGAGATATTCGAATGAACACATGGTCTCCAACCTCAAACTCTAACGGCCTCCTACGCTTATCAGCATAGCTTTTCTGTCTACTCTGGGCGTGAGTAGCCTCTTTCTAATCAATTCTATCTGTCGGGTGGTCTGGTCCACAATCTCAGGTCCTATCATACTCCTCTCACCTAACTCAACCCAACACAGAGGGGATCTGCACTTTCTCCCATACAAAGCCTCATAAGGGGCCATCTGGATACTGGAATGGTAACTATTATTATAAGCAAACTCTGCTAACGGTAAATACACATCCTAGTTCCCCTTCATTTCTAGCACACATGCCCTCAACATATCTTCTAATGTCTGGATGGTCCTTTCAGTCTGACCATCTGTCTGGGGGTGATATGCAGTACTAAACCGTAATCTCGTCCCTAAGGCATGCTGTAATGACCTCCAAAAGTTCGATGTGAACCTGGGGTCTCTATCCGAAACTATGCTATTGGGCACTCCATGAAGTCGCACTACCTCTCTGATATACAACTGGGCCAATCTATCCAGTGTATAAGTAGCCTTAATAGCTAAAAAGTGTGCAGACTTCGTCAGTCTATCCACAACTACCCAAATAGCATCGTGTCCAGAGGATGTCCTGGGTGACCCCATGACGAAATCCATGGCTATACTATCCCACTTCCACTCAGGGATATCTAGAGGTTGCAACAACCCAGCCGGTTTCTGATGTTCAATCTTTATCCTCTGACACACTAGGTATCTAGCTACATAATCCGTCACATCACTTTTCATCCCTGGCCACCAGAAAATCTTTTTCACATCCTGATACATCTTGGTGGCACCTGGGTGGATAGTATACTTACTCTTATGCGCCTCTTCTAGAATGCTTTCTCTCAACTCATTCTGACTAGGCACACAGATTCTATCCCGATATACTATCATGCCATCCTCAGACAACTTGAAATCTGAGGTCTTACCTTGGGTGATCTCATTCCTGATCCGTTTTTGGAACTCATCCTCTCTTTGGGCATCTAAGATCTGGGTTCTCAAGATATTTTCAATTCGGGTTTCACTCAAACACAATCTACCCGATACCACCTGACAAGAGAGGTTCAACTCTCTGAACTCCTCTAGGAGCTCCTGCTCCCTAATCATCATATGGGCTACATGGATGGATTTTCTACTCAGGGCGTCTGCCACCACATTGGCCTTACCCGGATGATATTTCAACACATAATCATAATCTTTCAAGAATTCCATCCATCTCCTCTGTCTCATATTGAGTTCTCTCTGATCAAACAGGTATTTCAGACTCTTGTGGTCACTATAGATCTCTATAGTCGCACCATACAGATAGTGTCTCCAAATTTTAAGAGCAAACACTACGGCAGCTAACTCCAGGTCATGTGTGGGGTAATTCTCCTCATGAGGTCTCAACTGCCTCGAGGCATATGCCACTACTCTACCCTGCTGCATCAACACACATCCTAACCCTTTGCCCGAAGCATCACGATAAACCACAAATGGTTCACTAGGGTCAGGGATAATCAGCACAGGGGAAGTGGTCAAATAGAGTTTCAACTCCTGGAAACTCTTCTCACATCTCTCATCCCACACAAACGGTGTATCTTTCCTGGTTAGCCTCGTCAGTGGTAAGGCCATTCGAGAAAAGTCCTGTATAAATCATCTGTAATACCCTGCCAAACCTAGGAAACTCCTGACTTCGGTGATCGTTCTAGGTCTATCCCACTGTAACACTGCCTTAACTTTATGGGGATCCACCGCAACCCCATCCCGTGAGATCACATGACCTAAGAATCGCACCTCGGTCAGCCAAAACTCACATTTACTCAGTTTGGCATACAACTTTTTCTCTCTCAAGGTGTCTAGGACTAGTCTCAAATGCCTCTCGTACTCCTCAAAAGATCGGGAGTACACTAAAATATTATCAATAAAGACCACCACAAACTGATCTAGATATGGTCTGAATACCCTGTTCATATAATCCATGAACACTGCAGGCGCATTCGTCAACCCGAATGGCATCACAAGGAACTCATAGTGCCCATATCTCGTCCTGAAAGCCGTCTTAGAGACGTCTTCAGTTCTCACTCTCAATTGGTGGTAACCAGATCTAAGATCTATCTTAGAAAACACAGATGCCCCAGCCAACTGATCTAACAGATCATCAATTCTAGGGAGAGGATATTTATTCTTGATGGTAACTTTATTCAACTCTATGTAATCTATGCACAACCGCAAGCTACCATCTTTCTTTTTCACAAACAACACCGGAGCACCCCAAGGTGAAACACTAGGGCGGATAAACCCTTTCTCTAACAATTCCTCTACCTGCGCTTTCAACTCAGCAAGCTCGGCGGGAGCCATCCTATAAGGAGCTTTGGACACCGGTCCAGCACTAGGCACTATGTCTATAGGGAATTCTAATTCTCTCTCAGGAGGTAGGCCACTAAAATCAAACTCTCTAGGGAAAACCTCCGGGAATTCCCTGACAACTGGGATCTCCTCTATCCCTTCTTCTACCTCAACCCGAATAGAGAAAAAGACTAGAAACCCTTGACATCCACACTCCAAATATCTCTCAGCCTGGGCAGTAGTCATAAAGGATAACTCTGCTCCTACCCTAGGTATGGTCCCACAAACAGGTAAGGAAACGGTTCGGTGTTCACAATCAAGTATGGCATTATTTGCAGCTAACCAGTTCATACTAATAATCAAGTCAATTTCATGAAAAGGCATACAAACCAAATCAATAGTGGTATGACAGTGGTTAAATTGGACAGTGACATTTAAGCAAGTATGGGAAGTGACCACGTGGCCTCTAGTGGGTGTAATGACAGATAAGTCAAAGGGCAAGACACTAACAACCAGACCCAATTTTCTCACACAATCATAAGATATAAACGAGTGACTAGCACTCGAGTCAAACATAGCAACTATAGGAAAGCCATTCACTAAAAGCGTACCTCGGATCAAACTGGGAGATGCACTGGCTTCCTGCTGAGTAAGGGCGAACACTCGGCCCTGGGTCTGTGGTCTAGGAGGAGGCGCTGTCTCCATCTGAGGACAGTGTCTAGCAATGTGCCCCGGCTTCCCACACTTATAACATGTCACCGGAGACTGCTGGAAGGATGACTGACCCCGAGGAGGTGGCACACCTCGCTGCGGCCTTCTACTCCATGGCCCCTTGCCTCTTTTCTTGGTACTAGGGGTCAAACTAGAGCCCTCTTCTGGTTTCGGCCTTTTCAAATCCGGAACCCTCTTCTGACTAGCCGTCGTCACAGTAGGCATGATAATTTGCAAGTTCGTCTCAATCACCCTACTGACCTCCACCAGAGTATTAAACTTTCTGATCCGCTGTGGAGTGACTCTGTCGCTAATCAGGGGCCTCAAACCAGTCTCAAACTGCTCACATCTCCAGGGTTCATCATCATACCTCTGGAGGTAAGAGGAATACCGAGACAGCTCTATAAACTTGGCCACATACTGGTCCACAGTCATCTCATCAGTCTGTCTCAAACTCATGAACTCCATCTCTTTCTTCTTCCTCACTGAACTTGGGACATACTTCTCATAAAATTCAACTAAGAAAGTCTCCCAAGTGATCGGTATATTCTTGGTCTCCATTAGTGGTTTCGCACTCTCCCACCATCTATCAACCTCCTTTTCTAGCATGAAGGTGGCTAACTGGGCTTTCTGCTCAGTGGTAAAATTCATCACTGAGAAGATTTTCTTAAGCTGCATCACCCAAGCCTCCGCCTTATCCGCATCCAATTCCCCATCAAATGAGGGTGGATTGTTCTGCCTAAACTGCTTCAATACTTTCTGGATAGGCGTCTGGGTCTGTGGAGCAGCAGGCTCCTGGGGAGGTATAGGTGGAATGCTGGAGGTAGACGGTTGCGGTCCAGGGGCATCCCTTCTGGCTTCTTCTTGCCTAGCCAGGGTATTTTGCAGATGCATGATCATATCATGCTGCTGCTGGGCAATGTATCTCTGTTGCTCTAGCATCTCTTGGTGCTGGCCCATCATGGCCTCATACCGGTCTAATCTATCCATGATGGCCTACAGAGGAACCCTAGTCTCAGTAGGAACCTCTGGCTCATCTCTCTGAGCTCTGGGCAGTCTGCCCCTGCCTCTGCCTCTACCCCTGCCCCGTCTAGTCTCAACCATGTCTGAAAGAAATAGCAATCCTCAATTCACAATAATATCACAACACATATACATAAGGATGCTACAACTTCCATGACCATTCACACCAAACACAAGCAATTCACATACTTCAAGAGCCTAACATCGAGCAAAAGTGCCTGAACCTTTGCTCTGATACCAAAAATGTGACACCTTAATCTCCTTTCACTACCTAGCCTCTCCATAGGCTCGGTTCCATATGATTTCCAAAGAGTCACTACTCTCCCGTGGCATTTACATGCTATGAACCGGGGTTTCATATACTCATCTTTCACCCCGTGAGTCCTGTGTACCCATCTCAAGCATCCTCAACTCAAACTCCACACATACGACTCATACATAGCATAAAATAACCCATAAGTCACGGGTATAGAGCCGAAAACTATAAAAATTACATTTTCTCACTTGGGCCCAAAAGTCATATTTTGGCTCTAACTTTGGAAAATCATAATTAATTGTAGAAAAATGGGAATGCAGCAAACTTTAGCTTTCTCGAAAGCTCTAAGTGTCAACTTTACACTAAAAATCATTCCCAATCACAAACACATCGTTTGGACCATGTTTGACCTCGAAAATGGAAGGAAGGTCCAGCTGTCACTGTTTCTGGTGCAGCTTGCTGTCATGATTTTCGAAACTTCATAACTAAATCCACAAAAATCCAATCTGGGCACATTATACCAATTCGGAAAGATACGGATGTCTACTAGAGGAGAAAAATAAGTCCAGATCAGTTCAATAGTTCCTGCACCCCGAAAACCGATGGAACAGTGATAGGGGTCAGATAAGCTCACTGATGCTGATACAGAACTTCAGTCGGTTCAATCTCTCTCTACAGACCTCCGATTTGGGTGATTCCAGTTCCTACAAGTCACTTTAGTTTTCTAGTTTATGAGTATAAAATTTCACCACATTTGGAATCCATTTGGTCTAAAAGTGCCATAGATTTCATTTCTGCCCTATGAAACAATAACATGACCAAATCAACAATTTTTCCCAAATTCAACAATTCACCAAATATTCTCTCGTCCTCCGAATATTTCCCTCTTTAGCTTCGCAAAAAGCTTTCTACAAACTCTAGAGTCATGCCAAATTTCATGGCAAACGGAGCTCATCCGGTCATACTTTGACGGAGCTCACAAAAATACCGGTTTTGGCACCCCATAGGTCCAAAACGGGTCCAAATAGCCTCTCTCACATTCTCACTCCACATGGACAAGTTCAAAAGCATAAAACTAGTATATCTAACATGTCCATATGCTCCAAATCATCATACATTCAAATCTCACTATGCTATGGCCAAATTTACACAATATCATTCATGCATCAAAGGGGTAAAAACCCACATTTCCATTACTTTGGCTAATAACAGAGTTCATACATCATCCTTTCATATTTCTACATGTGTTACAAACTTTACATCTCAAAAATAGTGGGCACATTTTCATTTGGCACCACTTTACATCATATATACATCACAATATCAAAAAAGTAATATCTCTAACTATGCATGCTCCTAGGCTCCTTGGTGGGTGCTCGGTTCTCCTTGAGCTCCACCTAGCATATTAGTGGGAGGGGAAAGGGATGAGATTCGGAGAATCTCAGTAGCTCAAGCACTCAATCCAGCAAGCAATCAAGGCATATAACAAGTCAAAGCATGTGAATAAGCACTTAGCCATTCTCAATCAACCAACACACAATGTACATGCTATGGAATCACAACAATGCCAAAAATGAGCTCCAGGGACTTTTGGTCTAGCCTCACCCGAGTTTAAGGGACTTTTGGATGGCCTCACCCGAGTTTAAGGACTTTTGACTTGGCCTCACTCGTTGGAGACTTTTGGCCTTGTCTCACCTATCTCAAGGGACTTTCGGCTTCACCTCACCCATCTCATGGGACTTTCGGCACTACCTCACCCGAGCAATCTCACATTTCAACATACAAGTATATTGGCATTCAATGCATCAAAGCAATAACATATGGCATATTCCATACAACAAGCATATACATAATCATACAATGACTATCATACCCAAGAAAGCAACAAGAAAGAGTGAAAGAGAGAGCTACCTTTGGAGCCAAAGCCTTCACTAGCTTTTCCTTTCAATTTCTCCTCTCCCTCCTTAAGTTCACAATCACACCTTGTTGGAGGTGTTTCTCTTGAGCCTAGACACATAAAAGCATGCAATTACTCTCTTACCCTATAATCCTTCAGATCAAATTCTCCTATATACCATAACCTAGAGTTCTCTCTCTCTAGAATGCCATTAACCCCTTTCTCTCTCTCAAGCTCCCATGGTAGTGGAAAACCACATTTTCAAAGAAAACACAATGATTCAAAAGCGTTTTCCACTTTCCCTCTTCTGACCCGTACCCAGAAATCGTCCATTTTTGCAAACAAAACCGTAGGAAAAGAGGGCAAAGGGAGGGGATCAGAAATCTGAAGAGAAATGGGAGAAGTGACCTTACCTTTCCCTTAATCTTCCTCCTTCTCTTGATCTCTTACACTCTCCTCGCCTCTTTTCTCTCTTTGGGTCGAAGCTTAGGGCAGATATGAGAGAAGAAATGAGTTTGGGCGTTTAATGAAGTCTGATTCTCGCTATTTACTCTCTTCCGGACCGACTCTCGCTACGGCGAAAACTAACCTTCGCTATAGCGAGCTCGTGTAATCTGGCTTCGCTATGGCGAGGTGTAACCTTCGCTACGGCGAGCTCGTACCAGTTCCCTTCGCTATGGCGAGATTTACCACTCGCTATGGCGAAATCGCGTCAGTTCCAGACTTCACTCTCGCTATGGCGCCGCTACAGCGGGCAACTCCCTGGTTTTAGTATGGGCTGCTGCCAGCACTCGCTATAGCTAGAATCGCCTTCGCTATGGCGAACTAGCTCTCTCGCTGTAGCGAGACCGTTTCTCGCTATTGCGAGAGGACTTGGCAGATTCTGGATTCCGAAAATTTTCAGATTTCATTTCCTTTCTTTTCCCTTTTCTTTTCTTTTTCCCGGTCGTTACAATGACAGCTTTATCACAAAATTTGCACCAAATTGAAAAATTCATAACTTAGGGTATCCAATTCCAAATCATGCAAATTAGGTGTTTCTAGAAAGTTTAGGAGGTGAACTACATGTTGAAAAATTTTAGGCAAAATTGAGCTCATTGCCTAATCAACTGTAATGAAATAATAACACAAGTTAGAAAATAGGAGGCATATAGCATACTTAACTTTTAAAATTTCATATCTAGAGCTACATTACACCAAAGTAGATTCTCTTAGTGGCCATAGAAAGCTTGAGATGATACCTAAGTGTTGTAAAAATTTCAAGAGCATCTAAGCTTATTTGGCCTATGAAAGACATTGCATATTAGTGGTTGCTATAGTACTCTGATACAATTAGACCCTTAACTTCAAAAATTCATAACATACTTTATACAACTCCTTTTTAAGCAAATATGGTGGCCCTAGAAAGCTTATAATGTAAAATATATACTTGTCAAATTTCATGAATATTGGACTTCATTTGTGCTCTAAAGGATACGAAATTCCAAAGCTGTCTTATGTGCACAGTGATAAGACCTAATTGAAATTTTTGTCCAACTTTAAAAATTTGTAAAATATTTTATACAATTTCAAAAATTATGGTTTTTAACTTCAAAAAAATATTTAGGTGGGATCTAAATGCATGCCAAATCTTAGGCTCAAACTAGATCATTTAGGCCACTTTTGACATATTATTTATAGAAAAATTAAGACTATTTTAGGTACCAATTTAGACTATTTAGTATCCAATTAGTTTCCTTCCACTTTGAGCACATTTTTTTCATTGTAAATGGCTTTTCTAACCATTCCAAAATAGGTGGATCAAAATTTAACTTCCACTTTGAACACATTTTTTTCCATCCTAAATGGCTTTTCTAATCATTCCATATCATTCCAAAATAGGTAGATCAAAATTTAACCCCTTGACATACAACTATATACACATCTCTAGTAGCATCTACATAGTCATTTAATACCATAAAAATTATACATTGTGATAACTTGTTCTATATCCATATTCTCATACTTTTATATATGGTTCCATAATAAAACATGAAGTATTATCATCATATACATCATGAGTCCATCAAGGTACATATAAAGTGTCATATACATACATATACAATAATTTGGTATAAAATAGGATTCTAATACATAATTTCCTAATGTCTATTGCTTTTCATGGTCTTGTCCTTGACTTGGAAAACTTGAAATGGTTAGTAGGAGTATAGGGAGTGAGATTCAGGAGAATCTCAGTAGCTAATCTCAACTAATTTAATACATATAAGAATGTCATAAGTGTATGCCATACATGTGGTGTAAGAATGCAATGCCCATGCCTCATATGAATCAAATGCATCATAAAACATAAAAATTCACTCTTTTAATAGCCATGGTTTCATCATAAACTTGCTAGGCTCAACTTTACTCAAACCAGGGGTCAAGGAAGAGCTACTATGCTCAATTCTAAGCTTTAGGGGAGTTAGGAGCCGAAACATATGTCATTCTCATTCATATAGCTCAATATGAAAACTATGATAAAACATATATATTGAATGCATCAAGCAACAACAAATATAAGTATTAAAACTCATTCAAGCATTCAAATGTATGCAAGAGAAGGAGATAAAGCTACCTTGTGATTCTAGGAACTTGAATGTACCATAATCTCACTTATTGGCTTCCTTTTTTCCTTACTTTCTTTAGCTTGGCACTCACAAATGAGGAAGTTTGGATTACCTTGACCTATATATGACAATCACAAGGCAAATTAATCTCATAGACTCATTCTAGGCTTCATTATCTTTCTTGAATCTCTTTAGGACTCAATATGCTATATAAAGCTAGTTTTAGGTCCATTATAAAGCAACCTTTGGTTCTTGCTTTCTAAATCTCAAACTCTTACTTTCTACAAGTCTTATAACTTTTAAAAAACTTATTTGAACCATTACATACTTAGTTTAAGGGGTTTAAGACTAACTTACTTCATTAACCTCTTTTAGGCCTTAAAATTTTAACTTCCATTTTAAGGCTTCTAAATTCAATCCAACGCTTTCATAATTTTTTATTTATCACGTCTAAGTTTCTATATTAATTAGAACTTAAAGAAACATTCCCTAGGTGCTTCTTCTAGACTCGACCAAATTGATGCTCATAAT
Organism: Erythrophleum fordii; assembly: GCA_032878935.1. Classification (NCBI taxonomy): domain Eukaryota; kingdom Viridiplantae; phylum Streptophyta; class Magnoliopsida; order Fabales; family Fabaceae; genus Erythrophleum; species Erythrophleum fordii. The sequence goes on along the minus strand of JAVQMF010000054.1, from coordinate 19,999,496 downwards.
GATACAATTTTCTTGGGAATTTATTACATATTTTTGTTTCTTGGTTTCTCTAGAGTCTAAACATGATTAAATATGGTTTGAGTTATCCTCTTAAAGTTCCAAAACTCTCAAAGTACAATTAAAACCCTAACTTTTCTACTTTGTTTCCTAATTCTCCTTTCTTGAATCTAACTGCCTTGTTATCATCCAAAACATTCTTATTCTTTATGGGTCCTTGGGTGGTCAAATATGAGAAGGAGAGGAAAGGCAAAGAGAAGCCAACTTTGCACTTTGTTCTATACATCATCTTAAAGCTTTTCAAGAGAATAATTTGGTGCAAAGCTTGGTTTCCTTAAATTCTCTCCTTCTTCCACAAGTCTAGCCATGAAAGCCTTTTATTAGGAAACTAAAACCATAAGGAAAGAGGGCTTGAAAAGGAGAATCAACTTAGTGAAGAAAAATCATGAAAAAGTGCCAAAATCCATATCTTTTCTTAGTTTGTTTTCCTCCCACTTTCTTCTTCCTTTGGTGCAACTTGAGGCTCTGGTTTAGGGCAAGGGAATTTTGTTTTAGATGGTAGGAGATGTGCTGGCCTATTTTAAGAAAAAGGGAGATAAGTTATAACATTTTTCATAATTCTCATTTTGCCTTTCAACTTCACTTTTCTCGTTTTCACTTATTTTATCTCCTTTTTTAGAACTGTTTTTCTAATATGAAAATTTAGGTCCTTTAATTCATAAAATGCCTGTGGTTTTACCCAAATTATATTTAAAATCTTACTAAATTATCTAGTCAAAGGTTGGGCCAATTAACGGCCTAAATTGCATATTGGAGGAGTTTTAACTATTCTAAGGGTTTCTATAATTTTTAGGGCCTTTAAGAATTTTAAAAAACTCAAATTTCTCACTTAAAGCTAACTCCTTTGAGTTTTAAAAAAGTTATATGAATTATAAAGATGCCACTATATTTTTGGATAATTTTATTTAACTATCCTAGCTCTGGTTTTAGGATATCTTTAGCTTTGTATCTTCATTTCTAGATGTCTATATTATTATTATAATTTTATTTAGCCTCTGTTTTCTTGATTTTAGGGTCTTCCTTTTGTAACTCATCGATTTTAGTTCAATTTTACAAAGACTATGTGTTACAAGTTTGACCCTTCTCCACCTTTGCGCATGGGACAGATTACCAATATTAACACCTGAGAGACCATAACATCCAAATACCCAATCAGAAATATATCCAGTACTACTAGTTTTAAGTTTTAGGTAAGACAACTAACAATTTGTAGATAGTGCCGTTGGTTTAATCATTTGGTTTCAATCTAATATAATTTCTTCTCCTACTAATGTGTCGATGTGCTTCCTTGTAATCACATATGGAAGAATGTAGGAAAACCTCCCGATTTGTAGGACATGGCCTTGTAACAATATCAAATTCTATTGGACACAATGCAAGAAAATGAGGTATGATCACTTTACATAGACGAACTTATGGTAAATTGCCTCTTGACTATATAGTAGTTATTGTGACGCTTTGATGTGTTGTGCATAGATCATTTGGCAACTATATGAATAGACAGTGTTCATGATCTCATCTTATAATATTGCTTGGAAGGTTGAGACATCTAGTTGGCCTTGATGCTACTCATTTACTTTTATATCATAGAGTGATATCAACCAAATCAGGTGCTATGCCAGTTTGGTCGATAGTAGCTATTACGAAGGCATCCAATCAATTTGGGGGGCCTTATATAATTTGCAGTGATAAGAATCATCATTATGAATTGGCTAGAAAAGCGCCTGACATTTGTTGAGTATTGGAACTCATGGTAAAATAATCTATCTTAGGCATCCCTCGCTATAGCACGCATAAATCACACTTCTAATTATATGCAATAGAATTGGACATATATTCCATGGTGGATCCATCTGTGAATGGTGTCATTAGTTTTGCGATAAATTTTAAATACTTGTAGCCATTATTATTTTCCTTTACTTAGTATATGATATCTCATCATTTAACGTCGTATCTTCTTTTCTAGGCCAATATCGTTGATGACCTTTATAGGCTGAGCATTTATGATTCTCTGCCAATAGAGTATTGTGAGTTTTAAGAGAGAGTGAGTCAGGACCAAATTAGCATCTTACTTGTTCTCAGGGAACAATGCTTTACAATGGTCTCCTAACTTACTCCATCAACACTTGATTTACCATAGCAAAAAATTCTAGGGGGTAGGCCAGGTAAGCAACATAATGTTTATATATTAGCTTAGTTGCCATTATCACAGAAGATGAACCATTTTGCGATGGCACTAGTGCAACGACATCATCTATGCTAGCTAGAGGTTTTGCAACATAATAAGACATTCGCATAGTCTATCTATCTTCTTTTATGCTGATTTTGGAGGTGTAGGTCCCTCCTATTTTGTACCTTCATTGCCATTGTCACAATTTGGATCTCCATATTCTTCCCACTTTAGTTCATTCATGTTATTACTTGATGATCTGACTATCTTTAATGCTAAATACAGCATTTAGTTTTTTAAAACTGAGAAATCATCACATAAGGGTTTTCTTACTCCACAACAACCAATTCTTCCAACACATTCACCTATATTTGTTTTAAATACTCTACTGAGGGAGACCATAATACAAAAGGCAATGGGCTTGTTGTGGCACTAGAAGTCACTAGTTTTGATGTATATAATTAGATAAATTAATTTTTGCATATTGTACAAAATACAATTAATGATATTAGCTTAGTTAATTACAAATGTAACATTATATCTCTAAAAAGTATAATAGTATTAAACATTATTTTTAATTACATCTTCATATAATTTTTTTGATTTATTTTATCTTTATTTATCTCATACATCAATGGTTACTTCAATTGTTACTAAATTATTAATGATTATTATTACATTATTATCTAAATTATTAACTAATCATTACATATAATTACAAATAATTATATATAACTAATTAATAACTAACTAATAATTACGTTAATTATTACCTCTTTTTTGCTAAAAAAATTGTAACAAAAATTACTTGAAAGTTAGATCCATTTATCCCAATTTCTACACATGTATGAGATTTAGATGAATATTCTTTTTGTCGAATAGGATTTAAGATAAATTTATTGAAAGATTAGACTCAAATTGCCGGGAAATGGCCCTGTAAGTCTTCAGATCCCTATACGGCCCAAGGATGATGTTGAAACTGCTTTTATTATTTGCATGCGAGGCCTGATTAATGGAAAACACCAAGTCATTTTTCATGGACAGGTCAGATAAACGACCCGAGGTCCATAGACTTGAAACCCAGTGAACAAGAGTTGAATATGCTGCGTTATTTATAAAACATTTCAGGCCAGCCCAACTTCATCTCTTGCATCGGAAAGCCCCACGAAAACGTGTTGGACCATAACTTTAACTGGGACACAGTAAAAGGTCGGTACTTCACGGCTGGAAAAACTATTAAAGCCTCAGGACTCGTTTAGTGCGTGCCAAATAAATATAATATATTTATATAAATTGTATAATATCTCTTATATCTAAATTACAAAAATAATTTTCTATCCTGCGTATCAACCTTTTTTATTTCCTTCTTTTTCACACCATGCAGCCAATCATATCCTTATTCTCCAAAGCAACATCTTTCCTCACTGAAGTAGGTGCATGCAACGTGGGGAAGAAAATCTTCATCCAGTGATTGGAATCCCCCTCAATCTCCACCTTGTCCATCTCAACTTTCTCTGGAACCTGAAGCAGCGCTTTGTCAATCTCAACCTCTTCCACCTCCAAATCGGTTACAGGACACAAAGAAGGTGACTTAATAATTCCTCAGCATCAAACTCTCCCATGTAGTAAGCCATATCATCATCGGCCATCACTTCATCGTGCAACTCAGCCACCTCCAGTGGCTGTTCATGTCAGGGCAATGATGCCATAAGCTCATCCATTTCTAAATCTTCATTCGATGTATGAGCGCCGAGACCTTCTTTACCCTCGTGCCTCGGAGAATTATGCAGACCTAGGATACGAATATGCTCATTATCGTAATGTTCTTGCTGCACCTCCATGGAACCCTCGGGTATTGGGTTTTCAGCTTCCTCTGAGTGGGATTCAGTTGCTTCACCTGAGGAGTTAGAAGCTGCAGACTCATCCGACACTGCTATATAACCCAATGGATGCTGATAAGAACCTTCCGGATCCGAAACAGAAAACGGAGAGTAATCTGGAATACAATAATACTCTCCCCTAGAAGACTTCTCCAACAAACCTTGGTTGTCTTCGTCAGCTGTGCTTTCTTGTAAAAAGCGATACTGAACCCAGAGACAAAAGGAAATCGGAAATCTTTGACAAACCTCACACCGTAACGCTGAAAAATTCTATCTTTAGTAACTGGACAGCTTGTTTGACTACATGAATATCCAATCACATTGCTGGTCAATATGTCCTATTCCCCCATACTGATAGCATATTCTGAACACAAGTTCGTATCTACAATGCACCCATACTCGTCTGCCATATTCCAACATAACTCTGAAAGCCATTAACGAGGTTAAAGAAGGATCGATCATAACTCTTAATCTTATGAACCTGATGGTATGGGTTGGTCCCTCCATCGCGCATCGAATTCTTTGAAGTCTGCCAACATGTTGCCAAGAATTTCAGCCACTCCTTCATTAAAGTACTCAAGACGAATGCCCCATATTTGCACCCAAATGGGAATATGTGAGACTCGTAATTTAGAAAAAACTATAGTAGGCTTCCATTACTCCATAACCGTCAACGAATTCTCTATCGCCTATGGTCCGTTTCTAAGTACATATCTCTGGTCTTCAAGATCCTCAAGCCGCATCATGTATATATTGCGATCTCCGCCTATCACAGTGATCTGACCCAGAAGCTACTAAGCCGCAGTAAGGATACGTTGCATGATATGTACCTGTATTTCTTTAGTATCCATGAGAAATCCCAGCAAGCAGTTACCCCAATATTGCCTAGCTGAGCTAAGAATGGAGCTATCAAACTGGATGAAAGGTTCCTGTTTCGGCAATTGAAAACCAGAGGATCTACCATCGTTTCTACCCCAATACCAAAACCAGAACCTCATGTTTCGAACCCAGTACCACTGCTTTCGAACCAGGCATACCCTCTTGCAAACCAATGTCGACGATAAATGATGTTTAGCAACCAACTACTCGCTTTTTTGCACCCCAGACACAGGTAAGCAAAGCCCACAGCCAACTAAACACTAGCGATAAACGTTATAGCCACGGCAGCAAGAAGAACAATTTCTAAAACCTGAACTAACCTTTTTATCATATATTGATGTAGATGATAACTAGGGATGAATCCATTAAAAAACAAAGCTTCGAACTATAGGAAGGAAACTCCATGGAGAACAGCTCCTATTCCAGTGAGAAGAAGCACACTCTCGCTCCGAAGCTGGGCTCCCCAAGAAGCTTATTTCCTAAAGTTTGTTATTTGACCTAAGGGAATTTCTATCTTGACCGACCAAGCATAGATGGTAAATTGGTACTTCAATTTCCTACAAGTAACCTAGTGGAGTTCGGCCAAACGAATGGGATGTGAATGGGTAGTTTTCTTGATTTATTTAATATACTATTAATCAAAATGGCTTCCAAGAGTGATCTAGATGGAGAAAATGGATTTTGCACAATTGACTTAATTTATTTTATATATACTAAAACTAATACTTATGATATAAATATATCTCACATAATTGAATTCTATCTCCTATTTTCCTTTTCTTGGCCATATTAAAAATTTTCCTAATTTAATTAAAATTAGACTAGCGTAAAACTTGATTTAAATACTAGAACTTCTATCTCTTGATTTTTCTTTATTCCTTTGACTTTATGGGTTTATTTCTCATCTTCCTAATTGTTGCCAATAATCTAGGTTCAAGAAATTTGGGTTATGACATCATGGATAGAATAAAATGTTCCTTTGATCTTTTTTTTTTTTTTGGTTGAACAAATGGTGCTAAAAGCCCAAAGAGAAGAAAATAGCCAAATAATCAGACAATGGAAACTATTTCTTCTCTATCCTTTTGAAATAAAACTGTTAGCTCAGATGGAGAGGACTGTGAATCTCCATATATCCCATGTCATGCCTAAGACTACAGAAAGCTATCTAGTCTGCACATGCATTGCCTTTGCAAAACACATGATAAACTTTCACCTGCCAATCTAGTGATAGCCATTATTTGATACGCTTATCAATATGATTTATTCTCATCAAACCTTCATTATCTTCCTTAGTGGCGTTAATGGTGTGAGTGTGAGTGTGTTGGTGTGTTTATGTGTTTTTACACTTGTTGAGTAATTGTTAGACTCGTAGATACACAAATAATTTATTATATTATATTAATTAATTAAATTAACAAGTCTTGCTTTGGCAAGTATACCAGTTATTCCAAATAATATAATATCTTGACCTAGTTTCTAGGAACTAATAAGAGAAAGGATTATGCATACAACTTAAAAATACAAAAATATCAAATAAATCCTAGTTTTAAATATATATTGAAATGTAGAGCTCATTCTTGACAATATGCTGATTATGGTAGGCTAATTCTTATTACTAACTCTTTCTTGAGCTAATAATCCTACAATATTTTAACTCATCGTTCCATACTGAGATTGGCTAGAACATGGACATTAAAATCAATGAATTAGTAGGCTAATTGGTATGTATAGCTTGTACTACATTGAATCCTATTCTAATTGTCGAGGCCTCAATTAAGCCTTAAGTGCAAGCTAAATTGTAGTTGCATTATATGTAAACTAGTGATTGTCAACCAGTACTACTATGTCAACAATCTCTAATCTCTACCTAGTAGATTTCTAAGTTTTTTCCCTTGATTAATTAACTCTTAAATTCATTTCCATGACATTTAAAAGCCAATTGATGGATTAGGTGCCAAAAAATATGAAATTAGAGCATTTGAAATATATAACTACACCATAAACCATACATTGATCTAAAGGAAATTATTACCACAAGAAATTGATTAGCATAAAACATAATTTAATTGGTTAAAGTAATCAAGAACATCAAAAGACTAATAAAAATCTAAAGGAAGTTGGATTAGATCAAAATAGAATAAGATATATGTCGTTACAAGGAAAATTTACCAAAGAAATCTTAAGATATACCTCTTAAGATAATCATAATCCAAGCTCTTTGCTTGGAAATGCTCTTAAATACAAGGAAACTATGGTAAATCTACTCTAGAAAATGTACAAAGTGATAAAAGAGAGAAAGGTACTGTGTTTTCTGAATTTGAATTGCTCGTCGTGACAAGTAAGAGGTGTGAAGTTTTTGAAAATATTTGCACTCTAGCCCCTGAGCTCCTCATAATCTCCTCCAAAAGTGAAAAACTTATTTATTTACATTTGGGTCCCTACAGAAAAAACACAAAATATAAACATTTGAGCCATAAAATCAAAATGAAAAAAATATTTATAAGAATATACTATAGGTTTCCATGAAAAATATAAATTGTCATAAAAACCTATTCATAAGTAAAAGTTAATTTCCAAAATTATTTCAATATAATTCTATTTTAAAGGCTTTTTGCAAATAAACTCTAAATTGCATCAAAATAATCAATATTGAAAATTTATATCAAACTAGGTGCAAAAAATAAAAATAATTGAAAAACCTTTTATAGGTTCCTTAAAATACTACTAAAAATTGATTTTTTTTTTTTTCAGGATTTATCAATCAATAATATGTAATGAATCACTTTCAACTTCAACTCTTGAAACCATGTCTCTGCCTGACAAGTCCTAAGCCATCCAACAACCCCTAAGGTTCTGTAGTTAAGCTATCACAAATCTCCAAGTTGTGACTAAAACCCATTATATTTGTGAACCAAACCCCTACAACATGCTAATCTAGGATGTCCTTTCACAACACCATCAAATTAAGCTTCACTTGTCTATACCTACGTTATCTACATTAGTGTAATCAAAATCAGACTGGACTAACAAGTTAGACAAAAAAAACCAATAAACCGGTCACTAATCTGGTTTAGTTGATGCATAAAACTAGTCAATTAAAAAATTAGTCAAAAACCGACCAAATCGATAAAACCAGGGTGGTTAAATGGGTTAAGAAGTTTTGTATTTTTTGCAAGGAAAAATGAGATAAAAGAACCAAAGAACTACTAGAAAAAGATGATATATGAAAAGAAAAAAGAGAAGGAAAAGAAATCAAACTATAATAACATCAAGCCATCTTTATGCAAAGAACAAGACAAGCAAGAGGAACAAGATTTAAGAATGCAAATGCCTAAGAAGAACAACGCTCGGACTGATCTCTTCATCACCATGACCATCCTTCTTCTTCCTTTCTAACAAGAACTTGAGTGGTGGGCAACCGGCTAGCTAACCACACCCAACGAGTGAGCACCTACGAGAGATGGCTTGTGGGTTAGTCTGAAGTGCTTGGATTGCATGAAAAAGAGCTGAGCAAAGTTTCCCATATGCTTCCTTTTTGACATTTCCATCTTTTAAGGGTGTGGAGGATAGCTGTATATATAAAAGAAATTTAGGAAATAAATAAAAGCTAAACAAGAAAAAAAGAAGTGAAAGATGTGATGCACAGGCCCTGCAAGAAAAGTATCATGATTGATTAATACTACTACTTAAATAATGGGAGATAAAGACAATTTTCTAAGTATAATATTATACTATTATTCTTACTTGCTAAATATATAAAATACATATTTTTTTACAATAAATTTAAATTTTTTTATGCTACAAAATAAAAATAATTACAGATATTTTTATTAATGAGGGAGAATTTTTATAAATTGTGAACATTTTATCATAGATATTTATTGGTTTTAATTTTTATAAATAATGAAATATTTAAAATTTATTAATATTTATTTATTATTATTATGTATGATATTATATTTATAATATATTAAATTACAAAAATTATATATTTAATTATGACTTGTTTAACCATGATTCAACAACTGTTGAACCAATAAACCATAGACAAGTATTTTTACCCCTTCAATAACTAATCTAATTTTAAAAACATTGGTCTCTATCGACAATTATCCCTATTCATCCCTATTGGTTTTAGGATATCATCCCCTCCTCCCTACCAAAAGTTGTTCATCTCATGAGTTAATCAAAACACATATGTAATCAATCCTGAGGAATAAAAAATTTCTTCTTTTCCATAAACACCAACAAGGGACGACAAACACCTATAGCCATGACCTGTCTCCCAAATGTCTTATATTCTTCCTCATATTATTAGCCACCTAATCCTTCATATGAAAATAGAAATATAATGTTCTATCTTTTGGCTTAATAAAAAGTCTCTAAATAGCACTAGTTTCATGACAATCACATATGACATAAAGGCACATTTCTTTATTTCTCTTGCGGCAACCACAATATCCTAATCCTGCAAATCACTTCCTCCTAATAAAGTGGGTGAGAAGTCTATTATGAAAGGCAGGCCATATAAAAACTTTAATTGTAAGACCTTACACAAAATTAAGCTAAACATAATAGATTTAATTAATAACACTAAACTAAAACCTTCTCTTGAGCTCAAATATTAAATACAGAAAACATGAATTGATTCACACCTTTGAACTTGCTAATTTATTATATGTAGGGAATAGTTAGCTATAGCCCACAACCTATAAGTAACTAAACATAAATTAGGCACAATTGCTCTAACTTGCACTAGGGCACACAAGGAAGGATTAAAACCTTAAGAAAGCTTAACCAAGTCTTAACATAAGGAACCAAGGGAGAAAAATCGAGGAATAAAACACAAAATACACACTTTCCTTTCTAGGAAAGAGTGCACGGTCATGTGCCTCCATACTACCTAGCCATGCACCACTTTGTGCAAGCCATGTAGGACAACATGGGCAAGCCATGTCCCTTGCTGCCGAGCCATCTTGGAGAAGGGCTCCTATACAACCCATCTATATTGCATAGGGGCCTATGTAGACTGTATAAAACACCAAAACCTTTAAAAATTTTGCTCAACTTGGGTTGACTAGTTAAAGATCTCTTCCTACTTTAAAGTCCTCCAAATTTAGTATGCATGAGCATCTATATAAGGTCTAATGACATGCTAAAGCTCATACCAAAGTTAAACCATTTGCCCTTGTAATGCGCACATTCTCAAAATGGCTTGATTTTGCTCTTAATGTCAAATATGACACTTCAAGGACTTTTTAAATTAATCAAACCTTACCAAAACCAATCAAACCTTTTCAAACATATTTCAAATGGCTAAAATGTCCCAAAACAAATATAACCATGGGTTAGGTCTTACTATATCAAAATATGACTTGTTAACTTCTTAAGTCATCTAGGCTATCCCACATACTCAAACCATAATCCATCCCTAAAAAACATAATCAAATCAACAACAATTCATCTAGGAATGTCCACATATTATGACAAGTTATAATTCCATGATAATCATATCTAGAATTAAGAGGGGCTAAGATAACATTGCCAAATGTAACTTTACATTTCATTTCACATATAAACCATATTTACACAAAAGAATCTATATATAGAAGAATCAAAAGAGCATCTATGTTGAACATCATCCCACTTGTATAAACCATAAAGAGTCTTACACTTGGCATGACATGATGTAGCATGGTGTACTATGCAAAACTAGATATTTACACAAGATTCCAGCATTTACAACTATACATATTCAAAAGACAAAATACCAAAGCATATGTATTCCACTAAAATACTATAGTCAATCTTCTGCTAACCTCTTCTTGCCATTATTATATCCTTTACCTAAAAAGTATAAACCTTAAATATTGTGAGATATAAAATATTAGTAACTAATATAAAATTCCATTCATATAGATAAAGTAATTAATTTGGATGCTTTAAATATGAAAATCATAGAGTATGTTATGAAAACATAATTTAAAAGAGCAAACTTGACTATAACTCAACTATTATCCTATACTAATAATCACATATTAACTTAGTCATTAGCCAATTAGTCGGGAGGATCACATTCATGGCAAATACTTCTTGTAACTAAGCACTATTCAAGGCTCCAAAAGTAGTCAGAACATGATTCATAGTTCATGATTGCCCCTAAGCACCATTCACAATTCCATTTACTAGGACATGATTCACGATCTACAATAATCAACAAGGAAAAGTCGTCAAATGAACACACACACACACGCACACATGTACAAGAAATCAATATGATTTCACTACAAATGTAAGTAGAATTAAACACTAGTCACTTTATGAAGATGCTCTCCACTCCCTAATAGTTATCGATACACCTCAAATGGGTAACCCAAGCTTAAAATATTCATATACAATTAATGAAATTTTGTTAATACATGGGAATTCATATATCTAACCAATCAAATCCTACTAAGTCAAGCAACTCATTTTATTAAGCTTCCTAATGTCACAAATCCTCAAATTTGACATAAGTTTTTCCAAATGGGTCTCCTAATTTTTAGACATAAGAAGAAGCCAAACACTAACTCAAGCTTCAATAATTAATTTTGGGAGAAAAACAACCACAAATAGAGGGGAAATTCTTATTAAAATCATGGCTTCACTTGATTTTCATCTTCTTCACCCAAAACACCCCAAAAGTTTTCAAATCTCTAACTTAATTTTGCAAACAGTAACAAAATCATAAACCAATCAGACCAAAATGAAGAGAAAAAGGAGTAGATGAAGTTTCTTGAAACTTACTTGACCTAAATCCTTTTCTTACCTCCTTTAGCAAATGTTGAAAAAGCCTGAGTGTTTTCCTCTCTCTCTCTCTCTCTCTCTCTCTCTCTCTCTCTCTCTCTCTCTCTCTTTCTCTCCCTCTCTCTCTCTCTCATTTGTTGTGTTCATGTGTGAAGTTGGAAAAGAGAAAATAAGATGATGCCAAGTTAGCTTTTAGGCTTAAGTGCCATGTTTTTAGGCTAGCTTCTAGTGGGCTCGAGTGTTTCATTTGATTTGGGCCATGGGTGTTAAGTTTTAGGTCCAAAATTAAAAGAAATAGAGAGTTCATGTTTAAAATCATTTCCAACTCAATTTAATTCAATCATAAGGATAAATGTTCTCTAGTTAATTTTCTTAATGCAATTTACTAAATTTTCTAAATAAATTAATTAAATCTCTAATTTAAAGTATTTTCTCTATAATTTCATAATAATCCCCATTTGCTTTATAATCTTGATTAAATAATTAGTGGATGTTACATTAACCCTTTATAGAACTTCAAGTTTCTAAATGCAACCTCGAGTTTTGTCCATGTCATTGGAGTTAAAAGCTCCTAACAAGTCATAAGCACTCTTAATTGTAAACTTATTGATAGGACCCAGACCCTATATCAATATGTCTGCACCATCATCATCAAGAGGAGGAAGAAACATAAGGATTATTTTTTTTTTCAAAATGTTTCTTGAAAAATAGTCTTCAAACCTTGATAAATTCCAATTTTTTACTTACCCCTCCCATGTCCTTGGCTCTAACTTTAATATCACTATTAGGCCACATATTCTTCAACTAGTTAATCAAAGGGCCTTCATCTCTTATCCATGCATCTAACTAGAACCTCACATCTTTGCCATTATAGATCTCCTACATCAAGGGGTTGTTTGCTTCATGGTAATGCGAAGGCATTCCGTTTACACAACTTGTGTAATATCTATTATACTCTTGTGGGCTAAATCTTGGACATGTCTTTCCATATCTTAGAGTTTGTTTGTTTAACAAAGTATTCATGAAGCAAATTAGCAACCTGTCATACTTGCCTTACAACACCTGCACCTACAAGTCGTCGGATTTAATAATCACTCCTTATACCAATTTCATGAGCAAGGCTTCATTCATCAAGTTCAAGGATCTTACCCTAGCTTTGCCAATCGTTTTTGGCTTACACAAGGTCTTCCATGAAAGTGCTTACCACTTTTGGCCTTTAATAAAGTCCTTTTAAATAAAAGCCCTCTCAGCCTTCTTTATCACTTTAATGGCATCCCTTGGGAATTTTCATACTGCACAGGACTTTATTTGATTATAAATTAAGGTTAATTTACCTACAAGGCATTTTTTGATCACTAAGTTTATTTTTTACTTTCTCAACCAGAAACTTGAATTTGTTTTTAAAGAATGGACTTTTTTGTCTTTTAATGTTGCATTATGTTTCATTTCATCTCTTCAATTTATTAGTTTAAATTTCATCTGTTAATAATTTAAACTTCATTAAGATTTTCTTCTTTCTTCACTTTGTGAAAAACTTTACTAGCCAATTTAACATGGCATTTGTAACACCATAATATATTAACGCTATCTAGCCTCCCTCTGGGCTCGGTTCTATATGATTTCCAAAGAACCAATACAACCCGTGGCATTTTCATACTATAAAACGGGATTTCAAATACTCATCTTTTGCCCCATGGGTCCTGTGAACCCATCATTCACATTCTCTACCCATACTCCATGTATACGACTCATATATATCATAAAACAAGCCATAAACCACGGATATGAAGCCAAAAACCAAGAAAAATACAATTTCTCACATGGACCTAAAAGTCAGATTTTTGGCTCTAACTTTGAAAAATCATAACTAATTAGAGAAAAATGGGAATCTAGCAAAACATAGCTTTTTAGAAAGCTCTAAGTGTTAACTTTATAGTAAAAATACTTCCCAACCACACTCTCAGCATTTGGACCATGTTTGACACCGAAAATGGGACAGAGGTCTGGCTGTCCCTGTTTTTGGCGCAGCTTATTGTCATGAACTTCGAAAATTCATAACTAAATCCAAAAAAATCCAATCTAGGAAAACTATACCAATTTAGAAATCTACAGATGTCTACTAGAGGATAAAAATAATTTCAGATCATTTCAATAGCCCTTAGACCTCGAAAACTGATGGAATAGTAACGGAGGTCAGGTGGCTCCCCTGATACTGATACAGAATTTTAGACGGTTCATTCTCTCTCTACAGACCTCTGATTGAGGGGGTTCTAGTTCTTATAAGTTACTATAGGTGTCTAGTTTATGCATATAAAATTTTATGACATTTGGACTCCATTTGGTCTATGAATGACATAGATTTCTGTTTGGGCTAATGATAGAGCACCATGACCAAACCATGAAATTTTTCCCAATTTCAACAATTCACCAAATATTTTCTAGGCCTCCAAATATTACCCACTTTAGCTTCCCAAGAAGATCTCTACAAACTCTAGAGGTATGCAAAATTTCATAGCAAGAAGAGCTCGTTTGGTCATACTTTGACTGAGCTCACAAAATTGACAGTTTTGGCATCCAAAATGGTCAAAGTGAGTCCAAATGGTCTCCCACATGTTCTCACACCTCATGGACAAGTTTGAACGCATAAAAATAGTCTATATAACATGTCCAAGTGGTCCAAATCATCATACATTTCAAACTCACTATGCCATTGGCTAAAATACACTATCACATGCAAGCCACAAAAAGGGCAAAACCCACATTTGCATTACTTTGGCTATCTACATAGTTTATACATCATGTTTCCTTACATTTACACTTGCTACAACATTTACATCTCAAAAATAGAAGGTGCATATTCATTTTTAGCACCTCTTTACATCAAAATAGTCAAAACAAACTAAAATTCATCTAACATTCTCCTAGGCTCCTTGGTGTGCACTTGATTCTCCTTGAGCTCCACCTAGCATGTTAAGTTGGGAGGGGAAGGGGTGAGATTCATGGAATCTCAGTAGCTCATGCACTCATTCAAGGAAGCAATCAAGGCATATAACAAGTCAAAGCATGTAAATAAGCTTCTAACCATTCACAATCATACAATACATGTTGTACATGCCAAAGAGATCACAACAATGTCATAAGTAAGCTCTAGGGACTTTTGGTCCAGCCTCACCCAAGTTTAGGGACTTTTGGATGGCCTCACCCGAGTTTAGGGACTTTTGACTTGGCCTCACTCGGTTATGAGACTTTTGGCCTTGTCTCACCCATCTCAAGGGACTTTCGGCTCTACCTCACCCATCTCAAGGGACTTTCGGCACTACCTCACCCGAGCAATTCTCACAATCCAATACACAAGCACATTGGTACCAATGCATCAAAATAATAACATATGGCATATCTCACATAATAGCATATACACAAGCATACAATGACCATTACATCCAAGAATGCAACAAGAAAGAGTAGAGAGAGCTACCTTATGAGTCAACACAAGCTTTTCCTTTCAATTCCTCTTCTCCCTTCTTGGTTTCACACTCACACCTTGATGGAGGTGCTTCTCTTAAGCCTAGACACAACAAAAGCATAGAATTACTCTCTCACAACTTAACAACTCTTAGGAGTTCTTCAGAGCAAACCTTACTAACATCTAAGAACTTAGGGTTTACTTTCTCTCTAGAATGTCACCAACTCTTCCTCTCTCTCAAGCTCTTATGGTAGTGGAAACAACATATTCAAGGAAAACAAGGAAGCTCAAGAGTGTTTTCCACTTTCTCTCTTCTGACCCATGCCTAAAATCTAACTAATTTCACAAGCAAAACCATAGAAAAAGAGGGCAAAGAGAGGAGATCAGGATTCTAAGAAGAAAAGAGAGAAGCTTGCTTACCTTTCCTTTGTTCTTTCTCCTTCTCTTGATCTCTCTACTCTCCACACCTCTTTTCTCTCCTTGGGTCGAAGTCTAAGGTAAATAAGAGAGAAAGAATGAATTGGGTCGTTTAAAGAAGTCCATGTCTCACTTTTTACTCTCTTCCGGACTGACCCTCGCTATGGCGAAAATTAACCTTCGCTACGGCAAGCTCGTATCAGTTACCTTCGCTATGGCGAGGTTTAACCTTCGCTACGGCGAGCACGTATCAGTTCCAGACTCCCGCTTTCGCTATGGCGCGCGCTATGGCGAGCAGCCCCCTAGTTTTTGTATGAGATGCCCGCACTCGCTATAACTAGAAGCATTTTTGCTATAGCGAACAGCTACTCTCGCTATAGCTAGGCCTTTTCTCGCTATTGCAAGAAGACTTGGAAAATTTTTTAGATTTCAAAAATTTTTAACTTTCTCCTTTCTTTTCCTTTTCTTTTTCCGGTTGTTACAGCATTCCATGTGTCAAAGACTTGATTACGAAAGTAGATCAAACTCTGCCTATTTTGTGCTTTAATGTAAATCATTTCATAGTCGGTTCCAAACTTGAGAAAAAGAGGAGGGTTGTGTTAGGTAGTCAACAATCAACATAAATTTTGTCAAATCTTTATAACATGAATTAATAATATATTAAAGTTAATATTAGATCATTTCCTAAAACCAACACACTGTATAACTCAAGTACAATATCAAATGAGTAAGAGTCACTGCATCGAGACTTGGGTATAGTAAAAAATAAGCAATGGTTCCCACATTTTCATGAATAAATATGGGTAAAGAAGTTAATTTATGAGAGTAGGATTTATTTTAGAACTTAAAATATAGGTACATTTATAAGTGAATCAATAGAAATAGTAGATATTATGATTAGAAAAAAGATTAATTTTATGTGCTTATAAGAAACTAAATAGGTAGGAGAAAAAGTAAAGAAATTAGACACTTCAGATTTTAAACTCTGGTATACTGGTAAAGCTAAATTTAAAAATAGGATAGGTATAATTGTGGATAAGTATTAAAAAAATATTGTTGTAAATGTAAAAAGATTATAAGATAGAATTATAGCGTTAAAATTTGCAGTAAAAAAAAATTTTAACACTATTAGTATTTACGCACTACAGGTAGGGTTAAAAGAGTATTATAAGATAAAGTTTTTGAAAAACTTAGAAAGTCTAGTTCATGGAATATCTTTCAGGAAAATATTCTCATAGGAGAGGACCTCAATGGTTATGTAGGAAATGTATCTAGAAGTTACAAGGATTCGCATGGGAGATATAGTTTAGAGAAGCAAATGCAGAGGATAAAATTGCTCTAGACTTTTCATTAGCGTTCGATTTTACTATAACTATTTTAAGAAGTGTAAGGAGCATCTTATCACATACAAAAGAGGGAGGGCATGCTCTCAAATTGATTTCTTTCTAATAAGTAAAGTGGATAAAAAGCTTTGCATGGATTGCAAAGTTATACTTAAAAAGAGCTTGACTACACAACATAAGATCTTATTAAGAGAAGAGTAAAAAGCAAAGGCCAAGATGGGGTGTCAAGGATAAAGTGGTCGCAATTGAAAAATGATAAAAAAAAGTTTGCAAAGAAAAATTTTGGAGGAAGGATTGTGGGAGATACAGTGAAGTGCTAACGATATATGGGACGAGATGGCTAAAGAGATTAGCAAAGTTATAAAGGAGATACTCGGGGAATCAAAAGATTTTAAACCTAGAGATAAAGAATATTGGTGGTGGGATGTAAATGTATAAGACAAAATTGAAGTTAAAAAGGAATGTTATTAAACGTGATTTTTATGTGAAAGTGAGGAAAATTGAAAAAAAAGAATATAAAATAGCTAAGAAATACAATAAGAAGGTGAGGAATGAAGCGAGAGTTAGAGCATTTGATGGGTTATATCAATCCTTAGGGACTAAATGTAACACCATAAATTCTAGCTCATCTCATATTTTTGAATGGCATAATATCATGAAATATTAGGATTCTAATAGAAAAAGCAAGGAAAAATGGGATTATTTTCGCATTGCGCTATATCTAAAAATTTCATTCGATGTCACGTAAACTGTGTGAGCTCATACTATATATCCCCATATTTAATTACATTATTATAACTCAACTACATCATAAAATCATGCCTACAACTTATAGAAACTGAAATGGGGCATGAAAAATGACAGTTCATTCTCGGCCAGAATTAGCCTCTTTTCTGGGCAAACTTTGAAAAATCATCACTAATTTTAGAAAAATTGAAATCATGCAATCTTGGTCATTCTAGGAAGCTATGGATGTCTGCTTCACATAAAAATATGCCCAGACCATAACATCCATCATAGAGGACGTTTGACATCCAAAATGGTCTAAAGGTCAGACTACACTCTGAAGCTGTTACAGAATTCTGTAGAAAATTTTGGAAATATCCAATTAATTTCAAAAAAAAATCCAATCCATGCAAATGATACCAATTTGAAAAGATGTGGATGTTAACTAGAGAGAAAAAATACTTCTAGACTAGTTCAGTAAGCCCAGACCTCGGAATTCAATGGAACAATACTTCTGGTCGAGCAGAATTACTAGTACTAGATAGAAACTTCAAAAATTCATATCTTTCTCTCTAGACCTCCAAATGAGGTGTTTCTAGTTAGAATGAATCACTATGATTGTCTAGTTTCTTTGTATAAAATTTTATAGCAATTGGACATAATGTGAGTCTCGTGTGACAGAATGTAAATTCGGACCAAATGAATAGTGCAGCAAACCAGAAACCATAAAAATTGCCAACTTTAAAAAATCATCAAATATTCTGTAGACTTTCAAAAATTATGATATTTAGTTTACCAAAAAGCTCTCAATGAGACCTAATTGCATGCTAAATCTCAGATGACATAAGGTTCTATTATGGTCAAATTTGGCTCCATATGGGGTACCAAACTTACCAAATGGCTTTCTCTTGATTGTGGCACCTTTTGGGCAAGTCTAAAAGCATATTTAAGACTTATGTGAGCTGCCCAAATGGTCTCAAACCTCATGCATCTCATTTTGGCCATTCAACCCACACTTATGCACATATACATGAAACTTCCAAATTGCATACTTGGGCATTACATACTGAAATTCTATTCTAAAGTTCATACATTCATCTCCATACATTTATACATCACATAATATCATATTTACACATGTCTCAAAGGTCATGGGCCATCTACAACATCATATACATCATGAAGCATCATTATACTTCAAAAAGATAAAAATTAGGCATATGGTTGTCAATCTTCCTTCTTCAATATTGTTGGCTCCCATTACCATAGCCACTTGGTTCACCTAGCATATTAGATCACTAGAGAGGAGGGGATGAGATTCAAAGAATCCCAATAGCTCATCTCCCTTTCAATCATACATAATATATATAAAGCAAGTCTTAAAAATGCATGCATGGATATAATGCAATTCATGAGCATTCAAGAAGCAAGCTTAGCATGTGAACAAGTTATGCAAGGAATTCAAGAACTCACCAACTATTTGGATTGGCCTCACACTTCTCCTCATAGATTTTGGACTTGCCTCACCCATTTGTTGAGAGCTTTGGACTCAACCATACTCTTGAGAGCCCACTTTGCTTTTGGGAGACTCTTTACTTTGTCTCAACTAAGTTCAAGGATTCTTGGCTCATCCTCACCAAAGGGAAGAGTTCTTGGCCTCTCCACACTCAAGCAAACTCATATAAACATCATGTATTCATTTGAAGACATAACATGGCATTAAGAATCATGGCATATAAAGGCATGCTAGCACACTTTTCATAGCTTAAAAATACACATACACATATTCTAAAACAAGCTAAACACATATCCATGCATGAGAAAAGATGGAGAGAACTACTTTGCATACAATTACACACTTTTCCTTTTGGATTCAAGCCTCCTCTTTCGGCCACACACCCACAAATTGGTGGAGATGGTTTCTCTTGGCCTAAATACAATTTACGGGAGCCAATTAGACTCATGAAACATATTCTAAGGCCATACAACTTGGTTAAACACTAGATTGCTCTATAATCCCCATTATGGTCCATAAAGGCGCCTAATGAAGCAACACCTCTCAAATAATTTCTAGGCTTCATTCTTTCCTTTCAAATATGATTTTTGACTCCTTTTCAGCCTCTTGGAGTCATCACACTATTAAAACAAAAGGCCTAGCACCATGTTGCTTCTTTTGGTCATAATATGGAACTTAAGGCACCAAATCAATTTTTATGTGTTCTAAATTTTTTTCAAAGCCTCCCTTCATTTTCATTCATCAAATATGACTCAAGAATGACTTTAGAAAAATTTAAAACTCTCCCCCACTACTAGAACCCTCCTTGGCCGAGACATAGGCATTATTTAAGCTACATGGAGATTTCTTTGTTTTCCTGAAGGAGGAAGCTTGTGGAGAGCATCTTAGGGATCTTAGGAGCTCATTTAAACTCTTAATTAGACCTAAAAATCATCATATAAGGTCAGATTTTACAAGGTACACACAAAACCCTAGAATTTGCATCTTGAAATGTAATTGTTATTTTGTTATTTTTTTTTGCATATTCTTAATCTCCACACCCTTTTTCCTTAGATTCATGCTTGGTTCTGCCTAAAAATCATCTCCTCCTAGGGTTTTCTCAAGTAGGGCAAAATAGTGGAGAGGGAAACCAAAGATGGCAACCATAGAAAGAGAAATTACCTTGTTTTCTTACTTTTTCTCACTTGAATCTTGTGTTCTTTGAACTCCTCTCTTCAAATCCGAATTTTTTCCTCAATTTCTCCTTTAAAACAGATCCATATACTTCATTATAATCATAGGAAATAAAGAAGAATGAAGGAGAAGTGGTTTGAAAGAGAAAGAGCATGAAAAACCATGAAAATCCATACCTTTCTACCTTTAATTTCTCCTCCTTTTCTTCCTCCTCTTATGTGCCTCATCCCGTAGGGTTTTCTTCTGGTTTTAGGCAGAACATGGTTGTGCATAATGAAGGGAGGAGAAGGGTGCATCATATATATAGGTGGAAATAAGTTACACTTTTCAAAAATTCTCATTTTACACTTCATTCTTGGCATTTTTGTTTCTCCTTCGTTTTAACTCCTTTTTGAAAACTGTCTTTTCCATTATGAAATTTAGGTTCCCAATTTAGTAAAATTCCTTTGGAATCACTCAAATTGGAGCTAAAACCTTCCCGAACAAACTGGTCAAAGTTCGAGTCAATCGACGTTGGAAAACGTCCTGAGCCTTTGTCACTGGGCTACTCATACTTATTTCTGGGTGTTACCTATGAGGTATACTTTTCTAGGCCACTCACTATGTGCCTCACTACTGGTAGTTTTATTTTATGTTATTTCAAAGCTATACTAGCATTCTATCATTTAATGTCTCACTGGGTAGCACCCTAAGTCGGAGTCAACGCCTCAAAGGTAGGTCTCAACAACCTTATCATCCCTATGTCTAACTTTCTCTATACTGAGCTCTTTCTCACTCTTATTTGCTAGGCCCACAGATTTCTTACTAATCTTTCGTAACTATTCACTATTCTTTTCTTTATTTATACTTAGCAAGCTACAGGTCCTATGAGATGGCTAGCCTGGGCTGAGCATAAGTTAAAGCCTAGAGGAGATGACTACTAGCATCGTTCTAGGTGAGATATGAGAATGAAAGCCTTAACGAAAGTTCTCCCTGGATCGAGAAAGAAAAGATAAGACATTTTGATGCTGAGGAAACCACCCAGTAGTGGTTAGTAAATTCCCCTAGATATACCCCCTAAGTTGTAAAGTACAGTAATAAAGGAAGCGCGGAAGAGCTAAGAAACTAGCTACAAAAAAAAAAATGCCCTCGCTTTAGTCATGATTAGATGAGTAAACTGAGCCAAAGAGGTAAATGGATAGGGGTCTAATAGTTAGTTAGGCAAGCTTCCTAATATGAGAATGATATAAGGTTAAGGCACATCTGTCCTTGGCATAGACGCCCTTTAGCATGATACTACCAGAAGTAAAATAGCCGGGCAATGTAGAGAGATCTCAGGATGTAGTAAAGGAAGAATCCTACTTTCCCTAAGTACTCTACGAAAATAGGGCCGATAGAAAAAAGTAAGAAAGAGGTATTTCAGAGCCTTTGAGAACCCCGAAAAACTCAAAACTTTCATTTAAAAAGCCTTCTTATGTGAATTTCAAAAATTACTCAAAATTGCGAAAATAACATTACGTTTCGTAGGCTTTTCGTAAGAAATTGTTTCTTCATTCTAACTCTATTTTTCTTTCTGTCTGAGTTTGAGATTCTCATTTTCAGGAGTCTAGAATACTTCCTAAATTTTTCAGGACCTTAACTACATCATCTTGGGATACTTGTTTTTGTATCTGGTGAATTTCATTCGTTTATGGAGAAACTGCAGGTTACGTTTCTCACATTTTCTCTGGTTTTTCGGAGCACTGGATATTACACTAAAGTTAGGGAAAGAAATATTTATAACTTATTAAAAGTAGAAAAAGAAAGATAAGAGATGTGGATCAAGTGAGATGCATTAAAGATGAAGAAGGGAGAGTCTTGTTCACAAAACAGGATATTAAGGAAAAGTAAAAGTGCTATTTTCATAGGCCATTTAATGAAGGACACGAGATTTCATGGCATTTGGATAGGCTAAACACTATAGAGAATGATCAAAATTATATCTTCTATTGTAGGATTCGAGAGTCAGAGATAAAAGAAGCTTTAAAGAAGATGAAGAATAGCAGAGCAACAAGATCAGATAATATACTTATTGAGGTGTGGAAGGGTTTAAAAGTGAAAGGTATAAGTTGGCTCACAAAGTTATTTAATAAAATTATAAAATTCAAGGGAATGTCAGATGAGTGGAGGAGAAGTACTTTAATTCCTATTTATAAAAATAAGGGGGACATACAAAATTGTATAAATTATGGAGGAATTAAACTCATGAGCCACATTATGAAGTTATGGGATAGGGTTATTGAGTAGAGACTAAGGTAAGATATTCAAGTTATAGAAAATCAATTTAGTTTTATGCCTGATAAGTCGACCATAAAAGTAATATACTTGTTACAAAAATTGATTAAAAAATATCAAAGAAATAAAAACAAACTTACATATAGTGTTCATCAATTTAGAGAAGGCATATAATAGGATGCTAAAAGATATTTTATAGAAGGCTCTGAAGAAAAAAAGAGTACATATTATTTATATTTGAGTAATTCAAGATATGTAAGATAGAGTTCAAGATATGTAAGATAGAGTTACAACTAGTGTGAGAATACAAGGTGGGCTTACTGAAGTTTTTCGATAACTATTGGCCTACATCAAGGATTAACTTTAAACTCCTATCTTTTTACTTTAGTCTTAGATGTATTTATTGAATATATCCAAGAGTTGGTGCCTCAGTGCATGTTCTTTGTAGATGATATAGTGGTTGTTAGAGAGTCAAGAGAAGAAATAAATGAGAAGTTAAAGATATGTAGACTAGCTTTGGAAGAATATAGATTTTGTTTAAGTAGAAGTGAAATGAAGTATATGGAATGTAAGTTTAGCAAGAAACGCATTAATTCTAGCGTAGAAGTAAAATTCGGAAAACACACCATACCACAAGTTACTCAATTTAAGTATTTTGAACCCATCATACAATATGACAAGAAAATAAGAGAAGATGTAAACCATAGGATTTAAGTGAGGTGGATAAAATATAGGAGTTCTTCTGGTGTTATTATAAATAGAATAGTATCGCTCAAGTTTAAAAGTAAATTTTACTACACAGCTATAAGACTAGTAATGTTGTATGAGACTGAGTATTGAACAATAAAAAGCCAACAAAAGAATAAGTTCAATATTAAAGAAATAAGAATGTTACATTAGATGCGTGGATATACTAAATAAGATAGAATTAGAAATAAATATTTTAGAGAAAAAGTAGGGGTCGCACTTATTATGGAAAAAATTATAGAATCACATCTTAGATAGTTTGGACATGTGTAAAAAAGACCTATAGAAGCCCTAGTAAAAGGAGTAGATTAGATGGAGATTAGTCCAATAATTAGAGGTAGAGGAAGATTATGAAAAACTATAGGCAAAACTATTAAGAAAAATTTAAGCTTAAATAGTTTATCTAAAAATATGATTTATAATAGAACTTTATGGCATTGTTTAATCTATGTGATCTATCCCATCTAGTGGGAAAAGACCTATTGTTGTTGTTGTTATTGTCTCTTAACTTTACACCAAATTTCATTTTCATCCCTTAAAACTTATTAGTTCCAATTTCTCTATTTAACTCTTATCAATGTTTTCCTCTTCCTTTACTCCTTTAGAAATGCCAACAGTGAATTTAACATGGCATACCATGTGTGGCAGATTTGATCTTATGTAATGGTGATTGACTCTCAATGTTCATTAATGAGCAATGGTATAGGAGGAGGCTAAGATTTATGCTATCGTGGTGAAATGGCTATGATATCTCATCACAATATTTCTTATAGGTTTAGTGTGCAAAGAGCATACCTAGAATTATAAAACAAACAATTTATATGAATTGATAATATTAAGCAAAATGCAAAGACCTGTATGTACTTAACAAGCAAAAACACCAATGTGCAAGGACAAATTTAGGATTAAATTATTTAGAGTAAAAATTACCAAAAAAAATTAACATATTTAATTTTTAATTTAAAAAGTATATACGTAATATATATTTTTATAATCTAGCTTTTCTATTACATATTTTAGCTTATTTTGGGTCATGCTTGATCTTGAATTTATAACTCACAACTTTATAGGTTACTTCATTAGTGCTTATTAAGTATTGGTAAATGAGTCGACTCTTGGATTAAATATTAACTTCTTCCCATAAGGAATAAGCATAAGCCTATGATATGCGTTTCATTATTGGGCCCACTAAATGGACAGATGCCAAAAAAAAAAAGTGGGGGTTCACTTGTCTTCAAAATAAAAAATTTTAAAAAAAAAAATTGAAAATGGGAGGCCCCTCCCTTTAAATTTTTCAAAGCTTATGTGTGTTGTATGATCTAAAGTTAGCTCCTTTTGCCCAAGACATACACCTATTCCTTTGACTCAAGTGATAGATGAAGAAGTCATCTTGCATGGTTCATTCATAGAAAGAAAGAGAGACTAGTGAAGCATCTTATTGATTATAAACCACCTTTAACCTTCAACTATGGTTATCTATCTTATTAACTTAGGAGAAAGAGAATGGCATAGAGGAATATCATTTTTTAGGTCATTTTCAATGTTTATATATGCACTACATCGATAGTTATCTTAATTTTAAATTGTATGCTGATATAGTTTATTATAAAAGATAAAATATAAATTTTAAAGTTTTATATAAAAAATTCATAACAGGATGGGGGAGATTTGGCATAACTAATTGATAATTACATCTGAGTTCATCCTAATTTTTCTCCCCACTAAGTCCTACCATGGTCATGAGATCTTTGACTATAAAGGATTGCTTTCACATCCCACTAGTATGTTTGGGTTATCTTTGGGTTTAGGAAAATTTAGACATGGAAAGACAAACTATAAAGAGAGAGAGAGAGAGAGAGAGAGAGAGAGAGAGAGAGAGAGAGAGAGAATTAGGGTATTGGACAATTTAGGATTTAGGAATTTTTAAATATTTGACTGATGAATTAGGTTTAGCATAAAAGAACAACAAGAAAGGATAAGAATAAAGGTCATGTTTAAAGTTTGAACACATTTAGAAAAGAAATGATGATGAAGATTTAAATATAGCTAACAAAAGTTAAAGTTAAAGCTTAAGGGTTAGGTTTAGAGTTGTTGTTAAGATTGTTGGTAAATTAATAAAATGAAAGAAAACATTAATAGAACCTATTAACTTGAACACACAATTTAGTGAGCTAAATGAAAGAACCAATGAGGTTGAAGGTGGAGGAAGGAGTAGCGAAGAAAAATGGCTAAAATCTTCCTTTATTTGCGAAAAGGATAAACTCTATATTACTAACATTCAACATCATTCTTTCCTTTCTCCTCCTTGCTCATACCTTCAAATGGATGAAATCAAAATATATAACAACAAAGCAAATAACAACCTAATGTCTCTCACTCTCCTACTACCATGTTGCACTTAATCCATATGCCATGTTACTTCAAATGTTCTCTATGTCCTCTTTGGATCACACGTAAAGCTAGGTGCCTTCCTTTCTTTATTACCGCAAGCTCTACTTATCCCTAATTGGGTTTTGGGCTTATTTGATGGGCCTATGTTGCTATCAATGCCACCCCCTAAATGTCCTCCAAGTAGAGAATGTGCAACACCTAATAGCTCACTAAATTTTATGGACATATCATTGATGTATTCCCTAAACAATGGTATCCTGTGTTGGGAATTATTTCTTTTGCATAAGAGGTATAGAGGGTGCCAAAAGCTATGGCGTGTTGTTGTAAATCTTGTTCATGTACAATTACAAATAGAACCAAAAGGAATTCCATCATGATCAAACACTACTGTCACATAGGATGGGGGTAAATTCCATAACATCAATTATACATGACAGGGCCATAAATATTGTTAAAATCCAATCTCCATTACCATAAGCATGTGTTAAATGACCATGGTGTAACTTTGCAACATATATTGAATTGCAGTAATTGCCACAAGTTGTAATATTGCAAGGGAATATCTCTACACTAGAAGATATAATAGAAGGATCTAATTTGCCATAAGCAGTGCATTGATGATGCATATGCTCACACTTTGCAAATAATGACCTTGAAACGACATTGACTTGTGCACTAGAGTAGCTAAGAGATTCACAATAGGTATCTAAACTAGCATCTATGACTACATGGAATAATCTTAAACATGCATTTGCAACAAAAAAACAATGGCTATCTAACTCCTTATAGCAAAACTCAGAAATTCTAATGATCAATTCACATGGCTAAGTGTAGCATTTCCACAAACACATTAAAGCTATTTTAAACCTAGCATTTCACCTGGATCAAATGCACCAAAAGTCAACCCATCCTTAAAGAATAACAAGTGAATAGAAAAAAAAAAACATAATATGTTAAATCATGGTCATGAAGGATGTTAAGCAACAATCCTGTAATAGCCTTTGAAAATTTTGCAATAGCAAATTACATCTGAAACAAATTATAAAAATTTGAATCTTCATTCCTTGATGGTTTCTTTATTGCAATCACCTCATTTCCAACCTATTTTAGTCGGGTTTTGCCTTCCTCCATAGTCCCCATTAAATTTGACATAGAAAATGGTTCAAGGCAAACATGAAGGTAGTCTATGTTGGATGTATGTGTCTAGTTTCCTTGCAAAGATTTGGGCTCGGCATCTCCCCTAAATATATATGACACCAATTGGGTTTCTATGTTGCACTTGTTTTGTCCAACTTTCTTGAAAAGTTTGGCCATCTTCCTCTTCAAGAAAAATTCCAATGTTAGGTTTAAGAAAGGTAGTGGTAGGGATAACATTCTCTTGAGCATATTGTAGTAGTAAGGCCACCACATTTTGCATCCT
Organism: Erythrophleum fordii; assembly: GCA_032878935.1. Lineage (NCBI taxonomy): Eukaryota > Viridiplantae > Streptophyta > Magnoliopsida > Fabales > Fabaceae > Erythrophleum > Erythrophleum fordii. Next base: position 19,972,275 of record JAVQMF010000054.1, on the reverse strand, counting down.
CACATAGGGACTTGCTAAATGATTCTCCATGTCTTTTGCCATATGATAGAGTCACCTCTACAAGGAGCTCAATAAAAATACCAATTTGATGGAACCCACTAACTAGAACACAAAATTTAGTGATTTAAATGAGAGAACTAGTGAACTAGAAACATAGAGGAAGGAGCTGCGAAGAGAAATGGCTAGCATCTTCCTTTGTTTGAGAAAAGGATAAGCTCCATTTTACTAACATTAAACATCATTCTCGCTTTCTTCTCCAAGCTCATGTCTTTAAATGATTGAAATAAAAATACATAACTACAAAAGCAAATAACAACCCAATGTCTCTACTCTCCTACTACCATGTTGTGCTTCATCTATACTCCATATTGCTCTTCAAATGTTCTCTATGTCTTCTTTGGATTATGTATAGAGCTAGGTGCCTTCCTTTCTTTGTTACTCCAAGCTCTGCTCATGTCTAATTGGGCTCTGGCCTCATTTGATGGGCTTATATTATTGTCCAATATAATCTAAGACATTTAAAATTTAAATGTCTCCATGTTGTTTCTAAAAAAAAAAAAATTTAAAGTCAAAGTTGGTTGAAATCCTAATATCTTGGCATTTAACAAAACAAAATACCATGTCAAAAGAATTTGACTTGGATAAATGGTTGATTGAAAAATAAATTTTATTGAAAAATTGTTTTATATAGTTAAGAAGTCTACTTATTTATGCTTCACTTTTGAAACACGTAGATTTTATACAATTTTTATAAATATAGAAGACCATTATTCTCGGCACACATAACACGCATATACATTAGTAACATTGAGGTCAATGTTATAATTAGAAGTTAGAGTATTTTGAAAGCAAGTGGCCAAACTTTTTGACATGTAAAACAAAGTATAATTTGTTATGCAATCATTCCTTCTACCCACAATTGCTGACACAACAATATCGCACTAATAGCGCTCCCTCGCGGTAACCATTGCACCTACGCAGCCGATTTCTCTCCAGTTTTTCAATGGAGTTCCAGTTCAAAATTTTTATTATTAGATTTTTAAAAAAATTATAATAAAAAAATTAAATTATAATTTAATTTAATATTTAAAATTAAAATTAATATAATTTAAAAAAATTATAGTTTTATTTAATTTTTAATTTAGTCTTTATAATTTAAAAATTTATAATTTTTTTAATTTAGTTTATATTGTTAAAATTTTTTTAATATTCTGTTAAATTTTGTTAATGTAACTAATTATATACTGTTTTAGTATTCTAAATATATATGATTTATACTAATAAAAGAGGTAAAATCAAATAATTAAATAAATTAACTCATATATATTACAAAATATTGATAAAATAATAATAAGGACTAAATTAGACATTATTTAAATTACAATAACCTAATTATAAATTTTTAAACTATAAATACTAAATTAAAAATTAAATTAAACAATAAATATCAAAAGTATAATTTTTAAAATTTTAAATTATAATATAAAAAATTATTTCAAAATTTTATAATTTGATTTAAAAATGAAATTAAAATTAAAATTATATAATTTAATTTCAAATTACAGTCAAATTCAATTTTAATTTTTAATTTTTTAAAAATTTCTCACGAATATTTAAAGTGTGGGACGCTAATCTGTTTAGGTAAAAATCCATTATTTATCACAACAATAATGGTACAATAAATACTCCGGAGTGACCCTCCAAACCCCCAAAGATTCCCACTTTCACAGCACAGATCGCAACAAAAAGAAAAACCTGAAAACAAGAAAGCTCCAAACACAATGTCCCAAGCCAGATTCGTCTTCATAGGCTTCCTCTATCTGGCACTTGTTCTCCCAATCTGCAATGGCCTATCGGTTGTGGACCTCAAGCTGCTGAAACACAGTGAAATTGCTGATGTAATGACGAAAAGGGTTTGCACAAGAAGTATTGGGGAGTGCTTGAGCTTGAGAGAGGCAGAGATGATGGATTCCGAGAGCAACAGGAGAGTTCTGGCAATGCAGAAAAAGTACATCAGCTATGATACACTGAGAAGGGACATGGTTCCATGTGACAAGCCTGGAGCTTCATACTACAATTGTCATGCTAAACAAGCAAATCCCTATCGGAGAGGCTGTGAGGTAATTACTACATGTGCTAGAGGTAACTAAGGCACCGATACTTGATCATTAATTCCAAGTGAGCCAAGTGGCTGTACGTTCTTCTTCCTTCCCTTTCGCCCCCTCTTTTGCCCCTTTTTCATTTGATCCTGTTTTGTTAGAGATAAATCCAAAATCCCCTTTCAGCTTTGAGTGATTTACAAACACTTCTTTTAACTTTTGAAATCAGAAAATACTCCCGTAAGCTGTTATCGTTTAGGATTTTGATCAACCTGTTCAGTTCGTGTTACCTGAGGTGAACTCCTTCATATGTTGCATGACAGCTTCCATTGGTCTACGACCAAATCCGCCAAAATTTGCACCTGAAATCTCTAACTGCATTGAAAAAAACCCTTCAATCCGACATTTTCTATTAATTTGAAAGTCAAACTTCTGAGGCGTGGAACTTGGGTTGCATAGCAATTGACAGTTAAAAGGGCTTGGAGTGGCATCTTGGTCGACAGCATTGATTAGAAGGTGGATAGAAGGATCTAACAGCGTTGATGAGAAGTTGGACAGAACGATCTAAGTCTTGAAATGTGATAGCTCGGGGATATTTTTCCCTTTCAAAAGTTGAGGGTGTGTTTGCAGATGACCCAAAGTTGAAGAGCTTATTTGCATTTTTTTTCTGCTTAGTTTATGAGCTTTCCTCAGTGGTTATGGTCATGATTTTTCATTTTGAACTCATATTATGTACTTTCTTTGTAACATATATGACTTCATTGTGTATTCGAAGGTTTATAGTTTGCTCAACAGTAAAATATGACTATAATATATTACATTTTCGGATTTTGATGCGTATTTATTATAGTATCCATTTAATAGATATATGGGATGCATTCTCTTTATTGAATTCGTTGTTCTAAAGTAAGAATCAAGTTCATAAATAATATGCTTTTCAAAATATGTGACTGAAACTTGGCAGAAAAAAACAATAGAGTTTAGTTGCAAGTTTGAACTATTTCTTGGAGTTGTCTCGGGAGTTTTACCTTACTAGGATACAGAATGTTACAAATGAGAAAGATTTTCCAGAAGCATTTGGTTTATAATAAATGATAAAATTGACTTCTTTATTTTCATTTTTTTTTCTAAAGCATTTTTTTCAGGGAGGGGACATGTATGGAATCTGTATGAGATAATGGAAAAGATTGTTTATACTTGGTTGCTTAATCTTTCAAGTTCAGTTTGATTTAACGGGAAGCCTTTGACACAGGGCACTTAACCAGTGCATTCCCATCTTATGTATAAATTTTAAATTAAAAGTAGGGCATTTCGTACCAGATTGACTTTGCGAGGGAAAGAAAGTTTATTTATTTATTTTTTCGTTGGTATAAAATGAAAAAAAAAAAATTGCTTGAAACTAAGAAGAAATGGAAGAAAAACTCTTGTTTAAAACCAATCTCCCATTAGCTGTTTTGGTACATTATCTGCCATGATATAACACTTTCAGCGCTTGAGTTCTGTTGTGGGATCTCTAGTATACTTAACCAACTCCTGTAGATCCTACGCCTGTACTGCCCTTCAATGTCATTAATGGTTTTAGAGCAGTTTTTCTGGTTCGAACTGCAGCCAATAAGTGGGTCTAGAGTTGTAGTTCAATTCTTCGTGGGACACTACTAGTCTTTGATCATCTACTGATCTCTTCAGTTTGAATATTTGACAAAGTTGTATTCCTTAAATTTGTAGATCAAAACCTGGTAAGAATGTGATTTCAGATGAAGATCAAAGTTCTACCATCATGCATTTATTCAGTTATTTGACAAAAATAGTCCCGAATCTCATACTTCTTGTGACTTCTGAGTTCTAATTATACCTTAAGAAATATGTAGTAGACTCTATGGAGTCATTTTCATCTGTAGTTATTCTACCCATTGAATGGTGCATGTGTCTTAGCCGAGGAAGCATAGACACAAACATGGACATGAGAAATACTAACACAGGCACTGTTGCATAACAAAATTTAAGGTGTCTATATATAATGTAAAGTGTTGCATTGTATCTAATATACGTGTTTGGCAGATGTTAGACACGGATAAGTAGAAGAGAAAGGCAGAGATGGCATCATAGAATTAATAGCTGGTGTAAGACTAAAAATTGATAACATATGAGTCAGTGAAAAATTTAGGCTTCTTGTGCTATAAATTTGTTAAGTTGCCATGGCAGACCCACCATTTTCATCTCTTTGCCTTTGAAGTTCTGAGTTGGTGTGTTGAAATTGAATTACTTTACAGCGTTTGTTTCCTCACTTTTATCACTTGAGCTCTCAGACAAGAAAGATAGATTGTTTGTATTAAAAACCCTTACTACACTTTCTTACAAGGTATAGTCTCAGTGGATATTCAACAGCATATCTTGTTCTGTTACTATTTTTTTTCTTCTATTTACATATTGCTTTCTTGGAACATTCTTTTTCTAGGGTAAAAAGAAAAAAAAAATAATTTTGTCTCCTACTGTAAACTATAATTAATCGCACTACTTAAATATTGTTGCGTTCTAAAGATACCTCTTCTGTAAATAGAATGGTCAAGTATCCATCTTGCTTAGCAATTTCTTTTACTTTAAGCCAAAAAGTGTATGATTGCTAGCGGAGATAATAAGAACAAATCATTAGAAGATTGTGTGATTCGAAAGATATTCAATTGACAGAATCCGATCAGAATGAGTCAAGAATGCTTTGCTGTTAACAAATTTGACATATTGAGAAATTCCTACTTCCAAGTTAACTTTTAACTGAGTATAAGAAGCTTTCACAGAAATGGATATACATGAATCTCGAGTTATATATATATATATATATATATATATGATTGTTAATTTGTCTTATGTTCAATTTATAATTATTTTTCAATCTTACTTTCGCTGAAATACAGTCCCAAGAGTGCAACCACAGAGACAACAAACAAATGACTCTTTTGTATGTGGTTATATATACATTTCTGCCAAGCTCTGCCCACATACATCTAAGATATATACTTTATTGTGTAGGGTGGGGAATTCTGAAGAATTTTCATTGTTTTTTCTCTCTTTTTTCCCCCCTAGAAGTTCTTATTTATCATATCTGAATTTCATCATTCACATTATAAGCTCCAATATTCGCATGAGTTTGTTTATTATCCGGTATTAATTCTCTAATGGCTTGTTTGATGTTTACTGTAAATCTGGAAGTTTGCTGGTTTGTCTTGTAGATGCAGATCATAGGTTGGTTAAAACACTGGTGAATCTTATTTTTCAATTTAATTTTATTAAACATTTGCCAGAAATCGAAACGGAAGGTTCTTCCTGTTGCATTATGTTCATGGTGTGAGCTTAGTGATAAAAGAATTAAAACTACAAAATTAGTCTGTACGCAAGTAGATTTGATATTTCTGATTTTTTTTATTTCTGCTTTGGAGCGGAATTGGCTTTGGAATAATTTGGAAGCGTATTGTTCTGATCTGAACATTGTGTCTCTTACAGGTTCACATGCTACAGTTTTTGGTCGAACAACTCCCTTAAATAATTAAATTAAGAACAAAATACCAGAAACTAGTTGGAGTAATATGATTGCAAGTGTCTATTTCTTGCAAAAGCCATACACCAAAACGCTTAGTGTTAGTCATGCTCATGCCTAAACTTTCAGAAGTGAGTTATTCACTAATTTTCTCTTCTGTCCCTTTTTCTTTTTCACAGTGTTGGTCTAACAACATTTTCTTTGACAAAAAGGCTTGATTTTGAGCCACTGTAAACCTGAATTTTCTTACTATGGGGTGGGTTAAGAGAACATGGTAAAGCTCATGTTTAGCTGGACGTCATTGAAGCTGAAGGCCTTTCACGGCCGTGATGATTGTTGCACACGTGACATATCCAAACAATCTACTGGTAAGCACCATTTTTAACCTCTTTTAAGTTCTAAGTGAGGAATAAAGCAAGCGCAATGCATTGGTGCGTCTGCTGGATCCACACTCCATGGCCACAAGTCTACCTCATCCTTCTGTCAACACAGGAAAATAGATCATGTGCACTACTGTGCGAAGTCCTGTGAGAGAAAGTGAGATTGAGGCAAAATTCTGATATGATTTCATTCTTATAACCAAAAATATATATGCAGTAAGGAGGGAATAATTACAATAAAAACCAATTACAATATAGATAATTACATAATTACATTTAAATTTCATGATTTCAGCACTCCCACTTAGGCCAGAGTGTAGATAGTTGTCATCTCAAGTTAACTTATCTTCTAAAATGCTGTCCTTGGCAACCCTTTAATTAATAGATCTACTAATTGCTCTCCTATAGGAATATAGGAGTGCAAGTCAGTCCACTTTCAGGTTTTTACTTTATAAAATGCCTATTAACTTTCACATCATTAGTTTTATCATGCTGAGTTGCGTTATGGGTTACATTTATTACTGACTCAGTTAAAATATAGTTTCATTGGAACCCCCCATGTAATTTTCAAATATTTTAGAAAGATCTTAAACCACAACAACTCACAAATTCCTAGTACCATGGACCCAAATTTTGCTTTTGTACTAGATCTTGCCATAATAGGTTATTTCTTACTTCATGTTACCAAGTTTTCTTCCAAGAATGTACAATATCCAAATGTGCACCTTAGATCTATGACTAAGCTAGCATATTCAGCAGTTATATAAGCTTCTATTTCCATTCTTACGCTTTTCTTTAAGAAAATTTCTTTACCTAGCTACCCTTCAAATTAAGTAGTATTTTGTTTATAGTATTGAAATGAACACCTTCAAGATTTTGCATAGATTGACTTACCACAATATTAGTATAAGCATTGTATACGTAATAAATAATTAAATTTATCGACCTGCCATTGATGTCTATATCCATTAGTTCATTTTTTATAGACTCACCAAGTTTAAGATTTGGTTTAATTAGTTTGTCATAAGTTGTAAATGTGTGCCATAAACTCTTGGGAGTTCAACTCTGGCCATGGAGTACTTATTTCTTTACAGTCTAATCCTACAAAACACACATAACACATAAACCTAATTAGTATACTAAAACAAATCAGTTAACCAATACTAACACCATTCAGCTACTCCTAATTAAACTAACTGAGAGTGAAACAAGGCTTGACTTTAGGCATCAAAACCATCATGAAACTTGGGAAATTACATGTTCAACCACAAATACAAAATCATTGCATTTTAGTCCTAAGTTTGAGAATTTAATTAACACATAATTTTTCTTAAATGCCTTAAAGGTTTTTAAATCCAAAATATAATCAAATTAAGTGCAAATGAGACAAAAAACATTCAAATTCCTTGATAAATCTCTATAAAAACTTATGCAAATATATATTAATTAGGAACTTATCAAAGACTACTAAATCTTAAAAATAATTAAGATTATCAAATCATTTATTAGAAATTATGGCCAAAAAAAAGAATGACCAATGAAGAATTTTATTGCTAAATTATAATTACATGAAAAGTATTATGAGCCAAAAAGTTATGCTCTTTAAAAAATTTTAACCTTAATGGTTTGTTTATCAAATGTTTTTTTAAAAATAAGAGAGAAACAAAGTAATTAAATACTATCTCCAGTCTTATACTCCCTCCAATATCAAATATAAATCACTTATTGGAGAATTATTTTGATTCAAAATATAAGTTACTCCTCGAAATTGTTTTGATCATTAAATAATTTTTTCCTTAAGTACCCATAATTAAATAGAAAGTCATTAAAACTAATATAATTTATTAAGGATAGAGGTAGGTTCTTTAATTAGGGGGCAAATATGGAAAAAATTGTACTTTGATACAAATTTAATTAGTTAAATTAATTTTAACTAATTTTTTTAATATCTGTAAGATAGATATTAGTGACTTATATTTGAGACTAAAAGGAGTATATAAGAAACAAATAACTAATTCACGAGAATTAAAAAAATTAGTTAAAAGTAATTAATCTTTTTAATTTGGTCCCAAATAAAAATTATTTTTTAAGAATGTCCCTATTTAATATGTACGTTTTTTCCTTAAAATTAATGACAGGTATTACTTATAATTTAAAAGATTCATTTAATGGATGATATAATTAAAATACTATAATTAATATATCAAATATGAATAGTTTATTTTTTATATTTTGGACCAAATCAAACTCTAAAAAATATCTTTTATATATGAAATTAGAGGTAGTACATAAGATAATTCAAATGTGATTAAATTGTAAAAAAGATGTAAAACAATGTGAATTATTAAATTTAAAAGGAAGAACTTCAATCATGTGCCGGAACTTTGACCTTGTAGAGGAGGTTGGTGGGAGTGGGTAGGTTCACTTGCACAACGAAAGGTAACAGTAATTAATCACATTTATTTATTCTTTGGATGAGCTTTTTTTAAATTAATCACATTTAAGGATAAAAAGATTCATATTAAAATTTTTAAAATTTTAAATTATTTTAAAAGATTTAAAAATAAAAATTTGTAATACGAGATCTTGAATTGTAATTTTTTATATAATTTAATTTTTTGATTTTTAAATACTTTAAAATAATTTTATAATTTAAGATTATTTAATATAAATATATTTATCATGCATTTTTAATTATAATTTTTATTTTTATAAGCCTTTTGTTTAAAGCTTTGTTTAATATGCTTTGAGATAATATATTGGAAATAAACCTGCCTCGCGCAGCCCACCTACCTTTGGACGTGGGAGTTGGCGGTATGTCCTTGTTTTCTGTTTGTGTAGGAGCCTAAGGAACAGGAACTCAATAAAAAAAATGTTTTTACAGGGATAATTTAAGATATATATTTTGACTATTTAATTTTTAAATTTTAAAAATATACAATTTAATTTGTAAAAGTTTTTGATTCATTGGAATATATATATATTATTCTATTTTTAACTAACAAAAAATTAATTAATAATGAGAAAAAAAGGGACCCAATGACATATTTTTAAGATTAAATAAAAGACTAAAATAATTGAGGTATATATCTTTTAAAAGTTAAAATGTACATTATCTCATAATTTAATATTATGGAAAATTGAAAATCAAATTATACAAAGTGAGACTCAAGGATTAGAAAATAAAAGTTAATGCGATATATGGTCTTAATATTTTAAAAGCAAAATTTCAAGAAAATTTAGTGCCGCTCTCTCTCTTTCTCTCTCTCTCTCTCTATATATATATATAACATTTAATGAAATTCACGCAGTCATTTGTTGTTGCTTTAAGTCTACGTATAATAAATTTATTTTTCAATATTTAAAATCGGTATAACATTTGTCCTCATTTTTTGTCACTGATTTTTTTAATCTTTATGCTAAAAATCTTAATATCAATTTTGGTCAACACTAGGTAATTAATGACCACTTGAGAAGTCACAGCCCTATCGCAATTCAATTTTCTAGTTTTATTCCACATTTCGTGAATAAACAATTATTTTTTTTCCCTTCATTTTCAACTAATTTAGCTCTTTCAACACTCCTTTGAAAAATGCCAAATGTTAGTGACGCAATGAGCCAGCTCCAATTGAAAGAACGAGTAAAAGAAAAAATAAATTAAGATTTTTATCATAAAAAGTCGAAAACCCATACCCCTGTCAAATTTTCAATATATTCTCGATAACACCATGCCATGATCCGTTAAATGTAAGTTTTTGGATCATACGATAAAGGTATCCTTTATTTAAATTGGGCATCAACTAACAGTTTTTCTTTGAGTATTCTTAAGAGGGTATTTTTTTTTTTCATTTTTTACATTGACTTGGAGCATTTAAAAAAATAAATTCTTCTAAATGCTCATTTTAAGATTTAAACTTGAATGCTTAAGATAAAAAGTATACTTTCTTAATCACTACACCATTTTCTTATGGTTAAAAATATATTTCTTCGACGTTCCTTCTCTATGTTTTGCATAAGTTTAAATTGCTTGGTCAATATCAATATTTATTTTCTTTTTCTCTCATTTTGAACTATTAGCTCATTTAAAACTCTTTTCAAGTGTGTATGTATATATATATATATATATATATATCAACAAATTATATATAATATAAAAAAATTTATAGAAGGCCTCTTTGAACTTTGCTCAATTACAAATAGCCATGTGAACTTTTAAAATTGAAAAATTAAGTCATCGAATTTTTATATTCCAAGAAGCATGTCCTTTGGTTTAGTTCCTCTGAACCCACTCGCTAACTCGAACACTCTTATAATTAATATGGTAAGCTTCCATTTGCTCCAAATGTTAGCATGCCAATTATGAAAATGTTTGATGAAGTAATATTGTTAAAGCTAGAGTCCAACCCTAGTTTAAGCCTTAAGATTTTAGGATCAGGCTATGCACCCTATTTAAATAGAGGTTAAATTTTTTTAACTTAGATTGATTCTGTAAGACTTAAAGCCAAATAACATAGCCATAAGAACATCCAAATAGTGGACCCTAAGGGCTAGTTATGTGATTAGTTCTAATAACTTATTACATTTGTAAGTTATAAAACAAATAAGAAATATACAATTTAACCATAAATAAATTTAGACTATTTTAGTATTTTTGTCTATATAACACTAAAATTACAAGCAAACATGCATTTATCTTCAAATTCAATATATCAAATATTAAAACAAAAAGATTCAAATTGTGGTTTAGTTTTAGACTGTCCAACATTATAAACAGTCCCACATTGTAAACTCCTCCTGAGAAACAGTTACAATGAACCATAGAAACATTCAAACAGATAAAAGGAAAAATAATTAAATAATTAACGAAATATGAGGTCTGAAAGGGACTTGGGTAAATGAGTAAACCATAAAGGAGGAGAAATGACAGTCAGGTATTGGGAAAAAAAAAGACAGGACTAGCCCTTAGTTCGCCTGGTCGTAGGGCCCAACAAAGAAAAAATGAATTCAAAGTTGACCAATTTTTCTTTAGGCCTGGCCCTGTATTTTTGCAGGGTTTAATGTGTTAACCCATAGGGCTTTGCATGCTTTAACATCCCTAAATGTCATTTAAAGAAAAATAGATAAAATGACTCATTTCTTAGAGTTTAAAAATTGAGAGACCTAACTTTTTATTTTAAATTTTTAGAAGACTATTTACAAGTGATCCAAAATTTAAGAAAACTTTTTACATTTTTTTCAACGCTTAATTTATACATATTTTAATAAGCTCTACTACTTATATAATAATGTATTTATTTATAATTAATTTAATTTAATTTTTATAAATTCAATTTGTTGGTGTAGGTTCGATAAAGAATCAGGGTTAGATTAAAAGCATAATCCTTAAGTTAGTGTAGTTAAGTAAAAAAAAAAAAAACAGTCGCATCCTAACTAATAACTATAACTTTTTAACTTTATAACAAGTGTTAAGGCCTACGCCATCTACTTAAGGGGTTTTCTAATTACTACTTTCTAGTCATTTTTTGTTTGACTATTTTTTAAAGAATTAGGTAGCAATTAATTGCCATTTCATTATTTTATAATTACAGGAAAATATTGGAACATGTATTGTCATATAAAATGCAAAAGTCCTCTAATAACATTTGAATCACTTTTTTAATTCTGTATTTCCAACTGTTTACGCCAGATTCATTGAAATATAAGAAAATGTATTATCACACATAAATTGAGTCTCTAGAAAGGTTTCGGGGCTGCAAAGCAAAGTCTAATATGCATTATCAATATGCTATTCCTTTACTTTCAAAGTTCAGCAATTGAGGCATCACTATTCTCTATGACATAGGCAGAGGCCTATACTTTCAGGGTCAGAAATATATATAATAGGCATGATTATTCTCTATGACATAGGCAAAGGCCTATACTTTCAGGGTCATAAATATATATAATATTTCTGAACAATTAAGCATTATTGACTATAGAGTGATGGAGATGGCAATTCAGCCAAAGCTAGTCAAGTTTCTTGTCAATGTTATTTGCAGGATCTTATATACAAATTGGGGAAAGTACATTTTATTTGTTTAAATCTGATCTAATTTTAAATTGATATATGAATTTTTAAACATAATAAAATATATTTTTTAAAGTTTAAAACATAAAATACATTCTGAATTTTAAAATGTAACAAAAGAAAATATTTTGTTATATTTTAAAGTTTAAATTAAAATGTATTTTACTATAATTAAGGTTCATGAAAAAATTATGAAACATTTTAAAGTTCATATATTAATTTTGTAATTAAAATTTAGTTCAAGAAGATAAAATGTAATTTTTTTACAAAATATTACTACTATTTAATTTTTTTTTTCTTTCCTTTTAAAGTTCTAGAGATGGCTATGGCTGCTGCCAGAACCACCTTTTTTTAAAAAAATAAATTATTATAAAAAGGCCTTATGCCTACATAAGCAATTCATTAAATTAAATGAAAGCCTAACCACTTACAACAAGTTGATATGAAAGGCAGCTCAAATTTTATTGATCTACGGATGAAAACTCCTTATCATTCTCGGTGCTACAATAATATTATCATATTTGTTCCATTCAGATACCATGGTCATTAATTTCTTTAAAGTATTCTTGTTTAGTAAACAGAATATATATAAAAAAAAAAGGTTCACAAAAAAACGGAAAAAAATTTAAAGATTAAAATGGCCCTTATTACTTTTAAAAAAAGTAATAAAAAATTATGTTAATAAAAATATAATAATAAATTACGTAAAAATAAAAGAATTATGTTTTTTGAGAGGTTGTAAGAATCTTAAATTTCGTTATTAAATGCACACAAGAAAAACTCACCACAAAGAAGATATATATACAAACTGGTGGAGATAAAAAAGCATTCTGAACTGTTTGCAAGACAAAATGAAAGATTACAACACATTCCGATCTGCCATGAATGGCATATTAGATATATTCACACAAACAGAAAAGAAGAAAGGAGAAGAAGAGGAAGAAGAGAAATGAGATAGAAAGAGGAGGACTGTCGCTTTACTTGTTTTCCGAGATGAGTTGAGGACGAGACGGAGAGGGATCAGAAAATACTTAGAGAGTCGATCAAGAAAAGCAACAAAAAGCCCAAAATAAACAATAAATAGAAAGCTCTAAATGACCAAAAATCCCTTAACACCGAGGCTCAAAAACTAAGGGGAAAACAGAAGTGTAGTGCAGATCGTGAAAAACAATCACTGTAAGCTTGGACAAAACTGTCAAATTAAAGCTTGTCAACGACGGGTCATAATGGCGCGTGGAAGCAGAGATTCGGACATGCGCTGGAGCTTCACTGATGCACGGATGCGCGTGTTTGTAGTGGTGGCATTAAAGTTTCTTCAACCACTAGATCAGGAGCCTTCGATTCTGACAATGTTAGAACTACCGATTATAGAAATCTTGCAAACATTTTGATTTTTCATTAGCTATTATGGAACAAAAATGTAATATCAAAATTCTTATCTTTGTTTTTTGAGTAGGGAGGTCTAACAAGATAGGAGAAAGAAAGACTTCACCATGAAATAGATAATTTTTACTGTAAATGAATTTGAGTTAGCTTTTGTTTTGTTTTCTTTTTTTTTAAGTGGATCATATACTAACATTTTAGTTTAGAAGGAAACAAATTTCGTCCTTTGGATTACTTTGCCTGGATATTGATACATTGTCTTCTTACTTCTTGTTTAAAGTGCTTCTATTAAGAGTTTGCTAGGTTCATCAGCATGGCTGCTAATACATTGTCTTCTTACTTATTGTTATTTTTCTTCTTTCTAGATAAAGACTCTCAAATTCAATATTGCTATTGAGTATTGAAACGCAGATGACTAGTAAAGGTTTGCACCTAGTTGTTTCGGGCATCGAAAATAAAGATACTCTTGGAGTAAAATCTTATTTTGGTCCCTCATAAATGGTGTATTTTTTAATTTAGTCTTTCGTGGAAATGTTTTCTCAATTTAATCTCCCACAAATAAAGTATTTTTCAATTTGGTATGTTATATATAAAACTATTATCAATAACGTCCTTCTATCAAATTAAAAATGTCCATATATAAGGATTCATTATTAACGCTTTTATTTGTAGGGACTAAATTGACAAATATCCATATCTAAAGAACTAAATTAAGAAAACAATTTTATAAAAGAATTAGATTGAGAAATATCTTATCTATGAAGGATCAAATTGAGAAAGTCATTTTATTAAGGGTAAATAGAAAAATATCTCATATGTAAGAAACTAAAATGGGGTTTCACTTGATAATCTTTTTACTAGTCAAGTTGTGCATAGAATTGAGAAGGAAAGAATGTTTTGTGGAGGAGGTCAGGAAAAGGAAAGACTTATAAAGTTTTCCGATGAATGATATTGTGGAGAATGAATTTCCTTGAAAATTCTTTTTCGTCCCTTTTTTACTCCCTCTCTTTATTGGTTACGTAAGACCACATCAAATTTGTGTATAGGAGGAGCTTTTGTGTAAAATAACCTCCCTTTGTACTCTTGGTAGCCTCTAAATTTGGGTTATAATAAATATGATATAATTATCTATAATAAATGTGTTATATTTCTAGGGCCTATCCGGGGGAGCCTGAGTTATCAAAGAGACCTTCAATCATTAGGCTTCGTCATTAGACTCTGTAAAGAAACTTATATAAGTGGGCTTGATACCACATATCAACCTATAAACCTTAAGAAAACATATTTATGGACTCTTTTCACTTGTATACTCTTCTTAAAGTCTAATTTTATCTAATGTCAGACTTCCCACACTACAAGAAAAAGATGAAATAGTGAAGGAATATAGCAAAGGACAACTTCCCTTGCTAATTAGTCAAGGGCTAACTAGAAAAAAATTGTCCCTTACAAAGCCTCGCAAGTTTTTAGGGAATGAAGGCCAGAATGGTGCTGTGAATTTATATGACATATTAGCGAAGACTTAACAAAAGAAATTGCGAGGGATATAACAGTCAGTAATCCATCGCTAACTAATAAGGGATTATCGGGCACTTAATTTCCCTTACTAAATTAAGCATTCTTGCATTTAGAGAGGGACTAGCTAGGGAATATTACCTAGCTAGCTACTGAGGGAATTATTCCTTGCCAATCTCTTGCTAATTAATGAATTTTAAATTTAAATCCCTAATCGCTAAATCACAAATCTCTCTTACACTCTCCCTTCTCTTGCTCTCTCTTTGGCCGTCTCATTCTCACCCTTGCTTTCTTGCTCCTTTGTCACTGTTGTCTAGAGTTGTCATTGCCGTAGATCGCCATTACAAATCACTTTCTCTCTAAGGCCTAAAAGCTTTCAAGTTTGTCTCTCTCGAATGTTAGCATGTGTCTCTATTGTGTTCATTTTCTTCAATTTCTTAGCTATTTTTCACATATCTAAGTTGTATTGTTTCATTTGATTAATTCTAAAATCTACTTGCAGGGTTTGATATCTTTCATTTTTCTTTATAGAGCCATTTATCTCAGTGTTACAATCTTTTCAAAAGGTAAATTCAAGTTCTTTAATTCTTTTAGTCAATGCATGACCTGCTTTCTTCATTTACTAGATGTAAACATAATAAATATTGATAGATTAGGCATGTTAGTAATTTTTTTGGGAATATTTACTATGTCTCTATGTTTATCTATTGTTGTTTGGTTGATTGTGTCTATTTTTTGTGTTTTAGTTTGGACGCTTTTATTTTTTTTTTACATAGTTTCCTTTAACAATATTTGTCATTTTTACTATAACTGTGTATTTTGCTAAGTTGGACAAAAAAGGTGGGTAGAATTAAAATTAAACCTTTATGGCTACCTCTTTTATTTCAGGTTTGGAAGAGAAAGAGAGAGATGGCTAAGTAGAAGAGAGAGTAACATAGAGAAGACATTAAAATTAAACCTTAAAATATTTCTTTTTTTTTTTGGCAAACTAATTTTATTTGATGCATTAATGTCATTTTTGTGAGCCACCATGAGAGGTGTTTAACCTTAGGCAAGACTTTCAATTTCCAAATTGCAAACAACAACTCTTTGGATTACAAAAGAAGAACTAGGCCTAGCTGAAGGTAAACTTACCTCAACATTCTTAGTAACATGATACCCAAATTTTCCATAGTTCACACCAGTTTAGACCAAGTCCATATAAGCTTATCCTCCTTCTTAAACCAAATGAGTAGGAATTTTTAAAATATGCTTTTTACTTTCATATGAAATTAATTCACTAATAGAAGCTAAGTTCCATCTTCCATTAGAAATCATTTAGCAACCAATGTACCTCCACAAAGGATAAGATAAAGATCGAATCCACATGTATTAGAACTTAGCATTTATATTAAGAAAAAATGTCACTTGAACAAAATCTCTTGAGTTTCACAGTTCTTAGATAACATGGTTTGTTGCAAAACCAAGAAGATGACTTGTACATGGAATACTTGTTTGTTGCCCTATTTATTTTGATTATTGCCTTAAGAAGAAATAAAATGGTACCATTTTATAATAAATATATAGAATTCTTCATTTTTAAATTGTTGGTTATTTATATTTTTATGATGATTATCAATTCAAGTAAAATATGCATTATAAGATGCTAAACAAGCTTATGAGGTCAACATACTAAGGATTCTTTCTAAGTTTACACTATCAAAATAATATTTTTCTCAAAAAATAGTTATTTAGCTATTAAAGAATCATAATAAAGCTTACATTGAGTGTAATGTCCAGTTTTCGTTAAATGACGAAAACATGCACGTTTTCAAAGCAAGTCCCCTGAAATGAATTAGTTAAGGTTCCAAAAAATTTGAGTGACATTCTAGACTCTTAAAAATGAGAATTCTAGGTTCATATGAAAAGAAAAATAGAGCTAGAATGAAGAAACAATTTTTTACAGAAAACTTACAAAACGTAATGGCATTTTCGTAATTTTCAGTAAATTTTGGAATTCACATAGGAGAGTTTTTTAAATGAAAGTTTTGATCTTTTCATGGTTCTCAGAGGCCCTAAAAACCATAGGAAGCCCTGGGACAGTTAAATCTCTTCCGGTAGACATTTTTCAACGTCAGTGTACTCGAACTTTGACAGATTCGTTCGGGAAGGTTTTAGCTCTGATTTGAGTGATTCCAAAGGAATTTTACTAAATTGGGAACCAAAATTTTATAATGGAAAAGATGGTTCTAAAAAAGGAACTAAAACAAATTAGAAACAAAAATGCTAAAAACAAAGGGCAAAATGAGAATTTTTGAAAAGTCATTTCTCCTCCACCTATAAATAGAAGGCAGCCCACTCTCCCACTCACATAGCCTCATATTTTTTTGCCCCAAACCAGAGAAGAAACCCTAGGAGAGTGGTGCACCAAGGGAAGAAGAAGAGGAGAAGAAATCCAAGCTTGAAGGTATAGAATTTTGTTAGTTTTTCATGCTTTCTTCCTTCTGAACCTCTTCTCCTCCATTCTCTTTTGTTTCTTATGATTATAATAAAGTTTATAAATCTGTTTTAAGGGAGAAATTAAGGAAAAAGTTTGGATTTGAAGAGAAGAGCTCAAAGAAGACAAGATTCAAGTGAGAAAATAAGAAAAAATAAGGTAATTTCTCCTTCCATTGTTGCTATCCTTTGTTTCTCTTCCCTCCATATTTTGCCCCACTCAAGAAGTCCTAGGAGGGCTTGGTTTTTAGGCAAAATCAAGGGTGATTCTTAGAAAAAAGGGTGTGGAGATTAAGAATATACAAAGAGAATTAACAAATAACTATGGAAATTCAAGATGCAAATTCTATAGTTTCATATGTTTCTTGCTAAATCTGATTTGATATCTTGATTTCTATACTTAAATGAGAGTTTAAATGAGTTTCTAAGATCCCTAAAAGTCTTCCCATGTGCTTTCTCCATCAAGAAAACAAACCAAACTCCATGAAGGCCAAAATCCTCCATAGGTTCGGCCAAGAGAGGTTAGCATAACTAGGGATAGTTTAAAATTTTTCTAAATCTATTTTTGAGTCATATATGATGAATTAATATGAGGGGTAGCCTTGGAAAAAATTTAGAAACCATAAAAAGTGAGTTAGTGCCTTATGTTCTATAATATGACCTAAAGAAGTAACATATATTTAGGCTCTTTATTTTAATTGTGTGATGAATCCAAAAGGATTAAAAGAAGTCAAGAATCATATATGAAAGGAAAGAATGGAGCCTAGGATTTATTTGATGAGTGTTACTTCATTAGGTGCATTCTTAGAAACATAAAGTGGTTAATGAGCCAAGTAAGTGTGTGAGCAAGTTGTATAGCCTTAGAATTAATTTCATGAACCTAATTGGCTTCCATAAATTGTGTTTATGCCAAGAGAAATCATTCCCACACCTTTATGTGTGTGAGGCCGAAGAAGGAAAAGGAAATTCAAGAGAAAAAGTGTGTGCTTGCTTCCAAGGTAGCTCACTCTTCCTTCTCTCATGCATGATTGTATGCTTGGCTTGTCTTTGAATGTGTGTATGTGTATTTTAAACCATGAAAAGTATTCTCGCATGATTTCATATGCCATGGTACCATAATGATGCATTATGTTTTTAAATGATGTTTATGATGCTTGCTTTGGTTTGCTTGAGTGTGGTGAGGCTAAAAACCCTTAGCCATGGTGAGGATGAGCTAAGAAACCTTAGAATTGGTTGAGACAAAGTAAAGAGTCTCTCAAAAGTGAGGTTGACTCCCAAGAGCAAGATTGAGTCCAACAACCTTTTAAAGAATGGGTGAGGCAAGTCCAACATCTACAAGTGAATGGATGAGGCCAATCTACTTGCTTGGCAAGCCTTTATGTGTTATGTATGACTTGATCAAATGTTGAAAGTGCCTCTTGAATGTTTCTACATGTTGATATGCCATGCATGCATTTGTAAGACATAGTTTTGCATACTTTATGTATGGTTGAAACGGGAGATGAGCTATTGAGATTCTTTGAATCTCATTCCCTCATCTCCAATGTTCTAACATGCTAAGTAGATCAAGAGATCAAGGAAATAGAAGCCAACCACATGAGAAATGAGAGCTTGATATCAAAGTGCATAGTTTTTGTTCTTTAAGGCCATATTGATGTCAAATGATGTAATCCATTGTTGTATATGATTTATGACCTCTTGAACATATGGGATTTCGCATAATAAGTTTTTGATATTCAACAACCCCTGTTAAAAAATAATCGCAGAAATCCAAACATTTATCTATCCAGCCATGAGGTAGATCAGCCGCTACCCCTCCGATACGAAAATAATTATGCATCATTCTCATACCTGTGGCAGCTGAATCCTCGTATGCCCCGGAAGATAGATTATTACGAGCTATACTTGGCATTCAGGTATCCACCTCAAAGGAAACTTGTCTAAAACTACCTATAGGTGGTAGGGGTCGAGTTATTGATGTGAGATGGATCCATAAAAAGGGGGGTTCTAGTTATAATCCAGAAACGATTCGTATATATATTTCACAGAAACGTGAAATCAAAGTAGGTGATAAAGTGGCTGGAAGACATGGAAATAAAGGTATCGTTTCCAAAATTTTGTCTAGACAAGATATGCCTTATTTGCAAGATGGAAGACCCATTGATATAATTATATTAATATATGATGTATAAATGAGAGATTATGTTATATGATCATTAGAATGTAAATTGAGTATGTTATGGCAATTTGGCTTCTTGAATGGCTTTATGCAAATGTGTATAAATGCAAGTGGGATGGCTAAATTGAGATGCATGAGGTTTGGGATAATTTGGCTAACTCATACAAGTCATATTCATACTTTTAGACTTGCCCAAGAGGTGTCAAACATCAAGAGGAACCATTTGGATACTTTGGTATCTCATATGGAGCATAAATTGACCATATTGAAAACCTATACCACTTTTTGTCCAAATGAGCTCTTCTTGATATGAGATTTGACATCCAATTAGAGCTTGTTGAGAGCTTTTTGGAAAGTTAAAGAGTAGAATTTTCAGAGGTCTAGAGAATATTTGATAAATTTTCAAAGTTGAAATTTTTTTTAGTTTTGGTCATGTTACTGTTCACTTAGGTCTGAAATTGAAATATGTCACTTAGGCATAAATGATGTCCAATTACCACAAAATTTTATATAAAGAAACTAGACATTCTTGATGACTTATGACAATTAGAAGCGCTCTATTTGGATGTCTAGAGAGGGAGATATGAATTTTTAAAGATTCTATCTAGTATCAGATACTCAAACTAACCTTAGTCCTAGTTGATTAGGTTTCGAGGTCTAGGTGTGCTTGAACTGGTCTGGAGTTATTTTTTTCCCTTTAGTTAACATCTATAGCTTTCTAGATTAGTATCATTTACATGGATTGAATTTTTTTGGAACTAATTGGATATTTTTGAAATTTGTTGCAGAAATCTGTGCCAGTACTTGTAGATAGCTAGACCTTTAGACCTTTTTGAATGTCTTTTGTATTATGGTTTGGACATATTTTTAGTATAAAGTAGACATGTGTAGCTTTCCAGAATAGCAAAGAATGCATGATTTTTATTTTTCTAAAATTAGTTATGATTTTTCAAAATTTGCGACAGAAATGAGGGAATTTTGGCCGAAAATGCATATATGTGTTTTATGCTTTCCTTTGGTTTCCACGAGTTGTAAGCCACTTTTGGTGATGGAAATGAGTTGTTTCTATGTAATTAAATGTGACAATATGATATATGAGTTCACATGGTCCACGTGACATCGAATGAAATTTTTATACGCGATACAACACTAAAATAATCAATATTTTAATGCTATTTTCTTGCCTCTTATATGAATTGCTTAATATGAGGCATAAAGATAGTATGAAATGAGCTAAGAAATTATGGTATTATATATAGTGTATGAAAGAATGGCAATTTAGAGAAAGCACATGATAAAAGTATAAGATTAATGTTTTCCATAAAAGAAAGTAGCCACCTTACTATTTCATAAAGTATTATTAAAAGGTGGAAAATAAAGAATGGTTTGGTAAAATTGTATGGGAAAATTGGAAAAGAACATTTAGGAATTAGAAAAACCATTCTTTAGGTTTAGGCTAATGATTTAGAAAATGCATATCTCATTTATTGTTAAGTGGAAGGCAAAGTTCATTACATTTGTTAACTTGAAAGGCCTTGCCTTGTCACGTTCATATTGGATGTTGGGATAATGATAGCAATAATCATAATGTGTGGGTGTCTATGTTCAATGTAAGGAACCATAAGATATAAAATGAGGATGTTCATTTTAGGGTAGTAGTATGAGAATTGAAATTGTGATGATTGAGGATTGTTAAAGGGTAAAAAACTTAAGTAGTGATACTTCAAGGGCAGAAGGGATAAGGATGTGATAATTGGAACTAAAGAAGTGATAATTGGAGATATAGCTAAGAATAGTTAAGGTGGATTATAAGTAAGGAAATTATTATTATTTATTGTTATTTTCTATCTAATATAATAGTTTTCATTTAGAACTCATGTAATTAAGTTTTTCTTCTACTTTTCCCTTTTAAAAGTTTTTTTGGATTGGTCAACATGAATGCTTGGTTTTGGTTAGTCATGAGTCAAGTGCAATTAACTCTCTATGCATATCATAAATGAATCCTATAAGTGGGGTTTTGGTTGCCATTGTTAGGGCAATAATCAAACTCTAAGTAATACACAATTAGAACTAAACATGTACAATTGAGTTCTCTAAATTCATCATATGCTTATGTTGGGATGCAATGATTGACTAGATTATGAAGTAATATTTATGATATCTAAAACTTCATTCAGAAAGAAACTTGGACCCAATCTAAATTCTCTCAAGCTAGTGTTTTAGGGTTATAAACTGTTGCAATACTTGACTTAATGGGCTATTAAATGATAAGTTCAAAAATTATTTTGTGTTTTAGACAATAATACATTGGTTAAAGGTAGAGGTGCCTAAGAAAGAGGGATGATTAGAGGTAAAGGTACGACCTTTGCCCTATGTACCTTAAACCCTTTTGCCCTGTGTGTCTTTAACCCACCTACCTTATAGTAATCCAACCCACCTACCTTTACTTTGACAGCCACTATTGTTTCAACAAGAGGTCTTGCTAAGGTAGCCCATGCTTTTACTATAGCATCTCCTGCTTTAGCTATGTCATCTTCTTCTCTTATGGACACAAGAGAACTAATTTGGTTAGCTGTTAGAGATCTTTATAAGTATTGCTATGAGATATTATTTTAATTTACAATAGTAATGTATTATAAATATTTCACTTTCATTACAAGATCCAATTTGAGCTAGCAAGGCTCACAACATGGATTGTCCACCAAGTGTTAACTTGGATGCTATGCATAACTACAAAGTGGAGGTATTATCCATAGGACACGAAGAATGCCCTGTTTGATGGATTCATGTTACGTAATTAATGTATTTTAATTATGTCATTAATTATTTTGATTTGGTTGACATTAATTAATATTTGTTTTCATTTTTTCTAAGCCACTTATCACTTTAAAATAGAGCAATATTGGTTCCTAGCAAGTAGTGTGTGGGGTAGAACATGTCGAGACCAATTGTAACATTTCCAAATTTCCTAGCTCATAAACTAAGATAGAAATAATTATTAGGAATTGTCTAACATAATTTTTTAATGAAATCTTGAGCATCCAAAGGAATTATAAGTGTTTAGGCACTCTAAAAGTTTATTTGGATCGTTAAGGATTTTTAAGAATGTTATGGAAAATTTTATGAATTATTAGGAATTTATTGAAACTAACTGGGGTAAATTCCTAATTAATTAAATAATTGTGAAATAAATACTTAGGAAATAAAATAAAAGAATTTAGGTAAAATTTTAGAGTTAAAATATAATTATTAAAAGTTTAGGGCAAAAATACATAATTTTCATAAAGAAGCTAAAATATAGTTTTTGCCAAAAGTTTAGCTTAACTCTTCCGCCTTAAGCAAATGTGAGTTATAGGAAACTACAAAGAAAGTCCCTTAAACCCATGATGTCACCCAACTTACATCACCTCATCTTGCTTATTTTCTAAGATAAAATCCCCACCCTTCATCAAGCTTCCATGTGGCACCATCAACTCCCTCCCTTGGCTATATAAGACACCCTAACTCCTCCCATTTGCATCAAACAATTTGCCAAGAGCCAAGAAGAGAAAGTGAGAAAGGGGATGAGGTAGAAAGAGTAACTAGAGAGAGATTGAGAGTTTCAATATAAAAAGAGACAATTCTCTATCTATATAGAAGGAAAGAATACGGTCATGAGTGAACAAAGAGAGTTAAAATCCCTCTCAAGTTTATGTACCATTCTCCATGGACAAGGTTATGACAAGGGGTCATTGAAGGTTGAGAGACCTTCTTATAGCTTTAAGTTTCAAGTTATGATTTATAGATCTACACTAGGGGATGTCCTAGGTATGTTTACTCATATCCATGATAATGTTATGTTCCCATGATTATAATGGCTAAGAAAACTAGTTTTTCTCCTTGAAAATGTTGAAAAACCTAGGTCTCATATTAAGTAGTGTAGGATGCTTGGTGGGTTACATATGATTATAAAAACCTACTTCTATATCAAGTTGAATCAATATTACCTAAGAAATACCTTGTGGATGTATATGATATTATGCTTCTTGTATGTGTCATCATGTTTACATGTAATTTCACATTGATTATCATGAATACGTGGTACGTAGACATGGAGAGTTTATCATGTCACACTACATGTAGAATTGACCATAGTAATAATATATATAATGCAACATGCTAAATCCACCATTATAGATTTTTATGTAACACCATATATTTCTAGCTCATTTCACACTATCTCTATGCCTCATATCAAACAACTCACAAAGAGGCAAAGAAAAATAATATTAAATAATATATTTTTTAGCGTTACGTTGCATATAAAAATTTCACTCGGTATCATGTGGATCATGTGAGCTCATACATCATATTTTCATATTCAATTACATGAATACAACTCATTTGTATCATTAAAAGTGGCCTACATCTCATGGAACTCAAAGGAAAGCATAAAATACATGTGTATATTTTTGGCCAAATTTTCCTCTTTTCTATCATAAATTTTGGAAAATTATAAATAATTCTAGAAAAATAGAAATCATACATTCTTATCCATTCTAGAAAGCTACACATGTATGCTTCATACTAAAAATATGTCTAGACCATAACATTTAATACAAAGGACGTTTGACATTCAAAAAAGTCTAGAGGTCAGGCTGTCTATTGGTGTTGTTACAGAATTTTATAGCAAATTTAAAAAATGTCCAATTAATTTTAAAAAAATATAATCCATAAAATGATACTAATATGGAAAGCTATAGATGTTAACTAGAGGAAAAAAATAACTTTAGACCAGTTCAGGTACGCCCAGACTTTGAAACTCAATCAAACAGTAACTAAGATCGTCTAGAGTTCTTGATACTAGATAGATTCTTTGAAAACTCATATCTCCCTCTCTAGACATTCAAATGATGTGCTTCTAATTGGTACAAGTCACTAGGAATTTTTAGTTTCTTTATATAAAATTTTGTGGCAATTAGATATCATTTGTTCCCTGTGTGACAGATTTCATTTTCGAACTAGTATGAACAATGACATGACCAAAATTAGAAAAATTTTTAACTTCAAAAATTCATCAAATATTCTCTAGGCCTCTAAAAAATTTTTTCTTTAGCTTCCCAAAAAGATCTCAACAAGCTCTAATTGCATGCCAAATTTTAGATCAAGAAGAGTTCATTTGGACAAAAAGTGACATAGAGTTCCATTATGGTCAATTTTACTTCCATATAGGATACCAAAATGTCCAAATGGCTTTTCTTGGGGTTTGACACCTCTCAGACAAATCTAAAAGCATAATAAGGACTTGTATAAGCTACCCAAATGATCCCAAACCTCATGCATCTCATTTTGGCTATTCCACTTCCATTCATACATGAAATTTCATAATGCAAAATTGCCATTACAAGACCAAAATGAGTATTTTCATATATATAACCCTAGTTCTCACAATACATTAACATAATTATATATACTCATAACATCATAGGTCATATACAACTAGGGATTTCATCAATTGCTATCCATAAGGCCTTAAAGTAACAATTTCAAGACACTTTGATGTCATGCTCTCATCTTCAAGATGGTTGGCTTCTATTACCTTATTCTCTTGGTCCACCTAGCATGTTAGAACATTAGAAGCCAATTAGGTTCATCGAATTAATACTAAGACCATACAACTTGCTTAGACATTAGCTTGATCTATAAACCTCATTATGGTTTCATAAATGCACCTAATGAAGCAACACCCTTTAAATAAATTCTAGGCTCTATTGTTTCCTTTCAAATATGATTCTTAACTCCTTTTAAACCTCTTAGAGTCATCACACAAATAAAACTAAGAGCCTAACTACATATTGCGTCTTTAAGTCATATTATGGAATATAAAGCACCAACTCATTCTCTAAGCTTTCTAAATTTTTTCCAAGACTTTCCCTTATCTTCACTCATCATATATGACTTAAAAATAGGCTTGGAACAAATTAAAACTATCCCTAGGTACATAAACTCCCTTAGGTTGAGACTAGGAAGCTTGATGATCTCCTTGAACTTTGCTTTGTTTTCTTGATGGAGGAAGCACATGGGGAGACTTCTAGGGATCTTAGGAGCTCATTTAAACATAGGAATCAAGGTATCAATTCAGATTTTGCAAGGAACATATGAAACCCTAGACTTTGTATCTTGAATTTCCATGGTTATTTGTTAATTCTCTTTGCATATTCTTAATCTCCACACCCTTTTTCCTAAGAATCACCCTTGGTTCTGCCTAAAAACCAACCCCTCCTAAGGTTTCTTGAGTGGGGCGAAATGGTGGAGGAAGAGGAGCAAGGGATAACAATCATAGAAGAAGAAATTACCTTATTTTCTTGCTTTTTCTCACTTTAATCTTGTCTTCTTTGAGTTTCTATCTTCAAATCCGAATTTTTTCCTTAATTTCTCCCTCAAAAAAGATTTATAAACTTCATTATAATCAAAGGAAGAAAGCTCAAGAGAAGAGGAACAAGTTTGGAAGAAGAAGGAGCATGAAAATCCATAAAATTTCTTACCTTTTCCTTGCTTTTTCTCCTCCTTTCTTCTCCTCCATGATGTGCCTAAGAGAGCTGGTGTTTTCTCTAGTTTTTGAGTAGAATGGGTCGTGCAAATGAAGGGAAAAAGAAATAAGAAACTTAAAGAGTGTTCAAGAAGTTTCCACTTTCTTAAAAAGTCTAATTTTACCCTTCGTTTTTGGCATTTTCATTCTTGATTTGTTTTAGCTCTTTTTTGAGAACCGTCTTCTCTATTATCTTCTCTATTATGAAATTTAGATTCCCAATTTAGTAAAATTCCTTTAGAATCACTCAAATCGGAGCTAAAACCTTCTCGAACGAATTAGTCAAAGTTTGGATCAACTGACGTTAGAAAATATCAACCGGAGGGGTTTTAACTATCCCGAGACTTTTCATGGTTTTCAGGGCCTCTGAAAACTCCAAAGAACTCAAAAATTTCATTTAAAAAGCCCTTTTATGTGAATTCCAAAATTTACTCAAAATTACAAAAATACCATTACGTTTCGTAAGTTTTCTATAAGAAATTGTTTCTTCATTCTAGCTCCATGTTTCTTTCCATCTGAGCCTGGGATTCTCATTTTTAGGAGTCTAGAATACTTCTCAAATTTTTTGGGACCTTAACTAATTCATTTTGGGGGACTTTCTTTTATATTCAGTGAATTTCGTTCGTTGATGAAGAAACCGTACGTTACGTTTCTTACGTTTTTTATCGTTTTTAGAAAACCGGATGTCACATTATGCATATGTGTTTTCTTATATATGTTGCATGCTTCTTATATGTTTTGCTATGCTACTATCTTTACATGTCTTAGATGGAGGGACAAAGAGAAAATGTTTTGTGCACATGTGATGACTAGATCATTACTAGTTTTTCAAATTAAATATGTTCTTACTGAGAATATAAATTCTCATTACACATGGTAATGTGTTCAAATAAGGTTCTCAATATTGAAAATGTGATGCTTGATGGTTGATTGATGTGATCAAGGATAGGAAAAAGTTAATCTTAATAAGCCAAGATGGGTAGATATTAGTTGCATTTGAATATGTAAAGAGATAGTAATGAAACACTGACATTTGTTTGGCCATCTAGTCTAAGGATCGATTGTATTTTCTATAAAGTGTTTGGATGTTATGCCAGTGTTATTTGCAATGAAAGATATATAATCAGTTAAACATTTGTGAAAGTCATTTTAAAATTGAATTGCCAATGTAAAAGAAAAATTTTTATAGTTAAACTTTTGTTACTCTAATAGAGGAACAAATTTAGTAGCACTCTGAAAGTTAGGGTGTTACACCAATACTCTAACATGTTGTACAATGCAAGAAAGGTGGCTATGAACGTAGCAAACATAGCCAACATTCAACAAACCCATGGTCTGGCTCTACCAAGCATATATGTAAAGGTTTGGAATGGTTTCCTAGACATTTGAGTATGGGATGATTACCATACTACCTCTACATCCTCTAAAAGGAACTGTACCTCTACACTTGAAACTAATATGCATTTCAACAAGTTCATTACCTTTGCTAAGCATAAAAAGAAGATGGTAATTAATTTGATTAGTCTTCTTTAATTTCAAGTTATTTTAATTTTTAAAGTCATTAAGTCTAAATTAACTCGTAGGTGTATGAGCTGAACCAGCCATCACTAGTGAAACTACCTTGTTTGTGAATGGGGAACTATAAAATTATATGCATATAGTATTAAATTTTAATATTATACCACCTCAAATCTTTTGAAATTTTAAATCTACTAGATGCAATATACTCATTGAACCTATACATGTATCTTTTTATTATTATTTAACATTTCAAATTAAATATACTAAATTCATACATGTATTTTTTTCCTCTTTCCTTTTCTTTCATTTCATTTCTTTTTCATTTTCCTAATTTTTTTATTGCCTTTCTCCTTCTTTTCCCATTTCTTGTCACTTTTCCTTCTTTTTTTTTTTTTCTGCCTGAATTGTCATTAGCTTGTTAAAATTTACATAGTGCTTCTCCTCAATCCTCCTATTGCCCTTTACCCAATATTTCTTCTATTTTTCAATTCACATTTAATCTATATATGTCTTTGATACATTTTTATAATTAATAGTTCTACAATAATAATTGAGAATAATATAACTAAATTTAAATGTTAATATATTGTTTTCAATTGTACCTAAGACAATTGTCTTTAAAAGTACTTCAAAAAATTTTAAAATATTATTGGATAAAATAGTATTTGTTATGCTTTGTAGACATAGATGTTTTTCAAATTAATAATGATAAAATTTTATATTGCATCAAATAAAATTTTTTTAATTTCAAAATGATATTATAAGCTATTCATTGAATTATTATGATACTATTGAGTAATGATGTGTGTTTCATTGTATCTTTATTATCCATTATATGAGTACTACATAGATATAAAACTATGTCATTATATGTAGGTAGTGAGATTGTTGATATTAATAATTCTTGGTATGTTTCTCATTTAAATTCAAATTTGTTTATAAGTGTAGGAGAAGGAAGGTCATATTATTATTAGTGAATTAATCTCATTTTTAATAATATAAAAATTTAAAGGTAAGCATTTTATTTAAACAATATACTGTAAAAAAAAAATTCATTTAAATAAAATATAAAACAATTACTAAAGAAAAAAAAATTTTGCCTCCTAACCTAAGGTCTTGGCTTTGTCACTAGTGGCTAGTATTGTATCAAGAATTGTATGATGCAACCCAAAGAAGAAAGGTATTAAGCAACACATTTCAGAGCACTCGAGGCAATTTGCCATAAGTTATCATTGTTAGTTTTTTATGTTTCTCCACTTGCTATTATTTTGACAGGTAATTATTTTCTAATTATATATGTTTAAGAGAATCTTGACATTGAAATGACCTAGAAATATGATGAAGACCTTTTAATATATCCTCCCATTGACCCACATGGGTGGAGGGAAGCTACCAGTTTGAACGACAAAAGACATGTCCACAGTTTGAGTAGCCTTAACTTCGAAGTGCCTTAATTAGAATTTATGATGCCTCCCCCCCCCCCCCCCCAAAAAAATCTTGTCCCCCTTCATAAGTCTAAAAGGACCTTACATGGGCCTCAATTATGGACCAACGATTAAAGTAGCAGATAGATTAGCAGATGTACCATTTTACAAGTGTTATTAGGCTTTTTTTTTTTAACTTTTGACTAGAAGTTGTTGCAAAATTTGCCACATTGCGACCCATAACACTGCCTACAACAAGAGTTGGTTCATATTGGAAGTAAATTTGGTTGGCATTGAGGGAATGGAGAGGAATAGGGGAATAAATACTGTGAAGAAAAAATTTTGGATAGTGATAGTTAATTTTTAGTATTTTTAAATTCTATTTTGGATTTGTACTTATTTTAAACACACTTATTTTGCACTCTAATACCAAACATTATAGCTTAAGTTATCAATGGGATCTTCAACTATTGGACTTCATCATTGGACTTTGAAGAGGAACTTATATAAGTGGGCTTGTCACCACATTTCAACCTAAAACCTTAAAACATTTGATTTATGGGCATCTCTCACTTATATATTCTCTTAAAGTCTAATTCTATCTAATGTAGAACTTTTCCACTT
This sequence comes from Erythrophleum fordii, assembly GCA_032878935.1. Lineage (NCBI taxonomy): Eukaryota > Viridiplantae > Streptophyta > Magnoliopsida > Fabales > Fabaceae > Erythrophleum > Erythrophleum fordii. The sequence continues at coordinate 19,942,514 of JAVQMF010000054.1, read as the reverse complement.
ATACTTGTACCTTAACAAAATGTTCTTTTTTTATCATTACCGAAGAAGAATAATGCCTTAGGACTAGAAAATGAGGTAAAGATGTGAAATGAGAATCAAATTCACATTCATCAATATCTTTTGATACTTATATTTTGTAATATCCGGCTCTCAAAAAACGAGAGAAAACGCTAGAAATGTAATGTACGGTTTCTTCGTCAACATACAAAATTCATTAGATACAAAAGTAAGTCCCCCAAAATGAATTAGTTAAGGTCCTAAAAAATTTAAGTAGCATTTTAGACTCCTAAAAATGAGAATCATAGGCTTAGATAGAAAGAAAAATGGAGCTAAAATGAAGAAACGAAATTGAACGAAAGAATTTCGAAACGTAATGATATTTTCGTAATTTTGAGCAAATTTTGTAATTCACATAAAAGGGCTTTTTAAATGAAAGTTTTAAATTCTTTGGGGTTCTCAGAGGCCTTGAAAATCATAAGACGCCTAAGGACAGTTAAAACCCCTTCGGTAGATGTTTTCTAATGTCGGTTGACTCGAACTTTGACTGATTTGTTCGGAAAGATTTTACCTCCGATTTGAGTGATTCCAAAGTTATTTTATTAAATTAAGGACCCAAATTTCATAAAAGAAAAGACAATTCTTAAAAGGGAGCTAAAACAAATTAGAAACAAAAATGCCAAGAACAAAGGGTAAAATTAAATTTTTTGAAAAGTCTTCTTTAAACCTTCCTATATATATAAGGTGCCCCACCTTCTCACTTCATTTAGCCATACTTGTTTCTGCCCTAAACCAAGGAAAAACCCTAAAGGTGAGGCGCACAAGAAGGAGGAAGAAAGAAGGAGAAAAACAAGATAAAAAGGTATGGATTCTTGGTTGTTTTTCATGCTTTCTCTTTAGCAAACCTCTTCTCCTCCATTACCCTCTCTTTCCTATGGTTTTATTGAAGTTTATGGATCTATTTTAAGGGAAGAACAAATGGAAAAATTCGGATTTGAAGAGAGAAGGCCAAGGAAAGTGAGAAATAAGTAAGAAAGCCATGGAAATAAGGTAAAATCTCCATCCTATAGTAGCTATTCTTTCCTCCTTCTTCTCCTTATTTTGCTCCATATATGTAGCTGCAAGAGGGCTTGAATTTTGGGCAGAACCAAGGGTGAATTCTATGAATTTAAGGGAAGAGAGTAAGAATATGTAAAGAAATTCAAGTAAAAACCATTAGATTTCAATATAGGAAGTCTAGGGTTTTGATTGCACCTTGAACTCTACCATGAATCCTAGCCATATTTTATGATGTTTAAGAGTTCATATAGGCTCTTAAGACACTAAGAGAGCTTTCTACATTCTTCTCCCATCAAAGGAAGCAAAGAAACTCTATTGGTGCCATATGGAAGCATAGATTTGCCCAAGGAGGGTTCATGCACCTAGAGAGCGTTTTAATTCCTTCCAAACTTAATTTTGCATCATGTATGATGGGAGAGTATGAGAGAAAGCCTTGGAAAAATTTTGGAGCCCATATATAGTGAGATGGCCTTATATGTTCCATAATATGGCTTAAAGAAGCAACACTTATCTAGGCTCCTTGATTTAATTGTTTGATAACTCCAAGAGGTTTCAATAGAGTTAAGAATCATAAATGAATGAAGAGAATGAAGCCAAGATGATGTTTTCTTAAGATTGTTTCATTGAGTGCATTATGGAACCATAAAGGGGCCTTATGAGTCACTTAGCTTTTCTAGTGAATATATAGCCTTAGAATTTAATTCAATAGTATAATTAGCTTCCATATGAGTTGTTTAGGCCAAGAGAAATGATCTCCACCTCCTTGGGTATGTGAAGTCAAGGGAGAGGACTCAAAGCGCAAGGAAAAAATGTGTGAATGCAAACAAGGTAGCTCTCTCCACCTTTTCTCATGCATGAATATGTGCTTACATCGTCTTTGAATATGTGTATATGTGTTTTGAGCTATAAAATGTATTTTAGCATGAGCTTTTATTCCATGGTATCATGATGATGTTTTATGCATTCAAATGATGTTTTATATGCTTGCCTTGGTTTGCTTGAGTGTGGAGAAACTAAGAATTCTTAACCATGGTGAGGATGAGCTAAGAACTCTTAAACTTGGTTGAGACAAAGTAAAGAGTCTCCTAAGAGTGAGGTTGACTCCCAAAAGTAAGGTTAAGTCAAAACCTTTTAGAAAAAATGGGTGAGGTAAGTCCAAAATCCATAAGTGAATGGGTGAGGCTAATCCACTCACTTGACAAGCCTATGTATACTATGTATGATTTGCTCATATGCCAATAATATTTCTTGAATGCTAATATATGTCAATATGCCCATGCATGCATTTTCAAGGCTTATATTACATACTTTATGTATGATTGAAAGGGAGATGAGCTATTGGGATTCTTTGAATCTCATCCCCTCCTCTCCAATGTCTTAACATGCTAGGTGAATCAATTAAGTAAGGTAATGGAAGCCATCAAGTGAAGAAAAAGGAGATTGACATTAAAATGTATGAAATGGCCTAGTTATGTTTCTCTTGTAGCCATACACATGGCATATGATGTAATCCCATGATGAAATTGTTATGTAATCATATGAACATATGTAATTACCCAAATATATGATGTATGAATGAAATTTGATGCCAATTATATAAGATAGCATGTTTTGGGTATTGAATGGCAAGAGGTAGCATTGTAATCTTATGTATATCATGGGGTGGATGAGTGAGTTTGAGAAATCTGGGTTTATGCACATTCAAAACAAGTTTAGAAAGTCATTTTGGTGTGCTCAAGTGGTCACACAAGCTTGAGAAGTAAAATTGGACACTTTGATGCTAGCTGAGACCATAAAAATGACCAAATTAGAATCTTATAGTACAAACTAACCAAATGGAAGAATCTTGCCATGAAATTTGGCAAACATGTAGATCTTATTCAGATATTTTTGGGAAGTAAAGCACAGAAAAATTGGAGCTCTACATAATTAATTATGAATTTTTAAAGTTAGGATTTTTTTGCTATTTTGGTACAAGTACTATTCATATGATTAATTTTGTGTTCTGTATTCTCTGAGAGCCAAATGATGTCCAATGCTTGTGAAATTGTACAAGCATAAACTAGAGGTCATAAGATTTTAGTGACCACTAAGACCACCTCATTTGGAGGTCTGACCAGAGAGTTATGAATTTTTAAAGTTTAATATTAGTACCAGTAGCGCCACTTGACCTCCAAAATTGTTCCATCATAATTTAGTTCCTAAATGAACTTTTCATGGTTTAGAGATTTTTTTTTCTTAGATTTAACATCTTTAGATTCTCAAATTGACCAAATTTGTATGATTTGGATTTTTCTAAAATTAGTTATGAATTTTCAAAATTTATGATAGTAACCTGTGACAGTAGCCCAGATAGTTGAGACCTTGGGTGCTTTTCAAATGTCATCAGTCTTCTACTTGATGTTCCATGACCTAAGATTATTTTTAGCATAAATTAGATCTCTGTATCTTTCTATAATGGTAAATAATTCATGATTTCAATTTTTTAAGAATTAGTTATGATTTTTCAAAATTTGTGACAGAAAGCATGCAATTCTGGTCGAGGCTACACTATGGAATTTTGTGTGTTTCTTTCACTTGCTTGAGTTCTAGGCCACTTTTGGTGATAGAATTAAGTTGTATCTATGTAATTAAATATGAGAATGTGATACATGAGTTCACATGATCCACAAGACACTGAATGAAAAATTTATATATTACGCAACACAAAAATACTCATTATTTTAATGTCACTTTCCTTGCTTCTTCATGAAACATGTGATGTGAGACAAGGAGATAGCATGAGATAAACTAGGAAGTTATGGTGTTACATATTTAAAAAAGGTACAACTAGAATCAAGACTCTTGAGCTATAATGAATGCTCTTTTATTGTTATAAAGGAATATGGATTCTCTGCATTTAACAAGTAAATGCATGAGATGCAACTGAAGAGAGATAAAGAGAAAAGAGAGAATAGATTCCATACACACTCCTGCTTTTGTGTCACTCATTCTCTTGTTGCATTTGATACAATACTATAGAGAATATATGGCATTATAAAGATAATACCAATTAATACCTTAAATTGTATATTTCTAGTGGCCTACCAAACCTTACCTTCTTGAACGCCCTAAAGAAAGATGCACTTTTTAATAAAAGGAAAAATAATGCAAAGAAAGTCCCTCAATACTATGGGTCACTTGTAAATAACCTTTTGACCTTTTAAAATTAGCCATAGACCCCTAAACTTCAATAAATAGGTCATTTTATCTATTTTATTCTTACCAATATTAACTCATTTGTCACTCTAGACATCCCTATAATTGACATGTTAACATTTAGGAATATATGGGAATTTGCCACATCAATTATGGGAATGTTTGAGGAGATAAATGACTTTACATTGAGAAAAGAAAAATAGAGAAAATAAACTATTTAGTAGAATGTAGAGGTCTAACGATGTAGTTGTTGGTTTTAAAAGTTTAAAGGACTATATGTAAGTGATCCAAGGCTCAAGGAAATTTTTGCATTTTTTTTTCTAAAATAAAGATGATGCACATAATGTGGCATATAAAATTAAGGCAGTAGGACAAAGATCCTTTCCTGTCTAGAGGGGAATAGAAGAGGATCTTGTCATCTCCAAATTCAATGACTTTGATTTTTATTAAAATGTTTTCTTAGATTGATTTTTCTTATTCATTACTTTACAATAGAGTAATCATAATTGTGAATATTTATATCATTTATATTTAGCAAATAAATATACCGCATATAATTGAAAAGGTTACAAAGAAAAAAGGGAGTGGTGGAATAGAAAAAATAAGTCTTATATACATTTTTACTCTTATTATACACAGTATAATATTATAGAAGATTTATTTATTAAATGCAACCGATCTAGATTCTCACAATTATCATTATCTATTACTATAATTTGATAAAATAATGAATAAAAAAATGATTAAATGACATATAAAATAAAAATCAAAGCCACTAGATTTAGAAAGGACAAGATCTTGTTGTGTTCTTGCCAGGAGAGGAGAGGATTCCTAGCCCTTTACAACACTAGCCAAGCTACTCTTTATACTAAAAGGTAGGGTTCTTCTTGGTACTATAATGTAACCTAGTTCTATTAATATTTGCCAAGTAGAAATTATAATAAAGATAAATTATTTTAAAGTTATTAATTGGGACATCATTGTGGTATATGGATATTAAAATGAAATGTTGAGGCCAAACCTAAATATTACCTTCAATGACTTATTTTATCTGGCATAACAGTTATTTAACTAACCCTTGAATATTAACATGATTTTAATGGCTAAATATTTAAAACTAAACATCTCAACCACCTACAATTTCATAGCCAGTCAGCCACTATTGTATTCTCCCTTTGAATGTTACCTTCTCTAAGTATTCAAAATCATGTAAGAATATAATTTATCTATATAATGTAGGAATTATTGGGGCTATAGTCAATTAATTTTGTTTTAAATAAAAAAGAGCTAATTTATGATCTATATGAGATGTATGTAGGCCCACTTATTATGATTAGTGATCCTATTATTTTAGGCTAGATATCTAATTGATTAGTATGGATAAAAGTGTAGGCTCATAACTCATAGGCCCATAATGGGTAGGTATTAGAGTTTATTTATGACTTGGCTATGTTTCCTTCGTATTGATATAAAATTCTAACTCTATAACTTATCCCATTGAAGTTATGATAAGGAGTGTGAATCACAAAGAAAACTCTAGTCTCTTCAAGTCTTCAAGGATTTAGAATCAATGGGGTATCCTAAATCTGTCACCATGTCTTCTACAAGTAATTAATTTAGTATTCTAATTTTATATAATTGTCTTAAATTTATTCTTACACATAAAACTTGTAGGAGAATTATTATGTTTTATTATTCATTGCTGTATTTTTTTAACTATATAAAAGAGCCATATAACAGTGCACAGGACAAAAAAAAATTGAACTAAAGATGCACAGGGTTCTCCTGTCTAATATATTTCAATTATTATATTAGTGATCATTATCTCCTCTCTAGGTAGGACCCGTATTTATCAACACCAATATCCTTTCTTCTCTAATACAAGCATGAAGGAGCAATTGCCAATGACATAATCCCCTGCAAACATTAAATGGAAGTTCCCTTTGCTTCTCTTTTTTAATAATTCTTTTTTCTCTATCAATTAATCTAAATCAATAGTATTCACCCATCATCCTATTCACCCATATCATAGGAAGAAAGGAATTAAAGACCATTTTCTTCTTTGCATTCAGGAAGCAAGTTGCCATAGAGCAAACATTTCTCATTTCTCTTCTTCGTCGCACAGAGGCATATGAAGTAAGAGACCATTCTATATTCTTCTTGTTCTTTTATATTGCATTACTCCTCAGAACTTTTTTTGTATATTAGATAGATCCTAAATTATTTATTAAGGTTTCTTTCTTCTTTTTTGCTAGAATATATTACTTTATAGATGCATCCCATTGCATTTTTGTATTTCTTGTGGCGTTGTTAAAAGGTGGGAGATTAAAATTCAAATAGTATCTAAAGTAATACAGTAGTTCATAAACATGAATCCCTGTAAAGAAAATAACAATACATAGAGATAAATGAAAGAATAGAGATTACAACTCACAATACCTAAATAGTTTTAGAAAGTGGGTTAAAATTGTGTTGTATTATAAAACCTAATCTTAATTAGCATAGATAGGATAATTAACTCTAGGTGGGCTACAATGAGCTTATGAATAGTCCACTCACTATAGGCTATCCATAATTTGCCAAGAGAACCAATTCATTTTCACAGTCGTTGTCTAAATTAATTATTATAATATTAATATAATGTAATCTATTAATTAGTTTAATAATTAATTAATGCTAATCCATAATAATAACTTAATATTTTCAACAATTCCCCATTTTGATAGCATTAATCAATTGTTAGTCATAACAAGAACAAATCAATACATAAAGGAATACTAATAATATCAAATAATTAATATGCACATTATGATGAAAAATTCTGCAATGAAACAATGAACCAAAAATGTTGAATCCAATGGGGAAAAAAAATGCCAAAATACCAATACGGTTTCAATTCTAAATAAAAATGAAATATTAAAAAAATATGTCCTAAATTATATACGCTAACCAAAACAAGGTGTCCGTAAAGAATACAAGTCAAATTCCTACTAAACCAAAGCATCATCAAAGAAAATTTCACAACACCCAAGAGTTTCATGTTTCTTAATAAGACTATAATGGGTAAGCTTGTCGTTAATAGATCCTTAATATATTGTCCGTAAAAAATTTGCAATTTAAGCTGAGATTGTGGTCAACAGAGCCTTAATATATTATCCATAAAAAATTTATGATTTGAGTCTTAGATTTACGAATCTTCTCTCCAATGAAACAAGAACTTAATATTATAATTTAGTACCTAGAATTCGTGTGATTTTAAAAGAAGTATATGATAAAATCGTTATCACAACCAAATAGTTAAGATCTAAAATATGCATTTAGCAATATGCATAATAAAAAATTAAGAGATATTCTACAACAAAATGAGGTAGTTGTAAGTATCCATTTGATACTTTTCAACAAAATAGCTCCTTCAGACATCATGAGATATATATAAAGGCTGAGACAACTATTGGTATCTACGTGACACTTCTCACAAAACAGTTTCTCTAGAATAGTATAAGATATACATAGAAGTAGATTTCAAGGCATCTACACAAATAACATAATCTAAATCTAGTAAGACTAATAATTACAAGTAGATCATATCTATTCTAATTTAAGATGCGATTTTAAGTACCTTGTGAGTACTAAGTGAATTTTTTCTAAGCAACTTTCTAAAAAATCCTAAAGTATTATTTAAGTATCTACCAAGCACATTAGTTAAAAAAGTTATGTTCGGATGAGTACACATTTAAGTAAACATGAAATTGCCAATAGTGGAAGCAAGAAATGAAATACTTTTCATTCTAGTCTTCTCTATGTAATATTGAGAACACTGAGATTTAGATAATCTCTCACCTATCATAATAGGTATACCATACAAGGAACAATAATACAAATTGAATTTCTTAAACATTCAATCAACCAAAGTCTTTTGAAGCAAATTCAAAATATCACAAAGACCTATCTCAATGGATCTGCATAGCAATAACATAAAAGGTCTCAACAACATTTTCATATCTAATTTTTTAAAGATACATTTATTTGAAGTGCTCACAACAAAATCACAAGAGGCAACAACCTTGTCATCCTTCATATAGTGATGCCTAGAAGTTTGTTTTAGCTTATAAATGGATCATTTGAATTGCATACTAAGTGCTCTTTCTATGATTCTATGAAATCATCTTTCTAAACTATACAAACATCCTTAGACAAGCTTCAACACAAAAAAGGTCAATCAAAACATCTATTTAGTAGAGTCCTAAAATGAAATCCAATTAATGTCATAATCTTTCTAAGAGTGTCTTTAATGAACACTAGTGAGAAGTCACATATAACCAAATCCTTTTCTTTGATTATGGCCATTTCAATCAATCTAGCCTTAAAGTTTATAATATCTTTTGTAGCCCCACAATAGGGCTTAAAGACCTACCTATAGCCAATTATTAACTTCTTTAAATTCTCATGTTTATTTACATAGCGAAGGAAATGAGAATTATTTTATCTATTATTGAGGATATCAAACATTGTTAAGTCTTTCTCCCTTTTAAAAGGAGTCACATTGACATAAAAGTGAGGATAAAAAAGGCCATTCACATAGAATCCTACCAAGTGAAAGGTAAAACTTCATACACAATGAACTTGTTCCCACTTAACTTTGATAAGAAATATTCAACAATGTTTCACTAAAAGAAAGGAATATATCAAGGAAATGGAAATTATTTATCATGCTAAAATACCTCATTGATTCTTAGATAAAGTTTACTAGTGTGCAAAATTACAATATTATCTTGCTTTCCTAACTCATAAGCCTTGACATGCTTCTATGAATTACCTAAGTAAGATGTCGAATAGGATATTTATATAAAAGCTTAACTTATAAGCCTTTACCATGGGTCCTATTTAAAGTTCTCATACAAAAATAATTGCATAGGCATAATAGTTGGAATAGTAATAGCGTAAGGAAACATTAATTATGTGTACGATATAATTATAAACAAAAGTTCCTTTTAAGATCCAACTAATGTAGTTATACATACAAAACTATTGTTTATTATGATCCTATCTAAAGATCCCATATTACAATAAACTAAGAAAACTCATTAGGTACATAAAGGATAACAAAAAAAAAATAATGTTTCTAACAGTTTTGTATCAATAGGATACAATAAATATTAAGATATCAAGTAAAATTTACTATAGTACTAGCAGAATTGATTAACAATGTCATAAATTAAAAGATATCCTTGATATAAAAGCCTTACACAATCTATCTTTTGATATTTAAAAAATCTTTCATTTATTATGATGCTTATATTATCAAAATTATACCAACTAATGTCATACTGATAGGATATGTTTATTACTTGTATAATGTATCCCATGAAATCTAATAACCAAAGTAAAAAAAAAAAAATCATATTTCACATAACAAATTTTATGACTAGATCCATGATAGGTGGAGGCATAGTTATTTAAAAAATGAAATTACATATAATTGGATTAGCATAAGTGATATGTTCATTCTTATATTCGAATGACTCATGACAATTTGAAAGGTATATTTTTATTCGTATAATGTTATCAATTACAAATGTATCCAAAACAACTAGATGATAAAAGAGTTCCTTTCATAAAATGCTATCTAAGAATATGTTTAAAGAATAAGATTAAGTATATTTTGAAACACAATTATAATCTTTAAGTATTCACCATAAGTAAGTTATCAACAAAATAAAATATCTCTTGCCACAAAAAAAAAATCTTTTGAGCCATGAATTTCAAAATTGTAGAACTCTCAGCATCAAAGATAAAGATTTATCATTAAGAGTTAAAGACAATTTACATGATTTATCAGAGTCTCTAGGGCTAATCTTAAATGCCTCTCATGCTCCTCAAAAGATTTAGAGTACACTAGGATATCATCAATAAAGACCACAATAAATTTATTTAGATACAGTCTGAAGACCCTGTTCATGTAGTCTATGAATACTGCAGGTGTAATGTCCCACATCGGATGGAATGGTCCTGGGAACGGCCCATATAAGTGGGAGCGAAGCTCTCCCCACCAAGGCACGCTTTTGGGCTGAAATAAGAGTAAGCCCAAGGGACAAAACCCCTCCCTTCCCGGGTGAAATAAGAGTAGCCTGACGGGGGACGTAGGGGACAATACCTTAGAGGCTCTGTAAGTTGTTTGGTATCAGAGCAATCCTGGCCCATGTGCGACCCGAGGACGGGTCGGCCCCAAGGGGGGTGGATTGTAACGTCCCACATCGGCTAGAAGGGGCCTGTGCTGAGCGCTTATAAAGGGGTGCGAAGCGCTCTCTTCCAGATGCGCGTTTTGGGCTGAAATTAGAGTAAGCCCAAGGCGACAAAACCCCTCCCTTCCTGGGTGAAATGAGAGTAGCCTGACGGGGGACGTAGGGGACAATACGTCTGGCGGCTCTGTAAGCAATATTGTCCCCATTTACGGCACCCTGTGGTACTCTCATTTCCCACGTGGCTGGGGTTTTGTTCTTGAGGCGATCCACCAGTCAGGGATCCTCCCTCAAAAGGCCTCGCTGGTGGGGAGAGCTTCGCTCCCACTTATATGGGCCGTTCCCAGGACCATTCCATCCGATGTGGGACATTACATTCCACCCCCCTTGGGGCCAACCCGTCCTTAGGTTGCACATGCGAACAGGCCGGCTCTGATACCAAACACCACACAGAGCTTCCAGCAATATTGTCCCCATTTACGGCACCCCGTGGTACTCTCATTTCCCACGTGGCTGGGGTTTTGTTCTTGAGGCGATCCGCCATTCAGGGATCCGCCCTCAAAAGGCCTCGCTAGTGGGGAGAGCTTCGCTCCCACTTATATGGGTCGTTCCTAGGACCATTCCATCCGATGTGGGACATTACAGCAGGCGCATTCGTTAGCCCGAATGGCATTACAAGGGACTCATAATGGCCATATCTAGTCCTGAAGGCTGTCTTTGGGACATCTTCAGCTCTCACCCTCAATTGGTGATATCCAGATCTAAGGTTTATTTTAGAAAAGACAGATGCCCCAGCTAACTGATCTAACAGATCGTCTATCCTAGGGAGAGGATACTTATTCTTGATGGTAACCTTATTCAATTCTCTATAATCTATACACAATCTCAAGCTACCATCTTTCTTTTTTATGAACAACATTGGAGCTCCCGAGGGTGACACATTAGGGTGTATAAATCCTTTTTCTAATAGCTCCTCGATCTGTTTTTTCAACTTATAAAGCTCAGTGGGAGCCATCCTGTACGGAGCCTTAGACACCGGTCCAGCCCCAGGCACTATCTCTATAGGGAACTCTATCTCTCTCTCAAGAGGTAGACCACTAAAATCAAAATCTTTAGGAAAAACCTCCAGAAATTCCCTAACGATCAAAAAATCATAGAAAATTCCACAAACCTCCAAATGACTTGATCTTTGACTTCTCAAAAAGCTCTAGGCAAGATCTAATTACATGAAAAATTTCAAGTCAAGAAGAGGTCATTTGATTAGACTTTGTTATAGCTTAAGGTTATGGCAATTTTGGTTCCAATAAAGGGGCAAATTTAATCCAAATGAGCCATCCATTGTTTCACACATATTTGAGCAACTTCAAAAGCATAAACGTAGCATAAATGAGCCTCTCATATGGCCTGAATCCTCATGCAACTCAAATTCACCGTGCCACTTCCATATACATACCTGCACAAGTGGGCTCCCAAGTGGTCAAAATACACAATTCTATTCATTAAACTCTATTCTTGATACATACACTAACTTTACATAGTTTTACACTTGTTCAAAGTGTCATGACTCAAAAATAATATATACATATATTCTTTGACATTCTAGTACATCAAAACTAGCAAAATGTACCAAGAGATGGAGATTTAAGCTGCTTGGCCTCCATCCTTTGGATCTTGGACTCCACTTAGATCATATGAGATGAGAGAAAGGATGGGGTGAGATTCGTTGAATCTCAATAGCTCATACACCTATCCAAGCACATTTTCAAGGTATACAACATGTCAAAGGCACAAGTATACAATCAATCAATTCATGAAGCATTCCACTTTCAAATTTTTGTGTCACAAACTCATGTCAAGCATAAGAATCAGCTCTAAGGACTTTTGATTTGGCCTCACCCCATTTCTAGGACTTTTGGATTACCTCACTCTTGGTTCTTGGGACTTTTGACTTAGCCTCACCCATCCAAGGGACTTTTGGCCTTGTCTCACCCATGTCATGAGACTTTTGGCATCTCTTCACCCACATTAAGGGACTTTTGACACTACCTCACCCTTGAATTAACTCAGATTTTAAACTATGTTCAAGCACCTTACACTTTTCTAACTTGAGTTTTACTAGTTTTCCATGCATTTCTTTAATGTAATCCATCTTCCTATGGCTTAGTTTGATGGATTCTTTTAGATTATAAAATAGAAAATCTTCCCTCTTCATGGTTCTATTTGAGGCATCCCACCATGGAAGAGCAGAAGGAGAAAAAGAAGCAACAAGGGAAGAGAAACTACCTTGAAATCAAGTTTCCTTCAAGAGCCCTTCTTCTTCCTTCTTCCTCCTCCTTGAATTTCAAATTTCTCTCATCTAATCTGGACCCAAATCAGCACCAAAAATTGCATTAAAACCATGGAAAGATGAAGCAAGAAGGGGAGGATGAAGTTTCAAGAGGAAAAGTACCAAAATCCTACACTTTCTCACCTTTCCTTGGCTTTTCTTCCTCTAAAATTTCCTCTCTTTGTGTGCGTAAGACAACAGCTCCTTTTCAAAGATTTAGGTAGAAGAAAGTCAGTTTAGAGAGGGGGAGACAGAACGTGGAGTTAAAAGGGGCATTTGGAAGCTTCTTTGTGCAATTTGTTTCCATTTTTGCCCTTTTATAATGGCATTTCTGGTTTGGCTTTATTTTAACTCCTTTTTTAGAACCATATTTTTCATCATAAAATTTAGATTCCCAATTTAATAAAATTCCTTTGAAATCACTCAAATCGGAGCTAAAACCTTCCTGAACGAATTAATCAAATTTGGGTCAATTGACATCAGAAGGAGTACACCGGAGGGGCTTTACCGATCCCAGGGCTTCCTATGGTTTTTTGGGCCTCTAAGAATCTTGGACAACTCAAAATTTTCATTTAAAAAACCCTCCTAGGTGTTTTTCTAAAATTGCACTTATTTACGAAAATGCCACTGGCTTTTCTGCAAATTTTTTGAATTACTCTGGCCCTAATTTTTAGGCAACTCAAGGCTCAAATCCTCATTTTCTATTATTTAAAATTTTATCCAAATTTTATTTGGCCTTGAATCACTCATCTTATGGGACTTGCTTTTCAAACCAACCTGTTCCTGTGTTTTTACAACGTATCGAGCGTTACATTTTTCACCCCCCTTAAAATAAATTTCGTCCTCGAAATTTAAATATGTACCTCAGGGAAATAGCTCTGGATATTTTCATTTCATGTTATCCTCTAGTTCCCAGGTTGCCACTTTAGACGTCAGGCCTTTCAGACCACTTTCACCAGAGGGATACTTTTGTTTCTCAATTGTTTCAATTTGGCATCCATAATCCTCTCTGGCCTCACTACATAGGAAAGATTTTCCTGCAATTGAATATGCTCATATTCTATGACATATGAGAGGTTTGGTAAGTACTTCTTCAATTGGGAAACGTTAAAGAGGTAGGGCTATCCCGTAGGCCACGGGTTCGATTTTCTCAAGAATTTCAAATGGATTAATATACCTAGGGCTGAACTTCTTTACCCTCATAGACTGACCTACCCCAGTCACTGGAGACACTTGGATGAATACGTGGTCTCTAATCTTAAATTATAACGGCCTTCTTCTCTGATCAACATAACTTTTCTACCTACTTTGAGCCATAAGGAATTTCTTTTTGATCAATTCTATCTGTTGGGTAGTCTAGTCCATTAATTCAAGTCCTACCAAATTCCTCTCCCCTAGCACAACCTAACATAATGCAGATCTACACTTTCTCCCATAGAGAGCCTTATAAGGGGCCATCTGAATACTGGAATGATAACTGTTATTGTATGCAAATTCAGCTAAGGGCAGATGTGCATCCCAGTTACCCCTCATCTCTAACACACATGCCCTCAGTATGTCCTCTAAGGTCTAGATGGTCCTCTCAGTTTGACCATCTGTTTGAGGGTGGTAAGCAGTACTAAACTGCAACCTGGTCCCTAAGGCATGCTGTAATGAGCTCTAGAAGTTTGATATGAACCTGGGGTCTCTATTTGATACGATACTGCTGGGTACTTTATGGAGTTGCACTATATCATGTATATACAACTGGGCTAATCTATCTAATGAATAAGTAGCCCTCATTGCTAAAAAATGTGCAGACTTCATCAATCTATCTACAACTACCCAGATAGCATCGTGTCCAAAGGATGTCCTGGGTAACTCCATAACGAAATCCATAGCTATACTATCCCATTTCCACTCGGGAATATCTAGGGTTTGCCATAACCCAGTGGGTCTCTGATGTTCTACCTTAATCTTTTGAGACACTAAACATCTCACCACGTAATCCATGATGTCATTCTTCATTCTTGGCCACCAGAAGATTCTTTTAGATCCTGGTACATCTTGGTGGCACCTGGGTGGATAATATATTTGCTCTTGTGTGCCTCTTCTAGAATTTTCTCTCTCAACTCATTACTACTAGGTACACAGATTCTATCTCGGTATACTATCACACCATCCTCAGATATCCCAAAATCTGAGGTCCTACCCTGGAAGATTTCGCTCCTAATCTATCTTAAGAATTTATCCTTTGTCTGAGCATCTAAGATTTGGGCTCTTAACTCATTCTCAATTTGTGTCTCACTCAAAAATAGTCTGCCTAATACCAGCTGGCAAGAAAGGTTCAGATTTCTAAATTTTTCTAGGAACTCCTGCTTCCTGATCATCATATGGGTAGCGTGGAAGGATTTCCTACTCAGGGCATTAGCCACCACATTGGCCTTCCCTGGATGGTATTCAATATATAATCATAATCTTTCAGGAACTCCATCCATCTCCTCTATCTCATATTGAGTTCCTTCTGATCGAATAGGTATTTCAGACTCTTATGGTCACTATAGATCTCTATAGTCATACCATACAAATAGTGCCTCCAAATCTTAAGAGCAAACACTACTGCGGCTAACTCTAGGTCATGTGTGAGATAATCCTCCTTATGAGGCCTCAGCTGCCTAGAGGTACCCTACCTTGCTACATTAATACACATCCTAACCCTTTTCTCGAGGCATCACTATATACCCCAAATGGTAAACTAGGGTCAAGAATGACTAGCACAGGGGTAGTGGTCAATCGAAGTTTCAACTCCTAGAAACTCCTCTCACATCTCTCATTCCACATGAAAGGGGTATCCTTCTGAGTCAGCCTTGTAAGTGGCAAGGCCATATGAGAAAAGCCCTAAATAAATCGTCAGCAATATCCTGCCAAACCAAGGAAACTCCTAATCTCAGTGATCGTCCTAGGCCTATCCCACTGTAACACAGCCTTAACTTTATGGGGATCTACTGCGACTCCATCTCGTGAGATCACTTGACCTAAAAATTTTACCTTGGTTAGCCAAAACTCACATTTACTTAGTTTGGCATATAATCTCTTATCTTTTAGAGTCTTTAGGGCTAATCTTAGATGCCTCTCATGCTCCTCAAAAGATTTAGAGTACACTAGGATATCATCAATAAAGACTACAACAAATTTATCTAGATACGGTCTGAAGACCTTGTTCATGTAGTCCATGAATACTGCAGGTGCATTCGTCAGCTCAAATGACATTACAAAGAACTTATAATGCCCATATCTAGTCCTGAAGGCCGTCTTTGGGACATCTTCAGCTTTCACCCGCAATTGGTGATATCCAGATCTAAGGTCTATCTTGGAAAAGACAAATGCCCTAACTAATTGATCCAACAGATCATCTATCCTAGAGAAAGGATACTTATTCTTGATGATAACCTTATTCAATTCTCTATAATCTATACACCATCTTAAGCTACCATCTTTCTTTTTTACAAACAATACTGGAGCTCTCCAGGGTGACACATTAGGGCGTATAAATCCTTTTTCTAATAGCTTCTCTATCTACTTTTTCAACTTAGTAAGCTTGGTGGGAGCCATCCTATATAGAGCCTTGGACACTGATCCAGCTCTAGGCATTATCTCTATGGAGAACTCTATCTCTCTCTCAGGAGGTAGGTCACTAAAATCAAAATCTTTAGGGAAAACCTATAGAAATTCTCTAATGATCGGGATCTCCTCTATCCCTTCATCTACCTCGACCCGTATAGAGAAAAAGACTAGAAACCCCTAACACCCCTGCTCTAAGTATCTCTCAGCCTGGACAGTAGTCATGAAAGATAGCTCGGCTCCTATCCTAGGTATAGTCCCACAAAAAGGTACAGATACAATGCGGTGTTCAAAATCAAGGACAGCATTATTGGCAATCATCCAGTTCATACCCATAATCAAATCAATGTCATGGAATGGCATACAAATCAAGTTAATGGTAGTATGACAATGATTAAACTAGACAGTGACACTCAAACAAGCATGGAAAGTAAAAACGTGGCCTCCAGTGGGTGTGGTGACAAATAAATCAAATGGTAGAGTATTAATAGCCAGACCCAAACGTCTCACACAGTCATAAGATATAAACGAGTGACTAGCACCCGAATCAAACATAGCAATCACAAGAAAATCTTCCCTATGAGCGTACCTCGAATAAGACTGGGAGACGCACTAGCCTTTTACTAAGAAAGGGCAAACACCTTACCCTGGGTTTGTGGCCTGGAAGGAGACAGTCTGAGAGGAGGTGCTGAATTTGCCTAAGAGCAGTTTCTGGCAATATGCCTCGGCTTCCCACACTTGTAGCAGATCACTGTGGATTGTGGGGCGACGGATGACTAAGTCCTCAGGGGCTGTGGCCTCTTTCCTTTTTGTGGTCTCCTACTCCACTGCACCTTACTCTTTTTCTTATTGGTAGGTGTGGAGCTAGCTCCCTCTTCGAGTCATGGCCTCTTCAATTTTGGAGCCCTTCTCTGACTAGACACTGTAGCAGCAGGTATAATGTCCTTCAAATTATTCTCAATCACTCTGCTGATCTCTTCAAGGGCATTAAAATTCTTGATCCTCTGTAGAGTCACTTGATCTCTGATCAGGGGCTTTAACCCGATCTCAAATTGCTCACACCTCCAGGGTTCATCATCCTATCTCTGGAGGTAGGAGGAGTACCGAGACAGCTCAATAAATCAGGCCACATACTGATCAACTATCATATCATCAGTCTATTTCAGCCCCATGAATTGCATCTCCTTTTGCTTCCTCATTGAGTTGGGAAAGTATTTCTTATAAAATTGCACTAGAAAGTTCTCCTAGTTGATTTGCAAATTCTTTGTCTCCATCAGAGACTTTGTGCTACGCCACCATCTATCTGCTTCTTTCTGTAACATGAAAGTGGCTAACTAGGCCTTCTACTCAGAGGTGCAATCCATAAATGAAAATATCTTCTTAGTCTCCATCACCCAGGCCTCTACCTTATCAGCATCTAACTCACTGTCAAACACTGGCGGGTTGTTCTTTCTGAATTGATTCAATTATTTTTAGATAGATGGCGGAGCCTGAGTTAGTTCTTGGGGAGGTGGGGGTGGAGCACCGAAAGTGGAAGGCTGGGGCACACCGAAAGTGGAAGGCTGGGGCACACGAAGGTGGATGGCTGAGGTACACCGGAGGTGGATGGTTGAGGTGGAGGCGGCGGAGGGGCCTCTCTCTTAGCTTCTTCTTGCCTAGCCAGGGCTTCCTACAGCTGTATAATCATCTCATACTGCTGTTGGATCATATAGTGTTGTTGGGCTATGACGTTATCAAACTGGTCAATCCGCTCCTTGATAACCCCCATTGGATCCTCAGACTCAACCTCGGGTTCTCGAGGTGCTCTGCCTCTGCCTCTGCCTCTGCCTCAGCTCCTCTGAGTTTCAACCATCTTTATTGAAAAGTAAAACCACAGCCTTTAGCCCACAACATAATTTTAACACACATACATAGATATTCCACCCGAAAACCACCCAAAAACAAGCCAAATATACCATTCAATAATCAAATGTCGAGCAAAAGTGCTTGGACCAGGCTCTAATACCATAAAATGTAATACCATGTATTTCTAACTTGCTTCTTATCATTTTTAAGTCTCACATGATGAATTGCACAAAAGGGAATGGAAAAATGGTATTAAAATAATGCCTTATTTTATGTTGCATCGCGTATGAAATTTTCATTCAATGTCACGCGAACTATATGAGCTCATACATCACATTTTCATATTTAAGTACATACGTACAACTCATTTGCATCACCAAAGTTGGCCCATAATTTGTGGAATTCAAAAGGGAGCATCAAATTCACACTATTATTCTCGCCCAGAATTTTAATTTTTCTGTCACAACTTCGAAAATTCATAACTAAATTCACAAAAATTGAAATCATGTATTCTTGGCCATTATGAAAAGATAAACATGTCTACTTTATGAAAAAAATATTTCTAGGCCATGAAACATAACACAGAAAGCGTTTGACACATGAAAAAGGGCAAAGGTCCGGACAGCTACTGGTACTGATGCAAGTGTCTACTATAAATTTTGAAAATGTCCAATTAATTCCAAAAAAATATAATCTATGAAAATGATACCAATTTGGAAGGCTATGAAAATTTATGGTAAAAATAGACTCAGACCAGAGAAGGCACGTTTAGCCACTGAAATTTAATGAAACAATGACTCAGGTCGTGTTGTGCTACTATTACTATTCCAGAAATTCAAAAATTCATATCTTTTAGCTCAGACCTCCAAATGAGGTGCTTCTAATTGCTACAAGTCACTGTAAATGACTAGTTTCTGCCTATAAAATCTTGTAGCCATTGGACCACTTTGGGATCTCAGATGACACAATTTCACAACTGACTAAATAAACAGTACTGCTGCAAATTTGAAATTTTGATTCCAATTTTGAAAAATCATAGAAAATTGCACAGACCTCAAAATGACCTAATATTTAGCTTCTCAAAAAGCACTAGGAAAGATCTAATTGCATGCAAAATTTCAAGTCAAGAAGAGGTCATTTAGTCAGACTTTGCCATAGCTCAAGGTTATGGCAATTTTGGTTCCAATAAAGGGGCAAATTTAGTTCAAATGAGCCATCCATTGTTTCACACATATTTGAGCAACTTCAAAAGCATAAATGTAGCATAAATGAGCCTCTCATAAGGTCTGAATCCTCATGCAACTCAAATTCATCATGCCACTTCCATATACATACATGCACAAGTGGGCTCTCAAGTGGTCAAAATATACAATTCTATTCATTAAATTCTATTCTTGATACATATACTAACTTTACATAGTTTTACATTTGTTCAAAGTGTTATGACTCAAAAATAACATATACATATATTCTTTGACATTCTAGTACATCAAAACTAGCAAAATGTGCCAAGAGATGGAGATTTAAGCTCCTTGGCCTCCATCCTTTGGATTTTGGACTCCACCTAGATCATATGAGATGAGAGAAAGGATGGGGTGAGATTCATTGAATCTCAATAGCTTATACATCTATCCAAGCACATTTTCAAGGCATACAACATGTCAAAGGCACAAGTATGCAATCAATCAATTCATGAAGCATTCCATTTTCACATTTTTATGTCACAAACTCATGTCAAGTATAAGAATGAGCTCTAGGGACTTTTGGTTTGGCCTCATCCCATTTCTGAGACTTTTGGATTGCCTCATTCTTGGTTCTTGAGACTTTTGACTTAGCCTCACCGATCCAAGGGACTTTTGGCCTTCTCTTACCTATGCCATGAGACTTTTGGCATCTCCTCACCCACATTAAGGGACTTTTGGCACTACCTCATCCTTGTGAGCCATTTCCATAATTCAAAGACATTCAAGAAAGCATATTGGTACCAAAATAGCAACATAGCATCAAGTGGCATGTCCCAAACATACAAATATACACACAAGCACTCAATGACACATACGCAACAAGAAATGCAACAAGAAAAGGTGGAGAGCTACCTTGGTGCTAATTCAAGCCTTACTTTGCTTGTTCCTTCTCCTTTTCTGTTCCACAAACACAAGGAGGTGGGGTTGGATTTCTTTCTCCTATTCATAATAAACAACACTTAATTATACTCTTGGAACAAGTTATATCATCCAACTCACTCTTAAGACTACATTATGTTCTATTTGTCACAATATGGTTCCATAAAGGACCTAATGAAGCAACTACTACAAGTAAAATTCTTGGTTCTATTCTCTTGCCATATTTAGACCTCTTGACCTTATTTAAGGTCCTTGAAGCCATCACACACTCACTTTCACAAACTTAGGTCCATGTTGCTTCATAAGGTTACATTATGGAAGCCATTGCCTCATCTCCCAACCTAAGGCTTCTAAATTTTCCCCAAGGGTTTCTCCTATCTTCTTTTATCATATCAAGTCCCAAATCAAGCTTGGAACCATTTAAAACATCCTCTAGCTATCTCTATGGGTCTTGACTGATTTATGCTTCCGTTAAAGACCCATGGAGTTTGGGATTTTTCCTTGATGGATGGGGCACATGGGAGGCTCCCTAGGAATCTTAGAAACTCAAACAAACACTCACATATGATGGGGAAGTCTTGAATCAACCCAGATTTTAAATTATGTTCAAGCACCCTACACTTTTCCAACTTGAGTTTTACTAGTTTTCCATACATTTCTTTAATGTAATCCATCTTGTTATGGCTTAATTTGATGGATTCTTTTAGATTATAAAACAGAAAATCTTCCCTCTTCATGGTTCTATTTGAGGCACCCCACCATGGAAAAGGAGAAGGAGAAAAAGAAGTAACAAGGGAAGAGAAACTACCTTGAAATCAAGTTTCCTTCAAGAGCCCTTCTTCTTGCTTCTTCCTCCTCCTTAAATTTCAAATTTCTCTTGTCTAATCTGGACCCAAATCAGCACCAAAAATTGTATTAAAACCATGGAAAGATGAAGCAAGAAGGGGAGGATGAAGTTTCAAGAGGAAAAGTAGCAAAATCCTACACTTTCTCACATTTCCTTGGCTTTTCTTCCTCCAAAATTTCCTCTCTTTGTGTGCCTAAGACAACAGCTCCTTTTTCTGAGATTTGGGCAAAAGAAAGTCGGTTTAGAGAGGGGGAGACAGAATGTGGAGTTAAAAGGGGCATTTGGAAGCTTCTTTGTGCAATTTGTTTCCATTTTTGCCCTTCCATAATGGCATTTCCGGTTTGGCTTCCTTTTAGCTCCGTTTTGAGAACCATCTTTTCCATCATAAAATTTAGATTCCTAATTTAATAAAATGCCTTTGGAATCACTCTAATCGGAGCTAAAACCTTTTCAAACGAACTGGTCAAAGTTTGGGTCAATTGACGTCAGAAACAGTACACCGGAGGGGCTTTAAAAAGTCCTTCTAGGTATTTTTTCAAAAATACACTTATTTATGAAAATGCCACTGGCCTTTCGGCAAATTTTTTAAATTACTCTGACCCTAGTTTCTGGGCAACTCAAGGTTCAAATCCTCATTTTTTATTATTTAAAATTTTATCTAAATTTTATCTGGCCTTGAATCACTCATCTTAGGGGACTTGCTTTTCAAACTGATTTTTTCTTATGTTTTTACAACGTATCAGGCATTACAAATAATTTATATGCCTCTCACAAAGTTCCATAGTTCCATTGTGAACTAAAATATTATAACACACTTAATATCAAAAATTGAATAATTATAATTTTATAAATATGTCCTTAATTTTTTAAAAAATATATAAATGGCTCCTATAATAATATATTACATTGACAATATTACATCGATAAGGTATATTTACTATCAATGTAATTTATCCAATAATTATTGTACAATATAAAATAGTAGAGACATTATCATATATATGTAAACATATACATATCAATTAATATAAAATGTCTTGAGCAAATTAACCAAAAACAAAAAAAAAAACCCTTATGATTGGTCTTATAATAGGCAAGACATGTAATCACAAAGTGTCAATAACCAAAATTATCTCATAGATAAATAAAAGATATGCGATCATACTTAACAAAATCGATATTTTTAATATTTGATAGCAATAGTTTATAAGAGTATGAACATATAATTAGATGACATAGAGTATAGGATACGCATATAATATTGTCAAAATTGTGAAATCAAACAATGCTCCAAAAACAAAATTATGTTTAAAATCATCTATTTATAAATTTTCAAGGACACCTCTTGATAAAAAATTGTAATTCATGCATAATTGCTATTACATGCTATAAGTGTCAATATCACATGTTAATTTTATAATATCTTCCTCCTGTGTGACAATTATCAAAATATTACAACAATTCCTAACATTTCTTTACTTTTATTTGCAAAAGGAATGCTTCATAAGAAACATAAAAAGAATGCATTACTAATATAAATTTCATGAGTTAAACCAAGCAAATAAAATGAGATAATTGTAAAGAATAATATGGAACAGGATATATAAAGGTATAAGCAAGTCCATGAGTGGTTCATCATTAAAAAAAAATTCATTTCCATTACTAAAAAGCTTTTAAGATTAAAATAATTGCTCACAAAAAAAATTATTTCCATTAAAATATTTTCCTTTTAGATTAATCACAAAAAAATATGTCAAATATTGCCCAAAAATAATTTTTCATAAATAGGGCAAAATTTAAATGCTACTAAAATAACTTTTCAAAAACTTATCCTGAATTATTAAAATGTACAAAAGTCCAACATTGAATTTTCTTCATAGTGCAACAAAATTGCCTAAAACTTTAAAATAGTAAATAATTAAAATTTTTTAAATACCCAAAAGTAAATCCTT
The DNA here is from genome assembly GCA_032878935.1 of Erythrophleum fordii. NCBI lineage: Eukaryota > Viridiplantae > Streptophyta > Magnoliopsida > Fabales > Fabaceae > Erythrophleum > Erythrophleum fordii. The sequence goes on along the minus strand of JAVQMF010000054.1, from coordinate 19,919,328 downwards.
TTTTGGCAAAATTTTCATCTAAAATTGACAAAAATGACTCCATATTTATTGCACCAAAAAAAAAATTCATACAAATGAGCCCAGAAAAGCAAATACCTAATGTTTAACATAATAAATCATAATTTCTTTTCTCTTTCCAAAAGGAATATCTAAAGTGCCCAAAAATTAGCTCATATTTTTTTCTCAAAATTTTCATCTGAAACTAGCCATACACAAATTTGGATATTTTTTAGTTCATCCTTTTTTTTTTTCTTTTAAAACACAAAATCTCATCTCCTTTTTTGAGTTCTAGATTTAATGCAGATTTGGTGTTCCAAGCTTTTCAATATGCATATCAAAAAGCCAATAAAATCAAATCTCAAAATGTGGGTTCTAAATTACTACAAAGATTTGATACATGTATGAGTTTGAAATTTTGTTCTTTGAAAAAACCAATACAGTAGAACTAAGAATCATGGAATAAATCAAGTTAGAGTTGGTAAAAGAAGATCAAAATTCTAGATCAATTTATACAAATTCAAAGAACTAGCTATACACAAATTTAGCCATACATAGATTTGGATTTTAGAGTCCTAAATCTCCTTTTTTTTAATTATTCTAGTATAGCAAAATCCAGTAATACATAAAATTAAACCCTTAGATGTGCAAACAATAAGAACCATAGAAAAACAATCCATAAGCTTGCATTAAGAAGAAATTGAATTTCAAATAAAGTATATCACACACATATGAATAATAGCATATTTTAAACTCAAATTTCTTTCAATACACATTGAGCTTGTATTAAGATTTAAAACCCAAATCATCATACAGATATAGCAAATGAATCAAAAGTAAAAAAGATTTTCACACAAAACAATATTAGAACTTTTGGCTATGATACCAATTTTTAAAAGATGGGAGATTAGAATTCAAATGGTACTTTATATAATATGGTAGTCTATGAAGATGAATTCCTGTAAAGAAAATAACGACATATACAGATAGATGGAGAAGTAGGGATTACAATCTACAATACCTAAGTAATTTCAAAAGGTAGGTCAAAATTATATTATATCATAAAACCTAACTCTAACTAGCATAAATAGAATAACTAGTTCTAAGTGGGTTGTGAGTTGGATTCATATTCCCTAAATGGACTTATGGATAACCCACTTATTACAAGCTATCCATAATTTGTCAAGAGAACCAATCTATTTACATAGTGATTATTACTAAATTAATTATTATCATAATATTAATAGAATATAATATATTAACTAGTTTGATAATTAATTAATACTAATCCATAATTATAAATTAATATCTCCAATAGTGGCAACACAATAGCTATTAGGAAAAATAGTATATTAATTATTGTAAACTCTTCTTACTATGATTTTTATTTTTTCGATTTCTACTACTATTCTATTAACAATTTATAAATTACAACCCAAAACATATCAAATTCAAATAAGTTTTTCTTTTTGTTTAATAATCAAGTAAGGAATTTATGATATAATATGATAATATGATATCCAAAGCTATTTAAAATTTACAAGGGAAACAAAAGCAATGTACACACCACCTAGTAGTTGACACTAATTACAGTTTGTGATGTTACTGATTGCATGTCTAGAAAGCTATAAAGTAATCTATGTTTACCCTATTCAATATCAAAATGAGAATAATACATAATTAGCATGTTTATCTAAAAGATGAATTATAAATAATATTTTACATAAGACACAATTAGATTTTTTTTAGACTATAAGATGCCCATCATAATAAGTATAAAATGAAAGTTTCTACTCACTTTAGCATGACTACCATGAATTGTTAACTTTCATCAAATAATGCCTAAAAAAATGCCCATCATACAAACATTGTGCTCATTTCATTATTGGACTATTTATTATAGGTGAGATGTTCCATTGAATAGGGTTTCATGATTCCATACTTCAAAAGGTTTAATTTTCCACGTTGATGAAAGTATTGAAATCATAGGATTTCATGTCATTAACTCTACAATTTTAAAAATAATCTATTACCTATTTTATGTTGATGTTTTACTCATGGTACTGAATTCAAGGAGAAAAAAAGGTTAGGAGTGTGAAAGAATGCTTGCAATTCATCAAATGAGAGAGAATTGTAACTTCAATAAAAGTTATGCTAAAGAATTTGATGGTTATACAATGGATGAAACCTATGTCCTACAAACACCCCATTGTGTGAGATATGTCAAAACATAATGTCTCATTCCTTGAATGTAAGTTCTAAAAATGTGAGAAATAAAAAGTATTACAGATAACCCCTTCATGGCATCAATAATTCTGCTATTAACTTTATCAAAAAGTTTAACTATGTTGATCATTGCTATACATCATTCGGAGGTAATTCTATTACTCATATGCTAAATGACCTTAGCATGTTAGTGGTAGAAAACAATTTTTGTGCTTTTATGTAATATGAATTAGAGCATCCCTCTTCAACTGTTGTCTTAGAAAGAGCTTCTTTTATTAACTCTGTGAAATGTTTGCCTCACAGAAGAACTTTGTCTAATCACACACAATTTGTTAAGTCATATCCCTTATATATCTTCTTGACAACTTCATTATTTTAAACAAAATTAATATATATTCATTAAAGTGATATTTTGTTTATACTTATCATGCATTATGGGTTGACAATTAACAATGTTTAATTAAGGATTTTTGTTCACAGCTTGAACTCATTTATTAATATTGCAAATTATAGAGATTATAACTCACTTACACACAAGAATACTTCCACATCTGCAATAGAACAAGGTAAGAAGACTATTTTTCTTTCACTTATGTATTTTAATGATACTTTGCTCAACTTTTTTACATTTAACTTTTTGTTCATTTCTTGATTTCCCCCATGATAGTTGCACTCTCCACCCAGAACCTCTATTTAGAGGACCATCTTACTGCTTCTCCTATACAAGTAATATATTAGAATGGGTCCCTATTTCATATAGCTTATAAAATGTCAACTTACTTCCCATGTCTTTCTTATAAAGTAGAAGGTGGATGTGATTTTATTTACAAGGTTCTTTGTTTCTAGGATTTTCTCATCTCTCACCAAATGGAAAAAGACCAAATCTAGTCCACATACTATTGAAGGTTGTCCTAGAAATGAATTAAATGTTACATGTCCTTCATATTAACTAGAAGAGGGAACCTAAATTGCTATCAATTTACATGTGTAGATTACTTTTTATTATAATTTATACTAACTTTTTTCCCTCAATGGCTATTTTGTTTAATTCTTTCGATAGATTTACATGCTTTTGTACACTTGCTATTCATTTTCATTTGACTATATATACATGAATCTTCACACCAATATATCAATATGTAATTTATTTTAGATATCTTATCAAATTATATAGATGAAGGAGATCTTAATTACATTCGTAATCATTGTGTAGCAAATCTATGGTACAATGAGAGAACTAATAAGAAAAATGCTCTTAAACTATATTAACCTTTTCATAAGTTGCTCTAAAGGAAAAAATTAGTTTCCTTTCCTTCACGCTCCTCTTGTATACTTAGAAGATTTGTTCTTCAATAGGAACTTGCCATATTATAAGAACTTCTTGCAAAATGTTAGATCTTACTGCACAATGTTCTCATTCATACCAATGGACAAACAAATTGACAAGTTTGTTAACTTGACACCTAGTCCTTACGTACTTGTTTTGTATGGTCAAAACTACTATCGAATTGGTAGCTTGCTTCCATTTGAAGGATCACAACTTATGTTCTCTCAACTTTATATATATGATATAAATAATGAAATTAGCAATCAAATAGGTGTAGTTAGGTACAATAACATTAAAAATTCTTTTCCTTGCATTATTTCTTATTTTTTATGGCTAGCAATATTCATTTTTTTCTTTATGTTTGATGACAACCATATTATATTAGATGCACAAATTGTGGAAAGTTCAAATCCATGCTTAATGAGTATAACCCATTTGTCAAGATCTTTGGCATGGCAGCTACAAGATTGCACTCTAACCAATCAAGAGATGTGAAATTATGATTGTTGCACAAGATAGAGAAAGATGGTAGATTGCATAACTTGGCAACCTCTTTTGAAGTTGCAACTTTAATTGTTAGAGACCTTAATTCAAGTTATGCTAAGTGAGATATAATTCTTGAAACCTAATCTAACACTCTTCAATCCATCATAGCTTTCTATTCAATATCCTTTACTTTTTCCACATGGTGAAGATGGATAGAGGGACGAAATTACTCATCGTACACTGTAACACCATATACTTCTAGCTCATTTCATAACATTCCCATGTTTTACATTCATAGATTCCATGAAAGAGCAAGAAAAAGGAGATTAAATAATGCATTTCTTTATCACATATAAAAAATTCCATTCGGTGTCACATTGTAACGAACGTAAATTTCATAAAATGACGAAATAAGTCATATAAAAGTAAGTCCTCTGAAAATGACCTAGATAATATCCCAAAAAATTTGGGTTGAGTTCTAGATTCTTAAAAATGATAATTCTAGGCTCAAAAGGAAAGAAAAATGGAGTTGGGATGGAGAAATAATTTGCGACAGAAACTGACGAACCATAATGGCATTTTGGTAAATAAGTGTAACTTTTGGTAAACCACATAGGAGGGCTTTTTAAATAAAATTTTTGAGTTACCCAAGGTTCTCAGAGGCCCCAAAAACTATGGGAAGCCCTAGGACTGGTGAAACCCCTCCGGTGTATATTTTTCAACGTCAGTTGACCTGAACTTTGATCGATTCATTCGGTAAGGTTTTAGCTCCAAATTGAGTAATTCCAAAGGCATTTTATTAAATTGGGAACCTAAATTTTATGATGGAAAAGACAGTTCTAAAAAAGGAGCTAAAACGAAGTCGAAACAAAGTTGCCATTACGAAAGGGCAAAATTGAAATTTATGGTTTCTTGAATGTTCTAAAGAGTTCCACACTTTTCTCCCTTCTTCTCCTCTTTAATAAGCACTACCCTTTCTACCCAAAATATGAAAAATATTTAGCTCTCTTAGGCACACAAGAAGGAGGAGAAAAAGAGGAAGAAAGCCAAGGAGAAACTAGGTAATTTCATGGAATTTCTTGCTCCATCTTCCTCCAATCTTGTTCTCCTCTCTTCCTCCTTTCTTTCCATGGATTTTTGAATGATTTGGTTCTATTTTGAGGTCAGACCAAGGAGGGAAATTTCGTGTTTGGAGAAGAGAAGCCAACCAAGGGAAGAAACATCTAAGAAACTAAGGAAAAACAAGGTAAAATCTCATTCCTATGGTAGCCTTTTCTTGTCCCCTCTTCTTGTGTGTTTCAACCAACATAGGATGGGATAGGAGGGGCTGGATTTTAGGCAGAACCAAGAGAGAAACTTAGGAAAAAGAATGCAAGGATTAGGAATATGGCAAAAAATTCAAGTAAAAACCAAAAGAAAATAAGTTAGAAAAGTGTAGTGCTTTCTAGGGTTTTGTAAAATCTGATTTTGTGTGAACGTTTCCTTGGGTATTTGAATGTTCCCTTAAGCTCCTAAGACCTCTAGAAAGCCTCCCAAGTGGCTCTCCCATAAAGGAAAAATCACAAAGTCCATGAACCTTCCTTATGGTGCATATTTCGGCCAAGCTAGGTTCATTAGGCTAGGGGATGTTTTAAATTGTTCTAGCCTTGGTTTGAGACTTTATATGATGTTAGAAGATGAGAGAAACTATTGGAAAAAATTTAGGAGTCATAGATTGGGAGATGGGACAATGGTGTCCATAATGGTGCCTTATGAAGCAACTTAGTATTTCAATGGTGCAATTGAATATGTGATGGCTCCAAGGACTTTAAATGAGTCCAATAAGTCTAAAATAACAAGAGAATGGAGCCTAGCACTTGAATGATATGAATTGCTTCAATAGGTCACTTATGGAACCAAATGACCATTATGGAACCAAGTATGTGATAAACTTTAGTTTAATGTCTTGGATTGCTTCAAGGATGTGATTGTGTGTTATTTGTGATGTCTAGGGCAAGAGAACCTTAATCCACCTAAGTGCTCTTGTAAAACCAACGAGGGGAAGGAAATTGCAAAGTTAGCTTGCATAACTTAAAAAGTAGCTCTCCATCTCATTCTCTTTGCATTCTTGTGTGCATATGTATGTCTTAATATGCTTGCATGCATTCTTGATGTTTGATAACATGCCACTTGATCCTTGTTGTGCATGGATACCAATGTGTTGTCTTGAATGACTATGGATGTGGAAAGAGCTCATAAGGGTGAGGTGATGCCAAAAGTCCCTTGATGAAGGTGAGGAGATGCCAAAAGTCTCATGGCATAGGTGAGACAAGGCCAAAAGTCCGTTGAATGGGTGAGGCTAGGTCAAAAGTCCCTAGGCCAAGAGTGAGGCAAATCCAAAAGTCCTAAAAATGGGGTGAGGCTAAACTAAAAGTCCTTAAGGCATGAAAATAGTCTTGACATGTGAATATGGCATGGGATAGAATTTATTGAATACTTTATGCTTACATAGTATGAATTTGACATATGTATGCCTTGAATGTGATGTGAGTGGGTGTGTGAGCTATTGAGATTCTTGGAATCTCACTCCCCTTTCCCCCTCATCCTTGAATTATCTAGGTGGTGTTCCAAGTCAAGGAGATGCAAGCCAAAGATATTGAACATCTTTATTTTGGTGTATTATGTACTTTAAGTAGTGGTTGAATGTCAAAGTAGTGATGCATGTAATATTTTTGTGATGTAAGACCATGAACAAGTGTAAAATGATGTATGAACATGATGTAGACTTTATATGACACTAAAAGTAATAGAAGTATGCAAATTGGCTCTTTGATGGTTGATGTAACTATGCATAAGTGGATGTTAAGAGACCAAAATGAGATGCATGAGGTTTGTGATCACTTGGGCAGTTTCTACAAGTCATATTTGTGCTTTGAAACTTGCTCAAGGGGTGCCAAACTCAAGAAGAGGCCATTTGGTGCAAAGTGACTCTTGATGGGAAGCAAAAATGACCATTTCATGAGGCTATGTCACTTTTTGTCCAAATGAGCTCTTCTTGGTCTAAAATTTGGCATGCATCTAGAACTTATTGAGATATTTTCGAGAAGCTAAAGTTGGTAATTTTTGGAGTTCTTTGGAATATTTGGCAAATTGTTGAAGTTGAGATTTTTTCTGGTTTTGATCTTTGGTACTGTAGCATTGGTCTGAAATTAAACTCTATCACTCATAGGGAAAATGATGTCCAATTGTCACAAAATTTTATACAGAGAAGCTAGACCTCCCAACGACTCGCTCCAACTGGAAGCACATCATTTGGAGGTCTAGAGAAGGAGATACAAGTTTTCAAAGATTCAGTCCAGTGTCAGGCGTCCAACCAAACCTTAGTCACTGTTTGATCAAAATTCAGGGTCTGCCCGAGCGTGAACTGGTCTGGAGTTATTTTTTTCCTCTAGTTAACATCCTCAGCTTTCCATATTGTTATCATTCACTCAATTTGGAATTTTTTGAAATTAATTGGACATTTTTTAAATTTATATCAGTAAAATGTGATAGTATCAGGACCCAGTCCGACCCCCAGACCATTTTGCGTGTCAAACGTTCAGTGTGTGGGATTTTATGACTTGTAATTATTTTTAGCATAAATTTGACATCCCAAGCTTTCCAAAATAACCAAGATTATATGATTTTGATTTTTCTATATTTACTTATGATTTTCCAAAATTTTGGACAGAATAGTAGCAAATCTGGCCAAAATTCAATAAGTTCCATTCATGCTCCATTTCGGTTTCCTTGAGTTATGAGCAAGATTTTGTGATGCAAATGGATTGTAATAATGTATTTAAATATGAAAATATATGGTATAAACCTACACGGCCCACGTGCCACTGATTTAAAATTTTTAAGCATAACGCAATGTGATTAAATCCATTATTGTTGGTCCATTTTCCATGTACTCTTATGAAAATGATGATAAGGAACTTATGAATGCTATGAATGGGGTTAGATATATATGGTATTTCACACATAGACTATGTGAGCTCATATATCACATTCACATATTTAATTATGTGAATACAACTCATTTATATAATTAAAAGTGGCCTACATCTCGTGGAAACCAAAGGGGAGTATAAAATACTTATATATATTTTCGGTCAGATTTTCAGTTTTTTTGTTACAACTTCAGAAATTTATAACTAAATATAAAAAAATTGAAATCCAATAAACTTTACCATTTCAGAAAGATATGGATATCTACCCCATGATAAAAATAATTTCAGCTCATGAATCATTAAGAGAAGAACATTTGACATTCTAAAAGCCACTGAGGTTGCTGCTGTTAGGGCTACTAGTTTAGATTATTGATATGAATTTTCAAAATTCATAACTAATTAAATAAAAATTAAAATCACACAAATTTTGGTCATTTTAGAAAGATACAGATGTTAGATTTATGTGAAAAATAATTCTAGAATGAAATAGATACGTTTAGCCATTGGAAATATATAGAATAGTAAATAGACTTAGGGGGCGCTACTGCTACTGATAGCAAAGTTCAAAATTACATAACTCTTTACTCAGACTACCAAATGAGATGATCTCAATGGCCACAGAAAGCTTATGATCTCTAGTTTATGTTTGTAAAATTTCATAAGCATTAGATATCATTTACCTATCGAATGATGTAGAACAAAAATCTATTAGTGTGAACAGTGCACATACCAGAATCAATAGAAAATCCCAACTTTGAAAATTCATAACTAATTCTGTAGAGCTCTGTTTTTGCTATGCTTTAGCTTCCTAAAAATATCTCAATGACCTCTACATGTCTGCCAATTTTCATGGAGAAATTCCTTCATTTGGTCAGAAAGTGCTATAGGATGCCATTTGGGTCATCTTAATGCATTTTAATGGTGCAAAAGTGTGCAAAATGGTTCCCAAGGTTCTTGTGGCCACTTGAACACGTGGGAATGGCCCAAAAAGACTCCCCAAACTTGTCTTGAAGGTGTGGAAGCTCAAAACACAAAATCTCATCCTTCATCCTTAAGCTATATGCTAAGATACATGTACTTGCAATGGCTATTCAATACCCAAATGTTGCCATATATTCTATTTATCATCAAATTTCATACATACATAATCTATTAGGGTAATCATACATGTTCCATTCATTGTCTATCAATTCTATCAAAATATTACATCATATTCCATTCCTTTGGTTATAACATAAATAACATTAAGAGTTTTATGATCAAGGCTTCATCTTCCCACTTGGTGGCTTCCATTTTCTTGTTCATTGGCTCTACCTAGCATATTAAGATATTGGAGAGAAGGGAGTGAGATTCAAAGAATCTCAATTGCTCATTTCTCATTAAATCATGCATAAAGAATGTAATACAAGTCTTAAGGATGCATGCATGGCATATTAATATAGAAAATGGTGCAAGATACATTCTTGGCATTTACACAAAGCACACATAACACACTTAGGCTTGCCAAATGAATGGATTAACCTCACCCCCTTTCTTCAAGGTTCTTAGACTTGCTTCACCCTTTTTCTCAAAGGCCTTGAACTAAGCCTTGCTCTTGGGAGACTTTCTCTTGGTTTCAACCACTTTTAAGGGCTCTTGGCTCATCCTCACCAAAGATAGAAGGTTATTGGCCTCTCCATATTCAAGCAAAGCAATGCAAACATTCTAGGCATCATTTGAACACATAATGCAATACCATGGTTTCAGGGAAATAGACATCATACTAAAACACAATTCATAGCTTAAAATACACATACACACATTCAAAGACAATGTAGACATTCATTCATGCATGGGAGAAAAGAGAGAGAGCTACCTTGCTTGCATTTACACACTTTTTCCTTAAGAGTCCTCTCCCTTGACCTCACACACCCAAGAAGGTGGAGATCGTTTCTCTTGGCCTAGACACACCAAAAAAAACATGAATTACTCATGGGAACAAGCCTTGGCATTATACACACTTTACATTGTGCTACTTTAGTTTATAACTCCATTATGCTTCCATAAGGCACTTAATGAAGCAACTACAAAAATTCATAATATTGGCTCCCTTCTCTCCTTTAATCTATGATTCTTTACTCTATTTAGACCCCTTGGAGTCATCACACAATTATTTTAAGGAGCCTAGCTAGGAGTTATTACATTATGCTACATTATGGAGCCTATACCTCCATCTCACTATCTATGGCTTCTAAATTTTTTTCAAGGGTTCCTCCTACCTTCTACGTCCCAAAACAAGGTTAGAATAAATTAAAACACTCTCTAACCCCTCCATCTATCCTAGGCTGACATTATGGAAGTATTTGGGGTTCAAGGGGTTTTCAATTGTTCCTTGATGAGAGAGCCACTTGAGAGGCTTTTTAGTGGTCTTAGAAGCTCAATGGAACATTTAAATGGCCAAAGAAATTCATAGATTAAATCAGTTTTTACAACTTCTTCAAATGCACTACACTTTTTCAACTTAGATTTCATTAGTTTTTCTTGCAATTTCTTTGCTTTCTTAGATGGGAGGTGCATGTGAGAAGCTCTCTAGGGGTCTTAGGAACTCATACAAACATTCACATAGGCTTGGGAACTCTTTGATAAAATTAGATTTTTGCCTATGTCTTTGAATCCCTAACATCCCATTCTTGGTTCTCTTTTGCTTCTTAATTAATTCCACTTGTATCTTCTTAATCCTCACATTATAGAACCCCTAATTCTACCTTAATATGGTCAAAAGTAATCTCCTATGGAATGAGCCCTAAGGTGAATGAAAATTCCATGGAGGAAGCAAGCAAGGAGAAGCAACAAAACAAAAAGGAATACCTTGGTTTCTTGTTTCCTTCAAAACCTCTTTCACTTGGTGTAAACTCCTCCTTGAATTCCTACTCTTTTCCCTCTGAACCAGACCTAAAGACAACCCCACTTCATCAAACAAAACTATAGAAAGGAAGGTAGGAAGGAAGAGAAGAGTTTTTAAAGAGAGAACTAGAAAAAGTCTTGATTTCCATACCTTTTCTTCTTGGTTTTTCTCCCTCCTTGAGCTCTCTCCTAGTGCATCTCTCTTCTCTAGCTTCTCTCTCTAGTTTGGGTAGAACAAAGGGTCTGCTATGATGAAGGAGAAGGGGGACACTTCATATATCAAAAGGAGATACATAGAAGCTTTTTAAAAATGTCACTTTTGTCCTTTATTCTTGGCTAATTCATTTTAGGCTCATTTTACCTCCTTTTTTAGAACCATCTTTTCCATCATAAAATTTAGGTCCTCAATCTTATAAAATACTTTTGGAATTACTCAATTTGGAGCTAAAACCTTCTCGAATGATCTGATCAAAGTTCAGGCTCACCGCAATTGAAAAATGTATACCGGAGGGGCTTTAACTGTCCAAGGGCTTCCATGATTTTTAAGGCCTCTGAGAACCCCAGAGAACTCAAAATTTTCATTTAAAAAGCCCTCCTATGAGTTTTCCAAAAAGTGCCCATATTTACGAAAATGCCACTAGTCTTTCAGCAAATTTTTCAAATCACTCAAGCCCTGATTTCTAGGCAACCCAAGGCTCAAATTCTCATTTTCTATTATTTAAAATTTTATCATAATTTTAATTGGCCACAAATCCTTCTATTTCGGGGACTTCCTTTTATATCTGGCCTATTTCTGACGTTTACGAAGAAATTGAACATCTCGCTTCTCACATTTATGGAGGGATTGGATGTTACATACTTCATCACTACAAATATGTAGTAAATACACTAAGGTCACAATTAGAGAATTTCTAGCTTTTTGGCTTATTAGCAAAAATAATGAAGTCTCCATTTTAATGCATGCTCGTCGTCTATTGCAATAATTCATCATTGATGGATTTACCATGATTGAGTCTCAAAGGTTAAAGTACATTAGACTTCATAAAAAAGATCTAAGGGTTGAGATTTATAGGAGATTGTCAAATCTTGTCTTGAGAGGAGATACACAAGTAACTTTGACAAGAAAAAAATGTTATCTTACCTTTAAGTTTCATTAGAAAAGTAGGGTATATGATTTAGAACTACCAAGATGCAATGAGAATTTGCAATTGGCTAGATATCTTGATATATTTTTAACCTTCATTTGCAATCCAACTTGGCTTGAAATTGTCTATTTTGTTTCAAAAACTAACTTTCAACTTGAAGACTATCCAAACCTTATGTGTGGAATCTTCAAATTAAAACTACAACAACTCATAAAGGTCATCAAAGAAAGGAAAGCCTTTGGAATAGTAAAAGTAGGTCAATCATATCAAATTTATAGCATTTTTTGTTACCATTTAGCTTATACAACTATTATGTTTTTCTTACTTTTTTCATTTGTGGTTTTAACTAATAGTTTTAAGAGTATAACATTCTCTTACATGTTCCTTTTTCCCCCTTCCTTTTCCTAAAGGTGTACACTATTGAATTCCCAAAATAGAGGGTTATCACATGCACATATAATCCTTTTCCTTACAAACAAGCATAAATATCCAATAGCAAAAGATTTTGAAAATCATCTGCATAGAAATTCTTAATAAGAATGCTGAGCCTATTTTGTAAAATTTGATTAAATCATACATGTTACATGAACTGTGCGAAGTGGCAAGTCCAAGATATCCATATATGAAATATGGTAGGTGTACCAAGTACTTTCTAAAGAGATTTGTTGACACTATAACATTGGATGAGGATGGGTACCCTATATATAGAAGAAGAGATGATGATAGAACTATTGAAAGAAATTGTGTGGAACTAGGCAATCGACTTATGGTCCCATGCAATGCATTATTAATGAAACATTTTTAAGCTCACTTGAATGTAGAGAAATGCAACTAGTCGTGGTCAATCAAGTATTTGTTCAAATATATCAGCAAATGAAGTGATAGGGTTATAGCAACTCTTTATGAAAATAATGATGATAGCATGAGCCAAAATGAAGTGGATGAGATAAAAAGAATTACCATGACTATCACTATATCTTACCTTGTAATGCTTTATAGAGAATCTTTTCCTTTAATATCCTTCGTGGATGACCATCTATTGAAAGATTAAACTTTCATTTGCCTAATGAACAAATAGTTATATTCTAAGATGAAGATGCAATTCAAGATGTAGCACAAAAGCTAAGAGTTCAAGAATCAATGTTTTTATCATAGATGAAAGCAAATAAAGAATATCCATGAGCTAGATCCCTTACATATCCTGAATGCTCTTTTCATTTTGTCTTCAATATTAAACTAGGAAAATGTACCTTAAGAAAATGAGGATTTAGCATTGGGAGGTTACAATACTTGCCTTCTAGGAGTGGTAAACTTTATTATCAAAGAATCTTTCTTAATATGAAATTTGAGATGTGACATATTTTGATGATATCAAAAAAGTTGGCAACACTATTCATGAAACTTTTGTTTAGCAAGTTATGCCTTAGGTCTTCTCGATAACAACTAAGAATTCATTGCAACAAGAAATGAAGATTTTATTTAAGCTAGTGGTCATTTCTTGAGAAACTTATTTGTTAGCATGCAATTCTATTAGAGCTTATTAAGACCTAAGATTGTTTGGAATCAAATATCACGTAATCTTTGAAGATCTTCTCTACAATCCACATATAGACCTTCAATGTTCAAGTATGGCTTACAGCCCCTTCGCTTTGATTATTCCATCTAGCCCACATATTATATATTTTTGTATATATAATTAAACCTAACATATCATTTAACACAAAACCTAACATGTATATAGCTCAAAGTAAGAATAGTTAAATGTGAGTTATTAGTATTTTACAAGCCATGAATGTCCAAGTTAGTAATTTGATTGGTTTAATTACCATTAATTTTTGGAAATAGGATAAAAGGGTTACATTAAAAGTATTTTTGGAAATTGATGATTATATTTTTATTCCACATATTTTTGCTTATGAACCTTGATTTTTAACATTACACTTTCTACATGTATGTATCTTATGTTTAAGCTGACTTTAGATAACCTCAATCCTAATTTCATTGACATGATGTAAAAGTAATTAGAATAGTTTGAGGAATATTGGTAAGTCACCAATCTCCTTATAAAAAATATGATCTAAAAGTTTATTAAATATCTTGTCAAATATTTTGAGACATTTCCCACCAACGTATATAATTTAATATGCGCAATCCTACACATGAACTTGAATATACTATGCTTTACTTACAAGTCTTTGCTACAAAAGCCTATCAAACATTATATAGATTTAACACTTACTAGATCATCTTATACTAATAACACTGGAATGTTTTTTATTATCATAAAAAAGCAACTATTTTATCGAGGTATATTCATTAGTTTACAAACCATATATATTGATTCCTTGCTAAATCATCATACATTAAAACATATTTTATTTTTTTCTATAGACATTCAAATTTCTCCTATAGATAAAGAAAATGTATCACTTATTGAAATAAAGAAGCTACTTCAGAGAAATGGAACAAGCCTAAATCACTATATTTCAATGCCCACCCCTTATATTCTAGATATCTCTCATTTTGACAACAATCTTATTTTGGAGCAACTAAACTTTAATAAAGATTGTTTACTTGAAGAATAAACAAAGCTAAGGTGCATAATTGCTGAGCAACAATATGTCTTTGATCAAATCCTAAACTCCACCCTAACAAACTATGGGAATGTTCTCTTTGTTTATGGATATAATGGAACTAATAGAACTTATTTGTGGAATGCATTGTCATCAGCATTGCACGCAAAAGGATGGATTGTCCTTATTGTAGCATAAAGCGAATTTGCTACTACTTTACTTCCTCAGGGTAGCACAACTCATTTATGATTTGTAATTCCTATTGTTATAATATAAGATTTGACATATAATATCAAGTAAGGCTCTCCCACAGCTAAACTGCTATGAAAGATAAAGTTAATTATTTAGGATAAGGCCCTTATAGTTAACAAGCATTATTTTGAAGCTTTAGACTACACACAGAGAGATATCTTATAGGTGGACAATCCCAACAATGGTAATTTGCCATTTGGGGGCAAATCATTCGTTATGAGAGGAGACTTTCACTAGATATTACCTATCATCTTAAAAGCCATTGAAGTGGACATAGTTCATGCTTCATTCAATTCCTTATACATGTAGAGTTGTTGCAATGTTCTTAAATTAACATAGAACATGCATCTTCAATCTACTATGTGAAGGGCTGATGTAGAAGCAATAAAAAATTTTTCTCTAAATAGATCTTAAAAGTTGGTGATGGCAACATAAAAGAACCTCATAACAGAGAAGTTGAAATTGATATTCCTAAAGACTTGCTCATTTCAGACTTTTCTAATCCTTTTTCTCCAATTGTGTCTTCTACTTATCCTTTATTATTAGAAAATTTCTCCAATGCAAGTTATCTTAAAGATTGGGCCATTCTTGCACTTGCCATTGATATGGTGGAGAAAGTCAACAATTTCATGTTATGTTCAATCCTTAGAGAAGATACTAGCTATTTTAGTTCTAACATATTCTATAAAGCAAATGAAGCAACATACTCATTTGTACAATTATACACTTATGAATTCCTTAATAATATTAATTGTTTTGGGCTACCACCTTACAAGCTTTCCTTGAAACTAAGAATCATAGGCATGCTCCTCAAGAATATTGACCAATCTTTAGGATTATGCAATGGCACTCAACTAATCATTAGCCATTTAAGGAAACATGTCATATAAGCCATAATTATTAGTGTTAATAATGTTGGAGATAAAATTTTAATCTATGGGATGAACATGAGTCCCTCTAACAATAGGTTGCTTTTCAAATTACAAAGAAGACAATTCTCTCTAATAATATCTTTTGCAATGACCATAAATAAAAGTCAAGGGTATTCACTTGCAAATGTTGGCATTTACCTTCCTAAATTAGTTTTTACCCATGGTCAATTCTATGTACCTATTTCAAAGGTGAAGACTATATCTAGTCTAAAAATTCTTGTTCATGACTCAGACAATCAACCTTAAGGTAAAACAAAAAATGTTGTTTATAAAAAAAAGTTTTCCTAAATCTGAACTAGATTTCTCCAAAGGTTTTTTTCAACCATTCAAGCATCATGTCATTAGGTAATTAGTTTTCATTCTATACCCTAAGCC
The DNA here is from genome assembly GCA_032878935.1 of Erythrophleum fordii. Taxonomy (NCBI): domain Eukaryota; kingdom Viridiplantae; phylum Streptophyta; class Magnoliopsida; order Fabales; family Fabaceae; genus Erythrophleum; species Erythrophleum fordii. The sequence continues at coordinate 19,903,161 of JAVQMF010000054.1, read as the reverse complement.
TTTTCTTTGGTTGTCACCTTTTCATTTTGTTACTTGTTGCTATTTAGATTGATTGTATATTCATCTTATTAGGTACTTATCATCAGTTATATATATATATATATATATATATATATATATATATATATATATATATATATATATATATATATATATATGTATATCCTCATGCTTTTCTAACATGCCAGCCACATCATGACATTAGTTTTGGACTGACTCCATCAGGAAAATCCATATATCATAATTCCTATTAGTTTGACTACAACTTCATATGGTAAATCAATCATAAAGAATTACTCTCTTTAATAGAGAACATGCAAAAGCCAAAAGCTAAGCTTAAATCTCCATGTTTCTTATGCAGGTCGAAGAAGTTATATGTAATATCTACCACCTTTTTTTGAATTCAAGGTACTGTTGAGTTGTTGACCATTTGCATATTTTATTCGGGTACAAGTCCAGAAGTATTTCTTGATGTATACTATGTTTGAGGAATGCATTAGTGTTGAATTAGGTTTGGACCATTGTTCAGTGTGAATACCATACAAAATATATCCTATTCATATAAATATGTTAAGCATTCATTCATTATCCTCGGTGCATACATTAGTTAACAAATATCTGTTAACGCTGAGTACTTACAAACATATTATGGTAAAATCTTTTCCTATTTCTTTAGCCCCTTTATGTCACCATTCGAACCTTCTGGCACTTTGTCACCAGGCTAACCCTTATAAGCACAACTTTTACCTATTACTTATCCGAAAAATATATAGATATTACTTTTATCTATAATTTCAATGATTAACAACACTGAGAGATTAACAAAATTCATCTGGTATTAGGCCAATATAACAACGTATAAGGATTCTTTCTTTCTATCTTCAAGGACTAAACTTATTAATTCTTTATTGCATTTCTTATCAAGTTAGACTGACGTTGTTTTTATTTATTTATTTATTCTTTTTTCTTTTTTAACTTGTAGATGCTACTAAAGTTTTTGAATATCGCAATCTGCAAACTCTTGGCCTGCAGCACTACGACGAGATGTTCAATCATCATATGCGCACATGAAATGGTGATGTTCATAATATAGTTAGCATCATGTTTCCTTATCTAAATTCAAATTGCAAACCATAGCGTGGTATGTTAGCTTTGCTGTTCTTGATTTTATTTTATATATTTTCTTTCATATTTTATACTTTCAATAACACAAGAAGGTATAACATCAACAAAATTCTCTTCATCAACAGTGAGAAGACAGCTCAATCTTCCAAGCAACCGGCAATGGGTCCTCTACACGTTAAATTAAGTACCTTCCCAGAGTGCAGTATTGACTATCAAGACTACATTACACGCACAATTTCACAGGTATTACAAAAACATTATCTTTTAGGATCTTATGTAGAACAAAATTCCATCATTGATTAAATTAAACATCATTGGGCAGAACTCGAAGAAGTATGGTTATTATCAGCTTACTTTCCTTAGAAGCATCAGGCCTTGAATTTGTCAGAGGAAGGATTCCTTATTTCCTTCATTTCAAGTCTTATTAGTTTGGTTATATCGCAATTAGTTATGTGCTCTTATCTTAATCGTCCCCATCAGCAGGGTCACCTTATAATTCATAACTCAAATGTACATGAAGCTATATTGACTTCTTTTCGCACCCTTTTATAAATCATTCAATTAGCACAATTTCTTTATACCCAGTTTCTCAATAAAATTAGCTACTAGATTTCCTTAGGCTTATCGTACTATTATACTGGTTTTATTAACAAGCCAGGTTTATAGTTAATTAAGCACTGAAATACGAACTGATAGGCACAAGAAAAGCATACTTCCTGCTCCCAAAAAAAAAAAAAAAAAAAGCTCAAACATCAATATTATCGACCCTACAATTAAACCAGAAGACAATTTTACTTTAGCCATCGAAGGCGTGTGAGTACATAATTATCATATTATTTTAAAGGTTTCAATAAGTAAAATTTTATTCCTATACATCAAATATGATATAATCATTAAGAGATCATTCTTTCTTTTTTGTCACAATTTTATTTTATTTTCTGTTGATTTATATGAAAAACAATAATTAACAATCTTTATGTTAATCGACCTGTAATGGCATCTGAAAAACACCTACAACCATAAGTGAAAGCACCTTCGGTTTTAAAGCCATTATTGCCTTTCTTTTTTAAAATGAAAATGATATTTTCATTAAAATGTCATTTCCTTACATTTTACAATGTTCCTTTTAAGAAAATTATTTACTTAATATCTTGTACATAATATATATATATATATTATTCGTATTTAGTTTTCGATCTTATACAGTCATTATGATAAACAAGCTTATCAATTTAAATTCCAAATATGAAATTAATTGTAAAAATGATTTCACATATTTATCGAAATATGTTAATGCACAAAAAATTTTAAAAAATTTATTTATTATTATAAAACGTTACAGATTATTAACAAAAACATGTGGTCAATTGATCATATGTATATCAACATGTGGCAAAATAATATCATCTAAAATATTATACTAGTTTCCAAAAATTTTCTGTTTATATCTGAACTGATAAATAAATAAAAAATCAATAGTCTATATATATATATATATCAACTTAAAAAAAAAAATTAACCGCCCGTGCAATGCACAGGCTCCTTTCTAGTTCCCTATAAGTAATAACTTTTGAGTATAATAAAGAGAGAGGGAGAGTGGGAGAATGAAGAACACATTCTATTCCATAAGCCAAGCCTTTATATAGGCAAATACATGAGTAATAAAATTTAATTAAATAATAAAAATAATTCCTAAATAGTAGGACATGACTTGCAACACTTAGCCACTACATAGACTCCATAATGCATTTTATCTCCTAAAATGGTGCAACATGTGAAAATGCAAAGTAACATGCAGAACATGAGTAAGTGGATAACTTAATGGTGGAGTGGGCAACAAGATAGGACATGTGGCAAGTAAAATACTTGGTCAAATTTTATATTTTTCTTAACAATCCCTCCCTTAAACTAATATTTGCAAATATTAAGTTTAAGAGTGTAAGGATTTAAATTAAGCCCTCCCTTGAGCAAAGTCTTTCAAAGAGCACACTCCAAGCATTTTTCGAAGTTTTACAAACACAGCAATCTTGAGAGGCTTGGTCATAATATCAGCAACTTGATCTTCACTTTTGCAAAACACCAAATCAATTATACCATCATTGCAAAGGTCACGCAAAAAATGGTATCTTACGTCAATATGCTTGCTTCTTTCATGTAAAGTTGGATTTTTGGAAATTTTGATTGCTGAAACATTATCACAATAAATTGTTGTTGGGCTTTGTTGCTCACTTTGAAGCATTTCAAGCAATCTCTTTAGCCATATAACTTGACAAGAACAGGCTGCTGCTGCAACAAATTCAGCTTCTGTAGTCGACAAAGTAACAATTTGTTGTTTCTTTGAAGACCAAGATATAGCTTCAGAGCTCATTATAAAAACAAAACCTGATGTACTTTTCCTATCATCAAGATCTCCAGCATAGTCACTATCAGAAAAACCATAAAACTTGCCTTTTGAGTTAGCTTTATAAAATATTCCAAAATCAACAGTGCCTCTCAAGTAGCGAAAAATTCTTTTTGCAGCAAAGAGATGACTCTCAGTTGGATTCTCCATATATCGACTTATTAGACTAACACCATGCATGATGTCAGGCCTTGTTGAAGTGAGATACATCAAACTTCCAACCATCTGCTTAAAAAGAGTAGTATTAATTTTCTTTTCTCCATCATCTTTCACCAACTTTAAGCCACATTCAGTTGGCGTACGAACAGGATTGTAATCCCCCATTTTAAACCTGTCCAAAATCTGAAGAACATACTTCTTTTGTGAAATAAAAATACCAAATGATGATTGCACAACTTCAATGCCAAGGAAAAAATGCATTAAACCCAAATCAGACATTTCAAACTCTTGCATCATTTTCCTTTTAAACGCATGAATCATGGAATTATCATTTCCGGTATAAATTAAATCATCAACATAAAGAGATACAAAAAGCATTCTTCCCCCTTTTTCAAATTTTGTAAAGAGAGTATGTTCATGAGGGTATTTTTGAAAACCTTCTTTAATAAAATAAGCATTTATATGACTATACCAAGCTCTTGGTGCTTGTTTTAGCCCATATAAAGCCTTTTTTAATTTATATACCTTTTCTTCACTACTTTTCTTCACATATCCAAGTGGTTGATCAACATAGACCTCTTCCTGCAACTCACCATGTAAAAATGTAGATTTCACATCTAATTGATAAATATACCAAGAATTTTGAGCAGCTATGGCTAAAACTAATCGAATAGTATCAAGTCTTGCAACTGGAGCAAAGACTTCTTTATAATCAACCCCAAATTCTTGCTTGTAACCTTTTACAACAAGGCGAGCTTTATATTTATCAACTTCACCATCTTTGTTCAGCTTTGTTTTGTAAACCCATTTAACACCAATGGATTTTTGCCCCTTTGGAAGTTCCACTAATTCCCATGTGTTATTTTTCTCTATAGATTTGATCTCCTCATCCATGGCAATTCGCCATTTCGTATCTTTGATGGCTTCTTCAAATGTGAGGGGATCACAATCTGCAAACAAAGCAAAATGAGCTATTGTTTCATCATCAGTTAAGTCATCTCCACTTACATAATCTATCATCCATGCTGGTCTCTTTCTAGTACGATTAGACTGTGATTCTTCTACAATTTCAGTAGTTGGAGATGGTTCCACCACTTCTGTAGATAGAATGTCATTTGGTGAATTTTCAAGAGTAGCTACTGTGGTGTTTTCTGGGTATTGAGAGTACTCCTTTTCTTCTTCAGATTCAATAATTGGAGAAGGCTGCTGCCCATTCCAATTCCAAGTGCTCTCTTCATCAAAAATAACATCCCTGCTAATCACAATTTTATTGGTTAGCGGATTAAATAATTTATAAGCTTTAGACATTTCACTTACACCCAAAAAAACACATTTTTCACTCTTATCATCAAGCTTCTTTCTTTTCTCATCTGGAACATGGGCATAAGCGATACAACCAAAAATTCTGAAATGATCTACGGCTGGCTTTCGCCCACTCCAAGCCTCATGTGGAGTCATATTTTGAACAGCAAAAGTAGGACTTCTATTCAAAATATGAATACTCCAATTTACTGCTTCTGGCCAAAAACTCTTTGGAACTTTTTCTTTTGCTAGCAAGCTTCTTACCATGTTGAGGATGGTTCTATTCTTCCTCTCCGATACACCGTTTTGTTGTGGTGTATAAGCGGCTATAAGCTCTCTTCGAATACCATACTGCTCAATAAAATTTGCAAATTCTTTTGAGCAGTATTCTCCACCACGATCAGTACGAAGAGTTTTAATATTTTTTCCCATTTCATTTTCAACTTGAACTTTAAAGCTTTTAAATATACTAAAAGCTTCTGCTTTCTCCTGTAAAAAATAAACCCAAGTTTTTCGACTATAATCATCAATAAATGTAATAAAATATCTTTTACCACCATTGGAGATTGGTGTTATTGGCCCACATATGTCAGAATGAATCAGCTCCAATACATCCTTTGCTCTCCATGACTTTCCTTGAGGAAATTGAGTACGTGGCTGTTTGCCAACAACACACTCTTCACAAACTTGAGAAGGAGCATAAATTTGAGGAAGACCAGTTACCATATTTTTCTGATGAAGAGTTTTTAATCCAGCAAAGTTCAAATGCCCATAGCGATAATGCCAAAGCCATGAGGCATCCTTCTCACTAGCCAACAAGCAAGATTGAACACTTTCAATCTTTAATGGGAATAACCTGTTTGAACTCATTTGCACAACAGCAATAGCACCTCGTGAAGGATCATAAATCTCACAAGCCCCTTTTTGAATAGTTATAATATAACCATTTTCTTGCAATTGACCAGCACTTAATAAATTGCTTTTCAAATCAGGGACATAGAAAACATTGGAGATTGTTTCTACAAAACCATTTTTAGTTTTTATTTTAATATTACCTTTTCCCATTACCTTCACAGTAGAACAATCACCAAAACTTACAGTGGAATGAAATTTTTCATCTAAGGAAGAAAATAAAGATTTTCTTCCGCACATATGATTGCTGCAGCCAGTATCCACATACCAAAGATCTGATTGAGGTGCTTCAATAACTTGACATGCCATTAACAAGATTTCTTCCTCTTTCTTTTCTACAAAATTTGACTTCTCTCCTCTTTCTTTATTGTTAGGCAGCTTAGTATAACATTCAGAACGATAATGACCAAATTTATAACATCTAAAGCATTCTACCTTAGATTTGTCAAATTGTTGATTTCGATCTCCACCTTTACCTTGAAATTCATCCTCCTCATCATCTCTATTGCCTCGGTCTCCTCTTCCTCTACCGCGGCCTCTACCTCGACCTCGACCTCTATCTCTACCTCTATCCCTTCCTTTAAAATTTAAGGAACGAGTAAAAGTAGAAGCTTTTAAAGCTTGCTCCTCCATAGTTGAATTGCGATTCATCTTCTGCTCATGAACTAGCAAAGAGCTCTGTAATTCATCAACTGAGAGTGTATCTATATCTTTTGACTCTTCAATAGAACAAACAACATAATCAAATTTAGGAGTTAGTGAACGCAATATTTTTTCAACAATAGTAACATCTTGCATTTTTTCACCATATAAACGCATTTTGTTACTTATTTCCAATGCTCTGGCACAATAATTTGTGATAGATTCACCATCTTTTATTTGCAGAATCTCGAAATCTCTTCTCAACGCTTGAAGCTGTGCACGCTTTACTCTTGCAGTGCCTTGATATTTCTTCTTCATGGAGTCCCATATATCCTTGGAAGTTTCTTTGCAAAGAATAGTTTCCAAGATGGGACGATTAATTGTCTGAAATAAATAATTCTTCGCCTTTAAATCTTTCAGTTTCAATGCCTCTATCTCTGATTGTTGTGCATTCGCAAGTGCTGCTACACCATTTTCAACAACATGCCAGTACTCCTTAGATCTTAAGAAATTCTCCATCAGCAAGCTCCAATGATCATAGTGACCATCAAAACGTGGAATAGATGGCTGCACAAAGTTAGAATCTGAAGAAGACATATTGATGCAACAAACAGAAATAACAATGAATGTCAATAATAATCACAAGAGAAGAAGAAAAATAATATTGCTCACTCCCCCTTTTTTTTTTCACAATATTTTGCACTCCTCACAAACCAAACTCTGATACCACTAATAACTTTTGAGTATAATAAAGAGAGAGGGAGAGTGGGAGAATGAAGAACACATTCTATTCCATAAGCTAAGCCTTTATATAGGCAAATACATGAGTGATAAAATTTAATTAAATAATAAAAATAATTCCTAAATAGTAAGATATGACTTGCAACACTTAGCCACTACATAGACTCCATAATGCATTTTATCTCCTAAAATGGTGCAACATGAAAAAATACAAAGTAATATGCAGAACATGGGTAAGCAGATAACTTAATAGTGGAGTGGGCAACAAGATATGACATGTGGCAAGTAAAATACTTGGTCAAATTTTATATTTTTCTTAACAATAAGATCACAACCACGGAAGACAATGACTTGAAATTTGATTTACCTTTTTGTTTTCTTCCAAGTCCAAATAACTGTAACCGGAATGAAGAGAACGATAAAAATGTTAGCTCTCCTGTGTGTGGAATATTTCGGTATAGTATTCTTACCAAAAGAATATTTATTCAGAGGATAACGAATATTCCTAGACGATGGCTTCATAACTAGCATTCTAAATCTTCGTAGCTTTCCAATTTATAAAATGCCCAAAAATAGCTATTTTTAATCAATTTATTTTTAAAACATTAAAATCTGAGAAAATGAAAACATTTAATATCATATATCCTTCCATTTTATTTTAAAGTTTTTTGCTTTTCCTTAATTTCTCCCTCTGCGTTATTGTACGCGCACTTAAACACTACAGGATGCATTGTTTTAATCTGGATACAATCCTTCGTAACTTGATTACTAGGCTATCATCCATGCCGCGGTTATGCAATGGATGAAAATAAGAGGAAAATACAAGAAGCAATAAAACCCAATGTGAGGCCATGCCTTAATTGATTTAGAAACAGCATTTGAAGGGGGGGAATAAAAAAGAACAATAAAATATCCTAACCAACTTTATATAATTTATGTAGAAGAGTCAATAATTTGACACCAGCAGTAACAACAGTACCAGATACCATTCTTTTTGTGTTTTTCCTTTCAGAAATTGAAGATACAACAGAACACATTAGCCCTCCTACACCTTCCTTCACACAGCCCTAATCAAAGACTTTATTCACACCCATTTCATCTCATTTGACAGAGGTCCATAGATTTCCTTTCTCTCAACCTGAATTCTGCAAAGATCAGATACCTAAAGCCCTACCACAATTTTGAAAATTGTCATAAGACCCAAAATGAAAAAGAAAAAGAAAAAATCAAGCCGACTGATACAGATTTTTCCCATCTCATCCCTTCTCATCACCTTAGTACCTGTACTGAGGAGGCTTGTATGGCCCTTCAATGGGCACATTAATGTACCGAGCCTGCTCTTTGCTAAGCTTGGTCAGCTTGGCTCCAAGTTTGCCAAGGTGAAGTGCAGCCACCTTCTCATCAAGATGCTTAGGCAAAACATAAACCTTCTTTTCGTACTTGCCAGTCCCCCTCTCCTTCCACAACTCAAGCTGGGCAATAACCTGGTTTGTGAAGGAGCAGGACATCACAAAACTAGGGTGTCCTGTGGCACAACCCAAGTTCATCAATCGTCCCTCAGCCAATACGATGATGCCTGAGTTAGTCTCCGGGAAGACCCATCTGTCTGTTTGAGGCTTGATGGTGATGCGCTTCACGCCAGGGTATGTCTCAAGTCCTTGCACGTCAATTTCATTGTCAAAGTGACCAATGTTGCAAACAATGGCATTGTTCTTCATCTTCCTCATGTGGTGAACCATGATGATGTCCTTGTTACCAGTGGTGGTAACAAAGATGTCAGCCTCAGAGACAACATCCTCAAGGGTCAGAACTGGGATACCTTCCATGAGAGCCTGAAGGGCGCAAATGGGATCAATCTCGGTCACAATCACGCGAGCACCAGCCTGCTTCAAGGCAGCAGCACAGCCCTTGCCAACATCACCATACCCACACACAACAGCCACCTTCCCAGCAATCATCACATCGGTGGCTCTCATAAGTCCATCCGGGAGAGAGTGGCGGCAACCGTACAAGTTATCGAACTGTCAGCAGACACAAAACAAAGCAGACATTTTACCACTTGCTCACTAGTGGTACTGAAATTTTCAAAAGTAGGGAGTACAATAAATTTTGCCAGAAAATGACAGACATCAAACCAAATTTAATTAAACTAGATCCATCCACCAAACCCGAAAACACAGGAGTAATTCACAAGTACTCATCCACTGGCCTACTTGTTGATTTTAAAAGGCCCTAGAAAAGTTCAGGATTTAATAAAAAATTCCTCCATCACATACAATCCAAATGCATATCAACATGCCCATGATATTAACGCAAGAATTTAATGCCCCAAATAAGTACGAACTTTAATTGACACTTGACACTACATATTCCGCTCTCCTTCCAGGACCTTTTATCAAACAGATCACAGATTCAAAATTCAATCGCCTATTGTAAGCTGTGTTTTCCCCAGAACCAACCAAGCATATGTATACTTATAAAGATCAGAACCAAAACAGACACAAAACCAAGGTCGTATTATAGATCTAACACTCCAAAGGTAGAAGAATTTTATTCGAAAGCATATAGAGGTCAAACCAGTTAGATCTGAAGAATTGACTCCGAAGTCAACTTTGGTACTGCGGCAAAGATAACAAAATCTCAAATCTGAAACGGATCTAGAACTACGAAAACTATATCAGAAGCGTTTGTTACCTTGCTCTTGGTGACAGAGTCGTTGACATTGATAGCAGGGAACAACAAAGTGCCACTAGCTTGCATCTGGTAAAGCCTCTTAACACCAGTGGTGGTCTCTTCAGACACACCCACAAGTCTCTCCTTCATCTTATGGTACCTCTTGGGATTAGTTTTCAATCCATCCCTGATAATGGTGAGAACAATCTGGAACTCAGCATTATCAGTAGACGACGGATCCGGCAACTGACCAGTCTTCTCGTACACCTCTTCGGCTTTCACACCCTCGTGGATCAAAAGCGTAGCGTCACCACCATCGTCAACAATCAAATCAGGACCACCACCAGGACCCCAATCAAGCGCACGCTCGGTGCACCACCAGTATTCCTGAAGGGTCTCGCCCTTCCATGCGAAGACAGAGGCGCTGTCACGTGCGATGGCAGCTGCGGCGTGGTCTTGTGTGGAGAAGATGTTACAGGAGCACCAGCGAACTTCGGCTCCAAGCGCAGTGAGCGTTTCGATAAGGACAGCGGTTTGAATGGTCATGTGAAGGGAACCGGTAATTTTGGCACCTTTGAAGGGCTGGGAAGGGCCGAACTCGGCACGGCAAGCCATGAGACCAGGCATTTCGACCTCCGCGAGCTCGAGCTCGAGGCGGCCGAAGTCGGCCTGGGACAGGTCCTTGACCTTGTACTCGCGGCCCCCGGTGGTTTTCTCGACCAGCAAAACCATGGCTATGGCTGCACAGAGAAACTGATTAGAAAGGATAAGAGGCCGTCTCTGCGGGAACAGAGTCCAAGCAAGAGTGAGAGTTAGAGGCGAAGAGCAAAGATAATGGAGAGTGAGGGGGGTATTAATAGGTTTGAACGTTGAAGTGGACGGTGGAGATTGTAATTGGGGTTGGTGGAGCTCTAGATCTGATCTATAATCTTTGATTAGCGTTGTACTGCTGTGATGCCTTAACTGTTCTGTTTCAAACTTTCAATGACGTCTCTGGTTAAGCCACCGTGACCGTTAGATGCTCCTTCATTTTTCTCTGCATGTGTTGTACAGTATAAAAAGAAAAAAAAAACTTTTTAAATTAATTATTTCTATCTTATTTTATTTTTTTCTTTGTATGTATATTGGGCAGCATACACAATAAAGAATCCATGTTCTCCCACTAGTATTCAAATAAATGTTGGTGTATATCACTTTAAGCTGTGAAAGAGATGGAAAAACAAACATGTAAGTCGATATGTTTATTTCTCTCTCCTTTTAATATTTATATATTTTATATTTAATAAATAAATATATAGCATGTAATTAAAAATTAAAAAAAATAAAAAATGGTTAGAAAAAGAAAAAAAATCTATATATGTTTTTACTCATTTATATTATTATTTCTCTTATTATATATAGTATAATATTATAAAAGATCTCAGAATAATTTTTAAAAAATTTAGATATCTTGTATTTATCTCTCTAAATGAAAAAATAAATTTAACAAGAAAAAAAGAAAAGATAGTGGAGTTGGTAAGACTCATTCTCTCTTTATGTACCTATACATATTTTTTCTATTTCTATTACTATATTTAGCAGGGGATTCAATTTGGTTTTCAAAGGTGGGCGGACTTTTGCATTTGCAGGTGAAATTGATCCAGCCGTTCATTTGATCGACTGATGTCACTATGCCACATGGCGCAAAACGCATCGAGATGCACCATTTCATTCACCAAAATGGTATGTTTTGATGAGTTGAATTTCTCCTTAAGCAGACCGTGAAACAGAATGTTTCACGGGAAAAGCCACGAGGCTTCCTTGAAAATGCAAAGCCAACCTCAAACTCAAATAGGAATTTTAAAATTAAGATGAGCTTGAATATAGACCTACGCCATGCGTTACACAATGTCTCATCTTGGCTTTGCACAAATATTAGGATTTCAATCCTCTTCCTTATATCTTCAGCAGATGAATATAATCTATTTAAGAATTTTCCTTGAATTGTTCACGTGTCAAAATTATCTCAAATGGAATAGATTGAAACTAGACACTTGCACAATCTCTTAATGAAAATAGAGATAATTGGAGACGAAATTGATCCTTGGTAGCATCGTACAACTAAAAGCTGTTGCGAACCTTAAAAGAAGTCCTCCACATGCACCATGGATCTTCATATGGTGACGCTCCAAATTTACCGTCCAGTCCTTACTACATTCAGTGCTCCCAATATCAGACCTTCATCCCTCTGTCTATCTATCATAGCTTCTAATTTAGGATCGGCCATTGTGTAGACGTGAAAAAGAATTTTCAAAAATTATGACCTTCTATAGTATTTAATGGATTCTTATTTACACTAATATGCATCATGTGGAGCAAACCATCAACCAAATATGTGTTAATAAAAGTCAAATAAATTATTAATCAAAGATCATTCCATATATCGGCACACAATTGTGTTTATAAGAAGAATAACAAAAATCATAAGGATACAAATCTAAAGAACAAGTATAAAATTCAACTCCATACGCATCCTAAAAAATCTAATAGTGTGACTCTTATTCATGTGCAAGGAATAGAAATAACTATTAAAATAAAATAATAATTCAAGTAAATGAGAAAAATAACACAATAAATGAAATAATTGACTTCACATAATCTACATGTTACTATATCAAAATTAATAACGAATTAAATAGATACTAATGTGTAACGAGTATAATACAATAAGAAGAGAAAATATTTTTGGTTCCACCATCACTCAGTAATTGTTGAGTATCAATAATCTTTTAGCAAACCATTACATCAAAAATTATTAAATTTTTTTAACAATCCTTAGCAATGATACCAAAAAACTTGATGCAGTGTAACCTCTTTTGGATATTTTGACTAATAATAATAATAATAATAAGTTACAATGATAGCAAGTGCACTAGTTATGTAAGTAATAACATGGACAATGAATCCAAGGATATATCTCACGAGAATTATCAGGCAACAATGAAGAATTTTCAATAACAAAAATTAAAAGAATAAGGAACTACTTAATTGCAACTAACTAAGTTAAATGTTAGCATCTCACATCACCTTGAGTACTAGTAACTAAGTATATGTTATGAATAAGTATAAAAGTATACAATAAAACAATTAAAGACTCAAAACTAAAGACTATGACTCTAAATTCTAACTCAAAAGGGAAAAGAAAGGCAAAATAGATATTTAACACTAGATTATTAAAGAAATAGAGCTTGTCACATTATGTTCTTTTACTATGGATAGCTTAACTCTAATGTTATATAGCTAATCAAAGTAGAATTTCTATCCTATCTTAGACTTAACCTTCCCTAATAAGCTAGAAGTAGGGCATCTTGAGTTAGACTACCTTATAATGCACTAAGCACTTGAATTCCTATTGCACTAGTGGCCAACAAGTAGGCCTATTGAGCCATAAAGGACTATAAATCTTCCACCTTACATAGCATCTATAGGTCTCTAAGCATTGGTATCAATCCAAATCATCATATATTCACTTCAGCAACATAATGACACTCCATTAATGTCTCTATCTTGTTTTTCATGTCATAAGTGTAACATCCAGCCTTTCCATAAACCTGAGAAACGAAATGTTCGGTTTCTCCGTAAACAGTAGAAATGGGCCAGATACCAAAGGAAATCCCTGAAATAGAAGGAATTGGGGCCAACTAAAATTATGATAAAATTTTAAATAATAGAAAATGAGGATTTGAGCCTTGAGTTGCCCAGAAACCGGGGTCGGAGCGATTCGAAAAATTTGCCGAAAGGCCAGTGGCATTTTCGTAAATAAGTGTAATTTTGGAAAAGCATCTAGGAGGGCTTTTTAAATGGAAATTTTGAGTTTCCCAGGGTTGTCAGAGGCCCCAAAAATCATGGGAAGCCCCGGGACCAGTAAAGCCCCTCCGGTGTACTCTTTCCCATGTCGGTTGACCCGAACTTTGACCGATTCGTTCGGGACGGTTTTAGCTCCAATTTGAGTGATTCCAAAGGCATTTTATTAAATTGAGAATCTCTTTGTTATGATGGAAAAGACGGTTCTCAAAAAGGAGCTAAAACGAAGGAGAAACGAAAATGCTAAGAACGAAGGGCAAAATTGGCATTAAAGTGTTAAAGGAAGCTTCTTTCTTCTTCTTTATATGCCACGTTCTGCCTCCCCCTCTCTAAACCGACTTGCTTCTGCCCATTTTCAGAGGAGAACTCCAGCTCCTTAGGCGCACAAGAGGAGGAGGATTTTGGAGGAAGAAATTCAAGAAAAAGGTAAGAAACTTTAAGACATTCCATATCCTTCCTTCTTGAACCTTGCTCCTCTCCTCTCAAGCTTTCTTTCTATGGTTTTAATGGAGAGTTTGGTGCTGTTTTTGGGGCAGAACAGAGAGGGGAATTTCGAAAATTGAGGGAGTAAGCCAACCAAGTGGAAGAACAAGCCAAAGGAAGCAAGAAAACAAGGTAAAACTTCCATTCTTTGGTAGTTTGGTGAGGCAAGTCCAAAATCCATGAGGAGAAGTGTGAGGCCAATCCAAACACTTAGTGAGCTCTTGAATATCTTGTATGATTGATTCACATACTAAGGTTGCTTTTAAAATGCCTATGATTTCTACTTTCTCCATGCATGCATTTGTGAAACTTGCTTGCACATATTATGTATGATTGAATGAGAGATGAGCTATTGGGATTCTTTGAATCTCATCCCCTCATCTCCAATGATCTAACATGCTAGGTGAACCAAGTGGATATGCTAATGGGAGCCAACAACACTAAAGGAAGGAGATTGACAATCATGTGTTTAGTTTTTGTCACTTTAAGACCATGATTGTACCATATGATATATATGATGTAGAAATGGGCTATGACACTTGAGACATGTGTAAATATGATATTATATGATGCCTAAATGTATCGGTTTCATTCGAAAATTATTTTTAGTGTCAAGTTAACATTTGTAGCTTCCCAGAATGACTGAATGTGTGTGATTTCTATTTTTGTAGAATTAGTTACGAATTTCAGAAGTTTACATCAGTAACCTGAATCACAGCCCAGCAGCCAGCGAGTCTGTAGATCTTTGGATGTCAAATGTCCTGTGTGATGAATGCTGTGACTTGGACGTATTTTTAGTGTGAAGTAGACATCCTAAGCTTTCCAGAGTGACAAAGATTGTATGATTTCAAATTTTTTAGATCTAGTTATGATTTCCTAAAGTTGGGTCAGAAAATGGAGCAAATCTGGCCGAAAATATGCTTGCTTATTTTGAGCTCCATTTCGGTTTCCATGAATTGTAGTCATGTTTTTGTAATGAAAATGAGTTGTAATAATAAAATTAAATATGAGGAAGTATAGTATAAGCTCACACGGTCCACGTGACACCGAATTGAAATTTTTAGATATAGCGCAACGCGGAAAAAGTCGATTATTTCTATCCCCTTTTTCATGTGCCCTCATGGAAATCATGATGTGAAGCTTATAAATGGCATGTAATAGAGCTAGAAGTTATGGTGTTACATTTATTGGTATCAAAGCAAAGTTCCAGGCTCTCTCGGATTGGATTTGGCTTGAGGATGTTGTAATAAGGCTATGTAAAAGGCTTGAATGGATAGGTAAGCCTTGTATGAGACATGTTGGGTGTGTGAGGATGGCTGTGGCTTTGTTCATAATGCGAAGGTTATAGGATGGTCTTAGAGTAGTAGTGGACATCGGGAAAGAGTGGCCTCTAGAGCAGCTTGAGTAGAGTTAAGTTTGAGCAGGGTTGACGGATCCGACGGTTAGAGCTTGATGAGATATGATAGCTCACCGGGATCAGTGGCAAGCCCTAGATATGAATGATGAGAATGATCTTGTTGATAGGAAGAGGCTTGCTAGAGAAAGTATGTGAGGCCTAATTCTTCTTGGTAGTCATACTCAGGCCATTCCGAGATGTCCTGCTTAATACAGAGAGAAGTAGCGATGCAGCATGGCATAAGATGAGATTGCGGCTGCATAGGACCAGTTTAGAGGGGAAGTGAGAAAGAGAGTCACCCCCTAGCCACAACACCCAAATATCTAGATAAGTATTAGAGCTCGAAAGGTTAGTTTCCTCAGGCTAGAGGTTAAGTTATAAGCTACACCCTGGAGCCTGACAGCCTGGAGGTGATAGCTAGTTATGCACGAATGAAGCAAGAGGTAGAACCCTCTAGCTTATGGACGGGTCGGTTATAGAGGCGGTGAGGCTCGGGTTGGTAGCTAAAGATAAAAATCCAATCCTTAAAAGAGTAAGCCAATCAGAGGTTGTTAGCCGCGGTGAATGATGTGTTGGCTGTGACGAATGGCAGTGTAAATGCCTTGTTAGCCATATTCAGGCCAATTTGAGAAAGGAATTGATAAGGGGTAAGACAACCCATAGTGAGTGGAAACCCCTAGTATAAGTAGGGAAAAGGAGTAATAAGCTATAGGTCTAATAAGATAGATAGCCTAGGCTAAGCCTAAGCTGAAGCCTAAGGGAGATGACCAATAGCATCGTTCCAAGTGAGATATGTGAATGAAAGGCTCAGTGAAAATTCTCCTTGGAGCGAAAAAGGAAAGATAAGACATCCTGATGTCAGGGAAACCACCCAATAGTGGTTAGTAAATTTCCCCAGATAGACCCCCCTGAGTCATAAAGGGAAGCGAGGAAGAGCTAAGAAACTAGCTACAGAAAAGATGCCCTCGCTTTAGTCATGATTAGATGAGTAAGCTAAGCTTAGAAAGATAAACAGATAGGGGTCAGATAATTAGTCAGACAAGCTCCCTAATAGGAGAATAATATAGGATTAAGGCACATGAGTGATTAGAGCACCCAGTAGAGCATCAGCTTCTGTGAGGTATAATCCAGACATTGAGAGTATGTGTTCTGGAGTGAGTCAGCAGAACCCTAAAAATAGTATATTGTGCTCCTGGGGTAAAGCTAAAGAGGCTGAATTGAGAGAAAGCCTAGCTCTGATCCAAATTTAGACGCAAGCTGAGACAGACAGTTAGTGCCTTAGTACCCTTAGGGAAGCTCGAGAAAGCTAGAGACTGCCTAAGAAGGCGAGCCTCGTCTTATGTAGAGAAAGAAGGTAAGCCTAAAGAAAGAATGTAAGCCAAGAGCACTATAGAATGACATTCCTAGGATTTTATGAAATAGAATCCTCCTTATTAAGGGATGGTCTAGCTAAGAGTAGAGTAAGAGTATGAGTAAAACGTAGACCCCCTTGATATTACAGAGAGTGATTAAGTGGAGGAATCCTGGGAAAATGTAGGTGCTCTTAAGCATAAAGAAACCTGAACTGGCAACAGAAACAGCTAGTAGTAGCATATCCTTTTACCTAAGTAAGAGGATAAGAAAGGTAGAAAGAGAAGGTATGACAATGTTAAAGCCGAGGACATATTACATTGAGAATAGACATTCAGTTAATGTGCTTGAGTACTTAAGAAAACACACTTGTCCTTGGCATGGATGCCCCACTAGCATGATATTGCCCAAAGTATAAATAGTCGGGCGATACTGAGAAATCTTGGGATGTAGTAGAGGAAGAATCCTACTTTCCCTGAGTACTCTACGAGAATAGGGCAAATAGAGAAAAGTAAGAGAAGGGTACTTTAGATTATTGGAAAACTTGCAATATATAGGTGATAATGGCTTTGAGCTCAGTCATGAGGCGCCTGTGTATTCGTGTTTGATGTTATGGTTTGCTTGCAACAATGGTCACACGATATTAGGCCTGATCAACCTAATAGTAATGTGACTTAAGTGCATAGCAAATGATGATATCCATCACTAAAGTGTCCCGATAATCGAAAGGTATCCTAGTTAGAGAAAGAGATGAAGTAGAAAAGAAACGTAAAGGGATTCCAGTAATATCAGAATAATGAGAAAAGCATGCAGAAAGGAATCCCTAGTAGAAAAGTGTTCAGATTCAGTATGCATAGCTTGAGTCCCTTATAGTATGTATAAATAAAATAAAGAGGGACCAGTGCATAGCCTCTCTCTTGCCAGAGATGTTAACCACACTCAGTGTGAGATGCCCTAGTGCTAAGGCATTTAAAAGTAGAACGTGTGCATAGTTAAAAACTGCAGGATATGAGAGGAGGGCTAAGACAAGTATATGTAAGTAAGTAAGTTGATAGAGTAAGAAAAGAAAGCCAAGTGAGAAAGGGGCTGAAGTGGAAATTTGAGGATCCTATGAGGAGCGATGAACGAAAATTAAAATGCTCCCTAGTATTAGTATAACGGGATCCTAGAGAACTAGATGACACAGAACCCACTTCACACGAAGAGCATGATGTACTTCTGAGTTTAGCCTTAGCTATTATGAGTGATGGTAACTGGACTTAGTGAGCATGTATTTTACTGTCCGATACAGTAATCTTAGGCTTTCACGTCTCCCAGAGATGGATCGCAGTAGATCCCAATATAGCACAGCGAGTTGCAGTAGACCCTAGCAGGGCTTTGAGAGGTCGCAGTAGACCCAGGGGTCACAGTAGATCTCACAGAGTTACAGAGAGCCCTAGCCACATCATGATAGACCTCTGGTAGAGATGAAAGCCTGAGATAGTTTTTACAGAGTAGTTAGTCTCAGAGACCAGTATAGTTTCAGCTAGCCTTTATCTCAGAGACTACAGATCTCCTGAGTCTGGTAGATCGTTGCTACAGAACTATGAAGGCTTTACTCAGATAGTTAGACCATTGACTAGCTCTCTTCAGAGATGAGCATAGTATATGGGATGAAAAAAAGCAAAAAAAATAAGCTTTCCAGAATTAGAACCAGATGACCAACTACCTAGCAGATAGTAGGCCTGACCAAGGGATAGAAAGATCCCTATTTGATAGCTTATGTATTCAGAAAAGGGGTCAGGTGTAGTTCTTATATGAGGCCTATGACAGAAAGAAATGCAACTTATAATTATGGAATGAGCTAGTGAAAAAGAACGCAGAGATAAAAAATGGACGAAATAAATAAATAAGTAGACAGATAGAAACCTCTGATGACTCTAATGATTAGAAAAAGATGATGAGACCTTATGAGAAGCCATTAGGAGATGGTACGGGAGATTTGATACGAAATAAGTTACCTTCTAAGATATGTAAGCTAGTCCACTGAAAAGAACGATAACTCATACGACGGGTTAAGACTAACCCGATGTGATTAGTAAGCTCTCCCAGGATAGGCCTCCAGAGTCAGAAATTTATTTCCCTTATGAGAGGAACTAGCATGTACTCTATAATGATAGAGCCCTCATTAAGAGCTAGCAATGAAAATTCCCTGGCTGAGAGAAAACTTAAACAAGTAAAACCAGAGAGAAAAATATATGGAGCCAGGAAGAAGGAAAAGAAAGGAACAGTTAGCCAGAATATAAAAGAGTAAGAGAAAGTATACCTCTAAATTTCGAGGACGAAATTTTTAAAAGGGGGAGAGAATTGTAATGTCCCGTTTTCATTAAACGATGGAAATGGGCACGTTTTCAAAGCAAGTCCCCTGAGATGAGTGATTCAAGACCAAATAAAATTTAGATAAAATTTTAAATAATAGAAAATGAGGATTTGAGCCTTGAGTTGCCCAGAAACCGGGGTCGGAGCGATTCGAAAAATTTGCCGAAAGGCCAGTGGCATTTTCGTAAATAAGTGTAATTTTGGAAAAGCACCTAGGAGGGCTTTTTAAATGGAAATTTTGAGTTTCCCAGGGTTGTCAGAGGCCCCAAAAATCATGGGAAGCCCCGGGACCAGTAAAGCCCCTCCGGTGTACTCTTTCCCATGTCAGTTGACCCGAACTTTGACCGATTCGTTCGGGATGGTTTTAGCTCCAATTTGAGTGATTCCAAAGGCAATTTATTAAATTGAGAACCTCTTTGTTATGATGGAAAAGACGGTTCTCAAAAAGGAGCTAAAACGAAGGAGAAACGAAAATGCTAAGAACGAAGGGCAAAATTGGCATTAAAGTGTTAAAGGAAGCTTCTTTCTTCTTCTTTATATGCCACGTTCTGCCTCCCCCTCTCTAAACTGACTTGCTTCTGCCCATTTTTAGAGGAGAACTCCAGCTCCTTAGGCGCACAAGAGGAGGAGGATTTTGGAGGAAGAAATTCAAGAAAAAGGTAAGAAACTTTAAGACATTCCATATCCTTCCTTCTTGAACCTTGCTCCTCTCCTCTCAAGCTTTCTTTCTATGGTTTTAATGGAGAGTTTGGTGCTGTTTTTGGGGCAGAACAGAGAGGGGAATTTCGAAAATTGAGGGAGTAAGCCAACTAAGTGGAAGAACAAGCCAAAGGAAGCAAGAAAACAAGGTAAAACTTCCATTCTTTGGTAGTTTCTCCCTCCCCCTTCCTCTTGCACGAATTTGACCACCATGAGCCCAATTCTTAGGGGCTATTTTCTGTCCAATTTATGGAGGGATTAGGGGTTTTAGATGGATTAAGTATGAACCAATAGAATCAAGAAAGGAGCATTAGGAAACAAAATGGAATCATTAGGGATCCAAATGCTCCCTTGCAAATATAATTTTATATAAATGTTCTTAGGCTTAAATGAATGTTTAAATGTGCTCCTAAGATCCCTAAGAGGTCCCCCATATGTCTCTTCCTCCATAAAATGAACAAAACCCCATGGAAAGTCATGAACCTAAAAGTTGGAAAAGTGTAGAGCACTTAAGGGGATTTTAAAAAATGATTTAAGCTATAAGTTCCCTTAGTTGTTTAAGTGTTTCCTTGACTTCTTACAACTCTTAACAACCTCCCTAAATGGTTCCCCCATCAAGGAAAAATCAAGAAGCCATGAAATCCCATTTATGCTCTAACTTTCGGCCAAGTAGGGATGGAATAATTAGGGAGAGTTTTAAATTGTTTCAAGCCCATTTTTGAGTCATACATGATGAATGAATGAGAGGGGAAACCTTGGGAAAAATTTAGGAAGCTTAGAGAATGAGTTGGTGCTTTAGGTTCCATATTGTAACCTAAGGAAGCAACATAATGTTAGGCCATTTGTTTTAATTATGTGATGATTCCAAGAGGCTTAAAAGGAGTCAAGAATCATATTTGAAAAGAAAGAATGAGACCTAGAAATCATTTGAGGGGTGTTACTTCATTAGGTGCCTTTATGGACCATAATGGGGATTATAGAGCAATCTAGTACTTAAGCAAGTTGTATGGCTTTAGAGAATGTTTCATGAACCTAATTGGCTCCTATGTATTGTATTTAGGCCAAGAGAAACCATCTCCACCAATTTTTGGGTGTGTGGCCAAAAGAGGAGGCTTGAATCCTAAAGGAAAAAGTGTGTAATTGTGTGCAAGGTAGCTCTCTCCACCTTCTCTCATGCATGGATGTGTGTTTAGCTTGTTTTAGAATGTGTGTATGTGTATTTTCAAGCTTTGAAACGTATGCTAGCATGTCTTTACATGTCATGATCATTGATGCCATGTTATGTTTTAAATGAATCTATGATGTTTGTATGAGTTTGCTTGAGTGTAGAGAGGCCAAGAACTCTTCCCTTGGGTGAGGATGAGCCAAGAACCCTTAAGCTTGGTTGAGACAAAGTAAAGAGTCTCCCAAAAGCAAAGTGGGCTCCCAAGAGTATGGTTGAGTCCAAAGTGTTCAAAGAATGGGTGAGACAAGTCCAAAATCCATGAGGAGAAGTGTGAGGCCAATCCAAACACTTAGTGAGCTCTTGAATGTCTTGTATGATTGATTCACATGCTAAGGTTGCTTTTAAAATGCCTATGATTTCTACTTTCTCCATGCATGCATTTGTGAAACTTGCTTGCACATATTATGTATGATTGAATGAGAGATGAGCTATTGGGATTCTTTGAATCTCATCCCCTCCTCTCCAATGATCTAACATGCTAGGTGAACCAAGTGGATATGCTAATGGGAGCCAACAACACTAAAGGAAGGAGATTGACAATCATGTGTTTAGTTTTTGTCACTTTAAGACCATGATTGTACCATATGATATATATGATGTAGTAAATGGGCTATGACACTTGAGACATGTGTAAATATGATATTATATGATGCCTAAACGTATCGGTTTCATTCCGGAATTATTAAAAAGCCATCAGATTTCAAGATGCAAATTCTAGGGTTTCAATTGCACCTTGTAAAATCTGACTTTGTATGATGATTCCTAAGCCTAAGTAAGAGTTTAAATGATCTTCCAAGATCCCTAAGAGGCTCCCCATATGCTTTTTCCCATGATTTTTGGGGCCTCTGACAACCCTGGGAAACTTAAAATTTCCATTTAAAAAGCCCTCCTAGGTGCTTTTCCAAAATTATACTTATTTACGAAAATACCACTGGCCTTTCGGCAAATTTTTCGAATCGCTCTGACCCCGGTTTCTGGGCAACTCAAGGCTCAAATCCTCATTTTCTATTATTTAAAATTTTATCTAAATTTTATTTGGCCTTGAATCACTTATCTCAGGGGACTTGCTTTGAAAACATGCCCATTTCCATCGTTTAATGAAAACGGGACATTACAATAAGTAAGGTATTTATAGGCTTAGGAGAGAGAAAAGGGTGTTGGTCAACATCAAATATGATCCTATCACATATCACAGCTACAGAAGATGTACCTTCCATAGCTGCATAAGTTCCTCAAAATCTAGGGCTTTCAAGGTTCCTTGATTTGTGGCTATAAAAATTCATTCTAACATAGGCATGAAGGTGTCCTACGTAGATTTTTTCTTACTCAAACCATAATTGCACAAAATCCTTTTAAAATAATAGCACAAGACATCCTTTTAGGATTTTTGACTTTTCTGCATAATGACTACAAAACATCACTCTTTGTAATTGTGAATCTCCTTTAGTCAACCCTTATTGACTTGCAACCAACTCTTTCCCTACACAAATAATTACATTTCCAATCAGACTTAATTATTTAATAATAAATGAATATTCACACAAATTCTAAAAATGAAGAAAACTCATCAAAACACTATAAAATCTACTAAAAACCATTTATAAGTCCCTATAATATATATGAAAATATAAGCATAAGTGGGACTTATTAGGGCATACACAAGTACAAGTAAAAAGTGGAAAATTATCTAAAAAGATAATTGCAAATAACATTGAGGAAGTAATCAAAGACATATCATGACTTATTGCTCATAGTGAGTGCTAAATGGTAGTGAGCTTTTCCAACACCAAATCACCTTAAACCCCTTGAATGGGGTATTGAAGAAATTCCTGAAATGTAATTGTAACATATTATACACTAATATCCAGACACAAAACCAACACCACTAGACATATCAAGATAAGATAGCCTTTTAAGTTCATATAGACTAGAATTTTCTCATTTACTTTATTTTATCTAGTTAATATTCCAAATTAAATTTTACTATTACACAAACTACAACTTGGTTTACTAAACAACTTAACTCACAAGAATGAAAGTGAATATAGAATTTACCTTAGGAAAATAGAGTTGAGGGTTGCGACAAGTAGGTACCACACCTAAGCACCCAATTGGAGAAATTTCCCTCTAACCATAAAATCCCCCAAGTTTTGAGCTCATAAGTAACATAGCAAATGTAAAATTAGGTAAAGATTTCTTTAACCACTAATGGAAGGGCTATGAAAAGGAAGAAGGATGATTTACTAAGAGGGATGAAACTCCAAAATTCCCAAACTTGCCTAAAAACACAATTATACATTCTTATCCATTGGTTCACATTGTACTTGGGCTCACATTTAATTTGGTGGTTGTTTTGGACAAAGGAGATGTTGGGGAAAATGGAAAACACACTCTTCCATAGCCTAGGATAGAGTTGCACATAGGAGAAGGCTCATGACACATTCTCTCAACCACATAAGTAGAAAGATGCAAAAGAAGCAAAGAAGAATGTGCTTATCTTTTCATGAAATGGGGCTATAAAAATCTTAAGGAAGAGATAAGAAGAAATTGCTATAACTTGAGGTGGCAACACAAGAAGATGGAGTTATTTAAAATGGAAAGTGTAATAGTTAAGGTAAGGCAAACAAGAAACCTTAGAGAATGGTAAGGCAAAATGGGAGGTTCTGGTCATTACATGAGGGAGTTGTTATTCTGATTTTAATATAGGAAGGGTACAATGGTAATTTGAAGAAAAATGGAGGCACATAGGGAAGAAGGAAAATAGGATAGAAAAAGAAAAAGAAAGGAAAGAAAGGTAAGAAATAAAAGAGAAGAAAAAGGAAAAGAGGGAAAGTTGGTAGATAAGGGAATTAATAATTTTTTTAGAACTAAGAAAATGCTTTCCAAATAATCTCTAGACCTAAAATAAATTCCAAAATATAATTGGTTCCCATTTAAATTTTTACACTAACTAGTTTATTTTAACGTAATACCTACAAAGTTTCCTTTAGAGTTGTTAATTAATTAGCTAATCCTCTTAATATTTTCTTACATTTAATTTATTCTTTACATAAATTATTATTAAATTATTGGCTTTAATTAATTTCCTATTATTTCAAATTCCTAATTTATTAGGTTATTACATTATTAATGCAATTGAAACAAATAGGATGAGTTGTAGACTTCCAAGATACCTTCAATGATTTTATGTGCAAGGTTAAATTGCCTAGGCAGTACTTAGTCTATTGCTACACTAGGGCTTAAAGGATAAAATTGTAGGACGGGTGAGGTTGTTCAAGCTTAAAATGTTGTTAGATGCTGAGAGGCTAGCAAGGCTACAAGAAAAGAATTAGGAATTGATAGCAAGCATGATGGAAGTAAGAACACAATAAGAAATGACATATGGAAAAGCAACTTGTATAACAACCAAGAACAAATAAGCACTAACAAAGACATCACAACAACATATGCAAATAATACTTGTCGAGACAAATAGTTGGCTAACAAGACTAATATGTAATTACAAAAAGTATTATCACAAGAAGAAATTAAGGAGCTTAAAGCCAAAAATTTATGTTATGTTTATCATGATAAATACTTACAAGCTCAGGAATGGCCTTAAAGGAAGAAAATGCAAATACATGTTATGGAAGTGGAATGAAAGTAACTTTCAAGAAGAAGAAATTGATAAAGAAGAATGTAAAGGGGAAGAAGTAGAAATAACACCAATCATTTCACTTCATGCCATAGAAAGAATGGATTGCAATACCACTATGAGAGTGTAAGTTATTATGGCAAGAAGGTCTTGTAAATACTAATTGATAGTGGTAGGACGCATGACTTATTAGACATCTAACCTATTAAAGGAATAAAATGATCTACAAAGAAGGTTATAATGGTAGAAGGTAGCTTGTTAACAATCTATAGCATTTGCAAGAACTTCAATTGGAGGGGTACAAAGAAGGATTTTAGACAAATGCACTAGTAATTGCACTATCTAGGTGTTATATGGTCCTATGGATGTAGTGGTTAAAGTCAATAGGGAGTACACAATGGAAATTTGTAGAACTCATAATGGAGTTTATATACAATGGAAAAATCATAAAATAGGTAGTAAGGAACCTAAATAAATGGAAGTTGTCAACATAGAAACACCTATAGCACACCGAAGAAAGGGATGTAGAATTCTACCTCACGCAACTAGTGTAAGAAAGGAAAAACTCAAGAGAAAAATGTAGTGTCTATCAATTCAAATACCAGAGAACAAGGAAGTGCCAGAGGCTATTCAACAAGTTTTAGTATAGTTTAAAGATGTTTTTGAGATCCTCATATCACTTTCACCCTTTAAAGAAGGCCACATCCATTAAATCAGGCACTAAGAAGGCACAAGCCCTATCAAACTCAAAGCTTATAAATACCCTACAGCTTAAAAGGATACATTTAAAATAATGGTGGATGAATACAAGTAATGGTAATCTAAAATAGCTCCTCACCTTTTGCAACTCTTGTGGTCCTTGTCAAGAAAAGAGATAGGTCATTAAGAATGTGTGTTAACTATAAGGTGCTTGACAAGTGCACAAGAATGTCAAATTCCTAATTCCATTTATGGAATAGCTATTGGAAGAACTAAATGGAGTAAAACTATTTACTAAGTTAGACACGAGAGTAGGTTACCATCAAATATGAATTGATCAATATAAAAATTTGGAAGATAGCCTTCAAGGCTCACTCAAGCCACTACAAATTTGTGGTGATGCCAATTGGTCTAACAAATGTGCCAATGACATTTCAAAGAGCCATGAATAGCGTCTTCAAAGAATACTTCAAGAAATTTTTCCTTGTACTCTTTGATGACATCTTAGTCCATAACCTATCTCTGAGCACTCATGTTGAACACTTGAGGATAATATTCATGCAACACCACTATTATGTAGAGCAAAACAAGTGTTCCTTTGCAACAAGTCAATTTGAGTACTTATGCCACATCATAAGCTCTAAAAGGGTGGCACTAAACCCTCAACATAGAAATAGTTAAGGGTTTTCAAAACCAAACCAAATTAATTGGACTAAAGAAAACTAACTAAAACTAAACAAAACTAAAAATAATTAGGTTTGAATCTATTTTTACATAACAAAACCCACCAAGTTAGTTTGATTTTTGGTTTTCAAGTGTTCAGTTTGATTTAACAAACCAATATTGATTTTAAGGCTTTTTTCCATTATGCCTAACAAAATTTGCCATCATACATCTTTAATGTGCAACTTCGATATGTATAATGAAGGATTATATAATGAATAACAAACCAAAACTTGTTGTTTGATCTTTTGTACAGATTTAATTTGATGTTTGTAAATAGTTGGTTAATTGTGTGGATAATGGTTGATTGAGGGAAAAATAACTTGAAGTTATAAGAGGTTATTGTTTAAAGAAGAAAATAAGAAAGTTGATAATTATGGACATTTGAGTCAAAAGACATCCTAGTTTCAAGTATCACATAGATGTCTAAAATAAAAGGTAAGCCTAAACCAAACCAAATCAAATCCAAATCAAACTAATCATAACCTAAAGCCAAATAGGTCCTTTATTTTGTAAAATTGACTTGTTTGATTCAATTTGGTTTCCTGTCTAAAACCAAACCAAACTAAACCTTTGAAAACCCTTTAAAAGAATAGTAAATTGGCTTGTACCAAAAGCTATCAAACAATTCATATCATTCTTAAGGCTAATAGATTACTATAGGTGGCTTGTCAAAGGGCATAGGGAGATACTCAGGCCTTTAACTTAACTCCTCAAGCAATGACAACAACCCCAATACTTGTACTATTAGATCTTTCCTAAATCTTTTATGGTAAAAAATGATGTTTCAAGCCATGGAATCAATACTCAAGCAATGGTAGAACCAACCAATCTTTTTCTATAATAGAGCACTATCACCAAGACATATCTCCCTTTTAGTTTATGAAAAAGTGTTATTGGCAATTATATAAGCAATAGAACAATGGTATTACTATTTGGATGGAAGGCACTTCACCATAAAAAGATAAACTAACAAAGCCTTAAATACTAGCTAGATTAGAAAATTAGGACTTCATTCCAACACTTCTAGCTAACAAAGCTAATGGGATATGATTATGAAATATAATAAAAGAAGGGTAAGAAAAATGGAGTAGCTAATGTGTAACACCTTAGCTATTTATCTCTTCTTTACTTATTGTGGTTTAATAGTAAGTCCATTTCTTGATAAAGGAAAAATACTAAATCCAAAATTTCCAATATACAAGCACTTACCTTTTTCATCATTTCAATGTCCATCTAGTTTAAACCATAAAAGTAAAAATGTGCATAGCATTCCAAGGAAAATTCACCAGAGTTTCCCTTTATAAAATTGACTATCCAGACCAATAATTGGTCACATTAAAACCCAAGCTCATAGACATAGAAAACTTCAGATAATAATAGTGTCATATCGCAACCAAGGCATGAAACATCAATTGAAACTAAATAACTCAAATTAGAGTTATACATCACTGTTTATGGTGTACTAATATACATAATACATCATGATAGAGTTAAATATAATCCATATATATTCTTTGTACATTACAACAAAATTTCAATACAAAATATTCATATAAGTCTATAAATCCAAAAATCATTCTTTCTCTTTTCCTTCACTAGCACTAAAACTTTCACTTGGAACAAGTTAGTGGGAAAACAGAGATGGGGGTGAGATTTGGGAGAATCTTAGTAGCTATACTCAAATCACCCAAAATAAGCATGAGACAACTAAGCAAGAATAATCCAAATATGCATGGTTATATAAAATTAGCATAAATACTTTACATGTTTACTACAAACTCTATCATGGCCATGAATCTCAGTTTAGCTAGGCTTTTCTCTTGGGTTTGGGAGAACTAGTGCATTCATTCTCATTATCCTTCTTTATCTCTTAGCCTCAACTTATTAAAAAAAACATGCAAAACATGACATATAACTGATGTAATGCAACATAACATAACATATACTATGAGAGACAACCATTACAATACAATGCATATCAAGTTCAAATAAGTCCACATGCAATTGGATAGGAAAGAGTAAGCTACCATGCAATTGCCTATGATGAGCTATGATGTAAATTATTTTTCATGGCCGGTCCTAAGCCTAAAAAAAAGAGGAAGGTTGTGTTAGGCAGTCGATAGCTAACGTAAAACTTTGTTGAATCTTTATGACATGGATAATCGATGTATTAGACGTAATGCTAGGTTGTTGCCTGGAAGTAATGCGTTGTATAGCTTGAGTATAGTGACAAATAAGCAAGAGCCACTACATCGATGCCTGGGTGTAGTGAAAAATAAGTAAGAGTTCCCACATTTTTGTGAACGAATGTAGGTAAAAAAACTAGTTCACGAGAATAGGATTCATTTTAGAACTTGAAATATAGATACACTTACGGGTAAGTCAATAGAAATAGTAGATACTATGATTAGGAAGATGATTAATTTTATATGTTTATAAGAAACTAAATGGGTAGGAAAAAAATTGAAAGAATTCGACACTTCAGGTTTTAAACTTTGGTACACTGGTAAAACTAAATCTAGAAATAAGGTAGGTATAATTGTAGATAAATTTTAGAAAATGTTATAATGGATGTAAAAAGATTAGGAGATTGAATTATTGCATTAAAGTTTGTAGTAGAAAAGGAAATTTTTAATGTTATTAGTGCTTATGCACCACAAGTAGGATTAGAAAAATATTATAAGGTAAAGTTATAGGATGACTTAGAATATTTAGTTCAGAAAATACCATTAGAGGAAAAGATTCTTTTAAGAGGGGATCTAGATGGTCATGTGGAAAGTGTATCTTCAAGTTACGAGGGTGTTCATGGAGGACATGGCATATGAGAAGCAAACGTAAAAGGTAAAACTATTCTAGACTTTTTATTAGCATTTGATCTTATATTAGGTAACACCTGTTTTAGAAAGTGTAAGGAACATCTTATCATGTACAAAAATGGAAGGGTATGTTCTCAAATTGATTTCTTTCTTATAAGAAAATCGGATGGAAAACTTTGCATGGATTGTAAAGTTATACTTGGAGAGAGTTTAACTACTCAGTATAGAGTTTTGGTTATGGATATACGGGTTAAGAGGAAAGTAAAAAGCAAAGGCGAAGATAGGGTGTTAATGATTAAGTGGTGGCAACTAAAGAGGGATAAAGAAAAAAATTTATAGAGATAGATTGTAGAGGAAGGACCTTGGGAAATACAAGGAAGTGCTAATGATATGTGGAATGGAATGGCTAAAGAGATTAGGAAGGTGGCAAAGGAAATATTAGGTGAATCAAAAGGTTTTGGACCTAGGGATAAAGAATCTTGGTGGTGGGATGCAAGCGTGCAAGATAAAGTTAAAAAGATAAGGTTAAAGTTAAAAGGAAGTATTATAAAATGTGGTCGTTATGTAAGAGTGATGAAAATTGAAAGAAATATAAAGTAGCTAAGAAAAACACTAAGAAAGAGATGAGTGAAGTAAGAGCACAGGCATTTAATAGGTTATACCAATCTTTAGGTATTAAAGTTAGAGAAAGAAGTATTTACAAGTTAGCTAAAAGTAGGAAAAGAAAGACAAGAGACATAGACTAAGTGAAATGCATTAAGGATGAAAAAGGGAAAGTCTGGGTCACGGAACAAGATATCAGAGAATGGTGGAAGCGTTATTTTCATAAGTTTTTTAATGAAGGGCATGAGATTTTATTGCAATCGGATAGGTTAGACATTAGAGAAGAAGATCAAAATTATACTTTTTCTCATAGAATTTGTAAGTTAAAAGTAAAAGAAGCATTAAACCGAATGGAGAGTGATAGAGCAGTTAGACCAGATAATATACCTATTGAAGTATGGAAGGGTTTAGGAGTGAAAGGCATAAGTCGGCTCACAAAGTTATTTAATGAAATTATGATATCTAAGAGAATGCCAGAGTAGTGGAGGAGAAGTACTTTAATTCCTATTTATAAGAATAAGGGAAACATTCAAAATTGTGCAAATTATAGAGGAATTAAGCTCATAAGCCACACTATGAAATTATAGGAAAGAATAATTGAGCGAAGATTAAGGAAAGAGATCCAAGTTGATTTTATGCCAGAAGGGTCAACTATAGAAGCAATATACTTGTTGCGAAGATTAATGGAGAGATTTCGAGAGAATCAAAGAGATTTACACATGGTATTTATCACTTTGGAAAAAGCATATGATAAAGTGCCAAGAGAGGTTCTATGGAAGGCTTTGAAGAAGAAATGAGTTCGTATAGCTTATATTCGAGCAATCCAAAATATATATAATGAGGTTACAACTAGTGTAATAACAAAATGTGGACTTACAGAAGATTTTTTGATAACTATTGGTCTATATCAAGGGTCAACTCTGAGCCCTTATCTTTTTACTTTAGTCTTATATGTGTTTACTAAACATATCCAAGAGTCGGTGTCACGGTATATACTTTTTACAGATGATATTGTCCTAGTTAGAAAATCGAGAGCGAAAATGAATGAGAAGTTGGAGAGGTGGAGACTAGATTTGAAAGCTCATGGATTTCATTTAAATAGAAGTAAAATGGAGTATATAGAGTGTAAATTTAATAAGAGACACACCACTTCTAGCTTAGAAGTAAAAATTAGAAAACATATCATACTATAAGTCACATGATTTAAGTACTTTGAATCTATCATACAACATAACAAGGAAATAGAAGAAGATGTAAAACATAGGATTCAAACGGGATGAATGAAATGGAGGAGTGTTTCGGGTGTTATTTGTAATAAAAGAGTACCACTCAAACTTAAAGATAAATTCTACCACATAGTTATAAGACTTGCAATGTTGTCTAGAACTGAGTGTTGGGCAATAAAAAGTCAATAGGAGAATAAGTTCAATATTATATAGATGAGAATGTTGCATTGGATGAGTGGACACACTAGACAAGATAGGATTAGAAATGAATGCATTAAAGAGAAGGTGGAAGTCGCACTTATTGTGGAAAAGATTATAGAATCAAAACTTAGATGGTTTGGTCATATTGGAAGGAGACCTATAGAAGCTCCAGTAAGGAGAGTAGATGAGATGGAAAATAGTCTAATAATTAGAAGTAGAGAAAGATCAAGAAAAACTATTAGAGAAATTATTAAGAGAGATTTAGATTTAAGTGGTTTGTCTAAAAATATGATTTACGATAGGTGTTTATGGCATTGATTGATTCATGTAGCTGACCCCACTTAGTGGGAAAAAGGCTTTGTTGTTACGTTTCCTTTTCTTTCTTGGTTCTACACTTACAATGAGTTGAAGTCTCACTAGCTTATCCTAAAATATCACATAAATATATTATTAACATCTAGAACTCAAAACTACTTCTCTTAAGTCTTTATGAATTTTTATCTATACTCTAGGCCACTTAAAGTGCACTTAAAACCCTTCTTACGTACTTTCAAAAATGCATGCTTATTGGGTGGCAATTTAATCATTTAAAGTTTAGGTTAGAAATTTCACTAAGATTAATTCCTAGGCCAACTTGTGCTAGAATTCATAATTCAACCCATAATTTCTACATTCACTATTCATTTCGTCATTCACACTCTTCATTTGGTATTTTCTACTTTTCTGCATAATGGAACTCATTATGGAACCTTAAGCCTCAGAAGGTAACTTCAAAAGTGTAACCTTTATGATTCGAAATCTTGCCATATATAATCTATATAGCCATATTAGGATTGATTAGAAGCATCGCAAGCTTGTTCACACAAACTTAACATCAATTAGCTCCATTTTGTTCTTTTTTGACTTCTAAATTTTTAACTTTCAAAATTAAGCTTCTAAATTCAATCTAATATTTCCATTATTGTTCTTATATCATTTTAAGGCTATCTATAGCCCAAGAATCCATTGAACAATTTTTAATCAATTCTTGGCTTAGATTCTTGTTTCTTGCACCATAAAACATCTAAATATACTAATTAGGAATGGAAAATAACATAGTTAGCCATTTAAGTAGCCTATGCTGAACCATTACATAACATGGTCTAAAAATGCTTCTTTTCATGATTTAAGGAAAACTAATGCTAGATATGGAATTCTTGCATGCTTAAAATCCTTGGTTTCATAAAGAATTCATGAAGAAAAACTCTTTTCCTTACTTTCCCTCCCTTGGTTGATACCATCATGGTTTAGAAACACAAGGATTTGCAATTGTTTCAAGTGAAATCTTACCTCAATGCAAAGTACTCTTCACATAGATTAATTTTCATTGATTTGTTTTTAGAAAGAGCTTCTTTTTGGCTTGAGTTAGATCTAAATCTTCAAGTTTTTAAGAGAAGAAAATCACCATTAAAAATTTTTTAGAGAGAGAAATTGTAACACCATAAATTCTAGCTCATTTCATGACATTCATAGGCTTCACATCATCGATTCCATGAGAGTGTAGAGAAAAAGAGAATAAAATAATGACTATTTTCGCGTTGCGTCGTGTTTAAAAATTTTTATTTGGTGTCACGTGATTCGTATGAGCACATACTATACTTTTCCATATTTAATTACACCAATACAACTCTTTGCATCATAAAATCATGGCTACAACTCATGGAAATCAAAGAAGAGGTCAAAATAACCAAGTGCATTTTCGGCTAAAACTGGCCCCTTTTCTGACCAAATTTTGGAAAATCATAACTAAATTTAAAAAAATAAAAATATGCATTCTTGATTATTCTGGAAAGCTACAGATGTCTAATTCACACTAAAAATATGGTCAGACCATAATATCCATCATAGAAGACGTTTGACATTTGAAATGGTCCAGAGGTCAAACTGCACTCTGGAACTGTCACAAAATTCTGCAGAAAAC
Source organism: Erythrophleum fordii (assembly GCA_032878935.1). Classification (NCBI taxonomy): domain Eukaryota; kingdom Viridiplantae; phylum Streptophyta; class Magnoliopsida; order Fabales; family Fabaceae; genus Erythrophleum; species Erythrophleum fordii. The sequence goes on along the minus strand of JAVQMF010000054.1, from coordinate 19,869,987 downwards.
TTTGAAAATGTCCAATTAATTCCATGAAAATCTAATCCATATAAATGATACCAATCTAGAAATCCATAGATGTTAGATAGAGGGAAAAAATACTTTCAGACCAGCTTAGGCAGCCCAAACCTCAAAAGTCAATAGAACAGTAACTCAAGTCAGGCAAAACTCCTAATACTAGATAGAATGTTCAAAAATTCATATCTCCCTCTCTAGACCTCCAAATGAGGTACTTATAATTGGTATAAGTCACTGTAAATGTCTAAGTTCTCTATATAAAATTTCATAGCAATTGGACATCATTTGAGCCCTGTGTGACAGATTTCATTTTTAGACCAAATGAATAGTGCAGCAAACCAAAACCAAAAAAATTGTCAACTTTGAAAAATTCTCAAATATTTTGTAGAGCTCCAAAAATTATGATCTTTAGCTTTTCAAAAGCCTCTTAATAAGACCTAATTGCATGTCAAATATCAGACTAAGAATAACTCATTTGGCTAAAAAGTGATATAAGGTTCCATTATAGTCATTTTTGGCTCCATATGGGATACCAAAATTGCCAAATGGCTTTCCTTTAGTTTTGGCACCTTTTGGGCAAGTCTAAAAGCACATTTAAGACTTGTGTGAGCTGCCCAAATAGTCCTAAACTCATGCATCTCATTTTGGCCTTTCCATCCACACATATGCACATTACATCAAACTTTCCAAAATGCATAATTTGGCATTACGTATTCAATTTCTATTCTAGGATTCATACATCATGTCTATACATTTATACATCACATAATATCATAATTACATATGTCTAAGGGGTTATAGACCATATACATCAAAGGGATACATCATATGACACAATTATGGTTTTAAAGTGGCAAAACTTAAGCATTTGGTTGTCAATCTTCTTTTTTCAAGGTAATTGGCTCCCATTACCATGTCCACTTAGTCCACCTAGCATGTGATATCATTGGAGAGGAGGGAATGAGATTCAAAGAATCCTAATAGTTCATCTCCCATTTGATCATACATAACATATACAAAGCAAGTCTTAAAATTGCATGCATGGATATCATGAAAGTCAAGAACATTTAAGAAGCAAACTTGGCATGTGAACAAATCATATAAGATATTTAAGAGCTCACCAAGTGTTTGGATTGGCCTCACACTTTTACTCATGGATTTTAGACTTGTCTCACCAATTCTTTAAGAGTTTTGGACTTAACCATACTCTTGGGAGCCCACTTTGTTTTTGGAAGACTCTTTACTTTGTCTTAACCAATCTCAAAGGTTTTTGGCTCATTCTCACTATGGTCAAGAGTTCTTGGCCTCTCCACACTCAAGAAAACTCAACAAACATCATACATTCATTTGAAAACATAACATGACATCCTGAAATCATGGCATATAACATCATGCTAGCATACTTTTCATAGCTTGAAAATATACATACACACATTCTAAGACAAGCTAAACACACATCCATGCATGAGAGAAGGTGGAGAGAGTTACCTTGCACACAATCACACACTTTTTTCCTTGGATTTCAAGCCTCCTCTTTCGGCCACACACCCACAAATTTGTGGAGATGGTTTCTTTTGGCCTAGACACAATTCATGGAAAGCCAAATAGGTTCATGAAACAAATTCTAAAGTCACACAACTTGCTTAAATATTAGATTTCTCTATAACCCCCATTATGGTCCATAAAATGCACCTAATGAAGCAACACCCCTCAAACAATTTCTAGACTCATTCTTTCCTTTCAAATATGATTCTTGACTCCTTTTAAACCTCTTGGAGTCATCACACAATTAAAACAAAGGGTCTAACATCATGTTACTTCTTTAGGTCATAATATGGAACCTAAGGTACCAAATCACTTTCTATGAGTTTTAAATTTTTTCCAAGGCCTCCCCTCATTTTCATTCATCAAATATAACTCAAGAATAGCCTTAAAAAAAATTTAAAACTCTCCCTAGCTATATGAACTCCCTTGGCCAAGCCTATGCATGGTTTAAGGCTCCTTGGAGTTTTTTTTTTTTTTAATTTTCTTAAAGGAGGAAGCATGTGGGGAGCATCTTAAGGATCTTAGGAACTCATTTAAACTTTTAATTAATTCTAGGAATCATCATATAAGGTCAAATTTTACAAAGTGCACACAAAACCTTAGAATTTGCATATTGAAATCTAATAATTTTTTGATAATTTCCTTTACATATTCTTAATCTCCATACCCTTTTTTCTTAGATTCATGCTTGGTTCTATCTAAAAATCATCTCCTCCTAGGGTTTTCTCAAGTGGGGCGAAATGGTGGAGAAGGGAACCAAAGATGGCAACCATAAGAAGATAAATTACCTTGTTTTCTTACTTTTTCTCACTTGAATCTTGTATTCTTTGAGCTCCTCTCTTCAAATCCGAATTTTCCCCTCAATTTCTCCCTTAAAACAGATTTGTAAACTTCATTTTAATCATAGAAAACAAAGAAGAATGGAGGAGAGGAGGTTTGGGTGGAAGAAAGCATAGAAAACTACAAAAAATCCATACCTTTTTCTTGATTTTTCTCTTCCTTTTCTTCCCCTTCTTGTGAGCCTAAGAGAGAAAATCATATTCTATATTTTGGGTAGAAATTTCGTGCTTAAGAAGATGGGAGAAGAAAGGGGAAGTGTGTGGGAGCTTCTAGAAACACACTTTTTCAAAAATTCCAATTTTATCCTTTTGTAATGGCAATTTCATTTCGGCTTCGTTTTAGCTCTTTTTTCAGATCCATCTTTTCCATTATAAAATTTAAGTTCCCAATTTAATAAAATGCCTTTAGAATCACTCAATTTGGAGCTAAAACCTTACTGAATGAACCAGTCAAAGTTCAGGACAATCGACGTTGAAAAATGTCCACCAAAGGGGATTTAACTGTCTTGGGGCTTTCTATGGTTTTCAAGGCCTCTGAAAACCCTAGGGAACTCAAAATTTTCATTTAAAAAGCCCTCCTATATGAATTCCAAAATTTGCTCAAAATTATGAAAATACCATTACGTTTCGTAAGTTTTTTGTAGGAAATTGTTTCTTCATTCTAGCTCCATTTTTCTTTCCGTCTGAGCCTGAAAATTTTATTTTTAGGAGTCTAGAATGCTTTCCAAATTTTTCAAGACATTAGCTACATCATTTCGGGGGACTTCTTTTTGTATCCGGTGAGTTTCGTTCATTTACGAAGAAACAGTACATTACGTTTCTCACGTTTTTTCTCATTTTCAGAAAACTGGATATTACAAAAATAACTTTCCTAACTAGTGTGAGGTAAAACAAGGCCGTTTACTTGCCTAAACAAAGCTTTATTCTATCTCTCTCTCCTCCCTCATGTGTGACGCCATGGAAGAGCTCAAAATATGAAATTGGAAGGTTAGAGAAAATGGTAAGGTTTATCTTACTTACAAAGCCTCATTTTATAATTTTTCTAAATGACCATTTTGCCCCTACTAGTACATACACTTTGTTTTAACTTTTTTTTTAAGATTTTTTGGAATTTGATTGCTCCTTACAAATTTTTGGATGCTTTTCACATAAAACATTAGTTTTGAGATTTAGATAGTTTAAAATGATGAAAAAAAGCTCTCCTTATAGTCTCGGCACTGTCTAACACTTTCAACATGCTGAACAAATATTAACTAATTCTGATTATCCTTATAGTTTTTAAGACCCCTGAAAACCCTAGTGAGTTTAATTTTAGGCTTAAAAACTCTTTTCCTTGAGTTTCCTAAAATTTGCTCAAAATTACAATTTTGCCACTAATTCTTCGTTTCGCTGTTTTAACTTCGTTTTCTTTCCATGTATGCTTTCCTAACCCCTTTTTTGATATGCTGATCAATATTTTACCCTTATTTGGCCTTGATTCCATTTACTTTAGGGTCTTCTTTATTAACATACCAATCCTAGTTTAGTTAAAAAGCTGGTTGTTACATAATGCATTCTCATAAGTATAAGGGGTAGAAGTTCTTTAAATAGATGTATCCTCAATCTCAAGTGACATGTGGCAGCAAATACAAGTATAAGAGCAAGATGAGCATTTAAAAGAAATCACTGGCCAATTATCACAACATAACAATAGCCAATCAAAATTTAGTTAGGATGGCAAAACCTTAAGAAGGAGAGGAAAAATAGTTATTGGTAGTAATGAAAACTTAAATAAAGCACTCCTTTCTTGGATGCACTCTTTTTAATTGCTATATGTTTTATCCTTAGCAGCCTTTCATCTTTTACATCCTATAATCTTGATGAATAACTCTATAGTTTAGCCTTATAGCAAGTGTTTGAGAGAGAGGGCTTTAATGCAACTATCTTATGGGTAAAATTTAATAAATGTATAATATCCTATCCTTCTAAAACTAAACCAAAACTAGTAAGACGATAAAAGAGGATCTTACAATAAAATAAAATAAGGTCAAATAAGGATAGAATGATAATTAGAGCACCTATAAATGAGGATAAGGAACTAAAAGTGGTATGAAATTGGAGCCAAAATGACTAAACAAACTAAATCAAAAGGGTAGTGGTAAAATCGTAATTTTAGGCAAACTTCTAGAAACTTAAAGAACAAAGTTTTAAATGATAAAATTAAATTCACTAAGATTCTCAAATGCCCTAAAAACTATAAGAATTGTCAGAATGGATAAAACCCTTTTAATGTATAATTTAGAATGTTGATTGACTCAAATTTTGACCAAGTTGTTTGGAATAATGTTTTTAATAAACTAAAGGACTTAAATTTTCATATAGAAAAGACGATTCTCAAAAAAGATTTAAAGCAAGCCTCAACAAAGGGATTGAAATTAAGAGACATAATAGGAGTTTTGTAATTGTTTTAGAAACTCTTCCTTCTCCTTTATATCAGGTCAACCATGACACCTACACTCCAAAACTGACTTAAAGCACTTAGAAACAGAACCAAGGTCACACTAAAAGAAAAGAAAAAGAAAAGGAAAAGGAAGCCATTTTAGCAAACAAATATGCACTTTTTCATGGTATATCATTTACAAGTCTTTTTCTTCTCTCTAAGCCCTCTTTATTTATGACTTTAGCTTCTTAAAAGAAGCATTTTGGTGGCTGAACTTTTGGGGAAAGAAGAGCATTTAAAGAAACCAATTTCACTACAAGAATCTCCATTTAGCAAAAAAGCAAACAAGCTATGATACTAAGTAGAAACCATACTTTTCTTTGCTTTTCCATTCTCCCTATGTTTTAGCCAAACCTAGGATACCATTAAGTGGATATGATTTAGGCTAAAACATTGCAAAACTAGAGGTTTAAGGATGTAAGGATTAAGATAAAACTAAAAGAATCAATGGAATGTAATTTAAGGCAATTAGGGTTTCCATTGCATGTTAAGAGCTTTGGAACTTTAAAAGGACATTTTAAACTATATGAGATTATAGTTAAACTAGAGAGAACCTATGGAATCTCTATAAGCATCAAAATCCCAAAAGAAATAGTCAAAACTCCCTTTAGCTCTCCTTATGTCATGGTTCGACCTAGCAAGGGATATAGAACCTAAGAAGAGTTTTTTTTTTTTTTATTCTAAGGGTTTGGATTTGAATTATAAACACTAATGGAATCATTGGATTGAATTCAAGAGCCCTAAATTGAGAGTTAAAGTTTTAGGGCCTAAACAGGGCTAAAGAAGCAAGTTGGTCATATGTAATCAATTTTATGATAGTCTAAATGAGTTCCATTAAGATTATATGGCTTATAGTAAGTGGGACTTTTGAGCTTAGAAGAAGAAAACCAAGAGCTGCCTCTTAAGGGATCTAAACCAACTTTAATTTTCACATTAGGATCTAATAGGATTAAGTGAAGTTAATAAGACCTAGAATGCATCCTAATGAGTTAAGTTGCCTTATCAATTACTATATGTAGGCTAACTTAGCCTAAACTCACCAAAGTGTGGATGTCAAGCTAAGAAAAGACAAGTAAAGAGCAAAGGCCAAGTGGGTTAGTGGTGGTTTTAAGTCCTCAAACCCATAAGGTAGCTCTATCTCATTATTGTGATGACCTTAGTTCCTAATCACCATGATTAAACTTAATTAAGTGGTTAATAATAATAAATCAAGGCCTAAAGTCTAATTACAATTAATTAGATTAAGAAAAAGTGAAGAAAATTTAAACCTTAATATCATTAGGGCCATTAACTAAACAACGACAACTAATTAAATCTACAATGATCAGTAATGCCAATTAAGGCTTTCGATTCATCCTACTACTGATTTCAACTTATAAAATCTCCTATAAATATCCCAAAGTCATTACGCAACATTATCATAATGAATCTCAAAATTTTTAAGTCAAAATGGAGGTTTAGGAATCTTTGCCACGACTTGGGTTTTTCATCCCGTAATGTAGTACCCTCAGGACCTACTGCTCACGTTTTATTGCCATGACAGATTGGACCCTCATCGTGGCTAGCATCCCTTGCACTGTGATGAGTTTGCTCACTGACTTGAGTCTTACTGCAGCTAACCTATGTAGTGCTGTGGCAAGATACCTCCTAGTACGTGCCCTAAAATGTTTCGAATTTTGTCACGGTGAATTCAATTCTATTATCCTTACTAGGTAGAATTTTGCCTCGTGCCATAGCGAAACTCTTTATGCCATGGCAAAACTCACTTTTGACTGACCCTTGGCCATAACTTATGATATTTAGTTACAGCTCCTCCCCCTACTACTCTTATAATTCCCAAATTTTGTCCCATACACTCTAACACTCCTTCTAATAGTACTCTAGGGCCACTGTACATTAATTTGTGAGGCTTTAATGGCATTAATCTACCAAATTTACCTAACATACTTATCATTACAAATTCAAGACTTAGGGGTTGATTCTTACTCATCAACTATCATGCATAAGCAATTTATGTATCAATGATTGTAAGAAGGATTCATGACTAATAACAATTATCATCCAAATATAAATGTCAATATAGGTTCTATGCATTATGTAACACCTTAATCTACTACCGCTATCTAGCCTCTCTCTAGGCTCGGTTCCATATGATTTTCAAAGAACCAATACCAATCCGTGGCATTTTCATGCTATGAAAAGGGGTTTCATACACTCATCTTCTGCCCCGTGGGTCCTGTGAACCCATCATTTATATTCTCAACTCAAACTCCACTTATACAACTCATACATAGCATAAAACAAGCCATAAGCCATGGGTATGGAGCCAAAAACAAAAAAAAATGCATTTTCTCACTTGGGCCCAAAAGTCATATTTTGGCTCTAAATTTGGAAAATCATAACTAATTATAGAGAAATGGGAATCTAGCAAACTATAGTGTTCTGGAAAGCTCTAAGTGTTGACTTTACAATAAAAATAATTCCCAATTGTAATATCAGTGTTTAGACCATGTTTGACATCAAAAATGGGAAGGAGGTCTGACTATCACTGTTTTTGGTGCAGCTTACTGTCATGACTTTCAAAAATTCATAACTAAATCTAAAAATATACAATCTTGGAAAACTATACCAATTTGGAAAGCTACAGATATCTACTAGAGGAGAAAAATAAGTCAGATCAGTTCAGTAGCTCCTACACCCCAAAAACTGATGGAATAGTAACGGAGGTCAGGTGGGCTCCCTGATGCTGATATAGAACTTCAGAAGGTTCGTTCTCTCTCTACAGACCTCCGATTTTGGTGACTTTAGTTGGTATAGGTCACTGTGGTTTTCTAGTTTATGTGTATAAAATTTCATGATAGTTGGCCACCATTTGGTCTATGTATGACATAGATTTCATTTCAGACCTATAGGAAAAGTACATGACCAAACAACCAAATTTTCCCAATTTTAACAATTCACTAAATATTCTCTAGTCCTCCAAAAATTACCCACTTTAGCTTTCCAAGAATCTTTCTATAAACTCTAGAGGCATGCCAAATTTTATAGCAAGAGGAGCTCATCTGGTCATACTTTGATGTAGCTCTCAAAAATATTAGTTTTGGCACCCAAAAGGTCCAAAATGGGTCCAAATGGCCTCTCACACATTCTCACTCCACATGGACAAGTTTAAAAGCATGAAACTAGTACATATAGCAAGTCCAAGTAGTCCAAATCATCATACATTCCAAACTCACTATGCTACGGCCAAAAATACACTATCTCATACATTCAACAAAAGGGGCAAAACCCTCATTTCCATTAATTTAGCTCTTTACATAGTTTGTACATCATATATACATGCATTTACACTTGCTACAACACGTACATCTCAAAAATAGAAGGTGCATATTCATTTTGGCACCTCTTTACATCAAAATTACATCAAAATAGTCAAAACAAAGCTAACATCTGGCTAAGCATGCTCCTAGGCTCCTTGGTGTGCACTTGCTTCTCCTTGAGCTCCACCTAGCATGTTAAGCTGGGAGGGGAAGGGGTGAGATTCAGGGAATCTCAGTAGCTCATGCACTCATTCAAGTAAACAATCAAGGCATATAACAAGTCATAGCATGTGAATAAGCATTTAGCCATTCTCAAACACCCAACACACGTTGTACATGCTATGGAAATCACAATAATGCCAAAAATGGGCTCTAGGGACTTTTGGTTTAGCCTCACCCGAGTTTAGAGACTTTTGGATGGCCTCACCCGAGTTTAGGGACTTTTGACTTGGCCTCACTCGGTTATGAGACTTTTGGCCTTGTCTCACCCATCTCAAAGGACTTTCGGCTTCACCTTACCCATCTCAAGGGACTTTCAGCACTACCTCACCCGAGCAAATCTCCCAATTCATCATACAAGCACATTGGCATCAATGCATCAAAGCAATAGCATAAGGCATGTTTTCACACAACAAGCATATCCATAAACATACAATGACTATTACATCCAAGAATGCAACAAGAAAGAGTGGGAAGAGAGCTACCTTTAGAGCCAACACTAGCTTTTCCTTTCAATTCCTCTTTTCCCTTCTTGGTTTCACACTCACACCTTGATAGAGGTGTTTCTCTTGAGCCTAGACACACAAAAGCATGCAATTACTCTCTTAGAATGTAATCTTTAGAGCAACTCTCCTAACATACCAGAACCTAGAGGTTCTCTCTCTCTCTCTAGAATGCCATCAACTCTTCCTCTCTCTCAAGCTCTTATGGTCGTGGAAATAACATTTTTGAAGAAAACAAAGAGATTCAAGGGTGTTTTTCACTTTCCCTCTTCTGACCCATGCCCAAAATCCAACCAACTTCACAAACAAAACCATAGGAAGAGAAGGCAAAGAGAGGAGATCAGAATTCTAAGGAGAAATGAGAGAAACTTACTTACCTTTCCCTTGCTCTTCCTCCTTCTCTTAGTCTTTCTCACTCTCCACGCCTCTTTTCTCTCCTTGGGTCGAAGTCTAGGGCAAATATGAGAGAAAAAATGAGTTGGGTCGTTTAAGAAGTCAATTTCCTCGCTATTTACTCTCTTCTGGACTGACCCTCGCTACGGCAAAAATTAACCTTCGCTATAGCGAGCTCGTGTTAATTCCCTTCGCTATGGCAAGGTGTAACCTTCGCTACGGCGAGCTCGTATCAGTTCCCTTTGCTATGGCGAGATTTAACCTTCGCTATGGCAAGATTTAACCTTCGCTATAGTGAACTCGCATTAGTTCCAGACCTCTACTCTCACTATGGCTCACGCTACGGTGAGCAGCTCCCTGGTTTCTGTATGGACTGCTGTCTGCACTCGCTATAGCTAGAATCACCTTCGCTATTGTGAACAGGCACTCTCGTTGTAGCGAAACCATTTCTCACTATTGCGAGGAGACTTAGCAAAATTTCTGGATTTTGAAAATTTCCAGCTTTCTACTTTCATTCTTTTTTCTCTCTTTTCTTTTTCCCTTTTTCCCGGTTGTTACATTTCTACCCCTCTTAAAAGAAATTTCGTCCTCGAAATTTAAAGACTTACCTCAAGGGAATAGCTCTGGATATTTTTGCCTCATTTCATCCGCCAATTCCCAGGTTGCTTCCTCAGATGTCAGACCTCTCCAGATCACTTTCACCAGAGGAATGTTCTTACTTCTCAGCTGTTTTAGCTTAGCACCCACAATTCTCTCCGGTTTCACTACATAGGAAAGATCTTCCTGCAATTGTACATGCTCATATTCTATGACATGTGAGGAGTCTGGTAAATACTTTTTCAATTGGGAGATATGAAAAACACTGTGGATTTAGGCTTGGTTAGGAGGTAAGGCTATTCGGTAAGCCACGGGTCTAATTTTCTCAAGGATTTCAAATGGACCAATATACCTAGGACTGAGCTTCCTTACCCTCATTGACCGACCTACTCCCGTTATTGGAGATACTCAAATGAACACATAGTCTCTAATCTCAAACTCTAACGGCCTCCTACGCTTATCAACATAGCTTTTCTGTCTACTCTGGGCCGTGAGGAGTCTCTTTCTAATCAATTCTATTTGTCAGGTGGTCTGGTCCACAATCTCAGGTCCTATCATACTCCTCTCACCTAACTCAACCCAACACAGAGGGGATCTACACTTTCTCCCATACAAAGCCTCATAAGGGGCCATCTGAATACTGGAATGGTAACTATTATTATACGCAAATTCTGCTAATGGTAAATACACATCCCAGTTAGCCCTCATTTCTAGCATACATGCCCTCAACATGTCTTCCAATGTCTGGATGGTCCTTTCAATCTGACCATCTGTCTGGGGGTGATATACAATACTAAACCGCAACCTAGTCCCTAAGGCATACTGCAATGACCTCCAAAAGTTTGATGTGAACCTGGGGTCTCTATTCGAAACTATGCTACTGGGTATTCTATGAAGTCGCACTATCTCTCTGATATACAACTGGGCTAGTCTATCTAGTGTATGAGTAGCCCTGATAACTAAAAAGTGTGTATACTTCATCAGTCTATCCATAATTACCCAAATAGCATCGTGTCCAGAGGATGTCCTGGGTAACCCCATAACAAAGTCCATGGCTATACTATCCCACTTCCACTCAGGAATATCTAGAGGTTGCAACAACCCAGCCGGTTTTTGATGTTCTATCTTTACCCTCTGACACACTAGGCATCTAGCCACATATCCGTCACATGGCTCTTCATCCCTGGCCACCAGAAAATCTTTTTCAAATCCTAATACATCTTGGTGGCACCTGGGTAGATAGTATACTTACTCTTATACGCCTCTTCTAGAATGCTTTCTCTTAACTCATTCTGACTAGACACACAGATTCTATCTCGATATACTATCATGCCATCCTCAGATACCTTGAAATCTGAGATCTTACCTTGGGTAATCTCATTCCTGATCTGTTTCAGGAATTCATCCTCTCTTTGGGCATCTAAGATCTGGGTTCTCAAGATATTCTCAACTCGGGTTTCACTCAGATACAATCTACCCGATACCACCTGACAGGAGAGATTCAGGTTTCTAAACTTCTCTAGGAGCTCCTGCTCCCTAATTATCATATGGGCTACATGGATGGTTTGTCTACTCAGGGCATTCGCCACCACATTGGCCTTGCCTTGATGATATTTCAACACATAATCATAATCTTTCAAGAATTTCATCCATTTCCTCTGTCTCATATTGAGTTCTTTCTAGTCAAACAGGTATTTCAGACTCTTGTGGTCACTATAGATCTCTATGGTCGCACCATACAGATAGTGTCTCTAAATTTTAAGAGCAAACACTATGGCGGCTAACTCCAGGTCATGCGTAGGGTAATTCTCCTCATGAAGCCTCAACTGCCTCGAGGCATATGCCACTACTCGACCCTGCTGCATCAACACACATCCTAACCCTTTGCCCGAAGCATCACAATAAACCACAAATGGTTCACTAGGGTCAGGGATAATCAGTACAGGGGCAGTGGTCAAACAGAGTTTCAACTCTTGGAAACTCTTCTCACATCTCTCATCCCACACAAAAGGTGTCTCTTTCTTAGTTAGCCTCGTCAGTGGTAAGGCCATCCGAGAAAAGTCCTGAATAAACCGTCTATAATACCCTACAAAACCTAGGAAACTCCTAACCTCGGTGATCGTTTTAGGTCTATCCCACTGTAACACAGCCTCAACTTTATGGGGATCAACCGCAACCCCGTCTTGTGAGATCACATGACCTAAGAATCGCACCTCGGTCAGCCAAAACTCACATTTACTAAGTTTGACATACAACCTTTTTTCTCTCAAGGTGTCTAGGACTAATCTCAAATGCCTCTCGTGCTCCTCAAAAGATCGGGAGTACATTAAAATATCATCGATAAAAACCACCACAAACTAATCTAGATACGGTCTGAATACCCTGTTCATGTAATCCATGAACACAGCGGCCGCATTCGTCAATCCAAATGGCATCACAAGGAACTCATAGTGCCCATATCTCGTTCTAAAAGCCGTCTTAGAGACGTCTTCAATTCTCACTCTCAATTGGTGGTAACCAGATCTAAGATCTATCTTAGAAAACACAGATGCCTCAGCCAACTGATCTAATAGATCATCAATCCTAGGGAGAGGATATTTATTCTTGATGGTAACTTTATTCAACTCTCTGTAATCTATACACAAACGCAAGCTAACATATTTCTTTTTCACAAACAACACCGGAGCTCCCCAAGGTGAAACACTAGGGCAGATAAACCCTTTCTCTAACAATTCCTCTATCTGCTCTTTCAACTCAGCAAGCTTGACGGGAGCCATCCTGTAAGGAGCTTTGGACACCGGTCCAGCCCCAGGCACTATGTCTATAGGGAACTCTAATTCTCTCTCAGGGGGTAGGCCACTAAAATCAAACTCTCTAGGGAAAACCTTCGAGAATTCCCTGACAACTGGGATCTCCTCTATCCCTTCTTCTACCTCAGCCTGAATAGAGAAAAAGACTAAAAACCCTTGACATCCACACTCTAAATATCTCTCAGCCTGGGCAGTAGTCATAAAAGATAACTCAACTCCTACCCTAGGTATGGTCCCACAAGCAGGTAGGGAAATGGTTCGGTGTTCACAATTAAGTATTGTATTATTTGTAGCTAACCAGTTCATACCAATAATGAAATCAATTTCATGGAAATGCATACAAACTAAATCAATGATGGTATGACAATGGTTAAATTAAACAGTGACATTTAAGCAGGTATGGGAAGTAACCACGTGGCCTCCAGTGGGTGTAATGACAGACAAGTCAAATGGCAAGACACTAATGACCAGACCCAATTTCCTCACACAATCATAAGATATAAACGAGTGACTAGCACCCGAATCAAACATAGCAACTACAGGAAAGCCATTCACTATCAGTGTACCTGGGATCAAACTGGGAGATGCGCTGGCTTCCTGCTGAGTAAGGGCGAACACTCGGCCCTGGGTCTGTGGTCTAGGAGGAGGCGCTGTCTCCATCTGAGGACAGTGTCTAGTAATGTGCCCCGGCTTCCCACACTTGAAACATGTCACCGGAGACTGCTGGAAGGATGACTGGCCCCGAGGAGGTGGCACACCTCCCTGTGGCCTTCTATTCTATGGCCCTTTGCCTCTCCTCTTAGTACTAGGGGTCAAACTAGAACCCTCTTCTGGTTTCGGCCTTTAAAAATCCGGAACCCTCTTTTGATTAGCCGTAGTTGCAGCAGGCATGATAACTTGCAAGTTAGTCTCAATCACCCTGCTGACCTCCACAAGGATATTGAACTTCCTGATCCACTGTGGAGTGACTCTATCGCTAATCAGGGGCTTCAACCCAGTCTTAAACTGCTCACATCTCCAGGATTCATCATCATACCTCTGGAGGTAAGAGGAATACTGAGACAACTCAATAAACTTAGCCACATACTGGTCCACAGTCATCTCATCCGTCTGTCTCAAGCCCATAAATTCCATCTCTTTCTTTTTCCTCACCGAACTAGGGACATACTTCTCATAAAGTTCGACCAAGAAGGTTTCCTAAGTTATCTGTATATTCTTGGTCTCCATCAGAGGTTTCGTGCTACACCACCATCTATTAACTTTTTTTTCTAGCATAAAAGTGGCTAGCTGGGCTTTCTGCTCGGTGGTACAATCCATCACCGAGAATATTTTCTTTAGCTGCATAACCCAAGCCTCCGCCTTATCCGTATCCAACTCCCCGTCAAATGAGGGTGGGTTATTTTGCCTAAACTGCTTCAACACTTTCTAGATAGGCGTCTGGGTCTGAGGAGCAGCAGGCTCCTGGGGAGGTACAGGTGGAATGCTAGATGTAGATGGTTGAGGTACAAGGGCATCCCTTTTGGCTTCTTCTTGCCTAGCCAGGGTATCTTGTAAATGCATGATCATATCATGTTGCTGCTGGGCAATGTATCTCTGCTGTTCCAGCATCTCTTGGTGCTAGCCCATCATGGCCTCATATCGGTCAAGTCTCTCCATGATGGCCCGCAGAGGATGCTCAGTCCCAACAGGAACCTCTGGCTCCGGTCTCTGAGCCCTGGGTGGTCTGCCTCTACCCCTGCCCCGTCTAGTCTCAACCATGTCTGAAAGAAGTAGTAACCCTCAGTTCACAATGATATCACAACACATATGCATAAGGATGCTACAACTTCCATGACCATTCACACCAAACACAAGCAAATCATAACATTCAAGAGCCTAATATCGAGCAAAAGTGCCTGACCCATTTCTCTGATACCAAAAAATGTAACACCTTAATCTACTACCGCTATCTAGCCTCTCTCTGGGCTCGGTTCCATATGATTTCCAAAGAACCAATACCAATCAATGGCATTTTCATGCTATGAAAAGGGGTTTCATACACTCATCTTCTGCCCCGTGGGTCCTGTGAACCCATCATTTATATTCTCAACTCAAACTCCACTTATACAACTCATACATAGCATAAAACAAGCCATAAGCCACGGGTATGGAGCCAAAAACCAAAAAAAGTGCATTTTCTCACTTGGGCCCAAAAGTCATATTTTGGCTCTAATTTTGGAAAATCATAACTAATTATAGAAAAATGATAATCTAGTAAAATATAGCTTTCTGGAAAGCTCCAAGTGTTGACTTTACAATAAAAATAATTTCTAATCATAATATCAGCATTTGGACTATGTTTGACATCAAAAATGGGAAGGAGGTCCGACTGTCACTGTTTCTGGTGTAGCTTACTATCATGACTTTCGAAAATTCATAACTAAATCCAAAAAAATCCAATTTGGGTACACTATATCAATTTGGAAAGCTACAGATGTCTACTAGAGGAGAAAATTAAGTCTAGATCAGTTCAGTAACCTTTACACCCTGAATATTGATGGAACAGTAATGGAGGTCAGGTGGGCTCCCTGATGCTGATACAGAACTTCAGAAGGTTCGTTCTCTCTCTATAGACCTTCGATTTAGGTGATTTTAGTTGGTATAGGTCACTGTATTTTTCTAGTTTATGTGTCTAAAATTTCATGACAGTTGGCCACCATTTGGTCTATGTATGACATGGATTTCATTTCAGACCTATAGGAACAGTACATGACCAAACAACCAAATTTTTCCAATTTCAACAATTCACTAAATATTATCTAGTCCTCCAAAAATTACCCACTTTAGCTTCCCAAGAAGCTTTCTATAAACTCTAGAGGCATACCAAATTTCATGGCAAGAGGAGCTCATCTGGTCATACTTTGACAGAGCTCTCAAAAATACCAGTTTTGGCACCAAAAAGGTCCAAAATGGGTCCAAATGGCCTCTCACACATTCTCACTTCACATGGACAAGTTTAAAAGCATGAAACTAGTATATATAGCAAGTCCAAGTGGTCCAAATCATCATACATTCCAAACTCACTATGCTACGACTAAAAATACACTATCTCATACATTCAACAAAAGGGGCAAAACCCTTATTTCCATTAATTTGGCTCTTTACATAGTTTATACATTATATATACATGCATTTACACTTCCTACAACATGTACATCTCAAAAATAGAAGGTGCATATTCATTTTGGCACCTCTTTACATCAAAATTACATCAAAATAGTCAAAACAAAGCTAACATCTGGCTAAGCATGCTCCTAGGCTCCTTGGTGTGCACTTGCTTCTCCTTGAGCTCCACCTAATATGTTAAGTTGGGAGGGGAAGGGGTGAGATTCAGGGAATCTCAGTAGCTCATACACTCATTCAAGTAAACAATCAAGGCATATAACAAGTCATAGCATGTGAATAAGCATTTAGCCATTCTCAAACACCCAACACACGTTATACATGCTATGGAAATCACAACAATGCCAAAAATGGGCTCTAGGGACTTTTGGTTTAACCTCACCCGAGTTTAGGGACTTTTGGATGGCCTCACCCGAATTTAAGGACTTTTAACTTGGCCTCACTCGGTTTTAAGACTTTTGGCCTTGTCTCACCCATCTCAAAGGACTTTCGGCTTCACCTCACCCATCTCAAGGGACTTTCGGCACTACCTCACCCGAGCAAATCTCCCAATTCATCATACAAGCACATTGGTATCAATGCATCAAAGCAATAGCATAAGGCATGTTTTCACACAACAAGCATATACATAAACATACAATGACTATTACATCAAAAAATACAACAAGAAAGAGTGGGAAGAGAGTTACCTTTAGAGCCAACACTAGCTTTTCCTTTCAATTCCTCTTTTCCCTTCTTGGTTTCACACTCACACCTTGATGGAGGTGTTTCTCTTGAGCCTGGACACATAAAAGCATGCAATTACTCTCTTAGAATGTAATCTTTAGAGCAACTCTCCTAACATACCAGAACCTAGAGGTTCTCTCTCCTCTCTCTAGAATGCCATCAACTCTTCCTCTCTCTCAAGCTCTTATGGTAGTGGAAACAACATTTTTGAAGAAAACAAAGAGATTCAAAGGTGTTTTTCACTTTCCCTCTTCTGACCCATGCCCAAAATCCAACCAACTTCACAAACAAAACCATAAGAAGAGAAGGTAAAGAGAGGAAATCAGTATTCTAAGGAGAAATGAGAGAAACTTGCTTACTTTTCCCTTGCTCTTCCTCCTTCTCTTGGTCTTTCTCACTCTCCATGCCTCTTTTCTCTCCTTGGGTTGAAGTTTGGGGCAAATATGAGAGAAAGAATGAGTTGGGTAGTTTGAGAAGTCAATTTCCTCGCTATTTACTCTCTTCCGGACTGACCCTCGCTACGGCGAAAATTAACCTTCGCTATAGCGAGCTCGTGTTAATTTCCTTCGCTATGGTGAGGTGTAACCTTCGCTACGGCGAGCTCGTATCAGTTCCCTTCGCTATGGCGAGATTTAACCTTCGCTATGGCGAATTCGCGTTAGTTTCAGACCTCCACTCTCGCTATGGCGCATGCTACGGCGAGTAGCTCCCTGGTTTCTGTATGGACTGCTGTCCGCACTCGCTATAGCTAGAATCACCTTCGCTATTGCGAACAGGCACTCTCGCTGTATCGAGACCATTTCTCGCTATTGCGAGGAGACTTAGCAAAATTTCTGGATTTCAAAAATTTCCAGCTTTCTACTTTCATTATTTTTTCTCTCTTTTCTTTTTCCCTTTTTCCCGGTTGTTACACATTACTAGCTAAGTCAACAATTAAGGTATCACATGATTACACTCTCAAATAATATACGATATCTTAGGACCAACTAAGTTCCATATCATTTATATATAAGTGCATACATCAAATTCCAAGTTATATAAAGCTTATCTCCCTATTAAGTACATCATAGTTCACCAAAACACAAAACTCCTACACTTGGCAATATGATTACATGATGATGCTATACAAAAGAATATCCAAAATTAGCACCTATCTTAAGTTAAATCAACCCAAGTGTAGCATTCCTTTCGTAGGGCCTAAGCTCATGGATGTTCATCCACTAGCTTCCCTTTGTCCTTACCTGAAGAACCTTTACCTAAAATAGTTAGCCTATGAAATGGGGTGAGATGCAAATTTGAGTAACCAAAGGCAAATTCTATTCATATATTCCAATTTAATTAATATATGTGCATGAATTCAAATAAGCATAAAAAAATATACCAGCCATATAAGCAAATAAAATAATTAGGCTATCAGTTACTATTATCCCATACTAGTAATCACATTCCACATGTTAAAGGCCATTAACACCGGGAGAGGTCTATCTATGACACTAACTCCCCAATTAGCACAACTTAGGCATACAAGGGTTTGATCACAACCTGGTGCTCGATTAAAACATGATGCACAAACAGCAATCACACTACAGTTTCACCATGGACTCACAAGGTCCAAACACAATATATATCAGATAGCCAACCATTCATTTAGCATTCAAAAATCATACATTTGCAACAAATATAAAATTAAAGTAGACATATGTATGGAATTAACAATAAGCCTATTTACCTCACTTGTAGACAATTCTTTAAGAGCCAACAACATGCTACTTTAACCTATGGATATAAAACCAAACCATTACTATCCCTAATCATCATTTATATCAGTAAACCCATTACTTAAGGAGTTAAACTACAAAAGACTACTTAAAAAAAACTTACCCAACTACTACAAAAACCAAATTCGAATTTGGTTGTACCTACACTAGTAACCTTAGAATAACACTCCAGAGTTTGAGTAAATTTGCATAAAAACAATACCTATATCATAAATGAGCAATAGAGGTCCCAAACTAGCAAAAAATGCATTAAAATAAAAATTTTATACTTACTTAATAATACTTTTAACTTTAACCTCTGAAATTCCACCATAAAAACACCAAACAACAAGTTTCAAATTTGGGTGTAGGTAAAAATGCTCTAAATAAAAAATTAATTAGATCAAATTGAAGAGGAAGAGAAGAGGATTAAGTTACATAAAGATTACTTGGCTGATTTTGAGTCTAAAAGTGGAAAATAAGGCCAAGAAGATGGTGAAAACCCTAGCCTTCAAGGGACCTCCAAATTTTTGCTTTGTGTCTCTAAATGTTTCTGCAAAAAAGGTGGAAAGGCTAAAGTGAAATTAGGGTTTAGATGGCTTATGAGCTGACCCAAGGGCCCAAAATCTAAGTGGGTTCAGTCATAAGCTTGTAGGGCTATTGGTTATAAGGTTACATGAGTCATATATGAGAGTTGGGCTTACTATAAGAGTCCATTAACATTTAGGCCCACACAAATAAATATTGGGCCTTTAAGAAATGGGGTTTGATCTCCCTAAGGCTAAAATTAGGCTTCTACATTTAACTCAAAGTAATAATTAAATTAATTATAAGGTCCAATTTAATGTCCCCCTCCCTTAATTAATTTTCCTAGTTAAACTTATATTAACAATTTATTCCTCTATAAGTTCTACCTCACCTTTTCATTTACTTAGTTTTACTAATTATCTAGATTAATTCCCTAATCATCGTAATTAGTCTTAATTAATTTCGGGGTGTTACAACTATTTTGTATGTATTTGAATGCTTTAGTGAATTGAAATGCTTATATGTGTAGTTGCTTGATGTATTTATGATTTATGCTTTGATATGGTTTTCATCATAAGCTTTATGTATGAGTATGGAATGTTTTTCGGCTCTTAACTCCTTGTAACTTGGAATTGAGTGCAGTAGCTCTTCCTTTGTCTTGAGTTGAGTTTAGTAAAACCTAGTTAGTTTGTTTTGATGCCATGATTTGATGAAAAATGAGTTTTTATGCTAAAAGTTGCATTTGAGTTACATGATACATATGAATGGCAATCTTGCACCACATGCATTATATTTTCATATGGTATTCATGTATGCATTGATTTGGTTGAGATTGGCTACTGAGATTATTCCTAAAATCTCATCCATGTATTCCCATAAACCATTTTAGGCTTTTCAAGCAAAGAGAAGGAGATAGAGAAGAGTTAGACTCTAAGAAAATCATGCAACAAGGCTTTTGTGATATATATGTAGTTATTTGTACAAAGTGTTCTTGAATGGTTAGGAAATCTATGTATGTATGATGGATATTCATGTATTTGGTGAGATTTGTAATGGAAATATATGTATGAGCTAGAATATATTAATATATGTCATTTTGAGGTAAAATTTGGCCATTCATACCATTATGTACGTTTGAGATGCATGTTGGCTCATATGTATAATTAGGTGTTGAAAGGTCATATTTTTATGTAAGCTTTATTTTATATGTTATACCATATGGAATGGTTGTTTAGGATGATTGAAATTTGCTCAAAGTGTGAGAGTGCAATTTGGAACCCAATTGAACCACTTTAGAACCAAAATTTGGTCTAAAAGGGTCTTAAATTGCATCTCTAGCCTTGAAAGCCCAAATGACCTAGTTTGGGGTTGAAATTTGGCATACAATTAGACAATTTATAGAGCTTTCCAATAAGCTAAGAATAAAAATTTCTAAAACTCTATAAAATATTTTATGAATTTTCAAAGTTACCCAAATTATGCAGCTTTGGTACTGTATTGTTTACTTGCAATAGATTCTATTTCTCATGTTTTTGAGAAGCCAAATGAATTCATTTGTAGTTAAAATTTTAATAGTATAATGTTCACATTATAAACTTTTCATAGGCACTGAGTTTGCATATATAAAAATTACGTAACTCAGTTTATGAATTATTGAAGTTTGATGCATAATATGGCAATTAAGACTCCTTAGCAATCAATGTGTATTTTTGTGATCTAGTGGACCAAAATAAGTTTTTTTATGATGATAATAAGTGAAGAAGGAAAAGAGTTTGAATGTTGACCCTTACAGCTCCGATTAGTATGCAAACAGAGCAAAATTTGCTGCTAAAAGTGTAGTAATAATTGTCAAATTGGTTGCCAAAGCTTTGAATTGATATAAGTAAATGCAAATGAATCTAGGTATGACAAAATGCACTAGTTGTTCAAGTAGTATATTGGATTATGTGTCCAAGTATTAATCCCATGAAGAATGGTTACCTATAATTTTAGAGTTTTTTTATTAGTATTAAGAATTAGTTGTAAGTTACCTATAACTATAGATATATTTACAAATTACAATTGCCAATTTCCTTATTTACTAGTGATCAAAATTTGAAAACAAATAACTAATAAGCGCGTAAAATAAAAAGACATAAAGACTTAATAAAGACCTAAACTACTCAAAGGCATAAACATTAGAATACACAGGCATTGATTGCTTTATCCATATACACTTATGTCTAATACTAACTCCCTACTCAATTATGGCTAGCAAATTCCTAAATTACCAAAACTCCCCCAGATGATTTCACAATTAATTAGCTTAAAGTTTAGCTAATGCATTGGACTTTACTAGACAAATTATATTAACTAAACTTAGCTACATTTTATCAAACACCTTGTGAGCAAATAATAGAATAATATACATTATGTCATTTATCATCATAATATAATAACTCTACTAGATGAAATTACATTAGAATTCAATTGTAAAATCACTCACGCCCTAATTAACATTGTAATTTGGCAACTTGGTGATTGCTAGGCTTATAGATATACAATAAAATTATTAAGTGAGATTAACTAAATAAATTACAAGCCTTACTTTGGAAAGCATACTAGTCATTCCAAGTAATAAAATGTCTTAAGTATGAAGTCAATCCCAAGTATATATACATCTAAATGACAAACTAATTAACTAATTAATTACCCTAAGTTAGTCTAGTTTACATCTATCTAACTAAATTAAAGTCTTAGAGAAAGCCTAGTTAGTAAGGACCATTTGGAAAAAGGATTATCACTATATTAAATGTAGCCTAGCCTAATTGAGTATGGAACTCAAAGACTCTCTACCCTAGACAATTGTTGCAATTAACATGTAATTAAACATGTCAAACAAGTAATATAGAATAAGTAGAGCATATTGTCCCACAAAGACTTGGCTAATGATAACTACCAATTACTAGAATTAACACCTTAACTTACATCACACTAATCATGATTAAATGAATAAAAACTAATTAAAACTATGAAAATTAAAATAAAGTGCAGTAACTAATCTACATAAATTCAATAAGTAAGAGGATCTAGGATTGTTAATCCTTCTAATATTCCTTCAAAGCCCACTTATTAATTTTTGACTTTCTTTCAATAAAATTAGTTTTGCTAGCTTGTGACTCTTATTAGCCTATAAATATCTTTTGAATTACCTATGGGTCTTTTATTAAGTCAATTCCTTAATTCCTTATGAAATTTATGTAATAACAAATTACGTATACATCCTACTTTTGACCATGCAAGGCTAATAGGTATATCTATATCTTTTTAACAAAACATTAAATTCATCATAGGAAATGTCATATGCTTACATTATTCAATCTATGGCCTATTCTTGATTTCCCTTTCCCAAGTTCAATCAAAAAATCCAAATCAATCTATTAAATGGCTAATTAATTAGAAGCAATGTGATCAAGACTCAATAAACAAAATTAAATATCATTAATCACAAGAAAAGAAAGTAACATAATTTTAATTTCTACGAGGATTCATAACAATCCTAGAAAAAAAAATTACCTACTAATTGATATAACATTCGAGTTTTCGTAGAAACAAGGACTCAATGTTTCAGAATTTTTTTAAGTCTCTTCGCTATAGTGAGGATACCTATTTGCTATAGCAAGGGTTCTAGTTTGTTACAGGGAGGATGGCAATTCACTATAATGAGTTTGTGGTCTATACAAAATCTAGGAGACTTCTTTCAATATCGCTAGTTGTGGCGAGAACAAATAGGAAGCTTTACAATAGTGAGAGGTGTCCCTCGCAATAGCAAAACCTAGTTAAGAAAACTCTAAGGAGAGATTTTTAAATAGAAAATTTAAGTTGCCCGGGGTTTTCAGAGGCTCTAAAAACTATAAGAACCCTTACAATGGTTTAAACCCCTCTGGTGTATGTTTTTTACCATCAGTTGACTTGAACTTTGACCTTTTCATTTGGGAGGGTTTTAAATCAAAATTGAGTGATTACAAAGCTATTTATAAAATTAAGGATCTATGTTTCATTATAGAAAAGACGATTTTCGAAAAGGAGTTATAATGAGCTTAAAATGAATTAGCTAAGAGAAGGGGCGTAAATGAGATTTTTTAGAACAAATTCTTCTTAATTCTTCCACATAAGGGGCATCCCACTTGGAGCTTCTTTTAACTGACTTATTCTGCCCAAACTAGAGGGAACTTCTACTTAAGAAAGAGATGCTCAAGAGAAGGGGAAAAGGAGGAGGAAGGAACTAAGGAAAAGGTATGGAATTCTAAGGTTTCTCATGGCTTTCCTCTTGGAAACTTTGTTCTCCTCTCTTTGCTCTCTCTTTCTATAGTTTTGGTTAGTGATATAGATATGTTTTGGCCTTAATTTAGAAGAAGAAAGTTAGTCCTTGAAAGAGAAGGCTAAGGCAAAGAAAGAAGCTCTTAAGAAAAGCTAGAAACCAAGGTAATTCTATTGCTTTTCATGTTTCTTCTCCCTTGCTTCTATGTGTGTGGTTCGACCACCTATGGTACAGCCAAGGGAGAGTTTTTTTTGAACAAAACCAAGTGTGAAACTTAGGAGTTAGAGTGAGTGAAACAAGATGGTGCAAATAAATCCAAGAAAGAACCCTTGAAATTCAAGATACATTTATAGGGATTTTGTTGCATTATGGTTTGTGTGAAGCTTCCTAGTGGTATTTCCAATTGTCTAAGAGTTGGTATGAGTTTCTAAGACATCAAGGAAGCCTCTCACATGCATCTCCCATCAATGAAACAAAACAAAGTCTTAGGTGCTTTATGGAACCATAATTGAAGCAAATAAGAACCCAAGCTTTTCTAGATTGTGTGTAGTGCTACAGTTTGTTTCAAGAGTGTAATTGAGTCCTAAGTGATGTGTCTAAGCCAAAGGAATCCTATTCCACCCACTTGCAAGGGTGTAGCTAAAGGAAGGGAAGAGAAATCAAGTAAAAGTGTACGTGTTTGCATTCAAGGTAGATCTTTAACCTTTCTCTCATGCATTTTTAGTTATTTTCTTGTTTTTGGATGTGTGTACATATGATTTTACTATGAGAAATGGTTCTAATGATTTTTTATATGCCATGATACCATTGTGTGCATAATATGTGTTTTATGAATGATGGTCAGTTTGAATAAACTTGGTGGAGCCAAAAGTCCCTTAGTAAAAATGAGGATGAGCCAAAAGTTTCTAGGATTGGATGAGACAAAGTTAAAAGTCTCAAGAGAAGTAAGGTTTAGTCAAAAGTCCCTTGAAAATGGGTGAGGCAAGTCTAAAAGTCCTAAAGAAAGGTGGTAAGGCTAAGCCAATGTTCTTGAAGACCAACATATGATGTGTATAAGTTTCTTGCATATGAAAATGATTCTATGTATGATTATTAGTAGCAAAATATTCATGCATGCATCCTTTAGCTTGAAAGCATGGCTATTATGTATGATTGAAAGAATTAAAACCAATTAGGATTCCTAGAATCTTACTCTTCCTTCTCCATTACCTAAACATGTTTAGGTGGACCAAGTGAGCAAAGAGATGGAAGCCACCACACTTGAAAAGAAAAGATGGATAAAAGAATTATGTATCTGGCCATTTTGTAACCATATTATTGGCAAATGATGTAACCTCATGATGTATATGATATATAGCCACTTGAACACATGTAAATATATGGATATATGATGTATATATGAGAATTTGAAGCATATGAATGATATTGTGTGTTTTTGACATTGAATGGCAAAGATGAGCATATAAGACCATTGTGTACGTTAACATGTGGGAGAGTGATTTTGTAATGTATGGATACCTATACCCTTTAGACATGTTTATAGGTTTGTTTGGATACTTTTCCACGTGCTCAAGTGGTCTTAGAAAAGCTATAAGCCAAAATGGACTATTCTCAACCCTTAAAGAGGCATACAAATGCCATTTTGTAACCTTATATCACAAAGTGACCAAATGAGCGATTTTGAAGCTGAAATTTTGCACACATATAGATCTCATATAGAGCTTTTTGTTGGTCTAATAACTGCATTATTTGGAGGTCTATAGAATTTCTTATGATTTTTCCAAGTTCAACTTAGAAGTTGGTTTTGGTCTGGGCACACTATTCACTTGAGCATATTTCATTTTCATATCATCTGAGGGCACAATGAGGTCTAATGGTTCTGAAATTTTACATGGAGACACTAAAAATTCATAGTGATCTATGGCAACTAGAAGCACCTTATTTGGAGTTTATAAAGGGAGAAATTAATTTTTAAAGTTTTACATTAGAACCAGTGATGCTAGCCGACCTTGTGTACTATTTTATTATAATTCACTTCCTAAAAAGAGCTTGATGTGATCTGGACCTATTTTTCCCATAAAGTTAACATCCATAGATTTTTTGAATGGTGTAGTTTTCTTGGTTTTGATTTGTTTAGAATTAGTTATGAATTTTTGAAATTCATATCAATAACTTGTGATAGCAAACCTGGGTAGCCAGACCTTTCATGCTTTTCTATTATCAATTGTGGTCTAGCTGAGTTTTCATGACCTGGAATGATTTGTAACATATAGCATACATCTAGATCTTTCTAGAAAGCTATCATTTTTTTTATTTTAATTTTTGGAGAATTAATTATGATTTTCCAAAATTGGTGTCAAAAACTTGAATTATGGACCCGAGGCAAAAACTCCATTTTTTTGATGTGTGGCTCCTAAACTAAAATGTATGGAATGTTTTGTAACGGTTATGACCTATTTAGATGGAATATAAGTAAGAGATGATATTGGGGAGTCCACGGGATCCACAGAGCAAAATTCAAACTTGTAAAGTACTACGTAACACTAAATTATGACATTATTTGATTGCTTTTCCTATGAAAATCATATGTGTGAAGCTTGTTTATGGAAAAGGTAGCTTAAGGGCTTAAGGTATTACAATTGACATGGAATCAAAAATCAAATTCAAAATCAACAAATTGGCATTAGAAATTTTAATAGAAGAAAAAAAAGTAGATATATCTATGTAGATTCCATCTTCTTTACATGGCTATGAAGAAACCTCATTCTCTTGGGCTTTTAAGCTTGTTATCAACCTTAGGAATATCTCCAAAAAGTTATATCTTTCAAAAGCCTTGAAGCCCCTTTTAAAAGATTCTTAAATCCTATTCTAATGAAGTACATGCCTTAATATATGTGTCTTGGTGCTACGACCAGGCTAAGGTAGGTCGTGGCACCAACTTACTCTAACCACGATAGAATTCCTTTTCTCTTTGGCATTGCGACTAGGCTTGAGTTAGTCATGGCACTAGAATATCATGTTTTAGCCAACTCAACTTTGTTTTGCATTCTAACATCTAAGTCTCCTTAATATGACTTCCAGTTGACTTTTAGATTTGAATCTTCAAGATATAAGGCCCTACAAAACAACCAAAACTCAATGAATTCCAATTTAATGCAAACATTTACAAAAGCTTTTCATTTTCAATTATAAAGAACATCCATTAACAATTTTCACTAAATCAATTCTTTTTAGCTTAAAAGTCATCAATATTCGCTAGAATCCTACCAAAGATACATAAAATAACTTGAATTAATGAGAATTAACACACCCTCAAACTTGAACTTTTAATTGCCCTTAGGTATAACAAATTAACATAGAACTAAGATGGACTACCTATTTTCATTACTAAATGTATGTCTACAAAAAACTTTAGTGTTGTCTCATACAATATAGTTAGCAAAAAGATCATGCAAAATACATAAGTTACAAAGTTCAAAAAGGTAATGCAAGACTTTCCAATATTTCTTTTATGTGTGTGTGTGTATGTGTGTATTTGGCAAGGTAATAATTATCATGCAAATTTTAAAACCACTTTATGCATTTCAAAGTGTATAAGTGCATTCAAATTTAGGTACTTCATATGCCTATTTTTTTACTTCATCTCCACTAATGTAGGTGTCACATGACCCCTTGATTTTTAGGTTTTCAAAGCTTGTAATATGGCCTATGTTAAAGGCTATCCAAAAATAGGTATGGGAGAATGCAAAAACTTTAAGAGAACTAAGCACATATATACAAAGAAAACAGCCTCCTTTAACCTATTAAACACATTTACATTTTTCTACTTGCTTCCCCCCTAAACTTAGATCTTTTTCTGATTTTATTTTTTTTCTTTTTAACTTTCCTTAACATTCCATTTCAACACAGAAGTGAAACAACTTTACAAACTTGCCATTTTTTTAACATACATAAACTATTCACAAACCTTATTCAACCATTAATTACACTTTTCCAAGCACACCAGTGATGTCCAAACAAAGGGAAGAACTCTCTTAAAGAAAAGGTCAATTTGTGGTTTTAATTTTTAGGCTAAAACTAGATAAGATAAATGTGGGTTAAAACAAATAACTATTCAATCATTTGGTTTTTCTATTAAAAGCTCAAAATTTGGGTTCAAAATGATAGCATATGAATTAAGGAAAGCTTAAAAGGCTTAAACTCAACAAAGGAATGCCTAAATAATGTCTTAGGATCATGTAACACCTAGGATTTCACCTCGAAGGAGTATGAAACAAGTTCTAAAACTTTAGGGTTAAGAGAGACTATACAAATTTATTTGCATAAAATTTTCTCCTAACAAAATGCACTTTAACTATGCCTAGCTTACAAGTGCACAAAACATTCAAAAATATGGAAAAATGAAACATTATACTTCTTGAACTAAGAATAATCCTAGATTGACATGAAATTCCTATTAAGCATATCTTAAGGCAACATCTTTCATTTTGGAAATTAGACAAGAAATTAAACAGGCAATCAAATAGCTGGTGGTTGTGGCACCATACAGCACATAATACTACTTAGCTCAAGCCAAGGTTTTTGGCTCTATGACTTGGCAAGTGCAAGTCATAGTGTTAAAATATATTGTAAATTTCATTTATTATCAGAAGCTTTCAAAGTTGCAACATAATTTTTTATGTGTAATAACATGCAACTACAAAATAATTAAAAGGGAAGAAAAAAAAAAGATAAATCATAGAAAAATCTATAATGACTCCTTTTGTTCATTTGTTTTTACGTAGGCCCTTTATGTATGTTTTTGTTGCCTTCATGCTCAAGATTCTTATTGGATGGTTTCAAAAAACAAACAAAATAAAAAAGATTAAAAAATTAAAAGATATTTAATTTATTCCATATGTGCCTAATTGTATTTGCTTGTATTGCCTTTTAAGAAGCACTAAGTTTAGAGTCCTTAGCTTGACTTTCCCTTAGTCTTTAGTTGCTAGAATCATTCAACATTGTTGCATTACCTTCCTTCCTAAATGGGTGAACAAAATTTAGTTAGGGTAAAAGTGGTTCTAGGTTTAGAGTAGGAGGTTCCTCAAGAAAATGTTGCATCAGAGCATAGTTTTTTTAAGCAAATCCTCAAAAGCTCTTTGAATTTTTTCTTCAACAACACTAGGTAAAGCTTCCAAAAATTGCAAACATCCTATAAAATCATCTTTTTCTCTCTTTTCTTAAGTGCTTGAACCATTTCTTTTTAAGGCTCCTTAGCTTTATCACAAAAATTACTAAAGGATCCGATGATTATTTCATTTTGCAATCTTCCTTAACCACATTTCATGGAACTATCAAAAATTGCATACAACCTATAATGTCTTGTAATTCTTTCTTATTCTTAGTATCCCTTAACTTTACTACTAAAGATCTAATGGAGTATCCATTTGACCTTCTTTCTACACTAGACTATTCATCATACTAACCATAAAATATTCATCATGCTTATCAAGGGTTTTTTGATCTTTTGAAAAACTTTGAAAGTTTCTTCATGCTCTTTAACTTCATAGTCAATTCACCTTTTTAAACATTAATCAAAGTTCTACCAATGGCTAGAATGGACTTTCCAAAATAATGGGAACTTCCTTATCTTCCTTATAATCCATTACAATAAAATTAGCTAGTAATATCAATTTATCAACTTTGATTAAAACATCTTCAATCATAAAATTTCGATAAGCAAAAGTTTTATCATTGAGTTGCAACCTTATAACAGTAGCTTTCGTTTCTCTTACTCCCAACTTCTTAAGCATAGACAAGGGCATCAAATTAATACTAGCACCTAAATTACATATTGCATTACCAACAAAATGCTCACCTATATTACATGAGATAGTGAAGCAAATCTTGTAACTTTTGAGGTAATTTGGTCTTCACAATAACTCTTTTGTTAAGGCATTAGTCTTAAATTCATTAAAAAAAAAATTTCCTTTAACAACATTTCCTTTATGAAATTGGCATCTATTCAAGTGTTTTAGCAAAAGGAATGTTGATGTGTAATTGCTTGAATATCTTTAAAAAGTTTTTAAACTGCACATCCAAATTTGACTTTTTAAACTATTGAGAAAAAGGTAATGGCA
This sequence comes from Erythrophleum fordii, assembly GCA_032878935.1. Taxonomy (NCBI): domain Eukaryota; kingdom Viridiplantae; phylum Streptophyta; class Magnoliopsida; order Fabales; family Fabaceae; genus Erythrophleum; species Erythrophleum fordii. The sequence continues at coordinate 19,840,681 of JAVQMF010000054.1, read as the reverse complement.
AAGCAAGCTTATTTTGAGCTTTCTCTTTTTTTCAACCCTCTTGTCATCCTTCCTTTTACTTTCCACCTTCTAATCCTTTTGTGCTATAGATGAGGTTGGAGCATCTAGCAATTTTCTTCCACTCCTTAATGATATTACTTTACACTTTTCCTAGCCTTCTCCTCTGGGATTGGGTATTGTATCACTAGGAAGACTTATTGGCTATCTATTGTTCATGGCTAAAGCTAAATGACCAATATGAGTTTCTAGTTTTCTAAAAGTTACATCATTTTAGCCATGTATTACATGAACATCTTTTCTATATTTGGTTTCTTTTTCTAGACTAGTGGTCTTGATTGTTGTTGGAAAATAAGTGGATGATTTGGCCTCACCTTAGATGGTAGAACAAGTGCTTATATTTGAAACTAAGAAAAGCTTAGATGATTCCTCTAACCCAAATTATATGTGTTGGAACAATGGTTATTATGATTCCAATTAAAGTTACACACATACTTTAATATTTCAAGAAATGATGGGCATTGTTCTTTAAGGTGGCTTTCTCCATAATGCTCACAAATAATGAAAAGAGTCTAGACTAAATTCAAATGAGTAGTTGAGCTTCAATGTATCTCCAAATTGACAAACCTTTTACTCAATGAAGCTACTTAGATAGAAAGTGTAGTAAAAAGTCCAATTCATGCACACTAGCAATTTTCTTCTTTATAACCCTCTCAAATGGTCATTAGATAGCATAAGATGTCTTACTCTCCAGCAAATTGTAGGCATCATCCACATTTAGACTACAAATCATATGATCATCAGTTACATCTTCGATAATAGTCTTAGTATGACCTAATAGTCCATTGTAAAAAGTTTGCACTTGAATCCAAGTTGGCAGCCTATGGTCTCTGCACTTCCTCAATAACTTCTTAAAACTTTTCCAAGCCTTATACAAAGACTCAGAATCATTATGCACAAACAAATTGATCTCATTGTGTAGCTAGGCTATCTTTCTTGAAGGAAAATAACGGGTTAGAAATTTTTGTATCAAATCTTCCTATGTGGTAATGGATCTGGTAGGTAAGGAATTAAGCCAACTCTTTGCCTCATCCTTGAGCGAAAGTGGGAATAGCCTTTATCTGATAGCATCTCCATTTATCCATTTTGTTATAATGAGTCAAACACTTCAAGAAAACTTAAAACAAGAGCATTTAAATCTTTAGACAATAAACTACCAAACTATCTTGCCATTTGTTAGCCTCTAAATACTAAAATGTAGACCATGTAAGGATGAGGCAACATAGTTCATCGCTATTATGTTATTGTTATAATCATCCTCAGCCATGGTTATTTCTGGTTTAAAAGTTTGAGAGTTCTATTTGAGAAGTTTCCTAGAGGTTCTTTCAATCTCTATATTAAAAGGCTTAAATTCAAGGCTTTTTGTTCTTCATATAAGTTGACTTCAGCAATTATAAAACAAAACAAAAAGGAAATAAAGCCTAAGTTCAATTAAGGAATGCTTGATATTAATATTGGTAGAAAATCAACTGCACAAATCTTAGCAAAAGTGTCAAAAACTTGTTACAAGTAACACGTAAGTGTATGCATCGAACGAGTAATATAGAATGATAACAAAACATTCAATTTATCATAACAAATATCATATACTTATATGATTCAATGTATGGCCTATTCCCAATTTCCTTTTTTTTGAGTTCAATTAGAAAATCCAAATCAATCTAATCAATGACAGGTTAATTAGAAGTAATACAATAAAGATTGAATTGAAAAAAAAATTAAATATTATAATCACAAGAAAAGAAGTAACAAATTCCTAATTCCTACTAGGGTTCTTAACAATCCTAGAAACAAAGATTTAGCTAGTAATTGGCAAATACTAAAATCATATTCAAAATTAACAAAGAATTTGACATAGAAATTTTAAAGAGAAGAGAAGTAAATATATTAGTGTAGATTTCATCTTCTCTACAAAGTCCTAAAGAAGCCTCACTCTTTAGTGCTCTCAAGCTTGATCTTACACTGAAGACTATTATAGAAATGTTATGCCTCTTAAAAGCCTTTAAGCCCCTTTTAAAAGATTCATAAATCCTAGTCCTAGTTAAACACATTTCCTAATTGGTGCATCTTAGCATCGCAACCATGCTAAGGCTGGTCATGGTGCTAGTCCATTCTAACCATGGTAGGATTTCTTTTCACTTTGGGTGCCATAATTAGGCTTGAGCTAGTTATGGCACTAGAGCCTCGTGTTTTATCCAATTTAGCTTTCTTGTGCATCTTGACCTTTAGGTTTCCTTGGTTTGACTTCTAATTGACTTTTAGCTTCAAATCTTTTAGATTTAAGGCCTTACAAAACAACTATAACTCAATGATTTTCAATTTAATGCAAATATTTACAAAAAATTTTCATTCAAACTACCAAAATTGCATTTTCAAATATAAAGAACATTCATGAACAATTTGCATTAAATCGATTCTTTCTAGCTTAAAAGTCAATCAATATTCACACAGATTCCTACCAAAGATACACAAAATAACTTGAATTAATAAGAGTTAACAAGACCCAAAAATACCAATTAATCTTGATTAAACACATTCTTAAGTGCATAGCTCATTCTTGACGTTTCATTAGTTAAGATAGGATAATTCCTATTACCATTATTATTCGACCTTGAGATAATAATCCTATGCATTCCTAAAACATTATAAACACAATCAATTTAAGACTAAGCACATTAAGACCAGTGAATTATTAGACTAATTAGCAATGATAATTTGTAAATACAATGCATCTTATACCAACCATCTAAGCTATAATTTATCAAATCCATTTAGTGTAAGAAAATTAGTAGTTATAGTATATATATATGTTAAGTATGCATAGCCCATTAAACATTGTGTTTACATTTCTTCACCCCTACTTGATTAATCAACTAGCTTTGTTATCGAATTAATTAACTTTTAAACTCTTATTAATAACATCTAGATGCTAATCAATGGATTAGATACAAGAAAAATTGATTAAGAGCATTGAGTACATACAACTACACCATAACTAATTCAATGATCTAAAAGAAATCATCATTACTATTGATTAACCAACATAAAACCAAAATCAATAAGTAAAATTTAATTAAAAACTTTAAAATACAAATAAAAAAACTAGATTAGACATTGCAATTCATATTCCACTAGAAAGACTTGAGAATTGCCACTCAAGTGTGATAAAATCCATATCTCCTTTCTAAAGCTCCAAAATGAAAGCAAACACTTTGAGAAGATGAGCTAAAGGTCCACTATTTTGTATTGAAGGAGGCAATTTATTGAAAAAAAAACTTAATTTTCTGGTTATCATGCTGGGCTACAGAACTTATTGTAATGGGCAAGTGTTACTAGATATTCTAGATTTGGATTTGCTCATCACGATGAGTAATAGATGCAAAGTTTTTTAACTTTATTGTAATCTATTCCCTAAGCTCTCCAAACTTCCTCCCTTTAAGTGCAAAACTTACTTATTTACATATTAGTCCCTACAAAACAATTAAAAACACAAAACATAAGTATTTAAATAATAAATTCAAGATTAAAAGTACTAAAAAATAATTATTTACAAGAACATACTGTAGGCTTCCATGGAAGCACAATTAGCCACAAAAACATATTATTTAAATAAAATCTAATTTTTTTGGATTATTTAAATTTAGTCTTATTGACGATTGTGTCGCGCAATCTCAAATAGAAACTAGGAAGCAAAATGAATTCTGTAGTTTATGGTGCAGCCTAGGTCATTTCCCAAGAAGTTTGTACCTCAAATTGTTTATGGAGGGATTCTAAGTATTACTAATTGGAACTAGTTTAGGGGGTTTTAAAATGCTAGGATTTAATTGAACTAAAATTTAATTGACAAGAATTAAAAACTTAAGACTAAATTGAAGTGAATAGTCAAGCAATTGTGGTAGCTAACTTTCAATTAGACTCCCTAGAATTCAATTATCCTTGCTCTTTTTAGTTTACCAAATTTGGATTTAAGTTCTTTCTCTTTAGTGTATTCCTTATAAAGGCTCTTAAATAACCATCCAAGATTCAATTCATCAATTATCCAAAGAATTTTGCAACCATAATAAACCTTGAATAACTAATTAATTGAATTAAGAACAAGAATACACTACAACCAATTTTGATTGATTAATGAACCCTACTGCACAATCTACTCAAGAGGCTAATTCACCAATTAGATCCATTAATTCCTCAAACAATTAATTGCACAAAAATTCCAGCTAACTAATCCAACAACCATTGCATCAATTAGCCTAAAATCAAGAGGAATTTAGAGATAAATTGTACAGCACTAATTTTGGAATTTTTACAAACATATAATGATCACAATTAATATTCCAAAAATCAAATTAAGCTCAATCCAAACATCACTTCAATCCAATAATTTCCAGTAATTAAATTCTTAAATCAATAACCTAAACCTAGTCAAATTAATAAAGGAAATAATGCTGAAATTAAAAGATTGAGCAAAGAAGTTTTATCCAAATTGGTGAGGAGATGTGGAGCTCAAATCTTCATCTAGGAGAATCCTATCTTCAGCAAGCCACCAAAAGGAATTCAAGCTGCCATGGAGGTTTTAATTAGAAGGAAATTGATCAAGGTAGCTGCAGCCATGGATGAATCAACGAGAATTGCCTCCTCCTTCGGCTCTGGAGCTTTTCACTATTTTTACGTCGTCTTTCTCCTCTTTGCCCAATGAATCTCTAGCTCCCTATTCTCTCCCGTTGAATCACATTTTTTTCTCCCTTTTGCTTCAGTGCCTTTTTTCATTAATCCATCACGTGCCCCTCAGCTCCTCAATTTGCACGCTCAAGTCACGTTTTATTTTCTTCTTCACGTCAGCCTTTGGATGGAAAGGTAATGATCAAATGTAGGGTCTGGATGAGATGGTGAATGGATGCTACTACCCGATAAATCTTCAGCATTTTTTTTTTCATTTAATCCTACATTAGCCCACGTGTTCCTTTGCTGAAGTTGCTTCTTCGTGTGTCAATTTCCACGTGAGATTCTTCATTCAAACTTAGCTCCAGCTCCTCCTCTAACTCTTGGAACTTCAACTCGCTACATGCTACATGGATGGATCTGTTTTGCTCCTTCTCCATGTTAGAACCAAGAACTCGAGCTTTTCAACGTGGCTTCATTTCCCATTCAAACCAGAACCCATATCTTCTTTCGCATTCTGCCCATGCATGTAGCTAGCTTTCTTGATGAACCCGTAGATGTGTGTGTTGCTAAAGGAGAAGAAGTGGCTGTTCTGCTCGAGCTTGTGAGCTTCATGCCTCGTGTTTCCACGTTAAAGTTCTTCTTTTTAGCTCATGAATCATGCAACCTGTAGCTTCATTTTTGTTTCTTCCTCTGTTTTAGCTTCTCTTCTTCATTTCAATTCCCTGCAGCTCCTTTAAAATCTGCTCATTACGTCACTTCTTCTTCTCACAAGCATCTCGTGCTTCTTCTCGAATCCAGACCCCACGAGAACCTCTATTTTGCTCACATGTTTCACGTATTATTTCCTCTTCTCCATGCACGTTTTGCCCAGTGTTACTTCTTCTCTTATAGCTTCTCCTTTGTGCAGCTCCCTTTCCTCTGTTCAACCACGTCTCTCCCCACATGAGTAGCTTCTGTTTTGCTTGTGCTTCCTTGCCACGAGCTTATCTCTGTTCTGCATGTGTGTGTATTTGTATCCAAGCTCTAACCCATGGCTTCTTCCTCACACACACATGTAACTTTTCTCCTTTTCATGCAATTGAGGAAGCCCAATTAAATCTGCACCTAAAGAATGGAAGCAATTAAGTAGGAACAAATTACAAAATTATTTAAAAAGAGATTTATGTATTTGAGAATTCAAAATTTTGCAAATTAATTCCTAAATTGCAAACATGGTCAATAAAATCAAACTTCATTCAATTAGATTCCTTAAGCCATATTTAATTATTAAAATGCCAAAATTAGGAGAATTAAAAGGTATGAAAATCATGCTTATCACTTATTTTGAGGGATTTTACAAAATAACTCTAATTTGCACATAAGTAAACATAATTGCAAAATTATATAAAAATAAGTGCAAAAGAGTTTAAAATCTTTGATAAATCCCGTAAAACACTACTAAAAATAAATACATTTTGGAACTTATAACGACTTTACTAGACAAAGCTATATTACAGCAATTAACCAAAGACATTGAACACATAACATATACTTCAGAACTAAATAAGAAAATCAACATATCATTATAACTAATCATCAATAAGTAATGTAGCAGCCAATCCCATTTATTCCTGAACACAAACTACAAAATAAAAACATAAAAAGTATATTAGAGGAACATAAGAGCAAAGATAAAGAGATTTGCATCAAGACTATAGTCTTAATGCAAATTACTAAGCAAGAACACTAAAAAATGGATGATCAAACCCATATTCTAGTTGCTTTCTATCTATCTTTACTCCTAGAGCTTTAAAGCACCCTTTCAAACCCTAAACTACTTAAATGATCATTCCCTTTTGGTTAGAAATCACTAGTGATAGGAAAATTAGACTAGAACTGGCAACTGAATAGTTGACTTACAAAACTAGCATGTTAAAAAATTAGTCAAAAATCAATTGAATGCGTCAAAATCAAATAGGTTGAATCGATTTTCAATTTTTTTAGATTATTTCTTATTTTATCTTGGACATATTTGAAAATACTAAAAATAAAAGACAGTAAGAGGAAAAATGAGTTGAAACAGAGAGAAATTTAAAGAAAAGAGAATATAAGAAAAATAAAAGGCGTGTAGTTAGCCATTTTTTTTTGTTTGGTCCCTATCATGCTTCATCTTCTAACAACATCTTTCTCATATATCAAAGTTTTTATCCAAAATTTCTCTTTCCTCTTTATTAATTTTAAAATCAATAATTAGTAATATTTAAAATTTATTAATATTTTATTTAGTATATTAGAATTTTAATATTATATATATATATTTAATTATCACTAGTTTGACCACAATTCAAATACAATCAAACCAATATATTGTGAATAAGTGCTTTCATCAATTCAATTATCAGTCCAATTTTAAATTAGGTTTAAATAGCTTTACAAGTCAAAAAACACTAAGTTGTGTCATCTTGGCTAATTTATACACATCGCAATTACGATGTGCTCTTATCATGGGTCCTAAAGTCATCAAATCACATTCATAGTTTCACTATTACTTTGACTTTTCTTCAACATTCAAACTCCTCCTCAGTTGTAAACTCAACCCCAGTGACATGTAATTAAGCATAAATCCATTAAGTGTAATTATTTCTACCTAATTAACCTAAAAATTACCAAAAATACTTAAGATCTAATATTGCAAGCTAAATAGAAAATAAGTATAAACATATATAAAAACACCTAAAGCATCTAGAAAAGTCTATAAAAACTTATGATAAGTCTCATAGAAATGTATGAAAATGCAGATATAATTGGGACATATCAAGCTCTTATGCTTCATTAGATATAAGCACCACTCTTCCACTTCTAATGTAGCAAAACTTTGCCAATTATAAATATACTTTGAATAGATAGTAAAAAGAAGGCATTTATGACTATATTTCTAATGGACTTGGAAGAAAGCATAATATCTTTCGATTTAGCATATAGTTAGTGGGTGGCATAGTTTAATTTATAATTCTAGAGTATATGAATTATCTTAAACAAAAGCAAAGTGAATCTCATAGGTAATAGGTAGGTTGAAGGCCCTTAAAGGAGGGGAAGTAGGTATAGAACTATAATCAAGTGAAAGTGGTTTTACCACTTCATTTAGTTAAGTTCACAAGTCTAGCTCACATTTATAAGCTTAATTGGCATGAGAAGGTGAAGGGTTAACAACAATGGTGATGGATAGCAATGAATGATGACCAAAGAAAGAAAGATATTTAGGGAAAATTAGAGAAGTGTCGAAGGGGGAAGATAGGGATTTTAACCACCGTTAAAATCCTTGTAAGGCCTAAGAAAATGAAAAATTAACTCATTGATTCCTTGTTGAATATTAGAATCAGGCAAAAGCTAGGTCCTTCGTTATCATTTTATAACGAACATCATTTTCATAAAATGACGAAATGAGCAGTATAAAAGCAAGTCTTCTGAAAAAAGTTAGATAATGTCCTAGAAAATTTGAGTAGAGTCCTAAACTCCTAAAAATGATAATTTCAAGCTCAGCAGAAAGAAAAATAAAGCTAGAATGGTGAAACAATTTGTGAAGAAAACTGATAAAACGTAATGGTATTTTTGTAAATAAGTGAAACTTTTGGAAAAACACATAGGAGGATTTTTAAATGGGAAATTTGAGTTGCTCAAGGTTCTTAAAAGCCCCAAAAACCATGGGAAGCCCTAAGACTGGTAAAGCTCCTCCGGTGTATGTTTTTCAATGGCGATGAGACTAAACTTTGACGGATTTATTCGATAAGGTTTTAACTCTAATTTGAGTGATTCTAGAGGCATTTTATTAAATTGGAAACCTAAATTTTATAATGAAAAGATGGTTCTAAAAAAAGAGCTAAAACGAAGTCGAAACGAAATTGCCATTACGGAAGGACAAAATTAGAATTTTTGAAAAAGCTAGCTTCTTGAATGTTCCATAAGCTTCTTGTCTCTTCTCCCACTTTCTTAAGCACAACCCTTTCTGCCCAAAATATAAAAAATTTTCAGCTCCTTTAGGCAAACCAAGAGAAGGAGAAAAAGAGGAAGAAGAAGGCAATAAAGGTAAGGAAATCTAAGGAATTTCATGCTCTATCTTCTTCCAATTCTATTCCTCTTCTCTCCTCCTCTCTTTCTATGGTTTAATTAAGTGAATTGGTCCTATTTTGAGTCCAGAACAAGGAGAAGTAGTTCAAATTGCTTGAGGAGAAGAAAACCAAGGAGAAAAAGTCTTGAAACCAAACTTGAATCTAAGGTATTTCATGGTTTTGTTATTTCTCCTCTTTGCTTCTTCCTTATGTATGATTTTGGCCAAACCAAAACCATATGAGGGGGAGATGGTCTATCCAAAAACAAGAGAGGGACTAGGGTTTTAGACCATGAGGAAGAGGAATATGGCAAGAAATTGCAAGAAAAACTAATAGAAAACAAGATAGAAAAGTATAGGCTTCTTTAGAGTTTTATAAAATCTGATTTTGTGTGAGTAATTCCTTGGCTATTTGAATATTTCCTTGAGCTCCTAAGACCCCTAAAAACCTTCCCAAGTGGTTCTCTCATCAAGGAAAAATCAAGAAGCTTGTGAACCTCCATTATGGTGCTAGTTTCAACCAAGGCAAGAATACTAGGTTAGGGAGTATTTTAATTTGTTCTAACCTTGGTTTAGGACTTTATATGATGTGAGAAGATGGAAGAATCCATTAGAAAAAATTTAGGAGTCATGAATTAGGAGATGGGACAATAGTATTCATAATGGTCCTTACGAAGCAACTTAGTTTTCCAATTGTGCAAATGAATGTGTGAGGGCTCCAAGGACTTTGAATGAGGCCAAGAGGCCTAGAAATGGAAAGAGATGGGAGCCTAGAGGTTGAATTGTGAATGTTGCTTCAATAAGCTATTTATGGAACCATTATGCCACTTATGGAACCAAGTGCGTGTTCAAGAGTGAGTTTAGTGTCTTGGCTTGCTTCAAGTGTGTAATTGTATGTTGTTTATGGTGTCTAGGCCAAGAGAACATCTACCCACATAGGTGCACTTGTGAGGCAAAAAAGAGGGAAGGAAAAGATTAAGAAAAGCTTGCATAACTCTAAAGTAGCTCTCTACCTCATTCTCTTTGCATTCTTAAGTGCATATGTATGCCATTGTATACTTATGTGTGTTCTTGTGACTTGATGATATGCTGATGTCTTGACATTACATTGATACCAATGTGTTTCCTGTGGAAAGAGCTCATAAGGGTGAGGTGATGCCAAAAGTCCCTTAATAAAGGTGAGGAGATGCCAAAAGTCTCATAGCATGGGTGAGATTAGGCCAAAAGTCTCTTGGAAGGGTGAAGCCAAGTCAAAAGTCCCTAGGTCAAGAGCGAGGCAAATCCAAAAGTCCTAAAAATATGGTAAGGCAAAATCAAAAGTCCCTAAAGCATGTTCTTAGCTTGAATGTGAATAAGTAGCATGGAAATTATGACTTTGCATACTTTATGATTGCCAAACCTTCCATACATATGCTTTGATATCTGTATGCCATGAATGTGTGTGTGAATGGATGTGTGAGCTATTGAGATTCAAGGAATCTCACTCCCTTTCCCCCTTCCATCTTGATATGTTTAGGTGGCTTCCAAGATATCAGAAAAGCAAGTTAAGAGTCTTGAAGAGTTACAATTAGAATATTATGTTGTTCTCTTTGTGTATAAATGTCAAAGTGAACTTGTACAAATTATTTTTGTAATGTAATACCTTAAGCAAATCTAATATGATGTATGAATGTCATGTAGCCCATGTGTGACATTAAATCAATGCAAATGTGGAATTTGGCTTCTTAAATAATTTATGTGTGTAGTGCATTAGTGGATGTGGGATGGCCAAATTAAGATGCATGAGGTTGGAAACCACTTGGGCAGCCTACACAAGTCATAATTATGCTTTTAAACTTACCCAAGAGGAGCCAAATCATTGGAGAGGCCATTTGGACAAAGTTAACCCCTCACATAAAGCAAAATTGACCATTTAAGTGAGTTATGTTACTTTCTATACAAATGAGCTCTTCTTGATTTGAAATTTAGCATGCATCTAGAGAATGTTGAGAGATTTCTAGAAAGCTAAAGTGTAGAATTTTTAGAGGTCTATGGAATATTTGGAGAATTTTTGAAATTGGATGAAAAACTAGAATTTGCTACTAGTACTATTCATATGGTCTAAATTTTGTTCTCTATCATTCTTAAGGCAAACAATGTTCAATTGCCACAAAAATTTATAGGGAGAAACAAAAACTTCCCAATGACTCGTGTCAATTAGAAGCACCTTATTTGGATGTCTAGAGAGGGAGATATTAATTTTTGAAGTTCCTGTCTAGTGCAAGCGCACTGTCAGACCTAAGGTACTATTTAATTAATTTTCAAGGTCTGAATGTTCATGTATTAGTTTAGAACTATTTGTATCCTATAGTTAACATATGTAGCTTTCCAAATTGGTATAGATTGCATGTATTGGAATTTTTTAAAATTAATTATGAATTTCCAAAATTTATATCAGTAATCTGTATTAGTATCAGAAGGCAGCCAGACCTTCCTACATTTTCTATTATCAAACATGGTTTAGATGGGATTTTTGTGCCTGGGACTTATTTTTATTGTAAATTTGACATCCAAAGATTTCAAGAAAGCTATGATTTGTGTGATTTTAATTTTTTTACATTTAGTTATGCTTTTTCAAAGTTGCCCCTAAAACCTATCTTATGCTGTCCGCGTGATTGAATGAAAATCCGGGGTTTTTACCTTAAAGTCCATGGATTGTCTAACATTTTGAGTGATGTATGATTTGTATTAGTGATAAATGACTAGAAAATGTTGTTGGATAGTCCACGGGGCCCATGTAACGTAAATCAAAAAAATTTACCTTGACATAACATGATAAAAGTGTATTATTTTCATACTTTTCCTTACTCTTGTCTTATGAATGTGCACCAATTGCCCTAAATGGAAGAGTATAATAATAGAAATATAAGGTATGACATATTTTATAAGGGAAGTGGTCAATAATAGAAGAAATTTTCTTACTAGGATTTTTTGAGTTCATTATTAATATAGCACTACTGTTTGTGCCTTAATTTCTTTTGATTTGGCAAGGGATTTTGGATCCCTCATGGTTCCATCACTAATTAGTAAAGGAATAGAGAGTGAAGCAGTCCCTTGGTGAATTCCTTTACTAAATTTAAAAATTCTTGTGATGGAATAAAGAGATAACAAAAGCAAACTACTAATAACATCAATTGACATTTATTTAATATGTGAATCACTTAAGAAAAGTCTTTATATGAGCATTTTATTTGATAAACATACTCATTTATGCATACTTTTCTTACTCTAGCCAAAACCATTGGACCTACTCAAAAGAAAATTCTTTAATTTCTTGGGCACAATATAAAATTGCTAATCACCTTAAAAAGCTAACTCTAAATGTTAGGTGGATGATGGCCAATGTGATAATAAATGTGCACATTGTGTAGTTTTTCAAAATTAGAACTATACATCATATATAGATTACGAAATATAACTTTGTCAAGCATACTAACTTAATATAACATTGCATTGGTAAGCATATACCATAAGAAATCAAACATGGTGTCACCTCACCAATTTGTTCATTTGTGAAGTGTTGCAACCTACAAGTCTAGTGGCATTGACCTTCAAGACTAAAAAGTGCTATTGCTAGTCATAGTCAATGGAGGCTAGAAGTAGAAAAAGGAAGGGAATGAAGGAACTTATAGATTTAGGAAGGGTATTGTTGATAATGAAAAGTAAGAAGGTGAGGCTATTTAAGCTAGGATTTTTGTTTTTGGGGAGGTGAATGAAAACATTTTGACTTAAGGTATAAAAATAAAATAAAATTAAGGAAAGGCTATAAAAATAAAATAAAATAGGGATCACCTATGCTAAGTTGGGTTCCGTAGTTTTTTAAAAATCACATGGGGCCAATATCTAGTTTCCACTTTTTTTAGGGTTAATTGAGTAGTCTTGAGTAAAGAAATTGAGTCTAAGCTTCATTCTTGTAGATAGGAGTAACTAGAGTAGTTAATTTATAGTTTAGTTATTAATTATGCTTTTGAGTTCCATTTTGATCTTGGTTTATCTTCTTGATTGTGTTTGTAAGGAAAAATTACAAATATAAAAGAGTTTAGTGACAATGAGTTAATTATAGAGTGTTCTGGGCCTTAAATTGTGAATCATTTCATTTTGAAATGTTAAATCAAAGTCGAGTTAAGACTAACACCTTAGTTAGTCATGGTGAGCTATTACAGCTTTCCTATATATTTTCTGGAGGGGAGGGTGTTACGACTAACCAAGATAGCTTATTACGCTGCACCTCTTGATAAATTTAGGCAAAAATATTTAAATGCAAATTCTTATTCAATTTTGGGACTTTTTCACCAATATTTGAAACTCTTGGGAGTTTTTAGAGGCTTAGGAGTTTGGAAATGGTGAAGATAATGGAGATCTAGAAGGAGAAAGCTCTTGAATGTCATCTATCTTCCACTCCTTTATTAAATCACTTAAGACATTTGTTTTAAATGATTATCTTCATCTTTTTCAATTTTATTTTTACTTTTTCCTCCTTCCTTCTTTTTTATTGACTTCAAATTGTATTAACAATGGTGCTATATAATTAGACCTATGTTAATTTCTTCTGTTCTTGAAATATGTGTCGTAAATTTTAATTATAATGAGTGTAAATGAAGAGAGGATAATTTGAGATGAGATATGGTAGATGAAGTTTCAACTAATTTTTCCCCTAATTTAAGCTAATTAAGTCTTGAGCCTAATGAAGGATCAATAGACAAAGAATTGTGTTGCTAAATTAGAGAAATTAGTAATTGATCAATAGATGAAGCTAATTAAACTGGATGCTTGATTGAATATTGAATAAACATAGATTAATCTCACATTTCACTTGTTAATTGATTCAAGTTAATATTTTGTTAAGTTTTTATTATGTTTTGATTGAGTCTTTAAGGTCTTTATATTTTATGCATATCAAGTGTTTGTTAAAATGTCTATATAACTAGTAAATGTGTCATACCACATATATTTCATTATGATGCTCTTCCACTCAAGGCTATCATATCCAATTTCCCTATGAAATTACAAAAAAAGTATGAAAATAATACACTTTTGTTATGCAATGTCGAGATTAAATTTTTGCTTTGCTTTATATGGGCCCTGTGGATGTTCCAACATCATTCTCTACTTATTTATTATTTTTACAAGTCACAAACAATCTAAAACTTCAAGCAATCCACGGATTTCAAGCTTAGAACCACATAATTTTCTTCATTCACCACGGACAGCATACGGTAGATTTCATAGGCAACTTTAAAAATTCATAATTAAATGTAAAAAAATAGAAATCTACCATGCTATAGCTTCATAGAAATCTTTAAGTGTTAAATTTACACTAAAAATAATTTCAAGTCATGATCATAGCATCTAACCATGTTTGACATCGAAAAAGGCACAAAGGACTGGCTACTGGTACCGATACAGATTTTTGATATAAATTTAAAAAATATCAAATTAATTCCAAAAAAATCCAATCTATACAAATGATACTAATATGGAAATCTATGGATGTTAGCTAGAGAGAAAAAATCATTCCAGACCATTCCAGGTTCGTCCAGACCACAAAAACTAATCAAACAATGACACAGGTATGACTGGATGCCTAGTACTAGATAACAACTTTAAAAATTTATATCTCCCCCTCTAGACATCTAAATGTGGTGATTCTAGTTGTTACAAGTCATTAGGAAGGTCTAGTTTCTTTTTATAAAATTTCATGACAATTGAACATCATTTTCCCCATGATTGACACAGAACAAATTTCAGACCAAAGCTACAGTAATAGTAACTAATCCAGAAAATTTTTCCAACTTCAAAAATTCATCAAATATTCTATAGACCTCAAAATAATACTAACTTTAGCTTTCCAAAAATATCTCAACAAGCTCTAGATGTCTGCAAAATTTCAAACCAAAAAGAGCTCATTTGGACACAAAGTGATATAGCTCACCAATTTAGTCACTTTTGCTCCATATGAGGGACCAACTTGGTTCAATTGGCCTCTTTTAATGTTTGGCACCCCTTGGGTAAGTTTAAAAGTACAAATATGACTTTTAGGAACTACCCAAATGGTCCCAAATACCATACATCTCATTTTGACCATTTCACATCCAAGATTACACAAACATCTCAAGCCATTAAGCAGTCAAAATCCATATTTACATTGATCTAATGTCACATAAGATTTACATGGCATCCATACATCATGTTACATTTACTAAAGGTCTTACATCACAAAAATAATATGTACAAAGCCCCTTTGACATTCAACTACAATTTAGACTACATAATAGGCAAAGTGATGCTTTTCATTGTTCTTGGCTTATATTTTCTTGTCTTTGAGCACTACCTAGACATTTTAAGAGTGAGAGAGAAAAGGGAATGAGATTCCAAGAATCTCAATAGCTCATACACCTATTCACACATACATTCAAAGCATACATACATCAAAATCATAAGTGCGTAAACATAAAGTGTGTAATGCCACATTTCCATACCACATTTACACATCAAACCATTCTCATGCTCTAGGGACTTTTGGTTTTGCCTCACCCCATTCCTAAGACTTTTGGATTTGCCTCACCCTTGGCCTTAGGACTTTTGATTTATCCTCACCCATTCAAGAGACTTTTGGCCTAGTCTCACCTATGCCTTGAGACTTTTGGCACATTTCCACCCATATTAAGGGACTTTTGGCATCACCTCACCCTTATAAGCCAATCTCAAAATTAAATCATTCAAGAATACACATTGGTACCAATGCAACATCAAGGCATCAAGTGGCATGTTATCAAATCACAAGAGTATATGCAAAAACACAATGACATACATATGCACACAAGAATGTATGAAGGATAAGGTGGAGAGCTACCTTTCAATTGATGCAAGCTTTCTTTGCTTTACTCCCTCCCTTTCTCGGCCTCACAAGGACACTTAAGTAGTGGGATGTTCTTTTGGCCTAAACATTACAAATAACACACAATCATATACTTGAAGCAAGCTAAGACATTAAACTAAAGCTTGAATACACACTTGGTTTCATAAATGGCATAATGGTTCCATAATTGGCCTAATGAAGCAGCTCTCATATTTCAAGTTCTAAGCTCCCATCTCTTTCCATTTTTAGATCTCTTAAACTTAATTAAGGTCCTTGAAGCCCTCATATAACCATTTGCACAAATGGAAAACCAAGTTGCTTCTTAAGCCACCATTATGGACACTATTGTCTCATCTCTCATTCCATGGCTCCTAAATTTTTTTCCAATGATTCCTCCCATCTTCTAACATCGTAAGGAGTCCTAAACCAAGACTAGAACAATTAAAACATCCTCCTACCTCATGCTCTTGCCTTGGCGGAACCTATGGAGCAAAGTGGGATTTTTGGACTTTTTGATTTTTCCTTGATGGGAGAGCCACTTGGGGAGTTTTCTAAGGGTCTTAGGAGCTCAATGGAACACTTAAATAGTCAAGAAAATATCCACACAAAATCATATTTCAAGATTCCCTCAAGGAGCCAACACTTTTCTAACTTAATTTCTATTGATTTTCCATGAAATTTCTTGGCATATTCCATCTTCCCATAGCCTAATTCCCTTGTTCCCCTTTTGTTTTGGATAGAACTCCCTCCCCCTTCATGGTTCTAGTTTGGCCGAACATACACCTAATAAGAGAGCAAAAGAATAAAGCAACTAGGAATAAGATTTATCTTATTTTCAAACTTACTTCCAAGGCTTCTCCTTCTTGGTTCTCCCCTTCTTAATTTTCAAAAATTCCCCTTGATTCTGGACCAAAAATAGAACCAATCCACTCAAGAAAACTATAGAAAGAAAGCATAGAAGGAGGGAAGCAAGAATGGAAGAGAAAGAAGCATGAAATGCCACGAATCTACTTATCTTTCTTGCCTTGGTTTCCTCCCTTTCTCCTCTTCTCTTGTGCGCCTAAGAGGGCTGATCATTTTCTATTTTTTGGACAGAAAGGGTCATGCTAATTAAAGGGGAGAAGAGACAAGAAAGTGGTGGAAGCTTATGGAAGTTTCAAGAAACTTACTTTTCTAATTTTACCCTTCCGTAATGGCATTTTATTTCGGCTTTGTTTTAACTCTTTTTTTAGAACTGTCTTTTTTATTATACAATTTAGATTCCCAATTTAATAAAATGTCTTTAGAATCACTCAAATCAAAGCTAAAACCTTCCCGAATAAATTTATCAAAGTTCGAGTTCACCGCCATTAGAAAACGTATATTAGAAGGGCTTTACCAGTCATAAGGCTTCCCATGGTTTTTGGAGCCTCTGGGAACCTTAGGTAACTCAATTTTCCCATTTAAAAAGCCCTCCTATATATTTTTCCAAAAGTTGCACTTATTTATGAAAATACCATTATGTTTTGTCAGTTTTCATCATAAATTGTTTCACTGTCCTAGCTCCGTTTTTCTTTTCGTCTGAGCATATAATCATTATTTTTAGAAGCCTAGAACTCTACCCAAATTTTTTGGGATATTATATAACTCATTTTAGAGATCTTGCTTTTATACTACTCATTTCATCATTTTACGAAAATTTACGTTCATTACAAAATGGGAGACCTAGGCTACTAACTTGTAAATGTGTCCATATAGTAAGTGACTAACAATTAATCCCTAACATTGGCTATAACACTCTAGAATTATAGATAACTAATACTTATGGGATTGATATTCAAAGTATATTTTATTACTTAAATGACTAATGCATTTACTAGTTTATATATATAATCATTGCATCAATATGTGATTTACCTAGTGAAGGCTGTAATATCCTATAATTTAGAAATTTAAAATAATTCCTAAAGAGTGGAATGAATTATTTACGAGAGGTTACGAGCCCAGAGAAGGCAAGTATACATTATGAGAAATCAAAATTAGAACCGTTTGGTTAATGAATAAGGACCCCAAAGTAAAGTGAATTGAGGCAAATTAAGGCTAGAATGTTAAATAAAACATCTAGAAATGAGGCCAGGAAACCAAGGATGGCCCAAAATTAGAGCCAAAATGACTAAACGAAATGAATCAAAATGCAATGTAAAATCATAATTTCAGGCAACTTCTTGAAATCTCAAAGGAGGGAACTTTTAAATAATAAATTTGAGTTTACTAGGGTTCTCAGAGACCTATAAAACTATAAGGGCTGTTAAAATGGTTAAAACCCTTCCAGTGTATGATTTCGGTCATCCGTTGACCAAAATTTTAACCAGACAATTTGATAAGGTTTTAAATATAATTAATTTGAAACCAAAGGCTTTTAATAAATTAGAGGACCTAAATTTTATGATGGAAAAGACAGTACTTAAAAAAGAGTTCAAATAAAGGAAATAAAGTTATAGGACATAAATGGTATCTTAGAAATTGTTTTATAATTATTCTTTCTTCCTTTTATAGTCACCCACACCACTTGTTCTGCCCATAACCGACTTAGCACTCTCAAAATAGACCAAAAATAGAACCAAAGGCGTGGAGGAAAAGATGAAGGAAAAAGGAGAAGACAAAGCTACTAAAGGTAAGTAAACATTAAGAATTTGCCTTCCTTGCCTTCATAAGATTTCTTCTCTTCTTTCTCCTCTTTCTTTCTATATTTTTAGAATTTTAAATGGTGGAATTTTGTAGCTAGTTTAGTAGAAGGAAGGAAGAATTTAAAGGAAACTTTGGGAGCATAAGAAGCACCATTTAACAAGGAATTAAACAAGGTATGCCTTCTTATGTAAAACTTTTAGGTTCTTCCATGGCTTCTTTATTTTGTCCCAACCAAGGGCAATATAGAAGAAGCTTGGTTTTGGCTCAAACTTAATAGAAAAGGGGGTTTTAAAGTATGGAGATTCATATGGGACTAAAAGAATCAAATAGGAAGCATTTAGTAACAAGTTATGAAAATTACGATTTTCATTGCACCTTAAAAAATATGAAGCTTTAAAATGATATTTTAGACTATATAAGAGTATGATTGAGCTAAGAAGAGGCTAAGGAATTCATATAAGTGCTAAATTCCTTAGAAGAATGAATAAAACTCCATAGGTGCCTCTTTATGTATATGTCTCGGCTAAGGGATGAATGTAGTACCTAGGGAGAGTTTTCTTTGATTCTAAGGATAGAAATGGTTTAGATATGAATTATAAATACCAAAGGAACTATTGGTTTGAATTTAGAAGCCTTATTTTTAAAAGTGGAAGTTTAGGGTCCCATTATGCATAAAGAATTAACTTGGTGTTAGGCTCCATGAATCGAGTTTGTGATGACTCTAATGAGTTTAAAGAGAGTCATATGGCTTATATTTGGTGAGAAATTGGAGCCAAGGTAATGATTTATATGAGTTACTTCATTGTGCCACTAAATGGATCCATATGGAAGCTTAAAGGTAGAATTAGCTTATGTAAGGCTTATGTGAGTCTAGAGATGGTTCCATTGATACGCTTATGTCTCTTTAGATGTGTCTAGGCCAAGCAAGTCAAGTCTCTCCCAAGTGTGTTTGTAAGGCCGAGAAAGGGAAGTGAGAAGCCAAGGAGGGAAATTGTGCTTCTTAAGTAAAGATAGCTTTTCATCCATTCTTATATGCTTATGTTGGTTGTTTGATTATCATTGATTACTTATATGTATGGATAGATTATAAATTATGTCCATTACTATTGGTTTGATGATTTGATACTATTATGTTTCTTGAAATGTAATTGGAATGTGAATGGCTCTTAATAGGTGAGAATATGTCAAAAGTCCCTTGATTTTGGTGAGGTAAAGCCAAAAGTTCTTAAATATGAGTGAGATAATGCCAAAAGTCTCAAGAGTGAGTGAGGCTAAGTCAAAAATCCCTAAAAGTAGGTAAGGCTCATCCAAAAGTCCCAAATAATTGGGTGAGACTAGACTAAAAGTCCCTAGAGCTTATTTTCATCTTAATAGATCCATATAGCTTCAAATATTTGATTTTGCTTGATATTTGGATGCCTATTATGCATGTTTACTCCTTTTGACATGATAACATACCTTATAAGTGTGCTTAAAGGGTGAATGAGCTATTGAGATTCATAAAATCTCACTCTCTCCTGTATTATTTCTAACCATGTTTAGGGAACTCACAAGAAAGCAAGGATGGAGGCCAAGAAGCATAAATAACCATACTTTGACAATAATTTATGATTTTATGTGAAATATTGCACATGAGAGGTTGTACATGTTATTTTTGTAATGTAAACATTTCCACAATTGTAAAAGTATGGGATTATGATGTAAATGTCACTTTTTAATGTATATGTGTAAGAATGTGCAATTTGGGTATATAAGAGCTATAGAATGTGTATGCATAATGCCAAGTGGGTGAGTGATTTGGGACTAGATAAAATGGTCATATATGTTGTATTTCATGTTTGGGACATGCTCAAATGGTCACATGTAATGAAGAAGCTTATTTTGAACCATTTGGAACCAATTGTGCACCACTTTGAGCCACTTTTTACCCTTTAACCAATATCTAACCAAATAAATGAATTTTGGGATGAAATTTGATAGATATTTAGATCTCATTTAGAGTTTTTCAAAGCCAAAGTACATAATTTTTGGAGCATTGTAGAAGTTATTATAATTTTTAAAAATTGGTTGAAAATTTTAAAATTACCTACGTACTATTTATATAGTCAGATATGATCTTTTGTATATTTGAGGGGCCAGTGAGCTCCAATGCTCATCAAATTTTATATACATACAGATGACATTATAAGCTTTCCATAGCCACTAAGTTTGTATAAAATGGAGTTGTGTAGCGAAAGATATGTATACTTAAAGTTTAGGTTCTATCGTGGATCCAAAAATTGATGTGGTTATGGTTCCATTAGTTTTTTGTGACCCAAATGAAATTGTTTTGGTCTAAAATTTTTAATGCATTTATTTCATATCCTACGCTTTCCATAAAATCCTAATTTGTGCAAATAAGAGTTTTCTAGCTTGAGATATGAGTTTTTGCAATTAATGTCTAATATGAGCATCTAGATGAAATTGTGTAATTATGAAAGTTTGATGTGCATGGCTCAAGATCCAAATTTTATGCTTCTTTTTATGATGTTTCATGTTGAACATATCTATTTAGGATGAATTCTGAGATCTATATTGTAATACCATAACTATAATGACCCTAATTCTTAATTATCGTGATTAGGCTTAATAGAATGATTAGTAATTGCAAATCAAGGTCTGAAGTCATTATAATTAATTAAAATTAGAGAAAGTGGAGAAATTTGAACCTTGATATTATTTGGGTCATTTGCTAAATAGCCACAATTAATCAAATCCACAAGTTATCATAATTATCATTTAAAACCTTTGATTCATCTTGCTACTGATTTCAACTAACAAAAACCTCTTATAAATATTCCTAGGTCATTGCACATCATAGTAAATATCAAGGTTTGTAAGTCAAAAATAGGAGTTTAGGAACTTTTGCCATGGCTTGGACCTTTCCTACCATAGCTAAGCTAGTTACTAGAATCTAAAAACTAAGTTTAGGGACTCCCACTACGACTTGGTATACTTACGTTGCGGCGTAAGTGACTACTGTAACTCAAAACTAAAGTTTTGCACCTTGTGCTATGACTTGGGATTTTCGCACCATGGCGAAGTGCTCTTGGGGATCTACTATTCACATTTTTACGATTATCACTACAGTGAGTTAGACCATCACTGCGGCTAGTCTATATGGCACTGCAGCAAGTATGCCTCTTGGAACCCTCTACCCAAATTATTCGAATTGCACCATGGTAGAAGTATCTATGCCATGGCAAAGTTGCATTTTGTTACCCTCCCTATTTTGCCTTGCACCATGGCAAGACGTACTGCACTGTGGTGTTCCTTGTTTCTAACTGACTTCTAGTCGCGACTTAACTAATCTTGGTTACAACGCAACTCTCTCCTACACCTATACATCCCAAATTTCATCCTATACACTTGAGCTCTCCCTCTAGCAATATTTTAAAGCCACTCTACCTTAATTTGTAAGATTCTAATGGCATCCAACAACCTAAATTACTTAACATTTCTATCATAGCCACTTGGAGGTTCAAGCAATAATCTTAAATACATCTAACACTATAATCAACAAAATCATGTATTTATATTAGTTACAAGATTCAAAAGCCACTAGTATAATCATTCATGGTATTAGAAAGCATACTTTCAAGAGTCAAGTCATATATTCATACTATTAAGGTTCTACATTAGATATAAATAAGTACATACACCATATATCATATTTGTATAAGGGCTAACTCCCTATTAGATACATCATAAGTTATCAAAACATGAAACTCCTACACTTAACAATATGATTACATGATAATGCTATACAAGAGAACAACAAAATTAGCATCAACCCTAAATTAACTCAGCCCAAGTGTAGCTTCCTACACAAGGCCTCAGCTTATGGATGTGTATCCACTTATTTTCCCTTATCCTTACCTGAAGAGCCTTTACCTAAAAGTATTATCCCATGAAATGGGGCAAGATGCAAATCTCAATAACTGAAGGCAAATTTCATTTATATATTCCAATTTAATTAACATATGTGCATGAGATCAGATACGTATAAAAAAATATACCAATTATATTAGCGAATGAAACAATTAGGCTATCAGTGACTGTTATCCCATATTAGTAATAACATATCCATATGTTAAAATCTATTAACATCGGGAGAGGCTTGTCCATGGCACTAACTCTCTAATGAAGACAACTTGGGCTCAGTACATATAAGGGTTAGATCACAACCTGGTACCCGATCGAAAAATGATGCATGGACGACAGTTGCACCACAGCTCTACCATGGACTCACAAGGTCCAATCACAATATATTAGATAGCCAACCATTCATTTAGCATTCAAAATCATAAATGTGCAGCATAAATAAAATTAAAGTATATATATGCATGGAATTTAATATTAACCCTAGTTACCTCACTCTGTAGACAAATTAGAAAGCTACCAGCGATACCAAAATCTCTCTATAATCATAGCATCAGAAAATTGCTACTCTAAATCATTATTTATAGCAGCGAACAAGTACCCAAAGAATTAAAATACTAATGGCTATAGAAAGAACACTTACCTAGCCACAACAAGTCTCCAATTTTAGATTTAATTGTTCTTGCACTAGTAACTTTAGAATATCACTTCAAATTCTAGGCAATTTTGCACAAAACCACCACCCATATCATAAATTAGTTAGAAGGGTCCTAAACTAGCAAAAAATGCATCAAAATGAGGAGTTTATACTTACCTAATACTTTCCTAGCGTTAACCTCCGAAAATCCTTCAAGAAGACATCAAACAACTCAAATTAGATTTAAGGTATGGGTGAAAATGCTCCAAATGAAATACCAATCGAGTCAAATTGAAGAGAAAGGGGAGAGAATAAAGTTATATAATAATTACCTTGGCTGATTTTGACTTTAGAAGTAGGAGAAGATGGATTTTTTCCAAGAACCTTAGCCTCTCTCCAAAACCTTCAAATTTTCTTATGCTTCTTATGTTTCTGCAGAATGGTGGAAGGGGCTACTAAAGGTTTAGAGTTTAAGTTTGGGTCTTAGGCTGACCCAAAGGCCCCAAATCCAAGTGGTTTAGTCATATACTTATTAGGCTATAGATTCTAGGGTTACAAGAGTTAGATAAGAGTTGGGCCAAGCTGAAAAGGGTCTATTAACATTTGGGTTTACACAAATAAATAGTGGGCCTTTAAGAAATGGAATTGAATCTCCTTAAAGTTGAGATTAGGCTCCTACCATTATCCCTAAGTCAATAATTAAATTAATTGTAAGGGCCAATTTAATGTTCCCTTCTCTTAATTAATTTTCCTAATTAAACTCATACTAATTTCTAATTGATTATAATTATCTTTAATTAATTTTAAGGTGTTACAATAACCTTCTAGCTTTTACACAATGGTCTCCTAGGCTACCTCAACACATATATGGTATGTTGGTACACATATTCAAGGGTGTGAAATTTCTAACCATGGATAATTGTGTAATGGTAAGCTTAAATAATTCATTTCATGCTTTAGGGACCATGTGAGCTCATTTATATCATTTTTCATTTATAACATATCTATTAAGTCATAAACATTCCAATGCATCTCATATATCTCTGGTTTGGAACCATATATAAGAAAAATCAGATTTTTCTCTCGAGTTCCCTGTTTTAGATTTTTCATATGAAAATTGGAAATTTATAACTAATTTTATAAAAATTGAAATTATACATATGATAGCTTTCTATAAAGATTTAGATGTTGACTAATAAGTAAAAATAGTTTCAGACTAATGAAACACCATTTGGACTATGAAAAATAATAGAATAGTACTAGAGGTCTCTACTACATCCTGATACTAACCACAAACTTCAAAATTTAGTTCTCTCCCTAAAAAGATCTAAATAAGGTGATATTAGTGGCTATAGAAAGCTTATGATGTCTAATTTATACCTATAAAATTTCATAATCATTGGATTTCATTTGTCCCATGAGAGACCCTAGAACTAAAACTAATCACATGAATAATGCCCAAGCCAATTCTGCATAATTTGGAAAACTTTGAAAAATCATAATAAATTTTCTAGAGTTCTAAATTTAGTGCTCTTTAGTACTATGAAAATTTCTAGAGGAGACCTATATTAATTTCAAGTTTCATGCCAAGACTAGTCCATTTGTTGAGATTTTGATTTAGCTTAAGAATATGGCACCTTTTTGTACCAATTTAGGTCAAAAATGTGCCAAATGATCTTCTATCACTTCCATGACCATTTGAGCATGTCCCATAGCATAAAAACTACAAATATAAGCATTCCAAATGGCCTAAGTCATTATGAACCTCAAACTCACTATCCCACATGCATAAATACACATTCAAAAATAGGCTTTCAAATGCCAAAATCATACAATTTCTACAATTTCTCATATATGGCTCCAAATCTAATCCATACACTACATTTACATACTTTTACAATTGCTCAAGTATTTAAATCTAAAAAATGACTCATACATACAAACTTTGACACTTAATTATACTAAAAAAAAATAAGCTATTGTCAAGAGGTAGCTCCCTAAGCTCCTTGGCTCCCCTTTTTGCTTTATTGAACTCCCACTAAGGCATGGTTAGATAAAAGAAGGAAGAGGGTGAGATTCAAAAAATTTCAATAGCTCATACACCCTTTCAAGTAAGTATATAGGCATATAATCATGTCGAGAAACACAAGTATGCATCCAATATAACCAAGAGTCATACAAACCACATTTTCCACTTTATCAAAGTATGTCAAAATCAAGATTATGCTCTAGGTACTTTTGGTCTAGCCTCACCCCATTTTTGAGACTTTTGGGTTGGCTTCACCCTTTTTCTAGGGATTTTTTACTCAGTCGCACTCATCTTTGAGACTCTTGGCCTTGTCCTACCTATTCTTAGGGACTTTTGGCTTCACCTCACCCATTCTAAGGGACTTTTGGCACAATCTCACTGACAAAGAGCAATTTCACAAACAAAAGCTACTCTAAGAAACATAATGGTACCATATTAATCAAGCAATGGCAAATGGCATGTCTCAAGATTCAAACACACATAAAAGCATCCAATGATAATTATACAACCATAAAATGCATATAAGAAAGGATGGAAGCTACATTGGTTCAAGAAGACAAATTCTTCCTTTGTTTCCTCACTTCCATGGCTCAGCCTCATACCCACACCTAGGAAGGACTTAATTCACTTGGCCTAGACACATCAAACAAGACAAAATTCAATCATTGAAACCATCTCTAGCCTCATATAAATACTACATAAGTTATATCTAACTTATGACACCATTATGGTTCCATACAAGGCTTAATGAAGCAACTCATATAATTCAACATCTTGGCTCCCATTCCTCACTCAATTTGGGTTACATGACTCCATTCAAACCCATTAAAGTCATCTCCATCTCAATCCAAGGAGCCTAGTATCAAGTTGCCTCTTTATACCCAATGGAACCTAAAATTTTCAACTTTCAAATTATGGTTTCTAAATTTGAACCAATGGTTCCTTTGGTGTCTATAATTCATATCAAGACCACTTCAAATCTTGCAATCTAGAAAAACTCTCCTTGTGCTTCAATCCTCTCTAGGTTGAGACACACACCCCTTGGGAGCCCATAGAGTTTCTTTTAATTTCTAAGGGGATTAGGCATCTATGAAACTTCCTAGATGTCTTAATAGCTCACACATACTCTTAGAAAAACTAAATAAACCTTAGAAAGTTTCATATTTGTCAAGGTGAAACTAAATTCCTAGTTATTACAACTTACTATCTAATGATTCATTTTGATTCCTAATTGCTTTATTGGATTCCCTATGCCTCAAAGCCTCACTTACTATCATGTTTAGATTAGAATTGGACACCTATTATACAACCTCTATTCTGACTAAAACCATGAAGGAAGAAGAAATCAAGAAGAAGCAATTATACTATGATTTACTTACCTTATTTACAAGCCTTTCAAGGGAGCTTCCTTATGCTACCAATAGCACTTCTAAATCCTCTCTTCCCCCTTTTGAACCAACCACATATTAGCACCAAATTAATCACTAAAACTATGAGAAGGAAGAAGAAGAAGAGAGGAAGAAGTTTAACAAAACAATGAGTAGAAAAAAATGGCTAAATCTTACACTTTCAAGGCTTGCTTCCTCCTCCCTTTGCTTTCCCTCTTGTGCACCACTCTTATCTCTCTTTGATTTTGTTTCAACATGTGAGAAAGTCAGTTAGAAGGTTAGACTAGATTGGGACGTTTTAATAAGGCCATGTGTCAATTTGCATAACTTTTCAACTTTGTAATTTAGTCTCTCGTCTTAGTTCTTACCATTTGGGTTCATTTCAACCTCTTTTCAAAATCTGTCTTTTCCATCATAAAATTTAGGTCTTCTAATTCATAAAATAGCTTTGATTTCACCCAAATTAGATTTAAAACTATTTTGAACTATTTGGTCAAAGTTTTGGCCAACTGACAGCCAAAATCTCTTTATCAGAGGGGTTTTAACTGTTCTTGAAGTTTTCATAGTTTTTAGGGCCTCTGAGAACCCCAAAAAGTTCAAATTTTTCATTTAAAAATCTCTCCTATGAGTTACCCAAATTTTCCAAAAATTATGAAATTGTCCCACGTTCTTTCACAAAGTTTTCCTAGGTTTCTGACTCGGTTTTTCGGGTAAGCCAGGCCTCACATCCTCATTTTTAAGGGTCTAGATTGTTATTCAAATTTCATTTGGCTTCAAATCTTTCTATTTAGGAGACCTCCTTTAGTAATTCCTTAGTTTCAGGCATTTTAGCATAATCGGGTATTACATATTTGCTGAAGTTATGCATTTATGCTTAAATGGAGAATTTGGGCCTTTGTCAGTTTATTTCGCTGCTAAAAGGGCTAGGAATAAGAAAATTTTATGTTGTAACTATGATATAATGTAGAATATGTGCTATTTTGTTATGGTATGTTGAAAAATTTTGTATTCATTCCAAGTATGTTTTATATTAAAGTTATGCTCTTGAGATCATAAATGATTTAGGTAGTTGAACATGTTGATGTGCCTCATAAATATGGTGTCATGTTAAATTAAGCTTTTAACATGTTAGTTGTACAAAATATTTTATTAGCCAAGGTGGGAAACTCTCTTGAATTTGGTTTGATTCATTTAACTAGTAAATATAGAGAATTGCTTGACTTAAGTTTAGTTAGGATGAATGATATCTTAACTTCTACCAAATTAGACGAATGATTTCCTAGCTTAAGTTTGACATACCTAATTAGTCAAGATGCTTGGCTTCAGTTTGATGTGCATGAACAATCACTATCTTCAAATATGATGTACTAGCATGAATGTTCTTCATGTTTAAATGTAATAATTTGTTAAGGCAAGGTTTTGAATGAAGAAAATGTTGAAGGCATATTATATTCACAAAGTGTATTTTCATTTAGAATTTATTATATATGTATTTTTTATGAGTTTCTGTCATCATTTTTGCAATTAGACATGTTCCTTTATGACTCACCTATTTCATTTCTAGTTTATGATTAGTTTTAAGTTAACTTACCCTAAACCTTAGACTTGCCACTGTCTTTGTAACATCTATAAAATTATGCCTTTAATTAAATTAATATATGATAAATTAAATAATAGAAATTATTTAGTTAATAATTACAAGAGATCATTTGTATTTTTTGTGTTTTAAGTACAAGGAAAATTTAGAAATATAACATAAATTTGTGTGACTAATTAGGGATTTAATAGTAATTATTTATAAATAATAGGTAAGTACATAATAAATACATAGAAAAGGAACTTTAATAAAGTCTTGTGAACTTTTAGAATCTTGAAAATATAAGAAAATTATTTGGGAGATAAAAATTATTTAAGTAAAATTTAGAGGTTGAGACATAATTATTAAAAGTTTAAGGTTTGAAGTATAATTTTAATTGGGATTAAAGTATAATTTTGGTATGGGTCAAAATATGATTTTTTCCCAAAATCCAAAAGATGAAATTAGAAAAAGATCTTTATATAAAAATGACCACGTTAACAATCAGAATATCTTTCATAACAAGAATTCCCCACTAATTAAGACCCAGCTTAAGATATTCTAAGCCAAAGAATCTAAGAAAGGGTCAAACACCATATCTATGAAAATTTGACTGAGTGGACCAAGAAACTATGAGAGAGAAGTCTTTAGAGGAAGCACCACTGACCTTCTTCCTCTATAAACTGAGTTCTTTAACCTCTCTTCCTTTAAAAGAGAAACACACATACCACAGATAAAGAGAAAGAGAGAATGGGGAGACAAGAGATAGAGACAAAGAGAGGTTTTAACTGAAACAATAAAACTAACTTAATAACACACAACAAAAAGGTTGCCATATATCCACAGTCACTTTTAGTGACAAACAAAAAAATTGTAAGTAAAAATAAGCTATACTTACAAAAAATCTAAATAGTTATAGGTATAGATAAAATTACTTTTATCTATGACTAGAAAGTGTGGGTAAAAGTTTGAATTAAAAATTATTCCACTTTACCCATAACCATTTAGTGTGAGAAAAAACCTAGGCTTAAAATTTCTCTCCTTACCTATCTACAATATTCCCTTTAGATGGCGCTGAAAATTTCACATCCATCTCAAAATTTCCCTCTTCCACTAATTTTACATTCCCTTACTCTTTGGTTTCCACTGATTGTTCACTCTTATGCCCAAAAGTTCCCTTCAATTATTAAAGATTCTTGTTCAGTTTTGGGAGTATGCCTATCAAGCAAGTGTGAAAAGGTGGAGAAGGGGCCATCAGGGCAAGTAGATGAAGAGGAGAAGGCAGAACAATAGGGGGGGTAAAGGTCAAGAGTGTGGCATTTCGACGCTGCCAATTCCCTTTGTCATTGTAACATCTAGTTTTTTGAAAACAAGAGAAAACGTGAGAAACGTAACGTATGGTTTCTCCATCAACGAACGAAATTCACCGATACAAAAAGAAGTCCCCCAAGATGATATAGCTAAGGTCTCAAAAGATTTGGAAAGCATTCTAGACTCCTAAAAATGAGAATCCTAAGTTCATAAGAAAAGAAAAATGGAGCTAGAATGAAGAAAATAATTTCTTACGAAAAAGCTTGGAAACATAATGGCATTTTCATAATTTTGAGTAAATTTTAGAATTCACACAAAAGGGCTTTTTAAATGAAATTTTTGAGTTCTCCAAGGTTCTCAAAGGCCTTGAAAACCATGGAAAGTTTCAGGACAGTTACATCCTCTCTGGTGGACATTTTTCAATGTCCGTATACACAAACTTTGACGGATTCATTCAGGAAGGTTATAGCTCCGATTTGGGTGATTCCAAAGGCACTTACTAAATTGGGATCCTAAATTTTATAATGGAAAAGACGGTTCTCAAAAAAGGAGCTAAAACGAAGGAGAAAAGAAAATGCCAAGAACAAAGGGCAAAATGAGAATTTTTGAAAAAGTATTTCTTCCTTATAAATAGGTGGTGCCTCATACTCTCCCTCATTTAGTTTCATATTGTTCTGCCCAAAATGAGAGGAAAAACCCTAGGAGAGTGGCGCACCAAGGGAAGAAGAAGAGGAGAAGAAATTCAAGCTTTAAGGCATGGTTTCTTAGTAGTTTTTCATGTTCTTTCTCTTCCAAACCTCTTCTCCTTCATTCTCCTTTATTTCCTGTGATTATAATGAAGTATATGGATCTATTTTAAAAGAGAAACTAAGGGGAAAATTCGGATTTGAAGAGAAGAGCTCAAAGAATATAAGATTCAAGTGAGAAAATAAGGAAAAACAAGGTAATTTCTTCTTCCATGGTTGATACCTCTTGCTTCCATTCTACACCTATTTTTCCCCATATAAGAAAACATAGGAGGGCTTGGTTTTTGACCTGAACCAAGGGTGATTCTTAGGAAAAAGGGTGTGGAGATTAAGAATATGCAAAGAGAATTAACAAATAACTATGGAAATTCAAGATGTAAAGTCTAGGGTTTCATATGTTCTTCGCAAAATCTGATTTGATACCTTGACTCCTATGTCTAAATGAGAGTTTAGATAAGCTCCTAAGATCCCTAAGATGCTCCCCACATGCTTCCTCCTTCAAGAAAACCAAGCAAATTCCATGAAGGCCAAACAAGCCCTATATCTCAGCCAAGTAAGGTTAGGGTAGCTAAGGAGAGTTTTAAATTTTTCTAAGGCCATTCTTGAGTCATATATGATGAATGAATATGAGGGAAGGCCTTGGAAAAAAAATTTATAACTCATAGAAAGTGAGTCAGTGCTTTAGGTTTAATATTATGACCTAAAGAAGTAACATATTGTTAGGCTCTTTGTTTTAATTGTATGATGACTCCAAGAGGCTTAAAAGGAGTCAAGTATCATATTTGAAAGGAAAGAATAGAGCCTAGAATTTATTTGAGGGGTGTTGCTTCATTAGGTGCATTTATGGACCATAATGGGGTTTATAGAACAACCTAGTGTCTAAGCTAGTTGTGTGGCCTTAGAAATTATTTCATGAACTTAATTGGCTTCCATAAATTTTCTTTAGGCCAAGAGAAACCTTCCCCACACTTTTGTGGGTGTGTGGCCGAAGCAAGGGAGGGATTTTCAAGAGAAAAAATGTGTGATTGTGTGCAAGATAGCTCTCTCCAGCTTCTCTCATGCGTGGACGTATGCTTAGCTTATCTTATAATGTGTGTATGTGTATTTTTAAGCTATGAAGAGTATGATAGCATGATTTTATATGCCATGATTTCATGACGACATATTATGTTTTCAAATGAATGCATAATATTTGTTTGAGTTTGCTTGAGTGTAGAGATGCCAAAAACTCTTAACCATGGTGAGGATGAGCCAAGAACCCTTGAGATTAGTTGAGATATAGTAAAGAGTCTCCCAAAAGCAAAGTGGGCTCCCAAGAGTGTGGTTGAGTCCAAGAATCTCTTAAAGAATGGATAAGGGAAGTCTAAAATCCATGAGAAAAAGTGTGAGGCCAATCCAAACACTTGGTGAGCTCTTGAATGTCTTGTATGACTTGTTCACATGCTAAGCTTGCTTCTTGAATGTTCATGATTTGTATTATGTCCATGCATGCATTTTCAAGACTTGCTTTGCATATATTATGTATGATTGAATGGGAGATGAGCTATTGAGATTCTTTGAATCTCATTCCTTCCTCTCCAATGATATAATATGTTAGGTGGACCAAGTGGACATGGTAATGGGGGCCAACCATATTGAAGAAGAGAGATTGATACCAATATGCCTAACTTTTGTCTTTCTAAAACCATAATGATGCTTAATGATGTATATTATTGTTGCAAATGGTCTATGACCCTTGAGACATATGTAATTATGATATTATATGATGTAGGAATGAAAGAATGTGTAGTGTGAATGATGGAATGTAAAGTGAGTATGTTATAGCATTATAGTTTCATAAATAGCTTTATGGAAATATGCATTAGTGTAGATGAGATGACCAAAATGAGATGTATAGAGTTTGTGACCATTTGGACAGTCTACATAAGTCTTAATTATGCTTTTAGACTTGCCCAAAAGGTGCAAAACCCTAGAGAAAGCCATTTGGTTACTTTGGTACCTCATATGGAACCAAAATTGACCATAATGGAACCCTATATCACTTTTTAGCCAAATGAGCTCTTCTTACTCTTATATTTGGCATGCAATTAGATCTTTTTGAGAGTTTTTTGAGAAACTAAAGATCATAATTTTTGGAGGTCTACAAAATATTTGATGAATTTTCAAAATTGAAAATTTTTCTGATTTTGGTTTGATGTACTATTCATTTGGTCTGAAAATGAAATCTATCACACAAGACTCAAATGATATCCAATTGCCATGAAATTACATACAAAGAAACTAGACATTCACAGTGACTTATGCCCACTAGAAGCACCTCATTTGGAGGTCTAAAGGGGGAGATATAAATTTTTGAACATTCTGTCCAGTATCAGGAGTTTTGTTCGATCTAAGTTATTGTTCGATTAAATTCCAAGGTCTGGGCTACCTGAGCTGGTCTGGAAATTTTTTTTCCCTCTAGTTAACATCCACATATTTCTAGATTAGTATCATTTTTATGGATTGAATGTTTTTGGAATTAATTGGACATTTTCAAAGTTTTCAATAGAATTCTGTGACAGTTCTAGAATGCAGTTTGACCTTTGAACATTTTTGGATGTCAAACGTCCTTTGTGATGGATTTTATAGTCTAGAAATATTTTTAATATGAAGTAGACATCTGTAACTTTCTATAATGGCCATGAATGCATGATTTTGATTTTCTTAAAAATTAGTTATGATTTTCCAAATTTTGGATAGAAAAGAAGCAAAATCTGTCTGAAAATAAACCTCCATGTTTTATGCTTTGTTTTGGTTTTTTTTAGTTTTGAGCCACATTTTATGATGCAAATGGGTTGTATACATGTAATTAAATATGAGAAAGTATAGTATGAGCTCACACAGTCCACGTGACACCGAATGTCATAAAATGAGCTAGAATTTATGGTGTTACAGTCATCATCGTGGCAAGCACTTGAGAAGGAGAAGACAAAGCAATTTTTCTCTAATTCCTTATATATGCCCTTCTCAATTCAAGCATTATTAAGCAAATTTTCTTGTGAGACACTTAACTAAATATGTTAAGATAGGACAGTGGGCTAATTCTACTTATTAACTTAGGTAAAGGTGGCTCTTACTCTATATTTTACAATAAAGACACTTAGCTAAATATGTTAGGATAGGATAGTGGGCTAATTCTACTCATTAACTTAGGTAAAGGTGGCTCCTACTCTACATGTTAGGATAAAATTATCATTTTCTTAATATAAAATAACAATGAAAATTTGTTACTTTAATATCATCCTTTGGGACTCTAGTAACGTCTCTAAAATATTTTTTAAATTTTATAGCCAAATCACAAAGATCCTTAACTCTACTTTTGTTGATCCACCTACTGCATTATTGAGGGCCAATGTGTTTATGTCTTTAGAACATGGTCCTGAAAGAGTATAGAATATGAGATGGGACCAACTTCACCTAAATGCAAGTGGGGTGCTATAATACCTTAGCTCATTAGTCTTTACTCTACATTCCATAGGCTTATTCTTAGACATTCTCATGGAATTAGCATATTTAATAATAGAAATTTACATAACAAAAAGCCTAATTAATTCATTTTAGTCTTCATAGATCATGTGAGCTCATAAATATCATTTTCCATCTATAATATATTCATACAAGTTAAAAACATCACATTTTATTTCATACATCTCGAGTTTGGAACCATTCAACACAAAAACCAGAATTTGATCTCGAATTTCTTGTCCCAAATTCCTAATATAAACTTTGAAAATTTATAACTAATTCTAAAAAAAATTGAAATCTTGTATATGATAGCTTTCAGGAAAGCTCTAGATATTAACTAATGAATAAAAATAGTTCTAGACCAAGATAGAAGCATTTAGCCCACAAAAAAGGATAGAATAGTACATCATGTATGTTCTCGGATAGCTCTAAAACCTGAAACGTCAAAAATTTGGTTCTCCTTCTACAAAGCTTCAAATGAGTTAATCTTAGTGGCTATGGAAAGCTTATGATGTCTAGTTTATGCCTATAAAATTTTATGAGCATTAGACTTTGTTTAGCTCATCAGTGACACAGAGAAGCAAACTAACAATATAAATAGTAACTATACCAATTCTGCATAATTTAGCCAATTTTAAAAAATTATAATAAATTATCTAGAGTTTCAAATTAGATACTCTTTATCTTTATAAAAAGCTCTAGATGAGACCTACTTGTTGGCCAAATTTCATATAAAAACTCAACCATTTGGTTAGACTTTCGTTCAGCTCAAGAATTAGTCAAAATTGAAGTCTATAATGGGTTCAACATGCATCAAATGACCTTCCTATAATTCCTCAGCCACTTAGCCACTTCCAAAAGTACAAATATAGCCTAGGGAAGCATGCCAAGTGATTTAAATCATCATGGAGCTCAATCTCACCATATGCATTCATACACATGACTATAACGGTGCCAGGATGTCAATCTCCAACAAAGGCATTTATTTAGCTTTAAGATTCATATACATATCATAATTACATACATTTAAACTTGTTCAAGTGGCTACATCTCATGTACATCATGTCTTTACAAACTTTGACATCAAATTACATTTAAAGCTATGTTATTGTCAAAGTATAGCTAATCATACTCCTTGGCTCCTATTTTTGCTTCCTTGAGCTTCACTTAGACATAGTTAGATGAAAAATGAGAAAGAGTGAGATTCAAAGAATCCCAATTGTAACACCATAAATTCTAGCTCATACTATACATTCTCATATTTAATTACATCATTACAATTCATTTGCTCTCATATTTAATTACATTATTACAACTCATTTGCATCACAAAATCATGCCTACAACTCATGGAAACCGAAATGGAGTATGGAATGTGGAGGACTATTCTTGGCCAGCCTTGCCCTCTTTTCTAATCAAACTTTGAAAAATCATAACTAATTTTAAAAAAATCAAAATCATGCAATCTTGGTCATTCTGGAACTCTATGGATGTCTAATTCACACTAAAAATACACCCAAATTATAACATCTATCACAGAAGATGTTTGACATCCAAAATGGTCCAGAGGTCAAACTAAATTTTGGAACTGTCATAGAATTCTACAAAAA
Source organism: Erythrophleum fordii (assembly GCA_032878935.1). Taxonomy (NCBI): domain Eukaryota; kingdom Viridiplantae; phylum Streptophyta; class Magnoliopsida; order Fabales; family Fabaceae; genus Erythrophleum; species Erythrophleum fordii. The sequence continues at coordinate 19,805,592 of JAVQMF010000054.1, read as the reverse complement.
ACTTTGAAAATGTCCAATTAATTTCAAAAAAATCTAAACCATGCAAATGATACTAATATGGAAATCTATGGATATTAGCTAGAGAGGAAAAATATTTCTAGACTAGGTCATCAAGCCTAAACCTCAGAATTCAATGGAATAGTGCCTCTAGTTGGGCAAAATTTCTAATACTGGACAGAATGTTCAAAAATTCATATCTCAATTTCTAAACCTCCAAATGAGGTGCTTCTAGTTGGAATGAGTCACTGTGATTGTCTAGTTTCTCTGTATAAAATTTCATGACAATTGAACATCATTTAAGCCTTGTGTGATAGAATTTAATTTCAGACCAAATGAATAGTGTAGCATACCAGAATCATAAATTTTTCCAATTTTGAAAAATTCTCAAATATTCTATAGACCTTTGAAAATTATGATCTTTAACATCCCAAAAAGATCTCAATGAAACCTAATTGCATGCCAAATCTCAGATCAAGACTAACTCATTTAGCTAAAAAGTGATATAGGGTTCCATTATGGTCAAATTTGACTCTATATGGGATACCAAAGTTACCAAATAGATTTCCCTTGGTCTTAGCACCTTTTGGGCAAGTCTAAAAGTACATTTAAGACTTGTGTGAGCTGTCCAAATGGTCCTAAACCTCATACATCTCATTTTGGCCATTCAACCCACACTTATGCACATTTACATCAAACTTCCAAATTGCATGCTTGGGCATTACATACTCAAATTATATTCCAGAATTCATACATCATATCCATATATTTAAACATCATATAATATCATATTTATATATGTTTCAAGGGTCATAGACCATTTACAACATCATATACATCATGAAACATCATTATGATTCCAAAAAGTATAAAACTATGCATATGGTTGTCAATCTTCCTTCTTCAATGTTGTTGGCTCCCATTGCCATAGCTACTTGGTCCACTTAGCATATTAGATCATTGGAGAGGAGGGGATGAGATTCAAAGAATCTCAATAACTCATCTCCCATTCAATCATACATAATACATGCAAAGCAAGCCTTAAAAATGTATGCATGGACATAATACAAATCATGAATATTCAAGAAGCAAGCTTGGCATATGAACACATCATACAAAACATTCAAGAGCTCACCAAGTGTTTGAATTGGCCTCACACTTCTCTTTATGGATTTTGGACTTGCCTCACCCATTCTTTAAGAGCTTTGGACTCAACCATACTCTTGGGAGCCCACTTTGCTTTTGGGAGACTCTTTACTTTGTCTTAACCAAGCTCAAAGGTTGTTGGCTCATCCTCACCATGGTGAAGAGTTCTTGGCCTCTCCACACTCAAGCAAACTCAACAAACATCATACATTCATTTGAAAACATAACATGACATCATAAAATCATAACATAATAACATATAAAATCATGCTAGCATACTTTTCATGAAAATAGACATACACACATTCTAAGATAAGCTAAACACATATCCATGCATGAGAGAAGGTGAAGAGAGCTACCTTACACACAATTACACACTTTTTTCTTAGATTTCAAGCCTCCTCTTTCAGCCACACACCCACAAATTTGTGGAGATGGTTTCTCTTGGCTTAGACACAATTTATAGAAGCCAATTAGGTCCATGAAACATATTCTGAGGCCACATAACTTGGTTAAACACTAGATTGCTCTATAACCCCCATTATGATCCATAAATGCACCTAATGAAGCAACACCCCTCAAATGATTTCTAGGCCTCATTTTTTCCTTTCAAATATGATTCTTGACTCTTTTTAAGTCTCTTGGAGCCATCACACCATTATAACAAAGGGCCTAACATCATGTTGCTTCTTTAGGTCATAATATGGAACCTAAACCACCAACTCACTTTCTATGAGTTCCAAATTTTTTCCAAGGCCTCCCCTCATATTTATTCATCATATATGACTCAAGAATGGCCTTAAAAAAAATTTAAAACTCTCTCTAGCTACCCCAACCTTGCTTGGTCGAGACTATGCCCTTTTTTGGCCTCCTTGAAATTCTCATTGTTTTCTTGAAGGAGGAAGCATGTGGGGAGCATCTTAGGGATCTTAAGAGCTCATTTAAACTCTTAATTAGGCCTAGGAATTATCATATGAAATTAGATTTTGAAAAGTACACACAAAATCCTAGAATTTGTATATTGAAATCTAATGGTTTTTTGATAATTCCCTTTGCATATTCTTAATCTCCACACCTTTTTCCTTAGATTCATGCTTGGTTCTGCCTAAAAATCATCTTCTCCTAGGGTTTTCTCAAGTGGGGCAAAATGGTGGAGAAGGGAACCAAAGATGACAACCATAGGAAGAGAAATTACCTTGTTTTCTTACTTTTTCTCACTTGAATCTTGCGTTCTTCGAGCTTCTTTCTTTAAATCCAAATTTTTTCCTCAATTTCTCCTTTAAAATAGATTTGTAAACTTCATTTTAATCATAGGAAACAAAGGAGAATGGAGGAGAAGAGGTTTGGAAGAGAAAGAGCATGAAAATCCATACCTTTCTACCTTGAATTTCTCCTCTTGTGCGCCTCATCCCCTAAGGTTTTCCTCTGGTTTTGGGAAGAACATGGTCATGCATAATGAAGGGAGAAGAAGGGTGCATCATATATGTAGGTGGGAGGAGGTTACACTTTTTAAAAATTTCTATTTTTCCCTTCATTTTTGGCATTTTCGTTTCTTCTTTGTTTTAGCTCCTTTTTTAGAACTGTCCTTTCCATTATGAAATTTAGGTTCCCAATTTAGTAAAATGCCTTTGGAATCACTCAAATTAGAGCTAAAACCTTCCCAAATGGATCTATCAAAGTTTGAGTGCATCGACATTGGAAAATGTCCATCGGAAGGGATTTAACTATCCCGGGACTTTTCATAGTTTTCAGGGCCTTTGAGAACCCTGGAGAACTCAAAATTTTCATTTAAAAAGTCATCCTATGTAAATTCTAACATTTGCTCAAAATTATGAAAATGTCATTACGTTTCGAAAGCTTTTCGTAAGAAATTGTTTCTTCATTCTATCTCCATTTTTCTTTCTGTCTAAGCTTAGAATTCTCATTTTTAGGAGTCTAGAATGCTTCCCAATTTTTTTAGGATCTTAACTACATCATTTCGAGAGACTTCCTTTTGTATCTGGTGAGTTTCGTTCGTTAACAAAGAAACTGTACATTACGTTTCTTATGTTTTCTTTCATTTTCAAAGAACCAGATATTAAATTTACATATACAAAGCCACCAAGGTATTATCCCTTCCTTCCCGGTTCGTGAGTCTTTGACCCTGCCTTTCTAGTTAGTTGGGGTTTGTCCTTTCCTGCTTAACTCATGGGAAAAGTGCGCCTTGGTGGAGAGGGATTCTCCCCCACTTATATGGGCTAGCCACAGACCCCTTCTAATCGATGTGGGACTTTACAATCCATTCCCTTTTAGGCCAACCCATCCTCGGATTGCACATGGGCCAAAATTACTCTGATACCAACATATACAGAGCCACTAAGGTATTATCCCTTTCTTCCCGATTCATAGGTCTTTGACCCTGCCTTCCCGATTCATTGGGGTTTGTCATTTCTCGCTTAACTCACGGGAAAAGTGCACCTTGGTGGGTAGGGATTCTCCCCCACTTATATAGGCTAGCCACAGGCCCCTTCCAGCCGATGTGGGACTTTACACCAATAGCTCTTTATGCTTTCAAACATACATAATGGATGCATATACATGTCAAAGAATGCATGCATGTCATTTAAGCTACTAATGAACATACATAAAGCATTTTCCTTATCATAAGAACTCATACATGTCATACATAGGCTCTTAAGGGCATTGATCTAACCTTACCCATTTTCAAGGGACTTTTAACTTAGTTTCACTCTTCTTGAGATTTTGACTTTATCTCACCTATTCCTAAGGTGTGACGACCCTAAATTCTAATATCGGTGATTATAGCTAAATACACAATTAATAAATAATGATCAAGGTTTTGAGTCATTACAATTAATTACATTAAGAAAATATAGGGGAAATTTAAACCTTGATACTACTAGGATCATCAACTAACAACCATAACGGGAACATGTATAAAAGGATTTGTACCATCATTTAAGGTCTAGGATTCATTCATTAATCAATTTCAACCCACAAAAACATCCCACCAATGTACTCATGCTATTCCCTAACATTAGCCTTACTGAAATTAGGGTTTCTAGGTCAAATATAGGAGTCTAGGGACCGCGCCGCGACCTGGAACCTTCCCGCCGCGGCTAAGTTAGGTTCGGGAGCTCGAAAACTAAGTTTTTAAACTTGCGCCGCGGCCCAGACCTTTTGCGCCGCGGCCAAGTTGCTCTCGGGAAATTTCCTGAGGGGAGTTGGATCTGCGCCGCGGCCAATCTATGTGGCGCCACGGCGAGTTTTGCTACTGTAATCTCCCTAATTAATTTCCTCGACTCGCGCTGCGGCGAAGTTACATTCTGTCACCCTCCTGGGTGATTTTTTTCGCTCTGCACCGCGGCGAGAGCTATCAAGCCACGGCATCCCTTGCCACTGTCACTCCCTAGGCTGCGGTGAAGCCTTCCTGGCCGCGGCGTGACTCCCTTCTGTAGCTATTTTCCTTATATTTTGCCCCCTACACTCCATTTCTCTTCTTAGGGACACTCTAAGGTCACTTTCCCTCATTTTATATGGCTCTAATGGCATTTATCTACCTTATTTACTTAGCTATGCTTCCATTACCAACTCAAAACTTATATGCCCATTTCTTTCCTCTAATTACCTTCTATCAACAAGTTTATAAAGTAACAATAACAGATTATACATGAACTACCAACAGCTATCCTTAAATACTCAATCAATGGGGGTTCCATACAATAGGGGTTCATATCAATATCTCAATGGTTACATTTCCATTAATAGCCATATTGTAGGTCCACATAATTTATAGCAGATATCATGACTCCATACAGCAATTATCAAATTAAGATGAGGTCTAACCCCTCAATACATACATCCTCAGAAACCAAAATATGAACGCCTACACTTGGCAATACAGATACATGATGATGCTATACAAGACTAAACAAAATTTAGCATCTACCCTATTACACTCAGACCAAGTGTAGCCTCCCCACACTAGGCCTCAGCTCATGGATGTTCATCCACTTGCTTGCCTTTATCCTTACCCGAGGAACCTTCACCTGAAATTGTAATCCCATAAAACGGGGTGAGATACACATCTCAGTAACCAAGGCAATTCCATCATATAATCTAGTTTAATCAATATATATGCATGAATCAAAATCCATATCAGAATTATATTAGTCATTTCAGCAAATGTAACAATTAGGCTATCATGATTACTATCCCATACTAGCAATCATATTTTAACATGTTAAAGGCCATTAACACCGGGAGAGGCCCGTCCACGGCACCTACTCCCCATTGAGCACAACCAGGGCTCAGTGCATCTGGGGTTTGATAACCCGGTGCTCGATCGTAGCACATGCACGGGTGGCAACCGCACCACAGCTCCACCATGGACTCACAAGGTCTAATTATCATACAATAGATAGCCAACCAATTCATTCAGCATTTCAAATCATTCATGTACAGCAAATACGAAATTAAACAAATACATGCATGGAATTAATATAAACCCCAGTTACCTCACTTGTAGACAAATTTGTAATAGCCACCAATGGTATAAAATTCCTATAACCATAGCATCAGAAAATTACCACTCTAATTCATCATTAATAGTAGCAATAAGTACCCAAGGAATTTAAATGCTAATATCTACCTAAATAGCACTTACCCAGTCACTACAAGTCTCAAATTCGGATTCAAGTATCTCCCACCAAAAATCTCAATGTTTCACCTAAAATCCTAAGCAAATTCGTACAAAATTAATACCCATATTATAAATCAGCTTTGGGGGTCTCAAATTAGCAAGGATAACATCAAAATAGAGGGTTTAAACTCACCTAATGTCAGCCCTAGCCTCAACCTACGAATTTCATCAAGAAAACCCCAAATAACCACATTTCAGATTTTGGGTAAGGTGAAAATCCTCCAAATGAAAAACTAATTAAACCAAATTAAAGAGAAAGATGAGGGGATTAAGTTGTATAACTATTACCTTCGCTGAATCTTGCTCTAAGTGTGTGAAAATGAAGGATTCTTGCCCCCAACCCTAGCCTCCTTCTCCACCTCCGAATTTTGCTTCTTGTGTTTCAGCAAATGGGAGATTGGCTGAAGCATTAGGGTTTTAGGTGGGTTTAAGTTAGGTCAAGGGATGGGTCATGGGCTGCTCCAAGGTCTAGATCCAATTAGGTTTCAGATTTTAACTTGTTGGGCCAGTTTTGAAGTATTGGGCTGCAGAATTCTATTAGGCCAGTTTTATACATTGGGTTGCTGAAGTTTAATTGGGTTTGGGCTAAGTTTGAAGGGTTCAAGGGTTTGGGTCTACACCTAATTCATTGGGCCTCCATTAGCCTCTTATCATGGTTCATTAATTTGGGCCTAGATGCAATTTCTATCCTAATTAATTCTCAAACCCAGGTTAATAATTTATCTCTCTAAAAATCCCCATTCACTTAACTTGCCCAATCATCATATATTAATTATTCCTAATAAATCTTAATCCATGATTAACACCTTACTTAATTTCGGGGTGTTACATTACTTTTGACTCACTCTCACCCATGCTAAGGGACTTTGGCATAACCATACCCATTCAAGCCATATTACATACATGAATTCATTTCAAGAAATATAATGATACCATACATGTAAACAATGGCTAGAAACATTTCTCATAGTTTAAACATACACACAAGCACACAATGACAAGTAAACATCCAACCAATATATGAGAAAAAGGTTAGAGAGTTACCTTGAAGTAAGAACACAACACTTTTCTCTTTAATACCTCTTTCCTTTTTCGGCCAAGCATATGCAATTAGGTGGTACTTGATTCTCTTAGCCTAGACACATCAAATAGGACATAATTATATCATTAAAGCAAGCTCTAGTTTTATACAGACTTTATGTAAGGCTATTTTGTTCTATGACTTCATTATGGTTCCATACAAAACACAATGAAGCAACTCTTGGAATTCATGATCTTAGCTCCATTTTCTTCTTTAATATAAGTCTCTTGACTCCATTTAGACTCCTTGGAGTCATCACAATTTCATTTTAAGGAGCCTAAACCTTAGTTGCTTCATTATGTCTTAAAATGGAGCCTACACCTTCATCTCATAAACTATGCTTTCTAAATTCATTCCAATGCTTCCTTTGATGTTTACTAATCATATTTAGTCTCTTTCTAGCCTTAGAATGAATTAAAACTCTCCCTAGGTACATGGACATGGTTTGACCAAGACCTATGTAAGCTTGTGCATCCATAGACTTTGCTTATTTTTCTTAAGGGAAATGGCACTTGTAAGACTTCCTAGGTGTCTTAGAAACTCATATATACTCTTAGATAATCAAAATTATTATTAAAAAATCCCTTATATATCAAGGTGCAACAAAATCCCTAACTTTGCTAACTTAAATTCTAATGCCTTTCTTTTGAATTTCATTGCATAATCTTGTTTCTCATACTCTAAAACCTATGTTTCCTCATTGCTAAGACCAAAAATCATCCCCTCTTGATTAGGCTCAAGGCTAGCCAAACCTCCCTCCATAAAGAACAACAAGAAGGTGCAAGGAGAAGCCATGATTCTTATCTTGTTTCAAAGCTTTTTCAAAGTGCTTTTCTATGCTTCAAGCTTCTCCTTCAAATTCTGATTTCTCTCCTTTAGACCAACCATAAACCAATTCCAAATTATCCATTAAGCCCATAGGAAAAGAAAGGAGAAGGAGGAGAACAAGTTTGGTGAAGAAAGAAGCATGAAAAACTAGAAATTTTTTTACCCTTTTGCTAATTTTCCCTTCCTCCTTTGCTCCCTTCTTGGATGCCTCTTCAAGCTGGTCTCTCTTTTGGTTTTAAGCAGAACCTATGTTGGTTAATGTTAGGATAATAGAAGATTTATTTCTTTAATTATGTAGATATTGTAATCTGTACCATAATCATAGGGATAGGATATGATTAGCCATAATTATAGGGATAAGATATGATTACATAGTCATTAATGTGAGAGCTCTTTCTCTCTTGTGTATATATGTTCCAATCCTCTGAATGAAAGTGTGTGAGATTCAATTCATATTTCTCTATATTCCTCTATAGTTAAAATGAGGAGGAAAAGAGGACGTGGAATATAAGGCAAGGTTTCTTAAAAATTTCATTCTTGTCCTCTTTTTTTGGCCATTTCCTTTTGGGCTCCTTTCAACTCCTTTCGAGAACTATGTTTTTCATCATAAAATTTATATTCTTTAACTTATAAAATGCCTTTAGTTTCACCTAATTTGGATTTAAAACCTTTTCACACGAAGAGGTCAAAGTTTGGGTCAACAAACGCTCTAAAATATACACCGAAGGGGTTTAAACCATTCTAGAGGTTTCTATAGTTTTTAGAGCCTTTGAGAATCTAGAGAAACTTAATTTTTTTATTTAAAGATCACTCCTTTCAATTTCCTAAAAAATGCTTAAAATTACAAAAATGCTATTACGTTCCTATCAATTTTTGTTTAACTATTCTAGCTCTGTTTTCTGGGCACCTTGGACCTTATATTTTAATTATTTAAGATCTAGATTCTTGCTCTAACTGTAGTTGGCCTCAAATATTTCTATTTAGGGGACTTTTTTTTATAACCGATTCATTTCTGTCATGAAAACTAGACATTACAGGTGGCGTTAAGCTATGCCCATAACCATAGGCCATTCATAGCCATAGAAAGGGATGACAGAAGACTTTTTGCCTTTGATTTAACAAGTAGACCAATTCAATTATTAATAAATATTTTAGGATTTACTTCTATCTTTGTTGGCTGGATGGAAGGTTAACTTGGTTGTAAAATAATTTTGTAAATAATGGTGCAACCAAGATCGTCTCCCACAGAAATGGATTCCAATTACTAGAATAAGTTTTCTAAATGTCAAATGCAACTTAAAAACTAAAAATTCTAGAAATTAATTGGGGGTTTAAGTTTCTAAAAAAAAAATTCAAGAAGTAAAATAAACTTAATAACTAGAATCAAAAGAAATGATAACAATCAAGCAAATGCATATAGCTAGCCTTGAGTAATTTCTTTGAAGTTTGATTCTCATTATCCAAATTAGATTTCACTAAGAGTCGGACCTAATTTTCTCTAGTATATTCCTAATCAATTTCCTCAAGTGACCACTTAAGATGCAAGAAATTAGCAAATTCATACCTCTTGAAACCTTAATATTACACTAACCTACTAATCCTTGAATTAAGCTCTTTGAATACTCTAAAATAGAGATAAAATGCATTTTTTAGCTCTTACATTTTCATCCTAAGTGTCTAATTAACCAATTAAACATCACAATTCCTCAAATTAACAATAAAGCATCAAATTCCAACAAGATTATACAATCACTATTGCATTAATCAAGCTAAAAATTTAGAGATAAAGGGAACAAAATGTGCAGCCACTAAATAGAATAATTAATCTCCAATTCATTCTCCAAAGTTTTAATCCAATAATCAGATAATTCCAAATATCTAATCCAAACTTTTAGCTACAATTCTCAAGCAATTACAAGCTAAACCTAGACTTACTGTGACGACCCTAATTTCTTATCATCATAATTAAGGTTAAACACACGATTAATCATCATAGGTTATGAAAATGTGGAGAAATTTAAACCTTAAGGTGATTAGAGTCATCAATCATATGATTTCATACACTAGGTTCATAAGGGAATTAAACATCCATTTATAAGCCTTGGATTCTATTACTCATTAATTATAACTCATCCTAATGACTCTAGATCATCCCTTGTGATTAACATATGGAAAACCAAGGTTTTCTAGTTAATATAAGTGTTTCAGCATGTTCGCCGTGGCCTAATTACTCTTAGCCGCGGCCAATTCCTTTCTGTTTTACCCCTTTCTTCATTATCACCACGGCGAGTTGGACCTTCGCCGCGGCCAACCTACATAGCGCCGCGGCGAAAAAGCCTCCTGGAACTTCCTCGCTCGCCTCTCGATATTGGCCGCGGCCAATTCCTCATTCCGCCGTGGCCAATTCCTCTCTGAAATGTCGGGGACATTTTCTTAAAAGTTTGCCGCGGCCAATTCCTTAATTCGCTGCGGCTAATTTCTCTTTGGACGACTCCCAGTTTGACCTCTCATATTTCGCCACAGCCAATTTACATTTCGTCACGGCGAATTCCTCTCTAGCACTCTCCCTAGGCAACTTCGCCTCTATTAGCCACAGCCAACTCTATTTTAGTCGCGGCGAAGTGCCTTCTGGTCCTACACTCCGAAAATCTGGACTCATACTCTCCTTTCTCCCTCCAATCTCACCCTAGGGCTCCTCTACCTTAATTGTGGGGCTCAAATAGCCTTCATTAGCCTAATTCATCCGGCTAATCTCTCCTCTCTAATTCAAGATTCAAGGGTCAATTTCTTTTCTCTAATTACCCTATATCAGTAAGTCCAGAGAATAATAACAACACAAATCATGCATCATTGACATTTAACATTAGATACACTTTCCATTAGAGGTTCCATACATCAGTGATTCATATCGATATCTCAAGGTTACATTACCAAATGGTAAGTCATATCATAGGTTTAATAAGGTTTACAACAGATATCATAAACTCATACATCAATTACCAATTTAAAGTAAGGCCTACTCCTCAATAGGTACACATCATATTATCAAAATACAGACTCCTACACTTGGCAATACAGATACATGATGATGCTATACAAGACTTAACAAAATTAGCATCTACTCTATTACACTCAGACCAAGTGTAACTCCCCACACTAGGCCTCAGCTCATGGATGTTCATCGACTTGCTTGCCCTTATCCTTACCCGAGAAACCTTCACCTGAAATTGTAATCCCATAAAACGGGGTGAGATAATAATTTCAGTAACCAAGGCAATTCCATCATATAATCCAATTTAATTAACATATATGCATGAATCAAAATCATATCAATCATCTCAGCAAATGAAACAATTAGGCTTTCATGATTACTATCCCATACTAGCAATCATATATTAACATGTTAAAGGCCATTAACACCAGGAGAGGCCCGTCCACGGCACCTACTCCCCATTGAGCACAACCAGGGCTCAGTGCATCTGGGGTTTAATCATAACCCAGTGCCCGATCGAAGCATCGGGTGGCAGCAGCACCATAGCTCCACCATGGACTCACAAGGTCTAATCATCATACAATAGATAGCCAACCAATTCATTCAACATTTCAAATCATTCATATACAGCAAGTATGAAATTTAAACCGACATATGCATGGAATTAATGTAAACCCCGGTTACCTCACTTGTGGACAACTTGCAACAGCCACCAATGGTACAGAGTCTCCCTATAACCATAGCATCAGATAATTACTACTCTAATTCATCATTAACAGTTACAACAAGTACCCAAGAAATTTAAATGCTATTAACTACCTTAAGAATACTTACCCAGTCACCACAAACCCTAAATTCAGATTAAAGTGTCCTCTACTAGAAATCTCAATATTCCACCCAAAATCCTAAGCAAATTCGTACAAAATTAATACCCATAATATAAATCAGCTATGGGGGTCTCAAACCAACAAAGAAAGCATCAAAATGGGGGGTTTAAACTCACCTAATACCAGCCTTAACCTCAACCTACGAATTTCACCAAGAAAATCCCCAAACACCCATATTTCAGATTTTGGGTATGATGAAAATACTCCAAATGAAAAACTAATTGGACCAAATTAAAGAGAAAGATCAGGGGATTAAGTTGTATAACTATTACCTTGGCTAAATCTTGCTCCAAATGTAAGAAAAGGTGGAATTATGCCAAGAACCCTAGCCTCTCCTCCTCACCTCTGAATTTTCCTTATGTTTTGTGTTTTGCAGAATGGGGGGTGGCTGGTCAGTTTTTAGGGTTTTAGTGGGGTTAAGTTGGGTCAAATATATGGGTCATGGGTTGCTCCAAGGTCTAACTCCTAATGGGCTTCAGACTTTAGCTTGTTGGGCCAGTTTTTAAGTGTTGGGCTGTAGAATTTTATTGGGCCAGTTCTTATGCATTGGGTTGCTGAAATTTAATTAGGTTTGGGCCAAGTTTGAAGGGTTCAAGGATTTGGGTCTGCACAAGGGTAATTGGGTCACCATTAGCCTCTTATCATGATCTATTAATTTGGGCCTAGATGAAATTTCTATCCCAAATAAATTCTCAAACCCATATTAATGATTTATATCTCTAAAATTCCTATCCACTAACTTGCCCAATTATCCTCTATTAATTATTCTTAATTACTCTAAATCTATTATTAACACCTTAATTAATTTTTGGGGTGTTACACTTACAAAACCAGAATATTGCGACATTAAATGGTGAATAAAGGGAAAGAAAATTAGCCAATTCTTAAAGTATATGTCTTGGATTCAAATCTTCACTCCAAAGTCCTCATCCTAAGTTAGCTACATTGAAAAATCAAGTTTCCATTGAGGAGGGTTGAATGAGGAATTGAAGAGGATAAGCCACAACCATGAGAGCTTGTAAAAGGGTGGATGAATCAATTACTTTTGATGTGATGTGTGTACTCCCCTCCAGAACCCAAGGTCTCTCTATTAATCCTGTATATCGTCCCTACGTCCTTGAGAAAGCCCCTAATACCAGAGATTCCTCCTCCTGCCTTCTGGTCTCTCTTCTTTCCAAAAGCCCATAAACCTATGGCTTCACACCTCTATAACTTAGAGTCTCTTTTTTTTTTTTATCACGTGTTGTGTGCCTCTCTCTTGGACATCCAAACCCAAGCCATCTCCTCATCCACATGAATCCCTCTTCCTCCCTCCATCACATGATTGTATGTGTAAATGCAACTTGGAGAATGCCATGGCAAGTGAATGACATGGAGTGTGTGATTAATGCATCCTCTATGTGAGAGAGAGACCCATTGAGTGCTACATGTTGCATCCATGTGTGCCTTTTGTGTATTCATGTACTAATGCATCTACGTGAGAGAATGGAGTGAATCTTGTGCTTATGTATATGTTGCATCCATATATGCTTTGTGAGAATGTGAATACATGCTCGTGTGTGATTCGTGAGAATGAAGCCAATGTGTAAATGGATCAGAGTGAGTTGTTTTTGCATGTTATCAAAAACCATGTGCATGTCAACTGTGTGACTTGGACATGTGTGATAGTTGTGTCAATGTAAAGGAGTGGCATATGTGTGATTTAGTGAGCATGTGTGAGTGCTTAAATGTGTAATGTGACTTATGTATACTGTCCACATGCTGCTATTCTGCCTTCCAAACTTGTGAGTGTATACATGTATTTTTCTCTTCCCCTCCACGTCCTATCCAAGTATGTGTGTCCATAAAATCTCATGGCTTTACTTCCTTCTCCAATTATGCTCTGCACATGCTTCTTCATATGAGGGAGCGTGATTTGGTAGAAAGACCCCATGCTTCCAAGATGTATGATTCATGTGAGCTGGTTAGCATGAAAATGAATTTTGTTACGTGGGCCATGCATGTATGATTCATCCCTCTTGCATGTTTTTTATGTGCGTGTCATTTACCTTTTTTCTTCCAAAATTTTTTTATTTATTCCTTAAAATTTGATTAGAAAAAATTTACAAAAAAAATAAAACAAAATATTAAGTAGGAAGAATTCACAAAAATCATTTAAAAAGAATTTATGCATTAAAAATCCAAAATTTTGCAAATTCATTCTTAAAGTGCAAAAATGGCCAATAAAATCAAATATCGTCCAATTAAATCCATTAAGTCTTAATTCATTATTAAAATGCCTAAATTAAGGGAACATAAAATAATATTTATCACTAAGCTATCATAACAAGCTTCATATAGACTCATTCATACCATTTATTCTCAAAAGCAACCAAAACACTATCTTTACTAAATTTGTGGCAATGGTTTTAGCCCATTTTATAGTCCAAGTGCAACAATAAAGGTCAAATTTTGAATTTTTTCTCTTTTTCACTCATAGTTGTCCTAGACAAGTTTACTTTAATCCATGGGACTAGAATATGGGATCCATTTACATATGAAAGCTACATAGCTCAATTTGGTCACTTTGACATAAAAGGGTCTCAAATTTCAAAAATTCATAACTTGGATTATGTAACTCCAATTTACACAAATTAGGTGTCTATGAAACATTTATAATCTAAACTTTATGTTATAAAAGTCTAAATGAATTTATTTGGCCCCTCGAAAGTTCAAAAAATCGCGGCTGTTACTGTGTGAATAGTGACTACAAAATTTGCATAATTCTATAAATTTCAAAAATTCATAAAATATTTTAAAAATTAAAAAAAAAAACATTCTTAGCTTATTAGAAAACTCTATAAATTCTCTATCTACTTACCAATTTTCAGCCTCAAACTCAACCATTGGGCTATCAAAGGTGGAGGTGCAACTTATGGCTTATTTAGACCAAAAATTGGTTCTAAAGTAGTCCAATTAGCCTTTAATTTACACTCTCTCATTTTAAGCAAATTTCAATCATCCCAAGAATTAATTCAATAAGATTCATTGCATGAAATAAGGCTTGCATCAAAATTTTATCATTCCACACCCATATATGCAAATGTCATTCCATGGCCTCTAATATGGAAACTATGTCCAATTTACCACATAATGCAACAAATCATCATACATTCATGTTCTTAAGATGATACAAGGTTATCCATACATATTCTTGTCATACACATAGAAGTTCATCATAAATATGCATGTTTACTATCCATTTAGGTCTATCATATACATCATGTATGTATACATGTCTAACTCAAGCTTGCACATAAATATCATTATACATCATTATCAAGTATCTCAAGGTTTCTACTAATTTATTCCAAATACACAATGAATGCATATACACGTATCAAAACTTCCTATACAACATCTTTAAGCTTTAGCCTTTCCTTGAAACTTTTTGCTTGTTAGGGCACCTATAATGGTTAGTGGAAGGGAGAAAGGTTGAGATTTTTTGAAAAATCTCAGTAGTATATCTCAGTCCATATCAATGCACACAATGAATACAAATGAAGAAATGCATGTAGGGAGGCTATGTGACTCAAATAACTCAAATAAGAGAATTGGCATGAAACTTACACTCTTGTCTAGCCATGACTTAAAAACATACTAGTTAAGCTCAACTATGCTCAACTTTGGGTCAAAGAAGAGCTATTGTGCTCAATTCCCACTATAAGAGGTTAGGAGCCAAAATATATCATCATACATGGATAAAACTCATGATCAAAGCCAATTTAAATCATTATCAAATAACCAAATATACAAGCATCTTAACTCATTCAAACATCCAAATACATGCAAGATAAGGAGAGATATCTACTTTATGGAGTTAGAAGCCTTAGGCTACCACTAACTCCTAAATCCTTATCCTTTCTTTGATCTTTTATTTTATCCATTCTCGGGTTCATGTGCACCCTATAAGGAGTTGCATTAGCTCAACTTATATACATCAATCTGCAATGCAAAATAACTCATTAAGATCCATTCTAACTCTTGTCATTTGCACTTAACTCTATCATAATTCATTATGCCACTTTAGACCATTTTAAGTCCCTTAAGAGGCAACTCTTAGATTTCATTTTTTAAGCTCCAAAATCTTACTTGCTATGAGTCATATAACTCTAATGGAACTCTTTAGGGCCATCATAGACATGATTTAACTAGCTTAAGACCAAGTGGCTCTTTAGGCCCTTCATGTGCCCTAAAAATTCACTTTTCAAAACAAGGTTTCTAAATTCAATCTAATAGTTCCATTAGTGTTTATAATTTATATGTAAACCATTTATAACCTTAGAATCTATAAAAGCTCTTCCTAGCTAGCCTAGGTATCCCTTGCCTAAACCTATACTATGGTTATAGGCTAAAGGAGTTTTTGTCATTCTTTTTAGGAATTTGGCTCATATGGAGTATCCTTAGCTCTTTTCTAGTTCAAGTGTGATCTTACATAACTTGAAACATCTTTCTAGAGTCCCAAAACTTTCAAGTGCAAGACAAATGCTAGGTGTTTTAACTTGAACTCTATGACTTTTTAATTGATTCTAATTACATAATATTAATCTACACCATTCAAAACCCTTAGTTCTTTCAAGTTTTCATCAAACCAAAGTCTCTTCCTCACTCAATCTCTCTCTAGGCCAAATTATGGAAGGAGAGAAAGTCTAAGGAAATGGCAACATCATGGCTTATATCATACATCATTTGGAAGCTTATTGAATGGTGATTCTTGTGCCATTGTTGGTTACTTTAAATCTCCTCCTTTCCTCAAGAAGTCAGTCACCAAATTCATTCTTTCAAGAAGTTGAAACCACTACTAGAAGGGCTTGAAAAGTATAAAAAGTTTGCTAACTACCATAGCATGAAATTTGGCCTTTTTCCTTTCCTTATATGTCTTTCTTTCTCTTCTCTCTCTTCCCCTTCTTCATCACTCCATGGTTGCCTATTTTAGAGCTTGGAATGTCAGTTTAAGAAGATGGACTAGGTGGCGTGATTATATAATAAAGGAAGGAGAATATTTTAAAATAATTTCAAATTTCCATTTACATCCCTGCACTCTAACCCCTCCATTTAAGCTTGTTTTAGACCCTTTTTGAAAACCATATTTTCCATCATAAAATTGAGACTCTCTAGTCTATTAAAAATATTTACTTTAAAATTTTTTAGATTTAAAACAATTCTAAAAAACTTAACCAAAGTTACAGTTAACTGACATCCAAAATCATACACCATAAAAGTTTTAGCCATTCTGATAGTCCTTATAATTTTTAAGAACTTTCAAAGGCCTAATGAATTTAACTTTGGCATTTAAAACTCTTTTCTTTTAATTTCTAAAATTATACTCAAAATTATGATTTTGCTACTACTCTTTCCTTTTATCTTTCCAGACTTCTAGTCCTTAATTGTCCTGGCTACCAACCTCTCTTTTAATGTCTAAAGGTTTAGGATTCATGGGGTATGACATAAGCTATATATTAATTAATCAATTTTATTATGATAACTATATTAAGATGCATTATCTCTTTTTATCCCTCTCAACATATTGTAAGCTTTCAAAACTTCTTAATTATTTCTTAATAGTTAATATCACCCCCTCTAATATCATTTTATCTATCTTATTCTTTATTTTATGGTTCTATGTGTCATCTTTTATTGAATTTTCATTCATCTTGACTAAATATTTTACTATAGGATTTAAAATGAGATTAGATATTTAAAATTTTAGCCAATATTCTGCACTTCTATTTGAACAGTTGGTATGCTATAATATGATCTTTTCATAGTAAATTATTTAAAGTGCATTGACATGATTTAATTGTGAATCTTTATTTGATCATGCATGTTTATAGTTTTATTCAATGAATCATAGAAGGTGGATTAGTAATAGCTCTAAAGTAAGTAAGGGTTACATTCAAGGTGTGCTTAAATTTTTAGATTTCGCATTCCAAAAGTTAGCAATAAATAGGAAAATCTTGTGTCCTTGTGTTGTATGTGTCAATCTTCAATATTACCCTAGATTAAATGTTTATGAGCACCTAACTAATCCATGCCATGGGTTTCTTAAAGGGTACAAAAATGGATTTTTCATGGAGAGATATATATAACACCTATAAGTACAAATATAGAACCAACAAAGCTAAAAAATGATATGCATGGGTTACTTCATAATATTTTTGGAATGCCTGAATAAGTAGGTGGAGAAAACATGAATGACGTCAATAAAGAAAATCTAGAACAAGTGGGGGAGAAACATTGTTAACAACCATCTAAAGAAGGGAATAGCTTTGACAAATTTCATCAATTAATTAAGGAGGCTAAAAAAAAAGTGTAACACCATGTTTATTTAGCCTTTCTCCATCCAATTCCTAGTCACTTTTCCTTGGCATAGCAAGATTGGTAGAAAAATTCAATCAAAATATTGCATTATTTTGCATTACGCTATACTTAAAATTTTCATTTCTCTTTCTGTGGGCCATATGAACTCATCCATCTCATTCTCCTATTTAAATACATGTATACAACTCAAAACCATCTCAAAATGTTGCCAAACGCTCAAGGTTATGACATATATACATAAAATAATACAAGTCATTTTGGGTCCAGCTTGACAGATTTTTAGTGCCACTTTGGAAAATCATAACTAAATCCAGAAAATATCCAAATCAAGCAATCCATAGCTTTATGGAAAGATCTAGATGCTAAATTTATGCTAAAAATAATCTCAAGCCATGAAAAAATTTTTTGAACCACATTTGACAACCGAAAAGTAACATAGGTCAGACAGCCCATTGTTTCTAATATAGCTTACTGATATAAACTTGAAAAATGCATAACTAATTTCACAAGAATCTAATTTAAGAAAATTTTACCAATTTGAAAAATTATAGATGTCTAATTTATACTAAAAATAAGTTTAGACAAAAATAGGGATGTCTAGCCACTAGAAATTGATAGAATAGTACCCAAACTCATCTAATGCTACTAGTACTATCACTGAACTTTAAAAATTCATATCTCCTTACTCAGACACCCAATTAGGGTGATGTTTATGGCCATAGAAAAATTATTATATCTAGTTTATGTTTGTAAAATTTTATGAGCATTGGACACCATCTAGCCCTCAAATGACATAAGAGAATGAATTGACCATATGAATAGTATCTATACCAGAATAATAGAAATTTGGAAACTTTGAAATTTCATAATTAATTCCATAGAACTCCAAATAATTATTCTTGAGCCTTCCAAAAATATTTGGATGATTTCTATATGCATGCCAAATTTCATGAGAAAATTCATTCATTTGGTTAGATTGTGTCATAAGATTGCAAAATGGCTCTTTTATGCTTCTTAAAGGGTCACCAAAGGGTCAAATTTGCTTCCAAGGCTCTCATGGCCACTTGAGCATGTGGGAAAGTACTAAAATGGTCTATTAAACATGTCTCAATGGTGCACAAACCCAGATATCATAAACTTGCTCTTCCACCCTCAAAATCATGTAATATCATTCATATAACCCTAATTCTCATACATATACAATATATCCATACATTTACAAGTATTCATGAGCTCATACATCATATACAACATTGGATTACATCTTATGCCATTCATATTGCTACAACATGGATAATTTACACCATTTTATGTCAATCTCTTTCCTTTATGCTTAGTGGCTCTCATTCCTTGGTTCACTTGGTCTATCTAGACATGTTAGACAATAGGGAGGAAGGAATGAGATTCTAGAAATCTCAATATCTCTTCTCCCCTTCAACCATATATAAAGAATGTAAATCGAAGTCTAAAAATGCATGCATGGATATCATTGAGTATAAAATCATACATGGATCATTCCTTGCATTCAAAAAGTCATATAAAGCATACATAGGTTTGCTGAGAAGATGGTTTAGCCTCACCCACTTCTCTTGGGAGATTTTGGACATGCCTCGCCCATTTTCTTAAGGGGTTTTTTACTAAGCCTCACTCTTTAGAGACTTTTGGCTCATCTTCACTCTAGCTAAGAGACTTTTGACTTCACCACACTCAAGCAAACTAAAGCATGTTCATAAAGCATCAATCAAGTGCATAATAAAGTATCATGGTACCATGGCATATAGATACATGCTAAAATATCTTTCATGGCTTAAAACATACATACATACATTCAAAGACAAGATAAACATCCACTCATGCATGAGAGAAAGAAGAGAGAGCTACCTTAGTTACAAATGCACACTTTTCCCTTTGAAATTGCTTCCTCTCCCTTAGCCACACACTTGTAATGAGATGGGGCTTAGTTTTCTTGGCCTAAATACATTAAATAAGACACAATTACATCATAGAAGTAAGCTCTAGCATCACTCACTCACTATGGAAGCTCACTTTATTCTATAGTTGCATAATGGTGTCATATAAGACCTAATGAACCAAGTGTTAGAATTCAAGGTCTTGGCTTCATTTTCTCCTTCCATCTAAGTCTCTTGACCCCATTTAAGCCTCCTGGAGTTATCACCATTTCATTCGCAAAAGCCTAGACCTAAGTTGCTTCTTTAAACCTTGTTATGGAGCATACACTTCCATCACACAACCCAAGGCTTCTAAAATTTTTCTAAGCCATTCTTTGATGTTCTCTTATCATGTTTAGTAACTTTCTACCCTTAGAAAATTTTTAAAACTCTCTCTAGGCACAAAACCAAGCTTGGTTGAGACATATGCTAGGTCTTAGACCCAGAGCTAGCTTTGTTTTCTTGAAGGAAATGACACATGTGAAGCTTTCTAGGCATCTTAAGAACCCATATACACTCATAGACAATTAGAAATATCACTAGAAAGCTTCATACATACTGATAAGCATCAATTTTATATGTTTTAATTCTCCTAACTTGAGCATTTTAGTGAGTAATTATGGCTTAATGAGTTTTATTAGATAAGATTTCATTTTAATAGCCATTTTTATATTTTAGGAGTTAATTTGCAAAAATTTGATTTTTAATGCTCAATTTTATCTTAAATAATTTTTGTGGATTTTCCTATTGAATTGTTCTTATTATTTGTGCAGATTTTTTGGTTGGGCAATTGGAGCTTGAACAAACATGTGATTTAAAAGAAAAGAAGAAGAAGCATGTGAAGAATCAAGTGGAGAAAGAAACAAGGTTTTGATGTGAAACGAAGGAGAAGCTTAATAGGGTTGAAGGGGCTTGGAAACAAATGAAAAGAAAAGCATGCAGCACTTACATGAAAGCCACGAGAACAGAGCAAGAATAGAGAAGAAGAAGTAGAGTGTGTGTAGAAGCAGAGAAGGCATGAGTTTAGAACGATGAAGGAGTGAAGACAGCCACAGTTTGGGAGAATGAGCTGGAGATTGAAGAAGTGCAGCAGCTGAACAGAGTTAGAGAAAAAATAAACACACATGCAGAACAGCAGCAGAAACAGAGAAGAAAGCAACGTGGCTGGGGCTTGAGAAAAGAGGAAGACGAGTTGGAGAGTTGATGAGAACCATTCAAGAAGCAACGGGCAACAGCTCACAACTCGAGTCTAGCCCTCATACACCAACACTTACTCACACATGTAGCAATCCTATCAAATCACGTGGATAAAGCTGCAGAACGTGGAAGCCTGGGTTGAGACACACAACGTAGAAGTTACTTGGAAAAAGGCTCGAGTTCTGGTCTGTGAAGAAGAGCTGCTGATCAGAGAACTAGCTACAACGTGGGGAAGGAGAAAATGATCAGAAAGAGCCATGAGGAAGAAGCTGCACACTTGAGCTTGAAAAGAAGAACATTTGGGTGAGAAGCTGAACGTGAAGCAGAGCTCGAGTTCTACATGCTGGGCTCATTGAAGAAGCCACGTTCTGGTGCCTTGAGTGGGAAAGAGGAAGAACAATGCATGAAAGCAAAACGTGGAGAAAAGCAAGTGAAGAGCATGAAGAAAGAGCTGGACAGCAACGTGAAATGCGACATGCAGAAGCAACGAGGGAAGCATGAATCAGAATATGTGAAGCAAATTGTGGATTATAATAAAATAAAAGGAATGGGGCCCACACTCTCAATCACATGCAAGCTTCAGACAATTAAAATAAGAAGGGGGAGCACGTGAAAATTAAAGCTGAGCACGTGGAAAGGGTAACACATCATTCACGTCATTTTTTTACACGCCCAATTCACGACGCCTTTGACACATTCCATTCGCCCATTCATCCAGACACGCCCTTCGTCCATTCCCATCCCCTTCGTCCACAACACACATACCACGCCGCTTTTCCTCCATTTTCATCCATTAATGAAGCTCTAATTCATCCACCTTGAGGCTAGCTAGGAGGAAGCTCTTGGAGAAGCTTGAATCCATGGATACAATCAGAATTTTGGCTAAGATATCTCAATTTCCTACATTTTTTTCTTTTTCTTGTACAATCTCATTTGAGTTGTATTTGATTAGAAATTGGTGTAATTAATTAATAGCTGGTTAGGTACTGATTAGGAAGATAATTGTTGTTGTAATTGATTAATTTTAGTTCTGAATTGTTCAATTTCGTCTAATCTCCCATGTATGCCCCGAAGTTGTTCGATGAAATGCATGAGTGAGATTATGTGCCTAATTGTCTATTTGTGGATTCCTTGATGTTTAGTTGGTTAATTAAACATTTTTGGATAATGATTCAGAGGCTAGATTAATCAGTTAATCAATTAATTCAAGTGTTCATATATCTTAATAACAAGAGTTAATGAATTAGTGTGGGATTGAGTTCTCAATTCAACATTAACTTGTTAGTCTCTTGAATCTTGAATGGTTATTCAAGATCATTTGCTAATGAACACAATTAGGAACTCTTAGGTTAGAATTAATCATAATTGAATTAGGATGAGGATAGTGGATACCAAGGGACGATTCCTAAGCTAGTCACAGGCCCATTTTCAACCCATAATTCTCCAATTAGATAGAATTTAGGAAATTTAATTCAATTTAGTTTTAGGTTAGTTTTATTCAATCAAAAACCCCCCAAATCAAGTATCCTTTAGGACTTTTAACACTTAGAGAACCAAATTAAGCATTGAACTCTATTTCCAAGGGAGATGACCTAGGTTGTGCCACTTGCTATATTTTTAGTCAACCTAGTTTTATTTTGAGGGTTGTACGACAAGCCCGTCACATACTAAGGTGAAAGGAAACCCTAGGTTTTGGAAGCTTGAAAACTAATGGTTTCAAGAACCTATATACACTCATAGACAATTAGAAATATCACTAGAAAGCTTCATACATACTAAGGTGCAAAGGAAACCCTAGGTTTTGGAAGCTTGAAAACTAATGGTTGTTTTTAGAATTTCTTTGCATCTACTTGTTCCTCACCCTTAAAAACCTAGGTTTCATGCTTGGTTTGGGTCAAATTTTACTCCCTCTTGCTTGTTCTACACAAGGCCAAAAATCAATCATGGTGGAGTAAGAAGAAAGAAGCAAGGAAAACCATGAAAATACCTTGATTCCTTAGCCTTTTCAAGAATTTTCTCCCTTGCCTTCACTCCTCCTTGAAATTTTGAACTCCTCCCCTTTGAATAAGGCTCAAAATAGATCCAAAACATGCATTAAAACCATGGAAATAAAAAGGAGAAGAAGGAAAGCAAGTTCAATGAAAAAGGAAGTAAGAAATTCCTTGATTTTCCTTACCTTTTCTTAGGTTTTTCTCCTCCCTTGAAGCTCCCTCTTGTGTGCCACTTTTTGTAGAACTTCTCCCTGGTCTTGGATGGAATTTAGGTCTACCAAATGTGAGGGAGAAGTGGGGCGCCATCTATATATAGCTAGGGATTCTTAAGGAGCTTTTTTTAGATGACAATTTTGTCTTTCATTCATATCATTTTTGTTTTAGGCTCATTTCAACTCCTTTTCAAGAACCATCTTTTCTATCATAAAATTTAAGTTCTCTAACCTCTAAGTAACCTTTGGAATCACTCAAATCAAGTCTAAAACCTTCCTAAATGAAAGGGTCAAAGTTTGAGGTCACTGACGTTCTAAAACATAAACCGAAAGGATTTTAACTATTCTAGGGGTTCCTATAGTTTTCAGGGTCTCTAAGAACCCCAAGAAACTCATTTTTCCCATTTAACAATCCCTCTTATGAGTTTTCCAAAAAGTACCCAAAATTATGAAAATGTTATTACATCTTCATTAAATTTTGTTTGGTTATTTTGGCTCTATTTTCAGGGTACCTCTGACCTTAAATCCTTATTATTTGAGGTTTAGATTATCACTCTAATTTTATTAGACCTCAAATTATTCTATCTGGGAGACTTGCTTTTGTATTTGGTAAATTACGTACATTTATGGAGAAACCGGACATTACGTTTTTCACATTTACGGAGGTACCGAATATTACAAAAAGCTCTACCCAAATTGTAAAAAACACACCAAGTTATCATTTATTATACATCTTTAGCATATTAAATGTCTTCATGGGTGGAGTGATAAGTCTTTTTCTAATGTTATTAGAGTTATTAAGAGATGTATTACCAGAAGGGAATGTTTTGCCAGAGTCATACTATAATACAAAAAGATAATTTTTGGATTAAGCTTAGGGTATGAAAAAATCCATGCTTGTCCAAATGATTGTATGTTGTATTGGATGGACAAGAGCAAAGATGAAATGTGTTCAAAGTGTGGTGTCTTAAGGTGGAAAACTCATACTATTTTAGAGAATAATAAAGGTAACACATTTGAGAGAAAAAAGATACTACTAAAATCTTGTAATTGCTTCCTTTGATACCTAGGTTAAAGAGGCTTTTTATGTCCTTTAAAACTGCTTCATTCATGAGATGGCATGAAGAAGGTCACACAAAAAATGGCCTTCTAAGGCATCCAGTAGACTCTTTTGCTTTGAAGGAATTTAACTCTATGTATGCTGATTTTTCGAGTGACTCTCATAATGTTAGGCTTGGATTGGCTTCAGATGGCTTTAATCCATTTAAGACTATGAGTGTTATGCATAGTACTTAGCCTGTTATTGTAATTCTATAACTTTCCTCCTGAGATGTACATGAAACAACGTTCTTTTATGATGTCATTGCTTATTCCTCGTCTTAAAGGTCCTAGTAACAATATAGGTTTGTATCTCTAGCCACTAGTTGAAAAGTTAAAAGAATTATGGGAAACTGGGGTCAAAACCTTTGATTCTCATAAGAAAAAGTCATTTTGAATGCATGCTATAGTAATTTGGACTATTAATGATTACCTAACAAATGCAAACTTGTCTAGGTAGAGTACTAAAGGCCGGTATGTTTGTCTATGTTATGGTTTTGAAACAACTTCATATGGTTAAACCATAGCAAAAAGTTTTGTTATATATGTCATTGATGGTGGTTAGAAGCCAACCACAAGTAGAGGTATAATCATAGGTCTTTTGATGGAACCTAAAAGTTTAAGGGTCACCCTATGTAATACCCAGTTTCTCTAAAGTTGAATTGAAACTATTGAGATATAAAAAGGAAGTCTCTAGAATAAAATGTAACAAGGCCAAACAAGTTTGGAATAACAATTTAGGCATCTAAAATTTTGAATACAAGACTAAAGACGCCTTGAAACTGAAGCCAGGATAGCTAAATAAAATTATTTAAAAATGTGGTGATAATTTTGTAATTTCAAGTAACTTTTTAGAAACTTAAAGGAGGGAGTTTTAAATAGTAAAATTGAGTTTCTTAGAGTTTTCAAAGGCCTTAAAAATTATAGGAACTCTTAGAATGGTTAAAACTTTTCCAATGTGCATTTTAGATTGTTAGTTAATATAAACTTTGACCAAATGATTCAAGATGGCTCCAAAGCTCATAAAATTGAAAATAAATATTTTTAATAAACTAGATGACGTAAGTTTTTATATGGAAAAGATAGTTTTCAAAAAGAAATTAAAACAAGCAAAAACGGAGAAATTGAAGTTAAAAGGGTAAAATGAGAATTATGGAATTATTGTAAATCACCTTTTTTCCTTCCTTATTAGCTCATGCCACCTCCTCATATTCAAAACAAACCTATAGTGTTCCAAATTTTTCCTTCCAAGTTACACAAGAGAGAAGATGGAGAAAGAGAAAACAAGCCAAGAAAAGGCATGGATTTTGGCCCTTTTTCATGCTTTTTCCTTTACTAAGTTGATTCTCCTCTTTAAGTCCTCTCTCCTAATGGTTTTAGTCTTTTAAAAAGAGGGTTTCATGGCTGAATTCTTGGAAGAAAGAGAAGATTTAAGTAAACCAAACTTTGTGCCAAATTTTCTTCATGGGAAGCTTTCAAATGATATAAAGCATGATGTGAAATTGAGTTTCCTTAGCTTCTCCTTCACCCCTCTTGTTTAGCCACCATAGAGCCCAAGAAGAGTGAGGATGTTTTGGATGGTAACAAGGTAGAAGCAAGGGTTTTAGAGTGTAAAGAATTGAATTATACAATTAGAATTCATAGAGTCTGTAGAATGTAAGATATGGAAGTTAGGGTTTTCATTGCACTTAGAAAGTTTTAGAACCATTAAAAGGTATTTTGAGTCATATGAATGTATGATTACGCTCTAGAGAAGCCAAGGAATAAGAGTATGTATCAAATTCCCAAAGAAAAGCAAGCAAACTCCATATAGCTTCCTTAGAGTCTATGTCTTGGCCTAAGCATAGAAGGAGCACTAAGGAGTGCTTCTTTAAGTTCTAATAAATTTAGAGACTTAGATATGATAAATAAATAATTATGGAAGCATTGGATTGAATTTAGGAGCCTTAGAATGAAAGTTGAAATTTTAAGAGCCTAAATGAGATTAATGAAGCAAGTTAGTTCTAAACCCTTCTAACCAAGCATGCAATGATTCAAATGAGTTTCTTGAGAGTTATAAGACTTGTAGAAGTCAAGAATTTGAGGTTTAGAAAGACAAGAACCAAGGGTAGCTTCATTATATGCCTAAAACTAGTTTTATGTATTACATTGAGCTCTAATGAGATTCAAGAAAGATAATGAAGCTTAGAATGAGTCCTATGGGATTAATTAGTCTTGAAATTGTTATGTGTAGGTCCATCTAACTCAAACACTCTTAAGTGTAAGTTCCAAGAAAAGGAAAGTCAAGAGAAAAATTAAGACCAAGTAGGTTAGTGGCTATTTGAGTTCTTAAGGGCTTCAAGATAGCTTTATCTCCCTTTCTTACATACATTAGGTGCTTGGATGATTTGAATACTTATATGTGTTGTTACTTGATGTATTCATGAGATATGTTTTAGCATGAGTTTCATAATGAACTTTATGAATGAGTATGACACATTTTCAACTCCTAACTCCCCCAAGACATGGAATTGAGAGCAGTAACTCTTTCTTGGCCCCCGGGTTGAGAAGAGTTAAGCCTAGCAAGTTTATAATGATACCATGGCTAAGAAATGAAGGAGTTTTTATGTTTTATGATGCATAACATCGCATTCTTGCACCATATGCATAGCATACACTTATGGCATCCTTATATGTATTGAATTAGTTAAGATTAGCTACTAAGATTCTCCCGAATCTCCCCCCCCCAATGCTCCTACTAACCATTTTTAGGGTCATCAAGTAAGGACAAAGATGTTGAAAGAGCTTAGATGATAGATACCATGTTTTAGGATGTTGTTATGTTACCTATTCATTTATATATCAATAGTGACATGAATGATACTTGTAACATCCGGTTCTTTGAAAACCAGAGAAAACGTGAGAAACATAACGTACGGTTTCTCCATAAGTGAACGAAACTCTCCAGATACAAAAGAAAGTCCCCTGAAATGAATTAGTTAAGGTCCCAAAAAATTTGAGTAATATTCTAGACTCCTAAAAATGAGAATCCTAGCCTCAGACGGAAGGAAAAATATAGCTAGAATAAAGAAATAAATTTTGAAAAAAAAACGTACGAAACATAATGGCATTTTCGTAATTTTGAGAAAATTTTAGAATTCACATAGGAGGGCTTTTTAAATGAAATTTTTGAGTTTTCCGAGGTTCTTGGAGACCCTGAAAATCATAGGAAGCCCCAAGACAATTAAATACCCTCCGGTGGATGTTTTCTAACGTCAATGCACCCGAACTTTGATAAATTCATTCACGAAGGTTTTAGCTCTGATTTGAGTGATTCCAAAGGTATTTTACTAAATTGGAAATGTAAATGTTATAATGGAAAAGACGATTCTCAAAAAGGAGCTAAAATGAAGGAGAAACGAAAATGCAAAGAACGAATGGCAAAATTAAAATTTTTGAAAAATGCTTCCTCCTCCCCCTATATATAGGTGGCGCCCCACTTTCTCCCTCACTTAGACTCAGAATTTTCTGCCTAATTTCAGAGGAGAGAGCTAAGGTTTTGCACGCACAAGAAAGGAAAAAGAAGGAGGAGAAATCCAAGCTTAAATGTATGCTTTCATGGTAGTTTTTCATGCTTTCCTCCATCCAAACCTCCTCTCCTTCATTCTCCTTTGTTCTTTTTGATTAAAATGAAGTTTATAAATCTTATTTAAAGGAGAAATTCAAGGGAATTTTCGGATTTGAAGAGAGGAGCTTGGAGAAAGCAAGATTTAAGCAAAAACAAGCAAAGAAACTAGGTAATTTCTCTTCCTATGGTTGTTATATTGATCCTCCCTCCTTCTCCATTTCTCCTAACATGAGAAGACCCTAGGAGGACTTGATTTTTAGGCAGAACCATGGGTGAATCTAAGGAAAAAGGGTGTGGAGATTGAGAATATGCAAAGAGAATTAACAAAAAAACCATTAGATTTCAAGATGCAAATTCTAAGATTTTGCGTGCACCTTGTAAAATCTGATTTTGTATGATGATTCCTGAGCATAAATAAGAGTTTAAATGAGCTCCCAAGATCCCTAAAAGGCTCCCCATATGCTTCTTCCCTTAAGAAAATAAAGAAAGCTCCATGAATGCCAATAAGCTCCATAGTCTCGGCCAAGCAAGGAAAGGATAGCTAGGGAGAGTTTTAAATTTTTCTAAACCCATTCTTAAGTCATATATAATGAATAAAAATGAAGGGAGGTCTTGGAAAAAATTTAGAACCCATAGAAAGTGAGTTGGTACTTTAGGTTCCATATTATGACCTAAAGAAGTAACATGTAATTTGGCTCTTTTTTTTAATTGTGTGATAACTCCAAGAGGCTTAAAAGGAGTCAAGAATCATATTTGAAAGGAAAGAATGGAGCCTAGAATTTATTTGAGGGGTATTGCTTTATTAGGTGCAATTATGGATCATAATGAAGGTATAGGCCAACCTAGTGTCTAAGCAAATTGTATAGTCTTAGAATTGAGTTCATAAACCTAATTGACTTCCATAAATTGTGTCTAGGCCAAGAGAAACCATCTCTACAAGTTTTTGTGTGTGTGGCCAAAAGAGGAAGTGTTGATTCAAGAAGGAAAGTGTGTGATTCTGTACAAGGTAGCTCTCTCCACCTTCTTTCATGCATGGATATGTGTTTAGTTTGTCTTAGAATGTGTGTATGTGTATTTTCAAGCTATGAAAAGTATGCTAGCATGATTTTATATGCCATGATTTCATGATGACATATTATGCTTCTAAATGATGCTATGATGTTTGTTTGAGTTTGCTTGAGTGTGGAGAGGCCAAGAACTCTTAACCATGGTGAGGATGAGCCAAGAACCCTTAAGATTGGTTGAGACAAAGCAAAGAATCTCCTAAAAGCAAAGTGGGCTCCCAAGAATACAGTTGAGTCTAAAAATCTCTTAAAGAATGGGTGAGACAAATCTAAAATCTATGATGAAAAGGGTGAGGCCAATCCATCTACTTGGCAAGCTCTTGGATGGCTTGTATGACTTATTCACATGCCAAGCTTACTTCTTGAATATTCATGACATTTATTATATCTGTGCATGCATTTTCAAGACTTGCTTTGTATCCATTATGTATGATTAATAGGAGATAAGCTATTGTGATTCTTTAAATCTCATTCCTTCCTCTCCAATAATCTCACATGCTAGGTGGACCCAAAAAGCAAGGTAATAGGAGTCAACCACATGAGAGATGAAGCAATGACATTGAAATGTGAAAATTTTGTTACTTTTAGGCTATATGAATGGCAATTGGTGTATTCAATAGATGTATATGTATTATAATGTTATGAACCTATGTAATTATGATATTATGACATTTATGAATGGGAGAATATGCTATGTGACCACTAGAATGAAATTTGAACATGTTATAGCATTGTAACTTCCTTAATAGTAATATGGAATTATGTATAAGTGTAGATGAGATAGCCAAAATGAGATGCATGAGGGTTGGGATCATTTGGGCAGCCTACACAAGTCTTAATTATGCTTTTAGACTTACCCAAGAGGCGTCAAACCCCAAAGAAAGCCATTTGGACAATTTGGCATCCTATATGGAGCCAATTTTGACTATAATAGAATCCTATGTCACTTTTTGACCAAATGAGCTCTTCTTGATTTGAGATTTGACACGCAATTAGGGCTTGTTGAGAGATTTTTGAGAAACTAAAGAACATAATTTTTGGAGGTCTATAGAATATTTCATGAATTTTTAAAATTGATAAATTTTCTGGTTTTGGTTATGTCACTATTCACTTTGGTCCAAAAATGAATCTGTCACACATGGCTCAAATGATGTCCAATTACCACGAAACTTTTGTGAACACCGTATTTTGTTAGAGCAAGCTCCAAAATAATGACAAAATCAAATTAAAAAAAAAAGGAAATATATGAAAATAAAAAATATATATAAAAAAAAAAAGAAAGACAAAAATCAAGTAGGTCATTTTAGCCTAAAAAAGCAAAACAAAAAAAAAAAAGAGCACCAAAGGAAAAGGCCTCAAAATAAATTAAAAATAAAACAATAAAAGTGAAAAGTAAAAAAATCAAGTTAAAGGCCCACTCATCCTAAAATTAGAACAGAAGGAAAATCAGAGAAGGAATAATAAAAAAAAAAGGGTTAGGAAAAGAAAAAAGAACTGAAAAAGAAAAGAGCCCAAAAGCTAACTCAGAATTTGGACAAAAAAAAAAAAGGAAAAGAAGAACTGGAAAAACAAAGCCCAGCGAAAGAGGCCCAATATTTATCCATGCCCAATTCTTTCAACCTGAAGCCCAATAACCCATTAGCCTGCTTCAGAAACCCATCTCCGACAAAAACCCTACCCGACTCGAAAGAAACACCATGTGCTCTCTCTGGTCCCCGCCTTCTGGCCTTCTCACTCGCGTATCGCCCAGCAACAGACAATACGGCAAGATGGGGAAAGTGAAATCCGTACAGCAGTGCGCGACGCACTCAGACACCAGAAGGCCCTATCGGACAGGGAAGAGGGAAACGTTAATAGGGCAGGGGAAGCGCGAAGGATTTCGTGAGGTGAGGCCGGCACTGCAGAATCGTGGAGCAGACAGGCGCGACAAATAACCTATACGGTGAGAGAAGGGGCCCACGCGGCCAAACGCTTATAAGAAGTGAGAGAATGTGCAGAAGAGGGGAGGGGGTTTTTTTTTTGGGGGGATTCCTTTTTCGGATTGACGAAACTCGAGAGGTGAGAGGATCGAGAGGGAAGGGATCTTTTCAGGGGTTTTCTTTTCGAGGGAAGGAGAAAACGAAGGTTTGAGAGAGACTTTCTGGTTTTGGATGCGATTTCGGGTTAGAGAAGGAAAGGGGGGGATTCAAAGTTTGGGGTTGAAAAACTTTAGCCGGATTTGGGAGAGAGAAAAAACTTAAGGCCAAGAACGAAGAAAGGAACGGGGTTACAGTAGAGGAGTTGCTGAAGCAGCATAGAAGAACGAAGCCTTTGGATCCATGAAATCGTAAAAGGTTGCTGGGAATCGTGGCTGGAGAAACATTTGGAGTCGTTGTTTTGAACACAGCAAAGGTACCTATTCTCTGTTCTCACCCATTTTTACACTGGAAATCTGGTCGAGATGTCTGTAGGCAGAAAATGCAATATTGTATAATTTAGGATTTGATTGGCAATTCGGTTTGATGCTGAGGTTATTCCTATTTACGTTTACATCTGGTCGATTAAATTCTCTAGCAAGGGGTGTTTGTTTTGTAAAAGGGAAATTCAAGTCGTGATCATATGATATCTGCTTCGGAATCGTGGGTCCATAGATTTTGAGTCGTGTCTGTTTATTTGACTCCTACTGCCTCTGAGGGTTAGCAAACTAACCTAATGCTTGATTGTTTAGCCATAGCAAAAGAAATGGGTTAGGTGCATTGCATTGGTCTAAGAATCTAGTACCCTGATTTTTTGTCTTTTTGCATTTTGGTTTTTGTTTCCATCTGACTTGAGTTACTAAGAAATATCATCTTCTCTTGGCAATATGGGATAAAGAATGTGGCTCTGGGGTTGTTGTTTTCTTTTCTTTTCGTTTCTGAATTCCCAGATGAGATGCAATGGTAAATAACAGAGTGTTAGGGTAACGCACATGTTGGGGTCTGTTGCAGACCCCTTTATATTTCGAAATGTTTACTTAGTAGGGTATATTACAAGGATTAATTCGGCTGTGTGGTGTGTGATTTCTACCTTGCGTAATATTTATCCTGCCATGCCACTTGGAATATATGTTTGAATCATTATGCAATTTCCTAGATGGCCAATTCGAACATGCTTGGGATGTTTAAATATTGCAATGCGAAGAAATGTTGGCCTCTGTTCTGGCGTTTGTTGGTTGCACTAGAAATATTTAATAGAGTAAGAATGCGTGGGCTTGTGATGTGTCATTGTTTGTTGCTCCGTTCTACTACCCTGCTACTGTGAGTCATTTTGCCTTGTTGGACACTATCTGGAGGAAGTTACATAACGCCTAGATTGGAATGCACAAGGAATGATGCTCTCAATTCTATCCGCAAAAGGAAAAGAATAGATGGAATGGTGCCTTGTATATTTAATTTTATTTTTATCATTCATTTTACCTTATTTTACTTTATTTTATTTTATTTTATTTTATTTTTTATTTTTTGACCCATATTGTAAATGTGTGCAAGAATGATGTAATGATTCCTGACTGATCACTTAGCACACACTTGCAGTTTAATACTTCATTTTTCTCCATTTTTTTCGTTAATGTTCATGTTAGGTTAGCCGTGTGGGATTTTATATCCCCTCAGGCACATAGGAGTGGATCAAAGGGTCATGTGTGGCAATATAGCCTCCTTGGCACCTTTAGGTTGAAGTTACAATTTAATGTATTGGGCTCCAATGGCCCAATTCGAGAATTTTTGGATGAAAATGTCAAAAAAAAAAAAAAGAAGAAACAAAAAAAGGTGGAAGAGGATGAATTACTTTTAAAAAAAAAAAACAAAACAAAAACAAAAACAAAAATAAGGAAAGCAAAAGAGGTTTCAATAATAATAAAAATACAAAAATACAAAAGCATTCGAATAATCACAATTCCAAATAATGAAATAAAATAAAATGAAACAAAATAACACGAAAGGAAACTAAAAAAGGGTCGGTAAAAAAAAAAAACCACATAGTAACCCCAAAACCAATCAAAAATAGATCATTAAAAAAAAGGGGGTAGTGAATTAAGTAAAAAACAACAAATTAAACAAAAAAGAAAGGAAGGGACAAAGAAAAAAAATACAGCGAAAACAAAATAAAAATAAAAATAAAAGAATAGAAGACAAAAACTAAAAAAATAATAAAGAGAAACTAAAAAAAAAAAAGAGAAGAACAATATAGAACAAAAAAAAAAAAGCATGAACAAAAACAAAACACAAAATAAAAAGAATAATAAATAAAAAAATGAATAAATAACAAAAAATAACAAAACCCAAACCAAAAAGAAACAAATAGAAAAGCAAAAAATAATAACAATAAAAAAAGAAAACAAAAAAGAGGTGAAAATTGAAATAAAACAGAAAATAAAAAAGGTAACAATAAAAATAATAATAATAATGATAAGAACAAAAACAAAGTCAAAATAAGACGAAAAAGGAAAAAGCAAAGAAAAGGGCAATAAAAAGATAAAATAAAAATAAAAAATGAAAATGGTAGAAAAACAAAAAAAATAAGGATAAGCTAAGAGGAGAAATTGAAAATGTAAGAAAAATTAAATTAAATTTTCTTTTAGCAAGTCAAAACATATCAATCAATTTCAAAACTTGTTTTACTTATTAAAGGAAAGAGTAATTTATTTTCTTTGACTTTTCACAAAAAAAAAACGCGCCCAAGTCCCAAAATAAATAAATAAATAAATAAAAATAAACAAATAAATAAAAATAAATAAATAAAAAACAAATACAAAAATAAAAACAAAATAAAACAACCAAAAAAAAACCAAGAAAAGAAACAAAAGAAAACAAAACAAAACAAAAACCAAGAAAAGAAACCAAAAAAAAAAAAAACCTAAACATAATCACCAGTCGAACTACGTGGATTTTGATCCCTCCTAAGGGTACGTAGGCCTTAGGCTTTCATCCTAGGTCAAGTCCGCCCTTGTAAATAAACATTTTCTCTTAATTTTATTTTTTAAAATTTTATTTCCTTAATTTCTTTTATTTTATTCCCTTTTCTTTATTTTATTCTTTGAATTCATTTTTGTTTTGCTTTTAGTTTCCTTTCTTCTCTTAAATTTTATTCCCTTAAATTTTTCCTGCTGTTCTTTGTATGTGTTTGGTTAGGGAGAATTAAAATAGAATAGAGGCCATATTGATTTCGCACAACTCACTTAGGGTAACCGTTCTTAAGAACGGGTGTAGTGGGGTGCCTAACACCTTCCCCACTCACAATCGACTCCCGAATCTATTTTCTGATTCGTAGACCATTTTTCAAATAAAAAAGGTTTTTCCAAAGTTTTGCCTTTTAAAAAATAAAATTTTGGTGGCGACTCCTGAACCCTATTTCTTCTTATTTCTTTTTAGCTTTTAATTTTGATTTTCTTTTTAAATAAAGACGCCACGCGGTCGCATTTTTGGGTGTGACAACTTTATACTAAGAAATTATACATTCTCAATTACTTTTTCCAACTAAAAGCACCTCATTTGGAGGTCAAAAGAGGGAGATATGAATTTTTAAAGATTCTGCCCAGTATCAGGAGCTTCGCCCGACCTTAGTTATTGTTCTATTAAATTTCGAGGTGTGGGCGTGCCTGAGCTAGTCTAGAGTTATTTTTTTCCTCTAACTGACATCTACAACTTTCTAGATTGGTATCATTCATATAGATTAGATTTTTGTGAAATTAATTAGATATTTTTGAAGTTTGCTATAGAAATTTGTGATAGTACTAGTGGGTAGTTTGACCTCTAGATGATTTCGAATGTCAAACTTCCTCTGTGATGGATGTTATGATCTGGACATATTTTTAGTATGAATTAGACATCAGTAGCTTTCCAAAATGGCAAATAATTCTTGATTTTGATTTTTCTAAAATTAGTTATGCATTTCCAAAGTTTAGCCAGAAAAGAACCAAATTCTGGCCAAAAATATACATGAGTATTTTGAGCTTCCCTTTGAATTTCATGAGTTGTGGGCCACATTTTATGATGCAAATGAGTTGTATTCATGTAATTAAATATGAGAATATATTGTATGAGCTCACACGGTCCACGTGACACCGAATGAAATTTGTATACACGACGTAACGCAAAGAAATGTATTATTTTGATGGATTTTCTCACTTCCTTCATGGAATGTTTCATTTGAGCATGTAAATGTGTATGAAATGAGTTAGAAATATATGGTGTTACAATGCTCTTGATGTACACATAACTATTTTGATGCAATATAATGTATAATATTGTGTTTTAAAGTGGAAATTCAGGTATTAGCATGAGAATGTGCATGTATGGTAATTTATATTATGTTATAAGCATTATGGAAGTAGATGACCTATGATGAGCCATGATGTATGTGTGTATAAATTGAGAGTCAAGGGATCAAATTTTGATTCAACCATTTTGGAACACTATGGAATGGTTAGAAATGTCATTTAGGATGAAAGAAATGTACTCAAAGTGGAAGAAAACCAATTAGTCACCAAATGGTCTAAATTGGAACCAAAGTTAGTCTTAAATTTATCATAAACAACGCCTATGTCAAAAGTGACCTAAATGACTTTATTTGAAACTAAGATTTGGCATACAATTAGAACCCTCCTAGAGCTTTCTAACAAGCCAAGAATCATAATTTTTGGAGTAGTATAGAATATTTTAGATATTTTTGAAATTGTGTAGATTTTTCAAAATGGTCCTAATATTATTCATACTGCATAACTCTAATATTTTATGTCTTTGAAAGGACAAATGAAACATATAGCTGGCATTATAAACTTTCAATGGCCATTGAGAACACCCAATTTGGAGTTATATAGCTCAAGATATGTATTTTCAAAATTTGGGTCTATCATATGCCTTCCATTTCAACCAAAGTTACTGTTCCATTGTATTTGGCAAGACAAATGAACTCAATTCCACTTAAAATTATTATGGCATATAGTTTGCATCCTAAGATTTCCATAGACACTTAATTTGCATGATTTGAAGCTATATAGCCCGAGTTATGAATTTTCAAAGTTAATGTAGATTTTGAAACCATGCTATCATTTCCGGTTATAGCCACTTCTTGGGTATTCCACGAGCAAAACATGATAAAATGAGTATGAACAAACTTGTTTATGATGAAAATGAATAAAGGAAAGGAAAGAATCAAAGTTGGATCCATATAGCTCAAAATGATCAGTAAATAGACTAATTTCAGTATTGAAAGCTTATAAATATATGTAAATTTTGCTTGAAACTTCATGCTTGAGTTAGTGAAAGCTAGGCATGATAGCCTATATGATATGATGGGGATATAATCTTAAGACAATTGGAAGATCTTGAAGATATAAGTGCAATTGAGGATGGGTCACAACCTTGGAAGAAGAAAAATATCCTATACACTTTGTTGTATTGGAAACATAATGCACTACGTCATAATCTTGATGTTATGTACATTGAAAAAATGTTTTTGATAACATCATTTGTACATTGTTGAATCAGGAAGGGAAATCTAAAGATAATTATAAGGCAAGAGCAGACCATGTGGAGATGAACATAATAAATGCGCTTTATCCTCAAACACGTCTCTCTAATGGCTCAACATTTTTTCCTAGAGCATGTTAGCAAATGATTAAGAAGGAGAAAGAAACTTTTCTTAGAGGTTTAAAAAACATAAAAGCACTAGATGAATGCTCATCAAATATCCCCCATTGTGTGCAAAAATAGCAACTCAAGTTGATTAGTTTGAAAAGTTACAATTGTCATGTTTTGATGCAAGAGTTTATGCCTAAAACATAAAGGGTCCTCTTCTAAATAAAGTGACCTTAATTTTGTTCTTTGCAATGTTTTTAAAATTGGATCGGTCATTGAACCGATAGAGTCACTGGTTTACGGTTTATTAATCAAATCATGGTTGAACCGGTAATAATTAAATATATTTTTTAAAATTTTATATATTAAACTTTTAATATAGCAAATAAATCTAGGTAAATTTTAAATATTTAATTATTAACTCAATATTTTTTAAAATGTTTAGGAGATTATTTTTTAATTGAAAAACAAAAATTACCTATAATTAAAAGTTAACAGTATTTAATATTAAATTTTTAGAGTTTTAAATTGTATTAAAATTCCATTTATCATTAAACAATAGCAATTTTAGTGAAACATTTTTATATTTAAGAGAAATGCTATCAAGAGATGGGACATAATGAAAAGGAAATACTGAAAATAACCAACTCTATACTTTTTATTTATTTTATATTATCTTTTTTTTAATTTTTCTATATTTCAACCTCCTCTTTTTTTTTAGTATTTTCTACTTTTAATTTGTCAAATTTATTTAAGATAAACTATCTTATTTATAAGAAAAATTCAAAAAAAAATTGTACTGACCTGTTCAAACTGGTTTTCAACCAGTCTAGTTTTAATCGATTAAGCTGATTTTTAACTGGTTCTTTACTTGATCGATTTTCTAAGCCAACTGGATGGGACCAGGAACTGATTCTTGGTCCAACTAGTTAAACCGGAAGGTCTGATCCAATTTCTCTAACCATAGTTCTTTGTCACTTTTTAAAAGAAATCTGTGCTAAGGTCTTTAACAAGGATTATATTGAGCAATTGGAGTGTCAGGTGGCCAAAACTCTTTGTCAACTTCAAACAATCTTCCCTCTTTCATTTTTCACTATTATGGTACATTTGGTAGTTCACTTGGCTTATGAAGCGCAAGTTGGAGGGCTAGTACATTACCATTGAATGTATCCAATTTGCTAGCTTCTTTTAAGATAATATATTAGGTTAATAGAGGAAGTGCATTAATAATACCTCTTTTCTTTTCTTCTATGGTGTACTTACAAGTGTCTTTATACTTTGAAATCCTGTGCATCAATAGAGCACAACCTAAAAGGTCAATTGCAAAAGGGTATTTGGTTGATGAAAGTTTGACAATGTGCTTACAATATCTAACAAGAGTTCAGACTAGGTTTAATTGACCTAGTCAAAATGATGATGAAAGTTGTTTAACTTTAATGGAAGAATCATCTTCTAAACACAATATAAGAAGACCATTATGAAGGAAAAGACCTTGTAAATTCAACTTAAGGAAGTGAAAGAGATTAGGCAAAGTCAAGCTTGACAAGAAAACCTTGTTACAAGCACATCGAATATGCTTTTTAACAATGATGCAATCATCCCATTCTGAGAGCAAGAAATGTCTTTTCATTTTTCCCTTAATAAATACTTATTTGTTTCAAACTTTATTGTAAGGAACATTGTGCAATTCTTAGGGGACAAAGACAACCACTTCAATTAACACAATATGAAGTCCAAAGAACTCATAATCAAACATTCAATATTTGGTTCCATGAGAGGATAAGCACAACAAAATAGATACATGGCAACCAAATTTTGATTTACAATTGACTTTTACCTTTTGTGAATAAAGTGTTTTAGATAGAATACTTGGAGGAACAAGGAAGTGCAATAATTATAAATGAATTCAAGTGGTTATCATGTGTTCCATTTGAAGTAGTAAGGAGGTGTACTGGAAAATCTTGTTAATGATTTTAAGTTCCATAAACAAAAGAGAGAAAGATGTTTAACAACTCAGAATAATGGGATTATTATAGCTGGTGATATTACAAGCTATTCAATGCAAAAGACATAAATGGTAGATCATGTGAATTAAACTACTATGGTGCCTTAATAGATGTGATTGAATTGGATTATTCTGATAAATACAAGAAAGTTCTTTTCAGATGCAATTGGGTGAATCCCAATAGCAGTTGCAAGGTGGACAAATTTGGAATAACTCTTGTACATTTTAATTATTTGAAACATACAGGTGATGATATTTGTGATGACCCTTTTATTTTTGTATCCTAAGCTCCATAGGTATTCTATGTGAGGGATAAGAGGCAAAGGGATTGGCTTGTAGTTGTAAATGCCAAAGTTAGGAATATGTATAACATGGGTTATGAGAAATCCAATGAAATTAAACAAATGGTTGAACATAGAAATGAACAATCAAATGAAAATGCAACAAAGATACACATACTAAAGATGAATGGATTAGAGAAGTGGTTAATGATGATGAACCATTAGACGTTGTACCAAATGTGCAAGATGACCTAGAAGAATTTGTTGAAGAGAATTTCTTTTAGTACTAAAACGCATTTTATATTAGATGTTGTGCCAAATAAGATATATAATAATTAGTTTAATGTTAAAATTCATATTCTTCTTGTATCTGTATGGATGCCTTTAATGCAGATTTTATATTTGAAATTTTACATTACAATAAATCATGGCAAAGTGTAAAAGGTTAACTACTGGTCATTACATTGGCCCACAAAATGTAGAACATCTAGATCATGCTAATAATAATGTAGAGAATTTAGATTGCTTAAATAAAAGCATCTTGCCTCAATCTAAAACCTAACTTTTTCCTACTATTGAAAAAGCCATTAGGGGAGAAGGTATAAATCTTTACAAAGTTACTATGTGTTTTTAGGTGGATGATTTTTTCATTCCTTTTCATAAGCTTTGAATCTTGTCTTATTTTTCAAGACAATATGTAGCATATAAGATATATAGGCCTAAAGAATTAGAATTAGTGATAGAATTAGTGAAAATGTTACTTTTTAGATGACTATGAGAATATAGGGTCTAGTGGAGATGACATACAAGTAAATCCAAAAAAGCAAAGACTATTAGAAAATCAACTTTTAGAAGGTGTGGATGTCCAAAATGGAAAAGGTATGAATCACACACTATTCGTGTTTTACGTTGTTTAATATAAATTATAATTTGTAATACGGTATAATAGGGCATGCTAACAAAAGGGTTCCTATAAGAATGCTAGATATATGGGACATGCTAGAAGATGAGTTTATTATTGTTGAATTAGATTCACTTCCTTGCCCAATTGGTGAGGAAGGAAGAACTTTAACTCAATTTGTTGGTAGCTTAGTTAGGAAGCATTAGTGTTCTCTAATTAATTATGAATCATGAAAATATATACATGATGACTACAAACAATCAATGTTGAAAACAATAATGGTATTATAGCTCTTTTTTTTAATTGTGATGCAACTCTTACTTTGTTTACTCAAAAATTAATTGACATCCCTTTGCCCAACTTGTTTAGACAAGATTTGAATTATTTTCCTAAGTTGGATAAGGATAAAGAAGAAATTTTGACAAATATGCTAAAGTAAAAAATGTGTGACAAATGGAGACAATGGAAACATGATTTAAAGAAAATGGCATATGACCTAAGCA
Source organism: Erythrophleum fordii (assembly GCA_032878935.1). NCBI lineage: Eukaryota > Viridiplantae > Streptophyta > Magnoliopsida > Fabales > Fabaceae > Erythrophleum > Erythrophleum fordii. The sequence continues at coordinate 19,765,196 of JAVQMF010000054.1, read as the reverse complement.
AGACTAAAGAAAATATCAAGATTTGGTTTATTATTGGTGCTCTAATAAAAGACTAGTAAATTATTTATTAAATTGATTGGTTCTCACATGTCATGATGCAATAATATCTAACTTTCTTTTTTTCTACCTTCTTACTTAATTTAAAATAAAAAATTAAGTGAGATTAACAAAATAAATCATGCCAAGCTTGAAGATATTCATTGCATGGGTACAAAAAGTCTCCCAAGATTCATTAATGAGAAGGTTTGTTTTCTTCCTTTAAAATTTTATGTCCTTACATATATTCACTTTTATTACCAACACTTTCTTCTTTGATGACTTAAATTCTGAGAGACACTTGTGTTTTCTTAGAAGAAAAATATGGCACCATTTTAGTTTCTCTTTTATGTTTACTTTGCAAATGCCAATCATGCACAAGTGTACCCTAAAATACAGAATAATATCATATATGTCAAAGCAAATTAGTTGTCTCTTATTGGTATATGGCTTGAATAATAGGAAAGTCTTTGAACAAATCAAAAACTAACCTATGTACTTGCTAAATTGCTGATGATTCCTCTCCAAGGCACTAACTACTTGAATCTTATATAATCTCAAAGGGATTAAACTTAAAGAATTTAGACAATTACTCTAGATCTCTCTTTAAGGTTACTAAAAATCTAATCTGCTCTCTTAACAACCCTAAAACTAGACTAAAAGATTAGCAGTTTGTAAAAATAGTATAATAATTAATAATGCATATGTTGGAATAGCCACATATTATAAATATATAGATACAATTGTTCAAAAGGATAGAGAAACAACATGTGAATTGGAATTAATTTTCAAAGCCTTGTTAGAGGTAATCAATGCCTTATTATTATTTTCTTTGGCTTGATAGTAATTGGAATGAATATGTACATACACTCTATTGCCTCTTTGTTGTGATTTTCCCTCATTGAAAGGATTGTTTGCTTTGTAGCTTGGTAGAGTTAGAAATGCCCTCTAGTGTTCTGTGTATTCTTAAGGTTGTTGAGAAATGGATGCACCCAATTTGGTTAAAGGTTTTAGCTTGATTTTTTTGGAGAGTTAGGCATAGAATTTTCCTGTTCATTACTCATATTATTGACACTATTTTTAATTCATGGATGGCTAAAGTTTGTTTCTCATGCTTAAACTAGGACACTATTCTTCCATGAATAAGTATGGCTTAGTTTGATTGATTATAGATAACCTCTCTTTCCTTCTTATTGCAAGCTTGTTTAGTTCCTAGTTTTTGCTCTACATTGGTTCCTAGTTTTTGTTCAAAAGGATGATTTATATAGATTAAGGGATTTTTACCTTTAAAATCTTAGGTAAAACAAGGAATGGGAAAGCAACCTAGTCGTATAGAAGTTTACATTGATATGTAAGTTTGTAGGGATGGAAGAGTTATTATTGAGCAAGCTACTATAGTAATTGTAAGTTTTTATTTCTAAGAATCTCTTTTTTTTAGTACTAGAATGATTGACACGTGAACTCATGCCAGTTGGAAGTGACAATGTTCTGTTTAACACTTTAAAATTGATCCCATTTTCTTGCTTTTCCTTTTCTTTTTTTTTTTTTTTTTGAAATCAGTTTTCAAACATACCATTTAGTGTTTATAGATGAACTCCATGGGTAGGCTAATAATTATGATGATTTGAGACCAAAAAAGTGTGTGAATGAGGGCTAGGTTTCTATTCCACTTTAAAATTTAAGGATGATATGCCTTAATTTTCTCATGACAAGTCACGCTCCTTGAATTCTAAGATCTATGTCGAACAAATACTAGAGTCTAATATACTACTTTAATTAGTATTATTTAGTCAATTAGCTAGTAAGGATACCAAAAGATTATATTGCATTATTTACACCAATGTTGCTCACATTGTCATGTTATATAATTATAGTATACTTGTAACATCACTTTGGGTTAATGAATATGTAGTTTTATATCTTTTTATTTTTTAGCCTAATTTTATATCTTTTAAAGAAAAAAAAAAGAAGAAGAAGAGAGGAGATACCCACTTGAGGTAAGGCTTTGTCATTCATCTACTTGCAAGTTTTACTCCTTTTTACTACTCTTTTTTGTTTATAATTCAAAATGTTGATATTGATGGTGCTGGATTGATTGGTACTATGGGTGGTGATTTAGCTTTTAGAAAATGATTAGAGAAGGTGAATAGGTAATGGTTGTTGTGTGGATTTATTTACTAATTATGAGCTCTAGTTTGTACATTGTTATCAAACATGATTTTTGTGAAATATATAGATGAGTTTGATCATGTTGTGAGCTTAGGATTGCAGGAGTACAAGTGTTGTGTGTTATGGTTACATTCATGTTAATTCCACGTATGCCTTGGTTGTTCTTTGAGGCTAAAATTCTTAAGATATGTATCATAACACGAATTTAGCCCTTTACTTGAACTTGGTTTGAGCACCAATGTTGGTTAAAGTATTGATTATTGTTTTGTTATGTATAATATTGATTTAACCATGCTTTTAGCTTGGTTTTCAATACAAGATCTACGTTAAAAGTCTTAATGCTATCCTCATCTAGCTATTTTTTAGCTTACTTTTAAATCTACATTCTACACAAATTTGTGTTCGCAGTCCTTAAAATATTTAACGCATATTTAATCTTACAGCTGTCCTCATCTAGCCATTCACTTCCCTGTTTATTGATTGCTTCATTAACTTGTCCTATAATTTTTATGTCATTAAAAATTTAGGATGAGCTAAAAACAAGGTCATGGATGGAAAAGGTAGCTCACAAAATTCTAAAAACATTGAAAGATGAACATATTGGAAGGATAATGCATTTTTTAAAGTCTTAAGATCTGAAAAAAAAAAATAGACATATGCACTATTTGGGAAAAGTTCCAATTCCCAAGAGCACTATTGCCAACTCATTGTTACATACAGGGGTAAAGGCTAGACTCTAAAAGGTTAAAACTTTATTAACAAATATTTTAACTTTAATTCAACAACAGCATTCTAAAGATGAAGTTAAAGATCTTAAAGAGGCAGCATCTCGAGAGGTTTGATATAATTTTTCATATCACATAAAATTTTATATCTAAATGGCTTGTTACTAGAATTTTGATTTTTTTGCTTTCTATATAGATGCCAGATGGTAACAATGCTCCAAATGGCCATCCAAGATCTTCAACTTCAAGTAATCCTAATGAAAATAGTATATCTATGCATTAATTGAATTAAAGTTAGCTGTCTTAAAATTTGGTCATGTTTCACTTCACTAAATCATAATCTAATTTTTAACATTGACATCGTTGACTTCCATGTGCAGATTGAGACCAAATTTTAGGCATATTCAAATGGGCATCTAGGATATGAGCTATTTTGCAAAGCCAAAAGTAGTATGCATATGTGTATTCACCTATTAACTTGACATATATCATCCATTTTGGTTTCTTCTACCTTGTGATTTGGAAAAGTATTATATAAGAATGGATAAATGGACTCCTTATTTTGTACAAAGATTATTATTAGAAATTCTTTAATATAATGGAATGAATTTTTCGTTGCTTAAAAATTTATTGTGTCTTGTTTATTTATATATATATATATATATATTTTTTTTTTTTGTGTAAACTAAATGAGCACCAATGTATTGAAAGATAAGCTTGGAATATTAGATGATATAGTCATGTCCTATATCCATGGACTCATTACTATCATTAAAGGCTTTAGTGACAATAAAACTCCCATAGGTAATAATAGCAAAAAAATAATGGGTAAAAGTTTTAGTAACAATAAAATATCTATGGGTATAAGTTTTATCAAATTGTCATTACGAGTTTTAATGTTAGTAAAATATTATGGGTAAAGGATTTAGTGATAGTAAAATGTCTACAGGTAAAAGGTTTTATGAAAATATTATGGTAAGATATAGTGACAATAAAGCATATATGGGTAAAAGTTTTAAAGTTATACCTACATCTTATGAAACTATAGGTATAAGTTATACCCATGGTTAAGAAACTATGGGTAAAAGTAGAGCAAATTTGACGGAAGTTTAGACTGTAGGTATAGGTCAAATGAGGTTATACACATAGATTTTTATCCTTTACCCACAAAAATTAACTATGGGTATATGGCATTTTTTTTATAGTGACATTATAAATAGAGTCCTTCCTACCTCTTAGTTCTTTATCTAAATTCCACACACCATGACTTGCACTTCTAAAGTAAGTGAAAACCTAAAGAGAGCATGAAAAAGAGCAAGAGAGAAAGAAAAGTTGCAAAGAAAACAAAGGAAAAAAAAAAGAATAGAGATTTAGAGGATGAGAAGAAGAAGAAGAAGGACTTGAAAGAGATTAGGGGTAAGAACACACCCTCCTTTTGTCTAGCATATTAAGATAGCTTGCTTAGATGTATTTGTACATCTTCCTTTTCTTGAAAACTCCCTGAATAAGCTGGTGATTTACAATAAAAGATGAAGGTTTATGGAAGGCTAGGAATATATATATAAATCCATTAAATTTTAGATTCATTTAAAGCTTGCATTTTGGTAATTTATTGATATTTAACCATGTATGCTTGATTAGGTATGAAAGAATCGTATAAAGGCTTGAAATTTGGATGAAAAGTAATGAAAATAAGGGGTCTCTATATGGCTTCAGTCATGTAGCTTTACATGGGTCATGTAAAGCAGGAATAGAGATGTAAAATTCAATATAGAACAAATGGCATTGTGGCATCGTAAAACTTATGTTTGATAATTTAAAGAGGTTCATTGTAAAACCAATCTAACAATTTTAAAAACTTGTTTTTTTGCTTGTTTTTATGTCTCTAGCACTATTAAGCGCTATTATTTTAAGCGGTTAATTTTTATTTGTGTAGGGATGTATGATAATTGAATCATGTACTTTTTCCTTGGTATGTTTTGCAGTGTTACAACCCTTGCATACATCATTTGGATTCCCCTACTCAATTCTTATGGAACTTGAAGGCTATAATCATTTAAAATTCTATAGAATTCCCAATGCAAGGAGTTTTTTGAATATGTATGCATGGAAGGCTCATCCTAGACCATTCCTATGTATGGATGATTATAATCATTTAAAATTCTATAGAGAAGGACACATCAAACATTCTCTCTAAAGTAATAGTTCATATTCCAATAACTTTTCCATTCACCATTGAACTTATGGCTTTTCTAGTTTCAACCACCATGAGATTTACATAGAACATGTGAACAAGATCTTCATGAACTAGTTCATTTATAGACATAAGGGGAAACCACTTTAGACATTTGAACTTCTTCTCAACATTGCAATTGAGTTGAGGTAACATCTAAAAATATATGGTCCGTCCAAGGGCTATTGGTAGATGACTAATTCTAATAGATAATTGTCAAGTGCTTCATTAGACTAAAAAGATGCAATGGCTTTTCTCGTGGTTGAAGATAGAGTAAAGGATCAAAACCGCTCATATTTTATTTTCCCTTTCCCATAAGAATTGCCTTCTCAACTAAGACAGGCTCTATTGCTTCAAAGATTCTAATACTAGTCAACATACGTTGCTACTTCTTTAAGGGCTAGTCTTGGCTTACTCTGGAACTTTTCTTTCCTTAGGGTTTAAGACCTTAGAGACTTTCTTAGAAACTTGGCATTGTTCCTTTGCCATTTTCTTGAGTTAATTCTTTTTATGGGCTTCTTATTGATTTTTGTCTTCTTCATCTATGTTTATAATACCCAACACAAAGTTGAATTTTTTTTATCTATAAGATCATCTTCTATGCAAAGTGAAACAATTAAATGTCAATGTCCATACACCATTTAAGGTTTTCATTTCTTTGTAGTGCTTCAAGAGAGAAACAAAGTAAAGATGGCTTCTGCAAAAACTAAATTACTTGAGGATAGCGAAATGTTGCGTCAATACTACAAGGCTTTAATTGCATGTCCACTAAGATTATAACCACTATAATTCAAATTTTATAATACTTGTTATTCAAGTAATCCATTGGAATTCTAAACTTTTGTGCCTCGAGAAGTTTGATGAATTAATTTTAAAGAATTCATTCATGGATAGCATCCATGCACGTAACAAACATTCAATTTAACTACCATAAATATGACTCAAGTTTAAATGAACAAAACAGTTAAGTAAACATACGCAACAAACAAAATTAAGCACACACAAAATAATGATCAAGTTAAGTGAACAAAAAGTTGAGTCAACATAAACAATAAGCAAAGTTAAGTGTAAAAGAAAGTTTGGTTTGCACAAACAATTCTAATAAAGGAAAGCATAAATAGAGCATCACATGTTATTACCTTACCATTATTATCCACTTTCTTAATTATGTTATATTCAATTTATTTCATAAATCTTATAGATTATTGATCTCCTATATTTCCTAGACTTATATTACCAAATAACTAATGAATAAATACAAATAAGACATATAGATTGGAAAAAAAAAACAATTTTGATAAAGCACAAATTAATAACTCTATATAAATAAAATCATGTGCCTTCAAACAAAAATTCATTTTTTTTTATGATAACTCAATTCATATTATTAAACTATATGATATTTCTCAGTTTTATTGATAGGATTTTAATTTTTCAACCACTTTTTTCCTACCATTTGTTAACCTTACATATCAAAGTTATTTTATACATCTATTTCTTTAGCTTAACTTAAGTTTTTTTATCTTTTCTTAAATTTTTCGTCTCTTCTTGACTTCTATCTCTATTTTCCTTGACTCTTTTTCACATCAACTCTACTTCTTTTTCTACTCTACTTATATGTTTCCATGCTTCAATTGAACTTTCACCTTTACTCTCCTTTACTTTTCATTTGTCTCAATTAGACTTCAATGTTTTCTAAATTTTATCTAGAATCACTTTGTGTGTGTGTGTGTGTGTATATATATATATATATATTAATTATTAAGTTGAGTGCACCTCTTTAATTTAATCAAAGAAAAATAATTCATTGAAAAAATTGTATTTATTCTCTAATGTCTAAAAGATGTTTAAATTATATAACACTTCATTTTATTATAAAAATACACATAAACTTTTCTTAAAGCAAAAAAAAATGATTAAAATGTATTTAAATGTAATATTCATTTCTTTGTTAAGGATATAATTAATTAAAAATATGTTTCTTAAATTTTATTTTAATGTTATTTATTTTATATTAAAAATTGATAAATTTATTTCTTTTAAATTTTAAAAACTAATTATTATATATTAGTGAAATACATGTTCAATATTTATTTTGTTATATAAATAAAAAAAATAAAAAAAATATAATTAAAAATACCTTAAGTTTTTTTGTCTTTCCTTAAGTTCTTTGTCTTTTCTCAATTTTTGTCTTTACACTTTTTAATTTTTTTCTCTCAATTAAATTTTAATATTTTCTACATCTCATTTTAAATTATTTTATTAATATTTATATATAAACATATATATATATATATATATTATGCATCATCCAAGTTTAAAAAATAAAAATATCTTTTTAAATATCCAAAATACAGGTCATGTAACTTGTGATAATAATTGATGGCTCATTTTTGCTTTTAATCTTTTAATAAAAGAAAATTGATGATGACATTGGCGTGATAATTTCGTTCTTTTCATAGGTAAATTATCTCAAAGCTAAATGGTGGTGCCACGTGGTAGGGAGTGCGTGGTTGGTGGGATTGCGAAAATATCTGCTTTCGTCTTCTTACGTCACTTTGAGAAAATTATAGAAAAAATTATATTTAAGAATTTAAATCTTATAAAAGTTATAATAAAAAATTTTAAAAATTATAATTATTCTTAGAACCACTGATAGCATTGGAATTTAAAGAATTTATTATTTAATTTAAAAATTTTTTATTGAATTTAAGAAAGTGATAAATTTTTTTAAATTTAATAATAATTTTCTTAAACTAGTAATAAGTTTTTTAAAATCTGATAATAATTGTAATTCTTGAAAATAATATTATTTTTTAAAATTTTTTATTATATATTTTATAAAATTTGGGAATTTAAATATATTTTTTAAAAAATTATAATTTTAGGTTGAAAACATTCATTTCAAAGAATTTTAAGATAAGTATGAATGAGTGAAAACATTAGGTAAATAATAAAAATATTTATGAATTTTATAATATGAAATATTCCTCTTCTTAGTTAAAACTTTTATTTTTAAAATTAATTTTTTTAAAATAAAAATTTTTATTTTCAGATTTTAAAATATAATTTTTTCATTGCTTTTCTTGGAAAGCAGAATGGAGAGTAAAGCATGCTTCTCAGAACCGGATTGGACTAGCCGGTTCGACCAGTTCGACCGGGAACCGGTCACTAGTCTGGTTCGGTTGAGTTGGAAAACCGGGCAAGCAAAAAATCGGTCAAGAACTTATGAAAATCGATAAAAAATCGATAAAAAATCGGACTAAAAAACCGGTCAAACCGATCTGAAGTCATTTTTCTTTTTTCTTTTTAATTTTTTTTATATAACAGAATAATTCATTTTAAATGATTTTGACAAATTAAAAATAGAAGGTAATAAAAAAGATGAGGGAGTTGAAATATGATTTTTTTTAAAAAGAGAATATAAGAGAAATAAAATGTATATAATTAATTATTTTTTATACTTACTTTTTATCATGTTTAATTTCTTAATAATATCTCTCTCAAATATCAAGATACTTAGCTAAAATTATTATTTATTATTTTATTTTTTAATAATAAGTAGAATCTTAATATAATTTAGAAATTTTAAAAATTTAATATTAAATATTCTTAATTTTTAATTATAGATAATTTTTATTTTTAACTAAATATTAATTTTTGTAATATCTTAAGAAATGTTAAATTAGTAATCAAATATTTAAAATTTACTAATATTTATTTGTTATATTAAAATTTAATACATACATTTTTTTAAATAATATATTTAATTATTACCGGTTCAACCACGGTTCGACTAATGAACCGTGAACCAATACCTCCATCGATTTAATGGCCAGTTCAATTTTAAAAACATTAGAGTAAAAGGATAGGAAGGGAGAGCGAGGGAGGCTTGGGAAAGTCGCACGCGCTATAGATGCGCGTGAAGCAAATAAAGTCTTACACATGATGGGGTTGTAATGTTTGACAAAGGAGGCATGTGAGACGGATACACCAACTGAATCACCGTCCACTGCTACCAAAATGGGGTCCACTGTCGGATAGCACCTGTCTTATCGTCGACCAACAAAACATGGGCCCCACTTTTCTGATTGATATGGGCGCAGTCCGTATCTGGTTGATTGGGGGACCAAAAATGGTTACATCGTCCATACTATGTGCCCAAAATGAAATAGTTATTTACGGAAAATTTTTCAGATAAAATTTTTTTGGTCAATATTTTAAGATAAATTAAGTGTTTTAAAAAAAAGTAAATAAAGTTATTACAAAGAAGTATGCAAATATTTTTAAAATAATTTTTTTAAAAAAAATCTATTGCATATATATAATGATTGATGTAACTTATTTATATATTTTCAATAAACTAAATATGTCTAAAAATTTCTCAAATTTTTCAATGATGTATATAAGATAGATTCAGTCAGTGAACGCCTATTAAACGAGTTTGACAGTGCTTTTATTTATTTTTTCAATACTTTGCCTGTTTTTATTTTCAAATTTGGTGTTTAAGTTCTCCGGCTGCTGTATAAAATATAACTATTTTAAAGGAAAATGATGATATGTGCTTACGCGTTGAAATTGATGTAATGTATTTTTTTAATGTACAGAAGATGTAGAAATGGACAACGGTAAATAATAAATAAGCAAAACATTTGACCGTCGTCTCATCGAACAATAACGTTTTCTATATGTAATATAAACCACATTTTCCTTAGCATTTTGCTTGACAACAATTTGGGAGAATATTACATAATGAAATTGCAACTACAATTGCCAATTGGGTACAATTCCTATAAATTAGAGCACAATCTTTCACCGTTCACTAACATGCATAGAAGTATTATATATGATCGAAGCTTCTTAATGGTTTATGCACATGTTCATCAAACATTGCGTAATAATTTAATTTATAAAGATTAGAGGTGGCAGTTGCTAAAATGGAGAGATTAAGGGACCCAAACTGCCGCCCCCCACCCCCCCGGGGGATAAAAAGTATAGTATAAAAAATATTTTAATTTGTGACTTCTCATAATATCTCTACCTTGATATTATTAAATGTTATGATAGTTTATTTTGAACTTGAGTTGTCATTTTTGAACTACTCATTTATAAATATTTTTTTTTAATTTCTACAGTCTTTTAAGGTTTTCTAAAGCATTCTTTCAACCTTCTCTATTTTTTTCATGCTATTCTTTTTTTCTAAATCATTCCCCTTATTTTTTTTTTCTTTTCCTTTTTTTCCCTTTATTTCTACAACTCTAGTTTAATGTCATTGAAAATCATGATAGCCTGTCTAAAATTTAAGTTGTCCTTTCTAAACTACTCATTTGCAAATATCTCCATTTTCTTTTTCCCCATATATCTATGACTTTCCAAGTTTTTCTAAAGCATTCTGTCACACCCTGAAGTTGGGATATGATCAAAATAGAGTGCAGGGTGAGTCCTACCTCTATAAGACTCATTTTAAAATTCAAATATTTCCTAATTCCAAAATAAAGTTGCATGTATATGAAACACTTAGGAACTACATTCACATGATACTTCCATATTGTATATTAAGTTCACCAAAGCAATTCTTGATTCCATCTATTTATAAAAATTTTAACAGAGTTTTCTCTTAAATTAAAACTTCTCAAAATTTCTACAAACAAACAATCATTCCAATAATACAAATAAGAGAGTTTTGCTTTCATTCCTATCTACTAAGCCCATTTACTCGGGTAGGGCATCCTACTTTTAAATTATGATACAACAAAAACAATGAATTAAAATACATTAAAATAGCCTTTACCCATGCAGTGATGCAAGGCTTACTAGACTGAAGGATGGTCCACACTGGTGAGGAAATGCCAAATACTTAATAAGTAAATAACACATCCCACAATGTGACTAATTAATTGTCAAGGGAGAGAGTAAACAAATAATTTATTTATTGATTGAAATACTATAACTAATTCATTTAGATTATCTCAAGATTTGAAATCCATACCTCTCATTAAGCAAAACAATTCATAAGCACCCAAACACAAAAGTGTTTTAATAAATATTTACTACTATGACAATCATGAATTGGTGAGAAATGATATTAATAATAAAATAAGCATACAACTTTAAGAATTTATATTAATAATTTATTGAAAACTTATTCTTTAAAACAATTTTATTGGAAGGGCTTTATTAGAATGAAATAGCTATTGTAGGCACATAGCTGATGTAGGTAAATAACTATTTCATTTTGGGCACATAGTCCATGTGGGTAAATAACAAGTTTATCATAAGTCCTCAGGTCATATAAAATAACATTCTTATATTCCATATGTGATGGCCATCACATAGCGCTAGCACCCTTTATATGTAACATCCACCTTCCTATTATGATTTATTAGGTAATATTTAAAAAAATCTAGATAAATTACTAGATATTAAAAAAATTTAAAGATTATACTATGACCAAATAATAAGGAATTGATAGATTATGATTTTATAAAACATAAAGAAAATTTCCTAGAGTAATCAAGAATTTAATAAGAATTTTTGAGAATTTTTAAGAATTATTTGGAATATATTGAAATTATTAAATAGGAAGAAATTAAGAAATAAATACTTGAAATTTTAATTTTTAAAACCACCCAAGGCCAATAAGACCTTAAAAATATAAAAACAAACAATATTTGGGAAATGGCATTTTTTAGGTGAAAATTTGAGTTTAAAATATAATTATTAAAAGTTTATGGTATAAAGTTATAATTTTTACTAGGATTAAAATGCAATTTTGGTGGGACCAAAGTGTAATTTTATCCTGGGCTAGAATATAACTTTTCCTAAGGAAAGAACAGTACAAATATAATGAGCCTGACGAATTGGAAATTTTGATATGCATCTTTCCATAATATCTAGTACTAAACAAATAAGGTACCATTTATCCACAAATCAACATGTATCATATTAGTTTATTGACTTCCTGAAGAAGCCTGAAACAAGAAAAAGAAAAGTTGAGATTTGGCAAGATTTAAAGGAGACAAAATGGTAGGAACATACACTCTTATTTAATTCATTCCTTTCACCCATTTGTAGAAAACCATCAGAACTTAAAGAAAGAGGAAGTGGAAAGTCTAAGGGACAAAGAGAAGGACAAGAGAAAGAGCTCAGACGAAGAGGAAGAACAAAGAGGATGAAGGGGAAATTTGAAGCAAATCCAAGACACAATAAAAGGTAAGATTTTCTTGTCTTACTGAGAACCATCTTTGAGCATTCATCTTCTTTCCACTCTTTTCATCCTCTTTATGGGTTAGTGCATCCATGAAAAATCTTGTGGATTTTGTTTGTGTTGCTATTTTATGCTTTAGATGTTGTTCTTGCTAAATCTAAATGTTTGTGGTATGCTTGAAATATCCCATGACTTTACCTCTCCATATCCTCACCTTTTCTTCTTTCTTTCTCTAATGGATCTCTTATGGTGACACTTCAAACCTCATCTTTGATATTGTATGCTTTAAATAAGGTTTTGCTAAGATTAGATGCTTGTAATGTGCTTAAAACCCATTAAAAGGCCTCATTTAATCACCTTTCTTATTTCTCTCTCTAAGATGAGCTTTCATGGCAAAAATGACAAATCTTGGTTTGAATCTTTAAATCATGTTTTGAAGGTTGTTTTTCTATCATATGATGCTTATGAAATGCTTGAAATGATCATAGGGGTCACTAAGTTCAAGGATGGAAAAATTTGCAAGATGAATAGGAAATTTTGCAAAAATAGAGATAGTTAAGCTGTGTAAAGCAGCACAATTATGTTTAGTGATTATTGTCCCTCAAATAGTGCCCCACATGGCTAGGCTATGTTAGACACTATTTTATTTGAGAAATAGAGTTTTTGCATAGGGATTGAATTCTTTTAAAGAAATTAGATGTTGAGGGCATCTTGTTAGTTTTTCTTGTAACCCAAAAGGTATAAAAGAGATATTTAATATGAATTACTTGCATTTATATTTGTATATGTATTGAACATGCCTTGATAAAGAGTATACCTTGACATGAACACCAATGATCATGACATGGATGACCCGAACCTAGACATTGACCTTCTGCATATGTGACTTAAACTTGATGTGAATGACTCGATACCATTAAAGTGAATATCAATGACCATGATATGACTAACTTGGATAACTTAGAATTATGACCATATAAGCAACTAGTATGGATTCGAAACCTTAAAATATGAAAGACATGGAAGATACTAAAAGAGATTGTAATATAATGGGTTCCATTAAAATCTATAGAGACTACTCTTCATGATATTGTTTATAAACTTCTCTTACATGTATGTTGCTTATCCCATGGAATGCTTTATTTATTATATCTAATTAAGATGGATGGCTTATATATTTTTCTAGGTATGATTACAGTATGTATATAATGTTATAACCATAGTATAAGCAATGGGAATATGGTTATGTATTAAAAAATTATTAGTACCAGGGAGACAGGATTCTCAAAAGGGGATAGTGATGATCTTTAGTGTTAGAAGATAGGGTTCTTGGAGGAGATGGTCTCCAACATTAAAATATAAGGTTCACTAAGTTTAATTACTTTATTTTGTGGATCTATTATAGGAGATACCCTAGTATGCAATTATTGTTCTTATGTTTTATGTATGGTACTAACGTATAAAGCCTATTGAAAAGGTTTAATTGACCTAATATGTAGAAAATATACAATGAGCTACATGATTTATGTATATGCCTCTAATTTAGCTCTATATGCTAAAGTTTAATCTCTGACACTTTAGATTGTATTATAAATTGCTCATGCTATAAGTGATTATGAGAGTCACCTTGGCATGTTGAAATATGCAGATTGTACTAATGGCTTGTATGCATGGTTTATGTTTTATGATACCTTATGATATTGCCATCTGATGATATAATTATTGTCTTATTATGTGAAGCCATGTGATATGTTGAATTCTATGCTGAATATGTTATTATTAGATATTTACTGGTAGCTTATGGATGTAGCTAAATGATTTATTATATTGCTATAAGATGGCATGATCAATTTATATGTATATGATGCCATGAATTAGGCTATGTATCTTAGATAGATAAAAGTAATGAAAATGTTTTCTACACATATAATAGTTGAACCATTATTAGTTTTTAAATTCTTATTATTTTATTAAGAATTTTTATGATTCTTACATATGTGATAATGTGTTTAGATAATCAAAATGCCAACCATTAGATATGTTATAGAGATCGAATAGGCATATGTAGACATCCTAGGCATACAGCCGCTATAGGTAATTATCAATATAAAGACTAGTGGTCATTGAAGACTTTTAGTAAACATTACCTCCCTACGGATGATAGGCCTAACTTAGATACCTCAAGAAGTTGGCATAGTTTTTATAGAGCCTTTAGTGGTATATTAGCTCCATGAACTGATGTATGCTTATCCCAAGACTTTCTTTTGATGTATGATGATGTATATTTTGATCCTATGAATTGACTATTAATGTCTTTTTTGGCTAAGTTAATAAGGTGATACTTCTAGATAAGGGTAATCACCCTAATATATAATGATGTAAAATGGTTAATGAATCTAGATGAATATGATAATTCAGTTGTATGTCAAGTAATGTGTAATTTTTTTACTACTTTATAATAAAAGTAAGATAATAAACAACTTCCACTACGAGTAACCTACATATGAGGTAATTAATTAGTACGAAAAGAGCAAGGGAGTTGCACTATATCCCTTACTAGCTAGGTATAAACCATGGCATGCCAAGAGCTAACAGAATTACTATTAGCAACTAGTGTTTTATATCTAGTCCCTTCATAAAACATTACCATCATATGTGGAATCATACCATTCAACTCATACATAGACATTTCTTGCATGTAATCAACATAGAAATTGTAAATAAAATTCTTAGAATTTCTCCTATTAATTCCATACATGTATTAATCAATTCAAATAAAATTCAAGGATTTCAATTTAGCTAAAATGCTTTTCAATAAATCATTGATGCATCCAAAAACTTTAGACTAAAGAAAATTATGACATTTCATAAAATATAAATGTCATGGCAAAATAAATATAAATTAAGAAATTTCAATGGGACATTATTTACTTACTGAACAAATAAAGCAATGGCACTTTTTCCCTCTTTTAACAATCCTTAAACAATAAATTACCCTCGAAGCCTCCTCAAATTTCAATCTAAACTCATGGCCAAAGGTATAGTGACCAATAAGAAACACCACCCAAAATTGAATTAGGAGCAAAATCATTTCCTTGCATAGCCACACAATTAGGTCAACAATGAAATTGAAGAAACACTATGGTTGGAGTTTGGTTTAAATAGCAAAGCTACATGTGATTGAAACATTGTAAAAAAAGAGGAAGGAAAGGCCATATGTAACACCATAATATATTATCTCTATCTAGCCTCCTTCTGGGCTCAGTTCCATATGAATTCCAAAGAACCAGTACCAATCCGTGGCATTTTCATGCTATAAAACGGGGTTTCAAATACTCATCTTCTACCCCGTGAGTCCTGTGAACCCGTCATTCACATTCTCTACTCATACTCCATTTATACAACTCATAAATAGCATAAAACAAGCCATAAGCCATGGGTATGGAGCCAAAAATCAGAAAAATGCATTTTCTTAAATGGACCCAAAAGTCAGATTTTGGCTCTAACTTTGGAAAATCATAACTAATTATAGAAAAATGGGAATCTAGTATACCATAGCTCTTTGGAAATCTCTAAGTGTTATATTTACACTAAAAATAATTTCCAATCATAATCTCAGCGTTTGGACCAGGTTTGACATAAAAAATGAGACAGAGGTCTAGCTGTCCCTGTTTCTGGCACAACTTACTGTCATGAACTTCTAAAATTCATAACTAAATCCACAAAAATCCAATCTGGGAAAAATATACCAATTTGGAAAGCTACAGATGCCTACTAGAGGAAACAAATAAGTCTAGATCAGTTCAGCAGCTCTTAGACTCCGAAAACTGATGGAACAGTAACGGAGATCGGATGGCTTCCTTGATGCTGATACAGAACTTCAAAAGATTCATTCTCTCTCTACAGACCTCTGATTTGGGTGATTCTAGTTGGTATAGGTCACTGTGGTTGTCTAGTTTATGTGTATAAAATTTCACAACATTTGGACTCCATTTGGTCCATGAATGACAAGGTTTTATTTTCGGACTAGCTACACAGTGCCATGACCAAATCATGAAAATTTCCTAATTTCAACAATTCGCCAAATATTCTCTAGACCTCCAAATATTACCCACTTTAGCTTTCCAAGAAGCTCTCTACAAACTCTAGAGGCATGCAAAATTTCGTAGCAAAAAGAGCTCGTTTGGTCACACTTTGAAGGAGCTTACAAAATTGCCAGTTTTGGCACCTAAAATGGTTCAAATGGGTCCAAATGGCCTCTCACACGTTCTCACTCCTCATGGACAAGTTTAAAAGCATAAAAATAGCCTATACAACATGTCCAAGTGGTCCAAATCATCATACATTTTAAACTCACTATGTTACGGGCCAAATTACACTATCACATACATTCAAAAAAAGGGACAAAACCCACATTTCCATTAATTTGGCTCTCTACATAGTTTGTACATCATATATCCATACATTTACACTTGCTACAACATTTACATCTTAAAAAATAGTGGGTGCATATTTATTTTGGCACCACTTTACATCAAAAGACCAAAATAAAGCTAACATTCATATAACATTTTCCTAGGCTCATTGGTGTGCACTTGTTTCTCCTTGAGCTCCACCTAGCATGTTAAGTTGGGAGGGGAAGGGGTGAGATTCATGGAATCTCAGTAGCTCATGCACTCAATCATAACAAGTCAAAGCATGTAATTTGGCATCCAACCATTCTCAATCACATAATACATGTTGTACATGCCGTGAAAATCACAACAATGCTATAAATAAGCTCTAGGGACTTTTTGTCTAGTCTCACCCGAGTTTAGGGACTTTTGGATAGCCTCACCCGAGTTTAGGGACTTTTGGATAGCCTCACCCGAGTCTAGGGACTTTTGACTTGGCCTCACTCGATTATGAGACTTTTGGCCTTGTCTCACCCATCTCAAGGGACTTTCGGCTCTACCTCACCCATCTCAAGGGACTTTCGGCACTACCTTACCCGAGCAATTCTCACAATCCAACACACAAGCACATTGGTACCAAGGCATCAAAGCAATAACATATGGCATATCTCACACAATAAGCATATACACAAGCATACAATGACTATTACATCCAAGAATGCAACAAAAAAAAAAGTAGAGAGAAAGCTACCTTATAAGCCAACACAAGTCTTCCCTTTCAATTTCTCTTCTCCCTTCTTAGGTTCACAATCACACCTTGATGGAGGTGCTTCACTTGAGCCTAGACACATCAAAGAGCATAAATTACTCTCTCATAACTCAACAACTCTTAGGAGTTCTTCAAAGCAAACCTTGCTAACATATAAGAACCTAAGGGTTCTCTCTCTCTCTCTAAAATGTCACCAATTCTTCCTCTCTCTCAAGTTCTCATGGTAGTGGAAACAACATTTTCAAGGAAAACAAAGAAGTTCAAGGGTGTTTTCCACTTTTCCTCTTCTGACCCATGCCTAAAACCCCATTAATCTCACAAACAAAACCATAGGAAAAGAGGGTAAAGAGAGGAGATCAGGATTCTAAGAAGAAAAGAGAGAAGTTTACTTACCTTTCCTTTGTTCTTCCTCCTTCTCTTGGTCTCTCTCACTCTCCACGCCTCTTTTCTCTCCTTGGATCGAAGTCTAGGGCAAATATGAGAGAAAGAATGAGTTAGGTCGTGTAAAAATGTCATTTTCTCGCTTTTTACTCTCTTTTGGACTGACCCTCGCTAATGCGAAAATTAACCTTCGCTACGGCGAGCTCGTGTTAGTCACCTTCGCTATGGCGAGCACGTATTAGTTCCCTTCGCTATGGGGAGGTTTAACCTTCGCTATGGCGAGCTCGTATTAGTTCCAGACCCTCGCTTTCGCTATGGCGCGCGCTACGGCTAGCAGCCCCCTGGTTTTTAATGGAATGCCCGCACTCGCTATAGCTAGAATCACTTTCGCTATTGCGAATAGGCACTCTCGCTATAGCGAGACCATTTCTCGCTACAGCGAGAAGACTTAGGAAAATCTCAGGATTTCAAAAATTTTCAACTTTCCTTTTTCTCTTTTCCTTTTTCCTTTTCACGGTTGTTACATTTCTACCCCTCTTAAAAGAAATTTCGTCCTCGAAATTTAAAGACTTATCTCAAGGGAATAACTCTGGATATTTTTGCCTTATTTCATCCGCCAATTCTCAGGTTGCTTCCTCAGATGTCAGAC
Source organism: Erythrophleum fordii (assembly GCA_032878935.1). Lineage (NCBI taxonomy): Eukaryota > Viridiplantae > Streptophyta > Magnoliopsida > Fabales > Fabaceae > Erythrophleum > Erythrophleum fordii. The sequence goes on along the minus strand of JAVQMF010000054.1, from coordinate 19,746,633 downwards.
CTCTCCAGATCACTTTCACTAGAGGAATGTTCTTGCTTCTCAGCTGTTTCAGCTTAGCATCCACAATTCTCTCCGGTCTCACTACATAGGAAAGATCTTCCCGCAATTGTACATACTCATATTCTATGATATGTGAGGGGTCTGGTAAATACTTTTTCAACTGGGAGACATGAAAAACACTGTGGATTTGGGCTAGGTTAGGAGGTAAGGCTATTCGGTAAGCCACGGATCCAATTTTCTCAAGGATTTCAAATGGACCAATATACCTAGGACTGAGCTTCCTTACCCTCATTGACTGACCTACTCCCGTCATTGGAGATACCCGAATGAACACATGATCTCCAATCTCAAACTCTAACGGCCTCATTCGCTTATCAGTATAGCTTTTCTGCCTATTTTGGGCCGTAAGGAGTCTCTTTCTAATCAATTCTATCTGTTGAGTGGTCTGGTCCACAATCTCAAGTCCTATCATACTCTTCTCACATAGCTCAACCCAACACAGAGGGGATCTGCACTTTCTCCCATACAAAGCCTCATAAGGGGCCATCTGAATATTGGAATGGTAACTGTTATTATACGCAAACTTTGCTAACGGTAAATACGCATCTCAGTTACCCCTCATTTCTAACACACATGCCCTCAACATGTCTTCCAATGTCTGGATGGTCCTTTCAGTCTGACCATCTGTTTGGGGGTGATATGCAGTACTAAACCGCAACCTGGTCCCTAAGGCATGCTGCAATGACCTCCAAAAGTTCGATGTGAACTTAGGGTCTCTATTCGAAACTATGTTACTGGGTACTCCATGAAGTCGCACTATCTCTCTGATGTACAACTGGGCTAATCTATCCAGTGTATGAGTAGCTCTGATAGCTAAAAAGTGTGCAGACTTCGTCAGTCTATCCACAACTATCCAAATAGCATCGTGTCCAGAGGATGTCCTGGGTAACCCCATAACAAAGTCCATGGCTATACTATCCCACTTCTACTCAGGGATATCTAGAGGTTGCAACAACCCAGCTGGCTTTTGATGTTCTATCTTTACCCTCTGACACACTAGGCATCTAGCCACATACTCCGTCACATCATTCTTCATCCCTGGCCACCAGAAAATTCTTTTCAAATCCTGATACATCTTGGTGGCACCTGGGTGGATAGTATACTTACTCTTATGTGCCTCTTCTAAAATGCTTTCTCTCAACTCATTCTGATTAGGCACACAGATTCTATCTCGGTATACTATCATACCATCCTCAGACACCTTGAAATATGAGATCTTACCTTGGGAAATCTCATCCCTGATCCGTTTCAGGAACTCATCCTCCCTCTGTGCATCTAAGATTTGGGTTCTCAAGATATTCTCAACTCGGGTTTCACTCAGATACAATTTATCCGATACCACCTGACAAGAGAAGTTCAAGTTTCTAAACTTCTCTAGGAGCTCTTGCTCCCTAATCATCATATGGGCTATATGGATGGTTTTTCTACTCAGTGCATCCGCCACCACATTGGCCTTACCTGGATGATATTTCAACATATAATCATAGTCTTTCAAGAATTCCATCCATCTCCTCTGTCTCATATTGAGTTCTTTTTGGTCAAACAGGTATTTTAGACTCTTGTGGTCACTATAGATCTCTATGGTAGCACCATACAGATAGTGTCTCTAAATTTTAAGAGCAAACACTACGGCGGCTAACTCCAGGTCATGCGTGGGATAATTCTCCTCATGAGGCCTCAACTGCCTCGAGGCATATGCCACTACTCGACCCTGTTGCATCAACATACATCCTAACCCTTTGCCCGAAACATCACAATAAACCACAAATGGTTCACTAGAGTCAGGGATAATCAGTACAGGGGTAGTGGTCAGACAGAGTTTCAACTCTTGGAAACTCTTCTCACATCTATCATCCCACACAAAAAGTGTCTTTTTCTTAGTTAGCCTCGTCAGTGGTAAGGCCATTCGAGAAAAGTCCTGAATAAACCGTCTATAATACCCTGCCAAACCTAGAAAACTCCTAACCTCAGTGATCGTTCTAGGTCTATCCCACTGTAACACAGCCTCAACTTTATGGGGATCAACCGCGACCCCATCTCGTGAGATCACATGACCTAAGAATCTCACCTCGGTCAGCCAAAACTCACATTTACTAAGTTTAGCATACAACCTTTTCTCTCTCAAGGTGTCTAGGACTAATCTCAAATGCCTCTCGTGCTCCTCAAAGGATCTAGAGTACACTAAAATATCATCAATGAAGACCACCACAAATTGATCTAGATACGGTCTGAATACCCTGTTCATGTAATCCATGAACACAGCTGGCACATTCGTCAACCCGAATGGCATCACAAGGAACTCATAGTGCCCATATCTCGTTTTGAAGGCCGTCTTAGACACGTCTTCAGTTCTCACTCTCAACTAGTGTTACCCAGATCTAAGATCTATCTTGGAAAACACAGATGCCCCAACTAACTGATCTAACAAATCATCAATTCTAGGGAGAGGATATTTATTCTTGATGGTAACTTTAATCAACTCTCTGTAATCTATACACAAACGCAAGCTACCATCCTTCTTTTTCACAAACAACACCAAAGCTCCCCAAGGTGAAACACTAGGGCGGATAAATCCTTTCTCTAACAATTCCTCTATCTGCTCTTTCAACTCAGCAAACTCGGCGGGAGCCATCCTGTAAGGAGCTTTGGACACCGGTCCAGCCCCAAGCACTATGTCTATAGGTAACTCTAATTCTCTCTCAGGGGGTAGGCCACTAAAGTCAAACTCTTTAGGGAAAACCTCTGAGAATTCCCTGACAACTGGGATCTCCTCTATCCCTTCTTCTACCTCAGCTTGAATAGAGAAAAAGACTAAAAACCTTTAACATCCACACTTTAAATATCTCTCAGCCTGGGCAGTAGTCATAAAGGATAACTTAGCTCCTACCCTAGGTATGGTCCCACAAGTAGGTAAGGAAATAGTTCGGTGTTCACAATCAAGTATGGCATTATTCGCAGCCAACCAGTTCATACCAATAATCAAATCAATATCATGGAAGGGCATACAAACTAAATCAATACTGGTATGACAATGGTTAAATTGAACAGTGACATTTAAGCAAGTATAGGAAGTAACCACGTGGCCTCCAGTGGGTGTAGTGACAGACAAGTCAAATGGTAAGACACTAATGACCAGACCCAATTGCCTCACACAATCATAGGATATAAACGAGTGACTAGCACCCGAATCAAACATAGCAACTACAGGAAAGTCATTCACTATTAGTGTACCTCGGATCAAATTGGGAGATGCACTGGCTTCCTGCTGAGTGAGGGCGAACACTCGGCCCTGGGTCTGTGGCCTAGGAGGAGGCGCTGTATCAATATGAGGACAGTGTCTAGCAATGTGCCCTGACTTCCCACACTTGAAACATGTCACCGGAGACTGTTGGAAGGATGACTGACCCCAAGGAGGTGGCATACCTCACTGTGACCTTCTATTCCACAGCCCCTTGCCTTTCCTCTTGGTACTAGGTGTCAAACTAAAACCCTCTTCTAGTTTCGGCCTTTTCAAATCTGGAACCCTCTTTTGACTAGCTGTAGTTGCAGCAGGCATGATAGCTTGCAGGTTAGTCTCAATCACCCTGCTGACCTCCACAAGGGCATTGAACTTCCTGATCCGCTGTGGAGTAACTCTATCGCTAATCAAAGGTCTCAACCCAGTCTTAAACTGCTCACATCTCCAGGGTTCATCATCATACCTCTGGAGGTAAGAGGAATATCGAGACAACTCAATAAACTTGGCCACATATTGGTCCACAGTCATCTCATCCGTCTGTCTCAAGCCCATAAATTCCATCTCTTTCTTCTTCCTCACTGAACTGGGGACATATTTCTTATAAAATTCGACCAAGAAGCTTTCCCAAGTTATTTGTATGTTTTTCGTCTTCATCAGGGGTTTCGCCCTACCCCATCATCTATCAACTTCCTTTTCTAACATGAAAGTGGCTAGCTGGGCTTTCTGCTCGGTGGTACAATCCATCACCGAGAATTTTTTCTTTAGCTGCATAACCCAAGCCTCCGCCTTATCCGCATCCAACTCCCCGTCAAACAAGGGTGGGTTATTCTGCCTAAACTGTTTAAATACTTTCTGTATAGGCGTCTGGGTCTGTGGAGTAGCAGGCTCCTGGGGAGGTACAGGTGGAATGCTAGATGTAGATGGTTGAGGTACAGGGGCATCTCTCCTGGCTTCTTCTTGCCTGGCCAGGGTATCTTATAAATGCATGATCATATCATGCTGTTGTTGGGCAATATATCTCTGCTGTTCCAGCATCTCTTGGTGCTGGCCCATCATGGCCTCATACCGGTCAAGTCTCTCCATGATGGCCCGCAGAGGATCCTCAGGCCCAACAGGAACCTCTGGCTCAGCTCTCTGAGCCTTGGGCGGTCTGCCTCTACCCCTGCCCCGTCTAGTCTCAACCATGTCTAAAAGAAGTAGCAACCCTCAGTTCACAGTATTATCATAAGCACAAATGCATATGGATGCTACCACTTCCATGACCATTCACACCAAACACAAACAAATCTCATCATTCAAGAGCCTAACATTGAGCAAAAGTGCCTGAACCATTGCTCTGATACCACAAATGTAACACCATAATATATTATCTCTATCTAGCCTCCCTCTGGGCTCAATTCCATATGAATTCCAAAGAACCAGTACCAATCCGTGGCATTTTCATGCTATAAAACGGGGTTTCAAACACTCATCTTCTACCCTGTGGGTCCTGTAAACCCATCATTCACATTCTCTACTCACACTCCATTTATACAACTCATAAATAGCATAAAACAAGCCATAAGCCACGGGTATGGAGCCAAAAATCAGAAAAATACATTTTCTTAAATGGACCCAAAAGTCAGATTTTGGCTCTAACTTTGGAAAATCATAACTAATTATAAAAAAATGGGAATCTAGTAAACCATAGCTCTCTGGAAAGCTCTAAGTGTTATCTTTACACTAAAAATAATTCCCAATCATAATATCAGCATGTGGACTATTTTGACATCAAAAATGGGACAGAGGTCCGGCTATCCCTGTTTCTGGCGCAGCTTACTGTCATGAACTTCGAAACTTCATAACTAAATCCACAAAAATCCAATCTAGGCAAACTATACTAATTTGGAAAGCTACAGATGTATAATAAAGGAAAAAAATAATTCCAGATCAGTTCAGTAGCCCTTAGATATCAAAAATCGATGGAACAGTAACGGAGGTCGGATGGCTTCCCTGATGCTGATATAGAACTTCAGAAGGTTCATTCTCTCTCTACAGACCTCTGATTTGGGTGATTCTAGTTGTTATAGGTCACTGTGGTTGTCTAGTTTATGTGTATAAAATTTTACAACATTTGGACTCCATTTGGTCCATGAATAACAAGGTTTTATTTTCGGACTAGCTACACAGTGCCATGACCAAATCATAAAAATTTCCTAATTTCAACAATTTGCCAAATATTCTCTAGACCTCCAAATATTACCTACTTTAGCTTTCCAAGAAGCTCTCTACAAACTCTAGAGGCATGCAAAATTTCATAGCAAAAAGAGCTCGTTTGGTCATACTTTGACGGAGCTCACAAAATTGCCAGTTTTGGCACCCAAAATGGTTCAAATGGGTCCAAATGACCTCTCACACATTCTCACTCCTCATGGACAAGTTTAAAAGCATGAAAATAACCTATACAACATGTCCAAGTGGTCCAAATCATCATACATTTTAAACTCACTATGCTACGGGCCAAATTACACTATCACATACATTCAAAAAAAGGGGCAAAACCCACATTTCCATTAATTTAGCTCTCTACATAGTTTGTACATCATATATCCATACATTTATACTTGCTACAATATTTACATCTCAAAAAATAGTGGGTGCATATTCATTTTGGTACCACTTTACATCAAAAGACCAAAATAAAGCTAACATTCATCTAACATTCTCCTAGGCTCCTTGGTGTGCACTTATTTCTCCTTGAGCTCCACCTAGCATGTTAAGTTGGGAGGGGAAGGGGTGAGATTCATGGAATCTCAGTAGCTCATGCACTCAATCAAGGAAGCAATCAAGGTATATAACAAGTCAAAGCATGTAATTTGGCATCCAACCATTCTCAATCACATAATACATGTTGTACATGCCGTGAAAATCACAACAATGCCACAAATAAGCTCTAGGGACTTTTGGTCTAGCCTCACCCGAGTTTAGGGACTTTTGACTTGGCCTCACTCGATTATGAGACTTTTGGCCTTGTCTCACCCATCTCAAGGGACTTTCGGCTCTACCTCACCCATCTCAAGGGACTTTCGGCACTACCTCACCCGAGCAATTCTCATAATCCAACACACAAGCACATTGGTACTAAAGCATCAAAGCAGTAACATATGGCATATCTCACACAATAAGCATATACACAAGCATACAATGACTATTACATCCAAGAATGCAACAAAAAAAAAAGAGTGGAGAGAGAGCTACCTTATAAGCCAACACAAGTCTTCCCTTTCAATTTCTCTTCTCCTTTCTTAGGTTCACAATCATACCTTGATGGAGGTGCTTCACTTGAGCCTAGACACATTAAAGAGTATAAATTACTCTCTCATAACTCAATAACTCTTAAGAGTTCTTCAGAGCAAACCTTGCTAACATATAAGAACCTAGGGATTCTCTCTCTCTCTCTAGAATGTCACCAATTCTTCCTCTCTCTCAAGTTCTTATGGTAGTGGAAACAACATTTTCAAGGAAAACAAAGAGGTTCAAGGGTGTTTTCCACTTTTCCTCTTCTGACTCATGCCCAAAACCCCACTAATCTCACAAACAAAACCATAGGAAAAGAGGACAAAGAGAGGAGATCAGGATTCTAAGAAGAAAAGAGAGAAATTTACTTACCTTTCCTTTGTTCTTCCTCCTTCTCTTGGTCTCTCTCACTCTCCACGCCTCTTTTCTTTCCTTGGGTCGAAGTCTAGGACAAATATAAGAGAAAGAATGAGTTAGGTCGTGTAAAAAAGTCATTTTCTCGTTTTTTACTCTCTTCCAGACTGACCCTCGCTATGGCGAAAATTAACCTTCGCTACGGCGAGCTCGTGTTAGTCACCTTCGCTATGGCGAGGTTTACCCTTCGCTATAGCGAGCACATATCAGTTCCCTTCGCTATGGCGAGGTTTAACCTTCGCTATGGCGAGCTCGTATTAGTTCTAGACCCTTGTTTTCGCTATGACGTGCGCTACGGCGAGCAGCCCCCTGGTTTTTATATGGAATGCCCACACTCGCTATAGCTAGAATCACTTTCGCTATTGCGAATAGGCACTATCGCTATAGCGAGACCATTTCTCGCTATAGCGAGACCATTTCTCGCTACAGCGAGAAGACTTAGGAAAATCTCAGGATTTCGAAAATTTTCAGCTTTCCTTTTTCTCTTTTCCTTTTCCCTTTTCCCGGTTGTTACACCATAAAAGAAAGTGAAGGAAAAACTTACTCAAACAAGGAAGACTCTTCTATATTATAACATGAGAATAGCATGAAGAGAAATTCACTCCAAAAGCTATCAAGAACTATTCAAATGTGCATCAATGGAGAAAGCTATAGGTGAAAATTCCAAAGATCTTCCTACTTTTTGTTTGCGTTTCTAACCTAGCTATGGTCAGTTTTTTTTTAACTAAAGAGGGATGATATAAAATGACAAAAAATCTAGCTTCCATTTGGACAAGATAGAGCATAGTTTTAGATATTTGAAGGAATGGCAAGAAAAAGAAGGAATAAATAAAAAAAATATTGCAAGGAATAACTCCATGGGTCTCGAACTCTAATCACTTTGGAAAATAACACAAATGGGTTTCCACAATGCTCAACCCAATTCATGTACTAAATCTTGATTTATTTATGTTATAACTTAAATTAAAAAATAATCAAATAATAAAAACTCAATTACTTCCTTTTAAATTCTCTTACATTTTAATTTCCAAAATACTTGAACCCCTCAGATTTTGTTTAGCCTAAATATGCCTAAAATTTAAATTAGTTTGACTGATTAAGTATTTCATTTTCTAATTTAATTGTTTTTAATTTTAGCTTAATTATATTCTTTAATGTGTTAGGTGCTCCTAATTCTACAATTCACCCTTGGGTTAAAATTTTATATTCACTCCCCTTAAATTCTTTTCTTAGCAATTTTAGTTCATTACATTCTTCTCCTTTAAAAAAAATTTGGTCCTTCAAATGTAAATATGTGTACTAACCTTAAGCCTCAAACAAGTAAGGATACTTGGCACACATTTTGCTATCAATTTTCCATATGGCTTCTTATTAAGAATGATTGTGCCATAACACTTTTATTGATGCAATCTCTTTTGATCATAGCTTTTCAATTTGCCTATCTATAATAGCCATAGGTACTTCTTTATATGACAAATCCACATCTAATTGAATCTCTTGAGATTAAATAATATGTGAAGGATTGAGCAAATACTTTCTTAACATGAAGACATGGAATACTGGGTGGATACTAGCCAACTTAGGTGGCAAGGCTAGATGCTACACCATGGCATTACTAGCCTCTCCCTCAATATAGATTGAAACCATATGTAAGCTATATAATATAAGTAAAACTTAGTAAACTCCACTGACTTAGTGCTTGAACAACCTAGAGTCCTACAAATTTTCTCCATGTTGTCTATAAATTGTTGGTGATCCTCTTGACTATTTGAGCTTAAGAAAGTAGGAGGTTTTAATTGTCTATAAATTGTTGCGCATCTTCTTGACTATATGATCTTGAGAAAGTAGGAGGTTTCAATTTCAAGAATTTCAATAAAGTTACTACAACATCCCTTTCCTCTATGACAACTTAAGGCTCCTTTTGCCTTGCCTAAACTAGTGTTACAATTGTCTCTTGAGGCTAAGAAGACTTTGTTCTATCAATTGGTAGGTCCTCTTTGGGGGTTTAATAGTCTTGCTTCCTCTACCCTAGCCTCATCCATAACCTTGCCTCCTACCTTGCCCACATCCTGTGGGAGGTACAGCAACTGGATTGGTGGATGCCCCATTTGATGCTTCATTCATCATGTTTTTTTGCTAGTTACTTAGGATCTTAAAGTCATTTTCACTCTAAAAATTTAAGAATAGCAAATGTTCATATTAATTTTAGAATCTACTATTCTAATAATGAAGTATGACATTTAACAAAGACATACCTCGAACGAAGGAAAGATCAGGACATTTTATTAGGTCTTTAATAATGTCTCAATTATAATTATGCTCAATTTTGATAGTAATAATTGAGATCCTACTAAAGAACACTTGCTTTACAGAATTATAGGGAAATCTAAGCTTTGATACCACTCTATCAGACCCCTAAAGCTAGAGCATGATTGACATAGAGGATGGGGTAAATCTCGCTTTTGTAAGCCTTATTTCTCAATTCAAATCTTTCTTAATTCCTTGAAAAATGGTTGTATGTATATGAAACAATTGGTCATTACATTCACATGATACTTCAATATTACATATTAAATTTATCAAAGTGATTCTTCATTCCATCTATTTATCTAAATTTTAGCAGTTTTCTTAGAAATTAGGACTTTTTAAAATTTCTACAAATAGAAAAACATCCTAATAATATAAAATAAGAGAGCTTTGCTCTCATCTTACTTACTAAACCATGTTTATTATGATAGACAATCCTACCTATAAGTTATGTGGCACTACATCTATGATATAACAAAACAATAGATCAAAATACATCAAAACAGACTTTGCTCATGCGATCAATGCAGGGCTCATCAGATTGAATGATGATCAATGCTAAGGTGCTGGGAAAGGCTCAAGGTTGACTTTATTATTTGAAATACTGAATACTCAATAAGTAAATAATGTTCCACAATGTGACTAATTAATAGTCAAGGAAGAGATTAAGCAAATACTTTACTTATTGATTGACATGCTATTACAAGTACATTTGGATTATATCCAAGTCAAAAATCCATACCTCTTAATAAGCAAAACAATTTATAAGCACCCAAACACAATAACATTTTAATAAATATTTACTACTATGATAATCATGAATTGGTGAGAAATGGTATCAATAATTAAATAAGCATGCAACTTTAAAAATTTATATTAATAATCTTTCAAAAACTTACTCTTTAAAATAGTTCCATTAGAATGACCAAATCAAAATGAAATAGTCATTATACACACACAGCTTATGTGAGTAAATAACTAATCTATCATGAGTCCTCAACTCACATAAAATAACATTCTTTTGTTCCACATATAATGGTCATCACACAAGACTAGCAACTCTTATTCCCTACTAGCTGGGTATAAACTTTGGTGCACCAAAAGCTAATAGAATTTTTATTAGAGGCCAACATTCTATATCCAATAACTCTGTGAAACAGTATCATCATATATAGAATCATATCACTTGATTTATATGTAAACATTTCTTTCAAGCAATCAACATATAAATTGTAAATAAAATTCCTAGGATTTCTCCGCTTAATTCTAGACATATATTAATGACTTCAAGTAAAATTCACAGATTTCAATTTACTTAAAATACTTTTTAATAAATCATTAACATAGCTAGAAAATTTAGATTGAAGAAAATTGTGATATTTCATAAATTATAAATGTCATAGAAAAACAAATATAAATTATGAAATTTTAATGGGATGTTATTTACTCACTAAATGGATGATGCAGTGGCACTTTTTGCCTCATTCAACAATTCTTGGACAAGAAACTACCCTTGAAGCCTCCTTAAATTTTAGTCTAATCTCATGGCCAATGATACAATGATCAAAACGAAACACCACCCAAAATTGAACTAAGAGCAAAATCACTTCCTTGCACAACTACATGGTTAGGACAACAGTGAAAGTGCAAAAAGAAAATGGCTAGAGTTTAGTTTAAACATCAAAGGAAGATGTGACTGAAACTTTGCAAAAACAAAGGAAGGAAATGGCATTAAAGAGAATGAAGAAAAACTTTGAAGCAAAACTTACTTAAGCAAAGAAGACTTTCTTAAGTTGTAGCATGATAATAAGGTAAAGAGAAATTCACTCCAAAAGCTATCAAGTGGTTGTTCAAATGTGCATCAATGGAGGAAGCTACAGGTAAATATTCTAAAGATCTTTCTTGCTTGTAGTTCATGTTTTCTATTCTAGCTATGGTTAGCTTTTTCTTTTTTGGGAAAATAAGAGTTAAAGACCCAAAGATAAAAATATTTACTTTAAAGGACCTATTACTACAAGGTTTAGGAGAGTTTACTTAAATTCAGTGGTAATCTATCGTAAAACAATGATAATAGATCATTCAGAGTAAATATTTTTAACTTTAGGTCATTAACTCTAATTCTTCTTCTTCTTTTTTTCCTTTGCTAAAGAAGGCTGATATAAGATGGCCAAAAATTCAGCTTCCATTTATAGAAAAGGGAAGGCAGTTTCAAATATTTGAAGGGATGACAAGAATAAGAAGAAATAAAAAAAATTGTAAGGATGCTTGTGCATGTTGAACTCTAATCACTTTGGAAAATAACACAAATGGGTTTCAACAATGCTCTACCTAATCCATGTCCCAAATCTTGATTTATTTATATTATAACTAAAAAGACTTAGTTAATTCCCTTGAAATTCTTTTACACTTTAATTTCCAAAATACTTGAATCCTTAACATTTTTTTAACCTTGATATGCCTAAAATTTATATCAATTCAATCCATTAAGTATTCTATTTTCTAATATAAGTGCTTTCAATTCTACCTAAATATATTCTTCTATGCATTAGGTGCTCCTAATTCTAAAATTCACCTTTGGGTTAAAATTTATATTTACTCCCTTAAATTCTTTGCTTGCCATTTCTAGTTCATTACACATTCTTTTAGCCTTTTCTATTTCATTTATACTCTTCGTCCTTTTCCTTAATTATAAATTTTCATTTTTTAAACATTTTCAACACCACCTCTAGGGGTCCACCATCATTTCTAACCTTTCTCTAACTTGGGCCACCCTTATAATCTTTTCTTGGGTGATTAGAATAAAGAGTCACATATTGTTTGGCCTTTTTCTTGGCAACCTCTTGGAGCTCTAATTCTAGAATGATATATACTCCTTATTCCCTTAATCTTTAGTTCCCTTACATAATTATTTAGCTTATTCTTGGTTTTTATTACCAATTGGGAATGATTTAGGTTATGGGTAATATGAATAGTAACCATAGAACAAGAGATTGGAGGATTTAGATGATAGTTTGAAAATATTAGTTAAAGTAGATTGTTTATTACCATTTGCAAAAAAAAAAAAAAAATTGAACTCTTGTTGGCAACTTTAGTGGCCGTTGAAGACTTTTAGTGACAATTTTTTCTGTTGTCACAAAGTCATGACTAAATGCCTTAATGCTAAAACATTTTAATGGTGGCCAAAATGGTTGCCACTAAAAAGTAGATTTAGTGGTCACTAAAGTCACACAAAATATTTTTAAAAGGCAACCATGGTCGCTCTACAAGTGTATAGATTACATAAGTAGTGTAGAAACGAGTTCTAAATTATCCTACAGAGAAGGTAGATTAATTATCAATTTCCAAAATTTAATTCCTATTATCTAAAAAATGAGTTGGAATTAAATTAAATAAACTAAAATCTGGACATGTAAATTTCACAAATAAGAAAAAATGATTGTCTAATGGAAAAAAAGGTCTAGAATTTGAATTTCAATGTCTTTTCTTGTGAATGAATTTAATGGATCTGACTAACTCATGTAATTTATTTTTATCCTAATCAATGATTGATTCCTTAAATTATGCAAAATTCCATTTCAATATAAATCTAGCATATTTATGTTAGGCCTATGCCTACTCTTGTGATCATGTATTCTAATATAAACCCATTAAATTTTATGGGCTTCAGTATACCCTTACATACAGTGGCCTCACATACATGTAGGTTATTTTTCACTTAGATTAGATTACTATCTTTAGAAAACTTAAGTCTAAATTTTCTATTTAGGTGATCCCTTATAGTAATTTACCTTTTAGTCCTTCTCACTACAAATCTAATTTTTACAATAGGTGACCAACAAATTGCAAAATAAATTAAGAGTTAAATAATAAATTAATTAGATAAAAATTCATTATATAAGTATTATCAAAATTTAAACATAATTAGAAAACATATCCATCCAAACTCCAAATCTCAAAGTTTTAGGTACTAATAATGAAAAATAAAATCTTAAAATAAAAACTAAATGAATTCAAAACAAATAGAGAAGAAAAAAGTATATGTAAAAAAAAAGAAGATCAATCATAGTTGCAATCTTTAGTAGGAATTCTAAATTTCAATGTCATGACTATTCTCTAAAACTTTCTCCTCTTGATTGTATTGCACCTCCTTTGGTTTCTTATATTCCTTTTTTTATACTCTCTTATTAGCACTTTCTATTTTTGTTATAGTCCTTGATATACAAGAACTTTCCTATTTTGTTTTTCTTGTAACTTTAGAAAGTTTCTTTTCTTTCATTGCAAATAATTTCCTATTTTGATTTCTTCTTCCCCATGCTAGGTTTAGCCATCATAGACAAAATAGATTAAGCTTCCAATTAGGTGCATGGGCTTAGGTTTTCTTACATTATCCTTCTCTCATTAGCATTTATTGTATTTCTACTAAAAAAGTGCATAAAATTAGCACAATAATCTTTATTAACTTAATCAGTGACTAAGATTAAAATTTAATTAAAATATAAGAAATGCATCACATCACCATTACATTTGCTTTCTTTTGGTCTTTATGAAAGGTTGCCATTAAAAAGTGACTTTCAATGGTGATATTTAAAATTCACCATGAAGACAGACTTTAAGTGACAACTCTCAAAATTATTTGCTAAAGATAGACTTTTAGAGGTGACTAACCAAAACCTAATTATAGTGGTAACTCTCAAAAATTGTGATTGAAAGCTATTTTCAATTATTTTGGATGCCACAAAAAGCCTCTTTTTAATAAATCAACTTTTAGTGGCAACTTTGCCACCTAACAATTTTGTATTTTTATAAATTTTTTATATAAAAGTTATTTTATAATCTTAAAAAAAGTAATAATTAGACTTAGGTACAATTTCTCAAATCTTGTTATTAGATTCCTAAATTAAAATATAATAAGTGTATAATTTTTCAATAACATTATGATAAGTATATAGTTTAATTAAGAAACTATATAATTGTCTAAAAAATTCATATACTTGTCATGGTATTAAGAAGTATACATTTATTATATTTTAATTAGAGAATATAATAATAAAAATATAAGTAACTATATAAGTCATTTAAATTTTTTCCTTACAAATTTTCTATAAATTTTTAAAGGAAAAAAGAGAAAAATGAGTGAAAATAGAAAAAGTTAATCTATATACATTTTTACTTCTCTTTATCACTTTCTTTTAAAAATTAAAAAAATTATTTTAAAAAAAACTTTAAAAATCCAAATTACTCCTTGGTTGTGATACCTTCGTCTTAGAAGACAATCATGGAGTTAATCTCCGGAGCATGATTGATGTGTAGCTTCGGGCAGTTTTACCTCTACCCATTAAAAAAACAAATAAAGAAACAATATTTTTTCATTTAATGCTCAAATTATTGGTTTTTTGTTTTATTTTTAAAAAAATTACATTCCTTTCTCTTGAAATAAAAATAAAAATAAGATGAAATTACATATATTTTGACTAATATATTTTTATATTTATTATTTATATAATATAATAAGTATTGAACATGTTTTTGACTAATAATAAATAGATATTTTTTATATCATGAATTGCATGCAATGGAGACATTTTTTTGTTTTGTTTTTTGACTAAAAAATTTAATGAAAAGGATAAAAATGTATAATTATGAGAATAAAAATTTTAATCATAAAAAATTATTTAAAATTTTAAAAAAATAATTTTTTAAGGTCAAAAATTTTAAATGAAATTTTTAAAAAATAATTTTTTTATGTTTTGACTAAAAAAATTTAATGGGAAGGATAAAAATTTATTACTGTAAGAATAAAAATTTGTACACACGAAGATCCGAGGCTAATGAATCAATTTGAAGTCTATTATAGTCTAATGACGGCCCTGCCCTCCCTGGTCCCAACACCACAAAATATAATGTAATTGACTAAGCAAGGCTACAATTGTGCATTCCCTTTGGTGGGAACTCTTTTAATCCCTCTTCAACCATCAAAACTAACCAACGCACTTCCTCTCACAGTCCATTTCCATTGTCTCTTCCTTTTCCTTCGCCCATGGATCCCGTTAGCGTTTGGGGAAATACTCCCCTTCAAACCGTAGACCCAGAAATTCACGACCTGATTGAGAAGGAGAAGCGACGGCAATGTCGCGGTATCGAGCTCATTGCTTCCGAAAACTTCAACTCCTTCGCTGTGATTGAGGCTCTTGGAAGTGCCTTGACCAACAAATACTCCGAGGGCATGCCCGGAAATCGCTACTATGGTGGAAACGAGTTCATCGACGAAATTGAGAATCTTTGCAGGTCACGTGCTCTCCAAGCCTTTCACTTGGATTCCACCAAGTGGGGGGTGAATGTGCAGCCATACTCCGGTTCTGGCGAATTTCGCTGCCTACACGGCGGTGTTGGAACCTCATGATCGCATAATGGGTTTGGATCTTCCCTCCGGTGGTCATCTGACCGACGGGTACTACACTGCGGGAGGGAAGAAGATCTCTGCGACCTCGATTTACTTCGAGAGTCTTCCGTACAAGGTGAATTCAACCACTGGGTATCTTGATTATGAGAAGTTGGAGGAGAAGGCCTTGGATTTCAGGCCTAAACTGATCATTTGTGGTGGAAGCGCGTATCCGAGGGACTGGGATTATGCAAGGTTCAGGGAGATTGCTGATAAGTGTGGAGCTCTTTTGCTCTGTGATATGGCTCACATTAGTGGTCTTGTTGCTGCTCAGGTACATCCAGTTCTTGCTTTTTTTTTTTCCCCCTCGTTAATTGAGCTGGGGTGCGGTTACTATGTATGGCATTGGGTTCTGTTTGGGATATTATTTGTTTTAAACTCGCTATGACGTCTGATAGATCAAGTTTTTGTCAAACTGAGCTTAAACTTTAATCTATTTTTGCGACGCTTAGCCATATTTGTTTCTGTTCTTTTTTTCTTACATTTTTCTCCTCCTTGTCTGGTTATTTTTCTTACTATTTATTTCAATCCTTCATATTTTGTCTAAAAAACCAAAAACAGAAAAAAACGGTGGTGTAGACTGTAGGTCTAATCCTTAACAGGGTAATAATTTAGGCTTGGTTGATTTTGTTTTGATTTTAATATTTTTAAAATAGATATTTTTTTTAGAATAATTTTTTTAAAAAAAATTAAAAAAGTTTATTTGAATCATTATTATAAATTTTTTTTTTTAATTTTGTAAAATAAAAGTTAACCAAACATTTAAAAATTCTTTTTATTTTTTTGTTTTTGAAAACATAATTCTATTTTTATACAAAACATTTTATTAAAAATACATTATTAAATAAAATTTTTTATTTTTTTATTCTTAAAAACATAAAACTATTCAGAAAATCGGAAATTAAACACGCTCTTAATTTTTTGTTATGATTTGTTTTCCAATTTCTTTCCTTCTTTATAAATAACACGAATCTGTAAGTGGTTGTTGGTTCCAGCTGTGTTTTATTTTGCATTTAGACATTGTAGTGTGGAGTACGTAGGGCCTGTTAAGTTGTGTTTCCTAAGTATATGTACTGTGGCAAGATATGCTGCTTAATTTTCATGAGGTAACTCGAGAATTACCGTACATTTAGCAGACATGTTGGTATAGACATTTTGTCCTTTAAAGTAACAAATATGCATTACTGATGGTAACATGGGAGTTCTATCACTTTACAGAGTGTATTCTTGATTGAATCTGGGTGTAATTTTTACATGGATGTCTGTTAAAATAGTTTTGCTTTTCCATCATTTTAAATTTCGGATCTGCTAGTGGGAAGAGCTAACAGATAGAATCTAACTTTATTTGTTGGTCATTCCAGACTTTCTTCTTCGATATAACCATATGAAGTTTTGAGATTAAAAGTGTGTATTTTGTAAGGCGTCATTTTGATGGACTAGTATGTTTGATTAATCAGTTATCATTACATTCGCAATTGATTATCGTATATTGCTGGGGTCTATGTCTCAAAATATGTTAAATAAACATTGCTGATCTGTATGTCAGTGGTCTGAATAATTACTTCTTTTATTGGCTACAGGAGGCTAAGAACCCGTTTGAGTATTGTGACATCGTCACAACAACAACCCACAAGAGTTTGAGAGGTCCTAGAGCAGGTATGATCTTTTACCGGAAGGGGCCTAAACCACCCAAGAAGGGCCAGCCTGAGGATGCAGTTTATGACTTTGAAGACAAGATCAACTTTGCTGTCTTCCCTTCCCTTCAGGGTGGTCCTCACAATCACCAGATTGGTGCTCTTGCTGTTGCCCTGAAACAGGCCATGTCACCTGGCTTCAAGGCCTATGCCAAGCAAGTTAAGGCGAATGCAGTTGCCATTGGAAATTACTTGATGAGCAAGGGCTACAGCATTGTCACGGGAGGAACTGAGAACCATCTTGTGTTGTGGGATCTCCGGCCTCTTGGTTTGACTGGTAAATAAGTGAACTTATGTTTAACTAGAGAAGAAAAGAACAACAAATAAAATAAAAACTTATTGAACTCTGTACGTTTAAGAAGGCATCAATCTATTAATGCAATTTTTATCACTGCTTGATGTTCCTTCAGGTAATAAGGTGGAAAAAAGTTTGTGACCTTTGTAACATCACTGTGAACAAAAATGCTGTTTTTGGTGATAGCAGTGCCTTGGCCCCTGGAGGAGTAAGAATTGGTAAGTACTCCTTTTTAAATTTGAATTTGCTATTGAAAGTATAAAACTATTGTGTACTGATAGAAGGTAATAACATTCTCAAAGAGTCTTGCTAAATTATCGTTGGTAGAAACTTAATGGAGCATATGTTTTTGGTACTTAACCAAAGATGCACTAGTTCTGCCTGAGCTGAAAGGCCAAACTGGAAGTACTCTTGATGGTTAATTTTTGTTTTTTAGTGGGGGCAACTTATGCAATGTGACATTGCCAAACCATTATCAAAAAAATTGTCTATGCAGTGTTTGTTGTTCTAATTGTTTGCTCTTTTTTTTTTTTAAATAACAGAAAAAAAAGAACATATACAACATACATAACATAAAAAACTTGAAAAACAAATCAAAGGTCCTCTTTAAATTGACACCGTAACCTAGAACATAACATAGCTGGTATCAGTAAAAACCTAAAAGATGAAAAATGGACAAGCAAATTCCAGATAACCTGATGAAAAACCTGCAAATGTACTGGAAATGTTTGCCCTTTCTTGATGGTATATCTTCAAAATGCTTATTTATAGGTTTCTGTTACTAGGTATGGTCATTTTTCTATAATTTGTTTGGACTTCAGTTAATTGTCTGCACTAGTAACCGGTAAAAGTGTCTTTTAACAGGAACCCCAGCCATGACGTCTAGAGGGTTGCTTGAGAAGGACTTTGAGCAGATTGGGGAGTTCCTTCACCGTGCAGTGACTCTCACATTGGAGATCCAAAAGGAGCATGGTAAACTTTTGAAGGACTTCAACAAAGGCTTGGTGAACAACAAGGCTATTGAAGACCTCAAAGCTGATGTTGAGAAATTTTCATCCTCGTTTGACATGCCTGGCTTCCTGGTATCCGAGATGAAGTACAAGGATTAAGTTGGATCATAGAATTCTCCACCGAAATGTTTTCTTTAGGTAATGGACATAATGGGAAATGATGAAGAGAAGTGTCTTCCTCTTTTGGGTTTCTCGTGGGTTAGGTGGATGGTTTTTCAATTCATATTGAAGCTTGAGTTGTCTTTGTTTTCTTGTTTCGTAAGCCAAATATCATGTTTTCAATAATAATCAAAGTAATAAATCTATTAATTCTCTTTTCCTTGAGAAAATTAGCCTTGCTTCGTCTACACTTTCAATTTTTCCCTTTTTTATTTTATTTTAAAGGAATCAGTATCACTCCAATTTTGATATAATATTTATACTAACAATAAATTTGAGGAAAAAATGATTTTAGGCATGAATTGGTTTATGTATTTATGTTCTGTTTGGTCAAAGGATGTAATGGTTAAAAAAATATAAAATGTGAGTAGGTGAGGATAGAGGAGATAAAAAATGACTATTTTAAGCATACTTTTAAAAAGGTAATTTGATGGATAAAATAAGAAGTATAAAGATATAATAAATATTACACAAACTATATAAAAAGAATATTTTTGCAAAGTATTAAACCAAATGAAGCCTTAGTGATGACACAATATTAGAGGAAAATTCTGTCATGTAATAATGAAATATAATATTAGGAGAGAACTTTTGTGATCTAGTAATGAGCCTAATTTTAATTATAAATTAGGGGAGAGTTGAAACAGTGTTTAGCTTAAGAGTAGTGGAAAATCTGTATTTTGTCGAGGCATGCCACAAGTATTCCAAATTTGCAAAATATTAAAAAGATAAAGTTTAAAAATGAAATTCTTCCTTCTTTTACCCTAATTTTAATTTTAGTCATTTAGATTGGGTAAAAAGTATTCTTTCACTTTGAGTTTAAATTTAGTCTAAACAATAATTTGGACCTTTGATCCTATTTTGATAATTCAAATTATAAACATTATTGGATCATAGTCTTAAATTCTTAGCTAGTTATTGGGTCCAATACTCTTGTACAAACTTAGTCACAATTAGTAAAAATCAAAACTCCATTTTAAAGAAAAATTTCCTAAACTCTCAAGCCACACCCATTCAAAAGAAAAGCAAGCCGAAAGTCCATGACCCACTTAATAATTTTTTCTTTTCTATTTGTGCACTGTTGGACAAAAGCAAATGGTTCTCTCGCGAAATGTTTGGTATGGGTTAGGAATTTTTTTTCACAGTATTTATTATATTTTTATAATTATTATCTAATAATTTTTATCAATTATTATTATTATTTAAAAAAATATAATTGTCATTTTTTATTTTCAAAATTAATTTTCATATTATATTTTTTATTTCATTTATATTCATTTTTATTTTGCGGTTCACATTCTCCCATCCCTTCCTAAAAGAAACACATCATAAAATAGAAGTAGGTCTCATACATGAAAATAATATGAAAAAAAATACATATAAACATCCAAGTTTTATAAAATTTATAATAAAAAATTTTAAAAAGTGAAATTATTTTTAAAGACTAAAATTATTACTAAATTTTAAGAAACTAATGCTTAAGTTTAGAAAAATTATTAATAGATTTTAGAGAAATTATAAAATTAGTAGTAACTTTCCTAAAAAGATGATAGTAATTTCTTAAACTTTAATAGTAAGTGATAATAATTTTAATTTTTAAAAATATTTTTAATTTTTAAAATTTTTTATTATAAATTTTATAAAATTAAATCCTTAAATATAATTTTCCCAAATAACATCTCTTACCCCTAAATCCTCTGCCTCTCAATTCTTCACAGCTCAGAGTAATTTTTCTCCTCTCGTTCCCTTGGTCGTAACCATTGTTTTTAAAACCGGACTGGACCGATCGGTTCAACCAGTTGGACCACAAACCGCACTCTAATTCGGTTCGGTCAAGCCTCAGAACCAGTGATTTTGAGAACCGATCAAAGTTGGTCAAGAACCGGGTCAAACCGGTCGGTTTTGGGCATAAACCGGTGCACATGGTCCAGGTCAGATCGATTCTCTTGAGAAATCCACGAACTTCAGTCTTCGGATTCGAACCTGGTACCCAGTGCTTCCAAAACATTAGTTTGCCATCTCATCTGCAATGCTCCTTTGTTATATAACTGTCAATTATTATATAAGTAAACGTTTAAGTTTTCTTCCTAAAAATCTCAAAACTGGTCCACATCAGGATTCGAACACGGGACATCATCTTTCCAAAATCCCTCTCCGCCATGTGATCTGAAGTGGAACAGCAGTATGTGTGTATAAAATTTTTATATAAATATACTATTTAAGTTGCTACAAAAAACAAAAATGCAATGATTTAAAATTTAAAAAAAAAACTCCAACATTTTAACTATTTCACTACTTTGTTCTTCATAATAAAATTATGTATAATATTATATAGATAAAATTATAATATCTCTTTTAAAATTTATATTTAACTTAGACATTTTATCAACTATTTTTTTTTTTACATTATGTTCAAACTTTTTAAAATCAATTAAATTTTATTATATAATTTTTAAAAAAATTTCTTAATACTTGTTTCAACATTTTAATATTTAATGATTTTATTTATTAACAGATAAGTTATTTTATATTCAAATTTAAAATTAGAAAGTTAATTAAATTTAAATATTAGGTTATATATGATTTATTTTAGTAATAAAATGTTTTAAATTTTATTAATATTTGTTTATTATTTATTATACTAAATTTTTAATATTAATATATATATATATAATTATTACTGGTTCGATCACGGTTCAACCACGATCGAACCAATGAACCTTAAACCATTATCATCACCGATTTAATAATCGGTTCGGTTTTAAAAACATTGGTCGTAACATAAAATCACGGGGAAAAAAGTGTTGAAAAACATGAGAGAGAAATAAGGAGGGGCATCTCATGCTACATACTCGAGTGTTTGTCGCATACTCAACATGATGACCTGATTCAAACAACGACTAGATCCAAAATGAGAAATGCCAAACATTGCCTTTTCTTCTGCAACAACCCGCCAAAGGTCCTATGTGATTCAGTAGTGTCTTATGTCATTTTGTTGGAAGCTTCAAACCTTCTATTTGATTAAGCTAATGACATAGTAGCTGGGTTGGCGCTAAAAGATCAAGTTTTTCTACCATTTTAGCAACCCTTATTAAGCCGGTTGATTGAAGTGCAGCAAAATTGCATCTAGTGAAGAAAAAGGAGGTGGGTTGCTTTTCTCCTCTGTTTGATATGAGTAATAGAGGTTAATGCCACATGCTAAAAACCCATATGAAAAAAAGTTCCTTTTATATGAAATTCATTGCTTTTTCCTTCTTTGATGGTAAGTTTAGTTACTAGGAGCTTAATATTTGTTTAGTATATGCTTTGTAACTTGCATTTGTATGTTTCAACATTGGATTAAAGGAATGGTAAGTTTTACTATCTTGATGTAAGTAATTGTTCTCTTCTAGGAAACGGCAATTTTGTATTGAAGTTGCTTGCTTTTCCTTTCCTTTTTGGTAGGTTTTGCTATTAGAAGCTCATAAAGGTAGCATTTTTTTGTATCTAGGGCATCAAGCATTTTTTACCATGTGTAAGCTAATGGAGCATTTAATGTAAGTCAAGATTTTTTATTTTATTCTTCAATAAAGTTGATACTCATGTTATTTTATTTTTAAATAAAGTTGGTTAATTTTATCTTTCAATAAAGTTTTTTTTATTTATAATTTTGTCCTTTAATAAAGTTTATATTCATTTTGCAATTTATCTTTCTCATGTTAGGGTTCTTTTGAAGCCTACAATAAGAAAGGAGTTTGATAATGTAAAGGATGCTTAGAATTATTGGGTTGAATATGGAGGGAAAGTTGGCCTTGGAGTCAAAAAGCAATATGCCAACAAACATAAAGATGACTGCATTAGATCGTGTAGATTTATTTATTGCAAAGAGGGCTTTTGGAAAGATGACAAAAGAGATTATTTGACAATTACTCCTCAGTTTTAGGCTAGAACTGAGTGTATGGCCAGAATGTCACTCATAAAAAAGAACGAAAGATTGGTTGTTCATGAGTTTGTGGAGAAGCATAATCATATTCTTCATCTCCTAGAATCAACCCACATGCTAGCATCTCAACGTCACATATCTAATGTCTAAGCATATGAGATAGAGATGGTTGAAGACTCAAGATTAATGTAAAATGAATCATTTCAATTGATAAGCACACATGCAGGAGGTAAAACTAATGTTGGATATACAAGATTGGATGCAAAGAATTATCTTTAGACTAAGAGGCAGAGAAGCACGGTTTATGGGGAAGTGGGTTTTTTTTTGCAATATTTCTATGGACAATGGGTGGAGAATCTTTTATTTTACCATACCTATCAGATAGACATAAAAGAGCAAATCACAAATGTATTTTGGGCTGATGCAAGAATGATTATTCACTATAGCCATTTTTGTGATGTCGTCTCCCTCGATATCACTTATTGTACCAACTGTGCACACAAATCACTTGCCTTGTTTTTAGGTTTTAATCATTATAGGGGAATGGTAATATTTGGAGCTACCTTGATGTATGACAAAACAATAGAGTCCTTCATGTGGTTGTTTGAAACTTTCTTAGAAGCACATTGGCAAAAGTGACTACAAACTATATTTTTTAACCAGGATCAAGTAATGGCTAAAGCATTGCATGTAGTGATACTAGAGACCCGCCATGGACTATGTACTTGGCATTAGAACAAAAATGGAGTTAAACATATAGGGAACTTTATGAAAAATGGATCTTATTTCTTAACTGACTTCACTAAATGCATGTACGACTATGAAGAGGAATCATACTTTGAGATAGCTTGGAGCAATTTGATAACACAATATAGAGTCCAAGAAAACAACTAGATTAAATCGGTGTACAACATCAAGAAAAAATGGATTGCATGTTACATGAAACACAAGTTCACACTTGGCATGAGGAGCACACAGCTCAATGAAAGCTTAAATTCATGTTTCAAGACATTTCTAAAGTTGGACCTTGATATCATTCAATTTTTTCAAGAATTTTGAGAGGGTCGTAGAGGAAAAATGATATAATGAGTTGATATGTGAGTTTGATTCACCACAAAAATTTCCAAGGTTAAAGTCTATGTATTCGTCGATGCTCTGACAACTAGCAGAAACTTATACCTTTACAATTTTTAACATGTTTCAAGAGGAATTTGACTTGTTCTTAACAGCTTGCATAGCACATAGAATTGAAGATCTGCTATTGTTTTAGTATGTTGTCACCTTGATTAATGAAAAAGGTGAATGGAAGGTGTCATTTGATCCTACAGACAAGTCCATTTGTTGTAGTTGCAAGACATTTGAGACTCTCGGTATTCTCTATTGCCATGCTTTGAAAGTGTATGAGCCAAAGGACGTTATGTTGGTTCTTGAATAGCATATTCTAAAGAGATAGACAAAGAGGCTCGCCACTATGCAGTATATGATGTGAGGGGCAATAAGGTTAACAAGGATCCTAAATTGGTTATCACACGAAGATGTAAACGACTTTGCCCTCTACTAATATGATTAGCCATTGATGTTTCCTATAGTGAAGAAATGTGTTTGCTTATAAAAAAACTATGGAAGATTTGAGAAAGCAAATTATGAAAATTAATTTGAGACACAATGGTACAAATATCATGTAATACTCTCTCTTTATAAATTGAACTCAAACTAATGAGTTGTAAAAGAAAGACTCTAGAATTAAAGGATTAAAGGCTAAACAAAATTAGAATAATAATCTAAACATCTAAAAATCAGGATACAAAGCTAATGATACTCTAAACCAAAGCTAGGATAGCTAAATAAAATTACTCGAAAATGTAGTATCATTTTTGTAATTTCAAATAAATTTTTAGACACTTAAAGGAGGGTACTCTAAATGGTAAAATTGAGCTTCCCACAGTTCTCAGAGATCCTAAAAATCATAGGAACTCTTAGAATGGTTAAAACCTTTCTGGTGTACAATTTAGATCGTCGGTTGACTCTAATTTTAACTAGATGATATGAGATGGCTTTGAAACTCATAAAATTAAAAGTGAATGTTTTTAATAAATTAGATAATATAAATTTTTATAAGGAAAAGACGGTTCTAAAAAAGGAGTTAAAATAAACGAAAACAGAAAAAATAAAGTTGGAAAGACAAAATGGGAATTATGAAATTATTATAAACCACTTCCATTCTCTCTTATATTCACCATGCCACCTCCCACTTCTTAAAATTGACTTATTCTGCCCCTAGAACAATAGCCATAGTCGCACCAAAGGAGAGAAGAA
Organism: Erythrophleum fordii; assembly: GCA_032878935.1. Taxonomy (NCBI): domain Eukaryota; kingdom Viridiplantae; phylum Streptophyta; class Magnoliopsida; order Fabales; family Fabaceae; genus Erythrophleum; species Erythrophleum fordii. The sequence goes on along the minus strand of JAVQMF010000054.1, from coordinate 19,721,503 downwards.
AAGGTGGGAGAAAAGCTTAAATAAAGGTAAGAAACTTTGCTCTTTTCATGCTTCTTCATTCAGTAAGATGATTCTCCTCTTCAAGCCCTTTCTTCTCATGGTTTTTATTTTCTAAAAGGAGAGTTTTCATGGTTGAACTTGTGGAATAAGGAAAGGATTTAAAGAAACCAAGTTTTGCATCAAATTCTTCTCTGAAAAAGCTTTAAGATGATGTATGAAACATGTGACGACCCTAACTTCTAATCCCAGTAATTATGGTTAAATACATGATTAATAATCAATGATCAAGGTTTGGAGTCATTACAATTAATTACTTTAATCAAATGTAGGGAAATTTGATCCATGATGTTATTAGGGTCATCAACTAAACAACCATAAATGGAAAAATGTATAAAAGGATTTGTACCATCATTAAGGGTTTGTGATTCATCCATCCATCGATTTCACCACATAAAAACTTCCCACAAGTGTTCCTGTATCATTTCCTAGCATTAGCATTAAAGAAATTAAGGTTTCTAGGTCAAAGGTGAGAGTTTGGGAACCTCTGCTGCGACCTGGAACCTTTTTGCCATGGCATGGTTAGGTCTTGGAGCTCGAAAACTAAGTTTTTAACTTTGCGCCGCGGCTCAGACCTTTTGCGTTGCGGCTAAATTGCTCTCAGGAATCACTGGGTAACTTACTCGAATTTCACCGCGGCAAGTTGGATCTGCGCCGCGGCCAACCTACGTGGCGCCGCGGCGAGTTTTGCTACTATACCCTCCTTAATTAATTTCTTCGACTTGCACCGCGACAGGACTTATTACACCGCGGTGAGGTTTCATTCTGTCACCCTCTTGGGAATTTTTTTCACTTTACGCCGCAGCGAGATTCCTCAAGCTGCAGCGTCCCTCGCCACTGTCACTCTTCAGATCGCGGAGAGGCCTTCCTAGCCACGGCGTGACTCCCTCCTGTAGCTATTTCTCCTACATTTCGTCCCATGCACTCCAATTCTCTTCTTAGGAACTCCTTAGGACCACTTCCTCCCTTTTTATATGACTCTAATAGTATTTATCTACCTTATTCACCTAGCTATTCTTCCATTACCAATTCAAAACTTATGTGCCCATTTCTTTTCTCTAATTACCCTCTATCAGCAAGTTTGTAAAGTAACAATAACAGAAATACATGAACTACCAGCAGCTATCCTTTAATACACAATCAATGGGGGTTCCGTACATTAAGGGTTCATATCAATATCTCAAGGGTTACATTTCCAATGATAAGCCATATTATAGGTCAACAAAGTTTACAGCAGATATCATGAATCCATACATCAAATACCAAATTAAGATGAGGTCTAACCCCTCAATACATACATCCTTAGTAATCAAAATATGAAGGCTTACACTTGGCAATACAGATACATGATGATGCTATACAAGACTTAACAAAAATTTGCATCTACCCTATTACACTTAGACCAAGTGTAGCTTCCCACACTAGGCCTAAACTCATAGATGTTCATCCACTTGCTTGCCCTTATTCTTACCCGAGGAACCTTCACCTGAAATTGTAATTCCATTAAACCGGGTGAGATATAAATCTCAGTAACTAAGGTAATTCCATCATATAATTCAGTTTAATAAGCATATATGCATGAAACAAAATCAACATCAAAATCATATCATCCATATCAGTAAATGAAACAATTAGGCTATCATGATTACTATCCCATACTAGCAATCATAATTTCACATGTTAAAGGCCATTAACACAGGGAGAGGCCCGTCCATGGACCTACTCCCCATTGAGCACAACCAGGGCTCAATGCATCTGGGGTTTGATAATAACCCGGTACTCGATCGAAGCATATGCATAGGTGGCAGCCGCACCACAGCTCCATCATGGACTCACAAGGTCCAATCACAATACAATAGATAGCCAACCAATTCATTCAGCATTTCAAATCATTCATATACAGTAAATATGAAATTAAAACAGATATATGTATGTAATTAATGTAAACCCCGGTTACCTCACTTGTAGACAATTTGCAACAGTTACCAACGGTACAAAAATCCCTATAACCATAGCATCAGAAAATTACCACTCTAATTCATTATTAATAGTAGCAACAAGTATCCAAGAAATTTAAATGCTAATAACTACCTAAATAACACTTACCAAATCACCACAAATCTCCAAATTCGGATTGAGTATGTCCTCTACCAGAAATTTCAATATATCACTCAAATTCCTAAACAAATTCGTACATAATTAACACCCATACTATAAATCAACTATGGGGGTTTTAAACCAGCAGAAAATACACTAGAATAGATAGCTTACACTTACCTAATGCCAACCCTAGCCTCAACCTACGAATTTCCTCTAGAAAAACACCAAACAACTCTATTTCAGAATTTGCGTATGGTGAAAATACTCCAAATGAAAAACTAATCAGACCAAATTAAAGAGAAAGATGAGGGGATTAAGTTGTATAACTATTACCTTGGCTGAATCTTACTTTAGATGTGAGAAAATGTAGAATTCTTGCCCCAAACCCTAGCCTCCCTCTCAACCTCCGAATTTTGCTTCTTGAGTTTCAGCAAAATGAGAAAGTGGCTAAAGCATTAGGGTTTTAGTTGGGTTTAAGTTGGGTCAAAGATGGGTTATGGGTTGCTCCAAGGTCCAACTCCAAATGGGCTTCAGATTTTAGCTTGTTGGGCCAGTTTTAAAGTGTTGGGCTGCAGAATTTCATTGGGCCAACTCTTATGTATTGGGTTGCTGAAGTTTAATTAGGTTTGGGTCAAATTTGAAGAGCTCAAGAATTTGGGTCTGCACAAGGGTTATTAGGTCATTTATAAGAGTTTATGCAAGGTGAATCTTGGACCTCTATCATATGGAATTAGATTGGGTCTACACCTAACTCATTGGGCCTCCATTAGCCTTTTATCATGATTTATTAATTTGGGCCTAGATGAAGTTTCTATCCCAATTAATTCTCAAAACTATGTTAATAGTTTATCTCTCTAAAATTTCTATTCACTAACTTGCCCAATTATCCTCTATTAATTATTCTTAATTACTCTAAATCCATTATTAACACCTTAATTAATTTTGGGGTGTTACAAAACAAGGTGTAAAAATGGTTTCTCCTTGCCTTCTCCCTCCCTCTCTTATTCGGCCACCATATGGGCCATGAAGTGTGAGGATGTTTTGAATGTTAACAAGGTAAAATCAAAGGTTTTAGAGTGTGAGAAATTGAATTATGCAATTAGAATCAAGAAAGGAGCATTAGGAAATAAGATATGAAAGTTAGGGTTTCAATTGCACTTTGAAAGTTTTGGAACTTTAAAAGGATAACCCAAACTATATTTAATCATGTTTGAACTCTAGAGAAACCAAAGAACAAGAGCATGTATCAAATTCCCAAAGAAAAGCAAGCAAACTCCATATTGCTCTCCTTGAAACTATGTCTTGGCCAAGGTATCCAAGGAGCACTTAGGGAGTGTTTCTATCACATTCTAAATTTTCTTAGATGGTAACATAACCAAATTAAGAAAATAAGAACATCAAGAAACAACCTTAAGTTTGTATTAGGGAGCTAACTAAGCTTAATTAGGAGCTAATTGATTTAATTAGTACTAAAAGGAAGACATATGTTAGAAAGCTTTAATAAGACATTGACATGTATTTTGTCTAAGATAGAAGCATATAGAAATGACTCAAATATAAGCTTGTGACCATTCTTATCAAATCATTGCATTACCTTCACATACATGGATATATAATGGTAAGTGCATTTAGCCAAGGGTAGATTATTCAATTGGTGTATATTATGAGCTAGCATTTAAATAAACATTGGAATAAGTCTTGGAACCATTAACTTATTGTATGGTCGAGCAAATAGGTGTAGAAAGAAACAAAACTTCAAGGGAGAATAAGGACAAAAATGTGCCACCTTGACATTCCACTCATCCATTGTATATATAATCATATTCGGTTATGGCATTACTCCTTCATTTAGCCGTGGGAAATTGCCATGAATCACACTTAATTTAGTGGCTTACACAAGACAATAAGGAGACACCTAGCATAATGCGGTGGGTGGGGCCAAGAGAAGGAAAATGGAATAAACAAGTGTAATCTTACATCTCTTTAATGCCATTACCATCCAAGAGCATATACATTCACTCGGTCACTTATATTTGTGCATCCAGCCATAGGGAGTCATGTATCACCAATTAAAGACATGACTTGGATGGGAAAAATGGAGAGAGTGACACCTTGCATGCCACCAAATGGCGAATGGAAGAAATTATTTTTTTTCTACCCACTTTCATTTCATTCATCTGGGTTAGAAAGCTTGAGGTGGCATTTACAAGGACTCTTTCCATACTAGCTTCATTTGACCGAGAGGAATAGTGAGAAGGAGAGAAAGAATGCTTCGTGTTAGCCATGGAAATTGAGAACAAGGAAGACCCGTGGATGAAAAGAGAATATCTTAGGACATATCAATAAAGCTATAGAAGATTGAAGAAAGGACATTAGGGGGAAACTAGGAGGAAGCTATGGGCAATTGGAGGTAAGTAATTAAGCTTCATCCCTTGAACCCAATTAGGCCGATAGTGATGGAGAGAAAAGAATATATATATATATATGGGTGTGTTGGCCATGAGGACTTTGCCATATGAATACCTTCAATTGAATCACAGGAATAGCATAATAAGGGCAGAATGTAAGAGGGGTGTGTTGACAATAAATGGAACTCTACGATGAGACACTATGGAAAGTGTATGTATATGATTGTCACAGTGAGAAATGGATGTACCGAGGCTAAGAAAGTTAGTAATTAGGAACTAAATTGCCATACAAATAAGGATTTGAGGTTGGACTTTAAGGCCTTGAACTCAACATGATTAATTCAAATGCTATTAAATTAATGAGAATAAAAGGAAACGAAAATGTGATTAATTTCAAATTAGGAATTCAAATTTCTAACTAATGGAAGAGAATTAGGATTTACTATACGGGAAATTAGTACCTTAATTTTAATTCAAATCTTGACCATGACTTGTTCTTAGTTAGGGTACTATATGTGTGACGACCCTAGATTCTAATATCAGTGATTATAGCTAAATACACAATTAATAGATAATGATCAAGGTTTGGAGTCATCGCAATTAATTACATTATGAAAATATAGGGGAAATTTAAACCTTGATACTACTAGGATCATCAACTAACAACCATAACGGGATCATGCATAAGAAAGGTTTATACCATCATTAAAGGTTTATGATTTATCCATTGATTAATTTCAACCCACAAAAACATCCCACCAATGTATTCATACCATTCCCTAGCATTAGCCTTATTGAAATTAGGGTTTCTAGGTTAAATATAGGAGTTTGGGGACCTGCGCCGCGACTTGGAACTTTCCCGCCGCGGCTAAGTTAGGTTCTGGAGCTCAAAAACCACATTTTTAAACTGGCGCCGCGGCCTGGAACTCTTGCGCCGCGGCCTAGTTACTGTCTGGAATTTTCTTGACTTTCGCCGCGGCCAACCTATGTGGCGCCGCAGCGAGTTTTGCTACTGTAACCTCCCAAATTAATTTTCTCGACTCGCGCCGCGGCGGGACTTCTTACGCCGCGGCGAGGTTACGTTCTGTCACCCCCGGGGCGATTATTTTCACTCCGCGCCGCTGCGAGATTTTTCAAGCCGCGGCGTCCCTCGCCACTGTCACTCCCTAGGCCGCGGCGAAGCCTTCTTGGCCGCGGCGTGACTCCCTTCTGTAGCTATTTTTCCTATATTTCGCCCCCTACACTCTATTTCTCTTCTTAGGGACACTCTAAGGTCACTTCCCCTCATTTTATGTGGCTCTAATGACACTTATTAACCCTTTTTACTTAGCCATGCTTCCATTACCAATTCAAAACTTATATGCCCATTTTCTACCTCTAATTACCTTCTATTAGCAAGTTTATAAAATAACAACAACAGATTATACATGAACTACCAACATCTATCCTTAATTAATCATCCAATGGGGGCTCCATACATTAGGGGTTCATATCCATATCACAAGGGTCACATTTCCATCAATGAGCAATGTTATAAGTCAGCATCAATTACAGCGGAAATAATGAGTCCATACATCAAATACTAAGTCAAGAGAGGGTCTAACCCTTTAGTACATACAGTCTCAATAAATCAAATATTCAAGCCTACACTTGGCAATGCAGATACATGTTGATGCTATACATTAAGGAATACAAAATTAGCATCTATACTAGCTAAGTCAGCCCAAGTGTAGCCATCTCCCCATAGGTTGAAGCTTATGGATTTTCATCCACTTGCTTACCCTTATCCTTACCCGAGGAACTTTCACCTGAAATATTAATCCCACAACACGGGGTGAGATATAAATCTCAATAACCAAAGCAATTCCATTATATAATCCAGTTTAATCAACATATATGCATACATCAAAACCCATATCAGAATCATATCAGTCATTTCAGCAAATGAAACAATTAGGCTATCATGATTACTATCCCATACTAGCAATCATATAATCAACATGTTAAAGGCCATTAACATTGGGAGAGGCCCGTCCACGGCACCTACTCCCCATTGAGCACACCAGGGCTCAGTGCATCTGGGGTTGATCATACCCGGTGCCCGATCGCGGCACATGCACGGGTGGCAGCCGCACCACAGCTCCACCATGGACTCACAAGGTCCAATCATAATACAACAGATAGCCAACCAATTCATTCAACATTTCAAATCATTCATATATAGCAAATATGAAATTAAATTAAATACATGCATGGAATTAATTAAACCTTGGTTACCTCACTTGCAGATAATTGCAACAGCCACCAAAAATTCCAAATTCGGATTCAAGTATCTCCCACCAGAATTCTCAATGTTTCACCCAAAATCCTAAGCAAATTCGTATAAAATTAGTACCCATAATATAAATCAGCTATGGGGGTCTCAAACCAACAAGGAAAGCATCAAAATGGGGGTTTAAACTCATCTAATATCAGCCCTAACCTCAACCTACGAATTTCATCAAGAAAATCCCCAAATAACCACATTTCAGATTTTGGGTAAAGTGAAAATCCTCTAAATGAAAAACTAATCGGACCAAATTAAAGAGAAAGATGAGGGGGTTAAGTTCTATAACTATTACCTTGGCCAAATCTTGCTCTAAGTGTGTGGAAATGCAGAATCTTTGCCCTAAACCCTAGCCTCCTTCTCCACCTCCGAATTTGCCTCTTGAGTTTCAGAAAAATGAAAGTGTGGCTGAAGCAATTAGGGTTTAGATGGGTTTAAGTTGGGTCAAAAGGCTGGGTCATGGGTTACTCCAAGTCCAAACCCAATTGGGTTTCAGATTTTGCTTATTGGGCCAGTTTTTAAGTGTTGGGCTGCATAATTCTGTTGGGCCAGTTTTCACTCATTGGGTGGCTGGAGTTTAATGGGATTTGGGCCTAATTTGATGAGCTCAAGGGCTTGGGTCTGAACAAGAGTAATTGGGCCACTTAATTGAGCCTATACAAGATAAATCTTGGGCCTCTATCTCATTAAATTAGTTTGGGTTTACCTCTAATTCATTGGGCCTCCATTAGCCTCTTATCATGATTTAATTAATTTGGGCTTAGATGTAAATCTCCATCCTAAATAAATCCTCAACCCATATTAACAATTTATCTCTCTAGAATACCTATTCACTAACTTGCCCAATTATGCTCTATTAATTACCCTTAATTAATCTTAATCCATAATTAACACCTTAATTAATTTCGGGGTGTTACAATATGATTGAAATTGTAAGGAAGCAATTGGGACAACACGAGCTAAGGACTAACTTGACAGAACTATGATGAAAAAACAAGTCGTTAACATTGTATTTATTCTATTTATTTACGTAATTGCATTGAATAAATTCTTGAATTCCCTATGCTATGTATAGTTGCATGTATGTCTATTAAAGTGGCTCTTATGAGTGTTAGACCTCTGTTATTGGCCAATGACTAGAGCACATTAGCCTAATGAATGAATGTATGCTGCTGTCTGGTAATTGCATGCTCCTACATTGAATTGTGTATCAAACATACCCTAAATGATATTAAGTGCCATTTACATGTATATTCTTTGAATGCATTATTACCTACTAGGATTTTATCTCATTAGGAAGCTAACTATTTTTTCAAGTAATAGTCATACAGTAGATGGAACCAAAACTATGAAAAATAAATAAGCAGAATAGTGAACTACGTGTTGTTATTATATTTGGTTTTGTAAACCCTTTGAAAAATGTGAAACATTAAAGTATGACTTTAGTTTTGAGAATGTATGGTTGTTTTGTAATCCTCTATTTTGTGTCTGTATGATAATGGTACATGAATAACTTTCTGTGTAGTTCGACGACAATACCTAACAAAAGTGTTAATTGTATGTAGAAGTACCTTTAATTATTGTTTTTGAATGAAATTGATTATCATAACTTTAGGAATAACTTTTGAATAGTAGTATGTGCTTGGTTGATATTAGGGAGGCCATTTTGAAATTTTATGCATGAATTCCCTGAGCTTGGTTGAATAATGATAGAATACATCCAGCTAAAGCGTTAAATTGGTATGCAATCTAGGTACTTAATGCCTGCCTCTTGTAGAAATAGTTGGAGGGGGATTTATGAGTCCAAAATTTTATAATGAGTTCTCTAGCCTTTGAACTTAAGATTTGGAAAGTTACAGAATTTTTGGATCAAGTTAGATCATGAAAACGATGTACTAATTCAACTCAAGTTCTGTATGGGACAGCTTTGAGTAGGATTCATAATAAATTTTTTTAAATAGGTAAATGAATGAATCACCACACAAAATTTCATGGGATGGTAGCTAAGACATATAAGCTTAGGTTTAGAAAGTTTTAGAATTTTTAAAGTTCGTTTACTAGGGCAACTAAGTCAGAAATAGAGAGGATAGTGTGTAGAGAGTCCAAATTGGGTAGTAGTCTAAATGGCACTAGTTAAGGGGTCATCAATAGGAATTTCCAAAAATTGTTTTAGTGGCTTTTGATTAACATTATAAGGAATCATTCTACCAATTTCTATGATTTTTGGAGGACATTTGGTGGGATAAAGAAATTTCACAAAAAACATGCCTTAAAAAGGAGGTTAACGGTGTCTTGTTTAGCCTGTTTTTTTCCGCAATGGAGGGAATATCATTTTGGTGAGAAGGAAAAATAGAATTATGAACCTATAATTTTGTAATGCTATGGTAAGAATCCCCTAGTATGATAGTTTCTTTGAATCCTAATGAATTTAGAGACTAAGATGTGATGAATAAATAATTATGGAAATATTAGATTGAATTTAGAAAGCTTAAAATGATAGTTGAAATTTTAACGGCCTAAATGAGGTTAATGAAGCAAGTTGGTTCTAAATCCTTCTAACCAAGCATGTAGTGATTTAAATGAGTTTCTTGAGAGTTATAAGACTTTTAGAAAGTAAGAGTTTAGGTTTAGGAAAGCAAGAATCAAAGGTTGCTTCATAATGGACCTAAATTAGTCATAATTGACACTTTGAGTCTTAGTGAGATTACACAAAAAATATAAAACCTAAAATAAGTTCCATGGGATTAATTTGTCTTGTAATTATCATATATAGGTCAAGCTAACTGAAACTCACTCACTTGTGGGTGCTAAGCCAAGGAAAGTAAAGAAAAGGAAGCCAATAAGTGAGGTTGTGATACATCCAAGTTCCTAGAATCACAAGATAGTTTTATCTCCCTTTCTTACATACAATTGAGTGGTTAAATGAGTTGAAATACTTGTGTGTGTTGTTGCTTAATGTTTTCATGAAAAATGTTTCATTATGTTTTCCATATAAACTATATGAGTATTATATATGTATAAAAGGCAATGAGATAGCTCCTAACTCCTCTAAGGTATGGAATTGAGTGTAGTAACTCTTCCTAAACACCAGGTTGAGAATAGTTAAGCCTAGTAAAGTTTATAATGATGCCATGGCTTATGTATGAATGGGTTATCATGTTTTATGATGCATTTGATTCATATGAAGTATACACATAGCATCCTTGCATCACATGCATGACATACATTCATGGCATTATTGTATGTATTGAATTGGATGAGATTAGCTACTAAGATTCTCCTAAATCTCACCTTCTTGTTGCCATTAAGCATTTTAGGTTTACCAAGCCAAAGTGAAGACCATGAGAAGACATAGACACTAAGATATGATGTATTAGAATTCCATTTTTGTATAAAATATTGACATATGTATATATATGATACTTTACATGTACCACGATAGACCTATGATGTATTTGATGATGATATGATGGAACCATGTGTAAAAGTATAAGAATAACAATATATGACCATTAGTGGCAATGTATATGCATTATGGTAGAATTTGATATATGAGATGGAATGATGGATGCATGAAATCTTGGGTATCAAAGGATTAAATCTTGATCCAATCATTTTGAATGCTATGGAATGATTAGATATATCATTCAGGATGAAAGAAATATACTCAAAGTAGAAGAAAACTAATTAGATACCAAATAGTCCAAATTGGAACTAAAATTAGTCTTAAATTTATTAAAAAAAAGTCATATATCAAAAGTAGTCTAAATGACCGCTTTAGATTTGGCATGCATTTAGAACTCTCCTAGAGCTTTTTGTCAAGCTAAGAATTATAATTTTTGGAGCTATACAGAATATTTTAGGAATTTCTAAAATTATGTAGAATTTTTAAAATGGTCCTTGTACTATTCACACTACATAACTATGATATTTTGTGTCATTTAGGGGTTAAATGAAGTCTAATACTTATAAAATTTTATAAGTATATAGTTGGCATTATAAGCTTTTTGTGACAACTAAGATTACTTAATTTAGAGTTGTGTAGCTTAAGATATGCAATTTTAAAGTTTAGGCCTGTTACATACCTCCAATTTTGACTAGTGTTACTATTTTATTGCATTTGACAGGGTAAATGAACTCAATTTTGCCTAAAATTTTTATAACATATAATTTACATCCTACATTTTCTATAGACACCTAGTTTGTATGATTTGGAGTCGTGTAGCCAAAATTATAAATTTTCAAAGTTAATGTAGATTTTGGGCTTATGGAATCATCTCAAGTCAAATAGAGTTTTAGGGTGTTCCACGAGATAGGCACCATAAAATCGATATAAGCAAACTTGTTTGTGATAAAAATGAATTAAGAAAGAGAAAGAATCAACTTTGGACCATTATAGTTTAAAATGACCGGTAAAAACCTTGATTTCGGTGTTGAAAAGCATGAGAAGGAATGTAAATGTTATGTAAAATTTCATGTTTGATATGAATGAATCACTAAAAACTAGGTATGACATATCAACCATTGAGATTTAGAGCATCAAGCAACTATTAGTAAGACTATGTTGCAAGCAAGAGGATTCAAGCACAAAGTTGGTCACCGTTGAAAGAGGCGTATGATAAGTTGGATGGATCTTCACTTGAAGAAGAAAAACAAATTCACCTATGGTATATAGATCTTTGCTTACACATATTAACTTAATTTACCTTATTGCCTTCCTTTAAAACTCAAATTTTGAATATACCTATTCTTTTCTTTATGGGATAATGAAATTTTGAGTCAAATGCAATCTCAACATAGCCAACAAGAGTGATGATATTAATATTTCATTGATTTTTGTATTAAGAAAGCTATCTTTACATTTATTTTTGTATATCACAGTTTTTTGTATCTTACCTTCACAACTTTGAAATGTCTCAAATGTAATTAATTAGTATCCCACATTTAGCTATCCATTACCACCTCAAATCCATGTATTACAACATAAAATCTATGCTCATTATATTCATCTATCTAGTACATCATTAACCTATAATTCTATAATCCTCTACAAGATGGTATCTTGAATAATTTTTTATTAGGCAAAAAATCAAACAATCGGTGGACAAATGTAAATACACTTGTTGTCAAGTGCATTTATAAGCCATCCACAGTCCCAAATTATACATCCAGCACAATACAGTTTATTACAAAGAAAAGGGGGCAAGCTCTGTAGAAAATATGGTCTTCATTTCAGGTTACTGAATGACATGGGACGTTCTGGTGGGTTCGTGCAGAAGAAAATTTGGCTTTTCCCATTTTAGATCCAGCTGTTGCTTGAATCGGGTCGTTGCTATGCAGACATGTGGCGGCTTATTATTATTATTATTATTATTATTAGAATACACGATGCAAAACACACCGTTAGTTTGAAAAGAAAAAAGAAACGACAGGTATCAGCAAATGAGCAGCTCGATTAAATGAAGGGCTGGATCCAATCGACTGTACAAATGCAATTGATTGGAGATGATTTGGTCTCCTCATTCAACACCCAAATCCCCTTTTCGTCATTTCCGCTGTGTTTTAGGAGTATCTGAGTGATACCAACTTTTTTTTTTTGGTCCTTCCATCTTTTACTTTCTAAAATAAACTTTATTTCATTTTATTATTATTATTTTTTCACCTATTACAACCATACAATGCAAGAAGGGGATTAACTTCTTATATTTAATAACCCATTTAGTTAGATAAATATTAAACATATAAAAATAAATAAATAAATAAATAAATAAAATTAAAAAATAATTATATTTTTATCTTTAAAAAATTAAAAATAAATATTATTAAATAATATTTATAAAAATATAAAATAAATATTATAAAAAAATTATATCATAAAATAGTAAGTGAACCTAACGGTCCCAAGGGAAGTTTTGCATTGAAAAAAATTGTATTTAAGGGCTTAATTTTTATAAAAATTTATAATTAAAAGATCTTAAAAATTAAAATTATTTTTAATGATTAAAATTATTACTACATATTACTAAAATTTAAGAAAATTATTATTAAATTTTTAAAAAATATCATTAAATTTATTTAAATTATAATTTTTTAAAAATTATTAATTTTTTTTTAAATTTAATAATAAATTTTTTAAAACTTAATAATAATTTTAATTTTTAAAATTTTTTTATTATAAATTTTTGTTAATGTCATTTTCTTTCGCATCCGGACGCCAAAGCACCCAAAAAACCGAATTGAAGAAAATAGCCCCTCTAGCGTCACATCGAGTACTGGGCGTTAGAAGTGACATGACAAGACATGACAGAGCCACGTGCTAAGACCATCAACTCCCCAAGATAGGATTGCCTGCGGTCCTTACTCTGCATCCGGCCTTCATTTATTTTTTGAATATTCATTTTTATTTATTTTGAAAAAAAGTTAAAAAATAAAATGAAAGTAATGTTTAAAATTTTTTAAATAAAAAATTAAAATAAAAACAATAAAACTGTCCAAATTCAAAAAATAAAAAAACAGAAAATAATGGGCCTATTGCCGGGTAAGCAATCTAAGTTCCACAGAGTGGCATCGTTCAGCTTGATCAGGAATAGCATCAAATCCTCTGAAACCAAGGCCGAAATGACTGGAAAAGTTGATGTTGAGAATTTGAAGTGAAAAATGCTTATATTAAATGATTTTAAAATTTAAAATTATTTTAAGATTTAAAAATTAAAAATTAAAAATTATAATTTTTTTGTGCAATTCAAATTTTTAATCTTTGAATTATTTGAAATAGTTTTAAAATTAAAAAAAATTAATATAAATATATTTAATTTAAAATTTTTGACTAATTTTTTTAAAGAGTTTTGGTCTATTTAGCCCAACAGGCCCAATATGACCTTTTACATTGGGTCAACTCATTCAAAGTTGGACCTACCACACCAGCCAAAGTGTCGAGCCCAGCTTGTCTCCAATCACCTATATGGATTACCATGCACTCACCTATCTTAGAAGGGATTTTGACTAAGGTACAATAGCAATAATTTTAAATTCTCTATACATATGACCTGTCATTTTACTTTTTCGGATACATTAACTTAATTTTTTTTTAAAAAAAAAAGGTCACGCCTCAGCATGGGCATGACCCTTTAATTATTTTTTAAAAAATTTTGGGTTCACGCGCCTCAGCATGAGACGTGACCGCATTTTTTTTTTAAAAAAGTATTTTTTTAATGGGTCACGCTCTACTTTTTTTATGGGTCACACCTCAACGTGAGGGCGTGACCCTTGTCCAATATGTCAGGGTCAAAATTTGACCCTGACACATGGATAAAGCAAAGCACATGGCAGTGAAAGATAGGGAATATGAGGATTGTGTTGCCACATAGACGATTTTAAGTGGAAGGAAAAAAACACTATCCTATATCCGTTGCATTTTCTTCTGATTCTTCATCTTCTTCTCCTTAAAGCCTCTTCGTTTCTCCCTTCTCGTCCCCACATCTCTCGCTGTTTCGCCATTCTTTACTTCTTCTGCTTCTTCAAAATTTCTATTTTTTTTATCTACATCATCCATCCTCTCATATTTGCTGTTTATATCTTCGGTTAAAAGAAAAAAGGAAGAGATCCAGTGGAGCACTCCATCACAGAAGCCAAATTTTTCAACAAAGAAAGTGAGGAAAAAGATCTCAAAGAAGAAAAATTATTGGTATGTTTTACGCATAAAAAATCATTTATTTGTAATTACTTGTTAAATTTAAAAAAATATATTTTGTTAGTGATTTAAATATAGTTGTGAATGAAATAATTTTATTTGTTATAATAAAATTATATTATAGGTAAAATATGAAATTATTTAATATTGTGTCTGAATTTTAAATTTGAAAAATAAATATATTGTTAGTGATTTGAGTATACATGTATAAGAAAAAAAAATTTTTATTAAAATGAAGTTACATTATAGGTAAAATTAGGACTTTTGTAAAGATGCCAAAAAGAAGTGGTTAATGTTTATGTACAAATAAGGAAAAAAATAAAACGTTTAAGTTAAAAAAAAGCATGTAAAAAAATAAAAAAGATTGTTTATTGTATGATGTGATAATAAATATTAGTAAAAAAATATAAAATGAAGAAAGGAAAAAAATGCTAAATAAATATTGTGAGTAGGATATAATATATTGAACAAATTCTTTTATAAAAATGCTATGTAAATATTAGATTAAAAAAATACAAAAGAATTATAGAAAATTGGAAATAGTAATATGTAAGCAAAGAGAAAAATTATTGTATAAAAATAATAAGATTTAATAATGTAATGATAATAAAAAAATAATTAAAAATTGGTCACAAGTTGTTGAAATGTATGAAAATATTATTTAAAGTTGTTAGACGAAATAGTAAAAAAAATTTTGTGAACAATATATTAGAAAAGAATTAAACAATGGAAAAAAAATATTATAAAAGAATAATATGTAGAAAATAACAAAAGGTATAACACTATAAAAATGGAATAATGAATAAATTTTTATAATGTAAGCAAAAAAAGAAATATAGTAACAAAAATAAAAAACTTTTAGCATAATTATAAAAATAAAATATGATGAAATTGTAATGTAAATAAAATTAAAAAATAATAGAATGAAAATAGTATCTTTAAATAAATTTTTAATATTGGATAACATTATAGTAAAATTAGATAAAATTTGATGAACAAAATTATTAGAATAAAAGATGTCACAGACATAAAAAATATTTAACTGTTTAATGAAAAAAAATAGCGAACAAATATTGTAAAAGAATATTTATGAAAAGATTTGTTAGAATTATATTGATTAATAATGGAAAAAATATAGCAGTTGGATAAAGAATTTTAGTTGTTTATAAATGTTGTACAATGTTTTGGGTATTGGTGACAGTATTGCACAGTTGGGCGAAATGAACAACGGGAAAGAAGTTATATGCATATATTCAAATGGATAAATATGCGAAATCGAAGAAGGTGCATTGTTTATTACAGATACGATTGATGTAATAAGTGTCGACAGTGACATTTTATTAGAAAGGTTGAAACAAGAGGTTGCAGACCAGTTACAGTTAGATTCAAATCAATATGTATCTGAATTGGTATATAGGCATTCAGTGTCACTAAGGCCCACAAAATACCAAGCATGTAAGTTAAGGAGGGATGCCAATGTCCAAGCAATGTGGATAGCGAATGCAAAGTTCCCTTCATAACTTGGTTCAGTTAAATGGTATGCAAAAATAACGTCAAAGGAAATAGACTTGAATGCGACAACTCAAGCTATAATTGAATATGTGGCAGACCCACTCCCATCCTCTAGCCATGCCAACATCACAGATGATCAGTATTTTCTTGTTGGTTTAGTTGACTATACGACTCAACCAAGTTCATCTGGTATGCATGTCGATAATATTGTCCAACTAAGTTCAGCACATGCACCAATTAGTGGCCCTTTTTCTCATCCAGATAAGACAGAGGATATAATGGATGACTTCGAGGAAGATGATGAATATGATGTTGCTCTTTATGATTGCAATGATGGTGGTAATACAGATGATGATGAAGATACCAATTGCATGGATGCCATCGTTGATCCAGCAGGCCCTATTAACATTTATGCTGACTCAACGGTTATATTTCTTGAACAGATAGATGCAGATGGTGCGCGGATTCCTGATTATGCTGAAATGGAAAAGGCAACGATAAACATAAACGATAACCAAGAGTTATATGTAGGCATACTATATAATGATCAGCGATTCTTTCGTCGGGCATTAAAGATATACTCGGTATGTGCACATCATATTTTTAAGGTGTACCATTCTTCAAAGAAGTACGAAGAATACCGGTGTGTTCAATATGAAAAGGGATCCTACAAATGGAAGGTGAAAGCCTGTTATCGAAAGAAGAAAAATTATTGGGAGATAACAAAATACAATGGGCCCCATACATGTGTTTCAGCATCATTGTCACAAGATCACCCAAAATTAGACTTGATGTCATTTCAGTATATATTGTATCGATGATGACTGAAAATCCCGGTGTGTCCATCAGAGAGGTCATTGAGCGGGTGCATTTTATATTTGGGTACAATGTTACATACAAGAAGGCTTGGAGGGGAAAACATCGAGCCATCTCATATGCATTTAGGAATTGGGAGTAGTCCTATGCTTTGTTACCCAGGTGGCTAGCTACTGTTCAATATTTCATGCCCAGCTTGTACTATGACTTTATGCATAAGGAACATGTACCAACTAGTGTAGTTAATGGTGAGTTGGTCATGTTTCATAGGGTATTTTGGACGTTTAAGCCGTGCATCGAGGCGTTCAGCTACTTAAAACCTATGGTCCAAATAGACGAGACTTTTCTTTATGGGAAATATAAAGGGACTATTTTAATCGCAAGTACATAAGATGGCGAGAAGAATATTGTCCCACTTGCATTTGTTGTAGTAGAGGAAGAAACATATGAGGCATGGGCATAATTCTTATTTAACCTTCGAGCGCACGTGGTAAAAGATAAAGATGGGCTTTGCTTGATCTCTGACCATCACGCTAGTATCTTGGCAGCTGTGGCCAATCGAAAATGTTGGGTGGCAGCCTTCGCAGGCTCATCATGTGTTTTGCCTTCGACATTTGGCTAGCAATATTAACAAAAAATTTAGAATGCAATGGCTGAAAAAACTATATATTATAATTGGTACAAACTGCTATCACTTAACCTCATAAGAATTTCTTTAATTCTATGACTATAATTTTATACAAACTATTGATTTTACTATCTATCTATCTATCTATAGGTTATTTGTATGAGCAACACAAAGTTGATGAAGGATTAGCTCGCATACGTCGACTTGATTCGTATGCTGCTAATTGGATTGAGAGATACCCAAAGGTCGATAGTGTCAGGCGTATGATGTTGATGGTAAGCGCTAGGGGCACATGACAACGAATTTAGCAGAAAGTATAAATGCAGTTTTTAAAGGGGTTAGGTTCTTACTGGTGCTTGGGTTGGTTCGAGCAATATTCTACTGGTTAACTAAGTATTGGGTCCAGCAGGCTGAGAAGGCAACTGCATAACTTGAAGGCAACATTCTACCGGTTATAGAGTATTGTTAGATCAGATAAGAGCTGAAAAGGTCTAAGACACTTACGATGAGTTTCTTGCATGGTTACTTTAATGCTAGTATACTCTTACAGCCTGTTATTTTGTTATTTGTAGATTATATGGCGTCCATACGATGCAGATGATATACGTCAATTGATACCTGACTATTGTCTGGTCTCTTCGAATATTTGGCTAGCATCTATGCCACTTATTTGCTTTCACATTGTGGAGTGGCATCATGTAGATCGTGTTCTCTGACAGTTTGGTCAGATGCAACTCATACCTTGTGCTCCTTATAATTTAGAGGAGGTTCATACACCTGACGCTCAAAGGCAAGACCCATTTGGATTGACAAAAAGAACATGAGAACTTTGTACAAGCTTGGTGGAATTAGCAAAATACTTTGTCACTTACACCGATATCATTAGAGCCCCTAGATCGCTCTTCAGAATATATGAAATGGTACTGGAGGGTTACCCGTCGATGAATCCATCCTATCAGTGGTGTCCAAGGTTTTGTGGTAACTTTTAAAGTCTAGCACAATTATCTTATAACGCTTAATTTTTAATTTCAAATCAATATGACTCTTAATTTTTATTTTCAGGCCGATATAGCTGATTGCTTGCGAGTACTTGCTATGGACGACCATTCACCGTTAGGTCGCACAGTTGTTATTGATTGTACTAGCATCCTTGATGCACTTGGCGAGCATCGAGATATAACGATTTCTCAGGCTGCTCCTCCTGCATCTCAGTTGCCTAGACCACAACTTCTTCCTACTTGCACGGCAAAGAGAGCTCATGGATTTATATCTACTAAAGTACCCATGGTGGATGATCAGCCTTATCGTGATACTACCTCTGATGTTAGTACTACATTTGCGATGCCTAGTCCTTCTTTTTATACCTCAATAGAGATGTAAGACCCTTCTAGTGCTGCTGAACCATTTTCTTTTCCAACAACACAATCACAAGTACACCATGATACAGCAGGTCCATCTTCTTCCACGCCACCAGTGTATTTTCCTGATTTTAGGGGTGTCAACTCTTCATTTTATATGCCATGCGATTCCGTCCCTTTTACACCCCTATTCTCAGAGCAAACAATGTCTACTTTTAGATTTGCTTCTGGGTCATCTGTATACGTTGCATCACAACAGATGGAATATATCACACCAGATCAGCCTATTCCTCCAATTCAGTAACTTCAATTGAATCTTAATCTCATACCCTATCAACATGTAGAAGAAGAAGGAAACAATAATAACGAAATAGATGAAAATGATGGTGATAATGAAGAAGAAACTGAGCAGGAGTCTGAGGTACAAGAGGCAAAAGAAGAACAGCATCGTTCTCCACGACGCGACCGACAATTATGACCACGGACTAGATGTTGCACTACAAGCCATTTCTTTTGAACGTTCTATCTTTTTTTTGTACTCATAATTTTATATTTTATATCATAATAACATATTATAACTACTTTATTTTAATATTGACTTCAGCAGTTAATTCTGATTAATTTCTCATTCAAATTTTTAATACTCTTACTTAGTTATATAATTTTAAAAAAATTTATTTTCTCAATTAGTTTTCATTTTATAATTTTGATGACATAATTTTTTATCTCTTATCAATATTTTTGTTTAATTTTATGATTTTATTGCCAAATAATTTTTTTTCTCTTATTAATATTTTCGTTTCGTGACTTACTACTCCCAACAATTTTTTAAAAAATATACCTGCACAATTACATGAAAAACATAATTTAATTTACAAATCATAATTAGTCCTAACTTCAACTAATAATAGAATAAATTTATATTATTAGTAAACAAATAAATTATACCTCAAATATGATAAATTCAAAAATTTAGTTTATTATATATATATATTTCCTATAATAGTTATAATTTTTATTATTTTAATATTGTGTTCAATATTATTTTTCACATTTATTTATTTATTTCTTAAATTTCTTAACACTAACACTAATTATTAAGCTTTAAAAAATTTTAAAATTTAAACTACTTATTCATTGTTTTTAAAAATAAATTACACTTTTAATATCTTTAATTTTTTACAGTTGAATTTTTAATATCTTTTCAAATAATTATGTTATTACAGAGGCGTGATCCCAAAATTTTTTTTAAAAAAATTAAAGGGTCACGTCTCATGCTGAGGCATGACCCATTTTTATTTTTAAAAAAATTAATGCATATGGAGAAATAAAATGACAAGTCATGTGTATGAAGAATTTAAAATTACTGCTACTGTACCTAAGTCAAAAACCCGCTAACCCAAAGGACCACATGGCCAACACACCTGCACATGCACGACCGTTTTGCACGCGCTCTAACAATCTTTGTACCTTATCGCCTAGACCTTGGTATCGTGTGTCTCTGTTTATAACCTTGAAAATTTCAATACCTTACGACGCTTGCCTACAAAAAGCCCAAAGACCCCCTTAGACTCTTATTCAAGACTCGCAGCCACTGATGCAGTTGCAAGGGCTCTAGTTTCCCTCAAAATCACACTGGAGAATATCTTGGACATTGCTCAAGCCTCAGCTCTGCCTTCAGGACTAACTCTGGATACTCCGTACCAAGTTACCATCCATCAACAGAACCACAATATTCCCATAACACTAGTATTGCTAATTAATTAATTACTCACCACCCCCCCCCCCCCCCCCCCCCCCCCCCAAAAAAAAAGCAAAAGAGAAAAAAAAAAAAAAAAAAAAAAAAAAAAAAAAAAGCAAAAAAAAAGAGAAAAAAAAAAAAGCAAAGCCCGGAGTGAAATATTCAATATGCCTCAGATGTAGTAGGAATTCACCAAAACTAAATCATGTTGACAAAGAGTACTATACAAATTTTAGCCAAAGACAAGTGCTCACATATCACATTGTAATTATCTCGGACGCCTATCTCCACAATCCTATATCCACAACATTATTCATTAAAGATATATAATAAATTATTTGAGGTATGCCTTTGGCTTTAAGAGGTGATCTAGAATGCAGCTCCAAAGGAGAAACCAAGCAAGCTCAAAATCCATCCTTCAATCGAAAATCTCTTGAGCTTCAATTATACTGTGCTGACTGAAAACATAAGAGAATGAAGTTAAGCACTGGACACAATTTTCTAATATGATACGATAGGTTTTGGAACATCTCGACAGTGCCAATTTGGAGAGAAATAAATAATGAATATGTGGAACCCACTTGAATTGTGGGTTCCACTTTAATGGTCAATCCCGTAGTATGGATCGATTCACTTTGTCTCTCCAAAATTGATAGTGTAACTAGCAATTTTGGAGAGAAATTGAGGATCCAAATTTGATACAATATAGAACAAAGGCAACAAACACGTGATACAAAATAACGTGGAAAGGAAATAAATGAAACATTGGTACGTTGTCCTTACTGGTCATCTTTTGAGACACGATAATATTTTTCTGCATGCTGGCGTTGACCAATTAGCTGAGCAAAACGCTCGTCGTGAGTAATTACTATTAACTGAAAGTTCTCCTGACCTTTCCTGTCCTCCATGATTCTGTATACAAGGTAGATAGCAAGCAGATTTTATGAATAATTACTAGTAGTAGCGATTTACTCTCAACTAGAAAACCTGTTCACACCTGAGGAGAGATGCAGCCAGACTTTCAGCATTTGGCCCATCCAAATTTGTTGTTGGTTCATCGAGTGCTAGAATTCCACAGTTGAGGCAAAACGTCTCAGCTAAAGCTAATCGTATGATAAGGGACGCAAGGACCTGGAACCTCATAATTGAGCCAAATACAACAATTTCATAAACTAACTCACTCTCATTTTATTAAGGAAGATACTAGACACGGTACTGCATCCAGAATTAACTTACCTTCTGACCAGCACTACATCTTCCTCTCATTTCTAACTCTGCATCACCAGTCTGCATGAGAACCTGTATGAAATTCAAAAGAAATAAGACATAGAAATTTCAATGAAAAAATTCAACAATTGTCAAAGGGATTGAGAGATTTCAAACCTTGTAGCTGTAGGAACGGGTCCCAGCACCTTCAGAATCTGAATGAATACTAATACAGTCAATATCCTGTCCTCTGTAAGTTTGCTGCCAGAGTTCTCTGATTATTTTGTTGATTTCTTCCATTTTCATCGTGTGAAAGCGCATCAGTGCTCTGAAAGATAAATAATATGGAACATTTTGAAATGGACTTTCTTGAATTGTATAATACACAAGTGCTAATATTGTTAAGCAGTGTAATCCCAATAATGGAGGATCAGAAAATTGTCCATTAAATATACTGTCCTATCATAATCTGTTGTATGTCATGTGGGAAAAGTAGTTGAAGAGATGAATAAATGATGAACACAAAAGGTCTAGTCAGTACAGCAATGCCATGAACTACAAGAAAATAAATGCATTTTACTTTCTTCACCGTGAGGAAGCATAGTAATACATATACACATATACATCTCAAGCAAAAATAGACACACCTGAGCCCGCAAATGTCAAAACAAAAGGTAATGTAATTAATATAGTCAAACAACAAAGAAACATGTCTCAGAAAACACAGCCATAGTTGCAACAACATGCTGAGAACCAGGTAAACAGATGACAGAAGGTAACTCAGACCTCCCAGCTTTCTGGCCACACATTTGCTTGTTCAAAGGTTTTCACTGGAAGGTGTAAAAAGAACGGTGATTAGTTGAAGCCAATGTCACCTGATCCTTTATGTTATGTTTGGATTGGAGAACATGGAGGAAGAGAGAAGTGGAGAGAAATTTTAATTTAGAAATTTTCTTTATTCTAATCAAAATCTAGCATATCTTTCCCTAATAATATATTTGGATTGAGGAGAATTGATGAAAAGGGAAGGAAAAAAAATTATTTAAATTTAAACCAAAGAAAATGTCAAATATACATGTACATATATATATATATTTATTTATTTTCTTCTCCATTCTCCTCAATTCAAACATACACTTTGAATACACAATTGATTGAATGATTGATGTATATTTAAATATTGCTAGAGACTAAAAAGTTTCTAGACACATGATGCATGAATCATCATATGAAAAGTAGGTACTATATTCAAAACCCCCGGCATTAGATACATTGAATTACTTCATTAACTCCTTCAAATATGACACTTGGTATTAAATATTGTTAGCGCTGAGGTAATAACTCCAAGTTTCCTAGATATACTATATATATGAGACAAATAAATGCAAGGCTTGATGTATGTTGACCAAATATCACCAAAGACAGGAACATGACCCTTCATAAGACCAGACTATTGCTCTTCAAGGCCTTTTCATGTATAAGAAATTTGAGTATCTGTGTGAACAACCTTTGCTGCTTGCTCATTTGAGTATGTCACTCTTCCAAAATTGCTAAAAGTGGTATTGGAGCCTTCTCATTCAAATTTGTCATTTCAGACTAGTTCCTATGGCAGTCTGACACCCTAGTTCATGCACTAAGTCTACCATCAGAGCACCTTGATAGTTACCAAGGAGCCAGGAGAAAAATAAAAGTGGTTGAGTAAGAACATCTCATCTGCAAGCATTTAACACTTTTTGAGGCATCTCAGGTGCCTCCGTTTTGTTCCAATTTTTTCAGATGTCCTTGAAGGGACAGGCATCTGAGATGCTTCAGTGATACCCTTGGCAAAGATAGCTCCAAAAGCCTAGAACCTTGTCCAAGAGCTTGGCCCATGAGGAGACTCGAGTAAAAGAGTTTAGGAGTTTGACTCCCTATGTCATCCACCACCCAATGTAAAATATTCAGGGCACCTCCTGAGACCTCCCAGCATACTTGAATAGATAACAAAGACATGGTGTGACCATCATTGTTGACTGCTCTGTCATGATTAAGATATGATTGAACAACTAATGGGGCATTGACTGGTAAGAGTGTATGAGGGAAGAAGTTTGAGATTGCTGGGTGACAAGGCACCCAGCAAGGGGACAGAAAGTACTTAAGGCTGACCAAAAGAGTGTGGATGAAATATTGATTATGCTGAGGTGGAGGCTTGTTAAAGATGAGGTCCTTCTAGATGTAATGTGCAGACAACATAGCAATATCCCATGCATTTAAAAAGCGTTTTGGTTGGACTCAACTCATTCAGTGGGAGCTGGGGTTAGATAAAGCATTGAGAAATGTGTTGGATGGCAGGGGGATTCATCCTCACAAATTTTAATATTCAGAAGTTATTACTAGGACTAAGCTCATAGTTTCAAGTTCAAATGTGAGTATAATCCCAACAATCACCTCAAACACTTCAATTTTGTTCACAGCATTAAATGAAACAAACTATCAACAATGCAACTATTTATTATTTTAACATTCACATGAAAAAGCAGCGCACATATGGGTTGAAAGGAAAGCATAGCATGAGGTACACCAGGAGAAACTCAATCACAAACCAAGAAAAATTGAAAAGATGAAACATTTCAATTTGGTTCTACCATTGTATAACTTGAATTTGCACATGACAAATAATTCAACCTTGTCAGATGTACATGGTAAATTGAATGTAAACATTACTGAAATTTAAGAATCTCACTTATCAAGTGCATTGTAGTATCTATCCAGATCCTTGTTTGCCATTTCAGTCGTCTGTGAAAAAATACAGATTTTATCATGATGAGATGAGTATCAATGCAGAAAGTGTACAAGTAGAATATAGCCGTAGATAACACCTTAAGCTGGATTAGCTGGTCAAAGTATCTCTTATCTATATCCTTGTATTGAGCTTGTTTAAGATCAACTCTATTCTTTGAAATATTGCTCTGGTATACAGACATTGTTCCATGACATCTGTTTAACTGTCTCCAAGGTATGCAGACAGAGCCAAAAAGAACGAGAAGCAAGGCGTCAAATTCATACTAGAAAGTAAAGTGAATATGTCATGCAGATATGAACAACGATGTGCTCATATAAACGAAAACAAAACTGCCATCAATAATATGTAGATTTTTCCTTGAAGATGTAAGAAAATTTTTCTCGCAGAAGTAAACTTAAAAAGAAGATTCTATGATAGTACCCAACAATTATGATTCATAAAAAAAAAAAAAAACAATAATCCATATCTATTTCCACCAAGCACACCTTATTGTGTTTTTTGTACTGCCAACAGTAATGAAGCCCACAATTAATGCAATTCATAATTATCTACGGCAAGCATTCTATATTGCATTTTTTGTGGCACAGCCAGGAAGGCATGGTGTGGTATTGTAGCATGTAAAAGTCTAGCAGCTCTAGCTAAAGCATTTTGAGCCAGTATTGTATTTGGCAATTCCATTGTTATATAGGTGAATTGGCCAATTCAATCAAAGCTACTTAAGTCATCACATTTAGGCATAAATTCATTTAGTTGTTAATAGTGAGTGTGTGGCAGCTAGGTTGTTAATAGAAAGTGTCTGATCACTCGTAAGTTGGGCTTGTATATTTGTACTTATCACAATTTACAATAATCAATACTCAAACTTGGTGCCTGGCTATGTAGGTTTGTTATCTTTTTAAAACTATTCCTATTCTCTACATCGTATCAGAATTGACATGTTGCAGTTTGCTGGCCCCATATAATTCTTTCTACTGAGAAGTGTGTAATGTGCAGATCCAGTTCAGAAACTTTGTCTAACAGTGAGCTATCTTTGAATAAACTTTGTGGTATTTTTTGTGACAGTTGATTGTGTCTAGGTACCCTAGAACAGTTTTTCCTAATTCAGTTCATAGGGTTGTGACAATTGATTGCGACTCTGCGACAGAGTGTGGTTTATGGGATTCTCTAGTTTGTCTAGTTGGAGAGGAATGCCTGCATCTTGAAGGGCATATCTTCACCCTTACATATGTTATGGGACAGAATTATCCATATGGCTATTTTTTTTAAGGATGTTACAATATCTTATATGCAAAGGAGTTGGGGGCTCTACTAAAATTATAAGTTGTATAGGGCTTTCGGCACTTTGTTCTGCTTTGGGCTCGTAAAATTTAATATAAAAATAGAAATATGGTGAATGAGGAGGCTTGCACACAGGCTGAACTCTAGCTCACACTCTGGCAGCCTCACTGCCCTTTCATTTATAATAATATAAAGATAGAGAATTAGAGATTAAATACAATAGAAACTGTAGAGTTCTGAACTTATTTTATTAGATAGAAGTGATGTTACATTTATAGACAATAAAAAAGAGAACATATTCTTGTTCCAACTAAGACACGTAACTAAAAAATAAGATAACTTTATCGTAGTCAAAATAGGATAACTCTATCTTAATTAAAACAGAACATTTAACTTATCATATTATAATCAAATGACATATAGGGTCCTTTTTATCTTATTCATAATGACATAAAGGGTCCTTTTGCATGCCTAATATTTCGGGAGCCAAATGGTTCGTTACTTTCATTAATATTTGCATTAGAGTCTCTAGAATACTCTTAAAAACAAATTTGATGTGAATAGTGTGTTCCCAAACTTTCACAACATGATCTAGAACCAGTTTGGAACAAAAATCAAAAGGTTTCATTTAGACAATACAAAAGATTATTTTAACCAAACCCTCTCAACCTACTTTCAAGGAAAGAAAAAGGAATTATCCATGCGTCTTTGTGTGCTAATATCCTACAACAAAATGGAATAGTTAAGAGGAAAAATGGCCACCTACTTGATGTCACCAAAGCTTACCCCTTCCAATCAAATGTTCCAAAAAACTATTGGGGGAAGATATACTTGCAGCTATATATACTATTAATAGATTACCCTCCAAGTTCTTCAATTGTAAAACCCCTATGGAGACGCTCTCTAAGTTCTGCCTTAACCTGAAAATCACAAATGGTCTCACCCCTAGAATATTTGATCGTAGAACCCTAGCTCATGTTCACAGCCAATATAGAGGAAAGTTGGATCCAACAGCCATCAAGTGCATCTTCCTTGGGTATTTTACAACCCAAAAGAGATATAGGTGTTACCATCCTCCAACTTGAAAATGTTTTACCTCTGCTGATGTCACTTTTCATGAAAACAAGCCCTATTTCTCTCAACCTTATCTTCAAGGGGAGACTTCAACCATGGAAGATAGGAAAAAAACTAATTTTGGTCTCATTTCTTGCTTGACTCACTCTTTACTGACCAACCCAACACTTCCCCATCCTATGTTTTTGCACCAAACAGTAAGCAAACTAATCAAAACAATGCCCCAAAAAATCCCTAGAAAATAACAATCCTAGCTTCCCAAATACTAAACCTGTAACTAAGGATAACATGGCTCTTGAACTTGTGAAAAATTGTAGGTGTACTCAAGGAGGAAAGCTTGAAGCATTGAACTAGGGCAAGCCCAAAATTCAAGTCCTGAACCTAGAACTGAGGTAATTCTTAATACTCCTATTGAACTTGAAATTGATGATCTTAATATTCCTATTGATGTTAGGAGAGGAACTAGGGAGTGTACCAAGCATCCTTTACATCCTCTTTCTCATTTTGTATCATTAGACAATTTCTCTCCATCTCACAGAAATTTTCTTGTTTGCCTAAATGCTATTTTTATTCCCACTATTGTGTCTAAGGCATTGCCTAGAAAGGAATGGAGGCAAGCCATGGTTGTGGAGATGGAAGCCTTGGGAAAAGAATAAAGCTTGGAAACTGGTGGAGCAATCTAAAGGGAAAAAGCCAATTGGATGAAAATGGGTTTTTTCCGATGAAATACAAGGCTGATGGCTCACTAGAAAGATACAAGGCTAGGTTGGTTGCCAAAGGATATACACAAACCTATGGAGTGGATTACCAAGGAACCTTTGCTCTAGTTGCAAAAATGAACACTATCAAAATACTTCTCTCAATAATAGCAAACTATGATTGGCCACTTCAATAGTTTGATATAAAAAATGTTTTTCTTCATGGAGATTTAGAAGAAATATATATATGTTCCTTAAGGGTTTGAAGAAAATATGGTAGCCACTAAAGTGTTTAAATTAAAGAAAGCATTGTATGGCCTCAGGCAATCTCAAAGGGCTTGGTTTGGAAGATTCACAAGTATAATGATAGCCATGGGCTACAAACAAAATCAAGGAGACCACACATTGTCAAGCACACAAATTTGAGAGGAGTTATAGCTCTACTTGTATATGTAGATGACATCATTGCAACCGGAAATGATGAGAAAGAAAGAGAAATTTTGAAAAGATGTCTAGCCAAAGAATTTGAAACAAAGGAGCTAGGAAAGTTGAAATACTTCCTAAGAATTGAAGTGGCTTATTCCTGACAAGGTATATTTATATGGCAACAAAAATATGTAAACTACAAGGTATTTTTATATCACAACACAAATATGTAACAAATCTAATGAAAGAAAGTGAGAGACTTGCTAGCAAACCAACAGACACTCCAATAGACCTAAATCATAAACTTGGAGAAACTTGTGAAGAAGCTAGTGTTAATCGGGAGATGTTCCAGATATTGGTAGGATAATTAATTTACCTATCACATATGAGACTGGACATAGAACATTTTGTAAGTGCAATAAGCCAATTTATGCATGAACCTAAGGAGGTACATCTACAAGTTGTATATTGTATCCTAAGCTACTTAAAGGCTAATGCTAGACGAGGCATCATGCTCATATAGAACAAAGGATTAACATTAAAAGCATACATAGATGCTGACTATGGAGGGTCACTAGTTGAGATCTACTTCAAGTTACTACACTTTTCTTGGAGGAAACTTAGTTACTTGGAGAAGCAAAAAAAAAAAAAAAAAAAAAAAAAAGAACAACAAAAGAACGTGGTAGTAAGATCAAGTGCTGAAGCCAAATTTAATAAAGCAATGGCACTAGGGATCTGTGAATTGTTGAGGCTGAAAATTATCCTAAAAGATTTGAAAATCAAATGGGATGGTTCAATGAAGCTCTATTGATAACAAATCAACAATTAGCATTGCCCACATCCCAATGCAACATGATATAACAAAGCACACTGATGCAGATAGACACTTCATAAAGAAGAAATCGGATATTGGCCTAATTCGTACTCCCTTTGTCTTGTCCAAGCGACAATTAGCTAACGTTCTCACTAAAAGACTTAATAATACAGCTTTTAAAGGAATCACTTCCAAGCTAGGAATGCAAAACATTTATTCACCAACTTAAGGGGGAGTATGGAATGATCTTTGGGATTGAGTCATCATGAGGTGTGATCTTTGGGACTGAGTCAAATTACTTATTTAGGGAAGTTTTTACCATATTAAAGTGTATTATTTTGTATTAATAGCCTTGTCTGATTCCCTAATTCTAGGATGGAGCAAAACGTCTTTAATATGTTCGATTTTAGGGCTAACTTGCCCAAGTACAGATGTATAAATAGGTCCTAGGCTCTCTTGTAAATCACACACAGAGATTTCAATAAAAATTTCTCTTTTTCACAGCAGCCAATGGTGGGAAGCCTAAAAACACCATAGATGATGACCACACCTACAATAGCCATAGCAGTCGCCATGCCTTAGCTGCTTTTATATCAAGAAGCCTCGAAACCACCTCACCATTCTGCCATGGTGGCCACCTTTGACAACACTGGTGTGCATATGTGTCCCACACTGGCAATAGTAGACATGTTGATGCATCCTTTGGTATGCTCCTAACTAGACATTAAGGATGGACGTGAGAGGACCTCCATTCCATAACCAAATGATGGTCAAGTATAAAATATTTAAGGAGGCATTTGGTACATTAGTTTGTAGATGCTGTTGTATCTTGGATGCCTCCCTTTGGAATGCTGAAATCATGCTAATATAGGATAACTGGGAATTCAGAATATCAAATATTCCATGTATTTTCTGAACGATTATTAATAGTCATAGCAAACATGAAGATCTTGGATTTTAGACATTTGATACAGGGCATCTCATATATCAGTGAGAAAATGCAAGCAAAAACAGATGCCCCCTACGTTGCAAATTTTCTTAATAGCTTGGTGCACTAGCAATAAAAGTAGCACGTGATTATCATGCTCCTTTCTTTAGTTATTTCCCTGTTCCTTACCTCCTCTGTTCACCCTTGTTTTGAATGCTGATTTCTGTTTTGCTGTTTGACTTCATTTTACACATTATTTTTTCCTTTTCTGGCTGCTCATCAAGGAGACCAGATCTTTGTAGTTAGGTTGTACTGTACCGTTGCTTTTCTTTTGGGATTTGAGGGACAGACATGTTGTCTCCTCTCTCTCTATATACTTTTGTTCCAGCTTCTCTTCAAAAATAAGAATACAGAATTGAATTTTTCAGACATTCTTCCTTTCATTTCCCACAATTAATACTTTGGAGAGATGGTGTACTGTGCATAAATACTTGGCAGTATCATTAGCAAAAATTGAAAAAAGTGGTAGACATTGTGGATTGGAAACATTACTCAGCAAAAAGAATTGGAGGTGCTACAGGGCGTGGAAATTTGTCAGTCATCAGACATCTCTATAGTATTTCTGAACTGAAACTAACTGTTAGGTATTCATAAAGAAAAAATAACAGACTTGAACAAGCTTCATGGTATCAAAGATACTGCAGGCATTAATCATAGGAATATAATTCCCCACAAATCATAAAAGTTTGAAGCTGCTTCTCTAAAATCTAATAACTCTACTTAATACAAAGATACAAAAGGACTTCCAATCCTATTCCCAACAGAATCTATACTTCTATGTTTTTTTTTGTAAAAGCTAATTGGACTTATATTGGTTTGAATTAACAAAATCAGATCAAAATTGACTATAACCTCAAATGAGAATCTCAGCCAACAGTAAAGCCTAAGTAGACCAGTGGAGTAACTTACATGAGCAGCAAAAGTAAACTATTTAACACCACCTCTTCCTCTCCCCCTCCCCCCCCCCCCCCCCCCCCCCCCCAACAAAAAAAAAAAAACAAAAAAAAGCCCCAACAGAAGGGAAACACCCAAAAATTAAAAAGAAAAAAGGAAACATGAGAAAAGATATAATTTCCCAGCACAGAGAAACAAAAGGTACAATGTCATGGCAATTTGTTGGTGAGCTAGAGCATTACGAACAGTACAGCAGTAAAACTTCTATTATAAATTGATAATCACTAAAGTTGAACCATAAAACCCTTATGCCCTTGGCCTTTAATAATTTTTAATTCTATTACAAAATAGATCAATATCTAAGTAATAATTATGGTGTTTTTGCACAGAAGAATGACCCAGGGATTTGAAAATACCTCAGAAAGCAGCCTCTCCCTCTCATGTGATAGTTTCTGGAGTTCACTTTCAAATGTGGAAATCCCTCCAATTTTCAATATTCTTTCTTCTAGAGTTTCAATTTCACTTGTAAGCTCATCTACTTCAGCCTTTGTTTTCCTGTAATTCAAGTTGTCCTCAATATTTCTTTTTAATTGATCTTGATTTCGCATCAAATCTTTACTTTTGTTTAGTTCAGATAGAATTTCCTTCTTCCTGGTATCGCAACTTTGAAGTTGAGATTCTGATAGGGATTTCTTTTCTTGGAGTTCCTTCAGCCTGTCTCCTTTTCTTAGGTCGTTGTACCTGCCCAAGCAAAATAAGTGATCTAGTGGAATCATGAAACTTAAAATATCTGATAAATTTTCATTTTGGTAAGGCCTACTCTTTAATT
The DNA here is from genome assembly GCA_032878935.1 of Erythrophleum fordii. NCBI lineage: Eukaryota > Viridiplantae > Streptophyta > Magnoliopsida > Fabales > Fabaceae > Erythrophleum > Erythrophleum fordii. The sequence continues at coordinate 19,689,878 of JAVQMF010000054.1, read as the reverse complement.
TTGGAATTCATTTTAAATAGTGCTTCAGCTTCTTGCTGGTAACTTTGCTTTTGTTCAACCAGATCCTCATACTCATGGCTAAGTTTAATTTTCAGTTCATTATGGTCAGCAAGTAATCTATCTTTTTCCTTGGATAGAGGTCCTAGGACTTCTGACAAATGCTGCAAAAAACAAAACAATGAGTAAATTATGCAATTTAACTGTTTTCAAGAGAGAGGAGAGAGAAAGATGCAGTAAAGCATTTTAAAACATTAGCTACAAATGTACCAATTACTAAGCTTAGCAATTTTGATAAAGTGGCAAAGTTTTGAAAGATGTAAATTGCATACAGATTTTATTTTTCCCAAGTAAATAATCACATATGGAACATACTTTAAAAAAAAAGAGGGGGGGAGGATAAATAAAATGGCCCAAAAAACAAGTTTAAAAAGAAAGATTACAAATATGTCAATATTCTGCTCAATACAAAGTAGTCATTGCAGTTATATAAGCAATATTGACAGCATTAGCAGAAATATTTATATAATGTCAACAAAAAATTTTAAGCCCTTCAAACACAAGGATAGGAGTAAAAAGGCCAATGTACTGTAACGAAGCTGAGCCTAGTCAAGCTTTAGCATACTCAAGCTTGAGTATTTAAAATAGGCTGACCTGAATTCAAGCAAAGTTGTTATCATTCTCCACTAATCTAATAAAAGATCCAAACCCAAACAATTCTACATATGAAATATATACTTTCATGCACATATATTAAACAAAATTGTGAAAATATTGGGATTTGATTGATTTAATTCACTCGAATACATGAGAACAAAACCAAACAAATAGGGGAGCTCTGCAATGGTCCAGAGGCTCCCAAAAAGGAAAAAAAAAACCTATGCTATAGATTTAAATAATCATTGGACAGAAAATAAAGCAACATAAAAGGGGAATATATGACTCTCCTAAATTAGGAAACTAGCCATTGGAAAAGTTGGGAAATGACTCCAGATCTGATGCATATGGATCTGATCTCTCAGATCCAAACTGAACGACTAGGATGCCAAATATCAACACTCCCCCTCAATTTGGGGAGTAGATATTAATCATTCTCAACCTGCACCCAAGTTCTTCAACTCTTATTTTGGATAGAACCTTTGTTAGCACATCAATAACTAGACTTTTAGTTGACATGGAGGGTGGTTCAAGGATCTCATAATCGACTTTTTCTTTGATGAAATGGTGGTCAATCTCCACGTGCTTAGTTCGGTAACGTTGGACCTTATTTTTTGCAACATTGATAGTCGCCATGTTATCACTTAAAACTTTCATAAGACCTTGGCACTCAAGCTTAAGTTCATTCAAGAGGCGCTTGAGCCACAGCCCTTCACAAATTCCTTGAGCCAAGGCATGATATTTGGCTTTGGCACTACTTTGAGCAACAACAGCAAGCGAAAGAACTTTGGTGAAGTTGAGATTAGAGCAAACGTCTCCTAATAATCTATTCCTTGAGTTTGAGTGAATCTCCAAGCAGTAAGTGTCCCTTATGTCTATTGATGCTTCCATCTAAGTTGTATCTGATGCTGAATATCCACCCATGAAGAAGGTTAATTAGCTCCCATGTGTTGTTTCTCTTGAATGCCTCCATTACTTCTTGCATAGCTTTCCTCCACTCTTAGTGATATAAGGCTTCATGAATATCTTGGGGAGTTTTCTAATTGGAAATATTAGTAGCAAAAGTTTTATAAGCTGTAGAAAGTTTTTCATAAGATACATACTTCCTAATAGAATGTTGTGTGTGAGAGCTAGTACCTTTACTTAAGGCAATGGGCCAATTTAAATCCAAGTTTTCATCAATTCTTGAACTTGGTAAGAGGTTTCTTGGTGCTGCTCAAGAGGAGTAGAGGCTGTTATTTCTTGGGTTTTATTTTCCCTTGAGAGAACTTGAGGGTAGTAGTAGTTTTCTCTTAATTGATCAGACTCATTATTAGCTTAAGTGTGTTGCTGAGGCTGGTCAGTATCAGATCAGTGCTATTTTCAAGAAGGTTATTATTGATTTCAAGGGATGGGACAACAGTGGTTTCAGGAATAGTGCTGTTGGTTTCAATTTCAAGCTCACAAGCAGTATGATGCGCGGGTTTAGAGTTAGCGGTAGTGATAGTAGGGGAAGCATATGGCAAAACACAAAAAATCCATTCATCATGGTAAGTCTCCCCTTGAATGGAGTTTTTGAGGCAATGAAGTTGTCTCTCAAGGAAGGTGACATCAATAGAGACAAAATTTTTTTGAGAGATGGCGAGTAACAATTGTAGCCCTTTTTAGATGATGAATACCCAACAAAAATTACATTTAGTGGCCTTTGGGTCAAGTTTTCCACTGTGATGGAGGTGAAAAAAAGCAGTGCATCCAAAGACTTTCATAGGGAGGTTGGAGATGGGTGGTAGAATGAGTTTTGGGGAGTCTATCACAAGGAGTTTGAAAATTAAGAGCCTTAGAAGGCATCCTATTGATAAGGTAGGTAGATGTGGTGACAGCTTCTCCCAGAGGGGAACATTCTTAGTATACATAATGGTTCTAGCTATTTCAAGAATGTGTTTATTTTTTCCCTTAGCTATACCATTTTATTGGGGAGGATGGGAGCAAGAGGTTTAGGGATAGATACCTTGTTCAGTAAGGTAGATTCCTAGAGATGTGTTAATATACCCTCTTCCATTATCACTCTTTAACACTTCTATATTAGTTTGAAATTGTGCATTAATAAGTTGGTCAAACTTTTTCAATAATGTAGGCATCTCAAATTTTTCTCCCATGAAAAACACTTGAGCGATCCTTGTATGATCATCAACAAAGGTCACAAACCACCTACTACCTGTAACGCCTTTAATTTTGGAAGGTTTCCAAACATCACTATAAATATGATGGAAGGGATGTGAGGGTTTGTAGGTGTGTGTGGGATAGTTAGCTTTGGTATGTTTAGCAAGTTGGCAAGCTTCACAATTTGTAGAGTCATTGGAGGTCATGCTTGGCTGTCCAAACAACTTTTGGAGCAGCTTTAATTGTTCACAAGTGAAAAAAATTTAATTATGAAGTTGTACCAAGTATGATGGCTTCATCTATGGTCTCAGGTAGGACTAACAGAAGCTATGGATCAGCGAAGGAGGCCGAGTTGAGCAGCTCTGGACAAAGTGACAGCAGTAGACAATGGCTCATAAGCCCTCAAGCGTTGGTGCATGGGACAAGAAGTAGAATGGAGCAACAGTACATGGCAGTGCATGGAGAAGTGGATAGCTTTTGGATTCTGGGTTCTGGTTGATTGTCTCCTTCTAAACATGATGAGAGGGCTTGTGGCACTGTTCATGGCACTAGAATGGGAAAATGGCACACTTGGTTTCCTGTTACTGTGAAGCCAACACTTTAAAGTGAAGGAGGAATGACAGAACCTTACGTTCTGTGCTTCTTGTTGGCCAGACAGACTTGCGCTGTTTGAAAAATTCAGGCATCATGGGGCTCTAATACCATGTGAAAATACTAAAATTTCATTGATTTAATTCACTTGAATAAATGAGAACATGGAAAAAAAAAAATAGAGGAGCTCTACAATGATCCAGAGGCTCCCAAAAAGGAATGAAACCTATACTAATAATATATTTAAATAAGCAATGGATAGAAAATAAAACAACATAAAAATGTGAATACGTGACTCTCCTAAATTAGGAAACTAGCTGCTAGAGGAGCTGGGAAATGGCTCTAGATCTGATGTACATGGATCTGATCTCTTCAATCGGAACTAAAGAGGTGGGACGCCAAATACCAACAAAAATTATTAACTTTTATATAATTTTTGTATATCTACTGTTAGCAAGTAGCAGGCCCAAGACCCATTATTTATGAAGCTAATAACTGTTAGAATATTTCTCCTGATTTCTAGGGATTAGATTACCTAAAATATATCTGTTGTTATCCTTGTATTTATCTGGCATTATCCTAGCATTTATTTCTAGGATTATTTCTGTTTTATAAATACTGTACTAAGCAGTAAAGAAAATAACAGTTTTTCGGCTTCTATTCCTCTATTCATGGTATTAGAGCCGCTCTCTAGTCTGCCATGATTCAGTTTGGGTTCGGCCTGAACACAGAAGGCCAAGATGACCGAGGGTCATCGACAGAAATTACCTCCTAGCCATTGGTGATAAATACCCAAGGTCCTCAAGTGCCAAATGAAGCCACACCAGTGTCCATAACGATACATCGTCTCAACGGACAAAATTATCTTCAGTGGTCATCTAGCGTTCGATTGTTCGTAACCGCAAGGGCAAATATGCATACTTGATCGGAGCAAAACCAAGGCCATTTGTCAGCGATCCCAAGTATTTAGAATGGGAGGCCGAGAATTCTACCATTCAAGCCTGGTTGGTGAATTCGATGACCACCAGGATTAGTGCTCACTTCACGCAGTACAACTCTACTCATGATGCGTGGGAAGCAGCGAGAGACATGTTCACATCTCTTAAGAACAGGGCTGCGATGCTAGAAATTGAGGCTTTCCTCCATGAGTTCAAACAAGGTAACTTAAGTGTCACCCAATACTATACCAATTTGGTTGTTTATTGGCAGCAGCTAGATCTATATGACACTACCAATTAGTCATGCACAGCAGATGCAACTCGCTATACAAAAATAAAGGAGGAAAAGAGAATATTCAAATTTTTGCTGGTCTCAACTTCTCATATGATGAGGCATGTGGCAGAATTATGGCTCTTGAAAATTTGCCATCACTAAAAGAAGTGTTCTTCACTGTTAAGCATGAGGAAAGCAGGAAGAAACTTACCTCTAGTGATCAATTGAGATTCACTGAGCAAGATTCTGCTGCACTAGTTTCTTGGGGAACTCAAAATAATGATGGTAGAAGCAGGAGAAATGGGACGTGGTGTGATCACTGTCAAAGATCAGGGCATAACCGTGATACTTGCTGGAAATTACGTGGTAAACCACCCAACCAGAAAGGGAAAGGCCGACAAGAAAGCAAAGGTTTTTCTACTACTATAGATAGTAAGAGTAAGTCTAATCTTGGAAAGGAAGATATAGAAGTTCTCAAAAAGTTGGTAGAAAAATATGAGTCCCACACGCTCACAAGAAAAGGTAGTTGCAGCAACAACATTGCATATACAGGTAATGCAATACTTGCATTCAACGCTAAAGCGCATCACCAAGGTATGTGGTTGGTGGACTCAGGTGCTACTAATCACATGATAGGAAGCATTTGAAAACTTCAACCTTGTGACAAGCCAATGTTCATCAAAATTGCTGATGGAACCTTTACCCAGGTTCTTGGGATTGGAATAGTCTATATATCTTAATATATTGTATTAAAAAATGTTCTGTATGCACTTGGTTTAAATTGCAATCTGTTATCAGTTAGAAGAGTGACACATGATCTAAATTGCCATGCTAATTTTACATCTATTGAATGTATTTTTCAAGAATTGGAGTCGGGGAAGAGGATTGGTATTGCCAAGATCCTAGAAGGACTCTATTGCTTGGAAGGAAGTTGCAGCAATCAGGAATTATTCAAACTTGAAGAAAAGAGAGTGTTTTCAGCCCATTTTTCAAATAAAGATGTTTTATTATGGCATTATAAGTTAGGCCACCCCAGTTTCAACTACATGTTTAAATTATTTCCAAATTTTATGAATAAAAATGATCTTTCTCTTGCTTGTGATGTCTGCAAAATTTCCAAACATACAAAAAGCTCCTACAAACCACATATTCACAAACCATCACAACCCTTTTCCATGGTTCATAGTGACATTTGGGGACCATCACGGGTCCAGTCATTCACCAAAACAAAATGGTTTGTTACTTTTATCGATGACCACACACACCTTACTTGGGTATTCCTAATGAGGGAAAAATCTGAAATAGTCCAAATTTTCTTAAACTTCCATACTATAATCAAGAATCAGTTCCAAACAACCATTCAAGTTCTAAGGAGTGACAATGGGAGAGAATATATGAGTGATACACTACAATAGTACCTAAAACAGCATGGCATTATTCACCAAACCAATTGCATAAACACCCCATAGCAGAATGGCATAGCTGAGAGAAAGAATAGACACTTCCTAGATGTCACACAAGCTTTAATGATAACACACAATGTCCCAAAAATTTTCTGGAGTGAGGCTGTTCTTACTACTGCACATTTAATTAATAGGATGCCTTCTTAAACCTTAAACTTTCAGACCCCAATACAAAAGCTCACCGAAACCTTCCCTAACACACATCTCATTACTCACATTCTAGAAAAAGTGTTTGGCTGTGTAGCTTATGTGCATAATGATCATGGGGGGAAACTTGATCCAAGGGCTATTAAGTGCATTTTGCTCAGATACCCAGCAACCCAAAAAGGTTACAAATGCTATTCCCTTACTCTTAGAAAATTTTTTGTTACCATGAATGTTAACTTTGATGAACAGATACCTTTTTACCCCAAAACTCCCATTCAAGGAGAGAATAATGGGAAGGAATGGGAGTTTTTGACTCTAAACACTTTTGATCGTCATCTAATATCACTTTCACCTTCCCAAAATCCATTGAATATTTCTGTCCAGTACCCAAGACTCACTCCAGAAACTGAAACAGATTCCTCATTCAATCTCAACTCAAATGAAACCGAATTATCAAATGAAACCTCTCAGCTTGAAACTGATCAACACAACCTCCTTGAACCCGAGATTGCACCTATTGAAACTGAACAGGTAGAGAAAGATCATACTGAAACAGGGGTGGTAGATCAATATTCGAGAAGAGGCAAGGACAAGGTTCGACAAAAGGAACCCGAAGGTGAGACTTCTAAGGATCCTATGCAAAGCCAAGAATCAACTCCGTTCTCCATTCCTGATGATTTGAGCCAGCCAATTGTAGTAAGAAAGGGTTAAGGAAGTGTACTTTACATCCTATCAGTAACTTTGTCAGCTATGATAAATTATCTGGAAATTTAGAAAGCTTTATGGCTAGTATTTCTAATGAAAAGTTGCCAACAAATTTCCAAGAAGCAATTGCAGATCCTAAGTGGAAGGAGGCTATTAATGAAGAGCTGAGAGCACTGAAAAAAAATCAGACCTAAAAAATCACTGAACTACCCAAGGGCAAGCCTACAGTTGGGTGCAAATGGGTCTTCACAATCAAATATCACCCTGATGGAACAATAAGCAGATATAAAGCCCGTCTAGTGGCAAGAGGCTTTACACAGACACATTGCATCGATTACCAGAAGACATTTGCTCCGGTGGCAAACCTAAATACAATCAAAATCCTCTTGTCACTCAAAATCCTCTTGTCACTTGCAGTTAACAAAGATTGCCCACTCCATCAACTTGATGTGAAGAATGCCTTCCTCAACGAAGATCTGGAAGAGGAAGTGTCTATGGATGTCCCTGAAGGTCACTCAGATTACAAAAACCCAAACAAGGTATGCAGATTATACAAATCACTTTATGGCCTAAAGCAATCACCAAGAGCCTGGTTTGATAGATTTGCAAAGGTAGTGAGAAATCTTGGATACACTCAATGACAAACTAATCACGCCTTATTTGTGAAACACACAAAAGAGAAAAGCCCAATCTTGATTGTCTATCTAGACGACATTGTGTTGGCAAGTGATGATATAGAAGAGATACATAAATTGAAGAAGTCATTGGCTGCTGAATTCAAAGTTAAAGATTTGGGAAAATGAAGGTGGCTAGATCAAGTAAAGGGATTGTTGTTTCACAGAGGAAATATACTCTGGACCTATTGAAAGAGACTGGAATGTTGGGGTCTAAGCTTGCAGAAACCCAATGGATGCTACTAATAAACTGGGTCACACTGAAGAACCCTCATCGGTAGACACCGGAAGGTACCAAAGATTAGTTAGTAAACTCATATACCTGTCTCACGCAAGGCCTGATATCAGTTATCCAGTTAGTGTGGTAAGCCAATTTATAAGTAAGCCACAAGAAGAACATATGGAAGCTGTGTACAGGATCTTGAGATATTTGAAGATGACTCCTGGAAAGGGCTTGTTTTTTGGGAAAGGGCGTAACAGATAGATTGAGGTGTTTACAGACGCTGATTGGGTAGGATCTCCAATTGATAGAAGATCAACATTAGGGTACTGTACGTTTGTATGGAGAAACCTGGTGACATGGAGAAGCAAGAAGTAGCCAGTAGTTGCCAGAAATAGCGCAGAGGCTGAGTATAGGGCCCTAGCTTTGGGTATATGCGAAGGAATGTGGATACATAGACTACTAAATGGATTAAAAATTGAAGTACACCCTCCAATGAAGGTGTGGTGTGACAACATGGCTACCATTGGTATTGCCAAAAATCCCATTCATCATGATAAAATTAAACATGTGGAGATTGACAGACATTTCATCAAAGAAAAAATTGATACAAGGTTGATTGATCTAGCCTATGTCTCATCAAATTCACAAGTTGCTGACCTTTAAAAAGGACCTTTCAAGAGTTAGATTTGAAGAACTTAGTGGCAAGTTGGGAATGATAAATATCTATTTACCAGCTTGAAGAGGAGTATTAGCAAGTAACAGGCCCAAGGTCCATTATTTCTGAAGCTAATAACTGTTAAAATATTTCTCCTGATTTCTAGGGATTACATTACCTAAAATATATATGTTGTTATCCTTATATTTATTTGGCATTATCCTAGCATTTATTTCTAGGATTATTTCTGTTTTTATAAATACTGTACTAAGCAGTAAAGAGAATAATGTAGTTTTTCAGCTTCTATTCCTCTGTTCATCTATATATCAAAATTTTATAAACATATATATTATAATTTTTTATAAAATCATATATATATATAATACTTCATGAAAATCCAAGTTGTTCAAGAGCTGAACAAGCTAAGCATCAAATTTTCAACTTCATCTTGTTTAACTAAAGAAGCTTAATATTTTCAACAAACTCATTCATTTAATAAATAAGTCAAGCCAAATTTGAGCTTTTAACAGTAGTTCACGTGCAGTTAGGCTCATTTACACCTTTATATGTGCCCATAAATGTCTCAAATAGGTAGCCAACCTTCTCATCAAGATCAACTGAGGTCTTTTCTTCAACCAAGCGTTCCAATTCTTCTTCTACTCTTTTAACGTCTTGCAATGTGTTAGCTGCTTTCACTTTCTCTTCCCTCAGAGTGTGCCACCTAATTTGAACATTTGATAGATCATTCTCCATATACCTCTGCTCTTCCCTTAGCTTCTCCAATTCATTATGCAAAGTATCCCTTGTTAGCCAGATATGCATTAAAAAAAGATTTGTAAGAATAAGAAAAAGCAAACCAAGTAAAATAAATAGGATATAAATGCTCTACAGGGATGGGAGATGAAGCTAATTTAACAAAAAGCATGCATGCTAATTAATATTTGGATTATTGAATTGACCATGTTCATAAATAGGGGTACTCAACTAAAGCTATTTTCTTTTAGGTAATGAAAAAGATATTTACTTTGTGCCCTGCAATGTGTTCAGCTCCAATTGAATTTCTTCCAGGGTCCTCACTCCTTGTCCACGGAAATCAAGCTTATATTCTAAATCCTCAACCTGCTTTTGCAAAGCTTGAATTTCTTGGGAGAGCCGATCTGCAGAATCAATGGGTTGCACCAAAGTTTCAACCAAATCCTTATCAGCCTTTACTTGAGCTAAAACACCTAAAACCTGACAAAAAGAAGATTTTGATAGAAGAAAAAATTTTATTAGAAAGAGAAGAACCAATGCCTTCATCATCTAAAACCTGAAAAAAATTGCAGAAGTTATATATATACTAGAACAGGTAATACCAAGGAGAAAAAAAATGCCAAACGACTTGTCAAAAATAATAATCATAATCCAAGAACCAAAATAAAAGGAAGTGGCAAAAATGTGATATCATACCTGGTTAGATAAGTTTTAAAACGAAAAAGTACTTCTATATTTTGCAAGGAAAATTTTTTTTTTTTTAAAAAGCTAAAAATATTAAGCACTATAAAAGTTTTGTTACCAGGTTGTTTCAAAAGTTGATTTTTTTTTTGGGGAGAGTTTTGTTACCAGGTTGTTTCAAAAGTTGATTTTTTTTTTGGGGAGCTTTTCCCAACAAAATCTTTCATTAAAACAAAGAACTTTTGGGCTTTTACAAGAAATGGGCATTCAAATAAATACATCCTCTCCTTTTCCTGTCTCCTTTCACATTAAGTAAATAAAGTAGGGAAAACCATGAACAGTAACAATGTCATAGCGCTAAAACTTTAAACATAATATGAAAAGTATGTATTGCTGAAAGCATAATGTTGGAGTTGAAGGCTTATAGCTGTTGGGCTTTACTCCTCAGAGATCATGACTTAAAGTCGTGATTCTGTATGGGTCAAACCCCACAGCTACCTTCTTCATTTGGCTCCTGTATTATCCTCATTTCTCTCCCCTTTTTTCCTCCCAATGTTGCCCCCCTTTTTTCGTTCTTCTCTGTTTTGTTTAGCCCCTGTTTTATGCAGTGGAATGAGTGGCTGACCTGTGGCTTCAATTCTTATATATTTGTACTTGTTTCACTCACAGAAATATACAAGAATTATTCTAGCATGCCTCTGTCTCTGCCCTTCTATTAATCCACATGGTATCAGAGCTCCTCCACCAGATCCATTCAAATGCCCAAATACAGCTTCCTGTCCACCAGAGGCAGTGAAGAGGATGCTAATTCCTCCACAGAGATGATGTCGCAGGTCACCATCTCTGGAGTGTTGCAGCCTACGGGGTTCATCAAGTCCCAGCCCAGCTTCATTACCACCCATAAACTTAATGGACTGAACTATCTCAAATGAAGCCAGTCTGTGCTTATGTTTGTCAGTGAGAAGGGCAAAGAAAACTGCCTGAACAGTGCAGCCATCTAGAAGTAATCCAAAATTCAAATTGTGGAATGCTGAAAATAATCTAGTAATATCGTGCCTTGTGAATTCCAGGGTCACTAACAATAGAGAAAATTATCTGTTTTACATGATTGCTAGTGAAATTTGGGAGAGTGTCCGTGAATCCTACTCTACCCAAGAAAATGCAGCTGAGGCCTATGAAATTGAAAGCCTCATACAAGAGTTAAAGCAAGCAGATATGTTGGTAAATCAGTATTTCAATATTCTTATAAAGTATTGGCAGCATCTAGATGCATTGGATAACATTAATTGGCAATGCACCTCAAATGCTGCCACTTACAAAAAGGTTTTGGAAAAGAAATGGATTTATCAACTTCTAATGGGCCTTAACCATAAATCTGATGAGGTAAGGGGGAGAGTTTTGGCCCGTTCACCCCTTCGTTCCCATAAATAAGTTTTTTCTAAAATTAGGCATGAAGAGCATTGTAAGAAGGTAGTGCAAGCTTCTGGACCAGCACCTAACTCAAATGAAGCTTTTGCCTATTCTCTAGAAATAGTGTTGCCCATGAAGGAGACAATAAGCAATCCAAACAAGGTAAAAGATAGTGTGATCACTGCCACAAAGTGGTCGCACCAAGGGTACTTGATGGAAAATACATCCGAAGCCCACTAATTGGAAGAATAAGTCAAAAGGAGACAGGTCAGTTTTGAACCGTGAGCAACTTGAGCTTCTCCAAAAAAATATTTGTCTCAAAACACCTCCACCAATGATAATAAGGGTACTAATATTACCAGTAATATTGCCTCTCAGGTATCTTTTCTTTAGCTTTGACAACTCAAAACCTTTCAGTGCATACTTGGGTTTTTGACTTTGGTGCTTCAGACCATATGACTAGTAACCCACTGTAATTTGACCACTTCAGCCCTTGTACTGAACCTATAAACGTCAAGATAGTAGATGGGTCATTAGTCAATGTCATTGGGTTTAGTATTGTTCATATTTCTGAAAATCTGGTGCTCAAGAAGGTCCTTTTAGTCCCTACAATTGCTTGTAACTTGTTGTCCATAAACAAAATACTCAAGGATAACCACTGTACTATGAACTTTATTGACAATAGTTGTGTGTTTTAAGACTTGGAGTACAAGAGGATGATTGGCAATGCTGAGGTAGGTGGTCTATATCTCTTCAGTACCACTACTTCTAATAAATGTACCCCTCATTATTTAATAAAACCTCTACATTTCCTTGTTGTGACTTGTGTCAATTAGCTAAGCACACTAGAGCTACTTATCCAACTCATACTTATAAGCCTTCCCAACCTTTCCAACTTATCCATAGCAATGTTTGGAGACCATCTAAAATTAACAGCCTTATTAGAGTTAGATGGTTTGTGATTTTTGTGGATGACTACACTAGAATTATATGGGTTGACCTTTTGAGGGAGAAATTTGAGGTCCCAAATATGTTTAAAACCCTTCACTAACTTATTTTAAATGAGTTTCAAACGTCCATAAAAGTGCTTCATAGTGATAATGGGCAAGAATATTTTAATACCCATCTCACCTCTTACCTAACCTCCCATGGCATCTACCACCAAGGTTCTTGTGCTCATAACCCCCAACAAAATGGGATAGTTGGGAGGAAAAATTGGCATATATTTGAGGTAACCCGTTCCCTTATGTTCACTATGAATGTGCCAAAACATTTTTAGGGTGATCTTTTGACCTCTGCTTACCTTATAAATAAGATCGCCTCAAAGGCCCTTAACTTCAAAACCCCATGTGCCTCTCTTCTCCATCACTACCCTTACACTTCCTTGCTTTCTACCTTACCTATGAAAGTTTTTAGCTGCACCACCTATGTTCACATCCACAATAGTTCCAAACTTGCTCCTAAAGCCAATAAATGCATGTTTGTTGGGTACTCTATATCTCAAAAAGGGTATAGATATTATTCCCCTACCTTACAAAAATATTTTGTGTATATGGATCTCACCTTTTTGGAAGACCAACCTTATTTCCACCTGTAAATAAATATAGAGAAATATGAATTGAATCTCATACTACTACATTCAGACTATTGAAATATATATACAAGAGAGAAGGAGCCCTCATTAATTATGGTAATCATATCCTATCCCTATTATTATGGCATAGATCATATCTACATTTAAAGAAATAAATCTTCTAATATCCTAACACTCCCCCTCAAGTTGGAGCATAGATGTTAATCATGCCCAACTTGTTACAAAGATATCTAGCCCAAGCCCTATTAAGAGCTTTTGTAAAACAATCACCCAATTGGTTTCCTGTCTTCACATGTCCTATGGAGATAAACTTCTCCTGAAGCTTGTCACAAACAGAGTGACAATCAATCTCGATGTGCTTTGTGCATTCATGAAAGATAGGATTAAAGGCTATGTGTAGAGCAGCCTTACTGTCACAAGGCTGCTCTACACACCATAATTTCGCCGATAATGAGGTCTTAAGGCCAACTTCCTTTAATAATTGATAAAGCCATACTAGTTCACACACAGATTGTGCCATCACCCTGTGTTCTAATTTTGCACTTGACCGGGAGACTACATTTTGCTTCTTGCTCCTCCAAAATACTAAATTTCCGCCCACAAATACGCAATAACCAGTAGTGGAGTTTTAGTAGCTTTAGATCTGCCATAATTTGCATCAGAGAAGCACTCAATATCTGTATGACAATGATTACTGTACAATATACCACGGCTTGGAGTTCCCTTCAGATAATATAGAACATGTTCTAGAGCTTCCCATTGATTAACTGTTGGTGAGACTATGAACTGACCAAGTATACTAACTGGGTAGGTAATATCAGGGCGAGTCACTGTGAGATAGTTCAATTTCCCAATCAATCTTCTATATCTCTCAGGATTATCAAATAATTTACTCTTATCAACATCAAGTCGTGGATTAAGAATCATAGGAGAACTGCATGGTGCAACTCCTAACTTTCTTGTTTCTTTCAACAAATCAAGAACATTTTTTCTCTGAGCCAAGAGAATCCCCTTCTTATTCCTCAAGACCTCAATCCCTAGAAAATACTTCAACGGTCCTAAATCCTTCGTTTGAAAATGAGAATGAAGAAAGGATTTGAGAGATGCGATGCCCAAGGTATCACTCCCAATAATGACAATGTCATCAACGTACAAAACAAGAAGAATCATGCCAATATTTGTTCTTTGATAGAACACAGAATGATCACATTTACTTTTACTCAAACCAAACTTTTGAACCGCATCACTAAACATGCCAAACCAAGCCCAAGGACTCTATTTTAGGCCATATAAAGATTTTTTCAGGCGACATACTTTCCCATGCTCCCCCTGAGCAACAACCTCAGGTGGTTGCTCCATGTAAACTTCTTCATGGAGATCCCCATGTAAAAAGGTATTTTTGATATCCAACTGATGTAAATTCCATCCATAAGTAGGAACCATTGAAATGAACAACTGAACCGAAGTGAGCTTAGCCACAGGGGAAAAAGTCTCGAGTAGTCAACACCATAGGTTTGAGCATAGCCTTTAGCAATAAGGCGAGCCTTAAGACGATCAAGAGTACCATCAGGCTTCGTTTTTGGAGTAAGGACCCATTTGCACCCAATGGCTTTCTTCCCAACAGGTAAGTCCACCAAGGTCCAAGTACCGGTATTTTTAAGGGCCGTCATCTCCTCCTCCATTGCAGCACGCCAACCCGTGTGAGATAAGGCTTCATGAATGGTTTTGGGGACAAAGATAACATCTAAAGATGCAATAAAGGAGTTAGAAGCAGGAGACAAGTGATCATAAGAAACAAAAGACGAAATGGGATACGCACAGGTGCGTTTACCTTTTCGAAGAGCAATGGGTAGATCAAGGCAAGTGTCAGGTGTAGGCTCAGGCTCAGGAGTAGAATCAGATTCATGGGTAGACTCATTAGCAAGAGAGCTCAAAACAGGATCCAACGGCAAAGGAGATGATGGAAGGCCTGGTCTGGCGGCTGGTGTCTCTTTGGGACGTCTGGTGTAAACCTGAGTGATAGGAGGTCGAGTAGGTGCTTGAGCCAACCCTTGAATGACAGGATAAACTAAGAGATCATCATCCTCCACAAGTAGGGAAGGTGGAGATGAGGAAGAAAAATAAGGAATGGTCTCATGAAAAGTAACATCTGCAGACACTAAATAACGATTAAGAGTGGGAGAAAAACACTGATATTCTTTCTGAAGATGAGAATACTTAAGAAAAACACATTTTAAAGACTTGGGGTCTAATTTGGTGACTTGGGGCCTAACATCCCAAACAAAGCAAAC
Source organism: Erythrophleum fordii (assembly GCA_032878935.1). Taxonomy (NCBI): domain Eukaryota; kingdom Viridiplantae; phylum Streptophyta; class Magnoliopsida; order Fabales; family Fabaceae; genus Erythrophleum; species Erythrophleum fordii. Next base: position 19,674,686 of record JAVQMF010000054.1, on the reverse strand, counting down.
ACAGCCAAAGATTTTGGGATCAATGGAAAACAAGAACTTAGAAGGAAACAAGGTAGTATAAGGGATGTTACCAGTAAGGACAGAGGAAGGCATGCGATTAATGCGAAAGCAAGCAGTGGAGACTGCGTCAGCCCAAAAAAACCAAGGAACCTTCATTTGAAACATAAGTGCGCGTGCCACCTCAAGTAAGTGCCTATTTTTACGTTCAACAACACTGTTTTAAGCAGGAGTATCAACACAGGAGGATTGATGAAGAATACCATTTTGAAGCATGTATGATTGAAAGGGTGTTGAAAAATACTCTTTAGCATTATCACTTCGTAAAGCATGACATCAAATTGAGTTTTAATTTCAACACAAAAGGCACAAAAGTGAGAGAATAACTCAGAACGATTTTTCATTAAATATAACCAAGTAATACGAGAATAATGATCAACAAAGGTGACAAAGTATTTAAAACCAGACTTAGACTTAATATGACACGGACCCCAAACATCAGAATGAACAATGTCAAAGGGGGACACAGCCCATTTATTGACTCTAGATACAGGAGGAAGACGATGATGTTTGGCAAATTGACATGATTCACAATCTAAAGATGATAAATGCTAAAACTATGGGTAAAGTATTTTCAAAGACAACAAAGACAAGTAACTTAATCGACAATAAATCTCAAAAGGAGTCAATGCGTCGGAGCAACCAACTGATTGAGGCACTCGATCATCAAGGAAATAATGGCCGCCAAACTCGTAGCCTCTACCAATAATCTTCTTCATCGTAAGATGCTGAAACAAGCAATAGTCAGGAAAAAGTAAGACACAACAATTCAAGCTACAAGCAAATTTGCTCGAAGAAAAGAGCTTAAAAGCAAGTTCAAGTACGTCCAACACAGATGATAATGGAAGAGGAGAAGTGGGGTGAACAATGCCAAAACCAAAAACACGGGTGGAGGAACTATTAGCAATGGTAATAGTAGAGGGGTTGGCATACGAGTTATAAGTAGAAAAGAGATGACAGTTACCTGTTATGTGGTCAGTAGCACTAGAATCTATGATCCATTTAAAAGAGGAAGAAACAAGACATGTATCAGTGTTACCTGACCCAGCAAGAGCACCAACAAGGGGAGTAGTAAGAGTAGTGGATTGTAGTGATTCTTGGTATTTAGAAAAGTTGGCATACTCAGCGACGGAGATCGTAACCTTGTCATTAATAGAGAACACCGCAAAATGAATTCTTTGTTTATTTTGAAGCTAACGACAAATACACTTGGTATGGCCTGGTTCATGACAGTAATAACATACAATTCCACCAACTTTCTAATATTGAGTATTAGCTCCCCCTGGCTTAGATCCACCATGGTTGAGTTGACCTCGGCTAAGTAAAGCACTATTATGACCAACGGATGGCTTTGATAGGAGACTCTCAGCCCGCATTACTCTAGAGAAGACTTCCTGAAGGTTAGAAATTTCAGTTCCAGTTAGAACTTGCGAACGAACAGTTTCATATTCGGGACGAAGACCGATAAGAAAACTCATAATAGCCATTTGCTCTCGTTGGGTCCGTTGAACTTTCAAGTCAATAGTGAGAGGAAGAAGCATATTTAGTTCTTCATAAGTTCGCTTAAACTCCATAAAGTAAGCCTTAAGATCACGATCTTGTTTTTCGGCATGATAAAACGCTTTGCAAACTTCATAAATACGAGACACATTCCCTTTCCCTGAATACAAGAACTCCAGATAATCCATAAGTTCTTTAACAAATTCATAGTAATTAACAAAACTAATAATCTCACTCTCAATAGAGTTGCGAATCTGTAAGAACAACCATGCATTATTTCGCAACCAAGCCTAGCGAGAATTATCTGTTGGAGGCACTTTCGTCAAGTGGTCTTCCTTTTTAATACTTCGCAAATAGATGCGAAATGTCTTACTCCAATCCAGAAGTTCAACTTGTGATCGATAATTTTAGTCACAACTGGAACCACTTCAGAGACAACTGTAGACTTAATTTCAATCATTATGAAATAACAAACACAGAGTAGATCAAAGACACAGATTAGCGATGGAACGAACACCAGTAGTCACACCAAGGACCACTAGCCAGTGAAGAACATGCAAAGATGAAAAACTGGATTCAAAAATCCCAAATGAGAGAACCTAGTTCTGAAAACACTCACCCAAACCTGGAAACCGACCAAAAAATGCCAGAAATGACGAGTCGACGCCGTAGGAGAAAATCGGGGTCGAGATATCCTTCTCACGCGCTCCCCCGCGCCCACGTGTGGACGGACGTCAAATCTAGAAGCGGCGCGTGAGCCTCACGCGCTGGTCAGACGACAGCAATTCTCCAGGGAAACACCGATGGGAGCCTTCTGATTCTTCTTGAGTGGGAGGTGTCGTAAATGGAGATGTCGAGAACAATACCCTTAGAACCTCTAACTTTCAGACTTAAGAGCAACGTATAAAAGAATAGAGGTAATTCCAGAACCTAATGCTTTGATACCATGTAGATAAATATAGAGAAATATGAATTGAATCTCATACTATTACATTCAAAGGATTGAAATATATGTACAAGAGAGAAGGAGCCCTCATTAATTATGGTAATCATATCCTATTCCTATGATTATGACACAGATCATATCTACATTTAAAGAAATAAATCTTCTAATATCCTAACACCACCAAACCTCCATTAAGGGGGAGAATAGTTGTAGCGGTCAACCTAGTGAACGGAGTCTTTGTCTGGAAGAAGGCTCACCTAATGTAAGATCTCTATTGTCTCTAACCCCTACACTGTTCCTCACACCACTGCCCATGACAATCCCAAGGCTGATCATTCTAGTGCTGCCAAGATAACTAGTGAAAAGTGAACCCTCTAGTCGTGAATGGAACAGATCCCACATCTATAGCCGAACACATTATGCCTAATATGCCTTAAAAGGAACCTCTTGTCTATAGCAGAAGAAAGAAAATCTCACAGATTGAGTCCAATCCACCTCCTGACCAGATCAGTCCCTCTAGAACTAGTTCTGTTATGAGTTCTCATGAGGAGGACAGTTTAGACCTGCCTATTGCCCTAAGAAAAAGGACAAGAGTTTGCACTAAACATCCTATTAGTAATTTTGTTGCTTATAATAAGCTCTCACCCTCCTATCAAGTTTCTGTGGCTAATATATCTTTTGCAAAAGTTCCTAACAATATTTATGAGGCTTTGAAATAGGAAGAATGGAGATTTGCGATCAATGAAGAGATGAGTGCACTCCAAAAGAATGGTAAATGGGATCTTGGGGAGCTTCCTTTGGGGAAAAAGGCTATGGGTTGCAATTGGTTATTCAACATCAAACATAACTTTGATGGAAGCATATGCAAATGCAGGGCAAGACTAGTGGCAAAAGGCTTCACATAGACCTACGAAATTGACTATTAGGAGACTTCTACTCCTGTGACCAAATTCAACTCTATATAGGTTCTTTTATCTCTTGCTGCAATTTTGGAGTGGCTATTCTACCAACTTGATGTAAAAAATACCTTCCTCAATGGAGATTTAGAGAAAGAAGTTTACATGACCATCCCTCCTAACTTTGAAGACCATAGTCAAGGGAAAGTTTGCAAGTTTAACAAATTCCTATGTGGCCTCAAGCAATCACCTCAATCTTGGTTTGAAAAATTCACTTTGGCAATGAAAAAACAAGGGTACCTTTAACAGCAAGCAGATCATATGATCTTTACTAAGTCTGCTAATGGAAAGGCTATTATCCTAATTGTCTATATCGATGACATTATTATAACTGGAGGCCATGTTGATGAAATCAAGACCTTGAAGGATGCCTTAGCCAAGGAATTTGAAATAAAAGACTTTGGAACTCTATAGTACTTCCTTCGTATGGAGGCAACCAAATCTTCTAAAGGTAGTACCATATCCTAGAGAAAGTATACCCTTGATCTCCTAAGTGAAACTATGATGTTAAGGTGTAAGCCTACTGACACTCCTGTGGAGGCTGACTATAAAAGCAAATTCTTGCAAGAAGGCTCTTTTGTGGATATTGAGATATCCAAAACCTAGTTGGTATACTCATCTATCTAACTCATTTCAAGCTTGACATTAGCTTTCTTATAAGTATTATTAGTTAGTACATGAGTAAACCCACCGAGATTCACCTTGAGGTAGTATACAGAATTTTAAGCTACTTGAAGATGACCCCTAGAAAAAGGATATATTTTAAGAAAGGTAGTAATTATGGCATTGAGATCTATTGTGATACTGACTGGGTTGGCTATATTTTAGACAAGGTCTACTTCAATCTATTGTACCCATGTATGGGGGAACCTAGTTACTTGGAGAAGTGAAAAACAAAATGTGGTTCCCAGAAGCAGTGCTAAGGCTGAGTACATAGCTTTAGCTCAAGGGATTTGTGAAGACCTATGGCTAAATAGATTCTCAAGGAGTTAAGAACTAAATGTAAGGAATCTATGCAAGTTTTATGTGACAACTTGGCTGCCCTTAGCATTGCAAGGAACCCGGTTTAATGTTACCAAACCAAACGCATTGAAATTGACCGATACTTCAATAAGGAGAAACTTGATGCTAATCATATCCCATCTAAATTACAAGTTATTGATGTTCTTACTAAGGTTTTGACTCAGATCAAATTTAGAGAACGGGGAGTCAAGGTGGAGATGATTAACATCTATTCTCTAACTCGAGGGGGAGTGTTGTAGTCCAAGGCTTATAGCCATTGGGCTTTACTCCTCAGATATCATGACTTAAAGTCATGATTCTCTATTGATCAAAGCCTAACTACTACCTTCTTCATCCAGCTCCTCTATAGTCTTCATTTCTCTCTTCGTTTTTTCCTCCCAACATTTTTCCCCCTTCTTCGTTCTTCTCTGTTTTGTTTCACCCCTGTTTTATGCAATGGAATAAGTGGCTGACCTGGGGTTTCATTTCCTTTATATTTGTACCGGTTTCACTCACAGACATATACAAGAATTATTCTCACATGCCTCTGTCTTTGCCCTTCTATTAATCTACACATAATGTCATAGTCATAATTCTGTAGTGCTTTTCTTTCTTTTTTCACACGAGTATGTAGATCATTTCTTTCCTCTTGAACTAGGATATTCAGAAGAATATAGTAAATATGAAATCTAAAGATAGAATTACTAAAGGAATGGAAGCAATTTTATATTGGTCCCTTGTATATCTTATTTATTTATATCTTCGTCCTTTGTTGTCCTGTCTTCTTTCAGAATGTTTTGTCCTCTTGCAACTATTCTTTCCTTGGCAATAAAAAATTCTAGAAATTACAATCTTGTAAAATTGCAATGAATGATTATAAAATAAAGGGACAACTAATGAACCAAGGAGATCGTAGCAGCACTGAGGGAATTAGGGGGAAAAAACATGCAATTGAGCCTCAAAATTTGAAAGTGGTGGACACAATGAATTAGAGACAAGTGAACTGACAGAATGAAGTTGTAAGTAGGAAATTAACATAGTTGTCCAAGTACATAAGTTTGTGAAAGGAGAGACTTGTGGCTTAAGATTGTGAAACTATGCCCCAGCCAACTATGACGCATACTGGCAAAAAGCACAACTCCACAAGAAGGAGCTATCTTATCCCCCTATTTCTTTGTATCCCTTCTTTCTCTGGCATAAATATTATTACCCAAAAAAAAATTTATGAAAGAAAAGAAGTACTAAAAGGAAACAATAGGGAATAGGCTTATGCAACACCTAAAATCAGAATAATGTAATCACTGCCTACTGAAAAGGACTGTCCTGCAAACAGAGTTCATCTCAGCTCAGGGTATTAAACATCACCTACTCTTTGCAAAATATGTAAAATTTTGAAGTCTTATTCAGCATAATATTTACTGTGAACACAGAAATAGAGGCAAGAAATTATTATATACTTAAGCAATATTACATGTACAGAAAACTATGATACAGTTTTTGCTATGTCATTTTCTTTAGCTTAATAAATGCTTTGTATTTAGCATGCACCAGCCAAAAGGAGGAGCAGAAAAACAATTTAAAGGAAACATTCTAAGAATATAACAATAACAATAATAATTACGTCATCAAGTGCTTGAGATTTTTTATCAAGCTCTTCATTAAGCTGCTGAAGTTCCTTTTCTTCATTAGGGATTGTCTCCTTGCAAATTTTGACATATTCTTCATAAACCATGCGAAGCTTATCCAACTGCTGATAATGAGAGTCTGCATTTGAGGACTCTACAGCAAGAGCTTTCATATGCTCAGCAGAACTAGCAGCCTTAACTCTTTGCTGTCATTACAAAAAAAGGAAGCCAATGCAAAACTACATTAAGTGTTTTCTCTCAGACAATAGATTGCATTAAAATACAATGATAAAACCTAAGAACCTTCTTGACAAAATTGTCTTCTTCTTCTGGAGAGAAAGAGCGCTCACAGCAGGGGCAAACATGATGAGCTCGGGCAACCCTTTCAAAAGGATCAAACATCTGTCGCATGCCATCAGCAATGTTATATTTGCTGCAGGAAATCACCAGATAATGTATTAAGTTTGAGGTTAACACAAACACTTTGACATGCTCACCAAGATGACATGTTGAGTGTGGTTTATAACATAAATTTGACCTTTTTTGTACATCTCTTTTCTCCTTGGCAGACTCTAAAACTTTGAGATAAGAATCAATTTCAGAAGATTGCTGATCCAAAGACTGAAGCTTGGATCCAATGAATCTCTTTCTTGCTGCAAAAAGATTTTATAAATATATATATATATATATTAAGTAATTCTTCATTGTGGAAGAAATAAAGCACACTAGGATGCAGGACAAGAGAAAAGCAACATAAAGAATATATGACGTCAATTGACCACACCATTGGTCATGTGAAAAGACACAGTCATACAAAATGATAAATTATGCAATGCTAATTCTATTATCTTGCACCTATTATCAGATGTTGATACACAGGAATCAAGAGGCAGTCAATAGCACTGTCACAACCATGTAAACATTCAAAACCTGAGTCCCTTACTTCTTGTAACTTCATATCTAAAGAACACAAAGTAGATGATTTGTCAGTATCAAAGTTGCTCCTATCATGAATGTAATCTAATGCATTAAGCACCAAGAAGAACATTTTTTATTCATGAAAAATTATCTACTTTGTGGATGTAAAGCACAAAGGATATATGTAACACTATAAAATGTATCCATTCCCTATGTGAATGAAGATTACTGTCAAGATTCCCACCAGAGAAGTACACTAGCTATCAAGCATTGCAACAGATGCTGACCTCAAACTGATCCACTCAAAAACAAGAATTTTATATTCAACTTCTTTGAAGGATAGATGGCATGCTTACATTCCATATCCTTGCGATGTTTAGATAGGTTGTTATTAATTTCCTGTATTTTCATCTGCAACATATTGACTTCCTTCTCGGCTTCACGGGACTTTGCATTTAAGTCATCAAATTCAACTCCAACAGCCCTGCAACATAGAAAGCATCAGCGAAAGAGAATCCACAAACATTGTAGGAAAAAAAAGAAAAAAAAAACTTTTCATAAAATGAAAGCATGTAATACCAAAAAGGTTAAAAGTAGAAGCACCTAAGGCAGAGAGATATGCCTTAACAAATAGAACATGTACAACTGATTTGCATGATTGTAATATTTCTTCACATCAACCTCACACCTGGTTTCTTCTATCCAATTTAAAATGCACACATTGGCAATTAACTCCATTTTAGATCTTTCTTCCTTGGATAATAGAATTTTGAGGGAAAGAAACAAACCGAGGAAGAATAGTCTCAAGGATGGAAGCCAAATTTACACCAAAATCATATAAAACCCTTGAAACCAATTTATGGAATAGACTCTACCAGAGTTGTATGGAAAGAATATTTTGAATGGCCAATTTTTTCCTGTTTATTTTGAGTCTGTAGAAATAGTAGTTTCTGTTCTATTAGAATTAGAATTTCCTTTGTTTCTACTATTATATATAAAAATGCATGGAAAGTCTGCAAAAAGTCAAATTATATAATGCAAAAAGTGAAGGCAAATAAATTATACATTTATTTGCTACACTGCACTTACCAGAACATCTCATCATGAGTTGCATTGTGCACAGATCCAAATACTAGGTCTTAGGTATAATTTTAAAATAGAAAAAAAATCCATCAATTTCTCTTAATACCAGTTTGTGCAAGAAAAGCACAACCTCACAAATTGAGGGCTTTAATGAATTAGCCATTATATAAAAGAAGAAATTATAACAAAGGAAAGTTTATAAGGCTCAAGGATGACATCAAACATCCTCTCTATGATAGAGGGGGGAAAAAGAGAATAGAAACAAGAAAAATTGCAGAAAGAACAACCGTTGATGCAATGGGACCATCTACCTGCAAAAATCATTCAAAATGAAACCCCCTTATCATTGGTATAACACCATAAGGAAGGCAATAACAACTCCATCCATAACAAGCAAAAAAACACACATATTGAGAATAAGTTTTTTATTATGAGGTCTCAGTACATGAGTTTACCCTATGAGTACCGTAGTCCAAATAAATACTTCAACTTTGCTGAGAAAATAGGAAGAGCAATAGTTAAGGAGAAAAGGAAGGGACTAGATACTATACTTGAAAAACTCTACAACGATAATACAAACTCTCAAGCCCTATTTATATTAATACTATAACCAAACAAAGACACCTATACCCTAGACTTTTAGTACTCTACTGGTAACTATTTTCTCAACCTACAAAATTTCATAAATTCTTAATATCTCTTAATAGGGAAACTCATAACCTAGAAGGCTTTTCTAAATAACTAATACCCTCGAGCTTAAGCTTACAATGCTTACAGGTTGTCACAAATAAAACCCAACAGAAGAGGAAAAACAAAGAACAACAACAAACTCAAGAACTGAACCATCAATTCAAGAACTTTAGAATCTAGTACTTCCCTATATGATGTCTTTGGCAACAAAATAGCTCCCAAAATTCTTCACCTCACAACCCATGAGTGACCCATTTGAAATAAATCAATAAAAGTGGATTCTATTTAGTAGAGCAAGCAACAATTTGAACAGAAGATTTACCTATATAGGATCCTGAATAGTCCAATGTCATGGGCCTTTTCAAGGGAATCTCCTTGCCACACAAAATAGAAAGAGTCTGTTGGAATATTGTACACAGTGTCTAGGTTCGTCGTATCTAGAATCATACTACATTAGTACTATACTTGTACTACACTTGTTTTTTTACCCATAAATAAAACAGTGTAAGAAGTTAGACATACCTTACAATTCATTTATCCATTTTTCTCTCTAATTTATCATAGTATTAGAGCCTTTGTAACTCCTTCTAGTAGCATCTTCCTCTGGCTATGTTTGCTTCTAGCCAACTCCTCAAAACACAATTCCTCTTTATCAAATTTCATCTTTTTTAGATTTGCCCACCTTAGATCTCCACTGCTTAGGCCTTATTTCAAGCCATGCACCCCTTCATCGTCTTCACCAGAAGTTTGATCACCAAACGTTGAGCCACGTGCCATCACGTGAGGCCTCCAGCATCTGCATCCTTGCTCCATGTGCTGGTGCGTGTGAACACGTCTGACGTCGTCTCCCTCCATGCTTTGTCCAGATGTGGTCGTTGTGCTTTCTTCTCTTTGTTTCTAATCTCGGCTATGTCACTTCGTGCTTTTTAGGGTGGTGTTTTTCTACCATAGCTTTATTTTTCAACTTCTTTGGTGTTATTCACTTGCCTTGGTAATTTCTAAAATTGCCTTCCATCCAAACAATCATGTCCAATTTTGAAAAACCAAAATCAGGTATTCTTTTTTTTGTTATAAGTGGTTCACCCGTCATTACCTTTGAGAAATTACATGGTGCGTCTAATTATAAGTCTTGGGCTGCTTTTATCCACTTACAGTTCACAGGGCAATGGTACTTAGATCATTTGGAAAAGCAAGAGACTAGCATTCCTTCTACAAATCAACATGAGTAGGTCAAAATTGATGCTCAACTCTGTGCTCTGTTATGGCACTCCCTTGACTCTCACTTGCCATGTTCATATCAGCCATCTAAAACATGCTATGAGATTTGGCATAAAGTTGCATTTGCTTATTGTAATGATATTCATCGCTATTATGATGTTTTGTTTACTTATGTTAATCTTCAGCACCAAGATATTGATAACACCAATTATGTATCCAATATTGAGGCCTTTCAGCATAAGTTTTGCTCTTTGATGCCTGCTACATCTTCCACCACCGATCAAGAGGCTCAATAGGCTCAATGGAACAAATTTTCATGGTCATGACTTCCATCAATCTTTGTTCTGACTTTGACTCTATTCGTGATCAGATTTTCAATGGTTCCACTATCCCTACCTAGGATGATGTCCTCACTTGCCTAGTGCATATCTCTTTGCCAATGTGCCTATGTCGAGAATATCAAATGCTCCTAGCCTAGGTACTTCTGCCTTTGTCTCTCACACTAGTGATAAGGGGCCTCAAGGCGACAGCAGCCACAATGCTCACTGCAAATGTCCTCAATGAACTCATTATAATAGGTTGGGTCATACAAAAGATCGTTGTTGATCCTTACATAACAGTCCCCTCCACACTATGAACAGTGCACAAACATCAATTGAGACATCTGCAGACCAAGCTCCGTAAACCATTACTCTAATGGGTGATAACTGTGCTGAATACCTACGTTACCAAGTGTCCAAACAATTTTCTGCTATTGCCTCCATTACCCACATTGGTAATTCCATGGCTGCCTTGTTCATTCCTCTCTTAACCCATGGATCCCTGACTCTAGTGCCTCTGATCATATTTTTGGTAATAACAATCTTTTCTCTTCATCTCTACTTCTAATTTAGTTCCTCCTATTATACTCGCCAATGATATTCAAACTATTGCCAAAGGCATTAGTCTTGTTACAATTCTTTATTCCCTCGCTTTAGATCTGGTTTTTTATGTTCTTGAATGTCCTTTTAACCTTATTTCTATCAGCAAGTTGACTCATACTCTCAATTATTCCATTACCTTTCTTGACAAAAGTATTTCTTTATATGATAGGAATACGGGTCAGATGATTGGCGTAAGGCATGAGTCACGGGACCTCTATCATCTTACAATATCACCAGTAGCATGCATAACCTCTTCTCCACATCTCATCCACAATTGCCTCAACTATCTTAGTTTCTCCAAACTTCAAAAGATGTTTCCCTCATTTTTTACTTTGAGGTCATTTGAATGTGAGTCATGTTATTTGGGTAAACAAGCTCATGCTTTGTTTCCCAAACGTGTGGGCTACGTCTCCTTCTAAACTTGTTCATTTTAATGTTTAAAGTCCATGTTGTATTTCATCTACTTTTGAATTTCAATATTTTGTAACTTTTATAGATGACTATTTTCGTTGCACTTGGTTATATTTAATGAAGAATCGTTTTGAAGTGTTTTTATTTTTCAATCGTTTTGTGCTGAAATACAAATCAATTTGGTTGTTCTACATCTGTTTTACAGAGTGATAAAGCATGTGAATATTTCTCTGCTCCATCCCAAACATTTATGTCTGCACAGGGTATTCTTCATCAATCTTCATGTGCACATACCCTACAGCAAACTGGAGTAGCTAAATGTAAAAATCATTATCTCATTGAAATCGCCCATACTCTGCTGCTCCATTCCAATATATCTCTTCGTTTTTGGGGTGATGCTACTTTTACTGCTTGTTATTTAATTAACCATATGCCTTCTTCTATTTCACAAAATCAAGTCCCTCACTTTATTTTATTTCCTTTTGATCTTCTTTTTCACCTTTCTCCTCGTATTTTTGGTTATTATTGCTTTGTTCATGATTTGGCCCCAAAGAAAAATAAACTTGCAACTAAATCCATCAAATGTATCTTCCTTGGATATTCTAGACTTCACAAGGGATATCGGTGTTATTCTCCAGATAATAATAAATGTTTCATCTCTATTGATGTGCCCTTCTTTGAATCCACTCCCATCTTTTCCACTACAATAGTTGAACCTTAATCCGTTCTGGATTTTCTTCCTCTCTCCTACATTAATCCCTTAGCAACTACCCATCTTTGTCCATTTTAGACTTGTCATCGTCATCCTTGACCACAACTTCCTATAAGCTTTGTTGATGTAGTTGATAACTCATCCTTTTCTCCAGCACGGCCCCTAATTCAGTCCAACCTTCCTTTGAGGATCTTCTGATTGCTTTTAGATTAAGATACTTGTTCAACCTATAATCTTTATCCCATTTACAATTTTTGGAGTTACATCACTTGTCTAAACCCAATTATACATTTGTGTCTTCCTTGGATTCTGTTTCCATTCCTAAAACTATCAGTGAGGCACTCTCATTCTAGGGTTGAGGCAAGCAATGTTTAATGAAATGGCTACCTCTAGGCAAGTCCCTCGTTGGCTGTTGGTGTGTGTATACCGTTAAAGTCGGTCTCAACGAAAAAATTGATCGTCTCAAAGTTCGATTAGTCACCAGAGGTTATACTCAAATTTCTGGCCTTAATTATGGTGACACTTTTTCTCTTATTGCTAAAATTGCTTTTATCTGATTATGTCTTTCTATGGCTACTATATACCTCTGGCAACTTACATTAGCTTAATATTAAAAACAACTTCCTTCATGATGAGCTAGAGGAAAAGGTTTATATGGAGCAACCACTTGGATTTATTGCTTAGAGAAAAAATGACAAGGTTTGTCAGTTACATCGATCACTTTATGTATTGAAACAATCTCTTTGAACTTGGTTTGGCAAGTTCAATTCAATTATTTAGAAGTTTGGGATGGTTAGAAATGAGACAAATCATTCTGTATTCTAACGACATACTCCATCTAACTAGTGCATCTACTTAGTTGTCTACGTAAATGACACCGTCATTACAGATGATGATGAATAGTGTATTGATCAACTTAAACAACATTTGCTTAAATCTTTTTAGACTAAGGATCTGAGAAAAAATTAAATCTCACACTAGAATTGCTATATCGCATAGAACATATGCTTTGGATATATTGAATGAAATAGGTATGTCAGATTGTCAATTAGTTGACACTCTTATGGATCCAAATGTCAAACTCCGACCAAGACAGGAGGAGCCTCTTGTAGACCTAGGTAGATACTAGAGATTAGCTGGAAAACTTAACTACCTTACAATTAGTTGACTAGATATCTCCATTGTAGTAAGTGTAGTTAGTCAATTCTTACGAGCTCCATGTAATAGTCATTGGAATGCTGTGATTCACATTTTTTGACTACATCAAAGAAGCCCATGTTAAGGTCTGTTATATGAAGATAAGGGCAATTCTTAAGTCAATGGTTACAATGATGCAGACTAAGCTGGATCTCCTATTGACAGATGCTTCACTTTAGGATACTATATCCTTATTAAAGGCAATCTAGTCTCTAAGAAGAGCAAAAGACAACATGTTGTTGCAATGTCTAGTGTAGAGGCCAACTCAGGTTTCCTATTCTATAACACTCCCTCTCAAGTTAGAGCACAGATATCAGGCATGTCCAACTTGTTATGAATGTAATCAATTTGGGCTCCATTTAAAGTTTTTGTGAAAATATCTCCCAATTGATCTCCTATTTTGACATGTCCTGCAGAAATGAATTTTTCTTGGATCTTTTCACAAATGAAATGACAATCAATCTCAATATATTTGATTTGTTCATGAAATACAAGATTAAAGGCAATATGAATAGCAGCTTGGTTATCACACCACAACTTTGTTGCCCATGAGGATTTCAGATCAACTTCACTTAATAGTTGATATATTCATACAATCTTACAAACTGATTGTGCCACAGCTCTATACTCTGATTTTGCACTAGATTGGACACTACATTCTGTTTCTTACCCCTCCCAAGAACAGGTTTCCTTGCAGAAAGACACAGTATTCCATAGTAGATCTCCTATCAACCTTAGATCCTATCCAATTTGGATCAGAAAAACATTTAATATTAGTGTGCTCATGATTCCCATACAATTGACCATGTCTTAGAGCTCCTTTCAAGTAGCAAAGAATTTGTTCTAAAATTGTCAATGATTGACTCTCGGGGAAGACATGAATTGACTAACAACACTAACGAAGTATGCAATATCAAGATAAGTCATTGCACGATAATTCAATTCTCCAATGGTATCTTTTATACTTCTTAGGATCTTCAAATAACTTACCATCGCCTTTTCCAACTTGAAGGTTAGGAGTCACTGGTGCACCACATGGCTTAGCTCCCAATTTTTCTATTTTTATTAACAAGTCAAGGACATGTTTTCTTTGAGACAAGAAGATACCTCTTTTATTCCTCATGACCTCAACTCCTAAGTAGTATTTTAATAGCCCAAATCCTTTGTCTGAAACTGAGAGTAAAGAAAGGTTTTAAGGGACAAAATACCTACAGCGTTATTTCCAGTAATTACAATATCATTAACATACACAACAAGTAGGATTATGCCAGCCTTAAATTGTTCATAAAATATTGAGTGATCACATTTGTTCTTGTTTATCTCATATTTTAGAACTACTTCACAGAATCTACCAAACCAAGCACAAGGATTCTATTTCAAACCATATCAGGATTTTCAAAGATGACATACATTCCCACACTCTTGAACAACAAACCCATGTGGCTGCTTCATATATGCTTCCTCTTGAAAGTCACTAAGTAGAAAAGCATTTTTTATATTTAATTGGTGTAAGGGCAAGTTATAAGTGGTCATCATAGGGATGAAACCAAATAGAGGCTTAGTGACTAGAGAAAAAATATTTGAATAATTAACACCATAACTTTGAGCATATCCTTTAGCAACAAGACAAACTTTAAGATGAGCCACCAAGCCATCAAGATTCACTTTCACTACAAACAACTATTTGTACCCAATAGCCTTCTTGCTAGTAAGCAAATCCACTAACTTCCAAGGGTCATTATCTTCAAGAGCAATCATTTCTTCCATCATAGCAGCATGCCAACTAGGGCGAGACAAAACTTCATGAATAGTTTTAAGAACAAAATAATATCTAGGGAAACAATAAAGGAGCTCAAAAATGGAAACAAATGAGGAAATGGGATAAGTATAATAGTGTTTACCTTTTCAGAGAGCAATAAAATCAAGGCTAGAGTTAAAATCACTTAAGACTATATCTGACAACAAAGAGGATGGTGAAGGACATGAATTAGACTGGAGACAGTAGTCTCTTGTTGTTGTTTGGAATAGACATGGACAATGGGTAGTCGAGTAGACTCCAGAGCAGGTGCAGGAATACACGGAGAATTGTTAGAACAAGTCACAGTATAAACCAACAAATTATCTTCCTCTCCCCTAATTGTTATAAGTAGAAGATGAGGAAAAGAAAGGGATGTTCTCATGGGAAGTGACATCTGCAAACACAAGATAACAATTAAAAGTAGAGGAAAAACACTTGTATCTTTTTTAAAGACGAGAGTAACCAAGAAAAATACATTTGAGTGAGATCTAATTGGTGATGTGGAGATGAACATCCTGAACAAAAAAAGTCCTTCCAGATATCCCGGGTTCAATAGGAAACAAAGGTCTTGAAGGAAACACAACAACATATGGAATATCGCCATCAACAACAATGGAAGGCATCTGGTTAATCAAGAAACAAGCTGCAGAGATAGCATCAGCCCAAAATTGTTTAAGAACTTTCATTTGAAACAAAAGAGCTCTTGCCACTTCAAGTAAATGTCTATTTTTTTTAATCAACAACCCTATTTTAAAATGGTGTATCAACATAAGAAAACTGATGAAGAATATCATTTTGAGCCATGTAAGACTGAAAAGAATCTAAAAAGAATTCTTTGCCATTATCACTTCGTAAAGTATACACAGAAATATTGAATTAAGCTTTTATTTCAGTACAAAAGGTAGAAAAATGAGAGAACAACTTGGAATGGTTTTTCATTAAATATAACCAAGTAACACGAAAATAATCGTCAACAAATGTAACAAAATATTTAAAACTAGACTTAGATGTAATTTGATAAAGACTCCAAACATCAGAATGAACAAACTCAAATGGGAACATAACTCGTTTATTGACTCTAGACACTAAGGGAAGATTATGATGTTGGACAAACTAACATGACTCTCAATCTAATGATGACAAATGTTTAAATTGAGGACAAAGTTTCTTGACAGAATGTAAAGAAGGGTGGCCCAATCAACACAAAGTTTCTTGAGAGAATGTAAAGAAGGATGGCCTAATCAACAATGCACCTCAAAAGGAGTCAAAGCACCAAAATAAGCAATGGATCTCAGCACCTAATCAATAATGTAGAGACCTCTAGATTCATGACCTTTACCAATAATCCACTTCATTGTAATACCCTAAAATAAAATATGATCAAGAAAAAATGAGATACAATAATTCAAGGTATAAGTGAGTTTACTAACAGAGATTAGTTTAAAAAAAACAATTAGATAAACTCAGTACTAAGGATAAAGAAAGTGACAAGGTTGAGTTAACAATTCCAGACCAAGAATGCAAGAAGTGGACCCATATGCTAAAGTAACACGAAAGGAGGTAGAATGTGATTAGAAAGTGGAGAAGAGACTCAGATTGCTTGCCATTTGATATGTGGCAGCAGAGTCAATGACCCATTTGGACAATGAAGAAATAAGACACGTATTGGATTTACCTGACTCAGCAATTGCAGTAATAGAAGGAGCAAGTGATTTCAATGGTTTCTAATATTAAGAGAATTGGGCAAACTTATAAGCAAAGACTAGAATGGTCTTTTCAAAAGATGATGCAACCTTTGCCAAATGAGTTCTTTGATATTTGTTTTGAAGTTTCTTACAATTGCACTTTGGTCTAGCTCATGACAATAGTAGCACACAATTCCTCTTAACTCTTGATTGCAACTATCAATACTTTTGTTGTGATTGTTTATCCCACCTGTCTTGTTATCACTTCAATCGTCTTGAACACTACAACTTATAAGAACACTATAGTTATTAATAGGTTGATGTGCCAGGAAGTTTTCTATACGAGGCACTCTAGCAAAGGTATTCTACCAAGAAGAAATTTTAGATCCAGAAAGAATTTGAGATTTGAAAGTCTCAACTTTTGGAAGGAGACCAATAAAAAACTCATAACAATCATTTTTTTCCTGTTAGCCTGTTGAACCTTTACATCATAACTAAAAGATAACAACACACTAAGTTCTTTATAAATTCTTTTGCAATCAATACAATAGGTTATGAGTGATCTATCCTGCTTCTCTACATGATAAAATGCTTACACACCTCATAGATACGAAAGATATTCTTTTTACTAGAATACAAGAAGTCCAAAGAATCCATCAATTCCTTAACAAACTCACAATAGTTGATCAATCCAATTACATCATTATCAATGCAGTTCCGAATTTGTAAAAATAGCCTTGCATCATCCTTCAACTAGACTTCCTTTGCATTATTTGTTGGTGAGTCGTTGGTGAGGTGATCATTTTTCTCAATGCTTTGTAAGTACATTTGAACTGTCTTATTCCAATCCAAATGGTTGGAGCCATTAAGCTTGTGCTCCATAATTTTTGTCATCACAAGAGTCATATCAGCCATGAGTGTGGATTTACTTTTTGCCACTAGAGAAACAAAACACCAAACAACCAAAAAGAGTACTAAAATAGGATCACAAATGGTGCATAACAACCAATAAGAGCATCTAGACAAGAAGTCAAACAGCTTCTACACCCAAATACTAAGAAGATGAAGCCAAAAACAACTAGCCAAAGGACTCAACATAACACCCACACTTGAAAACTAGAGGGAAATGACCGAAACAAAAGAGTCATCATTGGTGAAAGAGACCAAAATGATAGAATCTAGCTCACACGCCCTCACACGTCAGTGCATGAGCAAACATCAAAACTAGAAAGTGGCGTGCGACACCTACACGCATCGCCATTAGTCCCCAGATTCTAAGGAGAGACAATCGAAGGGTTCTAAACCTCTTAGGGTAGATAGTGGCATCTAATGAACAATCTATATAGAAAATTTAGGTGCACCAACTAGCTCAAACAGATTTCAGCTCTAATACCATGAAACTTGGCTGAAAGCTATAGTTTTATTCATAAATAATACCTCTATTTATATATATCATGTACCATTAAAATAAAAAACTCTAAAAAAGGAAAATACTAATTTCTATGATTATGCTAATCCAATCTCTATGATTACATATACTAATTACAAAAATATTTACGATAATATTTCCTATTCTATAATAATAGAAATATTTCCTATTATATAACATGGGAAGGTTAGGAACTTTTTTATATATTTGGGCAAGTGACACACTTCACATTGAAAAGGGACAGTACTTTTATAGCATAAATGTAGGCAGAGCAGTGAACCTCTAATGATTTTATTGATACAAGAGTGCAAAAAATATATACAGGAAATAGGAGGGACCAAAAAGGAAATAAATCAGGGAATAAAAGAAAAATAAAATCAGAAAATCAATGCAATAAATCCTACCCAAATAGAACGCCATAAAATTAGTTATTTACACAGTCAAAGCTTCCTAATAAATACAAGAGAATATTTTATTTTTATCCACACTCCCCCTCAAGTTGGATCATAGATATCTATCATGTCCAACTTGTCTACAAAGTTTTCAAAGAGTTGTGTGGATAGTCCCTTTGTAAGTATATCAACAGTTTGCCTATGAGTGGGTATATATGTCATGCATATTACTCAATTTTCAATCTTTTCTTTTATCAAGTGCCTGTCAATTTCCACATGTTTAGTCCTGTCATGCTGAACCAGATTGTGTGAGATACTGATTGCTGCCTTGTTGTTACAATACAGCTTCATAGGTTGTTCTAGTACAACTTGTAGCTCCTCAAGAAGTTTCTTAAGCCATAACCCTTCACATATGCCATGAGCAATTGCTCTAAACTCAGCTTCAGCACTACTTCTTGCCATTACACTTTGTTTTGTACTTCTCTATGTAACCAAATTGCCCCAAACAAAGGTGCAGTAACCAGAAGTCAATCTTCAATCTTCTACTGAGCCTGCCCAATCTGCATCAATGTAAACTTCTATACAATTTTTATTGCCCTTTTTAAATAGTAAGCCTCTTCCTGGAGTACCCTTGAGATACCTAAGAATTCAATATATTGCTTCTAGGTGCTTTTCCTTTAAAGAATGCATATGTTGACTTACAGTGCTAACCGCAAAGGCGATATCTGGTCTGGTATGTGAAAGATAGATTAGCTTCCCAACCAAAGTTTAATATCTCTCCTTATCAACTGATTCTCCATCATCAATGGTTTTTCCAACTTAATAGGAGTTTCACTTGGTTTGCATCCTTGTCTCCCTCAAAAAATCAAGAATGTATTTCCTTTGAGAGATGTAAATCCCCTTTCTTGATCTAGCAACTTCCATACCCAGAAAGTATTTTATTTCTCCCAGATTCTTAACTTCGAACTCTTTGGTTAGAGCTCATTTTAGTCTTACCATCTCTTCCTTGTCATCTCTTGTGAGGACAATATCATCAACATATACCAATAGTATTGTCTTCTTCCCTTCTCTATGCTTGAAAAACATTGTATGATCATCTTGTCCCTAAATATACCCTTCATTCTTTAGAACTCGGGTAAATCTTCCAAACCATGCCCTAGGAAATTACTTGAGGCCGTAAAGAGATTTTTTAAGTCTACACATCTTCCCATTTCTATCATCAAATCCTGGTGGGAGAGTCATGTAAACTTCTTCCTTCAACTCCCCATTTAAAAACGCATTTTTGATGTCGAGTTGTTTAAGAGGTCAATCCATGTTGGCAGCTATAGAGAGTAGTACACGTATGGTATTTAATTTGGCAACAGGAGCAAATGTTTCTGTTTAATCCATCCCATAAGTTTGGGTGAAGCCTTTGGCAACAAGTCGAGCCTTATACATTTCTATTGAGCCATTTGCATTGTATTTTATAGTGAAAACCCATTTGCATCCTACAGGTTTCTTTCCTTTAGGAAGATTAACTTCCTCCCAAGTGTCATTCTTATCCAAGGCTTTCATTTCTTCCATGATAGCTTTTCTCCATCCTGGAACTTCAAGAGCTTCCTGTATGGTATCTGGAATTTTGATTATGTCAAGACTTGAAATAAAAGCACTATATTGTGGTGATAGTGCCTTATAAGAGACAAATCTCTCAATTGGATATTGAGTGCAAGATCTTGGTTGTTTTCGAAGATCAATGGGCAAATCTAGCTCATTCACCTTTTCTCCCCCATTTTCTTAATCCCGTGGTTCAGGATCCTGTATCAGTTCTTGAGTAGGTACTGCTTTGGGTATAGTGGTTCCTCCACTTGGCTTTTCCTTCCATGAGTAGACTAGCAGTTCTTTTTATGAAACATCTGTCACTTTGTCTCCCCCTCTCTCCAAGTTCCCTTCGGCTGATGGCATAGAAGTACTATTAGAATGATCTAGACAAAGTGAAGGATCAGTTATAGGTGATGGGGTTGGTTCATCTTTAGGTGAGAATAAGTTTTTACTTAAGTTTAACAGCTGAAATTCACTCCAACACTTCCCCTGAATTGAAGGCTTTGAATAGAAAGGGATTTCTTCAGTGAAGGTAACATCATAGGTGACAAAAAACTTCTTTGTGACAAAATCATAACACTTGTATCCCCTTTGCATGGGGGCATATCCAAGGAAAATATATTTAACAGCTCTCAGTTCAAGTTTTTGTGTGTGATGAAGGTGAACAAAGGCTGAGCACCCAAAAATCTTCAAAGGAAGGTTGTTTTTAAGATGGGTAATAGAATGGGTTTCTTTTAGTTTGTTAAAAGGGCTTTTGAATGACAAATTTGCCAAGCATTCTATTTACAAGATGGACAACAGTGAGAATGGCATCCCCCCAAAAATATCTGGGCACATTAGTAGTAAACATGAGAGCATGGGTAACTTCAAGAATGTGTCTATTTTTTCTTTCAACTATCCTATTTTGTTAGGGACTATAAACACATGTACTTTTATGAATTATACCGTGCTCCTTGAGAAAGCTACCCAGTATATTATTTAAGTATTCAGTTTTATTGTCCGTATGAAGAATTTGGATAGTGGAATGGAATTGATTTTTGATCATGGTAAAAAATTCGAAAAATATGGTGGGAACTTCATTTTTGTCTTTCAATAAGAATACCCAACATAATCTGGTATGATCATCAATAAAAGTAATAAACCATCGTGTATTGGTTCGGTTTGGAACACGAGATGGACCCCAAAGATCACTATGGATGATTGCGAATGGTTTTGTGGATTTGTATTCAGATTTTTTGAATGAAAATCTATGGTGCTTGGCAAGTTCACAGTCATCACACTGAAAGGGAGACATTTTATTGATGCAAAATTCAGGAAACAAACATAGATATTTGAAATTTGGATGTCCTAACCTCCTATGCCATAGCAAAAGTTCATCACTTTTATATGTGGAGACATTATTACATAATATTTGTGACCATAGACTACTCACTTCAGTTTCTTCCAAGTAGTATAAGCCACTATATTCCTTAACAATTCCAATCATCTTCCTCGATGACAGGTCCTGAAAAACACAATAAGTAGGATAAAAGTGAACACTACAGTTTGCTTGCTTAGTGATCTGACTTACAAATAATAAATTATACTCTAAATCAGGGACATGAAGAACTGATTCTAATATAATAGAATCGATAACTCTAACAATTCCTTTTCCAACAATAGGACTCATATTTCCATCTGTAGTTCAAACCTTTTCATTACTAGCATAGGGATATAAGAATCAAACACATCCAATTGTTCAAGCATATGATCATCTGCTCCAGAATCAACAATCCAACCCTCCTTTTCGCAAATAGCTTTCAAAGCAGGAATTAAATTAGTAAGCAGATTACCTTTATTGACCATAATAGTAGTGAGCACTTTTTTTTGTTGCTGTCCAGAATTTTGTAAAGCAATCAACATTTCAAGAATCTTACCCAATTGATCACTTTGAATTCCTGTAGGTTGCTTAGGAGTTTCATCTTGCCTCTCTCCCTAGGTGTCTGATGAAACTTGATTACCACAAGGCTTATTTTTTGGTCGCTTCTAATCAACTGGTTTATTATGGATATCCCAACAAATATCCTTTGTATGACTAGTTTTCTTGCAATGCTCACACATTAATTTTTGCCTCTAGTTCTTATTTGTTTCAGCTGGTCGAACAGCAAGTGCAGATGCTTCAGTTGAGAGTAGAGAATCATCTATTTTCATGACTTTCCTCCTAGATGCTTCTCTCCTTACCTCTGCAAACACTTCCTCTATTGAAGGTAGAGATTTTTGGCTCAAAATTCTGCTTCTCACATCATCCAAGTTGTTATTGAGGCCAGCCAGAAATTCAAAAACACGCTCTTCTCTGTTTTTATCTTGAATCTGATGGCATCTTCTGAACAAGACCACATCTCTTCACTGTTAAGGCCAAGTTCTTGCCAAAGAGCCACCATTTCTAACCAATAATCAGTAACATCTCTGTCCCCCTGCTTTATTTGCCATAATCAAGTCTTAATTTCAAAGAGCTGAGCGAGATCCTCCCCATCAAAGTAGGTGCACCTGGCTGTTTCCCAGATAGTATGACAAGTGGGTAGGAACAGAAAGCTCTGTTTTATAGTGGGGATCATTGTATTGACCAGCCAAGAAGACACTGTGGAGTTTTCGATAATCCATTGGTTCATCTTAGTAGTCTTCGTCATATCTGGGGCCTTACTCTCACCCGTGAGATATCCTAGCTTCCCACATCCAACGACTACGAGTTTGACAGCCTAGGCCGATTTACGATAGTTTTTGCCATTCAGCTTCTTTGTCACAACCAGAATTGAAGACCTTTCGAGATTAGGAGTTGACCCAGAGGGACCCCTAATCTAGCACGGGTTCAACGCAAAGGACTCTTCGAGCTCGGTGTACACCATATTCGACGATCCTGCTCTACTCGAGTTTGACTCCAACGTGGTTTCTATTTGCTCGTGTTCATCGGGCTCTAATATCATGTAGGTAGAGTAGTAAACCTCCGATGATTTTATTGATACAAGAGTGCAAAAAATATATATAGGAAATAGGAGGACCAAAAAGGAAATAAATCAGGGAATAAAAGAAAAATAAAATCAAAAAATAAATGCTATAAATCCTACCCAAATAAAACCCCATAAAATTAGCTATTTACATGGTCAAAGCTTCCTAATAAATACAAGAGAATATTTGATTTTTATTCACAATAAATGAGCATACAAGATATTTAAGTACTAAAAACTAGGATGTCCTAGTTTAAAATGCCAAAGCATTAAGATCACTTGTAGGTGAAGATGAGCTACTAAGTGAGCACCCTTCTTCTCAAAGGTTAGCACTCTTAAGGAGATAGAGCCCAGCACTGTCTTAGCATTACCAATCTTCTTCCCTTCATCCAAGTCCTAAAAGGCACAACCACTAGGAAGAAACTTAGTAACACAATCAATCCTTTGAGAACTTATTGATGGACAGCAAGTTGTAATTTAAATTAAGCACAAACAACACATTCTTTAACATCAATCGTTTAGAGTGTGTAACATTTCTTATACCCTCCACCTTTGATAGTGACCCATGTGCAATTTTTACAATCAAAGTGCTTTCACATGGTCCTAATGAATCAATAAGGGAAGCAATATCATATGGTCAATTGCTCCTGAATCAACCACCCAAAGGTTCTGTCTGGGAGCTTAAGGCAAAATGAAATCTACCTATTTGGGCTACATTAGCATTGGTGTCAGCAACGTTTGCATTCTGCCCAAATAGCTTCTATAACAACTCCATTTGTTCCTTGCTAAGAGAGACAAATCCCCCAGGAGATTTCCTTCATTGTTGGCCACATATGCCTTAGCTTCTTCTCTTGGTTTAGGCTTCCAATTCTTGGGTTTTCCATGTATTTTCCCACAGATATCTTTGGGGTGGCCAGGCTTCTAATAGTGGTCACACCAAGATTTATTTTGGGATTTTGGTTTGGGGTCCAAGTTAGCATTTTGGGCACCATAAGCTATCATGGCACTTGATTCAACATTTGGTTGATATCCTTGCGCAAGCCTTTTCTTGCTTCCTTCTTGCCTTACTTCTAAGAAGATCTCCTTGAGGGATGAAGCGGTTTAGGGCTCAAAACTCATCATCTAACTTCTTCAAAGGTGTTATTCAATCCCATTAGAAATTTGTATATTCTCTTTCTCTCCACATTTTTCTTATAATTGGCTGCATTAGTTGGACAAGACTAGTTGCACCCCTCATAAGTGTCTTCTTGTTGCCAATAGTGCATCAAAGAATTAAAGTATTGATTGACAATGAGTTCCCTTAGTTTCAAAGCATTTATAAGGGAATGAACCTTAAACAATGTGATTGAATTTTCACGAGATGAGTAAGACTCCTGCCAATTGGCCAAATTGCATGGTGGAGTTTATTATGGTAGATCTTGCTATGATATCTTGAACAAATTAGAGAATAAAATATTTTGAAGCTTCTATATTTATTTGAATATCAAGAATATAAAGCCAAAACAAAGGCTGATCTAAGAAAGGAAATAATCAAAAAATAAAAAAGTATAACTTTACCTAGTAGCTATAAAATATGGAGAAAGGAAGAGAGAAAACCCTTTAGATGAGATGTATTTAATCAATCTGATCTACATGAGCTTTTGAATTGATAAGGCAGGTTACAAGACAAGACAAGCTATTAACTACTCATAATTAAAGAATAATCACAGATTAATTACCTAATCATACCTATCTAATAATTACATAATATACAGTAGTTATAGAATAACATTGGTACGTTTCTGGAGACAGGACTAACCCAAGAAAATACATTTAAAGGATTCAGCAGAAAGGATTCAGCAAATGGCTTATCCCACCCTGAAGTCTAGTCAAAGACAAAGTAGGTACAACCAAAAGCACAAGGTGCAAGATGATATAAAGGTTCACTAGTAAACAAAATAAAGCAAAGGACCTGATTTTGTAGCACCAAGAAAGGCATCTACTTGATCAAGTAACATGCAATGAGAACAGAATCGCCCCAAAAATGAAGAGGAACATGATGAAGCAATAAAGTGCAAAATGTTTCAATGATGATTTTTATGTTCGGGTACCCTATTTTGTTGAGGAGTATGAGCATAAAAAGATTAATGACATATGCCATTTTTCAATCATCAAATTTTGGAAAGGAATAGAGAAATATTCCTAGGCATTGTCACTATGTAAAACTTTGATAGAAGTACCAAATTAAGTACAAATCTTATTGCAAAATTGTTGAAAAATTGAGAACAACTCAAAATTACTTTTCATTAAAAATAACCATGTACAATGAGTGTAATCATCAATAAAAAAGACAATATTGAAAGCCCAAAGTTGGATAGGTACAACTTGGTCCCCACACATTAGAGTAAAGAAGTGAAAAAGAAGAGACAATTGTCTTTGAACAATTAGTAAGACTAATAGTTGGAAGTGAAGAAGAAGATGCGAGAAGAGGTGTGAGTCACCAGAGATATAATCAAAAGCACTGAAGTCAAGGATCCAAGGTTTAAAGGATGAGGACTGGGAGAGACAAGCTACTAAATTACCAACTAGTGTAATAGGGGCAATGGCATTGTGGTTGG
Organism: Erythrophleum fordii; assembly: GCA_032878935.1. Taxonomy (NCBI): domain Eukaryota; kingdom Viridiplantae; phylum Streptophyta; class Magnoliopsida; order Fabales; family Fabaceae; genus Erythrophleum; species Erythrophleum fordii. The sequence goes on along the minus strand of JAVQMF010000054.1, from coordinate 19,648,988 downwards.
TGGCCTAATCCTGCAATAAGGAATTGTAGTTGCCCCCTATAAAGTGATTGATTGAAGACCATTAGCATGAGGAACATCATTATTCTCCATTAAAGTAGCACTTGTTGTCTTGGGATGACCATATAAAGAATAACAATTGTCACGAGTATGACCCAACTTGTAGAAGGTATGGCGAGGGCACTGCCCATAGTTGCACCTTTCATTGTTATGTCCGCCATGCCCTAATTCCAATTGTGATTGCTATGTTGTGATGCAAAAATGGAGGCCACAGGTGGCACTACTACATTCTGTAGAATGGTCAACGATTGTAATCAAGTAAGGCCATTATCAAGAGATGGAATGTTAGGATAGGAGAATATCTAATCATAAACAGGAGCAAGATTCGATTTCAAGCTAGAACCATGAACAATTTGTCTCATTGTAACTCTTGTTCCAAGGCATCAATGGAAAGTGGCATCAACTCATTATATTCCTATTTTACAAAGTGTTCATGTCAATATCTAGCTGCTTTAACCTCCTTATTTTAGTAATAAAAGCATGAACACATCCAGTGTCATTAATATAAATGGATTTGGCCTTTTACCAAAAGGTATAATAAGTTTTATAATTGTGCAAAATATGCCATAACTTACGATCAACCGAATGTTATAATAGACCACATAATTAATGGTCTATTTTCTTCTAGGTAGAATAATCAAAGGCTAAAATATCATTGGCTTATTTCACAAAAATGGTCCTTATAATCTTGGCCAAGAAACCAAAATGCAATAGAAGCAGCCCAAGCATTATATTTAAAGCCATCTAACTTTTCAAGAGTAAGGATGTGATTTCCTTAAAAAACGGTAAAAAAAAGTACCCAAGTTTAGGGCTAAAAAGGCTTAAACAGCATCAGACATGATATATTTTGGTTGAAAGGAGCTTTGGAAATAGACTTGGTGGAGGAATAGTAGATGACAGTAGCTAGTAGAGACAAATGGAGGAGAAAAACACCAAACACCATGAACAAGGCCCAATCACAAAGGGAGAAGGGATGGGCTAGGTAGAATGGGGGCCGGCAACCAATTCTAGGCGGAATGTGGCCAAAGAGAAGGTGCCACACGCTATCACACACCAGCGTGTGGGCGAGGAGCATTTATGTGATATGGTGTGTGGCAGTAACAAGTGGACCTTCGACAATAGTGGTTGACCGATCAGCGACGTTTGAAGCTAGTGATGGGGTGTGTGCATCAAGATAAGGTGGTGCAAAGTGACTGGAATGAAGCACAATCACTGAAAAATGAGGCCAACAGAAAAAGGCAAAAGTTTAGGCCTTAATACCATACAAAATATAGAAAGAAGAAGGGAGAAAACCCTTTAGATGAAATGTAGCCAACTAGCTTGATCTATGCAAGCTTCTAAATTTACAAGAAAGGTTACAAGACAACCTATAAACTATCATATTTATAGAATAATCATAGATTAATTACCTAGTCATAACCTATATAAAAATTACATAATATACGATAACTACAAAATATTCCAACAATAGCCCAGACAAAATCACACAAAATAAGGGAAACCAAAAAGGAAAATAGCCATTGACACCCAAAAATAGAGCCAAAAGTTGGACCAAATGTGGAGGAAATAAATTCCTAAAATTAGCGTGATACTCTAACATTTTCTCTTGTAAGAAAATTGTTTATTGTGCATGTTTTGAGGTTGTGGCAGAAACAAGAAGCTTTTAAGATATTGAGGAGCAATTTCTTTCACCTTGGGCAGTACAAAGCAAGGCATCGGGTTGACTATATTGGCCAATCTAGCCTTGACCCCCTATACAATGTATTTTTATAAAAAAATAGAGATCAAAACAAAAAGAAATTCTTTTTTTAGGAGTCATTTTGTAATTCTATCCAAAAATTTCTAAACATATTTTACAAATTATAAATAGTCAAAAAGGTCACAGATCTTGCCAAACCTCTTGAGTATAATTGTCTGTGGTTATGACCAAGTTTAATGTATATTTATTAGGGAATATTTTTCTGTTAATATTTGCTGTAAATATTGCTGATTTTTAGGAGAGATATTTCGCGCAGAATCTTAGGCTTTATAAGGTTTTTATTTTCCTTGTTTCTCTCCTAATTTTGTGCCATTTCTCCCTCGGCATCTTTGCATATATCATGTATCCTACTACTATGAAAATATATAAATTTCCATTGCTCAAATCCACATGGTATCAAAGCATGAAGATTCAGCATTAGAATCTGATACAGAACCTGATCAAAACACATTTGGGTTGAATCCAAGTAAAGGGGGTAACACAATGAACACCAACCTTGAAGGATCCCTAGTGTACGATCTGTGAAAGGCTAGTGGTCCCTCTTGGTCAATTACTGCCTTCGAAGGAACGTCTCCTACCCTTATAGTCATAGAGAAGCTAAACAGAAAAAATTAATGGGAATGGGCTCAAGCAATCAGACTCGCTGTTAGTGGCGGAGGGGAACTGGGTCTTCTCACCAGTGGAACAAAAAATTTCAGAGGCTTCAGATACGACAGCTATGCAGCAATGGCAGACCAAAAATCATATGGTATCATCATGGCTGGTGGATGCAATGATCCTAGCAATTAAACACACGTTCATGTTCCTACCTAGTGCACACGAGATATGGGAGGCAATACATGACTCATATTCTAATGGGGAAGACATTTCTCAAATATTTGATATTAAGACCACGCTACAGCAGTTAAAACAGGCAAACCGTGACGTGACAAATTACTAGCTCGAGATGGTAGCTTTATGGCAAGAACTCGACCACAACACAAAAGAGGAGTGGTCGTGTCCCCAAGATCCAACAAGATTCAAGCAACGAGTTGAGAAAGCAAGTTTTTGAATTCTTGGCTGGTCTCAACAAGTCACTTGATGACATCAAAAGCAGAATCTTAAGTCACACTCCTATTCACTCAACACGTGAAGTTTTCTATGAGGTGCTTAGAGAGGCATCAAGGAGAAAAGTGATGATGAAAGAAGAAGGACTACTACCAACATCTGAGTCCACTGCATTTGTAAGTCGTTCTGGTGAATAGAGTTCCAAGGGTCAAAGAGGACAACTTTGGTGTGACCATTGCAAGAAAAATGGTCACACAAAAAACACCGAGACATTCATAGCAAGCCAACAGATTGGAAGCCAAGAAAAGGAAAGTCGCATGGATACCAGGCATCAAATAAGCCTGGTCCAGAAAAACAAGAGGAAGTACCTAAACACTAGAATGAGTCTAATGCTGACCAACTAAGCAAGATTTTGGAAATGCTATCTGCTTTACAGAGTTCGAGACAACAGCAGCAGCAAAAGAAACATGTAGGAACTATTGCTCAGAAAGGTAATTTCGTTTTGGCTTTAAAAGCAAGCTCTACAAAAGATAAGTGGGCTGTTAATTCTAGAGCCACTAAGCATATGACTAATAATCCAAAACTATTTGATTCTTACTCTACTTGTGCTAGTCATAAAAAGATTAGAATTGTAGATGGGACTCTATCCTCTATTGCTGGAAAGGGAAATATCAAAATTTCAAATTCTATACAATTAAATTTTGTACTTCATGTCCCTGGCTTAAATTGTAATCTATTGTCTGTCAGTCAAATAGCTAAGCAGACAAATTGTAGTGCTCACTTTTTCCCTTATTGTATTTTTCAGGACCTCTCATCGACAAAGACGATTGGTATTGCTGAAGAGTATAGGGTACTTTATTATCTGGATGAATCTACTGTGAGTAATCTGCAATCACAAATCTTGTGTAATAAAGTGTCAATCTGAGAATAATGATCTTATGTTATGGTATAGGAGAATGAGTCATCCAAATTTCCAATACTTGAGTCATTTGTTTCCTAAAATTTGCCAAAAGAAAACTTATGATGTTAAGTGTGATGTATGTGAACTTGCTAAACATCAAAGAACTTCATTTCAGCATTCTAAATATAAAGCCACAAAACCTTTTTCCATGATTCATAGTGACTTATAGGGACCATCTTGAGTGCCAAACTGCACAAATACCAAATGGTTTATTACCTTTATTGATGATCACACTCAATTGTGTTGGATTTATTTGTTAAAGGAAAAATCTGAAGCAACCCAAGTGTTCATTAAATTTCATATCATGATAAAAAAATCAATTCCAAACACATATCAAAATTTTTCATTATGACAATGGCATTGAATATTTCAATAAATCCCTGAGTGAATTTCTAAAAAACCATGGCATTATTTACAAAAGCACTTGTGTCAATAATCCCCAACAAAATGGGATTGCAAAAAGGAAAAATAAACACTTACTTGAAGTTGTCAGAGCTCTTATGTCTACCAGTAATGTGCCATACTTCAATTAGGGGGATGCAATTCTTACTACCACACACCTCATAAATACGTTGCCTAGCAGAACAACATCCTTCAAAACCCCTGTTGAGAAACTAAAAGAAACCCATATGACTACTCATCTTGAAAACAATCTTCCATTGAAGGTCTTTGGATGTTCATCTTTTGTTCACATACATCATCACACCAAACTGGAACCCCATGCTGTTAAATGTGTGTTCCTCGATTATGCTTCCTCTCAAAAAGGCTATAAGTGCTATGACTTAGTTTCTAAAAGACTATTTGTTAGCCGAAATGTTACTTTCCATGAAACAAACATATTTTGCAAAGTCCTCAATTTAGGGGGAGAGTTGGAGTGAATCTCAGATTTTGGAGTTTGATCCCATACCTAAACCGTTGTGTCCTAACCAAAATTTGGTTGATCCTAGTTCATATAATCCTATTCCAGAAACTAAAGAGAATTCTAACACAGGGGGAGATACAACTAACACAAGGAAAGGAATTGCATGTTTACTCATGAAAGAAAAAACAGGGTGATAAGTTCCTACACTTGAAGTAGCACCAACATCAGAACTGGTGGAGGAACCTAAACAAGTGGAGGAGGAAAAGTCTGATGAGGTAATTGATGATCTTGATTTACCCATTGATCTCAAGAAGAAGACTAGGTCCTGCACTTTACATCCTATTCAGAAATATGTGTCTCATAAGGCTCTCTCACCAAAGTATTATGCCTTTGTTTCTGAATTAGATAAGGTTAAAATCCCTAGCAACATACAGGAAGCCCTTGATGTACCTGAATGGAAAAATGCAGTGATGGAGGAAATGAGATCATTGGAAAAGAATGCCACTTGGAAAGTGGTTGAACTTCCTAAAGGGAAGAAACCTATGGGGTGCAAATGGGTGTTCACCTTAAAATATAATTCTGATGGGACTATTGAGAGATATAAAGCATGGTTGGTAGCCACGGGATTCAATTAGACCTACAGTTTAGACTACAAGGAGACATTTGCTCCTGTTGCAAAAATTAAAGACCATCAGGGTGATTTTATCTATTGCTACAAATCTTAACTACCCTCTTCAACAACAAGATATCAAAAACACATTTCTAAATGGGGAGTTAAAAGAAAAAGTTTATATGAATCTCCCTCTTGTTTTTGGTGAAGGTAGAAGTAACCAAGTATGCAGGTTAAAAAGGTCTCTGTATGACTTGAAGCAATCTCCTAGGGCCTAGTTTGATAGATTTTCAAAAGTACTCAAGGCTGAAGGATATAAACAAGGGTTGTCTGATCATATCATGTTCTTCCAGCACAACGGAGAAAAGAAGGCTATTCTTATTGTCTGTGTGGATGACATTATTCTCATAGGAGATGATGTGGAAGAAATAGAAAGAATTAAAGTGGCTATGGCACAAGAATTTGAAGTCAAATATCTTGGTGAAATGAAATACTTCCCTTGAAATGGAAGTAGCAAGATCAAAGAAAGGAATCTATATCTCAAAGAGAAATATATCCTTTACTTACTAAAAGAGACAGGAATGCTTGGATGCAAGCCTTGGGATACCAAAATTGAAGTTGGAAAAAATAGAGATGAAGAGAAATCAATTGATAAAGAAAGATATCAAAGGTTGTCCTATGAGGCTCTCTCACACTCAACCTGCCCGGTCTAAAGGGTACACCAGGAAGGAGACTATTCTTTAGAAAGCATGAAAAGAGGTCCGGTCCCTAGAAATTTACACTGATGTAGACTGGGCAAGTTACACTGAAGATAGGAAGTCCACTTCAGGTTATTGCATGTTTGTTTAGGGGAATCTTGTGACATGGAACAGTCAAAAGCAAAAGGTTGTAGCTAAAAGTAGTGCAAAAGCATAGTTAAGATCCCTTGCTCATGGTATTTTGGAAGGCCTTTAGCTCAAACAAGTTATGGAAGAGATTCAAGTTGCAATAGAGTTCCCAATGAAGTTGTATTGTGACAATAAGGCTACTCTTAGTATAACTATCAATCCAGCTCAACATGAGAGAACCAAACATGTTGAAGTAGATAGGCACTTTATCAAAGATAAGGTGGAAGAAGGAATTTTGTGCTTAACCTATATACCAACTTTATCAAAGATAACGTGGAAGAAGGAATTTTGTGCTTAACCTATATACCAACTGGACATCAAACGACTAACATTCTCACCAAGCGCCTGCCAAGATGGGGTCATGAAAGTTGTGTGACCAAGTTGGACATGATAAGTACCTATAATCCAACTTGAAGGGGAGTGTGGTTATGATTGAGTTTAATGTATATTTATTAGGGAATATTTTTCTGTTAGTATTTGCTGTAAATATTTCTGATTTTTAGGAGAGATATTTCGGGTAGGATTTTGGGCTTTATAAGGTTTTTATTTTCCTTGTTTCTCTCCTGATTTTGTGCCATTTCTCCCTCAGCATCTCTATATATATCGTGTATCCTACTGCTATGAAAATATATGAATTTCCATTGCTCAAATCCACATTGCCACATTCAAACGAAAGAAGACAAGATGAAAAATGTGTATATTTGGAATTAAAAGCAAAAAACTAAACCTTGAGATAGTAAAAGTATGTTTTTGGGGGAAATTGGTTGGTCAAATCGCCTTCAATGTTTACATTATGTTCATCTTGAAAAATTACCCAAATTTAAAAAAAAGAAAAAGAAAATACCACTCCAATTAGACCATCAGATTCATAGCTTTTTGAAGTTTCACCCTCTATACCTATGTGTTTTTTCCTATTTCCTCCTTCAAACTCATGTTTTTTTATTTCCATTGCATAGATCCCACAAAAATGTATCAAAACGAGTTGTCAAAACTCAAAAGACTCATATCTTTGTAAAGTAAAATGGTTAAATAGTTACAAAGATAAGCCTTTAAAGTTTCGAACTCCTTCCCACAAAAAACAGCAAAACTCAATTTAGCCTAGCTGCTTGGCCCAACCAACTAAACCCAATTTGAGATCACGCTGGACCCAAGCCGAGCAAAGCCATGTGCATGAATTTTGTTGCCTAGTTTGTACTGAGCATAACTAAAACCTGGCCCAACTCGATTTATGTGCAACCCTAATTATTAGAACCATAGCTTTGGCAGCTAGCCCAGACACTGGCCTTGTGAAGGCACTAGGCCATCAGTTTACCAATCCAACCATTGAATCATCAACTAAACCAATTGAACCAATAATTTAATTTAAAATATAATTTATCTTGAATACAATATAAATATTTAAAATATTGTTATATTAGTACATATATATAAATGTTAATAAAAAACATTAACCAATTTTGTAAAAATAAATTATTCATAATAAATATTAACTAAAAATTTTATACATAAATTAATATATTTATGTTATAATTTTACAATATCATTTTAAAAATTTACAAATAATATATTTAATTTAATACTTTAGAGTAAAATATTTATTTATTAAATAGTTCTCAATTGACCTCTACTAACTTGTATTGTCTTTTCAAAATAACTATAGCATATGCTAGGGAGAGACATACAGTTAGAACCAAGTTTTTATCTCATTTCTTCACTAAAAACCAGAAAGGGCTCTACAGTAACATTAAGTCCCACATGTCAAATACCATGTACTTTTGGTTTATTGATGGCTGTAAATGCAGAGCTTCAGGGCACTTTGTAGTAAAAGCCTCTGTGCTTGGTTTCTCTTGAAATATTTTTTTCCAGTTAAGCCTGTCCAAGCTATAAACCAGTAGGTTTAGATAAAAATTGGCGGGTTCAAATGCATTTTCGGTCTAATTATTTGTCCAAACTAGACTAGGATCCAATTCACCAGTTCAACCACTAGTCTAGTCTAGTTCCCAACATAGTGGTTAGAAGTTACAGCCCTTATTGTGAGGGAATATCTTAGTAACAATGGAAGTTCTTGCATGATAAGAAGTTAAGGGATAATATAGAATTAGCATGACTTAGGGTTGCACAACCACCTAACCCATATGGCAAAGTGAGAGCAAGGGTTTAGAAGAAATTGTTGTTTGAGCGGTTTCCTAGCTCCTCAAATTGCTATTGTTGTTTCTTTGCATTATATTATGTTTTAAGTGCTCTGATTTTCTCTATACTACATTTTCTAAGTAGAATCTAAGAGCAATAAAGTATTTTCTAGAATTCTTTTGGGTTTCCCCACATATCTTATGGTGGTACTGGTGGTTGTGAGAATCTGCATTGAGTGACATCTCATTAATTGAGGCCAGGTTTGGCATGCCAAATCACTCCGAGTCCCAAGGAATGCAAGATTCCCACAAAACGTTACATTTTCATTCTATGGGAGGGGGTGGGAAGCATATTTCCTTAAGTAGAGAATATTACTAATTATGTTAAAAGCCTATTTTTCCCACCTTGTCCAGCCACACTTCCAAAAAATAAATAGATATAAAAATCAAGAATAAAAAATCAAGTATATTAAATAAAATAAAATAGAATAAAATACTATAATTAAAATAAAATAATAAAACAATAGAACAAATTATTATAAATATGTTAAAAATTGGCCGGGAATTTTTAAAATGTTATTAAACATTCCCCAAAATATTAGAATGAATCGAACATGGGAATAATACATTCCTTACATTCTCAAGAAAGCACTAGCATGAGATGTTTGATCCCGCATTCATGCACCAAGCACTCTCCTAGGGCTTACTTTATATGCTGACCTTTATTCTTCTCTTGGGGACCTGGATGGTTGGAGCTTTCTTGTTGGGTGATCACATCACTTTAATTCAATCCTGTTTGTCTAGTGTTCTGCTTTATTTTTTGTCTTTGTTTAGCATTCATATGTGTGCAGTTAAGATTGAGATCACATATACAGCAGACTTTTTCAATTAAGAGTGGTTGATAGGAGAAGAGATCAATTTGTGAGCTGAAAGCTCTATTAAAGATCTACACATAATAAAGGTGTGGAATTAAGTACTATGGCTACCAAGAAAATTTCCCTTGTTCAGATATGGTTATGATGTGTTACTGTTAGAGCTCAAGGGAGTGTGTTAAATAAATGGGTTGGATACTTGGATTTAAGCACTTATATATGGTGTAACTCTATTCACTTAGTATATAATTACATACGCACAAAGCCTAATAAGGTGTTAGTGCTTCCCAACCTAGGAAGCATGAACAAACAGACACAGACATGACATGGATATGGTGACACAACAAAATTTTAAGTGTCCACATATAATTTAAAGTGTTACGTAATGTCATGTCATGCTTTATACAAATGTCCGATATATGTAAAACATGATCATGGCTCTTTTTCTCAAGTGTCTGCGCTTTATTGTTTCCAACCAATCTTTCCCTTTCTCTTTTTCTAATAAATCTCTTGTTATCTCTCTAAACAAGAAAGAAAGAGTTTGACCAACCTTAATGCCTGTGTAATTTCCTTCTTCAAGTCCTTATCAGGAGGTACCCTGCCTTTTAGCACCCTCCTTACTTTATCTTTGTGCTCATGTACTCTGAAAGAACCCAACAGATAAGCATCCACCTCACGAAAGAAAATCTTACAAACAAGAAGCTGAAAGTCAAGGAGATGAAAAGATTATCAACTTACATCTTTCTGTGCTTTTTCTTCTGATTCTCCAACTCTGCCTTCTTCAGAGATAGCTTCACCCTGTCCTCTGAATCAGAAGCCATAATATCCTTCTCACGATTGACAGCCTTAATTTTCTGTTCTACACTATATAGTTCACTCTGCTTTTGACGTATGTTTGCTTCAAACTCTCTTTCAGCAAGTTGGTTCGTCTTCCTCTCAACCTCAACCCGCTACAAGTATTACTAGCAAATATGTTAACTGAGCTCACTAAAGTCTTAAGTTACAATTGTTAACTACCAAATAACACCATAAAGCAGACCACCCCTCACCAAATTTCTTTCTCGTTCATCAATATGTGAAACGTTTACATTAGAAATTTGAAGTTCAAATGAATCACGCTCATTTTCCTTCTCTCCAATGCGCTTTGAAATGCCACCCTGAAAGTGTAACAAACCATTAACATCTAATACAAGTGACATGATAGACATTCGACAAGAAATGTATGCATTTAAACACAAACCTTGATCTCTATTTTAGCTTGTTTTTGGGCCTCAGTATTTTTCCAACGGTCATTTGCATTCATGTAATGATCCCACACTGTCTTAAGTTCAATTTCATTTGTCTTCTGCACAAAATACAACACACACACACACACACCGCTCTTCATATATCATTCTTCTTCTAGTAATTTCAAATCTCCAAGGCATATTTGAGAAAATCTTCTAGAAATTTACAAATATAAACTAAATAATCATTTGTTGTTCTTTTTCAAATGGTGAAAATAATTTAGAAAGTAGGTAGAGACATAAGAGATACCTTTTTATCCTGCAGATCCTTCTCAAGATCCATCAACCTTGATTTTATACGATTCATTGAGTTTAAAGCAATTTCATCACCGAAGGGGGGCTTTGGAAGAGACCCTAAATTATGCCTAACAAAAACATTTTCAATGGAGGAATCACGTTCATTCTTCAAAGACATGTGAGCCTGCAGTTCAAAGTAGAGATAAAATTAAAATTACACTCTGCACAACTAGACAGCTTCACAGGCACCAACTTGTGTATCAAATAATTTACATCTGCTTCAGTTTGTAGCTTGCTAATCTCCCAGATGGAATCATTGATTGTCTGCTTAAGGAAAGAACTTTTAGTGTCAGTATCATTCATCTCTCTCTCCAACTTGCTTATTTTTTTTTCTAAAATCGCAATTCTTTCTTCAAACTTGGTCTTCCATTCCATCAACTCTTCATCAGTGTCTGATCAATATAAGAAGTAGAAGAAAGCATGAGGAACTCTCAAATAAATTATAAAGGCCAGATCTGAGTAACCCTATAAAATTAAAATAATAAATTGATAAGAAACCCAGGATAAAGAATTTAAAACTGGGTCAATAATAAATGCAATCAATTGATGAATTGCATCTACTGTGGTCAATGGACCTTCATTCTCCTCAGCTAGAGCTGCATACTGTTTCTGTTGCTCCTTAAACAAAGTGCTTCGTTGAGCAGTTTTAGTTGATATCAGGTCCTGCAGCTTCCGCAAATCTTTCAATGTTGCCTCCGCATTATGAATTTTATTGTCCAAATTTTGAATACTCGCTTCCAATTCTTGTATCTGAGATTTTAGAGAATCTGTTTTCTCTTGATCCTGTACAATGCTTTCCCGAAGCTATAAGATAAAATTACATAATTAGTTTCCTTTTTATTTTGACACACTGCAGTTTTTCTTATAATAGTTAAATTAAACTGGAACAGAGCTTTGGTTTCAAAATAAATTTTTTTTTTTTTATAACATCTCTGTTCAAACATATCCAGCACAAAGAAAGTCACAGCAATCAAAAAAATAATGCAACGAGTAACACATACCTGACAAGGGAGAAGACAACCGCAGTGCACGATAGGATTGCCAAACATCAATAAAGTTGTGGCAAAATAGGCACATCAAAGAGAATTAAAGAGGATATGCTTAATCAGATAGTTTTTGCTTATTAATTTTATTTTTAATTCATAAAAGCAGGAGAGTTAGAGGTATCTACCAGAAATTTTATTGAGTTCATAGATCATTATCATAAAGAGTAGAGATGGAAATGATGAAAGATAATTTGCAAATTTTATCTTTATATTTGTCAAACATTGGGAAGAGGAAAGTAACCTTATATGCAGCATCTTTTAGAGTCTGAAGATTTTCAAGCTTCAGCTTGTAAGTCTTTATCTCTTGAGCCTGTTCCTTGTGAAGTTTTTTAATAACCTCCAATGCCTTTGTGTATCTGCTCAGTACATATTAAGAAGTATGAACCAATTCAAAGTTATAAGCACCAGCATTTCCAGTGTACTTTACCATGTTAAAGAATGCAGCAAGTAAAAAGAGCCATCTTGAGATTGGCACAATGCAGAAAGCATCTAAACTTAAGCATCATTAAAATCTCCCACTTGAATTCCATGGCATAGATATGAAACCAGAAACAAATTACTTTTACACTTGCTAATGCAAGGACACATAAACTGAAGACTGTGGAAATATAAGTAGTTAGTTAGGACTTACAATATAAGAAGTTAGCTAGGACTTACAAAATAAATAATATTTAGCTGCCCAAGTTGAGGAGCCAACTACAAGTACCTTGGGCTCGATCATTTTGGATCATGAGGTGTTGGTCAAATTCATTCAAAATACTAGGCCTTGTAAAGTTATATAGGTGTGTAGCAAAGGAGCTAAATTAATATCAGGGTCCATGGAACATTCGAGCCTTAAGCTCATTGGGGTACAATATCGAGAATTTAAGTGGTAGAATGGAAAGAATGATATCCTAAATATAGGAACTAGGTGTGAATGTAGATAGATTCTGAATTGGAACAAATGTGGTCACGAGCACTAAACTTGAGCAAAGTCCCACATCATTTTGCATTTAGTTAACCCAAGTTATCTAAGCAGTTGCTAAGATGTGAAGAATTTCACTATGAAATTTCTTGTATTATTTCAAAAACAGTAGCAACAATATATAGAAGGAAGTAAACCACAGAAAATCAACCAATCATCCTCAACAGAAAAAGAAATGAACACGAACATAAATAAAAATAAAAACTCATAAATTAGGAAACTATGTAAGGGGAAAAAAAAAGCATTTGACTTCAATCCATTAACCCACAATAGACCCCCATGATCCTAGCCACCAAAATGCCCATTAATTAGCAAATATCTCATGTGATTCTTTCTAAGAATCAAGGGATTCCAACACTCCCCCTCAAGCTGGGCATAGCTTGAAGCAAGCATTGCCAATCATCTTCATAAATCCCAAATTCAGCTGGAGCAAAAGAACTAGAACCAAGAATTTTCTCTAAACTTCCCATTGCTCTTTGGTAAAGGGATTACTCTCAAATTGAGATTTTTCCTCATTGGTCATTATGGATTCACAAGTCTCATTTTTTTCTTGACTTCTAGTTTGGTGGTTTAATATTTATTGCCCAACAATTTTCCTCAGTGTGACGTGATTTGCTACAATGATCATACCATGTACGGATTTGTTTTTCAGCTTGCTGTCAAGTCCCAAAAAAGTTGAGTCCTCAGGCAGTAAGAGCAAAAGATTCATAAGGGGCAGAAGCATTTTGGTGACCATTTAACCTCACTCTGCTCTTCTCCCTTCTAATTTTAGAAAAAAGTCCCTCTTAAAGTAGGAAGTGGGTGAGTATTCCTTATTTCGTCCTTATAGCTTCAAATATGGAATCTAGGCCCAACAAAAACTACTACACATGCTCATTTTCAGTAAGCTTCTTGAAGTACATAGCATCACTTCTGCAAGACCATGTATGAATTTCACACATGTCAAGTTCGTCAACCATGACGTTAACATGTTATTTTTTGCATTCCAAAGAGAATATTTTGAATCATTGATTTTGGGTGGTGGAATGGTGCCTAGAAGATAACTGAATTTCCATTTCCCTTTAATAAACATGAGCACGCTAATGGACCTCTAAATATAGTCACTCCCATTAAGTCTATGACCCATAATAAGGGCTGCACATTGTGCTCAATGACCCAACCAACTCAATCACATCGGTCTAGGTTGGCCCAACCTTGTTGGCTAGTTTGGCCCAACTTAATTCTATTAATTTAAAAAAAAATTTATAGGGAGTGATGAAGGCTATTTTTATATATTTTAATTCTCCTAACTTAGGCATTTTAATGATCAAATATGGCTTTAGGGATTTACCTAGGTGGATAATTGATTTTAATAGCCATTTTTGCACTTTAGGAATTAAACTGCAAAATAATTGATTTTAATGCATAAATCATTTTAAATGAATTTTGTGAATTTTTCTCTTTTGTTTTTATGCAAATTTTGGGCAAATCAAATTTAAAAAAAAGTTGGAGAAAAATATGGAGAAGGAAGGTTTTCCACGTATAGGAAGCTACACCAAATCATGCCACACAAACACAGCCTTACACCCCCACAAATACACACATGAAGATTATTCTCATGCATACTAGCTTCACCAAATCAAATGGCAGAACGTGGAGGCTGGGCATCAGATTTTACATTCAAGAAGCTGCACATTTTACACTCATAGCACAACACGTACACACGTAGCATCCTCCAGCCCATCCTTTCATAGCTCACACGTCTTCACTCCATATATCCACGAAGCACTTGAACGAGCTACTAGTCCACACTCACAAGTCATCATTCACGCAAGCCACAAGTTCCAGCAGCTCCATTACACGTAGATCACATAGCTCCAGCTTCACTCACAAACTACTCAAACCACACGTCCAGCTCTCTTGTTCGCATGCATGAAGCCACAACATCCCATGAACAGAGGAAGCAACACGAGTGAATGAAGCAGCAAATGAGCTACAAGTTGATGTGGAGTAGCAGTAGGATTAATGAGCAAATAAGAAGCACGTAAATGAAGAGCAACACATGAACAATATGAAGAAGACACACTCGAATGCAGAACACGTGGGGCAGCAGTGAAAATAGAGGGAAGCTACGTGGAAAAGCTGTTAAAATAAAGCAAAAGCTTATTAGAAGCCACAGGTTCAACGCAATAGCTGCATGAAACTTGAGTTGTAAACCAAAGCAATAGGAAGCAGTACCTGAGGAAGCTAAGGTTGAAAGGGTGGAGTAGTAGAACAAAGCAATGCAAGCTCATGAACGTAGAAGGAAAAGAAGACTGAAGCATCTGTGAATAGAAGCAGAACGCGTGATGAAGAAGCCATGAGATCATGAAGCTGAGCTGGAAAATAAGTGTGAGCAGAAGCGTGGGATTATATCAAGAAGAAGAAGCTTTCGTGGAAACAATACTAGGAAGTGACGTGGGAATGAATAGATGAAGGCAGCTCACATGAAAGATGATTATTATATTTGCTTTGGGGCCCACACATATTCACGTGTTTTTGGCTAAGAATTTAAGAAGAGGCTGCACATGAGGGATCATTAAAAATCCATGTGAGAAGCACGTGAAAGGGAGGGGGAATTAGCTCGTGCAAAACGCTATGAAGGAGCAGCCACACATCATCGAATAGGGGATCATCCATCGTCATTCTTTCACACACCATTCACAATGCCGTAGCCATTTTCCTCCATTTTTCCCATCTCCATCTCCACCATCATGAAGCATTAATCCATCTTGTGGCTAACTGGAAGGAGAACCTTGGAGAAGCTTGAATCTATGGAGTTAATCAAGGGATTTTTGGCTAAGAGTTTCATTTTATTTTCTTCTCTCTTTATATCAATTTTAATTATTTTATTTGCTTGGTTAAGCTTGTGAATGATTGAGATTAATGTAGTTTATAATTGATGGCTGGTTAGACATTGATTAGGAGATTAATTGAAAGATTATTGAATTGAATTAAGTGCTGAATTTTCATTTCTCCTCCAATTTCCCATATATGCCATCAAGGTATTCAATGAAGTGCATGAGTGAGATTGTATGCTTGATTATTTGATTTAAGGATTCCTTAGAGTTTGATTGGTTAATTAAACATCTTAGAATGATAATTCAAAGGCTAATTAATCGTTTAATCCATCAAATTAAGTGTTCATTGATCTTAAAGGAAATAATTAGTGATTTGATGTAGAAATGAGGTTTCAATTCAACATTAGATTGTTAATTTCTTGAATCTTGAATGGTAATTCAAGATCATTTGCCATGAACACAACTAAGGATTCTTAGACCAGAATTAATGACAATTGAATTAGGATAATGATAATAGATACTAAGGAACGAATCCAAAGCTAATCACATGTCTATCATTCACCCTATAGTTCATGCAATTAGGTAGTAATTAGGACTTTAATTCAATTAAATTTTAGTTAGTCTAATTAGATCAAATCCCTCTAAATTAGGTAGTTCTAGGATCCTCTTACACTTAAAAAATCTAATTAAACATTGAATTCTATTTTCAAGGGAGATAACCTAGGTTGTGCTACTAATTATATATTTTCTCAACCTAATTTTAATTTGGAGGTTGCACGACATGATTGTCAGGGAGTTGTATGAAATTTTTTTCCAAGGGCAAAATGTAATTTTATAGAAACTTTATAAAAATTTTATTTTATAGTGATTATTTTAAATTTTTACCAAAAATAAAATAATAACAATAATGGGGGCCTGGCCAACCCAAGAAACCAACTCTACTCAGCCTTATACTAAATCAAACTAGGCATAAGGCTAAGCCAATACTTGACCCAACTTATGAACACCCCTACTTACAAAGAGTGGGAGAATTTTCAAGATGTGCCCCAAGATAAAATGCAACAATCTAAATGTGTTGGAGAGTCTAGGTATGAGAAATATTTTAGACATGAGAACCTACCTGGATGTGCAATGGGTTTTGTCTAGCAGGGAGAGAAGGGCTTGATAAAGTGTGCCCATCTTGGGCTTTGGTATTAAAGGCCAATCCTTGACTGAATTGAGTAGAAAAGTGGTCAGGCATTGTGATACTTTGATACTGTGAAGAATTTCACTTTGAAATTTCTTGTATTATTTCGAAAATAGTAGTAGCAATATATAGAAGGAGGTAGACCACAGAAAATCAACCAATCATCCTTAACAAAAAAGAAAATAAACATGTACATAAATAAAAATAAAGACTCATAAATTAGGAAACTATTTAAGAAAAACACAACATTTGACTTTGAAGAAAAATAGAAGAAATGATAATCCAAATGGTTCACTCTTTATTCGAATGACAAGGAGATACATTGATAGAGCCCATGGCAACATGCTTGCCACTAGAATCTCGTGAAAATAGTAGCCCAAAAAGGAAAGAAGTGAACTGAAATCAGTAGTAGAACTCACGGGACAGTGAAGAGAAATAATGTGAGGACTCCATCCCATGAAATCTGGGATAGACAAGAAACAGGAAAGGAAACAAAGGATATTCTTAATAGCTAGTTGAGGATCCATGTCATAATTACCAACACTCCCCCTTGAGTTGGGGAGTAGATGTTAATCATACCCAATTTGACTTCAAGTTCTTCAAACCTGACCCGAGTTAAGGCTTTTATAAGTATGTCAGCAGCTTGAAGTCTAGTAAGAATATGAGCTAGAGCAAACAATCCATCGTCCACTTTTTCTTTGATGAAGTGGTAGTCTATTTTAACATGTTTAGTTCTATTATGCTGAAAAGAATTCCTAGCTATATTTAATGCAGCCAAATTAACACATTGAACCTTCATAGTGTCCCCATAGTTGATCTTTAATTCACCAAGCAACCTCTTTATCCATAAGCCTTCACAAATGTCTTAAGCTAAGGCACTATATTCAACTTTTGTGCTACTTTTTGCAATTACAGATTGCTTCTTGGTCTTTCAGGTCACTAAATTTCTCCTAACAAAAGTGGGGTAACTTTTAATGGATCTTCTATTATTGATGAACCTAGCCCAATCCACGTCACAATAAATTTCCACTTCACAATTAGTGCCCTTTTGAAAGAAAATACCTTTTTTGGTGTCATTTTGAGGTACCTTAGAATTCTATAGATAGCCTCAAGATGGACTTTCGTGAGCTTACTCATTAATTAACTAATGACACTAATAGGAAAATGGATGTCAGATCTTGAGTTAGATAAATAAGTTTGCCCACAAGTTTTTGATTCCTTTCTACGTCAATTGGAGGGCTCTCTTGGAAGAATTTTGACTTGCAGTCAGCTTCCATACAAGTGTCAATAGGTCCACAACCCAACATTCCAATCTCACTTATAAGATCAAGGGTGTACTTCCTTTGAAAGATGACAATCCTTTCCTTTGAGCTAGCCACTTCCACTCCCAAGAAATATTTTAATTTTCCAAGGTCCTTTATCTCAAATTTTTCAGCTAGAGCCTTCTCCAACTTTAAATTTTCATCAACATAATTACCTGTGACAATTATATCATCCACAAACATAGTAAGAATAGATACCTTCCCATTAGTTGAAAATTCATTAAAAATGATGTGATTTACTTGCCTTTGTCTATAGCCTTGTTTTTTCACAGCCGTGGTAAATTTCTCAAACCAACCTCTTAGAGATTGTTTAAGACCATAAAGAGGGTTCTTTTGAGTTTGCAAACCTTTCCACTATTGTGAGCATCAAAACAAGGGGCATAGCCATATAAACCTCTTCCTCCAAGCCACTATTTAAAAACACATTCTTGACATATAACTAATCAAAGGTCAGTCAAGATTAGCAACAAGGGATAACACTATTTTAATGGAGGTGAACTTGGCCCCTAAAGCAATTTCTTGATAATCTATTCAATAAATTTAAGTAAAACCTTTTGCTACTAGTCTAGCCTTATACATGCTTATGCTTCCATCAGCATTATACTTGACATTGAACATCCATTTGCACCCAACAGCCTTCTTTCCTTTTGATAAGCCCACAATATTCCAAGTGCCATTCTTCGTTCAGCCTTTCATCTCCTCATTCATTACATTTCTCCATTCCTCTTACTCAAGAGCCTCAAAAATATTTTGTGGTACCTTAACATTAGATACCTTAGCCACAAAAGCTCGATAAGAAGGTAAGAGTTTATTATAAGCAACAAATTGTGAATAGAGCGCTTCATGCATGTCTAAACTCCCTTCCTTAGAACAATAGGTATATCCAAATTATCGTTTCCAATTTGAAGAGTTATACTTGGATTTGAGGAATTGCTTTGCTCAGGGGGTGGACTAGCCTCTATCTAATAGGCCTTCTTCTTCCTAGAGTAGACGATAATGTCTTTCTGCTAATCTTCATCCTCTTGACCTATAATGATTCTTGGTTCAGATTCAGGTAGGCTGATAGGTTCAATATGGGCAATAGCAAGAATAAGGCTGCTAGTCTCGAGTGTAATAGGGACAAAAGTATGGACAATGTTATTAGGCTGCGATTCATGAAGTTGAGGTCTCTCTTCAATGCAAAAGCTCCATTTCTTTTGACGGTCAATATTCTCCCCCTCAATGGAGGTTTTTGAGAAGAAGGGTTGGTCTTAAAAAAACATAACATCTTTAAAGACGAAATTTCTACAAAGCGGGTGAAAAACATTTGTAGCCTTTCTGAGAGCGAGAATATCTAACAAACACACATTTAATAGCTTTAGAATCAAACTTATTAGTGTGGTAAAGTGCACAAAAGTTGTGCAGCCAAAGATCTTTATAGGTAAAGAGGAAATTATTTGGGTGGGAGGGAAACTCTTAAGGAGTGTGGTGCATGGGACTCGAAAATCAAGAGCTTTAATAGACATTCTAGAATAAAACATGTTAAAGTAAGAAGGGCTTCACCTTAAAAGGTTTTATCGACACACATGGTGAACATGAGGGATCTTGCCACCTTAAAGAGGTATCTAATTTTTCTCTCAGCAAGGCTATTTTGTTGAGGGTTATGAATGCAAAAATTTTAATGGTGTATCACATTCTCGGCCAAATAGGTACCAAGGTGAGTATTGATGTATCCCCTAACATTATTCAAACGAAGAACCGTAATAGATGTTTGGAATTGAGTTTTGGAAAAATTGGTGAAAATTTTTTAAGATAGTTAGAACCTCAAATTTTTCACTTATCAAATATATCCACATAACTCTAGAATGATCATCAACAAAGGTGACAAACCACCTTACACCTGAATACCCTTGAATTTTGGAAGGTCCCCAAACATCACTATAAATAAGTTGGAAAAGGTGAGAAGGTTCGTAATTTTGGGGCTAGTAGGTGGTTTTGGTATGTTTGGTCAGTTGACAAGATTCACATTGAAGAATAGCAAAATTTTTATTAAACAAGTCAAGATACAAGCCTTTCATAAATTGCATATTGGGTGGCCTAAGTGATAAGGCCACAATAACAAATCAGAACTTTTATCAACCTTGTATCCTCCTTTATTCTGAGTACTCATGCCCATAAGATAAAGTGTAGCCACCTCCTTAGCATTGCCAATCATCTTCTTGGATGCCAAGTTCTAAAAAACACATTCGTCATCCACAAAGTGAGCAACACAGCTATTATCTTTGAGTACTTTGTTGATATATAGCAGGTTACATGTAAGACTTGGAACCTAAAGCACATCTCTTAGCATAAGGTGCTCTAGAATTCTCACAGTACCCAAACTAGTAACATTAGCTAAGGTTCTATCAACAATTTTAATCTCTAAAGGTGCATTACATGGGCAACGATTTTCAAATAGAGATGAGTTGCTTGTCATATGATCAGAGGCTCCCAAATCTACCACCGATCTGTGATCATTTAACATTTGAGTACTTAAGGCAAATAAAAAGTTACCTATTTGGGCAATATTCACTATAATATTAGTACCATTGAAATGTTCATAAGTGGTTGAATTCTAGGTCCCAAACATTTTTTGAAGAAGATCAACCTACTCACTGCTGAATAGTGGAGGATCTCTTGAGGGGACAGCTTCTGTTGACAAAATATAGCCCTTAGCTCCACCCTGTGGTTGAGACTTCCAGTTGGCAAGTTTGCCATGCAATTTCCAAAACTTCTCCTTAGAATGGATCATCTTGAAGCAATGGTCACACCAAGGCCTGCCATCCTTCTTCCATAAGTTGTTGGGGTTTTGAATGGATGATCCATGAGTAGCTAGGGCAGAATGTTCAACACTATGTTGAGCATTTTGGGGGCCATGTAGCATCTTCTTGTGACTTTCCTCCTCCTAACTTCATAAATGGCTTCACAAAGACAAGGAAAAGGTTTAATCACCATAAGTCTCTGACAAACCTCTTCATACCTATCATTCAACCCAAACAGAACTTGAAGGTTTGTTTCTTTCTCAACAATGTGTTTGTAATTTGCTGCATCATCATTGCAACTCCAAGTATAGACCTCAAACACATCCAATTGTTGCCAATATTTGTTGAGAAGAGAGGCATATTGAACAACGGTCATATCTCCTTGTCTCAGATCATGAAGAACACATCTAAGTTCAAATAGCTCCACTATATTTTTGCTAGTGGAGTAGGTCTCGAAGTGGAATCCTAAATATCCTTAATTGTTTTGAGAAAAGTAAAATTTCCATCAATCACAAGTGTCATGGAATTGATTAACCATGTTGTTTTCAGCATCCCAAATAAGGTACTTTGGATCTATTTGGTTTGGTTGAGGCGTAGCTCCTATGAGGTAGCCATATTTCCCTTTCCCCTTAACATACAAGAGGATGCTAGAGGATCATTGTATGTAGTTGCTTCCATTGAGTTGTTGTCCATTGATAATCACTAGAGATGACTTGCTATAGTTGTTCAAAAAAGACAACCCATTCGTAGCAGAATCCCCAAAGACATTGGAGTTGCCATGGGTTGTGCCAATAATAGCAAAGGTGAGAGAAGATAAATCAACCATCGCTTTGACAGCATGAAAAATAATAATAATAATAATAATAATAAGAGAAAGGATAATCTGAATGGTTCAATTTTATCTGAATGACAAAAGATACATTTATAGGGACCATGGCAATATGTTTGCCACTAGAATCCTGTGAAAATAGTAGCTTAAAAAGGAAAGAAATAAACTGAAATAAGTAGCAGAAAGCAGGGCACATTAAAGGGAAATAAAGTGTTGACTCCATCCCATGAAATCTAGGATAGATGAGCAACAAGAAAGGAAACCATCAAAGGATATTCCTAACAGCTAGCCATAATTACCAATAGACTTCCACCCATTAACCCACAATAAACCCACATGATTCTCGCCACTAAATGCCCATTAATCACCAAATATCCCATGTGATTCCTCCCAAGAATCATGGGATTCCAACATGATGACTTCATAAAATTTGATTCATTTGTGACTAATGTTGTAATGGATAATTTGAGAAGGCAAGGGAAATAGGGTTTGTTCTTTAAGATGGATTTTGGAAAAGAGTATGATCGAGTTAGATGGAGTATTTTAGATAAGGTCCTTGATAGTAAAGGGTTAGATGTTAGATTACGAGTTGTTTGTCTACCACCAAATTGTGAGTGAAGATCCTAAATCTTGGGTTCATGGTTAGCAAGGGGTTAGAGTTAGACAAAAGGATCCTAACTCCCCTTTCTTGTTTACTTTAGTAGCTGATGTGCTTAGTTAGATGGTATCCAAGGCCTATGCAGTGCCCAATGCATCTCAAGCAAGCACTTAGATATTTATTTCTCATGGGTGAATCTTCATTCACTCATTTCTTTCAAATTGGAAGATGGACGTCACATTAGAATTTAAAGGATATTTAGGTCGTGTCTATCTTTTACAAAGACCTTTCCTTGCCTCCACAATATTTCTTCACAATATCATGCTCCAATCCAGAATTTGTCTCTTTCAATAATCTCATATCACTTGGAATTTCCATTTTATTAGGAATACTAACCACAGAAATGTTCAAGACTTACAGTTCCTCTTGCTTCTATTATGGAGAAGTTGGACTCACGATCCCTTTTGTGTTTTTTTCCTGCAAGTCTTGTTTTCATTTTCTCACTCATTCCCCCAAATAGGCATAGGTTTCTTCTTGAGAAATCTATTATTCCTGTAGTCAAGTCATTTGTCAAGGCAATAATACTTAAAAAGGATAAACAACTTGGTGTTGGTGTCATGTGTATGTCTAATATAAATCAGCAGCACAATTATTTCTCCATAGTTCAATTTTTGTATTCTTGTTGAACAAGTTGTTTGGACTTTGGAGTTTTTAGGCAAACACTAGGTGTGCCCTTTGACTTTGGACTTGGAGTAGCTTCTCCTGACAAGATACAAGGGTTTGGTAAGAATAAGGAGGCTATAGCTTTGTGGTAATGTTGAAAGTTACAATTACAGGCACTTGAGATATTTGGCATTGAGAAGTTACTATTTATTTGTAGAAAATAAAATTCTTATTCCATAAAAACATAGGAGAGAGAGCATACAAAATAAATAGACATAAGCTGAAAATATCACTAATTTCTAGGGAGGAAATATTATGACAATCATGCCAAACTTATCCAAAAAATAAAATTTAGTTGTAATAGAAAGATACTAATAGTAAATCCTAACAAGAGATATCCCATAAAATTAGGGATAGAAAAAGAAAAATAATTTATTATTTCTGTCAAGAAAACTTTCAATACTCCCCCTCAAGCTAGTGAATATATGCCGTGCATTCCCAGCTTGTAGCTTAGATCATCAAATCTAGATCTTGTAAGGGCCTTTGTAAGAAGGTTAGCTACTTGAGAGTGGGTGCTCACATAGCTCAAAATAATGATCCCCTCTTGAATCTTCTTAAAGTGTCTATCTATCTCAACGGGCTTAGTCCTATCATGATGAATAGGATTATGCACAATTTCTATTGCTGATTTGCTTTCACACCATACCTAGGCTGGTGACTAAAATTTTATCTTCAGCTCCTTAAGAAGTCTCATAAGCCAAATTCCAAATTTCCTCACAAATGCCCAGTGCTAAGGCTTTATATTCAACATCTGCACTACTTCTAGAGACAACTGCTTGCCTTTTACTCCTCCAGGTTACCAAGTTTCCTCATACATAGGCACAATATCCAAAAGTAGACCTTCTATCTACTATTGATCCTACCCAATCTGCATCAGTATATAACTCTAATCTACGTGACTCATTCCTTTTGAAAAATAGTCCCTTCCCTATATTCAACTTCTAGTATTTTAAAATTCGGTATGCTGCTTCCAAATGTTCTTCTTGTGATATGCTCATGAACTGACTCACCACACTCACTAGTAACTAATATCAGTCCGAGTGTGTGGTAGGTAGATTAACTTTCCAACAAATCTTTGATATCTATCCTTATCAACTGAGATACCATCCTCTTTAAAACTCAATTTTGTATTAGAATCCATAGGAGTAGTAGTAGACTTTGCACCAAGCATCCCTATCTCTTTCAATAAATCTAAAGTATACTTTAAAGTATACTCCTATGGGAGACAATAATACCCCTCTGTGATCTTGCAATCTCTATGCCCAAGAAATATCTTAGTTTACCCAAGTCCTTCACTTCAAATTCCTTTGCCAGAAAATTTTTTAGAATCTGAATTCCTTCAATGTCATTCCCTATAATAATTATGTTGTCTACATAAACTATCAAAACTGTCATTTTTCCACCTGCGTGCCTTACAAATAAAGTATGATCAGTTTGGCATTGTAAGAAACCCAAGTGCATCACAAACTTGGTGAACCTCTCAAACCAAGCATGCGAAGCCTACTTCAAACCACATAGTGACTTATGAAGCTTGCAAATAACATTTGACCTTCCATACTCTTCTAGTCCTTGAGGAACATCCATATACACTTTCTCTTCCAAATCACCATTAAGGAAGGCATTTTTAACATCTAACTGATGTAAGGGCCAGTCTAGATTAGCAGCAAGTGATAGGAGTACCCTAATAGTGTTTAATTTAGCAACCGGTGCAAAGGTCTCCTAATAGTCAATTCCATGTATCTGAGTGTAGCTTTTGGCCACTAAACAAGCCTTGTATCAACTAATGCTATCATCTGGGCTGTATTTTATAGTAAATATCCACCTGCAACCCACGGTTGACTTTCCCTTACGTAAGCTTGTCAACTTCCAGGTCTGGTTTTTCTCAAGAGCCTTCAGTTCTTTACTAACAGCCTCTTTCCACTTCTGATTCTTAATAGCTTCTTGATATGATTTTGGTAGTTGTTCACTGGAAATACTAACAACAAAAGACTTCCAATTCACTGGCAATTTATCAGAAGAGACAAACTTACTTATAAGATGCTTGGTACATGATCGTACACCCTTCCGAATGGCAATAGACCAACTCAAATCATCAAAAACAAGGTTTGGCTTAGATTCTTGACTCTGCCTCGGAATATCAAGGGTCACATCACCTCCTCTAGATTGTTGTTTGCTTATATTTTTTTATCTACTGAAGACTATTTCCTCTACATGTTAAATAGGAATCTTAGTTTCTTGTAAATTCTCATCATTATGACTAGAAAAACAAGGGTCAAGTTCAGTTCCATTAGGTTGTCGTACAATAGGAACAAATTCTGTTTCAACGACCTCTAGAGCTATTTCAAGAGTAATGTTAATTTCAAAATCAGAAATATTAATTGGTTCTGGTGCAAAAACAGTTTCAAGTGCCAAGGTAGGTAAAGGAGTGGGTGTAGACATGACATTAGGTGCTATCTCGGTGCATTTTGATATGTTACAAAACTGGAAAAATGGAAAAATCACTCAAAAATTCCCATTCCACATGATTCTCCCCCTGAATGGAATTTTTGGGGTAGTAGGATTGATTTTCAACAAAGGTAACATCCATAGAGAAAAACATTTTCTTTAAAGTAGGAAAATAACATTTATATCCTTTTTGATTTGGAGAGTAACCCAAAAATATATATTTGAAATATCTAAGATCAAGCTTACCCCGTGGTAATTATGTACATAGGCCACGCACCCAAAAACCTTTTGAGAAATAGATGTAACAAGGTGATTGTCAAGGTAGGTCTCAGATAATTTCTATACTAGTGTTTGGAAATTGAGTGTTTTAGAAGGTAACCTATTAAGAAGATATGCAACTGTCAGAATAGCTTCGCCCCAGAAAAATTAGGTACATTATGGGTTATCAACAGAGCTCTTGCTATGTCGAGGAGTTGTCTATTTTTTCTTTCTGCAGTTCCATTTTGTTGAGGTGTATTAACAAAACTAGTTTGGTGAATTATTCCATTCTTGTTTAGGTACTGGGTGAACTATGTACTAAGGTATTCTCTCCCATTGTCACTTCTTAGGATTTTAATGGATGTTTGAAACTAAGTTTTTATCATTTGATGATATTGTTTAAAAATCTGTAACAAATCAAATTTGTCCTTCATAAAGAACACCCATGTTAATCGTGTATGGTCATGTAACAAACGAGCGGGTTTTTGAAAGAATTGGGATTCTTAAAAGTCCCCATATATCACTATGGATTAAGGCAAATGGATGAGAGGGTTTATGGACTTGTGAAGTATAGGAATTTCTAGTGTGCTTGGCTAGTTGACACACGTCACAATGAAAAGAAATATCATTCTCATTCATAATGTTTGTAAACATCTTTAACATGTACTTGAAACTAAGATGACCTAATCTAGAATGCATCAACATCAAATCTTTATTTGAAATACTTGCTGTAAAAGCCCTCTTCACATCCCTTCTACGATTGCACTCCAAGTAATAGAAACCCTCAAATTCCTTAACATTGCTAATCGTCCTGCCTAAGCCCAGTTCTTAGAAAACACAATGAGTGGAAAACATATTAACATTGCAATTTAGCATTCTGGTCACTTTTGTAACGCTCAACCAGAATTATTTCCTCTATAATATAAATAGTACCACTCCCTAGCACCTCAGTGAATCTACCATCAGCAATTTTAATATTTATTCCACGAGAAGGTTTAATCTCTACAAACAAAGATACATTATCTGTCATATGATCAGTTGCACCAGAGTCTACAATCCAAGACTTTAGTTTCAATGCTCTAACTTTAAGAGCCTGAATATATTTACCTGATTTGGCCAAATTACCCATAGTCATTGTTTTTTTAGGTATCACAATGCTTTGATTATATTTTTCCGGTAGTTTCCTCAATGATTCCACTTCCAAAGTACTTAAACCTCCCTAAACAGCTTCATTATGTTCCTCATGAGTCACAGCACACCCCCTGCTTTCGAATTTCTATTTCCCTTTGCTGTTGGGTGGTCTGCCATGTAGCTTCTAGCAATTGTCTCTAGTATGCGCATGTTTATTGTAGTAATCACACATGGGTTTATTGCCTTTTTTCAATCTATTTTCGTGTTTGGCAACAAGAGCCATAGAATTAAGATCACTCTGTTGGCTCTGTCCTCCAGATAGAAGTTGCTTCTTGCTTTCTTCTTCTTTGACAGTGAAAAATGCCACTTTCACAATAGGAAGCTTTTCTAGGCTCATAATTCTCCCTTTGATATCATCAAAGATTGAGTTCAAGCCAAGCAGAAATTTATACAGTCTCCGTTCCTCCTTAATTTTTTGGTAGTATTATGCATTTGCTGTACAAGACTATGTGTTGCTTTCATAAAAATCCAGCTGCTGCCAGTGCCTCATCAACGTGTTATACTAATCAGTCACGCTGAGTGAGTTTTGACGAAAATCATGGAAGAAGGATTCCAGATTTAAGATTGCCATCTTATTCTTTTGAGAAGAAAAAGTCTCTCTTGCTACAACCCATACATCATGAGCACTTTCATACAGCATATAATTTAAACTAACCTCATATGTCATTGAATTGACAAGCTAAGAGTGTACCATACTGTTGTCCTAAATCCATTGTTGAAATTTTGGATCATCTGGTTGTGGTCGCACAGCTTCACCAATAAGGTACTTGAGTTTGCCTTTGCCAATAATGAATAGTCTCATGCTGGAACTCCATTGTAGATAATTTATCCCATTTAGGCGATGAGGAGTCATGAGAACCGATCTTGTATCATTTGGTGGTGGTGGCGCTTGAGGGATTTGAACTCGGTTCCCAACGGAAGTGGAGAGTTACTTCCCGTTGACTAGTTCTATCCCTCTGAGACCTCGATGTTCAACGCAGCACCAAATTTGATGGCCATGGATCGATTTGGGGCTTTGATACCATGTAGTAAATAAAATTCTTGTTCCATAAAAACACAGGAGGGAGAGTGTACAAAATAAATAGACATAGGCTGAAGATATCGCTAATTTCCAGGGAGGAAATATTACAACAATCATGCCTAGCTTATTCAAAAAAAAATATTTAGTTGTAACTGAAAGATACTAACAGTAAATCCTAACAAAAGATATCCCATAAAATTAGGGATAGAGAGAGAAAAATAATTTATTATTTCTGTCGAGAAAACCTCCAATATTATTATGCCAAGTAGCTATTTAAGCCATTGCAACTAATTATCAAAGCTGATCTGCATACGACACCGTGGGCTTGATGGAAGTACACCTAGATTTCTAGGAGGATAAAAACTTCAGGGATTTGAGTTGAGGACGTAATAACTAATTACTTTATGTGAAATAAGGACTGAAATGAATAATTATAATGCTTTAAAATGTTCAAATTTCCAAATTACATGCTTGCTAGGTCAACCTGAGTTAAAAGAGACAGCTACAAAGTCCCAAGAATAGCCCAATATTTAGAAAAAGGACAACCCTCTAGTATGAGACTAAAAAGATATCTTCACATGTCCAATTTCACATAACTTACAGTAATTTTAAAAGGTAAATAGCAGGAGGAGAGAGTTGGTATGAGTCAAGCAAATATGATACCGAGTTGCAGAAAAGATATCATCAAACTTCTTCTTTAATGTGGAAGGATCCTGTAGTGGCCAATTGGCTTCATCTTGATGAACAAATATAACATTTTCCAAAATGGCCTTTGAAACACCCATCAGTGCCGGAATTTCTCGATCCATATCAGCACATCTATAGCTGAGGCAGACTTTCTGCAGAGAAGAACAAATAAGACAAGAGGAAAATTATTAACACATAATAATTCACATAATGGTACAAACTAATTTTGCAAGCATTAAACACAGCTCGGACCAAAATCATCCACTTATGTATTTCCTCTACAGACCAAAAGAACATGCTTGTCTTTTATTTAAAATACAATGAGACATGGACATCTCAAAAAAAAATACCTTTGCAATTTTCAAATAGTACCTAAAATTTTCCCTATTAGTTTAGCAATTTCTATCAGCATATTGTCAAAATCAAGAACCATATTTCAGAAATAATTAAACAGAAAAACAACATATGGTAAACTGATTTCAGGGATCAATTTAGCATACAAATTATATACTAGATAAAATTTGGGAAGAGAAGACAAGTAGCATTGCTACTAATTTTTCCTTCTTTCTCTTTTCAAGTAGTAACAGAATTATTTGGACATTGCCAAAATCATAAAGAAAACATTGTCATTAAAATAAACCCTTTTTTTTTGTCTTTATCATCAATTTTTCTGTTAGTTGCTTACATATTTCTATACGAGCATTTTTCTCATGCAAATTTTCTTTTTTCAATAAAACAAGAAATTTTATTTAGTCTGGAGAGGAAAATACAAAAATGGAGGAGGATAAGAAATCCTCAAACAAAACCAAAAAATCAAGAACAGACTCAAAATAGCATACAAATACTCCAAAGCAAAGAACTAATGGGTGAAGTAGAGTTGTCCAATCTCATTGCATGTCTGAAATGGTGAATGCCTTAAAAAGGAGCCATGAAAACAATTCTTTCCCATAACAGATTTAATGGCAAGCAAATGCCCTTGAAGATGCCAACATTCCTCTCCATCCAAACAAACCATAGAATTCCATAAACAGCGGATTGCCACAAGACAAAATATCAATAATGATTGTTTCAGAAAAAAGTTTTAAAAAAGAAAGTGAAACGAGGTATTTAAAGATGGCAAGATAAGACATCCTCCTCAACAAACTAGACAAGGGAAGAGATAAATAATGCTAGAGGGTCACGCCAACTCATCAAAGTTCCCCAAACCCTCAATAGTGTTTGAGGAAAAACCATGAAAATACCCCAGAGCTGAACACTAGAAAGAAGGCACATAAAACAATTCTATTTGTTCATAAAATGGTGGAGAATAGGAAGGGGCACCAAACAAAACATATTATGCAGAGACTCAATTATTACATGTATAATGCTGACCCCTCAACCTCTATTCTACCAAACTAAAAGACATTTATACCTTTTACTTTGGGTGCCCTAAAAGTAACAATTTCCTTAACCTAAAAGACACTCCCAAATTCTCAATACATCTGAACAGGCTATCTCTTTTCTTGACCTAGAAGACTTTCCAAAATTCTTAATATCCCTTAACACTACTCAAAATAAAGATGAAAATAGATAATACTCCTTGACAAAACAAGATTTTAATTTACTTTGTAACAAGCCAAAGTTTGTAAAACATTCAGCTTGAGGAGGAGTGTTAAAATAGCAAGTGTAATGGCTAGGTTAAATCAAGTATGTTTAGGAATTAGGATGAGAGGGCTTAGGTTTGTATAATATGTATTACCCTTTGTACTTAATCTAATTTACTATAAATTGACACACAAGATGCCTAGCTAAGTATGCCAGTCCATTTAGATATTTTCTGTTTCTCTACACTAAAGATAGTTCATGACATCTTACTACTACTTAGAAAGCGTCCAACATCCTATCCTAATATTATATAGAACACAAGACCCTCGATAGGCACCACAGAGATGAGAAGAGAATGAATATGAAGGACAGCACCGTATATACTATCAGTAACGGCTGGAAAAGCCTATAGGCCAATTATGTAATGGACATACAGGAGCCTTCAGAAAGCACCAATACCCAGACTTGCAATGGATAAATTAGACCAAGATTCATATATTCTTTAGTTGTTGGACCTTTGGTCATTGGTATGCCTCTTGCTACAAAATGCAACATTGACAAATTTTCGTGGTTGCCCGAAAGACCTCACTCTGCAGCAATACCAGGTAAGCTTCAAAGTTCATTATTATTACAGAACACTGTACAAATGATTAAACAAATCTATAGCACTTAATCAACATAGAATTTTGAAGAAAGAAAAAAGAATCACTATTTTTTGCACAGTCCACTTAGAATAAAAATTAATAAGTAAAACAAAGATCACATTTGGCTTCCAGAGTACGACAACCACAAAAATGGTACCTCCCCAGTATGAGGATTGATTGTCTGAAGCACACTCTCAATTGCCTTATATTCCATCTTGGATGCCCTTTGCGTTAGCTGAAATGACCTTATGCACACCACATCTTTACCTGCTGCTGTCTTGAATCGTAGCTTAATCTGCCCCTTTGTTTCAGTTTCCCCGGCAACCTACAATCACAACACCGCCAACCCCCCGGGGGCACCCAAAAAGGAAAAAATGAGAAAAAACTTCAGATATTTCTTCTTTTATTCATAAGTTAATCGTAGTCCCATTGGACACGGAAAAGAAGGGAAACGCCCACTTATAAGCTGTCTAGAACAGTTAAGAAAATACCCACTTTTCAAAACACTTAATAACTAAAATGCTCAAGCACTCTACATAAAAGTTGAAGAAAAAAGACCTTGGGGTCATGAATGAAGCTGTGCCCAGACCTGGCATTAGGAGGCAACTCCCCTGTGCATGAAAGCTTCAAGCACTCAATAATTGTCTGCACAATGAAATTTGAAAGGGCCATTAAATGTCACAGATTATGCTATGTGATTGCGTGTGAGCCAAGAGAGGTCAAGCATATTCTACTGACGGTTTTGCCAGCTCCATTGGGTCCAACAATTAGGGTTAAGGGCTTGAAGAAGGCGATGACGTTCTTGTTCTCCGGGTCGAAGCTCCGGATGCCTTTGATCAACATCTTATCAACCGTACTCATCTTTGTTCAGTTGCTATTTCCCAAGTTTCTCTCAGGGGTGTCAATGGTACTCAGTAGGCATTGATGAGTGGGAAGACTGATTCTTAAACCGAGAAGTGACTACCGCCAGCCAGAGGAAAAAGGCGGGACTTGACAACTTGGTTTGTGTTGTCATTTTATTGTTTCTATCAAAATTTGTGCTCTGGTCTGAAGCAGGATGCATTTTTTGAAAAGAATTTGTCAAGCCCAGTTCACCGTAGCCCAAATCTGCCTTTCCCAATTTCCACATTGCAATCCTTTTGAAATGTTAAACTTGGGCCGAACTTCCCAACCGTTTCACACTTCCTTCTGTTCTTCCAATTCAGATCTTCCAGAGTTTTCTCCTTTTTTTTAAATAAATTCTAGAGTCATTTTGATCTTGAAAAAAACCTGGAGTTTTTATCAATGTTTTTAAAATCGGACCGGTCATTGAACCGGTGGAGGTACTGGTTCACGGTTCATTGGTCGAACCGTGGTCGAACCGTGGTCGAACCGGTAATAATTAAATATATTATTTAAAAAAATTTTATGTATTAAAATTTTAATATAACAAATAAATATTAGTAAATTTTAAATATTTGATTACTAATTCAATATTTCTTAAGATATTACAAAAATTAATGTTTAGTTTAAAATAAAAATTATCTATAATTAAAAGTTAAGAATATTTAATATTAAACTTTTAGAATTTCTAAATTATATTAAGATTCTACTTCTTATTAAATAATAAAATAATAAATAATAATTTTAGCTAAGTATCTTGATATTTGAGAGAAATGTTATTAGGAAATTGAATATAATAAAAAGTAAGTATAAAAAATAATTAATTATGCATATTTTATTTCTCTTATATTCTCTTTCTTTTTTAAAAAAAAAATTATATTTTAACTCCCTCATCTTTTTTATTATTTTCTATTTTTAATTTGTCAAATTTATTTAAAATGAATTATTCTATTATATAAGAAAAAATTAAAAAGAAAAAAAGAAAATTGCTTCAAACCGGTTCAAACCGGTTCAAACCGGTTTTTTCAGTCCGGTTTTCACCGGTTTTTGACCGGTTTGACCGGTTCTTGGCCGGTTCTTTGACTACCCCGATTTTCCACGTCACCCGGACCGGACCAGGGACCGGTTTCCGGTCGAACCGGTCGAACCGGCCGGTCCGGTCCGGTTTTCTAAACAATGGTTTTTATAACATTAATCATTAATTCTTTTTGAAAAAGAAGAAGATATTAGTCATTAAAATATCGGTGAATATCATTTACCCACATTTTTAATGTTATAAAGAATGATGAATAGATTGATCTTTAATTTTTAGTTTATAGACAAAATAAATATGATTTTTTAATTAGAATATAATTAATATCATGAACTCATTGTTACTTTTATTATTTTTAAGGAAAATTGTTACTATTGTTGATTGTTTAAATGTTTTAAAATGTTTAACATCGGAGGTAGCTTTTTTTAAAGTGTTAATCAAAACTATATCCCTTTCTAAACAATTTTAAAGATGCATTTTGTTACATGTTGGATAAAATGAGTTCTTGTTTCTAGTATATAACAACTTCTAAAAACCAAAGCTATTCACAAAATTCATCTTTTTCTTATAACACAACCACATTAGAATTCAAATCCTCTCTTGTACTGTTGTCTCATGTGCCTTTCCCTTGTTAAATCTTAATCATTGATGTTATCTAGTGGTGCAGATCAAACACACAAGTTTGTAAGGCAAGAATGATACATTTTCAAAGATGAAGCAAAGTACAGTAAAACAAAAAGGAAAATTTGCATCGATCTCACATGAACTTCAAATATAGCTAGTGTTTTGGAAGCATTTTCATTTATTTTGATTTCAAGCTCGGTGAGTTGTAGAGGAACTCAAACTCAGCCATGGGAGATAGCTATATAGGAGAATATTTGAATTCCACCATCACTTTCATTTTCACCCCCAACCCCTACCTAACCATTCCTTACCTTTTCTATCTTTTGCCTTTTCCAAAATCCACTAAACATATCACAAGCCCATAACTCTTTCTCTACTCTTCATTTCTTTTGTCATATCATATTCCTTTAATTTCTTTTCTCACAAGGGTTGCCTTTAAACATTCATTATTCATAATTTTTTCTTTTGTTGACTAAGTCATTCT
Organism: Erythrophleum fordii; assembly: GCA_032878935.1. NCBI lineage: Eukaryota > Viridiplantae > Streptophyta > Magnoliopsida > Fabales > Fabaceae > Erythrophleum > Erythrophleum fordii. The sequence continues at coordinate 19,615,101 of JAVQMF010000054.1, read as the reverse complement.
CTTATTTACCATCTATTGTAGGCCTGGAAGCATATTGTGATGCAAGGTGGCTCTAGTAGTGTGCTGATGTCAATGATGTCAAAGGAAAATAGTTTGGTCATGTCTTTAAAGGATTCTTCATAGCCAAATGAGTTTGAGCTTGAATTGGGTATAAGGTCGATTGATAAACACATATTTCTATCTATTTTATTCTCCTAAACTTGGGCATTTTAATAATGAAATATGGCTTTAAGACTTTAATTAGATAAGATTTCATTTTAATAGTCATTTCTATATTTTAGGAGTTAATTTACAAAAATTTAGTTTTTAATGCTCATTTAATCTTAAATAATTTTTGTGAATATGCCTATTTGATTTTTCCCACTCTTTTGTGCAGAATTTTAATATGAATTTGGAGCTTGAATGAGCATTTATTTTGAAGAAGAGGAGGAGAAGAGTTGGGATCAAGTGCACTTCTTGTTGGGCAATAAAATATGAATAAGAAGAATGAGCCGAAAATGGCATGAAAAAGAAGTTTTACGTGGAATAACTTGAGCTCACATGGAAGAAACACGAGACCAGTAGTTGGAGAAGAATTTCGAGCTTGAGTAAGGAAGAAGCAGAAGTTGAATGTTGCTCAAAACAAAGGAGAAGGAAGCACACGAGACTTTGGCTCGGGATGGAAGCTCCAAAACTAAGAAGAGAAGCTACATGTTGAGATAAGGAGAAACACACATGCAGAACAAACACTCAAGTAGAACAAAGATTCGCAAGGAGGAGATTTACATGATGAAGGCTCCAAACACAAGCTGTAGAAATAGAAAGAAAAAAACGCGACAGCTTGCATGGAGGAAACAAGAAGAGAACCTCGAGTTTAGGTGTTGTGAGCAGAAGCTTTGGGCTGGAAGAATTAAAGGAAAGGAAGCAACGTGTGGTATAAAGAGAAGAAGGTTGCATGGAGAAAATGATGAGGAACAGCCACGTGAAGAATGAACAGAAGCAAAGAAAAAGGAAGAAGCAGTTTTAGCAAGAGAAGCTTGCATGGAGGGCTGGACAATCACGCGAGAAGCTTGAGCTTGGGTTTACGTTGAAGGAGAAGGTGAGAGAAGCTGTGGTTTCTAGTTTGAGAAAGAAGAAGTTTAAACAGAGCTGGTCATGAAGAACGAAGAAGGAAGAGAAGGTGAAGCCACGCTCTGGAATGAAGAAGAAAACACAAAATAAATGTAGCAGTCTAGAGAGTTGCATGGTTCGAAAAAAAGCAACGTGGAAATGCAGGGCAACAAATGAAAGAGGTGGGGGTCCACTGATTAAAAAAATAATAATAATATGATAAGGGAGAATAAAACTGGGCACGTGAAAAAAACAAAAGAAATTCACGTGAGAGGCACGTCATACACACTCGGGCAAACGTCCATTCCATTTATTCCACGCTGATTCACGTCGTCCATTCACTATGACGTCATTCACCTCACACGCCCCCTTTGTCTTTTCCATCCAACGTCCAGCAGCCATCTCGTCCATTCCATCTTCCATTCTCATCTCCATTTCCATCCACCAAATGAAGCTTTGATTCATCCATCTATGACTAGCTAAGAGGAGTACCTTGGTTGAAGCTTGAATCTAAGGAGAAGAATGCAAAATTCTGGCTAAGATTTTCTTATTTTTTCAGCACTTTTTTCTCTTTCTTGTATTTGCTTGGTTAAGGAATATTGGATTGAGAATTTGTGTAATTGATTAGTGGCTGGTTAGATACTAATTAGGATGTTATTTGACTAATTATTTGATTGATTTAGTACTGAATTTTCTAATTTCCTACAATTATCTATGTATGCTGTCAAGGTGTTTAATGAAATGTATGTGAGAAATTGAGTGTTTAATTATTTGAATTAAGGATTTTTTTTTATGTTTAGTTGGTTAATTAAATATTTTTGGATGATGATTCAGAGGCTAATTAATCAAGTAATCAATCAATTCAAGTGTTCAAAGATCTTAATCACAAGAATTAGTAATTTAATGGGAGTTGAGTTCTCAATTAATATTAAATTGTTAGTCTCTTGAATCTTGAATGGTTATTCAAGATCATTTGCTAATGAACACAATTAGGAACTCTTAGGCCAGAATTAATCACAATTGGATTAGGATAAGGATAGTGGATACCAAGGGACAAATCCAAAACTAGTCACAAGACCATCATTCACCATAATTCATCCAAATAGGTAGTGTTTAGGAATTTTAATTCAATTAGATTTTACTTAGTTTAATTAGATCAAAACCTCCTCTTAGTTTAGAAATTTTTAGAGTCTTTTAACACTTAGAAACTTAATTAAGCATTGAACTCCATTTCCAAGGGAGATGACCTACGTTATGCCACTAGCTATATTTTTAGTCAGCCTAGTTTTATTTTGAGAGTTGTGCGACGAGCCTGTCATCAATGTTAAAATCTTTTAATGGCTTGATTTTGCTATTTAATTTTTGGCATAGTTTCTAGTTTAATTTTCCCTACCGCATCATGTGATCTCAATTCATTAATCAATAATTAGGATTAATGTCTACATCTAATTCAGATATAGTGATATAAATATCTTCTTGTATCTCAAGACAATTGTTGAGAACAAGATTTTGTTCTTAAAATGATATGTTAACATGATTGTTCCAAACTAGAATTTTAAATTGTGATAGCTTTATATATTTTACTTACATTATATGAACTTATTAAGATGTTATTATAAATAAACTAGCATTTTATAAATGACTACCTTTAGACAAAAGCTCTATTTTTAATTCTATTAAGTGCCACATAGATTGATTTCATGCACTGAGTTTACTTACAAAGAATGTTAAACTAAGGCAGGACTTCTTGAGTCTTGATGCCATCTAAATTTCATACATACATATTGATGCAATGTATACATTCAACACTTTCTTTATAGTTTTTTTCTTATACACTTTCATTTGTACCCTAAGTTAGCACTTTTATTTATAGCATTGGCACTTGAATCTTTAATTGCCTAAAACTTGAATCTTCAATTTATTGGCCTCATCATTTTGCCAACACTTGAATTTGAATGTGTCTCAACAACTTGAATTTGAATATGCCTCTACAACCTTCAATATGATAAAAATTAGTTGCTAGATGTCTCTCTACAAGGTTGTCTTCTAAAAATTAGCTTCAATTTAATCCTATCATTTTGGTATCCATTGTATCAAGCAAAAGTAAATATTAATTTTAGTATCACTCAAAATTTTAGTCCAACACCAAACACTATTAAATTAACTAAAACAACAAAAATATAAAATACACAAAAATCAAAGGGCATTCACAAATTCAAAAATTTTAGGAACAATTGAAGACATGCAAATTAAATTGTAATATTAGGGAAAAAAAAAGGCAAATTATAACTTACATTTCAAGATGAAAGAAACAAAAAGCAAGTTCTAGAACTAGATTGGACTAAACCTAGAAGGGATAACTAAATAGGAAGAAAGAGAAATAGAGGAGGGAGAAAGAGGTAAGAAAGGAAGTTGCATATGGTATAATTTTGATTTTATCTTTTGATCAAACTCATAAATACATAAGTATCTTCATTATAACTAAAGCATAACAACACAGTATTCAACTTGAAAAATTAAATTAATCATAGATCAAGAAGGAAAAAAGAAATTAACATTTAAGAAGAGTTTTAAAAAAAAGTAAAGATTCAGCAATTACTTGGGTTGCTTTATTACAAAATGACTACATTTGAGTTTTCAAAATCAATTTGGAAAAGGATAATTTTTATTTCCAAATAAATTGGCATATTCTCTCATAGAAGGTATCCCAAGCAAACATCCCTTTCTAGTTTCCATATTTTCTTGAATAAAGGTAGCATGCGTAGAAAGTGGAAATTGAAAATAATTTCACATTTTGAACTTACCAAATCTTTCAAGCTTCAACCAACACAGATTAAGCAAGTCATTGTCCAAGCTTTTAACAATCTAATAAAAACACAAAGTACAAATTAAAATTTGATTCAAATGCTTCTTAGTTTCTACTTAATATGCCATGAGAAAGAGTATAAAGTTAAGGGGAAAAAAGAAGAAGAAGAAGAACTAGATCTGAAATAGAGAATTACTGAAGTCTAACTAACTTCTAAGTGTCTCTTAACTATTTCCTAATTCTTTTATACTTTAACATTGTAAAAGAAACTGCATTAGATTTTGAAGAAAGATAACAAATTTGCAATTAAAGTGACATCTTCCATCAAATTTCAGAAATTCATTAACAAATTAGTTGAAAATATGAACTTTTCCTATAGTGTCTGTTTAATCGTGGCCGTTTGACATTCTGCATATCTCTTGTCTACCAACTCTTCCCTCTCTTGTGTGCATTAGGACAAAATCTTGAATGAGAAGGGATAAAGTAAGGAAGAGCTTGCGTTATGTTAATTACAAAATCTAGCAACTAGGTTTTGTGTCTTCTTCTTTGATGGTTTGATTTGGGACTTCTTTGACTGGGTTTGTCTTCTTCTTCTTTGAGGTTTTATGTCTTTTCTTTTTCCTTACTTCTTTGAGGGCAAAAACTATCCAATGCACTATTATGGAGTTTATAGTAATGTAGTTTCATTAGATGAGATCAACGATTGAAATTTACTACTAGAGACAACATAAGAGAGCTATAAGAGAGGATATAAATTCCCCACACTACAATACATATAACCCAAAGATCTATAGAGGCAACATAGGAAACTACTTCTCTAGGCCTTGTTAATAGGATACTTCTTTAGGACTATACTTCCTTAATGGGCCTTAGACCAAATAGTGTAACATTATCTTTCCTTTCAAGTTAACATTTTCTTCAAGGTCAAGCTATAGAGGCCCAACACTAGAATTCCATAACTCAACCCAGACTACAGCAACCATGAGCAACCTTGTTGGTAGAATCTTCTCCAATGGCATCCATAAAATGCACCTTCTTTTCTTGCAAATAAAATACAATTTTTAGTGTTGTAAAAATGTTTATAGCAATAAGATAGTAGCAAAAGAACTTCAATATGTATGAAATATAATATGGTGCTAAAACCATAATTGGTGATTGTGAAAATCTTTAAGTTTTTCATTTTCTTAATGGATTCCAATAATGCATATTCTGTAGCCCTAAGACCCAAAACTAAGATCACAATGCTAGCTATTGGAATGTTGTTCTAATTTGATGTTTTGATAAGTCAATATTGAATGGAAGATAACCAATAATCTGATATAACATATCAATCAGTTGTGCCTTTGAGTATCTAGTATGAAGCTTAAGTGTGTCATTCCAAGTAGGGCTTCTATTTAAAATTCATCGACCAGCAAAAACTTTTGAGGCAATAACCATTGGTAGGCAATACATAATGGTGGCATGTGTATAACTCCTAACTCAAAACCAAAAAAAACCATGTTTTTAAACTCTTGATCAAGAATTAGAGCCTTAATGAAACAAACTGAGGAAACATAAATAATAGGCATAGTCAAAGTCCATTATAGCTTGCCTAGTATGATTTTCTCCATCACTAATATCTATTCATGAGTGTAAGCTTTATTTGAGAGGCACACCAAGTCAATAACCTCAAGTGGCCAGATTATTTCATACTTAGATGCCATGAGCATGGCACTAGGACAAAATCTTAAATAGGAAGAGATAAAGTAAGGAAAGGATTGCATTAGGTTGATCACAAAATCTAGTAATTGGTTTTGCATCTTCTTCTTTAATGATTTGATCTATGACTTCTTTGACTAGGTTAGTCTTCTTCTTCTTTGAGGTTGTGTGTCATTCTTTTTCTCTACTTATTCTAGGGTAAAAACTATCCAATGCACTATTATGAAGCTTATAGCAATGTTGCTCTATTAGATGAGATTGACAATTGAGATTTGCTATGGTAGACAGCATAGGAGAAAGCTATAGGAGAGGATCTAGATTCCCCACATTGCCATACATATAGGTTAGAGATCTAGAGATGCAACCTAGGACACTACTTCTTTAGGCCTTGTTGATAGGATACTTCTTTAGGGTTATATTTCCTTAACGGGCCTTAAGCAAAATAGTGCAACATTACCTTCCCTTTCAAATCAACCTTGTCCTCGAGGTGAAGCTATAAAGTCCCAATACTAGAATTCTATAACTCAGCCCTAACTATAACAACCATGAGCAATGTTATTGGCAGAATCTTCTCCAACGGCATCCATAAAATGCACTTTCTTTTCTTGTAAATGAAATACAATTTTTGGTGTTGCAACAATATTTGTAACTATAAGATAGTAACAAAAGAACTTCATTAAGTATGAAGTACACTGTGGTACTAAAACCATAATTGGTGACTATAAAAATCTTTAAGTTCTTCATTTTCTTAATGGATTCTAATATCATGTATTCCATAGCCTTAAGACTAAAAACTAAGATCACGATGCCTACTACTAGGATGTTACTCCAATTTGATGTGATATTTTTATCAGTTGAAATTGAATGGAAGCTAACTAATAGTCAAGCATAACATATCCATCAGTTGTGCTTCTAATAATCTAGTATGAAGCTTAAGTGTGTCATTCTAAGTAGGGCTTATGTTTAAAGTCCATCGACCAGCAAAAACTTTTGAGGCAGCAACCATTGGTGGGCAATAATAGTGGCATAGTGTATAACTTATAACTTAAAAAGAAAATAAACTATATTTTTAAACTCCTAATCAAGAATTAAAGCCTTGATAAAACAAAGTAAGAAAATATAAGTACCAAATTTTAGGGCTTGTCACTCTCACCACAAATAATGACTTGATGCAAGCCATATACAGTTGGAAAGCTTATTCAATAAGGTTTCCAATGCCACCAAATTTATTAAAAGTGGATAGGTATTAAGAGATATGGCAATTCATAGTTAGGGGTTTGAATATGATTTTTAGAAATTTTGGCCAATCAACCAACTTTTGAGGCTTGTAACTTCTTACTCAAGTCACAAATCGATGCAAGTTATATATAGTTAGAAAGATTTCTTTGCAAGCTTTTTAGTGACACCTAATTTGCATAAATCAAACTGAAAATTTTGGATCTTTTGTAAGTTTTTTCCAAGTTGAAAGGTTGAAAAAGAAGATGGAAGGCCATTTTCGTGGGTGGTCTATGCATGCCACCCCCAACTCCTTTAGACCTAACAATTGCGTCAATAGAAAATGGAAGGTAAGAGAGAGAGGATAATGGAGCCATCATAGTTGAAAGTGGCCTCTATGGCAACTTGTAGAGCATGTGTGCTCCTATTTTCTTATTTTTTGGCTATTTTTTAATGGCTACTATTACAATCTACTATATTTTATTTACTTGGTACAATTGAATGCCTATTTATGTGAAAGTATACATTACAAATCCTTTAGCAGCGAAATTTCAATTTTCAAATATATCAAATAGACCTTCGATACCCAAAAATAGTATTTTTCTCAATTCTAACTCATAATTCACATTCAAGTACTTGGTTTCATCCAATTACTCTTGTACATAGATTTTATACATATAAAGGAAGCAAATTGCTCATTTAAGCCATAAATGCATAATATAGCATAAACTTCAAAAATTCATAGCCTGAGTTACACAATTCAGATTAAGGCATATTTGGTGTCATCTTAAAGCTTCCATTTGGTCTCTTAAATCACCCAAAAATTAGATCTAGTGCATAGTGAATAGTTACTGCTATGACAACATTTTAAGGCTAATTTTGGAAATTTAGCAAATATTCTATAAAGCTCAAAAAATTACAAACTTTGGCTTTATATAAAGGTTTAAATATCCTCTAAATGCTTACTAAATTTCACCATAAAATTTGGTCATTAAGGCAATTAGGTGCAAAGAAACATTTTATGGCTCAATTAGATGAATTTTTAATTCCAAAATACTCCAATTAAGTTCTAATATGACATCTCTTACTATGAGCAAATTTTAACCCATCTATGCATCATATATGAATGGTCTAGCTAATGAAATTTGCCTTGCATCTAAAAATCATTATTTCAGTTGATTATATGCATACAAACCTCATGGATTTTCATGTATCAAGACATGTTGCCAGGTCTTCTACATATGTCCAATGGTCACCCATTCATAACTCAACACTTTTATATAAGCCACTATTACATTATATCAAAAAGAATATATATAAGTATATGAATTCTAACTACATGTTGGCTTTAAAAACCTATCTTTTTCCTTTTTTTTTTTAACTAGTTTCACCTATCATAGTTAGTATGATGTAAAGGATGAGATTTTAAAAAGAATCTTAGCAACAATACCTAACCATTTCAATGCATACAATAGATAATTCAAGCATAAAATGCAAGCACACATGGTTATGTTCACATAAAACATGCGTTGTAAAGGATTAGATTTTAAAAAGAATCTCAGCAATAATACCTAACTATTTCAATGCATACAATAGATAATTCAAGAATAAAATGCAAGCACGCATGGCTATGTTCACATAAAAAAACATAAAACATTGAATTGGCATAAATCATTCGGATTGGTCTAGCATGGTATCAAACATACTAGTTAGGCTTATTTCCAGGCTAGGGAAGAACTATTGCAATCAATTCCCAGCTACTCTTACTAAGAGCTAAAAAAATATATCATACATGCATAAAATCATGCTAGCATAGCCAACTCAAGCAACTCATAAATCTATCAATACACATAGTGCATCTCAACTCTAATATCTCTAAATGCACATAAGAAAGGAAGAGTAAGTTACCTGATTAAGCCAAAAATTTTAATCAAGCATAAATCCAATTGTTCTTTTCATTTTTCTTTATTTTCCTCAGTTTTGCACATACATAAAGGTGTGATTGCACTAGCTTGCCCTAAATTAAGATACAAAATAACCAATTAAGGCTTATTGCATCTCATTTTAGCATTATATGTACATATTATAACTTAGAGTATACATATTATAACCTAGAGTATAAATTTTAAGTTACTTTAAGTATCTCCAAGTGCCTCTTTCCATTTGCTACACTTCATGTAGCAATTTTATCATTCATTTATCTCATTTTTACTTTTTTTTTTTATGGCTAAAACTTAGTTTTATCACTCATTCGATTTATAGGGCACTTTAGGGTTTTTATGGGACCATTCTATCAACATCATCAAATTTCATTTTTTTCTCAAGTCAATGATTCATCTAACCTTTATATTACTCACTTAGTCCTCTTAATTCATTAAACTAAATTAAAAACTTTCCTAGATGTTCTTTCCTTGTTGAGGCTAATACTCCCCTCCATGGTTTTGACCTTAGGATTTTTGTTTGTTTAAGAAAGAATTTAAGGTCTTTAGGATATCTGATTCATTTCTATTTTAATCATGATATTATAGGAATAAAATAATCCCCTTAGGATTTTGAAATATTCATAACCTAACTTGAACCTTAGGTGAGCCACCTTTCTTTATCTTCGTTTCTAAGTTAGTTTCTTTGCATATTTTTATTCTTTACCTTTTTAAACCCTTGATTTCATCGAGCTTTTTATCAAGTACATGTATCCTTCCCTCTCTCTCTCTTGACTGAACCCATGGAGAATTAGAGTTCGAAGAAATGAAAATTTTTCATAAAAAAATAATACCTTGTCTTAAAACTCTCTTGATAAAGGTTCCTTTGGTATATTTGGTCTTCTTAAATAAGCTTTCACTATAAGCAAAAAGGATATTAATGGTAGTTATTTTTAGCTTTAGCTGTGGTTATAACCATGGCTAAAAATTGTTAGAGATGGTATGCTAAACCAATCATTGTATTACAAATATTGTACTTTATTAAGAAATAAGAGTTTTCTTTTATTGTATTATTATATTTTTGCATATTCTGTATAATAATATCCTTGGATAAATCATATTAGTTATCCTAAATATCCCTAGTCGATCATCATTGTTGGAATGATGATGAACTAAGACTAGTATAATTTTAATTAATAATTATGTATTAATTATGTATAAAGATACAAATCAAAATCATAGGCATTTATTAGGGAACAAGATGCTGGATCGATCTGCCATGAGATAGCTATATAGATTAAGTCATAATCATATCTTATGTATAACTATATCACCGAGCCCTTAGACTTGAGATGCTATTTCTAGCATAGTCAAAAGTCATCTTTAACCGGGTGATTATAAAGGCTATGATCGGGTTATAGTGGAATTAATGTAGAAGAAGATGAGTGGTCAAGATAGGATTTGTCCCTTTAATTAATAGAGAGATATCTCTGGGCCCCTCAATGAGTGAGACTAAGAAATGTATGGTCGTGCTTGAATAGTAATATTTTCATTTGTACTGTCAGTCTGCACATAGATCGTGAAAGCAACGATCAAGTAAGATTAGGATGACATTTCCATGCCTCATACTTGATCTAGATATCGTGTGACAAAAGGGATGTGACAGAGTTATATGACAGGTTGCATCGGATTACCGATCCCTATATGATTTGGGTAGTCACAATGTCTTGCTAGAGACCGCTTGTGACTTGTGGGTCAAATAGTGTTATTAGCCCATTGCCAACATCATATGGGTCTATAAGGTCGCACACAAGAACAAGTCAACTCGAGCTAGAATGTCCAAATTCATTGAATCTAAAATTGTGTCTAGATTCAATGAATGTCACGTTCAATCTAGGGTGGAAGAATTTTTATAAATAAATAAATCTATATATATTTGACATATATATATATATATAATTTATAAATTTATAAATTTTGAAATATATAAAATATATATATCTTTTAATTAATTTAAATCAATTAGTTTTAAATTCAAATCTATGTGATAGATTTAAATTTAAACTAATATGATAATTTAAATTTAATTTATGAGATAAATTAAATTTGAATATTCTCAATTTAGATTAGGTTAAATTTAATCTATTAGATAAACTTAAATTTAAACTAATATATTTAATTAGAATTTGATTTGATTTGATTTAAAATAATGTATTTTAAATCAATCAAATATATCTAAAACCCTAAGGAGATATCTTCATAATAAAAAAGAGGAGGAGACTTAGGTTTCTTAGAACAACAGAACAATAAAACCCTAGAGAGAGAAAGTGTACGAACACTAGAGAGAGAGAAAAAGGAGAGCATCTTCTCTACCAAGAATGTGTATGGACGTTGGTCAGAGACGCTAGCATGCCGTTTGAGTTGGTCAATTATTCGTGTGGATACTGGTAGAGGGAGTAGATCTGAAGATCAATTCCTGAGATTTGACTAAAAAGGTAAATATTTTTAGATCTACTCAATTAAACAACATTGATGGATCCATGGGAAGGGATTCGGGATTTTAATTTTTCGCTGCGTGTCCCTGAATTCCCAACAAAAATAACAGCGGTGGTTACAATATCCGCTCCTAAATCATTTGCCACAACTGGAATAACAATGTTTATTATAACTATGGGAATGACTGTCACTAGCTCAAAATAGTGACAATTGGTAAAATGACATTAAATGTGATGCTTTTAGTGGCAATTCTTTCAACCGTTGCTATAGAACTACTAAACTAATTAAATAGTCTCATAAATTTAGTGGCAATTTTTTATATGATTGCCAATGAATAAATCTATTTTTCAATAGTATTTTTTAAACTTCCACTAAAAATATCAAGAAAATGGCATCGGCTACTATTAATTTTTTTTCATTTTAACTAATATTGCAAATATTATACAAGAAGCACATTTACAAACACTTGAAAATACTTCTAATTGATAACCATAACTACATGCAAATACATCTACAATTCACTTCAATAATCAAATAGTCTTTCAAATTATAACTCAAGTCAAATACATATGTCATTAAATAAAGCATTTCTTCTATAAGTTGTTTCATAATTTCTAACATTCTATTGATGTTGTTGATCATTACTTGAGCCTGGAGAATGTTTTACTACATTCTGTTATTGTCCACTTACTTGATTAGGTATCTAAATTATAATATAAAAATGTTATTAGAAATATATGAAACAAAAATACAAGAAAGAAGTATTGTTCAATTTGAATAATTGAATTGCAACATAGACATTAAAAATACTACCGTTTGAGCTAATAAGTTGGCAAACTCAGGTGTCACTTGACCCTAAAAGTTTTGGAGGAGGAAAGCCATTACTACTTGTAGATTTTTGTGCTTTGATCTCAACATAGTGACCTCATTTTGTAACTCATTATAAGAAGGAGTAGACAAACTCATCCCACTATAAAAATGATGACCAAACACTTAGGATGGGGAAGGACCTAATCCTAAGTCTCGTACACGACCTGAGTGCTCCTTACTTCCTAAAGCTAAGGCTAAGGAATCTTGAGTTGATATTTCTTGAGATGAAGACCTTACATTATAGTTGTGTTAAGCAATCTTTTCTTATATAGTTAGCATATAAATTATAATTAAACCACTAAAATTAGAAATGCAATATTTACTAAAATATTAAATACATTATCTTCAACCACAATAAAACCATAATCTTACACTAAACATAATTACCATTAACAAATATAATAGAATCATTATTTTCACATAAATCACTTTGGGGATTCCTAAAAGTTTGGCAAAATCTCCCTTAATTTTTTTTTTCAAATCATATAAATAGTTACTTACCTAATAAAAATATTGTTCTCAACATAAACACCATAAAAGCTATGGTCATTAAAAGATCTTCAAAACATCACAATATTCTACTATAACTTTTGTTTTTCCATGAACAAAGACAATAATACAAAGCCAATGATGATGGCTAAACACTTACACTTATCACTTTGGCTTCATTGTTGACAAAAGTTCCATCTTTGTACTTATGTGTGGCAGTCCAGACATATCCCTTATTGACTAGGTGCCCACACTCCGACTCCTATAAATTTTAACATGATTGTAACATATATTAATTAATAGCAAGAATACAATATTGTTACCACTAATTTTAGCTTACCATCTCTGCCTTTTTTTGTGCCAAACTCTTTGATCCACTTGTATATGGAATTGTTTGCTTCTTTCTTTTTTCCTTATTTTTCTTAGCTTTTTCCTAACCATTTACAAAAACATATTCATAAAACCAATTGGGAATATGCTAAAAATGTTTTTGAAAAATTATTATTACCTTAGCCTTGGGTCATTGTGATAATCAACAAATGTTGCCCATTGCTCTTTAGGAATGCCTTCTGGGACTTTGGCTATTAGTTGCTCTTTGGTACATATACCATCATTTCTTTTATCATACAAATCTTGTCTAGCGTTCTTCCACTTAGTTCCAACTGATTTCAAGATAGATTTCTTGTGGGCATCATTGTTAGTGACAAACTTAGCCTTCAAGATAAAAGATAATAGTGAATGCAAATAAATAAATAACACATAGAATCATTTTAAATGTAATAAATTGTATATTACCTATATAGTGTCCTTATACACATTGTCCTTGTCATTTTTAGGAACAATTATCGATTCTCTATAACACAAGGGAAACAATTCAAAGTCTCTCCCAATTGTCCCTAAGAATCTAGCAAGCAATCCAGCACTATTTCCAATTAGTTGGTTATTGTCGTTCCATTGCAATATAACTCTTTCACCATATGGAAATGCTCAAGCATTGTCAATTGTTCGATGCTTAAGCATTACCTTGCCATGATCATCTATGAAACCAAAGTTAGTGCACAAATTTAAGGGTAATAAATTCAATGCATTGGAATTTCTTAATATACTTACCAATAATATCAATAGCCCAAGCTCTTTTATGTTGAGTAGGTTGTACAGGTTGGATAGGTACTTCATTTTACTCATTACTATTATCATCAACCACTTTTGGTGGAAGCTAAGATGTTGACTGCTTGGTTGGTACTTGTGTGGAAAGGCTACCCATATAATCTAAGGGTGAAATATGAGCAGTGTTCATGGCCTAACCATTGACACTGGCTAAGTGGGTAAGCATGGGACCATTACAATGTGATTGGGTACCATCACGAAAGTGGCCCAATCTATCCTTCTTGCTGAAAAATTGCTTCATCTTCAAGATTCCTAGTAATAGTTAAAGTTAACATGTGTTAAATGAACCAAAAAAACATATAACATACAATATTGAACTAGGCTAAAAAAATTATAATACAATATTTAGTATTTAGAAAACATAAAAAGTATATAAGCAAAATTTAATATACATAAAACTTGAGTTTTTAAATACCTTGCCATGGTATATTTACTTCTTCATTTGGGAGTAACATTTCTAAGTTTTGAGGATGATATGACTCACTCTCATATAAAGTATTCTCATCATCTTCACCCATGTCATATAAGTCTCATGGCTTAATATGTATTGTTATGCTCTAATTTTTATCCAATTCATCTTCCACATAATATACCATTTGAGCTTCTAAAACATGGATGTATGGCTTGTCATCTTCATGATCCCCAATGTGTATCAATCGTGAAAAATTAATATATGTAAATCCTAAGTCGTCGTGATTATCCCTCGAGAATTGGTTGTATTAGCCTACTTACATTTGAACAAAGTCACCATAAAGCAACCATGATAATTTAATTTAATTATGTCTACCAATTTTCCATAATAAGGCACATTGCCAAATCACATATGGCCATCACTACTACTTGTATAACTCTTGGTCCCAAAAGCACCAAAGACTCTACTTTTTTTAGTTATCAAGTCTTGGTCTTGTCCTAATTGACATATGCTTCGTCTAAAATAGAGGAGAAGGCTGGAGAGAGAGAGAGAGACCAAGAAAAGCTAAGAAGAAGGGAGAAATTAAGGAGGAAAGGTAAGAATCCTTAAGGATTTTTGTGCTTCCTCTTCTTAAAACTTTATTCTTCTCCTTCTAAGCTCCCTTCCCATAGGTTTGCTGAGTAATATGATTTTGTTTTGACCTTAACTCAGAAGGTGAAAAGTGGTATGCTAAGGAGAAGGTTGGAGGAAGCAACAAGACTCTTGAAACAAGATTGAATCCAAGGTGAATTCTTGTCTTTAGTTGCTTCTTCCTTCTTACTATTGTTTATAGGTGTAATGCCTAAAAATGTTTTGATTTAGAACTAATAAGAATCCCCTATCCTTTGTGAGTATTTGTTTGAGTTCCAAGATCCTTAGAAAGCTTCCCAAGTGCCTTTCCCTTCAAGAAAGATTTAGAAACTTCATTAGACCTTTTATGGAACAAAAGGGGAATCATAGACTAAGTATGTGACACCTCAATCTACTACCGCTACCTAGCCTCTCTTGGGGCTCGGTTCCACATGATTTCCAAAGAGTCACTACTCTCCAGTGGCATTTACATGCTATGAACCGGGGTTTCATATACTCATCTTTCACCTCGTGGGTCCTGTGAACCCATCATTCAACTTCTCAACTCATACTCCATATATACGACTCATACATAGCATGAAACAAACTATAAGCCACGGGTATAGAGCCGAAAATCATAAAAATTACATTTTCTCACTTGGGCCCAAAAGTCATATTTTGGCTCTAAGTTTGGAAAATCATAAGAAATTGTAGAAAAATGGGAATGCAGCAGACTTTAGCTTTCTGGAAAGCTCTAACTGTCGACTTAACACTAAAAATCATTCCCAACCACAAACACATCGTTTGGACCAAGTTTGACATCGAAAATGGGAGGAAGGTCCAGCTGTCACTGTTTCTGGTGCAGCTTTCTGTCATGACTTTCGAAAATTCATAACTAAATCCACAAAAATCCAATCTGGGCACATTATACCAATATGGAAAGATACGGATGTCTACTAGAGGAAAAAAAAAAGTCTAGATCAGTTCAGTAGCTCCTGCACCCCAAAAACCGATGGAACAGTGATGGGGGTCAGGTAAGCTCCCTGATGCTGATACAGAACTTCAGACGGTCCAATCTCTCCCTACAGACCTCCGATTTAGGTGATTATAGTTCCTACAAGTCACTTTGGTTTTCTAGTTTATGTGTATAAAATTTCACCACATTTGGAATCCATTTGGTCTAAAAGTGCCACAGATTTCATTTTCTGGTTTAGATGAACAATACATGACCAATCCATTAAATTCTCCCAAATTCAACAATTCCCCAAATATTCTCTAGACCTCCAAATATTACCCACTTTAGCTTCTCAATAAGCTTTCTACAAACTCTAGAGACACGCCAAATTTCATGGCAAACGGAGCTCATCCGGTCATACTTTGACGGAGCTCACAAAAATACCAATTTTGGCACCCCATAGGTCCAAAACGGGTCTAGATAGCCTCTCACACACTCTCACTGCACATGGACAAGATTAAAAGCATAAGACTAGTATATCTAACATGTCCATATGATCCAAATCATCATACATTCCATTTTCACTATGCTACGGCCAAAAATACACTACTACATTCATGCACCAAAGGGGTAAAAACCCACATTTCCATTACTTTGGCTAATAACAGAGTTCATACATCATCCTTTCATATTTCTACATGTGTTACAAACTTTACATCTCAAAAATAGTGGGCACATCTTCATTTGGCACCACTTTACATCATATTTACATCAAAATATCAAAACATAAACTCATAACTAGCTACGCATGCTCCTAGGCTCCTTGGTGTGTGCTCGGTTCTCCTTGAGCTCCACCTAGCATATTAGTTGGGAGGGGAAAGGGGTGAGATTCAGGGAATCTCAGTAGCTCAAGCACTCAATCCAGCAAGCAATCAAGGCATATAACAAGTCAAAGCATGTGAATAAGCATTTAGCTATTCTCAATCATCCAACACATAATGTACATGCTATGGAATTCACAACAATGCCAAAAATGGGCTCCAGGGACTTTTGGTCTAGCCTCACCTGAGTTTAGGGACTTTTGGATAGTCTCACCCGAGTTTAAGGACTTTTGACTTGGCCTCACTCGTTCGAGACTTTTGGCCTTGTCTCACCTATCTCAAGGGACTTTCGGCTTCACCTCACCCATCTCAAGGGACTTTCGGCACTACCGCACCCGAGCAATTCTCACAACTCATCACACAAGCATATTGACATTCAATGCATCAAAGCAATAGCATATGGCATATTCCACACATTCAGCATATACATATCATACAATGACTATTACAACCAAGAATGTTACAAGAAAGAGTGAAAGAGAGAGCTACCTTTGGAGCCAAAGCCAACACAAGCTTTTCCTTTCAATTTCTCCTTTCCCTCCTTAGGTCCACAATCACACCTTGATGTAAGTGTTTCACTTGAGCCTAGACACACCAAAAGCATGCAATTACTCTCTTGTAATTTAATTTAGAGCAATCCTCTATCACACACAACCTAGGGTTCTCTCTCTAGAATGCCATTACCCCTTTCTCTCTTAAGCTCCCATGGTAGTGGAAAACCTCATTTTCAAAGAGAACTCAAGGATTCAAAAGAGTTTTCCACTTTCCTTCTTCTGACCCATGCCCAAAATCCGTCCATTTTCACAATTAAAACCGCAGAAAGAGAGGGCAAAGGGAGGGGATCAGAGTTCTAAAGAGAAATGGGAGAAGTTACCTTACCTTTCCCTTGATCTTCCTCCTTCTCTTGATCTCTCACACTCTCCACGCCTCTTTTCTCTCTTTGGGTCGAAGCTTAGGGCAGATATGAGAGAAGAAATGAGTTTGGGCGTTTAATGAAGTCTAAATCTCGCTATTTACTCTCTTCCAGACCGACCCTCGCTACGACGAAAACTAACCTTCACTATAGCGAGCTCGTGTAATCTGGCTTCGCTATGGCGAGGTGTAGCCTTCGCTACGGCGAGATCGGGTCAGTTCCCTTCGCTATGGCGAGATTTACCATTCGCTATGGCGAAATCGCGTCAGTTCCAGACTTCACTTTCGCTATGGCGCACGCTACAGTGAGCAACTCCCTGGTTTCTATATGGACTGCTGCCAGCACTCGCTATAGCTAGAATCGCCTTCGTTGTTGCAAACTAGCTCTCTCGCTGTAGCGAGACCGTTTCTCGCTATTGCGAGAGGACTTGGCAGAAATTCTGGATTCCGAAAATTTCCAGCTTTCATTTTCTTTCTTTCCCCTTTTCTTTTCTTTTTCCCGGTTGTTACATTTTGACGGGCTTGTCGTACAACCCTCAAAATAAAACTAGGTTGATATAAAAATATAGCAAGTGGCACAACCTAGGTCATCTCCCTTGGAATTGGAATTCAATGTTCAATTAGGTTCTCTAAGTGTTCTAAGATCCTAGAACTATCTAGTTTAGGGGGTTTTTGAATGAATTAAACTAATCTAAAATGAAATTGAAACAAAATTCCTAAATACTACCTAATTGGATGAATTATGATGAATGATGGGCTTGTGACTAGCTTAGGAATCGTCTCTTGGTATCCACTATCCTTATCCTATTCCAATTGTGATTAATTATGGCCTAAGGACTCCTAATTATGTTCATTAGCAAATGATCTTGAATAACCATTCAAGATTCAAGAGATTAATAATCTAATGTTGAATTGAAACCTCAATCCCGCATTAAACCGTTAACTCTTGTCTTTAAGATCAATTTTGATTGATTAACTAATTAATTATCTTATGATTCATCATCCAAAAATGTTTAATTAACCAACTAAACACCAAGGAATTCTCAAATAGACATTTAAGCACATAACCTTACTCATGTATTTCATCGAACACCTTCGTGGCATACATGAGAGATTAAAGAGAATAATAAAAATCAGATTCAAATCCAACCAATTAATCAACAAAAAGGTTCCCTAATCAGTGTCTAATCAGCCACTAATTAATTACACCAATTCCTAATCAAATATAACTTAACCAAGATTATACAAAATAAGAAAAAGTGTAGGAAAAATAAGAAAATCTTAGCCAGAATTTATTGTTCTTCCCCAAGAATTCAAGCTTCTACTCAGGAGCTTCCTCCTTTGCTAGCCTCAAGATGGAGATTAGGTCTTCATATTAGCGTGGTTGGAGATGGAGAATGGAATGGAGAGAATTATGTGGAGTGGACGAAGGCGAAGGGGATGGAGGCGTGAAGACGAGAGAGTGGGCTGTGGGTGAGAGGCGTGTATTATATATAGGCGAGGTTGTATGAGACGTGGATGATATGGAGACGAGGTTCAGCGAATGACGGAATAGGCGAATGACCTAATGGAATGTGTGTTGAATGGGCTGGACTGAATGAAGTTACGTGTTTAAATGGATGAATGAATAATGACGGAATCCAGCGTTATTCACTTGCTAACCTGGTTCCTAATTCTCACGTGGCTTGCTTAAATTTTCACGTGCTCCCTCTTCCCTTGGCTCCAGCGTTTTTATCTTGTGCTGACCTTGCCAATTACCTGAAGCTTTAATATAACGTGGGCCCCAGTTCAAAGCTAAATATAATATTCAATGTTTTGCTTCAGCGTTTTGCCTAAACTCCCCACGTGATTGCTGCTGTAGCTTCTGCATGTTCTAACCAGACGTGATTTCCAGCTCTCTCTCTTCTTCATGCGTTGCTTCTGGTTCTGCCCCGTCGTTCTGCTCTTAATTCTCTTCTGCACAGCTTCTTCCTCTGTTCAGCGTGTAGTTCTCGCTTCTTCTCTATTCTGCAGCTTTTACATGGTTCTACTTCCTTCGTGCAGCTTCTGTTTATACCACACGTTGTTTCTTCTCTGCTAAGTGCTGCTGCTTCTTGTGTGAGTGTAGAACCCGTGGCAATATGCTGGACGAGCTGCTCTTTCTGCATGCATGGCTTTGTTTCTTGCTTTTCTGCTGCTTTTCCACATTGGCTGCTTCTATGTTTCTCATCGTGGTTCAGCTTCATATCCTTCACGTTGCTGTCCAGTTGCTTGTGTACGTGGTATTTCTCCTCTGTTTTGAAACAGTTGCTTCTCATTTAAACTTCAGCCCAAGATTCTTCTTCAGCTACTGGTCTCGTGTTTCCTTCATTCACTTTGCTTCTGTTCATTCAACTCGTGTAGCTTACATAAAGGTTACCCAAGCTCCTTTGAACTCAATGCTCTTCCCCATTCAAACCAGAACCCACTCTCTTCCTTGTGAACTTCTTGCTTTGCTTCATCCTTCCATCAAACTCATGGCTTTGTGGATGGTTCTCTTCATCTTTCTAACTCGTGGCTTTCTTCTCCCCTCATCTTCAAAACAAATTCTCCTTCAAAGCTCCAATTCATATTAAAATTCTGCATAAAAGAGTGGGAAAAATCAAATGGAATTATCCACAAAATTATTTAAAAGAAATTCATGCATTAAAAACCAATACTTTGCAACTTAATTCCTTAAATGTAGAAATAGCCAATTAAAATCAAATTCCATTCAATTGTCTTCATTAAGCCACATTTAATTATTAAAATGACTAAGTTAGGAGGATTAAAAATAGATAAAATATGTGTTTATCACATTTCTACCCCTCTTAAAAGAAATTTCGTCCTCGAAATTTAAAAACTTACCTCAAGGGAATAATTCTGGATATTTCTGCCTCATCTCATCCGCCAATTCCCAGGTTGCTTCCTCAGATGTCAGACCTCTCCAGATCACTTTCACCAGAGGAATGCTCTTGCTTCTCAGCTGTTTCAGCTTAGCATCCACAATTCTCTCCGGTTTCACTACATAGGAAAGATCTTCCTGCAATTGCACATGCTCATATTCTATGACATGTGAGGAATCTGGTAAATACTTTTTCAACTGGGAGACATGAAAAACACTGTGTATTTGGGCTAGGTTAGGAGGCAAGGCTATTCGGTAAGCCACGGGTCCAATTTTCTCAAGGATTTCAAACGGACCAATGTACCTAGGACTGAGCTTCCTTACCCTCATTGACCGACCTACTCCCGTCATTGGAGATATTCGAATGAATACATAGTCTCCAACCTCAAACTCTAACAGCCTCCTACGCTTATCAGCATAGCTTTTCTGTCTACTCTGGGCCGTGAGGAGCCTCTTTCTAATCAATTCTATCTGTCGGGTGGTCTGGTCCACAATCTCAGGTCTTATCATACTCCTCTCACCTAACTCAACTCAACACAGGGGGGATCTGCACTTTCTCCCATACAAAGCCTCATATGGGGCCATTTGGATACTGGAATGGTAACTGTTATTATAAGCAAACTCTGCTAACGGCAAATACACATCCCAGTTCCCCTTCATTTCTAGCACACATGACCTCAACATATCTTCCAATGTCTGGATGGTCCTTTCAGTCTGACCATCTGTCTGGGGGTGATATGCAGTACTAAACTGCAATCTGGTCCCTAAGGCATGCTGCAATGACCTCCAAAAGTTCGACGTGAACCTGGGGTCTCTATCTGAAACTATGCTATTGGGTACTCCATGAAGTCGCACTATCTCTCTGATATACAACTGGGCCAATCTATCCAGTGTATAAGTAGCCTTAATAGCTAAAAAGTGTGTAGACTTCGTCAGTTTATCCACAACTACCCATATAGCATCGTGTCCAGAGGATGTCCTGGGTAACCCCATGACAAAATCCATGGCTATACTATCCCACTTCCACTCAGGGATATCTAGAGGTTGCAACAACCCAGCCGGTTTCTGGTGTTCAATCTTTGTCCTCTGACACACTAGGCATCTAGCCACATACTCTGTCACATCGATCTTCATCCCTGGCCACTAGAAAATCTTTTTCAAATCCTGATACATCTTGGTGGCACCTGGATGGATAGTATACTTACTCTTATGCACCTCTTCTAGAATGCTTTCTCTCAACTCATTCTGACTAGGCACACAGATTCTATCCTGATATACTATCATGCCATCCTCAGACAACTTGAAATCTGAGGTCTTACCTTGGGTGATCTCATTCCTGATCCGTTTCAGGAACTCATCCTCTCTCTGGGCATCTAAGATCTGGGTCCTTAAGACATTCTCAATTCGGGTTTCACTTAAACACAATCTACCCAATACCACCTGACACGAGAGGTTCAACTCTCTGAACTTCTCTAGGAGCTCCTGCTCCCTAATCATCATATGGGCTACATGGATGGATTTCCTACTCAGGGCATCTGCCACCACATTGGCCTTGCCTGGATGGTATTTCAACACATAATCATAATCTTTCAAAAATTCCATCCATCTCCTCTGTCTCATATTGAGTTCTCTCTGATCAAACAGGTATTTCAGACTCTTGTGGTCACTATAGATTTCTATGGTCGCACCATACAAATAGTGTCTCCAAATTTTAAGAGCAAACACTACGGCAGCTAACTCCAGGTCATGTGTGGGGTAATTCTCCTCATGAGGTCTCAACTGCCTCGAAGCATATGCCACTACTCTACCCTGCTGCATCAACACACATCCTAACCCTTTGCCCGAAGCATCACAATAAACCACAAATGGTTCACTAAGGTCAGGGATAATCGGTACAGGGGCAGTGGTCAAACAGAGTTTCAACTCCTAAAAACTCTTCTCACATCTCTCATCCCACACAAACGGTGTATCTTTCCTGGTTAACCTCGTCAGTGGTAAGGCCATTCGAGAAAAGTCCTGAATAAATCATCTGTAATACCCTGCCAAACCTAGGAAACTCCTGACTTCGATGATCGTTCAAGGTCTATCCCACTGTAACACAGCCTCAACTTTATGGGGATCCACCGCAACCCCATCCCGTGAGATCACATGACCTAAGAATCGCACCTCGGTCAGCCAAAACTCACATTTACTAAGTTTGGCATACAACCTTTTCTCTCTCAAGGTCTCTAGGACTAGTCTCAAATGCCTCTCGTGCTCCTCAAAAGATCGGGAGTACACTAAAATATCATCAATAAAGACCACCACAAACTGATCTAGATACGGTTTGAATACCCTGTTCATATAATCAATGAACACAGCAGGCGCATTCGTTAACCCGAATGGCATCACAAGGAACTTATAGTACCCATATCTCGTTCTGAAAGCCGTCTTAGAGACGTCTTCAGTTCTCACTCTCAACTGGTGGTAACCAGATCTAAGATCTATCTTAGAAAACACAGATGCCCCAACCAACTGATCTAACAGATCATCAATTCTAGGGAGAGGATATTTATTCTTGATGGTAACTTTATTCAACTCTCTGTAGTCAATACACAACCGCAAGCTACCATCTTTCTTTTTCACAAACAACACCGGAGCACCCCAAGGTGAAACACTAGGGCGGATAAACCCTTTCTCTAACAATTCCTCTACCTGCGCTTTCAACTCAGCAAGCTCGGCGGGAGCCATCCTGTAAGGAGCTTTGGACACCGGTCCAGCATCAAGCACTATGTCTATAGGGAACTCTAATTCTCTCTCAGGAGGTAGGCCACTAAAATCAAACTCTCTAGGGAAAACCTCCGGGAATTCCCTAACAACTGGGATCTCCTCTATCCCTTCTTCTACCTCGGTCCGAATAGAGAAAAAGACTAGAAACCCTTGACATCCACACTCTAAATATCTCTCAGCCTGGGTAGTAGTCATAAAGGATAACTCAGCTCCTACCCTAGGTATGGTCCCACAAGCAGGTAAAGAGATGGTTCGGTGTTCACAATCAAGTATGGCATTATTCGTAGCCAACCAGTTCATACCAATAATCAAATCAATTTCATGAAAAGGCATACAAACCAAATCAAGAGTGGTATGACAATGATTAAATTGGACAGTGACATTCAAGCAAGTATGGGAAGTAACCACGTGGCCTCCAGTGGGTGTAATGACAGACAAGTCAAATGGCAAGACACTAACAACCAGACCCAATTTCCTCACACAATCATAAGATATAAACGAGTGACTAGCACCCGAATCAAACATAGCAACTACAGGAAAGCCATTCACTAACAGCGTACCTCGGATCAAACTGGGAGATGCGCTGGCTTCCTGCTGAGTAAGGGCGAACACTCGGCCCTGGGTCTGTGGTCTAGGAGGAGGCGCTGTCTCCATCTGAGGACAGTGTCTAGCAATGTGTCTCGGCTTCCCACATTTAAAACATGTCACCGGAGACTGCTGGAAGGATGACTGACCCCGAGGAGGTGGCACACCTCGCTGCGGCCTTCTACTCCATGGCCCCTTGCCTCTTTTCTTGGTACGAGGGGTCAAACTAGAGCCCTCTTCTGACTAGCCGTCGTCACAGTAGGCATGATAACTTGCAAGTTCGTCTCAATCACCCTACTGACCTCCACCAGAGTATTAAACTTCCTGATCCGCTGTGGAGTGACTCTATCGCTAATTATGGGCCTCAAACCAGTCTCAAACTGCTCACATCTCCAGGGTTCATCATCATACCTCTGGAGGTAAGAGGAATACCGAGACAGCTCTATAAACTTGGCCACATACTGGTCCACAGTCATCTCATCAGTCTGTCTCAAACTCATGAACTCCATCTCTTTCTTTTTCCTCACTGAACTTGGGACATACTTCTCATAAAATTCGACCAAGAAGGTCTCCCAAGTGATCGGTATGTTCTTGGTCTCCATCAGTGGTTTCGCACTCTCCCACCATCTATCAGCCTCCTTTTCTAGCATAAAAGTGGCTAACTGGGCTTTCTGCTCAGTGGTACAATCCATCACTGAGAAGATTTTCTTAAGCTGCATCACCCAAGCCTCCGCCTTATCTGCATCCAATTCCCCGTCAAACGAGGGTGGATTGTTCTGCCTGAACTGCTTCAATATTTTTTGGATAGGCGCCTGGGTCTGTGGAGCAGCAGGCTCCTGGGGAGGTATAGGTGGAATGCTGGAGGTAGATGGTTGCGGTCCAGGGGCATCCCTTCTGGCTTCTTCTTGCCTAGCCAGGGTGTTTTGCAGATGCATGATCATATCATGCTGCTGCTGGGCAATGTACCTCTGTTGCTCTAGCATCTCTTGGTGCTGGCCCATCATGGCCTCATACCGGTCAAGTCTATCCATGATGGCCTGCAGAGGAACCCTAGTCTCAGTAGGAACCTCTGGCTCATCTCTCTGAGCCCTAGGCAGTCTGCCTCTGCCACTACCCCTGCCCCGTCTAGTCTCAACCATGTCTGAAAAGGAATAGCAATCCTCAGTTCACAATAATATCACAACACTTATGCAAGGATGCTATAACTTCCATGACCATTCACACCACATATAAGTAATTCACATACTTCAAGAGCCTAACATTGAGCAAAAGTGCCTGAACCTTCGCTCTGATACCAAAAATGTGACACCTCAATCTACTACCGCTACCTAGCCTCTCTTGGCGCTCGGTTCCACATGATTTCCAAAGAGTCACTACTCTCCCGTGGCATTTACATGCTATGAACTGGGGTTTCATATACTCATCTTTCACCCCGTGGGTCCTGTGACCCATCATTCAACTTCTCAACTCATACTCCATATATACGACTCATACATAGCATGAAACAAACCATAAGCCACGGGTATAGAGCCGAAAATCATAAAAATTACATTTTCTCACTTGGGCCCAAAAGTCATATTTTGGCTCTAAGTTTGGAAAATCATAAGAAATTGTAGAAAAATGGGAATGTAGTAAACTTTAGCTTTCTGGAAAGTTCTAACTGTCAACTTAACACTAAAAATCAGTCCCAACCACAAACACATCGTTTGGACCAAGTTTGACATCGAAAATGGGAGGAAGGTCCAGCTGTCACTGTTTCTGGTGCAGCTTTCTGTCATGACTTTCGAAAATTCATAACTAAATCCACAAAAATCCAATCTGGGCACATTATACCAATATGGAAAGATACGGATGTCTACTAGAGGAAAAAAAAAAGTCCAGATCAGTTCAGTAGCTCCTGCACCCCAAAAACTGATGGAACAGTGATGGGGGTCAGGTAAGCTCCCTGATGCTGATACAGAACTTCAGACGGTCCAATCTCTCCCTACAGACCTCCGATTTGGGTGATTATAGTTCCTACAAGTCACTTTGGTTTTCTAGTTTATGTGTATAAAATTTCACCACATTTGGAATCCATTTGGTCTAAAAGTGCCACAGATTTCATTTTCTGGTTTAGATGAACAATACATGACCAATCCATTAAATTCTCCCAAATTCAACAATTCCCCAAATATTCTCTAGACCTCCAAATATTACCCACTTTAGCTTCTCAATAAGCTTTCTACAAACTCTAGAGACACGCCAAATTTCATGGCAAACGGAGCTCATCCGGTCATACTTTGACGGAGCTCACAAAAATACCAATTTTGGCACCCCATAGGTCCAAAACGGGTCTAGATAGCCTCTCACACACTCTCACTCCACATGGACAAGATTAAAAGCATAAGACTAGTATATCTAACATGTCCATATGATCCAAATCATCATACATTCCATTTTCACTATGCTACGGCCAAAAATACACTACTACATTCATGCATCAAAGGGGTAAAAACCCACATTTCCATTACTTTGGCTAATAACAGAGTTCATACATCATCCTTTCATATTTCTACATGTGTTACAAACTTTACATCTCAAAAATAGTGGGCACATCTTCATTTGGCACCACTTTACATCATATTTACATCAAAATATCAAAACATAAACTCATAACTAGCTACGCATGCTCCTAGGCTCCTTGGTGTGTGCTCGGTTCTCCTTGAGCTCCACCTAGCATATTAGTTGGGAGGGGAAAGGGGTGAGATTCAGGGAATCTCAGTAGCTCAAGCACTCAATCCAGCAAGCAATCAAGGCATATAACAAGTCAAAGCATGTGAATAAGCATTTAGCTATTCTCAATCATCCAACACATAATGTACATGCTATGGAATTCACAACAATGCCAAAAATGGGCTCCAGGGACTTTTGGTCTAGCCTCACCTGAGTTTAGGGACTTTTGGATAGTCTCACCCGAGTTTAAAGACTTTTGACTTGGCCTCACTCGTTCGAGACTTTTGGCCTTGTCTCACCTATCTCAAGGGACTTTCGGCTTCACCTCACCCATCTCAAGGGACTTTCGGCACTACCGCACCCGAGCAATTCTCACAACTCATCACACAAGCATATTGACATTCAATGCATCAAAGCAATAGCATATGGCATATTCCACACATTCAGCATATACATATCATACAATGACTATTACAACCAAGAATGTTACAAGAAAGAGTGAAAGAGAGAGCTACCTTTGGAGCCAAAGCCAACACAAGCTTTTCCTTTCAATTTCTCCTTTCCCTCCTTAGGTCCACAATCACACCTTGATGTAAGTGTTTCACTTGAGCCTAGACACACCAAAAGCATGCAATTACTCTCTTGTAATTTAATTTAGAGCAATCCTCTATCACACACAACCTAGGGTTCTCTCTCTAGAATGCCATTACCCCTTTCTCTCTCTCAAGCTCCCATGGTAGTGGAAAACCTCATTTTCAAAGAGAACTCAAGGATTCAAAAGAGTTTTCCACTTTCCTTCTTCTGACCCATGCCCAAAATCCGTCCATTTTCACAATTAAAACCGCAGAAAGAGAGGGCAAAGGGAGGGGATCAGAGTTCTAAAGAGAAATGGGAGAAGTTACCTTACCTTTCCCTTGATCTTCCTCCTTCTCTTGATCTCTCACACTCTCCACGCCTCTTTTCTCTCTTTGGGTCGAAGCTTAGGGCAGATATGAGAGAAGAAATGAGTTTGGGCGTTTAATGAAGTCTAAATCTCGCTATTTACTCTCTTCCAGACCGACCCTCGCTACGACGAAAACTAACCTTCACTATAGCGAGCTCGTGTAATCTGGCTTCGCTATGGCGAGGTGTAGCCTTCGCTACGGCGAGATCGGGTCAGTTCCCTTCGCTATGGCGAGATTTACCATTCGCTATGGCGAAATCGCGTCAGTTCCAGACTTCACTTTCGCTATGGCGCACGCTACAGCGAGCAACTCCCTGGTTTCTATATGGACTGCTGCCAGCACTCGCTATAGCTAGAATCGCCTTCGCTGTTGCGAACTAGCTCTCTCGCTGTAGCGAGACCGTTTCTCGCTATTACGAGAGGACTTGGCAGAAATTCTGGATTCTGAAAATTTTCAGCTTTCATTTTCTTTCTTTCCCCTTTTCTTTTCTTTTTCCCGGTTGTTACAAAGTATGCTTCTTAAATGTGTGTGTGATGTTATAGCTTGTTGTAAGAGAGTAATTGTATGCTATATGTTGTGTCTAGGCTAAGCTTCATCTAGTTGTGGTTGTGAGATTGAGAAAAGAAAAGAGAAATCAAAAGAGAAGGCTTATGTTGACTTGCAAGGTAGCTCTTTACTCTTTCTTATTGCATTCTTGGATATATGATGGTCATTGTGTACTTGTGTGTGCACTTGTATTGTGAGACATGCCATTTGATGTTGCTTTAATACATTAGTACTAATATGCTTATGTTTTAGGTTGTGAAAATTGCTCTTAAAGGGTGAGATAGTGCTAAAAGTCCCTTGTGATGGGTGAGGTAGAGCCAAAAGTCCTTAAGGATAGATAAGACAAGGCCAAAAGTCTCATGGATGAGTGAGGCCAAGTCAAAAGTCCCTAGATCAAGGGTGAAGCCAATCCAAAAGTCTCCAAAATAGGGTAAGGCTAAACCAAAAGTCTATAGAACTTATTCTTGGCATTGATATGATTTTCATAGCATATAAATCATGTGTTGAATGATTTTTAATGGTTAAATGCCTACTTGCATGCTTTAACATGTTTATATATCTTGATTTCTTTCTTAAATGAGTGTATGAGCTATTAAGATTCCATGAATCTCACCCCCTTTCCTCTCCTATCATAACATGTTAGGTGGAGCTCAAGGAGACCAAAGTGGAAGTCAAGGAGCTTGAAAAGCTATATCTTGCCATTTTGTGTAGTTTTGTATGGCCTTTGGTGTAAAGAGATATCAATATTCATATGAATATATTATTTTTGACATGAAAACATATGAACAAGTGTAAAGGCATGCATATGTGATGTATGAACCATTTGTGGAACCAAAACCATGCGAATGCAAGTTTTGGGTACTTAGTAGCCCATTCCTAGATGTGTATTCTTATATATAGCATAGTGAGTTCGAGATGCATGATGGTTTAGACCACTTGGACAATTCATATGTGATGTATTAGTGCTTTTAAACTTGTCCAAGAGGTGCCAAACACTAAAAGGAGCCATTTGGACCAAAGAGTTGCATTATGAGAAGCAAAAATGACCATATTGGTGAGCTATGTCCCTTTTTATTCAAATGAGCTCTCCTTGATCTAAAATTTAGTATGTATTTAGAGCTTATTAAGAACTTTTTGGGAAGCTAAAGTGCAACATATTTAGAGGTCTATGGAATTTTTGGCAACGTTTTGAAGTTGGAGAATTTTCTGATTTTGATCAGTACACTATGCAATTGGTCCAAAAATGAATTTGTGTTATTTATAAGGCAAACGATGTCCAATTGTTATGAAATTTTATAAGAAGAAACTAGACATGCATAGTGACCTATGCAACTAGAAGCACTTAATTGGAGGACTATAGAAGGAGAAATAATTTTCAGAAGTTCTATGTTAGCATTAGGGATGCCAGGTGACCTTGGCAATTGTTCCATTAGTTTTTGAGGTCTAAAGGCTATTGAACGGGTCTGGACTTATTTTTTCTGTCTAGTTAATATCTGTATCTTTCCAAATTGATATAGTTTGCTTATATTAGATTTTTGTGAAATTAATTATGAATTTCCAAAATTTATATCAGTAAGCTATATTAGATTTCTGGATAGCTTGACCTTCCTACTATAAACGTGATCCAGATGAGATTGTCGTGGCTGGGAATTATTTTTAATATAAAGTTAATATCTAGAGCTTTCTAGAAAGCTCTAGATATTAACTTTATATTAGGTTTGCTTGATTCTCATTTTTTAAGAATTAGTTATGATTTTTTAAATTTGGAGCAAAAAATTTAACTTTTAGATCCATGAGTGAAATTGCATTTTTCTGCTTTTTAGCTTCATATCCATGATTTATGGATTATTTTATGCTATGTATAAGTTGTATTAATGAAGACTGAGTAGAGAATATGATTGATGGGCTCACAGGACCCACAGGGCGAAGTATGACCATTTAAACCCTGACGTAATGCATTAAAATGCCACGAATTTACTCTTTTTTTTTTTAATTTCATGGAATCAAGCCTAAGTGTAGATTAGTTAAGGTTAAAACATTATGGTGTTAGATTTTCCAATTGGTGGAAAGAAAGTGCTAATATTTGATGACCCAATATTAGGTTGATCATTAACATGCCCAGGTCAATTGAATATTGTCTCAACCATAGTTGTAGAATCACGATTCAAATTGTGAATCAGACGATTGATTTTTAAATTGTAAATCGTATCAAATCGTAAGACTCAGAAACATAGATAAAAATACATTATATAAAAAATATATAGCACTAAAATTTTCTCAAATAATAATTTAATAATATTTAATCATATTATTTTTCTTTAAAAATAATATTAAGTTTATAAATAAATAAAAAAACTCATAAAATTACTAAGTTCAAAACTAATGATCTTTCTATTCATTAAGACTAATATCATCACTATCATTATTATCTTTGTCATTATCCAATATGACGATTCCTTCACCATCTTCTTCCTCTGTATCACCATCATCTCCAATATCTTTTTCAACATTATCTTATATATGAATGCTTTTTCGTTTATCATTTTTGTTGACATTAAGATTTTGTGAACCTAAAAATAAACAAATGTAAGTGACTAAATGAGAAAAAATAGTTTAAGAATTACAAAAAAAGATTTAAGATTGCAAGTGCAATTAATATACCTCTCTTTCTTTTTTTATTTGGATCTCCTTCATCAATCTTGAAGCACTCTTGGACATCCATCCAAGAGTTTTCCTCCATTAGGGAAGGTTCCTCTTGTTCAGTAATCTATTCATCATTTGATTTGAGATCTGATAAGCAAATAAGATCATATGTATCTCCTTTTGCCTCCCTTTGCTTTTGTCTAATCTTAAGTTGAAGATTGTATTTAACAAATACAAGAGCATTCAATCTTTGTTGCTCTAAACGGTTTCTTCTCTTAGAATGGATATGATTAAACACATTCCAATTTCTCTCACAACCTGTAACACTACAAGTAAGGCTTAGGATGCGAATGGAAAGAGATTGTAGCTCTTTGCACTCTTCTCTAAAGCTATTCCACCATAAAGCTAAGAAAAAAAAATATAAATAAAGACTTGGTTAATTACTTAATTAATTTATATATAATTTTCAAAATAAATAATAAATTATATTATCAGATGAATAATTACCAGCTTGTTTTTTATCTCTTGTTGCAATTGCTAAACTATATCCAAAGAGTCCCTCTGTCTTATCAACTTTTTTTATTTGAGAATCAATTTTGACTCTAATCTCAATATTAGGACACATTTTCTCCAGTGTTTGCTATAATCCAACCTTTACTTCAATATTTGGGTTAAAGTTTAGAAAATAATGGAACTTATAAAACATAAAGTTAATATGATAATATAAGATATAATAATTTTAATTTAAATATAAAATAATTATATTACATAAAAATATAAATTGTTTATGGAAAAAAAACTTAAGATTAAGAAAATATGCCGTTGCATAAAGTGACCTGTGGAGTTGATAGTCCTAACACTTGTCTATGATTTCCCAAATTTGCTTATATCTACTTTCTACTTTATTAAAATTCTTTGCTATTTGTTCCTTTGCTTTATCTATAGTCTCATAAATGTATCCCATCACCAACTTTGAATCACCATCCACCAGTCTAAGAAATTTAACTAAAGGAGACATATAGTTCAAGCAATACTTTATGGACTTCCAAAATCTTGAATTAGTTAAAATAATGTCTTTTACAATTTTAGCTTCACTCTTAGATGCATAAGCACTTTTAGCTCATTTTTCTGATGCAAACATAGATCGTAACACAATTTTTGATAAAAAATAGACTTCATTGTTAAATACAATATGGAAAATTTTGTTATTGCTGGCCTATCTAACTCTTCATCTTTCAAATAGCTTCTATACACATTAAACACCCAAATATGCCTATAAATGAATGTCGTAATTCTTTTTGCTTTTCTAATGGTCTTATGGAATACTATGAGGCCACTAATGTCTTCTAGAATCAAATCAAGACAATGGGCTACACAAGGTGACAAAAAAAGTTATTTCCTTTTGTCCATTAATTTGTGTCCAGTAGAGACAAGGGCTGAAACATTCTCTGTCACTACTTGGACCATATTTTCCTCTCTAATTTCCATCACCATATTATCCAGTAATTCAAACATTTTTTCAACATCCCTGATGAAACTACTAGTGTCAATAGATTTTATAAAAATAGTACCTTTAGGACTATTAACAAGAAAGTTAATAAGAGATCTATCTTTTCCATTGGTCCATCCATCTAACATTAATGTACAACCAATTTTTTTTCATTCAAGTTTATATTTCTCCAAATTATCATGGATAAGATCAACCTCTGTTTTTTAAGAAAGAGACTCTTACCTCATGATAACTAGGTGGTTTCAAACCCCTACCATATTCACTAATAGATTTCACCATATCAATAAAATAGGCACTTTTTACTAAATTAAATGGCAATGCATTACTATATATACATCTATAAATGTCCCCAACCACTTGATTACTGTCCTTCATTCTAGCATTTATAGTTGGTTACTTCATATTCCTAAAAGAGCTAGAATAACCATTTCTGCCTTTTCCTTTCATTACAAAAGCTTTCATGGACCTTTTTTTTTGGTGATATATGTTCTTGGGTTTCCTTATCATCAAAATAATCAATAGGATCATCATCCTTATTCATATCATCTAATATTTTTTTAAATAAATTTTTTACCTCTTCCGGCACTTGCTCACAAGGTGCAACTTCCTTGTGTGTTTCGACTAGATGATGTTTCACTCTAAATACTCCTCCCCACATAGTTTTGGGACAATAGTTACATTTAACATGTAACCAAGTTTTGAGAGACATGTAGTGATCCTAAATTATATCTTTCTTCACTTTTTTTAGGAGCCATAACTTAGTTTATAAGAAGAAAAAATAAGAATTGAAAAACAATTGAAAATAAACTAAAGAAAAATTAATAATATTTTTTTTTCTCACCTAGCACTTACCCACAAGAAGGAAGAGAGTGTTGCTTGAGATTAGAGAATGTTGTTTGGCACAAGAAAATATTGTCTCTTGCAACCAACTTTATGATTAATGGTGAAAAACTTTCATCTCTTATTGATATATATGGGTTATAGTTTTACTTCCATGTATCAACAAAATTCTAATTAAAAAAGGATAAGGCATATTAGTTTTTATTTGATTAAGTTTAAAGTTTCATACTTCTAATTAAAAGGAGAAAAGAGATATTACTTTTAAGCTTAATAATTTTAAAGCTTCTAACTAAAAAAGATAAAGGATATTAATTTGTAGTCCAACTCTAAGGGATAAGAGTTTTTAAAGTATAATGAAATTTTTTTTAAGTTTAAAGTAAAGTATAATGAAATTTTTTTATTTCAAAAAAATTACAAATTTTTAGTTTGATGTAACAGCAAAATTCTAATCAAAAGAAGATAAGACATATCAATTTTTTTAATTAAATTTAAAGTTATAGACTTCTAGTAAAAAAAAGATAAGTGATATTTTTTTTTCAATTTAATAAATTTAAAACTTTTAGCTAAAAAGATAAGGGATTTTAATTTTTAACTTATTATTTTATTAAATTTAAAGTTACATTGGATTTTAAATTTTCATTTAATTATGTTTAAATTGAAGTAATGGAACATTTTTTATTTTTAAAAAAATTACAAATCTCAAAACAAAAAGCAAAGTAGCATTGCAATAGGCTGAGACTCCATTTTGCACAAAATCACGTGAAGGCTGACCTTATACAGGTAAATCACATTTCTAGCCAGAAAAGAAAACCAATAGATTATGTGAAGCTATCCAAGTGGTAGACATCACATGCAGGATGAAGGACACTACTAGAATCTGGATTTAGGAAGAGGTATACGAAGGAAAAGAAGAATAGTTACATCTTCTCCCTGGAGCGGATCATGTCAGGTCACAAAAGACCCAACTTTGTGACCCAATGCTAAACAAGTTTCTGAATCACAGGAAGCTACTAAATCGTTGTTTTTGACTAGATCTATATGATTTGTGTGATTTAGACGCATGATTCAAGCCATATATTGATTCAAATGCCGATTTGTATCACTGGCCAGTTGAACCATATTGATTCGTGTGTCTTGAATTGTGAATCAAGTGATTTCAATAACTTTGGTTTCAACTCCATCCAAATACCTCAAACACAAAGTTAAAACTTCATGAGCCATGTAACCTTCGACTATTGAGCCCTCTGGTCGAGCTCTATTTCATATGTAAGACTTCATTTTTCCTAAGTACCTATATTAAATACATTACATTGCAAGTCATGGATGCTATTAAGAAGATTTTAAACAATTCAAAAGATTGAAGAGTGTGAATATATATTTATCTTTTTATAGAATACATTCATCGATATTGGATTGGCCCTTCAAGTTTGTCTTCCTTTGTTAAATGTACAATCAAATGAACTATTATTGTGAAGAATGAAGGAGGAAATAACATCTCCATGTGACACAATGTGAGAACAACTCTATTTTGGAGCTGGCCAAGTTCATTGATATTTAACACTTTATTACATAATTGTTTAAAGAATGAACAGAGTTCAATTAGAACTACATACACTTATCAAGGGAGTGTCTTTCTTATGGCTAAAGGTAGAAGTTGTTCCATAAGAATATGTGAGTCATGACTTTTCAAATCCCTAAGCTTATGTTGTCTCAAATCAATACATCTAGAAATGTTACTTGAATAATTATCTGGCATAATGATATTCTTTAAAGTCTTAAGAAAAACCTCCTTATTTGCATTTGTTAATGTAAATAAAGCTAAAGGATATTTACCACTTTCATTAGCCCAAAGATAAGATCTAATGCTTATTTCTTGTAAGTCTCTTCGTGCATTTATATGGTCTTTTGATCTTCCTATCTCATTTAACAAAGTGAATACCACATTGTCATAAACATTTTTTTCAATATACATCACATCAAGATTATGGTGTAACAAATTGTTCACCCAATATGGAAGTTGAAAAAATATGCTTTTCTTAAATTCATGAACTGGGTTCAGAAAGTGGCGATAACCCATAAAACACTACTTTTGACTATAAAGAAGGCGAAAAAGAGTTGAGTCAAAATTACATGATGGACAAGCTAACCTAGTATGGGTATTCCACCTAGATAAGGTTTTGAGACCTAAAAATTTATTAATAGTCCACATTACAACTACACATGTAAAGTCTCACATCGGTTGGAAGGGGCCTGTGGCTAGCCCATATAAGTGGGAGCAAAGCTCTCCCCTCACGAGCGCACTTTTCCTGGGAGCTTAGTTAAAGGTCCAGGCTAGGAAGGGACACACCCCGAGTGGTTGGTTAAAGGTCCACCTCGGGACAATACTTGTGAAGCTCTGTATGTGTATTATAAAGTCCTACATCAGCTAGAAGGGGCCTGTGGCTAGCCCATATAAGTGGGAGCAAAGCTCTCCCTTCACGAGCACACTTTTCCTGGGAGCTCGGTTAAAGGTCCAGACCAAGAAGGAACAAACCCCAAGTGGTTGGTTAAAGGTCCACCTCGGGACAATACTCGTGAGGCTCTGTATGTATTGGTATCAGAGCAAGCCTGGCTGTATATGCAACCTGAGGACGGGTTGGCCCAAAAGGGGGCTAGATTGTACAGTCTTACATCGGCCAGAAGGAGCCTGTGGCTAGCCCATATAAGTGGGAGCAAAGCTCTACCCTCACGAGGGTGCTTTTCTTGGGAGCTCAGTTAAAGGTCCAGACCAAGAAGGGACAAACCCCGAGCGGTTGGTTAAAGGTCCACCTCGGGACAATACTCATAAAATACTCATAAGGCTTTATAATAAATGTAACACTATATATTTCTAGCTCATCTCATCATATACACATGCCTTACATCATTATATTCATAAAAGTAAAAGGAAAAAGGGGCATAAAATAATGACTTTCTTTGTGTTGCGTCGTACTTAAAAATTTCATTCAGTGTCACGTGGATCATGTGAGCTTATACCATATATTCTCATATTTAATTACATCAATACAACTCATTTTCATCATAAAATCATGCCCACAACTTATGGAACCTGAAATGGAACATAGAATATGGAGGATTATTTTTGGCTGGATTTGGCCCCTTTTCTGGCTAAATTTGGAAAATTATAACTAATTTTAGAAAAATAGAAATAATGTGTTCTTAGTCATTTTGGAAAGCTATAGATGTATAATTTGCACTAAAAATATGCCTAGACCATAACATCCATCATAGAAGGCGTTTGATATCCGAAAAGGTCCAGAGGTCAAGCTGCCTCCTGATGCTATCATAGATTCTGCAGCAAATTTTGAAAATGTTCAATTAATTTCACAAAAGTTTAATCCATGAAAATGATACAAATATAGAAATATGTGGATGTTAGCTAGAGGAAAAAAATATCTCCAGACTAGTTCATCAAGTTTAGACCTCAGAATTTAATGGAACAGTAACTCAGGTCAAGCAAAATTTTTGATATTGGACAGAATATTCAAAAATTCATATCTCCCTCTCGAGGCCTCCAAATGAGGTGCTTCTAGTTGGCATGAGTCATTGTGAATGTCTAGTTTCTTTATATAAAATTTCATGGCAATTGGACATCATTTGAGCCTCGTGTGATAGAACTCATTTTCGAACCAAATGAATAGTGCAGCAGACCAAAACCATAAAAATTGCTAACTTTGAAAAATCATCAAATATTCTGTGGACCTTTAAAAATTATGATCTTTAACTTTCCAAAAATCTCTCAATAAGACTTAATTGCATGCTAAATCTTAGGCCAAGAATAACTCATTTGGCTAAAAAGTGACATAGCGTTCTATTATAGTCATTTTGGCTCCATATGGGATGCCAAAATTGCCAAATGGCTTTCCTTTGGTTTTGACACCTTTTGGGCAAGTCTAAAAGCATGTTTAGGACTTGTGTGAGTTGCCTAAATGGTTTCAAACCTCATGCATCTCATTTTGGCCTTTCCATGCACACATATGCACATTTCCATAAACTTATTCATGAAGCTATCTTTGCCATACATACTCAATTTTTATTTCATCATTTCCATAACACTTACTCTCATTTCTATATCATATAATATCATAGTTACATATGTCTCAAGTGTCATAAACCATTTACAACAATAATATACATCATTATGGTTCATTATGGCTTAAAAAGGTAAATGCTAGACATATAGATGTCAATCTCTTATCTTCAATGTTGTTGGCTCTCATTGCTATATCCACTTGGTTTATTTAGCATATTAGATCATTAGAGAGGAGGAGATGAGATTCAAAGAATCCCAATAGCTCATCTCCCATTCAATCATACATAATATATGTAAAGCAAGCCTTAAAAATGCATGCATAGTTATCATGAAAGTTATGAACACTTAAGAAGTAAGATTAGCATGTGAACAAATCATACAAAACATTCAAGAGCTCACCAAGTGTTTGGATTGGCCTCACACTTCTCCTCATGGATTTTGGACTTGCCTCACACATTCTTTAAGAGCTTTGGACTCAACCATACTCTTGGGAGCCCACTTTACTTTTAGGAGACTCTTTGCTATTTCTCAACTAATCTCAAGGGTTCTTGGCTAATCCTCACCATGGTGAAGAGTTCTTGGCCTCTCCACACTCAAGCAAACTCAAACAAACATTACACATTTATTTAAAAATATAACATGACATCATGAAATCATGGCATATAAAATCATGCTCGCATACTTTTCATGACTTAAAAATACTCATACACACATTCTAAGACAAACTAAACACACATCCATGCATGAGAGAAGGTGGAGAGAGTTACCTTACACACAATTACACACTTTTCCTTTTGGATTCAAGCCTCCTCTTTCGGTCACACACCCACAAACTTGTGGAGAGGATTTTTCTTGGCCTAGATACAATTTATGGAAGCCAATTAGGCTCATAAAATAATCTCTAAGGCCATGCAACTTGCTTAGATGCTAGATTGCTTTTTAAGTTCCATTATGGTCCATAAATGCACCTAATGAAGCAACACCCTTCAAATAATTTCTAGCCATATTATTTTCTTTCAAATATGATTCTTGACTCGTTTTAAGCCTCTTGGAGTCATGACACCATTAAAACAAAGGGCCTAACATTATGTTGCTTCTTTAGATCATAATATGAAATCTAAGATACCAAATCACTTTCTATGAGTTCTGAATTTTTTCCAAGGCCTCCCCTCATTTTCATTTATGAAATATGACTCAAGAATGGCCTTAGAAAAATTTAAAATTCTCCCTAGCTATATGAACATGCTTTGGCTGAGACTATGCCTAGGTTAGGGTTCCTTGGAGTTTTCTTTGTTTTCTTGAAGGAGGAAGCTTGTGGAGAGCATCTTAGGGGTCTCAAAAACTCGTTTAAACTATTTAATTAGACCTAGGAATCATCAGACAAAATCAGATTTGAAAGGTGCACATAAAACCATAGAATTTGCATCTTGAATTCTAATAGTTATTTTGTTGTTTTCTTTGCATATTCTTGTTCTTCTCCATCAAATGCCTAAGATTCATGCTTGGTTGAGCTTGAAAATCAGATCCTCCTATGGCTCCCAGGGTTAGGTGAAATGGAGAAGAAAGGTGATGGAAGATATCAATCATTGGATGTAATTTTACCTTGTTTCCTTGCTTAATTTGGCTTGAATCTCACTTTCTCTATGCTCCTCTCTTCAAATCCGAAATTTCCCTTGAATTTCTCCCATGAATCAGATTTATAAACTTCATTTTAATCAAAGGAAATCAAGAAGGATGAAGGAGAGGTGGCGTGGATGGAGAAGAGCATGAAAAACAACCATAAAAACATACCTTTAGCTTGGATTTCTTCCTCCTTCTTCTTCCTCTCTTGGGTGCCTCTCTCTCAGGGTTTTGCTTATGGTTTGGGGCAGAGAAATCTGATGCTAAATGAGGGCAAGTGCGAGGCGCCATGTGACGACCCTAGATTCTAATACCAGTGATTATAGCTAAATACACAATTAATAGATAATGATCAAGGTTTGGAGTCATCGCAATTAATTACATTATGAAAATATAGGGGAAATTTAAACCTTGATACTACTAGGATCATCAACTAACAACCATAACGGGATCATGCATAAGAAAGGTTTATACCATCATTAAAGGTTTATGATTCACCCATTGATCAATTTCAACCCACAAAAACATCCCACCAATGTACTCATACCATTCCCTAACATTAGCCTTACTGAAATTAGGGTTTCTAGGTCGAATATAGGAGTTTGGGGACCTGCGCCGCGACTTGGAACTTTCCCGCCGCGGCTAAGTTAGGTTCTGGAGCTCAAAAACCACATTTTTAAACTTGCGCCGCGGCCTAGAACTCTCGCGCCGCGGCCCAGTTACTCTCTGGAATTTTCTGCCGCGGCGAGTTGGACCTGCGCCACGGCCAACCTATGTGGCGCCGCGGCGAGTTTTGCTACTGTAACCTCCCTAATTAATTTCCTCGACTAGCGCCGCGGCGAGGTTACGTTCTGTCACCTCCTGGGCGATTATTTTCACTCCGCGCCGCGGCGAGATTTCTCAAGCCGCGGCGTCCCTCGCCACTATCACTCCCTAGGCCGCGGCGAAGCCTTCTTGGCCGCGGCGTGACTCCCTCCTGTAGCTATTTTCCCTCTATTTCGCCCCCTACACTCTATTCCTCTCCTTAGGGACACTCTAAGGTCACTTCCCCTCATTTTATATGGCTCTAATGGCATTTATCTACCTTATTTACTTAGTTATACTTCCATTACCAACTCAAAACCTATATGCCCGTTTCTTTCCTCTAATTACCTTCCATCAGCAAGTTCATAAAGTATCAACAACAAAATATACATGAACTACCAGCAGCTATCCTTTAATACCAAATAAATGGGGGTTCCATATATTAGGGGCTCATATCAATGTCTCAAGGTTACATTTCCATTGATAAGCAATATTACATGTCAGCACCAATTACAACAGAAATCATGAGTCCATACAACAACTACCAAATTAAGATGAGGTCTAACCCCTCAGTTCATACATCCTCAATAAATCAAATGTTCAAGCCTACACTTGGCAATACAGATACATGATGATGCTATACATTAAGGAATACAAAATTAGCATCTATACTAGCTAAGTCAGCCCAAGTGTAGCCATCTCCCCATAGGTGGGAACTCATGGATTCTCATCCACTTGCTTACCCTTATCCTTACCCGAGGAACTTTCACCTGAAATATTAATCCCACAACACGGGGTGAGATATAAATCTCAGTAACCAAAGCAATTCCATCATATAATCCAGTTTAATCAACATATATGCATAAATCAAAATCCATATCAAAATCATATCAGTCATTTCAGCAAATGAAACAATTAGGCTATCATGATTACTATCCCATACTAGCAATCATATAATTAACATGTTAAAGGCCATTAACACTGGGAGAGGCCCGTCCACGGCACCTACTCCCCATTGAGCACAACCAGGGCTCAGTGCATCTGGGGTTGATCATACCCGGTGCCCGATCGTGGCACATGCACGGGTGGCAGCCGCACCACAGCTCCACCATGGACTCACAAGGTCCAATCATAATACAACAGATAGCCAACCAATTCATTCAACATTTCAAATCATTCATATATAGCAAATATGAAATTAAATTAGATACATGCATGGAATTAATTAAACCCCGGTTACCTCACTTGCAGACAATTGCAACAGCCAGCACAAATCCCAATTCGGATTCAAGTATCTCCCACCAGAATTTTCAATGTGTCACCCAAAATCCTAAGCAAATTCGTACAAAATTAATGCCCATAATACAAATAAGCTATGGGGGTCTCAAACCATAAAAGAAAGCATCAAAATGGGGGGTTTAAAGTCTCCTAATACTAACCCCAACCTCAACCTACGAATTTCACCAAGAAAACCTCCAAACACTCACTTTTCAAATTTTGGGTATAATGAAATCTCTCCAAATGAAAAACTAATCGGACCAAATTAAAGAGAAAGATGAGGGGATTAAGTTGTATAACTATTACCTTGGGCAAATCTTGCTCCAAATGTGAGAAAAGAGGGAATTAAGTCAAGAACCCTAGCCTCCTCTCCTCACCTCCGAATTTCTCTTCTATTTTTGTGTTTCAGCAAATGAAGGGGAAAGGTGGCTGAAGCATTAGGGTTTAGATGGGTTTAAGTTGGGTCAAAATGCTGGGTCATGGGTTGCTCCAAGTCCAAACCCAATTGGGTTTCAGATTTTGCTTATTGGGCCAGTTTTTAAGTGTTGGGCTGCATGATTCTGTTGGGCCAGTTTTCACTTATTGGGTTGCTGAAGTTTAATAGGTTTTGGGCCTAATTTGAAGGGCTCAAGGGCTTGGGTCTGCACAAGGGTAATTGGGCCACTTAATTGGGCCTATATAAGATAAATCTTGAGCCTCTATCTTATTAAATTAGTTTGGGTCTACCTCTAGTTCATTGGGCCTCCATTAGCCTCTTATCATGATTTAATTAATTTGGGCTTAGATGTAAATCTCCATCCTAAATAAATTCTCAACCCATATTAATAATTTATCTCTCTAGAATACCTATTCACTAACTTGCCCAATTATGCTCTATTAATTATCCTTAATTAATCTTAATCCATAATTAACACCTTAATTAATTTCGGGGTGTTACACGCCACCTATATATACGTGTAGGAAAGTGACTTTTTCAAAAATTTTAATTTTGCCCTCCATACTTTGCATTTTTGTTTCTCCTTCATTTTAGCTCCTTTTTTAAAACTGTCTTTTCCATTATAAAATTTAGGTTCCCAATCAAATAAAATACCTTAGAATTACTCAAATTGGAGCTAAAACCTTCTCGAACGAATCTGTCAAAGTTTGGGTACACTGATATTGGAAAATATCCACCGGAGGGGCTTTAGCTGTCCTGGGGTTTTCCATGATTTTTAGGGCCTCTAAGAATCCTAGAGAACTCAAAACTTTCATTTAAAAAGCCCTCTTGTGTGAATTCCAAAATTTATTCAAAATTACGAAAATGCCATTATGTTTCATAAGCTTTTCGTAAGAAATTGTTTCTTCATTCTAGCTCCGTTTTTCTTTCTATTTAAGCATGGGATTATCATTTTTAGGAGTCTAGAATGCTTCTCAAATTTTTTGGGACCTTAACTACATCATTTAAGGGGACTTCCTTTTGTATCCGGTGAGTTTCGTTTGTTAATGGAGAAATTGTACGTTATGTTTCTTACGTGTTCTTTCATTTTCAGAGAACTGGATGTTACAACACGCATATTGAACACTTGATTAGTGTAATAATCAAAAGTTTTGACATTGACATTCCACAATTGTTTCAACTCCTCTATTAATGGCTGCAAATAAACATCTATATCATTTCTAGGTACTTACTTTCCTGGAATGATCATTGAAAGAAGGAAAGAGCTCTGCTTCATACACATCCATAGAGGGAGGTTGTAAGGTATAGGTATCACTGGCCAAATTTTGTAGCTAGTACTAAAGTTGCCAAATGGATTGAAACCATCAGTAGCTAACCTAAGGCATACATTATGAGGATCTGAGGCAAATTCTAGATTCATTGCATCAAATAGCTTCCATGCCTCAAAGTCCCTCAGATGCCTTAACATGCTATCATTACTTTTTTTCCATGGTATGCCATTTCATATGCTCAGTGGTCTTAGAAGACATAAATAATCTTTACAATCGTGACTTAAGTGAAAAGTAACGCAAAATTTTTACAACCACCTTATTCTACTTTTTACCTTTATTAGACATACCTTTGTCCTTTGGTTTCCATCTTGATGTATTACATTTTTTACAAGTATCTTTATCAACATCATCTTCCCAATATAGCATGCAATTATTCGGACAAGCATAAATTTGGGTGCAGTTGAGCCCAAGTTTAGTTATAATTTTCTTTGCCTCATAGAAAGAGGGTGGAATCTTTGCATGATCAAAGGCATCTGCCAATAACTCCAATATCATGGACATTGCCTTATCACTTATTATGCATAGACACTTAATGGGATATAATTTCTCCAAAAATGACAATTTTGAATAGCTATCACACCCTTCATACAATTGTTGTTGTCCATCTCTAATTACTTCATAAAACTCTTCATTGACATCAAGATTCATTTGGTTTGATGGTGGAGATGTTACTTCTACTTCATATACGCCTTCATTATTAAAATGATGGCCAAATGTATCATTGACCATGTCTTGTATAGGATCATCAGTAATAATCCTATCTTCAATCATGTGTGGACTAGAAGGATTTTCAACTACAATGCCTAGTGTGCTTCTCTCCTCGTGTTTAAGCCAAACAGTGTACTCTCTTGGAAATGGTTTAACAATCAAGTAGTCATACACCACTTGTCTAATCTGCTATTTCTTAAACTTACATTTAGAACATGGACATATTATTCTACCCTCAACTCTACGATTATTAAATGCAAAATCCAAAAATCCATTAAGTCCTTTTACATATTTTAGAGTGTTACAAGGCTTAGCAATCCATGACTTGTCCATTTTTAAAGACAAAATATGTCCAAGTTCAAATCATATTGATTTGAGAATTCATAAAAATATTATATTATTTTCTTTTTTGAGCTTTTGTATATAATAATATATTCTATCTAACACTTATATAATATTATTTTATTGTCTTTTTTATGAGTTTGAGGGCTTAAACAAAATCTTCAACCGTTTGACTTTCTTATTTGATTCCTATTTTAATTTTAAAATGCATCTTACAACCAAAAGTACTCTAAAAAGGATAAACTTGTCTTAAAAATACCATCATCTGAGTAATTTTTGTACTAGTTTCAAGTTATTTCAATCTTACTTATTTCTCCAATTACATATTTAGGTGTTGGCTCTAATAACCTAATTAACTTCTTTTATTATTTTGGGTTAAGTAATTTTCAAATTTATTTGAACTATTTTCTATCTAAATAATTTTAAGAGTTTATTCTTTTATATTGATATGCTACTTGTATAATTTTAATTTTATATTGTTTCTTGAGCTAACTCTTTAAGTATAATATCTTGGAAGTCTGGTAAAATGAAAAATCTATCCTTCGTAGTTATCTTGATACTTGTTTTGCCAAATAGAGAGCAAAGGTGTAAAATGTTCAACTTTTTTTTTTTGGTGTATTTTAGTGGATTCCTGTAACAACCGGGAAAAAGAAAAGAAAAGGGAAAAGAAAGAAAATGAAAGCTGGAAATTTTCGGAATTCAGAATTTCTGCCAAGTCCTCTCGCAATAGCGAGAAACGGTCTCGCTACAGCGAGAGAGCTAGTTCGCAACAGCGAAGGCGATTTTAGCTATAGCGAGTGCTGGCAGCAGTCCGTATAGAAACCAGGGAGTTGCTCGCCGTAGCGTGCGCCATAGCGAGAGTGAAGTCTGGAACTAACGCGATTTCGCCATAGCGAATGGTAAATCTCGCTATAGCGAAGGGAATTGACACGAGCTCGCCGTAGCGAAGGTTACACCTCGCCATAGCGAAGCCAGATTACACGAGCTCGCTATAGCGAAGGTTAGTTTTCGCCGTAGCGAGGGTCGGTCCGGAAGAGAGTAAATAGCGAGATTTAGACTTCATTAAACGCCCAAACTCATTTCTTCTCTCATATCTGCCCTAAGCTTCGACCCAAAGAGAGAAAAGAGGCGTGGAGAGTGTGAGAGATCAAGAGAAGGAGGAAGATCAAGGGAAAAGTAAGGTAACTTCTCCCATTTCTCTTTAGAACTCTGATCCCCTCCCTTTG
The DNA here is from genome assembly GCA_032878935.1 of Erythrophleum fordii. NCBI lineage: Eukaryota > Viridiplantae > Streptophyta > Magnoliopsida > Fabales > Fabaceae > Erythrophleum > Erythrophleum fordii. Next base: position 19,570,315 of record JAVQMF010000054.1, on the reverse strand, counting down.
CCCTCTCTTTCTGCGGTTTTAATTGTGAAAATGGACGGATTTTGGGCATGGGTCAGAAGAGGGAAAGTGGAAAACTCTTTTGAATCCTTGAGTTCTCTTTGAAAATGAGGTTTTCCACTACCATGGGAGCTTGAGAGAGAGAAAGGGGTAATGGCATTCTAGAGAGTGAACCCTAGGTTGTGTGTGATAGAGGGTTGCTCTAAATTAAATTACAAGAGAGTAATTGCATGCTTTTGGTGTGTCTAGGCTCAAGTGAAACACTTACATCAAGGTGTGTTTGTGAACCTAAGGAGGGAGAGGAGACATTGAAAGGAAAAGCTTGTGTTGACTTTGGCTCCAAAGGTAGCTCTCTCTTTCACTCTTTCTTGTAGCATTCTAGGTTGTAATAGTCATTGTATGATATGTATATGCTAAATATGTGGAATATGCCATATGCTATTGCTTTGATGCATTGAATGTCAATATGCTTGTGTGATGAGTTGTGAGAATTGCTCGGGTGCGGTAGTGCCGAAAGTCCCTTGAGATGGGTGAGGTGAAGCCGAAAGTCCCTTGAGATAGGTGAGACAAGGCCAAAAGTCTCAAACGAGTGAGGCCAAGTCAAAAGTCCTTAAACTCGGGTGAGGCCATCCAAAAGTCCCTAGACTCGGGTGAGGCTAGACCAAAAGTCCCTGGAGCCCATTTTTGGCATTGTTGTGAATTCCATAGCATGTACATTATGTGTTAGATGCTTGAGAATAGCTAAATGCTTATTCACATGCTTTGACTTGTTATATGCCTTGATTGCTTGCTGGATTGAGTGCTTGAGCTACTGAGATTCTCTGAATCTCACCCCTTTCCCCTCCCAACTAATATGCTAGGTGGAGCTCAAGGAGAACCGAGCACACACCAAGGAGCCTAGGAGCATGCTTAGTTAGCTAGTTGCTAGCTTTGTTTTAATATTTTGATGTAAATATGATGTAAAGTGGTGCCAAATGAAGATGTGCCCACTATTTTTGAGATGTAAAGTTTGTAACACGTGTAGAAATATGAAAGGATGATGTATGAACTATGTTATTAGCCAAGGTAATGGAAATGAGGGTTTTACCCCTTTTGATGCATGAATGAAATAGTGTATATTTGGCCGTAGCATAGCGAGATTTGGATGTATGATGATTTGGATCATATGGACATGTTAGATATACTAGTTTTATGCTTTTAAACTTGTCCATGTGGAGTGAGAATGTGAGAGAGGCCATTTGGACCCGTTTTGGACCTATGGGGTGCCAAAACCGGTATTTTTGTGAGCTCCGTCAAAGTATGACCGGATGAGCTCCGTTTGCCATGAAATTTGGCGTGTCTCTAGAGTTTGTAGAAAGCTTCTTGAGAAGCTAAAGTGGGTAATATTCGGAGGTCTAGAGAATATTTGGGGAATTGTTGAATTTGGGAGAATTTAATGGATTGGTCATGTACTGTTCATCTAAACCAGAAAATGAAATCTGTGGCACTTTTAGACCAAATGGATTCCAAATGTGGTGAAATTTTATACACATAAACTAGAAAACCAAAGTGACTTGTAGGAACTGGAATCACCCAAATCGGAGGTCTGTAGAGAGAGATTGGACCGTCTGAAGTTCTGTATCAGCATCAGGGAGCTTACCTGACCCCCATCACTGTTCCATCGGTTTTCGGGGTGCAGGAGCTACTGAACTGATCTAGACTTATTTTTCTCCTCTAGTAGACATCCGTATCTTTATAAATTGGTATAATGTGCCCAGATTTGATTTTTGTGAATTTAGTTATGAATTTTCGAAAGTCATGACAGCAAGCTGCACCAGAAACAGTGACAGCTGGACCTTCTTCCCATTTTTGATGTCAAACATGGTCCAAATGCTGTGATTTCTATTGGGAATGATTTTTAGTGTAAAGTTAACACTTAGAGCTTTCTAGAAAGTTCAAGTTTGCTGCATTCCCATTTTTCTACAATTTCTTATGATTTTCCAAACTTAGAGCCAAAATATGACTTTTGGGCCCAAGCGAGAAAATGTAATTTTTATGGTTTTCGGCTCTATACCCGTGGCTTATGGTTTGTTTCATGCTATGTATGAATCGTATATATGGAGTTTGAGTTGAGGATGCTTGAGATGGGTTCACAGGACCCATGGGGTGAAAGATGAGTATATGAAACCCCGATTCATAGCATGTAAATGCCACGAAAGAGTAGTAATCCTTTGGAAATCATATGGAACCGAGCCTATTGAGAGGCTAGGTAGCGGTAGTAGATTGAGGTGTCACAATTCCCGTGACTATCATTATATCACATGGTGGGTGGAGGATACATGACTCTTAGTGAAAGAATGTAACTACTTTAATTAACTAATTTTTTTTTATATACATAGAAATAAATTAATCACTTGTGTTGGCATTATTTCTTTAAGAAAAATAGATGCTTTTATTTTGTTTGAGGTGTTACTATAGAAAGTTTAAATTTCCAGAATTTTAAATAATTGCTTTAGTGAAAAAAAAAAAAAAAAATAAAACCAATCAAAATTTCAAAATATCTAGCTTTTTGAAAGATAATGCCAAAATTTCTAATCAAAATGAAAACAGACAATACCACTAACACCGTTAATGCTTTGCTACTTATAAAACAAATTATATCCATACTTATTTGATAATAAAGTTTTAGATATATATTAATTAAATAATGATAACGGCAATAATAAATAAGTGAAACTAATAAAGAATTCTATAAATTAATAATTCTAAAAATTATCTCATATTATATATATAAAATAATATGTCAAACACATTTATGAAATACTATGTATAATTTGTGGTGTTTCTTTTTTACAAGTAGCTATAGCTTGTCATGCAAGTAAGTTCTAATCAATTTTATTTTAATTATGCTTTTAATTTAAGTACAGTCAAACACAATTGACCACAAATTACATCTAAAAAAAGGGAGGATTTAGGCCACATGACTCTTTAAGTACAACTAGATTTGTGAATTTTTTTTAATTTAAATTTATGGTATGATGGTTCTTTTGTTCTTGTTGCTTAAGATTATGCTTGTTTTTTTTTTTTGGATTATACAAATTTCTTTTTCAAAAGTTGAAAGGCAAAGTTTTATCAAACCTTAGGCCCTATTTTCACAAAATAAGGTGCATATTATATATATATATATATATATATATATATATATATATATATATATATATATATATATATATAATTTTTATATATTAATTAAGATGAACTATTCTGACGACCAGTTAAAAAAGGAGAGGAAAGTAGTATCTGACCTTGATGGCCACTTAGTGGAGCTAATTAGTGTCATATATTTGCTAATTTTGGAACTCAAATGGGGGAAGTGTTATTGATATTATGGTCATTTATGGCTATACGTGCGTTTGTACTATCTTCCTATAAGTGCTTGTTTGATGGTTGTTCCCCTGTTCTTATGTTAAATGTAACACCTCAAAACTAATTAAGACTAATTATGGTAATTAGGGAGTTGACGTGAATTAATTAGCAAAAAATAATTAAGAGAGATTTGTTTTTAATCAGGGCCTTATGATTAGTTCAATTATATTTGAGGCTTAATGTCGAAGTCCAATTATACAATGAGCTTAATAAGATAGCCCAATACTAACTTTCTTGTAAGCCTAACTTAAATTTTCTAGAAGCCCAAAACTTATAAGTAATTTAAGTGAGACAAGAACCTATTTAGCCTTAGCCCAAACTTGAGGAAGTGAATCCAAATAGGTCTTGAGCTATTGGATCAACACACTCCATCTCTAACATTAAAAATTCTGTAGCCCAACCTAATGAACCTTGGCCTCATATGTTAAGCATCGGCCCACCAAGAATAATAGGTCCATTGGACTAGTCCATTTGCACTAAAACACTAAGAAGTCTTCTTTCCACCTATTTGGCTGCTAAGGCATTCATTTTCTATAGAACAAGAAGAAGAAATTCGCATGTTAGAAAAGGGGCTAAGGTTTCTCAACATTTTAGCTCAGATTTGCACTTTTTGAGGGAGATTTAGCCAAGGTAGGTTCTATATAACTTGACCCTCTTATCTTCCTCTACATTTTGGTCTAATTGGTTTGTCATTTGGAGAATTTTCATCTCTTCTTAGGATGAAATTTTGTTTTTGGATGATTATTACAAGATTTTCAAAGTTAGAAGCTAGAGGGGTAATTGGATAAGTATTTCCTTTCCATTTTGTGTATTATTCTATTGGAAAATGTCTCCAAGCATTGATTTTCATAATGAGTTCTGCTATTATGCGAAATTAAAAGGAAATAAAGGTAAACACTGAGGTTTCTGGGCTTGATGACTCAAATTCAAATTTTGGAATATCTTATGGTGTGTGCTTGGTAGTTGAGATTCAACTCAATCGATTTGATCTCCTAGATGTATGAGTAAGTGTTTTCTCTTCTTTTATGAGGTGTATGTGTTGAATTTCCATAATTTGGATTGACTTTTAGTGTATGGTTTTTACATATGCGAAATTGGAGATGTTGGGAGTGATCCCTTATGAGTCCTTGATTTTGTGACCTTGAATTAGTGCAATTGACTCTTTAAGAAGCTTGGTAAGTAACTTTTAGGTAGCCATTAGTGGTTTAACCCTTTGGATATATGACTTATTGCTAGAAATGATGATGACTATATTTGTTTTAAGCTTAGTGTGCATTTGAATTATAATGGTAGCTAGAGGCAGAGTAATTGGCTTCATTAAGGTAATTGGGATTAATTTCCTAATTCCATATATATGCTCATGTTAATATGATATTTGTTGCACATGTATGATTTTGAAATGCTAAATGATTGGTTGACTACATGAATTGTTGTGTGATTGGACCTAGTGAGTCAATGGTGGAGCTATGATGCAACTGCCACCCGTGCATGTGCTTCGATCGGGCACCAGGTTGTGATCAGACCCCAGGTGCACTGAGCCCTGGTTGTGCTCATTATGGAGTAGGTGCCATGGACGGACATCTTCTAGTGTTATTGGCCATTAACATGTTGTGTGTGATTGCTGGCTGGTATGGGATAGTAATAATTAGTAGCTCAACTAGTTCATTTGCAAATTGAATTGATGATTTTGGTGTTGATAATATAAAATTACATTGTATTGATTAATTTGTACATATATATGGAATTTGCCTCTTATTACTAAGAATGTATTTCTCATTTTGATTTTGAGCTAATATTTTCAAGGGCCGGACCTCTTATTGGCAAGGAGAAAATTAATGGAAGCTTACTATATGGTTTAGTAGTAGTAGGTTTGGAAACCTTGTCAGATTGTATTTGTATAATTAGACTACTAGTTTTATATAATTGCCGCATTGTATCATGAATTGCTAAGCATAGGGACTGTAATAATTTGATACATCAGATGTCAACTTAGACTATTGATATATGGAATTTCTACTGGAATTTATATTTGAATAGAAATGTGAGTAGTGTATGAACTCTTTGCTATTATTGATCTATGAACTTACTGGTTTATGGTGGCTACAGGGTTAAGGATCTATATTTGAGTTTTGAATAGGTAATGATAGATGTATTAGGTAGATTAGGTAAAAGAAAAATGCTAAATTTTCATAAGCTAAGTTAAAGTGGCCGAGAGTGTTACTAGAAGGAGAATTGGAGAGCATAGGATGAAATCTTGGAAGTTATAGGAATAGAAAGAAATTAGCCAAGGCCAAAATTGAATTAGCCATAGCCAAAAGTGATGAAGTTGTCCAGGGAAGAAAATAGAGGGTAATTCGCCATGGCGAAAAATGAAGTTAGTTGCAGCGAAATGTGAGAGGCAAGTTTGGTGGTATTCCAAAGGGTAATTCGTCGAGAAGAAAAGGGTATTTGGCTATGATGAAATGTGCAAAATTTGTGAAGATGTAAGGAGTTGAATCTAGAAGTAATTGGCCATGGCTAAGGTTCACAATTTCTTATATTAACCTAAAAAACCTTAGTTCTTTCTATGGCAAAGCTAAGAGATGGTTTAAAAACACTCGTATAGGGTTCTTGTGACTTGAAATTAATAGATAATAGATTTAGAGGCTTTACTTGGGGAATTTGATTCACTTATGTGCTTGAACGATTGTGATTAATTAGTAATAACTCTAATAGCATTAGGGTTAAAATTTTCTCCTCTTTCTCTTAAAGTAATCAATCGTGATGACTTTAAACCTTAAATTATGGTTGATATTCACGCATTTAAGTTTAATTATTGTAATTAGACATTAGGGTCGTTACATTAAATAGGTTGTTCTTGTTCAACCATATATTATATATATATATATATAGTAAATGAATTATATATGGATAGATAAATCATTTATTGCATCTACATATTATGAATATTATTTGACTAAATTACTTCTTTCTTCCTTTTTTGAGAAATATTTCTTTTTTATTATAAAAATATATACAAATTCTTTTTAACTAAAATATTTTTAAAATTAACAATTTTTCTATTAGAAATGTAGGTTATTAAAACAAATATTTTTTTAAAACTTTTATTTCACTATTATTTATCTTGCATTAAAAAGTATACATATAATTTATTTTAAATTTAAAAAATGACTATTTTTATATTAAATAAATACATATTTGTTATTTATTATATTATATGAATAATGAATATAAAAATATTTTAGTCAAAGTAAATATAATTGTTACTCATATTTTATTGCAATTGTATAATTTAAATATCTTTTAATGAAAGAGAATGTAATTTATCTATTTTAGTTTCATATATCTAGATATCTATTTTCACTATTTCATGCCTTTTAATTCTCAAATACTTATCCAATAAGTAGTTTGAGTGTTTTGATAATATCCAAAATTCTATGGTTTACTTTGAAAGTCAAAAGGTTGCGTAGATGTAGATGTATTGTTGCTTGCTACATCTCAACTGACCCTTACCTTTCCAAGTATCCCACTGGCATAAGTTTAAATTATTGAATTAAGAAATCTTTAAACTCTTTCTCTCCCAATTTTATCAACTCAATTTATATTAGGTGTATAAAACATAATTGCAAGATCTAAGTACAACTTATGTCCTTATCATTCAACATTTATTTGTTTATTGTACAACTTAGTTACATAATTCTCCATCTATTCTAACACATGTACAAAAATTATAATAAATAAGCATAAATCTACAAACAATATTAAAAAAATTCAGATGGGCATGATATTACAATTTGACATTTATTAATATTGAAGAAAATAAAATTTGAGGAAGGATATCAAATTTGACATATTAAAATAATACTTTTTTTGCAAGAAAAACTGTGGTCCCAATCTCCCAAATACCTCCATTTTAGCTGTTTGGATTTTTTAATGATTTTGATAAACAAAGTACTTCAACCAACATTGATGCAAGAGACATTGGGCACGTGAGATAATACTCAACCAAATTCAATATAAATGAAAAAGAAAGGATGAAGAATTACCTTGCAACTATTGAATAAGAGGAGGGATTTGTTATAAAGAGAGATGATTTTGATATTGATATTGCTTCAAGTAACATAGATGCAAAGACATTGGACACATGAGATGATTCTAAAATAGATATATAATAAATGAAGATGAAAGGAAAAGAAATTACCTTGAAACCACTAGAGAGAGATGATGAATGAGAAAGAGATGCTTCTTGGAAGAGAAAGAAGGGAAGGGGAAAGGTTTTTTTTCAGCCAACAAGAAAGGGAGAGGTTGAACGATGATGAAATATTAAGAAGAGGAAGCTGGAATTTTGAAACTGTTGGAAGTAACTAGCTAGGCACGATAGAATGAAACTAATGTGAGAAAATAAAAGCTAGGGTCAAATAATTTAAAAATACTTATATGAGTTAGATAACATAGATTTTCAACTATTTTTGTTTTTTATATAACAAACAATATAAAAAATACAATCATATAGGAAAATCCTATTAACAAACAATATTTAAATTTCTAGCTTATCAAAATGATGAGTTTTAAGATATAAAATTTATTTACTACAAAAAATTCAAAATTATATATTTTTTTAAAATATAAATTTTAAAGATACTTCTTGTAAAATGTGCATATCTTTAATTATTTGATTTTTGAATTTTATTTAAAGAATGCGCTTGAATTTCAAATTCAATGATACATATATCCTTGTATAAAGAATATGCTTTAAAGATACTTCTTATTAGTTTGCCTATATCTTTATTCGTTACTTATATCTTTAATTTTTTTAAAATATTAAATAGCACATGTTAAATAATATAATTCTTTAGTTTTTATTTTAAAACTTTAAATTAAATTCATAAAATAGTAGGTAGAAAAAAAGTATTGCAATTAAAATTTAAAATTTAAAATTTATTTAAATTTAAATCAATTAAAATTATTATAAATTTTATTTTTTATAGAAAATTTATATTTAGTAATAAATAAACTAAAAATTTATAAATATGAAAATTAATATTGGTTTGTATAAAAAAAATGGTGTTTTCAATCTTTATCTTTAATGAACATTAATTTGGATTTTTTTCATTATTTTTTCTATTGTTATTTAAATAATGTTATCACTAGAGTAGGCTAATTTTGTTAAATGTCCCCAAAGTGGTAATGGTAGTGGCTGTTTGAACTTTTGGAAAGTCTAGTGTTCGAGTCCTAAAGATACTAATTTAAGGAGGGCATTCCTTAACACTTTATAGCTTGAAAGGGATTAGTCTCTTGTTGAAATGGATAGGAAGAAACCCTTGGAAAATCCCATGAAAAAAAAAGAATAAGCTAATTTGTTATTTAATTTGAATTTAGCAGCTGTAACACCCCGAAATTAATTAAGGTGTTAATAATGTATTTGGACTAATTAAGAATAATTATCATGAAATAATTGGGTAAACTTTATGAATAAAAATTTATAGAGAAATAAGTTATTAATATAGGTTTAAGATTTCATTTGGGTTAAAGCTTAATTAGGGCCCAAAATTTAATTTGAATAAGCCATAGATAAGGATTTATAGAGGCTTAATAATTTTGGGTGTAAGCCCAACTCCTTATCATGAGACTTGGGCCAAAAGAGATTGCCTAGCAATGGCCTAATCTGATTAGTAAAATAGGGGCCTAAGACCCAATTTATGTGAGTTGGCCTAACGCACATTATGTAAGCCCAAATTAGATTGGCTCTTGAAATTTAGCCTGACCCAACTACAACTCTGAAGCCCAACTCATGAGATTCAACCCAACTAACACCAATCTTTGAACCTACCAGAATTTGGGCCTTAAGGTCAGCATACTTTACTTAAACTCAAAGTGTTCTGTAGCCCACCTTACCAAATAAAGGCCTAACAAGTATAAAAATCTGAACCCACAAGGAATTGGGCCATTGGGTCAGCACATTCCACTTTTAGCTCTAAATTTTCTGCAGCCCATTTAGTAAACCATGGCCTAATCACTAGAGATGAGTCCAATTGGACCTTGGGTTGATGGGTAAGCCCATTTCTCATTAAAAACCCTAAAGGGTCAGCAGCCTCCCTCCACATTCAGCAGAAAAATTGGAAGTTTAAGGAAGGCTGGGGTTCTACCAACATTGCAGCTCTATTTTTTACTTCTAAAGGATGATTTGGCCAAGGTGAGTTATACATAGCTTGACCCTCTCATTCTCCTCTTCATTTTGGCCTGATTAGTTTTTCATTTGGAGTATTTTCACCCACACCCAAAAATTGAAACTTGTTGTTTGGTGCTTCCATGGTGGATTTTTGAAGGTTGAGGCTATGGATGTTGTTAAGTGAGTATCTCCTTCCCATTTTAATGCATTTTTTGTTAGTTTGAAACCCCTATAGTAGACCTATGATATGGGCTTTGGTTTCATGTAAAATTACCCAGGAATTGGAGTGAACTATGGTAGTTTCTGGTGTGGGAAAGTTGAAACCCGAAATTAAATCCCTTGGTAATTAGATGAGTAACCTCTAGGCTATCATTAGTAGTTCAACTCTTTGGATATCTGATTTTTGATTAGAAATGACGATAATTATGCTTGTTATAGGCTTGATGTGCATTTGGATTATTATGGTAGCTAAAAAAAGAGTAATTGGCTTCATTGAGGTAACTGAGGTTAGTTTCCTAATTCCATGTATATGCTAATGTTAATCTACTATTTATTACACATACTTGATTTTGAAATATTGAATGACTAGTTGACTACTTGATTGTTATTGTAATTGGACCTTGTGAGTCCATGGTGGAGCTGTGGTGCAGTTGCCACTTGTGCATGTGCTTTGATCGAGCATTGGGTTATGATCAGACCCCAGATGCACTGAGCCCTGGTTGTGCTCATTATGGAGTAGGTGTCGTGGACGGACCTCTCTTGGTGTTATTAGCCATTAACATGTTGTGTATGATTGTTGGTATGGGATAGTAGTTATTGGTAGTTCAACTAGTTCAATTACGAATTGAATTGATGATTCTGGTATTGATGACATGAAATTGCATTGGATTGATTGACTTGTACATATATATGGAAATTTCCTTTTGTTACTGAGATTATATATCTCACCCCGTTGTGGGCTAACATTTTCAGGGACCAGACCTCTTAGTGGCAAGGAGAAAATTAATGGAAGCTTATTAAATGGTTTGGTAGCACATAGGTTTAGGAGCCTTGTCAAATTGTATTGTAACTAGATTGGTAGTTTTGTATCATTGCTGCATTGCATCATGAGTTGCCAAGTATAGGGACTGTATATGTAATTTAATTATCATGGGATTGAACATTATGATTGTAATTGGCTAACAATGGATAAGTGATTTGATCTTGTATGAACATTAAGCATTGACCCCATGTACCTTGGGACCAAAATACATTTGCTGTCATTAATCTATGAAACCTCTAATGGAATGCATATGAGATGCTAATTGTTGATAGTATATGAATCCTTACTGTTACTAACCCATGAAAAGGTTAACATGTGGTGGTTGGGTGAGTGGGAATTAGTACTCGAGTGTTGAGTTAGTAATGGTAGAATAGCTGGGTAAATAAAGTAGATAAGTACCATTAGAGCCATATAATATGAGGGTAAGTGGTCCTAGGGTGTCCCTAAGAAGAGAATTGGAGTGTAGGGGACGAAATGTAGGAGATATAACTACAAGAGGGAGTCACGCCACGGCTAGGAAGGCCTCGCCGTGGCCTGAAGAGTGACAGTGGCGAGGGACGCCGCGGCGCAGAGTGAAAAAAATGCCCAAGAAGGTGACAGAATGAAACCTCGCCATAGCGTAATAAGTCTTGCCACGGCACGATCGAGAAAATTGGTTAAGGAGAGTACAATAGCAAAACTCGCCGCGGTGCCACATAGGTTGGCTGCAGCACAGGTCCAACTCACCACTACAAAATTTGAGCAAGTTACCCAATGATTCCCGAGAGCAACTTAGCTGCAGCGCAAAAGGTCTGGGCCGCGGCACAAAGTTTAAAACTTAGTTTTTGAGCTCCAAGACCTAACTTAGCTGCGACGGGAAGGTTCTAGGTCGCGACGTAGGTTCCCAAACTCCCACCTTTAACCTAGAAACCCTAATTTCTTAAATGCTAATGTTAAGGAATGATATAGGAACACTTGTGGGAGGTTTTTGTATGTTGAAATCAATGGATAGATGAATCACAAACCCCTAATAACAGTACAAACCCTTTTATACATGTGCCCATTTATGGTTGTTTAGTTGATGACCCTAACAACATGAAGGATCAAATTTCCCTATATGTGATTAAAGTAATTAACTGTAACGACTCCAAACCTTGATAATTAATTATTAATAATGTATTTAACTATAATTACCAGGATTAGAAGTTAGGGTTGTCACAACAGCCATTATAGAAACCACCACTAAAAATCGCTACTAAAGTAGACCTTAATAGCACTTTTATGCTAAACGCTGTTAAATACATGAATTTAATGACAATTGTAAAACATGCTGTTAAATTCATCTTTTACAACGATTTTTTCAATCGTCACTAAAAAATTGCTGCTAAAACCCATAATTCTTGTAGTGTCTTTTGCTCTAGGAGACATCCACAAATTTCACCCTTTTTAGAAACTAAACCTGCCATGAGAAAGAGCATGAAAAGTAGAAAAAGTTTTATAATTGAATTATAGCAAAATTTAGCATGATTCCTTACTTATTTTGGCTTGCTTTTCTTTTCCCCTCCTCCTTTCTTAATGCCACCATTGATATGTCTTTGGAGCTACCTAAGTTGGTTATAGGAGGAACAAAAGATTAGGTATGACACTTATATAAAATATTTTGGGTTTATGGCATTTAAAAAAAAAAAATATTTCATCCCTACAATTTAATTCCTTTGTCTAAACTTATTTTTTCAGTCTTTTTAGAAACTGATTGCTTTATAACAAATTTTAGATTGTCTTTTTCATTAAAAATATCTACTTAGAGGTTATAGAAATATAAAATAATCCAAAAAAGTCTAGTCTAAAATATTACTATTGGGAACCCTAACTTGTACACCATCAGGAATTTAACCAAATCAACCTCATCTAGTTAATCTACTAACTTTATTTTATAATATTGTAGTGAGGAATATATGTTTCTTATATTAATTCTTATGTTATTTAAATATATGATTTTCTAACTTTGCAATTAAACTAGCCCTTTTTTCTCTGTTTTACTCTTTCTCACTTTTAGCCATTTTTCTTTCATTTTAATTATGTCTCTAATTACTCTTTATCATCTCTCTCTTTTTCTCTTTTAATATCTAAGAATTTACATAAATCTATTGTTATTATAGCTACAACTCTAAAAGGTGCATAGGGCACATGGGAAGGCCATTTTGGGAGATTTTTGTTCTTAAAAGTCCCTATAATTATGATCTATAAGGTGGTATATGGTTTAGGTATGTTTGGACAAGTTTTAGTGCTATTCAATCACGTGATAGACACTTAGAAAACTTTTTAGATTGACTTAAAGATAAAAATCATTTTGTGTCGGTCTTAGGGTTGATCAATATACTCCCAAATGATGTTTAGTAAACATCAATCAATAAGGACCTTAGGGAGAAATTTGGATAAGCAAATCAAAACATGAATTTGTTTTTGAATTAGGATGCATCAAAATAACTTCGTAAGGAACATTGTGTTATCATAAATGTTAATGAGCCATTATGATTTCTCATTTTTTTAATATATGAGAAATACAAGAGTGCTTTATACATAGTGAACACAAATAAAGTATTCATTATAAGAAATTAATCAAGCATGTAAAGCATATTTTCTGAAATATGCAATAGTGACTCTTGTAATTGGAAATATGCTTGTGATAGCTAAATACAATTGAAAATGGGCTTGTGGTAGCCAAAGAGAAGATATTTTTAGAAGATATTTTTAGAAGATATAACTCTTTAGAGTAAAGTCTATAATGTGTGTTTGATACTAATTTTATAACACCTTAAATAACAATAAGTTAAACTAAACATTTAATTAACTAATTCTAGAAAGAATATTATAGAAGCATGGAAATTGGTCCTTAAATGTTTAAAATGCAAATTTCATCTTTTGAAATGAACTTACTTCACCTATGCTCAGTATTCATCCTTGAGTTTTATTCTAGTAAACCTAAATTCATTATTTAAAAATTTATAAAAATACTAGCCAACTACAAAAGCTTCCTAGTACTACTTCATAATGAGTCTCTTTATCTTTATCCCAAGATACATATAGATGCTAGCTAGTTAGAAAAATTCTTAAGGTAACTCTTATTAGTCTTGCCTTCTTTTATTTTTATTCTAGGTTACCCACTAGATTAGTTGAAGGAATCCATATCAAATTTGCATTAAATCTTTTAAATTGAATCTCTTGATATTAGGTATGCCTAAGATAAATTTCACTTCCTTAAAGTTGTGTTAGCTCCATAGAACTTCCCTAATAGAGGAATCTATTTAACTAAGTTTACTTCCATTAAACTCCTATAAATCATCTAAAAGGGAATACCTAACACTACCATTATACTCCCTAGGATGCCCTAAATAGTTTTATTCATGTAACTTAAATGACTAAAACTCCATCGAGAAAGGAATGAGTATAGCCCGTGGCCTTCATAAAATTTCACACATGCAAGGAAATATTTAACCTTTTAGGAAAGCTTTAAAAGCTTCTCAAACTATCAAGACACAAATCCTAGCATTCAAGGTGTAATGTCCTACGTTGGATAGGAGGATCCTAGGATAGGTCTATATAAGTAGGAGTAGTACTCTCTCTCTCAGTGATACATTTTGGGTTGTGACCCATTGAGATGACCCTAAGAACAAAAACCCACAAGGCCAATGTGCCAAGTGCCGTAACGGGGACAATATCACTGAGGACTCTTTATGGAAGAGTGATATAAGAGTCGACCTAGTCTCATGTGCAACTCAAGGATGAGTTGGCCCCAAAGGGGGGTGAAATATAATGTCCCACATTAGATAAAAGGATCTTGAGCTAGGTTCATATAAGTGGATGTAATACTTTCCCTCTCGACGATGTGTTTTGGGTTGTGACTGATTTAGGTGACCTTGAGAATAAAACCCCACTAGGCCAATGTGCTGGCTGTCGTAATAGGGATAATATTGCGAAAGGCTCTATGTGAAAGGGTGGTATCAGAGCTGACCTAGTCGTATGTACAACTTGAGGATTAGTTGGCCCCAAAGGAAGGTGAAATGTAATGTCCCACATCGAATAAGAGGATCCTAGATTAGGTCCATATAAGTGGGAGTAGTATTCTCCCTCTTGGTAATGCATTTTGGGTTATGATCGATTGAGGTGACCCTAAGAACAAAACCCTTCCAGGCTAATGTGTCAGGTGCTATAATGGGGACAATATCGCTAAGGACTTTGTATGTAAGGGTTTTGGGTTATGACTAATTAAGGTGACCCTAAGAGTAAAACCACATTAGGGCAATGTATTGGGTGCAGTAATAGGGACAATATCACTGAGGGCTTCGTATGGAATATAGAGCTCTTAATGATATTATCCTCGTTATGGCATCTAGTACATTAGCCTGGTAGGGTTTTGTTCTCAGGGTCAAAATGCGTCACTGAGAGAAAGAGTACTACTCCCACTTATACAGACCTATCTGAGGATCCTTTTATTTCATGTGAGACATTACATTCCACCCTCTTTTATAGCCAACTCGTCCTTGAGTTACATATGCGGCTAGGTCGGCTCTGATAACACCCTTCTATATAGAGGCCTCAGTGATATTATTCTTGTTATGGCACCCAACACATTGGCCTGGTAAGGTTTTGTTCTCAGGGTTACCTCAATGGGTCACAACCCAAAATACGTCTTTGAAAGGGAGAGTACTACTCCCACTTATATGAACCTAGCTTAGAATCCTCCTATATGATGTGGGACATTACATTCCACTCCCCTTTAGGGCCAACTCATCATCAAATTGCACATGCAGTTAGGTCAGCTCTGATACCACCTTCCATACAGGGCCCTTAACGATATTGTCTCCATTATAGCACCCAGCACATTGGCTTAGTAGAGTTTTGTTTTTAGGGTCACCTCAATCAGTCATAACCCAAAACGTATCACCGAGAGGGAGAGTACTACTCCTACTTATATGGCCCTAGTCCAAGATCCTCCTATCCGATGTGGGATATTACATTCCACCTTTCTTTAAGGCTAAATCATCCTCAAGTTACACATGTGGCTAGGTCGACTCTGATACTACCCTTCCATACAGAGCCTTCAATGATATTGTTCCTATTATAGCACTCGACACATTGCCCTAGTAGGGTTTTGTTCTCAGGGTCATCTCAATCATTCACAACCCAAAATGCATTACCAAGAGGGAGAGTACTACTTCCACTTATATGGACCTAGCCCAGGATCCTCCTATCCGATGTGGGACATTACATTCCACCCCATTTTGGGGCCAACTCATCATTGAGTTGTGCATGCGGCTAGGTCGGCTCTGATACTACCTTTCATATAGAGCCCTCAGCAATATTATCTCCTTTACGACATCTAGCATATTGGCCTAGTGGGTTTGGTTCTCAGAGTCACCTCAATGGGTCACAACCCAAAACATGTCGCTGAGAGAAAGAGTACTACTCCCATTTATATGGACCTAACCTAGGATCTTCCTATTCGATGTGAGACATTACATTCCATCCTCTTTTGGGGCTAACTCATCCTCGAGTTGTACATGTGGCTAGGTCAGCTCTGATACCACCTTCCATATAGAGCCCTCAGTGATATTGTCCCCGTTACAGCACTTAACGCATTGGCCTGGTGGGGTTTTGTTCTTAGAGTCATCTCAATTGATCACAACCCAAAATGTGTCTTCATGAGGGAGAGTACTACTCCTACTTATATAGACATAACCTATGATTCTCCTATCTGATGTAGGACATTACATAAGGCTCAGTAAGCGAATAAAGAAAAGGTGAATAATTTGAATTAAAATTCCCTTAAGCTTATGGGCCACAATATGCAATTTACTTTTCCATCCTCTTTACTTGCTAATGATAGAAAAATGCTTCATTTATGGACTTAACACTACCATTTCTTCATGAATTCAATTTAAAACTTTTAGCTACTTTTTTAAATATATAGGTTCACCATTATAACTCCTAGGCAACCTTAAAATCTAGCCAACATAGCCCTTAAACTCCATGATAGCCATGATAATACTGACAATAAAATAACAAAAAAATTTACACTTTAAAACCTCATAATTGGACCTTAACATAACTATTTTTTCTTGGTTTCAAGATAAACCTTTTTCCCACCTTCTTAAATACCTAGATTCATCATTAGAGCATATAAGCTACTCCAAAACTTGGCTAAAATAGCACCTACTAGCTAAGAGAATAGTGAAAGCAAAATGGTAATAAAAATAGTGTTTCAAGTGAGGAAGTTGTAACCTAAAAGTCCATTTTATAAGTCCACAAGCTCCTAAACCTCTTTTAACAAGTCTTAAATACCTATTTAAATGTGGTTTAACCTATAGCTCCTTAAATTATAAAGAATATCAAATTTAGAGCATAGCACAATCCATATGCAACATTAGAAAACCATGATAGCAAAGTGACAACACAAATAGCTCTTAAATCATTATTTGACAAGCCTAAACTTTACTAAAGCATCCCAAATTCTCTAAGTTTCACTCTTGTAATTTTATAATACTTTAAGAAAAATGTTTAGGCCATTTAAAAATCATTACAACCCTTTAAAGCCAAAAACCATGCTTATGAAAATACACAAAGCTCAAAACCAGTAAAATTAGGATTTTGAACTAACAAGTGGTATGTCTAAAATGCATTCTACCATTCTATATGCTTCCAAGCCACTTGGAGCAACTTTCAAATGCCTAAAGAAATATATCCAAGCACAAAAATTAAAATTAAAAAAAATGTAGAACAAAATATGACTATCTCAAACCTCATTCTACACTCAAACATATAGGACAAAAAATTTTAGTCTTCTTACCATTTGGGTTCCACATACTTAAAATTCATAATTTGAGTCCAATTGACTATAAACCACCTCCAATAATCCTAAAACACTAAAATAAAATTGTCAAGCCATTAAGGCTCAATTCAAGAACTAATGATAAAAAGTTACCATGCCACTCCATGCATATTGTAACACCCCGAAATTAATTAAGGTGTTAATCATGGATTAAGATTAATTAAGGATAATTAATAAAAGATAATTGGACAAGTTAGTGAATAGGTATTTTGGATAGATAAATTATTTATATGGGTTTGAGAGTTAATTGGAATAGAAACTTCATTAGGGCCCAAATTAATGAATCATGATGAGAGGTTGATGGAGGCCCAATGCATTAGAGGTAGACCCAAACTAATTTAATGAGATAGAGGCCCAAGATTTATCTTGTATAGGCCCAATTAAGTGGCCCAATTACCCTTGTGCAGACCCAAGCCCTTGAGCCCTTCAAATTAGGCCCAAAACCCATTAAACTTTAGCAACCCAATGTGTGAAAACTGGCCCAACAGAATTATGCAGCCCAACAATTAAAAACTGGCCCAACAAGGAAAATCTGAAACCCAATTGGATTTGGACTTGGAGCAACCTATGACCCAACCCCTTGACCCAACTTAAACCCACCTAAAACCCTAATGCTTCAGCCACCTTTCCCTTCATTTGCTGAAACACAAAAATAGAAGAGAAATTCAGAGGTGAGGAGAGGAGGCTAGGGCTCTTGACTTAATTCCATCTTTTCTCACATTTGGAGCAAGATTTGGCCAAGGTAATAGTTATACAACTTAATCCCCTCATCTTCCTCTTTAATTTGGTCCGATTAGTTTTTCATTTGGAGAGATTTCATTATACCCAAAATCTGAAAAGTGAGTGGTTGGGGGTTTCCTTGGTGAAATTCGTAGGTTGAGGTTAGGGTTGGTATTTGGTGACTTTAAACCCCCTATTTTGATGCTTTCTTTGTTGGTTTGAGACCCCCATAGCTTATTTATATTATGGGTATTAATTTGGTACGAATTTGCTTAGGATTTTGGGTGAAACATTGAGAATTCTGGTGGGAGATACTTGAATCCGAATTTGGGATTTGTGGTGGCTGTTGCAATTATCTGCAAGTGAGGTAACCGGGGTTTACATTAATTCCATGCATGTATCTAATTTAATTTCATATTTGCTATATACAAATGATTTGAAATGTTGAATGAATTGGTTGGCTATCTGTTGTATTATGATTGGACCTTGTGAGTCCATGGTGGAGCTGTGGTGCGGTTACCACCCGTGCATGTGCCACGATCAGGCACCGGGTTATGATCAAACCCCAGATGCACTGAGCCCTGGTTGTGCTCAATGAGGAGTAGGTGCCATGGACGGGCCTCTCCCAGTGTTAATGGCCTTTAACATGTGATAATATGATTGCTAGTATGGGATAGTAATCATGATAGCCTAATTGTTTCATTTGCTGAAATGGCTGATATGATTCTGGTATGGATTTTGATTCATGCATATATGTTGATTAAACTGGACTATATGATGGAATTATTTTGGTTACTGAGATTTATATCTCACCCCGTGTTATGGGATCAATATTTCAGGTGAAGGTTCCTCGGGTAAGGATAAGGGAAAGCAAGTGGATGAAAATCCATAAGCTTCAACCTATGGGGAGATGGCTACACTTGGGCTGACTTAGCTAGTATAGATGCTAATTTTGTATTCCTTAATGTATAGCATCATCATGTATCTGCATTGCCAAGTGTAGGCTTGAACATTTAATTTATTGAGAATGTATGTACTAAAGGGTTAGACCCCCTCTTGACTTAGTATTTGATGTATGGATTCATATGATCTGCTGTAAACTTTGTTGACCTATAATATGGTTGTCAATGGAAATGTAATTTTTGAGATATTAGTATGAACCCCCATTGTATGGAACCCCTATGGATTGCTGGTAATTCATGTATATTCTGTTGTTGCTATTTTATAAACTTGCTAATAGAGGGTGATTAGAGAACGGAAATGGGCATATAAGTTTTGAATTGGTAATGGAAGAATAGCTAAGTAAATAAGGTAGATAAATGCCATTAGAGCTATATAAAATGAGTGGAAGTGACCTTAGAGTGTCCCTAAGAAGAGAAATGGAGTGTAAGGGGCGAAATATAGTGAAACTAGTGACAGAAGGGAATCACGCCGCGGCCAGGAAGGCTTCACCGCGGCCTAGGAAGTGACAGTGGCGAGGGACGCCGCGGCTTGAGAAATCTCGCCGCGGCGCGGAGTGAAAATAATCGCCCAGGAGGTGACAGGACGTAACCTCGCCGCGGCGCAAGAAGTCTCGCCGCGGTGCGACTCGAGAAATTAATTAGGGAGGTTACAGTAGCAAAACTCACCGCGGCGCCACATAGGTGGGCCGCGGCGCAGGTCCAACTCGCCGCGGCGATAAGTCAGGAAAATTCCCGAGAGTAACTTGGCCACGGCGCAAGTCTAAAAACTCAGTTTTCAAGCTCCAGAACCTAGCTTAGCCGCGGCGGAAAAGTTCCAAGTCGCGGCGCAGGTCCCCAAACTCCTATATTTGATCTAGAAACCTTAATTTCAGTAAGGCTAATGTTAGGGAATAGTATGAGTACATTGGTGGGATGTTTTTGTGGGTTGAAATTGATTAATGGATGAATCCTAAACCTTTAATGATGGTACAACCCCTTTCATGCATGTTCCTGTTATGGTTGTTAGTTGATGATCTTAGTAGTATCAATGTTTAAATTTCCCCTATATTTCCCTAATGTAATTAATTGCAATGACTCCAAACCTTGATCATTATTTATTAATCGTGTATTCAGCTATAATCACTGATATTAGAATCTAGGGTCATCACACATATAGCATAAAAATATTTAACATCAGCATAATCCCTTTTTCTTTGTCACCTTTAACATACTAAATTCATACTCTACACATACAGGGAAGCCCACATGTCGTTAATACCATTTAATTAAATATAACAGAAGGCATGTACTATGTACAATTTCCAAAAATATCATTAACATTCCTATTTTGGCATTCATGCTCATTTACAAGTAAATCTTACACTTGGGAATGCATGATGCAATATGGTATGCTTTACACAATATTAGACAATTTCATAAGATGTATAATATTTAGTATTTCAGTACTAGACTGAATAAAATAGTTGATATTTTTATATTGAGTTAGACCCTTAGATTAGAAAAAACTAAATAAGAAAAAGGAGTAGAAGCCCAATTAAAAAAGAGAAATGGCTAAAAAAATAGAGTTTCAAGCCCTAAAGAGGCAACAGTAATGGATCCCATAGTACATCAGGGATAAATTCTGAAAAATTAATATTTTAATAAGATAATAAGAGAGTAAGATATTTTTCATCTCAATATGGCTAAATAAGGTTAGCAAAGTAATTGAAGTGGATAAAATTGGTCAAAATCTGATGGCACACAAAATGAGAAAACTAGTGGTAAAATTGTAATTAAATTATTTTAAGTTATTCTGAGCCACTGTGGACCCAGAGAATGATTATATAAGTATAAATGATCTTAAAATATCCTATGCCTTAGAACTATCTGGAAATATTGAGTTTTTAGGCTAGAATCAGAGTAAAATGAATGTAGTGGCAAAATCATGATTTTGACCAAAATGGTATAGAAAACTAGAGTTTTGTTTTAAATGAAAAACAAATAGAGATAAAAATAATTCTTATTAGCCTAAGGTAAAAAATATGTAGAGTTTAACCAAAGGGCCTTAGTTTGGCTAAGGTCTCCAAATTGTACAAGAACAGGTAGACAATGGTAGTATTGTAATTTAAGCTATTTTAGATTGTTTTAAGCCACTATAACCTATGAAATTATATTTTTAATAAAGAAAATAGTTTAAAATTGAGTATGAAGTAGTTAATTTATGAAAAGACTAGGAAATGGGTTCAAATGAAGGAATTAAAATGTAGAGACGAAGTGGTTATTTTAAAATGTAGAGACGAAGTGCTCATTGGGGAGTTGTTACTATGGATGACCCTCTCTTGGTGTTATTGGCCTTTAACATCTATGTGACTACTAGTATGGGATAGTTATTACCGGTAGCTCAACTATTGCATTTTATTGATATTATGATGTTTCTAATGCTTATATGATTTAATGCATATATGTTGATTAATTTGAAATATATGAATGGAATTTACCTCTGGTTACTGAGATTTGTGTCTCACTCTGTTTCATGGGCTAACTATTTTATGTGAAGATTCTCCGGGTAAGGATAAAGGAAAGTATGTGGATGAACATCCATGAGCTAAGATCCAGTAAGGAGGGATGTTGCACTTGGGTTGTTCTATTTTAGGATAGATGCTAAATTTTGGTTATTCTTTTGTATAATATCATCATGTAATCATTTGCTAAGTGTAAGTATTTTGTGTTTTGGTAGACAATGATGTAACTAATAAGGGGCTAGACCCTATACAAGTTTGGAATTTGATTTATGTGCTCATTTATATCTGATATGGAATCTTGTTGATCCTAAGTTGTGATTTATTATTTGAGAATGTAATCATGTGTTATCCTAAAAATTGACTTAGACTAGAATGTATGGAACCTTTATTGGAAATTATATTAGAATAATAATGTTAGTAGTTTATGAATTCTTTTGCTATTAATGCTTCATGAAATCTTTGATGTATAATAGTAGATGGATAGGAATCAACACCTAGGATTTGATATGGCAATGAGAGACATGCTGAGTAAATTAAGTAGTTGAATGCTATAAGAGCCTTACAAATTAAGGTAGAGTAGCCCTAGAGTGTTGTTAGAAGGAGAGCTAGAGTGTATAGGATGAAATTTGAGAGATATATGTGCAGAAGAGAGTTAAGCCGTAGCCAAGACTTGGTCAAAGGTAAGGAGCTCTGTGGCACGAGATGTCTTGCCGTGAAGTAAGGGAAGCTCGTTGCGGTGAGTGTCGGGAGGTAAGCTTAGAAAGCTCCAGGAGGCTTTCCCGTTGCAGTGCCATATAGGTTCACCGCAGCGAGAATTATGAAAGTGTGAATAGCGGGTTCCCAAGAGCACTTTCATTGCGGCGTGGAGAACCTGAGTCGCGGCACAAAGTGCAAAATTTCAGTTTTGAGTTCTAGTAGCCACTTATGCTGCATGCATTGGTGTACCAAGTCACGACTGGAGTTTCCAAACTTAGTTTTTAGGCTCCAGTAACCAACTTAGCTGCGGCAGGGAAGGTCCAAGTCGTGGTAAAGGTTCCCAAACTCTTATTTATGACTTAGAAACCTTGAGATTTACTATGATAATACTATGTAATGATTTGGGAACATTCATAAGGGGTTTTTTGAGTTGAAATCAATAGTAAGATGAATCAAAGGCCTTAATTGATAATTATGATCACTTGTGGATTCAATTAGTTGTAGTTACTTAGCTAATAACCTTAATAGTATCAAGGTTCAAATTTTCCCACTTTCTCCTATTTTTGTTAATTATAATGACTTTAGACCTTAATTTACAATCATTAACCACATAATTAAGCTTAATCATAGTAATTAAGAATTAGGGTTGTTACAAATAGGACACACTCGAAAGGTCCATGATGAAACACACTCACCAGTCAAACTTAATCATGGCATCATATAACATAATCATGCATATACAAGCTATAAACCTAGTTCTACAACAAATATAATAGGAACTAAACCTCAGTTACCTCAAATGATGTCTATAACTCTTGAACTAGCTATCAACATTTTCTAAAGGCAATATAAGCATAAAACAACCATAAACAATAAGTATATATCCATCAATACATAGGGCATCGTAATCCTATCAACCAATTATGCCATAAATCATATAGTCTTAACTTACCCAAGCTCTTTAGAGTTCAAAAGCATTGATTTAAGCTCATTTGACTAAGCTAGCACAATAAGTCACCTATTTACCTTGAATTTTTACATATACACAACCATGCATAAAAATTAGCCTTAGAGATAGAATTTGAGCAACATAACATCACAAGTAAGAGGGAGAAAATTACCCATCACTTGCTTAAGCTCTAAATGCTTGCTCCAACCACCAAGAATCCAAGATTCTATAATATGTCTCTTAAATTCGAATATACTAGTGAAACCACCAAAAATTTACCTTAAAGATAAACTTTATGAATAAAAAAGCCAAGAATGGAGGGGAAACACATACCCAAGGATGACCTAAGCTTTTTCTTTCTTTTCCACACCAAAAATATCCCATAAAACCCAAATCCACAAATTTGCAATTCCATAAGTGATCACCATGTCACAAGATATTTAGTTCAAATTGTAGATGAGGAAAAGTAGAATAAGTTTCCCTTCACTTACTTGAGCCAAATCTCGTGTTTTACTTGCATATTGGAGCTATAAAGCCTAGAACCTAACACTTTTTCTCCTTATGCATTTTTCTCCTATTGTGCGCTTGTTTCAGCATGCTAAAAGAATGGATGAGAGAAATGAAAAGGCTGAGGGTTATTTAAGGTTGGTGGGTCATTTTTTCAGCTAGGAAATTGGTGGACTTAGTTGTTATATCAAATCTAGGCCATGGATATTAGGTCTTAGGTCCAAAATCTAGGAAATAGGGAGCCTTAGGTTAAAATTTAATTCCTAACTAAATTAAATTAAAATTTTAAGAGTAATTAACAACTAAATAAATTTTCTTACGGTAATTTATTAAAATTTCCAAATTATCAATTAAACTCCTAAAATATTTAATTTCCTCTATAATTCCTTAAAAAATTTTTTCTCTATATAAATTTATAAAATCCTATTTTCTTTATTATTTCACAACAAAACCTTATCTTCTCCTTTTAATTAATTAAATCCTTATTTAAATTGATTTTCTACATAATCTCAATTAAATAATTACTAGATAATACAAATGCAATTTACAAGTGTGTTGTATTAAATAAATAAAAAGGGGATAAATACCCTATCAAGTGGGAGTTTTTGGATTGATATACTTGGGCTCATCTAAGAACTAAGTTTAGTAAATTAATAGGGATATTTGAGAAATACTCTATCAAGTGGGAGCTTTTAGATTGGTAACTTAAGGCTCATATAGAAACTATAGCTTCAATAGTATTTGCAAATAAATTCACTAAGAAGACAACAACATTCTTAGTATTCATGTGATGGAGTTAAACCAATTGTATACTTCTGATCATGAATATGATAATGCCATTACTAGTATAATAAAAGTTTATAGCAAATATATATGTAGCATTATATATATGCAGTCAATTTGTGCTATGTCCATGTAGGAATTAAATAATAATTATGGCAGTTAAAACATCATTATCTATCTTGATAAGAGTGACAAGCTAGAGGGTGTTAATTATGAAAATTTGACATCATAAGATTCTTATATCCTAGAAAAGAGCAAGATACTAAGAAAGCATTGAAAAATATCGTATAAGAGTTAAACATAGAAATGCATCTTAACAAAGGAGAGATCTAGAAAATTTTCAATTGAAAAGAAAAGAACAATATTGCTAGCATATTAGTCTTAGTTTACCAAATTGAAAAGATTAATGGTCAAGGAATTGAAGTTAGTTGGTTATATCCTTACTGATAAGTGGTAAGTTTAGTCCATCATAAGATCTCTACCTATAAGTTAGGAATATATAAGAGTGAAACTAACCCACAAAAGAATATCATAATTCTTTTTATGATATTGCTGGTCATATAGAACTTGGGGATGAGTGCCTAAAAGCTGCTAGATCCCTGGAAATACTTATATGACTAAGACTATTGTGACTTCAAAGTCAATGTATAAAAAGGATAACACTTTCATATTAAAAGAAGATTTGGCTAACATATCAAGAAGGCCATGCAATAAATTAAGAAAAGAGGAAAACATGGTGAAAAAAAGTTTGACATAGTAAAGGTCAAGTATTATAGTTATCAAAGAGTGGGTCACTTTACTCATGATTGCATTGAGAAAAATAAGTTAAAGGCTACAAACCATGTAACTAAGGATCAAGAATCCTTTAGAAAACATTGTCAGGTACTTTTAGAGGTAGATAACTTTATGTAGAAAGGAATGTAAGAATTGAAGTAAAAAGATGATTGGAACATGTAAAATTGTTTTTGCATATAAAACAAACCCTCATCCTACATATTATTTTCTACTTTTCAAAGATCTGACATTTCTTTATTTGATATGAGATTTTAGGGTTAATTTTTCATAACAACTTTGTTGGCATAAGATAACGAATAAGGAATACAATTTTAGTTTCCGCTAAGATGGTGTTATTATGCTAAGCACAAGTATAGAGGTGAATGCTTTACTCAATATTCTCCTTTAACTCAAGTTTGGGTATCAATGATTGATACACTAGGCTAGATCTTATAGGCAAATAGAGAATGAGTAGATTAGTAAAACAAGAAATGCTGCTATAAGAATGTTGTGGGTAAGACAAATTAGAAAATTATTTGGAAAATGAACTAGAGCTTAAAATACATTGCAATGAATTCATTTTGACATATGTGGTTCAAAGAGAATGAAGGCAACATAATTATTCATAATATGGTGAAGTCCATTTAATCTACTATAAGTTAGAAGCACTTGAATATTTTAGACATTATTAAACATGGTCAAGAATCAAATGGACAAAGAAATTAAAATTCTGAGTTGTGATTGAGGATATAAATATTTGTCAAATTAATTTAGTGAGCATTGTAAGAGAAAGGAGTTATTAGAAAATTGATAATTCTTTAACACTCTATAGTAAATGGAAATTGTAAAGACCCCAACTTCTAAATATCGTAATCAAGGTTAAATATGTGATTAATAATCATAAATCATGGTTGAAAGTCATTACAACTAATTACATTCAGAAAATGTAGGGAAATTTGAACCTTGATATTATTAGGACCATTGACTAAACAACCACAATTATTCGAATGTGTATGTAAAATTAATTATCAATAAGGAGCCTTTGATTCCTCCTTCCATAAATTCCAACTCACAAAAACCTCCTACAAGTGTTTCTAAATCATTTCTTAGCATTGCCATAAGAAAAACTAAGGTTTTTAGGTGAACATGAGAAATTGAGCACCTTCACAAATTTTGCACATTTCATCGTAGCTAATTCCCCCTTTTGCCATGGCGAATTTCCTTCTGGAACATAACTAGACTTGCCTCACACATCTCGCCCGACTAACTTCCCTTTTCGTCGCGGCTAATTACTTTCTGTTTCCTTCCCTAGGCAATGTCGACACATTTGGCCACGGCTAATTCTATTTTGGCCACGGCCAATTCCCCTCTATTCTTGTAACTCTCAAATTCCTTCCCATGCATTCTAATTCTCCCCTTAGGAACACTCTAGGACCACTCTCCCTTAATTTGTGAAACTCTAATGGCATTTATCTACTTGATTTACGTAGCTAATCTATCATTATCTACTTTAAAATTTAAGGATTGATTTTTACTCACAAAATTATCATACATAAGTGAATTCCATACTTTAGTGACAGCAAAAGTGTTTCAACCACAAGGAGTGTAGGGCCAATGCTTAATGTTCATACAAGATCAAGTCACTCATCCATTATTAGCCAATTACAACTATAATGTTCAATTCCATGATAATTATATTACATGTATAGTCCTTATACTAGGCAATTCATGATGCAATGTGGCAATTATATAAAACTAGTAATCTAATTACACAATACAATCTAACAAGGTTTCCAAACCTATGTACTACCAACCCATAATAAGCTTTCATTAATTTCTCCTTGCCACTAAGAGGTTTGGTCCTTGAAAATGTTAGCCCACAATCAGGGTAAGATATACAATCTCAGTAACAAGAGGCAAATTATATATATATACAGATTAATCAATACAATGCAATTTCGTATCATCAATACCAGAATCATCAATTCAATTTGCAAATGAATTAGTTGAGCTACCAATGACTACTTTCCCATACCAGCAATTACACACAACATGTTAATGGCCAATAACATTAGGAGAGGTTTGTAATATTTGGTTCTCTGAAAATGAGAGAAAACATGAGAAATGTAACGTACGATTTCTCCGTAAATGAATGAAATTCATTGGATAAAAAAACAATTCCCTTGAAATGACTTAGTTAAGGTCCCAAAAAATTTGGAAAGCATTCTAGACTCCTAAAAGTAAAAATCTCAAGCTCAGATGAAAAGAAAAATAAAGGTAAAATGAAGAAACAAAATTGAACGAAATGTTGACAAAACTTAAGGGCATTTTCGTTATTTTGAACAAATTTTGGAATCTTCATAGGAAGGCTTTTTAAATGAAAATTTTGAGTTCTTTGGAGTTTTCAAAGGCCCTAAAAACCATGGGAAGCCTCGGGATTGTTAAAACCCTTATAGTGGATGTTTTCCAATGTCAGTTTGTCCGAACTTTGATTGATTTGTTTGGGAAGGTTTTAGCTCTGATTTGAGTGATTCCAAAGGTATTTTACTAAATTGGGAATCTAAATTTTATAATGGAAAATATGGTTCTTGCAAAGGAGCTAAAACAAATTAGAAATGAAAATGCCAAGAATGAAGGGAAAAATGAGAATTTTTGAAATGTCTTTCTTCCTCCTACCTATATATAAGTGGCACCCCACCTCTTCATTTATTTAGCCCATTATGTTTCTGCCCTAAACCAGAGAAAAACCCTAAGGAAAGAGGTGCATAAGAGGAAGAGGAAGAGGAGGAGAAATCAAAGGCAAAAGGTATGGATTTTTAGTTGTTTTTCATGTTCTTTCCTTAGCAAACCTCTTCTCTTCCATTTC
The DNA here is from genome assembly GCA_032878935.1 of Erythrophleum fordii. NCBI lineage: Eukaryota > Viridiplantae > Streptophyta > Magnoliopsida > Fabales > Fabaceae > Erythrophleum > Erythrophleum fordii. The sequence goes on along the minus strand of JAVQMF010000054.1, from coordinate 19,542,076 downwards.
CCTTTCTTTCCTATGGCTTTATTGAAATATATGGATTTTTTTTAAGGGGAGAACAAAGGAAAAAATTCTATTTTGAAGAGAGGAGGCCAAAGAAGGGAATATTTAAGCAAAAAAATAAGGAAAAATAAGGTAATTTCTCCTTTCGTGATAGTTATTCCTTGCTCCTCTTTTCTCCTTGGTTCGCCCCATTCAAGAAGCTATGAGAGGAATTGGATTTTGGGAAGAACCAAGTAAATCTTAGGAAAAAGAGTGTGGAGAGTAAGAATATGCAAAAGAAATTAACAAATAACTATGGAAATTCAAGATAGCAAATCTAGGGTTTTAAGTGTTCCTTACAAAATCTAATTTTATACAATGATTCCTAGACCTAAATAAGTGCTTAAATGAACTCCTAAGATCCCTAGAAGTCTCCCTATATGCTTCTTCCACTAAGAAAACAAAGACAACTCTAAGGGTAATAAAAACAAGCATAATCTCAGCCTAGATGAGTTAGGGTGCCTAAGGAGAGTTTTAAATTTTTCCAAGCCCATTTTTGAGTCATATATGATAAATGAAAATGAGATGAAGCCTTAAAAAAAATTTAGGAAGCCTAGAGAATGAATTGGTGGCTTATGTTTCATAATATGACCTAAAAAAGCAACATGTATTAGGCTATTTGTTTTAGAATCATATATGAAAGGAAAGAATAGAGCTTGGAATATATTTAATGGGTGTTGCTTCATTAGGTGCATTCTTGGAACCATAAAAGGGTTGATAGACTAAGTTAGTATTTAAGGAAGATGTGTGGCCTTAGAATTAATTCCATAAACCTAATTGCCTTCCATAAATTGTGTTTAGGCTAAGAGAAACCAATCTTATATGTGTGAGGCTGAGGAAGGGAGCATTGTTTCAAGGAGAAAATTGTGTGGTTGCATCCAAGGTAGCTCACTCCTCCTTCTCTCATGCATGAATATATGCTTGGCTTATCTTTGAGTGTATGTATGTGTATTTTAAGCCATGAAAAGTATTCTAACATGACTTTTATTCCATGGTGCCATGATGTTATATTATGCTTTCATATGATGTTTATTATGTGTACTTGAGTTTGCTTGAGTATGGTGAAACTAAGAATCCTTAGCCATGGTGAAGATGAGCCAAGAACCTTTAAAATAGGTTGAGACAAAGTAAAGAGTCTCTAAAAAGTAAGGTTGACTTTCAAGAGTAAGGTTGAGTCAAAAACCTCTTAAAGAAATAGGAGAGGCAAATCTAAAATCTACAAATGAATGGGTGAGGCTAATCCACCTACTTGGCAAGCTTATGTATACCATGTATGATTTATTTAAATGCCAAGAATGTCTCTTGAATAATTGCACACTCTATGATATTCATGCATGCATTTTCAAGACTTGTTTTGCATCTTTTATGTGTGATTGAAATGGAGATGAGCTATAAGGATTCTTTGAATCTCATTCCTTCCTCCCCAATGTTCTAACATATTAGGTGGACCAAGTGGACAAGGCAATGAGAGCCCACACCTTAGGAGATGAAATTATGATATCAAAGTGCACGATTTTGTTTCTTTAAGGCCATATGAGTGGAAAATATTGTAATCCATTGTTGTATATGTCCTATGATGTTATGATCATGTATAATTATGCTAATGTATCATGTATAAATGAGATTTAAGGTTATATGTATAGAAATGTGCATCTTGGACATGTAATGGCAAAACTAGCATTATGGAAATGTATATAATAATGGAAGTGGAATGGCCAAATTGAGATGCATGAGGTTTGGAACCACTTGGGTAGTTCATATAAGTCATATTCATGCTTTTAAACTTGCCCAAGAGATGCCAAACATTAAAGGAGGCTATTTGGACACATTTGACATCTCATATAGAGCAAAATTGCCCATATTGGAAGCTATACCACTTTTTTGTCTAAATGTGCTCTTTCTGGTCTAATATTTGGCATGCATTTAGAACTTGTTGAGAGCTTTTTGGGAAGTGAAAGGGTAGAATTTTTGGAGTTCTATGAAATATTCAATGAATTTTCAAAGTTGGGAAATATTCTGAAATTGGTTTAGTGCACTGTTCATTCTAGTCCAAAATTAAATTCTGCCATTCATGGGGTAAATGATGTCCAATTGTCACAAAATTTTATAGGGAGAAACTAGACATTTCCAGTGACTTGTGTCAATTAGAAGCACCTCATTTGGATATTTAAAGAGGAAGATATAAATTTTTAAAGTTTTTATCTAGTGTCAGGCATCTAGTTAGACTTAGGTTACTATTTGATTGGTATTTGAGGTTTGGACATGCCTAAATTAGTTTGAAGTTATTTTTCTCCTTTAGCTAGCATCTGAACACATTGGTATTATTTGTATGGATTGGACTTTTTTAGAATTAATAAGATATTTTTGAAGTTTATAGCAGAAACCTATATCAGTACCAATAGCTAGTCAGATCTCTGTGCCTTTTTAATGTCAAACATGGTCCAGATGCTATGTTCATGGCTTGAAATTATTTTTAGCATAAATTAGACATCTGTAACTTTTCATAATGGTAAAGAATGCATGATTTTGATTTTTTTAGAATTAGTTATAAATTTTCAAATTTTGTGATAGAAAAGGAAAAATTCTGGCTGAGGTTACAACTATGAATTTCATGTATTCTCTTGCCTTGCACGAGTTCTAGGCCACTTTTGGTGATGGATTTGAGTTGTATCTATATAATTAAATATGAGAATATGATACATGAGTCCATATGGCCCACGGGACTCCAAAAGAAAAAATTTATGCATAGCGCAATGCAAGAAAACTCAATATTTTAATATCATTTTTCTTACTTCCCTATAAAATGCATGGAATAAGACTTAGAAATGGCATAAGGCAAGTTGGATAAATACAATGTTACAAGGTCCATCCATGGCATCTACTCCATAATGAGCACAATTAGGGCTCAGTGCATCTAGGGTCTGATCACAACCCGATGCCCAATCGAAGCATATGCATGGGTGGAAGCCACACTACAGCTCCACTATGGACTCACAAGGTCCAATTATAATAACAATTCAAGTAGTCAACCAATCATTTAGTATTTCAAAATCAAGTATGTATAAAAAATATTAGATTAACATGAGCATATACATGGAATTAGGAAAAATAACCTCGGTTACCTCAATGAAGCTAATTACTCTTCCTCTAGCTACCATTATAATTCAAAGCACACCAGGCCTAATATAAACATAATCATCATTATTCAACTACCATCAGTAAGGAATTTCCTTATTCATAGATTAATTTTGACAAGAGTATATTGAGAACTTCTTAACCAAGCTTCCTAAGGGTTTATTGCACCAATTCAAGGTCACAGCTACAAGAACTCACAATGGGTCACTCTTAACATCTCTATTTTTGCACATGTAAAAGCCATGCACCAAAAGTCAGTCCAAATGATGAAAATTCAATATATATACCACACAAGAGAAAGGGGAACACTGACCCATACATCTAAGAGATTAAATAGACTGGGTTGAGCCTCAACGACTAAGAACATATTATGGGTCATTCCAAAATTTGAAGTTAAGTCATCAAGCCCAGAAATTTCATTGTTTCACCTTCATCTCCTTGTAATTTTGCACAAAATTAATGTTCATACTACAAATCAACTATGGGGGTCTCTAATTAGTAGAAAAGGCATCAAAATGAGGAGTTTATACTTACCTAACAACACCCCTAGCCTTAACCTCCGAAATTTCACCATTAAAACACCAATCAACAAGTTTCAGATTTTGGGTGTGGGTGAAATGCTCCAAACAAAAAACTAATTTTGTTAAAATGTAGATGAAGAAGAGAGGGTCAAGTTACATAATACTCACCTTGGCTGAATCTTGGTCTAGATAGGAGAAACAGGGGCAAGAAGGTAGTGGAAACCCTAACCTCCAAGAGACCTCCAAATTTGTGTTATGTGTTGTGTGTTTCTACATAAAAGAGGGGAAGGCTGAATATGTTTAGGGTTTTATGTGGGTTTTGGGCTGACCAAAGGCCTAATTCTAAGTGGGTTCAGACTTTGAGTTAAGTTGGGTTGTAGAGTTATAATTGGGTTAAGCCAAATTTCAAGAGTTCATTTAGTTTGGGCCTGTATAAGGAATGTTGGGCTAACTATAAGAGTTTATACAAATAAGGTCTTGGGCCTCTACCTTACTAAATCTAATTAGGGCAATACTAAGTGGTCTCTATCTTGGGTCAAGTCTCACAATAAGAAATTGGGCCTGCACCTATAATCATTGGGCCTCTATTAGTCTTTAACCATAACTTACTTAATTTAATTTGAGCCTAAATGAGGTTTCTAACCTAATTAAATTTCAAACCCATTTTAATAATTTATCTTTTTATAATTCCCATTCATATAATTTGCTCAATTATTCCATAATAATTATTCTTAATTATGTTTAACCCTTGATTAACGCCTTAGTTAATTTTAGGGTGTTACAGAAATGCTAAGAGAGATAATAAAAATGTTACTTAAAATAGTTAAGGTTGATGATGACTCAAACAACTTTACCTATTTGGGGTAATGAGTCATAAATTAATGCCTTCAAATTTAATTGAGTACCTTCTAAATAAAATATTTTCATATCCTATGATTTGTGGACATAATAATAAGCTATATATAACTATATTTTAGAGTATCCCAGGTGTAATATTTTATATTTTGTAAAAGTAATATAGTCTTTGAAAAATGAAAAGAAATAGATAAAAAAGGGTTTATATGGAAAAAGATGTTATTAGAACTAAAAAGCCCAATTCAAGCTTAACTAAAGGAAAATCAATATTTTATAAAACATGCGAATTAACTTAAGAAATGAATATCTCTCATCATAATATTATAAAATAATTTTAGTAGATTAACTAAATGAAATTGGTTTGGCTACATTTCCAACAGTATGCAACTTAGGATTCTTGGTAATAATAATTTTGATTGGACTTTTTCAAACTATTTTAAAACCCTGTATATCTCTAAGTAGATATTTTTAATAAATAAGAGAGTCTAAAATTTAGCACGGAGCTATCAATTTTAGAAAAAAAATGAAAAATAAGCTTAAACGAAGGAATTAAAAGGTAGGGGCAAAATTAGCATTTTGAAAAAGTTATAAAACCCTAGTATATATGTATGTTTGTGTGTCTATGTGTGTGTGTCATGCCTCCCCTCTTCTTGTCTCATAACCAATCTAGGCAGCTCCAAATTCAAAATTTTGGTGGCATGAATAAGGAAAGAGGAAGTAGGAAAAGAAGGCCACAAATAACTTAGGATTTATGCCAAATTTTGCTATGATGTAGTTATAAAAATCCTTCTACTCCTTGTGCGCCCTCTTATAGTGGGTTTGATTTCTTAAAAGGGTAAATTCTATGGCTATTCCCTTAAGTAAAAGAGCTCATTTGAAGAAGCCAATTACACTAAAGGAGTCTCTATTTAAAGAGCTTCAAGATAAAATGTGATTTTGCTATGGAAAAATTATATTACTTGGGATTTCAATCCTTCATAGGTTTGAGTAAGAGAGAAAGAGAGATGGAAAAAAGCATGAACTTGAGGAAAGTTTGATGAAATCAAGGGTTTAAAAGAGTGAGGATTAAGAATATGTCAAGTGATTCACCTAAAAACTAAGAAAAAGTGTGATGGTGTCACCTAGGATTTAGGTTTGACCTTGAGCAATTCAAAACCCTAAAAGTATTAGTTAATTCCTTTAACACCATAATTGAATTAGAAATGAATTATGGATATCTTATAGCCATCAAATTCCTTGTGAAATAAACAAAATTCTAGGATGGGGCTATGTAGCGTTATTTTTTGCTAAGGGGAAGAAAGAATACACAAGGAAGCTTTTAATATAATCTTATGGTTTAGGAGGCTTAACAACATAATGTGAAGGCTAGATAAACCATTAGTTCGAGAAAAAGAATGAGATTTGATGATGTTAAAATTATGGTTCCATAAAAACCATAACTTACCCTAAGAATGGAATAAGTGATATGGTTAAGCTTTTGGACTTGTTTTAGCTGCGAGAAGTGAGTAAATTGAGATAGATGAATAATGGAATTATTGCATGAAATGTGGCAAATGGAATAAGTTATTTTGAAACACTTAAAGTAATCTAATTTATACTTAGTTCATATTATAAGTGTAACACCTCAAAATTTATTAATAGTAATTATTTAGGGATTATGGAATTATTGAGGGGGATTTATGAAAATGAAAATTTTAAGGAAAAGAATTTTTGGGCATTTTGAGACAAATGATAATACTTAGTCATTATTGGGTAAAAATGGATTAATTATAATTATGGGCCTTATTAGAGAAATTAATTAATGAAGGTGGGTATTTAATCTTTAGCCTTGATGATTAATTTACATATGCTAAGAACCAATTATACAAGCCAACTCTTAGTTTGTAAAATGGCCTAATTTAATTTCTTAAAATCCCAAAAGCCAGAAAAGTGGGCCTAAGTGGAGCATAGACCTTTGAGTTAGCCCAAATCTCACTAAAACCCTAAACTCTTTTTAGCTTCCTCCCCATTGTATAGAAACACAAGAGGCTTAAGAGAGAAAATTTGGACATCCAAAGAGGGCTAAGGTTTCTTCAGCTTATTGCCACCCTTTCTCACTTCTAGAGGAGGATCCTCTCTTCTTCCTCTACATTTTGGTTTGATTGGTTCATCAATTGGGGGTTTTTCACCTTCTTCTCAAATCTAAAATTTCTTATTTTAGTGATTCTTACATGATTTTCAGAGGTGGAGACTAGGAAAACCATTGGGTTAGTGTCTTCCCTTTATTTTGGTGTGTTTTATGCTGGGAAGTGGCCTTGAAGATTGATTTTTCATTTGGTCTTTGCTATTGTATGAAAATGGTAGGAAATTGAGGTGAACCATCATAGTTTTTTGTGGAACCCATTAGACGTTTGGGCAAGTGCTCTTTCAATAGTTATAATGGTTGGAGTGATTGGGCTTATGGTTTCTACTATAGTTTCTAACTAAGGATGATATTTTGGTGAATTAAAAACCTTTAAGGTGTTCTGGCATTACTGATAGCTTCTAAGGATTTTGGGGCAACCTATCACACCATACTTTATTAGACTCCATATCCCCATATTTAAGATAACTTTCATGTGCAAGTAAAGAAATTCACAAAAAGAGGATGAAATAATGCCATTTATTTGCATTATATTGGGGTTAACAAATTCAAATTTTGATCCATGAACTCTGAAAACTTACTAACAACATTCTATAATTATTTTCTATCCATACAAATTATAAAACATCATAAAACTTTGCACAAACCATAGACTAAAAGCTAAAAACTAGAAATATTCACATCTTGCCTTGGGTCAGAATTTCAATTTTCTGCTAGCAATTTTAGAAAATCATAACTAAATCTAAAATAATTGAAATCAAACAACCTATATATTTTGGAAAACTATAGATGTTACATTTACACTAAAAATAATTTCAAGCCATAAAAATCTCATCTAGACCATGTTTGTCAAGAGAAAAGGCATAAAGGTCGGACTATCCAGTATTACTGATACAACTTACTGATATGAACTTTGAAAATGCACAATTAATTTCAAAAAAATATAATTGTAACACCATAATGTACTAACTCTATCTAGCCTCCCTCTGGCTCGATTCCATATGATTTCCAAAGAACTAGTATAAACCGTGGCATTTTCATACTAAAAATCGGGGTTCCAAACACTCATCTTTTGCCCCATAGGTCTTGTTAACCCATCATTCCCATTCTCAACTCAAATTCCATGTATAAGACTCATACATAGCATAAAATAAGCCATAAGCCACGGGTATGGAACCAAAAACCAGAAAAATGCAATTTCTTAAACGGACCAAAAAGTCAGATTTTTGGCTCTAATTTGGAAAATCATAACTAATTAGAGAAAAATGGGAATCTAGTAAAACATAGTTCTCCGGAAATCTCCAAGTGTTATCTTTACACTAAAAATAATTCCCAACCATAATCTCAGCGTTTGGACCATGTTTGACAATGAAAATGGGACAAAAGTCCGGCTGTCCCTGTTTCTGATGCAGCTTACTGTCATGAACTTTGAAAATTCGTAACTAAATCCACAAAAATCCAATCTGAGAAAACTATACCAATTTAAAAGGCTACAGATGTCTACTAGGGGATAAAAATAAGTCTAGATCAGTTCAGTAGCCATCAGACCCCAAAAACTGATGGAACAGTAACGGAGGTCAGGTGGCTTCCCTGATGCTGATACAGAACTTCAGAAGGTTCATTCTCTCTCTACAGACCTTCGATTTAGATGATTCTAGTTGTTATAGGTCATTGTGGTTGTCTAGTTTATTTGTATAAAATTTCATGACATTTGGCCACCGTTTGGTCTATGAATGACATGGATTCATTTTTAGACTAATGAAATAGTACATTGATCAAACCATCAAATTTTCCCAATTTCAACAATTCACCAAATATTCTCTAGACCTCCAAATATTACCCACTTTAACTTTTCAAGAATCTCTCTATAAACTCTAGAGGCATGCCAAATTTCATAGCAAGAAGAGCTTTTTTGGTCATACTTTGACGTAGCTCACAAAATCGACGATTTTGGCACCCAAAATGGTCAAAGTGGGTCCAAATGGCCTCCCACATGTTCTAGTTACTCATGGACAAGTTTGAAAGCATAAAAATAATCTATATAACATATCCAAGTGGTCTAAATCATCATACATCTCAAACTCACTATGCTACGGGCCAAAATACACTATCACATATATTCAACAAAAGGGGCAAAACCCATATTTTCATTAATTTGGCTCTCTACATAGTTTGTACATCATATATCCATACATTTACACTTGCTACAACATTTACATCTCAAAAATAGTAGGTGCATATATATTTTGGCACCACTTACATTAAAAGATCAAAATAAAGCTAACATTCATCTGACATTCTCCTAGGTTCCTTGGTATACACTTGGTTCTCCTTGAGCTCCACCTAGCATGTTAAGTTGGGAGGGGAAGGGGTGAGATTCAGGGAATCTCAGTAGCTCATGCACTCATTCAAGGAAGCAATCAAGGCATATAACAAGTCAAAACATATAATTTAGCATCCAACCATTCTCAATCACATAATACATGTTGTACATGCTATGGAAATCACAATAATGCCACAAGTAAGTTTTAGGGACTTTTGGTCTAGCCTCACCCGAGTTTAGGAACTTTTGACTTGGCCTCACTCGGTTATGAGACTTTTAGCCTTGTCTCACCTATCTCAAGGGACTTTCGGCTCTACCTCACCCATCTCAAGGGACTTTCGGCACTACCTCACTCGAGCAGTTCTCACAATCCATCATACAAGCACATTGGTAACAATGCATCATGGCAATAACATATGGCATATCTCACACAATAAGCATATACATAAATATACAATGACTATTATATCCAAGAATGCAACAAGAAAGAGTGGAAAGAGAGCTACCTTATGAGCCAACACTAGCTTTTCTTTTTAATTCCTCTTCTCCCTTCTTGATTTCACACTCACACCTTGATGGAAGTGCTTCACTTGAGGCTAGACACATCAAAGAGCATAAATTACTCTCTCATAACTTAACAACTCTTAGGAGTTCTTCAGAGCAAACCCTCCTAACATACAAGAACCTAGAGGTTCTCTCTCTCTCTAGAATGTCACTAATTCTTCTTCTCTCTCAAGCTCTCATAGTAATGGAAACAACATTTTCAAGGAAAACAAATAGGTTCAAGGGTGTTTTCCACTATCCCTCTTCTGACCCATGCTTAAAATCTAACTAATCTCACAAACAAAACCATAGAAAGAGAGGGCAAAGAGAGGAGATCAAGATGCTAGGAAGAAATGAGAGAAACTTGCTTACCTTTCCTTTGTTCTTCCTCCTTCTCTTGGTCTTTCTCACTCTCTACGCCTCTTTTCTCTCCTTGGGTTGAAGTCTAGGGCAAATAGAAGAGAAAGAATGAGTTGGGTTGTTTAAAAGAGTCAAATTCTCGCTTTGTACGCTTTTCCAGACTAACCCTCGCTACGACAAAAATTAACCTTCGCTACGGCGAGCTCGTATCAGCTACCTTCGCTATGACGAGGTTTAACTTTCGCTACGGCAAGCACGTATCAGTTCCCTTCGCTATGGCGAGATTTAACCTTCGCTATAGCAAGATTGTATTAGTTCCAGGCTTCTACTTTTGCTATGGCATATGCTACAGCGAGCAGCCCCTTGGTTTTTGTATGGAATGCCCGCACTCGCTATAGCTAGAAGCACTTTCGCTATTACGAAAAGCTACTCTCGCTATAGCGAGACCATTTCTTGCTACAGCGAGAAGACTTAGTAAAATCTCAGGATTTCAAAAGTTTTTAGCCTTCTTCTTCCTTTTCCTTTTTCTTTTTTCCTGGTTGTTACATTTCTACCCCTTTTAAAGGAAATTTCATCCTCGAAATTTAAAGACTTACCTCAAGGGAATAACTCTGGATATTTTTGCCTCATTTCATCCGCCAATTCCCAGGTTGCTTCCTCAGATGTTAGTCCTCTCCAGATCACTTTCACCAGAGGAATGTTCTTGCTTCTCAGCTGTTTCAGCTTAGCATCGACAATTCTCTCTGGTCTCACTACATAGGAAAGATCTTCCTGCAATTGTACATGCTCATATTCTATGACATGTGAGGCGTCTGGTAAATACTTTTTTAATTGGGAGACATGAAAAACACTGTGGATTTAGGCTAGGTTAGGAGGTAAGGCTATTCGATAAGCCACGGGTCCAATTTTCTCAAGGATTTCAAATGGACCAATATACCTAGGACTGAGCTTCCTTACCCTCATTGACCGACCTACTCCCGTCATTAGAGATACTCGAATGAACACATGGCCTCCAATCTCAAACTCTAACGGCCTCCTTCGCTTATCAGCATAGCTTTTCTGCCTACTCTGGGCCGTGAGGAGTCTCTTTTTAATCAACTCTATTTGTTAGGTGGTCTGGTCCACAATCTCAGGTCCTATCATGCTCCTCTCACCTAGCTCAACCCAACACAGAGGGGATCTGTACTTTTTCCCATACAAAGCCTCATAAGGGGCCATTTGAATAGTGGAATGGTTACTGTTGTTATACGCAAACTCTGCTAACGGTAAATACGCATCCCAGTTACCCCTCATTTCTAGCACACATACCTTCAACATGTCTTCCAATGTCTGGATGGTCCTTTCAGTCTGACCATCTGTCTGGGGGTGATATGCAGTGTTAAACCGCAACCTAGTCCCTAAGGCATGCTGCAGTGACCTCCAAAAGTTCGATGTGAACCTGGGGTCTCTATCCGAAACTATGCTACTGGGTACTCCATGAAGTCGCACTATCTCTCTGATGTACAATTGGGCTAATCTATCCAGTGTATGAGTAGCCCTGATAGCTAAAAAGTGTGCAGACTTCGTCAGTCTATCCACAACTACCCAAATAGCATCGTGTCCAGAGGATGTCCTAGGTAACCCCATAACAAAGTCCATAGTTATACTATCCCACTTCCACTCAGGGATATCTAAAGGTTGTAACAACCCAGCCAGTTTTTAATGTTCTATCTTTACCCTTTGACACACTAAGCATCTAGCCATATAATTCGTCACATCATTCTTCATCCCTGGCCACCTAAAAATTCTTTTCAAATCCTGATACATCTTAGTGGCACCTGGGTGGATAGTATACTTACTCTTATGTGCCTCTTCTAAAATGCTTTCTCTCAACTCACTCTGACTAGGCACACAGATTCTATCTCGATATATTATCATACTATCCTCAAACACCTTGAAATATGAGGTCTTACCTTAGGAAATCTCATTCTTGACCCATTTCAGGAACTCATCCTCTCTCTGGGCATCTAAGATCTGGGTTCTCAATATATTCTCAACTCGGGTTTCACTCAGATACAATTTACCCGATACCACCTGACAAGAGATGTTCAAGTTTTTGAACTTCTCTAGGAGCTCCTGCTCCTTAATCATCATATAGGCTACATGGATGGTTTTTCTACTCAGGGCATCCGCCACCACATTGGCCTTGCCCAGATGATATTTCAACACATAATCATAATCTTTCAGGAACTCAATCCATCTTCTCTATCTCATATTGAGTTCTTTCTAGTCAAACAGGTATTTTAGACTCTTGTGGTTACTATAGATCTCTATGGTAGCACCATACAGATAGTGTCTCCAAATTTTAAGAGCAAACACTACGGCGGCTAACTCCAGGTCATGTGTAGGGTAATTCTCCTCATGAGACCTCAACTGCCTTGAGGTATATGCCACTACTCAACCCTGCTGCATTAACACACATCCTAACCCTTTACCCGAGGCATCACAATAAACCACAAATGGCTCCCTAGGGTTAGGGATAATCAGTACAGGGGCAGTGGTCAAACAGAGTTTCAACTTCTGGAAACTCTTCTCACATCTATCATCCCACACAAAAAGTGTCTCTTTCCTAGTTAGCCTCGTCAGTGGTAAGGCCATTCGAGAAAAGTCCTGAATAAACCGTCTATAATACCCTGCCAAACCTAGGAAACTCCTAACCTCGGTGATCGTTCTAGGTCTATCCCACTGTAACACAGCCTTAACTTTATGGGGATCAACTGCGACCCCATCTCGTGAGATCACATGACCTAAGAATCTCACCTCGGTCAGCCAAAACTCATATTTACTAAGTTTGGCATACAACCTTTTCTCTCTCAAGGTGTCTAGGACTAATCTCAAATGCCTCTCGTGCTCCTCAAAGGATCTGGAGTATACTAAAATATCATCAATAAAGACCACCACAAACTGATCTAGATACGGTCTGAATACCCTATTCATGTAATCCATGAACATAGCGGGCGCATTCGTCAGCCCGAATGGCATCACAAGGAACTCATAGTGCCCATATCTCGTTCTGAAGGCCGTCTTGGAGGCATCTTCAGTTCTCACTCTCAACTGGTGGTACCCAGATCTAAGATCTATCTTGGAAAACACAGATGCCCTAGCTAACTGATCTAACAAATCATCAATTTTAGGGAGAGGATATTTATTCTTGATGGTAACTTTATTCAACTCTCTGTAATCTATACACAAACGCAAGCTACCATCCTTCTTTTTCACAAATAACACTGGAGCTCCCCAAGGTGAAACACTAGGGCGGATAAACCCTTTCTCTAACAATTCCTCTATCTGCTCTTTCAACTCAGTAAGCTCGGCGGGAGCCATCCTGTAAGGAGCTTTGGACACCGGTCCATCCCCAGGCACTATGTCTATAGGGAACTCTAATTCTCTCTCAGGGGGTAGGCCATTAAAGTCAAACTCTTTAGGGAAAATCTTTGGGAATTCCCTGACAACTGGGATCTCCTCTATTCCTTCTTCTACCTCAGCCTGAATAGAGAAAAAGACTAGAAACCCTTGACATCCACATTCTAAATATCTCTCAGTCTGGGTAGTAGTCATAAAGGATAACTCAGCTCCTACCCTAGGTATGGTCCTACAAGCAGGTAGGGAAATGGTTCGATGTTCACAATCAAGTATTGCATTATTTGCGGCCAACCAGTTCATACCAATAATCAAATCAATATCATGGAAGGGCATACAAACCAAATCAATAATGGTATGACAATGGTTAAATTGAACAGTGACATTTAAGCAGGTATGGGAAGTAACCAAGTGGCCTCCAGTGGGTGTAGTGACAGACAAGTCAAATGGCAAGACACTAATGACCAAACCCAATTTCCTCACACAATCATAGGATACAAACGAGTGACTAGCACCCAAATCAAATATAGCAACTATAGGAAAGCCATTCACTATCAGCGTACCTCGGATCAAACTGGGAGATGCACTGGCTTCCTGCTGAGTAATGGCGAACACTCGGCCCTGGGTCTGTGGCCTAGGAGGAGGCGTTGTCTCCATCTGAGGGCAGTGTCTAGCAATGTGCCCTGGCTTCCCACACTTAAAACATGTCACCGGAGACTGCTGGAAGGATGACTGGCCCCGAGGAGGTGGCATACCCCGCTGTGGCCTTCTATTCTATGGCCCCTTGCCTCTCCTCTTGGTGCTAGGTGTCAAACTAGAACCCTCTTCTGGTTTTGGCCTTTTCAAATCTGGTACCCTCTTCTGACTAGCTGTAGTCGCAGCAGGCATGATAACTTGCAGATTAGTCTCAATCACCCTGCTGACCTCCACAAGGGTATTAAACTTCCTGATCCGCTGTGGAGTGACTCTGTCGCTAATCAGGGGCTTCAACCCAGTCTCAAATTGCTCACATCTCCAGGGTTCATCATCATACCTCTAGAGGTAAGAGGAATACCGAGACAACTAAATGAACTTAGCCATATATTGGGCCACATTCATCTTATCCATCTGTCTCAAGCCCATAAATTCTATCTCTTTCTTTTTCCTCACCGAACTAGGGACATATTTCTCATAGAACTCGACCAAGAAGCTTTTCTAAGTTATTTGTATATTCTTGGTCTCTATCAGGGGTTTCGTGCTACACCACCATCTATCAGCTTCCTTTTGTAACATAAAGGTGGCTAACTGGGCTTTCTGCTTGGTGGTACAATCCATCACCGAGAATATTTTCTTTAGCTGCATGACCTAAGCCTCCGTCTTATCTACATCCAACTCCCCGTCGAACGAGGGCGGATTATTCTGCCTAAACTGCTTTAATACTTTTTGGATAGGTGTCTGGGTCTGTGGAGCAGCAGGCTCTTGGAGAGGTGCAGGTGAAATGCTAGATGTGGATGGTTGAGGTACAGGGGCTTCTATCTTGGCTTCTTCTTGCCTGGCCAGGGTGCCTTGTAAATGCATGATCATATCATGCTGTTGCTGGGCAATATACCTCTGCTGTTCTAGCATCTCTTGATACTGGCCCATCATGGCCTCGTACCGGTCAAGCCTCTCCATGATGGCTCGCAAAGGATCCTCAGACCCAACAGGAACCTCTGGCTCAGCTCTCTGAGCCCTGGGCGGTATGCCTCTACCCCTGCCCCGCCTAGTCTCAAACATGTCTGAAAAGAAGTAGCAACCCTCAGTTCACCATGATATCACAAGCACATATGCATAAGGATGCTACAACTTCTATGGCCATTCACACTAAACACAAGCAAATCACATCATTCAAGAGCCTAACTTCAAGCAAAAGTGCCTGAACCTTTGCTCTCATACCAAAAATGTAATACCATAATGTACTAACTCTATCTAGCCTCGCTCTGGCTCGATTCCATATGATTTCCAAAGAACTAGTATAAACTGTGGCATTTTCATACTAAAAATCGGGGTTCCAAACACTCATCTTTTGCCCCGTGGGTCCTGTTAACCCATCATTCCCATTCTCAACTCAAATTCCATGTATATGACTCATACATAGCATAAAATAAGCCATAAGCCACGGGTATGGAACCAAAAACCAGAAAAATGCAATTTTTTAAACAGACCCAAAAGTCAAATTTTTGGCTCTAACTTTGGAAAATCATAACTAATTAGAGAAAAATGAGAATCTAGTAAACCATAGCTCTTTGGAAAGCTTTAAGTGTTATCTTTACACTAAAAATAATTCCCAACTATAATCTCAGCGTTTGGACCATGTTTGACAACGAAAATGGGACAAAAGTCCGGCTGTCCCTATTTGAACTTCGAAAATTCGTAACTAAATCCAAAAAAATCAAATCTAGGAAAACTATACCAATTTGAAAAGCTACAGATGTCTACTAGAGGAAAAAAATAAGTCCAGATCAGTTCAGTATCCCTTAGATCCCGAAAACCGATGGAACAGTAACGGAGGTTAGGTGGCTTCCTTGATGCTGATACAGAACTTCAGAAGGTTCATTCTCTCTCTACAGACCTTTGATTTAGGTGATTCCAGTTGGTATAGGTCACTGTGGTTGTCTAGTTTATGTATATAAGAGTTCATGACATTTGGCCACCGTTTGGTCTATGAATGACATGGATTCATTTTCGGACTAATGAAATAGTACATTGATCAAACCATCAAATTTTCCCAATTTCAAAAATTCACCAAATATTCTCTAGACCTCTAAATATTACCCAATTTAACTTCTCAAGAAGCTCTTTACAAACTCTAGAGGCATGCAAAATTTTATAGCAAGAAGAGCTCGTTTGGTCATATTTTGACGTAGCTCACAAAATTGACAGTTTTGGCACCCAAAATAGTCAAAGTGGGTCCAAATGGCCTCCCACATGTTCTAGCCACTCATGGACAAGTTTGAAAGTATAAAAATAGTCTATATAACATGTCTAAGTGGTTCAAATCATCATACATCTCAAACTCACTATGCTACGGGCCAAAATACACTATCACATACATTCAACAGAAGGGGCAAAACCCACATTTTCATTAATTTGGCTCTCTACATAGTTTGTACATCATATATCCATACATTTACACTTGCTACAACATTTACATCTCAAAAATAGTAGGTGCATATATATTTTGGCACCACTTTACATCAAAAGACCAAAATAAAGCTAACATTCATCTGACATTCTCCTAGGCTTCTTGGTGTGCACTTGGTTCTCCTTGAGCTCCACCTAGCATGTTAAGTTGGGAGGGGAAGGGGTGAGATTCAGGGAATCTCAGTAGCTCATGCACTCATTCAAGGAAGCAATCAAGGCATATAACAAGTCAAAGCATGTAATTTAGCATCCAACCATTCTCAATCACATAATACATGTTGTACATGCTATGGAAATCACAACAATGCCACAAGTAAGCTCTAGGGACTTTTGGTCTAGCCTCACCTGAGTTCAGGGACTTTTGGATGGCCTCACCTGAGTTTAGAGACTTTTAACTTGGCCTCACTCGGTTATGAGACTTTTGGCCTTGTCTCACCCATCACAAGGGACTTTCGGTTCTACCTCACCCATCTCAAGGGACTTTCGACACTACCTCACCCGAGCAGTTCTCACAATCCATCATACAAGCACATTGGTAACCATGCATCATGGCAATAACATATGGCCTATCTCACACAACAAGTATATACATAAACATGCAATGACTATTACATCCAAGAATGCAACAAGAAAGAGTGGAAAGAGAGCTACCTTATGAGCTAACACTAGCTTTTTCTTTCAATTCCTCTTCTTCCTTCTTGATTTAACACTCACACCTTGATGGAGGTGCTTCACTTAAGCCTAGACACATCAAAGAGTATAAATTACTCTCTCATAACTTAACAACTCTTAGGAGTTCTTCAGAGTAAACTCTCTTAACATACAAGAACCTAGAGGTTCTTTCTCTCTCTCTAGAATGTCACCAATTCTTCCTCTCTCTCAAGCTCTCATGGTAGTGGAAACAACATTTTCAAGGAAAACAAAGAGGTTCAAGGGTGTTTTCCACTTTCCCTGTTCTGACCCATGCTTAAAATCCAACTAATCTCATAAATAAAACCATAGAAAGAGAGGGCAAAGAGAGGAGATCAAGATGCTAGGAAGAAATGAGAGAAACTTGCTTACCTTTCCTTTGTTCTTCCTCCTTCTCTTGGTCTTTCTCACTCTCCATGCCTCTTTTCTCTCCTTAGGTCGAAGTCTAGGGCAAATAGAAGAGAAAGAATGAGTTGGGTCATTTAAAGGAGTCAAATTCTTGCTTTGTATGCTTTTTCGGACTGACCCTCGCTACGGCGAAAATTAACGTTCGCTACGGCGAGCTCGTATCAGCTACCTTCACTATGGCGAGGTTTAACTTTTGCTACAGCGAGCACGTATCAGTTCCCTTCGCTATGGCGAGATTTAACCTTCGCTATGGTGAGATCGTATTAGTTCCAGACTCCCACTTTCGCTATGGTGTACGCTACGGTGAGCAGCCCCCTGGTTTTTGTATGGAATGCCCGCACTCGCTATAGTTAGAAGCACTTTTGCTATTACGAACAGCTACTCTCGCTATAGGGAGACCATTTCTCGCAACAGCGAGAAGACTTAGAAAAATCTCAGGATTTCGAAAATTTTCAACCTTCTTCTTCCTTTTCCTTTTTCCTTTTTCCTGGTTGTTACAATAATCTATGTAAACTATACTAATTTAGAAATATACAGATGTTAAATAGATAGAAAAAATAGTTTTAGATCTATCCAAGAGCATTCAGACCTCAAAAATTAACAAAACAATGATGGAGGTCTGATTGTGTGCCTAGAATAGAATAGAAATTTCAAAAATTTATATCTCCCTCTCTAGACATCTAAATGAGGTGCTTCTAGTTGGTATAGTTTTCTGGAAAAGCCTAGTTTCTCCCTATAAAAATTTATAACAATTGGGCATCATTTGCCTCATGAATGATAGAGATACATTTTTAGACCATATAAACAATACTAGTGCCAAAATCAGAAAATTTGTCAACTTCAAAAATTTGCCAAAAATTCTATAGACTTCCAAATATTATGCAATTTAGTTTCCCAAAAAGCTCTCAACAAAATCTAGAATATACTAAATTTTAGACTAAGAAGAGTTCATTTGGATAGAATTTGTCATAGCTCACCATTATGGTCATTTTTGCCTCTTATAAGGCACCAACTTGGTCCAAATGGTATTCCTTTGTGTTTGACACCTCTTGGGTAAGTTTAAACTCATAAATACAATTTGTATGAACTACTCAAGTGGTCCCAAATTTTGTACATATCATTTTGGTCATTTCACATCTAAGAATACATTGATACATACATGCCATCAAGTGTCAATTTTTCTCATTTGCATTGGTTTTGTGCCATATATGGTTCGTACATCATTCATATATAATATTACATTTGCTCAATGGTTTACAACTAAAAAATAATATGTATACATCCACTTTGACATTTAAGTATAAGAAAACTGCATAATTGTCAAAGTCTAGTCTCTTAAACCCTTTGGCTTGCACTTCTTGCTTCTTGAGTACCACCTAGACATATTAAGATGAAGGAGGGATGGGGAGTGAGATTCATGGAATCTCAATAGCTCACATACTCATTCACACACACATTCATGGCATACATACATCAAGGGCACAATTATGGAAGATGAATCAATCATAAATATATAAAACCACATTTCTATGCCACAATCTTACATCAAATTCAACCATGAGCTCTAAGAACTTTTAGTTTTGCCTTACCCCATTTCTAAGACTTTTGGATTTGCTTCACTCTTGGCCTAGGGACTTTTGACTTCGGCTTACCCATCTAAGAGACTTTTGGCCTTTTCTCACCCTTGCCTTGAGACTTTTGACATCTCCTCACCCTTATAAGCCATTTTTCACAATCAATAACATTTAAGGCAACACATTGATACCAATGCAATCTCAAAATATCAAGTGGCATGTTCTTAAATCACAAAAGCACACACATGCACACAATGACATATATGTAACCAAGAATGCAAAGAGAATGAGGTGGAAAGCTACCTTAGTATTTATGCAATCTTCTCTTGGTCTTTTTCCTTCCCTTTCTTAGTTCTATAAGCACACCTAGGAAGGTTAGGATTCTCTTAGCCCAAACATCATAAATAACACACAATTACACTCTTGAAACAAGCTAAGGCACTACATTTACTATTAAGAGCACAAATGGTTCCATTAGTGGCCTATTAGAGCAACCCTCACAATTTAAGTTCTAGACTCCACTCTTTTCTCATTTCTAGGTCTCTTGACCTCATTTAAGGTTTTTGAAGCCATCACACACTCACTTACACAAGTTTAGATACATGTTACTTTATAAGGCTCCATTATGAAAACCATTGTCTCATATCCCAAACCATGACTTTTAAACTTTTCCCAAGGGTTCTTCCAATCTTCTACCATCATATAAAGTCCCAAACCAAGGCTAGAATAATTTAAATCACTCCCTAACCTAACCATCTAGTCTTGGCCGAACCCTGCACCCTAGGAGGAGTTCATGGAGCTTTTGATTTTTCCTTGATAGGAGAGTCACTTGGGAGGCTTCCTAGAGGTCTTAGGAGCTCAATTGAATACTTACATAGCCTAGAAAATACATGTACTAAATCAATTTTTACAAAACCTTCAAGGGCTCTACACTATTCTAAGTCAATTTCCATTAGTTTTCCTTATAATTTCTTGACATATTCTACTTTCCTATGGTCTAAAACCAAAGTTTCTTTCTTGTTTTTGTGACGACCCTAATTTCTTATCATCATAATTAAGGTTAAACACGTGATTAATCACTATAGGTCATGAAAATATAAAAAAATTAAAACTTTAATGTGATTAGAGTTATCAATCATACGATTACATACACTTATGTTCATAAGGGAATTAAACATCCATTTATGAGCCTTGGTTCTATTATTCATCAATTATAACCTATCATAATGACTCTAGATCATCCTTTGTGATTAACATATGAAAAACCAAGGTTTTCTAGTTAATATAAGAGTTTCAGCATGTTAGCAGCGACCAAATTACTCTTAGCCGCAGCCAATTCCCTTCTGTTTTACCCCCTTTCTTCATCACTAGTTTATCGTCGCGGCGAGTTGGACCTTCGCCGCGGCCAACCTACATGGCACCGCGGTGAAGAAGCCTCTTGGAACTCCCTCGCTCGCCTCTCGATATTGGTTGCGGCCAATTACTCCTTCCGCCGCGGCCAATTCCTCTCTAGAATGCTGGGGACATTTTCCTAAAAGTTCGCCGTGGCCAATTCCATAATTCGCCGCAGCGAATTTATCTCTGGATGACTTCCAGTTTGACCTCTCATATTTTGCCGCGGCGAATTCCTCTCTGGCACTCTCCCTGAGCAACTCTGCCTCTATTGGCCGCGGCCAACTCTGTTTTAGCCGCGGCGAAGTACCTCCTAGTCCTACACTCCGAAAATCTGGACTTATACTCTCCTCTCTCCCTCCAATCTCACCCTAGGGCCCCTCTACCTTAATTGTGGGGCTCAAATAGCTTTCCTTAGTCTAATTTATCCGACTAATCTATCCTCTATTAATTTAAGATTCAAGGTTCATTTTCTTTCCTCTAATTACCCTATATCAGCAAGTCCATTTATCAGCCCTTTGTAAAATAACAATAACAAGAGTTCATGAACCATTAATAGATATCACTTATGTCAAGATTACATCTCCAATAATAAGCTACATCAAAGTTCAACAAGGCTCATTGTAGATAACACAAATCCATACATCAATTACCAATTTAAAGTAAGGCCTACTCCTCAATAGATACACATTATATTATCAAAATACATACTCCTACACTTGGCAATACAGATACATGATGATGCTATACAAGCCTTAACAAAAATTAGCATCTATCCTATTCTACTCAGACCAAGTGTAACTCCCCCACACTAGGCCTCAGCTTATAGATGTTTATCCACTTACTTGCCCTTATCCTTACCTGAAGAACCTTCACCTGAAATTGTAATCCCATAAAATGGGGTGAGATAATAATCTCAGTAACCATGACAATTCCATCATATAATCCAGTTTAATTAACATATATGCATGAGTCAAAATCAACATCAGAATCGTATTAGTCATCTCAGCAAATGAAACAATTAGGCTATCATGATTACTATCCTATACTAGCAATCATATTTTAACATGTTAAAGGCCATTAACACCGGGAGAGGCCCATCCACGGCACCTACTCCCCATTGAGCACAACCAGGGCTCAGTGCATCTGGGGTTTGATCATAACCCGGTGCTCGATCATAGCACATGCACGGGTGGCAGTCACACCATAGCTCCACCATAGACTCACAAGGTCCAATCATCATACAATAGATAGCTAACCAATTCATTCAACATTTCAAATCATTTATATACAGCAAGTATGAAATTTAAACCGACATATGTATGGAATTAATGTAAACCCCGGTTACCTCACTTATAGACAATTGCAACAGCCACCACAGGTACAAAACCTCCCTATAACCATAACATCAGATAATTACTACTCTAACTCATCATTAACAATTGCAACAAGTACCCAAAGAATTTAAAATGCTAATAACTACCTAGAGGACACTTACCCAGCCACTACAAGTCCCAAATTCGGATTCAAGTATCCTATACCAGAAACCTCAATATTTTACCCAAAATCCTAAGTAAATTCGTACAAAATTAATACCCATTTGTAAATCAGCTATGGAGATCTCAAATTAACAAAGAAAGCATTAAAATGGGGATTTAAACTCACTTAATACCAACCCCAACCTCAACCTACGAATTTCACCAAGAAAATCCCCAAACACCCACATTTTAGATTTTTGGGTATGATGAAAATACTCTAAATAAAAAACTAATCAGACCAAATTAAAGAGAAAGATGAGGGAATTAAGTTGTATAACTATTACCTTGGCCAAATCTTGCTCTAAGTGTGTGAAAATGAAGAATTCGTGCCCCCAACCTTAGCCTCCTTCTCCACCTTCGAATTTTGCTTCTTGTGTTTCAGCAAATGGGAAAGTGGCTAAAGCATTAGGGTTTTAGGTGGGTTTAAGTTGGGTCAAGGGATGGGTCATGGGCTGCTCCAAGGTCCAGATCCAATTGGGTTTTAGATTTTAGTTTGTTGGGCCAATTTTGAAGTGTTGGGCTGCAGAATTCTATTGGGCCAGTTTTATACATTGGGTTGCTGAAGTTTAATGGGGTTTGGGCCAAGTTTGAAGGGTTCAAGGGTTTGGGTCTGCACCTAATTCATTGGGCCTCCATTAGCCTCTTATCATGATTCATTAATTTGGGCCTAGATGTAAATCTCTATCCTAAATGATTCTCAAACCCATGCTAATAATTTATCTCTCTAAAAATTCCCATTCACTTAACTTGCCCAATCATCCCATATTAATTATCCTTAATTAATCTAAATCTATGATTAACACCTTAATTAATCTCGGGGTGTTACAGTTTTTGGACATAAAATCTTTCCCTCCCTTGGTTCTATTCTTGGCTGAAAATTATACAAAGGAAGAGCAAGTAGAATAAGCAACAAAGAACAAGAATTACCTTAGATTCAAGCTTGCTTTCAAGTGCTTTTCTTCTTGGTTTGCTTATTCTCAAGAAATTTGAACTATCCCGCCTGTTCTGGACTCAAAATAGAACCAAACAACTTAATAAAGCCATAGAAAGAAAGCTTGGAGGGAGAGGAACAAAGTTGCAAGAGGAAGAAGCATGACAATCCTTGAATTTTCCTACCTTTCTTAGCTTTTTCTTCCTCCAAATTCTCCTCCTCTTGTGCGCCCTAGTTGCTACTCTTCTTTTTTGTTTTTAGATAGAACAAAGTTAGCCTAAATGAGGGAGGAGAAGTGGTATGATTTCTAAAGAAGGTTCAAGAAGCTACGTTTCTCAAAAATTTTATTTTGCCATTTTGTTATGGCATTTTCGTTTTAACTTTATTTTAGCTCCTTTTTTAGAACTGTCTTTTTCATCATAAAATTTAGGTTTCTAATTTAATAAAATACTTTTAGAATCACTCAATTTGGAGCTAAAACTTTCCCAAATGAATACATCAAAGTTTGGGTTCATTATCGTTAGAAAATGTACAGTAGAGCAATTTTAATTGTCTCAGAGCTTCCCATAGTTTTTAGGGCCTCTAAGAACTTGTACAACTCAAATTTTCCATTTAAAAAGCTCTCTTGTGAGTTTTTCCGAAAATTACATATAATTACGAAAATGTCACTACGTTTCGTCAATTTTTGTTACAATTTTACTTTACTGTCCTAGCTCCATTTTTATTGTCAACTGAGTCTAAGATTATTATTTTTTTGGAACCTAGGACACTACCCACATATTTTGGGACATTATCTAGCTCATTTTAAGGGACTTCCTCTTTCACGACTCATTTCATCGTTTTACAGAAATGATCATTCATTACATAACCAGTGAGGTAACTGGGGTTTAAATTTTAATTCCTTGCATATGTATTTTGTTAATCTAATATTTGCTACATAATATGTTTTGTGGTGCTAAATGACTGGTTGGTTACTTGATTATTATTATGGACTATGAATGTATTCTTGGTGGAGCTATGGTGGAATTATTGCCTGTGCATTGTGTTTTGATCGGGCATCGAGTTATAATCATACTCATGAATGCACTGAGCTCAGGTTGTGCTTAATAGGGAGTTGGCACCATGAACGCGCCTTTTCTTGTATTATTGGGCATTAACATGCTGTATATAACTGCTAGTATAGGATAGTAATCATTGGTAGCCCAACTGGTTCATTTATTGATTATGATGATGTTTTTGGTAATTATGTTTAATATGCATTTATACTAATTAAATTATACATATGTTTGAAATTATCCTTTAGTTACTGAGATTCATATTTTACTTGTTTTTGGGCTAATAATATGAGGTGAAGGTTCTTTAGTTAAGGAAAAAGGAAAGCACGTGGATGAACATCCATAGCTTAAGGCCTTGTATAGGATTTTTATACTTGGACTATTTTGACTTAAAGTAGATGCTAATTTTTGTGATTTATTTTGTATAGCATCATCATGCACTCATATTGCCAAGCATAGGTATTTTGATATTTTGTAATCAATGATGTAATTAATAAGAAGTTAGACCTTATATCACTTATAATCGGATGCTTGTACCTAAGGATGATCTAATATGTGTTGTTGCTAATGAAGAATCATTTCTTATTCATTTAAGAGTGTAATTATGCTTTGCAATGAATGATCAAAAAGAGTATTGTTGTACGGAGATGTTACTTTATACTAATGGATATTAGTATCATGACCCTTGAATATTTTATTTGGGTTCAATGTATGTTACCTCAACTTTTGTAGGAAATATGGAAGTGCCATATCTTAATTTTGTATTTGAGGTCCTTTAGCTGACTTAGGAGTAGGAACATATTAGTTTGGTCCATTAAGACTTATGCAAGTGACTTGAAGACAGATGGTAGGGAGTAGCACAATGTTTGGTAGTCACTTGAGGTTCCACACTCCTTCTTTCCATCATAGAGGGAACTTTTACTAATACAAATTAATTCCTTAGTTGAATTAGTCTAGACTTAGGTTCTTAAGACATGGAAATGGATAAACTGCTAGTACTAGGGGAAAATGTTGCACCCACACCATGTATTTTATCTTAGGAAGACCTTTGGTATTAATTAGAAAGAGGTACAAATGTGCAGAATTGAATCATGAAGAGTTAAGAACTAAAGAGGGGTTAAGCCATAACTAAAACTACTTAAGTTACGACAATGGTTCTTATAGATTCTAGGGGCACTACGACATAATGTGCTTTGCTGCAACACAAAATAAAAATTTTGCCTAAGAGTTAACAAAACCTAATTATGCCATGGTGCAGGTCTTCAAGTTGCAGTACAACACAGGAAACTTTAAGAGAGCTAGTCTAGTAGCTTATATTGCTGCAGTGTGAAGAAAGCTTATCGCAGGGAAAATTGAGAAATTTTGAATAGTAGGGTCCAGAGGGTAACCTTGCCATGGTGCATAAAGCTTGAGTCGCGACAAGAGTCTTATAATTTGGTTTTTGAGTTCTAGTAGCTAACTTAGCCATGGTGGGGGTTGTCCAAGTCGTGGCCTAGAACATCAAACTCCTATTTCAACTTCTAGAACTTAGCTTTCATGATATTAATAGTATGTAATGACTTAGATATAGTCATAAGAGGGTTTTGTGGGTATAGAATTAGTGGGGAAAAAACTAATTGAAGGATATAATTGATAACTAAAATCCCATATAGGCTTTGATTGCCTTGTTTCTAAATAATGATCCATAGAAAAAAAAGGAAAATAAATAATTAGGTTCAAATTCCCTTAATATTTCTTAAAAGGCAATTAGCTTTGACTTTAGATCTTGAACTATGATCATTATTTGTGCAATTACACTTAATCACTATAATTATTAGTTAATTTTATTACAATAAGTCTTAATATGCACATATGTTGTTGAGGTGAGATTGAATATGTTCTAATTGGTTGTTTTACACCTTAGTTGATATGTTTAAGCAGCCAAGTAAGTGAGACCACACTAAAGTGTGTGTGTGAGGCCATGGGATCAAGAGAAGAAGAATAAGGGAATTGATTGAATTTGCTTGATAACATAGTTTTTCCTTCATTCTTATATATATAGTTGGTTTGCTTGAGTCATTGGTTGCTTGTGTGCATTGTTTACAATTGTTTGGCTTGTTGATTATTTGAGTAGACTATACAATTGCATGAGACCTACCTGGGAATTGTGAGAGGAGTGGCTTTAATATTGGATGAAGCTAAGGAAGTGAGCATGGATTTGCTCTTGCTTGAGCTAAGGAAACTTCTAGAGCATAGATTTACTCTCTTATGTATGGATTGATTATGATTGTATAACACGTATACTTGTGTAACAACCGGGAAAAGGGAAAAGGAAAAGAAAGTAGAAAGCTGAAAAGTTTCGAAATTCAGAAATTTTGCTAAGTCTTCTCACAATGGCGAGAAATGGTCTCGCTATAGCGAGAGTGCCTGTTCGCAATAGCGAAAAGGCTTCTAGCTATAGCGAGTGTGCGGGCAGTCTATACAAAAAACCAGGGAGTTGCTCGCTGTAGCGTGCACCATAGCGAGAGTGGGAGTCTGGAACTGGTATGAGCTCGCCGTAGCGAAGGTTAAATCTCGCCATAGCGAAGGAAACTGATACGTGCTCGCCGTAGCGAAAGTTAAATCACGCCATAGCGAAGGTAGCTGATACGAGCTCGCCGTAGCGAAGGTTAATTTTTGTCGTAGCGAGGGTCAGTCCGAAAAAGCGTACAAAGCGAGAATTTGACTCCTTTAAATGCCCCAACTCATTCTTTCTCTCTTATTTGCCCTAGACTTCGACCCAAGGAGAGAAAAGAGGCGTGGAGAGTAAGAGAGACCAAGAGAAGGAGGAAGAACAAAGGAAAGGTAAGTAAGTTCCCCTCATTTCTTTTTAGAATCTTGATCTCCCTTCTTTGCCCTCTCTTTTTATGGTTTTGTTTGTGAGATTAGTAAGATTTTGGGCATGGGTCAGAAGAGGAAAAGTGGAAAATACCTTTAAACTTTTTTGTTTTTCTTGAAAATGTTGTTTCCCCTACCATGAAAACTAGAGAGAGAGGAAGAATTGGTGACATTCTAGAGAGAGAGAGAGAGAACCTCTAGGTTCTTGTATGTTAGGAGGGTTTGCTCTGAAGATTACATTCTAAGAGAGTAATTTCATGCTCTTGATTGTGTCTATGCTAAAGTGAAGCACCTCCATCAAGGTATGAGTGTGAAACCAAGAAGGGAGAAGAGGAATTGAAAGGAAAAGCTAGTGTTAGCTTATAAGGTAGCTCTGTTTCCATTCTTTGTTGTTGCATGCTTGGATGTAATAGTCATTGTATGTTTATGTATATGCTTGTTGTGTGAGATATGCCATATGTTATTGCCATGATGCATTGTTATCAATGTGCTTGTGTGATGGATTGTGAGAATTGCTCGGGTGAGGTAGTGCCGAAAGTCCCTTGAGATGGGTGTGGTAAAGCCGAAAGTCCCTTGAGATGGGTGAGACAAGGCCAAAAATCTCATATCCGAGTGAGGCCAAGTCAAAAGTCCCTAAACTGTGGGTTTTGCCCCTTTGTTGAATGTATGAGATAGAATTTGGCCCGTAGCATAGGCCTATTTTTATGCTTTCAAACTTGTCCATGAGTGGCTAGAACATGTGAGAGGCCATTTGGACCCATTTTGGACCTTTTGGGTGCCAAAATCGCTAAATTTGTGAGCTCCGTCAAAGTATGACCAAACAAGCTCTTCTTATTATGAAATTTGGCATGCCTCTAGAGTTTGTAGAGAGCTTCTTGGGAAGCTAAAGTGAACCCTAACTCATTCTTTCTCTCTTATTTGCCCTAGACTTCGACCTAAGGAGAGAAAAGAGGCGTGGAGAGTGAGAGAGACCAAGAGAAGGAGGAAGAACAAAGGAAAGGTAAGTAAGTTCCCCTTATTTCTTTTTAGAATCTTGATCTCCCCTCTTTGGCCTCTCTTTTTATGGTTTTGTTTGTAAGACTAGTTGGATTTTGGGCATGGGTCAGAAGAGGAAAAGTGGAAAACACCTTTAAACTTTTTTGTTTTTCTTGAAAATGTTGTTTCCCCTACCATGAAAACTAGAGA
Source organism: Erythrophleum fordii (assembly GCA_032878935.1). Classification (NCBI taxonomy): domain Eukaryota; kingdom Viridiplantae; phylum Streptophyta; class Magnoliopsida; order Fabales; family Fabaceae; genus Erythrophleum; species Erythrophleum fordii. The sequence continues at coordinate 19,513,991 of JAVQMF010000054.1, read as the reverse complement.
GAGAGGAAGAATTGGCGACATTCTAGAGGCCAGTTATGCCAAATCCCTCTCACCCCTCCCCCTCCCGACTTAACATGGTGAGCCTATGTAAAAAGTCCCTAAACTCGGGTGAGGCTAGACCAAAAGTCCCTGGAGCTTACTTGTGGCATTATTGTGATTTGCATGGCATGTACAATATGTATTATGTGATTGAGAATGGATGGATGCCAAATTATATGCTTTGACTTGTTATATGCCTTGATTGCTTCCTTGAATGAGTGCATGAGCTACTGAGATTCCATGAATCTCACCCCTCCCCCTCCTAACTTAACATGCTAGGTGGAGCTCAAGGAGAAACAAGTACACACCAAGGAGCCTAGAAGCATGTGTAGCTAGACTTTAGCTTTATTTTGGTCTTTTTGATGTAAAGTGGTGCCAAAATGAATGCACCCACTATTATTATGTGATTGAGAATGGATGGATGCCAAATTACATGCTTTGACTTATTATATGCCTTGATTGATGTAAATGTTGTAGCAAGTGTAAATGTATAGACATATGATGTACAAACTATGTAGAGAGCCAAATTAATGGAAATGTGGGTTTTGCCCCTTTTGTTGAATGTATGAGATAGTGTAATTTGGCCCGTAGCATAGTGAGTTTGAGATGTATGATGACTTGGACCACTTAGACATGTTATATAGACTATTTTTATGCTTTCAAACTTGTCCATGAGTGGCTAGAACATGTGAGAGGCCATTTGGACCCATTTTGGACCTTTTGGGTGCCAAAATCGCTAAATTTGTGAGCTCCGTCAAAGTATGACCAAACAAGCTCTTCTTGTTATGAAATTTGGCATGCCTCTAGAGTTTGTAGAGAGCTTCTTGGGAAGCTAAAGTGAACCCTAACTCATTCTTTCTCTCTTATTTGCCCTAGACTTCGACCTAAGGAGAGAAAAGAGGCGTGGAGAGTGAGAGAGACCAAGAGAAGGAGGAAGAACAAAGGAAAGGTAAGTAAGTTCCCCTTATTTCTTTTTAGAATCTTGATCTCCCCTCTTTGGCCTCTCTTTTTATGGTTTTGTTTGTAAGACTAGTTGGATTTTGGGCATGGGTCAGAAGAGGAAAAGTGGAAAACACCTTTAAACTTTTTTGTTTTTCTTGAAAATGTTGTTTCCCCTACCATGAAAACTAGAGAGAGAGGAAGAATTGGCGACATTCTAGAGAGAGAGAGAGAACCTCTAGGTTCTTGTATGTTAGGAGGGTTTGCTCTGAAGATTACATTCTAAGAGAGTAATTCCATGCTCTTGATTGTGTCTAGGCTCAAGTGAAGCACCTCCATCAAGGTATGAGTGTGAAACCAAGAAGGGAGAAGAGGAATTGAAAGGAAAAGCTAGTGTTGGCTCATAAGGTAGCTCTGTTTCCACTCTTTGTTGTTGCATGCTTGGATGTAATAGTTATTGTATGTTTATGTATATGCTTGTTGTGTGAGATATGCCATATGTTATTGCCATGATGCATTGTTATCAATGTGCTTGTGTGATGGATTGTGAGAATTGCTCGGGTGAGGTAGTGCCGAAAGTCCCTTGAGATAAGTGAGGTAAGGCCGAAAGTCCCTTAAGATGGGTGAGATAAGGCCAAAAGTCTCATATCCGAGTGAGGCCAAGTCAAAAGTCCCTAAACTCGGGTGAGGCCATCCAAAAGTCCCTAAACTCGGGTGAGGCTAGACTAAAAGTCCCTGGAGCTCACTTGTGGCTTTGTTGAGATTTGCATGGCATGTACAACATGTATTATGTGATTGAGAATGGATGGATGCCAAATTACATGCTTTGACTTGTTATATGCCTTGATTGCTTCCTTGAATGAGTGCATGAGCTACTGAGATTCCATGAATCTCACCCCTCCCCCTCCCGACTTAACATGCTAGGTGGAACTCAAGGAGAAACAAGTGCACACCAAGGAGCGTAGAAGTATGTGTAGCTAGACTTTAGCTTTATTTTGGTCTTTTTGATGTAAAGTGGTGCCAAAATGAATGCACCCACTATTTTTGAGATGTAAATATTGTAGCAAGTGTAAATATATGGACATATGATGTACAAACTATGTAGAGAGCCAAATTAATGGAAATGTGAGTTTTGCCCCTTTTGTTGAATGTATGAGATAGTGTAATTTGGCCCGCAGCATAGTGAGTTTGAGATGTATGATGACTTGGACTACTTGAACATGTTATATAGACTATTTTTATGCTTTCAAACTTGTCCATGAGTGGCTAGAACATGTGAGAGGCCATTTGGACCCATTTTGGACCTTTTGGGTGCCAAAACTGCTAAATTTGTGAGCTACGTCAAAGTATGACCGAACGAGCTCTTCTTGTTATGAAATTTGGCATACCTCTAGATTTTGTAGAGAGCTTCTTGGGAAGTTAAATTGAGTAATATTTGGAGGTCTAGAGAATATTTGGCGAATTGTTGAAATTGGAAAATTTTAATGATTTGGTCATGTACTGTTACTATAGGTCCGAAAAGAAATCCATGTCATTCATAGACCAAACAGTGGCCAAATGTCATGAAATTTTATACAAATAAACTAGAAAACCACAGTGACCTATAACAACTAGAATCACCTAAATCGGAGGTCTATAGAGAGAGAATGAACCTTCTGAAATTCTGTATCAGCATCAGGGAGCCACCTGACCTCCGTTACTGTTCCATCGGTTTTCGGGGTCTAAGGGCTACTGAACTGATCTGGACTTATTTTTCTCCTCTAGTAGACATCTGTAGCTTTTCAAATTGGTATAGTTTGCCTAGATTAGATTTTGTTGGATTTAGTTACGAATTTTTGAAGTTCATGACAGTAAGCTGCACCAGAAACAGGGACAGCCGGACCTTTGTCTGAGTTTTGATGTCAAACAAGGTCCAAATGCTGAGATTATGGTTGGGAATTATTTTTAGTGTAAATATAACACTTAGAGCTTTCCAGAGAGCTATTTTTTACTAGATTCTCATTTTTCTATAATTAGTTATGATTTTCCAAAGTTAGAGCCAAAATATGACTTTTGGGCCCAAGTGAGAAATTGCATTTTTCTGGTTTTTGGCTCCATACCCGTGACTTATGGCTTTTTTTATGCTATGTATGATTTGTATAAATGGAGTGTGAGTAGAGAATGTGAATGATGGGTTCACAGGACCCACGGGGCAGAAGATGAGTGTATGAAACCCCGTTTCATAGTATGAAAATGCCACGGATTGGTATTGATTCTTTGGAAATCATATGGAACCGAGCCCAGAGGGAGGCTAGATAGCAGTAGTAGATTAAGGTGTTACAACTTGCTTCTATGTGTTTAAGTGAACCATATGTATATTTAACTATTGATTTAGTTATTAGGATTCTTTAAATCTCATATTTCCTTATCTCCTCTAACCATGGCCATGTGATGTGCAAAGCAAGGATAATGTAGAGCAAAATACCTATAAAGGCCTACTGTGTCAAAAGATTTGGTCTATGATATGAGATTAGATATATAATTATATAAATATATATTTTGATGTAATGTAATGCACATATGTGTAAAAGTGTTAGACTAGGTGGTACATCATAATATATTACATATTCTTTTTATTTATATAAGTCTATTTATGGCAAAATTGTGGTAACAAATCCTTTAACAGTGGAAATTATGGTCAATGGAAGTGCCAAATGGTTCTCTAATGCTCATACATTGATTTTCACCATTTCATCTCACAAATTTATGCATAACCACTTTGTTACAACTACGATAATATATAAATAAGAACAGAATCTAAAGAATTAGTCATTTGAATATTTTGGCCTTAGAACACCAATTAATGTCCCAACTTTGAAAATTTAAATCTTAGCTACACAACTTCGATTAATGAAAATTAGGTGTCCTTCGAAAGCTTATGCTGTGGACTTTCTACTGTAAAAATTTCAAGTCAAAATGAAGGTATTTGTTCTCTCAAAAGGCATAAAATCTGATAGTCTTGCAGAGTGAACAGTAACTGCATAATTCAACTTTTCAAGACCAAATTCAAAAATTCATCAATATACTATAGAGTTTCGAAAAATGCAAAATTTAGCTTGTTGGAAGACTTTATATGTCCTTTAATTGCCTACCAAATTTCAGATCCAAACTAGGTCATTTGTGTTGTCAAGGGTAAAGAAACATTTAATGGCTCAAATTATCTAAATTTTAGTTCCAAATAAGCTCTAAAATGTTATTTCTTATTTTGAGCAAATTTCAATCCACAAATGCATCATGTATGATTGATCCATCATGTAAAAATTACTTTGCATCTAAAGATCACTATCCTACATATGCCATAATCATCAAGGAATTTCATATACCAAATCACATGCTATCAAGCTTTACTTACATCAAATGGTCATTAAGTTATAGTTTAATACTTTTGAACACATTTACACTTCAATACATCATAATATATGATTACATATTCATATATGGAATAACATTTTCTAGGCTAATTCCGTTGTCAAAAATAATTCCTCTAAGTTTTTTACCCATCATTCACCTTTCTTTAAGCTTCACTTGGCCATGGTTACTGGGGATAAGGGAAAGTGAGATTAAAGAATCTTAATAGCTAATCCAACATTTAAATACACATATAGTTCACTTAAGCACATAGAAGCAAGTATACATGTCATATAATCATAGTCAAATCATAATTCATACTCTAGAGATCTACTGGCTCAAGGGAAGGCAAATCCATACTTTAGGGGCTTTTGGCCTAGCCTCACACCTAACATTTAGGAATTTTTGGTTTAATCTCACTTATCTTTAAGGACTTTTGAATTAGCATCACCCACTCTTAGGGACTTTTGGCCTAACCTCACCCATATTTGAGGACTTTTAGCCTATTACTAAAGGACTTTTGGCATAGCCTTATCCATCAAAGAGTCAATCCAATCTTAAATAAAAATGAATATCATGCAATTGTATATTATATTCAAACAATCAACAATTCACATAATTTGCAAACAACATATACAAGCAACTAAGAAACTCAAGCAAACCAATGAAGGAAAAGCTATCTTGACACATAAATTTCAATTATTCCCTTGGTCTCCTTCTCTGCTTTTGTAGCCTTAAACATACACTTGAATATAAACCCTCTTGTTTGGCCTAAACAAACCAAATGAAGCATGAAATGATCAATTAAGTCATATTTGATCTCATATTACCCTTCTAGTGCTAATCAACCTTTAAACTATAACTTTAGGTCATTTTGAATAGGTTAAGAAGCAACTTTTAGAATTCAACTTCTAAGATTCAAAATCTCACCATATATGATCTTCATAATTCTTATGAAACTCATTAGAGTCATAAAAAACATAATTAAACCCACTTAGAGCCATATGGTCCTATTGAGCATCTTTGAACCCTAATTTTTCACTTTAAAAAATAGAGTCCCTAAATTCATTTCAATGGCTTAATTAGTATTTATAATTCATATATAGATTATTTATAACCTTGGAATCAATTAAACAACTCCCTCAATTTTTAACCCAAGACTTGGTTGAGACACCCCCCACTAAGCCCTATCTTGGAGTTTTTGTTTGCATCTTAGGGAATTTAATGGTTTTAAGGTTTTTATGATTCATTTCTCATTCAATTATGGTATTAGGGCTTAATTAACTTTTCTAGGATTTTGAATCTCTCAAGGGCAATACCAAACCCTAGGTGAGCCTTATGACATTTTATTAGTTCTTTATCAATTCCAATCATATATTCTTATTCTTCACTTTTCAAAACCCTTAGTTTCACCATGAATTCATCAAGCTCAAGTCTCTTTCTGTTCTTCCTTTTCTTGGTCAAATTGAAAGTGGGTTAAGGTTCCATATATACCAAGTTTTCTCAGCCTAAATCATACATCATTTGAAGCTACCCTTGATGAAGAATAATTTGGTGCAATTGGTTTCCTTAAAGGAGCTTCTTCATCCAAGAGTTCAGCCAAAAAACCCACTCTTTTAGGACACTAAAACCATATAAAGTAAGAGGAGAAAAACTAAGAAAAAGTTTATTATAACTTCATGAGAAAATTCTCCATGTTTGCTTACCTAAGTGTAGCTTTATTCTCTTGCTTCTTTCTCATTCTTCACACCACTTTAGGTTTAGTCTTGGAGCTGTTCAAATCAGTCAAATGAAGAAAAAGGGGTGAGGCATGCTATATATATGAAAGAACTAAGATTTTATATTTTTTAAAATTTCAATTTTGCCCTTATACTTTAATTTCACCATTTGAGTTAATTTCTTTTTATTTTTAGAAATTGATAACTTCACACTAAAATTTAAACTCTCCTTTTCATTAAAAATACCTAATTTGAGGTTATAAGGACTTAAAACAATCAAAATAAGTCCATTCAAAATTATAGTCAACCAAGGTCCTAAATCATACATCATCAAGCTTTAACCAAGCCAACCTTGTTTGGTTAATTTGCCAAATTTATTTCATCATACTATGATGAGATATATTTATTTCTCAAGTTAATTCTCATGTTTTCTAAATCTCTAAATTTTCACCAGTTAGGCTCATATTGGCTCCTTTTAGCCTTAATTGGCCTTTTTTGGCCTTATGATTCTTTTTTAATTAATTCTTTCTATTCTTTAAGGATTATATTGGCTCACGAAATATAAGATATTACACTAGGATTTTGTGACTCAAGTTGCATGTATAAGATATTGGAATATGATTTAGCATATGGATATCTATATAGCTTACATGCATACTCTCATGTGAAACAATAATTTTTTTATGCAAGGTGAATTTCATATAATGAATCATTAAAAGTTGATATATGTATGGAAGGAAATTTGCTTATGGCAAGAAATGGCATTGTAGAGTTTATTTTGTATATTTTAGAATTAAAATTTTGACTATTTAAGTTACAAAATATCTCTTTTCCTTTGACAGCCTTAATGACCTAATTTGGGGCTAAAATTTGGTGAACATTTATAGGATATTTAGAGTTTTATATAGAGCTAAAGTTTGTAATTTTTGGAACTTTATATAATATTTGGTGAATTTCTAATGTTGGCTCCAAAAAGCTATCATGGTATTGGTATTGTTTATACTATGTAGATCGAGTTTTTGTGCTTTTTGAGAGATCAAATAGATTCATTTTAACTTAAAATTTTATAGAAGAAAGTTTACATCTCAAGCTTTAAAATAACATTAAATTTGTCTTAATCGGAGTTGTGTAACTCAAGTTATGAATCTTTGAATTTTGAGCTTTATTATGTGCTTTATGAACTAAATAAGTAAATGACTTCTTTTTATATTAATGATATATATATATATATATATATATATGTTAATTTGGATGAAACTAAACACTTGAGCATTAATTTGTGAGATGGAACAATGAGAATCCATATTTGAACATTATGGGTTAAATTGAAATAAATAGTATTGAATGTCTACTATTAAAGTGTTTGTTATCATTACTTTTATTCCAAATGGGGAACTAATGGTAATAAATAAATGAGATATAGTATGGTGTAACACTAAGACCTTGGGGTTGGACATTTATGCCCATGATAATTCTTATAAACATGGGAATTAAGTTAAAGCTTGAGGTATGTATCTTTACAAGATACTTATAATTAAAGAGGTATATCTTTATTAATAAAGATGAAGGTGGAAGTGTAATTGAAATTGAATTAGAAAACACTACATTTAGAAAATGAATTTCCGAGTATGGAAGAGATTAATAGGTATACATCTCTATATGAGATACAAGACCAAGGTGATAAGGACAACTAGTTGTGCCTTGACTTATTGAGCTGAGTGGGAGTTTGGTGCAAGACAAGAGTGTTACACATACAACTCTATTATTTTAAAGTAACAATAAGGATGTGCCTAAACATTGGTCTGAGATTAAAGAAGGAACATTCATCGGTACTTTACTAGACACTGAAGAGTTGAACACAATTTAAGAGGCTCAATCATGCTTTAATAAAAGAGAATGGATTAGAATGGACTAGAGCCATAGAATAAGAGATGGACCTAATAAGGACAAGTTATATCTAGGACATTGGTTGAACATCAACCTAATTATAAGGCAATTAAGACTAAATGGTTTTTAAAATAAAGAAAAGGATAGATGAATTACTTAAGAAATAAAAGGCACACTTAATTGCTAAAGGGTACATATTGTCATAACATACCTCATATAGCTAAACTCATATCATTTCCTCTCTAAAGTGATAAAATATAATCGCAACAAAACTTTTGGCAATGGTTTTTAGTCTTTTACTATGACAAAAGAGCCTTTAAGGGTCTAAATTAGATTTTCTTGCCATTTTAATTCATAACCTCTATAGGTACATTTATTTTAACCCACACGATCATCATATAAGACCTAATTGCATAAAGGAGCTATATATGTATATTTGGCCTTCTTTGCATAATATGGGCCAAACTTGAAAAATTCACAACTTTGGCTACATAATTCCAATTTATGCAAATTAAGTGTTTATGGAAAGCTAATGATTTAAACTTTATAGTGTAAAAATTTCAAGTGAAAATAAATCCATTTCGCCTAAAAGACCTGAAAATTGAGGACTGTGTAGAGTGAATAGTAATTATATAAGTTAGCATTTTAAGACTAGATTCAAAAATTCACCAAATACTTTATAAAATAAAAAAAAACACCATCTTTGGGTTTTGAAAAGCTCTAGCCCTTTAAATGCATGCCAAATTTTAGTTCCAAATTAGGTCTTTTAAGTTGTTAAGGATAAAGATGCAATTTATAGCTCATTCAGACCAAATTTTGATTCTAAAGTAATCCATTTGACTTTAATATGCATTATCTTCACTTGATCAAATTTTAATCCATTCATACTTCATTTTCATAAGGGTCATTAAAAGAAATATGACTAGCATAAAAAATTCACCATCTCACTTGCAACTAGCCATATGGGACCTACTTATATGCATATATTCATATCAATCCAAACCAATAGCAACAAAAATTCTACCGTTACCACATTTAAGGTGACGACTTTTAGTCTGTTTAACACATCAACTTAAACCATAGGTGTATTCCTCTCCTTTTTTACTCAGACTTACCATAGATAAGTTTGTTTAGATTCGTAAAACTAAGATACAAAACCCATTGCTTATGGAAGCCATCTAGTCTATTCTTGACTTTTTGACATAATAAAACCCCAAATTTCAAAAATTTATAACTTGGGTTATATAACTTCAATTTATGCAAATTCAATAGTTGTGGAAAGCTTATAATATAAACTTTATGCTATAAAAATTTTAGATAAAAATGAATTCATTTGTCCTCTCAGAATGTTCATGAATAATAGTTGTATCAGAGTGAACAGTACCAGCCATTTCTGCATAATTTGGTCAACTTTGAAAGTTCATAAAATATTCTATATACCTCCAAAAATTTCTATTCTTGGCTTGTTAGAAAACTATATAAATTTAGCCCCAAACTAGTTTATTTGAGCTTTCAATGGTAGAGGTGTAATTGATGGCTCATTTGGATCAAAACTTGGTTATAAATTGGTCCAATTGGCCTCAATTTGCATCCTCTCACTTTGGGCAAATGTTAATAATCCAAGCATCATTTTTATAAGGTCTAATGCATGTAAATGGGCTTGCATCAAAATATGACCATCCAACACCTAAATGTATTCATGTACTCAAGCTTTTACACATGTTTCTATTACAAAACCTTGCCATTTGCAAAAATTTCATCAAAGTACTTATGTTTACTACTTATTCATGCACATATAACTCAATGGTTTCTATTATGGATAATATATACATATAACTACATTTTACATCAAGATGATATATAGATATATATATATATATATTGACGTGCTCAAGCTCATACACAAATTAACATCATACATTCCTACCATATATGAGGTATATCATTGCTAATGTATCATATATATTGTTAACTATATAATTACAATTAAGGTTTCAAGTACATGAATTCTAATATCTATTGCTTATCATTTTCTTTATCCTTGCTCGAGGATGGTTAGTGTAAGGGACATGGTTGAGGTTTTTGGAAGAATTTCAATAGCTAATCTCAACCAAATTAATGCATATATGAACGCCATAAGGAAATGTAATGCATGTGATTCTTATGCATCACGAAACTCAAATGTAACTATATGCATGAAAACTCATTTCTCAACAAGTTATAGCATCTTAACATAGTAGATAAGCTCAACTTAGCTCAACCCTGGGTCAAGGAAAAGTTACTACACTCATTTCCCCGCCATAGAGAGCTAAGAGCTTAAAACATATCAAACTTAAGCATAATGCTCATAAAGGAAAACATATTCAAGTATAGTTCAAGAACACATCAAATAATAATATATACAAGCATCATAACTCATTCAAGCATTCAAATGTATCCAAGATATGGAGATAAAGCTCTCTCATAGAGTAAGGAGCCTCAAGCTACCACTAACTCCTATAAATATTTTCTTTTCCTTGGTCTTTCATGTAATATCCTTTGATTTGGAAATTCATAATAATTCCTAAAGAGTGAAATGAATTACTTATGAGGTGTAACACTATGTCTATCCAACTTATCTCATCTTATTTCTAGTCATATTCCCTTAGATAACACAACTTCTCAAGAAAACTCAAATAAAATAATAGACCATTTTACATTGCGTAGTAGATAAAAATTTCATTTTATGCCTCGTGGACCATATGAACTCATCTATCTCATTATTCTATTTAAATACATACATACAACTCAAAACCATCTTAAAATGTTGCCAAAAACTCGAGCTTATAATATACATACATAAAATAATGCAAGGTTGTCTCAGGTTCTGCTACCATATTTCTAGTGCCAACTTTGAAAAATCATAACTAAATCTAAAAAAATTAAAATCATGTATACTTTATCATTTTGGAAAGCTATTGATGTTAAATTTATTCTAAAAATAATTCTAAACCAAAATAGGAATGTCTAGCTGTTAAAAATTGATGAAACAATACCAAAGGTGCTGCTACATTACTAGTACTGACTTTGAATTTCAAAAATTCATATCTCTCTAATTAGACATTCAATTGGGGTGATCTTAGTGGACATAGAAAGCTCACCATGTCTGATTTATGCTTGTAAATTTTATGAGTATTGGACACCATTTGACCTTCGAATTACACAGGAGAAGAAACTGACCGTATGAATAGTAACCATATCAAAATAGCAGAAATTTAGCAAATTTGAAAATTCATAATTAATTCTATAGAGCTTCAAATAATCTGGTATTTAGCTTCCCAATAAGCTTTGACTGAGATCTATATGCATGAATTTCATGAGAAAATTAATCTATTTGGTTAGTTTGTACTATAGAGTTGCAATTTGGTCATTTTAAGCTTCTTAAAAGGTCACAAAGGGTACGATTTAGCTTCCAAGACTTTCAAGGCCACTTGAGCACGTAGAAAAGTGTAAGAATAGCCTACTAAACATGTTCCCAAGGTCTAAATACCCAGACCTTACAAATTCACTCTCCCACTCCAAGGTATACACAAAATCATACATGAGCAATTCTTGACATTCATTGTCAAAAATTTGCTATACCATTCAAATGGTGCCAATTCTTATATATATATATATATATATATATATAAACACGTGTTCAAAAGGATTTACATCACATTCATCATAAGGTTACATCATGTGCCATCAAAATGGTTGCAAAGTGAATACATTATACACTTCCATGTCAATCCTCTTCCTTTAAGCTTGGTGGCTTCTATTCTTTTGTTCACTTGGATCATCTAGACATGTTAGGTGATGAAGAAGGAAGATTGAGATTCTAGAAATCCCAATAGCCCTCCTGTAACACTTCAAAATTAATTAAGGTGTTAATTATAGATTTGGGTAATTAAGAATAATTAACAAGGAATAATTGGGCGAGTTAAAGGAATGAAAATTTTAAAGAGATAAATTATTAATATGAGTTTAAGAATTAATTGAGTTAGAAACCCCATCTAGGCCTAAATTAAATTAAGTAAGCCAATGTTAGGGGCTAGTGAAGGCCTAATCTGATTTAATAAGATAGAGGCCCAAGACCCAATTTATATAAGTCCTTGTAATTGGCCCAATACCTCTTATGCAAACCCCAACTAAGTGGGCTCTTGAAAACTTGACCCAACCCAACTAAAAGTCTAAATTGTTGAAATTGAACCAACAAATTAAAACTCAGCCCAATTCTACTCAAAGTCTAAACCCATATGGACTTGGGCCATTTGGTCAGCCCAAACCCATCCAAAACCCTAAACATATTCAGCATTTCCCTTCCTTTATGCAGAAACACAAAACACACAACTCATTTTCTGAGGTTTGGAGGGAGCTAGGGTTTGGGACAAGAAATCCACCATTTCTTACTTCTAAGCTTAAAATTAGCCAAGGTACTTGTTATATAATTTAATCCCCTTCTCTTTCTCTTCATTTTGGCCCAATTGGTTTTTCATTTGGAGCATTTTCACCATACCCAAAATCTGAAGTGTGGTTGTTTAGGATTTTCTTGGTGAAATTTCGTAGGTTGGGACTGAGGGTGTTATTAGGTAAGTATAAACTCTTCATTTTGATGCATTTTCTACTAGTTTAAGACCCCCATAGTGGATTTATAGTATGGATATTAATTCTATACGAATTTACTAAGGAATTAGGGTGATATATTGAAGTTTCTAGTAGAGGACATATTCAATTCGAATTTGGGATTTGTAGTGGCTGGGTAAGTGTCCTCTGGGTAGCCATTAGTATTTTAATTCTTTAGGTACTTGTTGCTGCTATACATGATGATTAAAAGTAGTAATCTTTTGATGTTATGGTTATAGGGGGATTTTGGCACTGCTGGTGGCTTTTCAATTGTCTGCAGAGTGAGGTAATCGGGGTTCATGCTAATTTCATGCATATGTCTGTTTTAATTTTGTATTTGCTGCATGATTATGATTTTGATGCTAAATGAATTGGTTGGCTATCTGTAATATGTGATTAGACCTTGTGAGTCCATGGTGGAGCTGTGGTGCAGCTGCCACCCGTGCATGTGCTTCGATCGGGCACCGGGTTATGATCAAACCCCAGATGCACTGAACCCTGGTTGTGCTCTTTGGGGAGTGGGTGCTGTGGACGGGCCTCTCTCAGTGTTATTGGCCTTTAACATGTGGAATTGTGTTTGTTAGTATGGGATAGTAATCATAGATAGCCTAATTGTTTCATTTACTGATATGACTAGTATGTTTTCTAATGCTTATATGAAATCATGCATAAATATTAATTGAACTGGAATATAGAATGAAATTTGCCTTGTGTAACAACCGGGAAAAAGAAAAGAAAAGGGAAAAGAAAGAAAGTGAAAGCTGGAAATTTTCGGAATCCAGAATTTCTGCCAAGTCCTCTCGCAATAGCGAGAAACGGACTCGCTACAGCGAGAGAGCTAGTTCGCAACAGCGAAGGCGATTCTAGCTATAGCGAGTGCTGGCAGCAGTCCATATAGAAACCAGGGAGTTGCTCGCCGTAGCGTGCGCCATAGCGAAAGTGAAGTTTGGAACTGACACGATTTCGCCATAGCGAATGGTAAATTTCGCCATAGCGAAGGGAACTGACTCGATCTCGCTATAGCGAAGGCTACACCTCGCCATAGCGAAGCCAGATTACACGAGCTCGCTATAGCGAAGGTTAGTTTTCACCGTAGTGAGGGTCGGTCCGGAAGAGAGTAAATAGCGAGATTTAGACTTCATTAAATGCCCAAACTCATTTCTTCTCTCATATCTGCCCTAAGCTTCGACCCAAAGAGAGAAAAGAGGCGTGGAGAGTGTGAAAGATCAAGAGAAGGAGGAAGATCAAGGGAAAGGTAAGGTAACTTCTCCCATTTCTTCTTAGAACTCTGATCCCCTCCCTTTGCCCTCTCTTTCTGCGGTTTTAATTGTGAAAATGGACGGATTTTGGGCATGGGTCAGAAGAGGGAAAGTGGAAAACTCTTTTGAATCCTTGAGTTCTCTTTGAAAATGAGGTTTTCCACTACCATGGGAGCTTGAGAGAGAGAAAGGGGTAATGACATTCTAGAGAGAGAACCCTAGGTTGTGTGTGATAGAGGGTTGCTCTAAATTAAATTACAAGAGAGTAATTGCATGCTTTTGGTATGTCTAGGCTCAAGTGAAACACTTACATCAAGGTGTATTTGTGAACCTAAGGAGGGAAAGGAGACATTGAAAGGAAAAGCTTGTGTTGACTTTGGCTCCAAAGGTAGCTCTCTCTTTCACTCTTTCTTGTAGCATTCTTGGTTGTAATAGTCATTGTATGATATGTATATACTGAATGTGTGGAATATGCCATATGTTATTGCTTTGATGCATTGAATGTCAATATGCTTATGTGATGAGTTGTGAGAATTGCTCGGGTGCGGTAGTGCCGAAAGTCCCTTGAGATGGGTGAGGTGAAGCCGAAAGTCCCTTGAGATAGGTGAGACAAGGCCAAAAGTCTCAAACGAGTGAGGCCAAGTCAAAAGTTCTTATACTCGGGTGAGGCCATCCAAAAGTCTCTTAAACTCGGGTGAGGCTAGACCAAAAGTCCCTGGAGCCCATTTTTGGCATTGTTGTGAATTCCATAGCATGTACATTATGTGTTGGATGATTGAGAATAGCTAAATGCTTATTCACATGCTTTGACTTGTTATATGCCTTGATTGCTTGCTGGATTGAGTGCTTGAGCTACTGAGATTCCCTGAATCTCACCCCTTTCCCCTCCCAACTAATATGCTAGGTGGAGCTCAAGGAGAACCGAGCACACACCAAGGAGTCTAGGAGCATGCGTAGCTAGTTATGAGTTTATGTTTTGATATTTTGATGTATATATGATGTAAAGTGGTGCCAAATGAAGATGTGCCCACTATTTTTGAGATGTAAAGTTTGTAACACGTGTAGAAATATGAAAGGATGATGTATGAACTATGTTATTAGCCAAGGTAATGGAAATGAGGGTTTTACCCCTTTTTGATGCATGAATGAAATAGTGTATATTTGGCCGTAGCATAGCGAGATTTAGATGTATGATGATTTGGATCACATGGACTTGTTAGATAGACTATTTTTATGCTTTTAAACTTGTCCATAAGTGGCTAGAGTGTGTGAGAGGCCATTTGGACCCGTTTTGGACCTATAGGGTGCTAAAACCGGTATTTTTGTGAGTTCCGTCAAAGTATGACCGGATGAGCTCTGTTTGCCATGAAATTTGGCGTGTCTCTAGAGTTTGTAGAAAGCTTCTTAAGAAGCTAAAGTGGGTAATATTCGGAGGTCTAGAGAATATTTGAGGAATTATTGAATTTGGAAGAATTTAATGGATTGGTCATGTACTGTTCATCTAAACCAGAAAATGAAATCTGTGGCACTTTTAGACCAAATGGATTCCAAATGTGGTGAAATTTTATACACATAAATTAGAAAACCAAAGTGACTTGTAGGAAATGGAATCACCCAAATCGGAGGTCTGTAGAGAGAGATTGGACCGTCTGAAGTTCTGTATCAGCATCAGGGAGCTTACCTGACCCCCATCACTGTTCCATCAGTTTTCGGGGTGTAGGAGCTACTGAACTGATCTGGACTTATTTTTTTCCTCTAGTAGACATCCGTATCTTTCTGAATTGGTATAATGTGCCCAGATTAGATTTTTGTGGATTTAGTTATGAATTTTCGAAAGTCATGACAGAAAGCTGCACCAGAAACAGTGACAGCTAGACCTTCCTCCCATTTTCGATGTCAAACTTGGTCCAAATGCTGAGATTTTAATTGGGAATGATTTTTTGTGTAAAGATAACACTTAGAGCTTTCTAGAAAGATAAAGTTTATTGCATTCCCATTTTTCTACAATTTCTTATGATTTTCCAAGCTTAGAGCCAAAATATGACTTTTGGGCCCAAGTGAGAAAATGTAATTTTTATGGTTTTCGGCTCTATACCCGTGGCTTATAGTTTGTTTCATGCTATGTATGAGTCGTATATATGGAGTTTGAGTTGAGGATGCTTGAGATGGGTTCACAGGACCACGGGGTGAAAGATGAGTATATGAAACCCCGGTTCATAGCATGTAAATGCCACGAAAGAGTAGTGATCCTTTGGAAATCATATGGAATCGAGCCTATTGAGAGGCTAGGTAGCGGTAGTAGATTGAGGTGTCACACCTTGGTTACTGAGATTTGCATCTCACCCCATTTCATGGGATTATACTTTCAGGTGAAGGCCCTTCGGATAAAGATAAGGGGAAGTAAGTGGAAGAAAATCCATGAGCTCTAGCCATGTGTGGAGGAAGCTACACTTGGGCTGATTTGAGTAGAGTAGATGCAATTTTGTTCATCTTTTATATAGCATCATCATGTAATCATATTGTCAAGTGTAGGCTTTTATATTTTGGATTTCCTAGGATGTACCTATTGAAGAGTTAGGCCTCATCTTAGCATAGTATTAGATGTATGAACTTATGACATCTGATGTATGAACTTTATTAAATTTATGATATAGTTTACCATTTGGGAATTGTAATTATGTGATACCTTAGATATAGACCTGAATTAGTGATGCATGAAATCTTTAATGGAATGTATATTTGAATGATAATTGCTGAAAGCTTATGAAATTCTACTATTATTAATCCATGAACTTGTTGATATAGGGTAGTTAGAGGAGTAGAAAGTGACACTTAAGTCTTGAACTAGTAATGATAGATTAACTGGGAAAATTAGACTAATGAAAGCTATTGGAGCCCCACAATTAAGGTAGAGTAGCCCTAGGGTGTCATTGGAAGAAGAGTGGAGAGTATGAGATAAGACGTAAAAAGTTGTAGGATCAGAAGGCACTTCGTCGTGGCTAAAATATGATTAGCCACGGCTAATAGAGGCGAAGTTGCCCAGGAAGAGGTCCAGAGAGTAATTCGTTGCGGTGAACTTTTGTGAAAATGTGTCAGGCATTCCAAAGAAGAATTAGCTGTAGTGAAAAGGGGAATTAGCCGCGGCCAATAGTGAGAGGTGAGCGAGGTAGGCTCCAGGAGGTATCCTCGCTGCGGCGCCATGTAGGTTAGCCACTGTGAAGCTCCAACTCCCTATGGCAAAATCTACAAAGATAAAAGGGTGAACCCGAGAGCAATTGGCCACGATGCAAGGACATTTAGCTGCGGCTAATGGTCCTAAACTCATTCTAACCTAAAAATCTTGGAATTAATGGGTAATAAAACCAAAGGCCTATAATTAAGCATTTGTTTCCCTTGTGTACATGAATGCTTGTAATTATTTGGTTGATGACTTTAATAACATAAAGGATCAAATTTCCCTGTATTTTTCGAATGTAATTAGTCTTAATATCTTTTAACCCTAATTTATGATTATTAATCTCATATTTAGCCTTAATTAGAATGATTAGAAGTTAGGGTCATCACACCTTCTCCCTTTCAACCACACATAAAGGATGCAAATTTCAAGTCTAAAAATGCATGTATGGCTATCTTGGAATCCATAAACATACATAGAACATGTTTCACATTCAAGAAGTCATATATGACACATATATGATTACCAAGACAATGGTTTAGCCTTATCTATTTTCTTTGGGCTTTTGGACTTGCCTCACCCATTTTCTTAAGGGACTTTTGACTAAGTCTAACTTTTTTAGAGACTTTTGGCTTTGTCTCACCCGACTTTTGGCTCATTCTCACCCTAACTAAGGGACTTTTGGTTTCACCACACTCAAGCAGGTCATTCATGTCCATAAAACATCATTCAAGTGCATAAGTAAAGCATCATGGTACCATAGCATATGAATACATGCTAAAAATATCTTTCATGGCTTAAACATACACACACACATTCAAAGACAAAAAAATATCCAAAGATGCATGAGAAAAAGGAGATAGAGCTACCTTGATTGCAAAAGTACACTTTCTTCCTTGCCACATAATCACAAGGATGTGGGACTTGATCCCTTTGGCCTAAACATGTTAAATGGGATCTAGTTATACTCTTGGAACAAATTCTAATGTCACCTATATACTAGAAAAACTAGATGGCTCATATGGTTCAATTATGGTTTTATAAGACACCTAATGAAGCAATCTTGGAAAAACATGATCTTGGCTCCATTTTCTCCCTTAATTTATGACTCTTGACTCCATTTAGACTCTTTGGAGCCATCACACATTCATTTCAAGAAGCTTAGCTATGTGTTGTTTCATTATGTTACAATATAGAATCTATAGCTACATCTCATTATCCATGACCTTTAAAATTTTTCCAAGGCCTCCTCTCATACTTTCCCATCATATATGATGCAAAACTAAGCTTAGAAGAAATTAAAATACTCACTAGGTATTAGTTCTGCCCTAGGCCGAGATTATGCCCCTTTAAAGGGCCAAGAAGTTTTCTTTGTTTTCCATGATTGGAGATGCATGTGGGAGGCTTCCTTGATGTCTTAGAAACTCATATGAACTCTTAGACACGTTAAATTATGGCTAGGAATCATCTTACAAACCAAGGTGCAACTAAAATCTTATGCATCTTGGAAAATCATGGAGCTTTCTTTGTTTCCTTTATATATTCTTATTTCCTACACTCTAATTCCTAAGATTCATCCTTGGTTTGGTTCAAAATTCAATCCCTCTTGGCTGTTCATACATGGGGCGAAACACACAAGAAGAAGAACAAGGAAGGAGAAGCATGGAAACTAAGGATTTTACCTTGAATTCAAGCTTTTCTTAAGAGCTTTTCCTTTTACCTTTGCCCTCCTCTCAAATTTTGAACTCTTCCCCTCTGGTTTAAGCTTAAAATAGAACCAAAAACTTCAACAAATACATAGAAAGAAAGAGGAGAGGGAGGAGAGCAAGCTTACTAAAGAGAAAACTAGGAAATTCTATGAAATTTATACTTTTCTTACCTTATTTCTCTTCTCCTTCTTCCTTTCTCTTGTATACCCTTCTCCCTTGGTCTCTTCTTTAGTTTCAGTAGATGCAAATGTTAGTTAAACATAAGGAAGAGTGTGGTATGGTTTATAAAGCCAAAGGAAGGAAATTGGTTCATTAAAAATTCCTGTTACAACCTGTAATCTTAAGGTTTTCGTTTTAGGTCCATTATAGCTCCTTTTTTAGAACCATCTTTTTTTATCATAAAATTTAGGTTCTCAATCTTATAAAATATCTTTGGAATCACTCAATTTTGAGCAAAAAACCTTCCCAAATGAAAAGGTCAAAGTTTGGGCCTACCGTCGTTAGAAAACGTACACCGGAAGGATTTTAACTGTCTTGGGGCTTCCCATGATTTTTACGGCCTTTGAGAACCCCAAAGTACTCAAAATTTTCTTTTAAAAAGCCCTCCTATGAGTATTCTAAAAATTGCTTGAAATTATGAAAATGTTATTACATTATGTAACTATTTCGTTAAATTATATCTTGTTATTGTAACTTTGATTTTAGGGCCCCTGTGCCCTCCTATTTTCATTACTTGGTGTCTAGATTATTATTCTAATTTTTTCTAGGCCTTAACCAATTCATTTCAGAGGACTTACTCTTAAAATGTATCTATTTTCGTCATTTCTACGAAAACCGGGCATTATATTTCTCCTTCTTTAAATAAAATTTCATCCTCCAAATTTAGATAATGTACCTTATGGGAAGAGTTTTGGATATTTCTTTCTCATCTCCTCTTCCAGCTCTCAGGTAGCTTTTTCGGGAGATAATCCCTTCCAAACCACTTTCACTAGCGATATCGTCTTATTCTATAGCTGCTTAAGTCTAACATTCATGATCCGATTTGGTGATACTATTAACGCAGATTATCCTATAACTGCACACTTTCATACTCTATGAGATGTGAGGGGTCAGGCTGGTACTTTTTGAGCTAGGATATATGGAATACATTATGAACTTAGCTTAGGTTTGGGGGAAAGGCAAGTCTATAGGCTATAGGTCCTACTTTATCAAGAATTTGGAATAAACCTATGCATTTTGGACTGAGCTTTTTACTTTTAATAGACCTACCTATCCTTGTGACTGGAGACACTTTAACAAAGACATGGTCTCCGACTTCTAACTTTAATGGCCTTCTCCATCTATTTATATAATTTTTCTGTCTACTTTGTGCTATTAAGAGTTTCTTTCTTATGGTTTCAATTTGCCTAGAGGTTTAGTCCACTAATTTTGGGCCTATTAGGCTTTTTTCTCCTAGCTCAACCCAGCATATTAAGGACCTACACTTCCTCCCATACAATGCCTCATATGGTGCGATCTGAATACTAGTATGATAGCTATTATTATAGGCAAACTCCATTAGAAGCAAGTATGTATCCCAGTTTCCTTTCATCTCTAATACACATGCCCTCAACATATCCTCTAGAGTTTGGATAGTTCTTTCTATCTATCCATTTGTTTAGGGATGATAGGCTGTGTTAAATCTTAACTTAGTACCTAGAGTATCTTATAATGATCTTTAGAAGTTTGAAGTGAACCTGGGATCTTTATTTGACATTATGCTTCTAAGCACACCATGTAACCTCACTATCTCCCGAATGTAGAGTTGGGCTAATTTATCTAGGGTATAAGTGACTTTCATAGCTAAAAGGTGCACTGACTTAGTTAATCTATCCACTATTACCCATATGACATTATGCCCCAATGATGTCTTAGGTAAACCCATGACAAGATCCATAGTTACACTATCCCATTCCCACTTAGGGATATCTAGGGACTGAAATAACTTAGTTGGCTTTTGGTGTTCTATTTTAACTTTCTGACATACTAGACATTGGAAGGCATACTCTGCTATGTTTGCTTTCATTCTAGGCCACTAGAACATTTTCTTTAAATCATGATACATCTTGTTATTGCCTGGATGAATGGATGTGTTTGCTTTTGTATACCTTGTCTAGTATTCTTTCTTTGATCTCAGCATTCTTAGACACATACAATCTACTCTTGTATCTCACTAACCCATCCTCAAATAGATTAGAATCTTGAGTGCTACCCTGTGATATTTGGGAGCTAATATTTCTTATATGTTCATCTTTAGATTGGGCTTTTCTTATTTTGCTCCTCAGGTCATTCTCTATTCGGGTTTCACTTATTAATAGTTTCCCTGAATACACCTAACATGAGAGATTTATATCCCTAAACCTCTCAATCAATTCCTATTCTCTAATCATCATATAGGCCATAAGTATGGATTTTCTACTGAATCCATCAGCAACTACATTAGCCTTACTGGGATGGTATTTCAAGGTAAAATCATAATCTTTTAAGAATTCTAACTATCTCCTTTATCTCATATTTAATTCTTTATGCTTAAATAGGTACTTAAGGCTTTTGTGATAATTATAAATCTCCATAGTTACCCTTATACAAATAGTGTCTCTATAATTTTAGAGCAAACACCACTACTGCTAGCTCTAAGTCGTGTGTGGGGTCATTCTCCTCATGAGGCTTTAGCTGTCTAGAAGCATAAACTACCACTCGACATTTTTGCATAAGCATATATCCCAACCCTTTCTTAGAAGTATCACTATTGACTACAAAAGTCTCTCTCGGGTTAGGAAGTACTAAAACTAGGGCCATAGTTAACTTATGTTTCAATTCCTGAAAACTCTTCTCACACCTCTCATCCCACACAAACGGCATATTCTTTTTGGTGAACCTAGTCACTGGCATTGCTATCTGAGAAAAGCCCTGAATGAACCTTCTGTAATATCCTGTTAAACCTAGAAAACTCCTTATCTCTATCACTGTCCTAGATCTCTCCTACTGTAATACTACTTTTATTTTATGGGGATCTACTACGACTTTTGCTTAGGAGATCACATGGCCTAGGAATTGAATCTTATTAAGCCAAACTCACATTTACTATGTTTAGCATATAACTATTTGTCTCTTAAGGTCTCTAGGGCTAATCTCAGGTGCTGCTCATGCTCTTTTCTACTCTTGGAATAGATGAGAATGTCATCTATGAAAACAACTACAAACTAGTCTAGATATGGCCTAAACACTCTATTCATGTAATCCATGAATATTACAAGTGCATTCGTCAACCCGAAGGGTATAACTAAAAACTCATAATGCCCGTATCTAGTTCTGAAAACTGTCTTAGGAATATCTTCAGCCCTAATCTTGAGCTGATGATATCTCAACATGAAGTCTATTTTAGATAACACTGATGCTCTTACTAACTAATCTAGGAAGTCATCTATGCGGGAGAGAGGGTATTTATTCTTAATAGTTATCTTATTGAGTTTGCTATAATCTATACATAGTCTAAGGCTTCCATCTTTCTTTTTTACGAATAAGACTAAAGCTCCCCACAGCGAGACATTAGGTCTAATAAAACCTTTCTCTAAAAGCTTTTCTATCTATTTCTTAAGTTTAACTAGCTCGGTGGGAGCCATTCTACATAGGGCCCTAAGACACTGGACCCACCCTAGGTACAATATCTATGGGAAACTTAACTTCTCTTTCCGGGGGTAATCCACTAATCTCCTTAAGGAACATTTCTGGGAACTCTCTCACTATTGGAATTTTCTCCATCTCTTCTTCTCTCTTAGCTTGGACTAAAAATAAAACTAAAAATCCTTGACAACCATGCTTTAGAGATCTCTTAACCTGGGAGGTGGTCATAAGAGCTAGCTCAATCCTAATACTAGGCACAATTCTACATTCAAATAAAGTAATATATCTGTGGTAATAATCAAGTGTGACATTAATTATAGACATCTAGTTCATACCGATAATCAGATCAATATCAATAAGGGGCATTGACGAGCTCGTCGTGCAACCCTCAAAATAAAACTAGATTGAACTAAATATATAGCTAGTGGCATAACCTAGGTCATCTCCCTTGAAAATGGAGTTAAATATTCAATTAGGTTTTCTAAATGTTAAAGATTCTAAAAGCTATCTAATTTAGGGGATTTTTGATTGAATTAAACTAATTAAAATAAAACCAAATTAAAATTCCTAATTACTACCTAATTGTGCGAATTATGGTTGAATGATGGTCTTGTGACTAGCTTTGGATTCGTCCATTGGTATCTATTATCCTTATCCTAATCCAATTGTGATTAATTCTGGCCTAAGAGTCCCTAATTATGTTCATTACAAGTTATCTTAGGTTACCACGCAAGAATCAAGAGATTAACGAAGTAAGGTTGAATTGAGACCTCAATCCCGCATTAAATTATTAATTCTTGTCTTTAAGATCAATGAACACCTAATTTGATTGATTAACTAATTAATTAGCCTCTGAATCATCATCCAAAGATGTTTAACTAACCAACTAAACACTAAAGAGTCCTCAAATCAGACAATCAAGCATATAATCTCACTCATGCATTTCAATGAACACCTTCGTGGCATACATGGGAGAGTAGAGAGAAATGTAAAATTCAGTGTCTAATCTTACCAATTAATCAACAAAAAGGCTTCCTAATTAGTGTCTAACTA
This sequence comes from Erythrophleum fordii, assembly GCA_032878935.1. NCBI lineage: Eukaryota > Viridiplantae > Streptophyta > Magnoliopsida > Fabales > Fabaceae > Erythrophleum > Erythrophleum fordii. The sequence continues at coordinate 19,490,518 of JAVQMF010000054.1, read as the reverse complement.
GCCACTAATCATAATTACACAAATTCTCTATCAAATACAACTTAACCAAGATAATATATGAAAGAGAAAAAAGTGTAGAAAAATAGAAATCCTTAGCCAAAAATTATGTGTTCTTCCCCATGGATTCAAACTTGCATCAAGGGCCTTCTTCCTTGCTAGTCATAGATGGAGGCTTAAAACTTCATCGTGGTGGTGAGATGGAAATGGAAATGGAGGAAGTGGCGTTAAATGTGTTTTGGACGAAGGTGAATGGAATGGTCTTGTAAATGACGGAGTGTGTGTATTTTTATTCGATCAATTTTATTCTCCCTTTCCATGTGCTCAGCTTGTGCCCAATTGCTCGAAGCTTTATTCTCCTTTCTCACGTGGTTTGCTTTAATTTTCACGTGCTCCCTTTTTTTCCTCTTTACACGTTAGCTTTTTTTTTTGTGTGCTATCGTGTGTATTTCTTTTATTATGCATGAGTGTGGGCCCCCACTTGAAGCTAAATATAATATTCAAATTCATGCAAGCTTCCCATGTCGTGCTTCCCAGCTCATTCTTCCTTCTCTAACCTATAGCACTTCATTTGTGTTTCCTCCTCTGTTTCAGCCACGTTCTATCCTCCAGCCTTGTAGCTTCTGCCTTGTGTGTATCAGCCGAAGCTTCCACGTGATTTGGATGAATGAATTGATACATAACATGCTGTCCGTAGCTTTTTAATGACATGTTACTCTCATGTGCTTCTCACACAAGCTGCTTCATTTCCACGTTGATTATTCTTTTCTCAAGCTCGAGCTTTGTCCTTCTTCTTCTTTTCAATGCATCAGAATTTATGTAAGCTCCACATGCTTCTTTCACCTACTTTGCTCAATGTTGTTTTCCAGCCATTTCCCATCGTGTTTTTTATGCTAATCTCCTTCAAAATGTGCTTGTTTCCTTCTGTTCTTTCCTTGCTTCTTCCTCGTTTTGTAGCTACTTCCAGACTTCAACTCGTTGCTTTCTTTTCCACGTTCTTCTTAACTTGATTTTCATGTCCCATGCAACTGCTTCACGTTTTGCCTGAGCTTCATTTCTCTTTGTTTCTGCTCATTTTCTATTGCACTTTTTCTCTACTCAAGCTCGAGTGAAGATCTCGTGCCCCTGCTTCCTTCATTCACTTTACTTCTGTTCATTCTTCACGTAATTTCTTTACTCGAGCTGCATGCCTCATGCATGGTTCTATGGCTTCTCTTATTTAGCTCAAAAATCATGTTGCTTCTCTTAAAATCTGCACATGCTTCTCCTTCCCATTCCACATCAAAACCTTGCTTCTTTCTCCGCCTGATCTTCACATGCTTCTTCTTCTTGCTTGCTTCAAAACAAATGCTCATTCAAGCTCCAATTACTAATTGAAAAATCTACACAAAAAGAATGGAAGAGATGAAACAGAAAATTCACAAAATTCATTTAAAATAATTTATACATTTAAAATCAATTATTTTGCCAATTAATTCATAAAGTGCAGAGAATGGCTTCTAAAACAAAATTCTATCTAATTAAACTCCTAAAGCCATATTTGGAACTAAAATGTCTAAGTTAAGGAGAATAAAATGTATAAAATATCATGCTTATCAAATTGCCCCACACTTAAACCTTTGCACTCCTGGGCAAAGCTCAAGATCATAAAGAAAAGCTAATGGAATGATCAATGGAGAATGAAAATGGAAAGGAAAGTGTAGAAAGTTACAAGATAGAGACTAATCACAACTCTTCACTACTCCAACAATATAAGCTAACTTTACTTGCATTAAGAAATAAGCTCCATAGCAATTTCATTTGAAAAGAATGATTTGAAATGCATAGCCTCTCATATGGATTAGTGTTTACTCTTAACCTTCCAGTGTTTAAAGGGATGTGTATTTCTCAAACTTTACCTATCAAAACCTTACTACCATAGGCTTGTCAAGCTTCTAAATCTCTACCACCCATGCCAAATGCAAAGCACAAATCAAAGGACTTTATTTAGGATTGTAGAGAGGTTAGGCAAATGAAATGAATGGATACAAAAATAAGGGGAAATACTAAACAATTGGATACCTTAGAACCTTAAGAGCAATCAATGGAAACCTAGGATAGGGAATTTCTAAGCCTTATCTCCAACAAATATTCCTTTTAATTTTCAATGACTTTTCCTCTTTTTCTTTTTTTCATTACTTTTCTTTAGCTTTTTCGTTTCTTCTTTTCTTTTGCAATTTTTTTTAAGATGATTTCCTTAACTTTGAATAACAATGGCCTAACTTGATGTAAGATTTACATTCATCTATCCTACTTATATGTAATGCTCCTTGAGATCCTTAAGGTATCATAAAACAATGTGGAAAACATTTTTAAATAGCTATAGGCTAACAAGAAAAGAAAACCAAGGCTCAAAATGGCTAAACAATGGATAAAGTGAATGTATGGTTGGCTTTTTGGCTATCTAGCTACAAAAGAAATGAATGCCTTATTATTTTCATGTATGCAAATGCAAATGTGGTCTCAACAAAGAATTAAGACAAGTTCTAGAGTGAAAACAAAGATAGGTGAATACACACTAGAAATGAACAATTAAGGTTCAAATTCTCACCAGCTAATGGCTATCAAATAATTCATTGAAATCAAATTCATTGCCAATTCACTTGAATCAAGACACAAGATCTATCACTTGTCATGTCTAAGTGAATCCAAGCTGCAATCATCTTAACTTGTAACTTTTACAGAAAAACTGAAAAAAAAAATCACACTATTTTCCAAAAAAATTTTTAAAAAATTTTTCAAATTTTTTTTTTAACAAAGCAAGGAAAAGATGGATGGAATAAATGACTCTCCCCCCCACACTTAAGTATTGCATTGTCCTCAATGTTAGCACTCAATCCAGTAAACAGATAAACAACACAAGATAAAGAGTGAAAAGAGAGAATACAACTGGATGAACTTGAAAATGGAAGGTCTTAAGGTGCCTCAGATTCCCTTTGTAGCTGGTTAGCAGCCTTTTATTACCTACAAAACAAAAACAAAACAAATGATAATGTAGAAAAGAAAAAGAAAACTACATCCTAAACTAAAGAATTCTATCAGAGACTAACTAATCATATGTATCAAAAACCAAAATTAAAATGACTTTATTCCTCCTTAGCTGAACAAATTTAAGTCTCACTACTTTAAAACATTTTGATTGATCATTCAGTGATGACTCATGGACTTTCTCAACCATCAGTAGTTTAGGAAAGTCATATTCAGCATATTCAGAAACAAGAAAAGAATAAAAATCAAATCCAGGACATTTAAAACCAAAGAAGAAAAATTTAAAATCAAATTTAAAAACACTAGACTCTAGACTCTCTAAATATCTATCAAAGCCAATAAAATCTATAGGATTCCCATCAGTAAGAGTCATTGCATTTATAAAAAAATTAAATTGCCACTTCTCACAATCTTTTAAGTTCAAGGCATCTGACAGTTGCTTAATCTCAGCTGGGAGAGTTTGTGATTTGTTGGGAACTAGCTCAACAACTTCAAAAATCTATTCAGGACTCTCAACAAAAGAAATAATATCTTCCCTGACCAAAGAGACATCAATAGGCTCACAAAATTCTAGACAATTAGCAACAATAGAATCTAGTCTCTCACTAGTATCAATAACAGCACAAGGATCAACAGAATTTTCAATATCAGTAGTATCTTTATGCATACTATCATTAATACTAGTATGATTAGAAGAATCAGTCTTATCAATAATTCCAGTGCAAACCAAGGACTTTATGGATTTAGCAGACTTATCAGACCTTAAAAACTCATTAATCTCAGCACACACAGGACATGTATGCATATCATTACATAAGCATTTAAGAGTTAAGTCTAATTCATCAACAACAATTTCACTATCTATATTATCATCACATGCTACATTCACTACTTCATCAGTCTTATCTTTACTTGACAGTGAGGAATCATGTTGATAAGAATATGTGAAGGACTCACTAGTCTCAATGGAAGAATTAATTTGAGAGTATCTATCACATATAATGGATCCAACACACAAACAATCAAGAGAATCATCCAAATAAACTATATCACATGGTCCTGATGGTATTCTGTCCTTAAATTCAGAAGGTACATCATCAACAGACTTATCAACCAATCCTAGACTAGGAATAGAATGATCTTCACATTCTAAGTCACCCCCACACTTATCTACTACCTTAGACTCAATAGATTCATTAATTGGTTCAGACATGAATTCATCACTATGGTCACAGCTAGCTGTAGACAAACCAAGTGCATCAGTACACAAGGATTCATTAACATTAACAGTTGTATCAAATTTACTCAATGAACTACCATAATTAATCAAATTAGGAGATTCAACAATAATTTCCTCATAAACAACATCATCATGCAATTTAGAATCAACACCATTATATGCATAAGGAATCACAGTGCTATCATGTATACTAGAATCAATTCCAACAAATTGTATAATATTAGAAGATGGAAGGATATTACCCAATGAATAAGACTCTTCCTCCTTTATGCATTCCCTTCTAATTTGCTTTTTAGTTAATTCAGTAGCACTTGAAGTTGGTTGATTCATTTGAAATCCTAAATCCTTCATGATGTTGTCAATCTTTTTGTTGAGTTTCAAGATACCACTATTCATGCTCTTGTTTGAATTGAAAATGGTCGGCATCCCTTTGTTGGATTCAAAGATCTAAGGCTTCCATTAGTTGCATCATTCTCTCTTCCCAACTTGGTTCCCTCTGAGGCTCTTGTTGCATGTGTCTCTCATGATAATTGTAAGGATGAGGCTCTTGTTGCATGTATCTCTCATGATAATTGTAAGGATGATATTCTGGCTCTTGCTTATGGAAGTTATGGTGTGATTCATAATAATGGTGGTAATTTAGGTGAATCTCATATGGATGGTGGTGTGATTGGTAGCATGGTTGTTAGATTTGTTGATATTGTTGTGCTTGTCATTCTTGTTTTTGTTGTTCAAGAAGGCCTTGAACCATTGACATGGCATCATCCAACTTTTGAGAAATCCTATGCTCTCCACAAGAATCATAGACACCTTGATTAGAATAATAATGATCCATTTAAAGCAAAGAAAAAAAAATGAGAAGCACGATTACTTTAAGCACAAGCAAATCACTAACAAATTATGACTAAAATTAATCCTAAATCAAGAGAATAAAAATCAAATGAAGCTAATAACTTCCTAACTATGAAAAACACTTTTAAATAGATGTGAATGACGCAAAACAAACTCACAAAAAATAAAGAAATTAAATCCAAAAAAATTGAAAAATTGCTAAAAAATTCGAGAAAATATTAAAAAATTCAAAAAAAGTGCCTTAAACGTTGGAATTTGGCCAAAAAATGGTGTACCTTGGAAACACCCAAAAACCTTGGAAAACAAAGTTTGAGAATTTTTTGGGCACTTGAAACAACAATTCTAGCAAGCAGGCAAGTTAATATGCAACACCGAAATGAATCAAATCCAAGCTTGAAATAGAACAAAAATCAAATCAAAACAGAACCAAAACAGAGTTAATACATAACTAAAACACTTAAAAAACTTCCTTAAATAATTGAGAATCCAATTCCCCAGCAACGGCTCCAAATTTTGATGGGCTCGTCGCGTAACCCTCAAAATAAAACTAGATTGAACTAAATATATAGCTAGTGGCACAACCTAGGTCATCTTCCTTGGAAATAGAGTTCAATGTTCAATTAGATTTTCTAAATGTTAAAGATCCTAAAAGCTATCTAATTTGGGGGATTTTTTTATTGAATTAAGCTAATTAAAATGAAACCAAATTAAAATTCCTAATTGCTACCTAATTATGCAAATTATGGTCGAATGATGGTCTTGTGACTAGCTTTGGATTTGTCTCTTAGTATCTACTATCCTTATCCTAATCTAATTGTGATTAATTCTAGCCTAAGAGTCCTTAATTATGTTCATTACAAGTTATCTTGGGTTACCACGTAAGAATCAAGAGATTAACGAAGTAACGTTGAATTGAGACATCAATCCCGCATTAAATTGTTAATTCTTGTCTTTAAGATCAATGAACATCCAATTTGATTGATTAACTGATTAATTAGCCTCTGAATCATCATCCAAAGATGTTTAATTAACCAACTAAATACTAAGGAGTCCTCAAATCAGACAATCAAGCATATAATCTTACTCATGTATTTCATCGAACACCTTCATGGCATACATGGGAGAGTAGAGAGAAATGCAAAATTCAGTGTCCAATCCAACTAATTAATCAACAAAAAGGCTTCCTAATTAGTGTCTAACCAGCCACTAATCATAATTACACAAATTCTCTATCAAATACAACTTAACCAAGATAATAGATGAAAGAGAAAAAGTGTAGGAAAATAGAAATCCTTAGCCAAAAATTATGTGTTCTTCCCCATGGATTCAAGCTTGCATTAAGGGCCTTCTTCCTTGCTAGTCATAGATGGAGGCTTAGAACTTCATCGTGGTAGTGAGATGGAGATGGAAATGGAAAATAGAGGAAGTGGCATAGAGTGTGTTCTGGACGAAGGTGAATGGAATGGTCTTGTAAATGACAGAGTGTGCGTATTTTTATTCGATCAATTTTATTCTCCCTTTCCACATGCTCAGCTTATGCCCAATTGCGTGAAGCTTTATTCTCCTTTCTCACGTGGTTTGCTTTAATTTTCACGTGCTCCCCTTTCTTCCTCTCTACACGGTAGCTTTTTTTTTTTGGTGTCATGTGTATTTCTTCTATTATGCATGAGTGTGGGCCCCCACTTGAAGCTAAATATAATATTCAAATTCATGCAAGCTTCCCACGTCGTGCTTCCCAGCTCATTCTTCCTTCTCTAACCCGTAGCACTTCATTCATGTTTCCTCCTCTGTTTCAGCCACGTTCTATCCTCCAACCTTGTAGCTTCTGCCTTGTGTGTATTAGCCCAAGCTTCCATGTGATTTGGATGAATGAATTGATACATAACGTGCTACCCATAGCTTTTTAATGACGTGTTACTCTCATGTGCTTCTCACACGAGCTACTTCATTTCCACGTTGATTCTTCTTTTCTCAAGCTCGAGCTTCGTCCTTCTTCTTCTTTTCAAAGCATCAGAATTTACGTAAGCTCCACATGCTTCTTTCACCTACTCTGCTCAATGTTGTTTTCTAGCCATTTCCCATCGTTTTTTGATGCTAATCTCCTTCAAAATGTGCTTGTTTCCTTCTGTTCTTTCCTTGCTTCTTCCTCGTTCTGCAGCTGCTTCCAGACTTCAACTCGTTGCTTTCTTTTCCACGTTCTTCTTAACTTGTTTTTCACGTCCCATGCAGCTGCTTCACGTTTTGCTTGAGCTTCATTTCTCTCTATTTCTACTCGTTTTCTATTGCACTTTTTCTTTACTCAAGCTTGAGTGAAGATCTTGTGCCCCTGCTTCCTTCATTCACTTTGCTTCTGTTCATTCTTCATGTTATTTCTTTACTCGAGCTGCATGCCTCATGCATGGTTCTGTGGCTTCTCTTATTTTACTCAAAAATCACGTTGCTTCTCTTAAAATTTGCATATGCTTCTCCTTCCTATTCCACATCAAAACCTTGCTTCTTTCTCCACTTGATCTTCACATGCTTCTTCTTCTTGCTTGCTTCAAAACAAATGCTCATTCAAGCTCCAATTACCAATTGAAAAATTTTCACAAAAAGAATGGAAGAGATGAAAGAGAAAATTCACAAAATTCATTTAAAATGATTTATGCATTTAAAATCAATTATTTTGCCAATTAATTCATAAAGTGTAGAGAATGGCTACTAAAACAAAATTCTATCTAATTAAACACCTAAAGCCATATTTGGAACTAAAATGTCTAAGTTAAGGAGAATAAAATGTATAAAATATCATGCTTATCAGGCATACATATCAAATCAAGGGTAGTATAACAATGATTAAATTGGACCACACAGTTCAAATAAGCAAGGGAGGTAATGGCTCTGTTTCCTATAGGGGTATGACGGGCTTGTCGTACAACCCTCAAAATAAAACTAGGTTGACTAAAAATATAGCAAGTGGCACAACCTAGGTCATCTCCCTTGGAAATGGAATTCAATGCTTAATTAAGTTTCTAAGTGTTAAAAGACCCTAAAAATTTCTAAACTAAGGGGGGTTTGGTTGATTTAAAATAATTAAAATGAAACCAAATTAAAATTCCTAATTGCTACCTAATTAGATGAATTGTGGTAGATAATGGCTTGTGACTAGCTTAGGAATGGTCTCTTGGTATCCACTATCCTTATCCTATTCCAATTGTGATTAATTCTGGCCTAAGAATTCCTAATTATGTTCATTATAAGTTATCTTGAGTTACCACACAAGAATCAAGAGATTAACAATCTAATGTTGAATTGAGACCTCAATCCCGCATTAAACCGTTAACTCTTGTCTTTAAGATCAATGAACCGATTAATTAATTAACCGATTAATTAGCCTCTGATTCATCATCCAAAAATGTTTAATTAACAAACTAAACATCAAGGAATTCTCAAATAGACATTTAAGCACATAACCTCACTCATACATTTCATCGAACACCTTCGTGGCATACATGGGAGATTAGAGAGAATAATGAAAAATCAGATTCAAATTCAACCAATTAATTAACAAAAATGTTTCCTAATCAGTGTCTAACCAGTCACTAATTAATTACACAATTTCTCAATCAAATATAACTCAACCGAGATTATACAAGAAAAAGAAAAAGTGCTGGAAAAATAAGAAATCTTAGCCAGAATTTTGCATTCTTCCAAGGATTCAAGTTTCAGCCAAAAGCTTCCTCCCTTGCTAGTCTCAAGATGGAGATTAGATCTTCATATTACGATGGAATGGAGATGGAGAGAATGGAGAGATGGATGGTTATGTGAGTGGAGGCATGAAGGCGTGTGGTTGAATGGGCGAATGACGGCGTCGTGAATTGAATTTACGGAACGAGCGAATGAATGGCCTTATGTGTGTTGAATGGGTCGGGTGAATGGAATGGGCGTGTATTTCTCCTCCCTTTCACGTGCTCAGCTTTTATTTTCACGTGCTCCCCCTCTCTAATTTCAATCGGCTGAAGCTCCTTCATGTGTGTGCTCTTCACGTGCTGTTCCTGGTGCCAATACCCGAAGCATTTTCTCCAGCCTTTGTTATGTGAGTGTGGGTCCCATTGCTTTTATTTTATTATATTTCACGTGCTGCCCTCTCTTCTGCATGTATTTAGAGCTTCTTCGTATAAGTGTTGCCTGAACTTCATTTTTCTCTGCTTCTGTTCGTTCTGCACACAAAACTCGAGCTTCTCACATGACTGTCCAGACCCAGCATTTTCATTCAAACCAGCAGCTCATGCCTCTTCTTCTTCGCCTGCAACGGTCATTCCTCTGTTCCAGCAGCTTCATTTCGTTTCCCTATACGTCCCTTCTGCTCTTCGAGTTGCTCTTCATTTCCACGTGAATTCTGCATGTTCTGTCCAGACGTAGCTAGATCTCTCATTGTGCTCAGCTTCTTCTCTTATACCACGTTGTTTTCTTTTTCAGCTGAGTGCTGCTGCCACTGCATGTATGTATGACGTTAAGTGGAATGCCACATGGTTCTTTACATCACATGGATCTGCTACATGTATTTAAGTGGATGAAGATTCAATTTCCCATTCAAAGCTCCAATTTTCATATTAAAATCTGCACAAAAGAGTGGTAAAAATCAAATGGAATTATCCATAAAATTATTTAAAAGAAATTCATGCATTAAGAACCAATAGTTTGCAACTTAATTCCTTAAATGTAAAAATAGCCTATTAAAATCAAATTCCATTCAATTGCCTTTATTAAGCCACATTTAATTATTAAAAAGGTTAAGTTAAGAGGAATAAAGTGTATAAAAATCATGCTTATCAAATTCCCCCACACTTAAACCTTTGCACTCCTGGGCAAAGCTCAAAATCCAAGTTAAAAGAATGAATTTGAAACACCCGGCTAGAAGAATGGTAAGTGGAAAATGAAAAAGGAAAAGAAAGTGTAAAAATCACAAATTAGAGATTAATCACAACTCTTCATCACTTCAACAATCATAACTAATTTCACTTGCATCAAGAAAAAAAATTCCATGGCAATTTTATTTGAAAAGAATGAATTGAAATGCATAGCCTCTCACATGGTTAGTGTTTACTCTCATCTCTCAAGTGTTTATGGGCAATGTGTTTCACTCAAGCTTCACCTATCCAAGGTTCACTACCATAAGCTTGTCAAGCTTCTAAGTCTCCACCATCCATGCTAAATGCAATGCACAAATCAATAGGACTTTATTAAAGGTTGTAATGGGGCTAAGGAATGAAATGAATGGATAACAAGAACAAGGGGAAAAACTAAAGAAAAGGATACCTTAGAACCTCAAGAGCAATAAAATGGAGATTTAGGATAGAGAATTTCTAGACCTTATTTCCCACAAGCAATAGGCAACTGCAAACTCAATTTGAAACACTTCTTTCTTTTGATTTTCAATGGCTTCCTTTTTTTTTTTTTTCATTGCTTTTCTTTTGCTTTCTTTTTTTTTTCTTTTCTATCTCTTCTTTCTTTGCATTTTTTTTCTTTCTATAACTTTTTTTTTTAAAACAATTTCCTCAACTTTTAATAACCATGGCTAAATGAATGCAAAACATACATTCTCTCATCCTAAACAAGTGTAATGCTCCTTGAGATCCTTAAGGCATCTTAAAACAAGGTGGGAAAATATTTAATGGCTATAGGCTAAACAACAAAAGAAAACAAGGCTCAAAGTGGCTAAAACAATGGATAAAGATGCATATAGGGTTAGCTTTTTGGCTTACTAGCTATAAAAGAAATGAATGCCTTATCATTTTCATGCATGCAAATGCAAATGTGGTCTTAACAAAGAATCAAGACAAGTTCTAGAGTGAAACAAAGATAGGTGAATACACACTAGAATTGAACAATTAAGGCTCAAATCCTCACCAGCTAATGGCTATCAAATAATTCATTGAAATCAAATTCATTGCCACTTCACTTGAATCAGAACACAAGATTCATTACTTGTCATGTCTAGGTGAATCCAAATTATAATCATCTTAACTTGCAACTTTTACAGAAAAATTAAAAAAATTTCTCAAAAATTTCAAAATTTATTATTATTATTTTTTTCAAAACAAGGAAAAAGATGGATGGAATGGATGGAATGAAATGACTCTCCCCCTACACTTAAATTTTGCATTGTCCTCAATGTCAGCACACAATCCAGTAAACAGATAAACAGCACAATATAAAAGGTACAACTGGATGAATTTGAATATGGAAATCTCAATGGTAGGCTAAGATTCCCATGTAGCTGATTAGCAATTTATTTCCTACAAAACAAAATCAAAATGAACTGTAATATAGAAAAGACAAAGAAAACTAAATCCTAAGCTACAAAGAACTTTATTAAAGACTAACTAATCATAAGTATCAAAAACTAAGATTAAAACTACTTTATTCCTTCTCAACGGAACAAATTTAAGTCTCACTACTTTAAAGCATTTGGATTGATCATTCAGTGATGACCCATGGACTTCCTTAACCATCAGTAGTTTAGGAAAGTCATTTTCAGCAAATTTAGAAATAAGAAAAGAAGAAAAATCAAATTTAGGACATTTAAAACTGAAGAAAGAAAATTTAAAATCAAACTTAAACTCTAAACTCTCTAAAAATCTATCAAAACCAATAAAATCTATCGGACTCTCATCAGTAAGAGTCACTACATCCACAGAAAAATCTAATTGCAACTTCTCACAGCCTTTTAAGTTTAAGTCCTCCAAGGTATCTGGCAGTTGCTTTTTATCAGCTTGAAGAGTCTGTGGCTTGCTAGGAATTAGCTCAACAACTTCAGGAATCTGTTTTGGACTCTCCATAAGAGAAATAACATCTTCCCTGACCAAAGAGACATCAGTAGGCTCACAAGATTCTAAACAATGACCAACAGTAAAATCAAGTCTTCCACTAGTATCAACAATAGTACAAGCATCAATAGGATTTTTAACATTAGCAGTATCACTATGCATACTATCATCAAAACTAGTATGATCAGTGGAATTAGTCTCATCAATCATTTCAGTGCAGGCAAAGGATTCCATGGATTCAACAGACTTATCAGACTTCAGAAACTCATTTATCTCAGCACATATAGGACATGTATGCAATTCGTCACACAAGCATTTAAGAGTTAAGTCTGAATTATCAACAACAATTTACTCAACAATTTCACTATCTATATCATTATCACATGCTACATTCATTATTTCAGCAAGCACACCATCACAGGCTAGTGAGGAATCATGATGATCAGAATATGTGAAGGACTCACTAGTCTCAATGGAAGAATTAATTTGGGAGCATCTATCACAGACAGTAGATCCAGCATATATACAATCAAGAGATGCATCCAAATCAGTTATGTCACATGGTCTAGATGGCATGTTGTCCCTAAATTTAGAAGACGCATCATCAACCCTAAAAATAAAACTAGGTTGACTAAAAATATAGCAAGTGGAAATGGAATTCAATGCTTAATTAAGTTTCTAAGTGTTAAAAGACCCTAAAAATTTCTAAACTAAGGGGAGTTTGGTTGATTTAAAATAATTAAAATGAAACCAAATTGAAATTCCTAATTGCTACCTAATTAGATGAATTGTGGTAGATAATGGCTTGTGACTAGCTTAGGAATGGTCTCTTGGTATCCACTATCCTTATCCTATTCCAATTGTGATTAATTCTGGCCTAAGAATTCCTAATTATGTTCATTATAAGTTATCTTGAGTTACCACACAAGAATCAAGAGATTAACAATCTAATGTTGAATTGAGACCTCAATCCCGCATTAAACCGTTAACTCTTGTCTTTAAGATCAATGAACCGATTAATTAATTAACCGATTAATTAGCCTCTGATTCATCATCCAAAAATGTTTAATTAACCAACTAAACATCAAGGAATTCTCAAATAGACATTTAAGCACATAACCTCACTCATACATTTCATCGAACACCTTCGTGGCATACATGGGAGATTAGAGAGAATAATGAAAAATCAGATTCAAATTCAACCAATTAATTACCAAAAATGTTTCCTAATCAGTGTCTAACCAGTCACTAATTAATTACACAATTTCTCAATCAAATATAACTCAACCAAGATTATACAAGAAAAAGAAAAAGTGCTGGAAAAATAAGAAATCTTAGCCAGAATTTTGCATTCTTCCATGGATTCAAGTTTCAGCCAAAAGCTTCCTCCCTTGCTAGCCTCAAGATGGAGATTAGATCTTCATATTACGATGGAATGGAGATGGAGAGAATGGAGAGATGGATGGTTATGTGAGTGGAGGCGTGAAGGCGTGTGGTTGAATGGGCGAATGACGGCGTCGTGAATTGAATTTACGGAATGAGCGAATGAATGGCCTTATGTGTGTTGAATGGGCCGGGCGAATGGAATGGGCGTGTATTTCTCCTCTCTTTCACGTGCTCAGCTTCTTCTCTTATACCACGTTGTTTTCTTTTTCAGCTGAGTGCTGCTGCCACTGCATGTATGTATGACGTTAAGTGGACTGCCACATGGTTCTTTACATCACATGGATCTGCTACATGTATTTAAGTGGATGAAGATTCAATTTCCCATTCAAAGCTCCAATTTTCATATTAAAATCTGCACAAAAGAGTGGTAAAAATCAAATGGAATTATCCACAAAATTATTTAAAAGAAATTCATGCATTAAGAACCAATAGTTTGCAACTTAATTCCTTAAATGTAAAAATAGCCTATTAAAATCAAATTCCATTCAATTGCCTTTATTAAGCCACATTTAATTATTAAAAAGGTTAAGTTAAGAGGAATAAAGTGTATAAAAATCATGCTTATCAGGGTAGACATATGCAAGTCATATGGTAGTGTATGCATACTTAGACCCAACCTCCTAACACAGTCATATAATATGAAAAAGTGGCTAGCACCCAAATCGAATAAAGTAATTATAGAAAAATTATTAATCTTAATAGTGAATCAGGCTCGGGTCTAGGGTCTGGGTACAGGAGCCATCTCCCTTTGCTTTGTAAACTGCTAGGTAGTCCGGGTGCAATCCCTCGCTATATACCCTAGTCTACTGCATCTATAGCATACGTTCTGTGTAATATCATAATTTCTTAGCTCATTTCATGCTATCTTTAGGCCTCATATCAAGTAATTCACAAAGAGGTAAGGGAAAATAGCATTTAATAATGCATTTCTTAGCGTTACATTGAGTATAAAATTTTCCTTCAAAGTCCTGTAGGCCATATGGACTCATGTATCATATTATCATATTTAATTATATAAATATAACTCATTTACATCACCAAAGGTGGCCTATAACTCGTGGAAAGCAAAGGGAAGCATAAAATACATATATGCATTTTCGGCCAGAATTTTCCTTATTCTGTCACAAACTTTGAAAAATCATAACTAATTTTAGAAAAATTGAAATCATACATTCTTGCCCATTCTAGAAAGTTAGACATGTCTAATTTATGTTAAAAATATTTTTAGACTATGAAACATCACACAGAAGGCATTTGACATTTGAAAATGTCTAGAGGTCAGTCTGTCCATTGGTGTTATCACAAAATTCTATAGAAAACTTCAAAAATGTCCAATTAATTCCACCAAAATCCAATTCATGCAAATGATACGAATTTGGAAAGATGTAGATGTTAGCTAGAGGGAAAAAATATCTCTAGAGTAGTTCAAGTATGGCCAAACCTTGAAATCTAATCAAATAGTACCTGAGGTCAGTTGGAGTGCCTCATACCAGACAAAATCTTCAAAAATTCATATCTCCCTCTCTAGATGACCAAATGAGGTGCTTCTAGTTGACACAAGTTATTAAAAATGTCTAGTTTCTCCATATAAAATTTTGTAGTAATTGGACATCATTTGAGCCTATGTGACAGATTTCATTTTCAGACCAAGTGAATAGTGCATCAGACCAAAATTAGAATTTTTGCCAATTTTGAAAATTCATCAAATATTCTCTAGAACTTTGAAAATTCTTTTCTTTAGCTTCTAAAAAATCTCTCAACAAGCTCTAATTGCATGCCAAATCTCAGATCAAGAAGAGTTCATTTGGACAAAAAGTGACATAGGGTTCTAATATGGTCAATTTTGGCTCCATATAGGATACCAAAATGTCCAAATGGCTATCCTTGGGGTTTGATACCTCTTGGGTAAGTCTAAAAGCATAATTAGGACTTGAATAAGCTGCCTAAATAGTCCTAAATCTCATGCCTCTCAATTTGGCCATCTCACTTCCATGTATACATGCTTGCATTAAACTTTCAAGAAGCACAATTTGCCATTTCATACTCAAATCACATTCTAGCATTCACATAACATATCTTCTCATTTATACATCACATATTAATATAATTATATATGTTCAAGAGGTCATAGACCAGATACAACAATGGGTTACATCATTTGACATCAATATGGCCTTAAAGAACAAAATTCCAATACTTTAGTGTCATGCTTTCATTTCTCATGTAGTTGGCTTCCATTTCCTTGATCTCTTGGTCCAGCTAGCATGTTAGAACATTGGAGAGGAGGGGATGAGATTCAAAGAATCCCAATAGCTCATCTCCCATTCAATCATACATAAAGCATGCAAAATAAGTCTCACAAATGCATGCATGGCATATGGACATGTGTAATCATTCAAGAAGCATTCTTAGCATTTGAAAAAGTCATACATAGCATACATAGGCTTACCAAGCAAGCGGATTGGCCTCACCCATTTACTTGTGGATTTTGCACTTGCTTTACTCATTTACTTGTGGATTTTGCACTTGCCTCACCCATTCTTTAAGAGGTTCTTGGACTCAACCATGCTCTTGGGAGTCAACCTCACTTTTGGGAGACTCTTTACTTTATCTTAACCAATCTTAAGGGTTCTTAGCTCATCCTCACCATGGCTAAAGGTTCTTGGCCTCACCACACTCAAGTAAACTAAGGCGAATATCATTTGGAAAACATAATGCATCATCATGGTACCATGGAGTAAGAGCTCATGCTAGAACATTTTTCATGGCTTGAAATACACATACACACATTTAAAGACAAGTAAAGCAAGCAATCATGCATGAGAGAAGGTGGAGAGAGCTACCTTGCTAGCATTTGTACACTTTTCCTTAAGCTTTGAATCCTCTCCCTTGAACTCACACACCCAAGGAGGTGGAGATCATTCTTCTTGACCTAGACACATCATATGAAAGCTAATTATACTCTTGGAGTAAAGTCTAAGGCCACACAACTTGCTTAAACTCTAGCTTGACCTATAAACCCCTTTATGGTTCTAAAATGCACCTAATGAAGCAACATCACTCAAATAAATTTTAGGCCCTATTCTTTTTTTTCAAATGTGATTTTTGACTCCTTTTAAGCCTCTTGGAGGCATCACACAATTAAAATAAAGAGTCTAACTACATGTTGCTTCTTTAGGTCATTTTATAGAATATAAGGCACCAACTCACTTTCTATCGTTTCTAAATTTTTCCCAAGGCCTCCCCTCATCTTTATTAATCATATATGACTCAAAAATAAGCTTAAAAAAATTTAAAACTATCCCTAGCTATATAAACCCCTTTAGGTCAAGGCTATGGAAGCTTTGGCTTCCATGGAGTTTGCTTTGTTTTCTTGATGGAGAAAGTACATGGGGAGACTTCTAGGGATCTTAAGAACTCATTCAAACACTTATTTAGGCATAGGAATTAAGAGATTTTGGAAGGAACACTTGAAACCCTAGACTTTGCATCTTGAATTTCCATGGTTTTTCGTTAATTCTTTTTGCATATTCTTAATCTCCACACCCTTTTTCCTAAGAATCACCCTTCGTTCTACCAAAAAACTAAGTCCTCCTAGGGTTTCTTAAGTGGGGTGAAATGGTGGAGGAAGAGGAGCAAGGGGTAGCAACCATGAAAGAAGAAATTACCTTATTTTCTTATTTTTTTTCTCACTTGAATCTTGTCTTCTTTGAGCTCCTCTCTTCAAATCCGAATTTTCCCCTTAATTTCTCCTTTAAAATAGATTTATAAACTTCATTATAATCAAAGGAAATAAAGGAGAATAGAGAAGAAGAGGTTTGGAAGGAAGCAAATAGAAAAAACTACTAAATTTCCTTACCTTTTAGCTTGAATTTCTTTTCCTTTTCTTCCTCCTCTTGTGTGTCTCATCCCTTAGGGTTTTCTCTAGTTCTTGGGCAGAGCTTGGTCAACCAAAATGAAGGGGGAAGAAGGGCGCCACTTATATATATAAAGGAGGAAGAAAAAATTTTCAAAAATTCTTGTTTTGCCCTTCATTTTTGGTATTTTTGTTTCTACTTCATTTTAGCTTCTTTTTTAGAACTGTCTTTTCTATTATAAAATTTAGATTCCTAATTTAGTAAAATTCCTTTAGAATCACTGAAATCGGAGTTAAAACCTTCTCGAATGAATTCGTCAAAATTTGGGTACATTGATATTAGAAAATGTCCACCGAAGGGGATTTAACTGTCTTGGGGCTTTCCATGGTTTTTAGGGCCTTTGAGAACCCCAAAGTACTCAAAAATTTCATTTAAAAGGTCCTCTTGTGTGAATTCCAAAAATTGCTCAGAATTACAAAAATGCCATTATGTTTTGTAAGTTTTGTGTAAGAAATTGTTTCTTCATTCTAGCTCCATTTTTCTTTCTGTTTGAGTCTGGGATTCTCATTTTAAGGAGTCTAGAATGCTTCCCAAATTTTTTGGGACCTTAAATATATCATTTCAAGGGATTTCCTTTTGTATCCCGTGAGTTTTATTCCTTTACGGAGAAACCGTATGTTATGTTTCTCACATTTTCTCTCGTTTTCAAAGAACCGAATGTTACATTCTGCCCTGCGTAACACAACCTGTTCTCGTGATTTCTGCCACACTAATTACATACTATGGGTATGGAACTACCTCTGTTGGATTGACCTCTCTTTCTCTTACCCTTTTGTTCCACTGGCTTTTACCACCTTTCCTACTACTAACTGTGGCCTGTGTCTTTTCTTCTCTTGGTCTTTTAGTCTCAGGGAGGGAGATCTAGCATTAGAAGTAGTTTGCATAGTCTTGAGGTTTATTTTTGTAACTCTACAAACCTCAACTAGGGCAATAAAGTCCCTAATCCTTTGTGGGACTGCCCCTATCTAATCTTTGGCAGCAGCCCTTTTTTTAACTTATTTGTTCTTTAGCGCTTATCATCATGTCTCTGTAAATATAAGGAATATCTGGAGAGCTCAACAAACTTGGCTACATAATGGTCCATGGACATTCTCTTAGCCTGTCTCAAGAGTACAAACTCTGACTCCTTCTGATCTCTAATAGAGCTGGGAAAGTATCTCTCATAAAAGGCTTAGAGGAACATCTCCCAAGTGAGTGGAAGGTTCCTCGATCTCAGTATTAGGTCAGTGCTCCTCCACCAGTAGTCTGCCTCTTTCTCTAACTAGAAATTGGCCATCATGGCCTTCTGCTAAGAGGTATACTCCATTACCCAGAAAATCTTCTCAAGCTGCATAAGCCTCAGCTTTCTCTGTATTCAATTCACCATCAAAGGTAAGAGACTCAAACTTTTTGAACTGTGCTATAGTCTGTTTAATAAAAGGCTACTCTGATACTGGAGGTGTTTGAGCTATGGAGTCTGAGATGCTTGCTGTATTTGTATCTGTGGCTGTAACACCATAAAATTCTAGCTCATCTCAAGCTTATAAATGGCATAATATCATGAATCATATAGATTTTCAATAGAAAAAGCAAGGAAAATGAACTTTTATTTGTGTTGCGTCACATCTACAAATTGCAATCGGTGTCATGTGGATCATGTGAGCTCATGCTATGCATCCTCATATTTAAATACATTATTACAACTCATTTACATCCCAAAATCATGCCTACAACACATGAAAATCGAAATGGGGCATAGAACATGAAGACTTATTCTCGACCAGAATTGGCTTCTTTTCTGGGCAAATTTGGAAACTCATAACTAAATCTAAAAAAATCAAAATCATGAAATCTTGGTCATTATAGAAATCTTAGGATGTGTACTTCACACTAAAAATATGCCCAGGTCATAACAGTCATCACACAAGACGTTTGACATCCAAAATGGTCCAAAGGTCAGACTAAAATTTGGAACTGTCATAGAATTCTGTAGAAAACTTTGAAAATATCCAATTAATTCCACAAAAATCTAATCCATACAAATGATACCAATATAGAAATTTTTGGATGTTAACTAGAGAGTAAAAATATCTCTAGATCATTCCATTAAGGCCAAACCTCAAAATTCAATGGAACAGTACTTCTGGTCGGGCAAATTTACTGATACTGGATATAAACTTTAAAAATTCATATCTCCCTCTCTAGACCTCTAAATGAGGTGCTTCTAGTTGGCATGAGTCACTGTGATTGTCTCTTTTCTTTGTATAAAATTTCATATCAATTGGACATCGTTTGAGCCTCGTGTGATAAAGTGCAAATTCAGACTAAATGAATAGTGTAGCAAACCAGAAACCATGAAAATTGCCAACTTTGAAAAATCATCAAATATTTTGTAGACCTCCAAAAATTATGATCTTTAGATTTCCAAAAATCTCTCAATGAGACCTAATTGCATGCCAAATCTCAGATCAAGAATAGATCATTTGGATAAAAAGTAACATAGGGTTCCATTATGGTCAAATTTGGCTCCATATGAGGTACCAAATTTGCCAAATGGCCTTCCCTTGGTTGTGGCACCTTTTGGGCAAGTCTAAAAGTACATTTGAGACTTGTGTGAGCTGTCCAAATGATCCCAAACCTCATGCATCATATTTTGGCCATTCAATCCACACTTATATACATATTCATCAAACTTTACATTCTCATGCTATGGCATTACATACTCAAAACATGTGCTAGTGGGTATATATCATTGTCATACATTTAAAAATCACATAATAGTATATTTACACATGTCTCAAGGTTCATAGTACATATACAACATCATATATATTATGAACCATCATTATGGTTACAAAATGGACAAAACAATGCATAAGCTTGTCAATCCTTCTTCTTCATTGTTGTTGGCTCCCTTCACCATAATTACTTAGTCCACCTAGCATGTTAGATCATTGAAGAGGAGGGGATGAGATTTAAAGAATCTCAACAGCTCATCTCCCATTCAATCATACATAATATGTGCAAAGTAAGCTTTACAAATGCATGCATGGAGAAAATGGAAGTCATAGACATTTTAAAAGCGAACTTGGCATGTGAATCAATCATACGAGACATTCAAGAGCTCACCAAATGTTTGGATTGGCCTTTAGTGTTTGGATTAGCCTCGCACTTCTCCTCATAGATTTTAGACTTACCTCACCCATTCTCTGAGCACTTTAGACTCAACCATACTCTTGGGAGCTCACTTTGCTTTTGGGAGACTCTTTACTTTGTCTCAACCAAGCTCAAGGCTTCATGGCCTATTCTCATAGGTTTTTGGCCCATCCTCATAAAAGGAAGAGTTCTTGGCCTCTCCACGCTTAAGCAAACTCATACAAACATCATGTATTCATTTGGAAGTATAACATAGCATCAAGAATCATGGCACATAAAGGCATGCTAGCATACTTTTCATAGCTTGGAAATACACATACACACATTCTAAAACAAGCTAAACACACATCTATGTATGAAAGAAGGTGGAGAGAGCTACCTTGTATACAATCATACACTTTTTCCTTGAAATTCAAGCCTCCTCTTTTGGTCACACACCCAAAAATTGGTGGAGATGGTTTCTCTTGGCCTAGATACAATTCATGGGAGCCAATTAGGTTCATGAAACACATTCTAAGGCTATGTAACTTGATGAAACACTAGATTGCTCTATAGGCTCCATTATTGTCCATATTGGTACCTAATGAAGCAACACCTCTCAAACAATTTCTAGGCCTCATTTTTTCCTCTCAAATATGATTCTTGACTCATTTTAAGCTTCTTGGAGTCATCATATCATTAAAACAAAGAGCCTAACATCATGTTGCTTCTTTAGGTCATAATATAGAACCTAAGGCACCAAATCACTTTCTATGAGTTCTAAATTTTTTCCAAGGCCTTTTCTCATTTTCATTCATCAAATATGACTCAAGAATGGCTTTAGAAAAATTTAAAACTCTTCCTAGCTAGGAGAACCCATCTAGGCCGAGGCTATGAAGCATATTAGGTTCTATGGAGCTTTCTTTGTTTTCTCAAGGAAAGAAGCATATGGGGAGCCTCTTAGGGATCTTGGGAGCTCATTTAAACTCTTACTTAGGCCTAGGAATCATCATACAAAATCAAATTTTATAAGGTGCAATTGAAACCCTAGAACTTGTATCTTAAAATCTAATGGTTTTTTGTTAATTCCCTTTGCATATTCTTAATCTTCACACCCTTTTTCCTTAGATTCATGCTTAGTTCTACCTAAAAATCATCTCCTCTTAGGGTTTTCTCAACTGGGGCGAAATAGCGGAGGAGGGAACCAAAGACCATAGGAAGAGAAATTACTTTGTTTTCTTACTTTTTCTCACTTGAATCCTGTGTTCTTTGAGCTCCTCTCTTCAAATCCGAATTTTCCCCTCAATTTCTCCCTTAAAATAGATTTATAAACTTCATGATAATCATAGAAAACAAAGGAGAATGGAGGAGAAGAGATTTGGAAGAGAAAGAGCATGAAAAACTACTAATTTCCATACCTTAAGCCTTTGATTTCTCCTTCCCTTTGCCTTCCTCTTGTGTGCCACTCTCCCTAGGGTTTTCTCTGGTTTTGGGCAGAACTTGGTCGTCCAACATGAAGGGAGAAGAAGGGTGCATCATATATATAGGTGGGAGGAAGTTACACTTTTCAAAAATTCTAATTTTACCCTTTGTTCTTGGCATTTTTGTTTCTCCTTTGTTTTAGCTCCTTTTTTAGAACCATCTTTTCCATTATGAAATTTAGGTTCCCAATTTAGTAAAATACCTTTGGAATCACTCAAATTGCAGCTAAAAACTTCCCGAATGAATCAATCAAAGTTCGGGTCAACCGACATTAAAAAATGTCCATCGGAGGGGTTTTAACTGTCCCGGGGGTTTCCATGGTTTTCAGGGCCTCTGAGAACTCAAAACTTTGGTTTAAAAAGCCCTCCTATGTGAATTCCAAAAATTTCCCAAAATTATGAAAATGTCATTACGTTTCGTAGGCTTTTCGTAAGAAATTGTTTCTTCATTCTAGCTTCGTTTTTCTTTCTATCTGAGCCTGGGATTCTCATATTTAGGAGTCTAGAATGCTTCCCAAACTTTTTGAGACCTTAAATACATCATTTCAGGAGACTTCCTTTTGTATCCGGTGAGTTTCGTTCGTTAACGGAGAAACTGTACATTACATTTATCATGTTTTCTCTAGTTTTCAGAGTTCTGGATGTTATAGTGGCTGTGGGTTAGAGTGAGTCACCCTTGAATGCTCAAGACGATCTGAGTGCTGTGGTGGCTGTAAGGGAGGAGGTGTAGGACCCTCACTATCTCTTTGTGCAAGCCGTTCCTGCAGCTACATGATCATGGCTTGCTGTTGATCCAGGCGAGCTATAATAGCCTAAAAGGCTCTGCCATTAGATCATTGGGCTTGGTTCTATCCTTAGAATGAGCCTTTTTGGAAGGCCTACCTCTCCGTGTGTTCACTATCTTTTTGAAACATCATTAGCAAACTTTAGCATCAAATAGGAATACACCTACCACCATCGCACTCAATTCATCCACAAAAAGCTCATACATAACGGCAAACTTATGTTCTCAAGCCACAACCCATATCAAAGTGCCTGAACTTTTGCTTTGATACCAATAAAATGTAACACCATATCTGTCTAACTTATCTCATCTCATTTCTAGTCATATTCCCTTAGTTAACACAACATATTAAGAAAGCTCAAATAAAATAATAGATTATTTTGCATTGCATAGCAGATAAAGTATAAAACTCTTATACCAATAAAGTGTAACACCATATCTATCTAACTTATCTCATCTCATTTCTAGTCATATTCCCTTAGATAACACAACTTCTCAAGAAAACTTAAATAAAATAATAGATTATTTTGTGTTGTGTAGCGTATAAAAATTTCATTTCGTGTCCCGTGGACCATATGAACTCATCCATCTTATTCTTCTATTTAGATACATACATACTACTCAAAACCATCTTAAAATGTTGCCAAAAACTTGAGCTTATAGCATACATATACAAAATAATGTAAGGCTGTCTTGAGTTCTGCTGCCATATTTCAGGTGCCAACTTTGAAATATCATAACTAAATCTAGAAAAATAAAAATCACACACACTTTATCATTTTGGAAAGTTACTAATGTTAAATTTATTCTAAAAATAAGTCCAAACCAAAATAGGAACGTCTAGCCACTAGAAATCGATGGAATAGTACTAAAGGTATTGTTGCATTACTAGTACTGACTCTGAATTTCAAAAATTCATATCTCTTTGGTTAGACATCTAATTGGGGTGATCTTAGTGACTATAGAAATTCTATCTTGTCTAGTTTATGCCTATAAAATTTCATGAGCATTAGACACCATTTAGCCCTTAAATAACACAGGAGAAGAAACTAACTATATCAAAATAGCAGAAATTTGGCAAATTTAAAAATTCATAATTAATTCCACAGAGCTCCAAAAATTTTGGCCTTTAGCTTCCCAAAAAGAAATGAATGAGATATATATGCATGCCAAATTTCATGAGAAAATTTGTCCATTTGTTTAGTTTGTTCTATAGGGTTGCAATTTGGTCATTTTAAACTTTTTAAAGGGTCACAAAGGGTCCAATTTAGCTTTCAAGACTTCCAAGACCACTTGACATATGGAAAAGTGTAAGAATAGCCTACTAAAATGTTCCTAAGGTCTAAATACCCAAGCCTTACAAATTCACTCTCCCACTCCAAGGGATACATAAAAGCATACATGAGCAATACTTGCCATTCATTGTCAAAAATTTGCTACCATTCAAATAGTGCCAATTCTTATATATGTGTCAAGTATCCATGTAATTATACATATCTAAAAGGGTTTACATCACATTCATTAGAAGGTTACATCATTTACCATCAAAATGGTTACAAAGTGAATACATAATAAATTTCCATGTCAATCCTCTTTCTTTAAGCTTGGTGGCTTCCATTCCTTTGCTCACTTGGACCACCTAAACATGTTAGGTAATAGAGAGGGAAGAGTGAGATTCTAGAAATCCCAATAGCCCTTCTCCCTTTCAACCACATATAAAGGATGCAAATTTCAAATTTAAAAATGCATGCATGGCTATCTTGGAATCCATAAACATACATGGGACATGTTTCACATTCAAAAAGTCACATATGACACATATAGGCTTACCAAGATAATGGTTTAACCTCACCCATTTTCTCAAGAGACTTTTGACTAAGCCTCACTCTTTTAGAAACTTGTGGCTTTGTCTCACCCATTCTTAAGGACTTTTGGCTCATCCTCACCCTAGCTAAGGGACTTTTGGCTTCACCACATTCAAACAAGTCATTCATGTTCATAAAACATCATTCAAGTGCATAAGCAAAGCATCATGGTACGATGGCATATGAATACATCCTAGAAATATCATTCATGGCTTAAACATACACACACATTCAAAGATAAGAAAACATCTAAAGATGCATAAGAAAGAGGAGATAGAGCTACTTTGATTGCCAAAGCACACTTTCTTCCTTAGAAATTCTTCCTCTGCCTAGGCCATACACTCATAAGGATGTGAGACTTGATCCATTTGGCCTAAACACATTAAATGGGATCTAGTTATGCTCTTGAATAAATTTTAATGTCAACCATACACGAGAAAAGCTAGATAGCTTATATGGTTCAATTATAGTTTCATAAGGCACCTAATGAAGCAACCTTGGGAAAACATGATTTTATCTTCATTCTTTCCCTTAATTTATGACTCTTGACTCTATTTAGACTTCTTAGAGCCATCACACATTCATTTCAATGAGCTTAGCTATGTCTTGCTTCATTATGCTACAATATGGAATCTATAGTTACATCTCATTATCCATGACTTCTAAAATTTTTCCAATGCCTCCTCTCATACTCTCCCATCATATATGATGCAAAACCAAACTTGGAAGAAATTAAAATACTTACTAGGTATTGGTTCTGCCCTAGGTCAAGACTATGCCTCTTTAAAGGGCCAAGAAGTTTTCTTTGTTTTCCATGAGGGGAGATGCATGTGGGAGGCTTCTTTGATGTCTTAAAAACTCACATGAACTCTTAGACACATTAAATTATGGCTAAGAATCATCTTACATACCAAGGTGTAACTAAACCCTAAGTTATGCATCTTGGAAAATCATAATTCTTTCTTTGTTTCCTTTGCATATTCTTATTCCCCACACTCTAATTCCTAAGATTTATCCTTGGTTTGGTTCAAAATTCAATCCCTCTTGGCTATCCATACATGGGGCGAAACACACAAGAAGAAGAACAAGGAAGGGGTAGCATGGAAACTAAGGATTTTACCTTGAATTCAAGCTTTTCCTAAGAGCTTTTCCTCTTGCCTTTGCCCTCCTCTCAAATTTTGAACTCTTCCTCTCTGATCTAGACTCAAAAGTGAACCAAACACTTCAAAAAATTCATAGAAAGAAAGAGAAGAAGGAGGAGAGCAAGCTTACTAAAGAGAAGACTAGGAAATTCAATGAAATTCATACCTTTCTTGCCTTATTTCTCTTCTCCTTCTTCCTTTCACTTGTGCGCCTCTCTCCCTTAGTATTTTTTGTAGTTTGAGTAGATGCAAATGTCAATTAAACATAAGGAAGAGTGGGGCGTGGTTTATAAAGCCAAAGGAAGGAAATTTGTTCATTAAAAATTCTCGTTACCTTTTGTATTATTGGCATTTTCATTTTACGTTCATTTTAACTCTTTTTTGAGAACCATCTTTTTTATCATGAAATTTAGGTTCTCAATCTTATAAAATGACTTTAGAATCACTAAATTTAGAGCTAAAATCTTCCCGAACAAAAAGGTTAAAGTTCAGGTCTACTATTGTTAGAAAATGTACACCAAAAGAGTTTTAATTGTCTCGGGTTTCTCTTGATTTTCAGGGCCTCTGAAAACCCCAGAAAAATCAAATTTTCCATTTAAAAAGCCCTTTTGTGTGTATTCTAAAAATTTCCCAAAACTATGAAAATGCATTACATTACATAACTACTTTGTTAAATTCTGTCTAGTTACTTTAGCTCTGGTTTCAATGCACCTTTGGTCTCCTATTTTCATTACTTAAGGTCTAAATCATTGTTCTAATTTTTTCTAGGCCTTAACCAATTTATTTTAAGGGACTTCCTTTTAAAGCATATCCGTTTCTATCGTTTCTACGAAAACCAAGCATTACACCAGGGGTTATAGGCCTGGTGAAGGCTAGTATGAATTATGAGAAACCGAAATCAAAATCATTTAATTACTGAATGAAGACCTTGAAGTAAAGTGAATTAAGGCTAATTGAGATTAGAACGTTAATTAGAACATCTAAAAATATGGTTAAAAGCCTCAGGATAGCTTAAAATCAAAGCCAAAATGGTGAAACAAATTAAAGGAATAACGCAATCATAAAATCATAATTTGAGCAACTCTTTGAAACACAAAAGAGGAAGCTTTAAATGAGAAAATTGAGTTTTCCAAGATTCCCAGATACCTCAGAAACCAGATGAATCTTTAAAATAGTTAAAACTCCTTTGGTGTGTAATTTAGGTTATTGGTTAATCGAAACTTTGACAAGATAGTTCAGTAAGGTTTTAAATCCAATTGGGCTAAAACTAAAACTATTTTATGAATTAGAAGATCTAAATTTTATAATGGAAAAGATGGTTCTAAAAAAAGAGTTGAAATGAGCTCAAACAGAGAAAACCAAAGTTTAGGGACACAAATAAAAATTTTAAATTATTATAAATGGTCCTCCACCTTCTTATTTAGCATACCTCACTTTCTCCTCTCCTCTTAACTGACTTTTATCTGGCTAAAAATAGAACCAAAGCCATTTTCAAGTGGTGCACTAAAAAGGATCAAGGGGAAAGGAAACAAGGCTTGAAAAGGGTAAGATTTTACTACTTGTTCATACTCTTCCCTTCACTAAAGTTCTTCTCCTTTTTCTTCTCTCTCTTCTTGTGGTTTTGATGTTCTGAAGAGAGATGTTTTGTTATTGTTTTAGTAGATGAAAGAAGGAGTTTGGAGGAAACTTTGGAAGCCTAAAAAGGCTCTTTTGACAAGATTCAAGACAAGGTATAAAACCATGGCTATAATTGCTTCTGCTTGGCTTTTCCTTGCATGTATGTTTTGGCAAGAATTAGAGTACCATGTGGGGAGTTTGATTTTGATCCAAACTTGATAGAAAATGTTATTTTGAAGCGCGAGGAATCATATGGAACAAATAGTACTAAAAAAGAAGCTATAGATAATAAGTTATGAAAATTAGGGTTTTAATTATACCTAGGGATTTATGAAGCTTTCTAATAATGATTTAACTCATGTAAGAGCATATTTGAGTTCATAAGAGACCTAGGAAGCTTCATGGATATCAAATTCCCTAAGAAAGCATATGTGCCATTATGTGTGGGTGTCTCGGCCAAGAGTGATTCTAAGTACCTAAGGAGAGTTTTCTTTGTTTCTAAGGATAGAAATGGTTCAGATATGAATAATAAATATAAAAAGAACCATTGGTTTGAATTTAGGAACTATATTTTGAAAATTAGAAGTTTAAGGTTCCATTATGAATAAAGAAGCAACTTAGTATTAAACTCCTCGATTTGAGTTTATGATGACTTTAATGAGTTTAAATAAAGTCATGTGACTTAGATTGAGTGAGAAATTAGAGGCAAGATAATAAATTGTATGAGTTACTTCATTATGCTACAATATGGAGCCACATGGAAGCCTAAAACTAGAAGTAGCTTATATAAGGCTTGTGTGAGGCTAGAGATGGTTCCATTGATACCTTTGTGTGTTACTTGATGTGGTTAGGCCAAGAAAATCAAGTCTTTTCCAAGTATGCTTGTAAGGCTGAGAGAGTAAAGTGAGAGACTAAGAAGAAAATTTGTGCTTCTTGAATAAAGGTAGCTCTTCATCCATTTTTATATACTTATTTTGGTTGTTGGATTGTCATTGATTGCTTATATATGTGTTTGAACCATGACTTATGCCTATTGCTATTGGTTTGATGATGCAATATCATTATGGTTCTTAAAATGTTTTTAGAAAGTGTGTGGATCTTAATGGGTAAGGTTGTGCTACAAGTCCCTTGAATTAGGTGAGGTGCAGCTAAAAGTCTCTTGAATTAGGTAAGGTGAAGCCAAAAGTCCTTACGTAAGGATGAGACAAGGCTAAAAGTCTCATAAAATAAGTAAGGCTACGCCAAAAGTCCCTAAAATGGACGAGCTAATCCAAAAGTCCCACATAATTGGGTAAGGCTAGACAAAAAGTCCTTAGAGCTTGATTTTAACTTCCATGGATCCATTTGATTTCATAAATGAGTATGTTTAGTGTTTAGATGAATATGATGCATGCTTGCTTTTTTTGATATGAAAATATGCCATATAAGTGTACTTGAAGGATGATTAAGCTATTGGGATTATTTGAATCTCACTCTCCCCCATATTATTTGTAAACATGTCTAGGGAAATCCCAAGAGGCCAAGGATGGAAGTCAACAAGCATGAAGTATGTGACTTTGACAATGATTTCAATTTTCATGCATTATATTGTCAATGAGAATTTGTAATTGATATTTTTGTCATGTAAAAGCTTCACCATATGTAGAAGCATGAGATTACATTGTAAATGTCAATTATGGTTGTGGAAATGCAAGAATATGTGATTTGGGTATGTGTGTGGCATGGAAAGTGTTATATAATGCCAAGTGGATAGCTCAAATTCATATGCATGATGCTTGGGACCTGTTGAGATGGTCTCACATGCTGTGTTTTATGTTTTGGATGTGCTCAAATGGTCACTTGCACTAAGGGAATTTATTTTGAACCATTTGGTATCCATAATGCACTATTTTGAGTTATAATCTACCCATGAACCAAAACTAGACCAAACAAACAAATTTTGGCTTGAACTTTGGTAGGTTAAATCTCATTACGAGCTTTTACATAGCCAAATAACATAATTTTTGGAGCTCTATAAAATTTCTAATGATTTTTCAAATTTGGCTAAAAAATGTAAAAAAATGCACGTGTACTATTCACTTGGTTAGTTTTGATTTTTTGTGCATTTGAGGGTCCAAATGAACTCTAATGCTCATGAAATTTTACAAGCATATACTTGGCATTATAATCTTTCCATAGCCACCTAGATCACTTAATGTGGAGTTGTGTAGCTCAAGATATACATTTCCAAACTTTTAAGTCTGTATATGCATGAAAATCTGATAGTGTTACTGTTCCATTGAATTTTTGTAAGTAAAATGAATTTGTTTTGATCTAGAATTTTTGCAACATGTAGTTCATGCCTTAAGCTTTCTAGAAAGTTCCCATTTGCATGGTTTGGAGTTCTTTGACTCCAGATATGAAATTTTGAAGTTTTGGCAGAATTATGAAATCATGAGGAAATGATATAATTATGTTAGTATGTGATGCTTGATCTTATACCTGAATTCCATGCTTCATTTTATGATATTTCTGATTGAGCAAGTATATTAAGGATGAAAGTTGAGATTGGTATGTTAAAGTGGTGTAATTAAGCAAAAATGAAATATTTTAACTTTTAATGTTGGTTATTTCCGTTGCTAAAAGTGTTAAAAATATGAAAATAAATGTTATAAGCACATTAACATGCAAATTATGTGCTATTATAGTATGGTATGACATTTTTTGGTATCAGAGTAGTGGTTCAAGCAATCTAGCTCTATATTTGGGCCTTGGAATGTTGGAATTGGGGTGCATTAAGATTGCTCGTGAATATAATGTGAGCTTGTTAGAAATGATTATTTTATTAATTGTGTTGTGATATTGTGTATACATGTTGAGATTGTGGTTCTTTTGCATAATTTGATGGATATTAGATGGGATAGACCTACTAGGGCCAACCTTGAAAGTCCTGTATTGTTGTGAATTGCCTAAGGTAATAACAGACTATGATGGGATCATAGAAATGGTATGTGTAATAGCAACAGGATGTGGTATTACAGTTGCAAAATGCCCTAAAAAAGAGAAATGATGTCCATGGAAATGCCTTGAAATCATAGTGACTAATTCTTGACAAATTATTTGCACCCCTAAAAGAGAAAAGTTGATAGTGCTTAGCATGTTGTTACATGTATAAAATTATCTTGCCACTTCTCTTAATTGTAGGAATATGATGATTGAGAAAGGGAAGTGCAAGCAATTGAGAAGGGAATGAAATCCCCCAATTAGAGATAAGGTTGTTTTGTTGGGAATTAGAGCATTTACTACCTTTGTGGGAGAGATAGATATAGTGATTGAAAATAACCTGTAGGATATGATGCAAGTGAAGGACTAGACAAAAATAAATCTTAAAATTAAAAGGTGTTAAAGTGAAAAGATGATGTGAACATCTCTACTAGCAATAGGAAGGAAGGTAAAGTATGTTGGGATAGTAAAGCCCCGAGAGAGAATAAATTCAACCTAATAGGGGACAGCCATCTTAGGTGACATGTTATAGACCTGGAAAGCTAGGACATATATAGCTGAGGTTGATTTTTGACAGTATTGGTGCCTCTACTTAGATTTTGACCCAGGGCAAAGTGGTTACTCTCACAAAATAGGAGGTTAGTGGTATCTCCTAGTTTGATTAGAGCTGTAAGAGCATAAGATTAGTGCATCTCCTAGTTTAATCAGAGGTATGATTGGATTGACAATTTTCCTCTGATTATTGTGATTGATTTGGGTATTGTCCCATGATGATCATATGAGAAACTAGGCCTAAGTATTGATACTTTGCTTTATGGCTGTTTACATTTTTTTCTACTAGAGGCCATATGAGTACTTCCCACGTACATTAAATGTCACTATGTAAATTAATTGTTGTTCTTTACTATTGATTTGTGATACATGCTTTTACTTGTTATTAATTGATCTTTAGCATGCACTAAATGGTTGGTAATAAAGTTATGTTTGAATGTGAATATATAAATCATCACCTTACCTAAATATGAGACTATATCTAGTATAAAATAGATATTGGAGTTCAATTACTTTTCTTGTCCATCATCTAGGTTAAGAGATAATTAGGGCATAGATGTTTGGGGCCTCCTAATTGCTTTCCTTGTATGAGTAGTGTGACAACCCTAATTCTGAATTACAATGATTAGGCTTAATTAAGTCGTTAATAATCACAAATCAAGGCCTAAAGTCATTATAGTTAATTAGGTTAGAAAAAAGTGGAGAAATTTGAACCTGATATCATTAGGGTTATTAGCTAAGCTACTACAATTAATTGAATCCATAAATAATCATAATTATTAATTAAGACTTTTGATTCATCTTACTATTGATTTCAACTCTCGAAGTCCTCTTATAAATATTCCTAAGTCATTTCATGACATCATCATAGTAAATCTCAAGGTTCCAAGTCAAAAATAGGAGTTGGGAATCTTCGTCGCTACTTAGACGCTCTTCGCCGTGGCTAAGTTGGTTACTAGAACCTAAAAATGAAGTTTAGGGACTCCCACTGCAACTTGGTATACCCACGCCATGGCGTAAGTGCTATCAAAAACTACTATTCATACTTTCACAAATCTCGCCATGACAAGCATATGTGGCACTATGGCGGGAGAGTGTCTTAGAACCTATTGTAAAAAATTTCACGATCTGCGCCATGGTGGGCCATACTCAAGCTGTGGTGAAACTAGCTACTAGAACCTAGAATTTTTCTCCCTTGATTCTCACTGTGACTTAATCCTCTTGCGCTGCTGCAAGTCTACTCTCTAGAGCACTCCCTACCTGACTTCCTCAACTTATGCCACAGCTAAACATCTTGCATTGGTGTGAGGTTCTTTCTATCACTCTCTCTGGGTGAATTTTTCGCCTTGCATTGGGTGAGACATCCTACATCGTGGCTGTCCTCACTTCTGAATGACTCTTGGCTGCAACTTAGCTATTCTTGGCCATGGTATGACCCTTTTCTGCACCTACACCTCCCTCTAGCAACACTCCAGGGCCACTCTACCTTAATTTATAAGGCTCTAATGGTATTCATCTACCTAATATACTTAGCATGTCTCTCATTGCCAAATCAAATCTTAGGTGTTGATTCCTACTCATCTATTATCATACATCAGCAATATATATATCAATGACAATATGAAAGATCCATAACTACTAACATTATCATCCAAATAAAAATTCTAATATAGGTTCCATGCATTACTAGTCTAAGTCAACAATTAAGGTATCGCATGATGACATTCTTAGATAATAGACCATATATAAGGATCAGCAAGGTTCTATATCATATATATAAGTGCATATATTAAATTCCAAGTTGTAAAGAGTCTAACTCCTATTAGTTGCATCATTGTTTACCAAAATACAAAATACCTACACTTGGCAATATGATTACACGATGATGATGCTATATAAAAAATAACAAAAACTAGCATCTATCCTAGGTTATTTCTATCCAAGTGCAGAATTTCCCATATATGATCTTAGCTCATAGATGTTCATCCACTTGCTTCCCTTTATCCTTACCTAAAAGACCTTTACCTAAAATAGTTAGCCCATGAAACAAGGTGAGATGCAAATCTCAGTGATCAGAGACAAATTCCATTCATATATTTCAATTCAATTAACATATGTGCATGAAATCAGATAAGCATAAAAAAATATACCAGTCATATCAGCAAATGAAACAATTAGGCTGTCAGTGACTACTATCCCATACTAGCAATCACATTTTCACATGTTAAAGGCCATTAACATTGGGAGGGTGACAGGCTTGTCGTGCAACCCTCAAAATAAAACTAGGTTGATCTAAAAATATATAGCAAGTGGCACAACCTAGGTCATCTCCCTTGGAATTGGAATTCAATGTTCAATTAGGTTCTCTAAGTGTTCTAAGATCCTAGAACTATCTAGTTTGGGGGATTTTTGAATGAATTAAACTATCCTAAAACTAAATTGAATCAAAATTCCTAAATTCTACCTAATTGTGTGAATTGTAAATGATAATGGCTTGTGACTAGCTTAGGAGTTGTCTCTTGGTATCCACTATCCTTATCCTATTCTAATTGTGATTAATTCTGGCCTAAGAATTCCTAATTAAGTTCATTACAAGTTATCTTGAGTTACCACACAAGAATCAAGAGATTAACAATCTAATGTTGAATTGAGACCTCAATCCCGCATTAAACCGTTAACTCTTGTCTTTAAGATCAATGAACATCTAATTTGATTGATTAACTGATTAATTAGCCTCTGATTCATCATCCAAAAATGTTTAATTAACCAACTAAACACCAAGGAATTCTCAAATAGACATTTAAGCACATAACCTCACTCATGTATTTCATCGAACACCTTCGTGGCATACATGGGAGATTAGAGAGAATAATGAAAAATCATATTTAAATCCAACCAATTAATCAACAAAAAAGGTTTCCTAATCAGTGTCTAACCAGCCACTAATTAATTTCACAAATTCCTAATCAAATACAACTTAACCAAGATTGTACAGAAAAAGAAAAAGTGTAGGAAAATCAAGGAATCTTAGCCAAAATTCTGCTTCTTCTCCAAGGATTCAAGTTTTAGCCAAGAGCTTCCTCCCTTGCTAGCCTCAAGATGGAAATTAGATCTTCATATTACGATGGAATGGAGATGGAGAGAATGGAGAGATGGATGGTTCTGTGAGTGGAGGCGTAGGGGGCGTGGACGAATGACAGCAAGACGAGGGTTGATGAGGCGTATGAATAAAGACGGAGGTGAGGGTTTTAAAAGGCCAATGACCGAGGGAATAAGGATTAATGAGGCGTGAATGAATGGGATGCTGGCGTCGTGTATCCTCTTCTCACGTGTTTTCTAATGACTTCACGTGCTCCTTTCTAATTTCAATCGGCTGAAGGCATTTTCTTAATTCCCTTCACGTGCTCTCCCTCTTATTCCAAGTCTGAAGCTCTTTATTTTAATCTTTGTTTATGTGATTGTGGGCCCCATTCCTTAATATAATATTCCATGTTGGCTACTGTAGCTTCTGCATGCCTCTTTGTTTATGTTCACGTCGGGTTCTACGTTGCAGCTCATGTGTATTTGTTTCTGCTTCTCTTCCTCGTTTTGCTGCTGTCCAGACTTCAACTCGTGGCTTCTCTCGTTGTTGGCTGCTGTGCTTCATCGTTCGTTGCTGTCACGTTATTTCTCCCCAGTTTCTGCAGCTTCTTCATGTGGCAGCCTTCTCCTTTAACGTCAGCTCCTCCTTTGTGTGTCTCAATCCAGGCTTCCACATTCTGCAGCTTTTACGTGGTTCTGCTTCCTTCGTGCAGCTTTTGTTTATACCACACGTTGCTTTCTTCTCTGTTTCTGCCACGTAGAACCTGCTCAGCTGTTCTGGAATCACGCCTTGCATTCATTATCAACCAGAACTTCCAGCAACTTCTTCTTCTTCTCTTCACAGACTTCTTTGAGTTCCAGCCACTGCATGTGTGTGTGCTTCTCTTATCTAACTCATTCTCAAGTTTAGCCTCTGCTCGATGTATTCCCACTCCTTTCACATTCCAGTCATCTCCAGTTTTTTCCACGTTGGCTCTGCTCTTCTAGTTTCAGCTTGTGGCTTCCTGCTTCTCTGTTTTGGTGTGTGATTGCTATAAATGGAGCCACATGTGGAAGTCCATCCCATGTATGAAACTAAGAAGACCCAATGATCTGCACACCAAGAAAGGAAAGAAAGATTAAGTAGAAAAAGCTTCAAAATTATTTATTGAAATTTATGCATTAAAAATCCAAGATTTTGTGACTTATTTTCTAGAATGCAAAGAATGGCTATTAAAATCAAATTTCAACTAATTAAACCTCTAAAGCCACATTTGATCATTAAAATGTCCAAGTTTAGGAGAATAAAATAGATAAAAATATGTATTTATCAGAGGGGCTCATCCATGGCACCAACTCTCCAATGAGCACAACCTAGGCTCAGTACATACAAGAGTTTAATCACAACCCGATGCCCAATTAAAGCATGATGCACGGGTGGTAGCCGCACTATAGCTCCACCATGGACTCATAAGGTCCAAACACAACATACCAAATAGCGAACCATTCATTATGCATTCAATATTATAATTGTGCAACATATATAAAATTAAAGTAAACATATGCATAGAATTTAACATTAACCCTGGTTACCTCATTTGTAGACAAATTCTTTGAGAGCCAACCATAATACTACTTCAGCTTATGGATACAAAACTATACCATTACTATTCTTAATCATCATTTATAGCAGCGAACTTAATACTCAAAGAATTAAACTACAAACAACTACCTAGAGAACACTTACCCAGCTACTACAAGAACCAAATTTGGATTTAGTTGTACATATACCAGTAACCTTATAACAACATTCCAAATTCTAGGCAAATTTGCACAAAATCACCACTCATATCATAAATCAGCTATAAGGTAGGACTAGCAGAAAATGCATCAAAATGAGAATTTTATAACTTACCTAATGTCTTTCTTCATCTCAACCTTTGAAAATCCTCTAAGAAAATATCAAACAACCCATATCAGATTTGAGGTGTAGGTGAAAATGCTCCAAATGAAAAACCAATTGGGTTAAATTGAAAAGGAAGAGGATATGGTCAAGTTATATAACAATTATCTTGACTGATTTTGGCTCTAAAAGTGGAAAATGGGGCTAAGAAAATGAAGGAAAACTAAGCCTCCAAGGAACCTTCAAAATTTTCTTATGCCTTTTGTGTTTTTTATAGAATGGAATACGGGAGAAAGGTTTTTAGGATTTAAGTTAGGTCTTGGACTAACCTAAAGGCCCAAATCCAAATGGGTTTAGCTTTTTTTGATTTGTTGGGCTAACTGTAAGAGTCTATTAATAATGGGTCTGCACATAACTAAGGTTGGGCTTCTAAAAAATGGAATTGGGTTAATCATATGGCCCAAATTTAATATCCATCTCCTTTTCCACTTAATTAGCTTTACTAATTACGTAGATTAATTCCCTAATCATCATAATTAGTCTTAATTAATTTCAAGGTGTTACAAGTAGAGGTAGGAAAAAGGGGATGGAAAAGATCCCTATAGTAAGAAATTCCCGAGTTTTCCCTGAAGATGTTGATTCTAGTGACATATCTCATAAAAGAGAGAGATAGAGTTCCTTGATGATATTGTGCTTGAATCTAGACTGGTTTTAAAGCTCCTTATAGGTTGTTTCCCATCAAGCTAGTAGATCTGAAAGGGTGAATTAAGAAAACGGATAGTGAAAAGGTTCATACACCTTAGTATGTCACTTGGGAAAATGGTAGCCTAAGAATATGTATGAATTATAAAGAGTTTAAGAAGGTTACCATTAAAAACATGTATCTAATAATTGCTAATTTTTATATAGTTTATTCCCTTTAATTTAAGCATTTTGATAATAAATTGTAGCTTAATAAATTTTATTAGGAGATATTTGACTTTATTAGCCATTTTTGTACTTTAGGAGTTAATTTCCAAAATTATTAGTTTTTAATGTATTAATTCCTTTAAATAATTTTATGAATTTTTCCTATTGAATATTTTCTATTATTTGTGTAAATTTTTATTAGCAATTGGAGCCTAAATGGAAAATTTATTTGGAAGCTACGAGATTGAATAAAAGAGCCAATAAATTAGAGAATGAAAGCTTCAGGTGTGCAATTTCAAGGAGGGAATAATAGTCCAAATTTTTTTAATGGAATTTTAGAAAAAAAAAAAGAAAGGAAAAATAGGAGAATGAAGGATGATGTGGATGGATAAATTGAAGCTACAAAGGGAAGAGAAAATTCATTCAGTGCAACATTATTCTATTCCTTCGTTCCATGTTGACATCAAACATTATGCAAGGCACTCCATTTTCCAACTCACTTCATTCACTTTTACATTAATCAATGGCTTCCAATTTTGCAAAGCACTCACAGCTCACATGGGGATCATTCTGATATTCATTCACGTGAAAAGCTTTCATCCATTCACATGAGACACTCCACGGGCTCTCTCACTCTCACGCATACATCACTCATTGATCTTGCCATATCGTAATCACAAGTGGCACCAACACCATGTAGCTTCATTCATTCAACACACATCACGGCTGGATGATTCATTCAACACACATATCCCTTGCATCTTTACACAACACGTCATCGCATACTTATGGAAAAAGCTTTGCACTGGGCTCTCTCTCTTTACACGGGTCCAGTTCCACCTAGTAGCATGAAGACACTTTCACATATTACACACGAATCTTTATTTAACAACACATCACATCCAGCTCATATGTAGTAACTCCATGAAATGGATCATGTACATGGAACATCGACATGTAGCATTTCATGTCACCAGATCACTCACTCAAGCATGGCTTCTCCATTAATTAAAACTCATATATATACACACACGTGGAATATAAGAAGCACAAGATTGGAAGGAAGGAATGACACACTAGGTCATAGAAGAAGAGAGCAAATCCTTTTCATTCATTCTCTCATAGTGGCTTGAATTTTTTTTTTTGTGGGGTTTAGCATGTGAAGGAAAGGGAAAAAACATAAACAAGGCTTGAGGGTGCAAGGGGAAGAGGCAGAGGACTCTATCAATTTTGTGAGTTCCAAAGCACGAGATGTGATTCATTATTCATCCATTATCAAGCTCTATGCAATGGCTCCCAATTCCAATCTCCTCCTTCATCCATCTATTTCTTCTAATGGAAGCTTGAATTCACCTTAGTAGCTGGCTGAGAATGTGACTTCTATGGATGAAGATTTGAGCTCTAAGATTCATCCCTAATTTGGCTAATTTCTTTTCTCCCTATCCTTTATTTTTAGCATTAATTTCTTTGTTTAATTTGGCTAGGTTTAGCTTGTTAAATGGAGATTTTAATGGCTGATTGTATTAGATTCAATTACTCTATAATTTTGATTGTAATTTCACATTTGGAGCTTTATTGTGAAGTCTAAGTGTTTGTTGAAATCTAGACTTAATGGCTATCCAATTTGCTAGTTAATTCCTCTTGTTCTTAAGCTATTTAGTGCAACGGTCATTGTATTAAGTAGCTAGACTTTTGTGTGATGCTTGTACTTGAGGAAATCTTTAGTCTAATTGGTTGATTAGCATGTTTAAACAAATTGTTAAGTAAATTTGATGAACATTTAGGTACTATTTTAGTGTGTTCTTATTCCTAACTTAAGTGGCTAATTTTTCATGGTTCTTTGTGGTTGCAAATTCCTTGATCATTAGTAATTTAAGTCTTAGATGGTAATTCAAGAATCTTTATGAAGAATATACTAAGAAGCAAGAAGTTAAGTCCAAGTTTTGGTATATTCAAAAGGGAGTTAGGATAATTGAATTCTAAATAATCCATTTAAAAGCTAGTTATCACTCGTTGCCTAATTGTTGCCATCACTTGGTTTCAAATTTTTAGTTCTTGTTTTTTTTTTGTTAATTCATTTGAATTTTTGTAAATGAAAATCCTCTTAAACATTCTGAATTAATGACACTAGGAGAACTCTTCCATAGATAATTAGAAGTAAAACTCTTTAAGAAATGACCTAGGTTGTACCCCTAGCTACAAATCTTTAATCAACCTAGTTATTTGTGATTGCTTGATACAATTGTCAAATTTGGCATTGTTGCTAGGGAGTTTGAATTCTTAATTGTTTGAAAAGGTTTCTCTAGTGTTTTTGCTCTATTTTAGCTTTATTTATATGTAGTGTTAAATAGGACTTGGTTTTTGGTCTTTTCGGTTACTTGAATCAATTGCTCTATTTGTTGGAATTTTTGTTTGACGTGTCCAAAAAATTCTCAAACTTTGTATTATAAGGTTTTTGGGTGTGCTGAGCAAAAGCAATAGCAAAGTTATTAGGTGCAGTGTTTTTAGGCCAAATTTCAACATTTAGAACACTTTTTCTAAATTTTTTTAGTTTTTTTAATTTTTTAAGATTTTTCTAATTTTTTGGGTTTTTTTTTCTTTATTTTTGTGAGTATCTTTTGTGTGATTTATTCTTCTTTTTTAGTGTCTTTATATATCAAGTAATTGTTAGTTTAATTTGGATTTAGTCCTCTTGCCTTTTGGTGTGAGGAATTAAGCTAATTAGATTATTGATTTGATTATTTGGCGTGCTTTGATTTTTCTCGAACCACTTGCCCTGAAAATTTTGAAATTTGGTACTTTAATATTTTGGGTGGTGTTGAGTAAAAGTTACATTAAAGCTATAAGGTAGCCCTTGGATTAGCCAAATTCCTTTGTTTTCTTTGAGTTTTTCATTTTTCAAGTATTTTTCTTATTTTTAGACATTTTCTCTATTTTCTAGATTTATTGTTTTGATTTTTCGTGGTTGCTTTTATGCTAATTCTTAGTTTTTACTTGCCTAATTGGTTTATGACAAGGTCCTCTAGTAAGAAATTGATTGATTTGGACCCTGAACTTGAAAGAACCTTTCAATGGCAAGTAAAGATTAAGAAAAATAATGATAGTGTAGAAAATAGTGGTAGCACTTCTTCTACTTTTAGTTATGTGGAAGGAATTGATTGTGTACTTCAATTTGTTGGTGATAATATAGCTGAATAAGAGTAAGTGAATGTTAACATGAATATGCATGCTTAAGCTAACTTAATTGCGAATGCAAATTTGAACAATAACATGCATGCAAGGATTATTAAAGAATTGATAGCTCATAATGTGCACTATCAAAATCTTTGTATACAATATCTAGAATTAGATATAAATTTTGAGTTTAAGTCTGGTTTGATTCATTTACTTTCTAAATTTCATGGACTTGTAGGAGATGACCCTTATAAGCATTTAAAGGAATTTCATGTTGTTTGCTTTACAATGAAGCCATAGGAGTGTTAGAAAAACAAATTAAACTCAAAGCATTCCCTTTCTCTTTAGATGGTGTGGTTAAAGACTGGTAATGTTATCTACCTCCTGGTGCTATTACTTTTTAGGATCAACTAAAAAGGCTTTTCTTAGAAAAATTCTTTCCTGCTTTTCACACTGCATCAATAAGAAAGAAAATATGTGGGATTAAATAGAATGGTAGAGAGACCCTATATGAATATTTGGAAAAGTTCAAGAGATTGTTAGCTAGTTGTCCTCACCATCAAATTTCTAATAAGCTATTGATTCAATATTTTTATAAGAGGCTATTGAACATGGATAGAAACATGATTGATGCTGCTTTCAGTAGAGCTTTAGGTAATTTGACACTTGCAAGAGCCTAAGAGTTAATTGACAAGATGGCTTAAAATGCACAATAATTTGGTGTGAGACAAATAATGAGAGGGGTTAGTGTAATATCCGGTTCTTTGAAAACAAGAGAAAACATGAGAAACGTAACATACGGTTTCTCTATAAACGTACGAAATTCACTGGATACAAAAGGAAGTCCCCTAAAATGAATTAGTTAAGGTCCAAAAAAATTTAAGTAGCATTCTAAACTCTTAAAAATGAGAATCCTAAGCTTAGATGGAAAGAAAAGCAGAGCTAAAATGAAGAAACAAATTTAAATGAAAGGTTGATGAAACATAATAGCATTTTTGTAATTTTGAGAAAATTTTGGAATTCTCACAAGAAGGCTTTTTAAATGAAAGTTTTGAGTTTTTTGGGATTCTTAGAGGCCCTAAAAACCATGGGAAGCCCTGGGACAATTAAAACCCCTCCAGTGGATGTTTTCTAAAGTCAGTTAATCCAAACTTTGATAGATTCATTCAGAAAGGTTTTAGCTCCAATTTGAATGATTCCAAAGATATTGTACTAAATTAGGAACCTAAATTTCATAATCAAAAAGACAATTCTAAAAAAGAATCTAAAACAAATAGAAAACAAAAACACCAAAACAAAAGGACAAAATTAAAATTTTTGAAAAGTCTTTCTTAAACCTCCCTATATATATGAGGCGCCCCACCTTCTAATATATGGTTCTTTGAAAATGAAAGAAAACGTAAGAAACATAACATACAGTTTCTCTGTTAATAAACGAAACTTATCGGATACAAAAGGAAGTACCCCAAGATGAGATAGTTATGGTCCCAAAAAGTTTGGGAAGCATTCTAGACTCCTAAAAATGAGGATCCCAGGCTCAGACGGAAAGAAAAATGGAGCTAGAATGAAGAAACAATTTCTTACGAAAAGCTTACGAAACGTAATAGTATTTTTATAATTTTGAGTAAATTTTGGAATTCAGATAGGAGGGCTTTTTAAATGGAAATTTTGAGTTCTCCGAGGTTGTCAGTGGCCCTGAAAACCATGGAAAGCCCCGGGATAGTTAAAACTCCTCTGATTGACGTTTTCTAATGTCAGTTGACCCAAATTTTGACTGATTTATTCAGAAAGGTTTTACCTCCAATTTGAGTGATTCCAAAGGCATTTTATTAAATTGGGAACCTAATTTTATAATGGAAAAGATGGTTCTAAAAAAGGAGGTAAACCAAAGGAAAAATGAAAATGCCAAAAATGAAGGGCAAAATTAGAATTTTTGAAAAGTGTAACTTCCTCCTACCTATATATATGATGCACCCTTCTTCTCCCTTCATGTTGCACGACCAAGTTCTGCCCAAAACCAAAGGAAAACCCTAGGGAGAGTGGTGCACAAGAGGAAGGCAAAGAGGAGGAGAAATCAAAGGCTTAAGGTATGGAAATTAGTAGTTTTTCATGCTCTTTCTCTTCCAAACCTCTTTTCCTCCATTCTCCTTTTTTTCTATGATTAAAATGAAGTTTATAAATCTATTTTAAGGGAGAAATTGAGGGAAAAATTCGGATTTGAAGAGAGGAGCTCAAAGAACACAAGATTCAAGTGAGAAAAAGTAAGAAAACAAGGTAATTTCTCTTCCTATGGTTATCATCTTTGGTTCCTTTCTCCACCATTTCGCCCCACTTGAGAAAACCCTAGGAGGAGATGATTTTTAGGTAGAACCAAGCATGAATCTATGGAAAAAGGGTGTGGAGATTAAGAATACGCAAAGGGAATTAACAAAAAACCATTAGATTTAAAAATGCATATTCTAAGGTTTCAATTACACCTTGTAAAATCTGATTTTGTATGATGATTCCTAAGCCTAAGTGAGAGTTTAAATGAGCTCCCAAGATCCCTAAGAGGCTCCCCATATGCTTCTTCCCTTAAGAAAACAAAGAAAGTTCCATGGAATCCAATATGCTTCTTAGCCTCGGCCTAGATGGGTTCTCCTAGCTAGGGAGAGTTTTAAATTTTTCTAAGGCCATTCTTGAGTCATATTTGATGAATGAAAAATGAGAGGAGGCCTTGGCAAAAATTTAGAACTCATAGAAAGTGATTTGGTGCCTTAGGTTCCATATTATGACCTAAAGAAGCAACATGGTGCTAGGCCTTTTGTTTTAATGATGTGATGACTCTAAGAGGCTTAAAAGGAGCCAAGAATTATATTTGAGAGGAAAGAATGAGGCCAATAAATTTTTTGAGAGGTGTTGCTTCATTAGGTGCCAATATGGACCATAATGGAGCCTATAGAGCAAACTAGTATTTCATCAAGTTATGTAGCCTCAGAATGTGTTTCATAAACCTAATTGGCTCCCATAAATTGCATCTAGGCCAAGAGAAACCATCTCCACCAATTTGTGGGAGTGTGACCAAAAGAGGAGGCTTGAATCCAAAAGGAAAAGTGTGTAATTGTGTGCAAGGTAGCTCTCTCCACCTTCTTTCATGCATGGATGTGTGTTTAGCTTGTTTTAGAATGCGCGTATGTGCATTTTCAAGCTATGAAAAGTATGTTAGCATGACTTTATATACCATAATTCTTGATGCCATGTTATGTTTCAAATGAGCACATGATGTTTGTATGAGTTTGCTTGAGTGTGGAGAGGCCAAGAACTTTTCCCTTTAGTGAGGATGAGCCAAGAACCCTTGAACTTGGTTGAGACAAAGTAAAGAGTCTCCCAAAAGCAAAGTGGGCTCCCAAGAGTATGGTTGAGTCCAAAGTGCTTAAAGAATGGGTGAGGCAAGTCCAAAACCCATGTGGAGAAGTGTGAGGCCAATCCAAACACTTGGTGAACTCTTGAATGTCTTGTATGATTGATTCACATGCCAAGGTTGCTTTTAAATTGTCCATGACTTCTAATTTCTCTATGCATGCATTTGAAAAGCTTACTTTGCACATATTATATATGATTGAATGGGAGATGAGCTATTGGGATTCTTTGAATCTCATCCCCTCCTCTCCAATAATCTAATCTGTTAGGTGGACTAAGTAATTATGGTGAAGGGAGCTAACAACCATGAAGAGGAAAGATTGACAAGTTTATGCATTGTTTTGTCCATTTTGGAACCATAATGATGGTTCATAATGTATATGATGTTGTATATGTATTATGAATCTTGAGACATGTGTAAATATACTATTATGTGATGTTTAAATGTATGAATATAATGTATGACCTCTGGAACCTATTTTGAGTATGTAATGCCAAAGTGTGCAATATGAAAGTTTGTTGGAAATATGCATAAGTGTGGGTTGAATGGCCAAAATGAGATGCATGAGATTTGGGACCATTTGGGCAGCTTATACAAGTCTTAAATATGCTTTTAGACTTGCCCAAAAGGTGCCACAACTAAGGGAAAGCCATTTGGCAAATTTAGTACCTCATATGGAGCCAAATTTAACCATAATGGAACCCTATGTCACTTTTTAGCCAAATGAGTTAGTCTTGATCTGAAATTTGGCATGCATTTAGGTCTCATTGAAATCTTTTTGGAAAGTTAAAGATCATAAATTTTGGATATCTATAGAATATTTGATGATTTTTCAAAGTTAGCAAAATTTATGATTTTGGTCTGCTGCACTCTTCATTTGGTCCAAAATTATTTTCTGTCCCAAGAGGCTCAAATGATGTCCAATTGCTATGAAATTTTATACAGAGAAACTAGGAAATCACAGTGACTCATGACAACTAGAAACACCTCATTTGGATGTCTAGAGAGGGAGATATGAAGTTTTGAAGTTTCTATCCAGTATTAGTGATTTTGCCCGACCAGAAGTACTGTTCCATTAAATTTCAGAGCCTAGGCTTGATGAAATGATTTGGAAATATCTTTCCTCTCTAGTTAATATCCATAGATTTCTATATTGATATCATTTATATGGATTTTATTTTTTTAAAATTAATTGGACATTTTTAAAATTTTTTGTAGAATTCTGTGATAGCTCCAGAATTTAGTCAGACCTTTGGACCATTTTGGATGTTGTACATCCTCTGCGATAAATTTTAGGGTCTAAAAGTATTTTTAGTGTGATTTTGACATCCTAAGATTTCCAAAATGACAAAGAACACATTATTTTGATTTTTGTAGAATTAGTTATGAATTTCCAAAATTTGTCCAGAAAAGAGGTCAATTCTGGCCGAGAATGAGTCTTTATGTTCTATACCCCATTTCAGTTT
Organism: Erythrophleum fordii; assembly: GCA_032878935.1. Lineage (NCBI taxonomy): Eukaryota > Viridiplantae > Streptophyta > Magnoliopsida > Fabales > Fabaceae > Erythrophleum > Erythrophleum fordii. Next base: position 19,445,781 of record JAVQMF010000054.1, on the reverse strand, counting down.
CCATGAGTTGTAGGTATGTTTTTGTGATGTAAATGAGTTTTAATGATGTATTTAAATATTATAATGCATAGCATGAGCTCACATGGTCCATGTAACACCGATTGCAAATTTTTAAGTATGACGCAACGTAAATAAATTCATTATTTTCATGCCCTTTTTCATGTGCTCTCATGGAAATAATGATGTAAAGCTTATGAATGTCATGAGATGAGCTATAATTTATGGTGTTACAAACCTCCTTACTCATTTAGACACAATTGTTTCTACCCTAAACTAGAGGAAAGAGCTAGGGTTTGAGGTGCACCAAGAGAAAGAGAAAGGGAGGAGAAAGACAAGGCAAAAGGTGTAGAATTTCTTGGTTTTTTCATGCTTTCTCCTTAGTAAACCTCTTCTTCTCCATCTCACCTTCTTTCTTATGGTTTTATTGAAGTTTTTGGATCTATTTTGAGGGAAGAACAGAGGGAAAATTTCGGATTTGAAGAGAGGAGGCCAAGGCAAGGAAGAATCAAGCAAGAAAACAAGGAAAAACAAAGTAAATCTTCCTTCCATGGTAGCTATCCCTTGCTCCCTTCTTCTCCTTGGTTCGTCCCACTCATAGAGGTTTAAGAAGGCTTGGATTTTAGGTAGAACCAAGGGTGAATTTTAGGAATTTAAGGGAGGAGAATAAGAATATGAAAAGAGAACTAACAAATAACTATGGAAAATCAAGATAGCAAACCTAGGGTTTCTAGTGTCCCTTGCAAATTTTGATTAGATATAATGATTCTTAGGCCTAAATAAATATTTAAATGAGCTCTTAAGATCCCTAGAAGGCTCTCCATATGCATCTTCCATCAAGAATACAAAGACAACTCCAAGGGTAGCCTTAAGGAGCATAGTTTAGGCCTAGTATAATTTGGACACCTAGGGATAGTTTTAATTTTCTCCAAGCCCATTTTTGAGTCATATATGATGAGTGAAGATGAGGGGAAACTTTGGAAAAATTTAGAAATCATAGAAAGTGAGATGGCCTTATATGTTTCATAATATGACCTAAAGAAGCAACACCTAGTTCGACTCCTTATTTTAATTGTGTGATGACTCCAAGAGGCTTAAAAGGAGTCAAAAATCACAAATGAAAGGAAAGAATGGAGCCTAGAACTCATTTGATAGATGTTGCTTCATTAGGTACATTATGGAACTATAAAAGAGTCATATGAGTTACCTAGCTTTTCTAGTGAATATATAGCCTTAGAATTTGATTCAAGAGTGTAATTGGCTTCCATATGATTTGTCTAGGCCAAGGGAAACAAGCCTTACATCATTGTGAGTGTGTGGCCGAGAGAGGGAGCATAATTCCAAGGGAAAAAGTGTGCTTTTGTGGCAAAGGTAACTCTCTCCATTTTCTCTCATGCATGAATGTGTGCTAAACTTGTCTTTGAATGTGTATATGTGTGTTTTAAGTCATGAAAAGTATTCTACCATGTGCATATATATTATGGTATCATGATGTTATAATATGTTTTTAAATGATGCCTACTATGCTTGCTTACATTTGCTTAAGTGTGGTGAAGCCAAGAACCTTTAGCCATGGTAAGGATGAGCCAAGAACCTTTAAAATTGGTTGAGACAAAGTAAAGAGTCTCCTAAGAGTGAGGTTGACTCCTAAGAGTGAGATTAAATCAAAACCTCTTAGAGAAAATGGGTGAGACAAGTCCAAAATCCACAAGAGAATAGGTAAGGCTAATCCACTTTCTTGGCAAGCCTATATATACTTTGTGTGACTTGTTCAAATGTTAAGAATGCTTCTTGAGTGATTACACATGTCACCATGCTCATGCATGCATTTTCAAGGCTTGTATTGCATACTTTATATGTGATTGAAAGGGAGATGAGCTATTGGGATTCTTTGAATCTCATTCCCTCCTCTCCAATGTCTTAACATGCAAAGAAATCCAAGTAAAAACCATGAATTTGCAAGATAGAAAAGTTTAGGTTTTGATTGTACCTTGAACTCTATCATGAACCCTAGCTATATTTTATGATGTTTAAGGTTCATATGAGTTCCTAAGACATCAAGAGAGCTTCTTACATGTTTCTCCCATCAAAGGAAGCAAGGAAACTCCATTGGTGCCTTATGGAAGTATAGCTTCAGCCAAGGAGAGTTAATGCACCTAGGGAGTGTTTTAATTTCTTCCAAGCTTAGTTTTGCATTATGTAAGATGGGAGAATATGAGAGGAAGCCTTGGAAAAATGTTAGAAACTATAGATAGTGAGATGGCCTTATATGTTCTATAATATGGTTTAAAGAAGCAATACCTAGCTAAGCTCTTAGAATTGATTGTATGATGACTCTAAGAGGTTTAAATGGAGTCAAGAATCATAAATGAATATATAGAATGGAGACAAGATGATGTTTTCTTAAGGTTGCTTCATTAAGTGCATTATGGAACCATAAAAGAGCCTCATAAGTCACCTAGCTTTTCTAGTGGTTATGTGGCCTTAGAATTTGATTTAAGAGTATAATTAGCTTCCATATAATATGTCTAGGCCAAGAGAAGTGATCTCCACCCTTTTGGGTGTGTGAAGTCAAAGGAGAGGATTCAAGCCTTAAGTAAAAAAGTGTATAAATGCAAGCAAGGTAGCTCTCTCCACCTTCTTTCATGCATGAATATATGCTTACATTGTCTTTGAATGTGTGTGTATATGTTTTAAGCCATAAAAAGTATTCTAGTATGATTTCATATGCCATGGTACTATGATGATGTCTTATGCATTCAAATGATGTTTTATATGCTTGCTTTGGTTTGCTTAAGTGTGGAGAAGTCAAAAACCCTTTAGCTATGGCGAGGAGGAGCCAAGAACCCTTAAAGTTAGTTGAGACAAAGTAAAGAGTCTCCCAAAAGTGAGGTTGACTCCCAAGAGTAAGGTTGAGTCAAAAACCTCTAAAAGAAATTGGTGAAATAAGTCCAAAAACCACAAGTGAATGGGTGAGGCTAATCTACTTACTTGGCAAGCCTATGTATGCTATGTATGACTTGTTCAAATGCCAAGAATGTTTCTTGAATGCTCACATAAATTAATATATCCATGCATGCCTTTTTAAGGCTTGTTTACGTACTTTATATGTGATTAAAAGGGAGATGAGCTATTGGGATTCTTTGAATCTTATCCCCTCCTTTCCAATGTTTTAACATGATAGGTGAATCAAAAGAACGAGGTAATAGAAGTTAACACCTTGGAAGATAAGAGATTGACAACAAAGTGCATGAATCTTCTTTAAGGCCATATGAGTAGCAAGTGTTGTGAATTATTGTTGTATATGTCCTATGACATTATGAACATGTTTAATTATGTTAATGTATCATGTACAAATGAGATTGAATGTTGTATGAATGGTATAGTGCAATTTGAGTATGGAATGGCTAGACTAGCTTATGGAATGGCTAGACTAGCTTATGGAATTGTATGTAATAATGGAAGTGGAGAGGCCAAATTGAGATGCATGAGGTTTGGGACCACTTGAACAGTTTATGCAAGTCATATTCATGCTTTTAAACTTGCCCAAGAGGTGCCAAACACCAAGAAAGACTATTTGGGCACACTTGGTATCTAATATAGAGCAAAATTGACCATATTGGAAATCTATACTACTTTTTATCCAAATGAACTCTTTTTGATTTGAGATTTGGCATGCAATTAGAGCTTATTGAGAGATTTTTGGGAAGCTAAAGTATAGAATTTTTGGAGGTCTATGGAATATTTGATAAATTTTCAAATTTGGAAAAAATTCTAATTTTGATTCATGGTACTGTTCACATTGGTCCAAAATTAGATTCTGTCACTCAGAGGAAAATGATGTCCAATTGCTATGAAATTTTATAGAGAAAAACTAAACATTCCCAATGACTTGTACCAACTAGAAGCACTCCATTTAGATGTCTAAAGAGAGAGATACGAATTTTTAAAAATTCTGCCCAGCAACAGGCATTTAGATTGACCTCAGGTATGATTTGGTTGGTTTTCAATGCCTGGACATGCCTGAACTAGTTTGGAGTTATTTTCTCCCTCTATCTAACATCCATAGATTTCCAAATTGGTATTATTTGCATAGATTGGATTTTTGTGGAATTAATTGGATATTTTTTAAGTTTGTAGCAGAAAGCTGTGATAGTACTAGTAGCCAGCTAGACCTCCGTATCTTTTCAAATGTCAAACGTCTTCTATGTTGTGTTTCATGGTCTAGACATATTTGTAGCATAACGTAGATATGTGTAGCTTTCTATAATGGCAAAGAATGTATAATTTCAATTTTTTTTAAAATTAGTTATGATTTTCCAAAGTTTGTGATAGAAAAGGGGAATTTCTAACCGAAAATGCAATTATGTATTTTATGCTTCCCTTTGCCTTCCACAAGTTGTAGGCTATTTTTGGTGATGGAAATGAGTTTTATCTATGTAATTAAATATGAGAATGTGATGTATGAACTCACATGGTCCATGAGACACCGAATGAAACTTTTATACATGACGAAACGCTAAAATATTCATTATTTTTATATTATTTTCTTGGTTCCTCCATGAAATGCATAATGTTAAACATGGAGATAGTAGGAAATGAGCTAAGAAATTATGGTGTTACACAAAGTCCTTAGGATTGGATGAGACAAAGCCAAAAGTCTCAAGAAGAGTGAGGTTTAGTGAAAATTCCCTTGAAAATGGATGAGGCAATTCTAGAAGTCCTAAGGAAAATAGGTAAGGTTAAACTAATGCCCCTAAGAGCCTATGTATGATATGTATGAGTTTCTTGAACATAGAAAAATGCTTTAGGTATATTTACTAATAGCCTAAATTGCCATGCATGCATTCTTAGACTTGAAAACACATCCATTATGTATGTTTGAAAGGGTAAAGAGTTATTGGAATTCTTGGAATCTCACTCTTCTTGCTCCAATGTTTAACCATGTCTAGGTGAGCTAAGTGGGTAAAGAAATAGAAGCCAACAACCTTAAAGACTAAGATTTTGACAAAGACTTTGTTATTTAACCATTTTGTTGACATATTGATATCAAATGATGTAACTATATTGTAACATCCAGTTTTCGTTAAACGACAGAAATAGGTGCATTTTCAAAGCAAGTCTCCCAAAATAAATTAGTTAAGGTTCCAAAAAATTTGAGTAACATTCTAGACTCCTAAAAATAAGAATTCTAGATTCAGATGGAAGGATAAATGGAGCTAGAATGAAGAGACAAAATTTAACAAAAAACTTACGAAATATAATGGCATTTTCATAATTTTGAACAAATTTTGGAATTCACTCAAGAGGGCTTTTTAAATGAAAGTTTTAAGTTTTTCGGGGTTCTCAGAGGTAGTAGTATGGCTACAAGAAATATTAGTTCAAAGGAAGAATGAGAGATTTAATCCCTCTCAACCACAATGTCCAAATGACCCAGAGAATTCAAAAGTTAATCACTTAAGCGAGAACCCATAAACAACATTCTAGATGAACCTTATCTAACCTTAACTCACCACCTAGTAAATAATAAATCAATTTAGAAAATATGGTCCCCTAGCCCTTGATGGTAAGTTGAATGCAGAAAAAGTTGAAGCTTGGATCATGTAGGTGGAGAAGATATCCAGAGTAAGGGAGTACACCTTAGAATAGAAGGCCTTGTTGGCCATATTTATACTAAAGAAAAAAGCATATTATTAGGGAAGAAGTACAGAAGAGAAAGTCAAAGATCCCCACTAAGAAAGAGATGAAGGATAAGGGAATAATGGGCTCAGCATGCTTATAGGGAAGAGATTATGATGTTTTAAGACTAAGCCCAATGGTATCTAAGACTGAATAGTTGTTTAGAGTGATAATGTTAGCACATAAGAATGGTGGTGATAGCAGAGATTACCTTCGAGGCATTGACTTCAATCTAAATTGCTACTCTGTGTGATGATAGTGGATTGGCCAAGAGTATGGGCCCAAAGATATCTAGAGAACGAGATAAGTGTACAAAGAATGTTATGAGTACATAGAAAGGGTGCACATCCATGTAATATCTGGTTCTCTAAAAATGAGAGAAAATATGAAAAACGTAATGTACGGTTTCTCCGTAAATAAATGAAATTCACTGGATACAAAAGCAAGTCCTTCGAAATGACTTAGTTAAGGTCCCAAAAAATTTGGAAAGTATTTTAGACTCCTAAAAATAAGAATCCCAAGCTCAGATAGAAAGAAAAATAAAGTTAGAATGGTGAAACAATTTGTGACGAAAATTGACGAAATGTAATGGCATTTTCGAAAATAAGTGTAACTTTTGGAAAAGCACATAGAAGGCTTTTTAAATGGGAAATTTGAGTTGCCCAAGGTTCTTAGAGGCCCTAAAAATCATGGGAAGCCCCAGGACTAGTAAAACCCCTATGGTGTACGTTTTCTAACGTTGATGAACCCAAACTTTGACAGATTCATTCAGTAAGGTTTTAGCTTCAAATTGAGTGATTCTAAAGGCATTTTATTAAATTGGGAACCCAAATTTTATAATGAAAAAGAAGGTTCTAAAAAATGAGCTAAAATGAAGTTGAAACGAAATTGTCATTATGAAAGGATGAAATTAGAAATTTTGAAAAAGTGTGCTTTTATAAGCTCCCACACACTTCTCCTTTTTTCCCCTAGCTTCTTAAGCATGACTTCCTCTACCTAAATTATAGAAAAATAGTAGCTCCTTGAGGCTCACCAAGAGAGGAAGAAAAGGAGGAAGAAAAAGGCAAGAAAGAGAGGAAAATTCAGATTTGAAGAGAGGAGGCCAAAGAAAGGAAGATTCAAGCAAGAAAATAAGGAAAAACAAGGTAAAATCTTCATTCTATGGTAGCTACTATAATATCCAGCTCTTCGAAAACCAGAGAAAATGTGAGAAACATAACATAAAGTTTCTACATCAATGAACAAAACTTACCAGATACAAAAGGAAGTCCCCCGAAATGATGTAGTTAAGGACCTAAAAAATTTAGGAAGCATTTTAGACTCTTAAATATGAGAATCCCAGGCTCAGACGGAAAGAAAAATGGAGCTAGAATGAAGAAATAATTTCTTACGAAAAGCCTACAAAATGTAATAGCATTTTTGTAATTTTGGGCAATTTTTAGAATTCACATGGGAGGGCTTTTTAAACCAAATTTTTTAGTTCTTCGAGGTTCTCAGAGGCCTTGAAAACCATGGGAAGCCCTGGGACAGTTAAATCCCCTTCGGTGGACGTTTTCCAACATCGGTGTGCCCGAACTTTGACGGGTTCATTCAGGAAAGTTCTAGCTCCAATTTGAGTGATTCCAAAGGCATTTTTCTTAATTGGGAACCTAAATTTTATAATGGAAAAGATTGTTCTAAAAAAGGAGCTAAAATGAAGGAGAAACAAAAATGCAAAGTATGAAGGGTAAAATTGAAATTTTTGAAAAAGTCCTTTTTCCCTAACTATATATAGGTGGCGCCTCACACTTGCCCTCATTTCACTTCAGATTTTCTAGCCCCAAATCAGAAGAAGAACCCTAAGGGAGAGGCGCCTAAGAAAGGAAGAAGAAGGAGGAAGAAAATCAAGCTTAAGGTATGTTTTTATGGTTGTTTTCCATGCTTTTCTCCATCTCCACCACTTCTCCTTTATTCCCTTGGATTAAAATGAGGTTTATAAATCTAATTCAAGGGAGATATTCAAGGGAAAGTTCAGATTTGAGGGGGCTTGGATAAATTAAGATTCAAGCCAAATTAAGCAAGGAAACAAGGTAAAAATCCATCATATGGTTGATGCCTTTCATCACACCTCTTCTCCATTTCGACCTACACTAAGAACCCTAGGAAGATCTGATTTTCAAGCCCAACCAAGCATGAATCTTAGGTATTTGATGGAGAGGAATAAGAATATGCAAAGAAAACTATGAAATAGGTATTAGGACTCAAGATGCAAAACTTAGGGTTTCTAGTGCACCTTTCAAATTCTGAATTTATGTGATGCTTCCTAAGTCTAATTAAGAGTATAAATGAGCTCTTAAGACACCTAAGATGCTCTCCATAAGCTTCTTCCTTCAAGAAAATAAAAATAACTCTAAGAAGCCTTAAACCTAGGTATGTCTCGGCCAAGCATGTTCCATGGTGCTAGGGAGAGTTTTAAATTTTTCTAAGGCCATTCTTGAGTCATATTTGATTAATAAAAGTTGGAAAGTGATGTGGTGTCTTAAGTTCCAAATTATGACCTAAAAAAGCAACATGGTACTAGGCCTTTTGTTTTAATGATGTGATGACTCCAAGAGGCTTAAAAGGAGTCAAGAATCATATTTGGAAGGAAAGAATGAGGCCTAGAAAGTAATTGAGGGGTGTTGCTTCATTAGGTGTAATTATGGACCATAATGGAGCCTATAGAGCAATCTAGGGTTTAAGCAAATTATGTAGCCTTAGAATATGTTTCATGAACCTAATTAGCTCCCGTAAATTGTATCTAGGCCAAGAGAAACCATCTCTACCAATTTGTAGGTGTGTGGCCGAAAGAGGAGGCTTGAAAGCTAAGGAAAAAGTGTGTGAGTGTACACAAAGTAGCTCTCTCCACCTTCTCTCATGCATGCATGTGTGTTTAGCTTGTTTTAGAATGTGTGTATGTGTGTTTTCAAGCTATGAAAAGTATGCTAGCATGCCTTATATGCCATGATTCTTGATGCCATGTTATTTTCAAACGAGCACATGATGTTTGTATGAGTTTGCTTGAGTGTGAAGAGGCCAAGAACTCTTCCCTTTGGTGTTGATGAGCTGAGAACCCTTGAGCTTGGTTAAGACAAAATAAAGAGTCTCCCAAAAGCAAAGTGGGCTCCCAAGAGTATGGTTGAGTCCAAAGCTCTTAAAGAATGGGTGAGGCAAGTCCAAAATTTATGAGGAGAAGTGTGAGGCCAATCCAAGCACTTGGTGAACTCTTGAATGTCTTGGATGAGTTGTTCATATGCCAAGCTTGCTTTCATTTTCTCCATGCATGCATTTGTAAAGCTTATTTTGCACATATTATGTATGATTGAATGGAAGATGAGCTATTGGGATTCTTTGAGTCTCATCCCCTCCTCTCCAATGATCTAACATGCTAGGTGAACTAAGTAACTATGGTAAAGGGAGCTAACAATAATGAAGAGGAAAGATTAACAAGCTTATACCTTGTTTTGTCCATTTTGGAACCATAATGATAGTTCATGATGTATATGATGTTGTAAATGTATTATGAACCTTGAGACATGTATAAATATGCTATTATGTGATGTTTATAACTATGGATATGATATATGAACTCTATAATACAATTTGAGTTTGTAATGTCCAAATTTGCAATATGGAAGTAAGATGTAAGTGTGCATAAATGTGGGTTGAATAGCCAAAATGAGATGTATGAGGGTTAGGACTATTTGGGCAGCTCACACAAGTCTCAAATGTATTTTTAGACTTGCCCAAATGGTGCCACTACTAAGGGAAGGCCATTTGGCAAATTCGGTACCCCATATGGAGCCAAATTTGACCATAATGGAACCCTATGTCACTTTTTAGCCAAATGAGTTAGTCTTGATCTAAGGTTTGGAATGCAATTAGGTCTCATTAAGAACTTTTTGGGAAGCTAAATATCATAATTTTTGGAGGTCTACAAATATTTGATGATTTTTCAAAGTTGGCAATTTTCATAGTTTCTGGTTTGTTGCACTATTCATTTGGTTCGAAATTAAACTCTATCACACGAGGCCTAAATGATGTCTAATTGCTATAAAATTTTATACAAATAAATTAGATAATTATAATGACTCATGCCAACTAGAAGCACCTCATTTGGAGGTCTAGAGAGGGAGATATGAATTTTTAAAGTTTCTATCCAGTATTAGTAAAATTTCTCTACCAGAAGTACTGTTCCATTGAATTCTGAAGTCTAGACTTGATGAACTAATCTGGAGATATTTTTCCTCTCTAGTTAACATCCCCAGATTTTTAGATTGGTATTATTTGTATGATTTGGATTTTTTTGGAATTAATTGAATATCTTCAAAATTTTCTGCAGAATTCTATGACAGTTCCAGAATTTAGTCTAACTTTTGGACCATTTTGGATGTCAAACACCCTCTGTGATGAATTTTATGGTCTGGGTGTATTTTTAGTGTGAATTAGACATCCATAACTTCCTAAAATGACTAAGATTGTATGATTTTGATTTTTTTAGATTTAGTTATGATTTTTCAAAGTTTGTCTAGAAAAGAGGCCAATTCTGGCTGAGAATGAACTTCCATTTTCCATGCTTTATTTCGGTTTTCATGAGTTGTGGGCATGATTTTATGATGCAAATGAGGTGTAATGATGTATTTAAATATGAGAATATATATTATGAGTTCACATGGTCCATGTGACACCGAATGGAATTTTTAAATACAGTGTAATGCAAAATTATTCCCATTTCCCTTGCTTTTTCTATGGGAATCCTATATATTTCATGATATTATGCCATTTAAAAGCATGAGATGAGCTAAAGTTTATAGTGTTATAGCTACTCCCTCCCCTTTCTTTTCCCTATTTTGCCCCACATATGTAGCTGCAAGAAGACTTGAATTTTGGGTAGAACCAAGGGTGAATTCTATGAATTTAAGGGAGGAGAGTAAGAATATGTAAGGAAATTCAAGTAAAAGCTATTGATTTTCAAGATAGCAAACCTAAGGTTTCATGAGCTCCCTTGAAAATCTGATTTGATACAATTATTCCTAGGCCTAAATAAATGTTAGGATAGGCTCTTAAGATCCCTAGAAGGCTCCTCATATGCATCTTCCATCAAAAGAATGAAGCAAACTCACTTAGTGTTTATATAATGCATAGTTTTGTCCTAGGCCAGATAAAGCACCAAGAGGTAGTTTTAATTTGTTCTAAGCTTATTTTTACATCATGTGTGATCAGAAAGTATGAGAGGAAGCCTTGGAAAAATTTTAGAAACCATAAAAAGTGAGATGGCCTTATATGTTCCATATTATAGCTTAAAGAAGTAACACCTAGTTAAGCTCCTTGATTTGATTGTGTGATAACTCCAAGAGGTTTCAATGGAGTCAAGAATCATAAATGAATGGAGAAAATGGAGCCAAGATGATGTTTTCTTAAGATTGCTTCATTAGGTGCATTATGGAACCATAAAAGAGCCTTATGAGTCACCTAGCTTTTCTAGTGAATTTGTGGCCTTAGAATGTGATTCAAGAGTGTAATTAGCTTCCATATGATGTGTCTAGACCAAGAGAAATGATCTCCACCTTTTTTGGGTGTGTGAGATCAAGGGAGAGGACTCAAGGTTAAAAAAAAAATTGTATAAATGCAAGCAAGGTAGTTCTCTCCACCTTCTCTAATGCATGAATGTATACTTACATTGTCTTTGAATGTGTGTATATATGTTTTGAGTTACAAAAAGTATTTTAGCATGAGCTTTAATTCTATGGTACCACGATGGTGTTTTATGCATTCAAAGGATGTTTTATATGCTTGCCTTGGTTTGCTTGAGTGTGGAGAAGCCAAGAATCCTCTAGCTATGGTGAGAATGAGCTAAGAACCCTTAAACTTGGTTGAGACAAAGTAAAGAGTCTCCCAAGAGTGAGGTTGACTCTCAAGAGTAAGGTTGAGTAAAAACCTTTTAAAGAAAATGGGTGAGGTAAGTCCAAAATCTATAAGAGGATGGCTGAGGCTAATCCACTCACTTGGCAAGTCTATGTATGCTATGTATGACTTGTTTAAATGCCATGGATGTTTCTTGAATGCTTATACATTTCAATATGCTCATGCATGCATTTTCAAGGCTTGTATTGCATACTTAATGTGTGATTGAAAGGGAGATGAGCTATTGGGATTCTTTGAATCTCATCCCCTCCTCTCTAATATCTTAACATGTTAAGTGAATCAATTGAGCAAGGTAATGGAAGCCACCAAGCCAAAGAGAAGGAGATTGACATCAAAATGTATGAAATTCCCTAGTTATATCTCTCTTGTAGCCATACACATGGCATATGATATAATCCCATGATGAAATTATTACGTAATCATATGAACATATGTAATTACCCAAATGTATAATGTATGAATGAAATTTGATGCCAAATGTATGAGATAGTATGTTTTGGGTATTGAATGGTAGAGCTAGCATGTGTAATCTTGTGTATATCATAGGGTGGATGAGTGAGTTTAAGAAATCTAATTTTATGCACCTTTGAAACAAGTTTAGAGAGTCATTTTGGTGCATTCCCATGTGCTCAAGTGGCCACACAAACTTAGGAAGCAAAATTGGACGCTTTGAAGCTAGTTGAAACCATAAAAATGACTAAACGGGAACCCTATGGCACAAACTAACCAAATGGATGAATCTTCCCATGAAATTTGGTAGACATGTAGAGCTCATTGAGAGTTTTTTGGGAAGCTAAAGTGCAGAAAAATCAGAGCTTTATAAAATTAATTATGAATTTTCAAACTTAGAATTTTTTTTGCTATTCTGGTGCATAAACTGTTGTGTTCTATGTCATACGATAGTCAAATGGTATCCAATACTTGTGAAATTTTACAGACCTAAACTAGAGTTATAAGATTTTTATAGCCACCAAGATCACCTCATTTGGAGGTCTGAGCAGAGAGTTATGAATTTTTGAAATTCAATGTCAGTACCAGTAGCGCCACTTGACCTCTAGTACTATTCCATCATAATTCAGTTCCTAAATGGACTTGGCGTAGTATGGAGATATTTTTTCCTCAAATTTAACATCTGTAGCTTCTCATATTGGCCAAATTTTCATGATTTTGATTTTTTTAAAAATTAGTTATGAATTTATAAAGTTTATAATAATAACCTGTGACAGTAGCCTAGATAACTAAGACCTTGGGCACTTTTCAAATGTTAAACATCTTCTACTTGATGTCTCATGACCTATAACTATTTATAGCATAAACTAAACATCTGTAACTTTCCATAATGGCAAAGAATGCATGATTTCAATTTTTCAAGATTTAGTTATGATTTTTCAAAGTTTGTGATAAAAAGTATGCAATTCTAGCCGAGGCTACTCTATGAAATTTTATGTATCTCTTTCACTTACACAAGTTCTAGGCCACTTTCTGGGATGGTTTTGAGTTGTATTAGTGTAATTAAATATGAGAATGTGTTGAATGAATTTATATGGTCCATGAGAGACCGAATGAAAAATTCATCCCCTACGTGGCGCAAATTTATTTGTTATTTTTATTGCTCTTTCCTTGGAAACTTGTAAAATTTTTGGAAATGAGCTTAGATAAGGAATAAGATGAGCTATATAAACACCATCTTGTAGGGAAAATATAGCACAATTGCTTCAATATTTGGAATTCTCTTAACTTGATCTATATATTGGACCTCTTAATTGGCCAAAAAGGGGTGGAGGTGAGCAACATGCACCACCTGTGTGTGTGTGAGTTTCCTTTATCATCTTCAACCTTCATATTTAGAATTTTTTTTGAAATTTTCAAATTTTTCTTTTTGAACTTTTGACTTTGAGAAGCCATATTTCAATTGATTTAGTTTGAATGAGATGAAATTGGTAATATTGGAAAGCTTGTTTAATAAACTTTCTAGCCATTTATAGTTTGCATAGATTTATGTCCTATAGAGAGAACATCAACCTTTGAAAGAAGGTTATTCAATCATGTTTTGTCTAAACCTAAATTTTATAATTTCTATCTAATAGGTTGCCTAATTTCTCTCAAAATTTTTCACATACTCCCTATCATATATGCTTTGTAGAGTATAAAATTAGGGCTTAAGATTATCTCAATCAAATTTTGCCATTGAAGCGTGTCAAAGGTTCATACTCCTGTTTCAAGCATACAACATATTTGAGAGTAATTACACAAAAGTAACTCAAAATTATGCATATTCATACACACAATGACAAAAAATTTGAGCCAACTTGACTTTGATACCAATGAAGGGTTTTAAGTATTTATTTGTACAATGGAATGATCTTCTCAAATTTTTCCTCCTACTATTTGCATTGTGATCACCAAAGGAACCATGTTCACTTGTTCATAACATAGTCTAAGAGGAATTATAGTGTATAGAATTTCAAAGAGAGACTTTCTTTTCTTTTAATAATTTTGTTTTGTGTTTTTATTTTTGTAGGACGTTATAAAGGGAGAGAATGTACATTCTTCTTGATAAGTTGTTATCGCTTAAAAAAAAACTCCCATAATGCCCAACCCATGTGAATTTAAAATTCAAAATAATAATTAACTAATTATTTTTATTATTAATTATTTAATTAAAAAAAGTATTAATTAATAAATTTATAAACTTAGGTTGTTAAGTCATGTCATATAAGCCCATTAGGTAGCCCAAATTTTAACAATTTTTTTTAAAAAAAATTCAAACTCATATATTAAAAAGTTTGGCTTAAGCATACTTTTTGGGCCTTTAATTTCATAAAAGTTTAATATGATCCCATTAGTTTAAAATTAGATAGTTTTTTCTTCTTATTATTTAAAACAATCCACTTTTGGCTTATGTCTCATAATCCATACAAAACTTATTGCCAAACTTAATAATTTGCTAACTTAAATGTTATTTATAAACTTGATACCAATAATTCATGCTTAGATTTGACATCCAACTCAACATATTGCTAAATTTGGCATCAGTATTTTTATATTGGGTTAAACTCAAAGATAAGGTTATGAAAAGTGATGAGAGGAAGTAAAAACCTAGTTATATAAGAAAAGAAACTCAAAAGTGGTTAAAATCCAATTCAGGGATGGCTGAAAAGAAATCTTACAATGTAACAAGAAAAAAATTAGATGTTTAAATATTTAGCAGTATATTAAGAGAGTAAGATATTTATATTATTATATGACTAGATAAGTTTATCAAATCAACTAAAGCTAATAAAATTGGTGAAAATATTGATTGCATGCAAACTAAGATAACTAATGGGATAGCTATAGATTAAGCTATTTTAAGCCACTATAGACTTTGAATTTTTACTTTTTGAGTAAAGCAAAAGGTTAAATGATATATAGAGTAGAATGGTTTAGAAAAACAACATTAACAAGCTAGAACAAATGAAAATTGATTATAGGGGTAAAAAATTAGTTTAGCCATAATAGGAAAAATCAAGGATTTAGAAAATATAAGAATTGACTTGAGAAATGTATATCCCTTATCATAATTGTAACACCCTAAAAATTAATTAAGGTGTTAATCATGGATTCAGATTAATTAGGAATAATTAATATAGGATGATTGGGCAAGTTAAGTGAATGGAGATTTTAGAGAGATGAATTATTAATATGGGTTTGAGAATTAATTAGGATAGAAATTTCATCTAGGCCTAAATTAAGAAATCATAAAAAGAGGCTAATGGAGGCCCAATGAGTTAGGTGCTGACCCAATCTAATTCCATATGATAGAGGCCCAAGATCCACCATGCATAGGCTCCTATGATGGGCCCAATAACCTTTGTGCAAACTCAAATCCTTGAGCTCTTCAAACTTGGCTCAAACTTGATTAAAATTTAGCAGCCCAATACATAAGAGCTGGCCCAACAAAGCAAAAATCTGAAACCCATTTGGAGTTGGACCTTGGAACAACCCATGACCCATCTTAGACCTAACTTAAACCCAACTAAAACCCTAACTCTTCAGCCTCTTCCTCATTTTGCTGAAACTCAAGAGAGGAAATTCGGAGGTTTAAGGGAGGCTAGGGTTCTACCAACATGGAAGCTCCATTTTTTACTCCTAGAGGATAATTTAGCCAAGGTGAGTTATGTATAACTTGACCCTCTCATCCTCCTCTTCATTTTGGTCTAATTAATTTCTGGGTTTGAGGATTTTTATCTTCTTCTCAAATCTGAAATTTGGTGTTGGGTGATTCCTTGCAAGATTTTCGGACTTGGAGGTTAGAGGGATGATTAGGTAAGCATTTCCCTTCCATTTTGTGTATTACTTTGCTGGAAAATGCCCCTAAGGATGGATTATCATAATGGGTTCTGTTATTATGTGAGATTACAAGGAGATAATGGTGGAAAACTGAATTTTCTGGACTTGATGATTGAAAGCAAATTTTGGTGCTTCCATGGTGGATTTTCGGAGGTGAGGCTATGGGTGTTGTTAAGTGAGTATCTCCTTCCCATTTTGATGCATTTTCTGTTAGTTTGATACCCCTATAGTTGACCTATGATATGGGCTTTGGTTTCATGTGAAATTACCCAGAAATTGGAGTGAACTATGGCAATTTCTGGTGTGAGAAAGTTGGAATCCAAAATTAAATCCCTTGGTAATTAGGTGAGTAACCTCTAGTCTGTCATTAGTAGTTCAACTCTTTGGATATTTGATTATGATTAAAAATGATGATAATTATGCTTGTTATAGGCTTGGTATGCATTTGGATTATTATGGTAGCTAGGGGAAGAGTAATTAGCTTCATTGAGGTAACTGGGGTTATTTTGCTAATTCCATGTATATACTTATGTTAATATACTATTTGTTATACATGCTTGATTTTGAAATGCTAAATGTCTGGTTGACTACTTGATTGTTATTGTAATTGGACCTTGTGAGTCCATGGTGGAGCTGTGGTGCAGCTGCCACCCGTGTATATGCTTCGATCGAGCACCGGGTTATGATCAAACCCCAGATGCACTGAGCCCTGGTTGTGCTCATGATGGAGTAGGTGCCGTGGACGGACCTCTTCTGGTGTTATTGGCCATTAACATGTTGTGTATGATTACTGGTATGGGATAGTAGCCATTGGTAGCTCAACTAATTCATTTGCAAATTGAATTGATGATTTTGGTATTGATGACATGAAATTGCATTGGATTGATTGACTTGTACATATATATGGAAATTGCCTTTTATTACTGAGATTGTATATCTCACCCCATTGTGGGCTAACACTTTCAGGGACCGGACCTCTTAGTGGCAAGGAAAAAGTTAATGGAAGCTTATTAAATGGTTTGGTAGCACATAGGTTTGGGAGCCTTGTCAAATTATGTTGTAACTAAGTTGCTAGGTTTGTATCATTGCTACATTGCATCATGAGTTGCCAAGTATAGGGATTGTATATGTAATTTGATTATCATGGAATTGAACATTATGATTGTAATTGGCTAATAATGGATAAGTGATTTGATTTTATATGAACATTAAGCATTGACCCCATGCACTTTGTGACCATAATACATTTGCTGTCATTAATCTATGAACTCACTAGTTTATGGTAGCTAGAGGGTTAAGGATCCACATTTGAATTTTAAATGTGTAATGATAGATGTGTTAAGTAGATTAGGTGAAAGAAAGACATTAAATCTTCACAAACTAAGTTAAAGTGGCCTAGAGGGTTGCTAGAGGGGGAATTGGAAAGCATGAGATGAAATTTTGGGAGTTATAGGAACAGAAGGGAATTGGCCGCGGCCAACATTTAATTGGCCTAGGCCAAATAGAAACAGAGAAGAATTGGCCACGACCAACAATTAATTGGCCTCGGCCAAATGTGGCGAACCTGCCAGGGAAGAAAACAGAGAGAAATTAGCCGCAGCGAATAGTGATATTGGCCGCGGCTAAGCCTGAGAAACAAGTTTGAGGGTGTTCCAGAGGGTATTTGGCTGCGGCGAAAGGGGTATTTGGCCGTGGCAAAATGCATGAAATTTATGGAGATGTAAGGACTTGAATCCGAGAGTAATTGGCCGCAGCGAAAGGGGATTTAGCCGCGGCGAAGGTACTTAATTTCTTATATTCACTTAGAAACTTTAATTTCTTTTATGGTAATACTAATGAATGATTTAGAAACACTTGTAAGAGGTTTTTATGAGTTTGAATTAATGGATGGGAGAATCAAAGGCTCCTTATTAATGATTAAATTCACTTACACTTCTGAATAATTGTGATTGCCTAATTAATGACCCTAATAACATTAAGGTTCAAATTTCCTAACATTTTTCGAATATAATTAGTTGTAATGACTTTCAATCCTAATTGAAATTTTATGGTTAGTAATCACATACTTAACCTTAATTATGATTATTAGAAGTTAGGGTCGTTACAATAATATTATGAAATAAGATTAGCAGATGAACTAAATGAGGTTAGTTCAATTAAAATCCCTAATCGTATATAGTTTAGAGTCCTCAATGATGAGATTTTTTTAAGATCATTCTAGATTATTTTAAGCCACTGTAACCCTTTAAAAAGATATTTTTAATGAATAAGAGACTTTAAAATTTGGTATGGAGTAGTCGATTTTTGAAAAGACTTAAAAATGAATTCAAATGGAGGAACTAAAGTGTAAGGACAAAAGGGTCATTTTTGAAAAAGTTATATACTTAGCTTTTTCTATATATATGGGATACCTTCTTCTTCTTCCTCACATAACCAACTTATTCAATAGCTTTTGAGCTTCCAAGATGGCGTGATAAAGGGATGAGAAAGAAGGGAAAGCAAGCCAAAATAGGTAAGAAAATATGCTAAATTTTACTGTCATCTAATTATGAAACTTTCTCTACTTCTCATGCTCTTCCTCATCATGGGTTTAGTTTCTAAAAAGGGTAAAGTTTATGGCTATTATCTTAAGCGAAAGAGCTTGTTTGAAGAAACCAATTATACCATAAGAACTTATATTCAAGGAGCATCAAAACAAGGTATATGTCAAACTAAGAAAAGTTGCTAACCATGGAACCCTAGTTCCATGATGTTTTCGCCAAGAGAGAGATTGTGTGAGGGAAGAATATATATTTAATGAAAGCTTGATGAAATCAAAGGTTTAGAAGGAAGAAAAATAAGAATATATAAAGAAATTAACCTAGAAAGTGTGACACCTCAATCTACTACCGCTCCCTAGCCTCTCTATGGGCTCGGTTCCATATGATTTCCAAAGAGTCACTACCCTCCCGTGGCATTTACATGCTATGAACCAGGGTTTCATATACTCATCTTTCACCCCGTAGGTCCTGTGAACCCATCTCAAGCATCCTCAACTCAAACTCCATATAGACGACTTATACATAGCATAAAAGAAACCATAAGCCACGGGTATAGAGCCGAAAACCATAAAAATTACATTTTCTCACTTGGGCCCAAAAGTCATATTTTGGCTCTAAGTTTGGAAAATCAAAAGAAATTGTAGAAAAATGGGAATGCAACAAACTTTATCTTTCTAGAAAGATCTAAGTGTTATCTTTACAGAAAAATCATTCCCAACCACAAACACATCGTTTGGACCAAGTTTGACATCGAAAATGGGAGGAAGGTCCAGCTGTCACTGTTTCTGGTGCAGCTTTCTGTTATGACTTTCAAAAATACATAACTAAATCCAAAAATATCCAATCTGGGCAAATTATACCAATTCGGAAAGATACGGATGTCTACTAGAGAAGAAAAATAAGTCCAGATCAGTTCAGTAGCTCCTGCACCCCGAAAACCGATGGAACAGTGATGGGGGTCAGGTAAGCTCCCTGATGCTGATACAGAACTTCAGATGGTCCAATCTATCTCTACAGACCTCCGATTTGGGTGATTCCAGTTCCTACAAATCACGTTGGGTTTCTAGTTTATGTGTATAAAATTTCACCACATTTGGAATCCATTTGGTCTAAAAGTGCCACAGATTTCATTTTCTGGTTTAGATAAACAGTACATGACCAATCCATTAAATTCTCCCAAATTCAACAATTCTCCAAAAATTCTCTAGACCTCCGAATATTACCCACTTTAGCTTCTCAAGAAGCTCTCTACAAACTC
Source organism: Erythrophleum fordii (assembly GCA_032878935.1). Taxonomy (NCBI): domain Eukaryota; kingdom Viridiplantae; phylum Streptophyta; class Magnoliopsida; order Fabales; family Fabaceae; genus Erythrophleum; species Erythrophleum fordii. Next base: position 19,426,032 of record JAVQMF010000054.1, on the reverse strand, counting down.
TAGAGACACGCCAAATTTCATGGCAAACGGAGCTCATCCAGTCATACTTTGATGGAGCTCACAAAAATACCAGTTTTGGCACCCCAAAGGTCCAAAACGGGTCTAGATAGTCTCTCACACATTTTCACTCCACATGGACAAGTTTAAAAGCATAAAACTAGTGTATCTAACATGTCCATATGATCCAAATCATCATACATCCAAATCTCACTATGCTATGGCTAAATTTACACAATTTCATTCATGCATCAAAAGGGTAAAAACCCACATTTCCATTACTTTGGCTAATAACAGAGTTCATACATCATCCTTTCATATTTCTACACGTGTTACAAACTTTACATCTCAAAAATAGTGGGCACATCTTCATTTGGCACCACTTTACAACATATATACATCAAAATATCAAAAGAAAGTAATATCTCTAACTATGCATGCTCCTAGGCTCCTTAGTGTGTGCTCGGTTCTCCTTGAGCTCCACCTAGCATATTAGTTGGAAGGGGAAAGGGGTGAGATTCAGGGAATCTCAGTAGCTCAGGCACTCAATCCAGCAAGCAATCAAGGCATATAACAAGTCAAAGCATGTGAATAAGCATTTAGCTATTCTCAAACATCTAATACATAATGTACATGCTATGGAATTCACAACAATGCCAAAAATGAGCTCCAGGGACTTTTGGTCTAGCCTCACCCGAGTCTAGGGACTTTTGGATGGCCTCACCCGAGTTTAAGGACTTTTGACTTGGCCTCACTCGTTTGAGACTTTTGGCCTTGTCTCACCTATCTTAAGGGACTTTCGGCTTCACCTCACCCATCTCAAGGGACTTTCGGCACTACCGCACCCGAGCAATTCTCACAACTCATCACACAAGCATATTGACATTCAATGCATCAAAGCAATAGCATATGGCATATTCCATACATTCAGCATATACATATCATACAATGACTATTACAACCAAGAATGCTACAAGAAAGAGTGAAAGAGAGAGCTACCTTTGGAGCCAAAGTTAACACAAGCTTCTCCTTTCAATTTCTCCTTTCCCTCCTTAGGTCCACAAACACACCTTGATGTAAGTATTTCACTTGAGCCTAGACACACCAAAAGCATGCAATTACTCTCTTGTAATTTAATTTAGAGCAACCCTCTATCACACACAACCTAGGGTTCTCTCTCTAGAATGCCATTACCCCTTTCTCTCTCTCAAGCTCCCATGGTAGTGGAAAACCTCATTTTCAAAGAGAACTCAAGGATTCAAAAGAGTTTTCCACTTTCCCTCTTCTGACCCATGCCCAAAATCCGTCCATTTTCACAATTAAAACCACAGAAAGAGAGGACAAAGGGAGGGGATCAGAGTTCTAAGAAGAAATGGGAGAAGTTACCTTACCTTTCCCTTGATCTTCCTCCTTCTCTTGATCTCTCACACTCTTCACGCCTCTTTTCTCTCTTTGGGTCGAAGCTTAGGGCAGATATGAGAGAAGAAATGAGTTTGGGCATTTAATGAAGTCTAAATCTCGCTATTTACTCTCTTCCGGACTGACTCTCGCTACGGCGAAAACTAACCTTCGCTATAGCGAGCTCGTGTAATCTGGCTTCGCTATGGTGAGGTGTAGCCTTCGCTACGGTGAGATCGTGTCAGTTCCCTTCGCTATGGTGAGATTTACCACTCGCTATGGCGAAATCGCGTTAGTTCCAGACCTCACTCTCGCTGTGGCGCACGCTATAGCGGGCAACTCCCTGGTTTTTGTATGGGCTGCTGCCAGCACTCGCTATAGCTAGAATCGCCTTCGCTATTGCGAACTAGCTCTCTCGCTGTAGCAAGACCGTTTCTCGCTATTGTGAGAGGACTTGGCAGAAATTCTGGATTCCAAAAATTTCCAGATTTCATTTTCTTTCTTTTCCCTTTTCTTTTCTTTTTCCCGCTTGTTACAGAAAGCAATGAGGAAAGTTACCTTTATCAAGGGTTTAGATTGGGCCATGAATATTTCAAAACCTTAAGAGGATTATTTTATGCTTATAATATCATCCTAAAGACTTTGAAATCACTTCTTAAATAAACAAAATCTTAAGGTTAGGACCATAGAGTAATGTCTAAACCAAGATAAGGGAAAAGTATCTATGGAAGTTTTTAATTTGGTCTAATGAATTTAGAGGCCTAAGTGGGTGATATAGAGGCTAAATAAATCATTAGTTTAAGAAAAAGAATAAGACATGATGATGTTGAAAGTATGGTCTAATAAAAACCTTAAAGAGCCCTATGAAAAAAATGAGTGGTATGGATAAGTTTTAGATTTGTTTTAGCCATAAAAAAATGAGTAAAAAAGAGATAGTTGAAGGATGGAATTGCTACATGATGGCAAAAGAGAAAGGCACCTTATGACATCCAAAGTAGACTAAGCATATACTCCAAGTTCTAATATATATCTATATTGATAAAATGTGTCATAACATGTTTTATGTAACTATTTCATATCATATCCACCTTAAAGTGATTAAATTATAATCATTACTAAACTTTTGGTAGCTATTTTTACCTTGTTTCCATGTCAAATGAGCTTCCAGGGGTCTAAATTTGATTTTCTTACTATTTCAATTCATAAACTCCATAGACACATTTTTTTCAACCCACAAGATCGTCATCTAAACCTAAATGCATAAATGAGTTATATTTCTCATTTTGATCTCTTTGAACATAAGGAGGGCCAAATTTTAAAAGCATATAACTTTGGCTTCTAACTTCGATTTACTCTAAGTGAAAATGAATCTATTTGACCCTTTAAAAGTCACAAAAATAGAGGCATAATAGCTACGTAATTCAAGTGTTCTAGACCAAATTTAAAAATTTGGCAAATATCCTATAAAACTCAGAAAAATACTAGCTTTGGCTTACTAGAAAGCTTTATAAATTCTCTAAGTCCCTACCAAATTTTAGCTCTCAACTAAATCATTTGGATTGTCAAAGGTAGAGGTACAATTTATGGCTCAATCGGACCAAAATATAGTTCTAAAATGATCAATTTGACCTCTAAATTGCAATCTCATAGTTTGAGTAAATTTTAATCTATTCATGCTTCATTTCCATATGAACCATTACATGAAATATGGATGGATACTAAAAATCACTATCCCACTTGCTATAAGTCATATCCAACTATAAATTCCTCAATCTCCAGAACATGTCAAAGATACATCATTCAACATCAAATGTGCATATAATTGTCCTCTCAAACTTGTACATAAAAGAGTTGTTACATATTATCGAAATATTCATCATATTTGGCCATTAGTTTGTCTCATAACTTACATCAACCATACAAATGCACCATAAATGTTCCATTTACTTTAAGAGCTTCCATTTTGGTTTCCTTCTCTTTGCTTGTGATATCTATCATAGTTAGTGGAAGGCAAAGGGAATGAGATTCTTGGGAGAATTTTAGTAGCAAATCTTAATCCATATCAATGCACATAATGAATGCAAATGAAGAAATGCATGCATGGAGTCTATATGCCTTAGTAACTCAAACATGAGAATTGGCATGAAACTTTAACTTTTATCTAACTATGCCATGAAACATACTGGTTAGGCTTAACTAAGCTCAACTCTGAGGTAAGGAAAACCTACTACACTCAATTCCCTGCCATAAGGAGTTAAGAGTCAAATATAACATCATACATGCATAGAACTTATATTAAAGCTAATTCAAATTGTAACTCATAAAATCATCAAACAACCAAATACACAAGCATCTCAACTCATTCATACATTTAAATACATGCAAGATAGGGAGAGGTATCTCTCTTATGGATTCAAAAGCTTTAGGTTACCACTAACCCACTTGTTTTCTCTCTTTTCTTTGGTCCTTCTAGGCTTGACACCCACAAATTAATGGACTTGAGCTAACTTGGCCTACATATATCAATTTGTAATATAAAGAACACATTAGGATCCATTCTTACTCTTATTGTTAGCACCTAACCTTATTAGTACTTAATATGCATCTTTAAACCATTTTAAGTCCCTTAAAAGGAAACTCTTAAATTTCACTTTCTAAGTTCCAAAACCTCACTTACTATAAACCATATAATTCTAATGAAACTTATTAGGATCATCATATGTATGATTGAACAAGTTGAAGGTGAAGTTGCTTCTTTAAGCTCTTTTGAACCTTAAAATTTTACTTTTCAAAATAAGGTTTCTAAATTTATTCTAATGATTCCATTAGTATTCATATATCATATCTAGACCATCTAAAGTCTTATAACTCATAAAACAACTTCCTAAGTGCTTTGAACTCCCCTTGGTTGAAACATGCACATACACACACTACATTTGGTGTTTTGCAATTTTCATAGGGAATTGGATAGATGTAGGATATCTAGAGCTCATTTCTAGTTCAAATATGGCTTTAGAAGATTCAAATTATCTTTCTAGAGTCCTACCTCTTCCATGGTTCATTTGGAACCCTAGGTAGCCCTAAATGTCCTTCGATGGCTTTTCATGAAATTTTACTTGCATAATCTTACTCTACACCTCTCAAAACCTTGTTTCTCGTAAGTTTTCATCAAGCCCATGCTTTCTCTCTCTTTAGGCCGAAATGATGAAGGATTAGAATTTTAAGGAATAGCAAGTTTTCTATGGCATGACATACCTCATTTTAAAGCTTGTTAAATGGTGATTCCTTTGTTATATTTGGTTGCCTCAAATTTTCACTTTTCCTTAAGAGGTCAACCACCAAAGTCATTCTTTGAAGAAGAAAAAACCACCATTAGAAAGGGCTTAAAGAGAAAAGAAAGGTTGCTAACTAGCATGAGATAAGCTTAGGCATATTTCTTTACCTTCTTAGACTTTCTCTCCCTTCTCTCTATTCTCCTTTCTCACGCCATTAGAGACCAGAACCATGGCTAAAGTAAGTCAGTTATTGGGAAGAGATAAGGGTGGTGTAATATTTGGTTCTTTTAAAAACTAAACCAAACTAGTGTATTAGTAAAAGAGGACTCTAAAGTAAAATAAATTAAAGCCAATTAAAGATAGAATGCTAAATAGAGCATCTAGAAATAAGGTTAATAAGCCAATAATGGCCTAAAACTATAGCTAAAATAGCTAAATAGAATAAACCAAAATTGTAGTGGCAAGATTGTAATTTTAGGCAAAATGTCAAAAACTTCAAGGAAGAAGTTCTAAATCGTCAAATTGAGCTCACTATCATTTCATATGCCCTAAAAACCTAAGAACTATTAAAATGGCTAAAACCTCTAGGTGTACGAATTAGTCCATTAGTTGACCTGAATTTTGATCAAGCTATTTTGGATTGTTTTGAATTCCATAAATTTAAAGCTAAATGTTTTTAATAGACTAAAGAGCCTAAATTTTATGATAGAAAAGATGGTTCCAAAAAAGAATCTAAAATGAGATCAAATAAAGGAATTAAAAATATGGGACATAGCAAAAGTTTTTGAAGTTGTCATAAAATCATCCCTTCCCTTTCTTATAAGCATGCCACATTTCCCTTAACCTCATAACTAACTGATTTGCCTCTAGTTTAGACCAAGAAAGATACATAAAAGAAGGGAGAAAGGGGGAAAAGAAAAGGCAAGAAAGGTAAGGAAACTTGCACTTTTTCATTTTATGGTAGTTAGAAATCTTCTCCTTATTTAGCTCTTTCCATTGATGGTTTTTGTTTCTTAAAAAAAAACCATTTTTTATGGCTAGTCACTTGGGAAAAGGAGGGAGTTTAAGGAAACCAATTATAGCACAAAATTCTCCATTGATAAGGATTAAAACAAGGTATGATACCATGTATAAAACTTACTTTTCCTTGCCCTACTATACCTTCCTATGTTCAGCCAACTTATGGATATCTTAAGAGAAGATTGATTTTGACTTAAACATGGTAGTATTAAGGGTTTAGGAGTGTGGAGATTAGAGTCATTAAGGTTTTGATTGCACCTTAGAAAGTATAAAATCCTAGAAAGGTATTTCTAAACATGTCAAATCATAATTAAACTAAAAAGAAGCTAAAGAACCTCTATATGTGCCAAAAATCCCAAGAAGAATTACAAAACTCCATTAGGCTCTCACATGGATATATGTTTGGCTATGAGTAGGAAATGATACCTGGGAAGAGTTTTCAATGATTCTAAAATTTCTAGATATGAATTATAAATATTAAATGAATCATTAGAACGAATTTAGAAATCTTATTTTAAAAGGTGAAAATTTAGAGTTCAATTATGCCTAAAGAAGCAATTTGGTGCTAGGCTTCTCAAATCAAGCATATGATGGCTCTAATAAGTTCAATAGAATCACATAACTCATACTAAGTGAGATTTTAGAGTCAAGAAATTGATTTATAAGAATTGCTTCATAAGGCATTCAAATGAGCCATATATATACCTAAACCCTAGTTGACTATTATAAGGCTAATATGAGTGAAAGCATGGTTCTATGGTTGATTTTATGTATCATTTGATGTCTCTAGGCCAAACAAGCAAATTTTCATTCAAGTGTGGGCATAGGGCCATGGAACAAGAGAGAGATACCAAGGGGATTCAATTGAAATCCTTGTGTCAAGGTAGCTTTTCCTCCATTATTATATATGTATGCTTGATTTGTTTGAGTGTCTTGGATTGCTTGAATTTAATAGTTGCAAATTATGTATATTGTTAAATGCTTAATGATCATATACAACTACATGGCATTTAATTGCATTTGGAATTGGTTTAATTTTTATTAGGTGAGGTTATGCCAAAAGACTCTTAGTGTAACATCTAAAATTAATTAAAATAAATAATGGAGAATTAAGTAATTAATTTGAGGAAAATAGAGGATTATTAATGGACTTAAGGAAATTATTATAAAGAATTTAGAAATAATATGGGGAATAAGAATTTTTAAAGAAATAGATTATTTTGAGTATCTGGAGACAATAACAATTATTGGCCACTATTAAGTGAAACTAAATTTATTAGTGGGATTTGAGTTGATTAAGAAATTAATTAAGAGGAAGTAGAATTTAATATTTAGGCCTAAGATTAGCTTATTGATGCTAAGAATTAGCTTTAAAGGTCTTTCTTCATCCCTTTGGAGCCCCAAACTTAGAAAATATATTAAAATAGATCTTGGGCTTTAGGGTCAACCAATACCAACCTTAAACCTTAAAGGTTTGGCAATAACCCTAATCTTTTGAAAGGAAAAACTAATTATTTTGTATAAGCAAAGAAGAAAATTTGTGCACAAAGAGGGAGGCTAGGGTTCCGTCACATCTTGGATCAATTTTTCACTCTTAAAGGAAGATTTAGCCAAGGTAAGTTATGCTAAACATATCCTTCTCATCTTCCTTTATAATTTAGTTTGAATAGTTTCTAGTTTAGTGGATTTTTATCTCATTACCCAAATTTGAAACTTGTTGTTTTGGTGGTTTCTTATAAATTTTCTGAGTTTGAGACTAAAGGGACCATTTTGTAAGTATCTCCTCCTCATGTTGAAGCATTTTGTGCTAAAAATTTTCCTCAAAGACTGATTTATATGTTGTGTAACATTCAGTTCTTTGAAAATAAGAGAAAATATGAGAAACATTGTAACATCATATATTTCTAACTCATTTCATACTATCTCTATGCTTTATATCAAGTAACTCACAAAGAGACAAGGAAAAATAGCATTAAAAAATGCATTTCTTAGCGTTGTGTCATGTATAAAAATTTCATTCAATGTTACATGAATCATGTGAGCTCATACATCACATTTTCATATTTAATTACATGAATACAACTCATTTGCATCATTAAAAGTGGCTTACATCTCGTGGAACTCAAAGGAAAGCATGAAATACATACATATATTTTTGGCTAGATTTTTCACATTTCTGTCACAAATTTTGAAAAATCATAACTAATTCTAGAAAAATTAAAATCATGCATTCTTGGCTATTCTGGAAAGCTACACATATCTAAATCATGTTAAAAATATGTCCATACCCTAACATCTATCACAGAAGACGTTTGATGTTTGAAAAGGTCCAAAGGTCAGGCTGTTTATTGGTGCTGTTACAGAATTCTGTAGCAAAATTTAAAAATATCCAATTAATTTCAAAAAAATCCAATCTATACATATGATACTAATTTAGGAAGATATGGATGTTATCTAGAGGAAAAAAATAACTCTAGACCTCTTTAGGCATGCCTAGACCTCAAAACTCAATCAAATAATAACTAAGGTTGGCTAGAGTTTCTAATACTGGACAGATTCTTTGAAAATTCATATATCCTTCTCTAGATATCCAAATGAGGTGCTTCTAGTTGGCACACTTCACTGGGAATGTCTAGTTTCTTTGTATAAAATTTTGTGACAACTGGATTTAATTGGACCTTATATGATAGATTTCATTTTCGGACCTGAGTGAACAATGATATGACCAAAATTATAAAATTTTCCAACTTTGGAAATTCATCAAATATTCTGTAGACCTCCAAAAATTCTATTCTTTAGCTTTTCAAAAAGATCTCAACAAGATCTAATTGCATGCTAAATCTTAGATCAAGAAGAGCTCATTTGGATAAAAATTGATTTAGGGTTCCATTATAGTCAATTTTAGCTCCACATAAGATACCAAAATGTCCAAATTGCTTTCCTTGGGGTTTGGCACCTCTTGGGCAAGTCTAAAAGTATGATTATGACTTGTGTAAGCTGCCCAAGTAATCCCAAACCTTATACATTTTATTTTGGCTATTCCACTTCCATTTATACATGAAATTCCATAATGCAAAATTGCCATTACATGACCAAAATGAGTATTTCCATACATATAACCCTAGTTCTCATTTATACACAATACATTAACATAATTATACATGCTCATAACATCATAGGTCATATACAATTAGGGATTTCATCAATTGCTATCCATAAAGCCTTAAAGTAACAATTTCAAGACACTTTGATGTCATGGTCTCATCTTCGAGATGGTTGGCTTCTATTACCTTGCTCTCTTAGTCTACCTAACATGTTAGAACATTGGAGAGGAGGGGATAAGATTCAAAGAATCCCAATAGCTCATCTCCCATTCAATCATACATAATGGATGCAAAACAAGTCTTACAAATGCATGCATGGCATATGGACATGTGCATTTTTAGCATTTGAAAAAGTTATACATAGCATACATAGGCTTGCCAAGCAAGTGGATTAGCCTCACCCATTTACTTGTAGATTTTGGATTTCCCTCACCCATTCTTTAAGAGGTTGTTGGACTTAACCGTACTCTTGGGAGTCAGTCTCACTTTTAGAAGACTCTTTATTTTGTCTCAACCAATCTTAAGGGTTATTGGCTCATCCTCACCATGGTTAAAGATTCTTAGCCTCACCACACTTAAGCAAACCAAGGCAAACATCATAAACATCATTTGGAAAATATAATGTATCATCATGGTACCATGGAGTAAGAGCTCATGCTAGAACATTTTTCATGGCTTGAAATACTTATACACACATTCAAAAACAAGTAAAGTAAGCAATCATGCATGAGAGAAGGTGGAGAGAGCTACCTTGCTAACATTTGTACACTTTTCCTTAAGCTTTGAATCCTCTCCCTTGACCTCACATGCCCAAGGAGGTGGAGATCATTCCTCTTGGCCTAGACACATCATATGGAAATTAATTATACTCTTGGAGTAAAGTCTAAGGCCATATAACTTGCTTAAACTCTAGCTTGACCTATAAACCCCTTTATGGTTTCAAAATGCACCTAATGAAGTAATACCCCTCAAATAAATTCTAAGCTCCATTATTTCCTTTCAAATATGATTCTTGACTCCTTTTAAGCCTCTTGGAATCATCACATAATTAAAATAAAGAGTCTAACTACATGTTGCTTCTTTAGATCATATTATGGAACATAAAGTATCAACACACTTTCTATGGTTTCTAAATTTTTCCCAAGGCCTCCCCTCATCTTCATTCATCATATATGACTCAAAAATGGGTTTGGAAGAAATTAAAACTATCCCTAGGTACACAAACTCCTTTAGGTCGAGACTAGGAAGCTTTACGATCTCGCTAAACTTTGCTTTGTTTTCTTGATGGAGGAAGCACATGGGGAGACTTCTAAGGATCTTAGAAGCTAATTTAAACTCTCATTTAGATATAAGAATTAACATATCAAATTAGATTTTGCAAGAAACATATGAAACCCTAGACTTTGCATCTTGAATTTTCATGGTTATTTGTTAATTCTCTTTGCATATTCTTAATCTCCACACCCTTTTTCCTAAGAATCACCCTTAGTTCTACCTAAAAATCAAATCCTCTTATGTCTTTTCAAGTGGGGGCGAAATGGTGGAGAAGCGGAGCAAGGGGTAGCAACCATGGAAGAAGAAATTACCTTATTTTCTTGCTTTTTCTTACTTGAATCTTGTCTTCTTTGAGCTCATCTCTTCAAATCCAAAATTTCTCCTCAATTTCTCCCTTAAAACAGATTTATAAACTTCATTATAATCATAGGAAACAAAGGAGAATGGAGGAGAAGAGGTTTGGAAGGAGAAAAGCATGAAAAACTACCAAAATTCCATACCTTTTTGCTTGAATTTCTCCTCCTCTTCTTCTTCCTCTTGTGCGCCTCATCCTAGGACTTCTTTCTCTAGTTTAGGGCAGAAACATATGAGGCTACATGAGGGTGAGAGTGGGGTGCCACCTATATATATAAAGGAGGAAGAAGAACTTTTCAAAATTTTTCATTTTGCCCTTCGTTCTTGGCATTTTCGTTTCTAATTTGTTTTAGCTCTCTTTTGAGAATCATTTTTTCCATTATGAAATTTAGGTTCCTAATTTAGTAAAATGCCTTTGGAATTACTCAAATTAGAGCTAAAACCTTCCCGAATGAATCAGTCAAAATTTGCGTTAGAAAATGTCCACTGGAGGGGTTTTAACTTCCCAGGCCTTTCCATGGTTTTCAAGGCTCTGAGAACCTTGGAGAACTCAAAAATTTCATTTAAAAATCCCTCCTATGTAAATTCCAAAAATTACTCAAAATTACAAAAATGCCATTATATTTCATAAGTTTTCCGTAAGAAATTGTTTCTTCATTCTAGCTCAATTTTTCTTTCCGTCTGAGCCTGAGATTCTCATTTTTAGGAGACTAGAATGCTTCCCAAATTTTTTGGAATCTTAACTAATTCATTTCAGAGGAATTCCTTTTGTATCTGGTGAATTTCATTCATTTACGGAGAAATCATACATTACGTTTCTCATATTTTTTCTCGTTTACAGAGAACTAGATGTTACAAACATAATGTATGGTTTCTCTATAAATGCATGAAATGCATCAAATATAAAAGGAAATCCCCTGAGATGAATGATTTAAAGCCAAATCAAATTTGGATAAAATTTCAAATAATGAAAAATGAGGATTTGAGTCTTGAGTTGCTCAGAAACTGGGGCCAGAGTAGTTCAAAAATTTGTTGAAAGTCTAATGGCATTTTTGTAAATATGGGCACTTTTTGGAATACTCATAGGAGGGATTTTTAAATGAAAATTTTGAGTATTTTGGAATTTTCAAAGGCCCTGAAAACTATGGGAAGTCCTGGGACAGTTAAAACCCCTTCGATGTATAGTTTTAAATATCAGTTAACCCAAACTTTGACCAGTCCATTCAGGAAGGTTTTAAATCCAAATTGAGTACTTCCAAAGCCATTTTATAAAATTGAGGATCTAAGTTTTATGATGGAAAATACAGTTCTCAGAAAGGAGCTAAAACGAAAATGCCATATACGTGAGACGTAAATGTCATTTTTGAAACAAATGCTTCTTGAAATTTCTTTAAAAGTGGTGTCCCTTCTCCAACCCCTTCTAACCAACTTTCCTTTGTCCAAAATAGAGAAAGAGAGGCTGCCAAGGGAGATGCATAAGAAGGTTGAGAAAGAAAGGAGAAAATCAAGGAAAAAGATGAGAAATTTGTAAGAATTCATGGCTTCTTCCTTTAGAAAACTAGCTCCTCTCTCTTTGCTCCCTCTTTCCATAGTTTTGGGTGCTCATATGATTCTATTTTGGGCTTGATTTAGAGGGGGAAGTGTAGGCATTCAAGGAAAAGATTTAAGCAAAGGAAGAACCTCTTGGAAAGGTCTTGATTCAATGTAACTTCCTTCCATTTTGTTGCATCTTCTTCCTTTTCTTCTCTTTGAGTGTCTCAGCCAAATAAAGACTAGGTAGAGGGGGAGAGTTTCTGTCTAAGAACTAGATGCAATTCATTGATTTAGGCTATGGGAACTTAAAATATACAAAGAAATTGGAAGTTTATCCATTGAATTTTGAGTTAGGAAAGTGTGAGACTGTTGAACATAATGTAAAAACTGATTTGATAGATGAATTTTCTTACATGTGTGAATGTTTATTTGAGTTCCTAAGACCCCTAGGAAGCCTCCCAAGTATGTCTCCCATCAAGAAAAAATCAAAATGTCCATGGGCTCTTCCTCCTTCCATAATCTCAGCCAAGGCAAAAGTAATTAGTTAAGGAGTGTTTTAATTTATTCTAGCATTGGTTTGGAACTTCACATGATGGAAGAAGGTATGAGGAATCCTTAGAAAAGATTTAGAAGCCATAGATTGGGAGATGAGACAATGGTTTCCATAATGTAGCCTTAAGAAGCAACTTGTGTCTAGACTCTTGGAAATGAGTTTATAATGACTTTAAGGAGTCTAAAGGGAACCAAGAGGTCTAGACATGAGAAGAAAATGGAGCCAAGAACTTAAATTATGGTAGTTGCTTCATTAGGCCATTAATGGAACCAATATGAGACTAATGGAACAAAGTGTGTTCTTAAGAGTGAGTTTAATGCTTTGGCTTGTTTCAAGAGTGTAATGGGGTGTTGTTCATTGTGTTTAGGCCAAGGAAGTCAAGCCCCATCTAGTTGCTATTCTAGAATCGAGAAAGGGAAGGAATAATCAAAGTAAAGCTTAGATTTTTACCAAGGTAGCTCTCCACCTTATTCTTGTTTACATTCTTGGTCATGTATATGTCATTGCATGCTTGTGTGTGTATTAGTATTTTGAGACATGCCACTTGATGTTGTGTTGATATATTGGTACCAATATGCCTTCTTGAATGTTAGCAGTTTGTGAAAATTGCTCATAAGGGTAAGGTGATGCCAAAAGTCCCTTGGTATGGGTGAGAAGATGCCAAAAGCCTTTAGGCATGGGTGAGACAAGGCCAAAAGTCTCATGGATGGGTGAAACCAAGTCAAAAGTCCTTAGGCACAAAGTGAGGTTAATCCAAAAGTCCTAGAAATGGGGTGAAGCTAAAGCAAAAGTCCCTAGAGCTCATTCTCTTGACTTTGTTGTGACTTTGTGGCATGGAAATGTGATTCAAATGCTTTATGGTTGTTTTAGAAGACATACTTGCACTCTTTGACATGTTGCATGCCTTGAATATGTACTTGAATGGGTGTATAAGCTATTGAGATTCCATGAATCGTATCCCCTTCCCTCCTTTATCTTAATATGTTTAGGTGGTGCCCAAGGAGAGAAAATTGCAAGCCAAGGAGCTTGAGAGACCTTACTTTGGCATATATATAGCTTTTTCTTGTAATTAGGTGTCAAAGTGTATATGTATATGCTATTTTTGAGATTTAAACATTTAAGCAAATATAAAAGTATGCTAATGTAATGTATGAATCAAAATTTGAACTAATTCAATGAGAAAATGTTTTTTAGGTATTTGGTAGCTTACTTGGATAAGGCATTCTTGCATGTAACGTAGTGAAATTATGATCTATGGTAGTTTAGACCACTTGAGGACCTCCTACATGCTGTTTTTATGCTTTTAAATTTGCTCAAAATGTGGTAGAGGCCTTGCAAGACCATTTGGACCAAATCGGTACCTTATGAGATGCAAAATTGACCATAGTTGGGAGCTATGGCAAAATTTGTCCAAATGAGCTCTTCTTTGCTTGAAATTTTGCTTGCATATAGATCTTATTTAGAGATTTTTGGGAAGCTAAAGTGCATAATATTTAAAGCTCTAGAGAATATTTGGTGAATTTTCAAAGTTGACAAAATTTTCTATTTTGGTACTGTCACTATGCATTATGGACAAAAATTTCATCTCTATCATCTGTGGGGAAAATGGTGTCCAATAGCTATGAAATTTTATATGGAGAAACTAGGCAATCACAGTGACCTATAACAACTAAAAGCACCTTAATTGGAGGTCTAGAAAGGGAGATATATTTTTTAAAATTTTAGGTCTGTTTCAGGCGTATAGTTAGACCTCTGGTACTATTCCATCAATTTTTGAGGTCTAAATGCTTTTGAATTGATCTAGAACTATTTTTTTCCTCTAGTTAACATCTGTACCTTTCCAAATTGGTATATTTTTCTTAGATTGGGTTTTTGTGAAATTAATTATGAATTTTTGAAATTTATATCAATAACCTATATCAGAAACACTGGACAGTTTGACCTTTACCACTTGTCTATTGTCAAACATGGTCCATATGAGGTTTTCGTGACTTGGAATTATTTTTAACATAAATTTAACATTTAGAGCTTTTGAAAATGCTATGGTTTGTTAGATTTTGATTTTTGCTAGATTTAGTTATGATTTTTCAAAGTTGCCCCAAGAATCTACCACCTTGAACCTAAGATGAATAAGCCATTTTTTTGGTTTTTGCCTTAAAATACTTAGTTCTTCAATTTTTTGATAATGAATATGAAGCTAAATAAAATGAGAGAGATATGGATGGGTTCATATGGTCCATAGGGCATGAAACAAAATTTTTGGGCCCTATGCAACGTGTAAGAATTGTATTCTTTTTTTTTTGTTTTTTTTTTTGAAACTTCAAGGGAACCTTGTGAATTTAAGGTTGAATATGAAAGTATGAAGCTAATAAATTATGGTGTCACATGTTGGGCTTTATTAATGCACAAAGATATCAAGGTTTTAGAAATGGACATTGTGATTTCTAGGCAAGAAGGCTCAAGTCCAAATTTATGACTCTTTGGTGGTTAGGTAAGTGATTCTTAGGTAGCTTATAATGATTAAATTTCAAGGGTGTCTGATTTATGTTGTGGTTAGTGACTAAGAATATATTTTATTTAATTTAAGACCTTTAAAGCATGGGAAATCAATCTTGACTTCTGAAAGTTGGCACAACAAGTAAGGTAACTAGGGGATTCATTTTTAAATCCATGCATATGTTCATTTTAACCTTATAATTACTACACTTATATGATTTTATTTGCTAATGATTAGTTGGCTACTTAATTATGTTTGGACCATGATCATATCCTTAATGGAGCTATGATCATACTGCCACCTGTGCATTATGCTTCGATCAGGCACCAAGTTATAATCAGACTTTAGAATGCACTAAGCTATAAGCATGCTCGATAGACAAGCCTTTCCCTCTATTATTGGCCATTAACATATCATATGTGATGACTAGTATGGGATAATAGTCACTAGTAGCCCAACTAGTTCATTTGCTTATTGTGTTATATATCTATTGTTTACTTACTTGTGATGCATTTATGTTGGTTAATGTGTACATGTATATGAAATTTCCCTTTGGTTACAGAAATTCATGTCTCACCCCTTTTTATGGGCTAATCATTTTAAGTAAAGGATCTTCGGTTAAGAAAAAGGGGAAGTAAATAAATGAACATCCTTAGCTTAAGACCTTATATGGGATATCTACACTTAGATATATTTAGATCTAGACTAGATGCTACTTTTTTTGTAATTAGATTTGTATAGCATCATGATGCATTTTTTTTTTGCCAAATATAAGTGTTTTGACACTTTTGTAACTAATGGATTAATCATTAGTAGTTTAGGTTTCATTATATGGAATCTGATGTGACCACTTGATGCTAAACAAATATGAATATTTATAGGTGTATGAAACATGTTATTTATTTCCAAGAATATGGTTAAGTAATCAACTGAATGCTTAGTTTGAATTTAGTTATGTGAAACTTCTACTATCATATGTCTTGTGTATGTGAATTTGATATGTGTCATGCCTATAATTTGCATATGAGGTTGTGGTGGTGTCTTGAGGATATGCTCAAACTTAATTAATCAGCTATAGCTTGTTCAAGTGTTTTAGTAACCCTAGGTGGTGTATAGAGTGTTTTGGGTTCTAGTTTGAGCTGATAGACCTCTTTTGCCATCATAGTGAGGTGTAAACTAGTATAGGATAAGAGTAGCTTAATTGTAATAGTTTTTAGGAGTTCATGGTTATATAGAATCAATTGATTAGATATAAGCCTTAAAAGGATGGTATTCAAGCCCCAAATTAGTTTTAAGATGGATCTTGAAGAGTAGCAAGTGAGCCATTTCGTATGTCCTGACTTAGGATGACAATAGAAGGTTGAGTCACGACCTAAATCATCTTAAGTCAATGCCAAAAAAGTGTTGGAAGTAACAAAACCTAATTGTGCCACAGTGTAGGTCCTTGGGGCCACGACGTAACATGGGAAAAATTAAAGGATAGTGTTCTTGAAAGCAATCTCACTATAGTGAAAATCAAGGAACCTGGAGCAATGGTTCCAATGACGCACCTCATCGCAACATAAGGAGTCTGAGCCATGGTAAGAATTATCAAATTTTGGGAAATAGCTCTAATATCATGTTAAGTCATGATGTGGGTGTTTTAAGAAGCTTTTAAAAGTTCTAGAGACTAACTTGGCCACAACAAAGTTACTCCAAGTTGTAGCCTAAGTTTCCAAACTCCCAATTCAACTAAAAAATCTTAGTTTCCCTAAGGTAATGATATGTATTGACTTGTAATTCAACATAAATGAGTTTTATGCTTCTTTGAATCATCTAGGAAAGCAATGGAAGTCTGATATGAGAATTTAATTATCCTCAAACATGAATTTTCTTATTCCTCTAATTGGTAATTTAAAATGATTTAAATTTTCTTTATATTTTCATCCTCCAATGAATTATTAATAATATTTGACTTAAAGTATCAGTGAATAAAAGCTTAATTATGACTAATTCACATAATTAGTAATTAGGGTTGTTACACTTAGTAATAGGTGAGATAAAGCGAAAAGTCCATTGGAAATAGGTGAGGCTAGGCCAAAAGTCCTAATTGTAGGTAAAGTTAAGTCAAAAGTCCCTTAAAAAAGTTGAGACTAAACTAAAAGTCCCTATGTGATGGGTAAGATTAAACCAAAATTTTTTAGAGCATGAAAGTACTCTTAATAGAATTATGTGATCCCTAATGCATAAATATAGTTTATACATGGTTACATGACATGTGTAATATTTGAAAATTTATTACGGAAAATAATGAAAAACTAATTATTTAATTTGGGAAAAATAAAGAATTATTATGGCAATTTTAGAATAAATTATCAAAAACTAATATTTTACATATTTTGAAACAAATAATAATTTTTAGCCATTCTAGACTAAAAAATGAATTTAATAGTGAATTTAGACTCAATTAAGAAAAATTAATTAAGAGAAGATTAATATTTAATGTCTTGGCCCTGGATTAATTTATTTATGCCAAGAATTAGTTTTATAGAGGCCTAACTTATGTCAACTAGGCCTAACCCATTTAATCATGGCCCAACACCTAGGAATTGGATCCAATTAGACCATAGGCTCTTGGGTCAGTCCATTTTCTCTAAAACCCTAAAATGTTGGTAATCTTTACCCCTCATTCTATAAAAAACACAAAAGACTCAAAAGGGAAAATTTGTATATGCAAAAAGAGGATAAGGTTTCCTCATATTTTGCCACTAATTTTTACTCCTTGGGGTAGATTTAGTCAAGATGATATATAAAAGTTAATCTTCTCATCTTTCTCTATATTTTGGTTTGATTAGTTTTGTGTTTGGTGAATTTCATCTCATCTCAAAATTTGAAAGTGGGTGTTTGGTTGTTTCTTGTATGATTTTCAGAGGTTAAGGCTAGAGGAACTATTGGGTAAGTATTTTCTCTTCATTTTGATATGTTTTATGTTAAAATTGGCTCTAAGGACTATCTTATATATTAGGTTTTATTGATGTACAAAAATACCAAGAATTTGGAGTGGAACATTGTAGTTTTTGGCATTGGAAGGCTTAAGTCTAAATTTGGAATTAATTGGAGACTAGGTAAGTGATTCTTAGGTAGTTCTTAATATTAAGAATGAACAAGTAGTTGATTTTTGTAATAGATGATGACTAAGAATTTGATTTTGACAATTAAGGACCTCTAGAGGGTTGATAATTGATTTTGGCTTCTGAGAAAAATTACCATAACTAAGTCAGATAAGCAGAGATTCCTAATTCCATGTATATGTACATTGTAATATGATATTTGTTGCATATATCCATGTTTTCTATATTAAATGATTGGTTGACTACTTATTTGTTTTGAACTGTGAGCTGTCTATGGTGGAGCTATAATCATGCTACCATCTGTGGATTATACTGTGATCATGCATTGAGTTATGATTAGACATAATAGAATGCATCGAGCCATAAGCATCCTCAATAAGGAGTTGGTGCCATGTATAAGCCTTTCCCTCTATTTTTGGCCATTAACATATTATAAATGATTGCTAGTATAGGATAATAGCCACTAATAGTCCAACTAGATCATTTGTTAATTATATTAATGCTTCTAGTATTTTTCCATATAAATGGCATTTGTGTTAATTATGTTGCACATATGTATGAAATTTCCCTTTGGTTGCTGAGATTCACATTTTACCCCATTTCATGGGCTAATAATTTTAGGTAAAGGTTCCTCGACTAAAACAAAGGAGAAGCAAGTGGATGACACCCTTAGATTTAGGCCTAGTGTTTGGACAATTTTAACTTAGTGTAGATGTTATTCTTTTTGTAATCTAACTTATATAGTATCATGATGCATTCATTTTTGCTAAGTATAGGTATTTTTATGTTTTATAACTAAGGATGTAACCATTAGGAAGCAAGACCATAATTTACATGGAATCTGATGTATTTATCTAATGTTGATCAAACATGGGTTGTTGTGAATGTATGATGTTTGAATTGTTAATATATGGATGAGGTTATGCTATTATATGAATGTCTAGCCTAAATTCTGATGTAAGAAGATTTTTACTATTATTTTTGTCATGTGTATGGATTTGAAGTGTGTCATAGCCATATTTTCCACCTCAGAATACTTTAGCAATTTGAAGATAGGAACAAGTTTATTTTGATCGATTAAAACTTGTCCAAAGTAGTCAGAGGTCAGTTGGTAGGAAATTACATATTTTGATAACTAATGGCTTTAGGTACCCCTTTTGCTATTACAATTAGTGAATTGCTAATATATAGTAAAATTAATTGATATGATCAATCTGTAAGTCCCTAAATGATAAAAGCTAGTTAGTTGAGGTATATAGGAGATTTTATACCATTAAAACTATACTTTTCAAACATAAAGAGACCCTAGAATTTAACTTGAGGGAGTGCCTTTGTGGTTAGGACATGTAATTATGAGTTAGGAATTAGGAAGAGCCCAAGTCATGAACAAACCTCTTGAATTGTGGCCAAAAGGGTTACAAAATCGGGCATTGCCATGGTGCCGAGTGTTTTGCAATAGCATGTCATACCATAATGAAGTAGCACTTGTTTTATATTATAACATGCTTATAATATCAATTTTCTTATCTCTAGCACTTTTAGCAGCAAAAAATACTAACATTAAAAGGCCTAACCCTTTCAATTAGGCATAAATACATAAATTCAACATATAAATGTCAAGATTTATACTAAACAAGTTTCTTCAACAAGAAATATCATAAATAGAATCATGAATTTTGGATGTCAAGCCATATTGATCAAGCTAGTACTTTTGCACAATTTCTCATTGGTTCTCACTTAAGCTACTAACTTCAAAAATTCATATCTTGAGTTAGAAAACTCTAATTCATGCAAATTAAGACTCTATGGAAAACTTGGGACATGAAGTACATGCTATAAAAATTTCAAGCTACAAAATATTCATTTGGTCTATGAAAATTAATGGAACAGTAACTACATCAGATTTCAGACCTATATCAGAACCCAAAATTTAGGCATGCATACCTTTGGCTACACAGCTTCTTTTATGTAAAATTGATTGCTATGGAAAACTTATACAACTATATGTCTATAGAAATTCATGAGCATTGGAGCCCATTTGGCCCTCCAAAATCATGAAAAATCAAATCTGACCATATGAACAATACTAAAAAAAATCTATAATTTTCAACCAATTTTGAAAAATCATAATAAATTCTACAAAACTCTAAAAATTGCATTCTTGACTCTGTAAAAATATCTAAATGAGGTCTAAATGCCTGCCAAATTTTATCTAAAAATTCATTCATTTGTTCTAGTTTTAATTTAAGGACAAAATGTGGCTCAAAATGGCACATAATTAGATCCAAATGGTTCAAAATGAGCTTCTTCAATGCATGTAACCATTTGAGCACGTCCCAAACATAAAATACATTATATTTGGCCATTTAATCAGGTTCCAAACAACATGCATCTCAAAATGACTCACCCACTTGTCAATATACATGCACTTTCCATGGCACATCATAGTCAAACTGTACATTCTTGTACATATACATTCAAAAATAGTATTTACATTATAATCTCATACTTTTACATATGTGAGAATGTTTACACCACAAAAATAATATGTACAATCTCTCATGTGCCCTATATTACACAAAAACCTAAACTATTGTCAAAGTGATGTTATTCAAGCTTGTTAATCTCCATTTCCTTGAGAATTCCCTAAACATGGTTAGATATAATATAAAGGGGGTGAGATTCTATGAATCCAAATAGCTCATCCATCCTTCAAGCACACTTATAAGGCATGTTATCATATCAAAGAAAGCAAGTAAACATAATAAGCATCCAAATACCAAACATAATCAAATATGTGAAGTCATATGGATCCATCAAGATACAAGAAAAACTCTAGGGACTTTTAGTCTAGTCTAACCCACTTTTAAGGGCTTTTGACTTAGTCTCACTTATTCTTGAAACTCTTGGCCTTATCTCACCTATATTTAGAGACTTTTGGCTTCACTTCACCCAAAAATCAAGGGACTTTTAGCACAGCTTCACCCAATAAGAGCCATTGCATAATTCAAATACATTCATTAAACACATAATTGCATAAAATCATTAAACCAATGACAATATGCATTATTTATAATCCATACATATATACAAGCAATCAATGACAATCAAACAATCAAGATAAGCATACAAAAATGGATGGAGAGCTACTTTTACCTAAGAAGTACAAAATTCTCTCCTTGGTTTCTTACTTTCTCTTCTCAGCCGCATACCCATACTTGGGAGAAGCTTTACTTACTTGGCCTAGACATATCAAACAAGACACAAATGCATCAATGGAACTATCTCTAAACTCATATAAGCCTTATATAAGCTAACTCTAGCTTTATACTTCCATGTAGCTCCATTTAGTGGTATAATGAAGCAACTTATATAATTCATTATCTTTGCTCCAATTTCTCACCCAATATAAGTCATATGACTCCATTTAAACTTATTTAGAGTCATCACAAACTCAAATCAAGAAGCCTAACACCAAGTTGCTTCTTTATATATAATAAAACCCTAAAATTTTCACCTTTCAAAGTAAGGCTTTTAAATTCAAACTAATAGTTCTTTTGGTGTTTATAATTCATATGTAGACTATTTTTACCCTTAGAATCAAAGAAAACTCTCCTTAGGTACTACCATTTAGTCTTGGCTGAGACATGTATATATATGACTTCCATGGAATTGTTTATTTCATCCATTGAGAAATTGGCATTTATATGAGTCCTTTAGCCTCTTTATAGCTCAATTAGACTCTTATATGGCTCAAAACATCATTCTAAGACCTCATACTTTCTAAGGTTCAATTAAAACCCTAGGGTTCCATTTATGCATTCCATGGCTTCTTAATTTGCTATAATGGCAAAATCTTAATCTCCACATACTAAAACCTTAATTCCTAGCATGTTTTCATCAAAAACCTATTCCCTTCACCTCCCTTCTATGTTGGTCAAACCTAAGAAGTGATGGAGAAGCAAAGAAAAGTAATTTTCCTATACCAAAACACATACCAATCATAAAGGTGTTAAATAAAGATTAATATGGCATACTTGATTCCCTTGGAAAAGCTTCTTCTCCAAAGTTTCTAGCTACAAAACTCCATATTTAAAGAAACTAAAACCAATAGGAGAAGGAGGAGAAAGAATGGAAACTAATCTATATGGACATCATAACCAATTTCCTCACAATTACATACTTTTGGTGGCTTCCCTTCCCTTTGCTATTTGGTGTTTTCTTGGATGTTCCTTGGGCTAGTTCAGAGTTGCATAAAGTTGGTCAAAGGTGAGGGGAAAAGAAGAAGGCATAATATATATAGGGGTAGGCTAGGTTTTATGAATTTTCAATATTCCCATTTTGCTTTCATATTTTCCTCTTTCCGTTTGAACTTATTTCAACTTCTTTTTGAGAACCGTCTTTTCTATCATAAAATTTAGGTCCTCTAATTCATTAAAAGCCTTTGGTTTCAAATTAATTGGATTCAATTGAACAATCTTATCAAAGTTTTAGTCAACCAATAGCATAAATTATAAACTAAAAAAGTTTTAACTATTTTGATGGTTCCTATAGTTTTCGAGGCCTCTAAGAATCCTAGTGAACTTAATTTTATCATTTGAAGCTACCTCCTTTGGGTTTTCAAAAAGTTTCCCAAAATTACATTTTGCCATTACGTATATTCCTTAATTCATTCAGTCATTTTTGCTCCAATTTTATGCTATTTTCATACTTTTACCTGCATTTTTAGATGTTCTAGTTAACATCCTATTCTCAATTAGCCTCAATTTTCCTTGCTTTAGAGTGCTCTCATATCATTTTATAAATTTTAGTTTAGTTTCTAAAAATTGGTTATTCCACAACACAAGTTGAAAGTCTTAGTCTAGGAGTATTATAGAACTAAGCTACACCATAACACAACATGCTTTATCATGGCACAAGTTGAGATTTTTACTTAGCGGAGTAATAGTATGCAAACTTGCCGTAGTGTTAAGTAGCTTCACTATGGCAAGACTTGAGGAATTTGTGAACAATGAGGTCTAGAGGGAATCTCACCATAATGTGGGCATTTTGGGCCAATGCGAGAATCAAGAAATTTATGTGTTTTAGTCCCAAACTTGCACTTAGTTGCAACATAAGGCCTTTAGGTTGCGATGCAGATCTAAAGTTTTAGTTCCAAAGTTACATATTTGAATCAAGTTACAGTAAGAAGTGTCTAGGCTGTGGCATGGGTGTATTCTAATGCTTTTAAGAGTTATAGTAGTCAACTCAGCCATGGATAAGTCTTTCCAAATAGCAGCCTAAGTCTCTAAACCCCCATTTTAACCATTAAATCTTGGTTTTCACTATAATAATTAAGAGTAATGACTAGTAAACCAAAACACTAAATTTTTGTGCTTCTATAACCATTTAGGAATAATCTGAAAGTCTTAAATGAGAAATTAAATTTATTATAAATACAAATCTTTCTATTTATTTGAATGATGATTATTAATGATTAAAAGGTTTCATTTCCTCGTATTTTTACTTGTTACTAAATTATTATTGGCATTAGACCTTAAATACTATTAATTAAGAGTATAATTGTGCTTGATTAGATTAATTAGGAGTTGAGGTTATTACAACATGCATACTTGCATATTTGATGTTGAGTGAGCCATATATGTATGCTTGAATGTTGGATTAGCTATTAAGTTCTTTGAATCTCACCTTTTCCTTATTTCTACTAACCATGGCTAGGCGGCACTTAAGGAAGCAAAAATGATGAACAAAAGGCCTAGATAAAGCAACCTTAATAATGGAGTGTAGTTTAAACAATAATGTAGTATATATGAACATATACATATTTATCTTAATTATGGAAATGCAAACTTATTCAAAAGTATGAGACTATTGTAATACTATAATTATATAGGACTTGATCCGTAGCAAAATTGGCATATGACACTTAATTACATGAAAATTACACTTTTAGTGGTAGTATTTTGCATCATTGAAAGCTCATCAAATTCATTCTTGGCTTTATGGACCATGTGATCTTACCAAAATTATTTTCCATCTATAACACATTTTTTTAAGTAGAATTATCACAAATTAAAGCTCACAATTCGGGCCCAAGCCATAGAATTCGAAATGAACATCATACTTGCAGTTTCCATAAAACTCTATATTCTTATATGAATTTTGGAAAATCATAATTAATTTTAGAAAAATAAAATTCATGTAAATCATACAATTCTAGAAAGCTATAGATGTCCTCTAACTTTGATAAAAATTTCAAATTAAAATAACTAGGTTTGCCATATGAAAATTGATGGAATAATATATCAGGTTATTGATGCATCCTACAGCTGAACTCCAACTTCAAAAATTCATTTCTCCCTCTACAAAGCTTCAAATGAAGAGATTTAAATGGCTATAAAAATATTATTATGTCTAATTTATGCTTCTAAAATTTCATAAGCATTGGACTTCATTTGGCCCTCAAGTGACACAGAAATGCAAATTGACCATATGAATAATAACTTGGACAATTTTGCATAATTTGGCAAACTTTGAAAATTTATAATAAATTCTCTAGAGCTCCAAACTAGGTGCTCTTTAGCTCTATAAAAAGATCCATGCCAAATTTCATACCTAAAATCATTCATTTGGTTCGGCTTTGGTTCAACTAAAAAATAAGTAAATTTTGAAGTTACAAAGGGGTCAAATATGCACCAAACAGTCTTCCAACCAATCTACAACCATTTAAGCATATTCAAAAGCATAAATACAACCTATGAGAACATCCCAAATGGTCCAAATCATCATGCATCTCAAAATCACTATTCTAGTTGTTCTTACATACATAGACATCAAAACATATGGATGCCAAAAACTTACATAACTATTCATTGGATTCCAAATCCCATTCAAGCATCATTTTACATACATTTTCTTGTGTTCAATGGTGTACATCACATTTGCATCATATAGATACAAACTTTAACATCAAAATATACAAAATTCCTATTCTATTATCAAAGTTCTATACTTCAAGGTGCTTGGCCTCCATTTCTTGCTCCACTTGGCTCACTTATACATGGTTAGATATTTATGGGGAAAGAGTGAGATTCAAAGAATCATAATAACTCTTTTACCCTTTCAAGCATACATATATAGCATGTTTTCAAGTTAAAGAATGTAAGTATCTCATAAAAGCTTCTAAAAATGTTCATAAGCGTATTTCCATGTCACATAGGTTCATACAAACCAAACATAAACTCTAAAGGATATTAGTCTAGCTTTACCTAATTTTCTTAGCACTTTTGGATTTGTCTCATGATGATTGTGTCGCGCAATCTCAAATAAAACTAGGTGGCAAAATAAATTTGTAGATAATGGTGCAACCTAGGTCATTTTCCCAAGGAGTTTGTACCTCAATTTGTTTATGAAAGAGTATTCTGAGTATTACTAATTAGGACTTGTTTTGGGGGGTTTTGAAATGCTAGAATTTAATTGAACTAAAGTTAATTGATAAGAATTGAAAACTTAAAACTAAGTTGAAGTGAATAGTCAAGCAAATGTGGTAGCTGGCTTTCAATTGGATTCCCTAGAGTTCAATTATCCTTGCTCTTTTTAGTTTACTAATTTTGGATTTAAGTTCTTGCTCTTTAGTGCATTCCTTATAAGGCTCTTGAATAACCATCCAAGATTCAATTCATCAATTATTCAAGGAATTTTGCAACCACAAGAAACCTTGAACAACTAATTAATTGAATTAAGAATAAGAACACATTACAACCAATTTTGATTGATTAATGAAATCTATTGCACAATCCACTCAAGATGCTAATTCACCAATTAGATTAATTAATCCCTCAAGCAATTAATTGCATAAAAATTCCAGCCAACTAATCCAATAACCATTGCATCAATTAGCCTAAAATTAAGAGGAATTTAGAGGTAAATTGTACAGCACTCATTCTGGAATTTTTACAAATATATAATGATCACAAATAAAATTCCAAAAATCAAATTAAGCTTAATCCAAAAATTAATTCAATCCAGTAATTTCTAGCAATTAAATTCCTAAACCAATAAGTTAAACCTAGTCAAATTAATAAAGGAAATAATGCTGAAATTAAAAGATTGAGCAAGAGAGTTTTATCCAAATTGGTGAGGAGATGTGGGGCTCAAATCTTCATCTAGGAGAATCCTATCTTCAGCTAGCCACCAAATGGAATTCAAGCTGCCATGGAGGAATCAATTAGAGGAGAATTGATCAAGGTAGCTGCAGCCATCAAGAATTCAACGAGAATTTCCTCCTTCTTTAGCGCTAGAGCTTGTCGCTATTTTTACATTGTCTCCCTCTGGAACCCGATGATTCTCCAGCGTTATTCTCACATGCTCTAGTCACGTTCTGCATTTTTTTTCTCTCCTTCTCATTAATTAATCACGTGCCCCTCAACTCCTCACTTTGCACGCTGAAGTCACACATTTTTTCTCATTTCCTAGCTCATTTCCCACGTCAGCCCATAGTCCTTCTCACGTTTCATTCCAGCTTTCATTTATCTCTCACATTATTCATGCATGCCAGCTCTTTCATTTTCCAACTCTGCATATGTAAACTTGTGACGTGGAGAGAATCTCGTGGGAGTCTTCAACACTTCAGCAGAACTCGAGCTGCCTGTTTCCACGTCCAGCTTGTGCCCAATTGCCCGAAGTTGTTTTCCTTCGTTTTTATTCTGCTGCTGCATGCATGCTTAGCTTCTTCACGTCACTTCTTTTGTTTTCTCCAGCTTGAAGCGTTGTTCTTCTTGATGCTTTCCACATCTCGAGCTTCCCCTCTATTTCAGCTTCTCTTCTTCATTTATTCTAGCCTTACAAACCAGCCTGAGAGTGCTTCCAAGCTCCTTCTCCATGTTTGAACTGATAACTTGAGCTTCTCAACGTGGCTTCATATCCCATTCAAACTAGAACCCATATCTCAA
This sequence comes from Erythrophleum fordii, assembly GCA_032878935.1. Classification (NCBI taxonomy): domain Eukaryota; kingdom Viridiplantae; phylum Streptophyta; class Magnoliopsida; order Fabales; family Fabaceae; genus Erythrophleum; species Erythrophleum fordii. The sequence goes on along the minus strand of JAVQMF010000054.1, from coordinate 19,398,965 downwards.
GTTTCTGCTCCATATAATCTGCTTCGTACAGCTCGTGTTGCTCACTGCTCCTTCTTCCTTTGCTTTGTGTATTCTGTGTTAGCTTGAGACCCATGGCTTCTCTTCATTCTGCTCGTGGCCTTTTCTTCCCCTTGCCTGTAGCTAAATCCAGCTCGCTTTCTTCATTTCAGCTGCTGTAACTTGCATGACAGCTGCTCAAGCTCTATACCCGTGGCACTTCTTTTGTGTTGTTTGCTTGTTTCTTCATGCAGCGTTCTCCAACTCTGTTTTCAGTTCATCTTCCATATTCTATCCATTAAACTCGAGCCTTCTAATACTTATCACCAGAACCCATGTTTACGTGTGAGCTTCTTCCTCTACAAACCATGTTATTTCTCAAGTTGCTACCTCCACATGGTTCTTCAACTTTCAACTCAGCTTGTGCTTCCTCATGATATTCTTTTCCTCTGTTTTAGCCACCTTCTTCAGCCTCAACACCCAAGCCATGCCTTGTGGCTGCCATGTTAGCTTGCATGCTTTTTCTCCTCTTAATCTTGTGTCAAATCTGCTCATGAGAATGGGAAAGATGAAATAGAAAATTCATAAAATTCATTTAAAATGAATTATGCATTAAAACCCATTATTTTGTCAATTATTTTTAAAGTGCAAACAATGGCTAGCAAAGTCAAATTCCAATTAAGTAAATCCATTAAGCCTCATTTATCTATTAAAAAGGTTAAGTTAAGGAGAATTAAGTGTATGAAAGATCATGTTTATCATCTCACCCACTTTAATGAACTTTTGACTTAGCCTCACTCTTTCTTGAGACTTTTGGTTTTGTCTTACCCATTCCTAGGGACTTTTGGCTCATTATCACCCATTCTAAGGGACTTTTGGAACTACCATATCCATTCAAGCCATCTTGTAAAACATGTTCAAGAAGTATAATGGTATCATATCATTTCATCAATAGCTATAAACATATCTCATGGTTGAAACATATATACAAGCACCTAATGAAAATCAAACATCTAAGACATACATGTGAGAAAGGTTAAAAAGTTACATTAAATAAAAAATCACAACTTCCTTCCTTGGTCTTTCCTTTCCCCTTCTTAGCCATACATACACAACTAGGTGAGGCTTGATTCTCTTGGCCTAGACACATCAAATTAGATACAATTACATTATTGGAACAAGTTTTAGTCTTATACAAACTCTATGTAGGCTTACTTTGCTCCAAGACATGGTTATGGCTCTATATAAGTGTACGATGAAGCAACCCCTAGAATTCATTATCTTGGCTCCAATTTCTCATTCAATCTAGTTCTCTTGACTCCATTTAGACTCTTTAAAGTCATCACAAATTTAATTCAAGGAGCCTAGACTCAAGTTGCTTCTTTATGTCTTAAAAAAGAAATTAAACCTCCATCTCATAAACCAAGATTTCTAAATTCAAACCAATGCTTCCCTTGATGTTTATTAATCATATCTAGGCCATTTTCATCCTTAGAATTAATTAAAACTCTCCGTAGGTGCTTGTTCTAGGTTTGGCCAAGACATGTGCACACTTGAAGACCTATGGAGTTTGCTTGATTTCTCTTAGGGAATTGACACTTGTAAAGCTTCCTAGACGTCTTAAGATCTCACACATACTCTCACATAGGCTAGACTATCCTTAGAAAGTTTCAAGAATGGCTAGGTGCAACAAAAGCCCTAAGTTATACAACTTGAATTCTAAAGCTTTTCTTTTGAATTTAATTGCATATTCTCATTCCTCATGCTTGAAAACCCTTGTCTCTACCATATTTTGGCTTGAGTTCATTCCTTATTGAGTAAGCCTAGAGTTGGCCGAAATTAGGCATGGGAGAAGGAGAAAGAAGAAGCAACAAGATCTATGGAAGTTACCTTGATTTCAAGCTTTTCCAAGAGCTCTTTCACTTGCTTCTTATCTCTCCTTCAATTTCTATCCTCTTCTCACTAAACCAGCCATGAATCATCCTCAAATCAATCATCAAAACCATAGGAAAAGAGAGAGGAAAGAGGGGAACAAGATTGGAGAAGGAAGAAGCATGAAAAGCCATGGATTTTCTTACCTTTTTGCTTGGTTTTCTCTTCCTTTCTTCCTCTCTCTTGGTGTGCCACTTCAAGAAGCCTAGGGTTCTATTTTGGTGTAGATGAAAGTTAGTGAAGCCGAATGGAAGAAGTGGGGCCTGCTATATATAGGCTAGGGGTTCATTTAAGACTTTTCAAAATTTTAATTTTGCCCTTTGTAACATCTGGTCCTTCCATAAATATGAGAAACGCGTTGTTCGATTTCTCCGTAAACGTCAGAAATGGGCCAGATAAAAAAAGAAGTCCCTGAAAGAGAAGGAATTAGGGCCAAATAAAATTATAATAAAATTCTAAATAATAGAAAATGAGGATTTGATTCTTGAGTTACCCAGAAATCGAGGTCAGAGTGATTCGAAAAATTTGCCAAAAGGCCAGTGATATTTTCGTAAATAGGTGGACTTTTTGGAAAACATACAGGAGAGCTTTTTAAATGAAAGTTTTGAGTCCTCCAGGGTTCTCAGAGGCCTTGAAAATCATGGGAAGCCCTAGGACTGGTAAAGAATCTCCGATGTAATTTTTCTAATGTCGGTTGACCTGAACTTTGACCAATTCGTTCGGGAAGGTTTTAGCTCCGATTTGAGGGATTCCAAAATCATTTTATTAAATTGGAAAAGACGGTTCTCAAAAAGGAGCTAAAATGAAGGAGAAACAAAAAAGCAAAGAATGAATGGTAAAATGGGAATTATCAGAATTCTTAAAGCTTCTTGAACTTTCTCTATTTCTCACGTTTCTTCTCCTTTATTTGGCCAACCTTCTTGCTGCACTAAGATAGAAAAACATTCTGCTCTTCTAGGCACCCCAAGAGAAGAAGAAAAGGGAGAGAAAATTCAAGCCAAAGGTAAGGAAATTTTTTAGTTTTTCATGGTTCACCTTGGCTAACCTCTTCTTCCCTTTTTCCTTCTTCTTCTCCATGATTTTTCTGAAGTTGTGAGAGCTGTTTTGAAGGGAGAACAGAGGGGAAATTTCGAAAATCAAGTAAGGAGGCCAAAGAAGGCAAAGAGAAAGCAAAGAAAAGTAAGAAAATAAAGTAAAACTTGCATTCTTTGGTAGTTTTTTCCTCCCCCTTCTTCTTGCACGAATTTGGCCACCACGAGCCCAAGTCTTAGAGGCTATTTTCTGCCCAATTCATGGATGGATTAGAGGTTTTAAATGGCAAGGATTAAGAAGGAACTAATAGAATCAAGAAAGGAGCATTAGGAAATAAGATGGAACCATTAGGGATCCAAATGCTCCCTTGCAAATTTGGTTTAACATGAATGTTCTTAGACTTAAATGAATGTTTAAATGTGCTCTTAAGATCCCTAAGAAGCCCCTCAGATGCCTCTTCCTCCATGAAAATGAACAAAACCCCATGGAAAGTCATGAACCTAGAAGTTGGAAAAGTGCAAAGCACTTAAGGGGATTGTACAAACTGATTTAATCCATAAGTTCCCTTGGCTATTTAAGTGCTTCCTTGACCTCCTACAACTCTTAAAAATCTCCCTAAATGGTTCCCCCATGAAGGAAAAATCAAGAAGCCATTAAATCCCATTTATGCCCTAGGTTTCGGCCAAGTAGGGATGGCATAGTGAGGGAGAGTTTTAAACTTTTCCAAGCCCATTTTTGAGTCATATATGATGAATGAATGTGAGGGGAAGCCTTGGGAAAAATTTAGGAAGCTTAGAGAATGAGTTAGTGCTTTAGGTTCCATATAATGACCTAAAGAAGCAACATGGTACTAGGCCCCTTGTTTTAATGGTGTGGTGGCTCCAAGAGGCTTAAAAGGAGTCAAGAATCATAATTGAGAGGAAAGAATAAGGCCTAAAAGTTATTTGAGGAGTGTTGCTTCATTAGGCACCATTATGGACCATAATGAAGCCTATAGAGTAATCTAGGGCTTAAGCAAATTGTATAACTTTAGAATATGCTTCATGAACCTAATTAGCTCCCTTAAATCATGTCTAGGCCAAGAGAAACCATCTCTACCAAATTGTGGGTGTATAGCCAAGGCAAAGGAGGGAAATCCAAGGAGAAAAGTGTGTAGATTTGTACAAGGTAGCTCTCTCCACCTTCTCTCATACATGGATGTGTGTTTAGCTTGTTTTAGAATGTGTGTATGTGTATTTTCAAGTTATGAAAAGTATGCTAGCATGCCTTTATATGCTATGATCCTTGATGCCATGTTATGTTTTCTAATGAATGCATGATATTTGTATGAGTTTGCTTGAGTGTGGAGAGGCCAAGAACTCTTCCCTTTGGTGAGGATAAGCCAAGAACCCTTGAGCTTAGTTGAGACAAAGCAAAGAGTCTCCCAAAAGAAAAGTGGACTCCCAAGAGTATGGTTGATGTAACACCATGACTTCTAGCTCATTTCATACCATTTATAAGTTTCACCTCATTATTTCCATAGGAGCATATAAAAAGGGGAATGAAAATAATGGGTTTATTTGCATTGTGCTATATTTAAAAATTTGCAATTGGTGTCACGTGGACCGTGTGAGCTCATATCATGCATTCTCATATTTAATTCCATCATTACAACTCATTTACATCCCAAAAACATGCTTACAACCCATGGAAACTGAAATAGAGCTCAAAATAAGCAAGCATATTTTCGGCCAGATTTGCTCTATTTTTTTATCCAATTTCAGAAAATCATAATTAAATATAGAAAATTCAAAATCATGCAATCTTGGTCATTCTGGAAAGCTCAGGATGTCTACTTCACACTAAAAATATGCCTAGATTACAAAATTCATCACAAAGGACGTTTGACATCTAAAAAGCTACAAAGGTCGTTGGCTACCTAGGCTATTGCTCAGTTTACTGATACAAACTTCTGAAATTCATAACTAATTCTATAAAAATCAAAATCACACATATTCAGTCATTCTAGAAGCTACAAATGTTAACTTGACACTAAAAATAATTCTAGAATAAAACGGATGCGTTTAGACATCTGGAACTGATGGAACAGTAACTGAGCTCCTGGGGCGCTACTGATACTGACAGTTAACTTTAAACATGCATAACTCTCTGTTCAGACCTCCAAATGAGGTGATCTCAGTGGCCACAGAAATCTTATGACCTATAGTTTATGCATATAAAATTTCATAAGCATTGGATATCATTTGACCATTGGGTGACACAGAATTCAAAACTGTCAGTATGAACAATGTACATACTAGAAACCATAGAAAATCCCAACTTTGAAAATTCATCAAATATTCTCTAGACCTCCGAAAATTATGTTCTTTAGCTTCCCTAAAATCTCTCAATGATACCTAATTGCATGCCAAATTTCAGAGTAATACTAACTCATTTGGCCAAAAAGTGACATAGGATTCTATTATGGTCAATTTTGGCTTCATATTGGGTACCAAAATTGCCAAATGGATTTCCCTTAGTCTTGGTATCTTTTGGGTAAGTTTAAAAGCTTATTTGAGACTTGTGTGAGCTGCCCAAATGGTCCCAAACCTCATACATCTCATTTTGGCCATTCAACCCACACTTATGCATATTTCCAACAAACTTCCATATTGCACACTTTGGCATTACATACTCAAAATAGGTTCTAGAGGTCACACATCATATCCATACATTTAAACATCATATAATATCATATTTACACATGTCTCAAGGGTCATAGCCCATTTACTATATCATATATATATCATATGGTACAATCATGGTCTTAAAGTGACAAAAGTTAAACACATGATTGTCAATCTCCTTCCTTTAGTGTTGTTGGCTCCCATTAGCATATCCACTTGGTTCACCTAGCATGTTAGATCATTGGAGAGGAGGGGATGAGATTCAAAGAATCCCAATAGCTCATCTCCCATTCAATCATACATAATATGTGCAAGCAAGCTTTACCAATGTATGCATGGAGACAATAAAAGCCATGGACATTTTAGAAGCAAAGTTGGCATGTGAACAACTCATACAAATCATTCAAGAGCTCACTAAGCATTTGGTTTGGCCTCACACTTCTCTTCATGGGTTTTGGATTTGTCTCACCTATTTCTTGAGCACTTTGGACTCAACCATACTCTTGGGAGCCCACTTTGCTTTTGGGAGACTCTTTGCTTTGTCTCAACCAAGCTCAAGGATTCTTGGCTCATCCTCACCAAAGGGAAGAGTTCTTGGCCTCTCCACACTCAAGCAAACTCATACAAACATCATGCACTCATTAAAAAACATAACATGGCATCAAGGATCATAGCATATAAAGGCATGCTAGCATACTTTTCAAAGCTTGAAAATACACATACACACATTCTAAAACAAGCTAAACACACATCCATGTATGAGAGAAGGTGGAGGAGCTACCTTGCACACGATCACACACTTTTTCCTTTGGACTCAAGCCTCCTCTTTCGGCCACACACCCAAAAATTGGTGGAGATGGTTTCTCTTGGCCTAAATACAATATATGTAACACCCCAAAATTAATTAAGGTGTTAATCATGGATTAAGATTAATTAAGAATAATTAATATAGGATGATTGGGCTAGTTAAGGAAATAGGGATTTTAAATAGATAAATCATTAATATGGGTTTGAGAATTAATTAGGATAGAAATTGCATCTAGGCCCAAATTAATTAAATCATGATAAGAGGCTAATGGAGGCCCAATGAATTAGAGGCAGACCCAAACTAATTTAATGAGATAGAGGCCCAAGATTTATCTTGTATAGGCTCAATTAAATGGCCCAATTACTCTTGTGCAGACCCAAGCCCTTGAGCTCATCAAATTAGGCCCAAATCCCATTAAACTTTAGCAACCCAATGTATGAAAACTGGCCCAACAGAATTATGCAGCCCAACAATTAAAAACTGGCCCAACAAGGAAAATCTGAAACCCAATTGGATTTGGACTTGGAGCAAACCATGACCCAACCCCTTGACCCAACTTAAACCCACCTAAAACCCTAATGCTTCAGCCACTCTTCCCTTCATTTGCTGAAACACAAAAATATAAGAGAAATTCGGAGGTGAGGACAGGAAGCTAGGGTTTGGGGCAAGATTTTTGCATTTTCTCATACTTAGAGCAAGATTTGGCCAAGGTAATAGTTATACAACTTAATCCCCTCATCTTTCTCTTTAATTTGGTCTAATTAGTTTTTCATTTGGAGAGATTTCATTATACCCAAAATCTGAAAAGTGAGTGTTTGGAGGTTTTCTTAGTGGAATTCGTAGGTTGAGGTTGGGGTTGGTATTAGGTGAACTTAAACCCCCCATTTTGATGCTTTCTTTGTTGGTTTGAGACCCCCATAGCTGATTTATATTATGGGTACTAATTTTATACGAATTTACTTAGGATTTTGGGTGAAATATTAAGAATTCTGGTGGGAGACACTTGAATCCGAATTTGGGATTTGTGGTGGCTGTTGCGAATTTGTCTACAAGTGAGGTAACTGGGGTTTACATTAATTCCATGCATGTATCTACTTTAATTTCATATTTGCTATATATGAATGATTTGAAATGTTGAATGAATTGGTTAGCTATCTGTTGTATCATGATTGGACCTTGTGAGTCCATGGTGGAGCTGTGGTGCGGCTGCCACCCGTGCATGTGCCGCGATCAGGCACCGGGTTATGATCAAACCCAGATGCACTGAGCCCTGGTTGTGCTCAATGAGGAGTAGGTGCCGTGGACGGGCCTCTCCCGGTGTTAATGGCCTTTAACATGTTAAATATATGATTGCTAGTATGGGATAGTAATCATGATAGCCTAATTGTTTCATTTGCTGAAATGACTGATATGATTCTGGTATAGATTTTGATTCATGCATATATGTTGATTAAACTGGATTACATGATGGAATTATTTTGGTTACTGAGATTTATATCTCACCCCGTGTTATGGGATCAATATTTCAGGTGAAGGTTCCTCGGGTAAGGATAAGGGTAAGCAAGTAGATGAAAATCCATAAGCTTCAACTTATGGGGAGATGGCTACACTTGGGCTGACTTAGCTAGGATAGATGCTAATTTTGTATTCCTTAATGTATAGCATCATCATGTATCTGCATTGCCAAGTGTAGGCTTGAACATTTGATTTATTGAGAATGTATGTACTAAAGGGTTAGACCCCCTCTTGACTTAGTATTTGATGTATGGATTCATATGATCTGTTGTAAACTTTGTTGACCTATAATACGGTTGTCAATGGAAATGTAACTCTTGAGATATTGGTATGAACCCTCATTGTATGGAACCCCTATTGATTGAGTATTAAAGGATAGTTGCTGGTAATTCATGTATATTCTGTTGTTGCTATTTTATAAACTTGCTAATAGAGGGTAATTAGAGAACGGAAATGGGCATATAAGTTTTGAATTGGTAATGGAAGAATAGCTAAGTAAATAAAGTAGATAAATGCCATTAGAGCTATATAAAATGAGGGGAAGTAACCTTAGAGTGTCCCTAAGAAGAGAAATGGAGTGTAGGGGGCGAAATATAGTGAAACTAGTGACAGAAGGGAATCACGCCGAGGCCAGGAAGGCTTCGCCGCGGCCTAGGAAGTGACAGTGGCAAGGGACGCCGCGGCTTGAGAAATCTCGCCGCGGCGCGGAGTGAAAATAATCACCCAGGAGGTGACAGGACGTAACCTCGCCGCGGCGCAAGAAGTCTCGCCGCGACGCGAGTCGAGAAAATTAATTAGGGAGGTTACAGTAGCAAAACTCGCCGCGGCACCACATAGGTTGGCCGCGGCGAAAGTCAGGAAAATTCCCGATAGCAACTTGGCAGCGGCGCAAGTCTAAAAATTCAGTTTTCAAGCTCCAGAACCTAACTTAGCCGCGGCGGGAAAGTTCCAAGTCGCGGCGCAGGTCCCCAAACTCCTATAATTGACCTAGAAACCTTAATTTCAGTAAGGATAATGTTAGGGAATAGTTTGAGTACATTGGTGGGATGTTTTTGTGGGTTGAAATTGATTAATGGATGAATCCTAAACCTTTAATGATGGTACAAACCCCTTTTATGCAGGTTCCCATTATGGTTGTTAGTTGATGATCCTAATAGTATCAAGGTTTAAATTTTCCCTATATTTTCTTAATGTAATTAATTGCAATGACTCCAAACCTTGATCATTATCTATTCATTATGTATTTAGCTATAATCACTGATATTAGAATCTAGGGTCGTCATAATATACGGGAGCCAATTAGGTTCATGCAACAATCTCTAAGATCATACAATTTGCTTAGATGCTAGATTGCTCTATAACCCCCATTATGGTCTATATTGGCACCTAATGAAGCAACACCCCTCAAATGATTTCTAGGCCTCATTCTTTCTTTTCAAATATAATTCTTGACTCCTTTTAAGCCTCTTGGAGTCATCACATCATCAAAACAAAAGGCCTAGCACCATGTTGTTTCTTTAGGTCATAATATGGAACCTAAGGCACCAAATCACTTTCTATGAGTTCTAAATTTTTTCCAAGGCCTCCCCTCACTTTCATTCATCAAATATGACTCAAGAATGGCCTTAGAAAAATTTAAAACTCTCCCTAGCTAGGAAAACCTATTTAGGCCGAGGCTATGAAGCATATTGGGTTCCATGGAGCTTTCTTTGTTTTCTTAAGGGAAGAAGCATATGGGGAGCCTCTTAGGGATCTTGGGAGCTCATTTAAACTCTTACTTAGGCCTATGAATCATCATACAAAGTCAGATTTTACAAGGCGCAATTGAAACCCTAGAATTTGCATCTTGAAATCTAATGGCTTTTTGATAATTCCCTTTGCATATTCTTAATCTCCACACCCTTTTTCCTTAGATTCATGCTTGGTTTTGCCTAAAAATCATCTCCTCCTAGGGTTTTCTCAAGTGGGGTGAAATGGTGGAGAAGGAGACCAAAAATGGCAACCATAGGAAGAGAAATTACCTTGTTTTCTTGCTTTTTCTCACTTGAATCTTGTGTTCTTTGAGCTCCTCTCTTCAAATCCGAACTTTCCCCTCAATTTCTCCCTTAAATTAGATTTATAAACCTCATTTTAATCATAGGAAATAAAGGAGAATGGAGGAGAAGAGGTTTGGAAGAGAAAGAGCATGAAAAACTACTAATTTCCATACCTTAATCCTTTGATTTCTCCTCCTTTTCTTCCCCTTCTTGTGAGCCTCATCCCCTCGGGTTTTCTTCTGATTTTAGGCAGAAGATGGTCGTGCATAATGAAGGGAGGAGAAGGGTGCATCATATATATAGGTAGGAATAAGTTACACTTTTCAAAAATTCCCATTTTGCCCTTCATACTTTGCATTTTCATTTCTCCTTTGTTTTAGCTCCTTTTTGAGAACCGCCTTTTTCATTATAAAATTTAGGTTCCCAATCAAGTAAAATTTCTTTGGAATCACTCAAATTGGAGCTAAAACCTTTCCGAACGAATCTGTCAAAGTTCGGGCACACCGACATTGGAAAACATCCACCGGAGGGGCTTTAACTGTCTCGGGGCTTTCCATATTTTTTAGGGCCTCTAAAACCCTGGAGAACTCAAAAATTTCATTTAAAAAGCCATCCTGTGTGTTTTTCAAAAAGTACCTATATTTACGAAAATGCCATTGGCCTTTTGACAAATTTTTTGAATCACTTTGGCCTTGATTTCTAGGCAACTCAAGGCTCAAATCCTCATTTTCTAATATTTAAAAATTTATCATAATTTTATTTGGCCCCAATTCCTTCTATTTCAGGGACTTTCTTTTGTATCTGGCCCATTTTTGTCGTTTACGGAGAAACTAAACATTGCATTTCTCACATTTACGGAAAGGCTGGATGTTACAGTTGAGTCCAAAGTGCTCAAGAAATGGGTGAGGCAAGTCCAAAACCCATGAGGAGAAGTGTGAGGCCAATCCAAACACTTGGTGAGCTCTTAAATGATTTGTATGAGTTGTTCACGTGCCAACTTTGCTTTTAAAATGTCCATAGCTTTTATTGTCTCCATGCATGCATTTGTAAAGCTTGCTTGCACATATTATGTATAATTGAATGGGAGATGAGCTATTAGAATTCTTTAAATCTCACTCCTTCCTCTCTAATGCTCTAACATGCTAGGTGGACCAAGTAGTTATGGTGAAGGGAGCCAACAACCATGAAAAAAGGAGATTGACAAGCCTAGGCCTAGCTTTCATTCTTTTTGAATCCATAATAAGGCTTCACAAAGTATATGACATTGTAAATGTACCATAACCCTTGAGACATGTATAAATACACCATTATGTGATGTTTATATGTATGGATATGATGTATGACTTCTAGCATATGTTTTGAGTATCTAATGCCAAAGTATGAGAATTAAAAGTTTGATGGATATGTGTATAAGTGGGGGTTGAATGGCCAAAATAAGATGTATGAGATTTGGGACTATTTGGGTAACTCACACAAGTCTTAAAGATACTTTTAGACTTGCCAAAAAGGTTCTAAGACCAAGGGAAACCCATTTGATAACTTTGGTACCCTATATGGAGCCAAAATTGACCATTATGGAACCCTATGTCACTTTTTGGCCAAATGAGTTAGTCTTGATCTGAGATTTGGCATGCCATTAGGTCTTATTGAGAGCTTTTTGGTAGCTAAAGATCATAATTTTTGAGGTCTACAAAATATTTGATGATTTTTCAAAGTTGGCAAAATTTATGGAAATGGTCTGATGTACTGTTACAATAGTCTGAAATTGTTTTCAGTCACATGAGACTCAAATGATATCTAATTGTCATAAAATTTTATATAAAGAAACTAGGAAATCACAATAACTCGTGCCAACTAGAAGCACCTCATTTAGAGGTCTAGAGAGGAAGATATGAATTTTTGAAGTTTCTATCTAGTATTAGTGACCTTGCCCAACTACAAGTACTATTCTATCAAATTCTGAGGTTTGGGCTTGATGAACTGATCTAGAGATATTTTTCTTCTCTAGTTGACATCCACAGATTTTCAGATTGGTATCATTTTCATGGATTGGATTTTTGTAGAATTAATTGAACATTTTTAAAATTCATATCAGTAAACTGTGATAGCATCAGGACCCAGTCCGACCTCTAGACTATTTCATATGTCAAACACTCTGTGTGTGGGATGTTATGCCTTGTGCATATTTTTATCACAAATTTTACATCCCAAGATTTACATAATGACCAAGATTGCATGATTTTGATTTTTCTAGAGTTAGTTATGATTTTCCAAAGTTTGCCTAGAAAGGAGGCCAATTTTGGCCGAGAATGAAACCTCCTTTTCCACCTTCCAATTCTATTTCCATGATTTGTGAGCATGTTTTTGGGATGCAAAGGAGTTGTAATGATATAATTAAATATGAGGATATATAGCATGAGCTCTCATGGCCCACGTGACACTAAAGGAAATTTTTAGTCGTGACGCGATGCAAAAAAGTGTGTTATTTTCAATGAAGTTTCTCACTTCCTTCTTACTATATATCACATGAACATATAAATGATGATGGATGTGAGTTAGAAATTATGGTGTTACACCCTTCGTTCTTGGTTCTTTCCATTTGAGCTCATTTCAACTTCTTTTCGAGAACCATATTTTTCATTATGAAATTTAAGTCCTCTAATTCATAAAATGCCTATGGTTTCATCTAAATTGGATTAAAAACCTTCTTAAATGAATCAGTTAAAGTTTCGATTAACTGACACTCTAAAGTGTAAACTAGAGGAGTTTTAACTATTCTAGGGGTTCTATGATTTTTTAGGACTCATGAGAACTCTAAGAAACTCAATTTTCCCATTTAAAAATCTCTCCTTTGAGTTTTCTAAAAGTTGCTTAAAATTATAGAAAATGCCACTCTATTTTGTCAATTTTTGTTTAGCTTTTCTAGCTCCAATTTTTGGATATCTTAAGCCTTATATATAACACTATAAATTTCTAGCTTTGTCTCATACTACTTCTAAATCTCATGCCACAAAGCACACTAGAATATGAGAAGATGGCATTAAAATAAGGCATTTCCTTGCATTAAGCTATGAATAAATTTTTCTTTTAGAGTTCCATGGCCATATGGGCACATATTATACTTTTTCATATTTAATTACATCAATACAACTCCTTTCCATCATAAAATCATGCCCACAATTCATGAAAATCAAAATGGAGCATAGAACATGGAGTTTCATTCTCGGCCAGAATTGCCCCACTTTCTGACCAAATTTTGGAAAATCATAATTAAATCTAAAAAAATTGAAAAAATCATGCAATCTTGGTCATTATGGAAAGCTTAGGATTTTTACTTCACAGTAAAAATATGCCCAGACCATAACATGCACCACAAAGGATGTTTGATATCCAAAATAGTCCAAAGGTCCGACTGAATTCTGGAACTGTCATAGAATTCTATAGAAAACTTTGAAAATATCCAATTAATTCCACAAAAATCTAATCCATTCAAATGATACCAATCTAGAAATATGTGGATGTTAACTAGAGAGAAAAAATATCTCCAGTTCATCAAGGCCAAACCTCATAATTCAATGGAACAATACTTCTGGTTAGACAAATTTACTGATACTAGACAGAAATTTTAAAAATTCATATCTCCCTCTCTAGACTTCCAAATGAGGTGCTTCTAGTTGACATGAGTCACTATGATTGTCTAGTTTCTCTGTATAAAATTTCATGGAAATTGGACATTGTTTGGGCCTCATGTGACAGAGTGTAATTTCGGACCAAATGAATAGTACAGCAAACTAAAAACCATGAAAATTCCCAACTTTGAAAAATCATCAAATATTATGTAAACCTCCAAAAATTATGATCTTTAGCTTGCCAAAAAGATCTCAATAAGACCTAATTACATGCCAAATTTCAGTCCAAGACTAACTCATTTGGATAAAAAGTGACATAGGGTTTCATTATGGTCAATTTTGGCTCTATATAGGGTACCAAAATTGCCAAATGGATTTCCCTTGGTGTTGGCACCTTTTGGGCAAGTCTAAAAGCATGTTTAAGACTTGTGTGAGCTGTCCAAATGGTCCCAAACCTCATGCATCTCATTTTGGCCATTCAACCCATACTTATGCACATTTCCATCATGCTTTCACATTGCATAATTTGGCATCTCATACTCAAAATATATGCTGAAACTCATACATCATATCCATAGATATAAACATCACATAATAGTATATTTATACATGTCTCAAGGGTTATGGACCATTTACAACATCATATACATCATGAAACATAAGTATGGTTCCAAAATGGATAAAGCTAGACATAAGCTTGTCAATCTCCCTCTTTCATTGTTGTTGGCTCCTTTCACCATAGCTACTTGGTCCACCTAGCATGTTAGATCATTGGAGAGGAGGGGATGAGATTAAAAGAATTCTAATAGCTCATCTCTTATTCAATCATACATAATATATGCAAAGCAAGCTTTACAAATGCATGCATGGAGAAAATGGAAGTTATGGATATTTGAAAAGCAAACTTGGCATATGAACAAATTGTATAAGACGTTCAAGAGCTCACTGAGTGTTTGGATTGGCCTCACACTTCTCCTCATGGATTTTGGACTTGTCTCACCCATTCTTTTAGAGCTTTGAACTCAACCATACTCTTAGGAGCCCACTTTGCTTTTGGGAGACTCTTTACTTTATCTCAACCAAGCTCAATGGTTCTTGGCTCATCCTCACCAAAGGGAAGAGTTCTTGGCCTCTCCACACTCAAGCAAACTCAAACAAACATCATGTACTCATTTAGAAACATAACATATAAAGGCACGCTAGCATACTTTTCATAGCTTGAAAATACACATACACATATTCTAAAGCAAGCTAAACACATATCCATACATGAGAGAAAGTGGAGAGAGCTACCTTATATGCAATCACACACTTTTTCCTTGGATTTCAAGCCTCCTCTTTCAGTCACACACCCACAAACTTATGGAGATGGTTTCTCTTGGCCTAGATACAATTTATGGAAGCCAATTAGGTTCATGAAACAATCTCTAAGGCCATACAACTTAGTTAAATACTAGATTGCTCTATAACCCCCATTATGGTCCATAAATGCACCTAATGAAGCAACACCCCTCAAACAATTTCTATGCCTCATTCTTTCCTTTCAAATATGATTATTGACTCCTTTTAAGCCTCTTAGAGTCATCACACAATTAAAACAAAGAGCCTAACATCATGTTGCTTCTTTAGGTCATAATATGGAATCTAAGGCACCAAATCACTTTCTATGAGTTCTAAATTTTTTCCAAGGCCTCTTCTCATTTTCATTCATCAAATATGACTCAAGAATGGCCTTAAAAAATTTAAAACTCTCCCTAGCTAGGAGAACCCATCTAGGCCGAGGCTATGAAGCATATTAGATTCCATAGAGCTTTCTTTATTTTCTCAAGGGAAGAAGCATATGGGGAGCCTCTTAGGGATCTTGGGAGCTCATTTAAAATCTTATTAGGCCTAGGAATCATCATACAAAATCAGATTTTATAAGATGCAATTGAAACCCTAGAACTTGCATCTTGAAATCTAATGGTTTTTGTTGATTCCCTTTGTATATTATTAATCTCCACATCCTTTTTCCTTAGATTGATGCTTGGCTCTGCCTAAAAATCATCTCCTCTTAGGGTTTTCTCAAGTGGGGTGAAATGGTGAAGAAGGGAACCAAATATGACAACCATAGGAAGAGAAATTACCTTGTTTTCTTGCTTTTTCTTACTTGAATCTTGTGTTCTTTGAGCTCCTCTCTTCAAATCCGAATTTTCCCCTCAATTTCTCCCTTAAAACAGATTTATAAACTTCATGATAATCATATGAAACAAAGGAGAATGGAGGAGAAGAGGTTTGGAAAAGAAAGAGCATGAAAAACTACTAATTTCCATACCTTAAGCCTTTGATTTCTCTTCCTCTTTGCCTTCCTCTTGTGTGCCGCTCTCCCTAAGGTTTTCCTCTGGTTTTGGGCAGAACTTAGTCATGGAACATGAAGGGAGAAGAAGGGTGCATCATATATATAGGTGGGAGGAAGTTACACTTTTCAAAAATTTCAATTTTGCCCTTCGTTCTTGGCATTTTCGTTTCTCCTTTGTTTTAACTCTTTTTTGAGAACCATCTTTTTCATTATGAAATTTAGGTTCCCAATTTAGTAAAGTGACTTTGGAATCACTTAAATTAGAGTTAAAATCTTCCCGAATGAATCAGTCAAAGTTTAGGTCAACTGACGTTAGAAAACGTTCACCGGAGGGGTTTTAACTGTTCCAAGGGTTTCCATGCTTTTCAGGGCCTCTGAGAACCCCGAAGAACTCAAAACTTTCATTTAAAAAGCCTCCTATGTGAATTTCAAAAATTGCTCAAAATTACGAAAATACCATTATGTTTCGTAGGCTTTTCGTAAGAAATTGTTTCTTCATTCTAGCTCTATTTTTCTTTCCATTTAAGACTGGAATTCTCATTTTTAGGAGTCTAGAATACTTCCCAAATTTTTTGAGACCTTACTACATCATCTTGGAGGACTTCCTTTTGTATCTGGTAAATTTCGTTCGTTTACAGAAAAACCGTATGTTGCGTTTCTCACATTTTCTTTGGTTTTCGGAGAACCAAATATTACATTATATCTCCATTTCTAATTGTCTAGATTATTGTTTTAATTTTATTGAGCCTCTAATCATTCAATTCAAGGGACTTCTTTTAGTAATCCTCTTATTTTATAGCTTTTAAAATGATGGATGTTACAACTATGCTATAGAAACTTTTTATGATATGTAATACATGTGGAAAGGTGATTTTGAGTTGTATGACAATTATGACATGTTGAACCAACCATACTTGATGTATTTGTGAATTGAAACTTGCCCAAAAGAAAATAAAATAAAATTTTAGAACTCATTTGGTATCAATTAGAACCAAAATTTGGTCCATTTGAGCCATAAAATGTCCCTTCACCCTTGATATCTCAAATGAGTGAGTCTTAGGCTAAAATTTTACAAGTAATTAGAGGACATTAAGAGCTTTACACAAAGCCAAAGATCATAATTCTTGGAGCTATATAAAATATTTTATGAATTTTTAAAATTGGCTTAATTATGTAAAATTCTGTATATACTGTTCATATGGTCTATCTTGGATTTCTGGGCTTTTGAAAGGCCAAATGGACTCATTGTAACACCCCGAAATTAATTAAGGTGTTAATTATAGATTAAGATTAATTAAGGATAATTAATAGAGCATAATTGGGCAAGTTAGTGAATAGGTATTCTAGAGAGATAAATTGTTAATATGGGTTGAGAATTTATTTAGGATGGAGATTTACATCTAGGCCCAAATTAATTAAATCATGATGAGAGGCTAATGGAGGCCCAATGAATTGGAGGTAAACCCAAACTAATTTAATGAGATAGAGGCCTAAGATTTATCTTGTATAGGCTCAATTAAGTGGCCCAATTACCCTTGTGCAGACCCAAGCCCTTGAGCCCTTCAAATTAGGCCCAAAACCTATTAAACTTCAGCAACCCAATAAGTGAAAACTGGCCCAACAGAATCATGCAGCCCAACACTTAAAAACTGGCCCAATAAGCAAAATCTGAAACCCAATTGGGTTTGGACTTGGAGCAACCCATGACCCAGCCTTTTGACCCAACTTAAACCCATCTAAACCCTAATTGCTTCAGCCACACTTTCATTTTTCTGAAACTCAAGAGGCAAATTCGGAGGTTGAGAAGGAGGCTAGGGTTTGGGGCAAAGATTCTGCATTTCCACACACTTAGAGCAAGATTTGGCCAAGGTAATAGTTATAAACTTAACCCCCTCATCTTTCTCTTTAATTTGGTCCGATTAGTTTTTCATTTGGAGAGATTTCATTATACCCAAAATTTGAAAAGTGAGTGTTTGGAGGTTTTCTTGGTGAAATTCGTAGGTTGAGGTTGGGGTTAGTATTAGGAGACTTTAAACCCCCCATTTTGATGCTTTCTTTTATAGTTTGAGACCCCCATAGCTTATTTGTATTATGGGCATTAATTTTGTACGAATTTGCTTAGGATTTTGGGTGACACATTGAAAATTCTGGTGGGAGATACTTGAATCCGAATTTGGGATTTGTGGTGGCTGTTGCAATTGTCTGCAAGTGAGGTAACCGGGGTTTACATTAATTCCATGCATGTATCTACTTTAATTTCATATTTGCTATATATGAATGATTTGAAATGTTGAATGAATTGGTTGGCTATCTGTTGTATCATGATTGGACCTTGTGAGTCCATGGTGGAGCTGTGGTGCGGCTGCCACCCGTGCATGTGCCGCGATCGGGCACCGGGTTATGATCAAACCCCAGATGCACTGAGCCCTGGTGTGCTCAATGAGGAGTAGGTGCCATGGACGGGCCTCTCCCGGTGTTAATGGCCTTTAACATGTTAAATATATGATTGCTAGTATGGGATAGTAATCATGATAGCCTAATTGTTTCATTTGCTGAAATGACTGATATGATTCTGATATGGATTTTGATTTATACATATATGTTGATTAAACTGGATTATATGATAGAATTGCTTTGGTTACTGAGATTCATATCTCACCCCGTGTTGTGGGATTAATATTTCAGGTGAAAGTTCCTCGGGTAAGGATAAGGGTAAGCAAGTAGATGAGAATCCATGAGTTCCCACCTATGGGGAGATGGCTACACTTGGGCTGACTTAGCTAGTATAGATGCTAATTTTGTATTCCTTAATGTATAGCATCATCATGTATCTGTATTGCCAAGTGTAGGCTGGAACATTTGATTTATTGAGGATGTATGAACTGAGGGGTTAGACCTCATCTTAATTTGGTAGTTGTTGTATGGACTCATGATTTCTGTTGTAATTGGTGCTGACATCTAATATTGCTTATCAATGGAAATGTAACCCTTGAGACATTGATATGAGCCCCTAATATATGGAACCCCCATTTATTTTGTATTAAAGGATAGCTGCTGGTAGTTCATGTATATTTTGTTGTTGATACTTTATGAACTTGCTGATGGAAGGTAATTAGAGGAAAGAAACGGGCATATAGGTTTTAAGTTGGTAATGGAAGTATAACTAAGTAAATAAGGTAGATAAATGCCATTAGAGCCATATAAAATGAGGGGAAGTGACCTTAGAGTGTCCCTAAGAAGAGGAATGGAGTGTAGGGGGCGAAATAGAGGGAAAATAGCTACAGGAGGGAGTCACGCCGCGGCCTAGGGAGTGACAGTGGCGAGGGACACCGCGGCTTGAGAAATCTCGCCGCGGCGCGGAGTGAAAATAATCGCCCAGGAGGTGACAGAACATAACCTCGCCGTGGCGCAAGAAGTCTCGCCGCGGCGCGAGTCGAGGAAATTAATTAGGGAGGTTACAGTAGCAAAACTCGCCGCGGCGCCACATAGGTTGGCCGCGGCGCAGGTCCAACTCGCCGCGGCGATCTCCGCGGCGAAAGTCAAGAAAATTCCAGAGAGTAACTGGGCCGCGGCGCGAGAGTTCTAGGCCGCGGCGCAAGTTTAAAAATGTGGTTTTTGAGCTCCAGAACCTAACTTAGCCGCGGCGCAGGTCCCCAAACTCCTATATTCGACCTAGAAACCCTAATTTCAGTAAGGCTAATGTTAGGGAATGGTATGAGTACATTGGTGGGATGTTTTTGTGGGTTGAAATTGATCAATGGATGAATCATAAACCTTTAATGATGGTATAAACCTTTCTTATGCATGATCCCGTTATGGTTGTTAGTTGATGATCCTAGTAGTATCAAGGTTTAAATTTCCCCTATATTTTCATAATGTAATTAATTGCGATGACTCCAAACCTTGATCATTATCTATTAATTGTGTATTTAGCTATAATCACTGATATTAGAATCTAGGGTCGTCACACTCATTTTAATCTGAAATTTTTATAGTGGATAGTTTCATCATAACCTTTCTAAAGATACCTAATTTGTATTAATCGAAGTTGTGTAACTCGAGTTATAAATTTTTAAACTTTAGTCCCTTATATGTGTCAAATGGCTCAAAATATGCATATGACCAAATATATGGAATTGTTATATCTCTATGAGCTATCATGAGTATAACATACTTGTTTATCATGAATTTGAAGAATGAAATGATGAAAATCCTTATTTATGCATAGTTATTTATGACTTTTAATAACAAGTAATTCCATTACTAAAGGGGTGAATACTGTAATTTGCTATCAATGATAGATGTGATATGGAATCTATACATATTATATGATGGTATAACAGGTGGCATGATATTATAAGAAGAAAAGGAGATTTTTATATCAACTTTAAAAATACCGATTATGTCATTTTGCTTAATTTCTTCCATTTGGGCTCATTTTGTATCCTTTTCGAAAATCATTTCTTTCATATTAAAATTTAGGCTTTCTACTTTATTAAAAATATTTTCTTTGAAATTTTGGGGATTTAAAACAACTTGGAATAGTCCAATCAAAGTTACAATTAACTAGACCCCTAAATTATATACCATTAGAGATTTAACTATCTTGATGGTCCTTATGATTTTTAGGACATCTAAAAATCCTAGTGATTTTAATTTTGGCATTTAAAACTATTTTCCTTAAGTTTTTAAATTTTTTTTTGAAATTATAATTTTGCCACTGGCATATTAATTTACTCTGTTTAGCCTCTTCAGCTCCATTTTCGCTTTTTTTGCTCTTTCCTTTCATCTTATCTAAAATTCTAGTCCCTTATTATCATAGTTATCAACCTATCTTTTGATGTTTAAAGGTTTAGAAAACACTAAGTGTGACATTTCTTCCCCTAAATAAAATTTCATCCTTGAAATTTTAGGGATATAGTCATTACCCTGCATTGCTCATACTTATTCTAATTGGTCCTTCCTTTTTATTTACCTATCTTTACTTACTTTTCTTAAGGTCTAATTCTTTCTAGATATATTTAATGAAAGAATTTTTATCACTAACAATTTCTAATCTTATCATAAGTTATTATCTTTCTCTGGTATTATCTCTATAGAACATATAATTGCTCACTCTATACTTTTCTTAGTTTTCATTACATGAGGGACTATTTCTAGCACTAGAACCTTTTATCCTCATACATTCAAAATTGGGAGAGTTTACCATTATGTATCTATTTGGTCCAAGACCAATTCATATGGGATTGAGCTCTTTTATCTAATAGACTTGCTTGCATATGAGATTGCAAACATCTTACTAATATAGAATCTCTCATACCTTATTCTAATGGCTTTCTACGTTATCTTTTCATCTTTCTCTACTTATTCTAATCCATTAGAGGTTCCTTCTATCTAATTTAATTTGCCTCAACATTTAGTCCACTGCTTGTTCTTACATTTTTTCTTACTAGCTCATCCCACAAGTTCATTTTTCCTCCTAATTTAGGCTTGTATACTACTTATCTACCAAGATTACAACTTCTCTGATGAACTTTTATTCTCAAATATCACAGTTCCTTTATCTACTAATGTACGTGTTTTCATTAGACCTTCTAGGTCTAAAGCTTTCTTTTACTCTTTTTCTCTATTTGAGGGTATTCATTATTCTAATTCTTGACTTCATTACTAACTATTATGATTCTTAACTCTTCTATACTAGCATTGAAAAGTGATTACCACTAACTAACACTATATTTAAGTGGGATATTATTCACTCATGGCCTCGATTACTAGAGGCATAAGCTACCACTTACCCTATGATATAGAACTACATTTGACTCCTTTCTAAATACACTACCCTAATGTATAGGGATTTAGCAATTCTAAATCATCTTGGGATTGAAGATAGTTCTTAAGATAGTCCTTAGCTGATGGCTTATCTTTACGAATCAATCTTTTTATCAAGTTTGGTATGGTATGATATAAACATGTATCATCAAACTTCATTGTAAGATCTTCAAGTTTGCATTGTAGTTTAACCCCATAATGTATAGGGATTTTCTCTTTCCCTCGGCTAGGTCCGATAACTATTGGGGTAGTGGTTCATTTAACTTTAACTCAAGAAAGCTACTCTTTTACTTTCCTTATCCCACATACTATACTCATATATTGAAGAAATCTAGTCAGTAGTTTGCCTATCTGAGTAAGGCCTTAATAATTCTATTGTAATAGTATACTCATGAGATCTCTGGTCTCTAAGACTAAACTGATATATAACTATACTAGTCTTTGAGACTAATTTTATTTGTAAAAATTATCCTAGGTCATTGTCTCCCAAGAGAGCTACTGTAAATGTAATGTCACAACTACACTTTGCATACGCTATAACTTACTATATGGAAGGATCTTGTACTACTAACAAAAGACCCTGTTGACAAGGTCTTAAGTATTACAAGGAAAAATCTAAGATCCTATCGACAAGGTCTTTAATTCCATAATGTAGAGTCTAAAATCTTGTTAACAAGATCTTAGACCTAGGAGGATAATCATCATACCCAGACAACCTTCATCATTTTCACAAGAAAACCATAAGTTGATAATGTTAACATGCTAGCACTACTTCCATGATTATGCTAATCAATTTTATGCAAATGCAAATATAAGAGTTTACTTGTACAGGGAGTTCGGTAGCCCTAATAAACATCACAATTAACTTACGGTAAATTTCTCATGTGTAATATTTATACATAGCCAACAAGGAGGTAGTAAACAACATTAAGTATTCGCTACAGTCAAACTTTCAGCATTTAACATTATTCGTGGAAGTTACAACAACTATAGCTACTACAGTCTGCAGATTGGTTCAGTTATCCTCTATAGAGTGGGCTCTGTTTGTAGTATGGGTATTGCCTGAAAAATAGTTAGCTTTATAGTGAGATAAAATCCTAGTAGATAACAATGGGTTCATAGTTTACACATACAGAGAACACTGAATAAGAATACTTCAGTGCACCATTCAGTACAGGAGCATGCAAATCCCAAGATAGCAGTGTACATTCATTCGTTAGGCTATTATACTTCAGTTATTGGCCAATATCAGTGATCTAATACTCAAGAGAGTCACATTAGTGGGTATATGCAGCCATGCATAGCATAAAAAATTTAGAAAATCATTCAGCGCAATTATGTATGTAAACAGACAGAACACCATGTTATCTACCTGTTTTGTCACCGTCATTTTATCGCATTATTCCTCAGTTTTTGTTGTCCCAATTGCCTTCCTAAATTCCAATTATGCATTGCCTTAATTAAAGACGAGTCATTATTAATATTTACATTGAAATTAAAGTACTAATCACCCATACGAAATTCCTAAACCCCTTTCGTTAGTTGACGATTGGAATTCCTAACTATAAACAATCACATCTTTGTTTTTTTTTCCTTCTCATTAATTAGTTACTATCTAAGTTATTCATGTATGGTCCAATGATTTGAAGTTAAGTACTTAGCCCTTATTTTCAAGGTGGATTCTCTAATTTACCATACAAATTCACACTACAGCAGCGAAAAACGAAAACTACCATAGTCTCAATTTAACTACATTTTCGGACCTGTTTTTGTGAAATTTCTTTCCTCCACTAAATGACCTCCAAAAATCATAAAAATTGGCAGAGTGACCCCTTATTATGTTAATTATAAGCCACAGAAACAGTTTTCAAGAATTCCCAAGGATAACCCCTGAACTCCTACTGTTTTGGTCACTACCTCAGTTGAGCTCGCTGTACACTGCCCTTACTGTTTCTGGTTTTGTTATCCTACCAAATGAGCCCAGAAAATTCTAAGACTTTTCAGAACTAAATTTATACGTCTTATCTACCTCCCTACAAAATTTCATGCACTAATTCCTTCATTTACCCATTTAACAAAATTCTTTATGAAATCAGCCCCAAGCTGCTCCGTCCAGAAGCTAAATTGAATTAGTGGGTTGTTTCTTTGATCTACCTTGTTCCAAAAATTCTGTAATTTTCCAGATTTCAAGTATAAGGAATGGATAACATGTAGTACAAATTTTGGCTTCAAAATCCTTTTCTAACTAATTCTACAAAGGCAAAATATCCCAGTCTAGAACAAGGAAGCAACTTAGAACTTACCTTTTATGGAGTCCTTGTACTTTGGTTTATCTTCTCCTCTCTCCTCTTCTATGGCTGTCCGAGTTTTCTTCCTTCTTACCACTACTTCCCTCAGCCAAAAATGAATTAAGGTGAATGGTAACTAATGCAACGGACAGCTCTTGCTTTTTCACCGCTCTTAGATGGCATGAAGGCAAATTAAAATTCCTTGACTTGGTGCAATTGCTAGGAGGGAGCAGATATGTGTCTTTTTCTTGTTTAAATTACATATTAAAGGTAATATTTAACTCTTGTTATCAAACCTAATACGAGCACTAACCATTTCCAATTGAATATGTACATACGTAAGTGGGTGGTGCAAGCATGAGGTGTCCTCATTCTAAATTACTTCAGCTATTCATTTACATGGTGGGGCAAGCATGAGGTGTCCTCATTCTAAATTACCTAAGGTATTCATTTACATGCAACCTTCATTCCTAGCTCCTCCACGGCTGAATGCACTACCTAAGGTAATCAAATGTCATCTACCACATATACTCACACGCCTTACACATGGAAGCACGAGGTGGCATTGGTATTAAATTCCCATATCCAAGAGAGAAGGAGCCGTGGTCAATTATCATATATATATCACTTCCATCTAATATACAAATTGTGTATGGTGCCTAATCCCCACGGCAATGCAGATTGTGAGCAAGATTGGAGTATAATTTATGGACACACACATATATATAGTGTAAGCATGAGGTGTAGGGGTTTTTATTCTTAATTATTCTCCTCCACTTACTTCTCCACCAAGTAGGATAGGTGTCTCCATTTTAGATCATATAAGCTATTCCTTTACATGCAATTTCCATACTAATTCTCACAGCCAAAGATAACACCAAATGCCACACATATATATATATATATGCTACAGTGTAAACATAATGGTTGGGTGCATGGGGTTTATTTATTTAGGAATTTCATGGGTTCTCCCTGGTTGCTTGCTAGGTGTCTCTACTTTAGGTTATATAACCAATAAGTCCTTGCAATCTATGCCAATTTCCATAACTAAACATAATCCCAAGTAACCAAGTGAGTGCTTATACACTTATGTGGTGATGGTGTCAAATGGGTGTACTTAAAATAATTAAAATCCCTTCCTTCCGTTCCCCATTTTGTGCTAAATAATGTGGTAGCCTATTGGTGGTTCTTTCCCATCTAATGCCATATATAAAACTATAACTTTTCTATGGCTAATAAGATGTGCCCATTTACTAAGTACTACATATATACATGGTATGAGTGTGAGGTGCAAGTGTTCTATTCACCTTGATCCTCCTCCTTCCATGCTATTTGACTGAGTTAGCTCTTTAATTAACGTGGGTTACATTAATAGTTATGAAAAATTCAGAATGTGACACGTAACTATATAGGCTCTTTGTACTTTGTGGGATCTACTGTGACTCCTAAGTCTACTATGACCTCTCAAAGCCCTACTAGGGTCTACTGCGACCTCCATATTCTGTGCTAGGATTTATTACAATCTATCTCTGGGATATATCAAGGGCAAAGATCATGGTCTCTATAAATAAACTCATACTCCCTAAATCTAACAACTATCACTCATAATTTCTAAAGCTAAACTCATATGCCTACCATGCTCTTCTCAATGTTTTTTATGTAAAGTAGGTCTTGTATAACTTTTTAATCTCTTCAACATCCCATAGTAATGATACTCAAGAGCATTTTGGTATTTACTCACTGCTCCTTATGGATCATTAGTTTCCCATTTCCAGTTTCATCATGTAACACCATAATATATTAGTCTCAGTTATCTTTCACTTAGCTTGATTCCATGTAATTCCAAAGAAAAGAGGTAAAATTGTGGCATTTTATTGTGTTATGTCGGGGTTTAAACGTTTATACTTCACCTTGTAGACCCTTGTGGACCTATCCATATCATCCTTTACTCATGTTCTATCCATACAACTCATACATATTATAAAACAATCCACAAACTATGGATTTGAAGCCAACAAACCAAAAAATAGCAAGTTACTCACGGGTCTAGAATTCAAGTTTTTGACCCCAATTTTGGAAAGTTATAATTAATTATAGAAAAATGAAAATTAAGAAAATGATAGCTTTTTTCAAAGCTATAGATGTTAAGGTTATACTAAAAATAATTTCAAGCCATAATAACATCATTTAGACCATGTTTGACAATAGAAAAGTTCGAAATGTCAGACTGCCCAGCATTTCTAATACAATTTACTGATATAAATTTCAAAAATCCATAACTAAATCAATAAAACTCCAATTTAGGCCAACTATATCAATTTGGAAAGCTAAAAATGTTAGCTAGAGAAGAAAAATAAGTTCAGCCTAAAACAAAAGCAATTGGGCCCAAAAACCTATAGAATAGTAATGGAGGTCAAGCTGTGCCCCTGATACTAATCTAAAAATTCAAAAATTTGTTTCTCCCTCTCTATAATTCCAAATAAGGTGCTATTAAATGATATAGAAAGCGTATCATGTCAAGTTTATGTCTATAAAATTTTATAACCATTGAACCTCATTTGCCTTATAAATGATAGAGGCAAATGATCTTACCATTTGCACAGTAACAATACTAATTCTGTCAAAATTTGCCAACTTCAAAAATTCACTAAAAATTCCCTAAAGCTCCAAATAATATGAATTTTAGCTTTTCAAAAATATTTAGGTGAAACCTATATGCATGCCAAATTTTAGGTCAAGAGGAGCTCGTTTGCTCAAATCTTGACATAACTCACGAATATAGCAAATTTGGCACCATATATAGGTCAAAATTGGTCTAAATGGCTTCTTAATCACTCTACCAGCTCATGGGCAAGTTTTAAAGAATAAACATAGCATGTACAAACTTCTTAAGTGGTCTAAAATCTCATACCACTTAAACTCACTATGCCACATGCAAGAATATACAACCAAGAATGGTCCTCCAAGCACCTAAAACATACATTCTCATTGATTTGGCTCTAATATGGGTATATACATTACATATACATACTTTTACATTTGCTCATGCATCTACATCTCAAAAATAATATTTACATATAAACTTTGACATCTTTTTACATAAAAAATCATACAAAACTATACAATTGTCAAGAGATAGTCCTTCAAGCACTTTGGCTTTCATCCTTAGCCTCTTAAACACCACCTAGGCATGGTGAGATGGGAAAAGGAAGAGGGTGAGATTCAAAGAATCTCAATAGCTCATACACTCATTTAAGGAAGCAATCAAGGCATATAAACATGTCAAAGTATACAAGTAGACATTCAACACTATTAAGAATCATTCAACATATAATTCATATGCCATGAAAATCATATCAAAGCCAAGGATAAGCTCTAGGGACTTTTGGTCTAGCCTTACCCCATTTTTAGGACTTTTAGATTTTTCTCACCCTTGGTTTAGGGACTTTTAACTTACTCTCACTTGTCCATGAGACTTTTAGCCTTGTCTCACCTATACCTAGAGACTTTTGGCTCCACCTCACCCATGTCAAAGGACTTTTGGCACCACCTCACCCTTAAGAGCAATTTTCCACAACCAAAACACAATTCATGAAATATATTGGTACCAATGCCACAAGGCAACATCAAATGACATGTCTTATAATACAAATGCACATACAAGTATATAATGACCATCATACGTCCAAGAATACAAATAAGAAGGAGTGAAAAGCTACCTTGACAATTAAGCATAAGCTTCCCTCTTGATTATTCTCTTCCTTTTTTGGTCTTACACTCACAACTAGATGGAGCTTGAGTTCTTTAGCCTAGACATAACAAATAGCATTTAATTACTCTCTTGGAACAAGCCAAAGCATTAAATACACACTTAAGAAGCGTACTTGATCTATTGGTTCCATAATAGCTCCATTAATGGCGTAATGAAGCAACTACCATAACTCAATCTCTTAGCTTCATTTTCTTCACATATCTAGACCTCTTAGTTCCATTTAGACTCCTTGAAGTCATCACAAACTCATTCCTAAGGAGTCTAGATACAAGTTGCTTCTTAAGGCTACATTATGGAACCTATTGGCCCAACTCTCAATCTATAGCTTCTAGATTTTTTCTTGAAAGGAGAGACACTTGGAAGGCTTTCTAGGGGTTCTAGGAACTCAAACAAATACTCGCATATGCTAGGAAATTCATGAATCAAAATAGAATTTACAAAGTGTTCAAGAATCCCTAGTTGTTCTTGACGGTTATGTCGCCCAACCTCCAAAATAAAACTAGATTGAATTAAAATTTATAGTTAGTGACACAACCTAGGTCATCTCCTTTAGAAATAAAATTCAATGCTTAATTAGGTTTTCTAAGTGTAAAATGATTCTAGAACTACCTAATTAAAGGGGGTTTTAGTTTAATTAAACTAACTAGAATTTAAATCAAATCAAAATTCCTAGCTACTTCTACCTAAATGCATGAACTAATAAATGAATGATGGACTTGTAACTAGCCTTGGATTCGTCCCTTAGTATCTACTATTCTTATCCTAATTCAATTATAATTAATTCTAGTCTAAAAGTCTCTAATTGTATTCATGGCAAATGATCTTGAATTATCATTCAAGATTTAAGAGATTAACAAATTAATATTGAATTGAAACCTCAATCCCATTCCAAATCATTAATTCTTACCTTTAGGATCAATGAACACTTAAAATTGAGTGATTAATTGATCAATTAGCCTTTAAATTAACACCCTAGGATGTTCAATTAACTAACCAAACTCCAAAGAATCCTCAAATCAAACAATTAAACACACAATCTCGCTCATGCATTTCATCAAACACCTTGATTGCATATATGGAAAATTAGAGAATAATGAAAATCCAACACTTATTTTTTTACAATTCACTCTATGAATGTCATAGAAAAAGTGGTTCATAAAATAGATATAAAGACTAAGCATGCGGAGAAGAGTGTAATGTTACCCGCTCTATTAAGGTAGTTCATTCCTTATCCCTAAACCCGAAAAGATGGACTTGCTTGCAGGGATAGAACTCTCCCGGTGATACAATCTATAGCATTTATCTCATTGCTATTTATATTTTTACTCTTTGCTGTGACGTAGCCCTGCGGGGAAGCCCTTTTCTGTTTTTGGGGCTGGGGCATCGCAATGTGATTTGACCAAATATTGCATGGTCAGTTTATTGGGCAAGCTTTAAAGGACATGTAAGCAGTCATGTTTCTTCCATAATGAAAGGGCAAGTATCCCCTCATCCGCTATAGCATTTCAAATAAATGCTTATTGAGTTCAAATTAAGATAGTGAGAAACTGAACAAAAAGGCAAAAATTCTCTTCCTTGCCTTTTCCATGATGTCAGAAGCCACACTTCTTGTGATGTTTGATCATTTTCTGCTTGCATCTATTTGGAATTTGGAAGGGCTATTGAGAGTTCAAATTGGAGCATTATCCAGTGGGGAATCTTCTGATATTTGAAATTAGCATGAGTTGAATCAAAATGAACATAAGAAGAAATCAAATAATCATTCAAATTCTCTCCTAATCAATGTCTAACTAGCCATCAATCATAAACTACATCAATTTCAATTATTTACAAGCTTAACCAAGTAAATAAAATAACAAAAATTGATGTAGAAAGAGAAAATAAAAATAGAAAGCTTAGCTAAAATCCTTTGCTACTCTCTTTGAATTCAAGCTTCAACCAAGGACCTCCTCCTAGCTAATCATAAGATAGAGATTTAATGCTTCATTAGAGGTGGAATAATGGAGGAAATAGGGTGAGGAATGGCCACGACATGGAGGTGTTGAATGTGGAAAAATGACGATGGAATGATGTGTTAATTCGATTAGTGAATGCCTGAATGTGTTTTTGATCTAGTCCCCTCTTCTTACGTGTTCATCATGTGCTTCATTTATTTTTGTCCATGTGCTCATCCTTTGCCTCACTTATTCATTCCTCACGTCAGCCTCTTTCACGTGTTCCTTCATGTATGTATAAGTGTGGGCATGCATACTTCATTCACGTGCTGCTTCTTCCTTAATTCTCAGCCAAAGCTTTCCTTTTAATGAATCATGTGGCTTACATGTTTACTTCTTCTCCTTAACAAAAACAAAACCATTGAAGTCTCTATCTAGCCCGCAGCAATCCACGTCAATTTCTCACATGTTCTTCTTGCATGCAATTCCACATGCTCTTTCATTTAATCCCTTACATGCTTCTGGATATGTATCTCTTAATGCATCATGTACTGCCACGTAGCTGCTTCTACCTTTTTCAAGAGCTTTAGTTGTGCTCTTTTATTTTACTATTCACTTGTTCTGGCCATTGCTTTCTTTCAGTAAGAGTCTTTATTTCTCTTCTCTAGCTCACAGTGTTGTTCTTCCATAAAAAATCCTTACATTATTCTCCTATCTCCCCTCTTCGTGTTTTGCTCTCTAAAACAGAGGCTGCTTCTTTCACAGAGTCCTTAGCCCATAGCTTCTTCTTTTCAGCTCATTCTAACCCTTCATGATTATCTTCCATGCATTTAAGTACTATTTAGGACCCTTCAACCCATGACTACATGTTTCTTCCAGCCTAGTGCATGTGTTCTGCTTAAGCTCAAGTCCTTTCTCCCATTTCTCATAAGCTTCTTCAGCTAATGGGTGTAACTTTAGAGCTGAACCTATGGCTTCATATGTTCTACTACTGGTGTGTTCTTCTCTACATGGAGCTACTTCAACGTGTTTGTTTCATGTGTTCTCTTTCTCCACGTCAACCTATAGCTTCTCTTTTCTCCACACTCTATCCATCCCTTCCTTCCACATAGTTTTCTATTCTATGTCACTTCCCACATTCTTCACGTGCTTATCCTACAAGTGGGTAGCTGCTGGACCATGCATGTGTGTGTGAGTGTATGAAAGAACTGGCTGGAATGTGGAATACATAGCTGAACCTCATGCCTTGAGTGTTACATGGAGTGTGTAAATGAATGGCTGGACAAGTGCATAGATGAATGAGAAACCATATGAGTTTGAACTAGAAAATGGAGAGCTCATGGTATTGTGTGATTAATGGGCTGAACTTGTGACTAATATGTGAGTGCATTCCATGTTTGATTGGTTAAATGACATAGGACCTGTAACATCTGATTCTCTGAAAACTAGAGAAAACGTAAGAAATGTAACGTACGATTTCTCCATAAATGAATGAAATTCACTGGATACAAAAGGAAGTCCTCTAAAATGAGTTAAGGTCTCAAAAAATTTGGGAAGCATTCTAAACTCCTAAAAATGAGAATCCCAAGCTCAGATAGAAAGAAAAATGGAGCTAAAATGAAGAAACAATTTCTTACGAAAAACTTACGAAATGTAATGGCATTTTCGTAATTTTGAGCAAATTTTGGAATTCACACAGTAGGGTTTTTTAAATGAAAGTTTTAAGTTTTTTGGGGTTCTCAGAGGCCCTAAAAACTATGGAAAGCCCCGAGAAAGTTAAATCTCTTTCCAGTGGATGTTTTTCAATGTCGATGTACCTGAACTTTGACGGATTCGTTCGGGAAGGTTTTAGCTCTGATTTGAGTAATTCTAAAGGCATTTTACTAAATTAAGAATCTAAATTTCATAATAGAAAAGGCGATTCTAAAAAAGGAGCTAAAACGAAGGAGAAACAAAAATGCCCAGAACAAAGGGCAAAATGGAAATTTTTGAAAAGTGTACTTCCTCCCACCTATATATATGATGTGCCCTTCTTCTCCCTTCATTATGCATGACCATGTTCTATCCAAAACTAGGAGAAAACCCTAGGGGATGAGGCGCACAATAGGAGGAAGAAAAGAAGGAGAAATTCAAGGTAGAAAGGTATGGATTTTCATGCTCTTTCTCTTCCAAACCTCTTCTCCTTCATTCTCCTTTATTTTCTATGATTATAATAAAGTATATGGATCTATTTTAAAGGAGAAATTGAGGGGAAAATTCGGATTTGAAGAGAGGAGCTCAAAGAACACAAGATTCAAGTGAGAAAAAGCAAGAAAACAAGGTAATTTCTTTTCCTATGGTTGTCATCTTTGGTTCCCTCCTCCTCCATTTACCCTAACATGAGAAAACCCTAGGAGAACTTGATTTTTAGGTAGAACCAAGGGTGAATATAAGAAAAAAGGGTGTGGAGATTAAGAAAATGCAAAGGGAATCAACAAAAAATCGTTAGATTTCAAGATACAAGTTCTAGGGTTTTAATTGCACCTTGTAAAATTTGATTTTGTATAATGATTCCTAGGCCTAAATAAGAGTTTAAATGAATTCCTAAGATCCCTAAGAGGCTCCCCATATGCTTCTTCCCTTGTAAAAACAAAGCAAACTCCAAAGAGCTTTATTTCTTCCATAGCCTCGGCCAAGTAAGGATAGCATAGCTAGGGAGATTTTTAAATATTTCTAAGCCCATTCTTAAGTCATATATGATGAATGAATATGAGAGGAAGCCTTGGGAGAAATTTAGAAACCATAGAAAGTGAGTTAGTGCTTTATGCTCCATAATGAGACCTAAAGAAGTAACATGTAGTTAGGCTCTTGGTTTTGATTGGGTGATGACTCCAAGAGGCTTAAAAGGAGTCAAGAATCATATTTGAAAGGAAAGAATAGAGTCTAGAAATTATTTGAGGGGTGTTGCTTCATTAGGTGCATTTATGGACCATAATGAGGTTATAAGCCAACCTAGTGATTAAGCAAATTGCATGGCCTTAGAATTGACTCTATGAACCTAATTGACTTCCATAAATTGTGTCTAGGCCAAGAGAAAGCATCCCCACACTTTTGTGTGTATGGCCGAAAAAGGGAGCATTCTTTCAAAGGGAAAAGTGTGTGATTGTGTGCAAGGTAGTTCTCTCCATTTTCTCTCATGCATAGATGTGTGCTTAACTTGTCTTGAATGTATGTATGTGTGTTTCTAAGCCATGAAAAGTGTTTTAGCATGACTTTAATTCCATGGTACTATGATGTTACAATATGCTCTTATATGATGTTTTTTATGTGTGCTTGGGTTTGCTTGAGTGTGGTGAGGCCAAGAACCCTTAGGTATGGTGAAGATGAGCTAAGAACCCTTGAGATTGGGTGAGACAAAGCAAAGAGTCTCCCAAAAGCAAGATGGGCTCCCAAGAGTATGGTTGAGTCCAAGAATCTCTTAAAGAATAGGTGAGGCAAGTCCAATATCTATAAGAAATTAGGTGAGGCCAATCCACTTGCTTGACAAGCCTTTGTATGCTATGCATGACTTTCTCAAGTAATGAAAATGTCTCTTGAATGTTTACACATGTCAACATGACCATACATGCATTTACGAGACTTGTTTACCCATTATGTATGATTGAATGGGAGATGAGCTATTGAGATTTTTTGAATCTCATTCCCTCCTCTTTAATATTCTAATATGCTAGGTGGATCAAGTGGACAAGGTAATGGAAGCCAACTACCTTGAAGAAGAGAGCTTGATAACATAATGCATGGTTTTGGTTCTTTAAGGCCATATGTATGTCAAATGATGTAACCCACTATTGTGTATGGTCTATGACCTCTTGTGCATATGTAATTATGATAATATGTCATGTATGAATGAGAGAGTATGTCATGTAGCCATTAGAATGTGATTTGAGTATATGATGGCAAACTAGCTTCATGAATGGTTTTATGGAATTATGCATGTGTGGATGAAATGGCCAAAATGAGATGCATGAGATTTGGAACCATTTGTGCAGTTTATACAAGTCCCAATTATGCTCTTAGACTTGCCCAAAAGATGCCAACACTCAAGAAAAGCCATTTGGTCATTTTGGTACCCTATATGGAGTCAAATTTCACTATAATAGAATCCTATGTTACTTTTTACCCAAATGAGTTCTTCTTGATCTGATATTTGGCATGCAATTAAAGCTTGTTGAGAGCTTTTGGGGAAGCTAAAGAACATAATTTTTGGAGGTCTACAGAATATTTGATGAATTTCCAAAGTTGGTAAATTTTCTGATTTTGGACTACTGCCCTATTCATTTGGTCCGAAAATGAAATCTATCACACAAGGCTCAAATGATGTCCAATTGCCATGAAATTTTATATAGCGAAACTAGACATTCACAGTGATTTTTGACCCTAGAAGCACCTCATTTGGAGGTCTAGAGAGGGAGATATGAATTTTTAAAGATTCTATCAAGTATCAAGAGCTTCACCCGACCTCAGTTACTGTTCTATTGAATTTTGGGGCTTGGGAGTGCCTAAGCTGATTTGGAAATATTTTTTCCTCTAGCTAACATCCACAAATTTCCCAATTGGTATCATTTGCATAGATTGAATTTTTTTGGAATTAATTGGATATTTGTGAAATTTGCTGCAGAAATCTGTGACAGCACTAGTGAGTAGTTGACCTCTAGAACTTTTTAGATGTCAAACGTCCTCTGTGATGGATGTTATGATCTAGAAATATTTTTAGAATGAAGTAGACATCTATAGCTTTCTATAATGGCTAAGCATGCTTGATTTTGATTTTTATAGAATTAATTATGATTTTCCAAATTTGGACATGAATGAGCCAAATTCTAGCTGAAATTATGTATAAATATTCTAAGCTTTCCTTTGAGTTTCATGAGTTGTGGGCTACATTTTATGATGCAAATGAATTGTATTCATGTAATTAAATATGAAAATGTATATCATGAGCTCACACGGTCCATATGACATTGAATGAAATTTTTATACATGACGCAACACAAAAATATTCATTATTTTCGTGCTATTTTCTTGATCCCTCCATGAAATGCATAATGGGAAGCATAGATATGGCATGAAATGTGTTAGAAATTATGTTGTTATAGGACCCGTGGCTATATACTAAATGATGATGCATGATGATGTTGGTGGGAAGGTGTGAATGAAGCAAGTCAAAGAATGCTATGGGTGAGTGAGAGGATAGATGAGTGATTAAGTGTAAGTGTGTTCAAGTGAAGGGAAGGAAGAACTTAAGTTCATGAAGGTGGATGCATGCTACATAGAGCCTTATGAAAATGCCATGTGTGTGATTCCATGGAAACAACACATTCCTTCACTTCATTCTTCCAACCACTTGCATTTCTCCTTAAAATCAATCTCTCCATTTAAGTTTCATTTGCCCATTAAAATCTGCATAGAAGAATGGAAAATATTAAATAGAAGTATCCACAAAATTATTTAAAAGAATTTCATGCATTAAAACTCAATAATTTTGCAAATTAATTCATAAAGTGCACAAATGGCTGATGAAATCAAATTCCACCTAATTAAACTCCTAAAGCCATATTTGATCATTAAAATGCTTAAGTTAGGAGAATTAAAATATATAAAATCATGCTTATCAACTCTCTCTTAAAATTCCATGGTTTTTCTTCCACTTTTTTCACATTTCCCAAGCTCCCACACTCTAAATCAATGGTTTTTTGCTAGTTCTAGGTCAGAACTTCCTCCTTCTGTTAAGCTCTCTCCTTGGCCAAAGCACACACATAAAGGAAGCAAGAAGAGAAAAGCAAGAAAGGAGTGGAACTACCTTGAATCCAAGCTTCCTCTAAGAGCTTCTTCCTTTGCCTTAGCCTTCCTTCTTGAGACTCTAAATTTCTCCTTTGAACTAAGGTCAAAACAAACCCAATTCATCCATTAAACCGTGGAAAGAAAGAGCAAGGAGAGGAAAACAAAATATGCTAAGGCAATTCCACAAAAATCCTTAGTTTTTCTCACCTTTTTCCTTGCTTCTTTCTCCTCCTTGAATTCCCCTTTTTCTCTTTCTCTCTCTCAGGCAGAGCTTCTTCTATTTTATTCAGCTCAAAGTTGGTCAGATAAAAGGAGAGGCTTCTAGACTCTTTAAGAAGCAAAATTTCACTTTTCCATGCTTTTTCCGGAACGAGTCTTGTTATAGCAGGAAGCACCTCTTGCTATAGTGAGAACTTATCAGTTCTAGGTCCTAACTATTCTCACCACAGCTAGTGCTATTGTGAGGAATTTCCTAGATTTTGCATAAAACACAGACTTGCTATAGCAAACGAGCATCCTCGCTGTAGCAAACTGGCACCCTCGCTATAGCGAGGAGACTTAGAAAAATTGTGAAATCTTGGATGTTACATATCATACTTTCTTTCTTTCTTTATTTCTTTTTATTGGCTTACCTTACTTTACATTGCTTTACCTTCTTTGTCATACCATAATATAATAACACAATATTCATACTTTAATATGCATAAACATCAATTTTTCTTATATTTAGCACTTTTAGCAGTAGAAAATACCGACATTATAGGCTCATTTTCTTAAATCTTGCATAAATGCATCACTTTAAGATTTCAAACTCAAATTCCATCCTTAACATAGTTGCTCAATCAAAAATATTGCAAAAAGAAGCAAGGAATTCGAGTTCAAACCATGCATTAACAAACTAACACCATAATATCATTTTTCATGGTTCCATAATTCTGTCACAAATTTCAAAAATTCATATCTTGAGCTAGAAAGCTCCAAATCACACAAATAAGGACTTTTTGGAAATCTCATGACATAATCTACATGTTATAAAAATTATAGATTAAAAAAAATTTGTTTGGATCACAAAAATCTAATGGAATAGTACACTATCAGATTTTAGTGCATATATAGACCTGAAATTTTGAAAATGCATATCTTGAGCTACACAACTCTAAATTGGGTGATCTCGGTAGCTATGAAAAGCTTATAATTCCAAATATACACTTGTAAAATTTAACAAGCATTGGAGTTCATTTAGTCTCTCAAATACATAGAAAACCAGAACTGACTAAATGAACAGTGACAAGACAAATCTACATTTTTTAGCCAACTTTTAAAAATCATAAGAAATTTTACAAAGTTTTAAAAATTTTGTTCTTTAGCTTTATGAAAAAATATTAATAAGAGCTAAATGCCTGTTAAATTTCATGCCAAAATTCATTCATTTGGTTTAATTTTCATTTAAGGGTAGATTATAACTCAAATTGGTTCTAAGGTAACATCAAATGATCCAAAAAGACTTCTTACATAACTTGTACCCATTTGAGCATGTCCAAAACATAAAATACAGCATGCATGACCATTCCTTGAGGTCCCAAAAACCATACATCTCAAAATGACCTATCCACTTGGCATTATACACTCACTTCCCATGCCACATATATATCCAAACCACATAATCTTGCATTTCCACCATTGTAATTGACATTTACAACATAACCTCATACTTTTACATATGTTAGAGCTTTTACATTACAAAAGTATCAATTAAAAATTTTCATTGACAATCTAACACATGAAAACCGAAACCATTGTTAAAATCCACAATTCATGCATATTGGCTTCCATTCTTGGCCTCTTGAGATTTTCTAAACGTGATTAGACATAATATGGGGAGGAGTGAGATTCCAAGAATCCCAATAACTCAATCATCCTCCAAATATACTTATGTGGCATGTTATCATGTCAAAGAAATCAAGCATTTATCATATTCATCCAAACATCAAACATAATCATATTTATGAAATCAAATGAATCCATAGAAGTCAAAATCAAACTATAAGGACTTTTGGTCAAGCCTTATCCAATTATGTGGGACTTTTGGATTAGCCCACTCATTTTAAGAACTTTTGACGTAGCTTCACTCATTCCATAAGAATTTTGGCCTTGTCTCACCCTTACTTAGGGACTTTTGGCTCCACCTCACCTAATTCAAGGGACTTTTGGCACAATCTCATCCGTTAAGAGCTAATCACATTTCAAATGCATTTTATGAAACATAATGATACCATATCATCAAACCAATAGCAATGGGCATGTTTCATAGATCAAACATATATACAAGCAATCAATGACAATCAAATAACCAAGA
Organism: Erythrophleum fordii; assembly: GCA_032878935.1. Taxonomy (NCBI): domain Eukaryota; kingdom Viridiplantae; phylum Streptophyta; class Magnoliopsida; order Fabales; family Fabaceae; genus Erythrophleum; species Erythrophleum fordii. The sequence continues at coordinate 19,361,013 of JAVQMF010000054.1, read as the reverse complement.
TAAGTATACAAGAATGGATAAAGAGCTACATTTCTCAAGAAGCATGAAATTCCCTTTTTGGTTCATACTTCCTTGCCTCGACCTTCCTCATAAGCGCACTTAGGAGAAGCTTGATTTCCTTGGCTTTATACACATCAAATAAGACACAATGATATCAATGGAATCATCTCTAGCTTTACACAACCCTTATATAAGGTACTTCTAATTTTAGACTTCTACATGGCTCCATATTGTTGCATAATGAAGCAACTCATATAATTCATCATCTTGGCTTTAACTTCTCACTCAATCTAAGTCATATGACTCTATTTAAACTCATGGGAGTAATCACAAACTCAAATCAAGGAGCCTAACACTAAGTTGCTTCTTTATGCATAATGGAACCTTAAATTTTCAACTTTCAAACTGTGGTTCCTAAATTCAAACCAATAGTTTCTTTGGTGTTTGTAATTCATATCTAGACCATTTTTATCTTTAGAATCAAAGAAAACTCTCCCTAGGTGCTTTTAATGGAGCTTGGTCGAGACACCTACAAGTATGGCCACCAATGGTGTTTCATTCATTTCTCTTAGGAAATTGGCATCCATGAAGCTTCCTAGGCCTTTTATGAATTCAAATATGCTCTTACATAAGTCAAATCATCATCAAAAAGTTTCATAAATTCTTAGGTGCAATCAAAACTCTAATTTCCATAACTTGTTATCTATAGCTTCTTTTGTAGTTCTATTTGTTCTATATAATTCTCCATGCTTCAAAACTTCATTTCCTATCAAGTTTAGGCCAAAACCAAACTCCCTACATAATGCTCTAGTTCTAGTTGAAATGGAGAAGGCATGGGAGAATCAAGAAAAGGAAGATTTCCATGGAAGAGCTTACCTTGTTAAATGGTGTTTCTCAAGCTTCCAAAGTTTCCTCCAAAATTTTTCTTCCCTCTACTGAACTAGCCATAAAACACCTCCTTTCAAAAGTTTAAAACTATGAGAAGAGAAAGGAGAAAGAGGAGAAGGATATTAGTGAAAGGAAGAGCATGAAAAAGTAACAAAATCTTGTCCTTTTGGCTTTGTTTTCTTCCTCCTTTCTTCCTCTTCTTATGCACCTCCTCAAACAAGTCTAGATTTTATTTTGGAGTAGACTTAAGCTAATCTAAATGAAAGGAAAGGAAGGATATGGCTTATAAGAAGGTGGAGGACCATTTATAACAATTTAAAATTTTCAACTATGTCCCTTAACTTTGGTTTCTTCGTTTGAGCTCGTTTCAAATCCTTTTTAAGAATCGTCTCTTCTATCATAAAATTCAAGTCCTTTAATTCATAAAATGCCTTGGGTTTCAAATTAATTGGATTCATAACAACTCCAAATGATCTAATTAAAGTTTCAATTAGCTAATGACTTAAATCGTATACTAGAAGGGTTTTTAACCATTCTAATGGTTCCTATAGTTTCTAGAGCCTCTGAGAACCTTGAAAAACTCAATTTTCCCATTTAAAGTTCCCTCCTTTTAGTTCTTAAAAAGTTACCCAAAATTATTATTTTGCTATTACGTTATTTCTTTAATTCGTTTAACCGTTTTGGCTCCAATTTTAGGCTATCTTAAGGCTTTTGCCCACATTTTTAGATGTTCTAATTAACATTTTAATTTTAATTAGTCTCAATTTACTTTACTCCAGGGTCCTCATTCATTAATCAAACAATTTTGATTTTAATTTCTTGTAAGTCATACTAGCTTTTACCAGGGCCATGACCCCTTGTAAGTAATCCATTCTACTCTTTAAGAATTATTTTAAATTTTTAAATCATAGGATATTACATTCTTTACTTAGTGATGTCAACTACGCATACTTTTCACATGTATTCATTCTATATTTTTCTTTCTCTTTCTTATTTTACAATCTCTAACTATGCCTATATCTTACACCCAAGTGCCTTTAGCACCGACATACTTTATAACTCGTAAGGCATCTCACACATCAAGTGTGTCTAATTTCTCTAACAGGATAAGTATCCTATGCTAGTCCCTTTAACATTTCTTAAGAGACTCATACTAAGTTTACAAGATTCATACAGCTTAATTTCTAAAGCTCTAGTGCTCTAGGCACCTTTCATTTACATCACTCTATACCTAGGATTCCTTCTCATTATTCTTTCTTAAGGGTTTAGCTTTACTAGAATCCCTTAGCTTCTTTTTCTTTAACTTTATCCTTTGACTTAACTTACTTGGATACTCTTTGATTATTGGGATGCTCTTTATGGTTGATACTATTATTTGCTATGCACTTAAGTTACATTAATATTGAGTTGGCTAGTCCCAACATCATGTAATTGTCGTGGCAAGCAAATCACAGCGTCAATCGCTAAGGGCTCATTTGGTATGATGTATAGGATAAGACCTGATAGGATAAAACCTGATAAACTTTTAAGGCTATACAATGTTTGATATGATACTATATAAGATAATATTATCATTTATTTCATGATACGCTATATAACATTAGATAGGATAAAAATCAACTCTTTTGACAAAAATAACCTTTACTTAAAAAATATACTATATTTATCTAAATTTATTGTATTATATTAATTCTTTAAAAATATTATTGGTGAATAGGGTTGCACATAGTGCATGGTGACCTAGTGACCTAGTGACTTAGGCAACCTGATCTTATCTAGTCATATCAGGCTAAATAACTAAAAAATAATTTGGGCATACTACCTTAAGTTGGCCATATTAGCCAATTTCAGCCAGTTTAATGAAAATTTTATTTGTTTAGGAGCAAAATATAATTTTTAAAGACTTATATGAAATTTTTATTTTTTAAGAATTAATTTATAATTTTTATCAAATATTAAAAAACAAGTGGCTTAACTAGCTTGAAAAACTAATATAACCCAGTCTCATACTAAACCTATAACACCCAAAAATTAATTAAGGTGCTAATCGTGAATTTGGATTAATTAAGAATAATTAGTATGGAATAATCGAGTAAGTTAAGTGAATGGAAATTTTGAGAGATAAATTTATAATATGAGTTAAGAATTAATTATGATAAAAACTTCATCTAGGCCTAAATTAATGTAAGAAATCAAGATTAGGGACTAATGGAGGCCTAATAATTTTAAGTGCAGACCCAACCTTTTATTGTGATGCTTGGCCCAAGAAGTAGCATCTAGTGATAGCCCAATTTAATTTAATGAATCAGAGACCCAAGATCCAAGACCCAAGTTGCATAAGCCCATGTAATTGGCCTAATAACCCTTGAGCAGACCCAAATCAAATGAGCCTTCAAACTTGGTCTAACCCAATTGAATTTCAGCAACCCAATGCATGAAAGCTGACTAAACAAAGCTAAAATCTGAAACCCATTAGGAGTTAGATCTTTGGAGTAGCCTATGACCTATATTTGACCCAACTTAAACCCTAAAAACTAACATAGCCACCCTTTATTCTGTAAAACCACAAGAGACACACATAAAATTTGGAGGTCCAAAGGAAAGGCTAGGGTTCTTGACATATTTTCACATTTTCCCACTTTTAGAGCAAGATTTAGCCAAGGTAATAGTAATATAACTTAATTATCTCATCTTTCTCTCTAATTTGAACCAATTAATGTTCCAATTAGAGCACTTTCACCCACACCTAAAATCTGAAACTTTCAATTTGGTGTTTCTATAGTGAAAATTCGTAGGTTGAGGCTAAGGCTGACATTAGGTAAGTATAAACTCTTCTTTTTGAGGTATTTTTATTATGATTGGATTATAGCATAGGTATTAATTTTGTACGAATTTGCTTAGGATTTTGGGTGAAATATTGAAGTTTACGGTAGAGAACATTTCAATTCGAATTTAGGGACTTGTAGTGGCTGGAGGGATTTTTGTATCATTGGTGGCTATTACAAATTATCTACAAGTGAGGTAACTGGAACTATATTAATTCCATGCATATATTTGCTTTAATTTCATATTTGTTATATGTGAATGATTTGAAATGCTGAATGAATTGGTTGGCTATCTATTGTATTGTGATTAGACCTTATGAGTCCATGGTGGAGCTGTGGTACGGCTGCCACCCGTGCATGTGCTTCAATCGAGCATCGGGTTATGATCAAACCCCAGATACATTGAGCCTTGGTTGTGCTCAATGAGGAGTAGGTGCCGTGGACGAGCCTCTCCCGGTGTTATTGGCCTTTAACATGTGAAAATATGATTGCTAGTATGGGATAGTAATCATGATAGCCTAATTGTTTCATTTACTGATATGACTGATATGATTCTGATGTTGATTTTGATTCATGCATATATGTTGATTAAATTGGAAATTTCTTTGGTTACTGAGAATCGTATCTCACCCCGTTTCATGGGATTAAATATTTTATGTGAAGGTTCTTCGGGTAAGGATAAGGGAAAGCAAGTGGATGAAAATCCATGAGCTCCAACCGTGTGGAGAGAAGGCTACACTTAGATTGGTTTATTTAGAGTAGATGCTAAATTTTGTATTCCTTTTTGTATAGCATCATCATGTAATCATGTTACCAAGTGTAGGCTTTCATAATTTGATTACTTATGATGTATTTATTGAGGAGTTAGGCCTCATATTGGATGTATGAATCCCATAACACCTGATGTATGAATTTTACTGAATTTATGGTATGGTATACTGTTAGAAACATAATTATGTGATGTATTAGATATTGATATGAATCATTGATGTATGAAACCTCTAACGAAATGTGTATCGAATGTTAATTGCCAATAGTGCATGAATTCTTGTTGCTATTATTCTATGGACTTACTGATATAGGGTAGTTGGAGGAGTGGAAATTTACATTTAAGTTTTGAATTGGTAATGGTATAATGGCTGGGTGAATAGGGTAGATAAATACTAATAGAGTTATATAAAATAGGAGGAAGTGGCCCTAGGGTGTTCCTAAGAAGAGTATTGGAGTGCATAAGACAAAATGTAGGAGATATAGTTACAAAAAGGAGTCACGCACCTAAAGAGTGATAGTAGCGAGGGACGCCACGGCTTGAGAAATATCGTCGTGACGCAGTGTAAAAAAAATCACCCAAGGGCGTGACAGAATGAAACCTTGCCATGGAGCAATAGGTTCTGCCGCAGTGCAAGTTGAGGAAATTAGACAAGGAGCGTACAGTAGCAAAACTCGTCGCGGCGCAAGTGCATTCCGCCGAGGCAAGAATCGTGGAACTTCAAACAGTAGCTCCATGAGGCATTTATGCCACAGTGCCACATAGGTTGGCTATTACGAAATTCGAGAAAATTATCCAATGATTCCCAAGAGCAACTTAGACGCAACGCTGAAGGTTGAGGCCGCGGCGCAAAGTGAAAAACTTAGTTTTTGAGCTCCAGTACCTAACTTAGCCGCGGCGAGGATGTTTCAAGTCGTGCGCGTAGGTCCCCAAACTCCCACCTTTAGCCTAGAAACCCCAATTTCTTCAATGGTAATGCTAGGAGATAGGAACACTTGTGGATGGTTTTTGTGTGTTGAAACTAACGGATGGATGAATCACAAACCCCTAATGATAGTGCAATTCCTTTTATGCATTCTCCCATTTATGGTTGTTTAGTTGATGACCCTAATAACATCAAGGTTCAAATTTTCCTATATTTTCTTAATGTAATTAATTGTAACAACTCCAAACCTTGATCATTATTTATTAATCGTATATTTAACCATAATTACTGGAATTAGAAGTTAGGGTCGTCACAAAACCAATTAAACTGAATTTGATACTAAATTAATTTTTGCAAAACTTATTCCAATTCTATTAATTTTTTAAAAAAATTATTTTATAGGGACTTATATGAAAATTTTCTACTGGTAAAATACAATTTTATTGGGATTTATATAAAAATTTTATTTTTTAGGGTCATTTTATAATTTTTATCAAAAATTATTTTATAAGAACTTGTATGAAATTTTTATTTTTTAGGGTTATTTTATAATTTTTATTAAAAATTTAAAAATGGTTAAACTAACTCGATCCCAACTAATATTAATTAAACTAAACCCAACTTAACCAATGAATATCCCCATAAGTGAGGAATTAAAATCAGAAAGTATTGATAAGACTTTATACATTAAAACTTAATCAGGTCTAATCTCACCCTCAAAGTATGATTAGGTTATACATCATTTTGATGTATAAGAGAGGTATGATGTATAAGTTTATACAATACATTACATGCATTAAACAAGTGATAAGTTCATAATGTATTATATTAGCTTATACTGTCAGGTATTATATAGTATACCAAATATACCCTAATACACAGGTGCATTATGACCAAACTCAAGCCTCTATCACCTATATATTACAAGTCTCCTAACAATCTAAAATATCATGTTCTTACTTTTGTATAACTTTCTTCATATCATGTAGAAACTAAGGGACAAAGGAAACTCTTTTTGTAATCTTTTTCTAATAATTGCTATAACACCGCCATGACTATCTTTTCTTGCCTAGTTATCTTTAATTAGGGCACTATACTATACCTTAGGGATAGCCATATCATGGATAACAATGCTCTCTAGTGTACTCATTTGTGTTACGCTTTCATCTATCATTGACTTTATTGAGTCCTTAGCTATAAAGTTGCCACTTCCTTTCTCTTGAACTCTTACTATTTCTTTATTCATATAAAGGGGATATCCATTTTACTTATCTAATTCTTTGTTATTCCTATGCTTATTTGTACTCAAAAGCATTGTAACACCATCATTTCTAGCTCATCTCATGACTTTAGATATCTCATTTTCAAGGATTATACAAGCTTTCAAGGAAAAAGGCAATAGAAATAATGAATATTTTCGCGTTACGTCATATATAAAAATTTCATTTAGTGTCACATGGATCGTGTGAGCTTATACAACACATTCTCATATTTAATTACATAGATACAACTCATTTATATCATGAAATGTGTCCTACAACTCATGGAACTCGAAGGAATGTATGAAATAAACATATATTTTCAGCCAGCTTTTGCTTTTTTCCTAACCCAATTTTGGAAAATCATAACTAATTCTAGAAAAATTGAAATCATGCATTCTTAGCCATTCTAGAAAGCTACGGATGTCTACTTCCCAGTAAAAATATGTCTAGACCAATAACATCCATCAGAGAGGATGTTTGACATCCAAAATTATCCAAAGGTCAAACTACTCACTAGTAATGTCACAAATTTCTGCAGGAAATTTTGAAAATATTCAATTAATTCCAAAAAAAATCCAATCCATGCAAATGATACCAATATGGAAAGATGTGGATGTTAGCTAGAGGAAAAAAATAACTCTAGACTAGTTCAAGTATGCCAAGACCTCAAAATCTAATCAAACAATAATAGAGGTCAGCTGGAATCCTTGATACTAGATAGAATCTTCAAAAATTCATATCTCCCTCTCTAGACCTCCAAATGAGGTATTTCTAGTTGGTAAAAGTCACTGGAAATTTTTAGTTTTTTTTTTATAAAAGTTCATGGCAATTGGACACCATTTGGGCCTTGAGTAATAAATTTCATTTTCTGACTAAATGAACAATACATCAGACCAAAATCATAAAATTTGCCAACTTTGAAAAATCATCAAATATTCTATAGACCTTTGAAAATTATGTTCTTTAACTTTTCAAAAAGCTCTCAACAAGCTCTAGTTGTATGCCAAATCTCATATCAAGAAGAGCTCATTTGGCTAAAAAGTGATATAGGGTTCCATTATGGTCAAAATTGGCTCCATATAGGATACCAAATTATCCAAATGGCTTTCCTTGGGGTTTGGCACCTCTTGGGCAAGTCTAAAAGCATAATTAGGACTTTTGTAGGCTGCCCAAATGGTCCCAACCTTCATGCATCTTATTTTGGCCATCTCATCCACACTTATGCATAATTCCATATTACTATTAAAGAAGCTACAATGCCATAACATGTTCAAATTTCATTCTAGTGGTCACATAACATATTTTCCCATTCATACATGTCATAATATCATAATTACATAGGTTCATAACATTATAATACATATGCATCTATTGAATACATTAATTACCATTCTTATAGCCTTAAAGTAACAAAACTTCCACACTTCAATGTCATTGCTTCATCTCTCATGTGGTTGACTCCTATTGCCTTGCTCTTTGGGTCCACCTAGCATGTGAGATCATTGGAGAGGAGGGAATGAGATTCAAAAAATCCAAATAGCTCATCTCCCATTCAATCATACATAATGGATGCAAAGTAAGTCTTGAAAATGCATGCATGGATATAATAGATGTCATGAACATTCAAGAAGCAAGCTTGGCATGTGAATAAGTCATATAAGACATCCAAGAACTTGCCAAGTGGATGGATTGGCCTCACCCTTTTCCTCATGGATTTTGGACTTGCCTCATCCATTCTTTAAGAGATTCTTGGACTCAACCATACTCTTGGGAGCCCACTTTGCTTTTGGAAGACTCTTTGCTTTGTCTTAACCAATCTCAAGGGTTCTTGACTCATCCCCACCATAGTTAAGAGTTCTTGGCCTTTCCACACTCAAGCAAACTTAAACAAACATCATAACATCATTTAGAAACATAATATGTCATCATGAAATTAAGGCATATAAAATCATGCTAGCATACTTTTCATAACTTGAAAATACACATACACATATTCTAAGACAAGCTAAACACACATCCATGCATGAGAGAAGGTGGAGAGAGCTACCTTGCACCCAATCACACACTTTCCTTCTTGAATCAAGGCTTCCTCTTTCGGCCACACACACAAAAACTTGTGGAGATGGTTTCTCTTGGCCTAGATACAATTTATAGAAGCCAATTAGGTTTATGAACTTAATTCTAAGACCATACGATTTGGTTAGACAGTAGGTTGCCCTATACCTTCATTATAGTCTATAATTGCACCTAATGAAGCAACACCCTTCAAATAAATTTTAAGCTCTATTCTTTCCTTTCAACTATGATTCTTGGCTCCTTTTAAGCCTCTTGGAGTCATCACACAATCAAAACTAAGAGCCTAACTACATGTTGTTTCTTTTGGTCATAATATGGAACCTAAAACACCAACTCACTTTTTATAGGTTCTAAATTTTTTCCAAGGCCTTCCCTCATTTTCATTCATCATATATGACTCAAGAATGAGCTTAAAAAAATTTAAAACTCTCCCTAGCTATAAGAACTTGCTTTGGCTGAGACATAGGGGGTTTTTGGCCTCCTTAGAGATTTCTTTATTTCTTGAAGGAGGAAGCCTATGGGGAGAATCTTAGGGGTCTCAAGAACTCATTTAGACTCTTAATTAAACCTAAGAATCATCACACAAAATTAAAATTTGGAAGGAACACTTGAAACCCTAGAATTTGCATCTTGAAATCTAATGGTTATTTTGTTATTTTCTTTGCATATTCTTGTTCTTCTTGAAACCAAGATTCATGCTTGGTTGGGTTTACAAATTAGATCCTCCTAGGGTTCTCTATGTGTGTTGAATTGGAGAAGAAGAGGAATCAAGAATAGCAACCATAGGATGAAATTTTACTTAGTTTCCTTACTTATTTTGGCTTGAATCTTGCTTTCTCCAAGCTCCTCTATTCAAATCCAAAATTTCCCTTGAATATCTCCCTTGAACCAGATTTATAAACTCCATTTTAATCAAAGGAAACAAAGGAGAAGGGAGGAGAGGAGGTGTGGATGAAGAAAAGCATGAAAAACAACTATGAAAACATACCTTTAGCTTAGAATTTCTTCTCCTTCTCTTCTTCTCTTGGTGCACCCAAAACCCTAGCTCTCTCCTCTGAAATTATGCAGAATTTTCTGATTCCAAATGGGGGAAAAAGTGGGGCGCCACCTATATATAGGAGTAGGAAAGTGACTTTTTCAAAAATTTCAATTTTGCCCTTCATACTTTGCATTTTCATTTCTTCGTTGTTTTAGCTCATTTTTAGAATTATCTTTTTCATTATAAAATTTAGGTTCCCAATTAAATAAAATACCTTTGGAATCACTTAAATCGGAGCTAAAACCTTCCTAAATGGATCCGTCAAAGTTCGAGTGCATTGACATTGGAAAACATCCACCAGAAGGGATTTAACTGTCTCTGAGCTTCCCATGGTTTTCAAGGCCTCTGAAAACCCTAAAAAACTCAAAACTTTCATTTAAAAAGCCCTCCTATGTGAATTCCAAAAATTGCTCAAAATTATAAAAATGCTATTACGTTTTGTAAGGTTTTTGTCAAAATTTGTTTCTTCATTTTAGCTTTGTTTTTCCTTCCATTTGAGGCTAGAATTCTCATTTTTAGGAGTCTAGAATGTTTCTCAAATTTTTTGGGACCCTAACTAATTCATTTCAGGGGACTTTCTTTGAAAACATGTCCATTTCTGTCGTTTAACGAAAACCAGACATTACAAGCATTCTCATATTTTTTTTGCGTTCACCTTAGCTTATTTACTTTTTATAAAATTGGGGGTCAAATCTATCTCAATGTCTTGCATTGACTTTGAACTGAATAATTCTTCTTAGAAAAAGCTTTATCTTAAGTGAACCTTAACCTATCTTTTCTTTAAAGCTCTTAAGCATACTCAACTACTTTTTCATATCTTGGAACTTACCCATCTAGTTAGTTCTTAACTTTCTATAGCTTCCCTAGAAGTAATGAGACACTAATTACTTACCTCAAATCACTTCTTTGTTCTTGTCAAAGACTAGAATCCTTTCTTTGTAACAACCGGGAAAAAGGGAAAAGGAAAAGAAAGTAGAAAGCTGGAAAAATTCGAAATCTAAAAATTTTGCTAAGTCTGCTCGCAACAGCGAGAAATGGTCTCGCTATAGCGAGAGTGCCTGTTCGCAATAGCGAAGGTGATTCTAGCTGTAGCGAGTGCGGGCAGCAGTCCATACAGAAATCAGGGAGTTGCTCACCGTAGCGTGCGCCATAGCGAGAGTGGGAGTCTGGAACTGGCGCGAGTTCGCCATAGTAAAGGTTAAATCTCGCCATAGCAAAGGGAACTGATACGTGCTTACCATAGCGAAAGCTAAACCTCGCCATAGCGAAGGCAGCTGATACGAGCTCGCCGTAGCGAAGGTTAATTTTTGCCGTAGTGAGGGTCAGTCCGGAAAAGTGTAAAGAGCGAGAATTTGACTCCTTTAAATGCCCCAACTCATTATTTCTCTCATATTTGCCCTGGACTTCGACCCAAGGAGAGAAAAGAGACGTGGAGAGTGAGAGAGACCAAGAGAAGAAGGAAGAATAAAGGAAAGGTAAGCAAGTTCCTCTCATTTCTTCTTAGAATCTGGATCTCCTCTCTTTGCCCTCTCTTCCTACGGTTTTGTTTGTGAGTTTAGTGAGGTTTTGGGCATGGGTCAGAAGAGGGAAAGTGAAAAACACCCTTGAATCCCTTTGTTTTCTTTGAAAATATGGTTTCCATTACCATGAAAGCTTGAGAGAGAGGAAGAGTTGATGGCATTCTAGAGAGAGAGAGAGAACCTCTAGGTTCTAGTATGTTAGAAGGTTTGCTCTAAAGATTACATTCTAAGAGAGTAATTCCTTGTTCTTGATTGTGCCTAGGCTCAAGTGAAGCACCTCCATCAAGGTGTGATTGTGAAACTACAAAGGGAGAGGAGAAATTGAAAGGAAAAGCTGGTGTTGGCTCATAAGGTAGCTCTCTTTCCACTCTTTCTTATTGCATTCTTAGATGTAATAGTCATTGTATGTTTACGTATATACTTATTGTGTGAAATATGCCATATGCTATTGCTTTGATGCATTGATGCCAATGTGCTTGTGTGATGGATTATGAGAATTGCTCGGGTGAGGTAGTGCCGAAAGTCCCTTGAGATGGGTGAGGTAAAGCCAAAAGTCCCTTGAGATGGGTGAGACAAGGCCAAAAGTCTCATAACCGAGTGAGGCCAAGTCAAAAGTCCCTAAACTCGAGTGAGGCCATCCAAAAGTCTCTAAACTCGGGTGAGGCCATCCAAAAGTCCCTAAACTCGGGTGAGGCTAGACCAAAAGTCCCTGGAGCCCATTTTTGGCATTGTTGTGATTTCCATAGCATGTACAACATGTAATATGATTGAGAATGGTTGGATGCCAAATTACATGCTTTGACTTGTTATATGCCTTGATTATTTACTTGAATGAGTGCATGAGCTACTGAGATTCCCCGAATCTCACCCCTTCCCCTCCCAACTTAACATGCTAGGTGGAGCTCAAGGAGAAGCAAGTGCACACCAAGGAGCCTAGATGCATGTGTAGCTAGGTGTTTGTTATTTTGGTCTTTTGATGTAATTTTGATGTAAAGAGGTGCCAAAATGAATATGCACCTTCTATTTTAGAGATGTACATGTTATAGCAAGTGTAAAAGTATGGGTATATGATGTACAAACTATGCATAGAGCCAAATTAATGGAAATGTGAGTTTTGTCCCTTTTGTTGAATGTATGTGGTAGTGTATATTTGGCCATAGCATAGCGAGTTTGGAATGTATGATGATTTGTACCACTTGGACTTGTTATTAATACTAGTTTTATGCTTTTAAACTTGTCCATGTGGAGTGAGAATGTGTGAGAGGCCATTTGGACCCATTTGAACCATTTTGGGTGCCAAAACCGGTAATTTTGTGAGCTCCGTCAAAGTATGACCAGATGAGCTCCTCTTGCCATGAAATTTGGCATGCCTCTAGATTTTGTAGAGAGCTTCTTGAGAAGCTAAAGTGGGTAATATTCAGAGGTCTAGAGAATATTTAGCGAATTGTTGAAATTGGAAAAAATTCATGGTTTGGTCATGTACTGTTTCATTAGTCCAAAAATGAAACCATGTCATTCATAGACCAAACGGTAGCCAAATGTCATGAAATTTTATACACATGAACTAGAAAACTATAGTGACCTATAACAATAGGAATCACCCAAATCAGAGGTCTGTAGAGAGAGAATGAATCGTCTGAAGTTCTGTATCAGCATCAGGGAGCCACCTGACCTCCGTTATTGTTCCATCATTTTCTGGGGTGTAAGGGCTACTAAACTGATCTGGACTTATTTTTTTCCTCTAGTAGACATCTGTAGCTTTTCAAATTGGTATAGTGTGCCCAGATGGGATTTTTTTGGATTTAGTTACGAATTTTCGAAGTTCATGACAGTAAGCTGCACCAGAAACAGAGACAGCCGGACCTTTGTCTGATTTTCGATGTCAAACATGGTTCAAATGCTGAGATTGTGATTGGGAATTATTTTTAGTGTAAAGATAACACTTAGAGCTTTCTAGAGAGCTATGTTTTGCTAGATTCCCATTTTTCTATAATTAGTTATAATTTTCCAAAGTTAGAGCCAAAATATGACTTTTGGGCCCAAGTGAGAAAAATGCATTTTTTTGGTTTTTGGCTCCATACCCGTGGCTTATGACTTGTTTTATGCTATGTGTGAGTTGTATAAATGGAGTGTGAGTAGAGAACATGAATGATGGGTTCACAGGACCCACGGGGCAGAAGACGAGTGTATGAAACCCCATTCCATAGCATGAAAATGCCACAGATTAATGTTGGTTCTTTGGAAATCATATATACCGAGCCCAGAGAGAGGCTAGATAGCGGTAGTAGATTATGGTGTTACATTTTTGGTATCAGAGTAAAGGTTCAAGCACTTTTGCTTGATGTTAAGCTCTTGAATGATGTGAATTGCTTGTATTTGGTGTGAATGGTCATGGAAGTTGTAGCATCCTTATGCATATGTGTTTGTGATATCATTATGAACTAAGGATTGCTACTTCTTTCAGATATGGTTGAGACTAGACAGGGCAGGGGTAGAGGCAGACCGCCCAGGGCTCAGAGAGCTGAGCCAGAGGTTCCTGTTGGGACTGAGGATCCTCTGTGGGCCATCATGGAGAGACTTGACCAGTATGAGGCCATGATGGGCCAGCACCAAGAGATGCTGGAGCAACAGAGGTACATTGCCCAGCAACAGCATGATATGATCATGCATTTACAAGATATCTTGGCTAGGCAAGAAGAAGCCAGAAGGGACGCCCCTGTACCTCAACCATCCACATTTAGTATTCCACTTGCACCTCCCCAGGAGCCTGCTGCTCCACAGACCCAGACGCCTATCCAAAAAGTGTTGAAGCAGTTTAGGCAGAACAATCCACCCTCATTTGACGGGGAGTTGGATGCGGATAAGGCGGAGGCTTGGGTGATGCAACTTAAGAAAATATTCTCGGTGATGGATTGTACGACCGAGCAGAAAGCCTAGTTAGCCACCTTCATGTTAGAAAAGGAAGCTGATAGATGGTGGTGTAGTACGAAACCCCTTATAGAGATCAAGAATATACAGATAACTTGGGAAACCTTCTTAGTCGAATTTTATGAAAAATATGTCCCTAGTTCGGTGAGAAAGAAAAAAGAGATGGAATTTATGGGCTTGAGACAAACGGATGAGATGACTGTAGACCAATATGTGGCCAAGTTCATTGAGTTGTCTCAGTATTCCTCTTACCTCCAGAGGTATGATGATGAACCTTAGAGATGTGAGCAGTTTGAGACTGGGTTGAAGCCCCTGATTAGCGATAGAGTCACTCCAAGCGGATCAGAAAGTTTAATACTCTTGTGGAGGTCAGCAGGGTGATTGATACTAACTTGCAAGTTATCATGCCTGCTGCGACTATGGCTAGTCAGAAGAGGGTTCCAGATTTGAAAAGGCCGAAACCAGAAGAGGGCTCTAGTTTGAAACCTAGTACCAAGAGGAGAGGCAAGGGGCCATGGAATAGAAGGCCGCAGCGAGGTGTGCCACCTCCTCGGGGCCAGTCATCCTTCCAACAGTCTCTGGTGACATGTTTCAAGTGTGGGAAGCCGGGGCACATTGCTAGACACTGTCCTCAGATGGAGACAGCGCCTCCTCCTAGACCATAGACCCAGGGCCGAGTGTTCGCCCTTACTCAGCAGGAAGCCAGCGCATCTCCCAGTTTGATCTGAGGTACGCTGATAGTGAATGGCTTTCCTGTAGTTGCTATGTTTGATTCGGGTGCTAGTCACTCGTTTATATCTTATGATTGTGTGAGGAAATTGGGTCTGGTCATTAGTGTCTTGCCATTTGACTTGACTGTCACTACACCCACTGGAGGCCACGTGGTTACTTCCCATACCTGCTTAAATGTCACTGTCCAATTTAACCATTGTCATACCACTATTGATTTAGTTTGTATGCCCTTCCGTGATATTGAATTGATTATTGGTATGAATTAGTTGGCTGCAAATAATGCCATACTTGATTGTGAAAATCGAACCATTTCCCTACCTGCTTATGGGACCATACCTAGGGTAGGAGCTGAGTTATCCTTTATGACTACTACCCAGGCTGAGAGATATTTAGATTGTAGATGTCAAGGGTTTCTAGTCTTTTTCTCTATTCAGGCTGAGGTAGAAGAAAGGATAGAGGAGATCCCAGTTGTCAGGGAATTCCTGGAGGTTTTTCCTAAAGAGTTTGATTTTAGTGGCCTACCCCCTGAGAGAGAATTAGAGTTCCCTATAGACATAGTGCCTGGGGCTGGACCGGTGTCTAAAGCTCCTTACAGGATGGCTCCCGCTGAGCTTGCTGAGTTGAAAGAGCAGATAGAGGAATTGTTAGAGAAAGGGTTTATCCGCCCTAGTGTTTCACTTTGGGGTGCTCCGGTGTTATTTGTGAAAAAGAAATATGGTAACTTGCGTTTGTGTATTGATTACAGAGAGTTGAATAAAGTTACCATCAAGAATAAATATCCTCTCCCTAGAATTGATGATTTGTTAGATCAGTTGGCTGGGGCATCTGTGTTTTCCAAGATAGATCTTAGATCTGGGTACCACCAGTTGAGAGTGAAAACTGAAGACGTCTTTAAGACGGCCTTCAAAACGAGATATGGATATTATAAGTTCCTTGTGATGCCATTCGGGTTGACGAATACGCCTGCTGTGTTCATGAATTACATGAATATGGTATTCAGACCGTATCTAGATCAGTTTGTGGTGGTCTTCATTGATGATATTTTAGTGTACTCTCGATCTTTTGAGGAGCACGAGAGGCATTTGAGATTAGTCCTAGACACCTTGAGAGAGAAAAGGTTGTTCGCCAAACTTAGTAAATGTGAGTTTTGGCTGACCGAGGTGAGATTCTTAGGTCATCTGATCTCACTAGATGGGGTCGCGGTTGATCCCCATAAAGTTAAGGCTGTGTTACAGTGGGATAGACCTAAAACGATCACCGAGGTCAGGAGTTTCCTAGGTTTGGCAGGGTATTATAGACGGTTTATTCAGGACTTTTCTCGGATGGCCTTACCACTGACGAGGCTAACTAGGAAAGAGACACCTTTTGTGTGGGATGAGAGATGTGAGAAGAGTTTCCAGAAGTTGAAACTCTGTTTGACCACTGCCCCTGTACTGATTATCCCTGACCCTAGTGAACCATTTGTGGTTTATTGTGATGCCTCGGGCAAAGGGTTAGGATGTGTGTTGATGCAGCAGGGTCGAGTAGTGGCATATGCCTCGAGGCAGTTGAGGCCTCATGAGAAGAATTACCCCACGCATGACCTGGAGTTAGCCGTCGTAGTGTTTGCTCTGAAAATTTGGAGATACTATCTGTATGGTGCTACCATAGAGATTTATAGTGACCACAAGAGTCTGAAATACCTATTTGATCAAAAAGAACTCAATATGAGACAGAGGAGATGGATGGAATTCCTGAAAGATTATGATTATGTGTTGAAATATCATCTGGGCAAGGCCAATGTGGTGGCAGATGCCCTGAGTAGAAAATCCATCCATGTAGCCCATATGATGATTAGGGAGCAGGAGCTCCTAGATAAGTTCAGAAATTTGAACCTCTCTTGTCAGGTGGTATCGGGTAGATTGTTTCTGAGTAAAACCCGAGTTGAGAATATCTTGAGAACTCAGATCTTAGATGCCTAGAGAGAGGATGAGTTCCTGAGACGGATCAGGAATGAGATCACCCAAGGTAAGACCTCAGATTTTACGGTGTCTGAGGATCGTATGATAGTATACCGAGATAGAATCTATGTACCTAGTCAAAATGAGTTGAGAGAAAGTATTTTAGAAGAGGCACATAAGAGTAAGTATACTATCCACCCAAGTGCTACCAAGATGTATCAGGATGTGGAAAGAATTTTCTGGTGGCCAGGGATGAAGAATGATGTGACGGAGTATGTGGCTAGATGCCTAGTGTGTCAGAGGGTAAAGATAGAACATCAGAAACTGGCTGGATTGTTGCAACCTCTAGATATCCCTGAGTAGAAGTGGGATAGTATAGCCATGGACTTTGTTATGGGGTTACCCAGGACATCCTCTGAACACGATGCTATTTGGGTAGTCGTGGATAGACTGACGAAGTCGGCACACTTTTTAGCTATCAGGGCTACTCATACACTGGATAGATTAGCCCAGTTGTACATTAGAGAGATAGTGCGACTTCATGGAGTACCCAATAGTATAGTTTCAGATAGAGACCCCAGGTTCACATCGAACTTTTGGAGGTCACTGCAGCAAGCCTTAGGGACTAGGTTGCGGTTTAGTACTGCATATCACGCTTAGACAGATGGTCAGACTGAAAGGACCATCCAGACATTGGAAGATATGTTGAGGGCATGTGTGCTAGAAATGAGGGGTAACTAGGATGCGTATTTACCGTTAGCAGAGTTTGCATATAATAACAGTTACCATTCCAGTATTCAGATGGCCCCTTATGAGGCTTTGTATGGGAGAAAGTGCAGATCCCCTCTGTGTTTGGTTGAGCTAGGTGAGAGGAGTATGATAGGACCTGAGATTGTGGACCAGACCACTAGACAAATAGAATTGATTAGAAAGAGGCTCCTCACGGCCCAGAGTAGGCAGAAAAGCTACGCTGATAAGCGTAGGAGGCCGTTAGGGTTTGAGATTGGAGACCATGTATTCATTCGAGTATCTCCAATGACGGGAGTAGGTCGGTCAATGAGGGTAAGGAAGCTCAGTCCTAGGTATATTGGTCCATTTGAAATCCTTGAGAAAATTGGACCCGTAGCTTACCGAATAGCCTTACCTCCTAACCTAGCCCAAATCCACAGTGTTTTTCATGTCTCCCAGTTAAAAAAGTATTTACCAAACCTCTCACATGTCATAGAATATGAGCATATACAATTGCAGGAAGATCTTTCCTATGTAGTGAGACTGGAGAGAATTGTGGATGCTAAGCTGAAACAGTTGAGAAGCAAGGACATTCCTCTGGTGAAAGTGATCTAGAAAGGTCTGACATCTGAGGAAGTAACTTGGGAATTGGCAGATGAAATGAGGCAAAAATATCCATAGTTATTCCCTTGAGGTAAGTCTTTAAATTTTGAGGACGAAATTTCTTTTAAGAGGGGTAAAAATGTAACAACCGGGAAAAAGGGAAAAGGAAAAGAAAGTAGAAAGTTGGAAAAATTCGAAATCCAGAAATTTTGCTAAGTCTACTCGCAACAGCGAGAAATGGTCTCGCTATAGCGAGAATGCCTGTTCGCAATAGCGAAGGTGATTCTAGCTATAGCAAGTGCGGGTAGCAGTCCATACAGAAACCAAGGAGTTGCTCGCCGTAGCGTGCGCCATAGCGAGAGTGGGAGTCTGGAACTGGTGCGAGTTCACCATAGTGAAGGTTAAATCTCGCCATAGTGAAGGGAACTGATACGTGCTCACCATAACGAAAGCTAAACCTCGCCATAGCGAAGGCAGCTGATACGAGCTCGCCGTAGCGAAGGTTAATTTTTGCCGTAGCGAGGGTCAGTCTGGAAAAGTGTAAAGAGCGAGAATTTGACTCCTTTAAACGCCCCAACTCATTATTTCTCTCATATTTGCCCTAGACTTCGACCCAAGGAGAGAAAAGAGGCTTGGAGAGTGAGAGAGACCAAGAGAAGGAGGAAGAACAAAGGAAAGGTAAGCAAGTTCCTCTCATTTCTTCTTAGAATCTGGATCTCCTCTCTTTGCCCTCTCTTCCTACGATTTTGTTTATGAGTTTAGTGAGGTTTTGGGCATGGGTCAGAAGAGGGAAAGTGAAAAACACCCTTGAATCCCTTTGTTTTCTTTGAAAATGTGGTTTTCACTACCATGAGAGCTTGAGAGAGAGGAAGAGTTGATGGCATTCTAGAGAGAGAGAGAGAACCTCTAGGTTCTGGTATGTTAGAAGGTTTTCTTTAAAGATTACATTCTAAGAGAATAATTCCTTGTTCTTGATTGTGCCTAGGCTCAAGTGAAGCACCTCCATCAAGGTGTGATTGTGAAACTAAGAAGGGAGAGGAGAAATTGAAAGAAAAAGCTAGTGTTGGCTCATAAGGTAGCTCTCTTTCCACTCTTTCTTGTTGCATTTTTGGATGTAATAGTCATTGTATGTTTATGTATATGCTTATTGTGTGAAATATACCATATGATATTGCTTTGATGCATTGATGCCAATGTGCTTGTGTGATGGATTGTGAGAATTGCTCGGGTGAGGTAGTGCCGAAAGTCCCTTGAGATGGGTGAGGTAAAGCCAAAAGTCCCTTGAGATGGGTGAGACAAGGCCAAAAGTCTCATAACCGAGAGAGGCTAAGTCAAAAGTCCCTAAACTCGGGTGAGGCCATCCAAAAGTCCCTAAACTCGGGTGAGGCTAGACCAAAAGTCCCTGAAGCCCATTTTTGGCATTGTTGTGATTTCCATAGCATGTACAACATATAATATGATTGAGAATGGTTGGATGCCAAATTACATGCTTTGACTTGTTATATGCCTTGATTGTTTACTTGAATGAGTGCATGAGCTACTGAGATTCCCTGAATCTCACCCCTTCCCCTCCCAACTTAACATGCTAGGTGAAGCTCAAGGAGAAGCAAGTG
The DNA here is from genome assembly GCA_032878935.1 of Erythrophleum fordii. Lineage (NCBI taxonomy): Eukaryota > Viridiplantae > Streptophyta > Magnoliopsida > Fabales > Fabaceae > Erythrophleum > Erythrophleum fordii. The sequence goes on along the minus strand of JAVQMF010000054.1, from coordinate 19,341,164 downwards.
CACACCAAGGAGCCTAGATGCATGTGTAGCTAGGTGTTTGTTATTTTGGTCTTTTGATGTAATTTTGATGTAAAGAGGTGCCAAAATGAATATGCACCTTCTATTTTAGAGATGTACATGTTGTAGCAAGTGTAAAAGTATAGGTATATGATGTACAAAATATACATAGAGTCAAATTAATGGAAATGTGGGTTTTGCCCCTTTTGTTGAATGTATGTGGTAGTGTATATTTGGCCATAGCATAGCGAGTTTGGAATGTATGATGATTTGTACCACTTGGACTTGTTATTAATACTAGTTTTATGCTTTCAAACTTGTCCATGTGGAGTGAGAATGTGTGAGAGGCCATTTGGACCCATTTGAACCATTTTGGGTGCCAAAACCGGTAATTTTGTGAGCTCCATCAAAGTATGACCAGATGAGCTCCTCTTGCCATGAAATTTGGCATGCCTCTAGATTTTGTAGAGAGCTTCTTGAGAAGATAAAGTGGGTAATATTCGGAGGTCTAGAGAATATTTAGTGAATTGTTGAAATTGGGAAAAATCCATGGTTTGGTCATGTACTGTTTCATTAGTCCGAAAATGAAACCATGTCATTCATAGACCAAACGGTAGCCAAATGTCATGAAATTTTATACACATGAACTAGAAAACCACAGTGACCTATACCAACTAGAATCACCCAGATCAGAGGTCTGTAGAGAGAGAACGAATCATCTGAAGTTCTGTATCAGCATCAGGGAGCCACCTGACCTCCGTTACTGTTCCATCAGTTTCCGGGGTGTAAGGGCTACTGAACTAATCTGAACTTATTTTTTTCCTCTATTAGACATCTGTAGCTTTTCAAATTGGTATAGTGTGCCCAGATGGGATTTGTTTTGATTTAGTTACGAATTTTCGAATTTCATGACAGTAAGCTGCACCAGAAACAGAGACAGCCGGACCTTTTTCTGATTTTCGATGTCAAACATGGTCCAAACGCTGAGATTATGATTGAGAATTATTTTTATTGTAAAGATAACACTTAGAGCTTTCCAGAGAGCTATGGTTTGCTAGATTCCCATTTTTTTATAATTAGTTATGATTTTCCAAAGTTAGAGCCAAAATATGACTTTTGGGCCCAAGTGAGAAAAATGCATTTTTTTGGTTTTTGGCTCCATTCCCGTGGCTTATAGCTTGTTTTATACTATGTGTGAGTTGTATAAATGGAGTGTGAGTAGAGAACATGAATGATGGGTTTACAGGACCCACGGGGCAGAAGACGAGTGTATGAAACCCCGTTCCATAGCATGAAAATGCCACGGATTAATGTTGGTTCTTTGGAAATCATATATACCGAGCCCAAAGAGAGGCTAGATAGCGGTAGTAGATTATGGTGTTACATTCTTTCTTATACTTTCTACTTTCATCTTTAGAGGCATAATTTACTTGTCTTAGGATTTTACTAACTTGATTCATGTTACATATCCTCAAATGTCCTTAATCTACTTTACTAATAACTTTATGCTCCTCTAACTAATTATACTACTCATGCGCTTTTACCTTACACCTATCTTATACTAGGGAAGCTAATCTAACTTAATGGTATATTCCTATCTTTCTCATCTTACCAAATTCTAACTCTTATCCTACATCTGCTTTTACTATGCTTAATTTATTAACACTCCTATAATCATGGCTAAAGTGAGGATATTCCTTCCTATGTACTAATTTCTTAACTCAACCTCACTTTCCCATATCCTTGTAATTACTTAGTTAGGGATCTTATTCTCTTTGAGAGTTACTAAACATAACTAAGGGGTTTTAAACCTCATTGCATTTTGTCCCTTTCTTTTCAAACTAGAGAGAACCTTCCTCTAATTAATTTTCTAAGTCATTTCCTCTTTAGATGAGGCCCTCCCTTCTAGTCATCTTAACTTATATTACAGTCTCTACTCATTACCATTCTTAGGCTTCAATGTATAATTTAGCCTGAGACACTTTCTTTTGCTAGGGAATTTTCTAAAATTCCCTTGGTAATAGCTTACCATAGATCTAGCTAGCTCATTCTAATACATAGCATAGCTACCATAGGATACCTTAGGTTTCCTCTTTGATCTTAACCTTTTTTTCTAAATCCAGCAGTGAATCTTGGCAACTTTAGCATCATATCAGATATCTAAATTCCCTAAATGTCAAACACTGAACTAATCACATTTCTTTTAGGTTATAACACCTCTAGAATATACCTTTCCTGTGTACTTATAACGTTCTCTATCCCTGTCTCATTCTTTCACACATACTCATGACACTTCTCAAATGTCTTGGGCCTATATTATTGGTGTCATACCATAATTTCTATGTCACATTGTGCCTATAATGTCAATTTTCATATATTCAGCACTTTTAGCAGCGGAGTTTACCAACATTAAAAGTGAAAATAATTCATTCTTGCTTAAACGCACCGTTTCAATTTACCAATCTTATCTTTTATGTTTACTATACTTATTCAATTAGGAATACCACAAAAAAAGCACAGAATTTGGGTTTAAAACAAGCTTCACATATTAGAATCATTACACCCCTTTCCATGTCAGCCCATAATTCTATCAAAACTTCAAAAATTCATATCTTGAGCTAGTGAGCTCCAAATCACACAAATTAGGACTCTATGGAAAGCTCAAGAAATAACTAGCTACTACAAAAATTTAAGATCAAAACAAATTCATTTGGGCTATGAGAATCTAATGAAATAGTACTACTATCAAATTTTCGTGCATATACAAGCCTGAAACTTTGGAAATGCATATTTTGAGTTACACAATTCCAAATTGAGTAATCTCAATGGCTATGGAAAGCTTATAAAGCCAAATATATTTCTATAAAATTTCATGAGCATTAGAGTTTATTTGCCTCTTCAAATAACAAAAAAACAGAACTAACTAAATGAACAGTGACAAGATATTTATGCATAAATCAGCCAACTTTAAAAATTTATAAGAAATTTTACAGAGTTATAAAAATTGTGTTCTTTGGCCTGTGAAAAAATCTAAATAAAATCTATATACCTACTAAATTTCATGCTAAAATTCATCCATTTTGTCTAATTTTAGTTTAGGGGCAAAATATGGCTTATTTTAGTACCAAGTTGGCGTCAAATGGTCCATAATGTGATTCTATAATGCAAGTGACCATTTGAGCACATCCAACACATGATGTACAGCATATTTAGCCACCTCATAAGGGCTCAAACATTATACAACTAAAAAGGACCTATCCACTTGGCAACATACACACATTTTCCATAACCAATGCATATTAAAAGTTCATTCTCTTGTACAAATGGTTCCAACTATAATACATATACCATAATAGCATACTCTTACACATGTGTGAAGGGTTGCATTACATAAATAACTTATACAACCATACTTTAACATTAAATTACATAAAATTCTAAAGCATTGTCAAAGTAACCTAATTCAAGCTTCTTGGCCTCCATTCTTTACTCCTTAAAAACACCTTAGACATGGTTAGACATAAAATGGAGAAGAATGAGATTTAAAGAATCCCAACAACTCATTTACCCTTTCAAGTATACATGTATGACATGTTACCATGTCAAAGAAAGAAATCATGCATCCAATGTGTTCTCTGAAAACGAAAAAAAATGTGAGAAATGTAACGTACGATTTCTTCGTCAACGAACAGAACTCACTGGATACAAAAGGAAGTCCACCAAAATGATGTAGTTAAGGTCCCAAAAAATTTGGGAAGCATTCTAGACTCCTAAAAATGAGAATCCCAAGCTCAAACTGAAAGAAAAATGGAGCTAGAATGAAGAAACAATTTCTTACGAAAAGCTTATGAAATATAATGGCATTTTTGTAATTTTGAGTAAATTTTGGAATTCACATAAGAGGGCTTTTTAAATGAAATTTTTTAGTTCTCTGGGGTTCTCAAAGGCCCTGAACACCATGAAAACCCCCGGGACAGTTAAAACCCCTCCGGTGGACGTTTTCTAACATTGATTGACTCGAACTTTGACTGATTCGTTCAGGAAAGTTTTAGCTCCAATTTGAGTGATTCCAAAGGCATTTTACTAAATTGGGAACCTAAATTTCATAATGAAAAAGACGGTTCTCAAAAAGGAGCTAAAACAAAGGAGAAATGAAAATGCCAAGAACGAAGGGCAAAATAGAAATTTTTGAAAAGTGTAACTTCTTCCCACTTATATATATGATGCACCCTTCTTCTCCCTTCATTATGCACGACCATGTTCTGCCTAAAACCATAGGAAAACCCTAGGGGATGAGGTGCACAAGAGGAGGAGAAATTCAAGGTAGAAAGGTATGGATTTTTATGGTTTTTCATGCTCTTTCTCTTCTAAGCCTCTTCTTCTCCATTCTCCTTTGTTTCCTATGATTATTATAATGAAGTTTATAAATCTATTTTAAGGGAGAAATTGAGGAGAAAATTCGGATTTGAAGAGAGGAGCTCAAAGAACACAAGATTCAAGTGAGAGAAAGCAAGAAAATAAGGTAATTTCTCTTCTTATGGTTGTCATCTTTGGCTCCTTTCTCTATCATTTCGCCCCACTTGAGAAAATCCAAATCCTAGGAGGAGATTATTTTTAGACAGAACCAAGCATGAATCTAAGGAAAAAGGGTCTGGAGATTAAGAATATGGAAAGGGAATTATCAAAAAACCATTAGATTTCAAGATGTAAATTATAAGGTTTTGTCTGCACCTTCTAAAATTTGATTTCATATGATAATTCCTAGGCCTAATTAAGAGTTTAAATGAGCTCCTAAGATTCCTAAGATGCTCCCCACATGCTTCCTCCTTCAAGAAAACAAAGAGAATTCCAAGGAGGCCCAAAAGGGGCATAGTCTCAGCCAAGCATGGATGAAGTAGCTAGGGAGAGTTTTAAATTTTTTCAAGCCCCTTTTTTTGTCATATATGATGAATGAATATGAGGGGAGGCATTGGAAAAAATTTAGAACTCATAGAAAGTGATTTGGTACCTTAGGTTCCATATTATGACCTAAAAAAGCAGCATGATGCTAGGCTCTTTGTTTTAATTGTGTGATGATTCCAAGAGGCTTAAAAGGAGTCAAGAATTATATTTGAAAGGAAAGAATAAGGCCTAGGATTTATTTGAGAGGTGTTGCTTCATTAGGTGCATTTATGGACCATAATAGAACTTATAAAGCAACCTAGCATCTAAGCAAGTTGTATAGCCTTAGAGATTGTTTTATGAACCTAATTACTTCCATAAATTGTATCTAGGCCAAAAGAAACCATCTCCCCAAGTTTGTGGGTGTGTGGTCGAAAGAGGAGGCTTGAATTCCAAAGGAAAAGCGTGTGATTTTATACAAGGTAACTCTCTCCACCTTCTCTCATGCATGGATGTGTGTTTAGCTTGTCTTAGAATGTGTGTATGTATACTTTCAAGCCACGAAAAATATGCTAGCATAATTTTATATGCCATGATTCATGATGTCATATTATGTGTTCAAATGAATGTATGATGTTTGTTTGAGTTTGCTTGAGTGTGAAGAGGCCAAGAACTCTTGTCCATGGGGAAGATGAGCTAAGAACCCTTAAGATTGGTTGAGACAAAGTAAAGAGTCTCCCAAAAGCAAAGTAGGATCCCAAGGGTATGGTTGAGTCCAAAGCTCTTAAAGAATGGGTGAGGCAAGTCCAAAATTCAAGAGGAAAAGTGTGAGGCCAATCCAAACACTTAGTGAGCTCTTAGATGATTTGTTTGACTTGTTCACATGACAAGTTTGCTTCTTGAATACTCATGACTTCCATGATGTCCATGCATGCATTTTTAAGGCTTGCTTTGCATATATTATGTATGATTAAATGGGAGATGAGCTATTAGGATTCTTTGAATCTCATCCCCTCCTCTCCAATGATCTCACATGCTAGGTGGACCAAGTGGATGTGCTAATGGGAGTCAACAACACTAAAGGAAGAAGATTGACATCCATGTGTTTAACATTTACTTTTGAAAGCCGTAATGAACTATAATAATGTATATTATTATTGTAGATGGCTTGAAACCCTTGAGACATATGCAATTATGCTATTATATGATGTAGGAATGAAAGCATGTATTATGTGAATGATAGAACATGAATTGAGTATGTATGGCAAAGGTAGCTTCATGAATGGCTTGATAGAAATGTGCATAAGTGTGGTTTAAATGGCCAAAATGAGATGCATGAGGTTTGGGACCATTTGGACAGCTCACACAAGTCTTAAATGTACTTTTAGACTTTCCCAAAAGGTGCCAAAACCAAGAGAAAGCCATTTGGCAATTTTAGTACCCCATATGGAGTCAAAATTGACCATAATAGATCCCTATGTCACTTTTTGGCCAAATGAGTTAGTCTTGATTTGAGATTTGGCATGAAATTAGGTCTCATTTAGAACTTTTTGGGAACCTAAAGATCATAATTTTTGGAGGTCTACAGAATATTTGATGATTTTTCAAAGTTAGTAATTTTTATAGTTTTGGTCTGCTACACTATTCATTTAGTCCGAAATTGAATTCTGTCACACGAAACTCAAATGATGTCCAATTGCCATAAAATTTTATACAAAGAAACTAAACATTCACAGTGACTCGTACCAACTAGAAGCACCTCATTTGGATATCTAGAGAGGGAGATATGAAATTTTGAATATTCTATCCAGTATCAGGAATTTTGCCTAACCTACGTTATTGTTCCATTAAATTCTGAGATGGGATCGATGAACTGGTCTGGAGATATTTTTTCTCTCTATATAACATCTACAACTTTCTATATTGGTATCATTTGCATGGATTGGATTTTTGTGGAATTAATTGGATATTTTTAAAGTTTTCTACAGAATTATGTGACAGTTCTAGAATGCAATCTGACCTCTGGACCATGTTTGGATGTCAAACATCTTCTGTGATGGATTTTGTAGTCTGGCCATATTTGTATTGTGAAGTAGACATTTAGAGCTTTCTAGAATGACTAAGATTGTATGATTTTAATTTTTCTAGAATTAGTTATAATTTTTCAAACTTTGATCAGAAAGAGGGCCAAATCTGCCCGAAATTAAATAGCCACATCTCATGCTTCATTTCGGTTTCCATGAATTATGGGCATGATTTTGTGATGCAAAGGAGTTTTATTGATGTAATTAAATATGGTAAAGTATAGTATGGGCTCATACAACCCATGTGACCTCGAATGGAATTTTCATATGTAGCGCAATGCAAATTTAATCCATTATTTATATCACATTTTCTTACAACTCCTAAGCAATGCATGTTATGGTGCATGTGAATTGCATGAGAAAGACTAGAAAGATATGGTATTACACAATGCTTCTAAATATCAAACACAAACATATTTACAAAGTCATATGGATCCATCAAGGTCAAGAACAAGCCCTAAGGTCTTTTGGTCTTGCCTCACCCAATTATATTGGATTTTTGGATTAGTTTCACCTATTTTAAGGACTTTTGACCTCATTCATTTCATGAGACTTTTAGCCTTGTCTCACCCTTACTTAGGGATTTTTAGCTTTACCTCACCCAATTCAAAAGTCTTTTGGCACAACCTCACCCATCAAGAGCCATATCATATTTTCAAAGCAATTCAAGAAGTATAATGTCAACAAGTCATCAAACTAAAGGCAATAGACACATTTCATGATGCATACAAGCAATCAATGATAATCAAACAACCAAAATATGTATACAAGAATGGATGAAGAGCTATCTTAAGTCAAGAAGCATAACTTTCTTCCTTGGTTCCCTAGCTTCTCCTCTCAGCCTCACACACACACTTGAGAGAGGTTTGCTTTGCTTGGCCTAGATACATCAAACAACATACAAAGACATCACTGGAACCATCTTTAGCCTCACATAAACTCTACATAAGCCAATTCCATCTTATGGAATCTATGTGGTTCCATATTATAGCATAATGAAGTAACTTATATAATTCATCATCTTAGCTCTAATTTCTCATTCAAACTAAGTCACATGACTCCATTTAAACTCGTTAGAGTCATCACAAACTCAATTCAAGGAGCCAAACACCAAATTACTTCTTTATGCCTAATGGAACCCTAAACTTCCAACTTTCCAAATATGGTTGCTAAATTCAAATCAATAGTTTCTTTGGTATTTATTATTCATATTTAGACCATTCATAACCTCAGAATTAAAGAAAACTCTCCCTAGGTACTTATAATAGAGCTTGGCTGAGACTATGCTTAAGGAAGGCACAAGGGAGTTTCATTCATTTTTCTTAGGAAATTAGCATCCATGAAACTTCCTAGAACTCTTAAGAATCCAAAATGCTCTTACATAAGTTAAATCATCATTAGAAAGCTTCATAAATCCCTAGGTGTAATTAAAACCTTAATTTCCATAACTTGTTATCTATAGCTTCTTTTTTAGTTCTAATTGTTCCATATGATTCTCTATGCTTCAAAACCCCAAATTTTTTTCAAATTTGGATCAAAATCAAACTCCCTACATGGTGCTCTAGGTCTAACCAAAATAGTGGTGGGAGAGAAGAACTAAAAGGAATAAGATTTCCATGAAGAATTTACCTTGTTAACTTCCTTACAAGATGCACTCTCTTAAACGTCCAAGATTTTCTCCAAATCATTTCTTCTCTATACTAAACTAACCACGAAACACCATCATTTAAAGTTTCAAAACCATGGAGAAAGAAACTAGAAAGAGGACAAGAATATTGGAAAAAGGAAGAGTATGAAAAAGTAGCTATTTCTTACCTTTACAAGCCTTATTTTCTTTTCCCTAGCTCCCTCTTTGGTGCACCACTTAGGATTGATCTTAAGTCTATTTCAGAATGAAAATATGTCAATTTAAAGATGAGGAAAAAGGTGGGACGTGATTTAAGAAGGGTAGAAGGTATATTATAATATTTTCAAAATTATATTTTTATCCCTAAACTTTGGTTCCTCCATTTGAGCTCATTTCAACTCCTTTATGAAAACTATATTTTTCCATCATAAATTTAGGTTCCCTAATTCATGAAATGCCTTTAGTTTTACCCAAATTAGATTTAAAACCTTATCGAACCATTCAATTAAAGTTGCAATTACATCAAAAGGGTTTTGGCCATTCTAGGAGTTTCTACATTTTTTAAGGCCTCGAAGAACCCCAAAAAATTTAATTTTCTCATTTAAAACTTTCTCCGTTAAGTTTTTCAAAAAGTTACCTAAAATTATGATTTTTCCATTAGCTTTTGTATCCTTTAATTTGGCTATTTTGGCTCTAATTCTGAACTATCCTTAGACTTTAAATCACATTTTTAGATATTCTCATTAACATCCTAATCTCATTTAGTCTTAATTTGCCATGCTTTAGGGTGTTCCAGTATCAATTTATTGGTTTCAGTTTAGTGTTTGAAAAAATCGACTATTACAATTAGCCCATCCATTACCATCACATAGGATAGCAATCTATGTTAGAGTCAACACTTCAAAGGCGATTTCTATAACCTTTACTACTCTTGTACACTACCAGTATCACTCTATACTGCTATATAGTCTTTTGTACCTTTAGGTTCAATAATAAAACATCTCAGTCTCTTGCTAAGGCTCATATACTAGGCTCATTACTCTTTTATCACTTATCTATCCTTTGTAAGCACTGAGTTTATTTCCAATGGTTTCTAACTTTGTTTTCTATATTTTACTTATAATACACTACTTCTTTTCCTACTTGAATAAGGCCAACAAGGCCTTTTGTCTAGGAATACACTCCATGACATTGAATATCCTGTAACTACAAGATCCAACCTTGGCTTTCTCTACACTTAACTCACCATCAAAGGTTAGGGGACTCTCCTTTCTAAATTAATCATTCATTGATTAAATAATGAGACGAGACTGGTAAGGTTTATTTAAAATGGTGTATACGGGTTCTAGCTTGAAGGATTAGCTTCTGAATTATTTGGGTATTTTAGGTGTTATAATTGAGGGGACTAAGTTTCTCAGTTCCCTTTTGAACTACTTTCTCTTTCATACTGTTGCATCATTGCCTGTTATCACTCTAGGAAGAACACTACACCCTACAGAGCTACTAACCTAAGATCCACAAGCTCTGCTCTAATTAGCCTTCCTTTTGTAGTGCTCATCATGCTATCTAGACTGACTAGAAACCTTAGTGCATAACTTACCTATACACACCTAGAGTTCCATAGAAAAGCCAACACCTCATACATATTCCTTATCCTTAAGGCCCTAACCATCATAAACATGCCTAAACCTCTGTCTAATACCAAAAAGTGCCAAAACATGTTTGTTATAGCTATTTCATATCATATCCACCTTAAGGCAATGAAATTATAACCATTACCAAACTTTTAGTAGTAGTTTTTAGCTTATTTCCGTGTCAAATGAGCCTCTAAGGGTCCATAATTGATTTTCTTGCCATTTCAATCCATAAACTCTATAGACACATTTGTTTCAATCCATAAAATTATCATCTAAGACCTAAATGCATAAAAGAGTTATATATCTCATTTTGACTTCTATGGACATGATAAGGATCAAACTTCAAAAATTCATAATTTTGGATACATAACTCTGATTTACACAAATTAAATGTCTACAAAAAGCTTATAATATGAACTTTGTCCTATAAAAAATTTCAAGTAAAAATGAATCCATTTAGCCTCTCAAAAGTAAGAAAAATCAAGGTCATGATAGTATGAACAGTAACTGCATAATTTAAGTGTTTTAGACCAAATTAAAAAATTTAGCAAATATTCTATAAAGCTCAAAAAAATATCATCTTTGGCTTATTAGAAAGTTCTATAAATTCTCTAAATTTCTAGTAAATTTTAGCCCCAAACTAAGTCATTTGGGCTATCAATGGTAGAGTTACAATTTATGAAGCATTTGGACCAAAATTTGATTCTAAAATGGTTCATTTGGCCTTTAAATTGCAATCTCTTACTTTGAGCAAATTTTAATCTATTCATGTTTCATTTCCATAAGAACCGTTACATGAAATATGGGTGGCTACTAAAAATCACTATCCCACTTGCTATAAGTCATATACAACTATAAACTTCTTAATCACCATAACATGTTAAAGGTACATTATTCAACATCAAATGTGCATAAAATTGTCCTCTCGAATTTGTACATAAAGAGTTGTTACATATTATTGAAATATTCATTATATTTGGTCATTAGCTTGTCTCATAACATACATCAACCATACATATACACCATAAATGTTCCATTTACTTTAAGAGCTTCCATTTATACTTCCTAAGGCTTCTAGTTCATCTCAGTGTCTTTCTCTTTGCTTGTGATACTTGTCATAGTTAGTGGGAGGCAAAGGGAATGAGATTTTTAAAAGAATCTTAATAGTAAATTTCAATCTATATCAATGCATATAATGAATGCAAATGAAAAAAAAAATGCATAAAGGCTATGTGCCTCAGGTAACTTAAACATGAGAATTGGCATGAAACTTTAACTCTTACCTAGCCATGGCATGAAACATACTAACTAAGCTCAACTTAGCTCAACTTTGGGGTAAGGAAAAGATACTGCACTCAACTTCCTACCATAGGGAGCTAGGACCTAGCCAAATATAACATTATACATGTATAGAACTCATAATAAAACCAATTTAAATCATAACATAAAATCATCAAACAACCAAATATACAAGCATCTTAACTTATTCATACATTCAAATGAATGCAAAATAGGAAGAGATAGCTACCTTATGGGTTTAAAAGCTTTAGATCACCAATAACCTACTTGTCTTCTCTCTTTTCTTTGGTCCTTCTCGTCTTGACACCCACAAATTAGTAGACTTGAGTTAACTTGGCCTACATATATCAATTTGCAATACAAATAACTCATTAGGATCCATTCTAACTCTTATTGTTAGCACTTAACCCTATTAGTACTCAATATGCATCTTTAAACTATTTTAAGTCTCTTAAAGGTAACTCTTATATTTCACTTTCTAGGCTCTAAAATCTTACTTATTGTGAGCCATATAATTCTAATAAAACTCATTAGGGCCATTATATGCAAGATTAAAGAAGCCAAAGGTGAAGTTGCTTCTTTAAGCCCTTTTGAATGTTAAATTTTCGTTTTTCAAAATAGGGCTATTAAACTCATTCTAATGGTTCCATTAGTATTCATATATCATATGTAGACCATCCAAAACCTTAGAACTCATAAAATAACTTCCTAGGTGCTTTGAATTCCCCTTGCCCAAGACATGCACATACACACATTACATCTTGTGTTTTGCCAATCTTATGGGAAATTGATGTAGGATATTTAGAGCTCATTTATAGTTCAAATATGGCTTTAAAAGATTTAAATTATCTTTGTAGGGTCTTACATCTTCCAAGTTCATTTGGAACCCTAAGTAGCCCTAAATGTCCTTCTATGGCTTTTCATGAAATTCTATTTGCATAATCTTACACTACACCTTTCAAAACCCTTGTTTCTTTCAAGTTTTTATCAAGCTCAAGCTTCTTTTATGCTCTCTCTCTCTCTCTCTCTCTAGGTTGAAATGATGAAGGGTAAGAAGTTCAAGGAATAGAAAGTTTTCTATGGTATGACATACCTCATTTGAAAGCTTGTTGTATGGTGATTTCTTTGTTATATTTAGTTGCCTCAAATTTTCACTTTTCCTCAAAAGGTCAACCACCATAGTTACTTTATCAAGAAGACAAAACCACCATTAGAAAGGACTTAAAGAGAAGAACAAGGTTGCTAACTAGCATGAGATAAGATTAGGCATATTTCCTTACCTTCTTAGCCTTTCTTTCCTTTCTTTCTTTTCTCCTTTCTCATGCCATTAGAGACTAGAACCAATTTCCTTCATTTTGAGTAAGAGATAAGGGTGGTGTGATATTATAAGAAGAAAAGGAGATTTTTTAAACAATTTTAAAAATACTGATTACATCCCTTCACTTAATTTCCTTCATTTAGGCTCATTATATATCTTTTTTGAAAATAATATTTTTCATATTAAAATTTATGCTCTTTAATTTATTCAATTTAGTCTGTTTAGCCACTTTGACTCTATTTTTGCTTTTCCCACTTTCCTTTTATCTTATCTAGACTTCTAGTCCCTCTTTATCATGGTTATTGTAATATCTAGTTTTTTTTAAAACGAGAGAAAACATGAGAAATATAACGTACGGTTTCTCCGTCAACATACAAATTTTACCGAATGCAAAAAGAAGTCCCTTGAAATGACTTAGTTAAGGTCCCAAAAAATTTGGGAAGCATTCCAAAAATGAGAATCCTAGGTTCCGACAGAAAGAAAAATGGAGCTAGAATGAAGAAACGAAATGCAACAAAAGGTTAGGGAAACATAAGGACATTTTTGTCATTTTGAGCAAATTTTGGAATTCTCACAGGAGGGCTTTTTAAATGAAATTTTTAAGCTCTTTAAGGTTCTCAAAGGCCCTAAAAATCATAGGAAATCACAGGATAGCTAAAGCCCCTTCGATGGACGTTTTCCAATGTCGATTGACCCAAACTTTAACTAATTCATTCTGAAATATTTTTAATCCAATTTGGATGAAACCAAAGGCATTTTATGAATTAGAGAATCCAAATTTTATGATGGAAAAGATAATTCTCAAAAAAGAGTTAAAATGATCCTAAACGGAGCAAATAGGCACGTAGGGAAAAAATTATAAAAGAGACTTCTTAAGTAAGATTACACCTCATCACCTTCTCCAAGCTTCCATTTGCAAAAAAATGGGCAGCTATGGTGTGACATTAAGAAGGGAGAGAGAGAAGAAGTTTAAGCTTCTATTTAGGTAAGTAAACGACCACGTTTTATCTCGCGCCAGTTAAGAAAGTTATTCCTCTCTCTAAGAGCTCTCTAATGGTGGTTTTCTTTTCTTAAAAACTTAAAGATTCAAGTCTAACCTAAGCCAAAAAGGAACTCTTTTCAAGAAATCAATCAGTGAAAAATAATCTACGAGAAGAGAGCTCCATTTTAAAGTAAGACTTCACTTGAAACACTTATAAAATCTTGTATTTTCAAGCCATTTAAGCTTCAATCTAAAGAGAGAAAGTGAGGAGGAGAGTTTTTCTTTATGTGTTCTTAATGGAACCAAATGTTACAGAGTGTGAGGATTAAGAATATACAACTAGAATTGAAAAGGGAGCTTTAGAATGCAAGTTATGGAATTTAGAGATTTGGTTGCACCTAGGCTAAGATGAAGCTTGCTAGTAGTAATTTAAGTTTTCTAAGAGTATATATGAGTTCCTAAGACACCAAGAGAGCCTCCCACATGCTTCTCTCATCAAAGAAATTAAAACAACTCCATTGGTGCCATATGGAAGCATAGCTTTGGCCAAGGAGAGTTCATGCACCTAAGGAGTTTTTTAATTCCTTCCAAGCTTAGTTTTGCATCATGTATGATGGGAGAGCATGAGAGGAAGCCTTGGAAAAATTTTAGAAGCCATGGATAGTGAGATGGTATCATAGGTTCCATACTATGGTTTAAAGAAGCAACACCTAACTAGGCTCCTTGATTTGATTATGTGATGACTCCAAGAGGTTTAAATAGAGTCAAGAATCATAAATAGATGGAGAGAATGGAACCGAGATGATGTTTTCTTAAGATTGCTTCATTGAGTGCATTATGAAACCATAAAAGAGCCATATGAACCACCTAGGTTTTCTAGTGAATGTATGGCCTTAGAATTTAATTCAAGAGTATAATTAGCTTCTATGTGATGTGTCTAGGATAAGAGAAATGATCTCCACCTCTTTAGGTGTGTGAGGTCAAGGAAGCGGACTCAAGGTTCAAGGAAAAGTGTGTAAATGCAAGCAAGGTAGCTCTCTCCACTTTTTCTCATATATGAAAGTGTGCTTATATTGTCTTTGAATATGTGTATATATGTTTTGAGCTATGAAAAGTATTTTAGCATGAGCTTTTAATCTATGGTACCATGATGATATCTTATGCATTCAAATGATATTTTATGTGCTTGCCTGGGTTTGCTTGAGTGTGGAGAAGTCAAGAACCCTCTAGCCATTGTGAGGATGAGCTAAGAACCCTTAAAGTTAGTTGAGACAAAATAAAGAGTCCCCAAAAGTGAGGTTAACTCCCAAGAGTAAGGTTAAGTCAAAAACCTCCTAAAGAAAATAAGTGAGGCAAGTCTAAAATCTACAAGTGAATGGGTAAGGATAATCCACTCACTTGGCAAACCTATGTATGCTATGTATGACTTGTTTAAATGCCAAGAATGTTTCTTAAATGCTCACATATATTAATATGTCCATGCATGCATTTTCAAGACTTGTATTGCATACTTTATGTGTGATTGAAAAGGAGATGAGTTATTAGGATTCTTTGAATCTCATTTCCTCCTCTCCAATGTCTTAACATGATAGGTGGAGCAATTGAGCAAAATGATGGAAGCCACCAAGTCTAAAAGAAGGAGATTGACATCAGAAGTGTATAAGAATGCCTAGTTTTGCCTCTTTTGTAGTCATACCAATGGCAGATGATGTAATACTATGATGAAATGATTATTTAATCATTTGAACATGTCTAAATACTCATATATATGATGCATGTGTGAAAGTTAATGCCATATGTATGAAATAGTGCATTTTAGGTATGGACTGGCAAGATTAGACTTATGAATGTTTGTGTATATCATGGGGTGGATGAGTGAGTTTGAGAAATCTGGCTTTGTGCACCTTTAAGACAAGTTTATAATGTCATTTTGGTGCATTCCCATGTGTTCAAGTGGCCACACAAGCTCTAGAAGCAAAATTGGACACTTTGATACTAGTAAAAGCCATAAAAATGACCAAACCAAAACCCTATAGCACAAACTAATCAAATGGATGAATCTTCTCATGAAATTTTGCAAACATGTAGGGCTCATTGAGAGCTTTTTGGAAAGCTAAATTTTAGAAATATCAGAGCTCTACAAAATTAATTATGAATTTTCAAAGTTGAGACTTTTTCTACTATTCAGGTGCATGTATTGTTTATATGGTCAGTTTTGTGTTCTGTGTCATCTAATGGTCAAATCGTATCCAATGCTTGTAAAATTTTACAAGCACAAACTAGAGATTATAATATTTTTGGGGCCACTAAGATCACCTCATTTGGAGGTCTGAGTAGAGAGTTATGAATTTGTAAAATTTAGTGTTAGTACCAGTAACGCCACTAGACCTCCAGTACTATTCCATCATAATTCAGTTCCCAGATGGTCTTGGCATGGTATAGAGATATTTTTACCTTAAATTTAACATCTTTATCTTAGATTGACTAAATTTTCATGATTTAGATTTTTTTATAGTTGGTTATGAATTTCCAAAGTTTATGACAGTAAGCTGTGATAGTAGCTTAGATAGCTGAGACCTTGGGTGATTTTTGAATGTCAAACGTCTTTTGCTTGATGTTCTATGACCTAGAATTATTTTTAGTATAAATTAGATGTCTGTATCTTTCCAAAATGATAAAGAATTCATGATTTTTATTTTTTTAAAATTAGTTATAATTTTTCAAAATTTGTGATAGAAACTATAGAATTCTGGCCGAAGCTACACTATGATATTTTATGTGTTTCTTGCACTTGCACGAGTTCTAAGTCACTTTTGGTGATATAATTGAGTTGTATCTTTGTATTAAATATAAGAATATGATACATGATCTCACATAATCCATGGGACATCAAATGAAAAATTCATATGCTACGCAACATAAAAATACTCATTATTTCATGCCATTTTTTCTTGCTTCTTCATGAAATACACGATGTGAGACATAGAGATAGCATGGGATAAGCTAGAAAGTTATGGTTTTATAGTTATCAATCTTTCTTTTGATGTCTAAAGGTTTAGAAAACAATGCATATGACAAAATAAGATGGAATAGTTCCTAATTGGTTGTTTTATATCTTAATTAATGTGTTTAGGCCAAGCTAGTACAATCGCATGCTTTTGTACATGTGTGTGTCATACTAAGAAAAGTAAAGAAAAAAGAAAAAGAACAAGTATATTAGTGCTTTGATCAAGTTCTTAGCTTTGCCAAGTATCTTACTCTTCTTTTCCTGTTATGCATGTTGATTTGCTTGAGTTTGGATTGCATTGTGTGTCTTGGTTACTTATAAGGTTATGCTTTATGTTGTATATATTTAAGATGTATTGAGTTAGCTATGTTTCTATGTTTTCTATCCTATGTTTTATCTTATAACTTCAAGCAAAGGTAGCAGAGGGATTGAATGCAATAGTTCTCCTTTAACCTAAAAGAAAAGTTTCTGATAGAGGAATTGAACACAATAATTCTCCCTTAGCCTAAAGGAAAAGTCTATGGCAGAGGGATTGAGCATAGTAGTTCTCTCTTAGCATAAAGGAAAGAGCCTAAGCCATACTACATGTATTATATATGTCACATCTGGTAGTCTATAATGGGTCAAACTCTTAGAGAAGAGTAAGAGGAAGGATTGAAAGTGATTAGAAGCCCAAACAAGATGAAGAAGTAGGACTAGGAATGAGAGAAAGGCCTAAAGAGGTAACCATAAGAGGTTGCAGCATAGTAAGAGAAATATAGGAAAAAAATAAAAGAAGGCATATTCTATATTTTAATTTGAGTATAGACCTCTTAATAAATAACAAGAACATGAGAAAAGGAGTAAAAGGCCAATTAAAGAAAGAAAATGAGAAGAAAAGTTAAGAAAAAAATAGAAACAAAGACTCCTATACAAGGTAGTATAGTGTCACAACTAGCTTCTTATAGACTTATTTTGTTTCTATTTTTTTCTTAACTTTTCTTAGTATGACACACACATGTACAAATGGATAACTGTTACTAAGTTTTTTATAACAGTTTTTGTTTATTTTCTACATTATGTAGAGCTATAGGGGTCAAAATTTTATTTTTTTTCTTTTTTTCTTCATTCATAATCATCCAAGACAAGTTTGTTTTAGTCCACTTAATCATAACATATGCCTTAAATGCCTAAAGGAGCCATGTAGCCCAAATTCACCATCTTGCCATATTATACATCAAATTTCAAAAATCCATAACTTAGGTTATGTAACTTCGATTTATGCAAATTTAGTAGCTACAAAAAACTCATGATATGAACTTTATACTATAAAAATTTCAAGTAAAAATGAATTCATTTTGCCCCTAAAAAACATGCATGAATAGTAGCTACATTAGAGTGAATAGTATCATCCATTTTTGTATAATTTTTCCAAATTTAAAAATTCATAAAATATTCTATATAGTTCCAAAAATTTTCATTCTTGACTATAAATTTCTAGTTGCATGTCAAATTTGAGCCCCAAACTAGGTCATTTGAGCATTCAAGAGTAGAGGTACAATTTATAACTTATTTGAAATAAAATTTAATTCTAAAATAGTCCAATTAGCCCCTAATATGCAATCTCTTCTATTGAGCAAATTTTAATCTATCTATACAACATTCCCATAAGTTTCATTGCATGAAATATGGCTTGCATCAAAATTTGGCCATCCCACATCCACTTATACACATAAACCATAAAGCATTTCATATATGGAACCATGTATCAAAGGGCCATTCATGCATCTGAATGTTATATAATTATGGTCTTATACTCATACACATGTTCCTATTACATAACCTTGACATTTCTATAAAGTTCATCATATGTACATATGCTTATTATCCATTCATGCATGTATAACTCCATAGCTTCTAATATGGACAATATGCACACATGGTTACATTTTACATCAAAATGGTATATATATTGATATGCTCAAGCTCATATACAAGTTATCAATACATATTCTAGCCATATATAGAGTATATCATTCCTAATGTACCTCATATATTCTCAAATACATCATTACAATAAATTCCCAATACATGACTTCTAAACTCTATGACTTTTCATTTTTCTTCTCGATGCTTGAAAACCTTGAAATAGTTAGTGGAAAGAATATGGGTGGGATTCTAGGAAGAATCTCAATAGCTAATCTCAACCATATCGATGCATACATAAATGTCATGTGGAAATAAAATGCATGTGGTGCAAACATGTGATTTATCTGCATCATGTGACTCAAACATACTTTTAACAAGAAAACTCATTCCTTATCAAGCCATGGCATGTCAATATACTAGCTTGGCTCAAATCAGCTCAACTCTGGGCCAAGGAAGAGCTATTACACTTAATTCCTCGCTATAAAGAGTTAGGAGCCAAAACATAGCAATACACGTGCATAAAACTTGTGATGAAAATTATATAAAAGCATAACTCATGAACACATCAAGCAACTACATATATATACATCATAACTCATTTAAATATTCAAATGCATATAAGATAGGGAGATAAAATTACCTTGTGGAGTTAGGAGTCTCAAGCTACCACTAATTCCAAAATCTCTCCCTTTTCTTTTATTTTCTCTTCATCCTCCTTGGGTTCACAGCTCTATCAATTAGGCTTATATTTGGTCATCCTACATATAGTAATATTCCTTGCAAAAGAACTCATCAAAATCCATTCCAACTCATAGTATCACTATTTAATCCTATTAGAACCTATTATGCCATTTTAGGTCAGTTTAGGTCCTTTAAGAGACAACTCTTAGAATTCACTTCCTACAATCCAAACTCTCACTTGCTATGAGTCATATGACTCGAATGGAACTTATTTGGACCATTATTTGCAAGATTACACAAGTTTAAGGCTAACTTGCTTTTTTAAGCCCCTTAAGTGCCCTAAAAATTCACCTTTGAAAATAAGGTTTTTAGATTCAATCTAATGGTTCCATTAGTAATTATTCATCACATTTAAGCTTCTTAAATCATTAAAATCCATTAAAACACTCCCTAGGTATTTCTTTCCTTGTTTGGTCGAAACCATGCATACATGGTAGCCTAATGGAGTTTTGCTCCTTTTTCTTGGGAATTTGATGCATGTAGAGATTTCTTGGCTTTTTTCTAGTTTGAATATGATCCTATATTGCTTAAAACATCATTCTAGAGTTCCAAAATATCTAAGATGCCATTTGAACACTATGTAGTCTAACTTGAGTTCTATAGCTTTTTATGGAATTCCACTTGCATAAGCTTACTCTACACCCTTGAAAGCCTTGCTACTCCTAATTTTTCATCAAGTTAAAGTCTCTTCCTTATAGTCTTTCTCTAGGCCGAAATATGGGAGGGCTAGAAGCTCAATGAATATCAATTTTCATAATGCATAATATACCTCATTTGAAAGCTTGTTCAATAGTGATTTCTTTGCCATATTTGGGTGCTTCAAATTCCCTTTTCCTTCAAGAGTTTAACCACCAAAATGGTTCTTTTAAGGAATCAAAACCATCAATGGAAAAAGCTCAAAGAGAAGAAGAAACTTCTTAACTAGATTATAGCAAAATTATGCATAGTTTCTTACCTATATTACTTTTCTTTCTCTCTCCTTCCTCTTTTTCATGTCATTGAAGGCTCAGTTTCAAGCTGAATATGTCAATTCTAAAGGTAAGGGCAAATATCATGACAATAAAAATGATGAAAAGAAGATATTTTAAACAATTTAATAATTCCCTTTTCGTCCTTAAATTTTAACCCTTCCCTTCAAGTTCCTTTTAAATCTTTTTTTAGAATCATCTTTTTCATATAAAAATTTAAGCTCTCTATTTTATTAAAAGTATTTACTTTGAAATTTTTGGCATTTAAAACTGCCTTAAATAGCTCGATCAAAATTACAATCAACTAACATCCTAAATCATACACCAAAAAGGCTTTAACACTTCAAATAGTTCTCATGGTTTTCAAGACCTTTGAAAACCCTAGTAAGTTTAACTTTGGCATTTAAAACTCTTTTTTTTTTTAGTTTCTAAAATTTTACCCGAAATTATAGTTTGTCACTAGTACGTTGGTTTCCTCATTTTGCCACTTTAGCCCCGATTTTGGGCCGTTTCCTTTTGCTATTTCTTAATGTTCTAATTAATATGCTGTCCTTAATTAGCCTTAATTTATTTTATTTTGAGGCCCTCTTTTGTCATCTTGCCAAATTCTAGTTTAATTTAAGCCGAATGTTACATATAATATAAAATAAAAAATACAAGGAGTTAAATAAAAGGCAAAATAGAGTGAGATAAAGTTATTTCTCCCTATATATAAGTTAAATGAGGTACTTAGAAGACCTAAGGAGCATAAAATTAGTCAAAACACAAACAGCATAAAAAATTAGAAAACCTATAGCACAGTGTTGTTTTGAGTTATTTTATGCAGTTTTAAGCCCTTGTAACCTAGAAAAGTTCACCTAAGAGTTTTAAAACCTACTATAATAGATTATAGGGCTGAAATTTACAAAAAAAAAATGAGCTAGAATGTAGAAATTTAAGGTGTAACAAAACTAGTGGAATTTTTATAATTACAAGCAACTTTAACAAAATAGTTTTTTCTTTTTATTATAAAGGGAGCTTCATCTAGCCACTCTCCACCAACATTCTCACTAGAATTTCAGCTCTTTCAAGTGTAGCCATGGTGTCTTGTAGAAAGAAGAGAGAGAATAAAAAGAAGCAAGGAAATTAAGTAAGAAAAAGCCCTCATTTCGCATAGCTCTAGTTATGAAATTTATTCTTCTCATCAAGGGTTTCACTTTGGTGGTTTCAAATTCTTTTTTAAAGGTATTTTAGTTGCCACCAAAAGGGGAGAAAGTCTTCTTTTTAGAATTTTAAGTGGGAGAAAATGTAGAGCACGAAGCAAGCTTGAAAACATGGTATATGTTGCTCTGGCTTAAGTTTAATTTCTTTAAGTTCTTTCTTCCTTCCTCTTTGTGTAGAGAGAGAAAGTTTCTCTCTCCATATTCCCTTGCATACATTTGATGAGTTAGAGCATGTAGAAGCAACCTAGAGTATGAAATTAGAGAGAATTTGGCAAAAACGTAAAGAAAAATCCCAAAATGGCCCTTGCCTTTACCTCTTGGCTACCCCTTAAAGATGGCCTAAATAATTTTGTTTTTATGTACTATGATAATTAAAGGTCCTCATGAGAATTATGGAAGTTAGGGAAAGATTGGTTTCAATTATAGGGGTCAATTAGGAAAAAGTGAAATTTCTATGTACATATAAAACTCTAGCTAGACAGACTAAATGATCCTCCATAAGTGTGGCAGTGCAATTAATGTTTTTAATGAGCTTAATGTAAGTCTAATGAGCCACCTAAGAGGTTAGAGTAAGGTCCTGAGGAATAGAAATAAGATTTTTGAAGATAGCCAAAAGTGACATAATATGTCTAGGTGTAGAAAAGACCATTTGAGCTCTATAAGTTTCATAAGCTAGTACAAAATGGAAAATGGTCATATGGCTAGTCTAGAAAGTGTAAATTGACCTATGAATGATATGCAAGCCATGATATTAAAGTAAGAATCAATAAAATGCATTATGGTGCAAAATGTTAAAGAAACAAGTTTAGGGTAACTAAATAAGTGATAGAGTTATATTTTGGTACAAGCCATATTTTATGTTAGAGACTAGTTAAATAAGTTATTTTCTAGCCAAGAAACTTGATCAAAAGAAGAAAACTTTATGAATAATTAATATGGCAAGTTTGGAATCTAAAATGATCAAAATAGACCCATAATAAATCCAAAAATATATCTCTACCCATAGAGACTTTAATGGATGAATTTGGCATCAAACTTGGTAACAATTTAGAGAATATCCTAAAGTTTCATGAGTTAAAGTTTGTAATTTTTAGGTTAACAAAGAATATTTTATGAATTTTTAAAGTTGCCCTAATAAAATTGCTCTATATCAGTTTTGGTCTTTGATATAACTACGGTTATCATGTCCTTTAAGGGGCCAAATAGATTCATTTTAATTTTAAATTTTATATAGTAGCTAAGATGTATCAAGAGCTTTCTAACAAGTCTTAATTTATCCAATTTGGACACTACTAGCCAAAGTTATAAATTTTCGAAGTTACCATAAGAAAATTATTTTGTAACAAGAACTAGCTACTATTTTGTCATTTTAGGAGACCATATGAATTTAATTAAATTTGAATTTTTTCTACAATAGAAAGCACATATTATAAGCTTTTCATAAAGGTATTATTTGCCTAATTTGGAGGTCCTTAACCAAAGTTATGCATCTTTTTAGGTTAAGCCATAATAGGTGATATATGGGGCAATTAAGGGGGCATATGAGCAAGTTAGCTTAGATATACATTAGTTACTATTTTTCCATGGTTAATATGATATTTTAGGCATGTCGAGATGGCTAGAAAGGTCTTTAAGCAAGAAGACCAAGAAGTAGAGAATTAAGCTAATAAAAGAGACAAATAAAGATAGTTAGATGAGGCAAGAAGCAAAGTAATATGTTTAGCATCAACTCTCCACCTCCAAGGTAGTATTTCTCCTTTCTTTATAAGCATGCTTGCTGCCTTGAGTGTTTAGATACTTGTGTGCTATGACATGTGTTATGTGTTGCTATGCTTGCATGTTTAAGCTATTTTGATGTAACATACTTTGTTTAGTATGTCTCATAGTATAGATGATGCTTAGAGAAGGAATTGAGCATGATAGCTCTTCCCTAGGCGAATCTATGTTAATTTATATTTTGGGAGTCATGGCCACTAACTAATTGAACAAGTGTGTATATATTAGCTTTAGTATTTTATGAGTTATGTTTTATGTGCACTTGTGATTCCTTAGGTATGGGATGACATGATGTATACATTGAATATGGAGTATGCTACTAAAATTCTCCTTAAAATCTCACTATTTTATTCGCTAACTCCCTTACCAGGTGAAAGCAATAAGCAAGAACAAGGAAAATCTATAGTCTTATGAAGACAAATGTAATTGATGATGTATCTTTTTACATATTTTAATACATTGTACTTTGAGACTAATATGTATATAGCAATGATGATATACACATTATGAGCTTAGATGTGACTATATAGAGATGGATTAGAAAATGTATAGCTATTCCCAATAATGTAAAGGTTATTTGATGTGCTTATGAGTATTTAATAATCTTAACTATATGAGTAGTTTAGGCCCAAAGGGACTTAGTTGATAATTAAGCCCTAAGACTTCTGAAATTGAATATATTAAACTTAAGTTTTATGTAAGTAATTGGTTTATTAGAAATAAAGGCTACAGTGCCTGAGCAACATGGGGTTTCTTGCTAGTATGCTACTAAATTTTTTTTGTAAATTAGAATTCCTAACCATATGACTTAGTGTATAAATTTGTAACCTATCATGTAACTATGTAACAATTAAGAAAGGATTTAAGAACCCGATAAGATTATTGAAGTCTACCTTTGACATTGACTTCAGTTTAGAATACCTTTTGGACTTATATTGAGAAAGTGAGATGTAAAATTTAAAGTTTAGATAAACTCGAGAGTGTAAAAAAAAATGTTTTCTAAGCACCTTTTACTATTAAGTTTCTTTAACTGGTGATCTATTGTAATGTTGAACTTAATGTACATTATAAGAGCTAGTAAAAACTAGTGTTTTGACAATATGGATCTATCTTAGTGTAATATTTTATGTTTTGTATACTAAAATAGCCCCTAAAGAATAGAAAGAAATAACTAAAAAAGAGTCATAGGAAAAGGAAAGGCCAATCAAGACTAAAAAAGCTTATCCATGCCTAACTGATGGGAAAAATCAAGGATTTAGAAAACACAAGAATTGACTTAAGAAATGAATATGCCTAATCTAGTATATTAACTAGATGAGATTGGTTTGACTAAATCTTTAACAGTATATAGTTTAGGATCCCAAGTAGCAATAACTGTGATCAAACTTTTCTAAACTATTTTAAGTCTCTGTAACCTCTAAGCAGATATTTTTAATGAAGAGGAGAGTCTAAATTTTAGTGTGGAGCTATCAATTTCTGAAAATACTAAGAAATGAGCTTAAACAATATAATTAAAATGTAGAGGCAAAATCATATTTTTTAAAAAGCTTTAAAACCCTAGGTATATATATATGTCACACCCTACTCTTCCATCACCTCATAACTTACCTTGGCAGTTGGTGGTGTGAAGAACAAATGAGAAGGAAGGGAAAAGGAAGTTTCATATAGGTAAGGAAACTTGCTAAATTTGAATATGATGTTGTTCTAAACCTTCTCCTTCTCCTTCTCTTCATTCTTATAGTGGTTTTAGTGTCTAAAAAAGAAGAGTTTTGTGGTTGCTCCCTTGAGTGAAGAAGCTCTTTTAAAGAAATCAATTGTACTAAAAGAATCTACAAAAAGAGCACATCAAAGCAAGGTATGATTTATGTTAGGAAAATTTTGTACTCTTGGAACCCTAGACCAACCTAGGTTTGGCCAACATTGGAAGAAAGGGAACCATGCATGAACTTGATGAAAACTTGGTGAAAACAATTGTTTTAAAGGGTGAAGAATAAGAATATTCAAATAGCATAAGTTAAAGACCAAACAAATGGCATATAGCTTCACTTAGGGTTTAGTTTTGGTCCTGAGAGATTCAAAATCCTATGAGAGTTAGTTAATCCCTATAATATTATAATTGAGTTAGAAATGAATTATAGAGATACTAAAATTATCAAATTCCCTATGAAACAAACAAAACTCCAAGACTGGGAGGTATAGGTATGTCCTAGCTGAAGGGAGATTTTGATGACTAAGGAAGTTTTAAATTTGGTTCTATGGTTTAAAAGGCTTAAAGGAGAAATATAAAGCCTAGATGAACTATTAGTTTGAGGAAAAGAATGAGTTTTGATAATGTGCAAAATTTGGTACCATGAAAACCTTAATTGACCTAAAAATGGAATAAGTGATATGGTTAGGCCTTTGGACTCATTTTAGCCATAAAAAGTGAGTAAATTGAGATAGATAAATGATGGAATTGCTATATTAAATATGACAAATGGAATGAGTTATTTTAGTACACATAAAGGAATTAAATACATACTTCAAGACCTAGTTTGCACATATATTACTAAAATGAAATTAAATGTCTTAATTGATTATTTTATACTTTAACTGATGTGTCTAAGTCAAGCAAGTGAAATTACACCAAAGTGTGTATGAGGCCATGGGATCAAGAGAAGGAGAATTAGGGAATTAATTGAATTTGTTTGTTAAGGTAGTTTTTCCTTCATCATTATATGTATGGTTGGTTTGCTTGAGTCCTTAGTTGCTTGTGTATATTGTTTGCAATGGATTGGCTTGTTGATTATTGAATAAAATATGCAATTACATTATGCCTATTTGGATTTATAAGTAGGGTAGCTCTTTGATGGATGAGGCTAGAGAGTAAGCTTGGAATTGCTCTACCTTAGGCCAAAAATCCCTTGAAGGTATGAATTTGCTCTTACTTTAACCAAGGAAAAAGCATAGATTTGCTCTCTTGTGTATGATTTAGCTATGATTGCATACTTGCTTCCACGTGTTTAAGTGAACCATATATGTGTTTGAATGTTGGTTTAGCTACTTGAATTCTTGCAATCTCATATTTCCCTATCTTCACTAACCATGCCTAGGTGAAACTCAAAAAATGAAGAATGATAAGGCAAAGACTTAAAAAGAGCAAATTCTACACATGTGTAGCCTAGGATATGTTATTGTATATGTGATTATGTAATCCTATATTTTAATTTAATGTAATGCAAACTTGTTCAAAAGTGTCAGACCATAGTTAGATGACCATTTGATGTATATATGAGATGATAGAATATGATTTGGTATATGAAAAGTCATAAAGTTTATATGTATATTTGCATGTGACACAGTGATTTGTAGTTGCAAAGCAATTCTTATACAATGAATCATTGCTATATTATACATGTATGGATAGAAATATGTCATACCATTACACATTATATGCTCATCCCATATTATACATACTCTTTAATAGCAACTTCTAATAATTACCCTTTAGCAGTAGAATTTATAGTCATTAAAAGTGCCAACCAGGTTCATAGTGCTCATACATCAATTTTCATCATATCATTTATCAAATTTATGCTAAACCAATTTGTTACAATCCATATAACACATGAACAAGAACCAAATCCATGGAATAAGATAAATATGCATTTTGACCTTTAAACACCTAATTTGATTCAAATTTTAAAAATTCAAAACTTATGTTATACAACTCCAATTCCTGCAAACTAAGTGTCTTTAGAAAGATCGTGATGAGAGCTACCTATTGTAAAAGTTTTAGGTCAAAATGAGTCTATTTGGCCTTTCAAAAATCACAAAATCTAAGATAGACCAATATGAATAATATTGCAAAATTTCTACATTTTTTGGCTAGATTCATAAATTCATAAAATATTCCACAGAACTCTGAAAAATGCAAATTTTAGGTTGTTGGAAAGCTCTATATGTCCCCTAATTGTTTTCCAAATTTCAATCTTGAACAATTTCATTTGGGATGCCAAGGGTAAATGGATATTTTATAACTCAAATGGACCAAATTTTAGTTTTAATGGTACCAAATGGATTCTAAAATGTCATTTCCCATTTTGGGCAAATTTCAATCTACAATTACAGCATATGTAACTAATCCATCATGTTAAAATTGTCATGTAACTAAAATTCACCTTTCCACATACAAGAATATCCACTGATATATAAGAACTCAAGGTATCAATTTGCATCATAATAGGTTTTACAAGCTTAAATGGTGTCTATAGAGTGGTCTAGTGCTTTTATATGTGTTTGCATCTCCATACATTAAAATATAAGAATACATATTCATATATACAATCATATTTCTTAAACTAAATTCCATTATCAAAGTTGCTCTTCCTAGGCCTTTTGCTCATCATTCTTTCTTCCTTAAGAGTCACTTAGCCATGGTTAGTAAAGATAAGAGAAAAGTTAAATTCAATGAATCCTAATAGCTAATCCAACATTCAAGCATACATAGTTCACTTAAGATCAAAAATGCAAGTATGCATGTTATACAACCATGGTTAAACCATATTCATGCTTTAGGGATCCATGGCTCTATCAAGAATAATTTCATGCTCTAAAGACTTTTAGTTTAGTCTCACCCAACATCTAAGAACTTTTGGTTTAGTCTCACTCATGATTGGGAATTTTTGGCACAACCTCATCCATCAAGAGCTAATTCAATCTCAAATGCAAATGAATATCATGCAATTGCATGTGATTATCAAGCAATCAATAATACACACAATTGGCAAATAATACATATAAGCAATCCAAGACACTTAAGCAAACGAAGTGTAAAATACAAGAATGAAGGAAAAGCTACCTTGATATAAGAATTCCTACTAGTTCCCTTTGGTATTCTTTCCTTCTTCCCTAGCCTCACACCTACAATTGGATGTGAACTCACTTGTTTGATTTAGACATATCAAATAGATCACAAAACCATCAATGAAACCATAGTTATATTTATGTTAATATCATATGTAGATTAGGGCTTTACGTTCAACCAATGGCCTCTTTGCTTGTCTTAAAAAGTAACTCTTATAATCTAACTTCTTAGCTCTAAAATCTCACTTGATACTCTATTAGAACTCATTAGAGCCACTATATGCATGGTTACATAAACTTAATATCAAGTTGCTTCTTTAGGCCTAATTAAGCCCTAAAATTTCACCTTTTAAAATAAGGCTCCTAAATTCCTTTCAATGGTTCCATTAGTATTTATAATTCATATCTAGACCACTTATAATCTTAGAATCAACAAAAACTCTTCCTAGCCACTTCATCTCTACCATGGCTGCAATCATGTCATAGTAAGGGGCTAAGGGAGTTTTGCTTCTTCCATGGAGAATTAGATGCATATGGATTATCCTTGACTCTTTTCTAGTTCAAATATGATCTAAAATGGTTTAAAACATCTTCTTAGGGTTCCAAAATTTCCAAGGTACAAGTGAAACTCTAGGTGGCCTACTTTGCATTTTAAACTTCCTAATTGATTCTCCTTGCATAATCTAATTCTCCATACTTCAAAATCCCTATTTCTATCAAGATTTAGTCAAAATCAAACTCCTTCCAGATAACCTTATCTAGACCAAAACCAAGGAGGACTAAAAACATAAAGGAAAAGTAAGCTGTTTACATGGTATCATACCTTGTTTGAATCCTTGTCTAATGGAGATTTTAATAGGGGAATTAGTTGCTTCAAACTTCCTTCTTTCTCCAAACATTCAACCAAGAAAAAGCTTCTTTCAAGAAACCAAAACCATTAATGGAAAAAGTTCAAATAGGAGGATAAGGTTTCTAACTACCATGAGATTAAAAGGTCCAAGATTTCTTACCTTTCTTGGCTTTTCTTCCTCTTCTTTCTCCCTCCTTGTGTGATAATGGTTGCTGGTTCCGTGTGTGTGAGTCAATTAAAAGGTCCTAGAAAGGTGGCATGCTCAAATATAGAGGAAGAAGGGAGGTTTTTAACAATTTAAAAAATTCTCATTCTATCCTGATAGTTTAATTCTTCCATTTGAGTTCATTTTAGATCCTTTTTTAAAAATCGTCTTTTCTATCATAAAATTAAACTTTTTAGTTTATTAAAAACATTTGCTTTGAAAGTTTTAGGATTTAAAACAATTTGAAATAGCTTAGTCAAAGTTTTGGTTAATCGATATCCT
The DNA here is from genome assembly GCA_032878935.1 of Erythrophleum fordii. Taxonomy (NCBI): domain Eukaryota; kingdom Viridiplantae; phylum Streptophyta; class Magnoliopsida; order Fabales; family Fabaceae; genus Erythrophleum; species Erythrophleum fordii. Next base: position 19,311,555 of record JAVQMF010000054.1, on the reverse strand, counting down.
AAATTATAAATTGGTAAAGTCTTAGCCATTCTGATAGTTCTTATGGTTTCCAAGACCTCTAAAAATTATAATGAGCTCAACTTTACCATTTAAAACTTCTTTATTTGAGTTTTTAAAATTTGGCCAAAAATTACAATTTTGTCATTACGTTACCAATTTCTTTTATTTAGCCATTTTGGCTCCTATTTCGAGCTATTCATGGTTTCTTAACCTCATTTTTGAATGCTCTCGCTAGCATTTTATCTTCAATTGTCCTCAATTCATCTTGCTCTAGGGTCCTTTTTCATTAACATACTAGTTTTAATTTGGTTTCTTTTTCAGCTCTAACTGCCCTTCTCTTACCATATGACCCTATTTTAAATAATTCATTCCGCTTTTTAAGAGCTATTTTAGTTACAAACATATAGGATATTACAAAATATACTCATGAAAAGAAATGGCATTTTAGAGCTTACTTGGCATCAATTGGAACCTAAATTTTAATCATTTGAGCCATAAAATGTATCTCTACTTAATGATCGAATTTGGGGCTAAAATTTGGTGAGCATTCAAAGAACATTTAGGGCTCTCTATAGGCTAAAGATCATAATTTTTGAAACTCTATAAAATATTTGATGAATTTTCAAAATTAGCCCCAAAAAGTGGTCATACCCAATTACTATTCCTTCTAGTATAGCAATAGATTTTGTGTTCTTTAAGGGACCAACTGGATTCATTTTGACTTCAAATTTTTATAGTAGAAAGTTCACATCCTAAGCTTTCCAAAGACACCTAATTTGCTATAAGCAAAATTATGTAACTCAAGTTATGAATTTTTGAAATTTGGGCTCCATTATGTGTTCCATAGCACAATTGAGCAAATGATCATCTTTATGAGTTTATCCTCTATTTACATGTTATCTTAGATGGAATTAATTGGTTATGCATGAATTTATGAGTTGAAATGGTGAGATTCATTTTTAAACCTTGTGAATCCATTTAAAGCATTTAATGACTAAAATTTCCTCTACTAAAAGTTCAATTGTGATTATTGTATGTTAAGATAATTAGAATATGGTATAACACTAAGTTTATGTTATGATGTGTTATGATTTTTATTATGTTCTATGATGTTTTTAACCATGCATGCTTATATCTTCTCAGTTAAGTAATCATGTGTGTATATTGGAATTGGTAGAATACTACTACTGAGATTCTCCCCAAAATCTCACCTCTTGTATCCTATCAACCATGGCCAAGTAAAAAGTAAAACAAAGAGAAAAATGAAAAGAGACCTAGAGAGACCAAGTTCAACAAGAGATTAGTATAGAAATTTGATAATGTATATGTAGATATGTAAATGTATACTTTGATGTAATGTAATAGCAACTTGTACAAAAGTATTAGACTATGAATGTATGACCATTTGATGTATGTATAAGATGTCGGAACATGATTTGATATATGGAAATCCATGAAGTCTATGTATATATATTCAAGTGCATTAGTGATTTTTAGCTGCAAAGCAAATTTCATATGATGGACCATTCATAGATGATACATATATGATTTGAAATTTGCTTATGGCAAGATGTGGCATATTAGAACTCAATTGGAGCACGTTAAAACCAAAAATTTGCCTAGTTAAGTCATAAAATGTCCTTTTTTCCCTAGTTGCCTTGTTGAAATTTAGTGAGCATTTAGAGAACATTCAAAGCTTTCTATAAAACCAAAGTTTGTAATTTTTGAAATTTTGTAAAATATTTAGTGAATTTTTATAGTTGGCCCCAAAAAGTTATCATGATAGTTATTGTTCATTTTGCACTAGATCTAGTTTTTATAGGTTTTAAATGACCAAATAGATTTATTTTAACTTGAAATTTTTTTATAATAAAAGTTCACATCACAAGCTTTAAAATGACACTTAATTTGCCTTAATAGGAGTTGTGTAATTCAAGTTATAAATTTATAAAGCTTATACTTGCTTATGTGCATTATGGCTAAAGGAAAGAAATGGTTCCCTTTATGTGTTTTTGCTCTACATATATGACATTTTGCAAGGAACCAATTACTTGAAATTTAATTATAAGTGAGAATTGTAGAGAAATTGTTTTAGAGTATCATGAGCCTATTTGATGTATTTGATAACTAGATTCGCATGCTAAAGGGATCAAAATGTATATTTTCACTTAAATAGTACAAAGTAAATAATATATAATAGGGTATAATGTAACACCATAATTTTCTAGCTTATCTTATGCCATTCTCATGCTTCACATCATGCATTCCATGAAAGAGCAACGAAAAAGGACATAAAATAATGAATTTCTTAACGTTGCGCTATGCATAAAATTCTCATTCAGAGTCCCGTGGGCCATATGAACTCGTATATCATATTCTCATATTTAATTATATGAATACAACTCATTTAAATCATCAAAAGTGGCCTACACCTCAAGAATCACAAAGGGAAGCATGAAATATTTATATCCATTTTTGGCCAGATTTGGCTCTTTTCTGACCAAACTTTGAAAAATCATAACTAATACTAGAAATATCGAAATCATACATTCTTGGCTATTCTAGAAATCTACAGATGTCTAATTCATAGTAAAAATATGTCCAAACCATAATATCTATCAAAGAGGATTTTTGACATTCAAAAAGGGCCAGAGGTCAAACTACCTACTAGTGCTATCACAGATTTCTGTAGCAAACTTCAAAAATGTCCAATTAATTTCAAACAAATCCAATCCATATAAATGATACTAATCTAGAAAGATGTGGATATTAGCTAGAGGCAAAAAATAACTTTAGACCAATTCAAGTATGCCCAGACCTTGAAATTCAATAGAACATTAACTGAGGTCGGGTGAAGCTCCTGATATTGGATAAAATCTTTAAAAATTCATATCTCCCTCTCTAGACCTCCAAATGAGGTTTTTCTAGTTGGCACAAGTCATTGGAAATATCTAGTTTGTCTCTATAAAATTTTGTAGCAATTGGACATCATTTGGGCCCTGTGTGATAGATTTCATTTTCGGATCAGTATGAACAGTGACATGACCAAAACTAGAAAAATTACCAACTTTGAAAATTCATCAAATATTTTGTAGACCTAAAAAAATTATATTCTTTAGCTTCCCAAAAAGCTCTCAACAAGCTCTAATTTCATGCCAAATATCAAAGCAAGAAGAGCCCATTTGGCCAAAAAGTGACATAAGGTTCCATTATGGTCAATTTTGGCTCGATATAGGATACCAAAATATCCAAATGGCTTTCCTTGGGTTTTGATACCTTTTGGGTGTGTCTAAAAGTATAATTAGGACTTGTGTGAGCTACCCAAATGGTCCCAAACTCTATGCCTCTCATTTTGGCTATGCCACTTGCAATTATATACACTTACATTAAACTTCCAAAAAGCATAATCTAACATTACATACTCAAATTACATTCTAGCATTCATATATCATAATCTCTCACTTATACATAATACATCAACATATTTATACATGTTCACAACTTCATAAGACATATATATTCATGGATTACAACATATGCCAATTGTATGGTTTTGAAGTAACAAAATTCAAGTATTTTGTTGTCATCCTCTCATCCTCAAGTTGACTTCCATTACTTTACTCTCTTAGTCCACCGAGCATGTTAGGATATTGGAGAGGAGGAAATGAGATTTAAAGAATCCTAATAGCTCATCTCCCATTCAATCATACAAAACATATGCAAAGCATGTCTAATAAATACATATATGGTCATGTTGACATGTGCAAACATTCAAGAGGCATTTTCATCATTTGAGAAAGTCATACATAGCATACAAAGACTTGTCAAGCAAGTAGATTGGCCTCACCCAATTTCTTGTAGATATTGGACTTGCCTCACCCATTCTTTAAGACATTCTTGGACTCAACCATGCTTTTGAGAGTCCATCTTGCTTTTAGGAGACTCTTTGCTTTGTCTTAACTAATCTTAAGGGTTCTTGGCTCATCCTCACCATGGCTAAGGGTTCTTGGCCTCACCACACTCAAGCAAACCCAAGCACATATCATAAACATCATATAAAAAATAATATGTCATCATAAAATCATGGCATATGAAATCATCCTATCATACTTTTCATGACTTGAAAATACACATATACATATTCTAAGACAAGCTAAGCACATATCCATGCATGAGATAAGGTGGAAAGAGCTACCTTATACACAATTACACACTTTTTCCTTTGAATCCAAGCTCCCCTTTTCGGCCACACACATGTAAAAGTGTGGAGATGGTTTCTCTTGGCCTAGACAAAATTTATGGAAGCCAATTAGGTTCATGAAATTAATTCTAAGGCTACACACTTGCTTGAACTCTAGCTTGATCTATAAACCTTATTATGGTTCCATAATTGCACCTAATGAAGTAATACCCCTTAAATAAATTCTAGGCTCTATTTTTTCCTTTCAAATATGATTCTTGACTCCTTTTAAGCCTCTTGGAGTCATCACACAATTAAAACAAAGGGCCTATCATCATGTTGCTTCTTTAGGTCATAATATGGAACCTAAAGTACCAAATCACTTTCTATGAGTTCTAAATTTTTTCTAAGGTCTCCCCTCATTTTCATTCATCATACATGACTCAAGAATGGCCTTAGAAAAATTTAAAACTCTCCCTAGCTACCCCAACCTTGCTTGGCCGAGACTATGCCCCTTTCTAGCTTCTTTAGAATTCTCTTTGTTTTCTTGAAGGAGGAAGCATGTGGGGAGCATCTTAGGGATCTTAGGAGCTCATTTAAACTCTTAATTAGACCTAGGAATCATCATAGAAAATCATATTTTACAAGGTGCAATTGAAACCCTAGAAATTGCATCTTGAAATCTAATGATTTTTTGTTAATTCCCTTTGCATATTCTTAATCTCCACACCCTTTTTCCTTAGATTCATCCTTGGTTCTACCTAAAAATCAAATCCTCCTAATATTCCTCATGTTAGGCGAAATGGAGAAGAAGAGAACCAAAGATGACAACTATAGGAAGAGAAATTACTTTATTTTCATGGCTTTTCTCACTTGAATCTTGTCTTCTTTGAGCTCCTCTCTTCGAATTCGAATTTTCCCCTCAATTTCTCCCTTAAAACAGATTTATAAACTTCATTATAATCATAGAAAACAAAGAAAAATGGAGGAGAAGAGGTTTGGAATGAAGAAAGCATGAAAAACCATGAAAATCCATAACTTTCTAGCCTGAATTTCTCCTCCTTTTCTTCCTCCTCTTGTGTGCCTCATCCCCTAGGGTTTTTCTCTGGTTTTAGGCAGAACATGGTCATGCATAAGGAAGGGAGAAGAAGGGCACATCATATAGATAGGTGGGAGAGAGTTACATTGTTCAAAAATTCCCATTTTACCCTTTGTTTTTGGCATTTTTTGTTTCTCCTTCGTTTTAGCTCCTTTTTTAGAATTTTCTTTCCTATTATGAAATTTAGATTCCCAATTTAATAAAATTCCTTTGGAATCACTCAAATCGGAGCTAAAACCTTCCTGAACGAATATGTCAAAGTTCAGGTACATCAATGTTAGAAAACGTCCACTGGATGAGCTTTAGCTATCCTGGGGCTTTCCATAGTCTTTAAGGGCTCTGAGAACCTTGGAAAACTCAAAATTTTCATTTAAAAGTCCTCCTGTGTGAATTCCAAAATTTGCTCAAAATTATGAAAATGTCATTACGTTTTGTAAGCTTTTCGTAAGAAATTGTTTCTTCATTCTGGCTCTGTTTTTCTTTCCGTCTGAGCCTGGGATTCTTATTTTTAGTAGTCTAGAATACTTCCTAAATTTTTTGGGACCTTAACTATCTCATTTCGAGGGACTTCCTTTTGTATCCAATGAGTTTCATTTGTTTATGGAGAAATCGTACGTTACGTTTCTCACGTTTTCTCTTGCTTTTAGATAATCAGATGTTACATATAACATATAAGATAGGGGGCAAAATTGGATCATTTTAAAAAAAATAAAAAGAGAACATTGTTTGTTTCTATACCATAGGGACCAAATTAAAACTTTTATGAAATTAGAGAAACTAATAAAACCTATTTTTATATGTTTTTCTTTATGGCTTTCATAGAACTTATCAAATTTTTTCATTGGTTTTGGACTCTTTTACATCATAAAATGATTTGTTTTGGAAATCTTGACCATATGATGTAATTCGAGGCAAAATCTACTTAATCTCCCAAATTTTGGACTTAAATGAAATAATTCTTAAAGCTTAGTCTTAACTTGAATCCTCAAAGTGTTGTGGCTTATCTTGCGTTCCTTGTATTTCATGAAATGCTTGTTTATATCTTGTAATTAAGCTAGTTCTAGTGAGATTTAATTGCTTTAATTCTAGTTTAATTGTTTAATTTCTTATCTTAGTTTAATTTGTTTATGTATGACTAAATTGTAAATAAATAAAATGTTTTGTGCAAAGGAGCAATATCTAAAAGGTTGAGGGATTAAGTTACAAAATCTTGTTCAAAAATCCTAATTCAACAATTATGGTCATAGCAAGAAGCATGTTTTGCTTATGTGCAAAATAGCTTTAGCACTGTAATGAATGATAAATTTTGTAAAATGATGAAATAAGTTGTATAAAAAGCAAGTCCCCTGTAATGAGCTAAATAATGTTCCAAAAAATTTAGGTAGTATCCTAAGCTCCTAAAAATAATAATCCTAGGCTCAAACAAAAAAAAAATGAGCTAAGATGGTGAAAAAAAAATTGTACCAAAAACTTACGAAACATAGTGGCATTTTTATAAATATGTGTGATTTTTAGAAAAACTTACAGGAGAGCTTTTTAAATGAAAAATTTGAGTTGACCAAGGTTCTTAGAGGCACTGAAAACCATAAGAAGCCCTAGGGCAATTAAAGCCCCTCCAGTGTACATTTTCTAACGTCAATGAATCCGAACTTTGACGGATTTGTTCGAGAAGGTTTTAGCTCCAAATTGAGTGATTTAAATTGGACACCAAAATTTTATAATGAAAAAGATGGTTCTCAAAAAGGAGTTAAAATGAGGCTAAAACAAAATTGCCATTACGAAAGAACGAAATTAGAATTTTTGAAAAAGCTAGCTTCTTGAACTTTCTATATAAGTCATGCCCCTTCTTCTATTTTCTTTAGACCAACTTGATTTTGTCCAAATTCAAAGAAGAAGAGCTTCAGTTTAGGTGCACAAGAGGAAAGGAATTTAGTAGGGAGAAAAGTTAAGAAAGGTAGGAAAAATCTAAGAATTTCATACTTTTTCTTCTTCCAACTTTGTTCCCCTGCTTTCCTTGTGACGACCCTAGCTTCTAATATCAGTGATTATAGCTAAATACACAATTAATAGGTAATGATCAAGGTTTGGAGTCATTGCAATTAGTTACATTAAGAAAATATAGGGGAAATTTAAACCTTGATACTACTAGGATCATCAACTAACAACCATAACGAGAACATGCATAAAAAGGGGTTTGTACCATCATTAAAGGTTTAGGATTCATCCATTAATCAATTTCAACCCACAAAAACATCCCACCAATGTACTCATACCATTCCCTAACATTAGCCTTACTGAAATTAGGGTTTCTAGGTCGAATATAGGAGTTTGGGGACCTGCGCCGCGACTTGGAACTTTCCCGCCGCGGCTAAGTTAGGTTCTGGAGCTCAAAAACCACATTTTTAAACTTATGCCTAGAACTTTGGAATTTTCTTGACTTTTGCCTTTGGACCTGCGCCGCGGCCAACCTATGTGGCGTCTTTTGCTACTGTAACCTCCCTAATTAATTTCCTCGACTTTTTGCGCCGCGGCGAGGTTACGTTCTGTCACCTCCTGGGCGATTATTTTCACTCCGCGCCGCGGCGAAAGCCGCAACGTCCCTCGCCACTGTCACTCCCTAGGCCGCGGCGAAGCCTTCTTGGCCGCGGCGTGACTCCCTCCTGTAGCTATTTTCCCTCTATTTCACCCCCTACACTCCATTCCTCTTCTTAAGGACACTCTAAGGTCACTTCCCCTCATTTTATATGGCTCTAATGGCATTTATCTACCTTATTTACTTAGTTATACTTCCATTACCAACTCAAAACCTATATGCCCGTTTCTTTCCTCTAATTACCTTCCATCAGCAAGTTCATAAAGTATCAACAACAAAATATACATGAACTACCAGCAGCTATCCTTTAATACAAAATAAATGGGGGTTCCATATATTAGGGGCTCATATTAATGTCTCAAGGGTTACATTTCCATTGATAAGCAATATTAGATGTCAGCACCAATTACAACAGAAATCATGAGTCCATACAACAACTACCAAATTAAGATGAGGTCTAACCCCTCAGTTCATACATCCTCAATAAATCAAATGTTCAAGCCTACACTTGGCAATACAGATACATGATGATGCTATACATTAAGGAATACAAAATTAGCATCTATACTAGCTAAGTCAGCCCAAGTGTAGCCATCTCCCCATAGGTGGGAACTCATGGATTCTCATCCACTTGCTTACCCTTATCCTTACCCGAGGAACTTTCACCTGAAATATTAATCCCACAACACGGGGTGAGATATGAATCTCAGTAACCAAAGCAATTCCATCATATAATCCAATTTAATCAACATATATGCATAAATCAAAATCCATATCAGAATCATATCAGTCATTTCAGCAAATGAAACAATTAGGCTATCATGATTACTATCCCATACTAGCAATCATATATTTAACATGTTAAAGGCCATTAACATCGGGAGAGGCCCGTCCACGGCACCTACTCCCCATTGAGCACACCAGGGCTCAGTGCATCTGGGGTTGATCATACCCGGTGCTCGATCGTAGCACATGCACAGGTGGCAGCCGCACCACAGCTCCACCATGGACTCACAAGGTCCAATCATAATACAACAGATAGCCAACCAATTCATTCAACATTTCAAATTATTCATATATATCGCAAATATGAAATTAAAATAGATACATGCATGGAATTACTGTAAACCCCGGTTACCTCACTTGCAGACAATTGCAACAGCCACCACAAATCCCAAATTCGGATTCAAGTATCTCCCACCAGAATTTTCAATGTGTCACCCAAAATCCTAAGCAAATTCGTACAAAATTAATGCCCATAATACAAATAAGCTATGGGGGTCTCAAACCATAAAAGAAAGCATCAAAATGGGGGGTTTAAAGGAAAACCTCCAAACACTCACTTTTCAAATTTTGGGTATAATGAAATCTCTCCAAATGAAAAACTAATCGGACCAAATTAAAGAGAAAGATGAGGGGGTTAAGTTCTATAACTATTACCTTGGCCAAATCTTGCTCTAAGTGTGTGGAAATGCAGAATCTTTGCCCCAAACCCTAGCCTCCTTCTCAACCTCCCAATTTGCCTCTTGAGTTTCAGAAAAATGAAAGTGTGGCTGAAGCAATTAGGGTTTAGATGGGTTTAAGTTGGGTCAAAAGGCTGGGTCATGGGTTGCTCCAAGTCCAAACCCAATTGGGTTTCAGATTTTGCTTATTGGGCCAGTTTTTAAGTGTTGGGCTGCATGATTCTGTTGGGCCAGTTTTCACTTATTGGGTTGCTGAAGTTTAATAGGTTTTGGGCCTAATTTGAAGGGCTCAAGGGCTTGGGTCTGCACAAGGGTAATTGGGCCACTTAATTGAGCCTATACAAGATAAATCTTGGGCCTCTATCTCATTAAATTAGTTTGGGTTTACCTCCAATTCATTGGGCCTCCATTAGCCTCTCATCATGATTTAATTAATTTGGGCCTAGATGTAAATCTCCATCCTAAATAAATTCTCAACCCATATTAACAATTTATCTCTCTAGAATACCTATTCACTAACTTGCCCAATTATGCTCTATTAATTATCCTTAATTAATCTTAATCTATAATTAACACCTTAATTAATTTCAGGGTGTTACATTCCTCCTCTCTTTTTATGGTTTCTTGAATGGAATGGTTCTATTTTTGGTCCAGAAAAAGCTCTTGAAAGCAAGCTTGAGTCTAAGGTTACTTTTGCCTTTTGTCATTTCCTTTTCTTGCTCTTCTCTTGGTACATTTTTGGCCAAACCAAAACCATGAGAAGGGAGGGAGTTCTATCCAAGAACAAGGAAGGAACTATAGTTTTAAACCATGGAAAGTAGCATATGGCAAGAAATTGCAAGAAAAATCCATAGAATTCAAGTTATAAAAGTGTAGAACACTTGAAGACTTTGTGAAATCTGATTTAGTTCTTGAATTTTCTTGTATATGTGAGTGTTCCATTGAGTCTCTAAGACCTCTAGGAAGCCTCCCAAGTGGCTTTCCTATCAAGGAAGAATCACAAAATCCATGAACCTCCTTCCTCCTCTATGTCTCAGACAAGCTAGGTTCAATGGGTTAGGAAGTATTTTAATTTGTTCTAGCCTTGGTTTGGGACTTCATATGATGTTAAAAAATGGAAGGAACTGTAACATCCGGCCTTTCCATAAACGTGAGAAACGCAATGTTCAGTTTCTCCGTAAACGGCAAAAATGGGCCAGATACAAAAGAAAGTCCCTGAAATAGAAGGAATTGGGGCCAACTAAAATTATGATAAAATTTTAAATATTAGAAAATGAGGATTTGAGCCTTGAGTTGCCTAGAAATCAAGGCCAGAGTGATTCAAAAAATTTGTCAAAAGGCCAATAGCATTTTCGTAAATATAGGTACTTTTTGAAAAACACACAGGAGGGCTTTTTAAATGAAATTTTTGAGTTCTCCAAGGTTTTTAGAGGCCCTAAAAAATATGGAAAGCCCTGAGACAGTTAAAGCCCCTCCAATGGACGTTTTCCAATGTCGGTGTGCCTGAACTTTGACGGATTCATTGGGAAAGGTTTTAGCTCTGATTTGGGTGATTCCAAAGCTATTTTACTTGATTGGGAACCTAAATTGTATAATGGAAAAGACAGTTTTCAAAAAGGAGCTAAAATGAAGAAGAAACGAAAATGCAAAATATGAAGGGCAAAATGGGAATTTTTGAAAAGTGTAACTTATTCCCACCTATATATATGATGCACCCTTCTCCTCCCTTCATTATGCACGACCAAGTTCTGCCTAAAACCAGAAGAAAACCCTAGGGGATGAGGCTCACAAGAAGGGGAAGAAAAGGAAGAGAAATCAAAGGCTTAAGGTATGGAAATTAATAGTTTTTCATGCTATTTCTCTTCCAAACCTCTTCTCCTCCATTCTCCTTTGTTTCCTATGATTAAAATGAAGTTTATATATCTTTTTTAAGAGAGAAATTTAGGGCAAAGTTCGGATTTGAAGAGAGGAGCTCAAAGAACACAAGATTCAAGTGAGAAAAAGCAAGAAAACAAGGTAATTTCTCTTCCTATGGTTGTCATTTTTGGTCCCCTTCTCCACCATTTCGCCCCACTTGAGAAAATCCTAGGAGGAGATGATTTTTAGGCAGAACCAAGCATGAATCTAAGGAAAAAGGGTGTGAAGATTAAGAATATGCAAAGGGAATTAACAAAAAATCATTAAATTTCAATATGCAAGTTCTAGGGTTTCAATTGCACCTTGTAAAATCTGACTTTGTATGATGATTCCTAGGCCTAAGTAAGAGTTTAAATGAGCTCCCAAGATCCCTAAGAGGCTCCCCATATGCTTCTTCCCTTGAGAAAACAAAGAAAGCTCCAGGGAACCTAATATGCTTTATAGCCTCGGCCTAGATAGGTTCTCCTAGCTAGGGAGAGTTTTAAATTTTTCTAAGGCCATTCTTGAGTCATATTTGATTAATGAAAATGAGGGGAGGCCTTGGAAAAACTTTAGAACTCATGGAAAGTGATTTGGTGTCTTAGGTTTCCTAATATGACCTAAAGAAGCAACATGGTGCTAGGCCTTTTGTTTTGATGATGTGATGACTCCAAGAGGTTTAAAACGAGTCAAGAATCATATTTGAAAAGAAAGAATGAGGCTTAGAAATCATTTGAGGGATGTTGCTTCATTAGGTGCCAATATAGACCATAATGGAACCTATAGAGCAATCTAGTGTTTCATTAAGTTGTGTAGCCTTAGAGTGTGGTTCATGAACTTAATTGGCTCCCATAATTTGTGTCTAGGCCAAGAGAAACCATCTCCACCAATTTGTGGGTGTGTGGCCAAAAGAGGAGGCTTGAGTCTAAAGGAAAAAGTGTGTGATTGTGTGCAAGGTAGCTCTCTCCACCTTCTCTCATGCATGGATGTGTGTTTAGCTTGTTTTAGAATGTGGGTATGTGTATTTTCAAGCTTTGAAAAGTATGCTAGCATGCCTTTATATGCTATGATCCTTGATGCCATGTTATGTTTTCTAATGAGTGCATGATGTTTGTATGAGTTTGTTTGAGTGTGGAGAGGCCAAGAACTCTTCCCTTTGGTGAGGATGAGCCAAGAACCCTTGAGCTTGGTTGAGACAAAGCAAAGAGTCTCCCAAAAGCAAAGTGGGCTCCCAAGAGTATGGTTGAGTCCAAAGTGCTCAAGAAATGGGTGAGGCAAGTCCAAAACCCATGATGAGAAGTGTGAGGCCAAACCAAACACTTAGTGAGCTCTTGAATGATTTGTATGAGTTGTTCACATGCCAACTTTGCTTCTAAAATGTCCATGGCTTTTATTGTCTCCATGCATGCATTGGTAAAGCTTGCTTGCACATATTATGTATGATTATTTTCTAGATTTAGTTATGATTTTTTAAAGTTGCGTAAGAAAATGGAGCAAATCTGGCCAAAAATATGCTTGCTTATTTTGAGCTCCAATTCGGTTTCCATGAGTTATAGGCATGATTTTGTAATGCAAATAAGTTGTAATGATGTATTTAAATATGAGAATGCATAGCATGAACTCACACAGTCCACGTGACACCGATTGCAAATTTTTAGGTATGACGTTATGCAAATAAATTCATTATTTTCATGCCCTTTTTCATGTGCCCTCATGGAAATAATGATGTGAAGCTTATAAATGGCATGTAATGGAGCTAGAAGTTATGGTGTTACAGGAACCATTAGGACAAAGTTGTAATTAAGAAGTAACTTGTAATTAATCTTGTGTAAATGAATGTATAGTGGCTCCAATGACTTTGAATGATGGCAAAAGGCCTAAAAATGAAAAGAGAATGAAGCCTAGAACTTAAATTGTGAAGGTTGCTTCACTAGGCCATTTATGGAACCATTATGCCACCTATAAAATCAAGTGTGTGTTTAAGAATGAATTTGGTATCTTCACTTGCTTCAAGTTTATAATTGTGTGTTAATTATGGTGTCTAGGCCAAGAGAATTCCAATCCACCCAAGTTCTCTTGTGAAACTAAAAAAGGGAAGGAGTAAAGCAAAGAAGTGCTTGCATAAATTCAAGGTAGCTCTCTATCTCATTCTCTTGCATTCTTGGTTGCATATATATGTCATTGTGTGCTAATGTGTGCTCTTGTGAATTGAAAACATGCCACTTGATGTCTTGATATTGGATTGGTACCAATGTGTTGTCTTGAATGCTATTGATTATGGAAAAGGCTCATAAGGGTGAGGTGATGCTGAAAGTCCCTTAATGTGGGTGAAGAGATGCCAAAAGTCTCATGGCATATGTGAGACAAGGCCAAAAGTCTTTTGGATGGGTGAGGCAAAGTCAAAAGTCCCTAGGCTAAGGGTGAGGTGTAACACCTTAGTCTACTACCGCTACCTAGCCTCTCATTGAGCTCGGTTCCATATGATTTCCAAAGAATCAACACCAATCTGTGGCATTTACATGCTATGAACCGGGGTTTCATATACTCATCTTTTGCCCCGTGGGTCCTGTGAACCCATCTCAAGCATCCTCAACTCAAACACCATTTATACAACTCATACATAGCATAAAACAAACCATAAGCCACGGGTATAGAGTCAAAAACCAGAAAAATGCATTTTCCCACTTGGGCCCAAAAGTCATATTTTGGCTCTCACTTTGGAAAATCATAATTAATTCTAGCAAAATGGGAATCTAGTAAACTTTAGCTCTCTAGAAAACTCTAAGTGTTGTCTTCACACTAAAAATAATTCCCAATCGAAATCTCAGCATTTGGACCATGTTTGACATCGAAAATGGGAAGGAGGTCCGACTGTCACTGTTTCTGGTGCAGCTTACTGTCATGACTTTCGAAAATTCATAACTAAATCCACAAAAATCCAATCTAGGTACACTATACCAATTTGGAAATCTACAGATGTCTACTAGAGGAGAAAAATAATTCCAGATCAGTTCAGTAGATACTACTCCCCGAAAACTGATGGAACAGTAACGGGGGTCAGGAGAGCTCCCTGATGCTGATACAGAACTTCAGACGGTTCGTTCTCTCTCTACAGACCTCCGATCTAGGTGATTCTAGTTCCTATAAGTCACTGTAGTTTTCTAGTTTATGTGTATAAAATTTCACTACATTTGAAATCCATTTGGTTTAAGAATACCACAGATTTCATTTCTGGTTTATATGAACAGTGTATGACCAATCCATTAAATTTTCCCAAATTCAACAATTCGCTAAATATTCTCTAGACCTCCGAATATTACCAACTTTAGCTTTTCAAGAAGCTTTCTACAAACTCTAGAGGCACGCCAAATTTTATGGCAAGAGGAGCTCATCCGATCATACTTTGACGGAGCTCTCAAAAATGCCGGTTTTGGCACCCAAGAGGTCCAAAACGGGTCCAAAAGGCCTCTCACACATTCTCTCTCCCCATGGACAAGTTTGAAAGCATAAAACTAGGATATATAACAAGTCCATGTGGTCCAAATCATCATACATTCAAATCTCGCTATGCTATGGCTAAATATACACTATTGCATTTATTCATCAAAAAGGGCAAAACCCTCATTTCCATTCATTTGGCTATCAACATAGTATATACATCATCTCTTCATACATATATACTTTCTACAACATTTACATCTCAAAACTAGTGGGCACATATTCATTTTGCACCACTTTACATCAAAATACATCAAAATATACAAAATAACCTACTATCTAGCTAAGCATGCTTCTAGGCTCCTTGGTGAGTGCTCGGTTCTCCTTGAGCTCCACCTAGCATATTAAGTTGGGAGGGGAAGGGGTGAGATTCAGGGAATCTCAGTAGCTCATGCACTCAATCAAGTAAGCAATCAAGGCATATAACAAGTCAAAGCATGTGAATAAGCATTTAGCCATTCTCAAACATCCATCACACATTGTACATGCTATGGAAATCATAACAATGCCAAAAATGGGCTCCAGGGACTTTTGGTCTAGCCTCACCGAGTTTTAGGGACTTTTGGATGGCCTCACCCGAGTTTAAGAACTTTTGACTTGGCCTCACTCGTTTGAGACTTTTAGCCTTGTCTCACCTATCTCAAGGGACTTTCGGCTTTACCTCACCCATCTCAAGGGACTTTCGGCACTACCTCACCCGAGCAATTCTCACATTTCAACACACAAGCATATTGGCATTCAATGCATCAAAGCAATAGCATATGGCATATTCCACACATCAAGCATATACATAACATACAATGACTATTACAACCAAGAATGCAACAAGAAAGAGTGGGAAGAGAGAGCTACCTTATGAGTCAAATCTAACACTAGCTTTTCCCTTCAATTTCTCCTCTCCCTCCTTAGGTTCACAATCACACCTTGATGGAGGTGTTTCTCTTGAGCCTAGACACACAACAGCATGCAATTACTCTCTTAGAATGTATTCATTCAGATCAAACTCTCCTAACATACCAGAACCTAGAGTTCTCTCTCTCTCTCTAGAATGCCATCAACTCTTTCTCTCTCTCAAGCTCCCATGGTAGTGGAAAACAACATTTTCAAAGAAAACACAAAGATTCAAAGGTGTTTTCCACTTTCCCTCTTCTGACCCATGCCCAAAAACTATCCATTTTTACAAACAAAACCGTAGGAAAAGAGGGTAAAGGGAGGGGATCAGAAATCTAAAGAGAAATGGGGAAAATTTCCTTACCTTTCCCTTGCTCTTCCTCCTTCTCTTGATCTCTCTCACTCTCCACGCCTCTTTTCTCTCCTTGGGTCGAAGTCTAGGGCAGATATGAGAGAAGAAATGAGTTTGGGCGTTTAATGAAGTCTAATTCTCGCTATTTACTCTCTTCCGGACTGACCCTCGCTACGGCGAAAATTAACCTTCGCTATAGCGAGCTCGTGTTATCTGGCTTCACTATGGCGAGGCTTAACCTTCGCTACGGCGAGCACATATAAGTTCCCTTCGCTATGGCGAGATTTATCCTTCGCTATGGCGAACTTGCGTCAGTTCCAGACCTCCACTCTCGCTATGGCGTACACTACAGCGAGCAACTTCCTGGTTTTTGTATGGACTGCTGCCAGCACTCGCTATAGCTAGAATCCCGTTCGCTATGGTGATGAGGCATTTCTCGCTATTGCGAGAAGACTTAGCAAAAATTCTGACTTTCGAAAATTTCTAGCTTTCTACTTTCTTTCTTTTCCTTTCCTTTTTCCCGGTTGTTACATGAGGCAAATCCAAAAGTCCTAGAAATGGGATGAGACAAAACCAAAAGTCCCTAGAGCATGTTCTTGAATTGAATGTAAATGGCTAGCATGGAATTGTGTCTTTGCATACTTGATGGTTGTATCACTTCCTATACTTGTACCTTGATGTGTATATGCCATGAATGTGTGTGTGAGCTATTGAGATTCCATGAATCTCATTTCCCTTTCCACTTCTATCTTAAAATGTCTAGGTGGCACTCAAGATCAAAGGAATGCAAGCCAAGGAGCTTAATATGTCATAGTTTGTTAATTATGTAATTTTAATTATAGTTGAATGGAAAAGTAAGCTTGTACATGTTATTTTTGAGATGTAAGACCATGAGCAAATGTAAAATAATGTATGGATATTGCATGAACATTAGATGGTGACAAAGTAACTGAATCATGCAAAATGCCCATTTGATGGCTTCGTATGTTAGTGTAATAATGGATGTGGGATAGACAAATTGAGATGCATAGTGTTTGGGACCACTTAGGCGGTGCCTACAAGTTGTATTTGTGTTTTTAAACGTGCCAAACTATTGGAGAAGCCATTTGGACAAAGTTGATACCTTATAAGAGCCAAATTTGGCCATTTTGTGAAGTTGTGTCACTTCTTATCCAAATGAACTCTTTTTAGTCTAAAATTTGGTATGCATCTAGATCTTGTTGAGAGCTTTTTGGGAAGCTAAATTAGGTATTATTTAGAGATCTATGAAATTTTTGACAAATTTTTGAAGTTGGCTAAAAAACCATATTCTGCTGGTGTTACTGTTCATTTGATCTGAAATAAATTTCTATCATTCATGAGACAAATGATGTCTAATTGCTATAAAATTTTTTAGAGAGAAACTAGACCTTCCTAGTGACCTATACCAACTGGAAGCACCTTATTTAGATGTCTAAAGAGGGAGATATGAATCTTTGAAATTTCTGTTTTATTCCAGGCACACAGCCAAACCCTCAGTATTATTTCATCAATTTTTCGGGTCTGAATGCTCTTGGATTGATCTGGAACTATTTTTTCCCTCTAGCTAACATCCATACCTTTCAAATTGGTACATTTTGCATGAATTGGATTTTTATGGAATTAATTGTGAATTTTCAAAGTTTATATCAGTAAGCTATATCAATAATTCTGGGTTGTCTTACCTTCATGCCTTTTCTATTGTCAAACATAGCCCAGATGAGATTTTTGTGGTTAGAAATTATTTTTAGTGTAAATTTAACATCTAGAGCTTTCCAAAAAGCTATGGGTTACTTGATTTCAATTTTTCTATATTTAGTTATGATTTTTCAAAATTACCTTAAAAATTTGTCACTATGGAACCTGAGGCAACATGTGAGAATTTGTGATTTTTGGCTCTTGGTCCGTGGTTCATATGAAGTTTTGAGATGTTTATGATTTTTATGAATGGAAAAAAATTATGGAATATTGTTAGAAGGTTTCCAAAGTCCACAGATCAAAATTTGAATTTTTAACCTTGATATAACGCCATTAATTCCATTATTTTAATGCATTTTCTTAGGATTCTTTGATAATTTGTGTAATCCCACTTGGATAAAAGGAAATCAATGCTAGAAATATTATTATGGTATGACAAGTACAAAGTCCAAAAGGTGCATTTTTCATCACTGTAGTGGATCACTTATTAGTTGCAATGAGATTGCAAAAACTAATTTTTATAAATAGCTCTTTAGGCACAAAACTATGATTCTTTTAACATTTCTATCATTTCTTAAGTCTTAAAGAGTAGTATAGAAAGTGAGCTGTGCAAGAATTTTGACAAAATAGTGAAAATTCTTTGAAGAGATCAAGTGCTTGGCTAGATCTCCTCAAGGTAAGTAGTGATTTTGTTATGTAATTCTTAAATCTTGAGATGAATTTTATTTAATTAATTTTAGATCTAGATATGTTTCTTGACCTTTGATCTATTAATCTTGATGATGAAATGTTAAGTTAATGAATTGGTTTAGTGTCTTAATGCTCATTAAACCTAAAGGAATAATAATTGCAGCTAATAGGATTATTAGTGAGATGCACTTGTTGATAGGCTATCCACTGGTCTTCCTATGACTTGATTTTTATGCATCTACAAAGTAGTGAATGTCCAGTAACTTCGAAAGGATGAATTAACTTCACTAGGACCTAAGTAGGTTGAGGTATCTAATAGGAGTTTCAATAAATTAAATGTCAACTTGTCAATTTTTAAGTCAATAAGGAGCCAAAATACTTAAGAAGCATTATTTAAATCAATTTTTGTTAAGTCTAAGTGTCTATAAGGTAATCAGGATACCTAAGGCTGTCAAATTGGCCAAAATTAGTAAATTGATTAATTTTCAGCATAATGTTCACCAAGTTATCTCTTTCAAGCATCCTTTCATCAAACCAATCAAATTATGAATTCACAAAATTAGAATTAAATTGAATGGGGGTTGTGTGTGAAATTAAAAGATTAATTAAAACAGAAAATCAGTTACTGAAACAGATTAAAGAATAAAGCAATTCACCAAAATGTAATTAATCCTAGGTTCCCTCCCCTAATGTCTCACCTTCCTCGCCATCTAAACATTCCTCTAGTCCAATTCTAATATCTTGATTAGTGATATCTAATGTCCTTAAGCTACCACTTAAGGTTATGATCACTTCCATTTATTACACTTAATGCAATCACACTAGATTAATAAAACAACACCAATCCAATGTTCAAATGCACTAGAAGAGTCATATAGAAACCTCTAATGTGAATTACAAAATGAATTTATTTAATTAATGAATGGATTAAATCAAATTTTAACTCTTAGATGATCCACACAAAACAATAATTATGTAATTCAAATTATCCAATTGGTATAATTAAGAGAAACACAAAAATAGAGGGAAGAAGAAAAAGGAATTCATCTGTAATTAAAATCAAACCAATGTTCATTCAAACAAGAAATTCAAGTTCAGCATCAAGTTTAGTCCCCAAATTGATTATAGAAAAACTCAGAAAGCCATTACATAAGAAAAATGCACCAAAGGGAAAACTGTCCATATAGTCAAAAACCTCTAAAGTGATGATGGCCAAGAAAATTAAATCTCTAACTAAAGATGACCTAAGGGAAATCTAAGGTATCAACATCCAATGGTCCAAAATTTTTTAAGAAAAATACAACATTAATTTCTAAATAAAGTATGCCTAACATTAGAAGGACATTTGTGAAGGCTTCAAGTCCATCTATTGACTTAGCTTATCTGCAAAAACAAAAATACGAATATTTGGGCTTCTGTTGATCAAAATATAATAATAATGCAATTAAACACATTAATCCTAATTTGGCACAATTAATATAAAACGAACCTAAAATCATCAAATTAACCTCACTAAATTATTATAAAACTAAGTATAAGGAGTATATAATGTATAAATACTCAAATTATCACTAAAGCATTTCTTCCATTTAAGGTTTTTTTTTCAGTTTAAAAGCTAGGATAGCTAGGATTAATCTTTTGGAAGGTTGTTTGCTAGTTACTTGATTATCTATGAAACTAGTTTAGATTAACTTAACTAATTCATTTTAAAACTCAAGTTCCCATGGTCTAGTTACCAATTGTTACTAGAAGTGCTTTCTACATGAGATTCAACACTTAAATACCTACGTTTATTGCTACTCGAGTTTCTTGCTTGCAATGACTAGTATACTTACTATGATGTGAGATCATATTGTCTTAATCAAATACTAGTCATGACACTACACACAAATGCCACTCATAAGCCTTACAAGGAACTAATGGTGCATTTAAGCCAAAAAAGTTTTGCTATATATGTAACACCATAACTTCTAGCTCTATTACATGCCATTTATAAGCTTCACATCATGATTTCCATGAGGGCACATAAAAAAGGGGACAGAAATAATCAACTTTTTTCGCATTGCGCTATATCTAAAAAAATTCAATTCGGTGTCACGTGGACCGTGTGAGCTTATACTATACTTCCTCATATTTAATTTTATTAGCAAAGTTCCAGGCTCTCCGGGGTTGGATTTGGCTTGAGGATAAAGCTATGTAAAAGGCTTGAATGGATAGGTAAAGCCTTGTATGAGACATGTTGGGTGTGTGAGGATGGTTGTGGCTTTGTTCATAATGAGAAAGTTATAGGATGGTCTTAGAGTAGTAGTGGACACCGGGAAAGAGTGGCCTCTAGAGCAGCTTGAGCAGAGTCAAGTTTGAGCAGGGTTGACGGATCCGACGGTTAGAGCTTGATGAGATATGATAGCTCACCGGGATCAGTGGCAAGCCCTAGATATGAACGATGATAACTTCTAGCTCTATTACATGCCATTTATAAGCTTCACATCATGATTTCCATGAGGGCACATAAAAAAAAGGGACAGAAATAATCGACTTTTTTCGCATTGCGCTATATCTAAAAAAATTCAATTCGGTGTCACGTGGACCGTGTGAGCTTATACTATACTTCCTCATATTTAATTTTATTATTACAACTCATTTTCATCACAAAAACATGCCTACAATTCATGGAAACCGAAATGGAGCTCAAAATAAGCAAGCATATTTTCGGCCAGATTTGCTCCATTTTCTGACCCAATTTTGGAAAATCATAACTAAATCTAGAAAATTCGAAATCATACAATCTTTGTCACTCTGGAAATCTTAGGATGTCTACTTCACACTAAAAATATGTCCAAGTCACAGCATTCATCACACAGGACGTAGAGTAGAGCAAGAGTATGAGTAAAACATAGAGTGATTAAGTGGAGGAATCCTGGGAAAATGTAGGTGCTCTTAAGCGTAAAGAAACCTAAACTGGAAACAGAAACAGCTAGTAGTAGAATATCCTTTTACCTAAGTAAGAGGATAAGAAAGGTAGAAAGAGAAGGTATGACAATGTTAAAGTCGAGGATATATTACATTGAGAATAGATATTCAGTTAATGTGCTTGAGTACTTAAGAAAGTACACTTGTCCTTGGCGTAGATGCCCTTCTAACATGATATTGCCCAAAGTGTAAATAGCCGGGCGATACCGAGAAATCTCGGGATATAGTAGAGGAAGAATCCTACTTTCCCCGAGTACTCTACGAGAATAGGGTAGATAGAGAAAAGTAAGAGAAGGGTACTTTAGATTATTGGAAAACTTGCAATATACAGGCGACAATGGCTTTGAGCTTAGTCATGAGGCGCCTGTGTATTAGTGTTTGATGTTATGGTTTGCTTGCAACAATGGTCACATGATATTAGCCCTGATCAACCTAATAGTAATGTGACTTAAGTGCATAGCAAATGATGACATCAATCACCAAAGTGTCCCGATAATCAAAAGGTATCTTAGTTGGCTAGATAACGAGATAAGTCAGAAAAGATAGGTAAAGGGATTCCAGTAATATCATAATGGTAAAGAAAGCATGCAGAAAGGAATCCCCAATAGAAAATGTTCAGATTCAGTATGCATAGCCCGAGTCCCTTATAGTATATGTAAATGAAATGAATAGGAACTAATGTATAGTCTCGCTCCTGCCAAAGATGTTTACTACATTCAGTGTGTGAGATGCCCTGGTGCCAAGGCACTTAAAAGCAGAACATGGGCATAGTGAGAACTGTAGGATAAGAGAGGAGGGCTAAAACAAGTATATGTAAGTAAGTAAGTAAGTCAATAGAGTAAGAAAAGAAAGCCCAAGTGAAAAAAGGGGCTGAAGTGATCCTATGAGGAGCGATGAACGAAAATTAAAATGCTCCCTAGTATTAGTATGATTCTCTAGATGACACGGAACCTACTTCACACGAAGAGCATGATGTACTTTTGATTTAGCCTCAGCTATTATGAGTGATGGTAACTGGACTTAGTGAGCATGTATTTTACTGTTAGATACAGTAATCTTAGGCTTTCACGTCTCCCAGAGATGGATCACAGTAGATCCTAGCATAGCACAGCAGGTTGTAGTAGACCTTAGCAGGGCTCTGAGAGGTCGCAGTAGACCCATGGGTCACAGTAGATCTCACAGAGTTATAGAGAGCCCTAGCCACAGCATGATAGATCTCTGGTAGAGATGACAGCCTGAGATAGTTTTTATAAAGCAGTTAATCTCAGAGACCAGTACAGTTTCAGCTAGTCTTTGTCTCAGAGACTATAGACCTCCTGAGTCTGGTAGACTGTTGCTACAGAGATATGAAGGCTTTACTCAAACAGTTAGACCATTGACTAGCTCTCGTTAGAGATGAGCATAGTATATGGGATGAGGAAAGCAAGAAATAAGCTTTCCAAAGATAGAACCAGATGAACCACTACCTAGTAAATAGTAGCCCTGACCAAGGGATAGAGAGATTCCTGTATGATAGCTTATGTATTCAGAAAAGGGGTCAGGTACAGTTTTTATATGAGGTAAGTGGTACAGTATGTCTCCAGTGAGCAAAACTGTGAGAACAGCTAGCATCTCATCAGAGCCCAGCAATAGTCAGTGGTAGTAGCTCTTCAGTACTAATATGAGACATACAAGTTAGGCCTATCAGTGTTGAAATGAGGGACTATAAAATGCCACAGCAAGTGAGCAAAGAAAATGAGAAAAGTCCCGGCCTATAAGAAATTGGGATCATTAAAAGCAAAAACTCCTCAAAGGAGTTGTAATCCCAGTAAGTAACTAAGATGTGGACCTATGCTAGAAAGAAATGTAAATTATAATCATGGGATGAGCTAGTAAGAAGAACGCGGAGATGAAAAGTGGACGGAATATGTAAATAAATAAGTAGACAGATAGAAACCTCTGATGACTCTAATGATTAGAAAAAGATGATGAGACCTTATGAGAAGCCATTAGGAGACGGTACGGGAAATTTGATACGAAATAAGTTACCTTCCAAGATATGTAAGCTAGTCCACTGAAAAGAACGATAACTCCTACAACGGGTTAAGACTAACCCGATGTGATTAGTAAGCTCTCCCAGGATAGGCCTCCAGAGTCAGAAATTTATTTCCCTTATGAGAGGAACTAGCATGTACTCTATAATGATAGAGCCCTCATTAAGAGCTAGCAATGAAAATTCCCTAGCTGAGAGAAAACTTAAACAAGCAAAACCAGAGAGAAAAATATATGGAGCCAGGAAGAAGGGAAAGAAAGGAATAGTAAGCCAGAATATAAAAGAGTAAGAGAAAGTATACCTCTAAATTTCGAGGACGAAATTTTTAAAAGGGGGAGAGAATTGTAAAGTCCCGTTTTTATTAAACGATGGAAATGGGCACGTTTTCAAAGCAAGTCCCCTGAGATGAGTGATTCAAGGCCAAATAAAATTTGGATAAAATTTTAAATAATAGAAAATGAGGATTTGAGCCTTGAGTTGCCCAGAAACCAGGGTCGAAGCGATTCGAAAAATTTGCTGAAAGGCCAGTGGCATTTTCGTAAATAAGTGTAATTTTGGAAAAGCACCTAGGAGGGCTTTTTAAATAGAAATTTTGAGTTGCCCAGGGTTCTCAGAGGCCCCAAAAACCATGGGAAGCCCCGGGACCAGTAAAGCCCCTCCGGTGTACTCTTTCCGATGTCGGTTGACCTAAACTTTGACCGATTCGTTCGGGATGGTTTTAGCTCTGATTTGAGTGATTCCAAAGGTATTTTATTAAATTGGGAACCTCTTTGTTATGATAGAAAAGATGGTTCTCAAAAAAGAGCTAAAACGAAGGAGAAACAAAAATGCTAAGAACGAAGGGCAAAATTGGTATTAAAGTGTTAAAGGAAGCTTCTTTCTTCTTCTTTATATGCCACGTTCTGCCTCCCCCTCTCTAAATCGACTTGCTTCTGCCCATTTTCAGAGGAGAACTCCAGTTCCTTAGGTGCACAAGAGGGGGAGGGTTTTGGAGGAAGAAATTCAAGAAAAAGGTAAGAAACTTTAAGACATTCCATATCCTTCCTTCTTGAACCTTGCTCCTCTCCTCTCAAGCTTTCTTTCTATGGTTTTAATGGAGAGTTTGGTGCTGTTTTTAGGGAAGAACAGAGAGGGAAATTTCGAAAATTGAGGGAGTAAGCCAACCAAGTAGAAGAACAAGCCAAAGGAAGCAAGAAAACAAGGTAAAACTTCCATTCTTTGGTAGTTTCTCCCTCCCCCTTCCTCTTGCACGAATTTGACCACCATGAGCCCAATTCTTAGGAGCTGTTTTCTGTCCAATTTATGGAGGAATTAGGGGTTTTAGATGGCAAGGATTAAGAATGAACCAATAGAATCAAGAAAGGAGCATTAGGAAATAAAATGGAATCATTAGGGATCCAAATGCTCCCTTGCTATGATTCAGGTTACTGATGTAAATTTCTAAAATTTGTAACTAATTATAAAAAAATCAAAATCATACACACTTAGTCATTCTAGAAAGATAAAAATGTTAACTTGACACTAAAAATAATTACAGAATGAAACAGATACTTTTAGGTATCTGAAACTGATGGAATAGTGATTGAGCTCTTGGGCGCTACTGATACTGACAGTTAACTTTAAACATGCATAACTCTCTGCTCAGACCTCCAAATGAGGTGATCTCAGTGGCCACAGAAAGCTTATGACCTATAGTTTATGCATATAAAATTTCATAAGCATTAGACATTATTTGGCCATCGAGTGACACAGAATTCAAAACTGCCAGTATGAACAGTACCCATACCAGAATCCATGCAAAATCCCAACTTTGAAAATTCACAAAATATTCCCTAGATCTCCGAAAATTATGATCTTTAGCTTCCCAGAAATCTCTCAACAAGACCTAATTGCATGCCAAATTTTAGGGCAAGACTAACTCATTTGGCCAAAAAGTGGCATAGAGTTCCATTATGGTCAATTTTGGCTCCATATTGGGTACCAAAATTGCCAAATAGATTTCCTTTGATCTTGGCACCTTTTGGGCAAGTTTAAAAGCATGTTTAAGACTTGGGGAAGCTGCCCAAATGGTCCCAAACCATTTGCATCTCATTTTGGCCTTTTCACCCTCACTTATACACATTACACCAAGCTTTTCTCAAGTGCATACATTAGCATAGGCACTCAATTTATGTTCTAGAATACATACACCATCATTTATCTATCACATAATACATTTGTCTAAGGGGTCATAGACTATTTACAATAATAATATACATCATGAAGTCTCCTTATGAATCAAAAGACCAAAAATCAAGCATAAGGATGGCAATCTTCTTTCTTCAAGGTGGTTGGCTCCCATTGCCATGTCCACTTGGCCCACCTAGCATATTAGGACATTTAAGAGGAGGGAGTGAGATTCAAGAATCTCAATAGCTCATCTCCCATTCCATCACACATAATATGTGTAACCAAGTTTCACAAATGCATGCATGGAGAAAGTAGAAATCATAGGCATTTTAAAAGCAACCTTAGCATGTGAATCAATCATACAAGACATTCAAGAGCTCACTAAGTATTTGGATTGGCCTCACACTTCTCCTCATGGATTTTGGACTTGCCTCACCCATTCTTTAAGCACTTTGGACTCAACCATACTCTTGGGAGCCCACTTTGCTTTTGAGAGACTCTTTACTTTGTCTCAACCAACCTCAAGGGTTCTTAGCTCATCCTCACCCAAGGGAAGAGTTCTTAGCCTTTCCACACTCAAGTAAACTCATACAAACATCATGGATTCATTTAAAAACATAACATGGCACCAAGCATCATGGCATATAAAGGCATGCTAGCATACTTTTCAACACTTGAAAATACACATACACACATTCTAAAACAAGCTAAACACACATCCATGCATGAGAGAAGGTGGAGAGAGCTACCTTGTATGCAAGTACACACTTTTTCCTTAGCTTTTAAGCCTCCTCTTTTGGCCACACACCCACAATTTGGTGGAGATGGTTTCTCTTGGCCTAAATACAGTTTTTGGGAGCCAATTAGGTTCATGAAACATTCTCTAAAGCCATACAACTTGCTTAAGTACTAGATTGCTCTATAATCCCCATTATGGTCCATAAAGGCACCTAATGAAGCAACACCCCTCAAATGATTTCAAGGCCTCATTCTTTCTTTTCAAATATGATTCTTGACTCCTTTTAAGCCTCTTGGAGTCATCACATAATTAAAACAAAAGGCCTAATATTATGTTGCTTCCTTAGGTCACAATATGGAACCTAAAGCACCAACTCATTCTCTAAGCTTCTTAAATTTTTCCCAAAGTTTCCCCTCACATTCATTCATCATGTATGACTCAAAAATGGGCTTGAAACAATTTAAAACTCTCCCTAACTATGCCATCCCTACTTGGTCAAAAGTTAGAGCATAAATGGGATTTCATGGCTTCGTAATTTTTCCTTGATGGGGGAACCATTTAGGGAGGTTGTTAAGAGTTGTAGGAGGTCAAGGAAACACTTAAACAACTAAGGGAACTTATAGATTAAATCAGTTTTTACACTCCCCTTAAGTGCTCTATACTTTTCCAACTTTTAGGTTCATGACTTTCCATGGGGTTTTGTTCATTTTATGGAGGAAGAGACATATGGGGGACCTCTTAAGGATCTTAGAAGCACATTTAAACATTCATTTAAGCCTAAGAACATTTATATAAAATCATATTTGCAAGGGAGCATTTGGATCCCTAATGATTCCATTTTGTTTCCTAATGCTCCTTTCTTGATTCTATTGGTTCATTCTTAATCCTTGCCATCTAAAACCCCTAATCCCTCCATAAATTGGACAGAAAACAGCCCCTAAGAATTGGGCTCATGGTGGTCAAATTCGTGCAAGAGGAAGGGGGAGGGAGAACCTACCAAAGAATGGAAGTTTTACCTTGTTTTCTTGCTTCCTTTGGCTTGTTCTTCCACTTGGTTGGCTTACTCCCTCAATTTTCGAAATTCCCCTCTCTGTTCTGCCCCAAAAACAGCACCAAACTCTCCATTAAAACCATAGAAAGAAAGCTTGAGAGGAGAGGAGCAAGGTTCAAGAAGGAAGGATATGGAATGTCTTAAAGTTTCTTACCTTTTTCTTGAATTTCTTCCTCCAAAACCCTCCTCCTCTTGTGCGCCTAAGGAGCTGGAGTTCTCCTCTGAAAATGGGCAGAAGCAAGTCAGCTTAGAGAGGGGGAGGCAGAACGTGGCATATAAAGAAGAAGAAAGAAGCTTCCTTTAACACTTTAATGCCAATTTTGCCCTTCGTTCTTAGCATTTTCGTTTCTCCTTCGTTTTAGCTCCTTTTTTAGAACCATCTTTTCCATCATAACAAAGAGGTTCCTAATTTAATAAAATACCTTTGGAATCACTCAAATCGGAGCTAAAACCATCCCGAACGAATCGGTCAAAGTTTGGGTCAACCGACATCGGAAAGAGTACACCGGAGGGGCTTTACTAGTCCCGGAGCTTCCCATGCTTATTGGGGCCTCTGAGAACCCTGGACAACTCAAAATTTCTATTTAAAAAGCCCTCCTAGGTGCTTTTCCAAAATTACACTTATTTACGAAAATGCCACTGGCCTTTCGGCAAATTTTTCGAATCACTCCGACCCCGGTTTCTGGGCAACTCAAGGCTCAAATCCTCATTTTCTATTATTTAAAATTTTATCCAAATTTTAGTTGGCCTTGAATCACTCATCTCAGGGGACTTGCTTTGAAAACGTGCCAATTTCCATCGTTTAATAAAAACGGGACTTTACAATATGTTTATATTATTAATTATACTAATTAAAAGTTATTATTATATCTCACTCCCAAATAACTTTTCCAACTTAAAAAAAAACTTTTAGAAAATTCATACAAATGTAAAATAATTTTTACTTCTTGTAAAAGTCGTTTGGCTTAATTATTATTTTGGTTTATTAACTTATTTGTTTGTTTTAATTTGATTCTTTAACTTCTAATTTGTGCCATAATTGTGTTAGTTTATGCCCTAGAAGTCAATCAAAGGATGATTGTATTTATATATGTTGTATTACATTTTGTTTATGAAGGCATTTCGGTTATTATATTTAATATTATATATGCATAATATAAATAAATATATTAATTATTGCTAAAATAATTTATTATCCTTAAAATGTCCCTAATCAAGTATTATTGTAAACTAGGATAACAATAATACACTAAGATTAGTATGTACATTAGCTTATGACTATGATTATAGATGTAAGATATCAAGTTATTATATGGGTATGTGTTTAAGAACAAATGTATTGGATAAACCCATTATAAGAATGCTACATGGATCAATAACGATGATGTACATAATCCTTTGACCTAAAGTCACTACAGTTTCCTACATGAAGAATCATATACTTTAATGTCATCTAATGTCACCTTTAATAGGGATAGCCTAAAAGGCATTGATTAGGTATATCATAAATCATGTATAGGAATATGAGTAATTTATATGGAATTTTATCCTTCTTCTATAAACAGGAATGATATCTATGGGCCCTTTAATTAAGTAGAATTGAGAAATGTATGGCAGTGCTCGTATGAATCAATATTTGATATTGATTCATTTGTTTTGGCTTAGGTCACTTAAAAATTAAGAAACACATATATTGAATTATAAAAAGGATGACACATTCCATGTACTTGAATTCAATCTAGATATTTGAACAAAAGAGACTAAACTACATAGAATATTGGTCACAAATTAGGTATGTCGAATTACAAATATTTTACCACTTATTATCTATGATACTAAAATAAGATTCTTATTAAGATTACCACCAACATAATAGAACCTCCAAGTTCGCATACAAAGAGTAAGTCACAATTGGAATTAATATAATATAATTAGGATTCCTAATTAGACTAGAGATCCTAAGAATATATCCCAATATATATAATATAATATAATAATAAAATTATATCATAATATTATATTATAATATTAAAGTAATATTACATTCTTTTTAGCTTTATTAAAGCGATATTACATTCCTTTTGAACAAATTATTAATCAAAATCTTTATTAGATTAAATCAATAACTTAAGTCTAATAGTCTTTTCACTAATCATCTATTTGGTTAAGGCCTACTGGATAAATGTTATTAAACTCGAGCATAACATCTAGAGTTATGTATTATTCATAAAAAAGTTGCTATTAATATAGAAAGAGTGTTACACTATAACATATTTTATGTTGTCTTTATATATATATATATATATAAGTCTATTTGTCTCTAAATAATAGTAACCAAATTGTTAGCAGCGAAACTGTTAGTTACCAAACACATCAAATGGCTCCATGATGCTTAAACATGGATTTTCATCATTTCATCTCACAAATTCATACTTAAATATCTCATTCCATCCAAGATAATATATAGGTAAAAATTAAATCTATAGTGTGACGACCCTAACTTCTACTCATTGTAATTAAGGTTAAATGCGTGATTAATAACCATAAACTAAGGTTACATGACATTAAGACTAATTACATTAGGGGAATGTGGGGAAATTTGAACTTTAATATTATTAGAGTCATTAACCATATAATTACCAACACTTACGTATATCAAGGGAAATAAACATTCATTTATAAGCCTTGATTCTATTATCTATCAATTTCAACTCACTTGAATCTTCTATCACTATTTATAAATCATCCCTTGAGGTTACCATATGAAAAACCAAGATTTCCTAGCCAATATAAGGGTTTTAGGATGTTCGCCGTAGCTAATTTCCCTCAGCTTCACCCCTCACATCGTTACTAATTTCGTCGTGGACCTTTACCACAGCCAACCTACATGGCGTCGCGGTGAGAAAGCCTCCTGAAACCTACCTCACTCGCCTCTCACTATTGGCCGCGGCCAATTCCTCTCTAGAATGCCTGGCTCCTTTTCGCAAAAGTTCGCCCGCAGCTAATTCCCATTTAGCCGTGGTGAATTGCCCTCTGGACGACTCCCAGTTTTGCCTCTCTCATTTTGCCGTGGCCAATTGCACATTTCGCCTTGGCGAATTGCTCTCTGGTACTCTTCCTAGGCAACTTTGCCACTATTGGCCGTGGCTAACAATGCTTTGGCCGCAGCCAAATGCCTTTTTATCCTACTACTCTTAGGACCTTGCCTCAAACTCTCTACTCTCTATCTAAAGACTCTCTAGGGCCACTCCCCCACTTGTTATGAGGTTCTAATAGCATTTAACTAGCTGATTTAACCTAGCCATCATAACATTACCCATCTAGCATTTAAATATGGATTTCCCTACTCATCCATGGGTTTTACGTCAATAAATTTATAAATTTCCCACAATGGTCATTCAATCATACTTTCATTGGGTATTTCATGCATCAATAGTCAAGTCTATAATCAACATATCATGGGATTACATTACTCAAATAGTCAGTTATATCATAGATTCACAAGCCAAAATAAATGTCAAAGTTCATACATCCATTAACAGCTAACATGGAGCCTATTTCTCAATGGTTACATTCTATGTTAACAAAATACAACTCCTACACTTGGCAATTCATGATGCAATGTAGACATGGTACAAAACTTGTAATCTGGTTACAATACAATTTGTCAAGGTTTCAAAACTTAGGTACTACCAACTCATTTAATAAGCTCTCGTTAATTTTCTCCTTGCCACTAAGAGGTCCGGTCCCTGAAAATGTTAGCCCACAATGGGGTGAAATATACAATCTCAGTAACAAAAGGGCAATTTCCATATACATGTATAAGTTAATCAATCCAATGCAATTTCATGTCATCAATACCAGAATCATCAATTCAATTTGTAAATGAACTAGTTGAACTACAAATGACTACTGTCCCATACCAGCAGTAATGCATAACATGTTAATGGCCAATAACACCGGGAGAGGTCCGTCCACGGCACCTACTCCATAATGAGCACAACCAGGGCTCAGTGCATCTGGGGTCTGATCACAACCTGGTGCTCGATCGAAGCACATGCACAAGTGGCAACCACACCACAGCTCCACCATGGACTCACAAGGTCCAATTACAATAACAATCAAGTAGTCAACTAATCATTTAGCATTTCAAAATCAAGCATGTGTAACAAATATTAGATTAACATGAACATATACATGGAATTAAGAAAATAACCCCAGTTACCTCAATGAAGCCAATTACTCTTCCCCTAGCTACCACCATGATCCAAATCATACCAAACCTAACATGAGCATGATTATCATCATTTAACCATCATTAGCAAAGAAATTCTTGCTATCCATAGATTAATCTTAATAAGAAGTTATTAAGAACTTCTTAGCCAAACTTCTTAATGATCTATTACACTAATTCAGGGTCCATACATCAAAGCTCACCATGAGTCACTCCCCACAACTCCATTTTTGCACATAAAATTAGCCATATACCAAAGTTAGCTTATAACATGAAATCTGGGCAAGATTATACCACAAAATGAAAGTGAACACTTATCCCATGGTTCCACTAACTCTAACTCCAAAAATCTTGCAAGGAATCACCCAACACCAAGTTTCAGATTTGAGAAGAAGATGAAAATGCTCAAAACTAAAAACTAATCAGACCAAAATGAAGAGGAGAATGAGAGGGACATGTTTTATATAGATTACCTTGGCCAAATCTTCCTCTAGAAGTGAGAAATGATGGAGGAATGTAGAAATCCCTAGCCTCCTCTCTTCCTATGCGAAAATGAAGTTCTCATTTGCCTAAGATTGAGTTGGTCTGCAGAATAGAGGGTAAGGGGCTGAGTAAGTTAGGGTTTTAGATGGATTTGAACTAACCTTAAAGCCCAAAATCCACTTAGGTTTAGATATGTGCTTATTGGGCCTTTGTTTGGTGAGGTGGGCTGCAGAACACTTTGAGTTTAAGTGAAGTATGCTAACCTTAAGGCCCAAATTCTGGTGGGTTCAAAACTTAGTGTTAGTTGGGCTGAATCTCATGAGTTGGGCTTTAGAGTTGTAGTTGGGTCAGGCCAAATTTCAAGAGCCAATCTAATTTGGGCCTACATAATGTGCATTGGGCCAACTCACATAAATTGGGTATTGGGCCCCTATTCTACTAAATCATATTAGGCCATTGCTAGGCAATCTCTCTTGGCCCAAGTCTCATGATAAGGAGTTAGGCTTACACTTAAAAATAATTGGGCCTCTATAAATCCTTATCCATGGCTTATTCAAATTAAATTTTGGGCCCCAATTAAGCTTTAACCCAAATGAAATTTAAACCTATATTAATAACTTATTTCTCTATAAATTTTCATTCATAAAACTTATCTAATTATTTCATGATAATTATTCTTAATTAGTCCAAATGCATTATTAACACCTTAATTAATTTTGGGGTGTTACATATAGAACTAGTCATATGCTCATTTTGACTATAGAACACATAATGGAGCTCAAATTTTAAAAATTCATAACTTGAGCTATACAACTCCGATTAATGCAAATTAGGTGCTTTTAAAAAGTTTATGATATGATCTTTCTATTGTAAAAAATTTAAGTAAAAATGAATCCATATAGCTCCTCAAATAATACAAATCCAAGACTACACCAGAATGAATAGTAATAGACTTGACAACTTTTGAATGCCAATTTTAAAAATTTATTCAATATTCTATAAAGTTTTAAAAATTATGATCTTTAACTTTATAAAAAACTTTAAATGTTCTCTAAATGTTCATCATATTTCAGCTTAAAATTAAGTCATTAAGGATATCAAGGGTAAAAAAATATTTTATAATTCAAATGGTTAAAATTTTGGTTCCATTTGGTACCAACTGAGCTCTAAAATGTCATTTCTTCTTATAACCATATTTGAATCCATATATGCATCATATAACAATGATTCATCACAAGAAAATTGCCTTGTATAAAAAATTCACTATCCTATATGTGCAAATGTATATAAACTTCATGGCTTTCCATATACCAAATCATATTCTGTCGTCTCATACATACATTCAATGGTCATATAACTATAGTCTAACACTTCTAAACATGTTTGCATTTCATTACATCAAAATATAAGATTACATAATCATATATACAACAACATATCCTAGGCCACACATTTGTAGAATTTTCTCTTTCTAAGTCCTTTCCTCATCA
This sequence comes from Erythrophleum fordii, assembly GCA_032878935.1. Classification (NCBI taxonomy): domain Eukaryota; kingdom Viridiplantae; phylum Streptophyta; class Magnoliopsida; order Fabales; family Fabaceae; genus Erythrophleum; species Erythrophleum fordii. The sequence goes on along the minus strand of JAVQMF010000054.1, from coordinate 19,278,009 downwards.
TTCTCCTTTCTTTGAGTTTCACCTTACCATGGTTAGTAAAAATAGGAAAATATGAGATTCAAAAATCCTAGTAGGTAAACCAACATTCAAACACATATATAGTTCACTCAAGTATATGAAAACAAGTATGCATGTTATATAATCATAGCCAAATCATACATAAGAGAGCAAATCCATGTTCTAAGAGTCTCATGGCTTAAGCAAGAGCAATTTTATGCCCTCAAGGGAATTTTGGCCTAAGGTAAAGTAATCCTAAGCTCATTTCCTTAGTATCACCCATCAAAAAGCCACCCCCTCATACATGCAAATAGACATCATACAATTGCATATTTTATTTGTAACAACCTTAAGTCCTAATCAGTTTAACTAAGTGTAACTATACAATTAATCACTAGTACTTAAAGTCTAATGCCAATAATAAGTTAATAATGGATGAAAATATGGAAATTTTTGAAAATTCAATGATTAACAATCACTAATCATATAGGCCAGAAGATTTAAGTCCATAGGAGATTTAATTTCTCATTTAAGAGCTCTAACTCATCCATAAATGGATTTAGAAGCACAAAACTCTTATATTTTGGTTTACAAGTTATTACTTATTATTAACATAGTGAAAACTAGGATTTAAAAGTTAAATTCGGGGTTTGAGGACTTAGGGCATGACTTGGAAAGACTTAGCTATGATTGAGTTGGCTATTGGAACTTCTAAAAGCATCAAGATATATATATGCCATGACTTGAGCACTTTCCGCTGTGACTTAATTCAATTCTATAACTCTAAAGCTAAAATTTTGGACCTATGTCATGACCTAAAGGACCCATGCCACCACTCAACTTGCTATTGGAATTAAAAACACAAAATTTCCCAATCTTCGCTACAACTCAAGCTACCCACACCATGGCGAGGTGCCCCCTAGGCTTCATTGTTCATAAATACATGATTCTCACCATATCCCAAGTTACAAAACATCAAAATACCTACACTTGGCAAAAATGAATGCATCATGATACTATACAAGTCAAGTTAGACAAAATTAGCATCCATATAAAACCAAAGCATGCAAGTGTAGGAGTGCGACACAAGGCCTAAACCTAGGGGTACTCATCCACTTGCTTTTCTTTTTCTTTAGCCAATGAACCTTTACCTGAAATTGTTAGTCTATGCAACAGAGGTGAGATATGAATTTCAATAACGAAAGGAAAATTTTATACATATGTGCAAATTAATCAACATAAACGCATATTATACAAAAAAAATACTGAAAGCATCAACATACTCAGCAAATGAACTAGTTGGACCACCAATGACTATTATCCTATACTAGCAATTACATATAACATGTTAATGACCAAAAATAGAGAGAAAGGCTTGTCCACAATGCTAACTCCCCATCGAGCATGCTCATAACTCAGTGCATTGATTGAGTCTGATTATAACTTAGTGCCCGATCATAGTACAATACACGGGTAATAGCATGCTCATAGCTCCACCAAGAACTTGATCATGGTCTAGCACAATTAAGTAGTTATCTAATCATTTAGCATAGAAAACATATATGTGTAGCAAATATGTCACTTAGTTGCTAATATCCTTCAAAGCTAAGAACAAAGACAACCCTCTAAAGAATCCAAAATTAACTGAAATCAAAATCTTAATCATTATCCAATATAAGAATTAGCTACTTATCCATCTATAGCATCAAGAACTACCTAAGAATCACTTACCTAGCCTCTAATGAATTCTAAATTCAAACTTGAGCCTTCCAATACTAGAAACTATAATATCCCACTCCAAATTTTTGGTATTTTTGTATATCAATAGAACCCAATATATAAGTCAGTCCTTGGGGCCAATTTCTAGCATGAAACACACCAAAATGAAGAGAAGATATTTACTCAATGGTTCCTCTAACCTCAACCTCTAAAGATCATATAAGAAACAACTAAACACCTACTTTGGAATTTTTAGATAAGATGAAAATTCACCAAACACAAAACTAATCAGACCAAGATGTAGAGAAAGATGAGAGGAGTAACTTCTATATAACTCACCATAGCCAAATCTCCCTTTAAGAGTGTAAATCAGTGGTAAAATAATAGTGAAACCCTAGCCTCCCTTGTATGTGTGAAAACACTCACCTTGGTCTATAGAACATGTAAGTTTTAGCACCAAAAATGAGTGAGCAATAGGCCTCTTAGGGTTTTAGAGAGTATGGGCTAGTCCAATGAGCCCATTATCTAAGTGGATTGATGCTTTACATGTTAGACTATAAACATATAAATTTATTTAAGTTGGGCCTCTATAAAAATAGTTCTTGGCATAAATGAATTAATCTTAAGGCTCAAACATAAAATGTTAATCCTCTCTAAATTAATAATTTTCTCAATTAAGCCTAAATCTACTATTTAATTTATTTATTAGTCTAGAGTGGCTAAAAACTACTATTTGCCTAAAAATGTCTAACATGAAAGCATCCTATAATTTTTTCCAAAATTCCATAGTAATTCCTTATTCTCCCCTAATTAATTACTTAATTCCCCATTATTTTCCTTAACAAATTTTTGGATGTTACACTATTCAACAATTAACAAGCTAATTCATTACAAACAATACACACAAGTAACTAAGGACTTAAGCAAACAAGCCATACATATAAGAATAAAGGAAAAGCTATTAATCAAATCCCTTTGTCTCTTTTTCTTGATTCCATGGCCTTATACACACTTTGATGTGGTTCCACTTGTTCTACTTAGACACATTAATTGATGCATAAAAGGCATATTTAACCTCATGTTAGTAATATATATGCAAACTAAATCTTTAGGTATAACTTAGATCACTTTGAATGCCTTAAGAGGTAGCTCTTAAAATCTAATTTTTAGGCTTCAAAATCTTCATGACTCTAGTGGAACTTATTAAGACCATTAAAAGTACACTTAAACATGTATTGAGCTATATGGTCCTATTAGATATCCTTGAATCCTAAATTTTCAATTATAAAATTAGTTTCTAAATTCATGTCAATGGTTCCATTAGTGTTTATATTTCAAATCTAGATCATTTAAAACCTTAGAATCAATGAAATAATTCCCTAGACATCAATTCCACCTCTTGGCCAAGACATACCATATAGCCACCATGTTGGAGTTTTTGTTTACTCTATAGGGAATTTAATGGTTTTAGGGTATCTATAATTCATTTCTAACTCAACTATGGTATTAAAGGGATTAACTAATGTTCCTAGGATTTTGGATCTCTCAAGGCCAAAATTAAACCCTAAGTGAAGCCATGTGCCATTCTTTTGGTTCTTTACCATTTCTATTTGCATATTCTTATTCTTTACTCTTCAGAACCTTTAGTTTCACCAAGTTTTTATCAAGTTCAAGTCTTCTTCTCTCTTTTCCTCTCTTAGCTAAACTTAGGTTAGTTTAGGGTTCCAAGAATACAAAATTGTCCTAGCCTAAACCTTAGCTTGCGTTGATATACTTTTAATGAGAATTATTTTGGTATAATTGGTTTCCTTAAAAGAGCTTCCTCATTTAAGAGTTTAGCTATAAAATCCACCCTTTTGGGAAACTAAAATCACCTTGAGGAAGAGGAGAAGGACTAAGAGAAAGTTCATAACAACAACATATCCAAATTTAAGAAGTTTACTTACCTATACATAGCTTCTTTTCTACTTTTTCTTCCTTTCTTCTTCACACCTCCAAGAGGGAATTTGGTGCTGCCCTAGGTCAAATTCAAGTGAGGCATGTCACACACATATATATAGTTAGGGTTTTATAATTTTTCAAAACACCAATTTTATCCTTATATTTTAATTCCACTGTTTGAACTTATTTCTCAATATTTTTAGAAACTAATAGCTCCACGCTAAAATTTAGATTTACTCTTCATTAAAAATATATGCTTCGAGGTTACAAGGACTTAAAATAATTTAGAAAAATCCAATCAAAGTTATGGTTACTCGAGATCCTAAATTGTACATCATCAGAGATTTAGTCAAACCAACCTTATTTGATGAATACACTAGTCTTATTTCATAATATTATGATAAGGGATATTCATTTATCAAGCCAATTTTTATGTTTTTTGTAACACCATAATTTCTTAAATTATCTCATGCTATTCTCATGCTTCACATCATGTAACTCATGGAAAAGTAAAGAAAATAGCATAAAATAATGAATATTTTAACGTTACATTGCGTATAAAAATTTCATTCAGTGTCACGTGAACCATATGAGCTCATACATCATATTCTCATATTTAATTACATGGATCCAACTCATTTCCATCACTAAAAGTAGCCTATAACTCGTAGGAATCAAAGGGAAGCATGAAATACATATATGCATTTTTGGCCAGAATTTCCTCATTTCTGTCATAAACTTTGGAAAATCATAACTAATTCTAGAAACATCGAAATCATACATTCTTGGTCATTATAAAATTTTTAAAAATTCATGTCTCCCTCTTTAGACCTCCAAATGAGGTGCTTTTAGTTGGCAAAAGTCACTGGGAATGTCTAGTTTTTCTATATAAAATTTTGTAGCAATTGAACATCATTTGAGCCCTGTGTCACAGAAATCATTTTTGGATATATTAGACTAAAACTAAAATTTTTGCCAACTTTGGAAATTCATCAAATATTCTCTAGACCTCCGAAAATTCTATTCCTTAGCTTCTCAAAAAGCTCTCAATAAGCTCTAATTGCATGACAAATCTCAAATCAAGAAGAGCTCATTTGGACAAAAAGTGGTATAGGGTTCTAAATTGATCAATTCTTGATCCATACAAGATACCAAAATGTCCAAATGACTTTTCTTGGGGTTTGGCACCTCTTGGGCAAGTCTAAAAGCATAAATAGGATTTGTATGAACTATCCAAATGATCCTAAACCTCATTCATCTCATTTTGGTCATTCCACTTCCATTTACACATGTATTTCCATTATGCTAGTTTACCATTATATGTCAAAATTGTACATTCTCATGGATATGACCTTAGCTCTCATTTATACATAACATATCAACATAATTACATATGCTCATATGGTTACATCACAATTTCATCAAGGGATTACATCATATGCCATGTGTATGCCTAAAAAGGAAGTAAAACTAGGCATATTCATATACTTTGATGTCAATCTTCTTCTTCTAGGTTTGGTGGCCTCCATTACCTTGCTCAATTTTTCACTTAGCATGTTAAGATATTGGAGAGGAGGGGATGAGATTCAAAGAATCCCAATAGCTCATCTCTCATTCAATCATACATAAAAAATGCAAAACAAGTCTTCCAAATGCATGCACGGGCATATTGTCATGTGTAATTATTCAAGAAGCATTTTCAACATTTGAGCAAGTCACACATAATATACAAAGGCTTGCCAAGCAAGTGGATTAGCCTCACCCATTTACTTGTAGATTTTGGACTTACCTCACCTATTCTTTAAGAGGTTCTTGGACTGAACCTTACTCTTGGGAGTCAACCTCACTTTTAGGAGAATCTTTACTTTGTCTCAACCAATCTTAAGGGTTCTTGGCTTATCCTTACTATGGCTAAGGGTTCTTAGCCTCACCACACTCAAGCAGACCAAAACAAACATCATTTGAAAATATAATACATCATCACGGTACCATAGAGTTAGAGCTCATGCTAGAACATTTTTCATAGGTCGAAATACATATACACACATTCAAAGACAAGTAAAGCAAACAATCATGCATGAGAGAAGGTGGAGAGAACTACCTTGCTAGTATTTGTACACTTTTTCCTTAAGCCTTGAATCCTCTCCCTTGACCTCACACACCCAAGAAGGTGGAGATCACTTCTCTTGGCCTAGACACATTATATGGAAGTTAATTATACTATTAAATGAAATTCTAAGGCCACAAATTACCAGAAAAGCTAGGTGACTCATAAGGCTCTTTTATGATTCCATAATGCACTTAATGAAGCAACCTTTGAGAAACATCATCTTGGCTCCATTCTCTCCATTTATTTATGATTCTTGACTCCATTTAAACATCTTGGAGTCATCACACAATCGATTCTAGGAGCCTAACTAGGTGTTGCTTTGTTATGCCATATTATGGAACATATAAGGCCATCTCACTATCTATGATTTCTAAAAATTTTCCAAGGCTTCCTCTCATATTCTCCCATCATACATGATGCAAAACTAAGCTTGGAAGAAATTAAAACACTCCCTAGGTGCATGAACCCTCCTTGGTCGAAACTATGTTTCTATAAGGTACCAATGGAGTTTCCTTACTTCCTTTGATGGGAGAATCATGTAGGAAGCTCTCTTGGGATCTTAGAAACTCATATGAATATTTAAACATCATAAAATATGGCTAGGGTTCATGATAGAGTTCAAGATGTAATCAAAACCCTAACTTCCATAACTTGCATTCTAAAGCTCCCTTTTCAATCCTAGTTGTATATTCTTAATCCTCACACTCCATAACTTTTGGTTTCATCAAGAACACATAAAGAAAAACTCTCCTCCTCACTTTCTCTCTCTAAACCTAAGCTTAAATGTAACAACCGGGAAAAAGAAAAGAAAAGGGAAAAGAAAGAAAGTGAAAGCTGGAAATTTTCGGAATCCAGAATTTCTGCCAAGTCCTCTCGCAATAGCGAGAAACGGACTCGCTACAGCGAGAGAGCTAGTTCGCAACAGCGAAGGCGATTCTAGCTATAGCGAGTGCTGGCAGCAATCCATATAGAAACTAGGGAGTTGCTCGCCGTAGCGTGCGCCATAGCGAAAGTGAAGTCTGGAACTGACGCGATTTCGCCATAGCGAATGGTAAATTTCGCCATAGCGAAGGGAACTGACCCGATCTCACCGTAGTGAAGGCTACACCTCGCCATAGCGAAGCCAGATTACACGAGCTCGCTATAGCGAAGGTTAGTTTTCGCCGTAGCGAGGGTCGGTCTGGAAGAGAGTAAATAGCGAGATTTAGACTTCATTAAATGCCCAAACTCATTTCTTCTCTCATATCTGCCCTAAGCTTCGACCCAAAGAGAGAAAAGAGGCGTGGAGAGTGTGAGAGATCAAGAGAAGGAGGAAGATCAAGGGAAAGGTAAGGTAACTTCTCCCATTTCTTCTTAGAACTCTGATCCCCTCCCTTTGCCCTCTCTTTCTGCGGTTTTAATTGTGAAAATAGACGGATTTTAGGCATGGGTCAGAAGAGGGAAAGTGGAAAACTCTTTTGAATCCTTGAGTTCTCTTTGAAAATGAGGTTTTCCACTACCATGGGAGCTTGAGAGAGAGAAAGGGGTAATGGCATTCTAGAGAGAGAACCCTAGGTTGTGTGTGATAGAGGGTTGCTCTAAATTAAATTACAAGAGAGTAATTGCATGCTTTTGGTGTGTCTAGGCTCAAGTGAAACACTTACATCAAGGTGTGCTTGTGAACCTAAGGAGGGAAAGGAGACATTGAAAGGAAAAGCTTGTGTTGACTTTGGCTCCAAAGGTAGCTCTCTCTTTCACTCTTTCTTGTAGCATTCTTGGTTGTAATAGTCATTGTATGATATGTATATGCTGAATGTGTGGAATATGCCATATGCTATTGCTTTGATGCATTGAATGTCAATATGCTTATGTGATGAGTTGTGAGAATTGCTCGGGTGCGGTAGTGCCGAAAGTCCCTTGAGATGGGTGAGGTGAAGCCGAAAGTCCCTTGAGATAGGTGAGACAAGGCCAAAAGTCTCAAACGAGTGAGGCCAAGTCAAAAGTCCTTATACTCGGGTGAGGCCATCCAAAAGTCCCTTAAACTCGGGTGAGGCTAGACCAAAAGTCCCTGGAGCCCATTTTTGGCATTGTTGTGAATTCCATAGCATGTACATTATGTGTTGGATGATTGAGAATAGCTAAATGCTTATTCACATGCTTTGACTTGTTATATGCCTTGATTGCTTACTGGATTGAGTGCTTGAGCTACTGAGATTCCCTGAATCTCACCCCTTTCCCCTCCCAACTAATATGCTAGGTGGAGCTCAAGGAGAACCGAGCACACACCAAGGAGTCTAGGAGCATGCGTAGCTAGTTATGAGTTTATGTTTTGATATTTTGATGTATATATGATGTAAAGTGGTGCCAAATGAAGATGTGCCCATTATTTTTGAGATGTAAAGTTTGTAACACGTGTAAAAATATGAAAGAATGATGTATGAACTATGTTATTAGCCAAGGTAATGGAAATGAGGGTTTTACCCCTTTTTGATGCATGAATGAAATAGTGTATATTTGGCCGTAGCATAGCGAGATTTGGATGTATGATGATTTGGATCACATGGACTTGTTAGATAGACTATTTTTATGCTTTTAAACTTGTCCATGAGTGGCTAGAGTGTGTGAGAGGCCATTTGGACCCGTTTTGGACCTATGGGGTGCCAAAACCGGTATTTTTGTGAGCTCCGTCAAAGTATGACCGGATGAGCTCCGTTTGCCATGAAATTTGGCGTGTCTCTAGAGTTTGTAGAAAGCTTCTTGAGAAGATAAAGTAGGTAATATTCGGAGGTCTAGAGAATATTTGGGGAATTGTTGAATTTGAGAGAATTTAATGGATTGGTCATGTACTGTTTATCAAAACCAGAAAATGAAATCTGTGTCACTTTTAGACCAAATGGATTCCAAATGTGGTGAAATTTTATACACATAAACTAGAAAACCAAAGTGACTTTTAGGAACTAGAATCACCCAAATCGGATGTCTGTAGAGAGAGATTGGACCATCTGAAGTTCTGTATCAGCATCAAGGAGCTTACCTGACCCCCATCACTGTTCCATCGGTTTTCGGGGTGCAGGAGCTACTGAACTGATCTGGACTTATTTTTCTCCTCTAGTAGACATTCGTATCTTTCCGAATTGGTATAATGTGCCTAGATTAGATTTTTTTGGATTTAGTTATGAATTTTCGAAAGTCATGACAGAAAGCTGCACCAGAAATAGTGACAGCTGGACCTTCCTCCCATTTTCGATGTCAAACTTAGTCCAAATGCTGAGATTTTAATTGGGAATGATTTTTCGTGTAAAGATAACACTTATAGATTTCTAGAAAGCTAAAGTTTGCTGCATTCCCATTTTTTTACAATTTCTTATGATTTTCCAAGCTTAGAGCCAAAATATGACTTTTGGGCCCAAGTGAGAAAATGTAATTTTTATGGTTTTCGGCTCTATACCCGTGGCTTATGGTTTGTTTCATGCAATGTATGAGTCGTATATATGGAGTTTGAGTTGAGGATGCTTGAGATGGGTTCACAGGACCCACGGGGTGAAAGATGAGTATATGAAACCCCGGTTCATAGCATGTAAATGCCACAAAAGAGTAGTGATCCTTTGGAAATCATATGGAACCGAGCCTATTGAGAGGCTAGGTAGCGGTAGTAGATTGAGGTGTTACATTAAATGGCTTGGAAACATAAGATTTTGCAAGTGTTTCAAGTGAAGTCTTACCTTAAAACAGAGCTCTCTTCACGTAGATTATTTTTCACCAATTGATTTCTTGAAAAAAGTCCATTTTTGGCTTAGGTTAGACCTAAATCTTCAAGTTCTCAAGAAAAGAAAATCACCATTAGAGAGCTCTTAGAGAGAGAAATAACTTTCCTAGCTGGTGCAGGATGAAACAAGGCCATTTACTTACCTAAATAGAAGCTTAAACTTCTTCTCTCTCTCCCCTCTTGATGTCATGCCATTGCTGCCCATTTTTTTGCAAATGGAAGTTTAGAGAAGGTGATGAGGTGTAATCTTACTTAAGAAGCCTTTTTTAAAATTTTTCAAAATGACCATTTTGCCCCTACACGCCTGTTTGCTCCGTTTAGGCTCATTTTAACTCCTTTTTTAGAACTATCTTTTTCATTATAAAATTCAGGTTCCCAATTAAATAAAATGCCTTTAGAATCACTCAAATCGGAGCTAAAACCTTCTCGAATGAATCCATCAAAGTTCGGGTACACCGACGTTGGAAAACGTCTACCAGAAGAGCTTTAGCTGTCCTGAGGTTTCCTATGATTTTTAGGACCTCTAAAAACCCTGGAGAACTCAAAAATTTTATTTAAAAAGCCCTCCTATATGAATTCCAAAATTTGCTCAAAATTACAAAAATACCATTACGTTTCGTAAGTTTTCCATAAGAAATTGTTTCTTTATTCTAACTCCATTTTTTTTTCCGTCTGAGCCTAAGATTCTCTTTTTTAGGAGTCTAGAATGCTTCTTAAATTTTTTGGGATTTTAACTACATCATTTTGGGGGACTTCCTTTTGTATTGGGTGAATTTCATTCGTTTACAGAGAAACCATACATTATGTTTCTCATGTTTTCTCTTGTTTCCAGAGAACCGAATGTTACATTTTCTAAATCCCTAATTTTTTGCCAGTTTAGCTTAATTCAATTCTTTTGGCTCTAACTGACCTTTTCTTTCTCTATAAGCCTTTTTCAGTTATTCCGTTTCCTTCTTTAGGGACTCTATATTAATTTACAAAATATAAAATATTACAAAGAGTGTCTTAATAGAGATTATAAAAAGAGTGCTCCACTTGATTCCTTTAGGAATCAGAGTTTTAGTCTTGCTCACGTGGATACCATAAAGATGTAAGTCCATTAATATGCATTAGTGATTCCATCATCAGTTCACACTTTAGATTGCATATTAAAGGAGAATCACTTGCAAGGTTCCTGCATTCAATTAAAGACCAAAAATTCATGAGATTAAGCATTTGTGAATCAAATTAAGGGCCTATTTGTTTAAGCTTAAGAAAAAATTGATTTTTAGTTTAATTAAAAAAGTGATTTATCATTTAGAGATTTTTATAAAAAACAAAAATTATTAATGTTTGGTTACAACTGTAAAAAGAACTTTTTACTTAAAAAGCGACTTTTAACCTATTTGGATATAACAACATAAAAGTACTTTTTATATTATGAAATTACAAGAAAAGACGTATAAAAGCACTTCTTAATAAACATGTTTGGATACAAAAAACACTTATTGTACATATTAAAAAATTCTATAATTCTATTTGTTTTATGAATTATCAAAATTAACAATATTTATAAAGACTCAAATAACAATTCATAATAAAAAATAAATGCCAAAATCTATAAAAAAAAATGATAATATTGTCTCCACATCAAGTCAAATATGAATGTCAAAGTTTTTACAAAAACTCATACATATTAAAAAAAAAAAAACTAACGATGCATACGTCTTGGTAACTAATCTCTAATCATATTTCTTATTTCTTCTATATATATGACATCTGCTTATGTTGGATCTTGCCAATCATCATTACTAGGTACATCGTTATCATCTACATCATTAAAATTCTGCTCTCTATCTTGTAACTCATTAAGATTCTCAAAATTTTGAAGAATATCCAAATCACTTGAATCCATCCTTCTAATATAATTGTGAAAAGCAAAACATACCCATATAATGGAAATTTGAGTTTCAAGCTTGAAATTGGTCATGTTATGCAATATTCTCTATCTTGCTTTGTAAACACCAAAAGTCCTTTCAATTACACTTCTCAAACTAGAATGATGAAAATTAAATATTTCATCTTTTGATCTGAAACCCAGAGCCAATCTAAAATGTGGAAGATGATATCTCGTATTCCTATATGGTCCTAAGAAACCTTTAAATGATAGATATCTTGAGTCGACAAGGTAATATTTACCTATGCAGAAATAGAAAATAAATTAAACAATATTATAAAATAATTTATAACATAAAATGAAAATATTTCAAATTATATAATACTAATCTTCAAGAGGATAAGGAAATCGCAGATTTGGTTTACGAAGAGTGTCACATAAAACTTCTTGCATCATGGACAGATCCTTCCCAACCACATAATACAAATGTGAAACACATATTAAAATCACATACAACCATCATATTTGTGCTTGTATATCCTTTCCTATTAAAAAAAGGTATCTGCTTACTTGCTGGAACATGTATACCAATATAAGTGTCGTCTATTGCCCCTATGCAATCTTTAAAGTAAGGCTAATACCGATTATCATCTTTAATATATTGGGAAGCAGCAATGTTCATCGGATCAAGGGCTTAATTATATGATTTCCTTAACTTGTATACAGTTATTAAAACTCTATGGAAATGGTTGTGAATGGTCTCACTGGAATACTGAAATCATTCTTGAACATTTCTTTTGGTGGCCCCATGACCTATCATATACAAGAACAAAGTAACACTTTCATTACTCCAATATGTTTAGTTAATGTCAGTCCATAATTATTACTTAAATCCCATACCAATTGTTGAAACACCTATTTTCTCATTCGAAATTGCTCAAAAAACCTATTTTCATTTCCTTTAATCAACTCTACTAGCCACTTATGACCTAAAAGAATTGAAGTAGTTTTCTTTTCTTTGACAACATATTTCAACACATGATTTTTAACTAAAAATGTAGCCAAATTCCTTACAATATGAAGACGATATCTATAGTTATTTCACACTTGAATTTCCATTTTAGAATCATCATCACTTTCATCTAAACTATTAGTCATCCTGTATAAAAAATACATTAATCAATAAACAATACCAAACAAATATATTAAACATTTCATATAAATATTATAAAATACTAAATATCCAACACTCCATCAAATAAGTCAAATAACAATAAAAAGAAATATGTTCAATATTATAAGTTCAACACATAAGAAAGCTAAAAACTAAAATAAGTTTGCTCAACGAGTATGCAGGATGTCCTCCTCTGTAAAAGTGTTACGCCAATCGATGGTCATCTCACGTTCATTGTTCATGAAATGACCAAATGCTATCTTATTGTCTTTGTTGGCTAGTATTCTCATAGCCAAAAAATATTGATGCGTTCCTTTCACTAAGTGTGGAACTTCATTTAATATTGACAAACACTTGTCATAGCTAAAAGGGTCATCTGATTTAGAACGTGCAATAGTAGTATTTGACACTTGATCCATCCCATTAATAATACGATCAAGAGAATGTTGAAGTTTCTCAGCTATCCCAATTTTCTTGTCTCCATTCCCTATTCTCTTCCTCTTCTTTAAATTTATGTTTGAAGAACTTGGAATTGCATTTAGTTGAACTTCATGGCCAACCTCATAACTATCCCCCTCATCTTCACTAACTGGATTTTGTTCATGATGTCCAATATCATCACCAAGAATATTATCTCCTTCATCTAATAGCGGATCTTGATATGGCATTAAAACAGAAAATCCAGTAGCTACTATGCCTTTAAAACATTTCTCTTGCAACTCTAAAAATTTAGGTCTTCTATTTTTCCATTTTAAAATCTCTGGATCCTCCTATAATTAATGGAATAAATAAATGAATAAATTATCATAAAATCATGTAACTAAAAAAATTATGTATTGAATCAAAACAAAGACATACCTTACTTTTATCAACCTACCATTCCTCAGGAGCTTGTATGGTTTTTTTTCATAATCCCATCCAAGCCTAGTCTCTTTTTCAACCATTTTTGCAAAAGATGTAAACTCCCTTTTCAAGGCATCCCATCTATTTTTTAATTGTGTGCGATCATAAGCACACCCTGTTTGCTCAAGAAATTTTTCTTGGAGATTCTTACACCCTTCTTTATTAAAATGTGTACTTGGTCTATTCCCAGCAAGTATCTCTTCAACACATACTTTCAAGAATATTTCAATTTTTTTATCATCCCATCTTGCCTTATCTCTTCCATCTCCCTCAAAACCTCTCATATCTTTTTTAGGTGCCATTCTAAATTATAGATCATAAGAAAATATTAATAACAAAAATAGAAAAACAAAGGGAAAAGAAGAAATAGAAAACCAGAGAATAGATTAAATAAAAAAACATTTGCTGAGATGTCTCCAAAGTATCTAGTCTGAACTTAGATATGACTATAAGCAACCGAACCAAAGAAGATGGAGTATTGTGTTTTCACTAGTCTTATATAGCCACTAATTAGTTATTTTTTCAAGTAACTTGATTTACTACATGTAAGCCATCCTTTATAGTCCAATCTCATTTAGCAAATATAAACAATAAACCTTGTTAAAGCTCATTTGGCAAATAACATTATGCTCTTTTACCTTTATCACAGCAAAAACAAAATGCATTTGACGGGCTTGTCGTGCAACCCTCAAAATAAAACTAGGTTGATCTAAAAATATAGCAAGTGGCACAACCTAGGTCATCTCCCTTGGAATTGGAATTCAATGCTCAATTGGGTTCTATACGTGTTCTAAGATCCTAGAACTATCTAGTTTGGGGGATTATTGAATGAATTAAACTATCCTAAAACTAAATTGAATCAAAATTCCTAAATTCTACCTAATTGTGTGAATTGTAAATGGATAATGGTCTTGTGACTAGCTTAGGAATCGTCTCTTGGTATCCACTATCCTTATCCTATTCCAATTGTGATTAATTATGGCCTAAGAATTCCTAATTATGTTCATTAGCAAATGATCTTGAATAACCATTCAAGATTCAAGATATTAATAATCTAATGTTGAATTGAGACCTCAATCCCGCATTAAACCGTTAACTCTTATCCTTAAGATCAATAAACATCCAATTTGATTGATTAACTAATTAATTATGTTCTGATTCATCATCCAAAAATGTTTAATTAACCAACTAAACACCAAGGAATTCTCAGATAGACATTTAAACACATATCCTCACTCATGTATTTCATCGAACACCTTCGTGGCATACATGGGAGATTAGAGAGAATAATGAAAAATCAAATTCAAATTTAACCAATTAATCAACAAAAAAGGTTTCCTAATCAGTGTCTAACCAGCCACTAATTAATTACACAAATTCCTAATCAAATATAACTTAACCAAGATTATACAGAAATAAGAAAAAGTGTAGGAAAAATAAGAAAATCTTAGCCAGAATTCTGCTTCTTTCCAAAGGATTCAAGCTTCTACTCAAGAGCTTCTTCCCTTGCTAGCCTCAAGGTGAATTAAAGCTTCATATTGGCGTGGAATGGAGATGGAGAAGGGAATAATGGATGTATGAGACGTGTGGAGAGTGCTGGACGAAGGGATGGATGTGTGGATGGAGGCATGATGAGTGGTCGATGAGGCGTAGGTGTTTGTATGAATAAATAGACGATGGAATGGGGAGAAGACGTGAATGGGCTGGAATGTGGATGGAGGCGTGTGATGAATGGAGACGTCTGGTGAATGGAGATGTGATGATAAATAACCTCCCCCGAATGTAGCGTCTGGATATGTATTTCTGCTCCCTTTCACGTGCTATTCATTAATCAATTCACGTGCTCAGCTTTTGTTCCATTTGCCTGAAGCTATTATGCATGAGATGACCCCCACTTTATTATTCAGCTCATTCACCCACGTTACTGCTTTCCAGACGTAACTTCTGCAGCTTCTTCGTGGCTTTGGTTCTGCATGACTTGTGGCTTTCTTCCTCAGCCAAACGTTAAAGTCGTAGCTTCAGCTCTGTTCAGCAGCTTCATTCCTTCTCAAACCAGACTTGCACCGTGGCTCTGCATGTGTTTTAAGTGTATAAACATGGGACCCACTGTGAATATAATAACCCACATTTTGCTGCAGCGTTTCTTCGTTCGTTGCTGTCCAGATTTTCTCTTCATGCAGCTGCTCTTTGTTGCTCTGTAGCTGCTGTACAGACTTCAACTCATTGCCTTTCATTCTTAGCTTCAGCTGCCTCTTCGTTGCCTCTCTTTGTTCTGCCCAGCTCGTCACTTTCACCACGTGTTTGTTCTGTTCTGCATGAAAGCTCCTTCTCTCATCTCTCTTCCTCATCCAGCGCTGAAGCTTCTCGCGTTTCTCGTTCTCTCCCTTGTTCTGCCTTTTGCTTCGTGCATGTTTAGCTACTGCCCCAATGTGATTTTCTTCCTCTTTTCTTTTCGTGTTTCTGCTTCGCTGTTTTCGTGCTTCTTCCTCAAACCAGAAACCACAGCCTTCTCCTTCAACGTCAGCTCCTTGCTCTTCTTTAAACAGCGTCTTCCATGGTTCTGTTGCCAGCCATGCAAACCCATGCTTCATACTTCTTTATTCTTTGTTCACGTTGGCCTTGGCTTCCCTTTCCAGCTATTATTGCTTCGTCTAGCTTAATCTGAACCCATGGCTTCTTCTCTCCAACACCATTTGTTTTTGCATGGTATGAAGCTCGTTGTTTCTTCTCAAAGAACCAGAACCATTAGCTTCTTCATTTATTCTGTGTTGCTCCTGAACCTCCTCTGTTTATTCATTCCATCTTCATGCTGCCTTGAGCAAAGACATGTGCTTCCTGGTCCTTCTTTGATATATTCATCCAAGGATCCATGCATGATCACTTCAACTCCATTCCTTCTTTTCCATTGCCCAAAATCTGCATAAAAACAAAGGAGAAAAATCACAAAATTCATTTAAAATGATTTATGCATTTAAAATCAATTATTTTGCCAATTAATTCATAAAGTGTAGAGAATGGCTACTAAAATGAAATTCCATCTAATTGAACCCCTAAAGTCATATTTGGACACTAAAATACTTAAGTTAGGAGAATAAAATAGATAGAAATACATGTTTATCAAATTCCCCCACACTTAGACCTTTGCACTCCTGGGCAAAGCTTAAAATCCAAGATAAAAGAATGATTTGAACACCCGGCTAGTAGAATGGCAAGTAGGAAATGAAAATGGGAAAGGGAGTGTAAAAGTCACAAGTTAAAGACTAATCATAACTTTTCTTCACTTCAACAATCCAAGCAAACTTCAATTGCATTAAGAAATCAAATTCCATGGCAATTTCATTTGAAAAGAATGAATTGAAATGCATAGCCTCTCACATGGATTAGTGTTTACTCTCAACTTTCCAATGTTTAAAGGGATGTGTTTCGCTCAATCTTCACCTATCCAAGCTCACTACCATAAGCTTGTCAAGCTTCTAAATCTCCACCACCCATGCTAGATGCAATACATAAATCAATAGGACTTTATTTAGGGCTGTAATGGGGCTAAGGAATGAAATGAATGGATAACAAAAACAAGGAAAATACAAAACAAATGGATACCTTAGAACCTCAAGAGCACTCAATGACAATCTAGGATAGAGAAGAGTGTGTATTCAAGGCCTTATTTTCCACTAGAACAGCAACTATAATCCCAATTTGAAACACTTTTAGCCTCTTTAGTCTACCTCTGCTCCTTCACTCATAGAATCCCAATCGAAATCTAACTCCTTATCACTCTCACTCTTTCTGACATCTAGCTCAACACTATCTGCTTCAATCTTCGCTAATGTCTTTTGTTCGATGTGCTATTTTAATGTTAGAATGAAGATTCAATCTGAAAGAACTACCTATAAGATAGCTTAAGCCCAATTATTCAAAGCCTATTTAGCCTTATGCTGATTCAAAAGCTGCTCCCATTCCTCCAAGAAATGGCACCAACATCAATCACTCAAGGAGCTATCTTCCCCAGCAACAGAGTTTGAAAGAGAATTGCTAGTTACAAAATAAGATGCAAAATTAGTTTCAGAAGAAGAATCTTAGGGATATGTTTAGATAACACTGGGGGGTGCAGGCATTCGAAGATGCATTTGAAAAGACCTCAGAGGTATGTGTGCTTGAAGACGTTTGGCTGTGGGTTCTTACAGATAGTGCCAAAGGATGATGCATAACTTGGTGGTAGGTCCCTAAAGTAGTCTATGTTGTTGAATAGTGATGAGCAAAATATTCATATCTATGGGTACTAGTATAATTTACTCATTGGATCTAGGTATGGGGACTTTTATAAATATTTTAAGAAGGTTTGGATAGTGTGCTACTACCCTAAACTTGTAATGTATATGTATTAATTCACTTATATTTACATAGTAATAAGTATAATATATAATAAAAAAGAAAAGAACTCTAAATAGCATTCAATGGATTATAAATTATGTTAAGAGTTATTTAAAACATTTTATTCTCTATTGTCATTTTATATGAATAGAATTTTTTTGAATAAGTTTTAACTTTGAAAAAACTTTTTTTTTAAAAAAAATTTAGGTAAATATATCTAGATCCAAGGATTTAATGAAAATGAAAGATTTTGTTGACATGATTTTGATGCAGTACAAGACCCTTGCAAAAGCTTCAATGCCTAAACTAACGAAAATATTAAGCAAAAGAGGTGTCTGGAGAGCATTAAACATAAAGGGCCTCTAAGCTTTTCGTAAGTGATTTTTGAATGGTTATTATGATAATTTCTAAGGATCTGGTAATTGGTGGTGGACGCAAGATAATCCTTGGTTGGATTTGAAAGATGTGGAATGGAAACTATTGGAGCGAAAGTATACCTATTAACACACCATTCGTACACAGTCCACCAGAGTGATTGTTAATTCAGTTTCAGAATAAAAGGTAAGTAGTTGCTATCCCCGAGGTCAGACTTTCTATCTTATTATTTTTAGTAGTCAACTTCTAAAGCTAAAGCTTAGCATGAAAAAGCTTACTCTGATCCTAGTGAACTATCTTGCTTGAGCCCCTATCCCTGTCTAAGGCCCTAGCTTGTTTGGTCGAGTAACTGTGTAACCTCATTGACCGAAGTTATTGACTGAAAAGAAAGGCACGAAGTTCTCAAATGAAGTGAAAGGTTACGAAGTCGCTCCCCCATTAAGGGGGGAGGTATGACATTGCTCGAATGAAGTGAGAGGAGCGAAGCAGAAGCCCTGCCCGCCTTTCTCTATCTTTATTTTAAGGGACCCTAATATATTGCCATATCATCTCTTTGTAGATTTAAATTATTAGATTGCTTTGAGTTACGATGAATATCAGTGCATACACACATATTCATAGTCATTTTGTAAACAGTTGAATGCTAAGAGAGACACAAGAAGAGTTTTTAACGGATTCGATGAAGGACGGATCATGTTTGCTCCCACTTACAAGTATTCACAAAATTCAGACTCTTACACTGGAGAAACTGTTAAGTCTAAGAAAAAATGCCGAGCACCTACCTGGTATTATTCTACTTGCCTTTTATTAATACTACATTTGCAAGCACTCAACAATGGAAAAAACACCGAAGGTGGAGACACAAATAACAAAATAAATGGAGATGGACTTACCCAGAGAAGGACAATGGACATTTTAGAGAAAGGAAGAAGACGAGACACCTTGGATGGACTTTCTAGATAACAAACATAGAAATAATGAAGATGCTGATAATAACAGGGATAGAGAGAATGGCAAAAGGTCATTAGATGAAAAGGGTAAAATTTGTCATATCTCATTTTTTTAAAGATTGTTTTTGTCCATGAATTTCTCTCTGTATTTTTCACAAAACACTCTCTCTCATCTACTACATTCCTCAAGTTTAAGAAGCTACTCACAGTAGCTTTTCCAAATAATCAAAAATCTAATTTTTTTTAGATTCTGATTATTTCAAAATCTTAAACAAACATCTTAAAGTTTTATAAAAATATTTTTTTTTACAGAAAAAAGTGATTGCAAGCACTCAACAGTGGAAAAAACACCGAACGTGGAGACACAAATAACAAAATAAATGGAGATGGACTTACCCAGAGAAGGACAATGGATATTTTAGAGAATGGAAGAAGATGAGACACCTTGGATGGACTTTCTAGAGAACAAACATAGAAATAATGAAGATGCTGATAATAACAGGGATAGAGAGAACGGCAAAAGGTCATTAGATGAAAAGGGTAAAATTTGTCATATCTCATTTTTTTAATGATTGTTTTTGTCCATGAATTTCTCTCCGTGTTTTTTACAAAACACTCTCTCTCATCTACTACATTCCTCAAGTTTAAGAAGCTACTCACAGTAGCTTTTCCAAATAATCAAAAATCTGATTTTTTTTTTAGATTCTGATTATTTCAAAATCTTAAACAAACATCTTAAAGTTTTATAAAAATATTTTTTTTACAGAAAAAAGTAATTTTTCCTTAAAAAAAGCTTAAACAAACGGGCTCTAATTTTGAGTCATCTGCAATAAGCAAACATTTTCAATGATAAAAGGTAAAAATCTTATCGCCAACTTATGCTTTTTTCGCAAGGATTTCTAGTGGGTTTAAGAAAATATTAAAAATTTTTGCTATACTTAGTCTTGGAAACCTAATAATTTGTCCGTTAACTTTAGTTTAGTGTTCCAAAAGGATCCTTCAACATCTTTTAGTGTACTAAAATAGTGTTTGATGGATGCAATGAAAAAGGACAAACACGGCGCAAATTGAAGGTTAAGAAATCAAATTGAAGTAAATAAAGTTAAGGAATTAAATTGAAACAAATGAATTATTAAGGGACCAAAATGACACTTAAACCAAGTTGCTTAATAAAATCTCCACTCAAAAGGTTTTTTTCTTCGTAGCTTTTCACATATAATGGAAAGTTAATCATGTTCAAGAACTTTGGCTTAAGTATGTAAATGAGTCAAGTCAAATGAAGCCCCAACATGATCAAGTTTATTTATATAAAATAGTGCAAGGACAATTAGAAGCCCAGGCTTTAAACAAATTAAAAATTGTGATCAGGTTGAACTTGTTTATTTTTCGAACAAATTGCAAATAGTACCATGAATATAATATATATCTATATGCTCATAAAAAAGTTTTAAAAAAATTATGAACATTTATACTGTACATGTGCAAGTGCATGAGAAAACTATGCCTCTTATAATGTTTTAATGGCGCATAAACTTTTGTTTTTGTCTATTATTTTTAATTAAAAAATATATATGATTACAATATATATTACCAAAAAAATTTATTAATCTAGCTATTTGCGAGTTTAATAAGTCGAACATTGAAATTTTAAGCTCGACTCATTTAAATAAAACAAATTTAATATGTTGATCATACTCATTCATTTTATAAATGGGCCACGCTTAATTTGAGCTTTTGACAAGCCGAATTGAATAATTTATGAACTGCTTGATTCATTTACACTCTTACATAAGAGGCAATTTCCTTGAATAATGTCAAGGGTCGTGAAAGGTTGTGATGGGTGAATTAAAGCCTCCCTTAAAACACCGTCACCCCTCCCCCCCCCCCCTTCATTATAAAAGAATGAAAAGTTATTCCAATTTTAAGTGATATTTAATAAGCCATCAATTTCAAATCATTTGTGTAGATATCAAAGTTTCATACCAAATATGAAATGAAATATCACTATTTATCTATATTATTATTATTATATATGTTTGGGACATTTGGTCTCTAGTCTCCCAACCACTATTAAAACGTAAAAATATTTTTTTTAAAAAAATGTAAATATAAAATTATGATCCAGAAAAGAAATTAAAATGCTTTTAGGAGATAATGGCAAGTTGTTAAAATTTCCACTACTTCTTTTTATTATTTTAAATTTTAAAAACGTTGTAATTTAATTTTATATAAAATATTAAAAAGTTAATTACAAATATTAACATACACTTTAATGCGTGCCAAGCAATTAGTTTAATAATATAACTTTTGTTGTAATTTTTCTTTTTTAAAATCAGCAAGAACAACTCGGATTGAATAATAAAATTTACATCCATTTGAAAGAGTTTAATATACGTTGCTCCGACATGCTCAAGAATACATAAGAAATTGCCTAATGGAAATTGAGCTATTAACAACCATATATCTATCAACCAAAAAAAAAAAAAAACCATATATCTTGTCACAGCACTTGCAAATGAACTGGAAGGAGATGTTGATGGTTGAGTAAAAGCAAATGTGATTTGTTAAACAGCAAGATATGCAGACGATAAGTGTGCGAAGTAGATATCAGTTCTTGACGACTTAAAAACACACATAGCATGCCGAACCGCCTCCAGGAACACTACCATTTATGATTGGCATTGTTGACCCTTTCAAATCCATTCCCGAACTTCCTAATGTCCAAACTAGATTAAAATTAGAGCATGATGTTTCACCCGACCCGTCTTTCACTTAGTCCCATTATCATTAAACACCAATGATTTATGAGAAATTTCTTGTAATACCCCTTATTTATGATAAATTTCTTTTAATACCCCAAGTTGGAAGAGAAAATAAAGGATAATTTAGGTATGAATTTAAATTTCAAAGGGCAAGTTTAGGAAAAAAAAAACACACGCGCGTATTGGAGAAATGCTTTAAGGAGTGGTAAAAGGTATTACCCTTGACATCATTGCATTCTGAGTAAATAACATCGCATTACTAGTTTCATAATTTATACTTGTTCTTACCATGCCATTTACGCTTCATGACGTATAATGATTTCCTTAACATTGAAATTTTAATTTTATCAATGATTTACTAGAATATATTTTAATTTTTATATCTTTGATATTGTAAATGATTGATACACGTATGAAATCAATGAACAAAATCCTAAGAATTTTATTTACAAGCTCCTACATTGGTTATCCTTAAGAAATATTTACTTATGATTTAAGTAATATGATTCTATACATGATAAAAATATTTTATAGAAAGACTAAATATATAGCATTGGCATTAACAACAGGTCTGTTAATCCTTGACATGCCATAATTTATACTGGCCCCACTTGATGGCCATCACATGAGAAACAGAGAAATATTATTTTATGTAAATTAAAGGTTTATGATGAACAATTATTGCTCACATGGATTGACTGTCTATGATGAACCACGTGGGTTATATGTCCATAATAGTTATCTTATTATAATAAAGTTCTTTTAACAAAATTGCTTTTAAGAATAAGTTTTAAAAAAATCATTAAAATATTATCATTTTTCATTGATTTATGATTGTCGTAGTAACAAATATTTATTAAATGTTTTTATATTTTGGACACTTATAAATTGTTTATTGTATTGAGAAGATATAAATTTATGAATTTGAACTAATCTAATGTACATGTTATTGAATTTCAACTAATAATTAAATTATTTTTTTTTTCAATCACTAATATTGTGGAATGCTATTTACTCATTAAATATTTAGAATTTTAGATAGTAGAATTAATTTTGAGTCTCCCTTAACACTTCAGCATGGACCATCCTTCAATTTGGCGAGCCCCACATCGCCCTCGTAAGCAAAATCTATTTTGATATATTTGATTTATTGTTTTATTGTATCTCAGATGTAGTTTCACATAATTCACAAGTTGAATCACCCGCCTTGATATATATACATATAGAAACTAGAGCAGAGCTTTCTTATTTATATTACTAAGATAATTGTAGGTTGTAAAAATTTCAAAATGTCTAAATTTTAAAAGGGATTTTATTGAAATTTCTATAAAATAGGTGAAAATTCAGAATTTGCTTTAGGATTTTAATATGCAATATGAAAATATTCATGTGAATTAGTTCTCAAATATTTCATATACATATAAATATATTTTGAAATTAGAAAAGGTTTGGTTCAAAAAACATGGCTTACAAAAGCGAGATTTATCTTGCACTGTCACAGTCCACCTTCTGGGGTGACATTTCCGAGATCAATATTGTAACTGATCATAAGGATTTTGTGCCCTCCGAAAGTTGGTCTGAATTGAAATATTGTAATACAACTCCCAATGCCTATTAATCATTCGTTAAGCATCCTCCGCCACGAAACTTCTTTTTAAGGGCTTAGATTATCTCCACCAAAATATTCTTTTCATTGTCTCTCCACCAATAATAGACGGTTAAGATTACATCTTTAAAATAATAAGTAAGACTTTATCTTACATTGATAAATTCAACGAATCAAATTTTGGTGGAGAGATAAAAGAGGAATATTTTGGTGGAGAGAATCTAAATCACAAAAATTATACTATTCGGACAAAACCAAATTGCCTAGAGTACAATAATGAAACTTTTATCGTCTATCCTCTCATCCATTATTGTGTGAGACGATTGTGCCACCAATCTCCTATGCCAAAATAAAATATCTGATGGCTATAATTAGTCCACGCGTATCCCTAGTGGTCAACCAAACCATACTCCTCTCAGTAAAAAGCAACTCGGATAAATAACGGCTTGTTTGGTTGGAAATAAGAAAAAAAAAAAGAGAAAATAAAAATTTGATAAAATTTATTTTTATTTTTATAATTATTATTTAATATTATTTATTAATTATTATTTAATTATTAAAAATAAAATATATTATAAATATTTTTTATCTATAAAATTATATTTTTTTATTTTTATTTTTATCTCCACCTTTTTGCGTATCAAAATAAATTCTTTCATCTAATGACCAAAAGAAAAATTATAATTTAGTCGGACCCTAGTCTTTTTTTTTATAGATAGTTAACCTAGGCTTTATATATTCAAACTTGTTCAATTATAATAGACCAAATATAATTTCAGAATTCAGATTTTAATCAAATAGCAATTGTGATAAAGTCAGCTCATTCATTAAAAGGTCCCCAATAGTCTACAAATAGTACTCTAAATATGACTTGTATTCACATATGTAAATTCAACAAATAAAAATTTCATTTTTTATGTATATAAATTATATTATATTTATTTTTTTCAATTGCAATTTAAATCCTTCTTGTTTATGCCAAAAGAATAATTTAGTCCTTCAAATTTTATTTTGAGCAATGTCGTCCTTCTAGTTTGCTCATCATAGTAATTTAATTATCATTCTAATGTTATAACTAAGTGATATTATATATCTAATGAATTAAATTAAATTAAGAATAACCAAATAGAATAATAGTTGTTTTACTAAGTCACAAGAAATAAATTTTGTATTTTCCATTAATAATTTTTATGCAATTGAAGTTGAAAGAATTGATTTGTTTTATTAAATAATTTAGAAGGATAACATTGCTTCTTTTCTTTTCTTTTTGTTCGGCCACTGGATAACAATGCCTATATTGCTCCCAGAGGGCGAAAGCGCAATGAAATCTTATTTTTCTTTGCTTTTTTTTTTTTTTGTCAGAAGGAACTATTTACAAATTTATTAAATTAAAAATATAAATTTCAAACTTCAATTTTTTAACTAACGAATTTAACATGTTATTTAAGCCTATTCATTAAACAACTGAGATTTAAACAAATTTTTAACAAGCTGAATTTGCAAATGAATTGATTTGTTTATCGAGCTTATAGTTCATGTGAAACTAATTTCAGCATTTAACACTGAGATAAGCTTAATTTCAAAATTGTTATCCTTACCCATATTTCTTAATATTCTCGATTCCTTCCACCTGTTTTGTAATTAAAAAGGAAAGATAAATTATACTCTAATATAATGTGATTTGACCTATTTGCACTGGAGTACCCTTTAGTTTGAAAATTTATATTTTAATATCTTGTAGTTTACACTGTTATCATATTTGTAATATATATTTTTATTCTATTATATTTTGGATGAAATCTATTAAAATTTGCTCTAAATTCTTTATTTTCTTTACAAAAAATCTAATTTCTAATGTGTTGAAGATTGAAATTATTCTCTTGGCCAATTAAAATTCCAAATTTAACATACAAAACATAATATCTCTCAAAATTTACCTCCAAATAAAATGCCTAATCCTATCTCTAATTTCACTTTAAGTTCTCAATTTTTTAACAAAATTTCTAATTTCTCATATACTAAAGACTGAAATTCCACCCTTACTGATTAAAATACAAATTTGACATAACAACACAATGTATTTCCCAAACTTTTTTTTTCTTAAATGAAATCTTAATTTTGTCTTTAATTTTGCTCTAAATTCTTAATTTTGTTATAAAATTTTTAGTTTTTTATGTAGTAAAGATTAACATTTTTCTCTAAACCAATCAAAATCTCAATTTCAATACGAGCAACAAAATGTTTTCTCTAAATTTTACAACATAACAAAATCTCAATTTTTGTCAAATTTCCTTATGACATTTCTACTTTCATATGTAGTAAAAATTAAAACTGTCTTAGTTAACCAATTAAAATCTTTAACTTTGGAAGAAAATTTAAAAATTAGGAAAAAAATTGGATTAAGTGTGCAATATGATTGTAAAGTGGTAATAGAAAAATAACATATAATATTAATGTATTAACAGTTTAAAACATAAGATATTAGAATGCAAACTTTCAAATTAGAGGATATTTGAGTGCAAATAAGTCAAACTATATGGAATTAAAGTGTAATTTGTCCAATAAAAATTTGATTTAAATTTGACTAAAGAATAAGGCTAATTAAAAGAAATTAAAAGAGATGGGACCCAATGAAAAAAAAATACGCGCATACATTAGTTTTATTTTTATTTTTACTTTTTAACTGATTGCGAACACACTAGCGGAACGATGCGTTTAGTAATTGGAAGAGTAGAAGATGCAGCTTTGTCCGCATCCTCTATCACCTTCTTCCTCCATAGTGTCTAGGGTTTGGAGAGTTGCAGATTGCCATTTTTTCTTCTCACTAACCCCCATTCACACCAGCGGGCATGCGTCGGAGCCCCAAAATTTGCGATATTTCCACCGATATTTGAATTTGTTCAACGATACAATAGAATATTGCAATTCTGCCATAGTTTTGTTTCGGTAACTCGCGAAATCCAAAAATATCGATCGCATCATGCGAAACGGTACGATATTTTGTTCCATGCTTAATCTGCACTTGTTGGGGATGTGTTTAACTATTTAACGTTGTAGGGCTTATGTTAGTTAGATTGAGTGGTTGGCTTGCCGCACATTGTGTTTTGAATTAAAAAAATTCAGTGATATTTGTTTGAGGTGTTTGCATATTTTGGTAAAGGGAAGCAAACGTTGGTGGATTCCATCATTTGTGTTCGTAGTGAGTAAGAAGCTTATGGAGGAATATTGAAGCTGGCAATGAATGTGGGGACATGGTGCATGGACAGGAGCATGGTTGCTGGTTCGTTCCCTTTCTGGAACAGCGCTACTGGAGAGTAATTGAATCTTTCTCAATTTTAGAAGGAGCATATACTGGGTGTTTCTGGGTTTTGTGCAATGTCTCGCTGCTTTCCATTTCCACCACCTGGATATGCAAAGAAGACTAGAACAGATGACGTGAACTTGCTAAAAAAGGTTATTGCGCTGTTCCTATATTCACCTTGTATAATTTAGCATCGCATTGATCCGGGTACAAACATGAATTTTCATGAGTTGCACAATGCTAATTGTGCATTGATATGGTTTTCTAATCTATACCTAAATGAAACGTTAAGATGTTATTAGAACATATTCTGTAATGTTTTTCATCTGTTTCTTCTTAGAAATGGATAAACTCAATCTGATTAGAGCCCATTATAAATTGATAACACAGAGAAGATTAGAAAGGTGTCTTTCACTGTATCATGTATGCCGTGAAAGAAGAAAGATGTTGTAACTTCTTTACTTAGTTTGATTGGGGTTTGGGTGCAATTGAAGATAATTGGAGGCTTACTTGGTGGAGCCTTTTTCCTACTTTGATTAGTCATGATTGAATACTCTTGGTTGATGAAAGTTGGTTATTGTGACTTAAATTTCTGGGTGCATGTCATATCAAATATTGCCCTTATCTGTCCTTTGATACGCTTATGATATTCATGTTTGGAGTTTGTGTTATATCCAAAATTTGGATTGCTATGGTGCGTAGTGCTCAACATGTAAGTTCTCAGGGGATCGAGTGGAGAGAGCTGTAGTTGTTGGTGATGATTAAAAATTTAAGTACTTGACTTACTCTATTCATCTACTTCTTCATGCTAATCTCACTAAATATAAGTAACTCTGCTGGCTACCATAAAATTTCCCTTAGGCGGATTCAATCTGTATTGTTGTTTCAGGAGTGCTAATCTATCATATACTTCAAAGTCATCAATATTATCTAGCGCCACTGGAAAAGAAAAGAGCATATTCGTGCAGCCTACTTTGTCTTTCATATAGTATATGTGTGTGTGTATTTGAGGCTCAAAGCATATATTATGAAATCAATTTTGCATCATCATCAATATCTTCTGACCAGTGGACTCTGCTTTATCGAGTCCATGTGATGAGAACTTGACTGTTTATAGTGGGAAGTACTCTTGCATATTGTTACATATTTTGGCTTCAATTTGAGTCTTTCTGTGAAAGGATGCTGAGGCCTTTACAAGCTTTACATGAGCTCTCAACTCCTTTGGCCTTTTTCTTCTTTTGAAGATAAATTTTATACAGATCTGGTCCTTTGTTATAGCAAGGAAATTCACTTGGTAAGTCGGCATAGCTAAGGTGGTGGAGTTGGATAGTGATTTATGTAGCAGTTCTAGGTTCAAGTTGTGAAATGACTTCCTGATATACTAGAGTTGTTGTCAAGCAATATGATGCGCCTTCTCCTTTATGAATAAGGGATAGCTGAGGGTAATATTTGTGTGTAAGTATACAGTAGACTGCTTGTTTAGGTCACATCATAGTTATAAATGATGATGCTTAAGTTTTTTATGCAAGATAGTTCTGTTTTGAAGCTGGAATTTTCAGAACTAAGGTTGCGAAATTGGTTGATGACATACTTGAAGTAGGTTTTGAAGCAATAGTTTGGTGTTAGTGGTGATTGCCTGCTGGATATTCTTGAGATGTACTGTATAATACTTAATAATTTTCTAAAAACAGCTATTTTTCCTACTCTGTCAGTCATAGCCTTGTAGGCCTAACTTTTTGAATTGTTGTATGCTTTACTTACATATTTAACCTCTTTGGCTGCTAGCAATCTGATTCTTCTGTTGTTTAAAGATTAATAGAATTGAGACTTTTTGGTTGCTAAATAATCATTGCCTTTGGGGTTCGAAAGGACTAAGGAGAGAGTTGGTTGTCATCTGGATTTGTTGGGCAATGGGAAAATGCTAGCCCTATCTATGGCAAATAATGGCTGAGGCTTATGGACGGTCTACATTTAGAAATATGTCTGGACCCTGGATACTCTAAACTAAAGGCAAATTAGATGAATATCTAAACAAAATTGTGATCATAAATGTCACATTAACTACTGTTACACCTATTACACATTTACACTGACAAAGAAGTTATATGTTCTTGTTCTTGGTTTGATACTATCTTCATCTTGCAGCCAATTGATTTTACCTACTGTGGGAGTGAGAAGTTGAAAACTAAGGCTTTGATTCAATTGATTGCAAATATTTGTGAGCTAAATTGGGTTTATGGATAGATGTCCTTTTTGTATCACCAAATCTGATTTTTTTTTTTCCTTTGGTTTCCTGTTTGGGCTATTCTTGCTAAGCATGTTTTGTTGCAATTACTCTATTTTGGTGATTCTATAGCAAATTATGGAATTAAATTAGGTCTCAAGAAATGCAAAATGAACTAATTCTTTGGTCTTGGTTGCCAGGCAGCTCCCAACAATTTTTACTTGTGAAATATTATCATATGATTGCTTGGAGCTCCTTTATCTTTATTCCTTCAACTTCCCTTGTTCAAATTTCCTTCCCTTGAATTGTCTGTCTAGATTTTTGATTTAATTTCTCATTGATAGATACCTGGAATTCTGAAGAGTTTCCTCTCTTGTAGAACCACTGAAAGTAAAAGAAAAAAGGACTATTACCTCCTCAGCTGCTTTAGCCAAGGCCCAATTCTCATACCCAAATCTTGCCTAGCTCCCTCGACATATGTCCTCCTCATTCTATTCTTACTCCTAAGAAACTACATGTGTTTCCCTCCTTATTGAAAAATCAAGCATTCTGTTATGCAACAGGCAGGTCACCCTGCTACTCACTTCCCCTTCCCCATTTTCTCATTCTGTTTAAAAAAAGAAAAAGAAAAAGAAAAGTAAACAAATTCTCATTCAATTTCTTTACTTAGTACACGGTTATACTAAATAGTGTGTCAGTTGATCTCATAAACAGTGTTTTATGTCAAATATGCGTAGATTTTACATCTATAAGGCAATAACTAAACCATCTGTAAAGTTGGATAAATTTATTGACATATTGTTCTTTCGTATATCTTTTCTGCATTTTGTTTTGACAATATTAATTTATGTGTTCAATCTTCTTTCTTGGTATTCATGTTGTCTTTGTTCCTGGATTTATAATTTTTTTTCTTTTTTGGGGCCAATGGTCTCCTCTCAGTTTAGTTGTGGGATAAGATTTTCAATTGATGTATGGATTGCCATGCAAAATTCAAAATTACTTAAATTAGATTGGGAGGCTATATTTTTTGGAGGTTAAATCTAATTTGTTCATGAAATCATTGTGTGATGCATGCAAATCATCATGTCCTGGTTGATTTGATATTAGAAATGACCTGATTGAATCATGTATCTACTTTATATTTTCAATTGGGCAGACAATGATATAAATGTAAACTTCTTTTCTTGTTAATTATGGCTTCTTGTTCTGCTGAATTGTTGGTGTCTATATTCTATTTTTAATTTTTTAATTGAGTATTGTTGGCTTTGTATGTTTACCCCATCATAGAATAACTTGTCCGGTTAACAGTTTGAATAATTGTTTCTGTTGTGTTAATATAAGAAATGGCTGATGTTATGCACTTGCAGATTAGTGCTGCTTTCAAGTAAGAAATTGCACCTCAAATAGAGAACTGTTGGCCATTCTGTGTCAGCAGTAATATTATGCCCAGTTAGTAGTGGAGATTATTGTTTCTGTTGTTTTAGTGTATGAGATGGTTGAAATTCTGTACATAGTGGTGCTGCATTGTCATAAGAAATTGCACCTCAAATAGGACAGTGGTAGTTGTTATGATTGAGGTCTTTTGGGAATCACTTTTCTTTTCATTTTTGCATTTATATTCTATGACTTTGCCTCATATAAGCTTTATCTTGTATGTTTATGGAGCTTCTTTCCTGTGACTAGTGGTTCAAGTAACCTTTAAATTGGTTTCATGCATTGATATTTGTTTTGCTTAAGTTGGGCCCTATAGCTAATTTCTTTCTTTAAATACCTAACATAGCATGTGTGCGTGTGTGTGCGTGTGTGTGTTTTTTAAAATGGACTAGATAAGAAAAATGATGGGAAGAGAAGCATAGTTGGGCTGGCCAAGATCATTTAGATTATTTGAATATAAATTGGAGGGAATGGAAGAGGAAGACACAATAGGTGATGTAGGATGAGAAGATAGTGTTTTTATTTGTTTGAGAGTAAATTAATGATTCAGTCATTGAAGGATCATTCTTTTCTTAATTTGATCCTCCAAAGATGAACTCTCCCAATTAAATCCTTGAAAGATCACTCTCCTATCAATTTGGTTTTCCAAAGATGAAGTCTCTTAATTTAGTCTTTGAAAGATCACTTTCCTTTCAATTTGGTCTTTAAGAGATGAAGCCTCTCAATTTAGTCTGCTAAACATTTTTCCTGAATCAAAGTAGTTCCTCCAAGAAGCATTCATGGCTTTTTGATGCATTAAAATTCAGCTTTGATGCAAAACAACATTGTTTTGAGGGTTAGAGACAGTTAGGTAATTCCATATATTATTAGTTAATGGCCACATGGGATCTCGATTTTGCCTAATGGAAGAACTATTTTGATTAGAGGGAAAATTTTGTATGCTCTAAATTAAGATGCTTTATTTTTGGAGGACCAAATTGAGAAGAGAGTGATCTTTTAGGGATTAAATTGAGAAGTTTTATCTTTAGAGGACCAAATTGAGATGAGGGTAATCTTTCAATGTCTAAATGACTAATTCATTCTTTATTGTATTATTTAAACATGTTATTCTTGTTTGGGATAATTATGAATTTACAATTAAAAGAAAGAAAATAAACGACTTCTCAAAATAAATCAATCATAGTTATTAAAATTGTATGACTTATGATTCAAATCTTATGATTCATAATGAGTTATGAAGCCAATGATATAAATCAATGACTGAATGAAGTAATCCTGAATTGGCCATGAATCTATGAATTTGTGCGATTTGAACCAATATGTCAGAATTCCATGATTCTACGATCTAGAAATGTGTGGAAACAAAAAGTTGGTGTGATAGCGTTTTATTGTTGTTAAGTGTTGTCTTTGTCTTATAAAGAAAATAAAGAACAATGTTACTTGAGATTGTTTCAAGAATAAATTGCCTACAGTTGTATGACTAATGAGCTTATCTATGAGTTATGGTTAAGTGTTTTTCTTAATTCTTGGGTAAGCTTAGAAAAATGGTAGATCTTGGCTTTTAGAGTATGTTGCTGATTCATAATTTTAAAAACATTACTGTGGTATTGCCATGTTGGATAGATGTAATCTTCTGCTTATTGTTATTTTTCTTAATATGATTTGCTGAATCTGTGTTTTTTTTTTAAATAAATAATTTTCAGTGTTTTCCACTCTTTTCTTTGAGACTTTGACTGTTTGGTGATAAATTAAAATTTTTTTTTTTTTGAAAAAAAAAGTATGGATGTATAAATATCTGAATTTTAATGTTTTTTCTCATTTTATATTACATTTTAAGCATTATTTAGGATGAGGATATACATTTTAATAGATATTTATTGAATGTGTAAACTCTTATGATTTTGAACAAATAACAATACCGCTCAATCCCTATACATATCAGTCAAAGAAACTTTGAGTTTAAAAAAAAATGAATTAGAATATCAAAGGGAAGCAAGACTTTCCCTCAAGTCATTTATAGTCACCAGAACATTTTGAAATATCTTAGCATTTCCTTCCTACCAAATACACCAAATCCTAGCAAAACCTGCATATTGCCCCAAACGTTTGTCATCAATAATTTGTCCGAAACATTAATACCGCATCAATAAAAACTGATCCAAATTTTCTGGGCAAGCCCAAATCTGGTCAAAAATACCAAAATCTTATTCCAAAGAGAAGTATGAGTCATTTCACTTCCAACTTGAAGGGTTCATGTGGAATTCTTGAGCCATATTATATAGGTATATATCTCTCTTTTTTTTTTTTTTTTTTCTTTTGAGGGGTGCAATTGCCATTTTTTTGGTTCATGTACGCTAACTGCTTTCTTTTCATCACTTTATGACTTTATTTGTTAAAATTTTAATACATAGGGTGATGTGGAGTATTCTATTTTGCTGTATGGATATTTAAGTTCAGAAATGAACTTGTATGACTTAGTGTGACTACTAAGAAGATTATTAAGCAGAGAATTCATTTTTTGTTCTCCGCTGTAATTTTGTGAAGATCAAAATAATCAGGTTTTTTCTTGTTTGTGTTCATTGTAAGTCAGAGGTATTAAGACTTATGAGGATGATCTTTGCCCTTGTGTTGCTGACGTTTCCTCCTGGCTTGTTTATGGGTCATAATGGGTTATGCACATTCTTTTATTTGCTGGAGTTTGTTTGTTTGTACTCCTTGCTAAGATAGTTGTTTTGCACTTCAACTGAAGATTTCTCATAAAGGATGATAATCCTGATATTATTTATGGCTGTTATCCAGTATCAGATTGCATTATCATGTTTTTGTTTATGCATTACAGGGCTCTAAGTTGTCCTTGATGCTTTCCTGTGAATTACTTCATTTACGTATAGATTTCAAAGAAAATGTGATCACAGATGTTAATTGTAATAAAGGCCAAAAGATGGTAATTGGAATGGACTTCAGAATGAACATGTTTCTGTTACATTGAAACCTTTAATTGTTGCAATGGCTAAGAAAGTTAAGGCAGTAAATTTGGATATTGCTAGAACCTTTCATTTAGAGTGAATTACTCTCCCTTCTAGCCCTTCTCTCTTGAAATCAAGAGATGCGTTACATTGACCTACAACAAAAGATAAGTACAATTACACCTATTTTGACCAAAATATTATTATATTTATTATTTATATATTATAGCAAGTATTGAATATGTATTTGACCAATGTAAAATAGCCACTTTTGAAAATTTAGAATAAATTAAATTTATGATTTTCAACTCAAAATAAATAACATAAGAATAAATGTTTAAGAAATATATTTTTTAATGTTATAATTTTAATAAATTTTTGAAGATATTTTGGTTATCTTTTGGTTTCAACCGAAGTTCTTATATATTTTTATAATAGAGGGTAGGGTTATGTAATTTGGGCTTCTCTCTAAGAAGGGAAGACTAATTTACTGTTCATTCTAATCAACATTTTTTGCAATGTAGTGACACATTCTCTCTTTCTTTTCTATCAAAATAACAGTTGAATAATTTTGCTACTAATTGCTAGGAATACTTTGTATAGTGCTATATAAATCTTCAAGAACTATATCTTTCTTGCACCATATATTGTGAGTGACTCGTTCTATTTCTCTGCATCTTCTGCAACAAAATTTTGTTTATTTATTTATTTTTATTATAATTATTTTTTGTGGTTAGGTGGAGTGTGGTTACTGGATACAGTCATTTTTCTTGTTTTTTAATTTGATAACTATACTTAATGTCTCTTTCCCCTTCACAATTTGCAGGAAAAGGACAGAGAAAAGAAACACAAAAAAGAGAAGACGGACAAAGAGAAGAGGGAAAGTAATGAAAAAAGAGAGAAAGAAGGAAGGGATGGAAAGCATAAGGAAAAGAAAGACAAAAAGGAAAAACACAGAGAAAAAAAGAAAGATAAGGAGAAGGGCAAGGACAAAGATAAAAATAAAAACAGCAGTGCTGAGGAGAAGGGATTTCCAGGACAAGCTGAGGATCCCAATTCAAGTAAACTCCATCAAAAGGAAATCAAGCAGAAAGACAAGAAGGGTATATTGTTTGAGGAAAAATTTACCAAACAGTACATGGGCAACATTGGAGAGAAGGCCAGAGAGAGTAATCATCTGGCTGAGGAGAATAAGGATTCTAAATTCCTTCTGGAGTTGGGCAGGAGGATTAAGGATGAGGATGGAGGAGCAGGGAATCAGTTGGTTCAGAAGTTTACAATTGCAGAACATAGAAAAGAAGAGGGGGCTGTTAGGTTGGTGGCTAAAGGTAGTGGCACCTGGCCTGATGGCAAGGAAAAGCTCAAGGATAGGAATATTGATGCTAGGAAGGTTGATGGTCGAGGAATCCGAGCTGAGGCCCAAGCTATCGGAAATGCAACAGGTCATAATCATGCTGGAAATTTTCATCCTAGAGTTGATAGCATCCCTAGACCTGTTGAGAAGAATTTTGAAAGTACAGTGGAAGCAACAATTGATGGAAAAGAAAAGGTTAAGGAAAAGAAAGATGA
Organism: Erythrophleum fordii; assembly: GCA_032878935.1. Lineage (NCBI taxonomy): Eukaryota > Viridiplantae > Streptophyta > Magnoliopsida > Fabales > Fabaceae > Erythrophleum > Erythrophleum fordii. The sequence goes on along the minus strand of JAVQMF010000054.1, from coordinate 19,242,986 downwards.
TAAACGAGGAGATAAAAGGAAAGATAAAGAGGAGAAAAAAGGTCATGGAAAAGACAAAGACAGGGATAAAGAGAAGAAAAAGGAGGAGAAAATGAAGGAGCAAACTGAGCATAAAATCACAGAGCAGAATAAGATAAAAGAATGCAACAAAGGTGGCCCTGTAGGTACAAATTCTTTTGCACAGGTTCCCAGGAACAGTCATGATAATGCTGTTAATGGGGAAAATTTCAAGAAACGGAAGGACATTGAGTCAAATGGAGTTCTGCATGGTGAGTGCTTTTTATGATGAATCATGCTCTCTGGTGCTCAATGATCCGTTCTAAGTTATATTTAAACACAAATAGGACATTTCTCTTATTATTTCTGGAGTGATATTTTTGTCGCCCTAATACCAGATACTACCTCCTATGAGATAATGGTCCATGATCTCATGCTTATAATGATATTTTATTAAGTGGTAATTTTCAATCACATTGATCAATTTTATTGAGTTTGTACTCGCTGTCATTTGTTTGCTGTTGGCTGACAAGTTATAATATATTTTTGAATTTTCTTACAGCCAATGACAATTGGCCAAGTAAGTTGCCGAGATCCTCTTCTTCCTCTCATCCAATTACTGAAAATGGGAGGATATTGGAACCTTGCCAAATTTCCATTCCCAATGCTTCGGATAAGATGGGAGCGGCCCCTAAACCTAAGGTTGATAATAAGGAAGGCAACATAAATGGTATCATTCAAGTTCAACCATCTACAGTTTCCTCAAATAAGAAAACAACTCTTATTTTGCCAGCTGATCCAGTAGCTGAAGCATCTGCAAAACCACCCCATCCTGATTCCAAGTACCTAAGCCAGGTATATTCGGTTCCCAAAATGGAGGAGTGGCCTGATATTGACGATCAAGAATGGTTATTTGGCAGCAGTTGTTCGCAAGATAGAAAGCCCACAGTGGAATCTTCAGAGGTTGGGGAGATACGACAGGTTTGGGCAGAAACACTGCACATAGAGCCAGATATTTGTGCTCTGCCATATGTCATTCCATACTGATTGATTATTTAAGTGGCACACGATACTCGATTGTATATGCACAAGGAACCCTCCCTTGGCTCGCCCTATGTGGGAAGAACAGCAGCATACGGGCCTGGCATAGACTGATTGCCTTGAACTTAAACTGTTTGGGTAGAAACGTTGTCTGACAGGTTGCCTTTATCTTGAACCGATTGAAAGGGAGATGTCTGTCACCAGTTGTTGAATGCTCTGGTGCATTACTGCAGGCCATGTCTTGGGGGGTTCTCGCTGCAGGCATCATAGTGATTCATTTTAGAGCAAAAATATTCAAGGAAGGCAGCCGCAGGTTGCAGAGAAGGGGAGACGGACAACCCTGTGCCACTTTTATTCAATTTTTGCTTAGAGCTGAGAAGCTTTCTAATTGAGAATGAGGATGTAAGAGAAACTGGATGTGGCTTTTGCAACTCCACCACAATTTTGATTTGTAACAGAAAAGAATATGTATGATAGAGTGAAAAAAAAATAGTAGTCTCATTTTTTTTCTCACGAGTGTTTCCTTTTTTTGGAGATATTAAGGTTTTCTCTCTCTATAAGTGGTTTTTCCTGAGCTTGAACCCCTTATATTGTAGAGACCTTTAACCGTTGTGTTTAAGCTTAGTTATTATCCATCAGCCACTCTTTGGAGGTCGTAAATTCTTTTAGCTGTCTCGTTAATTTGCACGAAGTGCAGACTAATAAGATGGCTTAATTAATTGAACTATGGAAGAAAAGAATAGGCTGGTCTTAACTCTTAAGGACCGCTGGATCGGCTTCCACATGGCTTTCTACTGCTGTCCGATGATCAAAATCTCTCTAAAATTGCTCTTCTGAAATTGTTTTAAGATGTGGTTGAGCATGTTCTGCAAAATAACATTTAGCATCGATATGACCCATGAGAACAGAACAATTAAGAATAATGTTTTACACATTCATGAATTTTTATCTCGTTACGTGTATCGTATATAAATTTAGCCGTTGATCTTTCATCACTGATTGTTCATTTCTATATAACTTTCTAAAATGTAATTTATATCTTTTCTTTTTAAACTATAACCTTTATTTAGAAGACTTATTTTTTATTTTTTGTATGAACTTAATTTTAAACCGGAGGAAAAGTTATGAAATCATTTATATTTATATTATTATCAGTTGAAGTTTGAACTGGATTCTTGTACTTTTTTTTTTTATTTTGGGTATCGAGGCTCTTATTTATTCTATCTGCTCTTAAACACTATCATAATGGACGATGGTCGGCTGGCTGACTTATTTATCTCGTGCATTGCTGAATATGATTTTGTATTTTTTTATTCATTTAAATACAAAGATTTAAATAAATTGACTCATTTAACTTACAATTTTAATGGACTCGGGAGGCTAGTCATGGGCTAGCTTGTTGAGCAAAAGTTAAAAAAAAAAAAAAAAAAAAAAAAAGTATTGATAGGGACTAAGAAATTAAATTAATTATTCTCAGAAATTTTTTAAAATATGACTTGTACTAATAGTAATACCCTTTTTCAATAAGTTACAAATTTGCTGTGACCAAGTTAAAATCATTAAAACTTAGTAGTCACATACTTGAATTCAACAAATAATATTAGGAAGATATGTTAGTAAGTTTCTTACTCATGATAATAATTTTCAAAAAAGTTATAGATAACTTTTCCAATGTGTAAGAGTAAGTGATAATTATCAGAATCTAAGTAACTTTACAAAGTATATATGATAGCTATAAGAATTTTAACAATTTCTAATTATAACTATTAAAAGAAAGAAAAATTACAATTTTACTACAAAATTAAACTTGTTAAAACTAGATAGCAACATACTTAAACTCGACAAATAATATTAGGAAGATGGGTTAGTAAGTTTTTCATTTATAAAGGATATTTTGATAAGAACAAGTTACACTTTTAGTCTTTTTGTCTTCCACAATAAATTAAAAATATAAGGTTCCTAAAAATTAATTAATTTAATTTCTTGTTACTTATCAATAAATTAAAAAAAATAATTTATTCAAAAAGGAGGAATGCGGCTATGCTACTATTAATATGTTAAGTTGTTCGTGAATTTTTGTAAGTGTAAGGGTCACACAATAATATAAGAATGAATAGAGTATCATTCTTATAATGAAAGTTAATTAAGTACTAATTTCCTAATTATTCATATTATCTAAAAAATAAAAAACTCAAATTAAATTTATTATTAACTAAATAAATGATACAACTCAAAAATAAATAATTAGATTCTTAATTTATGAAAACTTTGAAATTTAGATTTTAATTGTTGTTTCTTGTGAATAAAAAAGAATAATTTATGTAATTATTTTTTATTTTAATTAATGATTGATTCCTAATGCATATGTAATTCTCTCTCAATATAGAACACATGTTTCTATGCTAGTCCTATATCTACTTTTGTGGTTATAGACTATAACACATACCCATTAAGTTCTACCTTAATGTACACCGACATGTAACAACTTGGCATCATACAGGTTACAATATCGCCTAGATAAGATTTACAAATTATATAATCTAAATATAAGTCTATTGATTAGGTAATCCCTATAGCAATTCAATTCTGAGTCCTTCTCACTATAAATTAAAGATTCATACAGTGAGCAACAATTTGCCAATGTCTATAAACTTATTAATAAATTAATTCGAATAAAAATAGATCATATGAATATTCTAATTTAAACATTATCCATAAATATTTTCATCTAAATCCCAAAGCTAAAGGGTTTAGCTACTCATAATGAAAAACAAAAACTAAAAAAATTCAAAATCAAAAGAAAACAATTTCATAACAAAGAAAAATAGAAGTAAAAGAAAAAACGAAAACTATGGCAAAGCAATCTTTAGATGAAATTCCATATCTCAGCATCATGTCTGTTTTCTAAAGCTTTTCCTCAACTGCAATACGCCCCTTTGATTCTTTTTTTTTTTTATATACTCTCTTGCTAGATGTGCAAAATCTTTCCTATTTTGCTTTTTGTATAGCTTTAGGAATTTTTTTCTTTTCTTGCAAATAATTTCCTATTTTGACTTTTTCCCTTCTAAACTAGGTTTACCCACCATATGTAAGATAAATTAGGCCTCCAATTAGGCGCATGACTTTAGTCTTCCTTGAATTATTCCTTCTCTTATAAACACTCATTATATTCTTGTTAAAAAATGCATAAAATTAGCATAATAACCTTGTTAACTTGATCAATAATTAGGATTGTCCAATCAACATGTAACAAATATATCACATAAGATTCCCCTAAACTTAAACATTTACTTGTCCTCAAGTAAAACATAACAAAAATATAAATTACTCAATTGAGTAGTCAAAATTCTTATGAAAAAATTGGATCCATGACTTAACATAATTACATAAAGAATGAATACAAATTTAAAGTCAAAAGATTAATGAATGATTTTCTAGTTCATGAATGTGTGCATGTGTTCATTATGCAATAGTCTAAACATAAACCATAAAATAGGGCATATCAACTAATCCACTTAATCATCTTTCCTTAGAGCTTCATATACTTATCATCCTTCTCTTCATTAACGCAGATCCAATACAACTCAAAGATCAAATGGTATTTAAAGCTGGTAGTTAGGTCATAAAGGTCAAAGTAATCACAATCAAAATGATAAAAAGAAGATAGTGTCCAAAGTTCAAGAACCAATAAGTACAAGAAAGAAAGTACTCTCTCTTACTTTTATCTTAATGCCTCACTTTTAAAAAATTTTCCTGAAATTTGTATATTTTTCTTTTCTTTCAACTCTCATACAAAAGCAAGAGGATAAAAATAACAATGAATTCTACTTTGTAATTCTCCAAAACAAATAAATTCTCTCTCTCTCTCTCTCTCCCCTCATTCATTCCTCAACTTAGATCTTTGATCTAAATATCACAATTGAAGTCTCATACATTTTTTTCAACACATATCTAAATTTTTTCTATCTTCTTCCCGCATCAACAAACGTTACAAGTCTCTCTAAAGAAAGTTAAGGATACAATTAATACAAAAATATCTAGCATTTTGCTATTTCTTCTCATTTAATATGCCTGTGTCTCAAGAAAATAACAAAAGCTCTCTCTCTTTCTTTTCCACTTAAAGACTCTCTTACCCATATTCTCTTCAAAATACTTTCCACTTATTCACCTTTAAAATCATCATTTCTAAATAAAACCAAAGTACTTATGATACTCCTTAAAAATGGTATAAAAATTGGTTTTGCTAAGTGATTACCGAGAAGTAATAAAAGTTTTGAATTTGAATGCATAGCATCCAAATTTCAAGTAATTTTTATCTTTTTTTTTATTTCCATAGAATTCAAATTGGTGGCATCAGAATTCTATGGAATTATGTTTTTTTTTAATTAAATGGGAATCTGGATTGCACCAATCCGAATTCCCTTTGTTATTTTTTTACTTTGTTATATAATAAGAAAAATGTTGATTGAAAATAAATAAATTGAGGAGGAGACTTATTTGTTTAAGCAATGTTAACTATTAAAATACTAATAAATGCAATAATAATCATAGAAAATTAATAAAGAAATGTATATATAAATAAATTATTTTGATTTTAAAAAAATCTATCTTAAATGGAGAGTTTACCAAGAATTAATATCGGAAGCCTTAAATAACAAAAAAGAAATAGGAAGCAATTATTGACTAAGGAGTAAAAAAGATTTGAATTTAGACTAGATGACACTTAAATTCCACATATTTTTTAATCCAAAAGGGAATTTGGATTGCTTCATTATGAATTCCATTCAATATTTTATTTAAAATGCATTTAATAAGATAAAATATTTATCCTTATTTTTAAATTTATTTTATTTGAATAAGATAAAAGATTTTAATCCAAATCCCTATTAAGATAAATTTTATTATATTTTGTAATTTTATTTCAATATTTATTTAATATATTTCATGAAATTTTTGTTTTATAAAAATAACTTAATATTTGTTGTCATAAATATTTCTATTAAATATTTGTTTGATTGAACATTTGTTTCATGAAATTAACTTAATATTTGGTTGATTAAATTAACTTAACATATATTTAGTATTTTTTTAAATTTTATTTAAAATTTTTTGATGCAAGAAAAAATTAAAAAAAGAATAATAATAAATAAACAAATTATGTAAGATTTGATAAAAAAATTATATTAATGTAAATATTGTAAACATATTTATACTAAATGACTTTTCATACCATAACGAAATATTCTCCTTTCACGACATGATCGTTGTTGTCCTAATTCTTCTAGTTCTTGTTACTCATGTGCTGTGGAATTTGTATTTAAATCTAGGAATGGAGATTGAACTTAAGGAATCGATTGATGCGACGTTATAAATCTAATTACGATGATCCTCTGGACTCAGAGGAACAACCAATGTACGTGACATTAAACGATGATGTATCAAACAAAAGTTCCACAAATGATCCAGAAAAGCCAGATGAAGGTGAACATTGCATGTAAGAAGAGGGACCTACTCCGTTAAATCGGCTTAGTAGTATAGGATAAGATGGACTAGGCACGCCCATATCCTATTGCACTAGAGTTAGAATGTACAAAGATATACTAGCAATGTTAATGCCAGTGTCCTACTGCAATGGCCCTTATTGTTGCTAGCTATTTCTTCCAGTAGTGGTTTACTGGGTTGATAGGTAACGTTGACATCTCTTTCTTAGATGATCTATTGGAATTTGAGACCTAAAAAGATCTGGTGCCTAGTCAGCTGGTTGAGAAAATAGTAAAAAATGTTATTTACCGAGAGCATGAAGTATATTGTTAGAGTCTCTACCAACAATATTACGAAAATTCACAGGCAAAGGATCCTATAAGTGCATTCTATAAAACCTCTCTACTAAGTCAACCTGACAAAACAAAAATGAGAAGTTAAATGTTGATAAACAATAAATTTAAAAAATAATGGTGATAAATTTGATAAGCCATAGAAAACTATACCGCATATTTAATAGTAGCATTCGACCTCTGGATCTATTGATGCATGCATTGCTAGTACTGTTGCATGTACTCAAATGTGTGATCAAAAGGCTCCTCAGTTACAAGGGACTGAGATATAATATCTCGCTATCCATACTATCATTGGATGAAAATGCTATGTTCGACACCTAGTTGGTCTGGGTTCTTTGTCGAAGTTGTAAATTATAGAGAAAGTCTAATTTGACTGACTTTTGAGAAATTGGTTGATGGTGATCAAATTATCATAGGACGTGATTTGGATCATACTACTCTATGATCTAGAAGTATATTAGTGGTACATATGCAATCCAAATATCTAGAGAAGTCAAACAGTAATTTGAAATCAATTCTTTCACCGCTTGTGACTGGTATGGACGCCATATAATTTGCGGCAAACATTAAATAAAATAATAAGTAAATAGTAAATAGTAATAAAATGACAAACATCATAAATTAAAGTTGAGCACACACCTCATCATCCCTCATTGCATCTAGTAAAGCTTTATATAACTGGAGAGCTCTAACACTCGAGCATAGAGGACATCCAATATTCTTCCATCTGTTACAATGAATATACCTAGTACATTAATAATAGGTGATAAATAAAGTTAATATAGTTAAATTGAACATGTGAAAATTTTAATGCTAGTTCATACTTGAAACCAAGAGGTGAAAGTACAGGGTATTCCTCAATACAAGAGTTGGAGGTAGGTGGTATTTCAAGTGCAAATATAGAAAATCGATTACATGCCAACAAATGTAGCAATGTCAAGCATCTAATAATGCCATAATCATTCTTATAGGTTGTATTACAAAGCTCATGATAGCAATAAGCCAACACTGCTGATCCCTAACTATAACGACCAGCCTACACAAAGTCATCCAGTAAGGCCAGATACATCAGGTAAACTCAATAACTAGATTTATCAGGCACCAACCACTCCCCAATCATACAAAAAATATAGGCACAAGTAAACTGATACATTACATCATCATCTGAGTCATTAGGTAGATGTGCAAAGTTCTGTGCCAACCAAGCAATGAAAAGTCACTATCCATCAATATGATTAACTGGTAGTGTAATTCTTAGAAGTCATTAATACATCTCTAACCAATTGAAACCTATCCCACCCACAACAAGGTCCCCCTCAATCTGTAGACCCAACTGCACCACTACATCTTTGAAGGTGATCATGCACTCGCTTCGAGTGATGTGAAATATATGTGTCTTAGAGCGTCATCGTTCTACTAGTACGCTCACTACCAATATAGCATACTCAAACTGTCCGACTCGCGCAACACTATAAAAACCATATAGTCTCAAATAATCAATAATAGCTAAAGGTGGGTCACTTAATCGATCCTTGTGCAAAATTCATCGAGAGCGAAGTATCCAATCGTCCTACAAATAGGAATAAATTATATAACAAAGTAACTAAATGAAGTAAGAAATAACAATGAATATTTCATCTTACCTTGCCATCCCAGATGGCCTACAATATATGTTGTTCCTGTAGGTATAGAAGTGAAGCGTCCTTTAGACCTGGATGAATGGGTTGTCCGACTTCAGCTATGATAGCTATGGGCAAAAATAATAAAATGAACTAATATTTATTTAAAATAGATATAAAGAATTAATAAAAAATAGCATATCATACAAAAGTTGATGACAAACTATTATCCTTTTTAGAGTTATTAGCATAAATGTCATACAATGCTCTTAGTCATGTACACATACGGAGAATGAGTAATATAACATATTTATAAATAATTATAACTTTTGTTAATATACTATGAGGTGTAGAATTGTGATGCGCGCAAGAGGAATGACTATGCCCAGTTTATTTATAGAGGTTGCATCTACTTGATTGTGACGAGGTCTTGAAATCTATTTCATTTCGATTACGAGTTGATGGATCAAGGATTAACTTTGGACCACTTAGTTGTGGCCAATATTTCTATCTTCTAATGAGCTAGAACATACTGCTATATGCATTACGCATTATGTCCAGTTAAAATTCAAGATCAACAAAACTGAAATGGCTTAAGAGCCGCTGGTGCACATGCCGCGAAAGCATGCTAACATGGGACTTCTCCACTTGAAATTCACCATAATCACATATGCGTTCAGTCAAGTTAACTCTACAACAATGATTGTATTGACAATTCATTTGGTCATATGGCTTTTCGACCTCAAACAATGCAACTTCCTGATTGAATATCTGCACAATACATGAATGAAAGTGCTACACATTTACCACTATCCTTTTTATCAAAGTCTGAGAGTAAATTTGACCTACTGCCATCTGAGCATTGATTTGCTGAGCACATTACACGAAATACTGGCTGATCCGATAATATGTTGCTTTTTGCTATTCCTAATATAGGCAAGGACTTAACCTTTTTCAAGATGTCATTCATGCACTCTGCCAGATTCATTGTTATATTGTCGACCCTTTACATCATATGAATGAATCCACTGTTCTTTGGGGATTTCTGCAATCCATCTAGTTGCCTTCTCATGTATGATTACTATCTCGGCTAGCTTCTCATCAACATACAGACGCTTAAATTCATAACCTATGTAACATGATTAATATCTTTGTTATTAGTTACTAATCATCTATAACATATATAACCAGATAAAAGGGATAAACATTTCAACACTTTTTAACTTCTATTTTAAATTAGATGTCCTATAATGATTATGGAGGTTATTTGTCACATGGCAAAAACAAAAAATATGATACCCATAGGATAGCTACCAACTAGTTTATGGATTAGCAACGATAGATAAAATCAATAGATGTCAATTTGATATCAAATAAATATCACGTTGTCTTAGTACCACTCACTTGCACAGGTTGTACGATAACCATGTCTATACTGATTGTATCTCCTTTTCCACGATAGCAAAGGCAAGGGGAACAATATGGCAGTCACCATCTTGTGCCATTGCCATTAGCAGTGTCCCTTTATATTTACCATAGAAGGATGTCCCATCAACTTGAATCATTAGCTTAAGATGCTTAAATGCATCTATACAAGGCTTAAACGTCTAAAATACATGCTTAAACACTGAAACTGGTTTACTAGTAGAGGTACTCTAAGAAGCTTGATTCATCACAAATTTAACATATGAGGCGAGCATAGAATGCTGTACTGCAGCCATACACCTGGTAATGTGGCATAAGAGTTCTTCCAATTACCAAAAGTAACAACAGTAGCTTTATGTTTTGCTTTCCACGTCTTTTTATAAGAGATGGTGTAATAGAAGAAGCTTTTGATCCGCCCGATTATCTGGCTATTTGGAACATCGAGTGTCTCCATCACTATTGCCATGATACATGATAAGATAACATCAGAATCCAAGTTTTTGGATAATTTTGTGATAAGGTTGAAGACAAACATGTATGTGAACCTCTATATCTTGTAATCTAAGAGAACGATCCCTTTCTCTTGCCTTTTTTACATGCGCTAACCTGTTATCTACTGTTATTGCCATAATTCATATATCGATATTCTTCATATTTTTTACTTGTTAAGTATTTCTTAAATTTTTGGTGCGTTCTCACAGAATAAAGTTTCACAACAAGTCACAGCACCTTTTGTGCCATTGCCATTAATAGTGTCCCTTTATATTTACCATAGAAGGATGTCCCATCAACTTGAATCATCAGCTTAAGATGCTTAAATGCATCTATACAAGGCTTAAACGTCTAAAATACATGCTTAAACACTGAAACTGGCTCACTAGTAGAGGTATTCTAAGGAGCTTGATTCATCACAAATTTAACATATGAGGCGAGCATAGAATGTTGTACTACAGCCATACACTTGGGGTAATGTGGCATAAGAGCTCTTCCAATTACCAAAAGCAACAACAATAGTTTTATGTTTTGTTTTCCACGCCTTTTTATAAGAGATGGTGTAACAGAAGAAGCTTTTAATCTGCTCGATTATCTGGCTGTTTGGAACATCGAGTGTCTCCATCACTATTGCCATGATACATGATAAGATAACATCAAAATCTAATTTTGGATAATCTTGTGATAAGGTTGAAGACAAACATGTATGTGAACCTCTATATCTTATAATCTAAGAGAACGATCCATTTCCCTTGCCTTTTTTGCATGCTCTAACCTGCCATCTACCATTATTGCCATAATTCATATATCGATATTCTTCATATTTTTTACTTGTCAAGTATTTCTTAAATTTTTGGTGCGTTATCATAGAATAAAGTTTCACAGCAAGTCGCAGCACCTTTTGATTTGAATACTTTAATCCAACAAATAACCTATAATTGCTCATCTGTATTTGATTTCCTACCTCTTCAAATTCATCACCCAGTGCTAAGATTAAATTAACTTGTTAAAAGAGCACAACAAGGTCAACATATTGGGACACTAACTTAACATTAATGGCTTTATCATCATCACCCTCACTGTCATACGCGTCGTCGTCGTCGTCATCATCTGTCTCACCATCATCATTTTTATCGTCATTGTTATAATCAGTGTTAAACTCTATGTCATACTCATTTTCATTTTCAAAGTCTTCCGATATATTTTCTTTTGAACCTGATGGAGAAAGAAGTTCATCAAACCCAATTGCTGGATAAGAAGAACTCGGGTGCAAACTATCTCTGTTGGCACCATTTGATAAGCTGTTGATCAATAAAATGAATTAAGTGAAGTCAGCACTTCATTCACTGGATCTGACTAAAATTCAATGCTCAAATGTAGGTCAATACTTGAGATGTTCGCATATATCTCAATTGTGATATGAAACGTGAATGTGATTACTACATCCTCTACACATCATCACCATCTTTCAGTATAGTCGCTTGGTATCATATTGGATTTATTGTTATCAAGAGTCTATATATCAAATTAGATATAATCTGCCTGGCACGAAGGCGTAGTTTTTGACTAACTGCTTGATTTAACTCTTTTAAGGTGATATCAGTGCTAACTATTATGTATTTCAATATTGTAGACTGAAATATCACACCCTGTGCACTTTCATAAATTCTTTCAATTGTATAAATACAAACAATATTATTTCTCCTGACCATTTCGTTCCCCTCAAACATCCTAATCACAAATGTGCTTCAAATAGTTATACTAGTAACATACTTCATCTTTCCAAATTTTTGTATTAATCTTTTACAGTTGTAGATTTTTTTTTTTCATGTATTTTTTCTTAAATTATGCATAATTTTAATACATATAAATTTATTTTCTTTGATCTTATTATTCTTTACTAATTATATAAATTTATTTCTTGCACTATAAATGTAAAATATTTTGGCATTTTTTTTCAATTATATAATCTTTTTTCTTCTACCATAATTTTTTCCCTTATTAATATAAAATGTTTTTCCTTATTATTAAAATAACTTTATATCACTTTATTTCTTTTACTATTAATAAAATAAATTTTGAATTTATTTTCTAGCTATTTAAATTATTTTATTCTAACATTACTTTTTATACTTATTAATATAAAATATATAATAAAACTTTTCGCAATTATTAATATACCATATATAGTTCTTCATCCACTATATCAATTTATTTCTTTCACTATTGATATTAAAATTTGTACACTTATTTTTCAACTATTTAAATTATTTTCTTGTAATACTATTTTTGTTATTATTAATATAACGTATATATAATAAAAAAATTTAATAATTAATAAAGTATATATTTCTGTTTTTCACCAACTATTTAAATTTATTTCTTTTACTATTACAATTAAATGTTTCACAATTATTTTTCAATTATTTAAATTCTTTCCTTCCTCTTTTGTTGTTGTAATTATTAAAATAAAATATAATTCTTTTTACATCTATATAAATTTATTTCTTTTCCTACTAATATAAAACATTTCTATTTATTTTTCAACTATATAAAGTTATCTTTTCTTTCTCATTTAATTTATTTTAACTAATTTTTATTCCATATTTTTTCTTTAACTAAAATAACAGCAACAATAAAAAATCTAAAATATTATTACACAAAAAGCCTAAAATAACTAATTTTTATATTCATATAAATCTAAAATAACAACAATAATAAAAAAATACAACAAACAAATAATCATATACATGCACTTAAACATTATTATACAAAAAACTAATGAAAATCCATATATTTCATAATGCAATAAAAATTATTATTAGAACACAAATTTATCAATATATTTATATTTCTCTCTTAATAATAATAAAAAGTTATATTAAAAATAAAATTACAAATATATTTTAGTTATTTTTTTAACTTACCTTAGATTTTGTTGGAAAAAGTGACTTTACTAACAAGTTTTATAGCATTTCCTTCTTAATTTGTAGCAAAACTTAAATTGAAAGGGTAAAACAAGAAAATTTTGGTTGGAAAAACTTTCAGCCACACTTAAAGGAAGGGACGGACAAAGGTAAATGTGAAGGAAGGTTCAATTTATAGGTAAATGATACAGCGCATTTTCGTAATTTTACTGTAACACTATCTCTTATATTATTTTTTAATCAATCAGAATGTATCAAAATTCATCTCAGCCAATTATCTACTACCACGTGTCCCCTACATAGTAAATTTCCCTTCCCCTCCTTTTTATTGTGGCCAGTGACTAGTCAATGATCGGTCACATCCAAGTGGAAAGGATTCAACTTGGGTTCTAAATTCAAAGGCTTGACTACCTCATTGAACAAGGCATTCTGATGAACGATGCAGTAATTAATGCACTACAATTTCAGCTTTTGTTACTTCTAGTACAAATAGTTTGGCTTCTATTATTTTAGTTTAAATTTTTTTTGTTTTATTACTTCTTTGACAATTCTCGGCTTGTGGAAGTTGTTGTTGATGATATTCTAAAAGATTAAGGCTCCTATGCCTTTAGTTTTTAATTTTTCAATTTTTATGATGATATAGCCTTTGACAATCATATGAATTAGAAGTGAAGTACTTTCCTTTTTGAATTTATTATGTTCACCTTATTTTAATGCCATGATGATCAAGTCATTCGTTAATGAGGTATGGTTGGTCTGTTTTTCACTTTGTCATTGTGTGTTCACGTAATCAAATTACAACATTTGGTTGATCAATCAATCCATCCTTATTTATTTTTATGTAAAATTGCTAACTTGATTTGTTCAATTTTGGGTGATTGTCTGGTCTATTATGATTCTTTATTTCTAATATTTTGATGTTACCTTGCTTAGTTTAGTTTTCCATAATTGGTTTATTCTTCACTCATTTTAAATATAGTTTGGATGATTGCTTGTTTCTTGGTGAAGAGTCATTTTTTATTTAATTTAAATTTAGCTTTTAATGTGTTTTTAGGATTTTACATTTAGAGCCAATTTCTTTATATGGGTCAATTTTATTTAGGCCTTCAAGAATTTTGGGCTTAGGTTCCTTTATATATTGGGTCTTTTATTTGGGCCACTTTCCTAGGTTTTAAATTGAGCTATTAGGAATACCTTGTTATCTCGGGTCTTTATTTTCTTACATATTCACAAGTGGCCCAAAAGGAGAAAAAACACTAAAACTTTCAAAAAAATACATCAAGAGGCCTTCCCAAAAAATGGCCATGGACAAGCAAATAGGAAAAGGAAGCCTAATATCATGACCCACATAAAAACACCCCCAAAAACTATAGAAGGGATTTGACTCAATATTTTAAAACTTAGCCCAAATATTGAACTCGAGAGCCCATTCGGTCACGGACCAATTGTTTCAATAAGTTGAACCACCTCTCGAATTGGATGATATCATAATTTTATAAAAATTAATTAATATATATATATATATAATTTATGTTTTACAAAAAAGAATTATTACATCTAACTTGTGACTTTTAACTAAAATCATTATCATTATTAGAAATTGATAAGATCACACACAAAGCAAAAGTAAAGAAAAACGTAAATAATTCAACACAAGCATAGTGTAAGCGTATGACATAAAAATAATTCAGTTCCAAATTATAATTTACACATAATTCATATTTAAAAAAATCCAAAACCATAATAAGTTTACTTAACAAAATGCAAATCCAAAGCTTAAAAGCGATGCATTTCAATATATTGACCGGTTATGATCAGGCCAAACTGATCTAACCTTAAAATAAGTTTATGCAGTGACTGCCATTAGCCTTGCCAGTTCCTTGCTCAAACCGTGACAACAATTTGATAAATAGGCAAGGCTTGAGTGCCCGAGTAAGTAAGCATTAATTTCCTATCATGTGTAACAATTTATCCATTGATCTTTCTAAATTCAATCCTATTCTATTAACTAATTTTAAGAATATTTCATTGCTGTTCGACTCTCACACCCCAATAGGAATGAGGATAACTTCCCATTCTCTGTTCTTATTATTAATTATTTTTATTATCTCAATTTCTAATTTATTTATAAAAATCACACACCTATTATAATATTATTAAAAATTATATATTTATTTTATTTTAATTAAAGAACTTAATAGCAATAATCTAAGCAATTGTACATACTTTTTTTTATTATTATTATAATTGCAGAAGAGATGTCCACAATAAAAAAATAGCATCCGTAACAATCAGTAATAGAGAAAAGCAAATCGAATTTTACAAAACGAAAATTTCTAGAATCAATAATCGGTGGCAGTTAGGATAAGCGCGTGTGCGTGGCAATGAGGCATGGACAAACCCCAAACGACTCTTCATGCCATCCAAATTGCTTGCCTCTTCAGCGACACCAACCCAATCCAATTCCAATTCCAATTCCAATCCTTCGCTATCTCTCACTTTCACACTCCTTTACATCAACCCATTGAATTATTGGGATTTCATTATTTGTATGTTTACATGCTTCATTTCATAAAGTTCATCAAAACCACATAAATAAGTAATATTATATAATTTTGATGAGAGCGATTTTAAGTATTGGACCAAGTCCATCAAGCTGCCAGCCTGCCACTAGAGCAAACCCAAAACGACTTTGGTGTATAATTGAAAAAAAGATAAAGAGAAAAGCAAAATTTGATTATATATATATATATATATATACATATTTTTACTATTTTGCGTTATTATTTTTCTTTTTGCACTCAATGCAATATTACAAAGGATTCAAAGATATTATCATCATACTTGAAAATTTGGACAGAGAGGAAAGAGCATATGAGACCCGCTCTTCAAAATTAAAAAAAAAAAAATTTAAGGTAAAGTATTTTAGAAAACCCTTATTCAAAAATTTGATTGTATTTAATATTAATTACCCTATATATTATTATTATATATTTCAAGGTTGTCACATAATTGTATTGTCGGTCTCCATCCTTATAATAATCAAAGCCAACCAATAGACACCACGTGTGTGGACACTACTGGTAACCAAGCAAAATTAGTTTTAGAGAATGTTTGATATCATTCTTGCAAAAGATATTGTAATTTTTTTTTTGTAATATTTATTATATCTTTATAATTAGTATTTAAGAATGTTTTTTTTTTAATTATTTTTTGAGTATAAGTAATGCAAGTATGGTTTGCACTTCCAGAATGTCATGAATACATAAGAGATTACACATGGATCTTTTGTTGGAAGACGAATCATCAAATTTATATCCCAAAAACAAATATTCTATCATATAATTTTGTATTTTCAACGAATTAGTCTTATAATTGAAACTATGCATAAAAATTTTAAATTTTAACTTGTATATGAAATCATAATAGGTACTAAATTAATATATATGAATTTAGTTAAAGTAATAATTTTAAGTGAAGTTTAATTTGGTTAAATTTTATGTTCTCTAAAATTAAAGCATTAATTATATCTGCATTAATATGGGTATATATATATATATATATATAATTGTATTGCATTGCCAATACTTGGGGAAAATGAAATCTATGTGAAAAACAAAACACTAAGCTTCTAGAAAGACACAGTTTTCTTTTTCTGAAAATGAATATTCTAAAACTTGAACAACAAGAAAAAGAGGAAGGTCAAGAAGATCGAACCGCCGTAATAAAATACAAAAAGTATCATATTAGTTGAACGTTAAAAGTTGAAATTCTGAAAAATTTGAAACAGATAGTCTAAAGTTTGCAAAAAGGGGGTCAAATAGAAAAAGTTGCCCCGGCGAATTCTAGAACGTTATATTATATATTTTTTTATAAAAAACATTATGCTATATTAAGTTCATTTGATTTGAGAAGTTTCTAAAATTATTTGAGTAGAATTACTATTATTAAAATGATTAAAAAAATTATTATGTCAGATTTAATAATTAAACAGTTTGTAAGAAGTTATGCTGTTATATTATAAAAAAATCACAATAACTGGAAAATTTGTAAAATATGCACTAAAAATTGTAAATCACTTTTACCCTATTTTGTTCTTTTTTTCCACTATTTTCAATCAATTTAATTTTATAATAACTTGAATATTTAAATGAATTAATAAACAATTTGATTAATGGATTTTTCATCTATACAGGCAGTTTTATGTTTTTGGCTTATATGATTGGTTCCTGGTTACCACTTGTGCCAATTCCAGAAAAATTCAAAATAGTGTTAATTTTTATTAGAAATGTGGATTTTAAAGAAAGTTTTCTTATCAAGGAGGTAAATTATGCTTATATCCCTAGATGCTACAATAAAAATAATTAATAATTCATATATTATAGTGTCAAAAATATTTACATCATACGTTATACTTCTTCATAACTTAAAAAAAATTATCAGAAATGACACAATTTTTCTAAAATTAACCCCTCCCCAAAAAAAAGGGTTGGGCCTTTTTTTATTTCAATTAACTGGGGGATAAGTACTGTGCCTCCAATTAATGCCAAAATGGCCAATGTCATTTTTGGCATATTTTTTGGCTACTAGGTTCTAAAAAATATAGTATATAATATCAATATTTTTGCATTGTAGTATCAAACTCATTTTTTTTTAGCAAAATAAGAAAAATTTTAGATTTATTATCTCTTTGTTTTTAATAATTTATTGGATGAATCATAAATTAAAAAATAACATGAAAATTGCTGCGCACATCCAATGGTGATAGAGTTAAATTTTTCAGAAATTAGTTTTTTCATAAAATTCGGAGTAGTTAAGTTTTAGTTTTTTAAAAATTTAATTTTTTTAATTATTAAATATCAATTTTTTACTTTACTAATTAAAAAACTAAAATAAAATTTCAAAATATATTTAATATTTAAAAGTTAACTTTTAAAAAAAATATAAATTCTTGGTATAACTATCCAATTTTTTTTTCTTTTGTCTCTTGTGAAACACTATTTGTTAGTCTTAAGGTCATTCGTTAAGAGTTTTAATTATAACAAACATATCACAAGGATACTACTCGTGTTTGTTATATACTACGCATAATTATAATCATTAACTTGTAATGCATTAAATTTGAATTATACTTTATCTCTTAACAATGATAGATGCTTACTTGTAACATATCTAATAGATTTTAATACCATATATAATTTTAATTAGATATATAATTACGAGAATCTCCAAGATAAAGTACTTCATATCACACAACAATAAATTAGCTATTTACTTGGTTTATAAGTTAATTTTTTTTTTTTTTATGTAGAATGCTCCAAAGTAACTAAAAATAGTTAGTATTAAAATGAAGAAAATGGACGATCAATACTATATTTAACTCAAAGAAGTAACAATTAACTTTGTATTAACCTAAAACCCACAAATTGATTGACAATTTATACAAATTGACTATTGCTTCAGGAATTTTAAAATATTCCAATTCAAAAGCAATTAATCAACTACTACTCATAACCAGACAATTGTTAAATTGAAAATTCAAAATATGGTCATATAAAGTTACAAGCCAACTGATGACTTACGATAATCAATTGACAACTTTAAAAAATAAGTGTTTTAAAGTATATAGTGGCTTTTTTATGTGTCTAATAGTTAGTTTTCATGGAACTTTATATATAAAATATATATGATCTCCCAAACACAATTTTAAGAAAAACTAAGTATTACAATGTGATCTTCAACTTGTTTTATGGTCTTTGATAGAGAAACACAAATTATTGAGCTAAAACTTGCGTAATTTTTATCATCTGAATTATTAAAGCTTTATTGTATATATCTACTTTTAGAAAGAGTTTGTTTGAGTAATGTTATTCTTTTAAAAACTTTGTTTAACAAGAAGAGTGAGGAAGCTCTGGTAGTGTGTTTTTCTAGGAAGATTGAGGTGCTTGTTTTAGAGTGAGAGACAAATAAAGGCTGAGTTGAAAGTTGTGGACACTCATAAATACTCATTAAACTTGTGAAATTAGTGGAAAAGTTTTAAACTAGTAATTTCATAACTATATATAAGCGTGGATTGGAGTCAAATTAGAATAAACCTTGAAGTTGGTTTTCTCTTTATTTATACTTTTTACATTTTCAAGTTACTTGATTCATACCGTATTTTTATTTTGAGGTTTTGCATAAAGTGTTGAGCATATCTTGCTTGACACATTTCCTTTCATTAATTTTAAGACATACAATTGTTGAGCAAATTGTAAAATTGTTTTAGTTTATTTTAAGACACATTTTTGCATCAAATTAATTATATGTTGTTAATTGCTTTGTTTTTTAAAACAAAATTATACCTTTCAAACTCCAAGCATCAACATAAATTTTTATAAAAGTAAATCACATAAACATTCTTTCTATTTTTAAAATATATACAAACTCTCCTTGAAATAAAATGTTATTCTATACTTTAGTTTTATTTTGAAATTTTAACCAAAATACTTTTTAGTTACTTTTTTTTTCTTAATTTAAAAAATTATGCATTTAGATTAATGGAGGTATTTTAGTCAAAAGATTTAAAATTCAACTAAAATGTAAGATAACTTTTTGTTTCAATTGAGATTTGTGTAATTTATTCTAAATATAATTGTTATTTTTCTATATACTTTTAAAAATAAATTTAATAACAAATATTTTTAAAAAGCTAAATTTGAAAAAAAAAAAAAAACTAATTCACCTCTCTTAGATGTTGGTTACTTTATCCAACAATATTCTTATTGATATGAGGAATTTGCAACCTCTCAACCAAAATTTCACATATCCATCCACTTGGGGTGCATTTGATAATAGAAGGAATTCCTTTTTATTTTTTACAATATTATATTATATTTTTGTTATTATTATTTGACAAAGTTTATTTCTTTTTTATTATTTTTTAAAATAAAAGTAATAAAATTATTTTTTATCTATTCTATTTTTTATTTTTATTTATATATTTAATATTCTGTATACTAAATAACTTTTTCACTAACCCTAAATTTTAAAGTAGGGTGTAATGAGATATTGACTAATTGTCATGTCATATCATTTTAAGGCACCGTTTCTGAAATTATTAATGCATGGAATGAAAAAGAAAGCATGGTACCTCATTAATTAAGTTCTAAAATACAGAATCTTATAACACGTCCAAAAGCATTTTCCTCATTTTTCATAATTTTTCTCTTAAATTTTTAGATATTTTACGAATTAACTTTAGATTTAATTGCTATTCTCTTTTTGTCCCCTCATAAACCCTGGTCATAAATAAGGCTAGAGGAAGGCAAAAATAGGGGAGACCTGATCCCCCTCCAATCTTGGATTATATATATATATATATATATATATTGAAATAGATCTCTTTAAAATATAAAATTTACATGTGCTCAACAAATAAATTTAGCATATGTGTGAGAAATCAATAATATAATAGTTTATGAAAAAAATGACAAATTGCATATAATTAATGATTAATTTGTTTTCTACCAAATTTTACTACATACTCCCCACTATGTAAGCTTTATATCCCAGAAAAATAACAACCTAATATATTGGGAAGTTTGTGGCAAGGAAAATCATGACCTAGTAGGTCTTTATTAAATTTCGTCATTAGAAGATATTTTAGTCCAATTATAAACATGCACACAATTGTTATTCTCTTTCTTTAATTTTATGAAATTGAAGTATGAAATTCATATATTTAATATAGGGAACAAAAAATTCAAGCCAATTGAACTTTGATACCAATGAATAGAATTTTGAGTATTTACTTTTGTAAAAGCAAATCTTCTTAAAACTTTTATCTCGCTCGCTTTGGATAAAAAATACTAATGATATATTTGGATGGGATGAAAAGTAATGGGAAAAGAAAAGTTGAGAAGAAAAGAAGAAAGAAAATTTTTTTTATTCTATTTAGATGCAAGAGAGCGAAAAATTGAGACGAAAATAAGTGTAGGTCCTGTAAAAAAGTTTTCTTTTCAGAAGAAAAGGAGAGATTTTGAAGAAAAATTCTGTGGCAAGAATAATAAAAAATATACAACGTCATTAATTTTTTTAATAATTAATTAATTAATATTATAATTAATTATTTAAAATTTTATAATAAAATTAATTAATAAAAATATTTTTTACAAAATAAAAATATATTTTTTAATATTAAAACTAATAAGTTATATATATATATATATATATAAAATATAATATAAAAAAATCTGACTAAATGGC
The DNA here is from genome assembly GCA_032878935.1 of Erythrophleum fordii. Lineage (NCBI taxonomy): Eukaryota > Viridiplantae > Streptophyta > Magnoliopsida > Fabales > Fabaceae > Erythrophleum > Erythrophleum fordii. Next base: position 19,221,401 of record JAVQMF010000054.1, on the reverse strand, counting down.
AGTCGAATTATATAATTGGATTATACAATGTATTGTCATTGGCAATGTATTGTATATCTATGCGTTGCTTGGCAACATATTATATATATATATATTATATTTATAAATATATAATATTTATATATTAATATATATAATAATATACTATATATAATATATAAAGATGGTTAAAAATATTTAAATATTTTATATTTATTATATTTAAATTAATTAATATATATTAAAAATAATATTTATAAAATTTTAAAATAAATAATTATAGTTATTGTATTAAAATATTATTTATAAATAATTTTTTTAAAAATAAAATTTAATTAATTTAAAGAATATACTTTTTAAATATTTTTTAAGTTTTGAATGTGTGTTTTTTAATAATTTTTTTGATTTTATTCAAAAATAATTATTAATAAAAATTATTAATATTAGATAGTATTCTTTTTACTATATTTTCTTTCCATCGATTCAAACACATTGAGAAAATATATTTTCTCTTCACTTTTCTTTTTTCTCTCTTTTCTTTTCACTTTTTTTCTTTTCCATCTGAACACAACGTAAAGGAATATTAACTACTCTTTTTCATGATGGATGTGAGCATGTATTCTTAGAAATGATGTTTTGTGTTTTTTACTCTTTTCTCTCTTCTCTCTTTTATAGTGCGTTTAGACAAAGAGAAAAGTTGGGAGAAAAGAAAGGAGAGGGGAGAAAATAAAATTTTTTCTTATTTGATTGGAGGAGAAAACTGAAGAGAATAAAAAACATGAGAGGAAAAGTACAGTGGGTCTTATGCAAAATTTTTCTCTCCATATTTGGAGAGATTGCGAGAGAAAACGACTCAACAAAACATATATATATATATATATATATAATATTTTTAATATATAATATTTATAAAATTTTAAAATAAATAATTATATTTAGTTTATTAAAATAATAATTTATAAATAATGTTTAATAAATATTCTTTATAAATTAATAATATATTTTTTAATATTAAAATTAATAAATCATGCATTTTTTTTTTAAAAAAAACATCGTTCAATTGCTATGACCAAAGGCTAGTCGGACATATATGTACATATATTTATATATATATATATATATATATTACATTTTTTAATATATAATTGTTATATATTAATATATAATATAATAAAGTGTTATATATAAGTAAAAAATATTTATTATATTTATATATATTATATTTAAATTAATTAATATATATTAAAATAATATTTATAAAAATTTAAAATAAAATGTTAATATTTATGGTATTAAAATAATAATTTATAAATAATTTAATATAAATTATAATTTAATTAATTTTATAAATATATATTTCTTTAAATATTTTTAAATTTTAAATGTGTGTTTTTTAATAAGAAATTTTTCTATTTTAGTCAACAATAATTTTCTTATCATTTGAATATTTTTTAAATTAATTTTTATTTTTTTATGTTTTTAATATATATATATATATAAAAATAATAATAATATTATTGTCATATTTAAAATAATACATTTTCTTTTTTTTCATTTTCTTTTCTTCTATCCAAACATATGACGAGGTAATATTTTTTCTTCACTTTTTTTTTTCTCTCTCTTCTCCCTACTTTTCTCTCTTTCATGCAAACATATCGTTAAATATATAAAGTTGTGTTAATGTACATTAAATTTTTGTGCATTAATTTTTTTTTTGAAAAATAATTCTCATAAAAATTTGACAATGGCCCTTTTTTAAATTCAAACAAAATCAAATAATATTAATTAATTAGTCTAAATTTTGGATTATTATATTACAAGTCAGTCCATCCATGGCTCATATATTTTAAGAGTAACATATATTGTGTAAAAAAATCAAATTTACAATATTAAAAAATTAGGTGATATTTTTAAAATAAAAAATAAGATAGTGTAATTTCCTCAACTACAAAACGTCATGGAGTGGTTGCAAGGCAGTCTAGTTTACTACACTCCAAACGTAACTAACAGGTTGCAATTTAGTCTAATTTACTCCACTTCAAACGTAATTGACGGTTTGCCTAAGAAATAGTAACTAACAAACCAACAGTTTCTGATTGAAGAATTATAAAAATTGTGATATAAATGTTTGATACGAGATCGTCGGCGCGGAAATTAGGAGGTGTTAGTCCTGCATGGATTTGCGTCTTCTACAATATTCACCTGTTGAAATTGAAAGAGATAGAGAGATCAGGCTTAGGCTTACTTCACGGGGGTCTCATTTCAGCTGCTTTTGCCCCTTTCACTATTTTAAGAATATGTTTGAATGGGTAAAAATGAAAAGGATGACTTTGAATTTTTGTTGTTTGAAAATTGTTGTAAAAAGAGGGGAAAAATAAAAGATTTTTAATTAATTTTTTAAAATCTTTTAAGGTCCTTCCTATGTTATAGTTTTAAACTTTGAACGTTGTGAAAGCGTGGGGATGAGAAATTACCGTTTAATTATTTTTTACTTGTTCTTTTTCTTTTTCTTTTTAAGGTATTTAGTGTAAAGATTTTTAATTTAGGTTTAACTATTATTTTGGCTTTTTCACATTTTTGTTTCAAATTTATTCCCAATTTTTTCCTTTAATTTGATCTCATAATTTTTAATTTGTACTGTATACATTCTTTAACTTTATTTAATGTTTCTAAAATTGTCCTTTTAACTTTTTTTAGTATTCTAAAACAATCTTTTAATTCTTTTTAATATTTCAATGAATCCAATAGAAAAAACATAACTATGGTACAAATCGAAAGATAAACAACAAAATTGAAACAAAAAATATTAAAATATCAAATTGAAACATAAATAAGTTCATTGACCAATAAGATATTAGGTCATACAATTACCAAAGGAATTTTTTGGTGGGATTCCAAGAATTATCGTCCTGGCAATTAATAAAAATTTGTTTAGAATAAATATTAAGAAAAGAAGATAAGATGAAAAAATAAAATAAAATTTCATTGGTGTATTTAATATTAAATTCTTTAAATTTATAAAAAAATAAAATGTTCAAGGAAACTAAAATTTAATATATATATATATATATATATTAAAAAAATTACATAAAATATTTTTTACTTAAGTTTAATTTCTAGAAGAGTTGAAGAAATTTTCTTACCAAAGGCAGATCTAAATTCACGTTGCCTTTCTAGTGAAGTTCGCTAGAAGATAAAAAAATTTAAAAAAAAAAAAGCCCTATGAAAGAAGAAAACAGCTGCGAAGCTAACACCAAAACCCAAACCGCTGGCTTTACCATTCACGTTACGAAACGTTGACCCAAGATTGCGACAACCGACACTCCATAATTTTTTAGTTTTTCTTTTTTTAAAATTCATTAAGACGTAATCAATGGGCTGCAAAACCTGCCACCCTCATCCACTTTGATTTTCCAAAGTCTGTCATGCTTATCTCAAATTTTGTCTGGCATCATCAGATACCTCATCCTCACATGCTATATATACTTTAAAAAATAAACTCCCCTTAATCATTTTTCAAAAACACCAATTGTTAAAAAGAAAAAAAGATTATATGTTATTTCTTATATATATATATATATATATATATATTATTAATAAGTTTTTTAATAATAATATGATAGTGTGTAATTTTTACAAATATGTTATGTTTTCTAATTAAATAATATATTTTTATGTTTTAATTAAAAATCATAAACTTATATTTTAATTGAAGAACATGATAATAAAAATATATAAAACTATATTTAACTTCATCCTCGATAAAAAATGATACAAGTTACGTAATTGCATTTTATTTAATTTTAATATTTAAAAAGATGTTGTCATAGATAAACAGTTGCGAGTAAGATTACATATATAATTAGGGATTAAACTATATATTTGCTATTAGATTCTTAAATTAAAATATAATAAATGTATAATTTTTAATTAAAATATAACAAATATATAATTTAATTAAGAGATCATTTATTTATCTGCAAAAATCATTCTTCTGTCATATTATTATTAAAAAAATTACATATTTTAATTGCTAAATTTGATAATAAAGTAATAAAAAATTGCAAACATGTTTTTTTTTCTAAGATTAAATGGGTGGTTAAAATTTGAAGATGTTAATATTTAAGTTTTAAAAAATTTTAAAAGATTCTAGATAATTAATACTCACACAATTATTAATTTAAATCCTTTATAATGACTAAATAATGTGCAGGTAGAGACAGAAAAGAATAAGGCAAGGGGTATGCGCCCTATATAGGTGGGGCACAATGAGTCTAGATCGAAGAGAGATTAAAAAAATAAATAAAAAAATAAATCTCATATACATTTTAATTCTTATATATATATATATATATATTTTAATGTATTCAGTGTTTATTTCTCTCTTTTATTACACCTTGTACAGTACAAGAAATGACTCTTCCTCGTCTTTCTTTCTCTAGTAAAGCTTCCAAGTGTAGGTCAGTACTCATGGTCATGGCACCACAAAATCAACAACCCGTGTCTGTCCGGTAAATTTTCAGTGGTTTAATAATTCTGTTAGTCATTTAATTTCAGTCCAAATTTAAATTGATAATTATAATTTCAAAATTTCATAATTCGGTCATCTCTTATATGAGTGACGAGAAGATTATTAAAGCTTAATTTACACATACATAGAGGTTTAGAATAAAAAAAAGATAATTTCTATCTAATCAAGTACGGTAATAAGATCGATTGTAGTTGTGTTAAAAATGACATTAATTTGTTCGTAGATATATATCTGATTGATTCATTAACTGTCATGGCATGAACCCAAAATAAAAATGTGAAGAAATGCTAGAAATTTATTTAATTATATTATAACAAATTTAAAATTGAAAATAAAATACAGGACTAGCAAAGAAAGAACCATTCTAAGTACAATATACCTCCAGGAGGAAAAACCGAAGGCAGTAACTATATACAGGACACCACTATCTTAAAGTAGAATATACAATAATCACCTATAATTAGGCTAACATGGCTGGGAGGTCCAGGCAAACTGCATTGTTAGCATAGTGTGTGTGTGTATATATATATATACACACACACACACACACATATATATATATATATATATATACACAAACACACGCCAAGAGAACTGAAGAGAAAATCTAGTCATAAAATTCATCCAAGGATTCATCCCTCTTCCGGCGCATTCGAGCTGCCCATGACATGGTTCTACCAGTGTCTTTGTAATCGCTTTTTCTCTTCAGCTCTGACAACTGAGTCTGCCAACGAGCTTTCCATTCACTCTTTTGTTCAATCATCTGGTAAAGCAACAACTCGGATTAGTTATCTATTTAAGAGGAAAAAGATAAGAGAAAGATTAATTCAAATCAACAGCATGATTCTAGCAACAAAAAACAAATGAATCTTCTGTAATATCGAATGCTACTGTTAGACAGATTGAGATTATGTTCGAAGTTTTTTCATTCTATATCATTAGTTTTTCTTTCTCCAGCTATATCCACGCATGTAATTACTGAATGCAGAGAATCCATTTGCAAAAAAAAGCCGTATTAGATGTTTCCTATCACACTGGATCTAGATTACATGGAGGCATTTAGCTCTTTTTTTTTTTTCCCCTTCTCTTGGGGTTTTCAGGTATCCAGGAACTTTGTCTAGGCTATTCCCTTCTGGTCTAATCTTATGAGCACAATCTCGAACATTGACATATTTTTTTAAAAGAAAATCACATCCAAATTATTAACGAGAGATGCTAACTCTTCTTACGGAGTGAGTTAACTACTTTAGTTTAGGTCAAGGAGACATGAGAAAAGAAATCATGGAAACAATTGTATGCACAACGAAATAACCAGAAGATGAGACGTTCATATCATCTGGAGGTGGGCAACGATAATGTTTTCTTGATACTGAGTTTTCTTTATGGGTGTTAACATAGTAGAATGATATATATAAAGAAATTGATGCACGCAAAAGATGAGAGGGCCCAGGAATACAAAATCCAGGATATAAATCAAAACACAAATGAATACTCATAAGGAGCTATTTAAGATCAAAAGGAAAGACTCGCTGCATCGACCCATGAAAAAGAAATGCTAACAGAAAAATGAGGATTACAAGGACAGTCAATGTCTGAGTTTGAGAAAAGGACTGTAAATGTTTTGAGTTTCAGACTCATGCACGGAGGACCACCCCATGATTCTAGGTTTTGTGAAGTACGCCAAGTACAGCCAATTAAAGCAATAAAGTCATTGCTGCTTTGAGCAAATATAAAGAAGCATTTATTTGATGAAACTATGCCCTGTCCTGCTTATAAGAAATAGAATTAAAATTGATCGTTATTGATGAGTCAAATACATGTACGAACATGACCATATATAGATAGATACCTTCAATTTCTTAACAGTGCAAGAAATCTCAAATAAACAAACAGTCAAACAAGAAGAAATCTAAATGTTGTCACCTAATAAATAAACAGGCAAAGCCTCAGAACAAAATTTCAACCCATCAAAGGTAGAAACTCGAGAGGAAGGGAAAGACAATAATTGAAACCAAAACCATATCATGAATCCTCTACGGAAACAATTATCAACAGACCATTAAAGGAAGAAAAGAAGCACCTATATTGACGTGTATGCAGTAGGGTATAATAGTAAGAGTGTTTAAATAAAATTTGAAATAGTAAAATCTTAAATCAAAGAAAACCAATGACCTATAGATTCAAAAAGAAATCCATTAGTATAGAACCCATGAAAAATCAATTTCCACCGAAGAAGCACCTATATTGACATGTATACAATAGACAACAAGATATATAGTGTTTCAATATAATTTGTCTTTGTAGATCTTAAATCAAAGACAAGCAATGGCCCATAGATTAAACAAGAAATCCATCAGTACAGAACCCATGGAAAATCAAATTCCATTGAAGAAACTCAAAATTAAGCAAAAAGTACCTCATCATCGTAGAAGTGTCTGCGAGCAGAGAAGGCCAAGTGAAGCCCTCTGGCGATATCTCTGTCATACATAGCTCTCCTTCTAGGATCAGACAGGGTCTCATAGGCTTCCTGAACTTGAATGAACCGCTTGGTGTACTCTTCAACCCGACCCGGAGGCGACACATCCGGGTGGTACTTGCGGGCAAGCTGCTTGTAAGCGTGCTTGATGTCGGGTAACGATCCGGATTCGGGTATACCCAGAAGCTGGTAGAAGCTCAATTCGGAAGAGGGCTCGGCTACAAGAAAGCCATCGTTGATAGACACAGCTTTCACTTTAAGGGAAGCAAAACCAATTGGAGTTCGAATGGGGAATTTGATGGGTCTGTTAGATGAAATGGATGTTGTGAGGTAGAAGAAGCGACAATCGCTTCCTGGGATTTTTAATCCATTGTAGAGCATGATCTCTCTGCTAAAGCTGTTCTTCTTCTTCTCTATATGCTATGTTCTGTGTGTTTTACCTTTATATAGGACCAAGCCCTTTCATTTCGGCCAATACTAAGCCTTTCTTTTCGTTGATGCTATTTGGTAACACAGGGGAGGCTCCTTTTTTTTTTTTTTTTTTGAGCGCTTTGCTATGTTTAACTTTTCCAGCTGGAATTTTGGTCAATGTATGTTACGTGCCAGTCCTGTATCCATGTATAACACAGTGTATTTAATATGATAAAAAAAATAATTTAATAAAAACACTACGTGGATCCTATGGCGGATTCAATTTTAAAATGAATAAATTATATATACCTTTTATAAATTTTATTAAAATTATATATTTTTTTATTTTTAAAATAACAAAATTAATATTATTGTAACTATTAAGTATATTTACCATATAAAAAATGTTACTTAATGGTCAATATTAATAAGAATAATTTAATTAGATTACCAAAATTGAAAAAGAACATTCTTGAAGATGATTAAACTCGGCCTATTAATTAAGTTATGTTATATGATTTATTTTATTTTATTCTATCACAAAAAAATTTATATAAATATTGATATTAACTAAAAGTGCTGCCCATGAGTCAACAGTGGGTCAATTTTTTATTAAAAATAAAAAAAAAACAACAGGAAAAAAATCAAATTGTGAACAGTTTAGTTACAATTAAAAACAATTATATATATATATATATATATATATCTAACTTATATATATATAATGATTTTATTATGATAACAAGCATATTTAGAATGAAATTAGTGCTTTTCTGAGCATTTGATGATTTTAATGCCATGACTCTTCCAGGCTGCAACTAGGAGCAAGTATAGCGGTAATTTCTTACTAATGTTCGGAAAGCATACCCTTGATTGTGCTTTATTTTGGCGTGTGGTAAGGACTCGCGTAAGGATATGCCCGACAAAAATTGGGGACAGTCTATGTTGACTAAAAGCCCTCGGACAAAGAATTCATATGTCGATACCCAACAGGGATAATGCCATCTCAATAATGCCAGGACTTTTTGGGATGTTTTGATAGATTAAGAAGATTTTTAAAAAATAGAAATAAAATAAAATAAAATAAAAACTATGTGATCTGAAATCATATTTTAAATTATAAGAAAAAGAATATAAATATTTTTGATTTAAATGTTTAATATAATAAAAATAGTGCGTGAATTGAAATAAAAGATGATTAAATAATTAAAATATAATGGAGTCAAAAAATATTAAAAGATTCATTTTTGTCAATTTACATAAAACAACAAAAAAAAGAAAATTGTAGTTGAAAATTTTAAATTAAAAATATTTATATTAAAGGATATTAAAATTTGAAATTATTTAGGATGACCTAAAAATCAAGAATTTTGATTATATGAAAAAAATTATAATTAAAAATCTCAAATTAAAATTTAGATATTTGAATTTTTATAATAATTTAAAAATTTAAGATCATTTAATATAATTATTTTTAATTTAAAATTTTTAATTATAATTTTTTCCAACTGAAATAAAACACTAAGTATTATTTGAGGCAAAATAATATTTTTTAAAACTATTACTCTTATCTTTAACAGTACAACAAAAATAGTGACATTTCAAACGTATTAAATATTATTTTATTCTTTTTCATCTCTCCTCCTCTTTTTTCACCTCCCCCTCTAAACATACCAAATACATTATTTACTGTTGGTGCTCATGGTAATAGATAGACGGATATATATATATAGATATATATATATTCTAAAAAAGATAGTGTTATGCAACACTGTTTATAAATTATTTAAGTCATAATTTGTTTTGACTAACGTATCTTATCTTTTTTCCTTTTCCTTTTCCTTTTCTACTTTTTTTTTTTAAAATAAAATCCTGTTCCATTTTTCTTTGAATCGGTGCAAATTGGCACAGCCCACTCCTAGTTCAGTGTAACTCTAGTAAAACTTACATTCTTTATATAGCAATTACTGTGTAATAGAGAAACATTTAAGCATGCTCATGAGTTCAAAATGAAGCAAAACTTTCATATTACTTGCATTGATTAGATATGCAATTACCATGCGTAATAAGTGTGACTTGTTTAATATGAGAATATTCTGACTCTTGGTACTATGTGAAAATTGTATGACAAGTTGCTAGAAATTGATTGTATTGAAGTTGATGGTGGGTGGGTGATAGATTGATGCATTTGATCCAAAGGGCAAGCCCAAGTGGAATCTTGCACCTACCTTTCTTCTTGCTGGCAGTATCAGTAAATGATCCAACCTACCTTTCTTCTTCTTGTTTCTTATTTCTTTGAATTTTATTTTATTTTATTTTTTATACATGACTGCCTACTTGGGAACTTTTGAAGATTAATAAATATATAACAATATTTTTCTTAGTTTTTGTTAAGGAATGAAACTAACATGATATTTATATTATTGGTGAAGTATGGTTCAATGACGACAGAATTTGACAAAGGCTTTCATTAAGGTTCCTGGAAATGATAAGGCCAGCAAGCAAGTATTCAACATCTAAAGAGAAAATATGTCACATCTGATGGCCCAGCAAGAGCATGTGCTAAGGTAAACAGTTTCATGACACAGAATTATAGAAAATTCCTTAATCATGCTGTGGTTTTTAGCTACCATAGTTTTTTTTTTTTCCCTTTTTTTTGGTGCAGGCTGGTGGATTCATAGAGACAGAGATCAGTCACTGTATATGGAACTAATTCAATCCAATCCAGTTAAAGAACAAATGGAACATAGGAAGAGGAAAACATAGCATGATGCAAATTGGAGCCGATTGAGCTTAGGACCTGGATATTAATTGAATTGTAAAATTTGTAGATTCAATGTATTGTAAAAAGTTTCTACTTGAACAACGTGAGGTATAGTTTGAAATAAGATTTAGCTTGATTGAGTTTAAGTTGTGTATATCGATAATGTTGTAAAGAGATGAATGTATTGTTTATCAAGAAAAATTCATGATACTAGTGCAATATAAAAGTGTCAAAAGTGTAGAAGACTATTTTTGCCCATTAGCTTTCTTAAATCTATTGATCAACCTTATTTATAGCTAAAATTTGTCATATCACCAAAGAATTTTAGTACTTCAAGTGATTCTATAGAATGGTTATGTGGCTTTTATATTACAAAAGACAAAAATTATAACATCAACATCAATTACAAAGAAATAAAATATTATTTAGTATATTAAGTAATCTTATCAACTAGAATCTACTAAAACTAACCTAATTCCTAAGTATTTGATAGTACTCATAAATTGTTGCAACTGTTGAATAAGATATTCTAAATAGCATTTAACTAGAAGTTTCATTATCTTACAAGGAAATAAAAAATATCAAATTCTTTAATGAAAGCAAAGAAATAGCTTTAGTAAATAGTTACAAGCATAAATTTATGTAGTAACTAAGGTTGATTAACTAGTTATTTAATGCCGATTAATAATAAAATTGTCAGTAAGGAGTTAATTTAAACTTAAGTCTTCATTCATAAGGACTAAGTCTTAAATTGAAACCTCATAATCTTATTAGGTGATCAAGGATTTCTGCATATGATAATTAATTAGGTCTAGTAAATTAACCAAACAACATGCTAAGTTACTTTTAAGACCACCATCAAATTTTAGACAAGGTTTAATCCTCAATTCTGATCTGTCTTGGATAAAATTAAAGAAATAGTTACCATGCTCCAAAAATGTTAAAAATTTCAAGAATCAAAGTTCTCTGCGTCCTTTAGCTACATAAAAATTTTGGCTTCTAATTACTTCATTTATTACACAAACCGAAACCGAAACCAAACTCTACTCTGTTATGTTTTGTCTCTTTTTACCTTTCCTTGCTGTTTTCATTTTAATTGGGGACCCAAACCTGCTCTGAAATTCTCAAAACTTATCTCATTTTAGCTTCAATGTTTTAACTGCATGCCATAAGAATTTCAAGTGGAAAATCCACTATTTACTCCTTTAATTTATTAAAGTTTCAAAACTACCCTGTTCTGATCGCCAGTGCAGACCAGCACTGTTTGGAGCTGAATTGAGCAACCTATACACCACCTAAAATCATGAAAATTTCCAGAATATATTCTAAGGATCTTAACTATGTTCATACTGAATTTCACAGAGAATTAAGGTCATTTGATACTTATTTCATCACACACAAGTAATATGCCCAAATTGTCCAGCTTGCACAGCATAGAGCAATATACCATTTTCTAAAATTTGTAACTTCATATTTCCTCCACATTTTACTATCAAAGTTTGCACACATTGTCACATACAATCTAAGAGCATGCCATTAACTCGAGCCACAAAAGCAGCCCCAAACATCGCATTCTTCCACATTTACAGACCAAGTGTCGAAAAAGAAATTCTGCTGAATTCTACTTACTATCTAGTCCCATTATCACACCAAAATGACTATACTATTACGTTTACATTCATGCACAGCCATACAGAAGCTTTATATCAAAATATACACAATCTAGATGCTGCACAACAGGTTTATACAACCCAAAACACCATGCCACAGCCCTTCCTCTCATGCAGCTATATTTTTACCACCTGAAAAGTTAGTTTTAGACAAAAAACAAAGTAGTAAGACATAAAATCCCAATAGCAATTATTGCTTTCATGTGAAAATGTATCAACAACATGAGCATAATATAGACTTGTACTCCAATCAACACATGCTATGTATGAAATCTCTAGTTGAATTTTTGAATTGGTATCTTTTCTATTGTAATCTCATACTTGCAACGGAGTATCTTTTTTGTTGATGGCCACCAACTTGGGAGGAATTCTACTTGACATTAACTCCCATATCAATGAACTCTACTTGGCTCTTGTCTTTGTCAAGGGAGAGCTCTACGTGGCTCTTCATCCCACACAATAATCAAATGCATGCAAACCAATCCAATTACTCATGGCAATTCACAACAATAATAATAGTCACATATATGCATGAGCTCATGTGTAAATGTCAATTGCCTTCTCTTCCTCCAGCATCTTCACTTTCTTCTCCAAAGAAGTTATCTAAGCCAATCCAAAATATGCCTAGTATACAACAAAAACAACATTCGAATTCTAAGAAGATTACCTCAAGAAACGTACCAGTTTTCCAACTAGTCTATTGAAAATGAACATTTAAGCCATTCAAATGATTATTCATTTACCAATTTGAAGCTTGAGCCGTCCAATTATTGAGCCCAAAACAAGCTTTATTTTCGTTTTTATATAGAAAAATAGGCATGCTCTGAACTTAGGCCAAATCTCTAGTTAGGTTCTGGTCTATGTCAATAGATGTTCCTGCCCCACTTGATATTTTCCATTTATATGTCTTACTCCCATTCTTGCTAGCTAGATTATTGCATGAGAATTCCTGTGTGTTGCTTTTCCTATAACTTGTTTAGGTTTTTGGGCTTTGGCGTCCTTAGAAAAACTCTTTTTACTAATCTAAAAATTCATTCCTTTATAATTTAAGCAATACATTTTTTTAATAAACTAATTATTCAAATATTTCAAAAATTACTTTCTCCTTTTACATTACTTCATCTAAAGCAACCTAGTCATTATAGATTTATTTATTAAGTTTTAATTACATCTAAGATAATGACAGTTAATTGATTTATTTTCTGTTCTTTTTTTTTTCAGGGTTAAATAACTTAACAGGCAGATAGATTGTTCCAACTCTGAAGTATTTTATATTATAATCAATGGATAGCTATCGACAAGGGCTGTTAGCAATAATCAGTCCAAAAGTGATAATTAACAGGAATTTGGTGGATGTTTACTTTATTTTTCTTAATTAATTTGATCCACCTATCCAGACAACTTACGTATATTTATGAATTTCACACGAGCAATTTTTTTTTAAAATTAACAATAAAAATGATTTTCAGCTTTATTGTTTTTGGTAAGAAATAAATTTCGTATACAACATTTCTTGGTATGAACTTATTAGACTGCTTATTTGAACGATTTCATGGTGGTAACGACTCAGTTGTCACTAGAGGTGACATATGGGCAGATTGGATAGATTGTGAACTCGATTATGAGCTGGATAAAATTTGATCCGTTAGTTGATTTAAAATCCATTTAGTGTTTTTGGGTAATCCAATTCATCCATGACCTTTTTTTTTTTTTTTGTATTCATATGTCAATTGACCCATATTTTAAATCCAATCTGTCCAATTCACCTATTATTTAAATATTAGATTAAAATTTGCAATTTGGTTATTATAACTAAAATAATAAATAATATTGCATTTTAAACATTTTATATACCTAAATGGACAAAAATATTATGACATGTACTTTAAAGATGCATTAAATGATTTGGTCATTTAGAAGTCAAGTACCAAAATTATAATTTTAGTAAGAAAATTGGCGTATTAGAGAATTTGGACAAGTCATTATACTTAGATTTACGCAAATACATAATTTTTATGTTAACAAGTTAAATAAATAATAATATAGTTAATGAAACAATTGCAGTAGTAGTTTTTAGATAAATTTATACGATTTAATTTTGGTGAAATGTCAGCTCAATCGACTGAATTTATGATGTGTTTTTTGATTTATTTTTTATAAAATTATCTTTTCCATTTAGTCTTTCACTTATTTTTATTTTTCAATTTAATTTCTTGTAGAATTGCTTTCTCAACTTGTTCTCTCACAAATTATTTTTTTTTTTAATTTACTCTCTTACAAATAAAACCATTATTATTAATATCCTTCTATTAAATTGAGAAATACTTATATGTATGGAACTATTGTTGATAGTAATTTTATTTGTAAGGGATTATACTGAAAAATATCTATATCTGAAAAACTAAATTAAGATAATAATTTTATGAAAAATCAAACTAAAAAATAAGGATCTATGCAAGATTAAATCAAAAGAATAATTTTATAAAAGACTAAATTAAAAAAATACATTATTTATGAAAAAAAATATGAAATTTTACTCATTAAAAAATTGATAGAATTTGACCATACACATTAAACTCATATTGTTAATGGATTGGATTGGATAGGCAACAGTGGATTAATCCAATGACTTATGAGTTACGGATCAATTTGCCACCCCTAGTTGTTATCCATTGGATTTGGAAATTTTTTTAGGTGCACCTGAAGTATGGTGCACCTAAATAAATCAATGGATGAGATTGAATTTATACAGGTGGGGTCTATGTATAATACAGGTGGAGTCCGCGTGTAAAATAAATCTAAACCGTAAAGTATACAAATAACGTGTACACCATGTGTACGTAAAAATTATTAATTGAACTTGTAATTGTAATTGTGTTTTCTTTTTCCCCAAGTCTCATGGCCCAAGGTAGGACCCATGACCTTTCTATGTTAATTATAATTGTGCTAGTCAGGTGACAGTAGATTGACTTATCCGAACAGACGCTGTTGATTATATTGACAACATCCGCTGTCGCTTGTCTGCAGGAAAAAAAAAATCCTTTGAACTTGGAGTGTTTATGAAGCCTCAGACCTCCAAAAAAATAAAAGATTGTGAAGTCTCATCCGCGTCCATTCAATGTATCTTGCATTTTTTTTTCTTTTTTTATTAAAAAAATGGCAAACAACCCAAAATGCCTGAAAGAATCGGGCTTACTTTCATCTCTACCTTCCTCATATCATTGTTATTGATATTTATCATCCTCATTCCTTACCATTAAATTTTAACACATGATAACTTTATGTCTTCTTCGCACTTTTCATGTCTTAACAAATTTTTATAATGAAAAGCGTAAAAAGATGATAATAAAAACCATTTACAAACTTTATTCTTTAACAACTTAAACCTTTCAGGCGAATATATCTTCCACAAACGGCACAATATAATCTGAGAAAATTGTGTTAACAATGACCTTTGGCAGCCAGTAATGTTGCCTATAATGGCAATTGATTACCCAAACCAATGTACATAAGGTCATTCGCTCTTTTTATGTACCCCAAGAATACATACACCAAAATACATTCGCACTCTTTACTAATCCTTTTCTTAACACAGCTAGAACTGCAAAAGCATCAAAGTAGACAAATTCATATTCTACGCATGCTAAAGAAATTGGATAATTTACAACTCCGAAGCCACAAAACACTTTCTTGCCAAAAACCAGAGAGACCTCTTCTTTGACAGTTATTTACAATTTTTTTTTTTTTCATGCGACCATAGAGAATAATCCTAAATAATGTTCTTTATCAACTTTGCACTGCAAGGACCTGCAAATGATCTAGAAAAACTTGCAAGCTCAAGTCATCCGTAAAGATAATATCTGACCCTTCTGTGTATGTTGAATCTTGAGTAACAGATGGATTCAACTTGGCAAGAAGAAACCTTGCCTGACTTCCATGCTGATCGCATCTTATAAGCTTTGGCACCGGAACCCGTTCAGCCACCAATTGTTCTGCATCTAGTTCTATAGCTTCCAACAGCTTTCTAAAGTTTTCATGATTTGGGTCCTTGTCATAACCAAGTTTCCTCCACTGAGCGATCTTGGATCCACAATGAATCACCACATGGAAGTAAGAATCAAATAGCAAGATAACATCGGGATAAATGGAGCGAACATCGAGAAGTACTGGTACAGGGGGGCCATCAAATGAATATTGGAAAAGCGTAGGTTGGATCATTATAAGAGAGCCCACTACTCCCTCACGGTTCAGCATAAGCCGGAAAAATGCAGTTTCATCAGGAGTAGTGTTGAAGACATCGATAAATTGGGATCGTCTTAAGTGGAACATGAATTGGGGATATAGGGAAAAGTTAGAAGATAGGCGGAAGGAAGAAGGATCTTCTTGAACATAGTCCCCAAACTTGGAAGCAAAACGGACGAGTGTGTCATCCAGCCATCTGATGACATCACGGGCATAGCAAGTCTGTGCCCGGAGAATGGCAAGTCTTGCCATAACTGAAGCCGCTGCTTCTTGATCAAAACCAGCAGTAATCTCTGCAGATTGGTTCCCAACCCATCGTCTTGCAGCAGTTGTCACTCTTTTTCTGAATCCCATGTTCCCCTGTCTGTACCGTGTTATGAATTGAATGAAAAATGCAGATCCAGGCTGAACCTTCTGTTCATCACTCACTTGGAAGAAAAAGGCAATGCAAGTTTTGTCAGTGAGTGTACTTAACTTCCACATAGAGGTTCCACCTTCTCCAACCTCGGCCTCACTTACCAGACTGTTTCTTTTCCTAAGGGACACACAAGGACCAAGAGCTCCACAGATTTTCACATCTCTAGTAGTCACTACTTCAATAGTTGCATCAAAATTCATCTTCAAATAGCCTTCATCATCACGTTTAAAGATGTGCCTCAGACATTTCCTGAATTGATCTGATTCAAAAGACTCAGCAAGCATCATAAATCCACCTGAGAGTTCAACAGGTTCTCGCAACTCAGCTGCTCCGACTTGATCAAGGGAACAAGCAAACAGATCAAGGACAACAGATGCATTGGAGAGCCTCTTCGACACTTGCTTGTAGAAGCTGCAAGATTTTCCATGGTGTGGTGCTTGCCCATTGATGATGTCCTGGTGGGTTCTAATGGCGTGGCCAAAATCAGAGTCTACAACCACTCCTGGTCCTACGGTCGCTGGTCCAGATGTGAAGACCATGATCCTTGAGCCTGTATTTATTAGGCAACACTCTAAAAGTGCAAGTGCAACTGATATGGCTGCCCCTGTGGACCTTGGAGGGCGTCTGCCTGATACAAGCTTCCTTGTAGAATGAATCTCTTCAACTGCATTAGTTATGTTGAACTCGCAATCTGAAATGGGCAATAGATATCCTTGCTTAGCAATGACTGGTGTTTTTCCAAGTTGCAGTTGCGGGGAGTGGCGAATACTAAGAAACTGCATGGCCTGAGCATAAGGAGAACAATCCAAAAATAGCAACATATCAACTTTATCCGTTCTTCAACCAAAATTATTGATTTCTATCGTTTAGCAAGAAATACATGGGGAATGACATGAACATATGATAGATAATGACATGAAATATTGTTAAATAGGGATAATTTGAGTTGTAAGGTGGAGTGGGGTAACTAACAGTAAATGTCTCAGATTTGATTGCCATGAGAACCATAAAAGAAAACATTCAAATTTGTGAACCAGCTAATTTCTTGTCCTACTATCCTTCAATCTTGTCAAGAAAGAGACAAAGCCATGGTTTCAAGATCCGAAGTACAATGAACCAAAAATAAAAGTTCATTTTATTTTGGCTTTTGTAGATATTAAAGGAACTCAAAAAAACTACTCTGCTTTAGCAAACAGCAAGGACCTCCAGTTAAACACAATCATGAACAGACTTCTATGAATAACAAAAGCCGACTAAAAAGGTTTTGCTATGATTCTATGAATCTTTAATTTATAATAATGAGGGCACTAACACTACCAACTTAATCTAGTCACCAGTTATATATGGAAACTTCTTACAATTCAGTTAAAAGTTATGCAGCACATCACTTTGAAAGCATAATACTGGGAGCAAAGTAATTGAAAATCACAAATGAGGCTTATCACGATTATATAAAAATGGAAGTTGAGCTGAGTTGAGTACCTGATTCGATGAAACTTCACGCTCCCCGTGAAACAACACCATTCTTGAACACTCTGAATATCCCAAATCATAGAGATAGACCATTGAATCAAATGTAATCAATCCCACCAAAGCATTCTCGGGCAATTGCTCTAGAACCAGCAATAGCTCATTCTTAAGGGCTTGAAGCTCCTCTTCAGAAGAGCACATATCAACAACAAACACAAATGCTGGCCCAATCCCACGCGAGTCACCGCCGCCGCCACCACCACCCCCAAGTACCGAAGAAGAAGAGAAAGAAGAAACCAGTGATGAGGAAGAAATCACAGATGACAAAGAATTGGAAGAAGACGACAATCCATTTCCCCATGTACGATTTAGGTTGATATTGGATCCATTATTTGCTTTGGGGCTCAAGATTTTCTTGCTGGGTGCATACTCAACAGAGCTATAGGTAGGAAAAAGCTCGGCAGGTAGATTGGTTTCACCGATACCCGAGTATGAACGAGGAAATGGATTCCTATGGTAACAGAAAGGGCAGTGCCAAATCCGAGATTGGTAATCGACACGAGCATAGGGGTTTAAAACGGCGCCGCATCGAGTGCACACTAGAGGATCGTAGGGAAGCACGGGAAGCTCGGTGGCTTGCATCAATGGCGTGCACATGACACTGAGTGGGATGATCAGAGCTATGGCTTCCGATTTGGAAGCTGGCCACGAGTTCCACGACCATCGGAGGCCTTCGACGGCCTCCAACTCCACAAAATCCATGGGAAAGGAAGAAAATTTTTCAGAGGGGTTTTATAGATTGAAATTTGAAAAAAAGGGGATGGATCAAGTCGAAGTGTAAAGGATTTTGGCATCTGTGAAAGCAAAGGGAATCAAACATGGTTTTTGAGAGAAGAAAATGAGAAAAGGCGAGTGTGGTGGAGAAGAAGAAGGATCTCTGCATTCAGCTGTTGAGAGCAGAGAGACGGAGTGTGGAAGGTGATTGGGATCTGTACTATAATTAGCCGGCCAAGTAAATTGCTCAACAGTCTTGACCTTCTGCACACCCAAACTACAGTAAATCAGCAATAGCAAATCATCCAGATACTTCTTTTGCTTTTCCTTTTTCTTCCTTTGCGGCGAGCGGTTGATTTAATTTTTTTTAAATTTTTGTATCTCCTAATTAATTAATTACTTACTTTTCATTTAATTTATTATTTATTATTTTAATTTAATCTATTTACTTTAAGTATATAATATATTCATTTTCTAACTTTATTTAATATCTCAAAATAAATTCTTATTTTTTTATTATTTTAAATTATCCTTTTATTTTTGAATTAGTATTCTAAAATTACTCATAATGAATGTAAAGAAAATAGACAAATATAACACAAATTGTAGATGAAAGGACTAAGTTAAAATAAAAAAAAAAGAAACCAAATTAAAATATATAAACAAATTAAGAGATAAAAAATAATAGTTAAGCCTTAAAAAAAAAAAACTCACCGATTAATGATTTTTTTCATTAAACTTTTAATGGTTGAAAAAGTATATTTTACTTTCTAAAATTAAGATGTAATTACAAAATACACTTTAAGAGAAATTATATTTTCCTACCATCTTAATTGTAATGTCTCCTTAATATATAAGAGGTTACAATTTATCCCTAATCTGTCAGCTCCCTTACAAAATGTCCTGTAATGTTGAATGTAAATTTAGCTGTGTAAAATTATTAAAAGTTATATACTCTCCATTTTACCCTTGTCTGTCACTCTCGAGAGACATGGCATCCAATTTACTTGTACGATCTAAATGACTGCAGTTGTTCCTTTAAAAATCTGACCCTTCAAATTAAAATTAAAATTAAAATTTATTAAAATTAAGATTTTGACGCACAAGAATATAGTGATGGTCCAATCCGACCCTTTGTGGTCTTGAATCCACACAAAAAGAGATTGTTGAAAAAGGTGGACATTTGCCTCGCTTCTTCGGGATCTTGCTCTTCAAATGGCAAAAGCTTTGACTCCCACTGAGTTTATCTCAATGTCATTTTGGATCAAAGAATTCGCAAAATGTAGCTTCAAGCTTGGCTCCTGTGAGGAATGCCAGTCCTTGCGAGATAATTGACACAGCCATCAGAGGCTACACCTATGTTTGAGAGTGTGATGGGAACACAGGGTCTTCGCCCCCACCCCCCTCTTTTTTTTCTCTTTTTTTTTTTCCTTTATATATATATATATATATATACTGAATTAATAAGTTTAAAATAGGTAGCGTATTCGATTTCTTCGACTTTTGAAGTACACAACAGAGACTACGTTATCGCCCACAGATTGCCATTGCAAGCTTGGGTTGCTATGGCCATGGAGGGTAAGAGGGTTGGTAGGTAGCATTAACAGAAGGGTAAAATGGGTATTAAACAATGGGAAGGGTATTTTAATAATTTTACAAAGCTAGAATGTGATTTAATATCCAATTTAGATTTAGATGATAGAAGACTTATTGTAATGGAATAAATTGTAACATTTTATAAATTAAGGAAATATTGTAATTGGAGACAAATATCAAAGTTAATAAATGTAGTTTTCGTTGATCTTTAAAATCTAACAAAATAATTTCTGAAACTTCGGACTTTCCTTTTCGGAAAGTTCTTTAACTTTGGACTAAAATAGAAATATTACATTTCAATTAAAATTAACTACAGCATGGACTAATGTCTGAGTTAAAATGAAATTGCTACCCTTGTAGGTTATTTTAACTTGGATTTGACAATGTCATTTTAGTCCAATGTTCTGAAAGATATTTTATTACATTTTAGAAATCATGTACTGATTTTGTATTTTTATAATTGGATCTTAGTTTGAAGAGGTAAAATATAATTTTTCTTTCTAATATATGTCTAATTTCTTTTCACTTTTATTTTTGATAGAAATTTGCCTCTTATTTTCAATCTCCTTTAGTTTAGAATATTATTTATAATTTTTTAAAACTATATTAACAATTTAGTTCCTAATTGATATTCTGGTCCATTGTTTAATTCTTAGAATACAACTTTATCCAAGTTAGACCTTGAATGTTTTGAATCCACTACACGTTAGATCTTCTGATGCCTACTATTTCTTAATGAACACACTGGTCTGTCATTAATCGCTGAGATGCCACATTAAATACTTGCGGGGATTAATTTATATAAATATTTTAAATATTTTCAAGGACTACTAATGTCAAATTCATATGGGGAAGGTGGAGGCGCTCCTAATTATTGTTGCGCATAAACTTCGGCACTGGTGCTTCCTTGCAAGTCCTGTTAGTGTAACAAATCCCTCCAGTCTTTGAGCACTTAATGTTAGCATACTTACCCTTCACTTTGTAAAGATTATTGGGCACATCATTGCCGTTCTTCGTTTGAGTTTATCTTCTTTGATACTTTGAATAGATATATATGTTGTTGCTGGAATAAGGCACTGATCACTCAATTTCTTGGCATAGCAATTGGCTTTAAAGCTTTAGAGAACAAATTGCAACAAATATAGGCTAAGCACAAAGTTGTATCAATTGTAGATCTTGGCAACAAGTATTATTTAGTGAAATTCACTAGTCATGATACCTAAATTTTTCTTTGAAGGGCCCTAGATGATCCATGACCATTACTTGATTATTAGACTATAGAGCTTGAATTTTGATCCACAGGCATCGTCAATTATAGGATTCCTATGTGGGTTGATTTCACTACTTCCCTAGGGGAAAATATGAACAACTGTATGGAGGAGCGTGATCTAACAAAGCCTCTTTTATTGATGTTTCATCTTAAGGTTAGGATGTATAGAGTGAAGTATGTAACACTATAATACATTAGACTCAATTATCTTTCACTTAAGCTTGATTCTATGAAATTCCAAAGAAAAGGGGTAAAATAATGGTATTTTATTGCATTACGTCGGGGGTTTAGATGTTTGTACTGCCCTGTGGGTCCTGTGAATCCATAAATTATATCCTCTACTCAAACTTCATTCATAAAACTTATACATAGCATAAAATAATCCATGAACCATGGATATGAAGCCAAAAACTAGAAAATTTACATTTTTCTCATCGATCCAGAATTCAAGTTTTTGACTCCAACTTTGAAAAATTATAATTAATTCTAGAAAAATGGGAATCAAGTAAGTAATAGCTTTCTAGAAATCTCTGGGTGTTAACTTTATACTAAAAATAATTCCAAGTCACAATAACATCATTTGAATCACATTTAATAATAGAAAAGCTCAAAAGGTCAGACTATCCAACGTTTTTGATATAACTTACTGATATGAACTTCAAAAATTCATCACTAATTCCACAAAAATCAAATTTGGGCAAACTATACCAATTTGGAAAGCTACAGATGTTAAATAGAGGGAAAAATAAGGCTAGAAGAATTCAAAGGCCTTTAGATCTCTAAAACTAATGGAACAGTGGCCAAGGTCTTCTGGCATCCCTTATATTGACTCAGAATTTTAGAAAATCATTTCTCCCTCCACAGATCTCCAATTAAGGTACTTCTAGTTAGATATTGTTTGACCCACGAATTACAGAGGCAAAGTTTCTGACCCTATGAACAGTGCCACTGTCAAATTTGGAAATTTTGCCAACTTTAAGAAATCACCAAAAATTTTTTAGAGCTCCAAATATTATGCACTTTAGCTTTTCAAAAAGCTCTAAACAAGACCTATAAGCATGCCAAGTTTTAGACTAGGAAAAGGTCATTTGGCCAAATTTTGATATAGCTATTGAATTTGACAAATTTGGCACCATATATGGTTCAATGTGGATTCCAATGGCCTCATACATGTTTTAGCACCTCTTAAGCAAGTTTTAAAGCATAACTACAACATATAGGAACTATCCAAGTGATCCAAATTATTATGCATGTCAATTTGGCTATTCCATATGCAAGAATACACTGGCATTTACAAAGCGTCAAAGATCCAAATCTTACATTTACATTGATTTAGTATCAAATATGGTTTTTACATCATCCATTCATGCTTTTACATTTGCTCCAATTGTTATAACTCAAAAATAATATGTACATAAGCACTTTGACTTTCCTATACATCAAAACTATACATAATTATGGAAAAGTATCAAGATATGGCCATTTATGCCTCATGGCCTCCAATCTTTGGCTCTTGAGCTCCACCTAGACAATATGAGATGGGAGAGGGAAGGGGGGGTGAGATTCATGAAATCTCAATAGCTCATACACTCATTTAAGGAAGCAATCAAGGTATATAAACATGTCAAAGCATGCAAGTAGGCATTCAATCATTAAAAATCATACAACACATGATTTACATGCCATGAAAATAATATCAATGCCAAGAATAAGCTTTAGGGACTTTTGGTCTAGCCTCACCTATTTTTTTGGGACTTTTGGATTGGTCTCACTCTTAGTCTAGGGACTTTTGACTTGGCTTTACTCATTTATGAAACTTTTGGCCTTGTCTCACCCATTCTTTGGGGTTTTTGGCTCCATCTCACCCATCACAAGGGACTTTTGGTACCACCTCACCTTTTAAAAGTAATTTTCACAACCCAAAATATAAATATATTGGTACCAATACAACCAGAAAACATCTAATGGCATGTCTCATAATACATGTATACATACAAGCATACAATGACCATCATACATCCAAGAATGTAATAAGAAAGAGTGAAGAGCTACCTTGCAAGCTAACATAAGTCTTCCATTTTGATTTCTTTTTTCCCTTCTCGGTCTCACAACCACAACTAGAGGGAGTTTGAGTTCCTTAGCCTAGACATAACAAATAACACTCAATTACTCTCTTGGAACAAGCCAAAGCATCAAATACACACCTAAGAAGCATACTTGGTCTATTGGTTCCATAATAGCTTTATTAATGGCTTAATAAAGCAACTGCCATAATTCAAGCTCTTAGCTTCATTTTCTTCCTATATCTAGGTCTCTTGGTTCCATTTAGACTCCTTGAAGTCATCACATACTCAATTTCAAGACCCTAGGTCCATGTTGCTTCTATAGGTCATATTATGGAACCTATTGACCCAACTTTCAATCTAGGGCTTCTAAAGTTTTCTTAAGGGTTCTTCTCATCTTCTTCCATCACACATGATCCTAAATCAAGCTTAGAACCAATTAAAGCACTCAAGACCCCTTTCAAGTGCTTTAGGTCAGACCATGAAAAGCATTTGGGATCCATGGAGTTTTCAATGTTTCCTTGATGGAAGGGACACTTGGAAAGTTTCCTAGGGATCATAGGAACTCAAACAAATACTCACATATGATAGGGGATTTATGAATCAAATCAGTTTTCACATTACATTCAAGAGCTCTGCATATCCTTAACTTGACATTCATTGATTTCTCTTGTAATTTCTTGGCATATTTCAACTCCCTATGGCCTAAATCAATGGTTTTATGCTTGGTCTAAGTCAGAAACTTTCCCCTTCTCATGGTTCTATTCTTAGCCAAAACACTCAAGAAGAAGCAAGGGAAGAAGACGCAACAAAATGGAAAGAAGTTACCTTAAATCAAGCTCTTTCTAAGAGGTTCTTCCTTTGCTTAAATCTTCTCCTTAAATTACACTTCCTCCTCTGAATTAAGCCTAAAAAAAACCATATGAGCACCTAAAACTATGGAAAGAGAGAGCAAAGAGAGAAGAACTGATTTTCTAAAGGAAGAAACCATGAATTCTGACAATTTTCTCACTTCTTTCCTTGATGTTCTCCCTTCTTTCTTGGTTCTTCTTGGTCTCCTTCTCTCTCCGGCCCTTTTCTCTAGTTTTGGATGAAGCAATATGTTGGTTAGAGGGGTTAAGAGGCTTCTAGGTCCTTTTAAAAGAAAAAATTCATGTTTTCATGCTTTTTTCAAAATAAGTCTTGCTATAGCGAGAACTACCTCTTGCTATGGCAAGCGCTTATTAGTTCCAAGCCCTTGTTCTTGCTACGGTAGGCGCTATTACGAGAAACTCCTTGGATTTTGTATGGGATGCATGAACTCACTATAGCAGGCTTCATCCTTGCTATGACAAATTGGTACATTTGCTATAGCTAATTGGCTTCTCACTGTAGCAAACTGGTACACTCGCTATAGCTAACAGGGGTCCTAGTTATAGTCAGCAGACTTAAAAATTTTTTTGAAATCTTGGATGTTACAAAGTATGAAAGGCTTCACTTTATGTGAAAGGTGAGGGCACTTTAGCCACTATGTGCTCATTTGGATTCACGTTTAAAACCTACGTTTGCATAAAAGCTTCACTTTGTTGCTTTGGTGAAACGTGATTTCAGAAGATGGCAACATATTTCCAAACACAGGGTATGTCGATGGTTAAACTGATAGGGAGAAGATTGTCAATGAGGACAATTGATGAGTGGGAAGAGCTAAGAGTGGTGATGGGGGAATGTAGTTGCTGTTGGTTTAGACTACATCGGAGTAGGACGTTGGATGCTTGTCCATAATAGTAGTAAACCAAGGAGACTAAAGAAGAGAAAAGCTATTGATATGACATATTAAAATTTGACTTTTGATAGAGATTATGAAACCATATAGAATTCTTAAGGATCATAATTTGTTATTCTCTCTAACCTTTAAGATGAGATAAATTTAATTAGTAAGGATAATGTTAATGTTGATGTAATGGCACCCATATTTATTTTGCCATCACCTAGGGGGATTGATAAGATCTTAGGAAGTATGAGTTCTAAAAAGAAGGCTCCACATGGTACTCCAACGCATTTAGATCCTATGTGAATAGAAAGGATTTGCATGCCATGCGCAACAATGAAATGATATCATTTCGTCCATTGCTAGCCAATTGTAATCATTCACGCAATGTGATATGGATCATCTATTGATTAGCCCCTTAAAATGCACCATTTCATTTAATGAAGCGGTGTGTTTTAGGTTGTTTTATCTACTAATATTTCAGCTGATCTTGACTGTTCATTCTATGTAATCCTACCCGTCCATTTAAAAGCTATAAAACTCATCATTTCTAGCACCTCAAATGTACCCTCAGACATAGCATTCCATCATTTGTTTCTTCATCCTCTATTCTTGTTCATTGAGTACAAGAAATGGCTTGGTTGTGCTGACAAATTGTTAGTTTTAAGGTAAGGTTTTTGTAATACCTTAGCTTCCTAGCTTTTACATTTTATCACCAAGGCTTATCTTAATACATAATGATAGCACTTTTGGTAGCGAGAATTTGTCATTGAATGTCCAATTAATTCATTCTTTTCTTTAGGGACCATGTGAGCTTGCCAATTTCATTCTTCATCCATAACATATCCATTTATATAAGAAACATCACAATTCATCTCATAATTCACAGATTTAGAACTATATTTGGGAAAACTAGAATTTTACTCTCGGAATGTTGTACTAGTTTCCTAATCTGAACTTTGGAAATTCATAACTAATTCTAGAAAAATCGAAATCATGTATATGTAACTTTTTGGAAAGCTCTGGATGTTACTAATGATAAAAATAGTTTCAGATCAAGATAGTAACATTTAACCCATAAAAAAAAGGAATAGTACATCAGGTTATACTTTTAAACAGCTACAAGCCCTAAAACTTTAAAAATTTGTTTCTCCCTCTATAGAGCTCCAAATGAGGTGCTCTTAGTGGTTATAGAAAGCTTATGATATCTAGTTTATGCTTGTAAAATTCATAAGTATTAGACTTTATTTGACTCATAAGTGACACAGAAATGCAAACTGACCATATGAACAATAATCTTGACAGTTCTACATAATTTAGCCAACTTTAAAAAATTATAATAAATTATTTAGAGCTCTAATTTAGGTGTTCTTTGGCTCTATGAAAAGATCTAGATGAGACATAGTTGTTGGCTAAATTTCATGCAAAAACTCATCCATTTGGTTCCATTTGATTAGACTTTAGTTTAACTCAAGAAATGGTCAAAATTGAAGTCCATAAAGGGTTCAACATGCACCAAATGACTTTCTCATCTTTCTATAACCACTTGTGCACATCTAAAAGCATAACTATAGTTTATAGAAGCATACCAAATGGTCCATATCATTATGAAACTCATTTTCATCTTACTAATTGCATTCATACACATGAGTATAATAGCATAAGGATGACAAGAACTTATATTTTCATTCATTTGCCTTCAAAATAGATACATACATCAATTTTACATACATCTAAATATGTTCAAAGGTTTACATCACATATACATCATGTGGTTACAAATTTTGACATTAAAATGCCATCAAAATGCTTAATTATCTATTCTATTATCAAAGTCTTGCTCTTCAAGATGTTTCGTCTCCATTTCTTAGTCTACTTGACTCACTTAGACATTGTTAGATAAATGTAGAGGAAGAGCGAGATTCAAAGAATCCCAATAATTCTTTACCCTTTCAAACATACATAAAAGATGCATTTAAATATCAAAGAATGCATGCATGCCACATAAGTTACTAAGGAACATACATAAATTATTTTTCTTGTCATATGAACTCATACATACCAAACATAGGCCTCACTCAATTTTCTTGGGACTTTTGGGTTTGCCTCACATATTTTTAAGGGGATTTTGACTTAACCTCACTCTTCTTGAGACTTTTGGCTTTGTCTCACCTATTCCTAGAGACTGTTAGCTTATCCTCACCCATGCTAAGGGACTTTTGGTATAACCATACCCATTCAAGCCACTTTGTATTTATAAACATATTTCAAGAAGTATAATGGTACCATAATATAAAATCAATAGCTAGAAACATATCTCATAGTTCAAACATACATACAAGCATCCAATGACAAGTAAACATCTAAAGAATGCATGTAAGAAAAGTCAGAGAGCTACATTGAAGCAAGGATACAAGCTTTTCTCTTTAATTATTTCTTCCTCTTTTCGGCCAAACACATGCAACTAGGTGGGGCTTGATTCTCTTGGCCTAGACATATCAAATGAGACATAATTACATTATTGGAACAAACTCTAACTTTATGGATGTAACATCCCAAAATTAATTAAGGTGTTAATAATGTATTTGGAATAATTAAGAATAATTATTATGAAATATTTAGATAAACTATATGAACGGAAATTTACAGAGAAATAAAACTATTAATATAGGTTTAAGTTTTTAATTGGGTTAAGGCTTAATTTGGGCATAAAATTTATTTTAGTAAGCTATGGATAAGGATTTATAGAGGCCCAATGATTCTAGATGTAAGCCCAACTCCTTATCATGAGACTTGGGCCAAGAGAGATCACCTAGCAATAGCTTAATCTAATTTAGTGAAATAGAGGCCCAAGACTCAATTTACATGAGCTCTTATAGTTAGCTTAACATACATTATGCAGACCCAAGTTGGATTGACTCTTAGAACTTGGCTTAACCTAATCAAATTTCTACAACCCAACTCATGAAATAAGGCCCAACAAGCATAAAAATCTAAACCCACAAGGAATTGTGCCATTGGGTCAGCACATCCCACTTTTAGCTCTAAATTTTTTGCAGCCCATTCATTAAACTATAGCCTAACCACTAGAAATGAGCCCAATTGGACCTTGGACTGATGGGTCAGCCCATTTCTCATTAAAAACCCTAAAGGTTCAGCAACCACACCCATTTAGAAGAGCAAAACACTTGGTTCTATAGAAAGGAAAACTTATTTTCACAACTTGAGGGGAGGCTAGGGTTTCCATCACTATTTTGGCTCCATTTCTCCCACTTAAAGCAAGATTCAGCTAAGGTAACCTTTTTATAACTTAACACTCTCTTCTTCCTCTTCGATTTAGTCTAATTGGTTTGTCATTTTAAGAATCTTTCATCTCTTCTTAGGATGGAATATGATTCTTGGATGATTGTTGTAAGATTTTCGGAGTTAGAGGTTAGAGGGATGATTAGGTAAGCATTTCCCTTCCATTTTGTGTATTACTTTGCTAGAAAATTCCCCTAAGGATTGATTATCATAATGGGTTCTGCTATTGTGCGAAATTATAAGGAGATAATGGTGGAAAACTAAATTTTCTGGGTTTGATGACTGAAATCCGAATTTTGGAATTTCCCATAGTGTGTTCTTGATAGTTGAGGCTCAACTCAGTCTATTTAACTCCTTAGGTATATGGGTAAGTGTTCCCTTTTCTCTTATGTGGTATATATACTGACTTTTTATCATTTGGACTGACTTTTGGTGCATGGCTCTTACATGTGCAAAAATGGAGACATTAGGAGTGACTCAGTGTGAGTTCTTATTGTTGTGACCTTCAATTGGTGCTGTAGACCCTTAGGAAGCTTGGGTAAGAAGTTCTTAATGTACTCTTGTTAAGATTAATCTGAGGATAGGGAAATCCCTTACTAATGATAGTTAAATGATGATGATTATGCTTATGTTAGGGTTGATGTGCTTTGAATCATGATGGTAGCTAGAGGATGAGTAATTGGCTTCATTGAGGTAACTGGAGTTATTTTCTTAATTTCATTTATATGCTCATGTTAATGTGCTATTTGTTACACACGCTTGATTTTGAAATGATAAATGACTGGTTGACTACTTGATTGTTATTGTAATTGGACCTTGTGAGTCCATGGTGGAGTTGTGGTGCAGCTACCACCCGTGCATATGCTTCGATTGAGCACCGAGTTATGATCAGACCCCAGATGCATTGAGCCCTGGTTGTGCTCATTATGGAATAGGTGCCGTGGATGGACCTCTCCTGGTGTTATTGGCCATTAACATGTTGTGTATGATTGCTAGTATGGGACAGTAGTTGTTGGTAGTTCAACTAGTTCATTTGCAAATTGAATTGATGATTCTGGCATTGATGACATGAAATTACATTAGATTGATTGACCTGTACATATATATGGAAATTGTCTTTTGTTACTAAGATTATATATCTCACCCCGTTGTGAACTAACATTTTTAGAGACCGGATTTCTTAGTGGCAAGGAGAAAATTAATTGAAGCTTATTAAACGGTTTGGTAGCACATAGGTTTGGGAGCCTTGTTGAATTGTATTGTAACTAGATTGCTAGTTTTGTATCATTGCTGCCTTGCATCATGAGTTGCTAAGTATAGGGACTGTATATGTAATTTAATTATCATGGGATTGAACATTATGATTGTAATTGGCTAACAATGGATAAGTGATTTAGTTTTGCATGAAACCTCTAACGGAATGTGTATCGAATGTTAATTATCATTGGTGTATGAATTCTTATTACTATTACTCTATAGACTTGCTGATATAGGGTAGTTGGAGGAGTGGAAATTTACATTTAAGTTTTGAATTGGTAATGGTAGAATAGTTGGGTGAATAGGGTAGATAAATACCATTAGAGTCATATAAAATGGGAAGAAGTGGCCCTAGGGTATTCCTAAGGAAAGAATTGGAGTGCATGGGATGAAATTTGAGAGATATAGTTCTAGGAGGAGGTCACGTCGCGGCTAGGAAAGCCTTACTGCGGCCTAAAGAGTGACAGTGGTGAGGGACGCCGCGGCTTGAGAAATCTTGCCATGGCGCAGTGTGAAAAAAATCGCCCAGGAGGGTGACAGAATGAAACCTCATCGCGGCGGAATATGTCCTGCCGCAGCGCAAGTCGTGGAAATTAGTTAAAGAGAGTACAGTAGCAAAACTCGCCGCGGCACCACGTAGGTTAGCCACGACACAAATCCACACTGCGGCGAGTAAGTTACCTAGTGATTCCCGAGAGCAACTCAGCCACGGCGCGAAGGGTCGAAACCGCGCGCAAAGTGAAAAACTTAGTTTTCGAGCTCCAGGACCTAACTTAGCCGTGGCGGGAAAGTTCCAGGTCGTGGCGCAGGTCCCCAAACTCCTACCTTTAGCCTAGAAACCCTAATTTTTTCAATGGTAATGCTAGAAAATGATATAGCAACACTTGTGGGAGGTTTTTGTATGTTGAAATTGATGGATAGATGAATCATAAACCCCTAATGATAGTGCAATTCCTTTTATGTATTTTCCCATTTATGGTTGTTTAGTTGATGACCCTAATAACATCAAGGTTCAAATTTCCCTATATTTTCTTAATGTAATTAATTATAACGACTCCAAACCTTGATCATTAATTATTAATCATGTAGTTAACCATAATTACTGGGATTAGAAGTTAGGGTCGTCACAATTGAAACTCTATGCATGTCTATTTTCTCATATGATTCCATTATCGTTCCATACAAGACACAATGAAGCAACTCTTAGGATTCATGATTTTGGCTCTTATTTTTCATTCAATCTAAGTCTTTTGACTCTATTTAGACTCTTTAGAGCCATCATAATTTCAATTTAAGGAGCCTAAATATAAGTTGCTTCTTTATATCTCAAAATGGAGCCTATACCTCCATCTCACAAACCATAATTTGTAAATTCATTACAATGCTTCCTTTAATGTTCATTAATCATATTTAGTCCCTTTCTAGCCTTAAAATTAATTGAAACTCTCCCTAGGTACTTGGAGTGCTCTTGGCCAAGACATAAAGGAGCAAATGGACCCATAGAGTTTCATTCATTTTCCTTAGGGAGTTGGTGCACGAGAGGCTTCCTAGATGTCTTCAGAACTTATACACACTCTTAGATG
Organism: Erythrophleum fordii; assembly: GCA_032878935.1. Classification (NCBI taxonomy): domain Eukaryota; kingdom Viridiplantae; phylum Streptophyta; class Magnoliopsida; order Fabales; family Fabaceae; genus Erythrophleum; species Erythrophleum fordii. The sequence goes on along the minus strand of JAVQMF010000054.1, from coordinate 19,189,847 downwards.
CTTCATATTTACCAAGGTGCAACTAAATCCTTAGATTTCACAACTTAATTTCTAATACTTCTTATTCAATTCCAATTGCATATTCTTAATTCCTACACTCTAGAACCCTTATTCCTTGCTTGGTTTTGGTCAAAACTCATTCCTTTCTAGGTGGTCTATAGTTGGCCGAAACTTACCCCTAGGAGAACAACCAAAAGGAAGCAAGAAAGGCTATAGTTCTTACCTTGCTTTCAAGCCTTTTCAAGAGCACTTTCACTTGCTTCTAGCTCTTCCTTCAGTTTCTAAATTTCTTCTATTGAACTAGTCCCAACATAGTCCTAAATCAAATGTTAAAACCATAGGAAAAGAGAGAAGAAGGAGGAGAACAAGATTGGTGAAGGAAGGAGCATGAAAAATCATACTTTTCTTACCTCTTTGCTAAGCTTTTTTTTTTCTTCTTCTTCTTCCCTTCCTCTTGTGCATCTCACATAGCTGGTCTCTCTTATGGTTTAGGATAGAACTTAAGTTGGTTAGGAGGAGGAGGAGAGGGATGTGTCTTATAAAAAGCAAAAGTACTAAAACACATTTTGAAAATTCTTAATTTGTCCTCTTTTCTGGGTTCTTTCCTGTTAGGCTCATTTCAATTCCTTTTTGAGAACTATTTTTTTATCATGAAATTTAGGTCCTCTAACTTATAAAATCCCTTTGGTTTCACCCAAATTGGATTTAAAACCTTCTTAAATGAACTAGTTAAAGTTTAGGTCAACTGATACTCTAAAACGTAAATCGGAGAGGTTCTAACCATTCTAGGGGTTCCTATGTTTTTTGGGGCCTCTGAAAATATCGGGAAACTTAATTCTTTTATTTAAAAATCCCTCCTTGGAGTTTTCTAAAAGTTGCTCAAAATCACAAAAAATGCCATTGGTTTTCGTCTGATTTTATTTAGCTACTCCGGCTCTGGTTTTTGGGGTATCTTAAGCCTTGGATCTTCATCTTTAATTTTTTAGATTATTATTCTAATTTTATTTGACTTCAAATCTTTCTATTTAGGAGACTTTCTTTTATAACTGGTTTGTTTCTAATGTTTTAAAGAAAACCAGACATTATAGTTTTCACGAAGCCGACAATAACTATTTTTCCTTTTCAAGTTGTCATTGTTTTGTTTCCATTAGCACCTTAGTTAGATGTGATTTTTTCCCCAAGTTGTGTGCCATTCATTTGTTAGTTGCTGCCAGTTGCCATTAGCACGGGGAGTGGATTGCCATTCATATGATATTGAATGTTATGCAATTGAGCTTTTCTTCTTTCCACTTTTTGATAAATGATTATATACTAATCAAAGCTTTTTCTAGTTGCATCAATTGTTTATCATTAGCTAAAACAAGATTTTTTTTTGCCTTTTGTTAGCTTGCTACCATTAGCTAAATGAAGTGGTTGGGATTGTTGCCATTGCCTCTTCTTAACTTGTTAGCAAGTGCCATTAGTTGAACAAAAGGCTTGAGATTACTACCATTGCCTCTTTTTATATTTTAGGGTGATGTACCTTGTATGTTGAATGGCTTTTGTTTTTCTTGTAGCTTTGATCAAGATATATTATTTTCTTATATTGGTGAATATGAAATGTAAATTATATTTGATGAATATCAAATATATGTAAGCTATTTAACAAGGCAAAAATAAATCTTAGGTTAAATGTATGGAAGCCTTTTAATTTAGCAATAATGGTGAATATGAAATATAAATTATATTTAATTCAGCCAAAAAGCTAAATGTTGTTATTACTATTTTTGTCTTTGCTTACATTGAAGTAAATTGGTATAAGTTGTGTAATATATTTCATGTTGATCATTAGGAAATATATAAGGCATGGATATATTAATTTTTACCATTATTATAGTTGAACCCTCTTGTTTAGGTGATAACTTGGAGAAAATATACTGGGCTTGCATCAAATTAGAAATTAATGGTATTTAGCTAAATATTAAATGACATTTTCAACCTTGATCAAAGGTTTTTGTTTCTTATAGTTTATTCCACGAAGTTTTGTTATTATGTTTAATATTAGCATGATATTCTTACATTTTAACAAGTTTTGCTATTGTTTGTATATATATATATATGTATATTCACATTAATAAGGTTTTCTTTTTTTTTTTAGGAGCTAAAATATGAAGACTGATTTAACCTCTAAACTAGGTATATAATTTGACAACCTAGAAGAAGCTTGGAAGTTTTGGGTTACTTATGTTAGGAAAATTGGATTTGATGTGAGAAAATATAATAGCACAAAGAGTAAGAAAGATGGCTCCATAGTTTTTGTAACATTCAGTATGCTATAAAAAAAATCTCTTACTATCTTTAGTGATCAATGTAACGAACGACGAAAAACGTAATAAACATGAAATAAGCTGTATAAAAACAAGGCCATTGAAATGAGCTAGGAAATGTCTAAAAAAATTTGGGTAGAGTCTTAGACTCCTAAAAATAATAATTCTAAGCTCAAACAGAAAGAAAAATAGAGCTAGGATGAAAAACAAAATTTCATCGGAAATTGACGAAACATAATGGCAATTCTATAATTACGCGGAAATTTTAGAAAACTCATAGGAGGGCTTTTTAAATGAAATTTTTGACTTGCCCAAGGTTCTTAGAGGCCCCGAAAATCATGGAAAGCCCCGGGACTCGTAAAGCCCCTCCGGTATAATTTTTCTGACGGCGGTGAGCCCGAACTTTGATAGATTCGTTCGGGAAGGTTTTAGCTCCAAATTGAGTGATTCTAAAGGCATTTTATTAAATTGGGAACCTAAATTTTATGATGGAAGAGACGGTTCTCAAAGAGGAGCTAAAATGAAGCCAAAACAAAATTGCTATTATAGAAGGGCAAAATTGGAATTTATAGTTTCTTGAATGTTCTAAAGAGTTCCACACTTTTCTCCCTTCTTCTCCTCTTTAATAAGCACGACCTTTTCTACCCAAAATACAAAAAATCTTCAGCTTTCTTAGGTGCACAAGAAGGAGGAGAAAAAGAGGAAGAAAGCCAAGGAGAAATTAGGTAATTTCATGAAATTTCTTGCTCCATCTTCCTCCAATCTTGCTCTCCTCTCTTCCTCCTTTCTTTCCACGGATTTTTTGAATGATTTAGTTCTATTTTGAGGTCAAGCCAAGGAGGGAAATTTCGTGTTTGGAGAAGAGAAGCCAACCAAGGGAAGAAACATCCAAGAAACTAAGGAAAAACAAGGTAAAATCTCATTCCTATGGTAGCCTATTTTTGTCCCTTCTTCTTGTATGTTTTGGCCAACCTAGGATGGGATAGGAGGGGCTGGATTTTGGGTAGAGCCAAGAGAGAAACCTAAGAAAAAGAGTGCAAAGATTAAGAATATGGCAAGAAATTCAAGTAAAAACTAAAGGAAAACAAGTTAGAAAAGTGTAGTGCTTTCTAGAGTTTTGTAAAATCTGATTTTTTATGAATGTTTCCTTGGATATTTGAATGTTCCTTTGAGCTCTTAAGACCTCTAGAAAGCCTCCCAAGTGGCTCTCCCATCAAGGAAAAATCACAAAGTTCATGAACCTCCATTATGGTGCATAGTTTGGCCAAGCTAGGTACATTAGGCTAGGGGATGTTTTAATTTGTTCTAGCCTTGGTTTGAGACCTTATATGATGTTAGAAGATAGGGGAAACCATTGGAAAAAATTTAGGAGCCATAGGTTGGGAGATGAGATAATGGTGTCCATAATGGTGCCTTATGAAGCAACTTGGTTTTCCAATGGTGCAATTGAATTGGTGATAGCTCCAAGGACCTTAAATGAGTCCAAGAAGTCTAGAAATAACAACAGAATGGAGCCTAAAACTTGAATGATATGAATTGCTTCAATAGGCCATTTATGGAACCAATATGTCCATTATGGAACTAAGTATGTGATAAGCTTTAGTTTAATGTCTTGGCTTGCTTCAAGGATGTGATTATATGTTATTTGTGATGTCTAGGTCAAGAGAACCTTACTCCACCTAAGTGCTATTGTGAAACTTAGGAGGGGAAGGAAATTGCAAAGTGAGCTTGCATAAATTAAAAGGTAGCTCTCCACCTCATTCTCTTTGCATTCTTGTGTGTATATGTATGTCTTAGTATGCTTGCATGCATTCTTGATGCTTGATAATATGCCACTTTATCCTTGTTGTGCATTGGTACCAATATATTGTCTTGAATGACTATGAATGTGGAAAGAGCTCATAAGGGTGAGGTGATGCTAAAAGTCCCTTGATGAAGGTGAGGAGATGCCAAAAGTCTCATGGCATGGCTGAGACAAGGCTAAAAGTCCCTTGAATGGGTGAGGTTAGGTCAAAAGTCCCTAGGCCAAGAGTGAGGCAAATCCAAAAGTCCTAGAAATGGGGTGAGGCTAAACCAAAAGTCCCTAGAGCGTGAAAGCGGTCTTAACATGTGAATGTGGCATGGAATAGAATTTATTGCACACTTTATGCTTGTATAGTTATGAATTTGATGTATGTATGCCTTGAGTATTGTGTGAATGGGTGTGTGAGCTATTGAGATTCTTGGAATCCCACTTCCCTTTTTCCCCTCATCCTTGAATTATCTAGGTAGTGTTCCAAGTCAAGGAGATGCAAGCCAAGGACATTGAACATATTTATTTTAGTGTATTATGTACTTTAAGTAGTGGTTGAATGTCAAAGTAATGATGCATGTAATGTTTTTGTGATATAAGACCATGAACAAGTGTAAAATGATGTATGAATATGATGTAGACTTTATATGATACTAAATTAATAGAATTGTACAAATTAACTCTTTGATGGTTTGATATAACTATACACAAATGGATGTTGAGAGACCAAAATGAAATGCATGAGGTTTTGGATCACTTGGGTAGTCTCTACAAGTCATATTTGTGCTTTGAAACTTGCTCAAGCCATTTGGTGCAAAGTGACTCTTGATAGGAAGCCAAAATGACCATTTTATGAGGTTATGTCACTTTTTGTCCAAATGAGCTCTTCTTGGTTTAAAATTTGGCAAGCATCTAGAGCTTAATGAGAGCTTTTTGTGAAGATAAAGTTGGTAATTTTTTGAGGTCTGTGGAATATTTGGCGAATTATTGAAGTTAAAATTTTTTCTAGTTTTGGTCCTTGGTACTGTAGCACTAGTCCAAAATTAATCTCTATCACTCATGAGGCAAATGATGTCCAATTGCCACAAAATTTTATACAAAGAAATTAGACACTCCTAGTGACTTGTTCCAACTAGAAGCACCTTATTTGAAGTCTAGAGAGGGAGATACAATTTTTCAAAAATTCAGTCCGATGTCAGGCATCCAACCAAACCTTAATCACTATTTGATTGAAATTTAGGGTCTGGGCGAGCTTGAACTGGTCTAGGGTTATTTTTTCCCTTTAGTTAACATCCTAAGCTTTGTATATTGGTATCATTCACTCCATTTGGAATTAATTGGACATTTTTGAAATTTATATCAGTAAACTGTGATAGCATCAGGACCCAATCCGACCTCCAGACCATTTCACGTGTAAAACGTTCGGTGTGTGGGATGTTATGGCTTGGACCTATTTTTAGCATAAATTAGACATCCCAAGATTTCCAAAATGACTAAGATTACACAATTTTAATTTTTCTAGATTTGCTTATGATTTTTCAAAATTTTGGACAGAATGGTGGCAAATCTGGCCAAAATTCAATGAGTTCAATTCATGCTCCATTTCGATTTCGTTGAGTTATGAGAAAGATTTTGTGATGCAAATGGGTTGTAATAATGTATTTAAATATGAGTATGCATGGTATGAACCTATACGGTCCACGTGTCACCGATTTAAAATTTTTAAGCATGACACAACGCGATTAAATCCATTATTGTTGGTTCCTTTTCCATATACTCTTATGAAAATGATGTTAGGGAGCTTATGAATGCCATGAATGGGGTTAAATATATATGGTATTACAATCAAGACAACCCATGGCTATAGCATTGTGAGAGATGATTCCAAAGATAAGACATGATTTATGCTTATGATTTATGCTTATGACATTTAATGCAGAATGACATCAAGTATCTAAGAAACTTGATGAATGGTGGATCACATTTTTTCAGTGATTTTAAAAAGTGTATGCATTAGTATAAAGAGGAAACAAAATTTGAGGAAGCATAGAGCTAGCTACTATCATCTTACAATATGCATGAAAACACATGACTAACATTGGCTTATAACATCAAGGAGAAATGGTCATAGTGTTATATAAAGAAGGCTTTCATGCTTAAGATGTAGAATACACAATTGAGTGAAATCGTGGATGTTGAAAAAAATAGTTGCATGAGACCAGACCAGGACATTAATCAGTTTCTCAGACACTTTAAACGAGTTGTGAAGGATAAGAAGTATAATGAATTGAAACATGAGTTTGAGTCATGACAAAAAATGCACACTTAATTGTCTAAAGTTCTTTTATACTTTAACAGGTTTCTCAAATTTACACTACTTTTATATTTGACTTGTTCTAAGAATAGTGAGATTTAGTTGCAGTTGCTTGTATAAAACATAATAATGAGAGAGATTCTTTGTTTGACTATGTTGTTACTATAGTTGATAAAGTGGGTGAATGAAAAGTTCAATTTTATCCTAGCAATGGATCAATTTCATGCAGTAGTTGGAAGTTTGAAATTGTTAAAATATTATTTCACCATACTCTGAAGGTTCATGACTTGAGGGAGGTGAAAATGCTCCTCGAGCAATATATTATAAATAGGTGGACAAAGAAGTGAAGAGTTGTGTCATATATGATATTAGGGGAAATAAGGTCCAAGAAAATTTTAGGCTAAAAAGCACACAACATTATAAACAAGTTTGTTCTATGATGATAAGATTAGTAATCGAGGTGTTTGACTATCTAAAAGCATTCTCGTTGGTTTAAAAAGGCACATTAAAATTGAGTAATCAAGTGACAGAGCTTTGTTTGAGTCAAACAAGTTTGAACAATAATGGTGGTGGGGCATAACACCACTAACAAAGTCCATAGCATAGGCAAAGGGATTCAGGAAAAAAGATAGGATAAGGAGGAAGAATTGATCAAGGAGTTAGGTTAAGAAAACATAGAAAAGAAGAAGAAAAACAATTGAGACAATATAGACATATATGCGCGTCTCAATTTTATGATTAGTGTGTAAGAAATCTTAATGTTACCTTGCTTTTCTTTTTTAGGACAATAAAATGCAAGCAAACACCTCTAGTAATGTACCTCTTACTCAGGCAAATGCACCTTAGTCATTGTATGTACCTCTAGGGCCTCAGGCATCATTTGTACCTCTAGGTCCACATGCATGCTTTTAAATAGTTGAGAGTGAACTTACTTATACTCAAATATTGTTAGTAAGAGCAATTAAGATTTTATTACATAGTGCTTTGTTCTAGTCAATAAGTGATTATCTTTGTGATTAGTGTTGTTTTGTATTGTAGGTGCCACTTGGTTGTTCAATGCTATTACTTGAAGCATTGGAGTTTAGTCAAGGAGTTTCATATCATACACAACTAAGTTTCATGCAGTACACAACTAAGTTTACAATAAAAAGTTTGAAAGAATGACAAATAAAATATGAAATTTTTATTGAAATAAATATGTTTATGCATATTGGACTCTTTATTACAATTTAAATTGAGTACAATTGCCTATTTATTACATTGAAATGGTAGTTCTTGACTATTTTGCTAGTTACAATCAATCATAAAACAAGCCTTTGTGAAAGAGATTAAGAAACAACCATAAAATGTTGTTTTTTTGGTTTCATGCTTTTTGCACCCTTAAATCTTGTTTCATGCTCTCTTGATGATTTGCATGTAGAAGACAAGCCTTTGTGAAGAGGATTAAGAAATAGCAATAAAATCTTGCTTTTTTCTTCATGCTTTTTATGTGCTTATATCTTATTCAATGCTTTCTTGATGCTTTGTATGTACAAGACAATCCTTTGTTTTTTTTGCTTGTCCTTACCAACAACACATTCAACTCAAATTATATAGCACATTATTATTGAGTAAAATCTTAATTTGTTATAACAGTACATGATATTATGCTTGTATTCTCTTATGCCTCTTATGTTGGTATCTTTTTATGCAAGAGGAACAAATATGTCATACTAATTGTTCAAGGAGATCAAATATGTCATACTAACATACAAGACATAGGTTTTAAGTCTCCAATAGCCATAATGCATAAGATACCAAAACAAAACAAGATACTTAGACAAGATGACAACATTCAGCAATGCCAAAATCTAATACCAATACCAAGTGCAATAAAAATTATTTGACAACAATACCAAAATGACACTAATACTTCATCTAGATTTTGATAGAAGAAGGCCTAATTGCAATGGCTTCTTAAGATCAATATTAGGAACAAGACTTAGAACAAAAGCTTCAAAATTATTAGCAAGTTCCACAACCCTTTCCCTTAGTGCTATAAAAAATGGCATCTCAAGATTCTTTTCAAATGTTATTTGTCAAGATTTTTTTTTTCATATCAAAAAAATAAAGGACTTGGAGAACACACATATATGGAAATATCACATGAATTATTAAAGGCTAGTGGCAAACATCAAAGTAATTTTAATTGATGTACTTTTAAACCAATCTATGAAAGGTAGCTATCATTGTATGTTTAAATGATTTGTTGACATTAATCTTCTTTGTCCTTAAGTATTCCCATTATGTTCAAGGATGCTTATAATGGCATGGTAAATAAGCAATGTCAACCCTTATGCTTTTATAGAAAGAAGGACCTTGATGTTTATACTGAATAATAAAGTGGCTGCATGCACACAAACCTAAAAACCTTTTACATAGTACGTATTGATGAAATGAAAAGTGGAGCAAAAACAAAATGAAACAAGATGAAATAGAGTAAGGATACTTAGAAGTCAAGCATGGCCACATTAAATACAACATACTAAACCAATTAAGAAAAGAAAACACAACATGGTGCTTGTGCACATATTGGACTATAAAAGAGTTAGGATAAGTGATACAATAGAGTACTCTTCTTAGTTTGTCATCCAAAAAAGGGTGGGAGCTATATTTTAAGAACTTTCAAAATGGTACATAGAAAACAATCCTACCTGAATATGTGAGGAAAAAAAATAAGAAAATACTTCAACAGGCATAGATAATGTAACACTATATATTTCTAACTCATCTCATGATATTCACATACTTTAAATCATCAATTCCACGAAGGAGTAAGGAAAAGGAATTAAAAATAATACACTTCTTTGCGTTACGTCGTATTTAAAAATTTCATTCGATGTCACATGGACCATGTGAGCTCATACAATATATTCTCATATTTAATTATATGAATATAACTCATTTGCATCATCAAAAGTGGCTTACATCTCAAGAAACTCAATGGGAAGCTCAAAATACATATATTCATTTTCGGCCAGATTTATCCCCTTTCCTATCACAACTTTGAAAAATCATAATTAATTCTAGAAAAAATTAAAATCATGCATTCTTGGCCATTCTAGAAAGCTACACATGTCTAATTTATGCTAAAAATATGTCTAGACTATAACATCCAACACAGAAGACATTTGACATGCGAAATGGTCCAGAGGTCAGGCTGTCTATTGGTGCTGTCATAGAATTTTACAGTAAATTTCAAAAATGTCCAATTAATTCCAAAAAACTCCAATCCATGCAAATGATACCAATATAAAAAGCTGTGGATGTTAGATAGAGGAAAAAAATAACTTCAGAACGGTTCAGGTATGCCCATATCTCGAAATCTAATCAAACAGTAATTGAGGTTGGGTGAAGTTCTTAATACTAGATAGATTTTTTGAAAATTTATATCTCCCTCTCTAGACATCCAAATGAGGTGTTTCTAGTTGTCAAAAGTCAATGGAAATGTCTAGTTTCTCTATATAAAATTTTGTAGCAATTGGACATCATTTGATCCCTATGTGATAGATTTCATTTTCAGACCAAGTGAATAGTGCGTCATACCAAAATTAGAAAAATTGCCAATTTTGAAATTTCATAAAATATTCTATAGACTTTTAAAAATTATGTTCTTTAACTTTCCAAAAAACTCTCAACAAGTTCTAATTGTATGCCAAATCTCAGATCAAGAAGAGCTCATTTGGGTAAAAACTGACATAGGGTTCTAAATTGGTTAAATTTGGCTCCATATAGGATACCAAATTGTCCAAATGGCCTTTCTTGGGTTTTGACACCTTTTGGGCAAGTCTAAAAGCATAATTGAGACTTGTGTAAGCTATCCAAATATTCCCAAACCTCATGCATCTTATTTTGACCATTTCATCTACACTTATACACACTTATATCAACTTTTCAAGAACCATAACTTGGCATTATATACTCACTTTACATTCTAGCATTCACATATCAGATTCTTTCATTTATACATTATATAATATTATAATTACATATGTTTCAAAGGTCATAGACCATATACAAGTATGGGTTACATCATTTGACATGAATATGACTTTAAAGACTAACAACCATGCATCATGTTGTCAAGCTCTCTTTTTCAAGGTAGTTGGCTTCCATTACCTTGTTTACTTGATCCACTTAGCATGTTAGATCATTGGAGAGGAGGGCATGAGATTCAAAGAATCCCAATAGCTCATCTCCCATTCAATCATACATAATGGATGCAAACAAGTCTCATAATTACATGCATGGCATGTGGACATGTGCAATCATTCAAGGAGCATTCTTAGCATTTGAAAAAGTCACACATAGCATATAAAGACTTGCCAAGCAAGTAGATTAGCCTCACCTAATTTCTTGTGGATATTGGACTTGCCTCACCCATTCTTTAGGAGATTTTTAGACTTAACCATGCTCTTGGGAGTCAATCTTACTTTTGGGAGACTCTTTGCTTTGTCTCAACCAATCATAAGGGTTCTTGGCTCATCTCCATCATGGTTAAGGGTTCTTGGCCTCACCATACTCAAGCAAACCCAAGCACACATCATAAAAATCGTATAAAAAATAATATATTATCATAAAATTATGGCATATGAAATCATGCTATCATACTTTTCATAGCTTGAAAATACACATACACACATTCTAAGACAAGCTAAGCATACATCCATGCATGAGAGAAGGTGGCGAGAGCTACCTTGTACATAATTACACACTTTTTCTCTTGAATCCATGCTCCCTTTTTCGATCACACACACACAAAAAAGTGTGGGGAAGATTTCTCCTGGCCTAGATATAATTTATGGAAGCCAATTAGGTTCATGGATTCAATTCTAAGGCCATTCAATTTGCCTAGACATTAACTTGGTCTATAACCTCATTATAGTTCCATAATTGCACCTACTAAAGCAAAACCACTTAAATAATTTCTAGGCTCCATTCTTTCCCTTCAAATATGATTCTTGACTCCTTTTAAACCTCTTGGAGTCATCACACAATCAAAACCAAGAGCCTAACTACATGTTGCTTCTTTAGGTCATAATATGGAACATAAAGCACTAACTTACTTTCTATGGGTTCTAAATTTTTTCCAAGGCCTCCCCTTATTTTCATTCATCATATATGACTCAAGAATGGGCTTAAAAAATTTTAAAACTTTCCCTAGCTACACAAACCCCTTTAAGCTGAGGCTATGGAGGAAATGGGGCTTCTTAGAGTTTGCTTTGTTTTCTCAAGGGAGAATGCATGTGGGAAGCCTCTTAGGGATCTTGGGAGCTCATTTAAACTCTTATTTAGGCCTAGGAATCATCATACAAAATTAGATTTTACAAAGTGCACTTGAAACCCTAGGTTTTGCATCTTGAAATTCCATGGCCTTTTCTTGAATTTCTTTGCATATTCTTACTCTCCTCCCTTAAATTCATGGAATTCACCCTTGGTTTCCCTTAAAATTCTAGCCCTCTAGTATCTACATACATGGGGCAAAATATGGAGAAGAAGAGAGGAGGAGTAGCTACCATGGGATGCAAGATTTACCTTGTTTTCATGCTTTTTCTCACTTGAATCTTGTGTTCTTTGAACTCCTCTCTTCAAATCTGAAATTTCCTCTCAATTTCTCCTTTAAAACAGATCCATATAATTCATTATAATTATAGGAAATAAAGGGAAATGAAGGAGAAGAGGTTTGGAAGAGAAAGAGTATGAAAAACCACTAATTTTCCATACCTTTCTCTTGTGCGCCACTCTCCCTAGGGTTTTCCTCTGGTTTTAGGCAGAACTTGGTCATGCAAAATGAAGGGAGAAGAAGGGCGCATCATATATATAGGTGGGAGGAGGTTACACTTTTCAAAAATTTCTATTTTGCCCTTCGTTCTTGGCATTTTTGTTTCTCCTTCATTTTAGCTCCTTTTTGAGAATCTTCTTTTCTATTATAAAATTCAGGTTCCCAATTTAGTAAAATTTGTAATCACTCAAATCAAAGCTAAAACCTTCTCAAAAGAATCAGTCAAAGTTTGGGTCAACTGACATTAGAAGATGTCCACTGGAGGGATTTTAACTGTCTCGGGGCTTTCCATGGTTTTCAGGGCCTTTGAGAACCCCGAAAAACTCAAAAATTTCATTTAAAGATCCCTCCCGTGTGAATTCCAAAATTTGCTCAAAATTACGAAAATACCATTACGTTTCGTAAGTTTTCTGTAAGAAATTGTTTCTTCATTCTAGCTCCATTTTTCTTTTCGTTTAAGCTTGGTATTCTCATTTTTAGGAGTCTGAAATGCTTCCTATATTTTTCAGGATCTTAACTACATTATTTTGGGGGACTTCCTTTTGTATATGATGAATTTCGTTCGTTAACAGAAAAACTGTACGTTACATTTCTCATATATATTTTTGTTTTTAAAGAACCCGATGTTACAAGTAAAGAGTTAAAAAAATTAGTATTATTGAATTTGACATCTTAGTATTCACCTAGATCTTTATCAATTTATGTAGAGGTCATAAAATGAAGAAATGTTGATTTTATATATTGAATTTTTAACATGATCGTACAACAACTCAAAATCTATACAAGCAAGGGGCGCCTAATAAACAACACCAAAGGATTAACAACATAATTGGAAATGGATCTAAAATCATATTGTTGTAGCTTCCCTTGATCTACACCCTATAATAAGTTGTTATGCACCAAAAGAAGGGAAAAAAATGATTCCTTGCATATTGAGCTAAATGTTTGTAACAACTTTAACTACTAATTAAGCTAATTATGCATAATTATATCTCAATCAGTTACAATTAAGGTTAACTTTAAATAGTGAGTCAACAACAGTTGAAACTATAGGGAAATTTGAATGTTCATGCTATCCATATTCATTGTCAAGGCATACAAGAGGACTTATGCTCTTAAGAAATCAAAATTCTTGTTAATACCTTTTATCTCATTCAAATTACCTCTAAAAAGCATAGAAACTGTTTTAACATATCGAAAATCACATTTTTATAATTGAATTAAGGGGTTTTAGGACTTAAAATTGCAACATAGAGTGGTTAGGTCGCGGCAATTTGGCCTTTAGAACTCCTAAAAGCTTAATTCTACACTTATGCTATAACTTGAAGAACTCACATTGTGGCTAAACTTAGGTTTGGATCAATTTTCTCATATAGACACAATTTGCACCATAGCCAAAAATATTTATGCCACAACAAACTATTTGAGCCTCAGCCAAAATATTTATGCTGTGGCCAAATTAGCTTGCGGATGACTTTTAAGTCATAGCCAAAATTTTTACACTGTGGCCAAAAATTTTTATGCTGTGGCCATATTCACTACTTGAACACTACTAGCTCATTTTGGTTATAACTTGAAAAAATTTGATTGTGACTTGAATGCCGACTGCATCCAAAACACTTAAATGAGCAAACTAACAATTTGCTACCACATCAAGATCAATCCTATTTAATGGCTAAAAGGCAAGGTTTTTAAAGGGTTTATATTCTTATAATTTCTAACCAAATACCTTACATAACCAAAATACATATTGCACCAGTACCAGATTCACTTATGATAGCAAGGCAAAGCATAACCCCAAGTGGCAACCCTAAAATCCCTAATACACTAGCCAATGTCTCCAAGCCCCTTTGAGCAAATTTCAATTAACTAATTAGACTTGTTTATAGCCTTAAAACCTTGACACATTTCCAATTTCAAAATATGACTATGACACTTCATAATATCACACATAAAGGCCTATGATAGCGAGTGATATAATATGACTTCTAATGACAATCTAAAATCCTCGTTACATTACCTAAGATTATCAAACCACTTTGAGTAAGTTTCAATTAACAAATTAAACTTGTCTACATCCCTCAACACTTGACATAAGCCTAGGTTCAAAATATGATCATGCCATATCCTAAGATTAACTAATAATGAACCATGACAGTAAAATTTGCTATGGCAACACAAAAAAGGGCGAACCATTTCACCTTCCACATAATCAAGGTAATAAAGCACATTCCCAAGGCTTTTAAACCATAACCAAACTCAAAACCACCCTTGATCAAGCATTAATGTCCACTTACCTTATATGACAGCAAAATGACCAATATGACAGCGAAATCAAAGAGTTGCTTCTAGAACTTCCAAGTGACAATCCAAAATCCAAAATATGCCTCTTAAATTCCTTTAAACACCTAGAGTAATTGTAAAGTTTATATATTTAAACTAGCCCAAGCATTTAATCCTTTTATACCAATATTTTAAGCATTAATTTTACAATGCTAAATATTTAGAGGTCATATAATTTTAGGGTATTCATTAAGAATCATCCAAATACAATCAGAAGCACCAATTTCATAACGCCTTAAAATATATAATCAGTCCCTATATTTGGCAATACATGATGTAATGTGACAATTTTACAACATAATAAGCAATGCTAGCATGCTAACTATACAAACCCATTTAATCAAGGCATTCAAGCTTATATACTACTAAATCATCATGGTAGATTTCCCTTAGCTTCTCCTTACTATTAAGAGGTCTAGTCCTTAAAAATGTTAGCTTACAATTAGTGTAAGATATAAATCTCAGTAATAACAAGAAATTTCTATATATATGTACAAATTAATCAACATAATGCATTTTATATAGAGAAACACCAAAAGCATCAATATAATTAATAAATGAACTAGTTGGATTACTAGTGACTACTATCCTATATTAGCAATCATATATAACATGTTAATGGAAAAAAATAGAGGGAAAAGCCCATCTACGATGCCAACTCCCCATTGAGCACGCTCACAGCTTGGTGTATTCCATTGAGTCTGATCATAACTCAGTGCATGATCATGGCACGATGCATGTGTGGCAGCATGATCACAGCTTTACCAAGAACACAATCACAATCTAACATAATTAAGTAGCGAACCAATCATTTAGTATAGAAAAATATATATGTGTAGCAAATATTAGATTAAAATAAACATATACATAGAATTAAAAATCTCTGGTAACCATAATAAAGCCTAATTATTCTTTCTCTAACTACCAATATAATCTAAGAGGCCTACCAAGCTTAAGACAAGCATAGTTACCATCATTTAATCATTATTAGCAAATGAGTTTCACACCCATTGAATGTACTATCATATTTACATAGGACTCAATTTATGGTACAAATAGCTCATAGCATTTAATTTCACTAAAATAGCATTTTTAGCAGTAGAAATTT
Source organism: Erythrophleum fordii (assembly GCA_032878935.1). Lineage (NCBI taxonomy): Eukaryota > Viridiplantae > Streptophyta > Magnoliopsida > Fabales > Fabaceae > Erythrophleum > Erythrophleum fordii. The sequence goes on along the minus strand of JAVQMF010000054.1, from coordinate 19,174,163 downwards.
GTGTCATTGAAAACTCAATTAACTCATTCTTAGCTTAATGGACCATGTGAGCTTACCAAATTTATTTCCCACCCATAACACATTTGTTCAACCAGAATTATCACAATTTGAAGCTTAAAATTCAAGTCTAGGGCATAAAACATGAAATCACATCTCACTTTGCATTTTGCCATGAATTTCATATTCTGATATGAACTTCAAAAAATTATAACTAATTCTAAAAAACTCCAAATCATGCAAACAATAGCTTTGTAGAAATTTCAAGATGTCTTCTAATTTCCATAAAAGTTTTAGATCCAAACAACCATGTGTGACTTACAAAATTTGATGGAACAATACTTTAGGTGGGTTTGGTGACCGTTCTACAGCAAACCTGGAATTTCAAAAATTTATTTCTCCCTCTATAAAGCTCCAAATTAGGTGCTCTTGGTGTTTATGGAAAGCTTATGATGTCTACTAAATGCCTGTAAAATTTTATGGGCATTTGACTTCATTTGGATCCTGAATAACATAGAAAAGCAAATTGACCATATGAATAGTAACAGTGGCAGTCTCTATATAATTTGACCAACTTTAAAAAATCATAATAAATTCTCTAGAGTCCAAAAATGGTGCTCTTTAACTCTGTGGAAAGCTCTAGATGAGTTCTATTTGCTTGCCAAATTTCATGTAAAAACTCATCCATTTAGTCAATTTGTAGTTCGAGTCAAGAAAGTAGTTAATTTAGAGACCATAATGGGGTCAAGGTGCACCAAAATGGTCTTCTTCTCATACTATGACCATTTAAACACGTCAAAAACCATAAAATAGCATATAAAAGCATCCTAAATAGTCCAAATCATCATAGAACTCAAACTCACCTTCCTAGTTGTTCATTTACACATGCATCTCAAGGCTCATGAATGTCAAAAGCTCACATATGCATACATTTGAATCCAAAATGGATTCATACAACATATTTTCATACTATTAATTGTACTCAATGATCTACATCTTATAAAATTCATATATATACAAACTTTGACATCAAAATGCATAAATTCTTTATTCTATTGTTAAAGTCTATTCTTTCAAGGTGCTAGGCTCCCATTTCTTGCTCCACTTAGTTCACCTACATATGGTTAGACATAATATAGGGAATAGTGAGATTCAAATAATTCCAATAGCTCTTTTACCCTTTCAAGCATACATACATGACACATTTTCATGTCAAAGAATGCAAGTATATTTTAAAAATCTCTTATAAACATACATAAGCATATTTTCATGTCACTTAGGCTTATACAATTAAAACATAGGCTTTAAAGGTTTTTGGTCTAGCTTCACTCAATTTTTTGAGACTTTTGGATTTGCCTCACCTACTTTTAAGAACTTTTGACTTAGTCTTACTCTTTCTTGAGACTTTTGGCTTTGTCTCACCCATTCTTAGGGATTTTTGGCATCTCCTCACCATTCTAAGGGACTTTGGGCATAACTTTACCCACCCAAGCCATCTTGCATTCAAAACATATTTCAAGAAATATAATGATACTATAGCATGAATTCAATGGTTGTAAACATATCTCATGGTTTAAACATACACACAAGTATCCAATGACAATCAAACATCCAAGACATGCATGTAAGAAAGGATAGAAAGCTACCTCAAATCAAGTACACTTTTCTCCTAGGATTTTTACTTCAATTTTTTGGCCACACACACATAACTAGGAGAAGCTTGATTCACTTGACCTAGACACATCAAATGAGACACCATTACATTATTGGAACAAGTTCTAGCCTCACATAAACTTTATGCAGACTTACCTTATCTTATGGCATGGTTATGGTTCCATATAACTGTAAAATGGAGAAACTTTTGGAATTCATGATCTTGGCTTTAATTTCTCATTTAATCTAAGTCTCATGACTCCATTTAGCCTTATTGGAGTCATCACAAACTCAATTCAAGAAGCCAAACATTAAATTGCTTCTTTATGCCTTAGATAGGAACCTAAATATCCATCTCATAAACCAAGGTTTCTAAATTCAAACCAATGGCTCCCTTGGTGTTTATTAATCATGTCTAGATAATTTCTATTCTTGGAATCAAAGAAAAATTCCCTTAGGTACCTAAACCTCTTCTTGGCCGAGACATAACTTAAGGTGAAGGCCCTATAGAGTTTCATTCAATTTCCAAGGGGTTTTGGCATCCATAAAACTTCCTAGACCTTTTATGAACTCATACATACTCTTACATAAGCTATATTATCATTAAAAAGCTTCAAAAATTGCTAGGTGCAATAAGAACCCCATGTGACATAACTTAATTTCTAAAGCTTCTATTTTAATTCAAATTGCATATTCTTACTCCTTTTTAAAAATCATCTTTTCTATCATGAAATTTAGGTTCTTTAATTCATAAAATTCCTTTAGTTTCACTCAAATGAGATCTAAAATCTTATCGAACAAATTGGTCAAAGTTTTGGTCAATTGACACTTTAAATTGCATACCAGAGGGATTCTGGCTATTCTAGGGGTTCCTATAATTTTCAGGGCCTCTGGGAACCCTAGGAAATTTAATTTTTCTATTTAAAGATCCCTTTTTTAAGTTTTCTCAAAGTTGCCCAAAATTATCAAAAATGCCACTTCATTTTCGTCTAATTTTATTTAGCTATTTTGGCTCTAGTTTTAAGATACCTTTAGCCTTGTATCCTCTTTTTTAGATGTTTAGATTATCACTCTAATTTTATTTGGCCTCTAATCATTCAATTTAGGAGACTTCTTTTGTAATCTGCTTAGTTTTATGACTTTTAAAATGATAAGTGTTACATTGAACAATTTCATCAAGAATTCAATAGAAATCACTTATTTGTGTTTCTAAAGAGTCGATTGCATCAATTTAAAATCAAACCACCAAGAACCAATAATGGGTCACTCTCAATATCTCTATTTTCGCACATGTGACAGCCATGCATTAAAAAATCAATGCAAAAGATAAAATTTCAGTGTATACATATCACAAAATGGTAGAAGGCACATACCCTATCCTTTAATGAGTTCCAAAATTTAGATTTAAGTTATCTGGCCTAGAAATTGTAGTGGTTCACTCCAATTTCCTTGTATTTTCGCACAACAGTAGAACCCAACTCAAAAATCAATCACTGAGACCAATTTCTAGTATAATAATACATCAAAATAGGGAAAAGTATTTACCCAATGATCTCTCTAACCTCAATCTCCGAAAATCATGCAAGAAATAATTAAACACTCACTTTGAGATTTTGAAATGAGATGAAAATTCACCAAACACAAAACTAATTGTGCCAAAATGTAGAGGAAGATGAGATGATTAACTTCTATGTAACTCACATTAGCCAAATCTCCTTCTAAGAGTGTAAATTAATGACAAAATGGTAGTGAAACTCTAGCTACCCTTGCATATTTGAATTTTCCCTCTTGAGTAACTTATGTTTCTACAGAATGAGGGGTAAATACTATAGAAGTTAGGGTTTTAGAGAAAACGAGATGACCTAAGGGCCCATGGTCCAATTAGGTCTATTTCCTAGGTAACAACCATGATTAAATGGGTTAGGTTTGGTTGACTCAAGTTGGGGCTCTACAAAAATGGTTCTTGGCATAAATGAATTAATCCTAAGACCCACACATAAAATGTTAATCTTCTCTTAATTAATAATTTTCTTAATCAAGTCCAAATCCATTATTATTATTTTTTAGTCTAAAATGGCTTAAAAATCACTATTTATCTTAAAATGGTCAAAATGATAGTTTTCTATAATTTATTCCAAAATTTCCATAATAATTCTCTATTTTTTCCTAAATAATCCCTTAATCCTTTATGACTCTCTTAATTAATTTTGGGATATTATAATGTTGATCCTGTAATACAAATATTTCACATACTAAGTTGAATGTTGAATTGTGATATTTCACATAACTAAAGTCTTGAAGAAGATCATCATGGAGAATTGCAAACTAATGAGTATTCCTTTTAATTAACATGAAAATATTTTTAAGATCTGGCTATTAGGATAGATGCAAACTTTTATAGGAGCCTCATTAGATGCTTGTTATACCTTGTTGCTACCAAATCAAACAAAACATTTGTAATAATCGATAATTTAGAAACTAACTTGAACCTAATAAACTAATACGAGAATACCCTAAAGAAGGTAAATTAAGGCTAAATGAGATTAGGATATTAATTAGAGCATCTTAAAATATGGATTTGAGCCTAAGGTTAGCCCAGAACCAGAACAAAAACGACCAAATGAAGAGCTGTAGAGGCCAGTGACATTTTCATAAATTCGGGAAACTTTTAGAAAACCCAAAGGAGGGATCTTTAAATGAGAAAATTAAGTTTCTTGGGGTTCTTAGAGGCTCTAAAATTCATGGGAATCCTTGCATTGGTCAAAATCCCTTCGGTTTGCATTTTAGAGTGTCGATTAACCAAACTTTGATCGAATCATTTAATAAGGTTTTAAATAAAATTTGGGTAAAACCAAATGTATTTTATGAATTAGAGGACCTAAATTTTACGATGAAAAAGATGATTCTCAAAAAGAAGTTGAAATGAGCCCAAATGGAAGGAATAAAGTTTAGGGACTAAATTGAAATTTTTAAAAAAGTTATAATTGAGCCCTCTTGGTCCTTATATCACGTCCCACTTCTGCCCAGCACCCTAATTGACTTTCCTCTGGTCTAAAACAGATCCAAAAGTAGCTTAAAGTGGCGTACAATAAGAGGGAGCAAGGGGAAGAGAATCAAGCCTTGAAAGTGTAAAATTTAGATGCTTTTTCATGCTTCTTCCTTCACTAAACTTCTTCTCTTCTTTCTCCTCTCTCTTTTCATGGTTTTGGTGACTTAATTGATACTATTTTATGGCTATTTCAGTAGAAAGAAGAGAGGAATTAGGAAAATTCTTAGAAGCCTAAGAAAGTGCATATTGTGAGCTTTGAAATAAAGTAAGAAACTATTGTTGACATTGCTTCTTCTTGGCTTCTTCTTATGTGCACTATTTTGGCCAGAACAAAGGGTCTATGTAGGAAGTTTATTTTGATCAAAACTTGATAGAAATTGGGGTTTTGAAGCCTAAGGAATCATATGGAAGCAATAGGATTAAAAAAGAACCTATAGATAATAAGTTATGAAAATTAGGGTTTTTATTGCACTTAGGAATTTATGAAACTTTCTAGTGATAATTTAATTTGTGTAGGAGTATGTTTGAGTTCTCAAAACATCTAAGAAGCTTCACAAGTGGCAAATGCCCTAGGAAAATCAATAAAACTCCATAGGCTCTCACTTGGATTCATGTCTCGGCCAAGCATGAAAGACAACACCTAGGAAGAGTTTTTTTTAATTCTAATAATATAAATGGTCTAGAAATGAATAGTAAATACCAAAGGAACCATTAGTTTGAATTTAGAAATCATATTTTAAAAGTTAAAAATTTAGGGTTCCTTTATGTATAAAGAAGCAACTTGATGTTTAGCTCTTAGAAATGAGTTTATGATGACTCTAATGAGTTTAAATGGAGCCATGTGACTTATATTGAGTGAGAAATTAGAGCCAAGATCATGGATTATATGAGTTGCTTCATTATGCCCTTGTATGGAACCATAAGCATGACATAAACTAGAAATAGCTTGCATATGCTTGATGTGAGGTTAGAGATGGTTCTATTGATGCATTTATGTTTTGTTTAATGTATCTAAGCTAAGCAAATCAAGCCTTCTCCAACTGTGTGTGCAAGGCCGAACCAAGAAGCTAGGGAATAAAGGAAGGAATTGTGCTTCTTGACTCAAGGTAGCTCTTCATCTATTCTTGTATGCATTTCTTAGTTGTTTGATTGTCATTGAATGCTTGTATGTGTGTTTGAATCATGAGACATGCCATTAGCTATTGGTTTGATGCTTTGGTACTATTATACTTATTTCATTATGTTTTAAATGTGAGATTGCTCTTGATGGATGAGATTTTGCCAAAAGTCCCTTAGATTGGATGAGCTAAAGCCAAAAGTTCCTAAAAGTGGATGAAACAAGGCTAAAAGTCTCAAGAATGAGTGAGACTAAGTTAAAATTCCTTAGAAAATGGGTAAGGTTAATCCAAAAGTTCCAAATATTAGGGTGAGGCTAAACTAAAGCTCCTTAGAGCTTGATTTTGATCTTAATATGTTTATGTGGCTTTGAAAACATGCTTATGTTTGGTTCTTGGAAGCATTTGATGCATGTTGTCTTCTTTGACATGATAACATGCCATGTATGCCTACTTGAAAGGGTGAATTAGCTATTGGAATTTTTTGAATCTTACTCTCCCCCACTTTATGTCTAACCATATCTAGGTGAGCCTCATAGAGCAAAGAATGAAAGCCAAGGAGCATGAATGATAATACTTTGACAATATAATAGGATTATATGTAATTTGATATCAAATTATGTATGCATACAATGTTTATGAGAAGTAACCCTTTGATCATGTATAAAAGTATATAAATATGTTGTATGTAATGGATATGGAGTCAAATGTATAAGAATGTAAGTTTTTAACATTCTTGGGCCATAGTATGCTTGTGTATATGAATAAGTTCCATGATGGTTTTCAGTTCCATGATGAATTAGACCTATTATGATGCTTCTATATGCTGTATTTGAGTTTTTGAATGTGCTCAAGTGGTCCCATTATATGTAAGAAGCCATTTTGGCTCAAATAGAACCAATTGTACCACTTTTTGGATCATAATCTTGCCCTGAACTAAAACAAGACCAAATTGACAAATTTTGGCATGAATTTGGCAAACATTTAGATCTTTTCACAGACTCAAAGAACACAATTTTTGAAACTCTATAAAATTTATTATGATTTTTTAAAGTTGGCCAAATTATGCAAAAACTATTAGGGTATTATTCATTTGGTCAGTCTGGTTTTTGGTATATCTAAGATGCTAAATGAAGTTCAATGCTTATGAATTTTTAACATTGCCTGTCTATTGTAGTATAAGAACCAGACCCAGCTAGTATTCCATTAGGATTTTATTAGTCAAATGAGTTTTTTTGGAAATTTTTACAATATTTAGATGATGTCCTGAGCTTTCCAAAGAGTTTAAATTTGCATGATTTGAAATTTTCTGGCTCAAGTTATGAATTTTCAAAATTTGTGACAGAATATTAAATGCCATGAAAGCTTGTGATATTGGCTAGTCTTGGTTTGTATGCTCCAAATTCAAATTCCATGCTTTAGATTGTGATGTTTCTATATGAATAAGTGTAATATGGATGGAAAATCAATTTGATAAGTCTATACGGTCCATTAAATTAGAAATGGATTAAATTGACTTATAATGACGGCACTTTTCGCTGCTAAAAATGTTGATTTTATGAAAATAGATACTTTAGGCTAATTGTGCTACAAATGAAATGCCTTGTGAATATAGTATTACAACATTTGCAAGTAGTTTGCTCTCTAGGTTCATTCAAAGTCTAAGTGAATTGCATCTCAGGGTTGCCAAAAGCATTCTTATATATGTGCACAGTACAATAGATCTTGGAGTGTCCAAATAGAATTGGAACAAAATTTATAGGCTTCATTAATAGTAATTATTAGGTTCTTTGAAAGACATGAAAAGCACCTCTAACTACTATTCCTCCATTGGTTCAAGCATGATATGTTGAAGCACAAAAGAAGCAAGACACAATGGCATAATTTACAATTGAGGTAGAATATATAGCTACCTTTCATGTTGTGAATCAAGCCATATGGCTAAGAAACCTTTTTCTGGATTTGAATGTAAACTTTAAAACCTTTATATGAGTTCTAATTGGAAGCGAAGCTTGCCTTTTGCCATTGTCATAAAATACTACTTTTTGAATCGCTAAATGTCTTCCAAGTTCTAGAGCTGCTCCAGATGGTGTGTGAGCCTTTCTGTGCTCTGAACCGAGGGACCTTAACATTCCTATTTATAGGCTGAAACTCTAGCACCCCCATCAAGACGCTGGCGAGTAATGAACAAAATTGATGAATGTAACGGACCATCGTGAATGCATGAAATGGTACCATGAATGCTTAAACAGTAACCATGAATGCAGATGAATGCAGAAACAGAAGTAATGTACATTCTCCCATTTGGCCTGTATGTGTGAAACCTTTTGTCCAAATGAAGAATTAGAACACATGGATTAAGGTGACAAATCCTCTAAAAATGAGTATTATCTTCCATGTATCACAATGCATTCTGTTCTTCTACTTAATGAATAAACCCTATGTTTATTCTGGGTCCAATTAAGATTGTTTTGCTCAAATATAAATGTGTACACCAAAATGAGTAAACAATAATATATAATATGAGTTTCATTACAAATGGTATAATTTACATCAAACTTACAAGTGAGAATAAAGTCCTATTCTCAAAACATGATCTTTAAAACTAAATGGTGGCATGCCTTTTGTTAAAGGATTAGCTATCATCAATTCAGTGCTAACGTGTTCAATGACCACTTTCTTTTCTTTAACACATTCCCAGATAGCCAGATACTTTATGTTGATATGCTTACTTTGACTCCCACTTTTATTGTTCCTAGCCAAGAAAACAATAGCTGAATTATTGCATAATATCCTTAATAGTTTAGAAATCGAATCTACAATTTTAAGCCCAGAAATGAAACTTCTTAACCACACACTATGTGAGGTAGCCTCAAAACAAGAGATGAATTCAGCCTCTATAGTAGAAGTAGCAATCAGAGTTTGCTTTACGCTTCTCTAAGAGACAACTCTGCTAGCAAGCATGAAGATGTAACCTGATGTTGATTTTCGAGAATCAACATAACTGACAAAGTCTAAATCTGAGTAGCCAACTACTTCTAGGCTGTCAATACGTTTGTAAATAAGCATGTAATTTCTGGTCCCTTTGAGGTACCTTAACACTTTTTTTGCAGCTCTCCAGTGGTTTATACCTGGGTTAATTTGAAATCTTCCTAACATTAGTACAAACCTAAGCATACATAAGGCTACCCTAAGAGAAGCATATGGAATGTTGCGTATGTGTTCCTTTTCTAAATTATATTTTGGACATTGTTTCATATTGAACTTGTCTCCTTTCACAATAGGTGCTACACTCGATGAACAATCTTTTATTCAAAACCTCTCTAAGACCTTATTAATATAAGTTTCTTGTGACAATCTTAAAGCATAACGGGATCTGTCCCTATCAATCTTAATGTTAATGACATAAGATGCTTCACCCATATCTTTTATATCAAAACTTTTAGAGAGAAATTGTTTTACCTCATGTAGCAACCCTTTATCATTGGTTGCAAGTAGGATATCGTCTACATAAAGTACAAGGAAATAAGTTTTGCTCCCACATTCCTTTTGATATATACATTGATCCATGATATTCTCTTCAAAACCAAAAGAAGAGATAACATCATGAAATTTTAAATACTATTGACGGGAGGCTTGTTTCAATCCATATATGGACTTTTTAAACTTGCAAACTAAATGCTCACCTTGCTAGAGGAAAATCCTTCTGGTTGTTTCATATAGACCTCTTCCTCTATATCCCTATTGAGAAAAAGCTATTTTCACATCCATTTGATGCAATTTCAAGTCAAAATGGGCAACTAATGCCAAAATTACTCGGAGAGAATCTTTCTTTGATATAGGAGAAAAAGTCTCTGTGTAATCGATCCCTTCCTGTTAAGTGAATCTTTTTGCTACGAGTCTAGCCTTATATCTCTCAATGTTGCCTAATGAGTCCTTTTTTGCCTAAAAAACCCATTTACAACTGATGGCTTTGGCACCAATAGGTAACGAAACAAGATCCTAAACTCCATTAGAAGTCATTAAATTTATCTCATCCTTCGTCGCGTGTAACCATAACTCAGATTACCTACTACTTATGACTTGTGAAAATGTTTTTGGATTATTTTTGACACGAATGTTAAAGTCAGATTCTTATAAATACACGATATAATCACTAGGAATTGCTGACTTTTTTTCTCTACTTGACCTTCTTAATGTTGTATCAACACTCTCGTGGGAAGAAGGCTATACAACAAGTCTTATTAGATCATCATCAGTAGGTGGAACTACAGCAGTTGTTGTTCAACTCCCATTTGTCCTTGAGGGTTGTTGTTTATACCAACCAAAGCATAACTTGAAATAGGGTTTTCTTCATTTGGTACTATAATTCCTAATTGATGGCTCCCATTGATCAAGTCATTCTCAAGAAACTTAGCATTTCTTGATTCCACAATCCTAGTACTATATGATGGACAATAAAATCTATATCCCTTTGACCTTTTAGCATAACTAATGAAATAGTCACAATGGTCCTAAGGTCTAACTTTTTCTCTTGTGGATTATAAATCCTTACTTCTGACGAACAACCCCAAATACATACATGTTGCAAACTAGGCTTCCAACCTTTCCATAACTCAAAAGGTGTTTTAGAAACAGCCTTGGATGGGACCCAGTTTAATATGTACATAGCAGTCTTAAGTGCTTCAGTCCACAAGAATTTAGGAAGTTTAGAGTTGTTAAGCATGCTTTTCACCATGTCCAACAAGATCTTATTTCTTCTTTTTGCCACACCATTCTGGTCTGGTGAACCAGGCATGGTGTATTGGGCTACTATCCCATGATCTTGAAGAAACTTTACAAATGGACCTGGTGCTTATCGATCTTTAGTGTATTTATCATAGTATTCACCACCTCTATCTGATTTCACAATCTTTATTTATTTACCACATTGTTTCTCTACTTATGCTTTAAATACCTTAAAAGCATCTGAAGCTTCGTTCCTGTTATGAAGTAAGTAGAGATACATAAAATGTGAGTAATCATCAATAAAGGTGATAAAATGCTTCTGACCTTGTGAGTCCATGTTTGGACTATAAATATCTATATGTATGATCTCTAATAAATCTGAACTCTTTTAGCACCTTTCTTAAACTTGTTTGTCAGTTTTCCTTTAATGCAGTCCAAGGTACCAAGTATTCATTCGTTCTCTAATCTCTTAATTCTTTCTAAGGATATATGCCCAAGCCCCCGATGCCATAACATAGAGGAAATTTTGTTTATCATATTTTGCTTAAGTCCAACATTTGATGCACACAGGGTATTAGGTTGCAAGTTAATTTGAAAAAGACCATCAGACAAAATACCATTCCTAACTAATTCAGATTTATAATATAACTTAAAGTTCACATTTGAAAATTGAAAGGAATATCTGAAAGGTACAAGTCTAGAAACTAAAATTAAATTCCTAGAAAAACTAGGTATATAGAAGGTCTTTTCTAAATTAAGTATATAGCTAGTGCTAAGAACTAATTGACAAGTTCCAATAGCCTCAACAGTAGAGCCTATCTTATTGCCTGAATAGATGTTTAGCTTAGAAATTCCTGTAATGAATTTGAAATATGGATTGTAGATCCAGAGTCAATCCACCAAGAATTATGACAAACGTCAGCTAAATGAGATTCATAACAAACTAGAGATATTGGATTACCTTTCTTGATAAGCCAAGCCTTAAATTTAACATAATCCTTCTTAACATGTCCTACACTTGAATTCTTTCTTGATGTTTGACTGGAAGGATGCTTTGCCCTTCTCTTTTTGCTTAGCTTGTTTGTTCCTTCCCTTCGTGATCACATGTGCACTTTCTAAACAAGAACTCTCTCCTTGCTCCATCAACAGTCTCCCCTCCTCTTGAACACACATGGTCAAAATTTCATTAATGGACCATTTATCTTTATGTATGTTGTAAGAGATCTTGAAGGATCCATACTATTGAGGAAGTGAGTTCAAAATGAAGTGCACAAGAAAGGATTTAGACATCTTAACATCTAGTGTCTTAAGTTGTGCTGCAATGTCTCTCATTTTTATGATGTGCTTACAGACACCCTTAATTTCAGTGAGCGTTATTGATGATAATTGAGATATTAGGGTGTTGGCAAGGGCCTTATTTGAAGACTCAAATTTTTCATCAATAGCCTTCAACAAGTCCCTTACATTACTCGCTCTCCGATAGAACCTCGAATGTTGGGTGAAATTTTGGTTTGAATGTACATCATGCTAAGGCGATTAGATCGCTCCCAGCGCTCATAAAGGTCAAATTCCGCCTCAGTACTATTATCATCCAATGTTGGTGGTTCATCTTTCCTTATGGCATAATCTATGTCCATCCACCCTAATTGAAGGAGGATCCTCTCCTTCTAAATCTTATTATCACCATTTAGATCGAGAATGTCATTTTGGATGTTAGGAAAATTAATAAGATGAAAAGCTACTAAAATGAAATATACATGCTAAGTCAAATATGAGACTAATACATAATTGCGTATTTTACCTATGCAAAACATACTACAAAATTAAATAAAACTGCCTGTGGGCTAAGTTTTATTAAAAAAATGATCTGTATGATGAAACTAACAAATGATTGTCATTTCCTAATATTTGTGGGTAAATTAAGAAAGGTAATTTGTTATTTCACCTTAGTTGTCCATCTAAATATAATAGAAATTCCTATGGGATAAAATCCATTATATTTAAATGAATCAATTACAAATTTTGCCCATTCTTTATGTGATTTAATTCCCTATATATAACTTAGCTAAATTAAAAATGCTGTGGCTAATTTTTAATTTAACTAAGCATATTTTAAATTACTAGGCATTTTGGAATTTTAATCAACATATTTGGCCTAAATAAGGCAAATAAATAAACAAATAGACAACATGCTAATTAAACATAATATTAACATGTGTATTTATTAATTTATTTAAAATTTTCATTATATGCAATAAAATGAAACAAATATATTGCATATATAAGGTAAATTTAAAATTAAATTATTTTAAAAAAACAAATAATAATATATATTCTTTTTTCCAAATAATTTCAAGAATGATTATCTAATATAAAAAATTAGGTACTGTGTTAAATTCCAAAATAATAATATTTAAGAAATAACTTGAGGCACACCTTTTATATATATATATATATATATATGCAATAAAATGACTAAAAAAGTGGGTGGAAAGCATGGCAGGTATTGCTTTTAATGTTAAAGTGTCATGGGTTCAAATCCTCATGCGGCCGCACCACTGTACAAATTTTGTTTAAATGCCAAAAGCACAAAACGCACTATTTATTGTATCTTTTACCTTCGACCGGGTATATCTTGGGTTTACTTGACCCAAGTCAGACCCAGTTGGATACTCGGCTATATTTTAGTCATTTTAACTTCTTTTAGAGTGATTCAAAAGCTAAAATTCTCAAAATTTAATTGCTTACAAATCTATAAATTCATTTTTGCAAAAAATACACAAAAATGAATTTGAATTTTTATGAGAAAAATTGGCCAAAATAATCATACTAGAGACTATGAAAGAAGCTATTTTCATATAAGGCAGAGGCAAAACTATGGCTCTAAAATCAAATGTAAGCTTTAAAACCTTTGTATGAGTTCTAATTGGAAGTGAAGCTTACCTCCCACCATTGCCATAAAATGCACCTTTTTGAATCGCCGGATGTCTTCCAAGTTCTAAAGTCGCTTTAGATGGCGTGTGAGCCTTTCTGTGCTTTGAACTTAGGGACCCTAGCTGTAATACCTTATATATCTAACCCTATTCATGGCATTCATAGGCTCCCTATCATCATTTTCATAAGAGTACATGGAAAATGGACCAACAATAATGGATTTAATCGCATTGCGTTATGCTTAAAAATTTTAAATCAGTGACACGTGGACCGTGTAGGTTCATACCATGCATCCTCAGATTTAAATACATTATTACAACTCATTTGAATCACGAAATCTTGCTCATAACTCAAGGAAACTGAAATGGAGCATGAATGAAACTCATTGAATTTCGGCCAGATTTGCCACCATTTTGTCCAAAACTTTAGAAAATCATAAGTAAATCTATAAAATTCAAAATCATGTAATCTTGGTCATTTTGGAAAGCTTGGGATGTCTAATTTATGATAAAAATAGGTACAAGTCATAAAATCCTACACAGCGAACGTTTGACATGTGAAATGGTCTAGAGGTTGGACTGGGTCCTGATGCTGTCATAGTTTACTGATATAAATTTTAAAAATATCCAATTAATTCCAAAAAATTACAAATTGAGTAAATGATACCAATATGGAAATATGAGGATGTTATCTAAAGGGAAAAAATAACTCTAGACTAGTTCAAGCTCACCCAGACCCTGAGTTTGATCAAACAGTGACTAAGGTCTGGTTGAGCGCCTGACACTGGACCAAATTTTTGAAAAATCGTATCTCCCTCTCTAGAACTCCAAATGAGGTGATTCTAGTTGGGGAAAGTCATTGGGAGTGTCTATTTTCTCTGTATAAAATTTTGTGGCAATTGGACATTATTTGCCCTATGAGTGACAGAGTTTAATTTCGGACTAGTGTTACAGTACCAAGGACCAAAACTAGAAAAATTTCCAACTTCAATAATTCGTCAAATATTCCATAGACCTCCAAAAATTACCAAGTTTAACTTCCCCAAAAATCTCTCAATAAGCTCTAAATGCATGCCAAATTTCAGATCAAGAAGTGCTCATTTGGACAAAAAGTGGCATAGCCTCCTAAAATGGTAAGTTTTTGTTCCATATAGGTAACCAATTTGTCCAAATGGCTTTCTTAATTGTTTGACACCTCTTGGGGCAAGTTTCAAAGCATAAATATGACTTGCAGAGATTGCCCAAGTGATCCCAAACCTCATGTATTTCATTTTGGTCTCTCAACATCCATTTGTGCATAGTTACATCAAACCATTAAAGAGCCAATTTGCATAATTCTATTACTTTTAGTATCATATAAAGTCTGCATCATGTTCATACATTATTTTACACTTTTTCATAGTCTTACATCACAAAAACATTACATGTATCATTACTTTGACATTCAACCACTACTTAAAGTACATAATACACCAAAATAAAGATGTTCAATATCCTTAGCTTGCATCTCCTTGACTTGGAACACCACCTAGACAATTCAAGGATGAGGAGGAAAGGGGAGTGAGATTCCAAGAATCTCAATAGCTCACACACCCAGTCACACCACATTCAAGGCATATATACATCAAATTCATAACTATATAAGTATAAAGTATGCAATAAATTCCATTCTATGCCACATTCACATGTCAAGACCGCTTTCATGCTATAGGGACTTTTGGTTTAGCCTCACCCCATTTCTAGGACTTTTGGATTTGCCTCACTCTTGGCCTAGGGACTTTTGACCTAGCCTCACCCATTCAAGGGACTTTTGGCTTGTCTCACCCATGCCATGAGACTTTTGGCATCTCCTCACCTTCATCAAGGGACTTTTGGCATCACCTCACCCTTATGAGCTCTTTCCACATCTATAGTCATTTAAGACAACACATTGATACCAATGTACAACAAGGATCAAGTGGCATGTTATCAAGCATAAAAAATGTATGCAAGCACACTAAGACATACATATGCATACAAGAATGCAAAGAGAATGAGGTGGAAAGCTACCTTTTAATTTATACAAGCTCACTTTGCAATTTCCTTCCCCTCCTTGGTTTTACAAGAGCACTTAGGTAGAGTAAGATTCTCTTGACCTAGACATCACAAATAACACACAATCACATCCTTGAAGCAAGCCAAGACATTAAACTAAAGCTTATAACATACTTGGTTCCATAATGGACATATTGGTTCCATAATGACCTATTGAAGCAATTTATATCATTCAAGTGTTAGGCTCCATTCTCTTGTTATTTCTAGACTTCTTGGACTCATTTAAGGTCCTTGGAGCCATCGCATATTCAATTGCACCATTGAAAGACTAAGTTGCTTCATAAGGCACCATTATAGACACCATTGTCCCATCTCCTAATCTATGGCTTCTAAATTTTTCTCAATGGTTTCTCCCATCTTCTAACATCATATAAAGTCCTAAACCAAGGCTAAAACAATTTAAAATATCCCCTAACCTAATGAATCTAGCTTGGCCAAAATATGCACCATAGGGAAGGTTCATGGATTTTATGATTTTTCCTTGATGGGAGAGCCACTTGGGAGGCTTTCTAAAGGTGTTAGGAGCTCAAGGGAACATTCAAATAGCCAAGGAAACATTCACACAAAATCAGATTTTGCAAAACCCTAGAAAACACTACACTTTTCTAACTTGTTCTCCTTTAGTTTTTACTTGAATTTCTTGCCATATTCTTAATCGTTGCACTCTTTTTCCTAGGTTTCTATCTTGGTTCGGTCCAAAGTCCAGCCCCTCCTATCCCATCCTAGGTTGGCCGAAACATACAAGAAGAAGGGACAAGAAGAGGCTACCATAGGAATGAGATTTTACCTTATTTTTCTTTAGTTTCTTGAATGTTTCTTCCCTTAGTTGGCTTCTCTTCTCCAAACACAAAATTTCCCTCCTTGGTGTGACCTCAAAACAGAACCAAATCATTCAAAAAATCCATGGAAAGAAAGGAGGAAGAGAGGAGAACAAGATTGGAGGAAGATGGAGCAAGAAATTCCATGAAATTACCTAGTTTCTCCTTAGATTTCTTCCTCTTTTTCTCCTCCTTCTTGTGTACCTAAGAGAGCTGAAGATTTTTTGTATTTTGGGCAGAAAGGGTCGTGCTTATTAAAGAGGAGAAGAAGAGAGAAAAGTGTGGAACTCTTTAGAACATTAAAGAAACCATAAATTCTAATTTTGCCCTTCCAAAATAACAATTTCGTTTCAGCTTCGTTTTAGCTCCTTTTTGAGAACCATCTTTCCATCATAAAATTTAGGTTCCCAATTTAATAAAATGCCTTTGGAATCACTCAATTTGGAGCTAAAACTTTACTGAATGAATCGGTCAAAGTTTGGGTCAACTGATGTTGAAAAATATACACCGGAAGGGCTTTACCAGTCCCGGGGCTTCCCATAGTTTTTAGGGCCTTTGAGAACCTTGGGCAACTCAAAAATTTCATTTAAAAAGCCCTCCTATGTGGTTTTCCAAAAGTTACACTTATTTATGAAAATACTATTACGTTTCGTCAGTTTCCGTCATAAATTATTTCTCCATCCTAACTCCATTTTTCTTTTCGTCTGAGCCTAGAATTATCATTTTTAGGAGTCTAGGACTCAATCCAAATTTTTTGAGACATTATCTAGGTCATTTTAGAGGACTTACTTTTATACGGCTCATTTCATTGTTTTACGAAAATTACGTTTGTTACACTAGCATTCCTATTTATAGGCTGAAACTCTAGCACCCCCATCAAGATGCCAATGAATAACGAATAAAACTAATGAATGTAATGGACCACCATGAATGCATGAAACAGTACTATGAATGCTTAAACGGTAACGATGAATGCAGATGAATGCAGAAATAGAAGTAACGTACATTGAAAGGTAAATAAAGGGAACCAATGGAATTGTTATGGTAATAAATCAATTATGGTAATAGTAAAAAGTCCTATGTGTCATGGAAGAACAATGCATATCAAGATGAAGTAACATTTCCTTCAAAAGGTGGACACACAAGGGCAATTAACATTAAAGGTTTGCTACTCTAAGGACTAGTGGCAAATATCTTCACCAAAGAACTACCTAAATTGGGATTTGAGAGGCTTAGAAAGCAATTAGGCATGTTAAGCTTCCTCTAGAGTTAAGGAGAAGTATTAGGATGTGTCTTGTAACTCTAAGTGTTGCTTGCTTTTCTTTTGTTTTGGTGTAATATGTCAACTTTGCTCTTTTGGTTGAAGAGATGTCATTTGCTTTTAATGTAAGGTTTGAATGTTTTATCTTGTTTCATGGAAAAATATTAGCTTGATTTGTGGAAGACGTGGGTAAAAAGTAAGCTTTTGTTGTTTGTTTCAATATCAAGTTACAATACAATATCTATATGTCTTCCATCTATCTTTTTGCTACTTCCTCTCTACCACTTTTTGCTCTATTACCTTACAACATTAATAAAATGGATTAAAGCTCATTGATTAGTGTGGTATCCATGGCTTTATTACTTAATTAATTTCATATGAAACTTTTTATTTGGATATTGTTTCTTTTTTTTTTTAAAGGACCAAATCATATGTCAAAGGTAGCTACTTGGCTCCTTACTTTATTTTCTTTTATGTAATGACTATGGATAAAAGGGTAGAATTTTAATTAGATAAGTGACAACTAGAAATGATCATATAATTTTTCATTTCATAATATTTGAATGCAAGGCAGGTACAAAACCTATAATATATTTACAAACAAAATTGGTGGGATTTCTTTTCACGAACTGAACAAAATACTCCATTACATTCTCTGCATCTTATTACATCTGGTAGGTAGGTTCTACTCCTTTACCACCTACTAGGATACCAATCGTAAGTCCTAGATTATTAGAGTGATGCCTACAAATGGTATGTCTATATCCATATTAGTATAACTTCAAAATTCAACTTAATGGTTGTCATGGCAATTTGGATACACAGTGAAACAAAATAGCGAGAATTAAAAATTTCTAGTAGCTAGATAATAACATCAGTAAAAAAATAAAAAATGAAATTCATGATGGGACCAATTGTATAAACTATAGAAATTATTCTCATGGTTATATTGCACTTATAGTAGCAAAATAAAACATATTGGTAGTAAAAGAATGTCTTATCATAATAATGCATGTATGGTAATAATCATGGTAAAAAAGATATCCTTATCTTTAACATTTCTTTTGAATATATCTGTCAATTTTACTTATCATCATAAGCGGGAGTCAAATTGCTAAAAATTTTCTCCTAATTAAGGCGTCCCCTAGATTAGATACATAAGTAGAGAATCAAGTAATAAAAGGTCATCTCTTTCTTGAAGATTCTCCTTCACAATTCCCCAACATCTCCTCCCTTTATATATATATATATATGATCATTTCTTGTTTCAAATAGCTTTATCTTTCTCATAGACAATCATATAAGAATAATCCATATACATATTCAAATTTTTCTTTAAGTTACTTCCCGTTTTGAGGATTATCCCCTTGGTCACATAAAAAAAATCTAGTTACTCTATCATAATTCAAGAAAATTCATTAGAAAAATGATATAACAACTTCAACATTAACTAATAATATGATTACCTTGATCTAGCATGGATATCATATACCAATTTAAAAATTATTCCACATAAATGATATAATTAATTTGAATACAATTACTTTAATTTATGTATTCAAAATTTTAAATTAATTCGTTCACATGATCATAAAACTTTTATGATTACACAATAACCTTGAATTAAAATACTAAAAAGATATCTTAGTAGTAAAATGTTAAAAGAGAAAAGATTGTTATTTCTACCTTACAATCTTTTAAGTAGTCATTTCTCTTCCTTCTTCCTTTTCTTTCTTTTTTCTCTCGTTTCTTCTTTTGCTCTCTATGCTATATTTATGCTTCACATTTGCATGCATAACATGGAGGAGAGATTCGACTATTTATAGGAGAGGGAGGTAGATGGGATCATGCCATGTGTTAATGTAATCATATTCCTTCTTTAATGGAAATGGCCACGTGTTATTGCAGCTTTAAGCATTATTGTAATGCAATGGAAGTGGACGTGTGGCGTTAACGACCCCTTCTATATATATATATTTTTCTTACAAATTAAGTTAGGATTAAGTTAAAATATAGGTATGTACCTATATAGATATCCTATTGCATGCGTAAAAGCTTCTCCTGCATGTGTATATACTTGGTTAATTTTTAATTAAATTCTTGATGACTTGGTTTTAAATTTTTATAGCTAAACTAAGACTTTTTATTAGTACACTTGACCTAGGTAATGTATGAAAATTCCTAAGTGGGGTATTTTTCTCATGTGAATTTTACCCAAACCTATTTATTCCTTGTAAAATATTAAATTACTTATAATCTCACTAAATAATTAATATTTGACAATGTATGTATTTAAACATTGAAACCAGGCATATGATAATTAGCACATAATACCTAAAAATTAAGTAAATATAATTACACATATTTATGGAAATTACATAGAACACATATCACATGTAATATTATGCTACAAATTTTATATGTATATTTGAGCTAAGCATATTATTTATTTTACTGGTGTAAAGCACAAAAATGTTCCAAAATCAACTAATATATTTACTAAAAACTTATTATCACAAACTACATAATTCACAGAATTCCTTTTACTAGTAATAGTTTATTATATAAAACACATAATTTAACGTGTAAGGTATCCTAATTAAATAGGTATTTAAATTAAAAAAAGACATATATATATATATCTATTATACAACTTATTATATAATTTATTTCACATATTTAATTATAATTAACATATTATTCATATATTTATATATCCTAATTAGAGAATAATGTTACAATTGGCCTATTTAACCTGCATCCGACGAAGTGTTGGCTTCTAAGATATTGAGTTTACTTGAATGTTAGCATTTTTTGGGGCATATTTAACCCTTTTTTTTTATTATTCCTATAGCATATTATACATAATACAATATACACTACTAATAAATATCTTTTTGCCAATTTAGATATCACATCTTGTACATAGAATACTTTACAAAAACACGAAGCATGAAAAAGCTTGAAAGTTGAGAATCTAAAATCATAGAACTTTGTATAAGAATGGCTCATACAAATGATTAAATATTTTATTATAAGCTGAATTATTTATTTATTTATTTATTTCAATATTTAACTTTAATTTTTTGTTTCGATTGTTGAGAATGGAACTAGCACTCTGGTACACAACGCAAGAAGAGACCTGCATCCTATAAAAGCTGTCACCGTTGGCAAAGCCAGAAGAAGTCGAGCATTTGGGAGCTTCTCTGGTAGTGACGATGATGGAGTTGGCCTTCATAGTCTTGAAGTCAATTAAAAGAATGAAATAGTGTTTTGTAGATAATTCAAATGTAATATTTAGGAGTATAATTTGGAGTTTACCTTTGTCTAGGGTTTTAGATTTTATTGTTAGTTAGGAGTCTTAGTCATATTTTATAATTATTTTTAGAAGTTTATATTGTAATTAATCTCTCTTTATATTATTATAAATAAAGGGAAGAGAAACTGTTACCGTGTGTGAACTTAACAAGATCCAACTATAATTGAAACAAAACTCACAAATCTCCAAAACTTAGGCTGCATTTGTAAATCTATAATCCAAATAAGCGTTGTATATTGCCTTTGAAGTGCAGTGTTTTTAGACTAGTTCAAAAGATCAAGGTTTGAGATAGATAGAAGGGAATGTCTAACTGCGTAGGCATATTTTGACAGCTTCTAGTTAAATATTTCGGATAAGAAGGTTGAAGGGAGATAGATAAAGATGATGAATAAGAGACATATATAGCTTCTAATATGGATTTGCTACTGAATGTATTTTTGGCTACAAATTACACGAAGCTTCATTGCTATTCCTATTTATAGGAATGCCTTAGCGATGTGTGGTGTGAACATATGACAATTTAAATATTTAAATTTATTACAACTTGCTTCATGTCATGCCATTGTCCTATTTTCTCCTTATCACATTTAGCCAAATTGCTTGCTTGCAGCATCATCACTTTAAGCAAATGAAGGACTTTTTTTGCTTTTATAATATTATAAGTTATCAGCCTATGCATTAGACTTGCTACTACTATCTCCATGTGCTTTAGATTTGTTTTATCAATGCACCACATCTTGCTTTTTTCCCCCCTAGATTAGTGTATCTTAACACTCCCTCTTAATCGAGAAAAAAATCTATAACTCTAAGCATTTCTCTGAACTTGATAAATTTTTCAATTACAATTGGCTTTGTAAAAATATCTGCAAATTAGTCTTCAGTCCTGCAAAACGCTAACCTGATTTTTTCTCATTCCATGAGCTCTTGAATAAAATGATGTTGAATTTCGCTATGCTTAGTGCGGTAGTGAAAAATAGGATTTTTGGTCATGGCGATGGTTGACATATTATCACAACAGATTTTTGTTAGCATGTTGGTACTTTGACGTAAATTTTCTAATATCTTTTTAAGCCAAACTGCTTCACATGCTGCACTTGTTGCTACTATATATTCTGCTTCTGTTGATGAAAGTGCAACTGTCTTTTGCTTCTTTGATGCCTATGAAATTACTTTTGAACAAAGAAGAAAAATATATCCACTTGTGCTCTTCCGATCATCAACACTCCTTACCCAATCACTATCTGTGTAATCAATTTAGTTGCAATCATCTTTTGCTTCATACAAGATGTCAAAACTCTTTGTGCCTTTCACATATGCTAAGATTCATTTCGCAGCTATGAGATATGACTTACTGTGTTTGCTTATGAATCTAGAAACAATGTTAATTGCATGCACTACGTTAGGCCTGGTGTTAATGAGATAAATCAACGAGCCAAGAAGGCTTCGATAAGTCACCTCGTTCACCTTTTCTTTTCCATCCTCCTTTGATAGTTTCTCATTAGTTTCCATTGGTGTGGATGCTAGCTTGTAGTCTTGCATCTTGAATTTGTTCAACAAATCATCAACATACTTCTCTTGAGAAATGAATATCTGTCTAGGTCTTTGTTTTACTTGTATTCCAAGAAAGTATCTCATAAGGCTAAGATTAATCATCTTGTACTCCTTCATCATGGCCTGCTTGAAGTCTTCGATCATCTTTGTATCATTGCCAGTGTATATTAAATCATCTACATATAGGCAAAGGATGAGGCAGTGATCTTCTTTCTTTTTCATATACAATGATGGCTCACTTAGGCTTCTGTTTAAGTCATGATCAAGAAGATGCCTATCTATTTTACTATTCCATGCACACAGCACTTGCTTCAATCCATAGAGTGCTTTCTTTAATCAATATACTTTGTCTTTTTTGCCTCAGACCATATACCCTTAAGGTTGCTCCACGTACACTTTTTCTTTAATTTCTTCATTTAGAAATATAGACTTCATGTCTAATTGATATACTAGTAGTTTGAATTGGGTAACCAAAGCAAGTAGCATTCTGATTATTTCCATATGCACCCCGGGAGTGAAAGTTTCATTCAAGTCAATGCCTGATTGCTGAAAATATCTTTTTGCTATGAGTTATGCCTTGAACTTCTAGATTGACCCATCATTATTGTACTTGATTTTGTAGACCATTTTAGTCCAATGGTATCTTTTTCTTTCAGTTTCTCCATGAGCTCCCATGTATGTTTCTTCTTGATCATCTTGATTTCTTTATCCATGGCTTTTTTCCATTCTTCTTCTTTTGTGGCTTCTTCATATTTTTGTGGTTCATAGAACAATAATGCAACATTACAAGTTTGATAAATATCACTTGCAATGATCACATTTTTCTTGAAGGAGATGATTCGGGTGACGAGCATTGCTATCTTGGTGGTTGTCTTGTGCTTGGGTTTGGATTATCTCTAGCATTTTCCTTAGCTTCAAGATGTTAAACTCCTTTAGATGCATTATTACTCCATTTCTAGCTAGCTTCTTCATTAAAGATGACATCCCTTGAAATAATTAATTGTCTCGTGTCAAGATTGTAGAGATGATAGCCTTTGGATTTGTCACTGTAGCTAATGAGGATACACTTTTCTCCTTTCTCGTCTAACTTGTCTTTATTTCCTCTTAGGACGTGGGCATAGGCAATACTCCAAAAGACTTTGAAATGATCAACATTCGACTTTCTTTTGAATCAAACTCCATATGGCATTCTATTTGGAATTGCTTTTATAAGAGATCGGTTAAGAATATAAATTGCTGTGTTGACAGTTTTTGCCCATAAATATTTTGGCATATTTTTACCTTGGAGCATAGCGTGTGCCATCTCAATAATAGTTCTGCTTTTTCTTTTTGTAACACCATTCTGTTGAGGTGTGTGACAGATTGTGTCTTCCTTCTAGATGTCGTGCTCTTTGTAAAACTTGATGAATCTTTGATTAGTAAATTCTCTCACATGATCAGTTCTCAAAATTTTAAGAAAGTGCCTACTTTTTTTTTTAACAAAGGCTTTAAACTATGTGAAGTAAGAAAATGGATCTAATTTCTGTTCAATAAAATAGACCTACATTATACGAGTATAATCATTGACAAAGAGTAAAAAATATCTTTTTCCACCAAGAGTGAAGTTTCTTGAGGGACCCTAAATATTTGCATACACTAACTCTAGTGGAGATTTTGCTCTCCAAGATGATTTTGGAAATGACAATCTATGCATTTTTCCAAAAATGCATCCTTTACATACTTTCTTTTCAAAATGTACAAGAGGTAGGCTAAGCACTATTTCTTTCTGATTTAATAATTTATGGCCATAAAAATTCAAATGACCATATCTTAAATGTTATAATATGGATTTATCCACATTTTCATATTTCATGGCATATTTTTGCCCAAGTGGCATCATCAAAGGAAAAATTTTATTTGGAGCCATTTTGATAGTAGTTATAAATTGTCCTTTATTTTTATCAAATACAATACATTTATCATCATCAAAAATCAATTTTTTAGCTTTTATGGAGCGACTTGCTAACGCTCAATAAATTTTTGTAAGACCCTGAACATGATAAACATCATGAATAAATTTTTCTTAACCATTTTTTTATCTTGATAACAATAGTACTTTTGCCTTCTACTTCTTACATTTTTCCATCACCATGTGTTACTTGGGATTTCTTACTTTCATCTAGTTTGACAAAGCAATTTTTATTGCTTGTCATGTGGTTTGAACAACCACTATCAAGATACCAAATATCCTTTGATTTTTGAGAAAAAAAATATAGTATAAAATATATGATCAAGGGATTAATCTTTTTCTGTAAAATTTACTTCTTCTTTCTCCTGATACCAATAATTTTTTTCAAAATGAGTGTGCTTTTTACATATCTTGCATTTGTATCAGCATTCTTTTATATCATGATTATTTTTCTTGCATAGGCTATAATAGGAGTTTGATTTATCTTTGCTCCCTTGATTTTTGTAATTTTTTCCCCCTTCCATAGTAATTAAATGATCCCCTATTTTGAGGATTTTGACTATGGTCATTCTTTTTATCTCTATCATTTTTGAAAATATTTATTTTTTACTAAAAGGCTTGCTCTAATGGTAGCCCAAATCTTTGCATTCTCTCTTCATAGGCTTGAAGAGATCCCATTAGCTCCACTAGAGTAAGCTTTGATAAATCCTTAACTTCTTCATGATTGAATTTTTTCGGAAGGCTTCTCAATAATTTTTGAATAATTTTTTTATCTTCTATTGTGTCTCCATGACTTCTAATTTGATTAATAATATTAGAAACATGAGAAAAGAAAATTTGTATAGATTCACCTTCCTTAATCATTAGAGTATCAAAATATCTTCATAAAGATTAAAGTTTGATAATGATTACCTTGTCAGAACCTTTGTATTGACTCTTTAAAATTTCCCATGCTTCCTTTGCAGTTTTGGCATTCATGATCCCTGGAAAGATTGTTTTGCTTACCCCTTGTTGAATGAAGAGCAAAGCTTTTGCATCTTTTGCTTTTATTCCTTTTGCTTCACAGCTATCCATGATGCCTGCTCTTCTGGGGTTGATTCTTGAAATTCTTCAATCACCATTTCTCACAAATCCTGTGAGATAAATAATATCTTCATTTTTATACTCCAAAAATCATAAGCTTCACCCTCAAATATGGGGATTGAAGCTTGAGTATAATTGAAGGTGGTTAGATTTGATGTAGATGTGGAGGCCATAGGAACTAATAGGAGAGGTGTAAAAATATAATATTAATATGGCTAAATATGGACAGGTGTTTTAGAATCAATGCTCTGATACCACTAATGACTCTTGGTTAAATATTTTGGATAAGAAAATTAAAGGGAGATAGATAAAGATGATGAATAGGAAATGTATAGAGCTTCTAATATAGATTGCTACTGAATGTATTTTTGGCTACAAATTACACAAAGCTTCAATGTTATTCCTATTTATAGAATCCCTTGGCAATGTGTGGTGTAAACATATTGCAATTTAAATATTTCCATTTATTACAACTTGCTTCATATCATGCCACTATCCTGCTTTTTCCTGATCAGATTTGGTCAACTTGCTTGCTTGTAGTACCGTTACTCTAAGCAAATGAAGGATTTTTTTGGCTTTTATAATATTACAAGTTATCAACCTATGCATTAGACTTTCCGCCATTATCTCCATGTGCTTCAGATTTGTGTTATCAATGCACCGCATCTAGCTTTTTTTCTAGACTAGTATATTTTAACTTATTTGTCACAAAGGCTCTTAGCTAAGAGAGAATGGTGGTGATTGAATAGTTCATGAGAATTTCATGGTGGAGTTCTCAATGAATATTCCTTTTAGTGCATTCGCTTCTAAGGTGTAATTAGTCCGTCTTATAACATGAATTCCACATCCACAAGATAAAACTTTTCAAAAATAAAATTAGAACTTCAGTAATGTAATAAGTAACTAATTAAATTACATGTTCTTATTTAACCATACCTTCCACAAATTTTAATGGATATCATTTCCAAGCAATTTTTTATTTTAATTTTTAAGTTAGATGATGTTGCATCCCACCTGGTAAGACAGGTTTTTCAATGATGTTTTGGAACTTCTTCATGCTTGAGTTTCATCAATTGTTATAAAACAATCTACAGGCATTCAACTATCTTGTTTAATTTTAAATAAACAAAAATGTTTCACCAAATTATGAAGTCAGTAATCATACCTACCTAAAATATGAATCGAACCTATAGTTGTTGCTAATTTTTGAAAAACCTTCAGAACAATGAACAATTAGGTGGTTCATATATATTTCCTCTAATTGTATCATTTATGAATTAAGAATGCATAAAATACAAGTTGAGTCAAGTTTTTGTTCGACTTGTTGTTCAGCCTAGTTTTTTCTTTTTGCCCGATGCTCAGCCCAAGCCAGATTGTCCTAATTTGACTGAGAACCATTGACTGAGTTGATTGGACCTTATTTTATTTTTAATAAAAATTATAAAATACTCTTTTGAAAAAAATAATATTTTTTATAAGTTTCTATAAAATTATATTTTACTTCTAAAAATGTTTTCATATAGTCCTTGTAAGTTGTAAAAACACATTATTCCTCTAAAAAAAATAAAATTTTTATACAAGTTCCTATAAATTAATTTTTTTTAAAAGGATATATATAATAACTGGGCGGGCCAGCCATACTAGCTAACATGATCAGTTTGATGCCCGATCTGAGCAAATTTTACCAGATTGTTACTTCTTGTATTGGTTAGAGACCACCTTTCTCTTGTAAAATGGAACACAAGTCTAAGAATTCTTTAGGATCCATGCAAATTACGTCACGATATTTTTCACTACCCACCAAATATTTCATATTTCCATCTCTTATAGGATCTCTCTCTTATGGCTGGACGACTTTCTTTTTATCAATGCTATTTTTTAATCGTATACCATATAGCTATTAAGCAAACAATTTGTATAAATGCCATATTGTAACACCTGTCATTTTATCGATTTTTTGCGTAATTATTTTCTTTTGGTTATTCCTAAATTAGCTAGCAAAAGACACATAAAATTTTAAACTACAAAAATTTAAAAGTTATAATCAGATGATATATATATATATACATATTTACTAATATGTGATTCCATAACTAAACAAATCCAAATATTGCTGAGTAATTCAATGTTATAACATGATTGCTAGAATCGGTCAAAAAAAACATACACTATTGTTTGTAATAAACACATTAGAAATTAATTTCGTCTTTCAAACTATAAGTAATACAAATTTCTAAATAAAATAAAGATCTTGTTTTCCTTCATTTGCCATATCCTGTTAACATTTTAATATACTTGAACTAGTCTCATGGGTCGAATCTCTACCTAGGCCCACCCAACTTCAGTGACTACTTGTAGCACCAGTGGGGTCTATATTCTAATCTGAACACATTATAAAAAAATGATGATAATTTACATTTCTAGTAAAATATAACAGTTATTTTAAAATCTTAGATAATAGTTCAGATTTATAAACTACAAGAATACTTTTATATTAAATTTGATTGGAAGATATAATAATAAAAAGAATATAAAATATGAGTAAGTGAGATAAAAAATAACTATTTTATTTTTATTTTTAAAAAAAATGATTTAATAAATAAAATAATAAGTATAAAGATATTATAGACATTATATATACTATGCAAAAAGATTACATTTATATTGCTGTGAACCAAATGGAACATTAAACTCATTCTTCTTATATTAATACATGATTATACTAAGATGATCAAAGCAAGTTATACATAAATATAGAGAATCACCGGAAGGCCTATAATATTTTGTTATATCTATAATCCACTCTTTTATCTACTTAAAAGTGACTTGGAAAGTGGTTATCTTTTTGTTGTTCATATCAAAATAACATATTAGTCATTCTCAAAATCAGCATGAAACAAGATTAATTGCTTATGACAACATTACTTTCTAACTAGAATGTCTCCTAAAGTAAATCCAAAACAAAAATTACATAATCAAATGTCACCTCCTTTTTAAAGATTGTCCCTTGTTTCATATTCCTTCTGACGATCCTTTCTCACATCACTTTGTCTTGTCTCCTTTTTCTCATCGTTCTTTTTTTGTTATGTTTCATAAAAAATACATCAATCATGACATTTATAATAATTTCTTTCTCTGTTACACATGTCATGAAAATCATGTAGTAATTTCTTTGTCACCGTACGTATATATGCATTATGAAAATTATATTATAATATCTAATAGTGAATTAATAATGGTCACTTTTTCACGTAGGGTCACAAAAAATCATAAAAGTACTAATGTCATAGAAACAATATTTTTTCTATCACACATGACATACATAATATGAAAATCGGCTACACAAGCATATTGTCCTAAATTTGTAATTTCTCACGGAACCTTATAGAATTCTTGTCTTATTACTGTTTCTAGAATATATTTGGTCCTTGTCCATGGTCCCAACCTGGTCCAAAGTCCTTATTATATCATAAAATGTCATAATCCATATACAATCGTAGTCCAGGTCCAAAAAGTGTCATATATTGTACAAATATATGGTCCTCATGTATGGTCCAAATTTACATTTTGCACTACTCATTAAGTGTAGAATAGTTGAAAAGAATTTGATGGAAATAGAGGGCAAAAAAACAAAAGAAACAATTTTGGAAAAGAAAAAAGGTAGATAATCAAGAAAAGAATTTCAAACCCAAGTTCAACCCAGGGTAAGGGAAACAAATGTCTGGAAGCAATTAAATGACAATTTGTTGTAAGTGCAGTAAGCCACATGGAAATAGACATGCAACTTCAATCAAAACATGTGCTATACTTATGGAAAGTTAGGACATTTATTGAAGGATTGCCCACAAAACAAAGGGAAGAATTCAAAACAAAAGCCACAAATTAAAGGGAGAGTATTCACTCTAAGGGGATAAGAGATAAGTCAATCTCCCAATTGGATATAATGTACATGTGTTATTAAAAATAATTCTTTAATTGCATTGTTTGACTCAAGAGCTACTCACTTCTTTATATCCATTGATTGTATGAAGAAATTGAATTCACCCATGTCTAAATTACCTTATGATTTAAATATTTCTACTCTTATGGGAGGAGTTTCTACTTCATATGCCTATTTAAATTATTCTATTGTGGTAGAAAACAAACCATTTATTGTCTATCTAGTTTGCTTACCTTTAAAAGATGTTGACGTTATTTTGAGAATGGATTGACTATCTACAAATAGCATAATCTTGAATTGTTACCAAAAGAAATGGTCTTTTGGTAACAATTCAAGATTATGCTATTTGTAGATAGTCAATCCATTCTCAAAATAACGTCAACATCTTTTAAAGGTAAGCAAACTAGATAGACAATAAATGGTTTGTTTTCTACCACAATAGAATAATTTAAATAGGCATATGAAGTAGAAACTCCTCCCATAAGAGTAGAAATATTTAAATCATAAGGTAATTTAGACATGGGTGAATTCAATTTCTTCATACAATCAATGGATATAAAGAAGTGAGTAGCTCTTGAGTCAAACAATGCAATTAAAGAATTATTTTTAATAACACATGTACATTATATCCAATTGGGAGATTGACTTATCTCTTATCCCCTTAGAGTGAATACTCTCCCTTTAATTTGTGGCTTTTGTTTTGAATTCTTCCCTTTGTTTTGTGGGCAATCCTTCAATAAATGTCCTAACTTTCCATAAGTATAGCACATGTTTTGATTGAAGTTGCATGTCTATTTCCATGTGGCTTACTGCACTTACAACAAATTGTCATTTAATTGCTTCCAGACATTTGTTTCCCTTACCCTGGGTTGAACTTGGGTTTGAAATTCTTTTCTTGATTATCTACCTTTTTTCTTTTCCAAAATTGTTTCTTTTGTTTTTTTGCCCTCTATTTCCATCAAATTCTTTTCAACTATTCTACACTTATTGAGTAGTGCAAAAAAGTCCCTAATCTCCAAAGTAACTACTATTTTCCCCATCTCAAGTCTCAGTCCAGACTTAAACTTCCTAGTTTTCTAGCTTTCCTTAAAAGGTTATGTCTTACATAGGAGAAAAAATTAGACTATTTCTCAAATTTGGCCATATATCGACTAACAGACATACCTCCCTACTTCAATTGTAGGAGCTTAATTTCTTTTTCATTTCTCACTCTCTAAAGATATATTTTGGAATACCACCTAAGTTACTTGAGTCCTCTAATCCTCTAATCCCCTCTTTGTTTCTTTCCACCAATTTCTGCTTCCCTAGCCAACATTTAAGTGGCAAAGGTTAGATTTTGTGCATTAATGCATACTAATGTTTCAAAATTTTTCTCTAACTCTTTTAACGACTTCAATACTATAGTAGGATTATTATTACCTCAGAATGAGGGTGGCTTAGCTTTTCTAAATGTAGACGAATCTTGAAAATTAGGGTTCACAATTGGATTTCTATTTTTAGCATTTGATGCCAAATTCCCATGACCATTTTCTTATATATGTTGCAGGATCCTATTAATAATAGAGGCTTAGTCCTTAATAGTAGTAGCTATCCTCTCAATGGCATTCATAATGTCATTGAGTCATTGGTAAAGCTTCTGCTTCTAGTTGATGCCATAATCTTGTTGCATAAATAGAAAATTTACTATTGAGTTGATGAGTATCATTATATTACAAGACTACCTATGAAACAAAATATATCAATATATTACAAGACCACCTGTGAAACAAAATATATGGCATCAAATATTAACATATAGGTGTATAAGTGTTTCTATCATGGTTACTTATTGTAGTTTGTATATAAAAATAGATTTTGGCTACCTAAACTACCCTAGTTCCTATTCTAGACATTCCTAGATGAACTATTTTAATACCATAAATGTAACATAGATACTCAAATATAATTCAAGAAAAATTCCTCAAAGCAAAAGATATAAAAATTCAACATATAACTAATTTGTAGTACTCTATCATGGATATTATATCCTAATTTGGACATTTATAATTCACTAAACCTAATTACTTTATGCATGCAAAATTATAAATGAACTCTTTTGCATGACTATAGAACTACTATAAACAAGAATCAAAATACTAAAATATCTTTAGTAGCAAAATGCTAAAAATGAAGAATTATTATTTCTATGCAAATGGCATAATTAATTTGGGCATAATCATTTTACTCTATGCATTCAAAATTCTAAACTAATTTATATAAAGATTACTATCATTACATGATCATTATGATAAAATATTAATAGCAAAAGAGAATAAAATTCTAAATTAACTTAAACATAAAAATTACTATAAACAAACTATAACCATAAATATTAAAAGAAATCATTGTTGTTTCTATTTCTTCCTTTCTTTTTTCTTTCTTTCTTTCTTTCTTTTCCCTTCCTTTCCCTCACTTGCCTCCCTCAATTTTCACCCTGTTGATGCTGTAGAGTTCATTTTGGTGAAGAAGCGGCAGGATGAGGCATTTATAATTTAAATCATTAAAATTTAATTAGAGTTTATTTTTGTTGATCTATAATTAAACTCTTGATGGCTTAATTATAAATTTTTTAATAAAATTTTAATTCTTTTAGTCTTAAATTAATTAGGTAGTTAGGCCAAATCAATTATATATTTATATATATATATATATATTCTTA
Source organism: Erythrophleum fordii (assembly GCA_032878935.1). Taxonomy (NCBI): domain Eukaryota; kingdom Viridiplantae; phylum Streptophyta; class Magnoliopsida; order Fabales; family Fabaceae; genus Erythrophleum; species Erythrophleum fordii. Next base: position 19,141,976 of record JAVQMF010000054.1, on the reverse strand, counting down.
CACAAAATTTTCTATTGATAAATTTAGCTAATGCAATATATTTCTAAAGTGAAATATTTCTTCCATGTAAAATTTCACTCTAGCCTATATTTTGCTAGCCAAGTATTAATTTACTTTTGATTTCACTACATAATTAGTATACAATAAGTATTACTTCCCATATTAATTAATTTCTACTTTTAAGATAATAATCTAATTAGTCCATATCTATGCTTAGAGTAAAGGAATTATCCTATGATTTCTTAGTAAATTTCGAACTAGGATTTTATCACACAATAGCACATATGTTTACTAAAAATCAAACATATTATCAGACATTTTACATAATTTATTTTAAATAATGATGATTATATGAATCATGTATGCTAATTTAAAAATTAGCATACAAATTACCATAATTATATAGTAAGTCCTAAGAAGAGGATGTTACACATATTAATGATGTGTGTTGAACCATGCTTTAAAAAGATTTTTGAATTAGAATGGTTTTAATTTTGTCAAATTTAAAATTTGATTTTAAAAGGATTTGAAAAAATTGAAAGAATTATTTTGGAAAATCAAGTTTATACTTAAAAGAAAAAGGAGTTGGATATTAGGCCATATACCTATCAAAGTTTCCATAATGGATTGAAGATTAAGACATTATGATAAGGGGCCACAGTTATGAAAAATAGAATGATCTAATCTTAAAAAGAAGTATCAAATGGGCTCAAGTGAAAAGGAATGAAAGAAAAGAAAATGACGTAGGCCTATAAAACAACTTTTTTTTTTTTGGTACAAACGCTTGAAACACACGAAAGATCAAGTTGATTTCACAATTTTCCTTGTCTAGTGGACAGAAGCATATTACTCAAAAGGCAAATGAAATGCACAATAAGAAGTGCTTAAAGAATGATTTGAACCATCCTTTCTTAAGAATGCTAGCATGTACTAGAATAATACAAAGTTGTCATAATAGCAGCAAAAAAGAAGGAAAGGCAGGTCAAGCCTACAAGAAGATATTCTTTGATGAATTTGGATCCTCTAAAATCCACTTCAACTAAAGTGATGAGAGAGGAAGAAAGACCTTACCTCTCTCTCTATCTCTCTTGCTCTCTCCTTACTTCATTTAAAGTAACTTTAGGTGATCCATTGCATCATTTTGTTCTCTTGGCAACAACTACAATGATGTGTTTCCAAGAAGTGAGAGAAAGACGCAATATGAAATGCATGAAGTATAGTTCAAGCTTGCTATCCAAAGAAAGAGAAAACACTCCAAGCCATTGAAGAAAACTCTTGCAATTAGTGAGAAGAACGTTGCAAAAGCTAATGAAGTCCTAAAGCATTAATGAATACACTCTTAGCTATAGAAAGATATGCTAAAAAGAGAAGATTCAGGTTGTGCAAACAGCTAGCTTCATATGATTGATATTGAAGAAAGTAATTGATGAAGAAAGAGATAAAGAACTAAGGGTGAAGAAGAGAAGCATTTACTGTGTCTCATCTTTTGTGTGCTAAAGTGATGGTATTGATTTTAGTGCTCTAAGTGAGATTGTTCTCATGATTAATGAGTACACTTAGTGAGGTGGTTATTGTGATATTATCTTGTATTTGATTTGAACGTTAGGTTGCTAGGAACCTATTGAATCCTAGTGATTATTTGAGTTGTAAAAGTCTTTGAACTGAGCATGTGTGTTGGTTTGCCTTAAGTGGTAATTGTAAAAGCTTATAGGAGTTAAGCCCAAGTTAAGGTATACTTAGTGTAATTAATTGTAAAACACTATGTATGTGAGAGGCTACCTTATGATTAAAGAGTAAAAACTAAAGGGCCAAGTCTTTTGAAAGCGTTGGCTTGTGTGTTGTGATTACCCTACAGTGAAAAATCCTTTACTTTATACTTAAGAACTAGTTGTAAGATCCTAAGGATTTAAACTAGGATAAATCTTGTTGTATAATTCTCTACTTTTCACTTTTAAAAACTTTACTTTGCTAACATTTAGGTTTTAAAGGATAAGTTTGTGATTACACAATTTAAAGGAACCAAAAGTTTAGACTGAGTTCAAGAGGCAATAAATTTTAGAAAAAGAATTTAAGAAATTAAAAGTTTATTTTTAAGTGCGCAATTCAACCTCCTCCTTGTACTCTTTTAGACTAATAATGTGTGTCAATCAAAATAATAATATGCACCTTATATCTTCATGAGCCATCAAAAAGATACAAATAAAAAGGAAAAACCTCTTAACTATAAAATAATCAATGGGTAAGAAAGAAAAAATTTAATAGTCTAAAAGATCAAGTCAAAGAACTAACCAATATACTTAAAAGGCCTTGTATATTGTAACATATACAATACTAATCCACATGTTTAAAGAAAAATTAATAAACATAACTTTATGCATTGTAACTACTCCTATAGAATGATAATATAAAAAGAAAATAGCTATTTGAATAGAAAAAGAAACAAAAAGGAAGTTCAAAAAGGAAAGTTATTTTGATTGTGGATTAAATCCATAGGTATCCATGTAGACAAAAAGCAAAGAAACATCAACTACAAGAATTTTATATAGTTTGAAATAATTATAGCTTTCACTAATCATAAATTCTATAGGAATGGCAATAGGGGTGGTAAATTTTTAGGGTTATCTTTTAGTCTTTATAATTTTATTCAATTTTTAATTTAATCTTTATAATTTATAAATTTATAAATAGGTTCTTATATTTTAATTTTTTTTAATCTTGTCCCTATTGTTAAACTTCTATTACTATTTTATTAAAATTTATTGATATAGCAAACTATATGATATCTTAACATTATGAATATGTATGATTTATATAAAAAAAAAATGTAAAAATAAAATTAACTTACATGTATGATATGTAATACAACTTATGCTAAGTGAATTGATAGAATTATTTTAAATCATACATATTCAAAGTGACAAGATGATACATTGTTGGTCACGTTAATAAAATTTAATAAAATACTAACACAAATATAATGGCAAGAACTAAATTAAAAATAATCTAAATTATAAGAATTTAATTATAAATTTTAAATAATCATAACCAAATTAAAAGTAAAATTATAAGAACTAAAAATATAATTTTTTTAAAATTAATGTTCCCTTGTCGCTATATTTTATTCTATGTATATTGGCAATTAAATGGTCAAAAAAAATTTGCTACATGCTTCTCTTGTCCGTGCCTGAATTTGGTTTGTTTCTATATCCAAGGAGCGAATGTTTTAATCCATTTCCTAGAGAACTACAGTGATAAAAAATTGTATATGAAGGGTTACCTTTTTTTTTTTTGTGTTTAATTACATTTTTAGTCTCTAATTTTTTTAATTTGATTTCTCTAATTTAATATCAAATAATATTATCTTTCTAATTTATAAAAAATTTCAATTAGATGCTCCTTTAACAACTTCAATAAAGTATTAACGGTGCAAATTATAAGATACCTGATTTAAAATTTTTAAACCACAAAATACAAGATATTAAATTATAATATCTTTTTTCCTTATGGCATCTTTTAGCCACTATTTGTTTCTTAAGGAAACTTGCGTGCTTTGATTTCTATCATAGAGGATATTGATCCTGTACGTTCCCTTTTTGGGTGAAGTTTGCTTTTGTTTTTGTTTCGTTTTTTTTTTTTTAATCATTTTATAATTTTTTCTACACATTCCACCACTTTGAATTTTGTTTGGTTGAGAGAGTTCACATTTCTTACCTTTCATATCACATTATTTATTCCTATGGGTGTGACAACCATCATTTTGGAGAGAAGTTTTTGTGCATACTGGATGCATGTACACCAAATAATTAATATTTATTTTATACATAATAAAGAAACCAAATAATTAATATTTATTTTATACATTATAAAGATTTGCTCCATACATATAAAGTAAATCCTAATTTTCAGTTGTATATGCACTTGGTATGTGCTAAAATTTTTCCCTATCATGGAAATAATTAATGTTGGGTATTCATCACTTAGAACAACCGGCGGTGAATTTCATATACTTCTATTAATGTTGCATCCGTGGTCAATGTTTGGACTTCCGTTTGGAACTGGACCCAATATTCAATTGAATGCTTTGGACTCAGTTATGACACAATGTTATTCCGTGCAGCTGCTTTCTGCCTTGAAGGTATTTCAACTTCTTCATGTTGAATCATTCTCGCCAAAATTAACAATATGGGGCATGATATGTATCTCTTAGATCAATTCCATGCTGGAAACATCCATCGATTAATAAAGAAAATTACTTTAGATTATGTCCTATTCTGATTTTTGTGGTTTGTCTTCTAGCTCATCCTTGAAATGCACGAGCTTGATTTAGAAAAATGAATGCGTGACCGTGTACTGCTGACCCGCCTGATAATTATAATGTCTTGAGTTACATATCCCAAAGCTACTTGATTTTGCAGTATATCATAGTAGTCTAATTTAGAATAAATTATCCTAACCATTTTTAGGTTTAGTTACATTATATATTATACCTTCTTGTTTTAAAAATATTAATTTTGACATCTGATGCATATTAAAAATAGCTTCCTTATAATTTATTTTCTATGAATAAAGTTAACTTTCTATATAATATGAGAATATGAATTTATTCTTATTATGATAATAATAAGATGTTTAGTTCCAACATAAAATTATGACTTTACTCTAACATAATAGTAAAGAAGACAAAGTAATATTATTTGTGAAACGAATAAATATTATACAGAAATTTAATTAGAGAGTAACATATTGAAAATATACATAAGCTGGTGTGTCTGGCATTGAACATATTAAAAAACTTCCCTTCGAAATACCTCTTTCACCAGAAAGAAGGGTATTATTTGTTACTCCAAAACTCTCCCAAAGCAGATTAAATTTCTTCCAGCAGATGCAAAAGATTGTGACTCAATTTGAATCCTTTGCATTTAACGATTAAATGTATAACATATAATTGGAGAGATAAGTTGAGAGGTGTAAGATCAAGTAACTTCTAATGTTAGAAATTGAAAGAAAAACTTCTAATGTTGAAAGCTATTCAGCCTTTCTTACTCCAAGTACATCCTGTACAATATTATGATTAATAGGTATTAGCGATAACCTATTATTATTCAGTCTTTCTCCAACTATACACAATACAATTATGCTTATGCCTTCTATCTTGGGAGGAGAATTCTATCACATTGTATTATTAAGCATTAGCTATGTTTCGTATTAAGAAAAAACTAAACTTATGAGCTTATCTGTCAGCTGTGGTTAAATACTGATGTCAACTCTTGAACTAGAATTGCTATCTTGACTATTCTGGTTCTTGTTATAGGTATTTCACATTTTATACTCTATTTCAAACACTTTTTTAGTTTGTTATTCAATCTTGTGATTTGGTGCAATATCAAAATTAAAAAAAAAAAAAAGCCTGTTGATTCGAGACATATTATGATTTGACATCCAGGCTTGTTGAAGAAGCTAAAGAGTAAATGTCAAGAACAGACTCGAGCAACTAAGGTAGATACAAACCAAAGCCCATTACGGAGCTTTCTTTTTGCAAACTACTTGGAATCACAACATTGACATTTAACACTGACTTTCAAACTACAAAAATATTTACATTCGTTTTAGAAAGCATGCTAATTTGCATCTTTCCAAGTCTCCTAAATATTGACCAAAAAGTTAAAGTCCTATTATGTTACATGTAAAATTAAATAAGCTTGTCAGGACAAATTCAAGGACAAGGACCTCATTTATCACCCAAATGAATAACTGCCCAGCTATAAGGAAAAATTTTGTATGGTACCAGCACCCAATGTCCTGGAACCTTATTTGGCAGAAGCCTTCTAAAAATCGAAGACCTGGATGAGAGCTGAGAAAATTGTTAACTACGAATAAATTTAAAGTAAAAATACAGTGGTGCCAAAATTCCCAGTGTTTGCCCCAGGCATCTTTCTCTTGGGGGGTGACTCCAGATGTTTCGGCATATGAAATAAAGTATCCATGCAGCAGCAAAATATTGGGCACAACCCTTGGGGTCCATGAATGCTGCACCCGGATTTGTCATCCATTAAAACAATTTGCAAGCAGACATACTACTGCCAAGTTTGGATGCAAAAAGTAGCCCAAAAGTCATACTATAAAGGCTTCATCAGGTCCATCCTCACAATAGGGTTTAACAGGAGTAGCAGCTAGGAGACATTAGAGAACTCCTTCCGTTGTCTTGGCATCACGACAGCCAATTGCAGCACACCTTGCTGGCATAACTTCACTGGATCTTTGAATATTGTAATCCTGGCAACATTATTTTCCATTAATGCTACATGTGCAATACTAAAAGATTCACCTTTATCAACTGCAAACTGCCATTCTCTCATTGTTATATTGAACCAGTCCTTTCTTGGAGATCTCGTTGCTTTAACTTCTATAAACTCTATACTGGTCTCCTCCCTGATGACTAGGTCATAGGGAAGCCCCGTTTCATTAAATTCATTAACCCACTTTACAGCAGCCTTGCCAACTTTCCCAACAAAGTATTTGTGCGAAAGAAGCTCACCTAGTCTACCTGTTACCCTTGCTTGTGCTGCATCAAATGTGCTAGTCGGGAGCTGATCTCTCTTGCTAAAAGCTGATGAACTCATGCAAGGTTCATAGAGAGCCTCTTCTAAACTAATACAGTCAGATCCACTATGGGGATTAGAAGCAGCCTGATAGCAGTCTTGGCAGGATTGATCTTCCAAGTTGTCACTTTCATGAAACAGTAATGCCACTGAACTTCCTGCCTGCTCATCTTCAATAGTCCAGTCAGTAGCAATTGATTCTGGATCTGCACATACTGGTGGGGAATTAAGGGTCTCAAAATCATCGTTCTTCATTTCTGTGCAGCTGCTAGTCTGGGCAGCCTGTGTCTTGAATCCATTGGCACGGGCATAATTAAAATCTGGTGCAGTTTTCCAATCAACAGGTGGCCAGTTTGAGTTTACTCCAGTCTTCCTTCTTGGAAAGATCTGTTCATCTGTTTTTGGTATATGATCTGATGGTTGCAAAATATCAGTCTCCAACAATGAAGATGAAGAGAGAGTCCAAACTGATTCTTCATCAGGAACTTTAGGCACATTTTGGCTATTTAATATGAAAAATTCTATTTGCTCCATTGAGGAACCCGATTCTGCCATGGTTGTTATCATATGAAGGAAATTGGCCAAGTGTAACTCAGGAGTCCCATCAAAAAACAATCGAGAAAGCTCCATAAACAAGGAATGATAATCTGAAGCTTGGGTGGTGTACAAAATGTTTTCCTGTAACAAAATGTACATATAAACATATATATAAGGATATGGGTTCCAAAATAGAGTGTTATAACGGGAAAATTAGTAGAGTTGCAACTGATACAGCAATTGCTTGATCTGTGAAAAGAGTCAAATGTTGATTCTCTAATATGTTTATATTATGGTACTCAAAACCCAAAAATCACGTGAATATATGAAAATGTGTTCAGAATTAAGTCGAATCTAGAAACTAGAGTCACCCAACAAGAGCCCAGAAGAATGGACCTCATCCCTTAAATTTGAGGATCAAAGTAATGAAAAAATAAATAAATTTGTTTCACATTGAATAGAACCAAAATTTGATTCAATCCTGCAATTGTACTCTCCCATATGAGCGAAGAAAATTTCTTAAATTTTAAAGAGCAATCTTAAGTTTCAGATATTCTAAATTACAAGCTAAGTGGACACTTGCATCAAGTTCCCTTTCAGTTCCATTCAGAAATATTCATCCAAATAATGAAAAGTTTTTGTTTTGTTTTCTTTTTGGTAGGAAAAAATGATAGCTTTCAACATACCTGCAGAAGACAACTACATTCAACTCGTTTTTTTGATACACTCCTGGAGCCCTTTATGACATTCCTGTAGAACAGCTTCTCAACAACAATGACTTTAAGGCAATTCAGAATCTCAAATCCGGACTGCTTCAATTTAACAAATTTATCATTATGAAGTTTATGTATGTAGCGCTGAGCATATGGCAGAGTCCAGTTTATCAATGATGTTTTCATGCTGCAATCAGCAAGACCATAATATATTGCTTCACGAGTTACAATCTGCACATAATGCATAGATGTAACATTTGAAACCAAAAGCATACTAATCATTCTTCCTAAAGTGAACAGATTCATAATATTATAAATTTTCAAAGTGACAACTAAATGTTAAATTTGTATCCAAGACAGAGCACAGCTTATCAAGCCCATGCCTTCTTATGAAAACCTGCAAACTCAAATAATTACACTTAAAAAAAAAAAGCCCTCAGAAGGATTTTTAAGGAAAAGAATTCTGTTAATTGATCTTTGAAAATAACTCATATACCAAGAGAATACATTCTAGACATACAGCAACTTCTCTTGCGAGAAAAATGGTGCTAGCTCTAGGGGTGACGTAAATTCTAAATACCCAAGTGTCCTACAGCACCCCTGTAGAGTCAGTCAATAAGGTCAAGGACATAAAGATATCTCAGATATGCTTGTAACTTCCTCATCTCTATAGTCTTTCTTCTTTAGATAATTCTCCAATCCAAAACTTATTCTATATAGGGTTCTAATATTTCTAAGAATCTTCATCTTTTCAGAAGCTTGACTAATAGAGAAAGTAATGAATTAGAGTCCCTTCTGCTTTTACTTGATCCTTCATATATTTTGATTAACTCATACAGAAGAATTTGGACTCCTAATTTTTTTTTCGGGGCACTTCTATTGAGTCTTATCTTCAGTTTCCAACTTGGGATCCTTTTGTACAAGCTCATTTAAAAACCCAAAACTCCCTTAGGATCAAGTCTTTTGTTTGGATAATGGTATTCAATATGATTAATTATAAAATGACATGTTGGGAATTTGCAGACATCACGACACTCTCTCCACCCCCCCCCCCCCTTGATGTGTTATCCGCAGGTCTGTTGCAGGTCATTTGTATTATGTTAGGTACCACAGTTTTAAGTTTTCATTACTAGTCTGATTCAAAGCATTTATTTAGTAATCAAAAAATCAATTAAGAGTTTATTTTCAGGTAAACCCTAGCCAGCAGACACATGGAGATGGGCACTGCAAAGGTGAATATGGATAATCAGACTCAGTTTCCAGCAGCCTCAGCAAGGCATCAAATTCTCCAGTGGCCTCTTGTTCATTTGGATGCCGCATTAGAAAGTATCCCAAGGGAAGGGCTACTTCATTTTAAGAACCATGTGATCCATGAGGACTCTAATGGTTTGACAGTCAAAATGGAGTTTTTTTTCTTTTTGCATGGGGTTGTATAACCATTATACAGGCCTGCTTGCCCAATCTCCCCCTTTATTATATTCCTCTCTTTGGTATTTCAGAGGGTGTGGTGCAGGAGCTAGCTAAAGAAAATCATGTGGGACTTTCTTTGGTCCAATGTAGGAGAATTGATAAAAGATCAGCTATTAGGGTGAGATATTTGTAGTAGGCCTAAGCAGAGAGGACTTGGGGACTTGGAAAAGAGGCGTTTAAAAACATTGATTTGGTTGTTAAAAGAGTATTGGTATCGCCTGATGTCCAGCCCAACTTTGCATTAGACTTCTTTTAGGCCTAATGCCAGGGCTTGGCTTGATTCAATTAATACTAGTTACAATCAGGCTAGTTGAGCCATTTGTTTTTTAGTAAGAATTATAAAATGACTAAAAAAATTTCATATAAGTTCTTATAAAATAATATTTTTAAAAAGAAAATAATAGGATTGGGAAGGGTCATGCCAAAACTAGTTTAATATCAAACTTGACTCAGTTGGTTTAGTATCAAGGTGGCCTAGATTGGTTTTCCAAACTAGCCAAGCCACTTGTTTTTTTCCATTCGGTAAAAATTATAAATTAACTCTCAAAAATAAAAATTTCATACAAGTCCTTATAAAATTGCATTTTAACCATAAAAAAATAAAATTTTCATATAAGTCCCTATAAAATGAAAATTCTTTAAAAAAATTCATACGATCGAGCTGGGCCAACCAAAACTGGCTAACATGACCAACCTAACCTGGTCTACCCAAATTGTTTTCTAGCTACTCAACCCAATGTGATCAGGAGGGACGAAGTTGCCAAGGCTGCCATACACTATGCATATCCCTACTCACCTATATTCTTTTTTCTAAAATTAATATAACACTAAGTTTAGATAAATATAGTATATTTCTTAAGTAAAAGGTATTTTTGTCAAAATAGTTAATTTTTATTCTATTTAGTGATATACATTATAGCACCAAATAAATAATAGTGTTATCTTATGCGATATATTATCTTATACAATGTCACACTAAACACTTCATAATTTTAAAATTTTATCAAGTTTTATCCTATCATGTCTTATCCCATACAGTATACCAAACGGGCCTTTAAACCATCACCACTCATAGTATTGGAACCCTATCAAACACCCAGCCCACTCGAAATTAAATTCCCATATTTAAGGCAAATTAAAATTATTACACAATAAAGAAAAAAAATTAAAAAAAATTAGGAGTACAAAAAGAACACATTGCTCATATGTGTGTAGTGTGTGTACATGTCATTGGAACTCCATTATTTGAATTTCTATGCATACACAATCTAATAAGAAGGCAACAACTAGGTGTCTAGACTACTTAAATCATAGTGAGAAAGAGGAACAGTGATCATACCTCAGATAGAGATGAAATGCCTAAGGTTTTTATGAGGATTGAAAGTTTTTGTTGAACAATTTCTTGATCATCGTCAGTGAGTTCACCAAAGTAGAGAAAGTCAAGGTTATCTGAATGCTTAAATTCTTTTTTTAACTTCTTGTCATCACACCAGCACACAAGACCAAAGGAAGGATGCAATGAAGCCCACTTATCCTGGACTGTGGGAAGCACTGGAAATTCCAATTTTGAAAGGCATTCTTTCAGATATATGACATCCTCAATACTCAGCAGCCCAGACTTCAGTCCATCAGCCCACTTGAGGAAAACATGGAGAACCTGGAAACAGATAGAGAGGTTTCAGGGAATCAAGGCAATCCACAATAAAAATAAATCAGCTAATATTTTTATCTTGAGAACTTACTTTTTCTGCTGCTTGTGAAGGTAAAGTGGCAGTAGATAGCTGCAGCAAAATATGAATGTAGCTACGCATAGGAGGTGCCTCATGTACTCTACACTCGTCAACAAAGAATCCACGAAGGCCAGGGTAAATATTGCATAGCGACTTGTTTATAGGGAAATGAGTTCTCTCATTTGAACCACTTTGAGGATCAATATCCTTGACTTGGTCTACAGTGCCAGTTAAATCATGCCAATAGACTTCAGAGGGAGACATTAAAATCCCACATACAACATCGTCATGCCTAGAGACAGATGAGTATGGAATAAATATAAAAGGTCCTGAAATCAATTCCTCCATTGTTCTCTGCCTTGTAGGTGCCATTTCATTCCAAATGAATGCATATAATTTGGACATCTGTGTTATACTGGCATAATAAATACAAAAACAAATAAGTTCCATTTAGATGAGTAAATTCAACTTTTATTTAGAAAAAAAAAAGGAAGAAGGAAGCACAGAATATTCATTGCACAGCAAAGTGTGTGTAAAATTCAGGATAAGAGCAAAAATATCACAAATGGGAACGCTTGCAGACACATTTGTCGTACTGTGGCAGCCTAATGGGAACCACTGAAATACTCATATTATTCATATAAAGAGGTCTGCAGTTCCTATCCAACAATGAATGGAAGAGGAAAAATGCAGAATCAGTGCTTGCAAGAAGGGGGGAAAAATAGGTAAAGAACAAGAAGAAAGAAAAGGAATTCCCTGGTGTTTGACAGACTAGAGGCTCTCCAAAGCCAAATGATTTTCTACCTGCCTTTTCTCAAACCTCCCAGCACATATAACAGCTTCCCTTAATGGAATTCCCTCTCTCCTACACGTGTACCCTGTGACAAGGTAGCTAAGCATGGGACACCTCATCATTCCTCTCATTGGTCCCTCCTCTCTTCTATTTCTTTTTGTTCTTTCTGTTATACAGCCGATTAGGCGATGGCCCAATGGGCATCGATCCATCAATACCCACCCCAAGAACTTCCATCCTATCCTCAAGGTGGAAATTAGAAGTTATAACCTAGGGCTTATTTTCCACTGAACCTTGTGCTTGTTTCACCAAAGGACCAAAACAAGCATCTTCCAACCTATCATACAAGCCAATAACAGTAGCATAAACCAAGCACAGTCCCAGTTCACTTTGCAAGATCATAAATCTCTCCTAATTGTTGGACACCACAACATCATCACTACCATCCCAAGATACTCGTCTGTCACAGTCAAGAAGTCCCCCCTAGGTACTTAAAATCTTAATACCAGCTCTTTGAAAAGTCTCTATGGCAACTGGTACTCCCTCATGAAGTTTGTCATCTATGGCAGTGCAATCAATCACAATGAGACCATTTTCTATAAGTTCTACCACCTCATCTAACTTCTTTTCACTATCATGTAGGGAAGATTTGCCAGGGATGAACTTCTTCCAGCTTTCGTACACATCAGGGTATAATACTTTGTAGGCTAGGCATAACGTACATACTCCAGCAAATCCAAATCCTTCCAAATGCTCCAGAGTCACTCTCTTTATATCATTATTGCCATCTAGATAATGACCCACAACAGTCTGACGCCTCTTTGTACTGTTAAACTCAAGCACATTCAAAATCTCATGAGACAAATCCCAAAATTTACCCATCTTTACGACATGAGATTCAGGGAACAGATTGTTTTAGGTGTGTAGAGTAAAAGAAGAAACCAAAGTTCTTCACAGCAATGACCAAAGCAGCCTCAACAGGTGATGCAGCCTGATATCTAATCTTTTAAGGGAACTCATTGCCCTTAGGAAGTACAGCATGGCCTATAGCAAGGCATCTTAAAAATTCCTCACAACTATCTGGTTTAGGCTTGTTCCTCTAGGTTCCTTGCACAAGCCTAGTATAATCAAAATTAAGAACCCTCTCTTGCCCTGCATTGGCAGATCCATTGTCCTGAATTTTGATGCCACTACACTCAACTAATCTCCTCTCAATTTTAGTGATGCCATTCCCATAGATCTCTCCTCTAATTGAACACTTGAAGATGCATTCCACCTTTGTTTCACATCCGGTAAAAATAACAACCTCAACAATATATTTTGTATTGCTAAGACTGTATCCGAGTATTGCTCACTGTCTTCGAGTATGGCCACTTCGAAATTATATTGACAATGATCAAGGACTCGCTTCCAGCTGTCCACACCATGAAAGGATTAAAGGCATCACCTCTATCAAAATAGGCTTCATATGATGCTTTCATTGTAACAATGGCTTAAGAGAAGAAAGCATTTACGTATAGAAGGTAATGAGCATAGCAAGTGAGATGGAAGCTTCAACAACCATCTCTCCATCACTCTTAGGTCCAGTCTTCTTCTCAAGTGCTTTTCCTCTTTAAGCTTTATCATCCTCTTTGTGTTCTCCATCATGCTCTTCTGCCATAAGTAACAAGTGAAGAGGCTGATTTTGATTCTCATATGGCATCCCCAGTTTCTCAACATGACCAAAGAAATATTTTTGCTCCCTTGCTCCATGTTTATTCAATGAAGAAGGGTTAATTTTATTGCATAGTTATAAGACCAGCAATGTTGTATGAGACTAAGTGTTGGGTAATAAAAAGCCAATAGGAAAATAAGTTCAATGTTGCAGAGATAAGAATGTTGCGATGGATGAATGAACATACCAAACAAGATAGAATTAGAAATGAATATATTAAAGAGAAAGTTAAAGTTGCACCTATTGTGGAAAAGATGGTAGAATCACATCTTAAATGGTTTGGACGTGTGTGGAAAAGACCTATAAAAGCCCCATTAAGAAGGGTAGATTAAATAGAGAGTAGTCCAATAATTAGAGGTAGAAACCACGAAAAACTATAATCAAAATTATTAAGAAAGATTTAGACTTAAATGATTTATCTAAAGATATAATTTATGATAGAATTTTATAGTATCATTTAATCTATGAGACCACCTAGTAGGAAAAGGCCTATTGTTGTTGTTGTATTCAATGAAGATAGGACATTGCAGCTCACCTTGTGCCCTAGTTTCATTTGTTGCTCATCAAACAATGGTTGATGATAGTGTTCTGTGGTCTCCTTCAGGTTAGAAATTGGTATGACCTGTGGGTGTTGGTTCATTCGGCCTAACCTAGTAAATGACTCTAACAACCTTGGACCTTTGCTCCTTCTAGTTAATCTAGCCTCTTCTAGAGCCCAATTTCTTTTTTCTATCCAATTCAATTTTGGACTCCTTCCCCACTAAATTACCCTAACCCAATCCAAGATCCACATCGACTTCCTCTATTGCCCAATATTGTTGATGTTGTTTGCATGCCCAGAACATCTGCTACCCATGGAAACAACACTCCCACTTTTTTTGCTCAGCTATTTCGACATGAGTCAAGATATAAATACGATCTAGTTAGTTTGTCATGTTGTAAACTTGGATTGATTCCATGGACTCAAAAATTTTTATAACTTCAGACTTCATCTCTTCTGATTTGTTCTCACAAGCCATAGCAAATCCAACAACAAAACCAGCTTCTTTAGAATTCTGTTCTCCAACTTCCTTCACCTAAGGTTGCTGCTCTTCCTTGACATTCGACTCTATTGATTCTTCATCAAAAAACAATGGACCTTAGGTAAGCTCCTCCTCAGTTTCTTCCTCTTTTTCTTTTCTAAACTCTGCCTTCTCCTTTCTTTAATATTCTCTATTTTGATATGGACTGTGTTTTAATTACAGCCTTGCCTCTTCCATCATCGTCAATTAGTTCAGCTATTTTACCACATATCTCCATCACCACCGTCTTGATTATTGTCATTTCTTCCTTTATCTCTACAAATCCTCTCACCAAGCCTTCAATTCTCTTCTCCATTCCCTCAAAGTCGTATTGGTTTGATACCAAATTGGTAGGAACCGCTAAAATACTTGTATTATTTATGTAAAGAGGTTTGCAATTCCTATCCAACAACGAATGGAAGAAGAAAAAATGCAGAACTACTGCTTACAAGAAGAGAAAAATGAAAACAAGAAGAAAGAAAAGGAATTCTCTAGTGTTTGAGAGACTAGAGGCTCTCCAAAGCTGAATGATTTTCTGCCTGCCTTTTCTCACAACCTCCTAGCACATATAATAGCCTCCCCTACCAGAATTCCCTCTCTCCTACCTATGCACCTTGTGACAAGGTAGCTAAGCATAGGACACCTCATCATTCCTGTCACTGGTTCCCCCTTCTCTTCTATTTTATTTTTGTCCTTTATGTTATACACCCTATTAGGCCATGGTCCAATGGGAATGGATCCATCACAGCCCCTTTCTTCTCTTATAATAATACTTTGATGACAGAGATTAACTACAAGATAAACTCTTAATAATATAATTGTAAAAATCCTAAGCAATTATTAACTCTATAACTGTAGATAATGACACACTCAAGCTCTAGATAATGATAAAATCAGACTTCAAATAATGATGAACTCCTAATCCATTATGAGTTCCACTTAGATAGATTTCTCAATAGAATGCTAGAAAATTTTTGTTTCAAATTTACTCCGTTTCTTCTCTCACTCCTTTTGGTGCAAATACTGCAATCTAAGATATCGTAAAAGGTAAATTACAGTTTAGCCCCCTGTAGTTTGACCCAATTTCAGCCTGTCCCCTTATGGTTTTAGTGTCTCATTCAACTCCCATATGGTTTTTTTAGTAACCACTTAGCCACCGCACAGTATTTTTCTTCTTAAATTTAACTGAAACAATCATGTTTTAAGGTAAAATAATGAGCAATCTCATTGTTAGAAGTATGTTTTACTTCAAATGGTTTTGTAGTCTTTTAATGCTATTACTAAGATTAGGCTGACCATTCAAAGTTAAACTAGTAGACACACAAAGAATACTAAAGGGGAGTCACCGACCACTTACTTAGCCACACCTATTGTGTCTATTTATAGTTGTCAATCAGGTTCAGTACAAGGGTTGGTACATGTAGTACAAGTGCAAGTTCACTAATCACGAACACACTTTGTTTATCTTAGCCATCAAATACTTAAACTATCCTAAAACTGCCCCTCAAGCTAAATATTATACAAACTTCAACTTGTTACAATCAAAACCCAAATAAAATCAAATAAAAGCATATTCAAACTGGGAATCTTAAAACCTAGACAAAACACCACAACTCACAAGGTTGCCCAATTGCAAACGCCAATTGCAGTACAGGATCTCCACCAACTAATACTAATACGACATCCTCAAGAGACAAACAGCTCCCAAAATTCTTTGACCTACTTTCCATGTATGGCCCACCTAACATTTTGTCAGCTGCTTTCCTTAGCATGTTGTCTAACACATTGATACAAGCTCCAAAATTCTTCAACCTTCTTCCCATGTGAGGCCCTTTCAACATTCTCCTAACTAGTTTCCACAACTTAAGTTGCAACCACAGTACCCAACCAAACACAATCTAGTGCTGACATCTTCAGTAAATTTTTTTCCCTTCTCAAATAAGGTTCCAACTCATACATCAAAACCTCACATACTCATTCTTAAGCTACTGAAAGACAATAAAAATACTGATAGCAGGATTTCCTATCCAAACAGATTTGATTGGTGTTGGAAATCACAGGATTTTTACATATCGCTATGATTTTACTAAGTCAACTTAATTCTATTTCATCTGTCCATGTATAGGCGGTTTAATTTTTGAATATTTGCTCCTTGATTCTTGGGATTGAATGGCCAGCTTTGTGGCCATTTTCCCACTATTTATTTGTAAATGTTGCTACCATGAATGAATAATTGTCAAAGAGTATAGAACTCTAAAATTCTACATGATATCAGAGCCCAGAGCCTGAAATGATTTGCTTTAATTCTTTGCTCACTTTCCCATGACTGTCCCAGCAAGTTCACTAAGTTCCACTCCTTATCTTGAGACACGCACCATATCATCAAATTCAGAAAGCTTCAATTGACAAGACCCCAAAATCTCTCAGCTGTTCACTGTCACAAATGCCATCGCAACATTTTGCACTTTGTCCCATGCGCCAGCACGTGAGAGCATGTCACATGCTGTCTTCTGTTGCTGTTTGCCCAAATCTGCACATCTTGACCCAGTCTGTCATTTGCCGGTCTCCTTGGATGGAGTTGTTGTTGTATGACCCAAATCTGAACTTCCCAGTGAATGTTTCTCTGTCAAACAGCCATGGAATCACACCTGAAACCCAACGCTTTGTGGTGGCTAATGAAGAGAGGTCCTAATCTGAAGATATGTCATTTAGTAAAGAAGAAATGGATTTTTTTTTAAAAGGATAATTAAAAATCAGAACTAGCCACCTTCTGACAAAGTTGTAGGGGCTGTAATGGTAGCTAAGCCAGGTTAATTCTCCACAACTTTAAATACTTAGATTGAGAAATCCAATACTTGGATTGCTAACTATGGCACAACAAATCATATGTCTAGTAATGCCTCCTTCTTAGATGATTGTGTACCTTGCCCAAATGATTTAGCTGTTAGAATTGCTTATGGAACTCTCACTAAGGTTTGTGGCATTGGTGTAGTGAGGATTTCTTATGATCTAAGCTTGAAGGATGTTCTTTTTGTTCCAAAACTAACTTGCAACTTACTGTCTGTTAGCAAGCTTGCAAGAGACCAAAAGTGCATGACTAAATTTTACTTTGGTGCTAGTGTTTCCTAGGATTTGGAATTAGGGAAGGATATTGGCAATGTTAGGGAATGTGCTAGCTTATACTACATAAATGAACCTCAGAAGAGAATAAAGCTATGCTCACTTGTATTTTTTCTAATGACAACATCATGTTATGGCATTACAAGTTAGGACACCCAAATTTTCACAATATGAAACGCATCTTCCCATAGTTAATCAATAAAAATCCTTTTGAATTTCGGTGTGACATTTGCCAAATTTCCAAACACGTTAAACATACTTACCCCTCTCATACCTATAAGCCTACTCAATCTTTCACAATCGTGCACACTGACATATGGGGGCCTTCAAGAATAAAAAATACAAGTGGTGCACCTTGGTTTGTGACTTTCATAGATAATTACACTCATTTAATTTGGGTGTTCCACCTAAAAGAAAAATCAAAAGTAGCAACTACTTTTAAAACCTTTCACAATCTTGTTCAAAATCAATTCAAATTTAACATCAAGGTTTTCAGAACCGATAATGCCAAGAATTATTTTAATTCTATCCTTGGGTAGTATGTGAAAAATCCTAGGATTCTACACTAAAGTTCATGTGTTAACACCTCTCAACAAAATGGTGTATCCAAAAGAAAGAAAAAAAAAGGCACCTTCTTAAAATTGCTAGATCCATTATGTTTACATCCAATATTCTCAAAGTTTTTTTCCCTAGAGAAAGGGGTGGGGGGAAGCTGTCCTTATAGCTAAATATTTAATCAATAGAATGCCTTTTAAGCCTTTAAACTTCCTTTCTCCTCATCAAAAGCTTATTGAAACCTATCCAAATACTCAAATTATGTCCAATAGTCCTAAAAAGTTTTTCAAGTGCACATCTTTTGTCTACAATGACTATGGGGAAAAATTTGATCCTAAAGCAATTAAATGCATTTTTTAAGGCTACTCTCCCACTCAAAAAGGTTATAAATGCTATTCACCCAAGATTAAAAAATTTTACATCACCATGAATGTCACATTTTTGAGAATAAGCCATATTACTCCCAATCACCTATTCAGGGGGAAAATTATAATGAAGAATGGCTGTTTATGCATGATAATGCACCTGAAGTTAATGATGTTATCAATAATGCACAACCCAAGATCTCTCCTACTTATCTGCTATCCCATTTTGCTCCTAACCTTCCCCAAATACTACCTCCACCACTTGATCTTAGCCAAGCACCACTTGAACCAAACACTACCACATCCAATGAACCTGCAACCTCTCCTAATGCCATAAAACAGAAGGAACTCATGATATATTCAAGGAGGAAGGAAGAACTTTTGATTGAACAGCAATGTACAACAGAGAAGTGCACAGTACCTAGGCAAAGCCAAATATCTTCCCCTATTTCAAGTACTAATGATGAGTCAAACATACCCATTGCATTGAGGAAAGGGGTAAGGTCATGCACTTAACATCTCATTAGTCATTTTATCTCTTATGATAGGTTGTCTCTTGATTTTCAAGCTTTTGTGACTAATGCCTCTAGTGAAAATTTATTAAAGAACTTTTATGAGATTGCAAAGAAACAAGAATGGAGATCTTCTATTCAAGAGGAAATAAATGCTCTAAAGAAAAATGGAACTTGGGAATTGACTAACCTTCCTCTAGGCAAGACACTCATGGGTTGTAAATGGGTTTTCATAGTCAAATATAACCTAGATGGTAGTATTAAATAAGGCTAGGCTGCTTGTTAAAGGGTTTATATAAACCCACAGTATTGTTTATGAAGAAACTTTTGTCCCATTTGCAAAATTCAACACCATTAGAATATTATTATCACTAGCTACAACTTTAGATTAGCTCCTCCATCAGCTAAATGTAAAAAATACATGCTTAAATGAGAATGAAGTGTACATGGAGATTCCCCTTGGACTTGAGACAGAGTAATTCCACTAAAGTATGTAAGCTTCATAAATCCTTTTATAGGTTGAAACAGTCACCAAGAGCTTGATTTGACAGGTTTAAAATTGTGACTAGAAGCTATAGGTACACAGTGTCAAGCAAACCACCCCTTATTTGTGATTGCATCTAATGGAAAAATTTGTGTTTTGATTGTGTATGTTGATTATAGGTGATCACAGTAAGGACATAAAAGCCTTGAAAGAGTCTCTTGCCACTGAGTTTGAAGTAAAAGACTTGGGAAATTTGAGATATTTCCTTGGGATAGAGGTTGGAAGGTCAAAAAGAGGGATCTCTATATCTCAAAGGAAGTATATACTTGACCAATTGAAGGAAACAAGAATGATGGGTTGCAAAACAGTTGACACGCCCATGGAGACCACTTACAAGCATGGTCTTCAATACTAAAGTACCTCTGTTGACATTGGCAAGTACTAGAGGCTAGGAGGTAAGCTAATCTATCTCTCGTATACTTGACATTAGCTTTCTTGTTAGTGTTATAAGCCAATTTATGAACAAGCCAAATGAGAAGCACATGGAGGCTATTTTCACAATCTTGAAGTATCCAAAGGATGACACCTGAAGAGGGTCTTTTTTTCAAGAAAGAGACACATAAAGATGTTGAATTCTTTTCTGATGTAGATTGAACATAATCTATTATTAATAGAAGGTCAATTACTAGCTATTGTGTGTGGAGCAATCTAGTCACATGGAGGAGCAAAAAATAGCCCGTGGTAGCTAGTAGTGCTGAAGCTGAATTTTGAAAACTAGCTCAAGGCACATGTGAAGGGACTTCGATTCAAAGGGTCCACTATTGCATTGCAAAAAATTCTTTCCACCATCATAGGACTAAACATGTGGAAATATATTGTCAATTTATTAAGGAGTGCTGGAATATTGTACATAGTGTCTAGGTTCATGGTATCTATAGTTGTACTATGCTAGTACCATATTTGCACGACACTTGTTTTTACCTATAAATAAAACATAGTGTAAAGGGTTAGACATACCTTACAATTTATTCATCTATTTTTTTTTCTCTAATTAATCATGGTATTAGAGCATTCTTCATTTTTCTGTCTACATAGGGCATTCTTCATCTGTCTTCATGTCCACATACCCCATAGCAAAATGGAGTAATTGAACGTAAAAATCGTCATCTTATTGAAACTGCTCGTACTCTACTTCTCCATTCCAACGTTGATGCTATTTTTATTGCTTGCTATTTAATTACCATATGCCTTCTTTTGTGTCACAAAATCAAGTCCCTCCCTTTATTTTGTTTCCTTTTGATTCCCTTTTTCACCTTCCCCCTCATTTTTTTAGTTGTACTTGCTTTGTTCATGATTTGGCCCTAGGGAAAGATAAACTTTTAGCTAAATCTATCAAATATATCTTCCTTGGATATTCTTGACTTTAGCAGAGATATCAATGTTATTATTCGGACAGTAACAAATGTTTCATCTCTGCTAATGTGACCTTCTTTGAATCCACTCCCTTCTTTTCCACTACAACAATTAAGCCTCAATCTGTGTTGAAAGTTCTTCCTCTCTCCTACATTAATCCCCCAACAATACCCCCCTTCATCCATTTTAGACTTATCATTGTTGTCCTCGACCATAACTTCCTATAGGCTTTGTTGATGTAGTTGATGACTCATTCTCTTCTCCAGTACCAGCCCTTGATTTGGTCCATCTTTCCTCTAACGATCTTCCAATTGCTCTTTGTAAAAGTACTTCTTCAACCTCTAATCCCCATCCCTTTTACCATTTTTGAGTTACCATTGTTTGTCTACACCCTATTGTGCTTTTGTGTCTTCTTTGGATTCTATTTCCATTCCTAAAATTTTCAATAAGGCACTCTCTCATTCTGAGTAGCGGCAAGCAATGCTTGATGAAATGACTACCTTGCATTCTAATAGAACTCGAGATTTAATTCCTTTACCTCCAGGAAAATCCCTCATTGGCTATCAGTGGGTGTATATTGTTAAGGTTGATCCCAATGGAAAAATTGATTGTCTCAAAGCTTAGTTAGTTGCCAAAAGTTATACTCAAATTTTTGCCTTGATTATAGTGACATTTTTTCCCCTATTGCTAAATTTGCTTATTTCTGATTACTTCTTTCTATGGCTACTATATGCTACTAGCAACTTCATTAACTTGATATTAAAAACGCCTTCCTCCATGGTGAGTTAGAGGAAGAGGTTTATATGGAGGAATCGTCTAGCTTTGTTGCTCAAAGGGAGAATAGCAAGGTTTGCAGGTTACATCGATCACTATATAGATTAAAACAATCTCCTCTAGTTTGGTTTGTCAGGTTCAATTCAGTTATTCAAAAGTTCGGGATGGTTAAAAGTGAAGCAAATCATTCTATATTCTATTGGCATATCCCATCTAATCAGTGCATCTACTTAGTTGTCTATGTCAATGACATCGTCATTACAGGTGATGGTGAACAAGGTATTGATCAACTTAAACAACATCTATTCGAATCTTTTCAAACTAAGGATTTAGGGAAAATTAAAGTACTTTCTGGATATTGAGTTGGCCTAATCTCACACTAGAATTACTATATCACAAATAAAATATGCTTTGGACACATTAAATGAAATAAGCATGTCATATGGCAAACCAGTTGACACTTCTATGGATCCAAATGTCAAACTCCTACCAAGACAGGGAGAGCCTCTTGCAGACCCAAGTAGATACTAGAGATTGGTTGGAAAGCTTAACTATCTTACCATTACTTATCCAAATATCTCCTTTACGGTAAGTGTAATTAGTCAATTCTTACAATCTCCGTGCAATAGTCATTAGGATATTGTGATTTGCATTATTCACTCCATCAAAGGAGCCCCAGGTCAAAGTCTGTTATATGAAGATAAGGGCAATTTTCAAGTTATTGGTTACAGTAATGCAAACAAGGCGAGGTCTCCTGTTGACAAATTCTCCACTTTAGAATATTATGTCTTTATTGGAGGCAATCTAGTCTCTTAGAAGAGCACGAAACAAGATGATATTACAAAGTTTAGTGCAAAGGCCAAGTATCATGCTATGGCTTTAGCGACATGTGAACTTATATGGATCAAGCAACTCCTTCAAGAATTAAGATTTGGAAATACCAAACAAATGGAATTGATTTGTACTAACCAAGCCGCAAAGCAAATCACTTCCAACCCAGTATTTGATGAGAGGACCAAACATATCGAGATCGGTTGTCACTTCATAAGAGAGAAAATTCAATCTAGATATCTTGCTACCAAATTCGTTAAATCAAATGATCAATTAGCAGACATAGTCACTAAATCTCTTAGGGGTCCTCAAATCAACTATATATGTAACAAGCTAGATGCATATGATTTATATGCTCCAACTTGAAAGGGAGTGTTGTAATATTGTACATAGTGTCTATGTTCATTATATCTAAAGTTGTACTACACTAGTACTATGCTTGGACTACACTTGTTTTTACCTATAAATATGATAGTGTAAGGAGTTAGACATACCTTATAATTTATTCATCCATTTTACTCTCTAATTTATCAAGGAGAAAGTTGAATCAAGCATAATAAACTTGTCTTATATTTCTATCAATGCTTAGATAGCCAATATTTTATTAAGCGGAGATTGCACCTATTGTGAAAAAAGATTGTAGAATCGCACCTTAGATGGTTTGGGCATGTGTAGAGAAGACTTATAGAAGCCCTAATATGGAGAGTAAATTAAATGGAGAGTAGTTTAATAATTAGAGATAGAGAGAGATTGAGAAAAACTATAGACAAAATTATGAAGAAAAATTTAAACTTAAATGGTTTGTCTAAAACATGATTTAAAATAAGATTTTACGACGTCTCGATTGATCTATCTAGCCAACTTCACCTTGTAGGAAAAGATTTATTGTTGTTGCTCCTTGATTCTTGGGCTTGAATGGCCAGCTTCTTGCTATTTAATTGTAATGAATAACTTTTAGAGAGTATAGAACTCTGAAATTCTACAATTGGAAAAATTTTCAACCGCTGAAAAATAACACAATCACTTAAGAGAAGGTGGAAAAAGGGAAACATAGCTATTATGGATAAAAAGGGAGGTGTTAGAGCTCTTTAGAAAAGTGGTCAAAGCTCTAGCCGCAAAACCACATGACAATGAAAACTTTATTATTCCCTCAAACCTGGTCTGATAACATGTAGAGAAACAAAGAAGAATACTCATGGGGAGTCACTAACTTCTTACTTCGCTAGGCACCTAGTGTGTCTATTTATAATTGTCAATTAGGTCAAGTACAAGGATTAGTACATATAGTATAAGCCCAAGCCCCCTAATCGCTAACACAGTTTACCCAAGCCATTACACACTCAAACTATTCTAACAAAAATATTCACTGAATCTCAACAATAGCCTCAAAATACTATAAAATATTCAAGATATAAATGAAATAGACATTTAACAATGAAAATATTCATCAACTTAACATTCACATCATTCTTTTCATTAAAATTTGAATGTAAAATACCACAAAATGTTTAAATGGTAATTAAACAAACAAGGGTCTTGAATGAGACACTTTAGACCACATGGGGATAAACTGTAACTTACTATCATAAATAACTGAAGGGCATGATTTTGCAAAAAATTGTGACTTCACACGTCAATGACCACTTCAACTCAAGTTTAAACTATTAAGTGAAATTTTATAAATAGTTTTATTATAATGTCTAACACATTCTCCCAAACAAAAACCCCTCACATTTTATAGTGGACAAAGCACATGCCTGCCATTTTATGATGAATCATAATTATAATATAAAAGTAATGGTATAATAAGGATCAAACTCTTAACCATCATGTCATTGAGGCTCTAATACTACATGTCAAGGACTACTTCAATTCAAAAGCTTAAGTTATTAAGTAAGGCCCATGAATAGTTTTATTATAATATCCAAAATCACCATCAAATAGAGGATCGTAATATCCTACCTCTAACATGCACCTCCATGTGATGTTTTACTTCACAGTAGGACATTATGATCCTCTATCTAACAAGTGATATTAAATATTATATCTATGGGCTTTATTTAACAATTTATGTTTTTGAGTTGAAGTGTTCCTTGACATTGGTGTAAGATTTAACAGTTCCTACACATAGCACCTCTTTATTAGTTTTTTTTTTTTATTTTTTTCGATAAAATCTTATTATGAAGAGAAGAGAAGAGAGTACAAAAAGTTGAAGGATAAAAAAATTCTCAAAGAAATTAAAAAAAATTAAAATAGAACTACATAAGAAAAGTCCCAAATAACAATACTAATTAATTGAGAGCTATAGAACCTTTTTACATATTGGAAATAGTGAAACCCTCTAAAAGACAATGCATAGAGGACCAGAGATGGGCCATTAAGACAATTCTATCCCATAACAAATTTTAAGGTAAAGGAACACCCTTGAAGATGCAAGCATTCCTCTCCAACCAACAAACCACAAAACCCAATAAAAGGCGCATTACCACAAAATTTTGTTTTCCTTCTTGTTACCAAACAACGATGTGTTGGCTAGCAGCAGGTGCATGGAACAATGATCAAAAGTGTTGCTGTGGTGCATGAAGACACATAAATATTCCAAGCATTCTACCACTGGGGATGTGCTATTGCAAAGTTTTTAAGGCCAATTAAAGTGTCTTTGGTCCAAATGAACTAGTTGGAAATTTTTCTAGTCATCGAAAAGATATTTTAGTAACCAAACAATGGTCGAAAAAGGATATCAAAGCTATACCAAAGAAACAAGGGCTGAAACTCTGACCTTGAAAATGAAGATAACTGAAACCTTACCTTAATTTTCCCTCAAACCTAGCTTTAATACGATGTAGAAAAAGAAAAATACTCTAGATGGGATAACATGTTTAACTAGGCACCCTATGCTTCTATGTATAATTATAAATTAGGTTAACTACAAAGGTAGTACAACAGTACAAATCCAACCCACTAGTAATCGACACACTTATTTTAATCTAGCCATCACACACACTACTTAACAAGTGAACAAAGAGTTTCTTGTAGTGAATCAAGTTAAACAATTCACAAAGCTGCTTGTTGACAAAAAATGTCATAAAAAAGGGTGCTAGTTGCTTAAATTCTAAAGTCAATAGTTGAGTTCAATTATTTGAGTTGGTTATTGTTCTGTTTTTCTTTTCAGTTGGGTTTTATTTGTAATAGGAGACATTAGAATTAAGAGGTATCAATAATTAAGAAAATTATTGTAGTTTAAGGAAATAGTAACTTGTAAAGCACCCAAAGTAAAGGATATAACTGTCTTTGTGGTTATAGTATACACAGCATCATTGAGTGTCTCAATAATATATTTTGTTGGTTCTTTCCCTTCTCCTTAACTTTTGCTACCCCCATTTTCTCAACAACTAACAACAGCATTATTCATGGTAGCATTATCCTTATTCAATGAATTAAGTTCCTAGTTAGCATAATGAAGTTCCAATTCACCAAGAGGGTCACCCAAATCCTCCGCTACTTGAACTTCATGTAGTTGCATCTTCTCCCTCATCTTCATGTGCAGAGATGAATGAGTGGGTGCTCTAATATCTCACTGTCAGTCTTCAATATATGAAGTCTAAGGCAGAAGAACAAACTGGGGATGGAAGCTGTAACCATATAGTATCACTAAGGGACAGGGCCAGTTCTATTGTTTTCTTTACAGTACATATGACCCAACAGGATAAATCCAATCAGCCAAAAACGTCAGTGGGATTATTTGGGATCTTATGATCTTATTATCTAGATCTAGATCCTGACAACCATGTTCTTTAGTACAGAAAACAAAATACTGGCAGGTAAAAAGTGCAGTTACTCTAAGTCTCTTAATGTTCAAAATCATTCTGTTGAAGTTCAAAAACTGTGAGGAACATACCTGGCCTTAAATGGAGTCTCTAATTTTCTCCAGACTCTAAGAATATCCAAAATATCACCAATGGTAACTCTAGTCTTAAACCCAATATCATTCACCAGTCTTTCACTTTTCACCTGATTTAATACATAAAACATGATGTTATAAATTTAAGTCCCACTGAAAATTTAAGTCTGAATACTGAGAGGCAGAACATCCTGTGCATATGAACAAATTACGAAACACTAACCTTTGGAACAGCATATGGTGCAGAAGCTCCCAGGATCATCCGGACAGCTTCACAATTGTAAAATAGATCTTTAGGATAGTGAAGCTCATCATCCATGGTTGAAGCCACCCACTGCATATCACATATGTTGCATATAAAAGTAGACTTAAAGGGATAGTTATCCCCACCAGATTTAGAGTAGAAGTAACCTGTGGTTTTATTACTATAATAACCATCCCATAATGTATCAAGAATCCCCAAGAGATGTTTACAATTTTCCTTGCTACCACTTTCAGACAACAAGGTTAGTAATTGTACTAATTCCGGGGATTCCCAATCTTTGGCTAACAATTCAGGGGATATTAGACCCTTATCCAACATCACATGTTTAAAAGCAGCATCAGATACATCACCAACACTCTTATCCACCTGAACTATTTGAGCAAAATCTGTGATGCCAATTTTCTCAAAAAACTCCCTCCAAGTTTCCAATCCACATGAAAGCGACTCATAAAGTGGGTGCTTTAGATAGTTGGTGTCAACCTCATGCCAACTCATATTCACAACATCAGCTAACATTTTTGCGTTAACAGGATTTCCATATTCTTTACAGAAATGAATTGGTACCTCAGCAGGATGTTTAAAACCACAATTTGTCAATAACAAAGATTTGCATCGTAACTCAGAGATTATAAGCTCCCCCTCAATAACACATTCAGAGCAGGTAGATCTCAGGTGCAGCATTACAAAACATATGTATTCAATCATCAACATTTTGTCTTGGTTAGCCCTTTTGATCTCAGACATAGCTGGTAAGATATGCAGCTTAACAATATCATGTGCAGATAACTGTTGAACTCCAATATTCTGAAGCAATCTGGTAATATTGTCCACAACAGTCAAATTCAAGCTTGAAGTATCAGCAGCAGACGACGAAAAAAGGGAAGGAGCTATGGTTCGAAGATTAGCACATATATTAGGGAAAGCTTCAATTTTATGCTCACCATCAAACCCAGTGCTTAAAGTATTTGAGTGCAACCATATAGTGCCTTCATCAACTGAGCTGTATTTACCATCTGAAAGTGGAATAAATGGAAATTTTTGTAGACTTTCTAGAATTTCTTTTGTTTCAAAATTGACTGACATTTTACCAGATGAATCAAATAATGTTACATAGATCGTATTTAGACAAGAAGCCAACCAGCTCATACCCATTGATATCATCCCACTCTTTGTATGACATAAAGATGATATTACCCGAACAAGAATGTTTGCTCCAAACTCCTCAATGCCTAGTGCCTTTGCTAGTGCATCAGATAATTCTACATTTTTATCCAAGTATCTGAGTCCAAGGTGTTCATAAAGTAAGTCATCAGTAAGAAGACTGCGCACCTCCTCAGTCCAACCTCTGAGGACCTTGCATGGAGGGACCCATTCATTCTTGCCACCTTCCACAAGTAAACTGTTTGTCATACGTAGTTTAGAAATTATCAAACGGGGAAGACTGGAGAAAAAGCCATGCACTTCCCCAACTAAAGGAACAAAACTCATGAAAGCAGACAATGCTTTTCCTGGCTCACTCCTGAAACAAGGAAGTTCACAAAACTCTCTCTCTGCTCTGACAAACAAACTAGGATACTCTGACAATAACCACTGATTCCAGGGACTATCTCCGTCAACTTCCTCTCTAGATGAGGGTAGAACAAAATCACCCTGAAGAATAAATTTCAGGCCATAAGTTCTCAAAGGGAGAAATGCAAAAACTGGCTGCTGATCCAAACATGGACTGTAACCATTATCTGATTCTTGCAGAGTAAATGCCATCGAGATTTCAGTTGTTTTCACATTCAAACGAAGGGAATTTGCCTGCAACTTCTGAGATACTACAAACCATGTCATTTTTTGCTTCCCATATGAAACCTTAATGATACCATCCCCTACAATCTCTTTTCTCATAACAATGAGTGTATCATTGAGCAAGTTTCTTAACTTGAGACATTGAAGGCGGTGAAGGAATAGTAACAGTGAAGGATGAAGATCTGAAAACATAGATATAATGCTATTCATGATAGTTCCTTCAGACAGACGGGACCTGAATGGTAGCACAATGCAAGTTTTCCAGGGATTACCATCAGATGAATCAATACCAGTGGATGCCATCCTACTGAACAGATCAATATCGCAAGTAGGTACTACTGTAGGCAAAACGAAGCCAATCTGGCCTTCACTAATGTCAAATTTAACATGAAAACCATTAGAATGAATCTCTGGAGCATCTGTGACCTGAAGTGAAACCAACCAAAGTTAATGAAAATAATTGTCAGCAAGATACAACCAATGAAGGGCTGGAAAGGACATATTCTCTAGCTTGCAATAACAACTATACACAGCCATAATATGTACTCAAGCGGATTAGCACTTTTCACATAAGCACCAAAGTCAGCTACTTAAATATTTGTGACAGGTCATGCTATGCAATGTAGAAATAAGAGAACACTAGGAAAGAGAAAAAAGGGGGGAATTAAAAAGGAAAAAAATAGGAGGGGGCAAATTAGGGGACAAAAACAATAAAACATTCTGAAAACAATTAACCCAACAAAAATGCGAACACAAATCTCCGTAAATCCATTAATACAGGAAAAGACAAGTAAACATGACCATAATCCTATAGAGATTCAAAAGCATAATCCTTAATACAGGGATCAAAATCTCAAAATATATAAATGTCCTTACAATTTAACATCTTAGATGTTGGAATGGGCCAAGCCCATTGTCTTTGTTTTAGAGCTTAGTATTTTATTTCCTGATTTGTATTTTATTATCATTTACTGTTCCTATTTTTTCTCCCTTGTTTTCCTGTTCTGTTCCTTATTCTTCAGTTGACTCAACGGGATTTTGATTAACTAGCCAAAATCCCACTGCTATGTATGTACCTGACACCTACCAATGAATATAAATTTGAGTTTTCCTAGAAATTCACATGGTATCAAAGCCTAACGGCTCATGCGACCTTGGAGAATCTCGTTTGGCACCATGCGGTTAGATACTAGCGGCGAAGGTTCTTCCCTGATCTCGCCAAGGAGTGCTGACCCACAAATAATGGCTGCCAACTAGACAAACATGGCCGACAAGCAGAGTAGCGCAACCTCCAATGGACGAACACCTCCAACATTACTAGTACAGCTTGCTCTCACTTTTGCCATCTCCGACAGCCTCTCCTCTCTAATGGTAACTCATCATTTGATATAAAACAATTACCTTCTCTAGTCTAGAAACGTCCTCATGCTCATTAGGGGCCGAGGGAAGGAGAAATATTTAACTAGAGAGGTTGTTGCACCTGACCCATCTAACCCAAGATATGAAACCTGGCTCTCTAAAAATAATACTGTCATGACTCAGCTTATAGGCTCCATTTCAGTAGAAATCAATAGCAACTATATGCTTGCCACCACTGCCAGAGAAATTTGGGAGTCTGTGAGAAGAACTTATAGGGTAAGAGATATTCATTTGCTGTTTTTTCAATTAAAAGACAACTTTAGGACTTAAAACAGGGAGCGAAGGCTATAACACAGTACTAAACTTCACTCATGCGCCTATGGCAACAGATAGATCTCTATGAGACCCATAACTGGTCTTGCCACAAAGATGAAATCTACTACAAATAACTGATTGAGAAAGAAAGGTTCTATGAGTTTTTATTAGGACTAAATGACAAATTTGAAGAAATCATGGGGAGAATTATGAGTCTGAACCCAATGCTCTCTCTTGAAGAAACTGTGAACACTGTGAAATATGAAAAAAATAGGAAGGAGTTGACACAAAATGTTCCACCCTCACAGTACTCTGAGTCCTCGGCCATGGTGACTAAAGGAGGACAGATGCCAAAGTATTGTGGAAAGAGACCTACAAAGTGGTGTGACTACTGCAACAAAAGGGGTCACACCAAAGCTAATTGCTAGAAGATACATGGAAAGCCTCCCAACAAACCTGAAAACAAGAGTGAGAGCCGAGGTTTGCTAATTGGAGCAGACACAGATGAAGAAGTCTTGATAAAAGAACTTACAATTCTTAAAAGATTACTTGAAAGGCACAATTTACAAAATTCCACAAGTGAGAAAAATCCTCCAACTCTCTCTATAACTTTGGTCCAAGCAGGTATCTACCTCACAACTGTTCTGAGCTCAATAGCGAAACCTGAAGCTATCTTGATAGTTGACTCCAAGGCTACCGATCATGTTATTGGTTTCCAAGAAGTTTTCAGTAGCCTTGAATACTATTATGTATATACATTTATAAAGGTAGCTAATGGAACCTATGCTAAGGTTCTTGGAATTGGGACTGTAATTATATTTGGGACCATTGAGTTAAAAAATGTTTTATATGGCCCTGAAATTAAATGTAGTCTACTCTCTGTTAGAAGAGTTACAAAGCAATTGAGGTGCACTGTTAGCTTCACTAATAATAATTGTGTTTTTTAGGATTTGACTTCGAAAAGGATGATTGGTAATGCTAAGGAAAGGGGAAGACTCTACTACCTAGAGACAGCACAAGTGAGGAATAAGAGTGACAAAGCTGATATTTTCTCTACTGTCTACAATAATGAGATTATGTTGTGGGATTATAGGTTATGCCACCCAAGTCTCTATTACATGAAATGTTTATTTCTTGATTTGAGTAATAAGATTGATTCTACCTCCTTCCATTGTGAATTTTTCCAATTTGCTGAACTCACTAGAACTCATTATCCTACTCATGCTTATAAATCCACGCAACCTTTTGCACTCATTCACAATGATATTTGGGGACCATAAAAAATTTCTAGTTTGTCTAAATCTAGGTGGTTTATAAAATTTATTGACGATTATACCCGAGTAACGTGGGTTGTTCTGATGAAAGAAAAGTCTGAAGCTTTACAAATTTTCAAAAAATTCCATATTTTCATAAAAAATCAATTTGGCTTCACAATTCAATATTTAGAAGTGATAATGGGAGAGAGTTCTTGAGTATCAACTTTCAAAAATATCTTACTGAACATGGGATATACCACCAAACTTGTGTTAATACCCCACAATAGAATGGGATAGCCGAGAGAAAAAACAAACATCTCTTGGAAGTTGCTAGGGCCTTAATGTTAACTAACAATGTACCTCACATTTTTTGGGGTGATGCGGTTCTTACCTCTGCTTATTTGATTAATACATTACCCTCAAAAGCCTTAAAGTTTGAGACACCCATTCAGAAACTTCAACAACTCTCCTAATTCCCATTTGGTGTCAAATATACCCCTAAAAGTCTTTAGCTACACTATTTATATATATGACCATGGTGGGGGAAAGTTGGGTTCTTGTGCTAAAAAATGTATTTTCCTTGCTACTCCTCTACTTCTCGTAAGCATTTTGTAACTATGGATGGCAATTTTTTTGAAAACATCCCTTATTACCCCAAACTACACCATTTAGGGGAAGATAAGGGACAATGCATGGACAATTTGTGAAGATTCAAAACCTGGATCCAAAATATCACTTGATCCTAAACCTGTACAGCCACCACCAGATCCGCATATTGCGCTTCCTGAACTAGTAAGACAATTCTGATCTGCCAATACCTGAAATATCTTGTCCCAAACCAACTACAGGTGGTTTCTCACCTAAGAATTCTAAAAATGACCAAAACAGCTTGGAGAATCAATTTGGAACAAATTATGAGAATAAGGATAAACTATATATCACTGGGACAGAAGTGGATCAACTACAAATGCAAGAGACTAAGGTGTATACCACAAGGAATAAAGGCACCAAACAACCAAGGAGTGATAGTAGAGAAGAACCCATTCCTGAACGAAACCAAGAGTCCAACCAGAAGTCAAATTCTCAGGAGCTTGATTGGGCAATTACTATAAGAAAAGGAAAACAATCATGCACTCAACATCCTATTGGTAATTACATATCTTATGATAAACTTTTTCCCAGTTTAAAGATCTTCGTTGTGAATGTCTCTGAAGAAAGAATACCAGACTCGTTTTAGGAAGCTATTAATGACCCCAAATGATAGCTATACAAGAGGAACTAAAAGCCCCAGAAAAAAACAAAACAAAACAAAACTTGAGAGATAATCTAGCTACTTGAAGGAAAGAAAACTATTAGGTGCAAATGGGTATTTACCATTAAATATAACCCATATGTGACAGTGAGCAAGTATAAGGAAAGACTAGTAGCCAAGGGCTTTACACAGACCCATAGGATAGACTACCAAGAAAAATTTGCTCCGGTAGCTAAACTAAACACTATAAAGGTTTTACTGTCACTGGCTATGAATCTGAACTGTCTAGTTTATCAACTAGATGTGAAGAACTCTTTCTTGAATGATAATCTCGAAGAAGAAGTCTTTATGGAGGTGCCACAGGGGCTGAGAACCCAGGACAACAGCTCAAGGGTGTGCAAACTCCTTAAATCCCTCTATGGATTGAAACAGTCACTTAAGGCATGGTTTGGAAAATTCACTCAAGTAATTAAACGGCTAGGATAGACCCAATGCCAGATAGACCATACTTTATTCATCAGACAAAATGGAGGTAAAAGTTCAATTCCTATTGTCTATGTAGATGATATTGTGGCAACAAGCAATAATGCTACAGAAATTGTAAGGTTAAAAGACAACCTGACAATTGAATTTGAAATCAAAGACTTGGGAAAGTGAGATACTTCCTAGGTATGGAAGTGGCTAGGTTCAACAAAGGAATAGATGTGTCACAAAGGAAATATACACTTGACTTGTTCAAAGAAACAATAATATTGGGAGCCAAATCTGCAGAAACTCCCATGGAGGCCAATTACAAGATGAATCTGAAGCAAGAAGAAGCACCAGTTGATCAAGAGAGATACTAGAGACTAGTAGGCAAATTTATATACCTGTCTCACTCTAGACCTAATATCAGTTTTGCAGTAAGTGTTGCAAGACAATTCATGAGTAATCCTTCAGAGGAACACCTAGAGGGACTTAATAGAATCTTGTTGTACCTTAAAATGACACTTGGGAAAGGATTATTCATTGCCAAGAATGGTTTTAGAGAAGTAGAAGTTTATGCTGATGCAGACTAAGCAGAGTCAGTAATTGACAGAAGGTCCACTACAGGTTATTGTACTTATGTACGAGGTGATCTGGTGACTTAGAGAAGTAAGAAACAGCCAGTGCTAGTTAGAAGTTCCGCAAAAGTTGAATATAGGGCTCTGGCCCTTGGAATTTGTAAGGGCATCTGGATACTAAGATTAATAGAAGAACTTGCACAAAAGATAACTATGCCTATCAAAGTGTGGTGTGACAATATAGCCACTATTGGAATTGCTCAGACTTCCATACACCATGATAGGACAAAACATGTAGAAGTTGACAAACATTTCATCAAAGAAAAGATTGAATCCAAGATAGTAGATCTAGCCTATATCTCAACAAGCCAACAAGTAGCTGATATTCTAACAAAAGCTCTTCCAAGAGTCAAGTTTGAAAAGTTAAGAAGTAAATTGGGATTGATCAATATCTACTCTCCAACTTGAGGGGGAATGTTGGAATGGGCTGAGCGCATTATCTCTGTTTTAGAGCTTAGTCTTTTTTTCCTGATCTGTATTTATTATCATTTACTGTTCCTATTTTTTCTTCCCTGTTTTCCCATTCTGTTCCTTATTTTTCGACTGACTCAATGGGATTTTGATTAACCGACAAAAATCCCACTACTATATATGTAACCGACACCTACCAATGAATATACAATTTGAGTTTTCCCAAAAATCGACATTAGATAATTGCCAATGATGAAACTTTGATTAGGCACACTAACAGTAACAAATCCTTGGCTCTTCGCACATCAAATGTTGTACTTAGAAAGCTATAGAAATGGTACTAACAAAATATGGTCCATGCAGATGATTAATTACTTCAAACCAATTCTCACCTCATTTAAGGTCAATTGTATATCCAGATTGACAATGTCTAAACTGGAGGGCATATGTTTGATCTCTTTCTGAACCATGATCTTTTGCAACATTGGTAACTAACTATTGGTTGCATTATTAATAGCCAGCAAGTAGCAAAAAATGCAAGCAAATCATATGGGCATTCCCAAAATTTGACAACACAACCAATTAGTAACCAAATGATAGACATGAAGCATAATACTGCCTCCCAAAAAATAAAGGAAAAAGGAAAGATCATTTAAAAAAAAAAATTTACAAAGAATTACATAGGTGAAGGAAAAGAAAGTATAGTTTACAAAACATATTCCGCAACTATGAGATATGATGAAGCAACCATACACATTCTGCAGTATCTAAATGTCTTTTCAGATACTTTTTTCCCCAGCATCCATATTTGAATAGATCATACTAATTTAAACACAAATTCAAACATTTCTTTAACATACTCTGAACACAGACTTGAAGCCAATGCCTTTCTGCCCTATGTATCCAGCATTAGACCCTTTCTTCGTTGAATTTCCAACATCACAAAGTGCTCTCATATTTTGAGCAGAGAAACCTCGCTCATTATTCAAAACAATAATACCAGAATCTCGAAGAATAAATGTCAGAGTTGGTTCCACATTCTCTGGATAATTATTATCATCTGCATTTTGAACCTGAACCAATATGAAATAAATGGTTAGATACATGTGCAGAGTATTAACTAACAGATACCAGCAGCATTACCAACACAAATTAAACTAGATTTCCAATGCTCAGAATAAAGCTAAAAGGTGAATAACTTTATTGTAAATTAACCATTCATGAACAATGCAAAGTGCTAGTAAAGACTAGAGATGTATACCAAATTCATCAAGAATAACTGCTGTCACTCACTAGCATATCCAGAATGCAAAACAGTCTAAAATAAGTAAATTCTGAGGAGAAAAGAGATGGGGTGGTTGGGAGGTTTTCTTGGGTTTGGGAAAAGAATTCTTTTGCCGATGTTGTTAGGAGGAATGCCAGCACCAGAAAATTTTCACATGATGGAGGGAGGGCAGCTAGTAATAGAAAAGAACATTATCAATTGGGAGAGGATTTTGGGCATGCAGCTATCACATTCAAAATTTTAAAGAACTCTTAGGGTGTGTTTGGTATGGGGATTCCTCAAGGTTTCCTGGGAAATTATAATCGGGAAAATAAAGTTGCTATGTTTGACATAAGCTTTTAGTTTAGTTTCCTTGAATCTTAATTTCCCTAGTAAATCAGTTATCCACATAACTTGGGTAACCTATTTCCAAATATTACATAGTATTCTATTTCCCATCCTAGTTTCCAGATGCTTACTTTTTCACATTCTCATTTTTAACGTTGTTTCAAGGGGAAGGAGCAGGTCATGTTAAAAGGGGTTGAAAATGTTAACCCAACCATGGGTTACTTGGGGGCAGACCCAAGTGGGTCTAGTGAGGTCACTGGAGCTGTTTTGAGACCGAGTGTAACAGTGCCCATTGGGTGATTTGAAGGGTTGAGCAAAGGGAAACAGCAGGTGTTGGACAAAATTGCTTCTGCCTCAGATTATGAAGGGTGCTGCCTTGTGGAGTCTCTGGTTAGAATGGAATGCTAGGGCGTTCAGTCAGAAACTGCTTCCACCACATCTTTATGATAGCACCATTTTCATGTCCTCTTGTGGGTTTCTGCTCGTTTCGTTAAGGTAGTGTTTGGTTTGAGAGTTTTAGAGGGGAAGGGAGGGGAGGGGGGGTCTCCCCTAGTTTGGTATGAAAAAATTGGAGGGGACCCTTCCCTTATTCTCCTCCCCTCCAAAAGTGGGGGTTTTTGGAGGGGAGAGAAACATTTATGTTTCATTTGACTAAATTGCCCTTAATATACCCATTTTTTCTTTCATTAAAAATATAATACAGATCTTATTTTTTTTAGTGGGGTTCAAGATAATAAAAATTATTTTTTGAATAGAAATTAAGAAAAATTATTTTCTAGAATAGAAAACAAGGAAAAGTCCTTTTTTTTAAATAAAAATATCTTAAAAATAAAAAAATTAATTCTAATATTATAAGGGTATAATTGTCCATTTAATTTTATCTCCTCTCCCCTCCCCTTCCCTCATGAACCAAACAAGATTTCATTAAAATCCCTCCCCTCCCCTTGGTTGAACCAAACAATGTCTAAGGGGGGTCCCTTGTGGATCTTCAAAGAGATTGAAAGGCTCTTTTGGGATAGAGCCTGGTTGTTTTCTTTTGTTTGGAGGATTGTCCTCTGTTTTGTAATTTTCTGTACATTTCTCTCTTTTCATCAATAAATTCTTTTTCCATCTTAAAAAAACAACAGTAAACTATTGATAGAAAGAGTATTGGTTCTAGATGGAGAAGTTGTTGCACTTTTTAGCCTTTATGGCTTTCTATTCTCTGTTTATTTGTCTATTGGATATTTCATCCTCCCCAAGTTGTGCATCTCTTTTCTATCTAACAAAGTTTCTTTATATATGAAACAAATGCCTATTAGTCTCCCAATACCTAAAACAAAAAATATTCTTGATCATATATGAGAAATATTTCCAACTCATTACCACTACTTGACAGCTATAATATATTTCTCCCTTCCCATCAGAACTCAATTGCTTAGGAAATCTCATCACTAAGATGTTCATTAGCTTTCACATGTTCCATGGAGTTTGATACTTCACAACTTCACAGGTAATTACTGCCTCCTTTTGTAATTCTGTTATCATCAATTTAAAAAAAAAAAAAGACGGTTCACAACATCTTATACATTGCAATTACTAAGAATACAAAGCAAGGTGCATGATATTACATCTCATCAATATATTCATTTTGTACTCAAATATAGACCATTTCTAAGCACAAGCAAAGAACTAAATGCAATCTTCTTTTATAGAAGTCAATAATTTGCTAAGATAAAAAGTCAACAGATAAGAAATCCTTGTTAGACAAACATACAAGGAAAATCAAAAAGAAAAACCAAACAAAAACATTAGCTGAAAAGAGCTTTCCAATCCCTCTGCAAATCATAACGCACCTCTAAAATACCATGAGCTGAACCCCAAAGAGATGCAAGAAAACAATGACTCTCCTAAAAATGGTGTTCTGGAAGAAATCTCCAGCTAAAAATTCAACATTCATTTAAAAAAAAATTAAACAAAAAATAGAACAATAACATTACACTCACCAGTTCAAGAATAAAATGTGAATCTTGAGAATACAGTTCTTGTGAAAGACAATGAAGTGCTCTCCCTAAGCGAGCATGTTGCTTCTTCAACATGCTGCTCTCAATATCAGAAAGACTAGGATCTAGACCAAATTCATCCCGCCTGATAGATTCAATGACCAGAGCTGCATCCTTATCCTCACCATGTCTAGATTCATCTAGCACGCTATTACTGACAGGATCATCATGATTGGATTTTCCTGTGTCAGCTGCTTGACTGATTTCACCACAACCTTTGACAAACTCACCTGCTGTAGGTGATATAACCATATTTGTTTCAGGCACAGGAAATTTATCCATGATTTCTTGGTCATGCTTCAGGCCTGTGCTTATCTGAGTCTTAGCAGCATCCAAGCAAGAATCGCCAGCACAAAACAGGTTAGCACTGTTATTTGAAATAAATGCATGGTAATCATCAATCCACTCTGATATACCAAGAGACAGTCCTATTTCATGAAGCCTGAGGCGTTCCTCCTTGTTGCTGCATTCACATAAAATAGCCGAAGCAGCATTGTTGAAAACAGATTGCATCCCAGAAAGCAACACATCTGCTGCAAAACTATGAAATTCAGCAGGTAGATAGCCAAGACAATCAAGGACAAACCTTGACAGGATGG
Source organism: Erythrophleum fordii (assembly GCA_032878935.1). NCBI lineage: Eukaryota > Viridiplantae > Streptophyta > Magnoliopsida > Fabales > Fabaceae > Erythrophleum > Erythrophleum fordii. Next base: position 19,103,396 of record JAVQMF010000054.1, on the reverse strand, counting down.
GCACTGCCTTATTCCTTTTCTGTATATGTTTGCACAACTCACTTCTTGTATTAGTTGTTGAAATCTCAGCAAATATTTTCATATTATTTAAAGCTTCCCCAGGCAGCAGAGAATTCCTATCATCACTGACTTCCATATTTTCCAGAGCATTTCTCAACATGACTTCAAATGAATGACGAGCATGGCATTTTAGAAGTGACACTGGAACATACTTCTCTCCCCCAACTAGAGAGAATAGAGATAGCAAATTCACTGCTGTTTGAAAACAGGATCCTTGAACTGCAGCCTCAAGGAAAGATTCCAAAGTAGCAGAGGGATCTAAACGTATCACCTTTCCATCCCTGGCCACCAAACACAACAACTCCTTGGTATTTACCTCCAACAACCATGATGTAAGAGAGCCAAGGGAAGGTGCAAACATAAGATCCCAATGAGACCACTTGCTCAAGTCAGACAACATCGGTGCCCTAAGTAAGACTTCAATTGCATTTTTAGATGTAACAGTTCCAGAGCTTTTTATTTTCTGGCCTATATCAAACTTATCAGTAGTAATTTCAAACCAACTGTCATCTCTATGGCTTAATGAGTCTCCAAAATGGTACTTTGATATCATTGTTGCAGAAAATAGAACACATTTTGATGTTACACTGGTTTTACACTTTCCTAAAGTATCTACAAAATCTTCAAGAGAACCATTTTCCATAACTTCAAAACCAATTGATGGAAATTGCCTCATAAGCAGCGAGGAAATCATCTGTTTGGTTACGGTTTGATTCTCCCACAAACTGCAAAGAGCTTGTGACACTAGAACAGTCAACTGATTTGATGGCATGCAGGCCTCCAAAGAGGATTTTTCACATGTGCCACCAACCAACAATTTGAGCAGCTCATGAGGTAACTGAGAAACATACTTCTCAAGGAAGGATAAGAAATCCCCATAACCAAGAGAACCAAAGTTCTGTACACAAAACTGCTCAGTCACCCAACTTTCACAGTTGTGAAGCTTCCTCAACAATGTAACTTCATTTTGTACTGATGAGTCACTAAATCTATGTACTTCAGTATCAAGGTCAAAAAAGGCTCCAATTTTTCTGATGATGTCTTCAGTAGAATAACCTGTCAGATTTGGTAAAAACTTTCACAAGGTTAGATAAGAGTGAAAGCAACTTCTCATACAAGTGGAGAGAAAGAGGAAGAACAGTAATATACAAGTCACAACAAATATTGCTCATATCATTTGGCAATTAAAATCACAGAAAAAATTTTCTTAATTACTCATATAAGCACAAGTGTGGAAAATAATTTCAATTGAGAGTTTACGCTGCAAGCAGTGAATATGAAATATAGCCATATTTTTATAATTGGGTAAAAGGAGGACTACAGCCATATAAAATTCTCCAAAAGCTTAAGATGTTATTGGCTATTAGTTCAAGTCCAATTTCTATTAAATTTTAAAATCATAAAAAAAATTAACAAAGTACAAAACCAAAAACAAAACAAAACTTCATCTGGTCTATCAACACCCTATAATCTTTTTTGGCATGTAGAATTTAGTTTCATGTGGTCAACTAGAGAAAACCAGATATAAGACAAAGATGAGGAAAATGGGCAAACAACGCAATCCCAAATTAAGAGAATGCAAAGCCTTGTCTACATATTATCACTTGACAGGCAACTGTCCTTTATCAGGAATATCTTATTTATATGTAAAAGAAAATTTCATTAAGAGAAAGGACAGAAGTACAAAGAGAATCCTCCTAGGCCAGCCAAAAAGATACACAAAATAAGAGACTAAAGTGAAAATCGTTATCCCAAAGGAGCCACAGGTTGTGTTTGGTACGCAGGAAAGAAGAATGAAGCAATGGAAGGGAAAGAAAAAAGTGAGTAGGTAAGAAAGAAAATGACATTTGTGTCCATATTTTGAAAAAAGTAATAAAAAAGAATAGGTACTATTAAGTAATTATAAAAAAGGCATAATAGACATTTCTTACTTTTTTTTTTTGGGGGGGAATAATGCCATTCCCATCAATCAAGATTGAAGGGTACCAAACGCAGCATAAGAGAAAGCCCCCTAAAAAATCATGAACTATAGTCCTTAGTGATGCCAGAAAGGCGCTATCACTAAGGGTGCAAATGAGTAAATCTTATATTAAAGAAACTGGCATTTCACTCTAATCACAGCCACTGCAAACCCACAAACACAGCACATTGCAAATAGATCCTAGACTCTACTTCTATAAAAGCCTATAAATGGAAAAATGAATAAATAAATAAAATAAAGTCCTGAAAAGTTTCAAATAATTTAGAAGTCTCATTCTCACTCAAAGATGAACAGCCGATAGGCAGTTGTCAAAAAACACTTAAGTTATTAAATAAAAACCCATATTCAGTTTTACTAATATGACTAACATACCCCTGCCCCCCAAAAACACAAAAGTTATTAGGGCTAGAAGGGTTTTCTAATGCATACTAGGTAGGTTCTCCCAAACATAAGGGGGTCTACATCAGGCTATGATATTTGTTGGAGATACAGGCTAGTTATTACCAGCCATTAGCCTAGCTGTCCTTGAAATCAGAGTATTAAATTCCATGATTTCAGGGGATCAAGTCAACCTATTATTTCATTTCTTAGTTCCTTAATTAGATAGCACTTTTATAGTTATTTATTTCTCTTTATGCCCTTGTTTCATAGGATTCTAGAGGCTGGTCTGCAGCCATGGTCCCAATATAATGGCCTGTAGCATTTTTGAATAATGTAATGAGAAGAACAAGAGCATAGCAGCCATTTTTCTTCAAGGTATCAGAGCCCTTGGACCTGATCTACCCCAATGTCTTCTATCACCACCAGCAACACAGAAGCTGCTGTATCCTCATCTAAGATGACTTCACAGACCACCCAACACCATAGGGACAGCAACATATTCCTCTCAGCCCATTGTTGATTCTTCGACCATGATATTCAAGTCCCACAAACTGAGTGGGCTCAATTATTTGTAGTGGAGCCAATTGTTTCTAATGTTTATGGCTGTGCAAGGAAAAGAAGATTACCTTCAAGGTGAAATCACCCACCCTGAGAGGAATGATCCAAAATACAAGACATGGTATATGAAGAACAACCTTGTCATGTCCTGTCTCCCTCATTCCATGCTACAAAGATTGGTGAAATTTTTATTTTCTACAACACCACTGATGCTATATGGGAGGCACCCAGAGAAGCCTACCCTGCCCGTGATAGTGCAGTTGAGGCATATGAAATTGAAATCCTTATACATGATCTAAAGCAGGGTGACATGCTGGCCAACCAATACTTTACAGCTCTCACTAAGTACTGACAATAGTTGGATGGTTAGCCAACGCCACTTGGGAGTGCCCTTCAAATGCTACCACCCACAAAAAGTTACTAGAAATGAGGAAGATCTACCAATTCTTGATGGGACTCAATAATCACTTTAACGATGTTTAGGGCCATATCTCGACTAGAACACCTCTTCCTTCACTCAAATAGGTGTTTTCTAAGGTCAGATATGAGGAGGCATGGAAGAAGTTGATGCACAATTTTGCTGCAGCACAACCATCCATTGATGCTTCTGCTCTACCCACTTAAGGTCCAATTACTATTGCCATAAGAGTGGCCACACAAAGGATGCTTGTTGAAAACACCATGGAAAGCCACCCAATTTGAAGCCTTAGTCTAAGGGAGAAGTAAAGAGCTACCATGTACTTGCTAATGCAGCCACTTCGAAGTCCTCTCTTCAGTTGTGAGCAACTAGAGGTCTTACAAAAAATTTGTCCCTCAAAATACAACCTCCAGTGAAAATAATAAGTGAAGAAATTCGAATATCAATGCTCTGATTCCCTTATCATTAAAGTTCGAAATAGAAATACAATGAAGCAGACGACCTTCCAAGAAAGGAAAAAATAGGGAAATAAATGCATAATAAAATAAGGAAAAATTACAATGAAGGACCCAGACCAGCCAAATGTTATTATGAAGGACCTTAAAATTCAATATTACTCTGCAGGACCAAATGAAAACTGATAGACAAAAATGCCCTTCTCTGTTACACAAGCCGTTCAAATCCAAAAGCCCTATTTGCCCTTCAAACACTATTCTCTTCCCTCTCCAACCTCTATCGGCTATCATTCAACAGTTTCTCTTGCAATCGATAACTGAAAATCTTGGACGATTTCTCCTGCAACCAATCAGTAAAAATCCTTGACGGTTTCTCACTGGATGAGCATCCTTCAACAGTTTGAATAACACATGTCAGAGCTAGCCTTCAAGGGGTTCTTCCTCGCTCGCAGATCTGTGAGAAGCAACGATAAGCAAGACCTCTCCTTCTCATTCGACGGGTCATAAGATTCGCAATTTCATTGCTTTTAAAATGTTAATATTTACCCGCTTTTACATCAAAATCAAAATATATCTGGATATTGTTAGCGAAAGAAATTCGGGCAGTGAATGACATGACTCTAGAATGGCAGCTGCAATGATAGCAAGTGTCGTGGCGATATAATGATAGCTGCAATGGCAACAACCCAAAGGAAGCAAACCAGAAAGACGTGATGCATTGATTATTTTCTCTCTTAGATTTTGTACTATTATATTATAGACAAGAATATCTCGCTATAAGGCTTGTAAAAGAATAGTTGTAAATATTTTATTATTATGATTATAATAAAATTTTGAAATTCTTTGAAGTTCTTTTTCTGCTGCCATAATCGCCTATTTTCTTAAGGTCTAGGAAGTCATGTCACTAAATTCGGCATTAACAATTCTAAACTCAGATAGCCGAAACACGGAAGTAAATTCCCTAAAGTCTACTAATAATATCTTTAAAATTTGTAGTAACGGATCTAAACCATACTAGTAACTATGTTCTAGAAGGTCCCTAAAAGTAGGCATAAATTTCCTTAAATCCAGTAGTAACACCTCTAAATTTCGTAGTAATAGTCCTAAAACTATATACCATTGGATTATAAACTTGAAATAGGAAGAAGGATTTACAAGAATGAAAACCAGAGGAGAAGACATTGAGACTGCAAAACCAAAAGGGCATCGAGTCACCCTTATTTGAATTTAATTTTTCTTCCTTTCATTTGGCACATTTGTTTATGGATTTTTACAAGGATGTCAGAGACAACAGCAACAATTGCAAAGCAAAGAGACAAAAGCCAACAGAGGTGCAGTGATTATAAGAACATACTCAAACTCTCTCACTCACTCACAAACCCCAGAAGCATATCTTCAGAGCCACAAGTCTTATTCATATACAAAAAGAAGATGTTGCAACCAATGACTCTTTCAAATATGCCCTTCACTTTAAACACTTGAAGAAATCCATTTTCCTTTTGTCTTTGAAACTTTCTAAGTTATTCTTCTTCATCAGTATATGGTTAAAACATATTTATATAAAAGCTTTTTGTATCAAAAAATGATAAGTGCAACAAGTGCAAGAGATAGGTCTCCTTTCACAACAATTCAGTGGTAAGAATTTGAACAAGCTCTTATCTTTAAATACTTAGTCTCAAGGATCCCATCTCACCTGATCTCATTTACTCTATCCAAAGAAGCCGAGACTCTTCAATGTCCTCTTCTTCAAAGCTCTTCCCCTTCCATCCTAGTAAGAATGAGTTGTTTCAATTTTTCCTTTCTTTTTTTTTTAATTTTATATGGCTGCAATTGGATGGGGATGCCTTTAAATGGGATATGGTAGAAAAATAAACCCAGAGCCAAGACAGTGCAGAAGAACAAATGGCAAGAAATGGAAATGCTCAAAGGAAGCATATCCAAGCTCATGGCACTGTGAGAGACACATGCACAGAGTGAGAACCCATTCAAGAAAGCTGTGGAAATTTCTTTGACAACAACAATAACAACACCAGCATTTTAACAAACACATTACAACCAATGTCATCATCATATAATAACAGAAGCCATATCATGTGTAAAACAAAAGGGAAACTTCTTGCTCTGTTCTTCTTTCTATTGGTTACTTAGTGAGTTGAGTTTATTATTTCCAATAGGCATATTCATGGAATGAGGGGTGTGGAAGCATAACAGTTGCAGCATTCTCTTTTTTTTATCCTTACATAACAGCTGTAGTAGCTTCTCTTTGTATTCAAGTGAAGGGAGTCATTCTTATCATGCGTGATAGGAAATCTATTTTGAATCTTCTTTAATCCCTTTGAGAATACTTGCAAGGGGTCAAAAGTCAATTTTGAATCAATAATGTCCCATTTTTCATTTTTATTTCTTTCATTCCTTGTACTTATGTGGTGATTGGTTCTTGGAAATGATATTAGTCATCTTTGTTATCTAAATTTGTTAATTTTATCCTTAATAATAATAATCAATTGCCTAGTTTGCTAAGTTTCTGACAATGCAATGTTTGTGTCAATTGGAATTTTCAGTCAAGTGCAGAGAATAAGTATCTCTATTAGCTTTTCATTCTGCATCTATCCCCCTCCCAAGCAAATTGCAATCTTGTAATCTTGGGATAAAGTCAAATTTAACATAAAAAGACTTGATTGATAGTGAAAAATCTAAGATTGTAAATGAAGTGGTAAGAGAACAGAAATGGTAGATGCATAATAAGAGAAGAGAAATGGAAAATCTCCCTAAAAGGAATGGTAAATTTCCTTAAATCCATTAATAACACCCCTAAACTTTGTAGTAATGGCCCTAAAATTATGTTCACTGCAAGGAGCCTAAACAGAGTAGTAAATTTCTTAAACTCCCGTAGTAATATCTCTAAGCTTTGTAGTAACAAGTACAGCTTTGTAGTAACCGACCTGAATCTCATCAGTGCTTTACTGACACAATTCATTCATCCTTAACGCCATACTTCAACCTAAGTGCTGATTTTGACTTTAAATCATGCAAAGGCATGCACCTATTTGGTACATCACTAGATACAGTCTCACTTTGTGGTCTGCCATATGGGACAGAAGTAGTTAGGGACTTCAAAGCTCCATACCCGTACAAGGTAAGGGAAAGTGAAAATGATCAACGTATGATAAGCAACAGCAAATACTATATACAACGTAGATCTGGGTCCTTGTAACTCCAGCCCAAATACTGTATACAATATAGACTATAAGAATTATAAGACTTTGCCATTAACCACGAAGATTTGAGAGACATAGCATATCATAGATTGCTACTTACTAAATCCTACAAAAAACCCTTCAATATTAGCATATCAATAAGTCTCTCTAGCTCGTTCCATTCTGCTCATGCCATGACTATGCATAGCTGCAAAACTCGCGGGATGACAAGAGGACCAAATGAAAGGTGGAGGAAATGAGGGGAGGAAGGATGAAGAAATGAAGGGAAGAAGGATGACAAACTGAATGGAAGAAAGCTGAAGAACTAAGGGGAGGAAGATCATGGAGGAAGCCAGAACTGGTGAGGAACAAAAATGGCAGAAGAAAAAAAACTGAAAACAGGAGTAAATTGCACTAGATTCATAAGGCTTGTTAACAGAGCAAAGGCATTTTTGTCTATCAGTTTTTATTTGGTCCTGCAGAATAATATTGATTTTCAAGGTCCCTCGTAATAATATTTGGTTGATTTGAGTCCTTCGTTCTAATTTTCCCATAAAATAATTAGTGGACAAATTCACATCCTCCAAGAAAGAAAAAAAACATAGACATAAACACCTAATTAAGGTCTAATCACAATCAGTTAAAAGAGGAAAAAAACTTGTTGACCCAACAAGCAAAATGAGAAAGAAAAGCATTAAAGCTTGAAAATAATCACATGTTAAATGTGATTTTTAGCAAATAATCGCAAATTAAATATGATTTCCAACACACTCTCTCACGCTAGAAACAACTAGAAGCTAACATTGCCATCCTTCTTTCTTAGCATTTGGAGGTTGTTTGAAAATTGTCTTCCTTGTCATAGAAATAAAAACCTAATTAAAGTTTAATTTTCCTCTTGTCTTCTTTATTACTCCTAGCTATAGAGTCTCCATGATTTTTCCCCCCTTCCTCACCCCACTTTGTAGTGAGTGTCAATTTAGTGCATCCTCACCTCACTTTTTGTGAGATAGAAATCTTGGTTTTCACATATCAACCATCAATTTATGATTTTCTCATGCTACCTTATAGTACTATAAAGGAATTCAGAGATCAATGCCCTTATTCTCTTATGATTAAAGTCTAAAATAGAGATAAATTTATAAAGAAGGGCAGACAGCCCTCCAGAAAAGTAAAGACAAGGAAATAAATGCATAATAAAAGGCCTAATTAACAAGCAGATTTGCAACCTCCAAGAAAGGGATAAAAACATAAAAATAAATACCTGATTAAGGTCTAATTATAATTACTCAAAAAAGGAAATAAAATATTAACTGTCAAAGATCAAAGTCTTTAATCTTGTTTATGGATAGATGAAAAGGATGCCTCTTATAAGGATGTAGTAGTAACAGATTTTATCCTCTTGGATCCCAAGAGATCAGCTTACAAAAATTAAATGAAAGACTTACCCTAATAGTAGCTAACAAAAGCAAAAAGTAAGGAAAAAAATAAAAAATAAATAAGATACAAGATAAAGATTCTAATTGATGAAAAACATGTAAGATAAAAATTAATTAATATCATTAGCAGATAATGGCTAAGAAACAGCCCTCTAATCTCGTGATCTCTAACACTCCCTCTCAAGTTGGAAAGTAAATTTTAACAGTTCCTAGCATAGAGCTTGAGTCTTCAAACTTCACTCTAGCTACAACTTTGGTCAATAGATCAACCACTTGAGAATTTGTATGTGTGTAGGATAGCTCTATCATGCCCAACACATAATCTTTTCTTCAATAAAATGGCAATCAATTTTCACGCGTTTGGTTCTATCATGATGTATGAGATTTTTTGCTATTCCAATGGTTGCCATATTGCCACATAGAACTTTCATTGGTGCCTTACTATCCACTTTCAATTCTCTTGAATAATCTGTTTAGTCATATGCCTTCACAAATTTCTAGAGCAAGTGCTGAAAATTTCTACTTAAGCATTGTTTCTACCTACAACTGGCTGTTTTTTACTTTCCCAGGTAACCAAATTGCCCTAAACAAATGTGCAATAGCAAGTTGTTGACTTCCAATCTATAACAAATCCTGCCCAATCACAATTTAAGTAAATCTCTACCCCTTGATGTGTCCCCTTTTCGACATAAAGGCCCTTACCTAGGGTTAACTTCAGATATCCCAGTATTCTATAGATTGCCACAAGTGCTCTTTATTCGATTTATTCATAAATTGACTCACAACACATATAGGAAAGCAAATATTAGATCTTGTACAAGAAAGGTAGATTAGTTTACCTCCTAGTCTCTAGTAGATTCTTGTATCAATTGGTGCACAATCTTCTTTAAGGCCTAAGTTGTAATTGGCTTCCATAGGCGTTTCAACAAGTTTGCAACCCAACATTCTTTTTTCTTCAAGTAAATCCAACATGTATTTTCTTTGAGACACAACTTTTCCCTCCCTTCACCTTGCTACTTCCATCCCTAGGAAGTATCTTAGATTTCCAAGGTCTTTAACTCAAATTCAAATGCAAGATCCTCCTTCAATTTCTTCGTTTCATCCAAGTAATCACCTGTATTGATTATATCATCAACGTTAACAATCAAAATAGCAATTTTTCCATTAAAGGCAAGTTTTATTCTTCTCTGATGCATTCCTCTCTTCATATATAGCAGCCTTCCATTAAAGAACTTTCATAGCATCATAGACAATTTTTTATACCTTTTTGGCAAAAACACTTGCCACAAAAGATTTCATAGTGGGCATAATCTATCATAGAAGACATAATTGCGTATGGAATGTTTTGTACACAATCTTACCCCTTTTCTTAGGGCAATAGGCCAGCTCAAGTCTACTAGGTTACGATCTAAAGTTAAGGTTGATGATTAGCCTTACTCAAAGGGTGCACACTGATTTTCACCCCATGAATTGATACTTTGTCTATTGTTCCTCCTCCCTCTCACATGATTCTTCTCCCTGTAAAGCCACAAGATATGTCTCATATGTCTCAGTTGTACCAAGAAATCAAGAAGCAGCAAAACTCTTACTCCAAAAGATTCCAAAGTGGGTCATATCCAGTGAAACCAGCAAATTCCTTAACCAAAAGGCCCAAACTCATTCGTATTTGGCCTCATCAAACTAAAGACGATTTTATTAACCAACTCAAAATAACCATTCTTTTCTTAAAAGGAGAAAAGTCAGAAGAAAAACCCTCCAACTCAGGATCTACTCCAACAACTTTTGAAGCTATTGAAGAAGATTCTTGCTTGCACATGAATGAGGAAAACTACTTTGGCATCAACCTCGATGAAGGCTATTAAGCCTAACAGATGACATCATCCAACAAAAATGTAGCTCATGCCCAACCAAAGGATAGGAATCTTTTTGTACCTCCCCTTTCCAGACTTCTAAAAAAAAAATTTCAATCTGATTTCCTATAAATCTACTATAGAAATAGTGAACATCCTTGTCTATAAAAGGCTATCTCCTGTCTTTAGGAAGGCAAAACTGAAAAGGAAGTTTAGAGAAAGAGTTCAAAGAAAGAGAGTCAAAAGAGTTATCTTTTCTCATTTTTGTTTTTGAAATTCTCATTGTAATCTTTTTTTAGTTAATAAATTTTATTAACCTTCTATTTTTGCATCCATATCTCCTCTTCCTTCTCTAGCCAGTTCTATGCAAACTACCGCCACTTGGCTTTATTTTTATTTTGATCTTTTGCATCCATATCTTCTCCTCCCTCTCTAGCCAATCCCATGCAAACTACCACCACTCTAGCTTTCTTTTTATTTTGATCTTTTGCATCCATATCTCCTCTTCCTCTCCAACCAATCTTGTGCGAACTACTAACGCTCTAGCTTTCTTTTTGTTTTGATTTACATATTTATGTATATTTCACATTTTTCTATTTCACATTTTTATTAAATATTAAGAAAGTCCATCTTCCCTCTACTTCCTAACCCTTTACTACTCCCTTTAACAATTCACCAACCTTCAGGGTTTCTCTCACAAATTTGGTATTAGAGCCTGAAAGGGAAGTAAAGATGTATTGATTGAATTTATGTCAAGATTTATTTGCTTAAGTCATATGTTAATGTTTTACTGTTATTATAATGCTTGGTTTGATAGTACACATCACTCTTAAATGAATGAATGTTTAATATTTCACAAGAATAATCATGAAATTGTGAGGTTATGGCAATAATTCCCTATGGATATGGTGATAAGTCCAAAATTCGGTAGAAATCACAAAGATTAAATATTTGAGTAAAGTATTTAACATTTTTAAAGACAGTGGCTAAAACTAAGAATTAATTATTGCTTCAAAAGTTTTAACATATGATTTAATTGATAAATCTTAACTAATTTTCATTCCTTATATAATTATGAAACCTAATGGTAATGATATCAATTAGAGAAAAAATTTCCTTTAATGTTTAGATCATTTTCTCTTTCTAGGTGCTCTAATATCCCAAGCTCTTCCTCATTAACCAAAGGAGGATTATCTTCTTCATCAACCAATATCTTCAAAGAAGAAATCCATTTTAAAAATATTAACCAAGAAATTGATGACTGGAAAATTCCAAAAGTCGCTAGAGATGCCCTTTATAAACCAGAAGGATCATTCTTTCACAAATCTGATTATGTTATTAGATCTATGGAAAATGTCATTTCTATAAACCCACCAATAGAAGAATTTTATGTAACACCTTTAAAAAATTTAGATCTCTATTAGCTTAAGAATTTAGGGTATAATTAAGGTAAAATTATAAAAATAAATAAAAATAAACTATTTTAGGATGAAAAGGAGTGATAGGATAAGTTGTGATAAGTTTAGTAGTTTTAAATTTCCTTAAGATATAGATGGCAGAGTCTTAAGGGCTATATTAAATCATTTTGATCTTGTAGGGAAGCCAATATCTAATTTTACCCAAGGTGTATTAAAATAATCCAAAACAACTTATTTTTTTCCTCTACTTTCTCCTCCCTTAACATGTTGAAGCTCTCAACCGTGGGTCTCTCTTTTTCTCCCATCTCTTTCATTCTTCCTCCTCTCAAACCTTTCCATTTTCTTTCGTTCTTTCTCTCCTCCCTTCCCTTTCGTCCATCTTCCCTCTAGCTGCTCTATTCGCCGCGAAGCCAACCCCTCAACTAGTTGTAGGGTATGCCCTGTTCTCTGTTCCAATAGCAACGTGCAAGTGGATATAAGGTGGGTTTTTAAGCTTCAATCGAGTTGCTTCATTTTGTTTCATTCCTCCCTTGATTTTTAGGCAAGAACCATCTCCTTTCCTCATTTTTTGTACTGCTAAAGTTCAAATTGTGCTTCAAGGGAATTAATCTATGAAACTTGCTCCATTCCATTTCTGTTTGGAGGAGAGATGTTGGGATTTTTGGGACACGCAAAGCGAAAATCTTTAAAAAAATGAATTCGAATCCCTCCCATAAATTCGTCAATGTCGTTTAAATAAAGTAAAGCTAGAGACTTTTACTTTTGTCACAAGATTCTTTAGGTTCTCTTTCTACCATCGAATCTCAAGAACTGACACTTCAGACCAATTCCTTCTACCACAATCCACACGAACGGTCACTGCAACTCGAACGACGTGCTAATGCCACTGAACACGAATGTCCCCACATTCAAAAAGAGAAGACATTCTTCTCTTTCTGTCTCTATGTGTCCGTACGCTTTCTCTCTCTAGGGTGGAAAGCGACTCTCCAAAAAAAAAAAATCATCCTAGAAAACCTTAACCTCTTTATCTATAGAGATGTGTTATATTAAGGTTTTAGGATAGATTTGATTAATTTAAATACATTATTTAAATTAATTCAAATCATAATTAAATATATTAGTTTAAATTTAAATCTATGCTATAGAGTAAATTTAAACTAATTATTTAATCTAAATCTAAAACCAAATTTAAATTCAAATTATCACATAGATTAAACTCAAATTATCACATTAGTTTAAATTTAAATCTATCATATAGAATTAAATTTAAAACTAATTTATTTAAATTAATTAAATGATATATATATACACATATTTCAAATTTTATAAAATATATATATCAAATATATTTATAAAATTTCTCCACCCTAAATTGAACGTTACATTCATTAAATTTAAACACATTTTTAGGTTCAATGAATCTAGACATTTTAGCTCGAATTAGTCCGTTCTTGTGTGCAACTCTATAAGCCCATATGACTTGGCAGTGGGCCAATAACATTATTCTACCCACAAGTCACAAATAACCTCTAGCAAGACATTATGACTAGCCAAATCATATGAGGATCAATGATCCAAAGCAATCTATCATATAACCCTGTCACAACCCTTTCGTCACACGATATCTAGATCAAATATGAGGCATAAAAATGTCATCCTCATTTTACTCGATCGTCACTTTCTCGATCTTCGAGCAGACTGACAGAATAAATGAAAAACTTTTCCATCTAAGCATGGCCATGCATTTCTCAGTTTCACTCATCGAGTGGCCTAGAGATTTCTGTCCACAAATGAGAGGGACAAATTCCATCTTGACTACTCATCTTCCTCTACATGGATTATGCCCAATCACAGCCTTTATGATCACCTGGTTAAATGTAACTTTTGACTATATCAAAGCACAGTGTTCCTCGTGTAGGAATTTATAGTGATCTCAAGTCTGAGGGTTCAGTGACACGGCTATATATGAGATATGCTAATGACTTGATCCATGTAGTTATCTCATGACGAATTGATCCAGTACCCTGTTTCCTAACAAGCACCTATGATTTTGATTCGTATCTTCATACATGATTAACACATAATCATCAATCAAAATCATACTAGCCTTAATTCATCATTGTTCCTACAAAGATGATCGACTAGGAATATTTAAAATAATTAATATGATTTATCCAAGGATATTATTATTATTATTATAGTAAATATACAAACAATATAATAAATGTAATAAAAGAAAAGCTCCTTTTTCTTAATAATATACAATATTCATAATACAATAATTGGCTTAGGGTACAATCTCCAACCCAAGTCTAGCTAGGGTTTGGTCTGAAATTAGAGAAATTTTAAGCCTTTGTATGTTAGTATTAACTCTAATTTTCCATGTTCTTAACTTCTTCAAGTTGTATGGAAGTGTTCTAATTTCTTTTGTCGCTATACAGGGAAAAGTTTATGTTGAAGATCTTCTTCTTGATAAGGCGAATTGGTGTGTTAAATAGAGTTAGAAATTCCCATAGCCTAAAATTCCAAGAGAAAATTCTATATTACAACTTAGCTTATTCTAATTCAAGGTCTGTGTTGGCTTAGGGTCTAGGTTAAGGGATGACAAATTGCTTAAATAAATTTTAGGAAGTGGAGTTTTAATTGTATAACTCTTTGAATAGTAGGGAAATTTAAGGACTAAGAAAGGAGATTTATTTGACGTTGTAACTTGAAGGTTAAATGGTATCATTAAAGAGGTAGGAAACCTTATGCTAATTAGGACCTAAACGTTAGGTCTAAGTGAAAATATCTTATGATAAAATATAGAAGTGAGTTATACTTTTAAGAGAGATAATAATAAATAAGAGTAACTTGACCATATACGATTTAATGTGTTACTAGTGATGTAAATTGTTTATGGGTATTATAAGAAGTTCCAGAGACAATTCCCTATCAAGTTCCTAGTCAGTTCAAAGCCCAAAGAATTATGGCGTCACCTTATGCAGTAAGTAGATAATATTTGCTATAAGTATTTATACTACTTATTATTTCGTTATGTTGTGTCTGAAAAAAGAAATATTACTTGTTCTTCTTAGAATATCTTAGTAGTTGTTTAGTTAGTTAAAAAAACACTTGGTAGTTACTTATTTGATTATCTAATCCATCTTTTGTTAGTGTATGATAGTGTTAAAACCAGAATTGTTAAGCAAAAGCTACCCCTCTGCATACTTACTTTTGCAAGCAATCTACTCTACACCCGTTTGATTTGGTTCTACTTAGACGCGTCGATAGCATTTCCATGGATGACTTTCTAAAGGTTGGTATATGTGCATTATTGAATTTATATGTTATAAACGAGGAAAATAAATTTAATGGATACTATGTTATTGCTTATGTTTTCAATATAAATTTCAATCCTGAAAGAAGACTATTGTTCATGATCTATGTTTCTGTCATAGTTAGCATTCTGAGACTCAAACTCATTCCTTTTAATTTTTTTTTTTCATTATAGATAGTAGCGTGGGTCTACCTACTCTGTGTTGTTGAACCCTGCATGGTTTTTCTAAAGCCTTCTTTTGTGAAATTACTCTTGAAATTGTAATCAAGTATATTGCTTCTTCTCAGTTGTAGCTTCACTGATGCCCGAGCTAGGTTCCCTACCCCCATTTGTTATTGTTTAGTGTTTCAAGTTGAAAGAGGAGCTCTCTTGATAATTTTGTTTGGTGATTTGACTGTTTGTAAAAATTTCAGGCAGTCCTATGCTTAAGAAAGACTCTGGTAAAATTTTTACAAAAAGTTAAATTAACTAATATGTAGTCAATCCTCTTGTGACATCATGCAAACTTTTTAGTAAAAGAAAACACCATAAATTTTCTAAAATTTGTATTTCCTTATAATCGCACCTTTTATGTTTACGATTCTTGTTGATAGAAGGCTTATGGGTGCGAGTTTCAACTCAGAGACCATACCGATTATGCCCTATTCAACGGTGTAACATTTTGTCTTCTATCTAAAGACTCCATTAAACAACATAAAAAGAATTATAAATCTCTAAGCATAAAATGCGTACAAGTTGCAGCTAAACCTTTAATAAGAGAAGAACTTAATGTTTCCTTTGTCTTAGAGATACCAAACATAACTAATTTACTGATTCTCTATTAGGAACAATAGAATTTGGGTTACACGCCGGACCTATCTATTTCAACTGTAACCCAAAGAAAACTGTATGCTTAACTGATGAAAACATTTTAGATACCTTAAAGTTAAATATTAAATTACATGAATTTGATATGAAACCAAGATCAATTCTAGTTGCCTTACTATATAATATCCAATATAAGGTAATGAACTCTTCTAGCTCTAGAGTACTTATACCAAAAGAAACTAGTCAAACCACAGTATTCCTAACAAATACTACTAAAGCCAACGTAATAATTCCCAACACCATTCTTTAGGAAGATGTAACTCTACTCGAAGAATGGATTATAGAAATAGTCACTCCCACTCTTCCTAGACCAACTCCTGAGTTTAGTAAGATTAGGCAAACTCAAATAGGAATTGTAGGACTATCCTTTGATAGAAGGAGAACTTCTTTCAATCATCCATCAAGGTCTATACAATCTAATGAAGATTTCAAGTCTATAGCCTCTTAAATGCCTAAACAATCCTGCTTATCATCCGTACCTCAAATGGCACCTTAGGTCGTTCACCTTCTTGGAATAGATACCTCATCCAATTTACTTAGACCCACATACCAAAGAGAGGATGAAGATCAAAGATCTATCCAATCTCCAGCCAATTCATCTCTGGGTGAACCCTTTGAAACCAATACATTAAATATTATTGAAAATGAATTTGAAATTGATAAAAACTATTTACAAAAAGATTTTTGTTCCAAAGAAAATAGCCTACCTAGAGAATGGTTCCTCAAGACATTCAAGGGATCCAAGAGAAAACAGATCCAACAAAAATTTTACTCCTTTTTTGAAAAAAATTCAAACAAATATTCCTTTCTTTGAATGGTTTGAAACTTATACATTAGACTATACAACAACAACAACAAAGCTTTTTCCCACTAAGTGGGGTCGGCTACATAGATCAATCGACGCCATAAACACCTATCATAGATCATATTTTCAGACAAACCATTTAAATCTAAATCTCTCTTAATAATTTCTCCTATAGTTTTTCTTGATCTTCCTCTACCTCTAATTATTGGACTATTGTCCATCTCATCTACTCTCCTAACTGGGGCTTCTGTAGATCTCCTCCCCACATGACCAAACCATCTAAGTCTCGATTCTACAATCTTTTCCACAATAGGTGCGACTTCCACCTTCTCTCTAATACATTCATTTCTAATCCTATCTTGTTTAGTGTGTCCACTCATCCAATGCAACATTCTCATCTCTGCAACATTGAATTTATTTTCTTGTTGACTTTTTATTGCCCAACACTCAGATCCATACAACATTGCAAGTCTTATAGCTATGCGGTAGAATTTACCCTTAAGTTTGAGTGGTACTCTTCTATCACAAATAACACCCGAAGCACTCCTTGATTTCATCCACCCCGCTTGAATCCTATGTTTTACATCTTCTATTTTCCCATTATGTTGTATGATAGATCCAAGATATTTAAACCGTGTGACTTGTAATAGGATATGTTCTCCAATTTTTACTTCTGCGTTAGAAGTGGTGCGCCTCTTACTAAACTTACACTGCATATACTCCATTTTACTTTTACTTAAATGAAATCCATGAGCTTCCAAAGTTAATCTCCACCTCTCCAACTTCTCATTCATTTCCTCTCTCGATTCTCCAACTAGAACAATATCATCTGCAAAAAAAATGCACTATGACACCAACTCTTAGATATGTTCAGTAAACACATCCAAGACTAAAATAAAAAGATAAAGGCTCAGAGCTAACCCTTGATGTAGACCAATAGTTATCGAAAAATCTTCCGTAAGTTCACTTTTTTGTTACTACGCTAGTTGTAACCTTATCATACATGTTTTGGATTGCTCGAATATAAGCTATACGAACTCCTTTTTTCTCTAAAACCTTCCATAGAACCTCTCTTAGCACTCTATCATATGCTTTTTTCTAAATCGATAAATACCATGTGTAAATCTCTTTGATTCTCCCGATATCTCTCCATTAGTTGACCTTCCTGGCATAAAAGTAAATTGATTCTCCGTAACTTGACTCTCTTTCCTTAACCTTCGCTCAATTACTCTTTGCCATAATTTCATAGTGTGGCTCATGAGTTTAATTCCTGTATAATTTGCACAATTTTGAATGTCCCCTTTACTCTTATAAATAGGGATTAAAGTACTTTTCCTCCACTCGTCTGGCATTCTCTTAGATCTCATAATTTCATTAAATAATTTTGTGAGTCAACTTATACCTTTCACTCCTAAACCCTTTTATACTTTAATGGGTATATTATCCATTCCAACTGCTTTGCCATTCTCCATTCGCTTTATTGCTTCTTTTATCTCTCCCTCACAAATCTTATGATAAAAAGTATAATTTTGATCCTTTTCTCTAGTGTCTAGCCTATCCAATTGCAATAAAATCTCGTGCCCTTCCTTAAAAAACCTATGAAAATAACTCTTCCACCGTTCTCTAATATCTTGTTCCGTGACCAACACTTTCCCTTCTTCATCCTTGATGCATTTCACTTGGTCCACGTCTCTTGTCTTTCTTTCACTACTTTTAGTTAACTTGTAAATACTTCTTTCTCCAACTTTAATACCCAAATATTGGTATAACCCATCAAATGTCCTCACTCTCGCTTCGCTCACTGCATTTTAGTGTCTTTCTTAGCTACCTTATATTTTTCCCAATTTTCATTATTCTTACATAATGACCACACTTTATAACACTCTCTTTTAACTTTAACCTTATTTTACACGCTTGCATCCCACCACCAAGATTCTTTATCCCTAGGTGCAAAACCTTTTGATTCACCAAATATTTCCTTTGCCACCTTCCTAATCTCTTTAGCCATTCCATTCCATATATCGTTAGCACTTCCTTGTATTTCTCAAAGTCCTTCCTCCACAATCCGTCTCTACAAATTCTTTTCTTTATTCCCTTTTAGTTGCCACCACTTAGTCCTTAACACGCTATCTTCTCCTTTGCTGAGTAGATAAACTCTCTCTAGGTATAACTTTGCAATCCATGCAAAGTTTTCTATCCAATTTCTTTATAAGAAAGAAATCAATTTGAGAACATACCCTTCCACTTTTGTACATGATAAGATGTTCCTCACGCTTTTTAAAACAAGTTAGCTAATATAAGATCAAACGCTAATGGAAAATTTAGCATAGTTTTACCCTCTGTATTTACTTCCCATATGCCATGTCCTCCATGAACACCCTCGTAACCTGAAGATACCCTTTCCACATGACCATTTAGATCCCCTCCTAAAAAAATCTTTTCTCCTAATGGTATTTCCTGAACTAAACATTCTAAATCCTCCCAGAACTTTACCTTATGATATTCTTATAACCCTACTTATGGTGCATAAGCACTAATAATATTAAAAAAAAAATTTTCTACTACAAACTTTAATGCAATAATTCTATCTCCTAACCTTTTGACATCTACTACAGCATTTTTCCAAAACTTATCTACAATTATACCTACGTCATTTCTAAATTTAACCTTACCAGTATACCAAAATTTAAAACCTTAAGTGTCTAATTTTTTCGTTTTTTCTCCTACCTATTTAGCTTCTTGTAAACACATAAAATTAATTCTCCTCCGAATCATAGTATCTACTATTTCCATAGACTTACCCGTAAGTGTACCTATATTCCAAGTTCTAAAACGAAGCCTACTCTCATGAACTAGTTTCTTTAGCCACATTCGTTCACGAAAATTTGAGAACCCTTGCTTATTTTTCACTACACCCAGGCGTCGATGCAGCAGCTCTTGCTCACTTGTCACTGTGCTCAAACTATACAACGCGTTACTTCCAGGTAACGACCTAACCTTACGTCTAATATATCGATTGTCCATGTCATAAAGATTTGACATAGTTTTACGTTAGCTATCAATAACACAACCCTCCTCTTTTTTCCAGGCTTGGGACTGGCTATGAAAAATAATTTACATCAAAGTTCGTCATAGGTAAAGTTCTTATACATTAGACTATCAATTGGAAATATCATTTTGTTAATACCATTAACGTAACCAAGAAAACTTGGCATTCTGCCAAAGGGAAAGCTATAAATTCAGAACTTCCTCCATCAAGATCCATTCAAATCCCAAACCTTAGTGATAACATACAGAGCCCCATTTTAGCCTCACCACCACCACCAACAAGAATCATTTTCTCATTAGGTGGGATCGTTTACTTAGATCAAACAACGCCTTAAAATTCTATCATAAATTATATTTTTAAACAAACCATTAAGTTTAAATCCTTCTTAATAGTTTCACCTATTTTTTTTAATCTCCCTCTACTTCTATCTATTAGACTACTTACCATTTGATTTACTTTACTTACTAGGGCTTCTATAGATCTTCTCTACGCATGCCCAAACCATCTAAGGCGCAATTCTATATCTTTTCCACAATAGATGCAACATCAACTTTCTTTCTAATGCATTCATTTCTAATTCAACTATTTTAGCCTCACCATTTAAATTTAAAACCTTAGATGAACAAATAAATTCAAAACATATCCAAAGTCTTATGGAACAAAATAATTATACAAATAAATATTTACAAACCCTAGGAGAACTGTTAGTGATTAAAATAATTGAAACTCCATCCACCTCTTCCACCCCAAAACTTTTAACCAAAAAACCATTATTTAAACCATTCCATATCCCTAATAAAATAAAAAGAGAATTTGAATCCAAACCTTCAACCGATCTTCTTAAAAAAAATAGACGAACTCAGATTTAGTTATACCACAAACACCTCAACCCGATGACAATTACAAATACCCTAACCCATTTAAAGAAATCAAACTATCAATACCATTGAAGGAGAGGAAACCCAAAAAATCTTCATTTGATAAATAAGAGAAAACACCCCAACCTTTCCCACAAATTCCCCAAACTTCCTTTACTTGGAAAAAACCTTCAAAGTTTTATTATCCAAGAGCCACTACTACAAATCTTATATTTGAAGAGAGACAAGACCAAAACTTTAAACATTTTAATACCAATAACATTTATGAATGGAACATAGATGGTCAAATTGACTATAACATACTCAATAACCTCCAACAAATGACCATGGCAAGCACTGCTTATCAAATCACCCATAATTATAGTGAAGAAGCTATAGTACACATTTTAGTTGCTGGATTTTCTGAACAACCTAAAGGACGGTGGGATAATTATGTCTCACTTGAAGAAAAGGAATAAATTTGTAGAGCCATTAAGGTAGAAAATGATGGGACTCCCATTACTCATAATGGCAAGTGTATCCTTAATGCTGTTACCACTTTAATTTTTACCATTGTTCAACATTTTATTAGGGATCCTTCTTTATAGAAACATCAGTTTGTAGAGCTTTTATCAAATCTCAAATGTAGGATTCTTGCTGATTTTAGGTGCTATAGGGACACTTTTTTGTCTAGAGTCTATACCAGAAAAGATAGCCACCAACCATTCTAGAAAAAGAAAAAAGTTTCTTGCTGGATTACCTATATCGTTAGTTGACAAGGTAAGAGAAAAAATTAAAAACCAAACCAATGATATCATATCTTATGATATAGACACCTCATAGCTTGTATTCAAAAGGTAACTTTAAAAATTTGCCTAGATGACAAAATCCAAGACCAATTAGCCAAAGAAAGAGCCCATAATAAAAAGAAATTAAGAAGCTTTTGCGAGCAATTTGGACTCCCTACTTGCAAAAAGTCAAAATCCAAGTCCAAGAACTCTTTAAAAACCCGTCCTAGGAAACACTCCAAGAATCCGTACCAAAAATGTAAACCAAATGCCCCTCCTAGAAAACTTAAAAAAGAATTGAGGTCAAAACCAACCATAGACTTGCCCCAAAAACAAGTAGTTTGCTATAAATGTAGATAACCAAGACACATATCAAAATATTATAGGTAACAAAAAAAAGATTAGAACCTTGGGACTAGAAGAACCAATTCTAGAACAATTAAATAATCCTCTGATCGAAACAACTGATAAAGAAAATGATTAATACTCCTCAAAAAACCTTAACCAAAACCAAAACAATGAATATTCCTCAAAGGTCAATGTCATCACTAACAAACAAGATCTCCTATTTGATGTCATTAATACTCTTCCTAATCCTGAGCACAAAAGGTACCATTTTTCCAAAAGAAGTAATTGAAGAAAATCTTAGGGGCCCACTATTATAGAGCTAGCAGCCAAAATTTACAAAAGGAGACAGAAAGGGGAAGAGACGGCAGGGAAACAATGGGCTGATGGTCTTATAAAGGAGATAATGGTTTATAACCAAAGGAAGCACGAAAATAAGGGAGCAAAAGGAGATAGCAATGATGAGAAGGTAGAGGGGAGTAGTTAGAGGGTGAAGGGGCTGATGCATATAGGGAAGAGAAGGGGGAAAAAGGAGTGGAGCTTGGGAAGTAATCAGGATTTTGGGAGAAAGCCAACCTCTCAAAAGTTGGCAAGGGTATTATGTTTTTAGGCACTTTGTTTTTGTGTAGTTGCATGAAATGAAGAGAGGCACTTGAGTGAAACCTTCTTTGTAACTAGAAAGGGGGATTCACTCATTTTGAGTACTATAAGTTCTATCACCAAAACATATTCTACTTTAATATCAGTAACTCAGTTTCCTTCATTATTCCTTGTTGTGCGGGTGTGTCGGGTAAAAGGTTCTATCATTTTGGTATTAGAGCATCGTAATTAGGGCACAGTGAATACTAGAATGGAAGCAAGGCTAGATAATTAAGATGGTGAGTTGGTGGAGCCAAGGAAAACATAGGGTCAATAGAAAAAGTGGATGAATATTCATTTCCCCTAAAAGTTCATAGCTTGCTGGATGAATATTCATTCGCGTGTCAACCAATAAGTGGCTTACCTCCTCACAAAACAAGAAATCATGCCATAGTAATCAAGCCAAGGGAGCAACCCCCTAATATTCGACCCTACCAGTGCCCCCATTCACAGAAGAATGAACATATGGTACAAGAAATGATGTTCGCGGGAATTATTGGGCCCAGTAGCAATCCATTCTCCAACCCGATGCTCCTAATAAAGAAAAAAATATCGAAGTTGGAGATTTTACGCGAACTATCGGGCTCTCAACAAGATTACGATTCTCACTAAATTTCCTACACCCACAATAGATGAATTACAAGATGAGGCGAGCAGTGCCTCCATATTCACAAAGCTTGATTTGAAATCGAGCTATCACCAAATCCGAATCAAACCCAGGGACGAGCACAAAACAACCTTCCGAACTCACCAAGGTCACTATGAATTCATGGTGATGCCATTCGGGCTCACCAATGCTTCTTCTACTTTCCAATTCTTAATGAATGAAATTTTTCAAGAGCATCTACACAAGTTTGTGTTGGTGTTCTTCGACAACATATTGATATACAACTCGGATATGGTTACACACCTTGACATTTGAAAAAGGTGTTAGAGATCCAAAAGAAACATCAACTAGTGATCAACCCCAAGAAGTGCATTTTCACACAAGCTCAACTTGAATACCTAGGTCATGTAATTTCTGCTCAAGGGGTACAAGCTGACCCTTCCGAAATTAACTACATGTTAAATTGGCCACTTCTTAAAAATCCAAAGAGTTTGAGGGAATTCTTGGGCTAATTGGATAGTATACAAGATTTGTGAGACACTATGGAAAAATTGCTGCACCTCTCACTAATTTACTCAAGAAGGATGCCTTTCAATGGACCCC
Organism: Erythrophleum fordii; assembly: GCA_032878935.1. Taxonomy (NCBI): domain Eukaryota; kingdom Viridiplantae; phylum Streptophyta; class Magnoliopsida; order Fabales; family Fabaceae; genus Erythrophleum; species Erythrophleum fordii. Next base: position 19,079,763 of record JAVQMF010000054.1, on the reverse strand, counting down.
CAAAGCCTTGCATACCTTTGAAGAGTTGAAGGCTGCTATGACCACCTTACAAGCTTGCCATGCCCGATTTCACAAAACCCTTTGAGTTAGAGACTGATGCTTCAGAAAGTGGAGTTGGGGCAGTCTTGATGCAAGGAAGCAGACTTCTAGCTTATTTTAGTCAAGCACTACCAAAAGAGCAAGGCAATGTTTACTTTATAAGAGGGAACTTATGGCCATAGTCCTTGTTGTCAAGAAGTGGAGACATTACATCTTGGCACACCACTTCATCATCAAGATAGATCAAAAAGCATTAAAGTACTTAGTAGAACAAAGAATGCTTGAAGAAGGGCAGCAAAAGTGGGTGTCAAAATTAATGGGCTTCAAGTTCAGTATTATGTACAGACAATAGAGCAGCCGATGCCCTTCCAAGGCAACATGAAACTTTAGAATTAAACGCCTTCTCCACGTGGCAACATGGGGAGTTGGAAGAATGGCAAAATGAGGTCCAAGCTGACCCCAAATTATCAGAAATCACCCAAAGAATCATCACCAACCAACCTGCACCACCTGGTTACAGTCTAAAAAGGGGATGCTTGTTGTACCAAGGTAGGTTGGTTTTATCCAAAAATTCCCCATGCACAACAGCCATCATTACAAAATTTCACTCTTCCCCTTTGGGTGGACACTCAGGGTACCTTTGAACTTAAAGAGGATGGCCAATGTAGTGTATTGGGAGGACATGAAAAGAGATATTCAGAAGCATGTATCCCAATGTGATATATGCCAGAAGAAGAAGCATCAAGCCTTGTCTCCCATTGGACTATTGCAGCCTCGACCCATTCCACAACAAATCTGGGAGGATGTAAGCATGGATTTCATCACCGAGCTATCAAAATCCAAGAGGTTTGATACCATTATGGTTGTGGTTGACCGATTATTTAAATATGCTCATTTTATATCTCTGTCCCACCCCTTTACAGCCAAGGATGTGGCTGAAATTTTCAACTCTGAAGTGGTGAAACTCCATGGTTTCCCAAAAACCATTGTCTCTGACAGAGATAGGGTCTTTTTTAGTCAATTTTGGAAAGAACATTTCAAGCAAGCAAGTACTACTTCATGCTATAGCTCTGCCTACCATTTCAAGATGGACGAACAAATGGAAGTCATGAATTGGGCTGAATTGGGGAACATCCTAGCCAATGGCCTAAGTGGCTGAATTGGGCTAAATAGGGGTTTAACACCAACTTCAATAGCTCCACAAATATGACACCCTTCAAGGCTGTGTATGAAAGGACCCCCCAACTATATTCAAGTTCAATGATGAAACATCAGTGGTAGAGGAGGTGAATGCACAAATGGCAACACAGAATGCCATCCTCACAACGTTGAAGGAGAATCTTGACAAGGCCCTGTCAAGGATGAAAACACAAGCTGATAGTCATAGAAGAGATGTTCAATTCACAGTAGGCAACTTCATTTACCTCAAAATTAAACCTTACAAATTGAGGTCTCTAGCCAAATGGGTGAATGAGAAACTTAGTCCCCAATTTTATGGACCCTTTAAAATCATTGAAAAAAACGGTGCTATGGCTTACAGATTGAAGCAGTCCCCAACAACCAGAGTTCACCCTATTTTCCATGTATCACAACTCAAGAAATCACTCCTTTCATTAATCCCCACCCAAACACTACCCCTGCCTTATCAACAGACCTGGAGCTACAAGTTCAACCAGAGATGAAAAAAATCTGCAAGCTCACCAATGGACAGCTAGAGGTATTAATCAAATGGCAAGACCTACCTAAATTTGAAAATACTTAGGAAGGTTTGAAACCATACAGCAACAATTTCCTCAATTTCAACTTGAGGACAAAGTGAGACTTCTGGAAGGGGGGATTGATGGGCCCGCTATCATAAAGCCAACAGCCAAAATTTACAAAAGGAGGCAAAAAGGGAAAGAGACAATAGGGAAACAATAGACTGCTGGTCCTATAATGAAGATAATGGTTTATAACCAAAGGAAGCAGGAAAATAGGGGAGCAAAAGGAGATAGCAATGATGAGAAGGTAGATAGGAGTAGTTAGGAGGTGAGGGGGCTGATGCATGTAGGGAAGAGGAGGAGGAAAAAGGAGCGGTGCTTGGGAAGTAATCAGGATTTTGGGAGAGAGCCAGCCTCTCAAAAGTTGGTAAGTGTATTCTGTTCTTAGGCACTTGATTTTTGTGTATTTGCATGAAACGAAGAGAGGTACTTGAGTGAAACTTTCTTTGTAACCTGAGAGGGGGGTTCACTCATTTTGAGTGCTGTAAGTTTTATCACGAGAACGTATTCTACTTTAATATCAGTAACTCAGTTTCCTTAATTATTCATTGTTGGGCAGGTGTGTCAGGTAAAAGGTTCTATCAAAACCCTTCATCATCATTTAAACCCCCTGATTTACCCACCTTAACCAATAAATATAGTTTAAAAGAAACCCTTAAGAAGTTTAATAACATCCTGAAACCAGTCACTATCCAAGATCTTCAACAAGAGATAAATAATCCCAAAGCTAAAGTCAAACCGCTTAAATCCCAATAGGAGAAACAAGGTTTAGCCATTACCCAAATTAAATATGCCCAAAATAGAAACCAGACTCTTGAAGAAAATTCAGAAAAGGAAGAAGATTCAGATAAAGAGGAACTATTTGAACCATTCTTAAACCTCATTTCTAAAATAAGTCTTCAAAATTTTAAATTCATATTAGGATTATTATAAACCATGAATTTGTAATAGAACAAAGAACCTTATTTAATACAAGAGCAGATTCTAATTGTATCCAAGAAGGCCTCATCTCAACCAAATACTTTGAAAAAACCATTGAAAGACTTAGCATTGCTAGTGGTTCCAAACCTCAAGGAAATTTTAAGACAACCAATGCCATTATTGAGAACTAGGAATTTTAGGTTCAAACCCCTTTTCTCCTAGTTAAGAATATTAAAAATAGGATTATTCTAGGAGCACCTTTTATTAAATCCCTTTTTCCTTTAGAAATCTTGCATGAAGGAATAACCACCCAACATTTAGGAAAATCTATTCTTTTCCCAGTTGCTAGACAACCTAGTTTGAAAAAACTAAATATAATTGAAAACAAAGAAAAACAAATCAATTTCTTGAAAGAAGAAATTTCTTTTAAGATTATTGAATCAAAACTCACCCAACCTAAAACCCAACAAAAAACAAAAAATATTCTTGTCTTGATCCAAAATTCAATGTGCTAACCTTCCCAATGCTTTCTGGAAAAGGAAAAAAACATGTAGTCAAACCACCTTATGAAAAAGATTTTTCTGAAAGACAAATCCCAACCAAAACCCGACCAATTCAAATGAACCAAGAACTCTTAGAGTTTTGCCAAAAAGAAATCAGTGATCTCCTTGCTAAAAGGTTAATTGGGAAAAGCCAAAGTCCATGGTCTTGTGTTGTTTTTTATGCTAATAAAAATGCAGAAATAGAGCGAGAAACACCCGAGATTGGTTATTAATTATAAACCATTAAACCAAACTCTTCAATGGATTAAGTATCCAATACCCAATAAAAAAGATCTTACCCATCTTTATTCAACCAAAATCTTTTCAAAATTTGATATGAAATCTGGATTCTGGCAAATTCAGATTGACAAAGCTGACCAATACAAAACTGCTTTCGCAATTCCTTTTGGACAATACAAATAGAATGTAATGCCCTTTGAATTAAAAAAAGCTCCTTCAGAATTCCAAAAAATTATGAATGAGATCTTTAACCCTTATACTAAGTTTATCATTGTGTATGTTGATGATGTCTTGGTATTTTCCCAAACCATTGATCAGCATTTCAAACATATCTATATTTTTATCAATATTATTAAACAAAATGGTCTTGTTGTATCAAAAACAAAAATCAGCCTTTTCCAAACTGAAATTAGATTTCTTGGTCATAATATTTGCCAAGGAATGATAACCCCAATAAATAGAGCAATCCAGTTTGCTAACAAATTTCTTGACCAAATTATTGACAAAACTGAGCTCCAAAGATTCTTAGGCTGCTTAAATTATATAGGAGATTTCCTCCCTCAATTAAATAATTTAATTAAACCTATTCATGATCACCTTAAGAAAAACCCTCCTTCTTGGACTAATAAACACAACCATTGTTAAACAAATCAAATCTAGGGCTAAGGATCTTCCCTACCTTAGTCTATCTAATCCACATGCCTTAGTCTATCTAATCCACACGCCTTTAAAATTGTTGAAATCAATGCCTTTGATATTGGCTACAGGGGGTATTCTTAAATGAAAAATTAATGATGACAAGAGAATCATTGCTTTCACCTAAACATTGGAATTCTATTCAACAAAATTATTCAACCATTAAAAAAGAAATTTTGGCAATTGTCTTGTGCATTTCCAAATTTCAAAGTGATTTATTAAATCAAAGATTTCTTGTTAGAATTGATTGCAAAGCTGCAAAAGATGTTTTACAAAAAGATGTCAAAAATCTTGCATCGAAACAGATATTTGCCAGATGGCAAACAATTTTAAGTGTTTTTTATTTTGATAGCAAATTCATCAAAGGCACTTCAAACTCTCTTCCTGATTATGTTACTCATGAATTCTTACAGGGAAAATGATATAATGGCTCCCAAAAAGAAAGTTAAGAGAAAAGAAGAAAAGGACAAAGCAGCCCTCGTGGCTGCTCAGCCAAATACCATAGACAGGGCATAACAGCTCTTAGCAAAAATTGCAGCAGAATCTTAAACAGGGACCCCCACCCAGAAAACACAGTTATCCACCCAAAACCCTAAACTGAAAACCTTGAAGGAAAGCAAAGAATCTTATGCCTTTCCAATTGAAATCCTCCAAGCCCTTGTAATTCAAGGACTAACCAGCCTACCTTCCAAATCCTAGATAGATACTGCAGAAGACTCAGATAATGATGAGGAATACTTATCCCTCATGATAGAAAACCTTAAAAATATACAAACCCAAATTGTTTCAAAGCAACAACAAATTGCCAAACAAATCTCGCCCAAACCTTCTTCCCAAAAAACCAGTTATATTCCTAAATTGGACAAACCTATGATAATAATTCAAATGGAACTAGACTATGCTAATAAAAACCCAAACAAAGTAGCCATAAAAATATTCCCCAAAGGGTTCCATTTCAGGCCTATAAATGTCATGAAAACCCAAAAATTTTATGAATTCATACTTGTGAATTCTGATTCTGTAGCTATCAAACACTACAGAGACCCAAATGGATTAAATTCCCTAATTTCAAGGGATCAAGTTGACCTATTGTTTCCTTTCTTAGATCCTTAATTATGTAGCACTTTTATCATAATTTATTTCTCATTATGCCCCTGTTCCATGGGATTCTAGTGGCTGGTCTGAAACTATGATCCCTATATAATGGCCCGTAGCATTTTTGAGTAATGTAATGAAAAGAACAGAAGCATAGCTGCCATTTTTCTTCAATGTTTTTGTGGGAGATAAACTCATTTCATAGAAAAGTAAGATGCAGAATTAGTTGCTCTTTCAAGTGCTGAAACAAAATACCAGGCAATGGCTCAAGCTACTTGAAAAATGCTGTAGATACAGCACATACTTTTCCTTTTTTGGCCATGGTACTCCAGTTGATTAAGTGGGATTCAAGGCAACTAGGCCTCAGACATCAGTGTGACAATCAAGCTGCTATTCAAATCATGTCTAATCCAATATTCCATAAAAGGACAATACACATTGCAGCTGACTGCAACTCTGTTCATGAAAAGATTCAACAAGATCTTCTTTCTACTGCACATATAAGGACTGGCGAACAGCTAGTAGATATATTCAATAAAGATCTCCATGGTAGTAGGATCAATTTTATTTTTGTAACAAGACATACATGATTAATATCTATGCTAATCAATGCTCCACCTTGAGGGGGAGTATTAGAATAGGGTCACAACAAGGTTAAAATAAGTGTGTCAAGCATCAACAATTAGTGGGTTAGGACAGTATTAGTTGTACTACACATTCTGCTCTTCTACCTTTATTATCAATATATATAGACTCACAAGGGTGCTGACTATGGATGTGATCAATAACCCATTCAAGCTATCCTCACACGCTTCCCACTAATAGTTCTCTAGACTCTGAAAATAGAGATTAACTACAAGATAAACTCCCAAAGATAACAACAAAACATAAGTGTAAGACTCCTAAGGGAAGAAAAAAACACTCTATGACTCTTGAATGATAATAAACTCCTAATCCATTTAGGGTTCCACTTAGCCAGGTTTCACAACACTCCCCCTTAAGCTAATGAGTATACAAGCTTCAGCTTGTCATAAACAAAAACTAATTGAACACAAAACATAACAAACTCAAATAAAATAAATAACCAAATAAAAGAACTCAATAATAGAAAGTAGAAACTAGCTAATAAGAGAAACTAATCAGCACTCCCCCTTCAAAAGCCATTATGCGCAATGGGTTGGATTCTTTAGGCACCAAGTAGCCCTTTCCAAGTTGCTCCTTCACACTCTTAAGTGCCCACTTTTGCATGGCTTTAGTAACTTTATGATGAACAAAAATCACAAACTTTAACTTGCAATCAAACAACAACCAAAATATTTAAACTTGTGACAGTTTGCCACATACTTCAACCAACAATTGGCAATCAACCAATGACTACACAGCTCAATCGGACAATGATGAGCATAATCAATGAACAACTTTGATTAACTTGGCAACTAGCACTTACTTCCCCAGGGCAAGAAGCTCCCCCACAAAACAGTAGAAGAATCTGCATCTTTTTTGAGCTGATTTTTTTATCTCTTTTTCTCATGTTATTAAATTTTTTCAAAACGAAAATACTACAGTAAAGATGAAAATCTTGAGCAATATTATAAAGGACCACTAGAAAATTATTCAGCCAAAGCTCGTTTTGAAGATAAATAAACTCACAACTTATACTCCCTGAATCGTCCTTTGTTACAACTGGTACATTTTCTACACTTGGTCCAACATCTATGGTCTCGTATTCAGAATCCTTGTTGGCATGAGAGTTATCTAATTTATTATGGCTGAGAGCCTGGAAGGAATCATAGATGCTGTTCCACAATCCAGATTTAATAGAGGAAACCTGAAGCATCAGAGAGCCAAGAGAATCTTAATTGATGAATCACATAGCTATCCAAAAATGCCTACAAGGAGAAATATTTGTGCCATACATCATATGACAGCCATATAAACTAGCAGAATATGTAAGAAACAAATGAAGACATAACCAATAGTATAATATAAATTCAATTTATATGAAAATTAGGACTTGTAAGAAAAAAAATACCATACAAAGTCCAACATTACCATGCCCTCTACAACAATAAGCAGAGAAACGGAAGCAAACATCAATAATAATATTTCCAGTCATAGATACCAACAAATGGTACCCACCTGAAAGCATCAAAAGCTTACAGGTAAGAACACTACATTGCCCTCAACCAACTGCACTAAAGATTGGTCTTCAAAAATTCTAGCATGTCATAGCAATCAAACACATGACCATAAATATTGCACAAATGAAAATTTGTTTTCATAGACAAAAAAATCTCCAGCATAAGACAAACCCATTGCTCAACTCTAACAGAAACTGCGAACAAGTTCCAAAGCAATTAACCAGTGAACACCATATGAAAATAAGTCTCTGAACAACCAAAACAATCCAAAAACACATCAGGAAACAGGTTTTACATTGCCTATCAACCTAAAGAAGGCATTGGTATTTACCTAACAAAGTAACATAGGTCATTAAGTACCAGAAATCAAACTGGAAATACCATCAGTTGACCTTTTCTCCCTTAAATAAAACAAGAAATATTTTATAGAGAGAAAGACATATAAGATGAGGACAGGACCAGATATCCTCAAAAAATCTTGTAACCCAGAATTCAGCCACTCATGAACAATCTAGGGGTACTGTATTGGGAATCTTGCCTGGTCAGGTACTCAAATGTTAAATGATCATACATAGGTGGTGGACAGACCTCTAACAGGAACAGATCCAAAATTAACTTATGGGGGGTGAAAATTAGAAAAAGTTAACATATTCATGTATATAACAATTTTAGGTTAAACTTTTCATCAATCTCTCTTTCTCATAATAAAAACTTTTTCCATATTATCATAAAAAAATAATACAAATTAATAGTCTCCTCTTTTCTTTAGGAACCAAAATAAAATAGAAGATAATATTGAAATAAAAATAATACAAGTTAACAGTCTTCTCCTCCCTATATCATCAATTTGATTGCAATGAAATTAAAGGAAACAAAATAAAATAGAAGAGAATAAGAATAACAGTCTCCTCTTTTCTTTAACTTAGCATATTGAAATAAATTTCACCTAGAATAGACCAAAACAATTAATATATATAATATATCCACACTAAGCTCAGGCTCAAAATTTATAAAATAATATAGAGCACAATCTTTAGCATAATTGATCAATGTTGCAGGATAATTTTGATCTTTTAGAATCAACTCTTAGATATATTTTGCAAATAATTCCAAATTTTCATTGGGAGACAAAAAGTAAATATTATTTATGAGAGATTAATGTGAACCCATTTTCACTTATTGGCTCTGCCCCCTTTTTTTTAATAAATTCATTGGTTTTTTGAGCAAATTCACATTGGCTGTTCTAATGTATTATGTATTGTTGATATCTCTCATTAATGGTGCAGGATTTCAGGGATTGATTATGCCGTTACTCTATTTTATTTCCTTCCTCTCATAGTTCCTGTTTTCAATGCTTTCCTGCGATTTATTTGCTTTTATTAGTTGACCATTGTAAGCTTGTATCAAGGGATTTGAGGCCTTGTAATTATGGGTCTCTTTCCCCATTTAAGTTGATGTATTTGTATGAAAAATAACAAATCAGATTCAAAGTAATTCGGAAACTCTGAAATTCTAATAATTTTACATGATATTGGAGCCAGGAAGAAGTCAGAGCTCCATAACTACAATGATTCAGTTTGCGTTTGGCATCAATGTTGAAAGCCAAGATGAAGTCAGAGCTCCATAACTAGAGCTCATTCTCTTCCCTCTCAATGTGCTACTGGATTGTCTAGCAACACCACTCCCGTGCCCAGTGAAGCAGTCCCTGTTCACATCCCTCTACACCACCTAAACAGACACAACTACCTCCAATGGTCCTCTAGTGTAATGCCTTTCATGCGAGACAAAGGCAGAGGCAAGGCTCAATATCTCACTGGATCTTCAGGCCCTCCAAGTTTCAATGACCCAAAATATGCCACATGGGATGCTGAAAATAGAATGGTTCAATCTTGGTTAGTTAATTCTATGACCACCAAGATCGGAGAGAATTTCATGCTGTACACACATGAAGTGTGGAAAGCAGCTCATGCATCTTATTCTTCAGTAAAAAAGAAAAAATAAAAAAATAAAAGTTATTTTATTTTATATTAAAAGTTTCCTTCATGATTTCAAGCAGGGAGATTTGGAGGTCACTCAACATTACAAAACTCTTGTTTGCCATTGGCAGCAGCTTAACCTTTATGAGACCTATCAATGGTCTTGTCCTATTGATGCCACTTACTACAATACACTCAAGGAGGGAAAAAGAGTGTATAAATTCTTGATTGGCCTCAACTCCACCTTTGAGGAGGTTGGGTTATGTGTTTGGATCCATTGTTCAACATCCAAGAGGCCTTCTCTGAGGTTAAGAAGGAGGGAAGCCAAAAGAAACTTACACTTGGTGCTCTAAAACCCATTGCTGTACTTGACACTTCTGCACTTGCTACTAGAGGCCCTTCATCCAATGATTATAAAGTGAAGCAACCTAGAAAATAATGGTGTGACCACTATAACAAAGCTAGCCATATCAAAGCCAAGTGTTGAAAGACCAACTAATGTGCCAAATAGAAGCAAACAAGAAGGGCATCGGTATATGGTAAGCAATGATGATATGGTTCAAACTAAATTTCCTAGGTCTTACAAAGACCAAATTGAAACATTACAAAAGATGTTTGGAAATCACCTTCAGCCTACTCTACGAACTAATGTCAATGCTTGTTTAGTTGCTTACACAAGTAGTCCACCCTTAGCACTTAACTCCAGTAAGCAGAACACTGACACTTGAGTTGTAGACTCTGGAGCTATAGACCATATGACTGGTAATAACCTTCTCTCAAATTTTACGCCACGTAATGATTCCACCATGATTGTTAAACTTGTTGATGGCTCTCCTTCCAGAGTAATTGGTTAGATATTAATCCTTAAAAGTGTTCTTCGGTTCCTAAATTGATTTGCAATCTCCTTAACTTGCCAAGGACTGTAATTGCATTACTAAATTCTTGAATGGTAATTGTCAATTTCAAGACTTAGAGTTAAGGGAGATGATTGGCAATGCTGAAGGGTGTGCTGGTCTTTATCCCATCAAAGGAGCTGACCAAATCAATCCTAATGCCCTATCTACTTGTACTTGAGTTAATGTTGTAGCATTATCGACTAGGCCACCCAAACCTTGAGTATATGAAAAAGTTCTAACCTAGTTTATTTAATAAAAGATCTACTCATTTCGATTGTGAGGTGTGCCAACTATCTATGCATACTAAATTCTCCTATCCTGACCAAATTTATATTTCATCCCAACCCTTTGAACTTATCCATAATGATGTTTAGGGGTCCTTCTAAAATTAAAGCTCTTACTAGGGTTAAGTGGTTTTTCACCTTCATAAATGATCACACTCGTCTTACTTGAACTTATGCATGAAATTTTTGAGGTGTCACACGTTTTCAAAAACTTCTATTTCCTTACCAACAATCAATTCCAAAAACTATCAAAATCTTTTCTTTCTAACAATGGGACAGAATATTTTAACTCTATGCTAGGTAGGTTTTTGGAGGAAAAAGGGATTTTACATCAACGTATATGGGTGCATATCCCCCTAACAAAATGGTATGTCTTAAAAAGAAAAAATAGGCCTCTTTTAAAAGTGGCCCGATCCCTCCTAATTGCATCAAATATGTCTAAAATTTACTAGGGATAAACAATTCTCACTGCCACATAGCATATAAATCAAATGCACTCTAGAATTATGAAGTTTCAAACACCTTTTGAAGATTTCTAGCAAAGATATTCTGCCATTCTCACTACTATTTCTACTGTTCCTCCTAAAATATTTGGGTGTACTTCATTTGTTCATGTCTATCAAGCTAGTAAACTAGATCCCCAATCAATTAAATATGTGTTTGTTGGGTATTCTTCCACAAAGAAAGGGTACAAATGTTATTTCTTTGTCATGAAAAATATCTACATCACTATGGATGCCACTTTTTTCGAAATTCAGTCCTAATTTGCCAAAACACCAATTCAAGGGGAGAGTAGAGAGTGGATGTGTATTTTCTATGTACCAAATTGAAGCTGAACCTGTCCAAACCAAACCTGTTCAACCTGAACCTGCTCTACAGCCCCCAACTGAGCTTTTACAAGCTGATCCTAACAATGAACAGCAGAAAAATGGGTCACAACCTGAGATACAGATTTACACCAAAAGGAGGAAGCCAAATGGAATCAACACACTGCCAATGAAGCCTCCCAACAATTCCACTCCAAGTCCAAGTGCCTAAGATGATGGCTTTGAGCAACTTGATATGCCTATTACATTGAGGAAAGGGGTAAAATCATGCACTCTACACCCTATTGGGAATCTTATTTCCTATGGAAAATTGTCCATTAAATACCACACCTTTATTGCTAATGTTACTCATGAGAAAATCCCACAAAATATTTATGAGGCTATGAATGAACTCAAGTGGAGAATGGCTATTCAAAAGGAAGTTAGCACCTTAGAGAGAAGTGGAATTGGGTTATCATTGACTTACCTAAAGGGACGAAGCCTATAGGGTGTAAGTGAATTTTTACCATTAAATACAACCCAGATGGAATTATAAATCACCATAAAACTAGATTAGTTGTTAAAGGCTTTACCCAAACTCATGGAATTGATTATCAAAAAACCTTTGCCCTTGTTGCTAAGTTTAATACCATCAAGGTTCTCTTATCCCTAGCTGCTAATCTTGATTGGCCATTACATCCATTTGATGTTTTAAAAAAAAACATTTTTTGAATGGTGATTTAGATGAAGATGTTTATATGGAAATACCTCCTAGGATTGAAGTTAAGTACAACAAGAATAAAATATGTAAACTTCATAAATCTTTATATGGTCTCAAGCAATCACCTCAAGCTTGGTTTGATAGATTTGCCACAGTGACAGAAGGTAATAGGTACAACCAAGGACAGGCAAGTCATACTGTGTTCTAATTCTAAAGCACTTATCTAACGGAAGAATATCTATCCTAATTGTTTACATTGATGATATAATAGTTACAGGAGATTTTGAATAAGAGATCAAACAGTTGAAAAGTGCTTTAGCCAAGAAATTTGAAATTAAAACTCTTGGTGACCTAAAACATTTCTTAGGCATAAAGGTTGCTAGATCAAAGAAGAAATTCGTCGTTTCTCAAAGGAAGTATACCTTGGATCTCTTAGAAGAAACTAGAATGTTTAGCTGCAAACCAGTTTAAACACCCATGGAAATTACTTATAAATTAGGATTCACGGAAGATAGTCCACAAGTTGATAGTGAAAGATATCAAAGAAGGAAGTGTTACTGGATTTGTTGCAATAATAGCTTGTGCAAACGAACCAAAAGAAGAGATGAAATCAAAAGATATTCAAATCCTAGAGCCTATCAAGTTAGTACCAAATGGACTCACAAAAATTCATCAAGCATGAAAGCCTGAAGGAGAAAAGAAAGGGGCCTTAAAATGTTGCAATGTTGACAAGAAATTTGGAGCCAAACACTGGATGAGCAATCAATAGTCAAAACATTTGTCCAAGGTAGATGAAGAAGACGTAAATGACAACGAGAAGAAAAGAAACTGGATCTTAGATCAGGTCAAAGAAGTCAAATGGATTAGAAGCTCGAAACTAAATTGGGAAGGCAAACTTTATGAGCCTAATTACCATAGAAGAGTAGCCTAATTACTCTCCAAGTTAGGTCAACACAAGTCCATTATCCAACTAACAAGGAAAACAAGTCACTAACTACGCATTCCCCTCCTTCGTTCGTGCATTTTAAATTGTTGGAGTCGTCTGCATCTAATGCGAAGGTAGCAAATAGGAAGACAAAACTCAAGATGCAAGATATTTTGCGTTGTGTGGAAGGAAAATTTGGGAGTATTCAAGCATTAATGGGGACATTGAAGTAGGAGCATGCCACTGCAAAAGTACATAAGGAGATAAAGCATGAACTGCCATCGTTGAAAGAAGCCTTTGATAATGTCTTGATGATTGAAACAATCCAAAAAGGGATTTAAGACAATATATGGGCTAAGTTCAGATTGTTGAAGGCCAACAAGGTTGAAGGAAGGAATGAAACACTGGAGAACACTTGTGAGGCAAAATTTGGAAAGGAGTTCAAAAGTTTTTCTAGCCCAAAATGCCATGGGACTAAGACCCAATTGCTTCAGGTTATTTATGTATTTGACCCGACCCAAAATACTATCCCGGGGATCAAACAAATTTTGTGATGCAATTGAAGGAGACAAGTCTAAGGTCCCAAAAAACAAACCTACTTCATTGATGAAAGGCTCACGAAATTTTAGAAGAAGCACAAATGCAGAGCCAGTGAGAACAACGGAGCAGGGATTCGTTTCTTGTCATGCTAAGATGCTTGAAGCAAGCCATGGGAGGCGAAATCAACAATTCCAACTTTTCATGAAGGTTAAAAAAAAAAAAAAGATGAAAAGGAAGGAAGTCTCTTGGTTAAGCTTAAGATAGAATGTTATGACCAATTCACATCTAATTTAAAGGGCATGATAACAAAAACACCTCTCAAATCACCATACAAGATTTTTAACCACATCACCCAAAGTTAGGTGATGACTTATTGTTCAGGTTCTAGCAATAAAGGCTTTGATTAAGGGAAGAAAGGTCATAAGGAAAAAACCTATGAGTGAAGATGAAAGGGAAAGATTATACGAGAAAGAGATTTAAACTAAGCAAAAAAGAAAGGTAGTTGCAGAAGATGTTTGGGATTTGCTCGCTTAAATGCTTGCATTAAAGACCATGGCCTTCATGGAGTTCTTAACTTGATTGGAGGAATAGCAGGACATAAAATCATGAAATTAGTGGGAAGTGCTTGTAGTGAAGAAGTGTGGGTACTGATTGATAGCGGGGCAACTTACCAATTTATTCCATTTAGGGAGTTGAAAAACTCAACATGTGTAAGAAACTAAGAATTACACCATAACTGTGGAAGGCAGCAAATGCATTTTTAGTAAGGGAGAACGCAAAAAGGTGTGCTTAGAGTTGCAGGACGTGCAAATGGTGCATACATTCAATCCCTTTGACCTGAGAATTGTTGATGTAAGGCGGGAGATATCTTGGCTTAGAACTTACAACTTATGAGAGGGAGGGAGAGAGAAATTCAGCCTTCCTACAATGATCTGCTCTGTTTTAGGTGGTTTGGGAGATGGGACTACTATTCTTAAGTATCTTCGAGTATAGCGGCCGACTCAATTAGCAATTGCCAAGGTTATCACTTCACTTGTTGAAGACAATGATGAAGAAACTAGGACTATTATAGGGAAAAATAGGGTTGTTGCACTTTTACAATTTCTACAATCAACAATGTGTAAAAAGAATGTAGTTCATGAGGTGTTATGGTTACTTTGCTTCAATAATCAATTAATATGGCTTCTAGCCTTTGATGGCTCTAATGAAGAATTTGCAAGGCAAAATCATCTCTTCAAGAGCTCTAGAAGTGTCTGGTTATTCAAATTTTGACTACTATACTGCATGAAGTGGAGATAGTTGGTTCTAAAATAAAAGGAGTTGCTGTCGATACTCATGAAAATACAAAACTAGCAACAAGGAAGGTTCCATGCTGTGTATGAAGAGTTCCAAGCCATCTTGCCAATACAATACTTTAATAATATTAAACATTTTCATATTAATACAGAGAGATGTTGGAGAAAAGGTGATGTGGATCAGTGTTTTCAGTCTGGTTAGCATAACAAGGTGATTGAAGAGAAAATTTAGATAGAAGGTCAAAAACAATTGTATTTGGCACCACATAACAAAGTGATGTGGATAATGGATAGTGGGAATGAAGTCCAAAAGATTTTATCTACTCAAACCCCTCAAAAGCACCAAAAGTATGCTTCTCTTGTTCATGGTCTTTTTATGTTAAAGGAAGTCTATAAGATAAAGAGAACTAGTAGTGGTTTTAGTGGTCCCCAAGGCATGCTCATCACTGAAAATTGGATTCAAAGGACTGCTGCAAAGTTCAAGAAGAACGTAGGTGAGATGCTTCAACACTATATTTTAATTCTGCCTTGGAATGAATTTAAGCTATCTTGTAATTTTGTAAAAGCTTATGAAGAGGGTAATTTTAATGGTCTTAGGCAGGGGATGACGCCCGACATTGCTATGGTCCAACCGTCTAATTTTCACCTTAAGGACAAAGTGAGACTTGAAAAGGAGTAAAATGATGGACCTGAAATTATTGGGCCTTTAGTATTAAAAACCACTCAAACTTAAAATCAAATTCTACCGCACAGCTATTAAGCCTGCAATATTGCATGGAATTAAGTGTTGGGTAATAAAAAGTCAATAAGAGAATAAGTTTAATGTTGCAGAAATGAGATTGTTGCGCAAGATGAGTGGACACACCAAACAAGATAGAATTAGAAATGAATGCATTAGACAAAAAGTGGACGCCGCACCTGTTGTGGAAAAAATTATAGAATCACGACTTAGATGATTTGGACATGTGTGGAGAAGACCTATAGAAGCCCCAGTTAAGAGATTAGATCAGATGCAGAGTGGTCCAATAGTCACAGGTGGAAGGAAACCAAGAAAATCTATAAGAAAAACTATTAAGATTTAGGCTTAAATGGTTTGTCTAAAAGTATGATTTATGATAGGATTCTATGGTGTCAATTAATTCATGTAGCCGAACCCACTAAGTGAGAAAAAGCTTTTTTGTTGTTGTTGTTGTTGTTGTTTAGTATTGAAAACCAATGACAAAAGAAAGGAAGCAGAAAAGAAGAGATTTGGGCCTGAGGGGAGTGAACTATTAAAGGGGGTAGGAACCTATTCCAAAAGAGCCCAGAGAGGGAGTCATGTAACTAACTATGCAGCACCTAGTGGGAAAGGGGGTTAGCTAGCAGAGAGACAAAGTGGTTAGAAGGGGGACACATTGTGAGGGTCATACAAAGAGAGGGATAAGGAAGATTGGTTTTCTGGTGAAGAGTCTCTAGTCTTTCGAATGCTAGAGGTACCTTGTGTATTTTTTCCTATTTTCTTTTCTTTTTAATCCACTATTGTCATTGTAACACGCCATATTTCTAATTTCTAATTTCTAATAAGCCCAACGTCAATGATAAGGCCTCACAAAACAAATGGGGCAAGGTTTATGTGAGGATGGCCCAAAAAGAAAAGAAACGATGAGGTGGCAAGGAAGGGGCAAAGAAGGAATTTAGCTATGGTAACCAATTTTGTGCTAGTGCATGAGTGAGGTCGTGTGGGTGGTTTGTATGAGCTTTATGTAAAGGGGGTAGTTTAAAGGGGATCATGATTGTTCTGAGAGGGTGGGAAGAGGGTTGGCCTCTTGAAAACCAAAGGCTACACCATTTCTTTATTGCTATTTTCATTTTTGTTGTTCTCTATAATTCACCTTGCTTCCATTCTCTTCTATGAAGAAAAAAAGAAGTTGTGATGGGAATATATTATTGAGGAGTTTCCATCATTTTGGCATCAGAGTTGGAATGTCTTAGGCATGGTTGGCACCAAAATGGATAGTCGAATGGAAACCATGGAAAGGAACGTTAGTGCATTGCAAAGGGGGCAAGAGGAAACAAAAAGGGAACTTACAACTACAAGAGAACTACTGATGGAGATGCAAAAGCAAATGGAATGAATTGCAAACAAGCTTGAACAATGAAAATCATGGGCAAAAAGAGCGTGAGGAAACACAAGACCTTACAATGGTAGTGAGGGAGATGACTAATGGGGCAGATGCGGCCAAAAAACACCAAGGGAAATACCGATGTATTAAGCTCCCTATCTTCTCAGGTGAAGACCAAATTGGATGGCTCTTTAAGATGGAAAGATATTTTTTAATGAATGGCATCCCATATGAGGAAAAATTAGACGCTGCACTTGTTGGGTTAGAGGGAAAAGCTTTTAACTTGTGCCAATGGCTAGAAACTAAGGCCTTTGTGCATAATTGGAGGGAGTTCAGACAAGAGGTGTTGGATAGGTTTCATTGCCTTTAGCTAGGGGACAATTATAAGAGACTAATGGGATTGGAGCAAGAAGGGACAGTAAAGGAGTTCAAGAAGCAATTTGAAATGCTGTCAACACCTCTCAAGAGTGTACCTGATGCAATCCTCATGGGAATCTTCAAAAATGAATTAATTGAAGAGGTGAAAGCATAGGCTCATCCAATGCAACCCAAAAATTTGAAGCAACTTATGGATTATGCTTCTCTAATTGAAGGTAAAAATGTGGTGCTACAAAAAGCAAGAGAGGAAAGGAAATTAGAAGGGCTTAAATCTAGCATGGGTCTTCACTGGAGTACGTTTAAGCCCATCTTACCAAAATTCTCTAATTTGGTAGAGATGTGCAAGAGGTATAACATTGTTGTGACTCATAAAAATCCCAATAGCAAGAGTGGGGAAGACACTAGGGCACTGACGAATAAAGTCTCCATACTCGTAATCACTACAACTAGTAGTAACGGTAGTAGTGATACCAAAAGAAGACTCTTAAAGGCTAAGATTAATAGAAGAAGAGAGCTAAGATTATGCTTTAAGTGTGAAGAGAACTTTGGCCCCAACCACAAGTGCAAAATCAGACAGCCACAAATGCTAATTCTAACTGAGGAAGAAGAAGGGAAAGGCAGTGAAGAAGGGGAGATAGGAAAACAAGATGTTGAAGAACCAGTAAAAGAAATGGCAGCCACGGAACTCTCTCTAACTTCTGTGGTGGGAATGGCGTGCCACAAGACCATAAAGTTGATAGGAAAAGCATTTAGAGAATAAGTGTTGGTATTCATTGATAGTGGAGCCACACACAATTTTACTTTAGCCCAATTAGTTGAGAAGCTTAATGTTCTTATGCTTAACACCATTAGCTTTTCAATTACATTAGGGGATAGTACGAGGTTGTTTGTGAAAGGGAAATGCAAGGATGGTCATTCACAGTTACAAAAGCTAAAATTTTCCAAACCTTCTACCCCTTCCAATTGGGAAATTTTGATTTGGTTCTAGGAGTGGCTTGGCTTGAATCCCTTGGAGAGCTAAAAAGGAATTGGGGACAATCATATTTGAAAGTGAAGGTTAGACAAGAAATGGGCGTGCCTTCCGAGGGATCCCACCCTGACACAAACCCAAGCTACTTATAAGGCCATTGTCAAATCCTTGAAAGCTAAAAAGGAGGGATATTTGCTAGAATTTGGTGCCATAACAGTAGAGGAGGGAGTTGGACAACAAGAAATCAGCAAAGATTCAAGGTTTGCTCAAGGAGTTCGCTAGGCTATGGAAACCCATTGCTGGCCTACCCCTACATAGGTCCAAAGACCATTCCATTATGATAAAACTAGGGGAGCAGCCACCCAATATCAGGCCCTATCGCTGTGCACACTCTCAAAAGGTAGAAATAGAGAAGCTAGTGAACAAAATGCTTGAAGCAAGAGTTATACAGCTTAGTAAAAGCCCATACTCCAACCTCATGCTATTAGTCAAAAAGAAATATGGGAGTTGGAGATTTTGTGTAAATTATCAAGCTATGAACAAGATTATCATACAAAACAAGTTTCCAATTCCAGCCATTGATAAGTTATTGGATGAGTTGGGTGGGGCTACTTTGTTTTCCAAGCTAGATGTCAAGTCAGAGTATCATCAAATAAGAATCACACCTAGGAATGAGCCTAAAACAAGTTTTAGGTCTTATGATAGTCACTACGAATCCCTAGTGATGCCATTCGGGCTAGTAAAAGAACCTTCCACTTTTCAATCCTTCATGAATAATATATTTAGGGAGTACCTAAGGAAGTTTGTTTTGGTTTTCTTTGATGATATTCTTGTTTATAGCAAAAATATGGATATATCAAGGTTGTCTTGGAGGTGTTACAACAAAACTAGCCGGTGATAAACTTCAAAAAAATGCATGTTTGGGCAAAAAAATTGGAGTGCTTAGGACAGATAGTCTCGACTGAAGGGGCGCAAGCTGACTCTTTTAAAGTGGAAGCCATGGTGAAATGGCCAACTCTTAAAAACCTTCAATCGTTGAGGGGATTTTTGGAGCTCACGAGTTACTATAGAAAGTTTATCAAGGATTATGATAAAATAGCTGCCCCACTGACTAATTTACTCACAATAGACCCCTTCAAATGGGATGAAAAAGACTTGAGGCCTTTGAACATCTTAAGAAAGCCGTGGTGATTGTCCCTATGCTTGCAATGCCAAACTTTAATTCTCCTTTTTGAGGTGAAAATTAATGCTTCAGGAAGTGGAATAGGGGCTATTTTGATGCAAAAAGCAAGACTTGTGGCTTATTATAGCCAGCGACTATTAGAGAAAGCAAGACATGGGTCTGTTTACGAGAGGGAGCTCAACACCATAGCATTGGCAGTTAAAAATTGGCAATGTTACTTATCCGAACATCCATTTTTTATTCGCACAAATCAAAAGGCACTAAAATTCTTGTTAGATCAATCAGTAATTGACCTTGATCAGAAGAAATGGGTCTCTAAGTTGATCGGGTACAAGTTTGATGTCCAATAAAAGCCAAGGGTGGAGAATAGAGCAGCTGAAATAATATTGAGGTGATGGCTCTTTCAATATGGCAGTTTGAGCAGTTGGAGGAATTAGAGGCTGAGGTTAATAAAGATCATAAATTGCAACCTGTTAAGGACCAACTAGTCATAGATATAAGGGAAACTAGTGGGTACAGCCTCAAAAGTGACCACCTCCTCTACAACAACAAGCCTGTGTTGATCATACCGATGAGCTTTTGGGAGTCCTACTATGAAGTCCATGCTGATATATTCCCACACTTGTTGAGGAATGGGCAAAGGTTGCAACAATCCTAATGAGCTCAAGGACTCATATTTATTACGTTCGCAAATTGCATTCTTAGCTATGTATTCTTGTACCCTCCTAGTACACCACTTCAGGCAGGCATTTGTAGGTTTTCAAATAGCCTGAATGCCCTCCCATGGGTGAGTTATGGAACTTCCTTATCAATTCTTTAGTTCTGGATGCATTTTTGGGCACTATCATGGTGGGGGTAGATAGACTCACCAAATACAGCCACTTCATATTACTTTCCCACCCCTTTAATGCTAAGGACATTGCTGAAATATTTGTCAAAAAAGTGGTTATGCTCCACGAGTTTCCAAAGTCCATAGTTTATGATAGGGATAGAGTTTTTTATAAGTCAATTTTGAAGGGAAATCTTTATGATGACAGGGACCATTCTCAAGTATAGTTCAAGCTATCACCCAGAAATAGATGGACGAAAAGGGATAGTGAATCGAAGCTTGGAAACTTACTTGAAATGTTTTGCCGGATCCAAACCTAAACAGTGGGTTGAGGTATTACCTTGGGCCCAATATTGGTTTAACAAAACTTATAATAGATCTTCTAGCATGACACCTTTCAAGGCCCTTTATGGAAGGGACCCACTGGCTAGTTTCAAGTGGCAAGACAGCCTTTTTAGAGTGGAGGAAGTAAATGAACAGTTGAAGGATAAAAATTGGATTTTGGACAAACTCAAGGATCACTTAAAACAAGCTCAAGCAAGAATGAAGGAGCAAGCTAATAAGAAAAGAAGTGGCATTCTGCGTCAGGGACATGGTTTATGTCAGGCTTAGGCCTTATAAACTAAAAACTCTAACCAAAAAGCAGAATGAAAAGTTAGCCCCTCAATTCTACGATCCTCATGAGGTGATAGAGAGGTTGGGAAGAGTAGCATACAGGTTGAAATTGCCTGATACAGCAAAAATTTATCTAGTGTTTCATGGATCCCAACTCAAGAAATCCCTTTATTCTACTGTCCCTACACAACCACTGCCTGTCTCACTCTCAAGAGAGATGGAGTTGCAAGTACAGCCTAAGAAGATGAGGCAAGTGAGGGTTTTGATCAATGGCCAATAACAAGTTTTGATAAAGTGAGCAAATCTCCCAAATTGTGACCGTACGTGGGAGGATATCGACACCATTAAGGAGCAATTTCCAACTTTCCACCTTGAGGACAAGGTGGTACTTGAAGGAGAGGGAAGTGATGAGCCTAGCATCAATGATAGGGCCTCACAGAATAAATAGGGCAAGGTTTATGTGAGGAAGGCCCAAAAGAGAAGTAATGATGAGGTTGCAAGGAAGCGGCAAAGAAGGAATTTAGTTGCAAATAGCTAAATTTGTCAACTAGTGCATGAATGAGGTCATGTGGGTGGTTTGTGTGAGTTTTATGCGAGGGAGATAGTCTGAAGGAGATCATGGTTGTTCCATGTGCGTGTGGAGAGGGCTGGCCTCTCAAAAGCTAGAGGCTACACCATGTCTTTACTGCTATTTTTGTTCTTGCTATTCTCGATAATTCACCTTGCTTCCATTTATCTTCTGTTAAGGAGAGAAGAAGTTGTGATTGGAATATATAAATAATATAGAGAAGGAGTTTCCATCAATTTTCATATCCAATCCCTTGTCGGACCGGAGTATTATCATTTTGATGCATAAATAATACTAGAATTCCTCAGAGTTTTGTCAGTTTGCAAACTCAAAATCTCTAGTCTCCAATAATATCCTAGAGCTTGGCTTAAGAAATTCACCATGCCTATGAAAAGACAAGACTACACACAAGGGCAAGCAAATCATACCATTTTCACCAAATTTTCAACTAATGGAAAAATATCTATTTTTATCATGTATGTAGACATTATAATTGTCGCTAATGATTATGCTAATGAAGTTATAAAGCTGAAGAATTTGAAATAAAGGACCTTGGAACACTAAAATATTCTTGGGAATGGAAGGACTAGGTCAAAGAAAGGGACTGTCATCTCTCAAAGAAAGTACGCCATTGATTTTCTAAACAAGATTGGGATGTTGGGGTGTAGACCTGCTAACACCTCTATGAAAGCTAACTACAAGTCAAAATTCTCCCAAGAAACCCCTCCATTTGATATAGAAAGGTATCACAAACTTGTGGGTAAGCTTGCTTACTTAGCTTAATCAAAACCAGACATTAGTTTTTCTATTAGTGTCATCAGTCAATTTATGAATAAACCCACTAAAGTTCATCTTGAGACTACCCACAGACTCCAAAGGAATTTCTTTCAAAAAGGCATTAATCATAAAGTGGAAATTTATTGTAATGCAAATTAGGCTAGATCCATCACTGATAAAAGGTCCAACACAAACTACTACACTTTTGTCTAGAGAAATTTAGTAACCTAGAAGAGCAAGATGCAGTACAGAAGCTAAGTGTAGGGCCTTAACATAAGGCATTTGTGAAGGCTTATGGATAAGAAGATTACTTAGTAAATTGAAGATTAAATATGAAGTATATATGAAGGTTCAATGTGATAACTTGGCTGCACTCAGTATAGCAAGGAATCTTATTCAGCATGAAAGAACTAAACATAATGAAATAGATTGCCACTCAACTAAAGAAAATGTGGACAATGGACTGTATGTTCTATCTCATATTCTACTGGGCTTCGAATTGCTGACATTCTCATAAAAGCCTTAACACAAGTTAGGTTTGAAGAACTTGGAGTCAAGCTGGGTATGATTAAATCTACTCCCCACCTTAAGGGGGACTGCTAGTAAATATGACAGGGATTCCCAAATAGTCGTTAGGAATATTCTGTGATTGCTTCCTGTGTTGCTGCCCATCTAATCCATGTTTTATGAGATGGAGTCAACACTTTATTTCTCATTTATGTACCCTGATGTCTGGTATTTATTTCAAATCATTTCCTTCCTTTCTAGCTACTATTTTCACGAGATTCTAGTGGCAAACATGTTGCCATAGTCCTTATAAATGTCTCTCCCTTCCATTCGAATAAAGTGAAGCAGTCAAATTATCTTTTTCCTCTATTTTCTTCAGTGAGCAATTGTTTTGGAGGTAGACATGCACATGATATAAATAGAGGGAAATGGCCATACTTGGTCGATGAACCTAGATATTAGTGTCATTACTATTTATTGCTATCCAAACAAATGACTGACCTTTGAGGAAGTTTTAGATTTCCAAATCAGTTTCTCAGGAGGCCCTATGGGGAGAATAAGTAAGATAGTTGAAAAAAAAAAATACATTGGAAGAATCAAGGGGTCAAACTCTCCTATCTAAATTGGCAGAGGGACAAATGGGATCAAGGTGAAGCAAAAGAGATTCCAGTTTATGGATAATTCTATTAGTAGTACACCTCACAAGGTAAAAATTAGAAAATAAAGTCTGAACAAACCAAAAGCACTGAAGGAGGGAACAAGGGAAAGAAGAAAGACTACATAGGCCAAGGAAGGTCTGAGATAAAGGAATGTTAATCACCATATTATCCTCCCAAAACCAACTACAAACCCCATCAACCACCTTTTTAAAAACAAAAGAAAACTAGTGTGCTGAAAAATTCATATCCTTGTGAAGTAAATTTCCAAAACTTGTATGAGTTGCAATGAATAACAGATTGCCATCCCACTCATTCCAATCCAAACTATACTTCAAATAACCTAATGCCATAACAAAGTAGTTTTAGAGAAAAAGGCTATTCCCATTAACTTGCCAAATCAACTTTTTAGACACCAAATTCCTAAGACTTAAATCCCTCCTTTCTCATCTCTCCCACACCCCACCAAGGAATCCCTTATATCCTTCTCTAACCTCTGGGCCACTCCCACCAGAATCTCAAAGAAGAAAAATAATAAATGGAAATATTGAATAAACAAGACTGAACAAGAGTAATTTGATAACCTAGAGTTAAAAAATAAAAAAATAAAAAATAAAAAGCAAACACTTCCTTCCAACCAGAAAATTAGAGATGTTATAGACTACAAGGGTCCCATAAACAAACATCCTTAAGGTTATCCCACGGAGGAACACCCAAATATGTAAGAAGCCATTGAAGAAGTTAACACCCTACTAAAGAAGCTCAAGGTGAAATAACATATGGATCAACATTCGAACCAGCCAAACCAATCTTATCTAAATCAATCTCCAGAACAAAAAAATGATAACCCAAGAGTCAACCTCAAAAATCTGAAGAATGAAAATAGGATCCACAAAATTACCACTATCTTGCTCTAAAAAGGAACAATATCATTCACAACCTTAAGGTTAGGAAGCAAAATTTCATCCAAACCAATATGAATCCCCTTGATGAGACCTCTATCAAAAGCCTTCAAAACCATTCTACTATACACACATCAACTACTAAAGCAAACAAAAAAGTAGATAGTGGATCCCCCTAATAATTCTCTAGCAAAGAAACCAAGAATTCAGCTCCCCCATTCACAATCAAAGCAAAAGCGGCAATTAAAATATCACCAGAAATCTAACCTCTCCACCTTGCACCAGCCTCTTTTTATCAAAAACACTATCAAGGTCATAGGCCTTCTCAAATTACAGCTTAACGACCAAACCATGAAATCCCTTCTCCTAACATTGTCAACCACCTCATTGACTACCAAAGCAGAACGAGAATCAGTCTACCACCAAAAAATTTAAAGAAAGAATAATTTGACTATAAGAGATGATTTAAGAGAAAGAACCTCACTGATGAGCTCATACGCACCAGTCCACAAACTAATTGGCCTATAATCCTTCACTCCAATGGACTATGCTTTTCTGGCACAAGAGTGATAAAAGTAAAATCCATACTTCCACTAATCTTACCACTACAATGAAAGTCCTCAAACATATGCGGAAAAACTAGGGTAAAATTAGCATGCTATTTATAAGAATTTGATAGAACATAAAAAGAAGCAACATTAAATTACATGTGGAAAGGTGCTATGACAAAGTTGACAAAAATAAGCTTACAGCAGCATTTAGTAACCCAATGAAAGGATATGATGAAAACATCAATGTGATCATCTTTCTTCGTTGCAGTTTTATTCCATAAAATTGAAGCATCCTCTCCAAAACCTACATGGTAACCATCCATTAAGAACAATGATCATCATTTTTAAAATCAAGTATAAAAAAGAGTTTCACAACTACTACTGACATAATATGAAATAACAAAAGGAGAAGAACAATAATTCATGGCAGGATATCTTATCCTCTGTTTTTGTAGTTCTCTCTCTTCACTGACAATAACCTCTATGGAAAAAAAATTAAGAATTAATAGCAGTCAACAAAAATTTACTTAACTACATCAGCCTGATGTAGACCACAGTAAAGGACTATAAATTGAATACTTCGATGAAAAAGCAGCATAACATAGAAACAGGGAAAACAAGTAACAATCTAGACAAAACAAAATACTTTTTCACCATTGGTTTTCAATCTATTCATCCTCATCTTTACTTTTCATTTTGGGAAGGCATAAAATCTTTATTGACAATTTAATAAACACTTGCACCATTGGAATTTAATATTAGTAATAAAAAAAGATAAATGTCTCTATATAACCATGAATTTATTATGTGTAAACCAACAATTAGTCCCAAAATTATTAGGCCCATTTAGCTTAGTTCCCAAAAATTAGTGAGTGCACAAGTTAGTCCCCAAAAATAATAAACTCATAGCACATTATTCTTTTTGTCAAGTGACTCAAGGATGCCCAGAAGACTAAAGTGCAACAAGTTTGTTGTTTTAAAGAGGGGCTAAAGCTAAATAGGCCTACCAGACTTTGGTAATAACATTAATAAAAGTAAAATTTGAGATGCAAGAAAATAGTGAAGGATAGAAGAAATGTTCAAAAACAAGGCACTTGTATATCCCAGGCATCACAAAAGCAGTAAATGAGGGTATATCTATTCTATAGCATGCAGCAGAAGCAGAAACGATGGTTATGAATAGAACATAATTCCTTTTTATCCATAGCTTGAATTTTATATCACTGAGTTGCAGTGTAGATCCAACTATATGGACTTGTAATGGCCAGCTCAGTAGCAATGAACATCCATTCACCTTTGAGTTCCATGTGATTTTGAATCATAGCAAGATCGAATCAAGCCTAACCAAACTCAAGCTCAAATGGCTCAAAAAAGTCTAGATTTTTTTAACAGCCTTAGGAGCCCCAACACCTAAACCTCCAGTTTTAATGTATCTACATCAGCTAAGAGCTAATAAAATTAACAATGTATAAATTTCCATGTGACTAAATTAATACTTGAAAATACAAAGTGACATTAATATTTACCCAAAAAATAAAGGACAAAGAAAACTTTTCAAAGCAACAGAGAAAATGTCAAATCCACTCTTCAAAATGTGCTTTGCCATAATTTCACTGTCAACCTCTCACATTAGACCAACAAAATGAACCTATCTCCAAGGGGGGAACAAAAGGAGTATTGCTATAAAATGCATACTACTGTCATACTAAGTAGGAAATTTCTGGATAAAATTATCCTTTTGTTACCAAGAAATAAGTCTACCTCAGCAACACTGTGCCCCCAACACGCTTCCTTCCATGTTGCAACAAACATCTGCAAAGAGTCATCAGTAATTGAAAGATTATCATTTGCGTTGCTTGCTACCTTGGTTTTGTCCTCACTCTCCAGCAGAATTGCATCAACTTCTCTCTTTTCTCTCTTAAGCAACTTAGAAGGAGCAGATTTTGTACTGGTTACATTTTTGGATTTTCTTTTCCTTTTAAGTGGTTCATTAACTTCCTTTTTAAGGTTGGCACTAACAGGAGAATGTCCTGGCATATCACCTTGCAACCCAAGCCGTTTCATCTCTTCAGTTGCAGAGGGGTAAGGGCAGCTACTCACTCGGTCTGAAACTTTTCCAAATTGTGATGATGAATTTGACTGACCGCCTACAATAGCGCTATTATTTTGATCATCATCTGAAGAATCATCACTATCATCATCTTCTGAGCTAGATGAAATAAACCTTGTGTGCTTGCCACTGAAAACCTTTTGTACAGAAGAAAATGACTCAACACGCTGAGAAATGGCACTGAAACGTTCATCTAGCTGTTTCTTCTGTGAGGAAAAAATAGGACGCTTCTTCCTGAACTTTTCTCTTTTCAATCTTAATGTCTTCAAGCATTTTTCTAAGGTGGATTGCTCTGAATTTCTAGCTTCCCGTATGGCAGATATATGCATCCTATGATAATAAAAATGAGCAGGTTAGATCAGAAAGCCAATCCTAGTATAACTGCCTCTATTGTAAATAAAGATAACAAAGTAACAAATATCCTGACAATAAGAGCAATTATTTTCTGCCTGTATAGGTATTGGTGGGTGATGAGAACTAAAATTATTGCATTTCAATATGGCCTGACTGTAGGCATATTGCCTTCAGAGCCAAAATGTGTGAGAAAATTGGACACCTTCAGTCACAACTTTAAAGGAGAAGGGGATCAATTTTTCTTAATAAAAATGAATTTGTTGAGGGAAAGAAAAGATGTATAACAATTCAGCACAAAGAATTCTCCCATCACATAACAAACATTCAAACAGACACAAATGTTTGGGGGGGGGGGGGGGCATTTGCCGAAAGAGAGGAGAAGGGCATCAATCACAACTGAAGATCTAGCCCAAGTTGAGGCAAAAACGATCCACAGGGTGTGGCAGGACAAGATAAAACAATGCTCTTACTCATGCACAAATACTGATATTTCATGTTTTTAAATCCAGATTGTAACAAACCATGTCTAGCCAACTGCTTAAAGTATAAAGGCTAAATATTAAAAAAATTGACAATAAAATAAATCAAATCTAAAGGATTTTGGAGAAATCATGAGAGCAATAAATCAAGAAAGTTTCAGATGTTCTTCAAGCAATTCTAAGACAATATCCCTCCCCCACCCCACCTATCCCACTCCTCTGTATGTGTACATGTACACAATCCTACAAACTAAGCTGTGCTTAAATCAAACATCATTCATGTGCACAATTGTGTTTGCTCAATTAATGGTATCTTCCATATGCTCATTAATTTAGAATCAAATCTGCTTCCTTATGCCAAAAATTTAGATAAGAAATCACCATTGCACAAACATTTACCGTTCCAGTTCTCCATCTTTCTAATACAGTATACAATATATTTATCAAAATGCAGGAATATGACAACATACCCCAAGTTCTGAACTCGAATTCCAAGCAATTCCCTGCTTTTGACTGACCTCTTCTTGGCAATAAAATCCAAAAAATCTTCAACCCTGATTTCTTTATTTTTAGAAGCATCTAATAACTCAATTAGGAAACAAATTATCTCCTCGCTAGTTATTGTAAACACTTCAGTAATATGGGAATGAACTGAGAAATAATGCATGACCAGAGGATGCCGTAAAAAAGGTCCCAATCCAAGTGCTTCAAAGTCATCAACGCCCTCATTTTTGCAGATTGCCACTTCCAAATCATATAATGAAGTGATTCTTTGAACTCCAACAAAGCAATGGACAAATGCATTTACCTACATAACAAATAAAATAATTCAGAAAAATGCTTTCTCATTGTAAGCATAGGTAAAAGGTTCAGAGATCCCACATTTATATATTAAGAAAACAAAAAGAGAAAGTCAAACAGAAGCCTTGAATTGCATTTAGTCATTTTCTTATGATATTTTTTTAATATAAATAAATTAGGAACTCTATTTTATCAGATGGAATCAGACTCAAGTTGGACTCACAACCAAAAAAGAATTAACTACCCATTTGGTTCGCTATGACGTGAACACATTCCATTTATATAAATTGTGTAATATCTATTATACCCTTATAATTATTACTCCATCCATCATATCACCATTTTAACTATCAATTCACTTTTTTAAAAACAAGATAAAATAGTTATTTCTTATCTCACCTACTCTCACCTATTCACATTTTACATTCCCTTCACTTTTACATCCTCCAACCGAATGACTAGGAATTTGACCAATCCAAGATAGGGAGGCAAAGGTCTAAACCAGCAATGAAACCAATAAACTCTATCCTTAAACTTTAAAGAGCATTTAAGCATAGCCAAAAAC
Organism: Erythrophleum fordii; assembly: GCA_032878935.1. Lineage (NCBI taxonomy): Eukaryota > Viridiplantae > Streptophyta > Magnoliopsida > Fabales > Fabaceae > Erythrophleum > Erythrophleum fordii. Next base: position 19,050,539 of record JAVQMF010000054.1, on the reverse strand, counting down.
AAATCATCGTTTTTATTAGGAGTTAATTTTGACTCACTATTAGCATTGAAAAATGAACAAAAATCATATTTGGAGGAAACTTATGAACAAAAACATGATAATCTTACCAAAATGTGAAATTTTTCAATATTACATGCTTTCCAAGTCTTAAAACAATTTTAAAATGTAACATCAATTTTTGTAACTTCAAAGTATTGTATTGGTGAAATATTTTTTTATATAAAAATTAGATTTGAACCATCATATTAAAATTGTATCAGTTCTATATATGGTCATTGGGTCATCCTAGAAAGATCTACTGGATTCATAGAGTTCTTCCTAGTGATCAAAATGGCCGGTTACAAAAGGAATTTCTTCAGGGCTCTCTATAGAATACTTGCTTAGGCAAAGGCTTCCAGAATCGAAATGCATCCTAGGCTAAACCGGTGCTGACAAATAATCAACCGACAATGAATAGGGAGGTTGGATTAGGGAAACCTCAGAAAATAAATCTGCTAATAAAGGTTACAAATTTGGTCAAGATTAAGGAACCTATGATATTGTTGCCGCTCATGGCTATTTTGGCTAACTGATATTCTAGGCTACTTGGCTTCTAGTCTGGTTTAGAGCATTAGGTATCAGTACAATGGCTTTCAATTTAAATGGTTTCAATTTCAACGTTATTGTTGGTTTAAAATAAGAGCATACTTTGGCCCCAAAAAAAGAAACCTAAGGGCATACTTGCTATGCATAGGCTTTACTAAATTTTCAAATGTAATAGTAAACTAAAAATAATTATTATACCTTCCCCTCAATAATCATGAGGCTGTGAAGAGACGGAACTTGCTGCATTTTAATGCCCAAAGAGCTCCAAGAATCAACTTGGAGCATCAACAATGCCTTCTGAGACACCTTCCACGCGGAGACAGACTCCCCCGCCTTAAGAAGATCATCACGAGCCTTTGCAACAGCAAGGTCAATCTTTTCGATATTTTCTTTTGGATTCAAAGAGGAATTTGGGGTTTGGACCGAACTAGGAGGTAACTGCTGCAGAGAAAAACCCCCTATGTTTTGAACTGGCAAAGCAGGGTTCTGCCGGAAAGGCCAAATAGGGTTTTGAAGGTGGAAACCATGGTTTTGAACCTGAGGGTGAAGTGAGTAATTTGGAAATGCCTGGGAGAAGATGTTAGGGTTTTGAAAGGTCATGATACCGTTTACAGGCGGCGGCGACGGCTGTTGAGGGCGGCCACCACCGCGAGGGCGGGAGCTGTTTGGGTGACCGTACATTCGCGGGAAAATGGAGACAAGTGACGCTGAATAAGGGAGGCAACTACGGTTTTAAATTGAGAGATTTGTGATAGGTTTGGGAGTAAATTTACTTTTTAAATGAAAATTTTTTATATGTAATATTTTATATTTTTATTATTATATTTTTTAATTAAAATATATGAAGTGTATAATTTTTTATTATAATATAATATAATAAATGCATAATTTTTATAAATTAGTGTATAATTTTGTAATTAAATTATATGTTTATTATATTTTAATTTTCTTATATTCTTATTATTATATTTTTAATTAAAATATATTAAGTATATAATTTTTATTATAATATAATACACCATTGAAAAAAGTAGTTTTTTAACCTCCCCCATTAGAATAATATGAAACTAGATCAATCCCAAAGTCAAGAATATGGCTAAATTTAGATTGTAATTTAGATCGAAAAAAAAGACTAGAAGAATGACTTAAATCACAATTAATTGCTTTAGCATATCGACAAACTAATACTAATTCAACAAGTTTAATAGTGGAATCTAGCTTTACAGGTATAGTCTAAAAATGGTGAAAAAGTCTACCTGAAGAATTTAGACAAAATGTAAAACAAACAACAAGTTATAATACACGAAGAGAATTTTATACTTTATTATTAAGAAAATACGAACAAGTATTAAGAAATGAATTTTTAGGAAGAAGTATAGGAACAAATGAACAAACAAAAATAGATAGAGCAATAATAAAATTACATCAAATAGAAATATGTACCTTAGACCCAAACATTTTAAATCAATATATTTGTGAATACCAAAAATATTATTATGAAGCAAGATTTCAAGATTATGAACAAAAAATATTTTATTTAGATTTATTTTATCATAAATTGCTAAAATTATTATCAGAAATACTGATAATCGAATATAGAAAAGCCTTTAATGATAGACAAGAGTTAATACCTCATTTAGATACTATGGGAAGAAGAGAAGATTTTCTAAGAGAATATTTAGCTAATAAATGTAAAGAAGCTTTGAGAAATAATAAATATTATAAAACAAACAAGTTAATCTTACAATGTAATGCTTTCGAAACACCTCATAAATAGGGATGTAAACCTGAGAAAAAATATCAAAAAAAAGAAAAAATCATATAGGAAATTTCAATCACCTTATAAACGATACAAATATTGTGACAACCCTAGTTTCTAATCTCGATAATTAAGGTTGAACATGCTGATAATAATTAGCGATCAAGGTTTGGGGTTGCTACAATCAATTACTTTGCAGAAATATAGGGAAAAATTTAAACCTTGATACTACTAGGATCATCAACTATCAACTACAACGGAATCATGCATAAGAAGGGTTTATACCATCATCAAAGGTTTATGATTCATCCATTGATCAATTTCAACCCACAAAAACATCCCACCAATGTACTCATACCATTCCCTAACATTAGCCTTACTGAAATTAGGGTTTCTAGGTCAAATATAGGAGTTTGGGGACCTGCGCCGCGACTTGGAACTTTCCCGCCGCGGCTAAGTTAGGTTCTGGAGCTCAAAAACCACATTTTTAAACTTGCGCCGCGGCCTAGAACTCTCGCGCCGCGGCCCAGTTACTCTCTGGAATTTTCTTGACTTTCGCCGCGGCGAGAGCCGCGGCGAGTTGGACCTGCGCCGCGGCGAGTTTTGCTACTGTAACCTCCTTAATTAATTTCCTCGACTCGCGCCGCTGCGGGACTTCTTTCGCCGCGGCGAGGTTACGTTCTGTCACCTCCTGGGCGATTATTTTCACTCCGCGCCGCGGCGAGATTTCTCAAGCCGCGGCGTCCCTCGCCACTGTCACTCCCTAGGCCGCGGCGAATATTTCGCCTCCTACACTCCATTTCTCTTCTTAGGGACACTCTAAGGTCACTTCCCCTCATTTTATGTGGCTCTAATGACACTTAATAACCCTTTTTACTTAGCCATGCTTCCATTACCAATTCAAAACTTATATGCCCATTTTCTACCTCTAATTACCTTCTATTAGCAAGTTTATAAAATAACAACAACAGATTATACATGAACTACCAACATCTATCCTTAATTAATCATCCAATGGGGCTCCATACATTAGGGGTTCATATCCATATCACAAGGGTCACATTTCCATCAATGAGCAATGTTATAAGTCAGCATCAATTACAGCGGAAATAATGAGTCCATACATCAAATACTAAGTCAAGAGGGGGTCTAACCCTTTAGTACATACAGTCTCAATAAATCAAATATTCAAGCCTACACTTGGCAATGCAGATACATGTTGATGCTATACATTAAGGAATACAAAATTAGCATCTATACTAGCTAAGTCAGCCCAAGTGTAGCCATCTCCCCATAGGTTGAAGCTTATGGATTTTCATCCACTTGCTTACCCTTATCCTTACCCAAGGAACTTTCACCTGAAATATTAATCCCACAACACGGGGTGAGATATAAATCTCAGTAACCAAAGCAATTCCACCATATAATCCAGTTTAATCAACATATATGCATACATCAAAACCCATATCAGAATCATATCAGTCATTTCAGCAAATGAAACAATTAGGCTATCATGATTACTATCCCATACTAGCAATCATATAATTAACATGTTAAAGGCCATTAACATCGGGAGAGGCCCGTCCACGGCACCTACTCCCTATTGAGCACAACCAGGGCTCAGTGCATTTGGGGTTGATCATACCCGGTGCCCGATCGTGGCACATGCACGGGTGGCAGCCGCACCACAGCTCCACCATGGACTCACAAGGTCCAATCATAATATAACAGATAGCCAACCAATTCATTCAACATTTCAAATCATTCATATATAGCAAATATGAAATTAAAATAGATACATGCATGGAATTACTGTAAACCCCGGTTACCTCACTTGCAGATAATTGCAACAGCCACCAAAAATTCCAAATTCGGATTCAAGTATCTCCCACCAGAATTCTCAATGTTTCACCCAAAATCCTAAGCAAATTCGTATAAAATTAGTACCCATGATATAAATCAGCTATGGGGGTCTCAAACCAAAGGAAAGCATCAAAATGGGGGTTTAAACTCATCTAATATCAGCCCTAACCTCAACCTACGAATTTCATCAAGAAAATCCCCAAATAACCACATTTCAGATTTTGGGTAAAGTGAAAATCCTCTAAATGAAAAACTAATTGGACCAAATTAAAGAGAAAGATGAGGGGGTTAAGTTCTATAACTATTACCTTGGCCAAATCTTGCTCTAAGTGTGTGGAAATGCAGAATCTTTGCCCCAAACCCTAGCCTCCTTCTCAACCTCCGAATTTGCCTCTTGAGTTTCAGAAAAATGAAAGTGTGGCTGAAGCATTAGGGTTTAGATGGGTTTAAGTTGGGTCAAAGGGCTGGGTCATGGGTTGCTCCAAGTCCAAACCCAATTGGGTTTCAGATTTTGATTATTGGGCCAGTTTTTAAGTGTTGGGCTGCATAATTCTGTTGGGCCAGTTTTCACTTATTGGGTTGCTGAAGTTTAATAGGTTTTGGGCCTAATTTGAAGGGTTCAAGGGCTTGGGTCTGCACAAGGGTAATTGGGCCACTTAATTGAGCCTATACAAGATAAATCTTGGGCCTCTATCTCATTAAATTAGTTTGGGTTTACCTCTAATTCATTGGGCCTTCATTAGCCTCTTATCATGATTTAATTAATTTGGGCTTAGATGTAAATCTCCATCCTAAATAAATTCTCAACCCATATTAACAATTTATCTCTCTAGAATACCTATTCACTAACTTGCCCAATTATGCTCTATTAATTATCCTTAATTAATCTTAATCCATAATTAACCCCTTAATTAATTTCGGGGTGTTACAAATATAAATTTAAAAAATACCCTAAATCAAAATTTCAACAGAAATCAAAATTCCGAAAACCTAGAAAATATTTTAAGAAAGGAAGAAAACTTAATTATAGTAAATATCCTACCAAATGTCAATGTTATAATTGTAGCGAATTAGGATATATAGCAACTAAATGTAAAAAACCTAGAAATAAAAAGAGTATGAATATTATGGAATTAGCTAATGACTATGACTTAAAACCTTTAGAATTTCTGGTATGTTTGGTTGAAGTTCAGCTAGATTGGATCTTATAGGTATTTTTGCTAATCTGTTTGATTCATAATTACTATGGCTTCTTGATCTAAGTAAAGGCCTACTTAGAGGTCGAGATTCCTGTATACTTCTTCGAGGGCTTATATTGATATTAATGTCAGTGGGAGTATTAATTCTAATATTTCGGCTACCTAATCTATTATTGAAAGAGAGTCGAGAGAAATCTTCTTCTCCTAATTCTCGAGTATTGTCTAGTTCTAATTGTAATTGGCGAGGTATTGTTATTCTATTTCTATCTAAAGGTAATTCTTCTAATACGGGCATAAAGTGTCTATCTATTGTTATATTTCCTATATTTCTTTTATATATTGTATGTTCATTAGAGAATACTAATTCTATCATTATCATTCCTGTAATACTAATTATTCGACTTCCTGGAGGCATTTTAATTCCTTGTAATTTGTGATAAATAACCAAAGTTCTATTCATGTTAGTTTCAGCTCTTGATATCGCAAAGTTTGTGTTTACTGTAAGTTTTAATTTTTGATAAATTAAATTGTCATTTAAAGCTCCTAATACACTATTTGGTACACCATCGATGATTCTATTATCAGTGATTAATAATTCTATGGGTATATCTATGCCTGCTTTAAAATAAGCTTTGATTAATAATTGTGCTCCTGGTATATAGATTTCAGTTATTTCATCTTTTATATCTTGTTTTTGAATTTCATTTTCTATCAATGTTTTATTAATTATAGGTATTTTTAAGATTCCTTTAGTTAAAGTGGCTTCTATAGGATGTTTCTTTTCTATTACTACACAAGCATATTTTTCTTTTTTCTTAGATTTTAGCAGTTTTCCTAATTGTTTAATAATACTGGTGTGTGTAAGATCATTAGGTGTTAGATCTAATTTTTTATTGCGGATTTTATTATATTATTTTTTATTAAACATCATTCTTTTTTCTACTATATTTGGATTTCTAATTTCTTGAAATTCGTCAAATTCTTGTTGAGTATTACTACTTTCTCCTTGCATCATATTTATTTCTTCTTCTTCAAATATATAATTAAATTCTTCTTTTGATTCACTAGATGGTTTCATACTAGAATTAGTATCTGATTCAGAGTCTAAAGTTAATTTAGATAACTTATAAATTTCAATATCAGAATAATCTAGTTCTTCATTGTCATTATTATCTTTTAACGGTTCTTTATGTTTTAATTCTTGTTGTCTTATTTCAGTTTCTCTATCGATTATAGGAGGTTCACGACTTCCTATTTTCATCTGATTATATCCTGGTGTGGATAAATTAGGTGGATTGAAATTCTGATGTTGTAGTTCTTCGATTTTTACTGCTTGCATATTTACTTCATAATTATCCTGTAAATTTAAATAGCCTAATTCTTCTTTAATAGATTCTAAATTAATTTCTTCTTGACTCATTTTTCTTTCTATTTCTTCTTGTTCTAATTCTTCTAAAATTCGTATCATATTGATCTGTTTTACTTCTACTTTTGGTGGTTCAAGTTTAGGAATGAAAGGTAATAATTCTTGTTCATCATAATCTAATCTATCTAATCGTTTCATAAACGTTAACCTTTCCTTTTCTAATCTTCTACATTCTTCTGGTGTTATGTATTCATGTGTAGGTGTTGCTTGAATTATTTGCGGGTTATGGATTTCATCATAAATAGTCTACAAATTATTATTGATTACTTCTTATCCATGTTTTAATTCTTCAACTATTACACGAGTTTCATATATCTCTTCATTCATAGGTTTGGCTTTAATTTGAGGTTCTGTGATTTCTCCAAATACAGCTTCATTATATAATCTCATCATATTGATTTCTGGTTGTTCTGTTACTGATTCTAAAGTATTTCTGATACCTAATGTTTGACTAATTTTATCAAGTTTTTGATTTATTATATGTATTTCAGATCCTACTTCTTGAAGTTCTTCTTTTAATTCATACACCTTTTGTACTAATGGTTTGGCTAATTCTATATCTATATACCAGGAGTACAATTATTAATTAAAGCTTATTTTAAAGCAAGTATAAATACACCCATAGAATTATTAATCACTGATAATAGAATTATCGATAGTGTACCAAATAGTGTATTAGGAGCTTTAAATAGCAATTTAATTTATCAAAAATTAAAACTTACAGTAAACACAAACTTTGTGATATCAAGAGCTGAAACTAATATGAATAGAACTTTGGTTATTTATCACAAATTACAAGGAATTAAAATACCTCCAGGAAGTCGAATAATTAGTATTACAAAAATGATAGGATTAGTATTCTCTAATGAACATACAATATATAAAAGAAATATAGAAAATATAATAATAGATAAACACTTTATGCCCGTATTAGAATTACTCCGCCATCAAACCAAACTGCCAAAAGAAAACTCCATGAACAGTTTGAATATTTTTAGTTGATTATTGAAAAACTTAACCATTGTCAAATATCCGCTCCAACCATCAAATATATCTCTCATTATTCCATTAATAAAGCTGTTATTTATCCAGGAACAAATCCTCAATTAGTTTATACTTTTTTTAGTTGTGGATTAATTCATTGTATATACCCAGCCAATGATCTCCAAGAACTTAGTCAGCTCCCAAAAGGCATTCAAGAAGCTGCTAAACATTATCATCAGATTATCACTCAGTATACTATGTATATGCGATGCTATTCCACCATAGCTGAAATAACTCCCAAAAAGTTTTATCCTCCCATAAATCTTATTAAATTTGAAACCACTAGACAACCATTCGAATTCGACGAAACTGTAAAATCCTCAATCGACCTCGATGAATTCCGTCTTCTTAACTCCAAAATAAGAGCCCAAGAAATTGATACCCTATTCATCGAAATGAATCGAACCTTATCTAGTGATGAGGCCCAATGGACCTACTTCACTAGCCCAAATACTTGTATCTATTCAGTAGGAAGAACCAGCTGAAATAGCCGACTATTCACTTCTTTTTATGATAAACTCAAAACCAATAAAATGGAAAATTCGGATGATACTAAAAAACGAATATGCCAGCTATTATCTGAATATCCCAGCCATATCTGTATCTATTGTAATGATAAAGAAAAAAACAAAGAACAGGTTGATCCGCCAACATCTATCAAAATCCTTGAAGGTTAAAGTAGTGGTCTACAAAAGCTGATTTGACTAAAGAAAAAGAAGACAGGACTAAAAGTTGCCGAAAGTATTGACAAGACTAAAGTTTGCCGAAAGTAGATGCCAAAGCTGAAGCGACTAAAGCAAACAAGACGATGACAAAAGAGATTTGACACAAAGCAACCAACCTCTATCCATTCGGAATCTCAATTATGTATCTCAATTATAGGAATAGGACTAGAAATTAAGACGAGGAATGCCTCGCCTATAAAAGCCATGTAACGAAACGGGTATAGGCAGATTCAGATTGCCTAACCTCTCTTCTCTCCTCTATATCCTATCTGAGCCTCCTTGTACTATTTCAAATATCAATAAAAGAAGAATTTCGCATTATTAAGGTATGACTAGCTAAACTCTCTTGTAGGAGATTAAGTGTAGTATTTCGATCTTATCATTCTTTATGAATTGATCCGTTATGGGATAATTGCCTAACCATCATGCTCTAATACCATTTCTCGAACAGTCTAGAATGAGCGAGATCAGCTACCTATTCAAGGGGTAATTTAGATTTAGGAATAGGGGTGACCGAAACTAAACCGGGTCATGGAAGGAACTCTGCCCTCTTTCATGCAGAGGTTTTTTCTATGGCTACAAAACATTAGTCAAGACTTTCCCCCTTCAGCTTAGTCCAACACAACCTTCCATCGTTTTCTACCGAAGGTATACTATTCTCATTTCTAAATAACTATTCAATAATAAATAAGTGTATGATTTTTGATTAAATTATATATTTATTATATTTTATTAAAAATTTTAATAATAAAAATATAAAAAAATTACTTTTAAATCTAATTCCTTTTTAATTAGTTATTTCCTTTAAAATATTTGTTGTTCCTTTGTCTTCCTTCATATCTGTTTTTCCCAATGTAATTCCTTGTACTTCTTCAATAAATATGGCTTTATATCTAAATATAAGTTTTATGAATCTAATTGCTTTTCTTCCGAGAGAGCCTTTTGAGTATCTTTTTCATCTAGTTTATTTTCTATTCTATCTAATTGTTGACTTATAATATATAAAATTTGATTAGAGAAATTGTTTTATTATTATATTTTCTATATGCCTTTATTTTCTCGAGGATCTATTATTTTTAATAGTGATACTATTATTTGTTCACTTCCTATTTTTATACTTATCTCTTATAGAAATTGATGTGTTGTAGTAACTACTGTATTTCTACAATTCCAATTTTTGGTTTTAACCATAGTAGTTTTTATTGAGAGATGATTTTGCTGCAGGAGGATTAAATATTTAATTATTATATTATACATTTTTAACCATTTAGAAAAATATGTGTCTTCTCTAAACCTCATCATTTCACTATACCATTTTGTGAAACTAAAGAAGAACCATTTTTATTTATCATGTATTTTTAACATAAATTTTTTGTTTAATAAATTTTTATTTATTTCATAATTCTTTTTTCTTATTATTCTTAGTGATTAGTTTAAAAACTAATAATTGAAAAGTTGAAATTTTCTATCTATTTTAGATTTTATTTTTAAATTTCCACTATCATATTCATATATTGATTGTGGGATATGTGGTTTGGAGTTTACTCCTTTAAACTTATGTCTTATACTTAAATTATCTATAAAATTTTTAACTTTTGTACAGTAAGTTGACTACCTATATCCTATAGATCTAATAGAGGATAATGATCTTTTAAGCATTTCGTAAGATACATCTCTTTTTGCTATTCTCTCTATATCTTATATTTCTAATTCCTTTGCGAGGGCAAAGATTGCTAATTTTGGGAACTTCCAATTGGTAAGAAATTCTATTTTTTTCATTTTTTTTTTATATTTTGGTTACTAATATTGCTATTTTGGATGGATTTCTTATTTCTATAAGCATAATTTCTCCTTTTGGTGATTCCTTTATAGCTTTAAAAATTTGATGCGTTTTTAGTCATTTTAAAAGTTATTCTATATTGTACTAATATTACAGTTGTTTCTTTTTTCTAACTATTATCAGATCTTACTTTTATTACTAATATAATTCTGACATTACAATCCTTTATATTTATTGGATAATTAGGAAAATAGTCAAAACAAACTGATCCTTTATAAAGATTTGTCCGTATAACTCCTTTAATAATTAAAATGTATCAAGTAAATAATTTTTATTATAATGTAATAAAGGTATAATGTTATAAATAAGTATATAATTCTTTTATTAAATTATATATTTATTATATTTTAATTTCTTTATATTCTTACTATTATATTTTTAATTAAAATATATTAAGTATATAATTTTTTTACTATAATATAATAAATGTATATTTTTTATAAATAAGAGTATACTTTTTTAAATTATATTATATATTTATTATATGTTATTAAAAATTTAATAATAAAAATATAAAGAAGTATTTTTAAATCTAATTCCTTTTTAATTAGTTATAATTTATTAAAATATCTAAGATATCATTTTTATATATAAAATTTTTTTAAAATATATTATTATTATCGTTTTTGAAATATGTTATTCTTATCTTGTTTCTTGTGTTTATATTTAATTTTTAATTTTTAGGAAATTTAATTTCTATGAATAGCATTTTTATTCTGTTAACATATTAAATTTTTCAAACTATTTGAACAACTTGGCATAAAGAAATATTTGAACAATTTTAAAAAATTTGAAATTATTATATTATTTATAACTTATAAATATAATAAAGAAATTACTATCTTACAATAATAATCTATTTTAATTGGCAAATTATTTTGCAATTAATAATTGAACTCAAGAAATCACAAGACCCCAAAACTTTGTGGTAAACTAGCATGGAAGTATCATGTATGGCTTGCAACGCCAATATTGCTAGAAAGCTTTAGCTTCAGCCTTTCGTGAGTGTACTCCTCCTCCTTTCAAGTGACTGAGAGCAAAAGCTACGATATTTTGACCTATCCGATGACTTATAAATATAATAAAGAAATTAATATCTTACAATAATAATCTATTATTTATATTCTTAGACAAGTTTCTATTTAGCAATTACAAGAAAGTAATGTTTTGTTGTCTGCCAAGTTTCCTGTAAACGGGGACATACCTGGTTGGTAGTCAAATCCCTCATCCCTCCTAGTTTCTAATCTGTGTTTTGATTCTGAAAGTTCGGTAAGAGTAGGTTAACCTAGTTTTCTATTGCTTTTCTTTTGATGTTTCTGCTACTGATGTTGTATTTTATTTATATGGTATTGCGACTGGTGTTTGTTTGTTTTTATGTTGCAATGGAAGTATCTCCTTTCAGGTCAAAATGTTGTTTGCACATAGTTGCATGTAGTCTAGAAGATTTGTTACTTTCTTTGGCTTTTTTTGTCGTTACTTTTATCCTTTCTTTTGTTTACCTACGTTTATTCTCTTCATTTTATCATTGTCTTTCACGTTGTTCATGGAAATTTGGCGCATTTCGGTTTGCTAGAAATGGAGGTGTGGAAAAGGAAATTAAGGAGAAGGGATTCCCTTGCTAGGGAGACGCCATTTCCTCATTTTTGGGAATGAGAATCCCTTTCCAAACTTGCTAAAGTGAGATTCCATGGGATAACCTAAATGCTCTTAACCAAAAGAATTTTTTTATCTTTTCTTATTATTGGTAACTCAGAAGAAAAAAAATAATTTTTGTTGAATGAAAAAATTCAAATTAAATTTCTTCATCTTTTTTATTAAGAGTAGTTAAAAATATTTTTTTAAAATTAAAAAATGAGTATTTTAATTTTATTTTATTTTGCAATATGGTATGATGATCATTTACTCATATTTCTTTTCGATTTTTGTAGTGTTTTCATCCGAATATAAAAATATAATGGCATTAATATTATTTTTCATATCATACCAAATATAATTATATATGGGTTATAAGATTTCATTTCATTGATTCTCATTTTCATTCCTATTCTTCCCGTCAAAATTATTCCATCCAACCAAAATATAACCTAAGTGTGTTTTCTAGTTGTTACTGGATATCTCTGAAAACATGCTAGAGATATGGGTTGCTCAAAAAATAGATGTTTTAAGTCTAACACTAATTCCTCTACCTCTAAATCTAACGTGACATTAAATATTTCTTTGATGATAAGTTAGACTTTTTGCAACCTGTTAGAAAATATAATGTAGTAATAGAGTCAAAATTTAGGAAACCTTTTAAACTTAGAACATATTATAAAAGAGGTCCAAGAAAAATCAATTATAATAAATATCCTACAAAATGTTAATGTTATAATTGTGGAGAATTAAGACATATAGCAACAGACTGTAAAAAACTAAGAAACCAAAAAGTTATGCATTTAATAGAATTAGCTGATGATTATAACTTAGAACCCATTGAATTAAATAAATACATAAATGAAGAATTTGATTATTCTGATACTGAAATATATAAATTAGAAAAATTAACAAAATCAGATACAAATTCAAGTAAAAATTCTACAACTAGTGAATCTAATGAAGAAAATATTTATATTTTTGAAGAAGATGAAATTAATATGATGCACGGGGAAAGTAGTCAAAATAATACAAACAATAAAGAAGAAGAAGAATTAAACATAGACCAAATTGTAGACTTTGATGAACCACTAGTAGATTGGGAATTATTAGAATTAAAAACAAATGATATACAAGAAGAAAATTATTTTGATTTTGATAAATTTGAAGAATTTCAACAATTATGGCGAGAGTTAGAAAAAGATAATAATGAAATACACGAAAAAGACAAAGATTCAACTTTAGAAAAATCAGTTAAAAATAAAAGAACTTTAACCCAACAATATAAGGAAGCCGAATTTGATACAAAAGATTTAATATCTGGAGGAGAATATAGATGTTCAAAATATTCAAATAAAAAGACAGATAAAAATGCCTGAAGATGCCCTTTAAAATCCCTATATCCTCATAGTAAGCACTGTGAATTCCATCATCAACAAACTCAAACAAATACAATCCAGAAAAAGATAAAATGGTTAAAACGATCCTATAAGAATAAACTAAGAAAATTACAGGAAGACTTAAAACTTTTAAGACCAAGAAAGAAAAAAGGGAAACGATTAAAAAATGAAAAAGAAAATATTATAAAAATTGATGATATCAAAATTTCCTGATTATTTTGTTGAAAAAATAAATAAATAACTTGATTGCTAATTTTTTTAGCAGAGATGGAGTAATCATCTCAGACAAGTAAAGCTACGAGTAATCCCCAAGAAGAGGAGATTTCATATCCTCATATTACTACACGAATAAATAATCTCGAACTCAATCAAAATATCTTGGCATCACAAACAACGAATTGGTTAAGCAAATTAATTATTTAACTAAGACATTGGGAAATCTAACTTCCTATGTCAACAAGTTAGAATCACGATTAATTCAAGTAGAAAAACAAGTAATGGGTATGAGTATATCTCTTACTCAATCACCCCCTCAAACTTGTCAAAGCCAATCCACTCATATTCCATCTACTCCTTTATTTGCAGCCATCCTAGAATAAGAAAGTAAAAAAACCCAAGAAAGAGCTCAACAACCAAGCCCAAATGCTCAAATAGTCTCGTCTTCAACCTCAAATCCTCCGACTACAGCTCAACAAAAACTTCATGAACAGTTTGAATATTTTTAATTAATTATTGATAAACTGAATCATTTTCAAATATCTGCCAAAACCATTAAATATATTTCCCATTACTCCATTAACAAAGACGTCATCTATGCTGGTACAAATCCTCAATTAGTTCACACCTTATTTAGTTATAGATTAATTCATTGTATTTATCCCTCTAAAGATCTTGTAGAATTAAGTTTACTTCCAACAGCCATCAAAGCAGCTGCCAAACATTACCATGAAATCATTACCCAGTATACCATGTATATGCGCTGTTATTCTATAGTTGCAGAAATAACTCTCGAAAAATTTTATTCTCCCATTAATCTCATTAAACTCGGAACTACAAGGCAACCCTTCGCCTTTGAGTAATCCGAAAAATCATCTATTGATCAAGAAGAATTCAGTCTTATCATCTCAAAAATAAGAGCCCAAGAATATGAAATTATCTTCTCAGAGATGAATAGAACTCTAACCAGCGATGAGGTCCAATGGATTTACTTCACTGGCCCAAATTCATGTATTTACTTAGTAGGAAGAACAAGTAAAAGTCCAAAACTATTTACTCAATTTTATGACAAAATAAAAACTAATAAATTGGACAATACTGAAGACACCAAACGAAGAATTTGCTAACAATTATCTGATTATTCAGTCCACATATGCATCTACTGTAAAAGATAAAGAAAGATCAGCAGAAGATCAGAATAATCCACTGACCTCCATCAATATTCTCGAAGGATGAAGAACTGATTTAACCCAAAGAAGACAAAGAAATAATAAAAGGCGACACAAAAGCATCGAAGTGACAAAAAGATGACATAACGACGTTGAAATGACAAAAAGAAAAAGAAAAAGAAGATTCCTTGGAAAAAGTCAAAAAAAAAAGTGACACAACAAAAAGAAGACTTGAAGTGACTAGCCACCGAAGAAGACATTAGAGCACCAAAAACTTTAGTGCCAACTTAGAAACTTTATCGCCAAATCAATTATTATAATCGGCAGAGGAATGCCTCTCGCCTATATAAAGCCCTGTAAGTCTCATTTGTAAAGACGACTAAAAATAAGCCTCAAACACACTCTCTGAATTCCTCTGAGAATTCTGAGCACCCTCTCTCTCTTGTACTCACCCTCCTTCATCAATAAAGAATTTATTTTGACAATTAAGGTATGACTAGCTAAACTCTCTCCTAAGAGATTAGGCATAGTATTTCAATTTTTTATCTGTCCATAAATGAATTGATCCGCCGCTGTGTCAATACTGGAATGAGGATTAGAGATCCTTTGAACAGTAAATTAGAAATGGGAATAGTACGCCTCCGGTAGAAAACGAAGGGGGAAGGTTGTGCTGAACTAAGCAGAAGGGGGAAGGTCTTGGCTTTAATGAGTGGCCTACCATAGCCATTACCCATCGTTCAGATTAGCGATAGAAAAGACCTCTGCATAAAAGAGGGCAGAGTTCTTTCCATGACCCGATTTAGTCTCGGTCACCCCTATTCCTAAGTCTAAATTACTCCTTGAATGGGTAGCTGATCTCGCTCATTCCAGGCTGTCCCTGTGTATGGTATCAGAGCATGGATGGAAAGATAAGAATAGAAACATGAAGCTTAATCTCTGAAATTTAGTTTAAGTCATACACCTACATTCTTGCTCATTGCCTTCTATATCTTCTTAATTTCTGTTATAATTTTACTTTTACTTTGCTTCTTACTTTCTGACCTTTAAATTTAATCTCCTTATCGTCACTTTTAATTCCATTTAATTATGTCTTTATTTCAAAAAATTGAACCTCGAATCTATGAAGTAGATCAAGATAGTTTACCAAATAGTAGCTTTATTCCAACACCAAATAGCACATTTGTGGCCTCACCTTTCATGTTAGGAGGTGAAGGTGATACAACATAGAATTTAATTAATTGGACAAATATGTATTTACTCAAACAACTAGGATATGTAGTTGACCCCGATATATCATTTATCCACACATTAAGAAATCCACCTGAAGAAATAAAAAAGATCTTAGAAAAAGAACCAGAACACAAAAGAATATATAAATTAATTGAATTAGCAAAACCCATAGAACGAAAAATATATGAATCAAAAGAAGAAATTAAAAAAATAGGATCAAAAATCCAAGATCTTAGAATAGAAGTATCTGATATAGGAAATGAAGTACATTTAATAAAACGAAAAATTGAATAAGTCAAGTATTAGGGATAAGAAATACTTTAGAACCAATTCTAGACCAACCAGAAATTAATATGATGAGATTATATAAAGAAGACAATATTAGAAAAAATACTGAGCCACAAATAAAAGCAAAAAATATGAATGAACAAGTCCAAGAGACTCGAATAATAGTTGAAGAATTAAAACATGGTCAAGAAATTATGAACAATAATCTATGGACTATTTATGAAGCCATTCAGGAAATGGAAAATTTTCAAAATAAGACAAATCAAGAACCCTTAATTGATTATATTTCACCAGAAGAATGTAGAAAGTTAGAAAAGGAAAGATTAGAATTTATGCATTGAATAGACAAATTAAATCAAGATATAATTGAATTTTTACCATATTTACCAAAAATAGAAAAACCAAAGGATGAAATCAAACAAATTAATATGATGAAAATATTAGATGAATTAGAGCAAGAAGAAATTGAAAGAAGAATGAGTCAAGAAGAAATTAATTTAGAATCTATAAAGGAAGAATTAAGGTATTTAAATTTTCAAGAAAATTATGAAGTAAATATGCAAACTATAAAAATAGAAGAACCTCAAAATTTTAACCCACCTAATTTATCTGACCCATCATATTAAAAAAGAGATGAACAAACTAGCATTAACAGGGAAACCAAAATACAACAACAAGAATTAAAACACAAAGAACCAATGAAAGAAGATAGTCAATCCTTTATGTTTGAAACAATTTATACACCACCTGGAAAAAACAACTTTATACCCCCTCCATTAGAACAATATGAAACCAGACCAATCCCAAACTCAGGAATATGGCTAAATCTCAATTGTAATTTAGACAGAGAAAAAAGATTAGAAAAATGGAATAAATCACAACTAAAAACCTTAGCACACCGAGGTACAGATACCAATTCAACTCCTATAATAATTGAATCAAGTTTTACAGGAATAGTTCACGAATGGTGAAAAAGTTTAACAAATGAATTTAGATAAAAAGTAAGAGAAGTTGAAAGCTATAACACCCGAAGAGAATTTTATGCTGCAATATTAAGAAAATATGAATAAGTCTTAAGAAATAAAATTTTAAGAAGAAGTGTAGAAGCCAACGAACAAACAAAAATAGATAGAGCGATAATAAAATTATATCAAATAGAAATATGTTCCTTAGAACCCCAAATCCTAAATCAGTATATTTGTGAATATTAAAAATACTATTATGAAGCAAGATTCTAAAATTATGAATAAAAAAGATTTTATTTAGATTTATTTTACCATAAGTTACCAAGATTATTATCAGAAAATATTATAATTGAATATAGAAAAACTTTTAATGACAGAATCGATCTAATGCAATATGTAGGCACTATGGGAAGAAGAGAAGAATTTCTTAGAGAACATTTATCTAATAAGTGTAAGGAAGCTTGGAGAAATAATAAATATTATAAAATAAATAAACTAATTTTACAATGTAGTAACTTTGAAACACCTCATAAATGGGGATGCATACCAATAAGAAAATATAAAAAAATCTTATAGAAAATATCAATCACCTTATAAACGCTATAAATTCAAGAAATATCCTAAATCAAAATTTCAAAGACAATCAAAATTTAGGAAACCTTTTAAACCTAGAACATATTATAAAAGAGGTCCAAGAAAAATCAATTATAATAATAGTCCCATTTCTAAGTTACTGTTCAAAGAATTTCTAATCCTCATTCCAGTATTGACACAGCGGCGGATCAATTTATTTATGGACAGATAAGAAATTGAAATACTATGCCTAATCTCTGAGGAGAGAGTTTAGCTAATCATACCTTAATTGTCAAAACAAATTCTTTATTGATAAAGGTAGGTGAGTACAAGAGAGAGGTGCTCAGAATTCTCAGAGGAATTCAGAGTGTGTGTTCGAGGCTTATTTTTGGTCGTGTTTACAAATGAGACTTACAGGGCTTTATATAGGCAAGAGGCATTCCTCTGCCGATTACAATAATTGATTTGGCGATAAAGTTTCTAGGTTGGCGCTAAAGTTTTTAAGTGCTCTATTGTCTTCTTTGGTGGCTAATCACTTCAAGTCTTCTTTTCTTCTTTGTCATGTCTTCTTTTGCTTTTTGTCATTCGGGAGTCACTTTTTGTCGTGTCACTTTTTCTTTTTGACTTTTTCCAAGGAATCTTTCTTTTTGCTTTTTCTTTTTGTTATTTCAACGCCTTTATGTCTTCTTTTTGTCACTTCTATGCTTTTGTGTCACCGTTTATCATTTCTTTGTCTTCTTTGGGTCAAATCAGTTCTTCATCCTTCGAGAATGTTGATGGAGGTCAGTGGATTATTCTGATCTTCTGGTGATCTTTCTTTATCTTTACAGTAGATGCATATGTGGACTGGATAATCAGATAATTGTTGGCAAATTCTTTGTTTGGTGTCTTTAATATTGTCCAATTTATTAGTTTTGATTTTGTCATAAAATTGAGTAAATAGTTTTGGACTTTTACTTGTTCTTCCGACGGAGTAAATACATGAATTTGGGCCAGTGAAGTAAGTCCATTGGACCTCATCACTAGTTAAAGTTCTATTCATCTTTGAAAAGATAATTTCATATTCTTGGGCTCTTATTTTTGAAATGAGAGGACTAAATTCTTCTTGATCAATAGATGATTTTTCAGATTGTTTAAAGGCGAAAGGTTGCCTTGTAGTTCCGAATTTAATGAGATTAATGGGAGAATAAAATTTTTCAAGAGTTATTTATGCAACTATAGAATAACAGCGCATATACATGGTTACTGGGTAATGATTTCATGGTAGTGTTTGGCAGCTGCTTTGATGGCTATTGGAAGTAAACTTAATTCTACAAGATTTTTAGAGGGATAAATACAATGAATTAATCCATAATTGAATAAGGTGTGAACTAATTGAGAATTTGTACCGGTATAGATGATTGCTTTGTTAATGGGGTAATGGGAAATATATTTAATGATTTTGGCAGATATTTGAAAATGATTCAGTTTATCAATAATTAATTGAAAATATTCAAACTGTTCATGGAGTTTTTGTTGAGCTGTAGTCGGAGGATTTGAGGTTGAAGACGAGGCTATTTGAGCATTTGGGCTTGGTTGTTGAGCTCTTTCTTGGGCTTTTTTACTTTCTTGTTCTAGGATGGCTGCAAATGAGGGAGTAGATGGAATATAAGTGGATTGGCTTTGAGAAGTTTGAGGGGGTGATTGAGTAGGAGATATACTCATACCCATTACTTGTTTTTCTACTTGGATTAATCGTGATTCTAACTCGTTGACATAGGAAGTTAGATTTCCCAATGTCTTAGTTAAATAATTAATGGAATTACTCATATTGCTTAACCGATTCGTTGTTTGTGATGCCAAGATATTTTGATTGAGTTCGAGATTATTTACTCATGTAGTAATATGAGGATATGAAATCTCCTTTTCTTGGGGATTACTCGTGACTTTACTTGTCTGAGATGATTGCTCTATCTCTGCTAAGAAAATCAGCAATCAAGTTATTTATTTATTTTTTCAACAGAATAATCAGGAAATTTTGATATCATCAATTTTTATAATATTTTCTTTTTCATTTTTTAATCGTTTCCCTTTTTTCTTTCTTGGTCTTAAAAGTTTTAAGTCTTCCTGTAATTTTCTTAGTTTATTCTTATAGG
Source organism: Erythrophleum fordii (assembly GCA_032878935.1). Classification (NCBI taxonomy): domain Eukaryota; kingdom Viridiplantae; phylum Streptophyta; class Magnoliopsida; order Fabales; family Fabaceae; genus Erythrophleum; species Erythrophleum fordii. The sequence goes on along the minus strand of JAVQMF010000054.1, from coordinate 19,030,490 downwards.
ATCGTTTTAACCATTTTATCTTTTTCTGGATTGTATTTGTTTGAGTTTGTTGATGATGGAATTCACAGTGCTTACTATGAGGATATAGGGATTTTAAAGGGCATCTTCAGGCATTTTTATCTGTCTTTTTATTTGAATATTTTGAACATCTATATTCTCCTCCAGATATTAAATCTTTTGTATCAAATTCGGCTTCCTTATATTGTTGGGTTAAAGTTCTTTTATTTTTAACTGATTTTTCTAAAGTTGAATCTTTGTCTTTTTCGTGTATTTCATTATTATCTTTTTCTAACTCTCGCCATAATTGTTGAAATTCTTCAAATTTATCAAAATCAAAATAATTTTCTTTTTGTATATCATTTGTTTTTAATTCTAATAATTCCTAATCTACTAGTGGTTCATCAAAGTCTACAATTTGTTCTATGTTTAATTCTTCTTCTTCTTTATTGTTTGTATTATTTTGACTACTTTCCCCGTGCATCATATTAATTTCATCTTCTTCAAAAATATAAATATTTTCTTCATTAGATTCACTAGTTGTAGAATTTTTACTTGAATTTGTATATGATTCTGTTAATTTGTCTAATTTATATATTTCAGTATCAGAATAATCAAATTCTTCATTTATGTATTTATTTAATTCAATGGGTTCTAAGTTATACTCATTAGCTAATTCTATTAAATTCATAACTTTTTGGTTTCTTGGTTTTTTTTCAATCTGTTGCTATATGTCCTAATTCTCCACAATTATACCATTGACATTTTGTAGGATATTTATTATAATTGATTTTTCTTGGACCCATTTTATAATATGTTCTAGGTTTAAAAGGTTTCCTAAATTTTGATTGTCTTTGAAATTTTGATTTAGGATATTTCTTGAATTTATATTGATAACGTTTATAAGGTGATTAATATTTTCTATAAGATTTTTTATATTTTCTTATTGGTGTGCATCCCCATTTATGAGGTGTTTCAAAATTACTACATTGTAAAATTAGTTTATTTGTTTTATAATATTTATTATTTCTCCAAGCTTCCTTGCACTTATTAGATAAATGTTCTCTAAGAAATTCTTCTCTTCTTCCCATAGTATCTACATATGGTATTAGATCGATTCTGTCATTAAAGGCTTTTCTATATTCGATTATAATGTTTTCTGATAATAATCTTGGTAACTTATAGTAAAATAAATCTAAATAAAATCATTTTTGTTCATAATTTTAGAATCTTGCTTCATAATAGTATTTTTGATATTCACAAATATACTGATTTAGGATTTGGGGTTCTAAGGAACATATTTCTATTTGATGTAATTTTATTATCTCTCTATCTATTTTTGTTTGTTTGTTGGCTCCTACACTTCTTCCTAAAAATTCATTTCTTAAGACTTGTTCATATTTTCTTAATATTGCAGCATAAAATTCTCTTCAGGTGTTATAGCTTTCAACTTCTCTTATTTTTTGTCTAAATTCATTTGTTAAACTTCTCTACCATTCGTGAACTATTCCTATAAAACTTGATTCAATTATTATAGGAGTTGAATTGGTATCTGTACCTTGGTGTGCTAAGGCTATTAGTTGTGATTTATTCCATTCTTCTAATCTTTTTTCTCTGTCTAAATTACAATCGAGATTTAGCCATATTCCTGAGTTTGGGATGGGTCTGGTTTCATATCGTTCTAATGGAGGGGGTATAAGGTTGTTTTTTCCAGGTAGCGTATAAATTATTTCAAACATAAAGGATTGACTATCTTCTTTCATTGGTTCTTTGTGTTTTAATTCTTGTTGTTGTATTTCGGTTTCCCTGTTAATGCTAGTTTGTTCATCTCTTTTTTGATATGATGGGTCAGATAAATTAGGTGGGTTAAAATTTTGAGGTTCTTCTATTTTTATAGTTTGCATATTTACTTCATAATTTTCTTGAAGATTTAAATACCTTAATTCTTCCTTTATAGATTCTAAATTAATTTCTTCTTGACTCATTCTTCTTTCAATTTCTTCTTGCTCTAATTCATCTAATATTTTCATCATCTTAGTAAAAAATAAGAGCCCAAGAATATGAAATTATCTTTTTCAGAGATGAATAGAACTTTAACTAGTGATGAGGTCCAATGGACTTACTTCACTAGCCCAAATTCATGTATTTACTCAGTAGAAAGAACAAGTAAAAGTTTAAGACTATTTACTCAATTTTATGACAAAATAAAAACTAATAAATTGGACAATACTGAAGACACCAAACGAAGAATTTGCTAACAATTATTTGGTTATCCAGTCCACATATACATCTACTGTAAAGATAAAGAAAGATCAGCAGAAGATCAGAATAATCCACCGACCTCCATCAACATTCTCGAAGGATGAAGAACTGATTTGACCCAAAGAAGACAAAGAAATGACAAAAGGTGACACAAAGGTGACACAAAAGCATTGAAGTGACAAAAAGATGACATAAAGACGTCGAAATGACAAAAAGAAAACGAAAAAGAAGATTTCTTGGAAAAAGTCAAAAGATGAAGTGACACGACCAAAAGTGACTCCAGAATGACAAAAAGAAGACTTGAAGTGACTAACCACTGAAGAAGACAATAGAGCACCTAAAAACTTTAGCGCCAACCTAAAAACTTTATCACCAAATCAATTATTATAATCGACAGAGGAATGCCTCTCGCCTATATAAAGCCCTGTAAGTCTCATTTGTAAACCCGACCAAAAATAAGCCTCAAACACACACTCTGAATTCCTCTGAGAATTTTGAGCACCCTTTCTCTCTTGTACTCACTCGCCTTCATCAATAAAGAATTTATTTTGACAATTAAGGTATGACTAGCTAAACTCTCTCCTCAGAGATTAGGCATAGTATTTTAACTCTTATCTGTCCATAAATGAATTGATCCGTCGCTGTGTCAATGCTGGAATGAAGATTAGAAATCCTTTGAACAGTAACTTTGAAATGGGAATAGTACGCCTCTGGTAGAAAATGAAGGAATGCTGTGCTAAACTAAGCTGAAGGGGGAAGGTCTTGGCTTTAATGAGTGGCCTACCATATGTAAAGTCCCACATCGGCTGGAAGGGGCCTGTGCTGAGGGCTTATAAGTGGGAGCGAAGCTCTCCCCACCAAGGCGCGCTTTTGGGCTGAAATAAGAGTAAGCCCAAGGGACAAAACCCCTCCCTTCCCGGGTGAAATAAGAGTAGCCTGACGGGGGACGTAGGGGACAATACCTTGGAGGCTCTGTAAGTGGTTTGGTATCAGAGCAATCCTGGCCCATGTGCGACCCGAGGACGGGTCAGCCCCAAGGGGGTGGATTGTAAAGTCCCACATCGGCTGGAAGGGGCCTGTGCTGAGGGCTTATAAGTGGGAGCGAAGCTCTCCCCACCAAGGCGCGCTTTTGGGCTGAAATAAGAGTAAGCCCAAGGGACAAAACCCCTCCCTTCCCGGGTGAAATAAGAGTAGCCTGACGGGGGACGTAGGGGACAATACCTTGGAGGCTCTGTAAGTGGTTAAAAAACCACTTACAGAGCCTCCAAGGTATTGTCCCCTACGTCCCCCGTCAGGCTACTCTTATTTCACCCGGGAAGGGAGGGGTTTTGTCCCTTGGGCTTACTCTTATTTCAGCCCAAAAGCGCGCCTTGTGAGTAGCACAGCAGAAGCTAACACCCTCCCCAAGGTATTGTTCCCAGCCCCCCTCGGTTACTCTCATTTCACCGGCAAGGGTGGGTGTTTGTCTTGAGCCGATCCGCCATTCAGGGATCCGCGCTCAAGCGCGCCTTGGTGGGGAGAGCTTCGCTCCCACTTATAAGCCCTCAGCACAGGCCCCTTCTAGCCGATGTGGGACTTTACAATCCACCCCCCTTGGGGCCGACCCGTCCTCGGGTCGCACATGGGCCAGGATTGCTCTGATACCAAACCACTTACAGAGCCTCCAAGGTATTGTCCCCTACGTCCCCCGTCAGGCTACTCTTATTTCACCCGGGAAGGGAGGGGTTTTGTCCCTTGGGCTTACTCTTATTTCAGCCCAAAAGCGCGCCTTGTGAGTAGCACAGCAGAAGCTAACACCCTCCCCAAGGTATTGTTCCCAGCCCCCCTCGGTTACTCTCATTTCACCGGCAAGGGTGGGTGTTTGTCTTGAGCCGATCCGCCATTCAGGGATCCGCTCTCAAGCGCGCCTTGGTGGGGAGAGCTTCGCTCCCACTTATAAGCCCTCAGCACAGGCCCCTTCCAGCCGATGTGGGACTTTACACCATAGCTATTACTCATCGTTCAGATTAGCCATAGAAAAGACCTCTGCATGAAAGAGGGCAGAGTTCCTTCCATGACCCGGTTTAGTCTCGGTCACCCCTATTCCTAAGTCTAAATTACTCCTTGAATTGGTAGCTGATCTCGCTCATTCCAAGCTGTCCCTGTGTAGTGACATAGCAACGGATCAATTCATTTATGGACAGATAAGAAATTGAGATACTATGCCTAATCTCTGAGGAGAGAGTTTAGCTAGTCATACCTTAATTGTCAAAATAAATTCTTTATTGATGAAGGCGGGTGAGTACAAGAGAGAGAGGGTGCTCCGAATTCTCAGAGGAATTAAGAGTGTGTGTTTTTTAGGCTTATTTTTTGGTCGTGTTTACAAATGAGACTTACAGGGCTTTATAAAGGTGAGAGGCATTCCTCTGCCGATTACAATAATTGATTTGGCGATAAAATTTTTAAGTTGGTGCTAAAGTTTTTGGTGCTCTAATGTCTTCTTCGGTGACTAGTCACTTCAAGTTTTCTTTTCTTCTTTGTCAGTCATTCGGGAGTCACTTTTTGTCATGTCACTTCATCTTTTTGACTTTTTCCAAGGAATCTTCTTTTTCTTTTTCTTTTAGTCATTTCGACTTCTTTATGTCATCTTTTTGTCACTTCGATACTTTTTTGTCACCGTTTGTCATTTCTTTGTCTCCTTTGAGTTAAATCAGTTCTTTATCCTTCGAGAATGTTGATGGAGGTCGGTGGATTATTCTGATCTTCTGCTGATCTTTCTTTTTCTTTACAGTAGATGTATATATGGACTGGATAGTCAGATAATTGTTGGCAAATTCTTCGTTTGGTGTCTTCAGTATTGTCCAATTTATTAGTTTTGATTTTGTCATAAAATTGAGTAAATAGTCTTGGACTTTTACTTGTTCATCCTACGGAGTAAATACATGAATTTGGGCCAGTGAAGTAAGTCCATTAAACCTTATCACTAGTTAAAGTTCTATTCATCTCGGAAAAGATAATTTCATATTCTTGGGCTCTTATTTTTGAAATGAGAGGACTGAATTCTTCTTGATCAATAGATGAAATGGTATCATAGCATAGATGGAAAGATAAGAATAGAAATATGAAGCTTAATCTCTGAAATTTAGTTTAAGTCATCCTATTCTGTGCTTTTGCTTACTGCTTTCTGTACTATTTCTGCTTTTGCTTTGCTTCTCTCACCTTGTATCTAGTTATTGCTATTTAATTTCAAATTAATTACAGTTAATGGATTACTTAGAATGTGATATCCAAGAATTATTACCTTTTATTCCTAAAATAGAATCCCCTAAGATAGAAACCAAACCTGTTAATATATTCCAAATATTAGATGAATTTGAACAAGAAGAAAAGAAAAATTATATATTATCTAATCACTCTAGTGACTCAGAATCAGAAAAAGAAATCATTAATATAATTGAAGAAAAGGAAATTAATATGATGCAAGATGAAAGTAGTAGTAATATTGATGAAAATAGTAGTAATATTCAACAAGACTTCGAAGAATTTCAAAAAATTAGAAATCCAAGTGAAGGAATAGTAGAAAAAAGAATGAAGTTTAATAAAAAATAATATAATAATATTCGTGATAAAGAATTAGATCTAACACCCCAAGATTTTACATAAACTAGTATTATTAAACAACTTAGTAAATTTATTAAATCAAAGAAAAAGGAAAAATCTGCTTGTGTGATTATAGAAAAGAAATTTCCTATAGAATCAACACTAACTGAAGGAGTCCTTAGAATCCCAATTATTAATAAAACATTAATTGAAAATGAAATTCAAAAATTGGATATAAAAGACGAAGTAACAGAAATCTATATACCAGGAATACAATTATTGATTAAAGCATATTTTAAAGCTGGAATTGATACACCAATTGAACTTTTAATTACCAATAATCAAATAATTGATAATGTCCCAAATAGTATATTAGGAGTTTTAAATGGGAATTTAATTTATCAAAAATTAAAATTAACTGATAATACAAATTTTGCTATCTCTAGAGTTGAAACAAATATGAATAGAACTTTAGTAATTTATCACAAATTACAAGGAATTAAAATGCCTCTGGGAAGTCAAATCATAAGTATAACTGGAATGGTAGGACTAGTATTTTCTAATGAACATAAAATTTATAAACGAAATATAGGAAATATCACTATTGATAAACACTTTATGCCTGTCTTAGAAGAATTATCCTTAGATCAAAACAGAATTATCACACCTTGACAATTACAATTAGAATTAGAGAATTGAATAAAAATGCATGAGAATCCCTTTCCAAACTTGCTAAAGTGAGATTCCATGGGATAATCTAAATGCTCTTAACCAAAATAATTTTTTTATCTTTTCTTATTATTGGTAACTCAGAAGAAAAAAAATAATTTTTGTTGAATGAAAAAATTCAAATTAAATTTCTTCATCTTTTTTATTAAGAGTAGTTAAAAATATTTTTTTAAAATTAAAAAATGAGTATTTTAATTTTAATTTTTTGCAATGTGGTATGATGATTATTTACTCAGATTTCTTTTCGATTTTTGTAGTGTTTTCATCCGAATATAAAAATATAATGGCATTAATATTATTTTTCATATCATACCAAATATAATTATATATGGGTTATAAGATTTCATTTCATTGATTCTCATTTTCATTCCTATTCTTCCCGTCAAAATTATTCCATCCAACCAAAATATAACCTAAGTGTGTTTTCTAGTTGTTACTGGATATCTTTGGAAACATGCTAGAGATATAGGTTGCTCAAAAAATAGCTGTTTTAAGTCTAACACTAATTCTTCTACCTCTAAATCTAATGTGACATGGAGAATTTCTTTGATGATAAGTTAGACTTTTTGCAACTTGTTAGAAAATATAATGTAGTAATAGAGTCAAAAAAATAAGAATTTATAAGCCTTGAAACATTTATTAGTCATATTATTTTTAAAGCAATATTTGCCCCTACCATATTGTTGCAAGGTTCAAGCAAATTTGCTTCAAAGAATTATCTAAAGTATCTTAAAAAATTTTACTCAATAATGATGGAATTCTTTTTTTCAATAGTGCTTGCAAGGGTATAAGGGAATGTGAGATTTAATGAATACTTCTTATGTCATTATTTGTTCAAAATCAATTATTTATATTATTGATTTTAAACCAATATATTTTCCATCGAAATTAATTTAAATTTTAAAATTCAATTTCCAATCATATTATTTGAATGTTTGATAAAGTTTCAACTCATTTCAATGAAAATATATGGTAATTCTACCAAATAAGCACTATAATTGTCAAATATTTCAAGTTTCCTAATGTTTGTTTGTTGACCAATCAACCATTCCCTTTGATTTGTCAATCATTGCCTTCCAGAATGCTCTAAGATTATCTTAGGGCTACTGTGTATAACATTATGAATTAATAATTAAATTAAAATATTATTAATCCTAAATTAATAATTAAATTAAAATATTATTAATCCTAAATTAATAATTAAATTAAAATATAAATAGTTAATTATATCCTAAAATATAATTAATTAATTAATTAATTATTGAGGCATGCTCAAGGGTGTAAAATATTTATTTAATTATTGAAAATAATTGTTTTATGGGTTTTACATGTTAGGTGTTAATTTTGGTTGTAAAAGTAGATGATTAGGAATTTATGTTATTAATGCATATTTAAAGATTTAGCGAGTAAATAATATTTATATATTAGAAAATATTAGAACAATATATTATTTAGTGAAATATTGGAGTTTAAGTTAGTAGATTAATTTTAGTATATTGGGTTTAAAAGATGAAAGAAAAATGTTAAAGATGCAAATAACTACACTTGACTCAACCAAAATATATGGAAATAGAAGAGTCTAATATTAGAATTAGAATTATTTATTTATTAAATAGCAAAAAATAACTTTTTAAATGAATTAATGTTCCCTTAAGTAAATTTGAATGGATATTAGCCATTACTCATACTTATGATCTAAATCCATACTCATTTACAATACACTTGCACTATTTATCAAATAAAAATGCATTTCCTAAGTAATTTTGAATAGATATTAACCATTACCCATACCCAATATTTAAATTCAAATTCATTTACATTTAAATTACCCTATTCATCAAATAAAAATACACTCCCCCATCCCTTTTCTCTTAAGTTGATGCCACATATAGCTTGGAGGACTCTATTTTCATCTTCTTCACTTACAAGCTTCATTTAATGCACTAGTTTGAGGATTTAGCCAAGGTATGAAGAGAAAAGCATTATACTCCTTCTTAGTTTCAATTTAAGTTAATTAGAATTTAAAATAGATGATGTAAATCCTAGAATTTGACAATTGGAGATTTTGGGAAAATTGACAATTATTGTTGAAATTGGTTAATTAAAAGTGCAATTAAGCTTCTAGCAATGCAAGTGAGTTGATTAAAATATTGATTAGATATTAATTGGTTGTTAGTTTTAAAAGTTGCATATTACATGTTTAATAAAATGCCTAGTTGAAAAAATTAACTTTTTCTAAGAGTGGAATTTGGATAACTTTACTATTCTATAATTATTTATATTTGTATTTATATTTATATTTATTGTTACTAAATTAATTTGGAAGCTTATTTCATTATTTTGGTATGAAATATGAAAGACAAAGTGTGGAGGTGTGAAATGTTAGACTTGTTGGGTACTTATGAAGTATTGACTAATATGGTAAGTGGATGAAATAAGATGGATTAAAGTAGATACAAAATATTATTTTGTGTATATATATATAATGTTGAACAAAATATTGAATGTATTTTATTGATATATTATAAATCCTTAGCTTGCAGGTAGTGTTCGTGGTTTGGCAAGTGTGCATGTGACTTCTTATCAAAGTAGTTAGTGTCCATAAATATAATTTTGATGCATTTTTATATTTTATAAAATTGATTTATGTGATGTTGATTTATCCTTCAAGCATTTGAGGAAGTTGAATTATTGAGATGATGTTATAACCCTTATAAAATGATGAGGTTATATTATAAAATGATAAATTATGTTTATATATTATGAGTTTAAAATATTTTTGTATTGGAGTCATTGATTATTAGAAATGAAAAGTAAATGATTAATGTTCAATTAATTTTAGATGAAATAATTTTGAAATTGTTATATGATATTTTTAAAATATATATTTGTTTATTGTCTTTGAGATGGAACCTTATGGTTAAGAACCCAAGGATGAATATTTATTTGATGATTATGGTTATGAGATTATATTTGATATTGTTAATTATTGAGCTAATGAGCCAAGTTGTTGGGTAAGGTGTGTAAGCCTACACTCCAATGAGTAATCATTGTTAGCTAAGGGCCAGATTTAAGGTTTCAGATCTTAATCGGTATGCGATAAATAAGTGAATAGTATCATCAACTCACATTGCAAATACCAGTAGATGGAAAACAGAGGTTGTAGTAGTGAAATCTCACTTGTAAATGCCACTGAGCGTAAGGTTTCTAAAATAAGGTTTGTTTGTGAAATTGGTTTGTATCAAATGTTAATCATTTATTAATGATTTATGAAAATGGCTTTGGAAATTGTTAATTAAGGTATCTTCTTGCATTGCTTTATTTTACCTTTTCGCTAATTACCTGTATTTTAAATAAAAGATTCATATTTATAGCTAGAAATACAATTTTGGAACTCACTAGCTACTGGGATTTAATCTTACTTTTGCTAATGGCATTTTCATATGAAAAGCTATGGTTGGCAATGAGAAGCCAAACGATGAGTATGTTAATTAGATTAGCCTAGTAAATGTTGTAGTAGGATTCATAATAATGTTATAAAAGATAATGATACTTGAAATGGTTTGAAATATTGTCTATATTTTCATATGAGTTTTATCTTTAGATAATTACTGAAGATTTTATATTTTAAATAAATTATATGTTGGATTATAGTATGAATTGGTCATTGTAACTTCCATAGTTAATAGATAAAAATTATATTATATAGAAATTGCATTATTTTATATATAAAAGTTTTAGATGTTATACTGCTAGTTAACCAAAAGTTAATGACCAATTGATTGGTGACTTCTAGAACCTAAATCTTTACTTTTGTGTTAGACAAGTCAACTAATCACTGCGTACTAGCTGATTAGTGATTTATAGAAGCCAATCTTTTTGATTTTGAATTGAACTAGTTGATTAATATTTGGACTCGTCATTTGATTACTAATACACATGGTTTTTGCAATTTTCTTTTCAAACTATCATTAGAAATCTCTCACTTAATTTGAAAAAGTAAGTAATTTCTCTTTTTATAGGATTGTGCATAAGAAAAAATATCTTTCAATTTGAACCATTCATTAGAATAAGTAATTCAAAATTTTAGCAAATTACTAGTAGGATTTTTCCTTAAACCATAAGTTAAAACCATAAATATCACACAGATAATCCTAAATGCTTTTAACAAGACTCGCAATAATCTAGCAAGTATTTGTCCATGTGCTATCTTGTAGATTTCGTGAACATTTCCATAAATATAATTTCAATTTCTATGAGTAGTAGCTTCAATTTTGATGTTTATATAGGTTAAGTTTTTTAAAACCTTGTAGATTTACCTTAACTTCATTAAAAGTATAGTATGCATTCTATAATCCTTATTTGTGCAATATTTTGAATTAATTAATAATTCCTTAATACCCCATAGTTACTTATCAATAACTTGTTGTTACTATTAAACCTCTTGATTAGATTTAGTATAAGAAGAGGTTGAGTTTCTATTATTGGTAACTATAGGTTGGGGGCTTTAAGCCCATCTTAAGTGATATCTTTCTCACCATTTCCCTTGACAATCCATTTGTAAAAAGGTCTACTAAATTGTTTTATGTTCTTATAGATTAAATTATGATAATACTATTTGATCAATTATTCAACATATTAATGTTTCAAGCTAATATGTCTAGATTTTTTATTGTATATTTTACTATATGATTTAAATATAGTAGCCTTACTATCATATACCAAAAGATGGTTGACATCAATTGTGACCATAACTCTATTTCTATTAACAAATTTCTTAACCATTTAGTCTTTTTACCTGCACAAGATAAAGTTGTGAATTCTAATTCTAGAGTGGAATGAGTTATATATGTCTATTTCATTAATGCTTATGAGATAGCACCTTCACTTATGGTAAATATCAAACTAGATGTTGACTTATTGTCTTGTGTTTTAGTCATCCAACTAGCTTAGTATATCCTTCTAGTATAGTAAGAAAATTATTATAGAACAATTCTAGATCTTTTGTACTTTTCAAGTACCCTATAATCTTTGTACTAGCCTTCTAATGGCTAGTACTAAATGTAATGACTATCACATATTATGTGTTATAACTTATTGTGATAGTAAACTTCATCAATAAGATGTTGATCAAGTTGCTAAGATCTTGGTTTTTCTATGTTTTCTCTCTTATAGGATATCTTATTATATAGTAAAAGATCTTGTTGACAAGGTTTTAGATTATTAATTAATTTATTTAATTGCTTCTCATACTTAGAAAAATAATTATTAGGCCTGTGGTAGCTTTAAATAGCTTAAATTTCTATTATGCTACTTATTTTCTTAGTATAAGTGTAACTGAGGCTCTGGCCACCTCTAGTAACTTTAATTAACCTTATTTAGCCATAAAATATTTATTTTATCATTATACTGCTATGTTATAATAATTACCATTTCACCTCAAAATTTTCAAAATCTTTACAAGTTCAGTCTTTTTGGACTATCAACTAGGTCTTTTTCTATTTTTGGATACTCGAACCCTTCTATGGACCTTAATTACCCATATTAACTTTGAATTAGGGGAAAATAAGTTTTACTTTCATAGTATTAATATTCTCTCAAAATTACTATTTTGCCATTAGGATATCAGTTTTCTTTATTTAAGCACCTTGGCTTCATTTCTACTCTTTCTACTCTTTCCTTTCATCTTATCTAGACTTTTAGTCCTTCATTATCATGCTCATCAACCTTTCTTATGGTGTCTCAGTATTTAGAAACACGAGATGTGACACTAAGATTATTAGTACACTTTGCAAGTTTACAAACTACAAATGATATATCTGGTCTTATATAATGCATTGCATGTATACGACGTCTCATGGCACTAGCGTATTCAAGTTGTGCAACTGATTGTCTTAGATTTTCTTTTAGTTTTTGTGATGTATCAGAGGGACTTTTTTTTTTTTTTTCTAATGTTAAGGTGTTTATACAAATTCAAAATTTTCTCAATGTGGCGAAATTGATTTAAGGAAAAGCCCTATACCTTTTGACCTTGATACCTAAGATAGTAAATGCCTTTCCAATATCTTTTATCTTGGATTGTGATGTTAGATACTTCTTAGTTTCATCATCTTAAGCGTATTAGTTTTGAATATTAATATATCATCAATATATAAGCATATAATAATTTCATATTAATTTGTAAACTTGGAATAAATAATTTATCTACATTATTATATTTAAAACCATAGGATAATATAACCAAGTCAAATTTTTCATGCCATTGCTTTAGTACTTGCTTAAGTCCATATAATAACTTAATCAATTTATATACTTTCTTTTCATTTCTTGGTAATACAAATCCTTTTATTTGTTCCATATATATTTATTCATTTAATTTTCCATTCAAAAATGCAATCTTTATATCCATTTAATGCACACTTAAACGGTAAATGGATGTTAATGCAAATAGTAACTTGATAGATATTGTTCTAGCTATAGGTGCAAATGTGTTAAAGTAATTTATGTCCTATCTTTACTTAAATCCTTTTGCTGTAATGCCCCAAAATTAATTAAGGATAATCATGATTAACTAAGAATTAATATGAGTTTAATTAGGAAATTACTTAAGAGAGGTGGACATTAATTTAAGCCTTATGGTTAATTTAATTATGCTTTGGGTTAAGTATAGAAGCATAATTTTAGCCTTAGGGAAATCTAATTCCATTTCTTAGAGGCCCAATATTTATTTGTGCAAACCCAAATGTTAATGGACCTTTTTAGCTTAGCCCAACTCTCATATATGACTCATATAACCTTATAATCCATAGCCCAATAAGCATATAACTGAACTCACTTAGATTTTAGGTCCTTAGGTTAGCCTATAACCCAAATTTAAACCCTAAAACCTTAGTAGTCCTTTTACCATTCTGCAGAAAACAAAACACATAAGAGACACAAGCATTTTCAGAGGTTTAAGGTGGAGGCTAAGGTTCTTGGCATAAATCCATCATTTCTCACTTCTAGAGTGAAAATCAACTAAGGTGTTACATAATTTAATCTTCTTTTCTTTCTCTTTAATTTGACCTGATTGGTTTTTCATTTGGAGCATTTTCACCACACTTAAAATCTGATATGGATTATTTGATGTTTTCTTGAAGGATTTTCAAAGGTTGAGGCTAAGAGGGATATTGGGTAAGTGTAAACTCTTCATTTTGATGATTTTTTTGCTAGTTTAAGACCCCTATAGTTGATTTGTAGTATGGGTATTAATTTTGTATGGATTTGCTTAGGATTTAGGGTGATACTCTGAAGTTACTGATGGGGGAAACATCTAATCCAAATTTTGTTCTTGCAGTGGCTAGATAAGTGTCATTTAGGTAACTATTAGTAGTTTAATTCTTTGAGTATTGTGTTACTACTATAATTGATGAATAGGAATAGTAATGGTCTGATTTTGTATTAATAGGCTAAGGTAGCATTGTTATTGGCTTTCAAGGAATTGTCTACAAGTGAGGTAATTGGGATTAATGTTAAATTCCATACATATGTCTACTTTAATTTTATATTTGCTGTACATGTATGATTTTGAAATGAATAATGAATGGTTGGCTATATGATATATTGTGTTTAGACCTTGTGAGTCCATAGTGGAGCTATACTGCAACTACCACTGGTGCATTGTGCTTCGATGGGACATTGGGTTATGATCAAACCCTTACATGCATTGAGCCCAGGTTGTGCTCATTGAGGAGTTGGTACTATGGACGGGCCTCTTCTGGTGTTAATGGCCTTTAACATGTGGAAATATGATTACTAGTATGAGATAGTAATTACTGATAGCCTAATTGTTTCATTTGCTGATATGACTAATATATTTTTTTTATGCTTATTTGATCTCATGCATATATGTTAATTAAATTGAAATATATGAATAGAATTTGTCTTTAGTTACTGAGATTTGCATTTCATCCTATTTTATGGGCTAACTATTTTAGGTAAAGGTCCTTCGGGTAAAGATAAAGGGAAGCAAATAGACGAACATCCACGAGTTAAGACCATGTATGGGAAATTCTACACTTGGATGGATCTAATTTAGGATAGATGCTAATTTTTGTCATTCTTTTATATAGCATCATTATCATGTAATTATATTGCCAAGTGTGGATATTTTGTGTTTTGTTAACCTGTGATATATCTAATAGGGAGTTAGGCCTTATACAAATCTGGTATATGGTGTATGTACTTATTTATATCTGATATGGAACCTCCTTAGTATGAATGTATGACTTGACTCTTGAGAGCATGCTTTTATATCTCTATGAATGATAATATTAGTTGCTTATAGATCTTGCTGCTATCAATACTTTATGAATTTACTTATGCATGATAGTTTAATGAGTAGGAATTAACCCCCAAGTCTTGAATTGATAATGATATGTATATTGGGTAAACCAAGTATATGAAAGCTTTTAGAGCCTCATAAATTAAGGTAAAGTGGCTTTAGAGTATTATTAGAGGGAGAGTTGAAGTGTATGGGGTGAAACTTAGGGAGAAATGGTGTAGAAAAGGGTCACGCCACAGCCATAATGGGTTAAGTCATAGCCAGGTGTTTGGTAGAGGTGAAGAGTGCCGCAGTGCAAAATGAAAAGTTGTCTAGGAAGGGTAACAAAGAGCAACCTCGCCACGGCCCAAAATTTTCAACTGCTACACAGGTCAAGGAATCAGGTGATAAGTGTTCTAGTAACTAGTTTCGCCATGATACAAATTAAAAAATTTTCTATAATAGGTTCTAAAGTATTTTTTGCAGTAACTAACTTAGCTGCGGTGGGGAAGGTCCAAGTCACAACAAAAGCTACCCAAACTCCTATTTTTAACTTAAAAACCTTGAGATTTGCTATGATAATATTGTGCAACGACTTAGGAATTTTTATAAGAGGTTTTCGTGAGTTGAAATCAATAGTAAGATGAATTAAAGGTTTTAAATGATAATTATGATCACTTGTGAATTTAATTAGTTGGGGTTGCTTAGCTAATGATCCTAATAATATCAAGGTTCAAATTCCCCTACTTTCTCCTATTTTAATTAATTATAATGATGTTAGACCTTGATTTTTGATTACTAATCATGCTATTAAGTCTAATCATAATAATTAAGAATTAGGGTTGTTGCATTTGCTACTAACCTAACTTTAGAATTCTAAATTGTTCCATTACTGTTATAGTTTTATCTAAATACCATTTTCATCGTATTGGTTTAGATCCTAGAGGTAAATCAACTAATATCCAAGTATTGTTTGACATATTAAATCCATTTCATCATTAATAACTTTCTTCCAAAAATTAGCAACTCTTAATGCTAGAGCCTCCCCACAAGTTTAAGGATCCTATTCTACATGAATTAAGTAAGGTATTTGCCTCAAACTTTTCTATTGCCTTTTATCAAGAAGATAATTGCTAGAAAAGATATAAAATTTGATTCTAAGTGTTTCTATTTTTTAGTTCTTTGACTTTTTTAAGGTTTACTAGGTAGATTATTGGTTGCTCATTTATTATTATTAGAAGAGCTGACACTCATATGATTATTGAGTTGTTCATTCTCTCCACTAGTGTAATTAGCAATAAATTTATTTTCAAAGAATTCTACATCAACTTATTCTAGTATAACATTAGAATCTTTATCTAATAATCTATAAGTTGTGGAGTCTTTATCATACCCAAAAAAAATGCCTCACAACGCCCTTAATCATAACTTGTTTCTTCTAAGGTCATGTACTTTATAATATGCTAAGCAATCCTAAACTCTAAGATAACTTAAGTTTAGTTTCTTTCCTTTTCATAATTTATATGATATGATTTGAAATTTCTTAAAGGATAATCTATTTATTATGTGACAAATAGTTGGTAAAGCTTCATTCCATAAATTCATTAGTAATTTAGCATTTAATATAATGGCATTTACCATATCTACTAATGTTCTATTTTTCCTTTTTGCTATACTATTTTGTTATAATGTATATAGAGCACTAGATTGATGCATAATGCCATGTTTCTCATAATATAATGAGAAATTATTAGAGAAATATTCTCTACCCTTATCACTTCTAAGGACTTTTACTTTCTTTGCCTTTTGATTTTCAACTTCAGACTTATGAGTTTGAAACATATTAGAAGATTGATCTTTGGTTTTCATCAAATATGTATACATACATACGTACATATATATATATATATATATATATTATAAAACATCAATTGCCTCTATTAGTTAAAACATCATTGAATTCACATATATTTAAATGCATCAAATCTAAGTTTTTTAAAGTTCTTTCAAACTTAAAAGTTTTCCTAATCATTTCAGATTATATATAGATCTCACACTTATCATGGACGTTATTATTGTTTGTCGAGATCAATATCTGTTCAAACAAAAATTGCAAAAATTTATAATTGGCATGTCATAACCTATCATGCTTTGAAGAAACAGAAAACTCAACAATACAAATAGAATTAGAAAGATTATTATTAATATTTAACTTGAACATTCTATTATAACAATAGTCCTTTCCTACAAATATTCTATTGTTAAAGATTATAATCTTATCATATTTTAGGACAACATTCAAACCATTTTTACATAACAAAGTTGTATAAGTTAAATTCTTCCTGATATCCAAAAAATGTAACATATTCAGCGGCACCAATTTCTTTCCACTGGTAAATTGTAGTTTTACATTGCCCTTTCTAAGTATCGTTTGTGTTGCCATTTTTTATTTGAACTTCTCGTTCTTCTTTCACAATTTCATATGTCTTAAATTGATTTCTATCATGGTAGACATAACACTTAGCTTTGTTTTCATATTTAAAAACTAACTTAAATAAATAGTAATTAATATTCACATGTGAGAAATATTAAATAATAATTATAATAAATATTTTGATTAATATTCTAATAATATAATCAACATTTCCTAAAAAAATTAACTAACTAATTAAATTATCAAGTATCTATGCAAAAAGATCTATGCATTAAATCGCAACTAAAAGTATACAATAAATCCATATATTTGATCCAAATAAATAAAATATAATATTGCTGCATAACAACAAAAATATTCCAAATAAAATATTGCGTAACATAAATCCTTATTATAAATCAAAATGACATAGTCTAGCTATTACGTCAATAATAAAATAACTCGATTAAAGTACTGATTATGTTGCTTCTCTTTATCAATAACCATTCTTCTATTTGGAAATGCTAATTCAAAAAAAATATAGATGAGATAAAAATTTCAATGGCAAGTGGAATTATAAAACATGCATTCTTAACCATAGATATAAAGCTTTTCACAATAATTTACTTGCCCTAAAACTCATGATTTCTCATAATTGTTGCTAGTGAACCATGAAGGTTTCACAATCATTCATATAAACTCATTTTATAAAAACAAAGCATTTTCTTTTTATAAACTCATTTTAAATAACTTTGATATTAAAAACCATATGTTCAATCACATCATACAGTATCTTGTGATACCCTTGCATTACTTTGTCCCATACTAGAATAAGCAAGCAAAGATAATGTCAACAAGTATCTTATGATGCCTAGTATCTTGTGATACCAATGGCCATTACCTCAAGGATGTAGGCTTCAACCTACTCCATCAACTCCTTTCTGGTTTCAACTCAAAGGCATATCATAAGCATAATTTGAAAATATCGCATAACAATTATAGCCAGTTCACTCAAGAATATAACATCATTCCATTTCATATGCTTTCCATCAAATACATAAGTATAAATTATCATTTCATCAAATACTTGAAATGCAATTAAAATCAATTTTATAAAATATAAGAAAGCATATAGAATTATGTTATATGGAACTAACTACCTTGTAAAGATGCCAACACAAGTCCAAGCAACTCTAATTGATCTAAAGCTATCAAGTTATAATAGTAAATTAAAATATATAAATATATCAAATCCCTAATACTAAGTAATTCACTAATTAATTGAATCTAATTCATCTACTTACCTCTTACCCAACACTTCTAAGCCTCTCCTCCACCAAGATTGCATTAATCACAACTTGTATCTCACTTTAATATTTTCTAATCATGCCAAACCATCAAGAATATGTCTAATTATCCAATATAATCCATCAAATGCATGAAATAAAAATTATAAAATATAAATTATACCTTGCCATCTAGCACACTTCAAGTCTTTTGAAAAATTTATCAAACACCTTGTGTACACTATAAAGTAACTAATATAAACTTACTATTCAAACATCCATAAATCAATAGAAACTAAGGTATGAAATAGAAATTATACCTTCAAGAGTCTAAAAACCTCTAAATAACTCAAATCACTATGCTCTACAACCTTGAAAATCCAATATTATCTAATTCAAATTTCAATCAGTTTAAAAGAAAGTCTAAAAGGAGTCGATTAAATGTTTCTTTACTCACATTGGCTAGATCCCACAAGAAGTTACCCAAGTTTAAGTTCAAAGTCTTAATATCCATAGCTTGCATCCATGGAATTTCTTTTTTTTTTGGATCCACTTTCTCTTTCTCTCTCTCTCTCTCCCCCTTTGTGTCTCTCTTTCCCCTTATAAAACACATCCTTTACTCCACTCTCCACTCTAGACATCTTTAGGTGATGAATTTTTAGAATGAAATAAAATGAACATAAAAATATGACATGGGTTAAGTATTTAGGTAGGTTTAGATTATAGGTCATAGGTCAAGTTAACTTAAAATTAACTATTGGACTTTAGTGACTTTAAATACACTATTAGGCTATTTATTTATATATTTCAATTAAATTAAACCATTAGGCATTTTCTTTATTTCCCATCATCATTTAACCAAAAATATAATTACATATATATACATATATATATTAGCCCACCTATGTTATTTTCCAAATATTTTAATTTCCTATCCTCCTAATTAAAGCTCAATAATTCCTTGAATAATGAAATAATAAAAATAACCAATAATTAATCCATCTTCAATAGTGCCTCTTACAACCAATAATAAATAATTAATATAAAATCTTTAATAAATCCTTAAAATTTAATATTACGAGATGTTATAGCAGACATCATTATAAAAAAATAAAGTTATCTAATGTCGATTGCCACAACCAATGTTAGTTAACATAAGTGAAAGGAATTTAGCATCAATTACTTAACATTGGTATAACCAATGTTAGCAATTTTTGTTAATTTTTAATTAATAAAAAGAAAAAGATCACTTTATTTTCATTAAGCAATGCGAAATCTCCAAATATGTTTGTCTCGCACTTTGCCACTCACTTCACTTTCAAGGGAATCCATGATTTGTTTTCACACAAAGAAGATCGCATTCTTGTGGCTTACTTCATGCCAGCTATACAATAGAAGGGGGAAGAAGATTAAGAGAACCTAGGTGGAATTTTGAGAAGTGAAGAGGTGAATAGAGCAAAGCAAAGGATTTAAGAGGCTGAGAGTGATAAAGGAGATAAAAGAGGCAAAGTATTTGAGAAAATAGTGAAGTTGCTGAACAAGTATCTACTTCTACCTTTTAACTTAGGTGGCCTATTCATTGGTTTAATTTGGTTCTGAGGCGATATGCTTCATATGGAAACTTGATCCTTTTACCTTTTGCTAATGGTTTTTTTTCTTTCTAGTTAAGTTCGCTCAATCATCACTGCTTAATATGAGTTAATTAGGTTCTTCATTCATAAATCCTAGGTTTTGTAAAGTGGCATTTTTGGTTTAATATTAAAGTTCTATGGCTTTGTAATGGTTCCTTTTGGTATAGGTAGGCATTAATTGACGATTTCTAATAAGAATGAGCAAAAATATAATGATTTCTATGGATTTCTTAGTGAGGGCGACCTTGGATGTGAACTTGGAATCCTAAATTCATTCTTGATGCTTTAATGGTTAGATAATGCTCCTTTAAACTTAGGTAGAACTTAAATGATGATTTTTGATGAAAATGAGCTTTAATGTGGTGATTTAGCATGAATTTCCTATTAAGGCAGCCATATGTGCGAATTCTAGAGGGATGAGATAGAGGATGGCTTGTGTTTAGGATTAAAAGCTTTAAATGATTTAGTTGGGATAGAAATATATGGTAGATTATAGAAAAAGAGTTTTCAAAAATAGAAGTGATTATAACATGTATGTGTGCTATTGATTGATATTGAATTTTCTCTTGCTCAATAGGTTAAGTTTCCTTGGGGTGATTCTTGGACACCTTTTTGGAGTTAAAAGCTGCTATAGAGGTAACTTGGAGTTATTTCCTTTTATATATATATGTGAGTTGCATTGTTACATGCATATATGACATGTAAAAGCCAAGCATAAGACTTGAATTAATTTGGGAAATGTACCTATGGCAAGTGAGGGAAGATTTGAAAGAAAACTTAATACTTTGATGTATTTGACTCTCACTTGTGTATGATACATTGGTTTGATATAAATGAAATTATTTTAACTAGTGTTACATGGCTCTTGTGATATTATTATAGACTCCTAATATTACTAATTTGAATGCATGATGGTTGGTTGTATGATCTCCAAAGCTCTAAATAGCTTGGTGACTTACATGTGGTATAAGGAATTTAGTTAGTCATATTTTGATCTAGAGATTTCTTGGGAGTTTGGGAAGTTCTAGTAGTCTTAAGATATGATTTGAAGCTTGTTAGAAGTGTTGGAGTGGTAGTGGAATGGTTTAAGACCATCATTTGCACATATGTACTTTTTATTGGTAAATTCAGAACCCAAACAGGGCAAGTTCAGAAAGGGATGATTTATAGGATCAAATGGTGGAGTCTAAGTATGAAACTTTGTTACGCATAAAGGATATTTAAAGGTTTAATTCAAGCTAAAGATGGTAATTTTTGGAGTTATATGGAATATTGTTTGAATTTTCAAAATTCAAGACAATATGAGGTGAATTTGCAAAATTGTCATCTAAACTAGTTCTACTATCATGGGATTTCTAAGGAACAAAAGATGTAGGATTGAGCTGAAATTTTTACAGTATAAAATAAACATGTAGAGCCTTAATTAGAGCTAAAGTTTGTTAAATTTGGATATCCCTAGTTCAAGTTATGAATTTTTGAAATTTGGGATTTGATGTTAGTCTCGTAGCTATATGGTTTAAGCATTAGAATTTTTGTTTTTTGTTTTCCTTGTTATTGTTACATATGTTTGCCTTTTTTATGTTTGAAAACTATAGTATTGATGAATCATGCTTTATGTTATATACAAATCTTTTTCACATGCCTCTTCTTTTTAGCCCTATGATGCATTATTCATTTTGTGTTTTATTATGTAATATATATATATGTATATACATAAAATATGCCTTTTATTAATTTATTTAAAAATTAAATAATAAAATGAGTTAATCTATCTCATCATAAGTGTGTGCTGCTTACAGATTTTTGTTCTTAGTCCATCTTATGTATTTATTGCTATTGTTTTAATTGTGTCTATAAATATATAGGTGTTACGATGGATAAAAGTTGGTTTAGTTTCACTTGAATATGTCATTGTGGTAGAAGGCTTTCTTGATTTTGCATTCTCTAAACCTAATGCAAAAGGAGTTTTAAAATGTCCATATTGGTCTTATGCTTTTAAAAAAATTATTTCTCAAGAGATATTATCTTTAATCGCTTGATATGCAATAGTTTTCCTTTAGGGCACACTACTTAGATTAGGCATGGAGAGCTCCCTAAGGAAGAGGGTGATTTTAGTAGTCCCATAATACAACAAGTTAAGCAAATGGGAGGGGCTATGTAAGATTTGTTACATGATGCTTTTGGGGTCTCTAAAGAGAGAAACATCTATGAACCAGGGCCATCCCATCCTTGTACTATTAAAGCACAAATAGAATCTAATAACATGTTTAATAAGGAATCCTATAAATTTGCCAACTTAATCAACCAAGAAAGTTAAGAATTATATGAAGATCATGCAAAGCATTCAAAACTTTCATTTTTTGCGAAGCTTTATCACATTAAGTGTTTATATCAAGTGAGTGCTAAAGTAATGGACATGATTTTAGAATTGTTAAAGGATGCATTTGAAAATGCAAGCTTCCAAATTCTTTTTATGATACCAAAAAGGCCATAAATAAGCTAGGTCATAACTATAAAAAAGATTCATGCTTGTCCAAATGACTACATATTATATTGGGGTGAAGATCCTAAGCATGGCAAATGTAAAAGTTGTAATACCTCTAGATGGAAGACCAATGCAAGGGTGGTTAAAAAAGGTGACTCTAATGGACATAAGAATGGATAAATAAGCCTACAAACATTTTGCATTACTTTCCACTTATGCTAAGATTGCAAAGATTTTTTATGTCATTTAAAATAGATAAGCATATGAGATAGCATGCAACAAACCAAAACATAGATGGCCTACTTAGACATCTAAGAAATGGTAAGGCTTAAAAGTCATTTGATGCTAAATACCTTGAATTTGTTGTAGATCCTAAAAATGTTAAACTTGGCGAGGTGAGTGATTGGTTTCAATCATTTTAAGGTAATGAGCACTGTTCATAGCATTTGGCTTGTGATTTTGATCCCACATAACTTTCCACCATAGATGTGTGTGAAGCAAATATCTTTCATATTGTCTATGATCATACTTAGGGAAAGAATGCTTGAAAATGATGTTGATGTCTACTTACAACCACTAATTAAGGAACTAAATGACTTATAGGTTAATGGCATCAATACATTTGATGCTTTGACAAACCAAATGTTCAACATGCAAGCTACATTATTATGGACCATAAGTGATTTCCCAAGGTTAGAAACTTTGTTTAGATGGAATACTTATATTAGGCTAGCATGTCCATCATACAATTTTGATCAAGAGCTTCGTAGGCTTACCAATAGGAAGAAGTGGTGTTTCATAGGTCATTGTAGACTTTTACCACCCCAACATAGATATAGATTCAATTAAAATCATTTTGATGGGACTATAGAGAGATGTAAGCCACCAATTCTATTAATCAGTGATATGATACTTACTTAATTATAGGGTGTTAATGTCACATTTGGTAAGAACCTAATCTCTGATTTAAGAAGGAAAAGTTTAATTGCCCTTACTATTTACTAAGCTATTGGTACAGTCGCGTTCTTAATCAATTGCACTTAA
The DNA here is from genome assembly GCA_032878935.1 of Erythrophleum fordii. Lineage (NCBI taxonomy): Eukaryota > Viridiplantae > Streptophyta > Magnoliopsida > Fabales > Fabaceae > Erythrophleum > Erythrophleum fordii. Next base: position 19,006,762 of record JAVQMF010000054.1, on the reverse strand, counting down.
ACTTTAATTTGGATGATGAGTTAGCAATAGAGGAAAATACAGAAAAATTTGAACCTTTATATAATCAATATTCATAATCAAGTTGCACAGCGAGATTGATGTTCATGGAAGACAAAATTTCTCATTAACAATATTTGTCACAACCCAAATATCTCTAAGATGCCAAAAACACATATAGATTAGACTACAAGTCATTACTCATTACTCATTACTACCATGGTGAAAACTAGGATTTAATGACCAAATTAGGGATCTCAAGACTTAGGCTGTGAATTAGAAGGGTTTAGCCATGGTCGATTTGGCCTTTGGAACCTTTAAAAGCATAAATAAATATGCACGCCATGACTTGGGTACTTCTTGCCATAACTTGGTTTGAATTTGGAACTTTGGAACGAAAAATTGGAACTTGCGTCATGACCCAACTAAGCTAAAGTTTGGGACTAAGATTCATAAAAGGCATGATCCTCACCATGGCGTAAAACCTCATCTTGCCTTACTGGACCTCAAAATTTCATTTGCCTGACTTTCGCTGTGGCATAAAGCCTCACCATTTTTCTTGATTTGCATTGCAGCCAAAATAGTTGCACCATGGAACATCTCACTTTTATAACCCTCTAGAATGAATTTGGCTATGACTCAAGCTAGTTGGTCATGGCTAAGACTCTTGCTAGTTGTAAACTCTCCAATATGTGAACCAAGGTATATGTACTGCTTCAACCTCCAACTCAAGGCTATTCTAAGGTTAAATTACAAGACTTTTGAGACATTTAATCTTACAAAATCTTTAGTTATTAGGTTTATACAATCAAAGAGTTCATAGGCTAATTATTCTAACCAAACTTCATACCACATTAGCATATACTTATTGATAATAGCAAAAAGGTGAAATATAAGCTCAAATGGCAATCCAAAACACTCAATACACCACCTAATATCCTCAAACCACTTGGAGTAAGATTCCATGGACTAATTGACCTTGTTTTTTGTCATAACTCTCCAAAGGAACCTCAAATGTATAATATGCCTATGACACTTCCTAATATTACACATAAGGACCTATGACAACAAATGGTATGGTATGGTTTCTAATGGCAACCTAAAATCCTCATTTCACTACTTAAGATCATCATATCACTTTGAGCAAGTTTCAATTGACAAATTAAACTTGCCTACATTCCTAAACTCTTGGTATAGTCCTTGATTCAAAAAATGATTGTGTTAGACCTTAAAATCACCCAATAATGAGTAATGATAGCAAAATTTGCTATGGCAATACAAAAGGGATAAACCATTTCACCTCTCATATGATCAAGGTAATAAAAACACATTCCCAAGGCTCCTAAGCTACAACCAAACTCATAACCACAATTGGTTAAGCATTGATGCCTAATATACACCTTATGTGACAGTAAGCTAAGCTAAGATGCACCCAAAGGATGGACTAATACACAACCTACAAGACCTGAGTAACCAAACCACATTGTCAAGTTGTCACTTTGCACACATTTCTAAGCCTTCTATGCCAACAACTCAAACATTAATTTAACAACACTAAATATTCAGAAGTTATATAATTTTAGAGTACTCATTAAGAATCATGTAAATACAAACATAAGTACCAATTCTATGATGACTCAAACTATATAATCATTTCCTATACTTGGCAATATATGATACAATGTGGCAATTATATGACATAATAAGCAATACTAGTATACCTAATGTACAAACCCCTTTAAATAAGGCACTCATGCCTATACATTACTAAAATATCATGGGAGGCTTCCATTAGCTTCTCTTTGCTACTAAGAGGTCTAGTCCTTGAAAATGTTAGCCCATAATCGGGGTGAAATATAAAAGCTTAGTAATAAGAGGCAAATTCTATATACTTGTACAGATTAATCAACATAATGCATTTTTATTTAGAGAAATACCAAAATCATTAATATAATTAGCAAATAAATTAGTTGGACTACAATGACTATTCTCTCATACTAGCAATCACATATAACGGTGCCAACTCCCTATTAGGTACAACTTAATGCACGATTATGGCACAATGCATGGGTGGCAGTATGATCACAATTCCACTAAGGACACGATCACGGTCTAACACTATTAAGTAGTCAATCAATCATTTAGCATAGTAAACATATATATGTAGTAAATATAAGATTAAAATAAATATATATATAGAATTAAAATAACCCCCAGTTACCCCAGTGAAGCCCATTTACTCTTCCTTTAACTACCAACATAATCTAAAAGGCCTACCAAGCCTAAGAGAATTATAGTTATCATCATTAGCAAAAGAGCTTCTTATCCTTTGATTACTTTCATCAAGAATCTATTAGAAATCACTTACCCACATTTCTAAAGAGTCGATTGCACTTGTTTAAAACCAAAACACTAAGAACTAACAATGGGTTGCTTTGACATCTCTATTTTTGCACATGTAACAATCATGCACCAAAAATCAATCCAAATGATAAAATCTTAGCATATACATATCACAAAATGGTAGGAAGCACTTATCCAATCTTCCATATAACTAATATACTATTTTGGGGCTAAAACAACTTGAGTTCACAATGGGTTACTTCCAATGTCTTCATTTTTGCACAAACACCCAACCATATACCAAAATCAGCTCAAAGCATGAATTTAAGCAAGGTTACACTACAAAATAGAGGCAAACACTTACCCAATGGTTTCACTAACTCAAAGCTCCAAAAATCTTACAAGGAAGTATCAAAATCCCTAATTTTTAGTACCTTGGGTTTGATGAAAAACTTCTAAATGACAAGTTGTTCAATTCAAAATGTAAAGGAAGATGAGTAGAGCAAGTTTCCCTTCACTTACCTTAGCCAAAACTCACGTCTTCTTGATGGATCGGAGCTTGGAAGGTGAAGAACCATGTCTCTCTTCTCTCTTTTGCATTTTTCTCTTTTTCTTCACTGCCTAAATGAGCATTTTGCTAAATAAGTGGAGTAGGCAACACTAATATTATGGTTTAGTAGGAGTGTGGTTGCCCTACAACATTTTTGTCCAATTGACTTTATATCTGGGTACTAAGCTTTAATCTACTAAGTCCAACCAGGTTAAGTCTCAATTCATGTTTTATCTTGGGCTCTTAAAATTAGTTTTACTAGAGTCAAAATAATTACTGGGCCCTAATTTGATTTTCCAAAGTGCCTTTAATAAAATTTCTCCCAGTCAAATTCATAATCCACAATTAAATTTATTTTAACCAAAAAAATATCAAAGAATTATCATTTGACTTAAAATAATTATTTTCTTTGAAAATTTCTATTTTTTTATAATTTTTCTTAATTCTCAGGATAATTCCTTATTTTGTAAAATTAAATCATTACTTTTCTATAATTCCAATTAATTAATTTTCAGGATGTTACAAAAAGACCGCATGAGAGAGGGTAAGAGTGAAATTTATAGCCAACAGTGGGGAAAGTGAAGTATGTTTTTCCAATTGCCATTTGGGTTAATAATAAGTTGCAACACAATTTAGATGTAATGCATATTGGAAAAAAATGTTTATGGCAATGTCTTGTTGGTAAAGAAAATACTGTTCACTCGTAGTTATCGAACTGGCCAAGATTAGTGAATTTTCGCTAGTTTACAGTTTAATACTCACCAGGTCGTCTCCCACGGAGCTATTAATGAAATCAATTAGTTTAGGAATAACAAAACTAGAATTTTGATGATTAGGGGTTCAAATATAAAGTCGTACTAATTTAATCGAATAGTAAATCAATTAACGAAAACATAACTTAATCAGAATGATGCATAACTAATCTAGAATTCTTCCCTTGATTTTTTCCTAGTCTTGTCACCTAAAAATACTTCTGGTTTGATTTTTAATTCTCTGGTAATTTTTGATTAATTTTTTTAAACTACTCTTCAAGATTTTAATTAGTTTGTATTGCTAATCAGAACGTAACCCTGCTTCTTTTAAGAATGTGAAGCTAAAACTATTTCGTACTTGACCAAAGACACATGCAAAATCGTAATGTAATTCATAATGAATTTAATTGATTTATCAATCGATTGAATTAAAACATATTCTCAGAAAGATCAAACGAATAAGAATTTATGCAATAAAAATCATCTAACCAAAATAATATTAATTATAAGAAAACAAAGAGAACAAAAGCGAAATACTTCTGAAATTAAAATCAAAACCAGAGTTCTAAACATACATGGACTTAAGTTCCTTATCAGGTTCAAACTCTGGTTTGATCACCAAGAAAATTAGAAAGCTATGAAATGATGAAAACAAGAATGAGAAATAGGGAAAATAGAATGTGTTTTATGGTGACGTCTTTTCCTCCTTAAATTGATGACGTTGCCTTGTTCCTTAAGAAATCCAATATCATTCTAGAAGTAACAATAAGATAATATCTAAATCCTTTTAGTACTTAATATGATAATGTTAAAATCCTTTTAGGAGTCTTCTATCCTAATCTTTTTAGGAATCTTCCATCCTGCAAACCTCCGTTGGATAAATATAATAAAAATGTATTTAAAGTCTATTAATTTAAAGTTAGCTCACCTAATATAAATTAAACCCAAATTCATCTAATTATCTACTATAAATTATTAATAAGACTAAATATGAGGAATATAATATATAATAATGTAGAAATATCATATTCTCCCACATTTAGGCTTTTGTACTCTTGGGCAATGCACACACAGAAAACAAAAAAGAAAACAAAATCGAAATGCAAAACTGTCAAGTTAAACACAATTCAAGCTTTTTAGATATTCAATAGTCAAAGACAATCTTTCTTGCTAATCGAGGAAGAACAAATAGCATGGTAATTCCAATTAATAAAAAATTGAATCAGAGTGAAAGCTCCTTACTGGTTATGTGTTTACTTTAAATCCTCTCAAGTGTTTAGGTTAAGCATTTCTGTCAAATTTAACCTTCTACAACATCACTGCCATAGGCTTGTATATCTTCTCAATCTTGACTAACTAATCACAAGTAATACATAAATTAAAAGGACTTTTATTCAAGGTTGTAATGGGGCTAAGGTATGAAACAAATGGTAAACAAAAGATTTAAGGATGCAACAAGAGACAAAAAATAAACACTTAAAATCATCAAGAGCAATAAAAAAAAGAACATAGGATGGAATAGATGTGCATCTCACGGTCTTATTTATTGTAAACAAATACATGCTCAACGAAAACTGAAGTAGATTTTTTTTTAATTCATTTTTCACCACTTTTTAATTTTAATTTTTTTATTTCATAAATATTTTCCTTCTTTTTTTTTTTTCTCTTTTTTTTTTAGGACATCTCTAAAGAGAACAAGTTAATTCGCTCAATATTGGCGTAAAATTACACTGTATATCCATCCACCCTATGAAGATATAATACTCTTAATAATCAAAAGGATTCTAAACAAGGGGGAGATATATTTTTTTTGGCTAATGGGTTAAAAAGAGAACATAAAAGCTTAAAAAGGGAATAAAGATAAAGGATAAAATATAGGCGGGATAGCTATTTGGCTCTGACCACAAGAAAAGAAGAAAAAAAATACCTTATTCATCTTTATGAATACTTGTGCAAATATAATTTCAATTAAGAATCAATATAAGTTCTAGAATAAACATCATGATAGACAAATTCTCTCACAAGAAAGAAACAATAGAAGGCTCAAAATCCTCACAGGTTAAAAACTAACACATGCAATCCATTAAAATCAAATTCATTGCCAATTTACTTAAATTCTTGAAAACAAGATTGATTCCTGATGATGTTGAAATATTTCCAAACTTAAATTGCTTTAACTTTTTCTTTAAAATACTAAAAATCTAAAAATTTTGAGAAAAACAAGAAAAATAATGGAATTACCAAAAAAGAAAGACCAAACTAAAACAAAAAAAAAGATTCCTCCCCCCACAGGTAATATTGACATTACCTTCAATGTAACAACAATCTAATTCACTAATTAAAGAGAAGACAAGAAATGACAAGAGGAGGGAAAGAAATACAATCGAGTGGTTTAAGTGTACGAAATGTTGGAAAGATGTAGCTTCTTCACTGTCTGCTCTTGAAATCCCTCATAAAAATGTTTAAGCCTTTGCCCATTCATCGTGAAGCACTTATTGGTTAATTTATTCATAAACTCAACTACACCATAAGAAAAAACATGAGTGACCGCAAATGGACCAATCCATTTAGAACATAACTTACCAGGCATTAGCTTTAGGCGAGAATTGTAGAGGAGGACTCTTTTACCAATATGAAGCTCTTTTTTTTCAATCATCTTATCATGCACGACCTTGGTTTTCTCTTTGTAAATTCTAGAGTTTTCATTGGCTTCCAACTAAATTTCTTTAAGCTCTTAAAGTTGTAATTTTCTTTGAGAACCAACTTGAGATATATCTATATTATACTTCTTTACTACCCAATAGGCTTTATGCTCAACCTCAACCGATAAGTGATATGCTTTATCAAAAATCAACTTAGAGGGTGACATACCTATAGGAGTTTTGTAGGTAGTATAATAAGCTCATAGTGCATCCTCCAATCTTTTACTCCAATCATTTCTGTTAGGTTGTATTGTTTTCTTCAAAATTTAATTTCTCTATTTGAAACCTTTGCTTGATCGTTTGTTTGTGGATGGTAGGGGGTGACTACTTTATAAAGCACACTGAGGGCTTGCATGTTTTTTGTTACAAAAATGAGAGCTTTGATCACTGATGATTGCTCTAGGTGTATTGAACTTGCAAAAAATATGGGATTTAACAAAGTCTACAACCACAGAAAAAATGATCAATCTTGGTGGCTTTTGTTTCCACTCATTTTGAAACATAATCAACAGCTAAAAGTATATACGTGAAACCAAAATAAAAAGGAAATGTCCTATGAAGTCAATACCCCAAACATCAAATATCTCACAGAACAATAATGGTTATTGAGGCATCCCATTCCTATAAGAAATATTACCTGTTTGTTGGCATCGTGTACAGTTCTTACAAAAAGTATATGCATCCCTAAACAAGGTCGAACAGAATAGTCTAGGATTGAGAACCTTCCTAGTAGTACATTGAGAACCAAAATGGCCACTACATGAAAGTGTATGATAGAATTGCAAAAATAGATGCAATCTCATGGTTAGGAACACTGATAAACATGATTTGTATACATTTTATTCTTCCTAACTTAAGCATTTTAATAATTAAATAAGGTTTAATGGGCTTTATTAGGTGGATAATTGAGTTTATTGGCCATTACTTGCACTTTAAAAGTTCATTTGCAAATTTTTGAATTTTAATGCACAAATTTCATTGAAATATTTCCTTTGTGAATTCTTCTTTCTTAATATTTTGTTTTGTTTTATTCTACTTCATTTTATTTTATTTTTGTTGTGCAAATTTTAATGGAAAAAGATTTAAAATGAAGATAGTTGATGGCATGTGGAAGAGTAAGGAAGGTACAAGTTCACATGATAGAGTGTAGGGGAATGAGAATCAGCGTATAAAAGCACTCCACTTCATTCACAAGCACCTACACACTCATGAGCAGCCACTATATCCAAAGGAGAAAGTGACTTAGATTCTACGTGGAAAGGAGTTTGGGTATAGATTATACACACGCACAGCAATAGCCACAGGTTCCCTTCCTTTACTTGAAGCAAGCAAAGAAGGCAAAGCAAAGAAATAACGTAGAGAAAGGCTACAGCTGAAATGTGGGAGAAGAAGAAGGCTTGAGAGGAGAGGAAGCAACATGAGCTAAGAAAGAATGTGAAAGGCAACGGGTTTAAAGCGTGAGAAAGAGGCTGGAATAAATGAAGAAGAGAAGCAAAAATAGAGGAGAAGCAGACATGGAAGGAACACACAAAAGATAAGTCTTGAGCTGGGCCTGATGTGGGTTGCTACGGGCTAGATGAAGATTAAACGAACAAAAAACATTTGAAGACTAGGTTGAAGGAGCTTTCAAGAAGAAGAATAGTAGTTGAAGGAGCTTGGATAACAACATAAAGATAAGATATGTGGAACAGAGCTGAAGATTAAAAAAAAAAAAAAACCACGTGAGAAGAAGCTAAAACACAAGCATGCAGCTCGAGTAGAAGTAGAACGCATGATGAAGATGCAATGAGATCATGAAGGTAAGCTGGAATAGAAGCATGGGTAGAACGTGGAGCTGACATGTTCAGAGCATGTTATTGCATGGAAGAAGCATCGCGTGGCAGCAATAAAACAAGGCTCATAGCTCTATATTACATGTGGCTTACACATTCATACGTGAGAAGGAGAAAGAAATAGCACATGGAAGAGAATTAATGAAGCACGTAAGAGTTGAAGTCATCAGGCGTGGCAACATATTGAATAAAAGAACACACGCATCCATCATTCATCAAATAAAATCACTTATATGCAGAACACATTCCAGCATCCAGACACTCTATCCACCATACCGTTCCATTCATATCATCCATTCTCCATCTCCATTTCACCCCCAATAAAGCTCTAATCCTCCATCTGTGACTAGCTTGGAAGAAGATCCTTAGTGGAAGCTTGAGTCCATGGAATAGCAAGGGATTTTGGGCTAAGATTCTCTTATTTTTCCAGCACTTTTCTTTTCTTATATTCTCTTGGTTAAGATTATATTTGATTGGGAATGTGTGTTGTCTATAGTTAATGGTTGGTTAGATACTAATTAGGATACTTTTTGTTGATTAATTAATTCAATTAAATACTAGATTTTTCATTATTCTCTAATTTTCCATGTATGCCATGAAGGTGTTCGATGAAATGTATGAGTAAGATTATATGCTTGATTGTTTAATTTGAGGATTCCTTGGTATTTAGTTAGTTAATTAAATATCTTAGAGTGATGATTCCGAGGCTAATTAATCTGTTAATCAATCAAATTAAGTGTTCATTGATCTTAAAGATAAGAATTGACAATTTAATGTGGGATTAAGGTTTCAATGTAACATTACTTTGTTAATCTCTTGATTCTTGAGTGGTAACCCAAGATAACTTGTTATGAACACAATTAGGGACTCTTAGACTAGAATGAATCACAATTGAATTAGGATAAGGATTGTGGATACTAAGGGACGAATCCAAAGCTAGTCATAAGTCCATCATTCATTCATAATTCATACAATTAGGTAGAATTTAGGAACTTTATCTCAATTTTATTTTACTTAGTTTAAGTCAGTCAAACCCCCTTAGTTTAGAAATTTTTAGAGTCTTTTAACACTTAGAAACCCAATTAAATATTGAACTCCATTTTCAAGGGAGATGACCTAGGTTGTGCCACTAGCTATATATTAATCTAACCTAGTTTCATTTTAAGGGTTGTGCGACACGACCCGTCAAACACATCTCCTAATAATCTGGTCACTACACATGCACCACAAATAAAGGTCATCCCAAACATAATATTTTGCCTCACTTTTAAATTTATTAATTTGGTGCTTTTTAAAATAAGTAGGCAGTTTAGAAGAAACTAAGAAATTTACTATATCTCCATACCTAAGATTTTTACCATGCAATGAGTACAACTATTTATTTAGAAAACTATCCTTGATAGTAGATAAATTTGAAGAATGAGGTATTCTACTCAAATGATCAGCTATAAGATTTTCTGTTCCACTCTTATCTCTGATTTCTATGTTAAATTCTTGTAGGAGCAACATTCACTTAATAAGTCTTGGTTTCACATCAGGCTTTTTGAGTAAAAACTTTAAAGTTACATGATTACAATAAACAATAACTTTAGACTAAGCAAATAGGAATGAAACTTATCTAAAGCAAAAACAACAGCTAAAAGCTCTTTTTCAGTGGTTGTGTAATTAGCCTAAGTCTCATCTAAGGTGCACGATGCATAAGAGATCATATGAGACTTCTTGTCAATCCTTTAGGAAAGAATTGCATCCACAGCAAAGTTGGATGCATCATACATCAATTCAAATGAAAATTCACAATTAGGAGGTTGGATGATAGGTGGGGTGGTTAGCCTTCTCTTTAATTCATTAAATGCTAATATACATGACTTATCAAAATTAAAATCTGCAACATTTTGAAGAAGTCTAGACAATGGTAAAGAAATCTTGCCAAAGTCCTTAATGAATTACTTGTAAAAACCTGTATGACTAAGAAAAGAACGTACTTCCCACACACAGATGGGGTAAGGTAAAGAAGCAATCATGTCTGCTTTAGCTCTATCAACTTTAATGCTATTTTTAAAAACCACATGACCTAAAACAATTCCTTACTCTACTATAAAATGACATTTTTCAAAATTTAAGACCAGATTTTTCTCAATGCATCTTGTAACACCTTGGGAATAATTAATAGTAATTATTAGGGGATTATGAAATTATTAAAACGATTTAAGGGAAGTAATAAATTTGAGTATCTTAACATAATAATAATTATTAATTAGACTATCTTGAGAAGGTATAATAGTATTATGGATTTAAATGTGTCTTGGGCCCAAGATTAAATTATGGATGTCAAAAACATTATTGGAGACCCAATTTCATTTAAATATAACCCACCTCTACTCTTATGTAAGCCCAATTCATTTTTGCACTCAGTTAACCCATATAGCCCGACCTAACTTGTTAAGTATCAACCCACTTGGAACATAGGGCCCACTAGGCTTGCCCCTTTACACTAAAACCTTAAAGAGCCTATTTGCTTTTCATTTAGGTGTTGAAAACATAAGGTTCTACAGAACAAGGAGAGAAAATTCAGAGGTCCAAGGGAGGCTAGGGCTCTACCAACATTATAGCTCCATTTTTTACTTTTAGAGGGTAATTTAGTCAAGGTAAGTTCTATGCCTTAGGGGGTATAGAGCCACGTCGGTCAAGTATAACGTGCCAGTGTGCGTAGAGGTGTATAGGGGCCCACCACCTCCCATCCTCTACGCTCTTAACGTCCTACTCAACAGGAAGGTTGCGTATGAGAACGCCTTCCCCAACCCCTTAGGGCCTCAATGAAGAGCACAGACAACCAATGCCGTCTTGTCTTGTAAACTGCGATACTTCCGAAAGAAGCCTAAACGGCTGCTTGATGGAAGTTCTCCCAACAATTAGGGCAATCGTCTCTTTTTTCTCTATATTTTGGTCTGATTGGTTTGTCATTTAGGGAATTTTCATCTCTTCTTAATAGGAAATTTATTCTTTAGATGATTCTTGTGAGATTTTCAATTAAAAGTTAGATGGATGATTGGGTAAGTATTTTCCTTCTATTTTGTCTATTATTTTGTTAGAAAATGTCCCATATGGTTGATTTTCATAATGGGTTTTGCTATAGTATGAAAATACAAGGAGATGGAAGTGAAACACTATAGTTTTTTAGCTTGATAATTCAAATCTAAATTTTGGGAGTCACTAAAGGATTGGGTAAGTGTCTCCTACCATTTTGTGATGTACAAATGCTGGAATTTGGCCATTTGGATTGATTTTTGGTGCATGACTTTTGCATGTACAAAAGTGGAGGAGTAGGGGAGTGAACTATTGTGAATTCTTGGTGTTTTGACCTTGAATTGATATACTAGACTCGTTGGGAGCTAGGTAAGCAATTCTTGATATATTCTTAATGAAATTAATCAATAGATAGAAAATTCCTTACTAATGATGGTTAAATGATGATAATTATACTTGTCATAGGCTTGATATGCATTTGGATTTTAATGGTAGCTAGGGGAAAAGTAATTGGTTTCATTAAGGTAAATGGGGTTAATTTTCTAATTTCATGTATATGCTCATTTTAATCTAATATTTGCTATACATGTATGATTTTGAAATGCTAAATGATTGGTTGGCTACTTGAATTATGTCGTGATTGGACTTTGTGAGTTCATGGTGGAGCTGCCGCCTATGCATCGTACTTTGATCAGGCATTAGGTTGTGATCAGACCCCTGAATGCACTGAGCCCAAATTGTGCTCATTGGGGGGTTGGTGCTGTGGATGAGCCTCTCTCGGTGTTATTGGCCATTAACATGTTATATGTGATTGCTAGTATGGGATAGTAGTCGCTAATAATTCAACTAGTTCATTTGCTGATGATATTGATGCCTTTGGTATATTTTCTGTATAATTGCATTATGTTAATTAATCTATACATATATATAGAATTTGCCTCTTGTTGCTGAGATTGTATATCTCACCTCAGTTGTGGACTAACATTTTTAGAGACCGAACCTCTTAGTAGCAAGGAAAAATTAATGGAAACATAATGTATAGTTTAGTAGCACATAGGTTTGAAAACCTTGTCAAATTGGGCTTATGTAACAAGAATATTACTTTTTATGTTTTTGTTGCATTGCATCATGAGTTGCCAAGTATCGGGACTGGTTATGTAATATAATTATCATGGAATCTAATGTATCCATTTGCTTACAACCTAATATGGAACCTTGTTAACCTTGAGATATGACTTATTATTTGAGAATGAAATCATATGTTGCCTTAAATGTTGACTTAGACGAGTGATGTATGGATCCTCTATTAGGATTTACATTTGAATGATAATAGTTGTGGCATCTGGTATCCTTAGTGTCAAAGTCCATGATTTGTTTATATATGATAGATAAATGGGTAGAGATTAGCTTCTGAGTTTTGAGTTGTTTAGAATTGGGTATGTTAGGAAGTTTAGATAGTAGAATGCCATTGGAACCTTATAAATTAAGGTAGAATGGCTCTAGAGTACTACTAGAGGGAATATTGGAATATATAGGATGAAATTTGGGAGCCATAGGTATAGTAGGAGGTTGGGCCATGACCAAAATGACTTAAGTCATGGCTAAAGGATAATCAGAAGCGAGCGCTACAGCGTGGGATGTCTCATTGTGGGGCAAGATAAGAATTTTACCCTGGGAAGGTAACAAAATGCAACTTCACTGCAGCGCAGGTACTTCGCTATAGCGCAATTCGAATAAATTAGGTTGAGAGTTTTAGGAGGCATACTCGCCATGGCACCACATAGGCTAGCTATGGTGTGAATCATGAAAACATGAATAGTAGGTTTTCAAAAGCACTTTGCCGCAATGGGGAAAACCTAAGTCACAGCATAAGATGCGAAATTTCAGTTTTAAGCTCTAGTAGTCATTTATGTTGCGGCAAGGATGTACCAAGTCGTGGGGGGAGTCCTTAAGCTTAGTTTTTTAGGTTACAATAACCAACTTAGCCGCGGCAGAGAATGTCCAAGTTCATGCGAAGGTTCCCAAACTCTTATTTTTGACTTGGAGACCTTGAATTTTACTATGTTAAGGTTATGTAATGACTTGGGAATATTCATAAGAGGTTTGATGAGTTGAAATTAATAATGAGATGAATAAAAGGTCTTAACTGATAATTATGATCACTTGTAGATTCAATTAGTTGTGGTTATGTAGTTAATAACTCTAATAATATTAAGGCTCGAATTTTCCCACCTTTTTCCTTTTTTAATTAATTGTAATGATTTTAGACCTTGATTGATAATAGTTAACCATATAATTAAGTCTAATTACGATAATTAAGAATTAGGGTTGTTACACATCTTTTTAAAACCATTCCCAAACTTATTAAATAGTCATTAAAGGAGGTGTCATAAATAGTAAAGTTATCCATAAAACTTCCATGCAATATTCAAGGAAGTTAGAAAAGATGTTTACTATACATCGCTGGAACGTACCTAGGGCATTACAAAGTCCAAATGGCATCCTCTTATATGCAATACATGGACATGCACCACTGATTCTAGGTAGACCATTTTTGAAGACTACTAAAACAATAATTAATGTGCATGATGGTACTTTATCAATGGAATTTAGTGGTGATGTTGTTCATTTTAATATTTTCGATGCCATGAGACATCCTTAAGAAGAACACTCCATGTTGCATGTGAATATGATCGACTTGTTTGTTGTTGAAGCTTATACGGACATGGATACTAAACTTCCTGACATTGTTGAATTTATAGATGTAATTCAATGTTTAGAATGTTATGATGGACTTAATAAATGTACTGCATGTTTTGTGATTGATGCATTCTTGAATTTTGATTCTGCTTTTGATTTTCATCTTGATTCGGTTAATTTATTTGACACTATTTCTTCTGTTGAGAAAAATGAACAAGTGAAGGCTACTTTGCATTTAAATTCATAAAGATTAGTAACTTCTATACGGCAACCACCTACATTTGAATTTAAACCTTTACCTGACAATCTTAAATATGCTTTCTTGAAAGAAAAAAATACATTACTAGTAACTATAGCAAATAACCTTCCACTTGATCATGAAATGAGGTTGTTAGAATTGTTAAGGGAAAAGAAAAAAGTAATAGGTTGGACTTTGGCAGATATTCCAAGGATTAGTTCTTCCACATGTATGCATAGAATTTTATTAGAGGAAGAAGCCAAACCAGTGAGGCAACCATAAAGAAGACTTAGTCCCACGATCTTAGATGTCATGAAGAAAGAGGTAAGTAAATTACTTTCAATTGGTATTATTTATCTTATATCTAACAGCAAATGGATGAGTTTAGTGCAAGTAGTCCCTATGAAGACCAGTATCACAGTGGTGCCTAATTAGAATAATGAGCATATCCCTATGAGAGTTCATAATCGTTAGAGAGTCTACATTGATTACATAAAGTTGAATTAGGCTACTAGAAAGGACCATTTCCCTCTTCCTTTCATAGACCAAATGTTAGAAAGATTAGTAGGTAAATCTCATTACTGTTTCTTAGAGGGCTTTTTTGGTTACTTTCATATTCACATTGTGCCAAAAGACCAGGAAAAGACTATATTTACCCACCCATTTGGTATCTTTGCATATAGGAAGATGCTATTTGGACTTTGTAATGCTCTAGGTATATTCTAGCAGTGTATGGTAAGCATATTTTTTTATTTCCTTGAATACTGCATGGAGGTTTTTATGGATAACTTTATTGTTTATGGCACCTCCTTTGATGATTGTTTGATGAGTTTAAGAATGGTTTTAAAAAGATGCATTGAGAAAAATCTAGTTAACAAGGAATTATTTTTGGCCATATAGTTTCTAAAAATGACATTGAAGTTGATAAAGCTAAAGCAGATGTGATTACTTCTTTACCTCACCCTACCTGTATGTGGGAAGTGCATTCTTTTCTTGGCCATGCAGGTTTTTATAGGCGATTCATCAAAGACTTTAGTAAGATTTCTCTATCGATGTCTCGATTTCTTAAAAAAGATGTAGATTTTAATTTTAATAAGTCGTGTAAATTAACATTTGATGAGTTGAAGATGAGGCTAACGACCCCACCTATGATCCAATCTCTTAATTGGGAGTTTCCATTTAAATTGATGTGTGGTGCATCTAACTTTGCTATGGGTGTAATTTTTTCCCAAAGGATAAATGAGAAGTTTCATGTGATCTCTTATGCGTCCCGCACATTAGATGAGGCTTAAACTAATTATATAACCACTAAAAAGGAGCTTTTAGTTGTTGTTTTTGCTTTAGATAAGTTTCATTCTTATTTGCTTGGTTATAAAGTTATTGCTTATTCTAATCATACAGCTTTAAAGTTCCTACTCAAGATACTTGATGCAAAACCAAGACTTATTAGGTGGATGCTGCTCATATAGGAATTTGACATAAAAATCAAAGATAAGAGTGGAGCATAAAATCTTATGGCTAATCATTTGAGTAGAATACCTCACTTTTTAGATTCATATACTATTACGGATTATTTTTTAGATAAATAGTGTACTCATTACATGGTAAAAATTCCTGGTATGCAGATATAGTAAATTTCTTAGTTTCTTTTGAATTGCCTGCTTATTTTAAAAAGCACTAAATTAATAAACTTAAGAGTAAGGCAAAATATTATATTTGGGATGACACTTACTTATGGCATATGTGTAGTAACCAAATTATTAGAAGATGTGTTCTTGATCATGAGTTCATATTTGCTTTGCATTTTTGGTATACATTTGCATGTAGTGGCCATTTTAGTCTTTAGCGTACTACTAGGAAGGTTCTAGATTCTGGACTAATCTGATCCACCTTATTTAAGGATGTATGTGTTTTTTATAAGAATTGTACACAATGCCAATAGATAGGTAATATTTCTTATAGGAATGAGATGCCTTAACAACTATTATTGTTCTGTGAGATATTTGATATTTGGGGTATTGACTTCGTGGGACCATTTCCTATTTCTTTTGGTTTCATATATATACCTTTAGCTGTTGATTATGTTTCAAAGTGGGTAGAAGCAAAAGCCACTAGGACTGATGATTCTTCTGTGGTTGTAGACTTTGTTAGATCTTATATTTTTTGTAGGTTTGGTATACTTAAAGTAATCATTAGTGATCAAGGCTCCTACTTTTGTAATAGAAATATGCAAGCACTTCTTTATAAGTATAGTGTGCTCCTTAAAGTAGCCACTCTTACCATCAACAGACGAACGGTCAAGCAAAGGTTTCAAATAGAGAGATAAAACCTAACAAAAAAGATTGGAGCAAAAGATTGGAAGATACATTATGGGCTTATCGTACTGCCTATAAAACTCAGACATGTCACCCTAAAGGTTGGTTTTTGGTAAAGCATGCCACCTATTAATTGAGATTAAGTATAAAGTCTATTGGGTAGTAAAGAAGTGTAATATGGATTTATCTTAAGTTGGTTTTCAAAGAAAATTGTAACTTCAAGAGTTTGAAGTGATTCAGTTAGAAGCCTGTGAAAATTTTAGAATTTATAAAGAGAAAACCAAGGCCGTACATGACAAGATGATTGATAGAAAAGAGATTCATATTGGTGAAAGAGTCATCTTCTATAATTCTCTCTTAAAGCTAATGTCCAGTAAGTTACGTTCTAGATGGATTGGTCCATTTGTGGTTACTTATGTTTTTTCTTATGGTGCTATTGAGCGTATGAATGAATTAACTAACAAGTGCTTCATGGTGAATAGGCAATAGTTTAAACATTTTTATGAGGGATTTCAGGAGCAGACAGTGTTAGGATTCTTGGGACATGCACAGCAAAAATTTAAAAATTGAACCCAAATCCCTCCCATGGATCTGTAAATATTGTTTAAATGGAGTAAAGTTAAAGACTTTTACCTTTTGTCACGTGATTCTTCAGGTTCTCTTTTTATTGTCAGACCTTAGGAATTGATGCTTTAGCTCAGCTCCCTCTTCAGGTTCTCTTAAACGATCATTGTAACTCGAACGGTGTGCTAGCGCCATTGAAGGTGAACATCTGTACGTTTAAGAAAAGAAGGCGTTCTTCTTTTCTCTCTCTATATGCCAATACACTTTCTCTCTCTAAGTATCCATACACTTTATAATATTCGATTTTTGTTAAACGACGGAAACGGGCGCATTTTCGAAGCAAGTCCCCTGAAATGAATTAGTTAAGGTCCTGAAAAAATTTGAGTAACATTTTAAACTCCTAAAAATGAGAATCTTAGCCTCGGATAGAAAGGAAAACAGAGCTAGAATGAAGAAACAAATTTTGACGGAAAACCTACAAAACGTAATTGAATTTTCGTAATTTTGAGTAAATTTTGGAATTCACACAAAAGGGCTTTTTAAATGAATGTTTTGAGTTCTTCAAGGTTCTCAGAGGCCCTAAAAACCATGGGAAGCCTCGGGACAGTTAAATCCCTCCGGTGGGCGTTTTCTAACGTCAGTGCACTTGAATTTTAACGGATTCATTTGGGAAGATTTTAGCTTCGATTTGAGTGATTCCAAAATCATTTTACTAAATTGGGAACCTAAATTTTATAATGGAAAAGACGGTTCTAAAAAAAGAGCTAAAACGAAGGAGAAATGAAAATTCAAAGTATGAAGGGCAAAATAGTAATTTTTGAAAAAGCCACTTTCCTCTCTCTATATATAGGTGGTGCCCCACTTTCTCCCTCATTTAGAATTAGAAATTTCTGCCTAATTTTAGAGGAGAGAGCTAGGGTTTTGGGCGCACAAGAGAGGAAGGAGAAGAATGAAGAATTCAAGCTTAAATGTATGTTTTCATGGTAGTTTTTTATGCTTTCTTCTATCCACACCTCCTCTCCTTCATTCTCCTTTATTTCCTTTGATTAAAATGGAATTTATAAATTTGATTCAAGGGAGAAACTCAAGGGAATTTTCGGATTTGAAGAGAGGAGCTTGGAGAAAGCAAGATTTAAGCAAGGAAACAAAGTAATTTCTCTTCTTATGGTTGCTATATAAATCCTCCTTCCTTTACTATTTCGCCTAACCATAGAAATTGATTTTTAGACAGAACTAAGGATGAATATAAGGAAAAATGGTATGGAGATTAAGAATATGCAAAGGGAATTAACCAAAAACCATTATATTACAAGATGTAAATTCTAGGGTTTCAAGTGCATCTTGTAAAATTTAAATTTGTATGATGATTCCTATGCCTAAATAAGAGTTTAAATAAACTCCTAAGATCCTTAGGAGGCTCCCCATATGCTTCTTCCCTTGAGAAAACAAAGAAAGCTCCATGGAACCCATAAAAGCCCTATATCTCGGCTAAGCAAGAAAAGGGTAGCTAGGGAGAGTTTTAAATTTTTCTAAACCTATTCTTGAGTCATATATGATGAATGAAAATGAGGATAGGCCTTGGGAGGAATTTAAAACCCATAGAAAGTGAGTTGGTGCTTTAGGTTCCATATTATGATCTAAAGAAGCAACATATAGTTAAGCTCCTTGTTTTAATTGTATGATGATTCCAAGAGGCTTAAAAGGAGTCAAGAATTATGATTGAAAGGAAAGAATGGAGCCTAAAATTTATTTAAGGGGTGTTGCTTCATTAGGTGCAATTATGGAACCATAATAAGGTTTATAGAATAATCTAGTGTCTAAACAAGTTGTGTGACCTTAAAATTTGTTTCATGAACCTAATTGGCTTCCATAAATTGTGTTTAGGCCAAGAGAAACCTTTTCCACACTTTTGTGTGTGTGTGACCAAAAAGAGGAGCTTGAATTCAAAGGAAAAAGTGTGTAATTATGTGCAAAATGGCTCTCTCCACCTTTTTCCATGCATGGATGTGTGTTTAGCTTGTCTTAGAATGTGTGTATGTGTATTTTCAAGTCATGAAATGTGACAACCCTAATTTCTAATCTCGATAATTAAGGTTAAACATGCGATTAATCATCATAGGTTATGAAAATATGGAAAAATTTGAACCTTAATGTGATTAGAGCCATCAATCATATGATTACATACACCTATGTTCATACGGGAATTAAACATCTATTTATAGGCCTTGGATTCTATTACTCATCAATTATAACTCATCCTAATGACTCTAGATCATCCCTTGTAATTAACATATGGAAAACCAAGGTTTTCTAGTTAATATAAGTGTTTCAGCATGTTAGCCGCGGCCAAATTACTCTTAGCCACGGCCAATTCCTTTCTGTTTTATCCCTTTCTTCATCAGTTGAACCTTCACCGCGGCCAACCTACATGGCGCCGTGGTGAAGAAGCCTGCTGGAACTCCCTCGCTCGCCTCTCGATATTGGCCGCGGCCAATTCAATAATTCGCTGCAGTGAATTTATCTCTAGATGACTTCCAGTTTGACCTCTCACATTTCGCCATGGCCAATTTACATTTCGCCATGACGAATTCCTCTCTGGCACTCTCCCTGGGCAACTTCGTCTCTATTGGCCGCGGCCAACTCCATTTTAGCCGCGGCGAAGTGCCTTCTGGTTCTACACTCCGAAAATTTAGACTCATACTCTCCTTTCTCCCTCCAATCTCACCCTAGGGCCCCTCTACCTTAATTGTGAGCTCAAATAGCTTTCATTAGCCTAATTCATCCGGCTAATCTATCCTCTCTAATTCAAAATTCAAGGGTCAATTTCTTTTCTCTAATTACCCTATATCAGCAAATCCAGGGAATAACAACAACACAATTCATGCACTATTAACATTTAACATTAGATACACTTTCTATTAGAGGTTCCATACATCAGTGATTCATATCAATATCTCAAGGTTACATTCCCAAATGGTAAGTCATATCACAAGTTCAATAAGGTTTACAACAGGTATCATAAATCCATATATCAATGTGCCAATTTAAAGTAAGGCCTACTCCTCAATAGGTACACATTATATTATCAAAATACAGACTCTTACACTTGGCAATATAGATACATGATGATGCTATACAAGACTTAACAAAAATTAGCATCTATCCTATTCTACTCAGACCAAGTGTAGCTCCCCAACACCGGGCCTCAGCTCATGGATGTTCATCCACTTGCTTACCCTTATCCTTACCCGAAGTACTTTCACCTGAAATGTTTAACCCATGAAATGGGGTGAGATATAAATCTCAGTAATCAAGGCAATTCCATCATATAATCCAGTTTAATTAACATATATGCATGAAGTAAAATCAACATTTGAATTATATCAGTCATATCCATAAATGAAGCAATTAGGCTATCATGATTACTATCCCATACTAGCAATCATATTTTCACATGTTAAAGGCCATTAACACCGGGAGAGGCCCGTCCACGGCACCTACTCTCCATTGAGCACAACCAGAGCTTAATGCATCTGGGGTTTGATCATAACCCGGTGCCCGATCGAAGCACATGCACGGGTGGCAGCCGCACCACAGCTCCACCATGGACTCACAAGGTCCAATCATCATACAATAGATAGCCAACCAATTCATTCAACATTTCAAATCATTCATATACAGCAAGTATGAAATTTAAACCGATATATGCATGGAATTAATGTAAACCCCAGTTACCTCACTTGTGGACAACTTGCAACAGCCACTAATGGTACAAAGTCTCTATAATCATAGCATTAGATAATTACTACTCTAATTCATCATTAACAGTTACAACAAGTACCCAAGAAATTTAAATACTATTAACTACCTTAAGAATACTTACCCAGCCACCACAAATCCTAAATTCGGATTAAAGTGTCATCTACCAGAAATCTCAATATTCCACCCAAAATCCTAAGCAAATTCGTACAAAATTAATACTTATAATATAAATCAGCTATGGGGGTCTCAAACCAATAAAGAAAGCATCAAAATGAGGGGGGGTTTAACTCACCTAATACTGGCCCTAACCTCAACCTACGAATTTCACTAAGAAAATCTCCAAACACCCACATTTCAGATTTTGGGTATGATGAAATTACTCCAAATGAAAAACTAATCGAACCAAATTAAAGAGAAAGATGAGGGGATTAAGTTGTACAACTATTACCTTGGCTAAATCTTGCTCCAAATGTGAGAAAAGGTAAAATTATGCCAAGAACCCTAGCCTCTCCTCCTCACCTCTGAATTTTCCTTGTGTTTGTGTGTTTTGCAGAATGGGGGAGGTGGCTGGTTAGTTTTTAGGGTTTTAGTGGAGTTAAGTTGGGTCAAAGGATGGGTCATGGGTTGCTCCAAGTCCAACTCCTAATGGGTTTCAGATTTTTAGCTTTGTTGGGCTGTAGGATTTTATTGGGCCAGTTCTTATGCATTGGGTTGCTGAAGTTTAATGGGATTTGGGCCAAGTTTGAAGAGCTCAAAAATTTGGGTCTGCACAAGGCTTATTGGGCCACTTATAAGAGCCTATACAAGATGGGTCTTGGGCCTCTATCACATTAAATTGGGTTGGGTTTACACCTAACTCATTGGACCTCCATTAGCCTCTTATCATGATTTATTAATTTAGGCTTAGATAGAATTTCTATCCCAATTAATTCTCAAACCCATGTTAATAATTTATCTCTCTAAAATTTTTATTCACTAATTTGCCCAATTATCCTCTATTAATTATTCTTAATTACTCTAAATCCACGATTAACACCTTAATTAATTTTGGGGTGTTACATGAAAAGTATGCTAGCATGATTTTATATGCCATGATTTCATGATGACATATTATGTTTCTAAATGATGTTATGATGTTTGTTTGAGTTTGCTTGAGTATGAAGAGCCCAAGAACTCTTAACTATGGTGAAGATGAGTCAAGAACCCTTAAGATTGGTTGAGATAAAGCAAAGACTCTCCCAAAAGTAAAGTGAGCTCCCAAGAGTATGGTTGAGTCTAAGAATCTTTTAAAGAATAGGTGAGGTGAGTCTAAAATCCATAAGAAAAAGGGTGAGGCCAATCCATCCACTTAGCAAGCTCTTGGATGTCTTGTATGACTTATTCATATGCCAAGCTTACTTTTTGAATGTTCATGACTTCCATTATATCTATGCATGCATTTTCAAGACTTGCTTTGCATATATTATGTGTAATTGAAAGGGAGATGACCTATTGGGATTCTTTGAATCTCATTCTCTCCTCTCTAATGATCTAATATGCTAGGTGGACCAAGTGGACAAGGTAATGGAAGCCAACCATCTTGAAAAAGAGAGCTTGACAACCTAATGCATAGTTTTTGGTTCTTTAAGGCCATATGTGTGTCAAAGAATGTAATCCCATGATGTATATGGTCTATGACCTCTTGAACATGTGTAACTATGATATTATGCCATGTAGGAAAAGAATATGATGTGTGAATGCTAGAATGTAAATTGAGTATGTAATGCCAAGTTATGTTTCTTGGAAATTTGATGTAAATGTGCATATGTGTGGATGAAATGGCCAAAATGAGATGCATGAGGTTTGGGACCATTTTGGCAGTTCACATAAGTCCTAATTATACTTTTAGAGTTGCCCAAAAGGTGCCAAAACCAAAGAAAAGCCATTTGGACATATTCCTACCCTGTATGGAGCTAAAATTGACCATAATGGAACCCTATATAAATTTTTGGCCAAATGAGTTCTTTTGCCCTGAAATTTGGCATGAAATTAGATATTGTTGAGAGTTTTTTAGGAAACTAAAGAATATAATTTTTAGAGGTCTATAGAATATTTGATGAATTTTCAAAGTTGGCAAATTTTCTGATTTTGGTTTGATGTACTATTCATCTGGTTTGAAAATGAAATCTATCACATAGGGCTCAAATGATATCTAATTGTCATAAAATTTTATACAAAGAAACTAGACATTCACAGTGACTCGTGTCAACTAGAAGCACCTCATTTGGATGTCTAGAAAGGGAGATATAAAATTTTGAAGGTTTTGTCTAGTATCAGGGATTCCAGTTGACCTCTGTTACTATTTGATTAGCTTTTGAGGTCTAGACGTGCCTGAGCTGGTCTAGAGATATTTTTTTTCCTCTAGCTAACATCTGTAGCTTCCTATATTGGTATCATTTGTATAGATTGAATTTTTGTAGAATTAATTAGACATTTTTAAAATTTGTTGCAAAAATCTATGACAGTACCAGTGGGTAGTTTGACCTCTGGACTTTTTCAGATGTCAAACGTCCTCTGTGAATAATGTTATGGTCTGAACATATTTTTAGTATGAATTATACATCCATAGCTTTTCAGAATGGCCAAAAATACATAAATTTGATTTTTCTAGAATTAGTTATGATTTTCCAAATTTTGTTTAGAAAAAAGCCAAATTTTGACTAAAAATATACATGAGTATTTTGAGTTTCGCTTTGAATTCCATGAGTTGTGGGCCATATTTTATGATGCAAATGAGTTGTATTCAGGTAATTAAATATAAGAATATATAGTATGAGCTCACACGGTCCACGTGACATCGAATGAAATTTTTATACACGACGCAATGCGAAAATATTCATTATTTTTATTGCCTTTTTCATTGAAAACTTATATGATTCATAGAATTGAGTTAATTAAAGGTATGAGATGAGTTAGAAATTATAGTGTTACATACTTTTTATCTCTCTAAGTATTAGTACACTTTCTCTTTCTAAGCATCTGTATGCTTTTCTCTCTAGGGTAAGAGGCGGCTCTTTAAAAAAATCATCCACCTAGAAAATCCTAACCTCTCTTTTTATAGAGGTGTATTAGGATTTTAAGATAAATTTGATTAATTTAAATACATTATTTAAATTAATTCAGACTATAATTAAATAAATTAGTTTAAATTTAAATCTATCTTATAGAATAAATTTAAACTAATTTATTTGATCTCAATCTAGTACTAGATTTAAATTTAATTTATTACATAGATTAAATTCAAATTATCACATTATTTTAAATTTAAATCTATCCTATATAATAAATTTAAACTAATTATTTAATCTAAATTTAGAACCAAATTTAAATTTAATTTATCACATAGATTAAATTCAAATTATCACATTAGTTTAAATTTAAATATATCATATAGAATAAATTTAAACTAATTATTTAAATCAAAGAGATGATATATATATTTCGAAATATACATATATATATATATATATATATATATATCAAATTTTTATAAAAAATATATATCAAATTTTTATAAAATTCCTCCACCTTAAATTAAACATTACATTCATTGAATCTAGACATATTTTTAGGTTCAATGAATCTAGACATTTTTATTTGAGTTGGTCCGTTCTTGTGTGTGATCCTGTAGGCCTATATGATGTTGACAGTAGGCCAATAATGCTATTCTACTCACAAGTCACAAGTGGCCTCTAGTAAGACATTGTGATTACCCAAATCATATGAAGATTGGTGATCCGATACAACATACCATACAACCCTGTCACATCCTTTTCGTCATACGATATCTCTGTCAAGTATGAGATATAGAAATGTCATCCTCATTTTACTCAACTGTCACTTTCTTGATTTCCGAACAGACTGTTAGAACAAATGAAAAATCCTTCCATCCAAGCATGACCATGCATTTTTTAGTCTTATTCATTAAGTAGCTCAGAGATATCTCTCCATTAATGGGAAGAATAAATTCTATTTTGACCACTTATTTTCTTCTACATGGATTTCACTATACCCGATCACAGCCTTCATGATCACCCAGTTAAAGGTGACCTTTGACTATGTTAAAGCATAGCGTTCTTTATGTAGGAATCTATGGCAATCTTTGTAACATCCAATTTCTCCATAAATTTGAGAAACGTAATGTCCAGTTTCTCCATAAATGTACGAAACACACTAGATATAAAAGAAAGTCTCCCAGATAGAATGATTTGAGGTCTAATAAAATTAGAATAATAATCTAGATCTCAAATAATAAGGATCTAAGGTTAGAGGTGCCCTAAAAATAGAGACAGAATAATTAGATGAAATTCAATGAAAATGTAGCAGGATTTTTGTAATTTCGGGCAGTTTTTAGAAAACTCAAAGAAGGGATTTTTAAATGGGAAAAATGAGTTTTCTGAGATTTTCAAAGGCTCTAAAAACTATAGCAACTCCTAGAATGGTTTAAACCCATCTAGTTTATGTTTTAGAGTGTCAATGACTTGAACTTTAACTGGTTCATTTGGAAAATTTTTAAATTCAATTCGGATGAAACCAAAGATATTTCATGAATTAGAGGATCTAAATTTTATGATTAAAAAAATGATTTTCAAGAAGGAGTTGAAATGAGCCTAAGTGGAGCAAACAGGGGCATAGGGGCAAAATTGTAATTTTAAAAAATTGTAAAAGAGGCTTCTTAAGTAAGATTACAACTCATCACCTTCTCCAAGCTTCCATTTTCAAAAATTTGAGCAGCCATGGTGTGACATTAAGAGGGCAGAGAGAGAAGAAGTTTAAGCTTCCATTTAGGTAAGTAAACAGCCCCGTTTCATCCTGCGCTAGTAAAGAAAGTTGTTCCTCTCTCTAAGAACTCTCTAATGGTAGTTTTTTTTTTGAAACCTTAAAGATTTAGGTCTGACCCAAGCCAAAAAGGAACTATTTTCAAGAAACCAATTAGTGAAAAGTAGTCTATACAAAGAGAGCTTCGTTTTAAGGTAAGACTTTACTTGAAACACTTGTAAAATCTTATATTTCTAAGCCATTTAAGCATCGATCTAGAGAGAGAAAGTGAGAAGGAGCATTTTTCTTCATGCGTTCTTAATGGAACCAAGGGTTATGGAGTGTGAGGATTAAGAATATATAACTAGAATTGACAAGGCAGTTTTAGAATACAAGTTATAAAATTTAGGGATTTGGTTGCACCTAGGCTAAGATGAAACTTCCTTGTAGTAATTTAAGCATTCTAAGAGTGTATATGAGCTCTCAAGACATCTAAGAAGCTTCACAAGTGCCAATTTCCTAAAAGAAAGCAAGTAAACTCTATGGGTTCATAATGGTCTTCATGTCTTGGCCTAACTCACTTCATGCACCTAGAGAGTGTTTTAATTTTTTCTAAGCCTAAAATAAGACTAAATATGATAGAAGAATATTAGTGGAAGCCTTGGAAAAAAATTTAGAAGTCATGAAATGTGAGATAGAGGTGTAGGCTCTATAATATGATATTATGAAGCAACTTATAAGTAGGCTCCTTAAAATGAATGTGTGATTACTCCAAGGAGTTTGAAGGGAGTTAAGAGACTTATAATGAATGAGAAATAAGAGTATGAACTCTCTTAGCTGCTTTATAAGGTCATGTATGGAAGCCTAATGGAGCCATAGAACAAATTAGCTTGATATAGATTGTGTATGATGACAAGACTTGTTTCCATGAGTGATTTATGTCTCTTTTAATGTGTCTAGACTAAGAGAACCAAGGACCACCTAATTGCAAGGCCTAGCCAAAAAAAGGGAAGAAGAATTTCAAGAGAAAGTGTTGTGTTTTTGGTTCAAGGTAGCTCTTTAACCTTTCTCTCTTGCATGCTTGGATGTTTGCTTATCTTTGAGTGCTTGTCTGAATATTTGAGTTATGAGAAATGTTTCTAGCCCATGTTTACATGTTATGGTACCATTATGTTTCTCAAAATATGTTTATGATTGCATTATGGCTTGCTTGGCTTTGGTTGTGCCAAAAGTCCTTTAACAATGGTAAAGATAAGCCAAAAGTCCCTAGAAATAGGTGAGACAAAGTTAAAAGTCTCAAAAAGGGTGAAGCTTAGTCAAAAGTCCTTTGAAAGTAGGTGAGACAAATCCAAAAATCCCAAGAAAGATGGATGAGGCCAAACCAATGCCCTTGAAAGCTTATGCTTGTTATGTATGAGTTATGTGACAACGAAAATGTCTTGAACATGTTCACTTATTGCTTAAATATTATGCATGCATTCTTTGAAATGTCTTGAACATGTTCACTTATTGCTTAAATATTATGCATGCATTCTTTGACTTGTTTATACATCTATTATATATGTTTAAAAAGGTTAAGAGCTATTGGAATTTTTTGAATCTCACTCTTCCTCCACACATGTCTAACCATATCTAAGTGAGCCAAGTAGACAAGGAAATGGAGGCCAACAAATATAAGAAGTAAGATTATGGCAACAAGATAGAGAATTGGCTTGTTTAATTGTATTTTGATGTCAAACTATGTACCAATGATATGTATCTATAATGTAAACCATTGAGCATATTTTAATATATGTACAAATAGTGTATGTATCAATATGGAAGTTAGATAAATGAAAATGTGAGATTTTGCCATTCCTTTGCCATTATATAACTTGATGTTCTTATACATATATATATGGATATGGCAAGGTGGGATTGAGCTCTATGGTGATTTGGATCATTTGGCATGCTTTTATGTATGGTATGTTTTTAAACTTGCCCAAGTGGTTGTGGAATGTGTAAACGAAAGAAAACATGAAAAACGTAACGTACGGTTTCTTTGTAAACATACAAAATTCACCTAATACAAGGGAAAGTCCCCCAGATAGAGTGAGTTGAGGTCTCAAAAAATTTATGTAGCATTCTAGACGCCTAAAAATAAGAATCCCAGGCTCAGCTGGAAAGAAAAATGGAGCTAGAATGAAGAAACAAATTTAAACAAAAAGTTGACGAAACATAATGACATTTTTGTAATTTTGAGTAAATTTTGGAATTCATACAGGAGGGCTTTTTAAATGAAAGTTTTGAGATCTTTGGGGTTTTTAGAGGCCTTGAAAACCATGGGAAGCCCCAGGACAGTTAAAACTCCTCTGGTGGACGTTTTCCAACAACTGTGGACCCAAACTTTGATGGATTCGTTCAAGAAGATTTTAGCTGCGATTAAATTCCAAAGGCATTTTACTAAATTGGGAACCTAAATTTCATAATAGAAAAGATGATTTTAAAAAAGAAGCTAAAACGAATAAGAAACGAAAAATGCCAAGAACGAAGGACAAAATTAAAATTTTTAAGAAAGTTGAAGCTTTTTGAACACTTTTTAAGTTTCTTGTTTCATCTCCCCATTGTTCTGCCCTAAAAACTAGAGAAGGACTAGATCTCTTAGGTGCACCAAGGAGGAGAAGAAAGCAAGAGAAAAAGTAAGAAAAAGGTAAGGAATTCCATGGATTTTCATGTTCTTTCTTCTTCCAAATTTATTCCTCTCCTTTCAAACTTTCTTTCCATGGTTTTAATAAAGTTTTGGTGCTATTTTGGGGGCAGAACAAAGAGAGAAATTTCATGTTTGAGGTGAAGAAGCCAAGAAAGGTGAAAAACAAGCAAGAAGAATCAAGGAAACAAGGTAAAATCTCACTTTTATGATAGCTTCTTCCTCCCCCTTTTCTTGTATGGTTCAACCACCATGGAGTCCATTCCCTAGGGGATGATTTCTATCTAAACCAAAGAGGAACTATGGGTTTTAGAATGCAAGGATTAAGAATATAAAATTAGAATCAAGTAAAAGTCACTGATTTTTAAGATAGCAAACCTAGGGTTCCATGTGCTCCACCAAAAATCTAATTTGATGTAATTATTCCTACACCTAAATGAGTGTTTGGATGATTTCTTGAGATCTCTAGAAGGCTCCTCATATGCATCTTCCATGAAAAAAGTGAAGCAAATCCACTTGGTACTCATATGGAGCATGATTTTGGCCTAGGCTAGAAAGAGTACCAAGAGGAAGTTTTAATTTATTCCAAGCTTATTTTTGAGTCATATATAATGGAAGAGGTTGAGACGAAGCCTTGGAAAAAATTTAGAAAGCATAGAAAGTGAGATGACCTTATAGGTACCATATTATGGCTTAAAGAAGCAGCACCTAGCTAGACTCCTTGATTTGATTGTGTGATGACTCCAAGAGGTCTAAATGGAGTCAAGAATCATAAATCTATAGAGAGAATGGAGCCAAGATGATGTTTTCTTAAGGTTGCTTCATTAAGTGCATTATAGGACCATAAAAGAGCCATATGAACCACCTAGCTTGTTTGGTGAGTTTGTGGCTTGAGAATTTGGTTCAAGAACATAATTGGCTTCCATATGATGTGTCTAGGCCAAGAGAAACAAGTCTCACCTTATTGTGTATGTGTGGCCGAGGAAGAGGAACCAAATTCAAGAAGAAAAGTGTGTATTTGTGCCAAAGGTAGTTCACTCCTTTTCTCATGCATAAATGTATGCTTAACTTGTCTTTGAATGTGTGTATGTGTGTTTTAAGCTATGAAAAGTTTTCTAGCATGAGCTTTTATTCTATGGGACCATGATGTTACATTATGCTTTCAAATGATACCTAATATGTTTTCTTGAGTTTGCTTGAGTGTGGAGAAATCAAGAACTATTAGCCATAGTAAAGATGAGCCAAGAACCTTTAAAGTTAGTTAAGACAAAGTAAAGAGTCTCCAAAGAGTGAGGTTGACTCCCAAAAGTAAGGTTGAGTCAAAAATCTCTTAAAGAAAATAAGTGAGACAAGTCTAAAATCCACAAGTGAATGGGTGAGGCTAATCTACTCACTTAGCAAGCCTATGTATGTTATGTATGACTTGTTCAAATGTCAATGATGTTTCTTAAATGCTCACACATTTCAATATACCCATGCATGCATTTTTAAGACTTGTATTGCATTCTTTATGTGTGATTGAAAGGGAGATAAGTTATTGGGATTCTTTGAATCTCATTTCCTTCTTTCCAATGTCTTAACATGCTAGGTGGAGCAATTGAGCAAGGTCATGGAAGCTACCAAGTCTAGAAGAAGGAGGTTGACATTAAAATGTATGAGAATACCTAGTTTTGTCTCTTTTGTAGCCATACCAATGGCATATGATGTAATACTATGATGGAATAGTTATGTAATCATATGAACATGTATAAATACCCATATATTTCATGTATGAATGAGATTTGATGC
Organism: Erythrophleum fordii; assembly: GCA_032878935.1. Taxonomy (NCBI): domain Eukaryota; kingdom Viridiplantae; phylum Streptophyta; class Magnoliopsida; order Fabales; family Fabaceae; genus Erythrophleum; species Erythrophleum fordii. Next base: position 18,976,712 of record JAVQMF010000054.1, on the reverse strand, counting down.
CAAATGAAAGATAATGTAGTTTTTGGGTATTGAATGGTAAAAGAAAGTGTATGCTTACTTGTGTATGGCATGGGGTAAGGGAGTGAGTTTGAGAAATCTGGGTCACCTTAGAGATAAGTTTCGAATGTCATTTTGGTGCATTCCCATGTGCTCAAGTGGCCACACAAGCTTTGGAAGCAAAATTGAACACTTTGATGTTAGTAGAAACCATAAAAATGACCAAATTGGAACTCTATGGCACAAACTGACCAAATGGATGAATCTTCTTATGAAATTTGGCAGACATGTAGAACTTATTAACATCTTTTTAGGAAGCTAAAGTGCAGAAAAACTAAAGCTCTATAGAATTAATTATGAATTTTCAAAGTTGGGATTTTTCTGCTATTCTGATGCATGTACTGTTCATATGGTCAGTTTTGTGTTTTGTGTTATCTGAGAAGCAAATGGTGTCCAATGCTTGTGAACTTTTACAAGCATAAACTAGAGGTCATAAGATTTCTGTAACCACTAAGATCACTCATTTGGAGGTCTAAGCAGATAGTTATTAATTTTTGAAGTTTAATGTCAATACCAGTAGTGCCACTTGACCTCCTGTATTGTTCCACTATAATCCAGTTCCTAAATGAACTTGGCGTGGCCTAAAGATATTTTTCTCTTTAAGTTCACACTTGTAGCTTCTCAGACTAAATTTACATGATTTGGATTTTTCTAAAATTAGTTATGAATTTCCAAAGTTTATAACAGTAACCTGTAATAGTAGCCCTGATAGCTGAGATGTTAGGTGCTTTCTGAATGTCAAGCATCTTCTACTTGATGTTTCATGACCTAGAATTATTTTTAACATAAAGTAGACATCTGTATATTTCTACAATGGCATAGTGTTCCTGATTTCAATTTTTCTAGAATTAGTTATGATTTTTGAAAGTTTAGGCACAAAATCTAGAAATCTTACCCAAGGCTACACCCTATGTTTTTTAGCATACCATCCATTTGCACGAGTTCTAGGCTACTCGTTGAGCTTTTTATGAGTTGTAATTGTACATTTAAATATAAGAATGAGATGGATGAGCCCATATGGCCCACGGAACACTGAATGAAAAATTTATCCATGACATAACGTGATTAAATGTATTATTTTTAATGGCTTTTCCTTCTGCCTCTTGTATTGTTCATGGAAGGAAGCCTAAAATGTATATGATATGAGTCCTATAAATATGGTGTTACAGAATGCAAGAAGGGCCATTTGATGTCTTGAGATGTCATTTTGAACTTCAATTTTGACCAAAATGGTGTGCTAAATTAAATTATAACCAAATGAATGAGTTTTTCCGTGAAATTTGGCCAGAGAGTAGGTCTCATCTAGGGCTTTTCATAGAGCTAAAGAGCACTCAATTTGAAGCTATAGAGAATTTATTATAATTTTTTAAAATTGGCTAAATTATGCAAAAATGGTATGGTTACTGTTCATTTAATTAGTTTGCTTCTTTGTGTCATATGTGGGCCAAATGAAATCCAATACTAATAAAATTTTACAAACATAAACCAGACACCATGGCCACTAAGATCACCTTATTTGGAGTTTTATAGAGGGAGATATAAAATTTTGAGGTTACATAATAGTACCAATAATGTAACCTAACCTATGTTACTGTTCCATCAATTTATAGTGGCTTAAGGCTACTACAATGGTCTAAACTTATTTTTAGTCACAATTAGACATCCACAGCTTTCTAGAATGATATGGTTTGCTTAATTTTGATTTTTTTAGAATTAGTTATAAATTTTCAAAATTTGTATTAGAAAATTGAATTTTGAACTCGAGAGCAAACCATGGAATTTGTGTAATGTTCAAACCCGAAGTGAATGAGATCAAATGTGATAAGTATGCCTTGTATGGATATTATGACTAGAAAATGATAAGGATGAGTTCACATGGTCCATGGAGCATAAGATGAAGAAATGAAAGCTTACGTAATACAAATATATACATTTAAAATATTCAATATTTTCTTTATGTAAGGTATATTTTTCCTTGAAATGGTGCTCCATTATGTATGTTATGATTGAGATAGCTTATGGTACTAATATATAAGGGTAAAAAGACCATGCTATTACAATCTTATGTTTGAGGGTTCAATGACACGGCTATATATGAGATACACTTATGACTTGATCTATGTAGTCATCTCATGACGGGTTAATCTTGCACCCTGTATCCTAACAAGTGCCCATGATTTTGATTCATATCTTCATACATGATTAGCACATAATCATCAATCAAAATCATACTAGTCTTACTTCATCATCGTTCCCACAAAGATAATTAACTAGGGATATTTAAGATAATCAATATAATTTATCCAAGAATATTATTATTATAGTAAACATGCAAACAATATAATAAATGTAATAAAAGAGAAACTCCTTTTTCTTAATGAAATACAATGTTCATAATACAATGATTACTTTATGCTTTGCCTATGCAAGCGGCTTAGTAAGAGAATTAGTGACATTGTCATCAGTTGGTACTTTGCATATCTTTATATCACCCCTATTAATGATTTCTCTGATGAGGTGATATTGCTTGAGTATATGTTTGGTTCTTTGATGTGACCTAGGTTTTTTAACTTATGCTATTGCATCATTGTTGTCACAGAACAGGTCTATCGGATTTGAGATTGTAAGCACCACCCCTAACTCAATGATAGACTTTTTAATCCAAATGGCTTCCCTAGCTACATCTGATGCTGCTGTATACTTAGCTTCTATTGTAGAATTAGCCACAGTGTTTTGTTTGGAGTTCATTCAACTGACTACTCCACCATTCAAATGGAATACAAATCTTGATTACGATCTAGAGTTATCCTTGTCAAATTGGAAACTTGCATTTGTGTAACCATTTACAACAAACTCGTCATCCAATCCTCTATACACCAAGAATACATCATTAGTCCTTAAGTACTTCAGAATGTTCTTGACAGCAATCCAGTGACTCTCACCTAGATCTGACTGATATATGCTAGTCATACTTAAGGCATATGAGACATCCAGTCTAAGTGCACAACATGGCATACATGATAGATCCAATGGTAGAGGCATATAGAATCTTGCTCATGGAATCTAGCTCATTATGTGAACTAGGACATTATGATTTGCTGAGATTGACGCCATGAGACATGGATATATAACCCCTTTTTGAATCTTGCATACTAAATCTATGTACTACCTTGTTTATGTAAGTGCTCTGACTTAGGCCAATTAGCCTCTTAGATCTATCTCTATATATCCTAATCCCTAGGATGTAAGTGGCTTCACCTAAGTCTTTCACTGAGAAACACCTTCCTAACCAAGTCTTGACATTCTGCAACGTAGGAATGTCATTCCTAATGAGTAAGATGTCATCAACATAAAGTACTGAAAATACAATTGTGCTCCCACTAACCTTCTTATAAACATAAGGTTCATCAACATTTTGGACGAATCCAAACTCTTTGACTATTTTGTCAAAATGATGATTCCAACTTTGAGATGCTTGCTTTAATCCATAAATAGATTTTTGAAGTTTGCAAACCTTCCTAGAATCCTCTGAACATATAAAACCTTCAGGTTATGTCATGTACACATCTTCAAGCAGCTTCCCATTAAGGAATACTGTTTTGAGGTCCATTTACCAAATCTCTTAATCATAGTAAGCTGCAATGGCAAGAAGGATCTAGATTGATTTAATCATGGCGATTGGCAAAAAAGTTTCATCATAGTCTATACCATGGGTCTGTTTGAATCCTTTTGCAACCAATCATACTTTGAAGGTATGCACTTAGCTATCCATGTTAGTTTTCTTCTTAAAAATTTATTTGCACCCAATGGTTTTTATACCTTCAGGTGGGTTAATCAAGGTCCATACTTGATTATCATACATGGATTGTATCTCAGACTTTATGGCATCTAGCCATTTCTCAGAGTCTGATTTCACTATGGCCTTTTGATAGGTATTTAGCTCATCTTGATCAATGAGTAACATATCACGACTTTTAGTTATGAGGAATCCATATCTTTGACATTGATGCCGTGTCTTATAAGACCTTCATGAGCTTTGTGTTACTTGAGGAGGCTCAACAACTTGTTATGAGTCTTCTCATTTTTCCATCTCTAGTTTAATGCAATTTGGTAGTTCTTAAACTTCTTCGAGATGTATCTTACTTCCACTAGTTCTTTTAAAGATAAATTCTCTTTCTAAAAAGATACCATTCTGAGCAATAAATAGTTTAGTCTTATTGGGATTGTAGAAGTAGTATCCCTGAGTTTCCTTAGGATACCCCATAAAAAGGCATTTCATAGATTTGAGTGCTAATTTATCTAAAGCTTGTTGCTTAACATATGCCTCACATCCCTAAATTTTAAGAAAAGATAAGTTGGGCTTCTTCCCATTCCATATCTGATGTGGAGTCTTTTCAACCACCTTAGATGGAACATGATTTAGTGTGAACGCAGCTATCTCTAATGCATAGCCCCAAAAGGATGGTGGAAGATCTGTTTGACTCATTATAGATTAAACCATATCTAATAGGGTTCGATTCCTTCACTCAAAAGCGTCGTTCCATTATGTTGTTCCTGGTGGGGTTAATTGTGAGACAATTCTATAGTTTCTAAAATGGTCAATAAATTCTTGGCTTAAATATTCACTACTTTGATCAAATCAAAGTGCTTTAATATATTTGCCAAGTTGATTTTGTACCTTATTTTGGAAAGTTTTGAACATTTCAAAAGATTCAGATTTGTGTCTCATTAAATAGATTTATTCATATCTACTATAGTCACCTATAAAAGTAATAAAGTACTGATGATCGCTTCTGATAGTGGTACTTAATAGAACATATACATCAGTATATATTAAGCCCAATAAATCAGTAGCCCTCTCACTATGCCTAGTAAAAGGTGTCTTCGTCATCTTTCCAAATAAATAAGATTCGCAAGTATCAAATGATTCAAAATCAAATGAGTTAAGAAGTTCATCTGAATGGAGCTTCAAAATGCGTTTCTCATTTATGTGGCCTAGACGACAGTACCATAGGTAGGTCAGATTCAAATCGTTTGACTTGATCCTCTTGGTTGTTACATTATAGATATTTTCATTATTGGGAGCTTCTAGGTTTAAGTAATAATGACAACCATGTAAGCCACCATCCATATAAAAGATGTCATTAAGATGAATAGAACATTTATTATTTCTAATAATTAAGTAAAACCTTTCTTATTTAAATAAGAAAATGAAATAATATTTTCACTTAAAGCTGGAATGTAAAAGCAATTGTTCGAAATTAGCAAAAGCCTACTGGACAAAATTAATTCATAAGTGCCTGTGGCTAAAGCAACAACTCTTGCTTTGTTTCCAACTCATAGGTCTATTTCACTTTTTTTTAGCTTCTTACTTCTTTTGAGACCCTGCACATTTGTGCAAATGTGAAAACCACATGTAGTATCTAATACCCAAATAGAAGAAGTAGAACGATTAATTTCTATAACATAAATACCTAAAGAAATAGCCCCGCTATTCTTCTTCTTCTTTAGATCTTTTAGGTAGAGCTTGCAGTTCCTCTTCTAATGATCGAGCTCATTGCAAAAGAAGGAAACTCCTTCCTTAGAAGGCTTTGCCTTCTTAACTCCAGGCTTGTGTTTGGGCTTGCTCCTTGGGTTTATTGTCTAAGCCCTTTCCCTTTCCCTTGCCCTTGCCTTTGCCTTTTTTTTCATTCTTTTTTCTTTTTGAACCATTAAAACACTGCTTGGCTTTTTCTTGATATTTTGATTAGTAGTTTTAAGCATCTCATGTAGTTCAAAAATTGATTTTTCCATGTTGTTCATATTGTAGTTCATGACAAATTGGTCATAACTTTCTGGGAGTGAGTTTAAGATCATATTTATAGCTAACTCTTAGCTCATGGGAAATCCAAGCCTTTCAAGGTGATCAATGTAGCCTTTCATCTTTAAAACATGAGTGCTAACTGATGCACCTTCAGTCATTCTGCAGGAATGTAAGGCCTTTGTGGTCTCAAACCTTTCTTACCTTGCCTATTGTTGGAATATTTCCTTGAGATGCATGGTCATCTCATAAGCCTCCATATGTTCCAAATCTCTCTGAAGTTCTGGGACCATGGTGGCTAGAATTAGGCATCCTACATCTACAGAGTCATTGAGATGCTTAGTGTGGGCATCTCTTTAGGCTCTTAGAGCGTTAACTGCAGGCTCTTCAGGAATGGATTCATCTAGGACATATAACTTTCTCTCCTGCTTGAGAACAATTCTCAAGTTTTTAAACCAATCAAGAAAGTTAGGCCCAATGAGTTTATCCTTCTCAAGGATAGATTGCAATGATAGTGTAGCAGAGTTATTTGTTGACATTTTTTTTTATAACAAAAATATGCAAAGTAAAGTTAATTATCTCCCACTAAAAATAACCCTCGATTTAGTTTAGCGAGCTAAGAACCATATTTCACTTAACTGTAAGTCCGCTTAGGCAAGATGCTTAAAATTAAGTTATTTAGGTAGGTAACTTGTTTACCAATTGCATCACATGTAACTCTTAGATCTTTATGGGATCTTATCATTATATGATCCAACATGTTTAATCTTATCTTATGCCTTGAGACTCAAAACTATTTTAATAGTCTCAATTAAGTTAAACCATTATAAACCCTATGAATATTACCATTACCCAAGTTACCTCACTAAGATAACCTAAGCGTATCCCACTTTGGTGGATCCTACATTTAGGCGATCAAAGCCTTGACAAGTGTTCATAAATAGGTGGCATTGTGACCTAAAAATTTGATTTGAGGGTTTTATTATTCTATTGTCATTAATTTATATTTAATCAATGCATGATCATATATTGCAATAGCATCTCATATGTGCATATGTGAATGAACTCATCATAAATGTGTCACAATATGGCCCATCTAGTGAGAGGATTTCCTCTAAGATAAAATTTATATACAAAAAAAACCTCAATTGTATATTTGAGAGGAGTTAGATGAGAAGAGAATGTACATCTAAAATGAATAGAGAGAGGCACAATATGCAGGCCGCATTTAAAATTTCAAATCATAATAGATTCCTAGGGCCATATCGTGTACCATACCCATCCAATTTAGACAACAAATCACAATACGTATATACCAAACATCTTATGAAAAGCTATAAACATTGTGATTTTAGTGTTAAATTAGATTATATTGTGCTAGGATTAGATAGCCATACAATCGGTGTTATATTCATTCGTATACATATATCACATATATGAAATCAGATTCAATAATCTAATCAACATTATATTTGTTCGCATACATATATCATATATATAATTAGTTTAATTTAATCAACATTGATTAAGATTTAATCGACTAGCCTATGGTTCATATATCTCATATTCATATATACTAACTTCATGTGATAGGAAGGAATCATTCGAAAATATAAAAAAATATAAAAAGGAGAGAACTTTATGAAGATTTCACATTGAAACATTTTATACCACATATAAGTGATGTGAAATTATAACAAAGGTGAAAGCTTCACGAAAATTTCACTTAAAAACTCAATTTAAATAAGCATTGAGATGACTCTGATACCACTGTTGGGATTCTTGTGACACGCACAGCGAAAATTTAAAAATTGAACCCAAATCCCTCCTATAAATCTGTCAATATTGTTTAAATAGAGTAAAGTTAAAGACTTTTACCTTTTGTCATGCGATTTTTCAAGTTCTTTTTCTACTGTCAGATCTTAAGAATTGATGCTTCAGATTAGCTCTCTCTACTGGTACCCACACGAACGATTATTGCAACTCGAATAGTGTGCTAGTGCCACTAAAAACGAACGTTTGTACATTCAAGAAAAGAAGGCGTTTTTCTTTTCTCTCTCTCTCTAAGCATCTGTATACTTTTCTCTCTAGGGTTAGAGACGGCTTTTCTCTCTAGGGTGGGAGACGGCTTTCTCAAAAAATTATCCACCTAGAAAATTCTAACCTCTCTATTTATATAGGTATGTTAGGATTTTAAGATAGATTTGATTAATTTAAATTAATTCAGATTATGATTAAATAGATTAGTTTAAACTTAAATCTATCGTATAAGATAAATTTAAACTAATTTATTTTATCTTAATCTAGAACTAGATTTAAATTTAATTTATCATATAGATTAAATTCAAATGATCACATTAGTTTAAATTTAAATTTATCCTATAGAATAAATTTAAACTAATTATTTAATCTAAATCTGGAACCAAATTTAAATTTAATTTATCACATAGATTAAATTCAAATTATCACATAAGTTTAAATTTAAATCTATCCTATAGAATAAATTTAAACTAATTATTTAAATTAAATAGATGATATATATATTTCAAAATATACAATATATTAAATATATATATTTTGAATTTTTGTAATATATATATATCAAATATATTTATAAAATTTCTCCACCCTAAATTGAATGTTACAATCATTGAATTTAGATACATTTTTAAATTCAATGAATCTAGACATTTTAGCTTGAGCTGATTGATTCTTGTGTGTGACCCTGTAAGCCCATATGACGTTGGCAGTGGGCCAATAACGCTATTCTACCCATAACTCACAAGTAGTTTCTAACAAGACATTGTAACTACCCAAATCATATAAGAATTGATGATCTAATGTAACCTATCATATAACCCTATCACATCCCTTTTGTCACACAATATCTAGGTCAAGGATGAGATATGGAAATGTCATCCTCATTTTACTTGACCATCACTTTCTTAATCTCTGAGTAAATTGTCAGAACAAATGGAAAACCTTTCCATCCAAGCATGGCTATGTATTTTTTAGTCTTACTCATTGAGCGATCCAGAGATATCTCTCCACTAATGAGAGGGATAAATTCTATCTTGACTACTCATATTCCTTTATATGGATTCTACTATGCCCGATCACAACCTTTATGAATCATTTGATTAAAGGTGACTTTTGACTATGTCAAAGCGCAATGTTCCTCCTGTAGGAATCTATAGTGATCTCAGGTCTGACGATTCAGTGATACGACTATATATGAGATACACTTATGACTTAATTCATGTAGTTATCTTATGATGGGTCGATCCAGCACCCTGTATCCTAACAAGTGCCTATGATTTTGATTTGTATCTTCATACATGATTAACACATAATCATCAATCAAAATCATACTAGCCTTAGTTTATTATCGTTCCCTCAAGGATGATCGGCTAGGAGTTTTTAGAATAATCAATATAATTTATCCAAGGATATTATTATTATGGTAAATATGCAAATAATATAATAAATGTAATAAAAGAGAAACTCCTTTTTCTTAATAAAATACAATGTTCATAATACAATGATTGGCCTAGGGCACAATCTCAAATAGATAGTGGAAGAGCTATATCTTTACAATACTTCATACACTTGAACCACCTGGTTGTATTTCTTTCCTCTTGTCCTTTCTTGTCCTCTCTTTAATTGATAAATTAAATTACTGTTACATTAAGGACAATGTAAACATTAAGTGGGGGAGAGGAATCATTCTCCTCTCTTTTTGGTTTGTTTTTTGGTATTTCCATTATTTTCTTATTTTTCTTGCAAATTTTTAGTTAAAAAAGACAAGTTGAAGCAATTTATATTTGGAATTATTTCAACATAATTAGGAATCAATCTTGTTTTTTAGAATTCAAGTAAATTGGCAATGAATTTGATTATAATGGATTGCATGTGGTAGTTTTTAAACCTGTATAGATTTTTGGCCTTCTATTGTTTATTTTGTCACACCATACTTTATTAGACCCCATATTCCCATATTCAAGCTAGCTTTCATGTGGAAGTAAAGGAAATCACAAAAGGGAATGAAATAATGCCATTTAATTGCATTATGTCAAGGTTAAAAATTTAAATTTTGATCTGTGGACCCCAAAAATTTACCAACAACATTAGTTAATTATTTTTCATCCATACAAATCATAAACATCTCAAAACTTTGCATAAACCACAGACCAAGAGTAAAAAATCACAAATGCTCACATTTTGCCTTGGGTCAAAATTTTAGTTTTCTACTAGCAACTTTAGAAAATCATAACTAAATTTAAAAGAATTGAAATCAAGCAAACCATAGCTTTCTAGAAAGCTTTAGATGTTAACTTTAAAAATAATTCCAAGCCACGAAATCTCATATGGACTGCATTTGACAACACAAAAGACACAAAGGTCGGACTATTTAGAATTACTGATATAAACTTTGAAAATGCATAATTAATTTCAAAAAAATTCAATTCATGAAAACTATACTAATTTGGAAAGGTATGGATGTTATCTAGAGAGAAAAAATAGTTTCAAATCAATCCAAGAGTATTCAGACCCCGAAAATCGATGGAACAGTGCTGAGGGTCTAGATGTTCTCCTAGAATAGAATAGAAACTTCACAAATTCATATCTCCCTCTTTAGACATCCAAATGAGGTGCTTCTAATTGACACAGGTTATTAGGAAGGTCTAGTTTTGCTTTGTAAAATTTCACAGTAATTGGACATCATTTGCCCTATAAATGATAGAGATTCATTTTCAGACCATATGAACATTACCAAGGCCAAAATCAGAAAATTTTTCAACTTCAAAAATTCGCCAAAAATACTATAGACTTCCAAATATTACCCACTTTAGCTTCCCAAAAATATCTTAACAAGTTCTAGATGCATGCCAAATTTCAAACCAAGAAGAGCTCATTTGGATAGTTTGTGTCATAGCTAACCAAAGTGGTCAATTTTGCATCTTATAAGACACCAATTTCGTCCAAATGGCTTTCCGTCATATTTGGCACCTCTTGGGAAGTTTGAAAGTATAAATACAATTTATATGAATTGCCAAAGTAGTCCCAAACCTTATGCATCTTATTTTGGTCATTTCACATCCAAAAATACACTAATATATATATGCCATCAAGTGTCCATTTTTCTCATTTGCATTGATTTTGTGCTACATATGGTCCATACATCATCTATACATAATTATACATTTGCTCAAGTATTTACAAATAAAAAATAATATGTATTCATTTTGACATTCAATTATAAGTAGAACTACATAATTGTCAAAATGTAGCTTCTCAAGACCCTTGGCTTGCATTTCTTGCTTTATGAGTGCCACTTAGACATATTAAAATGAAGGAGGGAAGGGGAGTGAGATTCATGAAATCTTAATAGCTCACACACCCATTTACACACACATTCATGGCATACATACGTCAAAGGCACAAATATGGAAGGTAACATAACCATAAAGCCTACAAGATCACATTTCCATGCCACCATTTCACATCAATTCAAGAATGAGCTTTAGAGACTTTTGGTTTTGCCTCACCCTATTAATAGGACTTTTGGATTTGCCTCACTCTTGGCCTAGGGACTTTTGACTTGGTTTTACCCATTTAAGAGACTTTTAACCTTATCTCACCCATGTCATGGGACTTTTGGCATCACCTCAACTTCATTAAGGGACTTTTGGCATTACCTCACACTTATGAGCAAGTTTCACAATCAATAACATTCAAGACAACACATTGGTACCAATGCAATCTCAAAGCATCAAGTGGTATGTTGTTAAATCACAAGGACACACACAAGCATACAATGGCATATATATAACCAAGAATGCAAAGAAAATAAGGTGGAGAGCTACCTTGGTATTTATGCAAGCTATACTTAGTCTTCTTGTTTCCTTCTTTGGATGCCACCAGCACACCTAGGTGGATTGGGATTTTCTTGGCTTAAACATCATAAATAGTACACAATTACACTCTTGAAGCAAGCCAATACACTATACTTATTCTTAAAGACATAAATAGTTCCATAGTTCACATAATGGTTCCATAAATGACCTATTGAAGTGATAAGGATAATTTAGGAAAATTAATCAAAAATAACTAGAGGATTAAAAATTAAGCCAAATGTATTTTTAGGTGACAAGGATAGAGAAATATTAAAGGTAGAATTTTGAATTGGTTACGTATTATTCTGATTGAATTTTGTTTTATTGCATTTTGTTCATTAATTTGCTATTCAGTTTAATTAGTGCAATTTTATATTCAAACCCCCATTCATTGTAATTTTATATTTTTGCATCCTAAACTAATTGATTTGATTAGTAGCTCCATGGGAGATGACCTAGTAGGCATTATATTACAAACTAGTAAAAATTCACTAATTTTGGCCAGTTTGATAACTGCAAATGAACAATATTTTCTCTACCAAGCATATTGCAAACATGTAAGGCTATTATGTAATTTTATATGACCGTGCATATTTGTATCTTTCTTACTTGACTGTCTTATACTTATTTTGGGTAATTTGTGTATAGCTACTGAGATTCTCCTGAATCTCACCCCTATCTCTATTTTCTCTCTAACCAATTCTAACAAAAGTTCAAGTGGCAGTAAAGGAAAAGAAAAAGAATGATATTTGGATTTGCAGTATTATATGAATGTTTTGTATCTAAATTTTATTATAATATACAAAGAATATATATGGACTATTTTAACTTTATCATGATGTAATATGTATACTAGTATATCATAAATAGTGATGTATAACTCCAGCTTGAGTTATTTAGCTTCAGTTGAAGTTTTATGCCCAAGTTGCAATATATGACACTGTTATTATCTATATTTTCCTATATCTATGAGTTTAGGCTATTATGTGACCATTTGATTGGTCTGGATGGTCAATCTTAGTAGGAGAAACTTTGTCAGATTTTCCTTAGAATATTATATGTGTTTACTTTTTGATAGTTAAATTACTTGGATTTTGAATTTATGAAATAGGTAAGTATATGAATTTCAGAAATTTTGGATTCAATATTTTTCTCCTATCAGTAAACAGTCTTATTAATGAACCATAGAAATTAAATAAGTGTTAGATAGCTAAGGTGTTACATCTTGAGTTACACAACTCCAATTTATACAAACTCAATAGCTATGGAAAGCTTATACTACTAGCTATATGCCTGTAAAATTTCATGAACATCAAAGTCCATTTGACCCTTCAAAGCCATGGAAAACTAGATCTAAACTAAATGAACAGTACACAGGATTTTCTACATTTTCAAACCAACTTTGAAAATTCATAATACATTCTATAGAACTCCAAAAATTGTGTTCTTTAGTTTTATAGAAAGCTCTAAATGAGCTCCAAATGCTTACCAAATATCATCCAAAAATTCTTCTATTTGTTTAGTTTTTAGTTTAGTTGTAAAATATGGCTCAAGGTGATGCAATTTTGGGTCTAAATGATTCAAGATAGACCACTTTAGTTCATGTGACCACTTAGGCATGTCTTAAATGTAAAAAATAGTATATATGGTTGGTTTTATCATGTTCCAAACATCATGTAATTCAATTTCACTCTCCCACTTACCATTACATGCATACATTTCATAATACTTATATAGTCAAATGGCATAATCTTTTGTATTTACACTAAACAATGATACATACATCATACTCATGGGTTATTAAGTTTGTATGAAGGGTTGCATCTCAAATTCATTGATTATATCCTTTTATGTGCAACAAATTACACAAAAACCTAAGCTATTGTTAGAGTATGAAGTCTCATGCTCTTTGGTCTCTATCCTTACTTTTTTTATGATTCTTTAGACATGGTTAGGGATAATATAGAGAAGAATAAGATTCAAAGAATCCCAATAGTTTATTCATCATTCAGGCACACATATATGGTAGGTTCAAGGTCAAGAAAGGAAAGTATGCATATTATACTATCCAAAGTCAATCATATTCATGCATAAGGGATCATATGGCTCTATTAAGAGTAAAACAAATTTTAGGGACTTTTGGTATAGCCTTACCCTATAATTTAGGACTTTTGGTTTAGTTTTTCTTCCTTTAAGGACTTTTAACTTAATTTCACTTATATTTGAGACTTTTGGCCTTACCTCACCCATATTTAAGGACTTTTGGCCTCACTTCACCTAATTCAAAGAACTTTTAGCACAAACTCACCCATTCAAGAGCCAAATTTATTTCAAATGCAACCATGGTCAAGTAAATGCACATTATCATCAATCAAAGAATAACATACATAGATAGCAATTAAGACATAGAAGCAACTCAAGACCAAACAAACAACCAACATATATATGTAAGAATGGATGAAGAGCTACTTTATACAAAATTAAATTTAATTCCTCTTTTGCTCTTGATTGTTCTTTTAGGTCTTACACACGCACTTGAGGGAAGTTTTATTTATTTAGCCTAGACATATCAAATAAGGTACAATTATATCAATGGAACCATATTTGGATTGAAGTAAGCCTTACATAAACTCACTTTAGCTTTATGTTTCCATATGGATCCATTTAGGGGCATAATGAAGTAACCTTTATGTAACACCCTAAAATTAATTAAGGTGTCAATTATGGATTTGGGTTAATTAAGAATAATTAATATAGACTAATTGGGAAAGTTAAATGAATAGAAATTTTAGATAGATAAAATTATTAATATGAGTTCGAGATTTAATTGAGTTAGAAATTCCATCTAGGTCCAAATTAAATTAAATAGGCCATGGTTAGAAACTAACGGAGGCCCACGAATTTTAGATGCAAACCCAACTTCCTATAGTGAGTCTTAGCCCAAGAGAGAGCACCTAGGGAGGGCCCAATCTGATTTGATGTGATAGAGGCCCAAGACCCACCTTATATAAGCTCTTATAATTGGCCCAACAACTTTTGTGCAAACCCAACTCATTTGAGCTCTTAAAACTTGGCCTAACCCAATTAAAATCCTGTAGCCCAATACATGAAAGCTGGCCCAACAATGTTTAAATCTGAAACCCACTTGGTATATGATCTTTAGGTTAGCCCATGACCCACATTAGACTTAACTTAAACCCAACTAAAATCTTAAACGCATCAGCCCCCCCACACTTTGTTGAAACACAAACACAAGAGGATTTTCGCACCTTGAGAGGGAGGCTAGGGTTCCAAGCAAGAAATCCACCATTTCTCACTTTTAAGCTCAAAATCAGCCAAGGTACTTGTTATTTAACTTAATCCCCTTCTCTTTCTCTTTATTTTGGCCTGATTAGTTTTTCATTTAGAGCATTTTCACCATACCTAAAATCTGAATATGGTTGTTTGGGATTTTCTTGGTGAATTTCATAGGTTGAGGCTAGGGGTATTGTTAGATAAGTATAAACTCCCATTTTAATACTTTCTTTACTAGTTTGGGACCCCTATAGCTGATTTATGATATGGGTATTGTTTTTATGCGAATTTACTCAGAAATTGAAGTATTTTTTTGAGATTTCTAGGGTAGGCTCAATCAAATCTAAATTTGGTTTTTAGTGGAATTGGGTAAGTGTTTCTGAGGAGTTCTATATAGCTTGACTCATTGAGTAATGGGTTTGTTGATATAAATTGTAATTAGGGATAGTAATGGCAAGCTTTTGTGTCCATAGGCTGAAATAACATTCAATTGGCTCTTAGAAGATTAGCTATAAGTGAGGTAACTAAGGTTCATGCTAATTCTATGCATATATCTATTTAATTTTGTAATTGCTGCATGATTATGATTTTGATGATAAATGAATTGGTTGGCTATCTGTTATATGTGATTGGACCTTATGAGTCCATGGTGGAGCTGTGGTGAGGCTACCACCCGTGCATGTGCTTCGATCGGGCACCAGGTTATGATCAAATCCCAGATGCACTGAGTCCTGGTTGTACTCATTGGGGAGTGGGTGTCGTGGACGGGCCTCTCCCAATGTTATTGACCTTTAACATGTAAAATTGTGATTGCTAGTATAGGATAGTAATCATAGATAGCTTGATTATTTCATTTATTGATGTGGCTGACATATTTTCTGATGCTTATATGAAATCATACATATATGTTAATTAAACTGGAATATATAAATGGAATTTGCCTTGATTACTGAGATTTGCATCTCACCCCATTTCATGCGATTATACTTTCAGGTGAAGGCTCCTCGAGTAAGGATAAGGGAAAGCAAGTGGATGAAAATCTATGAGCTCCAATCATATGTGGAAAAGGCAACACTTAGACTGGTTTAATTAGAATAGATGTTAAATTTTGTATTCTCTGTGTATAACATCTTCATGTAATCATGTTGCCAAGTGTAGGTATTTATATTTTGATTACTTAGAATGTATCTATTAAGGAGTTAGGCCTCATCTTAGCTTAGTATTTGATATATGAACCTATAATACATGATGTATGAACTTTGTTGAATTTATGATATGGTATACTATTGGAAATGTCATTATGTGATACATTAGATGTTAATATGACCATTGATGTATGAAATCTCTAAAGAAATGTGTATTGAAAGTTAATTGTTGATAGTTTACAAATTCTTGCTATCATTACTCTATGGGCTTGCTGATATAGGGTAGTTGGAGTAGTAGAAGTTAACATTTAAGTCTTGAACTAGTAATGATAGATAAACTGGGTAAATTAGGCTAGTGAAAGTTATTAGAGCCCCAAAAAGTAAGGTAGAGTGGCCCTAGGGTGTCATTGGAGGGAGAGTGGAAAGTATAAGATAAGATTTTAAAAGTTGTAGGATCATAAGGCATTTCGCCGCAGCCAAAATATTATTAGCCGCGGCCAATAGAGGTGAGGTTGTCCAGGGAGAGCACTAGAGAGCAATTCGCCGCAATAAGAAGTAGAATTAGCTGCGGCAAACTGTGAGACACCAAGCTGAGAACCGTCCACAGGGTAATTCGCCACGGTGAACTTTTATGAAAATGTGTCAGGTGTTTTAGAGAGAAATTAGTTGCAACGAAAGAGGGAATTAGCCGCGGCCAATAATGGAGGCGAGTGAGATAGGTTCCAGGAGGTCTCCTCGCCATGGCGCCATAGGAAATCTGTAATGATACAAGGGTGAACCCAAGAGCAATTGGCCATAGCACAAAGATATTTAGCCAAGGTTAACGATTCCAAATTCTCATTCTAACCTAGAAACCTTGATTTTTCCTATGGTAACCTCAAGGAATGACTTAGAAACATTAGTAGAAGATTCTTCTGAGTTGGAATTAATGGGTAATAGAATTAAAGGCTTATACATGAGTGTTTGTTTCCCTTATGTACATGAATGCTTGTAATTATTTAGTTGATGACTCTAATAACATTAAGGTTCAAATTTTCCCGCATTTTCAGAATGTAATTAGTTGTAATGACTTTTAATCCAGATTTATGATTGTTGATTGTATATTTAACCTTGATTGCAATGATTAGAAGTTAGGGTTATCACACTTTACAAATTGATATTTTAGCTCTAAAGTTTCATCTAATATAAACTACATAAGTCCATTTAAACTCATTAGAGTTATCATAAACTTAATTTAAGGAGCCTAACACTAAGTTGCTTGTTTATGTATTATAGATTCCTAAATTTTCACCTTTCAAAATAAGGTTTTTAAATTTAAATCAATAATTCCTTTGGTGTTTATAATTCATACCTAGACCATCCCTAATCTTAGAATCAAAGAAAACTCTCCCTAAATATCTTAGACATGGCTTAGCTGAACCTATGCATATATAAGGCCTCCATGGAATTTTTGTTTCATCTTTTAAGAGATTGGCATTTATATGAGTCCCTTTGCTTCTTCATAGCTCAATTAGACTCTTCCATGGCTTAAAACATTATTCTAAAACCTCATGCTTCTTAAGGTGCAATGAAAACCCTAGGTTTCCATTTATGCATTCCATGGATTTTTAATTTGTTCTAATGGTAAAATCGTAATCTCCACACTCCAAAACTCCAATTCCCATCATGGTTCAATCAAAAGCCAACTCATCCCATATCCCCCCTAAGTTGGTTGAACTAATGGAGGCATGGAGAACCAAGGAAATGCCCTTTACATGCCATGAGTTATATATCAAATGGAAAAGCTCTTTATGTTGATTAACATGGTATGTTTGATTTCCTTGAAAAAGTCCCTTCCTCCTAAGTTTTAGCCAAGAAGCCCCCTTTTTTGGAAGCCAAAACCATGGAGAAAAAGTGGAGAAAGATTGAAAACTAAGCAAAAAGAATAATATCATAGGCAAATTCCTTGAGTTTTGTTACCTTAAGTGGCTTGAACTTCCCTTGGCTTTAGAGCTTCCTTGGATGCCTTTCTTGGTCTAGTTAGAGGTGTTGAAGTTTGGCCAAAGTAAGGAGAAGATGTGGGGGGCCTTTTTATGAGGGGTAGTTAGGGTTTCTTAAGACAAAGATTTTTAATTTTACCCTTATTCTTTACTTCCACAGTTTGTGCTCATTTTAAATCATTTTCAGGAAACATCTTTTCCATCATAAAATATAGGCCCTCTAGTTTATTAAAAATCTTTAGCTTTAAATTTATAGGATTCACAACAACCCCAAATAATTTGGTTAAAGTTTATGTCAACTGATGGCCTAAATTATAAATCAAAAGAGTTTTAACTATTCTGATGGTTCCTATAAAATTTAGGGCCTCTGAAAACCTTAATGAGCTCAGTTTTATTATTTAAAGCTCCCTCTTTTGAGTTTTAAAAAAGTTATCCAAAGTTATGATTTTGCCACTATATTTATCCTGTAATTCGTTCAACTATTTTGGCTCTAATTTTGGGCCATCCATAGTTTCTAATTCCCAAGTTTGGAGGCTCTAATTAATATTCTATTCTTTAGGGACTTCAATTTTTTTTACCTTAGGGTCCTCTCATATCATCATATTGATTTCAGTTTAGTTTGTGGAAAACGGGTTATTAGATAAGACATTAAAAAATCTCAAGCCTAAAAAGTCATGAATCTTATGCACTTATGGAGCAGTTACTTCCAGTAGCATTACGAAATGTGTGATAGATCCTAAAGTTATCATAGTTGTGCTAGAGCTCTATTTATTTTTCAAAAAAATATATTCTCATGTCTTGGATGTTAAAGATCTTGAGAAACTTCAAGACCAAATAATGATTATGCTTTGTCAAATGGAGATGTTGTTCGCATTATCTTTCTTCATAGTGATGGTGCAATTAGTAGTTCATTTGGTAGACAAAGCAAAACTTAGTGGCCTAATTCATTGTCAATGGATGTATCCAATAGAACAATAATCTTTTATTTTGTGTTTGTTTGTCAAAAACTATTTTCAATTGCCATATTATGTGTTTGTCGGCTTGTTCAACCCATATAGGTACCTTGGAAACTGTAAGTCAAATGTAAGGAATAAGGCACAAGCAGAGGGTTCTATTGCTAAAAGCTACCTTTGTGAGGAAATATTAACATTCTGTTCAAGATATTTACAAGACATTGAGACAAGGTTTAATAGGCCACATCGTAATGATGATCATGTGGGTCTTGGTTGCTCTAAAGCATATATGTTTCCACAAGTTGGTCATCCTATAGGAGGCATATCAAAAATTCAACTAACTCCTATTAAAAAGATCTAAGCGAATCATTATGTCTTATTCAATTGTAAAGCAATTAAAGAGCTTGTTCAGTAAGTACTTGACAATTCTTTTTTGGTTTCAAACATGATGTTGTTAGCTTTTAATATTAGCAATTTTTTTCTTATAAACAATATAGAGATGATGTGAAAGCTAGGCTTTGTTGTCATACCAAATTTGATATGGTAATTGAACATGTTACAAAGAATTTTGCCAATTGGTTTAAAGAATATATGATACTTATTTTGTTAAAGTTTATGTATATGTTAATATTTTAAAGCTATATGGTTAAGCTAATATGTTAACTATTTTAGGTTGATAAGGATGATAACCTAAGGTTTCCAGACAACATTAAATTTTTTGTGTGAGATCTTCTAACGTTGGCTATAAGATTTAGTTTATTCAATATAAATGGTTTAAGGTTTGGTGCTTTGGAAAGAGAAGAAGAATTGAAGACTCAAAATATTAGTGTGTGGGTTGTAACAACCCTAACTACTAGTCATGTTGATTAAGCATGATTGCACTCTTCATTATCATTACTGAAAGTCTAAAGCCAATGCTAGCCACCAATGAATAAAATTATAAGGAAATTTGAATATTTTATTAATTAATCATCACTATTCATATAAGCTAGAAGATCTAAGTTTATAGGGAATCTAATTTCTCATTTAAAACTTTCAATTCATTCATAGTTGAATCTAGAGGCACATTACTCATATATAATTATTTATAAGTCGCCACTTAGCATTAACATAGTATAAACTAGGTTCTAGAGGATAAAATAGGGGTTTAGGGACTTAGGTCATAACTTGGAAGAATTTCGTCGTGGTGAAGTTAGCCTTTGGAACCTCTAAAGGTATCAAGAAGTATTGACATCATGACTTGAGCACTCCCTACTATAACTTAGTTTGATTCTGTAACTCCAGAACTAAAATATTAGACTTACATTGTGACCTAAGAGACCTACGTTGTGACTTAGCTCACTACTAGAACTTGGTACACAATTTTTCTTGATCCTTGTCGTGACTCAAGCTACTTGCACTACAGTGATGTTCCTCCCTTAGTCTCACTATTAAAAAACTCCCAAGTCTCGTAGTGATGCGCCTACATGGCACTATTGATAACTATTGCTGATTAGTTACAAATAACTTGGTTGTAAAAATAAATTTGTAGGTAGTGATACAACCAAGATCGTCTCTCACGGAAATGGATTCCAATTACTTAGAGAAGCTTTGTAAATGTCAAATACAACCTAAAAGCTAATAATTCCAAAAATTTGTTGGGGGTTTTAATGGCTAAAATTAAGAGTAATTAAAGAATTAAAACAAAACTACTAGCTAGAATCAATGAAGTGACAAAATCAAGCAATTAATTGTAGCTAGCCTTAAGTGAATTCCTTGAAATTTGATTTTCATCATCCTAATTAGATTTAACTAAGGTTTAGACCTAATCCTCTTTAGTGTATTTATAATTAATTTCCTCAACTTACTACCTAAGAATGCAAGAAATTAGTAAATTAATGACTTTTGAGACCTCAAGACTACATTAGATTACTAATCCTTAAATTCAACTCACTAAACACACTAAAAATAAAGATTAATTTATCTTTAAATGTTCTACACTTTCATCTTAGATGCCTAATTAACTAATTAAACATCAAGATTCATAAAATAAAAAATTAAGCACAAAAATCCAATAAGATTATGCAACAACCATTGCGATAATCAAGCTAAAAATTAAGAGGAAGAAAGAATGAAATGTGCAATTATAAAATAGAGATATATGTAAACCATAATCCTTCAATTCAATCTTCAAAATGACTATTCAAAAGCTCATCAATCTCAAGAATTCAATCCAAAAAAACAACCACAATTATGAGGTTAATACAAGTTAAACCTAGTCTTATATAACCAAACAATTACAACTAAAAAGGAGAAGAGAATTAGCCAAATCTTATAGCATTTATCTTGGATTCAAATATGCACTTTAAGGTCTTTATCCTAAGCTAGGTACATAGAAGAATTAAGCTCTCATTGAATGAAAATGATAGAGGAATAGGAGATGGAAGCATTTGGCCATGAAACCTGATAATGAGAAGAATGAGAATTCACATTCTTCAGCAGTGAATGAGAGCTCCCTTATGCCTCTTGGACATCTCTCTCTTTTGTGTGTGAAGCTCCCCTTCAATCTCGAGAGGATAGATCCTCCACCTGATGCTTTCTTATTTGTTTCTAATGAGAATTCATAGGCTTGGACATGCAAGTGAATGAAGAATCTCCAATTCGTGAATTTGCCCCTGAAACTCCAAAATTAGTGCGCCCCACATGTGTTTAATCCATCATGAATGAGAGTGCTCCAATCCCTATGTCTTTTTGCATCAATTCCTATGTCTCCTTTGTGAAAATGGATCCACTGTGCTTTTCCATGTGAGACCTTATGGCCATGTGTGTTCTTGCGTGAGTTATGTGTGTCTTCATGATAGTGAAGTTTGGTTCATTACATGAAAGAGAGAATCATGTGTGATTAGATGCATCAATTCGTGAATGTGAAAGTTAGTGGGCCATCCGCCTATCTATGCTTGTGACTTAGAGAATAGAGCAAGTGAATTATGAATAGAATGCAGCGTGTCTATGCAAGAAGGAGCCATGTAGCCTTCACTTATCTAGGTAGAGAGCCATGCTCGCGTATAAGAAAGCCATATAAGTAAGAGAGACGTCCCATCAGAAAATGGATTTGCATCTAGTGTTAATTAGCCGCATCCTTCCTCTCAATTTCCTAATTTTTTATTTTTTAAAAATGCATTAGAAATTCTAGGCAATTATTTACTACTTTAAGTTGCACACATATAGCTTCCATCCTTAAATCTTAGTGTGTGATTCAACCTTATAGCCTTTAATTCTCCTTCAAATTAATTTTTACCATTTAATTTCCATTTGCCTATTAAAAATTTACATAAATAATGGAAAATATTAAGTGAAAAATTTACAAAATTTTTTAAAAAAATTTATGCATTAAAAACAAAAAATTTTGCAAATTAATTCCTAGAGTGAAAAAATGGCCAATAAAATCAAATCTCATCTAATTAAATTCAATAAGCTATAATTCATCATCCAAAAGTCTAAATAAAGAGGAATAAAAGATATATTTATCAGCCACCATGATAGCGCCTACTAGAATGTCTCTAGCCTTGAGTGCTAAACCTCCCCTCTTAGAGAACAAAAGGCCACGTAAGGGGATATTCGACACAAATAGCAACAAAAGAGGTAGCAGAGGTCAATGAAATAGGAGAAGTAGGAACAAAAGGAAGCCAGCTCAGTCCAGCAGAGCCAGTTCCACCCTAGCAGGCTGTGCCAAGTGTGGCAGGAATTATGGAGGCAGACCATGTTATGTAGGCCAAAATATATGTTTCAAGTGTGATAAGCTGGGGTATATAGCCAGAGACTCATGTAGCTTGCACCATAGAGGAAGGTAGCTCTTGTACCTAGACCATAGACCCAAGGTAGAGTTTTTGCCCTGACACAACAGGAGACTAGCAGATTCCCAAGTCTAATCCAAGGTACTATTAAGATTAATGATTTTTATATACTTACATTGTTTGATTTGAGCTAGCTACTCTTTCATATCTTATGACTGTGCTAGGAGGATGGGTCTGACCATGTTTACCTTACCATATAATTTACATGTATCCACTCCATAAGAAATAGAGCCATTACCTCCTATGCTTGTTTGAACTATGTAGTCCAATTTAACCATTACTTTACTACACTTGACTTGATATGTATGCCCCTTATTGATATTGATCTGATCATTAGAATGAATTAGATGTTTGTAAATAATGCTATGCTTGACTGTTACCATAAATGTATTTCTTTGCTTAAATGTGTAACTATACCTAGTATTAGGATTGAGCTAGCTTTTATGACCATCTCTCAGGTTGAGAGATCTCTAAAGCATAATTGTAAGGGGTTTCTAGTTTTCTTTTCCTTACAAGCTGAGATAGAAGAAGGCATAAAGGAGATACTTGTAGTGAGGGAATTTCCAGAGATATTCCTTAAAGAAATTAGCGGGTTACCTCCTGATAAGGAAGTATAGTTTCTTATAGACATTATGCTTGGGGTAGGTCCAGTGTTTAAGGCCCCGTATAGGATGGCTTTTACTGAGTTAGCATAGCTTAAGAAATAGATAAAAGAGCTTTTAAAGAAGGGTTTCATTAGACCTAGTGTTTCACCATGGGGAGCTCTAGTCTTATTCAAAAAGAAGAAAGATGGGAGTCTTAAATTATATATAGATTACAGAGAGCTCAATAAGATTACAATTAAGAATAAATATCTCCTACCCAAGATAGATAACGTCCTAGATTAGCTAATAGAAGTGTCAATCTTTTCCAAGATAGACCTCAAGTTAAGATATCATCAGCTCAGGATGAAGGCTGAGGATATTCCTAACATAGCTTTCAAAACTAGATACAAGCACTATGAGTTTTTGGTTATGCCCTTCAGGTTGACAAATGCACCTATAGTGTTTATGGATTATATGAACAAAGTGTTTAGGCCATACCTAGATAGGTTTGTAGTTGCCTTCATAGATGACATTCTCATCTATTCTAAAAGTAGAGAAAAGCATGAGCAACATCTAAGATTAGCCCTAGAGACCTTGAGAGAAAAATAATTGTATGTTAAACTTAGTAAATGTTAGTTTTGGCTCACTGAGGTACAATTCTTAGGCCACATGATCTTCTAAGCAAAGGTCACGTAGATCCCCATAAGGTAGAGGTAGTATCACAGTGGGAGAGACCTAGGATAGTGATAGATATTAGGAGCTTCCTAGGTTTAGTAGGCTATTATAAGAGGTTTATTCAAGGCTTTTCTCAAATAGTGATGCCACTTACTAAGCTCACTAGGAAAATGTACCATTTATGTGGGAAGAGAAATGTGAGCAGAGTTTTCAGGAGCTGAAGCATAAATTAACCACAACCTCAGTTTTAGCACTTCTTGACCTAAGAGAGACTTTTATAGTCTACAATAATGCCTCAAAGAAAGGGTTAGGATGTGTGTATATATAGGGAAGCAGAATGGTAGCCTATGCTTCTCGACAATCAAAAACATAAGAAAAACTATCCCACTCATGACTTAGAGCTAGCAGCATTGGTTTTTGCTCTTAAGATATAGAGACACTACCTGTATAGAGCAACCATATAGTGACCACAAAAGCCTTAAGTATCTGTTTAAATACAAAAAGTTGAATATGAGGCAGAGAAGATGGTTAGAGTTCTTAAAAGATTAAGACTTTACCCTAAAATACCATCCCGGTGAGGATAATGTGATAATTGATGCTTTGAGTAGAAAATCCATACATATGGCCTATATGATGTTAAGAGAGCAGGAATTGATTAAAAGATTCAAGGATATAAATCTCTTATGTTAGGTGCATTTGGGGAAATTGTTAATGAGTGAAACTCGAATAAAGAATAACCTGAGGAGTCAGATAAAAGAGGCCCAATAAGAAGATGAGTATGTGAGAAAAGTGAGAACTCAGGTATCCCAAGGTGGTGTGTCAAACTTTAATTTGTCTGACGATGGAATAATAAGGTATAGAAATAGGCTGTATGTGCCTAAAGAGTTAGAATTAAGAGAAAAGATATTAGAAGAAGCATATAAGAGTAGATACACCATTCATCTAGACAATAACAAGATGTACCATGATTTTAACAAAAAGTTTTGGTGGCCTGAAATGAAAACAGATATAGCAGAGTATGTCTCACGATATTTAGTATGTTAGAAAATCAAGATAGAACACCAGAAGCTAGCTAGGTTACTTTAGCCCCTAGATATCCCTGAGTGGAAATAGGATAGCATAGCGATAGATTTTGTCATGGGTTTACCCAAGACATTATCGGGGTATGATATCATATGGGTGATAGTGGATAGATTAACCAAGTCAGCACACTTCTTAGCAATGAGAGCCACTTATATCCTTGACAAATTAGCCTAGCTATACATTTGAGAGATAGTGAGACTACATAATGTACCTAAGAGCATAATATCAAATAGGGATCTCATATTCACTTTGAATTTTTGGAGATCATTATGGGATACCTAGGAACTAAACTAAGATTCAATATAGCCTATCACCTACAGATAGATGGTCAAATAGAAAGAACCATCTAAACCCTAGAAGACATGTTGAAAGCTTGTGCTTTAGAGCTAAAGAGGAACTGGGATACCTATTTTCCCTTAGTGGAGTTTGCTTACAACAACAATCATTATACTAGTATTTAGATGTTACTGTATGAGGTGTTGTATGGGAGGAAGTGTAGGTCCCTAATATGTTAAGTTGAGCTTGGAGAGAGGAGCTTTATAAGCCCACAGTTAATGGATCAGACCTCTAGACAGATAGAGACTATTAGAAAGAAACTCTTAATGGCACAGAGTAGACAAAAAAGCTATGCATGTAAAAGGAGAAGATTGTTAGAGTTTGAGGTTGGAGACCATATCTTTGTAAGAGTGTCTTCAGTCACAGGGATAGGTAAGTCCATTAAAAGTAGAAAACTCAGTCCAAAATACATAGGTCTATTTTAAATTCTTGATAAAGTTGGACCTGGGGCCTACAGACTTACCCTTCCCCCAAACCTGAGTTAAATACATGATGTATTCCATGTATCCTAACTTAAAAAGTATTAGCTAACCCCTCATATGTTATAGAATATGAGAATATGCAATTATAAGACAATCTATCTTATATAGTATCACCAGAGCAGATCATGGATGTTATACTCAAGCAGGTACGGAATAAAATGATACTACTAGTGAAAGTGGTTTGGAAAGGGCTATCTCCTAAGGAAGCTACTTGGGAGCTGGAAGAAGAGATGAGAAAGAAGAATCCCGAGCTATTCCTATAAGGTATGTATTTAAATTTCAAGAACGAAATTTTATTTAAGGGGATATAAATGTAACACCTAGTTTTCATAAAAATGATGAAAATGGGTCAAATATAAAAGAGAGTCCTAAAAAATGAATGAGTTGATGCCAAATAAAATTAGAAAAAAATTTTAAATAATAAAAAATAAGGATTTAAGGCTTAAGATGTATAGGGACCAAAGTTAGAGTGGCTAAAGAAAATTTGACAAAATACAATAGCATTTTTGTAATTTTAGACAACTTTTAGAAAACTCAAAGGAAGGATCTTTAAATGGAAAATTTGAGTTTCTTGGGATTTTCAGAGGCCCTAAAAACTATAGGAACCCCTAGAATAGTTAAAACCCTTCTAGTTTCGGTTTTAAAACATCGATGGACCCAAACTTTGACCTTTTCGTTTGGAAAGATTTTAGGTTTACTTTAAGTGATTCCAAAGGTAATTTATAGGTTAGAGGACCTAAATTTTATGATAAAAAATATGGTTTTCAAAAAGGAGTTGAAATGAGCCTTGAGGGAAAAAACCAAGAACAAAGGGCAAAATTGGCAATTTAAAAAAGCTCTTAAATGGATCCCTAACTATATATAGGTGGCGTCCTACTTCTCCCTCACATTTAGTAGACTTAATTTCTGCCTAAAACTAGGGAGAAGCTCTACAAAAAAGGTTGCACAAGAGGGAGCTTCAAGGGAGGCGAAAAACCTAAGAAAAGGTAAGAAAAATTATGGATTTTCTTGCTCCTTCCTTCATTAAACTTGTTCTCCTCTTTCTTCTCTTTCTTTCTATAGTTTTAGTGCATGATTTAGGATTGTTTTAAGTCTAGTTAAAAGGGAGGAAATTTGAAATTTCAAGGAGAAGTTATAACAAAGGAGAAAGCTCTTAAAAAGCTAAAGAATCAGGTAATTTCATAACTTTCCTTGCTTTCTCTTTCTTGTTCTTCAAGAGGTGATTTTCAACCTTATATAGAACAATCAAGAGGGAGGAAATTTTTCAGGATGAGAAACAAGTATATGCAAAGAGATTCCAAAAAAAGGCATTGGAAATGAGGTTTCCAAAACCTAAGGTTTTTATTTCACCGTGGTATGTATGAAGCTTTCCAGTAGTATTTCTAATTGTCTAAAAGCATATATGGGTCTTTGAGACACCTAAAAAGCCTCACATATGCCATTTCCTTCAAGAGAAGTTGTAAAATCTATGGGTGCTCAAAGTTAGGTATGGTCTCAGCCTAGACAAGAAGAAGCACCTAGGAAGAGTTTTAAATTTTTCTACGGGTAGAAAAGGACTAAATATGATAGAAGAATATCAAAGGAAGCCTTGAAAAAAATTTAAAAGCTTTAGTTTGTGTGATGGAAGTGTGGTCTTCATAATAAGACTTAAAAAAGTAACTTGTATCTAGGCTCTTGGAAATAAATTTATAATTACTCCAAAAAGTCTAAATAGAGTCAAGAGACCTAGATAGAAAGAGAAAATAGAGCCATGATCTTAAATTCTAGTAGTTGCTTTATTAAGTCTTATATGGAACCATAATTGAACCATAGAACAAAGTGAGCTTCCATAGAGAGTGTGTGATGCTAGAGCTTGCTTCTATGATGTAATTGTGTCCTATTTGATGTGTCTAGGCCAAAGAAATCAAGCTCCACCTAGTGTGTGGTTGAAAAAGGGGAGGAATATCCAAGGAAAAAGTGTTGAGTTCTTGCTTAAAGATAGCTTTCTAACCTTTCTCATATGCATAGCTTGGTTGTTTTCTTGTCATTGAGTACTTGTGTGTATATTTGAGCCATGAGAAATGTTTCTAGCTAATGCTTACATATTATGGTTCCTAGAAATATGTTTATGATTGCTTATGGCTTACATGGGTTTGGTTGTGCCAAAAGTCTCTTAGCAAGGGTGAGGATAAGCCAAAAGTCCTTAGACATGAGTGAGACAAAGCTAAAAGTCTCAAGAAGAGTGAGGCTAAGTCAAAAGTCCCTTAAAAATGGGTGAGGTAAATTCAAAAGCCCCAAGAGAGATGGATGAGGCTAAACCAATACCCTTGAGAGTTTATGTTTGCTATGTATAAGTTGATGTGCAAATGAAAATGATTTATGCATGTTCACTAATTGCTTGAATGTCATACATGCATTCTTTGACTTGTTTATACATCCATTATGTATGTTTGAAAAGGTTAAGAGCTATTAGGATTCTTTGAATTTCACTCTTCCCCCATATATGCCTAACTAAGTGAGCTAAATGGACAAAGAAATGGAGGCCAACAACCTTAAAGATCAAGACTTTAACAAAGGATTATGAAAATAGACATTTTAATAGCATATTGATGTCAAACTATGTAACCATGAGATTTATACATGATGTAAACCATTGAACATGTTCTAATGTATATATAAATGGTGTGTGTATCAATGTAGAAGCTAGATTAATGAATATGTATGTTTTTGCCACCAAGGAGTCCTTATATGATGTGATGTTCATGTGTATGTATACAAGTGGCAAGGTGAGATTGAGCTCCATGGTTATTTGGATCATTTGGCGTACTTATATGTTATATTTGTACTTTTAAATTTGCTCATATGGTGGTGGAAAGTGTAAAAAAGCAGTTGGTACTTAAAATGCCCATTTTGGACTTCAAATTTGACAAAATGGTGAGTTGAACCAAAGTATGACCAAATGAGTGAAGGGAATTATGTAGATAAGGGAATTCACCCTCATGAAGAAGTAATTGAAAATTTCAATTTAGGGACGGAAGAACATAAAAAGGAGGTTAAAATAGTGGATAATCCAGAGAAAAAGGAAATGATTCGACTCTTTAAGGAATATATAGATGTCTTTGCATGGTCTTACCAGGACATGCCCGAACTTGACCCAAAGATTACTTCTCACAAGATCCCTTTACTCCTAAACATCAAACCTAAGAAATAGAAGTTAAGACGAATGCACCCTGGCATGTCTTTGAAGATAAAAGAGTAGGTTATAAAGCAACTAGAAACGGGTTTTCTTCAGGTGTCTACGTATCCTCAATGGGTAGCAAACATCGTACCTGTTCCCAAAAAGGATGGAAGGGTTCGCATATGCATCGATTATAGGGACTTGAACAGAGTAAGCCCAAAAGATGATTTTCCATTGCCCCACATAGACATTTTAGTTGATAATATGGCACAAGCACACCAGTATTCATTCATGGATGGTTATTCAGGGTATAACTAAATCCTTATGCACAAAGACCATAAGGAAAAGACTACATTCATCATGTCGTGGGGAACATACTGTTACAGAGTAATGTCATTTGGGCTGAAAAATGTTGGGGCAACTTACCAACGGGCTATGATGGCACTTTTTCATGATATGATGCAGAAGGAGATTGAAGTATACGTTGATGATATGGTGGCCAAATCTATAAAAGGGGAGAGTCATGTGGCAGTATTGAGAAAGTTGCTTGAAAGATTACGTGAATACAAGCTTCGGTTAAACCCTAATAAATGCATTTGTGGGGCTTTGATTGGAAAATTATTGGGCTTCATGGTGAGCCAAAAGGGGATAGAGGTGGACCCCAATAAAATAAAAGCTATTCGAGAAATGCCATCCCCCCAAATAGAAAAAGAAGTACGAAGCTTTTTGGGGTGGCTCAATTATATAACAAGATTTATCGCCAATCTAACTGTAACTTGCAAGCTAATTTTCAAATTATTGAAAAAGAACTACACTGAAAAATGGGACGATAGTTGCTAACAAGCCTTCGACAAAATTAAACAGTATTTGTTAAGTCCTCCAACTTTAGTTCCGCCCACGCCAGGATGACCTTTGATCCTCTATCTGACAATCCTACTAAGATCGATAAGGGCTGTATTGGGGCAACATGATACCTTCAGAAAGAAAGAACAGGCGATTTACTATTTAAGTAAGAAGTTCAATGAATGCAAAGCACGTTACCCATTGATTGGAAAAACCTATTGCGGGTTGGTATGGACTACTAAACGATTGCAACAGTATATGCTTTATTATACCACATGGCGAATTTCCAGGATAGATCCTATCAAGTATATCTTCAAAAGCCCACATATTTCAGGAAGAGTCTCTAAATGGCAAGTGATCTTATCTGAGTATGACGTCAAGTATATGACTCAAAAGTCTATAAAGGGAAGTGTCATAGCAGACCATTTGGCTGAGAATCCTCTGGATGAATATCAACTACTGGATTTTCATTTCCCTGATGAAGACGTACTCGCTATAAAGGATAATAAAGATGGTAAGGATGGTGGTAATGAGAGATGGAAGATGTATTTTGATGGCACTACAAATATGCATGGTTATGGCATTGGGGCTGTAGTTATGTTAATGGAAGGAAAGCAGTACCTCGTTGCCGTTAAATTAGAATTTGAATGTACCAATAACGTGGCAGAATATGAAGCTTGCATTAGTGGGTTGAATGCCACCATAACTCTTGGTATAAAAAGTCTCAAAGCTTTTGGAGATTCTGCCCTCATAATTCATCAGGTAACCGGAGAATGGCAAATTAAAGACTCAAAGCTGATTTCATATCAGAAATTTTTGGTCCAACTAATTAACAAATTTGAAGAAATCAATTTTCATCATGTGACTCGAGACAAAAACCAATTTGCTGATGCTTTGGCTACTTTAGCAGTGATAATCTGACTCGACTATGGAGTCCAAGTCCAACCATTTGCCGGCATATTGCCTAAACATAGAAGAAGAACAGGATAGGCAACCTTGGTATCATGATATCAAGACTTATATGACAAGTAGGGAATACCCAACTGAGGCCAGTGAGAGTGATAAAAAGACTATTCGGCATCTAGCCATGAATTTCTTCATTATTAATGGCATTTTATAGAAGAGAAGTTATGACAGCACACTATTACGGTGTATAGATGCAAAGGAGGCACAAAAAGTGGTCACAGAGGTTCATGAAGGAATATGCGGTATGCATGCTAATGGTCATAATTTGACTAAGCAAATTCAAAGGTGCGAGTACTTTTGGTTGACCATAGAGAAGGATTGTACTGAATATGTTCAAAAATGTCATAAATGTCAAATTTATTCAGACAAAATTAATGCACCACCAATCTCACTACACAATTTAGTGGTACCGTGGCCATTTTCAATGTGGGGCATCGACGTGATTGGAACAATCAACCCTAAAGCTTCAAACAGACATCGTTTTATCTTGGTTGCCATTAATTATTTCACAAAGTGGATTGAAGCTAATTCCTTTGCTAGCATCACTCAAAAAGTTTTTTGTAAGTTTCTTAAGGTAAATATCATTTGCCGTTATAGACTGCTAGAGAAAATTATCACTGATAATGCCCCGAACCTAAATGGGGCAAAAGTCTCTAAACTCTGTGAACAGTTCAAGATCAAACACCATAATTCGACACTATATCGGCCACAGATGAATAGGGCAGTAGAAGCAACAAATAAAAACATAAAGAAGTCATTGCCAAGATGATAGTCACCTATAAAGATTGGCACAAAATGCTTCCATATGCATTGCATGGGTAACGCACAACTGTACGTACGTCGACAAGGGCAACACCTTACTCCTTAGTTTATTGAATGGAAGCTATCATGCCAATTGAGATCGAAATCCCATCGTTACGGGTATTAATTGAATCCGATTTAGATGAAAGTGATTGGATAAAAACCCAATATGAATAGTTGAACATAATTGAGGGACGAAGACTCACGGTAATATGTCACGGACAATTGTATCAAAGGAGGATGGCAAGAGCTTTCAACAAAAAGCTTCGTCCTCATGAGTTCAAAGTTGGTGACCTAGTCCTCAAAAGAATCTTGCCAAATCAGGATGACGCTCGGGGCAAATGGGCTCCCACTTATGAAGGTCCTTACATCGTTAAACGTGCTTTTTTAGGAGGAGCATTAGTTTTGATGGATATGGATGGTCGTGAACTAACAAAGCCTCTCAATTCATATGCAGCTAAAAAGTACTTTGCGTAAAAAGAAAAACTTACTAGGTTGAAAACCCAAAAGGGCAACCTAGGCAAAAGTTAGAGCCAAAAATCAAAAATAAAAAAAAAATCAAAAAAGAAACGAAAGGAAAAACACGACAATCTAAAAAGGTGCCTAGGCGGAAGTAGAGGTAAAGTTTGAAAGTCCACTTTGACAGAATAGTGTGCATGTCTCGGGTTGGATGAGATGCATGTCTCGGGTTGGATGAGATGCATGTCTCGGGTTGCACAACAAATCGTTTCGTAGGAGCATGTGGATCCAATTATGGAGGACAATCTTTGAAAGAACTCCTCGAGTCAAGTTCTTTCAGTTCTATTGTTTGTTTTTTATCATTACGATCTCTTTCTTTGTCCAAATTCCATATTGTCTGAACTCCCAGGTGTTTCCTTTGACAAACTCGCTAATAAAATCATTTCTCATAAGTCTCAGTTACGTTTCATTCTTAGTCTATATCATAACTTCTATCTTTATGCTTCATAAATAATTAATAACTCAAAATTGACATTTATCAAAGCGCTTATTTGGCACGATATGGTTGGTATTTTCTTTGGATCACTTATCCTTTACAAACCCCTTATCGTTACTGAAAGGGCAAACCAATAAAAAGAGACAGTTGTAGTTTCAAGGATGGCATACAAAATTCTTTAATGATAAAGAATTGAGAATTCTAAATGGAACATAGCCCAAGGTACTAAAGGTCTAGCTAGATGGGCATTACGTTTCAGAAGAGCAACATCTTATTTCACTATAGTTGATTAGTTAAAAGATCAATGCATTTTTAGGAATCAGTAGCCTTGACAACGAAATAAAATCAAAAAAATAAAAAAAAAACTAAAAAAAAAGGGAAAGGAAAGAAAAAAAAATAGAAAAGAGAAAAGAAAATCTCAAAACCATCTAAATGGCAATAAATGAAGCATCTTACATACCCGCACACCTAACCCCTAATTTACAATAGGGCAAGTAAAAGATATGCATTTCATGAAAGGAAGCATCAACTGTCTCATGTGTTCCATATTTGCATACATTACACAGGCACTAATTCATGCTAGGATAATTGAAAGCCAAAATCTTGCACGCTTATGCAGACATCATATGAATCCCAATTCATAGTGGGGCAAGCAAAAAAAAAAGGATTTGGCAAAGCATCTTTCATGTATATTAGTTCGTATAGGTGCATTACCTCGCATAAAACTTAGATAAATGAAGTAAAGTTTCAAAATTGAGAAAAATTCACCAAAAAAGCCACCTTAAAGCCCTGCACAGGCCAGGCACCCTCAAAGCCCTGCACAAACCAAGCACCTCTCAAAGCCCTGCATAGGCTAGGCATCCTTCTAAAGCCCTGCATAGGCCATGCACCCTCTCAACACCCTACATAGGCCAGACACCCTTTTAAAGCTTTGCACAGGCTAGACACCCTTAAAGTCCTACATAGGCCAGGCATCCTTCTAAAGCCCTGCACAGGCCAGGCACCCTTTTAAAGCCCTGCACCAGCTAAGCACCCTTAAAGCCCTGCAATGGCCAGGGAATCTCTTAAAGCCCTGCTCCGGCCAAGCACCTTTAAAGCCCTGCATAAGCCAGGCGATCTCTTAAAGCCTTGCATCAGCTAGAAAATCTCTTAAAGCCCTGCACCGCCTAGGCACCCTTAAAGCCCTGCACTACCCAAGCACCCTTAAAACCCTGCACAGACTAGGCACCATTTTAAAGCCCCGCACAGGTCAGGCACCCTTTTAAAGCCTTGTATAGGCCAGGCACCTTTTCAAAGTCCTGCCCCAGAACATGCACCCAAAAGTTCTACCAGAATAGGCACCCAAAAACTTTACTGGAACAGGCACCCAAAAACCTTACACCAAAACAGGCACCAAAAGCCTTGCTATAATAGGCACCCAAAAGTATTGCCCAGGCCAAGTACACACCTAAAAGTCTTGTACTTGCAAGCATCTTTACCTTTCATCAAGTTTTAGCATTTTCAGGTAAGTTAGCTCACTTTTATCTATTAGCTCCCCAAACAAAATACATGTTTCCATCTTTACTTATTCTTAAGTTAAGGATATCAAAAACTGCATTTTTGCTCTCCTTGCTTAAAGAATAAGTAAAGAGGGCATTTTGTAAACACTATATTTTGTTTGGGTCGCTTCTTCCTTTTGTTTATTGTGAAATGGCAATTAAATCATCCTGGACAAAATATATGTTCTTATTTTTATTTGTATCTTATGCAAAAATACTAAAAATTACAGTTTCAATCTCTTTGCATAAGAAACAAGTAAAGAGGGGCAATTGTGAACACTATATTTTGTCTTAAAACAATTTTCAAAAATAACAACAAAATCAAGTTAGCAAAAAATTGAAAAAAAAAATCAAAAATTAAAAATCAAATTAAAAAAAAGAAGACAAAAAACGACTTAAAAGTACAAGCCCAATTACTTTATTTGTTAGCCCAAGCCCATCAATCTTATATCTAAAAAAAAATGACATTCAAACTCAATTTTATTAAAAAAAAAAAAAGCAAAGCAAGTTAGCAACTCCAGTCCAATTTGCTTAAGCCCATTGGCACCTCCTCTTCCTTGAGCCCATTAATAATAAGAGCAAGTCAACAACTTTAGTCCAATTTGCTCAAACCCATTAGCACCACCTCTTTCTTGAGCCTATTAATAATGAAAAAAATAAAATAAAAATAATAAAAGCAAACACAGCCAATCGAAAAACCTCCAACCTAAATGACAAGGAAAAAGAGATAGCTCCAGCCCACTTCAACTAAACCTATTGGCCCATCAACAAAAAATGCTGAAAGGGGCGTCAAAACAGAGGGCTCTACATTTTTAACCCAGAGGCTCCCAGAGTCTTTCACCCCTTCAGTCCCTGCCATCAGCAGAAGCAAGAACGAAGCACAGAGAGAAACATGAAAAAAGGAAAGTAAGCAAACCATAGAGTCTGAGAAGATCCAAAGGGCAGGCTACAGTAGTAGGCTCGAGGATTTGACCTCGTCTCAGGTCCTTTTCACCACCAGAGGAACAAGGCAAAGCGGACAGAAGCTCTGGATACAAATGGGGGGAACACAGAGAGGGAGAGGGAGAAGAGGCGAGGTGGTCTTTCGAATAGAGGGGATTCAAAAAAATAAAGGGTGCAAAAAGAAAGAAAGGGAGTGACTGAAAAGAAATCGAGGCAAAGAGGATTGAAAGGAGAAAAGGGGTGATTGGAAAAAAATCGAGAGGAGAGAGAGAGCGAAGGAGAATCGAGGGGAACGAAAAATCGAGAAAGGTAGCAAGGGGTGAAAGATTGAGGGAAGGCAGAAATCGGGACTAAGAAGGAAGTGCAGGGAAGAACTCATTTGTCCCCTAAAATCCCGAAGGTAAGTCACGAATCTGGATTGCTAACTTTGATTGTCAATGGAATTTCATTTGTGATTGCTGTAACACTCCAAAATTAATTAAGATGTTAATGATGTATTTAGCCTAATTAAGAATAATTATTATGGAATAATTAGGTAAGCTATATTAATGGAAATTTATAGAAAAATAAGTTATTAATATAGGTTTAAGATTTCAATTAGGTTAAAGCTTAATTTAGGCCCAAAATTAATTTTAGTAAGCCATGGATAAGGATTTATGGAGGCCCAATGATTTTAGGTGCAAGCCCAACTCCTTATCATGAGACTTGGGCCAAGAGAGATTACCTAGCAATGGCCTAATCTGATTTAGTAAAATAGGGGCCCAAGACCCAATTTATATGAGTTAGCCCAACGTACATTATGCAGACCCAAATTAGATTAACTCTTGGAACTTGGCCTGACTATATCAAATTGCTGTAACCCAACTTATGAGATAAGGCCCAACAAGTATAAAAATCTAAACTCACAAGGAATTTGGCCATTGGGTCAGTACATCCCACTTTTAGCTCTAAATTTTCTGCAACCCATTCATTAAACCATAGCCCAACCACTAGAAATGAGCCCAATTGGACCTTGAGCTGATGGGTCAACCCATTTCTTATTAAAAACCCTAAAGGTTCAGCAGCCACATCCATTTGGAAGAGCAAAACACTTGGTTCTATAGAAGGGAAAACCTATTTTCGTACCTTGAGGAGAGGCTAGGGTTTCCATCACTATTTTGGCTCCATTTCTCCCACTTAGAGCAAGATTCAACCAAGGTAACCTTCATATAACTTAATACTCTCTTCTTCCTCTTCAATTTGGCCTGATTGGTCTTTTATTTGGAGCATTTTTATCTTCCATCCAAAATTGAAACTTGTTGTTTAGTGCTTCCATGGTGGATTTTAGGAAGTTAAGGCTATAGGTGTTGTTAAGTGAGTATCTTCTTCCCATTTTAATGCATTTTCTGTTAGTTTGAGACCCCTATAGTTGACTTATGATATGAGCTTTGGTTTCATGTGAAATTTCCCAGAAATTGGAGTGAACTATGGTGGTTTCTGATGTGGGAAAGTTGGAACCCGAAATTAAAATCCATTGGTAGTTAGGTGAGTAACCTTTAGGTAGTCATTAGCAATTCAACTCTTTAGGTATCTGATTTGTTGCTAGAAATGACGATAATTATACTTGTTATAGGCTTGATATGCATTTGGATTTTTATGGTAGCTAAAGGCAGAGTAATTAGCTTCATTGAGGTAACTGGGGTTATTTTTTTAATTCCATGTATATGCTCATGTTAATCTGCTATTTGTTACACATGCTTGATTTTGAAATGTTAAATGACTGGTTGACTACTTGATTGTTATTATAATTGGACATTGTGAGTCCATGGTGGAGCTGTGGTACAGTTGCCACCCGTGCATGTGCTTCGATTGAGCACCGGGTTATGATTAGACCCCAGATGCATTGAGCCCTGGTGGTGCTCATTATAGAGTAGGTGCCATGGACAGACCTCTCCCGGTGTTATTGGCCATTAACATGTTGTGTAAATTGCTGGTATGGGACAGTAGTTATTGGTAGTTCAACTAGTTCATTTGCGAATTGAATTGATGATTCTGGTATGTATGGCATGAAATTGCATTGGATTGATTAACTTGTACATATATATGGAAATTGCCTTTTGTTACTGAGATTGTATATCTCACCTCGTTGTGGGCTAACATTTTCAGGGACCGGACCTTTTAGTGGTAAGGAGAAAATTAATTGAAGCTTATTAAATGGTTTGGTAGCACATAGGTTTGGGAGCCTTGTCAAATTGTATTATAACTAGGTTGCTAGTTTTGTATCATTGCTGCATTGCATCATAAGTTGCCAAGTATAGGGACTATATATGTAATTTAATTATCATGGGATTGAACATTATGATTGTAATTGGCTAATAATGGATAAGTGATTTAATCTTGTATAAAACCTCTAACGGAATGTGTATCGAATGTTAATTGTCATTGGTGCATGAATTCTTGTTGCTATTATTCTATGGACTTGCTGATATGGGGTAGTTGGAGGAGTGAAAATTTACATTTAAGTTTTGAATTAGTAATGGTAGAATAGCTGGGTGAATAGGGTAGATAAATACCATTAGAGTCATATAAAATGAGAGGAACTGGTCCTAGGGTGTTCCTAAGAAGAGAATTGGAATGCATGGGACGAAATGTAGGAGATATAGTTACAAGAGGGAGTCACGTCGCGGCTAGGAAGGCCTCGCCGCAGCTTGAAGAGTGACAGTGGCGAGGGACGCTGCGGCTTGAGAAATATCGCCATGGCACAATATGAAAAAAATCACCTAGGAGGGTGACAGAATGAAACCTTGCGGCGCAAGTTGAGGAAACTAGACAATGAGCATACAGTAGCAAAACTCGCCACAGTGTAAGTGCATTCCGCTGAGGCGAGAATCGTGGGACTTCAAAAAGTAGCTCTATGAGGCATTTTCACCGCTGTGCCACGTAGGTTGGTTCCAGCGAAGGTCCAACTCGCCGCGGCGAGAAAAATTACACAATGATTCCTGAGAGTAACTTAGCCGTGGCGCTAAAGGTTGAGGCCGCGACGCAAAGTCAAAAACTTAGTTTTTGAACTCTAGTACCTAACTTAGCCATGGCGGAGATGTTTCAAGTCGCGGCGTAGGTCCCCAAACTCCCACCTTTAGCCTAGAAACCCTAATTTCTTCAATAATAATGCTAGGAAATGATATAGGAACACTTGTGAGAGGTTTTTGTGTGTTGAAATTAAGGGATGGATGAGTCTCAGACCCCTGATGCTAATGCAATTTCTTTTATGCAGTCTTCCATTTATGGTTGTGTAGTTGATGACCCTAATAACATTAAGGCTCAGATTTTCCTATATTTTCTTAATGTAATTAATTGTAATGACTCCAAACCTTAATCATTAATTATTAATCATGTATTTAACCATAATTACCAGGATTAAAAGTTAGGGTCATCACAATTGCTGATAGTCTGTGCTGGGAATGGAATACCAGAGGGTACTCCCATACCAAATAGTCATGGGTGGAGTTCGAATACGTCGCTCTGTATATATCCTAAAGCACGCACAATAGGTGCTCGATGAAATGCCTGATAGAAGGTTAAGTTGAGTGTTAGTGTGTGATCATGGTTGCTGGAAAAAGGAGAGTCTAATAGAGTAATAATATGTTTGCTTTGATTTTTCCCTACTATGATTTCATAATGAATGGATGCATGCTCCTGAATTAAGGCTTGTGTAAATGGCTCTGCATCTTGAAGTTACTCAATTTGTATTTTGAACTAATAGGAATCATAGCGTTGCTAGGAGCATCTGGACTCGAATAAATGGGGTTTGCTGCGAATGTTTTCTTTCGATTTGAATGTCATTCAGTTTCGTGGTTTCTGCCTAGGCAACTAGAATATAGGTTGTGTAAATTGTTGGAATAGATGTTAAAGAAATTTCAAGGCTCAGAGAAAATAAAAATTCCCTGAATACGTTACTGTTCCCATTTGTCAAAATGCTATAATCCCACCAATATACCTTTGTCCTTTGGCTTTATTCTACTTTTATCCCCCTTTTCTTTTGTAGATTTGTTATTTTATTTGTCATGATCTAGATCTGCCGTGTGGTATCTTGTATCCCCTCAGGCTTATATAAGTTAATCAAAGGGATGTGTGTGACAATAAGTCACCTCATTTGCTTTGTTGGTTAAAGAGAAAATGTTTCGTTCATAGGTTTTGGGTTCTAACGATTTATATCAAAAAATAGTAAGAAAGAAAAAAAGAATAAGAAGAGGAAAGTTACAAGACAAAAT
This sequence comes from Erythrophleum fordii, assembly GCA_032878935.1. Lineage (NCBI taxonomy): Eukaryota > Viridiplantae > Streptophyta > Magnoliopsida > Fabales > Fabaceae > Erythrophleum > Erythrophleum fordii. The sequence continues at coordinate 18,937,142 of JAVQMF010000054.1, read as the reverse complement.
AAATAATTTTCTTCCTTTGTCTTTGAAAAATGGAGTGTACTTCTTTTTAAGTAAGGAAAAGGGGTGAGAAAGCTAAAAAAAAAATTAATTAAGTAAAAATATATAGCCTTTTGTCGAAAAAACCAAATAACTCTTTTTCTTCTTAAAAATGGGAAAATTAATTAGTTAGAAAAGAGAGCAAAAACTTACAAACCACTTTCAAAGTGATGTTGTTTGCAAAAGTTTGGACAATTTCTATTTCTATTCTTTAAAAAAGAAAAGGCAAAAAAACAAGCAAACAAAGAAAAAGACAAAAGAATCAAAAAATACCAAAAACAAAAACAAAAGAAAGTTAATCAAAATAAAAAAAAAATTGAAAAAATATATTAAAAAATAATCCAAAGATAGAAATGGAAAGAGAGAAAAGGAGTGGAATTAATTAAGTACTTTTTGCAAATTAAAACATGCAAACCATTAAAACATTTCAACTAATGCCAACTTCATTTTATTTGCCAAAGAGAAAAGTGATTCTCATTGTCTTTCTCTCTTCACCACCAAAAACAATAACATAAAATAAAAATAAAAATAAAAATAAAAACAAAACAAACAAAACAAAAATTAATAAAAACTTATGAAAACAAAAAAAATAAAACAAAAAAGAAAATAATAATAATAATAATAAAACAAGAACAAGAACAATAAGTTAAAAAAAAAAGAGGGAAAAACAAAAAAAAACAAAAAATGAATGAAAAGAGAGGAAAATCAAAAATACAAAAACCAAAGTAAAAAAAAACTAAGAAAAAAAGAAGATAAGTAAATTAATCAAAAAGAAGGAATGTTCTCTATAAATAATAAAGGTTTTCAAAATTAAAATTGAGCTTTTCTTTTCTTGGGAAATTTATCAAAACCAAAAGAAATTGATTAAAAAAAACAAAAAAATCAAAACAAAAAATGAGAAATGAAATTAAAAAAAATCAAAAGATCAAAATGAAAGGAAAGGTTAAGAAATGGGAGTAATCTAGGTTTTGCAAATTGAAACACGCAAACTAACTCCATAATCATTTCAATCGCAAGGGTTTACATTATTTTTATATTCTTTTTCCTTTCAACCAAAACATAATAAAGAAAAAACAAAGTAAAAACAAAAAACAAACAAAAAAAAGAAAATAAAAGAAGAGGAAACAAGTAAAATTAGTTCTACCTTTTACAAATAAAAACACCTCAAATAATTTCAAGTTCGTTTTGTTTGCAAAAGTCTAAATGATTTTTACTCTTTTTCTCTCTCAAAAAATAATAATAATAAAAAATAAACAAAAGTAAAAAAAAACAACAAAACAATAAAAACAAAAACAAACACCAAGCCCCGTCTCTTTTCGAACTACGTGGATTTTGATTCCTCTGAAGGGTACGTAGGTCTTAAACTTTCATCTTAGGTTAAGTCCGCCCTTATAAATAAGATTTTTTTTCAATTTTTATTTTCTTAATTTTTTCTTTTATTTTGCTTTTCTAATTTTGTTTATTTAATTTTTTTCTTCTTTTTTATTTTTAATGTTATTTCTTTTATTTTTATTTCTTATTTTGCATATGATTTGTTAGGAGAATTAAAATAGATTAAAGGCCATATTGATTGTGCACAACTAACTTAGGGTAACTGTTCTTAGTAACGAATATAATGAGGTGCCTAACACCTTTCCCGCTCACAATCGACTCCTGAACCTATTTTCTAGTTCGTAGACTATTTTTCTTATTTTCCAAATAAAAAGGCTTTTCCAAAGTTTTGCCTTTTCAAAAATTAAAATTTTGGTGGCGACTCTACCGCTTACTTTAATTTTGATTTCAATTTTCATTCTCTTTGGAAATTGAATCAAAATTTCTTTTGAAAAGTTTTCTCTTTTAAAAGGTGCTACGCGATCGTATTTTCGGGTGTGACACTAGTATCTTAACACAGGTATAGGATATAAAAGAATGACTAGCACTTGAATCAAACATTGCATTTATATTACAATCATTAACTTTAATAGTACCTTAAATTAAACTCAAGGATATACTAACTTCTTGTTGTGTCAAGGTGAAAACTCTACTATGGATCTGTGGTTTAGGTGTAGGTGCTACCTCCCTTTGTTAGGAACAATTGTATCTATGAGAAAAATAACATGTATTATGAGCATACAAATCTAAAGAACAAGTATAAAATTCAACTCCGTAAGCATCCCACAAGATATAACTATATAGCTCTTATTCATGTTCAAAGAGTAGAAATAATTATTAAAATAGAAGAGTAATCCAACTAAATAAGAAAAATAAAAGAATAAATGAAATAATTGACCTCACATAATCTATATGTTACTATATTAGAATTAATAATGAATTAAAGAAATACTAATGTATAACAAGATTAATACAACAGGAAAAAAAATATTTTTGTTTCCCCTGTCACTCAGCAATTCTTTAGTATCAATATTCTTTTGGCAAGCCATTACACTAAAAAATATTAAATTTTTCAACAAGCCATTATAATAGTGCTAAAAACTTGGTAAAATGTAATTTCTTTCGAGTATTATGACTTTATTTTAAGTAATAATAATGATGATAATCATAAATTACAATGTTAGCAAGTGCATTAGTCACATAAGTAATAAATTAGACAATAAGCCCAAGGATTGATCCTATGAGAATTGTCAAGCAATAGTAAAGAATTTTCAATGCTAAAGAATAAAAGAATAGAGAACTACTTAATTATAGTTAATTAAGTTACTTAATAGTATCTTATGTCACCCTTAAGTACTAGAAACTGAGTATAAGTTTGTGTTTTGAACAAGCATAAAACAAAGCAAATAAAAGACTTAAGACTTTAACTCTAAACTATGACTCTAGACTTTAATTCAAAAAGAAAGGAAAGATATAATAGATATCTAACACTAGATCGTTAAAGGTACAAAGTTCATATATTATGTTCTATTATTATAGATAACTCAACTGTTTAAGGTGATAACAACAGAACAAAACATTCCTCTTATCCTATTCTCAACTTAGCCTTCCTTAATTGATTTGGAACTAGGACATCTAAAGTTGTTCTAACCCTAAAATGCATTAAACACACAAATTCCTATTACACTTACAATCACTACAAGCCTTTTGGACTATAATATAGCTAATTTTCACCCATGTGAGCCAAATATAAATCTTGCCTAGATCTACTTAACTATAAGACTCCATGAAGTTTAGCAAATCTTGGATTAACTATTAATGATTAGACCCCTTTTAGAATGAATTTAGTTAGATTAATCCTAACTGCACCCATCATAGGCAATAAATGGTATGCACTTATCATTAATCATCCATATGCATGCTTGGCAAAGTAGATCCAATATCATGTAGACTTAATTACTATATTATTATAGAGTTAATATTAACATAACTAATTAACATCTCCTAACTAGGTGAAATTTAAAAGTGATCATTAATCTAAGTAAGAATAACAATAAGCACATTAAGAGTGACTGCATACTCTAAATAATAAATCATAACATAATTCATCCTAATAATCTATACATTAATGTCAAATATACTAAAATTAATACCAAGACATAGAAAATACAAATAGAAAATAAATGTGAAAAGAAAAAATGCATTGCTTAGGACAAATACCATAAGTAATTGACAACAAGAGAGTACAAGTTTTCAACTTTGCATAGCTCTTATGGGTCTTAGGGCATATATAGTAGTTTAAACCATCAAAAAATTACTTCACTGATCTATGTCTCTCTCTTTTACTCTCTTGCTCTCATGTTTTTCATGTTATACATGGGGTGTTTATAGGCCTAAGAAAGATAAAAGTGTGCTAACTAGTGTCAAATATGAATCTACCACATATTGTAATTGTGGAAGATGCCCCTTTCATAGCTATGTAAGTTTCTTAGCATGTAAGGTTCCTAGGGCTCCTTAGATCATATCTATGAAAAATCCCTTTAATGCAGTTGCAAAAGCATTTTGCTTAGGATTTTTCTTCCCTGAACCATAATTGCAAGAATCCTTCTAAAGTAGTTACATAAGATATCTTCCCAGGGTTTTAGACTTTTCTGCATAATAGCTATGAAACATCTACTCTTTATGCCTATGAACCTCCTCCAGTTAACCTTTATTGACTTGTAGCTCTCTTTGGACATGATATGAGCCAGATTTCAAAAATTTATAACTTTAACTATATAACTCTAATTTAAGCAAATTAGATATTTATGAAAAACTTATGATCTGAACCTTATGTTGTAAAAATTTTAAGTAAAAATGAATCCATTTGATCCTTGAAAGTACACAAAAACCATAGGGCTATGCAGATTTAACAATATCTACATAATTTTACACTTATGGGCTAAATTTAAAAATTCATAAAATATTCTATAAAGTTAAAAAAAAATACCATCTTTCACTTGTTGGAAAGTTTTATGAATTCTCTAAGTGTCAACCAAATTTTAGCTCTAAATTAAGTCATTTGAACTGTCAAGAGTACATATGTAATTTATAACTTATTTAGACCAAAATTTTGTTTTAAAATGGTCTATGTGGCTTCTAAATTGCAAACTGTTACTTTAAGTAAATTTTAATCTATCCATATATCATTTTCATAGGAACCATGACAAGAAATATGGCTAATATAAAAAATTTACCATCTCATTTGTCAATAGCAACATGGAGCCATACACTACACATACAATACATCATGTTCTAGAAGCTCATATATGCATTGAAATAACAAGAAAATCAAATTTGAATCCCTCGAAGCTCATTTGACATAAAAATGAGTTAAAAGCTACTGTTAAAAGTTTTGCAATGGTTGTAATTTTATCATGTTAAGAAGAAAATGATATGAGTTAGCTATGAAAAGCATGTTGTGATACTTTTTGATATTTAAAGCCTTAATTAGACCTATTCATTTAATAATCAATAAATATTTACACATATTATAAAAATAAAGAAAAGCTCAAGAAAACACCATAAAATATATTAAAAACTAAGTCTCTAAAATAAATATAAGAATATAGGTATAATTAAGATTTATTATTAGGCTAAGTCATCTAAAAGTCTTAGGGCTAGCCTAACCCAACCTATGATGGATCATAGGCTAAGCTAGCCCACTTATTTTTTTAAATTTAGTTTATAGTCAACCTTATATGTTGATATTTATGTAATATTTTTCAACTATATAATGCATAAAGAATAAGATTCAAAAAAAGGACTTGAGCTATAGAAATAATACAACGGCTTGGGAGGCATCTTGCTTTGGAGTTAGAACAACCTATCTAACTCCTTTAAATTTTTGGTACTAAAAAATAACAAAACTTATATTTGTTATGGAGTTATCATTCAAGAGTTTAAGATAATCTCACAGTATCAAATTGAAAAAAATATAAATAGTAAGTTTCATAGAGAAATGAAAATTCACATGATGGTATTATTCAACAATTTATATTTTCTAGTAAAATTTTAAAATATAGAATCAGTTCTAATTTGGTTAGTGAAAGAAAAAAGAAAAAGAATATAATTTATATTTTTCTGTGGTTGACTAAATGTTTGTTTGTATATTTTTATGAAATATATCTATATTCAATTTAATACTCTTATTTCTATACTATCTAATAACTTTAAAAATGATAGATTTGTAATAGATCTAAGATGTTATTTTTATAAGCCATGACATGAATATATAGATTTTTCATACTATATGAATATATATGGTTGAAACAATTATATACACTATAAGTTATCAAATTATTGATGATTGTACATATATATATATATATATATATGTATATAAACTTTAAGGGGGCCAACTTGGCTCAATCTAATTTGCCAAACTAGATTAGGATGAAAGTTTATGTTCAATATAGGACGATTAACCAATCCTAACCCACCTTATATCTAAAGATATTGATGGGTTGGACCAATTCTATAAGATATGACTTTGACACCTTTAATCATTAGAAAAAAGGTATAGTTTTTGTACATTTATTATTAGATTTTCTAATAATAACATAATAAGTATAAGAATATTGGTAACTTTTTACATTTAAGTGTTACATGATTGAGTCTTTTAAATAATTTTTTTTGCACATATCATATTTTTATTATAGAATTTCATAACGAAAATATAAAAAATCATATCTAAGCCTAGTCTTTACTAATTTTCACATTTGATTCATCACATGTTCCATTCTTCATTATCTTAAAGGCTTAAAAACCTAAATTTAATCCATCAAAGAAAAAAAAGCCAAATTTGGTTAACGAGGGCCATTTCTTTTAAGTTACTCTCTTGCTACAATGCCACTTATATATATATATATATATATATATATATATATATATATATATATATATATATATATATATATATATATATATATTATTACAAAGGAGGTATAACACTTTTAGAGGAAGTTAGAAGAGAAGAAAGATCAAATCTAGATATATAAGTTAAGAGAAGTGTCACTTGATTTGTGGCTCTTGGCCCACCTTCACACTCCTTTATAAATTAAATTAGTCACCCCACTTATTGATTCTAAAAATATATTTAATATGAAAAAATTTCATCTAAATATGATAATGGGTAAAAATATAAATAAACTAAATTATAATTTTAAAAAGCATAAATGATAACTTTAAAAAGTAGTAATAGTAATTTATTCTTTTAATCATTTAAATGAATTGCAATTTTTAAAATATTTAGTGAAATTTTTATTAAATTATAATTGTGAGATAAAATGTTAGAAAAACTACATTTGGGGATTTAAAATTTATAATATTTATCTAAAATAATTTTAGACAAATTTACTATTAACTTTAACTAAAATCAACAATACCTCATAATACGATGAATATTATAAATATCAAGTCCTTAAATGGAACTCTCCTTACAATTTTTCTATTAAAGTCATTTACAATACGGGATAATTGATGCTATTATCAATTATCAAATAATAATCCAAAATATTTTTATCATCCAATTGTAAATTGCCTTTGCACACTGTAAGATTACAAACCTCATCCTCCTGTTTTTCCTAAAGTTTTGAGAGAGAAGGAGGAAGACCCTCCCTTTGTTTAGTATAAAAAAATTGGAGGGAGAGATCTCCCCTCTAAAGGTAAGAATTTAAAATAAAAAAAAAATTTATAATTTTATGTGACTAAATTATTTATACTTTTATTTTTATTTAAAATATAATATAAATTTTATTTTTTAATAAAATTTAAGATAATTTTTTATAAAAATAAAAAATATTTTTTAAATAAAAATACCTTTAATAATCAATTAGGAAACTGCAATATTAGAATTAATACAACCCCAGACATCAACATCAATAAAAATCCTCGAAGAAGCATACAAGAACCACCAATATATCTAGAAAGATCTTTACTTCGATCTAGAAGTCATAATAATTTTGAAGCTAATAGATTAGCCAAAATCCCTATAAGATCCAACTTAGTTGAACTTCAACACGACACACCTAAAATAGATTTAACACAAAATTTAGAAAATTTAATTCTTGTTGAAATCTCTAAAGAAGGAAAATGGATAGAAATAATTGCTTTAATAAAACCCGAAAAAATCCAAAGTACTATCAATATTGAATATACAGATAATAATATTGAAATTAATAAAACAGAAACTAGTGCACAAACAATATTAAGATTTAATAAAAGAGACACTATAAAAGTAAAATTATATGTTGAAAATGAAATTGTAAAATATTAATGTTTTCTCAGTAAAGATTAAAGGCATATATTGTCCTAGAAAGTCCATTCCTAAGATTATATCTGGAGTTGTTTCATTATATTGGTATAGAATTGGGATTTTTAATTCATATTCCCCTATTTGTATTGGTATTTCTTTGGCAGATAATTCTATAAAATGAATTTCCTTTCCAGCACTACTCATTCTAATTGGTTTGTCTTTTTTCCTTAATTCAGAGGGTAAGATATTATATTTTGCAGTGGTAATATTGGCTCCTGTATCAATCATAGCATGATACTTTCGTGATTGATATTTTACATAATTAAATCTGACTAAAACATAATAAAATTTCATGGGATTAAGTTGAAAGTGAAATTCAAAAATTAGATATAAAAGATGAAATAACAGAAATTTATATCCCAGGAATTCAATTATTAATCAAAGCATATTTCAAAACTGGAATAGATACACCTATTGAACTCTTAATTACCGACAATCGAATTATTGATAATGTGCCAAACAGTATATTAGGAGCTTTAAATGGAAATTTAATTTATCAATTTCATTCTTTTCTCAACTATTCCTTCTGCTGAATTTCTTATTTCTTCAAATTCTTTGAAATTTTCAAAGTTTGTTTGTGGATGATGATTATTATTATTAGTACTACTACTTTCTCCTTCTTCATACATCATATTTATTTCATTTTTTTCAATAATATTAGAAATTTCTTTTTCTGATTCTAAGTCACAATTACTAGAGTAGTTGAATTTATGATCATAATATTTTTTCATCTCTTCTTCTTTTTGAGCTTTTTAATATTTTGAAGCTTCTTAAGCTTTCTTTTTATTTTATTCACTTTTGTTTGTTGGAAATGGTATTTACAATAACTACTTTGAGGAAATAAAGATTCTAAAGGACATCTCCATTTTCTATTTTTTCCTTTATTTGATATTCGAGAACATCTAAATGGGGATGTACCCCAGAAAGAAAATATAAAACACAAAAATATTCGAAAAGACCTTATAGGAAATACCAGTCACCTTATAAAAAATATCAATATAATTTCAAAAGATATCCTAAATCGAGATTTCAAGGACAATCAAAGACCTTTAAACCTAGAACATATTATAAAAAAGGACCACGAGAAATTAATTATAGTAAATATCCAACAAATTGCCAATGTTATAATTGTGGAAAAATAGGACATATTGCAACAAACTGTAAAAAACCCAAAAAACAAAAAGTTATGAATTTAATAGAATTAGCTAATGATTATAATTTGGAACCCATTGAATTAAATGAATATGTAAATAAACAATTTGATTACTCTGATATCGAACTCTATAAATTAGAAAAATTAGAAGTAGAATCTGACTCTAGTGAATCTAGTGAATCTACTAACGAATATACCCTTATCTCAGAAGAAGACGAAATTAATATGATAAAAGGAGACACCAGTAATGGTCTAAATGTTTTTTGTAACGACCGGGAAAAAGAAAAGGAAAGGGAAAGAAAAGGAAATGAAATCTGGAAATTTTCGGAATCCAGAATTTCTGCCAAGTCTTCTCGCAACAGCGAGAAACGGTCTCGCTACAGCGAGAGAGCTAGTTCGCCATAGTGAAGGCGATTCTAGCTATAGCGAGTGCTGGCAGCAGCCCATACTAAAACCAGGGAGTTGCCCGCTGTAGCGGCGCCATAGCGAGAGTGAAGTCTGGAACTGACGCGATTTCGCGATAGCGAGTGGTAAATCTCGCCATAGCGAAGGGAACTGGCACGAGCTCACCGTAGCGAAGGTTACGCCTCGCCATAGCGAAGCCAGATTACACGGGCTCGCTATAGCGAAGGTTAGTTTTCGCCGTAGCGAGAGTCGGTCCGGAAGAGAGTAAATAGCGAGAATCAGACTTCATTAAACGCCCAAACTCATTTCTTCTCTCATATCTGCCCTAAGCTTCGACCCAAAGAGAGAAAAGGCACCACTTTACATCATATTTACAACAAAATATCACAATAAAACTAACATTTTCCTATACATGCTCCTAGGCTCCTTGGTGTGTGCTCGGTTCTCCTTGAGCTCCACCTAGCATATTAGTTGGGAGGGGAAAGGGGTGAGATTCGGAGAATCTCAGTAGCTTATACACTCAATCCAGCAAGCAATCAAGGCATATAACAAGTCAAAGCATGTGAATAAGCACTCAGCCATTCTCAATCAACCAACACACCATGTACATGCTATGAAATCACAACAATGCCAAAAATAAGCTCCAGGGACTTTTGGTCTAGCCTCACCCGAGTTTAAGGGACTTTTGGATGGCCTCACCCGAGTTTAAGGACTTTTGACTTGGCCCCACTCGTTGGAGACTTTTGGCCTTGTCTCACCTATCTCAAGGGGCTTTCGGCTTCACCTCACCCATCTCATGGGACTTTCGGCACTACCTCACCCGAGCAATCTCACATTTCAACATACAAGCATATTGGCATTCAATGCATCAAAGCAATAACATATGGCATATTCCATACAACAAGCATATACCTCATACAATGACTATCATATCCAAGAATGCAACAAGAAAGAGTGAAAAAGAGAGCTACCTTTGGAGCCAAAGCCAACACAGGCTTTTCCTTTCAGTGTCTCCTTTCCCTCCTTAGGTTCACAATCGTACCTTGATGGAGGTGTTTCGCTTGAGCCTAGACACACAAAAGCATGCAATTACTCTCTTACCCTATAATCCTTCAGATCAAATTCTCCTATATACCATAACCTAGAGTTCTCTCTCTCTAGAATGCCATTAACCCCTTTCTCTCTCTCAAGCTCCCATGGTAGTGGAAAACCACATTTTCAAAGAAAACACAATGATTCAAAAGCGTTTTCCACTTTCCCTTTTCTGACCCATACCTAGAAATCGTCCATTTTTGCAAACAAAACCGTAGGAAAAGAGGGCAAAGGGAGGGGCTCAGAAATCTGAAGAGAAATGGGAGAAGTGACCTTACCTTTCCCTTAATCTTCCTCCTTCTCTTGATCTCTCACACTCTCCTCGCCTCTTTTCTCTCTTTGGGTCGAAGCTTAGGGCAGATATGAGAGAAGAAATGAGTTTGGGCATTTAATGAAGTCTGATTCTCGCTATTTACTCTCTTCCGGACCGACTCTCGCTACGGCGAAAACTAACCTTCGCTATAGCGAGCTCGTGTAATCTGGCTTCGCTATGGCGAGGCGTAACCTTCGCTACGGCGAGCTCGTGCCAGTTCCCTTCGCTATGGCGAGATTTACCACTCGCTATGGCGAAATCGCGTCAGTTCCAGACTTCACTCTCGCTATGGCGCCGCTACAGCGGGCAACTCCCTGGTTTTAGTATGGGCTGCTGCCAGCACTCGCTATAGCTAGAATCGCCTTCGCTATGGCGAACTAGCTCTCTCGCTGTAGCGTGGCATTGTTGTGATTCCATAGCATGTACATGGTGTGTTGGTTGATTGAGAATGGCTGAGTGCTTATTCACATGCTTTGACTTGTTATATGCCTTGATTGCTTGCTGGATTGAGTGTATGAGCTACTGAGATTCTCCGAATCTCACCCCTTTCCCCTCCCAACTAATATGTTAGGTGGAGCTCAAGGAGAACCGAGCACACACCAAGGAGCCTAGGAGCATGTATAGGAAAATGTTAGTTTTATTGTGATATTTTGTTGTAAATATGATGTAAAGTGGTGCCAAATGAAGAAGTGCCCACTATTTTTGAGATGTAAAGTTTGTAACACATGTAGAAGTATGAAAGGATATTGTATGACCTATGTTTATAGCCAAAGTAATGGAAATGTGGGTTTTTACCCCTTTGATGCATGAATGATATTGTGTAAATTTGGCCATAGCATAGTGAGATTTGAATGTATGATGATTTGGAGCATATGGACATGTTAGATATACTAGTTTTATGTTTTTGAACTTGTCCATGTGGAGTGAGAATGTGAGAGAGGCTATTTGGACCCGTTTTGGACCTATGGGGTGCCAAAACCGGTATTTTTGTGAGCTCCGTCAAAGTATGACCGGATGAGCTCCGTTTGCCATGAAATTTGGCATGCCTCTAGAGTTTGTAGAAAGCTTCTTGCAAAGCTGAAGAGGGAAATATTCGGAGGACGAGAGAATATTTGGTGAATTGTTGAATTTGGGAAAAATTGTTGATTTGGTCATGTTATTGTTTCATAGGGCAGAAATGAAATCTGTGGCACTTTTAGACCAAATGGATTCCAAATGTGGTCAAATTTTATACACATAAACTAGAAAACGAAAGTGACTTGTAGGAACTGGAATCACCCAAATTAGAGGTCTGTAGAGAGAGATTGAACCGACTGAAGTTCTGTATCAGCATCAGTGAGCTTATCTGACCCCCATCACTGTTCCATCAATTTTCGGGGTGCAGGAGCTACTGAACTGATCTGGACTTATTTTTTTCCTCTAGTAGACATCCGTATCTTTCCGAATTGGTATAATGTTCCCAGATTGGATTTTTGTGGATTCAGTTATGAATTTCCGAAAATCATGACAGCAAGCTGCACCAGAAACAGTGACAGCTGGACCTTCCTCCCATTTTCGATGTCAAACTTGGTCCAAACGATGTGTTTGTGATTGGGAATGATTTTTAGTGTCAAGTTGACACTTAGAGTTTTCCAGAAAGCTAAAGTTTTCTGCATTCCCATTTTTTTACAATTAATTATGATTTTCCAAAGTTAGAGCCAAAATATGACTTTTGGGCCCAAGTGAGAAAATGTAAATTTTATAGTTTTCGGCTCTATACCCGTGGCCTATGGTTTGTTTTATGCTATGTATGAGTCATCTATATGGAGTTGGAGTTGAGGATGCTTGAGATGGGTTCACAGGACCCACGGGGTAAAAGATGAGTATATGAAACCCAGGTTCATAGCATGTAAATGCCACGGGAGAGTAGTGACTCTTTGGAAATCATATGGAACCGAGCCTATAGAGAGGCTAGGTAGTGGTAGTAGTTTAAGGTGTCACATTTTTGGTATCAGAGCAATGGTTCAGGCACTTTTGCTCAAGTTTAGGCTCTTGAATGTTATGATTTGTTGATTTTTGGTGTGAATGGTCATGGAAGTTGTAGCATCCTTGCATAAGTGTTATGATATTATTGTGAACTGAGGATTGCTATTTCTTTCAGACATGGTTGAGACTAGACGGGGCAGGGGTAGAGGCAGAGGCAGAGGCAGAGGCAGACTGCCCAGAGCTCAGAGAGATAAGCCAGAGGTTCCTACTGAGACTAGGGTTCCTCTGCAGGCCATCATGGATAGATTAGACCGGTATGAGGCCATGATGGGCCAGCACCAAGAGATGCTGGAGCAACAGAGATACATTGCCCAGCAGCAGCATGATATAATCATGCATCTGCAAAATACCCTGGCTAGGCAAGAAGAAGCCAGAAGGGATGCCCCTGGACCGCAACCGTCTACCTCCAGCATTCCACCTATACCTCCCCAGGAGCCTGCTGCTCCACAGACCCAGACGCCTATCCAGAAAGTATTGAAGCAGTTTAGGCAGAACAATCCACCCTCATTTGACGGGGAATTGGATACGGATAAGGCGGAGGCTTGGGTCATGCAACTTAAGAAAATCTTCTCAGTGATGGATTGTACCACTGAGCAGAAAGCCCAGTTAGCCACCTTCATGCTAGAAAAGGAGGCTGATAGATGGTGGGAGAGTGCGAAACCACTGATGGAGACCAAGAATATACAGATCACTTGGGAGACATTCTTGGTTGAATTTTATGAGAAGTATGTCCCAAGTTCAGTGAGGAAGAAGAAAGAGATGGAGTTCATGAGTTTGAGACAGACTGATGAGATGACTGTGGACCAGTATGTGGCCAAGTTTATAGAGCTGTCTCGGTATTCCTCTTACCTCCAGAGGTATGATGATGAACCCTGGAGATGTGAGCAGTTTGAGACTGGTTTGAGGCCCCTGATTAGCGATAGAGTCACTCCACAGAGGATCAGAAAGTTTAATACTCTGGTGGAGGTCAGTAGGGTGATTGAGACGAACTTGCAAATTATCATGCCTACTGTGACGACGGCTAGTCAGAAGAGGGTTCTGGATTTGAAAAGGCCGAAACCAGAAGAGGGCTCTAGTTTGACCCCTAGTACCAAGAAAAGAGGCAAGGGGCCATGGAGTAGAAGGCCGCAGCGAGGTGTGCCACCTCCTCGGGGTCAGTCATCCTTCCAGCAGTCTCCGGTGACATGTTATAAGTGTGGGAAGCCGGGGCACATTGCTAGACACTGTCCTCAGATGGAGACAGCGCCTCCTCCTAGACCACAGACCCAGGGCCGAGTGTTCGCCCTTACTCAGCAGGAAGCCAGCGCATCTCCCAGTTTGTTCCGAGGTACGCTTTTAGTGAATGGCTTTCCTGTAGTTGCTATGTTTGACTCGGGTGCTAGTCACTCGTTTATATCTTATGATTGTGTGAGGAAATTGGGTCTGGTTGTTAGTGTCTTGCCCTTTGACTTATCTGTCATTACACCCACTGGAGGCCACGTGGTCACTTCCCATACTTGCTTAAATGTCACTGTCCAATTTAACCACTGTCATACCACTATTGATTTGGTTTGTATGCCTTTTCATGAAATTGACTTGATTATTGGTATGACCTGGTTAGCTGCAAATAATGCCATACTTGATTGTGAACACCGAACCGTTTCCTTACCTGTTTGTGGGACCATACCTAGGGTAGGAGCAGAGTTATCCTTTATGACTACTGCCCAGGCTGAGAGATATTTAGAGTGTGGATGTCAAGGGTTTCTAGTCTTTTTCTCTATTCGGGCTGAGGTAGAAGAAGGGATAGAGGAGATCCCAGTTGTTAGGGAATTCCCGGAGATTTTCCCTAGAGAGTTTGATTTTAGTGGCCTACCTCCTGAGAGAGAATTAGAGTTCCCTATAGACATAGTGCCTGGTGCTGGACCGGTGTCCAAAGCTCCTTATAGGATGGCTCCCGCCGAGCTTGCTGAGTTGAAAGCGCAGGTAGAGGAACTGTTAGAGAAAAGGTTCATCTGCCCTAGTGTTTCACCTTGGGGTGCTCCGGTGTTGTTTGTGAAAAAGAAAGATAGTAGCTTGCGGTTGTGTATAGATTACCGAGAGTTGAATAAAGTTACCATCAAGAATAAATATCCTCTCCCTAGAATTGATGATCTGTTAGATCAGTTGGCTGGGGCATCTGTGTTTTCTAAGATAGATCTTAGATCTGGTTACCACCAGTTGAGAGTGAGAACTGAAGACGTCTCTAAGACGGCTTTCAGGACGAGATATGGGCACTATGAGTTCCTTGTGATGCCATTCGGGTTGACGAATGCGCCTGCAGTATTCATGGATTATATGAACAGGGTATTCAGACCGTATCTAGATCAGTTTGTGGTGGTCTTTATTGATGATATTTTAGTGTACTCCTGATCTTTTGAGGAGCACGAGAGGCATTTGAGACTAGTCCTAGACACCTTGAGAGAGAAAAGGTTGTATGCCAAACTGAGTAAATGTGAGTTTTGGCTGACCGAGGTGCGATTCTTAGGTCATGTGATCTCACGGGATGGGGTTGCGGTGGATCCCCATAAAGTTGAGGCAGTGTTACAGTGGGATAGACCTAGAACGATCACCAAAGTCAGGAGTTTCCTAGGTTTGGCAGGGTATTACAGACGATTTATTCAGGACTTTTCTCGAATGGCCTTACCACTGACGAGGCTAACCAGGAAAGATACACCGTTTGTGTGGGATGAGAGATGTGAGAAGAGTTTCCAGGAGTTGAAACTCTGTTTGACCACTGCCCCTGTGCTGATTATCCCTGACCCTAGTGAACCATTTGTGGTTTATTGTGATGCTTCGGGCAAAGGGTTAGGATGTGTGTTGATGCAGCAGGGTAGAGTAGTGGCATATGCCTCGAGGCAGTTGAGACCTCATGAGGAGAATTACCCCACACATGACCTGGAGTTAGCTGCTGTAGTGTTTGCTCTCAAAATTTGGAGACACTATCTGTATGGTGCGACCATAGAGATCTATAGTGACCACAAGAGTCTAAAATACCTGTTTGATCAGAGAGAACTCAATATGAGACAGAGGAGATGGATGGAATTCTTGAAAGATTATGATTATGTGTTGAAATACCATCCGGGCAAGGCCAATGTGGTGGCAGACGCCCTGAGTAGAAAATCTATCCATGTAGCCCATATGATGATTAGGGAGCAGGAGCTCCTAGAGAAGTTCAGAGAGTTGAACCTCTCTTGTCAGGTGGTATCGGGTAGATTGTATCTGAGTGAAACCCGAATTGAGAATATCTTGAGAACCCAGATCTTAGATGCCCAAAGAGAGGATGAGTTCCTGAAACGGATCAGGAATGAGATCACCCAAGGTAAGACCTCAGATTTCAAGTTGTCTGAGGATGGCATGATAGTATATCGGGATAAAATCTGTGTGCCTAGTCAGAATGAGTTGAGAGAAAGCATTCTAGAAGAGGCGCATAAGAGTAAGTATACTATCCACCCAGGTGCCAGCAAGATGTATCAGGATGTGAAAAAGATTTTCTGGTGGCCAGGGATGAAAAGTGATGTGACAGAGTATGTGGCTAGATGCCTAGTGTGTCAGAGGATAAAGATTGAGCACCAGAAACCAGCTGGGTTGTTGCAACCACTAGATATCCCTGAGTGGAAGTGGGATAGTATAGCCATGGACTTTGTCATGGGGTTACCCAGGACATCCTCTAGACACGATGCTATTTGGGTAGTTGTGGATAGACTGACGAAGTCTGCACACTTTTTAGCTATTAAGGCTACTTATACACTGGATAGATTGGCCCAGTTGTATATCAGAGAGGTAGTGCGACTTCATGGAGTGCCCAATAGCATAGTTTCGGATAAAGACCCCAGGTTCACATCGAACTTTTGGCGGTCATTACAGCATGCCTTAGGGACGAGATTGCGGTTTAGTACTGCATATCACCCCCAGACAGATGATCAGACTGAAAGGACCATCCAGACATTAGAAGATATGTTGAGGGCATGTGTGCTAGAAATGAAGGGGAACTGGGATGTGTATTTACCGTTAGCAGAGCTTGCTTATAACAATAGTTACCATTCCAGTATCCAGATGGCCCCTTATGAGGCTTTGTATGGGAGAAAGTGCAGATCCCCTGTGTGTTGGGTTGAGTTAGGTGAGAGGAGTATGATAGGACCTGAGATTGTGGACCAGACCACCCGACAGATAGAATTGATTAGAAAGAGGCTACTCACGGCCCAGAGTAGGCAGAAAAGCTATGCTGATAAGCGTAGGAGGCCGTTAGAGTTTGAGATTGGAGACCATGTGTTCATACGAATATCTCCAATGACGGGAGTAGGTCGGTCAATGAGGGTAAGGAAGCTCAGTCCTAGGTATATTGGTCCGTTTGAAATCCTTGAGAAAATTGGACCCGTGGCTTACCGAATAGCCTTACCTCCTAACCTAGCCCAAATACACAGTGTTTTTCATGTCTCCCAGTTGAAAAAGTATTTACCAGATTTCTCACATGTCATAGAATATGAGCATGTGCAATTGCAGGAAGATCTTTCCTATGTAGTGAAACCGGAGAGAATTGTGGATGCTCAGCTGAAACAGCTGAGAAGCAAGAGCATTCCTCTGGTGAAAGTGATTTGGAGAGGTCTGACATCTGACGAAGCCACCTGGGAATTGGCGGAGGAGATGAGGCAGAAATATCCAGAATTATTCCCTTGAGGTAAGTTTTTAAATTTCGAGGATGAAATTTCTTTTAAGAAGGGTAGAAATGTAACGACTGGGAAAAAGAAAAGGAAAGGGAAAGAAAAGGAAATGAAATCTGGAAATTTTCGGAATCCAGAATTTCTGCCAAGTCTTCTCGCAACAGCGAAAAACGGTCTCGCTACAGCGAGAGAGCTAGTTCGCCATAGCGAAGGCGATTCTAGCTATAGCGAGTGCTGGCAGCAGCCCATACTAAAACCAGGGAGTTGCCCGCTGTAGCGGCGCCATAGCGAGAGTGAAGTCTGGAACTGACGCGATTTCGCCATAGCGAGTGGTAAATCTCGCCATAGCGAAGGGAACTGGCACGAGCTCGCCGTAGCGAAGGTTACGCCTCGCCATAGCGAAGCCAGATTACACGAGCTCGCTATAGCGAAGGTTAGTTTTTGCCGTAGCGAGAGTCGGTCCGGAAGAGAGTAAATAGCGAGAATCAGACTTCATTAAACGCCTAAACTCATTTCTTCTCTCATATCTGCCCTAAGCTTCGACCCAAAGAGAGAAAAGAGGCGAGGAGAGTGTGAGAGATTAAGAGAAGGAGGAAGATTAAGGGAAAGGTAAGGTCACTTCTCCCATTTCTCTTCAGATTTCTGATCCCCTCCCTTTGCCCTCTTTTCCTACGGTTTTGTTTGCAAAAATGGACGATTTCTGGGTATGGGTCAGAAGAGGGAAAGTGGAAAACGCTTTTGAATCATTGTGTTTTCTTTGAAAATGTGGTTTTCCACTACCATGGGAGCTTGAAAGAGAGAAAGGGGTTAATGGCATTCTAGAGAGAGAGAACTCTAGGTTATGGTATATAGGAGAATTTGATCTGAAGGATTATAGGGTAAGAGAGTAATTGCATGCTTTTGTGTGTCTAGGCTCAAGAGAAACACCTCCATCAAGGTGCGATTGTGAACCTAAGGAGGGAAAGGAGACACTGAAAGGAAAAGCCTGTGTTGGCTTTGGCTCCAAAGGTAGCTTTCTTTTTCACTCTTTCTTGTTGCATTCTTGGATATGATAGTTATTGTATGAGGTATATGCTTATTGTATGGAATATGCCATATGTTATTGCTTTGATGCATTGAATGTCAATATGCTTGTATGTTGAAATGTGAGATTGCTCAGGTGAGGTAGTGCCGAAAGTCCCATGAGATGGGTGAGGTGAAGCCGAAAGCCCCTTGAGATAGGTGAGACAAGGCCAAAAGTCTCCAACGAGTGAAGCCAAGTCAAAAGTCCTTAAACTCGGGTGAGGCTAGACCAAAAGTCCCTGGAGCTCATTTTTGGCATTGTTGTGATTCCATAGCATGTACATGGTGTGTTGGTTGATTGAGAATGGCTGAGTGCTTATTCACATGCTTTGACTTGTTATATGCCTTGATTGCTTGCTGGATTGAGTGTATGAGCTACTGAGATTCTCCGAATCTCACCCCTTTCCCCTCCCAACTAATATGTTAGGTGGAGCTCAAGGAGAACCGAGCACACACCAAGGAGCCTAGGAGCATGTATAGGAAAATGTTAGTTTTATTGTGATATTTTGTTGTAAATATGATGTAAAGTGGTGCCAAATGAAGAAGTGCCCACTATTTTTGAGATGTAAAGTTTGTAACACATGTAGAAGTATGAAAGGATATTGTATGACCTATGTTTATAGCCAAAGTAATGGAAATGTGGGTTTTTACCCCTTTGATGCATGAATGATATTGTGTAAATTTGGCCATAGCATAGTGAGATTTGAATGTATGATGATTTGGAGCATATGGACATGTTAGATATACTAGTTTTATGTTTTTGAACTTGTCCATGTGGAGTGAGAATGTGAGAGAGGCTATTTGGACCCGTTTTGGACCTATGGGGTGCCAAAACCGGTATTTTTGTGAGCTCCGTCAAAGTATGACTGGATGAGCTCCGTTTGCCATGAAATTTGGCATGCCTCTAGAGTTTGTAGAAAGCTTCTTGCAAAGCTGAAGAGGGAAATATTCGGAGGACGAGAGAATATTTGGTGAATTGTTGAATTTGGGAAAAATTGTTGATTAGGTCATGTTACTGTTTCATAGGGCAGAAATGAAATCTGTGGCACTTTTAGACCAAATGGATTCCAAATGTGGTCAAATTTTATACACATAAACTAGAAAACGAAAGTGACTTGTAGGAACTGGAATCACCCAAATCAGAGGTCTGTAGAGAGAGATTGAACCGACTGAAGTTCTGTATCAGCATCAGTGAGCTTATCTGACCCCCATCACTGTTCCATCAATTTTCGGGGTGCAGGAGCTACTGAACTGATCTGGACTTATTTTTTTCCTCTAGTAGACATCCGTATCTTTCCGAATTGGTATAATGTTCCCAGATTGGATTTTTGTGGATTTAGTTATGAATTTCCGAAAATCATGACAGCAAAGCTGCACCAGAAACAGTGACAGCTGGACCTTCCTCCCATTTTCGATGTCAAACTTGGTCCAAACGATGTGTTTGTGATTGGGAATGATTTTTAGTGTCAAGTTGACACTTAGAGTTTTCCAGAAAGCTAAAGTTTTCTGCATTCCCATTTTTGTACAATTAATTATGATTTTCCAAAGTTAGAGCCAAAATATGACTTTTGGGCCCAAGTGAGAAAATGTAAATTTTATAGTTTTCGGCTCTATACCCGTGGCCTATGGTTTGTTTTATGCTATGTATGAGTCATCTATATGGAGTTGGAGTTGAGGATGCTTGAGATGGGTTCACAGGACCCACGGGGTAAAAGATGAGTATATGAAACCCCGGTTCATAGCATGTAAATGCCACGGGAGAGTAGTGACTCTTTGGAAATCATATGGAACCGAGCCTATGGAGAGGCTAGGTAGTGGTAGTAGTTTAAGGTGTCACATTTTTCATGTTGTTCTTTGGTTTCTGAGAATATTAAAATATCATCAATATAAATTATTGCAAAATTATTAATTGGGGATAAAAGTTTTTGTACATATTCTTGAAAGATACTTGGACTGTTATGGAATCCCATAGGTAATACATTCCATTCGTATAATCCTTCAGAGGTTAAGAAGGCAGTATATTTTTTACTTGGTTCTTCTAATTTGATTTGAAAAAATCCTGATTTACAATCAAATTTACTAAAGATTTGTTTTCCTTTTATTAGATTAAATAATAATTCTATTTTTGGAATTGGATATCTATTTCTAATGGCTAAGTCATTTAATTTTTTATAATTTATGACCATTCGGGATTTATTTCTTTTTATTTCAGCATGACTCATAACAATCATTGCTGGTGAACAATAATTTGATTTACTTTCTCTTATTAAATTATATTGTTTCATTTCATTTATGTGCATAATAAATTCTTTTTTATCCTAGGGTGTCCATGGATATGGTTTACTACATATTTCTTTACTATAGTCGAGTAATTCTATTTTAGCATAAGGTGTTGATTTTTCCCAATGGATTAAAGGGTTTTCATTGTAATTTTCAAGTAATCTTTGTTCAATTGTTTTTTGTCCTATTATTTGGTTTAAAGATCTTTTTGCTTCAATTTCTATTGGTTTATTATTAGGAATAAATTGGATTTCATTATCGTTTTTCTTTCTTCTAAATATTGTATCAGTTCGATTAAATGGATTTTTAATTCTTATTGCCTAAGCTTGATGTTTACAAGGTGTTGTTAATATTAATGTTTTCTCAGTAAAGATTAAAGGCATATATTGTCCTAGAAAGTCCATTCCTAAGATTATATCTGGAGTTGTTTCATTATATTGGTATAGAATTGGGATTTTTAATTCATATTCCCCTATTTGTATTGGTATTTCTTTGGCAGATAACGGAGATATTTAAGGTGTAAGTGGTGGTGATGGAGTTGGAGATATACTCATTATTTGTCTTTCTACTTGAATGATTCGTGTTTCGAGGTCATTAACATGGGAACTATAACTTCCCACTGTCTCTATCCTTTTGAATTCTATATGGTTTTACATGTTCGAGAAAATCTTTTCCTAAGATAATCTTATGAGTTTGATTTTTAATTTCATTTTCAACATATAGTTTTAGTTTAATTGTATCTCTTTGATTAAATCTTAACATGGTTTGAGCACTTGTTTCATTTTCTAAAATTACTAAGTTATTATCTGTATATTCAACATAACAAAAAGACAAAAGGACAAAGGACGATGACATAACAAAAAGACAAAAGGACAAAAAGAAGAAGAGACCCAATGTGACACAAAGCAGCCAATGAAGAAACTCGAAGCAAATTTAATTATTGTACTATCGGCAGAGGAATGCCTCTCGCCTATATAAAGCCCTGTAAGTTTCAATTAAGAACACGGAGAAAAACAGAGACACACACCTCGAACACACTCTGAATTCCTCTCTGAGAATTCCGAGCACCCACTCTCTCTTGTACTCACCCGATCTCATCAATAAAGAAGTATTTTGAAGTTTAAGGTATGACTAGCTAAACTTTCTATTCGGAGATTAAGTATAGTATTCAATCTTATCTATCCATAAATGAATTGATCCGTCACTGTGTCAATACTGGAATGAGGATTAGAGATCCTTTGAACAGTAACTTAGAAATGGGAATAGTACGCCTCTGGTAGAAAACGAAGGAAGGCTGTGCTGGACTAAGCTGAAGGGGGAAGGTCTTGGTCTTAATGGGCGTAGTGGCCGGCCGAGTGCTGAGTAGCCATTAGCTCATCGCTTGAGAATGACCATAGAAATGACCTCTGCATGAAAAATGGCAGAGTTCCTTCCATGACCCGGTTTAGTTTCGGTCACCCCTATTCCTAAGGCTAAATTACTCCTTGAATGGGTAGCTGATCTCGCTCATTCCAGGCTGTTCCGCAAAAATGGTATCAAAGCATGGATGGATAGATAAGAAGGTGAATATGAAACTTAATTTTCGAAAATTTTAGTTCAAGTCATACTATTCTGTGTTACTGCTTACTGCTTACTGCTCTTATCTGCTTTCTATACTTTTCTGTTTACTAATTTACGTTCGGTACTATTTTCTTTTCTGCTTTTAATCTTATTCGTTTCTGTATTCTGCTCTTGCTTTCTTAACATTTAAGTAAGTTAATATTCCCTTTAAATCCCTTTAATCATGTCTTTATTTCCGAAAATGGAACTTCGAATTTATGAAGTAGCTCAAGAAAATCTACCAAAAAGTAGTTTTATACCAGTACCACATAGCACCCTAGTAGCCTCACCTTTCATGTTAGGAGGTGAAGGTGATACAATATGGAATTTAAGTAATTGGACAAACATGTATTTACTTAAACAACTAGGATATGTAGTTGACCCCGATATATCATTTATCCACACTTTAAGAAATCTACCTGAAGAAATCAGAAAAATCTTAGAAAAAGAACCAGAACACAAAAGAATATATAGATTAATTGAATTAGCAAAACCCTTAGAACAAAAAATCTATGAATCAAAAGAAGAAATCAAAAAAATAGGATCAGAAATTCAAGATCTTAAAATAGAAGTATCTGATATAGGAAATGAAGTACATCTAATAAATCAAAAAATTGATCGAATAAGTCAGGTATTAGGAATAAGAAATACTGTCGACCCAATTATTGACCAACCAGAAATTAATATGATGAGATTATATAAGGAAGATAATATTAGAGAAGTTACTGAGACACAAATAAAAGCCAAAAACATGACTGAACAAATTCAAGAGACTCGAATAATAGTTGAAGAATTAAAACATGGCCAAGAAATTATGAATAATAATTTATGGACTATATTTGAAGCTATAAATGAATTTGAAAAACCAAAATACTATATTAAAGAGGAAGTACCTATAATTGATTATATTTCACCAGAAGAATGTAAAAGATTAAATAAAGAAAGATTCGAATTAATGCATCGAATGGATAGATTAGACCAAGACATACTTGAATTCTTACCCTACCTACCAAAGATCGAAATTAAACAAATAAATATGATGAAAATATTAAATGAATTAGAACAAGATGAAATAGAAAGAAGAATGAGTCAAGAAGAAATTAATTTAGAATCTATAAAAGAAGAATTAAGTTATCTAAATCTTCAAGATAATTATGAAGTAAATATGCAAACTATAAAAATCGAGGAGGCAAGACCTCAAACTTTTAACCCACCTAATATATCTGACTCCTCATACCATAACCGAGACGAACAAACTAGTATAAATAGGGAAATCGAAATACAACAACAAGAATTAAAACACAAAGAACCAAGGAAAGACGATAGCCAATCATTTATGTTTGAAACAATTTATACACCGTCAGGAAATAATAGTTTTATACCACCTCCATTAGAACAATATGAAACTAGACCAATCCCAAACTCAGGAATCTGGCTAAATTTAGATTGTAATCTAGACCGCGAAAAGAGATTAGAAGAATGGCATAAATCACAATTAATAGCCTTAGCACACAGGAATACAGACACAAATCCAACCCCTATAATCATTGAATCAAGCTTTATAGGAATAGTCCACGAATGGTGGAAAAGTTTAACACATGAATTTAGACAACAAGTAAGACAAGTTGAAACTTATAATACTAGAAGAGAATTTTATGCCACTATATTAAGACAATATGAGCAAGTTTTAAGAAATGAATTTTTAGGAAGAAGTACAGCAATTAATGAACAAACAAAAATAGATAGAGCTATCACAAAATTACATCAAATAGAAATATGTTCTTTAGAACCTCAAATCCTAAATCAGTATATTTGTGAATATCAAAAATATTATTATGAAGCAAGATTCCAAAATTATGAACAAAAAAGATTTTATTTGGATTTATTTTATCACAAATTACCAAAATTAATATCAGAAACACTTATAACCGAATATAGACGAGCCTTTAATGATAAAATAGACTTATTACCATATGTCGATACTATGGGAAGAAGAGAAGACTATCTTAGAGAATATTTATCCAATAAATGCAAAGAAGCTTGGAGAAATAGTAAATATTATAAAACAAATAAATTAATCTTACAATGTAATAAATTTGAAACACCACATAAATGGGGATGTACCCCAGAAAGAAAATATAAAACACAAAAATATCCGAAAAGACCTTATAGGAAATACCAGTCACCTTATAAAAAATATCAATATAATTTCAAAAGATATCCTAAATCGAGATTTCAAGGACAATCAAAGACCTTTAAACCTAGAACATATTATAAAAAAGGACCACGAGAAATTAATTATAGTAAATATCCAACAAATTGCCAATGTTATAATTGTGGAAAAATAGGACATATTGCAACAAACTGTAAAAAACCCAGAAAACAAAAAGTTATGAATTTAATAGAATTAGCTAATGATTATAATTTGGAACCCATTGAATTAAATGAATATGTAAATAAAGAATTTGATTACTCTGATATCGAACTCTATAAATTAGAAAAATTAGAAGTAGAATCTGACTCTAGTGAATCTACTAACGAATATACCCTTATCTCAGAAGAAGACGAATCTAGTGAATCTACTAACGAATATACCCTTATCTCAGAAGAAGACGAAATTAATATGATAAAAGGAGACACCAGTAATACCACTATTAATACTAATAATAATTGGGAAGAAGACACCAGCTTCAAAATTGAAGAAGAAGTAAATTTTTCAGAAATATCTCAAATTAGCTGTGATTTATCAGAAACATATCCAATGACCCAAGATGAAGAAAATTATTTTAATTTCGAAGAATTTGAAAAATTCCAAAATCTCAATCTTGAATATAATCTTGAATATAACCAACCTTTAGGCAATAATATCAAATCCCAAGAAAATGAAAACCAAGAAGAAGCAAAATCTACTAATCAACCATTAATTAATACTTTCACACCAAAAGCTGTCACCAATGCTACTAACAATTTTCATAATTATAACAATTTGGACATATGGGCCAAAGAAGACTTAGACTTCGAATTAGCAGAAATAGAAGAAATAGAAATTCTCAGCCCCAAAGACAAGATCAGTTCAAATAACATTTTAAAGCAAGCTGATTTATCTTATTATGATTATCTTGTTGAATATGTTAAAGGCCAAAATAACTTGATTGCTGATTTTCTTAGCAGAGATGGAGCAATCCTCTCAAACAAGTAAAGCCACCACAAATCACCAAGAAGAGGAGCATCCTAGCCCTCATATTATTGCTCGAATAAATACCCTCGAATTAAATCTGAGTATATTATCATCTCAGGTTACGAATAATATCAATAATATCAATAACTCCCTCAATTATCTCAATCAGACAGTGGGAAGTTATAGTTCCCATGTTAATGACCTCGAAACACGAATCATTCAAGTAGAAAGACAAATAATGAGTATATCTCCAACTCCATCACCACCACTTACACCTCAAAGCCAGTCTACTCATATTTCTCAAACTCCGACTTTTGCAGCCATCCTAGAACAAGAAGTTAAACAGGCCCAAGAACACTAAGCCAAAAAACGAGCCCAACAACTAAATCCAAATAGTCCAAATACCCAAATAGCATCATCCTCAACCTCAAGTCCTCAAAACACTATCCAAAGCCGTCTCCAAAACCAGTTTGAATATTTTCAGCTAATAATTAACAAACTTAACCATCTACAAATATCTGCACGAACCATTAAATATATTTCCCATTATTCCATCAATAAAGTCGTGGTCTATGCTGGCACAAACCCTCAACTAGTTCATACTCTATTTAGCTATGGATTAATTCATTGTATTTATCCATCAAAAGAACTTTCTGAATTAAGCCAACTGCCAACAGCCATCCAAGCAGCAGCCAAACACTATAAAAATATTATAACTCAATACACCATGTATATGCGCTGTTATTCAACAGTTGCAGAAATAACACCCGACAAATTTTATCCTCCCATTAATCTTATCAAATTCGGAACAACCCGCAAACCTTTTGAATTCGAACAATCCGAAAAATCGTCTATTGATATTTCTGAATTTAGACTCCTTATCTCCAAAATAAGAGCCCAAGAATATGAAATTATCTTTTCAGAAATGAACCGAACCCTCACTAGTGATGAGGTCCAATGGACTTACTTCACTGGCCCAACCTCATGTATCTATTCAGTAGGAAGACAAATCAAGAGTCCACATTTATTTTCTCAATTTTATGATAAAATCAAAACTAATAAATTAGACAATCCAGAGGACACGAAAAAGAGAATTTGCCAACAATTATCTGATTATCCAGTCCATATCTGTATCTACTGTAAAGATCAAGAAAGACCATCAGAAGAAAATAATCCACCGACCTCCATCAACATCCTCGAAGGCTGAAGAATTGATTTGACATGGAAATGACAACCAGATGACACCGAAATAACAAAAAGCACTGAAGTGACAAAAAGAAAAAGCAAAAGTAAAGATTCCCCGGAAAAGTCAAAAAGAAGACAAAAGGACGATGACACAACAAAAAGACGAAAAGGACAAAGGACAATGACATAACAAAAAGACAAAAGGACAAAGGACGATGACATAACAAAAAGACAAAAGGACAAAAAGAAGACACAAAGCAGCCAATGAAGAAACTCGAAGCAAATTTAATTATTGTACTATCGGCAGAGGAATGCCTCTCGCCTATATAAAGCCCTGTAAGTTTCAATTAAGAACACGGAGAAAAACAGAGACACACACCTCGAACACACTCTGAATTCCTCTCTGAGAATTCCGAGCACCCACTCTCTCTTGTACTCACCCGATCTCATCAATAAAGAAGTATTTTGAAGTTTAAGGTATGACTAGCTAAACTTTCTATTCGGAGATTAAGTATAGTATTCAATCTTATCTATCCATAAATGAATTGATCCGTCACTGTGTCAATACTGGAATGAGGATTAGAGATCCTTTGAACAGTAACTTAGAAATGGGAATAGTACGCCTCTGGTAGAAAACGAAGGAAGGCTGTGCTGGACTAAGCTGACGGGGGAAGGTCTTGGTCTTAATGGGCGTAGTGGCCGGCCGAGTGCTGAGTAGCCATTAGCTCATCGCTTGAGAATGACCATAGAAATGACCTCTGCATGAAAAATGGCAGAGTTCCTTCCATGACCCGGTTTAGTTTCGGTCACCCCTATTCCTAAGTCTAAATTACTCCTTGAATGGGTAGCTGATCTCGCTCATTCCAGGCTCTTCCGCAAAAATAGTTCCTTCCATGACCCGGTTTAGTTTCGGTCACCCTTATTCCTAAGTCTAAATTACTCCTTGAATGGGTAGCTGATCTCGCTCATTCCAGGCAGTTCCGCAAAAATGGTATCAGAGCATGGATGGATAGATAAGAAGGTGAATATGAAACTTAATCTTCGAAAATTTTAGTTCAAGTCATACTATTCTGTGTTACTGCTTACTGCTTACTGCTCTTATCTGCTTTCTATACTTTTCTGTTTACTAATTTACGTTCGGTACTATTTTCTTTTCTGCTTTTAATCTTATTCGTTTCTGTGTTCTGCTCTTGCTTTATTCTCCATTTAAATTCATTTAAATTCGTCAAAATGAATTATTTATGATATTCAAGAATCATTATCTTTTATTCCTTGAATAGAACCACCTAAAAAAGAATTCAAACCTAAAAATATAATATATATCCTTAATAAAGTAGAAGAAGAAGAGATGAAAAAATATTATGATCATAAATTCAACTACTCTAGTAATTATGACTCAGAATCAGAAAAAGAAACTTCTAATATTATTGAAAAAGATGAAATAAATATGATGTATGAAGAAGGAGAAAGTAGTACTAATAATAATAATCATCATCCACCAACAAACTTTGAAAATTTCGAAGAATTTGAAGAAATAAGAAATTCAGCAGAAGGAATAGTTGAGAAAAGAATGAAATTTAACCTAAAACAGTATAATCAAATTCGTGATAAAGAATTAGATTTAACACCTCAAAATATAACTCAAAATAGTATTATAAAACAACTTAGTAAATTCATCAAATCTAAGAAAAAGGACAAATCTGCTTGTGTAGTTATAGAAAAGAAATTTCCAATAGAATTAACATTAACTGAAGGAGTCCTTAGAATTCCTATCATAAGTAAAACACTCATTGAAAGTGAAATTCAAAAATTAGATATAAAAGATGAAATAACAGAAATTTATATCCCAGGAATTCAATTATTAATCAAAGCATATTTCAAAGCTGGCATAGATACACCTATTGAACTCTTAATTACCGACAATCGAATTATTGATAATGTGCCAAACAGTATATTAGGAGCTTTAAATGGAAATTTAATTTATCAAAAATTAAAATTAACTGTTAATACAAATTTTGCCATCCCTAGAGCTGAAACTAATATGAATCGAACGTTAGTTATATATCATAAATTAAGAGGAATTAAAATGCCTCCAGGAAGTCGAATTATAAGTATAACCGGAATGGTAGGACTAGTGTTTTCCAACGAACATAAAATTTATAAACGAAACATAGGAAATATCACTATAGATAAGCATTTTATGCCTGTCTTAGAAGAATTACCCCTAGACCCAAATAAAATTACCATACCTCGACAATTACAATTAGAATTAGACCAAACAAGAGAATTAGGAGAAGAAGACATTCCTAGAATTTCCTTTAATAATCAATTAGGAAACCGCAATATTAGAATTAATACAACCCCAGACATCAACATCAATAAAAATCCTCGAAGAAGCATACAAGAACCACCAATATATCTAGAAAGATCTTTACTTCGATCTAGAAGTCATAATAATTTTGAAGCTAATAGATTAGCCGAAATCCCTATGAGATCCAACTTAGTCGAACTTCAACACGACACACCTGAAATAGATTTAACACAAAATTTAGAAAATTTAATTCTTGTTGAAATCTCTAAAGAAGGAAAGTGGATAGAAATAATTGCCTTAATTAACCAAGAAATTAATCAAAGTACTATACATGTTGAATATACAGATAATAACTTAGTAATTTTAGAAAATGAAACAAGTGCTCAAACCATGTTAAGATTTAATCAAAGAGATACAATTAAACTAAAACTATATGTTGAAAATGAAATTAAAAATCAAACTCATAAGATTATCTTAGGAAAAGATTTTCTCGAACATGTAAAACCATATAGAATTCAAAAGGATAGAATTATAATTAATATTGATAACCAAGTAATTATACTTAAGAAAATCAACTTAATCCCATGAAATTTTATTATGTTTTAGTCAGATTTAATTATGTAAAATATCAATCACGAAAGTATCATGCTATGATTGATACAGGAGCCAATATTACCACTGCAAAATATAATATCTTACCCTCCGAATTATGGAAAAAAGACAAACCAATTAGAATGAGTAGTGCTGGAAAGGAAATTCATTTTATAGAATTATCTGCCAAAGAAATACCAATACAAATAGGGGAATATGAATTAAAAATCCCAATTCTATACCAATATAATGAAACAACTCCAGATATAATCTTAGGAATGGACTTTCTAGGACAATATATGCCTTTAATCTTTACTGAGAAAACATTAATATTAACAACACCTTGTAAACATCAAGCTTGGGCAATAAGAATTCAAAATCCATTTAATCGAACTGATACAATGTTTAGAAGAAAGAAAAACGATAATGAAATCCAATTTATTCCTAATAATAAACCAATAGAAATTGAAGCAAAAAGATCTTTAAACCAAATAATAGGACAAAAAACAATTGAACAAAGATTACTTGAAAATTACAATGAAAACCCTTTAATCCATTGGGAAAAATCAACACCTTATGCTAAAATAGAATTACTCGACTATAGTAAAGAAATATGTAGTAAACCATATCCATGGACACCCCAGGATAAAAAAGAATTTATTATGCACATAAATGAAATGAAACAATATAATTTAATAAGAGAAAGTAAATCAAATTATTGTTCACCAGCAATGATTGGTATGAGTCATGCTGAAATAAAAAGAAATAAATCCCGAATGGTCATAAATTATAAAAAATTAAATGACTTAGCCATTAGAAATAGATATCCAATTCCAAAAATAGAATTATTATTTAATCTAATAAAAGGAAAACAAATCTTTAGTAAATTTGATTGTAAATCAGGATTTTTTCAAATCAAATTAGAAGAACCAAGTAAAAAATATACTGCCTTCTTAACCTCTGAAGGATTATACGAATGGAATGTATTACCTATGGGATTCCATAACAGTCCAAGTATCTTTCAAGAATATGTACAAAAACTTTTATCCCCAATTAATAATTTTGCAATAATTTATATTGATGATATTTTAATATTCTCATAAACCAAAGAACAACATGAAAAACATTTAGACCAATTTATGACATTAGTTGAAGAAAAAGGAATTAATATTTCACCAAAAAAAACCGAACTTAGAAAGGAAAGAATAGCTTTCTTAGGACATTATATTTCCTCAAATGGAATAGAATTACAAGAACATATTAGTGAAAAAGTAAAGGATTTCAAGAAAATTACATCAAAGAAAGAATTACAATCATTCTTAGGACTAGTAAACCAAGCTAAAAATTTTATTTCTAATTTATCTAAATATACTGCACAAATCTCTAAAATGGCTGGAGAAAAATCTATATGGCAATGGAATGAACAAACCGAGCAAGTTATCCAAAAAATTAAAAACCTATGTAGTAATTTACCAAAATTAATAATCCCTACTCACGAAAATATAAAATGGATTATTTATACAGATGCCTCTGAAAATTATTTGGGCGCTGCCCTTTATCATCAAAATTAAGACGAAAAAGAAATCATTACTAGATATGCCAGTGGAAAATTTAATGAAAGCCAAACTAAATATCATTCCACTTGGAAAGAATTTTTAGCAATTGTCAAAGCTGTAGAAAAATTCGAACTATTAATTGTTAATACCCAATTTATTATTCGAACTGATAATATGCAAGTAAAATTTTGGTTATCTCGTGGACTTCGAACCACTAAATTAGCAAATAAAATGTTATATAAATGGCAAGCTGATTTATCTTATTATGATTATCTTGTTGAATATGTTAAAGGCCAAAATAACTTGATTGCTGATTTTCTTAGCAGAGATGGAGCAATCCTCTCAAACAAGTAAAGCCACCACAAATCACCAAGAAGAAGAGCATCCTAGCCCTCATATTATTGCTCGAATAAATACCCTCGAATTAAATCTGAGTATATTATCATCTCAGGTTACGAATAATATCAATAATATCAATAACTCCCTCAATTATCTCAATCAGACAGTGGGAAGCCTGGAATGAGCGAGATCAGCTACCCATTCAAGGAGTAATTTAGACATAGGAATAGGGGTGACCGAAACTAAACCGGGTCATGGAAGGAACTCTGCCCTTTTTCATGCAGAGGTCATTTCTATGGTCATTCTCAAGCGATGAGCTAATGGCTACTCAGCACTCGGCCGGCCACTACGCCCATTAAGACCAAGACCTTCCCCCTTCAGCTTAGTCCAGCACAGCCTTTCTTAAAGAACAGTATCTAACAGCTCAATATGATACCAAAGACTTAATATCCGGAAATAAATTTAGATGTTCTCGAATATCAAATAAAGGAAAAAATAGAAAATGGAGATGTCCTTTAGAATCTTTATTTCCTCAAAGTAGTTATTGTAAATACCATTTCCAACAAACAAAAGTGAATAAAATAAAAAGAAAGCTTAAGAAGCTTCAAAATATTAAAAAGCTCAAAAAGAAACATAAAAGAAAAAAATTCGAACTCGAGGAACAACTATCACAGATACTCCAGGAAGGTATAAGTACAATTATTCCATGATTATTACTAATATTTGTTTTTAGCAGATATGAAGAACACTGCTCAACCAGCACCCCACAGACCAGTAATACGAGTAAATATTACGAGTAAATCCTCCTCAAACTATGAGTTCTCATATTATTGCTCGAATAAATACCCTCGAATTAAATCTGAGTATATTATCATCTCAGGTTACGAATAATATCAATAATATCAATAACTCCCTCAATTATGTCAATCAGACAGTGGGAAGTTATAGTTCCCATGTTAATGACCTCGAATCACATCAAAGTCTTATGACCGCTCCAATACTTCACTCTAACATTTAATATAGATCAAGAACGACCATCAGAAGAAAATAATCCACCAACCTCCATCAACATCCTCGAAGGATGAAGAATTGATTTGACATGGAAATTGACACCGAAATAACAAAAGGCACTGAAGTGACAAAAAGAAAAAGCAAAAGGCACTGAAGTGACAAAAAGAAAAAGCAAAAGTAAAGATTCCCCGGAAAAGTCAAAAAGAAGACAAAAGGACGATGACACAATAAAAAGACGAAAAGGACAAAGGACGATGACATAACAAAAAGACAAAAGGACAAAAGGAAGAAGATACCCGATGTGACACAAAGCAGCCAATGAAGAAACAAATTTAATTATTGTACTATCGGCAGAGGAATGCCTCTCGCCTATATAAAGCCCTGTAAGTTTCAATTAAAAACACGGAGAAAAACAGAGACACATACCTCAAACACACTCTGAATTCCTCTCTGAGAATTCCGAGCACCCACTCTCTCTTGTACTCACCCGATCTCATCAATAAAGAAGTATTTTGAAGTTTAAGGTATGACTAGCTAAACTCTCTATTCGGAGATTAAGTATAGTATTCAATCTTATCTATCCATAAATGAATTGATCCGCCACTGTGTCAATACTGGAATGAGGATTAGAGATCCTTTGAACAGTAACTTAGAAATGGGAATAGTACGCCTCCGGTAGAAAACGAAGGAAGGCTGTGCTGGACTAAGCTGAAGGGGGAAGGTCTTGGTCTTAATGGGCGTAGTGGCCGGCCGAGTGCTGAGTAGCCATTAGCTCATCGCTTGAGAATGACCATAGAAATGACCTCTGCATGAAAAAGGGCAGAGTTCCTTCCATGACCCAGTTTAGTTTCGGTCACCCCTATTCCTAAGTCTAAATTACTCCTTGAATGGTTAGCTGATCTCGCTCATTCCAGGCTCCGCAAAAATAGCAAGAGCAGAATACAGAAACGAATAAGATTAAAAGCAGAAAAGAAAATAGTACCGAACATAAATTAGTAAACAGAAAAGTATAGAAAGCAGATAAGAGCAGTAAGCAGTAAGCAGTAACACAGAATAGTATGACTTGAACTAAAATTTTTGAAGATTAAGTTTCATATTCAAATTCTTATCTACCCATCCATGCTCTGATACCATTTTTACGGAATAGCCTGGAATGAGCGAGATCAGCTACCCATTCAAGTAGTAATTTAGACTTAGGAATAGGGGTGACCGAAACTAAACCGGGTCATGGAAGGAACTCTGCCCTTTGCATAAAATGCTTATCTATAGTGATATTTCCTATGTTTCGTTTATAAATTTTATATTCATTGGAAAATACTAGTCCTACCATTCCGGTTATACTTATAATTCGACTTCCTGGAGGCATTTTAATTCCTCTTAATTTATGATATATAACTAACGTTCGATTCATATTAGTTTCAGCTCTAGGGATGGCAAAATTTGTATTAACAGTTAATTTTATTTTTTGATAAATTAAATTTCCATTTAAAGCTCCTAATATACTGTTTGGCACATTATCAATAATTCGATTGTCGGTAATTAAGAGTTCAATAGGTGTATCTATTCCAGCTTTGAAATATGCTTTGATTAATAATTGAATTCCTGGGATATAAATTTCTGTTATTTCATCTTTTATATCTAATTTTTGAATTTCACTTTCAATGAGTGTTTTACTTATGATAGGAATTCTAAGGACTCCTTCAGTTAATGTTGATTCTATTGGAAATTTCTTTTCTATAACTACACAAGCAGATTTGTCCTTTTTCTTAGATTTGATGAATTTACTAAGTTGTTTTATAATACTATTTTGAGTTATATTTTGAGGTGTTAAATCTAATTCTTTATCACGAATTTGATTATACTGTTTTAGGTTAAATTTCATTCTTTTCTCAACTATTCCTTCTGCTGAATTTCTTATTTCTTCAAATTCTTCGAAATTTTCAAAGTTTGTTGGTGGATGATTATTATTATTATTAGTACTACTACTTTCTCCTTCTTCATACATCATATTTATTTCATCTTTTTCAATAATATTAGAAGTTTCTTTTTCTGATTCTGAGTCATAATTACTAGAGTAGTTGAATTTATGATCATAATATTTTTTCATCTCTTCTTCTTCTACTTTATTAAGGATATATATTATATTTTTAGGTTTGAATTCTTTTTTAGGTGGTTCTATTCGAGGAATAAAAGATAATGATTCTTGAATATCATAAATAATTTATTTTGACGGATTTAAATGAATTTAAATGAAGAATAAAGCAAGAGCAGAACACAAAAACGAATAAGATTAAAAGCAGAAAAGAAAATAGTACCGAACGTAAATTAGTAAACAGAAAAGTATAGAAAGCAGATAAGAGCAGTAAGCAGTAAGCAGTAAGCAGTAACACAGAATAGTATGACTTGAACTAAAATTTTCGAAGATTAAGTTTCATAGTCAAATTCTTATCTACCCATCCATGCTCTGATACCATTTTTGCGGAACAGCCTGGAATGAGCGAGATCAGCTACCTATTCAAGGAGTAATTTAGACTTAGGAATAGGGGTGACCGAAACTAAACCGGGTCATGGAAGGAACTCTGCCCTTTTTCATGCAGAGGTCATTTCTATGGTCATTCTCAAGCGATGAGCTAATGGCTACTCAGCACTCGGCCGGCCACTACGCCCATTAAGACCAAGACCTGATACCATTTTTTGCGGAAGAGCCTGGAATGAGCAAGATCAGCTACCCATTCAAGGAGTAATTTAGACTTAGGAATAGGGGTGACCAAAACTAAACCGGGTCATGGAAGGAACTCTGCCCTTTTTCATGCAGAGGTCATTTCTATGGTCATTCTTAAGCGATGAGCTAATGGCTACTCAGCACTCGGCCGGCCACTACGCCCTTTAAGACCAAGACCTTCCCCCTTCAGCTTAGTCCAGCACAGCCTTCCTTCGTTTTCTACCGGAGGCGTACTATTCCCATTTCTAAGTTACTGTTCAAAGGATCTCTAATCCTCATTCCAGTATTGACACAGTGGCGGATCAATTCATTTATGGATAGATAAGATTGAATACTATACTTAATCTCCGAATAGAGAGTTTAGCTAGTCATACCTTAAACTTCAAAATACTTCTTTATTGATGAGATCGGGTGAGTACAAGAGAGAGTGGGTGCTCGGAATTCTCAGAGAGGAATTCAGAGTGTGT
This sequence comes from Erythrophleum fordii, assembly GCA_032878935.1. Lineage (NCBI taxonomy): Eukaryota > Viridiplantae > Streptophyta > Magnoliopsida > Fabales > Fabaceae > Erythrophleum > Erythrophleum fordii. The sequence goes on along the minus strand of JAVQMF010000054.1, from coordinate 18,901,415 downwards.
TCGAGGTGTGTGTCTCTGTTTTTCTCCGTGTTCTTAATTGAAACTTACAGGGCTTTATATAGGCGAGAGGCATTCTTCTGCCGATAGTACAATAATTAAATTTGCTTCGAGTTTCTTTATTGGCTGCTTTGTGTCATATCGGGTCTCGTCTTCTTTTTGTCCTTTTGGCTTTTTGTTTTGTCATCGTCCTTTGTCCTTTTGTCTTTTTGTTATGTCATCGTCCTTTGTCCTTTTCGTCTTTTTGTTGTGTCATCGTCCTTTTGTCTTCTTTTTGACTTTTCCGGGGAATCTTTACTTTTGCTTTTTCTTTTTGTCACTTCAGTGCCTTTTGTTATTTCGGTGTCAATTTCCATGTCAAATCAATTCTTCATCCTTCGAGGATGTTGATGGAGGTTGGTGGATTATTTTCTTCTGATGGTCGTTCTTGATCTATATTAAATGTTAGAGTGAAGTATTGGAGCGGTCATAAGACTTTGATGTGATTCGAGGTCATTAACATGGGAACTATAACTTCCCACTGTCTGATTGACATAATTGAGGGAGTTATTGATATTATTGATATTATTCGTAACCTGAGATGATAATATACTCAGATTTAATTCGAGGGTATTTATTCGAGCAATAATATGAGAACTCATAGTTTGAGGAGGATTTACTCGTAATATTTACTCGTATTACTGGTCTGTGGGGTGCTGGTTGAGCAGTGTTCTTCATATCTGCTAAAAACAAATATTAGTAATAATCATGGAATAATTGTACTTATACCTTCTTGGAGTATCTGTGATAGTTGTTCCTCGAGTTCGAATTTTTTTCTTTTATATTTCTTTTTGAGCTTTTTAATATTTTGAAGCTTCTTAAGCTTTCTTTTTATTTTATTCACTTTTGTTTGTTGGAAATGGTATTTACAATAACTACTTTGAGGAAATAAAGATTCTAAAGGACATCTCCATTTTCTATTTTTTCCTTTATTTGATATTCGAGAACATCTAAATTTATTTCCGGATATTAAGTCTTTGGTATCATATTGAGCTGTTTGATACTGTTCTTTAAGAGATCGTGGATTGTGAGATATCATTATTTCTTTTTGGTTGGATTTATCTTCTTGGTATTCTTCTTGGTAGTCAAGGTCCTTAAAGCATAATAATTCTTCGTGATCTTGTTTTAAAATGTTATTTGAACTGATCTTGTCTTTGGGACTGAGAATTTCTATTTCTTCTATTTCTGCTAATTCGAAGTCTAAGTCTGCTTTGGCCCATATGTCCAAATTGTTATAATTATCAAAATCGTTAGTAGCATTGGTGACAGCTTTTGGTGTGAAAGTATTAATTAATGGTTGATTAGTAGATTTTGCTTCTTCTTGGTTCTCATTTTCTTGGGATTTGATATTATTGTCTAAAGGTTGGTTATATTCAAGATTATATTCAAGATTGAGATTTTGGAATTTTTCAAATTCTTCGAAATTAAAATAATTTTCTTCATCTTGGGTCATTGGATATGTTTCTAATAAATCACAGCTAATTTGAGATATTTCTGAAAAATTTACTTCTTCTTCAATATTGAAGCTGCTGTCTTCTTCCCAATTATTATTAGTATTAATAGTGGTATTACTGGTGTCTCCTTTTATCATATTAATTTCGTCTTCTTCTGAGATAAGGGTATATTCATTAGTAGATTCACTAGATTCACTAGAGTCAGATTCTACTTCTAATTTTTCTAATTTATAGAGTTCGATATCAGAGTAATCAAATTCTTTATTTACATATTCATTTAATTCAATGGGTTCCAAATTATAATCATTAGCTAACTCTATTAAATTCATAACTTTTTGTTTTCTGGGTTTTTTACAGTTTGTTGCAATATGTCCTATTTTTCCACAATTATAACATTGGCAATTTGTTGGATATTTACTATAATTAATTTCTCGTGGTCCTTTTTTATAATATGTTTTAGGTTTAAAGGTCTTTGATTGTCCTTGAAATCTCGATTTAGGATATCTTTTGAAATTATATTGATATTTTTTATAAGGTGACTGGTATTTCCTATAAGGTCTTTTCGAATATTTTTGTGTTTTATATTTTCTTTCTGGGGTACATCCCCATTTATGTGGTGCTGCAAATTTATTACATTGTAAGATTATGGAATTGATTTGACATGGAAATGACAACCAGATGACACCGAAATAACAAAAAGCACTGAAGTGACAAAAAGAAAAAGCAAAAGTAAAGATTCCCCGGAAAAGTCAAAAAGAAGACAAAAGGACGATTACACAACAAAAAGACGAAAAGGACAAAGGACGATGACATAACAAAAAGACAAAAGGACAAAGGACGATGACATAACAAAAAGACAAAAGGACAAAAAGAAGAAGAGACCCGATGTGACACAAAGCAGCCAATGAAGAAACTCGAAGCAAATTTAATTATTGTACTATCGGCAGAGGAATGCCTCTCGCCTATATAAAGCCCTGTAAGTTTCAATTAAGAACACGGAGAAAAACAGAGACACACACCTCGAACACACTCTGAATTCCTCTCTGAGAATTCCGAGCACCCACTCTCTCTTGTACTCACCCGATCTCATCAATAAAAAAGTATTTTGAAGTTTAAGGTATGACTTTCTCTTATTAAATTATATTCTTTCATTTCATTTATGTGCATAATAAATTTTTTTTTATCCTGGGGTGTCCATGGATATGGTTTACTACATATTTCTTTACTATAGTCGAGTAATTCTATTTTAGCATAAGGTGTTGATTTTTCCCAATGGATTAAAGGGTTTTCATTGTAATTTTCAAGTAATCTTTGTTCAATTGTTTTTTGTCCTATTATTTGGTTTAAAGATCTTTTTGCTTCAATTTCTATTGGTTTATTATTAGGAATAAATTGGATTTCATTATCGTTTTTCTTTCTTCTAAATATTGTATCAGTTCGATTAAATGGATTTTGAATTCTTATTGCCCAAGCTTGATGTTTACAAGGTGTTGTTAATATTAATGTTTTCGTCTTGATTTTGATGATAAAGGGCAGCGCCCAAATAATTTTCAGAGGCATCTGTATAAATAATCCATTTTATATTTTCGTGAGTAGGGATTATTAATTTTGGTAAATTACTACATAGGTTTTTAATTTTTTGGATAACTTGCTCGGTTTGTTCATTCCATTGCCATATAGATTTTTCTCCAGCCATTTTAGAGATTTGTGCAGTATATTTAGATAAATTAGGAATAAAATTTCTAGCTTGGTTTACTAGTCCTAAGAATGATTGTAATTCTTTCTTTGATGTAATTTTCTTGAAATCCTTTACTTTTTCACTAATATGTTCTTGTAATTCTATTCCATTTGAGGAAATATAATGTCCTAAGAAAGCTATTCTTTCCTTTCTAAGTTCGGCTTTTTTTGGTGAAATATTAATTCCTTTTTCTTCAACTAATGTCATAAATTGGTCTAAATGTTTTTCATGTTGTTCTTTGGTTTATGAGAATATTAAAATATCATCAATATAAATTATTGCAAAATTATTAATTGGGGATAAAAGTTTTTGTACATATTCTTGAAAGATACTTGGACTGTTATGGAATCCCATAGGTAATACATTCCATTCGTATAATCCTTCAGAGGTTAAGAAGGCAGTATATTTTTTACTTGGTTCTTCTAATTTGATTTGAAAAAATCCTGATTTACAATCAAATTTACTAAAGATTTGTTTTCCTTTTATTAGATTAAATAATAATTCTATTTTTGGAATTGGATATCTATTTCTAATGGCTAAGTCATTTAATTTTTTATAATTTATGACCATTCGGGATTTATTTCTTTTTATTTCAGCATGACTCATACCAATCATTGCTGGTGAACAATAATTTGATTTACTTTCTCTTATTAAATTATATTGTTTCATTTCATTTATGTGCATAATAAATTCTTTTTTATCCTGGGGTGTCCATGGATATGGTTTACTACATATTTCTTTACTATAGTCGAGTAATTCTATTTTAGCATAAGGTGTTGATTTTTCCCAATGGATTAAAGGGTTTTCATTGTAATTTTCAAGTAATCTTTGTTCAATTGTTTTTTGTCCTATTATTTGGTTTAAAGATCTTTTTGCTTCAATTTCTATTGGTTTATTATTAGGAATAAATTGGATTTCATTATCGTGTTTCTTTCTTCTAAACATTGTATCAGTTCGATTAAATGGATTTTGAATTCTTATTGCCCAAGCTTGATGTTTACAAGGTGTTGTTAATATTAATGTTTTCTCAGTAAAGATTAAAGGCATATATTGTCCTAGAAAGTCCATTCCTAAGATTATATCTGGAGTTGTTTCATTATATTGGTATAGAATTGAGATTTTTAATTCATATTCCCCTATTTGTATTGGTATTTCTTTGGCAGATAATTCTATAAAATGAATTTCCTTTCCAGCACTACTCATTCTAATTGGTTTGTCTTTTTTCCATAATTCGGAGGGTAAGATATTATATTTTGCAGTGGTAATATTGGCTCCTGTATCAATCATAGCATGATACTTTCGTGATTGATATTTTACATAATTAAATCTGACTAAAACATAATAAAATTTCATGGGATTAAGTTGATTTTCTTAAGTATAATTACTTGGTTATCAATATTAATTATAATTCTATCCTTTTAAATTCTATATGGTTTTACATGTTCGAGAAAATCTTTTCCTAAGATAATCTTATGAGTTTGATTTTTAATTTCATTTTCAACATATAGTTTTAGTTTAATTGTATCTCTTTGATTAAATCTTAACATGGTTTGAGCACTTGTTTCATTTTCTAAAATTACTAAGTTATTATCTGTATATTCAACATGTATAGTACTTTGATTAATTTCTTGGTTAATTAAGGCAATTATTTCTATCCACTTTCCTTCTTTAGAGATTTCAACAAGAATTAAATTTTCTAAATTTTGTGTTAAATCTATTTCAGGTGTGTCGTGTTGAAGTTCGACTAAGTTGGATCTCATAGGGATTTCGGCTAATCTATTAGCTTCAAAATTATTATGACTTCTAGATCGAAGTAAAGATCTTTCTAGATATATTGGTGGTTCTTGTATGCTTCTTCGAGGATTTTTATTGATGTTGATGTCTGGGGTTGTATTAATTCTAATATTGCGGTTTCCTAATTGATTATTAAAGGAAATTCTAGGAATGTCTTCTTCTCCTAATTCTCTTGTTTGGTCTAATTCTAATTGTAATTGTCGAGGTATGGTAATTTTATTTGGGTCTAGGGGTAATTCTTCTAAGACAGGCATAAAATGCTTATCTATAGTGATATTTCCTATGTTTCGTTTATAAATTTTATGTTCGTTGGAAAACACTAGTCCTACCATTCCGGTTATACTTATAATTCGACTTCCTGGAGGCATTTTAATTCCTCTTAATTTATGATATATAACTAACGTTCGATTCATATTAGTTTCAGCTCTAGGGATGGCAAAATTTGTATTAACAGTTAATTTTAATTTTTGATAAATTAAATTTCCATTTAAAGCTCCTAATATACTGTTTGGCACATTATCAATAATTCGATTGTCGGTAATTAAGAGTTCAATAGGTGTATCTATGCCAGCTTTGAAATATGCTTTGATTAATAATTGAATTCCTGGGATATAAATTTCTGTTATTTCATCTTTTATATCTAATTTTTGAATTTCACTTTCAATGAGTGTTTTACTTATGATAGGAATTCTAAGGACTCCTTCAGTTAATGTTAATTCTATTGGAAATTTCTTTTCTATAACTACACAAGCAGATTTGTCCTTTTTCTTAGATTTGATGAATTTACTAAGTTGTTTTATAATACTATTTTGAGTTATATTTTGAGGTGTTAAATCTAATTCTTTATCACGAATTTGATTATACTGTTTTAGGTTAAATTTCATTCTTTTCTCAACTATTCCTTCTGCTGAATTTCTTATTTCTTCAAATTCTTCGAAATTTTCAAAGTTTGTTGGTGGATGATGATTATTATTATTAGTACTACTTTCTCCTTCTTCATACATCATATTTATTTCATCTTTTTCAATAATATTAGAAGTTTCTTTTTCTGATTCTGAGTCATAATTACTAGAGTAGTTGAATTTATGATCATAATATTTTTTCATCTCTTCTTCTTCTACTTTATTAAGGATATATATTATATTTTTAGGTTTGAATTCTTTTTTAGGTGGTTCTATTCAAGGAATAAAAGATAATGATTCTTGAATATCATAATATAATAATCATTTTGACGAATTTAAATGAATTTAAATGAAGAATAAAGCAAGAGCAGAACACAGAAACGAATAAGATTAAAAGCAGAAAAGAAAATAGTACCGAACGTAAATTAGTAAACAGAAAAGTATAGAAAGCAGATAAGAGCAGTAACACAGAATAGTATGACTTGAACTAAAATTTTCGAAGATTAAGTTTCATATTCAAATTCTTATCTACCCATCCATGCTCTGATACCATTTTTTGCGGAACAGCCTGGAATGAGCGAGATCAGCTACCCATTCAAGGAGTAATTTAGACTTAGGAATAGGGGTGACCGAAACTAAACCGGGTCATGGAAGGAACTTTGCCCTTTTTCATGCAGAGGTCATTTCTATGGTCATTCTCAAGCGATGAGCTAATGGCTACTCAGCACTCGGCCGGCCACTACGCCCATTAAGACTAAGACCTTCCCCCTTCAGCTTAGTCCAGCACAGCCTTCCTTCATTTTCTACCAGAGGCGTACTATTCCCATTTCTAAGTTACTGTTCAAAGGATCTCTAATCCTCATTCCAGTATTGACACAGTGACGGATCAATTCATTTATGGATAGATAAGATTGAATACTATACTTAATCTCCGAATAGAAAGTTTAGCTAGTCATACCTTAAACTTCAAAATACTTCTTTATTGATGAGATCGGGTGAGTATAAGAGAGAGTGGGTGCTCGGAATTCTCAGAGAGAAATTCAGAGTGTGTTCGAGGTGTGTGTCTTTGTTTTTCTCCGTGTTCTTAATTGAAACTTACAGGGCTTTATATAGGCGAGAGGCATTCCTCTGCCGATAGTACAATAATTAAATTTGATTCGAGTTTCTTCATTGGCTGCTTTGTGTCACATCGGGTCTCTTCTTCTTTTTGTCCTTTTGTCTTTTTGTTATGTCATCGTTCTTTGTCCTTTTGTCTTTTTGTTATGTCATCGTCCTTTGTCCTTTTCATCTTTTTGTTGTGTCATCGTCCTTTGTCTTCTTTTTGACTTTTCCGGGGAATCTTTACTTTTGCTTTTTCTTTTTGTCACTTCAGTGCTTTTTGTTATTTCGGTGTCATCTTGTTGTCATTTCCATTTGTTCTAATTCATTTAATATTTTCATCATATTTATTTGTTTAATTTCGATCTTTGGTTTTTGTTCGATCTTTGGTAGGTAGGGTAAGAATTCAAGTATGTCTTGGTCTAATCTATCCATTCGATGCATTAATTCGAATCTTTCTTTATTTAATTTTTTACCTTCTTCTGGTGAAATATAATCAATTATAGGTACTTCCTCTTTAATATAGTTTTTTGGTTTTTCAAATTCATTTATTCCTAATAATAAACCAATAGAAATTGAAGCAAAAAGATCTTTAAACCAAATAATAGGACAAAAAACAATTGAACAAAGATTACTTAAAAATTACAATGAAAACCCTTTAATCCATTGGGAAAAATCAACACCTTATGCTAAAACAGAATTACTCGACTATAGTAAAGAAATATGTAGTAAACCATATCCATGGACACCCCAGGATAAAAAAGAATTTATTATGCACATAAATGTAATTTAGTCAAATAAAATTATAATTTTTTTTTTTATTTTAAATTCTTACCTTTAGAGGGGAGATCTCTCCCTCCAATTTTTTTATACTAAACAAAGGGAGGGTCTTCCTCCTTCTCTCTCAAAACTTTAGGAAAAACAGGAGGATGAGGTTTGCAATCTTACAGTGTGCAAAGGCAATTTACAATTGGATGATAAAAATATTTTGGATTATTATTTGATAATTGATAATAGCATCAATTATCCCGTATTGTAAATGACTTTAATAGAAAAATTGTAAGGAGAGTTCCGACTTGATATTTATAATATTCATCGTATGAGGTATTGTTGATTTTAGTTAAAGTTAATAGTAAATTTGTCTAAAATTATTTTAGATAAATATTATAAATTTTAAATCCCCAAATGTAGTTTTTCTAACATTTTAATATAAATTTTATTTTTTAATAAAATTTAAGATAATTTTTTATAAAAATAAAAAATATTTTTTAAATAAAAATAAAAAATTATTTTTAATAATAAAAAACAAAAAAAAATCTTTTTTTATAAAAATCGTTAAAATGCCTTCCCTTTGGTTGAACCAATCACTCCTTTGGCTTCCCGTTTTTTTTCCAAGGTGATTTCCTTTCTGTTTGCATCGCTCGCGAGGGGAGCACGCAACACGCTGTTTGTTATCGGACAACAATCAGTCGACGGGGACGGTGCCGGCGAAGCCCCTTTCAGGTTTTGGCCGACGCAGCTTCCACTTCTCTCTCTTGTTTGTGCTTGGAAAGGTTGGCTCTCTCTCTCTCTCTCTGTTCCACAAACTTTCTTCGATTTCTTTTTTCCTTTTAGATGGTGCTCGCATTGCTTGCTTTCATCACCCGAAGAGTCTAATTAATCTTCTATTTTCAATTGCTATGTTATTCTGTTTGCATTTGTTCCATGTTCTTTAGCTCTTACTTCTTTGTCCATCTTTTTAATGTTAATTATGAAATTTATAAATTTCAATGTTCTGTGTTTTATGATAATAGTTTAATTTTCAAAGTAATATCTGTGTGCTGTCTTGAACTGTGTACTCATAGGTTCTAATCCTTTCGTTCTCAGTATATTTGCTTACTGAAATTGCCGGCGTTTATGGGCATGTTTTTCCCATTTCGTATTTGTTATTTTTGTTATTGTGTGTCAAATATTAACTGTTTTGTTTGCCTGTTCAAGGCTATGAACTAAAGTTGATTTTTCTGAATTTTTTCGTGTTAAAGCATCATTGGCTTTCATATCTGTGTATGCGAGTACTATTTGTACTTCATACCATTTATAAAGCGCATTTGTGATTTCTTACATGCACATTGATATTTAAAGGTTATGTTGCTTGTCATCTAAGGTCTTATGGTTTTATGATTTGATTTTTGCGGATTGTCAACTAAATCAAATAAAACCTCAATCTTGACGACCTTGACAGACACCTTTTTATTGGAAGTCTTGTTTTCTCATCTTAATCTGATCGTTAAAGTCAAACAGCCAAATATGGGTTTTTCGGAATGATGAAGGAGAGCTTGTCATTGGAACAACCTGTTCGTTTTGTCCATTGCTGGCTGGGTGGTTGATATTAAGGATGTCATCTTCCATCTTTTATTTCATGCTTATAGTGGTGGGGATGGAGAGGAATATTATCTGCTGGAGATTCAATAAGAATATGAACTTCACTATTATGTCCCTTGGCATTTTTGGCATCCTCAATTTTTATAGAAGGTAGATTGTTGCTATTGTTTATTTTTATATTCCTTATTTTTTAGTGCAATCAATTTTTTTCTCTATGTTTAAACAGCATATGTAATAGGTAGATTTTTTGTCGTTGGTTTATGCCATATTTTTAGATTTGGTGCATGGTCATTGGGTCTTTTTAACTTCTTTTCCATGTTACTGGAAAGAATGTGGAGTTGGATTTTTCTCTTTTTTGCTTTTCATTATCGTGTCATGATCTGTGCTGGATTTTTTGACATGTGACTAGTGGAGAATTGGTTTACTATACAGCATGGCATTTTGGAAAGAAGTTCTGAGTTTTTGCATGTAGACCTTGAACGGAGCTTTAATTATAATGGTGGAGACTTAGGGTGGTTTCTGTGATAACTGAAAAGTAATTTGGCATGGCTGGATACCTTTTTCTCTAGGGGTTGTAATTATCTTTTCTCTTGTTCATGTTCTTGGATTTCACATGGTTTAAACTTTAGCCTCAAAATTTTCTGTTTCATATGACATAATTTGAATTTAAATATCTGAAAAATAAAATTCTTTAGATCATACTATACTGTTCTTTTGTTGCATATAAACATATCAATTGTTGGGAAATCAAGGTAGTCATATGCAAACGGCCTTGACCCCCATAGCACCTTGAGGTGAGAGATGATAGAAAAGTGCTCGCTTATGTGAAGTATGGGGCTAGGGGCTAAAATGGGAACAAAGTTGAAAAAAAGCTTCATAAATAGAAAATTAACGAATATGAATTATTATGATGGCAGTTGACATATAAATTAACTATTCAAGCATAACAATCGTGTAAAACAGTGAATTATTGAAGTCATCAAGTGACAAAAACTTATCTTGTTTTAAAGTGAATAACTTACAGCCTAAATAATAATATTTTAAAATGAATGACCACTTTACCTATTACTCATGAGTTATTGGGTTGGGATTTACGGTTTTTTTTATTCTTTTCTCAAAATACTTTTCCTGTTTAAAAATACTTAACTTGATAGTTATGAGTAATGTGGCTTGTCTTATATAGTGTTACAGCATGATTTAAGGTTCTTGATAATTGGTTTTCAATTGTCTACATTCAGTTATTTGATTCCCTTTATTAACTATGGAGGAATCCAGGGTTTGCAATTATGAATTTTAACTGTAGAGTTGTTTATTGATTTATGATTGGAAAGGAAAAGCATCTAATTTGAGATATGGATCAATCTTGACAGATGGAAATACCCACATCAATTAATTGGCTTCTAGTTTTGTAGAGCAGCAGGATACGGAAGTCTTTTTGACAGAAAGGGTTAAGCTCATGGAAGTAAGGTGATGCAAATATTCAAGCGGTAGGAGTTTTGATTGGGTTAGATTTAAGAGGAAGGAAAAAAAAAATTAGGATTGCAAAGGTAATAGGAAAGAAAATAAAGTTAAGTGAGTACCTATAGATGGTACTGGTGAACAGTCCACCCAAAAAAAAAAAAGAAAAGATGAGTGACTAGAAGGAAAAATTCCAAGAAAGAAAATGTGAACTAGAGGATTATGAACTCTGACCAATAAATTTGAGGTCTAAGGTTCTTATCCTTTGTCCTGCAAATTTTTTTGTTGATACCTGAAGAAATCTTTACTAAGACAGCAAGTAATGTAAGTGGGCCAATGATATAACTCAATTGAGCATGAAAATAATCTCATCAGGTTCATGGGTAGGAAATATTCCATTTGCTCACGGTTGCTTGAATCTTTATTGATGAAAAACTTGGAGGTGGAGCAATTCTGAGATCTGTTATTTCTCTGATTCATGTTATTCATTGTAGAAAAGAAAAAAACGTACATGAGTAAGGAATGTTGGCCGCAAAGGTTAGCCGATCTAACCCCATAAAATCAGGAATAAAATATATCTAATCCTAATTAGGAGATGAATGAGGAAATAAATAAAGGAAAATAGGGTTGATTGAATAACTAAAAAATAAAATCAAATAATAAAGAAACAGCTATTATAGCATGTGGTAACACCATGGACGAAAGGCAATCAGCACTCCCCTTCAAGCTAGGGAGTAGATATTAAGCATTCCTATCTTGGAGCTTAGTTTTTCAAACTTCAGTCGAGTAGCAACCTTAGTTAATAAGTTTGCAACTTGAAAATTAGTAGACACATAGCTTAGATCAAGTAATCTTCTCCTTGATGACATGATGGTCAATTTCCACATGTTTCAGCTTATTGTAGTGGATAGGATTTTTTCACTACTCCAATGGTGGCCATGTTACTACAGAATGCTTTCATTGGCCCATCAACACTGAATTTGAGCTCTCTCAGGAGTCTCAATAACCAGATTCCTTTGCATATCCTTGGTGCCAAGGCTTAAAATTTGGCCCCAACACTACCTTTGGCAACAACCGGTTGTTTCTTGCTCTTCCAAGTAACCAAATTGTTCCATACAAATGTACAATAGCTTGTGGTAGACCTTCTGTCAATTGTAGACCTTGCCCAATTTGCATCTGAAAAAATTTTCAATACTTCTATGAGTTCCCCTCTTTGAAAAACAAGCCCTTACCGGATGTCATTTTAAGGCACCTTAAAATCCTTTGTATAGCTTTCAAGTGTACATCATTTGTTTTGTTCATGAATTGATTGACAACACTCAAAGGGAAACTAATATTTGGATAAGTGTTTGATAAATAAATTAGTTTACCTACAAGCCTTTGGTACATCCCAATGTCCACTAGTGGAGTCTTTTGCTTGAGGCCCAATTTATAGTGCGCTTCCATTAAAGTGTCTAGGCTTGCATCCTAACATGCTAGTTTCTTCAAGTAGGTCTAAAGTATACTTTCTTTAAGAGATGGTAATGCCTTTCCTGATTCTTTCTTTTTCCATCCTTATGAAATATCTCAAGTTACTAAGGCTTTTCACTTCAAACTCACTTGCAAGGGATTTTATCAATTTGTCAATCTCATCAGAATAGTCTCTTGTTATTATGATGTCATTCACATAAACAATTAGAATTGCTAATTTTCTATTCAGGCTAGATTTAACAAATAACTTGTGATTAGTTTGACATTGAGTGCACCCATAATTTTTTGTAATTGTAATGAACCTATCAAGCTAGGTTCTTCGAGATTGCTTGAGCTCATACAATAATTTTTGTAGACTACACACCTTATTGGAATTGCTTTGAGACTCATAACTTGGGGCAGTCTTCATGTATACCTCTTTCTCAAGGTTCTTATCGAGGAAGACGTTCTTCATATCTAATTGATGAAATGGCTGCTCCAAATTTCCAGCAATAAAAATTAAGACTTTAATGGTATTAAATTTTGCTACTGGAGCAAATGTCTCCTTGATAATCGATGCCTTGGGTTTAGATGAATCCTTTGACTTCAAATCTTGCCTTGTGACAGTTGATACTACCATTCGAATTGTATTTCACAATGAAAATTTGCTTGCATCCTACAAGATGTTTTTAGTAGGCAAAGTAATATGTCTTGTGTTTTATTTTTCTCAAGAGCTTCTACTTGCTCATAAATAGTTACCCTCCACTCTTGCTTCTTTGCTACCTTGTATGCTTTGTTTGGAAGTTTTTCAAGAGAGAAGTTATGCATGAAGGCTTGTAACTTAGGAGACAATCTGTCATGGGCAATAAAATTGCTTATAGAATGCTTTGTACAATTTCTGACCCTTTTCCTCAAGGCAATGGGCACATCTTGTTCTTCTTGGTATTCAAAACTTGGAGTAAGGGAAGTGGTTTGGCCTTGCTCAGGGAGAGTACTTTGCTGCTCCTCCTGCTGTCCAACTTTGTCTTGTTGTTCCATGTGCTATTTTGTCACGTGATTTTGTTTCTTTCTGGTATAGACTACCATCTCTTTCTATTGTGCAGTGTTTGGGCAGGCCATAAGCTCTTTAAGACAGGTAGTGTTTGGGTCAGGTTTAGATGTTGGTAAGTGGGAGATTGCCTCGGGTTGAGATTGGGATGGGTGTATGATGCTTTCTTCAGTATGATGCTGTTTGTAGGTAGTTTAGTGACAGTGATGCTGGTGTCATGGATTTTAGGTGTAAGCTCACTCTTAAACAGTCATTCTTCTTGCGGAATATAATTAGAACTTCCCCTTTGAATGGGTGTTTAGGAAAAAAAAGTTGATTTTTGTTGGTGATACACATGCTATAGTGGGCATGGTACAGCACACCAACAATAGTCTTCAATGAGCCTTCCGTAGAAGCTTCCATTGTCATGTTTTTTCTTTTCCTCTTATTTTTGTGATTAGTTTATTAGCTATTTTTGTTCCATTAGGATAGGTTTTTATTTTTCATTAAGCATTATTTAGTTGACTCCTATTAGAACTAGGACCCGGCTATTCACTCTCTCTATATATATGTAATGTGCTTATATTGAGCTTAAAGCAATAATATAGAGATTACTTTCATCTCTCTCTCTACCTGTTTTGTTTCATGGTATCAGAATTATAAGGCACTAATGATTACCTTTGGCTCATTTATGGCCTGTTTGGTTAGATGTTGTAAGGGGAAAAGGAATGTAAAAAGTAGATAGGTAGAATAGAAAATAACTTTTATATCCCTACTTTTAAAAAGATGATTTGATGGCTAAAATAGTGATTTGATGTATGGAATCATAAGTACAAGGATATAATACACATTACACAAACTATGTAAATATATTGCCTCCACCTTGCGATGAACCAAATGGGCCCTTTGAGCCCTGAATGTGGAGACCAGCTTGGTATCCTTTTCAACCACCATGCCAAGCAGTTGCAGTGGTGCTCCATGGCTCAGGCTTTTGTCGAAATCACCCCTGTAATCATCACAGGACATTGTTTCAATGGTAATAACCACTTACAATGGTCACAAGGAGCGCTTATGTATTTTTGAGGACAAGGGAAGGAAGAGTACCTTACTTGTGTGGTGAGACTGCCAAAAATAACAGACCCAAAGTATAAAGAATGGGTTTTAAAAAACAACGCCATTATGTTATGATTAGTCAACTCCATGACAAATGACATAGGTGAGACTTTCCTCCTTTGTAAAATGGCTATAGAGATGTAGGATGTAGTAAAGAAGGTCTATTTCTCCCATGAGAATACTGCAACATTGCTTTGGAGCAAGGGGTCTTCGTGATTTAAAACAAGGTGACATAAATATAACTTAGTACTTTAATTCCCTTGTAAAATGCTAGTAACAATCGGACCTTTATGAAACTCACCAATGGTCGGAAAGTATTGATGCAACTTATTTTAAGAAAGTTGTTGAAAAAGAGAGGATTTATACCTTTTTCTTGGGATTGAATCCAATGCTTGAGGAAGCTAGGGGATGAATCATGGCCATTTGACCATTACCCTCACTGAATGAAGTTTTTTAAGGAGTAAAATGAGAAGAGAGAAGGAAACACTTGACAAGTCCTTAGTCTACACAATCTTCACCAAAATCCTCAGCCTTAATTACTAGAGGTACTTCAACTCCAACTCCTGACCAAAAGCAGAAAAAATAATAGGGAAAACCTTGATGTGACAGTCAAGGATGTTTGCTGGAAGTTACGTGGCAAACCACCTAATTGGAGGCTTAGGCAAAAGGTAGAGACTTGAGGCTTAATGGTAAGCAATGAGGAGAAACTTGAACGGACAGCTTCTTTGTTTAGTGAGGAACAGTGGGAAGCACTGCAAAAGGCATTTGGAAACTAGAGTATCAATAAATGGAGAAGGTTGTTGGTACTAGTATTGTTGCTCAATTAGGTAATTTTCTGCTTACTCTTAATACATGGGTACAAAATCTAATCATTGGATTAGAGACTTAAAGGGTGCTGACCATATGACAAGTAATTTCTCTCTCTTAGAATCGTGTGCCTTGCACTATTGACCTTGTTATGAGAATTGCTAATGGGTCCTTGTCCAAAGTTAGTGGTATTGGGGAAGTTAAAATCTCACATGATCTAATATTGAATGATGTTTTATTTGTGTCTAAATTAACTAGCAACTTGCTCTCTATTAGCAAACTTGCAAGGAATTTACACTGCACATTAATTTCTCCATAAATGGTTGTGACTTTTAGAGCTTAGCATCGAGGAGGAAGATTGACAATGCTAGGAGGTGTGTTGGTTGTACTACCTCACTAGACTTGAAAATGTATTTCAAGGAGCATTACATGTATCCACCTTGATTCTTGACGAGGCAACTTTATGGAATTATAGATTAATGACATCCTAGTTTTCCTATTTAAAATGCATGTATCCCCATTTGATCAATAAAACTACTACTTGTCAATGTGAATTCTGCCATCATTCTAAATATGTCAAAAGTACTTATCTTCCTCATGTCTATAAATCATCCTTACCTTTCTATCTTGTGCATAATGATATTTAAGGACTCTCACCAGTAAAAACCTTAAATAGGGCAAGATGGTTTGTGATATTTATTGATGACCATACCCGGTTAACTTGGCTATATCTCCTGAAGGAAAAATTTGAGGTTGCCAAAACTTTTTAAGTTTTCTATAAACTCATCCAAAATCAGTTCAAAACAAGCATCAAAATTCTAAAAAATGATAATGCCAAAGATTATTTTAACTCTACTCTAGGACAATACTTGGAAAAACAAAGAATTATACACCAAAGTTCTCGTGAATATACCCTTTAACAAAACGGAGTAGTTAAGGGGAAAAAAATGGACACATCCTTGAAGTAGCCTGTTCTCTCTTAATTACAATTAATGTGCCTAAACATTTTATGGGGAGAGGCTGTTATGACAGCTGCCTTCTAAAAGATTAGACTTTCACTCTCCTCAACAAAAACTACTTGAAACTTACCCTCACACTTCAGCCATGAGCACAATTCTTCAAAAAATATTTGGTTGTACATCTTTTGTTCATAACGGCCATGGGGAAACCTTTATCCCATAGCTACTAAATGTATATTTCTTGGGTATTCTCTTACTTAGAAAAGGTATAAATCTTACTTTCTCCACCTAAAAAAATTCTTTATTACCATAAATGTTACATTTTTTGTGAACATACCTTTCTATGGCCAAACACCCATTCAAGGGGGGAACAGAAACACTCAAGAATGTGAGTTTGAGAGTGATTACAGTCCTATATAGCAGCCTATACAGCAGTTTATAACCTCCCATAGCTCCCATAACCCTGAGCTGGATTTGGACAGATCTGAGACTCAACTTGATACCTTAAAAAATGCCATACGGGACACTAATTGCAAGAAATACTCAAGGAAAGAATGTCCCATGGCTGAACAGCAGCAAACAGAGGGAGAGTCAATGGCAGAACAACAATATGAAGAGAAGGAAAAATGCACATAACCTATGCATCGTCCAACATCCTCCCCCATGTCAAGTGCTGAAATGGAAAGTGACTTGGAGTACCCATTGTCTTGAGAAAGAGAGTAAGATGATGCCCTCAACATCCTATCAATCACTTCATTTGTTATGATAGATTATCTTCGAACTTTTCTGTATTTATGACTAAAGTCTCTTATGAGAAACTACTAAAAATGTTCTTTGAGGTAGCAAAGAAACCTGAATGGAGGCAAGCTATCAATGAAGAACTGAGTGCATTTAAGAAAAACAACATTTGGGAATTGATTAAGCTACCATCAGACAAAAATCTCATGGGATGTAAGAGGGTATTTACAGCCAAATACAATGCAGATGGAAGTATTAATCAACACAAAGCCAGACTTGTAGCTAATGAATTTACTCAAACCTACGGTGTTGACTACCAAAAGATATTTGCCCTAGTTGCAAAGTTTAATACTATCAAAATATTATTATATCTCTCGTAGTCAATTTAGATTCGCCACTCCATCAACTAGATGTGAAAAATGCCTTCTTAAACAGCAATTTGGAGGAAGAAGTTTATATAAAAGTCCTACCAAGACTTGATCCTAAAACACCCCAGAAATTATGTGTACGTTTCATAAGTCCCTATATGGTTTAA
The DNA here is from genome assembly GCA_032878935.1 of Erythrophleum fordii. Lineage (NCBI taxonomy): Eukaryota > Viridiplantae > Streptophyta > Magnoliopsida > Fabales > Fabaceae > Erythrophleum > Erythrophleum fordii. The sequence goes on along the minus strand of JAVQMF010000054.1, from coordinate 18,883,946 downwards.
AGCAATCACCAAGGGCATGGTTCGATAGGTTTACCAATGTAGTTAGAGGACTTAGTTATATTTAGTGTCAAACAGATCATACATTATTCTTTAAGTTTGTGTTTGATGGGAGATTTGCAATCTTAATAGTATATGTGGATTACATGGTTGTCACAACAAACTATTAGAAAGAGATCATTAGTCTCAAGAGCTCACTTGCTATTGGATTCAAAGTAAAGGATTTGGGATACCGAAGATATTTCTTATGTATGGAGGTAGCAAGGACAAAAATGGGTATTGTTGTTTCTGAAAGGAAGTATACTTTAGATTTGCTTAAAGAAACAAAGATGCTGAGGGGCAGACCAATGTACCCCGTGATGGAAGTCAACTACAAGCTTTGTCTTAAGAAGTAAGGTATACTAGTGGATATCGGGAGATATCAGAGGTTGGGAGGTGAGTTGATCTACCTTTCTCATACACATCATGACATTAGTTTTGCTATAAGTGTGGGTTAGTTAGTTTATGAACAAGCTAATGGAAGATAATATGGAGGGAGTTTTCATAATTTTAAGGTATTTGAAGATGACACCTGATAAAGGCCTATTCTATGAGAAAGAGGGACATAGAGGTATTGAGATATACGTTGATGCTGGGCAGGCTCAATAATAGATAAAAGGTCTTCAATTGAGTATTGCATCTTTGTATAGGATAATCTAGTTACATAGAGAAACAAAAAACCAATTATTGCAAGGAGTAGTGTAGAAGTTGAGTTTCATGCACTTGCCCTGGGTATATGTGAGAGAATTTGGATTAAGAGAGTTCTTCAAGAGTTAAAAATTTTATTTGAAAAACCTATGAAGGTTATCTGTGATAATAGGGCTACAATTTATATTGTGAAGAATCCTATCTATCATGATAGGACAAAACATGTTGAGATTGACTGAAATTTCATTAAGGAGAAGGTTGATTTGAGATTACTAAAAGGCTATTATGTTTCTACAAACTTACAAGTGGCCAACCTATTAACAAAGGCAATGGAAAGATTTAAATTTGGGGAATTAAGCTTCAAGATGGGCTTGAAGAACATTAGCCTCCTAACTTAAGGGGGAATGTTGGTGATACACATGCTATATAGTAGGCATGCTATAGTATAGCATTGGCAGTTTTCAACGAGCCTTCCTTAGAAGCTTGAACAACAACAACAACAACAACAATAAGCCTTTGCTCACTAGGTGGGGTCGGCCACATGGATCAAATGACGCCATAAAGTTTTATCATAAATCATATCTTTAGATAACTATTTTTAGTCTAAATATTTTTTAATAATTTCGCCTACCCTCTATTTCTAATTATTGAGCTATTCTCCATCTGATCTACCCTTCTTACTAGGGTTTCTATAGGTCTTCTCTACACATGTTCAAATCATCTAAGACATGATTCTACCATCTTTTCCATAATAGGTGCGACCCCAACTTTCTCTCTAATATATTTATTTCTAATTCTATATTTTTTGGTATATTCACTCATCCAACACAACATTCTCATATTTGCAACATAGAACTTATTCTCCTGTTGGCTTTTTAATGCTTAACACTCAGTCTTATACATCATTGTTGGTCTTATAGCTGTACGGTAAAATTTATCTTTAAGTTTGAGCGGTACTTTTCTATCTGTAAAAATACGCGAAACATTATTCTATTTCATCCACTCCTCTTGAATCTTATGGTTTACAATTTCCTTAGAAGCTTCAATTGTCACTTTTTATCTCTTATTTTTGTGATTATTTATAGGCTATTTTTGTTCCATTAGGATAAGTTTTTATTTTCTCATTAAGTGTTATTTAGTTGACTCCTGTTAAGACTAAGACATAGCTATTCTCTCTATATATGTGTGTATCTTGCTGATACCGAGCTTAAAGCAATAACATAGAGATTACTTTCCTTTCATTTCTGTCTATCTATCTCTCTATTCTATTTCAATTTTCATAGAAAGTGACATTGAAGGTAGTGAAAAATTTCTTTGTAGAGGGAAAATAGCATTTATCCTATTTTTTGGTAAAAGAATATCCAATGAACATATACTTAATGGCTTTAGGCTTAAGTTTTCCCTCATGATCATTGTGAACAAACCAAGTGCAATAAAAAACTTTTAAAGGTAGAAAGGACATGGTCTCATTGGTGGGAAAGGTCTCAAGTAGTTTTTTATGGGGTAAAAGGAATTATAAGACTCATAAAGGCATTCTATTGATTAAATATATAGTTGTCAACAGAGTTTCTCTCCAATAAAATTTAGGAGCATTAGAGGCAAGGAGCTTTGATGGAGTGTAATATGTCTAATCTTTCTTTTAGTAACCCCATTTTGTTGGGTTGTATTAATGCAAGAGCTTTGATGGAGTATTCCATGGTAGGGTAAGACTCAAGAGTGGAGTAAAGAAAACTTTAATGAGTTTGGAATTGATTTTGAAAGAGTTTGTGAAAACTCAAAACAGTTGCAACCTAGTAAACCCATATAAATCTAGTGTGGTCATCAATAAAAGTAATAAACCACTTAGCACTATTTATATTTTTAACATTTGAAGGATCCCAAAATCATTGTGTATGAGCGGAAAAGGTTGAGAAGGTTGATATGAATGAAATGTGTAACATCCAGTCCCTCCGTAAATGTGAGAAACGCAATGTTCGGTTTTTCCGTAAATGGCAGAAATGAGCCAAATATAAAAAGAAGTCCTCGAAATAGAAGGAATTGGGGCCAACTAAAATTATAATAACTTCCTATGCCACTAGATTGTTTCCATAGAACAAACATCAGATGAGGCATGGGAATTGCATGAATTGAGTCCTAGAAGTATGGTGTTACAAAATGGATAAGTCGATTTGGCATGTTTAGGGAGTTGGCAAATTTCACATTGAAGAATAGTACTTTTATTAATCAAACGAAGGTACAATTTTTCCATATAATAAAAGTTTGGGTGGCTTTGCATATAGTGTTGCAACAAAACATCCTCATCATTATTGGAAGAAACAAAATGTGACAAAACAATAGTGTTGCAAGTTGCGGGTCCATTATGGTAGTAAAGTCCATCACTCCCTAGTAATGGCTCGACCCTAAATCCTAAAAATAACGACCATAAGCATCAAAGTTAGCTTGGCATTGCAAATCCTTTGCAAGTTTACTTATGGACAACAAGTTGCATTGTAATTTGGGTACAAGGAGAGCATCCTTTAAAATCAAACTTGGTGATATTCTTACAATCCTATTACCACTTATTTCAGACAAGATCCTATTAGCTATCTTCACAAAAATCTTTTTAGGATTTGGAACCAATTTATCAATGATAGAACTATTACCATTCATTGGTATGAGGCACCAAAGTGGACTACCCAAGTGTTGGATACTCTAAGTTGGGTCACAGGGGGATTACTTGTATGGGCCATAACACTAGTGCTAATAACTTTCTCAGAAGGCTATCCTTGGTTTCTGATAATCCCTTGCAATAGCTTATAGCTTAAGTTGTTCCTTTATCTCCTTGATGAATGATTTGAAGTTTGATTGACCTTGGTTATGCTCTTCATCAGCCAACATAAGTCCATGTGTCTTCTTTTGTTGATGTGGCTTCCTATTGGTTGGCTTTCTGTAGAGTTTCCAGCATGTCCATGATGTGACCAATGTCATAACTAAGGTTCCTAATTGTGTATTGAGTTGATTAGTCATTAGATAATTCAATTGAATTACTTAATTAGGTGAAATAGAAGGAATTTTTAAACTTTTGATACCTACTTATTGATCACATGAAGGCTTAATTTAAATTACTTAGTTAGGGAAAAGCATACAACTGTTCATATACCTAGACCCCTTCTTAGATCCCCAACTAAGTCCTAAGGAAGACACAAAAACCAAACTATGAAAAGGACACAAACCTACCTAAAACACACTTCATTTATAGCTAAACATACAAGTAGGCTATGTGTCGTTAAGGGCTAACACATAGGTAGGTTGTGTACCTCTAGGATTCACCTTGTTTAGGAGGCTTGCAAAACACATAGCCCATACGTTTTCATATAGTCAGGCCATGCACTCTTCTATCCAAGTTACAAAACACTACCCTATAGCTCACTCAGCCCATATGGGTTCACAGGGGACCGTGTGATCCTCTAGTTTTTCCTACCTTGCAACCTGAAAATTTAGGCTAACTATGGACCATAGTTATTGAAATCGCACGATTTATGATTCAAGACATGTGATCTGACACGATTCATCAAGCGAACAATCGAACCGTGCTTCGAATCGGAAAGTTGATGAAATTGTGCGTTTGAATCGCCAGAATCGCACAATCTGAGCTGAAAACGGCGAATCACAACTTTCTAGTGATTCAGAAAGTTGCAACACCATGGGTCATGCAGTCAGGTCCCGTCACAACTTGTTTCCAAGAAGATGATAGCTTTTTTTTTCCCTTCAGTTGGAGTGACATTGTTCCATTTTAAGGCAAAACCAATTAGCCAATTAATAGACATAGTGTCACACATTCACTCACACATGTCAAAGATGTCGCACAAAGTCAAAATCATGTAGTTGATGAGATTCTCAGTCACAAAATATCATTATCAACTTTCAAGTAAGACTCACAGGACCTTCAACTCATGATTTTTTCCCCCATGTTGAGTGAAATGGCACACTAATTTAACTTTAAATAGAATAAAATTTCTTGTGCAGCCACACCTCCTAAGACTATTCATATAGCCAATGCTAAATATATACACACATATATTACTGATATATGGGAATATTGATCTTGACGAATAGGAACATCATTTTTTTTAGACTTGGTTATTTATAAGCTTTCTTTTTTATTTAATAGCTTACTTATGAGTTATCAATTAGATAATTATTAGGCTATAACTTATAATTTTGTTTTGTAAGGTTTATAATTAAATTTTTCAATTTTTTTGGTTAAAATTTAGTTTTATTTTTTATTTAATGACTTATATATATGAGTTATCAATTAGATAGTTATTAGGCTATAACTTATGATTTTGTATTGTGAGGTTTATAATTAAATTTTTGTCAATTTTTTTGTTAAAATTTATTATCTGCACATATTAGTGGCATATATTTTTTATATGATATATTTTTAATTATGTCTTTGAGTCATACGATTCGATACGATTTACGATTCATGATTTAAAAATTAACCTTCTGATTCACCATTTGAATCGTGACTCTATAACTTTGCTGTGGGCTACATTTTGGACTTCAATCCTTCCCAAATTTTGGCATGCAACATCTACCATATGTTACCAAATTGCAAACCAAATTTCAGCCAAGGACTCTACCATTTGATTCCTCAACTTACCTATTTTGCAAAATTGTCCAGTTTTGCCCTAAAACACAAGATACCCCTGTTTGTGCACAATTTTAGATGAGCCAACCAGCTTAGAAGGAGCTGAAAGTTGGCATGCTAAAACATCTACATGTTATCCACAACTCAAAAATTTCAAGGCCAAATGGTCAGGTTTGACCCCTCTACTAACTTTCTAGAAAATATTGCCTTAATTCAAATCCAAGAAAGTGACTAACATTTTATTATCCTCTGGAATAGCTTTCCATTAAGACTAAACAGGAACCAAAATGCTACAATTCCAAGCCATATCCACAACTATACCATATATTAAATTGTTCCACAAGGTGGCTATCCAATTAGGTACAATATCATTCTTGTTAGATACACAAATGGCAAAATATCAACAAACTTATCACTACATCTTTACATTCGTAACATGTCGTGATCATCTACAAGCTAGGTAACAACACAAATACTACACATTAGCATGCTTCACATTCTACAATACGCAATACATTCTCATGTTCATGAATCAAAACACAGCAGCTACATCCCAAATTTATCTAAACCAGGCCTTGCTTATCGTTGCCTTTATCTGAGTTATTACCTAAAAATATTAATTCACAAAGGGGTGAGATAAATAAACATTTCAGTAGTTAGTATACTGTTCTAGACATATTTAAGCAGTTCATACATGCACTTGGAGCAAGGAATGGTGATCATGAGCTATGCAGGAATCAACCCATTTGGTCACAAATAAATTGCAATTCCATACTTGCAATTAACATCATCATCATAATTATTGGCCAATAAAACATGGAGGAGCAACCTTTGTGTCCTAAGTAACCTTTGTCTCAAATCCCATGCATAAACATCATAAGCAACCAAATACACATGGCAAACATATACATCAATATTACCAAACCAGTTCAGAGCAAATATATTAGGAAAGAAAGAAGTACCTACCTGGATGTGATTAATACTGGAATTCTTCTAGTTAGTTTTAGTGTCCAACAAGCCAGCATAGCCTATTTTTCTAACAAATAATCATATATCAATGGTTATTCTTCCTAATTGGTCTTCTACTCATAGTAGGCAAAATGATAATTTGAAGGCTATGTATACAAGTGGCCAAAATTCTAAAACCTTACCCTTTCTTCTTGATCTTCTTCAATTCCAATTCACAATTATGAGTCTCTAGCTTTCCCAATTGAGCTTCAAGAGCCCCAAAATCGCTCTCCTAGTTTTGATCTTCAAAAGGGAAAATCTTCTAAGTATACAATTGAATTTCCAATCCTAAAAAGAAGAGTCAACTAGAGAGAATACTGTTGGAATCCCTTAATCCTAGAATATTGTTCTCTCTCAGAATCCATGTTTATCACATGGTGTTTTGTCCTTAAAGTCAATGATTTATTTTGTATTTTTTTTCCTTATTTCATGTGAGTGTAATTAGACTTTTATTGCTCTGTCTTGTTGTTTTGATCATGTTATTTATTGTGGATTGTCAACCTCTCTCTTTCCTTCTTTAGATCTTAGGACTTTGCTACCTTTATGGTGGCTTTATTGCAGCTAATTTTCAAGAGTTGAATGGCAAGATTGTTGCCATATGCCTATCTATATACTTTCTCCTCAATGAAATAAGAATTTTCAGAGTCATCATTTTTTGAAAATCTTCATGATATTTGAGCCTACAAGACCTAAATGATAAAATATGTCGGTGTTTAATGTGAGAAAACCAAGAACTCTATCTCACAAAAAGTGAGGTGAGGATGCCCTAGACTAAGACTCTCCTTACAAAGTGGGTTGAGGAAGGGGGAAAAAATCATGGAGACTCCATAGTAGAGAGTAATGAAGAAGAAGACAAGGAAGAAATTTAGACATTAGTTAGGTCTTTATGATGACGAAGAAAATATTTGGACAGCCTCCGAATACCAAGAAAGAATAATGGCAATGCTAACTCCAAGCTGTTCCTAGGTTGAGGAGGCCTGTTGGAATCATATTTAATGTGGTTATTTGCTACAAATCACATTTGATATGTGATTATTCTCAGACTTTAATATATTTATTTTGCTAGTTAGGTCAACATTTTATTTTATTTTTAAGTGATTATGATTAGATATTAATTAAGTCTTTATTTCTGTATTTTTTTTCCTTCTTGTAGGGTGTGAATCTGTCTATTAGATTTATTATGTATTTATTTCCTTGTCTTTTTCTTTCTCAAGGGACTGTTTGTCCCTATCTATAAATATACTTCTGTTTCATACTTGAATAATAAGAGAATTAGAGGATTCCTTTAAATACCTTGCCAAAAATTTCTTTTTTGGTTTTTTCCCTTCTTCTTCCCCTTCAAAAGTAGTCTCCAAAAATCCAAATTCAATAATCCTTTCCAACAACCATAACCTAATCAGATTTTTAATTGGTGCAAGAGGAAGCTTGTAAGGAGCAAGTCATTTCTTCCTTCACTCACCGTAGCTAAAATGCCCTGCACAAGTCTCATGCAAGCTCGAGAAATAAGCTTCAATGGAGGTTTTCTCCCTTTGTCTCCTCCCCCTCTCTCTTTGTTGTTTGAATAATGAAGATGAAACAATTGATTTGGTTAAGTTGGCCATTCAACATGGCTTAATGGAGCTTGTATTATGTGTAGTGCAACCAATTCAACACTTTTCCTCTCATCTTATGGTTGGCTAATGGAAATGAAGTAGAGATAAATAATGTGACTTGATATTAGAGAGAGTTGACTGAAATGGTCCAAGTGGTAGGTAGCTTCATATGATCTAGTGAGTGATAATATATACAGATATCTATTACATTGCCTAAATTCATAATAATCTCTCTTTAGTCTCTCCCCTAGATTAGGGATTAATTGATCAATAGTTAATCTTAATTCAGTTTACTTAATCTTGAATTAATTAGGTATACTTCCTAATTTTAATTTAATTTAAACTTAGAGATAAATTATGCTTTCCTAATTTTCCTTAATCCTCATTAACTAAATTCTCAGAAGCTCTCACATTTTAGGGGTTACTAGGCGAACTAAAATTCATTATTAATTTACCTATTTCATAATTATTAATTTAATATTTCATAATTAATTAGGTAAACTCCCTAATTAATTTATTCTCACCCTAATCATCAATTAGTGTATCTTAGCTAGCTAATGTTTAGGGTGTGACAACTACCCTTGTTGCAATGGTCAAACCAAGCCTTTCCACCCTTCTTCTGCTTGAAGTCAGGAGTAGTATTACTTCTAATGACCATGACGGAAGTTTCAGTCACTGGTTGAGTGGCTGGTTCACTGGAGATCAATTGCCTATGGCTTGCCTCCGATGTAACCTCATGAAACACTTCTCTTAGTGATGGTACAGTGTGGGCAGCCTTATACTTCTCCTGACCTCTTCAAAAGCAGAATTAAGGCTGAGTAGGAGAGTGTAAATTCTCTCCCTTTCTTCTAATTTCTGATAATGGGTTGCATCTGTTGTACATGTCCATTGATGGACTTCATACAGATCCAGCTGTTGCATAGCTTCACAAGATGGTTGTAATATTGAGTAATATTCGAACTTACCCGTCTTGCGTCCTAGGGGATTCCCTTGATATGTTACCTGTACAGCCATGTTTTCAACAAAAGAGGACTCCTTCACAGCCTTCCATATCTCCTTTGCTATCTTGCATAATGCAGACTGCTCTCCAGTCTCTATTGTCATGGAGTTCACCAACTATGACATAATCATATTGTTCTTAGCAATCTAGATTTTTATTTTGGGTCATTGGCCTATGTCTCCTGTGAGGTACTCCTCTTTTCCTTGGCCTTGAATAAACATCGGTGCACTTTGAGACCAAGGTAGGTAATTGTTTCCATTAGACCAATGATTGGTGACCATCCAGGGTGGGTGTTCAGCAGTCATGGCGGAGTAAGGGAAGATGCTGAGGTTGTTTGGCTGATTAGTGGCAGAAGACTTTGTGGCAGAGTCAGCGGTGGGGCTTGGGAGGCTCTCATAGAGCCCATGGTAATCATCAATGTGTTCTCAGGCCATTGGAGACTCTGATACCATGATGAAAAACAGAGGTGGTGGAATTCTATGATCTGTTATTTCTCAAATTCATGTTATTCATCATAGAAAAGAAAACAATGTAGATAATTAGGGAATGCTGGCCACAAAGGTTAGCCAATCTAATCCCATAAAATCATTACTTGTAAAAATAAAATATAACTAATCCTAATCAGGAGATAAATAAGGAAATAAATAAAAGAAAATAGGGTTGACTGAATAACTAAAAAATACAATCAAATAAGTAAAGGAACAACTACTGCAGTACATGGTAACACCAGAAACGGAAGGAAATCAACATTTATTGTCTTTTTTCCTTGCATAATGCTCTAGTTCAAAATTTTGTGTGTGTGTGTGTGTTTTTTTCCCTTTTAAAGGGAATTTTCAGTTTTCCTAGGATCTTACTGGTAGAGGAGTAAATGCTTAGAAACTCTTTCCTCTTCTTAACACTGTTAGAGTTTCTCAAATAATAGAGAGATTTTGTAATATGGATGCTTCTAGTGTGTATTCTTGTAAATCATACTTTTGTTTCTTTATTTCTTCTACTAGGGAAATTTTCCTTCTTGAAAAGCTCATTTGGAAATCTAAAGCTCAAAACTTTTATTTGGACAATGGCACTTAATGGAATTCACACATATGACCTGTTACAAATTTGGCGACCTAATTATTGCTTTGTCTCTTAATATTCTATTATGTGCATGAATAGGGCGGAAGTTGAAACTCATTTACTTCTACATTGCTGAGTGGCTGCTTTCTTATGGAGTGAGAAGTTTGGGCTCTCTAGTGAGAATTGGGAATGTCCATGGAATTTAGGGCAGATTTTCTCTATATAATTCAAAAGTTTTGGCTGAACAAAGGAGGGTAGAATGTTGTGGCAACATGCAATTTTTGCAGTGATTTGGAATATTTGTCTGTAGCAGAATGCTTGTGTTTTCAGCGCATTTACTTGTCTTTAGGTAACCTATAGTCAAGGATTTTGTTTGAGGCTTCTTTGTGTTGTTCAGCTTTGGCTTGTTTAAGACTTTAAGGGGGTGTCTCTTTTAGATATTTAGAGGGATTAGGCAGCTTTGCTGCATGTTGGACTTCCTTTTTCACTAATTTACTTTTGTTATTTTGTTTTTGTCTTCAACCTCCTTGTTGGAGGATACCCTATCCTCCTCATTTGTATCCTTCTTTCTTAGTATAATTTCCCATTTTATAGAAAAAATTATATGCTTGTATAAGAGATCAATGCTCTAATTCTCTTATTATCCAAGTCTGAAACAAAGGTATATTAATAGAGAGGTGAATAGCCTTCTAGGAAAGGAAAAGATGGGGAAATCAATGCATAATAAAAGATTTAATTAATGAATAGATTCACACCCTCCAAGAAAGGAAAAAAACCATAGAAATAAAGACTTAATTAAGGTCTAATTACAATCACTTAAAATGGAAATAAGATGTTGACCTAACTAACAAAATGAAAAGACAAATAAAGGCATTAAAGCCTGGGAATAATCACATGTTAAATGTGATTTGCAGCAAATAATCACATATTAAATATGATTTCCAACAAGTACCTAATTGAAGAATGGGATAAGAATGTTAGGAAAACTATCGTCATTGGTGATGGGGGTAATTATTTGTTATGAAATGAAAGAGTGATGAAAAGATAACCCTTTTATGGGAAGTGAAGTCTTATATTTATAAATACAAGGCGAGACAGGAAACTTAAATAATTACATAGATATTGCATTATTCAATTGCAATTCAAATTGTAAATTGAAAGGATAATTTTTGAATTTTGAATTGTAAATTGTATTGAATCGTATGAGTTAAAAACATAATTAGAAATATATCATATAAAAAATATGTCACTAAAATGTGCTCAAATAATAAATTTTAACCAAAAATTGATAAAAATTTAACCATAAGCCTCACAAAACAAAATCATAAGTCATAACCTATTAACTATCAAATTGATGACTCATATATAAGTTAATTAAAAAAAAAAAAAATTATTGTACCCACGTCAGAAACTAATGATGCTCTTATTTGCAAAGACTAATATTGGCATTAGGTAAGTAATATATATATATATATATATATATAAAATGTTGGCCATTGAATAGTCTTAAAAAGCGTGGTTGCTTAGGAAATTTTATTCTATTCAAAGTCAGATAAGTGAAACGATGTCATTTCACTCAACATTAGGGGGGAAAAAATCGTGAGTCATGAGGTCTTGTGAGTCTTACTTGAAACAATGATATTTATGACTAAAAGTCTCTTAAACTATGTGACTTTTGACTTTGTATGACGTCACATGTGTGCGTGAATGTGCGATACTATGTTTATGATGTACAACTTAATTAGCTGATCGATTTTGCTTTTAAATGAAATGATGCTGTTCCAACAAGGAATTTTTTTTTTAAAAAATAAAAACTGCCAATTTCTTCTTCCTAGAAAAGAGTTACGTCGGGTTATCCGATTGCGTGACCCATGTCATTGCAACTTTCTAGATTGCTAGAAAGTTGCGATTTGGTGTTTCCAACTAGGCTTGTGTGATTGTGGCGATTTAGACACACGAGTTTGTCAACTTTCCTATTCGAAGCATGGTTTATGTTGTTCGCCTAATGAATCGTGTTGGATTGCATGTCTTGAAGCGTGAATCGTGCGATTTTGATAACTCTAATTGTAGTTAGCATGTGGTCCGTATATTGTTAGCATTCACACTAGATATTGATTCCAACACTCAATATCAAGCTAGAACATAGATGCACTATATCTTATGCACCAAGATTGTCGCAAATGTAAGTGATGCATTGGCTTCTTAGGGATTTTATGGAAATGTCTGCCTAATGATCATTGGATTTGACGAAGCTTGTAGGATTCTTACTTCATGGGAGAAGAAACTTCTTGATGGCTTCTTTATGTGTTAATGTCTTTAGGTGATAATCGTTTTGATGACATTTTGGAAAAATGGGAAGGGATAAGGCGGTTGTAGCTGAAAAGAGATGTAATTCAAGATGTTACTAGGTTGCATTCTTTTTGTTATAGATGGATTGTGGCTTGAAATATAAGAAAACAAGAGATGAAGGTGTGAAAATCCTTTATTTTATATTTTTGTATATATCCATTTAATGTATAGATTATAGGATCAGCATTTCTTATTCTCCGTTTTTATCTTCCTGATTTCTCGGCCTATCTAGTTATTGGGCTGATTGCGTTTCATGTATATATGACACCGATTGGGAGAAATAAGATTTATCGGAGAGTAAATTCCCACATGGTATCAGAGCCTGGGGGAATACGTCGCACGCCGCCTCCGATACATCGCACGCTACCTTCGTCCCTCTCTGACCCAGAAACAAAGACGGAGACGGAGACAGCTACATCGCATGATATCTTCGTCCCCTTCTGACTCAGAAACAGAAACGGAGACAGAGACAGCGACGTCGCACACAGACATGGTGGACCAGCCGTCGAACCCGACATCAGGGGAGCCACGCTATGGTTCGTCCAAACTCGACTCTCATCACCCTCGGTCACGTCCAACAGCCTCGTCTGGCCTTGAAGCTTCCTCTGTCGTCATCGTTCCAGAGAAACTAACTAGAGAAAACTATCAAGAGTGGGCCCAATCCATAAAGCTAGCAATTGAAGGCAGAGGAAGGCTCGGGTACATTTCTGGTGAGACAATCAGACCTGATTCGATGGAAGAGAAAGCTTTAAGGATATGGAGATCAGAAAACTTTGTGGTTTCTTCATGGCTCATCAATGCAATGACACCATCAATCAAGAAGAGCTTTATGTTTCTCCCTACTGCACAAGAGATATGGGAGGCTGTCCGTGAAGCTTATTATGATGGTGAGAATGCATCCCAAGTATTCAAAATTAAATCAAAAATCTGGTTATTGGTTCAGGGGTCACGATCTCTCATTGAGTACTATCTGGAGAAGGTGGCCCTTTGGCCAGAGTTAGATTTAATTACGGAAGAAGACTGGAGGTGCCCTGAAGATACTGTAAGATATTGTAAACGTACAGAAAGAGAACGTTTATATGAATTCCTAGTTGGTTTACATGCTGATATGGATGATGCTCGTGGAAGAATTTTGAGTATGGATCCCTTGCCTACTGTTCGTGAAGCTTTTGCCATAGTGCGAAGAGAGGATTCAAGACGCAAGATAATGCTAAAGGAAGATTCTGCACACCGAACTAATATTTCTTAATCCTCCGCCCTTGTTGTTCGCTTCACTGACCAGAAGAGTAACAAGGGAAGGCTGGTCTGTGAACATTGTAAGAAGACGGGCCATACCAAAGATACTTGCTGGGATCTCCATGGCAAACCACCAAATTGGAAACCAAAGAAAGGGAAAGGTCGTGGCTATGTTGCTGAAGCTTCCAAAAGTGAAGAGCTTGGTCCTTTAAACTCATTGTCACAAGGCGATCAACTCAGTAAAATAATAGAAATGCTTGCAATACTTCAGAGTAGCCAGCAACCTCGTAAGCAACCTGTTGCTACTGTTGTGCACAGAGGTAATTTTTTCAAGGTTTTAGCCACCATGAAAGGTATGAGTTCCAATGATTGTTGGATTGTGGATTCCAGTGCTTCAGATCATATGACTGATAATATTGCCTTATTTATCTCCTATATTCCTTGTAAGGAAAGACTCACTGTGAAAATTGCTGATACCTCTGACTCTGTTGTTACTGGTATTGGAAGTATTAAAATCTCTGCCACCCTTACACTTCATTCTGTACTTCATGTTCCAAACTTGAAGTGCAATTTACTCTCTGTAAATCAATTGGCCAGAAAAGAGAGGTGCCATGTTAACTTCTTTGCCACTTATTATATTTTTCAGGTTCTGTTGACGGAGATGACGATTGGCAGTGCTAGAGAGGTTGATGGACTTTACTACCTGGATGGATGACAGTAGCATTAAACGAACTAGGACTTGTAATAAAGTGTCTCTCCCTAGGACTAGTGAATTGGAGTTATTGCACAAACGGTTAGGACATCCTTGCTTCCATTATATGTCCAAAATTTTTCCTTTCATTTGCTCTAATAAAGATTGTTCAAGTTTTTATTGTGAATCTTGTGAAATTGCTAAGCATCATCGAACTTCTTTTCCTCGTGTTCAATATCAAGCATCTCAACCTTTTACCACTATTCATAGCGATTTATGGGGTCCCTCTCGTACTCCAAACTGAACACATTCTAAATGGTTCATCACCTTTATTGATGATCATACATGAGTGAGTTGGGGATTCTTACTCAAAGATAAAACTCAAGTTTATCAGGCATTCATTGACTTTTATCACATGATTCAAACTCAGTTTCACACTTCCATTCAGATCCTTCACACTGATAATGGCACTGAGTATTTCAATAAATCACTTTCCAAATTCCTCAACGATCATGGCATTATTCATAAAAGTACATGTCCTTATAGCCCACAACAAAATGGAATTGCCGAACGAAAAAATAGACACATTCTTGAAACAGCTCGAGCCCTCATATTTAGCAGTAATGTCCCTCAATATCATTGGGATGATGCTGTCCTCACTGCTATCTTCCTGATAAACCGCCTACCCAGCAAAACTTTGTCCTACAAAATACCCTTACAAGTCCTTCACACCACCTACAATCTACCTTACCTTGAAAACAATCTACCACTGGAAGTTTTCGGGTGCACCACATATGTTCATCTTCACCATAGTAACAAACTTGATCCCAAGGCTGTCCGCTGTATCTTCCTTGGTTACTCTGCCTCTCAAAAGGGATACAAATGCTTTGATCCCACCACTAAACGCTTTTATGTCACATGTGAGGTTACTTTTCATGAAGATGATCTTTATTATTCCTCGTCTTCAATTCAGGGGGAGAGTTGGAGTGAATTTCAGACTACCACCACAAATGATGAGACACTCATTCTTGAACTTGTTGAACCTAATCTTACACCCAATGATAGTGAAAATGCACCTGGTTTTACCATTGAAACTGAACCTAATGATAGTGAAAATGTGCCTAGTACTAATCCAAGGGGAGACACTAACAAAGCTATCAAGTTCTATACTCGGAAACACAAGACAGGTATTGTGTCTGACTGAGACTCCTAGCATTCACTAAGAGTTAGAACTGGGAGTAGATCCAATAAAGGAGAAAGTTGCTATAGATGAAAATGAGCAAGTGACTGTAAAGGAAAGTGGAGTGGTAGATGACTTGGATCTTCCTATTGCAATGAGGAAGAATCCTAGAACTTGCGCACGACATCCTATAGAAAGGTTTGTTTCTTATCAGGCCCTTTCCTCAAAGTATTGTGCTTTTGTCTCTCATCTTGACAGTGTTTGGGTACCAAGCAACATTGATGAGGCTATGTCTGTACCTGAATGGAGACAAGCAGTTTTGGTGGAAATGGAGGCTCTAGAAAATAACGACACTTGGTTCATTACTGATCTTCCAAAAGGGAAGAAACCAATTGGTTGCAAATGGGTATTTACCCCAAAATATAAAGCAGATGGGAGCCTTGACAAATATAAGGCGAGACTTGTTGCAAAAGATTTTTTCCAAGTCTATGGGATGGACTACACTGAGACCTTCGCACCAGTTGCTAAACTTAATGTAGTTAGAATTCTATTGTCTCTAGCTGCAAATCTTGATTGGCCTTTACATCAATTGGATGTAAAAAATGCATTCCTGAATGGAGAACTCAGGGAAGAAGTTTACAGGAAATTACCCCCAGGGTTCCTCGGGAAGAAACTGAATCAAGTATGCAAATTGAAGAAATCTCTATATGGGTTAAAACAGTCTCCTCGGGAGGGATGAAGGATATTTTCAGGGACAGAGTGACCATACTTTGTTCTTCAAGCATCAGAGCAGCAAGATAACTGTCTTAGCAGTTTATGTTGATGATATTGTACTTACAGGAGATAATGCAGAAGAGATTGAGCATATTAAGACTCCTCTAGCCCATGAGTTTCAAATAAAAGACCTCAGGGAAATGAAGTACTTCCTGGGAATGGAAGTTGCTCGATCAAAGAAGGAAATATATATCTCTCAAAGAAAGTACATTCTAGACCTTTTAAAGGAAACTGGGATGTTGGGATGTAGACCATGTGACACTCCTATACGAGTTGACAAAGTATGTGATGAAGAGGATCTTGGCAAAGCAGTGGATATAGGGAGATACCAACGCATGGTGGGAAAATTAATATATCTATCCCACACTCGACCTGATATTGCATTTGCAGTTAGTGTGGTTAGTCAGCATTCCCATAATCCACTGCAGAAACACTTGAATGAAGTTTATAGAATTCTCAGGTACTTGAAAGGGTCTCCAGGACGTGGTCTCTTGTTCAAGAAGACCGATAAACAAAATGTGAAAATTTTTATAGATGCAGACTGGGCGGGTGACCAGGATGACAGAAAGTCCACATCTGGATATTGTACGTATGTCTGGGGTAATCTTGTTACCTGGAGAAGTAAGAAACAGAGTGTAGTTGCAAGGAGTAGTGCAGAAGCAGAATTTAGGGCAATAGCACTGGGTATTTGTGAAGGTATATGGCTTAAACGAATGCTTGAAGAATTGAAGAAAAGTATGAGCTTGCCAATCAAGCTCTATTCAGATAGTATGGCTGCACTCAACATATCACACAATCCAGTTCAACATGATAGAACTAAACATGTGGAGATTGACAGGCACTTTATAAGAGAAAAGATCGATGATGGCATAATTCGACTAGCCTATATTCCTTCCTGAGAACAAGTGGCAGATATTCTCACAAAAGGACTAGCTCGAGACAAGTTTGAGTACTTTGTTTGCAAGTTGGAAATGATTAACATCTATAATCCAACTTGAGGGGAAGTGTGAAAATCCTTTATTTTATATTTTTGTATGTATCCATTTAATGTATAGATTATAGGATCAGCATTTCTTATTCTCCGTTTTTATCTTCCTGATTTCTCGGCCTATCTAGTTATTGGGCTGATTGCGTTTCGTGTATATATGACACCGACTGGGAGAAATAAGATTTATCGGAGAGTAAATTCCCACAGAAAGACATAATTGGATAAGGCCCCGTTTTGTGTTCTTTATGGGATAAGATCCGTTTTGTGTTCTTTATGGGATAAGACTTAATAGAATAAGTAGCACTGGATAGTTTTGTATAAACTATCGATTGTATTTAAGCCTTTATATGATCAAGTGTTTGTTGCATCAACTTATAATATAATACATATGATGATATACCATAATGTTACTGTGTTTATAGTATAAAATAATATCATATGTGATGATAGTGTTTGTGGCAGTAGTAGCAATTATCATGGCAATTGTGGTGGTAGTAACAACAACAATAACAACTGTAGTGGTGGTGTTGCAAGGAAGGAGACTATACTTAGTTGTGATGGTGAAGGTGGTGATGGTTGTGGCAGGGGTAGCAATGGCGATGGTGATAATTGTGGCAGTGGTGGTGACCATATTATGACATGAGGTCAAAAGTAATCTTTTTTTTTTTTTCCTTCAAAAAAAATTTATGCAAGATTCCTTATCAAGGCTTATTCCTTGCACACATCAAACATCGTGTAAGGTTGGATTGTATGAACTTATACTATCTTTTCTAATTATATGCAAAGCACCAAGGGCCCATGTCTTCATAAGCCTTGGGATTAGAAGGAAGTATATGGACAGAAATTTACCAAGATGAAATTTCAGCAACTTTTAGTGTATAGTCTCCTTATACTTTAAAAAAAAAAAAAAATTGTTGAGAAGGGAGAGCAAAAGTTAGGGAAAATATGAAGGGATGCTAAATGAAATTGAAAGATTCAATTATTGTGTATATAACACTGACCTTGCACTCGCTATTTATACTAATGCTATACCCACTTAGATATTTACTACTTATACATTCAGATCACTGCAGATAATTATTTTATCAATCTATTAGACCTTCAAATTCTTAGTACCTTAGTAGGTAACTATTTTCTTAACCTAAAGAACTTTCTTAAATTGTTAACACCTTTTAATGCTTAAGAAAGAAGCTAAGTTGTAAGCTTCTGAGTGACACTTAAACAAGAAAACAGGACTGTTAAATTCTTAACAACAAACTCTCTAAGAATTTAGATGTAATTAATATTATGATGACGTCTTGTGCTGGGAAATAGAAAAGATTACATCTTCTTGTGATATTAGGCAGATTCTTTGGCCTGCTATGATTTGACAATGAGACATTTTGCTTCTGCTTTTAACTTTCATCTTTTTTCTTTTTTCTCTTTTGGGTTTTGGATGGGAGCATAAATATAATATGCATGCTTAAGCTTTGATGTCATTGCTTTATATATCTTTTGGTCTTAGAATTTCAATAAAATTGATTAAATTATCTTTCTCTAAATGTGATATGTTCATAAAAATAGTTTGTCTTTTGGAACATTAAATTGTTGTTTTCTATATAAATTATTGTTTTCAATAATGACTATTTGTCTTAGAGAAATAGTGCTGAAAATCATAGGCAAGAAAAGCAATATGTTTCAGACATTGGGTGGGGAATTGAATTTAGACCAAGTTGATTATGGGGAAAGATTCATTCTTTTGAAATGTACTTGTAGCCAAAAATCTACCAATTATGACAATAATTTATCAAAACCTCGCTTGACTATCAATTTTCCAACTCCAGTATTTTGAAGGTCTTTCTTGATTTTACTGTCTAGCCAACTGCATTGCAAGTTATATTGAAGATTGCAGCAAAAAAAGTGTATTATTTCTCTAAATCACTTTCATGGAGTGGGCATACAATAAATAAGAGGACCGAAATAATTAGGAGTAAATGCTCCTTAATTTCTCGGTGCAAAGAAGGAAAGAATTTGAATAAAAACTATTTACACTTTGTACAAAATTAAAGACAATAAAGAGCCTAATAATAACAAAGTTGACTCTCTAAAAAAGGTAATAACAATATTCAATTGCCCATGATTCTTGGAGAAAAATCTGGAATTCCACACTCCCCCTCAAGCTGGGGAGTATATGTTTACCATTCCCAGCTTTGATAAGTGAATATCAAATTGAGCCCGTGGAATGGATTTGGTCAAAACATCAACAGTTTGTTGATAGGTGGATATGTAGATCAATTCAATCACCCCATGTTCAATTTTTTTTTCCGATGAAATGACGATCAATTTTTTTTCTATCGTGATGAACCTGGTTCTTAGCAATACTTATTGCAGCTTGATTGTCACAGAACAATTTCATTGATGTTGGTGATGATAGTTGAAGCTCTTCAAGTAGCTTTTTTAGCCATATTCCTTCATAAATTCCATGAGCCATAACTCTAAATTTAGCTTATGCACTACTTCAGGCAACTACTGATTGCTTTTTACTTCTCTAAGCAACAAGGTTTCTCCAAAGATAGATGCAATACCCTGAAATAGACCTTCTATCTGTTAGAGACCCTGCCTAATTAGCATCAGAAAAAACTTCAAGATCTCTACTTATTCCCTTCTTGAATAAGAGTCCCTTTGCCGGTGTCATCTTTAAGTATCTTAGGAATCGGTTCACAACTTCAAGATGTTCTTCAATAAGACTATTCATGAATTGACTTGCTACACTGACGACAAAACTAGTGTCTGGTCTGGTGTGTGATAGATATATTAGTTTGCCTACTAGTTTCTTATACATCTCTTTATCAATGGGTGCTGAATCTTCTTTTGATCCATTGGTGTTTCTGCTAGTTTACACCCTAGCATCCCAATCTCCTTGAGCAAATCTAGTGTGTACTTTCTTTGGGATACAACAATACCTTTGCTAGATCGTGCAACCTCCATACCTAAGAAGTACTTTAGATTTTTGAGATCTTTTACGTCAAACTCTTTATTCAAGACTCTTTTGAGATGTGCTACTTCTTTCTCATCATTACCTGCTACAATGATGTCATCCACATAAACTATAAGAATAGTTAGTTTATCAGCAGCTACCTTTTTAATAAAAAGGGTGTGATCTGATTGTCCTTGTGTATACCCTAATTGCTCTGTTGCCTTGGTAAATCTCTCAAACCAGGTTCCTGGGGATTGTTTGAGGCCATAAAGTGATTTTCGTAGTTTGCACACTAGATTTTCATTATTAGGTTGCTTCAAACCAGGGGGTATGTCCATGTAGACTTCCTCCTCAAGATCACCATTCAAGAATGCATTTTTGATATCAAGTTGATGAAGTTTCCAATCTAAGCTGGCTGCTATGGATAAGAGGACTCGAATGGTATTGAGCTTGGCAACTGGAGCAAAAGTTTCTTGAAAATCTACTCTATATGTCTGGGTGAAACCTTTAGCGACAAGTCTCACTTTGTATTGTTCAATGCTGCCATCTGCTTTATACTTTGCATTAAACACCCATTTGCATCTCACTGGTTGTTTCCCTTGAGGTTTTTGAGTGAGCTCCCAAGTGACATTCTTTTATAGCGCCTTTAATTCTTCATTCACAGCTTCTTTCCATTTTGGATGTTGGAGAGCTTCTTCAACACAGCGAGGGATTTTAATGCTGTCCACATTTGCTATGAATGCACTGTAACTTTTAGAGAGTTTTTTATAGGAGACAAAGTGAGAGATAGGGTGTTGTGTACATGATCTTGTTCCCTTTCTAAAAGCAATAGGAAGATTTAGATCAGTAGATAAACTCTCATTATCATTGGAAGACTCAAAATCAGAAATACCTTGACCCTTTGTTTGGTTTGAGGGGAGGGGAGGGATTCTCCTCCCCTCCTCCCCTTGTTTGGCATGTGTTTTTGAAACTTTTCCTCCCCTCCCCTCCTCTCCTCTCCCTCCAATTTGGGGGGATTGGAAGGAAAAGTTGGGAAAAAGACCAAAATACCCCCTCTTGATTATTAATTTTATATTTTATAAAATTTTTATAAGTATGATTAAAGAAAAATTTTAACTTACCAATTAATACAGGTATATTGTCATATTGAGGAAAAAATAAACATGTCAATGTTCCTAACTCAGATACATTCTAATTTTATGAAATAAAATATATTAAATTATATATTTGTTAAAATAATTATTTAATTAGTTTTATTTATTTACAAATTTTTTTAAATAATTATAATTATAAATAATTTTTGACATTTGTTTAATTTGGTGGTAAAAATATTAAATTTTTAAAAATAAAAAAATAATTAATTGTATTATCATTACTTTTAAAATATATAAGGGGTAAAATGGTCTATATATTATTATTTTCCCTCCCTTCCCCTCCTGAACCAAACAAATATCTCCTTTCCCCTTCCCTCCCCTTCATTAAAATCCCTCCCCTCCCTCCCTCCCCTCCCCTCCCTCCCCTCCTCTCCCCTCCTCTGAACCAAACAAGGCCTGAGAGTCTTGAGTACTTTCACTGGGATGAGGATTCGGGTCAGCTTGGCATTGCTCTATGGTCTTAGGGTGCCTTGTATAGACCTGTGACTCCTTATCTTCCCTCTGTTTCTAATCTGTAACTTCTGGTCCAGCAGTTGATTCAACCTCGAGTTTAGATGAGTTTTGAATTGGCTGGGAAATAGCCTCAGGTTCAGAGGGGAATAAGGCCTAAAACTTATTTTCCTCCTCTTGATGTGCTATAATCTCCCCTTGAATATGGGTTTTGGGATAAAATGGCACCTGATCAAGAAATGTTACATCCATGGAGGTATAAAATTTCTTGGTGGAAGGTGAGTAACATTTATAGCCCTTTTGATGTGGAGAGTACCCAAGGAACAAACACTTAATGGATCTAGGATCAAGTTTACTCCTTTGTTGAGGTGGAATATGGACATAGGCTGAACACCCAAACACCTTTAGTGGAAGGTCAATCATGATTCTGTTTTGAGGAAAAACTTTAGAGAAAAACTGACACGGGGTGTCAAATTTCAGTGTACTAGAAGGCAGCCTATTAGTGAGGTATGTAGCTGATAAAATAGCGTCCCCTAGTAACCTTTAGGTACATTGGTGGTCAACATAAGAGATCTAGCTATTTCTAGGAGATGACGGTTTTTTCTTTCTGCTATCCCATTCTGTTGAGGAGTATAGGCATGTGAGCTTTGATGAACTATGCCATTTTCAAGGAAAAAACTCCCAAGGACAGAATTAAAATAATCTTTAGCATTATTTGCTCGAAAAATTTGTATTTTTGCTTGAAATTGAGTTTGAATCATAGCAAAAAAATTTTTAACAAGGGAGACAGTTTCGGACTTGTCTTTCATAAGAAATACCCATGTGATATGGGTGTGGTCATCAATTAAGAATAAGAACCACCGGGCACTTGTTGTATTAGGAATGCGAGAGGGACCCCAAATATTACTATGTATAACTGAAAAAGGATGTGATGGTTTGTAAACATGAATAGGATATGAGTTTGGGCAATGCTTAGCAAGATGACAAACTTCACATTGGAAAGACTTTGGATCTTTATTAATAAATAAGGAAGGAAATAACTTGGCTAAGTGCAGAAAATTAATATGGCCAAGGCATTGGTGCCATAACATAATATTATTGTCCTCATCCAAAGTCTCTGTACTATTTGCATGAATGGCCCGAGAAATATTGTTGGATTTGATTCTGTACAAGCCTTCTTCTGCTTTAGCATTGCCAATCATCCTCCTCGAATCCAAATCCTGTAACAAACAACCAGATAGGAAAAATTTAGCAATGCAATTCAAGTCATGTGTAAGCTTGCTAATGGACTGCAAGTTGCATGATAAGTTTGGGACAAGAAGGACAGATTCTAGAGTTAAATCTTTTGAAATAATCACTTTTCCAATTCCAGTCACCTTGGAAAAAGTCCCATCTGCAATTCTTACTTTATAGTCATTATTACAAGGTTTACATTCATGCAATAATGAAGCATCCCCTGTCATTTGGTCTGAGTCTCCTGAGTCAATTATCCAAGTTGTTGCATCTTCTACATTAGTATGAAGAGCATTCAAGAAGGTACCTTTTTGTGCAACAGAACTAGAACCAATACTAAGGGTAGTTGATGGACCTGGATTGAGAAATTTGTGCAGCCAATCGATTTGCTCCTTGCTGAAAATACCTTATTCATTGGGCATTTTTTCAGATCCTTCTGTAGTAGCCACATAACCTCGGTTCTCCATTTCTTTATTGGGTTTCCAATCAGCTAGCTTACCAGGTATTTTCCAACATGTCTCATGAGTGTGACCCGAGTGTCGACAATGATCACACCAAGGTCTTCCCTTTCTCTGCTTGCTTTCATTTTTCAAGTTTGCATTCTTGGTCAAGAGGGCAGAACCTTCAGGGGTACTAACAATGGTGGCAGCACCTATCATGAGCTTCTTCCAACTTTCTTCCCTTCAAACCTACGAGAAAGCTTCTCTAATGGATGGTAAAGGCCTAGTGTCGAGGATCCTTCCCCTTACTTCATCCAAAGATTTGTTAAGGCTTAGGAGGAATGTAAAAACTCTTTCCTTTTCGATGAGTTCTCTATACTTCTTTGCATCTCCAGTACAATTCCAATCTGGGTTCCCATAAACATCTAACTGTTGCCAAAGATATGTTAGAGTACTATAATATTGTTGAATTGAAAGCTCACCTTGTTTGAAATCATGGAGTTTGCTTTTGATCTCAAAAAGTTCAACAATATTTTCTCTATCTGAGTAGGCTTCTCTCACTGCCTCCCAGATCTCAAAGGCCGAGTTGAAGAATAGATAACTTCGTCCTATGTCAGTGTCCAGGTGTTGATTAACCAGGACATGACCATGTTGTTTTCTGCTCTCCAAATTGATTACTTTGAGTCCTTCTTTTCTGGAGGAATAGCTGCTCCAGTCAAGTAATCTTCTTTCCCTTTGCTTGAGATGAACATCATCACAGACCTGGCCCATTGGAGATAATTCTGGCCATTTAGCTTGTGACCTGTGATGAGTTGAATGGTGCCTTCTGCAGTGACCTAGTTGGAGGACTCAAGCCCAGTGGGCTTGCTTGAGTTTTGACTAATCTCGGAAGTCATTTTTGCAGGTCACAAAATAGGGAATAGTGACGAAGGGAAGAGGATGAAAAAAAATCTTTTGGATCAAAGTTTGAGCTCTGATATCATGAAGATTGCAGCAAACACAGTGTATTATTTCTCTAAATCACTTTCATGGAGTGGACATACAATAAATAGGAGGACCGAAATAATTAGGAGTAAATGCTCCTTAATTTCTCGGTGCAAAAAAGGAAAGAATTTGAATAAAAACTATTTTCACTCTGTAATTAAAGACAATAAAGAGCCTAATAATAAGAATTAAAGACAATAAAGAGCCTAATAATAACAAAGTTGACTCTCTAAAAAAGGTTATAACAATATTCAAATGCCCATGATTCTCGGAGAAAAATTTGGAATTCCACATATATAACGGAAGTACTGCTGGATATAGTCACAGTTGGTGTGATAGAGACTGAGATTGAAGAGTGAATGAGAGACTGAAATTTTTACTAGAGATTTAAGTGCAAGAATCTTAAACATATATAACTCCAATAAAGTGTTTACATAAATTGTCATAAAACATATGATCCTTCACCTAATCCTAGATCTGATATTTATACTAAAACTTCCCAACTACCAAATAAAACAGAATTGCCGAAGAAACAATAATTCAAAATAAGGAGACTGCACTACTTGTAGATAATATTGCCAGTAGTTAATGTAAGGCTTGTCAGCTACGTCTCCCACTCTGCCTCCATGTTTCTTCCTTCTTGAGTATGTGCGGAGTGGAGGTCTATCATGGAGCATCTTTTCAGATTAATCTAGTTTTCCATCAGTCTAAATGACAAATGATATGGCATTATTTGCAGGTTGACTCTGCTCTTGTTGCTGACGTTTTGCATGTTTGCCTCATATTTGCAAAGTGGCTGGGTTAGAGAATAAGTGCAAAGGTTGACTTGACATATTCTGCTGAACCTCACATTATCAAGATGTCTGGGGTCAATTCATCAGCAGCACCTAGTGGTGGCCAAAAGCTTTCCATGCTTGCTGCCAAATCTGGATTTGTTATCCCTAAAAACAAATTATCAGGTTCATTAGTTCCCATCTTCAAGGGGGCTAAGAATCATGGGGCCACTGGAGCTACCAATGAAGAAAGTTCCAAGCAAATGCATAGGAAAACAAAATGGGGACCTGATCTGACACAGGATGCAGCTGTCAGAAGAGGAAGAACTTTAGCTTTACAGGTACTCTTAGGAATTCTTTCAATTAATTGTTAATTATCATTTCTGTTTTAATGTTATATTAGGCCTTTCATTTTTCTTATTTATATTCCATTATCATTTCCTTGAATAAATTATTGTCGAAAGGTTAAGGTTTCATTTCATTACTCTATAGTTTTGAAAAACTTACACGTTCGTGTCCTGCTTCATCTGCTTTTTGTCAATTACTTTTTATGTTCAGAAATTCAGATATTTCATTTATTTAAAAAAGATAAGTTTGATTAAGGTTAGTAAAGATATGTTCATTGCAACACTTCAGTATGGAATGTATGATGATTATCTGCTAGCTATTAAACTTTCCTTACTAGGTGGGGCCAATGTGAGAGCATAAGTAAATAATCGGCAGAGAAGTTCTTTGCAAGGTGTCAATTAGTGATACCTCTTCTCTGTTGTTGTACATGTTCTCTAGATTCGAGTGGATCAAATTGCACAGCAATTGAAATCACGAAAGTTGGAGGTTGGGGACACTCAAGACTCATCATTAGTAACTAAAAATCCAGATCAAAGCTACCCCAATACTGAAATTGATGACAAGGTTAACAACCATTGACGCTGTTCTTTTCTACTTGTTATTTGTTATTGCTGTCTGTTTGCTTCCTGTATAAGCTACTGATATATTTTTCTTTATTTGGATTAGCTATCTAAGAAGTCAGAAATGCTTGAACATGAAAAGCGGGAAGCAATAGGTTTGTATTCCTTGTATATATATATATATTCTGATAAAAAATCTTTTCTTTTTTTTTGACCCAGGGGGGGGGGGGGGTTTCCATGTAAGGACTACAAGTTGGTAAAAATTTCATTGAAGGACCTTAAAAATCAAAATTCCTCTAAAGGACTATAGGAAAATGTTACTATTGAAGCTACAAAAGTTATCACTTATGCCTTTTAAAGTTACAACTTAATCATTCCAATATTTGGAAGAGTTTTCTCTAATGATAATTTTGAGAAACATGAGTGATAACTTTTGGAAGGACTAGTTGTAACTGTGGTCCTTTAGAAAAATTTTGATTTTTAAGGTCATTTAATGTTATTTTTACCAACTTATAGCCCTTATGTATAGTCCCCCCCCCCCCTTTTTTTTTTCTTTTCCCCCCCTTGAATTCTTATATGCTGTTCATCCAAGATAATCTTGATCTGAATGATATCCAGGTGAAATACTAAGATTAGATCCAAGTTACAAGCCTCCACCTGGTTTTAAACCATCGTTAAAAGAGGCCAGTGTCCCACTGCCTGTAAGTATCAGTTCCAAAAATTTTATTAGATTTCCTTTCTATTTAAATGCCATTGTCAATTCCTTGTACTTTTGATGGAAAATAAAGACACATTCCCTGAATTTTAATTTATTTTCTTTGCACCCAGCATGGTTTTTATAATTCTGTCCTTTAGTTGATGAACATAGATATTTTGAGTATTTCTTTTCATTTTTAAATTTATATCATCAATGATAATTAAGGGCCAGGCTGAGGTTCTTTTGGCCTTATTTTGCTATTTCCAATGTTTTCAGTTGGCATGGTGATTTTCAGGAAATAGATTACGATCAAATTTTTTTCCTTGTTAGTGAGATAGTTAATTGGTTGAATTTAACTTAAATATTTGGTGGTATGGTGTATTTGACTTGAGCATTTCTGCACCATGCGTGTCACATTTTGGGTTTCACATGCATTTTAAAGAGCATTAATTAATTGATTGAAAACAGCGTCTTTCCCAAACCCTTATTTTGGGAAGGAAAAAAAGGAATTTGCTTCTGAGGGAAAATCAATTGCACAATTTTATTGACAGAAATAAGAAGGTCAAGGAGAAGCAATATTTTTATTCTTGAAATACCAGGTATTTCATTTTTATCTTGCATCCTTTAATATGTGGATGTGTGGATGAGTTTCTTCACATTCATTTTGTCTAACGTCTCGTGAGATAATCTTCCCTCCCTCGTTATCTTCCCTCCCTCGTCCTTGAATGTACATAACCTTATGACCATTGCAGATAGATATTTCCATTGGTGTCCTGTGATAATCATGGGAGTAATTTTTGGCAGTGGTCTAGGTGGCTGGAGTACTGGCACAGGAGTTTGTCATAGTGGAAAAGGAAGATGCAGTGATATTTGCATTTATAGCTTTAAATGAGCTGAAGGAAATAATTGGTATCCTCTAGCTCTGATACCATGAAAAAAATAGGGAGACACAACTGTTTTGTTGTCTATTATTGAAGCGTGAAACTATACACATATATAGCTAGCTATAATATGTATCCTAGTCCAGAAAGGAACCAACTGCCTAACGTTTAGAAAAGGCTAAAATACTTATCCTAATGAAATAGAAATGGTTGACTAATTAATTACAAAAAAGAGAATAAAGAAAAAGTGAAAAAGGAAGCTTCTAAAAGTTGTTTGTTTGCTTTGCTGTGCATCTGCTATGCATGGCACATTATCTTGCTAAATATCAGGTGTATAACCAACACTTCCCCTCAAGGTAGGAGGTAGATATTCTTCAAACCTAGCTTGGAATTTAATTCTTCAAGTTTAGATCTTGCCACAGCCTTTGTTAATAAGCCAGCTATTTGTAAGTTTGTAAGAATATAGGAGACTTCCATTAATCCCGAATCAACCTTCTTCTTAATGAAGTTTCAATTAATCTCAACATGCTTTGTTTTATCATGATGGATAGGATTCTTCACTATACCAATAGTAGCCATATTATCATACATAACTTTCATAGGTTTTTAAAATGAAATTTTTAAATCTTTAAGGACCCATTTAATCTAGATTCCTTCACAATACCTAATTCAAGTGCACGAAAGTTGACTTCCATGTTGCTCCTTACAACAACTAGTTGCTTCTTGCTCTTCCATATAGCTGAATTGCCTCATAAAAAAGTGCAATACCTAGTTGTAGGCCTTCTATTTGTCACTAAGCCTACCTAGTTTGTATCAGGGTATATTTCAATGCCTCTTGTCTCCCTTTCCCAGAGAACAGGCCTTTATGTCATCTTTAAAGACCTTAAAATTCTGTAAACTCTCTCTACATTATCTTTAGTTAGCTTGTTCATAAATTGACTAGCCACACTCACAACAAACTAATGTCATGGCGTGTATGAGAAAGGTGAATTAACTTACCCACTAATCTTTGGTATCTCCCAGTATCTATTGGTATGTCTTCCTTCTTAAGACAGAGTTTGTAGTTGACTTCCATTGGGAAGTATCCCTGTTTCTTCTAGTAAATCTACAGTATACTTTCTTTGAGAAATAATAACATACTTTTTGTCATTGCTACTTCTATACCTAAGAAATATCTAAAGTATCCTAAGCCTTTTACTTCAAATTCTGTAGCAAGTGAGCTTGAGTCTAATGATCTCTTCCTCATAGTCCCCTATGACAACAATATCATCCACAGATACTATTAAGATTGCAATTCTCACACTAGATACATGTTTAAAAGATAATGTATGATCATTTTGACACTTAACATAATCAAGTCCTTTAATCGCATTAATGAACTTGTCAAATCATGCCCTTGGTGACTGCTTTAAACCATACAAGGACTTGTGAAGCTTACATACAATATTTGGAGTGTTTTTAAATTCAAGACCTGATGGGACATCCATTTACACTTATTCCTATAGGTTGCTATTTAGGAATGCATTTTTTACTTCCTAGTGAAGTGGCCAATCTAAATTGACTACAAAAGATAATAATATTCTATTGGTGTTGAACTTTGCAACTAAAGCAAATGTTTCTTGGTAGTCAATACCATAGATTTGAGTAAATCCTTTGGCCATAAGCCTGGCTTTGTACTAGTTAATACTTCCATCTAGATTGTATTTAATTGCAAACACCCACTTACACCCACAGGCTACTTGCTTGGTGGTAGCTCAGCTATCTTCCAAGTGTCATTTTTCTCAAGTGCACTCAATTCTTCATTGATAACTTGCCTCCTTTCAGGTTTCTTTGTTGCCTTAAAGAACGTTCTTGTTAGTTTTCCATTAGAAACGTTGTTCGCAAATACAAACAAATTTGGACATAATCTATCATAGCACGAGCTGATTAATAGGGTGTTGAGTGCATGATCTTACTCCTTTTCTCAAGGCAATGGGGACTTCTAGATCTCTTTTCATTTCAGTACTTGACATGGGAGAGGATATTGGCCCTTGTGTGCATTGTTCCTTCTCTTCATGTTGCTGTTCTTCCACTAATTCTTCCTCTGTTTGTTGCTGTACAGCCATTGGCTCCTTTATTCTTCTTGAGTATACTTCGAGATTTGTATTTAGTATGGTGTGTTTTGACACATCCAGTTGGGCATCAACTTGGGACTCAGGTCTGTCCACATCAGGTTCTGCATTATGGGAGGTCAAGGGCTACTATGTGGGCTGTATTTGGGTCACCAGTAGAACTGCTATGGTAGTAGGATAAGATCTGTCCATATGGTTTGTTAGAGCGCTAAAATCACTCTTAGACCGCCATTCTTTTGTATTTTCACTCCCTCTAAATGGGTGTCTGATCATAGAAAGGTGAATTCTCAAAAAATATAACATTCATGGTGGTAAAGAATTTTCTCAGCTAGGGTGAGTAGCATTTATACCCTTTTTGAGTAGGTGAATACCTAGAAAATATGCATTTAATGGTTCTAGGGTCAAGTTTTCTACCATGTTCATTATGGACAAATGATGTACAGCCAAATGTTTTTTGAGGAATGGTGCTCATGGTTAGAGCGCAAGGGTAGGTTTCAAGTAGTTTTTGTTGTGGAGTTTGGGAGGGCAATTTATTAATAAGATAAATGGTTATTATGACGGCCTCTCCCAAAAAATGTTTGGGCACATTTGTTTTAATTAATAAGGAACAGACAACTTCAAGGATGTTTAGCTACCTTGTTTTGTTTATGGCTATATGCACAAGAACTTCGGTGTATCATTCCTTGCTTTTCCTAGTATTGTCGCAAGGTAGAATTAAAGTATTCTTCGGCATTATCATTTCTAAGAATTTTGATGCTTGTTTTGAATTGATTTTGGACAAGTTCATGAAAGATTTCAACAGCTTTAGGTACCTCAGATTTTTCCTTTAGGAGGTATAGCTAGGTTAACCAACTATGGTCATTAATAAATATCACAAACCAACTTGCCCTCTTTAAGGCTTCCACTCGTAAGGGTACCCAAATATTACTATGCACAAGATAAAAAGGTTGAGTTGATCTATAAGTATGAGGAGGAGATAGTTTAGAGAGATGACAAAATTCACATTGAAAGGAAGTAATTTTATTGACCAAATGTGGATACATTGGTTTTAAATAGGAAAACCTCAGGTGTCTTACTCTAAAGTGCCATAAAGTAGCCTTATCAAAAAATAAGGTAGATGCATGTGATACTCCTTTTGATATATTTTCTGGTTTAGTGAGGTTGTATGGACCAGCACACTCCTAGCATTGCTAATTCTTATCCCCAATGCCAAGTCCTGAAATACACAACCATTCATGAACAAATGAATGGTGCAATATGAATTCTTTGCAAGTTCGCCAATAGAGAGCAAATTGTAAGTTAATTAAGATATGAATAGAACATTTTTTAATACTAGATCATTTGAGATTTTAACTTCCCCAATACCCCCAGCTTTGGACAAGAACCCATCAACAATTTTTACAAGAAAGTTGTTAGTGGAAGGGGCCAAAATTCTTCAAGAGAGAGAAATTACATGTCATGTGATCAGTGGCTCAGAATCTATGATCCAATTATTGGACTTTTGTACTCATTTATTAAGAGCAAGCAGAAAATTGCCTGATTGAACAGTACTAGTATCAACAACCTTTTCTATGCCATTGATACTTTGGTTTCCAAATGCCTTATGTAGTGCTTCCCATTGTTTCTTACTAAACAAAGGAGAAGCTAGTGGTTCAGATATCTCTCCATTGCTTACCATTAAGCCTCGAGTGTCTCCCTTTAGTGTAGGCCTCCAATTAGGTGGTTTGCCATGTAAATTTCAGCAAACATCCTTGGTGTGCTAAACCTTGTGACAATGATCACACCAAGGGTTTTCTTACTGTTTTTTCTGCCTTTAAAGAGTAGGAGCTGAGGTGCCTCTAGCAATTAAGGCTGAGGATTCTAGTGTATATTGTGTAGATTGAGAACTTGTCAACTGTTTTCTGCTTTCTTCCCACTTCTGTAAAAACTTTATCTAGTGAATGTAGTGGTCGAACAGCCATGATTCGTCCCCTAGCCTCCTTAAACATTGAATTCAATTCCAAGAGAAAGGTATAAATCATTTATTTTTCAACAAATTTCTTAAAAATAGGTTCCATCATTAGTCAATGACCACTAGTGAGTCTCATAGAAATCTAATTGTTGCTAGTATTTTACAAGAGAATTGAAGTACAGAATTATATTTATCTCACCTTGTTTTAAGTTACAAAGACATCCATTGATATGAAATAATGTTGCAATATTCTCAATGGAGGAATAGGCCTTTTTAATTGCATCCCACATCTTAGCTGTTTGAGGTAAGTTTCCCCCATATCATTTGTCATGGAGTTGACTAACCATGACATAATGGTGTTGTTTTCTAAAACTCACTCTTTATACTCCAGGCCTATTGGTTTTGGTTGTCTTACTTCTCCTTTGAGAAAATCTTCCTTCCTTTGTCCTTGAATGTACATAAGTGTACCTTGTGACCATTGTAGATAGTTATTTCCAATGAAGTGGTGTCCTGTGATAATTAGGGGA
This sequence comes from Erythrophleum fordii, assembly GCA_032878935.1. Lineage (NCBI taxonomy): Eukaryota > Viridiplantae > Streptophyta > Magnoliopsida > Fabales > Fabaceae > Erythrophleum > Erythrophleum fordii. The sequence goes on along the minus strand of JAVQMF010000054.1, from coordinate 18,851,690 downwards.
GTAATTTCAATAGTGGTATAGGTGGCTGGAGTACAGGTGCTGGAGTTCGCCATGGTGGAGGAGGAAGATGCAGTGATCTCTGTTCTTAGAGGTCTAAATGAGCTGAAGGAAATCATTGGTATCCTCTGGCTTTGATACCATGAAATTGAAGAAAGAGAAATGATTGTTCTGTTCTCTATTATTGAAGCATGAAACTATATACACATATACATAGCCAGCTATAAGCCATATCCTTGTCCAAAAAGGAACCAACTACCTAACGTTTAAAAAAGGCTAAAATACTTGTGTTAATAAAACAAAAGTACTTGACTAATTAATTGCAAAAAAGATAATAAAGAAAACATGAAAATGGAAGCTTCTAAAAGCTGTTTGTTTGCTTCGCTGTGCATCACCGGTTTGTACATTTCTGTCTGTCTGCTGTGTGTTGCTCTCATCATGCTAAATAGCACATGTATCCCCAACAACCTACAATAAATATTTCCATGGCTGCTTTCTTAAAGGTTCATGTTTTCACAAATCCTTATATTCTTGAGAAATATTGAAAGCTAGGTTGTTATATTCTTAATAACGTGGAATAAGGACCAAAATTGGTCGCTGTATTTCTCACATTACACATTTTCTGAATGATATTTTATAAGGGAAGGACCAAAAAAACAAGAAGGAAACTTCCTGCTAATGTTCGGTCAATAAAAGAAAGGAATAAGGGAAATTAAAAATATAACTGTATTTACATAAATACATAGCTGACTAATTTCAACAGATTAGAATTTAGAAAAAAATCAGGAATTCCACACTCTCCCTTAAGTTGGGGAGATTATATCGATCATAGCCAACTTGGATAAATGATTATCAAACTAAGTCGTAGGCAAGGCTTTGGTTAGCTCATCAGCAGTTTGTTGATGTGTTGAAGTGTAAATCATTTCCACAATTCCTTGTTCTTTTTTTAACTTGATAAAGTGGCAGTCAAATTCTGCATGTTTGGTTCTATCATGATGAACTGGATTGTTTGCTATACTTATAGCCACTTGATTGTCACAAAGTAGCTTTATAGAGGTTGCAATTGGGAATTGGAGTTCTTCAAGAAGTCTAGTCAACCAAATTCCTTCACAAACCCCATGTGTTAATTCTCTGAATTAAGCTTCAGCATTACTTCAAGTTATAATAGATTGCCTTTTTTTCCTCCTAGTCACCAAATTTCCCCAGACATAGGTACAATACCTAGAGGTTGACCTCTTGGTCAGTAAGAGATCTAGTCCTGTCAGCATCGGAACAGATTTCTACACCTCAACTGGTTCCCTTTTTGAAAAATGGTCCTTTCCCTAAGGTCATCTTTAACTACCCCAATATTCTATTTACCATCTCTAGATGTTCCTTATTAGGATTATTCATAAATTGCTTTGTTACACTCACAATAAACCGATATCTAGCTTTGTGTGTGATAGATATTAGTTTTCCCACCAACCTTTGATACATTCATTTATCTACAAAGCTTTCTCTTGAACCCACTTTATTAGATGAGTCCATGGGCATGTCAAGAGGCTTGCAACCTATCATGTGTCTCCTCTAGCAAATCAAGAGTGTACTTTCATTGGGATATTGTGATCTCTATACTTGACCAAGTCACTTTTGTTCCTAGAAAATACTTCAAAGCTTTTAGGTTTTTAATCTCAAACTTCTTGCTTAATACACCTTTAAGATAGGAATCTTCTTCATGATTTCTTGTGACAATTATGTCATTCACATAAATTGTTGGAAGTTAGGATATTTTATTGTATTTTTTCTTTTTTTTTTCTTCTTCTATTAGTTGGTGTCAATAATATCTACTTATCAGTGTTTAATTATTTAAACACTGATTTAGTGGCTTTATCGTTTTGTTTTTAAAGGCTTTTATCTTTTTGTTATTCCCTGTAATCTTGGCCAGATGAGGCAGAGTTGTTGTCGCCATAGGCTATTTATGTTAACCAACAACAACAATAACAACAACAATAGTAGGCCTTTTCTCACTAGGTGGAGTCGGCTACATAGATCAAATGACACCATAAAGTTCTATTATAAATCATATTTTTAGATAAACTATTTAAATCTAAATATTTCTTAATAGTTTCACCTATAGTGTTTCGTAATCTCTCTCTACTTCTAATTATTGGACTACTCTCCATCTGATTTACTTTTCTTATTGGGGCTTTTATAGGTCTTCTCCATACACGTCCAACTCATCTAAAGACGTGATTTTACAATCTTTTCCACAATAAGTGTGGTGCTATTTATGTTAACTAATGGAAAGAAAATAAAATAACGATTGAGAAAAAGAGAAAAACCTCAGTTTTTTTGGGGTATTAGAGCTAGAACAACTCTACACACTCCATGATGCAATTTGGCAGTTTTAAAGCCATGAATCCAAAGATAGTCAACTCTTCCTCCTTTGCAACAACACCACCCCATGTTGCTAGAGTAGTTGCCTCTTTTGAATCATCACATTTGTCCATTACCACTCATAAAGTCATTATTGGAGCCACTTTGTAGTGATGTTCTTATGTGGGAAAAGCAAGGAAGATTATGTCAATGGAACAATGGTGGCACCAAACGTGGCAGACCCAGAATTTAATCTTTGGAAGGCTGGGAACAATGAGGTGATGGCTTGGCTCATCAATTCGATGAACATGGACATTAGAGAAAACTTCATACTCTTATCGTAGCTCGCGACATCTTGGAGGCAGCACGTGACACATACTCTACTTGTGAAAATAGCATAGAGCTTTTTGAGATTGAAGGAGTCCTCTATGATCTTAGACAAGGAGACATGTCGATGATTCAATACTCTTCTTTGCTCATGAGGTATTGGCAACAACTTGATATTTTTGAAACTCATGATTGGAGTTGTGCAGGTGATGCAGCCAAGTACAACAAAATTGTTGAAAGAAAACACATATACAAGTTCCTATTGGGACTTAATCAAAACCTTGAAGAATCAAAACCTTTGTGAATGCTAGTCTTAGAGAAACTTTCTAAGCCTGCACACGAGATTATTATTTGTTTGGATGTCTCAAACCAGGGGGTATTTTCATATAAACTTCTTCAAAATCCCCATTTAGGAAAACATTCTTAACATGTAGTTGGTGGAGTATCCAGTCTAGATTTGCTGCCTTTAAAAGCAGAACACTGACTGTATTAAGCTTGGTTATAGGTGCAAATGGCTCCTAATAGTCTATGTTTTAGGTTTGTGTGAAAGCTATGGCCACAAACCTTGCTTTGTATCTATCAATACTCCCATCAGCTTTGTATTTCACAGAACACCCACTTACATCCCACTAGTTAGTTCTACATTTATAGCATCTCTTCACTTAGGATGTTTGAGTGCTTCCTCAATATTGTGTGGTAATTCAATGCTGTCCAAGTTTGTAGTAAAAGCCTTGTAACTAAGAGATAACCATTCATGGGAAACAAACTTAGATATAGGATATTGCGTGCAAAATTGAGTCCCCTTTCTATAAGCAATGGGGAGATAGAGATCAGTAAATAAGCTCAAATCAATGGAAGAAGCCTCAAAATTAGAGTTACCTTGAGTGTTGTTAGTAGGATTGGAACTAGGGTTAGGTTGGCGATGCTCTTGATGTTCCTGAACTTCTAGAATAGCCTCTAGTTCAGCTGGAACAGTGTCTGGTTCAACCACATTATAAGGTATTTCAGCCTCAAGAATTCCCTTATTCTCAGGTTCAAGTGGAGTAGACAACATGGGTTCTCTTTTGATGGAAATGGGACCCCAAAACTGATATGCTCCTCTCGTCTAATTGGTGTCTCCCCCTAAATATGAGTTTTGGGTAATATGGCATCTCTTTAAAAAATGGTTACATCCAACATGGTCTAGAATTTTTGCGGTAGTGAGTGAGAAACAATGCTATCCCTTCTGATATGGAGTATACTCAAGGAAGAGGCATTTGATAGATTTGGGATCAAGTTTGCTTTTTTGGGATGAGGGGATATGGACATAAGTAGAACATCCAAAAACCTATAAAGGAAGGTTGGAGATGATTCTATTGGGAGGACGTAGTTAACACGATGCTTCCCCCCCAAAATGATTTAGGCACATTGGTCTCAAGAATGTGCCTATTTTTTCTCTTGGCATTACCATTTTGTTCAGGGGTATAGGTACAAGAGCTGTGATGGATGATACTTTTTTTTTAGGAAAAATTGGCCAGGGACAAAATCGAAATAATCACGGGCATTATCACTTATAACAATCTGAATTTGAGCTTGAAACTTATTGTGAATCATGGTATAGGATTGTTTGAAAATAGGCCTGCGTTTGAACTTCTCCTTTATAAGGAATACCCAAGTAACACAGGTGTGGTCATCTATTATGGACAAAAACCAATGAGCACCAGATAGGGTTTGGACTATAGATGGACCCCAAATGTCACTATGAATAAAAAGGATGAAATGGTTTGTAATCATGGGAGGGATAAGAGGTTCAGCAATGTTTAGAAAATTGATACACTTTACATTGGAGAAATTCAGGGCTTTTATTGATAAATAAGGATGGGAATTTTTTTCCCCAAGTACATGAAATTAAAATGACCAAATCTTTGATGCCATAACATAATTTCCTTATCCTTCTCAGATACTTCTACCTTATGTGAGGCTAAAGTCATGTGATACTTGACTTTATTCTTCACCTTTATCTGATACAGCCCTTCACTTTATTCATTGCCAATCGTCCTCTCCAAATCCAAATCCTGAAAAACACATTCAAATGAAGAGAGCTAAGCAATACTCCTCATATCTTGTGTGAGTTTGCTGATTGACAACATATTACGTGATAAGTTTGGCACTAAAAGAATTGATTTAAGAGTTAAAGTGTTAGAAATCATCACTTTCCCAATTCTAATTATTGGAGAAAGGGAACCTTTAGCTAATCACATATTATAGGGCTGCATTCATAAAATAAGGACATGTCACTAGTCATATAGTTCGAAGCACCTAAGTCAATTATCCAAGTTACATCATCTGCAGCACTAGTATGAAAAGCATTGGAGAAACTACCTTTTCAGTCTGTGATTCCCATGGCAACATTGGAATTAGATGAGGAACCTTGATTAATTAGTTTCTGACACCATTCAACTTGCTCTTTGGTAAAGAATGCGGGGTCAGTGGCTGTTTTGGTGGTTCCTTGAGCGGCAGCAACGTAACTTGCGCTCTCCAACTCTCTTGATGACTTCTAATCAGCTAGTTTGCCATGTACCTTACAACACTTCTCTTGTGTGTGACGAGAACGGTGACAATGATCACACCAAGGCTTCCCTTTCTTCTATTTGCTGTCATTGTTTGAATTTGCTCCTCTGATCAGAAGTGTGGATCATTCTGTAGTGGCAACAATGGAAGAGAAGCCAAGCATGAGTTTTCTTCTACTCTCTTCTCTATGAACCTCTTAGAAAACTTCCTTTAGTGAAGGTACAAACCTCTGGACTTGTTTAGGTCCAAGAGGAATTTAAAAATTCTCTCCTTCTCAACAATCTCCTTATACTTATTTGCATATGCTAGGCTTTCCCATTCTGGGCTATCATACACATCCATTTGTTGCCAAAGGTAAGTCAAAGCATTATAATATTGGGTAACTGATAGTTCACCTTGTTTGAGCTCATGGAGGCTACTCTTGATCTCAAAAGGTTCAGAAATGTTGTCACCATCCAAGTAGCTCTCCTTCACTGCTTCCCATATCTCATAGGCAGTGTTATAGAAGAGGAATGTTTGCCCAATCTCAAGCTCCATGGTGTTGATCAGCCAAGGCATCACCGTGTTATTTTCTGCCCTCAATACCTGAATTTGGGATCCTTTTTATCTGTTGGAGGCATCCCCCCATTTAAACATTCATCCTTTCCCTTGCCTGATACATAGAGCATCACTAATTTGGCCCATTGCAAGTAATTGGACCGTTTAGCTTGTGGTCAGTAATGAGAGGAAGAGTCCCATCATTTGCTAGTGGAGTGGGGGTATTTAACACAGTGGACCCACTCGAAACTGACCCACTTGAGACTTGGGTGCCATCAGGCATCTTATGGGTACAGCAAATGGGGACAGAGATGTGACATAGAGAAAGGAGAAGAAGAAGAAGAAGAAGATGCAATGCTGAGATAGGGGTATGATGTTGAAGAAGGAACTTTTGCGACAAAAGACTAGAGTTGCGATGCTGAGGTGCGACACTTTGATGCCAAGTGGAATAAGGACCAGAATTGGTCTTTATATTTCTCTGATACATTACAAATGTTCTGTACAATATTTTATAAGGGAAGACCAAAAAACGAGAAGGAGAAAATTCCTCCTGATGTTTGGCCCTCAATAAAAGAAAGGAATCAGGGAAATTATATATATAACAGCTATTTACATAAATACACAGCTGACTAATTTCAATCAGATTTGAATTTAGAGAAAAATCAGGAATTCCACAAATAGTTATGAATGAATTGAGCTTGACTGTTAAATAACACAGAAACTCAGCCTGAAATTCATCATTATCTTCAGGGCTATAATTGCTCTGAAGAGTAAGGAATGTCAATTGATTCAATCTCTTTTGCTACTTGTTGAAGCTACAACTATGGAATTCTTGATTTATCTCCTAATGAATCACTGATTCATTAGTATGTTTATTTCCTTTTATAGTTAGTCAATTAGGTATTTATTACTCCTAATTAAAATTAATTGTGTACAAATTGTATAGGATTATTATTTTCAAATTATTTCCTTTTCTGTTTGACCAAGAATCGGGGAGCATTTACTCCTCCTTTGGACTCTGGTTCCCTCTATTTAAATTGTACCTATTACCTATTTGTTGTACTGGGTTTAGATCAATACACACAACCTTTTTTGCACCAATTTTCAATGACGTCTAGATCCCTTTGGAGAGTTGCAATATTATCAGTAGGATATGGTTATTGCTCTGGAGAGTAGAGACTTTTGAATGACTCCATCTCTTGCTTGTGACATGTGCTAGCATCCCTTTGGAATTGCAATTTAATATGAAAACGATCTGTTGTAATTTGTCAAATATAAAATGTCTATGTTATCTAACTGTGAAGTTCTAATGCTCTAGTTATTATGATTCTATTTTTACAGGTCAAAGAATATCCTGGATTCAATTTTACTGGCCTAATATATGGACCTGAAGGTGATAATCAAAAGCGGCTAGAAAAGGTTACAACCTTTAGTTCTTTTCTCTTATAATTCATGCTAGCTTGTGTTGAAGCTAATATTCATGATCTGCAGTGTGCATGCTGTATATGCTGCTTGAGATTACTAAATTAATATATATGTTAATTAAAAAATTACTTTGCTTTTTGTATGTGGATCAGGAAACTGGAGCCAAGATTCAAGTTCATGGAATCAAAGCAGGAGAGAAGGTTAGTTTGTCAAAGCTGGTTCCAGAAAATATTGTAAAGAATCTATTTTATCTCTTAAGCCTTTCAATTTTATTTTGATATACCTTGTTATTTAATATGACAAGAAATAACTTGAATTGTTTTCATATGCTTTCCCTTTTCCATTCATTTAACTGATTCAATTTTAGGAAGAAATTAAACCAGGAAATGGTGTCCACTGCACTTACGAAGAGATGCATGTTACTGTATCAGCTGATAGTTTTGAAAAAGTGGATGCAGCAGTGTCCATCATTGAACTGCTAATCACCTCTATAACTGTGAGTTTCACAATTTTACACCTGTGATAAGTTTTATGATTTATGGTTGACTGAGTTATGTTTTAAAGATTTTTTTAACCTTATTTTTTGACATTATTCTGCTATTTTGATCGTTGTAACTTAGAATAACATTTGCTATCAATTGTGCAGGGGAATTTAGCCACTGCTTCCACAACTGCTATGTCCGTTTCTGGGGATAACACTAATGTTCTTGGTGAAAATGAGGACCGTCCTCCTTCTCATCCAGTTTCTATGGCTACGGAAAACCAGGCCATGGCACAACCAGTAACTGGAGTTACACAAATGCTTGGAGATCATTTTCAACATTCTGGTCCATGGTTTTCAGCCGTTCCATCACATAACCCAGTATTTGCTTCTTCTGGCAATATAGGGCCTCCAAATCCTTCAGGTCTCACTATACCTCTCCATTTTCCATCACAATCAATGAATTCTTCAAACATCGCTTCAACATTTACTGCTCAACATGCACCTGTTGCTGGATTCAACTCAGGTATTCCCAATCGAGCTGTTGTTTCCCTGCAATCTCAACCAACAAGGGAACATTTTCAGCACTCACATATGACCCAGGCAAGCCCTCTAAGACACATTGGGCCACCAAGAAATCCTTCTATAGTATCTCTACAGACTTCATCGGCTCCAACAAATGCTTCAATTTCATTTCCACTAAATGGAAGCCAACCAGCACCAGGAGGACAAATCCAGACATTAGTCCCTTCGATGCCTCAACCTATGTCTGGTATTTCGCCAGCACCTGTACCTGACAGGTCATTGACACCACTTGGGGTCTCTTCTGGACTGGGTGGAGTGTCTCCTGGTCTTAGCAACATGGGGCAGATGGCTCCATCAGTGGTTCCTCCTCCAAGACCTGTTTCTCTACATCTACAACCAGATGTTGCGTTTAAGCCACCAGTATCAAATATATCAATGGCATCACATTCTGCGGTTTTTCCTCCCCATCAAGCAGGGATTCCCCCTGGATTGCCCTCTTCTTTGGGACCAATGCAGCCACCAATACCCGCAGCTACTTATTCATCTGTAAATCATTTATCAGGATCTGTTTCATTGCCTTCACCAAAACTACCCACTTCACTTCCACTATCTCAGCAATCTGGAATCCCTAACTCTGCTTCTGGAGTCACTTATCATACCCCTGTAAAACCACCTCCTTTGACAGCTCCAAATTCTGGAAATTTTACCTTCCAACCACAGCGGCCCAATGCAGACTTCCAAGTGGTTTCCAGACCAAACACTGCTACTCAGGGTGGTATGAAAGAGCAATCCTCTGGTCCTCGGCCACCATCTTTTGGGTTTGCTCTACCTGATCAACCTGTCAATCAAGTCTTTCCAAAGACACAAATCCGCAACCAGGTGGATCAAACTAAAGTTGCTCCATATGCCGTTCCCTTTGGGGGAGGACCAGGTGCCATTCCACCCACACCCAGGCACACCGCATTACCATTTGCCAGTCAACCTGATCCTAGGTCTGCAGTCCCACAAATGGTTATGAGGAATTTTTTTCCTTCCCCCCAAATGTCAAATTTTCCCAGTCGTGCTCCAAGGACTGGAAGCATGCAGATTCTACAGAATCATCCTGCTCAGAGATGGCCAGATATACCCCTGCCACCAAATCAGAAGTTTGGCAACATTCACTCCGTTGCTTCTGGTAAGCTGGTATATCCTTCTGACCAGATTTATGATCCTTTTTCACCCACTTCTGTTGCAGCTCCACAGCAAAAAAATGATCCTGCAAAGTGAGAAAAGTGAACAGTGCCGACCCCTACCCTATACGTAGTGAAAATATAGAAGTTATTGCTACAGTTGCTACAGTGCCGACCCAGGGCATGCTTTCTATAATCTAGTAACCACTTGTCAGAGTTTAGTTGATATCCTTTGATTACTGGTTTATTCCTTCTTGATGCCCATTTCCAAAGCTTGATTAGGATTTAGTTTCCTGAAATGTCCCACAACACAGATCCTTTCACCATTAGACATCACAGTGTATTTAATAAATTCATGGATATTCTATTTTACATTCAACTTCGACTTGGTTAGTACTATTTTGATTTATGCTGTGCCATATGTCTTTTTTTGAAAATATTTAAATGTATCTTACCCCACGGCACGTCATTGAGGATCATATTGTGTATAACAGAGATTTAAAGAGCCTTGTATTAATAGCAGCCATTGACATGGATAAGTCGGAAGCTGGTTGCTCGTTGAAGACTAGCACTTCTGAATCATCTCCCCTTATCCCACCCCAAAACTCAAGTATGTATATATATAATCGCCAAAAAAAAAAAAAATCTAAAATGCATTGTGTGTTTTCGATTATATAAATAATCATTTGAGGTATTTTATTTTTTGTTGTAATTTTATATGAATAAATTTTATTTAAATGGGTCTTTGAAAAAAAAATAAACTCGTTTATTTTGAAGCTCTTTCAAGTAAGTTGGTTCAAGACTGGGGATTTAAAGATTCAATGGAAAATGAGATAGTGCTTGAGTTTGTTACTTGTTCAGGAATAAGTCTAGGATAGGGACCATAATACCCCCTATCCATGAGTATCTCTAATTAGACACAAGATTTTGTGGGGAAATATGAGTGGGAAGTCTCACATTAGAGAAAATGGATTAAATGATGGTTGTATAAGTAAGTTGACATATAGATTTAATACCATAAGGTTTTGGATTAAGATATAATGTCAAGTTTGAGTATAGTTTCTTACAAAGCCCAATTGAAGAAGATCTCCTTTGGATTAAAATATAATGTCAGGTTTATTGTGAGTATAGTTTCTTACAAAGCTTAATTAAAGATGATCTCCTAAGTGCTCCAAGCTCCTTGGATCGTAAGTGGTCTTATAGCCCATGGTTCTAGCATGGAGTATAGAGACTAACTTATTCTCATAGTTATTGTGCCATAGAGAAAGAAGAGCTAGTTATAAGATCCAAGTGGAGTAGTAAGGCGTCACTTCAGTTTAAGGCATGTTGGTCACCAATTAATGAATTGTGAAAGTTGACAAACGCATACTCGAGTAAAAGGCTTCTAATTGAGTGGTGGACTCTTGTAAGTATGTTTGAAATATTTTTGTGGGCTAAGTTTATGGCAAGACTGTAAAAAACCTCCTAAGGAATATAAAAGGCTTCTAATTGAGGGGAAGTTTGTTTGCACGATAGACTCACGCTTTAGGAAAAATTGTCAAGTTCAGGTGTGGATGAGAGTTTTATATTGATAATGAATTAATTATATGAGGATTATATAAATGAATTATACTATAAAACAATTTTTTAAAGTTGTAGATTAAGATTTTGTACTAAGATTATAATTTTCTCAAATGTTTACGCAAATCCCCAAATGTTGTGGGTCACTGTGTTCCATGCGTTGGCAGGCGCCATCCTCACGTGACGTTCGCGTCAAAATTTGATTCATGGGAGCAGTTGCTTGGTTTTTCACTCAGGTACAATCATTGTTGATAGGGTATTGCCCTCAGAGACGCTAGGACATCTTATTGTGGACTTATTCAGCCTCACCAGACTTCTGCTGGCAGCGAGAGAGATAGGAAGAAAGTAGAAAAAAAATAATAATTTATGATTTAAAATATTTATTAGAATTTTAAACTTTAAAATTATTTTAAAAACCTAAAAAAATAAATAATTTTAATTATGAGGAATCATTTTTTGAATAATAATGAATAGAAATAGAAGAAAAAAAATAGGTAAACAATAAAAGAATGTAGGAGTTTTATAATATATAATATAATTTTTTTTGTAGTTGAACTTTTTTTTTTCATCCATTAAAATAATTTCAAAACTTATGGTCAAAATACTAAGGTGTAATTTTTCTTAAAAATAAAAAATGAAGCTGGCGTAAATATTTCCAGGCTAGAAAGAGCTATTAATTAATTAATTAATTAATTAATATTTATTAATCAGCGAAAAATGGGGCAGCTTTTATGCTATTCTTGAGAGTGGCCAAGCGTTTGTGGGATTGGGTTAACCTGCGAACTATTTAGCCAATGCATAATTTTATGGGTTAGATTTGTGGTTAAGTGGATTGATTTTCCCCCCCAACCGTAGTTTGTAGGTTGGGTTGAGTTAAAAAAGTTTCGTTGGAAGATTTAGAATATTATTAACAACAATGATCACATGTGACCGAGAGGAGGCACAGTGATATTAGTCAACAATTGACACAGTTCAGAGGAGAAAGAGAAAAACTGAGCGAAGGAAGGAATTCATGCTTTCTACTTTTCTTATTAACTTAACCAGATATCTGAGTCTAATATATATATATATATATATACATGAGCAGCTAACTAACTAAGGAAAAACTAACTAACAGAAGCTAACAGAAGCTAACTAACAGAAAGAAAGACTTGGTTACGTTAACTGACTCAACAAAGAAGTCTACGTATTCTTTTCTTGTGTATACGTTGTCACCCCCCCCCCCCCCCCCGGAAGCTGGAGCATGGATGTCGAGCATGCCCAGCTTGGACATGAGAGTGGTGAAAGGGCTAGGAGCAAGGGGTTTTATGAAGATGTCAGCCAGTTGATCCTGAGACCGGAGAGGGAGAAGGTGGATGACGCCGTCTTGAACCTTGTCCCGAACAAGATGGCAATCGATTTCAATATGTTTTGTGCGCTCATGAAAGATGGGATTAGAAGCAATTTGGAGGGCAGACTGATTATCACAAAATAAGAGAGCAGATGTAGGATGAGCAATGTGGAGGTTAGAGAGTAAGTAGAGCAGCCACTGAAGTTCACAGGTGGTAGTAGCTAAAGCACGATACTCGGCCTCAGAGGAAGAACGAGACACAGTGTTTTGCTTTTTGGACTTCTAGGATATAAGGGCTTGATCCAAGTAAATGCAGTATCCTGTGACGGACCGTCATGAATCAGGGCAGGTAGCCCAGTCACTATCACTGAAAGCTTTGAGTTGCATATTGGAATTAGAGGGGAAGAACAGGCCTCGTGCAGGAGCAGATTTGAGATACCGAAGGACACGATGAGCAGCTTGGAGATGAAGATCAGTGGGATGAGACATAAACTGACTCAACTGTTGGGTGGCAAAAGAAATATCGGGTCTGGTGATGGTGAGATAGAGAAGACGTCCCATAAGTTGGCGATAGGCAGAAGCATCAGATAAGGGAGTGCCGACAGTTTTGCTTAACCTGACATGTTTATCCATTGGTGTCGTGACAGGCTTGCAATCTACGTAACCAGTGTCTGTTAAGAGTTCTAAGACGAACTTCCTTTGACAAAGAGAGATACCAGCTTTGCTACGAGCAGCCTCAAGGCAAAGAAAAAACTTCGCGGAACCGAGATCCTTAATGCTGAAAGTAGCATGAAGATGAGTTTTAACTCGCTGGAGTTTAGATAAATCGTTGCCTGCTAAGAGGATGTCGTCCACGTAAACTAATAAAGCAGTGAAGCTACCATTGGTGACTTTGGTAAAAAGGGAGTAATCTGCTTTGGATTGGTTGTAACCATAGGAAAGGAGAGCTGTAGATAGCTTGTGGAACCATTGTCTGCTAGCTTGGCGAAGACCATAAAGAGATTTCTGCAGTTTACAGACCAAAGATGGATCAGAAGAGTGAAATCCGGGAGGAAGAACCATATATACCTCTTCATCAAGGTCTCCATGGAGAAAAGCATTGTTAACATCTAGTTGCTGTAAATGCCAATTAGAAGCAGCGGCTAAAGCAAGAAGAAGTCTCACTGTGGTCATCTTAGCTACCGGTGAAAAAGTGTCCAGAAAATCAACACCCTCAGTTTGAGTGAAGCCTTTGGCAACCAACCTATCTTTGTGCCTCTCAATAGAACCATCAGACCGATATTTGGTCTTGTAAACCCATTTGCAGCCGATGGGATGTTTCCCTTCGGGTAAGTGAGTGAGGGTCCAAGTGTTGTTCTGTTCCAGAGCTCGAATTTCAACAGCCATGGCATCTCTCCAGACTTGGAATTTGACAGCTTATTTATAAGTATGAGGATCAGCTTCAGAGGAAATGGTCAGACTAAAAATTTTATGAGATGGAGAAAGAGATTGAAAAGAAAGAGTAGAAGAGAGAGGGTAAGAAATACCTTTGAAAGGCGATGAAGATGCAGCTGGAGTGTAGAAGGAGGAACAGTAATAATCTTGTAGATATTTGGGTGGTTTGTGTGACCGAGAAGAGACACGTACAGGTGGGGTTGAAGTAGGAGGAGGAGTGGCAGAGGAAGAATGTGAAGGAGAGGAGGAAACAGAGGAACTGGAATCACTGCGAAGGGAAGGAGAAGGAGGAGAAGAAACAAGGGAATCAAAAATATTAAGAAAAGGAGTAGAAGCAGGAAGAGGTAGAGAAGGGGAGGTGGCAGTGGTAGTGGACAAATATGGAAAGCAAGATTCATAAAAAATAACATCACGAGAGATGAAAATTTGTCTGTTGTGTAAGTCAAGGAGAATGTAACCTTTGATAGTATCAGGAAAGCCAAGAAAGAGACACTTTCAAGCTCTAGGGTCAAACTTGGACCGATGGGTGGAGGAAGTGCTGGCGTAGCATAGGGATCCAAAAACACGGATGTTGGAATATGAAGGTGGTTGACCATAGAGTAAAGTAAAAGGGGTGGTATTGTTAATGATAGGGGAGGGTAGTCGATTGATGAGAAAAACAGCATGTGAGAGAGCATAGCACCAGTAAAGTTTGGGTAGTTTAGCTTGAAATAAGAGAGCCCGGGCTACATTTAAAATGTGCTGATGCTTTCTCTCCACTAAACCATTCTGTTGGGGTGTGTCAACATATGTGGTTTGATGGATTATGCCCTTTGATTGATAAAAAGTAGGCATTTGAAATTCAAGACCATTATCGGAACGAACACATTGCACTTTATGATTGTGTTGAGTTTCAACATAGGCAATAAAGTTTTGAAGATGTGTTCGAGCTTCAGATTTGGTTTTCATAAGAAAAGCCCTGGTATATCTACTGTAATCATCCACTATGGTTAAAAAATATCTAAAGCCACGGATAGAGGATATAGAAAGGGGTTCCCAAATGTCTAAATAGATGAGGGAAAAAATTTTATTGGATGAGGATGAACTTACAGGAAATGACAACCTCCTTTGCTTTGCCATATGACATACATCACAAGGATTATGCTTGATATTACATTGGATATAAGGAAATTGTTGGTGTAAAAATCGTAAAGTATGAAAAGATAAATGGCCTAATCTATGATGCCAAAGATCAAATTGAGAAGATGGAGCAGTGACAGAAGTTGGAGTAGGGACGACTTCTGCGGAAAGGGAGGTGGCTACTGTGTGTAAGGAATCAGCGGGATTGAGAAAGTATAATCCTTCATACACTCTAGCTGTACCAATCATCTTCCAAGGTGAAAGAGTCTGAATATAACAGGATGAGGAAAGAAAAATTAGACAACAATGGAGAGAGTATGCCAATTTGGGAATAGAAAGAATATTAAATGCAAATTCAGGAATGTAAAAGACATCGTGGAGAACCAAGGAATTTGAGAGTTTAATGATGCCTGAAATTGTAGCAATGACATGACTATTATTAGGAAGTTTGATTGGAGTAGGAGATATCTGTTTATAAGAAGAAAAAAAGGTTAGTGTGTGGCAAATGTGATCAGTTGCTCCTGTATCGATGATCCAAGAGGTTAGTTTAGAAAAGGGTGCAAGTATAGGAATATTACCTGATGATTGAACTGTTGGTTTTAGAGTCTGAATGTGATTAATGGAAGATGTAGGAGTAGATAAAGTGGAAGAGGATGGATGAGAATCCACCAATGCAAGAAGCCGTTGGTATTGTTCTGCCGTAAGTTGGGAGAGAATGGAAGGTGATGGATTCGGTAGGATGCCATCCGAGTTAGCTTTGAGTTCTGGAGTTGAGGATGGATTCTTGGATTGAGATTGTAGATTACAAGATGAAGCTCCATGAGATGCTTGATTTCAAAATTTGAAACCTGATGGGAAACCATGCTTCCTATAGCAGGTGTCAATTGTGTGACGTGGTCTATTGCAGTACGTACAGAACTTTGCATTATTTGATCCTGAATTTCTGAATGAGTTACCATTTGAGCTATAGGCTCGACCAGGTCCTTTATTAAGCAGCACAGTAGATTCAAGTCCCGTATGCATTTCCCTTTCTTGTTGAACAACGAGAGAAAAGACTCTGTTTACAGACGGTAATGGATCCAGCAACATGATTTGGGATTTTACATGGCAAAACGATCATTGAGACCTTTCAGGAACCTTATGACATAATCTTGTTCACGATAAACACTGCATGGACAAACAACGTCGCAGGCACACTTATTTATAGGTCTCAGAGTAACAAACTCATCCCATAGAATCTTTAATTTGGTAAAGTACTCGCTGACCAAAAGATCACCCTGCTTAAGGCTAAAGATTTCTTCCTGAAGATCGGACACTCTAAAAATATCTCCCTGAGAAAATCTATCTCGCAGATCGTTCCATATTTCATACGCTTTATCTAACCAGAGTATACTCTGTGCTATAGTAGGAGACAGAGATCTGGTTATCCAAGTACATACCATGGTGTTGCATCGTAACCAAGCAGAGTGTAATGGACTTGATTGTGAAGGAGCCAAGATAGTTCCATCGACAAACTGAAGTTTGTTCTTGGAGAGAAGTGCCATGCGCATAGCCCGTGACCAGGTATAGTAGTTCGGACCATTGAGAACCGGAGTAACAAGAACCAACGCTGGATTCTCACTTGGATGAAGGTAATAAGGACTCGCCAAATCTTGACATGGATTGGAAGAACCAGATTGAGACTAAGAGGCTGCGATGTTATCAGTGTTAAAAGGAGAAGCATTCATCATCGTGAAGTCGTGCTCTGATACCATGACACAGTTCAAAGGAGAAAGAGAAAAACTGAGCGAAGGAAGGAATTCATGCTTTCTGCTTTTCTTATTAACTTAACCGGATATCTGAGTCTAATATATATATATATACATGAGCAGCTAACTAACTAAGGAAAAACTAACTAACAGAAGCTAACAGAAGCTAACTAACAGAAAGAAAGACTTGGTTACGTTAACTGACTCAACAAAGAAGTCTACGTATTCTTTTCTTGTGTATACGTTGTCAACAATAGCAAAGAAGAAATGGATTTGTGTCCCAAGATGAGTAATCCATGTTTCGTTTGCTCCATCTTATAGTCTTTCTTTGTCTCATTTAACCATAATCAACTTAAACAAAGTGGTAAATAATAATAGGGATATCTTGGGGAAAGTTCCAGAGCATAGTGCTCGAGTTTTTTCACCCTTTTGATGCATTTCAATGTTCATTTTGGGCAATAGCTCGAGCTTTTCATTGATTAGCCGATAGTGGTCCACACGTGAGTCTTCGACTTTTCTATGGTGATCCATTGGGATGCTTGTGACAAAGAGATGATGGTTGGCATGAAGAGTAGTAGCTCCGATGTCTAAATGTTATTATAAGGGTTTCCAAGTTATTTACTAATGAGCTTTGAGGTCATTGTAATAATTTCTCTAGTTTATAAAAATATTTATTATATTCTTATGATACTGAAAAATTCAATATTATTGCCATTTATATTTTGACAAATATGAAATTCCCATTTAAAATTTAAGATTTAATTCAATTATAATTTAAAATTATATTTTTTAACCCAAAAAAAAAGATTATGTGGCAAATTATACGTGATGGCAGTATTAAGTGCCTTGTAGTGCATGAGTATTGAAAATAAACTCCTTAATTCGATGGCGATAGGTTGTAGGGAATGCATGTTTCTTGGTGAGGCCCCTTCAATGTGGCAATTCGCTGTGCTCAACCCTAGCATGTGCTTGGTCCATTAAGGACGAAATTGGACTTGACCCAATGGATTGGCTTGGTCAGCCTAGTCTAGTGATAAAGGGGCCAATGTCCATCATCCTATTTATCACTGGCTTTTAAGGTTTTTCAAGCATTGGATCGCCACATGGTTAAAAAATGTACTGTTGGTTGCACTTCTTGAAGGTGGCATGGCAAAGACGTTTGATTGATAGTAGGGATATATGTGTACTTTTGTTTGGACTTCAATTCAAAATTATCAATTTTGCATCTCAAGTTATTGGGGTATGTATGCCAATCCTAGACCTCTTCATATAAGAGCCTCCATTTTCTCTCCACTTTTCATCATTTCTAAGAGTTCTTTCACCAGAGAACTTTGCTTCCTAGTCTTCTTGTGTTTTGAGTTGTTTTATGGTACTCTTGAGTGCTTTCAATTGCATCTTTGTGTTATTCTCTTGTGGGAGTTGTGTTTCTCCTTGTTTGTGTCATTCCAAAAATGTTGTTTCCTTGCTTAGTAGTGAAGGGAAGGGGTGCTAGGAGGGAGCCTTGTTCCCTCCTAGAATTTTGAATATATATATATATATATTGATTTTACACCTCTAGAAAATATAAAATGCCCTCCCTCAAAAGAGAAAGCTTGCATATTGCTTTCACATTAAAGTAGAAAAAGAAGTTTGTTATAATACAATATAATTTGTGTTAGTTACTCTTTATCAACAATAAGTTACTTTGACAATTTCAAGTCTTTGAGAATAATAAAATTAGGGAAAAAAAACTTTTAAGGGAAAACTCTATTCTTTGGTCATAGGTAAGTTTAATAATTCAATAGTTTTTCCACTTTCTTTTTGTAAACTACGATTAGAAAGAGTGAAAATTATTAAATCCATCAATATCTCTCAATTTTATATTTTTCTCATCTTTGAGGGAGGACCATATGTAATTTATGTTTTCTAAAGGGGTTATATATATAATAGGTAAATGCAATGCCACCCTTCATGAAGATAAGTAAGAGCAAAAGCAACCCAAAAAGTGTATTAAATCTTTGCTTCCATGACAGGACTCTCGTCAAACTGGAGTTTCCGTGGAGAATATTACAAAGGCTTCCATAAGTAGTAATAAACTATAGGACTAATAATGTGTTTGGATATGCGTTTGGAAGGTTAAAACCACATTTGTTGACCATTGTTTTGTAGAAGCAATATATTATTGCTTTGTACAAAACGTGGTTTGGGGGATGAGGAAGTTTTTCCAAACATGCAATAACTCAGTATCTTCACAGCACTATCCTTGAAGCTGAACCAGGTTCTTGTGCCTTAAACAACCCACCTTTATTTCAATTCAAACTCTGTGGTGAAAGGATTTTGCATGCAATCAATTCCATTGGCCCTCTCAAACCTTTTAATAGCCACTTCTCCACCAGATGTAAGAAACTATCACAAGAATCAAAGGAAAAAAATTAGGCATGTTGAAAAGAATGCAACTCTAACTCGCTCAAAATTCTAAGGGGGCAAAAGCTCCCCCTCGTGCCCCTTCCTTCTGTAAATAAAGATAATAACTCCTCTCCTCTTGAAATTAAAAGGTGTGTTCTAATTAATTTTTATACAACAAAAAATGTGTTATAATTATAATTATTTTAACCAAAATATCGTTATATATATAATTTATATTATAACAAGTATTAAATATTGATTTGATTGATATAAAACAATTAGCTAAATTTAGTAAGTTATAAAATCATTTATTAAATATATTTAAAAATATTTTTTTAAATCACTAATTAAAATATAATAATTAATAATATTTAATTCAATAATAACACACTTATTAAATTTATATTAATTAACATAAGCACTGTCATATATTTTAAAATTTTGGAATAAAAAATTTATGATTTTTAATACAAGGCAAATAATATTGAATAAAAATTTAAAATTATTTTTTTAATAAAAAAATGAACATCATTATTGGGGTTATTTTGGCCATTTTTAGCTTTAAGGGGTAGTTTGTATATATTTTCAAAAGAGAAAGATAGACTATGCAAATTTATGCCTATTTCAAAGGGAAAAAAGAATAATTTACCCTCCTTTTTTTTTTACACTCCTTTTTTGCTTCTACTTCTTCGCATATTAACTCTTCCTAATTTTTTTTTAAGTTTTTTTTTCTATTTTACCGTTTAATAATCTTCAACCTTTTTTTTTTTTCATTATTGTGCTGCCTCTAAAGCTCTCTAGTACAACTCTCTTCACTTGTAGGTTGGATTAATCACCGTACTTGTTTTTATAAAATTATTCATAAACTTAATCTGTTTTGCTTCTCGAAATTAGTCATATGATTCATATGAAGATAAGTAATGAAATAGACTAGATGATTAGAAATATGCCAGGTCATGTTCCATATTGGGATTGGAATTTTGTGAGTTCTGGCTCATTCATGCTTGGTTGAGTACTTTGTATTGATTTTCTTTACTTTTTAGGCAGGTTTCCTGTTTGTGCATCCTTCTATCTACATTGCCTATCAAGAAGGTAGGCATGCTTCATCTTTCTTCCTTGTACTTTTTGAGTGCACGCTGAGATTGAGCACACTGAATTAATATCGCAAGAGGAACCACATACCCAACAAATATGTTATTGAATCATATGTTTGGTATATAAAAAGTTAGAGATATAAATAAAAATAAAAAAATAATTCACCTAAATAAAAAATATTTTTAAAATCTTTATTTTTAATAATTATTAAATAATAATTATAAAAACAAAAAATAAAATGTTTCCAAAATTTTATTTTCTCTTTTCCTTTCCATTCCCCTTTCGCAAGCCCAACGAAACAAGCCGTTGTGTCTGCACCTAATTATACGTGCTGCAGTCGGTGAGTTAATCTCACATATCCCACTATCTATTCGTATTCAACGAAGAACAATTATCATACGGTCGTCAAAGTTCTTTCGTAATTAGCTTGAAGATCCCTTTACATGCTTTTCAGAATAAACTCGTTTTTTGAATTTTGTTGAAATTTATAAAATATATCAATTTCTTCTGAAATAAAAAATTATCTTATATTTTAATCAAATTTAAAATTTTTTGAATAAAATATTAATACGTTCCTTTTTCTTGACTAAATTTTTTTTAAATAAAAGATATTTTAATCAAAAATTTTAAAATTAAATTAAATTATAAAATAATTTACTCTATTCTTTGTTCTCATTAATCAACTTGTCGCCTGGCACTGTCATATGGCTTGCGCCGACCATAAATGGTTCTCAGTACCCATCTCCATAGACGCCTATATTGACCCGTAGGCAATCTGCTTTCAAATCGTCTTTTTTTTTTGTTTTTTTAAAACAAAAACACTATGATATTTCAATGCTGATAAAAAAAAACAATTAATATTAATTAATTTTCACTTTTTATAATTTATGAAACCAACGAAATAGAACTAAATTTATTGGGATAAAAATAACATGTCTAAAATAATGTATTTATTTTTAAAAACTAGTTGTAGCTTCACTTTAAGCTAATTTGTATTAAATTTTTTTCTTTTCATAAGGTAGGAAGAAAATATTATCTTTACACATAACGGCATGATCGTGAATCTACATATTCATCTTCACTTTAAATTAATTTGTACTAATTTTTCATCATTTATTTATTTTTTACATGTTACCCATCTAAGCCCTTTATCCCACATGCTAAATGCTAAATTATCCCGCCTGACTCAATTCGAATTAGATGAGACTCAAGTAGCTTCAAAATACCAAGAAGTCTCAGACTAAAAATCACAAGCTAAGCAGGATGCCCATTATGACAGTGTTACTTAGATATCAGATTTCGTGTTAAAACTATTACTCCCCACCCCAGCCATTATTGATCAAGAATTTTGATTTAACTAAAATCCTTTAAGGAATTTAATTTACTTGAATTCAACTTCTATCTTATTTCTTTTCCTTCTCTCCACTTCTTCCTAAAATTTTGTGTCTTTTTTATAAGAAAAAATTACAATAAAAATTCTAGATCCAATAAAATTTGCAATAAAAAATTTTAAAAATTAAGATTATTTTTAAAGATTATAATTATTATCAAATTTTAAAAAATTTATAACTAATTTTAAATAATTTATTATTACGAGCAGAAAAATTTAGTAATTTTTTGCACTAGAGATAAATTTTTTAAAATTTGATTATAATTATTGACTTTAAAAATAATTTTAATTTTTTAAAATTTCTTATTATAAATTTTATAAGATGTAAGTCTCTTTATTGTAATTTTTTTATAACCCTAAAAAAAATCGTACTGCCAAATTAAAAAAATAAAAACTATTTTCTGTCTTTTTATACAACTGGGGTATCGGAATGATACCACAAACCTAACTTGTACCTTTTGTCTTTTTATGCTAAGCCAAGCACTAAGGTAACCTCTCCTCCTTTTTTATTCAACGAAACAGCCGACATACCAACGTTCCGTACTTTTGGGAACCAAAGTTCTAGACGACCCAGAATGGGCATTTTCCTAAGGGGAAACTGCCACTGATTCGATGCTCTAACTTATCTCATAGAAGCAATGCAGAAAAGAGAAATAACGATCAAGCATGCATGAAATTGGATACTTTCTTTTATCTTTTTTTTTTTATTTATTTTTTATTTATCTTAATGTAAGTCCTTTAAATTAAATTTAAATAACTTAAATTTAATATTTTAAATTTTTTAAATTTAATATTGTTTATTTAAAATCATACAAGATATAAAGTAAAATTTATTTTATAACTAACAATTTTTTTTAAAAATAATAATTTAAATAAAAAATAAAAAATATTAAATTTAGACTATTCATATTTTGAAAAACACCTATTCATACCTTAACATAACTAATAGTACATTTAGTCAGAAGATATAATAATAAAGGGAATGTAAAATATAAATAGATAAAGATAAATGAGATAAAAAATGATTATCATACCTTTATTTTTTTAAAAATAATTTAATAAATAAAATAATAAATATAAAAAATATAATAGATATTATATAAGTTATATAAAAAATATATATTTGTGATTCTGCAAACCAAACATAACCTAAACATTCCGAACTTTTATTTGCATGCATAAATTGAAAACAACTTATTCGAAGTTTACAAAATTATGGAAACATGTCATATGGCTCCTATTGCATGTTATTTTCGGTTTTTTCTTATATATATTTTTGCCCGGTCTATGGAGCAATTACTGCACAGGTACAACCGTTACAGAAGTTTCTGGAGTACTGTCGAATTAAATTTGAATCTGTCAGAATGTAGATATAACGTATGGGCAATTGTACTTGTATTAAATTGGATTTTTTTCCCATTCTCTATTTATTTTAATTGAAATTATTTAATTTAAATTTAATATTTTTAGTGTTTATATTTTGATATTTTTTATTCAAAATTATATAAGATGCAAAATAAAAATATTTTTATAATTATTAATTTTAAAAAATAATAATTTGAATAAAAATAAATATCAAATTTAAAAATTTCATATTTAAAAAAAAGCACTTATTCATTCCTTAGAGATGAATAAGCAATCCAAACTTCTATTTATATGCATAAATTGAAAACTCATCATTTGCAAGTTTACAAAATTATTGGAACTTGTCATTTTACTCAAATTACATGTTATTTTGGGCTTTTTCTTAATATATGTTTGCCAAGTCTATGGAGCAATTATTGCACTGGTACAACCATTATAGAAGTCTCCGGAGTACTATCGAATTAAATTTGAATCTGTCAGAAACTAAATATGACGTACATGCAATTGGACTTGGACAATCAAATATACTAATTGCAACTCAAATTAGCTAAAATGCCTTCTCGTTTATAATAAAATGGTGAGTAGAACCGAAAAACAAAATGAGGCAAGTTTTGAAAGATGAGTTGAAGATTT
The DNA here is from genome assembly GCA_032878935.1 of Erythrophleum fordii. Taxonomy (NCBI): domain Eukaryota; kingdom Viridiplantae; phylum Streptophyta; class Magnoliopsida; order Fabales; family Fabaceae; genus Erythrophleum; species Erythrophleum fordii. Next base: position 18,828,265 of record JAVQMF010000054.1, on the reverse strand, counting down.
TTAAATTTTTTCGCAATCTTATTAATAATTTTAAGAATCAGTTATACTATTTTTTTAAAATTTAGTTAAATTATATTTAATTTTTCTTTTGTCTTGTAAATATTATCCGTTTTTGCTGATGTTTAAAAATATATTATTAAAATCGCTCATATTATATTTATTTTTCTATCAATGACGTGTGTTCCTTCCATAGGATGAAAGTATTATTTTCGTATTAATATATCTAGTTTCGAATGTGAATGAAAATAGAAAGATGAATGAAATATAATAATATAAATTATATTTGGTAAAAATTAAAAAAATAAATGTATTTGATTATTTTAATTGAATAAAAGTAAAATAAAATAAATAATAAAAAAATAAAATAATAAAACTATCCTTACCCACGTCTCTCTCTCTCTCTCTCTCTCTCTCTCTCTCTCTCTCTCTCTCTCTCTCTCTCTCTCTCTCTCTCTCTCTCTCTCTCACACACATATATTATATTGTATATAGCATAATTTTATAAATACATTTTAATATATAGAAATAATTTTATGTATTTTATATAAAATAAATATATACTTTTATTATATATAATAAAAATAATTATTTATTTTAAAATTTTATATATAATATTTTGATATATATATATATATATATTAACTTATTTAAATATAATATATATATATATAAAATATAATAAATATATAAAATATATATTATAATATTATATATATTTTAGTGTATAGATAACATATATTAAAATATAATGTATGTGTAGCAAATCCCCCTCCCCCCTTCCAACAGAAAAAAACACACACACCCGCACGCACATATATACATCCAACTAATTAGCAAATTCAACTACTTTGTAGTCGGTAAGTTTTTTTTTTAATTTTTTTTATTTTTTAATGTATATAATGTTTAGTTTTAGTAATAAAATATATTTTATTATTTTTTATAAATATAATCATTATTAATTATTTTTGTAGTAAAATTTTATTTTTTTTATTTTTTTATTTTTCAAAAAGTAGTATTATTTATTTTTTAGTGTATATAATAAAAAATAAATATAATATAATATAATATAAATAAATAAATAAAAATAGGTATATATATGTAGATAAATATATATATATATATATATATATATATGTGTGTGTGTGTGTGTATATAATTTTATATAATATATATATTACGTATATATAATGTAGTATATTTTCGATTCAATGTTAGTAGGATAACTAGACATTATTGACTCAATGTCAATCGGAATGGATCTTATTGACATTTGATTAGATAATTTTGATTGATATGCAATAAGTTCTTTTTTTAAAAAAAAATTTATATAATTTATTATTTTTAAATATTATTAATTTTTTGTAATTAACTTACAAATTATGAAAATAATTTTTTTGACTTTATAATTAATTAAAAATTAATAAATATATTTTCATTCGAAAAATTGTATAATAGGGTAAAAAAGTAAATATATCTCCATTTAAAAAATAGGCACAAAAAAAAAAAAACACAGGATACTTTTTGCATTGGATTCTATCTCTCATGATTCACATGTATCAAACATATTTTCTCAATAGAATTCCTTCAAACAGGGCCTAAACTATTGCTATTTTATATCCTTATATTTGCTGCGTTTATATCAATGATATATGTTACTTGTTTATTAAAACAACTAACCCCAATCTGAGCTAAGTAGTTTTTATTATGGAGAGAACTGACATTGTGCAAAAAAAAAATTATGACTTTATTAACAGAAAGTAAATAAAAAAATTTGTAATATATATTAATGAAACTTAATAATATTTTTAAAATAAGAAAAGTATAAAATATAATTTAGCTAAATATCATAAAAAAATTTGTGTAATTGCTCTAATTTTTAAAGAAGAAAAATTTCATATTCTCTGTGGGGCTTGTTTATCGATATCTAAAGACTCTTCAGAGCTCAAACTGTCTACCGTTTAATTGTCTCGAAACTTGGGCTTTTTAAAATAAATATATAAAAAAAGAAAGAAATATATAACATTAAAAACTTATTCCGAGAATATATAACAATTTTTTTTTAAAAAAAATAATAATATGGGAAGCGGAGCTATAGGTTCCATGTCCCAATTAAATTTTTTTTTTTAAGGACGTGTGGCTCTACGTCCCAAATTTTTTTAAAAAAATCTGACCCAAAGGATCAGAAAAAGCTGACCCTACATGGGTCAAAAATGACCCACGTAGGGTCAGTCTACTAACCCGTTGAGGGTTCGTTGAAAACTGACCCTCAACGGGTCAGTTGAATATTGACCCACGGGTCAATAAAAAATCTGACCCCCAAAATGGGGATCAGAAGAAAAAAAAGATTTTGTTCTATATAATCCGTCCAATGAATTTGATTTATTTGTTTGCATTTTTCTATTCCATGTAGCTTATTCTTCCTCGCCTTCAGATTTTCTTCTACTCCATGTGATTGTAGCTCAATCCTTCTCGCCTTCAGATTTCCTGAAAATTTTTATCTCTTCAGTAAATTTGCTCCACTTCTTCATCTACATTTTAAGGTTTGTATTTTATTTTTAAAAGTTTTTTATTTTTCATGTGCTTAACAAATATTCATATTTTTTTTTGTTTTGAGGAATTTAATTATTTTTTTTTGGAATTTTTTAACAGGTTCACAAGCGTTGCCTTCTTTTTTAATTTGAGGTTGTTTTTATATTATCTCTCATTCCAGATGTGTATAAGATTTAAACTTTTTTATCAACCTTCGTATTCTTGTTGAGGTTTGTTATTTATTTTAAAATATTTTTATATTTCTTATTTTCTTCTCATATATTTTCATTTTTTTGTAGAAAATGCTGATAATTTTTTTTCTATTTGTACAGATTCTCAAGAGTTTCTATTCTACACGGAAACTTTTGTTTGTTTGAAGTTCTTTGTAATATCTTCGGTATCATTTATCTTTGATCATTTTAATATATTATGTTTAATTATTATTTACACAAAGACATTGAGTAAAGATTGATAATGAGTAGAAGGAAGAAAATTATATACATTCATGCAAATGGAAGAATTTTTGACACCAACGAAGGAACAACATTTGTCTGTGATAAGCCAAAATTATTAAGAGTTGACCTTGACATTAATCTCGAGCAGTTGAATGCTGTGGTTGGAGAAAAATTACGACTTTAGTCAAGACAGTATATATCTGAGTTGGTATACCGATACCCGCGATCACTTAATCCAACTTGGTACTTGTCATGCATATTAGAGGATGATTCAGATATCCAAACCATATGGGAAGCAAATTGACACTTTCAATCTCAACTGGGGACACCTGAATTATATGCACACATCTCTACTAATGATGTGGGCCCAAGTGTTGAAGAGACTGATATGATTGAACCGATGACAAATCTATGTGTAAGTCAGATTAATAAACCGGATGAATCGATCTCCTTATTTAGCTCTTATCTTGGAAATGTTCATCCATTTGAGTCCCAACTTTCTAATACTCAACCAATGCCACTCATGAATGATATATCTCAACCAAGTTCATCTAGGGATGAGATGTGTCATAACAATCCTTCCAATCCTCCAGATGCAACCGAAGATATAACGGATGAATTTGAGGCAGAGGATGAATATGATACTCTGCCAGATGCCAATAAATATGGAGAGGATGATGTTGCTGTGACTAATATTGAAGGGGATCCTGTAACTCCATTGAATTTGCATTCTGAGCAGGCATTTGCTTTTTTGTCTCAAATCAGCAATGATAACGTGAGTAAATTTGAGATACCTGACATGGAGGGGGTCATTGATCTAAATGATGACCAAGAGATGTATGTTAGCATACGATTTTCTGATAAGCAGTCACTGAGTCATGCTGCAAAACTTTATTTAGTCCGTAGACACCACACATTCAAGGTGCATCAATCATTAATGAAATATGTGGAGTATCGTTGTCCAGAGTATAGTGTTAGATGTAATTGGCGGATAAGGGCATGTCAATCTGAGGGAGAAAATGATTGGTGAATAACAAAGTATGCGAGCCCACACACTTGTGTTTCTTCCATGCTATGACAAGATCATCCGAAACTAGACTCTGATATAATAGCATCGAATATTGTATCGATAGTCACAGAAAATCTCTCTGTTTCGGTCCGTGATGTCATTGAGCGGATTCATAGCACCTTTGGATATACGGTGTCTTACAAAAAGGCATGGTGGGATAAGCAACGGGCTATTACAATCGTTTTTGGAAATTGGGAACGATCGTATGCAGTTCTCCCGAGATGGTTATCTGCTGTCCAACACTTCAATCCAAGCTCATACTTTAAATTTATGACTAAGGAATGCCCGTAGACAGCATCAGATATAGAGACAACAATTATGTTTTATAGGGTATTTTGGACATTTAAGCCTTGCATTGATGCCTTTAATCACTTGAAACCGATTATCCAAATAGATAGCACATTTTTGTATGGGAAATATAAGAGGATGTTGCTAATTGTCAGCTCACAAGATGGTGCTAGAAAAGTTTTCCCCCTTACATTTGTCATCGTTGAAGGTGAAACGTTTGACGCATGGGGGTGGATTCTTAGTAACCTTAGGCGACGAGTGGTACCGAACAAGCAAGATATTTGTTTGATATCTGATCGTCATCCGGGAATATTAGTAGCAATCGTAAACAGAGAAAATGGGTGGCAACCACCCCATGCACATCACATGTTTTGTTTACGTCATATTGCGATTGCGAGTAATTTGAAGAAGAAGTTTGTGAACATCGGCTATTTGAATGAGCACCATTTGGTCGATGAACAATTGGATCAGATCTGACAGTTGCATTCAGAAGCGGCGAATTGGATAAAGGATATACCGAGAAGTAAGTGATCACGTGCATATGACGTGGATGGGCGTCGTTGGGAGCATATGACAACAAATTTAGTCGAGTGTATCAATAGTGTCTTCAAAGGTGTTAGATTCCTGCCTATTATTGGCTTGGTCAAGGCAACAATGTATCGGTTGAATAAATATTGGGTTGAGCGGGCGCAAACCACATTTGCTCAAATGCAAGCAAGCAGCTTATTCTCTGAGGATATCCACAAGAAGATTTCAGTCAGAATTGCAAGAGCATCGACTTTATCGATCCGTACATTTGATAGAAGGGTTTCAGAATTCGAGGTCGAAAAACCCTACGATCCCTCCAATAAACAATATGGGCGAACTTGCAAGGTTAGCCTGACAAACAGAACATGTGACTATGGTAAGTTTCAACTCCAAAAGTATCCCTGTCAACATGTCTTTGCTGTATGTGCCAAAGTTTGTCTTGATCCTCTACAATTTGTGCACGCTGTTTTTCAGCTGGAGACAATCTAAATGCTTACAAGACAGAATTTCGTCCAATAGGAGGAGACGTTTATTGGCCTTACACAAGTGGGTCTCGATTAGTCCCTGATCCTTCTATGATTCGAGATAAAGGTTGGCCGAAATCCTCGCGAATACGCAATGAGATGGATTGGCAAGAAAACTCCAGGGACAACTAGAGATGTGATTTATATAGACAGATCGGACACAATCGTGCCACGTGCCCGGCTCGTCAACCACGAGGATAATTATAGTTATTAGAGCGAATTAAATATTCATTGTCAATGATCATTTGTATATGAATAGCATATGAATTATTAATGATTAGTTTAGAAGTGCCTATTTCATTATATTTTTCTTACATATGAATTGTTATTCATTATTTTGACGTACTAAAGTTATATTATTAGTTTATGATTTGTTATTCATCAGTTTGACATATTAGTGTTATTATTTCGTAGTTTCTATTATGGACCCTCACCAGAGTGCTGTTCATCCCGGACCAGAGAATAAGACTTTACTATATTTCCAGTCTCGCCATATGTCCCAAGCTGTGTGGCAAGGACGAGTAAGTAAAAAATTTACTTTATTATTTACTGTAGAGTTAACTAAATTTATAATAGTTTCACGACTTATAATTACGCAGGATGATAGAATTCTACGCATAAGACGAATAGCGCAACGAGATAATATATTCGATTCCCCTCCGGCCATTGTCTCATATCTTGTACAGGCTGGTTTTTACGGTGTTTTATAATTCGGTCATTTTAACTTCAATGCAACCCTTGTGTCAGCCTTGATTAAGCGGTGGCGCCTAAAGATGCATACATTTCACCTCATCAGAGGCGAGTGCACAATCACACTGCAAGACGTCGTTATTCAATTGGGTTTACCTTGCACAGGGAATGCAGTAAGTGGCTGGACAGACTTTAATTGGTCAATTGTTTGTAATGGGTTGCTTGGTGTGATATCGCCTCCTGAGACTTTGGATGGACAGAGGTTGAGCGTTCCCTAGTTAACTCAGACATTCAACCACTTGCCAGATAACGCAGATGATGATATTATTCACTAGTTTGCATGAGCATATATCCTGCATTTGATTAGAGGGTACTTAATGCCAGATAGGACTGGACATAAAGTTATGTTAATGTATCTTCCGCTACTTACTGATTTTGTAGAAGCTAGTGAGTACAGTTGGGGATCAGCAGTATTGGCCCATCTATATAGAGAAATGTGTAATGCCACCCACTATGACGAGGTTAACATAGGTAGTTGTCTGACTCTACTTCATTTATGGGCATGGGACCGATTTCCTAGTCTTGCTCCACGAAGACCTCCGTAACTCAATCCTCGGATGGCTATTTATCCTACTCGACCCCAACTGGGTTTTAGGTATAAGCATATATATTTTTCAGATGTGCTGTTGTTTGATGATTGATAAGTTAATATTCGTTCTCCCTTTCCTCACAGGTGGCGGGATGTTCCACAGTATCCTCGACCAACAGCAGATGCCTTGCGGCAGTATAGAATATTGTTAGATCAAATGAAGGACGATGAGGTTTGTATTAGGATACTTACTTGTTTTTCGTTTTACAATTATACCACAGAGTAACTATCTTCTGTTGTATAGGCCATTTGGCTTCCATATGACTCACCCGAGGTTGTCCAATTGATTCTAGAGTATTGCTTAGTGATGTCTGATGTATGGCGTGCATCTGTGCCTATACTTTGCTTTTGGATAGTTGAGTGGCATCACGCTGATCGCGTTCTCCGTCAATTCGGTAGGGTGCAACATATTCCAGAAAAACTATTTAATATAGCATCACTACATACTCTCCAATTAAGAGGAAAGATTTATAAAGACTGACGCGAAGAGTATGTAGTTTTCATTACAGCATGGAATTTGTGGCCCTTGGTAGTGGCACAGAATGACCTTATTAATAAACCACTAGATCGCGCATCAGACTATATGCGTTGGTATTGGCGACATACGCAAAGATAAATCCATCCTGCTAGTGGTTCTCAAGGTTTTGTAGTATGACTTTTACATAATTCTTATCTTCATATTACATATCCTTAAATAAATAAATATACGTATAATTTTTAACAATTGATTTTCTCTTTAACAGACTGATGTGTTGGAGGACTTATACAGACTTACTATCACTAGCCCCCCGACGCTTAGTTATGGGGATTTTAGGCAAAAAACAAGCAGTGATATTTGAAACATGTTGCATGCTTTAGGAGAACATCAAGATATACTCATTTCTTAACCAGCTCCGTCAGCACTTGATCTATCCAGACCTCCAGAGCCAGAGGCGAGACTAGGAAAAAGAGGTCATGGGTTCTTTTTATCTAGGGAACCAATGTCTGGTGGAGACTTTAGGAGATTGCACACGAACATGCCATCATCATCTTACATGACAGCTGTAACACCATAATGCCTTAACTCCCATTACTCTCCCTCTGGGCTCGATTCCATATGATTTCCAAAGAACAAGTACAAACCGTGGCATTTTCATACTAAAAATCGGGGTTTAAATGTTCATATTTTGCCCCATGGATCCCGTGAACCCGTCATTCATATTCTTAACTCAAACTCCATTTATACGACTCGTACATAGCATCAAACAAGCCATAAACCACGGATATGAAGCCAAAAACTAAGAAAGTGCATTTTCTTAAATGGGCCCAAAAGTCAAATTTTTGGCTCTAACTTTGGAAAATCATAACTAATTATAAAAAAATGGGAATCTAGCAAACCATATCTTTTTGGAAATATCTAGGTGTTAAATTTATGCTAAAAATAATTTCCAACCACAATCTCAGTGTTTGGACCATGTTTGACATCGAAAATGGGATAGAGGTCCGGCTGTCCCTGTTTCTGGTGCAGCTTACTGTCATGAATTTCGAAAATTCATAACTAAATCCAAAAAAATAAAATCTAGACAAACTATACTAATTTAGAAAGCTACAGATGTCAACTAGAGGAAAAAAATAAGTTCAGATCAGTTTAGTAGCCCTTAGACCTTGAAAACCAATGGAATAGTAACGAAGGTTGGATGGCTTCCCTGATGCTGATACAGAACTTCAGCAGGTTCATTCTCTCTCTACAGACTTCCAATTTAGGTGATTCTAGTTGGTATAGGTCACTGTAGTTGTCTAATTTATGCTTATAAATTTTCATGACAATTGGATTCCATTTGGTCTATGAATGACATAGATTTAGTTTCGGACTAGTTACACAGTACCATAACCAAACCATCAAAATTTCCTAACTTCAACAATTTGCTAAATATTCCCTAGACCTTCAAATATTACCCACTTTAGCTTCCCAAGAAGCTCTCTACAAACTCTAGAGGCATGCCAAATTTCATAGCAAGAAGAGCTCATTTGGTCATACTTTAACGAAGCTCACAAATTTGGCGGTTTTAACACCCAAAAGGTTCAAAGTGGGTCCAAGTAGCCTCCCACATATTCTCACACCTCATGGACAAATTTTAAAGCATAAACATAGTATATATAACATGTTCAAGTGGTCCAAGTCATCAAGCATTTCAAACTCACTATGCTACGGGCCAAAAATACACTATCACATACAATCCACAAAAAGGGCAAATCCCACATTTTCATTACTTTGGCTTTCTACATAGTTTGTACATCATATTTCTATACATTTACACTTGCTACAGCATTTACATCTCAAAAATAGTAGGTACATATTCATTTTGGTACCACTTTATATTAAAAGAACCAAAATAAGCTAACATCTAGCTAAACATGCTTCTAGGCTCCTTAGTGTGCACTTGATTCTCCTTGAGCTCCACCTAACATGTTAAGATGGGAGGGGGAAGGGGTGAGATTCATGGAATCTCAATAGCTCATGCACTCATTCAAGGAACCAATCCAGACATATAAACAAGTCAAAGCATGCAAATAGGCATCTAACCATTCACAATCATACAATACATGATTCACATGCCATGAAAACCATAACAATGCCAAGAATGAGCTCTAGGGACTTTTGGTCTCACCTCACCCGAGTTTAGGGACTTTTGGATGGCCTCACCCTTGGTTTCGGGACTTTGCCTTGGCCTCACTCCGGTATGAGACTTTTGACCTTGCCTCACCCAGCCTCAAGGACTTTCGGCTCTACCTCACCCATCTCAAGTGACTTTTGGCACTACCTCACCTGAGCAATTCTCACAATCCAACACATCAGCATATTGGTACCAATGTATCATGGCAATAACATATGGCATGTCTCACACAATGAGTATAAACACAAGCACACAATGACTATTACATCCAAGAATGCAACAAGAAAGAGTAGAGAGCGACCTTATGAGCCAATATAAGCTTTTCCTTTCAATTCCTCTTCTCCTTTCTTGGTTTCACACTCACACCTTGATGGAGGTGCTTCTCTTGAGCCTAGACACAATAAAAGCATAGAATTACTCTCTCATAACTTAACAACTCTTAGGAGTTCTTCAGAGCAAACCTTTCTAACATATAAGAACCTAGGGGTTCTCTCTCTCTCTCTAGAATTTCACCAACTCTTCCTCTCCTTCAAGCTCTCATGGTAGTAGAATCAACATACTCAAGGAAAGCAAGGAAGTTCAAGAGTGGTTTTTCACTTTCTCTCTTCTGACTCATGCCTAAAACCCAACTAATTTCACAAGCAAAACCATAGAAAGAGAGGGCAAAGAGAGAAGAACAAGATTCTAAGAAGAAAATAGAGAAGTTTGCTTACCTTTCCTTTGTTCTTCCTTCCTTCTCTTGGTCTCTCTCTCTCTCCACGCCCCTTTCCTCTCTTTTGGTCGAAGGCTAGGTCAGTTAGAAGAGAAAGAATGAATTGGGACATTTTAAGAAGTCAAATCCTCCCTTTTTACGTTTTTTCGGACTAACCCTCGCTATAGCGAAAATTAACCTTCGCTACGGCGAGCACGTATCAGTCCCAAACTCCCATTTTTGCTATGGCGCGCGCTACAGCGAGCAACTCCCTGGTTTTTGTATGGAATGCCCGCACTCGCTATAGCTAGAAGCATTTTCGCTATAGCGAATAGGTACACTCGCTATAGCTAGACCATTTCTCGCTATAGCGAACAGGTACATTCGCTATAGTTACGCCATTTCTCGCTATAGCTAGCAGACTTAGAAAAATTTCAGGATTTTGAAAATTTTCAGTTTTCTTCTTTCTTTTTCTTTTCTTTTTCTGGTTGTTACAACAGCCCCTATGTTTGGTGGGGACGTTAGTCCTTCTTCTGTTTTACCACAAATTGTCGATGGAGATGTTAGTTCTTCTTCCTTTCCACCATCTGTAGACGTTGACATTCCAGGTCCATCTTCCTGTGCACCTTACTATACCCCTTCATTGCCTGCCTCCACTTATATTGAGTCATCTTTCTCCACACGACTACCGCAGTCAATGCAATCTACTGGCGTTCCATTTACATCATTATTTACGGATCCAGCTGCATTTAGTGCAGAATATTGCAATACTTTGTTTTCACAGTAGACATCCTATCAACCTCAACAAGGCTTTCTCACTCCAAATCAACTAATTTTGCCTGTTCAATCTCCTTAATGGAATTTCAGTTCCCAACAAATTCACCATCTAGTGGAGAATGAATTGTCTGAAGAAAAAAATGAAGAAGGACTTGTCAATGACACCGAGGAGGACAAAGAGGAAGAAGAGAAAGAACAGCCATAACAATGTCAACCACAGCGAATGAGCAGAAGGCCTCAGTGTGGGACAGGCAATCATTACGACTGATGACTATTATCGTTGTTTTTCAAATTTAATGTTTATTTGTATTATTTAATGATAGATTTAAATATATTTTAAGAAAATTTTATTCTTTTCTTCAACAATAGTAACTTATCAAAAAATTAATTAATGCAATTATATACACATCTATACAATCACTATACATACATTATGTAACACCCCAAAATTAATTAAGGTGTTAATTATGGATTTAGAGTAATTAAGAATAATTAATAGAGGATAATTGGGCAAGTTAGTGAATAGAAGTTTTAGAGGGATAAATTATTAATATGGGTTTGAGAATTTACTTAGGATAGAAATTGCATTTAGGCCTAAATTAATGAAACATGATAAGAGGCTAATAGAGGCCCAATGAACTAGAGGCAGACCCAAACTAATTTAATGAGATAGAGGCCCAAGATTTATCTTGTATAGGCTCAATTAAGTGGCCCAATTACTCTTGTATACACCCAAGCCCTTGAGCTCATCAAATTAGGCCCAAATCCCATTAAACTTCAGCAACCCAATGTGTGAAAACTGGCCCAACAGAATTATGCAGCCCAACACTTAAAAACTAGCCCAATAAGTAAAATTTGAAACCCAATTAGATTTGGACTTGGACCAACCCATAACCCAGCCTCTTGACCCAACTTAAACCCATCTAAAACCCTAATGCTTCAGCCACACCTTCATTTTTCTGAAACTCAAGAGGCAAATTCGGAGGTTGAGAAGGAGGCTAGGGTTTGAGGCAAGATTTCTGCATTTTCTCATACTTAGAACAAGATTTGGCCAAGGTAATAGTTATACAACTTAATCCCCTCATCTTTCTCTTTAATTTGGTCCAATTAGTTTTTCATTTGGAGAGATTTCATTATACCCAAAATCTGAAAAGTGAGTGTTTGGAGGTTTTCTTGGTGAAATTCGTAGGTTGAGGTTGGGGTTGGTATTAGGTGAACTTAAACCCCCCATTTTGATACTTTCTTTGTTGGTTTAAGACCCCCATAGCTGATTCATATTATGGGTACTAATTTTATACGAATTTGCTTAGGATTTTGGGTGAAACATTGAGAATTCTGGTGGGAGACACTTGAATCCGAATTTGGGATTTGTGGTGGCTGTTGCAATTGTCTGCAAGTGAGGTAACCGGGGTTTACATTAATTTCATGCATGTATCTACTTTAATTTCGTATTTGCTATATATGAATGATTTGAAATGTTGAATGAATTGGTTGGCTATCTGTTGTATCATGGTTGGACCTTGTGAGTCCATGGTGGAGCTGTGGTGCGGCTGCCACCCGTGCATGTGCCACGATCGGGCACCGAGTTATGATCAAACCCCAGATGCACTGAGCCCAAGTTGTGCTCAATAGAGAGTAGGTGCCATGGACGGGCCTCTCCCGGTGTTAATGGCCTTTAACATGTTGATATATGATTGCTAGTATGGGATAGTAATCATGATAGCCTAATTGTTTCATTTGCTGAAATGACTGATATGATTCTGATATGGATTTTGATTCATGCATATATGTTGATTAAAATGGATTATATGATGGAATTGTCATGGTTACTGAGATTTATATCTCACCCCGTTTTATGGGATTAATATTTCAGGTGAAGGTCCTCGGGTAAGGATAAGGGTAAGCAAGTGGATGAAAATCCATAAGCTTCAACCTATGGGGAGATGGCTACACTTAGGCTGACTTAGTTAGTGTAGATGCTAATTTTGTATTCCTTATTGTATAGCATCATTATGTATCTGTATTGCCAAGTGTAGGCTTGAACATTTGATTTATTAAGAATGTATGTACTAAAGGGTTAGACCTCATCTTAACTTAGTATTTGATGTATGGATTTATATTATCTGCTGTAAACTTTCTTGACCTATAATATGGTTGTCAATGGAAATGTAACCCTTGAGATATTGATATGAACCCCTAATGTATGAAACCCCCATTGATTGAGTATTAAATGATAGTTGCTAGTAGATCATGTATATTCTGTTGTTGTTACTTTACCATCTTGTTAATAGAGGGTAATTAGGGGAAAGAAATGGGCATATAAGTTTTAAATTGGTAATGGAAGAATAGCTAAGTAAATAAGGTAGATAAATGCCATTAGAGCCATATAAAATGAGAGGAAGTGACCTTAGAGTGTCCCTAAGAAGAGAATCGGAGTGTAGGGGGCGAAACATAGGGAAAACAGCTCTAGAAGAGAGTTACGCCGCGGCCTAGGAAGTGACAGTGGCAAGGGACGCCGCGGCTTGAGAAATCTTGCCGCGGCGCGGAGTGAAAATAATCGCTCAGGGGGTGACAGAACGTAACCTCGCCGTGGCTCAAGAAGTCTCGCCGCGGCGCGAGTCGAGAAAATTAATTTAAGGAGATACAGTAGCGAAACTCGCCGCGGCGCCACATAGGTTGGCCGCGGCGCAGATCCAACTCGCCGCGACTATCGCCGCGGCGAATTACCCAGAGATTTCAGAGAGCAACTGGGCCGCGGTGCAAGAGTTCTAGGCCGCGGCGCAAGGTTGAAAACTCAATTTTTGAGCTCCAGGACCTAACTTAGCCGTGGCGGGTGAGTACCAGGTCGCGGCGCAGGTCCCCAAACTCCCATATTTGACCTAGGAACCCGAATTTCTTTAATGCAAATGTTAGGAGATGGTGTAGGAGCACTTGTGGGAGGTTTTTGTGTGTTGAAAGTGATGGATGGATGAATCACCAATCTTTAATGATGGTACAAACCTTCTTATGCATGTTTCCATCTATGGTTGTTAGTTGATGGCCCTAATAATATCAAGGTTTAAATTTTCCTATATCTCCGCAAAGCAATTGATTGTAGCAACCTCAAACCTTGATCATTAATTATTAATAGCATGTTTAACCTTAATTATTGAGATTAGAAACTAGGGTCGTCACACATTACAACATTATTTTTTAATTTCCAAGCGTCATATATTTTAAAATTGTTATATTTCATTTACAAAAATTTATTCTCATATATTAACAATAAAAAATATATGTCCAAATGTACGAAAATAATTTGATTAATATTTCTCAGAACATAAATATTTTAAAATTACAATTTCAAAATTTAAACAAAATTAATTCCTATTCTTCAAAACATAAGTGTCTTATATTTATCAAATTAAAAAAATTATATATACAAATTAGGTCATTAGATTTTTCAATATATAAATTAATATTTTTTCCCAATTAAAAAAAATCTATTCAAATGATATTTTAGAAATACTTTTACTAATTTACTTAAATTCTTGTTTACTTTTTTTAACGATTATTTAAATTTTACCTTTTACAAATTTTAATGAAATTAATTAAATTTTCTTAAAATATAATCTGAATTTTTTTAAACTTATTATTTATATTTTAATTCTCAAAATTTAAACAAAATTAATTCCTATTCTTGAAAACATAAATTTCTTATACTTATAAAGTTAAACAAATTATATATATAAATTGGGTCATTATATTTTTCAATACATAAATTAATATTTTCTCCAATTAAAAAAAAGCCCATTCAAATGTAATTTTAGAAATACTTTTACTAACTTATTTAAATTCTTGTTAAACAAAATTAATATTCCTCAAAACATTAATATTTCACAATTATAATATTTAAGAAACTCAGATATTATATTTACCATGGTACAAACTAAAAATTTTTTCTTCACCGTTGAACTAATTTTATACAAATTTAAACAATAAATACATAAATAACTATTTTGTTTTACAATTTATTTTACTAATTTTTTCATTTTTATTAATTTTTTTTATAATTTAAACAAAATTAATTAATATTTCTCAAAATAACATAAACAAATTAAGACGTTATATTTTTCAAATTATAGATAAGAGAATTTTTTTTGTAAGCAACAAAATTTTATGAATATTTCAACTGTAAATGAATTGTATTATGATTTTTCAAATACTTTTCCTTTACTATATGTTCAAGAATTCTTATTTGAATTGCTAAAAAATTATTATTTATATTTTACTTGTTCAAAATCTAAATAAAATTAATTACTATTCTTCAACACATAAATTTCTTATAATTATAAAATTAAACAAATTATATATACAAATTAAGTCATTGTATTTTTCAATATATAGATTAATATTTTTTCTCCAATTAAAAAATCCCATATAAATGTAATTTTAGAAATACTTTTACCAATTTATTTAAATTTTTGTTTACTTTTTTTTATTATTTAAATTTCACCTTTTACAAATTTCAATAAAATTAATTAAATTTTCTCAAAATATAAGTTTTTATCACTTTTAGAATTAATAAAATTATAAAGAGATTTAAACATATTACATTTTTTAATATACAAAAAAAATTAATATAAATTTAAATAATACATAAATTAAAAAATATTTATTATAATAAATTTATATTTTTTAAACTTTATATTTTTCATTATTTTTATAAATTTTAAGTTAATTAATTATAATATTAATTTTTAAAATATATATATTTTTAAAAACTGACTCGTTGGGTGGGTCGGTGATTCATAGGGACGGGGTCAGTAGACCCCCAATTAAATTCTTTTTTTTTTTTAATTTTTTGGGGATGCGGAGCCACCTTGTAAAATAAAAAAAAAATTTAAATTTTTGGAACGCAAAATCACTAATTCCGCGTTAGTGATTCCGCATTCCAATTTTTTTTTAAAAAAATATTTAATGTTTTAAAATAAATTGATTATATATATGCGAAATTAATTTTTAGGGTTATACATATGCTTCTTTTATTTTTTGTTTTTTTACATATATCAATCAAAATGCCCTAAACTTGAGTAATATTCTCAAAATTTATTAAAAAATGGAGTAATATTTTGTAATTATACACAAATTTTAAAATACATCAATCAACCAACCAACCAGTTGAATTGAAGAAGTGGTTATGCTCCCAGATACATGCCCTTCGTTCTATTAAATCTTATCCACAAGGCATTCATTCCCACATGACACGTACCCTGGAGAGCCGAGCAAGAGCAATTGATGAGGGAAAATTGCGTTTAAAAATTTAGATTTTAAGAAAACTATAATAAAAAATTTTAAAACTAAAATTATTTCTAAAAACTAAAATTACTATCAAATTTTATAAAAGTTTTAAAAATATATTATTATATTTTAAAAAGATTATAATTTAAGTAATTCTAATGATAATTTTTTAAAAAATTTGATAATAATTTCTTTAAATAATAAATAAATATAATTTTTATTCTTAAAAATAAATTTAATTTTTAAGATTTTTATTATAAATTTTATAAAATTTGAATTGTTAGATATAGTTTTGCCACTTGATAACACGTAGCATTGTGTCACAATTAACATTGGGCTCCACTTCTCCAACTCCTTCTACATACATCTTTTCAATCTCTTTTTCATCCATCCTCCATTTGACCAGTAAAGTCACACAGCTCAGCTCCCAAGCAAAGCATAAAACATTAAGAGCCTCTCCAGCCGCCTTAATCATTTGCTTCTCTTTCTCCATTCATTCCCATGGGTTCCAAAAGGGCGACAACGGATCAAGGGCTAGCACTGGCACTGTCATTCTTCTACGCCATACTTCTTCTTCTTCTTGTGATGGCTGGTTTTGGAAGCTCAGATTTAGCCCAAGACAGAGCAGAATGTGCAGACAAAGTAGCTGCTTTGATAAGTTGCCTTCCTTATGTTAGTGGTGAAGCCAATGCCCCAACCATGGAGTGCTGCAGTGGTCTCAAAGAGGTGCTTGACAAGAGCAAGAAATGCATCTGCATCCTCATCAAGGATCGCAACGACCCCAGTCTTGGCCTCAAGATCAATGCAACTCTCGCTGTACAACTTCCTTCAGCTTGTAATGCTCCCGCTAACATCTCTGAGTGCGTCAGTAAGTACGTTTAGGCGGATTTTGCTATAAGTAGCTCGATCTCTTAGTTCTTCAATGTTAGGTTATCTCAAAATTTGTGTGTATGATAATCACAAATTATTATATACTGATTTTGAAATAATTTAACGATATTTCAAGCTTTCCATGGAATTACTCTTTCTAAGCGCACACAAAAAAAATACGAAAGAGGTACTTCCAGATTCAAATGGTATCCATGCTGAGTATCAATATCTTTTTGAGCACATCAACAGAAATATCATTTAATATATATATATATATATATTAAATTTAATTTGATACATACATATATATATATATATATATATATATATATGTTAAATTGTAAGAGCCTCTAAATTTTTTTTTCAGCCAATTGTATCCCGTCAAACTTCAAATTTAGATTTTGCAGATTTGAAATAAAATTTTAGGAAAAATTTATATGAATTTTGAGAACATACAAAGTTTATTATCTATTTTTTTGTGTTGTAAAAATTATCGTATATTATAAAATATTTTTTAATTTATATATCTGCCTCTGTTTCTGTTGTGAATAGATCAATTTAGTTGTTGGCTTTTATTGATTGAATGAAAGTCTTGGATTTTTTCAGATCTTTTGCATCTGGCTCCTAACTCTCCGGAAGCTAAAGAGTTTGAGGAATTAGCAAAAGTCGCTGGAAAGAACAGTTCCACCCCTGTTTCTAATGGTGATTAATTAGATCAATGATTGACTAATTTATACCCATTTATTTAAAATTTAATTAAATTATACTTAATATTCCTGTTGTATCAAAATTATAAATTAACCCTTCAACATTTGGTACATATTTATTTTAACTTTCTAAACAAAACTCGTACATCACGGCATGAAAAAGCTTTTCTCCATTGCTTTTTTTAAAATTATTCTTACTTTTTTTTATTGTTGCATGCTACTTGTTTGTTCCTTCAAATCTCTAGTCAATAAAAGTATCTAAATACATTTATTTTTGTAAAAGTTGCATCTTATGTGAAAAAAAATTAACTTCATTTTCAAAAAATAAATATTAAGATAGTTTTATTGTAGGTATAAAATATTAGGGATGGGATGACTTTTGAATTTAAAAAAAAGTATTAAGTAAAATTTAATTAAAATCTTAAAAGAATCAGTGCAATTTACTTTTTGACTATTTCACTCATGATCTGTTTTGTTTGTTATGATTTTGCCCATTTTCCTATCCTAATAAACTAGCTTTCTTTTATGCGTTGGGCTTAGAACGAATAAAATCTGCAGCTGACGGAAGGAGTGTTGGTGGGTGGGGAAAAAGGTGGCTGATGGCGGAGGTGGCATGTTGGATTTTACCATTGGCTTTCATATCCAACTTGTTCTTCCTACTTTGATTCCTTTGATCAAAGCAAGGATGGTTGGTTGAGTTCCTACCCGTTTCTCATAGTTTTGTATAATTCTCAATTATATTTTTGTTCAGACAAACATCTATCCCTTATTACAATGTACGAATGTTTAAAAAAAAGAAAATTGTGTTTGAGGTTCAATAGAAGTCTGATATTTGTATGATATTTTAAATTTTATTGTGTTACAATATTAATCCTTGTTTTAAAAATTAGACTGAATGACTTATGAGACTCAAAAAATGATAAATTGATTGTGGTTCTGATTGATTGGGCTTTCAAAATTAATATAAAAAATCAGTCAAAAATTAATTAACTTGTCAAAAATTAATAAAAATTAGATGAGTTAATATTGAACTGGCCAAAAGTTGATCTTTAATTTTTTTTTGGGTTTAAATAAGGGTTTTAATATTTTGTGATAAAGATTTATGAAACTAAATAGGTCTTATTTAATTTACATCAATTTATTATGATATGCAAAATATTTTATCCAATTTTTAAATATTTATATCAATTTTAAATATTAGTTCACAATATTTACTAATTTAATTATAAAATATTATATATATATATATATATGTATGTGTGTGTGTGTGTGTGTGTATGTGTGTGAGAGAGAGAGTGATTTGATCTTGATTTAATTATAATCAAATTATTAAATCATAAATCATTTTGTATTTCATTTAAGTAATTTTAAAGAGAGCAGATCCTCTGAAGTATCATTCCCTGAAATTTCTCTAAAATATCTCTCAAATTTGTTTGTTTGTTTTTTCTTAATGTTTTTTTTTCTTTTTAAATAAACAAAAATTTGGATTTGTAAGACACTTCGGGTACTTTGGAGAAGACTTATCTCAGAAGATGTGCTTTCGATTTTAAAACACTCATGTTCATGTTTGTCTTATATCTTGTATTCATATGGTATCTATACTTTAGATCCTCTAAGTTTAGTTCTGATTCATGGTCTAACAGCTGTCAAGTCTTTTTCTCATTCCATGGGACCCTATAATTAATTTTCCAACTAATAGACTCATTTAAGGGACCCGCTATTGCGTTTCAGCCTTCTTAGCTTGGCCTCACATTACAATGAAAGCCGAAGCTCCTCTTTGCCTCTTGTAACAAGCTCCTTGTTTGATGTTGACCTCTCCTTATGGACTAGGATCGTTTAGAGGGAGGATCCCATATAATGCCCTTGCAGTGAGGTCGTACGAGGAGAGAAAAAATTTATTAAAAAAAATAGTAAATAAAAAAAATCAAAAGAGAATTAATTGAGAGACAATGCAGGCACACTTCATGGGATTTTATTGCAAAGGATCTCATTCCCCTCCTTATGCTAGGTGGTTTTGCTTTTTCTTTCTCCTTGCTTCTTTCTTTTTTAGAATTTATTTTAATAAAAAATTATATTATAAAATTTATAATAAAAATATTAAAATTAAAATTATTTTTAAAAATCATAATTATCATCAATTTTAAAAGATTTGCTATTAGATTTAGCATTTTTTGTATTTTGTAATAATTTTTTTAAAACTTGATAATAATTATAATTTTTAAAGATAATTTTGATTTTTAAAATTCTTTATTATAAATTTTACATGATTTAGGTTCTTATATATAATTTTTCCCATTTCTTTCTTCAAATATAAATTAAATGCCATTATATTATGAATTCACTCAATATTCGACTCCATACTAAACAATTTTTTTGTAATAATAAGATGAAACAAAGCCTATTTCACACAAAACTCACACCAACCCACACAAAACTGTCTACGAAAAATTCCACGATAATTTATTGAAAGCTTTTTCAATATTTAATTTGAAGACACACCATCTAGTATTGATTCATCTTGCCGTCAGAATATAATTCATAGCTTTTGCCTTCACAAACGCAATTTTGGTTGGGAGTAATGATTTCATCTAGGACACCCTTTAATCTATTACACAACATCTTGAAAATTAATTTATAATTACTTTTGTGCGGTTCTGGACATAGCGACGGTTGCAAACGTCGCTAAAATTTTTTGCAGCGGTCACGATATTATCTAAAAACAAATGGATTGCTTTACAGTTCATTAATTTCTTTTTTAAAAACAAATTTTTGTTAAATGCAAAAGCACTGCTTCCACGTTTTTCTTAAAAAAACAAAAGTTATATATATTAAAAAATATATATTTTGACAGTCATACGCATCAATCTTAAATTTTTTAATTATATATAAAAATTAAATTGCCCCTCAACTGCCCATCCGCCTGCCGATTGGGATTCCCTGGTACCCGTAGTAGGGCTGACGGTCAAATATTGCACCATGAAAATTTCGACCTTTTAGCTTTTAAGGAATTCCTCATGAAAAATATTTCAAAATTTTTTCAAATTATAATTAGTTTTAAATAACGTACTCTCCCCATTATCAAAGGATGTTAAAAACATATTCCTTTCTATAATTTGTCTACCATGTAAATTACATATTTGAAAGTTCTATAGAAAACAAAATTAACAATAAATATAGAGAGAGAGAGAGAGAGAGAGAGAGGGCAAACAGATCATTAAATCACACATCTTATTTAGGATAAAAAGAGCACATTACTGCTCAATCAAAACTGGATTTGGAGATATATATATATATATATATATATATATTTATATGTCCAAACTCAAGTACTTAAATATTATGATTTGGGTGCTCAAGGGCAAAAGACAACCTTGTAATTGGCTCCTCCGGGGTTCTGGACATAGCAACGGTTGCGACGGCTGCAAGACGTTTCATTATGGGCTCTCCTGTCTTGCTTGTTTTCAATTGCAGCAGCAATCGTTACAATAAGTTTTCTGCAACAGTTGACCCAACTGCTACAAAAAATGAATCCCTTAATAGAGATTATTCACCACTATTTTTTGAGTTCTTGTTATTTTTTAATTTTGTATGTTTGAATCTGAATATAAATATAACTAAAAATAATTAGTATAAAATAGCCACAATAATTATAAATTGTAAATTATAATTAGATATAAAATTAAAAATTAAATCTAGTAACTGCATCACAAAAATAAAATCTTACAAAGTCAATAAATAAGTCTCATAATTACAATACCATTTAACAAAAAATTCTACCAGTCATAAATCTACTAATAATTTTATTATAGATTAGAAGATGGTGAAAAATGTTCTGCTATACTTAATCAATGTTCACTCTTTGAATAGATACCTAAATTAAAAATATAAATTATCATTAAAAACATATAAAAATTAAATTACAAAAGATCAATATTGTTCAATGAATATATTATTGTTAGATAAAAAATTAAATAATTATTAAAATTAAAGCTTAAATTTAATACATGCAATAATAATATTATATTAATAAAAATCTTACAAGTCACTAGGAAAAAGTTCAACCAAATACAAAAATCACCTTCAAATCTAAAAGAATAATGAGAATAGTTCTTCTATCTCAAAACGGGTTTGGAGACCGGTAAAATCTTAGTCATCAGAGATATCTTCCAAGATATTACAGAATCTTCGAACTATATGTATACAAACAATTTTATTTTGAGTACTTTTGGTTGCACAATCGTTTTTTTAATAAAACTTTTGACATTTAATTATTTTTATTTAATTTTTAAATGTTATACAATCAATACCTTTTATTATTAATAGGTTTATAACTTTGAAATGATAACTTTAAAGGGTAATAAATTTTTTTCTTAATATTGTGAGCATCATATTCTTTTTACAATCCCGAATTGCACAAGTATTAGAAAAAATATATAAATTCAGGATATTTATTATTAAAATTTTTAATAAAGTTATAATACAAATAATTTTTTTGGTTTGAAAAAAAAAAGAGTAAGAATTGAATTTAAGTATATTAAAGTATGTCCAAAAAGAATACTGCCTGTGTCAAAATTTTTAAGTTAATACTTAAGTATTTTTATAACTTAATATTTCAATTTAAGGAAATTTGTTCTTCGAAAAATGAAAAGTGTGGGAATAAAAGTGCCAATACGGTGACGCAGAAAGCGGGGAGTGTGGGACAGGGTGTAGATCTAAAAATGGGAAAAAAAACCCATAGCAATCAAATAATAATAATAATTTCTGAGAAGAGAAAAAATACAAGTTATATAATATTTATTTATCTAACCACTCGTTCTGGAAATACTAACAATAAAAATAATAATAATAAGAAGAGAACTAAAGGAAAAGTGGTGACACTTTATAATTGGCTTTAGCGAATTTCTCTTCCAATATTGACAGATGAAGACTGAAGAAATTTTTTGAACCACTGAATTTCTTAGGAGATCTTCTGAGGGATCCATCCTCGAAATCAACAAAAACGATTCCAAACCGAACTGTGTACCCATTTACCCATTCAAAGTTGTCCAATAATGAACATGCAAAGTAACCCTTTATATTAACACCATCCCAGCCATTGGTATGCATTTAGAGCACATATCTCAATATATAAAACTAACTAAACCCAGATTTTTAACTACATTCGGTTTATAAAAATTAAAATTTTGATCTCCTTAATTTTACAAGAAAAAAATAAGCCCAAACTTGTTATTTTACTAAAATAAATACTTTAAAAAAAATAAACAAGTTTATTTCCCTCTGAAAATTTAGAGAATGAATCCCATATATATGTTGTGGTGGTAGAATACCAAATAAACAATAAATGCAACCGAGAATGATAAATGGGGTGATAACGAGTAAAAAGCGATGCACATAAACAATGAGTTATCGGTAGAAGAGGCAGAAAATTTAAATTTGGGGCCCAATTTAGTACCCAAGAAAAGGAAAAAAGAAATAACGTGTACTGTTTTGCTTGAGAAATTGTTCAAATCATTTATCCTACAGAATACAAATCCTGTCAGATGAGATCTAAAAAGGCAACTCTAATATTTATCTCCATACTTTGAAATACAGCTAATGTGGTCTTCAATTGCAATTTAAAGCTGCATTAAAAAAAAAAAAAAACCGACTGAAGTATCTTGGATCTATGGCTGTAAAAATATGTTCACTGAAATAGTTTGAGTATTCTTTCCATTAATTAGAAATTTAAAGAAATTTAAAACTAGTTTGGTGATGTGAGATTTACACCTAATTTTTAAATCCCTTTAAATTGAGTGGTTTGAGATGGGCTAATTGTTTTTTAGTAATTTTTTTTAAAACCGTGTTCACCTGTCTGATATCTTAAAAGATTAATGTTACAAAGATAAGAATTTTTTTTTTTTCAAAATTCACTCATCTCATTAATAATATTGTAACATTCAAATAATGAAGAGTGAAATTGCAAGCAGCCTTTACTATGCTCAAAACTCCCTATTACTAACAAAGATGCTACAAGAAGATGATTTGCACAAATATGCTTTGCATATCTATTAAAAGATATTTTAAAATTTAACAAGGAAGTGAGAGGAGTTTTAAGTTAATCTTTGTGGGTCTTGTATAAAAATTAGAACACTAACTTTTGAGATTTGAATGAGAAACATACCTATAACTGTCATAATAGTAATTTAGAATGTTAGGTCTTCCTTTCTATCACCTAGGGTAAGTTGAGCCGCTTTCAATAAAATTAGACACTCTATTAGGGTTAGAAATGAGATCTAACTCTATTTAATATTATCTTACTAGGCTCTCCCATCATGAACTTTAATAAAACCATTAGCTCACACTTTCAACCACTCATTAGATTTATAATTAATGCATGCTAAAGTTCATTAATTATATGATCACTTAAATAACAATTAAGCTTATAATAAACTTTAATAGACCATGGCCAATCCAAATTTTAAAAAATAATAAAAATAATTAATGTGAGCCCATATATAAAATTTTAAAATAATTTTTTTTAACATTCTCTCATTTGGATCACATTAATTTGATTTTAAGATAATTCATTTTATTTTGTAAAACGACTATTGGGTTAACAAAACAACAAAAACTACATGTGCACACTATGTTTTAAAGACAATAGTCCTGAGACGACACAACGTACACAATCTGATTTAACATAAATATCAATAAGGGATAATGGCAATTATTATGCCTTTTAATGATACAATACCAATCCACACTCATACATATTAATAATTATATTGACATAAATCATAAGTCTAAAAGTGTGGTAAGAAATAATTCTTAAAGTGATCAATAATGTACTATTTCTTATCGGTCCTTTATATAATTTCTCAATATCTGCATGATAAATCACAATGAAAAATTGTATGACTTAAAATAAATCTATATGTCTCAAATACTTTATTTCAAGAGTACGATATTGTGTTACAAAAGATATATCATGACAAATACAATGGTCATTTTTAAGACCGACACCATGTCTTAAGATACATGTTATATTCAATTATTGTAAAAGCAAAACATTAAAATGATGATCATCAATAAAACATATTAAATATGTGAAAATCCATATTGTATGAAATTCATTGACATAAATAAAAGACATTTGCAGAGTCATTACATGAAATAAAACAAATAAACAAAATAGATAAACTCCCACTAACCTAAAAATCAAAAGACTCCAAAATACCTATGTTTTTAACATGCTCATTAAATTATATGGGTCTTAATTCCTTAGTTAGAGAATCAACTAACTTTGAATCTGTGTTTATAAATTTTATGACAATGTCTCTTTTCTTGACTAAGTTCCTGACTGTAAAGCACTTTATTTTCATATGTTTAAATCCACTACTAATCTTGTTATTCTTGGAATAGAATACTGTTGTATAGTTATCACAATAAATAACTAGTGGTTTAGTGATTGAGCAACTATATGAAACTCCGATATGAAATTCTTGTATCGATTGGCTTATAAAGCTGCCCTATAGCATGTAACAAACTCAGCATACATTGTGGAGGATGTAGTTAAACTATGTTTCATGCTCTTCCAAGAGATTGCCTACCAGTACATTTGAAAATGTAACCAAAAGTGAATTTCAGATCATCAGGACAACTAACAAAAATAGAATCTGAGTACCCCATTTTTTTAAGATTGTCAATCCTTTTATTGATAAGCATGACATCTTTCATTTTTTGTAGATATGTCATAACTCTTTTAACTGCAACCCAATGCTGGGATCCAGGGTTTGAAAGAGATCAACCAAGAACATTTATAATAAATGCAATATCAGCTTAAGTACATACTTAAGCATATATCAGACTACTAATTGCATTAGTATAAGGGGTATTCTTCATAATTTCCTTTTCAAACTCGTTCTTTGAACAGTAACTTTTGCTAAGCTTGTCACCTTTAATAATAGATACATCTTTAGGCCTACAATCTTACATATTAAATCATTTTGACACATGATCTATATAGGCTCTTTGAGACAGTCCCAATACATGGCATGATTTGTCACGATGTATCTTAATACCTAGAATATATGAGGCCTCCCCAAGGTCTTTCATGTCAATAGCACTAAATAAGAAAACTTGAGTTTCATGAAGCAGATTCAAATCACTACTCACAAGAAGAATGTTATCAACATAGAGTATCAGGAAAAAAAATATACTCCCATTAGTCTTCATATAAATACACTGATCAAATTTATTTTTAGTGAACTCATATGAGATCACCACTTCATCAAGCTTTAAATATCATTAGTGAGAGGCTTGTTTGAGACCATAGATTGACTTTGTTTATTTACACACTATATACTCCTTGCCACTTTCTTTAAAACCTTTTGGCTATACCATATAAACTTCTTTGTTGGGAGCTCTATTTAGAAAAGCTATTTTCACATCCATTTGGTGAAGTTTCATATCATAATGAGCCACCAATACCATAATAATTTTAAATGAATCTTTTTGTGGAGACTGGTAAGAATGCCTTTGTGAAATCAATGCCTTCTTTCTATGCAAAACCTTTGGCAACTAACCTAGTCTTGAATCTTTCAACTTGGCCTTTAGAATCTTTCTTGGTCTTGTATACCTACTTACAACCAATTGGTTTGCAACTACTAGGTAATTCAACAAGCTACCAAACTCTATTTTCTGACATAGTGGTCATTTCATCACTCATTACATTCTTTCACATGTCTGATTGAAGACTATTAATGGCTTTAGTGTAAGTTAGAGGATCAACAATTTAACTAATGTCAAGATCTACTTAACCTAGGTAGACATAATAATCACTTGAGATTGTTGATCTTCTTTCTCTCTGAGGCCTCCTTAGGGGAATTTGTGGAATTGGTTCATGTGTATTTAGAGTTGGTCGAATTGAATTAGGAACTATATCAACTGTTTGAGAAACCTTAATCATAATGGATACTTCTATCTAGACAAGTAAATCCACAATTTTTTGTCTTACATTTGCTGGTATGACAACTTTATTTGTAAATAGTAAAAGAATTGAAACTGTATCATGTTGTTCATTTATTTTAGAAACCTAAGAAGAATTTCCTTTAATAACATCAAACTCTAAGAATTTTGTAGTTAGTGATTTAACAATTCTAATACCTCATGTAGGGAAGTAAAATCTATATCCTTTTGAGTGATCTGGATACCCAATGAAAAAGTGACAGGAAGTTTTAGAATCTATTTTTTTCAGAGAAGGATTATAAAATTTTTACTTCACTAGGACACCCTTAGACACGAAAGTGATTAAGACTAGGTTTTCTACTAGTCTATAACTGAAAAGGTATTTTATAAACAAATTTATTAGGAACTTGATTTAAAATATAATTAACAATTTTAATTAATTCTCCCTATAAAAAATTAAGTAAATTAAACCTACTCATCATACTCCTCACCATATCCATAAGTATGCAGTTTTGCCTTTCTACCACACTATTTGTTTAGAATTACTAGGCATGATATACTGGGCAATAATTCTAGAATCTTGTAAATATTTAGCAAAAGGCCCCTTCTATTGTCCGCTTTCATCATATTTTTTGCAATATTTATCACCACAATTCGATCTAACTATTTTAATGACACTCCCTAATTATTTCTCTACCCTAATTTGATAAATTTTAAACATATCAAGGACTTCAAACTTTTCTTTAATAGGAAAGACATGGCCATGATAGGAAAAATTATCAATAAAAGTTATAAAATAATTTTTGCTACATATAGTTGAAGAATAAGGTCAACTACTATATATATGTATTATTTCTAGAAGGCTTTCACTACAAGTTTCACCTTTCTTCTTAGTTTTAGTTAATTTTTCCTAATACAATCAATGCATGTGTTTATCTCTTTTAAGTTAAGTGAGGGAAGTATGTCATCTCTAATTAATGCTTCAATTTTTTTCTTTTGAAATGTAACCCAGTCATTTATGCCACAATAATGGAGATTTTTCTTTAATTAAGGATCATTTAGCCACATAGTTCTTAATATTAAAAGATAAATTATTAGTTTTGGAATTTAAGCATAGCCTATATAATTCATAAGATAAGATGCAATTGCCAATCACATTAGAATCATAAGAAATTTCAACTCATTTATTTCCAAAATTAAAAAAATATTCAGCTTTATCAAGTAAGGAAAAAGAAAATACATTTCTTCTAAATGATGGTATATAAAAATGTCTTTTAAACAAAGCTGATAACTAGGTTCTAATGATAAAACATTCTTGCCTCGCTTCCTACCATTTCTAAACCCCTATAAGGTAAATGTAAAATGAACAAAAGTATCACTGTCAAGCCATCAAGAATCTAAAGGAACATCAATAATGTTTGATTCAAAATAAGCATAAGCTAACAATTCACCTAGTCTTTGCCCTTCATTGCTAGCCAATCTTTATATTTAAGGTAATCAACCTTCTTCTTACAAAAATAGCAACTCATATCCTTCATTTTATCTCTATCACTAGCAACCTGATACTTACCATGCCTTTTGAAATGCTAATCCCTGCTCGAAGCATGTGTCTTCTTGATCTTAAATTTTCCTTTTCCCTTATAGAAATTCGACCTATTATGAGAAACCAAGTATGCTATCTTATTCTTTTTCCTCTTCAGCTTTTCTTCCTCAGCCACACATTTAGAGATCAAGTCATTAATGTGCCAATTTTGATCTTATGTGTTGTAAGCAGTTTTAATTTGATTGAATTGTCGCAGAAGCAAATTAAGTCCATGGTGAATGACAAAGCTATTAAGAATTGGAATATTATGAGCCTTGAGCTTAGTTTGAGCATGCACTATCCTTATGACATATTCTTTAACTCCGTTAGTGCTCTCATATCTTATGTTTGTCAACTTACTCATGAGTTGTCCAACCTCAATCTTGTCATCAAACACATGGTATCTTTTTCCCATAGTATTAAAGATTTCCTTATCATTTATGGTCTCTAGTAAACTATTCATGAGATGTTCAACAATTGATCTCTTTATAAATATGAGACTGAGGCGATTGGATTTCTCTTACTTAACATAGTACTCCTTTTGTTTAGCAATGATATTCTTAATGAATTTTAGTGGTTCACTCTCATGTATTGCTAGATCTATATCCATTATTTTTAGGGCAAATTCAATGTCTTGTTTCCATCTCTTATAGTTGGAACCAATTAGAACTTCAATGATGGCATTGTTGTTGTCCATAACAAAGGAGACTGATTCATAAAAATGCAATATGGCTAGTAAAGTAGGCAATTTTAAAATAGCTTAAAATTGAACAAGCTATGTTTGAAAAGCACTAAGTGCATCGTCATAAACTCCTCTTTGGGTAGAGAACATAACATGCATTTGGCCTCTTTAGCATGAAGTTAAATAATATGAAAAAGAATACACAATATTAAAGGTCTTATCTCTTTTGGGCAGATAAGTCTCTCAAATTATGTATCTCAATCCCATCAAGAAAATAACATCTTGAAAAATTTATCCCTTTTGGGCAGATAAACTTTCTTGACCATATACTTTCACTATCATGCTTCATGCCATACTAAGTTAGTATATATAACAATCCCTTTTGGGTAGGTAATTATATAGAGTAACTCAAAATTTTTATCAACAAAGGGAACTAAATGATTTTCTATATTTTGAGGGGTAAATATCTTTGGTGACATATATTTGCAACAATACACAAAATAATATTCCTAGATTAGAATAAAGAAATTACCTTACCTCCTATCAACAAAAGGAATTGAGTGATTTTAATAGCTTTGATGAATGAAGCACTTTGGTAATTAACATGCCCAACAGTTTATTAAAATAAAATTCTCAAATTAGGAGTAAATTCATATTTTATTAAGATACTTTCACCATATGTACCTAAAAGAACATGTTTGCAATAAAAAATATGAGCAACAACCATTTTTCTTTGAATGAGACTTAAATATTAATACATTAGGCCTTAAGTTGAGAGTATATTTATTGTATATGTTTTTAAGGAAAGTACACCTAAATTTTATGCTCCATACATGTCAAAATATATTTCTAAATTTTTCTGTAATTTTCTGAAGTCGTTTATGAGCTCAGAATAATAAAAAAGCTATTTTTAATCTAAAAAATGAAAATAATTAATAAATAATTTTTTTGAACTTTAACAAATAAAATAAAATTATAGAAAATTGGGAAATCCCTTAAATTACAAAATGGCATGAAAAAAATGGCAATAAGAGGTAGGGGTGGCTCACACGCACCACCCCTTGAAGAGGCCGCGTGTGGGCCTCGTCATAGACAACCTCCACTTGGGTAACCCACAGGCCTGAAATGGGTTTTTAGACCCAGTTTTGATCCGAAGGTGCTTTTAATGATTTTGAGCTATTTTTATTTAGTTTTTCTTGTGGTTTTGATGTGAATCTATGTTTCTAAGCTGTCTAAATAATTAATTGAGCAAGAAAATAAGAGAAATGAAGGATTTATGATGATATGTATATGGATTTTGAAACTTAAACCCTAACAATTTCATCTTCAATTTTAGGCATATTCAACCAGTTTTTATGCAATCAAATGTCATATAATGATTCATAAACATGAAAAGAAGCATTCCACACAACAATTCGAATTAAAACATCATGGTTGAGCAAAGCAAGATTGAGCATATCATATGAAAATTGAAAATCTTAACAACTTGGTTTCTCTACATACGTTCAATTGGTATACAAGTTATATGTTGCATGAGATGAAAGCCCTAAACCAATTTGGCAAACTAACAAACAATTATGAAAATATCAAAGGCCAAAAGGGTGTTAATGAACACTAAACATTTTTTTTGCGCCAAAATTATAAACTTTAGGTCCTAAATTTCATACAAGACTTGTGCTCTAATACCAATATTAATCTTTGAGGATCTTATATAAAAATTAGAACACTATTTTTTAATATTTGAATGAGAAACATACTTGTGCCCTCCATAATAGTAATTTAGAAAGTTGGGTTTTTCTTTCTATCACCCTAGGATAAGTGGAGTGGTTTTCAATGAGATTAGGCACTCTATTAGGGTTAGAGAGGGGATTTAGCCCTATTTAATATTGTCTTAGTGGGTCCTCCCATCACGGACTTTGGTAAAACCATTAGCCTATACTTTCAACCGTTTATCAGATTTATAATTAATGTGTGCTAAGGCTTATTAACTATATGATCACTTAAATAATAATTGGATTTATAATAAACTTTAATGGACGTTAGCCAACCCAAATTGTAGAAAACAATAAAAAGAATTGATGTGAGTCTACATATAAAATTTTAAAATAAAAATTTTCTAACATTTTAATCATATTATTGTAGCTACAACCTAGTGCTATTCCCCCTATATATATATATATGAGGTAAAGTAAAGCTTTCTATTGAATACTATTTACACAATATTGTAACTAAAACTCTTATTTATGTGAAGAGAACTTTTGCAACCAAATATTTGGGTTATTTTGGGTTCCTAAAAAAGATTTCAAATATATATATATATGTAACCAAGAATCAAATATTAAAAATAATTTATTTGAACAAATAAAAGCTTATAGATATGGAAATATAAGAATCACAAATTAAATCAATCTAAGATTTCAAGCTTAAATTAACCAACAACCAATCTAAATATCTAAAAAAATGAAAAAAAAAAAACTTGCATAAAATACCTCAAGATAGTTGAAAATGAAAGAAAATGGGGTTGAAAAGTTAAAAGGGGGCTATGGATGGTGTTCAGCAACGAGAAGACTTTGATGACTAGTGAATGGTTAGACTTCGGTGAACATGCAGTGGATGGTGATAGATCAAAGGGGTTGGTGGGTCTAGTTTGCTTACTGAAGGGAAGGGTTTCAAAATTTTTAAATTTGAAATTTCATTAAGAACCTTAGCAGTGGTTGCAACCGCTGCTAAAGGAGCAGCAGCAAAATAGCAACAATTTACCACTGCCATATATTGCAGCGCTTGTAAACAACCACAGCAATATTGCAGCGGTTTGGACGCAACTGCTGCTATATAGCAGGGGGAATCAACCGTCATAGAAACTATTTTTTGTAGCGACTGTACTATCACAAAAATCTAGTTTTTTAGTATGTATGGAATTGTTAATTTTCTTCTTATTAACAACGGCAAGCACTCGTCTTTCCGTCTCGAACTAATCGTGATGTCTTGTTTTCTGTGCCCAAAGTATTTTTTTCATTGTTGTACAAAAATTCAAGTTCAGATCTAATGCTCTTCTTGTGCAGAAATCAAACCATATTTATGTCAGATTGTGTCGATTGTAGAGTAGGATAATATCCATTTCATGAATATGCATGTGAAGTTAGATATTAGCCACATATGATATACCCCATCCTTTGAGGCTTCTTTTAACATAATTGATTTTTGCAACGAGTTTATATGCATATGAACGCACCCCATTTGCAATACAAACTCAGACCAGAGAAACTTGTGGCCATTTTAAAAGATAATTTTACCGAAATTTTAATTTTTTTTAAGAGATTTATGTGATTTTCCATATTTTAAAATGTTATTTTGTTGGCTTAAATTGTATAGAACTGCTTTTTAACTCAGAATTAATAAAATTGGAGGACAAATTTATGATTGAACTAATAAAATTAGAATATACAAATATTCATAATTTTAAAGAGCTGATTTTTTCGTAAGGGTAGGGTAGAGTAATTCATTCAAAATTGGACAGAGGATCAATGCCCCACTTATGGCTCTAAAGTTGACTATTAGCATTCCTAGAGCACAAACAACAATGGCATACCAAACATCAACAAAATAAGAGCTACAAAGAAAAATGGATTAAAAAAAAAACTGCATCTTCAAAGCCACCAACCAACAAACTATACTAAAGCAGCTGCATCAAACTCGGCCTCAATAGCAATAAGTCATTTCTAGAACTTGCTTTGAAGACCATATTGCTGGATTTCTTGCTTTCCAAATTTGCCAGAGATTGAAAAGTGCAAGTTCCATAGTACCATTGTGGCCAAGCCTTTCCACCATCGGTAAAAAAGGAGCCCTGAGGTAGATTTGCTGAGTTCAGCATTATGGGAGATGACGCTCCAAGTGCTTGAAGCAAGCGGGTGAAGTTAAAATATGAATTATATGCTTTCGGTTTCTTCCCCACAGTCTTGCAAGTTGGATTTTCATGGTGGCAGGGACAATATGGAGATTTTCTTTAGTGTTGTAACCATTGCGCATAGCCTTCCATATAAAAATCTTTATTCTGTTTGGCACTTTAGGCTTCCCGAAAATTTTCCCCACAAAGAGGGTCATTCGCTATAGAGATGGTGAAAAGTCCAAATTTTATATACATTTTGATGATATTTTATGGGAACTTATCAAGTACTATATGTTAATATTTTCCTTGTTATTGTTATTTTGAGGTAAATTTGTCTTTAGGGTTAAATTGTAGAATTTATTTGAATTATTGTGAAAAAAAACTCTGATTTTGAACTCTTATCATGCAGATGAGCTAAAGTTCCCAAGGCTCAAGTATTTGTCTTCGGAGGTCATAAATGAAGGGCTCAATAGATGGAGTCCAAAATCAAAGCATCAAAACCCTCCAAATAGGTGCATAAGAAGATATCTAAAGCCTTTTCTAGAGGGGGAGTGCAAAGTAACACCAACTAATTAGCAAGAAAAGGCAAATTCCTCACTAAATCTTGTAGTAACAAGAGAGAAATGAATAAATGATGGCACGAACTTTGGTGATAGCTTAGTGAGTGAAAAATTCTCGCTAATTAAACTGCAAAGGGAACATTCCTCACTAGATTAGCAAAGACAAGAAATTTCCTTGTTGATTCACAATAGTTTGGAAAGAGAAAATGTGAGAATGCTTGTGTCAACTTTTGCGATGACCTATCAACATAATAGCAAGGCTAATTTCCCTTGCCAAGTTATATTCATTGTTCACCTTTTAGCGAGGAATACATCTCTTGTTAATTTTTTCTTTAAATTAGCAAGGGAAATTTCTCTTGTGGTTTCACCACTATTTTAAATCTAAATACTACCCTTCATAATTTTTCTTTTCATTTCCATGACTCCTCCACTCCTAGCTAGCCATTACTTTCTTCTCCCATCTCCTTTGTGTCTCAACCCTAAAACCCATTTCCTCATTGTCGCGTCTCCCCTTCTTTCATCATTTTGACCTTTTCCTCTTCCTCCTTTATTTGCTCAAGTGATTGGCCACTAGTGGAGAGAGTAGCATTTCTACCCTTAAACTTATCTCCTCGTCATGCCACAACCACATCATGTTTGATATTGATGGCTACCACCCCATTGCTACGACCATTATCAGCCTCAATGATAGTGTTTAGGCTCAAAGCTCCAAATTCCCTTAAGTTCTCTCTCTTTTACTCATTCACTACAAGAAAATAGCAAAATTTTTACAAAATTTTTCAATAAGAAGAACCCCCAAATTTTGTGAGAATTTCTATTATTGTAGAAATTCTCACAAATTTTGGATTATGAAAAGAATAGCTATAGAAATTCATAATTCTCACAAAATTTTTTCATGAGAATAATTTTCTTGCAGAAAATTTTTGTGAAAACATAAAAAAAACATTCTTTAAGAATATTCTTTCACGAGTTGTGATGAAATTTGTGACTTTTTTACAAAATTCTTATGTTAATTTTACCATGAGAACAAAAAAAAAAAGGTTTCCATTCTTGTGAAATTTTATTGAGAGAAGCATGACAATTTTTTTAACAATTGATCTCATAGTAATGTGAAGACATAAAAAAATTTCTTGCAACAAATTACTGTGGGAACTTTAAAAAATTTTGCAAATTTTGGCAAGGTTTTCTAACATTGTTACAGTCTTTTACCATAAGAACACAAAAAAAGTTCAAATTTGCAACATTCTCACCAAAGTTTTTTTTTTTGTTGAAAATGATGCAAATTTTTTGTTATTTACATTGCATCTGCCCATTAACCTTTGTTTAAACAGTCAACAACACAAATTCTAGATGCAACCTACCAATAACAAATCATTATACACAAGGAAAACATCGATAGATAAGTCATAAATGTGTTAAGAATGTTATAAATTAAATTAAACCTAAGATAATTATATGCTTAAAATCATAAAGTTACAAATTATAAAGCCATAATAAGTTACAAGGGTCTTCTAATAGAGTAAACTCAGGATCTTAAGGGTCTCTAGGTTGGGGAAATTTATAAATACCTTTCATGGTATGAAAAATAAGCTAAACACTTACAAGAGACAATTTTGCCAATATGTTGTACTAAGAAAAGAACTATAATGTAAAGCTCCCATTGGAAATGGAAAAGTAAGGGTTCAGAAGAGGAAATAGGGAGAAAATATTGATTTAGAGGCTAAAACTTCAAAATATGATAACTTGGAGTTTGGTGGTCTAATTTGGGCATTTTTTTTTTTAATTTTAGGTATTTTTTTGAGATGGGACCAACCTAATTGCCAAAAGTGGGTTGCCCAACTATTTTCCTTAAAAGGGTTATTTACTTTCTTAAATCGTTTGCTTTCAAATTCAAAAATACTTTTTTTGGGGTCAAATCTTGTTTTCTCTTGTTCGAATGTAATAATCATCTCACTATATATGCCTGAATCACCAATACTAAAAAAAAAGGCTAATATAGCAAATTTAGGTATGCCATACCCATTTAACTTATCATCAATCATAGAACACTCAAATTAGTATAGCAACTTTAGTAACATAATTCATAAAGTCTAACAAGTCTATAACACTCGATTATATAGTTCTAGTTTATGTTCAATGTACAAGACTACCTCGAATCACAAATTCCTAAATGCCATATGATTAGCCTTGTATACTATTACACTTCCAATTTCAAAGTACAAGATTTTGGCTTTCTTAGCCCAAACTATAACAAAAGCAATGCAACTCATCATCATGCATCTCTTTAATAAAGTGACTCATAAACTAACATTTTCTTTAAGTTAAGTATCAAGTCACACACATTACATCAACAACCCATATGTACAACCCTAAAGCATAACACACCACTTAGATCAACACAAATCCCTAGCCTAGCTTGGCAACCATACCCATATGCAAAAAATTGATGCTATAGAATAAGAGTTAATACACCAAAGTTTACTTATATATCTATATACATAACAAAATATCTAGAATAATGACCTTAACAAACTAGATACCACTATTCAAAGGAATTATGCATGGCTTTAGAGCTTTACTTGGTTTTATAGCTCATCCTAGCTCTTATTCATATCAATAAGAGCTACATGGCTTAGATATGAGTAACCAAACAAATCATAACAATATACACAACCAAGCTTTGAAATCAATTCTAAAACACATATAACAAGAATTAATTTCTGTTACCTAGCTTAGATAATTTCTTTTACTCTCTTGAAAACTATCTAATTTCTTTTACTCTCTTGACAACTATCAGCTATATCCAAATATTGTACCAATGCTTAGTTAAAGTATACAACAATGAATCAATACTAAAATATATAGCTTTCCAAATTAAGCTTAATTGTAGCTCTATTAAATTCAATTTTCTTTTTACCTAAGTAATTCTTCAATTTCCATAACTTCTAAAATTGATTCCAAAAGCTTCAAATTCAAGTTTCTCTTTCTATAAGCTTAGCCAGAATTTAAAAAACCAAACATGATCAAACCTAGGAATTTTTGAAAATAAAGAGATAAGATTAACATGGATTTTACCTATCGAGTTGTAATCTTCTTCTTCTTTGATCTATGTTTCCAATCCACCAATACCCTTCATCCTCAAAACCAAACAATGCCAAAATTAAAAATTAATTGGTGTGGGATGAAGCCTAAGAGGAGTAGCAAATCATTTCCTTAACTCACCTTGGTCGAAAATCACAAATCCTCTTTCATGCAAGCTTCTCAAGTTTGGTTTCAATGGAATTCTCTCTCTCTTTTCCTCCCCTTTCTAGTCTATGCCCGAAATGACTACGGGTTTTTATTATTTTTTCAGCATTTTCATAATATTTTATTGGAAAAATGTAGTAAGAAATAACATTTTGAAGTTGTAATTTTAAATGAAATGTAACTCACTACTTTTTTATTTTTTATTTTTTTCTCAATTCCCATAGTAAATTACTATGAGAATAAAAAAATTGTATTTTTTTTTTTCAAATTCTTAGAGTAATTTATTGTGGGAATTAAAAAAATTACAATTCTTTTAATTCTCACAGTAATTCCCTTTTAAATTTCATAGAAAATTTTGAAATTCTCATAGTAAATCAAATGACAATAAAAAAGATTTTCACATATTTTTTATTTTCTCTACTTTTACAATAAATTATCATGAAAATAAAAAAATTTGTAAATTTTTAAATTTTCATAGCAAATTACTATGAGAATTATTGTGAAAATAAAAACAACTGTTTTCTCTTAAATTTTTCAATTTTTTTTTTAAAATTCTCATAGTAAAATATTGTGATAATAAAAGAATCAATTTTTTTTTTCATGGTAAAATATTGTGCGAATTCAAAAACTTATAAAATTTTTTAAATTTATTTTAATGGTAATTAATCATGAGAATTACCATAAAATTAATGATACTTTTAAGTAATTTTTTACTATTTTCATAGTAAAACATCATGAGAATAGAAAAAATTCAAAAAATTTTTTCTCATGGTATTTTACCATAAGAATAGAATTTTTTTTCATGTTTATTTCTATATAATTCTCACAGTTTTTTTTTGCAAGAATTAAAAAAAATATTTTTTAAATTTTTTCTTACAAAAGAATTTCACAAGAATTCTTAGCATCTCATTCCCATAATACCTTGACACTTTTGTTATGGTATTTCTCTTAGACTTTTCTCAAAAAAATTCTCACAAGAAAAAAATCATGTGAATTTATTGCAAGTGAAAGACTTATAAATTATGACAAAGTTTGCAAGAAATTCTGTAAAAATTTTTCACCACACAAATTTTGTGAAAATTTTTCATAAGAAAAACCTTGATTTTTTTGTAGTTATTGTACATTCTTTTTTGAATAATTTGTTGATTTTTTTGATCAGGCAAGTACTTTGGTTTGATTTTTTTTTTTTTTTCTGATTGGGTGAGTGCTTCTTGATTTGTTTGGTTGGTTATATAATGGATATGTTGCAATTTTTTTTATTTTCTAATGATGTGTTTTGTCCTAAAAAAATAGTGATTTTTGTATGTATTAATTGTTCTGAGTTTGATAGTTGCTTGTGATCATTTCAAAGATGTAGGTAATATAATCACTAAGTTGCCTTATAGGTCTTCTGCTATAAATCAGGGACTACTCATTTAGTTATGATTGCCATTTTGTGATTGGTTAAGCTGGGAAAAATTAAATTTGTCGTAGTTGGAAAATAAGGTAGCAGTTGAAGGATTAAATCTTGTTGTAGTAAGGTTTTGATTATTGTTTGACCATAATTTCACTTTAATCATGGTAATTTTAGTTATCTTCATATTTTAATTTTGGTTCAGTATCATAATTAAATTTGAAAGCTTGTTAGAAAATATGAACTTGGCTTTGTTTTGTTTTGCTATGAATTGTTTTTTCTTTTGTTTGTTTTGATTATAGTTTAACCATGATTTTATTTTAATTATGGTGATTTTTTCCTTTTTTGGTTATGTTTAGATTTTAATTTTGGTTCAATATCTTAATTAAGTTAGAGAGCTTGTTGGAAAATATTTCCTCTAATTAAGATGTGATTCTTTAAAACATCGGCCTAAATAATGGAGCAAATTATGATTGAATGAGATGTTTGTTCGGGTGAAAAATTTAGTCATTTTCTTAAAAGCATGAAACAAAAGCTGTTATTTTTTGATTTTTGGATGCAAAATCACTCGTTTTCATCACCAATGATAACAAACTTTCCTTTAATGGAAGAAGAAGGACTTAGGGCATATTAATTATTATTTTCTCCCTCGATTAGTCACTAATTTTAGTATGGAAATTTTATGAATTATAGGTGGAATAATTTACCTTATAAACTCCCAGTAATCATAAACTTCCCATCAATGGAAGTGGAGAGAATATAGGTACATCAAAAGTAGTTTCTTTCACAATTTTTATTGATTTAAAGCACAAGACTTTTTTGTTATTAGATACTATAAGTACACCTCCTAAACTCTCAATGACTATAAACTTCCCATCAATGGAAGAGGAGAGAAAAGAGGTACATTAATGACACTTTCTTTCATAATTTCCATTGATTTAAAGTGCTTCATTCTTATATTTTTTTAGCCACGTAATGACCCCTTCTAATTTCCCAATGACCACAAACTCCCAATTAATGGAGGAAGAGGGAATGGAGGCATATCAAAAGCATATCTTCCCTATGATTAACATTGGCTTAAATGATTGAAATTTTTAGGTTTTGAAATTACATCTCCTAAATCCTTGAGGACCTTAATCTTCTAATAAGTGGAAGAAGAGGAGATTGAGGTATATTAAAAAATTTTAGGTGTTGACCATGATTTGCATTAATTTTATGTTAAAATTTTTAGGCCTTATGTTTGCTTATTCATTGTTATTGGTCTTAGCATTTTTACTTTTGGGGAGTATTAAATAAAAGTGCTAAAATTTTAATTCAATGTACATATGTTCCTTTCTTTGGAAGCCTTAAAGTTCTTACCACTAATAAAGGCTAAGGAGAATAAGGGATTGTATGTGATGTTGTTTTTCCATATTTCATCTTGCTAATATATGTGATATTGCTCTAGGGTTCTTTAATGTTGAATTTTGGTTGATATATAGAATGCCTCCTTATTGTTTCCCCAAGGATTTCTCCCTTTAAATTTTAAGGTTAAAAGAATAGGGAATTGTTTGGTAATTAATTTAGGTTGAATTGGAATGTAACAACCAGAAAAAAAAAAAGCTAAAAATTTTTGAACTCCTGAAATTTTTCTAAGTCTGCTAGCTATAGTGAGAAATGACCTAGTTATAGCGAATGTACCTGTTCGCTATAGCGAGAAATGGTTTAACTATAGCGAATGTACCTGTTAGCAATAGCGAGAATGCTTCTAGCTATAGTGAGTGCGGGCATCCCATACAAAAACCAGGGAGTTCCTCGCAATAGCGTGTGTCGTAGCGAAAACAGAGGTCTGGGACTGATACGTGCTCGCTATAGTGAGGGTTATTCTTCGCTATAGTGAGGGTTAGTCCGGAAAAGCGTGAAAAAAGAGAATTTGACTTCTTAAAGCGTCCAAATCCCTTCTTTTTCTTTAAAATCGACTTAGGCTTCAACCAAGACAGAGAAAAGGGCTGAGGAGAGAGAGAGAGACCTAGAGAAGGAAGGAAGAACAAGAAAGGTAAGTATAACTTGAGATCTCTATAGCTTTTCATTCTTCTCTCTTTGCCCTCTTTTTCTATGGTTTTGGTTGTTTAGTTGGCTTTGTTTTGGGCCTAAGTCAGAGGGGGAAGTGTAAGGACTTGAGGAGAGGATTTATGTAAAGGAAGAGCCTCTTGGAAAGAGCTTCTTCTTCCCATTTTATTGCATCTTCTCCCCTTGCTTTCCTTGAGTATGTTGGTTCTACCAACTTGAGAGCTTGAGAGAGGAAGGAAGTTTGACTTAGAATGAGCAAGAAACCCTTGAAAGAGAGTGTGATAAGTTGAGAAATGCAAAGAAAGGAGAAGAAGAGTTGGTAAAATTCTAGAGAGAGAGAACCCCTAGTTTCTTATATGCTTTGTAGGGTTTGTTATGAAGAACCCCCTAGCTTTGTGAATAATTGTTAAGTTATGAGAGAGTAATTCCATGCTCTTTGTTATGTTTAGGCTTAAAAGAAGCAGCTCCATCTAGTTATGATTGTGAGACTAAGAAGGGAGAAGAGAAATTGAAAGGGAAGGCTTGTGTTGGCTTATAAGGTAACTCTCCACTCTTTCTTGTTGCATTCTTGGATGTGTAATAGTCATTGTATGCTTGTTGTATACTTGTATTGTGAGACATGCCATTTGATGTTGCCTTGATGCATTGGTACCAATATGCTTATGTGTTAGATTGTGAAAATTGCTCAGGTGAGGTAGTGCCAAAAGTCCCTTGTGATGAGTGAGGTAGAGCTGAAAGTCCCTGAGGATGGGTGAGACAAGGCCAAAAGTCTCATAACTGAGTGAGGCCAAGTCAAAAGTCCCTAAACCAAGGGTGAGGCCATCCAAAAGTCCCTAAAATCGGGTGAGGCTAGACCAAAAGTTCCTAGAGCTTATTCTTGGCATTGATATGATATTCATTGCATGTAAATCATGTATTGTATGATTGTGAATGGTTATATGCCTATTTGCATGCTTTGACTTGTTTATATGCCTTGATTGCTTCCTTTAATGAGTGCATGAGCTATTGAGATTCCATGAATCTCACCCCCTTCCCTCTCCCATCTTAACATGTTAGGTGGAGCTCAAGGAGATCAAAGTACACACCAAGGAGCCTAGTTGAGCATGATTAGGGAGTTGTATAGCTATTTTGGTTCTTTTAATGTAAAGAGGTTCCAAAATAAATATGTACCTATTATTTTTGAGATGTAAACATTTGAGTAAGTGTAAATGTATGTATAGATGATGTGTAAACCATGTATAGAGCCAAGGCAATGGAAAAATGAGACTTTGCTCCCTTGTGACTTGTATGCAATAGTGTATTTTTGCCCGTAGCATAGTGAGTTTGAGATGTATGATGATTTAGACCACTTGGGTATTTCATATAGACTATGTTTATGTTTTAAAATTTTCCCAAGAGGTGC
Source organism: Erythrophleum fordii (assembly GCA_032878935.1). Taxonomy (NCBI): domain Eukaryota; kingdom Viridiplantae; phylum Streptophyta; class Magnoliopsida; order Fabales; family Fabaceae; genus Erythrophleum; species Erythrophleum fordii. The sequence continues at coordinate 18,786,808 of JAVQMF010000054.1, read as the reverse complement.
TAGAGCATATATGAGGTCATTTGGTTCCATTTTGAACTATAAAGGGTGTCAAAACCGCCAAATTTGTAAGCTCTGTCAAGATATGACTAAATGAGCTCTTCTTGATATAAAATTTGGCATCACTCTAGAGCTTGTTGAGAGCTTCTTGAGAGGCTAAAGTGGGTAATATTTAGAGGTCTAGGAAATATTTGGTGAATTGTTGAAGTTGGAGAATTTTTTGGTTTTTGGTTATTGTACTGTGCAATTAGGTCCGAAAATGAATTTATGTCATTCATGAACTAAACGGTGGCCAATTGTCATGAAATTTTATGGTCATAAACTAGACATTCATAGTGACCTATACCAACTAGAAGCACCACAATCGAAGGTATGCAGAGAGAGAACTAACTTTATGAAGTTATGTGTCAGCATCAAGGAAGCCATCTGACCTTTGTTATTGTTCCATCATTTTTCAAGGTCTAAGGGCTACTGAAATGATCTGAAATTATTTTTTTCCTCTAGTTAACATCTGTATCTTTTCAAATTGGTATATTTTTCCTAGATTTGATTTTTTTGGAATTAGTTATGAATTTTTGAATTTCTTGACATCAAGTTGCACCAGTACTAGGGACAGCCGGACCTCTGTCTCTTTTTCAATATCAAACATGGTCCAAACGCTAAGATTGTGATTGGCAATTATTTTTATTATAAATTTAACAAGATTTTCATAAAGCTATGTTTTTCTTGATTCCCATTTTTCTAGAATTAGTTATGATTTTCCAAAGTTAGAGCAAAAAATCTGACTTTTGGGCCCATTTGAGAATTTGCACTTTCTTGGTTTTTGGCTTCATATCTGTGGTTCATAGGTTTTTTTATGCTATGTATGAGTTGTATACATAGAGTTTGTGTAACAACCGGGAAAAAAGAAAAGAAAAGGGAAAAGAAAGAAAGTGAAATCTGGAAATTTTCGGAATCCAGAATTTCTGCCAAGTCCTCTCGCAATAGCGAGAAACGGTCTCGCTACAGCGAGAGAGCTAGTTCGCCATAGCGAAGGCGATTCTAGCTATAGCGAGTGCTGGCAGCAGCCCATACTAAAACCAGGGAGTTGCCCGCTGTAGCGGCGCCATAGCGAGAGTGAAGTCTGGAACTGACGCGATTTCGCCATAGCGAGTGGTAAATCTCGCCATAGCGAAGGGAACTGGCACGAGCTCGCAGTAGCGAAGGTTACACCTCACCATAGCGAAGCCAGATTACACGAGCTCGCTATAGCGAAGGTTAGTTTTCGCCGTAGCGAGAGTCGGTCCGGAAGAGAGTAAATAGCGAGAATCAGACTTCATTAAACGCCCAAACTCATTTCTTCTCTCATATCTGCCCTAAGCTTCGACCCAAAGAGAGAAAAGAGGCATGGAGAGTGTGAGATCAAGAGAAGGAGGAAGATTAAGGGAAAGGTAAGGTCACTTCTCCCATTTCTCTTCAGATTTCTGATCTCCTCCCTTTGCCCTCTTTTCCTACGGTTTTGTTTGTAAAAATGGACGATTTCTGGGTATGGGTCAGAAGAGGGAAAGTGGAAAACTCTTTTGAATCCTTGTGTTTTCTTTGAAAATGTGGTTTTCCACTACCATGGGAGCTTGAGAGAGAGAAAGGGGTAATGGCATTCTAGAGAGAGAGAACTCTAGGTTATGGTATATAGGAGAATTTGATCTGAAGGATTATAGGGTAAGAGAGTAATTACATGCTTTTGGTGTGTCTAAGCTCAAGAGAAACACTTACATCAAGGTGTGTTTGTGGAACTTAAGGAGGGAGAGGAGAAATTGAAAGGAAAAGCTAGTGAAGGCTTTGGCTCCAAAGGTAGCTCTCCTTTTCACTCTTTCTTGTTGCATTCTTGGATATGATAGTCATTGTATGATATGTATATGCTGAATGTATGGATTATGCCATATGCTATTGTTTTGATGCATTAAATGTCAATATGCTTGTGTGATGAGTTGTGAGAATTGCTCGGGTGCGGTAGTGCCGAAAGTCCCTTGAGATGGGTGAGGTGAAGCCGAAAGTCCCTTGAGATAGGTGAGACAAGGCCAAAAGTCTCAAACGAGTGAGGCCAAGTCAAAAGTCCTTAAACTCGGGTGAGGCCATCCAAAAGTCCCTAAACTCGGGTGAGGCTAGACCAAAAGTCCCTGGAGCCCATTTTTGGCATTGTTGTGAATTCCCTAGCATGTACATTATGTGTTGGATATTTGAGAATAGCTAAATGCTTATTCACATGCTTTGACTTGTTATATGCCTTGATTGCTTGCTGGATTGAGTGCTTGAGCTACTGAGATTCTCCGAATCTCACCCCTTTCCCCTTCCAACTAATATGCTAGGTGGAGCTCAAGGAGAACCGAGCACCCACCAAGGAGCCTAGGAGCATGCGTAGTTAGTTTTGAGTTTATCTTTTGACATTTTGTTGTAAATATGATGTAAAGTGGTGCCAAATGAAGATGTGCCCGCTATTTTTGAGATGTAAAGTTTGTAACACATGTAGAAATATGAAAGGATGATGTATGAACTCTGTTATTAGCCAAAGTAATGGAAATGTGGGTTTTTACCCCTTTGATGCATGAATGTTGTTGTGTAAATTTGGCCATAGCATAGTGAGATTAGAATGTATGACGATTTGGATCATATGGACATGTTAGATACACTAGTTTTATGCTTTTAAACTTGTCCATGTGGAGTGAGAATGTGAGAGAGGCTATTTGGACCCGTTTTGGACCTATGGGTGCCAAAATCGGTATTTTTGTGAGCTACGTCAAAGTATGACCGGATGAGCTCCGTTTGCCATGAAATTTGGCATGCCTCTAGAGTTTGTAGAAAGCTTCTTGAGAAGCTAAAGTGGGTAATATTTGGAGGATTATAGAATATTTGGGGAATTATTGAATTTGGGAAAATTCAAGGGATTGGTCATGTACTGTTCATCTAAACCGGAAAATGAAATCTGTGGCACTTTTAGACCAAATGGATTCCAAATGTGGTGAAAATTTATACACATAAACTAGAAAACCAAAGTGACTTGTAGGAACTAGAATCACCCAAATCGGAGGTCTGTAGAGAGAGATTGAACCGACTGAATTTCTGTATCAGCATCAGTGAGCTTTCCTGACCCCCGTCACTGTTCCATCGATTTTCGGAGTGTAGGAGCTACTGAACTGATCTGGACTTATTTTTATCCTCTAGTAGACATCCGTATCTTTCCGAATTGGTATAATGTGCCCAGATTGGATTTTTGTGGATTTAGTTAGGTATTTTCGAAAGTCATGACAGAAAGCTGCACCAGAAACAGTGACAGCTGGACCTTCCTCCCATTTTCGATGTCAAACTTGGTCCAAACGATGTTTTTGTGGTTGGGAATGATTTTTAGTGTAAAGTTGACACATAGAGCTTTCCAGAAAGCTAAAGTTTGCTGCATTCCCATTTTTTTACAATTAATTATGATTTTCCAAAGTTAGAGCCAAAATATGACTTTTGGGCCCAAGTGAGAAAATGCAATTTTATTGGTTTTTGGCTCTATACCCGTGGCTTATGGTGTGTTTTATGCTATGTATGAGTCGTATGTATGGAGTTTGAGTTAAGGATGCGTGAGATGAGTTCACGGGACCCACGGGGCAGATAATGAGTATATGAAACCCCGGTTCATAGCATGCAAATGCCACGTGTTTGGTGTTGAATCTTTGGAAATCATGTGGAACCGAGCCCAGAGAGAGGCTAGGTAGTGGTAGTAGATTGAGGTGTCACAGTTTGAGTAGAAAATGTGAATGATGGGTTCATGGGACCCACAGGGCAAAATATGAGCGTTTGAACCCCAATTTATAACATGAAAATACCACGGCTTTTGTCATTTTCTTTGGAAATCATATGGAATCGAGCCTAAGCAGAGACTAGTTGGAGTTAATATATTATGGTGTTACATGGAACAGGCGAGGTGCTGGACCTTGATGTTTGCATTAAATGTATTTATGTAGAACATATTTTTGTTACTTTTATAATTACTATTGTGCTGCATCTCTTCATTAATTATTTTGTTTTATATGTTTTAAAGGATTTGGTTATGTGTTGTTATAGTTTCTTTCTTGCAATTAAGTTCTTACAAAAAATATCAATTAAGCTATAAATATAACCTAATAGTTAAAGTGAAAAATAAAAGAAAAATTGAATAATGTTGTAAATGATATAATACTATAAATGTCCATAATCCCCCATAAAATGACTTTGGGATCTTTCCTCATGTTTAATGAAAAATACTTTATAACTCTTAAAGAATTTAGAGACTAATTATGAATATTAATTTTCTTATATATATTATTGTAACTTATGATCTATCTTTATGGTTAAAGGCTTATAAATAAAGGTTATGCACTAAACATGATAAATCCAGGTAAATGAGAATTACTTTCTCTCCCTTCTCAATTTTTTCTCTTGCTCTTATTAGATTTTTTATATTTTCATTAGTTTTACAGTATGTTATCAGCATAAGTTTTAATAAATGGGTATAAGATGTCAATTCTAAGAGCTAAATGTTCATCTTATTAATTAAGGTATGAGAAATCTTTTTGTTATTACTTTCTATTATCCATATATTCATTGTGACGATCTTAACTTCTAATATCGGTAATTATAGTTAAATACACGATTAATAAATAATGATCAAGGTTTGGAGTCATTACAGTTAATCACATTAAGAAAATAAAGGGGAAACTTAAACCTTGATACTCTTAGGGTCATCAACTAACAACCATAACGGGAACATGCATAGGAAGGTTTGTACCATCATTAGAGATTTATAATTAATCCATTTGTCAATTTCAACCCACTACAACCTCCCACTAATATACTCAAGCTATTCTCTAACCTTAACATTAATGAAATTAGGGTTTCCAAGTCAAATATGGGTGTTTGGGGACCTGCGTCGCAACCTGGAACCTTTCCGCCGCGGCTAAGCTAGGTTTTGGAGCTCAAAAACTAAGTTTTTAGACTTGCGCCGCGACCTGGAACTCTTGCGCCGTGGCTAAGTTGCTCCTTGGAATTTTCTTGACCTTCGCCGCGGCGAGTTGGATCTGCGCCGCGGCCAACCTATGTGGCGCCGCAGCGAGTTTTGCTACTGTAACCTCCGTAATTAATTTCCTCGACTCGCGCCGCGGCGAGACTTCTTGCGCCGCAGCGAGGTTACGTCCTGTCACCCCCTGGGCGATTATTTTCACTCCGCGCCGCCGCGAGATTTCTCAAGCCGCAGCGTACCTCGCCACTGTCACTCCCTAGGCCGCGCGACGAAGCCTTCTTGGCCGGGGTGTGACTCCCTTCTGTAGCTATTTTCACTATATTTCGCCCTCTACACTCCATTTCTCTTCTTAGGGACACCCTAAGATCACTCCCCCTCATTTTACATGGCTCTAATGGCATTTATCTACCTTATTTATTTAACTATGCTTCCATTACCCATTCAAAACTTATAAGCCCATCTCTTTCCTCTAATTACCTCCTATCAGCAAGTTTATGAAATAATAACAACACCAATCATTCACCGTTGATATTTAACATTTGATACACTTTCCATTATTAGCCAATTACAATCATAAGGTTCAATTCCATGATAATCGAATTACATATACAATCCCTACACTTGGTAACTCATGATGTAATGCAGCAGTGATACAAAACTAACAATTTAATTACAATACATTTTGTCAAAGCTCCCAGACCTATGTGCTACCAAACCATTTAACAAGCTCTCGTTAATTTTCTCCTTGCCACTAAGAGGTCCGATCCCTAAAAATGTTAGCCCACAACGGGGTGAGATATACAATCTCAGTAACAAAAGGAAATTTCCATCTATATGTACAAGTCAATCAATCCAAGACAATCTCATGTCATCAATATCAGAATCATCAATTCAATTAGCAAATGAACTAGTTGAGCTACCAATGACTATTGTCCCATACCAGCAATCATACATAACATGTTAAAGGCCATTAACACTGGGAGAGGCCCGTCCACGGCACCTACTCCCTATTGAGCACAACCAGGGCTCAGTGCATCTGGGGTTGATCATACCCGATGCTCGATCGTAGCACATGCACGGGTGGCAGCCACACCACAGCTCCACCATGGACTCACAAGGTCCAATCACAATAACAATCAAGTAGTTAACCAGTCATTTAACATTTCAAAATCAAGCATGTGTAACAAATAGCAGATTAACATGAGCATATACATGGAATTAGGAAAATAACCCAGTTACCTCAATGAAGCCAATTACTCTTCCCCTAGCTACCATAATAATCCAAATGTACACCAAGCCTATAACAAGCATCATTATCATCATTCTTGATCACAATTAAATATTCAAAGAGTTGAACTACTAATAACAGACTAGAGGTTACTCACCTAATTACCAAGGGATTTAACTTCGGATTCCAATTTCCCCACACCAGAAATTTCCATAGTTCACTCCAATTTATGGGGAATTTCACATGAAACCAAAGCCCATATCATAGGTCAACTATAGGAGTCTCAAACTAACAGAAAATGCATTAAAATGGGGGTTTAAGCTCACCTAATACCAACCCCAACCTCAACCTACGAATTTCCTCAAGGAAATCCCCAAACACCCACATTTCAGATTTTGGGTATAATGAAATTACTCCAAATGAAAAACTAATCAGGCCAAATTAAAGAGAAAGATGAGGGGATTAAGTTGTATAACTATTACCTTGGCTGAATCTTGCTCTAAGTGTGTGAAAATGTAGAAATCTTGCCCCAAACCCTAGCCTCCTTCTCAACCTCCGAATTTGCCTCTTGAGTTTCAGAAAAATGAAGGTGTGGCTGAAGCATTAGGGTTTTAGATGGGTTTAAGTTGGGTCAAGGGGCTGGGTCATGGGTTGCTCCAAGTCCAAACCCAATTGGGTTTTCAGATTTTGCTTATTGGGCCAGTTTTCAATTGTTGGGTTGCAGAATTTCATTGGGCCAGTTTTATACATTGGGTTGCTGAAGTTTAATGGTGTTTGGGCCCAATTTGAAGGGCTCAAGGGCTTGGGTCTGCACAAGGGTTATTGGGCCACTTAATTGAGCCTATACAAGATAAATCTTGGGCCTCTATCTCATTAAATTAGTTTGGGTCTGCCTCTAATTCATTGGGCCTCCATTAACCTCTTATCAAGGTTCATTAATTTGGGCCTAGGTGAAGTTTCTATCTCAATAAATTCTCAAGCCCATATTAATAATCTATTTATCTAAAATCCCCATTTACTTAACTTGCCCAATCATCCGTATTAATTATTCTTAATTAATCTTAATCCATGATTAACACCTTAATTAATTTTTGGGGTGTTACATTCATTACTTTATATTATTCATAAATTCAAGATGTAACATTCAAGATTTTTGAAATTTTTCTAAGGTTGTTGGCTATACCCAAGATCCATGTTGGCTATAGCGAGTGTACCAATTCGCTACAGCGGGGTATAGCGAATGTACCAGTTCACTATAGTGAGAATGCATTTAGCTATAGTGAGTTTTGGTGTCCCATGCAAAAACCAGGGAGTTTCTCCCAATAGCATGTGCCATAGCAAGAATATAGGCCTGGGACTGATATGTGCTTGCCATAGCAAGGGTTATGTTCCACTATAGCGAGGGTTGGTTTGAAAAAAATGTGAAAAAGGAGAAGTTTGCTTCTTAAAGAGTCTAGATCTTCTCTTTTCTTCTAACCTACTTATGCTTACTTAAAATAGAGAAAAGGGCTGGAGAGAGAGATAGAGACTAAGAGAAGCCAAGAAAGAAGGGAGAACATCAAGGAAAAAGGTGAGAAAATTGCAAGAATTCATGGTTTCTTCCTTTAGAAAATTAGTTCAAAATTAGTTCCTCTTGCTATAATTTTAGGTGCTCACATGGTTCTATTTTGGGCTTAATTCAGAGGGGGAAGTGTAAGGATTTAAGGAGAAGATTCAAGCAAAGAAAGAACCTCTTGGAAAGTGCTTGATTTAAGGTAACTTCTTTCCATTTTGTTGCATCTTCTTCCCTTGCTTCTTCTTCAGTGTTTTGGCCAAGCACATAACCATCTAAGAAAGGAAGTTCTAACCTAGAACAAGTATAAAACCCTTGAATTAGAGTGTAGGAAGCTAAGAAATGCAAATGAATTAGGAGAAGAGCTAGTGAAATTTAAGAGGGAGCAACTAGGGATTCTTAAACACTTTGTAAAGTTTGTTTTGATACATGAATCCCCTAGTATATGTAAGGGTTTGTTGGAGTTCCTAAGACCCTTAGGAACCTTCCTTAGTGTCTTTCCTTTCAAGGAATACTTAGAAGCTTCATTAGACCTATTATGGGACCAAGAGACTAAGTATGCTTCTTAAGTGTGAGTATAATACCTTGGCTTGTTTCAAGAGAGTAATTGAGTGCTATTTGTTGTGTCTAGGCCAAAGAACTCAAACTCCATCTAGTTGTGGTTGTAAGATCGAGAAAGGAAAAGAGAAATCAAAAGGAAAGGCTTGTGTTGGCTTACAAGGTAGCTCTTCACTCTTTCTTGTTATATTCTTGGATGGATGATGGTTATTGTATGCTTGTGTATGCACTTGTATTGTGAAACATGCCATATGCTGTTGCCTTGATGCATTGGTACCAATATACTTATGTTTTGGATTATAAAAATTGCTCTTAAAGGGTGAGATGGTGCCAAAAGTCCCATATGATGGGTGAAGTGGAGCCAAAAGTCCCTAGGAATAAGTAAGATAAGGCCAAAAGTCTCATGGATAAGTGAGGCCAAGTCAAAAGTCCCTAGACCAAGGGTGAAGCCAATCCAAAAGTCCCAAAAATAGGGTGAGGTTAGACCAAAAGTCCTTAGAGCTTATTCTTGGCAATGATATGATTTTCATGGCATGTAAATCATGTGTTGTATGATTTTTAATGGTTAGATGCCTACTTTCATGCTTTGACATGTTTATATTCCTTGATTACTTCCTTGAATGAGTGTATGAGCGATTGAGATTTCATGAATCTCACCCCCTTCCCTTTCCCATCTTAATATGTTCGGTGGAACTCAAGGAGACCCGAGTGCAAGTCAAGAAGCCTAGTTGAGCATGCTTAGTTAATTGTATAACTTGTTTTGGTTCTTTTGATGTAAAAAAGTACCAAAATGTATATGTATATATTATTTTTGACATGTAAATAGATAAACAAGTGTAAAAACATGTATATATGATGTATGAACCATTTGTGGAGCCAAAGCAATGAGAGTGTAAGTTTTGGGTACTTGGTAGCCCATTCCTAGATGTGTATTCTTGTATGTAACATAGTGAGTTTGAGATGCATGATAGTTTGGACTACTTGGGCAATTCATATATGATGTATTAGTGCTTTTAAACTTGCCCAAGAGGTGCCAAACACTAAAAGGAGCCATTTGGACCAAATAATTGCAATATGAGAAGCAAAAGTGACCATATTGGTGGGCTATGTCACTTTTTGTCCAAATAAGCTCTTCTTGATCTAAAATTTATCATGCATAGAGATTTTTGGGAAGGTAAAGTGGGTATTATTTAGAGGTTTATTGAATATTTGGCGAATTTTTGAAGTTAGGAATTTTTTTGGTTTGGTCATTACTACTGTTCATTCTAGTCCAAAATAAAATTGTATCATTCATGGGCCAAAAGGTGTCCAATTTTTATGAAATTTTGCGAGCAAAATCTAGACATTCCCAGTGACTTGTGGCAACTAGAATCACCCTATTTGGATATCTAAAGAGGGAGATATGAATTTTTAAATTTGCTGTCCAGTATTAGGCTTCTAGTAAGAACTGTGTCATTGTTTGATTAGTTTTGATAATCTGAACGAACTTGGAATGGTCTAAAATTATTTTTTGCCTCTAGCTAACATCCATAGCTTTCCATATTAATATTATTTGTATGAATTGGATTTTTGTATAATTAATTGGACATTTTTGAAATTCATATTAGAAATCTGTATTAGTATCAATAACTAGTTAGACCTTTGTGCCTTTTTTGATGTCAAATGTGGTCCAAACGATGTCATTCTGGCTTGAAATTATTTTTAATGTAAAGTTAACATTCATAAATTTCCAAAAAGCTATGGATTTCTTGATTTCTAATTTTTTAGAATTAATTATGATTTTTCAAAGTTAAAGCCAGAAATCTGACTTTTGGACCCGTTTTTGAGAAATTGCATTTTTCTGGTTTTTGGCTTCATATTCATGGTTCATGGATTGTTTTATACTATGTATGAATTGTATGAATGGATTTTGAGTAAAGAATATGATTGATGGATTCACAGGACCCACAAGGTATAATACCATAATTTCTTAATTCATTTCATACTATCTCTATGTCTCATATCAAACAACTCACAAAAGAGACAAGAAAAATAGTATTAAATAATGCATTTCTTAGCATTGTGTTACGTATACAATTTTCATTTAGTATCTCGTAGACCATGTGAGCTCATATATCATATTCTCATATTTTATTACATGGATACAACTTATTTCCATCACTGAAAGTGGCTTACAACTCATAGAAAGTAAGGGAATACATAATATTCATGAATGCAATTTCGGCCAAAATTTTGCCATTTCTATCATAAACTTCGAAAATTCATAAGTAACTCTAGAAAAATCAAAATAATAAATTCTTTGCTATTATGGAAATCTACACATATCTACTTTATACTAAAAATACTTCTTGGCCATGAAACACAATATAGAGGACGTTTGGTATTCGAAAAAGTACAGAGATTTGGCTGTCCCTAGTACTAATATAGCTTACTGTTATAAACTTTAAAAATATCTAATTAATTCGATAAAAATATAATACATGCAAATAAGACCAATCTGGAAAGCTACAGATGTTAGCTAGAGGACAAAAATAACTTTAGACTAGTTCAGGTATGTCCAAGTATCAAAAATCAATCAAATAATACCTGAGGTCAGTTTGGATGCTTGACATTGGGTAGAAAATTTAAAAATTCATATCTTCCTCTCTAGACATCTAAATGGGGTACTTCTAGTTGGCACGTCACTGGTAATGTCTAGTTTCTCTCTATAAAATTTTATGGTAATTAGATATCATTTGTTCCCTGAGTGATATATTCATTTTTGGACCAGTGCTACAGTACTAGTGACCAAAACTAGAAAATTTTTCAACTTCAACAATTCGCTAAATATTCCACAGACCTCAAAAAATTACTTACTTTAGCTTTCCAAAAAACTATCAATAAGCTCTAAATGCATGCCAAATTTTGGACCTAGAAGAGCTCATTTGGACAAAAAGTGACATAGCCTCATGAAATGGTTTTTTTGCTCCCTATCAAGAGTCACTTTGGTCTAAATGGCCTCCTCTTGAATTTGGCACCTCTTGGGCAAGTTTAAAAGCATAATTATGACTTAGGTAAGCTACCCAAGTGGTCCTAAACCTCATACATTTCATTTTGGCCATTCAACATCCATTAATATACTAAACATACATGCCATTCAATGGTCTAAATCTACAATCTCATTGATTTAATGTTACATAAAGTTTTGCATGGAATCTATACATCATATTACAAGTGATCAAGGTCTTATACTACCAAAAATAATATATACAAAGATTCTTTAACATTCCATTACAAGTTAGACTACAAAATGAACAAGGTGTAGCCATTCAATGTTCTTGGCTTACATTTCCTTGGTTTTGAGCACCACCTAAACATTTTAAGAGTGAGAAGGAAAGGGGAGTGAGATTCCAAGAATCTCAATAGCTCATATAATACCATAATATATTAACTCCATCTAGCCTTCCTCTGAGCTCGATTCCATATGATTTTCAAAGAACAAGTATAAACCGTGGCATTTTCATGCTATAAAACGGGGTTCAAACGCTCATATTTTGCCCCGTGGGTCCCGTGAACCCATCCTTCATATTCTTAACTCAAACTCCACAAGCATATACACAAGCATACAATGACTATTACATCCAAGAATGCAACAAGAAAGAGTGGAGAGAGCTACCTTATGAGCCAACACAAGCCTTTCCTTTCAATTCCTGTTCTCCCTTCTTGGTTTCACAATCACACCTTGATGGAGGTGCTTCTCTTGAGCCTAGACACAATAAAGAGCATGGATTACTCTCTCATAACTCAACAACTCTTAGGGGTTCTTTAGAGTAAACCCTTCTAACATATAAGAACTTAGGGGTTCTCTCTCTCTCTCTAGAATTTCACTAACTCTCCCTCTCCCTCAAGCTCTCATGATAGTAGAATTAACATACTCAAGGAAAGCAAAAAAGTTCAAGAGTGGTTTTCCATTTTCCCTCTTCTGACCCATGCCTAAAACCCAACTAATTTAACAACCAAAACCATAGAAAGAGAGGGCAAAGAGAGAAGAACAAGATGCTAAGAAGGAAAGAGAGGAAAATCTTAAGCTTGCTTACCTTTTCTTTGTTCTTCCTTCCTTCTCTTGGTCTCTCTATCTCTCCATGCCCCTTTTCTCTCCTTTGGTTGAAGCTTAGGTCAGAGAAAAGAGAAAGAATGAATTGGGACATTTTAAGAAGTCAAATTTTCCCTCTTTACGCTTTTTTGGACTAATCCTCACTATAGCGAAAATTAACCTTTGCTACGGTAAGCACGTATCAGTCCCAGACTCCCGTTTTCGCTATGGCGAGCAACTCCCTGGTTTTTGTATGGAATGCCCACACTCGCTATAGCGAAAATGCTTCTAGCTAGAAGCATTTTCGCTATAGCGAACAGGTACATTCGCTATAGCTAAGACATTTCTCGCTATAGCTAGCAGACTTAGAAAAATTTCAGGATTTCAAAAATTTTCAGCTTTCTTCTTTCTTTTTCTTTTATTTTTCTGGTTGTTACAGCTCACACACCCATTCACCCACACATTCAAGGCATACATGTATCAAGAATACAAATATGCAAGCATAAAGTGTGCAAAGTGTAACATCCGATTTTTTGAAAACGAGAGAAAACGTGAGAAAAGTAACGTAGGTTTCTCTGACGAATGAAACCCACCAGATACAAAAGGAAGTCCCCCAAAATGACTTAGTTAAGGTCTCAAAAAATTTGGAAAGCATTCTAGACTCCTAAAAATAAGAATCCTAGACTCAAACGGAAAGAAAAACGGACCTAGAATGAAGAAATGAAGTTTGACCAAAAACTTACGAAACATAATGGTATTTTCATAATTTTGAGAAAATTTTAGAATTCATATAGGAGGGCTTTTTAAATGAAAATTTTGAATTCTCCAGGGTTCTCAGAGGCCCTAAAAATCATGGGAAGGCTCAAGACAGCTAAAGCCCCTCCGGTGGATGTTTTGCAACATTAGTGTACCTAAACTTTGATGGATTCATTCGACAAGGTTTTGGCTCTGATTTGAGTGATTTCAAAGGTATTTTACTAAATTGGGAACCTAAACTTTATAATGAAAAAGACAGTTTTAAAAAAGGAGCTAAAATGAAGGAGAAACGAAAATGCCAAGAACAAAGGGTAAAATGAGAATTTTTGAAAAGTGTTTCTTCCTCCCCCTATAAATAGGTGGTGCCTCACTCTCACACTCACATAACTTCAGATTGTTCTGCCTAAAATCAGAGGAAAAACCCTAGGAGAGTGGCGCACCAAGGGAAGAAGAATAGGAGAAGAAATTCAAGCTTTAAGGTATAATTTTTGGTAGTTTTTCATGCTTTTTTCCATCCAAACCTCCTCTCCTCCATTTTCCTTTGTTTCCTTTGATTAAAATGAAGTTTACAAATATTTTTTAAGGGAGAAACTTAAGGAAAAATTCGGATTTGAAGAGATAATCTTGGAGAAAGCATGATTCAAGTGAGAAAAACCAAGGAAACAAGGTAATTTCTCTTCCCATGGTTGGTACCTTTGGTTCCCCTCCCTTCTCCATTTTGCCTCACCTAAGATACCTTAGTAAGACTTGGTTTTTAGGTAGAACCAAGGGTGAATCTAAGGAAAAAGGGTGCAGAGATTAAGAATATGCAAAAAGAATTAACAAAAAATCATTAGATTTCAAGATGCAATTTTTAGGGTTTCAAGTGTACCTTGTAAAATTTGACTTTGTACAATAATTCCTATACTTAAATAAGAGTTTAATTGAGTTTCTAAGATCCCTAAGAGGCTCCCCACATGTATCTTCCTTTCAGAAAATAAAGAAAGCTTCATGGAACCTAATATGCTTCATTGTCTCGTCCAAGAAGGGTTTCCTTAGTTAGGGAGAGTTGTAAATTTTTTTAAGCCCATTTTTGAGTCATATATGATGAATGAATATGAGAGGAAGCCTTGGAAAAAATTTAGGAAGCATAGAAAGTAAGATGGTGCTTTATGTTCCATATTATGACCTAAAGAAGCAACATGTAACTAGGCTCTGGTTTTGATTGTGTGATGACTCCAAAAGGCCTAAAAGGAGTCAATAATCATATTTGAAAGGAAATAATGGAGCCTAGAATTTATTTGATGGGTATTGCTTCATTAGGTGCAATTATAGAACTATAATGAGGTTTATAGATCAAGTTAGTCTCTAAGTAAGTTGTGTGGCCTTAGAATTAATTCCATGAACCTAATTGGCTTCCATAAATGTGTCTAGGCCAAGAGAAATCTTCCCTACACTTTTTTATGTGTGTGGCAGAAGCAAAGAAGGGAGATTCAAAGGAAAAAAGTGTGTAATTACTTCCACGGTAGCTCTCTCCACCTCTCATGCATGGATGTGTGTTTAGCTTGTCTTTGAATGTGTGTATGTACATTTTTAAGCCATGAAAAGTGTTTTAGCATGACTTTGATTCCATGGTGCTATGATGTTACAATATACTTTCATAAGATATTTATGATATGTGCTTGGGTTTGCTTGAGTGTGGTGAGACCAAGAACCCTTAGCTGTGGTGAGGATGAGCTAAGAACTCTTAAGATTGGTGAAACAAAGTAAAGAGTCTCTCAAAAGTGAGATAGACTCCTAAGAGCATGGTTAAGTCTAAGAATCTCTTAAAGAATAAGTGAAGCAAGTCCAATATCCATAAGAAATTGGGTGAGGCCAATCTACTTGCTTGGTAAGCCTTTGTATGCTATGTATGACTTTCTCAAGTGATAAAAATGTCTCTTGAATATTTGCACATGTCAACATGACCATACATGCATTTATGAGACTTATTTGCATTCATTATGTATGATTGAATGGGAGATGAGTTATTGGGATCCTTTAAATCTCATCCCCTCCTTTCAAATGTTCTAATATGTTAGGTGGACTAAGAGAGCAAGAGAATGGACGCCAAGCACATGAGAAATGAGAGGATGACATGAAAGTGTTTGAATTTTGCTACTTTAAGGCCATATGAATGGAAAATGATGAAATCAATGGATGTATATGTCTTATGATGTTATGAACATGTATAACTATGTTTATGTATCATATATAATTGAGAGCTAAGGTTGTATGAATGGAAATACACATTTTGGTCATGTAATGGCAAGTTTGCATTATGAAAGTGTATGTATAAATGCAAGTGAGATGGGCAAAATGAGATACATGAGATTTGAGACCATTTGGGCAGCTCACACAAGTCCTATTTATGCTTTTAGACTTGCCTAATAGGTGCCAAACCCCAAGAAAAACCATTTGGACATTTTGGTATCCTATATGGAGCCAAAATTGATCATAATGGAATCCTATATTACTTTTTGCCAGATGAGCTCTTCTTGATTTGAGATTTGGCATGAAATTAGAGCTTGTTGAGAGCTTTTTAGGAAGCTAAAGAACAAAATTTTTGGAGGTCTAAAAAATATTTGATAAATTTTTAAAATTGGAAAATTTTCTGGTTTTGGTCAATCACTGTTTATACTGGTCCGAAAATTAAATCTGTCACACAGGGCTCAAATGATGTCCAAGTGCCATGAAATTTTATACAGAGAAAATAGACATTCCCAATGACTTGTGACAACTAGAAGCAATTCATTTGGATGTCTAGATAGGGAGATATGAATTTTCAAAAAAAATTTGTCCAGTATCAGAAACTCCACCTAACTTCAGTTATTGTTTGATTAATTTTCGAGGTCTGTTTATGCCTGAACTGGTTTGGAGTTATTTTTTTCCTTTAACTAACATTCATAGATTTCTAGATTGGTATCATTTACATGACTTGGGTTTTTTTGGAATTAATTGGACATTTTTGAAGTCTGCTACAAAATTCTGTGATAGCACCAGTGAATAGCTTGACCTCTAGACCTTTTCGAATGTCAAACGTCCTCTATGTTGGATTTTATGGTCTAAACATATTTTTAGTATAAATTAAACATGTGTGGCTTTCTATAATAATGAAGAATGCATGATTTCAATTTTTCTAGAGTTAGTTATGATGTTTCAAAATTTGTGACAGAAATGAAGAAAATCTGGCCGAAAATGCATATATGTGTTTTATGCTTCTAATTGATTTCCACGGCTTGTATGTCACATTTGATGATGGAAATGAGTTGTATCTATATAATTAAATATGAGAATGTGATATATAAGTTCATATGACCCATGGGACTTCGAAAGAAAAATTTTTGTATAGTGCTACACAAAGAAATGTAATATTTTGATGCTATTTTCCCACTTTCTTGTATAATTCTTGGCATGAGACTTAGAAGTAACATGAGGCAAGACTAGAAATGCATGGTGTTACACAAAGCCATATTTCCATGCCACATTAATACATTAAACCATTTCCATGCCTTAGGGATTTTTGGTTTTACCTTACTCCATTTCTAGGACTTTTGGAAGTACCTCACCCTTGGCCTAGGGACTTTTGACTTAGCCTTGCCTATTTAAGAGATTTTTGGCCTAGTCTCACTCATGCCTTGAGACTTTTGGCACATCTTCATTTATTTTAAGGGACTTTTGGTATCACCTCACCCTTAAGAACCAATCTTACATTCAAAGGCATTCAGGAGCACACATTGGTACCAATGCAATTTCAAGAGATGGCATATTACCAAATCATAAGAACTTATACAAGCATACCATGACATACATATGCACACAAGAAAGTATGAAGAATAAGGTGTAGAGCTACCTTTCAATTTATGCAAGCTTATTTTGCTAATTCCTTCCCCTCCTTGATTTCACAAGAGCACTTAGGTGGTTGGTTGTTCTCTTGGCCTAGATGTCATAAGGAACACACAATCACATACTTGAAGCAAGCCAAGACACCAAAACTAAAGCTTAAACACATACTTGGTTTTATACTTGGCATTATGGTTTCATAATTAGTCTAATGAAGCAACTCTTGGAATTCAATTTTTGGGTTCCATTATCTTGTTATTTCTAGACTTTTTGGAGTCATTTAAGGTCCTTGGAGCCATCACACATTCATTTACACAATTGGAAATCCAAGCTGCTTCATAAAGCACCATTATGGACACCATTGTCCATCTCTTATTCCATGGCTCCTAAATTTTTTTTAATGGTTTCTCCCATCTTCTAACATCATATAAAGTCCCAAACCAAGGTTCAAACAAATTAAAACATCCTCCAACCTCATGCTCTTGCCTTGGCCGAGATTAGTGAGCATAATGGGGTTTAAGAGCTTCTTAATTTTTCCTTGATGGAAGAGCCATTTGGGGAGGTTTCTAAGGGTCTTAAGAGCTCAAGGAAATATTCAAATAACCAAGGAAACATTCACACAAAATCAGATTTTACAAAACCCTAGAAAACTCCACACTTTTCTATCTTGTTTTCTATTAGTTTTCCTTAGAATTTCTTGCCATATTCCATCCCCCTATGGCCTAAAACCCTTGTTTCTCTCTTTCTTTTGGACAGAAATTCCCTCCCCCATATGGTTTTGGTTTAGGCCAAAAATCCACTAAGAAAGAAGCAACAAGGAGAAGCGACAACAACAAGTAATTACCTTGGTTTTAAGCTTCTTTCAATGCTCTTTTTCCTTGGTTTGTTTCCTCTTATGAAATACGCATTTCCCCCTTGTGTTTTGGCCTAAAAATAGAACCAATCATCTTAAGAAAACCATAGAAAGAAAGCCAAGAAGGAGAGGAAGAGAATTGGAAGAAGGAAGAGTATGAAATTCTATAAATTTCCTTACCTTTTTCTTGATTTTTCATCTCCTTTTATTCACCTTCTTGTGTGCCTAAGAGAGCAGATCATATTCTATATTTTGGGCAGAAAATTTTGTGCTTAAGAAGGTGGGAGAAGATAGAAGAAGTGTGTAGGAGCTTCTAGAAGCATACTTTTCCAAAAATTGTAATTTTGTCCTTTCATAATGGCAATTTCGTTTCGATTTTGTTTTAACTCCTTTTTAAGAACCATCTTTTCTATTGTAAAATTTAGTTTTGAATTTAATAAAATGCCTTTGGAATCACTCAATTTGGAGTTAAAACCTTATCGAACAAATCCGTCAGAGTTCAAGTTCAGCGATGTTGGAAAACGTACACCAGAGGGGCTTTATTAGTCCGGAGGCTTTCCATGATTTTTAGGGCTTCTAAGAACTCTAGACAACTAAAAAATTTCATTTGAAAAGCCCTCCTATGTGTTTTTCCAAAAGTTGTACTTATTTACGAAAATGTCGTTACGTTTCTTCAGTTTCCATCACAATTTATTTCTCCATCCTAACTCCATTTTTCTTTTCGTCTGAGTCTAGAATTATCATTTTTAGGAGTCTATGACTCTATCCAAGTTTTTTGGGACATAATCTAAGTCATTTCAAAGGACTTACTTTTATATGGCTTATTTCATCATTTTACAGAAATTGTGTTCGTTACACAGGGCAAAGTATGAGCGTCTAAACCTCGACATTAAGCATTAAAATGCCATGGTTTTAGCCTTTTTCTTTGGAATTTTATGGAATCAAGCCTAAATGGATATTAGTTAAGGTTAACACATTATGGTGTTACACAAGACTTGTTCATATTTATAATATGATTATTGATTTGATATTAACCAATGTCTTGAAAACTAAAAGGCTAAACTTGATTAGATGACTAGCAGTTACCTCACTTTTGGTTTTGGTTATTTTAGAACTAATGACTTTATTGTTTAAATTAATAGTATACACACACACACACACACACACACACACACACACACACACACACACACACACACACATATATGTATAGAAAACTTTGTGGCATAATTTGATGAATTATTAACTATAAGAGATTTTTTTACTATAACTCTAAAGGCTAATAGTTTAAATATTTCATGACATTGAAGAGCTTTATGACTTATGCCTAAGATGATAACCATTAATGATTTATGTATAATTTAATTGTTAAAGGTGAGTAATGACTTATCATGGTCATGGAAATAACATAAAATTATGACCAACAACTAGAATATGATTAGTAGCCATAAAAACAAATGGCCATAAATTCTTGAATTTGAAAATACCAAAAGTGATCATAAAGTCTAGAAAATCATAAAAATGTTGAATAATCATATATTGATAATAATGTGTTTTATTGTGGTAATTTATGTACAAATTTTTAATATTCTAAAAGAGAATGCCAATTGCAATTTCTTCTTATATATATGATTATTAACTTTTAATATGATATAAAATAAAACAAAATGTATATATATTTTATACTTCAATTTTTATTCTTTACCTACAATTAAATTCTTTAAATGTATTAATTGAAAAGAAAATATCTTACATACATGTGACACTTCAATTAGGAAAATGAATCATTTTCATGAATTTATTGTGTTTAATTTCTTTATGAGAAAAATACTTATTATAATTATATGTTTGATGTTAAATTTATTTTATTTTTATCAATTTAGAAAATGCTTTAAATGAAGAAAATCAATTATTCTTGTGAAATGTGTAAAGTGTTTGTGCTTTTTTTTCTTGTTATGAAAAATGGTTAAAAAATTCTATAAATGAATTCATAATCTTTGTAATAATATGAATGGGAAATACATGTACCAAAAGTGATGATGTAATCACATAATAAATTGGGAATTAAAACAAATAATTTGATTGTAATGTCCACAAAAAAAAGAAAAGAAAATTTAATATAATAATTTAATTAAAATAAATTAAAGTAAGTCAAGGATATAATAAAATGACACAAATTTATCATAACTTTAGTGGTTATAGCATTGTTTAAAATCATGGTAGCTTGTGTTCAAGACTAAGAGAAACCGCTTTTGCCATTTTTTTTTGGTTTTAATGTTATTTGTTGATAAAAGATAGGGAGAATTAGAGTTAAGAACTCAAAGTTAAAAATATTTACTTTGAAGGACTTGTTACCGTTAGGTTTAGAGAATTTTACTTAAAGTCAGTAGTAATTTATCTTAAAACAATGATAGTAGATTCTTTAGAGTAAATATTTTTAACTTTGATAGTAGATTCTTTAGAGTAAATATTTTTAACTTTGGTCCTTAACTCTAATTCCCCATAAAAATTTAGATAAAAAATTAGACCCACAGAGTACAACATTTACAACAATAATAATCTTCTAATACTTTTACATAATATATAGATCAAATGTGCTTCTTCAGCTTCTTTCATATGCTTCTCTGTACTACATTCATCCCTTCCAGTCAATGAGTTCTTCCATGCGTTCAACTCTTTCGTGTGGCCTAGAGAGTGCAAGACGAGAGCACCATTCTTCCTCCTTCCATTTCTCTTTGTTCTGCCTTTCTGCTCAGTTTCTTGTGTGATTTATAGCTCTAAGTTCAGCTGGGTTTGGTTCGAATCCAAAGATTTAGGTGTCAATCCAACTTCTCCATTTGTTGCATTAGCATCTTTGTAGGAAGCAATGCTCAGAAGCTCCATTGTTTGTTCCTTATGTGTGATCTTCCCCCTGTTTTGACCGAAATTCCTATACTCCCTCCATTTCACTGAAGTTCATTGTTTCTACTTCAAGAGTTATACAAAGTCATGGTTTTAAATTACAATTGCAGTTGCAGTTGCGTTGTGGTTACTGCGGTTACGAGCATTGCGGGTGCTATAATGTGGGTTGTGGTCACTGTGGCTGTGATTTTTTTTTGAAGTTGCACAAATTATTTTAAAAATATATATAATTATTATAACTCTCATATACATAAATATATCATGCCTACCATTAATATTAATTAAATAAATCTTTATTTTGAGTAAGCATATCAATGTTACTTGAAAAAACTAAAAAGAAAAATCAGATAATATAAAAGTATGCTTACATATTTATTACAAAGAGAGAATTAAAATGACCACATTGTAGAATGTCGTGGAGGATTATAGTTCCCACTTTCACTTTCATTATCTCCTTGTCTTGCTCCCTGTCCAAAAACATAATAATAAAAAAAAAATCCTCCACCTGTGTTCTCTATTTGCTGATAAGGAAAAGTTGGTGCTTGATGATAATAGGGCTCTTGATAATTTATTAAAGGTTGATATTATGGTGGGGCTTGAATTATGGGGTAGTGATCATGTGACATATGGGGAGGTTGTTGATAAAATAGAGGATAGTAACTTTGACTATTTTGAGATGAGTCACCAATGCTAAAATCACTAAAACTTTGTGATAAACTAGAGGAAGAACTATCTTCTAGTACACCACTTTGCTGCCTTCCACCTCTTATAGATTGATGACCACCTCTTCTATTATCACCAGAGCCTTTATCTTGAAAAATGTCATATTAACAATAAAACCCAAATCATGCATAGTATATGGAATGTCTTGACATGGATCTTGTTCCATATCTTCATCTATGTCATGATTACTTTCTACTGCATCACCATTACCACCACCACCATTGTTGTTTTGCGGACTCAAACCACCATCACTGTCCTGACTATGACCTTCATGGGAACTTGAATCATCATCAACCTCCACCTTTTCGTCATCAGTATCCATTCTTGGGAGCCATTCTGAATTTTGAAGTCCATCTAGCAATGGGCCTTTTCTCTCATCAATCCATGGAGATAAGGGATCATCTTCTTAGAATATGTAATTAAGATTAATTGGATTGAAACTATTTTCTATCTCTTCTTGACTACACCTCTTCTTCTCCCTCATTCTTAGCTTCATATTGTAAAAGGTAAAGACAAGTTTTTGTAACTTTTTATATTTGAGTCTATTTCTTGTCTTTGTATGAATATAACTAAATGTGCTCCAATTCCTTTCACAATTTGAAGTTGAAGTTGTTTGGCTCAAAACTTTTGTAATGCTTTAAAGTTCAAGAGTACATGAACCATATATCATCCACCATTTAGCTATTTAAACAAACAATACACAAATTTAGTCAACTCTGAATTATAAACAAAATTAATCATTTTGATTGAGTTACATATTCTACCATGTATACTTGTAAATAAAGAATGAATTATATCTTACCACGATCCATTTGAGACCATGCTTTCTGAGCTTGTGGCATTCTAAAGTTCTCTTTCTTTTCTCGAAAAAGCACTATGTAACATCATATTAAATTTAATGTAAATATATAATAATATATTCCAAATATTCATTATATAAAAAATAACTAACTTGATTTAATGCTTTAATTGCAACATCCATATTTCTTTCTAATTTCGTGATTGCACTTTTAGTTCCATCAAATGTTTCATTATAAATTGAATGGCCATGCTCAACTCCTAATTAAAATTGAGGATTAAGAAAATAACCTAGGAAAAAAAAAAGAAATAGACTTAATTAATCAATACAAAAACAATTTCTCTTTTTGTGACAACATAATATATATATATATATATATATAGACTTACCTGCAGAATGTAAATCAGTATGTATAAATTTTGACCTTTTATCTATCATGTTATTATAAGTTGAGTGATAACGACAATTTTATTGTATAGATATCTTCGCTCTATTTATAGCTTCATAGATAAAACCCATGGTTGGTTTCTCATCACCATTGACCAGTCTTAACACCTTGACAATTGGCTCAAATGCTTTTAGTATTTCATTAGTTTTGATCCAAAAGTCATTATCCAAATTTTTTTTTCTTGCATCATGTGTTGGTCTGGATTTTTTCTTGCCAAATTTGACTTTTTAAACTTTTCAAAGTTGAACATGTTCTTCAAAGCCTGCTTTTGCTTCACATGAGATTGTAGTTGTAAGAATTGTGTAGCAAAGCAAGTAATGGCTGGACGAATAATTTCTCTACCTCCAGTATATTCTTTCATCAAATTCACTGTCCAAATATGATTATATATAAAGGTTGTTATCATTTTTGCATCCTCTAACACCTTTTGTACATTGCTTTTTTTACTAATGTCTTCTAAGTATAGATCTAAACAATGAGTTGTACAAGGTGACCAATAGAGATGTGGTCTTTTTTCCATAAATTTTTTTCTAGTTGCCTTTAAAGTTCCCTCATTATCTGTAACCACTTGGACTACATATGTAACACCCTAAAATTAATAAAGGTGTTAATCATAGTTTTAAGATAATTAAGAATAATTAATATGGGATAATTGGATAAGTTAAGTGAATAGAAATTTTGGAGAGATAAATTATTAATATGGGTTTGAGATTTAATTGGGATAGAAATTTCATCTAGGCCTAAATTAATACAGGAGATCATGATAAGAGGCTAATGGGGGCCTAATAAGCTAGGTGCAGACCCAATTTAATTCAATGTGATAGAGGCCTAAGATCCACCTTGTGTCGGCTCTTATAATTGGCCCAACAACCTTGGTGCAGACCCAAATCCTTTGAACTCTTGAAACTTGGTCTGGCCCAATTAAAACCCAACAGCCCAACATATGAAGCTGGCCCAACAAAGCTTAAATCTGAAGCCCATTTGGAATTGGATACTTGGAGTAGCCCATGACCCACCTTGTACCTAACTTAAACCAAACTAAAACCCTAAACACTTCAGCCTCTTCGCCATTTTGCTGAAACACAAGAGGAAATTTCGGAGGTTTGAAGGGAGGCTAGGGTTTGGGGTAAGAAATCTATCATTTTTCACTTCTAGAGTAAGATTCAGCCAAGGTAATAGTTACATAACTTAATCCCCTTATCTTTCTCTTTATTTTGGCCCAATTAGTTTTTCATTTGGAGTACTTTCATCCACACCCAAAATCTGAAACTTGCCATTTGATGTTTTCATGGTGAAAATTCGTAGGTTGAGGCTAGGGCTGACATTAGGTAAGTATAAGCTCTCCATTTTAATGATTTCTTTACTAGTTTGAGACCCCTATAGCTGATTTATAATATGAGTATCATTTCTGTATGAATTTACTCAAAATTTGAGGTGTTATTTTGAGGTTTTTGGGGTAGGAGCAACCAAATCCGAATTTGGTTTTAGTGGTGATTGGGTAAGTGTTTATGAGTAGTCCTATATAGGTTAAAATTTTTTAAGTGATGGGTTGCTCATACAAATTGTAATTAGGGATAGTAATGGCTTGGTTTTGTGTCTATAGGCTGAAGTAACATTCAATTGGCTCTTAGAGGATTGGTTACAAGTGAGGTAACTGGGACTATATTAATGCCATGCATATATCTATTTTAATTTCATATTTGCTGTACATGAATGATTTGAAATGCTAAATGAATTGCATGGCTATCTGTTATATGTGATTGGACCTTGTGAGTCCATGATGGAGCTGTGGTGCGGCTTCCACCCGTGCATGTGCTTCGATCGGGCACCGGGTTATGATCAAACCCCAGATGCACTGAGCCCTGGTTGTGCTCAATGGGGAGTAGGTGCCATGAATGGGCCTCTCTTGGTGTTATGGGATAGTAATCATGATAGCCTAATTGTTTCATTTACTGGTATGACTAGATATTTTTTGATGCTTTTGTGAAATCATGCATATATGTTAATTAAACTAGACTATATGATGGAATTGCCTTGGTTACTGAGATTCACATCTCACCCCATTTTATGGGATTAAACATTTTAGGTAAAGGTTCTTCGGGTAAAGATAAGGGCAAGCAAGTGGATGAACATCCATAAGCTGAGGCTTGGTGTGGGGAGCTACACTTGGTCCCAGTAGAATAGAGTAGATGCTAATTTTGTGAACCTTTGTATAGCATCATCATGTATCTATATTGCCAAGTGTAGGAGTTTGTATTTTAATGACATAGAATATAACCAATGAGAAATAGGCTTCATATTAGTTGTTGATGCATATATGAGTTTATGACACTTATTATGATTTGTAAACCTGTGTTTTAACTGACTATTTAAGTTATGAAAGCATGTGATATATGGATTGTGGATTTGAGTTAGCGATGCATGAATTATTTGATGAAAATATGATTGAATGACCATTGTGAGAAATTTATAAGTCTGCTGATATAAGAACAATGAATGAGTAGGAGAATCCACCTTTAAATGGGGATGGGTACTGATATAATGACTAGGGCAAATCAGCTATATAGGTGCTATTAAAACCTCATAACAGGTGTAAGAGTGGCCCTAGAGAGCCCCTAGATAGAAAGTGGGGAGTAGGAGATAAGATTTTAAGAGTTGTAAGATCAGAAGGTATTTCACTGCGGCCAAAATGGGCTTAGCTGCGGCCAATAGAGACAAATTTGCCTAGGGGGAGTCCAGAGAGGAATTCGCCGCGATAAAATGTGAAATTGGCCGCGGCGAAATGTGAGAGGCTAAACTGGGAGTTGTTCAAAGGGAAATTTGTTGCGGCTAAAGGGGGAATTGGCCTCGGCGAACTTTTGTGAAAATGCCCCAGGTATTCCAGAGAGGAATTAGCCGTGGCTAACAACAGAATTGGCTGCGACTAGTGAGAGGCGAGTGAGGTAAGTTTCAGGAGGCTTCCTTGCCGCGGTGCCACGTGGGTTAGCCGCGGCGAAGGTCCAGCTGCGGCAAAATTAGTGACGATGTAAGGGGTGAAGCTGAGAGTAATTGGTTGCAGCTAAGTGTAATTTAGCCGTGGCGAACATCCTGAAACCCTTATATTAATAAGGAAATCTTGGTTTTTCATGTGGTAACCTCAAGAGATGACTTAGAGACATTGGTAGAAGATCCTTGTGAGTTGGAATTAATGGGTAATAGAATCAAAGGCTTATAAATGAATGTTTATTTCCCTGATGTACATAAGTGCTTGTAATTGTATGGTTGATGACTCTAATAACATTAAGTTTCAAATTTTCCCTCATTTTCACAACGTAATTAGTCGTAATGCCTTGTAACCCCAATCTATGATTGTTAATCACGTATTTAACCTTAATTACAATGATTAGAAATTAGGGTTGTCACAACATATTCTTCTCTAACTTCTTCTACCACTTGATCAAGTAATTGAAGGTAGTAATAAGTATTTCTACTTGCAATAGAAAAAACATCTATTGATTTTAGAAAAATAGTTCCCCTACTGCAATAGACAAGAAAATTCATTATGTGCATGTGACTAATGCTATTAGTCCAATCATTACACATTATTGTAACACCTCTTTCCTTTCATGCACTTTTTAACCCATTTATCCATTCCCTTATAGATTGGTATTCAACTTCCAAATCCACATTTAAAATCTCATAATGAGTATGTAATTTAACCCCTATTGTACCAATTTCAGCAGTTGCAGTAATTAAATTATGCAACTAAGGAGAATTAGATAAATTCATTGGAAGACGCTCATATATAATAAGCTTTGATACTGCTTCTCCTAGTTTCTTCCTTAACGTTCTCATTAAACCACCAGAAATTTTTGGTAGTTTCATGCTTTTACTCCTTACAAGATTAACATTTGTAGACCTTAAACTAAAGGCAATATTTTCTGATCCTTTTGCCCTTGCATGAGAGCTTTCACCTTCTTCATATACATTTTGCCCTTCTCTAGTTTGTTGTCTAAATTGTTGTCTATCTTCCTATTTACGAAGTGATCTAATACTTTCTTGGGTTGCACATCTCATTTGCATTTTCTCATCAACAAATGCTTCCATTTCATCATCTTCATCACCTCTCAACTTTGCTTCAAATTCTTCTTTTCTTTTTTTTTAATCAATTTTTTTTCTTTATTATCTAAAAAGAGTTTCATCATACCTTCCCGAATAGTAGTTGTAACTCTTGGACAACTAGCTACTTGTCCTTTAACATATACAATATGATGCTTCAGTCGAGTAATTCCACCCTTTACTACTTTCCCACAAACTTTGCAAATTATATTGTTTCGATTTTTAGCTACAGGTGTTCCCAAATGCCACATATCATCACTAGGAGCACCTTCTAATCTTCCAGTTGGAAATTCCTTTCTTGGCGGCATTGTTTATATTTTATAGTATCTGTTAATCAAATGAAATTGGTAATATAATATAATATAACATATTTATTTAATGTTTTAAATTAATCTTTGAATTTTCTTTAGTGTTTCAAAAAGTCTCTTAAATACATATAAAATTCTTATAATTTTAATGAAAGTGTATCATAACTAATAAAAATTAAATAGAATCAACAAAAATAAACCATAAAATAAAACTAATGTGGACAACCCAAATGAACTTCTGTCCTATTTGCTCATAAAGATATTTGCTTACTAACATTGTTAAGGTTACTATATGGTTGAATATTTCATTTTAATTTAAGGTAAAATTGGAAAGATTACAATTTCATTTAGAGGTAAAATTTGAAAGATGTTGTATTACATGTATTGAATTTGGAATTTTACTTGATTAAGAGAAAAATTTTAACATTCAATTTTGAAAAATTAGCAATTCCGTAACAAAATTAAGAATCTAGAGCAAATTTTATCTAAAAGATAATAGAATGAAACTACAAAATATTAATATACTAATAATTTAAATCATAAGGCATCCGAATACAAACTTTCAAATTATAAAATATTAAAGTTAAAATGAACCAAATCATAAGATACCAAAATGTATTTTACCTTAAAAATAAATATAGAAAGTAAGATAAAGAAATGTAGAACAAGGACAACTGGTCTTGCCCCCACTCCTCCCCATTTTGGTGTTATCATTTTTAAATGATACATGAATATGTGTTATAGGTATACACATAAAAACCAATAAAACAAAGACAATTTCCCAAAAATTATTTTAAATATATTTTTTAAAAAACCTAGCATTAATTTTGTGTCAGCGCCACATAATGACCCAAGAAAAAATAAAAGGGATAAATCTCCTCCTGAACCATTCTAATTCCAATTACAAATGATAGAATATATATATATATATATATATATTATATTAAAACCAATATGTGTAGCGTCCTCCTCTTTTCGTCATAGAATACATATATATATATATATATATATTATATTAAAACAAATATATAGCAGCATGGCTTTCTGGCTTCCACTTCTCCTTATTGTAGAATATATATATTATATTAAAAGCAATATATGGCAGTGTGGCTTCCTCCTCTCCTTTCATCACTTTCAGCATTTCGGATACAAGGCATTTACAGACTCTGAAAATGCCAATCGCAAAAACAGAGCAACAAGTCAAGAACACAGAAATGTATTATTAGGTCTTCAGATTTGAACAAGAAGAGCTAGCTCCAGTCCGCTGCAAGACTTCAGAGTTTAGATTCAGGTTTCAGACCACCGTGTTTCATCCTTTAGGTGTGGTTTCACCGTTTCAAACCTTAGATCTATTAGTTGTTTTTCCTCTTTGCTGTTGTTGGCTTTTCTATTTTGTTCTTTTGGAAAGGAAGAAACCTAGGACCGGCAGCTTTGTTTTGAATCTACTGATGTTGAGCTGTGTTTTTTGCTTTTATGTGATGTGTCACAATAGATCAGTAATACCATTCTGTTATGGCTGCAACACTGTTATAAT
The DNA here is from genome assembly GCA_032878935.1 of Erythrophleum fordii. Classification (NCBI taxonomy): domain Eukaryota; kingdom Viridiplantae; phylum Streptophyta; class Magnoliopsida; order Fabales; family Fabaceae; genus Erythrophleum; species Erythrophleum fordii. Next base: position 18,758,103 of record JAVQMF010000054.1, on the reverse strand, counting down.
GTGGTCCATTACTATGATATCTGATCCTTCCATTATTGCTGGCTGATGTGGATTTTGTGGCTGCATTTTGTAATGCAACCCATAATTTGAAACCATCTACAAACTCCAGCTCATATTCAGTATATAAATTCCAGGTTAATGTTTCAGCTTATGTTTGCATTATAATTGCCATTCCCACTCTTTTTTTTTTTTAACTACACTTTCTTGCAAGGTGAATTCTTCTCCTTTCAACATTCTTCTTGGATAGGTGGATGGTTATTCACATGGAACGGTTCATGTCCTTAAACTGTCTTATTGCTTGCATGGTGGGAAGATACCACTAATGGTTAAATTATGGATACTTTGGGATTGAGGTAATTTTTAAAGTTCGACTTGGGGCTTAATTCTTGGATCCTTCCATGTCAAATGTATTAGGCTTGTGATGGATGTTAAGTTTAAGATTGGGGGCTATGTTCCATGTTTGTTCCTTCATGTTAAATTCAACAGAGGTTCTTTAAGAATCAGGCAACTATTAGTTAATGTTAGAGAAGAGATTGAGGCTAGTAATAGTGATCCTTTTTATATTGATGATTAGAGTAAAGTTGATGGTAGTAAAAATATTGAGTACACCAAATAGGGCTACCCATAATGTTCCTTGAATTAAACTTTATATGTTTTTATTTGACTAAGATTGCTTGGTCATATGAGCATTTCATTTTGATTTGGTTCTTTTCAAAAAGAAATAGTACCTTTTATACTACTTATATGAAGGAGTTGATAAATAATTGTGGTGATCAAGAAAAGTACTGGCTAAATATTGAATGCAAAACTTTTATACGTTTTGTGTGAAAAATTAACCGAGTAAGACTTGCTACTTGTGCTAACTAAGTTGAGGCCTAGCTTGATGGCACCTATTGGAGTTTTTTTGTTTTGTTTTTTCCCCATCCTTTTAAATCTACATGTTAATAATATTCTGTCAGAGGCTACTAGGTTTAAAACAACTATTATTGATGTCAATCTTGCTATACTTAATTGCATACGATGAGGATGGAAAGAAAAATTTGTCTATAGTCTCAATTCTATCATGCTTTCTCTTAGCTGGATTTGCCACATTTGCTTCTATTCATGTTTGAGAATAATAGGGAACTACATATATTATAATTGTACTGTGAGAAACATGTACGTAAGTTGGGCAAGGATAGTAATAATAACAACTCTATTGTGTCCTTCTGGATGTTTCTTTCCTTAGAAAGGTTAAGAAGATATTGGTTTTAGTTTTTCGAAGCCATGATTGAGTGAGACTTTTTGTATGATTACTGTTGTTATTTGCAATATGATCCTGAAGCTCTTTATAAGGAAAATAATACTGAAGTTTCCATTAAGTACCTTAATCTTATGCTTGGTGTTGTTCTCGAGCTCAATATATGAATATAGTAAAAATTAGCTTACTCAATTATGCTTATTGTAAGGACACCACTCAGATAGGAGTGTGATGCTTATAGATATGATTTTGCTATATTAAGATTATCTAGATTAGTCAATGAAATTTATTCCAATATTAAAGTGAACCTAGTGCTTTTAGCCGTAGGATTGACTACTCAAGTATTGACGAGTTTGTCGCGCAACCCTTAAAATAAAGCTAGGTTGGAAAATAAATAACTAGTGGTGCAACTTAGGTCATGTAACACCCCAAAATTAATTAAAGTGTTAATTATGGATTTAGAGTAATTAAGAATAATTAATAGAGGATAATTGGGCAAGTTAGTGAATAGAAGTTTTGGAGGGATAAATTATTAATATGGGTTTGAGAATTTACTTAGGATAGAAATTGCATCTAGGCCTAAATTAATGAAACATGATGAGAGGCTAATGGAGGCCCGATGAGCTAGATGCAGACCCAACCCAATTTAATGTGATGGAGGCCCAAGATCCACCTTGTATAAACCCTTATAAGTGGCCCAATCACCCTTGTGCAGACCCAAACTCTTGAGCCCTTCAAATTAGGCCCAAAACCCATTAAACTTCAGCAACCCAATGTATAAAACTAGCCCAATGAAATTCTACAGCCCAACAATTAAAAACTGGCCCAATAAGCAAAATCTGAAAACCCAATTGGGTTTGGACTTGGAGCAACCCATGACCCAGCCCCTTGACCCAACTTAAACCCACCTAAAACCCTAATGCTTCAGCCACTTTCCCCCCATTTGCTGAAGCACAAAGAAAATTCGGAGGTTGAGAAGGAGGCTAGGGTTGGGGGCAAGAATTCTGCATTTTCACACACTTAGAGCAAGATTTAGCTAAGGTAATAGTTATACAACTTAACCCCCTCATCTTTCTCTTTAATTTGGTCTGATTAGTTTTTCATTTGGAGGATTTTCACCCTACCCAAAATCTGAAATGTGGTTATTTGGGGTTTTCTTGATGAAATTCGTAGGTTGAGGCTATGGCTAACATTAGGTGAGTTTAAACCCCTCATTTTGATGCTTTCTTTGATGGTTTGAGACCCCCATAGCTTATTTATATTATGGGTATTAATTTGGTACGAATTTGCTTAGGATTTTGGGTGAAACATTGAGAATTCTGGTGGGAGATACTTGAATCTGAATTTTGGATTTGTGGTGGCTGTTGCGAATTCGTCTATAAGTGAGGTAACCAGGGTTTACATTAATTCCATGCATGTATCTAATTTAATTTCATATTTTCTATATATGAATGATTTGAAATGTTGAATGAATTGGTTGGCTATCTGTTGTATTATGATTGGACCTTGTGAGTCCATGGTGGAGCTGTGGTGCGGCTGCCACCCGTGCATGTGCCACGATCGGGCACCTGGTTATGATCAAACCCCAGATGCACTGAGCCCTAGTTGTGCTCAATGGGGGAGTAGGTGCCGTGGACGGGCCTCTCCCGGTGTTAATGGCCTTTAACATGTTAAATATATGATTGTTAGTATGGGATAGTAATCATGATAGCCTAATTGTTTCATTTGCTGAAATGACTGATATGGATTTTGATTCATGCTTATATGTTGATTAAACTGGATTATATGATGGAATTGCCTTGGTTACTGAGATGTGTACCTCACCCCGTTTTATGGGATTACAATTTCAGGTGAAGGTTTCTCGGGTAAGGATAAGGGCAAGTAAGTGGATGAACATCCATGAGCTGAGGCCTAGTGTGGGGAGGCTACCTAATTAGATGAATTATGGTTGATAATGGGTTTGCAACTAGCTTTGTATTCGTCCCTTGGTATCCACTATCCTTATCCTGATTCAATTGTGATTAATTCTTGCCTAAGAGTCCCTAATTGTGTCTATTGGAAAATGATCTTGAATTACTAAGCAAGATTCAAGAAATTAACAAGTTAATGTTAAATTGAGACCTCAATCCTACACTAAATTATTAATTCTTGCCTTTAAAATCAATGAACACTTGAATTGAATGATTAATTGATTAATTAGTCTTTAAATTAACACCCTATGATATTTAATTAACCAACCAAACACTAAGGAATCCTTAAATTAAACATTCAAGCACTCAAGCTCTCACATGCATTTCATTAGACACTTTGATGGCGTACATAGAAAATTGGAGGAAAATAAACAATTCATAACTTGATTCAATCAATTAATCAACAAAAATAATCTCCTAATTAATATTTAACTAGCCACTAATTATAAACAACACAAATCTCCAATCTAATACAATCTCAACCAAGAAAATACAAGAAAGAGAAAAGTGTAGAAAGAGATGAGAATCTTAGCCAAAAATTCCTTTCTAATTAATGGATTCAAGCTTCAACTCAAGAGCCTTCCTCCTAGCTAATCAAAAATGGAGATTAGAGCTTCATTGAAGAATGGATGGAGTTGAGAAAAATGGAGGAAATGGGGTGGAAGGGCGTGGAGTGGCTACTGGATGAAGGGGCGTGTGGTCTCTCGATGGATTCTAAAATGACGATGGATGATGATTTTTAACGTGAATCCCCCTCTGCCTCCAGCCTTTCACATGCTCATCATGTGCTTCATTTATTTTTGTCTATGGGCTTAGCCATTGCCCAGCTCATTAGCTCTTTTGTTTCATATTTATTTAGTCTGTCTTTTTTTTTCCTACGTTTTACCCTCTTCTCCATGTGCTGCCCATGTGTATTTCTTCTCCTTTATGTGTCACGTGCTTATTTAATCTTCAGTCCAGGCTTCCATGTAATTCAGCTCTCTTATCACATTATTTATCATGTTGCTGTCCAGCCTTCAGCTCACATTATTATTTTTCCCCCAGCTCTAGCCTTATTCAACTTGTGCAACCCGTGGCTTCTACATTTCTCACGTCAGCTACTATTCACGCGAGCTGCTGTTTGCATGCTTCTTCTAATCTCAACACGTAAGCTGCCTCAACTGAGAGCTCCTTCATCATGTGCTATAGCTGGGCTTCCTCTCGAATCCACGTATGAGTGGACTCTATTTTAAGGTTTCTTCTTTTCTACGTTCTTCATGCTGCATCCAGCTCATACATCTAAAAAAAAATGTGCTCCTTTCAACTCCAAAAGCCCTTAGCTTCCCATGTTAACTTCTTTATGGATATTCTTCACGTCATTTTTTACTCGTCTCGTAGCTTCTTTTCCATTTTGCTCATATGCATGTGGCTGTCTCATGCTTCTTTCATGCGTTATTCTCTAACTCCAGCTCGTACATGTAGTTCTTCCACATATTTTCCACGTGGCTGCTGCATTTTTTTCATTTGCTTTATTTTACACCTCTGTTGCCCAGCCTGTTGCTTTCTTCACTCAATGCTTTTTCATTTAACACAGATCCCCTCTCTTCTTTTTCCACATTTTTATTCCACAAGCTCCTAGCTTTAGCCCCCTAACCATGTTCTTTTCTTCTTTGCATTTTTCTCATAATGTGTTCGCCAACTCGTAGCATCTCTTTCGTTCTGCTCGTGTTGCTTCATTCCTTTTGCATCATGCAAGCTTAGCTTCTTCCTCACTCGTTTTACTCCTCCATGCTTCTTATTCCAGTTGCTGCCCGTGGTTTTGTGCCTTCTTCTCCTTTGTTTTACTCACATTCCACGTCTCTTCCTCACTTTTGTTTACAACTAAGCTTCTTTTTTGTTCTTGTGTGTGGGTGGCTGCTCACATGCCTTCTTCCATGAAATCCATTCTCTCCTTCTATAACCAATAGCTTAAGTGAGTGCTTCCTCAATCATGTGTGTATGTTCAACTTGAATCTTAACCCATGCTAGCTGCTTGAGTGTTTATGGAAGTGTGTTCTTCTTAAAACCCATTGCTCCTATTCAAATGCTATTTTATTCTTCCATTCCAATTCTATTGCCCATAAAAAATCTACAAAGATAATAGGAAGAATATTCACAAAATTATTTGAGATAAAATTGAGCATTAAAAACCAATAATTTGTAAATTAATTCATAAAATGTAAAAATAGCCAATTAAAATCAAATTCCACTTAATTAAATTCCTAAAGCCATATTTGGACACTAAAATGGCTAAGTTAGGAGGATTAAAATATATAAAATATCATGCTTATCAAGTATGTTACAACAAGGCCTAAGAAATTGTTTGGCCTAGACCTTTTTGAGGATGTCTAACGAAAAGAAAAGGGGGACTGCATAGGAGTCACTGTGATTATAAACTAGTCAAAATAACTTTCTTGTAGAATAAACAGAAACTGCATAGTTATACCTTTTTTATAAAGACATCTAGTGGGCAAGTTTACCATTTGTTGAATTGAGTATGAAAAGTCTTTCTTAATAATTTCCCACTCTGTATAGTTAAGCAAACTTTTCCCAAGGATATGTACAAGAAGTTAAGAATATATTTTATTCCAAAATTTTTAATATGTACAAACTTTTTGAGTAAATTATTAGCCTGATTCTTATAGAAATAAGGTAAAATTTTTCACATGACAAGTAATTACCAAGGTTATAATTTTTTTTTTAAAACGACTTTGCCCTTTATAGATTATGAATTTTTGTGCGTGTGTGTGTGTGTTTTTTTTCCTTTTTAATTTACTTTTTTGTCATTGGAAGAGAAACTCCTAAATTTGTAGCTTTAAAGTTATTGGTGATAGGTCAAGGTTAGATTTGGATAAGAGGAAGCGTGAATACTTGAATTAGATCCTTGATAATTTCACAACCCTATTCTTGTTATGTGTTACTTAAGCCAACCTTTTAAAAAAAGAAAGGGCATGGATAAGTGTGTTATGACATAATATTAGTGAGGGCTAGCTTGGCTTGTTTATGGTGAATGACAAGATTCTTATCATCATGATACATGTTAATGGGAATAACAAGTTGTTACACTCAAAAGTAATTTATATTGATCGAAATCTAAATGAGTTGGCTAATGACTAGTATATTGTTAGGCTGCTTTGAATTATCTTTGAGCTAGATAAGGAAATTACATAATTAAAATGCTTATGCAGGAAGGAATCATTGTTTGATATGTTTGGTAGACCTAGGGTCTTAGGTAAATGTATACCAAGTTAGAGTTGAGTAGACCAAGCATTTCCCATTGGCATTGTAACGCCCGATATGTTGGAAAAACACAGAAATGAGCCGGTTTGAAAAGCAAGCCCCCTGAGATGAGTGATTCAAGGTCAAATAAAATTTGGATAAAATGTTAAATAATAGAAAATGAGGATTTGAGCCTTGAGTTGCCCAGAAATTGGGCCCGGAGTAATTCAAAAAATTTGCCGAAAGGCCAGTGGCATTTTCGTAAATAAGTGTAATTTTGGAAAACCACCTAGGAGGGCTTTTTAAATGGAAATTTTGAGTTGCCTAGGGTTTTCAGAGGTCCCAAAAACCATGGGAAGCCCCGGGATCGGTAAAACCCCTCCGATGTACTCTTTCCGATGTCGGTTGACCTAAACTTTGACCGGTTCGTTCGAAAAGGTTTTAGCTCCAATTTGAGTAATTCCAAAGGTATTTTATTAAATTGGAAATCTAAATGTTATGATGGAAAAGACGGTTCTAAAAAAGGAGCTAAAATGAAGCCAAACCAAAAATGCCATTATGGAAGGGCAAAAATGGAAATAAATTGCACAAAGCTTCTAAATGCCCCTTTTAACTCCACGTTCTGCCTCCCACTCTCTAAACTAACTTTCTTCTACCCAAATCTCAGAGAAGTAGCTACTGTCTTAGGTGCACAAGAGGAGGAAGATTTTGGAGGAAGAAATTCAAGAAAAAGGTAAGAAACTTTAAGAAATTCCATATCCTTCCTTCTTGAAACTTACTCCTCTCCTTTCAAGCTTTCTTTCTATGGTTTTAATGGAGAGTTTGGTGCTGTTTTGGGGGCAAAACAGAGAGGGGAATTTCGAAACTTGAGGGAGTAAGCCAACCAAGTGGAAGAACAAGCCAGAGGAAGCAAGAAAACAAGGTAAAACTTCCATTCTTTGGTAGTTTCTCCCTCCCCCTTCCTCTTGCATGAATTTGGCCACCATGAGCCCAATTCTTAGGGGCTATTTTCTGCCCAATTCATGGAGGGATTAGAGGTTTTGGAGTGCAAGGATTAAGAATCTATCATTAGAAGCAAGTAAAAGCCATTGAATTTCAAGTTGAAAAAGTGTAGGGTGCTTGAACATAGTTTAAAATCTGGGTTGATTCAAGACTTCCCCATCATATGTAAGTGTTTGTTTGAGTTTCTAAGACTCTTAGGGAGCCTCCCAAGTGCCCCATCCATTAAGAAAAAATCCCAAACTCCATAGGTCTTTAATGGAGGCATAAATCGGTCAAGACCTTTAGAGATAGCCTAGGGGATGTTTTAAATAGTTCCAAGCTTGATTTGGGACTTTATATGATAAAAGAAGATAGGAGAAACCCTTGGAAAAAAATTTAGAAGCCTTAGGTTGGGAGATGAGGCAATGGCTTCCATAATGTAACCTTATGAAGCAACATGGATCTAGGTTTGTGAAAGTGAGTGTGTGATGGCTTCAAGAACCTTAAATGAGGTCAAGAGGTCTAAATATGGCAAGAGAATGGAACCAAGAATTTTATTTGTAATAGTTGCTTCATTAGGTCATTAATGGAACCATATTGTGACAAATAGAATAAAGTGTAGTCTTAAGAGTGAATTGGATATTATAACTTATTCCAAGAGTATAATTAAGTGTTGTTTATTGTGAATAGGGCAAAGAAATCCAACCCCACCTCCTTGTGTTTGTGGAACCGAAAAGGGGAAGGAACAAGCAAAGTAAGACTTGAATTTGCACCAAGGTAGCTCTCCACCTTTTCTTGTTTCATTTTCATGTTGCATATATGTCATTGTGTGCTTATGTGTATATTTGTATGTTTGGGACATGCCACTTGATACTATGTTGCTATTTTGGTACCAACATATTTTCTTGAATGTCTTTGAATTGTGGAAATGGCTCACAAGGGTGAGGTAGTGCTAAAAGTCCCTTAATATGGGTGAGGAGATGCCAAAAGTCTCATGGCATGGGTGAGACAAGGCCAAAAGTCCCTTGGATGGGTGAGGCTAAGTCAAAAGTCCCAAGAACCAAGAGTGAGGCAATCCAAAATTCCTAGAAATGGGGTGAGACCAAACCAAAAGTCCCTAGAGTTCATTCTTATGCTTAACATGAGTTTGTGACACAAAAATGTGAAAGTGGAATGCTTCATGAATTGATTGATTGCATACTTGTGCCTTTGACATGTTGTATGCCTTGAGAATGTGCTTAGATAGGTGTATGAGCTATTGAGATTCAATGAATCTCACTCCTTCCTTTCTCTCATCTCATATGATCTAGGTGGAGTCCAAGATCCAAAGGATGGAGGACAAGGAGCTTAAATCTCCATCTCTTGGCACATTTTGCTAGTTTTGCTATACTAGAGTGTCAAAGAATATATGTATATGTTATTTTTGAGCCATGACATTTTGAACAAGTGTAAAACTATGTAAAGTTAGTGTATGTACCAAGAATAGAGTTTAATGAATAGAATTATGTATTTTGACCACTTGAGAGCCCACTTATGCATGTATGTATATGGAAGTGGCATGGTGAATTTGAGTTGTATGAGGATTCAAACCTTATGAGGGACTTATTTATGCTATATTTATACTTTCTAAGTTGCTCAAATATGTGTGAAACAATGGATGACTCATTTGAACCAAATTTGCTCCTTTATTGGAACCAAATTGCCATAATCTTGAGCTATAGCAAAATCTGACCAAATGACCTCTTCTTGACTTGAAATTTTGCATGCACATAAATCTTGCCTAGAAATTTTTGGAAAGCCAAAGATCAGGTCATTTGGAGGTCTGTGGAATTTTCTATGATGTTTCAAAGTTGGCATCAGAATTTCGGATCTGCACCAGTACTGTTCATTTGGTCAGTTGTGAAATTGTGTCATCCGAGGGGCAAACGTGGTCCAATGGCTACGAATATTTATAGGTAGAAACTAGGCATTCACAGTGACTTGTAACAACTAGAAGCACCTTATTTTAAGGTCTGAGCTAAGAGATATGAATTTTTGAATTTTTGGAACAGCAATAGTAGTGCAGCACGACTTGAGTCACTGTTCCATTGAGGTTCAGTGGCTAAACGTACTTTATCTAGTCTGAGCCTCTTTTTACCCTAAATTTAACATTCATGGCTTTCCAAATTGGTATCATTTGCATGGATTGGAGTTTTTTTGGAATTAATTGCATATTTTCGAATTTTATAGCAGATACTTGCATCAGTACCTGTAGCTGTCCAAACCTTTGCCCTTTTTCATGTATCAAACGCTTTCTGTGTTATGTTTCATAGCCTAGACATATTTTTTTCATAAAGTAGACATGTGTAGCTTTCCAGAATGGCTAAGAATTTATGATTTTAAGTTTTTTGGATTTAGTTATGAATTTCCGAAATTGTGACAGAAAAAACAAAAATTCTGGCCGAAAATAATAGAGTGAAGTTGATGCTCCCTTTTGAATTCCACGAGTTGTGGGCCAACTTTGGTGATGCAAATGAGTTGTATGTATGTAATTAAATATGATAATATGATGTATGTATGAGCTCATATGATTCTCGTGACATCGAATGGAATTTTCATACGCAACACAACGCAAAATAAGGCATGATTTTAATGCCATTTTTCCATTCCCTTTTGTGCAATTTATCATGTGAGACTTAGAAATGATAAAAAGCAAGCTAGAAATATATGGTGTTACAGGCATAACTTTGAACATATGTGTGAATGAATCAAGTGGTTCGCTCCTATGTATAACCTTCTAGCTTTAATACAGGGATTAACTAGGAATTTTAATTCTCTAAGTGTGCCTAGCATAGTAACTGGATAGTATAGTACTAACAATTGGGGGTAGGTTGCATTTCTCTCTAAAAGAACCTTTATCTCCTTTAAGTGAGAGGCCTGGTAAAACTTTAAATAAATATGTATTCTTGTTATGGCACTTGAGGCTCAACCAATCTACTTATCAGAGGTAAATAATTTGAAAGGGTTGTTGAGTTAGACATTATTTAAATTATAAGAAGAGATCTTGAGGAAAGTAGTACCGCCTACTAAAACTTAAATAAATAGTAAAATGAATATAGTTGTTAATTGGAGTATAGAGTTTTTCTTAGACCATTAAATTTAGAGCAGTTTCTTAACAAGGTGAGAATAGCTAGAGATTCAAACCATGTCGAAGTAACTGCATATATGTCTAGCTAGAAGGAGCTAAACATTCACCCCTTTTTGATACTGTTAAGTAACTTTATAAGAATATCTTAAACTCAGGCCACTTTCTTTTCTAGGTAAAATGTGTTTGGGGACCCATAAGACCTTATTGATGCGATTAAGGAAATATATAAGACCCTTATAAGCTCTAGTCAATTATTAGGGAGGTTAATTATAATATGAATAAAAGATGAAGTATGAGAGCAGTATGCGTCTTGAATGAGATGTAAGACTTAATGATAAAACCTATTAAAGGAATGGAAGTGCTCTATATTTGAATTATGATGAACCTTAAGGATTGTAGAGTGAAATAGGTGTAGTGATGCTAAATAGTAATATATATATATATATGTATGTATGTATGTATATGGATTAGCTAGACATTGATGGAAGCTTTGTGGACTTGGTTGACGCTTTGGTAATGGAAATGTAGTTGTACGAATTGCATGGAAGTTTATAAGTTGTTAACGATAGTGTAAATAGATGCTAAAGGTGATCAATGGAGGGATTCATGTAGACCTTTTTTGCTTAATAAATTAATACTCCTAGTACTCACTTGTAGTAATTTGAATAATGAACTCTTGTAACTACCTTTTTGACTATTTAATTTTCTTATTTGTATGGCTAAGTAGAAAAACCTAAGTTTAAATTGACTCTTGGAAACTTGTGACATAAGCTGGATTGTTACCAGCAAGTTAATACTATTTAGGAGACATGTAATTTTGCTTAAGTTGGTTAACATTTCGTTTTGCTATCAAGTTATAGCCCTATATAAATCCATTGCAACCCTTGCATTTCCTACGAATAAAATGACCCTCTGGTGAATGTGATAGGTTGAGTAAAAGAAATGAAGCCAATTTTCTACCCTTATAGTATTTCATATTGCTTTGACTATAAGTTAGGGAATTGTGTGGTTGTTGTTACTGTTTCCAGTTGTTACTAGTTACGACCATTGTTGTCACCCTTATTATTATTATATGGTAATATGTGAGTGTTTGTTTGGTGAGAAAGCAACAACTAATATTTATATATTAGGATAGAGATCATAAGGTGCAGCAACGAGGTAGGTATGTTATAACATTTACAAGTTGGTTCCCATCTGATGGCCTTTGCTGCTAGGGAAAATTATGTCCTTCGATTCGAGAGGCCTTATTTACTCTCTCGTTTCGAACTAGGTGTTTTGTTGAACTGATTAAAGGCCTCATGCATACTTAGGGCTATGTAATACTAGATGAAGTGTGACCATAGAAACCATGCTGTTAGACTTCAATCCTTTTCATACACAAAGAAGAACTACAGTATTATGGTTAAACTTACCGTAAGAGTTAGTATGCAAACTTAAATTTGGAAATTAATTTTTTCTAAGGGGTAGAATGTAACAACCTAATAAATTAGGAATTTGGAATAGTAAGATAATTTATTGAAACAAATAATTTGATTGTAATGTCAACAAAAAAGGTATTTAATAAAAATCAATTATATTAATGGTAATAATAAGTTAATTAAAATAAACTAAAGTAAGTTTAGGATATAAGTAAATGAAGTAAGCATTAAAGACTTAGGGAGATCACTTTGCCATTTTTCTTCTTTGTTTTTTCACTTTTCCCTTCTTCTTCATTAGTTTTACGGTGGGCCATAGACCAAACCGTAGATTTCAAAGTCTTTTTCTTTTTTTAAATAGCCCTTTATCTTTTTAAATTTTGCTAACAATTCCCCTCAAGATTTTTTCTTCAACTTGAACACATGCTTCCTCAGCTTCTTTCATATGCTTCTCGTAGTTCTTTTTGCTACATTTTTTGTGTGTCCTGAAGCTTCATCCCACGTTCACAACTTCGCCGTGTTGTCCCTTCTAGTCGATGAGTTCTTTCATGCGTTTAGCTCCTTTGTTTGGCCCAGAGAGTAAGTTTAACATCATAATTATATAGCTCATCTCATTCCTTATCTAAGCGCATTTCTAAGAATTTCACAAGTTTCCAAAAAAAGAGCAACAAAAATAATGAATAAATTTGTACCACATAGGGGATGAATTTTTTATTCGGTGTCTCGTAAACCATATAAGCTCATGTATCACATTCTCATATTTAATTACATAGATACAATTCAAATCTATCACCAAAAGTGGCCTAGGACTCATGTAAGTGCAAGAAATATATAAAATTCCGTAGTGTAGCCTTGGGTAGAATTGCATGCTTTCTATCACAGACTATAAAAAATCATAATTAATTCTAGAAAAATCCAAATCATTCAAATTTAGTCAATCTAAGAATCTACTGATGTTAAATTTAATGGAAAAATATCTGTAGACCATGCCAAGACTATCTGGGAACTAAATTATGATGGAACAGTACTAGAGGTCCAGTGGCACTATTGGTACTGATAGTAAACTTCAAAAATTCATAACTCTCTGCTCAGATCTCCAAATGAGGTGATTTTGGTAGCCATAGAAAGATTATAACCTTTTTGCTTATGCCTGTTAAAGTTCACAAGAATTGGACACCGTTTGACTATCAAATGACGTAGAACACAAAAATGACCATATGAACACCACATGAACCAGAATAGCAGAAAAATCCCAACTTTGAAAATTTATAATTAATTCTGTAAAGCTCTAATTTTTCTGCACTTTAGCTTCCCAAAAAGCTATTAATGAGCTCTACATGTCTGCCAATTTCATGGGAAGATTTATCCATTTGGTCAGTTTGTGCCATAGGTTTGGGTTTGGTCATTTTTATGGTCTCAACTACCATCAAAGTGTCCAATTTTGCTTCCCAAGCTTGTGTGCCCACTTGAGCACATGGAAATGCACCAAAATGACTCTCTAAACCTATTTCAAAAGTACATAAATCCAGATTTCTCAAACTCACTCATCCACCTCATGATATACACAAGATTACACATACTAGCTTTGGCCATCTAATACCCAAATCATGTTATCTCATACATTTGACATCAAATTTCATTCATATATCATACATTTGGGTATTTACACATGTTCATATACTTACATAACAATTTGATCATGGGATTACATCATATGCCATGGATATGGCTACAACAGAGGTAAAACTAGGCAATTTCATGCATTTTGATGTCAATCTCCTTCTTCTAGACTTGGTGGCCTCCATTACCTTACTCAATTGCTCCATCTAGAATTTTCAGACATTGGAGAGGAGGGGATGAGATTCAAAGAATCCCAATAGCTCATCTCCATTTAAATCACATATAAAAGATGCAAAACAAGTTTTAAAAATGCATGCATGAGTATCATGGAGTATGCAATCATTCAAGAAGCATTCTGGGTATTTGAATAAGTCATACATAGCATACATAGACTTGCCAAGTGAGTGGATTAGCTTCATCCATTCACTTATAGATTTTGGATTTGCCTCACCCATTTTTTTTAAGAGGTTTTTAACTTAACCTTACTCTTAGAAGTCAACCTCACTCTCGGAAGACTCTTTACTTTGTCTCAACTAACTTTAAGGGTTTTTGGCTCATCCTCACCATGGCTAAGGGTTTTTGGCTTTTCCACACTCAAGCAGACCCAAGCAAACATTATAAACATTATTTGAAAACATAATGCATCATCATAGTACCATGGAGTAAGAGCTCATGTTAAAACACTTTTCATAACTTAAAACACACATACACACATTCAAAGACAAGTCAAGCATACATTCATGCATGAAAGAAGGAGGAGTGAGCTACCTTAGTTGCAATCACACACTTTTCTTCTTGAATTTACTCTCCCTTCCTTGGCCTTACACACACAAAGGTCTGGGATTGATTTCTCTTGGCCTAAACACAATTTATGGAAGCTAATTAGGTTCATGGAATTAATTCTAAGGCCACACATCTTCCTTAAATACTAACTTGGTCTATTAACCCCTTTATGGTTCCAAGAATGCACCTAATGAAGCAACACCCATCAAATGAGCTCTAGGCTCCGTTCTTTCCTTTCACATATGATTCTTGACTCTTTTTAAGCCTCTTAGAGTCATCATACAATTAAAACAAAGAGCCTAACTACATGTTAATTCTTTAGGTTATATTATGGAACCTAAGACACCAATTCATTTTCTAGGTCTCCTAAATTTTTCCTAAGGTTTCCCTTCATTTTCATTTATCATATATGACTCAAAAATGGGCTTAGAAAAATTTAAAACTCTCCCCAAGTGTCCCAACCATGTTAGGCCGAGCCTATGTCTTCTTTTGGCCTCCATGGAGTTTGCTTTGTTTTTTAAGTGGAAGATGCATATGGGGAGCCTCTTAGAGATCTTAGGAGCTCATTTAAACATTCATCTAGGCTTAGGAATCATTGTATAAAATCAAATTTTGCATAGAACACTTAAAACCCTAGATTTGCTATCTTACATTTCCATGGTTATTCCTAAGATTCACCCTTGGTTCTACCCAAAATCCAAGCCCTCTTGTAGCTTCTCATGTTGGACGAGCCAAGAAAGAAGAGGGAGGAGGAGTAGCTACCATGGGATGGAAGATTTACCTTGTTTTTCCTTGTTTTCTTGCTTGAATCTTCCTTTCTTTGTCTTCTCTCTTCAAATCCGAAATTTTTCCTCTGTTCTTCCCTAAAAAAAGATCCATATACTTCGATAAAACCATAGGAAAGAAAGGGAAATAGAGGAGAAGAGATTTGCTAAAGAGAAAGCATGAAAAAAAATAAGAAATTCCATATCTTTCATGCCGTTTTCTTCCTCTCTTGGTGAGCCTTAAGGAGCTATTATTTTTCTATAATTTGGGTAGAGGAAGTCATGCTTAAGAAGGTAGAAGAAAAATGAAGAAGTGTGTGGGAGGTTCTAGAAATAGACTTTTTCAAAAATTTCAATTTCGTCCTTCTATAATGGCAATTTCTTTTTGGCTTTGTTTTAACTCCTTTTTTAGAACTGTCTTTTCTATTATAAGATTTAGGTTCCCAATTTAATAAAATATCTTTGGAATTACTCAATTTAGAGTTAAAACTTTACCGAATGAGTCAGTCAAAGTTTGGGTTCACTGACGTTGGAAAACGTACACTAGAAGGGTTTTACTAGTCTCGGGGCTTCCCATGATTTTTGGGGCCTTTGAGAACCTTAGGCAACTTAAATTTCCCATTTAAAAAACCCTCCTATGTGTTTTTCCAAAAGTTTCACTTATTTACAGAAATGCCATTATGTTTCGTCAGTTTTCGTCACAAATTGTTTCACCATCCTAGCTCCATTTTTCTTTCCGTCTGAGCCCAGGATTCTCATTTTTAGTAGTCTAGAATGTTTTCCAAATTTTTTAGGACCTTAAATAAGTCATTTTGGGGGACTTGCTTTTGTATCTAGTAAATTTTGTTCGTTTACAGAGAAACTGTACGTTACGTTGCATTTCTCGTATTTTCTATCATTTTCAAAGAACGAAATATTACAATAAGATGAGAGCGCCATTCTTCCGCCTCCTATGTCTCTTTTGTTCTACATTTCTTATCTTTTTCTTGTGTGATTTATAGCTCTTAGGTTCAAATCAAAATAGATTTAGGTGTGAATCCAACTTCTCCATTTGGTGTAGTAGCATCTTTCTAGCAAGCAATTAATGTTCAGAAGCTCCATTGTGTGGTCGTTGTGTTTGATCTTCCCTCTGTTCTGACTAAAACTCCTATCCTCCCTCCATTTTGCTGAAGTTCCTTGTTTCTTCTTCAAGAGTTGCACAAACTCTAGCTCATATTCAGTATATAAATTCTAGGTTAATGTTTCAACTGCTGTCTACGTTATAGTTGCCATTGCCACCCTTTTTTTCCCCCTTCACTTTCTTGCAAGGTGAATTCCTTATTTTGGCTACTATGCTACACGTTGTCTCTTGTTGCTAGGTAGATCCTCCCATGATTGCACGGCTAGCTTGGGCTTCATTATTCTGATAAGTTTCGATTGAGGTTCAGTTATTTTGGTTCCATAATATATGTGCACTCTAGCATCCTTCCTCTTCATTTTTGGCATTTCTTATGCCTCAAGCCTGTTTGTTAATTGTAGCAACCTCTTTCTTTTTTTTTTGGCAACTACTTTTTTTTTTAATTATACAGTCTAGTAAATCGGGCTAGCCATGTATCAATTCTTAGCTTGTTAATTGCAAATCTCTATATCTCCTTATTCTAAAGTTTTAACAACTCAATAATTTGTTTTTCCCACTCGTGTAATTTCTCTTTTCATCTCCTTCTTGCTCCTGCCTGTGAGTGAGGTTGGGATTCCTTGGTAGGTTGCAATTAACTGATTGAATTGTTGTAACATCAATTTTAGGGGTAAAATTGCCTCCTTTCTTGTTTAATTTTGTCCTTACTTGACATCAACGAAGTTTATCTTGTTGCAAATCAACAAGGAGCATAAATTGAAATAGGTAAGTCATTGACTTGGCATGATGAACTTGTTGAGAAAATTTTGATTGTGTAGAAGATTGATTAGATTGATCCCTAAGGGATACATAGTTAAGTTCATCCCTAAATGGTGCAAGAAATGAAATAATCTCAAATAAATGATTTCAGAAAATGGCAAACAAGTCAAGATAGAGTTGGGATAGGATTAAGGATCCATATCTAGGAGATCTCTAATCCTTGAAATTGTAAACTATCTAAAATTGTATTAATTTTTGAAACTGAAATGATTTGTAAAAATTGTTTTATGTTATCATCTCTTAAGAATACTATTATAACTATAACTTTGGGCTTTCTATAGTTTTGTGGGATCTATTGTGATCCTTAAGTCTATTGCGATCACTTTTAAGCCACAGTAGGGTCTATTGTGATATGTTGTACTGTGTTATGATCTATTATGATTCATCTCTTGGAGATTTCAAGGCCTAAAAATATTGTCTTTGTAAATAAAATATTGTCTTTATAAATAAAATTTATATTCATTAAGTGTAGTAACTATCACTTAAAGTCTCTAAGGCTAAATTTAGGTGCTTGCTATGTTCTTTTGGAATTTGTTTAGGTGATCTGGGGCTTTTAGGATTCACTATAATTCCTTTATGCTATGTCAAAATCTACAACCCTACTATACTTTGATAGGATTTATTATGATCCTTTGTTAGGAGAAATCAAAGCCTAAGGAACTTCATACTCATTGTACCTGGCAAACCATATCATGGAATCTCTATGACAACCCTCAGATACTTTTAATGCTCTTTTATAACTTTTCTGAAGCTATCTATGTTTAATGGGGCTTATAAGGCATTCTTTTTCTCTTATCTCCCATAACTGTAGTGCTTTTAAAGCACTTGCCCATAGCTTAATTACGGTATTATCAGATGCCAGCTTCTAACCTTGTCTTATCTTTCCTTATCTTTACTCTTATTGACTTGATTCACTTACTTTGCTTTGGTAATGTACAACTTGGCTCACACTTAGTATGTTTTTGAGTGTACATAACTCTTATCCTACAAGAGATGCATTTTGGTGCGAGAAAGACCTTTTGGTATAAGAGGCACTTTGGTGCAGAGATTTGGAATAGGTAGTGGAAGACTTAAGCTAATTATTAAGGTAATTCTAAAGCTTTTGCTTACTAATGTAATTCGAAAGCTTTTGTAAAATTGTATGCTAGATTTACTAAAAAAATTAGGTTGGTGATAATGTTAAGAATAAAGATTAAAGTAGATAATGAATTTATAAGGAAAATGAACATTAAACTAGAATAGTCATTAAATTAGAAGTAATTCAATGGAATTTAATTGAAATATGAACATGTTAAACTAGGATTACTTAACTATGTGAGACCATAAATTAAGTTATAATTTATATAGGAAAAGAACTTAAAATATGCCAGGTTTAATTAAGAAAAATGGAGGGACAAAATTTAAATATAGTACTTGTTAGTTTCACGGTTAAGCGCAATGAAAGATTTAAAATTTTTTGAAACTCACTAGCAATCCATGCAAAAAGATCATAAATTACTTGATAGAATTTTACCTTTTATGTAAAGAGCATTTGTTGCTAATGGATTAGAATGAATTCGATCCCTGAATGCTTGACCTCATGAACATCTATTCTCTAATTGAATCTAGGTAATCTGCAATCAATCTTCCTTC
This sequence comes from Erythrophleum fordii, assembly GCA_032878935.1. Taxonomy (NCBI): domain Eukaryota; kingdom Viridiplantae; phylum Streptophyta; class Magnoliopsida; order Fabales; family Fabaceae; genus Erythrophleum; species Erythrophleum fordii. The sequence continues at coordinate 18,739,401 of JAVQMF010000054.1, read as the reverse complement.
CACTTGTAATTTGAAGAGTAAGTACATAGGAGTCACCAATGCAAATTGTTAGACTTGCGTCTCTACAATATCCATATGAGTAAGATCAAAACTCCAATTCCTTCCAAAAGGAATTGAATAGAGCATGCACTCTCCTCTTTGTCTCTGTTAGGAGGCTCTTTTTATATGTCTAGTGGTTTTTTTTTTTAGATGACCTGATACATAACCCTAGATGTCATTTTATAAAGTCATCTAGGATTTAGTAACGTTCATCTAATAGGCTTTAGTCAAATAGACAATTAGCGAAGAGGCTATTGGCTTTAAGTTATTGACTTAGTTCATTAGTGACTTGGATTAATAATCAGTTCAAAAAAGAATGTAACATTATGTTAATATTACTATAATATTATATTATATAAATATAATATTATATTAATTTGAATATCAATTATGCAAGAATCACCAATGCAGATTATCAGACCTATATATCTACGATATTCACATAAGTAAGATTAAAACTAGATTCCTTCCAAAAAGAATTGGATGGAGCATGCACTTTCTTGTTTGTCTTGGGTAGGAGACTCTCCCTATATATCAAGTGTTTTTTTAGATAATATAATACATAATCCTAGATGTCATTTTATAAAATGATCTAGGGTTTAGTAACGTCCCTCTAATGGACTATAGCCAAATAAACGGATAGTGAAAAGCTTATTAGACTTAAGTTATTGACCTAGTTGCATGAGCAACTTGGATTAATGATCAATAAAAAAAATGTAATATTATTTTAATATTAAATAATATTATATTGTAATATTATATTACAATATAATTTTATATTATATTATATTATATTATATTATATTAATTGGGTTATATCATTAGAACTTTTAGTCTTACTAAGAATCCTAATTATATTATATTTACTCTATTTTGACTTGCTCTTTATGTGTGACTATATATGTTTTTATTATGTTGGTAATAATACAAAAAAGAATTTTATTTTAAAATCACAAACATTGAGCAATATCCAACAATATATCACTATCGCTTAAGTAATAAGAATGTTTGTGATTCCACATGTCTAATTTGTGACCAATGTTTCATGTAGTATAGTCCTTTTTGTTTGGATATCTATATTAAATTCAAGGCATGAAATGTGTCATCTTTTTTATAATTCAATTTATTTGTTTTTTGATTTTTGAGTAGACTAATTCAAAATAAATGAATCAATATCACATGTTGATTCATATGAGTATGGTTTTCATATGAGTACAACCGTGTATTTTTTGGTCTTATTCAATTAAGGGGTCCAGACATATCACTTCCTTCAAGTAGGAGGGACAAAATCCTATTTAGATCACTTATATCTCTTTGTAGACTAATGACAAACCCAATAACTGCCTTTTAGGCCATCTCTATTAAAGGTGACATTACATGGTATTAAAATAATATGACTTTTCATGTAGGGAATGATAGTGATTTTAGGTTAGAGAACTATGTTTATCATGGTCACTATGGGAATTACTTATAACACTTATTAAGCAATCCATGTAACATTCTCACAGTGGGTCTGCCCAGTATATTTGTTCTCTAAAAAGTACCGATATAATGATTTGATATCTCAGACCTATGATTGTAGTCATCAATCAACATTCACACTAGTTTTACTGTATTATTACTATCTCATTTCCAAATAATACTCAACTAAGGACATTTTAAGAATAATAGATTATTTTAAGGATAATTAATATATTTATTTATATTAGTTTATCATGTTAAATATAATAACTAAAATGTTTTTATGAACAAAATGTAATAAAATGTATGTAAAAACAATTATCCTGTGATTGACTTTTAGAGCATATACCAATAGCACTTAAGGAGTAAATTGGTTGTTATGATTATGTTTTAGGGAACATTTGGATACATCTCCCATACATATAGCAAAATAACAATTGAATTACTTATATATATTGAGATAATTGTTGTATATATTTGAAATATTCATGGTCATATATACATTTAAATTGAGAATTACTAAAGTACTTTTGCTCATATTAAATCATATTTTATTCAATTACAAAATATACATCAAAATGAATATATAAGGATGTAAATTTATCTATTTTTTAACTTAAGGAAATTATCCTTTTTTTCTTTTTTCTTTGCTAGTTTCACTTGACATAGTTAGTAGGAGATAGGGGTGACATTTTCAGGAGAATCTTAATAGCAATATTCTACCATTCTAATACATACAATAGGTATATAAGAATGAAATGCAAGTATGCTTGATATTCTTAATATAAAATATCATAAAAACATAGAATTAACATAAAATATTTGAACATGTATAGTTAAGACATAAAACATATTAGCTAGACTCATCTTTGAGCTAGGGAAAGGGCTACTGTACTCAGTTATCTATGATTTTTACTAAAAGTCAAAAGCATATCTTATACATGTATAAAAACCTATACTAGTATAGCCAACTTAAGCAATTATAAAACAACTAATACATACAATGCATTCCAAATTAAATATATCTAAATGCATGTAAGGAAATAAGAGTAAGGCACCTAATATAAGCTAAGAATCCTCTGGCCAAGAATTATTTCACTCATTCTTTCTTATTCTTCTCAGTTATACATATACAAGAGTGTGGTTGTACTAACTTTCCTAAACATGATAAATTAGACATAAAATGGTCAACTACTATTTAATAGCTCCTTTCACTATAAAACTTAGCTTAACATAGGTTAGACATAATTTCTAGGTATATTTTAAGTTTCCACATCTTATAATTCTATTTACCTTTTATATAGGCATCATACTATAGAAAATCATAACTTGATTTAAGGATCTTTAAATTTAGCAAATTTTATCTTATTTTAAAGCTTTGAATATGTGCCTTCTACTCTAAAAATTTTAAGGTAAAAGGATTTCACTTGATCACTAAAAACGGCCTAAAATAGAACTAAAATTATTCAGAAAAAACTATCATCAATAATTTTTTTAAGCCAAATTTGAAAATCCATAAAATATTCCATAGGGTTCTAAAAATTACTATCTTGGTCTCAAATCAAACCTCTATATGTTCTTTAAGTGCATGTCAAATTTTAGCTCTAAACTTAACCTTTAAAGGGCTACTTACATTTCATTGCTCATTATGATTTTGTTTTGCGATCCCAAAATGTCATTCTCATTCCTTCTAAGAGTTTCTTATCATGAGCAAATTTTTTAACAAGCAACCAACTTGACTACCTAGTTCACTACTTGAAATTGGCCATATTTCTCAAAATGATCATTCCACTTGCATAACTAAGACATATGCCATATGTATATCTAAGTCTCTTTATGTCAATTTATGCCATAATAAGAATTATGACTTGCTTATTATTTTAACTTCATTCTTAGTATTTGACTAACTCATTTAGGCTTATTTAGTTAAGGCTAAAACTATGCACTTATGAATTTCTGTCATGACTTGAATTTACTAAAATTGAACCAAAATCAATCAAATTATACAAGGAGACCCATATAATGAAATGAAATAAGGTATGATAGAGCTAGATTAATAAACAGAGTATCTAATAGTAAGGGTAAAGATCTAGAGGTGGCTTAAAATCGAAGTTGGAATAGTTAAATGACTTAATACGGAATGCAATGGCAAAAGTTATAATTTTGGGTAACTTTTTAAAAATTAAATTTTTTTAAATAATAAAATTAAGCCCACTAGGGTGCTCAGAGGCCCTACAAATCATGAGAACTATCAGAATGGTTAAAACCCTTTCAGTGTACGATTTTGGCAAAGGGTTGATTGAAACTTTGATTGGATGATTTGAGATGGTTTTGAATCGTATAAAATTAAAGGAAAATGTCTTTAATAAATTAGAGGATCTAAATTTTCATATGGAAATGACGGTTCTAAAAAGGAGCTAAAATAAGCATAAATGGAAGAATTGAAGCACATGGGCAAAATGAGAATTTTGGAAAAAGTTAAATCATCACCCTTTTTCATATAACAACCACGTCACCTTCTTTTTCATTTAGAACAAATATTTCCATCCTTGAACTAAAACCTCCATGGCATGAAGAGAGAGGGGGGAGGGAGAAAGGAAGAATAAGCAAGAAAGGTATGAAAATGATATTTTTTCATGCTCTTCCCTTTATTAATTTGATTCCTTTCCTTAAAAGCTTTCTTTTAATGGTTTTAGTTCTTTGAAAGGACCATTTTTGTGGCTGGTATGTTGGAGGAAGAAATAAGTTAGAGGAAAGCAAGCTAACCACAAAATTCTCCATCAAATAAGGAAGGTATCAAGGTATGAAACCATGTAGGGTTTTTATATTTCTTTAGTCTTCCATTGCTCCATGATTTTGGCCAACCATGGAACCATATGAAAGGAGTGTGTTTTGCATGGAAACAAGATAAAACCAAGGGTTTTGAAGCATGTGAAACAAGAATATGTAATGGGAAGCAATTAAAAACCTATAGATTTCAATATATGGCAATTAGGATTTCAAGTGAACTATAGAAGAGTATTTTAAGCAATAGAAAACCATAATTAAGCTAAAGAGAAGGGAGAGGATATAACACCATATATAGCTAGCATTTACTATGTATCATAAGTGGCTAAAAGTTATGCAAGAGAATTACCTTTAACAGCGGAAATTACCATTATTAAAAGCCAAACTAATTCATCTTTGGCTATATGGACCATGCGGGCTTACCAAACACATTTTTCATCCATAATACATTTGTTCAAGCAGAAATATCATAATTTGAACCATAAACCTTGGGTCTAAGGATACAACACAATTTCACATTACACTTTGCAATTCCTATTGAATTCTATATTCTGATATGAAATTTGAAAAATCATAATTAATTCCAAAAAAATCCAAATCATGCATACTATAGTTTTTTGGAAAGCTCAGGATGTCATCTAGTTGTCGTAAAAATTTCAAATCAAAACAACTACGTTTATCTTACAAAATCTAATGGAACAATACTTTGGGTCTGGTAGTCATTCTACAGCAAGCTTGGAACTTCAAAAATTCATTTCTCCCTCTACAGAGCTCCAAATTATGTGCTCTTAGTGGCTACAGAAATATTATGATGTCTACTATATGTTTGTAAAATTTCATAAGCATTAGACTTCATTTGACCTCTAAATGATATTGAAAACCAAAATGACAATATAAATAGTAATAGTGACAATTTCTACATAATTTGGTCAACTTTAAAAATTCATAATAAATTCTTTAGAGCTCTAAAAGTAGTGCTCTTTGAATTTGTGAAAAGATCTAGATAAGACCTATATTCTTGCCCGAATTCAAGTAGAAATTCATTCATTTGGTAAGACTTTGATTTAGGGCATCAAAGTGGCCAAAAATGGAATCATAATGTGTTCAAATGATGCCAAATGGTCTTTGATACCATGACCATTTGAGCATGTCAAAAAGCTTACACATAACCTATGGAAATATTACAACAAGCCTAAATCATCATGGAATTCAAAATCACCTTCTTAGTTGTTCTTATACACATGTACATCAAAGTTCATGAATGTCAAAAACTCACATACTCATACATTTGGTTCCAAATTTGATTCATACATCATAGTTATATAATTTTACTTGTGCTCAATGATTTACATCTCAAAATTTATTTATACATACAAACTTTGACATCAAAATACACAAAATTCTATCATATTGTCAAAGTCTCATGATTCAAACTCCTTGGCTTCCATTCCTTGCTCCATGAGTGTTAGCTAGATATGGTTTGACATAATGTGGGGAAGAGTGAGATTCAAATAATTCTAATAGCTCATTCACTCTTTCAAGCATGCATATATGGTATATTTTCATGTCAAAGAATGTAAGCATGCTATAAATGCTTCTAGTAAACATACATCATCACATTTCCAATTCCATGTGTATGCTCATTTTAATCTAATATTTGCTGTATATGTATGATTTTAAAATGCTAAATGATGGGTTTGCTACTTGAATTGTGCTGTGACTGGATCTTGTAAGTCCATGGTGGAGTTATGGTGTGGCTGCCACCCATGTATCGTGCTTCGATCTGGCACCGGGTTGTGATCAGACCCCTGAATGCACTGAGCCCAGGTTATTCTCATTAGAGAGTTGGTGTCGTGGACAGGCCTCTCTCGGTGTTATTGGCTTTTAACATGTCGTATGTAATTGCTGGTATGGAACGATAGTCACTGGTAACTTAAATAGTTCATTTGCTAATTTAATTGATGATTTTAGTATTTGATGATATGAAAATGCATTATATTGATTAATCTGTCCATATATATGGAATTTGTCTCTTTTTACAGAGATTGTATGTCTCATCTAGATTATAGGCTAACATTTTTAGGGACCAGACCTTTCAATGGCAAGGAGAAACTAATGGAAGCCTATTGTATGGCTAGGTATCACATAGGTTTAGAAACCTTGTAAGGCTGGATTCGTGTAGCAAGAATGTTAGTTTTTATATATTTGCTGCATTGCATCATGAATTGCTAAGCATAGGAATTGGTTATGTAATCTAAGTATTATGGAATCTTATGTAAACTAATAGGGGGTCAGGCTTTACACAACTTAGAGTTTGATGTATACTTTCACTTACAATCTTGAATGGAACCTCTTTAGCATGAATGTATGAATTGACTCTTGAGAGTATGCTTTTATATCTTCATGAATGATAATATTAGTTGTTTATGGATTTTGTTGCTGCCAGTACTTCATGAATTTACTGATGTATAATAGTTTAATTAGTAGGAATCAACCCCTTAAAGTCTTGAATTGGTACGATCAGTATGTTAGGTAAATCAGGTAGATTAATGCCATTAGAGCCCCATAAATTAAGGTAGAGTAGCCTTAGAGTACTACTAGAGGGATTATGGTAGTGTATGGGATGAAACTTAGGAAGAAATGGTGCAGAAGAGGGTCACACCATAGCCAAAATAGGCTGAGTCACTGCCAGGGGTCAGGTAGAGGAGAGAAGTGAAAAAGTTCCTCAGGGAGGATAACAGAGAGCAACCTAGCTGAGTCATAAAATTTTTAGCTGGGGTGCAAGTTGAGGGAATCAAGTGATGAGTATTCCAGTGGCTAGTTTCACCGTGGCGCAAGTATAGCCTACTACAGCACGAATAAGGAAATTTGCTATAGTAGGTTCTAAGGTGGTTTCCATAGTAATGCCACATAGGCCTACCTCAGTTAAGGTCCAACTCACTGCTTGCGAAAATGTGAGAAGTGGAACTTGAGAGCAACTTTGCTATGGTGCAAGATTCAAAATTTTAGTTTTGAGTTACAGTGGCCATTTAGGCCACGACGTGGGTGTACCAAGTTGTAGCGGGAGTCCCTAAACTTAGTTTTTAGGTTTTAGTTACCAACTTAGCCACAGTGGGAAGGTTCCAAGTCATGACAAAGGTTCTCAAACTCTTATTTTCACCTAGAAGCCTTAGTTTTTCCTATGGTGATACTAAGGGATGACTTGGAAATACTTGTAGGAAGTTTTTATGAGTTGGAATTAATGGATAAATGAATTAAAGCTTTTAATTGATGATTAGATTCACTAATGTGCATGAATAGCAGTGATCATTTGGTTAATGACCCTGATAACATCAAGGTTCAAGTTGCCCCACCTTTTTCCTAATTTGATTATTTGAAATGGCTTTAGACCTTGATTTATGATTAGTAATTACGTAATTAAGCCTAATTACTATGATTAGAAATTAGGGTTGTTATATATTTGATGCATGAAATTTAGCATAAATATAGGTCTCATCTAGAGCTTTTAATAGATTAAAAGAATACTATTTTTGGAGCTCTAATGAATTTATTATAAATTTTCAAGATTGGCCAAATTATGCAAAATTGCCTCAGTCATTGTTCATATGATCAGTTTGCAATTCTATGTCATTTAGGAATCAAATAAAATTCAATGCTTATAAAATTTTACAAACATATAGATAACACTATAAGCTTTCTAGGGCCACTAATTTTACATGAAAAGAAATAGTATAGAAAGAGTTATGAATTTTTGAAATTAGAGGTTTGGTGGTGCCTAAATACTGTAGTAGCTTTTGATATACAATGAATTTTCTGGGCCAAATGAGCTTATATGCCCTTGAAATGTTTACAAAAATTATGTCTCATCTTGACCTTTCTGTAGCCATTAAGAGCATCTCATTTGGAGTTTTGTAGAGGGAGATATGAATTTTTGAAGTTTAGGTTTAGCTACAGGACACATTAGTGACTAGTGGTATTATTCTATTAAATTTTATGAGGAAAACCTAGTTTTTTTTATCTAAAATTTTTATGGTAGTTAGAGGACATCCTGAGCTTTCCATAATGGTATAATTTGTGTAATTTAAATTTTTCTAGAATTAATTATGATTTTTCAAATTTTGTAATATATTATGAATTTAAGGAAAGTTCAAGTATGGCCTTCAATATGTGTTGCTTACTCCAAACTCGAAATGGAGGCTTTGAATTGTGATGTTTTTGGTCCACTAAGTATATTATAGATGGAAAAATTTTTGGTAAGGCCAAATGGTCCATATAATTAAAATTGAATTATTTTGGCTTATAATGTCGGTTATTTCTGTTGCCTAAAGTGTGAATTTTTTGAAAATGGATTTAAATTGATACTTTTAGCTAGTGTTGGTATATTGATGCTAGATAAATATAGTGTTACATGTTTGAAACATGAAACATGTCTATTGCCATTAGTTTGATGACTTGTTGACATTATGCTTCTTAAATAGCTTTAAAAATGTGAAATGACTCTTAATGGATGAGGTTGTGCCAAAAGTCCTTTGAATTGGGTGAGATGAAGTCAAAAGTCTCTAAGTAAGGATGGGATAAGGCCAAGAGTCTCATGAAATAAGTGAGGCTAAGTCAAAAGCCCTTAAAATGGGTTAGATTAATTCAAAAGTCTCATATAATTGGGTGAGGCTAGACCAAAACTGTAATACTTGGTTTTTCTAAAATTGAATTAGAATTGATGATTTATAAAAGAAAGACCCTAGAATGAGATGATTTGATGCTAACAAGATTAGAATAATGATCTAGATATTTAGAAATGAGAATACAAAACCAATGATGGCCTGAATTTAGAGCAAAAACGGCTAAATAGAAAGCTATAGAGGCCAGTGGCATTTTCATAATTTTGGGTAACTTTCAGAAAACTCAAAGGAGGGATCTTTAAATGAAAAAATTGAATTTCCTGAGGTTCTCAGAAGCTCTAAAAACCATAGGAATCCCTAAAATGGTTAAAACCATTCTAGTTTGTAATTCAAAGTGTCGGTTGATCAAAACTTTGATTGATTCATTTAGGAAGATTTTAAATCCAATTTGGATGAAACCAAAGACATTTTATAAATTAGAAGACCTAAATTTTATAATAGAAAAGACGGTTCTAGAAAGAGAGTTGAAATGAACCTAAATGGAAAGAACCAAGAAAATGGGACAAAATGAGAATTTTAAAAAGTATTATAACTTAGTCTCTCTTCTTATACGTCACGTATCATCTCTTCCTCATTCTTAACCGACCTTATTTCTGCCCCAAACTAGAAGTGAGACCAGCTTAAGGAGACGCATAAGAGAAAGAGCAAAGGAGGAAGAAAAGCCAAGCAAAAGTGTAAGGAATTTATGGTTTTTCATGCTTTCTCCTTCTTCCAACTTGTTCTCCTCTTTCTCTTCTCTTTTCCTATGGTTGTGATGACTTAATTTGGGCTATTTTGTGGTTGGTTTAGCAAGAAGAAGGGAAAGTTTGAAAGAGAGATTAGAAGCTTTAGAAAAATATTGATTATTTTTCCGTTGTGTCGCGTATAAAAATTTTGTTCAGTGTCACGTGAACCGTGTGAGTTCATACAACATATTCTCATATTTAATTACATAGATACAACTCATTTGGATCATCAAAAGTGGCCTACATCTCAAGAAACTCGAGATGAAGCATAAAATATGGACATTTATTTTCGGTTAGTTTTGGTTCATTTCTATCACAAATTTGGAAAATCATAACTAATTCTAAAAAAATCAAAATCATGTATTATTTGCTATTTTGGAAAGCTAACCATGTCTACTTCATGCAAAAAAAAGTCCAGACTATGAAACATAACATAGAGGACGTTTGACATTTGAGAAGGTTTAGAGGTCAAACTAGATTTTGGAATTGTCACAGAATTTTGTAGCAAATTTGAAAATGTCCAATTAATTCCAAAAAAATCCAATCCATGCAAAAGATACCAATCTGGAAATTTGTAGATGTTAGCTAGAGGAAAAAAATATTTTCAAACCAGCTCAGGCTGCCCAGATCTCAGAATTCAATAGAATAGTAACTTAGGTCAGGCAAAACTCCTGATACTAGATAGAATGTTAAAAAATTCATATCTCCCTCTTTAGACCTCTAATTGAGGTTCTTCTACTTGGAACAAGTCACTGGGAATGTCTAGTTTATATATATAAAATTTCATGTCAATTGGATATCATTTGCCCAATGAGTGATAGAATTTAATTTCAGACTAGTGCTACAGTACCAATGACCAAAACTAGAAAAATTTTCAACTTCAACAATTCACCAAATATTTCACAGACCTCCAAAAATTACCAAATTTAGCTTTTCAAAAATATCTCAATAAGTTCTAGATACATGCCAAATTTTAGACCAATAAGAGCTCATTTGGACAAAAAGTGGTGTAGCTTCCTAAAATGGTAAATTTTTACTCTATATGGGTTTGTCCAAATGGCTTTCTTAATTGTTTGGCACCTCTTGGGCAAGTTTCAAAGCACAAATATGAATTGTAGAGATAACCCAAGTGGTCCCAAATCCCATACATCTTATTTTGGTCTCTCAACATCCATTTATGCACTAAATACATATGCCATTCAAAGGTCCAATTACATAATTTCATTGATTTAATACTACATATATTATACATATAGTATATACATCATGTAACATATGCTCAAGGTTTTACACAACCAAAAAGAATATGTACAATACTTCTTGACACTCCATTATAATTTAAACTACAAATTAAACAAAGTGTATACATTTAATGTTCTTGGCTTGCATTTCCTTAGTTTTGGGTACTACCTAGACATTTTAAGCATGAGAGGGAAAGGGGAGTAAGATTTCAAGAATCTCAATAGCTCACACATCCATTCACACCACATTCAAGGCATACATACATTAAATATATGAATATGCAAGCATAAAGTGTGCAATAAATCCCATTTCATGTCAAGACCACTTTCATGCTCTAGGGATTTTTGGTTTAGCCTCACCCTATTTCTAGGACTTTTGGATTTGCCTCACTCTTGGCCTAGGGACTTTTGACTTAGTCTCATCCATTCAAGGGATTTTTGGGCTTGTCTCACCCATGCCATGAGACTTTTGGCATCTTCTCACCTTTATCAAGGGACTTTTGGCATCACCTCACCCTTATGAGCTCTTTCCACAACCATAGTCATTCAAGAAGACACATTGGTACCAATGCAACCTCAAGACATCAAGTGGCATGTTCTCAAATCACAAGAGCATATACAAGCACACAACATATACATATGCACATAAGAATGCAAGAGAATGAGGTGGAGAGCTACCTTTTAATTTATGCAAGCTTACTTTGCCAATTCCTTTCCCTCCTTGGTCTCACAAGAGCACTTAGGTGGAGTAGGGTTCTCTTGACCTAGACATCACAAACATCACACAATTACATACTTGAAGCAAGCCAAGACACTAGGTTCACTCTTCAACACATACTTGATTCGATAATGGGCATATTGGTTCCATAAATGGTCCATTGAAGCAACTCATATCATCCAAGTTCTAGGCTCCATTCTCTTATTATTTCTAAACTTCTTAGACTCATTTAAGGTCCTTGGAGCCATCACATATTCAATTACACCATTGGAAGACTAAGTTGCTTCATAAAGCACCATTATGGACACCATTGTCCCATCTCCCAACCTATGGCTCTTAAATTTTTCCCAATGGTTCCTTCCATCTTCTAACATCATATAGAGTCCCAAACCAAGGATAGAACAAATTAAAACACTCCTTAGCCCTATGAATCCTCCTTGGCCGAGACAAGCACATAATTAGGTTTCTTGGAGTTTCAAAATTTTCCTTGATGGGAGAGCCACTTGGGAAGGTTTCTAGGGGTCTTAGGAGCTGAAAGAAATATTCAAATAGCCAAGGAATTACTCACACAAAATTAGATTTTACAAAACCTCCAAAAACACCATACTTTTCTAACTTGATTTCCTTTGGTTTTTCTTGGAATTTCTTACCATATTCTTAATCCTTGCACTCTTTTGCCTAAGTTTCTCCCTTTGTTCTACCAAAAATTTTTCTTCTTTTATCCCCCCTAGGCTGGCCGAAACTACCACAAAGAGGAGCAACCAAGATGAAGCATTAAGAATGGGAAAATACCTTAATTTCAAGCTTATTTTCAAGGCCTTTCTTCCTTGGTTCTCTTCTCCTTGGCAAATTCGAATTTTCCCCCTTAGGTCTAGACTAAAAATAGGACCAAATCATTTAAAAAACCCATGGAAAGAAAGGAGGAAGAGAGGAGTACAAGATTGGAGGAAGATGGAGAAAAAATTCCATGAAATTACCTAGTTTCTCTTTGGTTTTCTTTCTCTTTTCCTCCTCCTTCTTGTGCGCCTAAGAGTGAAGAATAACTTCTGTATTTTGGGCAGAAAATTTTGTGCTCAATAAAAGGGAGAAGATGGAAGAAAAGTGTGGAAGTGTTTAGGACATTCTAGAAGCTTTTATTTCCAATTTTGTCCTTCCGTAATGGCAATTTCGTTTTAGCTTCGTTTTAGCTCCTTTTTGAGAACCATCTTTTCCATTATAAAATTTAGGTTCCCAATTTAATAAAATTCCTTTGGAATCACTCAATTTGGAGCTAAAACCTTCTCAAATAAATTGATCAAAGTTCTGGTTAATTGACGTTGAAAAACATACACCGGAGGGGTTTTACTAGTCCCGGGGCTTCCTATAGGTTTTGGGGCCTCTGAGAACCTTGGGTAATTCAAAATTTTCATTTTGAAAAGCCATCCTATATGATTTTCCAAAAGTTGCACTTATTTATGAAAATACCATTACGTTTCGTCAGTTTCTGTCGCAAATTGTTTCTTCATCCTAACTCTATTTTTCTTTCCGTCTGAGCCTAGAATTATCATTTTTAGGAGTGTAGGAGTCAACCCAAATTTTTTGGGACATTATCTAGGTCATTTCAGAGGACTTCCTTTTATATGGCTCATTTCGTCGTTTTACGAAAATTATGTTCCTTACAAAACACCTTGGGAAAGCTTGGAAACAAGGTAAACATCCACAGATTTTGTTGCTTCTTCTTGTCTCATTCTTTTATGTATAGTTTTGGCTAAACCTAGAACGTTTAGAAGGAGATGAATTCTGACCAAACCAAGGTAGAAACAAGGGTTCTAGAGTATAAGACTTAAGAATATGCAATTAGAATTAAAATAAAAGCATTAGAATTCAAGTTAGGTGACTTAGGGATTTTGTTGCACTTAGCCATTCTTGAAAATTTCTAAGGATAATTTAGCTCATGTAGGAGTATGTATAGGTCCCTCAAACATCTAGGAAGCTTCACAAGTGCCAATTCCTTAAGAAAAACCAAGCAAACTTCATAGGTCCTTCACCTTAGGTATGTCTCAACCTAAAGAAGATGAAGCACCTAAGGAGATTTTTCTTTGATTTTAAGGATAGGAATGACCTAGATATGAATAATAAACACCAAAGGAACCATTGGTTTGAATTTAAAAGTTATGGTCTATAAGATGAAAGTTTAGGCTCCATTTTAAGGCATAAAGAAGAAACTTGAGTTTAGGCTCTTTGAATTGAATTGGAGATGACTCTAATGAGTTTAAATGGAGTCATCTAACTTAGATTGAATGAGAAACTAAAGCCAAGATCATAAATGCTAGAGTCTATAAGATGAAAGTTTAGGCTTCATTTTAAGGCATAAAGAAGCAACTTGAGTTTAGACTCCTTAAATTGAATTAAAGATAACTCTAATGAGTTTAAATGGAGTCATCTAACTTAGATTGAATGAGAAATTGGAGCCAAAGTCATAAATTCTAGAGGTTACTTCATTATGCCCTTATATGGAACCATAATGATGTCATAAGATCAAGTAAGCATGTATAGAATTTATGTGAAGCTAGAATTGGTTTTAATGATTGAATTGTATCTTATTTGGTATGGTTAGGCTAAGAAAATGAAGATCCCCCTAGGTGTATGTGTCAGGCCAAGAAGGGGTGTAACACCATAATATATTAACTCTATCTAGCCTCCCTCTGGGCTCGATTCCATATGATTTCCAAAGAACCAGTACAAACCGTGGCATTAGAACAGGGTTTCAAACGCTCATCTTTTGCCCTGTGGGTCCTGTGAACCCATCATTCACATGCCCCACTCAAAATCCATGTATACGACTCATAAATATCATAAAACAAGTCATAAACCACGGGTATGAAGCCAAAAACCAAGAAAGTGCATTTTCTTAAATAGACCCAAAAGTCAGATTTTTGGCTCTAACTTTGGAAAATCATAACTAATTAGAAAAAAATGGGAATCTAGCAAACCATAGCTTTTTGGAAAGATCTAAGTGTTATATTTACACTAAAAATAATTCTCAACCATAATCTTAGCGTTTGCACCATGTTTGACATAAAAAATGAGACAGAGGTCCGGCTATCCCTGTTTCTGGCGTAGCTTACTGTCATGAACTTTGAAAATTCATAACTAAATACAAAAAAAATAAAATTGGGGCAAACTATACCAATTTGGAAAGCTACAGATATTACTAGAGGATAAAAATAAGTCCAGATCAGTTTAGTAGCCCTTAGACCTTGAAAACTGATGGAACAGTAACGGAGGTCGGATGGCTTCCCTGATACTGATATAGAACTTTAGACAGTTTGTTCTCTCTCTACAGACCTCTGGTTTAGGTGATTCTAGTTGGTATAGGTCACTGTGATTGTCTAGTTTATGTCTATAAAATTTCATGACATTTGGACTCCATTTGGTCTATGAATGACATGGATTTCTTTTCAGGCTAATGACACAGTACCATGACCAAACCATCAAATTTTTCCAATTTCAAAAATTCACCAAATATTCCCTAGACCTCCAAATATTACCTACTTTAGCTTTTCAAGAAGCTCTCTACAAAATCTAGAGGCATGCCAAATTTCATATCAAGAAGAGCTCATTTGGTCATACTTTGACGAAACTCACAAATTTAGCGGTTTTGGCACCCAAAACGGTTCAAAGTGGGTCCAAATGGCCTCCCACATGTTCTCACACCTCATGAACAAGTTTAAAAGCATGAACATAGCATATATGAAATATCCAAGTAGTCTAAATCATCATACATTTTAAACTCACTATGCTACGGGCCAAAATACACTATCACATACCATCCATAAAAAGGGCAAAAACCCACATTTTCATTACTTTGGCTCTTTACATAGTTTATACATCATATTTCCATACATTTACACTTGCTACAACATTTACATCTCAAAAATAGTAGGTGCATATTTATTTTGGTACCACTTTACATCAAAAGAACCAAAATAAACTAACATCTAGCTAAACATGCTTTTAGGCTCCTTGGTGTGCACTTGATTCTCCTTGAGCTCCACCTAGTATGTTAAGATGAGAGGGGGAAGGGGTGAGATTTATGGAATCTCAGTAGCTCATGTACTCATTCAAGGAAGCAATCAAGGCATATAAATAAGTCAAAACATGCAAGTAAGCATCTAACCATTCACAATCATACAATACATGATTTACATGCCATGGATACCATATCAATGCCAAGGATGGGTTCCAGGGACTTTTGGTCTAGCCTCACCCGAGTTTAGGGACTTTTGGATGGTCTCACCTAATTTTAGGGACTTTTGACTTGGCCTCACTCAGTTATGAGACTTTTGGCCTTGTCTCACCCAGTCTCAGGGACTTTCGGCTCCACCTCACCTATTTTAAGGGACTTTTGGCACTACCTCACCCGAGCAATTCTCACAATCCAACATGTAAGCATATTGGTACCAATGTATCAAGGCAATAACATATGGCATGTCTCACACAGTAAGCATATACACAAGTATACATTAACTATTATATCCAAGAATGCAACAAGGAATAATGGAGAGAGCTACCTTATGAGCCAGCACAAGCCTTTCCTTTCAATTCCTCTTCTCCCTTCTTGGTTTCACAATCACACCTTGATGGAGGTGCTTCACTTGAGCCTAGACACAATTAAGAGCATGGAATTACTCTCATGCAAATAAACCTTCACAAGGCTAGAAGATTAAAGCCCTACTTCTTCCCTTCTTAAACTTTACTAGCCCTTCTCCTAGTTCTTTGCATTTCTCAACTTAACATAAGGGTTTCTTGTTCATTATAGGTCAGACTTCCTCCCTCTCTCTAGAATTTCACCACCTCTTCTTCACTCTCAAGCTCTACTCAAGGAAAGCAAAGAAATGCAAGAGTGGTTTCCCACTTTCCCTCTTCTGACCCATGCATAAATCCCAACGAATTTCACAAGCAAAACCATAGAAAGAGACGATAAAGAGAGAAGAACAAGATGCTAAGAAGAAAGGATAGGGAAATCTCAAGCTTGCTTATCTTTTCTTTTCTTCTTCCTTCCTTCTCTTGGTCTCTCTTGCTCTCCACGCCTCTTTTCTCCCCTTTGGTCGAAGCTTAGGTCAGATAGAAGAGAAAGAATGAGTTGGGACGTTTAAAGAAGTCAAATTCTCACTTTTTACGCTTTTTTGGACTAACCCTCGCTATAGCGAGAATTAACCTTCGCTACGGCGAGCACGTATCAGTTCCAGACCCCCGTTTTTACTATAGCGTGCGCTACAGTGAGCAACTCCCTAGTTTTTGTATGGAATGCCCGCACTCGCTATAGCTAGAAGCATTTTCGCTATAGCGAACAGGTACCTTTGCTATAGCTAGACCATTTCTCGCTATAGCGAACAGGTACATTCGTTATAGCTAGGCCATTTCTCGCTATAGCGAGTAGACTTAGAAAAATTTCAGGATTTCGAAAATTTTCAGCTTTCTTCTTTCTTTTTCTTTTCTTTTTCCGGTTGTTACAAGGGGAAGTGAAGAGCAAAGGAAAAAGTTTGTGTTTCTTAGCATAAGGTAGCTCTCTAACCTTTATTCCATACATTTTTTGGATGTTTGATTGTCATTGGATGCTTGTGTGTATGTTTGAACCATGAGATGCATTTATGGCCATTGATTAAATGTCTTGGTACCATGATGCATCTTGAAACATGTTTTGAATGTAAGATGGCTTAAATGGGTAAGGTTGTGCCAAAAGTCCCTTAACATGGGTGAGGGGATGCCAAAAGTCCCTAAGAATGGGTAAGACAGCTAGAAGTTTTAAGAATAAGTAAGGCTAAGTTAAAAGTCCTTTAAAGTGGATGAGGTTAATCCAAAAGTCCTAAGGAAATTAGGTGAGGCTCGACCAAAACCCTTAAAGCCTATATTTAACTTGAATGAGTTTATGTGACATGAAATTATATTTTTGTATGGTTACTAGAAGCTTTTATGGCATGCTTGTATTCTTTGACATGAAAATGTACCATATATGTATATTTGAAAGGATAAAAAACTATTGGGATTTTTTGAATCTCACTCTTCCCTATATTATGTCTAACAATGTCTAGGTGAGCTAAGTGGAGCAAGAAATGGAGGCCAAGCTTCTTGAAAAATGTGACTTTGATAATAGAATAGGAAATTATATGTTTTGATGTCAAAGTTTGTATCCATATGATGTATATGAGATGTAAATACTTGAGCATGTATAAAAATATGTACTTATGATGTATGAACCAAAATTGAGGTCAAATGAATGAGTATATAGGGTTTTGACATTTTAGTGCCTTGATGTACATATGCATAATGACAACTAGGAAGGTGGTTTTGAGATGTATGATGATTTTTATCATTTGAGAAACTATTATATGCTGCATTTATGTTTTGAGATGTGCTCAAATAATTAGGGAATGGCTAGAAGGCCATTTGATACCATTTGACCCCATTATAGTTGCAAAATGTGGCATAATCTTGAGTTGAACCATAGACTGACCAAATGGATGATTTGATGCATGGAATTTTGCATGAATATAGGTCTCATCTAGAGATTTTAAAAGAGTTAAAGAACACTATTTTTGGAACTCTAAAGAATTTATTATGAATTTTCAAAATTGGCCAAATTATGTAGAATTATTCTAGTCATTGTTCATATGGTCAATTTTCATTTATGTGTCGTTTAATAGCCAAATGGAGTCCAACGCTCATGAAATTTTATAGTAATATAGTAGACATAATATGTTTTCCATAGCCATTAAGAGTACCCCATTTGGAGCTCTGTAGAGGGAGATATGAATTTTCAAAATTTAGATTCAGTTGTAGGACATATTAGTGACTAGGGTACTATTCCATTGAATTTTTTAGGGCAAACCTAGTTTTTTTTTATTTGAAATTTTATGGTAGTTAGGGAATATCTTAAGCTTTTTAGAATAATATAGTTTGCATGATTTCAAATTTTCTAGAATTAATTATGATTTTTCAAAATTCATATCAGATTATGGAAATTTTGGCAAATTGAAAGGTGTGATTCTATTTCATGTTCGATGGCTTAGATCCAACTTTGGGCTCTAAATTATATTAGTTCTAGTTGAAAAAATGTGTTAAGGAGGGAAAATAAATTTGGTAAACTCATATGGTCCATAAAGGCCAAGAAAGCATTATTTTAGCTTATAATGTTGGTTATTTCTGCTGCGAAAAGGGTGAATTTCGTCAAAATGGAATTAAATTGATACTTTTAGCTAATGTTGGCATAAAATTGATGCTAGATAAATATGGTAAGACAAAAATTCCCTAAAGCTTGTTCTTGACTTTAATGGATCCATATGACTTTGTAAATATGTTTATGTTTGATATTTGGAAGCATTGGATGCATGTTTACTTTCTTTGACATGATAACATGCCATATATATATACTTGAAAGGGTGAATGAGCTATTAGAATTTTTTGAATCTCACTCTTCCTCATTTTATGCCTAACCTTCTCTAAGGAGTTCTCAAGGAGTAAAAAATGGAGGGCAAGAAGCTTGAATCATGTTACTTTGATAATGCTTTAGAATGTTAAGTAATTTAATGTCAAAGTATAGTAGTACAAGTTATTTATGTAATGTAAACCTTCACACATGTGTAAGAGTATGCTATTATGGGGTATGTATTATAGTTGGAACCATTTATACGAGAGAATGAATTTTTGGTATGATTTAGCTATGGAAAATGTGTGTTTATTATCAAGTAGATAGGTCCTTTTTAGTTGCATGATGTTTTGGACCTTATGAAATGACCAAATATGCTATAAATCATGTGTTGGACATGATCAAATGGTCACTTGCATTATAAAATCATATTATGGACCATTTGATGCCTACTTGGTACTCAAATGAGTCATATTTTGTGTACACCATAATGTATTAGCCTCAACTAGTCTCTGCTTAGGCTTGATTCCATATGATTTCCAAAGAAAAAGAGCAAACCGTGGCATTTCGATGCTATATATCGGGGTTTAAACGCTCATATTTTGCCCATAGGTCTTGTGAACCCATAAATCACATACTCTACTCAAACTCCATTTATAAAACTCATACATAGCATAAAAAAAATCCATGAACCATGGATATGAAGCCAAAAACCCCAAAATGTAATTTCTCAAAATGGGCCCAAAAGTCAGATTTTTGGCTCCAACTTTGGAAAACTCATAACTAATTCTAGAAAAATGGGAATCAAGCAAACCATATCTTTCTAGAAAGATCTGGATGTTAAATTTGCACTACAAATAATTCAAAGCCACAATCTCAGCATTTGGACCATGTTTGACATCGAAAAAGAGATATAGGTTCGGCTATCCCTGGTACTGATGCAGCTTGCTGTCATGAACTTAAAAAATTTATAACTAATTTTAAAAAAATCTAATCTAGGTGAACTATACCAATTTGGAAAAAAATAACTCTAGATCATTTCGGTAGCCTTTGGACCTCGAAAACTAATGGAACAGTAACGAAGGTCGGATAATATTGACACAGAACTTTAAAAAGTTATTTCTCCCTCTACAGACCTCCAATTGAGGTTTTTCTTATTGGTATATATCTATGTGGATATCTAGTTTATGTCCATAAAATTTCATGACAATTGGACATTGTTTGGTCCACGAATGACACAGATTCATTTTTAGGCCCATGGTAACAATGCACTATCCAAAACCAAAAAATTCTCCAACTTCAACAATTCACCAAATATTCCCTAAACCTTTAAATATTCTGTACTTTAGCTTCCCAAAAATCTCTCAACAAAATCTAGAGGCATACCAAATTTCATATCAAGAAGAGCTCATTTGGTCATACTTTGACAAAGCTTACGAATTTGGCAATTTTAACCCCTGATATGGTTCAAAGTGGGTCCAAATGACTTCCTATATATTCTAGCACCTTTTGGGCAAGTTTTAAAGCACTACTACATCACATATGGGTTGCCCAAGTGGTCCAAACCATCACACATCTCAAACTCACTATGCTACGGGAAAAAATGCACTACTACATACAAGCCACAAAGGAGCCAAATCTCATAATTTTATTACTTTGGTTCCATACCTGGATCATACATCATTGATACATACTTTTACACTTGTTTAAGTATTTACATCTAAAAAAAATATGTATACATGAGCACTTTGGCTTTCTTATACATCAAACTATGCAAAAGTGTGCAAAAGTGTCAAAAAGGGCCATCTATGCCTCATAGCCTTCACTTTTAGGCTCTTGAGCTCCATCTGGACCATATGAGATAGGAGAGGGAAGGGGGTGAGATTCATGGAATCTCAATAGCTCATACACTCATTCAAAGAAGCAATCAAGGCATATAAATAAGTCAATGCATGCAAGTAGGCATCCTATCCTTCAAGATCATACAACACATGATTTACATGCCATGGAAACTATATCAATGCCAAGAATAAGCTCTAGGGACTTTTGGTCTAACCTCACCCTATTTTAGGGACTTTTGGATGGCCTCACCCTTGGTCTAGGGACTTTTGACTTGGTCTCACTCATCCATGAGACTTTTGGCCTTATCTCACCCATTTCTAGGGACTTTTGGCTCTATCTTACCCATCACAAGGAATTTTTGGCACTTCCGCACCCGAATAATTTTCACAACCCAAAACATAAGCATATTAGTACCAATGCATCAAGGCAACATCAAATGGCATGTCTCATAATACAAACACATACACAAGTATACATTGTCTATTATACATCCAAGAATGCAACAAGAAAGAGTGGAGAGCTACCTTATAAGCCAACACAAACCTTCCCTTTCAATTTCTCTTCTCCCTTCTTGGTCTCACAATCATAACTAGATGGAGCTGCTTCTTTTGAGCCTAGACACAACATGTAGCATGCAATTTGGAACTCAAACAATTACTTACAAAGGCTAGGAGATTAAATCCTTAGTTTTTCCATCTTAAATTTTACTAGCCCTTCTCTTAGTTCTTTTGTATTTCTCAGCTTCCCACACTCTAATTCAAGGATTTCTTGCTTGCTCTAGGTCAGACTTCCTTCCTCTCTCAAGCTCTCAAGTTGGTAGAACTAACATACCCAAGGAAAGCAAAAAAAAAGTAAGATACATAAGTATCTACCGTGAGTTCTAGCTTTTTTCAAGAGTGATTCTCTTTTGCCTTCACCTTCCTTTTTATTCTCCACTCTCCCTCTTCTAAACCAAGCTCAAAATAAAACTAATTTAATAACTAAAACCATAAAAAGAGAGGGCAACGAGAGAAAAACAAAATTTTAAGAAGAAAAGCCATGGAAATCTCAAGTTTGCTTACCTTTTCCTTGTTCTTCCTTCCTTCTCTTGGTTTCTCTCTCTCTCTCTAACCCTTTTCTCTATTTTGGATGAAGCTTAGGTCGGTTAGAAGCAAATGAGAGGATCTAGACTCTTTAAGAAGCAAAATTCTCTCTTTTTACGCTTTTCTGGACTAACCCTTGCTATAGTGAAAAATAACCCTCGCTACAGCATGCACGTATCAGTCCCAGATCCCTGTTCTCACTACGGTGCGTGCTATTGTGAGGAACTCTTGGTTTTTGTATGGGATGCTTGAACTCGTTATAGCTAGAAGCATTCTTGCTATAGTGAATAGGCACATTCGCCATAGCTAAGTCATTTCTTGTTATAGCGAACAAGTACATTCGCTATAGCCGGGTTATAGCCAGTAGACTTAGAAAAATTTCAGGACTTTGAAAATTTCAGCAATTTTTGATTGTTACATTTTGGCCCTGAACCAAAACTAGAACAAATGGATGAATTTTGGCAAGTATTTAGATCTCATTTAGAGCTTTTCACAGAGCTAAAAGAACATAATTTTTGGAGCTCTATAGAATTTCCTATGATTTTTCAAAGTTGGCTTATTTATACAAAAATGCCATGTCACTATTCATTTAGTCAGTTCTAGTTTCTGTGTATTTGAGTGGGCAAATGAACTTCAATGCTCATGAAATTTTATAGGAATATAGTTAGCATTATAAGTTTTCCATAGCCAGTGAGATCACTCAATTTGGGGTTGTGTAACTCAAAATATAAATTTCCAAAGTTCCGAGTTGGCATAGTCACAAAAATATGACATTGGTATTGTTCTATTAGATTTTCGGGTATCAAATGAATTTGTTTTAATTTAAAATTTTTATAACATAGTTCATGTCATCTCATAAGGTTTGTAACATATGGTCTAAACCCAAAATTCCTTGCTTATTTTTGTGATATTTTTGGTTGAGCAAGTATATTATGGATGGTAGGTAATATTGGTAAATTGAAATAATGCATTTAAGCAAAAATGAAATACTTTGACTTATAACGTCACTGTTCTTTGCTGCTAAAAGTGTTGAAAATGTGAAAAATAATGTTATAAGCACAATGTGATATAGAATTAATGCTATCTTATCATGGTATGACAATTTTCATAGTCTTTTTACCATACTTTCATTATGCAAATTATAAAACTCAAGCCATTTTACTATTTACTGAGTTTTCTCTCCCATTATTATTTACTAGTGTTCAAAAAATGACCTTTCATAATTAATTTTTGTTTTTTGGAAAATTTACACTTTAAGACCATAAGTTAAAAATATTCATTGTAAAGGCTCTCAGAGTTTGAAATTATTTTAAAGGCCCAAAGGACTAAAAATTTTTTTCCTCACCGTTGAATTTTTTGAAGTGTAATTTTCCCTTATAGTTAAAATTTTTGGTTTCTACCAAAAAAAGATACATGTTACAACCTTATACTATTTGGCTTAACTATACCCTTTGTAATAACCCTAATGAGTGCAAAGGATTTACATTTGTGTTCTTCTTCCTAGCCAAGGTTCATGTAAATAGTGGCATTTTTAGGTTTGTAACATCAACTCTCTATTGTTTTTAGTTAGCTAGCTTTTTCTTTTAACTTTATTTGGCCAAACTTCCCTTTTCAATTTTGGAGTTTCACCTTCATTTTCCCCTATTTTACAAACATGTTTATGTAACACCCAATTTTCGTAAAAACAATGGAAATGGGTCATATATAAAAGAGAGTGTTCTAAAATGAATAAGTTGAGACCAAATAAAATTATGATAAAATTCTAAATAATAATGGGTCAGATATAAAAGAGAGTCCTCTAAAATAAATGAGTTGTGTAATGTCTGGTTTTCGTTAAAATGACTGAAACAGAAACATTTTCAAAGTAAGTCATTGAAAATGAATTAGTTGAGGTCCCAAATCTAGAGATGCAACTGGCATGGTTATGAGATGAATCTCACATCTATAAGCCTAACTTGATGATTTGGAAGATTGCTACTCATATCCCTAATTTTAGCCACTTAATACTTTAATATTAGCAAGTGCAATTACTTAATAAATAAGATCTTTTAAATTTTTTTACAGACAACCTAAGGCACAACATATCATGAGAGAGCTTCACTCCCAAACCCTATTAATTATATAGCACTTAATTAGGTGGGGAACTTGTTTGTGAGCCTATAGAGCTATAACTAAATTATAGATCAATTTACACAAAGTTGATAAATGAATGTCACCTACACTAAACAATATGGGGCTTACCCATCGAAGCCCAAATCATTATTGGATTGATGGATAATACCCTAATTCATTTCTACCATCTAAAGTGCCAAATTTTTCATCATGTAAATACATCCAAAAAGTAATTAAATAAATAAAGAAAAGAGTGAATATATGAGTAAATAATTTAATGAAATGCCATAAATTAGTACCTTGTGACAAGTTTTAAATTTGAAATTCATGCTTCTCCGCATAATGAACAATTTTTAAAAGTCTAAACATGAAAGTATATATTGAGATTTGGATGTTAAGATAATCATAAACTAGTGAGAAGATGATAATAATAAAAATAAAGTCACACAACTTTCAAGGAATTTATTGAAAAATTTCTAGACTATGCTCTTTCCAAACCTTTTTTCATTGCAAGGACTTCTTTAGAACAAAATACAATTGTAGGCACTTAGCCTATAGGGTCAGTAACCAACAATTATGAGCGCATAGCCTATGTGGATAAATAACCAATGATCATAAGTCTTAACTCATATCATTTCATCCCTCCATTCCGTGTATGATAGACATCATATGGGACTAGTATCTCTTACACCCTGTAACAGCCAATCTTTCTAAAACTTAATTGAAACTAATGGGATACAAAAGGAAGACCCCATAATCAAATGAAATGTGTAACATCTTATTTGCCGAAAAATGGTTAGAAATGTGTGATTTTCAAAGGAAGTCCCCTGAATAGAAGGATTTGAGGTCAAATAAAATTAGAGTGATAATCTAGACCCTTAGAAATAAGGATTTGTGGCTTGATTTACCTGAAAATGCAAGCCAAACAACCTAGAAAAATTTATGAAAGAAAGTTGGAGCATTTGTGTAATTTTTAAAAATTTTAAAAAACTCACAGAGGGGCTTTTGAAATGAAAATTTTAAACTTTTTGGGGTTCTCAAAGGCCCTGAAAATTATGGGAATCCCTAGAACAGTTAAAACCCCTTCGGTGAGTGATTTCAATAAAGGGTTGACCAAAACTTTGACTGAATAGTTCAGAATGATTTTAAATCCAATTTGAGTGAAAAAAAGGACAATTTATAAGTTAGAGGACCCAAATTTTATGATGAAAAAGATAGATTTTTAAAAGGAGTTGAAATAAAGCCAAATGGAGAAACCATGATTTAGGGACTAAAATGAAAAGTGAAAAAGTATATTAACTTTATCTTTTTGCTTCTTAAAAAATTCCACCCCTTTTCCTTCTCTCCACCAATGCTTTTTCAGTTTAGACAGAATTGAGAGAGATGCACAAGAGGGAGAGCAAGGGATGAGGAAAAACCAATAAAAAAAGTATAAGAATTCAAGTTTTCTCATGCTTCTTCCTTCTTCTACCATCTTCTCCTCTTTCTCCCCTCTTTTCTTATGATTTTAATGGTTGATTGAGGATGTTTCATGGCTAATTCAGAGGGAAAAAATCAGAATTGGGAGGAGAAGTTTGAAGCAAGTGGAAGAACTCTTGAAAAATTCTTAAAACCAAGGTAAGATTCATTGCTTTTATTGCTTCTCCTTGCTTGCTCCTTCATGTTGTTCTTTGTCCAGCCTTGAGCCTATCCATTAGAGAAGAAATTCTAACCAAATTAAGGTAGGACGAAGGGTTATGGAGTGTAAGGATTAAAAATATCCAAAGGGAATTAAAAGAGAAGCTTGAAAGTTCAAGAATGGGAACCTAGGGATTTTGAGACAATTGGCAAATTCTGAATTTTTATAAGGAAGTTTTAGCTTATTTAAGAGGTTAAATAAGTCCCTTAGACCACTAGGAAGATTTATATGAGCCATTTCCACAAGAAAAAGTAACAAAACTCCATGGCTCCACAAACTAGGAGCATGTCTTGGCCAAGAGAGGTCTAGCCACCAAGAGAATGTTTTAAATTGTTCTAAAGCTAGAATGAGACTAAATATGATAGAAAAAATCAAAGGAAGCCTTAGAAAAAATTTAAAAGCCTTGGTTTATAAGATGGAGGTGTAGGCTCCATAATGAGACATAAAGAAGCAACTTATAGCTAGGCTCTTTAAAATGAATTTGTGATGAGTCCAAGGAGTTTAAATGGAGCCAAGAGACCAAGAGTGAAAGAGAAAATGGAGACAAGATCTTGAATTCCACTAGTTGCTTCATTGTGTCTTGTATAGTAACATAATGAAGCCACATGAGAAAGTAGCTTCACATAGAGTGTGTGTGATGCCAATGCTTGTTTCCATGAGTGATTCATGTCTCATTTGATGTGTCTAGGTCAAGAGAATCAAGTGCCACCCAATTCCATGAGCTTGGCCAAAAAGGGAAGACAAATTTTGAGGAAAAAGTGTGTGGCATTGGCTCCAAGGTATATATCTAACCTTTCTCTCATGCATTAATTAGATGTTTTCTCATTTTTGAGTGCTTATATGTATGTTTGAATGATGAAATATGCTTTTAGCTATTGCTTACTTGCTATAATACCATTATGCATTATGAAATGACTTTATGAATGTATTTTGGCTTGAATGGGTATAGTGATGTCAAAAATCCCTTAGCAAAGGTGAGGATGAGCCAAAAGTCCCTAAGATTGGGTGAGATAAAGCCAAAAGCTTCAAGAAGAGTGACGCTAAGTCAAAAGTCCTTTGAAAATAGATGATGCAAGTTTAAAAGTCCCAAAAAAAATGGGTGAGGCTAAATCAATACCTTTGAGAGCCTATGTATGATGTGTATGAGTTTCTTAAACATGGAAAATAATTTATGTATGTTCATGACTAGCCTAAGAGACATGCATACATTCTTTGACTTGGATTGCATCCATTATGTATATTTGAAAGGATAAAGAGTTATTGAGATTCTTCTCACCCTTTCCCCTCCATATGCTTATTCATGTTTAGGTGAGCCAAGGAGTCTAAAGAAAGGAGACCAAATGCCTTGGAGCATGATTCTTGACAAGGAAGTAGAAAAATAAGCAATTTTATAGCATATTGATGTCAAGAAATATATATGAGATATGTAACATCTGGTTCTTCCGTAAACATGAAAAACGTAATGTCTAATTTCTTCATAAATGTATAAAACGCACTGGATATAAAAGAAAGTCCCCTAGATAGAATGATTTGAGGTCCAATAAAATTAGAAAAATAATTTAAACTTTAAATAATGAGGATCCAAGGGCAGAGGTGCCCTGAAAATAGAGCCGAAATAACTAGATGAAATTTAACGAAGATGCAATGGCATTTTTGTAAATTTGGGCACTTTTTAGAAAAGTCAAAGGAGGAATTTTTAAATGGGAAAAATGAGTTTCCTAGTAAGAACCCTTAGAATGATTTAAACCACTCCCATTTATGTTTTAGAGTGTTAATTGACTTAAATTTTGATCGATTTGTTTGAGAATGTTTTAAATCCAATTTGGATGAAATTAAAGGTATTTTGTGAATTAGAGAAGCTAAATTTTATGATAGAAATGACGGTTCTAAAAAAGACGTTGAAATGAGCCTAAACGGAGCAAACAAGCACGTAAGGGAAAAATGGTTATTTTGAAAAATTATAAAAGAGGCTTCTTAAGTAAGATGACACCTTATCATCTTCTCCAAGCTTCCATTTTTAGAATTTTGAGCAGCCATGGCGTGACATTAAAGCAAGGGAGAGAAAAGAAGTTTAAGTTCCTATTTAGGTAACTAAATGACCCTGTTTCATCCCGCACTAGTTAGGAAAGTTGTTCCTTGCTCTAAGATCTCTCTAATGGTGGTTTTCTTTTCTTAAAAACTTAAAGATTCAGGTCTAACCCAAGCCAAAAAGAAACTCTTTTCAAGAAACCAATCGATGGAAAATAATCTATACAAAAAGAGCTTCATTTTAAGGTAAGACTTTACTTGAAACACTTGAAAAATCTTATATTTCAAAGCTATTTAAGCTTTTTCCTAGAGAGAGAAATTGAGGAAGGGAGTCTTTCTTCATGTGTTCTTAATGGAACAAAGGGTTATGGAGTGTGAGGATTAAGAAGATTCCATTGAAATTGATTAAGAAGCATTAGATTGTAAGTTAGCAAACCTAGGGATTTAATTACACCTAGGCCAAGATAAAGTTTTTTAGTAGTAATTTAAGTTTTCTAAGGGTATATATGAGTTCTCAAGACATCTAGGAAGTCTTCACAAGTGCCAATTCCTTAAGAAAAAGCAAGCAAGCTCCATGGGTGCTATATGCTTGCATAGTCTTGGCCAAGAGCTCTTCATGCACTTAGAGAGAGTTTTAAATTTTTCTAAGGCTAGAAAGGGATTAAATATGATGGAAGAATATCAAAAGAAGCCTTGAAAAAAATTTAGAAGCCTTGGTTTGTGACATAGAGGTGTAGGCTCTATAATGAGACTTAAAGAAGCAACTTATATCTAGACTTTTGGGAAAGAACTTGTGATGAATCCAAGAGGTTTAAATAGAGTCAAGAGACCTAGATGGAAGGAGAAAATGGAGCCAAGGTCTTGAATTCTAGTAGTTGCTTCATTAGGTTTTATATGGAACCATAATTGAACCATAGAATAAAGTAGCCTTCTACAGAGAGTGTGTGGTGCTATAGCTTGCTTTCATGATGTAATTGTGTCCTATTTAATGTGTTTAGACCAAAGGAATTAAGCTCCACCTCATTGCAAGTGTGTGATTGAAAAGGTCGAGGAATAACCAGGGAAAAAGTGTTGAGTTCTTGCTTTAAGGTAGCTCTCTAACCTTTCTCTCATACATGGCTTGGATGTTTGCTTGTCTTGAGTGCTTGTATGTACGTTTATGCCATGAGAAATATTCCTAGCAATTACTTACAAGCTATGGTACCATTATGCTTTTTGATATGTGTTTATGTATACAATATGGGTTGAATGGGTTAGGTTGTGCCAAAAGTCCCTTAGTAAGGGTAGGGATGAGCTAAAAGTCCCTAAAAATGAGTGAGACAAAGCCAAAAGTCTTAAGAAGAGTGAGGCTAAGTCAAAAGTCCCTTGAAAGTGGGTGAGAAAAATCCAAAAGCCCAAGGAAAGTAGGCGAGGCTAAACCAACATTTATATTGAGCTGACCCCAGTTAAATAGGCCTTTAAAATAGCCCAAACCCATCATAAACTCTCCAACTTGTGGCCTAATAAAATCCTATCTGAATCCAAGTGAATTTTAGGCCTTTAGGTTAGCTTACAACCTAACTTAAACCCTAAAACCACTCTGGCCCATTCCTATTCAATAGAAAACACAAGAGGCAAGAATTCATTTTCACACTCAGAGAAGGGAAGCTAGGGATCTTGGCATAAATTCATCTTCTCCCACTCCTAGAGTCAAAATCAACTAACGTAACTGATATATAAGTTAATCCTCTCTTCTCCATCTTCAATTTGACCAATTGGTTTTTCATTAAAAGCATTTTCATCTACACCTAAAATCTGAAATATGTTGTTTGGTGTTTTCTTGGAGGATTTTGAGGTTAAAGCTAGG
This sequence comes from Erythrophleum fordii, assembly GCA_032878935.1. Taxonomy (NCBI): domain Eukaryota; kingdom Viridiplantae; phylum Streptophyta; class Magnoliopsida; order Fabales; family Fabaceae; genus Erythrophleum; species Erythrophleum fordii. The sequence goes on along the minus strand of JAVQMF010000054.1, from coordinate 18,709,755 downwards.
GGTGTTGTTAGGTAAGTGCTTCATTCCCATCTTGAGACCCCCATAGTTGATTTATAATATGAGCCTATATTTTGTGCAAATTCAACTAGAGAAGTAAGTGATATTATGGAATTTTTGGGTGGGTGAAGCTTAAGTCCAAATTTGGACTCCTTGGTAGTTAGGTAAGTGACTTTTGGGTAGCCATTACTAGTTCAATTCTTTAAGCATATGATTAGAGGTCATAAATTGTAGCATCTGAGATTTCGTAGAAATGAGAACTCAAGATTTTAAAATTTTTCTAAGTCTTCTAGTTATAGCAAAGATACATATTTGCTATAACAAGGATGCCTATTCGCCATAGCGAGAATACCAGTTCATTATAGCGAGTTCATAGCTTATACAAAATCCAGGGAGTTTTTTGCAATAGTGCCAACTATAGTGAGAACGAGGGGACTTGGAATTGATAAGTTCTTGCCGTAGCCAGGGGTGTTTCCCGCTATAGCAATATTTATTTCGAAAAACATGAAAAAGTGAAATTTTCTTTTTTTAAGGGTCCAAAATCCTTCTCCTTCATTTTAATCAACTTTAGCTAGCTAAAATAGATCCCCAAAGCTTTGGAAGTGGTGCACCAAGGAGGAGGAAGAAACTAAGTAAAGGTAAGGAATTTTATGGTTTCTCCTTTAGTAAGTTGATTTTCTTCCTTTCCATCTCCCTTCTTATGGTTTTATTATTGTCTTTGGTGCTAATTTAGGTTTGATTTAGAGGGGGAAAAGTAGAGTTCTGAGAAGAGGAGTTAACTGCGTTAAAGAGCATCCAAGGAACAACCAAGAAGCCAAGGTAACCTTCTTGCTTTCTTGCTCTCTCTCCCTTCCTTCTCTTAGTGTGTATGTTTGGCGAATATGAAGGCTGAAAAGTGGAAGTAATTTTTGATCAAAAGCAAGCCAGAAACTAGATTTTAGATGATGGAAAACTAAAAAAGGTGAAGGAACTTAAAGGAAAATTTGTAAAACCCAAGATAGCAAAGATAGAAATCTTTGAACATATCTTAAAATCTAATTTTTTCCAAGAGTCCCTAAGCTTATATGAGAGTTCAATTGACTTTATGAGACCCTTAAGAAGCCTACCAAGTGTTTCTCCTTTTAAGGAACAATAGCACTCCATAGGCTCTTGAGCACCTCTAAAATCCATAAAAGCCTAATGAAGTAATGTATGACTAGGCTTAGGATTTGGTTTAAGGAGATAATTAAATTCTATTTGTTGTGTTTAGGCCCAAGGAAATCCTACTCCACCCATTGTCAAGCGTGTAACCAAGAGAGAGAAGAAAGATCAAGAAAAAGTGTGTGTAATTGCACTCAAGGTAGCCCTCTAACCTTTCTCTCATGTATGTGTGTGGATGTTTTCTTGCTTTGGATGCTTGTCTGTGTGTTGAACTATGAAAAGCATGCCTAACTAGTAAGAATATATGTGGTGCCACTATGTGTCTTAAATTGCTTTTACGTGTGCATAAGTGATAATTGCTAATTTTCATATATTTTTCCTTTTCTAATTAGGAATTTTGATTATAAATTTTGGCTTAAAGGACTTCAATTGGAGGATAATTAAGTTTATTGACCATTTCTGTATTTTAGGAATTAAATTGCAAAATTATTGGTTTTAATGGATAAATTTGTTTAAATAATTTTGTAAGATTGTTCTTACTTAATTGTCTCCATTGTTTTTGTGCAGACTTTGAGCAAATTAAATCTCAACGTTAGAGAAAATATGAAAGGTTAATTGGAGAAGAAAAATGCCATAAGCCACTTCATCCTTAGTGCATCCACTCTCCCTTCATTCTCATGTGGCACCTCACCATATACACTCACATGCATGGCAGGCCCACACTCACACTTAATCTCCTAGGACTAGCCACTACATTTCTAACCACTGGAACAGAACAGAAACATATACACAAAGAAGAGAAGCTAAGGGTGCAGAGGCAGAACTTGGGGTAGCAGCGAAAATAACTCGAGTTTAGGTGCTGTGAACAGAACCTGGAGCATGCAAAGTTGACGTGGATGAAGGATTAAATGAAAGGAAGCAGGGCTGGACAGCAACATGAAAATTGACATAAGAAGAGAGCTCAAGTTCTATGTGCTGGGCTGGACGAAGAAGCTACGAGCTAACACACATAAGAGCCACGCAAAAAAGATGAAGCCACGTCATTCATGAGCTCACGAAGCAGGCACGAGCTGGAAGGATTTAGCTATGGGTAAAAGAAATAGAATGAGGCAAGAAAGAGGGAGCATGTGATTCATTAAAAAGCTAGAGGCATTCATCGAATGAAGGAGCGTGAATATTGATGGAGGGAGAGAGCTAAAGATTGATGTAGCTGTGGGCTGAGCATAAAGGAATACATGAGGTGCAATTAAATTAAAAAAAATGAGTGATGTGATTCTTAGTAAGAATTAAGCTATGGGCTTACGTGTATTAATGAAAAGTGAGCTAGGGAAAAAATGCGTACAACGTGACCTCAACGTGGGAAATAAGCGAGATGTGAGCTGGGAAAGAAGGAAAGGAGACAACGTAAAGGCTGGAGCTCCAGAGGGGCGAAGACACAACTTGAAAATGCGAGAGCTCCAGGGAGAGGTTAATTAATCAATTTCTCCATGGCTGAAGCTCTCATCATCGATTTTCTTCAGATTAAATTCTCTATGGCAGCTTGAATCATCCTTGGTGGCTAGCTGAAGATTGAAGACTCCTAAATGCAGATTTGAGCTCCATAATTCCTCAAAAAATTGGATAAAGATTTTCTTGCTTACTCTTTTAATTCCAGCATTAATTCTTTTATTAATTTGACTAGGTCAAGTTTATTAATTTAGGAATTTAATTGCTAGAAATTATTAGATTGGTTTGATTTATGGATTGAGTATAATTTGATCTTTGGAATGTCAATTGTGATCATTACATGTTTGTGAAAATTCCAGAATTAGTGCTGTGCAAATTACTTTTAATTTCCTCTTGATTTTAGGCCAATTGATGCAATGGTTGTTGGATTAACTGGCTGGAATTTTTGTGCGATTAATTGTTTAAGGAATTCAATAATCTAATTAGTTAATTAGTATCTTAAGTGGATTGTGCAGCAGATTTTATTGATCAACTAGGATTAGTTATATTGTGTTTTTGTTCTTAATTCAATTAATTAATTTTTCAAGGTTTCTTGTGGTTGCAAATTCCTTGAATAATTGATGAATTGAATCTTGGATGGTCATTCAAGAGCTATTATGGGGATTACACTAATGAGCAAGAAATTAAATCCAAATTTGGTATACTAAAAAGGGAGCAAGGATAATTGAATTGTAGGGAGTCCATCTAAAGGCTAGCTACCATATTTTCTTAATTGTTCACTTTATTTTAGTCTTAAGTTTTTTATTCTTATCATTTAAAATTTAGTTCAATTAAATTCTAGCATTTCAAAACCCCCCTAAATAAGTTCCAATTAGTAATACTTAGAATACTCTTTCACAATAAAGTGAGGCATAAAGACTCCTTGGGAAATGACCTAGGTTGCACCATTACCTACAGAATTTATTTTTGCTACCTAGTTTTATTTGAGATTGCGTGACACAATCGTCAAATTTGGTGCCATTGCTGGGGAGTTTAGTTTCTTAATTATTTGAAACGGTTTCTTAGTATTTTTGCCCTATTTTTGCTCTATTTTTGTTTTGTTTCTCCCCTATTTTGAAGTTGGATTTTGGACATTTCAATTGCTTGATCTGATTTTGCTGCTTGTTGAAATTTTTGTTTAAAGTGCCTAGAAAATTATCAGACTTTGTTTTCCAAAGTTTTTGGTTGTTTTAAGGAAAAGTAATAGTGTTACTATTCGGTGCACCATTTTTTGGCCAAATTCTAACGTTTTAGGCACTTTTTCTATTTTTTTATTATATTTTCGAATTTTCTAAGATTTTTCTAGATTGATTGTTTTAATTTTTCTTTGTTGATTATTGTGTTCCTTCTTAGTTTTTGCTTGTCTAATTGGTTTATGACAAGGAGCTCTGGTGAAAAATTAATTGATTTGGATCCGAAAATTGAAAGAACCTTTAGAAGACAAGTAAGGATTAAGAAGAACAAGGATAGTGTAGGAATCAGTAGTTCTATTTCTTCTGCTTTTGATTGTGTGCAAGGAATTGATTGTGTACTTCAATTTATTGGTAATACTATGGCTAAACAAGATCAAATGAATGCTAACATGAATGTGCATGTTCAGGCTAACTTAAATGTAAATGTAAACTTGAATGATGACATGCATGCTAGAACCATTAGAGAATTGACAGCTCCTAATGTGCATTATCAAAATCTTTGTATACAATATCTAGAAGTAGATGAAAATTTTAAGCTTAAATTTGGTTTGATTCACTTACTTTCTAAAATTCATGGACTTGCAGGGGATGACCCTCCCAAACATCTGAAGGAATTCCATATTGTCTGCTCTACAATGAAGCCACAGGGAGTCTCAAAAGAACAAATTAAGCTCAGAGCATTTCCTTTTTCCTTGGATAGTGTAGCCAAGGATTGGTTGTACTATCTACCTCCAGGTGCCATCACTTCTTGGGACCAACTGAAGAGGCTATTCTTGTAAAAATTGTTTCCTGTGTCTCGCACTACATCAATAAGGAAGAAAATATATGGGTTCAAATAGAATGGTGGAGAGACTTTGTATGAGTACTGGGAAAGATTTAAGAGGTTGCTGGCTAGTTGTCCTCACCATCAAATTTATGATCAACTGCTTATTCAATACTTCTATGAGGGGCTGATGAACATGGACAGAAACATGATTGATGTTGCCTTTGGTAGTGCCTCAGGTGATCTGACACCTACAAGGCCCTGGGAGTTAATTGATAAGATGGCTCAGAATGCTCAACAATTTGGGTCCAGATCAATGCAGACAGTAAGAGGAGTTAGTGAATTGTGTGCTCCAGGCTATGGTCAAAGAATTGAGAGCAAGATTGATGTAATGTCTTCTGTGCTCCAACAGCTTGCTTTAAATCGGCAGTAGCCACAATCATTCTCTACTCCTTCACAGACTTGTGCACTACAATCCTACCCTACTCAGACTGACGGGCTTGTCGTACAACCCTCAAAATAAAACTAGGTTGACTAAAAATATAGCAAGTGGCACAACCTAGGTCATCTCCCTTGGAAATGGAATTCAATATTCAATTAAGTTTCTAAGTGTTAAAGGATCCTAAGAGCTACCTAATTTGGGGGTTTTGGTTGATTTAAACTAACCTAGAACTAAATTGAATCAAAAAATTTTTAAATTCTACCTAATTGGATGAATTGTGAATGATAATGAGCTTGTGACTAGCTTAGGAATCGTCTCTTGGTATCCACTATCCTTATCCTAATTCAATTGTGATTAATTCTGGTCTAAGAGTCCCTAATTGTATTCATTAGCAAATGATCTTGAATAACTATTCAAGATTCAAGAGATTAGCAAGTTAATGTTGAATTGAGACCTCAATCCTACACCAATTCATTAACTCTTGTCTTTAAGATCAATGAACATTTAAATTGAATGATTAATTGATTGATTAGCTACTGAATTAACACCCTAGGATGTTTAATTAACCAACCAAACTCCTAAGAATCTTTAAATCAACAATTAAGTATATCAATTCTCACAAGCATTTCATCAAACACCTTGATTGCACACTTAGAAAATTGTAGGAAAATGAAAATCCAGCAACTAATTCATACAATTTATCAGCTAATATCTCTCCTAATCAATGTCTAACCAGCCATCAATCATGAACTACATCAATTTCAATCACTTACATACTCAACCAAGCATATAAAATAATAAAAAGTGATATAGAAAGAGAGGAAAATAAAATGAAATTCTTAGCCAGAATTCTGATTCCAAATCTTGGATTCAAGCTTCAACTCAAGAGCTTCCTCCTACCTAGCCTCAAGATGGATTAGAACTTCATATTGGCATGGAGATGGAGGTGGAGAATGGAATGGAGGAATGGATGTGGTTCTGTGTAGAAATGGACGAAGGGGATGGAATGTTCTGTGTGGAGTGGACGAAGGGGTGGGTTGAATGGAATGAATGGGCGTGGACCAAGTGAATGAATGCTGATGGCGTGATCAATAGCCTCTCCTCGTGCTTCATTTATTTTTCACGTGCTCTGCCTTCCCTCAGCTCCAGCGTTTTTACACGCTCTAGTCATGTGCCCCTCTCATGCTCACTTTCACGTGATTAACTCTTCGTCTAAGTGCTGCCTCTTCCCATTGTCTGAAGCTCCTTGTGCGTGTAAAAATGTGGGCCCCAGTGTCAATATAATATTCCATGTTGGCTACTGTAGCTTCTGCATGCCTCTTTGTTTATGTTCACGTCGGGTTCCACGTTGCAGCTCTTCATTTTCTGTTCATGTTCTCTTCTTCTTCGCCTGCAGTGTCCATTTCGTTCTACGTTAGCTGCTGGTTTGTGTGTTGCTCGAGTTGTAAGCTGCTGCCATTTGTTTCTTTATGCTCCTTACGCCAAAACAGTAGCTTTGCCTTCTTTGTTCTGCATGTGTGTGTATAGTACTTGATTCTGCTTCGTCCAGCTACAGCTGCTGTCCTCTGCTTCTTCGTCGTTCTGCAGCTGCTGTCTAGCCATTCTCCACATGATTTTCTTCTTCCTTTGTGTCCAGATTTCCTTGTTTTAGCTACTCGAGTTCAGCCTCTGCATGTGTGCTTCTTCCTCGATTTTCTGTTCGTGTTTTTCTTCATGCAGCTTCTGTATCTTCTTGTTTCCTCGAGTTCCAGCTCTGTTCAACTCTTTCATTCTACAGCTCATTCCAGACTTCAACTCGTTATGTTTCTCAGCTTTTGCTTCGTTCTGCTTGTTTCTGTTCACGTCCCTAGAGCCTTACTCGTTGATGTCTCTGTTTCACGTTGCTGTCCAGACTTCAGCGTCTTTCACTTGTTCTGCTGCCAGCCATGCAAACCCAGTTCAGCCTCTGTTCAGCTCATAATGTTGGAACCCGAGGCTTTTTCCTTCTCCTCTGTTTTGGTGTGTGATTGCTATAAATGGAGCCACATGTGGAAGTCCATCCCATGTATGAAACTAAGAAAACCCAATGATCTGCACACTAAGAAAGGAAAGAAAAATTAAGTAGGAAAAGCTTCAGAATTATTTATAGAAATTTATGCCTTAAAAATCCAAGATTTTGTGACTTATTTTCTAAAATGCAAAGAATGGCTATTAAAATGAAATTCCATTCAATTGCCTTCATTAAGCCACATTTAATTATTAAAAAGGTTAAGTTAGGAGGAATAAAGTGTATACATGTTTATCACAGACACATTCTTATCTACAGTGCTATGCACCTGGGCAAACATCTACCTCTACTACCTTAGTGGGACCCCTGTGTGATATATGTCATTTGGCCACACATGCTACTGATCAGTGCCCTATGTTAGAAGAGAGGGTAGAAACTTGTGCTAGGATATTTCCAGTCAGGCCAATGTAACAAGGGCAGTAAAAATATGATCCCTATTCTAATATATACAATCCAGGATGGAGGGATCACCCCAACTTGAGATATGGTGAAGGGCAACAGCAAAATCGATACAATGTTATAGGACCTAGTGCATAGTCTTCCTAACCTATTAGGCAATCAGTTCCTATCCAAGAGGAACTTAGAAAAGATAACAGCATAGAGTTTATGATGAAGCAACTCATGGAAAAGATGGAAAAGATGGAATAAAGTGAAGCTAGACACAGATAAGAAATGGACAACATGAAAACTCAGAATAGGCATATGGAGAATGTGATTAGTTAGTTAGCTAGCTCTCTTAGTGAGGTAAAAAGCCAAGGATTAGGCCAATTACCTTCTCAAACTATTGTCAATCCAAGGAATAGTAGTAATGTTAGTTCTATCACTCTTAGGAGTGGAAAAGAGGTTCAGGCATCCTTAGACAACATTACCATGGATAAGCCAGCGTCATAAAAAACACACGTCGCACCAAATGATCTTAACAAAGAATAGGAGCCAAAGAAGATCTTGCCTTTCCCACATAGACCTATCTTGGGAAAGAGGCAAACTAAAGCAGATATTGAAAAAGAAATTCTTGAGACTTTCAAGAAGGTTGAGGTCAATATACCCTTGTTCGAGGCAATTAAGACTATCCCCAAATACGCCAAGTTTCTTAAGGAAATATGTACTAACAAGAGGCGTCTAAGAGGGAATAAAATAGTCAATTTTGGCAAGAATGTTTCAGCACTCATACAGCTAACAATGCCCATTAAGTGTCAAGATTTGGGCACTTTTACAATTCTATGCACTATTGGGAATTTTGAGTTTTCTGATGCTTTGATTGATCTTGGTGCTGCTATAAATGTTATGCCTAAATCTGTTTATTCATCTTTGCAAATGGGAGAGCTGAAACCTACTAGAGTGGTTGTGTAGTTGGCAAACAGGGGCATTGCTTATCCCTCATGAGTGTTGGAGAATGTTCTGGTTAAGGTAAAGGATTTGATTTTTCCAGCTGATTTTTATGCCCTTAACATGAAAGATGATAGATATAGATGTAGTGAACATGCCCCACTCATTCTTGGTAGACCTTTCTTAAAAACTACAAAAAAAATTATAAATGTGTATGAGGGTACTCTTCAAATGGAGTTTGCTGGCAACGTGATACAATTTAATATATTTGATGCCATGAAACACCCTTGTGATGATAACTTTATTTTTAGTATCAGCCTGATTAATATGCTAGTTGATAATGCCAATGCTAATTTTAGGGATAGTTTATTAATTGATTCCTATGATATTGCTGACTTGGATGATTCTTTTAATTATATATATTCTGGAACTACTATATGTCACAGATGTACCCAGATTAGTGCTTTTATTGAGAATAGTGAGTTCCGTACATGTACTAATTATCATGGTTCTAAGACTTCTTCTTTTTGTGCTGATTTCATTATTGGTAAGCCTGTGATTGATTTGGATGATTATACTGGTTTAGGTCAATCTTCTTGTTCTAAAGATGATGTGCATGCTGTTGTTTTCCCTGATTGTTCTAATGTTACTGGATTTACTGATTCTCAGGATATGTTGCATGTTGATGTCACTTCTGGATATGTTGATTATGCTAGTTCATCTATTTTCACTCTTACCTTGCCTATTGATAGTGGTATTAGATGCTGTGTGACTAGTTCATCTAATAGTGATACTGATGTTGCTACTGCTGTTAGTTCTCTTGTTGATATTTCGTCTACTGATGTTCCCAAAGATGGGAAAGTTATTTTTTCTATCTGTGAGTTGTCTAAACAGCTATTTGGAATGGAGAAGGTTGAAATCAAATAACTCATACCTTTGGTTGAGCAAGCTCCTACCTTAGAGCTTAAATCGCTGCCAGACAATCTCAAGTATACCTATTTGGAGAAAGATGAGAAGCTTCCGGTGATTATAGCCAGTGACATTATTCTAGAGGAGGAAGAAAAGCTTCTAGAGGTCTTTAGGAGGAGAAGACAAACAATAGAGTGGACCTTAGCCGACATACCTGGCATTAGCCTTGATACATGTATGCACCGAATTATGTTGGAGGATGGGGCAAAGCTAGTAAGGCAACCTCAAAGGCGACTGAACCCACTTATTCTAGATGTGGTTAAAAAGGAAGTCTCTAAATTTTTATCTACTGGTATTATATATCCTATTTCTGACAGTCAGTGGGTTAGTCCTGTGCAGGTGGTTCCAAAGAAATCAGGGATCATAGTTGTCCGAAATGAGAATAATGAATTGGTGTCTACCCGTGTACAAAACAGTTGAAGGGTTTGCATTGACTATAGGAGGTTTAATTTAGTCACTAGAAAAGATCATTACCCCCTTCCTTTTATTGATCAGATGCTTGAGCGTTTAGCTGGAAAAACTTATTATTATTTTCTGGATGGATTTTTAGGGTATTTCCATATATGCATAACTCCGGAGGATCAAGAGAAGACGACATTCACATGCCTATTTGGAACATTTGCCTACAGACGAATGCCTTTTGGTCTTTGCATGCCCCTGGAACTTTCCACTGGTATATGGTTTCCATTTTTAGTGATTTCCTTGAGCACTATATAGAAATTTTTATGAATGATTTCACTGTATATGGGAACTCTTTTGATGATTGCTTGTGTAGTCTATATAGAGTCCTAGCAAGATACATAGAGAAGAACCTTGTACTTAATTTTAAAGAATGTTATTTTATGGTTCGAAAAGGCATCGTATTAGGTCATATTATATCTGAACAGGGCATAGAGGTTGATAAAGCTAAGATAGATGTTATCACTTCTCTACCATACCTGACATGTGTTCGGGAGGTCTGGTCTTTTTTAGGTCATGCATGTTTCTATAGAAGATTCATTCAGGATTTTAGTAAAATTGCTTTGCCATTTTCTAAGCTATTACAAAAAGATGTTGATTTCATTTCGATGATGCATGTAAAATAGCTTTTGATGATCTTAAGAAACAATTAACTTCCCCACCCATTATTCAACCCCCTGATTGGAACCTCCCATTTGAGCTTTTATGTGACGCATCTAATTTTGCTGCAGGTACAGTTTTGAGCAGAGAGTGAATAAAAGGTCCCATGTGATAGCTTATGCATCCAAGACTCTGGATGGAGCCCAAGTAAATTATACAACCACAAAAAAAAGTTTCTTGCTATTATTTTTGCTTTGGATAAATTTAGGTCTTATTTGCTTGATACTAAAGTCATTGTTTTTACTGATCATACAGTCTTGAAGTACTTGCTAAAGAAGCCTGATGCAAAGCCAAGATTGATCAGATGGATGCTTCTACTTCAAGAATTTGATATTGACATTCGAGATAAAAGTGGAGCTAAAAACTTGGTGGAGCTCCAAAGGTAAATTCCTTACTTATTGATGATGATTTCCCTAATGAGCATTTGTGTGTTATGCATAGTTTTTATCCTTGGTATGCTGACTTAGTGAATTATCTAGCTGCTTTTGAATTGCCTATTGATTTGAATAAACATAAGTTGAATAAGTTCAGGAGTGAAGCTAGGTATTATATTTGAGATGATCCATACTTGTGGAGACTATTTAGTGACCAAGTGATTAGACGTTGTGTGCCTGATATAGAATTTGATTCTGTTTTAAAATTTTGTCACACACTTGCATGTGGAGGTCACTTTAGTCCAAAATGCACAACTAGGAAGGTTCTAGATAGTAGATTGTATTAGCTTACTTTGTTTCGTGATGCCTTTGATTTTTGTAAAAGATGTGTCAGGTGTCAACAAATAGGTAGCATATCTAAGAGAAATGAAATACCACAACATCCCATTTTGTTTTGTGAAGTCTTTGATGTGTGGAGCATTGATTTTATGGGACCTTTTCCTACTTCTTTTGGATTTTTATACATCTTATTGGCTGTTGATTATGTTTCAAAGTGGGTGGAAGCAAAACCCACTAGGACTGATGATTCTTCTGTGGTTGTAGAGTTTGTTTGCTCTCACATTTTTTGTAGGTTTGGTATCCTCAGAGCCATTATCAGTGACCAGGGCACTCATTTTTACAACCGAAGTATGCATAGCTTGCTTAGCAAGTATGGTATTTTGCATAAAGTAGCTACTCCGTACCACCCTCAAACAAATGGCCAGGCAGAAATTTCTAACCAGGAAGTAAAGCAAATTTTGGAGAAAATAGTGCAGTCGAATAGGAAAGATTGGAGCAAGAGACTAGATGATGCACTTTGGGCCTATCAAATTGCCTACAAGACTCTTATTAGGATGTCACCCTATCGACTTGTATTTGGAAAAGCTTGTCACTTACCAGTAGAAGTGTAGCACAAGGCTTACTGGGCTATGAAGAAATGAAATTTGGATTTTAATGGAGCGAGATCTCACAGAAAATTCTAACTCCAAGAGCTTGAAAAGATCAGATTAAAAGCCTATGATAATGCAAGGATCTATAAAGAAAAGACAAAGGCATTCCATGACAAGATGATTGCAAGAAAGGAGTTTGTTGTCGGCCAAAAAGTTCTACTTTATAAATCCTGCTTGAAGCTTATGCCAAGTAAACTTCGTTCTAAATGGGAAGGTCCTTACATAGTTTCTGATGTTTTCCCTTTTAGTGCAGTTGAGCTTCTGGATGAGCAGACGGGAGTTAAATTTAAAGTTAATGGATATCGGCTCAAACACTTTAATAAAGGAGTTCCAAAAGATGACAAGGAGGAGCTCCAACTTCATGACCCACCCTGATCCCCGGTTGTACTCTTTCCCTTTCCCCTTTTATATTATGTTGTCTTTATCTGTTTACTGGATTGTGTGCTAGCATTGAGAAAAATGTAACATTTAAGTGTGGGGGGGATACAAATAAAATTTTTAGTTTTGTTTTGTTTTGGTTAGTTGATTTTTCTAGTTTCTAAGCTTTTAGTCTTACTTTTAGAGTGTTGAAGTTTTTAGTTTGTGGAAAAAAAAAAACAACTGTGCTTTTGTGTAAGTTGCTAGTATTGAGGGGATCATAGCTTTGATATATCTTGATTTGATAGGGAATTGACCTTGTGTTGAGAATGTAAGTTAAGTGGCAATTAGCTTTACTTTAATGAAATTTGATGATGGTCAATTTACCTTGTGAAATTTTTGAACCTATTGCTTATTCATTTCTAGTGTGTATCCCTTATCTTGCTTTTACTCTAAAACTTGGCTTGAATCTTATTCAAGGCCACATTTATTCATTTTCCATGCATGAAAAGAATTAAGGCATTCATTGTTGTTTTGTTTGAGCTAGAGTCACAAAGCTATCTTACATGTGTTTAATCCATTTGCTTTACCCTTTTGAGCCATATATATGTTTCTTTTTAGCCTTTTAGCCATGAAAACCAAACGAATGTTCTTCCTACCTTGATTAGGATGCTTTTGATTATTAAGGGCATTGCATCTTGTTAAGGTTGGTGGATGTGCATTTTTCACATCATTTATAGGCCATTTGTTTGTTCTTCTTTGAAAATATTCCAAGAAAAAAATAATAATAAAATGAAAAAAAAAAGCAAAGCAAAATAAAAGCATTTGAAATGTATAAAAAAAAAAGAAAGAGAAAAAGAAGAAAAAGGAAAGAAAAGTTGTTCTCTTAGTGCATATTTTTTTTTGTTTGTGGTAATTACGGCCTTAAAATGCACTTGCATTCCATCCTTTTTCTTATTTTAATGCTTTTGATGATTTTTAGCATCCAATTTTCTTTTTGAATTTCCTTTATTCTTTTGTTTACCACTTGTTTCATACCTTAGCGTACACTACAACCATAATAAAGACCTTTTGATTCATTCATTGGCATTTGATTTTGGTAGTGGAGATGTAGATGATTACCAAGCTTATGGTAGTAAAGTTAGATAGGATGGAATTTGAGAGTAATCACTTCATCCTAAACACTAAAGAGTAGAGTGATAAACACTAATCCAAGTGAGGGACTTTCATTGCATTTCATTTTTGTTAAGTGTATTGCCATGGTACTTGTTGCATTATTGCAAGTGATATGATTTGGAAAATTAAGCTATTGACTTGCTTTGAGCTTCCTTATGCTAAGTGACCTACACAATTCCATTTTTCTTGATTTCCTTTCAATTATCTCTTTCTTGGAGCTTTAATTTTCTTTTGCTTGGGAGTGCAAAAGCTTAAGTGTGGGGGAATTTGATAATTGCTAATTTACATATATTTTCCTCTTTTAATTAAGCATTTTGATTACAAATTTTAGCTTAAAGGACTTCAATTGGAGGATAATTGAGTTTCTTGACCATTTCTGTATTTTAGGAATTAAATTGTAAAATTATTGGTTTTAATGCATAAATTTGTTTAAATATTTTTGTAAGATTGTTCCTACTTAATTGTCTCCATTGTTTTTGTGCACACTTTGAGCAAATTAAATCTCAATGTTAGAGAAAATATGGAAGGTTAATTGGAAAAGAAAAATGTCACGAGCCACTTCATCTTTAGTGCATCCACTCTCCTTCCATTCTCATGTGGCACCTCACCATATACACTCACATGCATGGCTGGCCCACACTCACACTCAATCTCCTAAAACCAGCCACTACACTTCCACCCACTGGAACATAGCAGAAACATATACACAAAGAAGAGAAGCTATGGGTGCAGAGGCAGAACTTGGGGCAGTAATGAAAATAGCTCGAGTTTAAGTGCTGTGAACAGAAGTTGGAGCATGCAAAGTTGACATGGATGAAGGATTAAATGAAAGGAAGTAGGGCTAAACAACAACGTGAAAATCGACGTAAGAAGAGAGCTTGAGTTCTACATGCTAGGCTAGAGGAAGAAGCTACGAGCTAACACACATAAGAGCCACGTAGAAAAGAGATGAAGCCACATCATTCATGAGCTCATGAAGCTTGCATGAGTTAGAAGGATTTAGCTACGGGCAAAAGAAATAGAATGAGGCAGCACGTGTGGAATGAGGGAGCGTGAAAGGAGCATGTGATTTATTAAAAAGTTAGAGGCATTCATCGAATGAAGGAGTGTGAATATTGAGGGAGGGAGAGAGCTAGAAATTAATGTAGCTGTGGGCTAAGCATGAAGGAACACGTGAGGTGCAATTAAATTAAAAAAAATGAGCCACGTGATTCTTAGTAAGAATTAAGCTATAGGCTGTGATTAATCAAAAGTGAGATGGGGAAAAAATGCGTACAACTTGACCTCAACGTGGGAAATAAGCAAGATGTGAGCTGAGAAAGAAGGAAAGGAGATGAAGTAAAGGCTGGAGCTCCAAAGGGGCAAAGACACGATATGAAAATGCGAGAGCTTTAGGGAGGGGTTAATTAATCAATTTCTCCATGGCTGAAGCTCTCATCATCGATTTTCTTCAGATTAAATTCTCTATGGCAGCTTGAATTATCCTTGGTGGCTAGCTGAAGATTGAAGACTCCCAGATGCAGATTTGAGCTCCACAATTCCTCACAAAATTGGATAAAGATTTCCTTGCTTACTCTTTTAATTTTAGCATTAATTCTTTTATTAATTTGACTAAGTCTAATTTATTAATTTAGGAATTTAATTGCTAAAAATTATTGGATTGGTTTGACTTATGGATTGAGTATAATTTGATCTTTGGAATGTCAATTATGATCATTACATGTTTGTGAAAATTCCAGAATTAGTGCTGTGCAAATTACTTTTAATTTCCTCTTGATTTTAGGCCAATTGATGCAATGGTTGTTGGATTAAGTGGCTGGAATTTTTGTGCAATTAATTGTTTGAGGAATTCATTAATCTAATTGGTTAATTAATATCTTAAGTGGATTGTGCAACAGATTTTATAGATCAACTAGGATTGGTTATATTGTGTTCTTGTTCTTAATTCAATTAATTAATTTTCAAGGTTTCTTGTTGTTGCAAATTCCTTGAATAATTGATGAATTGAATCTTAGATGGTCATTCAAGAGCTTTTATGGGGAATACACTAATGAGCAAGAAATTAAATCCAAATTTGGTACACTAAAAAGGGAGCAAGGATAATTAAATTCTAGAGAATCCATCTAAAGGCTAGCTACCACATTTTCTTAATTGTTCACTTCATTTTAGTCTTAAGTTTTTTTTTCTTGTCATTTAAAATTTAGTTCAGTTAAATTCTATCATTTTAAAACCCCCCTAAACAAGTTCCAATTAGTAATACTTTGAATACTCTTTCACAACAAATTGAGGCACAAAGACTCCTTGGGAAATGACCTAGGTTGCACCATTACCTACAGAATTTATTTTTGCTACCTAGTTTTATTTGAGATTGCATGACATAATTGTCAATAAGACTTGAATAGACTTGGTGATACCAAAAGTCCCTTGATAAGGGTGAGGATGAGCCAAAAGTCCCTTAGTATAAGTGAGACAAGCCAAAAGTCTAAAAAAGAGTAAGGCTTAGCTAAAAGTCTCAAGATAAGTGAGGCTTAGTCAAAAATCTTAAAGTAAAATGGGTGAGGCAAGTCCAAAAGTCCCAAAAGAGGTGGGTGAGGCTAGCTGAGGTCTTGAGAGTCTACTTTGATGTGTCTAAGACATTGTGGAATGGCAATTATGTTCTTCATATGCATATGTAGCTCATAAACCATGCATGGCATTCCTTTGCATGAAATTACATTCATCATGTATGATTGAAAGTGTATTGGGCTATTGAGATTCTTTGAATATCACTCCCTCCCCATTACCTAACATGTCTAGGCAGACCAAGTGAGCAAAGAGATAGGGGCCACTAAACTTGAAAAGAAAAGAATGACAAGAGAGTTGTGTTATTGAGCCATTTTGTAAACATTTGATTGTCAAATGATGTAATCTTAAGATGTACATGTTATAGAGACACTTAGACATATATAAATACATGAACATATGATGTATATAAAAGAATTGGAAGCAAATGAATGGAATGACATATTTTTGACATTGAATAGCTAGGGTTGTCTATGTATGTTTGTGTATACCTTGGAGTGAGAGAGTGAGTTTGTGAGATCTGGGTTTGTGAACCTATGAGACATGTTTATTAACCTATTTTGAAGCTTTCCCACATGCCCAAGCGGTCTTGGTTCTAGAGGAAGACCATTTGGCATTTGAATAAACCATTTTGGGACCAAAAAAGACCAAATTTGTGAGCTGAGCCCCAACCTAACCAAATGAGCGATTTTAAGGTTGAAATTTTGCACACATATAGATCTCATATAGATTTTTCTTTTTGGCCCAAGAACCACATTATTTAGAGGTCTACAGAATTCCTTATGATCTTTCAAAATTCATATATGAAATTGGTTTTGGTCTAGGCACTATTCACTTCAGCAGTCTACCTTTTTGTGTCATCCGGGGGTTAAACGAGGTCTAATGGTTCTAAAATTTTACATGGAGAAACTAGATATTTACAGTGATCTATACCAACTTAAAACACCTTATTTGGAGATCTAGAGAGAGAGAAATAAATTTTTTAAGTTGGAACCTACTGTCAATAATGCAGCAGGACCCTAAGTATTGTTCCATCGATTTTCATTAGCTTAATGTCATTTTATGGATCTAGAGCTATTTTTTCCCGAAAGTAGATATTTGTAGCTTTCCAATTGGTTTTCTAGGTTTTGAGTTTTGTGAAAATTAGTTATGGATTTTTGAAGTTCATATTAGTAATTTGTGATAGCAAACTAGGGTAGCCAGACCTTTCATTATTTTCTAATGTCAAACGTGGTCCAGTTGGGTTTTTCATGCTTGGAAATTTTTTTTACCTTGTAATAGAAATGTAAACAATTTTGGAAAGCTATCATTTTCCTTGTTTTGATTTTTTTAGAATTAATTATGATTTTCCAAATTTGGTAGTAGAAACTTAACTTTTAGACTCGAGGCAAAAACTTCATTTTTCTTATATGGGGCTCCAAATCCGAATTGCATGAGATGTTTCATGATGTTTATGACTTTTTTAGATGGACTATGAGTAGGAGATGATATTGGGGAGTCCACAGGGTCCACAGAGCAAAATTTTGAAATTTTAAAGTACTCTACAATACACAAGTATTGCAGTAATTATTTTCCATTGCCTTGAAATTCGTGGATGAAGTATATATGAGCTATGATATATGATATAGTGAGGCTAGAGGGATATGGTGTAACATTTTTGGTATCAGAGCCTTGGTTCAAGCATGTTAGGATAGGTTATGGCTTGAGAATGTGACTTGCTGCATGTTTATGTACTATGCATGGATGATTTGAGTGTGGAAATGTGGCTTGTGTTCATGTTTGATCTTAAACTATATTAATGTTGTTTTAGAATTATGGTGAACACATAAAGAGGTAGAGGTAGGCCTTCTAGAATGGCTAGAGCAGAGCCTAAAAAGGCTAGGGTCGAGCCTAGTAATCTGACAACTGGAGCCTTGCAAGCTATTATGGCTCACCTCAATCAACAGCAAGCCATGATAATGTAATTACAAGATAGGCTTACACATAGGGATACTGAGAGGCCTACTCCTCCTCTACCATAGCCATCAGATTGTCCAGAGGATTTAGAGGTGGTCCCTTTAGGCCAACATCCATATACCTCTTAGACTCCACTAGCTCAGACACTTCCCACCCTAGAGCAGCCTTCCACAAGCCAAGTCATAGCTTAGTTTAGAAAATTTGGGCCCCCTACCTTTGATGGGTAGTTAACTACAAAAAAAGCAAAGGCCTGGATTATGCAACTAGAGAAGATCTTTAAGGTGATGGAGTGCACATCTGAGCAGAAGGTCATGATGGTCATGTTTTAGCTAGAAAAAGAAGCAAACTATTAGTGGAATGGAACTGAACTGATACTGAAGTCGAGGAACTTCTCGATCACCTGGGAGACGTTCCTCTAAGCCTTCTATAAGAGTTACTTCCTTAGTTTTATCAGAGATTAGAAGGAGTCAGAGTTTGTACTCCTGAGACAAACTAAAGTGATGTCCATGGACCAATATATGGCGAAGCTTGTTGAGCTCTCCAGATATTTCTTGTATCTTCAAAAGCATGATGATGAGAGGTGGAGAGTGGATAAGTTAAAGAAGGGTTTGTTGCCTGAGATTAGAGACAAGGTAATGCCATAAAAGTTTAGGGACTTCAATGCCCTAGTTGAGATCTGTAGAGTCACAGAGAAATTTGAGGATGATGCAGATAGTCCTTAGTGAAAGATTTTCTCTCCCTAAGAGTAAAAGACCTCGAGATAAGTTATAGACCACTGGTAGTAGTAAGAGAGGTGGCAAAGATTAGTGGAATAGAAAAGGTAAGGGTAGGAAGAGACCAGCTTAGTCCACCAGAGGCAGTGTCACCCTAGCGATATGCAGTCAATGTGGCAGAAATCATAGAGGTAGACCCTGTTATATAGGCAGAACGTGTACTTTAGATGTGATAAACTGGGTCACATAGCCAGAGACTACACATAACCTACACAGCAGAGGGAGGTAGCTCTTGCACCCAGACCATAAACCTAAGGTAGAGTCTTTGCATTGACGCAACAGGAGGCTAGCTGATCCCCAAGTCTGATTTAAGGTACTATTAAGGTTAATGATTATTCTATACTTGCCTTGTTTGATTTGGGTGCTAACCACTCTCTTATATCCTATGACTGTGCTAAGAGGTTGGGTCTAGGTATACATATATTGCCATATGATTTACATATAACCACCCCCACAAGAAATCAAGCTATTACCTTCCATGCTTGTTTAAACTGTGTAGTCCAGTTTAACCTTTGCTATACCACACTTGATTTGATTTGTATGCCCTTAATTGATATTGATTTGATCATTAGTATGAATTAGATGTCTGCAAATAATGCTACACTTGATTGCTATCATAGATGCATTTTTTTTACATGAATATGGAACTGTGCCTAGTATTAGGATTAAGCTAGGTTTTATGACTACTTCCCAGGCTAAGAGGTCATTAGAGCATGGTTGTCAGGGGTTCCTAGCTTTTTTTTTAGTCCAGGCTAAGGTAAAAGAGGGTATAGAAGAGATTCCTATGGTGAGAGAGTTCCTAGAGGTATTCCCTAAGGAGGTTAATAGACTACCCCTAAATAGGGAAGTTATGTTTGCTATAGATGTTGTACCTGGGGCCAGTCCAGTGTCTAAGGCCCCATATAGGATGGCCCTCACTGAGCTAGTAGAGTTAAAGAAACAAATAGAAGAGCTCTTACAGAAGGGTTTTGTCAAACCCATTGTATCACCATGGAGAGCTCCAATTTTATTTGTAAAGAAGAAAGACGAAAGCCTTAGGCTGTGTATAGATTACAGGAAACTTAACAAGCTCACCATTAAGAACAAGTATCATCTTCCCAAGATAGATGACCTCTTAGATCAGCTAGTAGGAGCGTCAATGTTCTCCAAGATAAGAGGTATCATCAGCCCAAGATTAAGGATGAGGATATCCCTAAGACAGCCTTTAGGACTAGGTACAGTCATTATGAGTTTCTAGTCATGCCTTTTGGGTTGATGAATGCACTTGCATTGTTTATGATTTATATGTATAGGGTGTTTAGGCTATACTTGGATAGGTTTGTAGTGGTCTTCATAGATGACATTCTTATCTATTTAAAGAGTAGAGAAGAGCATAAACAGCACCTGAGATTAGTCGTAGAAACACTAAGAGAGAAGCAGTTGTACACTAAACTTACTAAATGTGAGTTTTGGCTCACTGAAGTACCATTCCTAGGCCATGCGATCTCCCAGGTAGGGGTCGCAGTAGATCCCTATAGAGTTGAGGTTATGTTATAGTGGGAGAGATCTAAAATAGTGATAGAGATTAGGAGCTTTCTAAGCTTAGTGAAGTACCACAGGAGATTCATTCAGGACTTTTCTCAGATAGCAATGCCATTGACTAGGCTCACTAGAAAGAACGTAGCATTTGTGTGGGACAAGAAGTGTAAGAAGAGCTTCCATGAGTTAAAGCATAAACTAACCACAGCCCCAGTTCTAGTGCTTCCTCACCCTAAGGAGACTTTCTTGGTCTATAGTGATGCTTCAAAGAAGGGGTTAAGATGTGTACTTATGCAAGGGGCAGAGTGGTAGCTTATGCTTCTAAAAAGTTGAAACCCCATGAGAAAAACTACCTCACACATGATTTAGAGCTAGCAACAATGGTATTTGCACTTAAGATATGGCAACACAACCTGTATGGAGCAGCCATAGAAATCTCTAGTGACCACCAAAGCCTTAAGTATCTATGTGAGCAGAAAGAGCTAAATATGAGGCAGAGAGGGTGGTTTTAGTTCTTCAAAGATTATGATTTCATCCTGAAATACTACCCAGATAAGGCTAATGCAGTTGTAGATGCTCTAAGTAAGAAATCCATACACATGGTCTCCATAATAATCCGAAAGCAGGAACTAATTAAGAGGTTCAGAGATATGAATCTCTCATGTGAGGTGCATTTGGGGAAGTAGTGTATGAGCGAGACCTGAATAGAAAGTTACCTAAGGAGTTAGGTTAGAGAGGCCCAACAAAAGGATGAACATATACAGAAGATTAAGGCCCAGATATCCTAGGGTGGCACTTTAGATTTCAATCTATCTGAGGATGGGTTAGTGAGGTACAGGGATAGGCTGTATGTGCCTAGGAATTCAAAAATTATAGAAAAGATATTAGAAGAGGCACGCAAGAGTAGGTATACAATTCATTTAGGAAGGAACAAGATGTATCACGATTTGAAAAAAAATATTTTGGTGGCCTAAGATAAAATTAGACATAGCTGAGTATGTCTCTTAGTATTTAGTATGTCAAAAAATTAAAATAGAGCACCAGAGGCCAGCTAGATTACTTTAGCCCCTAGATATCCTTGAGTGAAAGTGGGATAGTATAGTTATGGATTTTATGATGGGTTTACCCAAGACATCATCCAAGCATGATGTTATATGGGTAATAGTGGATAGATTAATAAAGTCAACATATTTCCTAGCAATGAAAGCCACTTATACCCTAGATAAGTTAGCCCAGCTGTACATTAAGGAGATAGTGAGATTACATGGTGTATCTAAGATCATTGTATTAAATAGAGATCCTAGATTCATTTCAAATCTCTAGAGATCATTACAGAATGCCCTAGGAACCAAATTAAGATTCAACACAGCCTACCACCTTCAAACAAATGGTCAGACAGAAAGGACCATCTAAATCCTAGAAGACATGTTGAGGGCTTGTGTCTTAGAGTTGAAAGGTAATTGGGATACGTACTTGCCTTTAGCAGAGTTTACCTATAATAACAATTATCATACTAGTATCCAGAAGGCATTGTATGAGGCATTGTAGGAAAAGAAGTGTAGGTCCCCAGTGTGTTGGATTGAGCTAGGAAAGAGAAGCCTCATAGGCCCAGATTTAGTTGACCAAACCTCCAGACAAATAGAAACCATAAGAAAGAAACTTCCAATGGCACAGAGTAGAAAGAAAAGTTACGCAAATAAAAGGAGAAGGCCATTAGAGTTTGAAGTTGGAGACCATGTTTTTATTTGAGTGTCTCCAATCACAGTGATAGGTAGTTCCATTAAAAGTAGCAAACTTAGTCTGAAGTACATAGGTCCATTCTAAATTCTAGATAAAGTTGTATCTATGGCCTATAGACTTGTCCTTCCTCCTAACCTAAGCTAAATACATGATGTTTTTCATGTATCTAAGCTTAAAAAGTACCAGCCCGATCCCTCACATGTCATAGAATATGAGAATATACAGTTACAGGACAATCTATCTTATATAGTATCACCATATCAGATCGTGGATATTAGACTCAAGTAGTTAAGGAATAAAATGATACTGCTGGTGAAAGTGGTTTGGAAGGGGCTATCTCCAGAAGAAACTACCTGGGAGCTAGAGGAAGACTTAAGAAAAAAGTATCTAGAGTTATACCCTAAGGTATGTATTTTAATTTCAAGGATGAAATTTTATTTAAGGGTCAGAAATGTAACATCCAAGATTTTATAGAAATGAGAACTCAAGATTTCAAAATTTTTCTAAGTCTTATAGCTATAATAAAGATGCCTACTCACTATAGCGAGAATGCTAGTTCGTTATAACGAGTTCATGACTTATACAAAATCTAGGGAGTTTTTCACAATAGCACCAGCTATGGCGAGAATGGGGGGACCTAGAGTTGATAAGTTCTCGCCATAGTGAGAGGTGTTTCTCACTATAGCAATATTTATTCCAAAAAAAATGAAAAATGAAATTTTCTTTTTTTAAAGGTCCAGAATCCTTCTTCCTCATTTTAATCGACTTTAGCTGGCTAAAATAGATCCTCAAAGCTATAAAAGTGCTGCAACAAAGAGGAGGAAGAAACTAAGTAAAGGTAAGGAATTTTATGGTTTCTCCTTTAGTAAGTTGATTCTCCTCCTTTCCATCTCCTTTCCTATGATTTTACTATTGTCTTTGGTGCTAATTTGGGTTTGATTTAGAGGGGGAAGAGTGGAGTTCTAAGAAGAGGAGTTAACCACGTTAAAGAGCATCCAAGGAACAACCAGGAAGCAAGGTAACCTTCTTGCTTTCTTGCTCTCTCTCCCTTCCTTCTCTTAGTGTGTATGTTTGGCCAAGAAAAGGATTGAAAAGGGGAAGTAATTTATGATCAAAAGCAAGCTAGAAACTAGATTTTAGATGATGGAGAACTAGAAAAGGTGAAGGAACTTAAAGGAAAATTTGTAAAACCTAAGATAGCAAAGATAGAAACCTTTGAACATACCTTAAAATCTGATTTTTCCCAAGAGTCCCTAAGCTTATATAAGAGTTCAATTAAGTTTATGAGACCTTTAAGAAGCCTCCTAAGTGTTTCTCCTTTCAAAGAACAATAGCACACTCTATGGACTCTTGAGCACCTCTAAAATCCATAAGGCCTATTGAAGTAATTAATGACTAGGCGTAGGATTTGGTTCAAGGAGATAATTAAATTCTATTTGTTCTGGTTAGGCCTATGGAAATCCTACTCCACCCATTGTCAAGCGTGTAGGCAAGAGAGGGAAGAAAGATCAAGAAAAAGTGTGTGTAATTGCACTCAAGGTAGCTATCTAACCTTTCTCTCATGTATATGTGTGGATGTTTTCTTGCTTTGGATGCTTGTATATGTGTTGAACTATGAAAAGCATGCCTAGCTAGTAAGAATATATGTGGTGCCACTTATGTGTCTTAAATTGCTTTTATGTATGCATAAGACTTGAATAGACTTGGTGTGAACATCGTATTTTGTCCAGGCAAGCTCCAAAAATAATGATAAAATTAAACTAACAAAATAATAAAAAAATAGAAAGCAAAATAAAAAGGGACTAGGAAAAAGAAAAAAATAAAGTAAAATAATAATAAAAACTATTTCAAAAAATATATATACATATATATAAAGAGAAAGGGGAAGTCTAAAATAAAAAAAATTTAAGAGAAGGAAACCAAAAAAAAAAAAATGACCTTAACTTTGCTTCCTTTTCCTTTAAATGAAAGCCCGATATCCCAAAAACAAAAAAATGAAATTAAAAATAAATAAAAGCTCATTAATTCAAAAATAGAAATCAAAGAGGAAGTAACAAAAATCCAAAACAAATGGGATTAAAAAAAAAGGTTAAGATTTTGGGGTTTAATTTAGGAGACCCCAAACAAAAGAAATCAAAATAAAAAGGGAGGGCCTAAAGAAAAATAAAACAAAGATTCCAAAATCAATTCAAAATTGGATGAGAAATGAAAAAGAAATCAACAGCAGGCCCAACCCAAATCCAAAGCACAACCCAACCCAATTCAGATCCATTCACAGTGAACCCTACCCATTTCACTGACCCGGTTCCCTTCTCCAAAGTGGTTATTTCTGTCCAGTTTGCCAGGGACCACACAAAAGTAGGCACGCATAGACGGAGTGGGGGGACAGACGCAGAAAAAGGGGGGAGTGGAGCAGAGAAAGGCAGACAAAAATCGCAAAAAAAGGGAGGCAGAGGAAAAAGGCAAAAAGGGGGAGGGGAGGCAGAAAAAGAAGGGCAGCCCGAAAAGAAAGGGAGAAGGGTGAGAATGGAGGAGAGGGAGGCATAAACGGAGAAAGGTGAGATGCTAAAAGGAACGGAGGGGGATTCGGAGTCGAGGGGAGAGACTGAAAAATAATCGAGGGAGTGAGAAAGCGAGAGAATCGAAGAAGAGGGGGAGACACTCTGAGGCAGGAAGGGAGATCGAAGGAGTTGCTCCCTCCCTGGCGTGCCTCTTCCTCCATGGGGAAGCCAGGCCAAGGGAGGGGCCGAGAGTAAAAACACGGAGGTGAGAGAGAGACGCCAAATTCAGAAAGACGAAGAGGGGACTGGAGAAACTGAGAGACAGGGGGTTCTGGTTTTCGAGTGGAGAAAAATCGGGAAGAAGGGGAATCAGGCGTGAAGGAGAGAAGGAGTCCGAGCCAACGAGAGTGAGAGGCTAAGAAGAAGCTAAAGGCTTTCGGGTTAGAGAGCCCTGAAAGGGGTCTGCAAATAGAGGAAATCTGATAGGTATGATTCCTTATTCCTCATCTTTCCTAATTATAAAGAAAAAAACATAAAGCTATGGATTAAGCAAGATTGTTGTGTTGAAATTTTGGGTCTAATGTCTCTGGTTGATATGAATCTCGAGTGCCTCCTTTGGTTTCTGGTTTAGAGATTGAATATGTTGTAATCTCCAAATGTTAGTATTTGACTTCAAAAATTTGTCTGATCTCTTTGCCACTGGTTCTCGAACCTTATCATGTGAGTGTAACCATGAGTATTGAATGATGATTTTGCTCAGATGCTGAACAATGTTTTTTGGGGTTTCTTTAGTGGCGTAGATGCGAGACAATAGCGTTCTTTGAGTTCTTGGATTACTATTTTTGTTTATGCTCTAGGTAAGTAAATGAGTCATTGAAGAGTGTTCTCGATCGCTGCTAATCTGAATGGTTTCATGAATTCTCCTTTCCCTTCCTTTTTGGGTGCTAATTTGGACCATGTTCTGTGACATACATTCTTCTTCTTTATAAAGCTTTCGAAAATTTTAACAAATGCATTCTGGCCATGATTTCATTGCTATGAAATCATGATGTTGAAAGTTTTGGATGGGGTCATGTTTTTATGGCTGTGATGCAAAGGGAATGTTAAAACTTTCAGTGTGTTCTAAGTTTGAGTTGCATTACATTGAAGGGATTTTGTGAGATGATTAGCTTCTCAGTATTGAATGTTGGGTTTGAAAAGAGCATATTGAGCAACCACAGACTCATTGGTTTATGCAGAACGGCTAAGCATGGATTGTGTTAAGCAGTTCAGTAGCCCGAGTATTTTGGACTTACTATTTTAATTTAATAACGTTATAGGTAATTCCATTCAGTCTGGTTGCCTTGATGTATACTTTTGATATGAGAATTTTATAGTTGAGTGCTAATGTAACATTGGATTTATAATCGCATTTGGTTTCCTTTCAAAGCCTGTACCTTGATCCTTTGATTTGCTTGTTTAGAGCTTATATGGTGTTAAGATAGATATATTGAGTAGTCATAGTTGGTGTCATGAAATTAATTTGCTTGACCAGAAACTAATACATTTCTTTTTCCTGGCTTATCGACATGGCGGAGAGTGCCTTGAGACCACACTAGATTTGCGCTGGGGATTTGCTTAAAAGAAGATATGGCATGGCAAGTATAAAAATGTGAGACAACGCTGATCTGACCGGAGAAAGGCAGCATCCTAGAGAAAAGAAAAAATGCACATAGAGTGATGTCTTTCAAATTACCATTTCTTTCATTCTTGTAATTATTGTTTGAAGTAGTGTATTACTTGTTTGGCTATACACAAAGACACACACAATCACCAAATTTTACATGTCTGTAAATACTATCATTTTAGTTTCTTTATATTTACTTTATTTTTCTTTTAGAATTTGTCGTGTGGGATTGTTTGTCCCCTCAGACGCCTAGGAGTTAAACCAAATGGATCATGTGAGGCAATAGGCCTTCTTGGTATTCATTAGGTTACCAATTTACATTTTTATATGTTTTGGGCTGCATCAATCAACATCAAATTGATTTTTTTTTCTTTTAAAAAGGGAAGATTTTCAAAAAAAAAGAAACCAGATAAAAACTAAAAAAAAAAAAGAAAGGAAGAAAGCATAAAAAAAAAAGGAACAAAAAGAAAATGATGATAAACTTTCCAATTTCGAAAGTTGATTTTAAATAACTGAGTTTTTAAAATTCCCATTTCAAAAATTGTAAACAAAAATCTAATTTTCAAACAAAAAAATTAAGAGGAAAACAAAATCAACAAAATTTACAAAAAAAAAATAAATAAAACAAAACAAAACAAGGATTAAAAAAAAACTTTTGAATGAATAAAGAGTTTAGAAAAAGGGAGGTAAAAGAAAAGAAATTCAAAAATTTAAAAAAAGAGTAAAAAGTAAATAAATAACAAGAAAAAGGAGAAAAAATAATAACAAAATAAAAAAAACAAAAACAAAAAGGTGTAGGAAAGAGAAAAAAATGGAAAAAAACAAAAAATGATAAAAATGATAAATACTATTCTAATTAAAAACTTATAAAGAATAAGAATAAAAAACAAAAACAAAAAAATAGAATACAAAATAAAAATTATCCATAGAAAAGAGAAACAAATAGAAAAAAAAACAACAATAAAAAAAAGATAGAAATAAAAAAATAACAACAAAAACAAAAAAATAAAATAGAAAGAAAAGAAAGAATAAAAAAAAAGAAAACAAATAATAATAATAATAATAAAGCAAAAAAATGAAAATGAAAATGAATGAAAAGCAAAAAAAAAAATGATAGGAAAAAGAGAAAAAAACTGAAAATGCAAAGAAAAGTAAAATTAAATTTCTTTTAATAAATTAAAACACATCAACCAATTTCAAAACTCGTTTTACTTGTTAAAGGAAAAAGTAATTTATTTTCTTCGTCTTTTCATGAAAAAACAACACCCAAACAAAAAATTAATAAAAAATGAAAACCAAACAAAAACAAAAACATCAACCTTAACACAATTTTTAATCGAATTACGTGGACTTTGATCCCTCCTAAGGGTACGTAGGCCCTAGGCTTTCATCCTAGGTCAAGTCCACCCTTGTAAATAAATATTTTCTTTTAATTTTCTTTTATTTTTATTTCCTTAATTTCTTTTATTTTAGTCCATTTTCTTTATTTTATTCTTTGAATTTCTTTTGTTTTGCTTCTTTCTTCTCTTAAATTTTATTCCCTTAATTTTTTCTTTCTGTTCTTTGCATGTGTTTGGTTAGGGAGAATTAAAATAGAATAGAGGCCATATTGATTTTGCACAACTAACTTAGGGTAACCGTTCTTAAGAACGGATGTAGTGGGGTGCCTAACACCTTTCCACTCACAATCGACTCCCGAATCCATTTTCTGATTCGTAGACCATTTTTCAAATAAAAAAGGTTTTTCCAAAGTTTTGCCTTTTAAAAAATAAAATTTTGGTGGCGACTCCTGAACCCTATTTATTTATCTATTTCTTTTTAATTTTAATTTTTAGCTTTGATTTCATTTTGAAAGGCACCACGCGATTGCATTTCGGGTGTGACACTTGGTGATGCCAAAAGTCCCTTGATAAAGGTGAGGATGAGCCAAAAGTCCCTTAGTATAGGTGAGGCAAGCCAAAAGTCTCAAGAGGAGTGAGGCTTAGTCAAAAGTCTCGAAGTAAAATGGGTGAGGCATGTAATATCTAGTTTCTGTTAAACAACGAAAATAGGTACGTTTTCAAAGTAAGTCCCTTGAAATGAATTAGTTAAGGTCCTAAAAAATTTAAGTAGCATTATAGACTCCTAAAGTTGAGAATCCTAAGCTTAAATGGAAAGAAAAACGAAGTTAGAATAAAGAAATGAAATTGAACGAAAGACATGCAAAACGTAATGACATTTTTATAATTTTGATAAAATTTTAGAATTCACATAAGAAGGCTTTTTAAATGAAATTTTTGAGTTCTCTGGGGCTTTCAGAAGCCTTGAAAACTATGAAAAGCCCCAAGATAGTTAAAACCCCTCCGGTGGACATTTTCCAATGTTGGTGGATCCGAACTTTGATGGATTTATTCGGGAAGGTTTTAGCTCTGATTTGAATGATTCCAAAAGCATTTTACTAAATTGGAAATCTAAATTTTATAATGGAAAAGACGGTTCTAAAAAAGGAGCTAAAACGAATTACAAACAAAAATACTAAGATGAAAGGGCAAAATTAAAATTTTTGAAAAGTCTTTCTTATTCCCACCTATATATATAAGGTGGCCCACCTCCTTATTCATTTAGTTCAATTATTTTTTGCCCTAAACCAGAGGAAAAACTCTAAGAGTGAGGCGCACAAGAAGGAGAAGAAGAGAAGGAAAAAAGCAAGGAAAAAGGTATGAAATTTCTTGGTTTTTTCATGCTTTCTCTTTAGCAAACCTCTTCTCCTCAATTTTCCTTTCTTTCCTATGGTTTTATTGAAGTTTATGGATCTATTTTGATGGAAGAACATAGGGGAAAATTTGGATTTCAAGAGAGAAGGCCAAAGAAAGGAAGAATCAAGCAAGAAAATAAAGAAAAATAAGATAAAACTTCCATCCCATGGTAGCCACCTCTTCTTCCCTTTCTCCCTTGGTTCGTCCAAAATGAGAAGCTACAAGAAGGCTTGGATTTTGGGCAAAACCAAGGGTGAATCTTAGGAATTTAAGAGAGGAGAATAAGGATATGCAAATAAAACAACTAAAGAATCATTAGATTACAAGATAGAGAACCTAGGGTTTTAAGTGTTCCTTGCAAAATCTATTTTGACACAATAATTCCTAAGTCTAAATAAATGTTTAAATGATCTCCTAAGATCCTTAAGAGGCTGCCCATATGCATCTTCCATCAAGAAAACAAAGCAAAGTCCATAGGTGCCAAAATTAAGCATAGTTTCAACCTAGAAGGGATGAGGTACCTAGGGATAATTTTAATTTGTTCCAAGCCTATTTTTTAGTCATATATGATGAGTGAAGATGAGGGAAAGCCTTGGGAAAAATTTAGAAACTATAGAGAGTGATATGGCCTTATATGTTCCATAATATGACCTAAAAAAGCAACATGTAGTTAGGCTCTTTGTTTTAATTGCGTGATAATCCAAGAGGCTTAAAAGGAGTCAAGAATCATAAATGAAAGGAAAGAATGGAGCCTAGAATCCAATTGATGGATGTTGCTTCATTAGGTACACTTTTGAAACCATAAAGGGGTTATTAGACCAAGTTAGTGCTTAAAGAAGATGTATATCTTTAGAATTGATTCCATGAACCTAATTGGCTTCCATATATTGTGTTTAGACCAAGAGAAACCAATTCCACACCCTTGTATGTGTGAGGCCGAGGAAGGGAGCATTGTTTAAAGAAGAAAAGTGTGTGGTTGCAACCAAGGTAGCTCACTCCTCCTTCTCTCATGCATGAATGTATGCTTGACTTGTCTTTGAATGTGTGTGTGTTTTAAGCTATGAAAAGTGTTCTAACATGAACTCTTATTCCATGGTACTATGATGATGCATTATGTTTTCAAATGATGCCTAATATGTTTGTTTGGATTTGCTTGAGTATGGAGAAGCCAAGAACTCTTAGCCATGGTGAGGATGAGCCAAGAACCCTTAGAAATAGTTAAGACAAAGCAAAGTGTCTCCCAATAGTGAGGTTGAGCCAAAACCTCCTTGAGAAAATGGGTAAGGCAAGTCCAAAATCCATAACTAAATAGGTGAGGCTAATCCACTTACTTGGCAAGCCTATGGATGCTTTTTATAACTTACTCACATGTCAAGAATGCATCTTGAATGATCATGTCATCCATTATGCTCATGCATGCATTTTCAAGACTTGTTTTTCATTCTTTATGTATGATTGAAAGGAAGATGAGCTATTGAAATTCTTTGAATATCATTCCCTCCTCTCCAATGTCCTAACGTGCTAGGTGGACCAAGTGAACAAGGCAATGGAAGCCAACAAGTTGGAAGATGAGAGTTTAATGACAAAGTGCCTTGATTTTGCTTCTTTATGGCCATATGAATAGAAAATATTATAATCCTTTACTGTATATGTCCTATCACCTTATGAACATGTGTAATTATCCTAATGTATTATGTACAAATGAGATTTAATGTTATATGAATGGTATAGTGCATTTTGAGTATGGAATGACAAGACTAGCATTATGTAATCTTGTGTATGGCATAGGGTGAGAGAGTGAGTTTCCAACTTCTAGGCTTGTGCACCTTTGAGAAAAGTTTAGAATGTCATTTTGGTGCATTCACACTTGCTCAAGTGGTCATGGTGGCCTTAGAACTCAATATGGACCATTTGGACCCCTTATATGGCACAAAAGTGACGAATTTGCAACCCAATGTCAAAATCAGACCAAATGAACGAGTTTGCCCATGAAATTTGGCAAACATATAGATCTTATCCATAGAATTTTGAGAAGCCAAAGACTAAATTATTTATAGCTATGTGGAATTAATTATGATTCTTCAAAGTTGGCACTTTTCTGCTAAATTGATACAGATACTATTTATATGGTTAGAAACTTGGGCTGTGTCATTTGTGAGCTAGATGATATCCAATGCTCATAAACTTTTACAGCCATAAATTAGACATAATAATCTTTCCATGTCCACTTAGATCACCCCAATTGGACCTCTAAGTAGAGAGATATGAATTTTTGAAATTAGAGATCAGTACTAGGGATGACAGTCAACCTCTAGTACTATTCTATCAATTTTTGGTGGCTAGCAACCCCTATTGAGGTCTGGACATGTTTTTACATAAATTAGACATCTTTAGCTTTCTATAATGGTAAAGAATGCATGATTTTTATTTTTATAAAATTAGTTATAATTTTCCAAAATTTATGATAGAAAGTTGGAAATTCTGGCCGAGGCTGCACCTAGTATTTTTGTGTAATCCCTCCACTTGCAAGAGTTCTAGGCCATTTTTGGTGATGGATTTGAGTTATATCTATATAATTAAATATAAAAATGTGATACATGAGCTCATATGGTCCACAGGACACCAAATAAAAATTCATACGTTACGCAACGCAAAAATATTCACTTTTTATATGCCATTTCCTTATGTTCTTGAGAAGTGCATAACATAAGATATAAAAGTTGCATGAGATAAGCTAGAAAATTATGGTGTTACAAGGCAAATCCAAAAGTCCCAAGAGAGGTGGGTGAGGCTAACCGAGGTCTTGAGAGTCTACTTTGATGTGTTTGAGACTTTGTGGAATGGCAATTATGTTCTTCATATGCATATGTAGCTCATAAACCATGCATGGCATTCCTTTGCATGAAATTACATCCATCATGTATGATTGAAAGTATATAGGGCTATTGAGATTCTTTGAATCTCACTCCCTCTCCATTACCTAACATGTCTAAGTGGACAAAGTGAGTAAAGAGATGGAGGCCACCAAGCTTGAAAAGAAGAGAATGAGAAGAGACTTGTGTTATCAAGCCATTTTGTAACCATTTGGTTGTCAAATGATGTATATGTTATATAGACACTTAAAAATATGTAAATACATGAATATATGATGTATATATGAGAATTGGAAGCAAATGAATGGAATGACATATTTTTGGCATTAAATGGCTAGGGTTGTCTATGTATGTTTGTGTATACCTTGGAGTGGGAGAGTGAGTTTGTGAGATCTAGGTTTGTGGACCTTTGAGACATGTTTATTAACCTATTTTAAAATTCTCCCACATGCCCAAGTGGTCTTGGTTTTAGAGGAAGACCATTTGGCATTTGAATGAACCATTTTGGGACCAAAAATGACCAAATGTGTGAGCTAAATCCCAACCTAACCAAATGAGCAATTTTAAGGCTAAAATTTTGCAAACATATATATCTCATATAGAGATTTTTTTTGGCCTAACAACTGTATTATTTGGAAGTCTATAGAATTTGTTGTAATTTTTCAAAATTCATATTAGAAATTGGTTTTGGTCTGGGCACTATTTACTTGATTAGTTCACCTTTTTGTGTCATCTAGGGGCCAAAAGAGGTCCAACGGTTTTAAAATTTTACATGAAGAAACTAAATATTCACAGTGAGCTATATCAAAAGAAGCATCACATTTAGAGGTCTAGAGAGAGAGAAATGAATTTTTAAATTTGGAACCTACTATCAATAACATAGCAGGACCCCAAGTGCTATTCCATCACTTTTCATTAGCTTAGTGTCATTTTATTAATCTAGATCTATTTTTCTCCTAAAGTAGACATCTATGGCTTTCCAAATTGTATGGTTTGTTGGGTTTTTATTTTTGTAAAATTAGTTATAAATTTTTGAAGTTCCTATCAGTAATCTGTGATAGCAAACCAAGGTAGCCAAACCTTTCATAGTTTTTTGATGTCAAAAGTGGTCCAACTAGGTTTATCATGCCTAGAAATTATTTTTAACTATAGTAGACATCTAGAGATTTCTAGAAAGCTATCATTTACCTTGTTTTTATTTTTCTAGAATTAATTATGATTTTCCAAAGTTGGTGGCAGAAACTTGACCTTTGGACTCAAGGCAAAAACTTCATTTTTTCTGATGTAGGGCTCCAAATCTGAATTGCATGAGATCTTTCATGATGTTTATGACTTTTTTGGATGATATATGAGTAGGAGATGATATTGGGGAGTCCACGAGGTCCACGAAGCAAAATTTTGGAATTTTAAAGTACTTTGCAATGCACAAGTACTACAGTAATTGTTTTCCATTGCCTTGAAATTCCTGGATGAAGCATATATGAGCTATGATATATGATATAGTGAGGATAGAGGGATATGGTGTGACATAAAGGATGATTAAAAATGGTATTTTCTGATTTTGTATCCATAGGCTAAATTGGCATTTGTGGTTAACTCTCAAAGGATTTTTAACCAAGTCAGGTAATCGAGGTTAACTTAATTCCTTGGATATGTTTAGATTTGATCTTATATTTATTGCACATGTATGATTTTGAATGCTATATGAATGGTTGACTATTTGATATGTTGTGATTGGATCTTGTGAGTTCATGGTGGAGCTGTGGTGCGGTTGCCACCCCTGCATCATGTTTCGATCAGGCACCCGATTATGATCAAACCCCTGCATGCACTAAGCCCAAGTTGTGCTCATTGGGGATTCGATGCTATAGATAGGTCTCTATCGATGTTATTGGCGTTTAAAATATTAAATGTAATTACTGGTATGGGACGACAATCACTAGTAGTTTAACTATTTCATTTGTTGATATGATTGATGTTTTTGGTGTATATCTAATTTAATGCATACATGTTGATTAATTTGAAGCATATGAATGAAATTTACCTTTGGTTACTAATATTTGTATCTCACCCCATTTTATGGGATAACTATTTCAGGTGAAGGTCCTTTAGGTAAGGATAAGGGGAAGCAAGTGGATGAACATCCGTGAACAAAACCATGTGTGGGAAATGCTGCACTAGGTTGATCAAATTTAGGATATATGCTAATTTTGTTATTCTTTTATATAACATCATCATGTAATCATATTTCTAAGTGGAGGAATTTTGTATTTTGGTAACCTATGATGTATCTATTAAAGAGTAAGGCCTTATACTAATTTGATATTTGATGTATATACTTATTTATATCTTATATGGAACCTTATTAGTATGAATATATAACTTGTCTCTTGGAAGTATGTTATGGTATCATCATGAATGATAATGTTAGTAGTTTATGAATCCTCCTGCTATCATTAATTCATGAATTTGCTGATGTATGGTAGTTAGAAGAGTAGGAATTAACACCTAAGTCTTGAATTGGTAACGATACGCATGTTAGTTGAATGCTATTAGAGTCTTACAAATTAAGGTAGAGTAGCCCTAGAATGTTACTAGAGGGAGAGATAAGGTGTATGGGGCAAAATTTGGGAGGTTTAAGTGCAGAAGAAAGTTGAGTTGTGGCCAAGATTAGCTAAGTCACAACCAAGAGTCAGTCGGAAGCGAGGAGTGTCACGATGCAAGGTGAAAAATTCTCCTAAGGAGAGTATCAAAGAGCAACCTCGCTGTGATGTAAGGGAAGCTTGATGCAGTAAGCATCGAGAGATGAGCTTAGAGAGCTCTAAGAGGCCCTCTCTCCTTAATGCCATATAGGCTCACCACGACGAGAATTGCGAAAGTGTGAATAGTAGGTCCTGAGACCACCTTTGTTGTGGCGCAGAAGGCCTAAGTCATAGTACAAAGTTTAAATTTTTTATTTTTATCTCTAATAGCCACTTATGCCGTAGCATGGGTATGCCAAATCATGGCAAAAGTCTCCAAACTTGATTTTAAGGTTCCAGTAACCAACTTAGCCATGATGGAGAAGGTCCAAGTCATGACGAATATTCCCAAACTCTTACTTTTGACTTAGAAACCTTGAATTTCACTATGTTAAGGTTATATAATAACTTAGGAACATTATAAAAGGATTTTGTGAGCTGAAATTAGTAATAACATGAATCAAAGGTTCTTAATTGATAACTAGGATTACTTGTAGACTTAAATAGTTAAGATTGTTTGGCTAATAACCCTAATATTATCGAGGTTCAAATTTCCCCACCTTTGTCTCGTTTTAATTAATTGTAATGACTTGAGACCTTAATTTACGATCATTAACCACATAATTAAGCTTAATCACAGTAATTAAGAATTAGCATTGTTACAATGAGTGTGCTTAATAGGGAGTTAGCACTATGGATGGGTCTTTCCCTATGCTTTTAACCATTAACGTGTTATAGGTAATTGCTAGTATTGGATAGTAGTCATTGGTAATCCAACTAGTTCATTTGCTGATTAAATTGATGATTCTAGTATTTATTGGTATAAAATGCATTTATATTAATTAACTGGCACATATGTACGAAATTTCCCCTTGGTTATTAAGGTTCATATCTCATCCCATTTCATGGGCTAACAATTTTAGGTGAAGGTTCTACGACTAAGGAAAAGGGTAAGTTATCGGATGACCATCCTTAGTTTAAGACTTTGTATAGGAACTTTGCACTTGGATGCTTAATTTAATGTAAATACCATTCTTTTTGTAACTTATTTTGTATAGCATCATGATGCATTCAAAAATCAATAATCCATTCATGAGAAAAGCTTTTCCAGTATCAAGTACTAATATATTTATTTTTAGCATATAATTAAATGGGATAATCATTCAAATTCAAAAAAAAAGCTCATTACGTTTTGTTTCCCTATAATTGGAGCCGCCAAACTCTATCCATTTATTAATTCAATATTGCCAAATGTAATTATTTTGATATTTTGTAACTTAGGATTAATTCCGTAAGATTAGGCTTTAATTTACAATAATTATGATGTAATGGCATTTTTAGAGTAAATATGAACTAATATGTAATGTATGAAGAATTTCTTATCAATAAGAGGTTATGACTATGACATTAATGGTCTTCTTGGCTTTGATTTTGTCATATGGATTATGCTATTATGTATGCCTTATGTGTGGATTTGAAAGTGCCATGGCCATATTTTTCATCTGAGGTCCCTTTAGAGTTTTGTGAGTAAGAATATGTTTAATTAGTCCATTGAAACTTGCTTAAAGTGGTCTGAGGTCATACAATAACAAATTGCACATTTTAAGTTGTCACTTGAACCTACACAGGCTATTTTGCTATCATCATGGATGTGGTGCTAATATAAGGTAGGTTTGGGCTGGTATACTAAGTTCTAAGATCCTTGGATTATGTAAGTTCATTGGTTGAAGATCTTGAGAGTGCATATACATTAAATGCCTTGTATTTTAGCAGTAAAAAGGTCTTATGATGAAATTTATATGGTTATAAATGAGTTAGTTCACGTATCTTAGGTTGAGATGACAGTAATAGTTTGAGTCATGGCCAAAACTCATCTAGGGGTGTTATAGAACTAAACCATGCCACAACACAATGGGTTTTGCCATAGTGCAAATCAAAAAAAAAAATGGGGAGAGTTGTTTCAGTAAGCATTCTCCCCATGGTGACATAGGCTCGCCACAGCGAGACTTGGGATTTTGTGCATAGTGTGGCCCAAGGGGCACCTCGCTATGGCGTGGGTAATTTAGGCCACAACAGGGATCACGCTTGTGAGATTTTGGTCCCAAAATCAATTGTAGCTATAATGTAAGACATCTAGGTCACAACAGGGATCATGCTTGTGAGATTTTGGTCCCATAATCAATTATAGCTACAATGTAAGACGGGAAATACTTAAGTCATGACGTGGGTGTATTTTGATGCTTTTAGAGGTTTCAGATACTAATTTGGCCATGGCTAAACCTTTCCGAGTCATAGCGTAAGTCCTTAAACCCTTATTTTAGCTATTAAGTCATAGTTTTCACTATGTTAATGATGAGTATTTACTTGTAAACCAACATATATGAATTTTATGCTTCATGGAATCATTGTTGTGCGAGGTGAAGCTATTAAATGAAAACTTTAATTTCCTATGAATGCAAACCCTCATGTATATCTTGGTGATGTTTATTAATGATCTCAAGGTTCAAAATTTCTTGTATTTTCACCCATTACTAAACTATTATCAGCATTAGACCTTAAGTATTAGCGATTAAAAGTATAATTATACTTAG
This sequence comes from Erythrophleum fordii, assembly GCA_032878935.1. Lineage (NCBI taxonomy): Eukaryota > Viridiplantae > Streptophyta > Magnoliopsida > Fabales > Fabaceae > Erythrophleum > Erythrophleum fordii. The sequence goes on along the minus strand of JAVQMF010000054.1, from coordinate 18,672,722 downwards.
TTAGTGTAATTAGGAGCTAGGGTTCTTATAATGAGTGTGTGGCTAACCTAAAAGTATTTTTGCTCAATTGGGTTCTTATCTGGGCTTTGAGCCATAGTCTCTTAATTCCAAAAAGATTATGTCTCCATTTATAACTTAGTGTGGGCTCCTAAAATTTACTTTTAGCAGAGTCAAACTAATTATTAAGCTCTGATTTAACTTTGCAGAACTCCACTAATCAATTTCTCCCAATTGAATTTAAATTCTATAATTAAATTTATTTTCTACCAAAAATTGTCAAATAATTATTATTTGCTGAAAAAATGCACGTGTACTTATTTTCCTTGAAATTTTTATTTTTCATAATTTTTCTTAATCCTCGTGATAATTTCTTATTTTTCCAAATTAAATCCTTAATTTCCATAATTTCTCTTATTTAATTTTAAGGTGTTACATTTACATAAGGAGTAGTGAGTTTAAATCAAATTCTTCCCAAATACCACTTTCTCTTGATGGAAATTGTAGTTGATGGCTAGTTAAATTCTTAATCTCTCTCCCTTTGCTATTTTTTTTTAAATTCTTGTTGTGAGCCCAATTGAAGGTAATTGGGTTTTTGTGCTTGTAGGATACTTTGGCCACTTGAGCTATAGGTGAACAAACCATTCACCAAAGATTTATGTTCAAGCTCCTTAAGATTATTTCAAGAACTCTCTCTTATGTTGTAAATAATTTTAAAGACTAGCATGGGTTGTGATTGGAGTGAAAAGTAGGATTTACTTACAAAGTGGAGTGAATTAGTAAATAAGCATAGTGAGAGTTAGTGTAGCATGATTCGTACCAAAGGTAAAGGTAATGTAATGGCATAAATTCCTAAGGCAAGAGCTTAGTACTAACCAACAAGGCATTATATCATAAATGGGTTAGTGTGACTTTATGTGAATTAATGAATTATTCAATGATAATATTTGTGTTATGGATAACTTTAGAAATCTCCAAAGACATTGCTTATCTAAAAGGAATTGAAGAGGTAGTAGTAATCCTACTATGTCGTGGATGGTCAATGAGTAACATTCTAGTTCCACCATATATTCATGTCTTTACATTTTCCTACATTACACAATAATATTTATGAAAATATCATGTTTTCTTAAGTTCTTGAATTTTATTTACAAGCTTGTTCTATCGAGAAATACTTAAAAAAGTATTTTGCATCCTTGAATTGAAAATTTCTAATACATGTATAGAATCAATGGAAACAATCTTGGAAATTTTGTCATATTTTTTTATGATGATCATTTGTGAAAAAATGTTTGATATGATTCTATACATGGTGGTAATTGTACAGAAGGACTAAATATAGAATGTTAGTTGCTAACAAAAATACTATTAACCCTTGGCATGTGTTGGTTGATACCCCTACTAGCAATGGTTATAGGAGATGCTAGCCCCATATTACAACCATCACATGTAAAATGAAGGATGAGTTGACATGAGTCAAAGACTTATGAATATTGGTTATTTACCCTCATGGGCTGTGTGTCCATGATTATTGGTTACTTACCCATATGGATTGTGTGTCCATGATTATTGATTACTTAACTCCATAGGCTGTGTACCCATAATTTGTTATTCCATTATGAAAGAAGTCCTTCCAAAGGAAAAGGACTTTTGAAAAAGAATGGTTTAAAAATTTTTCAATACACTTTTTGAAAGTTGCAAATTTAGTTTATTATCATTGTTCTTATTACAAACTCATTAGTTCGTGGTTCTTGTAATAGTCAAATCTCAATGTTTGTCATCATATCTAGATTTTCTTTAAATTTGTTCATTTTGATGAGAAGTATAAATTGCATATTTATAGTATTACAAGGTACACCTCCATGGTATTTAAATTTAAATCATTTATTCACATATTCACACTTTTATTTACTTGTATGTTTGATCATTTGTGGGATGTTATTTACTCAACAAATATTTAGTCGTTCAAATAGAAGAGCTAAGTCAAAGTCTTCTCTAGCACTTAAGTGAGGATCAACATTCTCTTGGGTAAGCCTCATATTAATTCGCATAGGCAATATCAACTTTGAGTAAATTTGTATAAACTAATTTGTACTCTAGTTATAGCTCCAATAACTCACAAGCAAGATCCCCCACCCAACATAGTTGATATAGATGATAGTGTTTGAGAGTGAAGCTCTTTTCCATTAAAATTGTTGTGTTGGGCTATTGTAAAATTTATGGGAGATTCAATTTTTAGGGCAGATTTTGCCGAAATTTCTACTAGAGTCAAACATGTAGGAAAAATTAAATATTTGGTATGATATGTTATGAATTTTAAATGTACAGTTTTGCTTATATCTTGGAAGGGAAGTATTGTATTAGGAGTAGCAAAAGTTAGCTACAGGTTACTAACTTAGTATGGCGCCCACGACATAGCTTGTAGTCTATGCCGATGACATCTCCAACTTTGGGGTGTATAACACAAAAGTTATTGTTGATAGTCAACCTTTTTCAAGGAGATTCCATGGACACAATCTTTTAGGTAGGATTGAGCTTATGTTGGCAATCAATTCTTTTCGAAGAGATCCTTTAGCGCTCAATGTTCAAGATGGACCTTTATTCATCTCTCAATAGGCCTCAACCTAATGCTAATCTCTAAGTGCCTTAGGTATGACCAAAATGAATGTGGGGAAAAGGATCCCTCATGTGCCATTGACACCTTTATCAACTGTGCTAGAGTAACTTACCTGAATCGCCATTTTGGCTTAAAAGAAAAAACATTAGTCCTAATGTGAATATACCATGCGTAGTACAAGTGACAAGTTTATTCTTAGATTGTTACTACTCTCGAATTGAACTAATTATGAGCTAGGTCACAATTCCGACTTCCTTAAATTTTAAGGTTCGAACAGAAAACTCAATAAATTTTTATGTACAATGAAATAGGAAACCTAACCCTCAATAGGGCTAGCTAACGTAAAATTTTGGGATTGACGAAAAATAAATGCTTCCATTCATCCGTTTCATAGCCTTTTTGCCATACTTGCGTTATGCATGTGTACGTTGCATCGTTTCAGTTAAACCTTATTTGGGGAAAATCCGTAACCATGGTAAAAACTCAAACATATACTAATTAATTTCACCTTATAGATTCTGAACTTTCATTAACGAGAAGCGGAACGTTAGATCAGTTATATAAATTTTCATAATTATTAAGGGAAATATGCCAATAAGAACATTAATTAAGGGCACTTGGGTGTCCCCTCCTTGGTCTTCCAGTTGTTATAGCATGGGCACTCTTCCTTGTGACCATAGGTTCCTGATGGCACACACAGACATTTCTGGCAGCACATATTGCAGAAAGTTAAACATGCCTTTCTGTACTGAGTATTTGAACAGCGATAATCACATGCACTTGGGCATTCTGTGTAATTAGAGTTTTGAACAACATCAGTATAAATAAATCTAATTAAAATGTCAAATGAAATTATTAACTTTATTATATACGTTTTTTAGAAGATTGATTAGCATACTTACGTTCTGGACGAAGTGATCCTTCTCCACCAGCCTGAACATGTCAGGAAGAAAAGTAGAAACGCAGAATTAAATTCGCAATTATGTACAAAGATGCCTATAACAATTGTGTGCGTACGTGTGGAACCAAATGAATCAAGAATTCATATTTTCACAAAGTCAATTGAACTTTAATTTGTTGTTTTATTGTTTTTGCATTTGGAATAAATCTTGAACTTTATATACAATTCAATTGAATTACAATATTTGGTATACTTCCCAAAAAATAAATCAACTGAATGATTAATTAAACAATAATATATATCTTACAAACCTAGGAATTAAATTCTTAATTATTGAGTATTTAGTACACAATCAATTATAATAAATGTTTTAAAATAAATTACAATTTTCATCCCATAAATATGAATAATTTATTAATTTGATCTTTCAAAGTGTAGTTCTCTTTTAGTTCCTAAATAAAATATATTTCTTTTCAATCATTTTCGTCAAAGTTATTGAGGAAGTAAATTGAGAGGCCAGGTTATACCTGAGAGGACTGAATTAAAATATTAGTAATGTTTCAAAAATGAAAACAATAATTTACTCATATTTTAGTAAAAAAAATATTCGTAAAATTATTGATGGAGACCAAGAAGCTAAATTCATTATTTTTAGGGATCACATATTTCTAATTTATTGTAAAGGATTAGAAGACAAAAAATGTAACTTGCTCTTACTAAAATACCATTCATAAATTTAAAAAAAAAAACTTATTAACCTATCTTCATAGTACAACTAGACTATTAGTTGAGTTTAGATATGATACGATCTACTTCTAACGATTTTAACTTCAATACGACAATTTTATAACTTCATTAAATCTAGGAAATAATATACATAAACTCAACAAGTAATACTAAGAAGATAAGATGATAGGTTAATAAGTTCTTCATTTATGAAAAGTAATTTGGTAAAAACAGTTTACACTTTTTATCTTTTGGTCGTTTACAATAAATTAAAAATATAAAGTCCCTAAAATGATTAATTTATTTTCTTAGTCTATATCGATAATTCTCCCAAAACAAATTCACTGCTAGCAAGATAGATATTCCTCATTCGTGCAAAAGATAAATGAGAGAAGGAGAGAACGATGCACTCACATAAACAACTTGAATCACAAAAGCCGTGGCGAGGATTAGAAGAAAGGCAGAGCGAAGAATCACAATGTTTGCCATAACGCCTCAATTTGTTTCACACCCTTCAACAAAATGGAGACTTGTGTGTTCAAAACAACGGCAAGGGTGATCAATTTATATAGCTGAAAAGAATTCGGGTATTATTAATGCGTGGGCACAATAAATTCATAATTTAATCGAATTGATTAGTATTAATGTCATTAGATATGGAATAATATTTCCCCGATAATGAAATAGTGAAATGGATTACTCCATTAAGAGCATTAATTACTCAGATAATCCCTTCCATTTAATCACTAGTTACTACCTGCCATTTAAATAAATTTTACAATAAACAACATAATATACTTTCTGTCCTTTAATTTTATTTTATTCTACTTTCAAATATTTCCTTTCATCGAACACTAATAATCATCTTAACAAAAAACGCCGAATAGGATCCAACATGACTAGCATAAAATCTGTTCCATTAATCTACCATGAGTTCCATGATTGGAATATCATGGTAGAATACACCAAGATTTAAAAAGTTCTTGCATGCACCAGATGCGTACACCAAACGGTCATGATCTATTGTATATATCTACACTTAATTGCTCCAAGTAAATCTCAACTGTATATATACCTAATGTACCTAAAAATTTTTCCAAAGTGCTATAATAATTCCAATCTCAGTTCTAGTTTTACAAACGCATGTCTGTCTCTCTCTATCCTTCCCTGTCATTGTTGGGTTTTTGTTTTTGTTTTTGTTTTTGGATAAATAACTTGATGTGGCTGTAATAACTTGTCTCACTTGTGTACTCTCTCTCTCTCTCCTCTCTCTCTTTCTCTCTGCTCTTATAAGCGAAGGAGGGAAGTTTAGACCACCCACTTGCTGAAAATCCAAAAGTGAAACTGTCAGAGCCCAACTATGGCTGCATTTTTTGTTCATAAAAGAAAAATTTAAAAGTTAATCTTGTATGATTCTATATGGTGAGTTTTATACTGCTAGAGAAGAGTTTTTGGTACCAATTTGTTTAGAGTACATTACGCTAATCTCTTTTGAGTTTTGACTAAATTATACATAATGTTTCTCTTGTTTTACACATTACATTTAATTCCTTTAACATTTTGATTTATACTAAAAAAATAGTTAACTTTATGAAAAATATTAAATTGCGATTTTGTTACAAAAATGATAGTATAAATAGTTATGTTGATGTTAAATTTTAAGATGAAAGTGTAATTTATTTTTAATATGATAGTAAAGCCAGTAAAATAATTTTATTTTTTAAAGAACCCCATATTGTATAAAAAATTCACTGATAGAAAATAAATTGTAGGAAATCTTAGTGTAATTTTTAAAACAAAAAAGGTTTTACATGCCATCTAGCTAAACCTATAATTTACTCTTTTTTCTTTAAAGATGCCAGAGAAGAGTTTGAATTATAAGAAAAAAACAACTCTCGCAAATTATCTGAAGTCAAAGCATTAAATAGCTCGTTGGATTTGTACTTAGTACTTACATAAAGAAATCAATTTTTGTTGCACTGATTAAATGGCTGTCAAGTTCACTTGGCAACTCCATGTGCAACAATTATACATGTTTTAGAAGTACAAGAATAGAGGATTAGGAAATTAGGCTTTGAGAAGTAAGAATCACTATTTTGAAAAGGTGGTTATCTATGCATCATTATTTTAAAATTGAATTTAATATTAAATTAAATAAAGAGTAGTTTTTAGTTTAATAATCCAATCGTGGTTAAGCCAAGAATCCAACCATTTTATATATACATATATATAAGTACAAATGTATATAATATTTTATAATTAAATTAATACATATATTATAAAATATAAAATTTTTTACATATGGTAACAAATCCATATAAAATGGGTTGAATAAAATTTATAAAATATTATAAATCTCCATTGTTGTGTACCAAAACTTTACTTTAAACGAAAAATAAAAAATAAAACACCAATTATTTTTACTATTTCAATTTCAAATCAGTTGATTTTTATCAATTTGGCCAATTTTTTATTAGCTTTTTCTTTGACCAATTTTGAAAGTCAAATAAATTAATTCTATGACCAATTCATCGATTTTTTGATTCACTTGACTAATTTGATCTAGTTTTTATAACCATGTTGTACATTGAGAAATTACAAACAATGCTACTTTAGAATATAATAAAGTCTCTTGGATCATTCATAATTTCTTAACACTTCTGTCATGAAAGAATGAAATATATATTTTTTGAATGGTCACTTTTAACATACGTCTTTTTTTTTTTTTAATAGATCAATAAACATGTTATTTTAAAATGAACAATCACTTCTAATAATTGTGTTTCTTTATTCAACAAACATGTTAGGCCCAAGTCCAACTCTCTCTCTCTCACACACATGTATATAAAATTATTTGGACATATAATGAACTTTTAATTAATTCATTTCCATTCCAACGTGAGTTCCACTTTTGGTAGAGTGGAAAGATTTTTAAAGAAATACTATTAAAAATATAAATGAAAATAAAATAGAATTGTATAACCTTAAATTATGTTTGATATAATATAGAAAGAAATAAGAATATATTTTCATTTGTATATTTGGATAGATGAAAACAATGTAAGAATGAAAAGAAAAACTAAATAAATAATCATAATACCCATAGTACAGAAATAAAATAAAATATTGACTCTTTTAACCAAAATAATTTTAACTATTTTTAATTAAAAAAACTAAAATATTCAATTTGTATTTTTTTAATTTATAAAAATACTTTTTGAATTATCAATAATAAAAAATTAAAATATTTTTTTGAATTTTTAATTTAAAATTTTTTGAATTATTAATAATAAAAAAATTAAAATATTCATTTGAAGACAAGATGGGAATGAAGTTTTTAATTCTTACCCACCATTAAAGCCTTATTCCAACATATCACAAAAGAACCAATGATTTGTGATAAAGTCCATTACCGGAAGTAAAACATTACATTGTACCAAACGGGCCAAAATTGCATTTTCTTTCCTTTGCCCTTTCCATTCTTCTATTTTCGATCCATTCTTCTGTTTTCGAGCATACCAAACAGGGGCCAAATCTCACACAACATTATGAACTAGATAACAGTACAGTCCTTCTTGCCAACTTTTCTGCCGGAGAAGATTTTGCCTTTTAACCTTTGGACTGCATCGTATCTCCTTTCAACATCTCTTGTTGCTAATGCTTTTCCCTATAATCTCTTTCTCGCCTTTTCGCTGTAATTTAAAATAGATTTTTTTTCCTAAGAGACGCTTTTGAAGTTTCGTGAATCAAATTGGCGGTTGTGAACAAAAGTCATTATAACCACCTCAATTAAGATTTTTCATTAATGAGTTTAATTAACTCTTTCGTTTTTTTTTTTTCTAATTTTACAGTAAAGATATCTTCGAATTTTGTTTGGGCCAATTCTTTCTTGAGCAATCTTTTCACATGGATATTGTATGTTTTGGACTTTTGAATCGAGAACGCTTTTTAAAGAAATCAAACTTGATTGTTATAGAGATGTATTTGCCAATTAAACTAATTCAATTGGTCAACTAAATTTATTTATTTATTTTTGTATTTGGAACAAACATGTCATTTTGTGGAATCCAATTGAATTTCATTATTAAGTTTCCATATTAAAATTATATATGCACCTGTGTGTGTTAATGTAATATTATTTTTCTTAGTTTGGCATGATAAAATGATAATGAGATATTAAAGTTTTTTGACACCAAATGAACGCTTGCTATTAAACCCATCAAATTTTGTGAAATTTTAAAATTATAGACAATTTAATTTTTTGTTTATATAAAAGGATAGTTGAGCTATACTTAAATTATATTCCATACAAGCCAAAGAATCAATTAAGAATTGAATTCTCAAATTTTGAGTGTCCCAAACACGAACTGAATCCTCTCTAGTACTATACCATGTGTAATAGAAAAGAATGACGCAAAAAAAATTAAAGTGTGTTCATTCAAGTAAATATTCAAGAGGTGAAAGTGTGTTTTCATTCAAGTAAATAGTCAAATCCTATAATTCTTCCTTGAGATTTTTACTAACTTTATTGACTTAAGGATTAAACCCACATTTTTTTGGTACATAGTAAATGTAAACACACACTAATATTCAAACCATTCAAACCTTTCTACTTGCATCTATCTCTTATTTATACTAATAAGGATATAACACAGACTTCTTAATAGAACTAACAACCTAATAGATTATTAACTAACTAATTAATTAATTCCAACTATTCCCATGTAACAATACTTCCTCCCTTAAAATGATCATTGTCCTCAAGGATACTTTCTCCCTTAAAATGATCATTGTCCTCAAGGATCCATACAAATTCAAAATTTTTTTTAAAAGAAAAAACTTTGGTACTGTAAGTCAACAGTTGGAAGGAATTCCTCAATTGTAGAACCTTGGCTCAACTACCTAGCTATTGATGGGTATTTTAATTGGGCCTTGGAATAGTCCTAATGCAGCTAATTCATGGCCCTTGGACTCATTTAGCCATGCCTTCCAAGGCCACCCAAAGTATCCATTCCCTGCAGCATCAAAGCACTTGGTCAGAACCTCATTTAGCACTCTAGAAAAGACTCCATCAACCATGAATGGACCACCAAATCATTTAGGCTTAAGCACGACTTGGTGTGAGCATGGTTTTAAATTGTGGTTGCAGTTGCGGTTGCGATGCAATTGCGTTGGTTGTGGGTATTGTCGGTGCTATAATACGGGTTGTGGTCACTGCTGCTATGATTTTTTTTGAAGTTACACAAATTAGTTTAAAAATATATATAATCATTATAACTTTCATATACATAAATACATCATGCCTAATGTCAATATTAATTAAATAAATCCTTATTTTGAGCAAGCATATCAATGTTACTTGAAAAAACTAAAAAGAAAAATCAGATAATATAAAAGTATGCTTACATATTTATTACAAAGAGATAATTAAAATCACCACATTGTAAAATGTCGTGGAGGATCATAGTTCCTACTTTCACTTTCATTATCACCTTGTCTTGCTCCCTGTCCAAAAACATAATAAAAAAATCCTCCACCTATGTTCTCCATTTGCTGATAAGGAAAATTTAGTGCTTAGTGATAATAAGGCTCTTGATAATTTATTGAAGGTTGATAATATAGTGAGGCTTGAATTATTGGATAATGATCATGTGAGATATGGGGAGGTTGTTGATAAAATGGAGGATAGTAACTTTGACTACTTTAAGATGAGCCACCAACGCCAAAATCACTAAAACTTTGTGAAAAACTAGAGGAAGAACTATCTTCTAGTACATCACTTTGCTACCTTCCTCCTCTTATAGATTGATAACCACTTCTAATTCTATTATCACCAAAGCCTCTATCCTGAAAAGATGTCATATCAACAACAAAACCCAAATCACACATAGTATATGGAATTTCTTGATATGGATCTTGTTCCCTATCTTCATCTATGTCATGATCACTTTCTACTGCATCACCACCACCATTGTTGCTTGATGGACCACCATCATCATCAGCCTAACTATGACCTTCATGGGAACTTGAATTATTATCAGCCTCTACCTCTTTGTCATCAGTATCCATTCTTGGGAGCCATTCTGAATTTTGAAGTCCATCCAATAATGGCCCTTTTCTCTTCTCAATCTATGTAGACAAGAGATTATCTTCTTGGAATATGTAATCAAGATTAATTAGATTGAAACTATTTTCTATCTCTTCTTGATTACGCCTCTTCTTTTCCCTCATTCTTAGCTTCATATTGTAAAAGGTAAAGACAAGTTTTTGTAATTTTTTATATTTAAGTCTATTTCTTATCTTTGTATGAATATAGCTAAATATGCTCTAATTCCTTTCACAATTTGAAGGTGAAGTTATTTGGCTCAAAATTTTTATCACAATGCTTTGAAGTTCAGGAGCATATGAACCATATATCATCCACCATTTAGCTATTTAAACAAATAATACACAAATTTAGTCAACTCTGAATTATAAACAAAATTAATTATTTTGATTGAGTTACATATTCTACCATGTATACTTGTAAATAAAAAATGAATTATATCTTACTGGATCCATTTGAGACCATGCTCTCTGAGCTTGTGGCATTCCAAAGTTCTCTCTCTTTTCTCGAAAAAATATTAACTATGCAACATCATATTAAATTTAATGTAAATATATAATAATATATTCCAAATATTCATTATATGAAAAATAACTAACATGATTTAGTGCTCTAATTGCAACATCCATATTTCTTTTTAATTTCGTGATTACACTTTTAGTTCCATCAAATGTTTCTTTATAAATTGAATGACCATGCTCAACTCCAAATTGAAACTGAGAATTAAGAAAATAACTTAGAGAAAATAAATAAATAGACTTAATTAATTAATATAAAAACATTTTCTCTTTTTGTGACAACATAATATATATATATATATATTGTAATAAACGTAATTTCTGTAAAATGACGAAATAAGCTATATAAGAGCAAGTCTTTTGAAATGACCTAGATAATGCCCCAAAAAATTTGGGTAGAATCCTAGACTCCTAAAAATGATAATTCTAGGCTCAGACAGAAGGAAAAACGGAGTTAGGATGGAGAAACAATTTGTGACAGAAACTGACGAAACATAATAGAATTTTCATAAATAAGTGCAACTTTTGGAAAAAAAACATAGGAGGGCTTTTCAAATGAAAATTTTGAGTTTCCCAAGGTGCTCAGAGGCCCCAAAAATCATGGGAAGCCTCGAGACCGGTAAAGCCCTTCCAGTGTACGTTTTTCAACATCGATGAGCCTGAACTTTGACGGAGTCGTTTGGTAAGGTTTTAGCTCCAAATTGAGTGATTTCAAAGGCATTTTATTAAATTGGGAACCTAATTTTATAATAGAAAAGACAGTTCTGAAAAAGGAAATAAAACAAAATTGAAACAAAATTGCCATTATGGAAGGACAAAATTGGAATTTTTGGAAAGTATGCTTTTAGAAACTCCTACACACTTCTCCTTTCTTCTCCCACCTTCTTAAGCACAAAATATTCTGCCCAAAATACAGAAATTTATCTGATCTCTTAAGCACACCAAAAGGGGAAGAAAAAGAGGAAGAAAACCAAGGAAAAACTAGGTAATCTCATAGAATTTTAAGCTTTTCCTTCTTCCAATTCTCTTCCTTTCCTTCTTGGCTTCCTCTCCATGGTTTTTCTTGGATGATTAGTTCTGCTTTTGGTCCAGAAAAAAGGGGGAGAGTTCAAATTTTTCAAGGAGAAGAGAACTAAGGAAGAAAGGCTTTAGAAGCAAACTTGAAACCAAGGTAACTACTTGTTGTTGTTGCTTCTCCTTGTTGCTTCCTTCTTGGCAGATTTTTGGCCTAGACCAAAAGCATATGGGGGAGGGATTTTTTGTCCAAAACCAAGAGGGAAACAAGGGTTTTAGACCTTGGGAAGATAGAATATGGCAAGAAACTCCAAGAAAAACCAATAAAAATGAAGTTAGGAAAGTGTGGAATTTTCTAGGGTTTTGTAAAATCTGATTTTGTATGAATATTTTCTTGGTTGTTTGAATGTTTCCTTAAGCTCCTAAGACCCCTAGAAACCTTCCCGAGTGACTCTCCCATCAAAGAAAATTCAAAAGCTCCATGAACCCTAAACATAGTGCTTTTTTTGGCCAAGCATAGTTCATAGGGCTAGGGAGTCTTTTAATTTGTTCTAGCCTTGGTTTGAGACTTCATATGATATTAGAAGATGAGAAGAACCATTGGAAAAAATTTAGGAGCCATGGAATGAGAGATAGAGCAATGGTGTCCATAATAGTGCTATATGAAGCAACTTGGGTTTCCAATTGTGTGAGTGAATGTGTGAGGGCTCTAAGGACCTTAAGTGAGTCCAAGAAGTCTAGAAATAACAAGGGAATAGAACTTAGAAATTGAATTCCAAGAATTGCTTTATTAGACTAATTATGGAACCATAATGCAAAGTATGAAACCAAGTGTGTGTTTAAGCTTTAATTTAATGTCTTGGCTTACTTCAATTATGTGATTGTGTGTTACTTGTGATATCTAGGCGAAGAGAATAATCAATCACCTAAGTGCTCTTATGAAGTCAAGAAGGGGAAGGAATTAGCAAAGTAAGCTTGCATAAATTGAAAGGTAGCTCTCCACCTTATTCTTCATACTTTCTTGTGTGCATATGTATGTCATTGTGTGCTTGTATGTGTTCTTATGATTTGGTAATATGCCACATGATCTCATGGAATTACATTGGTACCAATGTGTGCTCTTGAATTCCTTTGAATGTGAGATTGGCTCATAAGGGTGAGGTGATACCAAAAATCCCTTAAAGTGGGTAAGGATATGCCAAAAGTCTCAAGGCATAGGTGAGATTGATAAATGTTATTTTTATATCTTCTATTCCTCCTAACTTAGAGTATTTAATGATTAAATATGACTTTTGGATTTGAATTAGATGAGATTTTATTTTAATAGCTACTTTTGCACTTTAGGAATTTTTTTGCAAAATTATTGAATTTTAATGTTTAAATTTCTTTAAATGATTTTTGTGAATTTTTCCTATTAAATATTTCCTATTAATTGTGCAAATTTTCAATAGGTAATTGGAGCTTGGATAGGAGGTTGGTTTGGAGAAGAGGTAGCATGCATGGGTTCTTTGTTTTTCCAACATGTTGGCATTGTTGCAACTTATTCCACGGTTTTCACACACTCCACATGATTAAAAGAAGCATGAGAAGGCATGTGTGTGTGGGAGGAAGAAGCAGGAGTTGACGTAAGTATGAAGTAGAGAAAAAGAAGAAGAAGCCATGGGTTTTGAGGGTTTGGTGATTCAAGAAGACACTTGTGAGCTGAGGAAGAAACTATTGCATGTAGCCATGGGCTGAAAGAGAATTTGGTGATGGGCAGAAGGTGCAAGTGAGAAAACACGAAAGAGGAATAGCCACATGAAGAATGAGAAGAAGAAACATGAGCTAGAGAAGAGAAATGAATGAAGAAGAATGAAGGTGAAGCCAAAGCTGGAGAATGTAATCACGAGCTAAGAAAGAACGTTACCAAGCATAGGTTTCACGCATGGCTCCACGTTGCATCACGTTTGGCCCATCCATGAAGAAGTTAACGTGGGGAAGAGAAGCAGAAATAGAGAGAAGAAGCTACATTTTTAGCTGGGTTGAAAGAGCTTTTGTAATATCCAGTTCTCCGAAAACCAGAAAAAACATGAGAAACGTAACGTACGGTTTCTTCGTTAACGAATGAAACTCACCGGATACAAAAGGAAGTCCCCTGAAATAATGTAGTTAAGGTCCCAAAAAATTTGGGAAGCATTCTAGACTCCTAAATATAAGAATCCCAAGCTTAGATAGAAAGAAAAACAGAGTTAGAAAAAAGAAACAATTTCTTACGAAAAGCTTACGAAACGTAATGGCATTTTCGTAATTTTGAGTAAATTTTAGAATTCACACAAGAGGGCTTTTTAAATGAAAATTTTGAGTTCTCTGGGGTTTTTAGAGGCCCTGAAAACCATGGAAAGCTCTGGGACAATTAAATCTCCTCTGGTGGATATTTTCCAACGTTGGTGTGCCCAAACTTTAACAGATCCGTTCAAGAAGGTTTTAGCTCCAATTTGAGTAATTTCAAAGGAATTTTTATTAATTGGAAACCTAAATTTTATAATGGAAAAGATGGTTCTCAAAAAGGAGCAAAAACGAAAATACAAAGTATGAAGGGCAAAATTGAAATTTTCGAAAAAAGTCCTTTTGCCCTAACTATATATAGGTGATGCCTCACACTCTCCTTCATTTAGAATCAGATTTTCCAGCCTCAAATCAGAAGCAAAGTCCTAAGAGAGTGGCACACCAAGGGAAGAGAAGAAGGAGGAAAAATTCAAGCTTTTAGGTATGGAAATTTGCTTGTTTTTCATGCTTTCTCTTAGCCAATCTCTTCTCCTCTTTTTCCCTCTTCTCCTCCATGATTTTTTTTGAAGTTTTGAAGGCTATTTTGAAGGAAGAACAAAGGGGAAATTTCGGATTTGAAGAGAGGAACTTGAAGAAAGCAAAATTCAAGCCAAATTAACCAAGGAAACAAGGTAAAATTGCATCCTATGATAGCTATATTGATCTCCCTTTCTTCTCCACTTCGACACACACCAAGAACCCTAAGAGGATCTGATTTTCAAGCCCAAACAAGCATGAATCTTAGGTATTTGATGGAGAAGAATAAGAATATGCAAAGAAAACCATGAAATAGCCATTAGAATTCAAGATGCAAAACTTCGGGTATTATGTGCACCTTCCAAATTCTGAAATTATGTGCTACTTCCTAGGTTTAATTAAGAGTTTAAATGAGTTATTGAGACACCTAAGATGCTCCCCACAAGCTTCCTCCTCCAAGAAAACAAAGGAATCTCCATGTAGCCCAAATGATGCCTATGTCTCGGCCAAGGAGGGTTTTTGTAATGGGGGAGAGTTTTAAATTTTTCTAAGGCCATTTTTAAGTCATATTTAATGAATGAAAATGAAGGGAGGCCTTGGGAAAAATTTAGAATTCATGGAAAGTAATTTGGTGTCTTAGATTCCATATTATAACCTAAAGAAGCAACATGATGCTAGGCCCTTTTGTTTTAATGGTGTGATAACTCCAAGAGGCTTAAAAGGAGTCAAGAATTATATTTGAAAAGAAAGAATGAGGCCTAGAAATTTTTTGAGAGGTGTTGCTTCATTAGGTGCATTTATGGACCATAATGGAGCCTACAGAGCAATCTAGTGTTTAAACGAGTTATGTAGCCTTAGAATATGTTTCATGAACTTAATTGGCTCCCATAAATTGTATTTAGGCCAAGAGAAACCATCTCCACCAATTTGTGGGTGTGTGGCAAAAAGAGGAGGCTTGAATCCTAAAGGAAAAGTGTGTGATTGTACACAAGGTAGTTCTCTCCACCTTCTCTCATGTATGGATGTGTGTTTAGCTTGTTTTAGAATGTGTGTATATGTATTTTCAAGCTATGAAAAGTATTCTAGCATGCTTTTATGTGCCATGATTCTTGATGCTATGTTATGCTTTCAAATGAATACATGATGTTTGTTGAGTTTGCTTGAGCGTAGAGAGGCCAAGAACTCTTCACCATGGTGAGGATGAGCCAAGAACTCTTGAGTTTGGTTAAGACAAAGTAAAGAGTCTCCCAAAATCAAAGTGGGCTCCTAAGAGTATGGTTAAGTCCAAAGCTCTCAAAGAATGGGTGAGGCAAGTCCAAAATTCATGAGGAGAAGTGTGAGGCCAATCCAAATACTTGGTGAGCTCTTGAATGTCTTGTATGATTTGTTCATATGCCAAGCTTGCCTTTTAAATGTCCATGACTTCCATTTTCTCCATGCATGCATTTTTAAGGCTTGCTTTGCACATATTATGGATGATTGAATGGGAGATGATCTATTCAGATTCTTTGAATCTCATTCCCTCCTCTCTAATACTCTAATATGCTAGGTGGACCAAGTGGCTATGGTAATGACAGCCAACAACAATGAAGAAGGAAGATTGATAACCATATGCCTAGTCTTATTCTTTTTGGACCCACAATGATGTTTCATGATATATATGATGTTGTAAATGGTCTATGCCCTTGAGACATGTGTAAATATGATATTATGTGATGTATAAATGTATGGATATGATGTATGACCTCTAGCATATATTTTGAGTATGTAATACCAAAATATGCAACTTGAGAGTTTGATGGAAATGTGCATAAGTGTGGGTTGAATGGAAAAAATGAGATGCATGAGGTTTGGGACCATTTGGGCAGCTCACACAAATCTTAAATATGCTTTTAGACTTGCTCAAAAGGTGCCACAACCAAAGGAAAGCCATTTGGCAATTTTGGTACCCCATATGGAGCCAAAATTGACCATAATGGAACCCTATGTCACTTTTTAGCCAAATGAGTTAGTCTTGATCTAAGATTTGGCATGAAAATAGGTCTCATTGAAAGCTTTTTGAAGAGCTAAAGATCATAATTTTCAGAGGTCTACAAAATATTTGATGATTTTTCAAAGTTAGCAATTTTTATGGTTTTGGTCTGCTGTATTATTCATTTGGTCTGAAAATGAATTCTTCCACACGAGTCTCAAATGATGTCCAATTACTATGAAATTTTATACAAAGAAACTAGACAATCACAGTGACTCATAACAACTAGAAGCACCTCATTTGGAGGTCTAAAGAGGGAGATATAAATTTTTGAATATTTTGTCTAGTATTAGGAATTTTGCCCGACCAGAGGTATTGTTCCATTAAATTCTAAGGTCTAGGCTTGATGAACTGGTCTGGAGATGTTTTTCCTCTATAGTTAACATCTATAGATTTCTTGATTGGTATCATTTGTATGAATTAGATTTTTTTGGAATTAATTAGATATTTTCAATGTTTTCTGCAGAATTTTATATCAGTTCCAGAATGCAATCTGACCTCTGGACCATTTTGGATGTCAAACACCCTTTGTGATGGATTTTATGGTCTGGCAATATTTTTATTGTGAAGGAGACATCCATAGCTTTTTAGAATGACCAAGATTGCATGATTGCAATTTTTCTAGATTTAGTTATGGTTTTCCAATATTTAGTTAGAAAATGGAGCAAATCTGGCCGAGAATGAACCTCCATGTTCCATGCTCCATTTCGGTTTCCATGAGTTGTGAACATGATTTTGTGATGCAAATGAGTTGTTTTGATGTAATTAAATATGAGAATATATAGTACAAGCTCACACGGTCCACGTGACACTATTGCAAATTTTTAAGTATAACGCAACACAAATAAACCCATTATTTTCATTCTCTTTTCATGTGCTCTCATGGAAATGATAATTTGAAGCTTATGAATGTCATGAAATGAGCTAGAATTTATGGTGTTACAGCTTGCATGGAGACAACACAAGAAAGAGCTTAATCATGTGGAATGTGAGCAAAATAGAGGAGAAGAAACATGTACAAGAAGGCTATGGGTTAGCAAGTAGAAAAACACACACACATGTAGAACAGAGAAGAAGATAAAGTGCATGAACAAGCAAGAAGAAGAGGCATGTGAAGATCAAGTAGAGAGGAAGCTATGTATGGACTCGAAGATGGCATGAAGCAGGGATAAATTCTTTTATATTATATTCCAATGCATTAACCATTCACAGCGGGGTCTGCACCTATACACGCATGCATAGACATGTGAATAGTGAGAAGATTTCAGCTCCAGGCACAATACACACAAGCAGCGTTACGTGGAACACTAAATCATCTCACGTTAAAGGAATGAAATAACATGTAATAAGCAACGTGGATTGCTACGGGCAATGAGAAGAGCTTGAGAATAGCACGTGAAGAGCAAAGAAACAAAGTTTAATGAGCTCACATTGATGGCACGAGATTAAATAAAAAGCGCTGGGTTAGTAGCTAAAAATGAGCTGATGATAACATGAGAAATGGATGACAAAAAGAAGTTGTGGGCTAATTTGTGGAGGAGCACGTGAAATGATGGAATGACCACTCGAAAGGGGAATTAATTCGGCCAAGCTCCAAGAGGCAGGAAGGATTCCATTCATTCGAATAAAGATACCACATTCACGCCCTTCGTCCATACTCCATCCAGAAAGCATCCATCGCCCTATTCCTCTCCTCGCCATTTTCATTTCATCCTTCCATCTCCATCCAATGAAACTCTAATCCCCTACCTTGTGATTAGCTTGGAAGAACTACTTGGAGAAGCTTGAATCCATGGAAATGAACTTATAATTTTGGCTAAGAATTTCTTACTTTCCTACACTTTTCTTTTTCTTGTACAAGCTTGGTTAAGTTGTATTTGATTGAGAATTTGTGTAATTGTAATTAGTGGCTGGTTAGACACTAATTAGGATATTGTTTGACTAATTATTTGATTGATTTAGTGCTGAATTTTTCAATTTCCTACAATTATCCGTGCATGCTGTCAAGGTGTTTGATGAAATGCATGCAAGACATTGATTGTTTAATTATCTAATTTGAGGATCCATTGGAGTTTAAATGGTTAATTGAATCTCCTAAGGTGTTAATTCAGAGGCTAATTGATCAATTAATCATTCAATTTAAGTGTTCATTGATCCTAATGACAAGAAATAGCGATTTGATGTGGGATTGAAGTTTCAATTCAACATTAAATTATTAATCCCTTGATTCTTGCGTGGTAACTCAAGATAATTTGTATTGGACACAAATAAGGACTCTTAGCTAGAATTAATCACAATTGGATTAGGATAATGATATTGGATACCAAGGGACAAATCTAAAGCTAGTCGCAAGCCCATTATCAACCATAATTCATTCAATTAGGTAGAATTTAGGAACTTTAGTTCAATTTCATTTTACTTAGTTTAATTCAATCAAAAACCCCCTTAGTTTAGAAATTTTTAAAGTCTTTTAGCATTTAGAAAACCCAATTAAACATTGAACTCCAATTCTAAGAGAGATGACCTAGGTTGTGCCACTAACTATAGAATTTAATCCAACCTAGTTTTATTTTGAGGGTTGCGCAACAGACCCATCAGAGACTAGACCAAAAGTCCCTTGGATGGGTGAAGTTAGGTCAAAAGTTCTTAAACCAAGAGTGAGATAACTCCAAAAGTCCAAGAATTGGGGTGAGGCAAAACCAACAGTCCCTAGAGCATGAGAATGATCTTGATGTGTAGATGTGGCATGAAATGGTAGCCTTGCACACCTTATGTTTCATAATTGTGTCATTGATGTATGTATGCTTTGAATGTATGTGAATGGGTGTGTGTGAGCTATTGGGATTCTTGGAATCTCACTCCCCTTCCCCCTTCCATCTTGAAATGTCTAGGTGGCTCTCAAGATACAAAGAAGGCAAGCCAAGAACTTTAACTAGCTACACTTGGGAGATGTTGTAGATTTTTTCTTTTGTATTTAAATATCAAAGTGGTCTTGTATATATTATTTTGGTAATGTAAGACCTTGAGTAATGGTAATATGATATATGAATATTGTGTAGTCTATGTGTGACATTAAATCAATGCAAATCATGGAAATTGCCTTTTGTGTGGTTATGGTTACATATGTATTATTGGATGTGGAGTGGTCAAATTAAGATGCATGGAGTTTGGGACCACTTAGGCAGTTCCTACAAGTCATAATTATGCTTTTAAATTTGCCCAAATGGTGCCAAACTTAAGAGGAGGCCATTTGGACCAAAGTTACTTTTGATAGGGAGCAAAAATGACCATTTCATGAAGTTATATTACTTTTTGTCCAAATGAGCTTTTCTTGATCTGAAATTTGGCATGCATCTAGGGCTTATTGTGAGATTTTTGGGAAGCTAAAGTATGTAATTTTTGGAGGTCTATAGAATATTTGACAAATTGTCAAACTTGGGAAATTTTTTGGTTTTGGTTACTAGTACTGTAACATTGGTCCGAAAATGATTTTTATCACACATGGCTCAAATGATGTCCAACTACCACAAAATTTTATATGGAGAAATCAGACATTCCCAGTGACTTGTACCAACTAGAAGTACCCTATGTGAATGTCTAGAGAGAGAAATATGAATTTTTAAAGATTCTATCTAGTACCAAGAACTCAAACTGACTTTAGGTATTGCTTGATTAGTTTTGAGGTCTAAGTGTGCCTGAGCTGCTATAGAGTTATTTTTTTCCTTTATCTAACATCCATAACTTTCCAGATTGGTATCATTTGCATGGATTGGATTTTTTTGGAATTAATTGGAGATTTTTGAATTTTACTATAGAAACCTATGATAGTACCAGTGGACAGCCATACCTCTGAGCCTTTTCGAATGTCAAACGTCTTCTGTGTTGTGTTTTATGATCTGGACATATTTTTAATATAAAGTAGACATGTGCAAATTTCTAGAATGGCCAAGAATACATATTTTGATTTTTATAGAATTAGTTATCATTTTCTAAAATTTGTGACAGAATTAGCAAAATTTTGGCCGAAAATATCAGTATGTGTTTTATGCTTCCCTTTGGTTTCCACGAGTTCTAGGCCACTTTTAGTGATGAAAATGAGTTATATCCATATAATTAAATATGAAAATGTGATATATGAACTCATATGGTTCACGTGACACCAAATAAAATTTTTATACGCGACATAATGCTAAATAATATGTTATTTTAATGTCATTTTTCCTACCCTCCTACATAATTCATGACTTGAGATATGAAAGTAGTATAGATTGAGTTAGAAAATTATGGTGTTACAAATATATATATATAGACTTACCTACAAAATGTAAATCGATATGTAGAATTTTCCACTATTTATCTATCATGTCATTATAAGTTGAGTGATAACAACAATTTTATTGTATAGATAACTTTGTTTTATCTATAACTTCATAGATAAAACCCATGGTTCATTTCTCATCACCATCGACCAATCTTAACACCTTGACAATTAGCTCAAATACTTTTAGTATTTTATTGGCTTTGATCCAAAAGTCATTATCCAAAAAAAATTTTCTTGCATTAAGGACAAAAATTAAGACATTAGGGACCACTAGTTTGGATTTTTCCTTGCCAAATTTACACTTTTTAAACTTTTTAGAGTCGAACATGTTCTTCAAAGCCTGCTTTTGCTTTACAAGATATTGTAGTTGCAAGAATTGTGTAGAAAAGTGAGTAATGGATGGACGAATAATTTCTCTACCTCCAATATATTCTTTCATCAAATTCACTATCCAAATATGGTTATATATAAAGGATGTTATCATTTTTGCATCCTCTAACACCTTTTCTATATTGCTCTTTTTACCAATGTCTTCTAAACATAGATCTAAACAACAAGTTGCACAAGGTGACCAATAGAGATGTGGTTTTTTTCCATCAATTTTTTTTAGCTGCCTTTAAAGCTCCCTCATTATCTATAACCACTTAGACTACATATTATTCTCTAACTTCTTCTACCACTTGATCAAGTAATTGAAGGTAGTAATCAATATTTCTACTAGTAATAGAAGAAATATCTATTAATTTTAGAAAAATAGTTCATTTGCTGTAATAGATAAGAAAATTCATTATGTTCATGTGACTAATGCTATTAGTCTAACCATCACACATTATTGTAACACCTCTTTCTTTCCATGCACCTTTTAACCCATTTATCCATTCCCTCATAGATTGGTATTCAACTTCCAAATACACATCTAAAATCTCATAAGGAGTAGGGAATTTAGCCCCTATTGTACCAATTTCAGCAGCTATAGTGATTAAATTATGCAACCAAGGAGAATTAGATAAATTCATTGGAAGACACTCATATATAATAAGCTTTCATATTGCTTCTTTGAGTTTCTTCCTCAATGTTTTCATTAAACCACCAGAAATTTTTTGTTGTTTCATGCTTTTACTCCTTACAAGATAAATATTTGTAGACTTTAAACTAAAGGCAATATCTTCTAATCCTCTTGCCCTTGCATGAGAGCTTCCACCCTCTTTATATACATTTTGCCTTCCTCTAGTTTGTTATCTAAATTGTTATCTATCTTCCCATTCACGATATGATCTAATATTTTCTTGGGTTGCATGCCTTATTTGCATTTCCTCATCAACAAATGCTTCCATTTCATCATCTTCATCACCTCTCAACCTTGCTTCAAATTCTTCTTTTCTTTTTTTTTTTGAATCAATTTTTGTTCTTTATTATCTAAAAGGAGTTTCATCATACCTTCCCGAATAGTAGTTGTAACTTTCAGACAACTAGCTACTTGTCCTTTAACATGTGCAATATGCTGCTTCAATCGAGTAATTCCACCCTTTACTACTTTCCTACAAAGTTTGCAAAGTATATTGTTTCAATTTTCAGTTACAAGTATTCCAAAATGCCACCCAATATCATCACTAGGAGCACCTTCCAATCTTCCAGTTAGAAATTCCTCTCTTGGCGGCATTATTTATATTTTATAATACTTGTTGATCAAATGAAATTGGTAATATAATATAATATAATATAACATATATTTATTTAATGTTTTAAATTAATTTCTGAATTTTCTTTAGTGTTTCAAAAATTCTCTTAAATACATATAAAATTCTTATAATTTTAATGAAAGTATATCATAACTAATAAAAATTAAATAGAATCAACAAAAGTAAACCATAAATTAAAACTAATGTGTACAGCCCAAATGAACTTATGTCCTATTTACTCATAAAGATATTTGCTTACTAACATTTTTAAGGTTACTATATGGTTGAATATTTCATTTTAATTTAAGGTAAATTTGGAAATTAGGATTTCATTTAGAGGTAAAATTTGAAAGATGTTGTATTACATGTATTGAATTTGGAATTTGACTTGATTAAAAGAAAAATTTTAACATTTGATGTTTGAAAAATTAGCAATTCCATAACAAAATTAAGAATCTAGAGCAAATTTTATCTAAAAGATAATAGAATAAAACTACAAAATATTAATATACTAACAATTTAAATCATAAGGCATCTGAATACAAACTTTCAAATTATAGAATATTAAAGTTAAAATAAACCAAATCATAAGATACCAAAATGTATTTTACCTTAAAAATAAATATAGAAATTAAGATAAAGAAATGTAGAACAAGGACTACTGGTCTTACCCCCACTCCTCCCCATTTTGGTGTTATCATTTTTAAATGATACATGAATATGTTATAGGTATACACATAAAAACCAATAAAACAAAAACAATGTCCCAAAAATTATTTTAAATATATATTTTTTAAAAACCTAGCATTAATTTTGTGTCAGCGCTACATAATGACCCAAGAAAAAATAAAAGGGATAAATCTCCTCCTGAACCATTCTTATTCTAATTACAAATCATAGAATATACTCCTTCTGATCCAGTATATAAGGTACTTTTTAGAAGGTCTATTTGATCCAAAATATAAGGCACCATGTAATCTTTTGTGTTGACTTTCCAAAAATGTCCTTCTTCTTTTTTAAAAAGAAATGTTAGTTTAGCTTTTTTTCTTTTTCTCTCTCTTCCATAAATAAAGGCAAAATTGGAAAAAAGTGATAAATTTGAAGAGTTCGAGATAGTTAAGTAGTTTTATTAAACTATGTGAAGTAGTTAAAAGTACCTTATAATATGGACCGGAGGGAATATATATTATATTAAGACCAATATGTGCAGCGTCCTCCTCTCTTCATCATAGAATACATATATATATATTATATTAAAAGACATTGCAACAAATCATAGAATATATATATTATATTAAAAGACACTGCAACATCCTTCTCTCCTCATCAAAGAATATATATATATATTATATTAAAACAAATATATAGCAACGTGGCTTTCTGGCTTCCACTTCTCCTCATTGTTGAATATATATATTATATTAAAAGCAATATATGGCAGCGTGGCTTCCTCCTCTCCTCTCATCACTCTCAGTGTTTTGGATACAGGGCAATTACAGACTCTGAAAATGCCAATCACAAAAACCGAGCAACAAGTCAAGAACCAAGAAACGTACTATTGGGTCTTCAGATTCAAACAAGAAGAGCTAGCTCCAGTCCACTGCAAGACTTCAGAGTTTAGATTCAGGTTTCAAACCACCATGTTTGAGCCTTGAGGAATGATTTCACCATTTCAGACTTCAAATCTATTGGTTATTTTTCCTCTTTGCTATTATTGGCTTTTCCATTTTGTTCTTTGGGAAAGGAAGAAACTTAGGGGCGGTAGCTTTGTTTTGAATCTACTGATGCTGAGCTCTGCTTTTTGTTTTTATATGATGCACTGCAACAGATCTGTAATACTATTCCATTGCGGCCGCAACACCATTACAATGTGGCCCATTACTATGATATCTGATCCCTCCATTATTACAAGCGATGCGAATGCGGCCCAACCCACATCCGTAATATTGCAATCATATTTTGTAATGTGGCCTGCAATTTGAAACTATGGGTGTGAGTTTGTGTTGGCCATCTTGTCTCTAGGACTTGAGAGAACCAGAACCAGAGACCAAGAGGAAGAAGACAGCATCAGTGGTCCTGGTTCAAAGCTCACCTACATAGCCATCGTGAAGTGAAGCAACGAGATGGTGCTCCGATGAACACAGTGAGCAGAAGAGAAGGAAAAGGACTTCTTGTAGAAGCTGACCTTATTTGTGCTACTTCCATGTCCACAAGCACTGAAGACGTCATCTTCTAGCAGCCAAGGTTCTAGCCTAACATTAGCTAAAACAAAAATATAGAGGCTATAGAGCTTGACAGTTGTTCCCTCACCTTCTTCAGCCTTTTCAACTTTTAGCTAGTTTCGACCTTTGGAAATGTAAGAATTGGACAGTAAAGTTGTAGGTGTCAACTTTCTTGAGATTGTTACCTTGAAATTTCTCTTTAATTTATTTTTCATCAGTCTTCATCATTGAAGAGGTGTTTATGATCATTGAAGCTTCTGTTTGTGAGATCTATCCAACTCATTCATTCATAAAATTCACCAACTTCTCTAGGTTTCAATTTATAGTTACAATCACCTTTTTAATACAGACAACGGAAATCCCTTCTGGCTTTAAGGTTGAATCACCACCTACTTTTTCATCATCAAACTCTAAAATATCTAAGAATGATTCCAAAGTCTCCATCATATTTGTTTCTTCATCCTCTTTGTCACCATCATCTTCTTCACCCTCGTTATTGGCATCTTCTTACGTCTTTTGGTCATTTTCTTGGTTCAAGATGTTGTGAGATTCATCACCTTCTTTCGTATCAGACTCAACTTTAGGTGACTTCTCCTCTTCCTAGGTTGCCATGATAAGAAGATCTTCCTTTTCTTCTGAAACTTTCACAGGTAGAAGGTCTTGATAGAGGTTGGTCTACATTTGACTCCTAAACTTCATTTCCAATACAAAAATGCTTGTTGCTATCTTCTTTATTAGTTCTTCTATTCGTGCCACAGAGTTCTATCATAAAACTTGACAATTTAAAATATGACATTTCTTAGTCATAAAACACTTCAGTGATATCATAAAGATGTTTTAAAACAAACTTATCACCTTTTAACTTTTCAAGAATAACACTATCAATTGATATTCATTTTGATAACATAACATACATTGTATACTGTAATCTAAAAGATTTAACATTACAAATAATATATACAGAAGATTCACTATCTAGGATGTTCATCCCAATGGTCACGTAGAAACAAATAAGAAATAGGGAAAGTAAAAATGAAAACAAAGTTAGATATGTATCATGTTTTACAATATACTCACAATGCTAGTCAAACAACAAGAATCTTTTAACATTGGACCATTGTCAACCTCTTCATGGGAAAATAGTCGACTTTCTAATAAAACATATTTATAATGATACGTTTAAATATTAAAACTTAAGGTGAATTGTTCTTTTCAACTTTAATGATTAATCACACTAGCTAATATTAAAATCTACCCTTATGCTAGCTACAATGTAGGTGCTGCTTATTCTACTTTAGTTCCTTTACTACTTGGTTAATTCCTACTTTTTCACAGACACTACCTATCTTATTAATCAATTACATAAAATCTTACGATGAGGTTATCTCACATAACAAATAGGCCTAGGATTCTTCTAATTAACAATTATTAATTAATTAATTAATTAATTATTGTATATTTTTACTTCCAACATTTCTTTATTTCACTCATCATATGCCTTAAATTGGTAAGAG
Source organism: Erythrophleum fordii (assembly GCA_032878935.1). Lineage (NCBI taxonomy): Eukaryota > Viridiplantae > Streptophyta > Magnoliopsida > Fabales > Fabaceae > Erythrophleum > Erythrophleum fordii. Next base: position 18,646,294 of record JAVQMF010000054.1, on the reverse strand, counting down.
TACAAAAAGAAAGGTATCACTTGATTCACAAAGCATATGGATAGCCATTGAGTAAGGTAAGCAAATCCTTAAAGATGCAATGCTGTATTGAAATAGAGTGGGCTATCGGATTTAATGGAATGGCACAATGGTAAATAATAAGGAAAGGAAGGAAGAGACTTGAGAGGAGTTATGGTTTTTTAGTTGAAATTTAAAATGGTAACAAGTTCACTCTGATTGCCTTACTTAAATTGCTTGCATCAATTGCTACATACTTTGATACAAGTTTAATTATATATGATGTATCATATTTTCTCTTCCCACCCTTGAACTTCCAATTTACCATTATTAGCCTTACAATAAAGATCTAACTTATAAAGAGGCAATAAAAGAAATTAAATCAATTATTAACTAAAACCTTCTTCAATCACAATTAGTCAAGGAAGGAACAAAAACATAACATGGAGTAACTCTTCCACCATCCCTAACCCAAAGACCTACGAAGTTCCACTAGACCCAAGAATACCATAAGATAAAGGTTTGGACCTACCCTGTTTCAACCATGAAAGAACCCAAGGGAAGCTACACATAGCATGGCATGCTTAAGGAGAAATGCTACAAAAGTACAGAGGAAAATTGCAACAAAAATTTCAAACAAGGAGAGATGCCTCTATTTGCACTAACTTGCTTAGGGAAAAATCAACAAATCTGACACAATAATAGGGGAAAAGGAGCTATAGAACAAGGAAGAGCATGAACTTATGAGGGAAGAAGAAAGTTTGCTTTAGAGGATTCTTGCTATTTCAGTTAAAGAAGGAATGCTAAGGATTGATGAAAAGAAGGAATGAGGAGCTAGAACTAGAAATGAAAAGAAGAAAAGGAGACTCAGAACTTAATTCACTCTCTGCTATAAAGAGAAGCTTTTCAAGTACTTCTCTCAGAAGAAAAATCACATGTAAGTAGGAAAAATTTAGACGGACACATTAGTAATTAAGGAAAGTGTAAGGGTTGAAAAAATAATGCAATAAAATAAAATAAACATTATAATGCGGCCTTTACAACAAGAGCACCATAATGCCATTAAAGAAAAGGAAAAGATAAGATGGTGTCCTAAGGATAGAACAATAAAGCTATGGCAAGTTTATATCTAGTTTTCCCCTTCATAAAATGTTAATCTATAATTCACTTAAAATGTTTAATTAAATTATTATTATTACCATTATTAGTATTTTGATTCACTTGTTTAAATTCTGAACTCAGTAGCTATCAGATTTTTAAACTATAGGTTTCAATTAATTTGTTATTATTTTCATTATTCAATTTATTAGATTGTTGCACTCTTTTTCCCTAAAATGAATTTGATCCCCAAATTTATATCTAAGAACCATACTTAAGAAGCATGTCTCTGAGTAATTAGATACTCTAAGAACAAATGATATTTGTCATGTTTTGGTGATGTTGCTGTAAACCATCAAGCCATAACAACATCAATAGCTCAGATTAAATTTATTAAATGTATTTAATGATTTCATATGCCTTTTGGCTCCATCGCATCTTAAGTATCAGCAAGACAAATTGCCATAATGTAATCTAACAATTTACTAGGTAGGTGGCAAAAATTGAACAAGTTAACTAACCAATACCATTCATAGTTGGGGCATTCCTACTAGCATAGCATGCGGTCATTAGTAAAGCACTATGTGTTAACAAATCTTTGTGGCACTCTTATCTAAATATATACCTATTAAAATAATTTCTCGATTCAATCTCAACAACCATTTAACTTAGCTAAAAGTTCATACTAGCAATCAACTCCTTATTGCTCAAGTCATGTCAGATTATCTCACTACCACACTTATAGTACTTTCTAGTTTCAACTTGAGCTAAACCATAAAAAACAAGTCTATATTAACTATCCATATAGATTGTTTTAAAAGGCATTATGTTAGATCATGATGGCTGATAAAGAGCTAGTTACTATCATGTACACTATTGTATTGTATGATTCTTCTATAAACTTCCTTCCATTTTGTTGTTTCACATTCCTTATTTTTTCTATTGTTAGTTTTTGTTCAAATGTGTTAAAGACACTTGGCTTGCTAAGATTGATGTACCAATAATGGAATCTTTTTATAAATGGATTTCTTTCTTCTCTTACTCAGTAAGAAGAATTACTGAGCTTTCATTCCATTATTTTAATTTCACTTGATATTAGAGCTATTTAGCAAACATCATGGATTCTCACACAAATCTCAAACCTACCACAATCATTTCTACTGGCAAGCTAGCATCCAATAGTCATACTCAAACCACTGCCACGGTCACAAAGGTAATGCTACTCATTAACTCACTCAATCAAGCTGTATCTATCAAGTTGGATAGAAATAATTTTTTACTGTGGCGCTCTATGATTCTTCTAGTCATTAAGGGTCATAACTCAATGGCTTTGTCCTTAGAACAAAACCATGTCCTCTAAATTTTCTCCTTGATAAAGTAGGGATGAAAACTAATAACCTAGACTATGAAGAATGGATTACCATGGATGAGCTACTCCTTGGATAGTTGTTTAGCACTAAGATAATTGATGTAGCAAGTCAAATGATTCATTGTGTTGCCTCTCATGACCTCTAGAAGGCAGCAAAAGACATTTCAAGAGCTCATACGTGGTCAAGGATTACTCTCTACAAGAACACACAAAGGAGAAATGAAAATGGAAAAGTATCCAAACAAGATGAAAACTATTGCTCATAATTTGATTCTTGCTAGAAGCTCAATTTTTGTGAATGATCTCATTACACAAACACCAACTAAATTGGATGCAAAATATAATCCTATTGTTGTTTAACTTGCTAACAAAGAAAATCTAACCTAGATTGAATTGTAAGCAATGTTGCTAACATTTGAAAGACAAAACTTTTCTTTGTCTTATTCCTCCCTCTTTTTGGCCTCATAAGTGCACCTAGGTGGGTTGGTTTTCTCTTGGCCTAAACACCATAAGTGTAACACCCTAAAATCAATTAAGGCGTTAATTATGGATTTGGGTTAATTAAGAATAATTAATATGGAATAATCGGGTAAGTTAAGTGAATGGAAATTTTAGAAAGATAAATTATTAATATGAGTTTGAGATTTAAATGGGATAGAAACTTCATCTAGGCCCAAATTAATATGAGATCATGATAAGAGGCTAATGGAGGCCCAATAAGTTAGGTGCAGACCTAATCTAATTTAATGAATTAAAGGCCTAAGACCCAACTTCTATAAACTCTTATAAATGGCCCAATAAACTTTATGCAGACCCAAAACAATGGAGTTCTTAAAACTAGGTTTGGCCCAATTGAATTTCAGCAGCCCAATACATGAGAGCTGGCCTAACAAAGCTTAAATCTGAAGCCCATTAGGAGTTAGATCTTTGGAGCAGCCCATGACCCATATTTGACCTAACTTAAACCCTAAAAACTAACCTAGCCACCCCCCATTCTGTAGAACACAAAAACACAAGAGAGAAATTCGGAGGTTTGAAGGGAGGCTAGGGTTTAGGGTAAGAGATCCATCATTTCCCACTTCTAGAGCAAGATTCAGCCAAGGTAATAGTTATATAACTTAATCCTCTCATCTTTTTCTTTAATTTGACCCAATTAATGTCCCAATTAGAGCACTTTCACCCATACCCAAAATCTGAAACTTGCCATTTGATGTTTCCATGGTGAAATTTCGTAGGTTGAGGCTAGTACTGATATTAAGTGAGTATAAACTCTTCTTTTTGAGGTATTTCTATTGGTTTGAGACCCTAATGATTGGATTATAGTATGGGTATTAATTTTTCACGAATTTGCTTAGGATTTAGGGTGATATATTGAAGTTTTTGGTAGAGGACCCCTCCATTCCGAATTTTGGGAATTTGCAGTGGTTGGGGAGATTTGTGTACCATTAGTGACTTTTGCAAATTGTTTACAAGTGAGGTAACTGGGGTTTACGCTAATTCCATGCATATGTTCTATTTTAATTTTGTATTTACTAAATGATTATGATTTTAATGTTAAATGAATTGATTGGCTATCTGTTATGTGTGATTAGACCTTGTGAGTCCATGGTGGAGCTGTGGTGCGGCTACTACCCGTGCATGTGTTTTGATCGGGAACTGGGTTATGATCAAACCCCAGATGCACTGAGCCCTGGTTGTACTCATTAGGGAGTGGGTGCCGTAGACGGGCCTCTTTCGGTATTATTGGTCTTTAACATATGAAAATATGATTGCTAGTATGGGATAGTGATCATGATAGCCTAATTGTTTCATTTACTGATATGATTGGTATGTTTTCTGATACTTATGTGAAATCATGCATATATGTTAATTAAATTAGATTATACGATGGAATTGCCTTAGTTATTGAGATTCATATCTCACCCGTTTCATGAGATTAAACATTTCAGGTGAAGGTTCTTTAGGTAAGGATAAGGGCAGGCAAGTGGATGAACATCTATGAACTGAGGCCTGGTGTGGAGAGCTACACTTGGTCTAAGTCGAATAGAGTAGATGCTAATTTTGTTAACCTTTGTATAGCATCATCATGTATCTGTATTGTCAAGTGTAGGAGTTTGTATTTTGATGACATAGAATGTAACCAATGAGAAATAGGCTTCATATTAGTTGTTGATGGATGTATGAGTTTATGGCACTTATTATGGTTTGTAAACCTGTGTTTTAACTGACTATTTAAGTTATGAAAGCATGTGATATATGGATTATGGATTTGAGTTAGCGATGCATGAATTGTTTGATGAAAATATGATTGAATGACCATTGTGAGAAATTTATAAATCTGCTGATATAAGAACAATGAATGAGTAGTAGAATCCACCTTTAAATGGGGATGGGTAATGATATAATGGCTAGGGCAAATTAACTAGATAGATGCTATTAGAATCTCATAATAAGTGGGAGAGTGGCCCTAGAAAGCCCCTAGATAAAGAGTGGGGAATAGGAGACGAGATTTTAAGAGTTGTAGGATCAGAAGGTATTTCACCACGGCCAATAGAGGCGAATTTGCCCGGGGGAAGTCTAGAGAGAAATTTGCCGCGGCAAAATGTGAGAGGCTAAACTGGGAGTCATCCAGAGGGAAATTCGCTGCGGCAAAAGAGGGAACTGGCCACGATGAACTTTTGTGAAAATGTCCCAGGTGTTCCAGAAAGGAATTAGCCGCAGCTACCAAGGGAATTGGCCGCAACGCAACGAAATGCATTAATTTAAATGGATTTTCTTGCTTCCCCTCATGTAATAATTATAGAGCATGTAAAAATGATAGAGATGAGCTAGAATTTATAGTATTACACCTTGAACTAAGCCTTACTCTTGGGATACTCTAAACTTTGTCTCAACCATTCTTGAGGGTTCTTAGCTCATCCTTACCATGGTTAAAGGGTTCTTGGCTTCACCACACTCAAGCAAACCAAAGCAAAGTCATAAGACATTATTGAATACATAAAACAACATCATGGTGCCATTGGATAGGAAATCATGCTAGAACACTTTTTATGGCTTAACATTCAAAGACAAGACAAACATTCATCTATGCATGAGAGAAAAAAGAGAGAGCTACCTTTGTTACAAATGCAAACTTTTCCTCTTGAATTGGACTTCTCTTCCTCGGCCACACACATATAATAAGGTGCAGCTTGTTTCTCTTGACCTAGACACATCATATGGAAGCCAATTACACTCTTGAACCAATTTCTAGAGCTACATATTCATTAAAAAAGCTAGATAGTTTATATGGCTCCTTTATAGTTCCATAATGTACTTAATGAAGCAACCCTATGGAAACATGATCTTTGCTCTATTCTCTTCACTCATTCATGATTTTTGACTCCTTTTAAACCTCTTGGAGTTATCACACAATCAAATTAAGGAGCCTAGCTAGGTGTTGCTTCTTTAAGCCATAATATGGAACCTATGATACCATTTCACTATCCATGGCTTCTAAAATTTTTCCAAGGCTTCCTCTAATCCTCTTCCATCATATATGACTCAAAAATAGGCTTGGAACAAATTAAAACTATCCCTAGGAGTCTCAACTACTCTAGGCCAAGGCATAGATTCTATTTGGCACTCTTGGAGTTTCTCTGCTTTCTTTGATGGAAGAAACATGTGGGGAGGATCTTAGGGATCTTAGGAGCTCATTCAAACATTCATTTAGGCCTAGAAATTATTGTATCAAATCAAAATTTCAAAGGAACCCAAGAAACCTTAACTTTTCTATTTTGAAATCTAATGATTATTTGATTGTTTCCTTTGCATATTTTTGTTCTCCTCCCTCATTTTCCTAAGATTCATCCTTGGTTTAGCTAGAAATTTTACTCCTCTTGACTGGTCTTACATAGGGTGAAATGGAGGGGAAGAGGAATAAGAAAATTCAAGCTTAGAAAGTAGTAATTTACCTTGAATTCTTGCTTTCTTTGGCTTGTTCTTCACTTAGTTGGCCTCCTCCCTTGAATTTATAAATTTCAACCTCTATATTGCCCTTAATATAGACCCAAACTCTTCATTAAAACCATGGAAAGGAAGCTTGAGAGGAGAGGAACAAGTTTCAAGAAAGGGAAGCATGAAAATTCTTAAGAATTCTAACCTTTCTTGGCTTAATTTGCTCCCTCTCCCTTCCTTATCTTGTGCACCCAAGACTCTTAAGTTTTCTCTGGTTTTTGGGCAAAATAGGTAGTGGAAATGATGAGAGAAAGAAATATGAAACTTAAAGAGGTTTCACAAAGCTTCCACTTTCTTAAAAATTCTAATTTTACCCTTTCGTCTGGGCATTTTCATTTTAGCTTCGTTTTAGCTCCTTTTTTAAAATCGTCTTTTCCATCATAAAATTTAGGTTCTCAATTTTTATAAAATGCCTTTAGAATCACGCAAATTAGAGTTAAAACCTTCTCAAATGAATCCGTCAAAGTTCGAGTTAACTAACATTAGAAAATGTACACCAGAAGTTCGAGTTAACTAACATTAGAAAATGTACACCGGAAGGGTTTTAACTGTGCCAAGGCTTCCCATGGTTTTCATGGCCTCTAAGAACCCCAAAGAACTCAAAACTTTCATTTAAAAAATCCTCCTATGAGAATTCTAAAATTTGCCTGAAATTACAAAAATGTCATTACTTTCGTTACATTTCATTTAAAATTCGCTTGGCTGTTCTAGCTCCGATTTCAAGGTACCTTTGGCCTTGAATCACCATTATTTGAGGTCTAGAATATTATTCTAATTTTATTGGATCTCAATTCACTCCATCTATGGGACTTCCTTTTTGTATCCAATAAATTTCGTACATTTACGGAGAAATTGTACGTTACGTTTCTCATATTTTCTCATTTTTTTAGGAGCCAGATATTACACTTGAGATTGGGATTCTATTAGAAGGTGTAGAGGCATGAAGGAGAAGAACAAGGGAGGAGGCAGAAGTTTTGGATGGAGGGAAGGAACATAATGTAATCATCATCTATTGTTCATCATTCGTGGAAGCTTTATGTTTGAGTGTGTGAATCTCATTTTCATCAATTATTCTCAATCAATGAAAGCTTAATTTAATCTTGTGGATACCTGGATGTGGAGTTTAAATCTATGAAGAATATCTAGGGATTTGGCTAAGATTTCTATGCTTTCTTTTCTCTTTTTCTAGCACTTAGCCTTATTCTTTTACTAGCTTAGTTGAATTTATATTGGATTAAGATTGGTGTTGTTTATTATTGGTGTCTAGTTAGGCATCAATTAGGAGAGAATTCTTTTTATTAATGGATCAACATTTTCTGGTTTAAATGCTATAATTTTCATATAACTCCAATTTTCAGCCTATACAATCAAGGTGTTTGATGAAATGCATGTTAAAAATTTTGTGCTTGAATATTTAATTTGAGGTTTCTTTGGAGTTTAATTGGTTGATTGAACCTTATAAGATGAAAATTTAGATGCTAATTAGATTAATTAATCATTTTTTTTGAGTGTTTAATGAGTTTAATCACAAGAATTAATGAATTAATATGAAGTTGAGGTTTCAATTAACATTGATTTGTTAATTTCTTGAATCTTGTGTAGTAACTCAAGACAAATTAGTATGAACATATAGGAATTTTTACACTAGAACCATTAACAATTGAATTAGGATAAGGATAGTAAAAATTAAGGGATAAATCCAAGGTTAGCCACACTTTCATTACTTGCTTTTTTAATTCTTGCATTTTAGTTAGTAGTTTTCATTTTTAATTCATTTTAAATTTTAGCTAATTGAATTCAATCAAAAAACCCCTAAATTTGGTAGCTTTTAGGTTTTACTTAACACTTGGAAAGCTCATTTCAATAATTAGAATCCATTTCCATAAGAAATAATCTAGATTTCATCCTATATTACAAATTTTTTTTCAACCTAGTTTATTTGAAGTTTTTCAACATAACAATCAAGGTAGTAGCTTAATGAAGAGTCTCTTGTTGTGCTTATGGCATTGCAAGGTATAATGGCTGTATGTTGTGAAGTCGTTGAGATGTTAAAGGAAGTGCAAGAAGCCATGACTCCAATGGCCAATTGTATGAGAGAGCAAGTTAAGGCCCGTGAGGCTATTATGAATGCTATAACTGACTGGTTTCAAAAGCAAGCGGAGGTCCATGTAGCCACTGTTCAAGTGCTACAACAATTGCATGAGTCAATGAACATGCATAATCAAAAGATTCTTATAGGAAATCAGGTTAGTGCAAGCATGGAAAAAGAGAGGGATACTAAGGGGAATCAATTGGAATCCTTGTGTCAAAGTAGCTTTTCCTCTATTCTTATGTATGTATGCTTAGTTTTCTTGAATATTTTGGATTTCTTATATGTAATGGCTGTAAATGAATAACTAGGAAGGTGATTTTGAGTTCCATGATGATTTGGACCATTTGGAATGTTTTGATATGCTGTGTTTATACCTTTGGACGTACTCAAATGGTCATGGTATGATTAAAAGGCCATTTGGTACACTTTGACCCCATTATGGTCCCAAAATTAGCTATATCTATATTCTTGACCTGAACCACAAACTGACTAAATAGATGAATTTGTGCATGAAATTTGGCAAGCAAATAGTATTCATCTAGAGTTTTTCCCAAAGCTAAAGAGTACTATTTTTGGAGCTCCAAAGAATTTATTATAATTTTTCAAAATTGGCCAAATTATAGAGAAACTGTTATTGTTACTGTTCATGTGGTCAATTTAGTTTTTGGTGTCACTCAGGGGCCAAATGAATTTCAATGCTGATAAAATTTTATAGGCATATAGTAGACAACATAAGCTTTCTATATCCACCAAGGGCATATAATTTGAAGCTCTGTAGACGGAGAAATAAATTTTTGAAGTTCAAGGTTTACTAAAGAATGACCACTAGATCCAAAGTATTGTTCCATTGAATTTCGTAGGTCAAATGTGATTATTTTGATCTAAAATATTTATGGCAATTAGATGATATCATGTGCTTTCGAGAAAGCTATAATTTGCATGATTTGATTTTTCTAAAATTAGTTATGATTTTCTAAAGTTCATATCAGAATATGGAATTCAATGAGAATTGTAAAGTGTGATGTGATTTTGAGATGTATGCCTTAGACCCAAGTTTTAAGCTTCATTTTTGTGATATTTCTGATTGAACAAATGTGATAGGGATGGAAACTAAGTGGAGTAAGCTCACATGGTCCATTAAGCCAAGAATGAATTAATTTAGCTTTCAATGATACAAATATCTACTGTTAAAAGTGATAAATTGCTAAAAATGGGTGTTTTAAGCTAATTACATTACAAGATAAGTGTAATATATATACAGTGTTACAAGGCTAATCCAAAAGTCTTAAATAATTAGGTGAAACTAGACCAAAAGACCCTAGAGTTTGTTCTTAATCTTGATGGATCTATATGACTTTGTAATTATGTTTATGTTTGATATTTGGAAGCATTGGATGCATTCTTGCTTTTTTTGACATGATAACATGCCATATATATACGCTTAGAAAGGTGAATGAGCTATTGGGATTCTTTGAATTTCACTCTTCTCCATTTTATGTCTAACATTGTCTAAGGAGTTCTCAAGGAGCAAAGAATGGAGGCCAGGCTAAGAAACTTGACTTATGCCACTTTAACAATAGAATAGGATTTTGTGTAATTTGATATCAAAGTATGGATGTATATGTTATTTACGTAATGTAAACCTTCACTTATGTGTAAAAATATAATATTATTATGTATGTACCATATTTGGAGGCAAATGTGCAAGAAAATGAATTTTTGGTATGTATGTCCTATGGAAAGTGTGTGTATAAGGCCAAGAGAGAGAGTGATTTTGAGTTCTATGCTATTTTGGATCTATTATGATGCCCATATATGCTATAAATTATGTGTTAGAGTGCTCAAATAGTCACTTGCATGAAGGAATTTCATTTTAGACTATTTAGAGCCATTTAGATGTCAAAATGAGCCATAATTTACCCCTAAACCAAAACTAGGCCAAATGAACAAATTTTGGCATGAAATTTGGCAAAAATTTAGATCTCATCTAGAGATTTTCACAAAGCAAACAAACACAATTTTTGGAGCTCTGTAGAATTTGTTATAATTTTTCAAATTTGGCTGAATTATGTAGTAATGTCATGTCACTATTCATTTGATTAGTTTTTGTTTTCTATGTATTTGAGAGGCTAAATAAACTCTAATGCTCATAAAAACTTGTAGACACATAGTTGGCATTATAAGCTTTCCATAGCCACCAAGATCACTCAATTTGGAGTTGTGTAGCTCAAGTATGTATTTCTAAAGTTTTAGGCCTATACATGCATGAAAATCTGATAGTGGTACTATTTTATTGGATTTTCATGGCCCAAACAAATTTTTTTTTAATCTAAAATTTTAACAATAGCAAGTTCATGTCTAAGATTTACATAGAATCCTAAGTTGTGTGATTTGGAGCTCTCCAGTTCAAGATATGAATTTTTGAAGTTTTGACATAATTATGGAATGACATGGAAAAGAGTGCAATGATATTAGTATGTGAAGCTTGACTTAAACCCATTCCATGCTTCTTTTTATGGTATTTCTGATTGAATAAGTATATTAAGGATGAAAGATGAGATTGGTGAGTTGAAATGGTATGTTTAAGCAAGAATGAATTATTTTTACTTTCAATGTCAGTGAATTCCGCTACTAAAAGTGTTGAATATAAATGACATTATAGGCACAATGTGACATAAAAATTGTGTTATCTCATTATGGTATGACAAAACACCTTAAACTTTGTACCATACAAATAATGCCTCTAAATCTTAAGAGTAAAGACTACTATGACTAACTTTAAATCATGTGTAAGGTAGTTTTCTTCATAGGGTCTAAGTTACATTGAAACATAAGCCACTACTCTATTTTATTGCATCAAAACACACCCTAAACCCTTTTTAGAAGTGTTACTATAAATAGTGAAAAACTCACTAAAGTTAAAGATGATTGAAATAAGTATAAAGGTCAACCTAACCTTGAGCTTTTGAAAGGGAAATTCACACCTTTCATTCCAAACAAAAGGTTGATCCTTCTTAATTAATTTAGTCAAGAGTTCATGAAACGCCTCCTTTATTTACCCATTTTTAGTAAATTCTTTTATTTATTTATGCCAATAATTTCTAATTAATTTATATCTAATTACTTTCTTCCTTTTTAATTGTTCCTTTATGATAGAGATTCTTTATTTTGCTTCAACTAAACCTATACAATGTAGCAGAATATGAAAATGATGAAAATAAACTACTATTATCACATATTGTTTAAAAAGCTTCAACATAGAGGAGCAGGATCGATATAAGTACAGACAAAAGTATAACACTAGGGATTTAGTCTAAACTACTCCCAAAAAAAAAAGAAGTCTCTAGATAACAAAAAAGAACTATAAGAGTCATCCTCTATCCACACAAAAGATCAGTGCTAGTGACTAGATCTCTACTCATGGATATAGAGGAACAGGAAGTTAAAATCCACCCATTAGAAATGAGTGAGATTCAAGCTCTCCTAAGGCCATAAAATACACTGGTATAGTATGAATGACATCATCACGTGATATGATCCGTATGTTATAGATGACAAAGACCTATTGTAACACCATATATTTCTAGCTTATTTTATACTACTTCCATGTCTCATCATGCAATCCATAAGAAGGTAAGAAATATGGCATTAAAATTAGCGTTGCATCGCGTATAAAATTTTCCTTCGGAGTCCCGTAGGCCATATGGATTCATATATCACATTCTCATATTTATTTATATGGATACAACTCATTTCCATCTCTAAAAGTGGCCTACAACTCGTGGAAATCAAAGGAAAATATAATATATATATATATATATACAATTTCGGCCAGAATTTCCTCATTTTTGTCACAAACTTTGGAAAATCATAACTAATTCTAAAAAATTTGAAATCATGAATTCTTGCCCATTCTAGAAAGTTACACATGTCTAGTTGATGCTAAAAATAATTCCAGACCATGAAACATAACACAGAAGACGTTGGACATTCGAAATGGTTCAGAGGTCAGGCTGTCCACTAGTGCTGTCATTAAATTCTACAGTAAATTTAAAAAATGTCAAATTAATTCTAAAAAAATCCAATCCATGCAAATAATACCAATCTAGAAAGTTGTAGATGTTAGATAAAGGGAAAAAATAACTCCATACCAGTTCAGGCATGCCCAGACCTTGAAACCTAATCGAACAATACCTGAGGTTAGTTGGAGCGCCTGGTACTGGATAGAATATTTGAAAATTCATATCTCCCTCTCTAGACCTCCAAATGAGGTTCTTCTAGTTGGCATAAATCATGGAATGTCTAGTTTCTCCATATAAAATTTTATAGCAATTAGACATCATTTGAGCCCTATGTGACAGAAATCATTTTCAGACCAAGTGAACAATGCATTAGACCAAAATCAGAATTTTTTCCAACTTTGAAAATTCATCAAATATTCTTTAGACCCCCGAAAATTCTGGTCTTTACCTTCCCAAAAGATCTTAACAAGCTCTAATTTCATACCAAATCTCAGATCAAGAAGAGCTCATTTAGACAAAAATTGACATAGGGTGCCAATATGATCCATTTATGCTCCATGTAGGATACCAAAATGTCCAAATGGCTTTCCTTGGGGTTTGGCACCTCTTAGGCAAGTCTAAAAGCATAATTAGGACTTGTATGAGTTCCCCAAATGGTCCCAAACCTCATGCATCTCAATTTGACCATTCCACTTCCATTTGTACACAATTACATAATGCCATTCAAGAAGCTAATTTGCCATAACATATATATTTTACATTCTAATGGTCACATAACATAATCTCTCATTTATACATGACATATTATCATAATTACATATGTTCCAAAGTTCATAGACCATATACAATAATGTGTTGTATCATTAGACATCAATATGGCCTTAAAGAGCAAAAATTATGCATTTTGATGTCAAGCTCTCATCTCTTATATAGTTGGCTTCCATTCCCTTGCTCTCTTGGTCCACCTAGCATGTTAGAACATTGGAGAGGAGGGGATGAGATTCAAAGAATTCCAATAGCTCATCTCCCATTCAATCATATATAAAAGATGCAAAACAAGTCTTACAAATACATGCATGGCATATGGACATGTGCAAAAACAAGTCTTACAAATGCATGCATGGCATATGGACATGTGTAATCATTCAAGAAGCATTCTTGGCATTTGAAAAAGTCATACATAGCATACAAAGACTTACCCATTTACTTGTGGATTTTGAACTTGCCTTACCCATTCTTTAAGAGGTTCTTGGACTCAACCATGCTCTTGGGAATCAACCTACTCTTGGAGACTCTTTACTTTGTCTCAACCAATCTTAAAGGTTCTTAGCTCATCTTTACCATGACTAAGGGTTCTTGGCCCCACCACACTCAAGCAAACCAAGGCAAACATCATAAACATTATTTAGAAAACATAATGCATCATGATGGTACCATGGCACATAAAATCATGCTAGAATACTTTTCATGGTTTAAAACATACATACACACATTCAAGACAATGTAAGCACACATCTATGCATAAGAGAAGGTAGAGAGAGCTACCTTGCTAGCATTTGTACACTTTTTCCTTAAGCGTTGAATCCTCTCCCTTGACCTTACACACCCAAGAAGGTGGAGATCATTCCTCTTGGCCTAGACACATCATATGGAAGCTAATTATATTCTTGAAGCAAAGTCTAAGGCCACACAACTTGCTTAGATACTAGCTTGGCTCATTAGCCTCTTTATGTTTCCAAGAATGCACCTAATAAAGTGACACCCATCAAATAAATTCTAGGTTCTATTCTTTCCTTTCAAAAATGATTCTTGACTCCTTTTAAACCTCTTGGAGTCATCACACAATTAAAATAAAGAGCCTAACTACATGTTGTTTCTTTAGATCATATTATGAAACATAAGGCACCAACTCACTTTCTATGGTTTCTACATTTTTCCCAAGGCCTCCCCTCATATTCATTCATCATATATGACTCAAAAATGAGATTAGAAAAATTTAAAATTATCCATAGCTATGCTATCCCCTCTTGGCCGAACCTATGGATGGTTTTAGGTTTCATGGACTTTGCTTTGTTTTTTTGATGGAGGAAGCACATGGGGAGACTTCTAGGGATCTTAGGAGCTCATTCAAACACTTATTTAGCATAGGAATTAAGAGATCAAATCAGATTTTGGAAGGAACATTTGAAACCCTAGAAATTGCATCTTGAATTTTCATAGTTTTTTGTTAATTCTCTTTGCATATTCTTAATCTCCACACCCTTCTTCCTAAGAATCACCCTTAGTTCTGCCTAAAAATAAAACCCTTCTAGGGTTTCTTAAGTGGGGCGAAATGGTGGAGGAAGAGGAGCAAGGGTAGCAACCATGGAAGAAGAAATTAACTTATTTTCTTGCTTTTTCTCACTTGAATCTTGTCTTCTTTGAGCTCTTCTCTTCAAATCCAAATTTTTTCCTTAATTTCTCCCTTAAAACAGATTTATAAACTTCATTATAATCAAAGGAAACAAAGAAAAATGGAGGAGAAGAGGTTTGAATAGAAGAAAGCATAGAAAACTACTAAGAATCCATACCTTTTTACCTTGATTTCTCCTTCTTTTTCCCTCCCTTTGGTGCGCCTCATCCTAGGGCTTCTTTCTCTGGTTTAGGGCAGAAACATATAAGGCTACATGAGGGTGAGAGTGGGGCACCACATATATGTTGGGAATCATAGGAGGCACACAGCGAAAACATTTAAAATTTTTTATCCCATTTCCCACCAAGGATCCGTCAAAATCGCTTAAACTAAATAGGTTCAGAGAATTACCTTGTCTGTCGATTGAGTTTGTTGTTTACTCTTCGTCTGGATCACAGAAACTGACCACAGATTGGCTCCCTCTACTGGTATCCACACGAATGGGGTTCAGCAACTCGAACAGTGTGCTAGCACTTGTCCGTACGACGTCCGTACAGCTCCGTACAACGTCTGTACACTGTTCCTCTCTCTAGGGTTTTTGGAGGCAGCTTTAGAATTACTTTTCTGATATGGAAACCCTAATCAATTTTTTATTTTATAGACTAGGGTTTCAAATATATTTAATTAATCAAAATTAATTAAATATATCATTAAATATATTTATTATTTTAAATTCAAATCTATCCTATAGTTTAAATTTAAACTAACAATATCTAGAGCCTAATTTAAATTTAAATTATCTGATTAGTTTAAATTTAAATCTATCTAATAGAATCAAATTTAAACTAATTCATATATATATACATATATATATAATATCAAATATAATATATATATTTCAAATTTAATTATTTATATATATAAATAATTCCTCCATCCTAGATTTAAAAATTAAATTCATTGAATCTAGACACATTTCTGATTCAATGAATGTGGATATTTTAGCTCGAGTTGATCCGTTCTTGCGTGCGATCGTTCAGTCCCATATGATGTTGGCAGTGGGCCAACTACACTGTTTGACCCACAAGTCACAAGCGGCCTCTAACAAGACATTGTGACTACCTAAATCATATGGGATCGGTGATCCGATGCAACCTATCTTACAATCCTATCATATCCCTTTTTTCACACAACATCTAGATTGAGTATAAGGTATGGAAATGTCATCATCAACTTGCTCGATCGTAACTTTCTCGATCTCTAAACAGACTGATATAAGATGAAACCCTTTCCATCTGAGCATGGCCATGCATTTCTCAGTCACACTCATCGAGGGGCCCAGAGATATCTCTCTCTATTAATCAAAGGGATAAATTTCATCTTGACCACTCATCTTCCTCTACATGGATTCTACTATACCCGATCATAGCCTTTATAATCACCCAGTTAAAGGAGACATTAGACTATGCCAAAGTTTAGTGCCCTTCATGTAGGAATCTATGGTGATCTCAGATCTAAGGGATCAATGACACGGTTATATATGAGATAAACTTATGACCTAATTCATGTAACTTATCTCATGATAGGTCTATCCAGCGTCCTGTTCTCTAATACACACCTATGATTTTGATTCATATCATCATACATGATTAACACTTAATCAATCAAAATCATAATAGTCTTAATTTATCATTATTCCCACAAAGATGATTGACTAGGGACATTTTGGATAATCTAAAAAATGATTTATCCATGGATATTATTATATATAAACATGCAAATAATATAATAATATAATAAAAGAAAACTCTTATTTCTTAATAAAATAATGTTCGCAATACAACGATTAGCCTAGGGCATAATCTCCAACAATATATATAAGGGAGGAAGAAGAACTTTTCAAAAATTCCTATTTTGCCCTTAGTTTTTGGCATTTTTGTTTCTAACCATCTTTTCCATTATAAAATTTAGGTTCCCAATTTAGTAAAATGTCTTTGGAATCATTCAAATTGAAGCTAAAATCTTCGCAGACGAATCCATTAAAATTTGGGTACACCGACGTTGGAAAACGTCCACTGAAGGGGATTTAACTGTCCTAGGACTTCCTATGATTTTCAAGGCCTCTGAGAACCCCGGAGAACTCAAAATTTTCATTTAAAAAGCCCTTCTGTGTGAATTCCTAAAATTGCTCAAAATTACGAAAATGCCACTACATTTCATAAGTTTTTCGTGAGAAATTGTTTCTTCATTCTAGTTCTATTTTTCTTCCCATCTGAGCCTAGAATTCTCATTTTTAGTAGTCTAAAATGCTTCCTAAATTTTTTGGGACTTTAACTAAGTCATTTCAAGGGACTTTCTTTTGTATTCGGAGAATTTCATTCGTTTACGGAGAAACTGTACGTTACGTTTCTCACATTTTTGCTCGTTTGCAGATACCTAGATGTTACACCTATCCTCGAAAAGGGAATTAGATCCACTCTGCCTGAAGTTCTAAGGTCACTTGGTAAATCAACATCTAAACAAATATAAACCACAATAAAGTGAGAAATAATTTTCTCAATAACATAGGTAGGATTAATACAAAATAATCACCATGAAGAAAAGTTAACTAATAATTCAACAAACAGCGAACAATATAAATAGAATGTTTAACAAAGAATATTGAAATTTACAAAATAATGTAAACAGAGGATAATATACTATTTATGAAATACTCAAGATCCACTAGTGCTGCTATTGCTTCCCCTCTTGTTACTACTATTAGAGGACTCCATATCCCTTTCCTTCTTACTCTCTAAAGCTCTCTTCCTATAGGCTTCAACTTCCTTCACATCCGTCTTAACCACTAGGATGGTACCCATCATCTCAGCAAAATTTGAAATGATAATGTAGTTGCAAAACACCTTAGCTAGGAGAGATAATGAAAGAGCAAATGCCTTAAAACCACAACAATTTACAAATATTCCTGATAATCCACCGACACCCCCTTAAGACCAAATACAACCTTAACTTACTAATTAGCAACTCCTGAATCATTTTAGAAAGAACCATCCACCCTCTTTTAATGGAGAGTTGAATGTATAGAAAGTAGAGGCATAGATCATGCAGTTAGAGAAAATTTTTAAAGAGATGGGATGCACTGTTGAATAGAAAGCTATGCTAGCCACATTTATGCTAGAAAAAGAAGTTGATCATTAGTGGCATAGCACAAAAATGATTACGCAGACCCAGAATATCCTAATTACTTAGGAAAATTTCTTAGTTGAATTTTATGAAAAATATATTGCCAATTCAATTAGAGAATAAAAGAATATGGAATTTATCAACTTGAAGCAAACAAACAAGATGACAGGTGATCAATATATGGAAAAATTTATAGAATTGTCTACATATTCCTCCTACTTGTAGAAATGTGATGATGAAAAATGAACGTGTGAGCAATTTGAGAAGGGATTAAAACCCTCCATTAGAGCCAAGGTAACCCCACAAAGAGTTAAGACATTTAATGCTCTGGTGAAGGTCAATAGGATAACTGAAAACAACTTGCATGACATAATACAAGTGGGGCTTAGTCAGAAGGAGACCCTAAAATTAAAAAGGCTGAGATAAGAAGACAATGTGATTGCCACTACTAGTAACAAAAAGAAAGGTAACGAAACCTAGAATAGAAAAGGACAAAAAGGGAAAAAGTTCCAACCTAACGGAGGATAGCCATCCCAAGTTACATGTTACAGATGTGGGAAGCTAAGAAATATAGCCTAGAATTGTTCTCAAATGGAAACGACGCTTCCACCCAAATCACAAACCCAAGGCAGCGTGTTTGCACTCCCTCAACAAGAGACCTGGGCATCTCCTAGTTTAACCAAAAATATGATTAAAGTTAATGATTTTCCTATAATTGCTATGTTTGATTTGAGTGCTAGTTACTCATTTATATCCTATGATTATGTGATAAAACTGGGTCTGGATATTGGTACTTTGCCATATGATTTGCGTACATCTAACCCTATTAGAGTTGTGTGATTACTTTCTACATTTGTTTGAATGTCACTGTATAGTTTAACTAATATTTCACTACCATTGATTTGATTTGTATGCCTTTTTATAATATTGACTTAATTATTTGCATAAATAGGATGGCTGTTAATGATGCTAGACTTGATTGTGTACATAAAATCATTACCTTACTTGAATATAGGACCATACCTAGTACTAAGGCTGAATTATCTTTCTTGTCCATCGTTTAGGCTAAGATATACTTAGAATGTAGATGCTAAAGGTTTTTAGTCTTTTTCTTTATACAAGTAGAAAGGAAGGGATAGATAAGATCCTTATAGTTAGGGAATTCTTGAAAGTTTTCCCTAAGGATTTTGATTTTAATGGTTTACCTCCTGAAAGAGATATAAAGTTCCTTATTGATATTATGCCTGAGGCTAGACCGATGTCTAAAACTCCTTATAAGATGGTTGCCACCGAGCTAGTAAAGTTGAAAAATAAAACTAAGAAATTGTTAGAAAAAAGGTTCATATGCCCTAGGGTATCACCTTGAAGAGCTCTTGTTTTGTTTGTTAAAAAGAAAGATAGTAGCTTGAAAGTGTATATAGATTATAAAGAACTTAATAAGGTCATTTTAAAAATAAGTATCCCTTCCCTAGAATTGATAATCCTTTAGATCAATTAGCAGGGGTATTAGTGTTTTTTAAAATAAATCTTAGGTCTGGCTATCATCAGTTAAGAGTTAAAGCTAAAGACGTCCTAATGACAACATTCTTATAAGTTCCTAGTCATGCCATTTGGTTTGACTAATGCACCAATTATTTTTATAAACTATATGATAGGGTATTCAGACTTATTTAGATAAGTTTGTTATGGTCTTTATTGATAATATCAGTATATATTCCAAATCATTTAAGGAGCACGAGAGGCATTTGGGAGTAGTCCTAGAAACTTTAAAAAAATAAGAGATTGTACACCAAACTTAGTAAATGTGATTTTTGGTATACTGAAGTAAGGTTTTCACGTCATATGATCCCATAGGCAGGGGTTGCTATGGATCACCATAAAGTTATAGTTGTGTTGTAGTAGGATATGCTTAAAACCATTACTAAAGTTAGAAGTTTTTTAGATTTAGCATATTATTATGAAAGGTTTATACAAGGCTTTTCTTAAATAGCCATAACATTGACTAGGTTAACTAGAAAAGATACATCATTTGTGTGGGATGATAGATGTGAGATGAGTTTCTGAGAGCTAAAACTTTATTTGACCACTGTCTCTGTGTTGGTTATGCTTGACCCTAGTAAACCCTTTATGGTTTATAATAATGCTTCGAGGAAAGAGTTAGGATATGTGTTTATGCAACAGGGTAGAGTAATAGCATATGGCTATGGATAGTTAAGGCTGCATGTGGAGAATTATCCCATGCATGATTTAAAGTTAGTTACAGTAGTATATGTTCTGAAACTATGGAGGAATTATTTGTATAATACCACAATAGAGATATACAATGATTATAAAAGTCTGAAATACCTGTTTAATCAAAAGGAATTGAATATAAGACAGAGAAGATGGATGAAATTCTTAAAAGATTATGGCATATGCCTCTAGGTAGTTGAGGCCACATGAGGAGAATTATCTCATGCATGATTTAAAGTTAGTTACAATAGCATTTTCCCTTAAAATATAGAGGCATTATCTGTATGGTGCCACAATAGAGGTATATAGTGACCACAAAAGTTTAAAATACCAATTTGAGCA
Organism: Erythrophleum fordii; assembly: GCA_032878935.1. NCBI lineage: Eukaryota > Viridiplantae > Streptophyta > Magnoliopsida > Fabales > Fabaceae > Erythrophleum > Erythrophleum fordii. Next base: position 18,625,571 of record JAVQMF010000054.1, on the reverse strand, counting down.
AAAATAAATAAATATGAGATAGAGAAGATGGATGGAATTCTTGAAAGAATATGACTATACATTGACATACCATCCAGGTAAGGCTAATGTGAAATAAAAACTCAAAGAAATTCAAAAATATGAATATTTCATGCCAAATGCTTTCAGTTAAATTATTAATGAGTGAGACTAAAATAATTAAAATGTAGAGGCAAAATTGATATTTTTAAAAAAGTTTTAAAACTCTAGATATATACATATACATACATATATATATATATATATATATATATAAGGAACCACCCTCATTCTTCTCTACATAACTACCCCAGGTAGCTCCAAAGGGACTCTTGGCAGCATGAAGAAGGAAGAAGGAAGAAGGAAAAAGGGAAAAAGAAGCTTCATATAAGTAAACAAACTTGCTAAATGTGACTATGATTTTGTTATAAACCTTCCCCCACTCTTTTTGCTCTTTCTCATAATGGTTTTGGTTTCTCAAAAGGGATTTTATGGCTGGTCTCTTAAGTGAGGAATCTCTTTTGAGGAAACCAATTGTATCAAAAGAATCTACATAAATAGGACATCAATGCAAGGTATGATCTAGGCTAGGAAAATTTTGTATTCTTGGAACTCTAATCCATCATAATTTTGGCCAAGATAATGCATGGGTGAAGGGAATATATATTTAATGAAAACTTGGTAAAAATAAGGGTTTTGAAGGGTGAAGAATAAAAATATGTAAATAGAATTGATAAAGAACTAAAAGAAAGGCATATAACTTCGCCTAAGTTTTAGTTTTGGTCCTGAGAGATTCAGAATTCTAGGAGAGTTAATTAATCCCTATAATATTATAATTGAGTTAAAATGAATTTGAACAAATTATTATTGAGACAATTCAATGAATTTAGCCATATATTGATCCACGTCATCTCCTTTATTTGCTTCAAGTTAATAAATTCTATTTCCTTTTTATCTCCAATTAAACTAGGAATATATTTTTCATAGAATTCAACTATGAAATTTTCCTAGTTAATTTGAGTATTCTGAGCCTGCATAATCATTTTTATCCTATCCATGAATGATTAGCTTTCTTTCTAACATAAATATGGCTAGCATGGCTTTTTATTCAAATATGTAACCCATCACTTTAAAGATTTTCTCTAACTGCATGTTCCACCCCCTCAACTTTTTGTACATTCCACTCTCTATCAAATGAGGGTGGACAGTTTTTCTAAACTCATTCAAGAGCTGCTAATTAGTAGACTGAGTTTGTATTTGGTCTTAAGGGGGGATTGTCAAGAATATTTACTAGTTACTGTGGTTTAAGGGCATTTTGTGGTTCATAGGCATTTGCTCTTTCATTTTTCCTCCTAGATAGGGCATCTTGCAACTGCATTATCATTTCCTATTATTGCTGTATAATCAGTCTTTGCTACTCCATCATAGCCTGTTGTTGATCCAAGAGGTCCATAATAGTCTGCATATTAGCTGCCACTAGATTTATAGGCTCAGCCCTAGCCAGTTTGCCGTTTCTAATATTCACCATTTTATCTAAAAGGAACCACAACTCTTAACATATAACACATATTCACAACATAGTTATTAACAATTCCCAATATTCTTAACAATTTACAAACACATACACAAAACATTTCAAGCATTCCCTAAACCAAAACAGAGTTAGGTTGCCTAAACCTTAGTTTTGATACCAAAAATGCTACACTTTAATATATCTCATATTCTTACTACAAATATATGTCCATTTGTAGCAAAATTAAATATAAGAAAACTTTTAGTAGTGAAAATTCAATACTAATTACATCAAATGGCTCCATAATGCTTAAAAATGGATTCTCATCATTCTATCTCACAAATTCATATCGAAGTGTATAATTTCATCCAAATTAACATGCACATATATCTCATTCACATAAGGGGGCCATTTACTCATTTAGGACACAAAGCATATAATGGAAATCAAATTTCAAAAATTTATAACTTCAGTTACATAGTTTCGATTGAGGCAAACTATGTGTCAATTTAAAGCTTATAATATGAACTTTCTACTACAAAATTCTCATTTCAAATTGAATCTATTTGGTCCCTCAAAAAATATGAAAACTAGATCTACATATTGTGAATGGTATCAGTGCCATGATAGACTTTTTAAGCCAATTTTGGAAATTTTTCAAATATTTTATAAAACTCAAAAAAATTACAAACTTTAACTCTATAGAAAGCTATGAATGTCTTTTAAATTTTCACCAAATTTCAACCTTAAATTCAACCATTAGGGATGTCAAATGGGATATTTAGTAACTCAAATAGTCAAAATTTTGGTCCCAAAATGTACCAAATGAGCTCTAAAATACCATTTCTTGCTATGAGAAAATTTCAATCCATACATATATCAGTTATCAATGATTCATCATATGAAATTCACCTTACAACTAAACATCACTATTCCACATCAAGATATGTATAAACTCATTGGATTTCCGTATCCTAAACTATATTCCAATGTCTCATACATGCATCTAATGGTCATACATTTATGGTCTAACACTTTTGCACACGTTGCCATTATAGCACACAAAAATATAAGTTTACATAACCATATATAAAATATCATTTCCTAGACTGTATCTCTTGATATTATAAACCTTTCTAGGTCTTTGGCTCTTCCTTTTTCTTGCTTTGCATATCACCTAGCCATGATTAGTGAAGATAGGGAAATATGGATTCAAAGAATCCTAATAGCTAAACCAGTATTCAAAAATGGATATGGTTACTTAAGAACGTGGAAGCAAGCATGCATGTTGTGCAATCATAGCCAATTCATACACAAGAGAGCAAACCCATGTTTTAGGGGTTTTCTTGGCTTTAGAAAGAGCAAATCTATGTCCTCAAGGGACTTTTGGCCTAATGTAAAGTAAATCTATGCTTACTTCCCTAACCTCACCCAACATAGAGCCACTCTCCCATTAATCTAAATAGGTCCCATGCAATTGCATATTTTACTCAAATAATCAACAAGCCAAACAATTGCAAACAATACACACAAGTAACCAATGACTCAAGAAAACTAGCCACATATGTAAGAATGAAAGAAAAGCTACCTTATTAGGCAATTTCAATCAATTCCCTTGTTCTCCTTCTCTTGATCCCACAGCCTCTCACACACACACTTGGTGTGGTCCCATTTTCTTAGCCTAGGCATATCAATTCAGGTATAAAAAAATCAATTAGAATATATTCAATCCCACTCTAACAATTCATGTGCATATTAAGACTTAAATTATGAATTAGGTTACAATAAATATTTCAAAATAACTCATTCCATTTGCTACATTTCATGTAGCAATTCCATCATTCATCTATCTCAATTTACTCACTTTTCATGGCTAAAAAAAGTCCAAAAGCTTAGCCATATCACTTATTCCATTCCGAAGGCAAGTTAAGGCTTTTATGGAACCAAACTTGCAATATCATCTAATCTCTTTTTTTCTCAAAATAATGGTTCATCTAACCTCTATATTACTCATTTAGACCTCTTAAACCATGAGATAAATTAAAATTTTCCCTAGGTATCACTTCCTTCCCTTGGCCAAGATCATTAGTACATAGCCCAACCTTGGGATTTTGCTTATTTCATAGGAAATTTGAAAGTTTTAAGATATACATAATTCATTTCTAGTTAATTTTGGTATTATAGGGATTAATGAACTATCTTAGGATTTTGAATTTTTCAAGGCCAAATATAAACCCCAGGTGAAGCCACATGCATTTATCTTGATTTTTAATTTAATCTCTTTGCATATTCTTACTCTTCACCCTTTTAAACCCTTCATTTCTTCAAGCTTTCCTCAAGTTCATACCTTCTTCCCTTACTCTCTCTCTCTCAGCCAAACCTATAAGAAGCTAGGGTTACAAGCATACAAATTTTTCCATAACAAAATGGTACCTCATCTTGAAGTTCTCTCGATGGAGGTTCCTTTGGTGTAATTGGTTTCTTCAAATGAGCTATTTCACTCAAGGGAACAACCACAAAGTTCACCCTTTTGAGAAACCAAAATCACCATAAGAGAAAGCATGAAAAGTAGTGTAATGTCCGATTTTCGTTAAAATGACAGAAACGGATACGTTTTCAAAGCGGGCCTTCTGAAATGAATTAGTTAAGACCTAGAAAAATTAGAATAATAATCTAAACACTAAATAATGAATTTAAGAGCCCAGAGGTACCTTGAAATAAAGGCTAAAATAGCTAGACAAAATTTGATGAAATGGTTACAAAACGTAGTGGTATTTTCGTAATTTTGAACAAATTTTAGAATTCTTATAAGAGGGCTTTTTAAATGGAAAATTTGAGTTCTCCGAAATTTTTAGAGGCCCTAAAAATTATGGAAAGCCCCAAGATAGTTAAAACCCCTCCGGTGTACATTTTCTAATGTCAGTTGACTTGAACTTTACCCCTTTCGTTTGGGAAGATTTTAGCTCCAATTTGAGTGATTCCAAAGGCATGTTATAAGATTGGGAACCTAAATTTTATGATGGAAAAGATATTTCTCAAAAAGGGGCTAAAATAAACCGAAAAAAAATACCAAGATGAAGAGACAAAATTAAAATTTTTGAAAGCTACTTCTTAAACCTAGCTATATATAGCCTCACGCCCTACCTTCTCCTTCACTTAGCCCATTTTGTTTCTACCCTAAACCAAAGAAAGGAGCAAGGGATTGAGGTGCACAAGAAGGAGAAGAAAGGAAGGAGAAAAAGCTAAGGAAAGGTATGGTTTTTCATGGATTTTCATGTTTCCTCTTGAACAAACTCCTTCTCCTCAATCTTCCCTTCTTTCCTATGGTGTTGTTGAAATTCTTGGATCTATTTTGAGGGCAGAATAGAGGAGGAATTTTGAATTCAAGGAGAGGAAGCCATGCAAGGTCAAAAACAAGCAAAAGGAACCAAGAAACTAAGGTATCTTGCCATCTCCATGCTTGATATTCCTTCTCCCTCCTCTTGTGTATGTTTCGTCCTAGGTAAGACCAGCCAAGAGGGGTTGGATTTCTATCTAAAACAAAGATAAATCTTAGAAAATGAGGGGGGAGAACAAGAATATGCAAATGAAACAACAAGATAATCATTAGATTTCAAGATAGAAAAGTTAAAGTTTCAAGTGTTCCTTTAAAAGTTTGATTTGATACAATAATCCCTAGGCCTAAATGAGTATTTGGATGAGCTTCTAAGATCCCTAGAAGGCTCCTCATATGCATCTTCCATCAAGAAAACAAAGTAAACTCACTTGGTACTGACATGGAGCATGGTTTCGACCTAGGCTAGAAAGAGTATGAAGGGGAGGTTTTAATTTGTTCTAAACTTATTTTTGAGTCATATATGATGGAAGAAAATGAGAGGAAGCCTTGGAAAAATTTTAGAAGCCATGGATAGTGAGATGATTTCATAGGTTTCATATTATGGCTTAAAGAAGCAACACCTAACTAGGCTCCTTAATTTGATTGTGTGATGACTCTAAGAGGCTTAAAAGGAGTCAAATGGTGTTTAAACACTGTTCATATGGTCAGTTTCTTATACTCTATCATTTGAGGGTCAAATGGTGTTCAATACTCATGATATTTTATAGGCATAAACTAAACATAATAATCTGTCTATGGCCACCAAGATCACTTCAATTGGACATCTGAACAGAGACATATGAATTTTTGAAGTTGAAGGACAGTACTAGTAATAACAAGCGACCTTTGTTACTATTCCATCAGTTTCTGGTGGCTAAACATCCTGTTGTAGTCTAGAATTATTTTTAAAATAAAGTAGACATCTGTAACTTTCCAGAATGGTATAGTATGCTTGATTTCAATTTTTCTAAAATTAGTTATAATTTTTCAAAATTTATGATAAAAATCTAGAATTTCAATCTGAGGTTGTACACTTCATTTTCATGTATATACTTCATTTGCTCGAGTTTTAGGCCACTTCTTGAGATGGTTTTGAGTTGTATTTATGTATTTAAATATGAGAATAAGATGAATAAGTTCACATGATTCACAGGACATGGAACAAAAAATTTATATATGACGTAACACAATTTAATTGATTATATTTAATGGCTTTTCCTTGAATTCTTGCATTTGTATGGAAAGGAAACCTAGAGATAATATGAGATGAGCTAGAGAATTATAGTGTTACAAGTAGAAGAAGTTTCATAGTTACATCATAGAAAAATTTGGCACAAATCCTTAACCATTTTGGCCTTCTTTTCCTTCTTTCTCTTTCACATGAGAGGTCTTGAGAGCTACCAAGGTTGGTTAAATGAAGGGGAAGAAGATGGTGTGGCATATATAAAAGGATATAGGGTTTTTATAACTTTTTCAAAAACACCAATTTTGCCCCTATATTTTAATTCCTTCATTTGAACTCATTTTTTAGTATTTTCATAAACTAATAGCTTTACACTAATTTTTAGACTTTCTTCTTTATTAAAAATATCTAATTAGAGGTTATATAAATTTAAAATAATCTGGAAAAAAGTTCAATCAAAATTATTGCTACCTAAGATCCTAATTTGCATATCATCATGGATTTAGCCAAACCAACCTCATTTGGTTAATTCTAACCTTATTTTATAATATTATGATAAAATATATTTATTTCTCAAGTCAATTCTCATGTTGTCTAAATCCTTAATTTTTTCATTAATTAGGTTTTAATAAGCGCCTTTAGTTCTGACTGCCCTTTCTCTCCTTATGACTTCTTTTTAATTATTTTTTTCATTCTTTAGGAACTATATTAGCTTATAAAATATAGAATATTACAAGCCTAGTAACAAATAAAATTATTTGTGGATTAAGTTTTATTTAATTAGATTTATATACAAAATATGATGAAACTAGCAAATTATATACATTATCCTAATCCATGTGAGAAATTTACTAAAAAGAAAAATTCACCATTTTGCATTAATTAATCATATAAAATATGATAACATTCCTATAAGGTAATAATTATCATATTAAATATATTGATTACAAATTGATGTCTTTTTCCTTTATGTGATCCTTAATTTAATTTTAATACCTAATATGTAATTTTGAAATAATTAAAGATGTTATGACTAAACTCTAATTAAATTAAAATTATACAGATCATATGGCATACTAATTAAAATTAAATGCTTATATATGACTAAATATAAATGCATAAATACACATTACATAATGAGATTTGAATAATTAATCAACTAAACAAAAATGTGACTAATTAATTAATTAAATTTCTCCCTTTAACTAAGCCCAAATGTATTATAATTTTTTCCTAAAAGTTAATTATCTAAAATTAGGCATAAATTAAATAACACCATAAATTAATTATACAACAATTTTTGATTAAAAAAAAAGCCCACAAAATATCACCAAAATTTAACTTAAGTTGCCCAAAATAATTTTACTAAAATTTTGACAAATTAAATAGTACTTAATAATTTTTGAACAAAATAAATGACCAAAAAAATAATTATTGCCAAATTTTTAAACAATTGGCCCAAAAACATTTTGTCTAAAATAGCCCTAAAATAAAATCATTTTGACCTATTAAAGTTTTGTCTAAAATTTTGCATAAAAATTAGGCCTATTTATTTTTAATCCCTAAATGACTAAGAAAAAGCAAAATTTGCCAAATATTGGCCTAAAATGATTTTCACCCAAAATGGGTATTTTTGTCCAAAAAATGGCTCACAACCTATTGTCATTAACAACCCAACATTGCTTCTATTTTGTTAGGTTTCATAGGTGTCTCAAAATTAAAAATGCTAACTTGAAAAATTCAGCCCAAAACCATGTGAGAAACAAAATGGACTAAAACCACAAAAGCCCAAAAGGCCGACAATAGCTAACCTTCGTTAGTGAAACAATGCATTTCATAAAAAGGACAAAACAACCCAGCGTTCACTAGAGGGCTTGAAATGCAAATGAAACATATCTAAAATCATGTGTCATTTATAAGACAGGCCATCTCATTTGTGTCTTCTTCAACCTTATGTTGGATCATGATGACCCAATCCAACATGTGATGGACTTGCCACACAACTCGACTGTTTTCAATGATTATGAGCTTTTGTTTTGGGCGGTTCTAATGGTCATTTCCATTAGAATTTCATGAGGATTAAATTTAAGATAACAAAAACCGAAATCAAAGTTTTAAAAAATTCTCAATCATCAAACACAAAAATACAATTTTGAGGTGCAAAAACAAGCAAGGCAAAAATCCTAACGGACTCTGATACAAACTTTTACTACTGTAATAGATATACAAAAACATAAATGATATCCAAATATTAAAAAAAAAAAAAAAAGCAAAAGTGCACATACCTCCTCGGAATTGCTTTGAAAGATTGAAGTTTTTGTCTTGGTTTGTTTGGGTACTTCAAAACTTTGGTTTCTAACACTTTTGGTGTGTAACATTTTTTAAGACTTAAGAAATCAAGTTTTGGGACCCAAATATATAAACTCACACTGAAGAGCTCCTTCCCTTCCCAGCAAAAGAGCCAAGAAATAAGTGGAAATGAGGGAATATTCCAAAGACATGCAAATTGAAACCCAAGAAAATCATACCACCAAAGGAGTCTGTTGCAGATGGTAAAATTCATGCAACGGCTAACATGAAGGAAATGAAGTTGATATTTCTTTTTGGCAAAAGCAATGTTACAGAGCTATGATGTTTTAGTGTCTTTAGTCTTTAAGAACCAGTAAGGAACCCATTGTAGTTCACTAAGGGTGTTCACCTCTTTCATATTCAAGTAATTAAAATTCTTCTCAATGTACATTAGGACTTTTCTTTGTGCCCTTCCAGTGATCTTTTAACTGGCACTTCTTGGCAATGATGTTTCAATTGAACCTCTAAATGGGCACGCTCTAGTTTCCTTTCCTTCGCTACTATCATCGAAGAATCACTTTTTTTTTTTATAACTATCATCGAAGAATCATTGAAGTATGAAAATGTTTAGGAGTGAAAGGTATAAGTTGACTCACAAAGTTATTTAGTAAGATTATGAGATCCAAGAGAATGCCATACGAATGGAGGAAAAGTACTTTAATTCCTATTTATAAGAACAAGGGGAACATACAAAACTGTGCAAACTGTAACACCCCAAAATTAATTAAGGTGTTAATTATGGATTTAGAGTAATTAAGAATAATTAATAGAGGATAATTAGGTAAGTTAGTATAGAGGATAATTAGGCAAGTTAGTGAATAGAAGTTTTGGAGGGATAAATTATTAATATGGGTTTGAGAATTTACTTAGGATAGAAATTGCATCTAGGCCTAAATTAATGAAACATGATGAGAGGCTAATGGAGACCCGATGAGCTAGGTGCAGACCCAACTCAATTTAATGTGATGGAGGCCCAAGATCTACCTTGTATAAACCTTATAAGTTGCCCAATCACCCTTGTGCAGACCCAAACCCTTGAGCCCTTCAAATTAGGTCCAAAACCCATTAAACTTCAGCAACCCAATGTATAAAACTGGCCCAATGAAATTCTACAGCCCAATAATTGAAAACTGGCCCAATAAGCAAAATCTGAAAACCCAATTGGGTTTGGACTTGGAGCAACCCATGACCCAGCCCCTTGACCCAACTTAAACCCACCTAAAACCCTAATGCTTCAGCCACTTTCCCCCCATTTGCTGAAACACAAAGAAAATTCAGAGGTTGAGAAGGAGGCTAGGGTTGGGGGCAAGAATTCTGCATTTTCACACACTTAGAGCAAGATTTAGTTAAGGTAATAGTTATATAACTTAACCCCCTCATATTTCTCTTTAATTTCGTCCGATTAGTTTTTCATTTGGAGGATTTTCACCCTACCAAAATCTGAAATGTGGTTATTTGGGGTTTTCTTGATGAAATTTGTAGGTTGAGGCTAGGGCTGCCATTAGGTGAGTTTAAACCCCTCATTTTGATGCTTTCTTTGATGGTTTGAGACCCCCATAGCTTATTTATATTATGGGTATTAATTTGGTACGAATTTGCTTAGGATTTTAGGTGAAACATTGAGAATTCTGATGGGAGATACTTGAATCCGAATTTGGGATTTGTGGTGGCTGTTGCGAATTCGTCTACAAGTGAGGTAACCAGGGTTTACATTAATTCCATGCATATATCTAATTTAATTTCATATTTGCTATATATTAATGATTTGAAATGTTGAATGAATTGGTTGGTTATCTGTTGTATTATGATTGGACCTTGTGAGTCCATGGTGGAGCTGTGGTGCAGCTGCCACCAGTGAATGTGCCACGATCGAGCATCGGGTTATGATCAAACCCCAGATGCACTAAGCACTGGTTGTGCTCAATGGGGGAGTAGGTGCCGTAGACGGGCCTCTCCCAGTGTTAATGGCCTTTAACATGTTAAATATATGATTGCTAGTATGGGATAGTAATCATGATAGCCTAATTGTTTCATTTGCTGAAATGACTGATATGGATTTTGATTCATGCTTATATGTTGATTAAACTGGATTATATGATGGAATTGCCTTGGTTACTGAGATGTGTATCTCACCCCGTTTTATGGGATTACAATTTCAAGTGAAGGTTTCTCGGGTAAGGATAAGGGCAAGTAAGTGGATGAACATCCATGAGCTGAGGCCTAGTGTGGGGAGGCTACACTTGGTCTGAGTGTAATAGGGTAGATGCTAAATTTTGTTTAGTCTTGTATAGCATCATCATGTATCTGTATTGCCAAATGTAGGCGTTCATATTTTGGTTTCTGAGGATGTATGTATTGAGGGGTTGGACCTCATCTTGATTTGGTAATTACTGTATGGATTCATGATATCTGCTGTAAATTTTGTGGACCTACAATATGGCTATTAAATGGAAATGTAACCATTGAGATATTGATATGAACCCCTATTGTATGGAACCCTCATTGATTGAGTATCTAAGGATAGCTGTTGGTAGTTCATGTATAATCTGTTGTTGTTACTTTATAAACTTGCTGATAAAAGGTAATTAGAGGAAAGAAATTGGCATATAAGATTTGAGTTGGTAATGGAAGCATAGCTAAGTAAATAAAGTAGATAAATGCTATTAGAGCCATATAAAATGAGGGGAAGTGACCTTAGAGTGTCCCTAAGAAGAGAAATGGAGTGTAGGGGGCGAAATATAGGGAAAACAGCTACAGAAGAGAGTCACGCCGCGGCCAGGTAGGCTTTGCCGCTGCCTAGGGAGTGACAGTGGCGAGGGACGCCGTGGCTTGAGAAATCTCGCCGCGGCGCGGAGTGAAAATAATCGCCCAGGGGGTGACAAAACGTAACCTCGCCGCGGCGCGAGTCGAGAAAATTAATTAAGGAGGTTACAGTAGTAAAACTCGCCGTGGCGCCACATAGGTTGGCCGCGGCGCAGATCCAACTCGCCGCGGCGAAAGTCAGAAAATTTCCCGAGAGCAACTTGGCCGCGGCACAAAAGGTCTAGGCCGCGGCGCAAGTTTAAAAACTTAGTTTTTGAGCTCCAGAACCTAACTTAGCCGCGGCGGGAAGGTCCCAGGTCGCAGTGCAGATCCCCAAACTCCTATATTTGACCTAGAAATCCTAATTTCAGTAAGGCTAATGTTAGGGAATAGCATGAGTACATTGGTGGGATATTTTTTATGGGTTGAAATTAATTAATAGATGAATCCTAAACCTTAAATAATGGTACAAACCCTTTTATGCATGCTCCCGTTATGGTTGTTAGTTGATGATCCTAGTAGTATCAAGGTTTAAATTTCCCCTATATTTTCTTAATATAATTAATTGTAACGACTCCAAACCTTGATCATTATTTATTAATTGTGTATTTAGCTATAATCACCGATATTAGAATTTAGGATCGTCACACAAACTATAGAGAAATTAAACTCATGAGCCACACTATGAAGTTACGAAAGAGGGTTATTGAACGAAGATTAAGGCAAAAGATTCAAGTTACAAAGAATCAATTTGGTTTTATACCTAATAGATTGACTATGGAAGCGATATATTTGTTACATAGATTAATGGAGAAATATCAGAGGAATAAAAAAGATTTACATATAGTATTTATTGATTTAGAGAAGGCATATGATAGGATGCCCAGAGATGTTTTATGGAAGACTTTGGAGAAAAAAAGAGTTCGTATTGCATATGTTCGAATAATTCAAGATATGTATGATGAGGTTATAACTAGTGTGAGAACTCAAGGTGGGCCTACTGAAGATTTTCCAATAACTATTGGCTTGCATCAAGGGTCAACTTTAAGCCTCTATCTCTTTATTTTAGTTTTAGATATACTTATTGAATATATCCAAAAGTCGATGCCACAGTGTATGCTCTTTGCAGATGATATAGTTATAGTTAGAGAGTTGAAAGAGAGAATAAATGAGAGGTTAGAGATGTAAAGATTTGCTTTAGAAGACCATGGATTTCGTTTAAGTAGAAGTAAAACAGAATACACGGAATGTAAGTTTAGTATAGAAGTGAAAATCGGAGAACACACCATACCACAAGTTACTCGATTTAAGTATTTTGGGTCTATCTTACAGCATGACGGGAAAATAGAAGAAGACGTAAATCATAAAATTCAAGCAGGATGGATAAAATGAAAAAGTACTTCAGATATTATTAGTGATAGGAGAGTGTCATTCAAACTTAAGAGCAAATTTTATCATACAGTTATAAGACCGACAATGTTGTATGGGATTGAATGTTGAACAATAAAAGATCAACAGGAAAATAAGTTTAATATCGCAGAGATAAAAATATTACGTTAGATGAGTGGATATACCAAATTAGATAGAATTAAAAATAAATATATTAGAGAGAAAGTTAGGGTTGCACTTATTGTAAAAAAGATTGTAGAATCGTATTTTAAATAGTTTGGGCATGTGTGAAAGAGACCTATAAAAACTTCAGTAAAAAAAGTAGATCAAATAAAGAATAATCCAATAATTAGAGATTGAAAAAAATTATGAAAAATTATAGGCAAAACTATTAAGAAAAATTTAAATTTAAATGATCTATCTAAAGATATAATTTATAATAAAATTTTACGACATCATTTGATCTATGTAACTGACCCCACCTAGTGAAAAAAGGCCTTGTTGTTATTGTTATTGTATCATCGAAGAATCACTATCACTCTTTTCCTCCTCCTCCTCATTTGAAAAAAGGAATATTTATTAAAAAAAAGGGGAGAGAGAGAGAAAGAAGGGAAGAACCCTAAGAATAAGAAAAAAGATTATAAGTGATCAACAATAATAAAAATACATTGTTAAAATTTTAAAAAAATTGAATAATAATAAACACGCATTGTGCTTATATTTCTTATATCCAATATTTATATTACTAGTTAATTATATAATATTTTGATTTCATATAAACAACTTTGAATTAACGTAAAATTTTATAATACCTATAATTAAAACTTCTTAATTCAAAAGCTAATTTTGATTGACATTGATATCAATAAACCTCTCATATCAAGGATTGAAATAGAATATATTACCTTTAAAAATTTTTAACTAAATGATAAATGATTAAATAATTCATATTCGACCCTATCATCAGCCAGCTCACACCTAACTTACTATCACCAATGATAAGTCGCACCTCTAACCATTCATCAGGAAAGAAAAAGGTAGCGAGTCCATTACTCTGTCACATGCCTAAAATACTATGCAACTCAAAGCCGTCAGTGAAAAAGCCTTCTACTGAAGCGGCACAATAGAACAACCTCAGATAGTAGATGAACTAGAGACCACGGGCAAATGACGGCCAACATGGTAATAACATATGTCAAAAGCGGAACACTTGAAACTTGGAAAATTAAAGTACATGGAGAAGGTTAGAAGTAGAACACAATACAAGCCTTTCGTAATCCATTCCAGGTTTCATTTGCAACACAGTTCAACATCATAGTGATACCATCCGATCGATTTTTAATGACTTTATTATGTACATGATGTTAATGTAGGTTTGTAGGCTTATAACTATACCAGACTCGACTTTTGAGTCTTGATAAGATGAGCCAGCAACAGAACTATGTAAAATGCAATTCCATTAAGCTACGCAATCGTGTAAACGTGCATCTACTCTGTAAGTAGCATGGGAATTTCACCCACAGGAGCTGGAAGCTGCAACTTGCAAAGGTAAGATTTGTACAAGTTAGTAAAAATTCCCAGTTCTAAAGAAAAAGGCCAGACAAGAACAGCATTTAAGGAATGTCACCAAGACTAAGCAGACAATAAATGTTTATCACGAAAAAGACAAGTGGGAAGAAGGAAGAGGAGGGGGGACTGGAAACAGGCAGCACAAAATAAGTCATTTAAGAATACCATCAACCTCAATAAGTGTATGTATCTAATTTGTGGGAAATTTGTACTTTCGAGAAACTCTGCAAATTTGCAAGGGGAACTGACAATTGGTAGGAATGCATGGAAAAGGTAAAATGAGGGATTAAATAATGTCCCTTTATGTGTTTGGATGCTTAAAATAAACAAGGGCAAAGAAATAACGGGTCAAGCAGAAAAAAGGTTTATTATTATTCTTCTTCTTCTTGTTGCTGTTGTAGTAGTAGTATTGTAGGTTTCTTCACATTGAAATTTCAGAATATAATAAAGTAAATTTATTATTATAATACATTTCAGTATTTAATTTCTCCATAAAAAATTACTAATACTTGACCTCAAGACCAGCGATTACTATAACATCAGTTTTTCTTGGCTGCAAGTTCAATGGCCACATGCGTGAGAGGCATCCAAGTAGAGACTGCTTAAGAAAAATTGTAAGGTCAGTGGAGCCTTTTCTCAAGAGCTGGGCACTGAGCCAAAAGATAAGCACCTTATTCGACAATCTGCAATTAGTTCCATTTGCATTGTTTGAGTGCCTTGCATTGCCCAAAGGGCATACATTGACTATATTGACAATGCATTCATTTTTCTAAAGGTAATTTGCCAGTTACTTGCCTTTCTTAACTAAATTGGTCAACAAGTCATCATAAATCCATGGAATGTATCTTTACACCTGTATATTCCTCATGCTAACTTTTGCTACAGGACATACAATTTCAATATACACAAATGAAACCCTAAATCTCACAAAAGTGATAATTCCCTTACGGAAAGACAGCAGAGCACAAAGGCTGAAGAAAATTCAAGACAGTCAAATATTAAGTGTAGTCATTCCTTTTGAAAACATATAGAAAAGATATAATTGATACTCTCCTATACTTGGATATACACCTTAATAGATCACTCTTTTTTTCAGAAATTCAAGGACTTCCTCACTGCTCCATCTGCGACTATACCAGTTTGACAACTCTTCATTCAAAATTCAGAACTGATATGGTGTTTTATGTCACAATACAAGACAACATCTCAATCACCATGTATAGCAATTAGTTCAACTTGAGACTGAATGAGCTACCGTGTGTAGCGGAGATAAAGCTTCAAATCTGATCCAACCTTTTCACTTGCTAGCCTATCATATTTTACGTAATCTAGTAGCAGTAGTAAAGAGTCCAGCAAATACCTAGAATTAGCCATATTTGGTTCATCTTATTCTCAAAATGTCACATACTGACAACCAAACAGTGAGTTATCAACTAATCATGCTTTGTTGTGGTGAAACGTAGTTGTCCTCAAAACAGGAACCCATCTAATTACCTGGCAATATACGGTTTTACAATACCAAAATAATTTTTTTTTCTGTGGTCCACACAATACAAAGCATATTTTACTTAACTGTTCTCCCTCCTAAAAGCAAGACTAAACAGGTTACTCCCGAATGACTCACAAATAGTTGCATCAAAACATGAAAAGAATAAAATAAGAAAATCACCCAAAAAATGGAGAACCTTTTTCCCCCCCTCTCGTGTCTTTCATTTTTGGAGACAACAAGCAGTCTCTCTGGAAAGATTAATAACCATCATAATAGGGTAACGGCAGAATATATTCACTCTTTAACCACAGAACCTTAGCTCAAATTCCCTAATGGACTTCCTGTGTCCTAGCGTCAATGTCACAAAACATTAAATAATAATCAATGTCTCTTTTAACTTACCTGGTGTATTAAGAGCATGTTTTAATAACTTAAATAGATTCATAGTCTTTTATACATATTACTGGGATTAGATGATATTTTGACATTAAAACTATCCGCTTAATCCTAGCAAAAGCCTTAAAACACCCTGAAAATATTCAAGACATAATGCAAATCAAATATTTAACAATGAAACTGTTCATCTTTACAGCATTACGTAACCATTTTCATTAAAATTTGGATGTAAAATAGAAGAGGGAAGTTAAAAGGTAATTAAACAAAGCATAGGACTATCAAATAAGACATTTTAAATCAGGCAAATTGATTTTCGACCAGACCATACGATAAACAGTATTTTACCCAAAATAATATTCAACTTATCGCTAAAGCCAGGTAGAAGAAAGTTGAATATAAGCAGCACAGTGCTTCATACCTCGAAGACCCGTTTCCAGGCTTCAAGACAAGAAACCATGACGGCATCACGGCAAGAATGGATAGTCTTGAACTGATCAATATCGAGCTTCTTGTTAATGAAGCCGACCTGGAAATAGATGCTCTCTGACGGAGGCAAATCGACCCTGATCTCGTCGACATCGAGCCACAAGAAGAATCGGCGCACTTGAATCCCCTTGAGGTCGGTGATGGAACCATAGCTGAGCTTGCCGGTGATGGTGTTATCGTAGAACACTAAGTAATCGAACTCAACATAGCAGGGCTTCTCCAAATGCACGACGAAATGACCATCGGAAGAGAAGGTGTAATCGGTGACGGAGTCCGGCAAAAGGCCACTTGGGAGGCCAAATTTTGGGAGGATTTCGTACACAGTTTGGTTCGCATCGTCGGGAGGAGAAAGAGAGAGAGAAGGTATGACTGTGTTTAAGAAGAATAAGCAAAGAGAGAGAAGGGTCAAACCCAGATGGGATTTAGGGTTTTTTGCCATTGCTGGAAAATATCGCAGAGAGAGGTCGCCAAAATTGCGGGAGACTCGTGCAGCGTGCGGTTTTGCCGAAAGATCTGGAATTAGTTTTAAAGCAGCGAATTATATTTGACTTTTTAAATTTATATTTTTATCGATATTTTTATTTATTACATAAAAAAATTTAAAAAACATATATTTATTCTTTAGACAAAAATATAAATTTTAAAATCGAAAAACTTGTCCATGGATCCCGGCTTTCGATTACGTTTAATTATGCTACCATAAATTTGTGAATATCATGTATGTTAATTATAATGTAATAATTATTAAATAAAAATGATATTTTATTAAATAATTATTTAAATTATTAATTTATTTAACAAATAATGACTCTTAAAAAAATTAATTTAATTATTGTATAATAATACTAATAAATTTGTTAAAATTGAAAATTTGTTATTTTATATTTAATAATTAATGTCATAACTAAAAAATATAATATTCTTCGGTTGGTTACTCTATAATAATATTTTTGTTGCTAAAGCTTTTAAGAAAGCCTCTTTGTCTTACTGATTATTTTGTAATTTCTTTTTTGCCTTAAAACCCCATTTTTTTTACCCAAAAAATGTTAATTTTCATAAAATTGGAACATTCTTTAAAGTGACATTGAGTTTGGAATCCATAAAGAATAAGTTGTATATCCAAATAGTATTAAAACTTTTTTTAGACAATAGATTACTCTCACTAATTTATAAAAAGTTCATATCTTAACAGGTACAAAATTTCTCTTTTTTGCCAAGTCAAACACACGTAAGGTAGTAAATGAGTTCACTCTTATAATACGCAACCTGCACATTGTACTGTTTCCTTTTTTATTTGGATAATTTACAAGTTTTATAAAATTGAAATAAAGCATTTAAGGGTATAATTTTATTTAATTATTAATATAAACTCACTAGTTTATGTATAATAAATTTGATAATTAATGTTTTATTGAAAAGGTTAGCATATTAACAAATACAAAGTTCTTAACAGACATAAGTAAGGATAATTGTTGGTGTTTGAAGTAATGACAATAGGGAGAAAGAGGAAGCCTAGTCCAACTAGAAGATATTATGAATCTTAGAATGTGTGGGGTTTTTTCCTCTGTAGGCTAAGAGGAAAATGAGCAGTCCGAAGCCACCAACGTACAATGATGATAATGGCAAGATAGATTTTCCCTATGTGATGTAATACCTTATTCAATAAAGAATCTAAACTTAAAAGGCTTAATTATTAATACTAAAATATATCCCCTGTGTGGAAGTTTATTCTATTATATAATCAACAGAAAAAGTTGGGAAATTTAAACCCCTTCTTATTATCTTTTCTAGACCTTGTTAAAGTGCACAAGATTAGCGGTGATCATCCTTACACTATGCCTTATTCAAGTAAATAATTTATTAGCTAATTAAGGAATTAGTTAACTACATCTAATTTCTAATGAACTACTACTACTAGTAGTTAACCTGTTATCGTTAATTGGAATGGAGTTAATTACGTCTAAGTGGGAAAATAACTACTACATACTCATTCAATTGGTCAAACTTACATGGGTTTGGCTCTATCCAATTGGAGTTGACCCCAAGTTAATTCCATGCATCTTTTTGATTGTTTGGAGTTAACTAAGGGTGGAAAACTACCTTTATAGGTTCCTAACTGTGGAAAACACTTGTACTTGCTCATTTTAAACTTTAGCCCATCAACTCAACTCCAAGATACCCTAAAAGGATAAATAAATATTTACAAACATTATACATCAAATTCTTGTAAGCTACTCCCAAGAAACTAGTCAATAAAAATGAGATTTCAATACTCCAAAACTAAATTCGCAACTTGGAAAGGTGAAGTTGTAACTTCATGTGCTATTGTCCATATCAAAACAGAAAAGAAAATACTAGGTTATGACAATAGAAAAGGGATCTAAAACCTCTAGTAACAAACCCAAACTTACCCATTCTTAACCAATCCTACCTAAACTATTTGCAAAATGTCTAAAATGCCAAAAGACATTTTCTTAGGTTAAGAGAACCAAAGCATCACAAAGAATGCTAAAAATGGGTATTCCAAACCTCATTGCTCACATTTAACAACAACAAGCACTCCAACCATTCTAAACCTTATCAATACCAACCAAACCCCTTGAGAGAAGAATCAATTGACCAAAACTTCCTTAACCCAATATAACTACAGCTAAAATCCCTTTAGATTAAAATTTTGCCCAACAACTTCCTAAGTCACCCATGTTACCCCCACATGCTAAACTCGAAAACTCATCTCCCCCTAAATGATCAACCTAGCACAGCTTATTTAGGACTATTAATTCAATGATAGCCATATCTAACAATTGAAGTGAGGTATTCTTTACATTCAATTTTATGCACAATTCCATATCTACTATCATAACATACTTTATATAGCTAAAATCACATCATTTCATTTCTAAGGTAACAAATTTACAAGGGCAATTAAACTTTTGGCAACAATTTTTGCTTTGTTTTGCATACTAATTGGAACCATAAGGGCAAAATTTGAATTCCTTTTTCTTTTCACTCATGGTTACCATAGATAAGTTTGGTTTGATCCATAAGACCAAAATATAAGGCTCATTTGTGTAACACCATAATTCTAAAACTTTTCTCATGCAATTTCCATGCCTCATCATCAAGCTAATTCTATGGGAAATAACATAATGGTATAGGAAATTATGAATCAAGATACATTTCGCCATGGTAAAAATTTTCTCTTGGTATCCTGTGGGTCATATGGATTCATCGAGCAAAGGGAGCAAATACACAAAACTCACTGATGGAGCCTCAAGTAGGATTCCAGATTTTGTGCCTAAACTTTGAAAAATTATAACTAATTCTAAAAATATCAAAATCAGTATACCATTCTAGAAAGCAAAAGATGCCTACTTTATGCTAAAAATAAATTTGGACCAAACAGAGGCTGCTAGGCACTGAAAAATGATGGAACAGTACCAGAGGTCAGCTGTCGTCCTTGGTACGGCTATTCAACTTCAAAAATTCATATCTCCCTGCTCAAAGGTCCAATTGGGGTGATCTTAGTGGTCATGGAAAGCTCATCATGTCTAGTTTATTCTTGTGAAATTTCATGAGTATTGGACATCATTTGGCCTATGAATGACATAGCTCAAATTTCTAACCATATGAACAATATTTGTATCAATTTAGCAGAAAAATGGAAACCTTTGGAAATTGATAATTAATTCCATAGAGCTCCAAATAATCTGGTCTTTAGCTTCTAAAAAATCTCTAGATAATATCAACATGTGTGCCAAATTTCATGAGCAAATTTGTTCATTTAATCAGATCTTGACATTAGGTTGCAAAATGGCTCATTTTGTATCATCAAAAGGGTCCAAATGGTCCATTTCAAGTTTTAAGGCAACCATGACCACTTGAGCACGTGAAAATGCACCAAAATGACTCTCTAAACTTATCTCAAAGGTGCATAAACTCAGATTTTTTAAACTCACTCATCCACCCCATGATATACCCAAGATTACACATACTAGATTTGGTCATCCAATACTTAAATCATGCTATCTCATACATTTGGCATCAAATTTCATTCATAAATCACACATTTGGGTATTTACACATGCTCATATAATTACATAATAATTTCATCATGAGATTACATCATATGCCATATGTATGGCTACAAGAGAAAAAAAACTAGGCCTTTTCATGTATTTTGATGTCAACCTCTTTCTCCTTGACTGGTAGCTTCTATTACCTCGCTTAATTACTTCACCTAGCATGTTACGACATTGGAGAGGAAGGAATGAGATTCAAAAAATCTCAATAGCTCATCTTCCTTTCAATCGCACATAAAGTATGCAAGACAAGCCTTAAAAATGCTTGCATGAGCATGTTAGCATGTGTGAGCATTCATGAAACATTCTTGGCATTTGAATACATCATGTATAACATACATAGGCTTGCCAAGTGAGTGGACTAGCCTCACCCATTTATTTATGGATTTTAGACTTGCTTCACCCATTTTCTCTAAGAGGTTTTAACTCAACCTTACTCTTGAGAGTCAAACTCACTATTGGGAGACTCTTTATTTTATCTCAACCAAGTTTAAGGGTTCTTGGTTCATCCTCACCATGGCTAGAGGGTTCTTGGCTTTTCCACACTCAAGCAAACCAAGGCAAGCATATAAAACATTATTTAAGTGCATAAAACATCATCATGGTACCATGGAATAAAAACTCATGCTAAAATACTTTTCATAGCTCAAAACATATATAAACACATTCAAAGACAATGTAAGCACATATTCATGCATGAGAGAAAGTGGAGAGAACTACCTTGCTTGCATTTACACACTTTTTCCTTAAGCATTAAGTCCTCTCCCTTGATCTCATACACCCAAGGAGGTGGAGATCATTTCTCTTGGCCTAGACACATCATATGGAAGCCAATTATACTTTTGAATTAAATTCTAAGGCCATACATTTACTAGAAAAGCTAGGTGACTCATAAGGCTCTCTTATGGTTCCATAATGCACTTAATAAAGCAACCTTAGGAAAATACCATATTGGCTTCATTCTCTTCATCTATTGATGATTCTTGACTCCCTTTAAACCTCTTAGAGTCATCACACAATCAATTCAAGAAGCCTAGCTAGTTGTTGCTTCTTTAAGCCATATTATGGAATATATAAGCCCATCTCAGTTTCTATGGTTTCTAAAATTTTCTCAAGGCTTCCTCTCATCCTCTTTCATCATACATGACTTAAAAATAAGCTTGGAACAAATTAAAACTATCCCTTGGTGCTTCATCTAGCTTAGACCGAAACTATGCACTATATGAACACCAAGTGAGTTTGCTTCATTTTCTTGATAGAAGATGCATATGAGGAGCCTTCTAGGGATCTCAAGAGCTCATCCCAACACTCATTTAGGCCTAGGAGAAATTATATCAAATCAAATTTTCAAGGGAGCTCATAAAACCCTAGGTTTGCTATCTGGAAAATCAATGGCTTTTACTTGAATTTCTTTGCATATTCTTGTTCTCCTCCCTTAAATTCCTAGAATTCACCCTTAGTTCTGCCCAAAATTTAAGCCCTCTTGCAGCTACATATATGGGGCGAAATAAGGAGAAGAAGGGGGAAGGAGTAGCTACCATAGGATGAAGATTTTACCTTATTTTCTTGGCCTTTCTTGCTTATTTCTCACTTTCCTTGGCCTCTCTCTTCAAATCTCAATTTTCTCCTCTGTTCTTCGAGCAAAATAGATCCAAAAACTTCAATAAAACCATAGGAAAGAAAGCTTAAGAGGAGAGGAACAAGTTTGGAAGAAGATGGAGCATGAAAATCCATGAAATTCCTTACCTTTTTCTTGCTTTTTTTCCTCCTTTCTTCTCCTCCATGGTGCACCTAAGAGAGTTGGTGTTTTCTTTGGTTTTTGGGCAAAATACGTCTTGCAAATGAAGGTGGAGAAGAAACAAGAAACTTAAAGAGTATTCAAGAAACTTCTACTTTTTTAAAAATTTCAACTTTGCCCTTCATTCTTGGCATTTTCGTTTCTAATTCATTTTTGCTCCTTTTTTATTATAAAATTTAGGTTCTCAATTTAGTAAAATGCCTTTGGAATCACTCAAATTGGAGCTAAAACTTTCTCGAATAGATCTATCAAAGTTTGGGCTCACCGTTGTTGGAAAACATCCACCGGAGGGGCTTTAATTGTCTTAGGGCTTCCCATGGTTTTCAGGGCCTCTGAGAACCCTAAAGAACTCAAAATTTTCATTTAAAAAGCCCTCCTATGAAGATTCTAAAATTTGCTCAAAATGATGAAAATGCCCTTACGTTTCGTCAACCTTTTGTCACAATTTGTTTCTTCATTCTAGCTCCAATTTTCTTTCTGTTTGAGCCTGGGATTCTCATTTGTAGGAGTCTAGAATGCTTTCTAAATTTTTTGGACCTTAACTAAGTTATTTCTGGAGACTTCCTTTTACATCCAGTGACTTTCATTTGTTTACGAAGAAATAGTACATTACGTTTCTCACATTTTCTCTCGTTTTTAGAGAACTAGATATTACAATTTGCATATCGAAGTTTTATAGCCAATTTTTGTCACTTTGGATATAAAAGAGTCTTAAATTTTAAAAATTCATATATTTTGCTATATAACTCTAATTTACGCAAATTAGATGTTTATAAAAAGCTTATAATCTAAACTTTATGTAACATCTAGTTCCTTCGTAAATGTGAGAAATGTAATATCTAGTTTCTCCATAAACATATTAAATATAAAAAGAAAGCCCTTCAAATAAAATGATTTGAGGTCCAATAAAATTATAGTAATAATCTAGACCTCAAATAACGAGGATCCAAGGGCAGAGATGCCCTAAAAATAGAGCCAGAATAATCAGACGAAATTTAACAAAGATGCAGTGGCATTTTTGTAATTTTAAGCACTTTTTAGAAAACTCAAAAGAAGAATTTTTAAATGGAAAAAATGAGCTTCTCGGGGTTCTCAGAGGCCTTAAAAATCATAGGATTTTTTAGAATGGTTTAAACCCCTTCGGTTTATGTTTTAGAGTATTAATTAACTTGAACTTTGACTAGTTCATTCGGGAGGGTTTTAAATCCAATTTGGATGAAACCAAAGATATTTTATGAATTAGAGGACCTAAATTTTATAATGGAAAAGATAGTTCTAAAAAAGGAGTTGAAATGAGCCTAAACGGAGCAAATAGCTGCGTAGAAGCAAAACGGTCATTTTGAAAAATTGTAAAAAAGACTTTTTAAGTAAGATTACACCTCATCACCCTCTCCAAGCTTCCATTTTTACAAAATTGAACAGCCATGGCATGACATTAAGAGGGGAGAGAGAGAAGAAGTTTAAGCTTCTGTTTAGGTAAGTAAACTACCCCGTTTTATCCCGCGCCAGTTAGAAAAGTTGTTCCTCTCTGTAAGAGCTCTCTAATGGCGGTTTTTTTTCTTAAAAACTTGAAGATTCAAGTCTAACCCAGGCTAAAAAGGAACTCTTTTCAGGAAATCAATCAGTGAAAAATAATCTACGCGAAGAGAGCTCCTTTTTTAGGTAAGACTTTACTTGAAACACTTATAAAATCTTATATTTCCAAGCCATTTAAGCTTCAGTCTAGAGAAAAAGTGAGGAGGAGAGTTTTTCTTCATGTGTTCTTGATGAAACCAAAGGTTATGGAATGTGAGGATTAAGAATATACAGCTAAAATTGAAAAGAAAGTTTTAGAATGCAAGTTATAAGATTTAGGGATTTGGTTGCACCTAAGCTAAGGTGAAGCTTCCTAGTAGTAAATTAAGTTATCTAAGAGTATATATGAGTTCTTAAGACATCTAAGAGGCTCCACATATGCCAATTCCCTAAAGAAAATGAATGGAACTCCATGAGTCCAAAAGCCAAGCATAGTCTTGGCCAAGAGGGGAAGTAGCATCTAGGAAATGTTTTAATTTGTTCCAAGGCTAGAATGAGACTAAATATGATAGAAGAACACCATGGAAGCCTTGGAAAAAATTTAGAAAGCCTAGAAAGTGTGATGGACGTATGGGTTCCATATTATAGCATAATGAAGCAACACATAGATAGGCTCCTTGAAATAAATGTGTGATGGCTCCAAGGAGTCTAAATGGAGTCAAGAGTCATAAGTTAAGGGAGAAAATGGAGCCAAGATCATGAATTCCCAAGGTTGCTTCATTAGGTGCTTTATGGAACCACAATTGAACCATAAGAGTGCCAAAGTTTTTCTAGATTGTGTGTGGCATTAGAGAGTGTTCCAAGATTGTAATTAGATCCCTTTTGATGTGTTTAGACCAAAGGAATCAAGCTCTACCTCTTTGTGGATATTTGGCTGAGGGAGAGAAAGGAATTTCCAAGGATATAGTGTGCTCTTGTATATAAGGTAACTCTCTCTTCTTTCTCTCATGCATGAGTGGATGTTTATCTTGTCTTTGAATGTATGTATGTATATTTTGAGCCATGAAAGATATTTTAACGTGTATCTATATGCCATAATACCATGATATTATGTTATGCATTCAAATGATGTTTTGTGAAATTGCTTTGGTTTACTTAAGTGTGATAAAGCCAAAAGTCCCTTAACAATAGTGAGGATGAGCCAAGATCCCTCAAGAATGGGTGAGATAAAGCCAAAAGTCTTCCAAGAGTGAAGCTTAGTTAAGAACCCTTTTAAAACATAGGTGAAACAAATCTAAAATCCCTAAAGAGAATGAATTAGGCTAAACCACTTGCTTGGCAAGCCTACGTATGCCTTATGTGATTTCTTGAATGTTAAAAATATTCCATGAATGATTATGAAAGCTATGATGTCTATGCATGTATTTTTAGACATGGATTTGCATTCTTTATGTATGGTTGAAAGGGAGAAAAGCTATTGGGATTCCTAGAATTTCATCCCTTCCTTCGTATTTGCTTAACACGACTAGGTGGTCCAAGTGAGCCAAGGAATGGAAGCCACCAAGCATAAAGAAAGGAGATTGACAACAAAGAGTGTGAAATTGTCCATTTTGTAGTCAAATGAATGGCATATGATGTAATCCAATGTTGTATATGATGTATGAGCCTATGAACACTTGTAAATATATGGATATATTGTGTATATATGAAATTTGATGCCATATGTATGATATACCAATTTTTGGACATGGAATGGCAAGACAAAGCTTATGTATCCTTGTGTATACCTCAGGATGGGAGAGTGAGTTTGTAAAATCTGGGCTTGTTCACCTTTGAGACATATTTAGTAGACCATTTTGGTGCTTTCCCATGTGCTCAAGTGGCCATGGATGTCTTAGAAGTGGATTTGGACCATTTGAGATCCTTATAAGATACAAAAAGTGTTATTTTGCAACCTTATAACACAATCTGACCCAATGAACGAATTTACCCATGAAATTTGGCATGCATATAGATCTTATCTAGAGCTCTTTGGGAAGCTAAAGACTGGATTATTTAAAGCTCTTTGGAATTAATTATAAATTTTCAAAGTTGCCAAATTTCAGTTGTTTTGGTATGGTTATTGTTCATATAGTCAATTTCTTCTCCTGTGTCACTAGAGGGTCAAATGGTGTCCAATGCTTATGAAATTTTATAGAAATAAACTAGATATGATAATATTTCTATGGCCATTAAGATCACTCCAATTGGATGTCTAAGCAAGGAGATATGAATTTTTAAAGTTCTATGATAATACCAATAGCACCAGACGACCTTGGTTACTATTCCATCAATTTCTAGTCGCTAGACATCCTTGTTGTGGTCTAAACTTATTTTTATCATAAATTATACATCTGTAACTTTATATGATGGTATAGTGTGCTTGATTTTAATTTTTTTAGAATTAGTTATAATTTTTCAAAATTCATGACAGAAAGTTGGCACACTAACCCAAGGCTGCACATGCAATTTTTTTGTATATGGTCCATGAACTCGAGTTCTTGGCCACTTCTTGAGATGGTTTTAAATTTTATTTGTGTATTTAAATATGAAAATGAGATGGATGAGTTCATATGGTCTATAGGACACGAAATGAAAAATCTATCTATGACATAACACAAAATAATTGAATATTTTTATTGTATTTTCCTTAAGAGTGAATGCTAGACCAAGGAGATGTGATTGGAATAATGTGAGATAGCCTAATTAAATATGGTGTTACACTTTACGCTGTAAAAATTTCAACTGAAAATGAATCCATTTAGCCCCTAAAAAGACACAAAATCTATGATTATGATAATATAAACAATACTATACAATTCCATAATTCTATACTAATTTCAAAAACTCACCAAGTATTCTATAGTGCTCTAAAAAATACCGTCTTTAGCTTATTAGAAAGCTTTATAAATTCTCTAAATACCTGCCAAATTTTAGTTCCAAACTAGGTTATTTTGGCTATCAAGAG
This sequence comes from Erythrophleum fordii, assembly GCA_032878935.1. NCBI lineage: Eukaryota > Viridiplantae > Streptophyta > Magnoliopsida > Fabales > Fabaceae > Erythrophleum > Erythrophleum fordii. The sequence continues at coordinate 18,598,620 of JAVQMF010000054.1, read as the reverse complement.
TAGATGTGTAATTTATAACTCATTTGGACCAAAATTTGTTCTAAAATGATCCATTTAGCCTTTAAATTGCAATCTCTTGCTTTGAGTAAATTTTCATATGTCCAAACTTCATTTTTATAGGAATCATTGTATGAAATAAGGTTAATTACAAAAATTCACCACCTCATACCTAAATAGCCATATGGAACCTCTAGTAAATAATAGAGTAAAACATGTTCCATTCTCATGTATGGGCCCCAAATGGGCACATATTCATAATTGTAATCTTGTTCATCAAGTGCTAATTCAATCCATCATAATATGCATTAAGTTTGCCACTTATTAATTCTACATCATACATTATAGTACCATATGTCATTCAAGTAACAAAACAGGTTCTAGTTGCTAACTCTTGCATCTAAGTAACTTATACATATATATATATATATATAATCTAAAGCTTGCACATAAGATATCATTATACATCATCATCACGTATTTCATAATTTCTACTAGTTTGCTCTAAATACACAATGGATACATATGCATCAAAACTTCATATACGACATCCATAAGCATTAGCCTTTCCCTTAAGCCCTTTTCCTTGCTAAAGGCACTTGAAATGATTAATGGAAAGGAGAAGGGGTGAGATTCTTGGGAGAATCTGAGGAGCACATCTGAATCTATATCAATGCACACAATGAATACAATTGAGGCTATGTGCCTTAAATAGCTTAAACATGAGAATTGGCATGAACTTTAACTTTTATCTAGCCATGGCTTAAAAACATACTAACTAGGCTCAACTAAAGTCACCTCTAAGCCAAGGAAGAGCTATTATGCTCAATTTATCATCATAAGGAACTAGGAGCCAAACATAACATCATAAATGCATAAAACTCATGATAAAAGCCAATTTAAAGCATAACTCATAGAATCATTAAACAATCAAGCATACAAATAGCTCAACTCATTCAAACATTCAAACGCATGCAAGATAGAGAGAGATAGCTACCTTAAGGAGCTAGAAGCCTCAAGCTACCACTAACTCTCATAATCCTTCTTTTTTCTTTGGTCCTTCACCTTATCCTTTCATGTTCACACCTCTATCAAGTGGACTTCCATTTGCTTGACCTAAATGCATCAATCTAGATGTAAGACAACCTATTAGAACATATTCTTACTCCTTTACTATATAGCCTCACTGAAACTCATAAGGAAATTTCATGTTATTTTAAGCCCTTTAAGTGGTGACTTCCATAATTCAACTTCTAAGGCTTAAGATTTCACTTGATATAAGCCATATGACTCCAATTGAACTCATTAGAGCCATCACATGCAAGCTAAAACAAGCCAAATCCTAAGTTGCTTTATTAGGCCCTTTATGAACCTTAAAATTTCACTTTTCAAACTAAGACTTCTAAATTCAATCCAATGGTTCCATTAGTATTTATTCATCACATTTAGGCTTCTTAAAACCTCAGTACTTATGAAAGCAATCCCTAGGTGCTTGTTTTAGTGTTTGGCTCATACTAGCACCCATATTGCCCTAATTGGAGTTTTGTTACTTTTCTTGGGAAATTTGACACACGTGGAGTATCTTTGGCTCTTTTCTATTTCAAGTTTAGTCTTAAGTGGCTGAAAACATCTTCCTAAGGTTCCAAAATGTAACACCTTAATATACTAACTCTATCTAACCTCCCTCTGGGCTCAATTCCACATGATTTCCAAAGAACCAATACCAATCCGTGGCATTTTCATACTATGAAGCGGGGTTTCATACATTCATTATCTGCCCCGTGGGTCCTGTGAACCCATCATTCACATTCTTTACTCACACTCCACTTATACAACTCATATATAGCATAAAACAAGCCATAAGCCATGGGTATGGAGTCAAAAACAAAAAAAATGCATTTTTCTCACTTGTGCCCAAAAGTCATATTTTGGCTCTAACTTTGGAAAATCATAACTAATTGTAGACAAATGGGAATCTAGTAAACTTTAGCTTCCTAGAAAGATCTAAGTGTTAACATTGCACTAAAAATAATTTCCAATCATAATCTCAACGTTTGTACCATGTTTGACATCAAAAATCAGACAAAGGACCGGCTGTCCCTGTTTCTAACGTAGCTTACTGTCATGAACTTCGAAAATTTGTAACTAAATCCACAAAAATCCAATCTGGGCAAACTATACCAATTTGGAAAGCTACAGATGTCTAATAGAGGAGAAAAATAAGTGTAGAGTAGTTCAATACACCTACACCCCAAAAAATGATGGAACAGTAACAGAGGTCGGGTTCGCTCCCTGATGCTGATACGGAACTTCAGAAGGTTCATTCTCTTTCTACAGACCTCCAATTTATGTGATTCTAGTTGGTATAGGTCACTATAGTTTTGCAGTTTGTGTATAAAATTTCATGACAGTTGGCCACCGTTTGATCTATGTATGACATGGATTTCATTTCTGACCTATGGGAACAGTGCATGACCAAACCATTAAATTTTTCCAAATTCAACAATTCGCCAAATATTCTCTAGACCTCCAAATATTACCTACTTTAGCTTCTCAAGAAGCCCTCTACAAACTCTAGAGGCATGCCAAATTTCATGGCAAGAGGAGCTCATCTAGTCATACTTTGATAGAGCTCACAAAATTACCGGTTTTGGCACTCAAAAGGTCTAAAATGTGTCCAAATGGCCTCTCACACATTCTAGCCACTCATGGACAAGTTTAAAAGCACGAAAATAGACTATATAACATGTCCAAGTGGTCCAAATTAACATACATTCCAAATTCACTATGCTACGGCCAAAAATATACTATTACATTCATTCAACAAAAGGGGCAAAACCTCCATTTCCATTGATTTGGCTCTTTACATAGTTTGTATATCATCTTTTCATACATATACACTTGCTACAATAGTTACATCTCAAAATAGTGGGCGCATATTCATTGTGGCACCACTTTACATCAAAATAACCAAAATAAGCTAATATCTAGCTACACATGCTTCTAGGCTCCTTGGTGTGCACTCGGTTCTCCTTGAGCTCCACCTAGCATGTTAAGTTGGGAGGGGAAGGGGTGAGATTCAGGGAATCTCAGTAGCTCATGCACTCAATCAAGTAAGCAATCAAGGCATATAACAAGTCATAGCATGTAATTTGGCATCCAACCATTCTCAGTCACATAATACATGTTGTACATGCTATGGAAATCACAACAATGCCAAAAATGGGCTCTAGGGACTTTTGGTCTAGCCTCACCCGAGTTTAGGGACTTTTGGATTATCTCACCCTAGTTTAGGGACTTTTGACTTGGCCTCACTCGGCAATGAGACATTTGGCCTTGTCTCACCCATCTCAAGGGACTTTCGGCACTACCTCACCCGAGCAATTCTCACAATCCAACACACAAGCACATTGGCATCAATGCATCAAAGCAATAACATATGGCATATTCCACATAATAAGCATATACATAAACATACAATGACTATTACATCCAAGAATGTAACAAGAAAGAGTGGGAAGAGAGCTACCTTATCAGCCAACACAAGCCTTCCCTTTTAATTTCTCTTCTCCCTTCTTAGGTTCACAATCACACCTTGATGGAGGTGCTTCACTTGAGCCTAGACACAATCAATAATATGGAGTTACTCTCTTAGAATGTAATCTTTGGAGCAAACTCTCCTAACATACCAGAACCTAGAGGTTCTCTCTCTCTCACTAGAATGTCATCAACTCTTCCTCTCTCTCAAGCTCTTAAGGTAGCGGAAACAACATTTTCGAAGAAAACAAGGAGATTCAAGGGTGTTTTCCACTTTCCCTCTTCTGACCTATGCCCAAAATCCTACCAATCTCACAATCAAAACCATAGTAAGAGAGGGCAAAGAGAGGAGATCAGAATTCTAAAAAGAAATGAGAGGAACTTGCTTACTTTTCTTTTGCTCTTCCTCCTTCTCTTGGTTGCTCTCACTCTCCACACCTCTTTTCTCTCATTGGGTCGAAGTTTAGAGCAAATATGAGAGAAAGAATGAGTTGGAGCATTTAAAGGTGTCTAATTCTCACCTTTTACTCTCTTCCGGACTGACCCTCGCTACGGCAAAAATTAACCTTCGCTACGGCAAGAACATATCAGTTCCCTTCCGTATGGCGAGATTTGACCTTCGCTATGGTGAACTCGTGTTAGTTCCAGACCTCACTTTCGCTATGGCGTATGCTATAGCGAGCAACCCCCTGGTTTTTGTATGGAATGCCAGCACTCGCTATAGCTAGAATCACGTTCGCTATTGCTAGAAGGCACTCTCGCTACAGCGATACCATTTCTCGCTATTGCGAGACGACTTGGCAAGAATTCTGGATTTCGAAAATTTCCAGCTTTCTACTTTCTTTTCCTTTTCCCTTTTCCCGGTTGTTACATTTCTACCCCTCTTAAAAGTAATTTCGTCCTCGAAATTTAAAGACTTACCTCAAGGGAATAACTCTGGATATTTTTGCCTCATTTCATCCGCCAATTCCCAAGTTGCTTCCTCAGATGTCAGACCTCTCCTGATCACTTTCACCAGAAGAATGTTCTTGCTTCTCAGTTGTTTCAGCTTAGCATCGACAATTTTCTCCAGTTTTACTACATAGGAAAGATCTTCCTGCAATTGCACATGCTCATATTCTATGACATGTGAGGAGTCTGGTAAATACTTTTTCAATTGGGAGACATGAAAAACATTGTGGATTTGAGCTAGGTTAGGAGGTAAGGCTATTCGGTAAGCCACGGGTCTAATTTTCTCAAGGATTTCAAATGGACCAATATACCTAGGACTGAGCTTCCTTACCCTCATTGACCGACCTACTTCCGTCATTGGAGATATTCGAATGAACACATGGTCTCCAATCTCAAACTCTAACGGCCTCCTACGCTTATCAACATAGCTCTTCTGCCTACTCTGAGCCGTGAGGAGTCTCTTTCTAATCAATTCTATTTGTCGGGTGGTCTGGTCCACAATCTCAGGTCCTATCATACTTCTCTCACTTAACTCAACCCAACACAGAGGGGATCTGCACTTTCTCCCATACAAAGCCTCATAAGGGGCCATCTGGATACTGGAATGGTAACTGTTATTATACGCAAACTCTGCTAGTGGTAAATACGCATCCCAGTTACCCCTCATTTCTAGCACACATGCCCTCAACATGTCTTCCAATGTTTGGATGGTCCTTTCAGTCTAACCATCTGTCTGGGGGTGATATGCAGTACTAAATTGCAACCTGGTCCCTAAGGCATGCTGCAATAACCTCCAAAAGTTCGATGTGAACCTGGGGTCTCTATCCAAAACTATGCTATTGGGTACTCCATGAAGTCGCACTATCTCTCTGATGTACAACTGAGCTAATTTATCCAGTGTATGAGTAGCCTTGATAGCTAAAAAGTGTACGGACTTCGTCAGTCTATCCACAACTACCCAAATATCATCGTGTCCAGAGGATGTCCTGGGTAACCCCATAACAAAGTCCATGGCTATACTATCCCACTTCCATTCAGGGATATCTAGAGGTTGCAACAACCCAGCCGGTTTTTGATGTTCTATCTTTATCCTCTGACACACTAGGCATCTAGCCACATAATTCGTCACATGGCTCTTCATCCTTGGCCACCAAATAATCTTTTTCAAATCCTGATACATCTTGGTGGCACCTGGGTGGATAGTATACTTACTCTTATGTGCCTCTTCTAAAATGCTTTCTCTCAACTCATTCTGACTAGGCACACAGATTCTATCTCGATATACTATCATGCCATCCTTAGACACCTTGAAATCTGAGGTCTTACCTTGGGTAATCTCATTCCTGATCCGTTTCAGGAACTCATCCTCTCTCTGGGCATCTAAGATCTGGGTTCTCAATATATTCTCAATTCAGGTTTCACTCAGATACAATCTACCCGACACCACCTAATAAGAGAGGTTTAAATTTCTGAACTTTTCTAGGAGCTCCTGCTCCCTAATCATCATATGGGTTACATGGATAGTTTTTCTACTCAGGGCATCCGCCACCACATTGGCCTTGCCTGGATGATATTTCAACATATAATCATAATCTTTCAAGAATTCCATCCATCTCCTCTGTCTCATATTGAGTTCTTTCTGATCAAATAGGTATTTTAGACTCTTGTGGTCACTATAAATCTCTATGGTCGCACCATACAGATAGTGTCTCCAAATTTTAAGAGCAAACACTATGGCGGCTAACTCCAGGTCATGTGTGGGGTAATTCTCCTCAAGAGGCCTCAACTGCCTTAAGGCATATGCCACTACTCGACCCTGCTGCATCAACACACATCCTAACCCTTTGCCGAAGCATCACAATAAACCACAAATGGTTCACTAGGGTCAGGGATAATCAGTACAGGGGCAGTGGTCAAACAGAGTTTCAACTCCTGCAAACTCTTCTCACATCTCTCATCCCACACAAATGGTGTATCTTTCCTAGTTATCCTCGTCAGTGGTAAGGCCATCCGAGAAAAGTCCTGAATAAACCGTCTATAATACCCTGCCAAACCTAGGAAACTCCTGACCTTGGTGATCGTTCTAGGTCTATCCCACTGTAACACAGCCTCAACTTTATGGGGATCAACCGCTACCCCGTCTCGTGAGATCACATGACCTAAGAATCGTACCTCGGTCAGTCAAAACTCACATTTACTAAGTTTGGCATACAACCTTTTCTCTCTCAAGGTGTCTAGGACTAATCTCAAATGCCTCTCGTGCTCCTCAAAAGATCGGGAGTACACTAAAATATCATCAATGAAGACCACCACAAACTGATCTAGATACAGTCTGAATACCCTGTTCATATAATCCATGAACACAGCAGGCGCATTTGTCAATCTGAATGGCATCACAAGGAACTCATAGTGCTCATATCTCGTTCTAAAAGCCGTCTTAGAGACATCTTCAGTTCTCACTCTCAATTGGTGGTAAATAGATCTAAGATCTATCTTTGAAAACACAGATGCCCCACTAACTGATCTAACAGATCATCAATTCTAGAGAGAGGATATTTATTCTTGATGGTAACTTTATTCAACTCTCTATAATCTATACACAAACGCAAGCTACCATCCTTCTTTTTCACAAATAACACCAGGGCTCCCCAAGGTGAAACACTAGGGCAGATAAACCCTTTTTCTAACAATTCCTCTATCTATTCTTTCAACTCAGTAAGCTCAGCGGGAGCCATCCTGTAAGGAGCCTTGGACACTGGTCCAGCCCCAGGCACTATGTTTATAGGGAACTCTAATTCTCTCTCAGGGGGTAGGCCACTAAAGTCAAACTCTCTAGGAAAAACCTCCGGGAATTCTTTGACAACTGGTATCTCCTCTATCCCTTCTTTTACCTCAGCCTGAATAGAGAAAAAGACTAGAAACCCTTGACATTTACACTCTAAATATCTCTCAGCCTGGGCAGTAGTCATAAAGGATAACTCAACTCCTACCCTAGGTATGGTCCCATAAGCAGGTAGGGAAATGGTTCGATGTTCACAATCAAGTATGGCATTATTCGCGGCCAACCAGTTCATACCAATAATCAAATCAATATCATGGAAGGGCATACAAACCAAATTAATAGTGGTATGACAATGGTTAAATTGAACAGTGACATTTAAGCAGGTATAGGAAGTAACCACGTGACCTCCAGTGGGTGTAATGACAGACAAGTCAAATGGCAAGACACTAATGACCAGACCCAATTTCCTCACACAATCATAAGATATAAACGAGTAACTAGCACCTGAATCAAACATAGCAACTATAGGAAAGCCATTCACTATCAGCGTACCTCGGATCAAACTGGAAGATGCGTTGGCTTCCTGCTGAGTAAGGGCGAACACTCGGCCTTGGGTTTGTGGTCTAGGAGGAGGTGTTGTCTCCATCTGAGGACAGTGTCTAACAATGTGCCCCGGCTTCCCACACTTGAAACATGTCACCGGAGATTGCTGGAAGGATGACTGGCTCCGAGGAGGTGGCACACCTCACTGTGGCCTTCTATTCCATGGCCCCTTGTCTCTCCTCTTGGTACTAGAGGTCAAACTAGAACCCTCTTCTGGTTTCAGCCTTTTCAAATCCGGAACCCTCTTTTGACTAGCTGTAGTCACAGCAGGTATGATAACTTGCAAGTTAGTCTCAATCACCCTGCTGACCTCCACAAGGGTATTGAACTTCTTGATCCACTGTGGGGTGACTCTGTCGCTAATCAGGGGCCTCAAACCAGTCTCAAACTGCTCACATCTCCAGGGTTCATCATCATACCTCTAGAGGTAAGAGGAATATCGAGACAACTCTATGAACTTGGCCACATATTGATCCACAGTCATCTCATCCGTCTGTCTCAAGCCCATAAACTCCATCTCTTTCTTCTTCCTCACCGAACTAGGGAAATACTTCTCATAAAACTCGACCAAAAAAGTCTCCCAAGTTATCTGTATATTCTTGGTCTCCATCAGAGGTTTCATGCTACACCACCATCTATCAACTTCCTTTTCTAGCATAAAAGTGGCTAGCTGGGCTTTCTGCTCGGTAGTACAATCCATCACCTAGAATATTTTCTTAAGCTGCATAACCCAAGCCTCCGCCTTATCCACATCTAACTCCCCATCAAATGAGGGTGGGTTATTTTGCCTAAACTGCTTTAGCACCTTCTGGATAGGCGTCTAGGTCTGAGGAGTAGTAGGCTCCTAGGGAGGTGCAGGTGAAATACTAGATGTGGATGGTTGAGGTACAGGGGCATTCCTTCTGGCTTCTTCTTGCCTAGCCAGGGTGCCTTGCAAATGCATGATCATATCATGCTGTTGCTGGGCAATATACCTCTGTTGTTCCAGCATCTCTTGGTGCTGGCCCATCATGGCCTCATACTGGTCAAGTCTCTCCATGATGGCCAGCAGAGGATCCTCAGTCATAACAGGAACCTCTGGCTCAGCTCTCTGAGCCCTGGGCGGTCTGCCTCTACCCCTGCCCCACCTAGTCTCAACCATGTTTGAAAAGAAGTAGCAATCCTCAGTTTACAATGATATCACAAACACATATGCATAAGGATGCTACCACTTCCATGGCTATTCACACCAAACACAAGCAAATCTCATCATTCAAGAGCCTAAAATTGAGCAAAAGTGCTTGAATCTTTGCTCTGATACCAAAAATGTAGCACCTTAATATACTAACTCTATCTAACCTCCCTCTGGGCTCAATTCCACATGATTTCTAAAGAACCAATACCAATCCGTGGCATTTTCATGCTATGAAGCGGGGTTTCATACACTCATTATCTGCCCTGTGGGTCCTGTGAACCCATCATTCACATTCTTTACTCACACTCCACTTATACAACTCATACATAGCATAAAACAAGCTATAAGCCACAGGTATGGAGTCAAAAACAAAAAAAAATACATTTTTCTCACTTGTGCCCAAAAGTCATATTTTGGCTCTAACTTTGGAAAATCATAACTAATTGTAGAAAAATGGAAATCTAGTAAACTTTATCTTTTTAGAAAGATCTAAGTGTTAACATTGCACTAAAAATAATTTCCAATCATAATCTCAATGTTTGTACCATGTTTGACATCAAAAATTAGACAAAGGACCGGCTGTCCCTGTTTCTGATGCAACTTACTGTCATGAACTTCGAAAATTCGTAACTAAATCCAACAAAATCTAATCTAGGAAAACTATACCAATTTGGAAAGCTACAGATGTCTAATAGAAGAGAAAAATAAGTGCAGAGCAGTTTAGTACTCCTACACCCCAAAAAATGATGGAACAGTAATAGAGGTCGGGTGGGCTCCCTGATGCTGATACAGAACTTCAGAAGGTTCATTCTCTCTCTACAGACCTCCGATTTAGGTGATTCTAGTTGGTATAGATCATTGTGGTTTTCTAGTTTATGTGTATAAAATTTCACGATAGTTGGCCACCGTTTGATCTATGTATGACATGGATTTCATTTCTGACCTATGGGAACAGTGCATGACCAAACCATTAAAATTTCCCAAATTCAACAATTTGCCAAATATTCTCTAGACCTCCAAATATTACCTACTTTAGCTTCTCAAGAAGCCCTCTACAAACTCTAGAGGCATGCCAAATTTCATGGCAAGAGGAGCTCATCTAGTCATACTTTGATGGAGCTCACAAAATTACCGGTTTTGGCACCCAAAAGGTCCAAAATGTGTCCAAATGGCCTCTCACACATTCTAGCCACTCATGAAAAAGTTTAAAAGCATGAAAATAGACTATATAACATGTCCAAGTGGTCCAAATCAACATACATTCCAAATTCACTATGCTACGGCCAAAAATACACTATTACATTCATTCAACAAAAGGGGCAAAACCCTCATTTCCATTGATTTAGCTCTTTACATAGTTTGTACATCATCTTTTTATACATATACACTTGCTACAATAGTTACATCTCAAAATAGTGGGCGCATATTCATTGTGGCACCATTTTACATCAAAATAAGCAAAATAAGCTAATATCTAGCTACACATGCTTCTAGGCTCCTTGGTGTGCACTCGGTTCTCCTTGAGCTCCACCTAGCATGTTAAGTAGGGAGGGGAAGAGGTGAGATTCAGGGAATCTTAGTAGCTCATGCACTCAATCAAGTAAGCAATCAAGGCATATAACAAGTCATAACATGTAATTTGGCATCCAACCATTCTCAGTCACATAATACATGTTGTACATGCTATGGAAATCACAACAATGCCAAAAATGGGCTCTAGGGACTTTTGGTCTAGCCTCACCCGAGTTTAGGGACTTTTGGATTGCCTCACCCTAGTTTAGGGACTTTTGACTTAGCCTCACTCGGCAATGAGACTTTTTGCCTTGTCTCACCCATCTCAAGGGACTTTTGGCTCTACCTCACCCATCTCAAGGGACTTTCGGCACTATCTCACCCGAGTAATTCTCACAATCCAACACACAAGCACATTGGCATCAATGCATCAAAGCAATAGCATATGGCATATTCCACACAATAAGCATATACATAAACATATAATGACTATTACATCCAAGAATGCAACAAGAAGGAGTGGGAAGAGAGCTACCTTATCAGCCAACACAAGCCTTCCCTTTCAATTTCTCTTCTCCCTTCTTAGGTTCATAATCACACCTTGATGGAGGTGCTTCACTTGAGCCTAGACACAATCAAGAATATGGAGTTACTCTCTTAGAATGTAATCTTTGGAGCAAACTCTCCTAACATACCAGAACCTAGAGGTTCTCTCTCTCTCACTAGAATGCCATCAACTCTTCCTCTCTCTCAAGCTCTTAAGGTAGCGGAAACAACATTTTCAAAGAAAACAAGGAGATTCAAGGGTGTTTTCCACTTTCCCTCTTCTGACCCATGCTCAAAATCCAACCAATCTCACAAACAAAACCATAGTAAGAGAGGGCAAAGAGAGGAGATCAGAATTCTAAGAAGAAATGAGAGGAACTTGCTTACCTTTCCTTTGCTCTTCCTCCTTCTCTTGGTTGCTCTCACTCTCCACGCCTCTTTTCTCTCCTTGGGTCAAAGTCTAGGGCAAATATGAGAGAAAGAATGAGTTGGAGCGTTTAAAGATGTCTAATTCTCGCCTTTTACTCTCTTCCGGACTGACCCTCACTACGGCGAAAATTAACCTTCGCTACGGCAAAAACGTATCAGTTCCCTTCGCTATAGGAAGATTTGACCTTCGCTATGGTGAACTCGCGTTAGTTCCAGACCTCACTTTCGTTATGGCGTATGCTACAACAAGCAACCCCCTGGTTTTTGTATGGAATGCCAGTACTCGCTATAGCTAGAATCACGTTCGCTATTGCGAGAAGGCACTCTCGCTATAGCGAGACCATTTCTCGCTATTGCGAAAAGAGTTGGCAAGAATTCTGGATTTCGAAAATTTCCAGCTTTCTACTTTATTTTCCTTTTCCCTTTTCCCTTTTGTTACACAGAACTTCCAAGGTGTAACAAAAACCCTAGGTACCATGATTTGAACTCTAAAGCTTCTTAATTGATTCTTTTTCCATAATCTTGATCTCCATGCTTCTAAACCCTTATTCTTATCAAGTTGTAGCCAAAATCAATCTCCTTCTAGGACTTCTCTATCCAAGGCAAAATGATGAAGGGAGAAATTCTAAAGGAATAGCAAAGTGTCTAACTCATCATACATTATTTGAAAGCACTTCCAATGGTGATTCTTGTGGTAAACTTGACTTCCTCAAATCTCTTCTTTTCCTCATAAGATCATTCACAAACTTTATTCTTTCAAGAAGCTAAAACCACTATTAGAAAGAGTATGAAGAGAGGAAAAAGTTTTATAACTAGCATTTAACAAAATTCTACATATTTCCTTACCTATTTGCCTTAGCTCTTTTTCTCTCTTCTCCCTTCCTTCTCACACCATGGCTGGTCTAGTTCAAAGGTGAATAATGTTAGTTATAAGAAGAACAAGCGGCTGGCTTGCTTATTTAAGAGGAAGGAGGATTTTGTAACAATTTTAAAAATACAATTACATCATTTCACTTAATTTCCTCCATTTAAGCTCATTTCGTATCCTTTCTAAAAATAATCTTTTTCATATGAAGATTTAGGCTCTCTACTTTATTAAAAAAATTTACTTTGAATTTTTTTAGATTTAAAATAATTTAAAAAAGTCTAGTCAAAGTTTTGGTTAATCGATGCCTTAAGCCATATACCGTTAGGGTTTTAACCATCCTGATGGTCCCTATGATTTCCAAGGCCTCTAAAAACTCTAATGGGTTTGATTTTTGCACTTAAAACTCTTTTCCATAAGTTTTTAATTTTTACCTAAAATTATAATTTTGCCACTTGTATATCGATTTACTCTGTTTAGCCACTTTGGCTCAGTTTTTACTATTTCTACCCTTTCCTTTCATCTTGTCTGAACTTCTAGTCCCTTATTATCTTGGTTATCAACCCTTACTTTGATTTCTAAGGGTTTAGGAAACATTGAGCATGACATTTACAATAAGGGACCACACATAAAAGAATCAAAAGATCATCTTAAGTGGCATATTGACCCCATTTGTATGCAACATATAAAAAATCCTATGTGTAATATCCCAAAATTAATTAATATGGATTAATTAAGGAAAAATAATTTCATTAACAATTTTTTTAGAAAAATAATTAAATTTAGAATTTGAGGAGAAAATAAATAGTAGGAAGATTCTTCAGGAAAAATAATTATTTTAGGATTTAAATGAGAAAAATAAATTTATTTATGGGTTTAAAGTTAATTTAATAGAAATAAATAATTTTCTCTAAGAAATTAATTAGAGCCCATTATTCCTTTAAAAAAAAAAGCTAAAACCCATTAAGTGTAGTATGAGCCATGACTTAAATCCACTACCCATGACCCAATTCATTTAAAAATACCCATTTGAATCCTAACACTCCCCTATTTCAACCATAAACATTCCCTATGGTCAAAGAAAAGAGAAAGGGATATTAGAAAGGGAGAGAAAATCCAACAAGGAACAAAGTGAAGGTTTAAGGTAGATAGTGTCTTTGCCTCATGTGAATGAAGGACAACTTGTTTTACTCTTTCTCTTCTACATTTTGATTCAAACATCTTACGGTTTGGTGAATACTTATGGAAACACGATTTTGTGAATTTGGGATGTTTGGCATGTTTTGGCTCAAAAAATCAAAGGAGAAGCTAAATTAAGGTATAGGTGTAAATTTCCCTTTCAGTTGTGATGTATTTCTACCTATAATGCAACTTGAAGCTTGATGTTTTAATTAGGTCATTTACACATGCGAATTTTTGGAGACATATTATAGAATCTTGGATTTTGGTGGTTGGAACAAGCATTTAGAGCTCTAGGAAGCTTGGGTATTCATTGGGTAAGTGTTTCCCCTCCCTTCTTGATCTTTTTCTTCACAAAACCTATCTCAAGGTTGAGTTTTTAGTGGCTTTGCTTGTACACACGAAAATTCAAAAGGAAGAGGTGACCTATTGTGTTGGCTTAGTCAAATAAGTTTAAATTAGTGTTTTAGGGCTCTTGGAAGATTAGGTAATTGAGACTTCATGACTATGAAGTGCTTTAAGTTGATATAAATATGGGTCACTTTGGATTGATGAGTTTATAATAGTTGTTCATAGTTGTTTTAGTTTTGTATAACTTCTTTGAAATTGTGGATAGAAAAGTGAGAGTTGATAGACACCATTTAAGGTAACAATGGGTTTATTCCATTCATATTTCATTGATTAATCTTGGTTGATTGCTTATACACACATGTAGGTTAAATTAAAATTCTATGGATGAGTTTAATCACTTGATTTTTGTACTATCATGGAGCTAGCTATGTTATGATAGTTGATGGTTGTTGAGGGGCCTTACAATGCTTCTAGGGCCTTGTTATGCTCTATTTTAACCACTTTAAGGTCTAGCTATACTCGTTTAGTTATTGGTCTATGGTTTTAGACATCTACTATAGTAACAATATTGTGGTCAAGCTTATTTAGTATGCATTATGAAATATGGCATGTTTTATGTTTTATGTGTATGCAACAATAATCTTGATTATACCACTTGAATGGGAATAGAATTGCTTATCTAGTTATTAAGATTTTATATCTTACCCTGGTTGTAGGCTAAACTTTCAAGTACAGAACCTCTTGTAGTAAGGGGAAGCTAGTGGGAGTCGATTGTTGTGATTTAGTTATTGTGTTAGTTGATGCCTCATCCATTAGATTGTATAGTGAGAAATGCTAAATATCACATAATTATTCATTATTTTGTAGATTATGCCATATTGTATTATGTATTGCCAAGTGTAAGATTAATTAGTGTAAATTGGGTTGTTATGGAACTTGTTGTTGTGATTGCATACGGTTAATCTTTAATGAGTAGAGCGAAGTTGATAAACTAGCAATCATGTATCACTATGGAACTAATGTTAAGACTATTAGCAAATGTGGCTAGTAGTTAAAATGATAATTTACAAGCCTTAGTTTGAAGTTTGGGTGTAACATAATCATTTTGGCATTTCTAGTACTCTTGGGAATTTCATGGCTTAGATAAGTTTATTTTGATGATGGGGCAATGTTTAGATAGGTTTGGGTGACTTGGAGTGGAACTCTACATTTTGGGTATATGGAACCTAAATGACAACGAGAATAAAATGTTTGGCCTTGTATTTTTAGGTGTAGAATAAGGTTAAAGGTAATCATATTTTGTTCTACATGTTTTTATTTAGTTTTTTTATGCTTGGACATACTTCTTGAAGTATTGGAAATTGCTAAAGATAGTTTAGTCAATTTAGGAGTTGTATAGCTCAACTTAGGTATGCCACTTAGTAACCAAGGATGTTGTTTTGTTGTCATAGAAGTATAGGGGCAGTTGTGGCTAGACTTTAAAGTAGCGTAAGAGTTTTAATGGTGGACCTAGATATTTAAAAAAATGGATAAGAGTTTTAGCTTGAATTTATGAAGAAATGGTAGTGTCAAAGTCCAAAAATGAAGCCTTAAAATGTCAATTTTTCTATTATGGATAAGTTTAAGGGATGAATTCTTAAGAAGTCCTACAATCATATTTTGAATGTGTTGGTGTTTGAAATCTTTAAGGGTTGAAACCACCTTCATTTAGTATTTGAAACTTGTTAGGGTTGGTCTAATATCAATTAGTTGTATGTTAGTGATTTGGGAGTATTAAGAGTAAGGATGGAGTAGTGGTGTAGTTATTAGCCAGAGGAAGTCACTTAAGTCAAATTTTGATCTATAGAGATTTAGACCATGGTGGCATAACTTTGGATTAGTTTTTGGTATCAAAAATTGTTTAAGGAAGTTTGGTAGGGATTGGAGATGGTTAGAGGGCTATTTGTTAAATCAAAAGTGTCACCTTTGATATTTTAGGCAAAACTAAGTAGCTTTAGGGATGTGTGCATTGGAGGGGGTAAATAGGTGAGTTTTTAGATGAGACTTATCTTGCTAATAGATCTCATATAAAGGTCCTTGCATGCCAAATTTGGTGAACTTTGGATAAGTATAGATGCCACAAACCATACGACCAAGTTAGGACAAATTTTAGGCACTTCTAAGCTTCTTTGCTGTTGTACATGGCAAGGCTAAGTTGAACAACACAGTTATGTATAGCTTCTTATATGTCCATGATAGTGAATATGGCTAAGTCATGCTAAGATTGCTATTAGACATAGCTAAGTTGTGCTTAGCACTATCTAGATGCCATTTTTGGGGCATGCTTAGGTGGTTTTTGTCATATATTTCATGGGTTTGTTCAAGATGTTTTTAGAGGCTTCCACTTGAATAATCTCTAAAAGTTTTCCTTAATGTATCCTTATCTATATGGTTGTTAGTTTAATGGAGAGAGTAGGAGGTTTTTTCTTTATGTTGTGGATTCTATGGTTTTAAAAAGGTTTAGATTTCTTCATACTTTCAGGTGAACTAGATTAAGTTCTACCTTGAATGTGGGATTAATTCCAATTATTATTATTTGCCTTCTAAAATGAGTGATGTTTTAGTAAGGCATGTTACACTATGCTTGGTAAGTCATGATGTAACATGATGCTATACAAAAATAATCATATCCACAATATCCATCATTTACTTCTACCCTAGTTCAAAGCCAAAATACTAAGCCTAGATAAAGTTAAGGCACTATGGCGAACTTTCTAATGGCTTCTCCTTGCCAGCACTAAAAGATCCTTCACTTGAAGAGTTAGTCCATAATGGGGTGAGATATGAAACATTACTAAACAAAATAAAATTCTAATCATATAACATAGAATAACCCACCATTATGTTTTAGATAAGAGAATCATAAAAGAGTGATGCATGGATAATCAAATGAGCAAGTTTGACTATAAGATGATTACTATCCTATATTACTAAATCATATATCCATATACTTAGTTATTGGCCAATAACTCGGGAAGGGCATGTGTATGGCAACTTCTCCTTTAAGCATTATTCAAGGCTCCATAAATAGTCAAAACACAATTCATAGTCCATGACTCTCCTTGAGCATGATTCACAGCTTTATCTACCAAGACATGATTCAAAATCCATGGTAACTCACAAATATAATCAGTCAAACTCATCACTTGTGTTATATAACCACATGTACAAGTAACCAATAAAATATTGCTAGAAATATGAGCAAAATTAAACCTTGGTTACCTCTCAAAGATGCCTTGTGCTTCTTATGTAACTACTAGCACACTTCCCATAAACAATCCAAGCCTAGAGCATTCATATAAATTAATCACACTTAATTAATATCAAGAAAGGAATATCTTTAATATATTAAAACCTATAAGGTAAAGCATCTCACATTACTAAGCCTTTTGATGTCATAAATCCTTACTTTCTCGTATCAAACTTCAATCTTCCCAAATAGGTCCTCCTATTTTCGTACATACACAAAGCTAAACATGAAACTCAAGCTTCAAGAAGGGATTTAGGGGGAAAACAACCATAAATGAAGGGAAAATTCATACACATACCCTAGTTTCATGTCTTCTTCATCTTCTTGCTAAAAAATACTCTAACAACCCCAAATCTCAAACCCAATGGTTCCATAAATGGTAACCAAGTCACAAATTATTTAGATCAAAATGAAGAGGAGAAGGAGTAGATAAGGTTTCTCTAAAGTTACATGGGCTAAATCTCCTTTCTTCTTTTTTCGGAAAGCTTGAAAAGTTGCAAATAAAGCTATTTTCTTTCTCTCTTTTGCATTTTAGCATGCATGCATGCTAGAGGAGAAGAAAAAAAAAATGAAATAAGGCTTAGTGATTAGGGCCAAATGCTGCGTATTAGGCCAAAGAATAATGTGCTTTAGTGTTTTCCTTAGATTTGGGCCATGGTTGTTAAGTCTCAGGTCTAAAATTACTAAAAGAAAAGGGTTGCATATTTTAAAATTATCTCCCACTCACATAAATTAAATTTTGAAGGTAAATGATCTCTAATTAATTTCTTTTTTAAGGTAATTTATTAAATTCCTAAATTATTTAATTAAGCCCTTAATTTAATTTATTTTCTCTATAATTTCCTAAATTCCCTTTTTTAAATAATCTCCAATAATTAATGATGGGACATTACATGTCAAACCTATTATTTGAATTAAGCCTCATTTTCTTTTTATATCTTAGGATCAATTCTAACTATTATCAAGCTCACTAAGGTTAGTGGGGTTACCTTGTAATGTGGGTCATGATAATATAGGTTGGATAATGTTTGCCTATGAGGATATTAGGCCTATAAGACTTCCATAACACTTGCCTTTAAGTTTCCTAATGATCTTGCAAGCAGAGAAGGCTTAGAGAAATGTGTATTTAAATGTCGATTTTGAAATTTTGACTAGTTGGAGTGTCTTATTTATGACAATTTTGAGTCTTTATGAAAGTAATTCTATTATCTCTCAACCTCAAAAATTTTCTTCCAACTTCTAATGTTTCTAGTGGTGGCATCATAGATGTGTCTCTTCGTGTTCCATCTTTGGCTTATCCTATGTAGTCAAAGATGATTAAGAATTTTTGCAGACTAAATTTGGTATTTCTTCTTGTTTTTGCTTGTTTTTACAAGAGTGCTTTCTCATTTCTCTAGAAACAAGTTCAAATACCATTTGATGTGTGCATGAAGATGGTTTTTTTATGGGTTATGGTTCTTGTAACATCTTGATATATGGAGTAATTAGAAATTAAGAAAAGAGAGTGTTAAATTAAAATTTAAAGGATTTAAGTTAAATATTTGAGAGAGAGATAGTTGGATTAAAGTATGAAATTGGGTATGATATAATTCTAAGAATTAAAAAAGATAAATCAAGTAAGGAATTAGCACTTAAAACATTATTAAGTATAGGAAAAAGTAAAATGTGTAGCCAAACATGCCCTTACCTCCATTAACTTGATTAACATTCATCTAATCATCTCTCACTCTCTCACATTCACCAAATAGAGATTAGACCAGCTAAGGAACTCTAGCTCATCTAAAAATCATGTAGCGCTGGAGTCATAGGTTGAAGCTCATGCACGGAGGGGAAATTGATAGAATTTATTGAGGTGAGCTTCATAAAAATTCTTCTCCATCTTGTGCTCTTCCCATAGATGATTTTAGCTTCTAATTTAATGGTAGTTTTAGCTGAAGGAAAGTTGAGTGAAGGGGAGATATCTTCATGCAAATGGAAGGAGTTGAGGGGAGGATGCTTTGTAAGGTAAATGGTAGATAATTTGAGTTAAAATGGGGGGATTTCCAAATCTAATTTTTTTCATTAATATATGCTATAAATTTTAAATTGCTAGAAATTCTAATTGTGGCTTGAAGGAAAAATAAAGTATTGTTTCATGACTTAGGTAAGGTTTGAAGGAAGGAGAAAATCGAAATTTTTATTAAGGTATGTAATGTCTGATTTTTGTAAAAATGATGAATGAATACATTTTTAGAGCAAGTCCTCTAAAATGAATTGGTTAAGATCTAAAAAAATTAGAATAATGATTTAAACATTAAGTAATGAAAATAGGAAGCCAAAGATACCTTAAAACCAAAGCCAAAATAACTAAATAGAATTTAATGAAATAGTTATGAAACAGAATGGCATTTTTGTAATTTTAGATAATTTTTAGAATACCCATTGAAGGGCTTTTAAAATAGAGGATTTGAGCTCTTCAGAGTTCTCAGAAGCCTTGAAAATCATGGGAAGCTTTGGGATAGTTAAAACCCCTCTGATGTATATTTTTTAATGATGGTTGACCTAAACTTTAACCTTTTCGTTCGGAAAGGTTTTAGCTCCAAATTGAGTGATCCCAAAGGTATTTTATAAGATTAAGAATCTAAATTTTATTATGGAAAATATAGTTCTAAAAAAGGAGTTAGAGCAAACCTAAAATGAAAATGCCAAAAAGACAAGATGTAACGGGAATTTTTAATGAAAAAATTTTAATTCTCCTTCTTATATATGGACGCCCCACTCTTCTCCCCACTTAATTGACTTCATTTTTTGCCTAAGACCAGAGGAGAATTCTACTTGGAGAGGTGCACAAAAGGAGGCTTAAAGGGAAAAGAAAAACTACGCAAAAGGTATGGAAATTCAAGGAATTTCTTGCTCTTCTCTTTAGTAAACTTGTTCTTCTCCTTCTTCTCCTCCTTTCCATAGTTATATTGAAGTATTTGGTGCTGTTTTGAGCTCAAACCAAAGGGGAGAAGTTTGAATTTATGGAAGCGAATCAAAGCGAAAGAAAAAGCATCCAAGGAAAACTAGAAAACCAAGGTAGTTTTGCTATTTCCATGTTTGCACTTCCTTGTCTTCCTTCTTGTATGTTTCGACCACTATATGGATAGCCAAGAGGGATTGAATTTTGAACCAAACCAAGGATGAATCTTAGGAACTAGAGTGTAGGAAACAAGAATATGCAAAGAGAACAAAGAAAAAAATCATAAAATTTCAAGATGTCTCACTTAGGGTTTTAGTTGCACCTTGGTTTGTAGGATGATTCCTAACCATAATTTAAGGTGTCTAAGAGTTCATATGAGTTCTTAAGATATCAAGGAAGCCTCCCACATGCTTTTCCCATCAATGAAATCAAACAACTTCCATGGGTGCTCATTGGACACCATGTCTTGGCCTAGCCTAGAAGGAGCACCAAGGGAGTGTTTTAATTTCTTCCAAGCTTAGTTTTGTATCATATATGATGGGAGAATATAAGAGGAAGCCTTGGAAAAAATTCAGAAAGTCTAGAAAGTGTGATGGAGGTATAGGTTCCATATTGTAACTTCAAGAAGCAACTTATAGCTAGGCTCCTCAAATTGATTTTGTGATGGATTCAAAGAGTCTAAATGGAATTAAAAATCATAGATGGAAGGAAAGAATGGAGCCAAGATCATAAATTCTTGGTGTTGCTTCATTAGGTGCTTTATGGAACCATAATTGAACCATATGAGCAACCTAGCTCTTCTAGTGTATATGTGGCTTTAGTTTCAAGAGTATAATTAGATTCCATTTGATGTGTTTAGGCCAAAGGAATCAAGTCCCACCTTTTTGTGAGGCAAGTCCCTTGAAAGTAGGTGAGACAAGTCCCTTAAAAGTGGATGAGGTAAGTCCAAAAGTCCCAAAGAAGATGGGTGAGGCTAAACCATGATCTTGGTAAGCCTATGCATGATAAGTATGTCTTCTTGAATGTGAAACTTGTTCCATGTATGTTTATGAATTTCAAGATAGCTATGCATGCATTTGTAGACTTAAAATTACATCCATCATGTATGTTTAAAAGGGTAAAGAGTTATTGGGATTCTTAGAATCTCACTCTTCCCTCCCTATGGCCTAACATGTCTAGGTAGACTAAATAAACCAAGAAATGGGAGCCACCACACTTGAGAGTAAGAGGATTGATAAAGGAGTTGTTATTTGTTCATTTTTGTAATCATAACTTTTTCAAATTATGTATTCCTATGAGGTATAATGTAACACTATAATTATATAACTCATCTTATTCCTTATCTAAGCTCATTTCCAGGAATTTCACAAGTTTCCAAGGAAAGAGTAATAAAAATAATGAATAAATTTGCACCACATAGGGGATGAATTTTTCATTCGATATTTTATGGATCATATAAACTCATTCAACTTATTCTCATATTTAATTACACTAATACAACTTAAAACCATCCAAGGAAGTGGCCTAGAACTCGTGCAAGTGAAAGAAACACATAAAATTCCATAGTGTAGCATCGGCCAGAATTGCATTCTTTTTGTCACAAAATTTGAAAAATCATAACTAATTTTAAAAAAATCAAAATAATGTATTCTTTACTATTATGGAAAGCTACAGATGTCTACTTTATGGTAAAAATATTTTAAATCATAAGAACCAAGTAGAAAATGCTTGACATTCGAAAAGCACCCAAGGTCTCAGCTATCTGGGCTACTATCATAGGTTACTGTCATAAACTTTGAAAATTTATAACTAATTCAAAAAAAATAAAATCATGAAAGTTCAGTCAATCTGAGAAGCTATAGATGTTAAATTTAAGGAAAAAATATCTCCAGACTATGCCAAGTCCATTTAGGAATTGAATTATGATAGAACAATACTGGAGGTCTAGTGACACTACTAGTACTAACATTAAATTTCAAAAATTCATAACTCTCTGCTCAGAACTTTAAATGAGGTGATCTTAGTGGCCATAGAAATTTTATAACCTCTAGTTTATGTTTGTAAAATTTGACAAGCATTGGACACCATTTGGCTATCAGATGAAATAGAATACAAAACTAACAAGATGAATAGTACATGCACTAGAACAATAGAAAAATCCCAAACTTGAAAATTCATAATTAATTCTATAGAGCTCCAATTTTTTTGTACCTTAGCTTTCCAAAAAGCTCTCAATGAGCTCTACATGTCTACCAAATTTCATAGGAAGATTCATCCATTTGGTCAATTTGTGCCATAAGGTTTCAGTTTGGTTATTTTTATGGTCTCAATAGCAGCGAAGTGCAATTTTGCTTACCAAGCTTGTGTGACCACTTGAACATGTGGCAATGCATCAAAATGGCTCTCTAAACTTTTTTCAAAGGTGCATGAACCCAGATTTCTCAAACTCACTCATCCACCCCATGATATACATAAGATTACACATGCTAGCTCTTACCATTCAATACCCAAAACATACTATCTCATACATTGGGCATCAAATTTCATTCATACATCATACATTTTGGTTATTACATATGTTCATATGATTACATAATAATTTCATCATGGGATTACATCATATGCCATGTGTATGGCTACAAGAGAGACATAACTAGGCCATTTCATATATTTGACGTCAACCTCCTTCTCCTTGGCTTAATGGCTTCCATTATGCTAAATTGATTCACCTAGCATGTTAAGACATTGGAGAGGAGGGGATGAGATTCAAAAAATTCCAATAGCTCATCTCCCTTTCAATCACACATAAAGTATGCACTACAAGTCTTGAAAACACATACATGGGCATATTGAAACATGTGAGCATTCAAGAAATATTTTTGGCATTTGAACAAATCATATATAGCATACATAGGCTTGCCAAGTGAGTGAACTAGCCTTACCCATTCACTTATGGATTTTGGACTTGCCTCACCCATTTTCTCTAAGAGGTTTTGACTCAACCTTACTCTTGGGAGTCAACCTCACTCTTGGGAGACTCTTTACTTTGTCTCAACCAATTCTAAGGGTTTTTGGCTCATCCTCACCATGGCTAGAGGGTTCTTGGATTCTCCACACTCAAGCAAACCAAGGTAAGCATATAAAACATCATTTGAATGCATAAAACATCATCATGGTACCATGGCATAGGAAATCATACTAGAATACTTTCCATGGCTTAAAACACATATACACATATCCAAAGACAATATAAGCACACATTCATGCATGAGAAAAGGTGGAAAGAGCTACCTTGCTTGCATTTACACACTTTTTCCTTGAGCCTTAAGTCCTCTCCCTTGACCTTACACACCTAAAGAGGTGGAGATCATTTCTCTTAGCCTAGACACATCATATGGAAGCTAATTATACTCTTGAATAAAATTCTAAGGACATATATTCACTAGAAAAGCTAAGTGATTCTTATGGCTCTTTTATGGTTCCATAATGCACTCAATGAAGCAACCTTAAGAGAACATCATCTTGGCTCCATTCTCTCCATCTATTTATGATTCTTGACTCTATTTATACCTCTTGGAGTCATCACACAAACAATTCAAGAAGTCTAGCTAGGTGTTGCTTCTTTAAGCCATATTGTGGAACATGCAAGACCATCTCACTTTTTATAGTTTTTAAAATTTTTCCAAGGCTTCCTCTCATCCTCTTTCATTATACATGACTTAAAACTAAGCTTGGAACAAATTAAAACTACCCCTTGGTGCTTTATCTAGCCTAGGTTAAAACTATGCATTATATGAACACCAAGTGAGTTTGCTTCATTCTTTTGATGGAAGATGCATATGAGGAGCCTTCTAGGGATCTCAAGAGCTCATTCAAATACTCATTTAGGCCTAGGAACAATTACATCAAATCAGATTTTCAAGAGAGCTCATGAAATCCTAAGTGTGCTATCTTGAAAATCAATGGCTTTTACTTAAATTTCCTTGCATATTCTTACTCTCCTCCTTTAAATTCATAGAATTCACCCTTGGTTCTACTCAAAATTCAAGCCCTCTTGTAGCTACATATATGGGGTGAAATTGGGAGAAGAAAGGGGAAAGAGTAGCTACCATAGGATGAAGGTTTTATCTTATTTCCATGGCTTTTCTTGCTTGTTTCTCACTTTCTTTGGTCTCCTCTCTTCAAATCCGAATTTTCTCCTCTTGGTCTGACCTCAAATCGACACAAAAAACCTCAATAAAATTATGAAAAAGAAGAGGAGAAGGAGTTTGGTGAAGGAAAATGCTTGAAAAACTAAGATTTTCATACCTTTCTTGCCTTTTTCTCCCTCCTTTTCTTCCTCTCTTGGTGAGCCTCAAGGAGCTGCTATTTTTTTTGTAATTTGGGCAGAGGAAGTCGTGCTTAATAAGGCGGGAGAAAAAGGGAGAAGTATGTGGAAGCTTCTAGAAACACACTTTTTCAAAAATTTTAATTTCATCCTTCTGTAATGGCAATTTCGTTTCGGCTTTGTTTTAACTCCTTTTTTAGAACCGTATTTTCTATTATAAAATTTAGGTTCCTAATTTAATAAAATGCCTTTGAAATCATGTATTTAGAGCTAAAACCTTACCAAACGAATTCGTCAAAGTTTGGACTTACTGACTTTGGAAAACGTACATCAGAATGGTTTTACTAGTCCCGGGTTCCCATAGTTTTTGGGGCTTCTGAAAATCGTGGGTAACTCAAATTTTCCATTTAAAAAGTCCTCCTGTATGTTTTTCCAAAAATTACACTTATTTATTGAAATGCCATTACGTTTCATTAGTTTTTGTCATAAATTATTTTACTGTCCTAGCTCTATTTTTCTTTCTGTCTGAGCCTGAGATTCTCATTTTTAGGAGTCTAGAATGCTTCCTAAATTTTTTGGGACCTTAACTAAGTCATTTCGGAGGATTTGCTTTTGTATCCGGTAAATTTCGTTCATTTATAGAGAAACCGTATGTTATATTTCTCGTATTTTCTCTCGTTTTCAGAGAACCGGATATTACATATAAGCCTTTGAACACTTGTAAAAGTATGAATATATGATGCATGTTTGTTCCTTGTGTGTATCATCAAGTAGGTGAGCGAATTTTTTAGATATGGGTTTTTGGACTTTTGAGACATGTTTAATAGGTTATTTTGATGCTTTCCCACGTGCTCGAGTAGCCCTAGAAAAACTAGAAGCTAACTTGGACCATTTCGGACCCTTAAGGTGGCATAAAAGTATCATTTTATAATCCTATGTCACAAACTGATCAAATGAACAAATTTTCCCATGAAATTTGACATGCATATAGATCTCATTTAGATCTTTTCAGGAAGCCAAAAACTAAATTATTTTGAGCTTTAAAGAATTAATTATTAATTTTCAAAGTTGCCAAAAAGTTGTTTGTAATACCATATCTTTCTAGCCTTCCTCATGCAATTAACATGCTCCATAACATGCATTGCTTAGGAGTTGTAAGAAAATGAGATATAAATAATGGATTAAATTTGCGTTGCGCTACATATGAAAATTTCATTCGGTGTCACGTGGGCCGTATGAGCACATACTATACTTTCCTATATTTAATTACATCAATACAACTCCTTTGCTTCATAAAATCATGCCTACAATTCATGAAAACCGAAGTGAAGCATAAAATGTGGCTATTTAATTTTGGCCAGATTTGGCCCTCTTTCTGATCAAACTTTAAAAAATTATAACTAATTTTAGAAATAATCAAAATCATGCAATTTTAGTCATTCTAGGAAGCTACAGATGTTTACTTCACACTAAAAATACTCCCAGACCATAACATCCATTACAGAGGACGTTTGACATCCAAAATGGTCCACAGGTCAGACTGCATTCTGGAACTATCACAGAATTCTGCATAAAATTTTGAAAATATTCAATTAATTCCACAAAAATTCAATCCATATAAATGATACCAATCTAGAAAGCTGTGGATGTTAACTAGAGAGCAAAAATATTTCCAGACTAGTTCATGAGGCCCAAACCTCAGAATTTAATAGAACAGTAACTCAGATTGGGAAAAATTCTTGATACTGGATAGAATATTCAAAAATTTGTATCTCCCTCTCTAGACCTCCAAATGAGGTGCTTCTAGTTGGCACAAATCATTGTGAATTTTTAGTTTCTCTGTATAAAATTTCATGGCAATTGGATATCATTTAAGCCTCGTGTGATAGAATTTATTTTTGGACCAAATGAATAGTGCAACAGACCAAAACCAAAAAAATGGCCAACTTTGAAAAATTCTCAAATATTCCGTAGACCTCCAAAAATTATAATATTTAGCTTCCAAAAAAGCTCTTAATGAGACCTAATTCATGTCAAATCTCGATCAAGACTAATTCATTTGGCTAAAAAGTGATATAGGGTTCCATTATGATCAATTTTGGCTCCATATGGGATACCAAAATTACCAAATGGCTTTCCCTTGATGTTGACACCTTTTGGGCAAGTCTAAAAGCACATTTAAGACTTGTGTAAGCTACCCAAATGGTCCCAAACCTCATGCATTTCATTTTGGTAATTTGACCCACACTTATGCACATTTGTATTAAGCCATTCATGAAGCTATCTTTACTATACATACTCAATTCACACTCCATCATTTACATAACACATTCTCTCATTTCTACATCACATAATAGCATAATTACATATGTCTCAAGGGTCATAAACCATTTACAACATTAATATACATCATTATGGTTCATTATGGCTTTAAAAGGAAAATGCTAAACATATGGATATCAATCTTTCTCCTTCAATGTTGTTGGCTCCCATTAACATGTCCACTTGGTCCACCTTGCACGTGAGATCATTACAAAGGAGGGAATGAGATTCAAGGAACCCCAATAGCTCACCTCCCATTCAATCATACATAATATATGTAAAGCAAGCCTTAAAATTGCATGCATGGACATAATACAAATCATGAGCATTCAAGAAGCAAGCTTAGCATGTGAACAAGTCATACAAGACATTCAAAAGCTCACCAAGTGTTTGGATTGGCCTCACACTTCTCCTCATAGATTTTGGACTTGCCTTACCCATTCTTTAAGAGCTTTAAACTTAACCATACTCTTCGGAGCCCACTTTGCTTTTAGGAGACTCTTTACTTTGTCTTAACCAAGCTCAAGGGTTCTTGGCTCATCCTCACCATGGTGAATAGTTCTTGACCTCTCCACACTCAAGCAAACTTAAGCAAACATCATACATTCATTTGAAAATATAACATAACATCATGGAATCATGGCATATAAAATCATATTAGCATACTTTTCATGACTTGAAAATAGACATACACACATTCTAAGACAAGCTAAACACATATCCATGCATGAGAAAAGGTGGAGAGAGCTACTTGCACACAATCACACACTTTTCCTTTAATTTCAAGCCTCCTCTTTCGGTCACACACTCACAAATTGGTGGAGATGGTTTCTCTTGGCCTAGATACAAGTTATGGGGACCAATTAGATTCATGAAATAAACTCTAAGGTCATACAACTTACTTAGATACTAGATTGCTCTATAGGCTCCATTGTGGCCCATAAATGCACCTAATGAAGCAACACCCCTCAAATAATTTCTAAGCTCCATTCTTTTCTTTCAAATATGATTCTTGACTCCTTTTAAGCCTCTTGGAGTCATCACATAATTAAAACAAAGAGCCTAACATCATG
The DNA here is from genome assembly GCA_032878935.1 of Erythrophleum fordii. Taxonomy (NCBI): domain Eukaryota; kingdom Viridiplantae; phylum Streptophyta; class Magnoliopsida; order Fabales; family Fabaceae; genus Erythrophleum; species Erythrophleum fordii. The sequence goes on along the minus strand of JAVQMF010000054.1, from coordinate 18,570,742 downwards.
TTGCTTCTTTAGGTCATAATATGGAACCTAAGGCACTAATTCATTTTCTATGAGTTTTAAATTTTTTCCAAGGCCTCTCTTCATTTTCATTCATCAAATATGACTCAAGAATGGCCTTAGAAAAATTTAAAACTCTCCCTAGCTATGACATCTCATCTTGGCCGAGACTGTAACACCATAGATTCTAGTCCATCTCATACATTTACATGGAATAATATCATGAACTATGTAGGATTTCCATGGGAAAAGCAAGAAAAGTGGGATTATTTTCGCATTGCGCTATGCCTCAAAATTTATTTCGGTGTCACATGGACCATATGAGTTCATATTATGCATCATCATATTTAATTGCATCATTACAACTCATTTAGACCCCAAAACATGCCTCCAACCCATGGAAACCAAAATGGAGCATGTAAATTTGGAGATCCATTTTCGGCCAGAATTGGCCTCTTTCCTGGGCAAACTTTGGAAAATCATAACTAAATCTAGAAAACTCAAAATCATGCAATCTTGGTCATTCTGGAAAGCTTAGGATGTCTACTTCACACTAAAAATACGTCCAAGTCACAGAATTCATCACACATGACGTTTGACATCCAAAAAGATACAAACTCGCTGGCTGCCTGGGCTGTGATTCAGGTTACTGATGTAAACTTCTGAAATTCATAACTAATTCCACAAAAATCGAAATCACACACATTCAGTCATTCTGGAAAGCTACAAATGTTAACTTGACACTAAAAATAACTCCAGAATGAAACAGATACGTTTAGATATCTGGAACTGATGGAACAGTGATTGAGCTCTGGAGATGCCACTGTTACTGACAGCAAACTTCAAAAATTCATAACTCTCTGCTCAGACCCCCAAAGGAGGTGATCTCGGTGGCCACAAAAAGCTTATAACCTCTAGTTTGTGTGTATAAAATGTCATAAGCATTGGACACCATTTGGCCATCGAGTGACACGAAAATCAAATCTGCCAGTATGAACAGTGCACATACCAGAAACCATGAAAAATTCTGTGTTTCTAGGCACATATAGCCTATCCCTATATCTTACTATGTCATCCTCAGATAGATTGAACTCCTGGACACTACCCTGGGCTATCTGGGCTCTAATCTTATTTACATGATCATGTGTCTGCTGGGCCTCTCTTATCTGATCCCTCAAGTCATTTGCTATTCGGGTCTCACTCATTAATAGTTTTCCTGAATACACCTCGCAGGAGAGACTCATGTCTCTAAATCTCTCAATCAATTCCTGCTCTCGGATCATCATACAGGCCATGTGTATGGATTTTCTACTTAGGGCATCAACTACCACATTAGCCTTACCGGGATGGTACTTCAATGTGAAATCATAATCTTTCAGAAATTCTAACCATCTCCGTTGCCTCATGTTCAATTCTTTCTGATCAAATAAATATTTGAGGCTTTTGTGGTCACTGTAAATTTCTATTGCTGCCCCATATAAGTAGTGTCTCCATATTTTCAAAGCAAATACCACTGCGGCTAACTCTATGTCGTGTGTGGGGTAGTTTTCCTCATGAGGTTTCAACTGTCTAGAAGCATAAGCTACCACTCGGCCTTTCTGCATAAGCACACATCCTAACCCTTTGCCATGTCCACTTGGTCCACCTAGCATATTAGGACATTTAAGAGGAGGGAGTGAGATTCAAGAATCTCAATAGCTCATCTCCCATTCCATCACACATAATATGTGCAAGCAAGTTTCACAATTGCATGCATGGAGAAAGTAGAAATCATAGGCATTTTAAAAGCAACCTTGGCATGTGAATCAATCATATAAGACATTCAAGAGCTCACTAACTGTTTGGATCGGCCTCACACTTCTCCTCATGGATTTTGGACTTGCCTCACCCATTCTTTGAGCACTTTGGACTCAACCATACTCTTGGGAGCCCACTTTGCTTTTGGGAGACTCTTTACTTTGTCTCAACCAAGCTCAAGGGTTCTTGGCTCATCCTCACCCAAGGGAAGAGTTCTTGGCCTCTCCACACTCAAGCAAACTCATACAAACATCATGGAGTCATTTAAAACATAACATGGCATCAAGGATCATGACATGTAAAGGCATGCTAGCATACTTTTCAAAGCTTGAAAATACACATACACACATTATAAAACAAGCTAACACACATCCATGCATGAGAGAAGGTGAAGAGAGCTACCTTGTATGCAAGTACACACTTTTTCCTTAGCTTTTAAACCTCCTCTGTTAGCCACACACCCACAAGTTGGTGGAAATAGTGTCTCTTGGCCTAGACACAAATTATGGGAGCCAATTAAGTTTATGAACCACACTCTAAGGCTACACAATTTAATGAAACACTAGATTGCTCTATAGGCTCCATTATGGTCCATATTGGCACCTAATGAAGCAACATCCCTCAAATGATTTCTAGGCCTCATTCTTTCTTTTCAAATATGATTCTTGACTCCATTTAAGCCTCTTAGAGTCCTCACATCATCAAAATAAAAGGCCTAGCACCATGTTGCTTCTTTAGGTCATATTATGGAACCTAAGACACTAAATCACTTTCCATGAGTTCTAAATTTTTTCCAAGGCCTCCTTTCATTTTCATTCATCAAATATGACTCAAGAATGACCTTAGAAAAATTTAAAACTCCCCCCACCTACACAAACAAGCCTAGGCCGAGACATAGGCTTCCTTTGGGCTTCTTAGAGTTTTCTTGCTTTTCTTGAAGGAGGAAGCTTGTGGGGAGCATCTTTGGTGTCTCAAGAACTCATTTATACTCTAACTTAGACCTAGGAAGCATCATACAAATCCAGAAATTGGAAGGTGCACTTAAAACCCTAGGTTTTGCACCTTGCTTTCTAATGCATTTTTCTTAGTTTTCTTTGCATATTCTTATTCCTCTCCATCAAATACCTAAGAATCACCTTTGGTTTGGTTGAAAATCTAAATCCTAAGATCTGTCCAAGTGTAGGTCGAAATGGTCATGGAAGGGAGGAAGAAGACCAAGTGGGAGAATTGCAAAATACCTTGTTTTTCTTGGATTTTCTTGCTTGTTCTTGCTTTCCTTGGCCTCCTTACTTGGAATTCGAACTTTCCCCTCTGTTCTCCCTTCAAAACAGCCCTTAAAACTTCAGAGAAATCATGGAGAAGAAGAGGGAAAAAGAGGAGAAGAAAGTGGAGGAGAGAAAGCATGAAAAACAAGCAAAATTCCATACCTAAAGTCTTGAATCTTTCCTCCTTCTTCCCTTCTCTTTGTGCACAACTCTCCAAGGGATTTGCTTCTGATTTAGGGCTGGAAATTCTGAAGTGAATGAAGGAGAGTGTGAGGTGCCACCTATATATAGCTAGGGTAAAGTGACTTTCTTTAAAAATTCCCATTTTGCCCTTCATACTTTGCCTTTTTGTTTCTCATTTGTTTTAGCTCCTTTTTGAGAACCGTCTTTTCCATCATAACAAATAGGTTCCCAATTTAATAAAAATGGCTTTGGAATCACTCAAATCGGAGCTAAAACCCTTCCGAACGAATCGGTCAAAGTTTGGGTCAATTGACATCGGAAAACTTACACCGGAGGGTCTTTACCGGTCCCGGGGCTTCCCATGGTTTTTGGGGCCTCTGAGAACCCTGGGCAACTCAAAATTTCCATTTAAAAAGCCCTCCTAGGTGCTTTTCCAAAATTACACTTATTTACGAAAATGCCACTGGCCTTTCGGCAAATTTTTCAAATCACTCCGACCCCGGTTTCTGGGCAACTCAAGGCTCAAATCCTCATTTTTTATTATTTAACATTTTATCCAAATTTTATTTGCCATCCTTATGCTTGATTTTTGGTCTTTTGAGTCATAAGGAGGCGTCATGATGTATATTATTATTGTAAATAGTCTATGACCCCTTGAACAAATGTAAAAATGATATTATGTGATAGATAAATGAATGAGTATGGTGTATGACTAATAGCACATGTTTTGAGTATGAAATGCCATGATATGAGAATGTAAAGTTTAGTGATTATGTGTATAAGTATGGGTTGAATGGCCAAAATGAGATGCAAATGGTTTGGAACCATTTGGGCAGCTTCCCCAAGTCTTAAACATGCTTTTAAACTTGCCCAAAAGGTGCCAAGACCAAAGGAAATCCATTTGGCAATTTTGGTACCCAATATGGAGCCAAAATTGACCAAAATGGAACCCTATGCCACTTTTTGGCCAAATGAGTTAGTCTTGCCCTGAAATTTGGCATACAATTAGGTCTCATTAAGAGTTTTCTGGGAAGCTAAAGATCATAATTTTCGGAGACCTAGAGAATATTTGATGACCATGGGCTTCCTTAGCCTTTTTGGAGTTCTCTTGGTTTTCTTGAAGGAGGAAGCTTGTGGGGAGCATCTTAGAGATCTTAGGAACTCATTTAAACTCTTAGTTAAACTTAGGAATCATCACATAAGGTGCACACAAAACCCTAGAATTTGCATCTTGAAATCTAATGCTTTTTTGATAATTTCTTTTGCATATTCTTAATCTCCACACCCTTTTTCCTAAGATTCATGCTTGGTTCTACCTAAAAATCATCTCCTCCTAGGGTTTTCTCAAGTGGGGCGAAATGGTGGAGAAAGGAACCAAAGATGGCAACCATAGGATGAGAAATTACCTTGTTTTCTTGCTTTTTCTCACTTGAATCTTGTGTTCTTTGAGCTTCTCTCTTCAAATATGAATTTTCCCCTCAATTTATCCCTTAAAATAGATTTGTAAACTTCATTTTAATCATAGGAAACAAAGAAGAATGGAGGAAAGGAGGTTTGGATGGAAGAAAGCATAGAAAACTACTCAGAATCCATACCTTTTTCTTGATTTTTCTCCTCCTTTTCTTCCCTTTCTTGTGAGCCTAAGAGAGCAGATTATATTCTATATTTTGAGCAGAAATTTCGTGCTTAAGAAGAAGGGAGAAGAAAGGGAAAGTGTGTAGGAGCTTTTAGAAACACACTTTTTCAAAAATTCTAATTTTATCATTCCGTAATGGCAATTTCATTTTGGCTTCATTTTAGCTCCTTTTTAAGAACCGTATTTTCCATTATAAAATTTAGGTTCCCAATTTAATAAAATGCCTTTGAAATCACTCAATTTAGAGCTAAAACCTTACCGAACGAACCAGTCAAAGTTTAGGTCAACCAACATTGGAAAACGTCCATCGGAGGGGATTTAACTGTCCTGGGGATTCCCATGATTTTCAGAGCATCTGAGAACCTTGGGGAACTCAAAACTTTCATTCAAAAAGCCCTCTTGTGTGAATTCCAAAATTTTCTCAAAATTACGAAAATGCCATTACATTTCGTAAGCTTTTCGTAAGAAATTGTTTCTTCATTCAAGCTTTATTTTTCTTTCCGTCTGAGCTTGAAATTCTCATTTTTGGCAGTCTAAAATGCTTCCCAAATTTTTTGGGACCTTAACTACATCATCTTAGGGGGCTTCCTTTTGTATCCAGTAAATTTTGTTCGTTTACGGAGAAATTGTACGTTACATTTCTCACGTTTTCTCTGGTTTTCAGGGAACTGGATATTACACTGTTAAACTGATGTGGTTACTATTCATGTAGTTAGTTTCTTCTCCTATGTCATTTGAGGGGCATATGGTGTCCAATACTCATAAAATTTTATAGGCATAAACTAGATATAATAATCTTTCTATGGCGACAAGATCACGTCATTTGGAGGTCTGAGTAGAGAGATATAAATTTTTGAAGCTTGGAGTTAGTACCAATAACATAGCAATACCTTTGGTACTATTCCATTGATTTCTAGTGGCTAAACATCTTGGTTATGGTCTAGACTTATTTGTAGCATAAAGTTAACATCTGTAGCTTTCTAGAATGGTATGGTGTGCTTGATTTCAAATTTTCTAGAATTAGTTATGAATTTTCAAAGTTAGCATTAGAAATCTAGCAGTAGAACCCGAGGCTGATTGTGTGAATTTGTGTATGTATGATCCAAACTCAAGATTCTTGTGACATTTTGAGATGATTTTGAGTTGTATGAGTGTATTTTAATTAGAGAATAATATGAGTGAGTTAATATGGTCCACGGAATATGGAACAAAAAATTTAAGTTCTACACAATGCAAAATATTCCATTATTTTAATTGAGTTCTTCCTTGAAAGTTGCCATCCTAAGGAAAAGAACTAGAAATGAGATGAGAACAAGGCTAGATGAATATGGTGTTACAAGGTATACCTTTCAAATTGTATATCTATAATGCTATATGAATGGTGTTTTTGCTGCTATTTGAGCCAAGCTTCGGAAGATGCAAGGAGGTGGAAATCTTGTATAATTATCGTTGAATTTAATTTACCAATTACTAGACAATGATGTAGGTAATGAACTTTTATAATTTGAACCAAAAGTGAGTTAAAGGTGTAGTTTTTACTTTAAATATTCAATAATCATTATTAAATATGATAAAATGGTACTAATTAAGTGGCTGTTTTGTTTTTAACCATGGTTAATCAAAGGCAAATTGAAAGAGAATTTGAGTGGAGAGAGAAGAAATTAGAAGTAGTCGGAGAAATTCAAGTATATGTAAAGAATATACCTTTATAGCTTCTTATTTAGTAAATTAGCAATTTCAAACTTAGTTATTGATTTGGTTGTTTTTACTAGTTGTAACTATGTTAAAGTAGGCATATTGGTAGCAAGATTTAGAGTTTCACCTTACCAAAAAGTGGCTAAGGAAAACTTAGGTTGCTATCTAGGTAATTGATTACCTTTTTAAGTATATTTCCTTTAATCCATTATGTGAAATGATTATTTATGTGTTTCCTTGCTATTTGATTGCCTATGAGACTTATATGAGATGAAATTAATGAGAAGGCCATGCCTCATCACACCATTCTTATTGTGCAAGGTTATGTTCAGGGAGAAGGCCATTCCTCCCCACTTGATGATGATGCATATGCTTAAAATCAGTGAAAAAGCCATACCTCACCACACTATTTATACGATAGAAGGATTATGTTAGTAAGAACACCATGCCTTACTATAGATATGAGAAATATATGATAAACATGAATGAGATGAGTTCCATGATTATATGTGATGTATGATGTTATTATGTGACTCTTGTATGCAATCAAATATGACATATATGATGAATATGTTTACTTGCATGCCATAATAGCTCTTTGTGCATTATTGCTTTAAAATATGGTTTGGTTAAGATAATTATTGGGAGTGTATGTCACCCTTTGAAGGGAAACTTTTTACATCATTTAAAGAAGAGTTTAAATAGAAGGTGTAATGCCTTACCTTACAAACCCTTTTCCTTAGCTATTATGGTTCATAAATGAGTCTGCTTTACTCATACAGATAAATATAGATTCAAAAATTTATGGGAACATTCATTAATATTTCTATGATCCCATTTTTTCCTAATTAATTACCTTATTATTAATAACCCTTTATTACCAATTACCTTGCCAATTTGTGACTAAAAACTTTTCATTAAATCCTGGGAAAAATCTGGTAGAATTTCCCCTTATAAACTTAGCCACCTAGACCATTTAAATGGTCACAATTTAACCTAAAACTCACATAAATAAAAAATACAAGCATAATAGTCATAAATTAAAACTAACTAAGCATACATGCTTTATTAGATGTAACTTCTAGCAAACAAATTTAAACTTAGTTACAACATTGATATTGAAACACTAGTTCCACATGTACTATGCTGATGATTTAAATTCATCATTTAAATCCATCTCAATAGTATACAACATAAATCAAAAGTATGCATAAGCATAACTTGGCTGCTTCTGGACATCACTGAGCACTAGCTCACTCTTTCCCTTTTATGGTACTTTAACTTTCACCTGGCACTAGTTAATGGGGGAAAAAATAGAAAGAAGGATGAGATTTAGGAAAATCTCAGTCGCTTTACTCAGACAATCAAATATATATATATATATATATGAAGTTATGTAAAGATTATAAGCATGCAAGATCACACAGATAAACATGAAAACTAGTAAACATACTATAAATCATAAGCTCATCATATAGTACATAGCTTTAAAACTAGTATAATCATCATAAAACATGTTATCAAAGCAATCAATACCTAGCAATGCAATCATGCTTAAGCAATCCTCATGCATGAAAGGTAAGGGAGAGCAAGCTATCTTGAAATAACACATTCAATGCCAGACTCTTCTTAACCTCTTCTTGACCCCTTCTTAGTCTCACACTTACACCGTTATGTGTCTCCACTAGTTTGGCCTAAAAACATCAAGATTGGCATACATATTATCAATCAAGGCCCATGCTTGCTAAGTCTTACTTTTATGACTCTTGAACTATGACTTAGATCACTCAAACTGCACTTAGGGCGCTCATTCTCACATTCCCTTTAGGCACACTTACTAGATGTCTTTTACACCATGTATTATGTTCATTTTTACCTTATTTGGTGGCCTAAAACTTGTGAAATTCCTTTAGGATTTAACTCCCCTCAAGTTGTCCTTCACCTTAACTTTAGGTTAAGGATTTCACTAAACATGGATCCTAGGAAAACTTAAGCCTTTAGACATCATAATTGAAGCCATAAATTCCATAATTAATATTCATATGGTTATTATCACTATTCATTTGGTATTTTTGCTCTTAACAACCTTAGAACTCATTATGTCATCTTAAGCTTTAGGGGGCAACTTTCAAGATTCAACTTTTTGGCATAAAAATCTTATCATACATATTCTATATGACTCATTAGAGCCATCACAAGCATGATTAGAGATGCATATAATCACATTGCCCCATTTAGGCATTCTTGAACATTAACTTTTCATCTATTAAAATATGGTTCCTAGATTTATTCCAATGCTTCCATTAGTGTTCATATTTCATATCTAGGCCATTTAAAACCTTAGAATCAATGAAATAACTCCTTAGGTGATCCATTCTTTATAAGGCCAAATTGGTGCCTTTGGTACTCTAACTTGGAGTTTTTTAAGATTCAAGCTAAACCAAGTATAGATTCATGATCCTTGCATCTTAAAACATCTAAATACATCAAATAGGGATAAAACAACTAAATTCCAACCCCTTTCTTATTTAGGTTGAAAATCCTCCCTAAATGTTCTATCTTGTTCTTTTTCATGATTCAATGCAAACTAAGGGTAGATATAAAATCCTTATGACCTAAAACCCTTAAATGCACCAAGATTACATGAAGAAAACTTTCCTTCATTATTTTTTCTCTTTTGGCCAAAACTTCTAGGGCAAAAAATCTCAAAATTTTTTCAGTGTTTTGGGTGGAAATTTACCTCAATATGAAGCACTCTTCGTGTAGATTAATTCCCACTTATTGCAATTCCACAAGGACACTTTTTTTCTACTAGGTTGGATTTGAACTTCTTCCTGTCATGAAGAAAAACCCAACATTAGAAAGCTCTCTCTGTGTAGAATAATCCTATGACTAATGGAGAATGAGCAGAGGTTATTTACTTACCTGATTCGAAGCTTAAAATCTCTCTCTGTTCTCCCTTATGTTTACTGCCATAGATGACTCTTTAAGGTTCTAAAGATGGTGTGAAGAAGAAGAAGGGCAAGTGGCTTCTCTTATAAGCCTATTTTATAATTTGTCAAAATAACCATTTTGGCCCTGGGTACTGATTTGCTCTGTTCTAGCTCATTTTTTGAGCATTTCAAGATGTGACTACTCCCTACATAAATTTGAGTGCCTTTTCATATAAAAACATTATTTTTGGGGTTAAATAGCCTAAAATTATGAAAAATGATTCTACTTATGATTACAGTATTATTTGTTTTGTTTTACATGCCATAAGGGTCTTAATCGATTCTAATGGTCCATATAGTTTTCAGAATTTCTAAAAACCTTAGCGAGCTTAATTTTGGCATTTAAAAATCTTTTTCATGAGTTTCTAAAATTTTATTCAAAATTACAATTTTGCCACTGGTTCACTGTTTAGTCATATTTACTTTGGCATCATTTTCTTACCATAAGTAATCTTCTAACCCCATTTCTTGACATCCTAATTAATCTTCCATTCTACTTAACCTTATCTCATATTACTTTAGGGTCCTGACGGGCTTGTCGTGCAACCCTCAAAATAAAACTAGGTTGATCTAAAAATATAGCAAGTGGCACAACCTAGGTCATCTCCCTTGGAATTGGAATTCAATGTTCAATTAGGTTCTCTAAGTGTTCTAAGATCCTAGAACTATTTAATTTGGGGGGTTTTTAATTGAATTAAACTATCCTAAACTGAATTGAAACAAATTTCCTAATGTCTACCTAATTATGTGAATTGTGAATGATAATGGGCTTGTGACTAGCTTAGGAATCGTCTCTTGGTATCCACTATCCTTATCCTATTCCAATTGTAATTAATTCTGGCCTAAGAATTCCTAATTATGTTTATTAGCAAATGATCTTGAATAACCATTCAAGATTCAAGAGATTAATAATCTAATGTTGAACTGAGACCTCAATCCCGCATTAAACCGTTAACTCTTGTCCTTAAGATCAATGAACATCCAATTTGATTGATTAACTAATTAATTATCTTCTGATTCATCATCCAAAAATGTTTAATTAACCAACTAAACACCAAGGAATTCTTAGATAGACATTTAAGCACATAACCTCACTCATATATTTCATCGAACACCTTCGTGGCATACATGGGAGATTAGAGAGAATAATGAAAAATCAAATTCAAATTTAACCAATTAATCAACAAAAAGGGTTTCCTAATTAGTGTCTAACCAGCCACTAATTAATTACACAAATTCCTAATCAAATATAACTCAACCGAGATTATACAGAATAAGAAAAAGATGTAGGAAAATTAAAGAATCTTAGCCAAAATTCTGCTTCTTCTCCAAGGATTCAAGCTTCTCCAAGAGCTTTCTCCCTTGCTAGCCTCAAGATGGATGAATTAAAGCATCATTCGGTGGATGAAAAGTGGAGAATGGAATGGAGAGATGGATGAAGGCGAAGGAGGCGAGATTTGTGGATAGTGCTGGATGTGTGGAGTCAATGGCCGAATGAATGATGGATCCCCCTTATAGAGTGAAGGCGTGAATGGGCTGGACTCTGGATGGAGGCGTGTTTGAATGGGTTGCTGATGGCGTGATGAATCTGGACGCTGGATGTGCATGAATGGCGTGATTATGCGAATCCCTTCCTCATTAAAAGTCACGTGCTCAGCTCCTCTCGTGCTGCCCTTCTTATCTCAATTGCCTGAAGTTATTTTCCATCTTTGCTTATTGTGAATGTGGGCCCCATTGTGGATATAATAATCCATATGCATTCAGTTGTAACTCCTGCCACAGCACGTAACTCTGCATGTAAACTTCTTCTTCATGCGTTGCTGTTGCTTCTCAACCCGAAGCTCCACGTTCAGCTTCTGCATGTAAACTTATTCAAGTTCTGTAGCTACTGAGCTTCCTTTCTCTCTGTTTCGAGTTTGCTTCATGCTTATTCTGCAGCTGCTGACCAGACGTGATTCTGCATGAGTTTCTTTCTTCTCCAACTCGTGGTTGTCTCTGTTTCACGTTGCTGTCCTTCTTCGAGCCAGAACCATGCCTTTCTTCCTTCTGTTTCTTGCTTTCTCGAGTTCCAACCAGTTTTTCCACGAGTTTCCTCGTTGCTTCACTTGGTTCTGCCCATGCGTGGTTCATGCTTCATGCGTTTATCCCTGGACTCGAGCATTCTGCTGTTCTGGAGCTCCAATACATGAGAGCACGTTCTGCTGGAGCTTCTTCACGTTAGCTTTGCATGTGTTTGGAGCATTCATCATATAAATCCCACGCTCTTCCTGTTGCTGCCAGTACAGTTCGTGTTGCTGTCCAGCCTTTCCATGCAAGCTTTCTTCCTCGTTCTGCAGCTGCTCGAGTTTGTTCAGCTCGTGCTCTTCTTTTTTTTCTCGTCTCAGAAGCAACTCGTGCCTCTCCTTGCATGTTCTTCTCTGTTGTTGCATGCTGTCCAGACGTAGCTTCAGCGTCTTTCACTAGTTCTGCTGTGTTCATTCCTGTTCCAGCAACTTCATTTCGTGGCTTCAGATCTGCTTCCAATCACAACACATAGAACTCGAGCTTCTCCTCTGTTTTGCAGCTGCTTCCAGACTTCAACTTGTTGCTTCCTTTCCCACGTTGCTGCTCCTCATCATTTTCTCCTTGCAAGCTTCTTCTTTTACGTCAAAACCAAGTTCCAGCTCTAGCGTCTTTCACTAGCAACTCAACCTGCTTGCTTCTTGTCCAGTGTTGTCTCTTGAACACGTTAGCTCCTTCATGCACCTGCTGGTTCTCATGTTGTTCTTCTGCCAACAGTGTCTTCTTCTCTGCTTTGAATGAGTGGGAGTTCATGTGGGCTGATGTGTGTGTGTTTTCTGCTCAAAAGTTCCAGCCTTCATGCATGGTTCTGTTCCTTGCTTCTTCTTTATGTGGCTATAACCCTTTTAGCTTGTGGCTTTCCTTCAAAGCTCAAATTGCCCAACAAAAATCTGCATAAAAGAATGAAAGAGATGAAGTAGAAAAGTCACAAAATTCATTTAAAATGATTTATGCATTAAAATTCAAGAATTTTGCAATTTTAATTCCTAGAGTGCAAAAAGTGGCTAAAGAATTTAAATTGAATCTAATTAAACCCTTAAAGCCATATTTGATCATTAAAATGCCTAAGTTAGGGGATTAAAATATATAAAATATCATACTTATCAGGTCCCATTTACTTAAAATACTAGATCCAATTAAGTCAAGAGTCAAATGTTACATTTCACCCTCCGTAAGTAAAAATTTCATCCTCAAAATTTTGAATGTACCTTACTGAAAAAGCTCTGGATATTTCTCCTTCATGTCCACTTCCACTTCCACATCCCAAGTAGCTTCTTTTGGGGATAACCACTTTCCAAGTACCTTCTATGATTCTCTCATGTGTCAAAACAAAGGAAAGATTGTCTTATAATACTACATTTTCATACTCTATGACGTGTAAAAGGTTTGATTGATACTTTTTCAATTAGGATACATGGAAGACATTAAGAAGTTAGGCTAGGTTGGGAGATAAGGCTATTCTATAAGTTATAGGTCTGACTTTGGAAAGAATTTAGAATAGACCTAGATACTTTGGGTTGAGCTTCTTTGCTTTTATGGACTTATAGAGATGCTTTGATATATACATATGACGGTTGTGTCGCGCAACCTTCAAAATAAAACTAGGTTGAGAAAATATATAGTTAGTGGCACAACCTAGGTCATCTCCCTTGGAAATAGAATTTAATGTTCAATTGGGTTTTCTAAGTGTAAGAGGACCCTAAAAATTACCTAATTAAAGGGGGTTTAATCTAATTAAACTAAGTAAAATGAAATTGAATTAAAACTCCTAATTACTACCTAATTACATGAATTAAAGAGTAAATGATAGACATGTGACTAGCTTTGGATTCATCCCTTAGTATCCACTATCTTTATCTTAATCCAATTATCATTGATTCTAGTTTAAGAGTCCCTAATTGTGTTCATGGAAAATGATCTTGAATCACCATCCAAGATTTAAGAAATTAACAATCTAATATTGAATTGAAACCTAAATCCCACATTAAATCGTTAATTCTTGCCTTTAGGAACATCGAACACTTGAATTTAATTGATTAATTAGCCTCTAAATTATCACCTAGGATGTTTAATTAACCAATCAAATCCCAAGGAATCCTCAAATCAAACAATTAAGCATACAATCTCACTCATGCATTTCATCAAACACCTTGATAGCATACATGGGAAATTGGAGGAGAAATGAAAATTCAGCACTTAATTCAATCCAATAATCATTCAAATAATCTCCTAATCAATGTCTAACCAGCCTTCAATTATAAACTACATCAATCTTAATCATTTACAAGCTTAACCAAGCAAATAAAATAACAAAAATTGATGTAGAAAGGGAAAATAAAAATAGGAAGCTTAGCAAAAATCACTTGCTATTTTCTTTGAACTCAAGCTTCAACCAAGGACCTCCTCCTAGTTAGCCACAAGATGGAGATTTAATACTTCATGAAGGTGTAAGAATGGTGGAGAATGGAGTGGAAATGGCTACTGCATGGATGAAGTATGAAATATGATGATGGAATGAGTACAAATGAATGGAATGGTGTATTAATAAGATGATTTCCTGGATGCCTTAGCCTCTTCAATAAAAATCACGCACCTTCCTCTCTGGATAAATCTCACATGTTTTGGATAGGTCCATGTGATGGAATGGGTTATTTGTACTCTGATGGTCCGTCAAAAAATGAAGTGGATTATTGGATCATGGGTGACATGGTCTGAATGCTCCAATGAATGGATTAACTCGTGAATGAATGGTAGATGATGATCCATGAATGATGAATGAATGTTGACATCCCTGGAGCTTGGCTAAATCTCTTATTAAATCACATGCTTCCTTCATTTACTTACTTCAGCCCAAGCTTTCCTTTTAATGAATCATATGGCTTGCATGTCTGCTTCTTCTCCTTAACATAACAAAACTATCGAAGTCTCTATCTAATCGGTAGCAATCAATGTGTTTTTCTTTAGCCAGCTCCTTAAGATTCGTGGCTTCTTATTCCTTCCCATGTCAGTGATGGCTGTGTCGCGCAACCTTCAAAATAAACTAAGTTGAAAAATATAGCTAGTAGTACAATATAGATTGTCTCCCTAGGAAATGGAATTCAATGTTCAATTAGGTTTTCTAAGTGTTAAAGGACTCTAAAAATTACCTAACTAAAAAGGGGCTTTTGGTTTAATTAAACTACTAGAATTTAAATCGAATCAAAATTCCTAGCTACTTCTACCTAAATGCATGAACTAAAAAATGAATGATGGACTTGTGACTAGCCTAGGATTCGTCCCTTGGTATCCACTATCCTTATCCTAATCCAATTGTAATTAATTCTAGTCTAAGAGTCCCTAATTGTGTTCATTGGCAAGGGATCTTGAATTACCCCTCAAGATTCAAGAAACTAGCAATTTGATGTTAATTGAAACCTTAACTCCCATTAAATTACTAATTCTTGTGATTAAGATCTTTAAACACTTAGATGAGTGATTAATCAATCAATTAGCCTTTGAATTTTTACCTTAGGATGTTTAATTAACTAATTAAATTCCAAGGAATCTTCAAATTAGACATTCAAGCACTCAATCTTTCACATGCATTTCATCAAATACCTCGACTGCATACATGGATAATTGTAGGAAATTGAAAAATTCAATATTTAATCTAATCAATTAATCAACAAAAAGTCTTTTAATTAGTGTCTAACTAGCCACTAATTATAAAATACACCAATCTCAATCCAATACATCTCAACCAAGCATGTACAAGAAAATAGAAAAGTGTAGAAAGAGATAAGGATCTTAGCCAAAAGTCTTTTTCTAATCCATGGATTCAAGATCCTCTAAGATTGTCCTCCTAGCTAGCCATAAGATGGGGATTTAATGCTTCGTAGAGGTGGAAGAATGGTGGAAATGGATTGAGGATGAAGCTACGACATGGTGAAGTAGAGTCTCTGGATGGAATGTTCTGCGAATCGGTCTTTATTCTATGGAATGATGATATAACATGAATAAATGGATCATTTTCCCATCACATGATGTGCTGCCCCTTGTTGCCTCTAGCTAGACCTTAGCATGTTCTTTTCCTTCTTGTGGGCCCTAATCCACTTCATCACATAAGAAGTGTATATTGGAAGCTACGTGGGCAGCACACAAGACATGCATAAATGAAGCCTCTTCTCTTTCCTTATTTCAATTGCTCGTAGCTTCTCATGTTCTTTTCATGTGCTTTTTTCATTTATCTCTCACATGTTGCTTCAGCTCAAGCTCCATGTTCATGTGGTTTATTTATTTGCTTCCATGTCACATTCTATCCAACTACTCTGTGTGTGTTAACACGAAGCTCCTTCTCCCATCGCTGCGTCAGAATTGGTGGTGTTTGTTGTCTCCATGCATGAATGGTCCATCATGTATGAAAGCTATGTTTCTTTCTATTGTTTAGTCCTCTAAACCCATGGTTATCTCATGCTTCTTTCCACATTCGTTTCTCATCTTCTCCACGTTAGCTTCTCTTTCAGCCCATAGCTACATGTTTCTGCACTCAAGCCTCATCATGTGCTACTTTCAGCCCATGCCTTCTTTGTTTGCTTCTTCTCTTAAATCCAGTCCACATTCTACCTTGTTACATGTTTGTTTTGGTCTTGGTTCTCATGTGTTCTGCTCATAAACCCGTAAGTGGAAATGTAGTGGCTGCAGTGTTCTTCTTAATGTTCACTTACTTCCCTCATGTGAAAAGAGAGCTGGATTTGAATGTTCTTCAGCTCTACATAAGACAACCTATAGCTCTTTCTCTCCATAATAGCTTGTACTTCCTTCTTTTCTTAACATGTAGCTTCTTCTTCCCTTACCTATGACTATTCTGCTTCATGCTTTGTTTTTCTATGTGTTTTCCTTCTCCACATGGCTTTGCATGCGTTTATTAATTCTGCTACTACTCCACGTCCTACATTATGTGCTTTTTAATTAATCCTTCAACCCGTGTATGAATAAGACTCCCATACACATGCTTCATTAAATCTCCAACCTCTTTATCACATTTTAAACTTGTAAAGAGTAGCTTCTTGCCTTCTTAATAGAATCCCAACTTCTTCTTTGTTTCAACTGCATGTGTGTGTTCTAGTGATAACTTAAAGTGGAGCCATGCATGTGTATGATAGTGTGTCTCTTCCACGTGAGAACAAAGGAGCTGGAGCTTGCTTCTTCTTTCGTAACTTCTCCCACCTTGCCACGTGAAACCTTCTAAACATGTAGCCTTTGTGTGACTCATTTGCTATGTGGAAGTGCTTCTTTTTGGTGGAATGGATGAGAGCTTCATTAGACATAGATGTAGGGAGTTGTTTCTTCACATGCTTGGCTTAGTGGTAGGTTAAGAGAACTTGAGGAAGCCCATGCAACATGTGAAAGAATAAATCTGCTTCCTTTTACATGAAAAGTCCTAAGTGAAAATAAACAGAATCAATGGCCTATGGAATACAATTATCATTTAGGAAATAGAGTATCATTAAAATGTCTAAGTTATTCACTAAAATTCCAAAAGATAATATTTTATTTCTTAATCCAAATAATATTCATTAATGCTCAAAACATCAATAATTCATTAATAAAAAGTCCATAATTAATGAGTAAAAATGTAGATAATAATTGAGTTATCAGTCAACTTCTTATTTTTCTATTCACGTGCTACTGTTCATGTGTTATGGGGCCCGTAGCTTCTAATCCTCATTAAAGATCATGTGATTTTCATGCTCCTCATCTCACATGCTTCTCCTCTAGCTTCATTTTTTATGAACCTGTAGCTCCTTCTGCTTTTGCTTTACATGTTTTCATTCTTGTTTACCACAAGTTTCCCATGTCAACTTTTGTGTGTACATGAAGTTAAGGGCTACTGCTTATTTTGGACTCGTGTTTCTCTTCATGTGAATCCTCAAACCCATGGCTACTTGTTCCTTCCAGCCTTACATGAATCTCTGTTCTACTTGTGTCTCTCTATCTAACCTATAGCTTCTTGATGAACCCAATGCTTCTGTTGCTTCTTCTTCAACTTAGCTCCTTCTTCTTTCTCTTAAAACACCAGAACCTGTGGCTGTTTCTTCTTTATTTTAGTTGCTTTTCTCCATGTTAGCTCTTTGCATTTCTACTGGACGTTGCTGTATGGTTTAGTGCCTTGTGCTTACATGGAAGGAGAGAAAGCTACTATATGTGAACTTCATCCATAAACCCATGTCTTTTTCTCTTCGTCTAAATGATCACATGCCTAGCTCGTGCTTCTTTTGTTTACAAACCTAAGAGAGTGAGTTGTGTTCTGCTCATGTGACTTCTTACACTGTTTCTCTCTCATTTGAGCTACTATAGTGTCTGCTGCCATGCAAGCTTCTTATTCTCTTTTCATTCTTAGCTTTTTCACATCAAAACCATAGCTTCTCTTCTCTCCACACTTTATCCATCCCTTCATCCCATGTAGTTTTCTGTTCTACGTCACTTCCTATATTCTTCACATGCTTATCCTATATAAGTGGGTAGCTGTTGGACCATGCATATGTGTGTGAGTGTGTGAAAGAAATGGTTAGAACATGGAATACGTATCTAAACCTCATGCCTTGAGTGTTACATGGAGTGTATAAATGAATGGCTAGACAAGTGCATGGATGAATGGGAAACCACGGGAGTTTGAGCTAGAAAATGGAGAGCTCATGGTATTATGTGATTGATGGGCTAAACTTGTGAGTGATATGTGAGCGCATTCCACATTTGATTCGTGAAATGACATAGCACCCATGGTTACATGCTAAATGATGATGCATGATGATGTTGGTGTGAAGATGTGAATGAAGCAAGTGAAAGAATGCTATGGATGAGTGAAAAGATGGATGAGTGATTAAGTGTAAATGTGTTCAAGTGAAGGTAAGGAAGAACTTGAGTTCATGAAGGTGAATGCATGCTACATGGAGCCTTGTGAAAATTCCATGTGCGTGATTCCATGGAAACAACACATTCCTTCTCTTCATTCTTCCAACTGCTTGCATTTCTCCTTAAAACCAATCTTTCCATTTAAATTTCATTTGCCCATTAAAATCTGCACAGAAGAATGGAAAATATTAAATAAAAAATTTTACAAAATTATTTAAAAGAATTTCATGCATTAAAACTCAATAATTTTTCAAATTAATTCATAAAGTACACAAATGGCTAATGAAATCAAATTTCACCTAATTAAACTCCTAAAGCCATATTTGATCATTAAAATACTTAAGTTAAGAGAATTAAAATATATAAAAATCATGCTTATCAACATGATCTTCAACCTGAAACTCTAATGGCTTTCTTCTAGTGTTTGCATAGCTTTTTTATCTACTCTAAGCCATTAGAAGCTTTTGCCTAATCAACTATATCTATTTGGTGGTATGGTCTATTATATTAAGGCCTATAAAACTCTTCTTTTAATTCAACCCAGCATAATGGAAATCTACACTTCCTCCCACACAATGCTTTATATGGTGCCATTTCTATAATGGAATGGTAACTATTGTTATTGGCAAATTCTGCTAATGGTAAGTATGCATCCCAGTCCCTTTCATCTTTAGCACATAAGCTCTTAGCATATCCTTTAAAGTATGAATCGTCATCTCTTTTTGGCAATCAATTTAGGGGTGGTACACTATGCTAATCTCAACTTGGTCCTTAAAGCTTCCTAAAAAAACTTCTAGAAATTGGATATAAATATAAGGCCTTGGTCTGACACTATACTATTTGGTACCCTATGTAACCTTACTACTTCCTTTATATACAATTGAGCTAGTCTGTCTAGAGTATAAGTGGCTTTAATTGGCAAGAAATGTGCAGACTTAGTTAGTCTATCCACTATCACCCAAATGGCATCATTTCCCGTAGAAGTCCTAGGTAAACCCATAATAAAGTCCATAGAAATGTTATCCCATATTCATTCAAGGATATTTAAGGGTTAGGGTGCTCAATCCTAACCTTTTTGACATACTAAACATCTAGACACATATTCTACTATATCTTTCTTCATCCCAAGTCACTAAAACATTTCTTTTAAATCTTGATACATCTTTGTACTATGAAGGTGAAGAGTGTACTCACTCTTATAGGGTTATTCTAAGATCTTTTCTCTTAATTCTATCTTAAAGGGAATATACAACCTTTCACGGTATCTTAATATACTATCCTTTGAAACATTCAATTTTAGGCTTTTACCCTGGGAGAACTGACTCATAACTTTCTTAACATACATATCTCTTTCTTAAGCTTAATTTACTTAAGTTCTGAAATCACTCTCTATTCTAGTCTCACTCATAAACAAACAACCTAGTTGCACCTAACATGTGAGACTTATGTCTTTGAAATTCTCTATCAACTCTTACTCCTTAGGCATCAATATGACTACGTGGCTGGATTTCATACTTAAGGTATTAACCACTACATTGGCCTTACCTATCTCACTGTAAGCTCATAATCCTTTTGAAATTACATTCACCTCCTTTATCGTATATTTATCTTTTTTTTATCAAACAAGTACTTTAGGCTTTTCTAGTTTATATATACTTCTACATTAACACTACACAAATGGTGCCTCTAGATCTTAAGAGCAAAAATCACTGCTATTAATTCTAGGTCATAAGTGGGGATAGTTTTCCATGTACAGTCTAAATTGTTTAAAGGCATAGACTACCACTTTACCTTTCTATGTTAAAACACATCCTAACCTCTTCTTAGATGCATCACTATACATCAAGAATGTTTCCTCTGGGTTAGGTGTAATTAACACTGAGGTTGTGGTCAACCTATGTTTTAACTCTTGGAAAATTAACCCTTATCATCCTATATAAATGGTCTATCCCTTCTGGTGAGTCTAGTTAGTGGTAAGGCTATTTAGGAAAACCCTTTTATAAACCTCTTATAATAGCTTATCAAACCTAGAAAAGTTCTAATATTTGTGATTGTCTTAGGTCTTTCCCATTGTAGGACTGCCTATACTTTATATAGATCTACTATGACCCTTGATCGAAAAATCATATGATTTAGGAAGTGCATCTCTATGAGCTAAAACTTACACTTACTAAGTTTAACATAAAGCTATTTCTCTCTTAAGACTCTTAGGACTATCCTCAAACCCCTTTCATGCTTTTTTGGAGATTTGGAATAGACAAGCATGTCGTCTATAAAGATCACAACAAATTGATCTAGATATGGCTTAAAGCCTCTATTCATGTAGTTCATGAAGATTTCAGGTGTATTGGTGAGACCAAAGGGCATGACTAAAAACCTCTAATGCCCATAGCTAGCCTTGAATGTAGTTTTAAGGATGTCTTCAACCTTAACCCTTAATTGATGATACTTTAACCTTAAGTCTATCTTAGAAAATACTGACACCTCTACCAATTAATCTAAGAGGCCATCAATCCTGGGTAAAAGGTATTTATTCTTAATTGTAACTTTATTCAAATCTTTATAATCTATACAAAGCCTCAAACTCCTATCCTTGTTCTTTACAAACAGGACTGTGCTCTACAAGGAGAAACACTAGGTCTAATGAAACCTTTTCTCTAAAAGTTCCTCTATCTAGTTTTTTAGCTCTACTAACTCTGGTGGGGCCATTCTATAGGGTGCCTCAGATATTGGTTCTGCCCCAAGAACTAGATCAATTGAAAACTCTACTTCTCTTTGAGGTGGTAACCCTCTAATCTTTACAAGAAATACCTTTGGAAACTCCCTAACCATGGGTGTCTTCTTTATACCCTCTTCTACCTCTGCATGAACAGAGCATAACACTAAGAATGCCTAACACCCTTCAATCAAGCATATTATAGCTTGGTTGGTAGTCATAAGTGCTAGCTCAGCTATAGTACAAGGTATTATTCCACAAAAAGGCACATATATTGTAATATCCTGTCTCTCTAAAACTGGATCAAAATCAAAGAGATTACAAAAGAAAACCCTCATAATGAAATGAACTAAGGTAAAATAAGGTTAGATTAATAAATAGAGCATCTGAAAATGAGGGTAAGGAACTAGAGGTGGCCCCAAATTGAAGCTGAAGTGGCTAGATGGTAAGAAATGACTTGCAATGGCAAAAATCATAATTTTGAGTAACTTTTTGAAAATCTAAAGAAAAGATTTTTAAATGATAAAAATGAGCTCACAAGGGTTTTTAGAGGCTTTGAAAACTATAGGAATCATCATAATCGTTAAAACCCTTTTGGTATGCGATTTTAGCAATGGGTTGATTGAAATTTTGACTGGATGATTTGGGATGGTTCCAAACTTCATAAAATTGAAAGAAGATGTTTTTAATAAACTAGAGGACCCAAATTTTTATATAGAAAAGATAGTTTTAAAAAAAGATTTAAAATGAGCTCAAACAAAGGAATGAAAATAGATGGACATAATTAGTATTTTGGAAATTGTTATAAAAATCTTCCTCCACCTTTTAATATAGTCAAGCAGCTTCTCAACCCTTTTAAACCAACACTTTAGCTCAAAAATATACCAACCATGGCATCCAAGTGATATGGAGGAGAGAGAAACGAAATGAAGACAAAAAATATAAAAATATATGAAATTTTGCTATAAGTTAGTTATGAAACTTTCTCCTCTCTTCATTCTCTTTCTCTTGATGGTTTTAGATTCTTGAAAGGAAGAGTTTGATGGCTGACCTCTTGAGGAAAAGTGAAAGTTTGAAGCAACCAATTATGGCTCAAGAATCACCATTGAACAAGCTTTCAAACAAGGTATGCCATAAGTTAGAAACTTGATGTTCCTTGGACTTTCATCCTTCGTATGTTTCAACCTAAAGAGAGAGGTAGAGGAGAGAGCTTGAATTCAATAAAAAGATTGATATAAATAAGAGTTTAGAAAGGAGGAGAGTAAGATTATGCAAATAAAACACCATAGAAAGCCATAAAGAGCATGTTATGTCACCTAGGGTTTCCAATTAAACTATAGAAGATGTAAAACCATAAGAAGATAATTTGAATTCCCTAAGGCCATATTTGAATTAGAAAAGAGCTAAGGATATCTTATATGCCTCAAATTACCCAAGAAAATGGCAAAAGCTCAATGGAAGTCAAAGGAGTGCTTGTCTCGGCCTAAAGCTAGATGAAGTACCTAAGGAGTGCTTTTGTAACACATAGGAAATTTCATAAAATGACAAAATGAGCTATATAAAAACAAGTCCCTTAAAATGAGCTAGATTATGTCCCAAAATATTTGGGTAGTAGCCTAGAGTCCTAAAAAATAATAATCCAGGCTCAAACAGCAATAAAAATGAAGATAGGGCAATGAAGTAAAATTGCAGCAAAAATTAACAAACATAGTGACATTTTTGTAGTTACGTGTAATTTTTGGAAAAACCCATAGGAGGACTTTTTAAATGAAAAATTTGAGTTACCCTGGGTTCTCAAAAGCCCTAAAAATCATAGAAAGCTCCGAGACAGTTAAAATCCCTCCGCTGTACATGTTCTAATGATAGTGAGCCCAAACTTTGACGGATTCGTTCGGGAAGGTTTTAACTCCAAATTGAGTGATTCCAAAGGATTTTTATTAAATTGGGAACCTAATTTTTATAATAGAAAATATGATTTTAAAAAAGGAGCTAAAACAAATCTAAAATGAAAATGCCACAACAAAAGGGCAAACTTGAAATTTTTGTAAATAAAATGTTCTAGAAACTTTCATATAAATCACACCACTTCTCCCATCTTCTTAGATTGACCTTGTGATAAGTGCTAATTTTTATATATTTTTATCCATATTTATTATTGTTTTTAATGATTAATTTGAGCTTAAATGGATTTATTATACAATATTTGAATTTTTGGTTAATTTTGGAAAATAATATAATTTTGAATTAATTAGGAGAATTTTTGGATTTAAATTGCTAATATTTTATTTTTCATATTTTTTTAATGGATTGAATATTTTCAATCCTTAAAATAGTTATTAAATTTGTGCAGATTTTTGGAGTTAAATTAGGAATCAATGGTGAAGATAATTTTTGGGCAAGTGAATTGAAGATTTAAAATGGATCAAGGGTCAAGATTGGAGCAAAATTTTTATTTTTATTAATTACTTAATAATGGCAATTTTTGTAAATAAGATATTAGGTTTTAATTTCTTTTCTTGTGGGAGCAGCCAGCAGACCTGGAGGGAGAGACGTATTATTGCTTATTCATTCTGCTGGAGCTTTTGGGAAATTGATTAGGGAGGTGCACCTGTGGAAGAGTCAATGCAGTGGGAGGCATGCCTGGGAGAATGATTGGCTGATTCTTCATTCACATTCTTGGCCTTTTTGGACTTCAGCGGGGAGACGCAGCAGGGGATCTTCGTATTGCACCCGAGGATACGCTGCGCCTGGGAAAAGGAGCTGATTGTTCTTCAATTTTCTTTTCGGACTTGACGCGAGGAGGAGGACGCCAAGAAGGATGAACTGTTGCTCCTTCATATATTTCATTTCTTCTTTCTAGACGTCACACAGAGATGGACGACCACTCCTTTCTCTCCCTTTGACCATTGTTCTTCAATTTTCCTTTCGGACTTGACGTATAGGACACTTGGAAGTTTATTCAATTCTCCTTTTCTGGACTTTAGTAAGGAGAGGACGCTGAGCTACCATCATTCAACACTATTCTCCTTCATTATCTCTTCATGGTAGAGAGTTTGAAGAGGTGTAGAGGCACCAATTCCATGGAAGCTTAAAGAAGAGTGGCACCAAGGTGGAGCATGGAGGAGGAAGGCTTGAGCTCTTGAATTAAATGGATTGAATACCATTGTGGAGTTTTTTTTTCTTCCAACCTTTTCCTCTTTCAATTTCAAGAACTTAGAGATTTTTTAGTTTTTGGAATTTCTATGTCGATTTAATGTTAAGACCTAGTTTTAGGTTGGACAATGATTTTATCTTGGATTGTAATTGGAATTGGTATTATTTGGGATTGGAATTATGTTTTATAGCTGCTGAAATTTTGGTTTCTAGACCTTATAATGTTGATTGGATTGATGTTTGAGTTCTCTTGCATTAATTTGATTAATATTATCATTTTAATTACATATCTTGGTCTCTTGCATTACTTGATTATTGAATTGGGTAGTATAATTACTTAATTGTTCAATTAGGTAATTAAAACCAAATTTTTCAGAATTATTTGAATCTAATTGTTGAAAGATTTGATGAGTTTAATTGGCTTAATTACTTGCAAATTACTTGAATTAGCTAAGGGTTTCTTAGTTAAGTCAAGTGATATGCATTTGAGCTTCAGGTTTCCTATCCTTGGATTAAGTTAATTAAATTTATTGGTCTACTGTTTAATTACTTCTTTTAGTCTCAATCAATCTTTAGTGAGTGATGAGAGTCAAAATCCCCTTGCAAAACCTTGGTTGCCTCCTGTTAATTCTTTGCATTTTCACAATCATTTTAATTTCAATTTAGAGTAGTCTAGTTTAATTACTTGTTTAGTTTTTTTCTCTTTTAGTTGAAATTTAATTTCTTAATTCAAAACCCCCATTTGCATGCATTTAATTCAATTAATTTTGCATTTAGTATAGAGATAATTTTCTAGAATTTGTATAACATTTTAAGCATAAAATAATCACCTAAATTCAATTTAACTAACCCTTAAATTGCTCATTCGAAAGAATGACCTAGGGTTAACCTATACTATATTAAATCAATCTTCGTTTAATTGAATACTTAAGTGACTAAGGCATCACCAATTTTGGCACTGTTGCCAGGGAGCAATGGTTTAGGTTTGAGTTTTTAGGTGTTTTCCCCTGTTTTTTTTATTCTGATTTTGTTATTTCGGTTGAATTTTCCTAAGTGTTCTATTCTAGAATTTTGGTTGTCACTGCCTAGAAAACTCTGATCTTTGGTGTTCCAAGGTTTTCGGATGTTCTGAGCAAGACTAATACCTTTTAAGTATTAGGTCTGGTGTTTTTAGGGCAAATTCAATCGTTTTGACTACTTTTCTGAATTTTCTTTGATTTTTATGAATTTTTCTTGAATTTTATGATTTTTCCAGATTTTCTTTTTGAATTTTTGTGCGATTTTTCTTGTGTTTTCTAAGTTTTTTCTGAGTTCCCTAGTGTGTATTGAGTCTTTTAGGTTATTTTTTATTTATTTCTTTGGTAGTTTGAATATTTTGTATTTTTTTATTTACTACTTTAATCCTATTTTGTTGATATTATACTCGATCCTTTTTTGAAAAGTTATTTGACTTTGATCATGAAATTAAGAGGACATTTCATTAGCGAAGAAGAGTTAAAGTTAGTAATCTTGTAGGTAGTAGTTCTTCTAAATCTTGTTCTGTTGAGTCATCTGTTGATTCTTCTGATTCTGAAACTAAAATGGAAGATAATGAGGGAAATATAAATAATCAGGCACGTTTAGAGCATGTTCATGTCAATGCTGAGAATAATGTTCCTGCTAGGACTATTAAAGAGTTAGTTTTACCTGATCTGCATTTTCAAAATTGGTGCATTAATTATCCTGATATTAATACTGATCTTGAGTTGAAACCTGGATTTATACACTTACTTCCTAAATTTAATGGACTTGCAGGTGAAGATCCATACAATCATTTGAAGACTTTTCATATGATTTGCACTGCTATGAGACTTAACGGTGTGTTTGAGGATCAGATTAAGATGTGTGCCTTCCCATTTTCTTTAGAGGGGTCTGCTAAGAACTGGTTACTTCAACTACCCCCTGGATTCATAACTACATGGGACCAACTTAAGAAGATGTTTTTCGAGAAGTATTTTCCAGCATCTCACACTTCCTCTATTAGGAAGGAAATATGTGGTTGCCGACAAATGCCTGGGGAGTCCTTGCATGAGTATTGGGAGTGGTTTAAGACGTTACTATCTAGTTGCCCTCATCACCAGATCCCAGATACTTTATTGATACAATACTTTCATGAAGGTCTTTTGCCTCTAGAGAGAGATTTATTAGATTCTGCTGCTGGAGGTGCTCTTCTTCACTTGACTGTTAATGCTGCTTGGAAATTGATTGAAAAGAAAGCTAAGAGTACTCAATAATTTGGGACTAGACAATAAGTTAGAGTAAATAAAGTTGGGTCATATTCCTCAATTTCTGAGTCTCGTCTTGAGAGCAAAATAGATAAGGGTTATGCTCTAATTGCATAATCCTTCCAACATGGCCAATTCTATGGGATCTTTTACTTCTTTCACCCCGCAACCGAACTCTTCAGCTCTGATTGGTCCACTTTGCTCTATTTGCTCATTAGCTACTCATGTTACTGATGCTTGCCCATTCTTCAATGATAAAGCTGAGCCTTGCAATGCTGTGTATCCTTCTAAGCCTATGAATCAAGGTGGCCAGAAATATGATCCATATTCTACTACATATAATCCTGGATGGCGTGATTACCCAAACCTTAGATATGGTAGTGGCCAACTTCAGTAACCACGGTTCAATCAGGGTGCTAGTTCTAGTGGTCAGGTGTTTGGAAGAAGAAAGAGCATGAAAATCTATGAAATTCCTTACCTTTTTCTTACTTTTTCTCCTCCTTTCTTCTCCTTCATGGTGCGCCTAAAAGAGCTAGTGTTTTCTCTATTTTTTGGGTTTAGGGTCATGCAAATGAAGGGGGAGAGGAAACAAGAAACTTAAAGAGTGTTCAAAAAGTTTCTACTTTCTTAAAAATTTTAATTTTGCCCTTCATTTTTGACATTTTTGTTTTTAACTCATTTTAGTTCTTTTTTTAGAACCTTCTTTTCTATTATGAAATTTAGGTTCTCAATTTAATAAAATTCCTTTAGAATCACTTAAATCGGAGCTAAAACCTTCCTAAACAAATCTGTTAAAGTTCAGGCTCACCGTTGTTGGAAAATGTCTACCGAAAGGGCTTTAGCTATCCCGGGCCTTCCCATGGTTTTCAGTGCCCCTAAGAACTGAACTCAAAACTTTCATTTAAAAAGCCCTCCTGTGAGGATTCTAAAATTTGCTTAAAATGATGAAAATACCCTTACATTTCATCAATCTTTCGTCACAATTTGTTTCTTCATTCTAGCTCTGTTTTTCTTTTTGTCTGAGTCTAGGATTCTCATTCTTAGGAGTCTAAAATGCTTCTCAAATTTTTTAGGACCTTAACTAATTTATTTCAAGGGACTTACTTTTGTATCCAGTGAATTTCATACATTAATGAAAAAACTGTACATTATGTTTCTTGCATTTCCTCTTGTTTTCAAAGAACCGAATGTTACATGCTTCAATTGGGCACCTAGTTGTAATCAGATCCTTGAATGCTCTGAGCCTAGGTTGTACTCATTAGGAAGTTGGTGCCATTAATGGGCCTGTCTAGGTGTTATTAACATTTAACATATTGTATGTGATTGCTAGTATGGGACGGTAGTCACTAATAGTCCAACTAGTTCATTTGCTGATGATATTGATGCCTTCGGTATGTTTTTTGTATAATTGCATTATGTTGATTAATCTGTACATATATATGGAATTTGCCTCTTGTTACTGAGTTTGTATATCTCACCCTGATTATAAGCAAACATTTTCAGGGACCAAACCTCATAATGGCAAGAAGAAATTAATGGAAGCATAATATATGGTTTGGAAGCATATAGGTTTGAAAACCTTGTCAAATTGGATTTGTGTAACAAGAATATGTATTTGCCACATTGCATCATGAATTGCCAAGTATAGGGACTAGTTATGTAATATAATTATCATGGAATATAACATATCCATTTGCTTACAACTTGATATGGAACCTCGTTGAGCTTGAGATATGACTTATTATTTGAGAATGAAATTATGTGTTGCCTTAAATGTTATCTTAGACTAGCAATGTATGGATTCTCTATTGGGATTTACATTTGAATGATAATAGTTATGGCTTTTGGTATCCTTGGTGTCAAAGTCCATGATTTGCTGATATATGATAAATGAATGGGTAGAGATTAGCTTCTGAGTTGTGTTGTTTAGAATTGGATATGTTGGGAAGTTTAGATAGTAGAATGCCATTAGAACTTTATAAATTAAGGTGGAGTGACCTTAGAGTACTACCAGAGGGAGTGTTGGAGTATATAAGACACAATTTCAAAGCCATAGGTGTAGTAGGGGGTTGAGTCGCGACCAAAATGACTCAAGTTGCGGCCAAGGGATAGTCAGAAGCAAGGAGTACTGCAACATGAGCAGTCTTGCCGTGGCACAGGGTGAAAAATTCACCCAATAGGGTAATAGTGAGCAATCTCACCACGGTGCAAGGGAAGCTCGCCGTAGCTAGCATCAAGAGGTGAGCTTGGAATGCTCCAGGAGGGTCTCAACTGCAATGCCACATAGACTTGTCGCAGCAAGGCTCCAACCCATTACGGCAAGAAAAACGTGAATAGTAGATCCCCTAGAGCACTTTGTTGCCACACAGAAACCTAAGTCAGGACACAAGGTGCAAATTTTCAATTTTGAGTTACAGTAGCCATTTACATTGTAGCGCAGGTGTACTAAGTTGCAGCAAGAGTCCCTAAACTTTGTTTTTAGGTCCAGTAGCCAACTTAGCCGTGGTGGGGAAGGTTCAAATCACTGCAAAGGTTCCCAAAGGCCTATTGTTGACCTAGAAACATTGAGGTTTACTATGATATTGTTATGTAAATGACTTAGGAATATTTATAAGAGATTCTATGATTTGAAATCAATAGTATGATGAATTAAAGGTCTTAATTGCTAACTATGATCACTTGTGGATTCAATTAGTGGCGGTTGCTTAGTTAATAACCCTAATGATACTAATGTTCAAATTTTCCCACTTTTTCCTATTTTAATTAATTATAATAATTTTAGACCTTGATTTATAATAGTTAACCATATAATTAAGCCTAATCACGATGATTAAGAATTAGGATTATTACATACTTTACTCGGAAGGAATGAAAACTTGATGACTAGTGTTACCAATAATAGTAGTTATTTAGTTCATCCTTAGTCATGTGTTGCTATCATTGTTCCTAAGGGACAAAGATAATTGAGGATAATGGCTTTTATTTAATGCTCCTTTTAAGGTGGACTCACCAAGGTAGATGTCTTTTATGTGCTATTATTGGTAATTGCAAGTAGCAGTAGTTCGAACATCCAAAAGCTATGGACTTATCTCAACTTTTCTACATAAGCAATTGATGGCTCGTGTTTTCAAGTTCCTAGGATCATTTCTAGAAGCTGCTCACTTTTTCTTAATTTATATGAATAGTATTTTCTTCTAAGCTTTAGTTGTTCTTGAAGTCGTAACCTAAGCTACTAATGCAATCTATAATTTTCTAATTTTTGTAAAGGTTTACATAGTTATGAATAAGAGACATACCTTTAATTTTTTTTCTCCTTTGTGCATGATTTTGTTTCTTACGCCATATCTTTAGTCTTTTTAGGCAAGGTTGCTTGTATTATGACAAAATCTTATTTGTATTGTTCATGTATTGATTGTTTTGTAGCTTTCTTTTGAGACCTTAGTTTTACTCAGGTTATACCATTTGGATCATTTGGTATATTGCCAAGGACCTTGATGTCATGGCACATTAGTTTACTCTTTGTGAAGCATTCTTGTGGCCTTGACTTCATCGTGGTTGTAACGTGTTGATCACTTTTTAGAGTGCATATCCAAGGCCTTGGCCTCGCCAGGGTTATAGTGTGATGATCACTTTACAAGGTACCAAGGGATCTTAGTCTTGTTGGGATGACAACATGAGTTTCTTTGTTCTCACATTGATGGCTTTCTTTACTTAACAAAGAAATCTCGAATGACCTCAAAGGCCCTTACTTGGTGTGCCAAACATTTGTGTCTATATTGCGATCCTGACCAAAGCAAATAGTTTGATAATTTAATTATATCTTGTAAAAATTAACTTATTCAGATAACTGCATATTAGACAAATGTAAGTTTAACATCATATCATCTTACAATCGATATAAAGAAATATCTCAAAAAAACTCTCTCCAACTCACTAATGTATCTAATTCATTGTTGACTCTATACTTCATAATAAAATAAAATATTTATTAAAATTATTCAAAATTTAATAAAAAATAATTATAATGACAACACCTACAACACATGCCTTTCGCTAGTTCAAAAAAAAATTATAACTAGGAAATAAAATGGCTCTAGAGTACAAGAATAAAATAAACATAAATAAATGACTCCAAGAAAAAATAAAAGAAAAAAAGGTTAAAATTAAAAATATCAACTTATGCACAATAAACAAAAACACAAATTGAAAAAAAATTTTAATAAAATCTATAAGTTGTCTTAACAAAAATACAATGTTGACAATGGGACAATTTGGAATCTATGCATTCTTGTAAATTATAATTTCATTTACTTGTTTACTCTCCAACTAGAGAAATTTTCCATTTTGAAAATTCATTTGAAAATATAAAGATTCTTTAAAAGTAAAATGTTATATTTGGACATGTTGTATTATGTGCATGAATAGTGCAGAAAGTAGAATTACTTTAATTTTACGCTTTCCAATGACATTTTTTGTGAAAATAAGCTTTCTGGATCCGTGATGAGAATTGGGTCAATTAGATTCAGAAAAATATCTCTTTATTCACCTCATGTTTTGACCACACAAAGAACTGTGATAATATGCACTTTTTTCAATGATTTGGTATATTTGGCAGGAATATGATACTTAAGTTGATTAAGGTTTTTCACTATCTTAGGATACCCTATGGAAAAGAATTTAGATCGCCAGCAAGCGCATTGAATCTCTTCGCTCAAGTGTTTGCCTCGTCTAATAGGCAGCGACTAAACAGCCCTGGTTCCTTAAATTTTACTTCTATTACCATGGTCTCCGACCTTCAAGGAGGATCTCCTGCCCTCATTTTTTTTTCCTTTCACTATTATTATAATTTCTTATATCAAAAACATCAACACAACGTTAAGAACTAAAACCTGAGTACAGGTTTCATTTTAGGAAGAATAAATTCAATTCAAATAAAATAAACCAAATGATCAAATATTATGATGCCAAATAAACTAAGATTTGGCAGGAAAACTTGGCATTTATTCCTGTCCCCACTAAAATATTACAAAATCTTTTATCGTTCTTTAAAATAGAGAATATCAAAAAGCCAACACATTGGGTTGAAAGAACATGCTCAAGAGATAACCAGATACGGCTGAAATTATCATCGTCTCCCTCTCCCACAACAAATTCTATATAACCCTTCCCACCAAAATTACCACCCAAAACGAAGTGGACAAAACCAATATGTCATAAAGAAACTCCTAATATGTTAGTAATCGCCAATACCTAACATTACACACTCCAATTGATGTGGTATCAATACCACACACACCCCCATCCCCCTTGAAGATTAGCATTGTGAAAAGTACAAGATGATGATGGCCTGAAACAGTCGGCGGACAAGAGGAAAAGGAAATTAAACACCATGCCTGAACTTGAAAGAGGGGAAATATCATCCTATAGGTGTTATGTCCGAACCTACAATCTAAGACTAACATATCAATGAAAATCAGTCCCATGCGCTGGTGACCCCTGGGCCATATCCTCCAGCATACCCACCCGAAGCCCCATATCCACCACTGCTGTTTCCCGCACTGTAGTAATCAGAACCACCCCTACTGAAAGAACCCTCTCTTCGAAAATCACGGCCACCAAACCGGCCTCCTGATCGACGGCTCCTTCCTCCGCCAAAAGAAGATCGAGCAGCGTACCGTGAAAGCCAAGCAGGTACTTCCTGATTTGCTTCTTGCATCAGATCTGCTAAAGCCCTTGCCAGTGATGCGTTGCTGTCATTAAAGAATGCAGTAGCCAGACCTTTCTTTCCTGCTCGCCCCGTCCTTCCAATACGGTGAACATAGTCATCAATATCATTTGGCAGATCAAAGTTGACCACATGAGCAACATGGGGAATATCAAGACCACGTGCTGCAACATCAGTGGCAACCAATATAGGTGTGTTGCCACTTTTAAAGGACCTCAACGCCAGTTCTCTTTCCTGTAGACATGTCTACATCAATATGCATACATACAGGCAAACAGACACACACAGATAATCTACAAATTTAGTGCTAGTTACACAAATAACAGAAAAATAATAGAAGATGAAGTAATTGCCTTTGAAATGTGTATTGTATGCTAATTTTTAATTTATTGATTAATGATTAATGAGGCATAAAACAACTTTGAATTAACGCCAAATTTTGTGAGGATGATATTCATGATAAGAACTTTTAACTTAAATGTAGACTGTGTAGAAAGAGGGGAACAAACAAGAGAACTTACGCATAAATACTGCAGGATTCAAATTTTCCAAACAAATAAATAAAGATAATTTTTTCTTCTAATGAGCATTACACAACACCCTAAAGCAGCTTTTGAGACAATGTAAGGTTCAAAAAAATGGATATGCAAACTTCTAAAATGGAGATCCATAGACTATTTAAAAGCTTAGCTGTAGAAAGTGAGAGATCCTAAGCATATAACCACCACTTACCCATGCTGATCATCTTAAAGAGAAAGAATTCCTCCTACAAAACTGGAATAGACTAAGGTCTATTGCATGGCTAACATATCATGCCTGAAAATTGAGTTCAGTCAGCAACTGGCCTCAAATTCATACGGAAGACCAGCTAACATAGCCCACTTCATCAACTTGTATTTACCAATTTACTCAAACTTTCCATTAAAATAACTATCATAACAGAAGGTAATTACACACTTACAAGCAAACACCCATCATTGACACCTTCAATCTCCTCACTTAAAAAAATCCCATTCGTTTCTCCAATAATATACACTATTCAACAATCCCACCATGACACGAGGAAAATTGAAATGAAACACAGGAGACGTGTGCATATATAGTCAGGTTGGATCTAAGCAAGTTACAAAGTTCACATTACTGCAACACACCACATACTACTGAGATTCTGGATTCAATAAATTCAGATCAACTTGTCTTTCCAAATAAATATACAAATTAATCCTAAAGGCAGCATCCAGCAACTTTAAAATTGAAGGCACTAGCTGGATAAACAGTTAATTTTAAGCACAAGAGAAAAAGACTTATTTACATTCTTAAATGAGTCAAACATTGAGAAAAAGACTTGTTTACAGTTTTGAATGAGTCAAACATCGTACGAATTTAATATTTATACATAAAAAAAATCCTGCTATCTTTTTTAAAAAATAACCTATACCTAATTAGGGCCTGTCTGAGATTGCTATGGATTTCTATTTATCTTGAAATAAATATATATATATATTTTCCTAATGGTGTTCCAAAACACTGTAAGTAAGAAGCAGTGTGTGTTTGGCAAAATTATTTGATAAGTGCTTTTATCAATATTGTGTTTGGCAAATATTTTTAAAAAAATTTTTATTGTCAAATTAATTAAAAAAGGCATGTACAGATTAGAATTTGCAATTAATATTTTTCAAATGGATAAATATTTCAAATATTCATTATGGTTAATTTACTTAAAGTTTCTAGTTTTTTATTGAATTAAAATATAGAAAATAAAATTGCAAAAAAATATAAAACATTTTAATAAAAAATAAATATATATAATATATAAAATTTAAATAATATATAAAGATACCGCAAAATAAGTATGTAAAGGTAAGAAATGAAAATGGGAAAAGAGAAGACTATAGGTTGGGAGGGGGGGAAATGTAATGGGTAATATGGTAATTCATGATAGAGTGATGGTATTTTTGTCTTACAAAAAGTAATATTCTACTTCTGCTTCAGCTTCAAAGAAGAAGCTCCAAATTCCTGCTTCCTTCTCACAGCAAAAAACTGCTTCCACTACCCCTAAAAAATAGCTCATTTTTTCCAGCAGGGCCAAACACCTCAAAAATTCAAACTAAGTACTTCTTACAAAATAGGCAAGCTTCTTTCCCCCATTAAACTTGGCCAGACAGGCACTTAATCAACTTCTAAATAGTTTAGAGTTCTTGGCAAGAGCATAGAAGGCACAGCTTTATGGCTATATGCTACGTATGCTGCTGTTCTTTAGTGTATTTCTCTGGAGGAAAATGTTTGGATGTTTAAAAAACATCTTATAGTCTATATATTAGGATAGCAATTGTTTATATGATGCTCTGAATAATAGCTTCTTTCAGGCAGTCTCCTTGACATATGAAGAGAGTTGGGAGAGCACTCTTGTCTTTCCATGTTTCTTTTCTTGCTTTATGAAAGGATATCTTATCCTGTCTTTGTATCCATTCTCTTCCAAAAAATTTCCCTTGTTAATCCACAAGAAAAACCATTTGATTGCACTAACATTAATAGCTCAAATTGGTGATAAAAAAATGAGTGATATACTGTTCTAGTTGTCTGATATCAGTAAACCCTAATGGGAGCCACATGAACCATCTCAATTTGCAAAAAGGTTACACGTAAATTATTTTACCAGCAAAAGGAAGTGCTGACAATGGAACATAGCAATGCAATATCAGAAGCAATACAATATGAACAGAGATAATAGCGTTCTGGAAACTAGGACTAAAGGCAAAATCTCTAAAGGGTAATACATGAAATGTTAAATTCTAAAATTTCATGTATATTAACTCAAACCTTAGAGGACTTGACTTTTATACATTTTGGTCCCCTTTAGGACCCATTCATCTGTTGCAATACTGATAAACTGCCATACTTCAATGACATAAGAAATACAACCCTTATTGAAAAAAACATTATTGTATTTGGGATCGATAGTGTCAATACATCAAAATGAAGTTAAAAAGCTAATCATTTCATTAGGTCAGTGACAACCACACTGTCAATAAAATATCTATATATAAATGGATGTCATACATAAACAACAAAGATCTACTAGAGTCCAAAAACGTGTCAACCCTTATTTACAATACACTTAGTTCTAGCCTTCTAAAATAAACCAGACCCAATTGCCTCAATATAGATCAATCCTTACCCTGATCATCAGATATTCTTACGGCAAAATAATGAAAAAGCTTAGGTATGGGTATTAACCATTAAATATAAAGCAAAGGAGTAGTCTAAATATCAGTACAAAGGCAAACTTAACTGTACAACAGACTCACCTGTTGCGTCCTGTCACCGTGAATAGTAGTGGCAGGAAAACCATTGATGCACAACCAGTGTTCCAGTGAATCAGCTCCCCTTTTTGTCTCCACAAAAACTAATGTCAAAGCTTGCTGTGAAAACCAAGATCATGAATTAAATAGTCTTAAAAATATTATTTCAGTTTCATCAGGCTTAAATGTTTACTCAAGCCCCACTTAGTGTCCATATAAGATAAGTCCTGATAATATAAGTACCACTGGATACTATTGAATAAGCTATCATAAAACTTATATAAAAATGTGTTTGATAATAGGATAAAAGTAATATTCTAACATGTTAATACTATTATACTCGTGTCATAACATGATAATGGTAATAGGTGGTGATAGCAGTAGCAATGGCAGTGACAACCTAGTAGCAATAGTGTGACCATGGCAGTAGAGGCAGTATCAACAATGGCAGTAGTAGTGGTAGTGACACTGTAGGTTATGGCAATGGTAACAAAGGTAGAAATAGTGGGGGTGCTAGCAACAGTAACGACTATAGTGGTCGTAGTGGCAAGACAACAGTAGTTATGCTGGTAGTGGTCTGTGGTGGTAATGTGATGGGGATCCAATTATTAAAACTTAATATAGGCTTAAGAAAATGTTAAGGCTCTATTTGGTTCAACGGAGGGAAGGGGAGAGGAGGTTAATGAGTTCTGTTTAGTTGGAAAGGAGGTAAGAGGAAGGGAGATTATTATTTGGTTTAGGAGGGGATGTACTTATATTTGGACAAATTTACCCTTATATTATTTTAAATTTTTTTTTATAAAAAAATTATTTATATCAATATTTTTTAAAAAAAATTATGAATTCTAATCTTTTTTTCTTTTTAATTCTTGATGAAAAAAAAATTTATCTTAATTTTTATTAAATGTTAATATATTAAAATATTAAAATATTAAAGGGCAATAAAGTAAATTACAAATTAAAAAATTCCCCTCCCCTCCAAAAACCCCCCAATTTGGAGAGAAGAGAAATTTGCCTCCTCTCCCCTAATTTTTTTCAACCAAACATCTTATCCCCCTCCCATCCAAAAACCCCCATCCAAACACACCCTAAAATAATTTGTTATGGTTATCTCGTTTTAGGCTTATCATTAGGTTTATTTTATTTTGGTTTAAACATTAGTTATTTATTTAGTTACCCTTAGAATTAGGATTTATCATTAGTAGTTATCTCATGAGATCTATATATAGCCCCATGGAAATTAGGTTTATGCACCTTGCCATTAATTGAATAATAAAATATCTTTAGATTTCTCTCTTTATTCTTCACTTTCCCTCCTTATTCCCTTTAATTACCACTAGTCCTACATCAATTGGTATCAAAGCCTAATAATCCATCCACTTCGTCTGCTACCTTTTCCATCTTTAACATTGCCACCCTTCTTCCTCCTGGCCCTTTGTTCCACACCATCACTCCCTGCCTTCTCCTTCCATAGCTTGGCCCATCCCTGACGTCCAACACTGTCGAAGTTCGTTCTCCCACCTCCAACCATCGTATCTGTTACACCACACCACCACCTGACGCAAACCACAAAACTCAGGCTGACCCCTAAGATGCACCATCGAAGACCGCCACACATGCCTTCATGCGCCAACCAACATCTTTATAGGGGGCCGTCACACACCCCATGCTCCAAACACCCTGAAGTTGCTGTTTCAGCCTTTTTGTCTCTATTCTTTGCCATACTCATCATCCAAAAAGTAATTAGGATATTTTCTTCTACTTTAGGCTCTATATATTGCTAAGGTAAGATTTTATTCTCTCTTTGAAACCTAAGACTAAGGGCATTGGGAATTAATTTAAAAGCTTTGGCCCATTCCTTCGTCTTTTGTCTTTACTTCTTCCTTCCTAATTGTCTAGTCTATTGGTAAAATAAATAAAAATAAAAAAAAGAAGATAAAGATAAAGAAAACCTAATGATAAGCTTAAGACAAGATAATTATAAAAATTATTTTAACATTTTCCTACGTCTAAAATAAGTTTTAATAACTGGATCTCCATCATTCTGAGAATACAAATCCTCCTAAATTAAAAGATCAAGAGACTAAGAATCATAACCTTCATCTCTTAACACATAAACAGTTTGAGTCAGAAAGTAAAGAGGTTGATGTTATTCTTGCATTAGTTCCTAAAGTTTTCTTTAAGGTTACTTCTGTCTCTAGTATTAATGAACCTCATGAGATGTATCAGCTTTTAGAATTTAAGGATATTGCTCCAAATGAGTTTCCTATAGAACTTCCACCTATGAGAGATATCCAGTATGCTATTGACTTAATTCCGAGTTCTCAACTCCCCAATCTTCCTCATTATCGCCCAAGGGATAGGGAAGAGCTTAATAGACAAGTTGACGGTTTACTTGAAAACGGTTATATCCAACATAGTCATAGTCCGTGTGCAGTTCCCACCCTCTTAACTCCTAAAAAGGATGAAACTTGGAAAATGTGTGTGGATAGTCAGGCCATTAATAGGATTACCATTAAGTATATCTTCCCTATCTCGCGACTTGAAGATATGCTTGATTTGGCCGCGAGCTCTAGTTGGTTCTCTAAAATTGATCTTTGTAATGGCTACCACCAAATTAGGATTAGACCTGGGGATGAGTGAAAAATTGTCTTGAAGACTCAAGATGGGTTGTACGAATGATTAGTAATGCCTTTTGGCCTCTCTAATACTCCTAGTACCTTTACGAGTTATGACCCATATCTTTAGATCTTACCTCAAAAAATTCTTAGTTGTATATTTTGACGATATATTAGTCTATAGTAAGTCTAGGAATGAGCATCTAGGCCACCTAGGCCAGATTTTTCTCACCCTTCGTCATGAAATATTCTATATTAATCTCCCCAAATGTTCTTTCTTTCAAAATCAGGTAGTATTTCTTGGTTTTATAGTCTCTACACAAAGTTTAGCCAATGACCCTGAGAAGGACAAAGCCATCCATGAATGGCCTGAGCCAAGGACCCTTCGTCATGAGAAATTTTATATTAATCTCTCCAAATGTTCTTTCTTTCAAAATCAGGTTGTATTTCTTAGGTTTATAATCTCTACACAAGGTTTAGCCGTTGACCCTGAGAAGGTCAAAGCCATCTATGAATGGCCTGAACCAAGGATCCTTTCTGAAATGCGTAGCTTTCATAGCCTAACTTCTTTTTATAGACGCTTTATTAGGGAATTTAGCATTATCATGGCTCCTATTACAGATTGTTTGAAACATGACAGGTTCCAGTAGAATCCTCCAACTTCTAAAGCTTTAGAAACCATTAAGAGGAAAGTTTCTAAATCCCCTGTCCTAGCTTTACCCAACTTTTCCAAGCCTTTTTGAAGTTGCGTGTGATGTTTCTGGGGTAGGCATTGGAGGCATTCTTAGTCAAGAAGATCACCCCGTTGCCTTTTCCAATGAAAAGCTCAATGAAGCCAAGCAAAAGTACTCAGTTTATGATAAGGGATTCTATGCCATTGTAAAGTCTCTTGAGTATTGGAAATTTTATCTTCTTCCCCAAGAGTTCATTTTGTATGCTGACCATCAAGCCCTTAAGTTTCTTCACTCTCAAAGGCACTTAAATACAAGACATGCGCCATAGGTAGAATTTATTCAGTAGTTTACTTTTGTCGTCAAGCATCAGTCTGGAGTGGAAAATAAGGCAGCTGATGCCTTGCGTCGTAAGCTTTTCATGTTACAATCTATGAATATTAGCATTGTGGGTTTTGAGATGAGTATACTACTTGTCCTGACTTTGGAATCATTTTCAAAGATATTAGCGATAGTCTTCACCATCCCATGCCAACTTCATGCTTCACAATGGTTACCTTTTTCGAGTTTCTGCATTCCTCGAACATCAATAAGAGATTTCCTTGTTTGGGAATTACATGCAAGAGGTTTAGCTAGCCATTTTGATAGGGGTAAGACCATAGCCTTAGTTGAAGATAGATTTTACTAGCCTTCTTTAAAACGTAATGTTGCTAACATACTTTCCCAATGCAGTACATGACAAACTTTTAAGGCTAGGAGGCAAAATATAAGTTTATACACTCCTTTGCCTATTCCACATGTCCCTTGGAAGGTCTTAGTATAGACTTTGTTTTAGGGTTCCCATGAACAACCCGAGGGCACAATTCTATTTTTGTAGTTATGGATCAATTTTCTAATATGGCTCACTTCATCCCTTGTAGTAAGAATACTAATGCTTCTAACCTAGCTAAGTTGTTCTTTTGAGAAGTTGTACTTTTGCATGGGTTACCTGCTTCTTTTTGTTCTAATAGAGATATTAAGTTTGTTAGTTATTTCTAGAAAACCCTTTGAAAAATTTTTGGTACTCAATTAAAATTTTCCTCTACGTTTCATTCACAAATTGATGGCCAAACATAAGCCACAAATTGTAATTTGGATGATTTGCTTAGAAGTCTAGTAGAGGATAAGCCTCGTAATTAGGATTTGATTTTCTCGATAGCTGAGCTTTCATATAACAATTCAGTTAATCAATCTACTGGTAAGAATCCTCTTGAGATTGTTCAAGGCTATAACCTTTGATAGACTATTGACCTTCTACTCATCCCCTTGACGACCCATAACTTTGAGTCTGCAAAATCATTTTCCTAGCACCATGATTTGCATGCTAAGATCAAGCATCAGCTTGCATTAAGCAATAAACAATATCAATTAGCTGTTAATGTTCACCGACATTTTCAAAACTTTAATGAAGATGATTTTGTGATAGTTCATATCCACCCTAAGCATCATCCCAAACATTCCTTCAAAAGTTTGCACACTTGAGCGTTTGGTCCTTTTCGCATTTATGAGAAACTTGGGCCCAATGCATATGAACTAGAACTACCTCCTGAAATAACTATTAATTTAGTTTCAATGTTGAGGATTTATTTCCTTACTGAGGCACATTTGAGCCTCCCCTTTTGCTTTTTGATGGTTCTGCAGGAGCTCGATGTCATCAAGTTCTAGTGCCCACTCTTCCATCTTGTCCACCGTGTGTAGAAGCCATTGATGCAATCATGGATGACCAAGTTGTTTTTTCTCCAAAAGGTCCCCTCCGCCGCTACCTTGTTCATTGGAAAGGTTCCTCAGATTCTGATGCTACATGGATTATTGAGGAGGAATTTTTTGCCGTCGATCCCGCTTTGCTACAAGCTTATCAATAGTCTTCCTTTCCAGAGTAGAGTTTTTGTCGGGCAAGGAGAGATGATGGGGATCCAATTATTAAAACTTATTTTAGACATAGGAAAATGTTAAAATAATTTTTCATGATTATCTTGTTTTAGACTTATCATTAGGTTTGTTTTATCTTGTTTTAGACTTATCATTATCTTGTTTGAGGCTAATCATTAGATTTGTTTTATTTTGGTTTAAACATTAGTTATTTATTTAGTTACCCTTAGGATTAGAATTTATTATTAGTAGGTATCTCATGAGCTCTATATATAGCCCATTGAAATTAGGGTTATGCACCT
The DNA here is from genome assembly GCA_032878935.1 of Erythrophleum fordii. NCBI lineage: Eukaryota > Viridiplantae > Streptophyta > Magnoliopsida > Fabales > Fabaceae > Erythrophleum > Erythrophleum fordii. The sequence continues at coordinate 18,529,565 of JAVQMF010000054.1, read as the reverse complement.
TATCATTGATTGAATAATAAAAGTATCTTCAAATTTCTCCTTTTATTCTTCACTCTCCCTCCTTTATTCCCCTTAATTACTACTAGTCCTACATCATAATGGTGGTCGTGGCAACCATAAAGATAATGATGGCAACAGTGACAGTGGTGGTAGTAGTAAGGGTAACAATGGTACTAGTGGTGGTGGAGGAAATAATGGAGATGATGCCAATAGTGGTGACTACAGAGGCAATGGTGGTGGCAAAAACAATGGCAACATGTGGTGATGGTGATAGCAACAACAGTGGCAATGGTGGAAGTGACAATGGAGATAATGGTGGCAGCAACTATTATGGAGGTGGTGATTTGGTTGGGGACAATGGTGGTGGTGGCAGGGTAGTGACAATGGAGGTGATGGTGATTATAAATAATATATGAGCAAATGAGGATAAAAATTTTTGTTGTTATAAAAATTACACAATATTCCCTATCATGGCTTATCCTTCCCTTCTTGGGTGTATAGTGTTATACAAAGTAACGAAAATAGTTTAAAGAGCACTAACATATAAACTTATACAATCTTTTGCATGCATGAAACAATGTATAAGGGTGGATTGCATTAGCTTATGCTATCCTATCTAGCCTTCTACAAACACCAAACAAGGCCTCAAAGAGAGACGAAGTGTCCATCCATATAGACAACATAGATCATACACAACAAGGTATAAAACACCCATACAAACAAGCATACATGTGCAGATATTAGCATCACCCAACATACCCATGTGAGAGGGATACAACGGAATATAGACATACAAATAAACCATAGGTCTAAGACAAGATAATTTATGCATTGACAAATCGCTGGAAATCTTTTGATAACACGGATTCCTATTTCTCAATGATATCGCACAATCAAGACAATTGGCTGAATCCCGTGAAACCAAATAAAGGAATTTTTTTTTTTTTTGGAGTACAAGGAATATTTCATTCCAAATTAAAACATAAGAACCCTCCCAATTCTGTAATGAATCAATGGACAAATTGGTTAAAAGGTCATTATCAATACGATTTATCTCAGAGTGGATGGTCTAGATTAGTCCCACAAAAATGGCGAAATAGAATGAATGAACGCCATGTGACTCAAAATAAAGATTTAACCAAATGTCATTCATATGAAAAAAACAGATTAATTCTTTACAAAAAACAAGTAGACTCATCAAGAAGTAGACTCATTAACAAATCCAAAAGAAAAATGAAAAAACAATATGGGTATGATCTTTTATCATATAAATCTATTAATTATGCAGATAAGAAAGACTCATATATTTATGGATATAGATCGCCATTCCAAGCAAATAATAACCAAGCGATTTCTTATAATTACAACACGCGTAAAAAAAAATTATTTGAGATGACGGATGTTCATAGATTTCTCGAGACATTTTCTTACAAAGTTTTGTTATAGCATCTATAACGGCCTCCGGTTTAGGCGGACAGCCCGGCAAATAGACATCCACAGGAATTAGCTTATCCACGCCCCGAACAGTACTATAAGAATCGGTACTGAACATCCCCCCTGTAATTGTACAGGCTCCCATAGCAATAACATATTTTGGTTCAGGCATTTGCTCATATAATCTAATAAGCATTAACCAGATCAATTCATCCAAAATCAGGACAATTTCAGAGAAATGCTAATTATCATGTTTATTGAAAAAGTTTTCAATTCAGTAGAAGCCAGAAATTAAGTCACATGCTTAAAAACAAATAACCAAAGAACCTTATTTCATTAGATTTGTAGGTGCATTCTCCTTTTGGGTTTGCTTGGGCTATTTTTTTCCAGGTCCCAACCCCAACCCAAACCATGTATGCATAAGTGGCACATTGAGGTCAAACCAACTTGAACCAAGCTACATACACTTGTTTTTCTTTTTGTTCCCTTAGAACACTAAATTTTTCGCAGATGAAATAAACTCTGTGATAATACCTTTCCTTGTACACCATTCGCCCTTTGGGCATGAAGAAGGTCCATGAGGTGACTTCTCTTGTCAGACTCTTGAACATACTCAACTCTTTGGATAATTAAATCAGTACTTGAGCCCACTCTTCCAACAGCCAGGAAAACATAATTTGAAAGAAAATCCAAAGCCAATCTCTGCATATCAACCAGAATCATATCAAATCACAATGCTAAAAAATTGCATCTCAGGGCAACAAGAATCTAAAGTAAAAGCACGTCTTCTTAACATTTATGAGTGCACCATCTTGAAATTCAAACAAGTTAAACAACAAGAGTCTGTGACCACCTCTAGAGGCAAGGGGGCAAGAAAAGAAAATAGGGAAAAGTACAACCACCCCAATGAAGTACATGCTAGCAAAACTAAAACACATGTTTACTCAATCATATTTCACATATTAAATGAAAAAATGTTTCAACTTGAAAGGATATTCACAGATGCAATCAAACCTGTATCTCTTTTGGAAAAGTGGCACTAAATAGCATAGTCTGCCTGACACCTGGTGGAGGCATGTCCATTTGTTCTACAATCTTCCTTATTTGAGGCTCAAAACCCATATCCAGCATCCGATCTGCCTCATCTAAGGCCAAATATCTGATCATCTGCAGCGAAACCCTAGCCCTCTCCAGCAAATCTACCAATCTTCCAGGAGTTGCTACAAGAATATCAACCCCTCTTTCAAGATCCCGCAGCTGGAGAAAAAATAGCTTAGGATCCACAGCAAAATCTAGAAGTTCATACAAACATTCAAAAGAAAATTTTTGAAGGGCCACTCAAGTACTCAAATCTCCAGAATGGATCCATTCAGCAGTATTAACAAGAACATAATGTCCAGGGACATTTACAGTTTAAACGTACTCCTGAAATAGGTAAAAGCAATATCTTCAGATTTTCCAACAGATGCAGTAACTTGTACTCGTTGAGGTGCCTTCCTCAAAGTATAACATAGATACAGTTGTGATTTGGGATAAATTTATAATTTATAACTATATAAAACCAAAAAGTTCTTGAACAGTTGGTTCCCAGGAACAGAAATAAGAATTTGCTTTCAAGTATAAATTGGTAAGCCTATTGGACAAATTAATTGACAAACAAACTAACAATTTTGGTTTTCCTACTTCTCTCAGAATTATAGCTCAAAACAAATATGTAGTGAAATGTTCACATATGGAATTGTCAATATGACATTTTGAAACTTGACTTTAAGGTGAAATTATGGTAAGAAGTAAGAATAATGAAATTATAGTAAAAGCTTCACACAGAACCAAATAGACAAGTATTATAGTGCTAATTTAGGCCATGAATAGATCCAAATACAAAGTTTCTGATATTTTAGGATATGTTATCTGTCCTATAGAAGAATTTGATAGCAAACAGACCAGAGTCTATTAATTTATAATACACACTGGCACAAAGATTACTCTATACTAACTCAACAGACACAATTACACATCTTATGTCATGGCTCTTTTCATTGTGCCAGCAGACTGGTTGGAATAGGCCACTTTTCTGTAGGTTATTTAATTACTTATGCAGCTTTCTTAACTGCTTCTACATCAGGAAAATAAGATTATTTCTTAATTTTGTCCATGAAATTCCCCCCCTTCCTTTCCACAGGCACTGCCGTCTAAACTTCTTTATGTAGGTTCTGATCCATGCTGCGTAATAGTGCAAAAGCAATCAATTGTTAGATTGCATTTAACAACCAGAAAATGACAAAATGTTTAGCTGATGCAAATAAATTGAACAAAAGACTATTCAGAGCATAATATATTCTACAACACTACCAAAAAGTATAAACCCTGTCCCAGCAAAACCCTGAGCATGAAGATCTACAAACAGAGGACATATTTAAGCAGCCATAAAAAAAAACTCAAAAGTCATCTTCCCAGGGCAAAGCATTAGCCACATATGCAATCATAAGGATATTATTTCAACTATTCATCTGCGTGTTTTATACATATATATATATACACATATATATATATGTGTGTGTGTGTATGTATACACACACACACACACACACACATATAATGATAACATGCAGATGAATAGTTGAAATAACTACAAGATTTACATGAAAAGCAATCATTCCCACTTCTTCACTGAACAAATAACACCATGAATAAGGATTTCTAAAACAGCGTGGAGGAGAAGCCTTTAGTAAAGCATTTAAGGCTGGATATGAAAATCTCAATCATATCTAAAATTAAAATCCTCAACATGAAAAAGTATTACATCCTATATTCAGTAGTATTATCAACAGCCCATGAAGCCACACTTTGGGCAATGACACCATTAATAAAAAACAGAAAGCCAAAAACACATAGAACCCCCTCCAACTTAAGGCCTTGAGCAACTTACTCCCCTCAACTTCAAATATTGACAATCAGCCCCCCTAGACTTCTAAATCCATGCAATTTACCTCTTCCCTTAGCAAATCCATCCAAAACCGCAACAGTAAGATAATAACACTCCACATCAGCATAGATAAGCCAATGTAGTATCTGGAATGAACCAAATACTCTTATTTTGAAAAAGACCTAAATTCCTCCTATTGACCAATTCTCCTAATATCAAGTTGCCTATAATATGATGACAAGAAGGAAAATAACAGGAAGCAAAAATGGTAACCATGTCATCTTCATCAGCTCAGTAATAACCAATTAACCACTCCTAGAATACTCCTAAAATTTTAGTTCATAAAATATCTAGAATCCTACGGCAATCACTTTCGGATTAACCCACAATTCAACGAAATGGTTCAACCCGCTAAGTATGATGATAGGCCCTTGATCTTGAATGTCAAATAATAGGCAAGATCTAGATTGGTGAGTTGAGCAGGGACCTTCTCTGCATTCTCTGTGTTGGGTTGAAGAACTTGTTTGCTGCGTGGAAGGGTAGCAGAGCAAGGTGGAGATTGGAAGGAGAAAAAGAGGAATTTGGGCTTTTTTTTTTCAAATAACAGACATTTTGGCCCATTCCAGATGCCACATTGGTTGGTCAAAGCTGAAATAGCATGTCATTATCCAATGTTGAAGGGTTCTATTAGTGTTTTGGATGGATTTGTTAACAAAAGGGGTAAATTGCACAAATTTAGAAGTCTAGGGGGCCAGTTGTCAACTTTTAAAGTTAAGGAAGGCAAGCTGCACATGGCTGTAAGTTGAAGTGGGTTTTTGTGAATTTTGACCAAAAAGAAATTATCATAAAGTATTGGCAATGAGAATTTTTGGCAATTAGTGATTTGAAACCTAAATGACTATACAATCTAATAGTTTTAGTCCAATGGCACTCAAAAATTCGAATAGAAAGAAGAACACATAGCAAAACCCACCAATCACATGTGTTCATGATTTTCCCAATCAATAAGAATGAAAAATAATAATAATTGAATTTAAAGCATCTATTAGGTACATCACATGAGCTCATAATCAAATGAAGACAAAACAAGATAAACAACAACAAACAAAAGTTAAGAAGGACACAAACCTGCTGGTTTATTGGTGCGCCACCATAGGCAACAACCACCCTAACCCCTGTTTGGTATGAAAACTTTTTGGCTTCTTCATTTATCTGAAACCAAATCACAACATTTCCAACATATTTTCAATACAAAATTTGCATAAAACTAAAAACTAGATCATAATTTGTTGTCAATATCACTGACTCACTTGCATAGATAGCTCCCTAGTTGGTGAGAGAACAAGAGCAAGTGGAAACACTGTACGCACCCCACGAGGTGGCCTCTGTACAGGTTGCCCCCTCATAATTCCACTGATGATTGGGAAACAGAAAGCAGCTGTCTTTCCAGAGCCAGTCTGTGCACAAGCCATCAAATCCCGTCCACCAAGGGATATTGGTATGGCATAACGCTGAACAGGTGTTGGCTTCACATATTTGCACCTTCTTATATTTTGATTAAGTGCCTCCCCAAGGTCAATCTCAGCAAATGTATTCACAGGCGGTGGCACATTTTCACCACTGGTCTCAACAGGAATATCTTCATATGCATCAAAGTTTATTCCTGTATTCTCCTGCTCACTAAAAGACAGTTCTGTATCATCCTCATCTCCAAAGGGATTAACTTCCCGCTCCCTGCCACGATTCCAGCCACTACTTCTGTTTCCCCATCCACTTGTGCGGCTACTGCCACCATGCCCTGGACGAAACTCACTTTTGGGAGCAGCCCAACGTGATCCAGCATTACCAGTACCATAACCGGAAGAAGGGCCACTACTTACAGGAGCAGGAGACTCTGCAGGAGGTGGACGGTTCCTGAGATGAGGAGGAACATAGGCTGTCCGAGAAGGAGCTGAAGTATTACCAGTTCCCGCATTGTTGGCAGAAGAACCAAGGCCTACATTTTCAGCTGCAGAATTCGCAGCCAAATCTGCCCATGAAGTTCGCATAGTCAATCAAAATTCTTGTTGTCTACGAATCTCCACAAAAATTCCAAAGGAAATTCCACGTTTCCCCAAAAAACAGATAACACCTTTAAGCAGCAAAAAAGTCCTTTGTTAGAGTAGAAAAAGATCATCAAACTGCACAAAATTCTTTAGAACCAGTCCTGCAATTCAATGAATTCCAATAAGCACCTAGAGATAACCACTCCAAACCTATTAACACCTCGATTTAGAGGGATTTACAGAAAGAAGTAGAAAGCATAAAAGAGATAGCATGAAGTTCGAATGATAAAGATGCAGTCGGTGCACTGTATCAATAATGACGCAGAAGAAGGTAATAGAAGCATAAAACTAGACAAATCTGTGCACCCAACCTGGAAGAGCAAGTAAAACACGTGCTTCATTAACCTCAAAATTTCTGAACGGCACAAAACACCCTCAAATAGCTAATAGAAGAAGCAATCTGATCTACAATGCCTAATGAAAGACAATGCCTTCTGAAGAGCAAAAGCAAAGCACAAAAAGCAAAAGGAAACGCAAAACAGAATGCAACCATAGCATTTCCAATACACGATGGAAGAAACACACAAGCAGAGTGAAAAGTGAAAGAAAAGAATGATGGGCTTGTGAAGACTAAAAACCTTCAAATTGGTGATGGAAGTAAGGATCTTTGAAGATCCAGAAACCCTAATTTGGTAGCAGACAGAAGAAGTGCCTTCGAAGTTGAATACAAAAATATCTCTTCTGCTCTCTCCTCCCCTTGCTCTCTCTTTAAGCTATTTAATTTTAATAAATAAAAATTTTCAATTTTGTGTCAAAAAGGGATCAAATAAAATTCGTCCAATTTTCTTCGTCAACGGTGCTTCAACCCAAATTGGCCGAAGTCCTTAGGCCTTACATACGGCGGCTGGCGTTAATCTCCTACGCTCTGCGTCTCTCTCTTCCTTTCCGACAACTTAAAAAAAAAAATCTTAACAAATTACTTTTTATTTTCTTTGAACCTAAATCTAATGCATTTATATGAGCATCCAACGCAGTTTTTTTCTTTTAATTTACTGCTGTTCATGCCAAGCCCAGTTCAGGGAAGACAACGGAAAACCTGTAAATGTAAAACAAGAAAGGAAATAACAAAAATAATCTCAATATTTCAAATTTAGTATCTCCATCAATTTATCAATAATGGAAGAGTTTATTGTTTTATTTTCTTGAGGTCTTATTTATAAGCAATTAAAATACAATATTATGCTAAATCATAACTAAGTAAACTTCCTTTTGTTTAAGGTGTACTCTAGGTTCGATATTCTCGTAGATTTAACACAATCTAGTTCATATGGTCAAAACTCATATTATTAGGGTAACCCTACGTAATCCTAAGAATGTTAATAATAGCTTATACGAATCGTTAAATATAAAAGAATATAAGGCTCAATTCAAATAGAGCATTATTTGGCCTAATATATCTTTTGTGTATCGATAGCTACAAATCAATTTGTCTTTCCCCTTCGTTTATAGAGAAAAGAACGTATATCTTCAATACTAACTTTCCTTATCTCTATTTTGTCATATCCGTAACACCAACATTTGGCGTGCTAAAGAGGGGCATATAGACCATCATTCATTGGTTATTTCGGGATCAACCATGGCTCAAATGAAAAAAAATTGTTCCAATAACCAAAATATCATTGTTCAAAGTCAAGTCCATTTTGAAGGTCATCACTAAATCATGTCTTCACCGTAAAATGGCATAGGTGAATGATGCAATGCTCAAAATCCTTCGAACACAAAATGTAACGTCCGATATATTGTAAAAACACTGAAATAGGTTAGTTTGAAATACAAGTCCCCTGAGATGAGTGATTCAAGGCTAAATAAAATTGGAATAAAATTTTAAATAATAGAAAATAAGGATTTGAGCCTTGAGTTGCTCAGAAATCGGGGGCGGAGTGAATCGAAAAATTTACCGAAAAGCTACTGGTATTTTCGTAAATAAGTACAATTTTAGAAAAAAAATACCTATGAGGGTTTTTTAAATGGAAATTTTGAGTTGCCTAGGGTTCTCAAAGGCCCCAAAAATTATGGGAAGTCTCGAGATTGGTAAAGCTCCTCCAGTGTACTCTTTCCGATATTAGTTGACCCAAACTTTGACCGATTCATTTGAAAAAGTTTTAACTTCGATTTGAGTGATTCCAAAGGCATCACTATCTACCACAAATGATAAACTAGGGTCAGGAATGACTAGCACAGGGGCAGTAGTCAATTGGAGTTTTAGTTCTTGAAAACTCCTCTCACATCTCTCATCCCACACGAAGGGTGTATCCTTCCGAGTTAGCCTAGTAAGTGGCAAGGCCATTTGAGAAAAGCCCTAAATGAATCATCGATAATATCCTGTCAAACCAAGGAAACTCCTAACCTCGGTGATGGTCCTAGGTCTATCCCACTATAACACAGCCTCAACTTTATGGGGATCTACTGCAACCCCGCCTCGTGAGATCATATGACCTAAGAATTTCACCTCAATTAGCCAAAACTCACATTTACTCAGTTTGGCATATAATTTTTTCTCTTTCAAAGCCTTCAAGGCTAATCTTAAATACCTTTCATGCTCCTCAAAAGATTTAGAGTACACTAAGATATCATCAATAAAGACCACAACAAATTTATTTAGATACGGTCTGAAGACCCTGTTCATGTAGTCTATGAATATCGCGGGCACATTCGTCAACTTGAATGGCATCACAAGGAACTCATAATACCCATATCTAGTCTTAAAGGCCATCTTTGGGATGTCTTCAGCTCTCACCCTCAACTGATGATATCCAAATCTAAGATTTATCTTGGAAAAGACAAATGCCCCTGCCAACTAATCTAACAAGTCATCTATCCTAAGGAGAGGATATTTATTCTTGATGGTAACCTTATTTAATTCTCTATAATCTATACACAATCTCAAGCTACCATCTTTCTTTTTCATGAACAATACTGGAGCTCCCCAGAGTGACACACTAAGGCATATAAATCCTTTTTCTAATAGTTCCTCTATCTGCTTTTTCAACTCAACAAGCTCGGTGGGAGCCATCTTATGCCGAAAGACCAGTGGTATTTTCATAAATAAGTGAAATTTTGGAAAAAAAACACCTAGGAGGATTCTTTAAATGGAAATTTTGAGTTGCTTAGGGTTCTTAGAGGCCCCAAAAATCATGGGAAGCCCTGGGACTGGTAAAGCTCCTCCAGTGTACTCTTTCCAACATCAGTTGACTTAAATTTTAACCGATTCATTCGAAAAGGTTTTAGCTTCGATTTGAGTGATTCCAAAGGTATTTTATTAAATTGAAAATCTAAATTTTATGATGGAAAAGACAGTTATAAAAAAGGAGTTAAAATAAAGCCAAACCAGAAATGCCATTATGGAAGGGCAAAAATGAAAACAAATTGTATAAAGAAGCTTCTAAATGCTCATTTTAAAGCCATGTTCAGCCTCCCCCTCTCTAAATCGACTTTCTTCTGCCCAAATCTTAGAAAAGGAGCTATTGTCTTAAGCACACAAAGAGAGGGAATTTTGGAGGAAGAAAAGCCAAAGAAAGGTGAGAAAGTGTAAGATTTTCATGTTCCTTCCTCTTGAAACTTCATCCTCCCCTTCTTGCTTCATCTTTCCATGGTTTTAATGCAATTTTTGGTGCTGATTTGGATCCAGATCAGAGGAGGGAATTTCAAAATTTAAGGAGGAGGAAGAGGGAAGAAGAAGGGCTCTTGAAGGAAGCTTAATTTTAAGGTAGTTTCTCTTCCCTTGTTACTTCTTTTTCTCCTTCTCCTCTTCCATGGTGGGATGCCTCAAACAGAACCATGAAGAGGGAAGAGTTTCTATTTTGTAATCCAAAAGAATCCATCAAACTAAGCCATAGGAAGATGGATTACATCAAAGAAATGCATGGAAAACTCGTAAAACTCAAGTTGAAAAAGTATAGGGTGTTTGAACATAGTTTAAAATCTGGGTTGTTTCATGACTTCCCCATCATATGTGAGTGTTTATTTAAGTTTTTAAGACTCCTAGGGAGCCTCCCAAGTGCCTCATCCATTAAGGAAAAATCCCAAACTCCATGGGTCTTTAATGAAAGCATAAATTAGTCAAAGCCCTTGGAGATAGCTAGGGGGTATTTTAAATGGTTTCAAGCTTGATTTCAGACTTTATATGATCAAAGATGTGACGAACCTAAATTCTAATAATTATAATTAAGGTTAAATATGTGATTAACAATCATAGATTGGGGTTACAAGGTATTACGACTAATTACATTGTGAAAATACGAGAAAATTTGAACCTTAATGTTATTAGAGTCATCAACCATACAATTACAAGCACTTATGTACATCAAAGAAATAAACATTCATTTATAAGACTTTGATTCTATTACCTATTGATTCCAACTCACAAGAATCTTCTATCAATTTTTCTAAGTCATCCTTTAAGGTTACCACATAAAAAAAACTAGATTTCCTAATTAATATAAGGGTTTTAGGATGTTCACCGCGGCTAAAATACTCTTAGTCGCGGTCAATTACTCTCGGCTTCACCCCTTACATTGTTATTAATTTCACTACAGCGATATCTAGATACGGTTTAAAGACCCTGTTCATATAGTCTATGAATACTACGGGTACATTCGTCAACCCGAATGACATCACAAAGAACTCATAATACCCATATCTAGTCCTGAAGGTCGTCTTTGGGATGTCTTCAACTCTCACCCTCAACTGGTGATATCCAAATCTAAGATCTATCTTGGAAGAGACAAATGCCCTAGCCAACTGATCTAACAACTCATCTATCCTAGGGAGAGGATATTTATTCTTGATGGTAACCTTATTTAATTCTCTATAATCTATACACAATCTCAAGCTACTATCTTTCTTTTTCACGAACAATACTGGAGCTCCCCAGAGTGACACACTAAGGCGTATAAATCCTTTTTCTAATAACTCCTCTATCTGCGTTTTCAACTCAGCAAGCTCGGTGGGAGCCATCCGGTGCTGAAAGACCAGTAGTATTTTCATAAATAAGTGCAATTTTGGAAAAAACACCTAAGAAGATTTTTTAAATGGAAATTTTAAGTTACCCAGGGTTCTTAGAGGCCCCAAAAACCATGGGAAGCCCCAGGATTGGTAAAGCTCCTCTAGTGTACTTTTTCCGACATCAGTTAACCTAAATTTTGACCGATTCATTCGGGAAGGTTTTAGCTCCAATTTGAGTAATTCCAAAGACATTTTATTAAATTGGGAGTCTAAATTTTATGATGAAAAGACGGTTCTAAAAAAAGAGTTAAAACGAAGCCAAACCAGAAATGCCATTATGGAAGGGCAAAAATGGAAACATATATAAAGAAGCTTCTAAATGCTCATTTTAAAGCCACGTTCAGCCTCCCCCTCTTTAAACTGACTTTCTTCTACCCAAATCTCAGAAAAGGAGCTGTTTTTTTAGGCGCACAAAGAGAGGGAATTCTAGAGGAAGAAAAGCCAAGGAAAGATGAGAAAGTGTAAGATTTTTATGCTTCTTCCTCTTGAAACTTCATCCTGCTCTTCTTGCTTCATCTTTCCATGGTTTTAATGCAATTTTTGGTGTTGATTTGGGTCTAGATCAGAGGAGAGAATTTCAAAATTTAAGGAGGAGGAAGAGGGAAGAAGAAGGGCTCTTGAAGGAAGCTTAATTTTAAGGTAGTTTCTCTTTCCTTGTTGCTTATTTTTCTCCTCCTCTTCCATGGTGGGATGCCTCAAATAGAAACATGAAAAGGGAAGAGTTTTGGTTTTATAATCCAAAAGAATCCATCAAACTAAGCCATAGAAAGATGGATTACATCAAAGAAATGCATGGAAAACTAGTAAAACTCAAGTTGGAAAAGTGTAGGGTGTTTAAATATAGTTTAAAATTTGGGTTATTTCAAGACTTCTCCATCATATGTAAGTGTTTGTTTGAGTTTTTAAGACTCCTAGGGAGCCTCCCAAGTGCCCCATCCATTAAGAAAAAATCCTAAACTCCATGGGTCTTTAATGAAAGCATAAATCGGTCAAAACCCTTAGAGATAGCTAAGGGTGTTTTAAATGGTTCCAAGCTTGATTTGGGACTTTATATGATTAAAGATGTGATGAACCTAATTTCTAATCATTGTAATTAAGGTTAAATATGTTATTAACAATCATAGATTGGGGTTACAAGACATTACGACTAATTACATTGTGAAAATACGGGGAAATTTGAACCTTAATATTATTAGAGTCATCAACCATACAATTACAAGCACTTATGTATATCAAGGAAATAAACATTCATTTATAAGCCTTTGATTCTATTACCCATTGATTCCAACTCACAAGAATCTTCTATTAATGTTTCTAAGTCATCCCTTGAGGTTACCACATAAAAAAACTAAGATTTCCTAGTTAATATAAGAGTTTCAAGATGTTCACCGCAGCTAAAATACTCTTAGCCGTGGCCAATTAGTCTCAGCTTCACCCCTTACATCATTATTAATTTTACTGCAGTGATAGCCATGACGAGTTGGACCTTCGCCGCGGCTAACCTACATGGCGCCGCGGTGAGGAAGCCTCCTAGAACTTACCTTGCTTGCCTTTCGTTATTGGCCGTGGCTAATTCCTCTCTGGAATACCTAAGATATTTTCACAAAAGTTCGCCGCGGCGATTTTCCCTCTGCACAACTCCCAGTTTTGCCTCTCACATTTTGTTACGGCTAATTCCATATTTCGTCGCAGTAAATTTCTTTCTGGACTCCCCCTGGGCAAATTTGTCTCTATTGGTCGCAGCTAAGCCCATTTTGGCCGCGACAAAATACCTTCTAATCCTACAACTCCTAAAATCTTGTCTCCTACTATTCACTCTCCATCTAAGGACTCTCTAGGGCCACTCTTCCACTTGTTATGAGATTCTAATAGCATTTATCTAGTTGGTTTATCCCATCTATTGTATCATTACCCATATAATATTTAAATGTGGATTTTTCTTACTCATTCATTGGTCTTATATTAGCAGATTTATAAATTTCCCACAATGGTCATTCAACCATGTTTTCATTAAATAATTAATGCATTGCCAACTCAAATCCACAATCCATATATCATATGATTTCATTACTCAAACAGTTAGTTAAAACACAGGTTTATAAGCCATAATAAGTGTTATAAACTCATACATCCATCAACAACTAATATGAAGCCTATTTCTCATGATTACATTCTATGTTATCAAGATACAAACTCCTACACTTGGCAATACAGATACATGATGATGCTATACAAAGGTTAACAAAATTAGCATCTACTTTATTCAATTCGGATCAAGTGTAGCTCCCCACACCAGGCCTCAGCTCATGGATATTCATCCACTTGCTTGCCTTTATCCTTACCCGAAGAACCTTCATCTGAAATGTTTAATCCCTTAAAATGGGGTGAGATGTGAATCTCAGTAACTAAGGCAATTCCATCATATATTTTAGTTTAATTAACATATATGCATGATTTCATATAAGTATCAGAAAACATACCAATCATATTAGTAAAATGAAACAATTAGGCTATCATGATTACTATCCCATACTAACAATCATATTTAAAGGCCAATAACACTGGAAGAGGCCCGTTCACAGCACCTACTCCCCATTGAGCACAACCAGGGCTCAGTGCATCTGGGGTTTGATCATAACTTGATGCCCGATCGAAGCACATGTACGGGTGGCAGCCGCAGCACAACTCCACCATAGACTCAAAGGTTCAATCACAAATCATAGATAGCCAACCAATTTATTCAGCATTTCAAATCATTCATGTACAGCAAATATGAAATCAAAACAAAAATATATACATGGAATTAATATAGTCCCAGTTACCTTACTTGTAGCCAATCCTTTAAAAGCCAATTGAATGTTACTTCAGCCTATGGACACAAAACCAAGCTATTACTATCCCTAATCACAATTTGTATAAGCAACCCATCACTTAAAAAAAGGTTAAGCTATATAGGACTTCTCAGAAATACTTACCCAATCACCACTAAAACCAAATTTGGATTCGGTTGCTCCTACCCCAGAAACCTCAAAATAACACCTCAAATTCTGAGTAAATTCGTACAGAAACAATACCCATATTATAAATTAGCTATAGGGGTCTCAAACTAGCAAAGAAAGCATCAAAATGGGCAGTTTATACTTACCTAATGTCAGCCTTAGCCTTAACCTACGAATTTTCACCATAGAAACATCAAATGGCAAGTTTCAGATTTTGGGTGTAGGTAAAAATACTCTAAACAAAAAACTAATCGGGCCAAAATGAAGAGAAAAAGAAAGGGATTAAGTTATATAACTATTACCTTGGCTGAATCTTACTCTAGAAGTGAAAAATGATGGATTTCTTGCCCCAAACCTTAGCCTCCCTTCAAACCTCCGAAATTCCCTCTTGTGTTTCAGCAAAATGGGGAAGTGGCTGAAGTTTTTAGGGTTTTAGTTGGGTTTAAATTGAGTCCAAAGTAGGTCATGGGCTACTCCAAGCATCCAACTTCAAATGGGCTTTAGATTTAAGCTTTGTTGGGCTAGCTTCATGTGTTGGGATGTTAGGTTTTAATTGGGCTAGACCAAGTTTTAAGAGCTTAAAGGATTTGGGTCTGCACCAAGGTTGTTGGACCAATTATAAGAGCCTACATATGGTGGATCTTGGGCCTCTATCATATTGAATTAAATTGGGTCTGCACCTAGCTTATTGGGCCCCCATTAGCCTCTTATCATGATCTCCCACATTAATTTGGGCCTAGATGAAGTTTCTATTCCAATTAAATCTCAAATCCATATTAATAATTTATCTCTCTAAAATTTCTATTCACTTAACTTATCCAATTATCCCATATTAATTATTCTTAATTATCCTAAAATCATGATTAACACCTTAATTAATTTTGGGGTGTTACAAAAGAAGATAAGAGAAACCCTTGGAAAAAATTTAGAAGCCTTAGGTTGAGAGATGAGGCAATGGCTTCCATAGTGTAACCTTATGAAGCAACATGGACCTAGGTTTGTGAAAGTGAGTGTGTGATGGCTTCAGGGACCTTAAATGAGGTCAAGAGGTCTAAATATGGTAAGAGAATGGAACCAATAATTTTACTTGTGGTAGTTACTTTATTAGGTCATTAATGGAACCATATTGTGACACATAGAACAAAGTGTAGTCTTAAGAGTGAGTTGGATGTTATAACTTATTCCAAGAGTACAATTAAGTGTTATTTATTGTAAATAGGCTAAAGAAATCTAACCCCACCTCCTTGTGTTTGTGGAACTGAAAAAGAGAAGGAACAAGCAAAGTAAAGCTTGAATTTATACCAAGGTAGCTCTCCACCTTTTCTTGTTACATATGTGTCATTGTGTGCTTGTGTGTATATTTGTATGTTTGAGACATGCCACTTGATGCTATGTTGCTATTTTGGTCCCAATTTGCTTTCTTGAATGTTATTGAATTGAGGAAATGGCTCACAAGGGTGAGGTAATGCCAAAAGTCCCTTAATGTGGGTGAGGAGATGCCAAAAATCTCATGGCATGGGTGAGACAAGGCCAAAAGTCCCTTAGATGAGTGAGACTAAGTCAAAAGTCCCAAGAACCAAGAGTGAGACAATCCAAAAGTCCTAGAAATGGGATGAGGCCAAACCAAAAGTCCCTAGAGCTCATTCTTATACTTGACATGAGTTTGTGACACAAAAATATGAAAGTGGATGCTTCATGAATTGATTGATTGCATACTTGTACCTTTGACATGTTGTATGCCTTGAAAATGTGCTTGAATAGGTGTATGAGCTATTGAGATTTAATAAATCTCACCCCCTCCTTTCTCTCATCTCATAAGATCTAGGTGGAGTTCAAGATCCAAAGGATGAAAGCCAAGGAGCTTAAATCTCCATCTCTTAGCAAATCTTTCCATTTTTGATGTACTAGGATATATAGAATGTCAAATTAGATATGTATATATTATTTTTGAGCCATGACACTTTAAATAAGTGTAAAACTATGTACAATTAGTGTATGAATCAAGAATAGAGTTAAATGAATAGAAGTGTGCATTTTGACCATTTGGGAACCCATTTGTACATGTATGTTTATGAAAGTGGCATGGTAAATTTGAGTTGTATGAGGATTCAACCCTTATAAGAGGCTCATTTATGCTATATTTATGCTTTTGAAGTTGTTCAAATATGTGTGAAACAATGGATGACTTATTTGGACCAAATTTGCCCCTTTATTGGAACCAAAAGTGCCATAATCTTAAGCTATAGTAAAGTTTGACCAAATGACCTCTTCTTGACTTGAAATTTTGCATGCAATTACATCTTAACTATATCTTTTTGGGAAGTCAAATATTAGTTCATTTGGAGGTCTGTGGAATGTTTTATGATTTTTCAAAGTTGGTATCAGAATTTTGGATTTGCACTAGTACTGTTCATTTGGTTAGTTGTGAAATTATGTCATCCGAGGGGCAAATGTGGTCCAATGGCTACAAAATTTTATAGGCAAAAACTAGGCATTCATAGTGACTTGTAATAATAAGAAGCACCTCATTTGGAGGTTTGAGCTAAGAGATATGAATTTTTGAAATTCTGGAACAGTAACAGTAGCGTAACACGACCTGAGTCATTGTTCCATTAAAATTCAGTGGCTGAACGTGTTTGATCTAGTCTGAGTCTATTTTTACCATAAATTTAACATTCATAGATTTCTAAATTGATATCATTTGTATGGATCTGATTTTTGTAGAATTAATTAGATATTTTTGAAGTTTATAGCAGACACTTGCATCAGTACCAGTAGCTGTCAGAACCTTTGCCCCTTTTTGCATGTCAAACGCTTTCTGTGTTACGTTTCATGGCCTGTACATAGTTTTGGCATACATTAGACATATGTAGATTTCTAGAATGCAAGAAGGTATGATTTCAATTTTTCTAAAATTAGTTATGAATTTTGAAACTTCATATCAGTAATCTGAACTAGTAGCCCAGACAACAACAACCTCAGTGGCTTTTTGGATGTCAAATGTTCTCCCCTTAATGATTCATGAGCTAAAATTATTTTTAACATGGGGTAGACATCCAAAGCTTTTTGGGACAGTAAAGTTTTTTGGGTTTCGATTTCTGTGGATTTAGTTATGAATTTCTGAATTTGTGATAGAAAAATTGAAATTTCTGACCGAAAAATAATAGTGTGAGTTTGATACTTCCCTTTAAATTCCACAAGTTGTGAGCCAATTTTGGTGATACAAATGAGTTGTATTTATGTAATTAAATATGATAAACTCATATGGTTCATGTGACATCGAATGGAATTTTCATACACGACGCAATGCGAAATAAGGCATTATTTTAATGTCATTTTTCCATTCCCTTTGTGCAATTCATAATGTGAGACTTAGAAATGATAGGAAGCAAGCTAAAAATATATAGTGTTACACAAAAGGTCAAGTAAATCCACCCAGCTTGACAAGAGTCATACTAATGGGTAATGCCACTGCTCTGACGTAAGTAAGTAACATTGCCAACATAGCTTAAGTGGGTAACACTACTTAAGTGGTTAATGCCACCATGCATTGACTAGTAATACCTTCAATGCAACACTGATAGGTAACACCATCAACTCTACCTTAGTGGGTGCCTCCATTGATCCACATGTTGATAATCTTAGGATTCTCTAAATATTATGCCAATAACAACAATATGTGATAGAAATGTAAAGCTAGCTTTCAACCATGCAAGAGAAATATTGTTGAAATGAGATCACATGAGCTTGAAAGGAACAAATAGTTAATAACAAAGAAGTAGCTTAGGCAATGAAAGAACATTCCCAAGCAAGTCAATTCGAGATAATAAACGAAAATGGAAAGATGCATATTGCTCATGATGAGACTACATACCTATAAAAGGGGGCAGTATCAATTATGAGTCTCAGGGGAGATAATGTAGACAATGCCATTTACAAAAAAAAAAAAAAAGTGGCACGAGGAAGCCAAAGAAGGTATCCAAAGAAGTCCAAGCTAGAAACACAAAAACTATTGGTGAGGTAATACTTGTTGCATGTCATGCCATTAAAGAACAAGCACATGTTTTATATTATAACATGTTTATAATATCAATTTCTTATTTTTGTTACTTTTAGTAGCAAAAAATATCGATATTAAAGGCCTAATTTCTCTAAATGGGCATAAGTACATAACTTGATTATATAAATCCCAAGATTCATACTAAACAAGTTTATTCAACAAGGAATATCATAAAAAGAAGCACAATTTTCATATATTAAGCCATATGCTTCAAACAACTCCTTTTATACACTTTTACACATTAGACACCAATTTCAAAAATTCATATCTTGGGTTATAAATTTTTGATTTGTGCAAATTAGGTGTCTATAAAAAGCTCAAGACATGAACTACATGCTATAAAAATTTCAAGCCAAAATAAGTTCATTTAGGCCACCAAAATATAATGAAATAGTAACTACTATTGTTCTCAGACATATATCATAACCAAAACTTTGAACATGCATATCTTTGCCTATATAGCTCCATTTTACGCAAACTTTGTAGTTATAAAAAGCTTATAAATTTTCATGAATATTGGAATTTATTTGACCCTTCAAATACATGAAAATCCAAATTTGACCATGTGAACAATATTAAGTAATTTCTGCAATTTTTTGTCAACTTTAGAAAATCATAATAAAGTTCACAGAGTTTTAAAAATTATGTTTTTTAACTCTATAAAAAGTTCTAAATGAGATTTAAATATCTGCCAAATTTCATCAAAAACTTCACTCATTTGGTTTGGTTTTGGTTCTAGTGCACAAGGTGGCTTAAAGTGGTGCATATTTGGATCAAAATGGTTCAAAATGGACCTTTTCAACTCATATGACTACTTAAGCACATTCCAAATATGAAATATAGCATATATAACTGATTTATCATGTCCTAAACCTCATGCAACTTAAATTTACTCATCCACTTGCCATAACACATATATATTTCATGACTCACATATGGTCAAATTGCATAATCTTGCACATTTACATTCAAAAATAGCATTTACATCATAATTCCATACTTTTACATTTGTGGGAAAGGTTACATCACAAAATAATCATATATATTCTCTCATGTGAAAAAAAATACATAAAATGCTAAATTATTATCAAAGTAAGACCATTCATGCACTTTAGTCTCCATCTTTATTTCCTTATGAGTTCCCTAGACATGGTTTAAAATATGAAAAATTAGTAAGGAGGACCTAAAAAATACAAATATTATTATAAAGGACCTAAAAAATTAATATTATTCTTGAGGACCAAATGAAATTTGGTGGACAAGAATGCCCTCTGTTAATAAGCCTTATGAAACCTGCACAATTTACTCTATCGGGTCCTCTCCTGCCATTTTTGTTTCCCACGAGGTCTAGCAACCTCTATGATCATTCTCCTTTGTTTATGGAGCTGTCTGCCCTTTAGTTCGTTAGCTTTTTTCCCTTTATTTCTTCATCCGTCCTCCCCCCATTTCTTTTACCTTTCATTAAATTCTCTTGTCATCTTGCTTCTTGTTATTTGTAGCTACTTACAGTCATGGTGTAAGTAGAGCAGAATAGAACAGTTTAAATATGCTAATATTAAAGGCCTTTTTGTATGATTGAGTAAGTAGCAATTTATGATATGCTACGTCTTTCAAATTCTCATGGTTAATGGCAACTTTTCTTCCTATGCTTGTTAAGGATAGTCTGCATCTGGAGTTATAAGGAGTTTTAGATGTTTAACATGTTTACTACCATTATTGATATTCTGTTCCATCTAAGAAAGAATGCAATAACTATTAGAAATATTATTACTTCTTTTTAGGAATATTATTACCTACTTTTAGTTTTATTCCTACTGATATTATTGTTTTGGTTTTAAAAATGATGAGCAAGTCTAAAGCTTTCTTATTTTTTTAGGTGTAGTTGTGATGAGTAGATGATGGAAAATTAATTGTCAGATAAGGTGTTCTACTACTTTCATTTAGGTGGACAAATCTTAAAAGATTCAAGCGGGAAGATCCACTATGAGGGGGTCAAACGGGTGGAAGACTAATAAAGGAAGGTATATCATTAGAAGAACTAATGACAAAAGTAAGATTATGCATGGACTATGATGACAATGAAATGGAAATAAAATACATTTTGAAATTTGATACCTCTCAGCTATTAGGCCTGATGGACAATAATGGTGCAACAACTGATTAAATACAATGATCAATATGCACATATATAATTAATGGGGAACAAATCAGAGCATCACTATCCCACTTGGTAACAGGGTGAGAAATTAGTTTTTTATGACTTGTCTAGTAAATATCTACTATATGTTATAATTTTAATTGGTATACTTGGGTATCGCCACTAGACTAATAAAATATGAAATGAATGAAAATGTAGAATGAATTCAAATTCAGTTCATTCCACTACTAGGTCTCCTTCCAACCAAGAACTTGTACTTTATCCATGTGCAATACAAAGTGTCTCTTCACCAATGACTGAATTCAAAGCGGGAAAATTTTTTTGAATGCTTTTGAATTGAAGCAAGCATTGTACAAGTATAGCATTGCTTATAAATTTGGATACACTTACCTAAATAACAGCCCCCACAAGATGATTGTCAAGTGCAATGTGGATGGATGCAAGTGGAAGCTAACAGCGTATGCAGTGGCTAAAAGCACACCCTTCCTAAGTGTGTGAACCTTTTATAATGAGCATGTGTACTCAACATAACATAACTTAGTAGTATCTCATAAGCAAAGGGTAGACTTAGTAACATTCATAATGGTTGAGAGTGTTAGATCAAGTAGAGATAAAATGCCAAATGATATCCGTGGTGAGCTGTTTAGAGAATATGGATTAGCACTAAGTTACCATCAAGCATGAAAGGGGAAAGAGAAAGCTTTAACTGGTATCGATGGGCTAGTTAACCAGTTGTACATGCTAATCCCTTGGTTGTGCAACCGTTTAATGGAAATAGATTTAGAAACTATTACAATATAGATATCATCAATGATTGTTCATTGCATATGGATACTGTATAACTGGCTTTATACTTGGTGCACGACCAAGATTGTACACTGATGGTTGCCACTTTAGTGGATCATACTTAGGGACTCTCTTAGCTGTATTTTACATATGATGTAGACAATAACTTGTTTCCACTTGCTTATGCAATTGTAGGTGTAGAAACATATGATGATTGGGTGTGGTTCCTTTGAAAAGTTAAAGACTTAATTAGTGGTATAGAAATAACTCTAGTTTCAGATTGCCATAATGCTATAATAGGTGCAGTAAGAAAAGTGTTTCGTGGGGAGACATATAAAGGAGAATTTTAGTAGTGAGTTCTTAAAAGTTTGCAAAGGGCAAAGAAGATGGTGTAAGAATGATGCACTGAAATTGCTAGATGGGATTGCGTATGCTCAGAGGGATATAAACTATATGAAAGCATTAGCGAAATTGAGGTCATTCTCCCCTGAGTTGGGTAGATAGATGGAGACTCAGGCTGATATTGATAGGTAGGCATTAGCCAGATTTCCATACCAACAATGGGATAATATCACAACTAACTTTGCTGAATCTTTTAATGCATGGATAGTGAAAGAGAGGAAGAACCATGTTTGTGTATTAATCAATGAGCATAAGGATAAGCTAGCTAAAAAACTATATGCTAGCAAAGAAGACATGGCTAAATGGACAAAATGGGATGGGTCCAAGGATTGAGGCAACGCTAAAGGAGAATGTTGCAAGAGCAAAAAATATGATAGTAGAGCACTATGGTATTAATCGGCTCCTAGTTCGAATAAGAAGCAATGATTTGAGGGTGAATGTGGCATTAAGAGAGTGTACTTGTCAAGTTTGACAAATGTCTAGTATCCCATGTCCTCATGCATGTGCAGCGATAAAGAAGGTGCATGGGAATGTGTACTCATATGTGGAAGAATGCTACTCATTGAGCTCGCAGCAAAAGATGTATATGAATACTATAATTCCTGTAGAGACTTATGATATGCCAAATCTGAACAATCTTTCGATTAATGATTATGCTAGCAACACCTTTCTACTACCACCTATCACTGTCTGTCTAGCGGGAAGACTGTAGAAAAGGCAACATGAATCACAATTTCAAGATAAGGCTCAGTACCGGTGTTCTCTTTGTCAAGAGGCAGGGCATAATAAAGTTAGATGTAAAACTCCCAATCTTTCTTTATCCTAATATTGTAAAAGTAGCTCCTGGGTGGTTATATATTGGTGTTTTCTAAAGGAAGTTATTAGTAGTATTGTAAATGTATAAAGGTTAGGCTCTGTTTATACATAAGTAGACACAACTTATTTTTGTTTGAAGATCTAGAAGTTGGACTCTTTTGTACATGGTAGACAGAACCTATTTTTTGAAGTTATGGAAGTTACGCTCCCTTTTATACATAGGCAACATAACTGATTTTTTTGTACATGCATCAGGGACATGTAAAGGTTCTTTGTAGTGGTTACAGGGAAGTGAAGTCCAAATTCGTTGGGTTATTGGCAACTGATTGTAATACGAATGGAAAGTAATGAAAATAAAGCTATGTGTTACAAGTGCTATGTGTATATAATATTTGTTTATGTCTAATTTGTGTACACAGGTTATGAAAAGAATTTATAGCATATTAGTATTTGATTGAACTGATTTTTAAAGCCTCTACTGCAAGGTTTAGGTGTAGGTATTTTTGTGCATCTTTTCCCTCCATACTATGCCATTTTTTATTGGTTTTGCAACTTTTCATTCCTTTATATAAGTGGATGTTGATCATTTTTAACTTTCCTTGGGGTCTGGAGTAAACAAAGTAAAAATGCCTATATAGCAGATCATGCATTTTCATCATCTTATACTCAATGATGAGTCCATGCATGGAACTCCTGCACTTGAGCACTCAAATCATTTTATTTCAAGGGAATGGCTGAAAAGCATCTAAATATAGCTGTTGTTTATTGTTGTATCAGAACTCCAGCTTATTTTACTGATCTGCACATGAATCACAATTTTAGTTGTAACTAACATTGCTGGTTTGCACCCTCTATGTCTGATTAATGAAACAACAGTAACTAGCTTGGCTTATGGGATTTATAATACACAGCTTTCTAAAAATGATCAAACCAAATAGTATTATACACAGAAGATCCAGAGGCACTGTTGAACTCTGAGGATTCATCAAGCTGGAGAAAGATGTTAAGGGATTAAACTAGCTTGAGGATTTTGAGCAACTAAGTGTTTAGATTTTGGATTCTGTTTGGTATTGATGGAATTGATATTACAATCCACCATTGGCATAAATTGCAAAAGAAGATTGATATTACAACCAGATGTTAGCAACCATATGTCGAGAATGGAGCACTTATGTATAACACCAAACAACAATCCACCATTGGTGGGTGAACAGAAAGAAAGAAAAAAAAATTACAGCCAAATGATTAATTATTTCAAAAGGTCAATTAACAACAAGTTCTATGCACAAGTGGTCCATTACAGCATTGCATGTTCATAACCAATTTTAAGGAAATTTATGCTCTTTTCTAAAACTTATGAATCCTTGGGTAGGGAGCTTTTCTCCTCTGATTTTTGTTTTTGTGAATCCTTGTTGTTCATAATCCAATGATATAGAGTTTTAGGACTATTACCATGAAGTTTAGGGGTATTTGACGGGTCGTGTCACGCTACCCTCAAAATAAAATTAGGTTGACAGATTTTATAGTTAGTGGCACAACTTAGGTTATCTCCTTTAGAAATAGAATTCAATGTTTAATTGGGCTTTCTAAGTGTTAAAAGACTCTAAAAATTTCCTAACTAAGGGGGGTTTGATTAACTTAAACTAATTAAAATTTAATTGAATTAAAATTTCTAATTGCTACTTAATTGTATGAATTATGGTTGAATGATGGGCTTGTGACTAGCTTTGGATTCATCCCTTTGTATCCACTATCCTTATCCTAATTCATTTGTGATTAATTCTGGTCTACGAGTCTTAATTGTGTCCAATACAAATTATCTTGAGTTACTACTCAAGAATCAAGAAATTAACAAAGTAATGTTGCATTGAAACCTCAACCCCGCACTAAATCATTAATTCTTGTCTTTAAGATAAATAAACATTCAATTTGATTGATTAATCAATTAATTAGCCTCTGAATTAATACCTTAGGATATTTAATTAACTAACTAAACTCCAAGGAATCCTTAAATCAAACAATAAAGCTCATAATTTCACTTATGCATTTCATCAAACACCTTCATGGCATATATGGAAAATTAAAGGAAAATGCAAAATTCAGTGTTTGATCCAACCAATTAATCAATAAAAATGCTTCATAATTAGTGTCTAACTAGCCACTAATTACAATTGCACCAATCTCAATCAAATACATCTGAACCAAGCATATATAAGAAAAGAAAGAGTGTAGGAAAGTAGGAAATTCTTAGCCAAAATTCTATATTCTTCTCCATAAATTCAAGCTTCAACAAAGATCTTTCCTCCTAGCTAGCCACAAGGGAAATTAAAGCTTCACTTGAATGGAGATGGAATGGGAATGGAGGAGACGAATGGATTGGCGTGGTCATTGGATGGAATGGACTGGACGAAGTGAATGCGTGAATTTGATGAATGGAATCCTCTTGCTTGGGTGTGTTTTTTTTAATTCCCTCATGAGAAGCACATCCATCTTATTCCATTATTAATCACATGCTACTTCTTTTGCATTTTCCATGTCAGCTCCACGTGTTCCTTCATGAGTGTATAAGTGTGGGTCTGCATGCTCCATTTATGCGTTTCATTAATACAAATCAACCTATAGCTCTATCTCTCATCTAGCCCTTAACTCTCGTTATTCCATGTCTTCATCTACTGCCTTTTCATCCAAAAAACCCATAGCTTCTCTTTTATGTTCAGCCCATTCCATGTGGTTGCTTTTCTTCTGCTCGTATTAAAATTTACGTGTTCTTCTTCTTCTTCTCCATGTGTTTCTTTACATGTTTATAGCCCCACGTCAGCTCTACTTCTTCATTTGTTTTCTTCACATTATTTCTGCCCATAGCTTATCCATACAGCTTAAACTTCTTATGTAGCTCCTCTTCGTCCTTCTCTACAGCTCATGCTTCTTTCCTTCACTTCCTCGAGCCTGTAGCTTCCCTGTACTTTCCATGTACTGCCTCTTCGATTTAGATTCGTGCAAATCCATATCATCTTCCATGTCATTTCTTTTCTTCAGCCAGCTCCAAGTTTTGCCTCTGCATGTGTGTGTATTTGAACTCTTTTATTCCTTCCACATGACTGCTCCCTTTTCTCATTATTCTTACATTCTTTTTCATGTCATTTTCAGCTCACACTTCTTCTCTAATCCAGAATGTAGCTTCATCTCTTTCTATCATGTTTGTTCCTTCCTCTATTCCAGCCACGTCAGCCCTTGTTGATTCTTCGTTTGTTTCTTGTTTTGCTCTTCTTGTTTTGTTTAGCCACATTCAACTCGTGGCTTTCTCCAGCTTTTATATGAATTGAATTTGCATGTGTGTTTTTCTACTTGCCCTCTCCTCTACTTTCCAACTCTGCATATGTACATTTGTGATGTGGAGAGGAGCTCGTAAGTGTCTTCCAACTCTAAGCAGAACTTTCCACGTACTCTTCTCTTCTTCCTTTTAAGGCTCCTTTTTTCAACGTAGAACCTAAGCCTCTTTCTCCTTTGGATATGGTGGCTGCTCATTTACTTACACGTATAATCTACTAAACAAATGCAACATGAATGAGGGAATGGTGCATGTGTTAACTTGAGCTGCCTTCCATCCAAAAATCCCTTATTTCTAATTGCAAAATGTGGCTTTCCCTCATTTGAAATCTTAGCCCTTTAATTGATCTTGTAACCTTAAATTCTTCTTCAAATTTTCTTTCCATCATTAAAAGTCCCATTGCCTTTTAAAGCCTACACAAATAATAAGAAAAATTTAATAGGAAAAAATTCACAAAATTATTTAAGGGAAATTATGCATTAAAATCAATCATTTTGCAATTTAATTCCTAAAGTGCAGAAAATGGCCATTAAATTCAATTATCATATAATAAAATGCAATAAGCCATATTCAATTATTAAAGTGCCAAAATTAGAGGGAATAAAGTATATGAAAATTAGCAACTATCAGTATTACTACTGGATTTATGAACATTTCTGTCCACTTTTAGAGACCTTTCAAAGTATAATTACTCGTGTTGTTTATGTCCGTTACAACATGTTTTTAAAATATTACTAGTGGACTTTAGAGATTTCACTACCATATTCAGGCTATGAGTTTAGGACATTAATGGCAAGCTTAGTGATATGACTCAATGGACCTTAAGAAAATAGACGATAATGTTGGCAGAAAAAAGCTACTCAAGGAATTTCATAATCTTGTTATAATCATAGCAATCAAATATTTACAACTATCAGTTTATAAAGTTTACAAGGCTGACAGAACATTTTTGTCTGTAACTACAATAGTACAAAGTCTTGGAGAGGAAACTATCAATGCATCATGAATTTTTGGTTTGCTTCCCTTTGATTATTGCCTTTGCAACTACCATTACATCACCTTAGCACTTGTTCAGTGGATGGTTCACCAGGTCCCACATAAGTTGGACATGGAATGCATCCAACTCTTCTTGAAACCACAACCATTTACCCATGAGCCACTAGGCAGTAAACTATAACAAAAAATAAAAGAGATGCTCAAATCAGAGTATATGTTGGCATAGTGAGCCCTTCCCACTCAGGCTTTTGTTCCCCAGTCTACAGTTGCAAGTATTTTATCAAATACATTCCACAATCATCACTGAGCAACAAATGATATATCATAAAGTTAGTGCTATACATGCAGTACTACAAATATTGTGAGTTCAAAGTAATTCATTTACATGTTTGGTTGTTGGGGCAACTCAACATGTTTCATGATGACAACTAGGCCTGTCGCCACAAATCTCTCTGGTTTTAATAGCTTTAATAACGTGGCTAACTGGTCTTTCTATTATATTAACTAGAAAATATCATACACAGCTTAACCATTACAATCAACTTTAAAAACTACATACTAGTAGAATACAACATAATTTTACCATGATGTGGGCCATCTTCCTCTGGCCTGCATTGGTCTTTTGACTCAATGAGTCAAGGATGTATAGAATGCATGCATCAGGGTCTAGAGCAAAGCAGAACCAGTGGTTCAGAAATAGCATAGAGGCAAATACCTGTAACCATTTCCAAATGACCAACACTTTCCAGGGGATAGGCTAACAGAAAACAACAAATATCTTACAAGTATGTTACCAAGGTGTAGTACATGATGTTATAGTCCACTTTGTCAGGCCATAGCTTTTCCAACAAATCATCCACATTGTACTGCCTTATAGGTTTCAAGAGGGTTCTCTACACTAATAATTTCATAAAGTATATTAAAGCAGGACTTAAAGCAAAGGATCATTAATGGTGATATGAAAGGAAAGACATATTAGTCACCATGAAATCCTCATCCAGAATGTGTCATCGACAGTCAAGTTCTCCTGCTTTTAGTCTTCTATAAACACTCTGGACACCATGGTTATCACCTACACACACCCAACAAAGGAAAGCATAAAATAATCACTTTTAAAAGTATTACACTAATCGAGGTATGCAAAAATTAGACTCACCGATATGCTGATCCACTTCCATCTACCAAGGCATTGGCACTCAGCACGGGTGAGATAAAAGCCAAACAAATCAACTACTACCCTAGTAACAAAGCAGGCACATTCACTCACTAATATTAGTACATCAAATACATTTCCACTATCAACGACATCAAATGAAATCCCCAACCTAAATTCTATAAACATATGAATTTTCTCATATTGATACACATACTCATTACTATTTGGCCAGGCAGCACATGAAGTGCAATATTCATACACTGTCTTTTTCTCTTTCTCTGTTCTAGTGTTGAGGGCTTCCTCCACAGATGGTGACCATTTGACGGCCTTATGACGTTGTCTTACTGACCTGCGTGGGTGTTCTTGTCCCTCAACTTTATCCTTTAGGCTATGGGCATATGGTGTTTTCCTCTAATCCACTAGCACTTCTGGATGATTCATCCAATTCATCATCCTCCCCATCTCCGCTTAACATGTGCCCAGGTGATGCAGCTGCTTCTTCTCCCTTCCCTACCTCATCACCAGCCACGTTGCCTGTAAAGGTTCCCTTCTTGTCACCCATAAGAGTCACTTCATGGGTAGGCTTGTAACTTTTGTCTACAGCATCAAAAGATCTTCAGCAAAGCTGTGAACAAAGTTCAGGAGTCTTTTATACATTTTCTTGATACCTTACAAGGTTCCCACAATAATAGTTAGTTCAAAGATGCCTAAGAACCCTCAACACAATTGATATTCAGGGAGAATTAGAGTTAAGGATCTAAATATAGAAAAAATTCCTCTGCAAGACCTGTTATCATTGGGTTTAGGATAGATTACCACTTTCTTAAAGTAAAACACCTTAAACCCAGTGGTAATAGGTCATTCACAGTAGAAAAACCTCAACTCTAATTCTCCCTTAAGTTGATTCAAATATAGGAAGTGGTACCGGATGGTGAAATACAGATTCCGAAAGGAGTACGTGTAGACCTTTGGTATTAAAGATTCTTTGCATCCAGAAGTAATATCAGAACAGTTAGTAAATTATCAAATAATCGTAATAAGCCTATAAATAGCTTACCTGTATTATCATATATATTCAAATAGAGAGTAGCTTACCTGAGCATGCTTCTTCTCAAGCTTAACCCTTTCTTGGATGCATTGTTGGGTCTAAAACTTGATAGCATTAGCATTGTTAGGGAAAACTACATCTCTAAGAAGAAAATGCTGTCGGAAAAAATACTGACCAAAATTGAACTTGTTAGATGTGTGAAATAATAAGTCAAATAAATATACAAGTAACAAACCATACCATCAGGAGTGGTAAATATCCTTTAATGCTCTTCTTCTCTGCTCTTTTATATGGAGCTATTTTGAAGCTTACCACTTCCTTTACAAGAGTAGACAGGGTAAATTCTGCCCAGTTATACATGTCTGCATGGTCGATGTCCATAATTGCAGGAAGTAGTTTATCATTCACGTATAAGCTAAATGTTGGGCATAAGAATGTCCTTAAGGCAAACAGCAAAAAAGCCTGCTTGAAGTCTCTGCCATCCTTCCTTCTTAATATAATATCTTTCACATCCTTCAATTTTTTTCCTTTGAACTTTCTTTTGATTGCAGCTATGCCTTCACCTTCTAAACTATCAGGTATAGGTTGGCCACTGATGGGAATGCCCATTATGCCATAGACATCTTGGGCTTTGAGCGGTACTCGTTTACCTCTGATCGATAGCGATCTAGTTGGAACATTAAAGGTTGTAACTAGCTCCATGCACAAGTCCCTTGACAGGGTTTGGAATGTCAAATCTAGTAATTTTTAAAACCCCATTTCCTCCACCAATTTATTGCGCACAGTGTTATTTATGATAAATTCTATAGCTTCTTTGAACTGAGAGGGCGAGCACCTTGTCCTAATTGATATCTATAAAACACAAATAATTTAATAACATAGCATGCATGATAAGCATGATATTTTATATATTTTAATCCCCTAATTTAGGCATTTTAATGTCCAAATATGGCTTTAAGACTTTAATTAGATGAGATTTCATTTTAATAGCCATTTCTATATTTTAGAAGTTAATTTGTAAAAATTTGGTTTTTAATGCTCAATTTCTTTTAAATAATTTTGTGGATAATTCCATTTGATTTTTCCCACTCTTTTGTGCAGAAGTTTAATATGAATTTGGAGCTTGAATGAGCATTTGTTTTGAAGAGCAAAGAAGAAGAAGAGATGAAGGCATGTATGTGTGGGAGAAAGAAGCAAGGGATATGCATGGGAGGAGATCACGTGAAAAGAGGCTGGGTTGAAGGAGGATTGTGAGCAGAACTTTCTCTCGTGTCTTGCATAGCTACAGGGAAGAATGACGAGGCAACACTTATATGAAGAAACACACAAATGCACATGGCCAGTAGCTGAGCAAAGCATGAGCAGAAGAGTTACACGCGAGAAGAAGCATGCAGCAGCCATGTGGAGCCAACATAAAGAATGTGAAAAAGAGACATCCTCGAATGCAGAACAAGTAAGGCAAGAAGACAGCAGCTCATAACTCGAGCTGAACATGGAATGAAGCAGCATGTTAGAATGGAAAGGAGCCAAGTTAAACAAAGGAGCAGCTGCATGAGCAAGAAGTAGTATAAGCAACAGAAGCAACGTGAAAAAAAACGAAGAGTTTAGAGCTGAAATAGAAACAAAGCCATGCATGCACCAGCAGAAGCACGTGAAGATTTAAAGCAAGAAGAACAGAAGCAACGTGAGAAGAAGAAGCTACGTACATGCAGAAACAGAGCAAGGAGCTTCATGATTCACACACAAGCTGCTGAACAGAGCTGAGACGTGAGAAACTCAGGCAGAAGGGCTGAAACGAGAAGAAAATAACGTGAAACAGAGCACGTTTTTAGGAAGCAGCCTCTGTTTGGAAACAAATGAAGAAAAGCAAAACAGAGCAAGAATGGAGGAAAAACTAAGGTGAGAAAAACGCAAAAGAAGATCCATGTGGAGATTGGTACGTGGACAGCAATGTGAAACAGAGACAGCCATGAGTTTTGTGTGCAGAATCAAGTAAAGAAACACGAAGAAGAAAGTCACGTCTGGACAGCACACGCAGAAGCAACAGTTACAGGCTACAGCAGAAGCTGAACTCGAGGGCTGGAAAGGAAGTTAAATACGAGGAAGAGAGCTTCAGGTTGCTCGATGCATGATCTGAAAAGAAAAAGCAAAGAGCTGGGAAGAACAACGTGGGAAACACGAACAGAACGACGGGGCAGAACCAGATAAACGCATGAAGAAGAGGGAGCTGGAGATCACGTCTGGACAGCAGCAAATGAAGAGAAGAATCAGACTCGAAATACAAAATCCACGAAGGAGAAAGCTACGTAAAGATACATGCAGAAGCTACAGTTAGCATATGGATTATTATATTGAATGGGACCCACACCTTATTTCACATGCAATTAGCTACGGGAAATTGGCAAATAAGAGAGCACGTGAATGATTAAAGCTGAAGCACGTGAAAGGGAAGGAGAAATACACATCCAGATGCTACTTTGGGCTGACGTGGGAATTAAGATGAAGATGAGGATTAGTTGCGGGATTTCAGCGTGCAGAAACAGAAGGAAGAGAGACGTGAACAAGGAGGGAAGGTGAAAATAAAACCTAGAGGAGAACACTAAGAGAGGGAGAACGGGAGACGGCAGAAACAAAAAAAAAGGGAGAAGTTCCAGCGCTGAAGAAGAAGAATTTTTCTTTCTCGATGGCTGCTTCTTTGATTGATTCTCCTTCATTTGATCCCTCCATGGCAGCTTAAATTCCTTGTGGTGGCTAGCTGAAGATTGAATTCTCCTAGATGAAGATTTGAGCTCTACATCTCCTATTGAATTTGGATAAAACTCTCTTGCTCAATCTTTTGATTTTAGCATTATTTCCTTTATTAATTTGACTAGGTTTAGCTTTTTGGTTTAGGAATTTAATTGCTGGAATTACTGGATTGAATTAATTCTTGGATTGAACTTGATTTGAATTTTGGAATTATTTATGATCATCATGTGTTTGGAAAAAATTCCAGAATTAATGCTGTGCAATTGAACTCTAATTTCCTCTTGATTTAGGCTAATTGATACAATGGTTATTGGATTAGTTGGCTGGAATTTTTGTGCAATTAATTGCTTGAGGGATTAATTAATCTAATTGGTGAATTAGCATCTTGAGTGAATTGTGCAGTAGCTTTCATAAATCAATCAAAATTAGTGTAGTGTGTTCTTAATTTTAATTCAATTAATTAGTTGTTTAAGGTTTCTTGTGGTTGCAAAATTCTTTGAACAATTGATGAATTGAATCTTGGATGGTTATTCAAGAACCTTATGAGGAATGCACTAAAGAGCAAGAAATTAATCCGAAATTAATAAACAAAAAGGAGCAAGGATAATTGAACTCTAGGGAATCCAATTGAAAGCTAGTTACCTCATTTATTTGATAAATCACTTGAACTTAGTTTTAGATTTCTAATTCTTGTCAATTAACTTTAGTTTAATTAAAATCTAGCACATCAAAACCCCCAAATTAGATTCTAATAGTAATACTTAGAATATTCTTCCATAAACAATTTAAGGCACAAACTCCTTGGGAAGATGACCTAGGTTGCACCATTATCTACAAATTTACTTTCCTACCTAGTTTTATTTGAGATTGCACGACACGATCATCAAATTTGGCGCCGTTGCCGGGGACTTTAGTTTCTTAATTGTTTGAGAAAGTTTTCTAGGTATTTTTGTTTTGTTTTATCTTTGTTTTAGTTCTATTTTGATTTGATTTTCATTCTGTCTTGAACTTGGAATCGGTTAATTTCGGTGTTGTGCATTAAGTGTCCTGGTTGCTGGAATTTTCGTTCAAAGTGCCCAGAAAATTTTCATACTTTGTTTTTCAAGGTTTTTGGGTGTTTTGAGCAGAAGTAATAGCAAAGGTGTACCATTTTTTGGCCAAATTCCAACGTTTGGAGCACTTTTTCGAATTTTTTAGTATTTTTTCGAATTTTCTAGGATTTTTCTAATTTTTCTGGAATTTTTGTTTTAATTTTTCTTTGTTGATTTTTGTGTTCCTTCTTAATTTTTGCTTGTCTAATTGGTGTATGACAAGAAGCTCTGGTAAAAAATTAATTGATTTGGATCCAGAAATTGAAAGAACCCTTAGAAGACAAGTAAGGATTAGGAAAAACAAGGATAGTGTAGGAATTAATAGCTCTAATTCGTCTGCTTTTGATTCTGTGCAAGGAATTGATTGTGCACTTCAATTTGCTAGTGATAATATGGCTGAACAAGATCAAATAAATGCTAACAGGAATATGCATGTTCAGGCTAACTTGAATGTGAATGCAAATTTGAATAATAACATGCATGCTAGAACTATTAGAGAATTGACAGCCCCTAATGTGCATTATCAAAATCTTTGCATACAATATCCAGAATTAGATGCAAATTTTGAGCTTAAATCTGGATTGATTCACTTACTTCCTAAGTTTCAGGGACTTGCAGGAGATGACCCTCACAAACATCTAAAAGAATTCCATGTTGTATGCTCTACAATGAAGCCACAAGGTGTCTCCGAGGAACAAATCAAGCTCAGAGCATTCCCTTTTTCCTTAGATGGTTTAGCCAAGGATTGGTTGTACTATCTACCTCCCGGTGCCATTGCTTCTTGGGACCAACTGAAGAGGTTATTCTTGGAGAAATTCTTTCCTGCATCTCGCACTGCATCAATAAGGAAAGAGATATGTGGGATCAGACAGAATAGTGGAGAGACTTTATATGAGTACTGGGAAAGATTCAAAAGATTGTTGGCTAGTTGCCCTCACCATCAAATCTCTGATCAGTTGCTTATACAGTACTTCTATGAGGGGCTGTTGATCATGGACAGAAATATGATTGATGCTGCCTCTGGTGGAGCCTTAGGTGATCTGACACCTACAGGAGCTTGGGAGCTGATTGATAAGATGGCTCAGAATGCTCAGCAATTTGGGTCCAGATCAATGCAAACAGTAAGAGGAGTCAATGAATTGTGTACTCCAGATTATGGTCAGAGAATAGAGAGCAAACTTGAAGTAATGTCTACTGTGCTCCAAAAGCTTGCTTTAGATCGGCAGCAGTCATCCTCCATCCCTTCTCAGACTTGTGCACCACAGTCCTACCCTGCTCAGACATATTCTTATCCACAGTGTTATGCATCTGGACAGACATCTTCCTCTACTACTCTGGTAGGACCCCTGTGTGATATATGCTCTTTGGCCACACATAATACTGATCAGTGCCCTATGTTAGAAGACAGGGTAGAGGCTTGTGCTGGGATGTTTCCAGTTAGGCCGATGCAATAAGGACAACAAAAATATGATCCCTATTCTAACACATACAATCCAGGATGGAGGGATCACCCTAACCTGAGATATGGGGGAGGACAACAGCAAAATAGATACAATGTTACAGGACCGAGTGCACAGTATTCCCAACCTCTTAAGCAATCAGTTCCTATTCAAGAGGAACCCATAAAAGATAACAACATGGAGTTTATGATGAAGCAACTCCTGGAAAAGATGGATCAAAATGAGGCTAGAAACAAACAAGAATTGGCTAACATGAAAAATCAGAACAAGCATTTAGAAAATATGGTTAGCCAATTAGCTAATTCTCTCAATGAAATAAAAAGCCAAGGTTCAAGCCAATTACCCTCACAGACAGTTGTTAATCCGAGGAATAATAGCAATGTCAGTGCCATCACTCTTAGGAGTGGAAAAGAAGTTCAGGGATCCGCAGATACCACCACCATGGATAAGTCGGCGTCATCAAAAACACACGCCGCACCAAATGAGCCTAATAATGAAGAGGAGGCAAAGAAAATTTTGCCTTTCCCACATAGACCTACCTTGGGAAAGAAGCAAATTGAAGCAGATGCAGAAAAAGAGATTCTTGAGACTTTTAAAAAGGTTAAAGTCAATATACCCCTGTTGGAGGCAATCAAGACCATTCCTAAATATGCTAAGTTTCTCAAGGAGATATGCACTAACAAGAGGCGTCTGAGAGGGAATGAAAAAGTCAATTTTGGCAAAAACGTTTCAGCACTCATACAACCAACAATGCCCATTAAGTGTCAAGATCCGGGAACTTTTACAATTCCATGCACCATTGGAAATTTTGAGTTTTCTGATGCTTTAATTGATCTTGGTGCTGCTATAAATGTTATGCCTAAATCTGTTTATTCATCTTTGCAGGTGGGAGAGCTGAAACCTACCGGAGTGGTTGTGCAGCTGGCAAATAGGAGTATTGCTTATCCTTCAGGAGTGTTGGAGGATGTTCTGGTTAAGGTAAAGGATTTAATTTTTCCAGCTGATTTTTATGTCCTTAATATGGAAGATGATAGATATAGATCTAGTGGACATGCCCCACTCATTTTAGGTAGACCTTTCCTGAAAACTGCTAAAACAATTATAAATGTGCATGAGGGTACTCTTCAAATGGAGTTTGCTGGCAATGTGATACAATTTAATATATTTGATGCCATGAAATATCCTTGTGATGATAACTCTGTTTTTAATATCAGCCTGATTGATATGTTAGTTGATAATGCTAGCACTGATTTTTGGGATAATTTATTGACTGATTCCTGTGATATTGCTGACTTGGATGATTCTCTTGACTGTACATGTGTTGGAAGTACTATATGTGATAATTGCTCCCAGATTAGTGCTTTCATTGAGAGTAGTGAGTTCCCTTCATGTACTGATTATCATGGATCTAGGACCTCCTCCTTTTATGCTGATTTCACTGTTGGTCAGCCTTTGTCTGATTTGGAGGATTATACTAGTTTAGGTCAATCTTCTTGTTCTAAAGATGATGTGCATGCTGATGCTTTCCCTGAATGTTCTAATGTTGCTGGATTTACTGATTCTCAGAATATGTTGCATATTGATATCACTTCTGGATATGCTGATTGTGCTAGTTCATCTATTTCCACTCTTGCATTGCCTATTGATAATGGTAATAGATGCTGTGTAACTAGTTCATCTGATAGTGATACTGATGTTTATATTGCTGTTAGTTCTCTTGTTGATACTCCTTCTGCTGATATTCTCAAAGATGGGAAAGTTGTTTCTTCTGTCTGTGAGTTGTCTGAACAGGTATTTGGCATGGAAGAGATCGAAATCAAACAACTCATACCTTCGGTTGAGCAAGCTCCCACCTTAGAGCTCAAACCACTTCCAGACAATCTCAAGTACACCTACTTGGGGGAAGATGAGAAACTTCCAGTAATTGTGGCTAGTGACATTATTCCAGAGGAAGAAGAGAAGCTTCTAGAGGTCTTAAGGAGGAGAAAACAAGCAATAGGGTGGACCTTAGCTGACATACCTGGCATTAGCCCTGATACATGCATGCACAGAATTTTGTTAGAAGATGGGGTAAAACCAGTAAGGCAACCTCAAAGGCGACTGAACCCACTTATTCTGGATGTGGTTAAAAAGGAAGTTTCTAAACTTTTATCTGCTGGTATAATATATCCTATTTCTGACAGTCAGTGGGTTAGTCCTGTGCAGGTAGTTCCAAAGAAATCAGGGATCACAGTGATCCGGAATGAAAATAATGAATTGGTGCCCACCCGTGTACAGAATAGTTGGAGGGTTTGCATTGACTATAGGAGGCTTAATTTAGTCACTAGAAAAGATCATTACCCCCTCCCATTTATTGATCAGATGCTTGAGCGTTTAGCTGGTAAATCTCACTACTGTTTTCTGGATGGATTTTCAGGGTATTTTCAGATATGCATAGCCCCGGAGGATCAAGAGAAGACGACATTCACATGCCCATTTAGAACATATGCCTACAGACGAATGCCCTTTGGTCTTTGCAATGCCCCTGGGACCTTCCAGCGGTGCATGGTTTCCATTTTTAGTGATTTCCTTGAACATTGTATAGAAATTTTTATGGATGATTTCACTGTATATGGGAACTCTTTTGATGATTGCTTATGTAGTCTGGATAGAGTCCTAGCTAGATGCATAGAGAAAAACCTTGTACTTAATTTTGAAAAGTGTCATTTTATGGTTCGGAAAGGCATTGTATTGGGTCATATTATATCTGAACATGGCATAGAGGTAGATAAAGCTAAGATAGATGTTATAACTTCTCTACCATACCCGACGTGTGTTCGGGAGGTCCGATCTTTTCTAGGTCATGCAGGTTTTTATAGAAGATTAATTCAGAACTTTAGTAAAATTGCTTTGCCATTGTCTAAGTTGTTACAAAAAGATGTTGATTTCCAATTTGATGATGCATGTGAAACAGCTTTTGATGAACTTAAGAAATGCTTGACTTCCCCACCCATTATTCAACCTCCTGATTGGACCCTCCCATTTGAGCTTTTATGTGACGCATCTAATTTTGCTGTAGGTGCAGTCTTGAGCCAGAGAGTGAATAAGCGGTCCCATGTGATTGCTTATGCATCCAAGACTTTGTATGGGGCCCAAGCAAATTATACAACCACAGAAAAAGAGCTTCTTGCTATTGTTTTTGCTTTAGATAAATTTAGATCATATTTACTTGATACTAAAGTCATTGTTTTTACTGATCATGCAGCC
Organism: Erythrophleum fordii; assembly: GCA_032878935.1. NCBI lineage: Eukaryota > Viridiplantae > Streptophyta > Magnoliopsida > Fabales > Fabaceae > Erythrophleum > Erythrophleum fordii. Next base: position 18,491,802 of record JAVQMF010000054.1, on the reverse strand, counting down.
TTGAAGTACTTGCTGAAGAAGCCCGATGCAAAGCCAAGATTGATCAGATGGATGCTTCTACTTCAAGAATTTGACATTGACATCCGGGATAAAAGTGGAGCTGAAAACTTGGTGGCAGACCACTTGAGCAGAATTGAAGCTTCAAAAGTAAATTCCTTACCTATTGATGATGATTTCCCTGATGAGCATTTATGTGCTGTGCATAGTTTTTATCCATGGTATGCAGACTTAGTAAATTATCTAGCTGCTTCTGAACTACCTGTTGATTTGACTAAACATCAGTTGAATAAGTTTAGGAGTGAAGCTAGGTATTATATTTGGGATGATCCATATTTGTGGAGATTATGTAGTGACCAAGTGATTAGACGTTGTGTGCCTGATATAGAATTTGATTCTGTTTTAAATTTTTGTCACGCACTAGCATGTGGAGGTCACTTTAGTTCAAAACGCATAGCTAGGAAGGTTCTAGATAGTGGATTGTATTGGCCTACCCTGTTTCGTGATGCCTTTAATTTTTGTAAAAGATGTGTTCGGTGTCAACAAACAGGTAGCATATCTAGGAGAAATGAAATGCCACAACACCCTATCTTATTTTGTGAAGTCTTTGATGTGTGGGGCATTGATTTTATGGGACCTTTTCCCACTTCTTTTGGCTTTTCATACATTTTACTGGCTGTTGATTATGTTTCGAAGTGGGTGGAAGCCAAACCCACCAGGACTGATGATTCTTCTGTGGTTGTAGAATTCGTTCGCTCTCACATTTTCTGTAGGTTTGGCATTCCCAGAGCCATTATCAGTGGCCAGGGCACTCATTTTTGTAACCGGAGTATGCATAGCTTACTTAGCAAGTACGGTGTTGTGCATAAAGTAGCTACTCCATACCACCCTCAGACAAATGGCCAAGCAGAAATTTCTAACCGGGAGGTGAAGCAAATTTTGGAGAAAACAGTGCAGCCGAATAGGAAAGATTGGAGTAAAAGGCTAGATGATGCACTTTGGGCTTACAGGACTGCCTACAAGACTCCTATTGGCATGTCACCCTATCGGCTGGTATTTGGAAAAGCATGTCACTTACCGGTGGAAGTGGAGCACAAAGCTTACTGGGCCGTGAAGAAATGTAATTTGAATTTGAATGAAGCAGAATCTCACAGAAAATTCCAACTCCAAGAGCTTGAAGAGATTAGATTGGAAGCCTATGACAATGCAAGAATCTATAAAGAGAAGACAAAAGCATTTCATGACAAGATGATTGCAAGGAAAGAGTTTGTTGTCGGCCAAAAAGTCTTACTTTATAAATCCCGTCTGAAGCTTATGCCAGGTAAACTTCGTTCTAAATGGGAAGGTCCTTATATAGTTTCTAATGTTTTCCCTTTTGGCACAGTTGAGCTTTTGGATGAGCAAACGGGAGCTAAATTCAAAGTTAATGGACATCGGCTCAAACACTTTTATGAAGGAGTTCCACGAGATAACAAGGAGGAGCTCCAACTTCATAACCCACCCTGAATCCCGGTTGTACTCTTTCCCTTTCCCCTTTTATATTGTGTTGTCTTTATCTGTTTATTACATTGTGTGCTGGCATTGAGGACAATGCAATGTTTAAGTGTGGGGGGGATACAAATAAATTTTTAGTTTTGTTTTATTTTGGTTAGTTGATTTTTATAGTTTCTAGGTTTTTAGTTAGTTTTATGTTATTTACCAAAAAAAAAAAAAATATTTGACAAATTTTTGACAATTTTTTTTTGAAAAATAGTATGATTCTTTTCAGTTTTCCTGTGAAAGTTGCAAGTTGAGATGACTATAATTTGGATTCACCTAGACATGACAAGTAATGAATCTTGTGTCTTGATTCAAGTTAAGTGGCAATGAATTTGATTTCAATGAATTATTTGATAGCGATTAGCTGGTGAGGATTTGAGCCTTAATTATTCAATTCTAGTGTGTTTTCACCTATCTTTGTTTCACTCTAGAACTTGTCTTGATTCTTTGTTGAGACCATAATTGCATTTGCATGCATGAAAATGATAAGGCATTTCTTTCTATTTTAGCTAGTGAGCCAAAAAGCCAACCCTATATGCAATTTATCCATTGTTTTAGCCACTTTGAGCTTTGATTTCATTTTCTTGTTACCTATAGCCATTAAATATATTCCCACCTTGTTTTTAGATACCCTAAGGACTTTAAGGAGCATTACATCTAAATAGGATAGGTGAATGTATGCTTTACATCAATTTAGGCCATTGATATTAAGAGTTGAGGAATATGTCAAAAGGAAAAAAAAAATGCAAAGAGATAAAAAAGAAAAAAAAGAAAAAAAAGGAAAAGTAAAAAAAAAAAGAAAAAAAAAAAGAAAAGAAAAGGAAGAAATTGAAAATCAAAAGAAATAAGTGTTTCAAATTGAGTTGTAGCCATCTATTGCTTGTTAGAAATAAGGCCTTGAATGCACATTCTTACCTATCCTAGATTGTCATTGATTGCTCTTAAAAGTTTTAAGGTATCCTTTTGTTTAGTTTTTCCCTTTGTTCTTGTTATCCATTCATTTCATTTCCCTTAGCCCTATTACAACCCTTAATAAAGTCCTTTGATTTGTGTATTGCATTTGGCATGGGTGGTGGAGATTTAGAAACTTGAGAAGCCTATGGTAGTGAATCTTTGATAGGTGGAAATTTGAGTGATCCACATTGCCCATAAACACTTGAAAGTTGAGAGTAAACACTAATCCATGAGAGGCTATGCATTTTAATTCATTCTTTTCAAATGAAATTGCCATGGAGCTTAATTAGCTTGGATTGTTGAAGTGTTGAAAAGTTATGATCAGTCTCTAATTTGTGATTTTTACTTTCCCTTTCCCATTTTCATTTTCCACTTGCCATTCTACTAGCCGGGTATTTCAATTCATTCTTTATCTTGGATTTTAAGCTTTGCCCAGGAGTGCAAAGGTTTAAGTGTGGGGGAATTTGATAAGCATGATATTTTATATATTTTAATCCCCTAATTTAGGCATTTTAATGTCCAAATATGGCTTTAAGACTTTAATTAGATGAGATTTCATTTTAATAGCCATTTCTATATTTTAGAAGTTAATTTGTAAAAATTTGGTTTTTAATGCTCAATTTCTTTTAAATAATTTTGTGGATAATTCCATTTGATTTTTCCCACTCTTTTGTGCAGAAGTTTAATATGAATTTGGAGCTTGAATGAGCATTTGTTTTGAAGAGCAAAGAAGAAGAAGAGATGAAGGCATGTATGTGTGGGAGAAAGAAGCAAGGGATATGCATGGGAGGAGATCACGTGAAAAGAGGCTGGGTTGAAGGAGGATTGTGAGCAGAACTTTCTCTCGTGTCTTGCATAGCTACAGGGAAGAATGACGAGGCAACACTTATATGAAGAAACACACAAATGCACATGAGCAGAAGAGTTACACGCGAGAAGAAGCATGCAGCAGCCATGTGGAGCCAACATAAAGAATGTGAAAAAGAGACATCCTCGAATGCAGAACAAGTAAGGCAAGAAGACAGCAGCTCATAACTCGAGCTGAACATGGAATGAAGCAGCATGTTAGAATGGAAAGGAGCCAAGTTAAACAAAGGAGCAGCTGCATGAGCAAGAAGTAGTATAAGCAACAGAAGCAACGTGAAAAAAAACGAAGAGTTTAGAGCTGAAATAGAAACAAAGCCATGCATGCACCAGCAGAAGCACGTGAAGATTTAAAGCAAGAAGAACAGAAGCAACGTGAGAAGAAGAAGCTACGTACATGCAGAAACAGAGCAAGGAGCTTCATGATTCACACACAAGCTGCTGAACAGAGCTGAGACGTGAGAAACTCAGGCAGAAGGGCTGAAACGAGAAGAAAATAACGTGAAACAGAGCACGTTTTTAGGAAGCAGCCTCTGTTTGGAAACAAATGAAGAAAAGCAAAACAGAGCAAGAATGGAGGAAAAACTAAGGTGAGAAAAACGCAAAAGAAGATCCATGTGGAGATTGGTACGTGGACAGCAATGTGAAACAGAGACAGCCATGAGTTTTGTGTGCAGAATCAAGTAAAGAAACACGAAGAAGAAAGTCATGTCTGGACAGCACACGCAGAAGCAACAGTTACAGGCTACAGCAGAAGCTGAACTCGAGGGCTGGAAAGGAAGTTAAATACGAGGAAGAGAGCTTCAGGTTGCTCGATGCATGATCTGAAAAGAAAAAGCAAAGAGCTGGGAAGAACAACGTGGGAAACACGAACAGAACGACGGGGCAGAACCAGATAAACGCATGAAGAAGAGGGAGCTGGAGATCACGTCTGGACAGCAGCAAATGAAGAGAAGAATCAGACTCGAAATACAAAATCCACGAAGGAGAAAGCTACGTAAAGATACATGCAGAAGCTACAGTTAGCATATGGATTATTATATTGAATGGGACCCACACCTTATTTCACATGCAATTAGCTACGGGAAATTGGCAAATAAGAGAGCACGTGAATGATTAAAGCTGAAGCACGTGAAAGGGAAGGAGAAATACACATCCAGATGCTACTTTGGGCTGACGTGGGAATTAAGATGAAGATGAGGATTGGTTGCAGGATTTCAGCGTGCAGAAACAGAAGGAAGAGAGACGTGAACAAGGAGGGAAGGTGAAAATAAAACCTAGAGGAGAACACTAAGAGAGGGAGAACGGGAGACGGCAGAAACAAAAAAAAAGGGAGAAGTTCCAGCGCTGAAGAAGAAGAATTTTTCTTTCTCGATGGCTGCTTCTTTGATTGATTCTCCTTCATTTGATCCCTCCATGGCAGCTTAAATTCCTTGTGGTGGCTAGCTGAAGATTGAATTCTCCTAGATGAAGATTTGAGCTCTACATCTCCTATTGAATTTGGATAAAACTCTCTTGCTCAATCTTTTGATTTTAGCATTATTTCCTTTATTAATTTGACTAGGTTTAGCTTTTTGGTTTAGGAATTTAATTGCTGGAATTACTGGATTGAATTAATTCTTGGATTGAACTTGATTTGAATTTTGGAATTATTTATGATCATCATGTGTTTGGAAAAAATTCCAGAATTAATGCTGTGCAATTGAACTCTAATTTCCTCTTGATTTAGGCTAATTGATACAATGGTTATTGGATTAGTTGGCTGGAATTTTTGTGCAATTAATTGCTTGAGGGATTAATTAATCTAATTGGTGAATTAGCATCTTGAGTGAATTGTGCAGTAGCTTTCATAAATCAATCAAAATTAGTGTAGTGTGTTCTTAATTTTAATTCAATTAATTAGTTGTTTAAGGTTTCTTGTGGTTGCAAAATTCTTTGAACAATTGATGAATTGAATCTTGGATGGTTATTCAAGAACCTTATGAGGAATGCACTAAAGAGCAAGAACTTAATCTGAAATTAATAAACAAAAAGGAGCAAGGATAATTGAACTCTAGGGAATCCAATTGAAAGCTAGTTACCTCATTTATTTGATAAATCACTTGAACTTAGTTTTAGATTTCTAATTCTTGTCAATTAACTTTAGTTTAATTAAAATCTAGCACATCAAAACCCCCAAATTAGATCCTAATAGTAATACTTAGAATATTCTTCCATAAACAATTTAAGGCACAAACTCCTTGGGAAGATGACCTAGGTTGCACCATTATCTACAAATTTACTTTCCTACCTAGTTTTATTTGAGATTGCATGACACGATCATCAATGAACTCATTAAATGAGGGATTTCAGAGATGTATAATAATGAATATTTCCTTACATGAGAATTTCCAGGATCATGCTCCTTCTTGTGCTCCATTCATTCTTCATATGCTTCATCCTTATACCTCTTTTGCTCACTTGGCTCTAAGTTCTTCCATTTTGCTAGGACTGCAACATTCCCCTGTAAAAGGATAACCAACAATGTTACTCATTTCCCCACCATATTTTGGACATCATTTTCTTTACAACAATTATGTTGCCTATCTCTTTAACATTGTGGAATTCTCCTTTGTTTTTTTTTTATAAAATTCAGCCCTGGAAATGAAAACACCTATCTAATTAAGTCTTTTTTCGATTACCATAAATCATCACCATGCCATAAAATATAAAAAGAGATTACCTAAACTTCTGCAATCTAGATCTATGTTTGTGTGAGATTTGTCTTTATCTTCTATTGTACTCTATCTTGACAGTTACAAATCAATACCCTTCAACCACAGTCACAAATAACCAAAGAAACCATCAATAATCTCTTCCTATACAAACAACCAAGTGTGATTGACAATGACTCCACACATGCCAGCTACAAGTAATACAACCATTGCATTATAACTAACAAGCAAAACAAGAAATTTGTGTAGTACACATGCTTGTCATATATGTTACATTATACAATTAAATTATAAAGGTTCTATACTCAACCTCCATTAATAATTCATACATTTATTTTGCCATTTTATTACTAACTTTAGTGCTATAGCCTATTACTACTAGGTTTAGGTGTGTTACTATTACACCTAAGGACAAATATTGCCATGTTTAAGGATATTCACACATACTGCCCTACTTCTTTGCTATTGACCTTTAGCCATGCGACCACTAAGTTTAGGTGTTTTTTACTCTATTTAAGGAAATTTATTAAGGACCATGGATAACTGTTACTATCATGTTTTATGGATATTACTCCTGTGCTTAAGGATATGTACTACTAGGTTTAAGGAATTGTCATCTACTATTGACTTTTAGGTGCTTTACTTCCAACTTTAGTTATGTTACTACTAAATTTCAGTAGATTTACTACCATGTTTAGCAATTTACCATAACATACTTATAGTTTTAGAATTCTTACTCCCAGGTTTAAGGACTTTGCTGATGGAATTAGGGAATTTTATACCACTGAGTTCCAGACACATTACTAGCTACTGGATTAACAAAACTCATCCCCTAACTTATCTTATATCCCAAATTCCAAATCCAAGTATCAAACAATATCTAATACATAATAGCATTCATCCAAAGCCAGAAGGAATTTCACATCCACAAGTCTAAATCTAGAGCCTTGGCATTCACTGCCCAAATTCCTTTTGCCAATAATACCTAGATTTGCTTTAAATGTAAAAGTGTGTAAATACTAGCATTTACAAAGGAATGAAAGTGCGAATCTTTGGACCTATCACATGAGAAGGAGAGGTACTGCTTACTTTGCTTTTCATAGATTTCTGAGCGCGAAAGAATTCATCGAAGGCTAGTAATGGCATGCGTCATTTTAACCATTGAAGGATGCCTCTCCAGTGAGAAGCTGTCTATGGATTTTCAGTGACTGGTTGTGAGAGAAAACTTCCAATGATTTCCAGTTACCAATTACAGGAGAAATGGTCAAATGCTCGACAATGGAGGGAGGGAGAAGCGACCAGCGTCTGGAGGGCAAAGGGCACATTTAGATGCGATTTGATTTGAGTGGCTTATTCAATAAAGAAGCAATGGGTATTTTTGTCAGTCAAATTTTTCTTGGTCCTACAATGTAATATTAATTTTTCAGGTCCTTTATAATAATATTTGCATTGTTTGGATCCTCCGTACTAATTTTCTCTTAAAAATAAAATGGAGGAGAGTGAGATTTTATGAATCCTAATAGCTCATTCACCCTTCAAATATACTTACAAGGCATATTTTCATGTCAAAAAAGCAAGTATGCATAATAGATATTAAAATATCAAACATAATCATATACATAAAATCATATGGATCCATCAAGGTAAAAATAAGTTTTAAAGACTTTTGGTCTAGTCTTACCCAATTATTTGGGATTTTAGATATGCCTCACCTATTTTTAGGGATTTTTGATTTAGCCTTACTCATACTTGAGACTTTTGGCCTTGTCTCACCTATATTAGAGACTTGTGGCTTCACCTCACCCAAATCAAGGGACTTTTGGCACACTCTCACCCATTAAGAGTCATTCCAATTTCAATGCATTCAATGTCACCTAATTGCATAAAATCATTAAGCCAACAGCAACAACCATAATTCATAATCTATACACATACAAGCAATCAATGACACTCAAACAACCAATATAAGTATATAAGAATATATAAAGAGCTACCTTTACTAAAAAAAGTACAAAATTTTCCCTTAGCCTCTTAATGCACACTCTTAACCTCATATAAGCACTTGAGGGGAGATTTATTTGTTTGGCCTAGACATATTAAACAAAGTGCAAACATATTAATGGAATCATATTTGGATTCAAATAAGCCTTACATAAGCTAACTCTAGCTTTAAATGTAACACCCCGAAATTTATTTAAGAGTAATTATGATGAGCTAGGGAATTAGTGTAAGTAGTTAAGGAAAATAATTAAGTGAAAAGGAGAAATAAAACTTATGGAGGAATAAATTGTTAATGTAGGTTTAAAGATTCAATTAGGCTAGAAACTCAATTTAGGCTGATAATTAATTTAAGTATATCATAGATAAACACTAATAGAGGCCCAATTATATTTTTTAGTAGACTTAAACTTTCTATTGTGAGACTTAGCCTAAGAGAAACTACTTAGCAATGGTCCAATCTAGCTTAGTGACTTGTCCAAAACCCTATTAAAAATCTTAGAAGTTCTATAACCTAATTCATCAAACTAAGGCCCACCAACTAGGAAAGAGCCCAATTAGACTTTAGGTTGATAGGTCAACCTATTTCTCACTTAAACCCTAAGAGAAACTCCTTGCCATTCACTTAAGTTCAAAAACACAAGAGACACAAAGCATTTTCAGAGGTTTAAAGTGGAAGCTAGGGCTCTTGGCATAAATCTATTATTTTCTACTTCTAAAGTTAAAATCAGCCAAGGTAATTACTATATAACTTGACCCTTTCCTCTTCCTCTTTTCTTCAATTTAATCCGATTGGTTTTTCATTTACAATATTTTTGTAATGACCCTAATTTCTAATTATAGTGATTATACTTAATTAAGTTGTTAATGATCATAAATCAAAGCCTAAAGTCAATATAATCAATTACATTAGGAAAATAGTGGGGGAATTTGGACCTTGATATCATTAGAGTCATTAACTAAACAACCACAAGTAATCAAATCTAGAAGTAATCATGATTATCAATTAAGACATTAGATTCATCTTACTCTTGATTTAAACCATTAAAAACCTCATATAAGTACTCTCAAGTCATCACATAATACTATCATAGTAAATCTCAGAGTTTCTAAGTAAAAAAATAAGAGTTTGGGAACCTTTGCTGCGACTTAGATTTTCCCCATCATGGCAAAGTAGGCTACTGTAACTCAAAATTGAAATTTCACACCTTGCGCTATGGCTTAAGATTTTTGTGCCACAGTGAAGTTACTCTTGGGTTCAACTTCTCACATTTTCACACAGCCAGTTGGACCCTTGCCACGGCGCAAAACACCTTGGAACCTACTGTATCAATTTTCTTGATTCATGCCATGATAGGCTATACCTGTGCCATAATGAAACTAGCTATTGGAACACTCATTCCCTGATTTCTTTGATTTGCACTGTAACTGAAAATTTTATGTTACGATGAGGTTGCTCTTTGTTACCCTCCTTGGATAACTTTTTTGTTCTACATCGTAGTACTCCTTGCTTCTACCTGACCCTTAGCCATGACTTAGTCCATTTTGGCCATGACATGGCCCTCTTTTACACATTTTCTCCCTAAATTTCATCCCATACACTACCACACTCCCTCTAGTAGTACTCTAGGGCCACTCTACCTTAATTTATGGAGCTTTAATGGCATTAATCTACCTGATTTATTTAACATACCTATCATACCAATTCAAGACTTTGGGGGGTTGATTCCTATTCATCAAACTATTATGCATCAATAAATTCATAAAGTATTAACAGTAAAAAAATCCATAAACAACTAATATTATCATTCATAAAGATATAAAAGCATACTTTTAAGAGTCAAGTCATACATTCATATTAAAAAGGTTCCATTCAAGATTGTAAGTGAATACATCAAACTCCAAGTTGTGTAAAGCCTGACCTCCTATTAGTTTACATCAGATTCCACAATAATTAGATTACATAACTAGTCCTTATACTTGGCCATTCATGATGCAATACAGCAAATATATAAAAACTAACATTCTTGCTACACAAATCCTGCCTTACAAGATTTCCAAACCTATGTGATACCAAGCCATACAATAGGCTTCCATTAATCTCTCCCTGCCATTAAGAGGTTAGGTTCCTAAAAATGTTAGCCCACAATTGGGGTGAGATATACAATCTCAGTAACAAGAGGTAAATTCCATATACATGTGCAAATTAATCAATATAATGCATTTTCATATTATCAAATACCAGAATCATTAATTTAATTAGCAAATGAACTAGTTGAGCTACAAGTGACTACTGTTCTATACCAAAAATCGCATCACATATGTTAAAAGGCCAATAACATTGGGAGAGGCCCGGTTACGACACCAACTCCCTAATGAGCACAACCTAGGCTCAATATATTTAGGGGTCTGATAACAACTCGGTGCCTGATCGAGGCATGATACATGAGTGGCAGTAGTATCAAGCCTCCACCATGGACTCACAAGGTCCAATCACTTGATGTTGGAGAAAAATAACTCTAGACCAGCTCAGGCAGCCCAGACCTCGGAATTCGATGGAATAGCTAAAATCCTTGATGTTGGATAGAATGTTCAAAAATTCATATTTCCCTCTCTAAACCTCCAAATGAGGTGCTTCTAATTGGAACGAGTCACTATGAATGTCTAGTTTCTTTGTATAAAATTTTGTGACAATTGGACATCATTTGAGCCCTGTGTGACAGATTTTATTTTTGGACCAAATAAATAGTGCAATAGACCAAAATCAGAAAAATTGTCAACTTTCAAAATTCATCAAATATTCTATAGACCTTCAAAAATTATGGTCTTTAGCTTCCCCAAAAGCTCTCAACAAGCTCTAATTGCATGCCAAATCTTAGAGCAAGAAGAGCTCATTTGGTTAAAAAATGAGCATAGAGTTGCATTATGGTCATTTTTAGCTCCATATGGGGTACCAAAGTGACTAAATGGTTTTCCCTTGGTCTTGGCACCTTTTGGGCAAGTCTAAAAGCACACTTAGGACTTGTATGAGCTGCCCAAATGATTTCAAACCTCATACATCTCATTTCAGCCTTTTCATCCACACATACACATTACATCAAACTTTCCAAAATGCATACCTTGGCATTATATACCTAAATTCTATTCTGGGTTCATATATCATATCCATATATTTATATATCACATAATATCATAATTACACATGTCTAAGAAGTCATAGACCATATACATCATTGGATTACAATATTTGACATAAATATAGTCTTAAAGTGAGAAAACTCTAATACTTTGTTGTCAAACTCTTTCTTTCAAGGTGGTTGGCTTCCATTACCATGTCCACTTGGTCTACCTAGCATGTGAGTTCATTGGAGAGGAAGGAATGAGATTCAAAGAATCCCAATAGCTCATCTCCCATTCAATCATACATAATATATGCAAAGCAAGTCTTGAAAATGTATACATGGACATAATACAAATCATGAACATTCAAGAAGCAAGCTTAGCATGTGAGTAGGTCATACGAGACATTCAAGAGATCACCAAGTATTTGGATTGGCCTCACACTTTTCTTCATGGATTTTGGATTTGCCTCACCCATTCTTTAAGAGGTTCTTGGACTTAGCCATACTCTTGGAAGCCTACTTTGCTTTTGGGAGACTCTTTGCTTTGTCTTAACCAATCTCAAGGGTTCTTGGCTCATCCTTACCATGGTTAAGAGTTCTTGGCCTCTCCACACTTAAACAAATTCAAACAAACATCATATATTCATTTGAAAACATAATATGTCATCATGAATCATGGTATATAAAATCATGCTAGCATACTTTTCATGGCTTAAAAATACACATACACACATTCTAAGACAAGCTAAACACACATCCATGCATGAGAGAGGGTGGAGAGAGTTACCTTGCATACAATCACACACTTTTTCTCTTGAAATTCCCTCCTTTGCTTCAGCCACACACCCAAAAACTTGTTGAGATGGTTTCTCTTGGCCTAGATACAATTTATGGAAGCCAATTAAGTTTATGAAACACATTCTAAGGCCACACAACTTGCTTAGACACTAGGTTACTCTATAAACTCCATTATGGTCCATAAATGCACCTAATGAAGTAACACCCCTCAATTAAATTCTAAGCTCCATTCTTTTCTTTCAAATATGATTCTTGACTTCTTTTAAACCTCTTGGAATTATCACACAATTAAAACAAAGAGCCTATCATCATGTTGCTTCTTTAGGTAATAATATGGAACCTAAAGCACCAATTCACTTTCTGAGTTCTAAAATTTTTTCAAGGCCTCCCTTCATTTTCATTCATCATACATGACTCAAGAATGGCCTTAGAAAAATTTAAAACTCTTCCTAGCTACCCCAACCTTGCTTGGCTGAGACTATGCTCCTTTTTGGCCTTCTTGGAATTTTCTTTGTTTCCTTGAAGGAGGAAGCATGTAGGGAGCATCTTAGGAGCTCATTTAAACTCTTAATTAGGCCTAGGATTATCATATGAAATCAGATTTTGGAAGGTGCACACAAAACCTTAGAATTTACCTCTTGAAATCTAATGGTTTTTTGATAATTCCCTTTGCATATTCTTAATCTCCACACCCTTTTTTCTTAGATTCATGCTTGGTTCTGCCTAAAAATCATCTCCTCCTAGGTTTTTCTCAAGTGGGGTGAAATGGTGGAGAAGGGAACCAAAGATGACAACTATAGGAAGAGAAATTATGTTATTTTCTTGCTTTTTCTCACTTGAATCTTGTGTTCTTTGAGCTCTCTTCAAATCTGACTTTTTCCTTGAATTTCTCCCTTGAATCAGATTTATAAACTCCATTTTAATCAAAGGAAACAAAAGAGAAGGGAGGAGAGGAGGTGTGGGTGAAGAAAAGCATGAAAAAACTATCATGGAAACATACCTTAAGCTTGGATTTTCTCTCCCTTTTCTTCTTCCTTTGGTGCGCCACTCTCCTAGGGTTCTTCTTCTAATTTGGGGTAGAATAATCTGAAGCTAAGTGAGGAGGAGTGTGAGGCACCACCTATTTATAAGGGAGGAAGAAGCACCTTTTCAAAAATTCTCATTTTGCCCTTTCGTTCTTGGCATTTTTGTTTCTCCTTTGTTTTAGCTCCTTTTTGAGAATTGTCTTATCCATTATAAAATTTAGGTTCCCAATTAAATGCAATGCCTTTGGAATCACTCAAATCAGAGCTAAAACTTTTTCGAATGAATCCGTCAAAATTCAGGTGCATCGATGTTATAAAACATCCACCAAAGGGGATTTAATTGTCTCGGGGCTTTCCATGGTTTTTAGGGCCTTTGAGAACCTTGAAAAACTAAAAAATTTAATTTAAAAAGCCCTCCTATGTGAATTCTAAAATTTGCTCAAAATTACGAAAATGCCATTACGTTTCGTAAGTTTTTCGTAAGAAATTGTTTCTTCATTTTTATTCCATTTTTCTTTCTGTCTGAGCTTGGGATTCTCATTTTTAGGAGTCTAGAATGCTTTCCAAATTTTTTGGAACCTTAAATACATCATTTTGGGGGGCTTCCTTTTATATCTAGTGAGTTTCATTCGTTAACGGAGAAACTGTACGTTATGTTTCTCACATTTTCTTTCATTTTCAGAGAATCGAATGTTACATCATGTGGATCGTTCGAGCTCATACCATAAATTTTCATATTTAATTACATAAATACAACTCATTTTTATCATAGAATGTGGCCTACAACTCATGAAACTCAAAGGAAAGCTCAAAATATTTATGTATATTTTCGGCAAGAATTTTTCTCTTTTCTAACCAAACTTTGGAAATTCATAACTAATTTTAGAAAACTTGAAATCATATAGTCTTGCCCATTCTGGAAAGCTATGAATGTCTACTACACACTAAAAATATGCCCAGATCATAACATCCATCATAGAGGACGTTTGACATTCGAAATTGTCTAGAGGTCAAACTGCTCATTGGTGCTGTCATAGATTTCTGTAGCAAATTTTGAAAATATTCAATTAATTCCACAAAAATCAAATTCATAAAAATGATACTAATATGGAAATTTGTGGATGTCAACTAGAGGAAAAAAATAACTTCAGGCCAGCTCAGGCACGCCATGGGCTCGAATTCAATAGAACAATAACTGAGGTCGGGTGAAATCCCTAATACTAGATAGAATTTTCAAAAATTCATATTTATCTCTCTAGACCTCCAACTGAGGTGCTTTTAGTTAGCACAAGTCATTAGTAGTGTCTAGTTTCTTTGTATAAAATTTCGTGACAATTGGACATTGTTTAAGCACTGTGTGACAGATTTTATTTTCAGACTAGTATGAATAGTGACATGACCAAAACTAGAAAATTTTCCAACTTTTGAAATTCATCAAATATTCTGTGGACCTCCAAAAATTATGTTCTTTAGCTTTCCAAAAATATCTCAACAAGCTCTCATTGCATGCCAAATCTCAGAGCAAGAAGAGCTCATTTGGCTAAAAAGTGACATATGGTTCCATTATGGTCAAATTTGACTCCATATAGAATACCAAATGGTCCAAATGGCTTTCCTTGGGGTTTGGCATCTCTTGGGTAAGTCTAAAAGTATAATTAGGACTTGTATGAGCTACGCAAATGGTCCCAAATCTCATGCATTTCATTTTGGCAATTTCATCCACATATATGCATAATTCCATCATACCATTCATGAAGCTAATTTGCTATCATATACTTAATTCACATTCTAGTGGCTACATAACATATTTTCTCATTCATACATGACATAATATCATAATTACACATGTTTAAGAGGTCATAGACCATATACATCATGGGAATACATTCTTTGACACAAATATGGCCTTAAAGAACTAAAAGCTATGCATTAGGTTGTCAATCTCTCTTCTTCAAGGTGGTTGGCTTCCATTACCTTGTCCACTTGGTCTACCTACCATATTAGATCATTGAAGAGGAGGGAATGAGATTCAAAGAATCCCAATAGCTCATCTCCCATTCAATCATACATAATGGATGCAAACAAGTCTCATAAATGCATGCATGGCATGTGGACATGTGCAAACATTCAAGAATCATTTTCATCATTCAAGAAAGTCATATATAACATATAAAGGCTTGTCAAGCAAGTGGATTGGCCTCACCCAATTTCTTATGGATTTTAGACTTGCCTTACTAATTCTTTAATGCATTCTTGGACTCAACCATACTTTTGGGAGCCCACTTTGCTTTTGGGAGACTCTTTGCTTTGTCTCAACCAATCCTAAGAGTTCTTAGCTCATCCTCACCATAGCTAAGGGTTCTTGGCCTCGCCACACTCAAGCAAACCCAACGACACATCAAAACATCATATGAAACATAATATGTCATCATAAAATCATGACATATGAAATCATGCTATCATACATCCATGGATTTCATGGCTTAAAAATTTACATACACACATTCTAAGATAAGCTAAGCATACATCCATGTATGAGAGAAGGTGGAGAGAGCTAACTTGTACACAATCACACACTTTCCTTCTTGAATCAAGGCTTCCTCTTTTGGCCACACACACACAAACTTGTAGAGATGGTTTCTCTTGGCCTAGATACAATTTATAGAAACCAATTAGGTTCATGAAACAAATTCTACGGCCACACAACTTGGTTAGACACTAGGTTGTCCTATAAACCCTATTATGATTCTATAATTGCACCTAATGAAGCAACACCCCTCAAATAAATTCTTGACTCCCTTCTTTCTTTTTAAATTTGATTCTTGACTCTTTTTAAGCATCTTGGAGTCATCATACAATTAAAACTAAGAGCCTAACTACATGTTGCTTCTTTAAGTCATATTATGAAACATAAAGCACTAACTCACTTTTTATGGTTTCTAAATTTCTCCCAAGACTTCCCCTCATATTCATTCATCATATATGACTCAAAATTGGGCTTAGAAAAAATTTAAAACTCTCTCTAGGTATGCTAACCTCTCTTGGCCGAACCAAGGAAGCATTTTGCTCTCCATGAACTTTGCTTTGTTTTCTTAATGGAGGAAGCACATAGGGAGACTTCTAGGGATCTTAGGAGCTCATTTAAACTCTCATTTAGACATAGGAATCAAGGTATCAAATCAGATTTTGCAAGGAACATATGAAACCCTAGACTTTGCATCTTGAATTTCCATGGTTATTTGTTAATTCTCTTTGCATATTCTTAATCTCCATACCCTTTTTCCTTAGAATCACCCTCGGTTCTGCCTAAAAATCAACTCCTCTTAAGTCTTCTCAAGTGGGGCGAAATGGTGGAGAAGGGGAGCAAAGGGTAGCAACCATGGAAGAAGAAAATGCCTTGTTTTCATGGCTTTTCTCACTTGAATCTTGTGTTCTTTGAGCTCCTCTCTTCAAATCCGAATTTTTCCCTTAATTTCTCCCTTAGAATAGATTTATAAACTTCATTATAATCATAAGAAATAAAGGAGAATAAAGGAGAAGAGGTTTGGGAGAGAAAGAGCATAAAAAATCATGAAAATCCATACCTTTCTACCTTGAATTTCTCCTCCTTTTCTTCCTCCTCTTGTACACCTCATCCCTTAGGGTTTTCATTTGGTTTAGGGCAGAACATGGTCGCCCATAATGAAGAGAGAAGAAGGGTGTATCATATATATAGGTGGGAAGAAGTTACACTTTTCAAAAATTCTAATTTTGCCCTTCGTTCTTAGCATTTTTGTTTCTCCTTTGTTTTAGCTCCTTTTTGAGAACCGTCTTTTCCATTATGAAATTTAGGTTCTCAATTTAGTAAAATGCCTTTAGAATCACTCAAATTAGAGTTAAAACCTTCTCGAATGAATTCGTCAAAGTTCAGGTACACTAACATTGGAAAATATCCATCGGAGGGGATTTAGCTGTCCCGAGGCTTTCCATGATTTTTAGTGCCTCTGAGAATCCTGGGGAGCTCAAAAATTTCATTTAAAAAGTCCTCTTGTGTGAATTCTAAAATTTGCTCAAAATTACAAAAATTCCATTATGTTTCGTAAGCTTTTTGTAAAAAAATTATTTCTGCATTCTAACTCCGTTTTTCTTTCCGTTTGGGGTTGGAACTCTCATTTTTAGGAGTCTAGAATGCTTTCCAAATTTTTTGGGACCTTAACTAATTCATTTAAGGGGACTTCCTTTTGTATCCAATGAATTTTGTTCATTAATAAAGAAACCATACGTTACGTTTTTCATATTTTCTTTTGTTTTCAGAAAATCGGATGTTATAATTACCTAGAGGTTACTTACCTAAACACTAATGGATTTAAATTTCTAGTTCTAGCTTCTCCATATCAAAAGCCACTATAGTTCATTCCAATTTCTAGGTAATTTTGTATAAAACTAAAGCTTATATCATAAGTCAACTATAGGAGTCTTAAACTAGTAGAAAATGAATTAAAATGGGAAGAGGATACTTACCCAACAACACCTATAGCCTCAACCTCTGAAAATCCACCATGAAAGCACTAAGCAACAAGTTTTAGCTTTGAGTGGTAGATGAAAATGCCTCAAATGATAAACCAATCAATTTAAATTGAAGAGGAAGAAGAGTGAATTAAGTTATATATAAGTTACCTTAGCTAAGTCTAGCTTTAAGAGTAGAAAATGATGGAAAAATGCAGAAAACCCTAGCCTCCTTTCTTCCTATGCGAAAATGGAGTTCTCCCTTGCTTAGGATTGAGTTGGTTTGTAGAATAGAGGATGAGGGGCTAAGTAAGTTAGGGTTTTAGATGGGTTTAAGCTAACCGTAAAGCCCAAAATCCACTTAGGTTCATATATGTGTTTATTGGGTCATAAGTTGAAAGGTTTAGTTGATGGAATGAGAGCTGGGCTCTTAAAAAATGTGATTGGGCCTTCTTACAAACTAGAAGTGGGTTTTCTTATTTCGCTTATAGCATAAATACATTGATCATAAGGTCCAAATTAAATGTCCAACTCCACTTAGTTAATTCCCTAATTAAACCCATAACCATAATTAATATATCTCCACCTAACAATAATTAAACATGATTATTAGCTCAAAATGTTTAAAATAAATTATTTAGAAACCTTATTTTTCTGAAATCTTTGTATTAATTCCTTGATTCACCATAATTATCATTAATAAATTTCAGGGTGTTACAATTTTCACCTAACCCCAACATCTGATATGTGTTGTTTGATGTTTTCTTGGAGGATTTTAGAGGTTGAGGCTAGGAGAGATATTGGGTCAGTATAAACTTCTCATTTTGATACATTTTGTAATATTTGGTTTTCGTTAAGTGACAGAAATGGGTGTGTTTTCAAAGCAAGTCCCCCAAAATGAGTTAGTTGAGGCCCAAAAATATTTAAGTAGCATTCTAGACTTCTAAAAATGAGAACCCCGGGTTCAGATGGAAAGAAAAATGGAGCTAGGATGAGGAAGCAAAATTGAATGAAAGACTTATGAAACGTAATGACATTTTTGTAATTTTGAGCAAATTCTAGAATTTACATAGGAGGACTTTTTAAATGAAAGTTTTGAGTTCTTTAGGGTTCTTAGAGGCCTTGAAAATCATGAGAAGCCCTGGGATAGTTAAAACCCTTCCTGTAGACATTTTCTAACATTGGTGGACTCGAACTTTAACGGATTTATTCAAGAAGGTTGTAGCTTCGATTTGAGTAATTCCAAAAGCATTTTACTAAATTGGAAACCTAAATTTTATGATGAAAAATAAAGGTCTAGAAAAAGAGCTAAAATAAATTGAAAACGAAATTGCTAAGATGAAAGGGCAAAATTAAAATTTTTGAAAAGTCTTGTTTAGACTCCACCTATATGTATAAGGTGCCCCACCTCCTCACTTACTTAGCCACATATGTTTCTACCCTAAACTAGAGGAGGAACCCTAAGAGTGAGGTGCCTAAGAGGGAGAAGAAGAGAAGGAGAAAGACAAGGCAAAAGGTATGGATTCTTAGTTATTTTTTATGCTTTGTCTTTAGCAAACCTCTTCTCCTCCATTTCCCCTTCTTTTCTATAGTTTTATTGAAGTTTATGGATTTGTTTTAAGGGAAGAATAGAGGGAAAAATTCGGATTTGAAGAGAGGAGGGGAAGGAAAGGAAGAATTAAGCAAGAAGATAAGGAAAAACAAGGTAAAACTTCCATCCCATGGTAGCTACTCCTTCTTCCCCTTCTTCCTTGGTTCGTCTTGCTCAAGATGCTACAAGAAGGCTTGTATTTTGGGCAAAATCAAGGGTGAATCTTAGGAATTTAGGGGAGAAGAATAAGGATATGCAAAGAAAACAACCAAAGAACTATTAGATTACAAGATAGAAAACCTAGGGTTTCAAGTATTCTTTGCAAAATTTGTTTTGATACAATGATTTTTAGGCCTAAATGAATGTTTAAATAAGCTCCTAAGATCTCTAGAAGTCTCCCCATGTGTATCCTTCATCAAGGAAATAAAGCAAACTTCCATGGAGGCCAAATGATACATATTCTCAACCAAAAGGGCTTGAGGCACCTAGGGAGAGTTTTAAATTTTTTCAAGCCTATTTTTGAGTCATATATGATGAGTGAAAATGAGGGGAAGCCTTGGAAAAAATTTAGAAACCATAGAAAGTAAGATGGCCTTATATATTCCATAATATGACCTAAGGAAGCAACATGTAGTTAGGCTTTTTATTTTAATTGTGTGATGACTCCAAGAGACTTAAAAGGAGTCAAGAATCATAAATGAAAGAAAAGAATGGAGCCTAGAACTCATTTGATGGGTGTTGCTTCATTAGATGCATTTTTGGAACCATAAAGCGGTTATTAGACCAAGTTAGTGTTTAAGGAAGATGTGTAACTTTAGAATTGATTCCATGAACCTAATTGACTTTTATATATTGTGTTTAGGCCAAGAGAAACCAATTCCACACCTTTGTGTGTATGAGGCCAAGAAAGGGAGCATTGTTTCAAGAAGAAAAGTGTGTGGTTGCACCAAAGGTAGCTTACTCCTCATTCTCTCATGCATGGATATATGCTTGACTTCTCTTTGAATGTGTGTATGTGTGTTTTAAGCTATAAAAAATATTCTAGCATGAGCTCTTATTCCATGGTACCATGATAATGTATTATATTTCTCAAATGATATTTATTATGTTTGCTTGGATTTGCTTAAGTGTGAAGAAGCCAAAAACTCTTAGCCATGGTGAGGATGAGCCAAGAACCATTAGAAATTGTTGAGATAAAGCAAAGTGTCTCCCAAGAGTGAGGTTGAGCCAAAACCTCCTTGAGAAAATGGGTGAGGCAAGTCCAAAATCCATAAGTGAATGGGTAAGGCTAATCCACTTACTTGGCAAGCCTATGGATGCTTTATATGACTTACTCACATGCCAAGAATGCTTCTTGAATGTTCATGTTATCCATGATACTCATGCATATATTTTCAAGACTTGTTTTACATTCTTTATGTATAATTGAAAGGGAGATGAGTTATTGGGATTCTTGGAATCTCATTCCCTCCTATTCAATGTCCTAACATGCTAGGTGGACCAAGTGAACAAGACAATAGAAGCCAACAAGTTGGAAGATGAGAGTTTGACAACAAAGTGCCTTGATTTTTCTTCTTTATGGCCATATGAGTGGCAAATATTGTAATCTATTATTGTATGTGTCCTATGACCTTATGAACATGTGTCATTATGCTAATGTATCATATACAAATGATATTTAATGTTATATGAATGGTATGGTGCATTTTAAGTATGGAATGACAAGACTAGCATTATGTAATCTTGTATATGGCATGGGGTGAAAAAGTGAGATTTCAAATTCTAGGTTTGTTCACCTTTAAGAAAAGTTTATAATGTCATTTTGGTGCATTCCCACATGCTCAAGTGGTCATGATAGCCTTGGAGCTTAATTTGGACCATTGGGATTCCTTGTAATGCATAAAAGTGACCATTTCACAACCTAATGTCAAGAAATGACCAAATAAACAAATTTGTTCATGAAATTTGGTACACATATAGATCTTACCTAGAACTTTTTGTGAAGCTAAAGACTAGATTATTTGGAGCTCTGTGAAATTAATTATGAATTTTCAAAGTTGCCATTTTTTTGCTGAATTGATATAGATACTATTTATATGGTCAGAAACTTGGGCTGTGTTATTGGTGGGCCAAATGATGTCCAATGCTCATGAAATTTTACATTCATGAATTAGACATGATAAGATTTCTATATCCACTAAGTTCACCCCAATTGGACCTTTGACCAGGGAGATATGAATTTTTGAAATTAGAGATTAGTACTAGGGATAACAATTGACCTCTGATATTGTTCCATCAATTTCTGGTGGTTAGCAGCCCCTATTGAGATCTAGACATATTTTTAGAATAAAATAAACATCTTTAGCTTTCCAGAATGGTAAAGAATGCATGATTTCAATTTGTCTAGAATTAGTTATGATTTTTCAAAATTTATGATAGTAAACTGAAAATTTTACCCGAGACTACAACTATGAATTTTATGTATTCCCTCCACTTGCATGAGTTCTAGGCTACTTTTGGTGATGGATTTGAGTTGTATCTATGTAATTAAATATGAAAATGAGATACATGAGTCCATATGGTCCACGGGACACTGAATGAAATTTTTATCCTCTATGTAATACAAAAATATTCACTTTTTTATATGCCATTTCCTTGTGTTCTTAAGAAGTGCATGACATAAGACATAGAAGTTGCATGAGGTAAGCTAGAGAGTTATGGTTTTTCACATTTTCTACTAGTTTAGGACCCTTATAGTTGTTTTATGATATGAGTGGTGATTTTGTACAAATTTACTCAGAATTTAGAGTGTTGTTATGAGGTTACTGGTGTAGGTACAACCAAATCCAAATTTGGTTTTGTAATGTCTAGGTAAGTATTCTCTAGATAGTCCTTTGTGGTTTAATTCTTTGAGTATTTGGTTTGCTATTATAAATGATGATTAGAAATAGTAATGGTCTAGCTTTATGTCCATAGGCTAAAGTAGCATTGTTGTTTGCTTTCAAAGAATTGTCTACAAGTGAGGTAACCAGGGTTAATGTTAAATTCTATGCATATGTTTATTTTAATTTTATATCTGCTACACAATTATAATTTTGAATACATAATGAATGGTTGGTTATTTGGTGTATTGTGGTTGGATCTTGTAAGTCCATAATGGAGTTATGGTGTAGCTGCCACCTGTGCATTGTACTTTAATCAGGTGTTGGGTTGTGATTAAACCCCTAAATACACTAAGTCCTAGTTGTACTCATTGGGGAGTGGGTGCCGTGGACAGATCTCACCCGATGTTAATGGCCTTTAACATGTAGAATATGATTGCTAGTATAGGATAGTAGTCACTGATAGCCTAATTATTTCATTTGCTGAGATGACTAATATTTCTTATGCTTATTTGATTAAATGCACATATGTTAATTATATTACCATAATTCTCTACATCATCTCGCATTGTTTCTAGATTTATTTCCATGGATTACATAGAGTTCTTAAGAAAAATCATGAAAATAATCAATTTAATTGCGTTGTGTCATATATAAATTTTTCATCCGTTGTCCCATAAACCATATGAACTCATTTATCTCATTCTCATATTTAATTACATAAATACAACTCACATCCATCTCAAGAAGTGGCCTAGGACTTGTGCAAGTGGATGGTATACATGGAAATCAATGATGCAGCCTTGGGTTGGAATTCCAAAATTTTGACATAAACTTGGAAAAATCATAACTAATTCTAAAAAAATTGAAATCAAGTATACTTTATCAATCTAGAAAGCTACCAATGTCTACTTTATGAAAAATATTTCTAGACCACAACAGAGGTGTCTAGCCACCAAAAATTGATGAAATGGTACCAGAGGTTGTCTATCACTACTAGTATTGTCCTCTAATTTCAAAAATTCATATCTCCTTGCTCAGATGTCCAATTAGGGTGATCTCAGTGGCCATGGAAAGTGTATTATATCTAGTTTATGTTTGTAAAACTTCATAAGCATTGGATATCATTTGGCCCTTAAATGACATAGCCCAAGAAACTAACCATATGAACAGTGTCTGCATCAGTTCATAAAAAAAAATGTTGACTTTGAAAAATCATAATTAATTACATAGAGCTCCAAATATTCTAGTCTTTGACTTCCTAAAAAGCTCTAGATGAGATCTATATACAAGCCAAATTTCATAACAAATTCATTCATTTGGTTAGATTTTGATATTGGATTGAAAAATAACTCATTTTGTGTCTCATAAGGGGTCCAAATGGTCCATTTTGGTTTCTAAGGCAACCATGGCCACTTGAACATGTGAGAAAGCACTAAAATGGTCTACTAAACTTATCTCAAAGGTGTACAAACCAAAAAATCAAAAACTCACTCTCTCACCCCTAGCCATAAGCAAGAACATACAAGCTATATGTTGCCATTCACTATCCAAAATTTATATTACCATTTATTTGGCACCAAATCTCATACGTATATCAAATATTTGGATAATTACACATGTTCAAATAATTATACAACTATTCCATCATAGAATTACATCATTTTCCATTCATATGGCTATAAAATAAGCAAAACTAGACACTTTATTGTCAATCTTTTAGCTCTTCACTTAGTGGCTCCCATTACCTTGCTTATTCGGTCTACCTAGCATGTTAAGACATTAGAGAGGAGGAAATGAGATTCAAAGAATCTCAATAGCTCATCTCCCTTTCAATCATACATAAAGAATGCAATTTAACTCTTAAAAATGCATGCATGAGCATAATAGAAATTATGATTATTCAAGAAGCATTCTTGGCATTTGAACAAGTCATACAAAGCATACATAACTTGCCAAGTCAGTGGATTAGCCTCACCCATTCTCTTCAAGGTTATTGGACTTGCCTCACCATTTTTCTTAAAGGCTTTAAACTAATCCTTACTCTTGGGAGACTTTAGACTTTGTCTTAACTATTCTTGAGGGTTCTTAGCTCATTCTCACTATGGCTAGTGGGTTCTTAGCTTCACCACACTTAAGCAAACCAAAGTAAATACACAAAGTGTCACTTGAATGCATAAAACCACATCATAGTATCATGGCATATGAATACATGCTAGAATACTTTTTCATGGTTTAAAACACACATACACACATTCAAAGACAAGACATGCACTCATTCATGCATGAGAGAAAGAAGAGAGAGCTATCTTTGCCACACAAGCACACTTTTTCTCTTGGAAATACACTCCCTTCCTCAGCCACACACTCACAATGATGAGAGGCTTGTTTCCTTTGACCTAGACATAATATATGGAAGCCAATTAAGCTCTTGAAATTACTCCTAAGGCTATACATCTTTTTTAAACACTAACTTGGTCTAATTGCTCTTTTATGGTTCCAAAATACAACCAATGAAGTAACATCCCTAATTTGAGTTCTTGGCTCCATTCTTTCTTTTTATTTATGATTCTTGACTTCTTTTAAGCCTCTTGGAGTCATCACACAATTAAAACAAGGAGCCTAACTAGGTGTTGCTTCTTTAGGCCGTAATATGGAACCTAGACTACCAATTCATTCCCTAGGCCTTCTAAATTTTTCCAAGGCTTCTCCTCATTTTCATCCATCATATATAACACAAAAATAAGTTTAGAACAAATTAAAACTGCCCCTAGGTGCCCTAAGTGTCTTACGCTGAGGCTATGCTTCTTTTTGGCATCTTTGGAGTTTCTTGGCTTCCTTTGATAGAAGAAGCATGGAAGAAGCTCTCTTGGTGTCTTAGGAGTCTATATGAACTCTTAAATATCATAAAATATGGTTAGGATTCATGGTAGAGTTCAAGGTGTAATCAAAACCCTAGCCTCCCTATCTTGAAATCTAATGGTTCTTAGTTAATCTCCTTTGTATATTCTTATTCTCCACAGTCAATTTCCTAAGATTTACCCTTAGTTCTACCCAAAATCCATGCCTTTTTAGAGTTCCCTAGGCTGGTCGAACCAAGAAAAGAAGAGAAGAAGGAGTAACTACCATAGAAATAAAGTTTTACCTTATTTTTCCTTGATTTCTTAGATGATTCTTCCCTTGCTTGGCCTTCTCTCCTTAAATTCGAAAATTCCACCTCTGTTTTGCCCTCAAAGCAGATCTAAGAACTTTAACAAAATCATAGGAAAGAAGGGAAGATGGAGGAGAAAGAGTTTGCTAAAGAGAAAGCATGAAAATCCATGAAAAATCATACCTTTTCCTTGCTTTTTTCTTTGGTTTAGGGCAGAAACAAAATGAGCTAAATGAAAGAGGAAGTAGGGCGTGTTCTTATATATAGGTGGTTTAAGAAATAATTTCCAAAAATTTCAATTTTGTCCCTTCGTCTTGACATTTTAATTTTCGGTCCATTTTAGCTCCTTTTTTAGAACCATCTTTTCCATCATAAAATTTAGGTTCTGAATTTAATAAAATGCCTTTGAAATTACTCAAATTGGAGCTAAAACTTTCCCAAACGAAGGGGTCAAATTTGGGTCAACTGACATTAGAAAACATACATCGAAGGGGTTTTAGCTATCCCGAGGCTTTTCATGGTTTTCAGGGCCTCTGAAAATCTCAGAGAACTCAAAACTTTTATTTAAAAAGCTTTCCTGTGAAAATTTCAAAATTTACCCAAAATTATAAAAATGTCATTACGTTTCGTCAATGTTTTGTTAAAATTCATTTCTTCATTCTAGCTCTATTTTTCTTTCTCGTCTAAGCTTGGGATTCTCATTTTTAGGAGTCTAAAATGCTACATAAATTTTTCAAAACCTTAACTAATTCATTTCAGGGGACTTGCTTTGGAAACGTATTTGTTTCTGTCATTTGACAAAAATAAGACATTACATTAATTAAATTGGAATATATGAATAGAATTTGCCTTTTGTAATTGAGATTTGCATTTTATCTCATTTCATGGGCTAACTATTTTAGGTGAAGGTCCTTCGGGTAAGGATAAAGGGAAACAAGTGGATGAACATCCATGAGCTAAGACCATATGTGGAAAATTCTACACTTAGATGGATTTAATCTAGGATAAATGATAATTTTTGTTATTCTTTTGTATAACATCATTATCATGTAACCATATTGCCAAGTGTAGGTATTTTGGTGTACTAGAAAACAATGATGTAACTAATAAGGAGTTAGACTCTTTACAACTTATAATTTGATCTATGTACTTATATATATGATATAGAACCTTGTTGATCCTAAGATATGGTCTATTATTTGAGAATGTAATCATGTGATACCTTAATTGTTAACTTAGACTAATAATCAATGAAGCCTATATTTGGATGATAATGTTAGTAGTTATGAATCCTTCTTGTTGTCTGATAAGGGTTATTTTCATATATATATTAATCCTCCTAATTTAGGCATTTTAATGATTAAATATGGCTTATTGCATTTAATTAAAGGATATTTGATTTTATTAGTCATTCATTGTACTTGAGGAATTAATTTGCAAAATTTTGGATTTTTAAGGCATAAATCTCTTTTAAATAATTTCATAAATATTCCTACTTAGTTTTCTTTTCCATTCTTTTTGTGCAAGCTTTGGACAAATTGAATTTAAATGTTGGAGAAAATATGGAAGAATAATTGGAGAAGAAAAATGCCATGGGCTCATTGCATTCACTCTCCCTACATTCTCACGTGGCACCTCACCATATACACTTACATGCATGACTGGCCCACACTCTAATATAATCACTCTCATTCACTCACATAAAGCCCCTCCTTCACATTCATGGGCTCCTCTCCTCCACTCTATCATTCACACACTTAAAGCACGAGTCAGCTCTCACCTATAAATAGCAACAAGAAACACATTAGCTTTCACTCATCATCTACATTCCTATCATCCATAGCATCACACTCCATGCATGCATCCACATACAGGTCCAACTTCCATTATCCACATCTGTATTCTCACACACATAGCACACTATCAAGCACGGGTCTCTCTCATATTGCCAAGTCTTACTTCCATGCATTGGCTAGTCTCATTCACCATACCTTCATCTACTCCACGGGTTTAGTGGGTTAAGTAGTAGTAAGAAATAGTACATAAACACACACAGGTCTCACATCATTTCACCACATCATATAGGTAGGAAGCTCAAGTTATGGGAAGATGAAGTAGGGAATAAGGAAGGAGTACATGAGAGGAAAACATCGAGGATAAACACACTCATGTTGAACCATCACATCACTCATTTAATGATGCATGAAGCCATAGGGGAAGACTCTCAGGTTTATTACACACCGACTGGATGCACACACGAGCAAATTATTACACATTACGAGGCAAGATAGTAGCTATAAGAGGAAGCTTCAGCCATTCTTGTGACGACCCTAACTTCTAATCATGGTAGTTAAGCTTAAACATGCAGTTAATAATCATAAATCAAGGTTTAGCACCATTTAAATTAATTGATTTAGGAAAAAATAAGAAAATTTGAATCTTAATGTTATTAGAATCATTAACCAAACATTTACAAGTATGCATGTACATAAGTGAAATAAATCCCCAATTAAAAGCCTTTAAATCTATTACTCATTCATTTTCAATTCTCAAAATTCTCTTACCAGTGTTTCTAAGTTATCCCTTGATGTTGCTATAGAAAAAATTAAGGTTTCTAGGTTATTATGAGGAATTAAGTACTTTCGCCATAGCTAAATACCCTTCGCACCGCAGCCAACTACTCTTTGGATCACTTGACACTTTTTCACAAAATTCACTGTAGCCAAATACCCCTTTCACCGCGACGAATTACTCTCTGGATGACTTCCAATTTAGCCTCTCACATTTTGCTATGGCTAACATCTTTCTTTACTGTGGCCAATTCCTTTCCCTGGGCAACTTCGTCAAGTTTGGTCGGGGTTAGTTCCATTTTGGTAGTGGCTAATTCCCCTCTATTTATGTAACTTCTAAAATTTCATCCCATACACTCCAACTCTCCCTCTAATGGTACTCTAGGACCACTTTCCCTTAATTTGTGAGACTCTAATGGTATTTATTTACTTGATACAACCAACTAATCTATCATTACTTATACAAGAGTTAAGTGTTGATTCTAACTCATTCATCTATCCTATAATCGCAATTTCATGAATTAATGTTAGCAAAGATTTATAAACTACCAACAATTGTCATTTAAATACACATACTATTAAAGGTTCCATGCATCACTAGCCTAAGTCAACATCCAATATATCACATGATTACATTTCCAAAAAGTAAACCATATCATAGGATCCATAAAGTTCTACATTAGATGTTATAAGCTCATACATCAAATATCCATTTAAAATAAGGCCTAACTTCTAAATAGATACATTCTATGTTGTCAAAATATAAACTCCTACACTTGGAAAGATGATTACATGATGATGCTATATAAAAATAACAAAATTTGCATCTACTCTACTCAAATCAGCCAAGTGTAGCCTCCCCCACACATGGTGGAGCTTATAGATTCTCTTCTACTTGCTTCCCCTTATCCTTACCTAAAGGACCTTTACTTGAAATGGTTAGCCCATGAAACGGGGTGAGATATAAATCTCAGTAACCAAGGTAATTTCCATTCATATAATCTAATTTAATTAACATATATACATGAATCAAAATGAGTATCAGAATTATATCAATCATATTAGCAAATGAAATGATTAGGCTACTATGATTATTATCCCATACTAATAATCACATTTCCATATGTTAAAGGCCAATAACACCAGGAGGGGTCCATCCATGACACCCACTCCCCAATGAGCACACCAGGGCTCAGTGCATATAAGGTCTAATTATAACCCGATACCTGATCGAAACACATGCACAGGTGGCAACTGCACCACAGCTCTATCATGGACTCACAAGGTCCAAACACAATATAATAGACAGTCAATCAATTCATTTTGCATTTCAAATCTTTCATGTTTGACAAATATAAAATTAAAGTAGATATATACATGGAATTACAAAATCCCCAGTTACCTTACTTGTAGCCAATTCTTTAAAAGCCAACAGAATGCTACTTTAGCTTATGGATACAAAACCAAGCATTACTATCCCTAATTATCATTTATATCAGCAAACCCATTATTCAAAGAGTTAAACTATAAAGGACTACTTAGAAAACACTTACCTAACTACTTCAAGAACCAAATTCGGATTTAATTGTGCTTATACCAGTAATTGATAAGCATGACATTTTATATATTTTTATCCTCTTAAACTTAGACATTTTAGTTCCAAATATGGCTTTATGACTTTAATTAGATAAGATTTTATTTTAATAGCCATTTCTATATTTTAGAAATTAATTTGCAAAAATTTGGTTTTTAATGCTCAATTTTATCTTAAATAATTTTTGTGGATTTTCCTATTGAATTGTTCTTATTCTTTGTGCAGATTTTTGTTGGGCAATTTGAGCTTTGAAGGAAAGCCATAAACTAAAAGGGTTGTAGCCACATAAAGAAGAAGCAAGGAACAGAACCATGCATGAAGGCTAGAACTTTTGAGCAGAAAAACACACACACATTAGCCCACGTGAACTCCCACTCATGCGAAACAGAGAAGAGGAATGAGGGCTTGAGCAAGGAAACATCCAGTAGTGAATGAGAGGAATTATGTTGGAATGAAATGAAGCAAGAACTGGGTGCTTGGCTGGTGAGGAAGAAACATGAAATGAAGATGCAGAAAGCTATAAGCAACTACAAGAAGAGAAACAGAGCATGAACAGAGGAAGGTAAACTCGTGGCAAGGAATCAAAACGTGAATTCTGGGCAAAGCAGAGAAGAAGAAGCTGGAGAAATCACGTAAAATGAAACAACACCCTCGAATGCAGTTCCAGAACAGCAGAAGCTTGAGTTTTGTGTGATGTAGTGCAGAACGTGGAAGCTAGAGACGTGGAAAGCATCAAGAAGATCAACACTGAGCTGGAAGAATGAGCTGCACGAGAAAAGCCACGAGTTAGAGAAGAAATAAACACACATGCAGAACAGAAGTGGACGTGGCCAGAAGCTGCAGCAGCTACAAAACGCGAAGAAATACATGCAGAAGAAATATACATGGGCAGCACGTGAAATATGATAAAATAAGATGAAATGGGGCCCACACTCATGCATAATAGCTTTAGACAATTGAAATGGGAATGGGGAGCACGTTTTCTCACAAGGGAATTAAGAAAAGGCTTCGGGCAAATAGGGCAAAAGCTGATGCACATGGAATAATAAAAATTCACGTGAGAGAATCATGCCATCAGCACACATTAGATCAGCACGCCTTCATCCCATCTGCATTACCACATTCATTATTCACAACGCCCTCACCCAGTCTCTCCACCCTTCGCCTTCGTCCACATAGAGTCATTCTCCACTCCACTTCCTCCATTTCCATCCACCGAATGAAGCTCTAATCCATCTTGAGGCTAGCTAGGAGGAAGCTCTTGGAGAAGCTTGAATCCAAGATTTGGAATTAGAATTCTGGCTAAGAATTTCATTTTATTTTCCTCTCTTTCTATATCAATTTTTATTATTTTATATGCTTGGTTGAGTATGTAAGTAATTGAAATTGATGTAGTTCATGATTGATGGCTAGTTAGACATTGATTAGGAGAGATATTGGCTGATAAATTGTATGAATTAAGTGCTGGATTTTCATTTTCCTACAATTTTCCAAGTGTGCAATCAAGGTGTTTGATAAAATGCTTGTGAGAATTAGTGTGCTTAATTGTTGATTTAAGGATTCTTAGGAGTTTGGTTAGTTAATTAAACATCCTAGGGTGTTAATTCAGTAGCTAATCAATCAATTAATCATTCAATTTAAATGTTCATCAATCCTAAAGGCAAGAATTAATGATTTAGTGTAGGATTGAGGTCTCAATTCAACATTAGATTGTTAACCTCTTGAATCTTAAATGGTAATTCAAGATCATTTGCTAATGAACAGAATTAGGAACTCTTAGGCCAGAATTAATCACAATTAGATTAGGATAAGGATAGTAGAAACCAAGGGACAATTCCTAAGCTAGTCACAAGCCCATTATCAACCACAATTCATCCAATTAGGTAGAATTTTGGAATTTTGATTCAATTTTGTTTTAGGTTAGTTTAATTCATTCAAAAACCCCCCAAATTAGATAATTTTTAGTATCTTTAACACTTAGAAAACCCAATTAGGCATTAAATTTAATTTTCAAGGGAGATGACCTAGGTTGTGCCACTTGCTATATTTTTAGATCAACCTAGTTTTATTTTGAGGGTTGCACGACAAGCCCGTCAGTAATCTCAGAACAACACTTCAAATTTTGAGTAAATTCGCATAAAAACAATGCCCATATCATAAATCAGCTATAGGGGTCCTAAACTAATAGAAAATACATCAAAATGAGAAGTTCATACTTACACAATATCCCTCCTAGCCTCTACCTCTGGAAATCCTCTAAGAAAATACCAAACAAACACATTTCAAATTTTGGGTATGGTGAAAATGCTTCAAATGAAAAACTAATTAGGTTAAAATGTAGAGGAAGATGAAAGGGTCAAGTTATATAACACTCACTTTGACTGAATCTTAGTCTAGATAGGGGAAATGGGGCTAAGAAGGTGGTGGAAACCCTAGCCTCTAAGAGACCTTCGAATTTGCTTCTTATGTTTTGTTTTTCTATAGAATTGGGGGTTGGCCAAACTAATTTTAGGGTTTTAAGTTAGGTCCTAAATGGGTTATGGGTTGACCCATCAGCCTAAGGACCTATTAGGCTCCTACTAGTTGCTGGGCTAAGGTTTTAATTTGTTGGGCCAATTACAAGAGTTCATATTTTTAGTTGGGTTAGGCCAAGTTTCAAGAGTCCATTTGGTTTAGGTCTGCATAAGGGATATTGGGCTAATTATAATAGTTCATGTAAATTGAGTTTTGGGCCTCTATCTCTTTAAACCAAATTGGGCCATTGCTAGGTGGTCTCTTTTGGGCCAAGACTCACAATAGGAAGTTAGGTCTGCACCTAAATTCATTAAGCCTCCATGATCTCTAACCATGGCCTACTTAATTTAATTTGGGCCTAGATGAAGTTTCTAATCCAATTAAATCTCAAACCCATATTACTAATTTATTTCTCTCTAGATTCTCATTCACATGGTTTGCCCAATTATTTTATAATAATTATTCTTAATTATGTCTAATCCATGATTAACACCTTAATTAATTTTAGGGTGTTACAATTTTTTCATTCACATGCATAGCATCTATTGTCTTTACACACACATGTAGAAAAAAGTAAGAAGGGAGCTGAGCTAGAAAGGAAGCAACACATGGGAACGATGCATGAAGCCATAGATTGATTGGAAAGAAGGGGGCACACTCCTTGTCTTACACAGAAGAATAAATCACGTGGAAGCTTGGCCAGGAGAAGAGACTCACATGGTAATGAGTAAATGAAGCTCGATTGAGGAGGTTGAGTTGTAAGTAAAAGGAAGAAGCATATGATCATTAAAAAGAGAGAACACATGAAGGGGTATTAACAAAAAGGCTCGGGCAGTAAGCTCTTGGATGCATCATCATCTCATTCATTCACATCGACATTCCATGCATTCATTCATCAACATTCCATCCATGCTGCATCTCATCCAAGCTGTAGTCTTCCATCTCCATCTTCATCTATCCATTTCCTTTAATGAAGCACTAATTCCCTTTTGTGGCTAGCTTAGATGAAGAACTTGGATTGAAGTTTGAATCCATGGAGTTTAGCAAGGGATTTTGAGCTAAGATTTCTATTTTATTTTCTCTTTTTCTACATCAATTTTTGTTCTTAAACTTGCTTGGTTAAGCTTGTAATTGACTAAGATTGGCATGATTTATAATTGGTGGTTGGTTAGATACTAATTAGGAGAGTATTTGAATGATTAATTAATTAAATTAAGTGCTGAATTTTCAATTCCTACAATTATCCATCTTTGCAGCAGCTACATGAAAATATGACTAAGTAGAATCAGGAGGTGCCGATAGAAAATCATGTGGGGGCTGGTCATAACCCTGGTGTGGGACACCAACGGGAGGATGGCGACCTCTTTATCATGTTGGCCAAATTCAGAAAAGCTGATCCTCCATCAGTTTGGGAGGAGTTAGACACTGAGAAAGTCGAGAGGTGGCTGATGCAACTAGAGAAGATCTTTTAGGTTATGACCTGCACCACAGAACAAAAGGCAAAGTTGGCCATCAACAAGTTAGAAGGTGAGGCTGAGCACTGGTGGAGGAATGCCTCCAAATTGTTGATTGCAAGGGAGATACCCTTGACTTGGGAAAGTTTTCAAATAGCTTTTGAGAGCAAATATTTCCCACCATCAGTGAGGGCTGAGAAGGAAGCTGAGTTTAACTTCTTTGAACAAGGAGACATGAATGTAGATGAATATGCAACCAAATTTATTCAATTGTCTTGCTTCTCTTCCTACTTGAAAAGATTTGATGATGAGCCATAGAAGGCTGAAAAAATTGAAAGAGGCTTAAAACCAGAGATTAAAGACAAGATTGTATCTCTATAGATTCGCAATTTTGATGAATTGGTAGAGAAATATAGAGTAACAGAGAGGGCCATGATGGAAAGTGAGGCCAAGAAGAAGAAGACCCTGAAGGGTAAGCATGACCAGGGCATGGAGTCCTTTAGGAGCGAAAGTAAGAAAGGAGCCAATAGTGGGAGTGGCTCTTGGGGTAGGAGACCACCCTCAAGGAATGTCCCTTAAAGAAGAAGCATGGGACTACCAGGAAATGCAGTGAGTGCCCCACCTACTTGTGCCAAGTATGGGAAGAACCATAGGAATAGGCCATGCCCGGTGTGCTATAATTGTGGGAAGCCTAGACACTATACACGTACTTGCACGGTGTCACGAGAGTTAGCCTCATCGGTTAAACCACCTATCTGGGGAAGGGTGTTTGCACTTACGCAGCAAGAGGCTAGTAGATCCCCTAGTATGATCTGAGGTACTTTACTTGTCCATAATCATGTCATAGATGCATTGTTTAACTCGGGTATGACCCACTCATTCATCTTATATGACTATGTTAAGCATCTGGGTCTTAAAATTAGCCTGTTGCCCTTTAAATTATTTATGTCCACCCCTATTAGATATTCTATGATTACATCTAATGTATGTTTAAATTGTACTGTATAATTGGATAGCTGTTGTACTACCCTTAACTTGATTTGCATTCTTTATGTGATTTTGATGTAATCATTGGTATGGATTGGCTATTGGCTAATAATGTGATACTTGATTGTAACCGTAAGACTATTTCCTTACTTGCAAATATATTTGAAACTTGTCCTGTGACTGAGCTTACTTGTGTGTCTGCCACTCAAGCTGGAAGGTGCCTTAGGCATGCTTGCCAAGGGTTTCTAGTATTCTTTTCATTGCATGTTGAGGTTAATGATGCTTTGGAGGATATACCTGTGATTAGGGAATTCCCTGAGGTTTTCCCCAAGGAGTTTAGTGGACTACCTCCGGAGAGAGAGCTGGAATTTTCCATTGATCTAGTACCCGGTACAGGTCCAATTTTTAAGGCCCCATATAGAATGGCACCTGCTGAGCTAGTTAAGTTGAAGAGTCAATTAGAGGAGCAATTTGAGAAAGGGTTTATTAGACCAAGTGTGTCTCCATGGGGAGCACTGGTGTTGTTTGTAAAAAAGAAGGATGGTAGCCTTAGGTTTTGTATTGACTATAGATAATTGAACCAAGCGACCATCAAGAATAAATACCATTTGCCTAGAATTGATGACTTACTTGACCAATTAGCTGGAGCGTTGGTCTTTTGAAAGATTAACCTCAGATCGGGATATCACCAACTTAGAGTCAAAGCTGAGGATGTACCTAAAACTGCCTTTAGGACACGATATAACCATTATGAGTTCCTAGTTATGCCTTTTGGGTTAACCAATGCCCCTGCCATTTTCATGGATTACACGAACATGATCATTAAGCCCTATCTTGACCAGTTTATGGTAGTGTTTATTGATGACATTCTTATCTACTCTAAAAGTAGTGAAGAGCATGAAGAGCATCTTAGGATGGTTCTTCAAACATTGAGAGAGCATCAGTTGTATGCTAAGCTAAGCAAGTGTGAGTTTTGGTTATGCGAGGTCAAATTCCTAGGTCATGTAATATCGGAACAAGTATGAGTTTTGGTTACGCGAGGTTAAATTCCTAGGTCATATGATATCAAAACAAGGGGTAGTGGTATGTAACACCATAAGTTCTAGCTTATCATATCATATATATACATGCCTCACATCATTATATTCATGAAGATATAAGGCAAAAAGGAAAAAAATAGTGACTTTCTTTACGTTGCGTCGTACTTAAAAATTCCATTTAGTGTCACGTTGACCGTGTGAGCTCATGCTATACATTCTCATATTTAAATATATCAATAAAACTCATTTCCATATCAAAATCATGCCCACAACTTGGAAACCGAAATGGAGCTCAAAATAATCAAGTATATTTTCGGCCAGATTTGGCCTCTTTTCTGGTCAAAGTTTGAAAAATCATAACTAATTCTAGAAACATTGAAATCATGAAATATTAGTCATTCTGGGAAGCTATAGATGTCTAATTCACATTAAAAATATGTCCAGGCCATAACATCCATCACAGTGGACGTTTGACATCCGAAAAGGTCCAGAGGTCGCTGCTGCCTGGGTTGCTGTTTCAGATTGCTGATACAAACTTCTAAAATTCATAAATAATTATATAAAAATCGAAATCACACAAATGTGATCATTATGGAAAGATAAAAATGTTAAATTTATGGTAAAAATAATTCCAGAATGAAAAAAAAAATACTTTTCGCTATTAGAAATCTATGGAACAGTGACTAGACTCTTGGGGGCGCCACTGCTACTAACAGCCAACTTAAAAAATAAATAACTCTTTGCTTAGACCTCCAAATGAGGTGATCTAGGTGGCCACAGAAATCTTATGACCTCTCGTTTATGTCAATAAAATTTCACAAGAATTGGACACCATTTGCCCATCAAATGACACAGAATACAAATCAGCCAGTATGAACAGTATACATACCAGAATCAATAGAAAATCCCAACTTTAAAAATTCATCAAATATTCTCTAGAACTTAGAAAATTATAATCTTTAGCTTCCCAAAAATATCTCAATGATATCTAGTTTCATGACAAATCTCAGATCAAGACTAACTTATTTGGCCAAAAAGTGACCTAAGGTTCTATAATGGTTAATTTTGGCTCCATATAGGGTACCAAAGTTGCCAAATGGATTTCCCTTAGTGTTAGCACCTTTTGGGCAAGTCCAAAAGTATATTTAGGACTTGTGTGAGCTTTCCAAATGATCTCAAACCTCATACATCTCATTTTGGTCTTCTCACCCACACTTATGCACATTTATATCAAACTTCCAAATTGCATAATTTGGCATTACATAATCAAATTTATGCTAGAGCTCATACATCATATCCATAGTTATAAACATTACATAATTGAATATTTATACATGTCTCAAGGTTCATAACACATTTACAACATCATATACATCATGAACCATCATTATGGTTCCAAAATGGACAAAACAAGGTATAAGCTTGTCAATCTCCCTTCTTCATTGTTGTTGGCTCTCATTGCCATAGCTACGTGGTCCACCTAGCATGTCAGATCATTGGAGAGGAGGGAGTGAGATTCAAAGAATCCCAATAGCTCATCTCCCATTCAATCATACATAATATATGTAAAGCAAGCCTTAAAAATACATGCATGGACATAATACAATTTATGAGCATTCAAGAAGCAAGCTTAGCATGTGAACAAGTCATACAAGACATTCAAGAGCTCACCAAGTGTTTGGATTGGCCTCATAGTTTTTCCCATGGATTTTGGACTTGCCTCACCCATTCTTTGAGCACTTTGGACTTAACCATACTCTTGGGAGCCCACTTTGCTTTTGGGAGACTCTTTAGTTTGTCTCAACCAAGTTCAAGGGTTCTTGGCTCATCCTCAACATAGTGAAGAGTTCTTGGCCTCACCACACTCAAACAAATTCAAGAAATATCATACATTCAGTTGAAAACATAACATGACATCATGAAATCATGGCAAACAAGATCATGCTAGCATACTTTTCATGGCTTGAAAATACACATACACATACTTTAAAACAAGCTAAACACACATCCATACATGAGAGAAGGTGGAGAGATATAACTTGCTTGTATTCACACACTTTTTCCTTAAGCCTTGACTCCTCTCCCTTGACCTCACACACCCAAGAAGGTGGATGACGGGTTCTGTCGAGCAACCCTCAAAATAAAACTAAGTTTGACTAAAGATGTAGCTAGTGGCACAACCTAGGTCATCTCTGTTAGAAATAGAGTTCAATATTTAATTGAGTTTTCTAAATGTTAAAAGATCCTAGAACTATCTAATTTGAGGGGTTTTTGATTGAATTAAACTAACCTAAAATTGAATTGAAATAAATTTCCTAAATTCCACCTAATTAGATGAATTATGGGTGAATGATGGTCTTGTGATTAGCTTTGGAATCATCTCTTGGTATCTACTATCCTTATCTTAATCCAATTATAATTAATTCTGGTCTAAGAGTCCCTAATTGTATTCACGGCAAATGTATCTTGAGTTACCATGTAAGAATTAAGAGATTAACAATCTAATGTTGAATTGAAACCTCAACCCTGCATTAAATCATTAATTCTTGTCTTTAAGATCAATGAACACTTGAATTGAATGATTAATTGATTAATTGGCCTCTGAATCACCATAAAAAATGTTTAATTAACTAACTAAATACCAAGGAATCCTTAAATCAAACAATCAAGTATATAATCTTACTCATGCATTTCATTGAACACCTTCGTGGCATACATGGGAAATTAAAGGAAAATGAACAATTCATAACTTGATTCAATCAATTAATCAACAAAAATAATCAATTAATCAACAAAAATAATCTTCTAATTAATGTCTAACCAGCCACTAATTATAAACAACACAAATCTCCAATCTAATACAATTTTAACCAAGAAAATACAAGAAAGAGAAAAGTGTAGAAAGAAATGAGAATCTTAGCCAAAATTCCCTTTCTAATCAATGGATTCAAGCTTCTCCAAGAGCCTCCTCTTAGCTAGCCACAAGGATGAATTAAAGCTTCATTGGGTGGATGGAAATGGAGGTGGAGAATGGAGGAAGTGGCGTGGAGTGTCTTTGGACGAAGTGGACGCAGGGGGTGTGAATGTGGTGAATGGAATGATGTTCGATGAATGACGTGATATATGATGGATGATGAATACGGCGTGTGGAATGAAATGTGGTCAATGTGAATGGAATGGATGAATCAAAATTCATGGAATGATGGATTGAATACGATGGATGGATGTGTGACTATGATGAATGGATGAATCCCCTCCTGGAGCTTGCCCGAATTCCTTCTCCTTTCTCACATGGTTTGCTTTAATTTTCACGTGCTCAGCCCTCTTACTTTCGTGTGTCATGCTCTCTTCATGTATGTATAAGTGTGGGCCCCAACATGCATCCCATGTGCATTTAAATTCCACATTCTGCTTCAGCATTTTTATTATTCTGCTCACGTGTTGCTCTTCCTCTACTCAGCCACATCTCTTCCCACATGCTTCTTGCTTGTTCAACTACTGCCCCACGTGATTTTCTTCTTCCATGTTAGCTTCAAATTCACGCTTCTTTCAAGCTAAGCTTTTTGATCTTATGGCTTCATTTTTGCTTCGTCCATCTACAGCTTCTTCAATGTTATACTACTCATATGCACAACTCATTGCTTCCTTTCGTTCTGCTCCTTACTTCATTCCTTTTGCATCAGCCCCGTAGCTTCTTTTTGCTATGTGTGTGAGTGTTCTGAGCTGCTGGAACTCATGGCTTCTCATTTTCCAGCTCATACAAGCTTCTATTTACAACAAATAAAACTTGAGCTTCTCCTTTAGCTTCCTTTAATGCTGCCTCCCACGTGTTCTGCATGCTTCTTATGTATTGCTTCACTCTTTCAATGAGGTTCAGCTTCAGTGCTTTTTAACCAGTGACTCGAGCTTGCTTGCTTCGTTTGTTTGCTTTGTTCTTAGCTGGCTTGAAGCTTCTCTTCTTCATGATTCTTTATTCCCATATTCTGCCACTTCTCCATATTGTTTCCTCTTTGTCTGCCTAACCTTCACGTGTTCTGCCTCTCCATACATATCTTTCTCCATTTCTATTCATGCCACCTGTAGCTTTTGTGTTGCTGAAGAAGAACGTGGCTTACACTCTTCAACTCTCTTCTCACACACTGCTCGCGTGCTTTTCTCATCCCAATAATGTGCTTGTACAGTTAGCTCCCAGCTCGTGTGATTCTCCTTGCACAGCTTCTCTCCATAGTATTTCACACATTTTGAATAGCTCCACGTCAGCTCCTTGCTTCTTCTCACGTTCTTCTTATGTGGCTTTGCATTGGTTTATTTTTCATAGTCAGCACATTCAGCCTGTGGCCTCTCTTCCTTCATTTTTGTGCTGCTGCCTATGGTTACTTCTTCATGTTCTTCTCCTTTGTTTTGAGTTTTCTTCTTGCTTTGCCTTTTCATCAAAAGAAACCGATAGCTTCTTCTTTGTTCTTGCTCACTTAGCCCTTCATTAGTTCATGTTGCTGTTTATGTGTTGTTCTTCCCCCAGTTAGCTTATTCTATTTTGCTCCTCCATACTCTCAACTTGTGGCCCTTTGTTCATATATCCATGCCAGCTCCTTCCTTCTTAAACCAGAACCCATATTATTCTTCTTTAACCTGTGGTTATCTACTTCTATGTGGGCCATGAATGCATGTAGTTGACTTGAGCTGCCCCTTCCTTGAGTGTTATGTGGAGATGAAAGTGTTTGTGTGAATGTGCTGCAATGGAGCATGGAAGCTTGTGTGAGCTTATATGTGTCTTCCACGAGAGAAACAAGGGAGTTGGAGCTGACTTCTTCTTCAAGACCCATTTCTCCTATTCAAATGCTATTTTACTCTCCCATTCCAATTCCATTTCCTATAAAAAAATCTACAGAAATAATAGGAAAAATATCCACAAAATTATTTGAAATAAAATTGAGCATTAAAAACCAATAATTTGTAAATTAATTCTTAAAATGTAGAAAATGGCTACTAAAACCAAATTCCGTCTAATTAGACCTCTAAAGCTATATTTAATCATTAAAATGCCTAAGATAAGGAGAATAAAATATATAAAAAATCATGCTTATCAGTGAAGACCATTTCTCTTGGCCTAGACACACCAAAAGAAACATGAATTACTCATGGGAACAAGCCTTGGCATTATACATACTTTACATGATGCTACTTTGGTTTATGGCTCCATTATGCTTCCATAAGGCACTTAATGAAGCAACTACAAAAAATCATGATCTTGGCTACCTTCTCTCCTTGAATCTATGATTCTTGACTCCATTTAGACCCCTTAGAGTCATCACACAATTATTTTAAAGAGCCTAGCTAGGAGTTGCTTCATTATGCTACATTATGGAGCCTACACCTCTATCTCACTATCTGTGACTTCTAAATTTTTCCCAAGGGTTCCTCCTACCTTCTACCATCATATGAAGTCCCAAACCAAGGCTAGAATAAATTAAAACATTCTCTAACCCCTCCATCTGTCCTAGGCCGACATTATGGAAGCATTTGGGGTTCAAGGGATTTCTAATTTTTCCTTGATGGCAGACACACTTGGGAGGCTTCTTAGAGGTCTTAGAAGCTCAATTAAACACTTACATAGCCTAGGAAATTCATGAATCAAAACAGATTTTACAAACTCTTCAAGAATCCTACACTTTGCTAACTTGAAATTCAATGGCTTTTACTTGGTTTCCTTTGCATATTCTAAATTCCCACACCCTAATTCATGTGATTCATTCTTGGTTTAGCCAGAAATTTAATTCCTCATGGCTGGTCTTACATGGAGGGAATTGAAGAGAAGAGGAACAAGGAGACCTAAGCTTAGGAAGTAGCAAAATACCTTGGATTCTTGGTTTGTTCTTCACTTGGCTAGCCTCCCCTCACCAAATCCGAAAATTCCACCTCTATTATGCCTTCAAAATAGCACCAAATTAAATGCCAAAACCATGAGAAGGAAGAGGAAGAAGAGGGGAAGAAGTTTAACAAGGCAAGGAGTAGGAAAAAGTGGCTAAAACTTATACTTTTCAAAGCTTCTTCTTCCTTCCTTGGCATCCCCTCTTATGTGCCACTCTCAGCCCTTCGTAATTTTGTTTTAATGTGTGGGAGAGTTGGTAAGGAGATTTGACTAGCGGTTGGGCATTTTTATAAGCCTAGGGATTCATTTAAGTAACTTTCAAATTTTGCAATTTAGTCCCTCTTCGTGGTTTTGTTTGTTTGGGCTCATTTCAACTCCTTTTTGAAATCTGTCTCTTTCATCATATTCCTTAGGCTCTTAATCATAAGAATTGCTTTTGGAATCACTCAAAAAGGATCTAAAACCATTCTGAACCATTCGATCAAAGTTTCGGTCAATTGACGGCCGAAATCGTTCACGGGAGGGGTGTTAGCTTTTCTAGGGGTT
This sequence comes from Erythrophleum fordii, assembly GCA_032878935.1. Classification (NCBI taxonomy): domain Eukaryota; kingdom Viridiplantae; phylum Streptophyta; class Magnoliopsida; order Fabales; family Fabaceae; genus Erythrophleum; species Erythrophleum fordii. The sequence goes on along the minus strand of JAVQMF010000054.1, from coordinate 18,450,108 downwards.
CCCATGGTATTCAGGGCCTCTGAGAATCTCGAAAAGTTCAAATTTTTTGTTTAAAAAGCCCTCCTATGAGTTTTTCAAATTTTCCAAAAATTACAAAAATACCCCTACTTCAAAAATTTTTTTGAGCTTTTCTGGCTCTAGTTTTTGTGCATCTTAAACCTCAAATCCTCATTTTATAATATTTAAAATTTAATCATAATTTTAGTTGGCCTCAATTCCTTCTATTTCGAGGACTTTCTTTTATATTTAGCCTATTTCTAATGTTTACGAAGAAACTGAATATTGCGTTTCTCACGTTTATGGAGGGACTGGATGTTACATTTCTCTCCCCCTTAAATAAATTTTATTCTCAAAATTTAGGGGTACACTTTCTCTTACTCTTTTCTTTTCTAATTAACTGCTCTTTTCTTTTCCTTCTTCCTGGCTCTATACACTTTCTCAACGATTTCATTCATTCAAATTTTCTCTTAGCTAGGGGATTTTGCATTGCTAGTTCTTAATAAGGGTTCTATTGCTATAAAATGCTAGCTAGTTCTTCCTCATAAGGAAAAAAAATTTCTAACTCTAAAGGCCTATCCTAGGAGAGCTTACTAATCATGTAGGGTCAATGTTAACCCGTTCGCAGGATTAATATTTCTTTCAGTGGACTCATTTACACATCTTGGGAGGTAACTTATTTTATATCAAATCTCCCGCATCCTCTCTAAATGGCTTCTTATAACATCTCATCATCCTTTCTAATCATTAAAGCTATTGGAGGTTTTTGTTTGTTTATTGTTTTGAAGTATACTGTCCATTGTTCATCTCTGCGTTCTTTCTTACTAGCTCATTCCATGATTACAATTCACATCTCTTTCTGTCACAGGCCTCATATCGTAACTGCTTACTAAGATTACAACTCCTTTAAGGAGTTTCTACTTTTAATGATCTCAATTTCTCTGTTTACTAGTACATCTATCTCTGTATGCCGGAACTTTTTCTCACTTTCTTTGCTCACTTATAATGGCATTTTATACTCCCTCATTTTAGCACTGATAAACCTAACATGTGTGTCTTATACTGGCACCGAAGAGCTACTACCACTGACTACTGCTGAGTTTTGTTGGGATGCTAGCTATTCTCACAGTTTTACTCATTGGAGATATACTATACCACTTACCTTATATAAAACTGCACCTGACCCTTTTCTGAATACATAAGCTAGCATACGAGGATCTCTCTATGCCTTGGTTAGGGCTACTATTTGCTAGATAATGGTTCATCTAGCTCTAACTCTGGAAAGCTAATTTCTTCCTTTCCTCATCCCATACACTATGTTCATCTCTAAAGAGAGCTAGTCAGTGGTCTAACTGTTTAAGTAAAGCCTTCATATCTCTGTGGCAACAGTCTACCAGACTCAGGAGGTCTGTAGTCTCTGAGACAAAAGTTAACTAAAACTGTACAAGTCTCTAAGACTAACTACTCTATAAAACCATCTCAGGCTGTCATCTCTACTAGAGATCTATCATGCTGTGGCTAGGGCTCTCTGTAACTCTGTGGGATTTACTGTGACCTCTCAAAGCCTTACTAAGGTCTACTGCAACTCACTGTGCTATACTGGGATCTACTACGATCTATCTCTGGGAGATGTCAAAGCCTAAGATCATTGTATCTAACGGTGAAATATATGCTCATTAAGTCCAATCACCATCGCTCATAATAGCTGAGGTTAAACTCAGAGGTGCATTGTGCCCTTCGTGCAAAGTGGGTTCTAATATGATTCTCTAGGATCACGTTATACTGCTACTAGGGAGCATTTCAATGTTCACTCATCGCTCCTGGTAGGATCCTCAGATTCCCACTCTAACCCCTTTCTTACTTGGACTTTCTTTTCTTACTCTATTAACTTACTTACTTTGCATGTATTCGTTCTAACCTTCCTCTCATATCCTGCAGCTTCTAACTATGCCCATGTTCTGCTTTTAATTGCTTTGATACTAGGGCATCTCACACATTAAGTGTGGCTAACATCTCTAGGAAGAGAGAGGCTATGCACTGGTCCCTTCTCATTTCATTTACATATACTATAAGGGACTCGAGCTATGCATATTGAACTCATGCTATCTGGATCTGAACATTCTTCACTGGGGATTCCTTTCTACATGCTTTTCTCATCATTATGATATTACTGGAATCCTTCTACCTTTCTTTCTTAACTTATCTCGTTCTTTAACTAACTAGGATACTTTTTGATTGTCAGGACACTTTGGTAATTGATGTCATCATTTTCTACGCACTCAAGTCACATTACTATTAGGTTGATTAGGCCTAATATCATATGACCATTGTTGCAAGTAAACCATAACATCAACTACTAATACACGAGCGCCTCATGACTGAGCTCAAGGCCACTATCGCCTGTATATTATAAGTTTCCTAATAATCTAAAATACCTTTCTCTTACTTTTCTCTATCCTTTCTCTTTTCGTAGAGTACTCGAGGAAGGTAGGATTCTTCCTCTACTACATCCTGAGATCTCTCTGCATTATCTGGCTATTTTTCCTTTGGGCGCTATTAGGCTAGAAGGGCATCTATGCCAAGGACGAGTGTGCTTTCTTAAGCACTCAAGCATATTAACTGAATATCTATTCTTAATCTAGTATGTCCTCGACTTAAACACTGTTATATTTTCTCTTTCTACCTTTCGTATCCTCTTACTTAAGTACAATAATGTTTTACTACTAGCTGTTTCTGTTGTCAGTTTAGGTTTTTCTATGCTCAAGAGCACCTGCATTTTCTTGGGGTTCCTCCACTTATTCACTCTCTGTAACATCAAGGGGGTCTACTTTGTACTCATACTCTTACTCTACTTTTAGCTAGATCGTCCTTTGGTAAGAAGGATTCTATTTCATATAATCCCAAGAGTTTCATTCTATGGCGTTCTTGGCTTATACTCTTTTTCTACATGATATGAGGCTCGTCTCCTTAGGCGGTCTCTAACTCCCTTGAGCTTCCTTGGGGGTACCAAAGTACTACCTGTCAGTCTCAGCTTGCTTCTATATTTGGATCAGAGCTAGGCTTTCTTTCTATTCAGCCTCTCTAGCCTTATCCCCAGGAGCATAGTATACTATTTTTAGGGGTCTGTTAACCCAATCTAGGACACATACTTTCAATGTCCAAATTCTACCTTATTGAGAACTTATGCTCTACTGGGTGCTCTAATCACTCACGTGCCTTAACCTTACATCATTCTCATATTAAAGAGCTCGTCTAACTAACTATCGAACCCCTATCTGTTTATCTTCTAGGCTTAACTTACTCATCTAATCATGACGAAAGCGAGGGCATCTTTTCTATAGCTAGTTTCTCAGCTCTTCCTCGCTTCCCTTTATAACTCAGGGGGGTCTATCTAAGGAAATTTACTAACCACTACTGGGTGGTTTCGCCGACTCAGGATGTCTCATCTTTTCTTTCTCGATCTAAGAAGAACACTTACTGAACCTTTCATTCACATATCTCATATAGAACGATGCTACTGGTCATCTCCCCAGGCTTTAGCTTATGCTCAGCCTAGGCTAATCATCTCATCAGACCTGTAGCTTACTAACTATCCTCATTCTTTTTCTGGGTATTTGTTACTGGCTACTCATACTTACTTCTAGGTGTTACCTATGAGGTATACCTTTCTAAGTCACTCATTATGTTCTTCACTGCAGGTAGCCTTATCTCACATTATTTCAAGGCTACACTAGCATTCTATCATTCAATGTCTCATAGGGTAACGTCCTAGGTTGGAGTCAACACCTTAAAAGTGGGTCTCAACAACCTCATCATCCTTATGTATAACTTTCTCTGTGTTGAGCTCTTTTCTTAATCTCATTGCTAGGCCCATGGATTTCTTACTAACCTTTTGTGACTATTCATTACTCTTTTTCCCTACTTGTATTAGGGGTTCCCGCTCACTGTGGGTTGTCTGACCCCTTATCAACTCCCTTCTTAAGTTGGTTTGAATGTGACCAACAAGGCATTCATGGTGTTATTCGTCATGACTAACATATCATTCACTATGGCGAGAAACTCTCTAGATTGTCTTGTTGCTTTTATGGAATAATTGGCCACAACTAAGCAACAAATTGGCAGTGACTAACGGCCTCTGATTGGCTTATTTTTTCCAGGGATTGGATTTTCATTTTTAGCTACCAATTTGAGCCTCACTGCCTCATCAAGCTAAAGGGTTCTACCTCTTGCTTCATTCATACATAACTACTTATCATTTTTGGGCAATCAAGCTCTAGGGTACAGCTTGTAACTCAAACTCCTGGCCTGAGGGAATTAATCTTTTAGGCTCTGAAACTTATCTAGACATTTGGGTGTTGTGGTTAAGGAATAATTCTTTTTCTCATTCCCCTTTAAACTAGTCTTATGCAGCTGCAGTCTCATCTCATACCACGCTGCATCACTACTTATCTTTGCATTAAGTAGGACATCTCAAAATGGCCTGAGTATGACTACCAGAGAGAATTAGGCCTCACACACTTTCTCTAGCAATCCTCTTTATATCGACGAAATCATTTCTCATCGTTTATGTTTAGGGCTTGCTACTGATCCCGGCGAGCTATCATATCTCATCAAGCTCTAGCCGTGGGATCCCTTAGCTCCGCTCAAGCTTAGCTCTACTCAAACTATTCTAGAGGCCACCCTGTCCTGGTGTCTACTAACTATTCCAAGACCATTCTACAACTTACTTGTCATGAATAAAACCACAAACTACTTTCACACACTCAACATGTCTCATCTAAAGCTCTACCTATCCATTCAAGCCTTTACATAGCCCAGTTGCTACATCCTCAAGCCAAAATCTAATCCAAGAGAGCTTGGAATTTCACTCTGATGCCAATAAATGTAACACCATAACTTCTAGCTTATTATATCATATATATACATGCCTCACATCATTATATTCATGAAGATATAAGGCAAAAGGGGAAAAATAGTGACTTTCTTTATGTTGCGTCGTACTTAAAAATTCCATTCAGTGTCACATGGACCATGTGAGCTTATGCTATACATTGTCATATTTAAATACATCAATACAACTCATTTTCATCTCAAAATCATGCCCACAACTCATAGAAACAGAAATGGAGCTCAAAATAATCAAGTATATTTTCGGCCAGATTTGGCCTCTTTTCTGGTCAAAGTTTGAAAAATCATAACTAATTCTAAAAAAAATGAAATCATGTAATCTTAGTCATTCTAGGAATCTATAGATCTATAATTCACAATAAGAATACGTCCAAACCACAACATCCATCAAAGAGGACGTTTGACATCCGAAAAGGTCCAGAGGTCGCTGCTGCTTAGGCTGCTGTTTCAGATTACTGATACAAATTTCTAAAATTCATAACTACTTCTATAAAAATCAAAATCATACAAATTTTGTTATTATGGAAAGCTAAAAATTTTAAATTTATGTTAAAAATAATTCCAGAATGAAACAAATACTTTCAGCCATTAGAAATCCATGGAAAAATGACTGAACTCCTGGGGCGCCACTACTACTGACAGCCAATTTCAAAAATGCATAACTCTTTGGTCAGACCTCCAAATGCGGTGATCTCGGTGGCCATAGAAAGATTATGACCTCTTGTTTATGCTGGTAAAATTTCACAAGCACTAGACACCATTTGCCCATCGGATGACAAAGAATACAAATCTGCCAGTGTGAATAGTGTACATACCAGAATCAATAGAAAATCCCAACTTTAAAAATTCATCAAATATTCTCTAGAACTTAGAAAATTATAATCTTTAGCTTCCCAAAAATATCTCAATGATATCTAGTTTCATGACAAATCTCAGATCAAGACTAACTTATTTGGCCAAAAAGTGACCTAAGGTTCTATAATGGTTAATTTTGGCTCCATATAGGGTACCAAAGTTGCCAAATGGATTTCCCTTAGTGTTAGCACCTTTTGGGCAAGTCCAAAAGTATATTTAGGACTTGTGTGAGCTTTCCAAATGATCTCAAACCTCATACATCTCATTTTGGTCTTCTCACCCACACTTATGCACATTTATATCAAACTTCCAAATTGCATAATTTGGCATTACATAATCAAATTTATGCTAGAGCTCATACATCATATCCATAGTTATAAACATTACATAATTGAATATTTATACATGTCTCAAGGTTCATAACACATTTACAACATCATATACATCATGAACCATCATTATGGTTCCAAAATGGACAAAACAAGGTATAAGCTTGTCAATCTCCCTTCTTCATTGTTGTTGGCTCTCATTGCCATAGCTACTTGGTCCACCTAGCATGTCAGATCATTGGAGAGGAGGGAGTGAGATTCAAAGAATCCTAATAGCTCATCTCCCATTCAATCATACATAATATATGTAAAGCAAGCCTTAAAAATACATGCATGGACATAATACAATTTATGAGCATTCAAGAAGCAAGCTTAGCATGTGAACAAGTCATACAAGACATTCAAGAGCTCACCAAGTGTTTGGATTGGCCTCATAGTTTTCCCCATGGATTTTGGACTTGCCTCACCCATTCTTTGAGCACCTTGGATTCAACCATACTCTTGGGAGCCCACTTTGCTTTTGGGAGACTCTTTACTTGGTCTAAACCAAACTTAAGGGTTCTTGGCTCATCTTCACCATAGTGAAGAGTTATTAGCCTCTCCACACTCAAGCAAACTCAAGAAACATCATACATTCACTTGAAAACATAACATGACATCATGAAATCATGGGAAACAAGATCATGCTAGCATACTTTTCATGGCTTGAAAATACACATACATATATTTTAAAACAAGCTAAACACACATCCATGCATGAGAGAAGGTGGAGAGAGCTACCTTACTTGTATTCACACACTTTTTCCTTAAGCGTTGACTCCTCTCCCTTGACCTCACATACCCAAGAAGGTGGAGACCATTTTTCTTGGCCTAGACACACCAAAAGAAACATGAATTACTCATGGGAGCAAGCCTTGGCATTATACACACTTTACATGATGCTACTTTGGTTTATGGCTCCATTATGCTTCCAAAAGGCACTTAATGAAGCAACTACAAAAATTCATGATCTTGCTCCCTTCTCTCCTTGAATCTATGATTCTTGACTCCATTTAGGCCCCTTGGAGTCATCACACAATTATTTTAAGGAGCCTAGCTAGGAGTTGCTTCATTATGCTACATTATGGAGCCTACACCTCCATCTCACTATCTATGACTTCTAAATTTTTCCCAAGGGTTCCTCCCACCTTCTACCATCATATGAAGTCCCAAACCAAGGCTAGAATAAATTAAAACACTCTCTAACCCCCCCATCTATCCTAGGCTGACATTATGGAAGCATTTAGGGTTCAAGGGGTTTCTAATTTTTCCTTAATGGGAGACACACTTGGGAGGCTTCTTAGAGGTCTTAAAAGCTCAATTAAACACTTACATAGCCTAGGAAATTGATGAATCAAAATAGATTTTACAAACTCTTCAAGAATCCTACACTTTGCTAACTTGAAATTCAATGGCTTTTACTTGGTTTCCTTTGCATATTCTAAATTCCCACACCCTAATTCATGTGATTCATTCTTGGTTTGGACAAAAATTTAATCCCTCATGGCTGGTCTTACATGGGGGAAATTGAAGAGAAGAGGAGTAAGGAGACCTAAGCTTAGGAAGTAGCAAAATACCTTGGATTCTTAGTTTATTCTTCATTTGGCTAGCCTCCCCTCACCAAATCCAAAATTACACCTCTGTTCTACCTTTAAACCAACACCAAATTAAATGCCAAAACCATGAGAAGGAAGAGGAAGAAGAGGGGAAGAAGTTTAACAAGGCAATGAGTAGGAAAAAGTGGCTAAAATTGACATTTTTCAAAGCTTCTTCTTCCTTCCTTGGCCTCCCCTCTTGTGTACCACTCTCAGCCCTTCTTAATTCTATTTTAATGTGTGGGAGAGTTGGTGAGGAGATCTGACCAGAGGTGGGGTGTCTTTATAAGCCTAGGGATTCATTTAAACAACTTTCAAAATTTACAATTTAGTCTCTCTTTGTAGTTTTGTTCATTTGGACTCATTTCGACTCTTTTTTGAAATCTATCTTTTCCATCATATTCCTTAGGCTCTTAATCATCAGAATTGCCTTTGGAATCACTCAAAAAGGATCTAAAACCATTCTGAACTGTTCAATTAAAGTTTCGGTCAACTGACGGTCGAAATCACTGACCGGAGGGGTTTCAATTGTTCTAGGGGCTTCCATGGTATTCAGGGCCTCTAAAAATCTTGAAAAGTTCAATTTTTTTGTTTAAAAATCCCTCCTATGAGTTTTCCAAATTTTTCGAAAATTACAAAGTGCCCCTACTTTCTTCGACAAATTTTTTGAGCTTTTCTAGCTCTGGCTTTTTGGCATCTTAAACCTCAAATCCTCATTTTCTAATATTTAAAATTTTATCATAATTTAAGTTGGCCCCAATTCTTTCTATTTTGAGGACTTCCTTTTATATTTGGCCCATTTCTGACATTTGCGGAGAACTGAACATTGCGTTTCTCACGTTTACGGAGGGACTGGATGTTACACGGTAGATCCTAGCAAGGTAGAAGCGGTACTAAATTGGGAGAGACCCAAAACAGTGACCAAAATTCGTAGCTTCTTAGATCTAGCTGGCTACTATAGAAGATTCATTAAGGGATTTTCTCTGTTAGCCATGTCTTCAACAAAATTAACTTGGAAGGACCAACCATTTGTGTGGGATGCCAAGTGTGAGAATGCTTTTCAGGAGCTTAAGGATAGGCTTACCACCGCACCTGTGTTAGTGATACCTGACCCTAAAGAGACACTCACAGTTTATAGTGACGCTTCTAAGAAAGGATTAGGGTGTGTCTTAATGCAACAAGGAAGGGTGATAGCCTATGCTTCTAGACAACTTAGACCTCATGAGGAGAATTATCCCACCCATAACTTGGAACTAGTGGCTATAGTTTTTGCCCTTAAGATTTGGAGGCACTTCCTCTATGGCTCCCAATTTGAGGTGTATAGTGATCACAAAAGTTTGAAGTACTTGTTTGACCAAAAAGAGTTGAACATGTGGCAAAGGAGGTGGATGGAATTCCTTAAGGACTATGATTTCTCCTTAAAGTATCATCCAGGGAAGGTGAATGTAGTTGCTGATGCCTTGAGTAGGAAATCTATTCACATGACAATGATGATGCTTAAAGAGGAAAGGTTGATTGAGGAGTTGGGAGATTTGAATTTATCAATTTCAATGAATTCAAGCAGCCTTCTTTTAGGAGAATTAAGGATAGAAAATGACCTTAGGAAGAGGATTAAAGAGGCCTAAGAATTAGATGAATACTGGGGAGGAATTAGAGAGCAACTGGGAAGTAGTGAAGTCAAAGATTTTGACTTATCAGAAGATGGCTTGGTGAGGTACCAGGGGAGAGTATGCATACCTAAGGATAAAGAGTTAAGGAATATAGTGTTGTCAGAAGCTCATAAAAGTAGGCACACTATTCATCCGGGTACCACTAAGATGTATAGGGATCTAAAGAAGAGCTTTTAGTGGCCTGGGATGAAGTCAGACATAGCAGAGTTTGTTACTAGATGTCTAATTTGTCAGAGGGTTAAGATTGAGCACTAAAGACCCACAGGTTTGCTACACCCTTTAGAAATTTCGGAATGGAAATGGGATAGTATATCTATGGATTTTATGATGGGTTTTTCTAGAACATCCTCGAGTTATGATGCTATTTGGGTGATTGTGGATAGATTGATGAAGTCTGCCCACTTTCAACCTATTAGAGCCACTTATCTTCTAGATAGACTAGCTCAATTGTATGTTTGTGAAATTGTAAGATTACATGGTGTTTCTAATAGCATTATGTCAGATAAAGACCCAAAGTTCACATCAAAATTTTGGCGGTCTTTATAAGAAGCTTTAGGTACTAGTCTTAACTTTAACACTGCTTATCATCCTCAATCTGATGGACAGACTGAGAGGATCATTCAGACCGTTGAGGACATGCTTAGAGTGAGTGTACTAGAGTTAAAGGGGAGTTGGGATGTGTACTTACCTTTAGCTGAGTTTGCATATAATAATAGTTACCATTCTAGTATCTAGATGGCACCATTTGAGGCACTTTATGGGAGGAAGTGTCGGTCACCCTTGTGTTGGGTAGACCTTGGTGAGAGAAGTCTCTTAGGTTCAAACATAGTGGACTAAACCACCCACCAAATAGAACTTATCAGAAAGAAGTTGTTGGCTACCCAGAGTAGGCAAAAGAGTTATACGAATAAGAGAAGGAGACCCTTAGAATTTGAGGTAAGAGACCATGTGTTCCTTAAGGCTACTCCAGTGACAGGTGTAGGACGGTTTATCAGGACAAGAAAGCTCAGTTGTCGTTATCTTGGTCTTTTCCAAATCCTTTAAAGGGTAGGACCCGTGGCCTATAGAGTTGCTTTACTTCCAAACCTGGCCAAATTGCATGATGTGTTCCATGTATCCCAACTGAAAGAGTACCACCTGGACCCTTTGCATGTCATTGAGCATGAGAATGTGCATCTACAAGATGATTTGTCTTATGTGGTTTAGCCAGAAAGGATTATGGACTCAAAAGTCAAATAGCTCTATAATAAGGACATCCTCCTGGTAAAGGTAGTATGGAAGGGACTTACTCCGGATAAAGTAACTTAGGAGACGGAAGAAGCAATGAGGAAGGATTATCCTACATTCTTTAAGTAAAGTATGTCTAATTTTGAGGACAAAATTTCTAAAAGGAGGGGAGAATGTAATATCTCAAAATTAATTAAGGTGTTAATCATGGATTTGGGTTAATTAAGAATAATTAATATAGAATAATCGGGTAAGTTAAGTGAATGGAAATTTTAGAGAGATAAATCATTAATATGAGTTTGAAAATTAATTGGGATAGAAACTTCACCTAGGCACGAATTAATGTAGGAAATCATGATAAGAGGCTAATAGAAGCCCAATAAGTTAGATGCAGATCTAATTTGATTAAATGTGATAGAGGCCCAAGATTCACCTCTTAAAGGCTCTTATAATAGGCCCAATAACTTTTGGGCATACCTAAATCCTTTGAGCTCTCAAGCCTAATCCAATTAAAACCCAGCAGCCCAACACATGAAAGTTGGCCCAACAAAGCTTAAATCTGAAGCCTATTTGGAGTTAGATAATTGGAGCAGCCCATAACCCATAGAAAACCTAACTTAAACCCTAACAACTAACCTAGCCACCTCCCATTCTGCAAAACACAAGAACATAAAAGAGAAATTCAGAGGTTTGAAGGGAGCTAGGGTTTGGGGCAAGAAATCTACCATTTCCTACTTCTAGAGTAAGATTCAGCTAAGGTAATAGTTATATAACTTAATCCTCTCATCTTTCTCTTTAATTTGGCCCGATTAATGTTCTAATTGGAGCACTTTCACCTACACCTAAAACCTGAAACTTGCCATTTGATGTTTCCATGGTGAAATTTCGTAGGTTGAAGCTAGGGCTGACATTATAAACTCTTCTTTTTGAGGTATTTCTCCTGGTTTGAGACCCTAATGATTGGATTATAGTATGGGTATTAATTTTTCATGAATTTGCTTAGGATTTAGGGTGATATATTGAAATTTCTGGTAGAGGATACTTCCATTCCGAATTTTGGAAATTAGTAGTGGCTGGGGAGATTTTTTATACCATTGGTGGCTTTTACAAATTTGTCTACAAGTGAGGTAACCGGGACTATATTAATTCCATGCATATATCTACTTTAATTTCATATTTGTTGCACATGAATGATTTGAAATGCTAAATGAATTAGTTGGCTATCTATTATATTGTGTTTGGACCTTGTGAGTCCATGGTGGAGCTGTGGTGCGGCTGTCACCCGTGCATGTGCTTCGATCGGGTATCAGGTTATGATCAAACCCCAGATGCACTGAGTTCATGGTCGAGCTGTGGTGTGGCTGCCACTCGTGTATGTGCTTCGATAGGGCACTGGGTTATGATCAAACCCCAGATGCACTAAGCCCTGGTTGTGCTTATTGGGGAGTGGGTGCCGTGGACAGGCCTCACCCAGTGTTATTGGCCTTTAACATGTGAAATTATGATTGCTAGTATGGGATGCTAATCATAGTGGCCTAACCATTTCCTTTGCTGATATGACTGATTCTGATGTTGATTTTGATTCATGCATATATGTTAATTAAATTAGATATTATGAATGGAAATTTCCTTAGTTACTGAGATTCACATCTCACCCCGTTTCATGGGATTATACTTTCAGGTGAAAGCTCTTCGGGTAAGGATAAGGGGAAGCAAGTGGATGAAAATCTATGAGCTCCAACCATGTGGGGAGAAGGCTACACTTAGACTGATTTATTTAGAATAGATGCTAAATTTTGTATTCCTTTTTGTATAGCATCATCATGTAATTATGTTACCAAGTGTAGGCTCTTATATTTTGATTACTTAAAATGTATCTATTGAGGAGTTAGGCCTCATCTTAGCTTGGAATTGGATGTATAAACTTATAACACCTGATGTATGAATTTTACTGAATTTATGATATGGTATACTATTGGAAATATAATTATGTGGTGCTTTAAATGTTGATATGAACCATTGATGTATGAGATCTCTAACGAAATGTATCGAATGTTAATTGTTGATAGTGCATGAATTCTTGCTGTCATTAATCTATGAATTTGCTGACATGTGGTAGTTGAACGAGTAAGAATTAGTGCTCAATGGTAGAACAGCTAGGTAAATAAGGTAGATAAATACCATTAGAATCATATAAAATGAGGGGAAGTGGTCCTAGGGTATTCCTAAGAAGAGAATTGAAGTGCATGGGATGAAATTTGGGAGATGTAGTTACAGGAGGGTGTCACGCCATGACTAGGAAGGCCTCACCGTAACTTGAAGAGTGACAGTGGCGAGGAACATCGTGACTTGAGGAATCTCGCCATGGCTCAGTACGAAAAAAATTACCCAGGAGGGTGGCAAAATGAAACCTTGCTGCGGCATAACAAGTCCTGTCGCAGTGCTAGTTGAGGAAACTAGGTAAGAAGTGTCTAGTAGTGAGACTCACTGTAGCACAAGAGTTTTTCGCTAAGGCAAGAATTATGGGAATTTGAACAGTAGTCCCAGGAGGCATTTTCGCCGTGACACCACGTAGGGTAGTTGCGGCGATGGTCCAAGCCGCGGTGAAATTCAAGTAAATTGCCTAATGATCCCCAAAAGTAACTTAGCCACGGCGGGAGGGTTTCAAGTCACGGTGCAGGTCTCCAAACTCCTACCTTTAGCTTAAAAATCCCAGTTTCTCTAATAGTAATGCTAGGAAATGATATAGGAATACTTGTGAGATTTTTGTGTATTGAAACTGATGGATGGATGAATCAGAAACCTCTCATGATAGTATAATTTCTTTTATGCATTCTCATGTTTGTGGTTGTTTAGTGATGACCCTAACATCAAGGTTCAAATTTTCCTGCATTTTTCGAATGTAATTAGTCTTAATGTCTTGTTACCCTAATTTATGGTTATTAGTCACGTATTTTACCTTAATTACGATGGTTAGAAGTTAGGGTCGTCACAGTCAATACGATTTGATTAACAACTGTAAAATCCTAAAATTTATAAGAATGAAAGAAGTAACAGCATCATACTTGAATTGGAATTATTTTCCATAAGTTCATGCATCAAAATCATATAAGGATTTGTTTGTGGTTAAGTTTACAAATACAATGTCTTTTCATATTTTGTGTCAACCACATCTTTGTTTTGGGATGTGACAAGTTTGTATCAAAACTTAGGTTTCCTTATAGTTTGTGGAGCAAGTTTTCTCTAATGGAACCTCGGTCATTATTATAAAACCCAAGCATAATCATGATTAAGACATCATTAGAGACTTTATAAGGTATTAAAATTCCTTTTCTTTCTGCGTACTTCCTTAGTAGCTATATGGGTGGTCACATAAGATGATCCATGGTTTTAAATTGCCCTTTTACTATATAGTGGAAAGATGCCATCAATGGTCTAATTATATTCCAATTTAACAACACCCCTTTGGCCAAAATGAAAAAACAAAAACAAAAACGAAACAAAAAGGTTGTGTTGAGATTAGGGTAGTACTTGATAACCACTTCATATGATTTAGGTTAAGCTTTGGAATTCCTTCTTGCTAAATATCTTAATTCATTAATTGAGTTAGCTTAAGGATTATAGTTGGGTCCTTTGTTTATTTACTCATGCCAAGATTCACTATTGAATTGGTCTCTTGTGTGATATATTAAAATCTATACAAAGCTTCTTAGTTAATGTTTCAATAGAGAACTCTACACTGTCAATTTAATTATGGTCATTTTCAAATTATTTTAGTATGAAGTATGGTCTGTTTAAGGGAAAAGCTCAATTTATAAATCTATGATGTATCCTCTTTTCGAGGGATCAAAGTAATTTTCTTATACTATTGGAAGTCATGTCATTCTATGACTCAAATAGTGACTCAGTACAAATGTGTATCGATTTACACTAGAATAAAGCTATTAATGAAAAGCATAAATATGTTTTGTTACATTGTGATAATTGCTAATTTTTATATATTTTATTCCCTCTAATTAGGCATTTTGATGATAAATTGTCGCTTAATGGATTTAATTAGAGGATATTTGATTTTATTAGCTATTTTTGCACTTTATGAACTAATTTTCAAAATTATTAGTTTTTAATGTATTAATTCCTTTAAATAATTTTATGAGTTTTTCCTATTGAATATTTCTTATTATTTGTGCAGATTTTTAGTGGCAATTGGAGCTTAAATGGTAAATTCATTTGGAAGCTACAAGATTGGATAAAAGAGCCAAAAAAATTAGAGAATGAAAGCTTTAAGTGTGCAATTTCAAGGAGGGAATAATGGTCCACATTTTTAATAGAATTTTGAAAAATAAAGAAAAGAAAAAATGGGAGAACGAGGATGATGTGGATGGATAAATTGAAGCTACAAAACGAAGAGAAAATTCATTCAGTGTTACATTATTCAATTCCTCCATTCCACGTTGACATCACACATTATGCAAGGCATTCCATTTTCTAGCTCACTTCATTCACTTTCGCATTAATCAATAGCTTCCAATTTTGCAAAGCACTCATAGCTTATGTGGGGATCATTCTCATGCTCATTCACATGAAAAGCTTTCATCTATTCACACGAGACACTTTATGGGCTCTCTCTCTCTCACATATACATCACTCACGGATCTTGTCACATCATAATTGTAGGTGGCACCAATACCATGTAGCTTCACACACATCATATTCACACATGGGACAGCACAACTATATGAGCCATTCTCATACATGTCCAACTTTTACTCATACACATAGCTTCATTCATTAAACACACATCACAGCTGGATGATGCATCAACACACATATCCCTTACATCCTCATACAACATGTCATCACACACATGCGAGAAAAGCCTTGCACCTAGCTCTGTTTCTTTACACCGGTCCAGTTCCACGTAGTAGCATGAAGACATTCTTACATATTACACACGAATCTTTATTTAGCAACACACTACATCCAACTCACATGTAGTCACTCCATGAAATGGATCACGTGCACGGAGCATGCACACATAGCATCTCATGTCACTAGATCACTCACTAATGCATGGTTTCTCCATTCGTTCACACTCATATATACACACACACACATGGAACATAAAAAATACGGAATTAGTGAGAAGGAATGACATACTAAGTCATGTGAGAAGGGAGTAGATCCTTTTTATTCATTATCTTATAATGGCTTTGATTTTTTTTGTGGGGTCCAGTACATGAAAAAAAAATGGAAAAAGTGTGGAGTAGGCTCGAGGGTTCGAGGGGAGGAGGCAGAGGACTCTCTCAGGTTTGTGAGTTCCAGAGCACAAGACATGATTCATTATTCATCCATCATCAAGCTCTATGCTGTGGCTCCTAATTCCAATCTCCTCCTTCATTCATCTATTTCCTCTAATGGAAGCTTAAATTCACCTTGGTAGCTGGCTAAGAATGTGACTTTCATGGATGAAGATTTGAGCTCCAAGATTCATTCCCAATTTGCCTAATTTCTCTTCTCCCTATCCTTTACTTTTATTATTAATTTTCTTGTTTAATTTGGCTAGGTTTAACTTGTTAAATGGAGATTTTGATGGCTGATTGTATTAGATTCAATTGCTCTATAATTTTGATTGTAATTTCACATTTGGAGACTTATTGTGAAGCCTAAGTATTTGTAGAAATTTCAAACTTAATGGCTATCCAATTTAGTAGTTAATTTCTCTTGTTTTTAGGCTATTTAGTGCAATGATCATTGTATTAAGTGGCTGGACTTTTGTGTGATGTTTCTACTTGAGGAAATCTTTAATCTAATTGGTTGATTAGCATCTTTAAAAAAATTGTTCAGTGAATTTGATGAAGATTTAGGTATTGTTTTGGTGTGTTCATATTCCTAACTTAAGTTGCTAATTTTTCATGGTTCTTTGTGGTTGCACATTCCTTGATCATTAGTAATTTGGGTTTTGGATAGCAATTCAAGAATATTTATGAAGAATACACTAAAAAGCAAGAAGTTAAGTCCAAGTTTTGGTATATTAAAAGGGAGTAAGGATAATTGAATTCTTGGTTTTAGTTACCACTCATTGCCTAATTGTTGCCATCACTTGGTTTTAAGTTTTTAGTTCTTGTTATTTTTTGGTTAATTCATTTAAATTTTAATAAATCAAAGTCCCCCTAAACACCTTTGACTTAATGGCACTAGGAGAACTCTTTCATAGATATTTAGAAGCAAAAGTCCTTAGGAAATGACCTAGATTGTGCCACTAGCTATAAATCTTTAATTAACTTACTTATTTGAGGTTGCTTGACATAACTATCAAATTTGGCATTGTTGCCAAGGAGTTTGGATTCTTAATTGTTTGACAAGATTTTCTAGTGTTTTTGCTCTATTTTCGTATAGTGTTTACCCTGTTTTAGACTTGGTTTTTGGTCTTTTCGATTACTTGGATCAATTGCTTTGCTTGTTGGAATTTTTGTTCGACATGCTTAGAAAATTCTCAAACTTTGTATTCTAAGGTTTTTGGATGTACTGAGCAAAAGTAATAGCTTAACTATTTGGTGTAGTATTTTTAGGCCAAATTCTAACATTTAGAGCACTTTTTTTTATTTTTTTAGCATTTTTTTAATTTTCTAGGATTTTTCTAATTTTTCTAGATTTATTTTCTTTATTTTTGTGATTTTTTTCTGTGTGATTTATCCTTTTTTTTTAGTGTCTTTATATGTTAGGTAATTGTTAATTTAATTTGGATTTAATTCTCTTACTTTTTGATGTGAGGAATTGAACTAATTCAGTTACCAATTTGATTATTCGGTATGCTTTGATTTTTCTTGGACCACTTGCCTAGGAAATTTTGAAACTTGGTATTTTAATATTTTGGGTGGTTTTGAGCAAAAGTCACATCTAAAGTTGTGAGATAACCCCTGAATTAGCCAAATTCCTTTGTTTTCTTTGAATTTTCATTTTTAAGTATTTTTTTTATATTTCAGACATTTTCTCTATTTTTCTAGATTTATTGTTTTAATTTTTCTTGGCTGATTTTTGTGCTATTTCTTAGTTTTTACTTGCCTAGTTGGTTTATGACAAAGTCCTCCAGTGAGAAATTGATTGATTTAGATCCTGAAATTGAAAGAACCTTTTGAAGGCAAGTAAAGATTAAAAAAATGGTGATAGTGTAGAAAATAGTAGTAGTACTTTTTTTGCTTTTGATTGTGTGCAAGGAATTGATTGTGTACTTTAATTTGCTAGTGATAATATGATTGAACAAGAGCAAGTGAATGCTAACATGATTATGCATGCTTAAGCTAACTTAAATGCGAATGCAAATTTGAATGATAACATGCATATAATGACCATTAAAGAATTGACAGCTCCTAATGTGCACTATCAAAATCTTTGTATACAATATTCAGAATTACTGTAAATTTTGAGCTTAAGTCTAGTTTGATTCACTTACTTCCTAAATTTCATGGACTTGCAAGAGATGACCTCACAAGCATTTAAAAGAATTTTATGTTGTTTGCTTTATAATGAAGCCACAAGGAGTGTCAAAAGAACAAATTAAGCTCAGAGCATTCCCTTTCTCTTTGGATGGTGTAGCTAAAGACTGGTTATATTATCTACATCTTAGTGCTATTACTTCTTGGGATCAATTGAAGAGGCTTTTCTTAGAAAAATTCTTTCTTGCTTCTCTCACTGCATCAATAAGAAAGGAAAAATGTAGGATTAGATGGAATGGTGGAGAGACCCTATATGAATATTAGGAAAGGTTCAAGAGATTGTTAGCTAGTTGTCTTCACCATCAAATTTCTGATTAGCTATTGATTTAGTATTTTTATGAAGGCCTACTGAACATGGATAAAAACATGATTAATGCTACTTCCAGTAGAGCTTTGGATGATTTGATGCTTGCAAGAGCTTGAGAGTTAATTGACAAGATGGCTTAAAATGCACAATAGTTTGGTTTGAGATAGTCAGTGAGAGGAGTTAGTGAGTTGTATGCTTCACATTATGATTAGAGACTTTGAGAGCAAGATTGATGAGATGTCCTGTGTGCTTTGATAGCTTACTTTAGCTCAGCAAAAACCATACTCAGCCTTTATTCCATCTTAGACTTATGCACCACAGTCTTATACTATTCAGATGCATTCCTATCCGTAGTGCTATACACCGAGACAAACATCTACCTCTACTACCTTAGTAGGGCCCTTATATGACATATGTTGTTTGGCCACACATGCTACTGATTAGTGCCCGATATTAGATGACAGGGTAGAGACTTGTGTTGGGATGTTCCCAGTCAGGCCAATGCAGCAAAGGCAACAAAAGTATGATCCCTACTCTAGCACATATAATCTAGGGTTGAGGGATCATCCCAACTTGAGATATAGGAGAGGGCAATAGCAGAATAGATATAATATTGTAGGACCTAGTGTACAACCTTCCTAACCTATGAGGCAATCAATCCCTATACAGGAGAAACCAAAGAAAAGAAGTAATTCAGAGGACATGATAAAGTAACTTATGGAAAGTAATGCACAACTTAAGTAACATTTGCAACAATAATAGCAGTAATTACAGATGAGTATACAAAATTTGGAAAGAAGGGTAGATACTCAGTTAGGCTAGTTTGCTACCTCCCTTAATAAGGTAAAGTCTTAGAGTTTAGGCCAATTGCCATCACAGATGATTGTAAATCTAAGAAATAGTAGTAATGTTAGTGCTATCACTCTTAAAAGTGGAAGTTCAAGGAAAGAGGCAAATTGAAGTAGAAATTGAAAAGAAAATTCTTGAGATTTTCAAGAAGGTTGAAGTTAATATACTTTTGTTAGAAGCAATTAAGACCATCCCTAAGTATGCCAAATTTCTTAAAGAAATATGTACTAATAAGAGGCGGCTAAAAGGGAATGAGAAAGTCAATTTTGGCAAGAATGTTTTAGCACATATACAGCCAACAATGCCCACTAAATGTCAAGATTCGGGCACTTTTACAATTCTATGCACTATTAAAAATTTTGAGTTTTCTGATGCTTTAATTGATCTTAGTACTGCTATTAATGTTATGCCTAAATTAGTGTATTTATCCTGGTAGGTGAGAGAATTGAAACCTGTTGGAATGGTTATGCAACTTACAAATAAGAGCATTACTTATCCTTCAAGAGTGTTAGAGGATGTCTTGGTTAAGGTAAAGGATTTGATATTTCCAACTGATTTTTATGTCCTTAACATGGAGGATGATATATATAGGTCTCGTGGCATGCCTAACTCATCTTAGGTAGACCTTTCTTAAAAACTACAAAGACAATTATAAATGTGCATAAGGGTAGTCTTTAAGTGGAGTTTGCTGGCAATGTGATACATTTTAATATCTTTGATACCATGAAACTCCTATATGATGATCACTCTATTCTTAGTGCGAGTTTGATTGATATGCTAGTACTAAGTTTAAGAATGATGCTAGTACTAAGTTTAGGGATAGCATGTTGACTAATTCTTGTGATGTTGTTGATTTTAATGATTCTCTGAGGCACACTTGTGATGGTTTTCATTCTTGTACTATATGTAAAGAAATTGATAAAATTTTGAGTTTTTATGATAGTATTGACTCTAGAGAATCTATTGTGGATTAGGTTGATTTTGTTTCATTTAGAACCTCTGTTGATTTTTTTGGTTTTGATAAGACTTTGCATGTTGATGATATGGATTATTTGGATAATTATAGTGCTGATATTCACTTGAGTGCTAATTCTTTTGATTCTTCCCATGCTACTGATGCATCCCATGTTGGGAAAGTTATTTCTTCTGCTTGTGAGTTGTTTGAGAAGGTATTTGGTATGGAAGAGATTGAGATTAAGCCACTCATACCTTCAGTGGAGCAAGTTTCTACTATAAAGCTTAAATCACTCCTTGATACATTGAAATATGCTTACCTTAAAGAAGGGGACAAGCTTCTTATTATAGTAGTGAGTGATATTACTCAAGATGAGGAAATAAGATTTTAGAGGTTTTGAGGAAGAGTAGACAAGCAATATGATAGACCTTGGCAAATATACCTGGTATTAGCCTTGATACATATATGCACCAAATTTTGTTGGAGGATGGAGTAAAACTAGTGAGGCAACCTTAAAGGAGACTGAACCCATTTATTCTCGATGTGGTTAAAAAAGAAGTATCTCAACTTTTGTCTATTAGTATTATATATCCTATTTCTGATAGTTAGTGGGTTAGTCCTGTATTGGTGGTTCCTAAAACGTCAGTGATTATAGTGGTCTAGAATGAAAAGAATGAGTTGGTGCCCACTCATGTGTAGAATAACTATAAGGTTTACATTGATTATAAGAGGCTTAATTTAGTAATTAGAAAAGATCATTATCCCCTCCCTTTTATTGATAAGATGCTTGAGCGTCTAGGTGGGAAGTCTTATTATTGTTTTCTTCATGGATTTTTAGGTTATTTCCAAATATGCATAGCCCTGAAGGATCAAGAAAAGACAATGTTTATGTGCCCATTTGAAACATTTGCCTATAGAATAATGCCTTTTAGCCTTTGTAATACCCCTGGCACTTTCTAGCATTGCATGATTTCCATTTTTAGTGATTTTAAAAAAAATATATATAAAAATTTTTATGGATGATTTCAATGTATATGGGAACTCTTTTGATGAATGTTTGTCTAGTCTTGATAAAGTTTTAGAGAGATGTATAAAGAAGAACCTTATACTTAATTTTGAAAAGTGTCATTTTAAAAGGCATTGTATTAGGTCATGTTGTATCTGAACTAGGCATAGAAGTTGATAAGGCTAAGATAGATGTTGTCACTTCTTTACCATACTTGACATGTGTTTGGGAGGTCTAGTCTTTCCTAGGTTATATAGGTTTCTATAGAAGATTCATACAGGATTTTAGTAAGATTACTTTGCCATTATCTAAGCTGCTACAAAAAGAAGTTGATTTTCATTTTGATAATGCATGTAAAACAGCTTTTGATGAGCTTAAGAAAAGATTGACTTCCCTACCCATTATTCAACCCCTTGATTGGAACCTCCCATTTGAGCTCTTATGTGATGCTTCTAATTATGTTATAGGTTCAGTTTTGAGCCAGAGAGTGAATAAAAAGTCCCATGTGATAGCTTATGCATCCAAGAATTTAGATAGGGCTCAAGCAAATTATACAACCATAAAAAAAGAATTTCTTACTATTATTTTTGTTGTGAATAAGTTTAGATCTTATTTGCTTGACACTAAAGTAATTATTTTTATTGATCATGTAGCCTTGAAGTACTTATTGAAGAAGCTTGATGTAAAGCCAAGATTGATTAGATGGATGCTTTTGCTTTAAGAGTTTAATATTGACATCTAGGATAAAAGCGAAGTAGAGAACTTGGTGGCAGACCACTTGAGCCAGATTAAGGCTCCAAAGGTAGATTCCTTACCTATTGATGATGACTTCCTAGATGAGCATTTGTATGCTGTGCATAGTTTCTATCCATAGTATGCAGACTTAGTGAATTATCTACCTACTTCTGAATTGCTTGTTGATTTAAATAAACATAAGTTGAATAAGTTTAAGAGTGAAGCTAGATATTATATTTGGGATGATTTATACTTATAGAAACTATGTAGTGACCCAGTGATTAGATATTGTGTGCTTGATATAGAGTTTGATTTTATCTTGAGATTCTATCACACACTTGCATGTAGAGGTCATTTCAGTCCAAAATGAATAACTAGAAAGGTTTTAAATAGTGGATTATATTGGCCTACCTTGTTTCGTGATGCCTATAATTTTTGCAAACGATGTGTTAGGTGTTAACAAATAGGAAACATATTTAGGAGAAATGAAATGCCACAGCTTCCCATTTTATTTTGTGAAATCTTTGATGTTTGGGACATTGATTTTATGGGACCTTTTCCTATTTCTTTTCACTTTGCATACATTTTATAGGTTATTGATTATGTTTCGAAGTAGGTGGAAGCAAGAAGACTGATAATTCTTCTGTGGTTGTAGAGTTTATTTGCTCTCATATTTTCTGCAAATTTGGTATCCCCAGGGCCATTATTAGTGACCAAGGCACTCATTTTTGCAACCAAAGTATACAAAACTTGGTTAGCAATATAGTGTTGTGTATAAAGTGACTACTCCGTATCATCCATAAACAAATGGCTAAGCAGAGATTTTCAACTAGGAAGTGAAGCAAATTTTGGAGAAAATAGTGTAGCTAAATAGGAAGGATTGGAGCAACATGCTAGATGTAACACCATAACTTCTAGCTCATTTTATGTCATTTATAGGCTTTATATCATCAATCCCACAAGAGCATATGAGAACAGGGATAAAATAATAGACTTTTCCGCGTTGCGCTATATCTAAAAAAATTCAATTCGGTGTCACGTGGACCGTGTGAGCTCATGCTATATATTCTCATATTTAAATACATCATTACAACTATTTGCATGACAAAATCATGCCCATAACTCATGGAAACCGAATTGGAGCTCAAAATAAGCAAGCATATTTTCGGCTAGATTTGCTCCATTTTCTGGCCCAACTTTGAAAAATCATAACTAAATCTATAAAATTCTAAATCATGCAATCTTGGTCATTCTAGAAATATTATGATGTATAATTCACACTAAAAATACGCCCACATCACAACATTCATCACACAGAACTTTTGACATCCAAAAAGCTACAGAGTCGCTGGCTGCCTGGGCTGTTATTCAGTTTACTGATACAAACTTCTGAAATTCATAACTAATTCTAAAAAACTTAAAATCACACAAATTTAGTCATTATGGAAAGCTACAAATGTTAACTTGATTCTGAAAATAATTCTTGAATGAAACAGATGCGTTTAGACATCTAGAACTGATAGAACAGTAACTGAGCTCCTGGGGCGCTACTGATACTGATAGTTAACTTTAAACATGCATAACTCTCTTCTCAGACCTCCAAATGAGGTGATCTCAGTGGACACAGAAAGCACATGACCTCTAGTTTATTTATATAAAATTTCATAAGCATTGGACACCATTTGGCCATCGATTGACACAAAAATCAAATCTACCAGTATGAACAGTGTACATACAGAAACCATAGAAAAATCCCAACTTTGAAAATTCATCAAATATTCTCTAGACCTCCAAAAATTATGTTCTTTAGCTTAACAAAAATCTCTCAATGAGACCTAATTGCATGCCAAAGTTCAGAGCAAGACTAACTCATTTGGCTAAAAAGTGATATAGGGTTTTATTATGGTCAATTTTGGCTCCATATTGGGTACCAAAATTGCCAAATGGATTTTCCTTGGTCTTGGTACCTTTTGGGCAAGTTTAAAAGCTTATTTGAGACCTGTGTGAGCTGCCCAAATGTTCCCAAATCTCATACATCTCATTTTGGCCATTCAACCCACACTTATGCATATTTCCAACAACTTCCATATTACACACTTTGGCATTACATACTCAAAATAAGTTCTAGAGGTCACATATCATATCCATACATTTAAACATCATATAATATCATATTTACACATGTCTCAAGGGTCATAGCCCATTTACTACATCATATATATCATATGGTACAATCATGGTCTTAAAGTGACAAAAGCTAAATACATGATTGTCAATCTCCTTCCCTTAGTGTTGTTGACTCCCATTAGCATATCCACTTAATTCATCTAGCATGTTAGATCATTGGAGAGGAGGGGATCAGATTCAAGGAATCCCAATAGCTCATCTCCCATTCAATCATACATAATATGTGCAAGCAAGCTTTACTAATGCATGCATGGAGACAATAAAAGCCATGGACATTTTGGAAGCAAAGTTGGCATGTGAACAACTCATACAAATCATTCAAGAGCTCACTAAGTGTTTGGATTGGCCTCACACTTCTCCTCATGGGTTTTGGATTGCCTCACCCATTTCTTGAGCACTTTGGACTCAACCATACTCTTGGGAGCCACTTTGCTTTTGGGAGACTCTTTGCTTTATCTCAACCAAGCTCAAGGGTTCTTGGCTCATCCTCACCAAAGGGAAGAGTTCTTGGCCTCTCCACACTCAAGCAATCTCATACAAACATCATGGATTCATTTAAAACATAACATAGTATCAAAGATCATGACATGTACAGACATGCTAGCATACTTTTCAAAGCTTGAAAATACACATACACACATTCTAAAACAAGCTAAACACACATCCATGCATGAGAGAAGGTGGAGAGAGCTACCTTGTATATAAACACACACTTTTCTTTTAGGATTCAAGCCTCCTCTTTCGGCCACACACCCAAAAATTGGTGGAGATGGTTTCTCTTGGCCTAAATACAATATATGGGAGACAATTAGGTTCATGAAACAATCTCTAAGATCATACAATTTGCTTAGATGCTAGATTGCTCTATAACCCCCATTATGGTCCATATTGGCACCTAATGAAGAAACATCCCTCAAATGATTTCTAGGCCTCATTCTTTCTTTTCAAATATGATTCTTGACTCCTTTTAAGCCTTTTGGAGTCATCACATCATCAAAACAAAAGGCCTAGCACCATGTTGCTTCTTTAGGTCATAATATGGAACCTAAGGCACCAAATCACTTTCTATGAGTTTTAAATTTTTTCCAAGGCCTCCCCTCACTTTCATTCATCAAATATGACTCAAGAATGGCCTTAGAAAAATTTAAAACTCTCCCTAGCTAGGAGAACCCATCTAGGCCGAGGCTATGAAGCATATTGGGTTCCATGGAGCTTTCTTTGTTTTCTCAAGGGAAGAAGCATATGGGGAGCCTCTTAGGGATCTTGGGAGCTCATTTAAACTCTTACTTAGGCCTAGGAATCATCATACAAAGTCAGATTTTACAAGGTGCAATTGAAACCCTAAAATTTGCATCTTGAAATCTAATGGCTTTTTGATAATTCCCTTTGCATATTCTTAATCTCCACACCCTTTTTCCTTAGATTCATGCTTGGTTTTGCCTAAAAATCATCTCCTCCTAGGGTTTTCTCAAGTGGGGCGAAATGGTGGAGAAGGGGACCAAAAATGACAACCATAGGAAGAGAAATTACCTTGTTTTCTTGCTTTTTCTCACTTGAATCTTGTGTTCTTTGAGCTCCTCTCTTCAAATCCGAACTTTCCCCTCAATTTCTCCCTTAAAACAGATTTATAAACTTCATTATAATCATAGGAAACAAAGGAGAATGGAGGAGAAGAGGTTTGGAAGAGAAAGAGCATGAAAAACTACTAATTTCCATACCTTAAGCCTTTGATTTCTCCTCCTTTTCTTCCCCTTCTTGTGAGCCTCATCCCCTAGGGTTTTCTTCTGGTTTTAGGCAGAAGATGGTCGTGCATAATGAAGGGAGGAGAAGGGTGCATCATATATATAGGTGGGAATAAGTTACACATTTCAAAAATTCCCATTTCGCCCTTCATACTTTGCATTTCTGTTTCTCCTTCGTTTTAGCTCCATTTTGAGAACCGTCTTTTCCATTATAAAATTTTGGTTCCCAAACAAGTAAAATGTCTTTCGAATCACTCAAATTGGAGCTAAAACCTTTCCGAACGAATCCATCAAAGTTCTGGCGCACTGACATTGGAAAACGTCCATCGGAGGGGCTTTAGCTATCCTGGGGCTCTCCATAGTTTTTAGAGCCTCTAAGAACCCTGGAGAATTCAAAAATTTCATTTAAAAAGCCCTTTTGTGTGTTTTTCAAAAAGTGCCTATATTTGTGAAAATGCCACTGGCCTTTTGACAAATTTTTCGAATCACTCTGGCTTTGATTTCTGGGCAACTCAAAGCTCAAGTTCTCATTTTCTAATATTTAAAATTTTATCATAATTTTGGTTGGCCCCAATCCCTTTTGTTTCAGGGACTTCCTTTTGTATCTGGCCCATTTTTGCTATTTACGGAGAAACCGAACATTGTGTTTCTCACATCTATGGAAAGGCCGGATGTTATACTAGATGATGTACTTTGGGCTTATAGGACTACTTATAAGACTTCTATTGGCTTGTCACTCTATTAGCTAGTATTTGGAAAAGCTTGTCACTTACTAATGGAAGTGGAGCATAAAGCTTATTGAGCTATGACGAAATGTAATGGAGCGGGGTCTCATAGAAAATTTCAACTCTTAGAGCTTGGAGAGATCTGTTTGGAAGCCTATGATAATGCAAGAATCTATAAAGAAAAGACAAAGACCTTCTATGATAAGATGATTGCAAGAAAGGAGTTTGTAGTTGGAAAAAAAAGTTATGCTTTATAAATCTTACTTAAAGCTTATGCTAAGTAAGTTTCATTCTAAATGGGAAGGTCCTTATATTATTTCTCATGTTTTTCTTTTGGTGTAGTGTAACTATTGGATGAGCAGACTGGAGCTAAATTTAAAGTCAACAGACATAGGC
This sequence comes from Erythrophleum fordii, assembly GCA_032878935.1. NCBI lineage: Eukaryota > Viridiplantae > Streptophyta > Magnoliopsida > Fabales > Fabaceae > Erythrophleum > Erythrophleum fordii. The sequence goes on along the minus strand of JAVQMF010000054.1, from coordinate 18,423,090 downwards.
TCAAGCACTTTCATAAGGAGCTTCCGAGAGAGGAAAATGAGGAGCTCTAACTTCAAGACCCACCTTGATTACCCAATTGTACACTTTCCCTTTCATCTTTTATATTGTTTTGTCTATCTTTTGGATTAGCTCTTGCGCTGACATTGAGGACAATGCGATGTTTAAGTGTGAGGGGGGAGAATTTAAATAAAATTTTTGTTTTGTCTTGTTTTTATCAATTGATCTTTAGTCTTTTGTTACTTTTATTCTCGTGTTGTTTCTTATGTTTTGAAAAAAAGAAACAATTCACTTTAGTTTTTGTGGAAGTTGCTAGTATTGAGGTGATCATAGCTTTCATATGTCTCGATTTGATAGGAAATTGATCTTGTGTTGAGATGCAAGTTAAGTGGCAATTAGCTTAGTTTTAATGAACTTTATTACCTTGTAAAATTTTGTGCCTATTGATATTCATTTCTAGTGTGTATTCCCTATCTTGCTTTTACTCTAGAACTTGTCTTGAATCTTATTCAAGGCCACATTTGTTCATTTTCCATGCATGAAAAGGATTAAGGCAGTCGTTCTTGTTTTGTTTTGTGTTAGCTATAGCCAAAGAGCCATCCTTATATGTTTTATCCATTTGCTTTTCCCCATTGAGCCATATATGTTTTCTTTTTAACCCTTTTAGCCATGAAAAGAAAATAAATATTATTTCTACCTTGATTAGGATACTTTTAATCATTAAGAGCATTGTATCTTGCTAAGGTGGGTGGAGGTGCATTTTTTACATCAACTTTAAGCCATTTGTTTGTTCTTTTTGGAAGTATACCAAGTAAAAAAAAATGAAAAATGAATGATGATTTTGTTGAAGAATATACAGAGAAGAAAAAGTTAAAAAAAAAAAGATAAAATTTATAAAAAAATTATAGAAAAACAAAAGAAAATTATTTGAAATGAAATGAAAAAAAAAAAAAGAAAAAGGAAAGAAAGAAGAATTACTTTTGTTCTCTTAGTGCATATACTTGTTTGTAGTAAATGGGCCTTGAAATGCACTTTCTTTACATTCTACATCCTCTCTTGATGCTCTTGATAATCTTAAGTATCCACTTTGCTTCTTGAATTGTCCTCATTCTTTTATTTTCCACTTGCTTCTTACCTTGGCCTACATTACAACCATAATAAAGGCCTTTTGATTCATATATTGGCTTTTGATTTTAAGTGGTAGAGATGTAGATAATAGTCAAGCATATGGTAGTAAAGTTGGATAGGTTGGAATTTGAGAGTGAACACCTAATCCTAAGCACTAGAGAGTAGAGTGACAAATGCTAAGCCATATGAGGGACTATTATTGCATTTCATTTTTGTTAGGTATATTGCCATGGTACTTGTTGCATTGATGCAAGTAATATAACTTGGATAGTTAAGGTATTGATTTACTATGATCTTCCTTATACTTAGTGGCCTACACCTTTCCTTATTTGTTTTTTTTTCCATTAGTGTTTTCTTAGAGTTTTGGTTTCTTTTGCTTAGGAGTGTAAAAGTTTAAGTGTGAGGGAATTTGATAATTGCTAATTTTTATATATTTTATTCCCTTTAATTTAGGCATTTTGATAATAAATTACAGCTTAATAGATTTAATTGGAGGATATTTGATTTTATTAGTTATTTTTGCACTCTATGAATTAATTTACAAAATTATTGGTTTTTAATGTATTAATTCCTTTAAATAATTTTATAAATTTTTCCTATTGAATATTTCCTATGGTTTTTGTAGATTTTTATTGACAATTGGAGGTTAAATGGGAAATTCATTTGGAAGCTACAAGATTGAATAAAAGAGTCAAAAAAATTAGAAAATGAAAGCTTCAAGTGTGCAATTTCAAGGAGGGAATAATGGTCCACATTTTTAATGGAATTTTGGAAAATAAAAAGAAAAAGGAAAAATGGGAGAATGAAGGATAATGTGGACAGATAAATTGAAGCTACAAAGGGAAGAGAAAATTCATTAAGTGCTACATTATTCTATTCCTCCATTACACATTGACATCACACATTATGCAAGGCACTCCATTTTCCAGCTCACTTCATTCACTTTCACATTAATCAATGGCTTCCAATTAATTTTGCAAAGCACTCACAGCTCACGTGGGGATCATTCTCATATTCATTCACATGAAAAGCTTTCATCCATTCACATGAGACACTCTATGGGCTCTTTCTTTCTCATGCATACATCACTCACGGATCTTGCCACATCATAATCGCAGGTGGCACTAACACCACGTAGCTGAAGACACACATCATATTCACACATGGGATACCACAACTACATGAGCCATTCTTATACATGTCTAACTTTTACTCACACATGTAACTTCATTCATTTAACACACATCACGACTCGATGATGCATCAACACACATATCCCTTGCATCCTTATACAACATGTCATTGCTCACATACAGGAAAAGCTTTGCACCTGGCTCTCTCTCTTTACATAGGTCTAGTTCTACGTAGCAACACGAAGACATTCTTACATATTACACGTGAATCTTTATTTAGCAACACACCACGTCTAGCTCACATGTAGTCACTCCATGAAATAGATCATTGCATAGAATGTAACACCATAATTCTCTAACTCATCTCAAATTATTTCTAGGTTCACTTCCTTGAACTATGCAAGCTTGCCAAGGAAAATCATTGAAAATATTCAATTTAATTGCGTTATGTCACGGATAAAATTTTCATTTAGGGTTCTGTGGGCCATATAGACTTATCCATATCATTCTCATATTTAGATACACAAATACAACTCATAACAAGCTCAAGAAGTGGCTTAGAACTCGAGCAAAGGAAGTGGATATACAAAAAAAAGGTGTGCAGCCTCAAATTAAAATTCCAGGTTTCTGTCATGAACTTTGAAATATCATAACTAATTCTAGAAAAATAAAAATAAGCGTAATTTACCATTATGGAAAGCTAAAGATTTCTACTTCATGGTAAAAATAAATCTAGACCAAAAAGAGGCTGCTAATTATTGGAAATTGATGGAACAGTACCAGAGATTGTCTGTTGTTATTGGTACTATTCTTCAACTTCAAAAACTTCATATCTCCCTACTCAGATGTCCAATTAGGGTGATCTTAGTGGCCATGGAAAGATTATTATGTCTAGTTTAGGCTTGTACAGTTTCATGAGCATTGGACACCATTTGGTCCTCGAATGATAAAGCCCAAGTTACTGACCATATGAACGGTGTCTAAATCAGTTCAACAAAAAAATGCCAAATTTGAAAAATTATAATTAATTCCATAGAGAACCAGATAATCTAGTATTTAGCTTCCCAAAAAGATCTAGATGAGATCTAATTTCATGCCAAATTTCATGGGAAAATTCATTCATTTGGTCAGATCTTGACATTGGGTTGCAAAATGGCTCATTTTGTGTCATATGAGGGTCTTAAATGGTCCAAAATTTCTTCTAAGGCAACCATAGCCACTTGAGCACATGGAAAAGCACTAAAACAGTCTACTAAACTTGTCTCAAAGGTGAAAAAACCCATATTTCTCAAACTCACTCATCCACCCCAAGTTATACACAAGAATGCATATGTCAAGTTTTACCATTCCATACCCAAATATTGCTATACCTTGCATATTGCACCAATCTCATTCATACATGATACATTTACATATTTACATGTGTTCATAAGGTCATAACACATATATGATAAGAGATTACATCATGTGCCATTCATATGGCTACAAATTTGCATTTTTACACACTTGATTATCACACTTTCTTCTTCTAGCTTGATGGCTCTCATTCTTTGGCTCCCTTGGTCCACCTAGATATGTTAAACATGTGGGGAGGAAGGAATAAGATTTTAGGAATCCCAATAGCTTTTCTCCCTTTCAATCACATATAAAGAATGCAAATCTATGTCTAAAAGTTTATGTATGACTATTATGGAACATGTGAACATTCAAGAGGTATTTTTAGCATTTTAAAAAGTTATACATATCATGTATAAGCTTGCAAAGTAAGTAGATTAGCCTCACCCATACTCTTATAGGATTTTAGACTTACCTTACCCTTTTTCTAAAGGCCTTGAACTAAGCCTTGCTTTTGGGAGACTCTAATTTTTGTTTCAACCATTCTTAAGGGTTCTTGGCTCATCCTCACCATGGCTCGAGGGTTCTTGGCTTCACCACACTCAACCAAACCTAAGCAAGTGCACAAGATATCATTTGAATGCATAAAACAATCTGATGGTACCATGGCATAAAAAATCATGCTAGAACACATTTTCATGATGTAATACATACATACACACATTCAAAGATGAGACAACATTCATCCATGCATGAAAGAAAGGAGAGAAAGCTACCTTTGCCATACAAGCACACTTTTATCTTTAGAATTTCACTCCCTTCCTCAGTCACACACTCACAATGATGTGAGGCTTGTTTCTCTTGGCCTAAATACATAAAATAGGAACCAATTACGCTCTTGGAACCATTCACAAAGCTACCTATCTACTTGGAACTCTAACTTTGTCTTATGGTTCATTTACGGTTTCTAAATGCACCTAATGAAGCAAAATCTATCATTTAAGTTCTAAGCTCCATTTTTTCCTTCCATTTATGATTCTTGACTCCTTTTACGTCTCTTGGAGTTATCACACAATTAAAACAAGGAACCTAACTAGGTGTTGCTTCTTTAAGTCATATTATGGAACCTAAGATACCATCTCACTATCTATGACTTTTAAAATTTTTCTAAGGCTTCCTCTCATCCTCTTCCATCATTTATGACTCAAAAATAAGTTTAGAACAAATTAAAACTACCCCTAGGGTGCTCCATCTAGCTTAGGCCAAGGCTAGGCTTCAAGGAAGTACTAAATGGATTTACTTTGTTTTCTTGATGGAAGATGCATATGAGGAGCCTTCTAGGGTTCTCAAAAGCTCATCTAAACACTTATTTAAGCCTAAGAATTATTGTATCAAATCAGATTTTTAGTGGAGCACTTGAAACCCTAACTTTTCTATCTTGAAAATCAATAACTTTTGCTTGAATTTCTTTGTATATTCTAAATTCCTACACCTTAATTCATATGATTCATTCTTGGTTCTGCCCAAAAACACCCTCTCCTTGGTTGGCTATAAGGAAGAAGAAATGCACACAAGAAGAACAAGAAAAGTGAAGCATGGAAACTAAGAATTTCACCTTGAATTCAAGCTTTTCTTGAATGCTTTCCCTTTTCTTCTAGCTCTCCTCCTCAAATCTGAATTTTTCCCTTCTGGTCTGACCTCAAAATAGCACCAAAAACCTCAATAAAACCATGGAAAGGAAGAAAGGGAGGAGGATAAGAAGTTTAGTGAAGGAAAGTGCTTGAAAAACCAAGATTTTCATACCTTTCTTGCCTTGTTTTTCCTCTTCCACTTGCCTCCTCTTGTGTGCCATTTTCCTTTGCTCTCACATCTATTCTTAGGTAGAAATAAAGTCGGCTCTAGGAGGGAGAGAAGAAGGGCATGAAATAAGAAGGGGTTTCTTGAAGCTTTTTTTTTTTTTCAAAAATTTCAATTTTGCCCTTCGTTCTTGGCATTTTCATTTCTAATTCGTTTTAGCTCCTTTTTGAGAACCGTCTTTTCCATCATAAAATTTAAGTTCTCAATATTATAAAATGCCTTTGGAATCACTCAATTTAGAACTAAAACCTTCCTGAACAAATCAGTCAAAGTTTGAGCTCATCGTCTTTGGAAAATATCCACCGGAGTGGTTTTAATTGTCTCGGGGCTTCCTATGATTTTTAGGGCCTCTAAGACCCCTAGAGAACTCAAAAATTTCATTTAAAAAAATCCTCCTATGAGAATTCTAAAAATTACCTTAAATTATGAAAATACCATTATGTTTTGTTGCATTTTCATTAAAATCTATTTGGCTATTCTAGTTCCAGTTTCAAGGCATCTCTGGCCTTGAATCATTATTATTTGAGGTCAAGAATATTATTCTAATTTTATTGGACCTCAAATTACTATATCTAGGGGACTTTCTTTTGTATCCAGTGAATTTCGTGCGTTTATGGAGAGACTATACGTTACGTTTTGTAATATATAGTTTTCGTTAAACGACGGAAACGGGCACGTTTTCAAAGCAAGTCCCTCGAAAAAAACTAGTTAAAGTCCCAAAAAATTTGAGTAACATTCTAACCTCTTTAAAATGAGAATTGTAGCCTCAGATGGAAGGAAAAACGGAGCTAGAATGAAGAAACAAATTTTGACGGAAATCTTAAGAAATGTAATGGCATTTTCGTAATTTTGAGTAATTTTTGGAATTCACACAATAAGGCTTTTTAAACCAAATTTTTGAGTTCTATGAGGTTCTTAGAGGCCCTGAAAACCATGAGAAGCCCCGGGACAGTTAAATCCCCTCCGGTGGATGTTTTCCAACATCAGTGTGCCCGAACATTGACAGAGTCGTTTGGAAAGGTTTTAGCTCTGATTTGAGTGATTCCAAAGGAATTTTTCTTAACTAGGAACTTAAATTTTATAATGGAAAAGACAGTTCTAAAAAAGGAGCTAAAACGAAGGAGAAACGAAAATGCAAAGTACAAAGGGCAAAATTGAAATTTTTGAAAAAGTCTCTTCTCCCTACCTATATAGAGGTGGCACCCCACTTTCCTCCCCATTTGGAATCAGAAAATTTTGCATAATTTTAGAAGGGAGAGCTAGGGTTTTGCGTGCACCAAGAGAGAAGGAGAAGGAGAAGAAATTCCAAGCTAAAGGTAGGTTTTTATGTATGTTTTTCATGTTTTTTCTCCACCAATCTCTTTTCCTCTTTTTCCATCTTCTTCTCCATGATTTTTCTGAAGTTTTGAGGGCTGTTTTCAAGGAAGAACAGAGGGGAGTTTTCGGATTTGAAGAGGAGAACTTGGAGAAAGCAAGATTCAAGCCAAATAACCAAGAAAGCAAGGTAAAAATGCATCCTATGGTAGCTATATGGAACCCCCTTCTTCTCCATTTCAACCTACATGTGTTATTCCCTAGGGAGTTAAATTTTTAGCCAAACCAAGGGTAATTCTTAGGTATTTGATGTAGAGGAATAAGAATATGAAAAGAAAACCATGAAATAGGCATTAGGATTCAAGATACAAAACCTAGGGTTTCTAGTGCACCTTCCAATTTCTAATTTATATGATGATTCCTACGTCAAAGTAAGAGTTTAAATGAGTTCTTGAGACACCTAAGATGCTCCCTATAAGCTTCTTCCTTCAAGAAAATCAAGAGAACTCTAAGAAGCCCAATTGATGTCATAGTCTCGGCCTAGGCTTGTTTGTGTAGGTGGAGGGAGTTTTAAATTTTTCTAGAGTCATTCTTGAGTCATATTTGATGAATGCAAATGAAGGGAGGCCTTGGAAAAAATTTAGAACTCATAGAAAGTGATTTGGCACCTTAGGTTCCATATTATGACCTAAAGAAGCAACATGGTGCTAGGCCTTTTGTTTTAATGATGTGATGACTCCAAGAAGCTTAAAAGGAGTCAAGAATCATAATTGGAAGGAAAGAATGAGGCCTAGAAGTCATTTGAGGGGTCTTGCTTCATTAGGTTCAAATATGGACCATAATGAGGGTTATAAAGCCAACTAGTGTTTAAGCAAGTTGCATGGCCTTAGAAATTATTTCATGAATCTAATTAGCTCCCATAAATTGTATTTAGGCTAAGAGAAACCATCTCCACCAATTTTTGGGTGTGTGGCCAAAAGAGAAGGCTTGGATCTTAAAGGAAAAGTGTGTGTTTGTGTGCAATGTAGCTCTCTCCACCTTCTCTCATGCATGGATGTGTGTTTAGCTTGTTTTAGAATGTGTGTATGTGTATTTTCAAGCTATGGAAAGTATGCTAGCATGCATTTATATACCATGATTATTGATACTATATTATGTTTTCAAATGATTACATGATGTTTGTATGAGTTTGCTTGAGTGTGGAGAGGTCAAGAACTCTTCCCTTGGGTGAGGATGAGCCAAGAACCCTTGACCTTGGTTAAGACAAAGTAAAGAGTCTCCCAAAAGCAAAGTGGGCTCCCAAGAGTATGGTTGAGTCCAAAGTGCTCAAAGAATGGGTGAGGTAAGTCTAAAATTCATAAAGAGAAGTGTGAGGCCAATCCAAACACTTGGTGAACTCTTGAATGTCTTGTATGATTGATTCACATGCCAAGGTTGCTTTTAAAATGTGCATGACTTCCATTTTCTCCATGCATGCATTTGAAAAGCTTGCTTTACACATATTATGTGTGATTGAATGGGAGATGAGCTATTGGGATTCTTTGAATCTCATCCCTTCCTGTCTAATGATCTAACATGTTAGGTGGACTAATTAATTATGGTGAAGGGAGCCAACAACAATGAAGAGGAAGGATTGACAAGCTTATGCATTGTTTTGGCCATTTTGGAACCATAATGATGGTTCATAATGTATATGATATTGTATATGTATTATGAACCTTGAGACATGTGTAAATATACTATTATGTGATGTTTAAATATAGGATTATGATATATGAACACTAGCCCATGTTTTGAGTATGTAATGCCATAGCATGAGAATGTGAAGGTTGGTGAATATGTGTATAAGTGTGGGTTAAATGGCCAAAATGAGATGCATGAGGTTTGGGACCATTTGGGCAGCTCCCTCAAGTCTCGAATATGCTTTTAGACTTTCCCAAAAGGTGCCAACACTAAGGGAAGACCATTTGGCAAGTTTGGTATCTCATATGGAGCCAAATTCGACCATAATGGATCCCTATGTCACTTTTTGGCCAAATGAGCTAGTCTTGATATGAAATTTTGCATGCAATTAGGTCTCATTGAGATATTTCTGAGAATCTAAATATCATAATTTTTGGAGGTCTACAGAATATTTGATGATTTTTCAAAGTTGGAAAAATTTATGATTTTTGGTCTGTTGCACTATTCACTTGGTCCAAAATTATTTTCTGTCACACGAGGCACAAATGATGTCCAATTGCCACGAAATTTTATACAAAGAAACTAGGAAATCATAGTGACTCATAGAAACTATAATCACCTTATTTGAAGGTCTAGAGAGGGAGATATTAATTTTTGAAATTTCTGTCCAGTATCAATAAATTTGCCCAACCAGAAGTACTGTTCCATTGAATTTCAGAGTTTGGGCTTGATGAACTAATCTAAAGATATTTTTCCTCTCTATTTAACATCCACCGATTTCTAGATTGGTATTATTTTTATGGATTAGATTTTTGTGAAATTAATTGGATATTTTCAAAATTTTCTGCAGAATTCTATGATAGTTCCAGATTTCAGTAAGACCTTTGGATCATTTTGGATGTCAAACGTCCTGTGTGATAAACATTGTGACCTATGCATATTTTTAATGTGAAGTATACATCCTAATATTTCTAGAATGACCAAGATTGTATGATTTTGAGTTTTTTAGATTTAGTTATGAGTTTCCAAAGTTTGCCCAGAAAAGAGGCCAATTCTGGCCAAGAATGCTCTTCAAAGTTCCATGCCCCATTTCCGTTTCCATGGGTTGTAGGTATGTTTTTGTGATTCAAATGAGTTTTAATAATGAAATTAAACATGAGGAAGTATAGTATGAGCTCGCACAGTTCACATGACACCGAATGAAAATTTTAAATATAGTGCAATGCAAAAAAAAAAAAATCCCATTTTCCCTTCCTTTTTCTATGGGAACCCTATGTATTTCATGATATTATGCCATTCAAAAGCATGAGATGAGCTAGAATCTATGGTGTTACACATTTTTCACGTTTTCTCCCATTTTTAAAGAACTAGATATTACACAGAACATGGACACGTAGCATTTCATGTTACCAGATCACTCACTGATGCATGGTTTCTCTATTCATTCACACTCATATATATACACACATGTGGAACATAAGAAGCACGGGACTAGAAGGAAGGAATGACACACCAAGTCACGTGAGAAGGGAGTAGATCCTTTTCATTCATTCTCTTATAATGGCTCCTTTTTTTTTTTGTAGGGTCTAGCATGTGAAAAACAAGGGGAAAAATGTGAAAGAGGCTTGAGGGTTCGAGGGGAGGAGGTAGAGGATTCGTGAGTTCCTCAGCATGAGACGTGATTCATTTTTCATTCATCATCAAGCTCTATGTCGTGGCTTCCAATTCGAATCTCCTCCTTCATCCATCTATCTCCTTTAATGGAAGCTTGAATTTACCTTGGTAGATGGCTGAGAATGTGACTTCCATGGATGAAGATTTGAGATCTAAAAGTCATCCCCAGTTTGGCTAATTTCTCTTCTCCCTATCTTTTACTTTTAGCATTAATTTTCTTGTTTAATTTAACTAGGTTTAGCTTATTAAATGGAGATTTTGATGGCTAATTGCATTGGATTCAATTTCTCTATAATTTTGATTGTAATTTCATATTTAGAGACTTATTGTGAAGCCTAAGTATTTGTAGAAATTCCAAACTTAATGGTTGTCCAATTTACTGGTTGATTCCTCTTGTTCTTAGGCTATTTAGTGTAGTGGTCATTGTATTAAGTGGCTGGACTTTTGTGTGATGTTTGCACTTGAGGAAATCTTTAATCCAATTGGTTGATTAGCATTTATAAACAAATTTTTCAGTGAATTTGATGAACATTAGGGTATAGTTTTGGTGTGTTATTATTCCTAACTTAAGTTGCTAATTTTTCATGGTTCTTTGTGTTTGTAAATTCTTTGATCATTAGTAATTTGGCTCTTAGATGGTAATTCAAGAATCTTTATGAAGAATATACTAAGAAGCAAGAAGTTAAGTCCAAGTTTTAGTATATTAAAAGGAGGCAGGGACAATTGAATTCTAAGTAGTCCATTCAAAAGCTAGTTATTACTCGTTGCCTAATTGTTGCCATCACTTGGTTTTAAGTTTTTAGTTCTTGTTATTTTTTTGTTAATTCATTTAAATTTTAGTAAATCAAAATCGCCCTAAACACCTCTGACTTAATGACATTAGGAGAACTCTTTCATAGATAATTAGAAGCAAAAGTCTTTAGGAAATGACCTAGGTTGTGCCACAAGCTACAAATCTTTAATCAACCTAGTTATTTGACATTGAGATTCTTTAGATTGGCCAAGAAGTTTTATTCCAAGGTTTAGATGAAGGTAAGTATCTTAGTTGTGGAATTAACCATTCAAGTACAATACAAATTAAGGCATAAAAAGCATTATATTTGGCACTTTTTTGAACCATTAATTAAAATTAGTGAATTAGTTAAATAAATTCTTAGAGATTGATGGAAACTATGTAGAATTAAATTTTTTAAAAGTTATCATATGGTATGATCATTATGCTTCCTTTTTTTTTTACTACCCTTGTTGTTGGTGTATGCATATGATATATGTGAGATATGACTATTTTGTTGAGCTAGATGACTAGTTGTGATATATATGTTCCATTTAGGAATCATCTCTATTGAGGTTCCTATTTGAATTCATTAAAGAGCTACTCCTTTAGAAATTCTAAAATTGCTTTTTGTTAGTAGAAAAACTCTTAAAAGTTTTAGGCTTTGAAGTTATTCTTGATAAAAGTCAAGCTTAGATTCTAATGAAAGGAAAAGTAAGCACTTTAATTGGATACTTGATAATTTTATTATCCTATTCTTATTGAGTAAGTTGAACTAACCTTAGGAATTGCATGGATTAGAGTGCTTTGATCATAAATATCAATGAGGGCTTGCTTGGTTTGCTTACAGTGAAGGAAATGGTCCTTATTATGACAATATAGGTCAATGTTAATGGTAGGTTACAAATAGTGAGTTTCAATAAGTTGTCTAGCTGTGCTAGTTAATAAGTAAGGTCTAACAACTTGAAAAATGTCTACACAAATAGAAATCCTTGTGGCATATTAATCTTATCGATGATTTAGAGTGATTGAATGGAAAATAAACATAGTTTTTTCTTTCCCTTAAGGCTATATGAGATGTAAAGTAAGGTTGATAAAATTAGCCTAACTAAACAAAATGAATAAAGTACCTTTAAAGAACTAAGTCTAGGGGAAAAACAAAGTGAAAAAGAAAAAGTTGGAGAAGAAAGCTAAATAGGGCCAAAAAAATGAGGGAAAGTGTTTTCTTGTATTCTTGTGCTTTCATGAGAATTCTCTTAAGCTTTTTACAATCTCCCATACACATTCTTTGTGCAAGCCTTAATCTAGGGCCACATTACAAGCATTAAAGACTTGTTAATCAAAAGATTGTATAATGCCTACATTAGTGGAGAGACATTAAATAGATATGCATAGGAAGTCTTATGTTTAAGGTTGTGTTATACATCTTGAAGTACATTTCCTTTTTCTCCTATCCCTTGCATGATAATGATAATGACTACTTGGCTACACATGCACTCTTCATAAGTATTGGGAAATGCCTTATTAACTCCATAAACTTTATTGTTTGGGCAAATTATCTAAACTTCATATCAATTGTACTACTTGATGTGATGCATAAGGGTTCTAGGAGACCATTAACTAAATTGTACCTAGTAGTTTAGCAATATTATTTTAGTAATTGACCTATTTTACTTAAGGATGAGTAAAAGCTCAAGTCTAAGGGTGTGTTAGCTGTCAATTTTATAAGGTATTATGCTTATTTTCAGATGTTTATTTTAGTAGAGTTTTGATTTTAAAAGCTAAAAGTAGTTAGCTTTGTTTAAGTTTGTGTTTAACTTAGTTTCAATTTTTAGCACTTTAGGTGGCAAATTTTAGCTTATTTGATATAGATCAATGAGCATTGGAATTTTGGTGCTTTTTTACAAGGACTAAATGAATTTAGAGGTTAAGTTTAGGGTTACCAAGCTTTTAATTCATGAAAATTGAAGAAAATAGGAAATTCTAGCCTAACAACAACTAAAAATAGAATTGGTGCCTTCAAGGCCATAGCCTCAAAATCCTCAAAATTAGTACCTTTCCTATTTTTTGCTCTTAACACATTGAAGCAGTAGTCTTACAATGCAGTTGATGTGTGAAAATCTAATTTTTAACCTAATTTTGAGAATGTTATAAAAAGTAAAGAAGAGAGATGACAAGGAAAGTAGTTCTAGGAAAAAATCAAATAGAAAGAGGATGTCTAAGGCACTATGAGCAAGGAGGAGCTTGGGTGATAGAGAAGACGAGGGTTTATCTTAGATTCTTCCATTTTTCTTCTATTTTCTCTTGTTTTTATTATGGATTTGAAATGCTTTATGATTTTATTGTTAAATTATATTGTGATGAGTAGTTAAATACTTTTAACTAGAGATATTATGAAACCTAGTATAGATTAGGGCTTGTTTATCTTCTTTGATCCATCAATTAATGTTATTTATGCATTTATTTAATTCTATTCTTCATGCTACTTGATTGTCCTCCAATTGAGTTATTTTGGTTTCCCAATTGAAATTGGAAAGGGGAGATTAGGAATAGCCTTTGAATTGAATAGTGTGGGAACATGAGATTTGCTAAGTTGAGCTGATTGTTTTGTTGATAGGATAAGAACATACATATTAGTCTTACATAGCTTTAATAAGGTCTATGCAAATGTATAGGTTTAGGTTCAAATCTATAAGGAATTAGAAGTTTAGCCTAAATGATAGAGAACTTTGAGTTAGCATATATCACCATGAAAGGTAGGTCTAAGGAAAATAATTTGAGTTCCTAAGAAGTTCTAAGGGGATTAATATTCCTAAGTTCCTTCATCCATTGATTTTTACTCAAACAACTTTAGTTCATTTGTCCTTTTTACATTGCAATTTTCATTAATCATCTTCTTTATATAATTAATTCGCTTAATTTAGTTAACATTAGTAATTGGCATATTCTTGTTTTGATAAGTCTTGAAGGGAACAATATCTTACTCACTTCTTTTATTACTTAAAACAATACATATACTTGCATGTGAGTTGATATATTTTTTAACAATATTGACTTAAACTATTATTCTCAGAAAATCAAATGATAATAAGTTTGCCTCAATATGCTTTTATGATATTGCTTCAGTGTTTATGAGTTTGATATACCATATTATTAATTGTGTAATTTATGAATTGGATCACTTACTTTGAAAGATCTTGGATATGAATTATACTTTATTATATGATATATATACATATAAGATGGGACTGTGTAGAACACTAGTTGCTAATAGTAGCACCATTAGCCCTCGATACACCCTGGAATCATCATATGGTTTCTATTAATAAGTACTGGAATGGTACTAAGTTGAATGCTCTTAGATGGTTTATAGGCTGAGTGCTCATATTTAGATATGTGATTACTTATCAGTTGTATGCATACATTAGTGAATCTATTAAAACTTTTATGCATGGACCATCCTAATAGAATGTTTTTGTTAAAATATTTTTACTATAAAGATTATTTTTTTTAGCGGTAAACTTTTAAATTTTTGAACTTAAATTTTATTTATTCTTCATTACTATAAAGATTATTAATTTTTCAACTTGACTAAAATATTATATACTTACATGTTCTTTGTATTTTATTACATTAATAATGTAGTAAACCAATTTTCTATTAACTAAAATCCTTTAATTTTTATATATACCAATTATTCCATATGTCTTTTTATTTAAAGATTTATAAATTTGAGTTTTTATGAAAATTATTTCATTCCTTATCCATACTTAAGGTTTTTGTTATATTAAAATTTATTTTTGCTAGAAAAGTTGTGTGTCTGCTTGCCCTTTTATTATCATGTTTTATTTTTTACTTGTTAAATAGTGTAGTGTGGCTAATTTCGTTATTTATCATTACAGATAATAAAGTTATTTTAGAATGCTTCCTTGTCTAGCTTTGGAGTATAGCTAGTGATGAGTTAGCAATCAATTCATTTAGTATTACTAGTTATTATCCTCTGTGTTTGTATATGTGTTTTAACACTAGAATAAGCTCCACAAAGTATAGGTTGGATCTCCACCTTGTTGATTATGTTGTTTGTTCAACAGAAATTGAGAGTAGAGCTTTTTTTTATTAATTCTAATTGGTTAGTTGTTGTAAGCAATCTTGGATGTTCTAATTTTAGGGGACACTCTACCATATTCTATTTAACAAGTCAATATAATTTGATTTGATTATGACAATTTTAAGGTCTTGAAATTTACAAGAATGAAAGAAGTAATGGAATCATGTTCAAATTAGAATTATTTTCCAAACAATCATACATCAAAATCATATAAGGATTTATTTGGGGTAAGGTGTACAAATGCAGGGTCTCCTCGTATTTTATGCCAATCACATCTTTGTTTTTAGGTGTGACATCTAATCAAAACCTTAAGAGAAAACCAAGGGCAAGGTAAATACTACCATTATCACTGTTATGTTGACCATGACACAGAAGGACACTGAGACCTAAAAAATGCCATAAAATACCTTACTTAAAGGGTTTAAAAAATAATTACATTGCTTAAAATAACAATAGAAGATGTAATAACACTTAGAGTTGTAACACCCTAAAATTAATAAGGTGTTAATAATGGATTAGACATAATTAAGAATAATTATTATGGAATAATTGGGCAAACCATGTAAATGGGAATCTAGAGAAAAATAAATTATTAATATGGGTTTGAGATTTAATTGGGTTAGAAACTTCATCTAGGCACAAATTAAATTAAGTAGGCCATGGTTAAAGACTAATGGAGGCCCAATGATTATAGGTGCAAACCCAACTTCTTATTATGAGACTTGGCCTAAGAGAGAGAGACTATTTAGCAATGGACCAACTTGGTTTAAGGAGATAGGAGCCTAAGACCTAATTTACATGAACCTTTATAATTGGCCCAACATTCCTTATGCATACCTAAACTAAATGGACTCTTGAAAACTTAACCCAACCCAACTAAAAATCTGAACTCTTATAGTTGGTCCAATAAATTAAAACTTTAGCCCAATAACTAGTGGCATCCTAATAGGTCGTTGGGCTGATAGGTCAACCTATAGCCTGTTTAAGACCCAAATTAAACACTAAAATTAGTTTAGCCACCCCCCATTCTGTAGAACCATAAGAAACACAAGAAGCAAATTCAGAGGTCCCTTAGAGGCTAGGTTTCTCACCACCTTCTTAGCCCCATTTCTCACTTTTAAAGTCAAAATTAGCCAAGGTGAGTGTTATATAACTTAATCCTCTTCTCTTTCTCTTCAATTTGACCCAATTGGCTTCTCATTTGGAGCACCTTCACCATACCCAAAATCTGAAAATGTGTTTTCGGTGTTTTTCATGGTGAAATTTCGTAGGTTGAAACTAGGGGTGTTGTTAGATAAGTGTAAACTCCTCATTTTGATGCTTTCTCTGCTAGTTAGAGACTCCATTAGCTGACTTATGATATGGGCTCTATTTCTATGTGAAAATAATCATAATGTAGGGTGATATTTTGATGTTTCTGGGCTAGGGAAGGAAAAATCCGAAATTAAGTCTCTTGGTAGCTGGGTAAATGTCCTTTAGGCAAGTATTAATGGATTAATTCTTTGATTATTGGGTTGTTGCCATAATTGATGAATGGAGTTGGTAATGGGTTGACTTAGAGTGGTAATTTTCTAATGTTGTGATTATAGGAGGATTGTGGTACTGCTATTAGCTTCCCAAATTGGCTACAAGTGAGGTAACCAAGGATTATATTAATTCCATGCATATATCTGCTTTAATTTTATATTTGCTGCACATGAATGATTGAAAATGCTAAATGAATTGGTTGGCTATCTATTGTATTGTGTTTGGACCTTGTGAGTCCATGGTGGAGTTGTGGTGCAACTGCCACCCGTGTATGTGCTTTGATCGGGCATAGGTTATGATTAGACCCTAGATGCACTGAGCCTTGGTTGTACTCATTGGGGAGTGGGTGCTGTAGACGGGCCTCTCTCGGTGTTATTAGCCTTTAACATGTGGAAATATGATTGTTAGTATGGGATGGTAATCATAGTAGCTTAATCATTTCATTTGCTGATATGATTGACATAATTCTGATGCTCATTTTGATTCATGCATATATGTCAATTAAATTAGATTATATGAATGGAAATTACCTTGGTTACTGAGATTTGCATCTAACCTCGTTTCATGGGCTAACCATTTTAGGTGAAGGTCTTTCGGGTAAAGATAAGGGGAAGCAAGTGGATGAGAATCCATAAGCTCCACCATGTGTGGCGGAGGCCACACTTGGGCTGAGTTAAGTTAAGTAGAATAGATGCTAAGTTTTGTATTTCTCCTTGTATAGTATCATCATGTAATCATGTTGCCAAGCCAGCAAGTAGGTTCATTGTTGATACTGATGGCATGATTATAACATCCAAATTAGGTTATTAAAAAGTTTATTTAATTTTGCTGATCATTTTTACCTTTTTTGTTTCTTGATCTAGATTTGTGATTCTGATTAGATAGTGACATTTTTTTTCATATGAAACAATGGCATAGTAAATTTCACTATCTTATTTACTTTTAGCTTATTAGAAATTAGAATTTTCTTTTGCTAAGAGACGAAGGAGGGGGAAATACACCTAAGATAGTGAGTTATTGGTTATTATTCTTAAGTGGTGCAATTCTAGATTGAATGTGAATATAAGACTCATTAGTTTGTACTTAAGCCTATGTCTATAATTTCATTGGAAAGGACTCAAGTTCTATATGGCATTTGTTTTATTCTTAGTTCAATTCTCTTTCCATTTGCTAGTCAACTTAAATGCTTATCTTTAAAACCAGATATGCCTTCTTAAATAAAGTTCTTTATATATGATTTGCTATCCACCTTGTTACAAATTTTGCTTTCCTTTTTGAAGTTTTAATTTTCTCTTATGCTTTTGCTTTTATGGTGCATCTATAATTTCCAAATCACATAATGATGTAGATTTGATGTTTTATGTGTAATGATATAATTGCAACTGCACGCCCGCATACATGTGTGTATTAAGGGAATATTGCAAAAGTGCCTTTTCATTCTTAGTAGTTAACAACAAGTGCATTTATATTGTGTGGTGTTGAGTAGTAGCCAAAAATTACTAGGACTATGAAAAGATAGGATATAGCTTCCTTTGGTAAACAAAAGCATGATGTACTTATCAAGGCTGGTTGTAATAGCCCTAACTCTTCATTATGGTGATTAGGCTTAAATGCATGAGTAATGATAATAAATCAAGGTCTAAAGTCATTACAATTAGATAAATTAGGAAAAAGTGAAGAAATTTGAACCTTGATGTTATTAGGATTGTTAGCCAAATAATCACAACTATTGAGTCCACAGGTGATTCTAATTATCAATTAAAAGCCTTTGATTCATTTTACTACTAAGTCTGGCTCACTAAATTCTCTTATACATGTTTTCAAGTCATTACATAACATTATCATAGTAAATCTCAAGGTTTCTAAGTCAAATTAAGAGTTTGGAAACCTTTTCTGTGACTTGAATTTTCTTTGCTGCAGCTAAGTTAGTTATTGGAACCTATAAACCAAGTTTGGAAACTTGTGCCATGACTTAGTATGTCCACGCTATGACATAAGTGGCTACTAGAGCTCAAAATAAAAAATACAAACCTCGCGCCATGACTCAAACTTTTTCATGTTGCAATGAAGTTGCTCTTAGGAATCTACTATTCCACTTTTCTCGATTCTCATTGTGGCAACTTGAGTGTCTCGCTGCAATGATGAGCTTCCTATAGAGAGCCTCTTGGAACTCTCCAAACTTACCTCCTGATGCTTGCTACGATGAGCTTCCCTTGCGTCACAGTGAATTTACTCTCTCGTACCCTCTGGGCTTAAATTCCTTGAGTTGCGCTGTGACTCAAACCCGTGTGCCATGGTGCTCATTGCCTCTGGATGGCTCTTAGTCATGACTTAAAGAGTCTTAGCCATAGCTCAACCTTCTTCTCATCTTGGACTTTCTAAATTTCATCCCCAATACTCTAATTCTCCCTCTAATGGCCTCTTAGGGTCGTTCTACCTTAATTTGTAAGGCTTTAATGGCATCCTACAAACTAAATTACTCAACATACCAATTTTAATCAATTCAACACTTAGATGTTGATCTCTGCCCATCTATCTACCATAAATCAACAAATTATGAACTTTGGCACCATGATTACAAAAGCCACTATCATTATCATTCAAATGTAAATTCCAATAGAGGTTCCATACATTACTAGTCTGAAATTAACATTTAAGGCAACATATGATTATATTATCAAATGATGAACCACATCTCAATATCAACAAGGTTTCATATTAGGTTACAAGTGAATCCATACATCATATTGCAACTAATGTAAGGTCTATTCTCCTATTAGTTACACTTTGATTTTAGAACACAAAAGTTCCTACACTTGTTAATATAATTACATGATGATGCTATATAAAATGAACCACAAAATTTGCATCTACCTTAGGTCAAATTAACCTAAGTGTAGCATTCCCACATATGGTTTCAGCTCATGGATGTTCATCTACTTACTTTCCCTTATCCTTACCCAATGAACCTTTACCTAAAATAGTTAGCCCATAAAATAGGGTAAGATGCAAATCTTAGCAACCAAAGGTAAATTCCATTCATATGCCTAAGATTAATTGACATATATGCATTAAATCAGCTAAGCATATGAAACATCATAATATTAGCAAAATATAATAGTTGAGCTATCGGTAACTATTATCCCATACTAGCAATCATATATAGCATGTTAAAGGCCAATAATACTGGGAAAGGTGTGACACCTCAATCTACTACCGCTACCTAGCCTCTCACTGGGCTCGGTTCCACATGATTTCCAAAGAGTCACTACTCTTCTGTGGCATTTACATGCTATGAACCGGGGTTTCATATACTCATCTTTCACCCCGTGGGTCCTGTGAACCCATCATTCAACTTCTCAACTCATACTCCATATATACGACTCATACATAGCATGAAACAAACCATAGGCCATGGGTATAGAGCCAAAAACCATAAAAATTTCATTTTCTCATTTGGGCCCAAAAGTCATATTTTGGCTCTACGTTTGGAAAATCATAAGAAATTGTAGAAAAATGGGAATGCAGAAAACTTTAGGTTTCTGGAAAGCTCTAAGTGTCAAATTTACACTAAAAATCATTTCCAACCACAAACACATCGTTTGGACCAAGTTTGACATCGAAAATGGGAGGAAGGTCCAGCTGTCACTGTTTCTGGTGCAGCTTTCTATCATGACTTTCGAAAATTCATAACTAAATCCAAAAAAATCCAATCTGGTCACATTATACCAATTTGGAAAGATACGGATGTCTACTAGAGGAAAAAAATAAGTTCAGATCAGTTCAGTAGCTCCTGCACCCCGAAAACCGATAGAACAGTGATGGGGGTCAGATAAGCTCACTGATGCTGATACAGAACTTCAGTCAGTTCAATCTCTCTCTACAGACCTCTGATTTGGGTGATTCTAGTTCCTACAAGTCACTTTGGGTTTCTAGTTTATGTGTATAAAATTTCACCACATTTGGAATCCATTTGGGCTAAAAGTGCCACAGATTTCATTTTCTGGTTTAGATGAACAGTACATGACCAATCCATTAAATTCTCCCAAATTCAACAATTCCCCAAATATTTTATAATCCTCCGAATATTACCCACTTTAGCTTCTCAAGAAGCTTTCTACAAACTCTAGAGGCATGCCAAATTTCATGGCAAACGGAGCTCATTCGGTCATACTTTGACGGAGCTCACAAAAATACCGGTTTTGGCACCCCATAGGTCCAAAACGGGTCTAGATAGCCTCTCACACACTCTCACTCCACATGGACAAGTTTAAAAGCATAAGACTAGTATATCTAACATGTCCATATGATCCAAATCATCATACATTCTGTTTTCACTATGCTACGGCCAAAAATACACTACTACATCCATGCATCAAAGGGGTAAAAACCCACATTTCCATTACTTTGGCTAATAACAGAGTTCATACATCATCCTTTCATATTTCTACATGTGTTACAAACTTTACATCTCAAAAATAGTGGGCACATTTTCATTTGGCACCACTTTACATCATATATACATCAAAATATCAAAACATAACTAACTACGCATGCTCCTAGGCTCCTTGGTGTGTGCTCGGTTCTCCTTGAGCTCCACCTAGCATATTAGTTGGGAGGGGAAAGGGGTGAGATTCAGGGAATCTCAGTAGCTCAAGCACTCAATCCAGCAAGCAATCAAGGCATATAACAAGTCAAAGCATGTGAATAAGCATTTAGCTATTCTCAAACATCCAACACATAATGTACATGCTATGGAATTCACAACAATGCCAAAAATGGGCTCTAGGGACTTTTGGTCTAGCCTCACCCGAGTCTAGGGACTTTTGGATGGCCTCACCCGAGTTTAAGGACTTTTGACTTGGCCTCACTCGTTTGAGACTTTTGGCCTTGTCTCACCTATCTCAAGGGACTTTCGGCTTCACCTCACCCATCTCAAGGGACTTTCGGCACTACCGCACCCGAGCAATTCTCACAACTCATCACACAAGCATATTGACATTCAATGCATCAAAGCAATAGCATATGGCATATTCCACACATTCAGCATATACAGATCATACAATGCTATTACAACCAAGAATACTACAAGAAAGAGTGAAAGAGAGAGCTACCTTTGGAGCCAAAGCCAATACAAGCTTCTCCTTTCAATTTCTCCTTTCCCTCCTTAGGTCCATAATCACACCTTGATGTAAATGTTTCACTTGAGCCTAGACACACCAAAAGCATGCAATTACTCTCTTGTAATTTAATTTAGAGCAACCCTTCTATCACATACAACCTAGGGTTCTCTCTCTAGAATGCCATTACCCCTTTCTCTCTCTCAAGCTCCCATGGTAGTGGAAAACCTCATTTTCAAAGAGAACTTAAGGATTCAAAAGAGTTTTCCACTTTCCCTCTTCTGACCCATGCCCAAAATCCGTCCATTTTCACAATTAAAATCGCAGAAAGAGAGGGCAAAGGGAGGGGATCAGAGTTCTAAGAAGAAATGGGAGAAGTTACCTTACCTTTCCCTTGATCTTCCTTATTCCCTTGATCTCTCACACTCTCCACGCCTCTTTTCTCTCTTTGGGTCGAAGCTTAGGGCAGATATGAGAGAAGAAATGAGTTTGGGCATTTAATGAAGTCTAAATGTCGCTATTTACTCTCCTCTGGACCGACTCTCGCTACGGCGAAAACTAACCTTCGCTATAGCGAGCTCGTGTAATCTAGCTTCGCTATGGCGAGGTGTAGCCTTCGCTACGCCGAGATCGCGTCAGTTCTCTTCATTATGGCGAGATTTACCACTCGCTATGGCGAAATCGCGTTAGTTCCAGACTTCACTCTCGCTATGGCGTACGCTACAGCGGGCAACTCCCTGGTTTTTGTATGGGCTGCTGCTAGCACTCACTATAGCTAGAATCGCCTTCGCTATTGCGAACTAGCTCTCTCGCTATAGCGAGACCGTTTCTCGCTATTGCGAGAGGACTTGGCAGAAATTCTGGATTACGAAAATTTCCAGTTTTCACTTCCTTTCTTTTCCCCTTTTTTTCCTTTTTCCCGGTTGTTACATTTCTACCCCTCTTAAAAGAAATTTCGTCCTCGAAATTTAAAAACTTACCTCAAGGGAATAATTCTGGATATTTCTGCCTCATCTCATCCGCCAATTTCCAGGTTGCTTCCTCAGATGTCAGACCTCTCCAGATCACTTTCACCAGAGGAATGCTCTTGCTTCTCAGCTGTTTAAGCTTAGCATCCACAATTCTCTCCGGTTTCACTACATAGGAAAGATCTTCCTGCAATTGCACATGCTCATATTCTATGACATGTGAGGAATCTGGTAAATACTTTTTCAACTGGGAGACATGAAAAACACTGTGTATTTGGGCTAGGTTAGGAGGCAAGGCTATTCGGTAAGCCACGGGTCCAATTTTCTCAAGGATTTCAAACGGACCAATATACCTAGGACTGAGCTTCCTTACCCTCATTGACCGACCTACTCCCGTCATTGGAGATATTCGAATGAACACATGGTCTCCAACCTCAAACTCTAACGGCCTCCTACGCTTATCAGCATAGCTTTTCTGTCTACTCTGGGCCGTGAGGAGCCTCTTTCTAATCAATTCTATCTGTCGGGTGGTTTGGTCCACAATCTCAGGTCCTATCATACTCCTCTCACCTAACTCAACCCAACACAGAGGGGATCTGCACTTTCTCCCATACAAAGCCTCATAAGAGGCCATCTGGATACTGGAATGGTAACTGTTGTTATAAGTAAACTCTGCTAACGATAAATACACATCCCAGTTCC
Organism: Erythrophleum fordii; assembly: GCA_032878935.1. Lineage (NCBI taxonomy): Eukaryota > Viridiplantae > Streptophyta > Magnoliopsida > Fabales > Fabaceae > Erythrophleum > Erythrophleum fordii. The sequence continues at coordinate 18,399,772 of JAVQMF010000054.1, read as the reverse complement.
CCTTCATCTCTAGCACACATGCCCTTAACGTATCTTCTAATGTCTGGATGGTCCTTTCAGTCTGACCATCTGTCTGGGGGTGATATGCAGTACTAAACCGCAATCTCGTCCCTAAGGCATGCTGCAATGACCTCCAAAAGTTTGACGTGAACCTGGGGTCTCTATCCGAAACTATGCTATTGGGTACTCCATGAAGTCGCACTATCTCTTTGATATACAACTGGGCCAATCTATCCAGTGTATAAGTAGCCTTAATAGCTAAAAAGTGTGCAGACTTCGTTAGTCTATCTACAACTACCCATATAGCATCGTGTCCAGAGGATGTCCTGGGTAACCCCATGACAAAATCCATGGCTATACTATCCCACTTCCACTCAGGGATATCTAGTGGTTGCAACAACCCAGCCGGTTTCTGATGTTCTATCTTTACCCTCTGACACACTAGGCATCTAGCCACATACTCCGTCACATCACTTTTCATCCCTGGCCACCAGAAAACTCTTTTCACATCCTGATACATCTTGGTGGCACCTGGGTGGATAGTATACTTACTCTTATGCGCCTCTTCTAGAATGCTTTCTCTTAACTCATTTTGACTAGGCACACAGATTCTATCCCGATATACTATCATCCCATCCTCAGACAACTTGAAATCTGAGGTCTTACCTTGGGTGATCTCATTCCTGATCCGTTTCAGGAACTCATCCTCTCTCTGGGCATCTAAGATCTGGGTTCTCAAGACATTCTTAATTTGGGTTTCACTCAGATACAATCTACCCGATACCACCTGACAAGAGAGGTTCAAATCTCTGAACTTCTCTAGGAGCTCCTGCTCTCTAATCATCATATGGGCTACATGGATGGATTTTCTACTCAGGGCGTCTGCCACCACATTGGCCTTGCCCGGATGATATTTCAACACGTAATCATAATCTTTCAAGAATTCCATCCATCTCCTCTGTCTCATATTGAGTTCTCTCTGATCAAACAGGCATTTCAGACTCTTGTGGTCACTATAGATCTCTATGGTCGCACCATACAGATAGTGTCTCCAAATTTTAAGAGCAAACACTACGGCAGCTAACTCCAGGTCATGTGTGGGGTAATTCTCCTCATGAGGTCTCAACTGCCTCGAGGCATATGCCACTACTCTACCCTGCTGCATCAACACACATCCTAACCCTTTGCCCGAAGCATCACAATAAACCACAAATGGTTCACTAGGGTCAGGGATAATCAGCACAGGGGCAGTGGTCAAACAGAGTTTCAACTCCTGGAAACTCTTCTCACATCTCTCATCCCACACAAACGGTGTATCTTTCCTGGTTAGCCTCGTCAGTGGTAAGGCCATTCGAGAAAAGTCCTGAATAAATCGTCTGTAATACCCTGCCAAACCTAGGAAACTCCTGACTTCGGTGATCGTTCTAGGTCTATCCCACTGTAACACAGCCTCAACTTTATGGGGATCCACCGCAACCCCATCTCGTGAGATCACATGACCTAAGAATCGCACCTCGGTCAGCCAAAACTCACATTTACTCAGTTTGGCATACAACCTTTTCTCTCTCAAGGTCTCTAGGACTAGTCTCAAATGCCTCTCGTGCTCCTCAAAAGATCGGGAGTACACTAAAATATCATCAATAAAGACCACCACAAACTCATCTAGATACGGTCTGAATACCCTGTTCATATAATCCATGAACACAGCAGGCGCATTCGTCAACCCGAATGGCATCACAAGGAACTCATAGTGCCCATATCTCGTTCTGAAAGCCGTCTTAGAGACGTCTTCAGTTCTCACTCTCAACTGGTGGTAACCAGATCTAAGATCTATCTTAGAAAACACAGATGCCACAGCCAACTGATCTAACAGATCATCATTTCTAGGGAGAGGATATTTATTCTTGATGGTAACTTTATTCAACTCTCTGTAATCTATACATAACCGCAAGCTACCATCTTTCTTTTTCACAAACAACACCGGAGCACCCCAAGGTGAAACACTAGGCCGGATAAACCCTTTCTCTAACAATTCCTCTACCTGCGCTTTCAACTCAGCAAGCTCGGCGGGAGCCATCCTGTAAGGAGCTTTGGACACCGGTCCAGCACCAGGCACTATGTCTATAGGGAACTCTAATTCTCTCTCAGGAGGTAGGCCACTAAAATCAAACTCTCTAGGTAAAACCTCCGGGAATTCCCTAACAACTGGGATCTCCTCTATCCCTTCTTCTACCTCAGCCTGAATAGAGAAAAAGACTAGAAACCCTTGACATCCACACTCTAAATATCTCTCAGCCTGGGCAGTAGTCATAAAGGATAACTCTGCTCCTACCCTAGGTATGGTCCCACAAACAGGTAAGGAAATAGTTCGATGTTCACAATCAAGTATGACATTATTCGCAGCTAACCAGGTCATACCAATAATCAAATCAATTTCATGAAAAGGCATACAAACCAAATCAATAGTGGTATGACAGTGGTTAAATTGGACAGTGACATTTAAGCAAGTATGGGAAGTGACCACGTGGCCTCCAGTGGGTGTAATGACAGACAAGTCAAATGGCAAGACACTAACAACCAGACCCAATTTCCTCACACAATCATAAGATATAAACGAGTGACTAGCACCCGAGTCAAACATAGCAACTACAGGAAAGCCATTCACTAACAGCGTACCTCGGATCAAACTGGGAGATGCGCTGGCTTCCTGCTGAGTAAGGGCGAACACTCGGCCCTGGGTTTGTGGTCTAGGAGGAGGCGCTGTCTCCATCTAAGGACAGTGTCTAGCAATGTGCCCCGGCTTCCCACACTTGTAACATGTCACCGGAGACTGCTAGAAGGATGACTGACCCCGCGGAGGTGGCACACCTCGCTGTGGTTTTCTATTCCATGGCCCTTTGCCTCTCCTCTTATTACTAGGGATCAAACTAGAACCCTCCTCTGGTTTCGACATCTTCAAATCCGGAACTCTCTTCTGACTAGCCGTAGTCGCAGTAGGCATAATAACTTGCAGATTCGTCTCAATCACCCTACTGACCTCCACCAGAGTATTAAACTTCCTGATCCGCTGTGGAGTGACTCTATCACTAATCAGGGGCCTCAAACTAGTCTCAAACTGCTCACATCTCCAAGGTTCATCATCATACCTCTGGAGGTAAGAGGAATACTGAGACAGCTCTATAAATTTGGCCACATACTGGTCCACAGTCATCTCATCAGTCTGTCTCAAACTCATGAACTCCATCTCTTTCTTTTTCCTCACTGAACTTGGGACATACTTCTCATAAAATTCAACTAAGAATGTCTCCCAATTTATCTGTATATTCTTGGTCTCCATCAGTGGTTTCGCACTCTCCCACCATCTATCAGCCTCCTTTTCTAGCATAAAGGTGGCTAGCTGGGCTTTCTGCTCAGTGGTACAATTCATCACTGAGAAGATTTTCTTAAGCTGCATCACCCAAGCCTCCACCTTATCTGCATCCAATTCCCCGTCAAACGAGGGTGAATTGTTCTGCCTAAACTGCTTCAATACTTTTTGGATAGGCGTCTGGGTCTGTGGAGCAGCAGGCTCCTGGGGAGGTACAGGTGGAATACTGGATGTAGATGGTTGCGGTCCAGGGGCATCCCTTCTGGCTTCTTCTTACCTAGCAAGGGTGTTTTGCAGATGCATGATCATATCATGCTGCTGCTGGGCAATATATCTCTGTTGCTCCAGCATCTCTTGGTGCTGGCCCATCATGGCCTCATACCGGTCTAATCTATCCATGATGGCCTGCAGAGGAACCCTAGTCTCAGTAGGAACCTCTGGCTCATCTCTCTCTACTCTGGGCAGTCTGCCTCTGCCTCTGCCTCTACCCCTGCCCCGTCTAGTCTCAACCATGTCTGAAAAGAAATAGCAATCCTCAGTTCACAATAATATCACAACACTTATGCATAAGGATGCTATAACTTCCATGACCATTCACACCAATTACAAGCAATTCACATACTTCAAGAGCCTAAACTTGAGCAAAAGTGCCTAAACCTTTGCTCTGATAAATGTGACACCTCAATCTACTACCGCTACCTAGCCTCTCACTGGGCTCGGTTCCACATGATTTCCAAAGAGTCACTACTCTTCTGTGGCATTTACATGCTATGAACCGGGGTTTCATATACTCATCTTTCACCCCGTGGGTCCTGTGAACCCATCATTCAACTTCTTAACTCATACTCCATATATACGACTCATACATAGCATGAAACAAACCATAGGCCATGGGTATAGAGCCAAAAACCATAAAAATTTCATTTTCTCACTTGGGCCCAAAAGTCATATTTTGGCTCTACGTTTGGAAAATCATAAGAAATTGTAGAAAAATGAGAATGCAGCAAACTTTAGGTTTCTGGAAAGCTCTAAGTGTCAAATTTACACTAAAAATCATTTCCAACCACAACCACATCGTTGGACCAAGTTTGACATCGAAAATGGGAGGAAGGTCCAGCTGTCACTGTTTCTGGTGCAGCTTTCTGTCATGACTTTCGAAAATTCATAACTAAATCCAAAAAAATCCAATCTGGGCACATTATACCAATTCGGAAAGATACGGATGTCTACTAGAGGAAAAAAATAAGTTCAGATCAGTTCAGTAGCTCCTGCATCCCGAAAACCGATGGAACAGTGATGGGGGTCAGATAAGCTCACTGATGCTGATACAGAACTTCAGTCAGTTCAATCTCTCTCTACAGACCTCTGATTTGGGTGATTCCAGTTCCTACAAGTCACTTTGGGTTTCTAGTTTATGTGTATAAAATTTCACCACATTTGGAATCCATTTGGTCTAAAAGTGTCACAGATTTCATTTTCTGGTTTAGATGAACAGTACATGACCAATCCATTAAATTCTCCCAAATTCAACAATTCCCCAAATATTCTATAATCCTCCGAATATTACCCACTTTAGCTTCTCAAGAAGCTTTCTACAAACTCTAGAGGCATGCCAAATTTCATGGCAAACGGAGCTCATCCGGTCATACTTTGACGGAGCTCACAAAAATACCGGTTTTGGCACCCCATAGGTCCAAAACGGGTCTAGATAGCCTCTCACACACTCTCACTCCACATGGACAAGTTTAAAAGCATAAGACTAGTATATCTAACATGTCCATATGATCCAAATCATCATACATTCTATTTTCACTATGCTACGGCCAAAAATACACTACTACATCCATGCATCAAAGGGGTAAAAACCCACATTTCCATTACTTTGGCTAATAACAGAGTTCATACATCATCCTTTCATATTTCTACACGTGTTACAAACTTTACATCTCAAAAATAGTGGACACATTTTCATTTGGCACCACTTTACATCATATATACATCAAAATATCAAAACATAACTAACTACGCATGCTCCTAGGCTCCTTGGTGTGTGCTCGGTTCTCCTTGAGCTCCACCTAGCATATTAGTTGGGAGGGGAAAGGGGTGAGATTTAGGGAATCTCAGTAGCTCAAGCACTCAATCCAGCAAGCAATCAAGGCATATAACAAGTCAAAGCATGTGAATAAGCATTTAGCTATTCTCAAACATCCAACACATAATGTACATGCTATGGAATTCACAACAATGCCAAAAATGGGCTCCAGGGACTTTTGGTCTAGCCTCACCCGAGTCTAGGGACTTTTGGATGGCCTCACCCGAGTTTAAGGACTTTTGACTTGGCCTCACTCGTTTGAGACTTTTGGCCTTGTCTCACCTATCTCAAGGGACTTTCGGCTTCACCTCACCCATCTCAAGGGACTTTCGGCACTACCGCACCCGAGCAATTCTCATAACTCATCACACAAGCATATTGACATTCAATGCATCAAAGCAATAGCATATGGCATATTCCACACATTCAGCATATACAGATCATACAATGACTATTACAACCAAGAATGCTACAAGAAAGAGTGAAAGAGAGAGCTACCTTTGGAGCCAAAGCCAACACAAGCTTCTCCTTTCAATTTCTCCTTTCCCTCCTTAGGTCCACAATCACACCTTGATGTAAATATTTCACTTGAGCCTAGATACACCAAAAGCATGCAATTACTCTCTTGTAATTTAATTTAGAGTAACCCTTCTATCACATACAACCTAGGGTTCTCTCTCTAGAATGCCATTACCCCTTTCTCTCTCTCAAGCTCCCATGGTAGTGGAAAACCTCATTTTCAAAGAGAACTCAAGGATTCAAAAGAGTTTTCCAGTTTCCCTCTTCTGACCCATGCCCAAAATCCGTCCATTTTCACAATTAAAACCACAGAAAGAGAGGGCAAAGGGAGGGGATCGGAGTTCTAAGAAGAAATGGGAGAAGTTACCTTACCTGTCCCTTGATCTTCCTTCTTCTCTTGATCTCTCACACTCTCCACGCCTCTTTTCTCTCTTTGGGTCGAAGCTTAGGGCAGATATGAGAGAAGAAATGAGTTTGGGCATTTAATGAAGTCTAAATCTCGCTATTTACTCTCCTCCGGACCGACTCTCGCTACGGCGAAAACTAACCTTCGCTATAGCGAGCTCGTGTAATCTGGCTTCGCTATGGCGAGGTGTAGCCTTCGCTACGGCGAGATCGCGTCAGTTCTCTTCGCTATGGCGAGATTTACCACTCGCTATGGCGAAATCGCGTTAGTTCCAGACTTCACTCTCGCTATGGCATACACTACAGCGGGCAACTCCCTGGTTTTTGTATGGGCTGCTGCCAGCACTCGCTATAGCTAGAATCGCCTTCGCTATTGCGAACTAGCTTTCTCGCTGTAGCGAGACCGTTTCTCGCTATTGCGAGAGGACTTGGCAGAAATTTTGGATTCCGAAAATTTCCAGTTTTCACTTCCTTTCTTTTCCCTTTTTTTTCCTTTTTCCCGGTTGTTACAAAAGGCCTGTCCATAGTGCCATTTCCCTATTGAGCACAACCTGGGCTCAGTTCATTCAGGGTCTAATCACAACTAGGTGCCCAAGGTGGCAGTCACACCATAGCTCTACCATGGACTCGCAAAGTCCAAACACAACATATCAGATAGCCAACCATTCATTTAGCATTCAAAATCATACATATGCAGCAGATATAAGATTAAATTGAACATATGCAAGGAATAAAAATTAACCCTGGTTACCTTATGTCATACCTTGACCTCTTAGTACATACACAATGGTCCTATGGTCTATCCCAATCCATTCATAGCATATTGGCAACATTTACAAGGAAGTCAATATTTTCCTTTATGAAAAGTTGCATGATTGGAAAATTGTATTCATGATTGATAGCTTTAGGGACCATGTGGACTAATCAACATTATTTTCTATCTAGATCATACTCATTCAAATCATAAACATCACATTTGGTCTCATTCATTTCGAGTTTGAAACCATGTCATATAAAAACCAAAATTTTACCTTGGGTTCCATGTTCCAACTTTCTGACATTAGCTTTGAAAAATCATAATTAATTCTAAAAAACTCAAAATCAAGTAAATAATAGCTTTCTAGAAAGACCTAAATGTCAAATATAGGTTAAAAATCATTCTAGGCAATGAATACATCAACTGAACCATGAATGATAATAGAATAACACCAAGGTCTAGCTACCTAGGTTTGCTATCGCAAGTTTCTGATATAAATTTCAAAAATTCATAACTAATTCTAGAAAAATCAAAACCCAGCAAACTATACCATTATGGAAAGCTACAAATCATCAACAAAAAATAGTTTCAGATCAAGAAAGTGGCATCTAACTCATGGAACAGTGCTGGAGGTCTGCTTGCATTACTAGTACTAACCACCAATTTCAAAAATTCATATCTCCCTCAATATAAATCCAAATGGGGTGTTCTCAAGTGCTACAGAAAGATTATCATGCCTATTTTATTCTTCTATAATATCATTAGTATTGGATATCATTTAACCCTCAAATGAAATAGGAGAAAAAACTGACCATATGAACAATGTACATGCCAAATCTAAACATTTTCCCAATTTTGGAAATTCAGATATCTAGGGCTCCAAATATTATGGTTCTTAGCTTAGAAAAAAGCTCTAGATTAGACCTATATCTAGGCCAAAATTTATGGAAAATTTCATTCATTTGGTTTGTTTGTGACGTAAGGTGCCAAAATAGGCTTTTTAGACACCAAATGGGGTCAAATTCATACCAATGCTCTTCTACCTTGGCCATGACCTCTTAAACACGTGAGAATGGTCAAAAAATAGCATGCAAAACTTTTCTAAGAGGTCTAATTACCCATACATCACAAAACCACTTCCTCACTTGTTTATATATACAAGATTTCATAACCTATATTAGGCATAAGGATGTCAAAAACATGCATAATCATTCCTAAGGTTCCAAAGCCAATACACACTTGTTATATTCATGCATTTACGTGTGGCCAAGTGTCTACATATCATATACAACATATGGTTACACCATTTGACACTAATATGTCAACAAAATGACTATATAGCAAATTTCTTGTCTTCATGAGTGGTGGTTTCCATTCTTTGGTTCACTTGGTCCACTTAGACATAGTTAGACATTGGAGGGGGAAGAGTGAGATTATAAACCCTGTCAATCATACATGATAGCCATATTTTCAAGTCCAAGAATGTATATATGAACATTAAGCTACTATTAACCATACATAAATTCATTTTTATGTGCAAAAAGCTGATACATATCATACATTGGCTTTCAAGAGTATTAGTTTAGCCTCACCCCCTTTCCTTAAAACTTTTGGACTTGCCTCACCCATTTTCAAGGGGCTTTTGACTAAGCCTCACTCTTTTTGAGACTTTTGGCTTTGTCTCACCCAATCCTAGGGACTTTTGGCTCATCTTCACCTTTGCTAAGAGACTTTTGGCTTTACTAAGCTCATTCAAGCCATAACACATTCATAAAACACATTTTATACACATAATGGTACCATGGCATGTAGAAAATAGCTAGAAACATTTCTCATGGCATAAACATACATGCACACATCCAAAGATAAGAAAACAACTGAGAATGCATGAGAGAAAGGTTAGAGAGCTACCTTTGAAACAAAACACAAGTCTTTCCCTTAATTCTTCTTCCCCTCTTAAGGCTACACACTTACAAGTGGGTGGAGTTTAATTTCTTTTGCCTAAACATATCAAATAGGATCTAATTACATTCTTGAAGCCAACTCTAGCATCATACACACATTAGATGAAGCTACTTCCTCTTATGGTTTAATTATGGCTCCATTCAAGACCTAAAGAAGCAACTATAATAATTCTTGATCTTGGCCCCATTATCTCCCTCAATCTATGACTCTTGACTTCATTTTGACTCCTTGGAGCCCTCACACATTCATTTTAAAGGGCCTAGCTATATGTTGCTTTTTTATGTCATATTATGAAACCTATACCTCTATTTTTCAATCCATGGCTTCTAAATTTTTTCCAAGGCTTCCTTTAGTGTTCTCCCATCATAACTAGTCCCATTCTTGGCTTAGAACAAATTAAAATTCTCCTTAGGTATCCAGACCTAGTTAGGCCAAGACATGCTTCTTAATTGTGCACCAAAAGATTTTTCTTGCTTTCTTTAAGGAGTTGGCTACTTGGGAGACTTCTTAGGTGTCTTGGGAACTCACATATACTCTTAAACATCTTGAATTACTATTAGGAACCTTCATCTTAGCCTAGGTGCAAGTGAATCCTTAATCTTTGTAACTTTATTTCTAATGCATTTTAATTGGATTTCTTTGCATATACTTGTTCCTTACATTCGAAAACTTATGATTCTCCCTTACTAGGACCAGAATTCATATTCTCTTAAATGGGCTCTAGGTGGGACAAAATACACAAGGAGAGAAAGCAAGAAAAGAAGCATAAAAAGCCAAGAAATTTACCTTGTTTTAAGACTTTTTCAAGGGTTCTTTCCATAAGTATTAGGAGAATTAGAGTATTAAGGACCAAATTTAGAAAGTCTAGGTCCAGAAGAGGATTGAGCCGTGGCCAAGACTCTTTAAGTTACAGCCAAGAGCCATCCAAAGGTAAGGAGCACCACGTTGCATGGGTTTGAGTCATGGTGCAACTTTAGGAATTTAAGCCCAGAGGGTACCAGAGAGCAAATGTAATATCTGGCTTTTGTTAAATAATGGAAGTGGATGTGTTTTCAAAGTAAATCCCTTAAAATAAATTAGTTAAGGTCCTGAAAAATTTAAGTAGCATTATAAACTCCTAAAAATGAGAATCTTAGGCTCAGACAGAAAGAAAAATAGAGCTAGAATGAAGAAATGAAATTGAATGAAAGGTTGACGAAACATAATGGCATTTTTGTAATTTTGAGTAAAATTTGAAATTCACACAGGAGGGCCTTTTAAATGAGATTTTTGAGTTTTTTGGTATTCTAAGAGGCTCTGAAAATCATGGAAAGCTCCAGGACAATTATAACCCCTCTGGTGGACATTTTCCAATGTTAATTGTCCTGAACCTTGACGAATTCATTCAAGAAGATTTTAGCTTCGATATAAGTGATTCCAAAGGCATTTTATTAAATTAGGAACCTAAATTTCATAATAGAAAAGACAGTTCTCAAAAAGGAGTTAAAACAAATTGAAAATGAAAATGCCAAGATGAAGGGGTAAAATTGAAATTTTTGAAAGGTCTTTTTTAACCTCCCTATATATATATGAGGTGCCCCACCTCCTCACTCATTTAGACACAATTGTTAATGCCCTAAACCAGAGGAGAAAGCTAGGGTTTGAGGCGCACCAAGAGAAGGAAAAGGGAGGAGAAAGACAAGGCAAAAGGTATGGAATTTCTTGGTTTTTTTATGCTTTCTCTTTAGTAAACCTCTTATTCTCCATTTTCCCTTCTTTCCTATGGTTTTATTGAAGTTATTGGATCTATTTTAAGGGAAGAATAGATGAAAGAATTTGGATTTGAAGAAAGGAGGCCAAGGAAAGGAAGAATCAACCAAGAAACTAAGGAAAAACAAGGTAAATCTTCATTCCTATGGTAGCTACTCCTTCTCCCTTTCTCTCCTTGGTTCGTCCAACATAAGAATCTATAAGAAGGCTTGGATTTTAGGTAGAACTAAGGGTGAATCTGAGGAATTTAGTAGGATAGAATAAGAATATGCAAAAAGAATTAACAAACAACCATGAAAAATCAAGATAGCAAACCTCGGGTTTCAAGTGTCCTTTGAAAAATCTGACTTGATACAATAATCCCTAGGCCTAAATAAGTATTTGGATGAACTCCTAAGATCCTTAAAAGGCTCCCCATATGCATCTTCTACCAAGAAAATAAAACACGCTCCATGGATGCTAAAAAGATGCATAGGCTCAGCCTAGAAGGGTTGGGGTACCTAGGGATAGTTTTGAATTTTTCCAAACTCATTTTTGAGTCATATATGATGAGTGAAGATGAGGGAAAACTTTGGAAAAAATTTAGGATTCCTAAAGAATGAATTGGTATTATAGGTTTTATAATATGACCTAAGGAAGCAACATGTAGTTAGGCTCTTTGTTTTAATTGTGTGATGACTCTAAGAGGCTTAAAAGGAGTTAAGAATCATAAATGAAAGGAAAGAATAGAGCCTAGAATTCAATTGATAGATGTTGCTTCATTAGGTGTATTTAAGAACCATAAATGAACCATAAAACAAAGTTAGAGTTCCAAGTAGATGTATAGCCTTAGAAATAACTCCAAGAACTTAATTGGCTTTTATATATTGTGTTTAGGCCAAGAGAAACAAATCTAACACCTTTGTGTGTGTGAGGCCAAGGAAGGGAGAGCATTTCCAAGAGAAAAAGTATGTGGTTGCAATAAAGGTAGCTCACTTCTCTTTCTCTCATGGATGAATGTGTGTTTGACTTATCTTTGAATGTGTGCTTTAAGCCATGAAAAGTGTTCTAACATGTGCCTTTATTCCATGGTACCATGATGTTGCATTATGTTTTCAAAATGACGCCTGGTATGTTTGCTTGAGTATGGTGAAGCCAAGAACCCTCAACTATGATGAGGATGAGCCAAGAACCCTTAAAATTGGTTGAGACAAAGTAAAGAGTCTCCCAAGAGTGAGGTTGAGTCAAAATATCTTAGAGAAAATGGGTGAGGCAAGTCCAAAATTTATAAGAGAATGGGTGAGGCTAATCCATTTACTTGGCAAGGCTATGTATGCTTTGTATGACTTGTTCAAGTGCCCAGAATGCTTCTTGAATGATCATGTACTTTATGATACTCATGCATGCATTTTTAAGACTTATTTTGCATTCTTTATGTGTGATTGAAAGGGAGATGAGCTATTGGAATTCTTTGAATCTCATTCCTCCTCTCCAATGTCTTAATATGCTAGGTGGACCACATAAGCAAGGTAATGGAAGCCATTAAGTTGGAAGATGAAAGTATGACAACAAATTGCCTTGATTTTGCTTCTTTATGGCCATACGAGTGGAAAATGTTGTAATCCATTATTGTATATGTCCTATAACCTTATGAACATATGTAATTATATAAATATAGTCTGTACAAATGAGATTTAATATTGTATGTATGATATAGTGCATTTTAAATATTGAGGAGCAAGACTAGACTTGTATATTCTTGTGTATGGCTTGGGGTGAGAGAGTGAATTTTCAATTTTTGGGTTTATACACCTTTGAGACAAGTTTAAAAAGTCATCTTGGTGAATTCTCATATGCTTAAGTGGTCATGGATATCTTAAAACTCAAAATGGACCATTTGGACCCCTTATAAGGCATAAAAATGACCATTTCACAATCTAATGTCAAGATTTGACCAAATGAATGAATTTGCCCATGAAATTTGGCACACATATAGATCATATCCAAAGCTTTTTGGAAATCCAAATACCAGATTATTTGGAGCTCTATGGAATTAATTATGAATTTCCAAAATTGGCATTTTTCTATTGAACTGATGCAGACACTGTTCATATGGTTAGAAACTTGGGTTGTGTCATTCATAGGACAAATGATATCCAATGCTCATGAAATTTTACAAGAATAAACTGGAAATGATAATTTTTACATGGCCACTAAGATCACCCTAATTGGACATCTAAGTAGGGAGATATAAATTTTTGAAGTTGGAGGATAGTACTAGTAATGATAGTCGACCTCTGGTACTGTTCCATCAATTTCTAGTGGCTATCAACCCCTGTTGTAGTCTAGATATATTTTTAGTATAAATTATATATCTGTAGCTTTCCATAATGGTAAATTATGTATGATTTTGATTTTTCTAGAATTTTTTATGATATTTCAAAATTTATAACAGTAAGATGGAAATTCTGGCCGAGGCTGCACCTAGTGTTTTTATGTATTCCATCCATTTTCATGAGTTTTAAGCCACTTACTTAGGTGGTTATGAGTTGTATTTGTGTAATAAATATGAGAATGGGAATGATGAGTCCATATGGTCCACAGGACATCAAATGAAAAAATTGATCCACTACACAACGCAAATATATTGAATGTTTTAATGCCATTCTTCTTACTTCCTTATGAAGTGCATAGCATAAGACATAGAAATAGCATGAAACAAGCTAGAAATTCATGGTGTTACAACAAACTCACTGTAACACAAGAGAAGCTAGCTACGACAAGCATTAGAAGGTAAACTTGGAGAGTTCTAGGAGGCTTTCTCGCCATGGTGCCACATAGGCTCTCTTGCCGTGGTGCCACAAAGGCTCGCCGCAGTGAGACACTCAACTCATTGCAGCATGAGGCAAGCTAGCCATGGCAAAGATTAAGAAAAGTGGAATAGTAGAATCTTGATAGCAGCTTTTCCATAGTGTGGAAGGTCTGACTCACAGTGCAAGGTTTGTATTTTTGATTTTGAGCTCTAATAGCTACTTACGTTGCAGTACAAGTTTCCAAACTTGGTTTTTAAGTTCCAGTAACCAACTTAGCTGTGGCGAAGGAAATACAAGTCATAGCAAAGGTTCCCAACTCTTATTTTGACCTAGAAACTTTGAGATTTATTATGATAATGTTATGTAATGACTTGGAAACATTTATAAGAGGATTTAGTGAGATGGAATTAGTAGTAAAATGAATCAAAGTCCTTTAATTAATTATTAGAATCACTTGTGGAATCAATAGTTATGATTATTTGGCTAACAATCTTAATAACATCAGTGTTCAAATTTCCTCACTCCTTTTTAATTTAACTAATTATAATGACTTTAGACCTTGATTTACTATCATTAATAATGCATTTAAGCCTAATCACTATAATTAGGAGTTAGGGCCGTTACACTGGTTCTTCACCAATAAATAATCTAAATTTGGTTTAGACCTGTAATTTTAAAGGAACTCAATACTTGTTCCACAATTGTTGGATTTTATAATCTCCAATCCATTACAAATGGTAAATTTTGTTAACAATGTATTCAAATTCTTTTTGTTATGGCACTATTATCTTTGTTTATGCAATATGATTGTATGAAATTGCCATAATTACTTCACATTCATGATCATATATTAAGAAATCTTAGTTCAATATTTGGAAGGATGATGGTGAATTGAAGGCAAACTAATAAATCTATAAACATTCAAAGAGTTGGCATGCCTATGTTGGTATTAGTAATATATTAGTCATGTATTTTAAAAGTGAAGCCTTTAGTTGGTATGCATGACCTTGCAAGTGGCAAATTGATTATTGGGAAAAGTAAGAGCAAGGACTAACAAATTCTTTAATTGACTAAAAAGGACCAATTTACCATTAGTGTGGTTAATTAACCTTATTAAACCATGCACATGTTGCATGATAAAATTTGGCTACAATAATCTTTTTATGATATAATTTACTAAATCTTGCTTTAATAACTTATATAACTATTTCTCAGTAGTAGAAATAATCTCTTGTAAGTTTATAACATCATTCTTGTAACAATCTTAACTATTAATTAAGCTAATTATGTACAATTATATTTTTAATTAGTCACAATTAATATTAAATTTAAATAATGAGTCAACAATAATTAAAACTATGGGGAAATTTGAACCTTCATGCCATCCATATTCACCATGAAGGCATACAAGAGGATTTATGTTTTTAAGAAATCAAAATTTTTGTTAACACTTTTAATCTCAATCAAATTACCTCCAAAAAGTATAGAAACTCTTATATATTGGATTACTAGACACCATTCATCACTAACATAGAGGAAACCATATTTTTATAGTTGAATTAAGGGTTTTAAGACTGCAGCTTAAAATGGTTAGGCCATGACCAATTTAGCCTCTGGAGCTTTTAAAATTTTAATTTTACACTTACGTTGTGACTTGAAGAACTTGAGCTGCAGCTATGTGCCGCAGCTAGAATATATATGCCACTGCTAACTACTTGTGCTACAGCCAAAATATTTACACTGTGGCTAAATTAGCTATTGGACACTTTTGTGTTGCGGCTAAAACTTTTATACTGTGGCCAAATTCGCTATTGGAATATTACTCATTTAGGTCGCAATTTGAAAAAATTTATCCATGACTTGAATACTTGCTACACCTAAACACTTAAATGAGCGAACCAACAAGTTGCTACCACCTTAAGATCAATCCTAAAAACTTTTAATGGCTAAAAGGCAAAGTTTTTAAAGGTTTTATATTCTTATAATCTCCATCCAAGTGCCTTACATAACCTAGGGAATTAAAAGCTAATCACACCAACCAAAATACATATCATATCAGCCCAAAATTCATTTATAATAGCAAGGCAAGATATAACCCAAGTGGCAAGCCAAAACCCCTAATACACTAGCCAATGTCTCCAAAACTCTTTGAACAAATTTCAACTAACTAATTAAACTTTTCTAAAATTTCAAAACCTTGATACATTACTAATTTCAAACTATGACTATGGCACTTCCTAATCTCACACATAAGGGCCTATGATAGCAAATGGGATGATATGGCTTCTAATGACAACCTAAAATCCTTATCATGCTACCTAAGATTAGCAAACAAATTTGAGCAAGTTTCCATTGACAAGTTAAACTTGTTTACATCCTTTAACATTTTGTACAATTTCAAGTTCAAAATGTGACCATGCCACACTCTAAAATCACCCAATAATGACTCATGACAATAAAATCTGCTATGGCAACACAAAAAGGATGAACCATTTCACCTTCCACATGATCAAGGTAATAAAATCATATTCCTAAGGCTTCTAAATCACAACCAAACTCAAAACTACAATTGGTCGAGCATTGGTGTCCACTTTACACTGTATACGACAGCAAAATGACCAGAATGATAGTAAAAATCAAAGAGTTACTTTTAAAAATTTCAAGTGACAATTCAAAATCCAAAATATATCTTCTAAATTCCTTTAAACACTTGGAGCAATTGTGAAGTGTATATTTAAAATAGCCTAAACATCCAAACCTCTTATACTAATAGTTCAAACATTAATTTTATAATGCTAAATATTTATAAGTCATATAATTTTAGGGTGCTTATTAAGAATCATTCAAATACAATCATAAGTACCCATTCCATGATGACTCAAATTGTATAATTAATCCTTATACTTGGCAATACGTGATACAATATGGCAATTATATAACATAACAAGCAATAATAGCATGCCTACCATATAAACCTAGTTAAACAAGGCATTCAAGCTTATACACTACCAAACCATCATAGAAGGCTTCCATTAGCTTCTTCTTACTATTAAGAGGTCCAGTTTTTGAAAATGTTAGTCCAGAACTAGGGTGAAATATAAAATCTTAGTAACAAAGGCAAATTCTATATATATGTACATATTAATCAACATAATGCATTTTTATTGAGAGAAATACTAAAAGTATTAATATAATCAGTAAATGAACTAATTGGGCTATTAGTGATTACTATTTTATACTAGCAATAACATATAACATGTTAATGGCCAAAAATAAAAAGAAAGGCTCGTCCATGGCACCAACTCCCTGTTTAGCACACTCACGACTCAGTGCATTCCATTGAGTTTGATCACAATTTAATGTGCAACAACTTGAATGTAACACCTTGAAATTAATTTAGAATAATTATGATGAATTAAAGAATTAATATGGGTAATTAGTAAAATTAATTGAGTGGAAAGGGAGATGGAAATTAAATTTAGGCCATATGATTAACCTAATTCCATTTCTTAGAAGTCCAACCTTAGTTATGTGTAGACCTGATGTTAATGGACTCTTATAGTTGGCCCAACAAATAAAAATTCTAAACCCACTTGGATTTAGACCTTTGGGTCAGCCCAAGACCTAACTTAAACCTCTAAAACCCTAAATACACTTTATCTTCCTTCACATTCTGCCAGAAAAAAAAAAAAAAACACAAGACACCAAGGGAATTTTAGAGGTCTTGGGAGGTAGCTAGGGTTTTTGGCATAAATCCATCTTCCACTTTTAGAGCAAGATTCAGCCAAGGTAACTGATATATAACTTAACCCTTTCCTCTTCTTCTTTGATTTGGCCAGATTGATTTTTTATTTGGAACATTTTCACCTACATAAAGTCTAAAATGTGATGTTTGGTGTTCTTATGGTGGAATTTCAAAGGTTAAGGCTAAAAGTGGTATTAGGTAAGTGTTTCTTTCCCATTTTAATGTATTTTATGCTAGTTTGAGACCCTATAGTTGACTTATCATATGGGCTTTGGTTTTGTGTGAAATTACTTAGAAATTTCAATAAACTATGATGATTTCTGGTGTGGGAAAGCTATTGGAATCAATTGGTAGTTAGGTAAGTAACCTTTAGGTAGTCATTAGTAGTTCGACTCTTTAGGTATCTAATTTCTTACTAGAAATGATGATACCTATGCTTATCTTAGGCTTTATGTGCATTTGGATCATGATGGTAGCTAGAGCAAGACTAATTGATTTTATTGAGGCAACCAGGGTTAATTTCTTAATTCTATGTATATGTTCATTTTAATATGATATTTGCTATACATGTATGATTTTGAAATGCTAAATGATTGGTTGGCTACTTGATTGTTATTGTTGTGGACATTGAGTGAGTCCTTGGTGGAGCTTTCATGTGGCTGCCACCTGTGCATCGTGCTTTGATAAGGTACTGGGTTATGATCAGACCCCTGAATGCATTGAGTTCAGGTTATGCTCATTAGAGAGTTGGTGCCATGGACGAGCCTCTCTCAGTGTTATTGGCCTTTAACATATTGTATATAATTACTGGTATGAGATAGTAGTCACTGGTAACTCAACTAGTTCATTTGCTAATTCAATTAATAATTATGGTATTTGATGATATGAAAATGTATTATGTTAATTAATTTGTACATATATATGAAATTTGCCTCTTGTTACTAAGATTATAAATCTCACCCTAGTTGTGGGCTAACATTTTCAGGGACTAGACCTCTTAGTGGTAAGGAGAAATTAATGGAAGCCTATGGTATGGTTTGGTAGCCATAGGTTTGGAGACCTTGTAAGATTGGGTTTGTGTAATGAAAAGACTAGTTTTTATGTATTTGTTGCATTGCATCATGAATTGCTAAGTACAGAGACTGTCTATGTAATATAATTATCATGGGATTGAATATTGTGATTATAATTGACTAATAATTGATGAGTGACTTGATCTTTTATGGCCATTAAGTATTAGCCCTATAAAAATTTGTGGTTGAACCATTTTTGCTGTCATGGAATGGAGTTGACTTATATGAAATTAAGTTTTAATGGCTCTAATTCAATCTTAGACCCTTAGACAATGAAGATTAGTGAATTATGATATTTGGGAGTTGGGAGGTCTAGAAAACTATACATGTTAGTCATGGAGGCTTAAGAATTCATCTAGAATGAGCGGTAAAGGGTTAAAAAGCATAAAAATGAGAAATAACATCAAGAGGGGGTGAAGTTGCAGCTTAAAAGACTTGAGTCATGGCCAAAATTGAAGTTTAAGGTAATAGAGGCTAGGAGTGCCGTGGCAAAGGTGATTTGTGTCACACCTACCTTTCTCATATATCCTAACTCATAGTATTGAAGGATCTTGTACTACTTTCAGAAGACCCTATTGACAAGGTCTTGAGTTTCACAAAGTAAAATCCAAGATTCTGTTGACAAGATGTTGAATTCCATAGCGTAGAATCCAAGATCTTGTCAACAAGATCCTAGACCTAGGAGGTCTGCCTTAACGCATTTAAGGAATTTCCATCTTATAAGAATAGGAACACAGGTCTAAGCTCTGACTCTCTAATTAACAGACAGTTTCACACCACAGTAGTAAGAAACGGGAACTACTATAGTCACAATTTCACTACATTTTCAAGCTTTTTTTTGTGAAATTTCTTTCCCTTATCAAATGACCTCCAAAACTTATAAAAATTGGTAGAATGAATCCTTGTTATGTTAATTATAAGCCACTAAAATAGTTTTTGAAAACTCTTATGGATAATGTTTTAACCATTGCTATTTAGACCACTACCTCAGTTGAACTCGCTGCATACTATCATTTATATTTATAACTTAGTTACCTTAGTAAACCAACTCTAAAAATTATGAAACTTTTCAAATCTAAGTCTGTATATCTCAGATATCTTCCTATAAAATTTCATTCATTAACTCCCTCGTTTACCTATTTAACAAAATTTATCACAAAACCTGCTCAAAGCTGTCCCACATAAAAGCTAAGTTAAATTAGTACATCATTTCCTTGATTTAACCCATTCCAACAATCTTATAACTTCCTAGAATTTTGGTCTAGAGAATGGAGAACTAATTATAAGAATTTGAACATAAGCATTCCATGATAATGATAATCAGTTTCATGCAAAAACAATAATTAGAATAACTCATCCATATAAAATAACGCTTCAGTTAAACATCATTGTCAACTCACATTAGAAGTCGTATGCGTACAATAATCCTATAGTTGCATAATAGGAGATTACAAAACAATGTTCCACAATCAAGACTAAAATCATGCTTTAGCATTTGGTGCTACACAAAGAATTTACAAAACTGGTTATAAGGACAACACATTAGTCTACTATTCGACCTGTCTGGTTTCTGCTTGTTTCACTTCATCTGAGGTATAACTGACACCTAAAAATGGTTAGCTTTATAATGAGATAAAATCTCAGTAGATAATAATGCATTCAAGAAGCATACATATAAACAGCACGGATTACTATCCAGGATACATTCGATGCATACTTTGATATAAGAGCATGTAATGTCTAAGTAGCCGCATATTCTTAGTCTTTAGGCTACCATGCTTTGGTTATTGGCCAATAATAATAATTTAGTACTCATAAGAGTTACCTTAGTAGACATACATGTGACCATACACAACATAAGAATTTCAAGAATTCATCCAGTGCAAATATGTAAACTGCAAAATGAATACAGTGTTAACTACCTGTTTCGTTACAGTTGTTACATCGAGTTATCTCTTAGCCTTTGCTGCCCTAATTGCTTTCTTAAATTTCAATCACACATTACCTTAATTTAGAACAATTCATGGTTAATATTCACATTTCAATTAAGCTACTAATTCTTCTCATTAGTTAGTTACTATCTAAATTATCTATATGTGATTCAATGCTTTGAAGTTCAGTCCCTAATCCTTATTTAAATTGCAACTTAATCCCTAATCAACACTTTCCCACCCATTGTACAACCATTTCATATTTGTGGTAATATATGTGTGTGTGTGTGTGTGTGTGTGTGTGTGTACATTGTATAATAGCTAGTTACATGGTTCCATTTAATGTGTAAATATTCCATACACTTACTACCCTTTTTGTGCTAATTCTTATAATCCATTTTAAGGCATTCCCAAGGTGCAACTCCACGGCCAATTGATCATACACAGCTCCCTTCACATTCCACTCCCTCAATTGGTTTTACTAGTTTCAATAGAGAAAATTGAAGCACTCACCTTCAAATACCTGTGGTTTTCCCTTAAGCTTCTTCAGTGTTCTTTTCCTCACACTTTTATTACTATTTAGCCATGGCAAAATGTTCTAATCCTAGAATTTCAACTAGATTGAAAGGGAGTAAATTAGAAACATACTAAATTTCCTTTTCTTACCTTTGATGGAGTCTTTATACCTTGGCTTATCTTCTCTCCTTTTCTCTTCTATGGCTATCTAAGTTCTTTTTCCCTTCTTATCACCAATTTGATCAGCCTAATTGAAGTTAAAATGGATGATAGCTAGTGCCACAGATAGCTCATGCTTCCCACTGTTATTTGGATGTCATTAAAACAATTTAAAATTCCTTCTTATCACCACTTACTTGGTGCAAAGCTAGGTGGTAGCATATATGTATATTATCCCCATTTAAGCTACATATTAGATGTAGTATTTAACTTCCATGGTTAAACTAGAATGTGTGCACCATCCCATGCAATTGTAGACATATATATATATATACATATATAGATTTCGGACGATGGAAGCGAAATGTTCGATTTTCGTCAAACGATAGAAATGGATACATTTTCAAAGTAAATCCCCTAAAATAAAGTAGTTAAAGTCCTAAAAAATTGAAGTAGCCTTCTAGACTTGTACAAATGAGAATTTCAGACTTAGACGAAAAGAAAAATAGAGCTAGAATAAAGAAACGAATTGTAACGAAATATTGACGAAACATAATGGCATTTTCGTAATTTTGAGCAAATTTTAGAAATCTCATAGGAGGGCTTTTAAATAAGAGTTTTGAGTTCTCCAAGGTTCTAAAAGGCCTTGAAAACTATGGGAAGCCCCGGGATAGTTAAAACCCTTCTGATGGAAGTTTTCTAACATTAGTTAACTAGAACTTTGACGGATCCGTTTGGGAAGGTTTTAGCTCCAATTTGAGTGATTCCAAAGGTATTTTATAAAATTGGGAACCTAAATTTTATGATGGAAAATATGATTCTAAAAAAGGAGCTAAAATGAACAAAAAACGAAAATGCCAAGACGAAGGGATGAAATTAGAATTTTTGAAAAGTTCTTCCTAACCTAACTATATATCTATGTCATGCCCCACCTCCTCCTTCATTTAGCCACATTTGTTTCTGCCCTAAACTAGAAGAGAGAGCTAGGGTTTGAGGCACACAAAGAGGAGAAGAAAGGAAGGAGAAAAACAAGGAAGAAGGTATGGATTTTCTTGGTTTTTCATGCTTTCTCTTTTACAAACTCCTTCTCCTCCATCTTCCCTTCTTTCCTATGATTTTATTAAGGTTCTTGGATTTGTTTTAAGGGCAGAACAGAGGTGAAATTTTCATATTTAAGGAGAAGAGGCAAAGGAAAGTAAGAATTATCCAAGAAATCAAGGAAAAACAAGGTAAATCTTCATTCCATGGTAGCTACTCCTTCTTCCCTTCTTCTCCTTGGTTCGTCTAGCCTTGCAAGCCCCAAGAGGGCATCAATTTTGGGTTGAACTAAAGGTAAATCTTAGGGAATTGAGTCTAAAGAATAATAATATGTAAGGGAAACAACAAACTAGCCATTAGATTTCAAGATAGAAAACTTAGCGTTTCAAGTGTCCCTTGCAAATTCTGATTTTATGTAATGATTCCTAGGCCTAAATGAGTGTTTAGATGAGCTCCTAAGATCCTTAGAAGGCTCCTCATGTGCATCTTCCATTAAGAAAACTCCAAGGGTAGCCTTAAGGAGCATAACCTCAACCTAAAGGACTTGGAGCACCTAGGGGTAGTTTTGATTTATTCCAAGCTTTTTTTTGAGTCATATATGATGGAAGAGGATGAGAGGAAACCTTAAAAAAATTTTAGAAACCATAGAAAGTGAGATGGCATTATAGGTTCCATAATATGACCTAAAGAAGCAACATGTAGTTAGGCTCCTTGTTTTAATTGTGTGATAACTCCAAGATGCTTAAAAGGAGTCAAAAATTTTAAATGAAAGGAAAGAATGAAGCCTGAAACTCAATTAATGGATGTTGCTTCATTAGGTGCATTTTGGAATCACAAAGGGGTTATTAGACCAAGTTAGTGTTTAAGGAAGATGTATAGCTTTAGAAATGATTCCAAGAACTTATTTGGCTTCCATATATTGTGTTTAGGCTAAGAGAAACAAACCCCACACCCTTGTGAGTGTGAGGCCGAAGGAGAGGATTCAAGATTCAAGGGAAAGGTTTGTAAGTGTAATAAAGGTAGCTCTTTCCTCTTTTTCTCATGCATGAATGACTATTTGACTTGTCTTTGAATGTTTGTATGTATGTTTTAAGCCATGAAAAGTGTTCTAGCATGTGCATATGAATTCTGGTACCATGATGTGATATTATGTTTTCAAATGATATTTTATATGCTTGCCCTGG
Source organism: Erythrophleum fordii (assembly GCA_032878935.1). NCBI lineage: Eukaryota > Viridiplantae > Streptophyta > Magnoliopsida > Fabales > Fabaceae > Erythrophleum > Erythrophleum fordii. The sequence goes on along the minus strand of JAVQMF010000054.1, from coordinate 18,376,480 downwards.
TTTACTTGAGTATGAAGAAGCCAAGAACCTTCTAGCTATGGTGAGGATGAGCCAAGAACCCTTGAGAATGGTTGAGACAAAGATTTGAGTCTCCTAAGAGCAAGGCTTAGTTTAAGGCCTTTGAGAAAAAGGGTAAGGCAAGTCCAATAACCTTGAAGAGAATTGGTGAGGTTAATCCCCTTACTTGGCAAGCCTATGTATGCTATGTATGACTTGTTCACATGCCAAGCATGCTTCTTGAATGATCATACTTTCCATTATACTCATACATGCATTTTTAAGACTTAAATTGCATTCTTTATGTATGATTGAAAGGGAGATGAGCTATTGGGATTCTTTGAATCTCATTTCCTCTTCTCTAATGTCTTAATATGCTAGGTGGACTAAATGAACAAGGTAATGAAAGCCACGAAGTTGGGAGATCCTAGGCTGAGAGGTTTTTAGGGCATGGTTTTCAGGGATACCTAGTTTTCTTTTCAGTTCAAGCTGAGGTAGAAGAAGGTATAAAGGAAATCCTAGTAGTGAGAGAGTTCCTAAAGGTATTCTTTAGAGAGATTAGCATACTATCCTTAGGGAGAGAGGTCAAGTTTCTTATAGACATTGTACCTGGGGCAGGTCCAGTATCTAAGGCCCCATATAAGAGGCTCACACTGAGCTAACTGAGCTTAAATAGTAGATAAAAGACTTTTAGAAAAGGATTTTATCAGACCCAGTGTCTCATCGTGGGGAGTTCCAGTCTTATTCGTAAAAAAGAAATACGGGAGTCTTAGACTGTGTATAGATTACAGGGAACTCAATAAGATAACTATTAAGAATAAGTATCCTCTCCCCTGCATAGATGACCTTCTAGATCAATTAGTAAGAATGTTTGTATTTTCTAAGATAGAATTCAGGTTAGAATATCATCAGCTTAGAATAAAAGCTGAGGATATTCCTAAAATAGAATTTAGAACTAAATACAAGCATTATAAATTTTTAGTTATACCCTTTGAGTTGATGAATGCACTTGCAGTGTTCATGGATTACATTAATAGAGTATTCAGGCCATACTTAGACAAATTTGTAGTTGTCTTCATAGATGATATTCTCATCTATTCAAAGAGTAGAAAAGAACATGAGCAGCATCTGAGATTAGTCTTGGAAACCCTAAGAGAAAAACAACTGTATGCTAAACTTAGTAAATGTGAGTTCTGGCTCACTAAAGTTCAATTCCTAAGCCATGTGATTTCCTAGGCAGGGGTCGCAGTAAATCTCCATAAGGTAGAGGTAGTGTTATAGTGGGAGAGATCTAGGACAGTGACAAAGATTAGAAGCCTCCTAGGTTTAGCAAGCTATTATAAAAGGTTTATTCAAGGCTTTTCTCAAATAGCAATGCCATTGACTAGACTCACTAGGAAGAATGTGTCATTTGTGTCAGATGAGAAATGTGAGAAGAGTTTTCAGGAGTTAAGGCACAAGTTAACCACAACCCCAGTTTTAGTACTTTTTGACCCCAGAGAAATTTTTATAGTCTATAGTGATGCCTTTAAGAAAGGGTTAGGATGTGTGTTTTTACAGAAAGGATGAGTGGTAGCTTATGCTTCCAGGCAGTTAAAATCTCACAAGGAAAATTACCTCACACACAACTTAGATCTAGCTGCAGTGATATTTGCTTTGAAAATATGGAGACATTACTTATACGGGGCAGCTATAGAAATTTACAATGACCACAAAAGCTTTAAATATTTATTTGAACATAAAGAATTAAACGTAAGACAGTAGATATGGTAAGAATTTTTGAAAGATTATGATTTCACATTGAAATACCATCCCGGTGAGGCTAATGTGGTAGTTGATGCCCTGAGTAAAAAAACCATGCATATGGCTTGTATGATGATCTGAGAGCAGGAGTTGATTGAGAGGTTGAGGGATATGAGTCTTTTGTGTCAAGTGCATTCAGGGAAGCTATTAATGAGTGAAACTTGAATAGAGAATAACCTGAGGAACTAGATAAGAGAAGCCCAGTGAATAGATGACCATGTAAATAAGATTAGATCCCAGATAGCCTAAGATAGCATTCAAGAGTTCAATCTATCTGAGCATGATATTATGAGGTATAGGGATAGGCTGTATATGCCTAAAAATATAGAAATCAGAGAGAGAATGTTAGATAAGGCACATAAAAGTAAGTACACCATTCATCCAGATGGTAATAAAATGTATCATGATTTAAAGAGAATGTTCTGGTGGCCTAGAATAAAAACATATATAGTAGAGTATGTCTCCCAATGTTTAGTATGTTAAAGAGTTAAAATAGAGTACTAGAAACTTGTTGGGTTATTTCAGCCCCTAGATATCCCAGAGTGGAAATGGGATAGTGTAGCTATGAATTTTGTCATGGGTTTGCCTATGACATCATTAGGGCATTATGCAATATGGGTAATAGTGGATAGATTAACAAAGTCAGCACACTTTTTAGCCATGAAAGCCATTTATACCCTAGATAAATTAGCCCAGCTATATATTCAGGAGATAGTCAGATTGCATGGTGCACCTAGGAGCATAGTATTAGATAGAGATCCTAGGTTCACTTAGAACTTCTGGAGATCATTACAGGATGCTCTAGGTATTAAGCTTAGATTTAGCATAGCCTATCACCCCTAGATAGATGGATAGATGGAGAGAACCATCTAAATCTTAGAGGACATGTTGAGGGCGTGTGTCTTAAAAATGAAGGGAAACTAGGATACATACTTACCTTTAGCGGAGTTTGCCTATAATAATAGCTATCATACAAGTATACAGATGGCACCATATAAGGCATTGTATGGGAGGAAGTGTAGGTCTCCGATGTGTTGGGTTGAGCTAAGAGAGCAGAACCTGATAGACCTAAAACTAGTGGACTAGACCTCCAGACAAATTAAGACCATACGAAAGAAACTACAAACGGCCCAGGGTAGATAGAAAAGTTATGCAAATAGACGTAGATGGCCGTTAGAGTTTGAGGTTAGAAACCATGTTTGCATTAGAGTGTCTCCAATCACAAGGATAGGTTAGTCTATTAAAAGTAAAAAGCTCAGTCCAAAATACATAGGTCCATTCTAGATTCTTAATAAAGTAAGACCTGTATCTTACAGACTTGCCCTTCCCCCAAACCTGAGCCAAGTTCATAATGTATTCCATGCATCCTAACTTAAAAATTATCAGCCCAACCCCTCACATGTCATAGATTATGAAAATATGCAATTACAAGATGATCTATTATATATAGTATCACTAGATTGGATCGTGGACGTTAGATTGAAGAAATTACAAAATAAGATGATGCCGCTGGAGAAAGTGGTTTGGAAGGAGTTATCTCCTAATGAAGCTACTTGAGAGTTAGAAGAAGAGATGAGAAAGAAATATCCATAGCTCTTCCCATGTGGTATGTTATCTAAATTTTGAGGACGAAGTTTATTTAAGGGAGGAGAATTGTAATATCCGATTTTCATCAAACGACAGAAACAGATACATTTTCAAAGCAAGTCTCTTGAAAGGAAGTAGTTAAAGTCCCAAAAAATTTAAGTAGCATTCTAGACTCCTAAAAATAAGAATCCCAGGCTCAGCGGAAAGAAAAGCAGAGCTAGAACGAAGAAACAAATTGTAACGAAATGTTGGTGAAACATAATGGCATTTTTGTAATTTTGAGCAAATTTTAGAATTCTCATAAGAGGGATTTTTAAATGAGAGATTTGAGTTCTCCAGGTTCTCAAAGGCCTTGAAAACCATGGGAAGCCCAGGAACAATTAAAAGCCCTCTGCTTGACATTTTCTAACGTCAATTGACCTGAACTTTAATGAATTTCTTTAGGAAGGTTTTAACTCTTATTTGAGTGATTCCAAAGATATTTTATAAAATTGGGAACCTAAATTTTATGATGGAAAATATGATTCTAAAAAAGGAGCTAAAATGAATCAGAAATGAAAATGCCAAGATGAAGGGATGAAATTAGAATTTTTGAAAAGTTCTTCCTAACCCAGCTATATATATATGTCACACCCTACCTTTTCCTTCATTTAGCCATGTTTGTTTCTGCCCTAAACCAAAGGAGAGAGCTAGGGTTTGAAAAGCACAAAGAGGAGAAGAAAGGAAGGAGAAAACAAGGAAGAAGGTATGTATTTTCTTGGTTTTTCATGCTTTCTCTTTAGCAAACTCCTTCTCCTCCATCTTCCCTTCTTTCCCATGATTTTATTGAAATTCTTGGATCTATGTTAAGGGCAGAACAGAGGTGCAATTTTCAGATTTAAGGAGAGGAGCCAAAGGAAAGGAAGAATCATCCAAGAAATCAAGGAAAAACAATGTAAATCTTCATTCCATGGTAGCTACTCCTTCTTCCCTTCTTCTCTTTGGCTCATCTAACCTAGCGAGCTCCAAGAGGGCATGGATTTTGGGTTAAACCAAGGATGAATCTTAGAAAATTGAGTGTGGAGAATAATAATATCCAAGGGAAACAACAAACTAGCCATTAGATTTCAAGATAGAAAACCTAAGGTTTCAAGTGTCCCTTGCAAATTTTGATTTGATACAATGATTCCTAGGCCTAAATGAGTGTTTGAGAGCTCTTAAGATCCCTAGAAGACTCCTTATATTCATCTTCCATCAAGAAAACAAAGAAAACTCCAAGGGTAGCCTTAAGCAGCATAGCCTTAACCTAAAGGACTTGGAGCACCTAGGGGTAGTTTTAATATGTTCCAAGCTTCTTTTTGAGTCATATATGATGGATGAGGATGAGAGGAAGCCTTGGAAAAATTTTAGAAACCATAGAAAGTGAGATGGCATTATAGGTTCCATAATATGACCTAAAAAAGCAACATGTAGTTGGGCTCCTTGTTTTAATTGTGTGATGACTCTAAGACACTTAAAAGGAGTCAAGAATCATAAATGGAAGGAAAAAGAATGGAGCTTGAAACTCAATTGATGGATGTTGCTTCATTAGGTGCATTTTGGAACCACAAAGGGGCTATTAGACCAAGTTAGTGTTTAAGGAAGATGTATAGCTTTAGAAATGATTCCAAGAACTTATTTGGCTTCCATATATTGTGTTTAGGCCAAGAAAAACAAACTCCACACCCTTGTGTGTGTGAGGCCGAGGGAGAGGATTCAAGATTCAAGGAAAAGGTTTGCAAGTACAATAAAGGAGAGCAAGACTTATGTATCATGTACAAATCAGATTTAATGTTATATGTATGATATAATGCATTTTGGACATTGGAGAGCGAGACTTGACTTGTATGTTCTTGTGTATGGCTTAGGGTGAAAGAGTGAGTTTTTAATTTCTGAGTTTATGATCCTTTGAGACATATTTAGTAGATCATTTTGGTGCTTTCCCACATGCTCAAGTGGCCATGGTTTCCTTATAAGCTAAAATGGACCATTTGGACCCCTTATGAGATATAAAAGTTACCATTTTACAACCCAATGTCAAAATCAACCAAATGAACGAATTTGCACATGAAATTTGGCATGCATATAGATCATATCTAGAAATTTTTTAGAAACTAAAGACTAAATTATTTGGAGCTCTGCGCAATTAAGTATTATTTTTCAAAGTTGGCATTTTTCTGCTAAACTGATGTTTTGGCCAATTGCTTGGGCTGTGTCATTCGAGGGTCAAATGATGTCCAATGATCATGAAATTTTACAAGCATAAACTAGACATGACATATTTTCTATGACCATAAATATCACCTCAATTGGACCTTTGAACAGGGAGATATAAATTTTTGAAGTTGGAGGATAGTACTAGTAATGACAGTCGACCTTTAGTACTGTTCCATCAATTTTTAGTGGCTAGAAGCCTTTGTTATGGTCTAGATTTATTTTTAAAATAAAATATACATCTATAGCTTTCCATAATAGTAAATTAAGCTTGCTTTTAATTTTTCTTGAATTAGTTATAATTTTTCAAAGTTCATGACAGTAATCTAGAAATTCAACCTGAGGCTACATCGTTGATTTTCATGTATACCATCCACTTACACGAGTTTTAGGCCACTTCTTGAGATGGATTTGAGTTGTAATTGTGTAATTAAATATAAGCATGAGATGGATGACTCTATATGGTCCATGGGACATCGAATGTAAAATCTATGCATGATGTAACACAATTAAATCAAATAATTTTAATGTTTTCCCTTAGCAAGCTTACATAATCCAAGGATGTAAGCTTGCAAATGATATGAGATGAGTCCTATGAATATGGTGTTATAGGAAGCATGAGGTGTCAAGGATTTTTTGTTTAATCCTTTTGCTAACTTCATTTCCTACTCAGTTGTCTAGGCAAGGTGGGCATGTATGGGTGTTTCATTCCCATCTAAGCATTATATATATATATGTAGTAATTAATTCCCATGGCTGGACACAATTTACCATTAACCAAATGTCATTTGAATATATATATTTTCTGCATGGTGAAGCATGAGGTGTGCTCACTTTGTTTATTTAATTCTTCCTACTTCATTTTTCTTTCCCACACCGTGCATGCTAGGTGTCCTTTCCTTAGATTATGCAGACCATTAGATTACATGCGACTCCCTATTAATTTCTCACTGCTACATGAAGCACAATACCTAGATTGAATAACTAATGTGTATTGTGAGTGAGTGGAAGGTCAAGGTTGCTTCATTTTGTCCTTATTATCTCATATTTGCTTGCTTGATCCTACCACTTCGTATTCGGGCATGCATGTGTTAGAAATTTCAAAACTCATTCTAAGGTTTATTTACCATGGTTAATAGAAAGGATTGCCACTTGACCAAATACCCATTCTTAGATGTATTTCCATACGTGAAAATAATAAAGATGTTTTAATAAGAATGGTTGTAAGTTCATCTTGCTTCACGGTTATATGCTTCCATGCTAACTAAATGGTCAAGTTGATGTCTCAGTTAAGCTTCCTAATACATGTCCTTCTTCCTAGTCCTAATTAGGCCCCTTAGTTCCTAATTGACTATGGTTAGGTCTCTAATTTTTTTTTTTTGAGGTTATTCATTAGTTAATTTGGTTACATTACCACTTATAGAAAATTTAGAATATGACAATTTGAGTCGCGATGCAAGGGAGGCTCGCCATGGCGAGTGTCAAGAGGCAAGCTTGGAGAGCTCCAAGAGGCCTTCTCGCCACAGTGCCACATAAGCTCACAGTGGCGAGAATCATGAAAGTGTGAACAGTAGGTTCTCGAGAGCACCTTAGCCATGGTGCAAAAGGCTTGAGTCACGGTGTAAGGTTTGTATTTTAGATTTTTAGCTCTAGTAGCCATTTATGCTATGGTGTGGATATACCAGGTCATGGCAGTAGTCTCCAAATTTGGTTTTTGAGTTCTAGTAACTAACTTAGCAGTAGTGGGAAGGGTCCAAGTCATGGTGAAGGATCCAAAACTCTTATTTTAACTTAGAAAGCTTGGATTCTCCTATGATAATGTCATGTGATGACTTTGGAAACACTTACAAAAGGATTTTGTGAGCCAGAATCAATGGTGCCAATGAATCAAGGGTCTTTAATTGACAACTAGGATCATTTGTGGACTTAAATAGTTGTGTTAAAATGGCTAATAATCCTAATAATATTGAGGTTCAAATTCCCTTACTTTTTCTTAGTTTAATTAATTATAATGATTTTAGATCTTGATTTATGATCATTAATCATGCAATTAAGCCTAATTATTATAGTTAGGAATTAAAGTTGTTACACTGAATCTATTAATCACATTTCTTTGACATAATTAAGCCTTTAATCAATGTTGTTTCAAGTCACACAAGCTTAATAATTCGTTAAAAAATGGAAATATGGAGAAAATTTGAACCCTTTTAATTAGGTCAAGTTTCAAATCCAAGGAATAAGAAAATTCATTGTTGAGGATAATTAAATTCCCCATATTAAACTAAATTTAAAGTTTGGGAACTTAGGTCGCAACTTGGAGTAACTTTGCTATGGCTAAGTTGGTCTTTGTAACCCTTAAAAGTTTCCCAACATACTCGCATCGCAGCTTAAACATCCTACGCCACAACTTGAAATGTTACTAGAGCTATTGCCAAAATTCCATGATTCTTGACATAGTTTAGATCTCCTATGTTACGACAAGGTGTGTCTCTAGAAACACTATTCTAGGTTTCCTTAATTCTGGCTACGGTGGAACTTTCTCACATTGCATGCGGGATTGCTCTCAAGAGCACTATCCACTATTTTTTTTATTCTCGTTGCAGTGACCCCTACTCGTGCTACAGCTAGATTACTTTGGAGAACATCCCCCCTAATTTCCTTTGTGTTGTGTCACGGCTCAAAGGACCTAAGTCGTGGTGCTGTTAGGTTCTATTACACCCTGGATATGATTTGGCCACGACTTAAATAATTCTAGTCATGGCTCAACTACTCTCTGGTTCGAAACTCTTTTATACACGTTCCTACTCACTTGTAACTCTCCAAGATCTATTCTAATGCCAATGTAGGACTAAAACACCACCCTTCCAAGACTTATATCCCACCTTACATCTAATTAATTGATTTTATGCAATCATGAACTCTTAAAGACTATTTATAGTTAAGTGATCCTTTATCTTATATAAACTCACACCCTATTATGACAACAAAAAAGGTCTATTAGCACAAATTAAAACCCAGAACACACCAAACACCGCCTGGGGCTACCAAAACACCTGCACAAGCTATAGTGGACTAATTAAGCAAGTTCCTATCTTCAAGATGCCACCAAAGCCTTAGATGTGGATTAGGTGCATAACACATCACAAATTCACATACAAAAAAATATATGACAATAGAAGTTTCACATGATTAGATTCAACAAAACATTTGATCAATTACTTAACCATGTTTTAAGACATAGATAACATGTTCCATACATTCATAAATATGCATATTTGTTCAATATCAAGTAATTACACCAAACTTTTTATAAGTCAAACCTAAGCTTCTAATGATTAATCCATTCATCACAAAAATGTCAAAATACCTACAATTGGAAAAATGGATGTAACATGATGCTAAAAAAATTTGATTACAAAAGAATAATGTAACACAATAACTTTCTAGCTTATCTCATGCTACTTCCATGACTCATGCATGCATTTCATGAAGAAGTAAGGAAAAATGGCTTTAAAATAATGAATTTTCATGCATTGCGTAGTGTATAAATTTTTCTTTCAGAGTTTCATGGGCCATATGGACTCATGTATCACATTCTAATATTTAATTATATAGATACAACTCAAATCCATCACCAAAAGTGGCCTATAACTTGTGCAAATGCAAGGAACACATAAAAACATCATAATGTAGCCTCGACCTAAAACTTCACCTTTCTATCACAAACTTTGAAAAATCATAACTAATTCTAAATAAATTGAAATCATGAATTACTTACTATTTTGGAAAGATAAAAATGTATGATTTATGGTAAAAATAATCTCATGTCCTGGAAAATCAAGTAGAAGACGTTTGACATTTGAAAAGCACCCAAGGTCACAGCTGCCTGGGCTACTATCACAGCTTACTATCATAAACTTTGAAAATTTATAACTAATTATAAAAAAATTCATATCATGAAAATTTAGTCAATATGAGATGATACAGATGTTAAATGTGATGGAAAAATATCTCCAATTCACGCCAAGTTCATGTAAGAACTGAATTACGATGGAACAGTACTGGAGGTCATAAGGCATTATTAGTACTGACATTAAACTTAAAAAATTCATACCTCTCTACTCAGACCTCTAAATGGGGTAATCTTGGTGGCCACAAAAATATTATAACCTCTAGTTTATTCTTGTAAAATTTCACAAGCATTGGACACTATTGGCCCATCAGATGGCATAGAACACAAAACTGATCATATGAATAGTAGATGCACTAGAACAGCAGAAAAATCTCAATTTTGAAAATTCATAATTAATTCTATAGAACTCAGATTTTTCAACACTTTAGCTTCCCAAAAATATCTCAATGATCCCTACATATCTACAAAATTTTATAGGAAGATTCATCCATTTGGTCAATTTGTGCTATAGGGTTCCAGTTTGGTAATTTTCATGGTCTTTACAAGCATCAAACTGTCCAAATTTGCTTCCTAGGCTTGTGTGGCCACTTGAGCATGTGGGATTGCACCAAAATGACCTTTTAAGCTTTGTCTCAAAGGTGTACAAACCCAGAATTTGCAAACTCACTCTCTCACACCATGCCATGCACCCATTTCCAAATTACTAGTCTTGCTATTACATGCTCAATTTGCATTGTAACATTCACATAACATAAACTCTTATTTGTACATAATACATTAGCACAATTACACATGTTCATAAGGTCATAAGACATATATAGCAATAGATTACAACATTTACCACTCATATGGCCTTAAAGAAGCAAGATTCATGCATTTTGTTGTCAATCTCTTATCTTCCAAGGTGTTGGCTCCCATAACCTTGTTCTCTTGATTCACCTTGCTTGCATTTACACACTTTTTCCTTAAGCCTTGTGTGACGACCCTAATATCTAATCCTAGTAATTATAGTTAAATACATGATTAATAATTAATGATCAAGGTTTGTGGTTGCTACGATTTAATACTTTGCGAAAATATAGGGAAATTTGAACCTTGATGTTATTAGGGCCATCAATTAAACAACCATAAATGGGAACATAAGAAAAAGGTTTGTACCATCATTAAAGGTTTGTGATTCATCCATTCATTAGTTTCAACCCACAAAAACCTCCCACCAATGTTCTCATGTTATTCCCTAACATTAACCTTAACGAAATTTGGATTTTCAGGTTAAAGATGGGAGTTTGAGGACCTCCGCCGCGACCTGGGACCTTCCCGCCACGACTAAGTTAGGTCCTGGAGCTCAAAAACTAAGTTTTTAACCTTGCACCGCGGCCCAGAACTTTTGTACCGTGGCCAAGTTGCTCTCGGGAATCAGGCGTAACTTTCTTGAACTGCGGCGAGTTGGACCTGCGCCGCGGCGAGTTTTGCTACTGTATCTTGCTTAATTAATTTTCTCGACTTGCGCCGCGGCGGGACTTATTGTCCCACGGTGAGGTTTCATTCTGTCACCGCCCCTGGGTATTTTTTTCGCTCTGCGCCACGGCGAGATTTCTCAAGCCGCGGCCTCCCTCGCCACTGTCACTCTTTAGGCCATGGCGAAGCCTTCCTAGCCGCGGCGTGACTCCCTCCTTTAGCTATATTCCCTACATTTCGTCCCCTACACTCCATTTCTCTTCTTAGGGACACTCTAAGGTCACTTCCCCTCATTTTATATGACTCTAAGAGCATTCATCTACCTTATTTACTTAGCTATTCTCCCATTACCAATTCAAACTTATGTGCTCATTTCTTTTCTCCAGTTACCCTCTATCACCAAGTTTGTAAAGTTACCATATCAAAATATACACGACCTACCAGCAACTATCTTTTAATACTCAATCAATAGGGGTTTCATACATTAGGGGTTCATATCAATATCTCAAGGGTTACATTTCTATTGATAATCCATATTGTAGGTCAACATAGTTTACAGCAGATATCATGAATCTATACAGCAATTACCAAATTAAGATGAGGTCTAACCCCTCAATACATACATCCTTAATGAATCAAATGTGCAAGCCTACACTTGGCAATACAGATACATGATGATGCAATACAAGACTTAACAAAAATTAGCATCTACCCTATTACACTCAGACCAAGTGCAGCCTCCCCACACTAGGCCTCAGCTCATGGATATTCATCCACTTGCTTGCCCTTATCCTTACCCGAGGAACCTTCACCTGAAATTATAATCCTACAAAATGGGGTGAGATACACATCTCAGTAACCAAGGCAATTCCATCATATAATCCAGTTTAATTATCATATATATGCGTGAATCAAATTCAACATCAGAATCATATCAGTCATCTCAGCAAATGAAATAATTAGGCTATCATGATTACTATCCCATACTAGCAATCATATTTTAACATGTTAAATGCCATTAACACCGGGAGAGGCCCGTCCATGGCACCTACTCCCCATTGAGCACAACCAGGGCTCTGTGCATCTGGGGTTTGATCATAACCCGGTGCCCGATCGAAGTACATGCACGGGTGGCAGCCGCACCACAGCTCCACCATGGACTCACAAGGTCCAATCATCATACAATAGATAGCCAACTAATTCATTCAACATTTCAAATCATTCATATACAGCAAGTATGAAATTTAAACCACATATGCATGGAATTATTGTAAACCCCGGTTACCTCACTTGTAGACAAATTTGCAACAGCCACCAATGGAGTAGAGTCTCCCTATAATCATAGCACAGATAATTACTACTCTAATTCATCATCAACAGTTACAACAAGTACCCAAGGAATTTAAATGCTATTAACTACCTAAAGAACACTTACCCAGCCACCACAAATCCTAAATTCGGATTAAAGTGTCCTCTACCAGAAATCTCAATATTCCACCCAAAATCCTAAGCAAATTTGTACAAAATTACTGCCCATAATATAAATCAGCTATGGGGGTCTCAAACCAATAAAGAAAGCATCAAAATGAGGGGTTTAAACTCACCTAATACTAACCCCAACCTCAACCTACGAATTTCACTAAGAAAATCCCCAAACACCCACATTTCAAATTTTGGGTATGATGAAAACTCTCCAAATGAAAAACTAATCAGGTCAAATTAAAGAGAAAGATGAAGGGATTAAGTTGTATAACTATTACCTCGGTTGAATCTTGCTCTAAGTGTGTGAAAATGAAGAATTCTTGCCCCCAACCTTAGCCTCCTTCTCAACCTCCGAATTTTGTTTCTTGTGTTTCAGCAAATGGGAGAGTGGCTGAAGCATTAGGGTTTTAGGTGGGTTTAAGTTGGGTCAAGGGATGGGTCATGGGCTGCTCCAAGGTCCAAATCCAATTAGGTTTCAGATTTTAGCTTATTGGGCCAGTTTTAAGTGTTGGACTGCAGAATTCTATTGGGCCAGTTTCATACATTGGGTTGCTGAAGTTTAATGGGTTTTGGGCCAAGTTTGAAGAGCTCAAAGGTTTGGGTCTGTACAAGGGTTATTGGGCCACTTATAAGAGCCTATACAAGGTGGATCTTGGGCCTGTCCCACATTAAATTGGGTTGGGTCTGTACCTAACTCATTGGGCCTCCATTAGCCTCTTATCATATTTCATTAATTTGGGCCTAGGTGAAGTTTCTATCTCAATTAATTCTCAAGCCCATATTAACAATTTATCTATCTAAAATCCCTATTTACTTAACTTGCCCAATCATCCCATATTAATTATTTTTAATTAATCTTAATCCGTGATTAACACCTTAATTAATTTCGGGGTGTTACACCTTGAGTCCTTTCCCTTGACCTTACACACCCAAGAAGGTGGAGATCATTTCTCTTGGCCTTGTTTTTCCTTGTTTTCTTGCTTGATTCTCACTTTCTTTGGCCTCCTCTCTTCAAATCCGAATTTTCCCCTTTGTTCCTCCTTTTTGCCTTTGATTTCTCCTTCTCTTCCTCTCCCTCTTGTGCACCTCTCTCCATAGGGTTTTTCTCTAGTTTAGGACAGAAGCATAGTAGGTTGAATGAATAAGGAGGTGGGGCGCAACATATATATAGGTAGGAGGAGAAAGACTTTTCAAAAATTTTCATTTTACCCTTCGTTCTTGGCATTTTCATTTCTAACTCGTTTTAGTTCCTTTTTAAGAATTGTCTTTTTCATTATGAAATTTAGTTCCCAATTTAGTAAAATTCCTTTAGAATCACTCAAATTGGAGCTAAACCCTTCCCGAATGAATCTGTTAAAGTTTGGGTTCACTGTCATTAGAAAATGTCCATCGGAGGGGCTTAAGTTGTCCCGGGGCTTCCCATGGTTTTCAATGCCCCTAAGAACTCTGGAAAACTCAAAAATTTCATTTAAAAAGCCCTTGTGATGACCCTAACTTCTAATCCTAGTAATTATGGTTAAATACAGGATTAATAATTAATGATCAAGGTTTGGGGTTGCTACGATTTAATACTTTGCGGAAATATAGGGAAATTTGAACCTTGGTGTTATTAGGGCCATCAATTAAACAACCATAAATGGGGACATAAGAAAAGGTTTGTACCATCATTTAAGGTTTAGGATTCATCCATTAATCAATTTCAACCCACAAAAACATCCCACTAACGTACTCATGCTATTCCCTAATATTAGCCTTACTGAAATTAGGGTTTCTAGGTCAAATATAGGAGTTTGGGGACCTGCGCCACGACCTGGAACCTTCCCGCCGCGGCTAAGTTAGGTTCTGGAGCTCGAAAACTAAGTTTTTAAACTTGCGCGGCGGCCAAGTTGTTCTCGGGAAATTTCCTGACTTTCGCGCGCGGTGAGTTGGATCTGCGCTGCGAGCAACCTATTTGGCGCCGCGGCGAGGTTACATTCTGTCACCTTCCTGGGTGATTTTTTTCGCTCTGCGCCGCGGCGTCCCTCGCCACTGTCACTCCCTAGGCCGCGGCGAAGCCTTCCTGGCTGCGGTGTGACTCCCTTCTGTAGTTGTTTTCCCTATATTTCGCCCACTACACTCCATTTCTCTTCTTAGGGACACTCTAAGGTCACTTCCCCTCATTTTATATGACTCTAATGGCATTTATCTACCTTATTTACTTAGCTATGCTTCCATTACTAACTCAAAACCTATATGCCCATTTCTTTCCTTTAATTACCTTCTATCAGCAAGTTTATAAAGTTACCATATCAGAATATACATGAACTACCAGCAGCTATCTTTTAATACTCAATCAATGGGGGTTTCATACATTAGGGGTTCATATCAATATCTCAAGGGTTATATTTCTATTGATAATCCATATTGTAGGTCAACATAGTTTACAGCAGATATCATGAATCCATACAACAATTACCAAATTAAGATGAGGTCTAACCCCTCAATACATACATCCTCAGAAACCAAAATATGAACACCTACACTTGGCAATACAGATACATGATGATGCTATACAAGACTAAACAAAATTTAGTATCTACCCTATTACACTCAGACCAAGTGTAGCCTCCCCACACTAGGCCTCAGCTCATGGATGTTCATCCACTTGCTTGCCCTTATCCTTACCCGAGGAACCTTCACCTGAAATTGTATTCCCATAAAACGGGGTGAGATACACATCTCAGTAACCAAGGCAATTTCATCATATAATCCAGTTTAATCAACATATATGCATGAATCAAAATCCATATCAGTCATTTCAGCAAATGAAACAATTAGGCTATCACGATTACTATCCCATACTAGCAATCATATATTTAACATGTTAAAGGCCATTAACACCAGGAGAGGCCCGTCCACAGCACCTACTCCCCATTGAGCACAACCAGGGCTTAGTGCATCTGGGGTTTGATCATAACCCGGTGCTCGATCGTAGCACATGCACGGGTGGCAGCCGCACCACAGCTCCACCATGGACTCACAAGGTCCAATCATAATACAACAGATAACCAACCAATTCATTCAACATTTCAAATCATTCATATATAACAAATATGAAATTAAATTAGATACATGCATGGAATTAATGTAAACCCCGGTTACCTCACTTGTAGACAACTTGCAATAGCCACCAATGGTATAAAATTCCTATAACCATGCATCAGAAAATTACCACTCTAATTCATCATTAATAGTAGCAATAAGTACCCAAGGAATTTAAATGCTAATATCTACCTAAATAGCACTTACCCAGTCACTACAAGTCTCAAATTCGGATTCAAGTATCTCCTACCAGAAATCTCAATGTTTCACCTAAAATCCTAAGCAAATTCGTACAAAATTAATACCTATATTATAAATCAACTTTGCGGGTCTCAAATTAGCAAGGATAACATCAAAATAGAGGGTTTAAACTCACCTAATGTCAGCCCTAGCCTCAACCTACGAATTTCATCAAAAAAACCCCAAATAACCACATTTCAGATTTTGGGTAGAGTGAAAATCCTCCAAATGAAAAACTAATCGGACTAAATTAAAGAGAAAGATGAGGGGATTAAGTTGTGTAACTATTACCTTGGCTGAATCTTGCTCTAAGTATGAGAAAATATGAGATTTTTGCCCCCAACCCTAGCCTCCTTCTCAACCTCCGAATTTGCTTCTTTGAGTTTCAGCAAATAAGAAAGTGGCTGAAGCATTAGGGTTTTAGGTGGGTTTAAGTTGGGTCAAAGATGGGTTATGGGTTGCTCCAAGGTCCAAGTTCAAATGGGTTTTAGACTTTAGCTTATTGGGCCAGTTTTGAAGTGTTGGGCTGCAGAATTTCTTTGGGCCAGCTCTTATGCATTGGGTTGCTGAAATTTAATTGGGTTTAGGCCAAGTTTGAAGGGTTCAAGGGTTTGGGTCTGCACCTAATTCATTGGGCCTTCATTAGCCTCTTATCATGGTTCATTAATTTGGGCCTAGATGCAATTTCTATCCTAATTAATTTTCAAACCCATATTAATAATTTATCTCTCTAAAAACCTCCATTCACTTAACTTGCCCAATCATCCTATATTAATTATTCTTAATCAATCTTAATCCATGATTAACACCTTAATTAATTTCGGGGTGTTACAGCCCTCCTATGTGAATTCCAAAATTTTCTCAAAATGACAAAAATGCCCTTACGTTTCGTCAACTTTTCGTCACAATTCATTTCTTCATTCTAGCTCTGTTTTTCTTTCCGTCTGAGCTTGGGATTCTTATTTTTAGGAGTCTAGAATGCTTCCCAAATTTTTTGGGACCTTAACTAAGTCATTTCAAGGGACTTTCTTTTGTACCAGGTGAATTTTGTTCATTTACAGAGAAACCATACATTATGTTTCTCATGTTTTCTCTCATTTTTAGAGAACCGGATATTACAAATAACATCTATACTAATTCTAAATATGTCTAAGTGCAGAACATCCCACACAAGGCCTTAAGCTAAGGTTGTTCATCTCCTTACTTCCCCTTTTCCTTAACTGAAAATCCTTTACCTAAATGGTTAGCCCATAAAAAGGGGTGAGACATGAATCTTAATAACCAAAGGGAAATTCCATATATATGTACACATTAACTAATATAAATGCATAATGAGTAAGCAAACAATAGATATATCAGCTCAATCAGCAAATGAATTAGTTAGACTACTAATGACTACTATCCTATACTAGAAATCACATATAGCATGTTAATGACCAATAACAGAGGGAAAGACTCATCCATGACACCAAGTCTCTATTGAGCACACTCATAGCTCTATGTATTCTTGAGTCTAATCACAATTTGGTGCCCGATCGAAGTATAATACATAGGTGGTAGTATGATCATAGCTCCACCAAGGACACAGTCATGATCCAAGCATAAATAAGTAGCCAACCAATCATTAGCACAGAAGATCATATAAGTGTAGCAATTATAAGGCTATAATGAATATATGCATGGAATTAAAATGAATCCCTTGGTTACCTCACTTGTTATGCCAAACTTCTCAAAGTCAAGATTAGTTTCCAACACTTTAGAGGTCCTAGATTAAATCAAAGTATATTCTTAGTCACCAATCACAATGTAAATAAGATACCTATGGAATTTAAGCATTACAAGCTACTAAGGAATCATTTACCCAACTATTAAAGGATCCTAAATTTAGACTTGAGCCTCCCTACACTAGAAATCACAATGTTTCACTCTAAACTCCTTGTATTTTTGCAATATAATCAAGCCCAAATCAAAGAGGCAAATGAGAGGATCAAGTTTTATATAGATTACCTTAGTTAAATCTCCTAATTAGAGTGCAAATTAGAGATATAAAATGTTGGAACCCTAGCCCTTTTCTGAAGTGTAAAAATGCTCTCCTTGTTATGTAGAACATTAATATTTTAGTGTGGTTGCAGAACCCATAAGGTTTTAGAGAAGATGGGATAGCCCAATGGGCTTTATAATCTAAGTGGTCTATTTTGTTTAAGTGTTGGGTCAAAATTATTCTAGCCCAGTGGTGTTAGACCTCTAAAAGTAGGCCTCCCTAATTTACTCTTGACATCACAATTTAATCATGGAGCCCAAATGGTATTTAAATCCATAAACATCATTTTATTTTTCTCAAAATGATTTAACTAATAATTATTATGCTATGATACTTAAATTTACCATTTCCTTAAAATCCATCTTAATAATTCTATAATTCCTCATAATTACTTTTAGTTAATTTCGGGTGTTACATAGTGCACGATTATGGCATAATGCACAAGTGACAGTATGATCATAGCTCTACCAAAGACATGCTCATGGTCTAAACATCAAGTAGCTAACTAATTATTTAGCATAGAAAACATATATGTGTAACAAATATAATATTAAAATGAATATACACATGGAATTAAAAACCCCAGCTACCTCAATGAAACCCAATTACTCTTCCTCTAGCTATCAACATAATCCAAAGGGCTATCAAGCCTAAGACAAGCATAGTTATCATATTTAGCCATCATTTGTAAAAGAGCTTCCTATCCATTGATCAATTTCATCAAGAATCCATTAGAAATTACTTACCCATGTTTTTAAAGAGTCAATTGCACCAATTCAAGATCAACCCACCAAGAACCAACAATAGGTCACTCTCAACATCTTTATTTTCACACATGTGACAACCAAGCACCAAAAATCAACCCAAATATAAAATTACAGCACATACACATCTCAAAATGGTAGGAGGCACTTACCTAATCTTCCATATAACTAATGGTGCTGATTTGAGGCTAAAACAACTTGAGTCTACAATGGGCTACTTCCAATATCTTTATTTTCGCACAAACACCTAGCCATGTACCAAAATCAGCCTATAGCATGAAATTTAAGAAACGTTACACCACAAAATGAAGGCAAATACTTACCCAATGGTTCCACTAACTCTAAGCTTTGAAAATCTTTTAAGGAAACACCAAAATTTCCAATTCTTAGCATCCAAGGTTTGATGAAAAGCCTCTAAATGACAAGTTGTTTAGTTTAAAATGTAAAGGAAGATGAGTAGAGCAAGTTTTCCTTCACTCACCTTGGCCAAAACTTGCGTCTTCTTGATGGATCGGAGCTCGAAAGGTAAAGAATCATGCCCTTCTTCTCTCTTTTGCATTTTTCCCCTCCCTTTGGCAGCCCAATATGTAATTTTTTTAATAAGTGGAGCGGGCAGTACTAATATTAAGGTTTAATAGGAGTGTGGCTGACTTAGGGACATTTTTGTCCAATTGGGCTCATATCTAGGTACCAAGCTTTAGTCCGCTAAGTCCAATTAAATTGGCTCATAGTTTATATTTCATCTTGGGCTCTTAGAAATTATTTATAGGAAGGTCACATTAATTATTGGGCTCTAATTTAATTCTCCAAAGTGTCTCTAATAAATTTCTCTCAATTAAATTCAAAATCCACAATTAAATTTATTTTCACCAAAAACTTATCAAATTATTATTATTTGACTCAAAAATACCCAAATAATTATTTTCTTCGAAAATTCTTATTTTTTATAAGTTTTCTTAATTCTCAAGATAATTTTTATTTTTTAAAATTAAATCCTTAATTCTTCACAATTTCAGTTAATTAATTTTGAGATGTTACAATTCGTATATTAAATGGAAGACAATCTTGTCAATACTTACTAAAGAGACCTATAGTATATAGGTTTGGTAATGAAATCAACTTGTTCTTAACTAAATTCTTTGTTATTCATTATAAAATTCAAATTCTAGTGATAGAAATTTGACTTGTAGGTGCTACTAAGAATGCTTCCAAATTATCATCATCATGTGATGTTATATGAACTACCGCTTTTACTTAGAACCATCTTAACAAGAATCTTTATTAAAGTGATAGTTCCTAAAATTTTTGTCTTCTCTCCTTCATTACATTTGGAATTTTTTTGGATAAAGAATATTATGAGAAGGAAAGAAGGTATACAAAGAAAAAGAGAATAGGATATTCTCCTTAGATAACACAACAAAGAGCAGAAGAGCAAATACAAAACAAATATGTATATCTTTTATACTGCACATTATAGGTTCTTTAAAGCAATTATTCCAGGGATGTAGCATAAACCTTGGCACATATTTTGAAGTTGTAAGTAATTAATATGTATTTTTATCAATTAATTAATCTTTATCCTTTTATCTTTCTCATAAATTGTAGCCTTTTAGAAATAATGACTACTAAAAGGCAACAATATGTTGGCACAAAATATTTTAAGCTTGAAGCTTGTTCAAATATTAGCCCTATATCTATAATATTGACCTTGACTACAAAAATGGAATATTTCCTCTTATTTGTACTTTTATGTAAGGATATTGAAATAAATAGCAAGTTTTTAAAAGCCCAACGCATTATGGATTACAACCTTCTTCTAGGTGTACATTATCAAGCTCCCTAACATTTATGTTTTCTTATTTCCTACAACTAGAGTATAAGTGTAGATGGATTAGCAATGCTTGTAGAGGAAGGTGGTATTGGATTTCATTAAAACTAATAATTTAAGGTTTGGCTTTGCATGCTTATCATCTAATTCAAAAAAGCATTTACAATTTACTTAAGGCCTCTTTAATGATTCAATTTGGAGGTATGTTGACTTTAAATGTGATTTTCCAAGGATTTCCCCTCTTTTAAGTGAATGAAAGCAAGGGAAAGTAGCCTTATTCAATGATTGGTTGGGATTGTTATGTGTAATGCCTGGTTTTCGTTAAACGACAGAAACGGGAACGTTTTCAAAGCAAATCCCCCGAAATGAATTAGTTAAGGTCTCAAAAAATTTGAGTAACATTCCAGACTACTAAAAATGAGAATCCTAGCCTTAAATGGAAGGAAAAATGGAGCTGGAATAAAGAAACAAATTTTGACAAAAATCTTACAAAAGGTAATGGCATTTTCGTAATTTTGGGTAATTTTTGGAATTTACATAGGAAGGCTTTTTAAATGAAAATTTTGAGTTCTTCGGGGTTTTCAGAGGCCCTGAATACCATGGGAAGCCCCGTGACAGTTAAATCCCTTCCGGTGGATGTTTTCCAATGTCGATGTACTCGAATTTTGACGGATTCGTTCGGGAAGGTTTTAGCTCCAATTTGAGTGATTCCAAAGGCATTTTACTAAATTGCGGACCTAAATTTTATAATAGAAAAGATGGTTCTCAAAAAGGAGCTAAAACAAATGAGAAACAAAAATGCTAAGAACAAAGGGTAAAATAGGAATTTTTGAAAAGTATATCTTCCTCCCCCTATAAATAAGAGGCTCCCCACTCTCTCCTTCATTTAGTCTCAGATTTTTCTGCCCAATTTTAGAGAAAAAGGCTAGGGTTTAGGCGACCAAGGGGGAGAGAAGAAGAAGAAAAAATTCAAGGCATAAGGTATGGAAATTTACTTATTTTTCATACTTTCTCTTAGCCAATCTCTTCTCCTTTTTTCCCTTCTTTCCCATGTTTTTTCTGAAGTTTTGAGGGCTGTTTTGAAGGAAGAATAGAGGGGAAATTTTGAAAGTTAAGTGAGGAAGCCAAGGAAAGCAAAGAATA
Organism: Erythrophleum fordii; assembly: GCA_032878935.1. Lineage (NCBI taxonomy): Eukaryota > Viridiplantae > Streptophyta > Magnoliopsida > Fabales > Fabaceae > Erythrophleum > Erythrophleum fordii. The sequence continues at coordinate 18,354,911 of JAVQMF010000054.1, read as the reverse complement.
AGTAAGGAAAACCAAGGAAATCATGGTATCATGCAATCTTTTCACTCGATCTTCTTCCTCCCTTCTCTTGTGAGTATTTCAACCCATATATAGTCAGCCTTAGGAAGTTAAGTTTTCAACCACATCAAGGGTGAATCTTAGGAATTTGAGGGAGAAGAACAAGAATATGCAAAGAAAACAACAAACTAGCCATTAGATTTCAAGATGCAAAATCTAGGGTTTCAAGTGCACCTTGTAAAATTTGATTTTGTATGATAATTCCAAAGCCTAAATAAGAGTTTAAATGAGCTCCTAAAATCCCTAAGAGGCTCCCCACATGCATCTTCCCTTGTGAAAATAAAGCAAGGTTCATAGAGAGCAAAAACCTCCATTGTCTCAGCCTAAGGGAGATAGCATAGCTAAGGAGAGTTTTAAATTTTTCTAAGTCATATATGATGAATGGGAAGCCTTGGGAAAAATTAGGAAGCTTTAGAGAATGAGTTGATGCTTTATGTTTTATATTGTGACTTAAAGAAGCAACATATATTTAGGCTCTTGGTTTTGATTGTGTGATGACTCTAAGAGGTTTAAAAGGAGTCAAGAATCATATTTGAAAGGAAAGAATGGAGCCTAGAATATATTTGAGGGGTGTTGCTTCATTAGGTGCAATTATGGAACCATAATGAGGTTTATAGGTCAAGGTAGTGCCTAAGCAAATTGTATGGCCTTAGAATTGAATTCATGAACCTAATTAGCTTCTATGAATTGTATCTAGACCAAGAGAAAGCATCCCTACACGTTTGTGTGTGTGAGACCGAAAGAGGGAGCATTCTTTCAAAGGGAAAAGTGTGTGGTTGCTTCCAAGGTAGCTTTCTCTACCTTCTCTTATGCATGGATGTGTGCTTAGCTTATCTTAGAATGTATGTATGTGTATTTTCAAGCCATGAAAAATATGCTAGCATGATTTCATATGCCATGATTTCATGATGACATATTATGTTTCTAAATGATGTTATGATGTTTGTTTGGGTTTGCTTGAGTGTGAAAAGGCCAAAAACTCTTCGCCAAGGTGAAGATGAGCCAAGAACCCTTAGAATTAGTTGAGAAAAAGTAAAGAAGTCTCCCAAAATGAGATGGACTCCTAAGAGCAAGGTTGAGTCCAAGAATCTCTTAAAGAATAGGTAAGGCAAGTCAAAAATCCATGAGGAAAAGGGTGAGGCCAATCCATCCACTTGACAAGCCCTTGGATGGCTTGTATGACTTATTCACATGCCAAGCTTGCTTCTTGAATGTTCATATCATCTATTATATCTATGCATGCATTTTCAAGACTTGCTTTGCATATGTTATGTGTGATTGAATGGGAGATGAGCTATTGGGATTCTTTGAATCTCATTCCCTCCTCTCCAATGTTCTAATATGCTAGCTAAACCCAAAGAGCAAGGCAATGGAAGCCAACCACATAAAAGATGAAGGAATGACATTAAAATGTGGGAATTTTGTTATTTTAAGGCCATAAGAATGGCATATATTATAATCCATGGTTGTATATGTTTTATAAAGTCATGAATATGTATAAATGTGTTGATGTATCATGTATAAGTGAGAAATTATGGCATGTGAATACTAGAATGTAAAATGACCTTGCTATGTCAATGTAGCCTCTTGAATGATGTTATGGAAATGTGCATAAGTGTGGGTGAGATGGCCAAAATGAGAGGCATGAGGTTCGGGACCATTTAGGCAGATCACGCAAGTCTTAATTATGCTTTTAGACTTGCCTAAGAGGCTTCAAACCCCAAGGAAAGCCATTCAGACATTTTGGTATCTCATATGGAGCCAAATTTCACTAATTTAGAATCCTATGTCACTTTTTATCCAAATGAGATCTTCTTGATATGAGATTTGGTATCAAATTAGAGATTTTTGATAGATTTTTGGAAATCTAAAGAACATAATTTTTGGAGGTCTACAAAATATTTGATGAATTTTCAAAGTTGGAAAATTTTCTAGTTTTGGTCATGTCACTATTCACTCAAGTTTGAAAATAAAATCTGTCACACAAGCCTCAAATGATGTCCAATTGTCACAAAATTATATACAAAGAAACTAGACATTTCCAGTGACTTGTGCCAACTAGAAGCACCTCATTTGGATGTCTAGAGAGGGGGATATAAATTTTCAAAGAATCTATCCAGTATCAAGAACTCCAATCGACCTCAGTTATTGTTTGATTGAGTTTCAAGGTCTGGGCGTGCCAGAGTTAGTCTGGAGTTATTTTTTCTCTCTAGCTAATATCCATAAATTTCCAGATTGGTATCATTTGCATGAATTGGATTTTTTTTAAAATTAATTAGACATTTTGAAGTTTGCTACAGAATTCTGTGATAGCACCAGTGGATAGCCTAACCTCTAGATCATTTTGAATGTCAAACATCCTCTGTGTTGAATGTTTTTAACATAAAGTAGACATGTGTAGCTTTCCATAATGGCTAAGAATGTATGATTTCAATTTTTCTAGAATTAGTTATGATTTTCCAAAGTTGTGACAGAAATGAGGACAAATTTGGCTGAAAATAAATATGTATATTTCATGCTTCCCTTCGAGTCCCTTGAGATGTATGCCACTTTTGATGATGTAAATGAATTGTATTCATGTAATTAAATATGGGAATGTGTTGTATGAGCTCATATGGTCCACATAACACTGAATGGAATTTTCATACGTAACATAATGTAAAGAATTGCATTATTTAATTCCCCTTTTCTTGCTCCTTCATGGAATCTATGAATGTAAAGCATGGGAATGTTGTAAAATGAGCTAGAAATATATGGTGTTATATTATGTATACTAAATTTTCCTTTACCAAGCTTGAGAATATGTCATTATCCATTCCCCAAGGATTCTTGTCATACCCTAAAACTAGAGGTATAATCGGCACAGAACGTGGGGTTTACCCTACATCCATAAGACTAACCTAACCTAAAAGCATACTTCTTAAATTCATAATACAATAGTTTAATGCCATAATTTTAGCAAAGATACTTAATTGATAAATTTCATATTGTAATTTAAGATCACCAATGCATATTCGAGTTCATTTAATTGTATAAATTTTGATATAACAATTAGAAACTCAATTATACAAGTGGGAGAGCATCGCTCTCAACTTAATCAACTACTTTAAAATGGGATATCTAGTTTGAGAAATCATGAAGTTGCTTTAAATTACAATCATTAAATTCATTTAATACAACCTTACCTACAAACCAATGCAAGGCATGATTGATAAGGATCATCTTACCTATGCCACAAGACTAACCCGTGACCAATCTTACTATCTACAACTTGTAAAAATGTTAAAGATGTAAGTTGTGACACATAATAAGAAAATTTTCATACCATCACATATTCCATATTATATTTATTCTTTGGTAGCAAATTGTAATGTTCAAACTTCTAGTAGCGGCATTTATTGTTATCAAAAGCCTTAAATGGCATAATAGTGCCAAATCGTGGATTTGTGCCAATTCATTTCACAATTTCATTCATAGCCAATTTGTTCCAACCAAGCTATCATATAAATAAGTATTAAATTCAAAAAATTGGTCATATGCTCATTTTGGGTTATAGGTCACATAATAAAGACTAAACCCCATAACTTGAGTTACACAACTCCGATTAATGCAAATTATGTGTTATTGGAAAGCTTATAATATGAACTTTTTATGATAAAACTTTCAAGTCAAAATAAATCCATTTGGCACCTAAAAAGACTTAAGAACCATGGTAGTGATAGTATGAATAGTACTGCAAAATTCAAGTTTCTTGGACTAGATTAAAAAATTCACTAAATATTCTATAAAACTCCAAAAAATGAAAACTTTGACTTGTTGGAAAGCTTTATTTATCCTCTACTTGCTTCCAAAATTTACCCCTAAATTAGGTCATTTAGGTTCTCAAGAGTAAAGGAATGTTTTATGACTCAAATGATCTAAAATTTGATTCTAATTAGTACCAAATGGGCTTTAAAATGCCATTTCTCATTTTGAGCAAATTACAATCCACAAATGCCTCATGTATTGCTGATCCATTATGTGAAAATCACCTTTCAACTAAAAATCACCATCCCACATGCAAGAATACACATATACATATGGGAACTCAGGGTGCCAAATCACATTATATCATGTCTTACAAACTTTAAATGGTTGCTATACTAATCACTTAGTTTAGAAAGTATAGTCCTCCAATGTTTGATATGAGTTAAACACCAAGAAGGCTAAAGCTTGGATCATGTATTTAGAGAAAATATTTAGAGTGATGGAATGCATATTTAAGTAAAAGGCCCTATTGGCCATATTTCAATTAGAAAAGAAGGTAGATTATTGGTCGAGGAGTACAAAGCCAATCTTGAAATCAAAGAACATCCCAATCAACTAGGAGACTTTCTTATAGGAATTTTATATGAAATATCCCTAGCTTGATTTAGGATGAAAAGGAATAAGAGTTTATCCTACTATAGCAGATGAAGAATATGTCAGGAGATCAATATGTAGCTAAGTTCCTTAAGCTTTCTAGATACTCCTTCTACCTTCAAAAGCAAGGTAATGAGAGATGGAAAGCAGATAAGTTGGAAAAGGGGCAACTACCTAAAATTAGAAACAAGGTTGTGCCTTAGAGAATTAGAGATTTTAATACCTCTATTGAGGTTGGTAGAGTAATAGAAAGCAACTTGAGAAGGATATAGGTACTTCTTAAACACCCTTCTAAGAGCAAGAGACTAAGAGTAGAAGAAATAGCCACCGGTAATAGTAAAAGAGGTGGCAAGGGATCATGGAATAGAAAGGGTTGAAATAGAATGAGGCTTAACCAATTAGGCAAAGGTAGTTCCACCCCAGTAGCATGCAACTAGTGTGGTAGGAACTATGGTGCAAAACCATGTTTAGCTTACCAAAATGTCTGCTATAGATGTGGCAAGTTAGGGCATATGGCTAGAGATTGTCCCTAATGGAAGGAGGTAGCTTTTACACCCAGACAACAAACCCAAGGTAGAGTCTTTGCCTTGACTCAAAAGGATCCTGATGGTTGTGTCGAGCAACCTAAGTTGATTAAAGGTTTGTAGTTAGTGGTACAACCTAGGTCATCTTTCAAGGAATTTTTGTTTCTAATTATTTATGAAAAAGTCCTTCTAGTGGTAATAAATGAGAAATGTTTAAGGGGTTTTTTGAATTAATAAATTCTAATTGGATTAAAGAAAATAACAAGGACTAAAAGACTTAAGACTAAGTGACAACAACAATTAGGACAAAGTGGGGTAACTAGCCTTTGAATGGACTTCCTAAGATTTATTTATCCTTGCTCCCTTTTAACATACTAAATTTGGACTTAAATTCTTGCTTCTTTGTATATTCTTTTATAAAAATTCTTGAATTACCATTGAAGACTCAAATTGCTATTTATTAAGGAAATTGCAACCACAAGAAACCTTGAAAAATTAGTCACTTGAGTTAGGGACAATAACATAAAAAAGCAGTACCTAAGTGCTTACTAAAGTAGCTGAACAACCCATTTAGAGTTGCTAAGTAACCAATTAGATTAAGGAGTTCCTCAAGTATAATAATCACACAAAAGTCCAGCCACTTAATATAATAACCATTGCACTAATTAGCCTAAAAATAAGAGGAATTGATTAGCAAATTGAACAGCCATTAGTTCCTAGAATTTTTATAAACACCTAGGCATCAAAATTAATCTCTAAATTTGAAATTAAAATCACAATTATAGAGCAATTAATCCAAGACATTCATCTACCAAGTTCTTCAATTAAAAAGCTAAACTTAGTCAAATTAAACAAAGAAATTGATGCTGAAAGTAAAGGACTGAGAGAAGAGAATTAGCCAATTTAGAGATGCATCTTAGAGCTTAAATTTTCATCCATGGAAGTCACATCTTCAGCTAGCTACCCAAGCAACTTTAAGCTACCATTAAGGAGATGGATGGAGGATTCTTGAGGAGAAACCCATGACTATGGAGCTTGATTGAAAGAGTCTCGTATTTTTCATCGCTGAAGCTCAAAACCCATAGTGTTCTCTTTCTGTGAATGCTTGTCCTAGCCTTTTCTGCCCATCACGTTCTTTTCCTTTCCAAAACCCATGCCATTCACGTGCTCATTTGGCTCATTTTTTCTATAGCTACCCCACGTGTTTTCCCATATCAAAATCTACATGTGCATTTCTTTAATTATCACGTGAATTCCTTCCTTGCTGCCTTACGTGTTTCTTTTATTCTCCCCTCCATGTTCTTTCCTATTCTACTCATGCTACCATGTTTCTTAATCATCCTCTACCCTTCTTCATGTCAACTTAATGAACTCGTGGCTTCGTTTCTCCTTTAAGCTTCTCTTATTCATTCCCATGTGAGCTTCTTCCTTTATAAACCTGAGCCTCCTCTTGAATATTGTAGGCCCCTCATGCATGTGAGCAGTGTGTTAATATGAGAGGGTGGATGCTACATGCTTAAAGATGTGGTTGGAGAGGAAATCATACTTCATTCCTTACGTGTGTATGTATATTAATGAATGCTGAAGTTGATTGTGTGTGAATGGAAGAATTTGCATTAACTTATGCCTCTATAGAAATGATAGATTCATCTATCCAGATGATAGTGAAGTGTTGTAGCTTGTTTTCATGAATTGATGGAAGGATGTGTGAGTGGCTTGTGCTTGTAATGTGAAATGAGAGCTACAAGTGAGAGAGACCCATGGACATGTGCTAAATGAGTGAATGAAGAAGCCATGCAAGTGTCAACGTGTTCCATGTGAAGAAGTGACCTGTGTATGTGTCAGCCCATATGTGATATAAATGAAATGGTTCTCCCATAGTGTGAATAACATGGTAAATGAAAAGAGGCTGTACATGTGTATTGAATGAATGGAAATGAAGCTTAGTGCTTTCATGTGTGAGAGGGACGTGGAAGTGTAATGAAATTGCTAGACATGCTTGAGTGTGTGACATGTCTATGAAAGAGTTGTCAAAATGTGAGAGAATGGTGCAAGTGGGCTGTGAGAAAGTGCCTCGTGTGAATGTCAACAAGAATGTTGTCCATGTAAGTGTGTGTGCATAATGCACAAGCTTGGAGCTTCCCTAGACATCCACTTCATTGTGTGTGTGATTAACGTGCCATGTGAAATGGAAGAGTGTGAGCTAGCTGTGTAACTTCGTGGATGGATAAGTGCACTAGTGCATATGAGATTTAAAAGAATGCAGGGCTGTGAGCTGTCCCTTACTTTCTCTTTTCCAATTTCCATTTTTCTTAAAACTTTATTAAAAATCTAAAAATTTATTCCCTCTTTTGCATGGCAAAATGTATGGCTTCCATTTTGAGATCTTGGCCTTTTAATTTATCTTTTAACCTTCAATTTTACTCTAAATTTATTTCCACCATTTTATTTTCATTTGCCCATGAAAAATCGCACAAAAGATTAGAATAAGTAGGAATACTTGCAAAACTATTTTAAAAGAGATTTATGCATTAAAATCTACTAATTTTGCAAATAAATTCCTAGAGTGAAAAAATAGCTAATAAAATCAAATATCTTCTAATTAAATATGTTAAGCCTCAATTTATCATTAAAATGCCTAAATTAGAGGGAATAAAATATATGGAAATTAAGAATTATCAAATTCCCCCACACTTAAGTTTTTGCACTCCTGGGCAAAAGAAATTAAAACTCCAAGAAAAGGCTAATGAAAAGAAACCAAAAATGGAAGTGTGTAGGCCACTAAGCATAAGGAAGATCATAGCAAATCAATAGCTCAACTCTCAAAGTCATATCACTTGCATCAATTCAACAAGTACCATGGCAAAACACTTAGCAAGAATGAAATGCAATGATAGTCCCTCACTTGGCTTAGTATTTCTCACTCTACTCTATAGTGCTTAAGATTAGGTGTTCACTCTTAAATTCCAACCTATACAACTTTGCTACCATAAGCTTGACTATTATCTACATCTCTACCACTTAAAATCAAATCCCAATGTATGAATCAAAAGGTCTTTATTATGGTTGTAATGTAGGTCAAGGTATGAAATAAGTGGTAAACAAAAGAACGAAGGGAATTCAAAATGCAAAGTGGATACTTAAAAATCATCAAAAGCATCAAAAGGATATAGAAAGGAATGCAAGTGCATTTTAAGGCCCCATTCACTACAAACAAGTATATGCACTTAGAGAACAAAAGTAACTCTTCTTTCTTTTTCCTTTTCTTCTTTTCAACTCATTTCACATGTTTTTCTTTTGCTTTTCTATATTTTTTGATAAATTTTCTCTTTTCTTTTTTTCAATAGAAGAATCATTCATTTTTCATTTCATTTTCATTTTTTAACTTGGTCTATCTCTAAAAAGAACAAACAAATGGCCTAAAGTTTATGTGAAAAAAAATGCACCTCCACCCACCTTAGTAAGATACAATGCTCTTAATAATCAAAAGTATCCTAATCAAGGTAGGAAGACTAATTGTTTGTTTTCATGGCTAAAAAGGTAAAAAAAAACACACAAGGCTTAATGGGGTTAAGCAAATGGATAAAACACATAAGGGATGGCTCTTTGGTTCTGGCTAACACAAAATTAAACAATAAAGAATGCCTTAATCCTTTTCATGCATGGCAATTGAACAAATGTTATCTTGAATAAGATTCAAGCCAAGTTCTAGAGTAAAAGTAAGATAAAAGATACACACTAAAATTAAATATCAATAAGCCCAAAATCTCATAAGGTAAACTTACCATCATCAAAGTTCATTAAAGCTAAGCTAATGGTCACTTAACTTGCATTCTTAACACAAGATCAATTTCCTATCAAATCAAGACATATCATAGCCATGATCAGACCTCAATATTAGCAACTTCCATAAAACAAATTTTTTTAACTTTTTAAAAACATAAAAATAACACAAAACTTCAAAAGTAAAACATAAAGGACTGAAGGCCTAGAAAAATCAACTAATCAAAATAAAGCAAAACCAAAAATTTTATTTGAATGCTCCCCTCCCGCCTACACTTAAACATTGCATTGTCCTCAATGCTAGCACAATATCCAATTAATAGAAAGACAACACAATATAAAAAGGTGAAAGGGAAAGTGTCCAATTGGGTAGCCACGATGGGTCTTGAAGTTGGAGCTCCTCCTTGTCATCCATTGGAACTCTTTCATGAAATTGCTTGAGTATATGTCCATTGACTTTGAATTTAGCTCCAGTCTGCTCATCTAAAAGCTCTACTGCACTAAAAGGAAAAACATGAGAAATAGTATAATGAGCTTCTCATTTAGAATGAAGCTTACCTGGTATGAGCTTAAAGTAGGATTTATAAAGCCAACTTTTTCTCTAACTACAAACTCCTTTCTTGCAATCATCTTATCATGGAAGGCCTTTATCTTTTCTTTATAAATCCTTGCATTATCATAGGCTTCCAAATGGATCTCTTAAAGCCCTTAGAGTTGAAATTTCCTATGAGACCCTACTCTATTCAAATCCAAATTGCATTTCTTCACATCCCAATAAGCTTTGTGCTTTACTTCCATTGGTAAGTGACAAGCTTTCCCAAATATTAACCAATAGGGTAACATGCTAATAAGAGTCTTGTAGGCAGTCTTATAGGCCCAAAGTGCACCATCTAGCCTTTTGCTCCAATCCTTCCTATTTAACTGCACTGTCTTTTTTAAAATTTGTTTCACTTCCCGGTTAGAAATCTCTGCCTAGCCATTTGTTTGAGGGTGATACAGAGTAGCCACCTTATGCATAACACCATACTTGCGAAGCAAGCTTTGCATGCTCTAGTTGCAAGAATGAGTGCCTTGGTCACTAATAATGGCTCTAAGGATAACAAACCTGCAAAAAATATAAGAGCAAATAAACTCTACAACTATAAAAGAATAATCAATCCTAGTGAGCTTTGCTTCCACCCACTTCGAAACATAATCAACAGCTAGTAAAATGTATGCAAAGTCAAAAGAAATAGGAAAAGGTCCCATAAAATCAATGCCCCACACATCAAAGATTTCACAAAACAAAATAGGATGCTATAGCATTTCATTTCTCCTAGATATGCTTCTTGTTTGTTGACACCTAACACATCTTTTGCAAAAATCACAGGTATCATGAAATAAGGTAGGCTAATATAATCCACTATCTAGAACCTTTCTAGTTGTATATTTTGGACTGAAGTGACCTCTACATACAAGTGTGTGACAAAATCTCAAGATAGAATCAAATTTCATATCAGACACACAACATCTAATCACTTGGTCACTACATACTTTTCAAAAGTAAAGATCATCCCAAATATAATATCTAGCTTTACTCCTAAATTTATTCAACTGATATTTATTCAAATCAATAGGTAATTTAAAAGTAGCTAGATAATTCACTAAGTTTGCATACCATGGGTAGAAACTATGCACAGCATATAAATGCTCATCTAGGAAATCATCATCAATGGGTAAAGAATCTACCTTTGGAGCCTCATTCCTGCTTAAGTGGTTTGCCACCAAGTTTTTTGCTCTACTTTTATCCTAGATGTCAATATCAAACTCTTCAAGCAATAGCATCCACCTAATCAATCTTGGCTTTGCATAAGGCTTCTTCAACAAGTACTTTAAAGCTACATGATCAGTAAAAACAATTACTTTAGTGTCAAGCAAATAAGATCTAAACTTATCCAAAGCAAAAATAATAGTAAGAAATTCTTTTTCTATAGTCGTATAATTTAGGGCCCCATCCAAAGTCTTAGATGTATAAGCTATCACATGAGACCTTTTATTCACTATTTGGCACAAAACTACACCTACAGCATAATTAGAAGATCACATAAGAGCTTAAATGAAAGGTTCCAATTAGGGGGTTGAATAATAGGCAGGGAAGTCAATCTTTTCTTAAGATTATCAAAAGTTGTTTTACATGTATCATTAAAATGAAAATCAACATCTTTTTGTAACAGCTTGGATAATGGCAAAGCAATTTTACTAAAATTTTATATGAATCTTCTAGAAAAACACACATGACCTAGGAAAGACCATACCTCCCGAACACATATCGGGTATGGTAAAGAAGTAACAATATCTATCTTAGCCTTATCAATCTCTATGCCCTATTTAGATACAACATGACCTAATGCAAAGCCTTTTCAAACCATAAAATGACACATTTCAAAATCAAGTACAAGGTTCTTCTCTATTCATCTCGTTAACACTTTATCAAGACTAGACAAGCATTCATCAAAAGAGTTTCTATATACAGTGAAATCATCCATAAAAATTTCTATACAATTTTCTAGAAAAATTAATAAAAATGAAAACCATGCACTGCTGAAAAGTTCCAAAGGCATTGCAAAGACCAAAAGGCATTCTTCTGTAGGCAAATGTTCTAAATAGGCATGTAAATGTTGTCTTCTCTTGATCCTCCGGGGCTATGCATATCTGGAAATAACCTGAAAATCCATCTAGAAAATAATAGTGAGATTTCCTAGATAGATGCTTAAGCATCTGATCAATGAAAGGGAGAGGGTAATGATCTTTTCTAGTGACTAAATTAAGCCTCCTATAATCAATTCAAACCCTCTAACTATTCTGCATATGGGTGGGCACTAACTTATTCTTTTCATTCTGAACCACTATAATCCCTTACCTTTTAGGAACCACCTGCATAGGACTAACCCACTGACTATTAGAAATAGGATATATAATACCAGTATACAAAAATTTAGATACTTCCTTTTTAACTATATCTAGAATAAGTAGGTTCAGTCTCCTTTGAGGTTTCTTCACTAGTTTTGCTCCATCCTCCAACAAAATTCAGTGCATATGTATGTCAGGGCTAATGCTAGGTATATTCGCCAAGGTTCACCCTATTACTTGTCTTTCCTTCCTCAAGACCTCTAAAAGCTTCTCTTCCTCTTCTGGGATAATGGTACTAGCTATAATCATTGGAAGCTTCTTATCTTTCTCCAAATAGGTATACTTAAGATTGTTTGGCAATGGTTTGAGCTCTAAGGTAGGAGCTTGCTCAACCGAAGGTATGAATGGTTTGATTTTAATCTCTTTTATGCTGAACACCTGTTCAAATAACTCACAAGCAGAAGAAACAACTTTCCTAACATGGGATGCATTAGTAGCATGGAAAGAATCAGCACTCAAGTGAATATCAGCATCATGATTACCTAAACTATCCATATCAGCATCTAAAGTCTCATTAAAACTAGATAAAGGAACAAAACCAATAAAATCAATAGAGGTTCTAGATAAAATAGAATCTGTAACATCCTGTTCATCTATAAATATGAGAAACATAATGTTCATTTCTCTATAAATGTACGTAATTTATTAGATATAAAAGGAAATGCTCCAGATAGAATGATTTGAGGTCCAATAAAATTAGAGTGATAATCTAGACCTCAAATAATGAGGATCTAAGGTTAGAGGTGCCTTGAAAAAGGAGCTAGAATAATTAGATGAAATTTAATGAAGATACAGTGGCATATTTATAATTTCAGGCACTTTTTTGAAAACTTATAGGAGAGATTTTTAAATAGAAAAAATGAGTTTTTTAGGGTTCTCAGAGGCCCAAAAATCATAGGAACCCCCAAAATAGTTAAAACCCCTCCGGTTGATACTTTATAATATTAGTTGACCTGAACTTTAACCATTTCATTTTGGAAGGTTTTAGCTCCAAATTGAGTGATTCCAAAGACATTTTATAAGTTAGAGAATCTAAATTTTATGATGAAAAATATGGTTCTCGAAAAGTAGTTGAAATGAGCCTAAAAAGGAAAAGCTAAGAAAAGAGGACAAAATGAAAATTTTTAAAAAGTCCATTAAGTGACCTTGCTCCTTATATGTCACGCCCCCTTTCTTCTCTCCATTTAATTGACCTTGTTTCTGTATTAAACTAGAGGAGAGACCATCTAAGTAAGGTGCACAAGATGGGGCAAAAGAAGAAGGAAAACTCCAAGAAAAGGTAAGAAAATTGATGGAATTTCATGCTCTTTCCTTTGATAAACTTGTTCTCCTCCTTCTCCTCTTTCTTTCCATGGTTTTGGTGTGTGATTTGGTCCTTTTCTAAGCCATGTTCAGAGGGGAGAAGTTTAAAATTCAAGAGGGGAGCCAAAGCAAAGGAAAAGACTCTTGAAGAAAGCTTGAATTAAGGTAGAAATCATAATTTTTCATGCTTGCTTCTTCTTGCCTCCATGTGTGTATGGTTTGGCCACTTCTAGGATAGCCAAGGGGGATTAGTTTTGAACCAAATAAAGAGTCAAATCTAGGATATAGAGTTTGGGAAATAAAAATATGCAAAGAAATCTAAGAAAGAACCATTGATTTGCAAGATGTCTAACCTAGGGTTGCAATTGCACCTTAGTTTGTAGAAACTTTCTAGCCATAATTCAAGGTGTCTAAGAGTTTGTATAAGTCCTTAAGACATTAAGGAAGCCTCCCACATACATCTCCTATCAAAGAAACAAAACAACTTCCATTGGTGCTCAAGGAGGACATAGCCTCGGCCTAAGCTAAAAGTAACATCTAAGGAGTGTTTTAAATTTCTCTAAGCTTAGATTTACATCATATATGATGGGAGAATATGAGAGGAGGCCTTGGAAAAAATGGAGGAAGCCTAGAATGTGAGATGAAGGTATAGGCTCTATAATATAGCATAATGAAGCAACTCTTAGCTAGGCTTCTCAAAATGAATATGTGATGTCTCCAAGGAGTCTAAATGAAGTCAAAAGACCTATAATGGAAGAAAATATGGATCCAAGAACTTGAATTCTAATAGTTGCTTCATTATGTCTTATTTGGAAGTATTATGGAGACACGTGAGAAAGTGAGCATGCATAGGAGTTGCATAAGACTAAAGCTCATTCCAATGATCTAAGCATGTCTCATTTGATGTATTTAGGCTAAAAGAACTTAGTGCCTCCAAGTTTCAAGGCTTGGCTTAAAAGAGAGAGGAAGATTTCAAAGGAAAAATGTGAAACCTTGGCTCTAAGGTAGCTCTCTCTCCTTTCTCTCATGCAGTCTTGAATGGTTTTTGTCTTTGGATGTGTGTATGTATGCTTATGCTATGCAACATATTTCTAGCAAATATCCACATGCCATGGTACCGTGTTGCTTTGTTTATGCTTTTGAAAGATGTTTTATAATGTGTTTTGGCTTACATGAGCTCAGTGAAGCCAAAAGTCCTTTAGTAGGGGTGAGGATCTAAGAATGAGTAAAACAAAGCCAAAAGTCTCTAGAAGAGTAAGGCTTAGTCAAAAGTCTCTTGAAAGTGGGTGAGAAAAGTTCAAAAGTCCCAAAGAGAATGGATGAGACTAAACCATTATCTTGGCAAGCCTATGTATGAGGAGTATGTTTTCTTCAATGAGAGAAATGTTTCATGTATATTCATGAATTGCTAGATTGTCGTGCATTCATCTTTGGAATTGAATTTACATTCATTATGTATGATTGAAAAGGGTGAAGAGCTATTGGGATTCCTAGAATCTCACTCCTCCTTCCCTATTGCCTAAACATATCTAGGTGGACCAAGTGAGTAAAGAGATGGAAGCCACTACACTTGAAGGCAAGGAGATTGACAAAAGAGTTGCTAAATGCTTTTGTTGTAACCATTTTATTGTCAAATGATGTAATTCCATAATGTATATGATGTATGAACATATGTATATACATGGATATATGATGTATGAATGAGAATTGGTAGCTTATGAATGAGATTTAATGTTTTTGCCAATGAGATGCATTGATGCACTTGTAAGATCTCATGTATATGGGCAAGTGGGTGAGTGATTTTGTGATGAATGGATAGATAAGCCACTTGTACATGTTTAAAGGACTATTTTTATACTTTCCCACATGTTCAAGTGGTCTTGGAAAAGCTAGAAGCCAAAATGATCCATAATTGACCCTTTTGGAGACATAAAAGTGTCATTTTGCAACCCTATGTCAAAAAATTAACCAAATGAACGAATTTTCCCATAAAATTTGGCCTACATATAGGTTTTATCTAGATATTTTTGGGAAGCTAAAAACTAGATTATTTGGAGCTCTAGAGAATTAATTATGAATTTCCAAAGTTGGCAAAAAGCTATTAAAATGGTCCATACGTTGTTCATATAGTTAGTTTCTTATTTTGCCTTATTCAAGGCCAAATTTTATCCAATCCTTATGAAATTATAGAAAAATAAACTAGATATAATGAGATTTCCATAGCCACTGAGATCACCCCATTTGGAGGTCTGTAGAGAGAGATATGATTTTTTTTAATTTTGGAGATGGTACTAGTAACACAGTAAGACTTTTCATACTATTCCATCGAATTCTAGTTGTTTAACATTTCTGTTCTAGTCTAGACTTATTTTTAGCCTTAAGATAATATCTATAGATTTCTAGAATGGTATGGTTTTCTAGGTTTTGATTTTTCTAGAATTAGTTATGAAATTTTGAAGTTTATATCAGCAACTTGTGATAACAAACCTAAGCAGCTAAACCTTTGGTGCTTTTCTATTGCCAATCATGGTCCAAATAATGTTTTCATTGCTTGGAATGATTTTTAACCTACAGTGTACATCTATAGATTTCTAGAAATATATCATTTACTTCATTTTGATTTTTATAGATTTAATTATGAAATTTCAAAGTTGATGGCAGAAACTTAAACCCTGGAGCCCGAGACTAATCTTGTATTTTTAAGTGTGGATGTCCTAAGCTCAGGAAAAATGAAATATTTTGGGATGGTTCTGACTTGTATACATGTATTTGGAATAGAAAATAATATGGATGAGTTGATGTGGGCCACAAAATGTGAAACAAAAATTTTAAGCCCTACGTAACGTAAAATAATCCATTATTTTAATTGAATTTCTTGAAGAACCTTTGCTATTGCAAGGAAATGAAACTAAGACATGAAAAGGAAAAGACAAAGTAATATGGTATTACAGAATCAACCTGATCAATAATAGATTTTCTAGAGTCAATGCTATCATACAAGTTCAAAAATTCATCAATTTCTCTACATATAGTACAAGAATGAGAACCATCACAAGTGTGCCTCAAAGAATCATCAAGATCAACAATATCACAAGAATCAGTTAACATGCTATCCTTAAACTCAATACTAGCATCATTAACTAGCATATCAATAAAACTCACATTAAGAATAGAGTTATCATCACACGATTGTTTTGTGGCATCAAATATATTGAATTGTATCACATTGCCAGCAAACTCCATTTAAAGAGTACCCTCATGCATATTTATGATTGTCTTTATAGTTTTTAAGAAAGGTCTACTTAAGATGAGTGGGGCATGACTATGAGACCTATATCTATCATCCTCCATGTTAAGGACATAGAAATCAACAAAAATATCAAATTATTTACCTTAACCAAGACATCCTCTAACACTCCTGAAGGATAAGTAATGCTCTTATTTGCAAGCTACACAACCACTCTAGTAGGTTTCAATTCTCCCATTTGCAAAGATAAACATACTGATTTAGGCATAACATTAATAGTAGCACCAAGATCAATCAAAGCATCAGAAAACTCAAAATTTCCAATGGTGCATGGAATTGTAAAAGCGCCTAGATCTTGACATTTAATGGACATTGTTAGTTGTACAAGTGTTGAAACATTCTTGCCAAAATTGACTTTCTCATTTGCTTTTAGCCGCCTCTTGTTGGTACATATTTCTTTAAGAAATTTGGTATAATTAGGGATGGTCTTGATTGCTTTCAACAAAGGTATATTGACCTCAACCTTCTTAAAAGTCTTAAGGATTTCTTTTTCAACTTCTACTTCAGTTTGCCTCTTTCCTAAAGTAGGTCTATGTGGGAAAGGCAAAATTTTCTTTGGCTCCTCTTCTTTCTTAGGCTCATTTGGTGTGACATGTGTTTTTTATGACACCAGCTTATCCATGGTATTGTTATCTGAGGATCCTTGAACTTCCTTTATACTCCTAAGAGTGATGGCATTACTACTATTCCTTGGATTGACAATTGACTATAATGACAATTGGCTTGAACCCTGAGATTTCACCTCATTGAGAGAGATAATAAACTGGCCTAACTGAGTATCAACCTTTCTTTCTAAATTTTGCATGCTTATCTGTAGCTGCTACTATTGTTATTGCAAATGTTGCTTAAGTTATGCATTACTTTCCATAAGGTTTCATCATGTCCTCCAAATTACTTCCTTTCTTTGGTTCCTCCTGTATAAGGACTGACTGTCTTGCAGGTTAGGAAGACTGTACACTAGGTCCTACAACATTATATCTATTCTACTGTTGCCCTCCCTCATATCTCAAGTTGGGATGATCCCTCCATCTTAGATTGTATATGTTAAAGTAGGGATAAGACTTTTACTACCCTTATTACATTGGCCTGATTGGAAACATCTCAGCATAAGTCTCTACCCTATCGTCTAACATCAGGCACTAATCAGTAGCATGTGTGGCCAAACAACATATATCACATAAGGGTCCTACCAAGAAAATAGAGGTAGATGTTTGCTTAGGTGTATAGCACTATAGATATGAATACATATGAGTAGCATATGATTGTGGTGTATAAGTTTGAGATGCAATAGAGGCTGATTGTGGTTGCTGTTAAGCTAAAGCAAGCTGTTGGAGCATAGAGGTCATCTCATCAATTTTACTCTTAAGTTTCTAATCATAGTGTGAAGTATACAACTCATTGACTTCTCTCATTGTTTGTCTCACACCAAACTATTTTGCATTTTGAGCCATCTTGTCAATCAACTCCCAGGCTCTTGTAGGTGTCAAATCATTCAAAGCTCCACCAGAAGCAGCATCTATCATGTTCCTATCCATATTTAGTAGCCCTTCATAGAAATACTGAATTAGTAACTGATCAGAAATTTGATGGTGAGGACAACTAGCCAACAATCTTTTGAACCTTCTCCAATATTCATATAAGGTCTCTCCACCATTCTGTTTAATTCTACAAATTTCCTTTCTTATTGATGCAGTGTAAGAAGCAAGAAAGAATTTTTCTAAGAACAAACTCTTTAGTTGACCCCAAGAAGTAATAGCACCAGGAGGTAGATAGTATAACCAGTCTTTAGCTACACCATTCAAAGAGAAAATGAATACTCTAAGCTTAATTTGTTCTTCTAAGACTCCTTATGGCTTCATTGTAGAGCAAACAATATGAAATTCCTTCATATGCTTGTGAGGGTCATCTCCTGCAAGTCTATGAAATTTAAGAAGTAAGTGAATCAACCTTAACTTAAGCTCAAAATTTGCATCTAATTTTGGATATTGTATACAAAAATTTTGATACGCACATTAGGAGCTGCCAATTTTCTAATAGTTCTTGCATGCATGTTATCATTCAAATTTGCATTTGCATTCAAGTTGGCTTGAACATGCATATTCATATTAACATTCACTTGCTCTTGTTTATTCACATTATCACTAACAAATTGAAATACACAATCAATTCCTTGCACACAATCAAAAGCACAAGAAGTACTACCACTAGTGTCTACACTATCACTATTTTTCTTAATCCTTACTTGCCTTTTAAAAGTTCTTTCAATTTCAAGATCCAAATTAATCAATTTCTCACTAGAAGACCTTGTCATAAACTAATTAGGCAAGCAAAAACTAAGAAATAACAAAAAAATCAGCAAAGAAAAATCAAAACAATAAATATAGAAAAATAGAGAAATTATCTAAAAACCCAAAATATTCCTCACTCCAAAAGGGCAAGAAGATTAATTCCAAATTAAAACTAACAACTACTTAACATATATAAACACTTAAAAAGAAAGACAAATCACACAAAAGAAGCTCACAAAAATAAAGGAAATAAATCCAAAAAAATTAGAAAAATCTTAGAAAATTTGTGAAAATACTAAAAAATTAGAAACAGTGGCATAAAACGTTGGAATTTGGCCCAAAAATAGTGCACCTAATAGTTTTGCTATTACTTTTGCTCAAAACACCCAAAAATCTTAGGAAAACAAAGTTTGAGAATTTTCTAGGCATATCAAATAAAAATTCTAGCAAGTAGAGCAATTGTTACACAACACCAAAATATCTAAAAACCAAGTTTAAAACAGAGCAAAAACTAAAACAAAATAGAGCTAAGATAGATTAAAAACACCTAGAAAACTTTTTCAAAACAATTAAGAATCCAAACTCTCTGGCAACGGCACCAAATTTGATAGTTGTGTCAAGCAACCTCAAATAAACTAGGTAGATTAAAGGTTTGTAGTTAGTGGTACAACCTACGTCATCTCCCAAGAAATTTTTTCTTCTAATTATTATTGAAAAAGTCCTTCTAGTGGCAATAAATGAGAAATGTTTAAGGATTTTTTTGAATAAATAAATTCTAATTGGATTAAAGAAAATAGCAAGAACTAAAAGACTTAAGATTAAGTGATAACAACAATTAGGATCAAGTGGGATAACTAGCCTTTGAATGGACTTTCTAAGATTCAATTATCCTTGCTCCTTTTTAATATACCAAATTTAGAAATTCTTACTTCTTACTATATTATTTTATAAAAATTCTTAAATTACCATTGAAGACTCAAATTGCTATTTATTAAGGAAATTGCAACCACACAAAACCTTGAAAAATTAGTCACTTGAGTTAGGGACAATAACACAAACAATAGTACCTAAGTGCTCACTAAAGTAGCTAAACAATCCATTTAGAGTTGCTAATTAACCAATTAGATTAAGGAATTCCTCAAGTACAATAATCACATAAAAGTCCAGCCACTTAATACAATAACTATTGCATTAATTAACCTAAAAACAAGAGGAATTGATTAGCAAATTGAACAATCATTAATTTCTAGAATTAAAATCACAATTTTAGAACAATTAATCCAATACATTCAGCCACTAAATTCTTCAATTAAAAAGCTAAACCTAGTTAAATTAAACAAAGAAATTGATGTTGAAAGTAAAGGATGGAGATAAGAGAATTAGCCAACTTGGAGATGCATCTTGGAGCTCAAATTTTCATCCATGGAAGTCACATCTTCAGCTAGCTACCTAAGCAACTTTAAGCTGCCATTGAAGAGATGGATGGAGGAATTCCTAAGGAGAAACCCACAACTATAGAGCTTGATTAAAGGAGTTTCACGTTTTTCATCCCTGGAGCTCAAAACCCATAGCGTTCTCTTTTCGTGAATGCTAGCCCAACCTCTTCTACCCAGTATGTCCTTTTTCTTTCCAAAACTCGTACCACTCACATGCTCATTTGGCTCATTTTTTCTGCTGTTGCCCCACGTGTTTTCCCACATCAAAATTTGCATGTGCATTTCTTTAATTATCACGTGAATTCCTTCCCTGCTGCCTTATATGTTTCTTTTATTCTCCCCTTCATGTGCTTGCCTATTCTATTCATGTTGCCATATTTCTTTAATCATTCTCTGCCCTCCTCCCTATTAACTTAATGAACTCGTGGCTTCATTTCTCTTTTAAGCTTATCTTACTCATTCTCACGTGGCCCCCCATGCATGTGAGCAGCATATTAATATGAGAAGGTGGATGCTGCATTCTTGAAGATGTGGTTAAAGAGTAAATCATGCTTTATTCCTTACATGTGTATGTATATTAATGATTGCTGAAGCTAATTGTATGTGAGTGAAAGAATTTACATTGACTTTGCCTCTATGGAAATGATAAATTCATCCACCCACATGATAGTGAAGTGTCGTGGCTTGTTTTCGTGAGTTGGTGGAAGGACATGGGAGTGGCTCGTGCTTGCAACATGAAATGAGAGCTATATGTGAGAGAGACCTGTGGATGTGTGCTGAATGAGTAAGTGAAGAAGCCATGCAAGTGTCAATGTGTTCCATGTAAGGGAGTGATATGTGTATGTGTCAACCCGTGTGTGACGTGGATGAAATGGTTCTCCTATAACGTGAATGATGTGATAAATGAGAGGAGGCTATACATGTGTGTTGAATGAATGGAAATGAAGCTTGGTATTTTCATATGTGAGATGGACGTGGAAGTGTAATAAAGCTACTGGATGTGCTTGAGTGTGTGATGCGTTCATGAAAGAGTTGTCAAAATGTGGGAGAATGGTGCAAGTGGCCAATGAGAAAGTGCCTCATGTGAATGTTAATGAGAATGCTGTCCACATAAGTGTGTATGTATTATACATGAGCCTGGAGCTTCCCTGGATGTCCACGTGATTGTATGTGTGATTTGGAGAATAAAGTGTATGCCATTAATGTGCAATGTGAAATGGAAGAGAGTGAGCTAGCTATGTAACTTCATGGATGGATGAGTGTACTAATGCATATGAGATTTAAAAGAATGGAAGGCTATGAGTTATTCCTTGCCTCTTTTTTTCCAATTTCCATTTTTCTAAAAACTTCATTAAAAATCTAAAAATTTATTCCCTCCTTTGCATGGCAAAATGTATGGCTTCTATAATGAGCTTAACTTCTAATCATGGTAATTAAAGTTAAAGATGGGATTAATAATTATCAATCGAGGCTTGAAGTCATTATGAGATTACTTACATTAAGAAAAGGTGAGAAAATTTAAACCTTGATATCGTTAGAGTCATTAACTAATTACTCATAATCATTTATGCATATGAGGGAATCAAACCCACAATTATAAGCTTTTAATCCTATCATCCATTAATTCCAACTTATAAGAACCTCTTACAAGTGTTTTTAAATCATTCCTTATAATTTCCATAGAGAAAACCAAAGTTTTTATGTTAATATAAGAAAATGAACACCTTCGCTGTGGCTAAATTCTATTGCACTGCACCCAATTACTTTTGGGTTCAACTCTTTACAACTGTACAAATTTTGCACATTTCACCGCAGCCAAATACCCCTTTTGCTGTGGCGAATTACCCTCTGGAACACCACCAGATCTGCCTCTCATATTTTACCATGGCTAACTTCACCTTTCGCCATGACCAATTGCTCTCTGTTTCCTTCCCTTGGTAACGTCATCATGTTTGGCCGCAGCCAATTCCCCTTTGTTCTTGTAACTCCCAAATTTCCTCCCGTGCACTCCAATTCTCCCTCTAGGAACACTCTAGGACCACTTTCCCTTAATTTGTGAAACTTTAATAACATTTATCTATTTGATTTACCTAGATAATATATCATTATCCATTTCAAGATTTAAGTATTGATTTTTACTCATGAAACTACCATACATAAACGAATTCCATAATTTAGTAACAGTAAAAGTGTTTTGACCACAAGGAGCTTAGGGCCAATGCTTAATATTCATACAAGATCAAGTCACTCATCCATTATTAACCAATTACAACCATAATGTTCAATTCCATGATGATTATATTACATGTACAGTCCCTATACTTAGTAATTCATGATGCAATACGGAAATAATATAAAGCTAGTAATCTAATTACACAATATAATCTGACAAGGTTTCTAGACCTATGTGTTATCGAACCATATCATAAGCTTTCATTAATTTTTCCTTACCATTAAGAGGTTCGGTCCTTGAAAATGTTATCCCACAATCGGGGTGAGATATATAATCTCAGTAACAAGAAGCAAATTTCATATATATGTACAGATTAATCAATACAATACAATTTCACATAATCAATACCTGAATCATCAATTCAATTTGCAAATGAACTAGTTGAGCTACCAATGACTACTATCCCATATTAGAAATCATACACAACATGTTAATGGCCAATAATACTAGGTGAGGTCTATCCACGATACCTACTCCATAATGAGCACAACTAGGGCTCAGTGCATCTGGGGCCTTATCACAACTCAGTGCCTGATTAAAGTATATGCACGGGTGGCAACAGCACCACAGCTCCACCATGGACTCACAAGGTCTAATCATAATCATAATTTAAGTATTTAACCAATCATTTAGCATTTCAAAATCAAGCATGTGTAACAAATATTAGATTAACATGATCATATACATAGAATTAAGAAAAATAACCCCCGTTACCTTAATGAAACCAATTACTCTTCCTCTAGCTACCACCATGATCTAAAGCATACCAAGCCTAACATAAGCATGATTATCATCATTTAACTATCATTAGGAAGGAAATTCTCCCTATCCATAAATTAATCTCAACAAGAAATCATTCAGAACTTCTTACCCAAGCTTCCTAATGATTTATTGCACCAATTTAGGGTCCATGCATCAAAGCTTACCATAATTCACTCCCTACAATACCATTTTCGCGCATGTACAAACCATGTAGCAAAAGTCAATCCAAAATGTGGGAATTTAGCATATACACCACACAAGAGAAAAGGACCCATACTATAAATCAACTATGAAAGTCTCTAATTAGTAGAAAAAGCATCAAAATAAGGAGTTTATACTTACCTAACAACACCCCTAGCCTTAGTCTCCAAAATTTCACCATGAAAACACCAATCAACAAGTTTCATATTTTGGGTGTGAGTGAAATGCTCTAAACAAAAAACTAATTAAGTCAAAATGTAGAGAAAGAAGAGAGAGTTAAGTTATATAACACTCGCTTTTGCTAAATCTTGGTCTAGATAAGGGAAATGGGGCCAAAAAGGTGGTGGAAACCCTAGCCTCTAAGAGATCTCCAAATTTGCTTCTTATGTATTATTTTTCTGTAGAATAGAAGGAGGGGTTGAAGGTGTGTAGGGTTTAGTTAAGTTTAAGTTGGGTCCTAGGTAGGTTATAGGTTGACCCACAAGCTCACATCCATGAGTTTCAGAATTTATTCTTATTGGGCCAGATTTCATGAGTTGGGCTACAGAATTCTAATTGGGTTAGGCCAAATTTCAAAAGTCATGATTTAAAGAAAATGTTTTCGTGGCTTAGAATGAAAATTAACATAGCAGAGTATGTAGCAAGTTGCCTAGTATGCCAAAGAATTAAAATTGAGCATCAAAGGCTTACTAGGTTACTTTAGCCCTTAGATGTCCCTGAATGGAAATGGGATAGCATTTTCATGGATTTTATCATGGCCTTACCTAGAACATCATTGAGGTATGATACAATATGGGTGATAGTGGATAGAGTGACTAAATATGCCCACTTTTTATTGATTAGAGCCACATACATCTTAGAGAAGCTAGCCCAGCTATACATAAAGGAATTATAAGATTTCATGGTGTACTTAGGAGCATAAATTTATATCAAGATCTAAAATTTACTTTAAATTTCTTAAAATCATTATAGGATGTCATTGGAACTAAGTTAAGGTTTAGCTCAGCCACCCACCTCGAAATAGATGTCCAAATAGAGAAAGTTATCCAAACCCAATGGGACATGTTAAAGGCTTTTATCCTAGAAATGAAAGGGAATTGGGATACCTACTTGCTATTAGTAGAATTTACTTATAATAACAGTTATTAGTCTAGCATTTAGATGGCACACTATGAGGCTTTGTATGTGAGAAAATGTAGGTCTTCAATATGTTAGGTTGAGCTTGGTGAGAGAAGTCTGATAGGCCTAAAGATAGTGAATTAAACCTCTCAACAGATAAAATTGATCAGAAAGAAATTTCTAACACAGCAGAGTAGGCAACAAAGTTATGCAAATAAAAGAAGAAAGCCATTAGAGTTTGAAGGTGGAGATCATATGTTCATCAGAGTGTTTCTAGTCATAAGGATATGTAAGTTTATGAAAACTAAAAAGCTCAATCTAAGTTACATGGGTCTATCCTAAATTTTAGACCAAGTCAGACCAGTAGCCTATAAAATAGCCCTTGCTCCTAACCTTGCCTAGATTCATGATGTATTCCATGTATCCCAACTCAAAAAGTACCAGTCCAACTCTTTACATGCCATAGAGTATGAAAATGTGTATTTATAGGACAATCTATCTTACATAGCAGCACCAAATCGGATTGTGGATGCTAAGCTTAAGTAGTTAAAAAAAAAAAGCATACCACTAATGAAAGTGGGTTAAAATGGGCTAACTCTTAAAGAGGCCACTTAAGAACTAAAAGAAGAAATGAGGAAGAAGTACCCAAAACGTTCCATGAGATATGTTTTTAAATTTCATGCATGAAATATATATTTAGGGGGAAATACAACATCTAGCTATCAAATTGAACTAAAATTGATATGTTAATGAAAGAGAATCCCAAAATAAAAAGAATTAAGGACAAATAAAGGTAGAATATTAATTACAAAATCAAGAAAAGGGGTTATAAAATCAATAAAAAGCAAAAGCGAAGCCAAATTGGCTAAATAGAGTAAATTGATATATCAATGGTAAAACTATAATTTGAGAGCAAAATTTAAAAAAATGAAAGAAGATAGTTTTAAAGGCTAAAATTAAGTTCACTAGGATCATTAAAGGTCTTGAAAACCATAGGGACTATCAGAATGGTTAAATCTCTAATAGTGTATGGTTTTGGGCCTCAATTGACCATAAATTTGATTGAGCTTTTTCCAAACTAATTTAAATCCCAAAAATTTTAAAGCAAATGTTTTTAATAAAACCAAAAATCCTAAATTTTGTTATGGTAGAGATGTTTTTCAAAAAGAATATAAGATCAGCTCAAATGAAATAGTTAAATTATAGGGACGTATATGAAAATTTGAAATTGTTTTAAAATACCCCTTCTTTCTTTATATGCATCATTCCAGCCTCTCCACCATGTTAGAACAGACATAAACAGTCCATAACCAGTAGGCAAAGGACGTGAAATAAAAGAGGAAAGAGAAGGGAAGAAGGAATAAAATATGTAAAGAAAAGTGCCTAATTTTATGATATCTTAGTTATCAATCTTCTTCTTCTCTTCAAGGCCTTTCTATTAATAGTTTTAGTTTCTTGAAAGAAGGATTTTGGTGGTTGGTCACTTGAGGAAAGGAGGGAATTAGAGCAACTAATTATTCTCTTATTCATTTCATTTAAAGAGAGAGGTAGATAAGGGAGCCTTTATTTGATAGAAGACTTGATAGAAACAAGGTTTTGAAGGGGGTAAGGCAAGATAATACAAAATAAGAAGCCATAGAGACCAAATTAGGATACCTAGGGTTTCAATTGCACCATTAAAGGTATAAAACCTTTGGAAGATGTTTTGAATCATCTAAGACTAAACATGTACTAGAAAAGAGCCAAGGATATTCCATATGTATCAAATTCCGCATGAAAAATGGCAAAACTTAATTACACTATTAAGGGTGCATTGTCTTGGCCTACCATAAAATAGGGTACCTCGAGAGTGCTTTCATGAATTCTAAGGTTTTTAAAGGTCTAAGTGTGAGCAATAAACACTAATAGAACTATTGGAATGAATTTAGGAGCCCTATTTCAAAAGGTGAAATTTTAGGATTCAAAAAAGGCCTAAAGAAGCAACTTGACTCTTGGCTAGTTTAAACCTGCATTGATGGCCCTAATGAGATCCATTAGAGTTATATGGCTCATATCAAGTGAGATTTTAAAGTCTAGCAAGCGAGTTATAAGAGTTGCTGCTTAAGGGATCTAAAATGGTTCAAAGTTGTATATTAAGTTCTAATAGGATTAGGTGCTAACAATATGAGAATGGATTTTAATGAGTTACTTTGCATTGGAAATTGATGTATATAGGCCAAGCTAATGAGTGTTAGTGGACAATGCAGTTTTGTCCTATTTTGAGTATATTTAAATACTTATACTACTTTGGTTTGGGAGGTTTTTTAGTTCCCACTATCAGACCTAAGTTAGCTATAAAATTTATTAGTTGCCACTGTCACTCAATCTTTGCCTTGGTCCTTACACTATTTTTCTTTTCAATTGAGTCACGATGTTACTTGTGAAGTGCCAATATGGCAAACATGCATCCTACTAAGCACTACCTTAATTTTATGTGTATTTTCTTTCCTCCACATTTCATCCTTATAGTTTTGGGCTTTCAACCAATTTTTAATGTAGTCTTTACACTTTATTTCTTTGCAATTAAGTTCTTAAAATTTCAATTTTTTTCAATTTGTCACTATTGTCAGTATCCAATATGACATTATAAGAAGTAAGTTCAAATGGTTGACTGAACATTTATCTAATATTTCATGGAGCTTATATGTATATTTTACCCTATTTTATCATCAAATTATATTAGATATGCGAAGTGGTGTCTTCTTTAAATGTCCACTTCAATGTTTTATTGCTTTAAAACAATGAATTTTAACTTTGACTCTTCTTTAATGCTAATCTTTTTTTCCTTACTATTTTTCATCCCTTCTCAATCTCCTTTTGCAAATTTCATCTTTTTCATGTAAGGTTTTCTAACACGTTATGCTATTCAAACTTCTAAGCACTATTGGATGTGAGATCACATTTTCTTTCATGGGTTTTGCTAATTTGAATTAGAAAATTGGTTCTTTATATTGGTGAAGAAGAAGATGGAGGCAAAGCTTTAAGGCTTAGCCATCATCACTAGAATTAGGAATTGAAAGAGACTCATATGGCTCTAATGTGTTAAGGATGTGGAAATAAAGAAATACACATAAGTTTAGATAGTACCAAATAAGAGTTCTCTTAGCCACATAGGCATTTTGCTCACAAAGTTAAAGCATTTGGTGATAGTAGGATAGAACTAAAAAGGACAAAACTTATATGTAGTTCATTATATCTTTGCTATAAGGTTTTCTAATTAAAATATAATAAGTGTATGGTTCTTCATTAATCAAGTGACAAATGTATGGTTTTCACATATAACTATATAGTTTCTTGATTAAATCATATACTTGTTATACTATTATTGGAGAATCATACATTTGTCATATTTTAATTAACAAATCTGATAGCAAAGACATAAAAAGCTACATCTAAATCTAATATAATTGAAAATTGTTTGAAACTTTAAGAACTCAAAGAAATAAAATGTAAGGACTTAATTTAAATTCATAGGAATGAAACATGAAGGAGAGAAAGTACATATAGGATTAATGTAGTGCCATGTAAGATGTCTTCTTGCCACACCAATACATCATAGATAATGCCATGACACATTGAAAGCCATTGAGGTCAAGAACCAGATTGGAAATGGTTTGAAACTCTAAGGGCTAAATTGTAAAGAAATAAAGTGTAAGGGCCAAGTAGAAAATTGGGTAAAACTATAATGTTTAATTATACCTTTCATTATTTTAGGAGTAGAAATTAAGGGTGTCAATTTGTAACACAACTTGAAATTGAGTTTGTACAGGGTTTCAATTTGGCATAAACTTGTTTGGGTCAAAATAAGATTGAAACTGGATTCAACTTGGTAACTCAACATTGACCTACAATTGACCTAGTTATTTAAAGTTGTTGTCCTTTATTGCTTTAAACTTACTTTGTTTATATTGTTCATATGAACCAATTATTGGTTTTATGAATTTTGTGCTTTTGTGTTGCCTTTTGGGGATTGCTTGGTGTTTTAACACTTGGGATTAATGTTATGGCTGAACTTTGTCAGTTGCTTACATATTATGGCTTTAACTAGTTTTGCTTGTTGTTTAATGTTGACTTTCTCTTTCGTTTGAGTTATAAAAAATCTCTAAGATATTTCTATTGGAAGTTAAGATATTTATTTTAAATGCTTATAATATTTGTTGATATATTTTTTCAGGTATGGGTGTATTTGGGCCTATCTCCTTATCTTTAAACGCTTTATTATTTTTTGTTTTTTGTTTCACTTCCATATCTTTTTCTATTTGTTTTCTATATCCTTATTTTTTGGCAAGATTTGTTACCTATAGGATTATTTATCTAGCCAAAATATTTGAATAAAATTAACCAACTAAGATAGCAAAATTATCTTTAAGTCATTTTATCACAAAACTTCATAGTATTAAGGTTGGAAAATAAGCACTTTTTGGAAAGCTCAAGAAATAATCTACATGCTAGAAAAATGTTAGATTAGAAAAAGTCATTTAAGCCATGAAAATTCAATGGAATAGTACCACTGTCAAATTTTCATCCATATACAGACCTTAAACTTTAACCTTGCATATCTTGAGTCACACAACACCAAATTGAGTGATCTCAGTGGCTATGGAAAACTTATAATGCCAACTATATTTTTATAAAATTTCATGAGCCTTGGAGTTCATTTGTCCTCTCAAATACATAGAAAATCAGAACTGACTAAATGAACAGTGACAAGGTAATTCTACATAATTTAGCCAACTTTAAAAAATCATAATAAATTTTATAGAAAACAAAATTATGCTCTTTATCTTTGTTAAAATCTCTAAATGAGATCTAAATGCTTATCAAATTTCATGTCAAAATTCATTTATTTGGTCTGATTTTGATTTAGGGGTAAATTATGGCTCATTTTGACATTTAAGTGGCTTTAAATGATCTAAAATGAAATTTCTTTGTGCAAGTGACTATTTGAGCATGTCCAACATATAATTTACAGCATATATGGGTATTATAGTAGGGTTAAAACCTCATGGAACTCAAAACCACTCTCTCACTTGGCCTTATACACACACTTTTCATGGCACATACATGTCAAAAATGCATATTCTTGTACATTTGTCTCTAAATATGGTACATACGCCATATTTACTTACTTTTACATATGAGTGAGGGTCTACATTACATAAATAAAAAATACATTCATACTTTGACATCAAATCACACAAATCCTATTCTATTGTCAAAGTAGCATAATTCAAGCTTCTTGGCCTCCATTTTTTGCTCCTGGATAATTCCTTAGAAAAGGTTAGACATAAAGTGGGAAAGAGTGAGATTCAAAGAATTCCAATAGGTCATTCACTCTTTCAAGTATACATACATGGCATGTTATCATGTTAAAGAAGGTAAACATGCATCAAATACTTCCAAATATCAAACATAATCATATTTTCAAAGTCATATGGATCTATTAAGATAAAAAACAAGCTCTAGGGACTTTTAGTCAAGCCTTATCCAATTATTTGGGATTTTTGGATTAACCTCACCCACTTTGTAGGGATCTTTGACTTAGCCTTATTCATTCTTGAGACTTTTGGCCTTGTCTCACCCTTAATTAGGCACTTTTGGCTTTACCTCACCCAAATCAAGAGACTTTTGATACAACCTCACCCATTAAGAGTCATACACATTCCAAATGTAATTTAAGAAGCATAATGGTACCAAAGCATCAAACCAATAGCAATAGACATGTTTCATGATATAAACAATCAATGACAATCAAACAACTAAGATATGCATACAAGAATGGATAAAGAGTTACCTTGAGTCAAAAGGCACAAGTTCTTTCTTTGGTTCTTACTTCCTTGCCTCAGCCTCACACACACACTTAGGAGAGACTTGTTTTACTTGGCCTAGATACATCAAACAAGACACAAATACATCAATAAAACCATCTCTAGCCTTACATAAACTCTACACAAGCCAATTCTAGCTTATGGCATTCACATGGCTCTATTTAGTGGCAAAATGAAGTAAC
This sequence comes from Erythrophleum fordii, assembly GCA_032878935.1. Classification (NCBI taxonomy): domain Eukaryota; kingdom Viridiplantae; phylum Streptophyta; class Magnoliopsida; order Fabales; family Fabaceae; genus Erythrophleum; species Erythrophleum fordii. The sequence continues at coordinate 18,324,500 of JAVQMF010000054.1, read as the reverse complement.
TCATATAATTCATCATCCTGGCTCCAATTTCTCACTTAATCTAAGTCATATGACTCTATTTAAAGTCATTAGAGTTATAACCAACTCAATTCAAAGAGTCTAACATGAAGTTACTTCTTTATCTATAATGGAACCCTAAACTTTCAACTTTTAAAATATAGATTCTAAATTCAAACCAATGGTTCCTTTGGTATTTATAATTCATATCTAGACCATTTCTATCCTTGGAATCAAAGAAAACTCTCCTTAGGTACTTGAATTACATCTTGGTCGAGACATGCATATAACTTGCCACCCATAGAGGTTTGTTTGTTTTTCTTAGGGAAATGACACCTATGAAGCTTCTTAAATATCTTGAAAAATCAATTATACTCTTACATAAGTTAGATCGTCATTAGAAAGCTTCATATTACCTAAGGTGCAACCAAAACCTTAATTTCCATAAGTTGCTATTTATAGCTTCTTTTTTAATTCCATTGATTCCATGTGATTTCTCAGGCTTCAAAACCCCATTTCCTATCAAGTTTGAGCCAAAACCAAACTTCTTCTATATTGCTCTTAGTTTGAACAAAATGAAAAAGTCATGGAAGAACCAAGAAAATCAAGTTTTACATAGAAAGCCATACCTTGTTTAATTCCTTCCCAAATGAGGATTTTTATGGTGCAATTAGTTTCTTCAAACTCCTTCTTTCCCTTAAGTGTTTGGCCATCAAAATCATCTTTTCAAGAAGCCAAGATCACCATTAGAAAGAGCAAGAAGAGGAGAGCAATGTTTCTAACTAAAAGAACATGAAATTTTGCATATTTTCTTACCTTTTTAGCTCCTTTTTCTTCTCTCTTTCCTTCTTTCTCTTAGACACCATAGCCATTGAATTTAGAGGTCTCCAAGTCTGTTTGAAAAAGAAGGAGATGTGGCTGGGTCAGAATAAAAGAGCTGGAGAAGATATTTTATCATTTTCCCATAATTAAACTTTTGCCACTATAATTTAACTACCTTATTTGAGCTTGTTTCGTATCCTTTTAAAAAATTGTCTTTTCCATCATACAATTTAGGTCCTCTAATTGATTAACTACTTTTGGTTTTACCTTAATTGGATTTAAAACCTTACCGAATCATCTGGTCAAAATTTTGATCAACTGATGACCTAAATCGTACATCGAAAGGGTTTTGACCATTTTCAACAATTTCTATGATTTTTTAAACCTCTAAAAACCCTAGTGAGCTCAATTTTATCATTTAGGACCTCTTTCTTTAAGTTTCTAAAAAACTACCTAAAATTATGATTTTGCCACTGCATTTTTAATTCCTCTTTTTATCGTTTTGGCTTCAATTTTAGGCTATTATTAGATTTTTACCCACATTTTTAGATACTCTAATTAGTATCCTACCCTTAATTGGGCTTAATTCTCTTTACTTTAAGGTCCTTTATAATACCATAATGTATTAACCTCATTTAACCCTTACCTAGGCTTGATTCCATATAATTCTAAAGAAAAAAAGTATGACTGTTGCATTTATTGCATTACGTTAGGGTTTGAACATTCATGCTTTGCCCTGTAGACCCATCAATATCATCCTATACTCATATTCCATCCATAAAACCCATACATATCATAAAGCAATCCATAAACCATGGATTTGAGGCCAAAAACAAAAAAAATTGCATTTTTCTCACGGGTCCAAAATTCATATTTTTAGCTCCAAGTTTGAAAAATCATAATTAATTCTAGAAAGATGGGAATGAAGCAAACCATAGCTTTCTAGAAAGCTCTAGATGTTAATGTCATGCTAAAAATAATTCTAAGCCATAATAACATCATTTGGACCATGTTTGATAATAGAAAAGCTCGAAAGGTTAGACTGCCTAACATTTCTGATACAGTTTACTAATATGAACTTTAAAAATTCATAACTAATTTCAAAGAAATTCAATTTGGGCAAACTATACCAATTTGGAAAGCTATAGATGTTAAATAGAGGAAAAAAATAGGTCCAGACCAAAAACAAAGCAACTAGGGCATAAAAACCTATGGAATAGTAATAAAAGTCAGGCTACTCCCCTGATACTAATCTAGAAGTTGAAAATTTTGTTTCTCCCTCTCTACAAACCCAAATGAGGTGCTTTCAAGTGCTATAGAAAGCTTATCCTGTTTTTATACCTGTAAAATTTCATAGCCATTTGACATCATTTGGCCCAAAAATGACAGAGGTAGAGGATCTAACCATTTGCACAGTAACAATGTCATTTCTATCAAAATTTGTCAATTTTGAAAATTTACCAAAAATTATTTAGAGTTCCAAATAATATGCAATTTAGCTTCCCAAAAATCTCTAGATAAGACCTATATGTATGCCAAATTTCAAGTCAAGAGGAGCTCATTTGGTTAGATCTTGATGTAGCTAAAAAATATGGCAAATTCAACACCTTATATGGGTCAAAAGTGGTTCAAATGGCTTCTTAAATGCTCTACCACCTCTTGGGCAAGTTTTAAAGCATATACACAACCCATAAGGATTGCCCAAGTGGTCTAAACCATCATACATCTTAACCTCACCATGCTACATGCAAGAATGTGCAACTAATGGGTTACCAAGTACCTAAAATGCATATTTTAATTGATTTGGTTCCAAATGTGGCTCATACATTACATATACATACTTTTATACTTCCTCATATGCTTACATATTAAAAATAATATATACATATACACTTAACATCTTTTTACATCAAAAGAAACCATACAAGCTATACAATTGTCAAGAAATAGTCCTTCAAGCTTCTTGGCTTCCATCCTTAGCCTCTTGGACACCACCTAGACATAGTGAGATGGGAAAGGGAAGGGGGTGAAATTCAAAAAATCTTAATAACTCATACACTCATTCAGTCAAGGCATATAAACATATCAAAACATGCAAGTTGGCATCCAAAACCATTAAGAATCATTCAACATACAATTTACATGCCATGAAAATCTTATCAAAATCAAGAATAAACTCTAAGGACTCTTGGTCTAGTCTCACCCTTGGTCTAGGAACTTTTGACTTGGCCTCACTCATCCACGAGACTTTTGGCACCACCTCCCCTAAAAGAGCAATTTTCACAACTAAAACATAACTATATTGGTACCAATGTAACAAGGCAACATCAAATGGCATGTCTCACAATACAAATGCACACATAAGCATACAATGACCATCATACATCTAAGAATGCAAATAAGAAGGAGTCAAGAGCTACCTTGGCAATCAAACACAATTCTTCCTTTTTGATTTCTCTGTTCCTTTCTCGATCTCACAATCACAACTAGATAGAGCTTTAGCTCTTTAGCTTAGACATAACAAATAGCATTTAATTACTCTCTTAGAACATGCCAAAGCATTATACATATACTTAAGAAGCTTACTTGGTCTATTGGTTCCATAATAGCTCCATTAATGGCCTAATGAAGCAACTACCATAATTCAAGCTCTTAGCTTCATTTCCTTCTCATATCTAGGCTTCTTGGTTCCATTTAGACTCCTTAAAGTCATTCCAAACTCATTATCATGAGTCTAAATACAAGTTGCTTCTTAAGGCTACATTATGGAACCCATTGACCCAAATCTCAATCTATGGCTTCTAAGTTTTTCTTTGAAGGGAGAGGTACTTGGGAGGTTTTCTAGAGGTCTTAGGAACTCAAAAAAATACTTACATAGTCTAGGGAATTCGTGAATCAACAAAGAATTTACAAAATGTTCAAGAATCCCTAGTTGGTCTCTCTTGAAACTCACTAGCTTTTCTTCCATTTTTTTTTTTTTGCATTTTCCAAGCTCTCACACTTTAAATCAATGGTTTCTTGCTAGTTCTAAGTCAAAACTTCATTCCCTTTACTAGAGCTCAAGTTGGCAGAACTAACATACACAAGAAACAAAGAAGAAAAGATAAGGATACATGGATATTCACCTTGAATTCGAGCCTTCTTCAAGAGTGTTTCCTTTTGCTTTAACTTTCTCTTTGAATTTCTACTCTCCCTCCTTAGAACCAAGCTCAAAACAAAACCAAGTCATTCACCAAAACTATAGAAAGAAAGAGCAAAGAGAGAAGAACAAGGTTTTAAAAAGGAAAGCCATGAAATTTTTAGTTTCTCTCACCTTTTCCTTGGTTTCCTTCCTTCTCCCTTCCTCCTCGTTTGCGCGCCCTTCTTAGATGAGCTCTCCCTTGGTCTTAAGCAAATGAAATGTCAGTTAGAATGAAGAAGAGGATTCTAGACTCTTTAAGAAGCAAAATTGTACTTTTTCATGCTTTTTCTAAAAGAACTCTCGCTATAGAGGGAAACCCCTCTTGCTACGTGGAAGACCTACTATTCTTGCCACAGCTGGCACTATTGTGAGAAACTCTCTGGATTTTGTATAGGACACAAACTCGCTATAACAAACTAGCATTCTCGCTATAGCGAACTAGCACCCTCGTTGTAGTAAGCTGGCACCCTCACTATAGCTAACAAGGATCCTGGCTATAATGGGAAGACTTAAAAAAATTCTAAAACCTTGGATGTTACATCCTCTTATATTACAATATCAATTTTAGTTTAGCTTTTGAAAAATAGAATATTATGCAGTGACCTTAGTGTGACCATTGCAACAAATTTGGTCACACTAAAGACATTTGTTGGAAGCTTTATGAGAAGTCTCCAAACTAAAAGCCAAAATCAAAGAGGGATCTAATGGATACATGGTTAAAAGTGATGACAAGGATATTTCAAAATTGAGGCCATTCAACTTAGAATAGATAGAACGGCTGCAAAAGTTATTCGAGAATCGAAAACTCTCAGAAGTAGTAGATGCTATTATAGTAGCTTAAGCAAGTAATTCCCTTATTGCTTTGAGCTCTTAGGTGAAAAAAAAATAATTGGATAATTGATTCCACTGCAACAAACCACATGACAGGTAGCCCATCTCTTCTTAATAATTTTTCACTGAGTCCAATTAGTTTGGTGGTAAAAATAATTGATGGGACTTTGTCAAAAGTAACCAAAAATGGGTTTATATATTTATCAGACAATTGATACTTAAAATGTATTATTGGTGGCAAAACTAACTAGTAACCTATTATCTTTTAGTTAGCTAGTCAAGGAACTTAATTGCACAACTAAATTCATTAATGAAGCTTGTATGTTTTAGGATTTGGACTCTAAGAGGACAATTGGCAATGCTAAGGAATGTATGGCCATTTTCCTTATTAGTGGTCCAAAAAAGAAAATAAAAAAAGGATGCTTTATTACTAATTGTGATATTAAAATAATAAGGTGGCATTACATATTAGGACATCCTTATTTGTAGTATATGAAAAATAATGTATCCTCAATTTTTTAATAAAAATGTTGTTTTTCACTATCCATCTCATACTTAGAAAGCCACATAACCATTTACTATCATACATAGTGACATATAGGATCCCTCAAAATTAAAAAATATGAATGGTGCTAAATGGTTTATAACCTTTATTGATGACCATACTCATGTAAACTAGGTTTTCTTGTGAATGCTAAGTTAGAAGCATCCTCTATTTTTCAAAATTTTCATATTTTGGTCAAAAACCAATTTCAAAAGCCAAGTGTACGGGTTGCAGAAGTAATTAACTAATGAGTATAATATTGTTCATATGAGAAAGGAAATTAATTACCAATTATAAAAAATTATCTTATTATCTAAATTATCCAATTAAAATGAAATTGATAAATTCAAATTTTAAACAATAACATGCTCTAAACAAATATCAACTTGAATTAAAAAAGGTTCTGGAATCTAAAATTTTCTCTTTACATTCTAAGTATCACTCAGAATAGACTCTTATAACTAAATTTAATTGGATTAATAGCCATTTTACAAATATAAATGAAATTCTTTCTTAAGATAAATCACCATGCTCATATTAAGCCTATGTAGACTTTTATGATCATACACCTAATATAAATCCATTACATACAAGAAATTGATGCAAATGTTTGCAAGTTGCTTAAGTGCAATTCATATATCTATAAAATTGTTATTTAGGTCTAATGCTTTAGTGATTTATATTGCTATTGATCTCTTGATCCTTTCATAAGAAATCAGATAAATGGTGGCCAGCCATTTATGAACAAGAAAAAAAGCACAACAGATTATATCAACTAAAACAATTATAAGAGCATTCTAAATTCAACTTATTCAATAAATAAATTCATCTAAATTCCAAATAAAAGATTTAGCTATAAATAATGGAAATCAATAAACAAATAACAATACAGTGTAATAGATCCATAATTCAAAGCTAAAAAAAGGATAAAGAAAAACTGTTGATGGATTTGAGTGATTCTTTAGTGCAACCATTATGTCTTTAGTAAATCCTAACATTTCCTTTTTAATTTTCTCTCGTCCTTTGTATATCTACTTCTCTAGGTTTTCTCCTTGTCCTCCTCTACTAAAATTCCATGTTACCCCACAAAAAGCTCTTATTTTAGTTGAAATCGAGTTGCCTGTGTCAAAACCACCCAGTTACATGGTCTACCAATGTTCAGCTCTGTTTTGGTTCACTTTTCTAATTGGGTCCCACATGGCTATGTAATTCCATATAGCCTGCCTGTGTGGATCAGTGATGTGGCTAAAACTTCCTTATTTTACACACCTGTGCTCACCAACATAACTAGTTAGTGTTCCTTACTAAATACACTTGATTTCTTTCCAATTCTCTCATGCTTTTCTACTTTCCCTTGTACCTGATTAGATCATATTTTTCAAAGCAGTCCCCTGCAATGAATTAGTTAAGGTCCCAAAAAATTTAAGTAGCATTCAACACTCCTAAAAATGAGAATCCCAGGCTTAGACGGAAAGAAAAATAGAACTAGAATGAATAAATGAAATTGAATGAAAGGTTGACAAAATGTAATAGTACTTTTGTAATTTTGAAAAAAATTATAGAATTCACACAGGAGGGCTTTTCAAATGAAAGTTTTGAGATCTCCGGGGTTTTCAGAGGCCTTAAAAACCATGAAAAGCCCCGAGAATGTTAAAACCCCTCTGATGGACATTTTCTAATATCGATTGACCCGAGCTTTGACATATTTTGACTAATTCTAAAGGCATTTTATTAAATTAGGAACCTAAATTTCATAATGGAAAAGACAGTTTTAAAAAAGGAGTTAAAATGAACCAGAAACGAAAATACCAAGAGGAAGGGGCAAAATTGGAATTTTTTGAAAAGTGTTTCTTAAACCTCCCTATATATACGTCACGCCCCACTTCCTCACTCATTTAGCCACATTTTTTTCTACCCTAAACTAGAGAAGAGAGCTAGGGTTTGAGGTGCACCAAGAGGAGAAGAAAGGAAGGAGAAAAACAAGGTAAAAGGTATGGTTTTTCTTGATTTTTCATGCTTTCTCCTTAGCAAACTCCTTCTCCTCCATCTTCCCTTCTTTCCCATCATTTTATTAAAGTTCTTGGATATATTTTGAGGGCAGAACAGAGGTGAAAAATTCGGATTTAAAGAGAGGAGGCCAAGCAAAGTGAGAAACAAGCAAAAAACTGAGGAAAAACAAGGTAAATCTTCGTTCCATGGTAGTTATCTCTTGCTTCATCCTTTTCCATGGTTTGTCCAACATAGGGAAGTCCAAGAGGGCTTGGATTTTGGATAGAACTAAGGGTGAAACTTAGGGAATGGAGTGTGGAGAATAAGAATATACAAAGAGAATTAACAAATATCCATGAAAAATCAAGATAGCAAAGTTAGGGTTTTAAGTGTCCCTTGTAAAATCTGATTTAATACAATAATTCTTAGGCCTAAATAAGTGTTTCGATGAACTACTAAGATCCATAGAAGGCTCCCCATATGCATCTTCCACCAAGAAAATAAAGAAAATTCCATGGATGCCAAGAAGGGAGCATGGTTTGGCCAAGAGGGTTCCAAGTACCTAGGGATAGTTTTAAAATTTTTGAAGCCTATTTTTGAGTCATATATGATGACTAAAGATTAGGGAAAGCCTTAGGAAAAATTTAGGAGACCTAGAGAATAAATTGGTGTTATAGGTTCCATAATATGACCTAAGGAAGCAACATGTAGTAGGCTCTTTGTTTTAATTGTGTGATGACTCAAAGAGACTTAAAAGGAGTCAAGAATTATAAATGAAAGGAAAGAATAGAGATTAGAACTTAATTGATGGATATTGCTTCATTAGGTGTATTTAGGAACCATAAATGAACCATTGGACAAAGTTAGAGTTCTAAGTAGATGTATGACCTTAGAAATGACTCCAAGAACTTAATTGGCTTGTATGTATTGTGTTTAGGCCAAGAGAAACAAATCTCACACCTTTGTGAGTGTGAGGTTAAGGAAGGGAGAGAATTTCCAAGAGAAAAAGTGTGTGGTTACAACAAAGGTAGCTTACTTCTCTTTCTCTCATGCATGAATGCGTGTTTAACTTATCTTTGAATATGTGTATGTGTGTTTTAAGCCATGAAAAGTGTTCTAGCATGTGCATATGTATTATGCTATCATGATGTTGTAATATATTTTCAAATGATGCTTAGTATGTTTGCTTGGGTTTGCTTGAGTGTGGTGAAGCCAAGAACCCTTAGCTATGATGAAAATGAGCCAAGAACCCTTAGCCATGATGAAAATGAGCCAAGAACCCTTAAAATTGGTTGAGACAAAGTAAAGAGTCTCCCAAGAGTGAGGTTGAGTCAAAACCTCTTAGAGAAAAGGGGTGAGGCAAGTCCAAAATCTATAAGAGGATGGGTGAGACTAATCTACTTACTTTGCAAGCTTGTGTATGCTACTTGTTCAAGTGCCAAGACTGCTTCTTGAATGATCATGCACTTCATGTAATACCATATCTTTCTATCCTTGCTCATGCAATTCACATGTTCCATAACATGCGTTGCTTGGAAGTTGTAAGAAAATGGAATATAAACAATGGATTAAATTTGTGTTGCGCTACATATGAAAATTCCATTCAATGTCACGTGGGTCGTATGAGCACATACTATACTTTTTTATATTTAATTACATCAATACAACTCCTTTGCAACACAAAATCATGCCCACAAATCATTGAAACTGAAATAAAACTCAAAATAAGCAAGTCTAGCTTCAGCTAGAATTACCCCCATTCTGTCCAAAACTTTGGAAAATCATAAGTAAATCTAGAAAAATAAAAATAATGTAATCTTGGTCATTTTGGAAAACCTGGGATGTCTAATTTATGCTAAAAATAGGTACAAGTCACAAAATCCCACACACCAAACGTTTGACACATGACATGGTCTGGAGGTCGGACTGGGTCCTGATGCTGTCACCGTTTACTGATATAAAATTAAAAAATATCCAATTAATTCCAAAAAATTACAAATTGAGTGAATGATACTAATCTAGAAATTTGAGGATGTTAGATAGAGGTGAAAAATAACTCCAGACCAGTTCAAGCTCGCACAGACCCTGAATTTTGATCAAACAGTGACTAAGGTCTGGTTGGACGCCTGACATTGGACGGAATCTTTGAAAAATTGTATCTCTCTCTATAGACCTCCAAATGATGTGCTTCTAGTTGGAACAAGTCTCTGGGGGTGTCTAGTTTCTCTATATAAAATTTTGTGATAATGGGACATCATTTTCCCCATGAGTAATAGAATTTAATTTTGGACCAGTGCTATAGTACCAAGGACCAAAACTAGAAAAATTTCCAACTTCAATAATTTGTCAAATATTCTGCAGACCTCCAAAAATTACCAACTTTAGCTTCTCAAAAAGCTCTCATTAATATCTAGATTTTGCTAAATTTCAGACCAAGAAGAGCTCTTTTGGATAAAAAGTGACATAGCCTCATGAAATGGTCATTTTTGCTTCCTATCAAGAGTCACTTTGCACCAAATGGCCTCTTCTTGAGTTTGGCACCCCTTGAGCAAGTTTCAAAGTACAAATATGACTTTTAGAGATTGTCTAAGTGATCCCAAACCTCATGCATCTCATTTTGGTCCCTCAACATCCATTTATGCATAGTTACATCAAACCATCAAAGAGCCAATTTGCACAATTCCATTAATTTAGTGTCATATAAAGTCTACATCATATTCATATATCATTTTACACTTGTTCATAGTCTTACATCACAAAAACATTACATGCATCATTACTTTGACATTCAACCACTACTTCAAGTACATAATACACTAAAATAAATATGTTCAATGTCCTTGGCTTGCATCTCCTTGACTTGGAACACCACCTAGACAATTCAAGGATGAGGGGAAAAGGGGAGTGAGATTCCAAGAATATCAATAGCTCACACACCCATTCACACCACATTCAAGGCATACATACATCAAATTCATAACTCTACAAGCATAAAGTGTGCAATAAATTCCATTCCATGCCACATTCACATGTCAAGACCACTTTCATGCTCTAGGGACTTTTGGTTTAGCCTCACCCCATTTCTAGGACTTTTGGATTTGGCTGACACTTGGTCTAGGAACTTTTGGCCTTGTCTCACCCATGCCATGAGACTTTTGGCATTTCCTCACCTTTATCAAGGGACTTTTGGCATCACCTCACCCTTATGAGCTCTTTCCACAACCATAGTCATTCAAGACAATACATTGGTACTAATGCACAACAAGGATCAAGTGGCATGTTATCAAGCATCAAGAATGCATGCAAGCACACTAAGACATACATATGCACACAAGAATACAAAGAGAAAGAGGTAGAGAGCTACCTTTTAATTTATGCAAGCTCACTTTGTAATTTCCTTCCCCTCCTTGGTTTCACAAGAGCACTTAGGTGGAGTAAGGTTCTCTTGACCTAGGATTCAAGTGTCTTTCTCCTTGATTCTCTTCTCCTTGGCAAATTCGAAATTCTCCCCTTAGTTCTGGACCTAGTTTTTCCTTGGTTTTCTTCCTCTTTTTCTTCCCCTTTTGATGCACTTAAGAAGCTGCTATTTTTTTTGTAAATTGGGTAGAAGAAGTCGTGCTCAATAAAAGGGAGAAGATGGAAGAAAAGTGTGGAAGCGTTTAGGACATTCTAGAAGCTTTTATTCTGCTTTTGCCCTTCCGTAATAGCAATCTTGTTTCAGCTTCATTTTAGCTCCTTTTTTAGAACCGTCTTTTCCATCATAAAATTTAGATTCCCAATTTAATAAAATACCTTTGGAATCACTCAATTTAGAGCTAAAACCTTACTGAACGAATCCATCAAAGTTTGAGCTCATCGCTGTCAAAAAAATTATACCAAAGGGGCTTTACTGGTCCCGGGGCTTCCTATAGTTTTCAGGGCCTCTGAGAACCTTAGGCAAGTTAAAAATTTTATTTAAAAAGCCTTCCTATGTGGTTTTCCAAAATTTACACTTATTTATGAAAATGCCATTACTTTTCGTTAGTTTTTGTCACAAATTATTTTTCCATCCTAACTCCATTTTTCTTTCCATCTAAGCCTAGAATTATCATTTTTAGGAGTCTAGGACTCAATTCAAATTTTTTGGGACATTATCTAGGTCATTTCGAAGGACTTACTTTTATACAGCTCATTTCTTCGTTTTACGAAAATTATGTTCGTTATATTTTCCACCCCCTTAAAATAAATTTTATCTTCGAAATTTAAATACATACCTTAGGGAAATAGTTCTGGATATTTCTGTCTCATCTTATTCTCTAGCTCCCAGGTTGCCTCTTTAGACGTCAGACCCTTCAAGATCACTTTTACCAGAGGGATGCTCTTATTTTATAGCTGTTTCAGCTTGGCGTTGACAATTGTGTCGTGCAATCTCAAATAAAAACTATATAGCAAAATAAATTTTGTAGATAATGGTGCAACCTAGGTCATTTTTTCAAGGAGTTTGTACCTCAATTTGTTGTGAAAAAGTATTCTAAGTATTACTAATTAGAACTTGTTTTGGGGGTTTTGAAATACTAGAATTTAATTGAACTAAATTTAATTGACAAGAATAAAAAAAGTTAAAACTAAATGAAGTGAATAGTTGAGAAAATGTGGTAGCTAGCCTTGTATTAGACTCCCTAGAATTCAATTATCTTTACCCCTTTTAATTTACCAAATTTAGATTTAATTTCTTGCTCTTTAGTGTATTCCCTATAAAGACTCTTGAATAACCATCCAAGATTCAATTCATCAATTATTCAAGGAATTTGCAACCACAAGAGACCTTGAAAAATTAATTAATTGAATTAAGAACAAGAACACACTAAAACTAATCCTAATTGATCAATAAAATCTACTGCATAATCCACTTAAAATGCTAATTAACCAATTAGATTAATTAATTCCTCAAACAATTAATTGCACAAAAATTCTAGCCAATTAATCCAACAACCATTGTATCAATTAGCCTAAAATCAAGAGGAATTTAAAAGTGATTTGCACAGCATTAATTCTGAAATTTTTACAAACATATGATGATCACAATTAAAATTCCAAAAATCAAATTAAGCTCAATCCACAATTCAACCAAATCTAGAAAATTCCAGTAATCAAATTACACAATTAATAAACTAAACCTAGTCAAATTAATGAAGAAAATAATTTTGAAATTAAAAGATGGAGCAAAGAATGTTTATCCAATTTGGTGAGGAAATATGGAGCTCAAATCTGCATTTGGGAGTTTCCAAGCTTTAGCTAGCCACCATGGAGAGTTTAATCGGAAGAAAATTGATCATTGGAGCTTCAGTCATGGAGAATTGAATTTTTATTCCTCTCCCTGGAGCTCTCGTTATATCATGTTGCCGTCTCTCCCATGGAACCCACAGCTCGTCCTATTTACACTAAATCACGTCCCCTATTTTTTATGTTTCAGCGCCTTTTTGTCATTAATTAATCATGTGCCCCTTAGCTCCTCATTTTGCATGCTGAAGTCATGTTTTACTTACTTCTCCCAGCTCACTAATTCTCTAGCTCACTTCATTAATCTACGTGTTCAACTCATTAATTCCCACATCAGCTTCTTCAATTCATTTTCATATCCACGTGGTCTGTAGCTAATAATTCAGCTCGTGCAAGCTTCATTAATAGATGTCAGCCATACTCCTTAGCTCCAGCCTTCTCTCGTTGATGTTCTTCATGCATGGTTCTATTCAACGTTTAACTTTGCTTCCCTTTGTGCATGATAAACCTGGGGCTTGTACACTGCGTCTTCCTCTAATTTAGCTACACCTTTGTTCACCTTAGCTATCATTCCATGCAACTTCTTCCCATTCTCCATGCAGCTTCATGACCTCGTGACTTCTCCATCGTTTCAGCTCATTCTTCTCCTCAACAAGTATCAGAACTTGTAGCTTTGTACATGTTTCTTCTCCTTCTCAGCTGCTGTGTGTGTTAACGTGAAAATCCTTCTCCTTCACCACATTTTCAGCTCCAGTGTCTTCGTTTAGCTCATTCCTCTTTTCTTTCCACATAAGCTCGAGTTCACTTCATTTCTCACTCATTTTTACGTGTTTGTAACCCCACGTTAGCTCCTCGCTTCTTTTCTTCATACATGTCACATTCTGCCCCGTAGTAATCAAGTCAGCTCAAGCTTTAGTCTTTTCTCTATTTCTGCATGAGTGGGAGTTCACATGGCCATGCTGCAACTGGTGCTTCATCGTGTTCTGCTTATATGCAATCTCCTTTTCTTCATAGACCAGAACCCACACTCTTCCTTATCCAGACCCAAGCTCCTTTTTATTTCTCACGTCAACTCACTCTATCCATCCCACATTGCCCTTTTAGCTAGAACTCATGGCTATCTTCTTCAAACTCACGTTGCTTCAGCTCTTTCATTCAAACATGGCTTATTTTATCACTTTCACATCATTTTCAGCTCATTCTTCCTATTCATTATCATGAACTCGATGTATGTGGATGGTTGTGGCTACCTTTGCTTCTTCCATGTTCCTTCATCTTGTACTCACATTCTCCCTTAGCTTCCCTTCATGCATCTTCATATATCTTCTTTTCATGTAATTCATTCTCTCCTATAACCCACGTCGTCTCCTTGTGGCTATTGCATGCTTGTTTCTTCAACTCTATTCATGCTTTGTTCTGCTCGAGTTTATAAGCTGCTGCCCGTGGCTTCTTCCTCACACACATACATAACTTTTCTCCTTTCCATGTAATTAAGGAAGCCCAATTAAATTTGCACCTCAAGAATGGAAGCAATTAAGTAGGAACAAATTACAAAATTGTTTAAATAGAGAATTATGTATTGAGAATTCAAAATTTTGTAAATTAATTCCTAAATTGCAAATATGGTCAATAAAATCAAATTTCATTCAATTAGATTCCTTAAGCCATATTTAATTATTAAAATGCAAAAATTAAGAGAATTAAAGTGTATAAAAATCATGCTTATCAGGCGTCCACAATCCTCTCTAGTTTCACTACATAGGAAAGATTTTCCTACAATTGAACATGCTCGTATTCTATGATGTGTGAAGGGTCTAGTAGGTACTTTTTCAGTTAGGAGACATGAAAAACATTATGGATTTGGGCTAGGTTGGGAGGTAAGGCTATTCGATAGGCCACGGGTCCAATTTTCGCAAAGATTTTAAATAGGCCAATATACCTAGGACTGAGCTTTCTCACCCTCATAGACTGACCTATTCGAGTCACTGGAAACACCCAGATGAATATATGGTCTCCAATCTTGAACTCTAACGGCCTTCTTCTCCTATCGGTATAACTCTTCTGTCTACTCTGGACCGTAAGGAGTTTCCTTTTAATCATCTCTATTTGCTAGGTGGTTTGGTCAACTAATTCAAGCCCTAGTAAACTCCTCTCACCTAGCTTAACCCAATATAGTGGAGATATACACTTTCTCCCATACAGAGCCTCATAAGGGGCCATCTGGATATTGGAATGGTAGTTGTTATTATAAGCAAACTCTGCTAGTGACAGATATGTATCCCAGTTACCCCTTATCTCTAATACACATGCCCTCAACATATCCTCTAGGGTTTGATGGTCCTCTCAATCTAACCATCTGTCTGGGGGTGATAAGCAGTGCTAAATCGCAACCTGGTCCCTAAGGCTTGCTGTAATAACCTCCAAAAGTTCGATGTGAACCTAGGGTCTCTACTAGATACTATGCTACTGGGTACTCCATGAAGTCGCACTATCTCACGTATATATAATTGGGCTAATATATCCAATGAGGAAGTAGCCCTGATCGCTAAGAAATGTACAGACTTCGTCAATCTATCCACAATTACCTAGATAGCATCATGTCCAGAGGATGTCTTGGGTAACCCCATAATGAAATCCATAGTTATACTATCCCATTTCCACTCTGGGATATCTAGGGATTGTAGTAACCTAGCGGGCTTATGATGTTCTATCTTAACCCTCTGGCACACTAAACATCTAGTCACATAATTCATGACGTCATTTCTCATTCCTGGCCATCAAAAAGTTTTCTTTAAATCTTGATACATCTTGGTGGTACCTGGGTGGATAGTATATTTACTTTTGTGTGCCTCTTCCAAGATTTTTTCTCTCAACTCATTACTACTAGGCACACAGATTCCATTTCAATATACTATCACCCCATCTCCAGATATCTTGAACTCTGAGGTCCTACCTTGGGAGATTTCACTCCTAATCTATTCAAGTATTCATACTCTCTTTGGGCATCTAAGATCTGGGCTCTTAATTCATTCTCAATTTGGGTCTCACTCAGGAATAATCTACCCGATACCAGCTGGCAAGAGAGGTTCAAATTTCTAAATTTCTCTAGGAGCTCTTGCTCCCTAATCATTATATGGGCAGCATGGATGGACTTCCTACTCAAGGCATCAGCCACTACGTTGGCCCTGCCTAGATGATATTTCAATATATAGTCATAATCCTTCAGGAATTCCATCTATCTCCTCTGTCTCATATTGAGTTCCTTCTGATCGAATAAGTATTTTAGACACTTGTGGTCACTATAGATTTCTATACTTGCACCATATAGATAATGCCTCCAAATCTTAAGAGCAAATACTACGACGGCTAACTTTAAATCATGTGTGGGATAATTCTCCTCGTGAGGCCTCAACTGTCTAGAGGCATACGCCACTACCCTACCCTGCTGCATCAACATACATCCTAACCTTTTCCTCAAGGCATCATAATATACCATAAATGGCACACTAGGGTCAAGAATAATTAACATAGAGGCAGTGGTCAATCAGAGTTTTAGCTCCAGGAAACTCCTCTCACATCTCTCATCCCACATGAAAGGTGTATCTTTCCAAGTCAGCCTCGTAAAAGGTAAGGCTATCTGAGAAAAGCCCTAAATAAATCGTCTATAATGTCCTGCCAAACTAAGAAAACTCCTAACCTCAGTGATAGTCCTAGGTCTATCCCACTGTAACACAGCCTCAACTTAATGAGGATCTATCGCAACCCCATCTCGTGAGATTACACGACCTAAGAATTTCACCTTAGTTAGCCAGAACTCACATTTACTCAATTTGGCATATAATCTCTTACTCATTTTTAGCTCCTTTTTGAGATCTATCTTTTCCATCATAAAATTTAGGTTCCCAATTTAATAAAATGCCGTTGGAATCCCTCAAGTTGGAGCTAAAACCTTACCGAATAAATCCATTAAAGTTCGGGCTCACCACCGTCCAAAAAATTATACCGAAGGGGCTTTACTGATCCCGGGGCTTCCCATGGTTTTTGCTGCCTCTAAGAACCTTGTTCAAGTCAAAACTTTCATTTAAAAAGCCCTCCTATGTGGTTTTCTAAAAGTTGCACTTATTTATGAAAATGCCATTATTTTTTGTCAGTTTCTGTCGCAAATTATTCTTCATCCTAACTCCGTTTTTCTTTCCGTCTAAGCCTAGAATTATCATTTTTAAGAGTTTAGGACTCAACTCAAATTTTTTGGGACATTATCTAGGTCATTTCAAAGGACTTACTTTTATACGATTTATTTCATCGTTTTACGAAAATTACGTTTGTTATATTTCATAATGCTCATACATGTATTTTTAAGACTTGTTTTGCATTTTTTATGTGTGATTGAAAGGGAAATGAGCTATTGGGATTTTTTGAATCTCATTCCCTTCTCTCCAATGCCCTAACATGCTAGGTGGACCATATGAGCAAGGTAATGGAAATCATCAAGTTGGAAGATGAAAGTATGACAACAAAGTGCTTAGATTTTGCTTCTTTATGGCTATATGAGTGGCAAATGTTGTAACCCATTATTGTATATGTCCTATGACCTTATGTACATATGTAATTATGCAAATGTATCATATACAAATGAGATTTAATGTTATGTATATGATATAGTGCATTTTAAACATTAAGGAGCAAGACTAGACTTGTATATTCTTGTGTGTGGCTTGGAGTGAGAGAATGAGTTTTCAATTTTTGGGTTTATATACCTTTGAGACAAGTTTAAAATGTCATTTTGGTGCACTCTCAAGTGCTCAAGTGGTCATGGTTATCTTAGAACTCAAAATGGACCATTTGGAGCCTTTATATGACACAAAATGAGTCATTTTGCAACCCAATGTCAAGATCTCACCAAATGAATGAATTTGCCCATGAAATTTGTCACATATATAGATCTTATTTAGAGATTTTTGGAAAGCCAAAGACCAGGTTATTTGGAACTCTGTGAAATTAATTATGAATTTTCAAATTTGGCATTTTTTTTGCTGAATTGATGCAGACACTGTTTGTAACGACCCTAACTTCTAATAATCATAATTAAGGTTAAGTACGTGATTACTAACCATAAAATTTCAATTAGGGTTGAAAGTCATTACAACTAATTATATTTGAAAAATGTTAGGAAATTTGAACCTTAATGTTATTAGGGTCATTAATTAGGCAACCATAATTATTCAAAAGTGTAAGTGAATTTAATCATTAATAAGGAGTCTTTGATTCTCCCATCTATTAATTCCAACTCATAAAAACCTCTTACAAGTGTTTTTAAATCATTCCTTAGTATTACCATAAAAGAAATTAAAGTTTCTAAGTGAATATGAGAAATTGAGCACCTTCGCCGCGGCTAAATCCCCTTTCGCCGCTACCAATTACTCTCAGATTCAAGTCCTTACACCTTCATAAATTTCACGCATTTTGTCGCGGCCAAATACCCCTTTCGCCCAGGCCAAATACCTTCTGGAACACCCCCAAACTTGTTTCCCAATCTTAGCTGTGGCTAACATCACTATTCGCCACGGCCAATTTCTCTCTATTTTCTTCCCTGGCAGGTTCGCCACATTTGGCCGAGGCCAATTAATTGTTGGCCACGGCCAATTCTTCTCTATTTCTATTTGGCCTAGGCCAATTAAATGTTGGCCGCGGCCAATTCCCTTCTGTTCCTATAACTCCCAAAATTTCATCTCATGCTCTCTAATTCCCCCTCTAGCAACCCTCTAGGCCACTTTAACTTAGTTTGTGAAGATTTAATGTCTTTATTTCACCTAATCTACTTAACATATCTATCATTACACATTTAAAATTCAAATGTGGATCCTTAACCCTCTAGCTACCATAAACTAGTGAGTTCATAGATTAATGACAACAAATGTATTATGGTTACCAGGTGCATGGGGTCAATGCTTAATGTTCATATAAAATCAAATCACTTATCCATTATTAGCCAATTACAATCATAATGTTCAATTCCATGATAATCAAATTACATATACAATCCCTATACTTGGCAACTCATGATGTAATGCAACAATGATATAGAACTAACAATTTAGTTACAATACATTTTGTCAAAGCTCCCAAGCCTATATGCTACTAAACCATTTAATGATCTTCTATTAATTTTCTCCTTGCCACTAAGAGGTTCGGTCCCTGAAAATGTTAGCCCACAACGGGGTGAGATATACAATCTCAGTAACAAAAGGCAATTTCCATATATATGTACAAGTCAATCAATCCAATGCAATTTCATGTCATCAATACCAGAATCATCAATTCAATTTGCAAATGAACTAGTTGAGCTACCAATGACTACTGTCCCATACCAGCAATCATACACAACATGTTAATGGCCAATAACACCAGGAGAAGTCCGTCCATGGCACCTACTCCATCATAAGAACAACCAGGGCTCAGTGCATCTGGGGTTTGATCATAACCCGGTGCTCGATCAAAGCACATGCAATGGTGGCAGTCGCACCACAGCTCCACCATGGACTCACAAGGTCCAATCACAATAACAATCAAGTAGCCAACCAAACATTTAGCATTTCAAAATCAAGCATGTATAACAAATAGCAGATTAACATGAGCATATACATGGAATTAGAAAAATAACCCCAGTTACCTCAATGAAGCCAATTACTCTTCCCCTAGCTACCATAATAATCTAAATGCATACCAAGCCTATAACAAGCATCATTATCATCATTTCTGATCACAATCAAATATCCAAAGAGTTGAACTACTAATGACAGACTAGAGGTTACTCACCTAATTACCAAGAGATTTAATTTCGGATTCCAACTTTCCCACACCAGAAATTGCTATAGTTCACTCCAATTTTTGGGCAATTTCACATGAAACCAAAGCCCATATCATAGGTCAACTATAGGGGTCTCAAAGTAACAGAAAATGCATCAAAATGGGAAGGAGATACTCACTTAACAACACCTATAGCCTCAACTCCGAAAATCCACCATGGAAGCACCAAAATTCGCATTTCAATCATCAAGCCCAGAAAATTTAGTTTTCAACCATTATCTCCTTGTAATCTCACACAATAACAGAACCCATTATGATAACATATCCTTAGGGGCATTTTCCAGCAAAGTGATTCACAAAATGGAAGGGAAAAGCTTACCTAATCCTCCCTTTAACCTCCAAGTCCGAAAATCTTGCAAGGAATCATCCAATACCAAATTTCATATTTGAGAAGAAGATGAAAATGCTCAAACCCAGAAATTAATCTGACCAAAATGAAGAGAAGGATGAGAAGGTTAAGTTATATATAACTCACCTTGGCTAAATCATCCTCTAGAAGTGAGAAATGGTGGAGGAATGCAGAAAACCCTAGTCTCCTCTCTTCCAATGCGAAAATGGAGTTCTCCTTTGCCTAAGGTTGAGTTGGTCTACAGAATAGAGGGTAAGAGGCTGAGTAAGTTAGGGTTTTAGATGGGTTTGGGTCAACCCTAAAGCCCAAAATCCACTTAGGTTCAGATGTGTGCTTGTTGGGCCTTTGTTTGGTGAGGTGGGCTGCATAACATTTTGAGTTTGAATGAAGTATGCTAACCCAATGGCCCAATTCCTTGTAGGTTTAGATTTTTATGCTTGTTGGGACTTATTTCATGAGTTGGGCTATAGAAATTTGATTGGGTTAGGCCAAGTCCCAAGAGTCAATCCAACTTGGGTTTGCATAATGTGTGTTGGGCCAACTATAAGAGCTCATGTAAATTGGGTCTAAGGCCTTTATTTCATTAAATCAAATTAGGTTATTGCTAGGTGATCTCTCTTGGCCCAAGTCTCATGATAAGGAGTTGGGTTTGCATCTAGAATCATTGGGCCTCCATAAATTCTTATCCATGACTTATTCAAATTAAATCTTGGGCCCCAATTAGGCTTTAACCCAAATGAAATCTTAAACCTATATTACGAACTTATTTCTCTATAAATTTTCATTCATAAAGCTTGCCCAATTATTTCATGATAATTATTCTTAATTAGTCCAAATACATTATTAACACCTTAATTAATTTCGGGGTGTTACACTGTTCATATGGTCAGTAATTTGGGTTATGTCATTAGAGGGCAAAATGGTGTCCAATCCTTATGAACTTTTATAATCATAAACTAGACATCATAATCTTTCCACGGCCACTTAGATCATCCCAATTAGACATCTGAATAAGGAGATATGAATTTTTGAAGTTGGAGGGCAGTACCAGTAGCGATAAGCGACCTTGAGTACTGTTCTATCAATTTCTAGTAGCTAGATGTCTCTGTTATGGCCTAGAATTATTTTTAAAATAAATTAGACATCTATAGATTTCCATAATGGTAAAAATTGAATGATTTTAATATTTCTAGAATTTGTTATGATTTTTCAAAGTTTATGACAGTAACTTGGAAATTATGGTCGAGGTTGCATCATTGAATTCCATGTATTCCATCCACTTGCACGAGTTCTAGGCCACTTTTTGAGCTTATTTTGAGTTTCAATTGTGTATTTAAATATGAGAATGAGAGAGATGACTCTATATGGTCCATGGGACACTGAATGAAAAATTTATCCGCTACGCAATGCGATTTATTTGTATTTTTCTATGGCTTTTCCCTAAGAAATCCTTATACTTCATGGAAATAAGCCTACATATGATATGACATGAGTCTTAGAATTATAGTGTTACACTTTATTGGTATCAAGGAAAAGGTTCTGGCTCTTGATGTGGGTTGTGGCTTATGTTTATGAGTTTCCTAGATGTATATGAGCTTGTTGTAGATGAATTAAGTGTGTGATGGTTGTGAAAGTGTTCCCTTAGATGCTAAAGTTTGTTGTATTGTTTCAAAGCCATGGTGAACACTAGGAGAGGTTGACCCTCTAGAAAGGCTCGTGTAGATGATAGAGTTGAGCTTAGCGATCCAATAGCTGGAGACTTATAGGCTATTATGGCTCACTTAGATCCGCAATAGGTCGTGACTACATAGTTATAGGAACGACTTGCTGTGAGAGATAGCCAAGGCCTTACACCTACTCTTCCATAGCCACCACAGCACTTAGATCATCCCGAGCATTTAGGGGTGACTCACCCAGATTCGTAGCCATACATACATATGGTTGCCCCTATTCCACTAGCTTAGATGCCTCCAACCTAGGAGCAGCCTTCTACTAGACAGATTATCACCCAGTTTAGAAAATTATGGTCTCCCACCTTTGATGGTAAGATTAACACAGAGAAAGCTGAGGCTTGGATTATGTAGTTAGAGAAAATCTTCCAAGTGATGGAGTGTACATTTGAGCAAAAAGCCACTATGGCTATTTTCCAGCTAGAGAGACAAGCAAATTATTAGTAGAGGGGCACTGAGCCTATCTTGAGAGCAAGGAACCTTTCAATTATATAAGAGGTGTTCATTTAGGCTTTTTATGAGAGATACTTCCCTAACTCAGTTAGAGATCAGAAGGAGTCAGAATTTGTACTCTCAAGATAGACAGAAGGGATGTCCATGGACCAGTATGTGGCTAAATTTGTAGAGCTCTCCAGATATTTTTCTTATTTACAAAGGCATGATGATAAGCTAGAGAGCAGATAAGCTAAAGAAAGTTTGCTTCCAGAGATTAGAGATAGGATAGTTCCATAGAGAATTAGGAACTTTAATACTCTAATTGAGATATGCAGAGTGACTAAAGCAAACCTCAGAGCTATGCAGCCTACCTCCAATGTCAAACCACCTTTCCCTGAGCCCAAGAGACCTAGAGAGGAATTACAGGCCGCAGTTACTAATAGGAGAGGTGGTAGGAGCTAGTGGAATAGACAAGACAAGAGGAAGAGAACTTAGTCCAGTAAAGGCAGTTTTACATCTAAAATATGTCCCCAGTATGGTAGGAACCATAGAACTAGACCATGCCACGTGGGGAAGAACGTGTGTTATAGATGTGGTAGGCCAAGACACATAGCTAAGGACTACACACAGGTTCCTTAGCAGTTCATCCAGCAGAGGAAGATGGCTTTTGCTCTTAAACCTCAAACCCAGGGTAGAGTTTTTGCCCTATCATAGCAGGAGGCTAGCCAGTCCTTGAGTCTGATCTAAGGTACTATTAGAATAAATGATATTTGTATAACTGCATTATTTAATTCAGGTGCTAGCTATTCTTTCATATCATATGATTATGCTAGGAGGTTAGGTCTAAGTATGCATACACTACCATATAACTTACATGTATCTAGCCCCACAAGAAACCAAGCCATTACCTCTCATGCTTGTTTGAATTGTGTAGTCCAGTTTAATCATTGTCTTACCAACCTTGATTTGATTTGTATGCCTCTTATTGATATTGATTTGATTATTGGTATGAACTAGATGTCTGCTAATAATGCCACACTAGATTGTAGCCACAGATGTATTACTTTACCTTAGTGTAAGACTATACTTAGTATGAGGACTGAGTTATCTTTTATGACCACCTCTTAGGCTGAGAGGTCTCTCGGGCATGGTTATTAGGGATATCTAGTTTGCTTTTCAGTCCAGACTAAGGTAGAAGTGGGTATAGAGAAAATTCCAGTAGTGAGAGAGTTCCCAGAGGTATTCCCTAGATAGATTAGTAGATTACTCCCAGAGAGAGAGAGAGATCAAGTTTCCTATAGACATTGTACATAGGGTAGGTCCAGTGTCTAAGGCCCCGTATAAGATGGCTCCCACCACGGTAGCTGACCTTGAAAAAAAGATAGAAGAGCTTTTAGAGAAGGGTTTTATTAGACCCAGTATCTCATTGTGGGAAGCTCCAGTCTTATTCGTAAAGAAGAAAGACAGGAGCCTTAGACTATGTATGGACTATAGGAAACTCAATAAGATAACCATTAAGAATAAGTACCATTTCCCTCGTATAGCTGACCTCCTATATCAATTATTAGGAGTATCTATATTTTCTAAGATAGATCTCCGATCGAGATATCACTAACTTAGAATAAAGGTTGAGGATATTCCCAAGACAGAATTTAAAACTAGATACGGGCATTATAAGTTTTTAGTTATAACTTTTGAATTAATGAATGCACTTGCAGTGTTCATGGATTACATAAATAGAGTATTCAGGCTATACATAGATAGATTTGTAGTTGTCTTTATAGATGACATTCTTATATATTCTAAAAGTAAAGAAGAATATGAACAGCATCTAAGATTAGCCTTGGAAACCCTGTGAGAGAAATAGTTATATGCTAAACTTAGTAAATGTGAGTTTTGGCTTACTAAAGTCCAATTCTTAGGCCATGTGATCTCCTAGGCAGGGGTCATAGTAGATCCTTATAAGGTGGAGGCAATGTTATAGTGGGATAGACATAGGATAGTGATAGAGACTAGGAGCTTCCTAGGTTTAGCAAGTTATTATAGGAGATTCATTCAGGGCTTTTCTTAGATAGCGATGCCACTAACCAGACTTACTAGAAAGAATATGCCATTTTTCTGTGGGATGAGAAGTGTGAGAAGAGTTTTCAAGAGTTAAAGCACAAGTTAACCACAACCCCAATTTTAATACTCCTTGACCCCAAAGAAACTTTTGTAGTTTATAGTGATGCCTCTAAGAAAGGGTTAGGATGTGTGCTTATGCAAAAAGGCCGAGCGGTAGCTTATGCTTCTAAACAATTAAAACCTCACGAAGAAAATTAGCCTATACATTACCTAGAGCTAACAGCAATGGTATTTGCTTTAAAAATATGGAGACACTACTTATATAAGGTAGCCATAGAAATTTACAATGACCACAAGAGCCTAAAGTATTTATTTGAATAGAAAGAATTAAATATGAGATAGCAGAGATAGTTAGAATTTTTGAAAGACTATGATTTCACATTGAAATACCATCCCGGCAAGGCTAATGTGGTAGCTGATGCCCTTAGTAGAAAATCCATACACATGGCCTGTATGATATCTGAGAGCAGGAATTGATTGAGAGATTCGGAGATATGAGTCTCACATGTGAGGTGCATTCAGGAAAGCTATTAATGAGTGAAACCCGAATAGAAAATGACCTGAGGGATCAGATAAGAGAGGCTCAGCAGACAGATGACCGTGTAAGTAAGATTAGATCTCAGATAACCCAGAGTAGTATTCAGGAGTTCAATCTATCTGAAGATGACATAGTGAGATACAGGGATAGGCTGTATGTGCATAAAAATACAGAAATCAAAGAGAGAATATTAGATGATGAATATAAGAGCAAGTACATCATTCATTCAAGCAGTAATAAAATGTACCATGATTTAAAGAAAATCTTCTGGTGGCCTAGAATGAAAGCAAACATAGTAGAGTATGTCTTTCGATGTTCAGTATGTTAGAGAGTTAATATAGAGCATCAGAAACTAGTTGGGTTACTGTAGCCCCTAGATATTCTTGAGTAGAAATGGGATAGTATAACAATGGATTGTCATGGGTTTACCTAGGACATCATTAGGGCATGATGCAATATGGGTAATAGTGGATAGATTAACAAAGTTAGCACACTTTTTAGCCATGAAAGCCACTTATACCTTAGATAAATTAGCCCAGCTGTACATCCGAGAGATAGTGTACCTAGGAGTATAATGTTAGATAGAGATCTCATATTCACTTTGAATTTTTAGAGATCATTATAGGATGGTCTAGGTACCAGACTTAGATTTAGCACAGCCTATCACCCTCAGACAAATGGACAGATGGAGAGAACCATCCAAACCCTTAAGGACATGTTGAGGATGTGTGTCTTACAAATGAAAGGATACTGGGATACATACTTGCCTCTAGTAGAGTTTGCCTATAACAACAGCTATCATGCAAGTATACAGATGGCACCATATGAGGCATTGTATAGGAGCAAGTGTAAGTCTCCCATGTGTTAGGCTGAGCTAAGAGAGTATAGCCTGATAGGCCTAGAGTTAATGCACCAAACTTCGAGACAAATTGAGACCATCACAAAGAAACTGCTAATGGCCCATAGTAGACAGATAAGTTACGCAGATAAATGTAGACAGCCATTAGAGTTTGAGGTTAAGGACCATGTTTTTATTAAGGTATCTCCTATCATAGGGATAGGTTAGTGCATAAAGAGTAAAAAGCTTAGTCTAAAGTACATAGGTCTATTCTAGATTCTTGCTAAAGTAGGACTTGTGGCTTACAGACTCGCCTTTCCTTTAAACTTGAGCCAAGTACATAATGTATTCCACATTTCACAACTTAAAAAGTACTAGTCTGACCCTTCACATGTCATAGAGTATGAAAATGTGTAGTTATAAGATGATCTATCATATAAAGTATCACCAGATGGGATCGTGGACATTAAACTCAAGCTGTTATGAAATAAGACAATATTGCTGGTGAAAGTGGTTTGGAAGGGGTTATCTCCCAAAGAAGCTACCTGAGAGCTAGAGGATGAGATGAGAAAGAAGTATCCAGAGCGCTTCCCATGAGGTATGTTATTTAAATTTCGAAGATGAAATTTATTTAAAGGGAGGAGAATTGTAATATCCAATTTTCATCAAACGACGGAAATAGATGTATTTTCAAAGAAAGTCCCACAAAATGAATTAGTTAAGATCTCAAAAAATTTAAGTAGTATTCTAGACTTTTAAAAATGAGAATCCCAGGCTCAGACCAAATGAAAAACAGAACTAGAATGAAGAAATGAAATTTAATGAAAGGTTGACGAAACGTAAGGATATTTTCACAATTTTGAGCAAATTTTAGAACTTATATAGGAGGACTTTTTAAATGAAAATTTTGAGTTCTCTAGGGTTCTTAGAGGCCCTAAAAACCATAGGAAACCCTAGGATAGTTAAAACCCCTTCGGTGGATGTTTTCTAACGTCAGTTGACCCAAATTTTGACAGATTCGTTCGGGAAGGTTTTAGTTCTAATTTAAGTGATTCCAAAGGCATTTTATTAAATTGGGAATCTAAATTTCATAACAGAAAAGATGGTTCTAAAAAAAAGCTAAAACGAACTAGAAATGAAAATGCCAAGACAAAGGGGTAAAATTAGAACTTTTGAAAAGTGTTTCTTAAACCTACCTATATATAGGTCACACCCCACCTCTTCACTCATCTAGCCATATTTTCTTCTGCCCTAAACCAGAGAAGACAGCTAGGGTTTAAGGCACACCAAGAGGAGGAGAAAGGAAGGAGAAAAACAAGGTAAAAGGTATGGTTTTTCTTGATTTTTCATGCTTTCTCCTTAGCAAACTCCTTCTCCTCCACCTTCCCTTCTTTCCTATCATTTTATTGAAGATCTTAGATCTATTTTGAGGGTAGAACAGAGGTGGAGAATTCGGATTTGAAGAGAGGAGGACAAGCAAAGTGAGAAACAAGCAAGAAATTAAGGAAAAATAAGGTAAATCTTCATTCCATTGTAGCTATCTCTTTCTTCCTCCTTCTCCATGGTTCGTCCAACATAGGGAAGTCCAAGAGGGCTTGGATTTTGGGTAGAACCAAGGGTGAACCTTAGGGAATGGAGTGTGGAGAATAAAAATATCCAAAGATAATTAACAAATAACCATGGAAAATCAAGATAGCATAGGGTTTTAAGTGTTCCTTGTAAAATTTAATTTAATACACTAATTTTTAGGCCTAAATGAGTGTTTGGATGAACTCCTAAGATCCCTAGAAGGCTCTCCATATGCATCTTCCACCAAGAAAATAAAACAAATTCCATTGATGCCAAGAAGGAAGTATGGTTCAGCTAAGAGGGTTCCATGTACCTAGGGATAGTTTTAAATTTTTTCAAGACCATTTTTGAGTCATATTTGATGAGTGAAGATGAGAGGAAACCTTGGAAAAATTTAGGAGGCCTAAAGAATGAATTGGTGTTATAGGTTCCGTAATCTGACTTAAAGAAGCAACATATAGTAGGCTCTGTGTTTTAATTATGTGATGACTCCAAGAGGCTTAAATTGAGTCAAGAATCATAAATAAAAGGAAAGAATAGAGTCTAGAACTTAATTGATGGATGTTGCTTCATTAGATGTATTTAGGAACTATAAATGAACTGTATAACAAAGTTAGAGCTCCAAGTAGATGTATGGCCTTAGAAATGACTCCAAGAACTTAATTGGCTTCCATATATTGTATTTAGGCCAAGCAAAACAAATCCCACACCTTTGTGTGTGTGAGGCTGAGGAAGGGAGAGCATTTCTAAGAGAAAAAGTGTGTGGTTGCAACAAAGGTAGCTCACTTCTCTTTCTCTCATGCATGAATGTGTGCTTAACTTGTCTTTGAATGTGTGTATGTATGTTTTAAGCCATGAAAAGTGTTCTAACATATGCATATATATTATGGTACCATGATGTTGTAATATATTTTCAAATAATGCCTAGTATGTGTAACACCATAATCTACTACCGCTATTTAACCTCTCACGTGGCTCGGTTCCATATGATTTCCAAAGAACCAATACCAATCCGTGGCATTTTCATGCTATGAAACGGGGTTTTATACACTCATTATCTGCCCTGTGGGTCCTGTGAACCCATCATTCACATTTTCTACTCACATTCCATTTATACAACTCATACATAGCATAGAACAAGCCAAAAGCTACGGGAATGGAGCCAAAAACAAGAAAAATACATTTTCTCACTTGTGCCCAAGAGTCATATTTTGGCTCTATCTTTAAAAAATCATAACTAATTATAGCAAAATGGGAATCTAGTAAACTTTAGCTTTTTAGAAAGCTCTAAGTGTTAAATTTACAAGAAAAATAATTTCCAATCGAAATCTCTGAGTTTAGACCATGTTGAACATCGAAAATGGGAAGGCAGTCCGACTATCACTGTTTCTAGTGTAGCTTACTGTCATGACTTTTAAAAATTCATAACTAAATCCACAAAAATATAATCTGGGAATACTATACCAATTTGGAAAGCTAAAGATTTCTACTAGAGGAGAAAAATAAGTCCAGATCAGTTCAGTAGCTCTACACCCCGAAAACCGATGGAACAGTAACGGAGGTCAAATGGGCTCCCTGATACTGATAAAGAACTTCAGAAGCTTAGTTCTCTCTCTACAGACCTCCAATTTAGGTGATTCCAGTTGGTATTGGTCACTGTAGTTTTCTAGTTTATGTGTATAAAATCTCATGATAGTTAGCCACCATTTGGTCTATGTATGATATGGATTTCATTTCTGACCTATAGGAACAGTACATGACCAAACTACCAAATTTTCTCAATTTCAACAATTCACTAAATATTCTCTAGACCTCCGAATATTACCCACTTTAGCTTTTCAAGATGCCCTCTACAAACTCTAGAGGCATGCCAAATTTCATGGCAAGAGAAGCTCATCCGGTCATACTTTGACGGAGCTCACAAAATTATCGGTTTTGGCACCCAAAAGGTCTAAAATGGGTCCAAATGGCCTCTCACACATTCTCACTCCACATGGACAAGTTTAAAAGCATGAAACTAGTATATATAGCAAGTCCAAGTGGTCCAAATCATCATACAATCCAAACTCACTATGCTACGGCCAAATATACACTATCACATTCATTCATCAAAAGGGGCAAAACCCATATTTGCATTACTTTGGCTATCAACATAGTTTATACATCATCTTTTCATACATTTACACTTGTTACAACCTTTACATCTCAAAAATAGTGGGTGCATATATAATGTGGCACCACTTTACAACAAAATAACCCAACACAAGCTAATATCTAACTACACATGCTTTTAGGCTCCTTGGTGTGCACTCAGTTCTCCTTGAGCTCCACCTAGCATATTAAGTTGGGAGGGGAAGGGGTGAGATTCAGGGAATCTTAGTAACTCATGCACTCATTCAAGTAAACAATCAATGCATATAACAAGTCAAAGCATGTGAATAAACATTTAGCCATTCTTAAACATCCAACACACGTTGTACATGCTATGGAAATCACAACAATGCCAAAAATGGGCTTTAGGGACTTTTGGTCTAGCCTTACTCGGTTATGAGACTTTTAGCCTTGTCTCACCCATCTCAAGGGACTTTTGGCACTATCTCACCCGAGCAATTCTCGCAATCTAACACACAAGCATATTGGCATCAATGCATCAAAGCAATAGCATATGGCATATTTAACATAACAAGCATTTACATAAACATACAATGACTATTACATCTAAGAATGCAACAAGAAAGAGTGGGAAGAGAGCTACCTTATCAGCCAACACAAGCCTTCCCTTTCAATTTCTCTTCTCCCTTCTTAGTTTCACACTCACACCTTGATGGAGGTGCTTCACTTGAGCCTAGGCACAATCAAGAACATAGAATTACTCTCTAGAATGTAACCTTCAGATCAAACTCTCTTAACATACCAGAACCTAGAGGTTCTCTCTCTCTCTCTAGAATGCCGTCAACTCTTCCTCTCTCTCAAGCTCTTAAAGTAGTGGAAACAACATTTTCAAAGAAAACAAAGAGATTCAAGGATGCTTTTCACTTTCCCTCTTCTGACCCATGCCCAAAATCTCACTAAACTCATAAACAAAATCGTAGAAAGAGAGGGCAAAGAGAGGAAAACCAGATTCTAAGGAGAAAAGAGAGAAATTTGCTTACCTTTCCCTGGCTCTCCCTCCTTCTCTTGGTCTCTCTCACTCTCCACGCCTCTTTCTCTCCTTGGGTCGAAGTTTAGAGCAAAAATGAGAGAAAGAATGAGTTGAGTCGTGTAATGTTGTCAATTTCTCACCTTTTACTCTCTTTCGGACTGACCCTCGCTACGGCAAAAATTAACCTTCGCTATAGCGAGCTCGTGTTATCTGGCTTCGCTATGGCGAGGTGTAACCTTCGCTACGGCGAGCTCGTATCAGTTCCCTTCGCTATGGCAAACTCGCGTTAGTTCCAGACCTTACTTTCGCTATGGCTTATGCTACAGCGAGCTGTCCCCTGGTTTCTGTATGGACTGCTGCCCGCACTCGCTATAGCTAGAATCACGTTCGCTATTGCGAGAAGACATTCTCGCGATAACGAGACCATTTCTCGCTATTGCGAGAAGACTTAGCAAGAATTCTGGATTTCGAAAATTTCCAGCTTTCTACTTCCTTTCTTTTCCTTTTCTTTTCTTTTTCCCGGTTGTTACAGTATGTTTGCTTGGATTTACTTGAGTGTGGTGAAGCCAAGAATCCTTAAAATTGGTTGAGACAAAGTAAAGAGTCTCCTAAGAGTGAGGTTGAGTCAAAACCTCTTAGAGAAAATGGGTGAGGCAAGTCTAAAATCCATAAGAGAATGGGTGAGGCTAATCCACTTACTTTGCAAACCTGTGTATGCTTTGTATTACTTGTTCAAGTGCTAAGAATGCTCATTGAATGATCATGCACTTCATGATGCTCATGCATGCATTTTTAAGACTTGTTTTGTATTTTTGTATGTGATTGAAAGGGAGATGAGCTATTGAGATTTTTTAAATCTCATTCCCTTTTCTCCAATGTCCTAACATGCTAGGTGGACCACATGAGCAAGGTAATGGAAGTCATCAAGTTGGAAGATGAAAGTATGACAACAAAGTGCCTAGATTTTGCTTCTTTATGGCTATATGAGTGGCAAATGTTATAACCCATTATTGTATATGTCCTTTGACCTTATGTACATATGTAATTATGCAAATGTATCATGTACAAATGAGATTTAATGTTATGTATATGATATAGTGCATTTTGAACATTAAGGAGCAAGACTAAACTTGTATATTCTTGTGTGTGGCTTGGAGTGAGAGAATGAGTTTTTAATTTTTGGATTTATGCACCTTTGAGACAAGTTTAGAATGTCATTTTGATGCATTCTCATGTGCTCAAGTGGTCATGGTTATCTTAGAACTCAAAATGGACCATTTGGACCCCTTATATGACACCAAATGAGCCATTTTGCAACCAAACATCAAGATCTCACCAAATAAATGAATTTGCCTATGAAATTTGTTAGACATATAGATCTTATTTAGAGCTTTTTGGAAAGCTAAATCCAGATTTTTTGGAGCTCTATGGAATTAATTATAAATTTTCAAAGTTGACATTTTTTTGTTGAACTGATGCAGACACTGTTCATATGGTTAGTAATTTGGGATTTCTCATTCGAGGGGTAAATAGTGTCCAATCCTCATGACATTTTACAAAAACAAACTAGAGATAATAATCTTTCCATAGCCATTAAGATCACCCCAATTAGACATCAGAGCAAAGAGATATGAATTTTTGAATTTAGAGGATAGTACTAGTAGTGATAAGTGACCTCTGGTACTGTTCCATCGATTTCCAATAGTTAGATGTCTCTGTTGTGGTATGGAATTAGTTTTAGCATAAATTAGACATCTTTAGATTTCTAGAATGGTAAAAGAGTGTATGAATTCCAGTGTTCTAAAATTAGTTATGATTTTTCAAAATTTATGATAGTAACTTGGAAATTCTGGTCAAGGTTGCATCATTGAATTCCATATATTTCATCCACTTACACGAGTTCTAGGCCACTTTTTGAGCTTGTTTTGAGTTTTAATTGTGTAGTTAAATATGAGAATGACATGGATGACTCCATATGGTCCATGGGACACCGAATAAAAAATTTATTCGCTATGCAATGCAATTTATTTGTATTTTTCTATGGCTTTTCCTTGAGAAATCCTTATGCTTCATGAAAATAAGCCTACATATGATGCGAGATGAGTCTTAGAATTATGGTGTTATAAAAAGCACATAAAAATCATATAATTTGGATTTAATTACTTAATTTTATCGTAAGAAAAGCATATATATTGCACTCATCAAACTTGTTACACCATAACATATCATATATTTTCTTTATATGTATAAGTCTATTCGTTGCAAAATAATGATAATAAAACTTTTAGCAATAGAAATTTTAGTTACTAAAAGCATCAAATGGCCCCATAATGCCTAAACATGAATTTTTACCATTTCATCTAACAATTCATGCTTAAACATCTTATTCCATCCAAGATAACATGTAGGTAAGGATTAAATCCATGGAATTAATCATATGCTCATTTTGGCTATAGAACACATAATAGAGCTCAAATTTTAAAATTTCACAACTTAAGCTATACACTTCTTATTAATACAAATTATGGGTCTTTTAAAAGCTTATGATGTGGACTTTCTATTATAAAAATTTTAGGTCAAAATAAATCTATTTGTTCCCTCAAAAAATACAAAATCTGAGCCATATTAAAGTGAACAATAACAGGCCATGATAGCTTTTTGAGACCAATTTTAAAAATTCACCAAATATTCTATAGAGTTCTAAAACATGATCTTTGACTCTATAGAAAGCTTTAGTAATGCTTACAAAATTTAAGCCCCAAATTCATTCATTAACACTATCAAGGGTAGAGGAATATTCTAAGGCTCAACTGATCAAAATTTTGGTTCTAGATAGTACCAAATGAGCTCTAAAATACTATTTCTCTCCATGGCCAAATTTCAATCCATAAATGCAACATATGGCAATAATTTGTCATATAAGAATTGCCTTGCATAAAAAATTCACTATCTCACATGTGAAAATGCATGTAAACCTCATAGCTTTCCATATATCAAGTCTTGTTTTATCATCTCATACGTACATCCAATGGTCCTATAACTATGGTCTAACACTTTTAAATATGTTTGCATTTCATAACATCAAAATATAAACATACATAGGTATTAATACAGCATCATATTTTAGGCCTATTCCTTTACACTAAATGGCTCTTCTCAGCTTTTTGCTCATCTTTGTCTTTGCTTTGTACATCTCCTGGCGATGGTTAGTTGAGATAGCAAAATATGATATTCAAAGAATCTCAGTAGCTAATTCAATATTCAAATACACATATGGTTCAAAGCACATAGAAGCAAGCATACATATTATGTAATCATAGCTTAGTCATGTAACACCATAAATTCTAGCTCATTTCATGACATTCATAAGTTTCACATCATCATTTCCATGAGAGCACATGAAAAAAGGAATGAAAATAATAGGTTTATTTACGTTGCGTCATACTTGAAAATTTGCAATCGGTGTCACGTAGACCGTGTGAGCTCATGATATGCATCCTCATATTTAAATACATCATTACAACTCATTTGCATCACAAAATCATGCCCACAACTCATGAAATCCGAAATGAAGCATGAAATGGGCTTGTTTAATTTCGGCCAAATTTACCCTCTATTCTGCCCAAACTTTGGAAAATCATACCTAAATCTAAAAAAATCTAACATGTAATCTTAGTCATTCTGGAAAGCTATGGATGTCTACTTCATAATAAAAATATGTCCAGATCATAAAATTCATCACAGAGGACATTTGACATCCAAAATAGTCCAGAGGTCAGAATGCATTCTAGAACTATCACAGAATTCTGCAGAAAACTTTGAAAATGTCCAATTAATTCTAAAAAAATCCAATCCATGCCAATGATACCAATCTAGAAATCTGTGGATGTTAACTAGAGAGAAAAAATATCTCCAAACCAGTTCATCAAGCCCAGATCTCAAAATTCAATGGAACAGTACCTCTGGTTGGGCAAAATTTCTAAGAGTGGATAGAATGTTCAAAAATTCATATCTCCCCCTCTAGACCTCCAAATGAGGTTCTTCTAGTTGGTATGAGTCATTGTGAATGTCTAGTTTCTCTATATGAAATTTCATGGCAATTGGACATCATTTGGGCCTCGTGTGACAGAATGCAATTTCGGACCAAATGAATAGTGTAGCAAACCAGAACCAGAACATTTGCTAACTTTGAAAAATCGTCAAATATTTTGTAGACCTCCAAAAATTATGATCTTTAGCTTCTCAAAAATCTCTCAATAAGAGCTAATTACATGCCAAATCTTAGATTAAGACTAACTCATTTGGCCAAAAAATGATATAGGGTTCTATTATGGTCAATTTTAGCTCCACATGGGGTACCAAAGTTGCCAAATGAATTTTCCTTGGTCTTGGCACCATTTGGGCAAGTCTAAAAGTATATTTGAGACTTGTGTGAGCTTCCCAAATGGTCCCAAACCTCATGCATCTCATTTTGGCCATTCAACCCATACTTATACACATTTCCATTAAACTTCCAAATTGCATACTTTGGCATTACATACTCAAAATATATGCTAGAGGTCATACATCGTATCCATACATTTATACATCACATAATATCACATTTACACATGTTTTAAGGGTCATGGACCATTTACAACATCATATACATCATGAAGCATCATTATGGTTCTAAAAAGAGAAAAGCTAGGCATATGGTTGTCAATCTTCCTTCTTCATTGTTGTTGGCTCCCATTGCCATAGCTACTTGGTCCACCTAGCATGTTAGATCATTGGAGAGGAGGGGATGAGATTCAAAGAATCCCAATAGCTCATGTCCCTTTCAATCATACATAATATATGTAAAGCAAGCCTTAAAAATGCATACATAATACAATTCATGAGCATTCAAGAAGCAAGTTTAGCATGTAAATAAGTCATACAAATCATTCAAGAGCTCACTAAGTGTTTGGATTGGCCTCACACTTCTCCTCATGGATTTTGGACTTGCATCACCCATTCTTTAAGCATTTTGGACTCAACCATACTCTTGGGAGTCCACTTTGCTTTAGGGAGACTTTTTACTTTGTCTCAACAAAGCTCAAGGGTTCTTGGTTCATCCTCACCATGGTGTAGAGTTTTTGGCCTCTTCACACTTAAGCAAACTCAAGCAAACATCATGCATTCATTTGGAAATATAACATGGCATCAAGAATCATGGCATATAAAGGCATGCTAGCATACTTTTTATAGTTTGAAAATACACATACACACATTCTAAGACAAGCTAAACACACATCCATGTATGAGAGAAGGTAGAGAGAGCTGCCTTGTGTACAATTACACACTTTTTCCTTGGCTTTCAAGCCTCCTCTTTTGGCCACACACCCATAAATTGGTGGAGATTGTTTCTCTTGGCCTAGATACAATTTATGGGAGTCAATTAGGTTCATGAAACATATTCTAAGGCTACATAACTTGATAAAACACTAGAATGCTCTATAGGCTCCATTATAGTCCATAATTGCACCTAATGAAGCAACACCCCTCAAATGATTTCTAGGACTCATTCTTTCCTTTCAAATATGATTCTTAACTCCTTTTAAGCCTCTTGGAGTCATCACTAAATTAAAACAAAGGGCCTAACATCATGTTACTTCTTTAGGTCATAATATGGAACTTAAGGCACCAAATCAATTTCTATGAGTTCTAAATTTTTTCTAAGGCCTCCCCTCATTTTCATTCATCAAATATGACTCAAGAATAGCCTTAGAAAAATTTAAAACTCTCCTCCACTACTAAAACCCTCCTTTGTAACACCATAACTTCTAGCCCATTTCATGCCATTCATAAGCTTTAGATCATCAATTCCACAAGAGCATATGAAAAAAGGGATGAAAATAATGGATTTCTTCGCATTGCGCTATATTTAAAAATTTACAATCGGTACCATGTGGACCATGTGAGCTGTGACGACCCTAGATTCTAATATCAGTGATTACAGCTGAATACACGATTAATAAATAATGATAAAGGTTTGGAGTCATTGCAATTAATTACATTAGGGAAATATAGGGGAAATTTAAACCTTGATACTACTAGGATCATCAACTAACAACCATAACGGGAACATGCATGAAAGGGGTTGTACCATCATTAAAGGTTTAGGATTCATCCATTAATCAATTTCAACCCACAAAAACATCCCACCAATGTACTAATACTATTCCCTAACATTAGCCTTACTGAAATTAAGGTTTCTAGATCAAATATAGGAGTTTGGGGACCTGCGCCGCGACTTGGAACTTTTTCGCCGGGCTAAGCTAGGTTCTGGAGCTTGAAAACTGAGTTTTTAGACTTGCGCCGCGGCCAAGTTGCTCTCGGGAATTTTCCTGACTTTCGCCGCGGCCAACCTATGTGGCGCCGCGGCGAGTTTTGCTACTGTAACCTCCCTAATTAATTTTCTCGACTCGCGCCGCGGCGAGACTTCTTGCGCCGCGGCGAGGTTACGTCCTGTCACCTCCTGGGCGATTATTTTCACTCCGCGCCGCGGCGAGATTTCTCAAGCCGCGGCGTCCCTCGCCACTGTCACTTCCTAGGCCGTGGCGAAGCCTTCTTGGCCGCGGCGTGATTCCCTTCTATCACTAGTTTCACTATATTTCGCCCCCTACACTCCATTTCTCTTCTTAGGGACACTCTAAGGTCACTTCCCCTCGTTTTATATAGCTCTAATGACACTTATCTACCTTATTTACTTAGCTATTCTTCCATTACCAATTCAAAACTTATATGCCCATTTCCGTTCTCTAATCACCCTCTATTAGCAAGTTTATAAAATAGCAACAATAGAATATACATGAATTACCAGCAACTATCCTTTAATACTCAGTCAATAGGGGTTCCATACAATGGGGGTTCATACCAATATCTCAAGAGTTACATTTCCATTGACAACCATATTATAGGTCAACAAAGTTTACAGCAGATCATATGAATCCATACATCAAATACTAAGTCAAGAGGGGGTCTAACCCCTTTAGTACATACATTCTCAATAAATTAAATGTTCAAGCCTACACTTGGCAATGCAGATACATGATGATGCTATACATTAAGGAATACAAAATTAGCATCTATACTAGCTAAGTCAGCCCAAGTGTAGCCATCTCCCCATAGGTTGAAGCTTATGGATTTTCATCCACTTGCTTACCCTTATCCTTACCCGAGGAACCGTCACCTGAAATATTGATCCCATAACACGGGGTGAGATATAAATCTCAGTAACCAAGATAATTCCATCATATAATCCAGTTTAACTAACATATATGCATGAATCAAAATCCATACCAGAATCATATCAGTCATTTCAGCAAATGAAACAATTAGGCTATCATGATCACTATCCCATACTAGCAATCATATTATCACATGTTAAAGGCCATTAACACCGGGAGAGGCCCGTCCACGGCACCTACTCCCTATTGAGCACAACCAGGGCTCAGTGCATCTGGGGTTGATCATACCCGGTGCTCGATCATAGCACATGCACGGGTGGCAGCCGCACCATAGCTCCACCATGAACTCACAAGGTCCAATCATAATACAACAAATAGCCAACCAATTCATTCAACATTTCAAATTATTCATATATAGCAAATATGAAATTAAAATAGATACATGCATGGAATTATTGTAAACCCCGGTTACCTCACTTGCAGATAATTGCAACAGCCACCACAAATCCCAAATTCGGATTCAAGTATCTCCCACCAGAATTTTTCAATGTGTCACCCAAAATCCTAAGCAAATTCGTACAAAATTAATGCCCATAATATAAATAAGCTATGGGGGTCTCAAACCATAAAAGAAAGCATCAAAATGGGGGGTTTAAAGTCTCCTAATACTAACCTCAACCTCAACCTACGAATTTCACCAAGAAAACCTCCAAACACTCACCTTTCAGATTTTGGGTATAATGAAATCTCTCCAAATGAAAAACTAATCGGACCAAATTAAAGAGAAAGATGGGGGGATTAAGTTGTATAACTTTTACCTTGGCCAAATCTTGCTCTAAGTATGAGAAAATGCAGAAATCTTGCCCCAAACCCTAGCCTCCTTCTCAACCTCCGAATTTCTCTTCTATTTTGTGTTTCAGCAAATGGGGGGAAAAGTGGCTGAAGCAATTAGGGTTTAGATGGGTTTAAGTTGGGTCAAGGGGTTGGGTCATGGGTTGCTCCAAGTCCAAATCCAATTGGGTTTCAGATTTTGCTTGTTGGGCCAGTTTTTAATTGTTGGGCTGCATAATTCTGTTGGGCCAGTTTTCACACATTGGGTTGCTAAAGTTTAATGGGATTTGGGCCTAATTTGATGAGCTCAAGGGCTTGGGTCTGCACAAGAGTAATTGAGCCACTTAATTGAGCCTACACAAGATAAATCTTGGGCCTCTATCTCATTAAATTAATTTGGGTCTACCTCTAGTTCATTGGGCCTCCATTAGCCTCTTATCATGATTTAATTAATTTGGGCCTAGATGTAAATCTCTATCCTACATAAATCCTTAACCCATATTAACAATTTATCTCTCTAGA
This sequence comes from Erythrophleum fordii, assembly GCA_032878935.1. Taxonomy (NCBI): domain Eukaryota; kingdom Viridiplantae; phylum Streptophyta; class Magnoliopsida; order Fabales; family Fabaceae; genus Erythrophleum; species Erythrophleum fordii. The sequence goes on along the minus strand of JAVQMF010000054.1, from coordinate 18,285,718 downwards.
ATACCTATTCACTAACTTGCCCAATTATGCTCTATTAATTATCCTTAATCAACCTTAATCCATGATTAACACCTTAATTAATTTCGGGGTGTTACATGAGCTCATATTATATATCCTCATATTTAATTAAATAAAAAAAACTGATTTACATCATAAAAGTATGCCCACAACTCATAGAAACTGAAATGGGGCATGAAAAATGGAAGTTCATTCTCGGCCAGAATTGGCCCCTTTTCTAGGTAAATTTGGAAAATTATAACTAAATCTAGAAAAATCAAAATCATGCAATCTTACTCATTCTAAAAATTTTAGGATGTCTAATTCACCCTAAAAATATGCCTAGACCATAACATGGATCATAGAGGATGTTTGACATCTGAAATGATCCAAAGATCTAACTGAAATCTAGAACTGTCACAGAATTCTGCAGAAAATTTTGAAAATATCCAATTAATTTCACAAAAATTCAATCTATGTAAATGATACCAATCTAGAAATCTGGGGATGTTAACTAGAGAGAAAAAATATCTCCAAACTAGTTCATTAAGCCTAGGCCTTAGAATATAATGGAACAGTACTTCATGTCGGGCAAAATTACTGATACTGGATAGAAACTTCAAAAATTCATATCTCCCTCTCTGGACCTCCAAATGAGGTGCTTCTAGTTGCCATGAATCTTTGCGATTATCTAGTTTTTCTGTATAAAATTTCATGATAATTGGACATCATTTGGGCCTCATGTAACATAATGTAAATTCGAACCAAATGAATAGTGCAGCAAACTAGAGACCATAAAAATTGCCAACATTGAAAAATCATCAAATATTATGTAGACCTCCAAAAATTATGATCTTTAGTTTCCCAAAAAGCTCTCAATGAGACCTAACCTAATTTCATGCCAAATTTTAGATCAATACTAACTCATTTGGCAAAAAAGTGATATAGAGTTCCATAATGGTCAATTTTGGCTCCATCTAGGGTACCAAAGTTGTCAAATAGATTTCCCTTGGTCTTGGCACCTTTTAGACAAGTCTAAAAGTACATTTAAGACTTGTGTGAGCTGCCCAAATGGTCCCAAACTTTATGCCTCTTATTTTGGCCATTCAACCCACACTTATGCACATTTGCATCAAACTTTCAAATTGTATACTTTGGCATTACATACTCAAAATATATGCTAGAGGTCATACATTATATTCATACATTTAAACATCACATAATAGTATATTTATACATGTCTCAAGGGTCATAGATCATTTACAACATCAAGAAACATAACTATGGTTCCCAAATGGATAAAGCTAGACATTATGCTTATCAATCTCCTTCTTTCATTGTTTTTGGCTCCCTTCACCATAGCTACTTGGTCCACTTAGCATATTAGATCATTGGAGAGGAGGGGATGAGATTCAAAGAATTCCAATAGCTCATCTCATATTCAATCATATATAATATGTGCAAAGCAAGCTTTACAAATGCATGCATGAGGAAAGTGGAAGTTATGGACATTTTAAAAGCAAACTTGGCATATGAACAAATCATACAAGACATTCAAGAGCTCACCAAGTGTTTAGATTGGCCTCACACTTCTCCTCATGGATTTTGGACTTGTCTCACCCATTCTTTAAGAGCTTTGGACTCAACCATGCTCTTGGGAGCCCACTTTGCTTTTGGAAGACTCTTTACTTTGTCTCAACTAAGCTCAAGGGTTCTTGGCTCATCCTCACCAAAGGGAAGAGTTCTTGGCCTCTCCACACTCAAGCAAACTCAAATAAACATTATGTACTCATTTAAAAACATAACATGGCATCAAGAATCATAGCACATAAAGGCATGCTAGCATACTTTTCATAGCTTGAAAATACACATACACACATTCTAAAACAAGCTAAACACACATCCATGCATGAGAGAAGGTGGAGAGAGCTACCTTATGTACAATCACACACTTTTCCTTTAGGATTCAAGCCTCCTCCTTTGGCTACAAACCCACAAATTGGTGGAGATGGTTTCTCTTGGCTTAGATACAATTTATGGGAGCCAATTAGGTTCATGAAATAATTTCTAGAGTCATGCAACTTGCTTAAACACTAGTTGGCTCTATAACCCCCATTATGGTCCATATTTGCACTTAATGAAGCAACACCCGTCAAACCATTTCTAAGCCTTATTCTTTCTTTTCAAATATGATTCTTGACTCCTTTGAAACCTCTTGGAGTCATGACACTATTAAAACAAAGGGCCTAACATCATGTTGCTTCTTTAGGTCATAATATGGAACCTAAGGCACCAAATCACTTTCCATGAGTTCTAAATTTTTTCCAAGGCCTCCCTTTACTTTCATTCATCCAATATGACTCAAGAATGGCCTTAAAAGCATTTAAAACTCTCTCCTACTACTAGAACCCTCCTTGGCTAAGACTATGAGCATCTTTAGGCCACTTAGAGTTCTCTTGGTTTTCTTGAAGGAGGAAGATTGTGGGGAGCATCTTAGGTGTCTGAGGAACTCATATAGACTCTTAATTAGACCTAAGAAGCATCACATAAATTCAGAATTTGAAAGGTGCACTAGAAACCCTAAGTTTTGCATCTTGAATCCTAATGCCTATTTCATGGTTTTCTTTGCATATTCTTATTCCTCTCCATTAAATACCTAAGAATCATGCTTGGTTGGGCTTGAAAATTAGATCTTCCTAGGGTTCTTAGTGTAGGTCAAAATGGAGAAGAAAGGAACATCAATATAGCCGCTATAGAATGTATTTTTACCTTGTTTCCTTAGTTAGTTTAGCTTGAATCTTGCTTTCTCCAAGGTCTTTTCTTCAAATCCGAAAATTTCCCTCTATTCTTCCTTCAAAATGGCCCTCAAAATTTCAGAAAAATCATAGAGAAGAAGAGGGAAAAAGAGGAGAAGAGAAAGCATGAAAAACAAGCAAATTTCCATACCTAAAGACTTGAATTTTTTTCCTCCTTCTTCTCTTCTCTTGGTGCGCCACTCTCCTAGGGCTTTGCTTCTGGTTTGGGGCTAGAAAATCTGAAGTTGAATGAGGGAGAGTGTGAGGTGCCACCTATATATAGCTAGGGCAAAGTGACTTTTTCAAAAATTTCAATTTTTCCCTTCGTACTTTGCATTTTTGTTTCTCCTTCATTTTAGCTCCTTTTCTAGAACCATATTTTCCATTATAAAATTTATGTTCCCAATTAAGGAAAAACCCCATTATGGTCAATTTTGGCTCCATATTGGGTACCAAAATTGCCAAATGGATTTCCCTTGGTCTTGGTACCTTTTGGGCAAGTTTAAAAGCTTATTTGAGACTTATGTGAGCTGCCCAAATGTTTCCAAACCTCATATATCTCATTTTGGCTATTCAACCTACACTTATGCATATTTCCAACAAACTTCCATATTGCACACTTTGGCATTACATACTCAAAATAGGTTCTAGAGGTCACACATCATATCCATACATTTAAATATCATATAATATCATATTTACACATGTCTCAAGGGTTATAGCCCATTTACTACATTGTATATATCATATGGTACAATCATGGTCTTAAAGTAACAAAAGCTAAACACATGATTGTCGATCTCCTTCCCTTAGTGTTGTTAGCTCCCATTAGCATCTCCACTTGGTTCACCTAGCATGTTAGATCATTGGAGAGGAGGGGATGAGATTCAAAGAATCCCAATAGCTCATCTCTCATTCAATCATACATAATATGTGCAAGCAAGCTTTACCAATGCATGCATGGAGACAATAAAAGCCATGGACATTTTAGAAGCAAAGTTGGCATGTGAACAACACATACAAATCATTCAAGAGCTTACTAAGTGTTTGGATTGGCCTCACACTTCTCCTCATGGGTTTTGGATTGCCTCACCCATTTCTTGAGCACTTTGGACTCAACCATACTCTTGGGAGACCACTTTGCTTTTGGGAGACTCTTTGCTTTATCTCAACCAAGCTCAAGGGTTCTTGGCTCATCCTCACTAAAGGGAAGAGTTTTTGGCCTCTCTACACTCAAGCAATCTCATACAAACATCATGGATTCATTTAAAACATAACATGGCATCAAGGATAATGACATGTAAAGACATGCTAGCATACTTTTCAAAGCTTGAAAATACACATACACAAATTCTAAAACAAGCTAAACACACATCCACGCATGAGAGAAGGTGGAGAGAGCTACCTTGTATACAAACACACACTTTTCCTTTAGGATTCAAGCCTCCTCTTTCGGCCACACACCCAAAAATTGGTAGAGATGGTTTCTCTTGGCCTAAATACAATATATGGGAGCCAATTAGGTTCATGAAACAATCTCTAAGATCATACAATTTGCTTAGATACTAGATTGCTCTATAACCCCCATTATGGTCCATATTGGCACCTAATGAAGCAACACCCCTCAAATGATTTCTAGGCCTCATTCTTTCTTTTCAAATATAATTCTTGACTCCTTTTAAGCCTCTTGGAGTCATCACATCATCAAAACAAAAGGCCTAGCACCATGTTGCTTCTTTAGGTCATAATATGGAACTTAAGGCACCAAATCACTTTCTATGAGTTCTAAACTTTTTCTAAGGCCTCCCCTCACTTTCATTCATCAAATATGACTCAAGAATGGCCTTAGAAAAATTTAAAACTCTCCCTAGCTAGGAGAATCCATCTAGGCCGAGGCTATGAAGCATATTGGGTTCCATGGAGCTTTCTTTGTTTTCTCAAGGGAAGAAGCATATAGGGAGCCTCTTAGGGATCTTGGGAGCTCATTTAAACTCTTACTTAGGCCTAGGAATCATCATATAAAGTCAGATTTTACAAGGTGCAATTGAAACCCTAGAATTTGCATCTTGAAATCTAATGACTTTTTGATATTTCCTTTTGCATATTTTTAATCTCCACACCCTTTTTCCTTAGATTCATGCTTGGTTCTGCTTAAAAATCATCTCCTCCTAGGGTTTTCTCAAGTGGGGCGAAATGGTAGAGAAGGGGACCAAAAATGACAACCATAGGAAGAGAAATTACCTTGTTTTCTTGCTTTTTCTCACTTGAATCTTGTGTTCTTTGAGCTCCTCTCTTCAAATCAGAACTTTCCCCCCAATTTATCCCTTAAAACAGATTTATAAACTTCATTATAATCATAGGAAACAAAGGAGAATGGAGGAGAAGAGGTTTGGAAGAGAAAGAGCATGAAAAACTACTAATTTCCATACCTTAAGCCTTTGATTTCTCCTCCTTTTCTCCCCCTTCTTGTGAGCCTCATCCCCTAAGGTTTTCTTCTGATTTTAGGTAGAAGATGGTCGTGCATAATGAAGGGAGGATAAGGGTGCATCATATATATAGGTGGGAATAAGTTACACTTTTCAAAAATTCCTATTTCGCCCTTCATGCTTTGCATTTCCGTTTCTCCTTCGTTTTAGCTCCATTTTGAGAACCGTCTTTTCCATTATAAAATTTAGTTTCCCAAACAAGTAAAATGTCTTTGGAATCACTCAAATTGGAGCTAAAACCTTTCCAAACGAATCCGTCAAAGTTCCAGCGCACTGACATTGGAAAACGTCCATCGGAGGGGCTTTAGCTATCCTGGGGCTTTCCATAGTTTTTAGAGCCTCTAAGAACCTGGGAGAATTCAAAACTTTCATTTAAAATGCTCTTCTGTGTGTTTTTCAAAAAGTGCCTATATTTACGAAAATGCCACTGGCCTTTTGACAAATTTTTTGAATCACTCTGGCTTTGATTTCTGGGCAACTCAAGGCTCAAGTCTTCATTTTCTAATATTTAAAATTTTATCATAATTTTGGTTGGCCCCAATCCCTTCTGTTTCAGGGACTTCCTTTTGTATTTGGCCTATTTCTGCTGTTTACGGAGAAACAAAACATTGTGTTTCTCACATTTATGGAAAGGCCGGATGTTACATGATTAGCTAGGAGGAAGATTCTTGGTGGAAGCTTGAATCCATTGATTAGAAAGGGATTTTTGGCTAAGATTCTCATCTCTTTCTACACTTTTCTCTTTCTTGTATTTTCTTGGTCAATATTGTATTTGATTGGGGATTTGTATAGTTTATAATTAGTGACTGGTTAGATACTAATTAGGAGATTATTTTTTGTTGATTAATTGATTTAATCAAGTGCTGAATTGTTCAAATATCTACAATTATCCATGTATGTAGTCAAGGTGTTTGATGAAATGCATGTGAGAGATTGAGTGCTTGAATGTTTGATTTGAGGATTCCTTAGAGTTTGGTTGGTTAATTAAACATCCTAGGGTGATAATTCAGAGGCTAATTAATCAATTAATCAATCAAATTGAAGTATTCGTTGATCCTAATGATAAGAGTTAGCGATTTAATGCGGGATTGAGATTTCAATTCAACATTAAATTGTTAATCCCTTGATTCTTGCGTGGTAACTCAAGATACATTGTAATGAACACAATTAGGAATTCTTAGACCAGAATTAATCACAATTGGATTAGGAGAAGGATAGTGGATACCAAGGGCCGAATCCAAAGCTAGTCACAAGTCCATCATTCAACCATAATTCATACAATTAGGTAGCAATTAGGAATTTTATTTCAATTTCATTTTACTTAGTTTAATTAAATCAAAACCCCCCTTAGTTTAGAAATTTTTAGAGTCTTTTAACACTTAGAAAGTCCAATAACTCCATTTCCAAGGGAGATGACCTAGGTTGCACCACTAGCTATATATTTTCTAACCTAGTTTTATTTTGAGAGTTGCGTGATAAACCTCTCAAAATATTGCCATAGATCTTATTTCTTGATGCAAGTGAAAGTATCTTTAATTATTGAAGTGATGAAAATTTGTGATTAGTCTCTATCTTGTGATTTTTACACTTTCTTTTCTATTTTCATTTTCCATTTGCCATTCTACTAGCCGAGTGTTTCAATTCATTCTTTTATCTTGGATTTTGAGCTTTGCCCAGGAGTGTAAAGGTTTAAGTGTGGGGGAATTTGATGAATGCTAGTTTTAAATACATGAATCCTCCTAATTTTGGGTTTTAATTATTAAATATGGCTTTTAGATTTTAATTAGATGAGATTTTATTTTAATAGCCATTTCTACACTCAAGGAATTTTATTTACAAAATTTTGAATTTTAATGCATAAATTTCATTGAAATATTTCCTTTGTGAATTCTTTCTTCTTAATATTTTGTTTTGTTTTATTTTACTTCATTTTATTTTATTTTCTTGTGCAGATTTTTATGGAAAAAGAATTTAAAATGAAGATGAATTAATGGTAGCTGGCTCCTCTTGTGGAAGCAATGTATACATCAAAAGAAGGCATTCTTGGTGGAAGTCCAAATCAAAATTTCACATAAGCAGCTGGAGTATACAAGAAACACGTAAAAATGGAGCAACCACATAGAAGTAACATGAAAAGAAGAAGCTGAGCTCACATGGAATAAACACATGGGTATAGAGCTGAATAATATGGAAACAATATAAAGGCAACTACATGGAAGGATATGCTTCTGGTTGAAAAGGAAGAAAACACTGATCTAGAAGAAGAGTTAACATGCACAGTTGACGTGGATGAGGGATTAAATGAAAGGAAGCAAGGGTTGGAAAGTAGCATGCAGATCCTATGGGAAGAAGCAGATAGAGGAGAAAGACATATATAACTTTCATACAGCCACGCTACAGACATGAGTAGAAACAAAGGAAGCAACATGTGGTATGAAGAGAAGGCTTGAGCTGAACATGAAGAAATGAAGGAAGATCGAGCTAGTAGAACAGAGTAAGTGAATAGTACAGTGCATGAGGAGAACCATGGGAGGGAGATTTAAATGAAGCTCGTGAAGAATGAAGAGAAGAAACACGCAGGGTAGTAGCATAAAATAGAAGAGGAAGAATGAGCTGCATGGGAGAAAAGGAAAGTTATGGGTTCTAGTACTTGTTGAGGAGGAAGAAAAGCCACGTGGAAGGTACGTGGGTTGAGCTGGGCAAAAAGCAACACGTTAGAATAATTAAATAATTCTCACGAGGAAAGCACATGTGGAGAGAAGAAGAGAATACACTCAGGCATCATCTCATTCTTCAGCATGTGAATAACCCATTAATCCATCCGTCCATGCTTCATCTAAATACATAGATTGCTACGGGAAATTAGCACAAGGTTAGCACGTGAAAGTGAGCATGAGAGGGGCACATGACTTCTTAAAACATGTTGGACACACCTTCAAGGGATTGGAGGCTATTCATTCAGAATTCCATACGGATCCATCATGCCATTGATCCAACGCCATTAGATCCACTCAACATCATTCCATTTGCACATTCATCATCCATAACAGCATCCATTCCTTTGTCCAAAGCCACTTCACGCCATTTTCCCATTCCATTCCCACTCTATTCCACCTCCAATGAAGCTTTAATCTCCATCTATGATTAGCTTAGAGAGGATCCTTGGCTGAAGCTTGAATCCGTGGATGAGCAATATTTTTTGGCTAAGATTTTCTTAATTTTCTAGCACTTTTCTTTTCTTATATTCTCTTGGTTAAGATTGTATTGGATTTGGAATGTGTGTTGTCTATAGTTAGTGGCTAGTTAGACACTAATTAAGATGCTTTTTGTTGATTAATTGGTTAGATTAAACACTGAATTTTACATTTTTCTTTAATTTCCCATGTATACCACGAAGATGTTCGATGAAATGCATGAGTGAAATTATGAGCTTTATTGTTTGATTTAAGGATTGCTTAGAGTTTGGTTAGTTAACTAAACATCCTAGGGTGTTAATTCAGAGGCTAATTGATCAATTAATCATTCAATTCAAGTATTCATAGATCTTAATCACAAGAATTAGTAATTTAATAGTAGTTAAGGTCTCAATTAACATCAAATTGCTAGGTTCTTGAATCTTGAGTGGTAATTCAAGATCATTTGCTAATGGACACAATTATGGACTCTTAAGCCAGAATTAATCACAATTGGATTAGGATAACGATAGTGGAAACTAAGGGATGAATCCAAAGCTAGTCACAAGTCCATTATAAACCATAATCCATCCAATTAGGTAGAATTTAGGAACTTTATTTCAATTTCATTTTACTTAGTCTAATTCAATAAAAAACCCCCTAATTTAGATAACTTTTAGGATCTTTTTACATTTAGAAAACCCAATTGAACATTGAATTCCATTTCCAAGGGAGATGACCTAGGTTGTGCCCTATACTACATATTTAGTCTAACCTAGTTTTATTTTGAGGGTTGCACGACAGACTCGTCAGCATTCTTTCTTACTAGCTCATCCCATTATTACAATTCACATCTCTTTCTGTCACAGGCCTCATATCACAACTGCTTACTGGGATTATAGCTCATTTAAGGAGTTTCTGCTTTTAATGATCTCAGTTTCTCTGTTTATTATTATATCTATCTCTGTAGGCCGGGGCTTTTCTCACTTTCTTTGCTCATTTACAGTAGCATTTTATAGTCCCTTATTTTAATACTAATTGGCCTAACCTATATGTTTCATACTAGCACTGAAGAACTACTACTATTGACTACTGCTGGACTCTGATGGGATGCTAGCTATTCTCGCAATTTTGTTCACTAGAGATATACTGTACCACTTACCTCATATAAAAACTACACCTGACCCCTTTATGAATATATAAGCTAGCATGTGGGGGACTTCTCTATCCCTCGGTCAGGGCTATTGTTTGCTAGGTAGTGGTTCATCTGGCTCTAACTCTAGAAAGCTAATTTCTTGCTTTTCTCATCCCATGCACTATGCTCATCTTTAAAGAGAGCTAGTCAGTGGTCTTATTGTCTGAGTAAAGCCTGCATATCTCTGTGGCAACAGTCTACGAGACTCAGGAGGTCTTTAGTCTTTGAGATAAAGGCTAGTTGAAGTTGTATTGGTCTCTAAGACTAACTGCTCTATAAAAACTATCTTAGGCTGTCATCTCTACCAAAGGTTTATCATGCTGTGGCTAGGGCTCTCTGTAACTTTGTGGGGTCTACTGCAACCTCTCAAAGCCCTGCTAGGGTCTACTGCAACCTGCTATAGTATACTGGGATCTACTACGATCCATATCTGGGAGACATCAAAGCCTAAGATCACTATATCTTACAATAAAATACATGCTCAATAAGTCCAGTAACTATCGCTCATAATAGCTGAGGCTAAACTCAAAGGTACATCATGCTTTTCGTGTGAAGTGGATTCTGTGTCATCTGATTCTCTAGGATCTCATTGTAAAGTCCCATATTGGTTGGAAGGGGCCTGTGCTGAGCACTTATAAAGGGGTGTGAAGCGCTTTCTTCCAAACGCGCATTTTCTTGTGAGTTAAGCAGGCAAGCGACAAAACCTACTGAACCGGGAAGGCTGGGTCTGTGACCCTCGAACCGGGAAGGACGGGACAATACGTCTGGAGGCTCTATAGGTATAAATATAACACCATGAATTCTAGCTCATTCTAACTCATCAAGTGCCTTTACATAACTTAATATCATGAATCATGTGAGTTTTGCATGAAAAAGGCAAGGAAATAATGCTCATTTTAGCATTGCACTGGGTCTCAAAATTCCATTCAGTGTCACGTGGGCCGTGTGAGCTCATACTATACTTCCTCATATTTAATTTCATCATTTCAACTCATTCACATCACAAAAACATGTATACAACCTATGGAAACTGAAATGGGGTATGGAAACTTAAAGATCATTCTCGGCCAGAGTTGGTCCTTTTTCTGAGCAAACTTTGGAAAATCATAACTAAATCTAAAAAAATTAAAACTATAATCTTGGTCATTATAGAAAGCTTGGGATTTCTACTTCACACTAAAAATACATCCAGGTTACAATATTTATCATCCAGGACGTTTGACATCCAAAAACCTATAGAAGTCCGACTGAAATCTGGAACTGTCAAAGAATTCTGCAGAAAATTTTGAAAATGTCCAATTAATTCCAAAAAAATCTAATCTATGCAAATGATACCAATCTGGAAAGATGTGAATGTTAACTAGAGAGAAAAAATATCTTCAGATCAGTTCATCAAGCCCAGACTCTGGAATTCAATAGAATAGTACTTCTGGTCGGGCAATTTCACTAATACTGGATAGAAATTTAAAAACTTCATATCTCCCTCTCTAGACCTCCAAATGAGGTGCTTCTAGTTGGCACGAGTCACTGTGGTTGCCTAGTTTCTATGTATAACATTTTGTGGCAATTAGACATCATTTGGCCTTGTGTGACAGAAAACAATTTTAGACCAAATGAATAGTGCAGCAAACCAAATCCATAAAATTTACTAATTTCAAAAAATTATCAAATATTCTGTAGACCTCCAAAAATTATGTTATTTAGCTTCCCAGAACGCTCTCAATGAGATCTAATTTTGTACCAAATTTTAGATCAAGACTAGCTCATTTGGCCAAAAAGTGACATAGGGTTCCATTATGGTCAAATGTGGCTCCATATGAGGTACCAAATTTGCCAAATGGTCTTCCCTTGGTATTGGTACCTTTTGGGCAAGTCTAAAAGCACATTTAAGACTTGTGTGAGCTGCCCAAATGGTCCTAAACTTCATACATCTCATTTTGGCCATTCAATCCACATTTATACACATATTCATCAAACTTTAAACTTGCATACTATGACATTACATACTCAAAACATGTGCTAGTGGTCATATATCATTTCCATACATCTAAACATCACATAATAATATCTTTACATATGTCTCAACATTCATAGTACATATACAACATCATATACATGATAAACCATCATTATGGTTCCAAAATGGCTAAAACCAAGGCATAAGTTTGTCAATCTCTTTCCTTTAGGGTTGTTGGCTCCCATTAGCATATCCACTTGGTTCACCTAGCATGTTAGATCATTGGCAAGGAGGGGATGAGATTCAAAGAATCCCAATAGCTCATCTCCCATTCAATCATACATAATATGTGCAAAGCAAGCCTTTTAAATGTATGTATGGAGAAAATAGAAATCATAGACATTTTAAAGGCAACCTTGGCATGTGAATCAATCATACAAGACATTCAAGAGCTCACTAAGTGTTTGGATTGACCTCACACTTCTCCTCATGGATTTTGGACTTGCCTCACCCATTCTTTGAGCACTTTGGACTCAACCATACTCTTGGGAGCCCACTTTGCTTTTAGAAGACTCTTTACTTTGTCTTAACTAAGCTTAAGGGTTCTTGGCTCATCCTCACCCAAGGGAAGAGTTATTGGCCTCTCCACACTCAAGCAAACTCACACAAACATCATGTAATCATTTGAAAACATAACATAGCATCAAGCATCATGGCATATAAAGGCATGCTAGCATACTTTTTGTGACTACCCTAATTTCTAATCTCGATAATTAAGGTTAACCACGTGATTAATAATCATAAGTTGGGGTTACAAGGCGTTATGACCAATTACATTATGAAAATACGGGGAAATTTGAACCTTAATATGATTAGAGTCATCAATCATACAATTACAAGCACTTATATTCATAAAGGAGATAAACATTTGTTTTTAAGCCTTTAATTCTATTACCCATAAATTATAACTCATCCCAATGTCTCTAAATCATCCCTTGAGATTACCATATAAAAGACCAAGTTTTCCTAGGTATTATAAGTGTTTCAGCATATTCACCGCGGCCTAATTACTCTTAGCCGCGGCCAATTTCTTTCTGTTTTACCCCATTTCGCGGCGAGTTGGACATTTGCCGCGGCCAACCTACATGGCGCCACGCGCGAAGAAGCCTCCTAGAACTTCCTCGCTCGCCTCTCGATATTGGCCGCGGCCAATTCTTCCTTCCACCACGGCCAATTCCTCTCTGGAATGCCGGGGACATTTTCCTAAAAGTTTGCTGCGGCCAATTCCTCCTTTCGCCGCAGCTAATTCCTCTCTGGAATGCCGGGGAAGTTTTCCTAACAGTTCGCCGCTGCCAATTCTCTAATTCGCTGTGGTGAATTTCTCTCTGGATGACTTCTAGTTTGACCTTTCACATTTCGCTACGGCTAATTGACATTTCGCCGCGGCGAATTCCTCTCTGGCACTCTCCCTGGGCAACTTCGCCTCTATTGGCCGCGGCAAACTCTGTTTTAGTCGTGGCAAAGTGCCTTCTGGTCCTACACTCTGAAAATCTGGACTCATACTCTCCTTTCTCCCTCCAATCTCACCCTAGGCCCCCCTACCTTAATTGTGGGGCTCAGATAGCTTTCATTAGCCTAATTGATCCGGCTAATCTATCCTCTCTAATTCAAGATTCAAGGGTCAATTTCTTTCCTCTAATTACCCTATATCAGCAAGTCCAAGGAATAACAACAACACAATTCATGGACCATTGACATTTAACATTAGATACACTTTCCATTAGAGGTTCCATACATCAGTGATTCATATCAATATCTCAAGGTTACATTCCCAAATGGTAAGTCATATCATAAATTCAATAAGGTTTACAACAGATATCATAAATCTATACATCAAATACCAATTTAAAGTAAGACCTACTCCTCAAAAGGTGCACATTATATTATCAAAATGCAGACTCCTACACTTGGTAATACAGATACATGATGATGCTATACAAGACTTAACAAAATTTGATGCTATACAAGACTTAACAAAATTAGCATCTACTCTATTACACTCAGACCAAGTGTAGCTCCCCATACTAGGCCTCAGCTCATAGATGTTCATCCACTTGCTTGCCCTTATCCTTACCCGAGGAACCTTCACCTGAAATTGTAATCCTATAAAACGAGGTGAGATAATAATCTCAGTAACTAAGGAAATTCCATCATATAATCCAGTTTAATTAACATATATGCATGAATCAAAATCATATCAGTCATCTCAGCAAATGAAACAATTAGGCTATCATGATTACTATCCCATACTAGCAATCATATTTTAACATGTTAAAGGCCATTAACACCGGGAGAGGCCTGTCCACGGCACCTACTCCCCATTGAGCACAACCAGGGCTCAGTGCATCTGGGGTTTGATCATAACCCAGTGCCCGATCGAAGCACATGCACGGGTGGCAGCCGCATCACAGCTCTACCATGGACTCACAAGGTCCAATCATCATACAATAGATAGCTAACCGATTCATTCAACATTTCAAATCTTTCATATACAGCAAGTATGAAATTTAAACCGACATATGCATGGAATTAATGTAAACCCTGGTTACCTCACTTGTAGACAAATTTGCAATAGCCACCAATGGTACAGAGTCTTCCTATAATTATAGCATCAGATAATTACTACTCTAATTCATCATTAACAATTACAACAAGTACCCAAGTAATTTAAATGTTACTAACTACCTAAAGAACACTTACCCAGCCACCACAAATCCCAAATTCGGATTAAAGTGTCCTCTACCAGAAATCTCAATATTCCACTAAAAATCCTAAGCAAATTCGTACAAAATTAATACCCATATTATAAATCAGCTATGGGGGTCTCACATTAGCAAAGCAAGCATCAAAATGGAGGGTTTAAACTCACCTAATGTCAGCCCTAACCTCAACCTACGAATTTCACTAAGAGAACCCCAAATAACCACAATTCAGATTTTGGATAGGGTGAAAATACTCTAAATGAAAAACTAATTAGATCAAATTAAAGAGAAATATGAAGGGATTAAGTTATATAACTATTACCTTGGCTGAATCTTGCTCTAAATGTGAGAAAATACAGAATTCTTGCCCCCAACCCTAGCCTCCTTCTCAACCTCCGAATTTTGCTTCTTGAGTTTTAGCAAATGAGAAAGTGGTTGAAGCATTAGGGTTTTAGGTGGGTTTAAGTTAGGTCAAAGATGGGTCATGGGTTGCTCTAAGGTCCAACTCCAAATGGGCTTCAGATTTTAGTTTGTTGGGCCAGTTTTAAAGTGTTGGGCTGCAGAATTTTATTGGGCCAGTTCTTATACATTGGGTTGTTGAAGTTTAATTAGGTTTGGGCCAAGTTTGAAGAGCTCAAGGGTTTGGGTCTGCACAAGGGTAATTGGGCCACTTATAAGAGTCTATGCAAGGTGGATCTTGGGCCTCTATCACATTAAATTGGGTTGGGTTTGCACCTAACTCATTGGGCCTCCATTAGCCTCTTATCATGATCTATTAATTTGGGCCTAGATGAAATTTTTATCCCAATTAATTCTCAAACCCATGTTAATAATTTATTTCTCTAAAATACCTATTCACTAACTTGCCCAATTATCCTCTATTAATTATCCTTAATTACTCTAAATCTATGATTAACACCTTAATTAAATTTTGGGGTGTTACACTTTTCAAAGCTTGAAAATATACATACACACATTCTAAAGCAAGCTAAACACACATTCATGCATGAGAGAAGGTGGAGAGAGCTACCTTGCACACAATTACACACTTTTTCCTTTGGACTCAAACCTCCTCTTTTAGCCACACACCTACAAATTGGTGGAGATGATTTCTCTTGGCTTAGATACAATTTATGGGAGCCAATTAGGTTCATGAAACAATCTCTAAGACCATACAATTTGCTTAGATGCTAGATTGCTCTATAAGCTCCATTATGGTCAATAAATGCACCTAATGAAGCAACACCCCTCAAATACTTTCTAAGATTCATTCTTTCTTTTCAAATATGATTATTGACTCCTTTTTAAGCCTCTTAGAGTCATCACATCATCAAAATAAAAGGCCTAATACCATTTTGCTTCTTTAGGTCATAATATGGAACGTAAGACATCAAATCACTTTCTATGCATTCTAAATTTTTTCCAAGGCCTCCCCTCACTTTCATTCATCAAATATGATTCAAGAATGGCCTTAGAAAAATTTAAAACTCCCCTCATCTACACAATCCCTTCTTGGCCGAGACATAGACACCATTTGGGCCATATGGAGTTTTTTTGGTTTTCTTGAAGGGAGAAGCTTGTGGGGAGCATCTTTGGTGTCTCAAGAACTCATTTATACTCTAACTTAGACCTAGAAAGTGCCATACAAATTCAGAAATTGGAAGGTGCACTTAAAACCCTAGGTTTTGCATCTTGATTTCTAATGCCTATTTCTTGGTTTTCTTTGCATATTCTTATTCCTCTCCATCAAATACCTAAGAATCACCTTTGGTTTGGTTAAAGATCTAACTCCTTAGGTCTATCTATGTCTAAGTCAAAATGGAGAAGAAGTGTGATGAAAGGTATCAACCATAGGGTGCATTTTTACCTTGTTTCCTTGCTTAATTTGGCTTGAATCTTGATTTCTCCAAGCTCCTCTCTTCAAATCCGAACTTTCCCTTGAATATCTCTCTTGAATCAGATTTATAAACCTCATTTTAATCCAAGGAAAGAAAGGAGAAGGGAGGAGAGGAGATGTGGATGAAGAAAAGTAAGGAAAATCACCATGAAAACATACCTTAAGCTTGGTTTTCTTCCTCCTTCTTCTTCCTCTCTTAGGTGCCTCTCCCTTAGGGTTTTTCTTCTGATTTGGGGCAGAAGATGGTCGTGCATAATGAAGGGAGGAGAAGGATGCATCATATATATAGGTGGGAATAAGTTACACTTTTCCAAAATTCCTATTTTGCCCTTCATATTTTGCATTTTCGTTTCTCCTTCGTTTTAGCTCCTTTTTGAGAACTGTCTTTTCCATTATAAAATTTAGGTTCCCAATCAAGTAAAATATCTTTGGAATCACTCAAATTGGAGCTAAAACCTTTCCAAATGAATCTGTCAAAGTTCGGGCACAATGACATTGGAAAACGTCCACCGAAGGGGCTTTAGCGGTCTCGAGGCTTTCCATAGTTTTTAGAGCCTCTGAGAACCCCAGAAAACTCAAAACTTTCATTTAAAAAGCCCTCTTGTGTGTTTTTCAAAAATTGCCCATATTTACGAAAATACCACTGACCTTTTGGCAAATTTTTTGAATCACTCTGACCTTGATTTCTAAGCAACTCAAGACTCAAATCCTCATTTTCTAATATTTAAAATTTTATCATAATTTTAGTTGGCCCCAATTCCTTCTATTTCAATGACTTCCTTTTGTATCTGGCCCATTTCTGCCGTTTACGAAGAAACTGAACATTGCATTTCCCATGTTTACGGAGGGACTGGTTGTTACATTCCTCCCCCCTCAAATAAATTTCATCCTCAAAATTTGGGGTACACTTCCTCTTACTCTTTTCTTTTCTGGCTAACTGTTATGTTCTTTCCCTTCTTCTTGGCTCTATACGCTTTCTCAGTGATTTCATTCTTTTGAATTTTCTCTTAGCCAGGGAACTTTTATTACTAGCTCTTAATGAGGGCGCTACTGCTATAAAATACTAGCTAGTTCTCTCTCTCATAAGGGAAAGAATTCTGACTCTAGAGGCCTATCTTGGGAGAGCATACTAATCATATCGGGTTAATGTTAACCCATTCGCAGGATTAAAATTTCTTTCAGTGGACTCATTTACACATTAAGAGGTGCTTATTTACATATTCTGTCCACTATTTATCTCTGTGTTCTTTCTCACTAGCTTATCCCATAATTATAATTTGCATTTCTTTCTGTCATAGGCCTCACATCTTAGTTACTTACTAGGATTACAACTCCTTTGAGGAGTTTCTGCTTTTATGATCCCAATTTCTTTGTTTATTACTATATCTATTTTTATAGGCCAGGACTTTTCTCACTTTCTTTGCTCACTAGTAGTGGCATTTTATAGTCCCTCATTTCAACATTGATAGGCCTAACTTGTATGTCTCATACTAGCATTGAAGAGCTACTACCACTGACTAACTCTCTTCAGAGATGAGCATGGTATATGGGATGAGGAAAGCAAGAAATAAGCTTTCTAGAGTTAGAACCAGATGAACCACTACCTAGCAGACAGTAGCCCTGACCAAGGGATAGAGAGATCCCTGTATGATGGCTTATGTATTCAGAAAAGGAGTCAGGTGTAGTTCTTATATGAGGTAAGTGGTATAGTATATCTCTAGTGAGCAAAACTGTAAGAACAGCTAGCATCTCATCAGAGCCCAGCATCCGGTCCTTTCGTAAATATAAGAAACGCAATGTTCAGTTTCTCTGTAAACGGCAGAAATGGGCCAGATACAAAGAAAGTCCCTGAAATAGAAGGAATTTGAGGCAAATAAAATTATGACAAAATTTTAAATATTAGAAAATGAGAATTTGAGCCTTGAGTTACCCAGAAATCAAGGCTAGAGTGATTCAAAAAATTTGTCAAAAGGCCAGTGGCATTTTCGTAAATAAGGGTACTTTTTGAAAAACACACAGGAGGGCTTTTTAAATGAAAATTTTAAGTTCTTCGGGGTTCTCAGAGGCTCTAAAAACCATGGAAAGCCTTGGGACAGCTAAAGCCCCTCCGGTGGATATTTTCCAATGTCGATGTGCCCAAACTTTGACGGATTCGTTCGGGAAGGTTTTAGCTCCAATTGGAGTGATTCCAAAGACATTTGACTAAATTGGAAACCTAAATTTTATAATGAAAAAGACAGTTTTCAAAAAGGAGCTAAAATGAAGGAGAAACAAAAATGCAAAGTATGAAGGGTAAAATGAGAATTTTTGAAAAGTGTAACTTATTCCCACCTATATATATGATGCACCCTTCTCCTCCCTTCATTATGCACGACCATCTTCTGCCTAAAACCAGAAGAAAACCCTAGGGGATGAGGCTCATAAGAAGGGGAAGAAAATGTGGAGAAATCAAAGGCTTAAGATATGGAAATTAGCAGTTTTTTATGCTCTTTCTCTTCCAAACCTCTTCTCCTCCATCCCTTTGTTTCCTATGATTAAAATGAAGTTTATAAATCTGTTTTAAGGGAGAAATTGAGGGGAAAATTCAGATTTGAAGAGAGGAGTTCAAAGAACACAAGATTCAAGTGAGAAAAAGCAAGAATACAAGATAATTTCTCTTCCTATGGTTGTCATTTTTGGTCCCCTTCTCCACCATTTCGCCCCACTTGAGAAAACCCTAGGAGGATATGACTTTTAGGTAGAACCAAGCATGAATCTAAGGAAAAAGGGTGTGGAGATTAAAAATATGCAAAGGGAATTAAGAAAAACCCATTAGATTTCAAGATGCATGTTCTAGGGTTTCAATTGCACCTTATAAAATCTCACTTTGTATCATGATTCTTAGGCCTAAGTAAGAGTTTAAATGAGCTCCCAAGATCCCTAAGAGGCTCCCCATATGCTTCTTCCCTTGAGAAAACAAAGAAAGCTCCATGGAACCCAATATACTTCATAGCCTCGGCCTAGATGGGTTCTTCTAGCTAGTGAGAGTTTTAAATTTTTCTAAGGCTATTCTTGAGTCATATTTGATGAATGAAAATGAGGGGAGGCCTTGGAAAAAATTTAGAACTCATAGAAAGTGATTTGGTGCCTTAGGTTCCATATTATGACCTAAAGAAGCAACATGATGTTAGGCTCTTTTTTTTAATTGTGTGATGACTCCAAGAGGCTTAAAAGGAGTCAAGAATCATATTTGAAAGGAAAGAATGGAGCTTAGAAATTATTTGAGAGGTGTTGCTTCATTGGGTGCATTTATAGACCATAATGGAACCTATAGAGCAATCTAGTATCTAAGCAAGTTGTATGGCCTTAAAGTTAGTTTGATGAACCTAATTGGCTCCCATAAATTGTATTTAGGCCAAGAGAAACCATCTCCACCAATTTGTGGGTGTGTGGCCGAAAGAGGAGGCTTGAATTCAAAAGAAAAGTGTGTAATTGTTTGCAAGGTAGCTATCTCCACCTTCTCTCATGCATGGATGTGTGTTTAGCTAGTTTTAGAATATGTGTATGTGTATTTTTAAGCTTTGAAAAGCATGCTAACATGCCTTTATATGCCATGATGCTTGATTCCATGTTATGTTTTCAAATGAGTACATGATGTTTGTGTGAGTTTGCTTGAGTATGGAGAGGCCAAGAACTCTTCCCTTGGGTAAGGATGAGCCAAGAACCCTTGAGCTTGGTTGAGACAAAGTAAAGAGTCTCCCAAAAGCAAAATGGGCTCCCAAGAGTATGGTTGAGTCCAAAGCTCTTAAAGAATGGGTGAGGCAAGTCCAAAATCCATGAGGAGAAGTGTGAGGCCAATCTAAGCACTTGGTGAGCTCTTAGATGTCTTGAATAATTGATTCACATGCCAAGATAGTTTTTAAAATGTGCCTGTCTTACATTTTCACTATGCATGCATTTGAAAAGCTTGCTTTGCACATATTATGTATGATTGAATGGGAGATGAGCTATTGGGATTCTTTGAATCTCATCCCCTCCTCTCCAATGATCTAACATGCTAGGTGAACTAAGTGGTTATGCTAATGGGAGCCAACAACACTAAAGGAAGGAGATTGACAATCATGTATTTAGCTTTTGCCACTTTAAGACTATGATTATACCATATGATATATATGATGTAGTAAATGGGCTATGACCCTTGAGACATGTGTAAATATGATATTATATGATGTTTAAATGTATGGATATGATATATGACCTCTAGAACCTTTTTTGAGTATGTAATGCCAAAGTGTGCAATATGGAAGTTTGTTGGAAATATGTATAAGTGTGGGTTGAATGGCCAAAATGAGATGCATAAGGTTTGGGACCATTTGGGCAGCTGACACAAGTCTCAAATAGGCTTTTAAACTTGCCCAAAAGGTGCCAAGACCAAGAGAAATCTATTTGGCAATTTTGGTACCCAATATGGAGCCAAAATTGACCATAATGGAACCCTATATCACTTTTTAGCCAAATGAGTTAGTCTTACTATGAAATTTGGCATGCTATTAGGTCTCATTAAGATCTTTTTGGGAAGCTAAAGATCATAATTTTTGGAGGTCAAAGGAATATTTAATGAATTTTCAAAGTTGGTATTTTTCATGGATTTTGGTATGGGTACTGTTCATATTGGCAGTTTTGTTTTTTATGTCACCCGATGGCCAAATGGTGTCCAATACTTGTGAAATTTTATAGGCATAAACTAAAAGTTATAATATTTCTGTGACCACTGAGATCACCTCATTTGGAGGTTTGAACAGAGAGTTATACATTTTTAAAGTTAATTATCAGTACCAGTGGCGCCCCAGGAGTTCAGTTACTGTTCCATAAGTTTCTGATGGCTAAACGTATCTGTTTCATTATGGAATTATTTTTAGTATGAATTTAACATTTATATCTTTCCATAATGATTGAATGTGTGTGATTTCAATATTTATAGAATTAGTTATGAAGTTTAGAAGTTTGTATTAGTAATCTGAATAGCAGCTCACGCAGCCAACGACCTCTGTAGTTTTTCGGATGTCAAACGTCCTCCATGATGCGTATTATGATCTGATAATATTTTTAGTGTGAATTAGACATCATAATATTTCTAGAATGAGTAATAACACATGTTTTCAAATTTTTTATATTTAGTTATGATTTTCCAAAGTTTGCCCAGGGAAGAGGCCAATTCTGGCCAAAAATAAACTCCCATTTTCCATGTCTCATTTTAGTTTCTATGGGTTGTAGGCATGTTTTTGGGATGTAAGTGAGTTGTAATGATGCAATTAAATATTAGGATTCATAGCATGAGCTCACATGGTCCACGTGACACTGATTGCAAATTTTTAAGCATAATGCAATGCGAAAAAGTCTATTATTTTCATTCCCCTCTTTATATGCTCTCGTGGAAATAATGAGGTGAAGCTTATGAATGTCATGAAATGAGCTAGAATTTATGGTATTACACCCGTCATATTAATACATAGGAGCATCTTAATTTTTATTCATCACTCCTCATGGGATCTTCAAATTTCCACTTCAACCTTTTTTTACTTGGGCTTTCTTTTTTTACTCTATTAGCTTACTTACTTACATATACTTGTTTTAGCCCTCCTCTCATATCCTATAGTTTCTAACTATGCCCATGCTCTACTTTTAAATGCTTTAGCACCAAGGCATCTCACACACTGAGTGTGGTAAACATCTTTGGCAGGAGAAGCTCTATGCATTGGTCCCTATTCATTTCATTTATATATACTATAAGGGACTCGGGCTATGCACACTAAACTCATGCTATCTGAATTTGAACATTTTCTACTAGGGATCTCTTTCTACATGCTTTCCTTACTATTTTGATACTACTGGAATCCCTTTACCTTTTTTCTCTGATTCGTCTTATTCATTAACTAACTAGGATACTTTTCAATTATCGGGACACTTTGGTGATTGATGTCATCGTTTGCTACACACTTAAATTACATTACTACTGGGTTAGCTAGACCTAATATCATGTAACCATTGTGGCAAGCAAACCATGACATCAAACACTAATACATAGGCACCTTATGACTGAGCTTAAAGTCATTATCGCCTATATATTGCAAGTTTCCTAATAATCTAAAGTACCCCTCTCTTACTTTTCACTATCTGCCCTATTCTCATAGAGTACTCAGGGAAAGTATGATTCTTCCTCTACTATATCCCAAGATCTCTCAGTATCGCTCGACTATTTTTACTTTGGGCAATATCATGCTAGAAGGGCATCTATGCTAAGGATAAGTGTGCTTTCTTAAGTACTCAAGCACATTAACTGAATATCTATTCTCAATCTAATATGTCCTCGGCTTGAACACTCATACATTCTCTTTCTACCTTTCTTATCCTCTTACTTAGGAAAAAGGAGATTTATTACTGGCTGATTCTGTTGCTAGTTCAGATTTTTCTATGCCCAAGAGCACCTACATTTTCCCAGGGTTCCTCTACTGATTTACTCTCTGTTACATTAAGGGGGTCTATTTTTTGTTCATACTCTTACTCTGCTCTTAACTAGACCATCCCTTGGTAAGAAGGATTTTATTTTAGATAATCTCAGGAATTTCATTCTATAGCGCTCTTGACTTACATTCTTTCTCTACATGATATGAGGCTCACCTTCAGAGGCGGTCTCTAGTTCCCTTGAGCTTCCCTAAGGGTACTAAGGCACTACCTATCTGTCTTAACTTATTTTTACATTCAGATCAGAGCTAGGCTTTTTCTCTATTTAATCCCTTGAGCCTTATCCCTAGGAGCGCAATATAATAATCTTAAGGTTCTACTGACCCAATCCCAGACACGTGCTTTTAATGTCTAGACTCTATCTTACTGAAAACTTATGCTCTACTGGGTGCTCTAACCATGCACGTGCCTTAACCCTATACTATTCTCATATTAGGGATCTCGTCTAACTAACTATCGGACCCCTATCTGTTTATCTTTCTGAGCTTAATCTATACATTTGGCTGTTACTAAAGCAAGGACATATCTTCTATAGTTAATTTCTTAACTCTTCCTCACTTTTTTGCTCACTATACTTTATAATCAGGGGGGTCTATCTAGGGAAATTACTAACCACTACTAGATGGTTTCCTTGACATGAGGATGTCTCATCTTTCCTTTTTCACTCTAGGGAGAACTTTCACTGAACCTTTCATTCACATATCTCACCTAGAACGATGCTACTGGTCATTTCTCCTAGGCTTTAGCTTATACTCAGCCTGGGCTAGGCATCTCACCGAACCCATAACTTACTAATTATCCTCATTCTTTTTTAAGCTTCTATTACTAGGCTACTCACACTTACCTGTAAGTGTTACCCATGAGGTACACCCTTCTAGGACACTCACTATCTGCCTCACTGCTCATAGTTTTATCTTACATTATTTCGAGGCTACACTACCCTTTTATCATTTAGTGTCTCATTGGGTAGCACTTTAGGTTGGAGTCAACACCTTAAAGGCAGGTCTCAACAACCTTTATCATCCCTGTGTCTAACTTTCTCTATGCTGAGCTCTTTTCTCAGTTTCAACTGCTTGGCCCACGGATTTCTTATTGATCTTTCATAACTATTCAATACCTTTTCTTTCTCTACTCATACTAGGGGTTCCCATTCTCTATGGGTTGTCTGACCCCTTATTAACTCCTTTCTTAGACAACTGTAGCTAACACACCATTTGCCGCAGCTAACACACCATTTGCTATGGCTCCTCGGGTTCCCCCTAATTTTCCTGTCTAACTATTAGCCGTGGTTAACTTCTCAATTGGCCGTGGTGAGGAACTTTCTGGATTGCCTCGATATTATCTAGAATAATTGGCCACAGCTAACGGCCTCTGATTGGCTTGCTTTTTCATGGATTGGATTCTCATCTTTAGTTACTAACCCGAGCCTTATTACCTCTATATCTAGCCTATCATCAAGCTAGAGGGTTCCACCTCTTGCTTCGTTTATACATAACTAGTTGTTACCTCTAGGCTATTAGGGCTCTAAGGTGTAGCTTATAACTTAACCTCTGGCCTGAGGGAATTAGCCTTTTAGGCTCTGGAATCTTATCTAGCCAATTGGGTGTTGTGGCTAGGGGGTGATGCTTTTTCTCACTTCCCCTCTAAAATGGTCCTGGGCAGCCGCAGCCGCAGTCTCATACTGCACTGCATCATTACTTGTTTCTGCATTAAGTAGGACATCTCGGAATGGTCTGAGTATGACTACCAAGGAGAATTAGGCCTCAAGTATTCTCTCTAGCAAGCCTTTTCATATCAACAAGATCATTTCTCGTCATTCATAGCTAGGGCTTACTACTGATCCAGGTGAACTATCACATCTCATCAAGCTCTAGCCATTGGATCACTCAATTCTGCACAAGCTTAGCTCTGCTCAAGCAACTCTAGAGGCCACTGACGATTGTGTCGTGCAATCTTAAATAAAACTATATAGCAAAATAAATTCTGTAAGTAATGGCAACCTAGGTGATTTCCCAAGGAGTCTTTGGGCCTTAATTTGTTGTGAAAGAGTATTCTAAGTATTACTAATTGGAACTTGTTTAGGGGTTTTGAATTGCTAGAATTTAATTGAACTAAATTGTAATTGACAAGAATAAAAAACTTAAGACTAAAATGAAGTGAACAATTAAGGAAATATAGTAGCTAGCCTTGTATTGGACTCCCTAGAATTCAATTATCCCTTCTCCTTTTTTAGTGCACCAGATTTGGATTTAATTTCTTGCTCATTAGTGTATTCCCCATAAAAGCTCTTGAATGACCATCCAAGATTCAAGTCATCAATTATTCAAGGAATTTGCAACCATAAGAAACCTTGAAAAATTAATTAATTGAATTAAGAATAAGAAGACACTATAACCAATCCTAGTTGATCAATAAAATCCGCTGCACAATTCACTTAAGATGCTAATTAACTAATTAGATTAATTAATTCCTTAAACAATTAATCGCACAAAAATTCCAGCCACTTAATCTAACAATCATTGCATCAATTAGCCTAAAATCAAGAGAAATTTAAAAGTAATTTGCACAGTATAAATTCTGGAATTTTCACAAACATGTAAGGATCATAATTAACATTCCAAAGATCAAATTATACTCAATCCATAAAACAAACCAATCCAATAATTTCCAGCAATTAAATTCCTAAATTAATAAACTAGACCTAGTCAAATCAATAAAAGAATTAATGTTGGAATTAAAAGAGTAAGCAAGGAATTTTTATCCAATTTGGTGAGGAAATGTGGAGCTCAAATCTACATTTGAGAGTTTCCAAGCTTCAGCTAGCCACCAAGGATGATTCAAGCTACCATGGAGAATTTAATCGGAGGAGAATTGATGGAATAAGCATCAGCCATGGAGAATCCGATGAAAAATACTTCTTCCTTCGTTCTCTGAAGCTCTTTCTTTTTACGCCAATTTTCACGTTGCTGTCCAACCTTGCTTCCTTTCATTTAATCCTTCATCCACGCTAACTTTGCATGCTCCAGCTTCTATTCACAGCACCTAAAGTTGAGCTATTTTTGTAGCTGCCCCAAGTTCTACCTTTGCACTTGTAGCTTCTTTTCTTTGTGTATATGTTTCTGCTCGTGTCTTCTATGTTTCTCATGTCAGCTATAGTTCACATGAGCTGCTGTTCTGGAGCTGCATTCTTCTTTTTTCCTTTAAACCCATATCTTTTATGCTTCTTCACACATTGAAACCATAGCTTTTCCTTCTTCGTACAGCTTGAGTGTGTTGGTCGTGGCCAGTTCTTTGTTTTTGTATGTGTATAAGAGTGAAGTGGCAACAATGCTCTCTTTATGCAAGCCTCATGTCCTACTTCTCCTAGCTTTGTGAGCTTCCTCTCCATGCATATAGAACCCAAGCATTCTTATCAAGAACCCGTTGCTTCTTCTTTTCCTCTCAAGCATGAAACCTAGCTTCTTCTAGCTCTGTTCTAGCTCTTTTCTTCACTCATTCAACTCACTTTAGCTCACAAGCTTCTTCTTGAATCATAAAAGCTCATCACATGCTTTGTACCTTCCTTCATTCCTTTGCATGCTTTGTTTTGCTCTTCTCTTCTTCATTTTCTTACTCTGTTCCAATGGGTGGATGTATAGTGGCTGGAATTAGGAGATTGAGTGTGAGTGTGGGCTAGCCATGCATGTGAGTGTATATGGTGAGGTGCCATGTGAGAATGGAGGGAGAGTGGATGCATTAAGGATGAAATGGCCCGTGGCATTTTTCTTCTCCAATTAACCTTCCATATTTTCTCCAACATTAAGATTTAATTTGCTCAAAGTCTGCACAAAAACAATGGAGACAATTAAGTAGGAACAATCTTACAAAATTATTTAAACAAATTTATGCATTAAAACCAATAGTTTTGCAATTTAATTCCTAAACTATAGAAATGGTCAATAAACTCAATTATCCCCCAATTGAAGTCCTTTAAGCCAAATTTTATAATCAAAATGCCTAATTAGAAGAGGAAAAATATATGAAAATTAGCAATTATCAGTCACTCTTTCCGGGTGTTCACTAACTACTCTAAGATCATTCTACCACTTACTCATCATGAAAAAAGCCACAACCTATCCTTATACACCCAACATGTCTCATCTAAGGCTCTACCTATCCATTTTAGCCTCTTACAAAGCCTAATAGCTATATCCTCAAGCCAAATCCAATTCGAGAGAGCCTGGAACTTTGGTCTAATACCAATAAATGTAACGCCATAACTTCTAGCTCATTTCATGCCATTCATAAGCTTTAAATCATCAATTCAATAAGAGAATATGAAAAAGGGGATGAAAATAATGGATTTCTTCGCATTGCACTACATTTAAAAATTTGTAATTGGTGTCACGTGTACCATGTGAGCTTATACTATACATCCTCATATTTAATTAAATCAAAACAACTCATTTGCATCACAAAAGCATGCCCATAACTCATAGAAACTAAAATGGGGCATGGAAAATGGAAGTTTATTCTTGGCCAGAATTGGCCCCTTTTCTGGGCAAACTTTGGAAAATCATAACTAAATTTAGAAAAATCAAAATCATGCAATCTTGGTCATTTTAGAAAGTTTAGGATGTCTACTTCACATAAAAATATTCCCATACCATAACATGCATCATAGAGGATGTTTGACATCTGAAATGATCTAAAGATCTGACTGAAATCTGGAACTATCACAGAATTCTACAGAAAACTTTAAAAATGTCCAATTAATTCCACAAAAATCCAATCCATGCAAATGATATCAATCTAAAAATCTATGGATGTTACCAAGAGAGAAAAATATCTCTAGACCAATTCATCAAGGCCAGGCCTCAAAATTCAATGGAATAGTACTTCTGGTCGGGAAAAATTACTGATACTGGACAGAAACTTCATCTTTCTTGGCCAGAATTGGCCCCTTTTCTGAGCAAACTTTGAAAAATCATAACTAAATCTAGAAAAATTAAAATTATGCAATTTTGGTCATTTTAGAAAGCTTAGGATATCTACTTCACATAAAAATATTCTTAGACCATAACATGCATCATAGAGGACGTTTGACATCTGAAATGGTCCAAAGATCTGACTGAAATATGGAACTATCACAAAATTTTGCAGAAAACTTTAAAAATGTCTAATTAATTCCACAAAAATTCAATCCATGAAAATGATACCAATCTAAAAATCTATGGATGTTAACTAGAAAGGAAAATATCTCCAGACCAATTCATCAAGCCCAGGCCTCAAAATTCAATGGAATAGTACTTCTGGTTGGGAAAAATTACTGATACTGGATAGAAACTTCAAAAATTCATATCTCCCTCTATAGACCTCCAAATGACTTGCTTCTAATTGGAACGAGTCAATGTGATTGTCTAGTTTCTCTGCATAAAATTTCATGGCAATTGGACATCATTTGTGCCTCTTGTGACAAAATGTAAATTCGGACCAAATAAATAGTGCAGCAAACCAGAAACTATGAAAATTTCCAACTTTGAAAAATCATCAAATATTCTGTAGACCTCCAAAAATTATGATCTTTAGTTTTTCAAAAATCTCTCAATGAGATCTAATTACATGCCAAATTTTCGATCAAGACTAACTCATTTGACTAAAAAGTGACATAGAATTCTATAACGGTCAATTTTGGCTCCATCTAGGGTACCAAAGTTGCCAAATGGATTTTCCTTGGTCTTGGCACCTTTTGGGCAAGTCTAAAAGTGAATTTAAAACTTGTGTGAGCTGCCCAAATGGTTCCAAACTCCATGCCTTTCATTTTGGCCATTCAACCCACGCTTATGCACATTTCCATCAAACTTTTAAATTGTATACTTTGGCATTACATACTCAAAATATATGCTAAAGGTCATACATCATATTCATACATTTAAACATCACATAATAGTATATTTATACATGTCTCAAGGGTCATAGATCATTTACAACATCATATACATCAAGAAACATAACTATGGTTCCAAAATGGATAAAGCAAGACATTATGCTTGTCAATCTCCTTCTTTCATTGTTGTTGGCTCCCTTCACCATAGCTACTTGGTCTACCTAGCATATTAGATCATTGGAGAGGAGGGGATGAGATTCAAAGAATCCCATTAGCTCATCTCCTATTCAATCATACATAATATGTGTAAAGCAAGCTTTACAAATGCATGCATGAGGAAAGTGGAAGTCATGGACATTTTAAAAGCGAACTTGGCATATGAACAAATCATACAAGACATTCAAGAGCTTACCAAGTGTTTGGATTGGCCTCACACTTCTCCTCATGGATTTTGGACTTGCCTCACCCATTCTTTGAGAGCTTTAGACTCAACTATTTTCTTGGGAGCCCACTTTGCTTTTGGGAGACTCTTTACTTTGTCTCAACCAAACTCAAGGGTTCTTAGCTCATCCTCACCAAAGGGAAGAGTTCTTGGCCTCTCCACACTCAAGCAAACTCAAACAAACATCATGTACTCATTTAAAAACATAACATGGCATCAAGAATCATAGCATATAAAAGTATGCTAGCATACTTTTCATAGCTTGAAAATACACATACACATATTCTAAAACAAGCTAAATACACATCCATGCATGAGAGAAGGTGGAGAGAGCTACTTTGTGTACAATCACACACTTTTCCTTTAGGATTCAAGCCTCCTCTTTTGGCTACAAACTCATAAATTGGTGGAGATGGTTTCTCTTGGCTTAGATACAATTTATGGGAGCCAATTAGGTTCATGAAATAATTTCTAGAGTCATGCAACTTGCTTAAACACTAGTTGGCTCTATAACCCCCATTATGGTCCATATTTGCACCTAATGAAGCAACACCCGTCAAACCATTTCTAGGCCTTATTCTTTCCTTTCAAATATGATTCTTGACTCCTTTGAAACCTCTTGGAGTCATGACACTATTAAAACAAAGGGCCTAACATCATGTTAGCTCTTTAGGTCATAATATGGAACCTAAGGTACCAAATCACTTTCCATGAGTTCTAAATTTTTTCCAAGGCCTCCCTTCACTTTCATTCATCAAATATGACTCAAGAATAGCCTTAGAAGAATTTAAAACTCTCCCCTACTACTAGAACCCTCCTTGGCTGAGACTATAAGCATCTTTGGGCCACTTGGAGTTCTCTTGGTTTTCTTGAAAGAGGAAGCTTGTGGGGAGTATCTTAGGTGTCTCAAGAACTCATATAAAATCTTAATTAGACCTAGAAAGCATCACATAAATTCAAAATTTGAAAGGTGCATTAGAAACCCTAAGTTTTACATCTTGAATCCTAATGCCTATTTCATGGTTTTCTTTGCATATTCTTATTCCTCTCCATAAAATACCTAAGAATCATGCTTGGTTAAGCTTGAAAATCAGATCTTTCTAGGGTTCTTAATGTAGGTCAAAATGGAGAAGAAAGGGACATCAACATAGCCACCATAGAATGCATTTTTACCTTGTTTCCTTAGTTAGTTTGGCTTGAATCTTGCTTTTTCCAAGCTCTTCTCTTTAAATCCTAAAATTCCCCTCTATTCTTCCTTCAAAACAGCCTTCAAAACTTCAGAAAAATCATGGAGAAGAAGAGGGAAAAAGAGGAGATGAGATTGGTGAAGAGAAAGCATGAAAGACAAGCAAATTTCCATACCTAAAAACTTTAATTTTTTTCCTCCTTCTTCTCTTCTCTTCTCTTGGTGCACCACTCTCCTAGGGCTTTCCTTCTGGTTTGGGGCTGGAAAATCTAAAGTCAAATGAGGGAGAGTGTGAGGCACCACCTATATATAGCTAGGGCAAAGTGACTTTTTCAAAAATTTCAATTTTGACTTTTATACTTTGTATTTTTGTTTCTCCTTCGGTTTAGCTCCTTTTTACGAACTTTTTTTTCTATTATAAAATTTAGGTTCCTAATTAAGGAAAATGCCTTTGGGATCACCAGAATCGGAGCTAAAACCTTCTCGAATGGATCTGTCAAAGTTTAGGCACACCGACGTTGAAAAACATCCACCGAAGGGGTTTTGACTATCCCGGGGGTTTCTATGGTTTTCAAGGCCTTTGAGAACCCCAAAAAACTTAAAAATTTCATTTAAAAAGCCCTCCTGTGTAAATTTCAAAAATTGCTCAAAATTACGAAAATGCCATTACATTTCGTAGGCTTTTTGTAAGAAATTGTTTCTTTATTCTAGCTCTGTTTTTCTTTCCGTCTGAGCCTGGGATTCTCATTTTTAAGGGTCCAGAATGCTTCCCAAATGTTTTGGGACCTTAACTACATCATCTTGGGGGACATCCTTTTGTATCCGATGAATTTCATTTGTTTATGGAGAAACCGTATATTACGTTTCTCACGTTTTCTCTGGTTTTTGGAGAACCGAATATTACATCCTTGGCCGAGACATAGGCATCATTTGGGCTTCTTGGAGATGTCTTTTTTTTCTTGAAGGAAGAAGCTTGTGGGAAGCATCTTAGGTGTCTCAAGAACTCATTTAAACTCTTAATTAGGCCTAGGAATTATCATACAAATTCAAAATTTGGAAGGTGCACATAAAACCTTAAGTTTTGCATCTTGAATTCTAATGGCTATTTCATGGTTTTCTTTGCATATTCCTATTCTCCTCTATCAAATACCTTAGATTCATGCTTGGTTGGGCTTGAAAATTAGATTCTCCTAGGGTTCTTGGTGTGGGTCAAAGTGGAGAAGAAAGGGAGATAAATATAGCTACCATAGGATGCATTTTTACCTTGTTTCCTTGCTTAGTTTGGCTTGATCCTTGCTTCCTCCAAGCTCCTCTCTTCAAATCCAAAATTTCTCTTGAATTTCTCCCTTGAATCAGATTTATAAACTTCCTTTTAATCCAAGAAAATAAAGGAAAAGGGAGGAGAGGAGGTGTGGATGAAGAAAAGCAAGGAAAATCACCATGAAAACATACCTTAAGCTTGGATTTCTTCCTCCTTCTTCCTCTCTTAGGTGCCTCTCCCTTAGGGTTTTGATTCTAATTTGGGGCTGGAAAATCTGAAGTGAAATGAGGGCAAGTGTGAGGCGCCACCTATATATAGTTAGGGTAAAAGGACTTTTTCAAAAATTTCAATTTTGCCCTTTGTACTTTGTATTTTTGTTTTTCCTTCATTTTAGCTCTTTTTTTAGAACTGTCTTTTCTATTATAAAATTTAGGGTCCCAATTAAGAAAAATGTCTTTGGAATCACTCAAATCGAAACTAAAACCTTTTTGAATGGATCCGTCAAAGTTCGGGCACACTAACATTAGAAACGTCCACCAGAGGAGATTTAACTGTCTTGGGGCTTCCCATAGTTTTTCAGGGCCTCTGAGAACCCCAAAGAACTCAAAATTTTGGTTTAAAAAGCCCTCCTATATGAATTCCAAAAATTGCCTAAAATTACAAAAATGCGATTACATTTTGTACGTTTTCTGTTAAATTTTATTTCTTCATTCTAGCTCCATTTTTCCTTTCGCCTAAGGCTAGGTTTCTCATTTTTAGGAGACTAGAATGTTACTCAAATTTTTTGAAACCTTAACTAATTCATTTTGAGGGACTTGCTTTGAAAACGCACCTATTTTCGTCGTTTAATGAAAACCAGACATTACAAGTCATACACAAGAGAATGATCCATGCTCTAGGGCTTCCATGGCTCAAACAAGTGCAAATTTATGCTCTCAAATGACTTTTGGCCTAAGATAGAGTGATCCCAAGCTCATTTCTCTAGCCTCACCCATCAAAGATCCACCCCATTCTCAAATATGAATAGGCATCACATGATTACATTTTGTAATCAACAATCAACAAGCCAATCTATTGCAAACAATACACACAAACAACCAAGCACTCGAGCAAAACAACCATACATATAAAAATGAAGGAAAAACTACCTTATCAAGCAAAAATCAATTAAATCCCTTTGTCTCATTCTGTTGATTGCATGGCCTCACACACACACACTTTGATGTGGTTTTACTTATTTGGTTTAGAGACATCAATTAAAGCATAAAATAATCAATTAAGATATATTCAACCTCATATTAGTAATACATGTGAAAATTAGGTCTTTAGGTATAACTTATATCACTTTAGATGCCTTAAGAGGTAACTCTCAAAATTTAACTTCTAGGTTTTAAAATCTCACCATATAGGATCTTCATAACTCTAGTGGAACTCATTAGAAATGTTCAACACATAGGTGTGTAGCTCAACACGACTTGCCTATTTACACCCTCATTATGAAGAATAACACCCAAAAACTATAAATACTCTAGTAAACTCAACCTTTATAAAGTTAGAACCTTAAAAACACCTAAATAAGCGATTCAAACTTTATGTACTCAACAATCCAATATAATGATCTATTAACAAACATAAGCATATGCACAACTTCCCCATCAAATTTTTCTATCAAATTATCATCAAATTTTTAATTTTCCCCTAAACTTAGCATGTAACTTGTCCTCAAGTACTTCAATAAGATATGGAAACCAAAATGCAACACATAGACAAAATAATGTAGGATAGGAAACTCCTTAAAGTAAGGATAGCATTTGGAAACACTGCAACTTCTACCATCAGCCAACTAAATGAACATGATATCTAACAAAGCAAAAAGTAGACATTAAAAAAAAAGAAACCTCACAGAAACTAAAACACAACAAAATACACTAAATTGAAGGATAAGGAAGAAAAGTAGTTCTAATTTAAGGTTTTTAGCTTGACTTTTAGAGGTTTGCAAGGTTGGGGAATGCCTAAATTATAAGCAGCCACTTTCTCTACTACCTTCCAAATTAAATAAGGATTTAGCTTTTGCCTAGTATCCTTGAATAGATTTGGATGTCTATTCCTCTTTATACTGGCACCATGAAAAGCTACTTTCTTAGTTTTGTAATTGTAATACCATAATTATATAGGACTCAATCCATAGCAAAATTGACATATAACACTCATTTGCAAGACCAAAACACTTCTAGCGGTGGTATTTTGCGTCACTGCATGCTCAACAAATTCATTACTTGCCAAATGGACCATAAGAGCTAACCATATTCATTCTCCATCCATAATACATGTGTTCAATAAAAGAACATCTCAATTTGAAGCTCAAAACTCAAGTCCAAGCCTTGCAACACGAAATGGCATCTCATTTTGCATTTTGCCTTACATTCCATATTCTAATATGAAACTTTGGAGAATTATAACTAATTTTAGGAAATAAAAATCATACAAATTATATCATTCTAGAAAGCTACAAATGTCCTCTAACTGCCATAAAAATATTAAATCAAAACAACCAAGTTTGCTGCACAAAAACTAATGGAATACTAACACTGGTCTAGGGGCATCCTGCAACTAACATCAAATTTCAGAAATGTATATCTCCTTCAATACAAATCCAAATGAGGCACTCTCATGGAAATGGAAAGCTTAAGATGAGACCTAATTGTTATAAAACTTTTAAGGGCATATGAGTTCATTTGGCCCATAAAATCTATTGCATATCAGAGGCTGCTATAGTACTTAGGTAGCACCAGACCTTTGACTTCAAAAATTCATGACTCTCTTTATACAACTCATTTTCATGCAAACTTGTTACCCCTATAAAGCTTATAATGTCAGCTATATGTCTGTAAAATTTCATGGGCATTGGACTTCATTTGTCCTTTAAATGATACAAAAATGTGAACTAAATATATGTAACAACCCTAATTCTTAATTACCATAATTAGGCTTAATTATACGATTAATAATTGTAAATCAAGGTCTAAAATCATTACAAGTAATTAGATTGGGAAAAAGGTGAGAAAATTTGAACCTTGATATTATTAGGGTTATTAGTTAAACCATCATAACTATTTAAATCCACAAGAAATTCTAGTTATCAATTAAGAACCTTGACATATGTTACCACTGATTTCCAATTTACAAAATTCCATTATAATACTCCCACTTCATTACATAACCTTAACATAGTAAAGTTCAAGGTTTCTAAATCAAAAATAAAAGTTAGGAACCTTTGCTGTGACTTGGACCTTCCCTGCCACGACTTAGTTGGTTAATGGAACCTAAAAACCAAGTTTGGAGATTCATGCCATGGCATAAGTGGCTACTAGAACTTAAAACTAAAATTTTGCACTTTGTGCCTTGACTCAAGTCTCCATGCTATGGCAAAGTGCTCTTGGGAACCCACTATTCACACTTTTGCAATTTCGTGGTGAGTTGGTGTCTCATCGCAGTGAATGAGCCTCCTGGAACTCTCATTCCAATTTATTTGAAATACGTAGCAGTAGAAGAACCTACACCATGGTGAAGTTGGATTTTATTACCCTTCCTGGGTGAAATTTTCATCTTGCGCCATGACGGGACATCTCCTGCCACTGCACTCCTCGCCTCTAACTGACTATTTGCCATGACTTAAGGTGTTTTGGCCGTAACTTAACTTCCTTCTACACCTAAACTTTCCCAATTTCATCCCAAATACTCCAACACTCCCTCTAGTGGCACCCTAAAGTCATTATACCTTAATTTCAGAGGTTTTAAAAGTATCCAACTACCTAATTTCCTCAATATATCTATCATCACCAATTTAAGACTTAGATATTAATTTCTACCCATCTTTCACCACCTATCTGCAAATCATAGACTTGAACACAAGGGATAACAAAAGCTATTATTATTACCATTCAAATGCAAATCCCAACAGAGGGTCCATACACTGCTAGTATAAGCCAACATTTAAGGCAACACATGATTTCATTCTCAAATAATAAGTCATATCTCAGGGTCAACAATGTTTCATATCAGATTGTAAGCAAATGGATACATCAGATTCCATGATAATTATATTACATAACCAATCTTATACTTGGCAATTCATGATGCAATATGGCAAATACATAAAAATTAATATTCTTATTATACAAACCCAATTTGACAAGGTTTTCAAATCTATGTGCTACCAAAGCATACCTTATGCTTCCATTTATTTCTCTTTACCACTAAGAGGTCTAATCCCTAAAAATGTTATCCCACAACTGGGGTAAGATATACAATATCAGTAACAAGAGGCAAATTTCATATATATGTGCAAATTAATTAATATAATGCATTTTCATATCATCAAATACTAGAATTATCAATTCAATTAACAAATGAACTAGTTGAGCTATAAGTGACTACTGTCCTATACCAAAAATTATGTGACACCATATTTACTAAGCTCATCTTACCTCATTTCTAAGTTCCCTTCCTTGGATCATACAATTTTGCCAAAGAAAAAACATTAAAAATATTCATTAAATTGGGTTATGTTATAGATAAAATTTTTATTTAGTATTTTATGGGCCATATGGACTCATCCTTCTCATTCTCATGTTTAATTACACAAATAAAACTCATAAACATCCCAAGAAATGGCCTAGAACTCGTGCAAGGGGATGGAATACATGAAATACAATGGTGCTGCCTAGGCCAGAAATTCTGACATACTAATATGAACTTTGAAATATCATAACTAATTCTAGAAAAATTAAAATAATACATACTCTACCATTTTGGAAAGTTACAGATGTATAATTTATGATAGAAATAAACCCAAGCCACAACAGAGGTTGCTAGGCACTAGAAATTGATAGAATAGTATCAAAGGTCGACTATCATTACTGGTATTGTCTTCCAACTTCAGAATTTCATATCTCTCTACTCAGAGGTCCAATTGGGGTGATCTTCATGGCCATAGAAAGCTAATAATATCTAGTTTATGTTTATAAAATTTTATAAACATTGAACATCATTTGTCCTACAAATGATACAGTCCAAGTTTCTGACCATATGAATAGTATCTACGTTAGTTTAGTAGAAAAATGGCAATTTTGGAAATTTATAAAAAATTCTACAAAGCTCCAAATAATCTATTCTTTAGCTTTCCAAAAGGTTATAGATAGGATCTATATGTGTGCCAAATTTCATGGGCAAATTCGTTCATTTGGTTAAATTTTGATGTTAGGTTGTAAAATAGCTCATTTTGTGTCATATAAGGGGTCCAATTTGAGTTCTAAGGCAACCATGACCACTTGAGCATGTGGAAATGCACCAAAATGAACTTCTAAACTTATCCTAAAGGTGAATAAACCCAAAAATTAAAATTTCACTCTCTCACCCCATGCCATACACAAGGTTACACATGCTTTACATTATCATTTACTACTCAAAATGTATATTACCATTCATTTGGCACTAAAACTCATACATACATCAAATATTTAGGTAATTATATATTTTTAAATGATTATACAACATTTCCATCATAGTATTACATCATATGCCATTGGTATGGCTACAAAAGAGACAAAACTGGACACTTTGATGTCAATCTCTTATCTCTCAACTTGGTGGCTTCCATTGTAACACCCCGAAATTAATTAAGGTGTTAATTATGGATTAAGATTAATTAAGGATAATTAATAGAGCATAATTGGGCAAGTTAGTGAAGAGGTATTCTAGAGAGATAAATTGTTAATATGGGTTGAGAAATGATTTAGGATGGAGATTTACATCTAGGCCCAAATTAATTAAATCATCATAAGAGGCTAATGGAGGCCCAATGAACTAGAGGTAGACCTAAATTAATTTAATGAGATGGAGGCCCAAGATTTATCTTGTGTAGGCTCAATTAAGTGGCCCAATTACTCTTGTGCAGACCCAAGCCCTTGAGCTCATCAAATTAGGCCCAAATCCCATTAAACTTTAGCAACCCAATGTGTGAAAACTGGCCCAACAGAATTATGCAGCCCAACAATTAAAAACTGGCCCAACAAGCAAAATCTGAAACCCAATTGGATTTGGACTTGGAGCAACCCATGACCCAACCCCTTGACCCAACTTAAACCCATCTAAACCCTAATTGCTTCAGCCACTTTTCCCCCCATTTGCTGAAACACAAAAATAGAAGAGAATTTCGGAGGTGAGGAGAGGAGGCTAGGGTTCTTGACTTAATTCCATCTTTTCTCACATTTGGAGCAAGATTTGGCCAAGGTAATAGTTATACAACTCAATCCCCTCATCTTCCTCTTTAATTTGGCCCGATTAGTTTTTCATTTGGAGAGATTTCATTATACCCAAAATCTGAAAAGTGAGTGGTTGGGGGTTTTCTTGGTGAAATTCGTAGGTTGAGGTTGGGGCTGGTATTTGGTGACTTTAAACCCCCCATTTTGATGCTTTCTTTGTTGGTTTGAGACCCCCATAGCTTATTTATATTATGGGTATTAACTTGGTACGAATTTGCTTAGGATTTTGGGTGAAACATTGAGAATTCTGGTGGGAGATACTTGAATCCGAATTTGGGATTTGTGGTAGCTGTTGCAATTATCTGCAAGTGAGGTAACCGGGGTTTACATTAATTCCATGCATGTATCTGCTTTAATTTCATATTTGCTATATATGAATGATTTGAAATGTTGAATGAATTGGTTGGCTATCTGTTGTATCATGATTGGACCTTGTGAGTCCATGGTGGAGCTGTGGTGCGGCTGCCACCCGTGCATGTGCCGCGATCGGGCACCGGGTTATGATCAAACCCCAGATGCACTGAGCCCTGGTGTGCTCAATGGGGAGTAGGTGCCGTGGACGGGCCTCTCCCGGTGTTAATGGCCTTTAACATGTTAAATATATGATTGCTAGTATGGGATAGTAATCATGATAGCCTAATTATTTCATTTTGCTGAGATGACTGATATGATTCTGATACGGATTTTGTTTCATGCATATATGTTGATTAAACTGGATTATATGATGGAATTATTTTGGTTTCTGAGATTTATATCTCACCCCGTTTTGTGGGATTAATATTTCAGGTGAAAGTTCCTCGGGTAAGGATAAGGGTAAGCAAGTGGATGAAAATCCATAAGCTTCAACCTATGGGGAGATGGCTACACTTGGGCTGACTTAGCTAGTATAGATGCTAATTTTGTATTCCTTAATGTATAGCATCATCATGTATCTGCATTGCCAAGTGTAGGCTTGAACATTTAATTTATTGAGAATGTATGTACTAAAGGGGTAGACCCGCTCTTGACCTAGTATTTGATGTATGGATTCATATGATCTGCTGTAAACTTTGTTGACCTATAATATGGTTGTCAATGGAAATGTAACTCTTGAGATATTGGTATGAACGCCCATTGTATGGAACCCCTATTGATTGAGTATTAAAGGATAGTTGCTGGTAATTTATGTATATTCTGTTGTTGCTATTTTATAAACTTGCTAATAGAGGGTGATTAGGGAACGGAAATGGGCATATAAGTTTTGAATTGGTAATAGAAGAATAGCTAAGTAAATAAGGTAGATAAATGCCATTAGAGCTATATAAAATGAGGGGAAGTGACCTTAGAGTGTCCCTAAGAAGAGAAATGGAGTGTAGGAGGCGAAATATAGTGAAACTAGTGACAGGAGGGAATTACGCCGCGGCCAGGAAGGCTTCGCCGCGGCCTAGGGTGTGACAGTGGCTAGGGACGCCGCGGCTTGATAAATCTCGCCGCGGCGCGGAGTGAAAATAATCGCCCAGGAGGTGACAGGACGTAACCTCGCCGCGGCGCGAGTCAAGAAAATTAATTAGGGAGGTTACAGTAGCAAAACTCGCCGCGGCGCCACATAGGTTGGCCGCGGCGCAGGTCCAACTCGCCGCGGCGAGAAAATTCCAGAGAGCAACTTGGCCGCGACTCAAGAGTTCCAGGCCGCGG
The DNA here is from genome assembly GCA_032878935.1 of Erythrophleum fordii. NCBI lineage: Eukaryota > Viridiplantae > Streptophyta > Magnoliopsida > Fabales > Fabaceae > Erythrophleum > Erythrophleum fordii. The sequence continues at coordinate 18,246,203 of JAVQMF010000054.1, read as the reverse complement.
CGCAAGTGTAAAAATTTGGTTTTTGAGCTCCAGAACCTAACGTAGCCGCGGCGGGAAAGTTCCAAGTCGCGGCGCAGGTCCCCAAACTCCTATATTTGACCTAGAAACCTTAATTTCAGTAAGGCTAATGTTAGGGAATAGTATGAGTACATTGGTGGGATGTTTTTGTGGGTTGAGATTGATCAATGGATGAATCATAAACCTTTAATGATGGAATAAACCCTTCTTATGCATGATCCCATTATAGTTGTTAGTTGATGATCCTAGTAGTATCAAGGTTTAAATTTTCCCTATATTTCTGCAAAGTAATTGATTGTAGCAACCCCAAACCTTGATCATTAATTATTAATAGCATGTTTAACCTTAATTATTGAGATTAGAAACTAGGGTCGTCACATCCATTACCTTGTTCATTTGCTCCACCTAGCATGTTAAGACATTGGAAAGGAGGGGATGAGATTCAAAGAATCTCAATAGCTCATCTCCCTTTCAATCACACATAAAGAATGCAATACAAGTCTTGAAAATGCATGCATGAGCATAATGATATTTATGATCATTCAAGAAGCATTCTTGGCATTTGAACAAGTCATACAAAGTATACATAGGCTTGCCAAGTAGGTGGATTAGCCTCACCCATTCTCTCATGGATTTTGGTCTTGCCTCACCCATTTTTTCTAAGAGGTTTTGACTCAACCTCACTCTTGGGAGACTCTTTACTTTGTCTCAACCAATTTTAAGGGTTCTTGGCTCATCCTTCACAAGGTTAGGGGCTTCTTGGCTTCTCCACACTCAAGCAAATGAAGACAAGCATATAAAACATCATTTGAATGCATAAAACATCATCATGGTACCATGGCATATGAAATCATGCTAGAACACTTTTTATGGTTTAAAACACACATACACACATTCAAAGACAATGTAAGCACACATTCATGCATGAAAGAAAGTGGAGAGTGGTACCTTCGCCATACAAGCATACTTTTTCCTTGAGCCTTGAGTCCTCTCCCTTAGCCTCACACATATAAGGGTGTGAGATTGGTTTCTCTTGGTCTAAACACAATATATGGAAGCCAATTACACTCTTGAATCAAATTCTAAAGCCATACATTAACTAGAAAAGCTAGATAGCTCATATGGCTCTTTTATGGTTCTATAATGCACTTAATGAAGAAACCTTAAGAAAACATCATCTTGGCTCCATTCTCTCCATTCATTTTATGATTCTTAACTCCATTTAAACCTCTTGGAGTTATCACACAATCAAATTAAGGAGCCTAGCTAGGTGTTACTTCTTTAAGCCATAATATGAAACCTATGATACCATCTCACTATCCATGGCTTCTAAAATTTTTCCAAGGCTTCCTTTCATCCGCTTCCATCATATATGAATAAAAAATCAGCTTGAAACAAATTAAAAGTACCCCTTGGTGCTCTAACCTCTTTAGGCCGTGGCTATGGACCAAGGAGACACCAAGTGAGTTTGCTTTGTGTTCTTGATGGAAGATGCATATGAGGAGCCTTCTAGGGATCTCAAAAGCTCATCTAAACCCTCATTTAAGCCTAGGAATTATTGTATCAAATCAGATTTTACGAGGAACACTTGAAACCGTAGGTTTTCCATCATAATCTAATGGTTCTTTTGTTATTTTCTTTGCATATTCTTATTATCCTCCCTTAAATTCCTAAAGTTTACCCTTGGTTCTACCCAAAATCCATGCCTTCTTAGACCTCCCTATGTTAGACGAGCCAAGGAGGAAAGGGGAGAAGAAGTAGCTACCATAAAAACGAAGATTTACCTTACTTTATTGCTTCTTCTTGCTTGTTTCTCACTTTGCTTGGCCTCGTCTCTTCCAATCCGAATTTTCCCTCTATTCTTCCCTCAAAATAGATCTAAGAACTTCAATAAAACTATAAGAAGGAAGGAAAAATAGAGGAAAAGAAGTTTGCTAAAGAGGAAGCATGCAAAAAACTAAGAAAATCCATACCTTTTCCTTGTTTTTCTCCTTCCTTTCTTTTCCTCTTGGTACTCCTCAAACCCTAGCTCTTTTCTCTAGTTTAGGGCAGAAACATATTTGGCTAAATGAATGAGGAGGTGGGGTGTGACCTATATATATGTAGGTTTAAGAAATACTTTTCAAAAATTTCAATTTTGCCTATTTGTCTTGGCATTTTGGTTTCTAGTTCGTTTTAGCTCCTTTTTGAAAAATATCTTTTCCATTATAAAATTTTAGCTCTTAATTTAATAAAATGCCTTTGGAATCACTCAAATAGGATTCCACTGAAGGCGTTTTAATTGGCATCGAAAAACATCAACTGAAGGCGTTTTAACTGTCTCAGGGCTTTCCATGATTTTTAGAGCTTCTGAGAACCCTGAAGAACCCAAAAATTTTATTTAAAAAGTCCTCCTATAAGAATTCCAAAATTTTCTCAAAATTACAAAAATGCCATTACATTTTGTCAACCTTCCTTTTAAATTTGTTTCTTCGTTCTAGCTTTGTTTTTCTTTCTGTCTAAGCATGGGATTCTCATTTTTAGGAGTCTAGAATGCTACATAAACTTTTTGGGACCTTAAATCACTCTATTTGGGAGACTTTCTTTTGTATCCGGTGAATTTCGTGTGTTTACGGGAAAACCATACGTTATGTTTCTCATGTTTTCTCTCATTTTCAGAGAACCAGATATTATATTTCTCCCCCTTTAAATAAATTTCATCCTCAAATTTTGGGGTATATTTTCGTCTTACTCTTTTATATTCTGGCTAACTGCTCATTTCTTTTCCTTCTTCCTTGTTCTATATGCTTCTCTTAGCGATTTCACTCTTTTGAGTCTTTTTTAGCCAAAAAATTTCCATTACTAGCTTTTAGCAAGAGCTCTTCTTTTTCTGTACTACTAGTTTCTCACATAAAGGAAAGAAATTCTGATTTTGGATCATGCTTTCATGGTTTTAGCCTTATCCTAGCAGAGCTTACTAATCATATTTGATTAGTCTTAACCCATTTATAGAGGTTGCATTCTTCTCAGTGGACTTATTTATGTACCTTGGGAGATGATTCACTTAATGTCAAATCTCCCGTATCATCTCCTAATGGCTTTTTGTAAGGTCTCGTTATCTTTTTCTATTTATCAGAGCCATTAGAATTTTCTGTCCACTGTTCATCTTCTTACTTTTCCTCACATCTCACTTACTTACTGGCATTATAACTCCTTTGGGGAGTTTCCACTTTTAATAATCCTAATTTCTCAGTTTACTAATGTATTTGTCTTTTTAGGTCGGGACTTTTTCTTACTTGTTTTGCTCATTTAGGAGTGGGCATTTTGTAGTCCCTCATCTTAGCACTGGTAGGCCTAACTTATATTCTTCATATTGGTATCGAAGAGCAACTACCACTGACTAATGTTGAATTCTGGTGGGATGCTAACTATACTCACAGTTTCAATCATTGGAGACATACTGTACCACTTTCCTCATTTAAAAATTGCACCTAACCCCTTTTTGAATACATAGTCTAGCATATAAGGATCTTTCTATCCCTCGGTCAGGGCTAATAACTATTAGGTAGTGGTTTATCTAGCTTTAGCTCTAGAAAGCTACTTTTTTGCTTTCTTCATCCTACATGCTACACTGATCTAGCAAAGGTATAGTCAATGGTCTAATTATCTGAGTATAGCCTCGCTGTCTCTGATGGCAATAGTCTACTAGACTTAGGAGATCTCTAGTTTCTAAGACAAAAGCTAATTGAAATTGTACTGGTCTCTAAAACTAACTGCTCTATAAAAACTAACTTAGGCTATCATCTCACTAGAGAACTATCATATTGTAACTGGGGCTCTTTATAACTCTGTGGGGTCTACAACGACCTCTCAGAGCCCTGCTAAGGTCTACTGTAACCTATTGTATTATGCTAGGATTTATTGTGATCCATCTTTGGGAGATGTCAAAGCCTAAGATCACTGTATCTGAAAATGAAACACATACTCACTAAGTCCAATAACTATTACTCATAATATCTAAGGCTTAACTCATATATCTTTCATGCTCTTCATACGAAGTGGGTTTTGTATCATCTGATTCTCTATGATCCCATCATACTACTACTCAAGAGTATTTTAAGTTTTCTTTACTACTCCTTATGGGATCCTCAAGTTCCCACTTCATCTATTTTTTACTTGGGCTTCTTTCCTTACTTTTACTTACTTACCTTGCTTTATTTATACTTGTTCTATCTTTCCTCTCATATCCTACAATTTTTGACTATGCCCATATTCTACTTTTCAGTGCCTTAGCACATGGGCATCTCATACACTAAGTGTATCTAACATCTCTAGCAGGAGAGAAGCTATACAGTGGTCCCTTCTCATTTCGTTTAATTATATTATAGAAGACTTAGATCATACATACTAAACTCGTACTATCTGAAACTAAAAGTTCTTTACTATTAGCACGTTCTTTTTTATATTATTATTCTTTACTAGAGATTCCTTTTCTGTATGCTTTTCTTGCTATTCTAATATTCCAGGAATCCCCCTACCTCTCTTTTTTGACTCATCTCATTATTTAACTAACTAGAACATCTTTCGATTATCGGGGCACTTTAGTGATTGATGCCATCGTTTGCTATGCACTTAAGTTACATTACTACTGGGTTGGCCAGACTCAATATCGTGTAAGCATTGTTGCAAGCAAACCATAACATCAAACATTAATACACAGGTGCCTCATGACTGAGCTCAAAGCCACTATCGCTTGTATATTACAATTTTATAATAATCTAAAATATTTCTCTCTTACTTTTCTTTATCTGCCTTATTCTTGCAGGATACTCAGGGAAAATATGACTCTTCCTCTACTTCACCCTAAAATCACTTTACATTGCCTGACTATTTTTATTTTGGGCACTATCATGCAAAAAGGGCATCTATGCTAAGGACAACTATGCTTTCTCAAGTACTTAAGCATATCAACTCGATATTTATTCTCAATCTACTATGTTTTCGGCTTGAACACCTTCGTCTATTCTCTTTCTTTTACCTTTACTATTCTTTTACTTAGGTAAAAGGATGTTCTACCACTAACTGTCCCTCTTGTTAATTCGTGTTTCTTTATGCTCAAAAGCACCTACATTTTTCTTGGGTTCCTCTACTTGTTCATTCTCTATAACATCAAGGGGGTCTACTTTCTCTTATACTTTTGCTTTGCTCTTGACTAGGCTGTCCCTTTGTAAGAAGAATTCTATTTCATGTAATTCTAAGAATCATATTTTGTGGCACTCTTGGCTTACACTCTTTCTCTGCATAATGCAAAGGTTCGCCTTCTCAGGCAATTTCTAGCTCCCTCGAGCTTTCCTAAAGGTATTAAGGCACTAACTGTTTATCTCAACTCATTTCTACATCTAAATCAGAGCTAGACTTTCTCTCTGCTTAATCTCTTACTCTCATCCCTAGGAGCACAATATACTAATTTTAGGGTTTTACGAACTTAATCCAGAACATGTACTCTTAATGTCTAGATTCTACCTTACTGAAGGCTTATACTCCATTGGGTGCTCTAATTACTCACGTGCCTTAACTCTATATTATTCTCATATTAGGGAGCTCGTCTGATTAATTATTAGACCCCTGTCTATTTACTTTTCTATGCTCAATCTACTCTTTAGTCATTACTAAAGTAAGGGCATCTCTTTTATGGCTAGTTTCTTACCTCTTCTTCGCTTCCCTTATCATTGTACTTTATAATTCAAGGGGTCTATCTTAGGGATTCGCTAACCACTACTGAGTTGTCTCCCTGACTCAGGATGTCTTATCTTCTTTTCTCGATCCAAGGAGAACTTTTACAGAGCTTTCAATTAATTTAATTTTTCCTTTTGCACTGTTTCCTTCTACACATCTCACCTAGACAATGTTACTGGTCATTTTCCTTAGGCTTCACCTTATACTTAGCCTGGGCTACCTATCTTATCAGACCTATAGCTTATAATAAGCCCCATTAACTTATGTAGGCTTATGATAAACTTAGTACCTTTAACTACTCTCATTCTCTTCTAAATCTCTATCACTGGGCTAATCATACTCATCTTTAAATGTTACCTATAAGGTATACCCTTTTAGGCACTTACTATATTCCTCACTGCTAGTAGCCTTATCTTATGTTAATTTCAAAGCTACATTAACATTCTGTCAATAGAGTCTAAGATCTCGTCAATAAGATCTCATATATTGTAGTGCAAAATTTAAGACCCTGTCAACAAGGTTTTCCTGACAATGTCTACATGGTCTTAAACTCATTAGATTAGCCTGTCATTTAAAATTTCATAAGGTGGCATCCTAGGTTGGAGTCAATGCCTTATAGGCAAGTCTCAGCAACCCTATTATTCCTGTGTCTAACACTTTCTAACATTGAGTTCTTTCTTAGTCTCAACTACTATGTCTACTGATCACATGTTACTTACTGATCTTCCATGACCATTTACTACTCTCTTTCTTTACTTATACTAGGGGTTCCTGCTCTCTGTGCGTCAATTGACCTTATAGCAGCTCATTTCTCAAGTTGGCCAGAATATGACCAACAAGGCCTTTCATATCACAGTACATGATAGGTGCTAATTTTTATATATTTTTACCCACATTTATTATCATTTTTAATGATTAATTTGAGTTTAAATGGATTTATTATACAATATTTGAATTTTTGGTCAATTTTGGAAAATAAAAAAATTTTGAATTAATTAGGAGAATTTTTGGATTTAAATTGCTAATATTTTATTTTTCATATTTCTTTGAAGGATTAAATATTTCCAATCTTTAAAATATTTATTAATTTTGTGCAAAATTTTTAGAGATAAATTAGGAATCAATGGTGAACATAATTTTTGGGCAAATGAATTGAGAATTTAAAATGGATCAAAAGAAAAAAAAATCGAACAGAATTTTTATTATTTTTATTATATAGCTTGATGGCATTTTTGTAAATATGATTTTAGGTTTTATTTTGTTCTTTTTTTTTTTCTTAGAGAGTCAGGGCGCCGAAATTTGGGGAAGACTGTTTCATTCTTTGGGCTGGCTTTTGGTTCTATTCACGCTGAGCGCTGAAAAACAAGGAGGAGACGCTGAACGCTGGAGCTGAAGGACATGATACCAGGAGGCTACTATTTCATTATTAGTTGGACGCTAGACTTCAGAATGAGGAGGCGCTAAAAAAGGGATTGGCTTCTTCATTCATTTGGGAGCTTCTGGACTACACAGATGCTGGGAGAAACCAGACCTGGAGGATGCCGATTTGCTGCTTCATTCTACTTTCCTTGGCCTTCGTACTACATTCAAAGGCGCTAGAGGAAAAGGGTGCACCAGGGGAACGAGGAGCAGTTTCATTCATTCGTCTCTGGACTGGACAGCAGGGAGGACGCACCTGGAGGTAGAGTTAGCGCAGAACCATCATCACTATTTTCTTCTCTCACCAACACGTTGCTATTCCATCATATACCCACCATCATTCATCCAACAAGTTCTATTCTCCTTGATCATATCTTCATGGCAGAGAGCTTGAAGGAGTGTAGAGAAAAGAAATCCATGGAAGCTTAAGGAAGGTGGCACCAAGGTGGAGCAAGGAGGAAGAAGGCTTGAGCTCTTAATTTTACATGGATTGAAGACCATTAGGGAGTCTATTTTTCTACCCTTTTCCTCTTTCAATTTCAAGAACTTAGGAATTTTCTAGTTTTAGGAATTTCTATATGGATTTAATGTTGAGACCTAGTTTTAGGTTGGACAATTATTTTATCTTGGATTGTAATTGGAATTGGTGTTATTTGGGATTAGAATTATGTTTTGTGGTTGTTGGAATTTTGGTTTTTAGACCTTATAATGTTGATTGGATTGATGTTTGAGTTCTCTTGCATTAATTTGATTAATGTTATGATTTTAATTGCATATTTTGGTCTTTTGCGCTACTTGATTGTTGAATTGGGTAGTATAATTGCTTAATTGTTCAATTAGGTAATTAAACCAAATTTTTCAGAATTAATTGAATCCAATTGTTGAAGGATTTGATGAAGCTAATTGGCTTAATTACTTGCTTAATTACTTGAATTAGCTAAGGGTTTCCTAGTTTAGTCAAGTGATGTGCATTTGAGTTTAGGGTTTCCTATCCTTGGATTAAGTTAATTAAATTCATTGGTCTATTGTTTAATCACTTCTCTTGGTCTCAATTAATCTTTGGTGAGTGATGAGAGCTGAAATCCCCTTGCAAAGCCTTAGTTGCCTCGTTATTAGTTCTTTGTATTTTCACAACCATTTTTATTTCAATTTAGAGCATTCTAGTTTAGTTACCTGTTTAGTTTTTCTCTTTTAGTTGAAATTTAATTTCTTAATCAAAACCCCCCATTTGCATAACTTATTAAGCATCAAATAATCACCTAAATTCAATCTTACTAACCCTTAAATTGCTTCTTAGGAAGAATGACCTAGGGTTGATCTATACTGCATTAAATCAATCTTAGTTTAATTGAGTGCTTAAGCGACTAAGGCAACATCAATTTTGGCACCGTTGCCAGGGAGCAATGGTTTAGGTTTGAGTTTTTAGGTATTTTCCCTTGTTTTCTTCATTTTAATTTTATCATTTCAGTTGAATTTTCCTAAGTGTTCAATTTTGGAATTTTGTTTATCACTGCCCAGAAAAATTCTGATCTTTGGTTTTCCAAGGTTTTTGGGTGTTCTGAGCAAGACTAATACCTTCAATCGTTTTGACCACTTTTTTTAATTTTCTTTTATTTTTGTGAATTTTTCTTGAATTTTCTAATTTTTTCTTATTTTCTTTTTGAATTTTTGTGCGATTTTTTTTAGTGTTTTCTGAGTTCCCTAGTGCGTATTGAGTTTTTTAGGTTGTTTTGAATTTATTTCTTTAATAGTTTGAATATTTTGTATTTTTTTATTTACTACTTTAATCCTACTTTGTTGGTGTTGTATGACTCGATCCTCTTTTGAAAAATTGTTTGACTTTGATCCTGAGATTGAGAGGACGTTTCATCAGTGAAGATGAGTTAAAGTTAGTAATCTTATAAGTAGTAGTTCTTCTAAATCTTGTTCTGTTGAGTCATCTGTTAGTTCTTCTGATTCTGAAATTAAAATGGAAGATAATGAGGGAAATGTAAATAATCAGGCACGTTTAGAGCATGCTGAGTCAATGTTGATCATAATATTCCTGCTAAGACTATTAAAGAGTTAGCTTTACCTTATTTGCATTTTCAAAATTGGTGCATTAATTATCCTGATATTAATACTGATCTTGAGTTGAAACCTAGATTTATACATTTACTTCCTAAATTTAATAGACTTGCAGGTGAAGGTCCATACAATCATTTGAAGACTTTTCATATGATTTGCACGCTATGAGACTGAGTGGTGTGTCTGAGGATCAGATTATGATGTGTGCCTTCCCATTTTCTTTAGAGAGGTGTGCTAAGAACTAGTTACTTCGACTACCCCCTGGGTTCATAACTACATGGGACCAACTTAAGAAGATGTTTTTGGAGAAGTATTTCCCAGCATCTCGCACTTCCTCTATTAGGAAGGAAATATGTGGTTGCCGACAAATGTCTAGGGAGTCCTTACATGAGTATTGGGAGCAGTTTAAGACATTGCTATCTAGTTGCCCTCATCACCAAATCCAAGATACTTTACTGATACAGTACTTTCATGAAGGTCTTTTGCCTCTAGAGAGAGATTTATTAGATTCTGTTGCTGGAGGTGCTCTTCTTCACTTGACTATTAATGCTGCTTGGGAATTGATTGAAAAGAAAGCTGAGAATACTCAACAATTTGGTACTAGACAACAAGCTAGAGTAAATAAAGTTAGGTCATATTCCTCAATCTCTGAGTCTTGTCTTGAGAGTAAGATAGATAAGCTTGCATCTGTTATGGAGAGAATGGCTATGCTCCAATTGCATAATCCTTCCAACATGGCAAATTCTATGGGATCTTCTACTTCTTTCACCCCGCAACCGAGCTCTTTAGCTCTGATTGGCCCACTTTGCTCTATTTTCTCATTAGCTACTCATGTTACTGATGCTTGCCCATTCTTGAATGATAAAGCTGAGTCTTGCAATGATGTGTATCCTTCTAAGCCTATAAATCAAGGTGGCCAGAAATATGATCCATATTCTACTACATATAATCCTAGACGGCGTGATCACCCAAACCTTAGATATGGTACTAGCCAACCTCAGCAACCACGGTTTAATCAGGGTGCTAGTTCTAGTGGTCAGGTGTTCCAACCAGTTAGGCAAACTGTGCCTATGCAAGAAGAGAGTTCAAGGTTAGAGAATAAGATGGATACTATGATAAAGCTTTTGATGGATAGGTTAGACCAAATAGAGAAGGAACATCAACAAAAGGATTTGCAACATAGACAAGGGATTCAAACTCTTCAGACTCAGATTGGGCAGTTGTCAAATGCAATTAATAACATACAGAGTCAAGATTCAAGAAAGCTTCCATCCCAAGTGGTAGTTAATCCTAATGTTGGGACCCAACAGAATCCTCATCATGGTGAAGTTAATGCTATCTCTCTTAGAAGTGGCAAGGTGGTTACCTTTGCAGATCCTATTGCCACTTATGCTTCCAAGGACAAGGATGCTATCATTGATGATTCTCCTTCCACCTCTACATCACAGGATAAGCCCACTTTAGCAAAAACACAAGTGGCACCATAGAAAGAGCAAGAGAAGAAAGAGGAGGAATTGAGCAGATAGGTTCTACCCTTTCCTACTAGGGTAGCTAAGACTGAGAGAAAAAAGAAGAAAGCAGAGATGTTTAAAGAGGTCTATGACATTTTCAAAAAGGTGGTGATCAATGTTCCATTAGTTGACTTGGTTGCACAAGTGCCTAAGTATGCAAAGTTTTTAAAGGAGTTGTGCACCACAAAAAGAAGGCTTAAGCATAATGGTAAAGTTGATTTGGGAGTAGTTGTCTCTTTCTTTATCAGATGCCAATGCTAGTGAAGTGTAAGGATCCTGGTAGTTTTCTCATACCATGCACCATTGGTGATATTGAGTTTTCAGATGCTTTGGGGGATCTAGGAGCAGCAATCAATGTTATGCCAAAATCAGTCTTTTCTCAACTTCAAGGAGTAGATCTCAAGCCCACTAGCCTGGTTGCCTCCCTTGCTGATAGACGTTGTGTAGTCCCAGAAGGAGTCTTAGAGGATGTCCTAGTTAAGGTAAAAGATTTCATATTCCTTGCAGACTTCTATGTTCTTGATATGGATGATAGTAGGTTTAGGCAAAAGGGACATTCGTCTTTGATTTTAGGTAGGCCTTTCTTTAAAATTGCTAGGGCTGTAATAGATGTACATGCTGATACTTTGACTATGGAATTTGCTGGGAATATCATTAGATTTGATGTACTTAATTCTATGAGACACCCGTTGGATGATTGTGCTGAGACAGGGGTTAGTCTTATTGATGTGCTTATTGATGATACTGCTATGGACTTTAGAGATAGCATGCTGAGTAGATAATGTGATATTATTGGTTTAGATTATTCTGTCTCTTGTTCATGTCCTAAATTTGATGGTTGTGATGCTTGCACTGGTATAGATCTTGCTGATATTAATGTTTTCACTGATTTTGTTAAGAGTGCTAGACATGCTAGAGATGATATTTCTGTACCTGTTCATTGTAATAGTGGTACTAGTGATCATTTATCTACCACTTCCATTGATTCAGATGGATTTTCTCAGTTACTTAGTATGATTGATGCTATAGATGAAGTTGATATATGTTCATTGCCTGATTCTAAGTTGTTAATTAGTATTGATCATGCTTCTGATGTAGATGTTGTTTCTGATTCTGTCTTGGATTTGAGTGCTACTGATGGCACTACTTCTGTTGATGATTCTGTGGATTATGATGTGTTTCCTGATTTTTTTGCTATCACTATTTCTACTGATGATTCCCAAGTTAGGAAAGTCTCTTCTTCTGTTTGAGTCTTCAGTGCAGGTTTCTAGTTTGGTTGACATTGATCTGAAGCTGCTTATACCTTTAGCTGAGCAAGCTCCTTCTTTGGAGTTAAAGCCGCTTCCTGACTCACTGAAATATGTCTATTTGGAAGAAGGTGAGAAGTTACCAGTGATTGTAGCCAGTGACATAGCCATAGAAGAGGAAATCCGCCTCTCTGAGGTGCTTAAGCGAAGGATGAAAGCCATTGGATGGACTCTTGCTGACATACCTGGGATCAATCCTGATGTATGCATGCATGGGATTTTGCTAGAGGATGGTGCCAAAGCTGTGCGACAACCACAGAGGTGACTCAACCCATTAATCCTTGATGTGGTAAAGAAAAAGGTTTCTAAACTTCTTTCTGCAGGTATAATCTACCCTATCTCTGATAGTCAGTGGGTCAGCCCAATTCAGTAGTCCCGAAAAAGATTGGTCTTACTGTGATGCATAATGATGAGGGTGAATTAGTTCCTACTAGGGTCCAGAATTGTTAGAGGGTATGTATAGACTATAGGAAATTGAATTTTGTGACTAGAAAGGACCATTACCCCCTCCCTTTTATTGATCAGATGTTAGAGAGACTTGCTGGTAGATCATATTATTGCTTTCTAGATGGTTTTTCAGGATATTTTCATATTTGTATTGCACCTAAGGATCGGGTTAAGACCACATTTACATGTCCATTTAGAACCTTTGGATATAGACGTATGCCATTTGGCTTGTGTAATACACCAGGCACTTTTCAGCGTTGCATGGTTTCCATATTTTTTGATTTACTTGAGCATTGCATGGAAATTTTTATTGACGATTTCACTATCTATGGTTATTCTTTTGATGCATGCTTAGCTGATTTGGATAAGGTTTTAGAAAGATGCATTAAATATAAACTTGTGCTGAATTTTGAGAAATGCCATTTCATGCTTAGGAAAGGAATTATTTTAGGACATGTTGTTTCTTATGATGGCATTGAAGTTGATAAAGCTAAAGTTGATATCATTTCATCTCTTCCATATCCTTCTTGTGTGAAAGATGTGTGCTCTTTTCTTAGGCATGCTAGATCTTACAAGAGATTCATTAAGGATTTTAGTAAGATAGCATTGCCATTGTCTTGTTTATTGCAAAAAGATATGGGTTTTAATTTTGATAATGCTTGCAGGTGTGCTTGGGATGAGTTGAAAAAGAGACTTACTACACCTCCCATCATTTGACCACCTGATTGGAACCTTCCATTTGAGCTCTTATGTGATGCTTCAGATTATGCACTAGGTGTAGTTCTTGCCTAAAGAGTGGAGAAGCGACATCACGTCATAGCCTATGCCTCAAGAACATTAGATGTTACTTAGGCTAATTACACCACTACGAAGAAGGAGTTGTTTGCAATTGTCTTTGGGTTAGAGAAATTCCAATCCTACATCATCCACACGAAGGTGATCGTCTTTACAGATCATTTAGCTATCAAGCACTTATTCAAGAAGCCGGACTCCAAACCCCACTTAATTAGATGGGTAGTATTGATACAAGAGTTTAATGTGGAGATCCGTGACAAGAGTGGTGTAGAGAATATGGTAGCTGATCACCTGAGTAGGATTGAGACACCTTTGGTAACATCTTCTCCACCGTTAGATGATTTTCCTGATGATAGGCATTGTGTGGTTGGTATGTCTATTCCTTGGTATGCTGATATAGCCAATTATCTAGCTGCATCTGTTTTGCCTGCTCATTTGAATAAAAACCAGTTAGATAAATTTAAAAGAGAGGCTAGGTACTATATCTGGGATGATCCTGATTTGTGGCATATAGGTAGTGATCAAGTGATTAGGCGATGTGTTCCAGAACATGAGCATGAGTCCATATTGCATTTTTATCACGCTCTTGCATATAGGGGGCATTTTAGTGCTAAGCGTACCACTAGGAAGGTGTTAGATAGCAGGTTATTTTGGCCTACCCTATTCCATGATGCCCATGTGTTTTGTAAAAATTGTTCAAGATGTCAATTTGTGGGTAATCTTTCTAGGAAGCAAGAGATGCCTCAACAACCTCTTTTGTTTTGTGAAGTTTTTTATGTTTGGGGTTTAGATTTCATAGGGCTTTCCCTGTTTCATTTGGCTATCTGTACATTCTGTTGGTTGTGGATTATGTGTCAAAGTAGGTTGAGGCAATCCCCACTCGTACTGATGATTCTTCTATAGTGGTTTCTTTTGTCAGGTCTTACATTTTTTGCAGATTTGGGATTCCAAGAGCCATCATCAGTGATCAAGGCACTCATTTTTGCAATCGGAGTATGCAAAGCTTGTTGAGCAAGTATCGTGTGATGAATAAGGTGGCTACTCCATATCACCCTCAAACGAATGGCTAAGCAGAGATCTCCAATAGAGAAGTCAAGCTCATTTTAGAGAAGACTGTGCAACCTAACCGAAAGGATTGGAGCAAGAGGTTAGATGATGCACTTTAGGCATATCGCACAGCATATAAGAGCCCTATTGGAATGTCTCCATACCAGATAGTCTTTAGGAAAGCGTGTCATTTGCCAGTAGAGGTGGAGCACAAAGCATATTGGGCGGTTAAGAGATGCAACCTAGATCTTGCCAATGCTGGTGTTAAAAGGAAATTGCAATTGCAAGAGCTTGAGGAGATCAGAAGAGATGCCTATAAAAATTCTAGGATCTACAAGTAGAGAACCAAGGCTATCCATGACAAGTTTATAGTGAGGAAAGAATTTCAAGTGGGCCAAAAAGTGTTGCTTTATGTTTCTAGATTGAAGTTAATGCTTGGAAAGCTCCGCTCTAGATGGGAAGGCCCTTTTGTTGTTACTAATGTTTTTCCTTATGGAGTTATAGAGATCCAAAGGGAGCCAACCGGGAGATCCTTCAAGGTCAATGGGCACTGCTTGAAACCTTTCTATGAAGGATACCCCACTCAAGCAGTGGAGGTTGCTGCACTATAGGATGCCACATAGCCCTGGTCGTATTCCTTCCCTTTACTCTTTTTACTTTGCATTACTATATTACTGAGCTGGGCTGTGCTGGATATTATTTGTCCATGATTTGCTCTGTTTGCTATGCATTGAGGACAACACACTGTTTAAGTATGGGGGAGGGATGATTTGTAAATAGTTTTGTTAATTTTTTGGTTTGTTGAGTTTTTGGTGTTGTCAAAAGTAAATTTTTGAAAAAAAGGAAAAAATAGAGAAATTTTTTTTTGAAATTTATAAAAATTCTGTTTTGAATGTGACAATTGCAAGCTTCAAGTGGCTTGGGTATGATACATTCTTGATTTGAAGAGTAATTGATCATGTTTTAAGTAGATAAAGCTAAATGGCAATTGTTCTAACTTAAATAGATCTAGGCTAGTAGTCATGACCTGGTAAGATTTTTGAGCCTATTACATATTTCTTTTCGTGTGTGTATACCACCTATCTATTTCTTGCTCTAGAGTTTGGCTTAAATCTTGTTTGGGACCACCTTTTGCGCATTTGCATGCAAAGAAATGATAAAGGCATTCATTTTGTTTTTATCTTGCTAAAAAAAAAAAACTACCCTTTCATGCATTTTATCCCTTGTTTTACCCCCTTTGAGCCTTTATTTGCTTTCTTTCTTTTAACCTAAACTCATAGCCATTAAAAATATTTTTTTTCCTACCCTTGTTGAATGTCTTGGGAGTTTATTAGCATGTTAATTTGCTTGTTTTAGATGAAAGAACATGTAAATAATTGGAATTTAGGTCATAAAGAAACAAAAATAGTTGAAAGAAAACAAGTATATAAAAAAAAAACAAAGAAAGAAAGAATAAATGTATATATTCAAAGAAAAGAAATAGAAAAGGAAGAAGAAAAAAAAAGAAAAAAAGAATAAAGGCCCTATCCAAGTTTTGTTTGTTTTGTTTCTTTCATTCCATCTTCTCTTATGTGGCATTGCTTTTCATTCTCCTAAGGTATTCAATTTTGGTGTTTCCTATCATTTGACCCTTCCTTTTTCTTAACCTTAGCCCAATCCAACCTAATAAAGTCCTTTTGATTTATGTTTGCAGTTGCCTGTTAGTGGTGGAGAGCTTAAATTTTTGTCAAGCTTTTGAAAGAGATTTGGATAGGTTGGTTTTGAGTGTACATACAAGCCTAAACACCTTTGAATGAGAGTGATATACACATTACCTTTGGTAAGGAATTGCTAGCTTGGGTTTTCCCTTATCAAGTTAATTGCCATGATGTCTTTAAGCTTAATGCATGTAATGATTACTTGGATAAAAAAGATGTTGAATGTTTTGGTTTACTTTTGGCTTGTGATTGGAGCGTTCACTTTTTGCAGTTTTGTTTTGTTCCTCTTGTTTTTTCTTGATTTTGGTTTGCTTTGCCCAGGAGTGCAAAGAGATAAGTGTGGGAGAATTGATAAGTGCTAATTTTTATATAGTTTTACCCACATTTATTTTCATTTTTAATAATTAATTTGAGCTTAAATGGATTTATTATAGAATATTTGAATTTTTAGTCAATTTTGGAAAATGAAATAATTTTGAATTAATTAGGAGAATTTTTGGATTTAAATTGCTAATATTTTATTTTTCATATTTCTTTGAGGGATCAAATATTTCCAATCTTTAAAATATTTATTAATTTTGTGCAGAATTTTTGGAGATAAATTAGGAATCAATGGTGAACATAATTTTTGGACAAATGAATTGAGAATTTAAAATGGGTCAAAAGATAAAAAAAATGGAGTAGAATTTTTATTATTTTTATTATATAGCTTGATGCCATTTTTGTAAATATGATTTTAGGTTTTATTTTGTTCTTTTTTTTTGTAGGAGAGTCAGGGCACCAAAATTTGGGGAGGATTGTTTCATTCTTTGGGCTGGCTTCTGGTTCTATTCACGCTGAGCGCTGAAAAACAAGGAGGAGACGCTGAACGCTGGAGCTGAAGGACGCGAGACCAGAAGGCTACTGTTTCATTATTAGCTGGATGCTGGACTTCAGAACGAGGAGGCGCTGAAAAAGGGATTGGCTTCTTCATTCATTCGGGAGCTTCTGGACTACACAGATGCGGGGAGAAACCAGACCTGGAGGACGCCGATTTGCTGCTTCATTCTGCTTTCCTTGGCCTTCGTACTGCATTCACAGGCGCTGGAGGAAAAGGGCACACCAGGGGAACGAGGAGCAGTTTCATTCATTCGTCTCTGGACTGGACAGCAGGAAGGACGCACCTGGAGGCAGAGTCAGCGCAGAACCATCATCACTCTTTTCTCCTCTCACCAACACTTTGCCATTCCATCATATACCCACCATCATTCATCCAACAAGTTCTATTCTCCTTGATCATATCTTCATGGCAGAGAGCTTAAAGGAGTGTAGAGAAAAGAAATCCATGGAATCTTAAGGAAGGTGGCACCAAAGTGGAGCAAGGAGGAAGAAGGCTTGAGCTCTTAATTTTACATGGATTGAAGATCATATCTTAGTCTTTTGTGCTACTTGATTGTTGAATTAGGTAGTATAATTTCTTAATTGTTCAATTAGGTAATTAAACCAAATTTTCCAGAATTAATTGAATCCAATTGTTGAAGGATTTGATGAGTCTAATTGGCTTAATTACTTGCTTAATTACTTGAATTAGCTAAGGGTTTCCTAGTTAAGTCAAGTGATGTGCATTTGAGTTTAGGGTTTCCTATCCTTGGATTAAGTTAATTAAATTCATTGGTCCATTGTTTAATCACTTCTCTTGGTCTCAATTAATCTTTGGTGAGTGATGAGAGTTGAAATCCCCTTGCAAAACCTTGGTTGCCTCCTTGTTAGTTCTTTGCATTTTCACAACCCTTTTTATTTCAATTTAGAGTATTCTAGTTTAGTTACCTGTTTAGTTTTTCTTTTAGTTGAAATTTAATTCCTTAATCAACCCCATTTGTATAACATATTAAGCATCAAATAATCACCTAAATTTAATCTTACTAACCCCTAAATTGCTCCTTGGGAAGAATGACCTAGGGTTGATCTATACTGCATTAAATCAATCTTAGTTTAATTAAGTGCTTAAGTGACTAAGGCAACATCAGTACACTCCACTATAACTGAGAGTTTCTTTAGCTACTTAATTTGAGCCTCACTACCTCTGAATGCAGAGATCCTCAAAGTTAACGGGTTCTACCTCTTGCTTCATTCATGCATAACTAGTTGTCACCTCTGGGCTATCAGGGCTTTATGGAGTGTAGCTTGTAACTCAACTTCTTGCTTAAGGAAATAACCTTTCAAGTTTTCAAATTCACTTAGACATTTGGGTGTTATGACTATGGAGTAACTCTTTTTCTTGTTTCCCCTCTAAACTAGTCCTATGTAACTGTAGTCTCATCTCATACTGCACTGCATCACTACTTGTCTCTACATTAAGCAAAACATCTCATAGTGGTTTGAGTATGACCAGCAGGGAGAATTAGGCCTCACATACTCTCTCTGGCAAGCCTCTTTGTATCAATAAGATTATTTTTCACTGTTCATACATAGGGCTTACTATTGATCCCAGCGATCTATCATTTTTTATAAAGCTCTAGTTATCGAATCACTTGGATCTAGTGGCCAACCTTTTCCGATGTTCACTATCTACTCTAAGACCATTCTGTAACTTTACTTATCATAAACATAGTCATGAAGTACCTTCACACACCCAAAATGCCTCATACAAGGCTTTACATAACTATACAAACCTTTACAAAGCCTTGTTGCCATATCCTCAAGGCAAATCCAATCTTACAATGCTTGGAATATTGCTCTGATACCAATAAATGTAACACCACATTTACTAAGTTCATCTTACCTCATTTCTAAGTTCCCTTCCTTGGATCATACAAGTTTGCCAAGGAAAAAACATTAAAAATATTTATTAATTTGCATTGTGTTACAGATAAAATTTTCATTTGGTGCCGTGGGCCATATGGACTCATCCTTCTTATTATCATGTTTAATTACACACAAATACAACTCATAGCCATCCTAAGAAGTGGCCTAGAACTCATGCAAGGGGATGGAATACATGAAATGCAATGGTGTAGCCTGGCCAGAAATTTCAACATACTAACATGAATTTTGAAAAATCATAACTAATTTTAAAAAGAATGAAATCATGCATACTCTATCATTCTAGAAAGCTACAGATGTCTAATTTATGCTAGAAATGAATCCAAGTGACAACAGTGGCTGCTAGCCACCAGAAATTGATAAAATAGTACCAAAGGTCGACTGTCATTACTGGTATTGTCCTCCAGTTTCAAAAATTCATATGTCTCTCCTCAGAGGTCCAATTGAGGTAATCTTAGTGTTCATGGAAAGCTTATCATATTTATTTTAGTCTTATAAAATTTTTTGAACATTGGACATCATTTGGCTCACGAATGACATAGCCCAAGTTTCTAAACATATAAATAGTGTCTGTATTAGTTTAACAGAAAAATACTAATTTTAGAAATTTATAATTAATTCCACAAAGTTCTAAATAATCTAGTTCTTAGCTTTTCAAAAAGCTCTAGATAAGATCTATATGTGTGCTAAATGTCATGGGGAAATTCATTCATTTAGTTAGATCTTGAAAGTAAAATGGCTCATTTTGTATCATATAAGGGGTCCAATTTGAGTTCTAAGGCAACCATGACCACTTGAGCATGTGGAAATGCACCAAAATGAACTTCTAAACTTGTCTTAAAGGTGCATAAACCCAGAAATTAAAAACTCACTCTCACCCCATGCCATACACAAGATTACACATGCTTTACATTATCATTTACTACCCAAAATGCATATTACCATTCATTTGGCACTAAAACTCATACATACATCAAATATTTAGGTAATTATATATTTTTAAATGATTATGCAACATTTCCATCATAGTATTACATCATATGCCATTGGTATGGCTACAAAAGAGACAAAACTAGACACTTTGATGTCAATCTCTTATCTCCCAACTTGGTGGCTTTCATTACCTTGTCCATTTACCCCACCTAGCATGTTAAGATATTGGAGAGGAGGAAATGAGATTCAAAGAATCCCAATAGCTTATCTCCCTTTCAATCACACATAAAGAATGCAATATAAGTCTTAAAAATGTATCCATGAGCATAATGATATGTATGATCATTCAAGAAGCATTCTTGGCATTTGAACAAGTCATACAAAGCATACATAGGCTTGTCAAGTAGGTGGATTAGCCTCACCCATTCTCTCATGGATTTTGGACTTGCCTTACCCATTTTCTCTAAGAGGTTGTGACTCAACCTCACTCTTGGGAGACTCTTTACTTTATCTTAACCAATTTTAAGGGTTCTTGGCTCATCCTTCACAAGGTTATAGGCTTCTTGGCTTCTCCACACTCAAGAAAATGAAGGCAAGCATATAAAACATAATTTAAATGCATAAAACATCATCATGGTACCATGGCATATGAAATCATGCTAGAACACTTTTCATGGTTTAAAACACACATTCAAAGACAAGGTAAGCACACATTCATGCATGAGAGAAAGCGGAGAGTTCTACCTTTACCAGACAAGCATAGTTTTTCCTTGAGCCTTGAGTCCTCTCCCTCAGCCTCACATATATAAGGGTTTGAGATTGGTTTCTCTTGGTCTAAACATAATATTTGAAAGCCAATTACACTCTTGAATCAAATTCTAAAGCCATACATTCACTAGAAAAGAAAAGCTAGATAGCTCATATGGCTCTTTTATGGTTCTATAATGCGCTTAATGAAGCAACCTTAAGAAAACATCATCTTGGCTCCATTCTCTCCATTCATTTTATGATTCTTGACTCCATTTAGACCTCTTGGAGTTATCACACAATCAAATCAAGGAGCCTAGCTAGGTGTTACTTCTTTAAGCCATAATATGAAACCTATGATACCATCTCACTATCCATGGCTTCTAAAATTTTTCCAAGGCTTCCTCTCATCTTCTTCCATCATATATGAAGCAAAAATAAGCTTGAAACAAATTAAAACCACCCCTTGGTGCTCCAACCTCTTTAGGCTATGGCTATGGACTAAGGGGCACCAAGTGAGTTTGCTTTGTTTTCTTGATGGAAGATGCATATAAGGAGCCTTCTAGGGGTCTCAAGAGCTTATCCAAACACTCATTTAAGCCTAGAAATTATTGTATCAAATCTGATTTTACAAGGAACACTTGAAACCCTAGGTTTTCCATCTTGTAAGCTAATGGTTCTTTTGTTGTTTTCTTTGCATATTCTTATTCTCCTCCCTTAAATTCCTAAAATTAACCCTTGTTTCTACCCAAAATCCATGCCTTCTTATACCTCCGTATGTTGGATGAGCCAAGGAAGAAAAAGAGAGAAGAAGTAGCTACCATAGAAATGAAGATTTACCTTGTTTTCTTGCTTCTTCTTGCTTGTTTCTCACTTTGCTTGGCCTCCTCTCTTCATGTCTGAATTTTTCCCTCTAT
Source organism: Erythrophleum fordii (assembly GCA_032878935.1). NCBI lineage: Eukaryota > Viridiplantae > Streptophyta > Magnoliopsida > Fabales > Fabaceae > Erythrophleum > Erythrophleum fordii. The sequence continues at coordinate 18,224,781 of JAVQMF010000054.1, read as the reverse complement.
TTTGCCCTTAAAACAGATCCAAGAACTTTAATAAAACCATAGGAAAGAAGAGGAAATAGAGGAAAAGAAGTTTGCTAAAGAGGAAGCATGAAAAAAACCAAGAAAATCCATACCTCATCCTTGTTTTTCTCCTTCCTTTCTTCTCTTCTTAGTGTGCCTCAAACCTTAGCTCTCTCCTTTGGTTTACGGTAGAAAAAAATGTGGCTAAATGAATGAGGAGGTGGGGCATGACCTATATATAGATAGGTTTAAGAAACACTTTAAAAATTCTAATTTTGCCCTTTCATTTTGGCATTTTCGTTTTTAGTTCATTTTTGCTCTTTTTTTAGAACTGTCTTTTCCATTATAAAATTTTGGTCCTTAATTTAATAAAATACCTTTGGAATCACTCTAATCGAAGCTAAAACCTTTCTAAATGAATCCATCAAAGTTTGGAGCAATTGACGTTGGAAAATATCTACTGGAGGGGTTTTAACTGTCACAAGACTTCCTATGGTTTTTAGGGCCTTTGAGAATCCTGAAGAACTCAAAACTTTCATTTAAAAAGCCTTCTTGTGAGAATTCCAAAATTTGCTCAAAATTATGAAAATGCTATTATGTTTTGTCAACCTTCTGTTCAAATTTGTTTCTTCATTCTAGCTCCATTTTTCTTTCCGTTTGAGCCTGGAATTTTCATTTTTAGCAGTCTAGAATGCTACATAAACTTTTTGGGACCTCAAATCACTCTATCTGGGGGACTTTCTTTTGTATCCAGTGAATTTCATGCATTTACAAAAAATCGTACGTTACATTTCTCACGCATTTTCTTTCATTTTTAGAGAACCAAATATTACAAATCACATCAAACATATTAAAGGCCAAAAACACTGGGAGAGGCCCATCCACGGAACCAATTCTCCAATGAGCACAACTTGGGCTCAGTGTATTCTAGGGTCTGATCACAACCCGGTGCCCAATAAAAGCACGATGCACAAGAGGCAGCCGCACTATAGCTCCACCATAAACTCACAAAGTCTAATCGCAACACAATTCAAGTAGCCAATCAATCATTTAGCATTTCAAAATCATACATGTACAGCAAATATCATATTAAAATGAGCATATACAAGGAATTAGAAAATTAATCCTGATTATCTCAATGAAGCCCAATTACTCTTCCTTTAGCCACCATCATACTCTAAATGCACACCAAGCCTAGGATAAGCATGATTATTATCATTTCTAGCAACAAATCAGAAACCCAAAAAGTTAAACTACCAATAATTACCTAGAGGTTACTTACCTAATCACTAATGGATTCTATTTTCAAGTTCTAGCTTCTTCACACTAGAAACCACAATAGTTCACTCCAATTTCTGGGTAATTTCGTATAAAATCAAAGTCCATATCATAAGTCAACTATAAAGGTCTCAAATGTAACACCCGATTTTCATAAAAATGACAGAAATAGGCTAGATATAAAAGAAAGTCCCTTAAATTGAATTAGTTAAGTTCAACCAAAATTTTCATAAAATTCTAAATATTAGAAAACGGGGAATCAAGGCTTAAGATGCCTAAAAACCAGGGCCAGAAATGGCTAAAGAAATTTCTGACGAAATGCAATGGCATTTATATAATTTTAGGTCACTTTTAGAAAACTCAAAGGAGGGATCTTTAAATGGAAAATTTGAGTTTTCTAGGGTTCTCAGAGGCTCTAAAAACAATAGGAACCCCTAGAATAGTTAAAAACCCTTTGGTTTATGTTTTAGAATGTCAGTGACCCCGAACTTTCACCTTTTCATTCGGGAAGGTTTCAGACCTGATTTGAGTGATTCTAATGGCTATGTATAGGTTAAAGAACCTAAATTTTATGATGGAAAAGATGGTTTTAAAAAAGGAGTTGAAATAAGCCATAAACCAAAAAGCTAAGAATAAAGGACAAAATTGACATTTTAAAAAGCTTCTTAAGAATCCCTAGCTATATATAGGTGATGCCCCACTTCTCCCTCACATTTGGCCAACCTAAATTCTGTCCAAAGATAGGGAGAAGTTCTGAAAAAAGTGGCGCACAAGAGGGAGCTTCAAGAAAGGAGAAAAACCTAAGAAAAGGTAAGGAAAATCAAGAAATTTCTTGCTCCTTCCTTGCTTGAACTTGCTCTCCTTCTTCTCCTCTTTCTTTCCATGGTTTTAATGCATGATTTTGATATGTTTTGAGTCTTATTTGTAACACCATATTTAAGTAGGCTATCTCACATTATTCCAATCACATCTCCTTGGTCTAGCATTCATTCTCAATGAAAATACAATAAAAATATTCAATTATTTTGCATTACGTCATGGATAAATTTTTCATTTCATATCCTGTGGACCATATGAACTCATCCATCTCATTCTCATATTTAACTCCACAATTAAAACTTAGAACCATCCTAAGAAGTGACCAAAAACTCGAGTTAATGAACCATACATATAAAATTTGCATGTGCAACCTCGGGTTAGTGTGCCAGTTTTCTGTTATCAATTTTGGAAAATCATAACTAATTCTAAAAAAATCAAAATCAAGCAAACTATACCATTTTGGAAATTTAAGGATGTGTATCTTATTTTTAAAAATAAGTCTAGACCACAACAGGGTGTATAGCTAGTAGAAATTGATGGAATAGTAACCAAGGTCGCCTGGTGCTATTAGTACTATTATATAAATTCAAAAATTCATATCTCCCTACTCAGACATCCAATTGGGGTGATCTTAGTGGATATTAAAATTTTATCATGTCTAGTTTATGCTTGTAATATTTCAAGAGCATTAGACATCATTGGCCCCTCAAATGACACAGGAGACTGACCATATGAATAGTAACTATACCAGAATAACTAAAATTTTGCAACTTTGAAAAATCATAATTAATTTCAAAGAGGTCCAAATAATCTGGTCTTTGACTTTCCAAAAAGATTTAGATAAGATCTATATGCATGCCAAATTTCATGGGTAAATTCATTCATTTGGTTAGATTGTGCCATAGGGTTGTAAAATGGCACATTTTGTGTCTTATAAGGGTCTCAAATGGTCCAAATCCACTTCTAAGACATCCATGGCCACTTGAGCACATGGGAAAGCACCAAAATGGTATACTAAACATGTCTCAAAGGTGCACAAACCTAGATTTCACAAACTCACACTCTCACCCTAAGGTATGCACAAGAACACATAAGCTCATCTTTGGCATTTAATGTCCAAATCATGCAATATCATTCATATAGCCTAATTTCTTATACATACACAATATATCCGTATATTTACAAGTATTCATAAGCTCATACATCATATAAAATATTAGATTACATCATATGCCATTGATATGGCTACAAAATGGACAATTTCACACACTTTGTTGTCAATCTCCTTCCTTTAGGCTTGGTGGCTTCCACTCCTTGGCTCATTTGGACCACCTAGTCATGTTAAGCAAATAGGGAGGAAGGGATGAGATTCTAAGAATTCCAATAGCTCTTCTCCCTTTCAACCATATATAAAGAATGCAAATCCATGTCTAAAAATACATGCATGGACGTTATGGCTTTCATAATCATTCATGAAACATTCTTAGCATTCAAGAAATCACATAAGACATACATAGGCTTGCCAAGCAAGTGGTTTAGCCTCATCCATTTTTTTTAGAGATTTTGGACTTGCCTCACCCATTCTCTTAAAGGGTTCTTGACTAAGCCTCACTCTTGGGAGACTTTTGGCTTGTCTCACCTATGCTTAGGGGTTCTTGGCTCATCCTTACTATTGCTAGGGAGAACATGATCTTGACTCCATTCTTTCCATCCATCTAAGGTTCTTGACTCCATTGAAGTCTCTTGGAGCCATCACACCTTTATTTCAAGGAGCTTAACTTGGTGTTGCTTCTTTAAGTCATAATATGGAACCTATGATACCATCTCTCTATTCTTGGTGTAACACCATAAATTCTAGCTCATTTCATGACATTCGCTAGGGGACTTTTGGTTTAACCACACTCAAACAAACCAAAGCAAATTTACAACAATCATTTGAATGCATAACATAACATAACATCATGGTAACATGGTATTTAGATACATGCTAAAATAATTTTCATGGCTCAAAACATATATACACACATTCAAAGATAATATAAACATCTACTCATGCATGAGAGAAAGAAGAGAGAGCTACCTTTGTCACAAATGCACACTTTCTTCCTTAAACTTGGTTCTTCTCCCTTAGCCATACACTCATAAGAAGGTGGAACTTGGTTCCTATGGCCTAGACATATAGTATGGAAGCCAATTACATTCTTGGAACAAATTCTAAAACTACATATTCATTTCAAAAGCTAGGTGGTTCTTATGGCTCAATTATGGTTCCATAATGCACCTAATGAAGCAACCTTAGGAAAACATGATCTTGGCTCCATTCTTTCCATCCATCTAAGGTTCTTGACTCCATTGAAGTCTCTTGGAGCCATCACACCTTTATTTCAAGGAGCTTAACTTGGTGTTGCTTCCTTAAGTCATAATATGGAACCTATGATGCCATCTCACTATTCTTGGTGTAACACCATAAATTCTAGCTCATTTCATGACATTCATGGGCTTCGCATTATCAATTTTATGGAAGTGTAGAGAAAAAGGGAATAAAATAATGAGTATTTTAGCGTTGCGTCGAGTTTAAAAATTCCATTCTGTATCACGTGTATTGTGCGAGCTCATACTATACATTCTCATATTTAATTACATCAATACAACCTTTTTCCATCATACAATCATGCCCACAACTCATGAAAATCAAAGAAGAGCCCAAAATAACTAAATGCATTTTCAGCCAAATTTGCCCCCTTTTTTTTACCAAACTTTGGAAAATCATAACTAATTCTAGAAAAATAAAAATCACACATTCATAGCCATTCTGGAAAGCTATGGATGTCTACTTCACACTAAAAATATTCTTAGACCATGACATTTATCACAGAGGACGTTTGACATCCAAAATAGTCCAGAGGTCAAACTACATTTTGGAACTGTCACAGAATTCTGTAGAAAATTTTGAAAATGTCCAATTAATTCCAAAAAAATCCAATTCATGCAAATGACACCAATCTGGAAAGCTGTGTATCAAGCCCAGATCTCAAAATTTTGATGGAACAGTAACTCAGGTTGGGCAAAGTTCTTAATACTGAATAGAATGTTCAAAAATTTATATCTCCGTCTCTATACCTCCAAATGAGGTGCTTCTAGTTGGCTCACTGTGAATGTCTAGTTTCTATGTATACAAATGTTGGGGCAATTGGACATCATTTAAGCCTTGTGTGATAAAATATATTTTCCGACCAAATAAACAGTGCAGCAGACCAAAACCATAAAAATTGTCAACTTTGAAAAATTTTTAAATATTCTGTAGACCTCTGAAAATTATGATTTTTAGCTTCCCAAAAAGCTCTTAATGAGAGCTAATTTCATGCTAAATCTTAGACCAAGAATAATTCATTTGGCTAAAAAGTGACATAGGGTTCCATTATGGTCATTTTTAGTTCCATATGGGATACCAAAATTACCAAATGACTTTCCTTTGGTTTTGGTACCTTTTGGGCAAGTCTAAGAGCATATTTAGGACTTATGTGAGCTGCCCAAATGGTTCCAAACCCCATGCATCTCATTTTGGCCTTTCCATCCACACATGCACATTTTCATAAAGCTATCCTTGCCATACATGCTCAACTCACATTCCATCATTCACATAACACATACTTTTATTTTTACATCATATAATATCATAATTACATATGTCTCAAGGGTCATAAACCATTTACAACAATAATATACATCATTATGGTTCATTATGGCTTTAAAAGAAAAATGCTAAACATATGGATGTCAATCTTCTTCTTTAATGTTGTTGGCTTTCATTAGCATATCCACTTGGTCCACCTAACATGTAAGATCATTAGAAAGGAGGGAATGAGATTCAAAGAATCCCAATAGCTCATCTCCCATTCAATCATGCATAATATATGCAAAGCAAGCCTTAAAAATGCATGCATGGATAAAATGGAGGTCATGAACATTTAAGAAGCAAGCTTGGCATATGAACAAACCATACAAGACATTCAAGAGCTCACCAAGTGTCTGGATTGGCGTCACACTTTTCCTCACCATTCTTTAAGAGCTTTGGACTCAACCATAATCTTGGGAGCCCACTTTGCTTTTAAGAGACTCTTTGCTTTGTCTCAACCAATCTCAAGGGTTCTTGGCTCATCTTCACCATGGTCAAGAGTTCTTGGCCTCTCCACACTCAAGCAAACTCAAACAAACATCATGCATTCATTTAAAAACATAATATGTCATCATGAAATCATGGCATATAAAACCATGCTAGGATATTTTTCATGGCTTGAAAATACATATACACACATTCTAAGACAAGCTAAACACACATCCATGCATGAGAGAAGGTAGAGAGAGCTACCTTGCATACAATAACACATTTTTTCCTTGGATTTCAAGCCTCCTCTTTTGGCCACACACACACAAGCTTGTGGAGATGGTTTCTCTTGGCCTAGATACAATTTATGGAATTCAATTAGGTTCATGAAGTAATCTCTAAGGCCATACAACTTGCTTAGATACTAGATTGCTCTATAAGTTCCATTATGGTCCATAAAATGTACCTAATGAAGCAACATCCCTCAAAAAATTTCTAGGCTCCATTCTTTCCTTTAAAATATCATTCTTAACTCTTTTTAAGCCTCTTGGAGTCATCACACCCTTAAAACAAAGGGCCTAACATCATGTTGCTTCTTTAGGTCATAATATGGAACCTAAGGCACCAAATCACTTTCTATGAGTTCTAAATTTTTTGCAAGGCCTCCCTTCATTTTCATTCATCAAATATGACTCAAGAATGGCCTTAGAAAAATTTAAAACTCTCCCTAGCTCCTATAGGGTTAGGCAAAATGGAGAAGAAGGGTGATGGAAGATATCAACCATAGGATGCAATTTTACCTAGTTTCCTTACTTGATTTGGCTTGAATCTTGCTTTTTCCAAACTCCTCTCTTCAAATCCAAAATTTCCCTTGAATTTATCCCTCAAATCAGATTTATAAAGTTCAATTTAAGCAAAGGAAATTAAGGAGAATGAAGGAGAGGTGGTGTGGATAGAGAAAAGCATGAAAAATCACCATGGAAACATACCTTAAGCTTGAATTTCTTCTTTCTTCTTCTTCCTCTCTTGGGTGCCTCTCTCCTAGGGTATTGCTTCTGGTTTGGGGCTGAGAAATCTGATGCTAAATGAGGAAGAGTGTGAGACACCACCTATATATAGGTAGGGAAAAATGACTTTTTCAAAAATTTCAATTTTACCTTTCGTACTTTGGATTTTCGTTTCTCCTTCATTTTAGCTCTCTTTTGAGAAATTTTTTTTATTATAAAATTTAGGTTCCCAATTAAGAGAAATGCCTTTGGAATCACTCAAATTGGAGCTAAAAGCTTCTCGAACGGATCCGTCAAAGTTCGGGCACACTGATGTTAGAAAACGTCCACCGGAGGGGATTTAACTGTCCCTGGGCTTTCCATGGTTTTCAAGGCCTTTGAGAGCCCTGAAGAACTCAAAACTTTCATTTAAAGAGCCCACCTATGTGAATTCCAAAAATTACTCAAAATTACAGAAATGCCATTACGTTTCGTAGGATTTCCATCAAAATTTGTTTCTTGATTCTATCTCTATTTTTCCTTCCATCTAAGGCTAGAATTCTCATTTTTAGGAGGCTAGAATGTTATTTAAATTTTTTGGGACCTTAACTAATTCATTTCAGGGGACTTACTTTGAAAATGCGTCCATTTCCGTCGTTTAACGAAAACTGGACATTACACTTGGCTTCTAAAATTTTTCCAAGGCTTCCTCTCATCCTTTCCCATTATATAGGATACAAAATCAAGCTTCAAATGAATTAAAACTACCTCTTGGTACTCTCTCTAGCCTATGCCGAAGCTATACACCAAGAGAGCACCAAGTGAGTTTGTCTTGTTTTTTTGATGGGAGATGCATGTGGGAAGCTTCTTAGGGATCTTAGGAGCTCATTCAAACATTTATTTTGGCCTAGAAACTCTTGCATCAAAACAAAATTTTGGTGGAACACTTAAAACCCTAACTTTACTATCTAGAAATCTAATGGTTATTTGATTGTTTCCTTTATATATTCTTGTTCTTTTCCCTTATTTTCCTACGACTCACTTTTGGTTTGGTTAGAAATTTAACTCCTTAGGACTGGTCTTAAATAGGGTAAAAATCACAAGAGGAAAAGCAAGAGAAATCAAGCTTGAAGCATGGCAAATTACCTTGGTTTCTTGGCTTCCTTTGCTCTCTCTTCACTTGGTTTCTTCTCCTTGAATTTGAAAATTCCCTCTTAGGTCTAACCTCAAAACAGCCCCAAATACTTCAATAATTCCATAGGAAAGAAAGAAAGATGGAGGAGAAGGATTTTGCTAAAGAGAAACCAAGAAAATCTATGAAAAACTATACTTTTTCCTTGATTTTTCTCTTCCCTTTCTCCTCTCCCTTTGTGCTCACTCCCTTGCTTCTTTTTCTAGTTTAGGGTAAAAATGAAATGAACTAAGTAAGGAGAAGGGTGGGGCATGGGGTATATATAGTGAGGGTTCAAGGATTTGTTTCCAAAAATTTTAATTATGTCCCTTAATCTTGGCATTTTTGTTTCTATCTCATTTTTGTCCTTTTTGAAAACCATCTTTTTCATCATAAAATTTTGGTCCTCAATCTTATAAAATGACTTTGGAATCACTCAAATTAGAGATAAAACCTTCCCAAACAAAAAGGTCAAAGTTTAGGTTAACCGACGTTTGAAAATATACATTGGAAAGGGCTTTAACTGTCCTAGGGTTTCCGATTGTTTTTAGAGCCTTTGAAAATCCTAGAGAACTCAAATTTTTAATTTAAAAAGCCCTTCCATGAGAATTCTAAAATTTGCCTAAAATTACAAAAATACTATTATGTTACATAGTTATTTTGTTAAATTCCATTTGATTATTTTAGCCTCTATTTCAGGGCACCTCTAACCTTCTAATTTCATTACTTAATGTCTAAATCATTATTCTAATCTTTTTGGACCTTAGCCAATTCATTTCAAAGGATCTACTTTGAAAACGTATCTATTTTTGTCATTTTTATGAAAATCGGACATTACACTATTTAGAAGGGAGAAGTTTGAAATTTCAAGGAGTAAAGATAAGGGAGAAAGCTCTTGAAAAGACTAAGGAATCAAGGTATTTCCATGGCTTTCCTTGCTTCTTCCTTCTTGTTTCTCCATAGCTCATTTTCAATCTCATATAGAACAAGGAGTAAAATCTGACCTAAACCAAGCATGAACCTAGGTTTTTAAGGGTGAGGAACAAGTAGATGCAAAGAAATTCCAAAAAGAATCGTTAGTTTTCAAGCTTCCAAAACCTAGGGTTTCCTTTGCATCTTAGTATGTATAAAGCTTTTTAGTGATATTTCTAATTGTCTATGAGTGTATATGGGTTCTTGAGATGCTAAGAAAGCCTCACATATGTCACTTCCTTCAAGAAAACAAAGCTACCTCGATAATATCTAGCTCTTAAAAAATATGATAAAACGTGAGAAACGTAACGTACAATTTCTTTGTAAATGCACGAGATTCACCGAATACAAAAGAAAGTCCCCCAGATATAGTGAATTGAGGTTCAATAAAATTAGAATAATAGAATAATTTCTAGACCTTAAATAATGATGAGTTAAGCCTAGAGGTGCCTTGAAATCAGAGCTAGAATAGTCAAACAGATTTGAACAAAAATACAACGAAACGTAATGGCATTTTCGCAATTTCAAGCAATTTTTAGAATACTCAAAGGAAGGCTTTTTAAATAAAAAATTTAAGTTCTTCAAGATTCTCAGAGGCCTTAAAAACCATGGAAAGCCTTAGGACAGTTAAAGCCGCTCCGGTAGATGTTTTCCAATGGCGGTGAGCTTGAAATTTGAGTGATTCATTCGGGAAGGTTTAAACTCCAAATTGAGTAATTCCAAAGGTATTTTATAAGACTGAGGACTAATTTTATAATGAAAAAGATGATTCTAAAAAATGAGCTAAAACAAAGCTAAAACAAAAATGCCACGAACATGGGACATAAACGTCATTTTTAAATAATTGTTTCTTGAAGCTTCCTTTATAAAAACGTCCCCACTTCTGCCCCACTCCTTATGAATGAATTTTCTGGGCTAAAATAGAACCAAGGGTAGATGAGGATGGCACACAAGATAGAGGGAAGAAAAAAAAGAGAAACCTAGCAAAAAGTGTAAGAATTTCATAGTTTTTCATGCTTTCTCCTTCACCAATCTAATGTTGAATTAAGACCTCAATCCGACACCAAATTATTAATTCTTGCCTTTAGGATCAATGAACACTTGAATTGAATGATTAATTGATTGATTAGTCTCTGAATTAACACCCTAAGAGATTCAATTAACCAATTAAACTCCAATGGATCCTTAAATTAAAAAATTAAACACTCAATCTCTCACATGCATTTCATCAAACACCTTGACTGCATACATGGATAATTGTAGGAAATTGAAAAATCCAGTAATAATTCAATCAAATAATCAGTCAAACAATATCCTAATTAGTGTCTAACTAGCCACTAATTACAATTGCATAAATTCCTAATCAAATACAAATTAACCAAGCTTGTATAAGAAAAAGAAAAAGTGTAGGAAATTAAGGAAATCTTAGCCAAAATTCTGAGTTCTTCTCCATGGATTCAAGCTTCAACTCAAGAGCCTTCCTCTTAGCTAGCCATAAATGGAATTCGAGCTTCATTGGATAGAGATGGAGTGGGAGTGGGGCAGATGGTGTGGAGAGAATGGAGGACAAGGAATGGACGCTGGAATGGATGAAGAGTTGAATGAATGCGTATGGAATGTAGCGTAACGGAGTGTGTGAATGGATGATGTCTAGCGTGAATGTGACGTGGTATATTTATTCGAATGAATGGAAAGTTTGATCACGTGATACCATGTGTGGAATGTGCTGAATCCTTTTTTTTTAATCCCCTCACATGTTTTCTTTTATTTTTCATGTGTTTAGCCCCTTTCATGCCAATTGCCCGTAGCTTCTTCTTCTTAATATGAGTGTGGGCCCCTCTTTGAAGCTAAATATAATATTGAAATTCATGTGAGTTGCCTTCTTTTCATGTATGCATAATGGTTCTCTTCCCACTGATTTGGCTTATGCATTCAGCCCATGCTTCTTCTTTTCTTCGAATTCAGAACATGGCTTCATCTCTTGTAGCTTCTCCTTCGTTCAACTCATTTCTTCATGGGTTCTATCTCCATTTAAACTTCAGCCTATCTCCCTCTTTGTTCTGCTTATGTCTCTTCTTCTTAGACCCTGTGGCTTCATTTGTGTGCATGAAACATGGTCTTCCTCACTCCTAGATCCTTCAAAACCCGTGGCTTTCTTCTTTTTCAAAATCACATTGCTTCTCACGTTCTGGAGCTTTTCCAAAAATTCCAGCTTCTTCATGTTTTGCCTTATGTAGCTCCTTTCATTTAACTTAGCTTCAGCTTCTTTATTTTCCACGTCTCTTCTTCACTTTTGTTTACAACTAAGCTTCTCTTTTGTTCTTGTGTGTTTAACGTGACTGCTACTCTTTTTTTCATATTACTTCTCCTCTTAAATCCAACCTATGTTCTGCTCAAAACTCTCCATCTGTGGCACTCCCTTGCTGAAGCTACTTCATTCACTCGTGTTCATGTTCTACCATTCTCTTCACATGAGCTACTCCTCCTTTCCATGCACATTCTTCTCATCCACATGTTTCTTCCTCTCAAGCCTTCTTTGTTCTACTTTGCTTCTCTTCGTTCTTCACGTGGTTATTCCTCTTGTTTTCTCTATGCAAGCTTCTTCTCATATGCAGCTCTTCTCTTCATAGACTAGAACCTACACTCTTCCACGTGTTATTTTGCTGCCAGCTTTTACTTCAAGTTGCTCATCCATACAAGCTCCCAAGCTTCTTCAACTCGAGCTTCCTTCTTCTCTCAAGCAGTGCCTTCTCCTTCCACATAAAGCCAAGCTCAAGTTTACCAATTTTCATTCTCAGCTTTTTCACGTTAAAACATGCAGCTTCTTCTCTAGCTTGTTTCCATCAAACTCATAGTTCCAATCTTTTTTAAATCAAATTCTCATTCAAACATCATTTGCTCATTAAAATCTACACAAAAGAATGGAAAGTATTAGGTGGAAATATCCAAAAATTATTTAAGATAAATTTAAGCATTAAGAACCAATAATTTGTAAATTAATTCCTCAAATGTAAAAATGGCCAATTAAAATCAAATTCCATTTAATCAAATTCCTAAAGCCATATTTGAACATTAAAATACTTAAGATAAGGAGAATAAAATGTATAAAAAATCATGTTTATCAGCCAACAAAAATGCTACTTCAACCTATGGACATAAAACTAGACCATTACTATTTCTAATCATCATTTATAATAGCAAACCCAATATTCAAAGAATTAAACCACAAAGGACTATCTAGAGCATACTTACTTAGCCACTACAAGAACCAAATTCGTATTTGGTTGTGCCTACACCAGTAAACTTAGAACAACACTCCAAATTCTGGGCGAATTCACACAAAATCACTACTCATATCATAAATCAGCTATAAGGGTCCTAAACCAACAGAAAATGTTTCAAAATGAGAAGTTTATACTTACCAAATATCTCTCCAACCTCAACCTCCAAAAATTCTCCAAGCAAACACCAAATAACACATATCAGATTTGTGATATGGGTGAAAATGCCCCAAATGAAAAATCAATTGGGTCAAATTGAAATGGAAGAGAAGAGGGTCAAGTTATATAACAATTATCTTGGTTGATTTTGACTCAGAGAGTGGGAAATGAAGCCAAGAAGGTGATGAAAAACCTAACCTCCAAGGGACCTCTAAAATTTTCTTGTGCCTTTTGTGTTTTCTGTAGAATGGAATAAGGGAGAAGGGTTTTTAGGGTTTAAGTTGGGTTTTGGGCTAACCCAAAGGCCCAAATGTAAGTGGGTTCAGCTTTTTGATTTGTTGGGCCAACTATAAGAATCCATTAACAATAGGTCTACACATAACTAAGGTTGAGCTCCTAAGAAATGGAATTGGGTTAATCACAAGGCCCAAGTTTAATGTCCATCTCCCTTTTCAATTAATTAATTTTACTAATTACCTATATTAATTCCTAATTAACCATAATTGTCCTTAATTAATTTCGGGGTGTTACATGGGATATTTTTTAAAAAGGCAAAAAGTCCATTTATGCAACTTTTAAAAATTATAACTTAGTCCCTCTTCTTACTTTTTTCCAATTGGGTTCATTTTAACTCTTTTTTGAAAATTGTCTTTTCCATAATGAAATTTAAGTCCTCTAATCCATAAAATGTCTCTGGTTTCACCCAAAGTGGATTTAAAACCTTCCTAAACAAATTGGTTAAAATTTTGGTCAATTGATGACCAAAAATATAAACCAGAGGAGTTTTAACCATTCTAAGAGTTCCTATGATTTTTAGGGGCTCTGAGAACCCTGAAACACTCATTTTCCTCATCTAAAGATCCATCCTTTGAGTTTTCTAAAATTTGCTCGAGTTTATGAAAATACCACTAGATTTTATCTGATTTTATTTAGCTATTCTGACTCAGATTTTTAAGCTTCTTTTATTTTGTATCCATATTTTCAATTTTTTAGAATTTTGTCTTAATTTTATTTAACCTCAAATCATTCGATTTAAGGGACCTCTTTTCATATTTCCTTAGTTTAGGACTTTTAGGACATGCCGGGTATTATAGTAATCTTATAATGAATGACTAAGGGTTGTCATTAACTAGAGGGCTTGTAATGCCTAGCCATTTTTTAGCCTTTCCTTACCACAACTAAGCTTCATACACGATATCCATGGAAAATTAATAAAAATAATGCATTAAATAGCATTATGTAAGCTTTTAAATTTTCATCTTTTGCTCTATGGACCATATGAACTTCTCAATACTATCCTCTACTCATAATCCATTCATACAAGTCATAAACAATATAAAATATCACATAAGGCTCAGGTTAGAAGCCTCACTTCAGAAAAATTACAAGTTGGCCTCGGGTTCAGCTTTCCAAATTTCTATTATCAAATTTGGAAAATCATAATTAATTCTAAAAAAATAAAAATCAAACAAATGATAGGTTTCTAGAAATCCCTAAATTTCAAATATAGGTTAAAAATCATTCCAGGCCATGAAAACATTAACTGGACCATGATTGATGATAGAATAGCACTAAAGGTCTAGCTGCCTAAGTTTGCTATCATAGGTTTCTAATATAAAATTCAAAAATTCATAACTAATTCTAAAAAAAATAAAAACCTAGTAACCCATACCATCATGGAAAGATATGGAGGTTAACTGAAGGCTAAAAATATTTCTAGACCAATATAGATCTATTTACCCCACAGAAATAGATAGAATAGTACCAGAGGTTCTGCTACACTACTAGTACTGACCACCAATTTCAAAAATTTATATCTCCCTCAATATAAATCCAATTGAGGTGATCTTAGTGGCTCCAGAAAGCTTATCATGTCTAATTTATGATTGTAAAATTTCATGCATATTGGATAACATTTGACACTAGGATGACATAGGCAAACATACTGACCATATGAACAATGTAATGACCATTTTAGCAGCTTTTTCTCAACTTTAAAAATTCATAATTAATTATCTAGAGCTCTAAATAATGTGGTTCTTAACTTTGCAAAAATATCTAGATGATACCTATATGCGGCCAAATTTCATGGGAAAATTCATCAATTTGTTAGTTTGTGACATAGGGTACTAAAATGGCCTTTTTAAGAACCATATAGGGTCAAATGTGAACCAAATGTGCTTCTACCTTACTCATGAGCCTTTGACCACGTGAGAAAGGTTAAAAACAGCCTACTAAACTTATCCAAGAGGTCCAAACACTCATACATCACAAAACCACTACCTCACTTGTTCTTATACACAAGAGTATACAAGTTCATCAAGGCATATAGATGTCAAAAACATTTATTCTCATTCCTATGCTTCCAAAATACATACATTACATATCCGTATAATTACATGAGTTCACATGGCTATACATCAGATACAACATAAGGTTACATCTTTTGACAACAAAATGTTTACAAAATGACCATTTAGAATTTCCTTTGTCAATCTCTTTGCCTTCAAGAGTGGTAGTTTCCATTTCTTGACTCACTTGGTTCACCTAGACATATTTAGGCATTGGAGAGGGAAGAGTGAGATTCTAAGAATTCTAATAGCTTTTCACCTTTTCAAACATACATAATGGATGTATTTACAAGTCTAAGAGTGAATGCATGGCAATCTTACAACTTATGAACATACATAAAGCATTTTTCATGTTCAAAAACTCATACACATCATACATAGGCTTACTAAGGCAATGGTTTAGCCTCAACCATTCTCTTTGAGACTTTTGGACTTGTCTCACCCACTTTTAAGGGACATTTGACTAAGCTTCACTCTTTTAGAGACTTTTAGCTTTGTTTCACCCAATCTTAAGGACTTTTGGCTCATCCTTACCCTAACTAAGAGACTTTTGGCTTCACCAAACCTATTCAAGCCAAAACACATTCATAAAATGTATTTCAAGAGCATAACAAGATTGTCATGGCATCATGGCATATAAACATTTGTTAGAAACATTTTCAATGGCATAAACATGCACATACAAATCCAAAGACAAGAGAACATCTAAGAAGCATGAGAGAAAGGCTAGAAAACTACCTTGAAGCAAGAATTGCAAACTTTCTCTTGAATTCTCTTCCCTCTTTTGGCCACAGCTTTACAATGAGGTGGAGCTTGATTCCTTTGGCCTAGACACATCAAATAGGACCCAATTACATTCTTGAAACAAACTCTAAAATCCCACACTCTCTATGGAAGCCTACTTAGTTCTAAGACTCAAATATGGTTTCATAAAGGACCTAATGAAGCAACTATGAGAATTCATGATCTTAGCTTCATTTTCTTCTTCTATCTAGGTCTCTTGACTCCATTTAAACTCCTTAGAGTCATTACAAATGTATTTTGAAGAGCCTAGTTAGGAGTTGCTTTATTATGCTACATTATGGGGCTTACACCTCCATCTTACTATCCATGGCTTCTAAAATTTTTCCAAGGCTTCCTTTTATATTCTTCCATCATATATAGTCCCAATCTAGACTTAGAAAAATTTAAAACACCCCTTAGGTCCATCTTCTTGTCTAGGCCAAGACTATGCTTCCCTTTGGCACCCCTGGAGTTTGTTTTATTTTCTTGGTGGAAGATGCACTTGGAAGGCTTCTTAGATGTCTTAAGAACTCACACAAACTCTTAGACACCTTAAATTGTTATTAGAAAGCTTCCTATAAGTTAAAGTGCAAGTGAAACCCTAAGAATTGTATCTTGAATTTCAATGGTTCTTTCTTGGATTTCTTTGCATTATCTTGTTTCCCACACTCTAAATCATAGGTTTCACACTTGGTTTGGGTCAAAATTAACTCCCCCTGGGCTATTCTATATGAGGCTGAAACATACACACAAGGAAGCAAGGAAGAAGAAGCAAAGTAGCTTAGATATTTACCTTGATTTCTAGCTTGTTTTAAGTGCTTCCTCCTTTGCTATAGCCTTCTCCTTGAAATTTGTATCTCCCCCCTCTAAAATAAGCCCAAAATAGTCCCAAAAAAATAACTAAAACCATGGAAAGAAAGGTAGGAAGGAGGAGAACAACTTTAAAGAAGGAAGGAGCTTGAAATTTTAAACTTTTCCTTACCTTTTTACCTTATTTTCCTCCTCCTCCTTCCCCTCCTTTGTAAGCCACTCTCCCTTGGTCTCTCTCTTTCTAATTGGGCAAATGATATGTCAATTAGAAAAGGAGAGGAGTGGAACACCATCTTAAAAGGAAGAAGTCTTAAAATTGTTGCTTGAAAATTCCATTTATGTCCCGTTTTATGCTTATTTCAACTCTTTTTTGAGAACTGTCTTTTTCATCATGGAAGTTAGGTTCTTTAACTTATAAAATGCCTTTGGAATCAATAAATTTAGATCTAACACATTCCCAAATGAACTAGTCAAAGTTTAGGTCAACTGACATTATAAAACGTCAACCAGAGGGGTTTTAATTATTCTAAGGGTTCCTATAATTTTTAGGGCCTCTGATAACCCTGGAAAATTCATTTTTCCCATTCAAAAATCCCCCTTTTGAGTATTCTAAAAAGTGTCCAAAATTATGAAAATGCCACTATACTTCCAACAATATTATTGAACTACCCTAGTTTGGGTTTTCAAGCATCTCAGACATTGGATCCTCATTTTCATTATTTAAAATTTTATTATAATTTTATTTGACCTCAAATAATTCTATTTAGGGGACTTCCTTTTCTATTCAGTAAGTTTTTGCACTTTTGCAGAAAAGTCGAACATTACTTTTCTCACATTTACAAAGAAATCAGATGTTACAGGGGTAGAGGTTACTATTTCTTTATTTTTGTCCTTGAAGGTTATAGTATGTGATGAAAACACTTTAAGGAACTCTTTTAAGGATTCTTTGTTGTATGTCTCCTTTAATACTTCCTCACCAATATCCAATCTATAACACTCCTTTTTGGAAGATGAGGTCATCATGTCTTTGAATACTTTAAACTCAATTTCTTTCTCACTAACCTTGAAGGTTAATGTTCCATTCCTCATATCCATATTAGCATTAGTAGTTGCTAAGAATAGCCGACCTAAAATCTATGGCATTGCTATGTCTTACTATATATCTAGAACTATAAAATCCACTAGGAGATAACATTTCTTAACCTTCGCTCCTTCTGGTCATTTGACTAATCTATCTACTAGTATCACATTTATAGGCTTTAGTTCACTTAAATTAAACTTTTTATAGATAGATAAAAGCATTAGACTCACGCTAGTACCTAAATCACATAGTGTACAATCAAAAGATACATCACCAATGACACAAGGAATAGAAAAACTCCTTAGTCAACCAATTTTAATACCAGCTTTTTCTAGATGATAACACTGCATTACTCAGTGAGTGCCATAGTAGCACAATCCTCTAACTTCCTCTTATTTGAAAAACTTTCGTTTAAAAACTTCACATATGTTAACATCTAAGCTAACACATTTGCAAAATAAATATTTATATAAAGTTATTTAAAAATATTCAAAAACTAGTCAAATTGTTTATCAGTTTTATACTGCTTTATCCTTTGAAGAAATGGAATTGGAGGAACTTATGCCTTGACTGGTACCAATGCTAGTGGATTAATAGTTTCCTCTTCATCTCTAATTTGAATGAGAGTTCTATTCGTCATCTCCTCAACCACTTCATTATACTCAGTGGAATGTTCAATCAATGTAGGAGTCTTAGTCAATTGTTTCCCACTTCTTAATGTAACTGCCTAACATTGCTCCTTAAGGTTAATCTCAATTTTGCTAGGTAAGTGGCCCTGAGCACCAATGTTGGATGACTGAGTCAATTGATTTAATTGCATTTGTAAATTTTTATTATGAGTAGCCAGTCGATCCAACTCAGATTACAACCTTTTAAATCTATTAGAAGACACATTGTAAAATTTTTCAAATGCAACCTCCTAGCCCTGCTTATTGTCATTCTAAAATTGAACCCCCTTATTCCTAGGCTAAAAAGTTGGTATAGATGGTCCTCCTTGATTTTTTAAGTTCCTTACATGATTTTGGTTCGGATTTTCCCAAGACAAGTTGAGATGATTATGCCATCTAGGATTGTAGGTAGTTGAATAAGGATTATTCTAAGGTCTGGGATTGTTTGAGAAAATTCATATAATGATGAGTAATACCTTACTCTCTTAATATACTACTAAGTATTTAAACTTTTAATTTTTCCCTGTTACACTGCCAAAACCATTACTGTTGCCTCTTTTAGGCATCTAACTTAACTTTTTAGCCCATTTCTCTTCTCTAATTAGACTTTTATTCCTTTTTCCCATCTGGTTTACTTTGATCTGGGGGTCTAACTTAGTATAAAATACTAACTATTTTATTTAATCCAGTGCCAAAATACTGGATATTACAAGAAATATTGCACTTACTTAGCTGAACAAGACCCTGAGGAGTTCTTCTAGTATTCACTATATGGATGATCACCATTATGGAGCTCACAGCCTAGACATGATGGAGAATTTCATACTACATTAACACTTATTTGATCAAATCTTTTCATAAGTATATCAAACTTAGAGTCAATTTTGTTATTCAATGCATGAATACTCTCCATTTCCATAACATTGGCCACTCTTTTATGTCTTTCACTTGGCTAGTTATACTGGTTTGTAGCCATATCTTCAATAATATCAACTACTTCCTTAACATTAAGAGCCAATAAAGATTTGCCAACAGCTACATCCAAATTAACTCTGAGAGATTACTTAAGCCCTTTATAAAAAAAAAATCTACACAAGCATTCAGTCTTGAATATCATGATATGGGCAATGCCCTTGCAAATCCATGAATCTCTCTCAAGCGTCATAGAAAGATTCCCTATCACACTAAACAGAACTTTAAATGTCACTCTTCAATCTTGCAGTTTTGCCTAAAAGGAAGTATTTTACTAAAGATGCCTACAAAAGTTTATTCTATGTTGAAAAATATCAAGTAGGCATAGAGTTGAGCCATAAAGGTAGCTTTATCCTAAATAGAGAATGGAAATAGTTAGGGTTAGATTACATCAATGGAGACCCAATTTATCTTAATGGTATCACAAATCCTTAAAAATCTAGTCAAATGTGCATTGGGATATTCTAAAACTTCACCTTCAAACTCATTATGTTGAATCATTTAGATCATTCACAATTTAATCTCAAAGTTGTTAGCTACAACTACTAGCTAACAATACTATTTTTTTCAATCCATATGCATCTAGCATAAATAGTCTTGACAAGTGGAAAATGAAAATGAAAAAGAAAGTGTAAAAATTACAAGCTAGATACTAATCACAACTTTTTATCATTTTAACAATCAAAGTTAACTTCACTTGCATCAAGAAAACAAATTCCATGGCAATTTCATTTGAAAATAATGAATTGAAAATGCATAGCCTCTCACATGGTTTAGTGTTTACTTTCAACTCTTAAATGGTCAAGGTATGTGTATCACTCAAGTTTCACCTATCAAAGTTTACTACCATAGGCTTGTCAAGCTTCGAAGTCTCCACCACCAATGCTAAATGCAATACACAAATCAATAGGACTTTATTTAGGGTTGTAATGGGGCTAAGGAAATGAAATGAAT
This sequence comes from Erythrophleum fordii, assembly GCA_032878935.1. Lineage (NCBI taxonomy): Eukaryota > Viridiplantae > Streptophyta > Magnoliopsida > Fabales > Fabaceae > Erythrophleum > Erythrophleum fordii. The sequence goes on along the minus strand of JAVQMF010000054.1, from coordinate 18,204,391 downwards.
GGATATAAAAACAAGGGGAAAAAAATTAACAAATAGAATACCTTAGGATCTCAAGAGCAATCAATGGAAATCTAGGATAAGGAAGAATGTGTTTCAAGGCCTTATTTCCTATCAGTATAGGCAACCATGAACTCAATTTGAAACACTTCTTTCTTTTGATTTTCAATGACTTTTCTCTTTTTTTTTTCTTTTCATTGCTTTTCTTTAGCTTTTCCATCTTTTCTTTTCTTTAACTTTGAACATTTTCCTAAACTTTTACTATCAATGGCCTAATGGATGCACAACACACATTCACTTATCCTAATTAAATGTAATGCTCCTTGAAATCCCTAAGGCATCTTAAAACAAGCTGGAAAACATTTTTAATGGCTATGGTTCAACAATAAAACAAAAAAAGGTCCAAAGTGGCTAAACAATGGATAAAATACATTTAAGGTTGGCTTTTTGGCTCACTAGTTATAAAAGAAATGAATTCCTTATCATTTTCATGCATGTAAATGCAAATGTGGTCTCAACAAAGAATCAAAACAAGTTTTAGGGTTAAAACACTGATAGGTGAATACACACTAGAAATGAACAATTATGGCTCAATTTCTTACCAGCTAATGGCTATCAAATAATTTATTGAAATCAAATTCATTATCACTTCACTTGAATCAGAACACAAGATCCATTACTTATCACGTCTAAGTGAATCCAGGCTATAATCATCTCAACTTGTAACTTTCATAGAAAAAAAATGAAAAAGAAAAAAAAATCACGCTATTTTTTCAAAATTTTTCTAAAAAATTTTCACTTTTTTTAACAAGATAAAGCAAAGAAAAGATGAAATGGCTCTCCCCCCCCCCCCCCACACTTTAATGTTGCATTGTCCTTAATGTCAACACGCAATCTAGTCAACAGATAAACAACACAATATAAAGAGTGGAAGGAAAGTGTACAACCGGATAAACTTGAATCACAGATCCTAAGGGTGGCTTAGATTTCCTTTGTAGTTAGTTAGCAGCTTATTTCCTACAAAATAGAAACAAAACAAACTGTAATGCAAAAAAGAAAAAGAAAACTACATCCTAAACTAAAAAGAACTCTATCAAAGACAAATTAATCATAAGTATCAAAAACCAAAATCAAAATTGCTTTATTCCTTTTCAATTTAAGAAGTTTAAGTCTCACTACTTTAAAGCATTTTGATTGATCATGCAATGATAACTCATAGACTTCCTCAACCATCAGTAGTCTCAGAAAGTCAAATTCAACAAATTCAGAAGTAGGAAAAGAAGAAAAATGAAATTTAGGACATTTAGAAGCAAAGAAAGAAAATTTGAAATCAAATTTAAAAACATTAGACTATAGACTCTTTAAATATCTATCAAAGCCAATAAAATCTACTGGACTCTCATCAGTAAGAGCCACTACATAAACAGAAAAGTTAGATTGTAACTTCTCATAGTCCTTTGAGTTCAAGGTATCTGACAGTTGCTTTTCCTCAGTTGGGAGAGTCTGTTGATTGTTGGGAATTAGCTCACTAACTTCAAGAATTTGTTTCGGACTCTCAACAAGGAAAATAGTATCTTCCTTGATCACAGAGACATCAATAGGCTCACAAAATTCTAAACAATGATTAACAGTAAGATCAAGTCTCTCACTAGTATCAATAATAGCACAAGCATCAATAGGATTTTCAATGTCAGCATTATCACTATGCATACTCTCATCAACACTAGTATGATCAGTAGAATCAATCTTATCAATAGTTTTAGTGCAAACAAAGGACTCCATGGATTCAACAGACTTATTAGACCTCAAAAATTGATCTATTTTAGCACACACAGGATATGTATGCATATCATCACATAAGCATCTAGGAGTAGAGTCTAATTCATCAACAACAAGCTATCCAACAATTTTACTGTCTATATCCTTTTCACATGCTACATCAACCATATCATCACAGGCTAGTGAGGAATCATGATGATTAGTATAAGTGAGGAACTTACTAGTTTCAATGGAAGAGTTAATTTGAGAGGATCTATCACATGTAGTGGATCCAGCACACACACAATCAATAGAATCATCCAAATCAACTATGTCACATGGTCTAGATGGTGTACTATCCCTAAACTCAGAAGATGCATCATCAATAGGCTTATCAACCAATTCCACACTAGGAACAGAATGATCATCACATTTTAAGTCACCCTCACACTTATCTATTACCCTAGACTCAATAGATTCATCAATTGGTTCTGATATGAATTCATCACTATGGTCATAGCTAGGAGTAGAAATTCCAAGTGCATCAGTACACAAGGATTTATGAACATCATAAGAAGTATCAGTTTTACTCAGTGAGTTACCACAATCAATCAAATCAGGAGATTTAACAATAATTTCCTTATCAACAACATCATTATGCACTTCAGAATCAACAATATTATATGCATTAGTAGTCACAGTGTTATCATCTAAACTAGAATCAGTCCTAATAAATTGTAACATATTAGAAGATGGAAGGATATTACCCAGTGAATAGGATTCTTCCTCCTCTATACATTCCTTTCTAATTTGCTCTTCAGTCAATTCAGTAGCACTTGAAGTCGGTTGATTCATTTGAATTCCCAAATCCTTCATAATGTTGCCAATCTTTTATTGATTTTCAAGATGCCACCATTCAATTTCTTATTTGAACTGAAGATTGTAGGCATTCCTTTGTCAGATTCAAAGATCAAAGGCTTCCAATTGCTGCATCATCTTTTCTTCCCAACTTGGTTCCCTTTAGACCTCTTGTTGTGTGTATCCCTCATGATAATTGTAGGGATGATATTCTGGCTCTTGCCTATGGTAATCATGGTATGGCTTATAATGATAGTGGTAATTTAGGTTTACTTCATATAGATGGTGGTATGGTTTAATGTAACTGGGGTGAACTTCACAGGAATGATGGTATGGTTGGTAGTATGGTTATTGGACTTGTTGATGTTATTGTGCTTGTCGTTCTTGTCTTTGTCGTTCAAAAAGGCCACGACACATTGAAATGGCTTCATCCAACTTTCAAGAAATCCTATCCTCTACACAAGAATCATAGATACCTTGATTAGAATAATAATATGGATCTATTTAAAGCAAAAAGTATGAGAAGCATAATTAATTTCAGCACAAACAAATCACTAACAAATTATAACTAAAATTAATTCTAAATCAAGAAAATAAAATTCAAATGAAGCTAAGACTTACCTAACAATCAAGAACACTTCAAAACAGAGATTAATGACACAAAATAAACTCACAAAAAATAAAGAAATTAAATCCAAAAAAATTGAAAAATTCCTAAAAAATTAGAAAAAATACTAAAAAATTAGAAAAAGTGTCTTAAACGTTGGAATTTGGCCACAAAATGGTGCACCTAATAACTTTGCTATTAATTTTGCTCAAAACATTGAAAAACCTTGGAATACAAAGTTTGAAATTTTTTTGGGCACTTCAAACAAAAATTCCAGCAAGTGGACTAATTGACACGTAACATCAAAATGATCCAAATCTAAGTTTAAAACAGAACAAAAACTAAGCTAAAATAGAATCAAAATAGAGCTAAAATAGAACAAAAACACTTAGAAAACTTTCTCAAATAATTGAGAATCTAATTCCCTGGCAACGGTGCCAAATTTTGAGAGACTCGTTGCACAACTCTCAAAATAAAACTAGGTTGGATATTATATGCAATATAGGGCACAACCTAGGTCATCTCCCTTGGAAATAGAGTTCAATGCTTAACTGGGTTTTCTAAGTGTTAAAGAATCTTAAAATTTATCTAAATTAAAGGGGTTTTTTTATCTAATTAAACTGAGTAAAATGAAATTGAAATAAATTTCTTAATTTTCTAACTGCATGAACTAATGAGGTGAACGATGGTCTTGTGACTAGCTTTGGAATTGTCCCTTTGTATCCACTATCCTTATCCTAATCCAATTTTGATTAATTATGGCTTAAGAGTCCTTAATTGTGTCCATTGGCAAATAATCTTGAATTACCACTTAAGATTCAAGAACCTAGCAATTTGATATTAAATGAGACCTCAACTACCATTAAATTACTAATTCTCATGATTAAGATCTATGAACACTTGAATTAAATGATTAATTGATCAATCAGTCTCTGAATTAACACTCTAGGATATTTAATTAACTAACCAAATTCCAAGAAATCTTTAAATCAAATAATAAAGCTCATAATTTCACTCATGCATTTCATCGAACACCTTCGTGGCATACATAGGAAATTAAAGTGTAAAATTTAGTGTTTAACCCAACCAATCAATCAACAAAAAGGCTTCCTAATTAGTGTCTAACTAGCCACTAATCATAATTACACAAATTCCTAATCAAATACAACTTAACCAAGCTTGTACAAGAAAAAGAAAAAGTGTAGGAAAGTAGAAATCCTTAGCCAAAATTCTGCTTGTAATTCCATGGATTCAAGCTTCTCTAAGGTCTTTCTTCCTTGCTAGTCACAGATGGAGATTAGAGCTTTATTGGAGGTGGAATGGAAGATGATGAAATGGGAAAATGGCATGGAGTTGCTCTCTGGATGTGGAATGGACGAAGGGGCGTTAATGAATGGAATGCATAAAATGGAATGTTATAAAATGCGTGGGATGAATGGATGATAGATTGTGCATATGGAATGGTTTGTGATGGGTCTTTGTTCTTTTATTCAATGGATTGGATCCTCCCTGCCTCCTAGACTTGCCTGAATAATGATCCAGCCTCACATGTTTTCTTAATCATTCCACGTACTCTTTTTTTCACACGTTTTGGATGTCACAACCCAGCGTTATTTTCCTCCCAGCTCTCCTCTATGTTTTCAGCTATTCATTTAATTCTTCCATATGCTTAGCCTCTTCCTTTCATGTGTCACACTTAGCCCACAGCTTCTTTCACATGCTTCTTTATTTAGCTAACACCATGTAAGCTTCCTCATATTAAAATAATTCCTTGCTTCTGCTCTTCATTTAATTATTTCTCATGTGTTTCTTCGCATCAACCCGTAGCTAGTTCTTCATAATCACGTGAGAAACCTCTAGCTCACTGACTCAAATCTCTTCTTTACTTGAGCTGCCTGTATCAGTTCCTTGCTTCTTCATTCATATTCATGCAAATCCATGTCGTGTTTTCTACGTTGTTCTTCAGCTCATTTTCTTGTTGTGTTTTTATTACACCAACTCCCAATTCAGTGTCTTCTTCTTGATGTTCTCCACGACTCGAGCAGGTCTATGTGTTTTTTCTTGAACCCATTGCTTCTTTATTTAACATAGCTCCCAGCTTAAGCTCGTTGCTTTATCTTACGTGGTTTTTCAACTGCCTTTCTTCACGTTTTCTTCACGTCAACTATGCATGTTAGCTCTTCTTCTAGCTCAGCGTTTTCTTCCTTCTCAACCAGAAGCATATTCTTCCATGTAGCTGCCTTTATATTGTTTCCACATACTTTCCATGTTATTCAGCTCCATATCCACATGTTTCTCCTTCGTACAGGTTCTTCTTCTTCTTTCTTATTCATTCGTGTTACTTCCTCCTGCAGAAAGAACAAAACATAAAGACTGCATCTCTTCTTAATGTATGTGTTGTATTTATGAGGAAGTGTACGTGTATGTGTGTGTATGTGAATGTTTGTTCAAGGCTAGCGTGTGATGACATGAGCTTATTATCTAAACAAAATAATAAAATAAACCAAAGCCCAAAACAAAATAAGATAAAACAAAATAAAATGAAATCAATATCTAAGAAAATGAAATAAATAAAGTAAAATAAAATCATTAGAAATCCTAATTTATTCAACAAAATTTTAAAAGTTGAGATTATTTTCTAAACTAAGTAACATTCAATTTAAAGCTTAAAATATCATCAATTCATGAATAAAAAGTCCAAAATTAATAGGTAAAAATGCGAAAAAAAATTGAGTTATCAAGTCTCATACTAGATAATGATAGCGATTAAGAGTAATTTTGATCAACTGAAGTGCATCTTCCACTAGTTTTTTTTTTATTTACTAGTTAAGGTTTTTGTGGAATCTTTGCTTACCTAGGCCTAGCATGGATGGTGCATTCTGGTTTAGGTTCAAGTTCTAAAGGAGCAACACTAGATAAGAAACTTATGATGCTAAAACACATAAAGGAAGAAACTATAGATTAACCAAAGTTAAAAATTGAGAAAATGAAAGAAATTAATGAAAAGTAAAATATTTAGATTAATAGAAAAAATCCTTTAAATTGATATTGAATTGCTTTCCTCAACAATAGTGTCAAAAACTTGTTGCATTATGATTTGACAAGCTTATAAATTGCACAAGTAATAAGTTGATAAGTACAGTATCATTCCCATGAAGAAGGAAATCAATTACCAATTATAAAAAATTATCCTATTATCTAAATTATCCAATTGAAATGACATTGACTATAAATGAAAAAGGCTCAGAAATCTAGAATCCTCTCTTTACATCCTAAGCATCACTTAGAATGGACTCTTGCAAATAAATTTAATTGTATTAACATTAACTTTACTAATATAAATGAAATTCTCTCTCGAGATAAATCATCATACTTATATTAAGCTTATGTATACTTTCATCATCAGTCACCTAATACAAGCCTATTACATATAAGAAATCAATGCAAATATTTGCAACTCGCTCAAATGCAACTCATATATCTATAACATTGTCATTTAAGTTTAATGTTCTAGTGATCTAGACTGCTATTGATCTCTCGATTCTCTCATAATACATTAAATAAATGATGGCTAACCATTCATAAACAAGGGAAAAAGAGCAATAGATTAAATCAATTAAAGCAATTACAAAAGCACTTTATATTCAACTCATTTAGTAAATAAATTTATCTAAATTCCAAATAAAAGATTTATCTACAAATAATAAAAATTAACAAACAAATAACAATAGAGTTTAACATATCCATAATTCAAAAGGTAAAAAGAAACTATTAATGGATTAAGTGATTCTTCGATGCAAGCTTTAGATCTTCAACAACTCCTAACATTTCCTTTTGAATCTCCTTTCCTCCTCTATACCTCTGCTTCTTTAGGTTCTCTCCTTGCCTCCTCTACTAAAATTCTAAATCACCTTACAAAAGCCTTCATTTTAGTCAAACACAGGTTGCCCACATCAAAATCACCCAGTTACATGGTCTACCCATGTTTAGCTCTATTTTGATTCACTTCTCTACTTGAGTCCCATGTAGTCGGCTATTTGGAACACTATTTTGGTCAAAACTCCCCTATTTTACATGTTTATTGTAACGTCTGATTTTCTAAAAATGAGAGAAAACGTGAGAAATGTAACATATAATTTCTCTATAAACGAACGAAACTCACCAGATACAAAAAGGAAGTCCCCCAAGATGATGTAGTTAAGGACCCAAAAAATTTAGGAAGTATTTTAGACTCCTAAAAATGAGAATCCCAGGCTCAGACAGAAAGAAAAATGGAGCTAGAATGAAGAAACAATTTCTTACAGAAAGCTTACGAAACATAATGACATTTTCGTAATTTTGAGCATATTTTAGAATTTAGATAGGAGGGATTTTGAAATGAAATTTTTAAGTTTCCTAGGGTTCTCAGAGGCCCTGAAAACCATGGAAAGGCCCGGGACAGTTAAAACCCTTCAAGTGGACGTTTTCTAATGTCAGTGTACCTGAACTTTGATGGATCCGTTCGAGAAGGTTTTAGCTCCAATTTGAGTGATTCTAAAGGCATTTTGATAAATTGGGAATCTAAATTTCATCATGGAAAAGACGGTTCTAAAAAAGGAGCTAAAACGAAGGAGAAACAAAAATGCCAAGAACGAAGGGCAAAATAGGGATTTTTGAAAAGTGTAACTTACTCCCACCTATATATATGATGCATCCTTCTTCTCGCTTCATTATGCAAGACCATGTTCTGCCCAAAACCAGAGGAAAACCTTAGGGCATGAGGCGTATAAGAGGAGGAAGAAAAGGAGGAGAAATTCAAGGTAGAATGATATAGATTTTCATGGTTTTTCATACTCTTTCTCTTCCAAACCTCTTCTCCTCCATTCTCCTTTGTTTCTTATGATTATAAGGAAGTTTATAAATCTGTTTTAAGGGAGTTTCAAGAGAAAAAGTGTGTGATTATGTGCAAGGTAGCTCTCTCCACCTTCTCTCATGCACGGATGTGTGCTTAGCTTGTCTTAGAATGTGTGTATGTGTATTTTCAAGTCATGAAAATTATGCTAGTATGACTTTATATGCTATAATTTCATGATGACATATTATGTTTTCAAATGAATGTAATTATGTTTGATTGAGTTTACGTGAGTGTGGAGAGGCCAAGAACTCTTAACCATGGTGAGGGTGAGCCAAGAACCCTTGAGATTGGTTGAGACAAAACAAAGAGTCTCCTAAAAGCAAAGTAGGCTCCCAAGAGTATGGTTGAGTCCAAGAATCTCTTAAAGAATGGGTGAGGCAAGTCCAAAATTCATGAGGAAAAGTGTGAGGCCAATCCATCCATTTGGTGAGCTCTTGAATGTCTTATATGACTTGTTCAAATGCCAAGCTTGCTTCTTGAATGTTCATGACTTTCATGATATCCATGCATGCATTTTCAAGACTTGCTTTGCATATATTATGTATGATTGAATGAGAGATAAGCTATTGGGATTCTTTGAATCTCATTCCCTCCTCTCTAATGATCTCACATGCTAGGTGGACTAAATGGACAAGGTAATGGAAGCCAACCACCTTGAAGAAAAGAATTTGACAACCAAGTGTTTGAGTTTTGTCACTTTAAGGCCATAATTGTGTCAAATGTTGTAAGCCCTTGTTGTATATGGTCTATGACCTCTTAAACATGTGTAATTATGACACTATGCCATGTATGAATGAGAAAATATGTTATGTAGCCATAAGAATATGAATTGAGTATATGATGGCACATTAGCTTCATGAATGGCTTTATGAAAATATGCATATGTGTGGATGAAATAACCAAAATGAGATGCATGAGACTTGGGACCATTTGGGTAGCTCCTACAAGTCCTAAATATGCTTTTAGACTTGCCCAAGAGGTGTCAAGACCCAAAGAAAACCATTTGGTCACTTTGGTATCCCATATGGAACCAAAAATGACCATAATGGAACTCTATATCACTTTTTAGCCAAATGAGCTCTTCTTGCTATGCAATTAGAGCTTGTTGAGAGATTTTTGGGAAGCCAAAGACCATAATTTTTGGAGGTCTACAGAATATTTGATGAATTGTCAAAGTTGACAATTTTTCTGATTTTGGTCTGCTGCACTATTCATTTAGTCCGAAAATGAAATTTGTCACACAAGGCTCAAATGATGTCTAATTGCCACAAAATTTTATATAGAGAAACTACACATTCACAGTGACTCGTGCCAACTAGAAGCACCTCAATTGGAGGTCTAGAGTTACTTGAACTGGTCTAGAGCTATTTTTCTCCTCTAGCTAACATCCATAGATTTCCATATTGGTATCATTTGCATAGATTATATTTTTTTGGAATTAATTGGACTTTTTTAAAGTTTGCTACAGAAATCTGTGACAGCACCAAGAAGTAGTTTGACCTCTGGACCTTTTTGGATGTCAAACATCCTTTTTGATGGATGTTATAGTCTAGACATATTTTTACCATAAAGTAGACATCTGTAGCTTTCCAGAATGACCAAGAATACATGATTTAGATTTTCTTAGAATTAGTTATGATTTTCCAAAGTTTGGGCAGAAAAGGAACAAATTTTGGCCAAAATTTAATATGCCTATTTTAAGTTTTCCTTTGAGTTTCATGAGTTGTGGGCCACATTTTATGTTCCAAATAAGTTGTATACATGTAAATAAATATGAGAATGTGTTGTATGAGCTCACACGGTTGACGTGACACTGAATAAAATTTTTGAACACGACGCAATGTAAGGAAATGTAATATTTTAATGAATTTTTCTTACTTCCTCTCATGCAATGTGTCATATGAGTATGCAAATGTGATAGAAATAAGCTAGAAATTATTGTGTTACATTTATGCTTACCAATATAGCTAGCTTGTGTTCCTTGCTGAATATACTTGATTTCTAGTTGATTTTTTCATGTTTTTCACTTCCCTTGTACCTGATTAAATCTTATGAAAAACACATATAAATCACATTATCTAGATTTAGCTACTCAATTTTATCTCAAAAAAAGCATGCATATTTTGCACTTATCAATATCTAAATAAAAGGATTACATTTAGAAAATGCCAAAAACTACTTTAATTCAACATGTCATGCATATCTTACTAGTCAAAGAGTAATTCATCAAAGTTTATATGTTGAAACACCACAACAAAATGGCATAGTTGAACCAAAAAAATAGGCATCTTCATAAGGTTGTTAGGACCCAAATGTTGACTACAAACATAATTTTTTTGGGGAAGCCATACTCACTACAATTACAACACCAAGCTTCCTATGTAAACAAAATAATGTGAAGATAAGTTTGCAAATTGGGATAAACTTATAATGCACTAAAATAATAAGCTAGAATCTTAAAAATTATTGCTCAAAGCATTGTAATTTTGGCCTTAGAAGAGTGAATATCTTCTAAATACTAAGTTCAATTGCAACAAACCTAATGACAAACATGCAACAACTATGACAACCAACCAATCACAACCACTTAGTCCTACACTACAGTAGAGACTATCTTCAATCTCTAATCGATAGAAAAATGCCCAAAAGGAGATCCATACAATTCAAGATAACTAGTGAAAGTTAAGTGTATAGAAAAATACATAGGCTTAAGCATATAGCAATAGATAAACTTTGATATAATGTAGCCAATTATGATGACTTCATATTGATTAATAATAAACACAAAAACTTCCATTTGATTATTACCATCAATAAATCAAGTTGACATGAATAAATCCACTTAACCTAAGTTAGTTTGAAGAAATTGATTTAACTTAAGCGAGGAGCATAAAGCTTTCCACTTCTTTGAATAAGGAGCATACAACTCAGCCACAAATTTGCATTATCCTTGATTTTGAGTATTCATACAACTCAAACACAAATACATGACAAATACATACTAACCTTGAAAGTTTGGGCACCTTTGAAATCTTTTGCCATGACTTTGAGGTGTCCATGCCCTAAATATAGCTATTAGGTTACTACAATTGCAATTAACCCTTTCCCTCCTTCCATTTCAACCAGACATTGGGCTATATGACTCCATCAAGCATCCCTAATCTCTACTCCTTCAAATTTTCAAATTAGCCAAAATTGTAGAGGGTGAGGACAAGAATATGCCTAAAATTTTTAAAATAAGGAATAGGGAAGATGAAGAGAAAAAGCCCTAACTTCTACTCCTTCAATGTAGCTCTTTCAATCATGAAGCTTGTGTCAAGCCTTAGCTGTGCATTTTTGGGTGAAATCTTTATCTTGTGTATTTTGAATCCTTTGGTTTCGTGCATTTTGTTATGTGTGAGATATGTTGAGAGCTTAAGCCTAGCTATTATGCATTTTCCTTCCTCAGTCCATGTGTCATGCCATGTCAGATGTAGAAGCTTATACAACGACCAACTCTTAATGCTATTATGCCACCTCAGCAAATTTCTAACATCTTTAGTCATTGTGGCACCTATAGGGAGTAAGTATTCAAGATTTCTAAAGTATAAGGACTAACCTTGAAATAGTTTAAAATTATAGGGACTTATTTGAAAAAACAAACTAAAGGGACCATTTTGAAAATTGATGTAAACTATATTTACCAAATAATTAATTTTTTCAATTTTTATTTGTCAGTTTATACTAATTGTATAATTTTTTGTTTTCTAAATATGAGTTAGTTAATGGTCCATTGAGATATTATATGTTCAAATTTATTAAGCAAACATATGATAATTGGTCCTAATATACATTTTAATTTAAGTTTGGTTAATAGTTAAAAGTGTGGGGTATTAGATTTTACTAAAATTCACAATCGGAAGACCCAATAAGACACTACTTATAATAGGGTTAGGTCTCCTCTCTAATACTAATTTGTAAGCTTGCCTCATTGAATGTCACTATTGAGTCAATGGCCATAAAGAGGAAAAGCTAACATATTGTAAATCATATGTAACCTTGTAGACATGGAGAGTAAGGTAAGTTTTACATATATAATTTTTAATCTAGAGTTTTAAAATATCATGTATATTGATCCATTATTTTTTGTACTATCTATATTTGAAATTTTAGTATGAATACTTACAAGTGGTATCAAAGCCTAACTGCATAGTTTTAGAACCTAAAATTCATGTCTAATGGCACATCTTTGATCTTTATTTTCATACTCCCTCTTAGCTAACTAATTCAAAATTAGTTTGGGATTTTAATCTTCTCATAACAAGCTTTCCATTGATATATGACTTGCCCATTATATAGATCTGCATGGAAAGAATTTCAACCTCTAATATTTTGATTTCTTCATGTTCAAAAATTTTAATCTTACTTCATATAGTGTTTTAATTTGATTCATTGTATGAGAAAACTTCACCATGTGTCTGTAAGGTTGTTTAGCATGCTTGATTGTATTAAAATAGTTTGATATCATGGAAAAATGAATGTGAACTTTTTTGAGTTTTCTGCATGAAACCCACACTTTTAGATATGAGATTTCCTTTTTCTTACCTTTTTAGTTCAATTGTTGCCATAGATTGATAATAAATGTATACATCCTCCAAGATATGGTTTTTATGCGATCAAAAAACTTTAAAAAAGGCTACAAAACACTTTGGATTGCCTAAGGTCCTAAATTTCAAACTCGTGGGCAACTTGGCTAATGGTTAAAGACAACCTTCAGCCATCTAGTACAAAGCCTACGTGCAAGGCATTTAGAAGGTGGCACATATGCACTGCCTCGAACCCCAATTAGGGTGGTTTTTGTACCATTTTATTTATTTTAATTTTTATAATTTTTCTATATATATATATTACTTTTATTATAGTTAGAAAAATTTAGGAAGATATTTTCGTGTAAGTTGAATATAAAAATAAATTGCGCTCTCCCTTGAAATGTATATGATTTATATACTCTCAATGTTAACAATCTAATATTACACCATGTAACATTTATTTCATAAATGATTTTGTTTTTTCAAGAAATTAATTGATGATTGGGAAAATTATGACTTGCAATAATATATTTGGTAAATCATCTAGCTTACTATGATATATTATATGAGTAAGATCTTTTCCTTTTCTTTAAGTAGCTTATAATATGCATAATTCTTTTTATATCTCCAATCTATTTAGCTAAACATAACTTCTATTATTGGCACTTTTGGAAGTGAAAATTACTATAAGTGTCATTTAAATTAAATGTCCTAATTTTGAAATTTATTTTGGGCAATTTAGCATAGGAGAGTATGTAACAACCTTACTTCTTAATTACCATACTTAGGCTTAATAGTACGATTAGTAATCGCAAATCAAGGTCCAATGTAAAGTCCCACATCGGCTGGAAGGGGCCTGTGCTGAGGGCTTATAAGTGGGAGCGAAGCTCTCCCCACCAAGGCGCGCTTTTGGGCTGTAATAAGAGTAAGCCCAAGGGATAAAACCCCTCCCTTCCCGGGTGAAATGAGAGTAGCCTGATGGGGGACGTAGGGGACAATACCTTGGAGGCTCTGTAAGTTGTTTGGTATCATTGTAAAGTCCCACATCGGCTGGAAGGGGCCTGTGCTGAGGGCTTATAAGTGGGAGCGAAGCTCTCCCCACCAAGGCGCGCTTTTGGGCTGAAATAAGAGTAAGCCCAAGGGACAAAACCCCTCCCTTCCTGGGTGAAATGAGAGTAGCCTGACGGGGGACGTAGGGGACAATACCTTGGAGGCTCTGTAAGTTGTTTGGTATCATTGTAAAGTCCCACATCGGCTGGAAGGGGCCTGTGCTGAGGGCTTATAAGTGGGAGCGAAGCTCTCCCCATTAAGGTGCACTTTTGGGCTGAAATAAGAGTAAGCCCAAGGGACAAAACCCTCCCTTCCCGGGTGAAATGAGAGTAGCCTGACGGGGGACGTAGGGGACAATACCTTAGAGGCTCTGTAAGTTGTTTAATTCCCCACAGAGCCTCTAGCAATATTGTCCCCGTTACGGCACCTGACACATTGGCCTGGTGGGGTTTTGTTCCTCCCTTGGTACTCTCATTTCCCTTGGGAAAAAGCATCGCTGGAAGGGAGAGCTTCGCTCCCACTTATAAGCCCTCAGCACAGGCCCCTTCCAGCCGATATGGGACTTTACAATATTTCCCACAGAGTCTCCAGCAATATTGTCCCCGTTACGGCACCCGACACATTGGCCTGGTGGGGTTTTGTTCCTCCCTTGGTACTCTCATTTCCCTTGGGAAAATGCATCGCTAGAGTGCACAGCGGAAGCCAGCTCTCCCCGACATTGTCCCCAACGCCCCCCATCGGTTACTCTCATTTCACCGGCAAGGGTGGGGTTTTGTCCTGAGCCGATCCGCAATTCAGGGATCCGCGCTCAGACGCGTCGCTAGAGTGCACAGCGGAAGCCAGCTCTCCCCGACGGCACCCGACACATTGGCCTGGTGGGGTTTTGGTATCAGAGCCTGGAGCGACACGTTTAGCTGGCTTCCGCTGTGCACTCTAGCGACGTGTCTGAGCACGAATCCCTGAATGGCGGATCAGCTCAGGACAAAATCCCACCCTTGCCGGTGAAATGAGAGTAACTGATGGGGGGCGTTGGGGACAATATCGGGGAGAGCTAGCTTCCGATGTGTAGTCTAGCGATGCATTTTCCCAAGGGAAATGAGAGTACCAAGGGAGGAACAAAACCCCACCAGGCCAATGTGTCGGGTGCTGTAACGGGGACAATATTGCTGGAGGCTTTGTGGGGAATAACAACTTACAAAGCCTCCAAGGTATTGTCCCCTACGTCCCCCGTCAGGCTACTCTCATTTCACCCGAGAAGGGAGGGGTTTTGTCCCTTGGGCTTACTCTTATTTCAGCCCAAAAGCGCGCCTTGGTGGGGAGAGCTTTGCTCCCACTTATAAGCCCTCAGCACAGGCCCCTTCCAGCCGATGTGGGA
This sequence comes from Erythrophleum fordii, assembly GCA_032878935.1. Classification (NCBI taxonomy): domain Eukaryota; kingdom Viridiplantae; phylum Streptophyta; class Magnoliopsida; order Fabales; family Fabaceae; genus Erythrophleum; species Erythrophleum fordii. The sequence goes on along the minus strand of JAVQMF010000054.1, from coordinate 18,189,284 downwards.
CTTTACATCCAACATCATTATAATTAATTAAAATAGGAGAAAGTGGGGAAATCTAAACCTTGATATCATTATGGTCATTAGCTAAGCAACTACAATTAATCAAACCCATAAGTGATCATAATTATCATTTAAGACCTTTGATCTATCTTGCTACTGATTTCAACTTATAAAAAACGCTTATAAATTCCCAAGTTATTGCACAATATTATCATAGAATATCTTAAGGTCTCTAAGTCAAAAATAGGGGTTTGGGAACCTTTATGGTGGCTTGGACCTTCTCCGCCATGGCTAAGTTGATTACTGGAACTTAAAAATCAAGTTTCACATCTTGTGTTGCAGCCTAAGATTTTTGTGCCATGGCAAAGTTGGTCTTAGGTTCAACTTCTCATATTTTCACAAATCTAGCCAGGGCGAGTTGGACCCTCACAACGATGAAAAAACACCCTGAAACCTACTATAGAAAATTTCCCAATTCGCACTGCGGTGGTTATACTTATGCCATAGTGAAACTAGCTACTGGAACACTTATCCCTTGATCCCCTTGACCTACGTTGTGGCAGAATGTTTTGTGCCGTGACAAGGTTGCTCTTTATTACCCTCCTTAGGCAACTTTTTCATTTTACGCCATGATGAGACACCTCGTGCCATGTGCTCCTCGCCTCTGCCTGACACCTGGCCACAACTCAACTCATTTTGGCCACATCGTGATCCTCTTCTACACCATTTCTCCCTAAGTTTCATCCCATACACTCCAACTCTCACTTTAGTAACACTCCACGGTCACTCTACCTTAATTTGTGAGGCTCTATTAGCTTTCATCTACCTAATGTACTCAACATGTCTCTCATAGCCAAATCAAATCCTAGGTGTTAATTCCTATTCACCAAACTTCTATACATTAGCAGATTCATGAGTTAATGATAGCAAAAGGATTCATAATCTATTAACATTACCATTCATGATACTACTATAACATACTTCCAAGAAACAAGTCAAATATATATATATATATATATATATATATCCATCTAACAAGGTTTCATATCAGATATATACCAGTGCATATATTAGACAACAAATTGTAAAGGGCCTAACTCCTTATTAGTTACATCAATGTTCACTAAAACACAAAATACCTACACTTGGCAACATGATTACATGATGATGATGCTATACAAAATAATAACAAAACTTAGCATTTATTCTAAATTAGATCCATCTAAGTGCAAAACTTCCCACATATGGTTTTAACTTATGGATGTTCATCCACCTTCACGTGAAATAGTTAGCCCATAAAATGGAGTGAGATGCAAATCTCAGTAACTAAAGGTAATTTTATTCATATATTTCAATTTAATTAACATATATACAATTAATCAAATAAGCATAAGAAATAACAGTCATAAGGGCAAATGAAACAATTGGGCTACTAGTGATTATTATCCCATACTAGTAATCACATTTTCATATGTTAAAGGCCATTAACACTGGGAGAGGCCAGTCTATTGTAACACAATATTTATTTATCTCATCTCATACTATTCTAGCTTGCATTTCCTTGGTCTAGCACATTTACTCAAGAAAAAACAATAAAAATATTCAATTGTTTTGCATTACGTCATTGATGAATTTTTCATTTCATGTCCCATAGACCATATGAAGTCATCCATCTTATTCTTATATTTAATTACATAAATACAACTTAAAACCATCCAAGAAATGGCCAAAAACTAAAGCTCATGAACCATATGCACAAAATTTACATGTGCAGCCTCGGGTTCATGGTCTAGCTTTCTGTTTTGAACTTTGAAAAATCATAACTAGTTTTAAAAAAATCAAAATCAAGAATACTATACCATTCTAGAAAGTTACAAATGTCTACTTTATGGTAAAAATAAGTCAAGACCAAAACAAGGACTTCTGGTCACTGAAAATTGATGAAACAATAACCAAGGTCACCTGTCACTACTAGTACTATCACAGAACTTCAAAAATTCATATCTCCTTGCTTAGATAGCCAATTAGGGTGATCTTAGTGGCCATAGATGCTTGTAAAATTTCATGAGCATTAGACACTATTTGTCCCTCAAATGACATAGGAGAAGAAACTAATTATATGAACAGTAACCATACTAGAATAGTTGAAATTTGGCAATTTTAAAAAATTATAATTAATTCTACAGAGCTCCAAATAATTTGGTCTTTAGCTTCCCCAAAATCTTTGGATAAAATCTATATACATGCTAAATTTCATGGGTAAATTCATTCATTTGGTTAGAATGTACCATAGGGTTGCAAAATGGCACTTTTTGTGTCTTCAATAGGTCTCAAATGGTCCAAATCCTCTTTTAAGACATCCATGGCCACTTGAGCATGTGGGAAAGTACCAAAATGGTCTACTAAACATGTCTCAAAGGTGAATAAACCCAGATTTCATAAACTCACTCTCTCACCCTAAGGTATACACAAGAACACACATGCTTCATCTTGCCATTCAGTGTCCAAAAATTGCTACATCATTCATATGACATCAAATCTCATATATATACATTAAGTGTTCAAGTAATTACATATGTTCAAATGATCATATAACATATTCATCACGGAATTACATCATATGCCATTCATATGGCTACAAAATGGACAAAATCCACAATTCTATGTCAATCTCCTTCCTTTAGGCTTGTGGCTTCCATTCCTTGGCTCACTTGATCCATCTAGGCATGTTAGACAACGAGAAAGGAAAGAGTAAGATTCTAGGAATCCCAATAGCTCTTCTTCCTTTCAACCACACATAAAGAATGCAAATCCAAGTCTAAATATGCATGCATAGACATCATAGAGCATGTAATCATAGAGTATTTCTAGCATTCGAGAAGTCACATAAAACATACATAGGCTTGCCAAGCTAGTGGTTTAGTCCCACCCATTCTCTTTAGGGATTTTGGACTTGCTTTACTTATTTTCTTAAGAGTTCTTGACTAAGCCTCACTTTTGGAAGACTTTTGGCTTTATCTTACCCATTCTTGGGGGTTCTTGGCTCATCCTCACTATTGCTAAGTGTAACATCCCAAAATTAATTAAGGTACTAATCATGAATTAGACATAATTAAGAATAATTATTAGGGAATAATTGGGCAAACCATATGAATTGAAATCTAGAGAGAAATAAATTAATAATATGGGTTTGAGATTTAATTAGGTGAGAAACTTCATCTAGGCCCGAATTAATTTTAGTAAGCCATGGGTGAGGATTAATGGAGGCCTAATAAATTTAGGTGCAGACCTAACTTCCTATTATGAGTCTTAGCCCAAGAGAGACTACCTAGTAATGGCTCAATTTGGTTTAAGGAGATAGAAGCCCAAATTCTATTTGCAAGAACTCTTATACTTGGCCTAACATCCCTTATGCAGACCTAAATCAAATGAGCTCCTAAAATTTAGCCTAACCTAACTATTACTCTACAGCCCAACCCATAAAAGCTTAGCCTAACAAAGCTTAAATCTGAAACCCACTAGAAATTGGGCCTTTGGGTCAACCCATAAGCCATTTAAGACCCAACTTAAACCCTAAAAATCAGTCTAGCCACCCCCCATTCTATAGAAACACAAAACACACAACACAATTTTGGAGGTTGAGAGGGAGGCTATGGTTCTAAGCAAGAAATCCACTATTTCTCACTTCTAGGCTCAAAATCAGCCAAGGTAATTATTATATAACTTAATCCTCTTCTCTTTCTCCTTATTTTGACCTGTAGTTTTTCATTTAGAGCATTTTCGCCATATCCAAAATCTAAAAATGTGGTTGTTTGGGATTTTCTTGGTGAAATTTCATAGGTTGAGGCTAGGGGTGTTGTTACTCAAGTATAAACTCCTCATTTTGATGTTTTCTCTGCCAGTTTTAGGACCCCTATAGCTAATTTATGATATAAGTATTGTTTTTATGTGAATTTACTCAGAATTTGAGGTGTTGTTCTGAGGTTACTGGTGTAGGCTCAACCAAATTCGAATTTGGTTCTTGTGGTAATTAGGTAAGTGTTTCTGAATAGTCCTTTGTACTGTAACTCCTTAAGTGATGGGCTTGCTAATATAAATGATGATTAGGGCTAGCAATGGCTTAATTTTATGTCTATAGGTTGAAGTAGCATTTAGTTGGCTCTTAAAGAATTGGATACAATTGAGGTAACTGGGGATTATATTAATTTCATACATATATCTACTTTAATTTTATATTTGCTGCACATGAATGATTTGAAATGCTAAATGAATTGGTTGGCTATCTATTGTATTGTGTTTGGACCTTATGAGTCCATGGTGAAGCCGTAGTGCAGCTGTCACCTATGTATGTGCTTCGATCAGATATCGAGTTATGATCAGACCCCAGATGCACTGAGCTCTGGTTGTGTTCATTGGGGAGTGGTTGCCGTGGACAGGCCTCTCTCAGTGTTATTGGCCTTTGACATGTGGAAATATGATTGCTAGTATGGGATGGTAATCATAGTAGCCTAATTGTAATACTATATATTTCTTTCTCATTTCATACTATCTCTATGCCTCATATCAAGCAACTCACAAAGAGGTAAGGAAAAATAGTATTAAATAATGCATTTCTTAGCGTTGTATCATGTATAAAATTTTCTTTTAGAGTCCCATGGGCTATATAGACTCATGTATCACATTCTTATATTTCATTACATGGATACAACTCATTTCCATCACCAAAAGTGGCCCACAACTCGTGGAAACCAAAGGGAAGCATAAAACTCATACTTGTATTTTCAACCAGAATATTACCATTTCTGTCACAAATTTTGAAACATCATAACTAATTTTAGAAAAATCAAAATCATACATTTTTAGCCATTTTGGAAAGCTACACATGTCTACTTCATGTGAAAAATATTTCTAGACAATAATATCCAACACAGAAGACGTTTGACATTCAAAAACGTCTAATTCATACAAATAATGCTAATCTAGAAAGCTATGGATATTAGATAGAGAAAAAAATAACGACAAACTAGCTCAAGCACATCCAGGCATAAAAAAGCAATCAAATAGTACCTGAGGTTAGTTGGAGTTCTTGATACTGGATTGAATATTTAAAAATTCATATCTCCCTCTCTAGACATCCAAATAGGGTGCTTCTAGTTGACAAGTCACTAAGAATATCTAGTTTCTCTGTATAAAATTTCATGACAATTGGACATCATTTGAGCCCTGTGTGACAGAAATCATTTTCGAACAAAGTGAACAGTGCATCAGACAAAAATCAGAATTTTTGCCAACTTTGAAAATTCATCAAATATTCTATAGAACTCTAAAAATTATTTTCTTTAACTTCCTAAAAATTTCTAAAAAAGTTCTAATTTCATGCCAAATCTTAGATTAAGAAGAGCTCATTTGGACAAAAAGTTACATAGGGTTCTAAATTGGTCAATTCCTGGTCCATACAAGATATCAAAATGTCCAAATGGCTTTTCTTGGAGTTTGGCACCTCTTGGGTGAGTATAAAAGTATGAATATGACTTATGTCAGCTGCCCAAGGGGTCCCAAACCTCATACATCTCATTTTGGCCATTCTACTTCCATTTGTACACAATTACATAAAGCCATTCAAGAAGCTAATCTCCACAACATACTCATTTTGCATTCTAGTATTCACATAACATATCCTCTAATTTATACATCACATATTCATATAATTATACATGCTCAAGAGGTCAAAGACCATATACAATAATGGGTTATATCATTTGACATTAATATGGCCTCAAAGAACAAAAACTATGCATTTTGATGTCAAGCTTTCATTTTCTCATATGGTTGGCTTCCATTCCCTTACTCTCGTGGTCCCCCTAGCATGTTAGAACATTGGAGAGAAGGGGATGAGATTTAAAGAATCCCAATAGCTCATCTCCCATTCAATCATACATAAAGCATGCAAAGCAAGTCTCACAAATGCATGCATGGCATATGGACATGTGCAATCATTCAATAAGCATTCTTAGCATTTGAAAAAGTCATACATAACATATATAGGCTTGCCAAGCAAGTGGATTGGCTTCACCCATTTACTTATGGAATTTGGACTTGCCTCACCCATTCTTTAAGAGGTTCTTGGACTCAACCATGCTCTTAGGAGTCAACCTCACTTTTGGGAGACTCTTTACTTTGTCTCAACCAATCTTAAGGGTTCTTGGCCTCACCACACTCAAGCAAACCCAAGCAAGCATCATAAACATCATTTGGAAATATAATTCATCATCATGGTACCATTACATATAAAATCATGCTAAAATACTTTCTATAGCTTAAAACATACATATACACATTCAAGACAATGTAAGCACACATCTATGCATGAGAGAAGGTGGAGAGAGCTACCTTGCTTGTATTTACACACTTTTTTCTTAAGCCTTGAATCCTCTCCCTTGACCTCACACACCCAAAAAGGTGGAGATCATTCCTCTTGGCCTAGACACATCATATGGAAGCTAATTATACTCTTGAAGCAAAGTCTAAGGCCACACCATCACTAGAAAAGTTAGGTGACTCATAAAGCTCTTTTATGGTTCCATAATGCACTTAATGAAGCAACCTTAAGAAAACATCATCTTGGCTCCCTTCTATCCATTTATTTATGATTCTTGACTCTATTCAAACCTCTTGGAGTCATCACACAATCAATTCTAAGAGCCTAACTAGGTGTTGCTTCTTTAAGCCATATTATGGAACATATGAGGCCATCTCACTATCTATGATTTCTAAAATTTTTCCAAGGATTCCTCTCATATTCTCCCATCATACATGATGCAAAACTAAGCTTGGAAGAAATTAAAACACTCCCTAGGTGCATGAACTCTCCTTGGCCGAAGCTATGCTTCCATAAGGCATCAATAGAGTTTTCTTGCTTCCTTTGACAGGAGATCATGTAGAAAGCTCTGTTAGTGTCTTAAGAGCCTATATGAACTCTTAAACATCATAAAATATGGCTAGGGTTCATGATAAAGTTCAAGGTGCAATCAAAACCTTAACTTTTCTATCTTGCAAATTCATAGTTTTTACTTAGATTTCTTTGCATATTCTTATTCTCCTCCCTTAAATTCCTAAGATTCACCCTTGGTTCTACCCAAAATTCAAGCTCTCCTACATCTACATACATGGGGCGAAATAGGGAGAAGAATGAGGAGGAAGTAGCTACCATGGGATAGAAGATTTACCTTGTTTTTCCTTGTTTTCTTGCTTGATTCTCATTTTCCTTGCCTTCCTCTCTTCAAATCCGATTTTCCCATTTGTTCCTCCCTCAAAACAGATCCAAAAACTTTAATAAAACCATAGGAAGAAAGCTAAAAAGGAGAGGAACAAGTTTAGAAGAAGAAGGAGCATGAAAATCCATGAAATTCCTTACCTTTTCCTTGCTTTTTCTCTTCTTTTCTTCTCCTCCATGGTGCACCTAACAAAGCTGGAGTACTCTCTAGTTTTTGGGCAGAATGGGTCATGCAAATGAAGGGCAGAAGAAATAAGAAACTTAAAGAGTGTTCAAGAAGCTTCCACTTTCTTAAAAATTCTAATTTTACCCTTCATTTTTGGCATTTTTGTTTCTAACTCGTTTTAGCTCCTTTTTTAGAACTTTCTTTCCCATTATAAAATTTAGGTTCCCAATTTAGTAAAATGCTTTTGGAATCACTTAAATTGAAGCTAAAACCTTCCCAAACAAATCAGTTAAAGTTTGGGTCAACCGACATTAGAAAACATCCACCGGAGGAGTTTTAATTGTCCCAGGGCTTTCCATGATTTTCAAGACCTTTGAGAACCCAGGAGAACTCAAAATTTTCATTTAGAAAGCCCTCCTGTATGAATTCCAAAATTTTCTCAAAATGACGAAAATGCCATTACGTTTCGTCAATCTTTCGTCACAATTTGTTTATTCATTCTAGCTCCGTTTTTCTTTCCGCCTAAGCCTAAAATTCTCATTTTTAGGAGTCTAGAATGCTTTCCAAAATTTTTGGGACCTTAACTACATCATTTTGGGGAACTTGCTTTTGTATCCAGTGAATTTCATTCGTTTACGAAGAAACTGTACATTACGTTTCTCGTGTTTTCTCTTGTTTGCAAAGAACCGGATGTTATACTAATCATTTCATTTGCTAATATGATTGATATGATTCTGATGCTCATTTTGATTCATGCATATATGTTAATTAAATTGGATTATATGAATGAAAATTATCTCAGTTACTGAGATTCACATCTCACCCCTTTTCATGGGATCATACTTTTAAGTGAAGGCTCTTCGGCTAAGGATAAAGGGAAACAAGTGGATAAAAATCCATAAGCTTTAACCATGTGTGGGGGAAGCTACACTTAGGCTGACCTGAGTAGAGTATATGCTAAATTTTGTATTTCTTCTTGTATAGCATTATCATGTAATCATATTGCCAAGTGTAGAAGTTTGTATTTTGACAACATAGAATGTATCTATTAAGGAATTAGGCCTCATAGTAAATGGAAAGTTGACGTATGAGTTATAATATCTGACATAGAATTTTATAGATCCTAGGATATGATTTACTTTTTGGAAATGTAATCACATGATATATTGAATGTTGACTTAAGTTAGTGATACATGGAACCTTTAATGGAATATATATTTGAATGATAATTGTTGATAGTTCATGAATTCTTGCTATCATTAATCTATGAACTTGCATATATATGGTAGTTGGTTGAGTAGAAATTAACACTTAAGTCTTGAATTGGTAATGATAAATCAGCTAGGTAAATTGTAACACCATATATTTCTAGCATGACACTGAATGGAATTTTCATACGCGATGTAATGCGAAATAAAACATTATTTTAATGCCATTTTTCCATTCCCTTTGTGCAATTCATAATATGAGACTTAGAAATGATAGGAAGCAAACTAGAAATATATGGTGTTACATAAATTAGGTAGAGGAAAGCTATTAAAGCCTCACAAATTAAGGTAGAGTGACCCTAGGGTGTCACTGAAGGGATAATTGGAGTGTATGAGAAATTTTAGAAGTTGTAGGACTAAAAGGTGTTTCGCTATGACAAGAAGTGGAATTAGCCGCGACAAAATGTGAGAGGCCAAACTGGAAGTCATTCAGAGAGCAATTCACCACGGTGCGAAATGGAGTTCATCTCGACTAAAATCGAGGGGCGAGTTTGGTCGTGTTCCAGAGAGGAGTTCGCCACGGTGAAAAGGGAAATTGGCCGTGGCCAATATCGAGAGCGAGTGAGGTATGCTCCAAGAGGTCTTCTTGCCACAATGCCACATAGGCTCATAGTGGCGAGGCTCTAACTTGCCACGGCAAAATATGTGACGATGTAAGAAGTGAACCCAAGAGTAATTGGCCGCGGCACAAAAGCATTTAGCCGTGGCAAAAATTCTTAAACTCTTATATTAACCTAAAAACCTTGGTTTTTCCTATAGCAACATCAAGGGATGGCTTAGAAACATTTGTAAGGGGTTTTTGAGAGTTGAACATTAATGGGTAATAAATCTAAAGGCTTCTAATTGGGGATTTGTTTCACTTATGTATATGAATGGTTGTCATTGTTTGGTTAATGAATCTAATAATATTGAGGTTCAAATTTCCTTACTTTTTCCTAATTTGATGATTTGAGATGAGTGTTTGCCTCAGGTTATGATTTATGACTGTGTGTGTAAGCTTAATTACTACGACCAAAAGTTAAGGTTGTCACACTAGGGGACTTTTGGCTTCACCATACTCAAACAAACTAAGACATGTTTATAAAACATTACTTAAGTGCATAACATAGCAACATGGTACCATGGCATATAGACACATGTTAAAACATCTTTTATAGCTTAAAACATATATACACACATTCAAAGACAAGATAAACATCAACTCATACATGAGAGAAAGAAGAGAGAGCTACCTTTGTCACACTTACACACTTTTCTCCTTGAACTTAGTTCCTCTCCCATGGCCACACACTCACAAGAAGGTGGGACTTGTTTCCTTTGGCTTAGACACATAATATGGAAGCCAATTACACTCTTGGAACAATTTCTAAAGCTATATATTCATTACAAAAGCTAGATGGCTCTTATGGCTCTTTTATGGTTCCATAATGCATTTAATGAAGTAACCTTAGGAAAACATGATCTTGGCTCTATTCTTTCCATCCATCTATGGTTATTGACTCCATTTAAACCTCTTAGAGTCATCACACAATTAATTTAAGGAGCCTAGATAGGTGTTACTTCTTTAAGCCATAATATGAAACCTATGATACTATCTCATTATCTATGACTTCTAAAATTTTTTCAAGGCTTCCTCTCATCCTCTCCCATCATATATGACTGAAAATCAAGCTTGGAATGAATTAAAACTATCCCTTGGTGCTCCAACCTCTCTAGGCCATGGCTATGTATTAGGGAGGCACCAAGTGAGTTTGTTTTGTTTTCATGATGGGAGATGGATGTGAGGAGCTTCTTAGGGATCTCTAGAGCTCATTCAAATACTCATTTTAGCCTAGGAACTCTTGCATCAAAATAAAATTTTGGTGGAACACTTAAAGCCCTACCTTTATTATCTTGAAATCTAATGATTATTTGATTGTTTCCTTTGCATATTCTTGTTCTTCTCCCTTATTTTCCTAAGATTCACTCTTGGTTTGGCTAGAAATTCAACCCCTTAGGGCTGGTCTTATATGAGGTGAAATATACAAGAGGAAGAACAAGAGAAATCAATCTTGAAGCATAGCAATTTACCTTGGTTTCTTGGCTTTCCTTGAATTCTCTTCTCCTTGCTTGGCTTCTCCTCCAAAAATTTGAACTATCCCCTTCTATTTTGAACTCAAAATAGAATAAAACATCTCACTAAATCCATAAGAAGAAAGGTGGAGAGGAGGAGAATCAAGTTACTAAAGGAAGGAGCATAAATTTCCACACTTTTCTTACCTTTTTCTTGGATTTTTCCTCCTCTTTTTCTCATCCCATGGAGTGCCCTTCTTAGCAGATTTCTCCCCTGGTCTTAGATAGAATTTGGGTTGACTAAAATGAGAGAGAAGGGAGGATGCCACCTATTTATAGCTTGGGACTCTTAAGGAGCTTTTTAAAATGCCTATTTTGTCCTTCATTCTTAGCTTTTTCATTTTAGGCTCATTTCAACTCTTTTTCAAGAACTATTTTTTTCATCATAAAATTTAGGTTCTCTAACCTCTAAATAGCATTTGGAGTCACTCAAATTGGTTTAAAAACTTCTTGAATGAAAGGGTTAAAGTTTAGGGTCACCACCATTCTAAAATATAAACCGAAGAGGTTTTAACTATTCTATGAATTCCTACAGCTTTTAGCCCCTCTGGGAACCCTAGGAAACTCATTTTTCCCATTTAAAAATTCTCCTATAAGTTTTCCAAAAAGTGCCCAAAATTACTAAAATGCCACTGCATCTTCGTTGAATTTTGTCTGGTCATTCTAGCTCTGTTTTCAAGGCTCTTCTGACCTTAGATCCTCATTATTTAAGGTTTAGATTATCACTTTAATTTTATTAGAGCTCAAATCATTCTATATGGGAGACTTTCTTTTATATCTGATGAATTATATACGTTTACAAAGAAACTAGGCATTACATTTCTCACGTTACAGAGGTACTAGATGTTACATTCATGGCACCAACTCTTCAATGAGCATAACCTAGGTTCAGTGCATATAAAAGTCTGATCAGAACTTAATGCCTGATTAAAGCACAATACACGAGTGGCAGCTGCACCATAGCTCCACCATGGACTCACAAGGTTCAAACACAATATATCATATAGCCAACCATTCATTAGGCATTTCAAAATCATATATGTATAGCATATATAAAATTAAAGTGGACATATGCATGGAATTTAACATTAACCCCCGTTACATCACTTATAGACAATTCTTTAAAAGTAAATAACAATGCTACTCAACCTATGAACATAAAATTAGACCATTACCATTCCTATTCATCAATTTATAGTAGCAAACAGGTACCCAAAGAATTAAAATACTAATGGCTACTTAAAAAATATTTACCCAGCCACTACAAGTTTCTAATTTCGGATTTGATTGTTCTTACACCAATAACTTTAGAATATCACCCTATATTCTAGGAAAATTCATACAAAATTAATGCCCATACCACAAATCAACTGTGGAGGTCTTAAACCAGTAGAAAATGCATCAAAATGAGGAGTTTACACTTACCTAATATCCCTCATAGCCTTAACCTCCGAAAATCCTCCAAGGAAAATCAAATAATCCATATCAAATTTTAGGTGTGGTAAAAATGCTCCAAATGAGAAACTAATCAGGTTAAATTGAAGAGAAAGAGAAGAGGATTAAGTTATATATAAGCTACCTTGGCTAAATCTTGCTCTAAGAGTAGAAAATGATAGAGTTTTGCTACAAACCCTAGCCTCCCCTTTGGACCTCTAAAATTCCCCTTTGCTTCTTATGTTTTGTGCATAATGGAATGGGAAGGCTGAAGTAAAATTAAGGTTTAAATGGGTTATAAGCTAACCTTAGGGCCCAAAATCTAAGTGGGTTCAGGCATATGCTTGTTGGGCTATGGATTATAAGGTTACATGGGTCATATATGAGAGTTGGGCCAAGCTAAAGGTCCATTAACTTTTGGTCTACACAAATAAATATTGGGCCTCTAAGAAATGGAATTGGATTACCCTAAAGATAAGATTGGGCTTCTACACTTAACCCAAAATATAATTAAATTAACCATAAGGCCCAAATTAATGTCCACTTAACTTAAGTAATTTCCTAATTAATCCCTAGTTAATCATTATTATCTTTAATTAATTTTAGGGTGTTACATTCTCCTCTCCTTTTAAGAATTTTGTCCTCAAAATTAGACATACCTTACTTAAATAGTGATGGATAGTCCTTCCTCATAACTTCCTCCATCTTCCCAGTTGCTTCATCCGGAGTAAGTCCCTTCCATACCACCTTTACTAAGAGGATGTCCTTATTACACAACTGTTTAACTTTGGATTCCACAATCCTTTTTGACTTAACCACATAAGATAAATCATCTTGTAGATATACATTCTCATGCTCAATGACATGCGAAAGGTCCAAGTGATACTTTTTCAATTGGGACACGTAGAATACATCATGCAATCTGGCCAGGTTTGGAGGTAAAGTGACTTTATAGGCCATGAGTCCTATCCCCTCAAGGATTTAAAATGGACCAAGATAATAAGGACTGAGCTTTCTTATCCTAATAGACCATCTTACCCCTATCACCAGAGTAACCTTAAGGAACATATGGTCTCCTACCTCAAATTCTAAGGGTCTCCTTCTCTTATCAACATAGCTCTTCTGCTTACTCTGGGCAACCAACAACTTCTTTCTAATGAGTACTATTTAACGGGTGGTTTAGTCCACTATGTCCAGACCTAAGAGACTCTTTTCACCAAGCTCTACCTAACATAAGAGTGATATGTACTTCCTCTTATAAAGTGCCTCAAAGGGTGCCATCTGTATACTAGAATGATAACTTTTATTGTAGGCAAACTTGGCTAAAGGAAAGTACACATCCTAATTTCCTTTTAACTCCAGCACACTAGCTTTAAGCATGTCCTCAAGGGTATGAATTGTTCTCCCAATCTATCCATCTGATTGAGGATGATAGGTAGTGTTAAAATTAAGACTAACGCCTAAAGCTTCTTGTAGAGATCGTCAAAATTTCAATGTGAACCTTGGGTCTCTATCTGACATAATACTATTAGGGACACTATGTAATCTCACAATCTCATGAACATATAGTTAGGCTAGTCTATCTAAAGGATATGTGGCTCTAATAGGCAGGAAGTGGGCAGACTTTGTCAATCTATCTATAATTACCCAAATAGCATCATAACCCAATGATGTCCTAGGCAAACCCATCACAAAATCTATAGATATACTGTCCCATTTCCATTCTGAGATCTCTAAAGGGTGTAACAAGCCTATGGTTTTTTTGTGTTCAATCTTAACCCTTCGACAAACTAGACATTTAGCAATAAACTCAGCTATGTTTGACTTTATCCCATGCCACCAAAAAATTTTCTTAAGATCCTTATACATCTTAGTGGTGCCCAAATGAATGATGTACCTACTCTTATGAGCTTCTAACAACACTATATTCCTCAACTCTTCATCCTTGGGTATGCACACTCTACCCTAGTACCTCACCAAACCATCCTCTGATAGGTCAAAGTCTCTAACCTCTCCACTCCTCAATTGCTCTCTAATCTTTCTTAAATGTTCATCTATTTCTTGGGCCTCTTTAATCCTTTTCCTAAAGTCATTTTATGTAACATCCTAAAATTAATTAAGACTAATTATGATGATTAGGGAATTAATCTAGGTAATTAGTAAAAATAAGTAAGTGGAAAGAGAGGGTGGAGCTTATAGAGAAATAAATTATTGATGTGCACTTAAAATTCAATTAGGATAGGGATTTAATTGGGCTCATAATTAATTTGGACATTTATAATTAAGCCTTAAAATTAGCTTAATTATGCCTCGGGCAAAATGTAGAAGCCCAATCTTAGCTTTAGAGAGACCCTACTTCATTTTCTTATAAGCCTAATATTTACCTTGTATAGGCTCAACTCACATGTAACCCATTTAACATCTAAACCTTGGCCCAACCCAACCAAAAGTCTTAACCTACTTGGAATTGGGCCTTTGGGTCAGCCCACAACCTAACTTAAACCCTAAATACACTCAACCTCCTCCCTATTCTACAGAAAAAGCACAAGAGACAAAATCAAAATTCAAAGGTCTTGGAGAAAGGCTAGGTTCTTGGCACAAATCCACCACTTTCCACTTCTAAACTCAAAATCAGCCAAGGTAATTGTTATATAATTTAATCCTCTTCTCTTTCTCTTCAATTTCACCTGATTAGTTTTACATTTGGAGCATTTCACCCATACCCAAAATCTGAAAGTTGTTGTTTGATGTTTCCATGATGAAATTTTGGAGGTTAGAGTTAAAGGTATTATTAGGTAAGTATAAACTCCTCATTTTGATGCTTTTTACCCCCATAATTGATTTATAGTATGGGTATTAATTTTGTGCAAATTTGCCTAGAGTTTGAGGTGATATTCTAAATTTTTTGGTGTGGGAACAATCAAATCCGAATTTGGTTCTTGCCGCAGTTAGGTAGGTGTTTTCTAAGTAGTCCTTTGTAGTTTAACTCCTTGAGTAATAGGTTTATTGATATAAATGATGATTAACGATAGTAATGGTTTGGTTTTTTGTTTATAGGCTAAAGTAGCATTTTGTTGGCTCTTAAAGAATTGTCTATAAGTGAGGTAATCGGGGTTATTATTAATTCCATGCATATATCTACTTTAATTTTTATATTTGCTAAAAATGTATGGCTTTGAATTGCTAAATAAATGGTTGGCTATCTAATATATTATGGTTGGATCTTATGAGTCTATGGTGGAGCTGTGGTGTAGCTACCACCTATGCATCGTGTTTCAATCAGGCATTGAGTTGTGATCAAATCCTTGTATGCATCCCAGGTTGTGCTCATTGAGGAGTTAGTGCTATGGACGGACCTCTCCTAGTGTTAATAGGCTTTAACATGTGAAAATGTGATTGCTAGTATGGGATAGTAATTGTAGATAGCCTAATTATTTCATTTACTGATATTACTAATATTTCTTATGCTTAATGATTAAATGCACATATGTTAATTAAATTGGAATATATGAATGGAATTTCCCTTTGATTACTGAGATTTGAATTTCACCCCTTTTCTTAGGCTAACTATTTTAAGTGAAGGATCTTTTAGTAAGGATAAGGGTAAGCAAGTGGATGAGCATCCATGAGCTAAAACCATGTATGGGGAAGCTGCACTTGAATTGAACTAACTTAGGATATATGCTAATTTTTGTTATTCTTTTATATAGTATCATCATGTAATCATATTGCCAAGTGTAAAAGTATTGTATTTTGGTGAACTATGATATATCTAATAGGGAGATAGGCTTTATG
This sequence comes from Erythrophleum fordii, assembly GCA_032878935.1. Taxonomy (NCBI): domain Eukaryota; kingdom Viridiplantae; phylum Streptophyta; class Magnoliopsida; order Fabales; family Fabaceae; genus Erythrophleum; species Erythrophleum fordii. Next base: position 18,173,239 of record JAVQMF010000054.1, on the reverse strand, counting down.
AAACTTGGAATTTGATGTACGCGCTTATTTAAATTTGATATGAAATCTTGCTAACTTTGAGATATGATTCATCATTTGAAAATGTAATCATGTGATACCTTAATTATTGGCTCAGACTAGTAATACAGGGAACCTATATTGGAGTTTATAATTGGATGATAATTATTAGTAGTCATGAACCCTTCTTGTTGTCACTAATATATAAATTGCTAATGCATGATAGTTTGATGAATAGGAATCAACCTCTAAGTCTTGAAGTAGAAATGATAGATAGGTTAGGTAAATTAGGTAGATTAATGCCAATAAAACCCTACAAATTAACGTAGAGTGGCCTTGGAGTATTAATAGAGGGCATGTTAGGCTATTTAAGACTAAATTTGGGAACTATAGGTGCAATAGAGGGATAAGCCATGGCCAAATATCACAAGTCACTGCCAAGGGGTTAGTCAGAAGTGAATTTTCCATGGTGTGAGGAAATTTTGCCGCGACGCGAGGAAAAATTTTACCCAGGGAGGGTAATAAAACTGAATTCACCATGGCTCAGGAGGTATTTTGTGGCGGTGAAATTCAAAGCATTTTAAGGTGAGTACTAAGAGGTATCTCACCGTGATGCTACATAAGTTAGCCACAGTAAGACTCGAGTTACTCGCCACAGCGAGGGTCATGAAAATGTGAAAAAAAGGTCTCTAAACTCTTATTTTGACTTAGAAACTGAGACTCATTCTGATAATATTGTGTAATGACTTAGAAATATTTATAAGAAGTTTTGTGAGTTGAAATAGCAGTAAGATGAATATAAGGTCATAATTGCTATTTCTTGTGGATTCGATTAGTTGTGGTTGTTTAGCTGATGACCCTAATGATATCAAGGTTTAAAGCTTCTCACTTTTTCCTAATCTAATTAATTGTAATATGACTTTAAGCTTTGATTTATGATCATTAACTACATAATTGAGTCTAATCATAGTAATTAGAAATTATGGTTATTACATTTTCTATCCTTAATTCTCTCAAAAGAAGACTACTATGATGCACTTAAATGGATAAATTCAAATTCCTCAATCAACTTTTGCTTCATAAGCATCATCATTATCATATGAATAGATTTCCTACTCAAAGCATTAGCAACAACAATTGCCTTTCTTGGATGATACTTTAAGGAGAACTCATAATCTTTAAGAAACTCTATTCACCTTCTTTGCCTCATGTTCAACTCCTTCCTATCAAACAAGTACTTCAAACTTTTATAGTTACTATACTCCTCAAACTATGCACCATAGAGATAGTGCCTCCAAATCTTAAAAGGCAAAAACCACAACTACTAACTCTAGGTCATGGGTGGGATAATTTTCCTCATGGGGCCTAAGTTTCTTAGAAGCATAGGCTATCACCTTACCTTATTACATTAAAACACACCTTAATCCCTTCTTGGATGCATCACTATAAACCGTAAAGGTCTCTTTAGGGTCAGAGATCACTAATACAGACATGGTGGTTAGCTTATCTTTAAGTTCTTAAAAGGCATTCTCACATTTGAAATCCTACATAAATGGTTAGTCTTTCCTAGTCAACTTAGTCAAAATAATGTGATACAATACCAGTAGGCATGCCCATTAGAGCACTACAAGTTCGAGAAGCCCTCATCCATCAAGAAACTCAAATCATTCAAAAGGGTATGATTCAGGTCCAAATGGCTCATGAAGAGATGGCCCATGCTCAAGAGGCCCAAATTGTGCTAGTATATGTCCAAAAACTTCAAAGAGTTCAAAATAATCTCTATGTTGGACGTCGACCCAAATTTATAGCCCAAGATCCATATTTGATCAAGATCTCCTTAAAGATGCAAAAGTGGAAGTCCAAGTGGAAGCCCAATGTCTTAAGAAGATCTATGGAGCAACTAAATTCAATATCTAATATGTTGAAGGCCCAATGTAGTTACACACATACAAGATGAATGCCAAGGCCCAATTAGAGTCCAATTGCAAGAGATTAAGAATCATGTGACAACCATGTGATTTTTAATGAAGTATGAGCATCCCATGTGACAACTTAAGAAGCTGATTAGTTTTGACTAGGATTCCTTTTGAAATTTCATTTTTTATATTTTATTATTATTTTTTGAACTTGGTCAAAGAGCTTATCTTGGAGATCAAGTTAAGATTAGTATCCTAATCTAATTAGGATATATATTAGGTATCATTTAAAATATTTCTAATCAGGTTTTAGAGTTTTACTTTAATTAGGACTCTAGAAAATTTTGTCTATAAAAGGCTTCCTATTGTACTCTATTGAAAACACATGAATGAATTTAAGTATTATTCAATTATTTGTGAGGCTTTTGCTTCTTTGTGTTCTCTGAGAGTTCACGTGACTTACCAAAGGATTGGTCTTCCTTTGTGGCGTCTTGAGGCTAGGGTTTTAAGAGACAAGTTCTCTTAGGGTCTTTCCTTTGACCAACATTCTTGTATTCTAGCCGGTCTCGAGCAAAGTGTCATCTTGTTGAAGGTTCCTAAGACAAGGTTCCTAGAGGGTCTCTCATCATTTGGTATCAGAGCTTTAGTCGCTAGTACAAGGTATATTTTTGTGTTTTCCCTTTCATTGTTCTTCATACTTTCTCTCTTTCCATTAATCTTTTTCATCTTCATCTTTTTCTTCTATCTTCTTCTGTCTTCCATTGTTGTGTTCCTCCATCCTCAAAAAAAGAAAAAAAAAAGAAGAGAGTGTGATACTCCCAAAAAAAAAAAATCGAAAAAAAAAATTCAAAAAAAAAATTCGAAAAAAAAAGAGGGTGAAAAAAAAAGTGAAAATAAAAAATTTTCAGATTGCAAATTCAAAATTGCAAGTTTTGCCAATTCAAAGTTGAAAGCAAGTTTGGAGTTAATTTCCCAATTAGAGTCAATTTCCTAATTGGAGTTAGTTTCCTAATTGAAGTCAATTTCCTAATTGGAATTAATTTCCTAATTGGAGTCAATTTCTTAATTGGAGTTAATTTCCTAATTGAAATTTGTTTCTTAATTTGATTGCATTAAGTAGCTACCAAATTATCTACTTTCCTATTTGCATTCAAGAAATAATATTCTTTCCTAATTGTTCTAAACTTGAATTGCAAGTAGTTTCCTATTTTTAAATTTTCTTATTTGCAGAATTTTTTTTTCTTCTTTCCTTCTCCTTCCTTCTAGGCCTCCCCTTCTTCCTTTCTTTTTCCCCTTTTTTGTTACACACCTTTTTTTTTCTCCTTTGTTTGATTCTTTGGGAATTTACATTTTAGGATTCTAGTTTTTTTTATTGCCTCTGATCTTTTCATTTGATTTGCTTGTGACTTGCTTAGAACACTTGTAAGAAGTAAATTATTGAGTGGTAAAAGGCAAGAGCGTTAACATTAAAAAAAAAGCCAAAAAGAGAGTTAAACACGAGTGAACTTATCATCTTTTGAGTGTAAACACGTGAGAAGAGTGCGTGAGGTCCTATTCCTTCTATCTTTCTTTGACTAACTTTTCAGGTGATAAGATGTCCAATGAGTACAAATTCCTTGAAGAGGCTAACAAAGAGCGATTCAAGCAATCTTGTGCAAGGTTGGATGCATTCCAATCCAATATCAACTCTACAGGACAAGATAAGAAAAAGGCATCCCCTGATTTCCATACTAGATGCCTTATAAAAGAGAAAGTCTGCAGCATGACCATTGATAATAGTAGCTACATAAATGTTGCTAGTACCTTACTTGTTGAGAAATTAAACTTGCCTACTATAAAGCATCCTAGGCCTTATACCTTGTTGAAGGGTAGTGCTGAATTTAAAGTTAATAAGCAAGTTTTGATTTCTTTCTCCATTGGTAAATATCATGATAAAATGTTATGTGATGTAGCTCCAATGTATGATGGACATATTATACTTGGTAAACCATGGAAACACGTGAGAAAAGCTAAATATGTCAAGCATAAGCACAAATATTGCTATTGCTATTCATTTGTATTTAATAAAAAAAATTATGTATTGGTACCTCTTGATCCTATGGATGCTTATAAGGATCAAATAAGAATAGTACAAGCATACAAAATGAAAGAAAAGGAGAGAACAAAAGAAAAAGAGAGAGAATATGAGTTAGAGAGAGAAAAAGATGAAATTGAAAAAGAAAAGAGTGTGAGTGAAAAGAAAGAGCAAGAGAGTTGTGAGAAAAGTGAGAAAAGCATAAGTCTGAACTTGTTTGATGAAAAAAGAGAGGTTGAGAGCATTTGTAAGGATGTTTGTTTATCTACTAACAATCTTAACCTATCTTTGCCTATTGGTAGTTCTAGCTCCTTGCAGGCATGTGGAGATTTGTTTTCAAAGAAGCCACCCAATGGACTCTCATCTTCAACTAGCATTGAAAAGAGTTGTGATTACCTAGAATTGTTTCCTAAGAAACCACCTAATGGCGAAGATTCGAGGACGAATCTTTTCAAAGAGGGAGGGAATGATACAATACCAGTAGGCATGCCCATTAGAGCGCTACAAGTTCGAGAAGCCCTCATCCATCAAGAAACTCAAATCATTCAAAAGGGTATGATTCAGGTCCAAATGGCTCATGAAGAGATGGCCCATGCTCAAGAGGCCCAAATTGTGCTAGTATATGTCCAAAAACTTCAAAGAGTTCAAAATAATCTCTATGTTGGACGTCGACCCAAATTTATAGCCCAAGATCCATATTTGATCAAGATCTCCTTAAAGATGCAAAAGTGGAAGTCCAAGTGGAAGCCCAATGTCTTAAGAAGATCTATGGAGCAACTAAATTCAATATCTAATATGTTGAAGGCCCAATGTAGTTACACACATACAAGATGAATGCCAAGGCCCAATTAGAGTCCAATTGCAAGAGATTAAGAATCATGTGACAACCATGTGATTTTTAATGAAGTATGAGCATCCCATGTGACAACTTAAGAAGCTGATTAGTTTTGACTAGGATTCCTTTTGAAATTTCATTTTTTATTATTTTATTATTTTTTTTTTGAACTTGGTCAAAGAGCTTATCTTGGAGATCAAGTTAAGATTAGTATCCTAATCTAATTAGGATATATATTAGGTATCATTTAAAATATTTCTAATCAGGTTTTAGAGTTTTACTTTAATTAGGACTCTAGAAAATTTTGCCTATAAAAGGCTTCCTATTGTACTCTATTGAAAACACATGAATGAATTTAAGTATTATTCAATTATTTGTGAGGCTTTTGCTTCTTTGTGTTCTCTGAGAGTTCACGTGACTTACCAAAGGATTGGTCTTCCTTTGTGGCGTCTTGAGGCTAGGGTTCTAAGAGACAAGTTCTCTTAGGGTCTTTCCTTTGACCAACATTCTTGTATTCTAGCCGGTCTCGGGCAAAGTGTCATCTTGTTGAAGGTTCCTAAGACAAGGTTCCCAGAAGGTCTCTCATCATAATGGCTAGCTGAGAAAATCCCATAATGAATCTCCTATAATAGCCAGTTAGACCTAGGAAGCTACAGATTTTGGTTATCGTCTTGGGTCTCTACCAATTAAGTACCACTTCTACCTTACTAGGATCAAGCATTACCCCTTGTTCCGATATCACATGACCTAGGAATTTAACTTCCTGTAACTAAAATTCACACTTGCTCAACTTAGCATACAACTTATACTCCCTTAAGGTTTGAAGAACTATCCTAAAATGCTCTTTACTACTCTTAAAATATATGAGGATATCATCTATAAACACTACCACAAACCAATCAAGATAGGGTCTAAAGATCTTATTCATATAGTCCATGAAAATAGCAAAGGCTTTGGTTAGCCTAAAAGGTATAACTAGAAACTCATAATGGTTGTATCGAGTCCTAAAGGCAGTTTTAGGTACATCCTCAGCCAGCTCTAAGTTAGTGGTATCTCGATCTAAGATCAATCTTTGAAAGGACCGATGCTCCAGCTAATTGGTCAAGAAAATCATTAATTCTAGGCAAAGGGTATTTGTTCTTGATGGTCACTTGGTTCAATTGCCTATAGTCAATGCAAAGCCTAAGGTTACCATCCTTCTTCTTGACAAAAAATACTAGTGCTCCCCATGGAGACACACTTGGCCTAATGAACCCTTTCTCAAGTAACTCCTCTAATTGACTCTTTAACTCAACTAACTCAACAGACATCATTCTATATAGAACCTTGAAGATTGGACTTGTATTGAGTACCAAATCAATAGAAAACTCTAACTCTCTCTCTGGAGGTAGTCCACTAAACTCCTTAGAGAAAATCTTAGGGAACTCTCTAATCACAGGTATATCCTCTAGCCTATCATCAACCTCAACATGCAATGAAAAGAATACTAGAAACCCTTGGTAACCATGCCTAAAGTACATCCCGACTTGAGCAGTAAACACACAAGCAAGCTCAATCATAGAACAAGTTTCAGGTATTTGTAGGTAAAGAGACAATCTTACGATTACAATCAAGTATCACATTATTAGCTGATAACTAGTCCATGTCAATGATTACATCAAAGTTACATTAAGGGATATAAATCAGGTTAAGGGCATTACAATGGTTATCCAATTGTACAATGCAATTTAGGCACACTGATAACTCAATTTTTCTCTGCAATTTTACCTATTAATTTGGGACTTTTTATTCATGAATTAATGATATTTTAAACTTTAAACTAAATATTACTTAGTTTAGAAAATAATTTCATATTTTAAAATTTTGTTGAATAAATTAGGATTTTTAATGATTTTTTTTACTTTATTTTATTTCATTTTCTTAGATAATGATTTCATTTCATTTTGTTTTATCTTCTTTTATTTTATTTTATTTTAGGCTTTGATTTTTATTTTTTATTTTTTATTTTTTTAATTTCTTTTTACTTAAGGAAATTAGCAAAGAGAAATGAGCATATGATTCATACATTTAAAAGAGCACGTGACACCTGATAACACACATGCACGTGGCTTATTCATTCACTTACTCCCACACAGCTGACACAGTTCACTCACACAAGTCAACCCTCCACATCACTCACCAACATATAGCATGCACTCACCAGCAACTTCAGAATCCACAAAGCAGGCCACGTTAATATACTTCAACTACATGCACATACTAACACGAGCTCGTTCACCCACGTTGGCACCACCATTTGAAGCTTCAAGCATATCCATGCATACTTCCAACTTATCTACTCACACCCCGTCACACTCGAACACACCAGCACGTTGCCTTGGGTTCCACACTCACACAAAACCATACATGGGCACCAGCAATGAGCTGAAAATGAAGGAGGCTTGAGTGCAGAACTCTCATGTCTTACAAGCAGCTACAAGAAACAAAGACATGGCAAGAGTAAAATGTGGGCTAGAGAAAAGAGAGTTCCATGGGCTGGGGAATAATTAAAAAAGCAATGGGTTTAAGAGGTAACACACAGAGGCAGCTCGATTCATGGAGAACATCAAGAAGAAGACGCTGAGCTAGGAGCAGGCACAATAAAAACATGAGGAAAAGAGGCAAAGAAGGGCAGCTGAAAATTAACGTAAAAAACACAAACGGAAAATGAGCTGAAGAACAATGCCAAAAAAACCCGATGTGGAAGATGACGTGGATTTGTATGAATCTGAATTGAAGAAGCTTCACAAGGAGAATCACACAACCAAGGAATAGCTACAGGTTATGAGATGCTAAGTTAGCTCATGTGAGGAATAAATGAAGCATGTGAATGAGCTAAAGAGGGGCACATGAATTATAAAATCACTCAGACAATAGCATCCATTCACCATCTCATCCAGACCATTCATTCAAACATCAAACCATCTAAGCCACACATCATTGAATAAGGTGATCCACACTCCATTTGTAGACCTTGATCCATCCCATCTCATCCATTCATTAAAAAAAAAAAAAGGAAAAAGGCTGAGCATGATACACAGAAAAAGGAGCTGGGCATGTGACTTTTAATGAGGAGGCATTCAACCATATTCCAGACGTATTCATTCATGCCTCTTCGTCCAACAACCACTCCACACCAGTTCCATCCTCCATTCTCCATCAATCTTCCACCACCATGAAGCATTAATTCATCCTTATGATTAGCTAGGAGGAAGACCCTTGGTGTAAGCTTGAATCAATAGATGAGTAACATAAATTTGGCTAAGATTTCCTCAATTTCCTACACTTTTTCTTTTCTTATACAAGCTTGGTTAAGTTATATTTGATTAGAAATTTGTGTAATTGTAACTAGTGGCTAGTTAGACACTAATTAGGATATTGTTTGACTGATTATTTGATTGAATTAGTGCTGGATTTTTCAATTTCCCATAATTATCCATGTATGTAGTCAAGATGTTTAATGAAATGCATATGAGAGATTGAGTGTTTTATTGTCTAATTTGAGGATCCATTGGAGTTTAATTGGTTAATTGAATCTCCTAGGGTGTTAATTCAGAGGCTAATTCAATTAATCATTCAATTTAATTATTCATAGATCTTAATCACAAGAATTAGTAATTTAATGGGAGTTGAGGTCTCAATTAACATTAAGTTGCTAGTTTCTTGAATCTTGAGTGGTAATTCAGGATCCCTTGCCAATGAACACAATTAGGGACTCTTAAACTAAAATTAATTACAATTGAATTAGGATAAGGATAGTGTACCAAGGGACGAATCCAAAGCTAGTCACAGGACCATTATTCACCCATAATTCATCCAATTAGGTAGAATTTAGGAACTTTAATTCAATGTCATTTTACTTAGTTTAATTCAATCAAAAACTCCTAATTTAGATAGTTCTAGGATCCTTTAACACTTAAAAAACCCAATTAAACATTAAACTCCAATTCCAAGGGAGATGACTTAGGTTGTGCCACTAACTATAAATTTTATCCAACCTAGTTTATTTTGAGGGTTGTGCGATAGACCCGTCAAAATTTGGCATCATTGCCGGGGAGTTTAGTTTCTTAATTGTTTGAAAGGGTTTCTTAGTATTTTTTCCCTTTTTTTGCTCTATTTTTGTTCTGTTTCTCCCCTGTTTTGAAGTTAGATTTTGGACATTTCTGTTGCTTGATCTGATTTTGCCACTTGTTGGAATTTTTGTTTAAAATGTCTAGAAAATTCTCAAACTTTGTTTTCCAAGGTCTTTAAATTGAAACAACCTTTAGAAGATAAGTAAGGATTAAGAAGAACAAGGATTGTGTAGGAATCAGTAGTTCTATTTCTTCTTCTTTTGATTGTGTACAAGGAATTGATTGTGTACTTCAATTTGCTGGTGATAATATGGCTGAACAAGATCAAATGAATGCTAACATAAATATGCATGTTCAGGCTAACTTAAATGTAAATGTAAATTTGAATGATAACATGCATGCCAGAACCATTAGAGAATTGACAACTCTTCATGTGTATTATCAAAATCTCTGTATACAATATCTAGAATTAGATGCAAATTTTGAGCTTAAATCTGATTTGATTCACTTGCTTCCTAAATTTCATGGACTTGCAAGAGATGACCCTCACAAACATCTGAAGGAATTCCATGTTGTCTGCTCTACAATGAAGCCACAGGGCATTTTAGAAGAACAAATGAAGCTCAGAGCATTTCTTTTTTCCCTGGATGGTTTAGCCAAGGGCTGGTTGTACTATCTACCTCCCAGTGCCATCACTTCTTGGGACCAATTGAAGAGGCTATTCTTTCAAAAATTCTTTCCTGCGTCTCGCACTGTATTAATAAGGAAGGAAATATGTGGGATTAGATAGAATGGTGGAGAGATTTTGTATGAGTACTGGGAAAGATTCAAGAGGTTGCTGGCTAGTTGTCCTTACCATCAAATTTCTGATCAACTGCTTATTCAGTACTTCTATGAGGCGCTAATGAACATGGACAGAAACATGATTGATACTACCTTTGGTAGAGCCTTAGGTGATCTGACACCTACAAGGGCCTGGGAGTTGATTGATAGGATGGCTTAGAATGCTCAGCAATTTGGGTCCAGATCAATACAGACAGTAAAAAGAGTTAATGAATTGTATGCTCAGGCTATGGTCAAAAAATTGAGAGCAAGATTGATATAATGTCTTCTGTGCTCCAACATCTTGCTTTAGATTGGCAGCAGCCACAGTCATCCTCTACTCCTTCTCAGACTTGTACACCATAGTCCTACCCTACTCAGACACATTCTTATCCACAGTGCTATGCACCTAGGCAGACATCTACCTCTACTACCTTAGTGGGACCCCTGTGTGATATATGTTGTTTGAGCACACATGCTACTGATCAGTGCCCTATGTTAGAGGAGAGGGTAGAGACTTGTGCTAGGATATTTCTAGTCAGACTAATGTAACAAGGGTAGCAAAAATATGATCCCTATTCTAATACAGCCAATCCAAGATGGAGGGATCACCTTAACCTGAGATATGGGGGAGGGCAACAGCAAAATAGATATAATGTTGCAGGACCTAGTGCACAGTCTTCCCAACCTATTAGGCAATCAGTTCCTATCTAAGAGAAACCCAGAAAAGATAATAGCATAGAGTTTATGATGAAGCAACTCATGGAAAAGATGGAACAGGGTGAGGCTAGAGACAGACAAGAAATAGACAACATGAAAACTCAGAACAGGCATATGGAGAATGTGATTAGTCAGTTAGCTTTTTCAGTAAGGTAAAAAGCTAAGGATAAGGCTAATTACCTTCTCAGACTATTGTCAATCCAAGGAATAGTAGCAATGTTAGTGCTATTACTCTTAGGAGTGGAAAAGAGGTTCAGGGATCCTCAGATACCACTACCATGGATAAGCCGACGTCATCAAAAACACATGTCGCACCAAATGAGCCTAACAAAGAAGAGGAGCCAAAGAAGATCTTGCCTTTCCCCTATAGACCTACCTTAGGAAAGAGGCAAACTAAAGCAGATATTGAAAAAGAAATTCTTAAGACTTTCAAGAAGGTTAAGGTCCATATACCCTTATCAGAGGCAATCAAGACTATCCCCAAATATGCTAAGTTTCTCAAGGGAATATGTACTAACAAGAGGCGTCTAAGAGGGAATGAAAAAGTTAATTTTGGTAAGAATGTTTCAGCACTTATACAGCCAACAATGTGCACTAAGTGTCAAGATCTGGGCACTTTTACAATTCCATACACTATTAGGAATTTTGAGTTTTCTGATGCTTTGATTGATCTTGGTGCTGCTATAAATGTTATGCCTAAATCTATTTATTCATCTTTGTAGATAAGAGAGTTGAAACCTACTGGAGTGGTTATGCAGTTGGCAAAAAGGAGCATTGCTTATCCTTTAGGAGTGTTGGAGGATGTTCTGGTTAAAGTAAAGGATTTGATTTTTCCAACTGATTTTTATGTCCTTAACATGGAGGATGATAGATATAGATCTAGTGGACATACCCCACTCATTTTAGGTAGACCTTTCTGAAAAACTGCAAAGACAATTATAAATATGCATGAGGGTACTCTTCAAATGGAGTTTGCTGGCAATGTGATACAATTTAATATATTTGATGCCATGAAACACGCCTGTAATAATAACTCTGTTTTTAGTATCAGCCTAATTGATATGCTAGTAGATAATGCCAGTGCTAATTTTAGGGATAGTTTGTTGACCAATTCCTATGATATTACTAACTTGGACAATTCTCTTGATTGTATATGTTCTGGAACTACTATATGTCACAGATGTACCCAGATTAGTGCTTTTATTGAGAATAGTGAGTTTCGTACATGTACTGATTATCATGGTTCTGAGACCTCTTCTTTTTGTGCTGATTTCATTATTGGTTAGCCTGTGACTGATTTGGATGATTATATTGGTCTAGGTCAATCTTCTTGTTCTAGAGATGATGTGCATGCTATTGGTTTCCCTGATTGTTCTTATGTTATTAGATTTATTGATTCTTAGGATATGTGATGATCGTGTCGAGCAATCTCAAATAAAACTAGGTAGTAAAATAAATTTGTAGATAATGGTGCACCCTAGGTTATCTTCCCAAGGAGTTTGTGCCTTAAATTGTTTATGGAAGAATATTCTAAGTATTACTATTAGGATCTAACTTGGGGGTTTGATATGCTAGAATTTAATTGAACTAAAATTAATTGACAAGAATTAGAAATCTAAACTAAGTTCAAGTGATTTATCAAGTAAATGAGGTAACTAGCTTTCAATTGGATTCCCTAGAGTTCAATTATCCTTGCTCTATTTAGCTTACCAATTTAGGATTAAGTTCTTGCTCTTTAGTGCATTCCTCATAAGGTTCTTGAATAACCATCCAAGATTCAATTCATCAATTGTTCAAAGAATTTTGCAACCACAAGAAACCTTAAACAACTAATTAATTGAATTAAGAATAAGAACACACTACATTAAATTTGATTGATTTATGAAAGCTACTGCACAATTCACTCAAGATGCTAATTCACCAATTAGATTAATTAATTTCTCAAGCAATTAATTTGCACAAAAGTTCCAGCTAACTAACCCAATAACCATTGCATCAATTAGCCTAAAGTCAAGAGGAATTTAGAGTTCAATTGCACAGCATTAATTCTGGAATTTTTCCAAACACATGATGATCATAAATAATTCCAAAATTCAAATCAAGTTCAATCCAAGAATTAATTCAATCCAGTAATTCCAGCAATTAAATTCCTAAACCAAAAAGCTAAACCTAATCAAATTAATAAAGGAAATAATGCTAAAATCAAAAGATTGGGCAAGAGAGTTTTATCCAAATTCAATAGGAGATGTAGAGCTCAAATCTTCATCTAGGAGAATTCAATCTTCAGCCAGCCACCACAAGGAATTTAAGCTGTCATGGAGGGATCAAATGAAGGAGAATCGATCAAAGAGGCAGCCATCGAGAAAGAAAAATTCTTCTTCTTCAGCGCTGGAACCTCTCCTTTTTGTTTCTGCCGTCTCGCCTCCTACGTTCTCCTCCTCTCTCGTAGTGTTCTCCCAGATTTTATTTTTTCCTTTTCCTCATTAATCACGTCTCCCTCCTTCTGATTTTGCACGCTGAAATCACGCAATTAATCCTCATCTTCTAGCTCAATTCCCACGTCAGCCCGTAGCCTTCTTAATTCCAAATCTGAAGCTCCTTCATGTGTGTATAAAGTGTGGGTCCCATTCCTTTTATTTTATTATTTTGCTTTATATATTCTGATTCATGCTTTCAGACGTAACTCCAGCCACAACACGTAACTTCTGCATGTGTTTCTTTCTTCGTGTTTCTATTCCAGTAGCTCGAGTTCTCACGCTGCTGTCCAGGCGTAGCCTCAGCTCTTCCATCGTGATGTTCTCCACGTTGGCTGCTTCCCTGTTCAGCTCTCTAGACTCTGATATCAGTTCCTAGCTTCTTCTCTCGTTACCTCTCTTTGCATGGTTGCTTCGTTCTTTTCGTGTTTCTTCTTCAAACCAGAAATCACAGCTTCTCTCGCCTTCTCCTTCAACGTCAGCTCCTTGTTCTTCGTTTTCTTCTCCTTTGTGTATCTCAGTCCAGGCTTCCACATTCTGCAGTTTTCCCACGTGAAACTCCTTGCTTATCTTCATCCTTGTTTCCTTTCCAGCCTTCGTGTTACCTTCATCCATGCTCTGTTTCTGCTGGTGTAACTTGCATGTGTATTCTATTTCAGCTCTAAGCCCCTCGTGCAGTTTGCTTGTTTCTACTGCAGCCACATTAGCAATCACGTCAGCTTTCTTTGCTTTCCACGTTCTCGAGCTCCTGTTCACAGACCACGAGCTGCTCTTCCTCTTTCAAACCAGATGTGTACAAGATGGCACATGGGATTAAGTTCTGTGAAGTGCAGACGTGGATAGCTATAAATCAATGTGGAGTGTGAGGAGAGCTACCCAAGTATGTGCCTTCCTTAAATCTGCATATGCTTCTCCTTCCCATTCCATGCATGCTACCTCTTCTCCAAACCAACCTCCATTCAAATGCATTTGCCCATCAAAATTCTGCAAGAATAATAAACAATATTAAGTAGGATAAGATTCATAAAATTCATTTAAAAGGATTTATGCATTAAAATCCAAGATTTTGTGACTTATTTTCTAGAATGCAAAGAGTGGCTATTGAAATCAAATTTCAACTAATTAAACTTCTAAAGCCACATTTGATCATTAAAATGTCCAAGTTTAGGAGAATAAAATAGATAAAAATATGTATTTATCAATATGTTGCATGTTGATGTCACTTCTGGATATGTTGATTGTGCTAGTTCATCTATTTCCACTCTTACCTTACATATTGATAGTGGTATTAGATGTTGTGTGACTAGTTCATCCAATAGTGATACTGATGTTGCTACTGCTGTTAGTTCTCTTATTGATATTCCATCTGTTGATGTTCCCAAAGATGGGAAAGTTGTTTTTTCTGTCTGAGTTGTCTAAATAGGTATTTGGAATGGAGGAGGTTGAAATCAAACAACTCATACCTTTGATTAAGCAAGCCCCTACCTTAGAGCTCAAACTGCTGCCAGACAATCTTAAGTATACTTATTTAGAGAAAGATGAAAAGCTTCCAGTGATTGTAGCTAGTGACATTATTCCAGAGGAGGAAGAGAAGCTTCTAGAGTTCTTAAAGAGGAGAAGACAAGCAATAGGGTGGACCTTGGTTGACATACCTGGCATTAACCCTAATACATGCATGTACAGAATTCTGGAGGAAGATGGGGCAAAGCCAGTAAGGCAACCTCAAAGGCGACTAAACCCACTTATTCTAGATGTGGTTAAAAAGGAAGTTTATAAACTTTTATCTACTAGTATAATATATCCTATTTTTGAAAATCAGTGGGTTAGTCCTGTGCAGGAGGTTTCAAAGAAATCAGGGATCATAGTTGTCCGAAATGAAAATAATGAATTGGTGCCCACCCATGTACAAAATAGTTAGAAGGTTTGCATTGACTATAGGAGGCTTAATTTAGTCACTAGAAAAGATCATTACGCCTTCCGTTTTATTGATCAGATGCTTGAGCATTTAGCTAAAAAATCTCATTATTGTTTTCTGGATGAATTTTCAGGTTATTTCCAGATATGCATAGCCCCGGAGGATCAAGAGAGGACAATGTTCACATGCCCATTTAGAACATATGCCTACAGATGAATGCCTTTTGGTCTTTGCAATGCCCCTGAAACTTTTCAACAGTGCATGGTTTCCATTTTTAGTGATTTCCTTAAATACTGTATAGAAATTTTTATGGATGATTTCACTATATATAGGAACTCTTTTTATGATTACTTGTGTAGTCTAGATAAAGTCCTAGCTAGATGCATAGAGAATAACCTTGTACTTAATTTTGAAAAGTGTCATTTTATGGTTCGAAAAGGCATTGTATCAGGTCATATTATATCTGAACAAGGCATAGAGATTGATAAAGCTAAGATAGATGTTATCACTTCTCTCCCATACCCAATATATGTTCGGGAGGTCCGGTTGTAACAACCGGGAAAAAGAAAAGAAAAGGGAAAAGAAAGGAAGTGAAATCTGGAAATTTTCGGAATCCAGAATTTCTGCCAAGTCCTCTCGCAATAGCGAGAAACGGTCTCGCTACAGCGAGAGAGCTAGTTCGCCATAGCGAAGGCGATTCTAGCTATAGCGAGTGCTGGCAGCAGCTCATATAAAAACCAGGGAGTTGCCCGCTGTAGCGTGCGCCATAGCGAGAGTGAAGTCTGGAACTAACCCGATTTCGCCATAGCGAGTGGTAAATCTCGCCATAGTGAAGGGAATTGACGCGATCTCGCCGTAGCGAAGGCTACACCTCGCCATAGCGAAGCCAGATTACACGAGCTCGCTATAGCGAAGGTTAGTTTTCGCCGTAGCGAGAGTCGGTCCGGAAGAGAGTAAATAGCGAGATTTAGACTTCATTAAATGCCCAAACTCATTTCTTCTCTCATATCTGCCCTAAGCTTCGACCCAAAGAGAGAAAAGAGACGTGGAGAGTGTGAGAGATCAAGAGAAGGAGGAAGAGCAAGGGGAAGGTAAGGTAACTTCTCCCATTTCTCTTTAGAACTCTGATCCCCTCCCTTTGCCCTCTCTTTCAGCGGTTTTAATTGTGAAAATGGATAGATTTTGGGCATGGGTCAGAAGAGGGAAAGTGGAAAACTCTTTTGAATCCTTGAGTTCTCTTTGAAAATGAGGTTTTCCACTACCATGAGAGCTTGAGAGAGAGAAAGGGGTAATGGCATTCTAGAGAGAGAACCCTAGGTTTGTGTGTGATAGAGGGTTGCTCTAAATTAAATTACAAGAGAGTAATTGTATGCTTTTGGTGTGTCTAGGCTCAAGTGAAACATTTACATCAAGGTGTGATTGTGGACCTAAGGAGGGAAAGGAGAAATTGAAAGGAAAAGCTTGTGTTGGCTTTGGCTCCAAAGGTAGCTCTCTCTTTCACTCTTTCTTGTAGCATTCTTGGTTGTAATAGTCATTGTATGATATGTATATGCTGAATGTGTGGAATATGCCATATGTTATTACTTTGATGCATTGAATGTCAATATGCTTGTGTGATGAGTTGTGAGAATTGCTCGGGTGCGGTAGTGCCGAAAGTCCCTTGAGATGGGTGAGGTGAAGCCGAAAGTCCCTTGAGATAGGTGAGACAAGGCCAAAAGTCTCAAACGAGTGAGGCCAAGTCAAAAGTCCTTAAACTCGGGTGAGGCCATCCAAAAGTCCCTAAACTCGGGTGAGGCTAGACCAAAAGTCCCTGGAGCTCATTTTTGGCATTGTTGTGAATTCCATAGCATGTACATTATGTGTTGGATGTTTGAGAATAGCTAAATGCTTATTCACATGCTTTGACTTGTTATATGCCTTGATTGCTTGCTGGATTGAGTGCTTGAGCTACTGAGATTCCCTGAATCTCACCCTTTTCCCCTCCCAACTAATATGCTAGGTGGAGCTCAAGGAGAACCGAGCACACACCAAGGAGCCTAGGAGCATGCGTAGTTAGTTTTGAGTTATGTTTTGATATTTTGATGTATATATGATGTAAAGTGGTGCCAAATGAAGATGTGCCCACTATTTTTGAGATGTAAAGTTTGTAACACGTGTAGAAGTATGAAAGGATATTGTATGAACTCTGTTATTAGCCAAAGTAATAGAAATGTGGGTTTTTACCCCTTTGATGCATGGATGTAGTAGTGTATTTTTGGCCGTAGCATAGTGAAAACAGAATGTATGATGATTTGGATCATATGGACATGTTAGATATACTAGTCTTATGCTTTTAAACTTGTCCATGTGGAGTGAGAGTGTGTGAGAGGCTATTTAGACCCGTTTTGGACCTTTGGGGTGCCAAAACCGATATTTTTGTGAGCTCCGTCAAAGTATGACCGGATGAGCTCCGTTTGCCATGAAATTTGGCATGCCTCTAGAGTTTGTAGAAATATTCTTGAGAAGCTAAATTGGGTAATATTCGGAGGATTATAGAATATTTGGAGAATTGTTGAATTTGGGAAAATTCAATGGATTGGTCATGTACTGTTCATCTAAACCAGAAAATGAAATCTGTAGCACTTTTAAACAAAATGGATTCCAAATGTGGTGAAATTTTATACACATAAACTAGAAAATCAACGTGACTTCTAGGAACTAGAATCACCCAAATCGGAGGTCTGTAGACAGAGATTGAACCGACTGAATTTCTGTATCAGCATCAGGGAGCTTCTCTGACCCCCATCACTGTTCCATCGGTTTTCGGGGTGCAGGAGCTACTGAACTGATCTGGACTTATTTTGCTCCTCTAGTAGACATCCGTATCTTTCCGAATTGGTATAATATACCCAGATTGGATTTTTGTGGATTTAGTTATGAATTTTCGAAAGTCATGACAGAAAGCTGCACCAGAAACAGTGACAGCTGGACCTTCCTCCCATTTTCGATGTCAAACTTAGTTTAAACGATGTGTTTGTGGTTGGGAATGATTTTTAGTGTAAATTTGACACTTGGAGCTTTCCAGAAAGCTAAAGTTTGCTACATTTCCATTTTTTTACAATTTCTTATGATTTTCCAAACTTAGAGCCAAAATATGACTTTTGGGCCCAAGTGAGAAAATGTAATTTTTATGATTTTCGGCTCTATACCCGTGGCCTATAGTTTGTTTCATGCTATGTATGAGTCGTATATATGGAGTATGAGTTGAGAAGTTGAATGATGGGTTCATAAGACCCACGGGGTGAAAGATGAGTATATGAAACCCCGGTTCACAGCGTGTAAATGCCACGGGAGAGTAGTGACTCTTTGGAAATCATGTGGAACCGAGCCCAGTGAGAGGCTAGGTAGCGGTAGTAGTTTAAGGTGTCACATTTTTGGTATCAGAGCAAAGGTTCAGGCACTTTTGCTCAAGTTTAGGCTCTTGAAGTATGTGAATTGCTTGTATTTGGTGTGAATGGTCATGGAAGTTGTAGCATCCTTGCATAAGTGTTATGATATTATTGTGAACTGAGGATTGCTATTTCTTTCAGACATGGTTGAGACTAGACAGGGCAGGGGTTGAGGCAGAGGCAGAGGCAGACTGCCCAGAGCTCAGAGAGATGAGCCAGAGGTTCCTACTGAGACTAGGGTTCCTCTGCAGGCCATCATGGATAGACTAGACCGGTATGAGGCCATGATGGGCCAGCACCAAGAGATGCTGGAGCAACAGAGGTACATTGCCCAGCAGCAGCATGATATGATCGTGCATCTGCAAAACACCCTGGCTAGGCAAGAAGAAGCCAGAAGGGATGCCCCTGGACTGCAAACATCTACCTCCAGCATTCCACCTATACCTCCCCAGGAGCCTGCTGCTTCACAGACCCAGACGCCTATCCAAAAAGTATTGAAGCAGTTTAGGCAGAACAATCCACCCTCGTTTGACGGGGAATTGGATGCGGATAAGGCGGAGGCTTGGGTGATGCAGCTTAAGAAGATCTTCTCAGTGATAGATTGTACCACTGAGCAGAAAGCCCAGTTAGCCACCTTCATGCTAGAAAAGGAGGCTGATAGATGGTGGAAGAGTGCGAAACCACTGATGGAGACCAAGAATATACAGATAAATTGGGAGACATTCTTGGTTGAATTTTATGAGAAGTATGTCCCAAGTTCAGTGAGGAAAAAGAAAGAGATGGAGTTCATGAGTTTGAGACAGACTGATGAGATGACTGTGGACCAGTATGTGGCCAAATTTATAGAGCTGTCTCGGTATTCCTCTTACCTCCAGAGGTATGATGATGAACCCTAGAGATGTGAGCAGTTTGAGACTGGTTTGAGGCCCCTGATTAGCGATAGAGTCACTCCACAGTGGATCAGGAAGTTTAATACTCTGGTGGAGGTCAGTAGGGTGATTGAGACGAATCTGCAAGTTATCATGCCTACTGCGACTACGGTTAGTCAGAAGAGAGTTCCGGATTTGAAGAGGTTGAAACTAGAAGAAGGCTCTAGTTTGACCCCTAGTACCAAGAAAAGAGGCAAGGGGCCATAGAGTAGAAGGCCGCAGCGAGGTGTGCCACCTCCGCGGGGTCAGTCATCCTTCCAGCAGTCTCCGGTGACATGTTACAAGTGTGGGAAGCCGGGACACATTGCTAGACACTGTCCTCAGATGGAGACAGCGCCTCCTCCTAGACCACAGACGCAGGGCCGAGTGTTCGCCCTTACTCAGCAGGAAGCCAACGCATCTCCCAGTTTGATCCGAGGTACACTGTTAGTGAATGGCTTTCCTGTAGTTGCTATGTTTGACTCGGGTGCTAGTCACTCGTTTATATCTTATGATTGTGTGAGGAAATTGGGTCTGGTTGTTAGTGTCTTGCCCTTTAACTTGTCTGTCATTACACCCACTGGAGGCCACGTGGTCACTTCCCATACTTGCTTGAATGTCACTGTCCAATTTAACCACTGTCATACCACTATTGATTTGGTTTGTATGCCTTTTCATGGAATTGATTTGATTATTGGTATGAACTAGTTAGCTGCAAATAATGCCATAATTGATTGTGAACACCGAACCATCTCCTTACCTGCTTGTGGGACCATACCTAGGGTAGGAGCAGAGTTATCCTTTATGACTACTGCCCAGGCTGAGAGATATTTAGAGTGTGGATGTCAAGGGTTTCTAGTCTTTTTCTCTATTCGGGCTGAGGTAGAAGAAAGGATAGAGGAGATCCCAGTTGTCAGGGAATTCCCGGAGGTTCTCCCTAGAGAGTTTGATTTTAGTGGCCTACCTCCTGAGAGAGAATTAGAGTTCCCTATAGACATAGTGCCTGGTGCTGGACCGGTGTCCAAAGCTCCTTACAGGATGGCTCCCGCTGAACTTGCTGAGTTGAAAGCGCAGGTAGAGGAATTGTTAGAGAAAGGGTTTATCCGCCCTAGTGTTTCACCTTGGGGTGCTCCGGTGTTGTTTGTGAAAAAGAAAGATGGTAGCTTGCGGTTGTGTATTGATTACAGAGAGTTGAATAAAGTTACCATCAAGAATAAATATCCTCTCCCTAGAATTGATGATATGTTAGATCAGTTGGCTGGGGCATCTGTGTTTTCTAAGATAGATCTTAGATCTGGTTACCACCAATTGAGAGTAAGAACTGAAGACGTCTCTAAGATGGCTTTCAGAACGAGATATGGGCACTATGAGTTCCTTGTGATGCCATTCGGGTTGACGAATGCGCCTGCTGTGTTCATGGATTATATGAACAGGGTATTCAGACCGTATTTAGATCAGTTTGTGGTGGTCTTTATTGATGATATTTTAGTGTACTCCCGATCTTTTGAGGAGCACGAGAGGCATTTGAGACTAGTCCTAGAGACCTTGAGAGAGAAAAGGTTGTATGCCAAACTGAGTAAATGTGAGTTTTGGCTGACCAAGGTGCGATTCTTAGGTCATGTGATCTCACGAGATGGGGTTGCGGTGGATCCCCATAAGGTTGAGGCTGTGTTACAGTGGGATAGACCTAGAACGATCACCGAAGTCAGGAGTTTCCTAGGTTTGGCAGGGTATTACAGACGATTTATTCAGGACTTTTCTCGAATGGCCTTAACACTGACGAGGCTAACCAGGAAAGATACACCGTTTGTGTAGGATGAGAGATATGAGAAGAGTTTCCAGGAGTTGAAACTCTGTTTGACCACTGCCCCTGTACTGATTATCCCTTACCCTAGTGAACCATTTATGGTTTATTGTGATGGTTCGGGCAAAGGGTTAGGATGTGTGTTGATGCAGCAGGGTAGAGTAGTGACATATGCCTCGAGGCAGTTGAGACCTCATGAGGAGAATTACCCCACACATGACCTGGAGTTAGCTGCCGTAGTGTTTGCTCTTAAAATTTAGAGACACTATCTGTATGGTGCGACCATAGAGATCTATAGTGACCACAAGAGTCTGAAATACCTGTTTAATCAGAGAGAACTCAATATGAGACAGAGGAGATGGATGGAATTCTTGAAAGATTATGATTACGTGTTGAAATATCATCCGGGTAAGGCCAATGTGGTGGCAGACGCCCTGAGTAGAAAATCCATCCATGTAGCCCATATGATGATTAGGGAGTAGGAGCTCCTAGAGAAGTTCAGAGATTTGAACCTCTCTTGTCAGGTGGTATCGGGTAGATTGTATCTGAGTGAAACCCGAATTGAGAATATCTTGAGAACCCAGATCTTAGATGCCCAGAGAGAGGATGAGTTCCTGAAACGGATCAGGAATGAGATCACCCAAGGTAAGACCTCAGATTTCAAGTTGTCTGAGGATGGCATGATAGTATATTAGGATAGAATCTGTGTGCCTAGTCAGAATGAGTTAAGAGAAAGCATTCTAGAAGAGGCGCATAAGAGTAAGTATACTATCCACCCAGGTGCCACCAAGATGTATCAGGATGTGAAAGGAATTTTCTGGTGGCCAGGGATGAAAAGTGATGTGACAGAGTATGTGGCTAGATGCCTAGTGTGTCAGAGGATAAAGATTGAACATCAGAAACCGGCTGGGTTGTTGCAACCTCTAGATATCCCTGAGTGGAAGTGGGATAGTATAGCCATGGATTTTGTCATGGGATTACCCAGGACATCCTCTGGACACGATGCTATATGGGTAGTTGTGGATAGACTGACGAAGTCTGCACACTTTTTAGCTATTAAGGCTACTTATACACTGGATAGATTGGCCCAGTTATATATCAGAGAGATAGTGCGACTTCATGGAGTACCCAATAGCATAGTTTCGGATAGAGACCCCAGGTTCACATCGAACTTTTGGAGGTCATTGCAGCATGCCTTAGGGACGAGATTGCGGTTTAGTACTGCATATCACCCCCAGACAGATGGTCAGACTGAAAGGACCATCCAGACATTAGAAGATATGTTGAGGGCATGTGTGCTAGAGATGAAGGGGAACTGGGATGCGTATTTGCCGTTAGCAGAGTTTGCTTATAATAACAGTTACCATTCCAGTATTCAGATGGCCCCTTATGAGGCTTTGTATGGGAGGAAGTGCAGATCCCCTCTGTGTTGGGTTGAGTTAGGTGAGAGGAGTATGATAGGACCTGAGATTGTGGACCAGACCACCCGACAGATAGAATTGATTAGAAAGAGGCTCCTCACGGCCCAGAGTAGACAGAAAAGCTATGCTGATAAGCGTAGGAGGCCGTTAGAGTTTGAGGTTGGAGACCATGTGTTCATTCGAATATCTCCAATGGCGGGAGTAGGTCGGTCAATGAGGGTAAGGAAGCTCAGTCCTAGGTACATTGGTCCGTTTGAAATCCTTGAGAAAATTGGACCCGTGGCTTACCGAATGGCCTTACCTCCTAACCTAGCCTAAATACACAGTGTTTTTCATGTCTCCCAGTTGAAAAAGTATTTACCAGATTCCTCACATGTCATAGAATATAAGCATGTGCAATTGCAGGAAGATCTTTCCTATATAGTGAAACTGGAGAGAATTATGGATGCTAAGCTTAAACAGCTGAGAAGCAAGAGCATTCCTCTGGTGAAAGTGATCTAGAGAGGTCTGACATCTGAGGAAGCAACCTGGGAATTGGCGGATGAGATGAGGCAGAAATATCCAGAATTATTCCCTTGAGGTAAGTTTTTAAATTTTGAGGACGAAATTTCTTTTAAGAGGGGTAGAAATGTAACAACTGGGAAAAAGAAAAGAAAAGGGAAAAGAAAGGAAGTGAAATCTGGAAATTTTCGGAATCCAGAATTTCTGCCAAGTCCTCTCGCAATAGCGAGAAACGGTCTCGCTACAGCGAGAGAGCTAGTTCGCCATAGCGAAGGCGATTCTAGCTATAGCGAGTGTTGGCAGCAGCCCATACAAAAACCAGGGAGTTGCCCGCTGTAGCGTGCGCCATAGCGAGAGTGAAGTCTGGAACTAACCCGATTTCGCCATAGCGAGTGGTAAATCTCGCCATAGCGAAGGGAACTGACGCGATCTCGCCGTAGCGAAGGCTACACCTCGCCATAGCGAAGCCAGATTACACGAGCTCGCTATAGCGAAGGTTAGTTTTCGCCGTAGCGAGAGTCGGTCCGGAAGAGAGTAAATAGCGAGATTTAGACTTCATTAAATACCCAAACTCATTTCTTCTCTCATATATGCCCTAAGCTTCGACCCAAAGAGAGAAAAGAGGCGTGGAGAGTGTGAGAGATCAAGAGAAGGAGGAAGATCAAGGGGAAGGTAAGGTAACTTCTCCTATTTCTCTTTAGAACTCTGATCCCCTCCCTTTGCCGTTTCTTTCTACGGTTTTAATTGTGAAAATGGACAGATTTTGGGCATGGGTCAGAAGAGGGAAAGTGGAAAACTCTTTTGAATCCTTGAGTTCTCTTTGAAAATGAGGTTTTCCACTACTATGGGAGCTTGAGAGAGAGAAAGGGGTAATGGCATTCTAGAGAGAGAACCCTAGGTTTGTGTGTGATAGAGGGTTGCTCTAAATTAAATTACAAGAGAGTAATTGCATGCTTTTGGTGTGTCTAGGCTCAAGTGAAACATTTACATCAAGGTGTGATTGTGGACCTAAGGAGGGAAAGGAGAAATTGAAAGGAAAAGCTTGTGTTGGCTTTGGCTCCAAAGGTAGCTCTCTCTTTCACTCTTTCTTGTAGCATTCTTGGTTGTAATAGTCATTGTATGATATGTATATGCTGAATGTGTGGAATATGCCATATGTTATTGCTTTGATGCATTGAATGTCAATATGCTTGTGTGATGAGTTGTGAG
Source organism: Erythrophleum fordii (assembly GCA_032878935.1). Taxonomy (NCBI): domain Eukaryota; kingdom Viridiplantae; phylum Streptophyta; class Magnoliopsida; order Fabales; family Fabaceae; genus Erythrophleum; species Erythrophleum fordii. The sequence continues at coordinate 18,149,103 of JAVQMF010000054.1, read as the reverse complement.
AATTGCTCGGGTGCGGTAGTGCCGAAAGTCCCTTGAGATGGGTGAGGTGAAGCCGAAAGTCCCTTGAGATAGGTGAGACAAGGCCAAAAGTCTCAAACGAGTGAGGCCAAGTCAAAAGTCCTTAAACTCGGGTGAGGCCATCCAAAAGTCCCTAAACTCGGGTGAGGCTAGACCAAAAGTCCCTGGAGCTCATTTTTGGCATTGTTGTGAATTCCATAGCATGTACATTATGTGTTGGATGTTTGAGAATAGCTAAATGCTTATTCACATGCTTTGACTTGTTATATGCCTTGATTGCTTGCTGGATTGAGTGCTTGAGCTACTGAGATTCCCTGAATCTCACTCTTTTCCCCTCCCAACTAATATGCTAGGTGGAGCTCAAGGAGAACCGAGCACACACCAAGGAGCCTAGGAGCTTGCGTAGTTAGTTTTGAGTTATGTTTTGATATTTTGATGTATATATGATGTAAAGTGGTGCCAAATGAAGATGTGCCCACTATTTTTGAGATGTAAAGTTTGTAACATGTGTAGAAGTATGAAAGGATATTGTATGAACTCTGTTATTAGCCAAAGTAATAGAAATGTGGGTTTTTACCCCTTTGATGCATGGATGTACTAGTGTATTTTTGGCCGTAGCATAGTGAAAACAGAATGTATGATGATTTGGATCATATGGACATGTTAGATATACTAGTCTTATGCTTTTAAACTTGTCCATGTGGAGTGAGAGTGTGTGAGAGGCTATTTAGACCCGTTTTGGACCTTTGGGGTGCCAAAACCGGTATTTTTGTGAGCTCCGTCAAAGTATGACCGGATGAGCTCCGTTTGCCATGAAATTTGGCATGCCTCTAGAGTTTGTAGAAATATTCTTGAGAAGCTAAATTGGGTAATATTCGGAGGATTATAGAATATTTGGGGAATTGTTGAATTTGGGAAAATTCAATGGATTGGTCATGTACTGTTCATCTAAACCAGAAAATGAAATCTGTGGCACTTTTAGACCAAATGGATTCCAAATGTGGTGAAATTTTATACACATAAACTAGAAAATCAAAGTGACTTGTAGGAACTGGAATCACCCAAATCGGAGGTCTGTAGAGAGAGATTGGACCGACTGAAGTTCTATATCAGCATCAGGGAGCTTATCTGACCCCCATCATTGTTCCATCGGTTTTCGGGGTGCAGGAGCTACTGAACTGATCTAGACTTATTTTTCTCCTCTAGTAGAGATCCGTATCTTTCCGAATTGGTATAATGTGCCCAGATTGGATTTTTGTTAATTTAGTTATGAATTTTCGAAAGTCATGACAGAAAGCTGCACCAGAAATAGTGACAGCTGGACCTTCCTCCCATTTTCTATGTCAAACTTGGTTCAAACGATGTGTTTGTGGTTGGAAATGATTTTTAGTGTAAATCTAACACTTAGAGCTTTCCAGAAAGCTAAAGGTTGCTACATTCCCATTTTTCTACAATTTCTTATGATTTTCCAAACTTAGAGCCAAAATATGACTTTTGGGCCCAAGTGAGAAAATGTAATTTTTATGGTTTTCGGCTCTATACCCGTGGCCTATAGTTTGTTTCATGCTATGTATGAGTCATATATATGGAGTATGAGTTGAGAAGTTGAATGATGGGTTCACAGGACCCACGGGGTGAAAGATGAGTATATGAAACCCCGGTTCACAGCGTGTAAATGCCACGGGAGAGTAGTGACTCTTTGGAAATCATGTGGAACCGAGCCCAGTGAGAGGCTAGGTAGCGGTAGTAGTTTAAGGTGTCACACCGGTCTTTTCTAGGTCATGCAGGTTTTTATAAAAGATTCATTCAGGATTTTAGTAAAATTGCTTTGCCATTGTCTAAGCTGTTACAAAAAGATGTTGATTTCCATTTTGATGATGCATGTAAAATAGCTTTTGATGATCTTAAGAAATGATTGACTTCCCCACCCATTATTTAACCCCCTAATCAGAACCTCCCATTTGAGCTTTTATGTGATGCATCTAATTTTACTGTAGATGCAGTTTTGAGCCAGAGAGTGAATAAGAGGTCCCATGTGATAGCTTATGCATCCAAGACTTTGGATGGGGCCCAAGCAAATTATACAACCACAAAAAGAGAAAAAGAGTTTCTTGCTATTGTTTTTACTTTGGATAAATTTAGGTCTTATTTGCTTGACACTAAAGTCATTGTTTTTACTAATCATGCAGCCTTGAAGTACTTGCTGAAGAAACTTGATGCAAAGCCAAGATTAATTAGATGGATGCTTCTACTTCAAGAATTTGATATTAACATCCAGGATAAAAATGGAGCTGAAAACTTGGTGGCAGACCACTTGAGCAGAATTGAAGCTCTAAAGGTAAATTTCTTACCTATTGATGATGATTTCCTTGATGAGCATTTTGTGTCCTATGCATAGTTTCTATCCTTAGTATGCTGACTTAGTGAATTATCTAGTTGCTTCTAAACTGCCTGTTGATTTGAATAAACATTAGTTGAATAAGTTTAGGAGTGAAGTTTGATATTATATTTGGGATGATCCATACTTGTGGAGACTATGTAGTGACCAAGTGATTAGACATTGTGTGCCTGATATAGAATTTGATTTTGTTTTTGAATTTTTGTCACACACTTGCATGTGGAGGTCATTTTAGTCCAAAATGCATAGCTAGGAAGGTTTTAAATAGTGGATTGTATTGGCTTACTTTGTTTTGTGATGCCTTTGATTTTTGTAAAAGATGTGTCAGGTGTCAACAAATAGGAAGCATATCTAGGAGAAATGAAATGCCATAGCATCCTATTTTGTTTTGTGAAGTCTTTGATGTGTGGGGCATTGATTTTATGAGACCTTTTCCTACTTCTTTTAGATTTTCATACATCTTATTAGTTGTTGATTATGTTTTGAAGTGGGTGGAAGCAAAACCCACTAGGACTGATGATTCTTCTATGGTTGTAGAGTTTGTTTGCTCTTACATTTTCTACAGGTTTGATATTCCTAAAGCCATTATCAGTGACCAGGGCACTCATTTTTGCAACCAAAGTATGCACAGCTTACTTAGCAAGTATGGTGTTATGCATAAAGTAGTTACGACGTACCACCCTCAAACAAATGGCCAGGCAGAAATTTCTAACCAGGAGGTGAAGCAAATTTTGGAGAAAATAGTGCAACCAAATAGAAAAGATTAGAGCAAGAGGCTAGATGATGCATTTTGGGCCTATAAGACTGCCTACAAGACTCTTATTAGCATGTCACCCTATCAACTGGTATTTGGAAAAGCTTGTCACTTACCAGTAGAAGTGGAGCATAAGGCTTACTGGGCTGTGAAAAAATGCAGTTTGGATTTGAATGGAGCGAGATCTCACAAAAAATTCTAGCTCCAAAAGCTTCAAGAGATCAGATTGGAAGCCTATGACAATGCAAGGATCTATAAAGAAAGGACAAAGGCATTCCATGACAAGATGATTACAAGAAAGGAGTTTGTTGTTGACCAAAAAGTTCTACTTTATAAATCCCGCTTGAAGCTTATGCCAGGTAAACTTTGTTCTTAATGGGAAGGTCCTTACATAGTTTCTGATGTTTTCCTTTTTAGTGCAGTTGAGCTTCCAAATGAGCAGACAGGAGCTAAATTCAAAGTTAATGGACATCGGCTTAAGCACTTTCATGAAGGAGTTCCAAGGGATGAGAAGGAGGAACTCCAACTTCATGACCCACCTTGAGCCCTAGTTGTAATCTTTCCTTTCCCTTTTTATATTGTGTTATCTTTATCTGTTTAGTGGATTGTGTGCTGGCATTGAGGACAATGCAACATTTAAATGTGAGGGGGATACAAATAAAATTTTTAGTTTAGTTTTGTTTTTGTTAGTTGATTTTTCTAGTTTCTAGGCTTTTAGTCTTACATTTTGTGTAAGTTGCTAGTATTAAGGGGATCATAGCTTTGATATATCTTGATTTGATAGGGAATTGACCTTGTGTTGAGAATGCAAGTTAAATGGCAATTAGCTTTACTTTAATGAAATTTGATGATGGTCAATTTACCTTGTGAAATTTTTGAACCTATTGCTTATTCATTTCTAGTGTGTATCCCCTATCTTGCTTTTACTCTAAAACTTGGCTTGAATCTTATTCAAGGCCACATTTATTCATTTTCCACGCATGAAAATGATAAGGCATTCCTTTCTTTTATAGCTAGAGCCAAAAAGCTATCCTACATGTGTTTAATCCATTTGTTTTAGCCCTTTTGAGCCATATATGTTTCCTTTTTAGCCTTTTAGCCATGAAAAACAAACAAATGTTCTTCCTACCTTGATTAGGATGCTTTTGATTATTAAGGGCAATGTATCTTGTTAAGATGGGTGAAGGTGCATTTTTCACATCATTTATAGGTCATTTGTTTACTCCTCTTTGAAAATATCCCAAGAAAAAAAGGGAGGAGAAAAAAAAAGGAAGGAAATAAAGCAAAGCAAAAGAAAAGCATTTGAAATGTATTATAGAAAAAAGAGAAAAAGAAGGAAAAGGAAAGAAAAGTTGTTCTCTTAGTGCATATTTTTATTTATGGTAATTAGGGCCTTAAAATGTACTTGCATTCCATCCTTATTCTTATTTTAATGCTCTTGATGATTTTTAGCATCTAATTTTCTTTTTAAATTTCCTTTATTCTTTTGTTTACCACTTGTCTCATACCTTAACCTACCTTACAACTACAATAAAGACCTTTTGATTCATTTATTGGCATTTGATTTTGGTAGTGGAAATGTAGGTGATTGCCAAGCTTATGGTAGTAAAGTTAGATAAGATGGAATTTAAGAGTAAGCACTTCATCCTAAACACTAAAGAGTAGAGTGATAAACATTAATCCAAGTGAGAGACTTTCATTACATTTCATTTTTGTTAAGTGTATTGCCATGGTACTTGTTGCATTATTGTAAGTGATATGACTTGGAGAATTAAGCTATTGACTTGCTTTGAGCTTCCTTGTGCTAAGTGACCTACACAACTCTATTTTTCTTGATTTCCTTTCCATTATCTCTTCCTTGGAGCTTTAGTTTTCTTTTGCCTAGGAGTACAAAGCTTAAATGTGGGGAAATTTGATAATTGCTAATTTTCATATACTTTATCCCCTCTAATTTTGGCACTTTAATAATTAAATATGACTTATTGCATTTTATTAGATGATAATTGAATTTAATAGCCATTTTCTGCACTTTAGGAATTAAATTGCAAAATGATTGATTTTAATGCATAATTTCCCTTAAATAATTTTATGAATTTTTCTTGTTAAATTTTTCTTATTATTTGTGCAAACTTTAAAAGGCAATGGGACTTTTAATGGTGGAAAGAAAAATTGAAAAAGAATTTAAAGTTACAAGATCAATTGAAGGCCCAAGATTTCAATGGCGGAAAAGCCACATTTTGCAATTAGAAATGAGGGATTTTTCGATGGAAGGTAGCTCAAGTTAAAGGCATGCACCATTCCCTTCATTCATGTAGCATTTGTCCAGTAGATCATACGTGTAAGTAACACTCATAAGCAGCCACCATATCCAAAGGACAAAGAGGCTTGGGTTCTATGTTGAAAAGAGAAGTTTGAGAGGAAGAAATATATGGGAAGTGACGTAGAACAGAGGAAGCAAGTGAACATCAAGAAGAGAGCTGCATGTGAGAAAAAGATGCATAAAGGAACACGTGAGGAGCTACATGAGGAGTTTAAGCTGCATGGGTAAGCTACAGGCTCGAGAGAAGCAACGCGAAGGGTTTAAAAAGCAAAATGTGCCACTGTTTGAGAGGAGAAGAAAGCTAAAATGTGGTCAGAACAGAGTTGAAGGAGTTGACGTGGGAAACTTTTAGCAAGTATACATGGAACATACAACCAGCCACATGCAAAACAAAGCAAAGAAGCTATGGGTTAAGTGGGTTCTGGTTTGAATAGGAAAAAGCATCGATTTGAAAGGAGCTTGGGCAGCTCTCATGTAAGCTACACGAGCTGAATGAAGGAAGCAGGGACACGTGATCTTCACTCGAGCTTGGGTAGAGAAGAAGTGAAGAAGTAGCTACATGAATGAGAAACACAAGGAAAGAATGCTACTGGCTAAAATGAGCTGAACACATGGGAAGATATGGGCTTTTGGAGCTGAAAGCAACACATTTTTTTAGATGTATGAGCTGGATGTAGCATGAAGAATGTAGAAAAGAAGGAACCTCAAAATAGAGCCCACTCATACATAGATTCGAGAGGAAGCCCAGCTATAGCACGTGATGAAGGAGCTCTGAGTTGGAGGAGTACTGGGCAATAGTGTGTCGTAAAACATGAAGATGAAGCTGCGAGTTTTAAAACGGGGATGAGAGTTTCATAGCCATCTACGGGCAGAAATAAAAGAAGAAGCTACGCTGGAGCTGATGTGTGCAAAGCATATTATTATAATGAAGAAATCACGTGGAAATTACGCAAATGAAGCTACAGGCAATCAAGAAAAGAAATAAGTAGCTGAGCACGTGGATAAAATTAAATGAAATACATGCAAGCCATGTGAGGAAATGAAAGGAAATGCACATGGACAAAATGTGGCTCTTGAAGAATAACGAAGGAAGTTCATGCATCAATTCATCCACATTAGAAGCAGCTAAGGGTTCCAACAAGAAAAGCACGTGAGATTTTAATGAATTATAAGCTGGAATTTAGCTACAGACTGACGTGGGAGTAATTGCAAAGTGAATGAGCTGTGGGCTGACATGTATTAATGAAGCATGACCTGGAGAAGAAAAAAAAATGCATACAGCGTGAGGTATTCGGTGAGAGGGAGAAAAGCGCGAGCTGGGAGCTGGGGAAAAGAATGCGATTAGATGACGTGAAAAAAAGCTGGAGCTCCAGAGAGGATGATTCATTGATTTTTCCATGGTTGAAGCTCTCGTCATCTATTTTCTTCCATTTAAACTCTCCATGGCAGCTTGAATCATTCTTGGTGGCTAGCTAAAGCTTGGAAACTCCCAAATGCAAATTTGAGATCCACATTTTCTCACTAAATTGGATAAAAATTCCTTGCTCAATCTTTTAATTTCAGCATTATTTCCATTATTAATTTAACTAGGTTTAGCTTATTAATTTAGGAATTTAATTGCTAAAAATTACTGGATTGGTATGATTTGTGGATTGAGTATAATTTGATCTTTGGAATTTTAATTGTGATCATTACATGTTTGTAAAAATTTCAAAATTAGTGTTGTGCAAATTACTTTTAATTTCCTCTTGATTATAGTCCAATTGATGCAATGGATGTTGGATTAAGTGGCTAGAATTTTTGTGCAATTAATTGTTTGAGGAATTTATTAATCTAATTGGTTAATTAGCATCTTAAGTGGATTGTGCAGTAGATTTTATTGATCGATTAGGATTGGTTATAGTGTGTTCTTGTTCTTAATTCAATTAATTAATTTTTCAAGGTTTCTTGTGGTTGCAAATTCCTTGGGTAATTGATGAATTGAATCTTGGATGGTCATTCAAGAGCTTTTATGGGGAATACACTAATGAGCAAGAAATTAAATCCAAATTTGGCACACTAAAAAGGGAGCAAGGATAATTAAATTCTAAATAGTCCATCTGAAGGCTAACTACCACATTTTCTTAATTGTTCACTTCATTTAGTCTTAAGTTTTTTATTCTTGTCATTTTAAATTTAGTTCAATTAAATTCTAGCATTTCAACCCCCTAAACAAGTTCTAATTTATAATACTTGGAACACTTTTTCATAAACAAATTGAGGCACAAACTCCTTGGGAAATGACCTAGGTTGCACCATTATCTATAGAATTTATTTTGCCACCTAGTTTTATTTGAGATTGCGTGACACAATCATCACACACATTAGATGTAATCATAGAATACCCAATAGGGGTAGATATAGATAATTCAAATAGCAACATGCTAATTTTAAGACCTAAACACTTAACACAGTCATATAAGATGAATGAGTGGGTTGCACCCGAATCAAACAATGCATATATAACATGATTATGGACAAATAAAGTACCTTGGATCAGAATAAGGGATCTACTAGCCTCTTGCTGCATAAGTGTGAACACCCTTCCTTGTATAGGTGGTTTAATAAATAAGGCCAACTCTCTTAACATTCTGCAAGTCTGTGCATAGTATAACACCTTAATCTACTACCGCTACCTAGCCTCTCTCTGGGATCAGTTCCATATGATTTCCCAAGAACCAATACCAATCCGTGGCATTTTCATGCTATGAAACGGGGTTTCATACACTCACTATCTGCCCCGAAGGTCCTATGTACCCATCATTCACATTCTCTACTTACATTCCACTTATACAACTCACACATAGCATAAAACAAGCCATAAGCCATGGGTATAGAGCCAAAAACCAGAAAATGCATTTTTCTCACTTGTGCTCAAAAGTCTCTAAATTTGGAAAATCATAACTAATTATAGAAAAATGGAAATCTAGTAAAATTTATCTTTCTAGAAATTTATAAGTGTTAAATTTACTCTAAAAATAATTTCCAATCATAATCTCAGCGTTTGGACCATGTTTGACATCGAAAATGGGAAGGAGGTCCGACTATCACTGTTTCTGGCCCAGGTTACTGTCATGAAATTCGGAAATTCATAACTAAATCTAAAAAACTCCAATCTGGGCACACTATACTAATTTGGAAAGCTACAGATGTCTACTAGAGGACAAAAATAAGTTCAGATCAGTTTAGTAGCCCTACACCCCAGAAACTGATGGAACAGTAACAGAGGTCAGGTGAGCTCCCTGATACTGATACAGAACTTCAGATGGTTCAATCTCTCTCTACAGACATCCGATTTAAGTGATTCTAGTTGGTACAGCTCATTGTGGTTGCCTAGTTTATGTGTATAAAATTTCACAATATTTGGACTCCATTTGGTCTATGAATGACAAAGTTTTCAAATCTGACTAGCTATACAGTGCCATGACCAAACTCTCACTTTTTCCCAATTTCAACAATTCACCGAATATTCTCTAGACCTCCGAATATTACCCACTTTAGTTTCTCAAGAAGCTCTCTACAAACTCTAGAGGCATGCCAAATTTCATGGCAAGAGGAGCTCATCCGGTCAAACTTTGACGTAGCTTACAAATTTACCGGTTTTGGCACCCAAAAGGTCCAAAATGGGTCCAAAAGGCCTCTCACACATTCTAGCCACTCATGGACAAGTTTAAAAGCATAAAACTAGGATATATAACAAGTCCATATGGTCCAAATCAACATATATTCCAATCTCACTATGCTACGGGCCAAATTACACTATCACATTCATTCATCAAAAGGGGCAAAACCCTCATTTCCATTGATTTGGCTATCAACATAGTTTATACATCATCATTTCATACTTTTACACTTACTACAACATTTACATCTCAAAAATAGTGGGCGCATATACAATGTGGCACCACTTTACATCAAAATGACCAAAAATAAGCTAATCTCTAGCTAAGCATACTCCTAGGCTCCTTAGTGTGCACTTGCTTCTCCTTGTGCTCCACCTAGCATGTTAAGTTGGGAGGGGAAGGGGTGAGATTCAGGGAATCTCAGTAGCTCATGCACTCAATCAAGTAAACAATCAAGGCATATAACAAGTCAAAGCATGTGAATAAGCACTTAGCCATTCTCAAACAACCAACACACGATGTACATGCTATGGAAATCACAACAATGCCAAAAATGAGCTCTAGGGACTTTTGGTCTAACCTCACCCGAGTTTAGGGACTTTTGGATGGCCTCACCCGAGTTTAAGGACTTTTGACTTGGCCTCACTCGATTATGAAACTTTTGGCCTTGTCTCACCCATCTCAAGGGACTTTTGGCTTCACCTCACCCATCTTAAGGGACTTTCGACACTACCTCACCCGAACAATTCTCACATTTCAACACACAAGCATATTGGCATCAATGCATCAAAGCAATAGCAAATGGCATATTCCACACAATGAGCATATACATAAACATACAATGACTATTACATCCAAGAATGCAACAAGAAAGAGTGAGAAGAGAGCTACCTTATCAGCCAAGGTCAACACTAGCTTTCCCTTTCAATTTCTCTTCTCCCTTCTTAAGTTCACAATCACACCTTGATGAAGGTGCTTCACTTGAGCCTAGGCACACAAAAGCATGCAATTACACTCTTATAATGTGATCTTCAGATCAAACTCTCCTAACATACCAGAACCTAGAGGTTCCCTCTCTCTCTCTAAAATGCCATCAACTCTTCCTCTCTCTCAAGCTCCCATGGTAGTGGAATTAACATTTTTAAAGAAAACACAAAGATTCAAAGGTGTTTTCCACTTTTTCTCTTCTGACCCATGCCCAAAATCCAACCATTTTCACAAACAAAACCGTAGAAAGAGAGGGCAAAGAGAGGAGATCAGAAATCTAAGGAGAAATGGGAGAAACTTGCTTACCTTTCTCTTGCTCTTCCTCCTTCTCTTGGTCTCTCTCACTCTCCATGCCTCTTTTCTCTCCTTGGGTCGAAATCTAGGGCAGAAATGAGAGAAGGAATGAGTTTGGGCGTTTAATGAAGTCTAATTCTCGCCTTTTACTCTCTTCCGGACTGACCCTCGCTATGGCGAAAATTAACCTTCGCTATAGCGAGCTCGTGTTATCTGGCTTCGCTATGGCGAGGTGTAACCTTCGCTACGGCGAGGTGTAACCTTCGCTACGGCGAGATCGTATCAGTTCCCTTCGCTATGGCGAGATTTGACCTTCGCTATGGCAAACTCGTGTTAGTTCCAGACCTTACTTTTGCTATGGCGTACGCTACAGCGAGCTGCCCCCTGGTTTCTGTATGGACTGCTGCCCGCACTCGCTATAGCTAGAACCTCGTTCTCTATTGTGGAAAGACATTCTCGCGACAGCGAGACCATTTCTCGCTATTGCGAGAAGACTTAGCACAGTTTCTGGTCTTCAAAAATTTTCAGCTTTCTACTTTCTTTCTTTTCCTTTTCTTTTCTTTTTCCCGGTTGTTACACATAGTGTCCAGGCTTTCAACAATTATAGCACACTGGGCATGGTCCATTACCATGGCTCTTTCCACATTTGCCATAAACTAATAGGACACTGGTTATGCTCTTTGGAAATCCCATACTCCTTTTTTTAGGAACATTTATTAGGGGTGGTCTCCTATCCTAAAAGCCACTACCACTGCTGGCTCCTTTCTTACTTATACCCCTAAAGGGCTCTATGCCCCAGTCACGCTTACCCTCCATGGTCTTCTTCCTTTTGGCCTCACTTTCAATCATGGCCCTCTCTGTTACCCTACATTTCTCCACCAATTCATCAAAATTATGGATCTATAGGGATACTATCTTGTCCTTCAATTTCGGTTTCAAGCTTTTTTTCAAATTTATTGGCCTTCTATAGTTTATCATCAAACTGTCTCAAGTAGGAGGAGAAATGGGATAATTGGATGAATTTGGCTATATACTGATCCACACTCATTTCTCCTTGCTCAAGGAAGTTAAACTCAACTTCCTTATCAGCCCTCATTAAAGGTGGGAAATACTTGCCCTCAAAGGCAGTTTGTAAACTTTCCCAAGTCAAGGGTATCCCCTATGAAATCAACAATCTGAAGGCACTCCTTCACCAATATTTAGCCTTACCTTCTAACTTATAGATGGCCAATTTTGCCTTTTGCTTGGTGATGCAAGTCATGACTTTAAAAAATTTCTCTAGTTGCATCAGCCACTTCTAATCCTTCTCAGCGTCCCACTCCCCCATGAACGATGGAGGATTAGCATTTCTAAACTTGGCTAACACAACAGAGAGGTCATCATTTTCCCTTGGTGTCCCACACCAAGGTTCTGACTAGCACCAACTCATTTCTCTATTGGCACTTCCTAATTTTGCTTATTCATGGTCTCATGTAACTATTGTAGGACTTGAATAGTGGCTGCATTGACCTCAGCTTGCTCTTGAAGCCAGTCAATTATTGCCCTAACTGTAGTTTTATGGGCCTTAGCTTGTTCTCTCATACGGTTGGCCATTGCAGTCATAGCCTCTTACACTTCTCTCAGCATCTCAGTAGTTTCTCTATGTGCAACCATGTCACTCTACAATGCCACAAGCATAACCAAAAGCATCTTTTATTAAGCTATAGTCCAAAGGCAATCCAAACATAACTCCATCCATAGCAGGTATATACGAGTATAAGAATCATCACCAAATCATAATGTTCCTATTCCTAGCATGCATACATTATGATTGCCAAGTTTTCTAACCACAAGGTTCTAAATCTAACATAATTTCCTGAACCATTGCTTTATTACCAAATGTAACAACCCTAATTCTTAATTACTGTGATTAGGTTTAATAGTATGATTAGTAATAGCAAATCATGGTCTAACGTCATTATAATCAATTAAAATAGGAGAAAGTGGGAAAATCTGAACATTGATATCATTAGGGCCATTAGCTAAGCAATCACAACTAATCAAATCCATGAGTGATCATAATTATCATTTAAGACCTTTGATTCATCTTGGTACTGATTTCAACTCACAAAAAACTCTTATAAATATTCCCAAGTAATTGTACAACATTATCATAGCAAATCTCAAGGTCTCTAAGTCAAAAATAGGAGTTTGGGAACCTTTGCCGCGGCTTGGACCTTCTCTGCCGCTGCTAAGTTGGTTACTGGAACCTAAAAATCAAGTTTTACATCCACGGTGAAAAAACACCCTAGAACCTATTGTAGAAAATTTCTTGATTCGCACCGTGGTAGGCTATACCTACCCAATGGTGAAACTAGCTACTGGAATACCCATCCCTTGATCCCCTAAACCTGCTCAAAAGTTGAAGATTTTACGCTGCGACAAAGTTGCTCTCTAATACCCTCCCTAGGCAAATTTTTCATTTTCCATCATAGCAAGACACCTTGTGCTATAACACCATAATTTCTATCTCATTTTGATCACATTTGCATGCTCATATGATACATTCCATGAGGGGAAGTAAGAAAATCCATTAAAATAATGCATTTTTTTGTTTTGCGTCGTGTACAAAAATTCCCGTCAATGTCACGTGGCTCGTATGAGCTTATACTATACATTTTCACACTTAATTACATGAATAAAACTCATTTGCATCATAAAATGTGGCTCACAACTCATGAAAATCAAAGGAAAGCTCCAAATAATCAAGTGCATTTTGAGCCTGAATTGGCCCCTTTTCTGACCAAACTTTGGAAAATCATAACTAATTCTAGAAAAATCAAAATCATAAATTTTTGGTCATTCTATGAAGCTACGGATGTCTACTTCATGTAAAAATATGTCCAAACCATAACATCCATCACAGAGGATGTTTGACATTTGAAAATGTTCAGAGGTCAAACTGTACTCTTGAACTATCATAAAATTCTGCAACAAACATTAAAACTGTCAAATTGATTCCACAAACATCCAATCCATTCAAATGATAATAGAAAGCTGTGGATGTTAGCTAGAGAGAAAAAATATTTCTAGACCAGCTCAGGTAGCCCAGACCTCGAAATTTAATAAAACAGTTACTCAAGTCGGGCAAAACTCCTAATACTAGACAGAATGTTCAAAAATTCATATCTCCCTCTCTAGACCTCCAATTGAGGTGATTCTAGTTGGCAAGAGTCCTTGTAAATGCCTAGTTCCTCTGTATAAAATTTTGTGGCAATTGGACCTCATTTGAGCTTTATGTGACAAATTTCATTTTCGGATCAAATGAATAGTGCAGCAGACCAAAATCAGAAAAATTGCCAACTTTAAAAATTCATCAAATATTCTATAGACCTCCAAAAATTATGATCTTTAGCTTCTCCAAAAACTCTTAATGACACCTAATTGCATGCCAAATCTCAGGTCAAGAATAACTCATTTGGAAAAAAAGTGACACAGGATTCCACTATGGTTATTTTTGGCTCCATATACGATACCAAAGTGACTGAATGGTTTTCCTTTGGTCTTGGCACCTTTTGGGTAAGTCTAAAAGCACATTTAGGACTTGTGTGAGCTGCCCAAATTATCCCAAACCTCATGCATCTCATTTTGGCCTTTTCATCCACACTTATGCATATTTCCATAAAGCCATTCATGGAGCTATAATGCCATAACATACTCAATTTACATTCCATCATTCACATAACACATTCTTTCATTCCTACATCACAAAATAAAATAATTACATATGTATCAAGGGTCATAGGCCATTCGAAGGCCTCTTCTCATTTTCATTCATCATACATGACTCAAGAATGACCTTAGAAAAATTTAAAACTCTCCCTAGCTACCTCAACCTTGTTTGGCCGAGACATAGGGCTTCCTTAGCCTCCTTGGAATTCTCTTTGTTTTCTTGAAGGAGGAAGCATGTGGGGAGTATCTTAGGGATCTTAGAAACTCATTTAAACTCTTAATTAGACCTAGGAATCATCACACAAAATCAAAATTTGGAAGGAACACTTGAAACCCTAGAATTTGCATCTTGAAATCTAATAATTTTGTTATAATTTCCTTTGCATATTCTTGATCTCCACACCTTTTTTCCTTAGATTCATTCTTGGTTCTGCCTAAAAATTATCTCCTCTTAGGGTTTTTCTCAAGTGGGGTGAAATGGTGGAGAAGGGAACCAAAGATGACAACCATAGGAAGAGAAATTATCTTGTTTTCTTGCTTTTTCTCACTTGAATCTTGTGTTCTTTGAGCTCCTCTCTTCAAATCCAAACTTTCCCCTCAATTTCTCCCTTAAAACAGATTCGTAAACTTCATTTTAATCAAGGAAATAAAGGAGAATGAAAGAGGAGAGGTTTGGAAGAGAAAGAGCATGAAAAACTACTAAATTTCCATACCTTAAGCTTTTGATTTCTCCTCCTCTTTGCCTTCCTCTTGTGCACCACTCTCCCTAGGGTTTTCTTCTGGTTTTGGGTAGAACTTGGTCATACAACATGAAGGGAGAAGAAGGGTGCATCATATATATAGGTAGGAAGAAGTTACACTTTTCAAAAATTTCTATTTTGCCCTTCATTTTTGGCATTTTCTTTTCTCCTTTGTTTTAGCTCCTATTTGAGAATTGTATTTTCCATTATGAAATTCAGGTTTCCAATTTAGTAAAATACCTTTGGAATCACTCAAATCAAAGCTAAAACCTTCCCGAACGAATCCATTAAAGTTCGGGTACACCGACGTTGGAAAACATCCACCGGAGGGGTTTTAGCTGTCCCGAGCCTTCCCATGATTTTTAGGACCTCTAAAAACCCTGGAGAACTAAAAACTTTCATTTAAAAAGCCCTCCTGTGTGAAATCCAAAATTTACTCAAAATTACAAAAATGCCATTACGTTTCGTAAGCTTTTTGTAAGAAATTGTTTCTTCATGCTAGCTTTATTTTTCTTGTAGTTTGAGCCTGGAATTCTCATTTTTAGGAGTCTAGAATACTTCTCAAATTTTTTGGGACCTTAACTACATCATTTCGAGGGACTTCCTTTTATATCCAGTGAGTTTCATTCGTTTATAGAAAAACTATACGTTATGTTTCTCACGTTTTCTCTTGTTTTCAGATAACTGAATGCTACATTCCCCTCTTTAAATAAATTTCATCTTCAAAATTTGGAGTATGCTTTCTTTTTACTCTTTTCTTTTCTGGCTAACTATTCTTTTCTTTCCTTTCTTCCTGGCTTTATATACTTTTCTCAATGATTTCATTCTTTCAAATTTTTTTTCAGCCAGGGAAATTTCATTACTAGCTCTTTATAAGGGCTCTATTACTATAAAATAATAGCTAGTTCTTTCTCATAAGGGAAAGAAACTTTTAACTCTGGAGGCCTATCCTGCAAAAGCTTACTAATCATGTCAAGTTAATGTTAACCCGTTTGTAGGATTAACGTTTCTTTCAGTGGACTCATTTACACATCTCGGGAGGTAACTTATTTCATATCACGTCTCCCGTATCCTTTCTGAATGACTTCCCATAACATTTCATCATATTTTCTAATCATTAGAGCCATCGGAGGTTTCTGTCTGTCTACTTATTTACATGTTTTGCCCACTATTTATCTTTGTATTCTTTCTTACTAGCTCATCCCATGATTACAATTCACATTCTTTTTGTCACAGGCCTCACATCTCAATTACTTATTGGGATTACAGCTCCTCTAAGGAGTTTCTACTTTTATGATCCTAATTTCTCTGTTTACTACTATATCTGTCTTAGTATACCAGGACTTTTCCTTACTTTCTTTGTTCATTTATAGTGGCATTTTATAGTCCCTCATTTCAATACTGATTGGCCTAACATATATCTTATACTGGCATCGAAGAGCTACTACCATTGACTACTGCTGCACTTTGATGGGATGCTAGCTATTCTCACAGTTTTACTCACTAGAGATATACTGTACCACTTGCCTTATATAAAAACTGCACCTGACCCCTTTCTGAATACATAAGCTAGCATGTGAGGGATCTCTCTACCCCTTGGTCAAGGCTACTATCTGTTAAGTAGTGGTTCATTTAACTCTAACTCTAGAAAGCTAATTTCTTGCTTTCCTCATCCCATATACTATGCTCATCTCTAAAGAGATCTAATCAGTGGTCTAAATGTCTGAGTATAGCCTTCATATCTTTGTAGCAATGGTCTACTAGACTTAGGAAATCTCTAGTATCTGAGATGAAAGATAACTGAAACTGTATTAGTCTTTGAGACTAACTGCTCTGTAAAACTATCTCAAGCCGTCATCTCACCAAAGAACTATCATGTTGTGGCTAGGGCTCTCTGTAACTCTATGGGATCTATTATGATCCCTAGGTCTACTGCGACCTCTCAGAGCCCTTCTAAGGTCTACTGCAACCCACTGTGTTATGCTGGGATCTACTGCGATCCATCTCTGGGAGACGTCAAAGCCTAAGATCACTGTATCTGACAGTAAAGGTACATACTCACTAAGTCTGGTTACCATCGCTCATAAAAGCTTAGGCTAAACTCAGAAGTTCATTATACTCTTCGTGCGAAGTGGGTTCTGTGTCATCTCATTCTCTAGGATCCTATCATACTGATACTAGGGAGCATTTTAATTTTTACTCACTGCTCCTCATAGGATCCTCAGATTCCCACTTCAGCTCCTTTTTGCTTGGGCTTTCTTTTCTTACGCTATTGCCTTACTTACTTACATATAATTGTTTTAGCCCTCTTTTCATATCCTACAGTTCTCACTATGCCCACGTTATGCTTTTAAGTGCTTTGGCACTAGGGCATCTCACACATTGAGTGTGGTGAACATCTTTGGCAGGAGAGAGGCTATACACTGGTCCTTATTCATTTCATTTACATGTACTATAAGGGACTCGGGCTATGCGTATTGAATCTAAACATTTTCTACTGGGGATTCCTTTCTTCATGCTTTTCTCATTATTTTGATATTACTAGAATCTTTTTACCTTTCTTTTTTAACTTATCTTGTTTTCTAGCTATCTAAAATACCCTTCGATTATTGGGACACTTTGGTAATTGATGTCGTTGTTTGTTATGCACTTAAGTTACATTACTACTAGGTTGGCCAGACCCAATATTATATAACCATTGTTGCAAGTAAATTTTAACATCAAACACTAATACACAAGTGCCTCATGACTGAGCTCAAAGCCACTATCGCCTGTGTATTGCAAGTTTCCCAATAATCTAAAGTATTCTTCTCTTACTTTTCTCTATCTGCCCTATTCTCGTAGAGTGCTCAGGGAAAATAGGATTCTTTCTCTGCTTCATCCCAGGATCTCTCTATATTTCCCTACTATTTTTACTTCGGGCGCTATCATGCTAGAAGGGCATCTATGCCAAGGACAAGTGTGCTTTTTTAAATACTAAAGCACATTAACTGAATATCTATTCTCCACCTGTTATGTCCTCAGCTTGAACACTATCCTATCTTTTCTTTCTACCTTTCTTATGCTCTTACTTAGATAAAAGCATGTTCTACTACTGGCTATTTTTATTGCCAGTTCAGGCTTTTCTATACTCAAAAGCACTTGCATTTTCCAGGAGTACCTACATTTATTTACTCTCTGCAACATTAAAGGGGTCTATTTTTTGCTCATACTCTTACTCTGCTCTTAGCTTGACCATCCCTTGGTAAGAAGGATTTTATTTCATATAATCCTAGAAATTTCATTCTATGGTGCTCTCGACTTACCCTCTTTCTTTACATAACACGAGGCTCACCTTCCTAGGTAGTCTTTAGCTCTTTTGAGCTTCCCTGAGGGTACTGAGGCACTAACTGTCTGTCTCAGATTATTTCTACGTTCAGATCAGAGCTAGGCTTTCTCTCTGTTCAACCTCTTTAGCCTCATCCTTAGAAGCATAGTATACTATTTCTAGGGTTTTACTAACCCCATCTAGAATATGTACTTTCACTGTCTGGATTTTACCTTACTGAAAGCTTATGCTCTACTGGGTGCTCTACTCACACACATGCCTTAACCCTATATTATCCTCGTATTATGGAGCTTGTCTAACTAACTATTGGACCCCTATCCGTTTACCTCTCTGGCTTAGTTTACTCATCTACTCATGACTAAAGCGAGGGCATCTTTTCTGTAACTAGTTTCTCAGCTCTTCCTTGCTTCCTTTATTATACTTTATGACTCATGGGGGTCTATCTAAGGGAATTTGCTAACCACTACTAGGTGGTTTCCCTGGCATGAGGATGTCTCATCTTTTCTTTTTCGATAGGCTTTCATTCATATATCTCACCTAGAACGATGCTATTGGGCATCTTCCTAGGCTTTAACTTATGCTCAGCCTAGGCTAGCCATCTTATTGGACCTGTAGCTTACTAACAATTCTCATTCTTTTCTGAGTTTCTATTATTAGGTTACTCATACTTACCTGTAGGTGTTACCTATGAGGTACACCTTTCTAGGTCATTCACCATGTGCCTCACTGCTGTTAGTCTTATCTTACATTATTTCGAAGCTACACTAACATTCTATCATTTAGTGTCTCACTGGGTAGTACTTTAGGTTGGATTCAACGCCTCATAGGTGGGTCTTAACAACCTTATCATCCTTGTGTTTAACTTTCTCTATGCTGAGCTCTTTTCTCAATCTTATTTGCTAGGCCTACAGATTTCTTACTAATCTTTCATAACTATTCAATACCCTTTTTTTCTACTTATACTAGGGGTTTCCGCTCTATGTGGATCGACTAATCCCTTATCAGTTCATTCCTTAAATTGGCCTGAATATGACCAACAAGGCATTCAAACTGTTATTCATCGTGGCTAATTTCTTAATTGGCCGCGGCAAGGGACTCTCCTCACTACTTTATGAATAATTGGTCATGGCTAACGGCTTCTGATTAGCTTACTTTTTCAGGGATTGAATTTTCATCTTTAGCTACCAACCCAAGCCTCACTGCCCTTATATCTAGCCCATCATCAACCTAGAGGATTCTACCTCTTGCTTCACTCATAATAACTACTGGTTATCTTAGGGTTGTCGGGCTCTAGGGTGTAGCATGTAACTCAACCTCTGGCCTGAGGGAATTAACTTTTCAGGCTCTAATACTTATCTAGACATTTGGGTGTTGTGGCTAGGGGGTAACTCTCTTCTCATTTCCCCTCTAAATTGGTCCTGTGCAGTCACAGTCTCATTTCACACTGCGATGCATCACTACTTGTCTCTACATGAAGCAAGATATCTTGAAATAGTCTGAGTATGACTACCAAGAGAATTAGGCTTTAAATACTCTCTTTCTAACAAGCCTTTCTGTATCAATGAGATCATTTCTCATTATTTATATCTAAGACTTGCCACTGATCCCACGAACTATCATATCACATAGAGCTCTAGCCGCTGGATCCCTTAGCTCCACTCAAGCTTAGCTCTGCTCAAGCTACTCTAGAGGCCACTCTTTCCTGGTGTCTACTAGCTACTCTAAGACCATCATACAACTTACTCATCATGAACAAAGCCACAAACTATCTTGATACACCTAACATGTCTCATACAAGGCTCTACCTATCCATTCCAGCCTTTACATAGCCCTTTACATAACTTTATTACCCCATCCTCAAGCCAAATCCAATCTAAGAGAGCCTAAAACTTTGCTCTAATACCAATAAATGTAACACCATAATTTCTATCTTATTTCTATCATATTTGCATACTCATATGACACATTCCATGATGGGAAGTAAGAAAATCCATTAAAATAATACATTTCTTTTGCTTTGCGTCGTATATAAAAATTCCCTTCGGTGTCACGTGGGCCGTGTGAGATCATACTATACATTTTCATATTTAATTACCTGAATACAACTCATTTGCATCATAAAATGTGGCCCACAACTCATAGAAATCAAAGGAGAGCTCAAAATAATCAAGTGCATTTTCGGCCAGAATTGGCCTCTTTTTTTACCAAAATTTAGAAAATCATAACTAATTCTAAAAAAATAAAAATCATGCATTCTTAGTCATTTTGAGAAGCTACAGATGTCTACTTCATACTACAAATATGTCTAGACCATAACATCCATCACAGAGGACGTTCGACATCTGAAAAGTTCAAGAGGTCAAATTGCATTCTGGAGCTGTTACAAAATTCTATAGCAAACTTTGAAAATGTTCAATAAATTATAAAAAAATCCAATCCATGTAAATGATACTAATCTGCAAAGATATGGATATTAGCTAGAAGGAAAAAATATTTCCAAACCAGCTCAGATAGCCCAAACCTCAAAATTTAATAGAACAGTAACTCAGGTCAGGCAAAACTCCTGATACTGGATAGTATGTTCAAAAATTCATATCTCCCTCTCTAGACCTCTAATTGAGGTGCTTCTAGTTGTCATGAGTCACTGTGAATGCATAGTTTCTCTGTATAAAATTTTGTGGCAATTAAACCTCATTTGAGCCTTGTGTGATAGATTTCATTTTCAGACTAAATGAATAGTGCAGCAGACCAAAATCAAAAAAATTGCCAACTTTGAAAATTTATCAAATATTCTATAGACCTCCAAAAATTATAATCTTTAGCTTCTAAAAAAACTCTTAATGAGACCTAATTTCATGACAAATATTAGATCAAGAATAACTTATTTGGCTAAAAAGTGAAATAAGGTTCCATTATGGTCATTTTTGGCTCCATATGGGGTACCAAAGTGACAGAATGGTTTTCCCTTAGTCTTAGCACCTTTTGGGCAAGTCGAAAAGCACATTTAGGACTTGTGTGAGCTGCCCAAATGGTTCCAAACCTCATGCATCTCATTTTGGCCTTTTCATCCATACTTATGCATATTTCCATAAAGCCATTCATGGAGCTATAATGCCATAACATACTCAATTTACATTTCATCATTCACATAACACATTCTTTCATTCCTACATCACAAAATAGCATAATTACATATGTATCAAGGGTCATAGGCCATTTACAACAATAATATACATCATTAAGCATCATTATGGTTCTAAAAAGCCAAAAGCTAGATATATTGATGTCCATCTTCTTTCTTCAAGGTGGTTGGCTCCCAATGCCATCTCCACTTGGTCCACCTAGCATATTAGATCATTGGAGAAAAGGAAATGAGATTCAAAGAATCCCAATAGCTCATCTCCCATTCAATCATACATAATATATGCAAAGCAAGCCTTAAAAATGTATGCATGAATAAAATGAAAGTCATGAACATTCAAGAAGCAAGTTTGGCATGTGAACAAGTTATATAAAACATTTAAGAGCTCACCAAATGTTTGGATTGGCCTCACACTTTTCCTCATGGATTTTGGACTTGCCTCACCCTTTCTTTGAGAGCTTTGGATTCAACTATACTCTTGGGAGCCTACTTTACTTTTAGGAGACTCTTTACTATGTCTCAACCAATCTCAAGGGTTCTTGGCTCATCCTCACCACAGTTAAGAGTTCTTGGCCTCTCCACACTCAAGAAAATTCAAACAAATATCATATATTCATTTAAAACATATTATGTCATCATGAATCATGGTATATAAAATCATGCTAGCATACTTTTCATGGGTTGAAAATGCACATACACACATTCTAAGACAAGCTAAACACACATCCATACATAAGAGAAGGTGAAGAGAGCTACTTTATATACAATCATACACTTTTTTATTGGAATTCAAGCCTCCTCTTTCGGCCACATACCCACAAACTTGTGGAGATGGTTTCTCTTGGCCTAGATATAATTTGCGAAAGCCAATTAGGTTCATGAGAAAAACTCTAACGCCACACAACTTGGTTAGACACTAGGTTGCTCTATAAACTCCATTATGGTCCATACTTGCACCTAATGAAGCAACACCCCTCAAATAATTTCTAGGCTCCATTCTTTCCTTTCAAATATGATTCTTAACTCTTTTTAAGCCTTTTGGAGTCATCACACAATTAAAACAAAGAGCCTAACGACATGTTGCTTCTTTAGGTCATAATATGGAACCTAAAGCACCAAATCACTTTCTATGAGTTCTAAATTTTTTCCAAGACCTCCCCTCATTTTCATTCAACATACATGACTCAAGAATGGCCTTAGAAAAATTTAAAACTCTCCCTAGCTACCTCAACCTTGTTTGGCCAAGACATAGGGCTTCCTTGGCCTCCTTGGAATTCTCTTTGTTTTCTTGAAGGAGGAAGCATGTGGGGAGCATCTTAGGGATCTTAGGAACTCATTTAAACTCTTAATTAGACGTAGAAATCATCACACAAAATCAGAATTTAGAAAGAACACTTGAAACCCTAGAATTTGCATCTTGAAATCTAATGGTTTTTTGATAATTCCCTTTGCGTATTCTTAATCTCCACACCCTTTTTCCTTAGATTCATGCTTGGTTCTGCCTAAAAATCATCTCCTCCTAGGGTTTTCTCAAGTGGGGCAAAATGGTAGAGAAGGGAACCAAAGATAACAACTATAGGAAGAGAAATTACCTTGTTTTCTTACTTTTTCTTACTTGAATCTTGTGTTCTTTGAGCTCCTCTCTTCAAATCCGAATTTTTTCCTCTATTTCTCCCTTAAAACATATTTGTAAACTTCATTTTAATCATAGAAAATAAAGGAGAATGAAAGAGGAGAGATTTAGAAGAGAAAGAGTATAAAAAACTACTAAATTTCCATAACTTAAGCCTTTGATTTCTCCTCGTCTTTGCCTTCCTCTTATGCGCCACTCTCCCTAGGGTTTTTTTCTGGTTTTAGGCAGAACTTGGTCGTGCAACATGAAAGGAGAAGAACGGTGCATCATATATATAGGTGGGAAGAAGTTACACTTTTCAAAAATTCTGATTTTGGCGTCGTTTTTAGCATTTTCGTTTCTTCTTCGTTTTAACTCCTTTTTTAGAACTATCTTTTCC
This sequence comes from Erythrophleum fordii, assembly GCA_032878935.1. Taxonomy (NCBI): domain Eukaryota; kingdom Viridiplantae; phylum Streptophyta; class Magnoliopsida; order Fabales; family Fabaceae; genus Erythrophleum; species Erythrophleum fordii. Next base: position 18,125,737 of record JAVQMF010000054.1, on the reverse strand, counting down.
ATTATGAAATTTAGGTTCCCAATTTAGTAAAATGGCTTTGGAATCACTCAAATCAGAGCTAAAATCTTTCCGAATGAATCCGTTAAAATTTAGGTACACCAATGTTGGAAAACATCCACCGAAGGGTTTTAGCTATCCCGGGCCTTCTCATGGTTTTCAGGGCCTTTGAGAACTCTGGGGAACTCAAAAATTTCATTTAAAAAACCCTCCTATGTGAACTCCAAAATTTGGTCAAAATTAAAAAAATGCCATTATATTTCGTAAGCTTTTCGTAAGAAATTGTTTCTTCATTCTAGCTCCATTTTTCTTTACTTTTGAGCTTGGGATTCTCATTTTTAGGAGTGTAGAATACTTCCCAAATTTTTTGGGACTTTAACTACATTATTTTGGGGGACTTCCTTTTGTATCCGGTGAGTTTCATTCATTTACGGAGAAACTATACGTTACATTTCTCACGTTTTCTCTTGTTTTCAGGGAATCGAATGTTACATGCGCCATGGCACTTCTTGCCTCTGCCTAGCACTTGGCCATGACTCAACCCATTTTGGCCTCCCATACACTTCAACTCTCCCTCTAATAACACTTTAAGGTTACTCTACATTAATTTGTGAGGCTCTACTATCTTTCATCTACCTAATGTACTCAACATATCTCTCATAACCAAATTAAATCCTATGTGTTAATTCCTATTCACCAAAATACAACAGCAGATTCATGTGTTAATGACAACAAAAGGATTCATAAACTACTAACATTATCATTCATGATACTACTATAACATACTTCCAAGAAACAAGTCATATATATATATATATATCCATCTAACAAGGTTTCATATCAAATATATACCAGTGTATACATTAGACACTAAATTATAAAAAGCCTAACTCCCTATTAGTTACATTAATGTTCACCAAAATACAAAATACCTACACTTGGCAACATGATTACATGATGATGATACTATACAAAAGAATAACAAAAATTAACATCTATCTTAAATTAAATCCATCCAAGTTCAAAACTTCTCATATATGGTCTTAGCTCATGGATATTTATTCACTTACTTCCCTTTATCCTTACCCGAAAGACCTTCATCTAAAATAGTTAGCCCATAAAATAGGGTATGATATAAATCTCAATAAGCAAAGGAAAATTTTATTCATATATTCCAATTTAATTAATATATATGCAATTAATCAAATAAACATAAGAAATAATAGCCATAACAACAAATGAAATAATTTGGCTATTAGTGACTACTATCCCATACTAGCAATCACATTTCTATATATTAAAGGCCATTAACACTGGGAGAGACTCATCCACTGCACCAACTCCCCAATGAATACAGCCTGGGTTCAGTACATAAAGGGTCTGATCATAACCTGGTGCCCGATCAAAGCACAATGCATGGGTGGCAGCCGCACCACAGTTCCACTATAGACTCACAAGGTCCAAACACAATATATTAGATAACTAACCATTCATTATGCATTTCAAAATCATACACGTACATCAGATATAAAATTAAAGTGGACATATGCATGGAATTTAATATTAACCCTAGTTACCTCACTTGTAGACAATTCCTTGAAAGCTAATAACAATGCTACTTAGCCTATGAACATAAAATCAGACCATTACCACTACTATTCATCAATTTATAGCAGTAAACAAGTACCCAAAGAATTAAAATACTAATGGCAACCTAGAGAACACTTACCTAGCCATTACAAGTCTCTAATTTCAAATTTGATTGTTCTCACACCAGTAACTTCAGAATATCACCCCATATTGTGACGACCCTAATTTCTTATCATCATAATTAAGGTTAAACACGTGACTAATCACTATAGATCATGAAAATGTGGAAAAATTTAAACCTTAATGTGATTAGAGTCATCAATCATACGATTTCATACACTTATGTTCATAAAGGAATTAAACATCCATTTATAAGCCTTGGATCTATTACTCATCAGTTATAACCCATCTTAATGACTCTAGATCATCCTTTGTGATTGATATATGGAAAACCAAGATTTTCTAGTTAATATAAGTATTTCAGCATGTTAGCCGCGACTAATTCCCTTCTGTTTTACCCCTTTCTTCATCACTAGTTTCGCCGCGACTCCTTCGCCGCGACCAACTTACTTGGTGCCGCGGAGAAGAAGCCTCCTGGAACTTCCTCGCTTGCCTCTCGATATTGGCCGCGGCTAATTCCTCCTTCTGCTGCAGCCAATTCCTCTCTAGAATGCCGGGGACATTCTCCTAAAAGTTCGCTGTAGCCAATTCCTTAATTTGCCGCGGCTAATTTCTCTCTGGATGACTCCCAGTTTGACCTCTCACATTTAGCCGCGGCCAATTTACATTTCGCCGCTGCGAATTCCTCTCTGGTACTCTCCCTGGGCAACTTCGCCTCTATTGGCCGAGGCCAACTATATTTTAGCCACGGCGAAGTACCTTCTGGTCCTACACTCCAAAAATCTGGACTCATACTCTCCTTCCTCCCTCCAATCTCACCCTAGAGTTCCTCTACCTTAATTGTGGGGCTCAAATGGCTTTCATTAGCCTAATTGTGGGGCTCAAATGGCTAATCTCTCCTCTCTAATTCAAGATTCAAGGGTCAATTTCTTTTCTCTAATTATCCTATATCAGCAAGTCCTCAGTAACCAAGGCAATTCCATCATATAATCCAGTTTAATTAACATATATGCATGAATCAAAATCATATCAATCATCTCAGCAAATGAAACAATTAGGCTATCATAATTACTATCCCATACTAGCAATCATATTTTAACATGTTAAAGGCCATTAACACTGGGAGAGGCCCGTCCACGGCACCTACTCCCCATTGAGCACAACCAGGGCTCAATGCATCTGGGGTTTGATCATAACCCGGTGCTCGATCGAAGCACATGCACGGGTGGCAGCCGCACCACAGCTCCACCATGGACTCACAAGGTCCAATCATCATACAATAGATAGCCAACCAATTCATTCAACATTTCAAATCATTCATATACAGCAAGTATGAAATTTAAACCGACATATGCATGGAATTAATGTAAACCCCGGTTACCTTACTCATAGACAGATTTGCAACAGCCACCAATGGTACAGAGTCTCCCTATAATCATAGCATCAAATAATTACTACTCTAATTCATCATTAACAGTTACAATAAGTACCCAAGGGATTTAAATGCTATTAACTACCTAAAGAATACTTACCCAGCTACCACAAATACCAAATTCGGATTTAAGTGTCCTCTTCCAGAAATCTCAATATTCCACCCAAAATCCTAAGTAAATTTGTATAAAATTAATACCCATAATATAAATAAGTTATGGGGGTCTCAAACCAACAAAGAAAGTATCAAAATAGGGGGTTTAAACTCACCTAATACCAGCCTCAACCTCAACCTACGAATTTCACCAAGAAAATCCCCAAACACCTACATTTCAGATTTTGGGTATGATGAAAATACTCCAATTGAAAAACTAATCAAACTAAATTAAAGAGAAAGATGAGGGGATTAAGTTGTATAACTATTACCTTGGCTAAATCTTGCTCCAAATGTGAGAAAATGTGGATTTATGCTAAGAACCCTAGCCTCTCCCTCTCACCTCCGAATTTGCTTTGTGTATTTGTGTTTTGCAGAATGTGGGAGGTGGCTGGTCAGCTTTTAGGGTTTTAGTGGAGTTAAGTTGGGTCAAGGGATGGGTCATGGGTTGCTCCAAGTCCAACTCCTAATGGGCTCCAGATTTTTAGCTTTGTTGGGCCAGTTTTTAAGTGTTAGGCTGCAGGATTTTATTGGGCCAGTTTTATACATTAGGTTGCTTAAGTTTAATAGGATTTGGGCCAACTTTGAAGAGCTCAAGGGTTTGGATCTGCACCTAACTCATTGGGCCTCCATTAGCCTCTCATCATGACCTATTAATTTGGGCCTAGATGAAATTTCTATCCCAATTAATTCTCAAACCCATGTCAACAATTTATCTCTCTAAAATTTCCATTCACTAACTTGCCCAATCCTCTATTAATTATTCTTAATTACTCTAAATCCACGATTAACACCTTAATTAATTTTGGGCTGTTACACATATTCCAGGCAAATTTGTACAAAATTAATATGCATACTACAAATCAACTATAGAGGTCTTAAACCTGTAGAAAAATGCATCAAAATTAAGAGTTTACACTTATCCAATATCCCTTCTAACCTCAACCTTTGAAAATCCTCTAAAGAAACATCAAATAATCTATATCAGATTTTGGGTGTGGTGAAAATGCTCCAAATGAGAAACCTATTGGGTCAAATTGAAGATAAAAGAGAAGAGGATAAAGTTACTTTAGCTAAATCTTGCTTTAGAAGTGGAAAATAATAGAATTTTGCTGCTAACCCTAACCTCCCCTTTGGACCTCTAAATTCCCCTTTGCTTCTTGTATTTTTTGCATAATGGAAGGGGAAGGCTGAAGTAAAATTAGGATTTAGATGAGTTATGGGTTGACCATAAGGCCCAAAATTCATGTAGGTTCAGCCATATGCTTATTGGGCTATGGATTATAAGGTTACATAGGTCATATATGAGAGTTAGGCCAAGCTAACGGTCCATTAACATTTAGGTCTGCACAAATAAATATTGAACTTCGAAGAAATGGAATTGGATCTCCTTAAAGCTAAGATCGGGCTTCTACACATAACCTAAAGCATAATTAAATTAACCATAAGGCCTAAATTAATGTCTACCTCTCTTAAGTAATTTCCTAATTAAACCCATATTAATCTCTAGTTAAGCATGATTATCCTTAATTAATTTTAGGATGTTACAATGTATCTAACATGCACTGAGGTAATTCAGTGGAATTTTAAATATTTTGATTGGAAATTATATGATTATTGGGAACTAAGTTGAGATTCACCTGTTACTTTGTTCGGTGTGCTTTATTTAACCATCACTTTCATGTTGTACTTTATAAGGTGATTTAGAGTTTGTCTTATTTTAAATGAGTTGAGGCTTTTAGGAATTTTGAATTTGTGTACACATAAAAATTTGCATATTTTGATTAAATTTGATTTTAAGCCCACTGTTGTATCATTAGGTTATAGTTTATACATTATAAATGCCATAATTTTTAAAGGTTTCATGTTTGTAATATTTAAATTTTACTTTTCTAGTAATGAAGTTGTTGTTCATGTTCTAATTGTAACAATGGTGCGTAACCTTCTAAGATACATTTGGTGAAATATCTTATTTATTTGATCATATGCAAAATTTCATAGTTTAGAATTTTATTTTATAAAATTGTTGAGGATGTTTATCAACAAAATGATTAATCTATCAAGGTTTTACAAAGTTGGCTAATTCCCTTGTTGATAAAGCACAATTCCATTTTCTCGTAATCTAGGAATTTTATTTTATAAACTATTTTGTATGTTAATTGCCAAAGTGATTTACTAAGTTTTACAAAATTTTTCAGTTCCATTGTTGATAGAAGGTAAGGCAATTCTTTTATTAATTCTAATATTAAAATATTGTTTTGAGAATTTTTGTGAGTCATAATTACCAAAGTAGTTCGCCTATAAAAATTCACAAAATTGAGTACTTCCTTTGTTGATAGAATTATTTCAATTAATATATATAATTAACTACCCAAAAGAGGTTATTATATGTATCAATTCTAGTACTACATGAAGCTTAAAGGCCTATTTGCCCAAAAGGGATAGATTATTTGAGATCATATAATTCCTTATTGGATTGATATATATAATTTGAATGATTTATCTACCCAAAAGGGATAAATTTTTCAATATCGTGTATTATCTTTTATCAATTAAAGTATATGGTTTAAAGGATTTATCTATTTAAAAGAGATCAATTTCTTAATATTGTATATCCTTTCCTATTTTGGCTAGCTTCATGTAAGATGGGACCAATAGCTCGTTGTAATCTCTACCCAAAAGGGATTTTACAAAATTGCCTATTTTACTAACCATGTTAGAATTTTATGAATTAATTTTCTTTGTTATGAATAACAATAATGCTATAACAAATGTCTTCATAGGTTCCAATTATTGGAAATGGATGTAAGACATAAAGTTTGTTATTTATAAAAGTAAATTATTTTTATAACTTGTTTCTTGGGTGAAACATGATAAGAGATAAATGGAATTAATTATGTATACATATCCTTTTATTCTTATTTGAGAATAACTAATGTTCTAATTTTAATACCACAAAAATGTTAAATTATCTATATATGTGAAAGTCTTACTTATGAGTGTAATGAAAATAAAAATAAAATCACTTATAAAATTTTGAATTTTGTAATATAACACATTGGTCGTATTTTTCATGTTATAGACTTTTAAAATATGTGAAAACAATATTGTGACTTAATTAGTTGAAGGAATATTTTATGTATATATCTGTAAATAAAAATTATGCAAATTTCTACATAAATTGTGATAAATGTCTCATGATGTTTTAATTAATAAAGAAAATTTTGTAATCTTGTGAGAAACATCTTTAGTGAAAATACATTTTTAGGGATTATATCTTATTTGATAGATTATACAAATAGTGTTTAACTCTTAATCATAAATATTTATCTTTTAATATTGAGAATTATGTTGTTTCGAAATGCATGACTAAGGAGAAATTAATTTTCATTATGTCATAAACATTTAAATCATATTTAAGCAAAAATAGCTCACTATATTCATTCCTTATTTTTGGGATATAAGGACGTGCACTAACTTTTTAAGGGAAAGTTAATCAAAAGTAGGAATAAAAGTACAACTTGAAGTAAAATAAGTAAATAGACAAATTAAAATTTTTGGAAATAACATATATAGATATTACCGAGTCTTATTCATATATATTGTATGGTAAAAGATATTTTATCAATTTCATTGATATTTTTATGGCTTTATTGACAAAAGAAAAATCTCATGACTATTTATTAAATTGAAGTTTAGAAATGATTAGAAAATTTTCTTACACTAGTAAGTTGTTTATATAATTTTGGACATCTTTGTGGTTGGTGATATCATTTGATCTAGATCCATATTTTTAGATTATTGTGTAGTGTTTGATATAAGAAAATAAACACATTCTTTTGTGGTAATTTGATTTCATGTAAATCTCTATTAAATAGACATAAATTTAGTATAATGCCTCTTTTAAGTTTAGATCAAGTTATGGTGTCATGATCATCAATGTAGTTCCTCTGCAAAGCCCAATGTAAGAGGATCTCCTAATGCTTTCAGGCTCCTTGGACTTATCAATTGAGGGGACTAGTTTTGTGTGATATGTTGGGTTGGTTAAAGTTTTGCAAAAAAAAATTCATAACTTCACTAATTAGAATTTGATTCCATATCTAAAGGTTTAAAGCCCATATAATTTAAAACATGCTAAAATGTATAGATATTTTAGAGTCTTTTGATCACCTAAATTAGTGAGAGTTATATACATTTTATTTTTATATGATTCTATGAATATTACTCACCTTTGTTACATCTAATTGTATAATTTGTTGTTATATCTAGTTGATGCATTTATTGATGATCATTATTATGGTGATACTTTGTCTATGGAAATATTAAATATAACATGTATCTTAAAATATAATATTTTGTGTTAAGTATGATTGTTGTATTTGTTACAATATATTTATATTAGCACTATACAATATTTTTGAGATAAAGTTATTTGATATATATAGACTTATTTTAACCCAAATGATTTCTCCTACTGGTTGAGCATAAATGAAATTAAGAAATCGTACAAAGGACTAATGGGAAATGGTTTATTGTTGATCACTCTAGCTCTCACTATACTTCTAGACTTGTAATTCATTTCAACATAATTATTAATATGTGCGACCATAGATTAATCTTATGTGAATAAAGTGTATAATGATTGCCATTATCCCATATTGATTATGTTAGACCAGATTGTGTTTATTGTCTTATTTTATAACCATTTTTTTTATCAAAGAGCGTACATAAGATTTTATTTCTTTGTTAGTCCAAATTTCATTTTACAAAATAAAATAAATTTCCTTAAAACCCAATTAATGTGGTTTAAGTAGGAGAATATTAAAAGTTTTATTTGTTGGCTCACATTAATTATATAATTTTTTTGTTTTCTAAATACAATTTAACTAATAGTCCATTGAAATAATATAGGCACAGGTCATATGGTAATTGAGGCCAACATAAATTTTAATTTAAGTTTAGTTAATAATTAAAAGTGCAAGTTATTAAATTTTACTAAAACCTGCAATGAAAAAGCCTAACTAAACACTATTTAAAGTAGGATTAAGCCTCCTATCTAACCTTAATTTGTAAACTTGTCCCTATTGAAAACTTTTATTGAGTCAAGGTGTCAAGGTACATAAAGAAGAAGTAGCCTATTATAAATCAGATTTAACCTTGCAAATATGAGAAAATAAAATAATTTTTACATATATCTATTTTGATTTAGTGTCCTAAAAATATTATTTATATCAATCCGTTGTTTTGTATACTATCTAGATTTAAAATTTTAATATAAATACTTACAGCAAACACGCTCTAGATAGACTCATTCGAAAATTTTGCAGCATGGAAAGAATAGTACAGCCAAGATACAGTAAGGGAAATCTAAAGCAAAGCTTTCATGGAATTCTTTAACCTTCCATACTGTAAACATAGCCTCATTACAAACCCACATTAACTTACTCAATTTAAACATATTAATCTCCATCCCAGACATATCAGTTAACGCTTCAAACCATTGTGCCTTAATAACTTCAGCGGAAAAGATCAGATGGAAGTTTGCATGCAAATAGTAAAACATAGCAAGCAGAAGAAGACCAGTAAGCATTAGCCCGATTTCAGACATGTTGACCCAAGTCCTATGCACTATAACATTAATACATCAACCCAGCATCTTTCATTATAATTAACAAGAGAATTGGATTGATATATTCATAGTAGCAAAACACAACAAGAGAGAAGGTAAGCGAAAACTAGAACCCAATTTCATACATATGCAAAGAAATTCTTAGAAAAATCAATAGAAATTAAGATAGAAAAGTATAGGCTTCTTTAGGGTTTTAGAAAATCTGATTTTGTGTGACTCTTTTCTTGACTAATTGGTTATTTCCTTGAGCGTCTAAGACCTCTAGAAACCTTCCCAAGTGGCTCTCGCATCAAGAAAAAATCAAGAACTCCATGAACCTCCATTATGGTGCATATTTTGGCCAAGCTAGGTTCATTAGACTAGGAGATGTTTTAATTTATTCTAACCTTGGTTTAAGACTTTATATGATGGTAGAAAATGGTAGAAACCATTGGAAAAAATTTATGAGCCATGGAATGGGAGATGGGACAATGGTATCCATAATAGTACTTTGTGAAGCAACTTGATTCTAAGCTTGTATGAATGATTATGTGAGGGCTCCAAGGATTTTGAATGAGGCCAAAAGGCCTAGAAATGGAAAGAGATGGGAGCCTAGAGCTTGAATTGTGAAGGTTGCTTCAATATGTCATTTATGGAATCATTATGCCACTTATGGAACCAAGTGTGTATTCAAGAGTGAGTGTAATGTCTTGGCTTACTTCAAGTGTGTGATTGTATGTTTTTTATGGTGTTTAGGCCAAGAGAATACTAACCCACCTAATTGCACTTATGAGGTCAAAAAGAGGGAGGAATAAGATAAAGGAAAGCTTGTAAAATTCAAGGGAGCTTTCCACCTCATTCTCCTTGCATTTTTATGGGTATACGTATGTCTTTATGTGCTTATGTGTGCTCTTGTGATTTGAGAATTTGCCATTTGATGTCTTAAGATTGCATTGGTACCAATGTGTTGTCTTGAATGCTATTGATGGTGAGAATGGCTCTTAAGGGTGAGGTGATGCCAAAAGTCCCTTAATGCAGGTGAGGAAGTTCCAAAAGTCTCAAGGTATGGGTGAGACTAGGCCAAAAGTATCTTAGATGGGTGAGGCCAAGTCAAAAGTCCCTAGGCCAAGGGTGAGGCATATCCAAAAGTCCTAGAAATAAGGTGAGATCAAACCAAAAGTCTTTAGAGCTTCTTGATGACATGATTGTGAAAGTGTGGCATGAAAACCTTGAAAATGAGCACTTATGATCTTGGTAGCTTATTTACTTATACACTTGATGTATGTATGCCTTGAATGTGTGTGTGAATCAGTATGTGAGCTATTGAGATTCTAGGAATCTCACTCACCTTCCCTCTATTATCTTGAAATGCCTAGGTAATGTTCAAGAAGTAAGGAGTGTAAACCAAAGACCTTGAGAGATTGCATTTTATTTATTATATAACCTTATTTGTAGTTGAATGTCAAAGTGAGTTTGTACATATTATTTTTGTGATATAAGACCATGAGATAATGTAAAATGATGAATGGATACCATATATACTTTATGTATCCCTAAATGAATGAAATCATGGAAAATGCCTCTTGTATGGTTATGGTTAATTGTGTATTATTGGATGTGAAATGGTCAAAACAAGATGCATGGTGTTTGGGACCACTTGGGCAATCCACATAAGTCATATTCATACTTTTAAACTTTGCTAAGAGGTGCCAAATATTAAAAGAGACCATTTGGGCAGATTTGGTATCTCATATGGAGCAAAAATGCCCATTTTGATGAGCTATACCACTTTTTGTCCAAATGAGCTCTTCTTGGTCTGAGATTTGGAATGCATCTAGAAATTATTGAGATCTTTCTAAGAAGCTAAATTGGTTATTATTTGGAGGTCTACAAAATGTTTGGTAAATTTTTGAAGTTGGCAAATTTTTTGGTTTTGGTCAGTGCACTGTTCATCTAGTCCGAAATTTGCTCTCAATCATTCATGGGCCAAATGATGTCCAATTGTTACTAAATTTTACAAAGAGAAACTAGACCTTCCTAGTGACTTGTGCCAATCAGAAGCACCTCATTTGGATGTTTAGAGAGGGAGATACGAATTTTTGAAGTTGCTATCTAGTACTAGGTGCATAATTAGACCCGTGGTATTATTTGATTAATTTTTAGGGCCTAAATACTCTTGGAATGGTCTAGAATATTTTTCCAATCTAGTTAATATCTTTAGCTTTCCAAATTGGTATATATTACATGAATTGGATTTTTTTGGAATTAAATATGAATTTACAAAATTTATATCTGTAAGCTATATTAAATTTCTAAACAGCTCGACCTCCTTGTCTTTTCTATTATCAAACATAACCTAGATGAGGTTTTCATGGCTATGACTTATTTTTAGTATAAATTTGACATCCAGAGCTTTCCAGAAATGTATGATTTGTGTGATTTCAATTTTTTATATTTAGTTATGATTTTTTAAAGCTGCCTCAAATTCTGCTACCCTAGAACCTGAGGCAAAACATGATTATCTTGGACTTTTGGTTCTTGATCTGTGGTTTAAGTGAAGCTTAAGATGTATATGACTTATATGGATGAAAAATAATTAGAGAATATTGTTGGTGAGTTCAGGGGATCTCAGAGACATGAAATAAAAAATTTATCCGTTACGCAACGTAATATAATTGATTATTTTAATGTATTTTCTTGAGATTTCTTTGAAAAATTGTATAATCCCACTTGCACATGAGAGGATCAATGTTGGAAATAATATGGTATTATAATTACCTTATTGAAGCAAGCTCTAACATCACACACACTTTATGTGAAGCTACTTTGTTCTATAGTTTAATTATCATTCCATACAAGACCTAATGAAGTAACTATTAGAATTCATGATCTTGGCTTTATTTTCTCCTTTTATCTAGGTCTTTTGACTCCTTTTAGACCCATTGGAGTCATCACAAGTTCATTTCCAAGAACCTAGATACAAGTTGCTTCTTTAAGTCTTATTATAAAGCCTACACCTCTATCTCACAAACCAAGGCTTCTATATTTTTTCCAAGGCTTCTATTGATGTTCTTCCATCATATTTAGTCCATTTCTTCCCCTAGAAAAATTTAAAACACTCCCTAGGTGCTCATGGTGGTCTTGGCTGAGACACCCCTATGGAAAGTGACCCATGGAGTTTACTTCCTTTCCTTTAGGGAGTTGGCACATGTGAGGCTTTCTAGATGTCTCAAGAACCCATATACACTCTTAGACAACTAAAACAACCACTAGAAAGCTTCATACATATCATCGTTCAATAAAATCCCTAGGTTTTGGAGACTTATTTTCTAATGCTTCTTTTTGGAATTTCTTTACATATACTTGTTTCTCACCCTCAAAAACCTAGGTTTCATGCTCGGTTTAAGTCAAAATTTACTCCCTCTTGGTTGTTCTATATGGGACCAAAAATCACCTATGGAGGAACAAGGAAGAGAAAGCAAGAAAAGCCATGAACTTACCTTGATTCCTTAGCCTTTTTAAAAGCTCTCTCCTTTGCTATAGGCTTCTCCTTAAATTTGTAATCTCCTTCCTCTGACCTAGATCCAAAAAAGTCCCAAATCACATAGCAAAACCATAGAAAGAAAAAGGAAAAGGAGGAGAACAAGTTTAATAAATGAAGGAGTAAGAAAATTCATAGTTTTCTTATCTTTTCCTAAGTTTTTCTTCTCCCTTTTCCCTTTCTCTTGTGTGCCCTTCTTGATTGAGTTTCCCTCTATTTTGGGCAAAATCTAGGTCAGCTAAAGTGAGGAGAAGAGTGGGGCACCACCTATATATAGTAAGGGTTCCATAAGAAGTTTTTCAAAATACCAATTTTGTCCTTTATTCTTGATTTCTTCTTTTAAGACTCATTTCAACTCCTTTTTAAGAACTATCTTTTTCATCATAAAATTTGGGTCCTCTAACTTATAAAATGTCTTTGGAATCACTCAAATCATATTTAAAACCTTCCCAAATGAAAAGGTCAAAGTTTAGGTCAATCGATGTTCTAAAACATAAATTGAAGGGGTTTGAACTATTCTAGAGGTTCCTATAGTTTTTAGGACCTTTGAGAACCCCAAAAAACTCATTTTTTCTATTTAAAGAGTCATTCTTTAAGTTTTCTAAAAAGTGTCCATAATTACGAAAATGCCACTACCTTTTGTCAGATTTTATTTGGCCATTCCAGCTCCGGTTTATAGGTATCCTAAGCCTTGGATCCTCATTTTCTATTATTTAAAATTTTATTCTAACTCAACTCATTCATTTTGGAAGACTCTCTTTTATATCTAGCCCATTTTCATCATTTTTACAAAAACTAAGTATTACAATAAGTCAACCATTCCCTATAACCATGGACTAATTAATAATTCCTCACTACTCCTCACTAGTCATACCATTATGATTTATGTTTATGTCAAAAGGAAGAATGACTATTTTACAAGAGCATCATTACCACGTGACAAAAATGATCTCAAGTTTGAGGTATGAAAGGTAGAAAATAACTTGGTGATGTCATGGCTCTTAAATTCCATGAACAAAGACATAGGAGAGAATTTTCCAACAATAAAAGAAATATAGGAAGCAACTTGAGAAACTTAGCAAATGAGGCCATAGCAGAATTTTTAAAGATTGACGGGATGCTTCATGAGTTAAGTGAGATGCTTGTAACTCAATATTTTACTATTCTCACTAGATATTAAAGCAATTAGACATGATTGAAACCTATAATTGGGCTTGTACTAGTAATTCTATTGACTACAAAAGGGTTATGTATAGAAAAAGTTTTCTTTATACTTAGACCTTAGAACTATATTGTTCCTATATTAGGATTTTGTATGTGTATACTAAAGGGCTAACTTCCTTGTCATCATCAATAGTCCACCTAATGGCTTCCTTATGCTCCTTAAGAATCCCTATCAACTGAGCTTCCATCTCACTTATAAGGAAAGAAGAAATAATCACAGGTTTAGTCTCATTATCACTTAGATAGGAATGCTTCAAGTGAGATAGAAGTTGTCTAAGTTTAAGCCTAGTGTCACTTGATTGATTGATGTTTTACATATACAAGACTTTAGAGATTTGTGAAATTGTTTGATTTCCAAGTAAAGGATTTTCAAAGTCAAGAAATCTTGAAATTCAATAAATTACATTCTCTTTCAATAACAAACTAATAATCATAGCTAGGACTTTCGAAATCAAGATTATTGTAATATTCATTTCTTTGAAAATGAGAGAAAACACAAGAAACGTAACGTATAGTTTCTTTGTAAATGCATAAAATTCACTGGATACAAAAGGAAGTCCTCTAGATAGAGTGATTTGAGGTCCCAAAAAAATTATGTAGCATTTTAAACTTCTAAAAATGAGAATTCCAAACTCAGACAGAAAGAAAAAAAGAATTAGAATAAAGAAACAAATTTGAGCGAAAGGTTGACAAAACATAATGGAATTTTCGTAATTTTGAGTAAATTTTGAAATTCTCATAGAAGGGCTCTTTAAATGAAAACTTTGAGTACTATGAGGTTCTCAGAGGCCCTGAAAATCATGGGAAGCCCCAGGACAGCTAAAACCCTCTGATAGATGTTTTCTAATGTCAGTTGACCCAAACTTTGACTAATTCATTCGGGAAGGTTTTAGCTCCAACTTGAGTAATTCCAAAGGCATTTTATTAAATTGAGGACCTAAATTTCATAATAGAAAAAGTGGTTCTCAAAAAGGAGCTAAACGAACCAGAAATGAAAGTGCCAAGACGAAGGGGCAAAATTAGAATTTTTGAAAAGTGTTTCTTAAACCTACCTATATATAGGCCACGCCCCACCTCCTCATTCATTTAGACACATTTGTTTCTACCCTAAACTAGAGTAAAGAGCTAGGGTTTGAGGCACACCAAGAGGAGAAGAAAGGAAGGAGAAAAGGTATGGATTTTCTTGGTTTTTCGTGCTTTCTCCTTAGCAAATCCTTTCTCCTCCACCTTTCTTTCTTTCCTATGATTTTATTGAATTTCTTGGATCAGTTTTGAGGGCAGAATAGAGGTGGAAAATTCGGATTTAAGGAGGGGAGGCCAAGCAAAGTGAGAAACAAGCAAGAAAAGTAAAAAAAATAAGGTAAAATCTTCATCCTTTGGTAGCTACTCCTTCTCCTTGGTTCTTCCCACCTAGAAAGCTTTAAGAAGGCTTGGGTTTTGGGCAGAACCAAGGGTAAATCTTGGAACTTAAGGGAGGAGAATAAGAATATGCAAAGAGAATTAACAACAGCCATGGAAAATCAAGATAGCAAAACTAAGGTTTCAAGTGTTCTTTGAAAATTTTGATTTGATACAATAATTCATAGGCCTAAATGAGTGTTTTGATGAGCTCCTAAGATTCCTAAAAGGCTCCCTATATGCATCCTCCACCAAGAAAACAAAGTAAACTCTAAGGGTGGCCTTAAGGAGCATAGCCTCGGCCTAAGGGACTTAAGACACCTAGGGATAGTTTTAAATTTTTTCAAGCCTATTTTTTAGTCATATATGATTAGTGAAGATGAGGGGAAACCTTAGAAAAATTTTAGGAGACCTAGGGAATGAATTGGTATCATAGGTTCCATAATATGACCTAACAAAGCAACACCTAGTTAGGCTCTTTGTTTTAATTGTGTAATGACTCCAAGAGGCTTAAAAGAAGTCAAGAATCATAAATGAAAGGAAAGAATGGAGTCTAGAACTCAATTAATAGATTTTTCTTCATTAGGTGCATTTTGGAACCATAAAAGGGGCTATCAGACCAAGTTAGTGTTTAAAGAAGATGTATAGCTTTAGAAATGATTCCAAGAACTTAATTAGCTTCCATATATTGTGTTTAGGCCAAGAGAAACAAATCCCACACCCTTGTGTGTGTGAGGCTGAGGGAGAGGATTCAAGGTTTAAGGGAAATCTTATAAGTGCAACAAAGGTAGCTCTCTCCACTTTCTCTCATGCATGAATATATGCTTACTTTATCTTTGAATGTGTGTATGTGTATTTTAAGCCATGAAAAGTGTTCTAGCACGTGCCTTTATTTCATGATACTATGATGTTGTAATATGTTCTCAAATGATGCCTAGTATGTTTACTTGGGTTTGCTTGAGTGTGGTGAAGCAAGAACCCTTAGCCATGGTGAGAATGAGCCAAGGACCCTCAAAAATAGTTGAAACAAAGTAAGAAGTCTCCTAAGAGTGACGTTGAGTCAAAACCTCTTAGAGAAAGTGGGTGAGACAAATCCAAAATCCACAAGAGAGTGGGTGAGATTAATCCACTTACTTGGCTAGCCTATGTATACTTTGTATAACTTGTTCAAGTGCCAAGAATGCTTCTTGAATGATCATGCACTTCATGATGCTCATGCATGCATATTTAAGACTTGTATTACATTCTTTATGTGTGATTGAAAGGGAGATGAGCTATTAGAATTATTTGAATCTCATTCTCTTCTCTCTAATTTCTTAACATGCTAGGTGGACCAAATGAGTAAGGTAATGGGAGCCACCAAGTTGGGAGATAAGAGATTAAGTCAAAGTGTCTAGAATTGCCTAGTTTTATCTCTTTTGTAGCCATATGAATGGCAAGTGATGTAATACTATGATGAAAATGTTGTATAATCATTTAAACATGTGTAATTACTCATATATTTGATGTATGTATGAGAGTTGATGCCAAATGAATGATAATGTAGATTTTGAACCTTGGATGGCAATGTAAAACGTGTAATCTTGTGTAAGGCATGGGGTGAGAGAGTGATTTTTCAAATTCTGGATTTATTCACCTTTGAAACAAGTTTAGAAAGTCATTTTTTTGCATTCCCATGTGCTTAAGTGGTTATAGTCGCCTTAGAACTTAAAATGGACTATTTGGACCCCTTATATGGCACAAAAATGACCATTTCATAACCCAATATCAAGATCTGACCAAATAAATGAATTTGCCCATGAAATTCGGCACATATATAGATCTCATCTAGAGCTTTTTGAAAAGCCAAAAATCAGATTATTTGGAGCTTTGTGGAATTAATTATGAATTTCTAAAATTAGAATTTTTTTGCTAAACTGATGTAGACACTGTTCATATGGTTAGAAAATTGAATTGTGTCATTCAAGGGCCAAATAATGTCCAATGCTCATGAAATTTTACAGACATAAGACAAACATGATGAGATTTCCATGGCCATTAAGATCACCTAAATTGGACCTCTGAACAGGGAGATATGAATTTTTGAAGTTGGAGGACAATACTAGTAATGACAGTCGACCTCTGGTATTGTTCCATCAATTTCCGGTGGCTAGTAGGCCCTGTGGTGGTTTGGATATATTTTTAGCATAAATTAGATATCTTAGCTTTCCATAATTGTAAAGTATTCCTAATTTTAATTTTTCTAGAATTAGTTATAAGTTTCCAAAGTTTGTGACAGTAACCTAGAAAATCAATCCGAGGTTGCACTCTTGAATTTCATGTATTCCATCCACTTGCACGAGTTCTAAGACACTTCTTGGGATGGTTTTAAGTTTTATTAGTGTAATTAAATATGAGGATATGATGGATAAGTCCATATGGCCCATGGGACACTAAATGAAAATTTACCTGTGACGTAACGCAAGTTAATGAATATTTTTAATGCTTTTTCCTTGGTAAACTTGTATGATCCAAGGAAGGGAACTTAGAAATGAAGTAAGATGAGCTTAGTAAATATGGTGTTACAATTATCCAAAGTAAAATTCTCAAAATAGTTCAATTCTCAATCAAAAGGATTAGTTAAGCTTACCTTTTGATATAAAAAAGCTTTCTTTTCATTTACCCTAATTGTTAGCTTCCTTCTAAGATGGTGTATTAAAATCCTTACTGTAGCTAAAGATGGTTGGCTTAAGAAAATTTGGATTTTGATATTAGCTACCATATCTAAAATCACAAAACCAAGAAGAAAAAAAAGTCCTCAATCTTGACTAGGACATCATCCACAATCCCATTTGGCTTTTTGAGAGTCTGATTTGCCAGCTAGAGTGAGACATTCTTGATATAAGAAAAAAAATTCTCTTTATCATTTACCTTAAGTGTTAGCTTCCCTCTAAGATAATGTATTAAAATTCTAACTGTAGCTAAAAATGGTTTGCCTAAGAATATGTGGATTTTGATATTAGCTACCATAACTAAAATCACCAACAAGGGAAAAAAACCTCAATCTTGACTAGGACATCATCCACAATCCCATTTGGCTTTTTGAGAGTCTGATTCAACAACTAGAGTGAGACATTTGTCCTCCTCATCTTTCCCAACTCAAGCTTCCTATAAACAAATAAAAGCATCATATTAATACTTTCTTCAAGATCACATAAAACATTAAAAATAAAGTCATTAATAAAGAAAGGTATAGTAAAGCTTTGTGAATCCTTAAGCTTAGGAGGGAGTTTGTTTAGAATTAGGGCACTGCATTCTTCTTTAAGCTAAACAAGCTCACACTCTTCTAATTTCTTCTTGTTAGACAAGATCCCTTTAAAAAAGTTAGAATACAATGGCATCTAAACTAAAAGCCTCATTAAAGGGAATGATAATTTATACATTCTTGAAAGTTTCTAAAAATTTCTTAAACTATTTATCCCTTTTACAAGACATAAACCTAGCCAAATAGGACATTCTTGTTATCAATAGGAAACTTCATAATATTGCTAGATGCCCTATTCTCTTTTTCAAGTCTAGACTTCTTCATTTCTTTATTTGGTGATAGAGTACTAAATGGCTTGGCTACATTTTTCCCTTTCACAAGGCCTTCTAGCTTATTTCCACATCTTAGCTTAATTGCTTATGAGGGCTCTTTAGAATATTTTTATGTGTCATTTAGGAGTATCTCTTGCATTCTTTTTGCCACCAAATTGGTAAGCTGCCTCATTTGAATCTTAAGATTCTAGATGGACGCATCTTCTTTCTAAAACCTTTCCTCCATGGATGTGATGCCCTAAAGACAGTAGCATACATACTTAACCAAGTTCCTAATAAAGCTATTCCCAAGACTCCATATGAATTAATGTTTGATAAAAAGCCTAGTTTAAGGTATTTACATGTGTGGGATTGGAAGGCAAAAGTGAAACTATATAAATCTTAGCTTAAGAAATTAAATGCAATATTTGTTAGTAGTTTCTTCATTGGGTATTGTACAAGCTTTAAAGGTAGTAGATTTTATTGTCCCATTCACTCTACCAGAGTCATTGAATATGATCAAGTAGTTTGTTCTAAGGATGACTTGGATAGTTGATGCATATTATCTTAATGATATAAGTTAGCAAATACACTAGTCGCTCAAGTAATAAAATGAATTTAGAGTTTGAGTGTCAATCCCATAAGAATTGTATACTTATAATTCTAGAGAATTTTACTTATAATTAGGGGTCAGTTGTTAATTATTGATAGCTATGGATATATTTACATACTAGTATCTTGGATTTCTCTAGTTACTAGTCATTTGAACAATTAAACAAATACTTAAAGTTCATGAATTATAAAGACACTAGATACTAAATTAAAACATAATTAAAACTTAAAACACTAAAATAAAAGCACACAAAGAATTAAGACAACATTGACTTGGATTAATTAACATGTGGGACATCAAATTAATTTGCATTCAATCCTCCTATTCTATCAATCACCCTTAGTTCATACAACATTGCCTTTCAACACATAGTCATAATCCCTAGGTTGGTTATATAGTTCATCTTCTTTCAACATATAGAAATGTGATATTTATTATGTAATATAGTATCTTTCACCTAATTTCATCTATCAACAAATCACTAGGCTCAAGATTTTCAATTAGCAAAAATTCCAAAGTGAAATTAATTAAAACATCCCCTTTCAATACATAATCCCAATTAATTCCCTCATCAACCTTACTAACTTCATATAAATTCACAACATAAACTTATGAATAAGGAATCAAATACAAATCCAATACATAATATCAATATTAATGTAATAAAAAATTAGTATACAACCAAATGAGAATACAATAATCCAAACAAATTACTAAATACACATTATGAAAACATGAAAACAAAAATAAAAACTGAAACCACAAAGACAAAGACAAATAGAGGAAGGTGGAGAACATTTCTGAAGATTGAATTCTTAATTACCGAACTATCAGAGAAGTAGTGATTTTCACATTGTAGCTCATGTCCCAATAGTGTTCTATCATCTTCCACTCCTACACTCTAAGAGACCTCTAAAAACCATAGTAGAGGTGAAATTATTATCCTTTCCTTTCCAAATCGAGAAAATGAGTCCAAATCATGTTACATAAGACTATGTCATTTTGAAAACTTAAATGCCAACGCAATTGTGCTATGCTTTTAAGTTAGGTGTTGAAATTCAAGAATCATTATAACTATGCTACAAGCCAGCACGACTACTATAATGTCCAGTTTTCATTAAACGACAGAAATGGGTACATTTTCAAAGCAAGTCCCCTGAAATGAATTAGTTAAGGTTTCAAAAAATTTGAGGAACTTCTAACTTCCTAAAAATGAGAAATCTAGCCTCAGACGGAAGGAAAAATAGAGCTAGAATAAAGAAACAAATTTTGACAGAAAACCTACGAAACATAATAGCATTTTTGTAATTTTGAGTAATTTTTGGAATTTACATAGGAGGGCTTTTTAAATGAAAGTTTTAAATTCTTTGAGGTTCTCAGAGGCCCTGAAAACTAGGGAAGCTCCGGGATAGTTAAATCCCCTCCGGTGAACATTTTCCAATGTCGGTGTGCCTGAACTTTGATGGGTTTATTTTGAAAGGTTTTAGCTCCGATTTGTAATACCCTAAAATTAATTAAGGTGTTAATCATGATTTTGGGATAATTAAGAATAATTAATACGGGATAATTGGGTAAGTTAAATGAATAGAAATTTTAGAGAGATAAATTATTAATATGGGTTTAGGATTTAATTAGGATAGAAACTTTATCTAGGCCTAAATTAATGTAGGAGATCATGATAAGAGGCTAATGAAGGCCCAATAAGTTAGGTGGAAACCCAATTTGATTCAATGTGATAGAGACCCAAGATCCACCTTGTGCAGGCTCTTATAATTGTCCTAACAACCTTAGTGTAGACTCAAATCCTTTGAGCTCTTGAAACTTAGTCTGGCCTAATTAAAACCTAACATCCCAACACATGAAGCTGGCGCAACAAAGCTTAAATCTGAAGCCCATTTGGAGTTGGATACTTGGAGCAGCCTATGACCCACCTTAAACCCAACTAAAACCCTAAAGACTTAAGCCTCTTCCTTATTTTGCTGAAACACAAGAGGGAATTTCGAAGGTTTGAAGGGAGGTTAGGGTTTAGGGTAAGAAATCCATCATTTTTCACTTCTAGAGTAAGATTCAGCCAAAGTAATAGTTATATAACTTAATCCCCTTCTCTTTCTCTTCATTTTGGCCTGATTAGTTTTTCATTTGGAGTATTTTCACCCACACCCAAAATCTGAAACTTGCTATTTGATGTTTCCATGGTGAAAATTCGTAGGTTGAGGCTAGGGCTCACATTAGGTAAGTATAAACTCTCCATTTTGATGCTTTCTTTGCTAGTTTGAGACCCCTATAGCTGATTTATAATATAGATATTGTTTCTATACAAATTTACCCAGAATTTGAGGTGTTATTTTGAGGTTTCTGGGGTAAGAGCAACTGAATCTGAATTTGGTTTTAGTGGTGATTGGGTAAGCAGTTCTGAGTAGTCCTATATAGCTTAACCTTTTTTTTAAGTGATGGTTGCTTATACAAATTGTGATTAGGGATAGTAATGGCTTAGTTTTGTTTCCATAGACTAAAGTAACATTCAATTGGGACTATATTAATTCCATGCATATATCTATTTTAATTTCATGTTTATTGTACATGAATGATTTGAAATGTTGAATGAATTGGTTGGCTATCTATTGTGTTGTGATTGGACTTTGTGAGTCCATGCTGGAGCTACGGTGCGGCTACCACTTGCGCATGTGCTTCGATCGGGCACTGGGTTATGATCAAACCCTAGATGCACTGAGCTCTGGTTGTGCTCAGTGGGGAGTAGGTGCCGTGGATGGGCCTCTCCCAGTGTTAATGGCCTTTAACATGTGAAAATATGATTGCTAGTATGGGATAGTAACCATGGTAGCCTAATTGTTTCATTTACTGGTATGACTAGATATTTTCTAATGCTTATGTGAAATCATGCATATATACTAATTAAACTAGATTATATGATGGAATTGCCTTGGTTATTGAGATTCACATCTCACCCCGTTTCATGGGATTAAACATATCAGGTGAAGGTTCTTCGAGTAAGGATAAGGGCAAGCAAGTGGATGAACATCTATAAGCTGAGACCTGGTGTGGGGAGCTACACTTAGTCCGAATCGAATAGAGTAGATGCTAATTTTGTTAACCTTTGTATAGCATCATCATGTATTTATATTGCCAAGTGTATGAGTCTGTATTTTGATAACATAGAATTTAATCATGAGAAATAGGCTTCATATTAGTTGTTGATGGATGTATGAGTTTATGACACTTATTATGGCTTATAAACCTGTACTTTAACTAACTGTTTGAGTTATGAAATTATGTGATATATGGATTATGAATTTGATTTAGCAATGCATGAATTATTTGATGAAAACATGGTTGAATAGAGAATCCCTAGATGGAGAGTGGAGAGTAAGAGATAAGATTTTAAGAGTTGTAGGATCATAACGAATTTTGCCACGGCCAAAATGGGCTTCGCCGCGGCCACTAGAGGCGAATTTGCCCAGGGGGAGTCCAGAGAGAAATTCACCGCGGCGAAATGTGAGAGGCTAAAATGGGAGTCTTCTAAAGGAAAATTTATTGCATCAAAAGGGGGAATTGGCTGCAATAAACTTTTGTGAAAATGTCCTAGGTGTTCCAGAAAGGAATTAGCCTTGGTTAACAAGGGAATTGGCTGCGGCCAATAGTGAGAGGTGAGTGAGGTAAGTTCAAGGAGACTTCCTCACCGCGGCGCCATGTAGGTTAGCCATGGCGAAGGTCCAACTCTTCGCGGCAAAATTATTGACGATGTAAGGGGTGAGGTCGAGAGTAATTGGCCATGGCTAAGAGTATTTTAGCCGTGGCGAACATCCTGAAACCCTTATATTAAGCAAGAAATCTTCGTTTTTCATGTGGTAACCTCAAGGGGTGACTTAGATACATTAGTAGAAGATTCCAGTGAGTTGGAATCAATGGGTAATAGAATCAAAGGCTTATAAATAAATGTTTATTTCCCTTATGTACATAAGTACTTGTAATTGAATGGTTGATGACTCTAATAACATTAAGGTTCAAATTTCCCCGCATTTTCACAATGTCATTAGTCGTAATGCCTCGTAATCCTAATCTATGATTATTAATCACGTATTTAACCTTAATTACAATGATTAAAAATTAAGGTCATCACACGATTTGAGTGATCCCAAAGGCATTTTTTCTTAATTAGGAACCTAAATTTTATAATGGAAAAGACGGTTCTCAAAAAGGAGCTAAAACGAAGGAGAAACAAAAATACAAAGTACAAAGAGCAAAATTAAAATTTTTGAAAAAGTAATTTTTCCTTACCTATATATAGGTGGCGCCTCACACTTGCCCTCATTTAACTTCACAAAATTCAGCCCCAAACCAGAAGCAAAACCCTAAGAGAAAGTTGCCCAAGAGAGGAAGAAGAGGAAGGAAGAAATGCAAGCTAAAGGTATATTTTTATGGTTGTTTTTCATGCTCTTCTCCATCCACACCACCTCTCCTTCATCCTTCTTGATTTCCTTTGATTAAAATGAAGTTTATGAATCTGATTCAAGGGAGAAATTCAAGGGAAATTTTGGATTTGCAGAGAGGAGCTTAGAGAAAGCAAGATTTAAGCCAAACTAAGCAAGGAAATAAGGTAAAATTGCATCCTATGGTTGATATCTTCCATCACCTTTCTTCTCCATTTCACCTAACCCTAGGAGCCATAGGAGGATTTGATTTTCAAGCTCAATCAAGCATGAATCTTAGGTATTTGATGGAGAAGAACAAGAATATGCAAAGAAAACAACAAAATAACCATTAGAATTCAAGATGCAAATTCTAGGGTTTTATGTACACTTTCTAGATTCTGATTTTGTGTGATGATTCCTAGGTTTAATTAAGAGTTTAAATGAGTTTTTGAGACCCCTAAGATGCTCCCCATAAGCTTCCTCCTTCAAGAAAACAAAGAAATCTCCATGAAGCCCAAGGAAGCTCATAGTCTTGGCCAAAGCATGTTCATGTACCTAGGAAAAGTTTTAAATTTTTCTAAAGTCAGTCTTGAGTCATATTTGATGAAGGACATGAAGGGAGGCCTTGGAAAAAATTTAGAACTCATAGAAAGTGATTTGGTGTCTTAGGTTCCATATTATGACCTAAAGAAGCAACATGATGTTAGAGCCTTTGTTTTAATGGTGTGATGACTCCAAGAGGCTTAAAAGGAGTCAATAATTATATTTGAAAGGAAAGAATGAGGCCTAGAAATTATTTGAAGGATGTTGCTTTATTAGGTGCATTTATGGACCATAATGGGGGTTATAGAGCAATTTAATGTTTAACCAAGTTGTGTGGCCTTAGAATATATTTCATGAACCTAATTGGCTCCCATAAATTGTATCTAGGCCAAGAGAAACCATCTCCACCAAGTTGTGGGTGTGTGGCTAAAAGAGGAGGCTTGAATCCAAAGGCAAAAATGTGTAATTGTGTGCAAGGTAGCTCTCTCCACCTTCTCTCATGCATGGATGTGTGTTTAGATTTCTTTAAAATGTGTGTATGTCTATTTTCAAGTCATGAAAAGTATGCTAGTATGATTTTATATGCCATGATTTCATGAGGTCATGTTATATTTTCAAATAAATGTATGATGTTTGTTTGAGTTTGCTTGAGTGTAAAGAGGTCAAGAACTCTTCACCATGGTGAGGATGAGCCAAGAACCCTTGAGATTGGTTAAGACAAAGTAAAGAGTCTCCCAAAAGCAAAGTGGGCTCCTATGAGTATAGTTGAATCCAAAGCTCTCAAAAAATAAGTGAGGCAAGTCCCAAATCCATGAAGAGAAGTGTGAGGCCAATCCAAATACTCAGTGAGCTCTTGAATGACTTGTATGACTTGTTCATATGCTAAGTTTGCTTCTTGAATGTTCATGACTTCCATGATAACCATGCATGCATTTTTAAGGCTTACTTTGCATATATTATGTATGATTGAATGGGAGATGAGCTATTAGGATTCTTTGAATCTCATTCCCTCCTCTCTAATGATCTAACATGCTAGGTGGCCTATGTGGATGTGGTAATAGGAGCCAACAACATTGAAGAAAGAAGATTGACAATCATATGCTTAGCTTTTATCTTTTGGGAACCATAATGATGCTTCATGATGTATATTGTGTTATAAATGGTCTATGAACCTTGAGACATGTGTAAATATGATATTATGTGATGTATAAATGTATGAATATGATGTATGAACTCTAGAATAGAATTTGAGTATGTAATGCCAAAGTATGCAGTTTGGAAGTTTGATGTAAATGTGCATAAATGTAGGTTAAATAGCCAAAATGAAATGCATGAGGTTTGGGACCATTTAGGTAGCTTACACAAGTCTTAAATGTGCTTTTAAACTTGCCCAAAAGGTGCCAAGACCAAGAGAAAGCCATTTGGCAAATTTGGTACCTCATATGGAACCAAAATTGACTATAATGGAACCCTATGTCACTTTTGGCCAAATGCATTAGTTTTGATTTGAGATTTGTCATGAAATTAATTCTCATTAAGGGCTTTTTTTAAAGCTAAAGATCATAATTTTTCGAGGTCTATAGAATATTTGATGATTTTTCAAAGTTGGCAATTTTTCTAGTTTTGGTCTGCTGCACTATTTATTTGGTCCGAAATTGAATTCTATCACACGAGGCCCAAATAATGTCCAATTGCCATGAAATTTTATACAAAGAAACTATACATTCACAGTGACTCATGAAACTAGAAGCACCTCATTTGGATGTCTAGAGTGGGAGATATGAATTTTTGAACGTTTAGTCCAATATTAAGACTTTTGCCCGACCTGAGTTATTGTTCCATTAAATTATGAGGTTTTAGCCTGATGAACTAGTCTGCAGATATTTTTCCTCTCTAACTAACACCCACAACTTTTCATATTGGTATAATTTTCATGGATTGGATTTTTTTAGAATTAATTGGACATTTTCAAAGTTTTCTGCAGAATTCTATGATAGTTCCAGAATACAGTCTGACCTCTAGATCATTTTGGATGTCAAACATCCTATGTAATAGATATTATAATCTGGGCATATTTTTAGTGTGAAGTAGACATCCATATCTTTCCATGATGACTAGGATTTCATGATTTTGATTTTTTTGGAATTAGTTACAATTTTCCAAAAGTTGGTCAGAAAAAGGGGCAAATCTGGCCAAATTTAAAGAAGCCCATTCTATGCTTCATTTCGGTTTCCATGAGTTATGGACATGATTTTGTGATGTAAATGAGTTGTATTAATGTAATTAAATATGAAAATATATAGCATGAGCTCACACGGTTCACGTGACACCGAATGGAATTTGTAGATACGACGCAACGCGAAAATAATCATTATTTCCTTACCTTTTTCATGAGAAACTTGCATGCTTCATGATATTAAGTCATTTATAGGCATAAGATGAGCTGAATTTATGGTGTTACAGCTACACCCTAGCCTTAGTTTCTATCCTAAATTTACCTTGCAAACCTCTTTCAAATGCTCAACTAAGCTTTTGTGCCTTAAAATTCAGATGCAACCTATTATATGCAATTAAAACCATTTAATTAACCTAGAAACTATTAAAATTACTCAAAAACTAATTTAAATCAATATTTATAGAATTATTGAAAACATTAAAATTTTTTCTCAAAAGCTAAAACAACATAAAAACATCCATGTAATTCCCATAAAAAGATAGGAAACACCATACATTTAGGACTTATCAATAGCAAGAGTCAAGTGCCCCATATTATTAAACTTTGAGAGGAGAGTATTGTCATGCTTATACCTATGTTGCCTTTCTCATTAGAGTTTGATCCTTCTCAAAGGGATATTAATGTTTATAATCTTACTAATGATCATGGCAAACCACCTATTATTGATGATGAGGGACCTATTATGACTAATGATATTATTCTATTGAGGCAATCTTAAAGAATTTGTATACCTACAATTTTGAATGATTATATGTTTTTTTAAGATGTATTTTATGTGACTAATATTTTAGATCCTACTTTCTTATCAGGAAGCTATATTAGGTCCTAATTCATCCAAAGAGATAAAAAGCCATAAGGGATGAATTGTTTTCCATGAATCAAAATTATGTTTAGGAACCACAATTAATTGTTAGCTGCAAGTAGGGCCAAAGTCCAAACATGGGTTCACAGGTGAAAGTGAAAGATATAAGGTCAAACTTGTTGCTAAAGATTATAATTAAAGAAATGGTATTGATTATACAAAGATTTTCTAAATGGTATCCATTGAAAATTCTTTTAGAGTGGTTATGCCTCTTGTTACTCATTTTGATTTAGAACTCTACCGAACGGATGTTAAGACTATCTTTCTGAATGGAAGCTTATCTGAAGATGTTTACATAATTCAACTATATGGTTTGGTAGGAAAAGGGAAAGAACACATGGTGTGCAAATTGAGAAGAGCCATCTATAAGTTAAGACAAGCTTCTAGGCAGTATTATATCTAAAGTTTGATAAGGTTGTGACATCTCTTGGTTTCATTGAAAATTCTTCAAGTCAATGTATCTTTTAGAAGATTGTTAAGAGCAACTTCATTATTCTCTTGCTATATGTTGATGAATACTTCTTATCAGAGATGGTGTTACTCTTATATAAGACAAAATATATGCTTTCTTGTCACTTTGACATGAAAGATCTTAGTGAGGTTTCATATGTCCTTAGGATTTAGATCCATTGTTTTAAGTCTTATAGTGGTCTTGGTTTGTCTCAAGGAACTTATATTGACGGGGTGCTTAAGAAACTCAATATGCCTTCATGTCTCTCTTGTACTACACTTGTTTAGATAGGTGAAAGGGCATCTAGATTACATCTCCTCAGAATGACAAAGAGAGGGTTAAAATAAAAAGAATTCAATATGTTTCCACTATTGTAGCTTGATGTATGCTCAAGTATATACTTGTTTGGACACATTTTTTGCCATCAGTATGCTTAGTAGATACTTAAGTAATCCTAGTCAAAATCATTGGATAACTACAAAGAAAATTATAAGATATCTATAAGGTATGAAGAATCACATGTTTACTTACATAAGATTTGATTCTCTTGAAAAGCTATTCAAATTTAGCTTACTGAATGCTTAAAAAATTCAATATCATTTATGTTTCTCTCATATTGCACTTGTTTTAAAAGGTGAAAGGTTATCTAGATCACAGTGTCCTTAAAATGACAAAGAGAAGGTTAAGATAGAAAGAATTCAATATTCTTCCACTGTTAGTAACTTGATGTATGCTTAAATATATACTCATTTAAACATTTCTTTTGCCATTAATATGCTTGGTAAATGGTTAAATAATCTTAGTTAAGACCATTGGAGAGTTGCAAAGAAAGTTATGAGATACCTATAGGGCATGAAGAATCAAAAGTTGGCTTATATAAGATTTGATCCTCTTGTAATCATTAACTATTCAAATTTAGATTATGTGAATTATGTAGTAGATTTGAAATCTACTTCTAGATATCTTCATGATGTTCAAAAAAGCTATTTTTGGAAAAGTGCCAAACAAATGCTTTTAACTACTTCAACTGTGGAGGCAAAGTATGTTGCTTGTTGTAAGGCCACTTGTCAAGCTATATGATTAAGAAAATTGATCTCTAGCTTGCACATTATTGAACCTATATGTAACATCCGGGAAAAAAGAAAAGAAAAGGAAAAGAAAGAAAGTAGAAAGCTGGAAATTTTTAAAGTCCAGAAACTATGCTAAGTCTTCTCACAATAGCGAGAAATGGTCTCGCTGTCGCGAGAATGTCTTCTCGCAATAGCGAACGAAGTTCTAGCTATAGCGAGTGCGGGTAGCAGTCCATACAGAAACCAAGGGGCAGCTCGCCGTAGCATGCGCCATAGCGAGAGTGAGGTCTAGAACTGACGTGAGTTTGCCATAGCAAATGGTATATCTCGCCATAGCAAAGGGAACTGATACGAGTTTACCGTAGCGAAAGTTACACCTCGCCATAGCGAAGCCAGATAACATGAGCTCGCTATAGCGAAGGTTAATTTTCGCCGTAGCGAGGGTCAGTTCGGAAGAGAGTAAAAGGCGAGAATTAGACTTCATTAAACGCCCAAACTCATTTCTTCTCTCATATCTGCCCTAGACTTCGACCCAAGGAGAGAAAAGAGGCGTGGAGAGTGAGAGAGACTAAGAGAAGGAGGGAGAGCAAGGGAAAGGTAAGTAAATTTCTCCCATTTCTCTTTAGATTTTCGATCTCCTCTCTTTGCCCTCTCTTCCTACGATTTTGTTTGTGAAAATGGTTGGATTTTGGGCATGGGTCAGAAAAGGGAAAGTGGAAAACACCTTTGAATCTTTGTGTTTTCTTTAAAAATGTTGTTTCCACTACCATGGGAGCTTGAGAGAGACAAAGAGTTGATGGCATTCTAGAGAGAGGGAGAGAACTCTAGGTTCTGGTATGTTAGGAGAGTTTGATCTGAAAGATTACATTCTAAGAGAGTAATTGCATACTTTTGTGTGTCTAGGCTCAAGAGAAACACCTCCATCAAGGTGTGATTGTGAACTTAAGAAGGGAGAAGAGGAATTGAAAGGAAAAGCTAGTGTTGACCTTAGCTAATAAGGTAGCTCTCTTTTTTCACTCTTTCTTGTTGCATTCTTGGATATGATAGTCATTATATGTTTATGTATATACTTATTGTGTGGAATATGCCATATGCTATTACTTTGATGCATTGATGCTAATGTGCTTGTGTGTTGAAATGTGAGAATTGCTCGGGTGAGGTAGTGCCGAAAGTCCCTTGAGATGGGTGAGGTGAAGCCGAAAGTCCCTTGAGATGGGTGAGACAAGGTCAAAAGTCTCATAATCGAGTGAGGCCAAGTCAAAAGTCCTTAAACTCGGATAAGGCCATCCAAAAGTCCCTGAACTCGGGTGAGGCTAGACCAACAGTCCCTGGAGCTCATTTTTGGCATTGTTGTGATTTCTATAGCATGTACAATGTGTGTTGGATGATTGAGAATTGCTAAATGCTTATTCACATGCTTTGACTTGTTATATTCCCTGATTGTTTACTTGATTGAGTGCATGAGCTACTGAGATTCCCTTAATCTCACCTCTTCCCCTCCCAACTTAACATGTTAGGTGGAGCACAAGGAGAAGCAAGTACACACCAAGGAGCCTAGGAGTATGCTTAGCTAGATTATAGCTTTGTTTTGGTTATTTTGATATAAAGTGGTGCCACAATAAATATGCGCCCACTATTTTTTAGATGTAAATGTTGTAGCAAGTGTATATGTATGAAGAGATGATGTATAAACTATGTTGATATTCAAAGTAATGGAAATGAGGGTTTTGCCCCTTTTGTTGAATGTGTGTGATAATGTATATTTGGCCGTAGCATAGCGAGATTGGAATGTATGCTGATTTGGATCATATGGACATGTTATATATACTAGTTTCATGCTTTTAAACTTGTTCATGTGGAGTGAGAATGTGTGAGAGGCCATTTGGACCCATTTTGGACCTTTTGGGTGCCAAAACTGATATTTTTAAGAGCTCCGTCAAAGTATGACCGGATGAGCTCCTCTTGCCATGAAATTTGGCATGCCTCTAGAGTTTGTAGAGAGCTTCTTGGGAAGCAAATTTAGGTAATATTCAGAGGTCGAGAGAATATTTGATGAATTGTTGAATTTGGGAAAAATCCATGGTTTGGTCATGTACTGTTCCTATAGTTCAGAAATGAAAACCATGTCATACATAGGCCAAATGGAGTCCAAATGTTGTGAAATTTTATACACATAAACTAGAAAATCAAAGTGACTTGTACCAACTAGAATCACCTAAATCGGAGGTCTGTAGAGAGAGATTGAACCGTCTGAAGTTCTGTATCAGCATCAGGGAGCCCATCTGACCCCCGTTACTATTCCATCATTTTTCGGGGTGTGGGGACTACTGAACTGATCTGGACTTATTTTTCTCCTCTAATAAACATCTGTAGCTTTCCAAATTGGTATAGCATGCCTATATTTTATTGTTTTGGATTTAGTTATGGATTTTCGAAGTTCATGACAGTAACCTGGGCCAGAAACAGTGATAGTCGGACCTCTTTCCCATTTTCGATGTCAAACATGGTCCAAATGCTGAGATTATGGTTGGAAATAATTTTTAGTGTAAATTCAACACTTAGAGATTTCTAAAAAGCTAGAGTTTGCTACATTCCCATTTTTCTATAATTAGTTATGATTTTCCAAATTTAGAGCCAAAATATGACTTTTGGGCACAAGGGAGAAAAATGCATTTTCTGGTTTTTGGCTCTATACCCGTGGCTTTTGGCTTGTTTTATGCTATGTATGAGTTGCATAAGTGGAGTGTGAGTAGAGAATGTGAATGATGGGTTCACAAGACCCGCGGGGCAGATAATGAGTGTAAGAAACCCCGTTTCATAGCATGAAAATGCCACGGATTAATATTGGTTCTTTGGAAATCATGTGAAACCGAACCCAGTGAGAGGCTAGATAGCGGGAGTAGACTAAGGTGTTACATTTTTGGTATCAGAGTAATGGTTCAGGCACTTTTGCTCAATGTTAGGCTCTTGAATGATGAGATTGCTTGTGTTTGGTGTGAATGGTCATGGAAGTTGTAGCATCCATATGCATATGTGATGTGATATTATTGTGAACTGAGGGTTGCTACTTCTTTCAGACATGGTTGAGACTAGACGGGGCAGGGGTAGAGGCAGAGGCAGACCGCCCAGGGCTCAGAGAGCTAAGCCAGAGGTTCCTATTGAGACTAGGGATCCTTTGCAAGCCCTCATGGAGAGACTTGACCGGTATGAGGCCATGATGGGCCAGCATCAGGAGATGCTGGAACAGTAGAGATATATTGCCCAGCAGCAGCATGATATGATCATGCATTTGCAAGACACCCTAGCTAGGCAAGAAGAAGCCAGAAGGGATGCCCCTGTACCTCAACCATCTACATCTAGCATTTCACCTGTACCTCCCCAGGAGCCTGCTGCTCCTCAGACCCAGATGCCTATCCAGAAAGTGTTGAAGCAGTTTAAGCAAAATAATCCACTCTCATTTGATGGGGAGTTGGATGCAGATAAGGCGGAAGCTTGGGTGATGCATCTTAAGAAGATATTCTCAGTGATGGATTGTACCACTGAGCAGAAAGCCCAGCTAGCCACCTTTATGCTAGAAAAGGAAGCTGATAGATGGTGGGATAGTGTGAAACCCCTGATGGAGACCAAGAATATACAGATAACTTGGGAGACTTTCTTGGTCGAGTTTTATGAGAAGTATGTCCCAAGTTCAGTGAGGAAAAAGAAAGAGATGGAGTTCATGGCTTAAGACAGACGGATGAGATGACTGTGGATCAGTATGTGGCTAAGTTTATTGAGTTGTCTCAGTATTCCTCTTACCTCCAGAGGTATGATGATGAACTTTAGAGATGTGAGCAGTTTGAGACTGGTTTGAGGCCCCTGATTAGCAACAGAGTCACCCTACAGCGGATCAAGAAGTTTAATACCCTTGTGGAGGTCAGTAGGGTGATTGAGACTAACTTACAAGCTATTATGCCTACTGCGACTACAGCTAGTCAGAAGAGGGTTCCGAATTTGAAAAGGCCGAAACCAGAAGAGGGTTCTAGTTTGACCCCTAGTACTAAGAGGAGAGGCAAAGGGCCATGGAATAGAAAGCCACAGCGAGGTGTGCCACCTCCGCGGGGCCAGTCATCCTTCCAGCAGTCTCCGGTGACATGTTACAAGTGTGGGAAGTTGGGGCACATTGCTAGACACTATCCTCAGATGGAGACAGTGCCTCCTCCTAGACCATAGACCCAGGGCCGAGTGTTTGCCCTTACTCAGCAGGAAGCCAACGCATCTCCCAGTTTGATCCAAGGTACGTTGTTAGTGAATGGCTTTCCTGTAGTTGCTATATTTAACTCGGGTGCTAGTCACTCGTTTATATCTTATGATTGTGTGAGGAAATTGAGTCTGGTCATTAATGTCTTGCCATTTGACTTGTCTGTCATTACACCCACTGGAGGCCACATGGTTACTTCCCATACCTACTTAAATGTCACTGTCCAATTTAACCATTGTCATACTACTCTTGATTTGGTTTGTATGCCTTTCCATGATATTGATTTGATTATTGGTATGAACTGGTTGGCTGTAAATAATGCCATACTTGATTGTGAACACCGAACCATTTCCCTACCTGCTTGTGGGACCATACCTAGGGTAGGAGCTGAGTTATCTTTTATGACTACTACCCAGGCTGAGAGATATTTAGAGTGTGGATGTCAAGGGTTTCTAGTCTTTTTCTCTATTCAGGCTGAGATAGAAGAAGGGATAGAGGAGATCCTAGTAGTCAGAGAATTCCCGGAAGATTTTCCTAGAGAGTTTGATTTTAGTGGCCTACCCCCTGAGAGAGAATTAGAGTTCCCTATAGACATAATGCCTAGGGCTGGACCGGTGTCCAAAGCTCCTTACCGGATGGCTCCTGCCGAGCTTGCTGAGTTGAAAGAGCAGATAGAGGAATTGGTAGAGAAAGGGTTTATCCGCCCTAGTGTTTCACCTTGGGGAGCTCCGGTGTTATTTGTGAAAAAGAAGCATGGTAGCTTACGGTTGTGTATTGATTACAGAGAATTGAATAAAGTTACCATCAAGAATAAATATCCACTCTCTAGAATTGATGATTTGTTAGATCAGATGGCTGGGGCATCTGTGTTTTCTAAGATAGATCTTAGATCTGGTTACCACCAGTTGAGAGTGAAAACTGAAGATGTCTCCAAGACGGCTTTCAGAACGAGATATGGGCACTATGAGTTCCTTGTGATGCCATTCGGGTTGATGAATGCGCCTGCTGTGTTCATGGATTATATGAACAGGGTATTCAGACCGTATCTAGATCAGTTTGTGGTGGTCTTTATTGATGATATTTTAGTGTACTCTAAATCTTTTGAGGAGCACGAGAGGCATTTGAGACTAGTCCTAGACACCTTGAGAGAGAAAAGATTGTATGCCAAACTTAGTAAATGTGAGTTTTGGCTGACCGAGGTGCGATTCTTAGGTCATGTGATCTCATGAGATGGGGTTGCGGTTGATCCCCATAAAGTTGAGGCTGTGTTACAGTGGGATAGACCTAGAACGATCACCGAGGTTAGGAGTTTCCTAGGTTTGGCAGAGTATTATAGATGGTTTATTCAAGACTTTTCTCGAATGGCCTTACCACTGACGAGGCTAACTAGGAAAGATACACCATTTGTGTGGGATGAGAGATGTGAGAAGAGTTTCCAAGAGTTGAAACTCTGTTTGACCACTGCCCCTGTACTGATTATCCCTGACCCTAGTGAACCATTTGTGGTTTATTGTG
Organism: Erythrophleum fordii; assembly: GCA_032878935.1. Classification (NCBI taxonomy): domain Eukaryota; kingdom Viridiplantae; phylum Streptophyta; class Magnoliopsida; order Fabales; family Fabaceae; genus Erythrophleum; species Erythrophleum fordii. The sequence continues at coordinate 18,091,159 of JAVQMF010000054.1, read as the reverse complement.
ATGCTTCGGGCAAAGGGTTAGGATGTGTGTTAATGCAGCAGGGTCGAGTAGTGGCATATGCCTCGAGGCAGTTGAGACCTTATGAGGAGAATTACCCCACACATGACTTGGAGTTAGCTGCCGTAGTGTTTGCTCTTAAAATTTGGAGACACTATCTGTATGGTTCGACCATAGAGATTTATAGTGACCACAAGAGTCTGAAATACCTGTTTGATCAGAAAGAACTCAATATGAGACAGAGGAGATGGATGGAATTCTTGAAAGATTATGATTATGTGTTGAAATATCATCCAGGTAAGGCGAATGTGGTGGCAAATGCCTTGAGTAGAAAAACCATCCATGTAGCCCATATGATGATTAGGGAGCAGCAGCTCCTAGAGAAGTTCAGAGATTTGAACCTCTCTTGTCAGGTGGTATCGGGTAGATTGTATCTGAGTGAAACCCGAATTGAGAATATATTGAGAAACCAGATCTTAGATGCCCAGAGAGAGGATGAATTCCTGAAACGGATCAGGAATGAGATTACCCAAGGTAAGACCTCAGATTTCAAGTTGTCTGAGGATGGCATGATAGTATACTGAGATAGAATCTGTGTGCCTAGTCAAAATGAGTTGAGAGAAAGCATTTTAGAAGAGGCGTATAAGAGTAAGTATACTATCCACCCAGGTGCCACCAAGATGTATCAAGATTTGAAAAAGATTTTCTGGTGGCCAGGGATGAAAAGCCATGTGACGGATTATGTGGCTAGATGCCTAGTATGTCAGAGGATAAAGATTAAACATCAGAAACTAGCTGGGTTGTTGCAACCTCTAGATATCCCTGAGTGGAAGTGGGATAGTATAGCCATGGACTTTGTCATGGGGTTACCCAGGACATCCTCTGGACACGATGCTATTTGGGTAGTTGTGGATAGACTGACGAAGTCTGCACACTTTTTAGCTATCAGGGCTACTCATACACTGGATAGACTAGCCCAGTGGTATATCAGAGAGATAGTGCGACTTCATGGAGTACCCAATAGCATAGTTTCGGATAGAGACCCCAGGTTCACATCGAACTTTTAGAGGTCATTGCAGCATGCCTTAGGGACTAGATTGCGGTTTAGTACTGCATATCACCCCCAAATAGATGGTCAGACTGAAAGGACCATCCAGACATTGGAAGATATGTTGAGGGCATGTGTGCTAGAAATGAAGGGGAACTGGGATGCGTATTTACCGTTAGCAGAGTTTGCTTATAATAACAGCTACCATTCCAGTATTCAAATGGCCCCTTATGAGGCTTTGTATGGGAGAAAGTGCAGATCCCCTCTGTGTTGGGTTGAGCTAGGTGAGAGGAGTATAATAGGACCTGAGATTGTGGACCAGACCACCCGACAAATAGAATTGATTAGAAAGAGGCTCCTCACGGCCCAAAGTAGACAGAAAAGCTATGCTGATAAGCATAGGAGGCCGTTAGAGTTTGAGGTTAGAGACCATGTGTTCATTCGAATATCTCCAATGACGGGAGTAGGTCGGTCAATGAGGGTAAGGAAGCTCAGTCTTAGGTATATTGGTACGTTTGAAATCCTTGAGAAAATTGGACTCGTGGCTTACCGAATAGCCTCACCTCCTAACCTAGCCCAAATCCACAGTGTTTTTCATGTCTCCCAGTTGAAAAAGTATTTACCAGACTCCTCGCATGTCATAGAATATGAGCATGTGCAATTGCAGGAAGATCTTTCCTATGTAGTGAGACTGGAGAGAATTGTGGATGCTAAGCTGAAACAGCTGAGAAGCAAGAACATTCCTCTGGTGAAAGTGATCTGGAGAGGTCTGACATCTAAGGAAGCAACCTGGGAATTGGCGGATGAAATGAGGCAAAAATATCCAGAGTTATTCCCTTGAGGTAAGTCTTTAAATTTCGAGGACGAAATTTCTTTTAAGAGGGGTAGAAATGTAACAACCGGGAAAAAAGAAAAGAAAAGGAAAAGAAAGAAAGTAGAAAGCTGGAAATTTTCGAAGTCCAGAAACTATGCTAAGTCTTCTCGCAATAGCGAGAAATGGTCTCGCTATCGCAAAAATGTCTTCTCGCAATAGTGAACGAGGTTCTAGCTATAGTGAGTGCAGGTAGCAGTCCACACAGAAACCAGGGGGCAGCTCGCCGTAGCATGCGCCATAGCGAGAGTGAGATCTGGAACTGACGCGAGTTCACCATAACGAATGGTATATCTCGCCATAGCAAAGGGAACTGATACGAGCTCGCCGTAGTGAAAGTTACACCTCGCCATAGCGAAGCCAGATAACACGAGCTCGCTATAGCGAAGGTTAATTTTCGCCGTAGTGAGGGTCAGTCCGGAAGAGAGTAAAAGGCAAGAATTAGACTTCATTAAACACCCAAACTCATTTCTTCTCTCATATCTGCCCTAGACTTCGACCCAAGGAGAGAAAAGAGGCGTGGAGAGTGAGAGAGACTAAGAGAAGGAGGGAGAGTAAGGGAAAGGTAAGTAAATTTCTCCCATTTCTCTTTAAATTTCTGATCTCCTCTCTTTGCCCTCTCTTCCTACGGTTTTGTTTGTGAAAATGGTTGGATTTTGGGCATGGGTCAGAAGAGGGAAAGTGGAAAACACCTTTGAATCTTTGTGTTTTCTTTAAAAATGTTGTTTCCACTACCATGGGAGCTTGAGAGAGAGAAAGAGTTTATGGCATTCTAGAGAGAGAGAGAGAACTCTAGGTTCTGGTATGTTAGGAGAGTTTGATCTGAAAGATTACATTCTAAGAGAGTAATTGCATGCTTTTGTGTGTCTAGGCTCAAGAGAAACACCTCCATCAAGGTGTGATTGTGAACTTAAGAAGGGAGAAGAGGAATTGAAAGGAAAAGCTAGTGTTGACCTTGGCTGATAAGGTAGCTCTCTCTTTCTACTCTTTCTTATTGCATTCTTGGATATGATAGTCATTGTATGTTTATGTATATGCTTATTGTGTGGAATATGCCATATGCTATTGCTTTGATGCATTGATGCCAATGTGCTTGTGTGTTGAAATGTGAGAATTGCTCGGGTGAGGTAGTGCCGAAAGTCCCTTGAGATGGGTGAGACAAGGTCAAAAGTCTCATAATCGAGTGAGGCCAAGTCAAAAGTCCATAAACTCGGGTGAGGCCATCCAAAAGTCCCTGAACTCGAGTGAGGCTAGACCAAAAGTCCCTGGAGCTCATTTTTGGCATTGTTGTGATTTCCATAGCATGTACAATATGTGTTGGATGATTGAGAATGGCTAAATGCTTATTCACATGCTTTGACTTATTATATACCTTGATTGTTTACTTGATTGAGTGCATGAGCTACTGAGATTCCCTTAATCTCACCCCTTCCCCTCCCAACTTAACATGCTAGGTGGAGCACAAGGAGAAGCAAGTGCACACTAAGGAGCCTAGGAGTATGCTTAGCTAGATTATAGCTTTGTTTTGGTTATTTTGATGTAAAGTGGTGCCACAATGAATATGCGCCCACTATTTTTTAGATGTAAATGTTGTAGCAAGTGTATATGTATGAAGAGATGATGTATAAACTATGTTGATAGCCAAAGTAATAGAAATGAGGGTTTTGCCCCTTTTGTTGAATGTGTGTGATAATGTATATTTGGCTGTAGCATAGCGAGATTGGAATGTATGCTGATTTGGATCATATGGACATGTTATATATACTAGTTTCATGCTTTTAAACTTGTCCATGTGGAGTGAGAATGTGTGAGAGGCCATTTGGACCCATTTTGGACCTTTTGGATGCTAAAACTGATATTTTTGAGAGCTCCGTCAAAGTATGACTGGATGAGCTCCTCTTGTCATGAAATTTGGCGTGCCTCTAGAGTTTGTAGAGAGCTTCTTGGGAAGCTAATATGGGTAATATTCAGAGGTCGAGAGAATATTTGGTGAATTGTTGAATTTGGGAAAAATCCATAGTTTGGTCATGTACTGTTCCTGTAGTTCAGAAATGAAAACCATGTCATACATAGACCAAATGGAGTCCAAATGTTGTGAAATTTTATACATATAAACTAGAAAACAAAAGTGACCTGTACCAACAAGAATCACCTAAATCGGAGGTCTGTAGAGAGAGATTGAACTGTCTGAAGTTCTATATCAGCATCAGGGAGCCCATCTGACCCCCGTTACTATTCCATCAGTTTTTGGGGTGTGGGCGCTACTGAACTGATCTGGACTTATTTTTTTCCTCTAGTAGACATCCGTAGCTTTCGAAATTGGTATAGCGTGCCTAGATTAGATTTTTGTGGATTTAGTTATGGATTTCTGAAGTTAGAGCCAAAATATGACTTTTGGACACAAGGGAGAAAAATGCATTTTCTGGTTTTTGGCTCTATACCCTTGGCTTATGGCTTGTTTTATGCTATGTATGAGTTGCATAAGTGGAGTGTGAGTAGAGAATGTGAATGATGGATTCACAAGACCCGCGAGGCAGATAATGAATGTAAGAAACCCCGTTTCATAGCATGAAAATGCCACGGATTAGTATTGGTTCTTTGGAAATCTTGTGAAACCGAGCCCAGTGAGAGGCTAGATAGCGGGAGTAGATTAAGGTGTTACACTATATCTTAGCCCTTGACCATTTCTTGTGACAATACATCTAATATTTGCTAAAAATAAGATTCATGAATCTTAGTCTCAAATTGAACATATTTCTATGGACAATATGTCAGTAGATCCCTTAACTAGGGCTTACCTAATAGAGTTTTTTAGCATGTAACTCATATGGGCCTTGTAAAATCTGTTGATGATGCCTTTGTTTAATGGGAGTCTTGATTGTGTTCTTCAAGGAAACTTTTATTTTTACATTTGGTTAAGCCATATGCTTTGAATATATTATATTTGATATTCCATTTTATTTAATTATGAAACTATTAGCATTTATAATATTATTTTCTCCATCAAATTCTATGTTCTTAGTTTGCTATCTCATTTATGAATTTTCTTATCATAATGTTTATTAGTTATTTGATGTTCTTGGAAAATCTTATTGATCTATTCTCTCTTGGTTTAACAATTGATTATTGCTATACAAGTGAGAGATTATTGAAATATTAAATTAATTATGATTAGCATGAATACTAATTAGCATATTATATTTTAATAATAGCAAATAATTAGTTTTGTCACTATAAGAAAGAAGTAATTTTGGGACCCTTTTTTGTCTTTAACCATGATTGTCACTAAAAGTTTAGCAGCTGTTGTAAAATGCACTGCAAAAATATCCATTATGAGCAACATTACAACAATTGTTATCAATCATGGGAACAATTGTCAAAATTTCTATAGTTGCTCAATCACTACAAATATTTTCATGGTGATATATAATGACACTTGTAACCACTGCCATTTAAAAAAAAATTATTATGATACCTGAACTTGTTTATAATTATAGACAAAAAATTGGCTTGTACATAATAATTACAACCAATATAAATTTTAAAATTATAATGATATGAAATATTAAATTGTCATTAAAATTAAAATTTAAGTTTAGCATATACAATAATAACATCATGTAAGCAAAAGTCTTATAGATCACTAAATATGTTCTAAATGCAGTTGTGATATCATTTAATAAAAATTCCTACAAATCACTTGATAAATATTAAAAATGTTCACTCCATCAAACGTCGACATGAGACATAAGTGTATATATATATATATATCCCACAAGAGCTCATATATGGTTCCAACCAAAGTGCCTACAAGACTTTCTTTTATTTTGTTTCAATTTAATATCCTGCTCATAAACACAAATAGGTTTGATTATTAGAAGGGTGATGTTTGTAGTTATTATATTTAGAGTGTTTTCAAATTTACTCTATATTCACATGAGATGTGATTTAAATAACATAAAACAAAAATGCCAACAACAAAAAAATTAGAATGTAAAAATATAAGGACGAATTAGAGTTAAGGATCCAAAGTTAAAAATATTTACTGTGAAGGATCTATTACCATTATTTTAAGATATATTACTGCTGATTTTAAGTAAAACCCCTTAAACCTAGTAGTAACAGGTCCTTCAGAGTAAATATTTTCAACTTTGGATCCTTAACTCTAATTCTCCCAAAATATAACTCAAAATTCCATTTGAACAATTTAAACAAAAACAAAACTAATACTTCACTAGAAAGGAACTCACATGCAAGTGACGTAAGCCAAAAAAGATATATGGGAAAAGAAAGAAAATAAATAAATAACTAAATTCTAACTATTGTAATATAAAATGGTTACATAAACTTATTTCTTAAACACAAAATCCATACAAAATAACAAATTGAAGATAAAGCATGATGACAATCAAGCCATAAAGATTCAAGTTAATAACCAAAAAAAAGACATAAAAGCTCTAAAATTCATATAAGAAACATATTTTAAATTGACTTAACTTTCAATTGACACCTCTCCCCCCTCTCATCCTCAGCCTTTTTTGGTTGCATAGAGGTATAGCTCTAGCATTTTAATAATAAATTAAAAAATGTTATAGGCATAAGTGCAATCATAAACACTAGAGTGCAACCTAACTTCAAGCATACTCAATTAACAAAGTATTTTTATGTGTATTTTTAAAATTTAAAAGAAAAATATACATTTGATATAAATATGTAAGGCAAAAAGAAAATAGAGGTAATTGAATAAATAAAAAAAATTAGGGGTAAAAAGATATAATTGTTAGTTTGATGATAATATTCAAGATTCAGGGTTTAGGGTTCCACTTCCTTTGCATGGATTGTAAATTACTTTTTGGGTTCCACTTCCTTTGCATTGTTGATTTCAAGTGGTTTATCCAATTAAAGATAGGCCTACTCAACTTTAAGTTATGACTTACCTTGACGCTTCATGCCCAAATAAGTGTGGAAACCTTTATAATAGCCCTTGAAAAGTGAAAATTCAAGATTTCTAAAGTAATATCATTGAAGGAAGTGATTAAATGCAAGCTATAATACCATATTGTATTAGCCTCATTTAACCTTCTCTTAAGCTTGATTCCATGCAAGTCCAAAGAAAAGGAGTAAAATCATGGCAGTTTATTGCGTTACAACTGGGTTCATAAGTTTATACTTCACCCTGCAGACCCCCGTGGACCCATCCACATCATTCTCTACTTATACTCCATCCATACAACTTATAAAACAATCTATGAACCACATATTTGAAGCCAAAAACTAGAAAAATTGCAATTTGCTCACTAGTCTAAAATTCAGATTTTTGGCACCAACTTTGAAAAATCATAATTAATTCTAGAAACATTGAAATCAAGTAAATGATAGCTTTATAGAAAGCTTTAGATGTCAAATATAGGCTAAAAATAGTTTTAGGCCATGAAAACCTAGTTGGACCATGATTGACATCAGAAAAGCTCAAAAGGTCTCACTAACCAAGTTTACTATTGTAGGTTACTAATATGAACTTTAAAAATTCATAAATAAATCTAGAAAAATCAAAACCTAGTAAACCATACCTTTCTAAAAAGATATGAATGTTAAATTAAGGAAGAAAATAATTCCAAATTGAAATAGAAGTAAATAGAGTATGAAAACCTATGGAATAATAACAGAGGTCTACCTATGCCCTTGATACTAATCTAGAAGTTTAAAAGTTCATTTCTCCCTTTCTATAAATCCAAATGATGTGCTCTCAAGTTCTATAGAAATCTTTCCATGTATAGTTTATTCTTGTCAAATTTCATATCCATTGGACATCATTTGACTTATGAATGATAGAGGCAAAGGATTTTACCATTTGCACAATAACAATGCCAATTCTGTCAAAATTTGCCAACTTTGAAAATTCACCAAAACTTCTCTAGGGCTCCAAATAATATGAACCTTAGGTTCTCAAAAAATTTCAAGTATGCCAAATTTCAAGTCAAAAGGAGCCCATTTGGTCAAATCTTGACATAACTCACAGATATAACAAATTTAGCACCCTATATGGGTCAAAAGTGGTTCAAATGGCTTCTTAAATGCTTTACCACCTCTTGGGTAAGTTTTAAACTATAAATACAACATATAAGAACTTCCCAAGTGGTACAAACCATCATATATCTTAAACGCACCATGCTACATGCATGGATACACTACTACATACAAGCCACCAAGTATTAAAAATTTATTTTCTCTTTGAATTGATTCCAATTTTGGTTCATACACTACATATACATACTTTTACATTTGCTCATATGTTTACATCTAAAAAATAATATATACATATACACTTGACATTTCTTTACATAAAAAATCATGCAAAACTATACAATTGTCTCAAGATAGTCCTTCAAGCACCTTGGCTTCTATCCTTAGCCTCTTGAACACCACCTAAACATGGTGAGATAGGAGAGGGAAGGGGATGAGATTCAAGGAATCTCAATAACTCATACACTCATTCAAGTAAGCAATCAAGGCATATAAACATGTCAAAGCATATAAGTAGGCATCTAACACCATTAAGAAATACATAATTTGCATGCCATGAAAATCATATCAAAGCCAAGAATAAGCTCTAGAGACTCCTAGTCTAGTCTCACCCTATTTTTGGGACTTTTGGATTAGCTTCATCCTTATTCTAAGGATGTTTGACTTGGTCTCACTCATCCATGAGACTTTTGGCTCCACCTCACTCATCTCGAGAGACTTTTGGCACTACCACACCCTTAAGAGCAATTTTAACAACCAAAACACAATTCATGAAATATATTGGTGCTAATGCGACAAGCAACATCAAATGGAATGTCTTATAATACAAATGCACATACAAACATACAATGACCATCATACATCCAAGAATGCAAACAAGAAAGAGTGAGGAGCTACATTAGCAATTAAACACAAGCTTCCCTCTTGATTATCTATTCTCTTTTCGGTCTCACACCTACCACTAGATGGACTTGAGTTCTCTGGTCTAGACACAACAAAGAGGATTCAATTATACTCTTGGAGCAAGCTATGGCATTAAACACACACTTAAGAAGCACACTTGGTCTATTAATTCCATAATAGCTCCATTAATGGCCTAATAAAGCTACTACCATAATTCAATCTCTTAGCTTCATTTTCTTCTCATATCTAGGCCTCTCAATTCTATTTAAACTCCTTGAAGTCATTACAAACTCATTCCTAAGAGTCTCGATACAAGCTACTTCTTAAGGATGCATTATGGAAACTATTGACCTAACTCTCAATCTATGGCTTATAAATTTTTTTCTTAAAGGGAGAGGCACTTGGGAGGCTTCTTAGGGGTCTTAGGAACTCAAACAAATACTCACATAGGCTAGGGAATTCTTAACTCAAAACAGATTTTACAAAGTGTTCATGAATCTTTAGTTGTTCTCTCTTGAAATTCCATATTTTTTCTTCCACTTTCTTTGTATTTCCCAAGCTCCTACACTCTAAATCAATGGTTTCTTGCTAGTTTTGGGTCAAAACTTCCTTTCTCTCTTAAGCTCTCTCCTTGGCCGAAACATACACATAAAGGAAGCAAGAAGAGAAAAGCAAGAAAGGAGTGGAACTACCTTAAATCCAAGCTTCCTTTAAGAGCTTCTTCCTTGCCTTAGCCTTCCTTCTTGAGACTCTAAACTTTCTCCTCTAAAATAAGGCTAAAACAAACCCAATTCATTTATCAAACTATGGAAAGGAAGAGTAAGGAGAGGAAAACAAGATATGTAAAGGCAATTCCATGAAAATCCTTAGTTTTTCTCACCTTTTCCCTTGCTTCTTTCTCCTATTTGAATTCCCCTTATCTATCTCTCTCTCTTAGGCACAACTTCTTCTATTTTTAGCTAGCCCAAAGTTGGTCAAAAAAATGAGAGGCTTCTAGACTCTTTAAGAAGCAAAATTTCATTTTTCCACGCTTTTTCTAGAACGAGTCTCACTATAGCGGGAAGCACCTCTTGTATAGCAAGAACTTATCTGTTCCAAGTCCTACTATTCATACCACAGTTGGTCCTATTGTGAGGAATTTCTTAGATTTTGTATGAGATACAAACCCGCTATAGCAAATAGGTATCCTAGCTATAGCAAGAAGAGTTGGAAAAATTCTAAAACCTGGGGTGTGACACAAGCTCTTCTCAAGTGACCATTTTATGAACATTAGTGCTTGATGGTTGTATTGAGCAATCTCAAATAAACTAGGTTGAATAAAGATTAATAGTATAGGATACAACCTAGATCGTTTTCCTTAGAAATTGATTTCAATATTCAAAAGAGCATTCCAAGTATAAGAGGAACCTAAAAGCTACCAAATTTAAGGGATTTTGATTAAACTTAACTAGCTAAAACTTAAATTAAATTAAAAATACAAATGACTAACTAAAGTGCAAGAAATTAATAAGCAAGTAATGAATGTGTGACTAACTTTGAATTCATCCCTTGATGTTCACTATCATTATCCTCATTTAATTATTAATGGTTCTAGTCTAAGAATTCTTACATGTGTTCATAGTAATTTATCTTGAGTTACCACGTAAGATTCAAGATATTAACAATTCAATGTTGATTGAGACCTCAACTCCACATTAAATTATTAATTCTTGTGATTAAGCTTATCGAACACTCAAAAAAATGATTAATCCATCAAATTAGTCTCTAAACTTTCATCATAGGAGGTTCAATTAACCAATTAAATTAGAGAAAATCTTAAATTAAACATTCAAGTACACAATTTCTAACATGCATTTCATCAAACACCTTCACTGCACAAGTTGAAAATTGGAGGTATATGAAAAGTATAACACTTAATTCATCAAAATAATGAAAATCATCAAAATTCTCTCCTAGTTGATGTCTAACCAACCACCAATCATAAATAACACCAATCTTAATCCAATACAAACTTAACCAAGCTAGTACAATAATAAGAAAAAATGTGAGAAAGAGAGAAAATAAAGTGCATAAATCTAAGTAAATCCCTAAATATTCTTCATAAATTCAAGCTCCACATCAAGGTTTTATCCAAACTAGCCATAAGATTGAATTAAGCTTCCATTAGAGGAGACTGAGTGAGGGAATGGAGATAGAATGCTTCGACTATAAAGAGCTTTCGAAAAGGCAATGAATGAGATTGACATTAAGCTTCCTGCCTTCCTTGAATGAATCATGTTCTGGACCTTGCCCTCCAATCCCAAGCCAAAATTATGTGTCCCCTTCTCTTCTCACATGTTCTCTTCCATCCTTTTCTCTATACCTGAGACTTGTTAATCCTGAATCACATTTTTTGCCTTTTCGCCCTTTTCACATCAAACTCATGCTTCATATGTGAAAAATGGATTTGCTATGCTCCTTCACATTAGCTCTATGCATGTGAGTGTAAAGGGAGCATTATGTGTGGATGATTCGCACAAAGAGAGAGCTTGGTACTATGTGTAACAACTCATGGGCTAATATGTGAGAGGCTATCCACGTGTGTGAATAGATGACAGAGTCGTGAGCTATAACTTTGTTTCCATAAGTGGATCAGGTGCATTCAAGAGAGAGCCCATATAGCTATTGTGTGTTGTTGGGCCATGAAAGTGGGTGTTACGTGTAGCCTCCTGGATGTCCCTCATGTGCATGGAGAGTGTGTGTTTTATTCTCTTAATACCATGTAAAAGCGAGCTATCTTATGGAGTGAATGTGATTGTGAAAGTGTGAATTGAGTGCTATATCTGCATGCATATACATGTCCATGTGTATAATCCATGCCTTAACATGTGTGACTTCCACGTGAAAGTCCCATGCGTATTTCCATGCCTTGCATTTATGTTTGAAACAATGAGTGTCATGCCTGATAATGTGTTGCATGTGTGTCTACGTGTGTGAATCAGAACTGTGGAGAATGTGTGTAATGTGGCAATATGAGAAAGCTTGTGCATGATGATCCATCAAGATCTATGCCTTCATGCTTGCATATGTATAACTTGTATATGTGTGAAAAATGGATTTGTTATGCTCCTCCATGTCAACTCTGTGCATGTAAGTGTGGAAGGACTGTTACATGTGGATGATCCATGTAATGAGAGAGAGCCTAATGTTATGTGTAACAACTCGTGGGTGAATATGTGAGAGGCTATGCAAGTGTGTGAATGGATGACAAAGCCGTGAATTGTAGCTTTATTTCCATAAGTGGATTAGGTGTATCTACGAGAGAGCTATGTAATTGTTATGTGTTATTGGGCCATGAAAGTGGAGTGTTACACATAGCCTCCTTGACATCCTTCTGTGCATGGAGAGTGTGTGTTTTATTCTCCTAATGTTGTGTAAGAATGAGCTGTCTCATGGAGTGAACATGATTGTGAAAGCATGAGTAGAGTGCTAAATCTACATGCATGTAGATGTTTATATGTATAATCCATGCCTTAACATGTGTGACTTCCACGTGAAAGTCCCATGCGTATTTCCATGCCTTGCATTTGTCAGTGAAACAATGAGTGTCATGCCTGATAATGTGTTACATGTATGTTTACGTGTATGAATTAGAACTATAGAGAATGTGTGTGTAATGTGGCAATGTGAGAAAGGTTGTGCATGATGATCCATCAAGATCTATGCCTTCGTGCTTGTACATGTATAACTTGTATATGAGTGAAAAATGGATTTGCTATGCTCCTCCACATTAACTCCATGCATGTGAGTGTGGAGGGATTGTTAGGTGTGGATGATCCATATAATGAGAGAGAGCCTAGTACTATGTGTAACAACTTGTGGGTGAATATGTGAGAGGCTGTGTAAGTGTGTGAATAGATGACAGAGCCATAAACTGTAGCTTTATTTCTATGAGTGGATAAGGTGCATTCAAGAGAGAGCCCATGTAGTTGCTGTGTGTTATTAGGCTGTGAAAGTGGAGTGTTACACGTAGCCTCCTGGATGTCCCTCTGTGCATGGAGAGTGTGTGTTTTATTCTCCTAATGCTGTGTAAGAGTGAGCTGTCTCATAGAGTGAATATGATTGTGAAAGTGTGAATAGAGTGCTAAATTTGCAGGCATGTACATGTTCATGTGTATAATTTGTGCCTTAACATGTGTGACTTCCACGTAAGAGTCCAATGCATATACCTTGCATTTGTGTGTAAAACAATGAGTGTCATGCCTAATAGTGTGTTGCATGTGTGTTTACGTGTGTGAATCAGAACTATAGAGAATGTATGTGTAATGTGGCAATATGAGAGAGCTTGTGCATGATAATCCATCAATACCTATGCCTTCATGCTTGTATATGTATGACTTGTATATATGTGAAAAATGGATTTACTATGCTCCTCCATGTCAGCTCCATGCATGTGAGTATGGAAGTAGCGTTACATGTGGATGATCCGTGTAATGAGAGAGAGCCTGGTGCTATGTGTAACAACTCATGGGTGAATATGTGAGAGGTTATGCACATGTGTGAATGGATGAGAGTTGTGAACTATAACTTTATTTCCATTAGTGGATTAGGTGCATTTAAGAGAGCCCGTGCAGCTGCTATGTGTTATTGGGCCGTGAAAGTGTAGTTTTACATGTAGCCTCCTAGATGTCCCTCATGTGCATGGAGAGTGTGTGTTTTATTCTCTTAATATCGTGTAAGAGTTAGCTGTCTCATGGAATGAATGTGATTGTGAAAGCATGAATGGAGTGCTAAATCTACATACATGTACATGTCTATATGTATAATCTATGCCTTAACATGTGTGACTTCCACATGAAAATCCCATGCATATTTCCACGCCTTGCATTTGTGTGTGACACAATAAGTGTCGTACCTGATAGTATGTTACATGTGTGTCTACATGTGTGAATTAGAATTGCGGAAAAAGTATGCATAATGTGACAATGTGAGAGAGCTCATGCATGATGATCCATTAAGATCTATGCCTTTGTGCTTGTATATATGTGACTTGATGAGAGGGGCGTGTGTGTAACTCATGGAGTGTGACTTGGTGTGCCATCTATGAAGAGTGGAATGCGTGGAGAGAGACGTGAATGATTGTGTGTCCAATTTGTATGAGGGAAGCTATCATGTGACTTGCGTTGAATGATCTAGCCATGCATTACATGAGAGTAGAGAGAACAAAATTGAATCTCCTTATTTGCATGGTACATCAGCACCATTATCTCCTTTTTTTCAATTTTCATGTTCTTAAAATTCCATTAGAAATCTATAAATATATTCCCTCCTTCAAGATGTATATATGTAGCTTCCAACTTTAAATCTTGGCCTTTGATTCAATCTTGTAGCTTTCAATTATTTTCCAAATCAATTTTTCCATTTAAATTCCATTTGCCTATCAAAATCTATACAAATAATGAAAAATATTAAGTTAGAAAATTCATAGAATTATTTAAAAAGAATTTTAAAAACTAAGAATTTTGCAAAGAAATTCCAAGAGTGTAGAAATGGCCAATAAAATCAAATCTCATCTAATTAAATCTATTAAGCCATTATTCATCATTAAAATGTCCAAATGAAGGGAATAATATATATATAAATGATATTTATCAGTGCTCTTCGTTATCCAAATAATATATCAACATCTTGAATAAAAATAGAAATAGCATTTTGTTCTTGTAAAGAAAATAAACTGATTAGTCATAGGATTGAAGAGTCAGATCAATTTTTGTGCATTTTATACAAGCATTAGATTTTCCTTAATTAATTGGCCTTGCTTGCTTGCATTGTTCCAATATATTCTTCAACAACTTTATAATCCCTACTCTCTTCTTGGGCTTTTCTTGCGTATTATTATTTTTTTTTGAAAAACCTAAAATCTAAATAAACAAAAGAAAAAATACATTATATTGATTTTTTTTCTAGATATTTTAGAAACAAAAACACACAAAAAACCCTACAATTAAAAGGCTAAAATTCAAAATAAAAAAAGAAACAGAAAAACACAATAATGATAAAAGTAAAAGACATGCCAAGAAAATTAAAAAGAATAATAGCCCCAAGGAAACTCCAAGCAAAAACCCTATATAAGAAACAATAATGCCCAACATTAAGATCTAGCCTTCTAGGTACTTAGCGTCTTTAATAACAAACTATGGAAAACACAGTCCAATATAACCATTATTATCCTAACAATATGATTCCAAACCACAAAAAATAGAACCATGTTCACCATATGGCTAGTTCAAATTTAGCACCCTTATCATTCATTTGTATTTGGAATTTTCCCCTTACCATTTGATGAGTCTTCTAGTTAGTAATGATCAAACAAACATTGAACCTAAATTTCACCCAATTCATCATAATATAAAATTACCTAGAAGTTATGCCAATGGCTTTGCTCATCATCTTGTTACACAAATGGATGGAGATGAATCAGGGCAAAACAAGTTATTAAGCAATGTGAAGGCTATTTTGGCATTGGATGAAGTGTGTATTGACTCTTATATGCCTCCTCTAAGATCTTTTCTCTTAGATCAATTTTATTTGATACACAGATTTTATCACATACATAACCATACCATCTTCAGACACCATAAACTCAAAGGTCTTACTCTAGGAAATTTCACTCCTGATTTGACTCAAAAAGTTATCTCATTTCTAGGCATCTAAAATATGAGCTCTCAAGTCATTCTCTTTTTTAGTCTCATTCATCAATAGTCTATTTGAAAGCATTTAGTAGGAAATATTCATATTCCTAAAACTCTCTATGAGTTCCTATTCCTTGATCATCATATAAGCTGCATGTATGGACGTCCTACTAAAGGCATCGGCTACCACATTGGCCTTGCTTGGATAGTATTTCAATGAGTAGTCATAATCTTTTAAGAATTCTATCAATCTCCTCTATTTCATATTTAACTCTATTTGATCAAATAGGTATTTTAAACTTTTGTGGTTACTATATATCTCTATTATAGCACCATACAGGTAATGCTTCCATACTTTGAGGGCAAATACCATTACAGCTAACTCTAAATCATGTATGAGATAGTTCTCATACAGTTTCAACTACTTAAAAGCATATGCCATTACTTTGTCCTACTACATCAACATACATCATATTCATTTCCTCGAGGCACAAGTATAACAAGTACAAGGGTAGTGGTCAATTGAAGTTTTTAAGAGAAGTTTTAACTCTAAAAAACTCCTTTCACATTTATCATTTCACACAAACGATGTCTCCTTCCTAGTCAACCTAGTCATTAGTAAGGTTATCTAAGAAAAGCCCTTTATGAACCTTTTATAATAACCTGTTAAACCTAGAAAACTTCTAATATTAGTGATGGTTTTAAGCCTATCTTACTAAAACATAGCCTTAACTTTATAGGAATCTACCATAAACCCCATTTGTGAAATTCCAGGTTTACATCAAACTTTTAGAAGTCTCTTTAGGCAACTTTAGAGACCAAACTTGGATTTAGTACTATATATCACTTCCAAATGGATTGTCAGATAGAAAAGAACATCCAAACTTTAGGAGACATGTTGAGGGTATATGTTTTAGAGATGAAAGAGAACTGGGATGTGTATTTATCATTAGCTAAGTTTGCATATAATAACAATTACAATTATAGCATTCAAATGGCCACATATAAAGCTTTGCATGCGAGAAAGCGTAAATCACCTTTATGTTGGGTTGAGCTAGGTGAAAGGAGTTTGATAAGACCTAAGATAGTAAACCAAATCACTAGGCAAATAGAATTGATTAGAAAGAAACTTCTTATAGCCTAAAGTAGATAAAAGAGTTATACAAATAAAAGAAAGAAGCCATTAGATTTTGAAACTAGAGAGCATGTGTTCACTTAAATATCTTTAGTTATTAGAGTAGGTTGGTTTATTAAGGTGAGCAAGCTCAGTCATAGATATACATAGGTGCCTTTGAAATCCTTGAGATAATTGAATCTATGGCTTACCATATTGTTTTGCTTCTTAACCTAACCCAAATCTATGATGTATTCCATGTCTACCAAATTAAAAAGTATATACCAAACCTTTCACATGTCATAAAATATTAAAATATCCAATTGCAAGATAATTTTTCTTATATTGTAGCACTGGAAGAAATTATTGATATCAAGATCAAATAGCTGAGAAATAAGAGTATTCCCTCGATGAAAGTGGTTTGGAAAAGCCTATCTTCTGATGAGGCAACTTGAGAACTAAAATATGACATGAGAAAGCAGCACCTACAATTATTTGCTTGAGGTAAATTCTAAATTTTGAGAACAAATTTATCTTGGGGGTGAAATGTAATATTTTATATTTTGTAAACTAATATAGTCCCTAAAAAATGAAAAGAGATGGTTAAAAAAATGCTAAACAAGAGAGAAAAGGACTAGTTTACTGATAAAACAACAAAAAAAACTATAGATATATATAACTTGAAATATAGAAATAGAAACTAATTTTTCTCATTAGGATATGAAAGTAAAGGATAAGTACTTTAACCAAAAGGGTCATTATGGTATAAAATGCTGATGGCATGAAAAATAAAAAAATGAGACAAATGCAATTTTAATTACACTGAATTATTTTAAGCCCTTAAATATTATGAAATTTTATTTTTTTTATTTAAAAGAGCATTTAAAATTTGGTACGGAGCAATCAATTTCTAAAAAGACTAAAAAATGAGTTCAAAAAAAAAAAAGTGTGAAGGCAAAATGGTCATTTGTGGAAAATTATAAACCCTAGTTTATATATATGCCAATCATGCCCTCTCCTTCTTCCTCACTTAGATTGACTCTTAGCAACTCTAAGAAGCTCCCATGGTAGCATGAAAGAAGGAAAAGATAGAAGGGAAAACAAGTTTGAGAAAGGTAAGGAAATATATAAAATTTTGTTATGCTTTAGTTATAAAACTCTTTCTACTCCTCATGCTCTCTCTAATCGTTTGTTTGGCTTCTAAAAAGGGTAAAGTTTGTGGTCATCATCTTAAGTGAAAGAGTTCATTTGAGGAAACAAATCATACTAAGAGAATTCTTACCAAAAGCTTATCAAAATAAGGTATGATTCAAACAATAAAAAAATTGCTATTCTTGGAACCCTAACCCTATACATTTTCAACCAAGAGAGACAATGAGGGAAGGGCATGTGTATTTGATGAAAACTTGATGCAATTAGGGGTTTAGAAGAGTGAGGAATAAGAATATGCCAAGGGAATAACATAAAAACCAAGAAAAAAATGCATGTTGGCTTCGCTTAGGGTTTAACTTCGACCTTGAGTACTTTAAAACCCTAAGAGGATTAGTTGGTCCCTTTAATACCATAATTGAATTAAAAATGAATCATGGATATCCTGATGACATTAAATTCCTTTTTAAATAAACAAAATCCCAAGACTGGACCTAAAAAAGGAGCTCTTAGCCAAGGTAAAAAAGTAGTACCAAGGGAATCTTTTAATTTAATCTAATGATTTAAGAGGCTTAAATGAGTGATATAATTTTAGAAAAAGATGTGGTACTTAGAGAAGTGGTACCATTGGTTTGAGAAAAAGAATAAGATTTGATAATTTTAGAAACATGGTTCTATATAAACCCTAATTGCCCTATGAATGGAAATTGGATCTTAATCTAATTTCATGAACCCTAGATGAGTTCCTCTAAGTTAGGCAAGTTGAAAATAGCCTAAAATAAGAATGGAAAATAGAGAAAGTGAGATAATTCACTAGAGAGTTATAAGGCATAATGATGTCAAAACGAAGGGTAAGTGCAATAAGTGACATGGCTAAGCTTTTATTTTTTTATTTTTTGTTGCATGAAAAGTGAGTATTGTGACGACCCTGAATTCTAACATCGGTAATTATAGTTAAATACATAATTAATAAATAATGATCAAGGTCTGGAGTCGTTGCAATTAATTACATTAAGAAAATATAGAGAAATTTAAACATTGATACTACTAAGATCATCAACTAACAGCCATAACGGGAATATGCATAAAGGGTTTGTACCATCATTAAAGGTTTAGGATTCATTCATTGATCGATTTCAACCCACAAAAACATCCCACCAATGTCCCCATGCTATTCCCTAACATTAGCCTTACTGAAATTAGGGTTTCTAGGTCAAATATAGGAGTTTGGGGACCTGCGCCGCGACCTGGAACTTCCCCGCCGCGGCTAAGCTAGGTTCTGGAGCTCGAAAACCAAGTTTTTAAACTTATGCCACGGCCTGGAACTCTTGCGCCGCGGCCAAGTTGCTCTCTGGAATTTTCCTGACTTTCGCCGCGGCCAACCTATGTGGCGTCGCGGCGAGTTTTGCTAATGTAACCTCCCTAATTAATTTCCTCGACTCGCGCCACGGCGAGGTTACGTTCTGTCACCCCCTGGGCGATTATTTTCACTCCGTGCCGCGGCGAGATTTCTCAAGCCGCGGCGTCCCTCGCCACTGTCACTCCCTAGGCTGCGACAAAGCCTTCTTGGCCGCGGCGTGACTCCCTTCTGTAGCTGTTTTCCCTATATTCGCCCCCTACACTCCATTTCTCTTCTTAGGGACACTCTAAGGTCACTTCCCCTCATTTTATATGGCTTTAATGGCATTTATCTACCTTATTTACTTAGCTATGCTTCCATTACCAACTCAAAACTTATATGCCCATTTCTTTCCTCTAATTACCTTCCATCAGCAAGTTTATAAAGTAATAACAACAAATTATACATGAACTACCAACATCTATCCTTAAATACTCAATCAATGGGGGCTCCATATATTAGGGGTTCACTTCAATATCTCAAGGGTTACATTTCCATTAATAAACAATATTATAGGTCAGCACCAATTACAGCAGAAATCATGAATCCATACAACAATTACTAAATTAAGGTGAGGTCTAACCCCTCAATACATACATCCTTAATAAATCAAATGTGCAAGCCTACACTTGGCAATACAGATACATGATGATGCTATATGGAACTAAATAAAATTCAGCATCTACCCTATTACACTCAGACCAAGTGTAGCCTCCCCACACTAGGCCTTAGCTCATGGATGTTCATCTACTTGCTTGCCCTTATCCTTACCCGAGGAACCTTCACCTAAAATTATAATCCCACAAAACGGGGTGAGATACACATCTCAGTAACCAAGGCAATTCCATCATATAATCCATTTTAATCAATATATATGCATGAATCAAAATCCATATCAGAATCACATCAGTCATTTCAGCAAATGAAACAATTAGGCTATCATGATTACTATCCCATACTAGCAATCATATTATCACATGTTAAAGGCCATTAACACTGGGAGAGGCCCGTCCACGGCACCTACTCCCCATTGAGCATAACTAGGGCTCAGTGCATCTGGGGTTGATCATACCCGGTGCTCGATCGTAGCACATGCACGGGTGGCAGCCATACCACAGCTCCACCATGGACTCACAAGGTCCAATCATAATACAACAGATAGCCAACTAATTCATTCAACATTTTCAATCATTCATATATATAGCAAATATAAAATTAAAATAGATACATGCATGGAATTACTGTAAACCCCAGTTACCTCACTTGCAGACAATTGCAACAGCCACCACAAATCCCAAATTCGGATTCAAGTGTCTCCCACCAGAATTCTCAATGTTTCACCCAAAATCCTAGGCAAATTCGTATAAAATTAGTACCCATAATATAAATCAGCTATGGGGTCTCAAACCAACAAAGAAAGCATCAAAATGGGGGGTTTAAGTTCACCTAATACCAACCCCAACCTCAACCTACGGATTCCACTAAGAAAACCTCCAAACACTCACTTTTCAGATTTTGGGTATAATGAAATCTCCCCAAATGAAAAACTAATCGGACCAAATTAAAGAGAAAGATGAAGGGATTAAGTTGTATAACTATTACCTTGGCTAAATCTTGCTCTAAGTATGAGAAAATGCAGAAATCTTGCCCCAAACCCTAGCCTCCTTCTCAACCTCCGAATTTGCCTCTTGAGTTTCAGAAAAATGAAGGTGTGGCTGAAGCATTAAGGTTTTAGATGGGTTTAAGTTGGGTCAAGAGGCTGGGTCATGGGTTGCTCCAAGTCCAAATCCAATTGGGTTTCAGATTTTGCTTATTGGGCCAGTTTTTAAGTGTTGGGCTGCATAATTCTGTTGGGCCAGTTTTCACACATTGGGTTGCTGAAATTTAATGGGGTTTGGGCCTAATTTGAAGGGCTCAAGGGCTTGGGTCTGCACAAGGGTAATTGGGCCACTTAATTGAGGCTATACAAGATAAATCTTGGGCCTCTATCTCATTAAATTAGTTTGGGTCTGCCTCTAATTCCTTGGGCCTCCATTAGCCTCTTATCATGGTTCATTAATTTGGACCTAGGTGAAATTTCTATCCCAAATAAATTCTTAACCCCATATTAATAATCTATCTATTTAAAATCCCTATTTACTTAACTTGCCCAATCATCCCATATTAACTATTCTTAATTAATCTTAATCCATGATTAACACCTTAATTAATTTCGGGGTGTTACAAGTATGAATGAGATAAATGAATGATGGAATTATTATATGAAATATAGCAAATGGGATGAGGCACTTTGGGATACTTAAAGTAACCTAAACCATATTTCAAGCCTTTAATATGCATGTATATTAATAGAATGAGATTGGATATGTCCTAATTAGTTGTTTTGCATCTTAATTAATATGGTTAAGCCAAGCAAGTGGAACCACACCAAGGTAGATGTGTGAGGCTGTGTAACCAAAGGAAGGAGAATAAGGTTGTTTGCAACTATTTGGCTTGTCAATTGTTTGAGGAGACTATATAATTGCATGAGACCTACTTGGATTTGTGAAAGGGGTGGCTTTAATGTTAGGTGAGGCTAAGGAAGTGAGTATGGGTTTGCTCTACCTCAAACCAAAAGTCCCTTGAGACATGGATTTGCTCTTGCTTAAGCTAAGGAAGCCCCTAAAGTATGGATTTGCTCTCTTGTGTTGTGATTAACTATGATTGCATAATATACGTGCTAGCTTCCATATAATTGAACGAACTATGTATGTGTTTAAATGTTGTTTTAGTTACTGGCATTATTTGAATCTCATATTTCCTATAGCCACTAATCATGACCAAGTGAAATATAAAGTAAGGAGAAAGAAGAGACAAAGGCTTAAAAAAGTCTAATGTTTTAAGAGATTAGCCTAGGATTTTGTGTTATATATATATGATTATGTAAATTTATATTTTTATGTGATGTAATGGTAACATGTGTAAAAGTGGTAGACCATGATTTTATGACCAATGGATGTATGTGAAAGATATTGGAACATGATTTTGCACAATAAAACCCATTAAGTTTACATGTATATTTGCAAGTGGAATAGTAATTGTTAAATGTAAAGCAAATTTTATGTGATGAACCATTCATAATTGATGTATGTATGAATTGAAATTGGCTTGTGAGAAGAAGTTGTATAATGGAGCTATTTAATGCATATTGGAACCAAAATTTTGACCATTTGTGTAGTAAAATGTCTCTTTACCCCTAATTGCCTTAATACCCAAATTTGAGACTAACTTTTGGTGAACATCTAGATGACATTTTGTAACACACCAAAATTAATTAAGGTGTTAATCATGGATTTAGATTAATTAGGATAATCATGGATTTAGATTAATTAGGAATAATTAATATAGGATAATTGAGCAAGTTAAGTGAATGAAGATTTTAGAGAGATAAATTATTATTATGGGTTTGAGATTTAAGTGGAATAGAACTTCATCTAGGTCTAAATTAAATTGAGTAGGCCAATGTTAAGACTAATGGAGGCCCAATAATTGTATGTGCAGACTAACCTTTTTATTTATGAGACTTGGCCCAAGAGAGAGCACCTAGTGATGGCCCAATAACCCTTGTGTAGACCCAAATCCTAGAGCTCTTCAAACTTGGCCCAAACCTAATTAAAATTTAGCAGCCCAATGCATAGGAGCTGGCCCAACAAAGCGAAAATCTAAAGCCTATTTGGAGTTAGACCTTGGAGCAACCCATCACCCATCTTAGACCCAACTTAAACCCAACTAAAACCCTAAATACTTCAACCACTTCCTCATTTTGCTGAAACTCAAGAAGAAAATCGGAGGTGTGAAGGGAGGCTAGGGTTTAGGGCAAGAATTTCACATTTTCTCACATTTAGAGCAAGATTCAGCCAAGGTAATATTTATATAACTTAATTCCCTCATCTTTCTCTTTAATTTGGCCCAATTATTTTTTCATTTGGAGTATTTTCACTATACCCAAAATCTAAAATGTGGTTGTTTAGGATTTTCTTGGTGAAATTCATAGGTTGAGGCTAGGGCTGACCTTAGGTAAGTATAAACCCTCTATTTTAATGCTTTCTTTGCTAATTTGAGACCCCCATAACTGATTTATAATATGGGTATTAATTTTGTACAAATTTTCTTAGGATTTTAGGTGAAATATTGAGGTTTCTGGTAAAGGACACTTCAATCCAAATTTGGGATTTGTGGTGGCTGGGTAAGTGTTCTTTAAGTAGTTATTAGCATTTAAATTCTTTGGGTACTTGTTGCTACTATAAATGATGAATTAAAGTAGTAATCCTCTGATACTATGGTTATAGGGAGATTTTTGTACCATTGGTGGCTGTTGCAAATTGTCTACAAGTAAGGTAATTTGGATTTACATTAATTCCATGTATATATCTATTTTAATTTCATATTTGCTGTATATAAATGATTTGAAATGCTAAATGAATTGGTTAGCTATTTATTGTATTGTGATTGGACCTTGTGAGTCCATGGTGGAGCTGTGGTGCGGCTGCCACTCGTGTATGTGCTTCGATCGGGCACCGGGTTATGATCAAACCCCAGATGCACTGAGCCCTAGTTGTGCTCAACGGGGAGTAGGTGCCATGGATGGGCCTCTCCTGGTGTTAATGGCCTTTAACATGTGGAAATATGATTACTAGTATGGGATAGTAATTATGATAGCCTAATTGTTTTATTTACTGATATGACTGGCATGTTTCTGATGCTTATGTGAAATTATGCATATATGTTAATCAAACTGGAATGTATGATGGAATTTTGCCTTGGTTGTTAAGATTTATATCTCACCCCATTTTATGGGATTACAATTTCAAGTAAAGGTTCCTCAAGTAAGGATAAGGGCAAGCAAGTGGATGAACATCTATAAGCTGAGGCCTAGTGTGGGGAGCTACACTTGGTCTGAGTAGAATAGAGTAGATGCTAAATTTTGTTAATCTTTGTATAGCATCATCATATATCTGTATTGTCAAGTGTAAGAGTCTGTATTTGATAATATAACATGTATCTATTGAGGAGTAGGCCTTACTTTAGTTTAGTATTTGATGTATGGATTTATGATATCTACTATGAGCCTTGTTGAACTATGATATAGCTTACTATTGGAAATCTAATCTTTGAGATATTGATATGAACCCTTAATGTATGGAACCCCCACTGATTGTGTATCAAATGATAACTACTGATAGTTCATGAATTCCTGTTATTGTTACTCTATAAACTTTGCTGATATAAGGTAATTGGGGGAGTAGAAATAGACACTTAAGTCTTGAGCTAGTAATGATAGATTAGCTGGGTGATTAAGGTATACAACTACTATTAGAGTTGCATAAATTAAGATAGAATGACCTTAGGGTGATATTGGAGGGAGAGTGGAGAGTAAGAGACCAGATTTTCGGAGTGTAGGACCAGAAGGCACTTTGCTGCGGCTAAAATGGAGTTAGCCGCGGCCAATAGAGGCAAAGTTGCTAAGGGAGAGTGTCAGAGAGGAATTCGCGCGCGGCGAAATGTGAGATGTAACACCCTAAAATTAATTAAGGTGTTAATTATGGATTTAGACTAATTACGAATAATTATCATGAAATAATTGGGTAAGCTTTATGAATAAAAATTTATAGAGAAATAAGTTATTAATATAGGTTTAAGATTTCATTTGAGTTAAGCTTAATTATGGGTCAAAATTTAATTTAAATAAGCCATGGATGAGGATTTATAGGGGCCCAATAATTTTGGGTGTAAGCCCAACTCCTTATCATGAGACTTGGGCCAAGAGAGATTTGCCTAGCAATGACCCAATCTAATTTAGTAGAATAAGGGCCTAAGACCCAATTTATGTGAGTTGGCCCAATGCACATTATGTAGGCCCAAATTAGATTAGCTCTTGAAATTTGGCCTAACCCAATTACAACTCTGAAACCCAACTCATGAGATTCAACCTAACTAACACCAACCTTTGAACCCACCAGAATTTGGGCCTTAAGGTCAGCATACTTCACTTAAACTCAAAGTGTTCTGTAGCCCACCTCACCAAACAAAAGCCCAAAAAGTACAAAAAATCTGAACCCACAAGGAATTGGGCCATTGGGTCAGCACATTCCACTTTTAGCTCTAAATTTTCTGCAGCCCATTCATTAAATCATGGCCCAACCACTAGAGATGAGCCCAATTGGACCTTGGGCTGATGGGTCAACCCATTTCTCATTAAAAACCCTAAAGGGTCAGCAGCCTCCCTCCCCATTCAGCAGAAAACACAAGAGGCAAGGGAGAAAATTCGGAGGTTTAAGGGAGGCTAGGGTTCTACCAACATGGAAGCTCCATTTTTTACTTCTAGAAGATGATTTAGTTAAGGTGAGTTATATATAACTTGACCCTCTCATCCTCCTCTTCATTTTGGTCAGATTAATTTTTGGTTTTGAGTATTTTCATCTTCTTCTCAAATCTGAAACTTGGTGTTGGGTGATTCCTTGCAAAATTTTCGGAGTTGGAGGTTAGAGGAATGATTAGGTAAGCATTTCCTTTCCATTTTGTGTATCACTTTGTTGGAAAATGCCCCTAAGGATGTATTATCATAATGGGTTCTATTATTGTATGAAATTACAAGGAGAGAACTGGAGTGTAGGGGACAAAATGTAGAAGATATAGCTACAGAAGGGAGTCACACCGCGGCTAGGAAGGCCTCGCCGCGGCCAAAAGAGTGACAGTGGCGAGGGACGCCGTGGCTTGAGAAATCTCGCCGCGGTGCAGAGTGAAAAAAATGCCCAGGAGGGTGACAGAATGAAACCTCGCCGTGACACAATACATTCTGCCGTGGCGCAAGTCGAGGAAATTAATTAAGGAGGGTACAGTAGCAAAACTTGCTGCTGCGCCACATAGGTCAGCCGCGGCGCAGATCCAACGCGCCGCGGCAATAAAGATTCGAGTAAGTTACCCAATGATTCCCAAGAGTAACTTAACTGCGGCGCAAAAGGTCTGGGCCGCGGTGCAAGGTTAAAAACTTAATTTTTGAGCTTCAGGACCTAACTTAACCGCGGCGGGAAGGTTCTAAGTCATGGCACAGGTCCCCAAACTCCCACATTTGACGTAGAAACCCTAATTTCTTTAATGCTAATGCTAGGGAATGATATAGGAACATTTGTAGGAGGTTTTTGTGTATTGAAATCGATGGATTGATGAATCACAAACCCTCTTATACATTTTCCTATTTATGGTTGTTTAGTTGATGACCCTAATAATATATTTCTCTATATTTTCTTGATGTAATTAATTGTAATGACTCCAAACCTTAATCATTATTTATTAATCATGTATTTAACTATAATTACCGAGATTAGAAGTTAGGGTCGTCACATGAGAGGCTAATCTGGGAGTAGTCCAGAGGGAAATTCACCACAGTGAATTTGGGAATTAGGAGTGGTGAACTTTTATGAAAATGTCCCAAGTGTTCTAGAGAGGAATTAGCTGTGGAAAAATGAGGTATTGGCTGTGGCCAACAGCGAGAGGCGAGTGAGGTAAGTTTCAGGAGGCTTCTTCACCCCGGCGCCATATGGTAATCTCAAATGATGATTTAGAGACATTGGGATGAGTTATAACTGATGAGTAATAGAATCAAAAGCTTATAAATAAATGTTTATTTCTCTTATGAACATAAGTTCTTGTAATTGTATGATTGATGACTCTAATCACATTAAGGTTCAAATTTCTCCGTATTTTTATAATGTAATTAGTCGTAATACCTTGTAACCCCAATCTATGATTATTAATCTCGTGTTTAACCTTAATTACAATGATTAGAAATTAGAGTCGTCACACATTTAAAGCTTTCTATAGAGCCAAAGTTTGTAATTTTTGGAGCTCTATATAATATTTATTTGGCAAATTTTGAAATTGGTCCCACAAAGCTGATATGGTTTGTACTATTCATTCTGTGATCAATTCTGGTTTTTGCATGTTTTAGGGAATGAAATGGATTCAATTTGATTTGAAATTGTCATAGTAGAAAGTTCATATCATAAACTTTAAAATGCCACTTAATTTACTTCAATCAGTGTTGTATTACTTAAGTTATGAATTTTTGAAATTTATGCTTTAGTATGTGATTTGTGGCTAATGGTTTCTTTTATATGATTGAGCTCTATGTGTGGGTTCGCGGTGATCATGGACATAGCATGATTTTAACATTTTTTTATCAACGAACCCCATCCCAGGATTATGTGCAACAACACAAATCAAGATAACATAAGAAAGTTATCTTTTAATTAAGTTATAGTCGAATCACACATGCAAATCTAGTGATCTGCACCTCTACAACATCCACACGGAGTACATGAAACTCTTCCTCTCTTTGCATTTTTTGCTAGGAGATGCTACTCACTATCTAGGGATAGGGTTTTAGAATTCTGGAGTGAGTTAGAATTTCAAAGACACTCTTTCTTTCTCTTAAAACTTATGCGCCACTCCTAAAGTCTTATTTATAGACTTAGAATTTGGTACTTTCCTAATCTTACTCAAATTCTAATTCCTAATTCAACTTAAACTTCTAAAACCTAACCCAAGCCCAATAGAAAGCGAGGAAAGATTAGCTTAACATAGTGTAATATTATTTAATATTACTTTAATATTAAATAATGCCACAAAATTATATTATTATTTAATAATATAATATGTAATAATATTACTTTAATATTAAATAATATATTATGCCATAATATAATATAATTATATTATATTGGGCTTTATTATTAGAATTTCTAGTCTAACTAAAATTCTAATAATATTATAATATTTCAGTTTCATCCTTACACTTTATTTGTGACCTTGTAAGTTTGTATTACGTTGGTAGTGACCCAAAAGGAATCTCTTTTTAAGATCTTAGATAGTGAGCAATATTTAGCAATAAATTACTGTCACCCAAGTAATAAGAATTTATATTATTCAACACAAACATAATATATGGCCAATACTATGCAATTTAGTCTATTTTGTATTAATATCCAGATTGATCTTAAGGCATGATATGTGTCATCATTGTCAACAATCAACCTACATTTCTTAACAGCGAGTTAGACCAACTTAACAACAAATAATCAATATCACACATTGATTCATTTGAGCACAACCATGTATTTCTTATTTCTTAGTCTTACTCAATCAAGAGGCCCACGGATATAATGCTTCCTATACAAGAAGGACAAAATCCCATCTACATTACTCAATCCCTTTACATGATTCGTGATATACCCAATCACTGTCTTATTTGTCATCCTAGTTAAAAGTGACATAAGACGGTGTCATAGTATTTTACTCCTCATGTAGGGAACTGTAATGACTTAAGGTCAAAGGACTCTCTACACTATAGTCTCATGAGAATTGCTAATAACACTATATAATCCATGTAGCATTCTCATAATGGGTCAGTCCAGTATATTTATTCTCTAACAATGTATTTATATATTGATTTGATATCACATATCTATAACTTAAAGTCATCAGTCACTATACATACTAATATTGATGTATTATTGTTATCCCATATTATAATAATATTTGACTAAGGACAACTTCATAATAACAATTATTCCAAGGACAATTATCATATTAAGATATATTACATAGATATAAAACAAAATATAATAATTATATTGTCTTAAAAATGTGATACAATGTATGTTAGTCCAATCATCTCATAATTGGCTCCTAGGCATACATCAACACTATGTACATGTTAATTTGGGATGGAACCAAATACCTGAACATGAGTTTGTGGGTTGGAATTATGGAAAAATATTTTGGGCACCAAGAGTCAATTTGATGCATTTACTATTGAATTTCTACTACAAATGCATATTTTTGTCTCAATGGACATCTAATTGTATTAAATGAATGAGATATAATAAGGCTTAATATTTTTAATATCCAATTTAGATGGTAGTTATTGCAATAAAACTAATATATTAGGGGAGTCAATTGGGACTTTTTATTATATTTTAGCATGAATATTGAAATTGGGGCTATAGAGTAAGGTGGATGAGTGTAATTCTCCCCAAATTTTATCAGTAAAATGGTTAGAGTTCTCATCGTCAATGCTTATCATGTGAGAAAACCTTTATCTCTTTCCGTCTCATGGCCAAATCTAGATATCAGTTCTACATTTATTGACAATTGTTGATAACCTCTCCTCAATTCTATGGATTCCAAGTCAATTTCATATTGTTGGAGAAAGTGGCTATTCTTATTATAATGAATGGCATATATAAAAATATAAAACACAGAGGAAGCAATCTAGTCAAAGTCCAACAAGATGGAAAGACCATCGAAACATACATATATGTGTTGTACATAATCCAAAAATCTTTGAGCTATGAATCACCTAATACATTTTAAAAATGGAAGAACATTGAACAAAATACCTCAAATGGCTTAAAATGGTGAAAAAGAAACAAATTAGGGCTTTAAATAGTGGGTCCATAGTAGAACATTGAAGGCAATGGCTAGGTAGAGGAGAATCATTCAGTAGAAGACTATACTGGGTTTTTGAAAAAAGTAGCCAATCTAGTTTTGTGATCTATGGGGTGTGTATTTAATATATTTAGTAGCAGCTTCAAATAATCATAATCTTTAACAATAGATCTAGTTTCAAATGAAACCACTACTAAATAATCACAGTTAAATAAAAGCTTTTCTTTTTTAAAAAAATTGTGATCTTTAATGTAGTTTTGTCAAATTGTTGCTAAATAATGACAGTTGTAGACAACCACTATTATTTAATAGTAATTATTTAAACTATTTCTAAATAATAGCAATTTTTCAAACTACAGCTATTTCACTTTTTAAAGGCAATTGGAACAATCACTATTATGCAACCATAGCAAAATGCAATATTTTTGTTAATGTGTATTTGGTATTGTTTAAATTGATTGAGTTTATATGTTACAGATAACTCATAATATGCTTGGTTATCCATAAGCTTATTTAGAGAATAGGCCCTAACTCATAATTCATTTAAAATTAGTTATCCTATTAACTAGCTCGAGTTTGTTTTTACTATCAATCATATTTATAAAATTGATTTGACTTTTAAGTAATTAATAAGCTTGGTTATAGAAATAAATGTAATATAATAACAAAATATTATTCTATATATGTATAATAGTTACCCAAATTCATAGTGTGTCCTATTATTAAGAAATAGAGACAAAATTAGGAAGAAAGGGAAGTTAAGGAGAGATAATGAGTGTGAAGGGATGAGATAGGAGAAAGATTAATAGGAAGAGTGAGAGATGTACTATTATTAATTAAATTTTTTTTATTTTTAAATGATGTTTTATTAAAATGATAGACAATAATCTCAACTATTTATTTATTGAATGACTAAAATCTATACACTTCACTTTTTGATGTGCATGCTGAAAAGTCTATAAAAAGGAGGCTGATGGAAGTAGAAGTCTTGGTGGTTAAATATATGTACAAATGAGAAAGTAACATTGTGAGAGGAGCCTATAATCTATACAATGAGAACAAGCAAATTATAAGATTTGCAAAATAGTTACATTTGCTTAAAAAAAATTCATCTTTTGGTACAAATTTGCTAGAAAAGGTTTGCTAGTGGTGGATAAATCTAGGTGTGCAGAGAGATTTGGTGTAAGTTAGAGGCAACATCAGAAGTTTCTTAGATTGTCCTACGTAGGCTCGCTTTGTCAAGTTGTCATAATCATTGTCTTCAATTGCATCCAAGATCTTACGATACAATATTAATGAGGACCAAACCTGCACAAAGCAAACTATCAACATCTGTAGATGGTTTGGGTGATATACATGATGCACAAGACATTATTAATATTATTATTTCCAGTTAAGTTTAATAATTAGTTCAATAATTAACCTTGTTTGCATGCCAAAGATTTGCTGTAATATGTGAGAGAAGTTAATCATTCTCATGAATTTGGTGGCTTAGAGGGTAGTCTCTATAGAAGTTTGGAATTGATATTTCATTTAGAGTTAACAACTTTCTATATTTATTCTTCATTTGATTTAAGTAATTAATGGTTAAACTATATAGGGAGTGCTTGTAGGTCTCATCATTTTAGGCACATGTTTGGGAATTAGAAGGGAAAGAAAAGTAAGAGTCCTAAGAAAATGGAAGAAGAGAGAAGGGAAGAGAATGCATGGATGGTTTAATGATAATTTATCTTTCTTTTATTTGAGAAAACTTCCAAAATTCTCTAAATTGGGGGAGCTTAAGGATATGTTCGAGAGAAGGAAAATGGAGGGAAAGGAGAGGAAAGAAAAGGAACTGTGATAACCTTCTCTATGTTTAGGAGTTCAATTTTTGTAAAGGAAGGAAATTAAGAAAATTGTGTTAACCTTCTTTTAACATTCATCCTTCAATATTTTAATTCCTCCAAATTGCAAGTTCGAGAAGATCCTAATTGCAATGACTATTATATCTTGTATACCATATATAACATATATGGTCCGCATGCATACACACATATAAGCATGCATATGCATCTACCTGTACACATGCATATACGTATACACACACACATTTGCATATATATGTGTGTGTGTGTGTGCGCGCGCGCGCATGTGTGTACATATATATAGACAAAAATCTATGTATATACAAATACATATATGCACATATATATAACAATGCACATGCACGCATTTGCATATATATATATATATATATAAAAATTAATACACACACACACACACACACACACACACATATATATATATATATATAAACACTATAAACATGTAATACATAACCATGTGTGTGTGTGTATGTAAAATTATGTTAATTATTTAAAATCATCTAAATCATGAAGCATACTCTTCACTTTTTCAATACAACTATTTAGCTTATATATTTTCCTACATGAATGGACCAGAGTGTTAATACAGAGGGTGAAAATGGTAAAGTAGTATTGTAACTAACTATTTAACCTTCTTTTTTCCTTCTCCATATTTATTTTAAATATCCAAACAAGGAGAAGAGAAATTAGCAATTAACCTTCTCTTCTTTTCTTTTTCCTTAAATTACTTCACTTCCCTTCCCTTCACTTCTCCTCTTAACTCCCAAACAAACCTAGGGAGGATTTTGGATTCTCTCTTCTACTTTTAATGACAAGCTTCCAAACATGAAAGGGTTCAATTAAAGCTTCACTCTCCTTTCTTTCGCCCTTCCTAGATCCAAATATACCCGCAAGGAAATAAAACTACAGGGTGAAGAGCTTAACAAATACAAGCTTATACTAGCAGTGGTTTTATTAGTATGGTCACATCCTAGGAGGGTTTTCACACTCTAGCTACACCTTATTTCTTTTGGAAAGAAAATTAATTTGATGATTTTGATGTACTACAATTTCATAAGTAGGAGCTAACCATATTCATTTTATAGAAGCTTCTATGAAAAATATGCTTTCAGTATTGTAAGTTTATGGAGAGCTCAATCTCAAGAAGTTAAGAGTTTCAACTATTAGATTTACATTGAGATTCTCACTTTATTAATAAGAGGATAAATTACTCTTTTGTTCTAAGAGATATTTAAATTGTACAACTCTCCTCTATTATAAAAATATATGCAAACTTTCTTTGAAGCCAAAAACTAAAATAACCTTAAGAATAATATTAATTTCTTTTCTATTAAAAATATATCTTATTCAAAAATATATTTCTTAAACTTTAGTTCGATTAATGTTATTTATTTTGTGTTGAAAACTATAACTTTAATTTATTTTAATTTTAATGAAGTGAATATCAGCTAAAGATATATTTAATGCTTGTTATATTATATATATAATAATTATAAAAGTATTCTGGTTAAAATATATGTAATAATAGCTTATCTTTTATTGTAAGAAATGTTGGTGTAATGTATCTTTTATTTCAATGGAAGAGCGCATAATTTTTTTAAAACAGAAGGCAAGGACATGTAATTTGAATATCTCCTAGGAAAAAGAATTGCATTTTACCCTTAATTAAAAAATTAAAATAAAAACCTTAAAATAAATTTAATAGTCAAAACACTCAACCTGTGAAACTTTTCAAACACTTACTCTCAATTTTATGCTAAAAACAAACATCGTTGAGGAGGGTTTTCATTTACATACCGGCCAACGGCTGGCCCTTTCAAGCTGAGAAACACCTACTTCTGCCAAGTCAAAGTAGAATCTTGCCCTTCTGATCTGTTGTTTCATAAAATCTCTCCATCCTTCAGTGACCTTTCTTGAGAAAATATCCTTGTCACTTAATCCAAAGTGGGAAAGCTCATCTTGGGGAAGGTAAATTCTACCTCTTGATGCACTGAAAGCATAACTTAAGAAGTCAGAAAGGCCAAAGTCCGCGATGAAGGAACATGTGACTTAAATCAAGGGAAAGATGTTCATATCTCCGTTCAATTTTGAGCCATTTGCAAAGACTTATCTTGACTTAAAAATTTTTTTTAAAAATTCTCTTCTCAATTATCACTCCTCAAGATATAAACTATTTGGTCCGTCAACGGATATGCTACATCAAACTCTTACATCAGAATATGTAATCAACTAGGTGTTGTTTCTAAATGAGTAGAAGTGTGTCACATCATAAGATAGAGTCTAATGTGACATATGCATTAAAGAAGTTAAATCTTGAATTGTCATATTTGAGAATTTTTATTTTTATTTTTAAAATTGAAAGAAGTGTAACTCAAAATTTTGGAGAGTGCACTTGCAAAATCAGTTAGAAACTTACTCCTCTCCCACATCTCTTAGAATGTTTGTGAGTTGATTTCCAATACCCAAGTAAAGTGCTGCATCATATACCCTTTGAGGAGGGATAGTAGACTCTGGTGCAATACCCATTATTGGAACACTCATTAAGCCTACAGTTCCAGCGACATAGTAGCAGTAAAAATATAACTCTTCAAAATTTTTGTATCGGGTTTTCCTTGTGTCCATTCTCATGCCTTCTATCATGTCCCCGAAAGGCTATAATTAATAAAAAGGAAAAAAAAACCTCTGTTAGTTTAAACAAGTCATTTGTGTTATTGATTTCTAAGATTGCTTATTTGTG
The DNA here is from genome assembly GCA_032878935.1 of Erythrophleum fordii. NCBI lineage: Eukaryota > Viridiplantae > Streptophyta > Magnoliopsida > Fabales > Fabaceae > Erythrophleum > Erythrophleum fordii. Next base: position 18,056,893 of record JAVQMF010000054.1, on the reverse strand, counting down.
ACCTTAGAAGCGTGGACACTTTAGAAAAGGAGTTGCGTTCATCCGATATAGGTCAGATGCCTGTATTAGACACAATGCATGACACTTTAAATTATACATAAACATTACGGATTTTGTCGGGTTGGGATGTCTGTTTCAGTGTCCCTGTTTCCTAGTCTGTAGCATATATTTCGTAGTATCTTTATGAGTTAAAAAGAATTTATCTTTATAACTAATCTATTTGCTAATCACCTTAATGTCCAAGGGAAACTTGGAGACAGTATCAGTAAGAGCAGCATCAAGCATATCATAGGGGTGTCCATTGAAAATATCATGAAGTCTCTCTTCCCACCTATCAAGAACAGACGAGCTCATATATACAGCATTAGGACCATCAACCAATTCATCTGTCCTCCTGCACCAAACTGCATATGGAAGCATTTCAGTACAACTTTTGTCTGGTGGTGAGGCGACACACAATACAACACTACTGTGTGATAGATTTCAGAAGTCCATAGTTTTTGAAACAGCTTATTGCATTTTTGGAACTAGTAATGTACGTAGGAAAATATTCTTAAGTTGATTCTAATGTGATCATTTGGAGGACTATCTAGATGTAAAATGCATTTCAACAGTCAGATAAATGCAACTGTGTCTCTATCTTGCTTTGTAGTTTCTTACCATAAATTGCCCATATAGCTTTCTGTCTTTCTTCCGTCATTAGAAAAGTTCCTGGTTAAAAAGTGAAGATGGTCTTAATTATGCAAGAAATAAAAAAGAAATCGGATAGCATAATGTATAAATATAAACCAAAGAAAAAAAAGCCTATAGTGAAACTTGGGCAGAGTTGGGTGGGAGACGCAACAAACACATTCAAGATAATTGCCATTTTTATCAGTCAAGTACCTGAAAACACAAATGAAAAAGGGGGGAAAAAAAAGCTGTACTTTAAGAGCGTGTTTGAATGAGATAATTTAATTGGAAAAAGTATTCTTTTTTTTTTTGGGTTTACAAAAAAGTAATTTTTTCATATATTTGAATTGTACAATTAGAAAATTTCTTGGAATGAGCCTTTAAGAGTGAATTATCATTTTAGTTCTTGAAATATGTCACCGATTAATTTAGTTCTTTAAAGCTTATTACCATCATATTAGTCGTAATGTTTTAAAAGTCCATGAAATAGATCGTATACGTCAACTTATGCATTCAAAATTTTAACCAACTTGCAAACGTGGTCCAATATTACTGTCCAATAGAAGCATTATTGGCTGTCTTGACAACCCATTTGACATTTTTTCCAAAAGAATTAGAAACCAACATATCAGCAGCAACCTGTTGCCACTTCGAAGCTAAGTTACTCATAGCAATGACAATGGTGATATGGAGTATATTCCATTACAACAACAACAACAACAACAACAACAACAATAATAACAAAGCCTTTTTCCACTAAGTGGGGTCGGCTACATGGATCAATTGACGCTATAAACCCCTATCATAAATCATATTTTTAGACAAACCATTTAAATCTAAATCTCTCTTAATAATTTCTCCTATAGTTTTTCTTGGTCTTCCTCTACTTCTAATTATTGGACTATTCTCCATCTTATTTACTCTCCTAACTGAGTCTTCTATCAGTCTCCTCCCCACATGATCAAACCACCTAAGTCTTGATTCTACAATATTTTCTACAATAGGTGCGACTTTCACCTTCTCTCTAATACATTTATTTCTAATCCTATCTCGTCTAGTATGTCCACTCATCCACCGCAACATTCTCATCTCTGTAACATTAAACTTATTTTCTTGTTAACTTTTTATTGCCTAACACTCAATTCCATACAATATTACAGATCTTATAACTGTGCAGTAGAATTTACCCTTAAGTTTGAGTGGTACTCTTCTATCACAAATTAATAACACTCGAAGCACTCTTCCATTTCATCCACCCCACTTGAATCACCCCGCTTGAATCCTATGCTTTACATCTTCTTCTATTTCCCCGTTATATTGTATGAGAGATCCAAAATACTTAAATCGTGTGACTTGTGGTAGGATATGTTCTCCAATTTTTACTTCTATGGTAGAAGTGGTGTGCCTCTTACTAAACTTACACTCCATAAAAGATACGGGCAAAAATGCTATGCTAGATATGTTGCCAAGTCCGTGTTCCAACTGGATAGATGTTGCGCCATATAAGCAACTCTATTAACATATAGTTAACGTAGTGAACATATAGTTTTTAAAATATTAAGACTAATTAATATGTTAATAATTAACTTTTCATGACTAATTGATGACTGTGGTAATTTTGAAAGAATTTAAAAGTCTGTCAATGCGTGTGAAATTTGAGAACTCAATCCCTTCTCCCTTATCTTTAAGTTTAATTTCTTGTAATATTTTTAATACACACACAATAGTTAAAGAAAAAAGTTTACAAATACTTCAATTATCCAAACAAAACATTTTTAATGTAAAGAATATGAATTGCAGTACGTACTTCAAATGTCTTGCATTTGAAATACCATAAAATTTTAAATTAGACAACCCAAACACAACATATATAAGCGCATTGGATGCTGACTTAAAATAGGGAAGAAAAAAAAAATGCAACCCGAATCTTGTACATTTAGGGGTAAATGCATGATGTACAATTGAAGAGAGGTAAACTAGTAACGCAGGGTCAAACAGTTTTTAACATTAGAAGCTAAATAAAGAAGTTTTTAATGTTAAGAACTCTTTAATATTTTTCTCTTCTTCTCCATCTTGTATAGTATTACAAAGGGAACCATTTGCGAAAAAATGATCAAGAAGGTGGATTTGTACCTAGATAGAAGGTCTTGGCATATTCTGCACAGATCTTCCTGCAACTTTCATAGGCTTCCTTGAGAAAACTGGGCTGAAACTGTGGCTTCCTGCTTGGACTTTTAGTGGTGAAATTAACAGTCTGAGTCTGCCTCTCAACAACTTCTTGTACAGGTAACTCGGGAAGAGAAATAGACAACTGGGGAAAAATGCTCTCTCTTGTCTGTTTTGGCGCCAAGGTCGGTTCAGCTCTTATAATTGTAAATCTTGTATTGTGTAGTTTGCTTTGGCTTCCTATGATGGAAGGCTTGCATGCTACAGAAAAAGGTAAACTCATCTGACTCTTTCAATTCTGAAGGTATATAGAAGATAAGAGAAAACTATCAAATGAATGGCTTTGATAGTACACTTGGTTCTGCTGCAAAGTGATGGTACATAATGAATATATATATATATATATATATATATATATGCCTCTCTATTTATCATCAAATATATATGCTTTTGTATGTGTGTGTAAAGACTATTTACTTTTGTCTTTCTCTTCTCATTGGAACTTGCAGTTATATTTTTAGTTTATTGAATTTGATGCATGACTTTGCATTTGATTTGGACTGCCAACAAATAAAACAATGGAATTACTACCATATTCAGTCACTTCAGACAGTTAAATTCACTTTCTTTGTACCAAAAATTACTTATGATATTATGTAACTAATGATGAGGAAAGGAAATGATTAGCTAAGATTCTAAAAAAAAAATTACTACTGATAGATTTTTCCAGTTAGGGAATCTTAAGGAATATTTAAGTTACCACTTGTACCTCCTAATACATCATTTGCTATTAATTCTGTTTTTTGAGGCTAATTTTCTAGAGGTTGATTTATAAAATAGATAAAATTTAGGTATAACTTTTCGATGTTTGATATTAGGTTTTTCTATAAAAAGAGGACAAATGGAGATTTTTCATAATTCAATATTATATGATTCAGTTTTTTTAAAGAAAAAATCACATCTTATATTTTTATTAAAAAACTTGATAATAAAAACTTTAAAGAACCTTACTTAAATATAATCCTTATATAAAATATAGTAGTGTCACTAATGAGTCAAAATATTGGAATTTTTTTAATATAACAAATAAGACATATTGCATTGTTTGGTTTAAGGAACAACGTGATATACAAAGATGCTACTTTTGTCGTTGGAAAAGCCACCTAAGCATTTTTTGCCAATTTGTGTCTTTTAGTTCAAATCCATGTAAAGAATCCTACTCATCTTTGATGCCTCTTCAAAGTGCTATATGTCTTTTCAATATTCCTTGGCTTATACTACACATCTTCACATTTTGTATCGCTCTCTTTGGCTCGGAATAATATTATTTTCATTCGTAAAATGTAAAATTTAATAGTCTAAATTATCTTATTATTAGGAGGTTCTCATATAAAAAAGAGAATAGCATAATAGATATAACTCAGTGAAACTTATTTGTGTCAATTTTACACTCACTGTATCACACTCTTTCACGTGAAAGCTTTTTAGATATTAAAAAATTTTAACTCGAAACTTAATACTTTAAAACAAGAAGCAGATTTTATAATTAGCTTTTATTGGTACAGATTTTTTAGGAAATACTATTCAAATGGTAAACTATTATCTCTGTTGATTGAAATGTCATTTTCTTAATGATGTGTTTTTATGCAAATGGGGAAAAGGATATTCCAATTAAATGCATTATTTGTAAGTAATAATTGTTGTTGCTTTTAGGCATCATTTTTAATGAACTTGTTGGTATTAAAATTGAAAATTCGCCAGCATAATAAATTTATTTTTAATCATTTCTTTATACATGTTATGGCTTTTTATTAATTATCCATATCCCTTACAACTAGGTAACACCTAATGAATCATTTCCAATAATTGATGTAAATAACCATAATATTTTAAATTGTCGAGTTCGGTTTATATTATTGCTTTCAACAGGTTCCTTTACTTTTTCATTTTTATAATGCGAAAATTCAAGAAGATAATTATTACGTATTTATTATGACTTTAATTTGCATTATCAATTTGTGACACTTGATGAGTGAAATTTATCTCATTTGTTGTCTGATCTGCTTGTCAGACTGATACACTTAAAAAGGAGAGATATCGAGAAAGAACAAAAAGAGGCATTTTCAACTTCAAGGCGGGAATCATAATAGAAAGAACAACAGGAAAACATAGCACTTCTGGACCAAGGACTGAACGATCTATGTCACTGTACTATATATTATGTAATCTACAATGTTTCTATTATTAGAACGCCGTGAGTAATTTGCCGTATTAGATTCTCATCTTCCACTTTGGACACAAAAGTGCTTTGCTAGAACAGCTAAGCTTCCCGAGACTTCCACTTCTATGTCTTGAGTGATGTTTTATATTGATGTTGAGACAGAAAAATTGTCAAACTTTTAACAAAAAGAGGAGAATATTCCTTCCATTATGCCATCATGGAATAGAGCGGTTCATATTGCAAGTTTTTATTTTTTTTGGGTATGATGTAATTCTTGTTGTGATTGTGGTATAGTTAATATATTATTAAAATGTGAATAGTACGAGTGATCAAGGCTCAATCAGCTCTGGTTACATCAAATTAAATTAGATTAAGACTCCAAAAGAATTTGTTAACTAGTTCATGCCAACTATGTTAGTTAATTTGGCCTGATTTAATCTTATTAATTAAAAAGATTATTTTTCATAAAAATTTATATAAATTTTTTTAGAGATAAAATGTAATTTTATAATATTTATATGATGGCTTTATTTTTTTTTCCAAGGATTATTTTATAGTTTTTATTTAAAAAAAAAAAAAAAAAGCTCAGCTAACTTAATCCAACTCAATACTAAATTAGGTTAAGCCTCAAGATTAAGTTTAAAATGTGAAACTTGATGCAAAATCAAGGTAGTATCAGCTTGTGCCAATACATGGCCCGGCTTTTGTTTTAAGCAAATAGAATCTCTTCTAGTATTGGAAGGGATCATTAAAAAAAAATTTTAAAAAAAGCTCTCCAAACATTGGAAGAGGTCTCATAAAAAAAAAATTAAAGAATAAGACTAAGTAAAACATATTTATGTGGGCCTCTCTCTCTCTCTCTCTCTCTCTCTGTGTGCATAGGACTCCTCCAATATTAGTGGGGATACAAATTCATTAAAATGGGATGGGCCAGCCTTGGGGGCTTTATATTTAATGGGGTGGGATGAGTTTGATTCTAATAACAGTATATTCAATTGAACTATTCCTATGAAAAAAAAAAAAAAAAGCACATTTTACGCTAAACAGAACAATAAAAATTCAAACTACTAAACAACTAATAAAGTACAAATTCAAAGTCCCATCATTCAATATATCAAACCAACATCATTTGAAATCACATTTAATCTTCATTTGCATCTTTAAGCTGTACATTTTAAATTACTCATTGGTGAATAGTTGTTTGGTCAAATTGTGGTACGAGATGGAGCACTATTGCAGAGAATAGTCAGTTGACACCTAAAGGTATTGAGTTTGAAGACTTAATTGTCGAAAAAATTATAGTTCATACTCTAAGTTAAAATTATTTATATCAAAAAATTATAATATTTAAAATTATTTTTAAATATTTTAAGACTAAAAATGTGAATTATGTAGAAATCTTATAACTTAGGATTTTAAATTAAAATTTTTTAAATATTTTAAAATAATTTTAAATTTTAAATTTTTTTAATATAAATATCTTTAATTTAATATTCTAAACTGTAATATTTTCTTAATTGTTTATCACCTAGCTGTGGATCTGTACATGGAAGAGTGTGTCAATAAATCAAAAAGTAGTGACTCCACGGTGGATTGTGATGATTAGGAAGAAAAATGTAATTTTATATACAAAAAAATTCTTGTATTTTTATTTAAAAAATTAATAAAAAATAAATATTATTAACTATTAATTATACATAACTTTTTTTCCTTTTTTATTGGGAAACTGAACGGGCTACGTTACTATGTCTCTTTGATTGAGAGAACAAACGGGCCTGGTCACCTCGGTTCTTGTTTTTCACTACTCAGCTGCATAAGGAGGGAGAGCAACGTATCATCTTAGCTAGGTCAGAAGATAGACTAGAAAAACCTCGCCTCATTGAAGAGGAGATAGACCGAATCATCCTAGCGCCCTAGCTAGGTGAGGAGCAAGATTATAGCCCCACGGATTAGCTACATCACGAGGGAGAACGATCAAGTATCTTTAACTAGGTAAGGAAGGAAGCCGACCTAGCATCTTAGCTAGGGAAGAAGATTGTCCTAATAGCTTTGTTGGTTGACGGAAATTTCTTAAATTCGACGATGTTTAGGCCCCATTTGGACTTGTATTTAAGAATATTTTTTCGCACGGATGGGGATCACGGGTGGGAGGGGGGAGAAAATTAGTTCAAGAATGAAAACAAAGATATATTCCCATTCCGTGGGCTTGTTTGGTTTGCCAAATGAAAAAAAAAATGAAATAAAAAATTTAGTGAAATTTCATTTTTACCCCTATAATTATTATTTAATACTATCTATCAATTATTATTCAATTATTAAAAATAAAAGTATTATCTATAAAATCATATTTTTTTTTTCATTTTGATTTTTATTCTTAATTTTTTATGTACTAAACGGACTGTATGATATTATTATTTTTATTATTTTTATATAAATATTCTTAAAAATTTTATTTATATACATTATTAATCTTTGTCCTTTTTAATCATTTACTCTTTGTTTATATTTATATTAATTTAAAATAAGAAAAAAATCAATTTGACCCAAGAACTAATTTTAAATCCTTCAATCATTCTCCATAGCAAGAATCCTTGTAGGGATCAACAAAAACTCCAAAATGGAGGCGGATGGGAAATTCCCTCCATGGTGGGGATTGGGGTCAAGGATGGAAAAAAATTAATATTATGTTTGGTTCGTTATATTGTAAATGTATTTTTTTTTTAATACATAGTTTGCATGATTTTTTACTCTTTTTTTATATATATTAATTTAAAATTAAAAAAAATTAATTTGACCCAAGAACTAATCTTAAATCCTTCAATCATTCTCCATAACAAGAATTCTTGGGGGATCAACAAAAACTCAAGAATGGGGGGTGGATGGAAAATTCCCTCCATGGTAGGGATTAGGGTTGGGGATAGGAAAAAATTAATGTTATGTTTAATTCATTGTAATGCGAATATATTCTCTTTACATAATTTGCATAATGTCTATTATCTCTTTATAATTATTAAACCATTAAATTGTTCTTTTAAAAATAAAAATACAAAAGTCATTTCTTATCCAACTTACTCATTTTTTACATTCCTCTTGTTTTTTTACATTATTTAACGAAACATAGTCTAAATGGCAAGAATAAAGCCTTCTCACCTTTGCCTTGGTGGATTGGCATCCCTAGCTATGCCCAAATCCCAAAGTATACTAGCCCCCAACTTCTTTCATGCATACTAAGGAAGAACTTGACAATGTAGGGATTCACTAAGTACTTTTCTTATATTTTGCTCAATAGCTTTCGACTATATTGGGTATAACCAAGTTAATACCTTAGCCCAACCTAAAATTATTAAGCTCATATGGTAGATCGATCTCAACTAGTTTAGTGAGTTAAGCTACGTAGGTGAATCAAGCTCCACTACTAATGTGAGCTTAACTCTATCATGCAACTAAGATCTTTAAGAAGAAGAGTATTCATTATCTAGGAAAATGATCTGTAATTGAAGCTCGATCTTCCATCTTAAGGAATTTTTTCAAGGCCATTAAAGGGTTCATTCTCAGTTTTTATAACCCTGCCAAGTTAATTAGAAGGCTCAACTTAAAGTATAGTATTAATTGCTCAACTTGAATATGATAGTCTCATTGATATTCTTTTTTAGTCCTTTACATGAGTCAATTCTTACAAGTTTGTGACTCATTACACGCTTAATCCCTTCATCAACTAGCACATTGATTGTGGGAAGAAGGAAGTCCTTTGCCAACTTGAGTCTGCTAATGTGGCACATTAAGTTGTTATATGCATTTTTAATTTCTTGTATATATTATAAGAAGAAGGAATTGTTTTACAAACAAAGAACCTCCTTCCACCTTGTGTTGTTTACCATTAGAGTTCATTTTGAGAATATGTAAACTATAATATCCGATCTTTTTAAAACTAAATCGAAACTGATAAGATATAAAAGGAAGACCTTAAAATCAAAGAAATAGAAGCTAAACAAAATTAAAATAATAATATAGGCATCTAAAAATGAGGATATAAGGTTAAGGATGCCCCAAAACTAGAGCAAGAAATGCTAAATAAAATAACCTAAAAATATAATGGTAATTTTGTAATTTCAAGCAATTTTTTAAAAACTCAAAGGAGGTTATTTTAAATAGAAAAATTGAATTTTCTAAGATTCTCATATGCTCTAAAAACCCTAAGAACTCTCAGAACGGCCAAAACCTCTTTCATATACATTTTAAGTCATCAATTGACTTAAACTTTGATCAAATGATTCGAGATGACTCTAAAACTCATAAAATAAAATGTAAATATTTTTAATAAACTAGAGAGCCTAAATTTTCATATGAAAAATATGATTCTAAAAAATGAGCTAAAGTGAGCAAAAACAGAAAAAATGAAGTTAAAAGGGCAAAATGGGAATTATGGAATTATTGTAAATCACTCCCTTTCCTTCCTTATTAGTCTATGCCACCTCTTCATGTTCATAATAGACCTAGAGTGTTCCAAATTCTGCCCTCCAAGTCACATGAGAGAAGAAGGAGAAGGAGAAAACAAACCAAGAAAAGGTAAGGATTTTGGTTCTTTTTCATGGCAATTCCTTCATGAAATTTGTTCTCCTCTCCATGCTCTCTTTCTTGATGGTTTTGATTGCCTAAAAGGAGAGTTTTCATGGATGAACTTTAGGAAAAAGGTGAAGAATTGAGGAAACAAGTTGTAACACCAAATTCTCCTCTTGACAAGCTTTACAAAAAGGTATGCAACCATGGCCAAAACTTGCTTCTCCTTGGTCTTCTTCTTGTGTGTATGATAGACCAAGCTTAGGGGAGGATGAAGGGAGATGATTTGTGACAAAAATAGATTAGGAACAAAGGTTTTAAGGCATGGAGAATTAAAATATGCAATTAGAATCAAGAAATGAGCATTATAAAACAAGATAAAGAAATTAGAGTTTTAATTGTACCTTGAGAGTTTTGGAACCTTAAGAGGATAATTCAAACCATATTTAATTATTTCTAGGTTAAAGAGAAACAAGGAATATAGGTATGCATCAAACTCCCAAGAGAAACAAACAAAACTCTATGAAGCTTCAATGGAAGTAATGTCTTGGCCAAGAGAAGTAAATGGCACTTAGGGAGTGCTTCTTTGAGTTTTAATAAATTTAAAGACTTAAATATAATGAATAAATAATTATGGAAGTATTTGATTGAATTTAGGAGCTTTAGAATGAAAGTTAAAATTTTAAGGGTCTAAATGAGGTTAATAAAGCAAGTTGATTTTAAATCTTTCTAACTAAGCATGTAATGATTCAAATAAGTTTCTTAAGAGTTATAAGACTTGTAGTAATCAAGAGTTTGGGATTTAGAAGGAAAGATCTAAGGGTAGCTTTATTATGGACTTAAAACTAGTCCTATGTATCATATTGAGTTCTAATGAGATTCAAGAAAGATAATACAGCCTAGAATGAGTTCTATTGAGTTAATTTGTCTTGAAATTGTTATGTATAGGTCCATTTAACTCAAATACTCTTTAAGTGTAAGTGTCAAGAGAAAGAAAGCCAAAAAAAAAGAATAACACCAAGTGGGTTAGTGGCAATTGAGTTCTTAAAAGCTTCAAGGTAGTTTTATCTCTCTTTCTTGCATACTTTTGAATGTTTGAATGAGTTGAAATACTTGTATGTGTTGTTGCTTGATGCATTCAAGAGATATGTTCCAATATGATTTTCATTATAAGTTTTAATTATGAGTATGGCATGTTTTTTGGCTCTTAGTTCCCTTAAGGCATGGAATTAAGTGTAGTATGTAAAGTCTTACATTGGGTAGGAAGACCTTAGGCTAAGGCCTTATAAGTGGGAGCAAAACCTTCTCTACCAGCGATATGTTTTCCCTTGGATTAGGGAGGAACCAAACCCTACCAAGCAGTATGCCGAGTGCTGTAATGAGGACAATATTGCTGAAAACTCTATGGAGAATTGGTATCAGAGCCAGCCTAGCTGCATGTGCACCTTGAGAATGACGTGGCCCCAAAGTGGGGTGGAATGTAAAGTCTAACATCAAGTAAGAAGACCTTAGGCTAAAGCCTTATAAGTGGGAGCAAAGCTCTCCCCACCAACGATGCATCTTCCATTGGATTAGGGAGGAACAAAACCCCACCAAGCAGTGTGCTAGGTGTCATAATAAGAAAAATATTACTGGAGGCTCTATGTGTAACAATATAGATTCTAGCTCATTTCATGCCATTTATAAGCTTTGTATTATCAATTCCACAAAAGCATATGAAAAAGGGAATGAAAATATTAAAAAATTTCATTCAGTGTCACGTGGATCGTGGGAGCTCATACTATACTTCCTTATATTTAATTTCATCATTACAACTCATTTGCATCACAAAAACATGCCTACAACCCATGGAAACCGAAATGGGGCATGGAAATTTGAAGATTATTCTCGGCCAGAATTGGCCTCTTTTCTGGGAAAATTTTAGAAAATCATAACTAAATCTAGAAAAATTGAAACCATACAATCTTAGTCATTCTAAAAATATTAGGATGTCTACTTCACACTAAAAATATGACCAAGTCATAGCACTCATCACACAGGACTTTTGACATCCAAAATGGTCCAAAGGTCTAACTGAAATCTGGAACTATCACAGAATTTTGCAGAAAATTTTGAAAATGTTCAATTAATTCCACACAAATCCAATCTATACAAATGATACCAATCTAGAAATCTGTAGATATTAACTAGAGAGGAAAAATATCTCCAGATCAGTTCATTAAGCCTAGACTTCGAAATTCAATGGAACAATACTTTTGGTCGGGCAAATTTACTGATATTGGATAGAAATTTCAAAAATTAATATCTCCTTCTCTAGACCTCCAAATGAGGTGCTTCTAGTTGTCATGAGTCAATGTGTTGCGTAGTTTCTCTGTATAAAATTTTGTAGCAATTGGACATCATTTGAATCTCGTGTGATAGAAAACAATTTCAGATAAGATAAATAGTGCAGCAGACCAAAATCATAAATTTTTTCAGTTTTAAAAAATCATCAAATATTTTGTAGACCTCCAAAAATTATGATCTTTATCTTCCTAAAAAGCTCTCAATGAGACCTAATTGCATGCCAACTTTCAGATCAAGACTAGCTTATTTGGTCAAAAAGTGATATAGGGCTCAATTATGGTCAAATTTGATTCCATATGAGGTACCAAATTTGCCAAATGGCTTTCCCTTAGTTGTGGCACCTTTTGGGCAAGTCTAAAAGCATATTTGAAACTTGTGTGAGCTGCTCAAATGGTCCCAAATCTCATACATCTCATTTTGGCTATTCAACCCACACTTATACATACTTTCATCAAACTTTCATATTGCACACTTTGGCTTTATAGACTCAAAATAAATGCTAGACGTCGTATGTCATTTTCATACATCTAAACATCACATTATAGTATAGTTACACATGTCTTAAGGTTTATGGTACATATGCAATATTATATACATTATGAACCATCATTATGGCTCCAAAATGGGCAAAATAATACATAAACTTGTCAATCTTTGCTCTTCATAGTTCTTGGCTCCCTTCACCATAATTACTTAGTCCACCTGGTATATTAGATCATTGGAGAGGAAGAGATAAGATTTAAAGAATCCCAGTAGCTCATCTCCCATTCAATCATACATAATATGTGCAAAGCAAGCTTTACTAATGCATGCATGGAGAAAATGGAAGACATGGACATTTTAAAAGCAACCTTGGCATATGAATCAATCATACAAGACATTCAAGAGTTCACCAAGTGTTTGGATTGGCCTCACCCTTCTCCTCATGGGTTTTAGACTTGCCTCACCCATTTTTTAAGCACTTTGGACTCAACCATACTCTTGGGAGCCCACTTTGCTTTTAGGAGACTCTTTACTTTGTTTCAACTAAGCTCAAGGGTTCTTGGCTCATCTTTACCAAAGGAAAGAGTTTTTGGCCTCTCTACACTCAAGTAAACTCATACAAATATCATGTAATCATTTGAAGACATAACATGGCATCAAGAATCATGGCATAGAAAGGCATGCTAGCATACTTTTCATAGCTTGAAAATACACATACACACATTCTAAAACAAGCTAAACACACATCTATGCATAAGAGAAGGTGGAGAGAGCTACCTTGTATGTAAACACACACTTTTCCTTTAGGATTCAAGCCTCCTCTTTCGGCTACACACCCATAAATTGGTGGAGATGGTTTCTCTTGACCTAAATACAATTTATGGGAGCCATTTAGGTTCATGAAATAATTTCTAAGCTATGCAACTTGCTTAAACACTAATTGGCTTTATAACCCTCACTATGGTCCATATTTGCACCTAATGAAGCAACGCCCCTCAAATGACCTCTAGGCCTCATTCTTTCCTTTCAAATATGATTCTTGACTCCTTTTAAGCTTCTTGGAGTCATCACATCATTAAAACAAAAGGCCTAGCACCATGTTACTTCTTTAGGTCATAATATGGAGCCTAAGGCACCAAATCACTTTCTATGAGTTCTAAATTTTTTCCAAGGCCTCTCTTCATTTTCATTTATCAAATATGACTCAAGAATGGCCCTAGAAAAAATTTAAAACTCCCCCCACCTACACAAACAAGCCTAGGCTAAGACTATGACATCAATTGGGCTTCTTAGAGTTCTCTTGATTTTCTTGAAGGAAGAAGCTTGTGGGGAGCATCTTAGGTGCCTCAAGAACTCATTTATACTCTAAATTAAACCTAGGAAGCATCACATAAATTTAGAATTTGAAATGTGCACTAGAAACCCTAGGTTTTGCATCTTGAATCCTAATACCTATTTCATGGTTTTCTTTGCATATTCTTATTCCTCTCCATCAAATGACTAAGAATCACCCTTGGTTTGGCTAAAAATTTAACTCCCTAGGGCAGAACACATGTAGGTTGAAATGGAGAAGAAGGGGGTTCCATATAGCTACCATGGGATGCATTTTTACCTTATTTTCTTGGTTGGTTTGGCTTAAATCTTGCTTTCTCCAAACTCTTCTCTTCAAATCTAAAAATTTCCCTCTGTTCTTCCTTCAAAACATCCCTCAAAACTTAAGAAAAATCATGGAGAAGAAGAGCAAAAAAGAGGAGAAGAGATTGGTAGAGAAAAAAGCATGAAAAACATACATAAAAACCTACCTTTAGCTTAGAATTTCTTCTAGTTCTCCTTCTCTCTTGGTGCGCCCAAAACCCTAGCTCTTCTTTATGAAATTATGCAAAGTTTTCTGATTCCAAATGGGGAGGAAAGTGGGGCGCCACCTACATATAGGTAAGGAGAAGTGACTTTTTCAAAAATTTCAATTTTACCTTTCGTACTTTGTATTTTTGTTTCTCCTTTGTTTTAGCTCCTTTTTAAGAACCATCTTTTTCATTATAAAATTTAGGTTCCTAATTAAGAAAAATGCCTTTGGAATCATTCAAATCAGAGCTAAAACATTTCTGAACGACTCTGTCAAAGTTCGGGTACACTAACATTGAAAGACGTCCACTGGAGGAGATTTAATTGTCCCAAGGCTTCCCATGGTTTTCAGGGCCTCTGAGAACCCTGAAGAACTCAAAACTTTGGTTTAAAAAGCACTCTTCTGTGAATTCCAAAAATTACCCGAAATTACGAAAATGCCATTACATTTCGTAGGATTTTTGTCAAAATTTGTTTCTCCATTCTAGTTCTATTTTTCCTTCCATCTGAGGCTACAATTCTCATTTTTAGGGGGCTAAAATGTTACTCAAATTTTTTGGGACCTTAACTGATTCATTTCGAGGGACTTGCTTTGAAAACGTGCCCGCTTCTGTTGTTTAACGAAAATTAGACATTACACGATGGGGAACACATCCCACATCAGGTAGGAAAACCTTGGACTAAGGCCTTATAAGTGGAAGCAAAGCTCTCCCCACTAGCAATGTGTCTTCCCTTGAATTGGAGAGGAATAAAACCCCACCAGGCAGTGTACCAGGTGCCATAACGGGGACGATATTATTGGAGGCTCTATGAAAAATTAGTATCCCAGCCGGCCTAGTCACATATGCACCTCGAGGACAAGGTGGCCCTAAAAGGGTTGGAATGTAAAGTCTCACATCAGGTAAGAAGACCCTGGGCTAAGGCCTTATAAGTAAAAGCAAAGCTCTCCTCATCAGCAACGCATTTTCCCTTGGATTGGGGAGGAGCAGTGTGCTAAGTTCTGTAATGAAGACAATATTGCTAGAGGCTCTATGGGGGTATTGGTATCAGAGCCAGCCTAGCCGCATGTGTACCTCGAGGACGAGGTGGGCCTAAAGGGGGTGGAATGTAAAATCTCACATCGGATAGAAAGACCCTAGGCTAAGGTCTTATAAGTAGGAGCAAAGCTTTCCCCACCAACCACGCGTCTTCCTTTGGATTGGAGAGGAACAAAACCCTACCAGGTAGTGTGTCGGATGTTGTTGGAAGCTTTATGGGGAATTAGTATTAGAGCCAGCCTAACCGCATATGCACCTCTAGGATAAGGTGGCCCCAAAGGGGAGTGAAATGTAGATTCCCACATCAGGTAGAAAGACTTTGGGCTAAGGCCTCGTCCTTTAGGTGCACATGCTGCTAGGCTTGCTCTGATATCAATTCTCCCACAAAGCCTCTAGCAATATTGTCCTCATTACGACACCCAGCACATTGTCTGGTGGGGTTTTGCTCCTCCCCAATCCAAGGGAAGACGCTTCGTTGGTGGGGAGAACTTTGCTCCCACTTATAAGGTCATTCCTCCCTAATCCAAAGAAAGACACGTCGTTGGTGGGGGAGCTTTGCTCCCACTTATAAGCCCTTAGCCCAGGGTCTTCCTACCCAATATAGGACTTTACATAGTAGCTCTTTCTTGGTCCCTGAGTTGAGAAGAGTTGAGTGTAGCAAGTTTATAATGAAGCCATGGCTAGATAATGAATGAGTTTTTATACTATATGATGCATTTGATTTACATGAGACATATGTATGGCATTCTTGCACCACAGGCATGGCATACACTCATGGCATTTTTGTATGTATTAAATTGGTTAAGATTAGCTACTAAGATTCTCTTAAGTCTCACTCCCCTGCCCCTACTAACCACTTTTAGGGTCACCAAGCAAGGACAAAGATGTGGAAAGAGCTTAGACAATAGACATTGTGTAATAGAATGTTATTATGTACTAAATTTTCAATTATGTGTCAACTATGGCATGGATGATACACTTGATGTATATATGACCATTTTGACATAATATAATGTCTAAAATTATGTTTTAGAATGGAAATCTATGTATTAACATGAGAATGTGCATGTATGGTAGTTTATGTTATGTTTTAGATGATGAGTCATGATGTATGTGTGTATAATTGAGAGCCAAGGGATCAATTTTTTATCCAACCCTTTTGACATGATATGGAATGGTTAGAAATGCCATTTAGGATGAAAGAAATGTGCTCAAAGTGTAAGGAAACTAATTGGACTCCAAATGGTCCAAGTTGGAACAAAAAATGGTCTTAAATTTGCCATAAACAACTCCTATGCCAAAAGTAGCCTAAATGATCTAATTTGAGTCTAAGATTTGGCATGCATTTAGACCCCTCCTAGAACTTTCTAACAAGCCAAGAAACTATAATTTTTAGATCTGTACAAAGTATTTTAAAAATTTTTGCAATTGTGCAGAATTTTCGAAATGATATTGGTATTATTCACATTGCACAGCTATGATTTTTCGTGTCTTTGAGAGGCCAAATTAACTCCAATGTCCATGAAAATTTGCAGGCATATATTTGGAATTATAATCTTTCTGTGGCCACTGACATCACCCAAATTAGAGTCGTGTAGTTCAAGATATGTATTTTCAAAATTTGGGCCTATCATATGCCTCTAAATTCATCCCAGGTTATTTTTCCATTGCATTTGGTAGAGGAAATGAATTCAATTTCACCTAAAATTTTTACAACATGTAGTTCACACCCTAAGCTTTCCATAAAAATCTAATTTGCATGATTTGGAGTTATATAGCCCGAGTTATAAATTTTCAAAATTAGTATAGATTTTTGATTCATGCTGTCATTTCGGGTTATAGCTATTTCTTAGGTATTTCACGAGCTAAACATGATAAAATGGGTCTACACAAAGTTGTTTATGATAAAAATGATTAGAGGAAAAGAAAAAATTAAGTGTGGACTTCTATAACTCAAAATGACTCATAAATAAACCGATTTCGATGTTGAAAAGCTTGAATAGATATGAATATTGCTTACAATATTATGTATTGTATGAATGAGTTAAGTAAAACTAAGTATAATATAAATCATCTTATGTCATTTGCTTTCCCCCACCACTCCCTACCCAAACAAAGGACGATAATTCCCACATCAACTTTGTTGAGTTTAGAGATATTTAGCTTGAAAATTTCAGTATTTCATTTAGGGTTCAAACTTTTTTTTTTAATTTATTTGAATTTTTTTATTGTAAATTGATAATTGGTATTCATATATATATATATATATCATCATTCTATAGAAATAAATAAACCTCTTTGTGATTTTACAGTTTTATCAAGAAATTTATGAAAATTTCGAGTTGCAACGTGACTGCATTCTTTGGTCTTTTTACTCCATATTTCCTGTAATTTCTTCATATTCACTTCGATTTCACAATAATTATATCATATTTGATGTTTTCTTTCTTAGCTATAATCTTCAATTAGATTAAAAACTTCTTTTTTTTCATTCAATCTTTTTTGAAAAAATAAAATAAAATTTGCAGGCATCCTTAAAAATCAAATTTTTCTTCTCAAAATTTCCTCAAACTTTCATCATTCATCTTTGATTAGCTTAAATGCGTTTGGATAAGATTTATATAGGTTAAGTAAATTCAGAACTTAAGTTTTGAAATTTTCATATTGCAGCTCCAAAACATTCTTGCATATTCATTGTTGAAATCTTCCATTTTGTTCTTCATTTTTCTTCAAAATTCATATGGATTTAGGAGATAGTACATTTATGATTTGATTTAGATTGAAAATAACATGAAAAATTGAGCTAGAAAGCTTGAAATGGAGCTCCCATGGTACTGTCTACCCAAGGCAGAGGGTGCCAGATCATCGGGTACACAAGCAATGACTGATCAACCCCAAACACCTTGACGTGGCACATTAGCGTGTCCATTGAAATTTGAGGTGTTTAATTCCCAAGTAGGGAGTCAAACTTAATAAGGAATGACTTGTATAAAAGATTTATGAGTTGAAAAGTACATCCTTTAGGGACCAAATTGTGCACGAACATAAATATTGTAAAGCAGTCACATATATATGAGACCAACACGTCACTATTCCACAGGGAGTCGTAGCAACACTGTAACTACACAATGGCTTTGCGTGAGAATTAACGAGGTCACTAAAGTCTACTTTGAACTGACAGCTCATACTTCATTTGATCCCTCAGAACTCTCCTTAGTAATTTGTTGGAAGCCGTTCGAGGAAACTCCGGCACAATTCTAACAAGGCTTACCTGTAATGTAGTAGAGTTGTGAACATCAAATCAGTGACTAAAATCAACGTATGTCAGGTTCAGATTTCAAGAAACTCTTTTATGGTGTCAAAAGATTTAATGTCACTCCAAAACTCAAACTTACATGGATCTACATTTCAATATGATTTACAAAGTGATATTTCTTGAATTTATAAACGTTTAAATGCAGTAAGTGTTACCTTAAATAAGGGATTGAGGTTCTTTTGAATGGCTATAGAAAACTTCATCTTTAGGGTTTCTGCATTGGAGTTGTATCCTTTCTTTAAAACCACAAATATAACCAGTTGTTCCGGACCCCCATTTGCAGGTGCAACGCTGATTGCAGCTGTCTCCAAAATGCATTCATCGGCCTTGTCACAGACACGTTCAATTTCTACAGAACTTGTCTGCATATCAGAACCATTAATTCAGAGTACAAACAAAGCAAGTCCTAGAATGCCAAATTAAGAGCAATGATCATGTGAATTTAAGAACTTGAAGAATTCATGATTGATTTCAGAGTACAGAACATTCTTAGCAAATTTACTCTGGCCATCAACCAGAAAGCTATAGAATTCTTATATATATAATCAGCAGACCCTAACCCTTTAGGCACTTCATATTTAGTCGGTGTAGAACTGGGAGAATGACCAAAAAATAGGAATAGAGTGGATGATGTGATACCTTTATACCACCAAGATTCATGGTGTCATCAGCCCTTCCCTCTACAATGATATAGCCTCCAACAGATCTCTTGATTATATCTCCATGTCTCCTAAGGCGCTGCTAATAAATACACCAAGGTAGACATAACAATTTATGAATAAATACATCACTTGAAACAGAACAAATGGAAATAATTGTAATAGAATGAGAGTAATAAAATTTAAAATTACAATGGCATCTATACAAACGTTACATAATTTACCAAGCATGGATTGT
The DNA here is from genome assembly GCA_032878935.1 of Erythrophleum fordii. Classification (NCBI taxonomy): domain Eukaryota; kingdom Viridiplantae; phylum Streptophyta; class Magnoliopsida; order Fabales; family Fabaceae; genus Erythrophleum; species Erythrophleum fordii. The sequence continues at coordinate 18,037,356 of JAVQMF010000054.1, read as the reverse complement.
TGGAAAATCCTTGCCTAGCTCTAAGTGGTCTACGGTACTCATGGAAATTTATAGCTTGCATGGTTTTGCTATTGACATGCTTTGATCCCCAATTATTAAAACATCCAAATTTCAGAGTTAAACATTTGCTTATTTCTATACTATGCCTCTAACTAGCTTGATTTCTGCATCCGCTACGAGGTAAGCATGTGTTACTTGGTAAGCATGTGCAGCCAAATATTGGAGTCCCCTTATTCTAATGAGACGGTTCTATAAAGAACCTCAGAATTATCTATTATATCGGTATTGAGCATATCAATTGAAGTAAACCATTACCTTCCCTTTGTAAATGGGCATGCCCATAAAGTAAACCTCCTCATGATCAGCATTAAGCAGTCTATCAGTTGCTCCCATATATTGAGGGAAAAGACCCACTTCACCAACACAAGCAACATCCTCTGGCTGTCATATTAGTCAAAGAGATAATATGATGCCAAATTAGAACATGTAATCACTTGATTGTAATTGGGATTGCTAAAATAAAGATAAGGTGATGGAGATCTATCCAAGATAATTTAGACATGTACTAGTGAAAATGCAAACAACCCAATTAGGAAAAGAAAGAAAATTCAACTGACAAGTGCAGTAGGAGATCAAAGAACTAAAAAGAAAGACTTGGCTGCAAATGGGTTGACACAATGGCTAGACATTAGAGTTTTGTGGTCTGGACTTCTGGTTAATCATCATTGATAAGTACATGGTATTTATTACACATTGCAGCATGAAAAGTACACAGGGGTACTGTCATAACATTAAGAGAAATCAATCAGAACTTCATTTCATTATTCACAAACCTGTCACTTCCCTCTACAAGTTCCTTAAACAGGAGTTAGTTTCCAGCTATCAGAAACAGAATAACAGAATCATTGATAACAGAATAACTAACTTTCTGTTATCAACGATTCCTAACTAACTCCATCTATTAAACACGTAAGTCTAACAATACTTCTGCCCCTTTGAAAAACCCTTATCCTCAAAGGTTATTGTCATTAATACAAAAAGTTGGATACATTTGCTGAAAATCAAACAACTTGACCCATATAGCATCTTCATCCAACAAATCTTTCCACTGAATTAGTACTTCTGTGATGGGTCTTCCTCGCTTCTTCACCACTCTTCTGTGCAAGATCTTTTCTGGAATTAAATGGTCAGGTTGAGCAGGCCAACCTGGAGGAGGGTGCCTTGATGCTGTTGCTGGGTTAGGACATGGTTTGAGTAGGGACACATGGAATGTGTTGTGAACTCTAGAATCAGGTGATAATTCTAGTTTATATGCAATGGTTCCAATCTTCTGCACAACCTTGTAAGGCCCAAAATATCTAGGAGCAAGTTTCTGAGAACTTCTAAAAGCCACTGTCAATTGTCTATAAGGTTGTAATTTTAAGAAAACCCAATCACCCTCTTGGAACTGTCTTTCTGTGTGTCTCTTACGAGCTTGCTGTTTCATCCAGTTAGTAGCCGGATGCAAATGGTGTTTAATGATGGTAACATCTCTTCCCTTGCTGTAAAGGTTCTGTCCACAGCTCTACTACAGCATCACTGGGCAAATAGGAAAGGTGAATGTGGGGTTTCTGACCAAAGACAACTTCATATGGTGTAGTTTGAATTGTTGTGTGCAAGGAAGTGTTATACCACCACTCGGCTAATGACAACCACTTATGTCATTCTTTAGGTTTCTCCTATGTCTTGCACCTCAAACATGTTTCCAAACAACGATTTAATACCTCAGCTTGACCATTGGATTGAAGGTGATAAGCTGAAGTTAATTTTTGTTGAAGTCCCAGCTTCGTCATGAACTCCCTCCAAAAGTTACTAATGAAGATGGGAATGCTATCATTGATTACTTCATTTGGAGTCCCATGGAGCTTATAAATGTTGTCTAAGAATTGTTGTGCCACTGTTGCTGCTGTTTAAGGGTGTGTGAGAGCAAGAAAGTGGGCATACTTGGTCATTCTATCCACAAGAACAATAATCGTGTCCTTACCCCCTGATTTAGGTAACCCGTCAATGAAAGTCCATAGAAAGACTTACCCAAATTGCTTGAGGAGTGGGTAACGACTGGAATAAGCCTGGATTAGCAACATTCTCTGTTTTGCATCTACCACAAGTGTCACACTTTCTTATAAACATCTTACCAGCAGCTTCCACATTATTCCACCAGAAAAAAGCCTTCAATCTTTGATAAGTAGCCCTTACACATGAGTAACCTCCTTGTGGGGATGAATGCATCCATGAAGTTAATTTCTCCTTCAACTGGTCATCATTCCTAATCACTACCTTGCCATTCCTCCTAGGTACATGCCCATTCCACATGTATTTACTCTGGTTGCTAGGATTTTGAGCTAAATGATTAATAATAGTTCAGAAAACATTGTCTAGCTGCCATGAGTGTTGAATTTGCTGCCAGAAGTCCATGGTAACTGAGGAGACAGCCATTTGTAGTAGTTGAGCTCCCATAACCCAAGATAAAAGCATCTACTACCCCATTCTCACTGCCTTTTTTGTATTGTATCTCGGTCATACCCAACTAGTTTAGCTAACCAGAATCCTGTTAGGATAGGAGAAAAGAGAATAGAAAGGTAGAAGAATAGATAATAGAGAGAGAAATAGGGATCTCAGCTCATCAATTCACATTAACCATCATAACTACCCTCATTCATCAGTTATAAAACTATATAAAGGTTAGTTATGAACTCTAACTAACTCCCTTCACAAGTAATTTGTTATTAACTACTTTCCTTTACATTCCTAATACTCCTAACAATACTCCCCTCCCCTAAAATCCCTCAACCTCAAGGGTGAATGCTAAAACCATTAAGATACATCCTTCCCAAATCATAAAGCGGGACCCAAGTAGCATCTTCATCAGCTTCCCTCCGTACCAAACTAGCATGGTAAATTCAGTAAGGTCCCATTGCACACACCTTCTTGCTTTCAGCCATTGTGTTTCAAAAATACTGTCACAGACATGTAGAAGAATGAGAAATGTATGTGTGTTAAATTTCTCTCCTTGCATCTGCTCTTTGAACCCCTTGCAATCTCCTTGAATGGTCATTTTACTTCCATCAGCTACTGTCAACTCTACCTCTCCTAATTTCTCCATTGGCCACTCCCATTTCTTGACTATTTGAGAATCTAGAAATTCATGGGTGCTGCCATCATCTATTACAATCATGGGTACCCTCATTGTTGTGTTACCATCTACACCTTCTATGGTATTGAGTGAATTCTCTAAGAGTGGTTGTAATACTTCTTCCTTCTCACATTCTTCTATAATTTCTTCTTCTGTTGGGCATTGATTTTCTTCAAATCTACCTTTGTTACTAGTTTGGCATTCTTTCTGATTATTATTCACAATTCTAGAGGTGAATATCTTGTTAATATCTGATTTTTCTTGCTTGTTTCAAGACTGACTTCCCCAAGAATCAGTTCTTGGTACACTTGTTTCCTCCATTTCTATTTAATGATTGAGAACCCCATTCTTGCAATTTTGAGATTCTCATTGTATCTATCAGAGTCTGTGGTTTAAACAATCTCACTCCCTTTGCAACTTCTTCCTTTAATTCAGATATGAAACAGCTGATTAGCTGGCTCTACATGAGTTTTACCTTGTAAGAGAGTTCATTGAATGCTTCTTAGCATTCACCGACAGTCCCAACCTGTCTTAACTGCATTAGCTCATCCATAAGATCTTCATAGACAGATCCAAACCTTTTCTTTATGGCTTTTGTGTATCCAGACCACTTCTTTACAGCTTCCACATGCTACTCCCAGGTGATGTTACGTCCTACTTGGGTTCTTTCATTATTCCTTTGCTATTGTTAGCCCCCTCTATGTCCATTGGCATCAACTTTGCCATTAAAATCCAATGCTATCATCACCCGGGCCATCTGCACTGTCATTCTTTCCACCATTTCTTGAATGCCCAAAACTTTCTGCTCCATTGTTGAAAATCTCTGGTCTAGCAGATTCGACCTTCACTACTCCTTAGATGAACAAGCTTGTTCTTCCATCTGGTTGATGCCTGTCCAAAGTCCTCTGACTTCACTCACCACTTGCTGCTTCATATCAGACATTCGCTGATCAATCAAGTTCGACACTCGTTGGTCAATGCTTGTCTGAAGTCGTTCTTTCATCTCTCTCATGTTGAATTGGTAGAAACAAGAAGAATGGTAGGATAAAAGAGAGAAAAACAAGAGAGAACAGAGAATCAGAATTCCAATTCATTATTCGCATGCCGACTTGTGAACTCGTGGTGTCCACAAATCAGAGGATTAGTGGCTCTAACACCACTGTCAGCAGAAGAGAATAGAAAGGTAGAAGAGTAGAGAATAGAGATAGAATTAGGGATCTGAATTCATCAATTCACATTAACCATCATAACTACCCTAATTCATCTGTTATACAACTATATAAAGGAAGGTTAGTGCAGAACTCTAACTAACTCCCTTCACAACTAATCTGTTATTAACAACTTGCCTTTACATTCCCAATACTCCTAACAGGTCATATGTTGGTGGAAGCAGATGTAAAAAAGAAAAAGGGAAAAAAAAAGTAGTATGACCAAAGAAAAGAAATTAGCTAGCCAGAAAATTTTTTTACATAAGGAATTCCATATTCATTGAGGATGACAAAGCCAGTTGTCATTGATGCTGTGCTAAATGCTCCAAAAGCTTGAGGCTGAAGTTGGCTTCCTAAAATGTAAGAAGATGAAAGCTCTGTGCCACCACAACATTCAATGACTGGCTTGTAATAAGCTTTTGATGAAAGCCAAAGGTCATCGTCAACATTTGAAGTTTCTCCAGTGGAACAAAATGATCTGCACATAACCACATTTTAGTTCATTTATCTTCTTAGTTACTTCTTAATTAAACTTGCATGACAAATTACCTTATCTTTGTCCAATCTAAGCCCTTCATACAATTTGTATTCTTCCATGTTTTTACTAAGCTCGGAACTGTTCCCAAAATAGTAACACCAGAGTCCTGAAATTGTAGTAAATATTAAATAGATAAGGCAGGGTTTTTGTGTAATGTATAAATTCTTTTGATGCAAAGTACCATACCAATTCAAGAAAATGTAAGAACTCAGCCTCCTAAAGGCATACTCAAATATGACACCATATTGTATAAGGAATTCCATGTATGCATGTGTCAAAATATTTCTCCATATAGAAAAATACTAGGTTAAAGATTTCTTTTAGTCCCTATAGTTTCCCTCAATTTTTAAAAATTTGTAATTGAATTCATATAGTTTAAAATTTTTTTAAATGGATCTTTGAAAGCAAACAGCTATTAATTATCTGTTTACTCATGTTGACTTAGCCATATAATCGGCAGCAGTCAAACTTCCAATCCAGTCACCCAATTGTCCTATACATATGCATTTATAAAGAGATAGATCATTTAGCATCATACACGAGCTTGAAGTTTCTAGTACAGAAGGTTAACCCTCTTAGTGCATATTTGGTTCAGCTTTTTCTTTCCTCAAAACGTGGTTTTGGCCAAAGTAACAAATTGTAGCATTTGCATTTTGTGGGTTGCAAACGTAGTTTTTTCACCTTCCAACGCTAAACCAAACATGCACTTAGTTTGAAGAAAACTAGAATTTTGATATTGTTGTTGTCATGTACCCCTGTATTCCACTAGTAATATTAAAGATTACAAGAGTGGAAAACTTCTGATATGGACCTGAAATGATCTATCTCTTTATAATGTTCATTTATTGATCTTATTCTGATTCCTCTAACTTCAGAACCAGCTGTTGACTCTGATATCCATGTACTTTAATAAAAAGGTGGGAAATTGTATGGAAATTAACCGAGTGTTTCAGAAATTAGTATGTAAAGAAGAAGATCTTGAAAGAATCCAAAAATTCCAATGAATTCACAGTTTTCGTAATAATCCCTGATGCTTAAAACTTCTCTCCACAGTAAAATGTATATTCATATATAAGAAATTATGAGAATAAGACGGTTACCTGCAGATAAAGCTGAATTACAGCTGATATAAAATTCATGGAATATAAAGGTTTGAAAAGTTGTGGACAATGGGCAAATCTAAATTTCTATGTTTGGTAGTTTATTTTGGGACACTCACAACTATAAGTTTCTATATATAATTTGCGGGAAGTTGGGACCACAAAATGTGGGTACTTAGCAATATATATTGATAAGAAGTTTGAAATTCTTATTATTGAAAAGACTAAAGATACATGGGTATTTATACATGAAGGGTCAGCTATTTTAGGAAATAAAATAAATGGGAGAGAAATCCCTAACAATTAGGGATTGACTACAATCTAATTCCTAGGGTCAACTATCAATTACAATAATTACAAGGATTCTCTAACAATAATTACAATAAATATAATTCAATAATTTAGGATTTCTAACACTCCCCTCAAGTTGGTAAGTGGATATCATCCATGCCAAACTTGATGATTATATTCTAAAAGATAATACTAGATAATTCTTTGGTAAGCACATTTGCAAGTAGGTTACCAATAGGAACAAAGGAAATACAAATCAAATCGCTATCCAATTTTTCTTTAATAAAGTGTTAGTTTATCTTAATATGTTTAGTATGATCATGTTGTACTAAATTATAAGCAATATTGATAGTGGATTTATTGTCACAAAAGAGCTTCATTGTATCTTTCCCCTTAATCTTTGAATCATCTAGGATTATTTTTACCATAATAATTCACATATTTAGAGAACTATCACTTTAAACTTAGCTTAAGCATTAGACCTTGCAACTGCATTCTACTTCTTGCTTCTCCAAGTGATAAGGTTTCCTCTTAGGAAAGTACAATGCCCTAAGGTTGATCTCTTATCAATAAAAATCCTGCACAGTCTGCATCAGTATAGGCTTCAAGAGTTAGCCCCTCACCCTTTTTGCACAGGATTCCTTTCCTCGTTGTACCCTTCAAGTAGTATAAAATTCTATAGGTTATCCTAAGATGTGATTCTTTAGGATTGTGCATAAACTGGCTCATCACACTTACAACATAAGCTATATCAACCATAGTTTGAAACAAATGAATTAGTTTTCTCATAAGTCTTTGATAAGACCCTTTTATCAACCAATGAATCTTATGGAGCCACACAAACTGTATGATTTAACTTTATAGGTGTTTCTACTAACTTGCATCCCAATTCGCCTGTTTTTGTCAATAAACCCAATGCATACTTTTGCTGTGATATGAAAATGCCACACTGTGAGTGAGCAACTTCAATGCGAAGAAAGTATTTTAGTCTACCCAACTCCTTGATCTCAAACTCCTTCACCAACTACCTTTTTAACAACTCTATACCTTCCAAATTTTCTCCTGTGACTATGATGTCATCTATATAGACCAATAGTACTGTAACTTCCCCTGAGGATGAATGCTTCGCAAATAAAGTATGGTCACCTTGACTTTGCTCATATCCCATAGCAAGCATAACTTTGGAAAATTTCCCAAACCATGCCCTTGGGGATTGTTTCTGTGGAGAAATATAAAGAAATATGAATTGGATATATTTTTCTCATTCAGAGGGATGAAAAATATATACAAGGGAGCAGGAGCTCTCACATTAATGACTACGTAATCATATCTTATCCCTGTGATTATGGCACAAAGTATAATATCTACATATTTAATAAATCTTCTAATATCCTAACACTCCCCCTCAAGTTGGAGTATAGATGTTAATCATGTCCAACTTGTTACAAAAATATCTAACCCAAGCCCCATTAAGAGCTTTTGTAAAAAAATCACCTAATTGGTTGCCAGTTTTCACATGTCGTGTGGAGAAAAGCTTCTGCTAAATCTTGTCATGAACAAAGTGACAATCAATCTCAATGTGCTTTGTGCGCTCATGAAAGACAGGATTAAAGGCGATGTGTAGAGTAACTTCACTGTCACACCATAATTTCATCGATAATGAGGTCTTAAGGCCAACTTCCTTCAATAATTGATATAGCCATACTATTTCACACACAGAGTGTGCCATGGCCTTATATTCTAATTCTGCACTTAACCGGGATACCACATTTTGCTTCTTACTCCTCCATGATACCAAATTTTCGCTCACTAACACGCAATATCCAATAGTAGATCTTCTAGTTGCTTTAGATCCGTTATAATCTGCATCAGAGAAAAACTCAATATCTGTATGACCATGATTACTGTACAATATACCACAGCTTTTCCCTTCAGATAATATAAAACATGTTCTAGAGCTTTCCATTGGTTAACTGTTGGTGAGACCATGAACTGATTGAGTATATTGATTGGGTAGGTAATATCAAGACGAGTCACCGTGAGATAGTTCAATTTCCCAATCAGTCTTCTATATCTCTCAGGATTGTCAAATAATTTACTCTTTTCAACATTAAGTTGTGCATTAGGAATCATAGAAAAACTGCATGGTGCAGCTCCTAACTTTCCTATTTCTTTCAACAAATCAAAAACATATTTTTTCTGAGTCAGGAGAATGCCCTTCTTATTCCTTAGGACTTCAATCCCTAGAAAGTACTTCAACGGTCCTAAATCCTTCGTTTGAAAACGAGAATGAAGAAAGGATTTGAATGATGAGATACCTGAGGTATCACTTCTAGTAATTACAATGTCATCAACGTACACAGCAAGGAGAATCATACCAACATTTGTTCTTTGATAGAATACAGAATAATTACACTTATTTTTACTCAAATCAAATTTCTAAACCACATCGCTAAACATGCCAAACCAAGCTTGAGGACTCTGCTTTAGGCCATATAAAGATTTTCTCAGGCTCCCCCTAAACAACAAAGCCAGGTGGTTGCTCCATGTAGACTTCTTCATGGAGATCCCCATGTAAAAAGGCATTTTTGATAGCCAACTAATGTAAATCCCATCCATAAGTAGCAGCCATTGAAATGAACAACCGAACCGAAGAAAGCTTTGCCATAAGAGAGAAGGTCTCTGAGTAGTCAACACCATAGGTTTGAGCATAACTTTTAGCAACAAGGCGAGCCTTAAAACGGTCAAGAGTACCATTAGGCTTCGTTTTTGGAGTGAGGGCCCATTTGCACCTAATGGCTTTCTTCCCTATAGGTAAATCCACCAAGCTCCAGGTACTGGTGTTTTCAAGGGCCGTCATTTCCTCCTCCATCGCAGCACGCCAACTAGGATGAGATAAGGCTTCGTAAATAGTTTTGGGGACAAAGATAACATCTAAAGAAGCAATAAAGGAACTGGACGTAGGAGACAAATGGTCATAAGAAACAAAAGACAAAATGGGATAGGCACATGTGCGTTTGCTTTTTCGAAGAGCAATGGGTAGATCAAGAGAGGTGTCTCAGGCTCAAGGGTAGAATCTGATTCATGGTCAGGCTCATTTTCAAAAGTGCTTAAAACAGGATCTGATGGCGAAGCAAAGGATGGAGGGCCTGGTCTGGCGACAGGTGTCTTTGGGACATCTGGTGTAAACCTAAGTGATAGGGGGTCGAGCAAGTGCTTGAGCCGGCACTTGAATGACAGGATAAACTAAGAGATCATCATCTTCTGCAAGTGGAAAGGTGTAGATGAGGAAGGAAAGTAAGGAATGGAGTCATGAAAAGTAACATCTGTAGACACTAAATAACAATTAAAAGTTGAAGCAAAACACCGATATCCTTTATGAAGATGAGAATACCCAAAAAAGACACATTTCAAAGACTTAGGGTCTAATTTCGTGACTTGGGGCCTAACATCCCGAACAAAGCAAACACACCCAAAGATTTTTGGATAAATGGGAAACAGGAATTTGGAAGGAAATAAGGTAGTATAAGGGATGGTACCATCAAGGACAAGGGAAGGCATGCGATTAATGAGAAAGCAAGCAGTGGAAACTGTATTAGCCCAGAAAGACCTAGAACCCGTCATTTGAAATATAAGTGCTTGTGCGACATCAAATAAGTGCCTATTTTTACATTTAGCAACACCGTTTTGACCAGGTGTATCTACACAAGAGGATTGATGAAGAATATCATTTTGAAGCATATATGATTGAAAGGATGCCGAAAAATATTCTTTAGCATTATTACTACGTAAAGTACAGATAGGGACATCAAATTGAGTTTTAATTTTAGCACAAAAGGCACAAAAATAAGAGAATAACTTGAAACGATTTTTCATGAAATATAACCAGGTAACACGAGAATAATCATCAACAAAGGTGGCAAAAAATTTAAAACCAAATTTAGACTCAATATGACACGGACTTCAAACATCATAATGAACTATCTCAAAGGGGGACGCAACCCGTTTATTGACTCTAGACACAAGAGGAAGACGATGATGTTTGACAAATTGACATGATTCACAATCTAAAAACGACAAATGCTGAAACTGAGAATAAAGTTTTTTCAGAGATGACAAAGACAAGTAACCCAATCAACAATGAATCTCAAAGGGAGTCAAAGCGCTAGAGCAAGCAACTGATTGAGGCACCTAATCATCAAGGAAATAATGGCCACTACACTCGTAGCCTCTGCCAATAATCTTTTTCGTCGTAAGATCCTTAATCAAACAATAATTAGGAAAAAGTAAGACAACAATTCAAGTTAGGAGTAAGTTTGCCTCGAGAAAGGACATTAAAAGCAAGTTCAGGTACATCCAACACTGATGATAATGGAATAGAAGGAGTGGGTTTAACAATGCTAGAACCAAGAACACGAGTGGAGGAACCATTAGCAAAGGTAATCTTAGATAGGTTGGCATATGAGTTATAAGTAGAGAAGAGATGAAGGTTACCGGTTATGTGGTCAGTAGCACTGAAATCTATGATCCATTTGGAAGAAGAAACAAGACATGTATCAGTGTTACTTGTCCCAGTAAGAGCACCAACAGGGGGGAGTAGTAAGAGTAGTGGATTTCGGTAATTCTTGGTATTTAGAAAATTGGGCATACTCGGTGGTGGAGATCGTAACCTTGTCATTAATAGAGGATACCAAATGTGCAAAATGAGTCCTCTGTTGTTTATTTTGAAGCTTTCAACAAGTACGCTTGGTATGGCTTAGTTCATGACAGTAATAGCATACAATTCCACCAATTTTTTGACGTTGAGTATTAGCTCCCCCTGGCTTAGATCCACCACGGTTGGGCTGGCCCTGACCAATTAAAGCACTATTATGATCAATGGATAACTTTGATAAAAGACTCTCAGCCGCATTACTTTATAGAAGATTTCCTGAAGATCAGAGATCTCTATTCTAGACAAGACTTGTGAACAAATAGTTTCATATTCGGGAGGAAGACCTGCAAGAAAACTCATGATAGCTATTTGCTCTCCTTGGACCTGTTGAACTTTCAAGTTAATAGTGAGAGGAAGTAGCATATTTAGGTCTTCATAAGTTCGCGTAAAATCCATAAAGTAAGCCTTAAGAGCCCGATCTTGTTTTTTAGAACGATAAAACACTTTGCAAACTTCATAAATACGAGACACATTCCCTTTTCCTAAATACAAAAACTCCAAATAATCCATAAGTTCTTTAACAAATTCACAGTGATTAACAAAACTAATAATCTCACTCTCAATAGCGTTGCGAATCTATAAGAACAATCGTGCATCATCTCGAAACCAAACCTGGCAAGAATTATCTGATGGAGGAGCTTTCGTCAAATGGTCTTCCTTTTCAATACTTCGCAAACAGATCTGAATTTTCTTATTCCAATCCAAAAAATTCATCCAGGTTACAAAACCTAGGGCTCTGATACCATGCGAAGAAATATAGAGAAATATGAATTGAATATATCTTTCTCATTCAGAGGGATGAAATATATGCAAGGAAGGAAGAGCTCTTACGTTAATGACTACATAATCATATCCTATCCCTATGATTATGGCACAAATTACAATATTTATATATTTAATAAATCTTCTAATATCCTAACACAATATGGAAGTCAAATTTTGGTGGCATCTTCATATAGATTTCTTCCTCTAAATCATCATGCAAGAATGCATTATTAACATTAGACTATTGGAGTTTCCAACCACAATTGGCAACCATAGATAATAAAACTCTTACTGTATTCATTTTAGCAACCAGAGCAAAGGTCACCATATAGTCTATGACATAAGTATGAATATACCCTTTGGTGATTAGTAATTTGTGATTAGTAATTTTAGTCACAATCAAGACAACCTCAAAGGCAACTATAAATTTAGTTTCAGTCATTATGAAATAACAAAAAATAGCATATTCGATCAAAGACACAAATCAAGAATTGGAACAAACACGAGAAGTCACACTAGGGACCACTAGCCAATGAAGAGCGAGCAAAGACCAAGAAACCTGCTTCAAAGGGACCAAATGAGTGAACCCAAATCTGAAAACACGCACCCAGACCTGGAAACCAACCAAAAACGTGCTGGAAATGACAAGTCGACGCTAGAGGAGAAGATCGGGGTCTAATGTACTCCCCATGCGCTCCTACGCACTGGCGCGTGGATGGACGGCGAAACTAGAGACGCACGTGAGCCTCACGCGCTGGTCTGATGGCGGCGATTCTCCAGGTAAACGCTTATCAGAGCTTGCTAATCCTACCCAAGTGGAAGCTGTTGCACACAGGGATGTTGAGAACGACGCCCTTAGAAACCTTTGACTTTCAGGCTTACAGAGAGTGATGATGTAAAAACAGAGAATGAAATTCCATTGATACAAAACCTAGGGCTCTGATACCATGCGAAGAAATATAGAGAAATATGAATTGAATATATCTTTCTCATTCAGAGGGATGAAATATATGCAAGGAAGGAAGAGCTCTTACGTTAATGACTACATAATCATATCCTATCCCTATGATTATGGCACAAATTACAATATTTATATATTTAATAAATCTTCTAATATCCTAACACAATATGGAAGTCAAATTTTGGTGGCATCTTCATATAGATTTCTTCCTCTAAATCATCATGCAAGAATGCATTATTAACATTAGACTATTGGAGTTTCCAACCACAATTGGCAACCATAGATAATAAAACTCTTACTGTATTCATTTTAGCAACCAGAGCAAAGGTCACCATATAGTCTATGACATAAGTATGAATATACCCTTTGGCAACAAACCAAACTGTGTACCGCTCCAAGATATCATCTTAATTATATTTAGTAGTGAATACCCATCTACAACTAATTGATTTCTCCCCTTTCAGTAACTGTACCAGGTCTCAAGTTTTGTTTTTCTCAAGTGCTTCCATCTCAACCTTTAGACATATATTCAATTCTAATTCTACAATGCCTCAAATAAAGTTTTGGGAAGAGGGGATTTTGCTATCCTAACTTCTTTTGGAGGGATAGTATGTGGACTAGTTACAAAGGTTTTGTGGTTACGAGACAAATGGTTATAGGAAATAAAAGAAGACAAAGAATGCTTGGTGAAAGTCTTGTGCCTTTTCGAAAAGCAATTCGAATGTCATAATCACTGTGTGGAAGTGTTTCAGAAACATTATCAATAAGTAAAGGTGTTACCTTAACACTATCAAGGGTAGAAGGAAATGATTGAACTGGCTCTAATTGGGAGAACGGTGCCATCCTTCAAGAATAAACCTTTAATGGACGAATAGAGTCTTGAGTTTGCTTAGACAGTAACTCTGGCTCAAGTATGGTGATAAGCTGTAACTGAGACATTTGATAATAACTCTAGGAATTCAAGAAGGAAGAAATCCCCATTTGTATTTGTGATAAAGGAGTTCTCTCCCAAATGATGAGAATTATTAAAGTACAAAGTACTTTTAGCAAATGTGACATCAACAGAGACAAAATTTTCTTGTTAGAGGATGATAACACTTGTAATCTTCTTGAGTGGAAGAATAGCAAATGAAATCACATTTGAGAGCCTAATGATCTAGCTTGGTCTTATTTTGGGAATGCACATGAATAAAGGCAATACATCCAAATATTTTGGGAATAAAATCAATAGATGCATTGATACTTGAAAAAAATTATGTGAAAACTAGTATTAGACTGCAAAAACCAAGAACCTAGGTAGAGAGTCTATCAATGAGATGAGTATCAGTTAAAATAACCTCTCTTCAATATTGTTTTGAAAGATTGGTCTAAAACAAAAAGGCTTTTGTACTAGCAAGAAGATGACTACTTTTCTACTCAACCACCCCATTTTGTTGAGATATATAAATACAAGAGGACTGGTATTATTCCTTGTATTTGGAAAAAGGCAGATAGAGATTGATTGAAAAATCCTTTGCATTGTTAGATTGAAATCTCTATATCCCAACTCCAAATTTTAATCATGTTGTGGAAAATGGGAAATATAAAGCTTACATTAGGTTTTTGTTTCAACAAATAAATCTATGTCGCTTGAGTGCAATCATCAATAAATGAAATAAACTATCAAGCTATAGGAACATTAAACACAATGAAAAGGCCTCAAATATCACTATGAATTAAAGTAAAGGGACCAGAAGTTCTTTTATTACTGTGGAAAAGAAGCACGTTTGTGCTTAGCAAGTTCATGAGTTTCATAATGAAAAGTTTCAATGGCTAATTCCTTAAACATAACATGAAACGACGAATGACCAAGATAAAGGTGATGAAGCCAAATCTTGATTTGGAATGAAAGAAAACAAGCAACAAACTCTGAACCCTATTTTGTCTATTGTGCTCTTCAAGATAATATAAATTATTTCTTTTTCCTAGCAAGTCCAATCAAGATAGAAGAGTACCACTCAAACTTAAGGTAAATTTTACCGCACAGTTATAAGACCAACAATATTATATGGATTAAGTGTTGGGCATTAAAAAACTATTAGGAGAATAAGGTTAATGTTGCAGAGATGAAAGTATTGTGTTAGATAAGTGATACCAAACAAGATAGAATGAGAAATGAATAATTGGAAAGAAAGTTGGAGTTGCACCTATTGTAAAAAAGATGGTAGAATCGCGTCTTAAATGGTTTAAATATGTGTGGAGAAGACTTATAGAAGCCCTAATAAAAAAAGTAGATCAAATGGAGAGTAACATAATAATTAGAGGTAGAGAGAGACCACGAAAAACTATAGATGAAATTATTAAGAAATATTTAAATTTAAATGGTTTAACTAAAGACATGATTTATGATAGAACTTTATGACGTCGTTTGATCTATGTGGCCGACCCCACCTAGTGGGAAAAGACCTAGTGTTATTGTTGTTGTTTAATCATCTTCTTCATTCTCTGTTCCTAAAATATACAACAATTAGAGAAAAAAGCTACACTGCACTGAGAATTAATTATAAGTTTTTCAATTGAAATAAGATCGATGCACAGTTTGAGAATATGAAGCACATTCTTAGATGTAAGATAGTTACTTAAACAAACATCTCCTTGACCAGCTATAGACGAAAGAGGAATCTCTAGTAATGTTCTAGTTATGAAACTCTATTTTACCAAAGATCAGTAAGGATTGACTAAAAACTAATTCCTAGTGTTTAGGGATTCTTTGGTAATCCTTGACCCTAAGACATTACCAGGACATTACTTAAACAAACATATCCCTAGTTTAGGGTTGGTACCTAGCAAATGATTCAACTTGCCTCGTTTTTTGAGAAATGTGCAAATCATTTGAGACTATTTCAAATAATTTTTCCCTTTCAACCAATATGCTGGCTAAATGTGTGGCAAATCACCTGTGGGAGGAGTGGCTACTCAAAGATATGTCAGAGATCTTGTTAGTTACTATGAGCTCAAATATGGTCAAGATAGCAACACTATAGAGAGATGGAAAAAACAACCAACAAAATCAATAAAATTGACCATAAATAAAAGAACATCAATTTCAAAGCCAAAATAGACCTAGAGGACCCTTTGGCTAGCTTCCAAAATGTCCAACAACGTGTTCTAGGTTGATGGCAATTGGAGAAAAGGTGTCACATGCCCTCACATGCTGATGCATGGGATTCACTGCAAAAAACACTGAGGCAATGCATGCAGCAACTGTTGGTTGTCAGATCAACACGAAAACACCAATCGACCATTGTAGATATTGTTTGGGTTAAGTAAAGATCGAAAATAGAGACCCACAATAGCAATGAGGGCTACCAATGAAAAAAATGGCTACAAAGGCCAAGATTATAAAAAAGTGCTTAGAAACTCTAGGGCTTTGATACTATTACAAGAAGTCTGAAATTCTTATTATTGAAAAGAATGAAAGTACATGGGTATTTATACAATGAAGGGAAAGCTAAACATATATATATATATATATGTTGGAATATTGTACATAGTATTTAAGTTCATTGTATCTAGAGTTATACTACATAGTGTCTAGGTTCAGTGTATCAATAGTTGTACTACTTACTTGTACTACATTTTTTTTAACCTATAAATAAGACATAGTGTAAGGAGTTATATACACCTTACAATTCATTTATCTATTTTTCTCTTTAATTTATCATGGTATTAGAGTCTCTATGACTCCTTCTAGTATCCTTTTCCTCTAACTGTGTTTCATTCCAATCTACTCTTTAAAATACACTTCCGCTCTGTCAAATTTCTTTTTTGGATTTGTCTACCCTAGATCTCCATTATCTTGGCCTTATCTCAAGCCACGCACCCCTTCATCCGCTTCAGAGTGTCCCGATCATTGGAACCTAGAAGTTCAGTCACCAGATGTTGAGCCACACGCCCTCACAAGTGGCCTGCAACAATTGCATCCTTGTCCCACATGCCGATGTGTGCCAGTCCATTCGACATTGTCTCCTTTCGCGCTTCATCCAAATCTAGTCACTGTGCTCTCCTCTCCTTGTTTCTAGTTTTGACTGTATCACTTCATGCCTTTTCAGGTAGTATTCTTCTACTATGGCTTGATTTCTTAGCTTCTTTGGTGCTGTTCACTCACCCTGCTAATTTCTAGAGCTGCCTTCCAGCCAAACAACCGTGTCCACTTCTAAAAAACCTAAATCAGGTATTTTCTCTTTTGTTATAAGTGGTTTGCCGGTTACTACTTTTGAAAAATTACATGGTGTATCTAATTATAAGTTTTGGGCTACTTTTATCCGCTTATAGTTCAAAGGGCGAGGGTACTTAGATCATTTGAAAAAGTGAGAAACTAACATTTCTCCTATGGATCAATCTGCGTGGGTCAAAATTGATGCTCAACTTACTCTCACCTCTTATGTCCACATTAGCCATATGAAGCATGTTATGAGGTTTGGCATAAAGCTACATTTGTTTCTTGTTATGATATATTATGATGTTTTGTTTACTCTTGTGAATCTTAAGCACCAGAACATGGATACCACCACTTATGTAGCCAATATTAAGGCCTTTTCGCATGAGTTTCGCTCTTTGATACCTGCCATGTCTCCCGCCATTGATCAAGAGGCTCAGTGGGACAAATTTTTCATGGTCATGACTCTCATCAATCTTTGTTCTGACCTTGGTCCTGTTCAGGATCAGATTCTTAGTGGTTCCACTACCCCTACTCTAGATAATGTCCTTACTCACCTTGTGCACATCTCTTCCGCCAATGTACTTATATCTATAACATCAGATGCACCTATCCCAAATACTTCCACCTTGGTCTCTCACACTAGTGATAAAGGGCATCAAGGCAGCAGTAGCCACAATGCTTATTGCAAATGTCCTCAGTACACTCATTATAATAGGTTAAGTCATACAAAAAATTGTTGTTGGTCCTTACATGACCCCCCTCCCAAAAAAAAAACTGCGAATGTTGTGTAAACATCAATTGAGACATTTGTGAACCAGGCTCCGCAAACCATTACTCTAACGAGTGATGATTATGCCAAATACCTATGTTACCAAGGATCCAAACAATCTTCCACCATTGCCTCCATTGCCTAGATTGGTATTTCTATGGCCCGCCTTGCTTATTCCTCTCTTGGCCCATAAATCTTTGACTCCTACCTCAGATCATATTTTTGGTAATAAAATATTTTCTCTTGCATCTCTACTTCTGCTTTACTTTCTCCTATTACTCTCACTAATGGTACTCAAATTATTGCCAAAAACATTGGTCAGGCTACAATTCTTCTTTCACTAACTTTAGATTCAATTTTTTATGTTCTTAAATATCCTTTTAACCTTCTTTCTATCAGCAAGTGGACTTGTACTCTTAATTGTTCCATTACCTTGCTTGACAAAAATGTTTCTTTAAAGAATTGGAATACGGGTCAAATGATTGGCATAGGACGTGACTCACAAGGCCTTTAGCATCTTACTATATTACTAGTAGCATGCACAACCCTTTCTCCACATCTCATCCACAATTGACTTGGCCATCCTAGTCTCTCCAAACTTCAATAGATGTTTTCCTCATTTTCTGCTTTGAAGTCATTTAAATGTAAGTCGTGTCAACTGGGTGAACAACCTCATGCTTCGTTTTCCAAATGTCTCAATAACCGAACTATGTTCTCTTTAAGCTTGTTCATCCCGATGTTTGGGATCTGTGTTGCATTTCATCTATTTCTGAATTTCAATATTTTGTAACTTTTTGTACTTGGTTATATTTAATGAAGAAACATTCTAAAGTATTTTCCATTTTTCAATCTTCTTCTACTAAAATACAAACTTAATTTGGTTGTTCTATATTTGTTTTACGGAATTATAGTGCACGTGAATATTTCTATGCTTTATTCCAAACATCTATATCTACATAGGGCATTCTTCATCGGTCTTCATATGCACATACTCCACAGCAAAATGGTGTAGCTGAACGTAAAAATCACTATCTCATTGAAACAGCCCGCACTTTACTTCTCTATTCCAATGTATCTTTTTATTTTTAGGGTGATTGTAACAACTGGAAAAAGAAAAGGAAAAGAAAGAAGGAAGCTGAAAATTTTCGAAATTCAGAAATTTTGCTAAGTCTTCTCGCAATAGCGAGAAATGGTCTCGCTATAGCGAGAGTTCCTGTTCGCAATAGCGAAAATGATTCTAGCTATAGCGAGTGCGGGCATTCCATACAAAAACCAGGGGGCTACTCGCTGTAGCGTACACCATAGCGAAAGCGGGGGTCGGGAACTAATACAAGTTCGCCATAGCGAAGGGAACTGATGCGTGCTCGCCGTAGCGAAGGTTAAATCTCGCCATAGTGAAGGTGACTGACACGAGTTCGCCGTAACGAAGGTTAATTTTCGCTATATAACGAAGGTTAATTTTCGCTATAACGAGGGTCAGTCTGGAAAAGAATAAAAAGTGAGATTTTGACTTCTTTAAACGGCCCAACTCATTCTTTCTCTCATATTTGCCCTAGACTTCGGCCCAAGGAGAGAAAAGAGGCATGGAGAGTGAGAGAGACCAAGAGAAGGAGGAAGAGCAAAGGAAAGGTAAGCAAATTTCTCTCATTTCTTCTTAGAATCTTGATCTTCTCTCTTTGCCCTCTCTTTCCATGGTTTTGCTTGTGAGATTAGTTGGATTTTAAGTATGGGTCAGAAGAGGGAAAGTGGAAAACACTCTTAAACTCCCTTGTTTTCCTTGAAATATGACGATTCTACTACCATGAGAGCTTGAGAGAGAGGAAGAGTTGGTGACATTCTAGAGAGAGAGAGAGAACCCTAAGTTCTTATGTGTTAGAAGGTTTGCTCTGAATTAAGTTATGAGAGAGTAATTTATGCTCTTTGATGTGTCTAAGCTCAAGTGAAGCACCTCCATCAAGGTGTGATTGCGAACCTAAGAAGGGAGAAGAGAAATTGAAAGGAAAGGCTTGTGTTGGCTTATAAGGTAGTTCTCTTTCCACTCTTTCTTGTTGCATTCTTGGATGTAATAGTCATTGTATGTTTATGTATATACTTATTGTATGGAATATGCCATATGCTATTGCTTTGATGCATTGATACCAATGTACTTGTGTGTTGGATTGTGAGAATTGCTCGGGTGAGATAGTGCCGAAAGTCCCTTGAGATGGGTGAGACAAGGCCAAAAGTCTCATAACCGAGTGAGGCCAAGTCAAAAGTCCCTAAACTCGGGTGAGGCATCCAAAAGTCCCTAAACTCGGGTGAGGCTAAACCAAAAGTCTTTAGAGCTTACTTGTGGCATTGTTGTGATTTCCATGACATGTACAACATGTATTATGTGAATGAGAATGGTTGGATGCTAAATTACATGCTTTGACTTGTTATACGCCTTGATTACTTTCTTGAATGAGTGCATGAGCTACTGAGATTCCATGAATCTCACCCCTTCCCCTCCCAACTTAACATGCTAGGTGGAGCTCAAGGAGAAGCAAGTGCACACCAAGGAGTCTAGGAACATGTTAGCTAGATGATAGCTTTATTTTGGTCTTTTGATGTAAAGAGGTGCTAAAAATGAATATGCACCATCTATTTTTGAGATGTAAATGTTGTAGCAAGTGTAAATGTATGGATATATGATGTACAAACTATGTAGAGAGCCAAATTAATGAAAATGTGGGTTTTGCCCCTTTTGTTGAATGTATGTGATAGTGTATTTTGACCCGTAGCATGGTGAGTTTGGAATATATGATGATTTGGACCACTTAGACATGTTATATAGACTATTTTCCTGCTTTTAAACTTGTCCATGAGTGGCTAGAACATGTGGGAGGCCATTTGGACCCACTTTGACCATTTTGGGTGCCAAAACCGTTAATTTTGTGAGCTCCGTCAAAGTATCACCAGATGAGCTATTCTTGCTATGGAATTTGGCATGCCTCTAGAGTTTGTAGAGAGCTTCTTGGGAAGCTAAAGTTGGTAATATTCGGAGGTCTAGAGAATATTTGGCGAATTGTTGAAATTGGGAAAAATTGATAGTTTGGTCATGTACTGTTACCATAGGTCAGAAATGAAATCTGTGTCATTCATGGACCAAATGGAGTCCAAATGTCGTGAAATTTTATACACATAAACTAGACAACCACAGTAACCTATACGAACTGGAATCACCTAAATCGGAGGTCTGTAGAGAGAGAATGAACCTTCTGAAGTTCTGAATCAGCATCAGAGGAGCCATCCGACCTCCGTTACTGTTCCATCGGTTTTCGGGGTGTAGGGGCTACTGAACTGATCTGGACTTATTTTTCTCCTCTAGTAGACATCTGTAGCTTTCCAAATTGGTAAAGTGTGCCCAGATTGAATTTTTGTGGATTTAGTTATGAATTTTCGAAGTTCATGACAGTAAGCTACGCCAGAAACAAAGACAGCCGGACCTTTGTCTCATTTTCGATGTCAAACATGGTCTAAACACTGAGATTGTGGTTGGGAATTATTTTTTAGCGTAAGGTTAACACTTAGAGCTTTCCAGAAAGTTATAGTTTGCTAGATTCTCATTTTTCTTTAATTACTTATGATTTTCCAAAGTTAGAGCCAAAAATCTGACTTTTGGGTCCATGTGAGAAATTGCATTTTTTCTGGTTTTTGGTTCCATACCCGTGGCTTATGGCTTGTTTTATGCTATCTATGAGTTGTATAAATGGAGTGTGAGTAGAGAATGTGAATGATGGGTTCAAGGGACCCACGGGGCAAAAGATGAGTGTTTGAAACCCCCTTTTTATAGCATGAAAATGCCACGATTGGTACTGGTTTTTGGAAATCATATGGAATTGAGCCCAGAGGAAGGCTAGATAGTGTTAATATATTATGGTGTTACAGTGATGTTATTCTTACTACTTGCTATTTAATTAATTATATGCCTTCTTCTATGTTACAAAATCAAATCCCTTACTCTATTTTGTTTCCTTTTGATTCTCTTTTTCACCTTCTTCCTCATTTTTTGTTGTATTCGCTTTGTTCATGATTTGGCCCCAGAGAAAGATAAATTTATAGCTAAATCTATCAATGTATCTTTCTTAGATATTCTCAATTTCAGAAGGGGTATTGGTGTCATTCTCTAGACAATAACAAATGTTTCATCTCTAATGATGTGGACTTCTTTGAATCGACTCCATTCTTTTCCATTACAATAGTTGAACTTCAATATGTGTCGAATGTTTTTCTTCTCTCCTACATTGATCCTCTAGCTACCACCCCTCCTCGTCCATTTCAGACTTACTATTGTCGTCTTCAACCACAGCCTCCTACAGGCTTTGTTGATGTAGCTAATGACTCCCCTTTTTCACTAACACCAACCCCTGATTCAATCCAACCTTCCTCTTTACAATTTTTCTTCCGATTACCATTCATAAAGGTACTCGTTCAATCTGTAATCCTCATCCTCTTTACAATTTTTTAAGTTACCATCATTTGTCTATACCCTATTATACTTTTGTGTCTTCTTTGGATTCTATTTCCATTCCTAAGACTGTTAGAAAGGCATTCTTTCATTCTGGGTGGCAGCAAGCAATGCATAATGAAATGGCTATCTTGTATTCTACTAAAATTTGGGATTTAGTTCCTTTACATCCAAGCAAATACCTTGTTAGTGGTCAGTGGGTATATACTATTAAGGTTAGTCTTGACGAACAAATTGATCATCTCAAAGCTCTATTGGTTGCCAAAGGTTACACTTAAAGTTTTTGCCTTAATTATGGTGACACTTTTTTCCCTGTTATTAAAATTGTTTTTGTACAATTACTTCTTTTTATTGCTGCTATATGCCACCAGCAATTTCATCATCTTGATATTAAAAATGCGTTCCTCCATGGTGAACTAGAGGAAGAGGTTCATATGGAGCAATGGCTTGGCTTTATTGCACAAGGGGAGAATGGCCAAGCTTGTCGGTTATGTTAATCACTTTATAGATTGAAACAATATCTTCAAGCTAGGTTTGGCCAGTTCAATTCAATTATTCAGAAGTTTGGGATGGTTAGAAGTGAGACAAATCATTCTGAATTCTATCGGCATACCCCATCTAATCAATGCATTTATTTAGTCATCCATGTATATGACATCGTCATCACAAGTGATGATGAACAAAGTATTTATCAATTTAAACAACATCTGTTCAAATTTTTTCAAACTAAAGATATGGGAAAATTGAAGTACTTTTTCATTATTGAGGTGGCTCAATCTCATGCTGGAATTGCTATATCACAAAGAAAATATGCTTTGGACATATTGAATGAAACAAGTATGTCAAATTGCAAATTAGTTGACACTCCTATGGATCCAAATGTTGAACTCCTGCCATGATAGAGGGAGCCTCTTACAAACCAGGTAGATACTAGAGATTGGTTAGAAAGCTTAACTACCTTACCATTACTCCTCCATATATCTCTTTTGTGGTAAGTGTAGTTAGTCATTTCTTACAATCTCTGTGTAATAGTCATTGGGATGCTATGATTCGCATTCTTTACTATATCAAAGAAGCCCCAAGTTAGGGTCTAATATATGAAGATAAAGGTAATTCTCAAGTTATTGGTTATAGTGGTGCAGGGCTGGGTCTTCTATTGACAGATGCTCCACTTCAAGATATTGTGTCTTTATTAAAGGCGATCTAGTCTCTTGAAAGAGCGAGAAATAAGATGTTGTTGCAGGGTGTAGCGCAGAGGCCGAGTATCGTGCTATAGCTTTAATGACATGTGAACTTATATGGCTCAAGCAACTCCTTTAGGAATTAAGATTGGGAAGTACTGAACAAATAGAGTTGCTTTGTAATAACCAAGCCACAATGCATATAGCTTCTAACCCAATATTTCACAAGAGGATCAAACATATCGAAATCAATTGTCACTTCATAAGAAAGAAAATTCAATCTATGTGTTTGCCACCAAATTCATTAATTCAAATGATCAATTAGTAGACATACTCACTAAGTCTCTCAAAGGTCCTTGGATCAACTATATATGTAACAAGTGCATATGCTTTATATGCTCCAACTTGAGAGGGAGTGTTGAAATATTGTACATAGTGTCTAGGTTCATTATATCTAGAGTTGTATGACATAATGTCTAGGTTCCGTATATCAAGATTTGTACTACTCTAATACTATACTTTTACTACACTTGTTTTTTTACCTATAAATAAGACATAGTGTAAGGGATTATATACACTTCACAATTCATTCATTCATTTTTTCCTTTAATTTATCAATATATATAACAGAGAAGGCTCTGTTAACGTTGGAAAAGCAAATAGCACTGTTGTAGATTTGTGAAGCTGGTGTTAGTAAGCTGAAATGATGGAAATTGGAGGGAGAGAAATAGATACTCTGTTTCCCTCCTTAACCTTGGCTTACACTTCACCTGCATCATTTTGTGTGAGGAATTGAGAAGGTACATGAGAACTTGTTTTGTCAAAGGTATATGAGAACAAAGAATCAATTAGGACTAAACCCAAGTCTAAACACACACTCTCTCTTCATAGAGGCTAGGTCCACCAAAGTTGCAAGCCTGCATAGTTGTGCATATGTGCATTTATGGCTGTTAACAACAACTCTGTGAAAGGCATGGTTGGGTATGCGAAGGGGTTGAAGAACCTGAAAAGTACATGCTGTTAGGTGATGACTATGTTAAATCATATTGGGTGGATGAGGACAAAGAATGGGGAGCTAGAGTGAATGTATGGCAAGAATTCAAAAGCTTAGCTAGGTGATTGGGCTGTTTGACTGGGATGTTTGAGTGCCAAGATGGCAATTGCATTCCCAAGTCAGCCTATATAAACACAGTTTTAATGGCTGTTTGCTCTCAAGGATCCGATTAAAAAAAATTTAAACCATAGGGATCTAATTACAAAGTTTTAAAATGGAGGGACCAAATTAAAAATTGAGTGAATATAGGGGCTAAAAGAATAATTTAACCAAAATACTACTTTGTAAACAATATATTATATATACTTAAAATATATGCATATTCCACACTAGATTCTAAGCACAACTAATGAATGCATAAATTTATACAAGATAAAATGTTTTGGAATACTGAAAAAGAATATTTTATATAGAAAGAAGATAATTTCATGGACAGTTTGAATTCTGAACGGCAAGTTGAAAAACAAACAATAGGTCTAGCATCCTAGTTTCTATAGCCACTTAGCCAGATACCATGCACATAAACCTTTTCAAAGTTCCTATCCTTTTTTGACAATAAATTGCATGAGGTAGACAAATAATATTATAACATTAAAGAACATAGCTTACTTAGGCAATCTTTCCAAGCTGCTTTCATAAAACTTCACTTAGGTAATGCTATTTTCGGTAAGACAAGGCATTTGTGAAAAGACCATAAAACATTTTTTTCTTCTTGATTTCATAGCAGTAGCCCTCAGTTGCAATTTGTTTGTTTTTACAAAGGATAGGGAAAATTCCCATGTTGTGCCTGCTGCATACCACAGTATCACAAAGAAGTCCAGGACATACAGCAGCTAATGAGTTCATTTCATCCATAAATGTGAGAAACAACTAGTCTACATATTTCGTGGTCCTATTCTTTTTCACTGGTCAGCAACTGTATTCGGTCAGCAATCTCAACATTTTAAATATTCAAATAATAATTTAACAGAAGAGAACAACAAGAACAATAATTACTACTACCACTATAATAATAATAATATGGGATCTCTTGCAGAACATGGTACATAAGCTATGTAATATTAGAGTTGTAGGGAATCACCTGAACAAATTTCCCAAAACCATAGCCTAGAGGAGATCCATGGTAAAGAGCAAGAGTTGCCCCAGCCAGAAAGCATGAATAGATTAGAGTTGGTCCCATTACCCATCCCAAATTTGTAGGCCAGCAGTAAATATCTCCAACTTGAATGTCAATGTGAGCCCATCCATCAGCAACACTTCGAATAGGTGAAAGCTGAGTCCAAGGAATAGCTTTTGGTTCTCCTATTGAAAGTGAAAAGAGAATCAGGAAATTTACAATAATGCTGATCTCGTATTGATGTGCACTTGGATAGAATCTTTACCAGTGGTTCCTGATGAGAAGAGTATGTTAGTGACAGATTGAATTGATTGATAGACTGGAACTGGTGAGTAATAATTTGATCTGCCAATAGTTAAATATACATGTAAGACAAAACACAAAAAGGAATGTAACTTCTCTATTTTTTGTTCATGGGATCTTTTAGCATTGATTATTTTAGTTGGAAGAAATCACATTTTGATTAGACCATAAAGAAGTCTAACGGAGACATTGCAATACAGATTACCTGGGATGCTGACTGCCAGAAGAGAGAAAGTCTTTCCATGACTGGTCCTGTTCTCTTAATTGCACTCCTATATCATCACCTAACACAGGAAGTACAATAACTTTACATGCAGCTGCCTCAATGACTCGACTGCAAGGAGAAACACGCAGAATAATATTTCCATTGATTTGTTCGTAAAAATCAGCAGACTTAAATCCATCAAACAAAAATTAAAACATAAGGAAAATCAAGCTTGACACATTTCAACTTTTCAAGTGCAACATGGCAAAACAGTCATAGTGACATTTGAGTTAGCCTCTTTAACAAGAAATCCAAGTCTGGAATCCAAATTTTGGCCGAAGAGCAGCAATACTACATTCATTAAAAGACAATTTCAGTTCATGAATGCCTATGGACATCAGAATGCCAAGAAAGTATTAATTTCAAAATTCAAGTAAATACTCTTCTCTGTACCATAAATGCAAACTAAGTAAAATGAGAGCTAGCTCTGACGCATAGTGCAATTCCCTCAGCAAGTAATTAGTTTTGCTGTCACAAAACTTCATAAAAAAGATTACCATGTTTATTGGTCCTCGTACAAGAACTAAGACATTTCAAGTAGAATAATTGATTCAGAAAGGATTGAGGGAGCCTAGAATGATACATATAGAATGAAAGAGGAAGAATATGATAGGAATAGGTACTGCAGAATATAAATCTACAGATAATATAAAGAAGAAATAAAGTATTTTTAGCCTTAGAATTTCAAATTATTATCTGGATACATAATTGTCAGATGATTTGCTGTGTCTCACATGAAAATTTGTTTCTATTTTGTAATTTCGAAAGGATAATTTATTGCAGAAAACCATCTTTGGTGATGATAAAAGAATTACTCGTACCTATACCGCCTTTGAAAAATTCAATAAATAAATAAGTAAAGCAGAACTGAGAAATGAAAATGAGGGTAGGTCCTAAACACGTGGGTTTGATGATTCAACATCAATTATATTCCACTCTACTCATATATTCTAGCACGAACAAGATTTTTCTCCATTGTGCTCAAATATCAATTGTCAAAAAATATTATACTGTTAGGAACAAAGCCCAATCATATATACACACACACACATATATATATATATATTAATCTCACATACAAATACTTCCCCTCACTAGATTGAACAATGAAACAACAATAATATAAAAACAGAGCTTTGAAACAGCTAATAAAGGGGACTTTCACCTGAAGAGACTAAGAAAAGAGTAACAATACTAATGGATAGCATAAGGAATATGCTTATGCTGTACTATATTTATAATAATAATAATTAAAATATATATATATACACAACATAAGGAGCAAGCAACTTGGGACTAAGGTAAATACAACTTAGCCTACTATTTATGCTTAATTCTAACATTGTCAATGATCATCAGATGAACATACTGTTACCAGTGTTGGATTGCCATTTGCACCAAATGTTATGGATAATAAGAAACAAGATCTACTAGTAAATCTCAACATGATAACAATAAGCTAAACAGATCAAATAGACACAAACATCATTGTAGTGAACCAAGTATGATATGATTTTATTGTTCAAATCTTGAATTGAGATGCAGCAACAAAGAATAACGATAAAATCTTTACCTGTACAAAGGGAATTTCCGGCCACCTCTTGATATGAAATCCTGAAGACAAATTGAAACTTAGATAATATTTACAAATATCAACAGAGTACCATATATCTAGAATGCAACACAATAAGGTTAATCTGAAAATGAAAATTCTGTGAGTTCATTGCATAGATGCTTCTTTTACATTTTGTTTGGTAATCAGAAATAATACTGTGGACCAATCAAGAATTTCATTTTATGATTAAAAAAGAATTTTTGTGAACAAAGAAAAGTTGTACATAGAAGGAGGATAAGGAATCCTACTATTAATAAAATATAATAAAACAAAGGATGAAAGAAACAAGAAAATACACTTATCTTAAATGGCTCTCTACTTCTTCCTAGGAACTAAAATCAAGTAATTGATGGATTTTAGTAGTATTCTCGGAATAGTTGTATAATCTCTTCCAATCTTCTCTCATATATATATATATATGTATGTATGTATATGATAGGAAACTCTGCCTATGACGAGCCTTGATGCAAATTATTTTTCATAGCTGGTCCCAAGCTCGGAAAAAAGAGGAAGGTTGTGTCAGGCAATCGACAGCCAACATAAAACTTTGTCGAATCTTTATGACATGGACAATCAATATATTAAACGTAATGCTAAGTCGTTGCTTGGAAGTAACGCGCTGTATAGCTCAAGTACAGTGACAAATGAGCAAGAGTTATTGCATCGTCGCCTGAGTGTAGTGAAAAATAAGTAAGGGCTTCCACATTTTCGTGAACGAATGTGGGTAAAGAAGTTAGTTTACGAGAGTAGGATTCGTTTTGGGACTTGAAATATAGGTACACTTACGAGTAAGTCAATGGAAATAGTAGATACTATGATTAGGAGGAAGATTAATTTTATGTGTTTACAAGAAACTAAATGGGTAGAAGAAAAAGCAAAAGAATTAGACACTTCAGGTTTTAAACTTTGGTACACTGGTAAGGCTAAATCTAGAAATAGGGTAGGTATAATTGTAAATAAGTTTTGGAAAAATATTATAGTGGATGTAAAAAGGTTAAGAGATAGAATCATTGTATTAAAGTTAGTAGTGGAAAAAGAAATCTTTAATGTTATTAGCGCTTATGCATCACAAGTAGGATTAGAAGAATTTCACAAAGTAAAGTTCTGGAAGGATTTAGAATGTTTAGTTCAGGAAATACCATTAAGAGAAAAGATTCTTCTAGGAGGGGATCTAAATGGTCATGTGGGAAGTGTATCTTCAGGTTACGAGGGTGTTCATGGAGGACATGGCATAGGGGCAGCAAATGCAGAGGGTAAAACTATTCTAGACTTTTCATTGACGTTCGATCTTATATTAGCTAACACTTATTTTAGAAAGCATAAGGAACATCTTATCATGTACAAAAGTGGAAGGATATGTTCTCAAATTGATTTCTTTCTTATAAGAAAATTGGATAGAAAACTTTGCATGGATTGCAAAGTTATACTTGGAGAACGTTTAACTACTCAATATAGAGTTTTGGTTATGAATGTATGAGGTAGGAGGAGAGTAAAACGCAAAAGGAAAGATAGGGTATTAAAGACTAAGTGGTGGCAACTAAAGGGAGATAAAGAAAAGAATTTGCAGAAACGGATTGTGGAGAAAGGACCTTGAGAAATACAATGAAGTGCTAACGATATGTGAAATGGAATGGCTAAAGAAATTAGGAAGGTGACAAAGGAAATATTAGGTGAATCAAAAAATTTTGGACCTAGAGATAAAGAATCTTGGTGGTGGAAGGCAAGCATGCAAGATAAGGTTAAAGTTAAGAGGGAGTATTATAAAGTGTAGTCGTTATGTAAGAGTAATGAAAATTGAGAAAAATATAAAGTAGCTAAGAAAGACACTAAGAAAGCGGTGAGCGAAGCGAGAGTGAGAGCATTCCGTGGATTATATTAATCTTTAGGTACTAAAGTTGAAGAAAGAAATATTTACAAGTTAGCTAAAAGTAGAAAAAGAAAAACAAGAAACGTGGACCAAGTGAAATGCATTAAGGATGAAGAAGGGAAAATCTTGGTCACGGAACAAAATATCAGAGAACGGTGGAAGGGTTACTTTCATAGGCATTTTAATGAAAGCCACGAGATTTCATTGCAATTGGATAGGTTAGACACTAGAGAAGAGGATCAAAATTATACTTTTTATCGTAGGTTGTAAGTCAGAGGTAAAAGAAGCATTAAGACGAATGGAGAGTAGCAGAGCAGTTGGACTAGATAATATATCTATTGAAGTATGGAAGGGTTTAGGAGTGAAAGGCATAAGTTGGCTTACAA
Organism: Erythrophleum fordii; assembly: GCA_032878935.1. NCBI lineage: Eukaryota > Viridiplantae > Streptophyta > Magnoliopsida > Fabales > Fabaceae > Erythrophleum > Erythrophleum fordii. The sequence continues at coordinate 18,007,360 of JAVQMF010000054.1, read as the reverse complement.
AGTTATTTAATGAAATTATGAGATCTAAGAGAATATCAGACAAGTGGAGGAGAAATTCTTTAATTCATATTTATAAGAGTAAGAGGGACATTTAAGATTGTGCAAATTATAAAGGAATTAAGCTCATGAGCCACACTATGAAATTATAGAAAAAGAGTAATTGAGCGAAAATTAAGGAAAGAGACCCAAGTTACGGAGAATTAATTTGGTTTTATGCCAGGAAGGTCAACTATAGAAGCAATATATTTATTGCGAAGATTAATGGAGCGATATCGAGAGAATTAAAGAGATTTATACATGGTCTTTATCGATTTGGAAAAAGCATATGATAGAGTACCAAGAGAGGTTCTATGGAAGGATTTGGAGGAAAAAGGAGTTCATATAGCTTATATTCGAGCAATCCAAGATATATATGATGAGGCTACAACTAGTGTAATAACAAAAGATGGACCTACAAAAGATTTTCCGATAACTATTGGTCTACATCAAGGGTCAACTCTGAACCCTTATCTTTTTACTTTAGTATTGGATATGCTTACTAAACATATCCAAAAGCCGGTGTCACGGTGTATACTTTTTGCAAACGATATTGTCTTAGTTGGAGAATCGAGAGTGGAAATGAATGAGAAGTTGGAAAGGTGGAGATTAGCTTTGAAAACTCATGCATTTCGTTTAAATAGAAGTAAAACGGAGTATATGGAGTGTAAGTTTAGTAAGAGACACACCACTTCTAACGCAGAAATAAAAATTGGAGAACATATCACACGATTTAAATATCTTGGATCCGTCATACAACATAACGGGAAAATAAAAGAATACGTAAAACATAAGATTCAAGCGAGGTGGATGAAGTGGATGAGTGCTTCGGGTGTTATTTGTGATAGAAGAGTACCATTCAAACTTAAGGATAAATTTTACCGCACAGTTATAAGACCTGCAATGTTGTATGGAATTGAGTGTTGGGCAATAAAAAGTTAACAAGAGAATATATTCAATGTTGCAAATGTTGCGTTGGATGAGTGGACACACTAGACGAGATCAAATTAGAAATAAATGCATTAGAAAGAAGGTAGAAGTCGCACCTATTGTGGAAAAGATTGTAGAATCAAGACTTAGATGGTTTGGTCATGTTAGGAGGAGACCTATAGAAGTCCAAGTTAGGAAAGTAGATGAGATGAAGAATAGTCCAATAATTAGAGATAGAGAAAGACAAAAAAAAAGTATAGGAGAAATTATTAAGAGAAATTTAGATTTAAATGGTTTGTCTAAAAATATAATTTACGATAAGTGTTTATGGCGTCGATTGATCCATGTAGCCGACCTCACTTACTGAGAAAAGACTTTGTTGTTGTTGTTATTATATGTATGTGATAGGAACCTTTTGGGAGAACTACAATCCAAAAGCCAGCTCATAACGTTGGAGAGCCCAAGATCCATATAAACCCCACATTAGAATCCCATACTTCCAATGGGAGACTCAAGTCCCATATCTTGCAATTAAGTCCTAACAAACATACAAGTGAAGACAAAAGGAAGAAACACCCTTGAGCATACAGTACAACCCTTCTCTACTCTCTTTGTTTCAAAATATTTTCACCACAATATTTGATGAAATTGATAAAAGCATAAACAAAAAAAAACTAACTATATCCACCAACAAAAGGCTTCTCTATCTATCTTTCTCCTATTTCATACAATATCATAGCTAGAAGGAACAAACCCTAGTTAAATTGCGATGTGTCACTCTAATGGCAAGTTTCCTCTTTGTGTGGTTTCATCCTCCTTTCAGCTAATGTGACTAGTGGAGAATGGAGATGTGCCCTATAATACAAATCCCTAAAAGCACCTTAGACACAGTTGGCTAGCCTACTGCCATTGGTAGAACTTTGCTATCCACAACACATGCAAATCATTATTTTTGCCCAATCATCCATGCTTGACTATGTGTGTAGACACTCTCTCTAGCTCTCCATCAACCAAGACCTAGTTGACTGATTCCAAGGGCTTGTATTTAGGCCTTCATTCATCTGGGTTACCCGTAATTTGTGATTCCCTATTCATTTTGTATCCAATTGACATCCTGTCTTCAATCTAAACCAACATGGCTAACTCTAAAATCATCCCCACTGCATCCATATCTAATATTTGCACTTCTTCCTTCTCTAGCTCTCCAATTATCACCATTCCCCAATATAAAATTGCTTGATCCTGAATACCTCTATTGGCTCGGCTCAGTTGAGCTATGTTTCTAATGGAAACCTAAGCAAGTATAGGGAACCCACCCTAATAAAATTAAACTTATAAAGGAGAAAAACCATGCCATTTAAGTACCCTATGTGGGACTCCATCATGGCACCACCTAAGCAAATATGGGGAACTCTCATTTGAAAAATCAACTTATAAGGGGAAGAACCATGCCATTTAAATACCCTAGGTGGGAATTTGTCATACCACCGCCCCTGAAAAGTCAACATTCTTGACGGCTACAATCTATAGCACTTGCTCTGGCCATCGGGTCACACCTTCTATAAGAAGCCTTTTTCGTGAAGGTTAGTCTAGCTCTGATACCAATTGAGCAAGCATGGAAAATCACCCTTAAAAATCATCTTGCAAGGAAGAAGAACCATGCCGCTTAAGCACCTAGCGTACTATACTACTCAATGTAAGACTTAAACATCTAATACTACCTAGTCCTTATCATAGCAACGCCCCTAAAGAGTTTATGTCCCGGTGGTTGCATTTTACGATACTTTACTTGGCCTTCTCACTAGTCAAAACCCTTCGCATGTAGCCTTCTTTATGTTGTCAACCTTCGTCTTGTCGTCAACCAACTAGTTTAATATCAAATGATATATGAACCAAAGAGATATGGGGAACCTACACTTAAAAGCATGCTATTAAGGGGGAAGAACTACTCTCTTTAAGTACCACACTAAGTATCCTGTACTATTTAATATAAGACTTAAACATCTCATATTACCCAATTCCTATCAAACATTGTTTAAAAAACAGAACTGGACCAGCCGGTTGGACCAGGAACCGATCTCTGGTCCGATCCAGTTAACCCAGAAAACCAGTTAAGCAAAGAACCAATCAAGAACCGATCAAAAACCGATCGAACCGATCAAAAACCGGTCGAACCGGTCAAAAATCAGTTGAACCAGTCAAACTGGACTGGATGAAAACCGGTTTGAATCGGTCAGTCCAATTTTTCTTTTTCTTTTTTTGAATTTTTCTTATATAATAGGATAGTTTATATTAAATAAATTTGGCAAATTAAAAATAGAAAATGCTAAAAAGAAGAGGAGATTGAAATATAAAAGAAGTTTAAAAAAAGATAATATAAAATAAATAAAAAACATATACTTGGTTATTTTTTATGTTTTCTTTTCATTATATCTCATTTCCTGGTAGTATTTCTCTTAAATATAAAAATGTTTGGCTAAAATTATTATTGTTTAATGATAAATAAAATTTTAATACAATTTAGAACTCCAAAAATTTAATATTAAATACTATTAATTTTTAACTATAGGTAGTTTTTGTTTTTCAATTAAAAATAATCTCTCAAATATTTTAAAAATTATTGAGTTAATAATTAAATATTTAAAATTTACTCATATTTATTTGTTATATTAAAAGTTTAATATATAAAATTTAAAAATATATATTTAATTATTACCAGTTCAACCATGGTTCAACCACGGTTTGACCAATGAACTATAAACCAGTGACTTCACCGGTTCAATGACTGGTCCAGTTTTAAAAACATTGCTATCAAGTCCCTTAGCAGAAAACTGAACATTAATGATGTAGTTCACTGTCATAAACACTAACTTCTGTGAATCCCTAGATATTAAAAGGAAGATGAGAAAGTTGATAAAGAGGGATTAGAACCTTAATCCAAAAAAAAAAAAGGCTCAAAGTGAGAGAAAAGGGTAAAATAGGAGAAAAAAAGGCCAATTGAACCTTAAAGTGGAAAAAATTAAGGTTTTGAAAAAGATGAAAAAAAATTAAGGTTTTGAAAAAATGAGAACTAACTTGAGAAATGTATATCTCTCATCATAATATTATAAAATAAGGTTAGTAAATTAACCAAATGGGGTTGGTTCAATCATATCCTTGACAGTGTACAAGTTAAGATTCCTAGTAACAAGATTTTAGTCCAAACTGTTACATATTGTTTTAAGTTACTATATCACCTAAGCAGATATTTTTAATGAAAAAAATAATCTAAAATTTGGAATTGAACAGTCAATTTTTGAAAAAAATTAAAAAATGAGTTCAAACGAAAAAATTAAAATATAAGGACAAAATGGTCAATTTTGAAAAGTCAACCCTAGATTTTTATATATAAGACACGACTCTTCTTTTCCTTCAAGTCATAATTGACTTTGGTAGCTCCAAAAAGACTTCCATGGTGGCCTGAAAGAGGAATGAGAGAGAAGGAAAAGAAAGCCAAAAAAGGTAAGAAAATATGCTAAATTTTGCTGTTTTAATTATGAAACTTTCTCTATTCCTTGTGCTCTTTCTCATGGCGGGTTTCATTTCAAAAAAAAGTCAAGTTTGTAGCTGTCATCTTGAGTGAAAGAGCTCGTTTGAGGAAATTAATTATACCAAAAGAATCTCCATCAAAAAAGCGTCAAAACAAGATATGATTCAGGTTAGGAAAATTTTCTATTTTTGAAACCCTAGCTATGCATAGAAAGAAGAAAAGATCTATGTATTTGATGAAAACTTGATCCAATCTAAGATCTAGAAGAGTGAAAAATAAGAATATGAAAAAGAAAACTAATCTAAAAAGCAGGATAATGCAAGTTAGCTTTACCTAAGGTTTAAGTTGGGCCAAGAATATTTCAAAACTCTAGGATGATTATTTGAATCCTATATTACCATAAATGAATTAGAAATAAACCATGGATATCTCAAAAACCTCAAATTCCTTTTTAAACAAACAAAATCCCAAGATTGGCACAATATGGTGGAGTCTTGACCAACGTGAGAAAAAAGTCTTTAAGGAAGCTTTTAATTTAGTTTGATGATATAAGAGGCTTAAATGAGTGATATAAAGGCATGATGAACCATTGGTTTGAAGAAAAAAATGAGATTTAGTGATGTTGAAATTATGGTTCCATAAAAACCCTAATGTGTTATATGAATAGAATGAGTGATATGACTAAGTTTCTAGATTTGTTTTAGCTATGAAAAGTAAGTAAGAATGAGATAGATGAATAATGGAATTGCTATATATAATGTAGCAAATGAGATGAGGCACTTTGAGACATTTAAAGTAACCTAAATCATACTTTAAGTCTTAATATACATATACGTTGATAGAATGAAATTGAATAGGTCCTAATTGGTTGTTTTCTAACTTAATTGATGTGTTTAGGCCAAAGTAGTACAACCACACCCTTGTATATGAGTAAAACTGAGAAGAGTAAAGAGAAAGAACAAGTGGAATAGTTTTTTGGTCAAAATTCTTGGTCTATATTAGGTAGCTTACTCTTCTTTCCTTACATGTATTTAGATGTATTTGAGTTGAAATGCATTATATGTATTGGTTGTTTTATGATTTCGTTAGTTTATGCTTGAGTCGGCTATACTAATATGAATTTTTATGCATGCATGGGATATGTCTTTAGCTCTTAGTAAGAGTGGCAAGGAATTAAGCGCAATAATTCTTCCCTAACCCAAAGATGAGCCTAGCTAGTATGTTTTATGCCATGACTATACAAGTTCAAATATTGTATACCAATTCAATGTTTTATATTATTTTATGTTAAAATAGCCATGCAAGCTTGTATTTCATTCTTAAGTTATCCATTGTATACATTGGAATAGTTGAATACTACTACTGAGATTCTCTCCAAAATTTCACCACTGTCTCCTACAAACCATGGTAAGATAAAATGCAAAACAAGAAGGATGCTGAGACAAAGATCTATAAAGGTCAAAATTTATCAAAAGATTAGTTTAGAATTTGACAATGTAAATTTAGACATGTAAATTTATATTTTGATGTAGCGTAATAGTAATTTGTGCAAAAACATTAGATACTATGAATGTATGACCAACAAATATATGTATAAGACATTGAAAACACGAATTAGCAAATAGAAATCCGTTGAGTTTACATGCATATTTTCAAGCAGAATAGTAATTTTTAGATGCAAGGCAAATTTCATATGATGAACTATTCATAGTTGATGCATATATAAATTGAAATTTACTCATGACAAGAAGTGGCATATTAGAGCTCTGAGACATTTTGGAGCCAAAATTTTTTACCATTTGAGCTATTAAAAGTCCCTTTTCCCTTAATTGCCTTAATGACTGAATTTGGGGTTGCAATTTGATGAGCCTTTAAGGGATATTCAAAGCTTTTTAAAGAGTCAAAGTTTGTATTTTTTGGAACTCTATAGAATATTTGGCGAATTTCCAAAGTTGGCCCCAAAAAAACTATTATGGGCTGGTAATGTTTACTTCACGACAATTCTGGTTTTTGCATGATTTGAAGGATCAAATGAATTCAATATGACTTGAAATTTTTATAGTAAAAAACTCATATCATAAGCTTTAAAATGATACCAAATTTGCCTTAATTGTAGTTGTATAATTCAAGTCATAAATTTTTAAAATTCATAATTTGTTATGTGCATTCTAATTAAAGTAAGCAAATGGTTCCTTTTATGTGCTTGAGCTCTACATACATGATATTTTACATGAAACCAAATACTTGAAATTAAATTATAAGTTGGAATTGTAGAAAAACCGTTTTTGAGTATCATAAGTCCACTCAATATATTTAGTAATTAAATTCCATTGCTAAAAGATTTGGGATGTATATTTTCACTTAAATGTACATCCAATTGTACAAGGCAAATGAAATATAGTAAGATGTAACATTTACTATAGCTTTCACTTGTTAAATTAGTTCCTATTTTTAAACCTTAGAAGACATGGTTCACTTTCGAGGAAACGGCTATCACTTTACACTAATGATATTTAGCAGTATCATACACTAGTAGCTCATATGTTGAGTCTGAAATGGCAAAAGACTTCAATGAATCGTTGCCCAATACTACTGACACCAATGAATAGAAGAGACAAAGGGACAAATTGTTCATTGTTTTTGTTTTGAATGATCTTAGATCTGACCTTGAATTAGGCTGACTCCAGCTTTTGGCCATACCTAGCATTCCCTATATGGAGGATATTTACCCCCATCTACTACATATATTTTCTATGCCAGTACTTAATGTTGAAGGTATGACCACAGAATCTTCTGTTTTTGCTTCATAGATCACTGATCATGGTCAGGGTGGAAGAAATGGATGAGAAGGGGGCATAATTGTGGTCAACATCCTCCGTGCACTTATTGTAACGGGATTGGTCATACCTGGGATCACTGCTATTCCTTGAATAGTCAAACACTTTGTACAGGAAATATTGTTCAAATTGAGACAACTAAAACTGATATTTAAGAGATTCCTTATGAGAGATAGACTACAAATAATTTCTCAAGCATTTGGCCACCAAATAGATTGTTGCATCATCCTGTTGCACAGATTAGTAATCCTTTTATCAAGGGACAAAGTGAAGTTGCAGAGCAATCCTCCACTAACCAAGACAATGTTGTGTCATTGAAATCCATGCTAAAACCAATTTAGGAAATGATCAAGATAAGTGGGTACAATTTGGTTTTGCAATTGTGATTGAGAAAGAAAAGGGTTGTGTAGAGCAATAATAACTATTAAGGTTGTTGGAATAATTCAGGGGGAGGTTTTGAAGGTCCAAGGCCTCAAGACCAGGCCATTCGACTGAAGGAAGGGGTCCCACTACCTAATATGTGACCATATCGATATCCTTAGCTACAGGAATCAAAATGCCTAATACCATCCCCTTTTCTAGTCCTGTAATCTTGGTCAAGATAGGAATTGGAGATTTTGCATGGATTATAGATTTATAGGGCACTCAAGAAGATTACAGTCCTTGACAAATTCCAGTAATAGGTTTACAGACACACAAGGCACATTAGGAGTTCCTCATAATGGAGGTTATGAATTTGATTCAATGGCAAGAATTACTTGAATTTGGAAGTACCTACGAGTCAGTCAAGCTCATTGATCAACAGTTTCCATCTTTTTACCTTGGGGACAAGGTGAAACTTCTTTGGGAGGGTGGGTGGTATTGATAGACATCCAATTAACAAGGCATACACTAGTAGGCAGAGGAATGAGTTGGTTAGGAGAAAAGTGCTGCATGGCCAGCATGACTGGACTGAATAACAGTTTAAAGGGACACAGGAATTGTAAATGGAGCACCAGGAGAGGTTCTAGAAAGAGTTAGTAAGAAATGTGAGGCAATATGACAGGCTAATGGGAAGAAAAAGAGGCTTTTTTTCTGCCAGATTATCAAGAACCATTTCCAGGTGCCTGTCAGATTCCCATTACACATCCTAAATGTTATACAAGTTTTTGGTCTCTGAGAAAGAGAAAGACAATTATTTACATCAAGTTGTCTCATTTGCATTAGCAGCACATTTACTACAAATGGTGTAGTATCAAATTGAAAGGTCACCTGTGTAAAGATACCCTTCGCTTTAGACACACGCAGACGAACCGCAATTTCCTTTGGTGCAAAGCTATCAGCTATTGATACCACAACACATCCTGCTACAATAATGGCCAGATATATTATAACAGCATTGACTGTCATTTGCATGTCAATTGCAATTGCATCACCCTTTGAGAATGTAGCAGCTAACACATTGGCTACCATCCTGGAAATAATTTAGATAAAAGATGAAGAAAAGAGATAGCTCAGTAGGGGGAGTAGATAAGATATTATAAATTGAAAGCGGCCGTAAGCATAAAACCTGAAAAGAGAAGGATCAAAAGCATAAAATGAAATACAAGGGAGAAAATCATGAAAGAAAATAAAAGGTGAATGATACTTGAACATTCCTAATTTAACTGTCCAGTTTCAACACAATAATGTAATTGAAAATTTCACTTTGCATGATCAAATCAAATAACTCAGTAAAATGTCACAATTTAAAGCATATATCCACATTTTCATATACAGAACTCATATAAGACCAAAAGGAAATATATACAGAACTTGAGAAAACAGACTCCATAATCTCATAGAACTAAATTTATCACAAATGATTATTTGCTCCAAGCACTATAATCTACCGAAACGTTTTGGTGCCATATGCTTGACAATATAAAAAATGAGAGGAAAATCACAGACTACTTTGATATACAAATATTGATTAAATAATTGTCCAAAAAAAAAATTTGTAGCTGCTATTTTTTCTTTCATTAAAAGAAGTTCAGGGCTATAATTTAGAGGACATGGTGCGTAATGCAAAATGCTAGAACTAAGATAATATAAGAAATCCTGCTCAGCATTTTTTGACATAAAACAAACAAACATGGACAGATAGATTCTTTTTTATATTTATAGTATAGGAAACTCTTTCTTCCTGATATTTCAATAAAATGATCTTTTCACAAACATTTCAAGGTTATGAACGGACAAAAAGAAGATATGCCTATGGTAGGAAATCAATAAAGAGTCAGTTTTTGGTACTCTTCCTCAAATTATTCAGAATTTTGTGCATATACAAAAGAGTGGCAAGTAAAGGATCATAACTAACTCTATTCATAGAAATAATATAAGAAAAAGACAAGCTGACACAATAATTATGACCTAAATAAAATGATTATCATAACTTTGGTCCAAAAAGATTACCAGGAGTATTGTAGCTACCAATACATAAGTGAGAGCATACATTACTTGTTCTCGAAGCTCTTTCAATGTCATGTGATTAACTTTGGAATCATCAAACCCTTCATCTCTCCATACAATGGCTAAACTGCTATCTTCTTTCTTTGGATGCTCCCTAGGTAGCAAACAACACTCTGCAATATTCAAGACTGAACCTGGAAGCCAAGTTCCTCCATGTTTAGATTTGTCAGAATTATCTAAGATGCACTTTGGAGCCTCAATAAATGATACTGACAGCTCCTTCAGAGTAATTGACCAGTATACCTGACATTAAGTAATAGATGTTAAATGCAGTTAATATAAAGGCCTGTAGTTTAATGCACTGTGCACAAATGAACGAAGGACTTGTACTAATTTCAAAATAATTAACAATGTTAGTACTTACCTCAGGATGTTGAACTGAAAATTTCTGAAAGAGATGAAAACTAGTTATAGGATCTTTGTATGCTGCTCCCAAAACCTTTGGACCATACATTTCCATTACACGTCCCAGGTTTGTCTGTCTTGCATGCCATCTAGAAATGTCACAAACCAGAAAGTTAACTCTTTGAATCAGTTGACAGATTTCATCGACAAACCTCAGAGTTATGACAAAACCAAAATGAAAATGAACCAAATTGGAAGTGACATTCATCGAAAATCCATCCAAGTACTGTATACAGATACTGAAAGCAACTAATTAAATCAATAAAAACAACCATTCATTAGTGTGAATTTGGGAGCAGTTTGAGTTTTAAGCATTTCCCCAATTATAGCCTATAACATTGTGTCATTTCAACATTATGATTTTTTTTTTTTTTTGGGAAGCCAACCTCAGAAAAATGCCTTCTCTGTACAAGGACGAATTAATTTCAAAATAAAGGCTCAGTAAATACAGAATTTGCACATAAAATGCATATTATAAACTGGAATTTTACTGTGATACATACATATATAAATAGATTTCTTTAAGTAAACTAACAATTTGGTCCTTGAATTGTTAGGCTTGTTGAGCTTTAATCTTAAAAAATTAGTGATTGCACAACTTAGCCCCTGAAATTCACAAATTCATGGCATGTTAGTCCTTTTGTCCAGTGAGTACAAATGCAGAGAACTAAATGCAACCAGATTGTTATTTCAAGGACTATCTCGTGCACTCAATAATTTCTTGGACCAAAGCTAATTAGGCCTAACAATTCACGTAACAAATTGTTAGTTTACTGATACATATCAGACTCTCAGAGGGTAAGGAAGGATGCAAGAGTTGGGCATGTGACTATTGCAGCTAATTTAATGAAAGGCTTAGGCGACAAAGAGGCATGAAATGCAAATGATCGGGTTCTTATCTTTTGTCGTTTTCTATTTTGCTGTTATGGATATTTTCTGGTTGTCAGATATATAGGAGTGAGGAGGCTACTTAGAAGCCAGTGAAGATTTTCCATAGGAATTTGCAGTGCTATGTGCTATAGAGTCATGATCGTCAAAAAAGGATGGCTATAAGTGGCCTTTTATCATTTCAACTCAGTAAACTCCGATTCTGGGAATTTTTCTTCTGTTTCTTTCTATTTCTTCTGTTATCTTCTTGTATTACCACTTTACAAACCTTTATACTCATTTTTCTTACTGAATATGTATCCAAAAAAATAGTTCACATCATTTACTCAATTGCTTTATATAAGCATGAAACAAATTTCGTGCACCAATTCCTGTATGAGGCCGGAAGCAGTAGGAAAAAAAAAAGGTCGAGATTCGAGAAGAGTTCAAAAATTACATTGATCAGAATATGCAAATCCTGGCAGAAAGATAGAGCAAATCACTTACAAAGAAGGGAACCAATATAGAGGTGGGCCTTTGATGGAGGCATCCCAATGTGCATACACTGAGTAGTACATAAGCTGATGCAGAGGATGTGGGTGCCATGGCTGTAACACTCTCCGAGCCACGAGCTCGCGCCAAAGCTCTCGTGGGTCAGACCCTTTGGCCCTTTGAAGGATTGTTTCCTTCAAAACTTGGTAAAATCCCTCAGCTTCCTCGATTGTTAAACCAGCTTGCACAAAGTCCTGCACTCTCAACTCGCTTATGCTCTTTCCCATTTTCACCTGAGGTTTTTCGGTATCTTCTTCCAGGTTCCGCTTGGTGCTGCACAAAATATGGCTCTTCCTTCACCTAATTATTGCAGACGCAGCCTGTGTTAGTTGAGGGGAATTTTCCACGTGATTACGCCCTCGCATATTCAAAACCGCCGATTACGTGCTCAAAAGTACAAATTTATGCTGGACTTACTCAGTTCTCACCTAACGCTTTATCAGTCAACTTTGGGTTTATTAGAAACTTTGGGTTTATTCTTTCTAATTCTTTCTTACCCAAACATGCCCCTTTAAAAGACAACTAGTTTGTGGGACGGAAATTTTTTTTTATTTGGGGATAAATTTTTGTATTGCATGTAAATAAATTTTTTTAACAATTTAACAATTGTCAATTATATTTAATAAAAGTTATTACAAAAGGTTTATATATATACACTTTTTGAAATTAACAAATTGTAATAAAATATAATAATAAATTAAAGTGTCATTTATAAATATGCCCACGAAAAAAGAAATTCATATTAAAATATAAGTATCTAACGCACTAAACTACTTAGATAATCTTGTTTTATTACTCTACAGATGAAAGCATGAGTGTTGACTAAAATAGCTGAGTTATAATACCATAAGTTCATTTAACATATGAAATAATTAAAAAACTTTAAAATACCTTTGTCAAACTTTTCAGTTTTAATATGCTTCTCATCCCTGTTACTTGATATTTGAGGTGTTAACATCTCTCTTGAGCTAAGATTATCAGAATTAATGGTATGGCATGTTCTTTAGGTTGAAGTTATATTATTGGTACTTAAAATGTTCTTTTAATTCCCAAAATTGAAAAGAAACATCCTATATTTAAAATAGGAAAAATTAGAAATAAGGATCCAAACTTAAAAAAAAAAAAAGTATAATGAAAGACCTTAAAGGTTGATATTATTTTGTAGGATCAAATAATAAGTGATAGACAAAAATACTTTTGCTCTATTAAAAAAGTTATTTGAATCCAAACACTACCTTGCTTCTCTCCAGATAGATGCGGCTCTCTTCCTCCTTGGCCCTTTGTTGCCATTGCCCATTAATTCTTTTTATCGATAGATACCTATCTTTCAATAGTTTCTCCCACAATGGTTTATTGAAATTCCTTGGATGATTTCTTACTAGACAATTTACTAAAATATCTATCCTTCAACAGTTTATCTTTCACATGTAAAACCTAGCCTTCGATGGGTTCTTTCTCACTCATAAGGGCTCTTATTGGATGGTGCCTCCCTTGTGGCACAACCTCTCATTCTCTTTATTTTGTTGTGCTATGCAAATCTGTGGAAATCAACAGTGAGCAGAACCTCTCCTTTTCATTTGATGGCTCATAAGGTTCACAATTTCCTTCTCTTTAAAGTATTAGGATTTACAAGTTTTCACTTCAAATTCCAAATATATTTAGGTTTTGCTAGTCAAGGGAATTTGGGTAACGAAAGGCCACAGTGGAGAGACTTCAGATTAAAATTGTAGATATCAAATTCCTACTGGCTTTAAGTTACTGTTGTTGTGTATTAAATATTGTTGATTTCTTTAAAACTAAAATTTGGGATAAATTCTAATAATTCAGTAACAACACACCTAAACCTAGTAGTAACGAGTCTAAAACTCGATAGCAGACCATAGGGTCTAAAATGTAAATAGTAAAATTCCTTAAATCTATTAGCAATGTTTCTAAATTTGATAATAAGAGTTATAAAACTCTAAGTACACTATGCAAATCCCCTAAACATGATGGTAAATTTCCTTAAATACAGTAATAACACACTTAAACTTAGAAGTAATGGACCTAAAAGTCAATAGTCAAAGATAATCCCTAACACTTAGTAGTAAATGTCCTTAAACCCAAGAGTAATATCCCTAAACATGGTAGTAATGGTTCTGGAAGGTCCCTGAACATAGTAAATTTCTTTAAGTAGAGTAGTAACACACCTAAATTTAGTAGTAACACAATTAAGACTCAATAGCAAAGCACAGTCCATAAAACCTAGTTTTAAATGTTTTGAAATCAAGGAGCAACATCCCTAAACTTGGTAGTAAGGGCCTAAATTTGAATAGTAACTATACTCTGCAATATCCCTAAGCATGGTAGTATATTTCCTTAAGTGCAGTAGTTTTACACCTAAACTTGGTAGTAATAAGGCTACACACTTAGACCTTGTAATAATGGTGCTAAATGAATGTGTAAACTATTAGTAAAAGGTAAGTATAGAACCTGTCATGATGTAAATGTCCTAATTTGATTAATGCAACTTATATAATAAGTACAATGTAATCTTAAATCTCTTTATATAAAGTGGGTAATATAGATTATACCATGAAATATTGCTTGTAACTAAGTGGCTTATAATTCCTTATAATATAGTAGTAAAATAGATATGATCCTAAAAGCTAATAGTAAATTTCTTAAAAGTTAGTTATAAATACCTTAGAACGCAACTCATAGATGTAACTCATTTAGTATTAACACCTACCCCTTTTGCATTTCTATCTTATTTTGCTTTTTATTTGTAATGAAATTTTTGCATTACTTATAGCTGGCATGTCTAGATTCATTGTCAATTATACTTAGTTGTTTGTCTAAGAAGAGATTATTGGTGTTTTTAGTTATTTGTGACTATGGTTAAAGGGTATTGATTTTGTAACTGTCAAGATAAACTATCATAAAAGATAAGGATAACATCTCACACAAATATAAATCTAGAGAAGTTTAGGTGATGGTTTTTGTATATTCCCTTACATGATTGTGATTTATGTTAATCCAAATAAGAGTTAATCGTGCTTATGTTTTCATTTCCAGGGTTAAATTTTAGAGAAAAAAATAAAAGGAAAGCTTCATGATGTTAAAGAGCTAGGCCACATAATTATTGTAGAGCAAATGATATCCAAAATATGGTGGAGAAAATGAGTAAGATTGTTGGTCATCATTTTATAGGGGAATACTGCAGTACTAGCAAAGTGGAAGAAATTAGAACCAAGTGAGTAGAAGAGATATAATGATAAAGCATATGAAGAGCAAAGGGTGCATAAGAGGAAGCATCTTCTATGAAGCTCCCATGTAAGGAAATATTCATTGTTATACATCTTTGTATGCTCTGACTTAATGAGTTCATTTTGTTTTAATAAATTATTTATGTTTTACAGGTACCAATTGTTACAGAGTGCTCTCCCCCTTAGTTTAAGGAACCTATAGAATTTATCAAAAAGAACAATGCGCATTAGGTTGATGGAGGAAATAGGGTTTGAAAAGGTACTGGATTTGGCATTCCAAACCCTGTCAAGGGACTTCTGCATCGAGCTTATTACAGCCTTTGACATTCCAACTAGATCTCTATCAATCAAAGGTAGACGAGTGCCACTAAAAGCCCAAGATGTCCATGGTATAATGGACATTCCATTTAGTGGCCAACCTATTCCTAATAGTGTAAAGAGAAAAGATATAGCTACGATCAGAAGAAAGTTTAAGGTGAAAAACTTGAAGGATCTAAAACATATTATATTGGCAGGTAAGGCCAGGAAAGACTTCAAGAGGGTTTTTTTATTGTTTTCCCTAGGGATGTTCCTTTGCCTGACATCTAGTTTATACATAAATGATAAAACTACTTTGTGCTGTTGTAAACATTAATCATGCAGACACATATGACTGGTTAGAATTTGTGTTGTCCACTCTTGTGAAGGAAGTGGCAAGCTCGAAATTAGCTTCACATAAAGGAGCTTATAAGAAGAGCATTGGGGGATATCTTCCACTCCTTATGGTATAGTTTTCCACCTATATATTTACTTGACCTATTATTTGTAACATCTAACAAGTTCAATTTTAGTTAGTATCTTTTTTTCAATATTTTCCTTTTGAAGATCTAGTTGTCCCTAGTGATGCTAATGCTGTATAGTTTTGAATCAACAATGCATATAAGAAAGGTTAAACTTAAGAGGGAGTATGTTCAGGTAAGTTACTTTATATTAGGCTATGTATGTGGTAAAGAAAATATTGTTCACTTGCAGTTGTTGAACTAGCCAAAATTAGTGAATCTTCACTGGTTTGCAATATAATACTCATTAGGTCGTCTTTTACAGAGCTTTTAATCAATTCAATTAATTTATGAATGACAAAATTAGAATTATGATGATTGAGGATTTAAATATAAAGTTGCACTAATTAAATCGAATAATAAATCAATTAAAAGCTAATAAAACAAAATAAAATTCAATCATAATGATGCGTAACCAATTCAGAATTATTTTCCTAATATTTCCCTATCCTTGTCACCTAAAAATACCTTTGGTTTGATTTTTTATCCTTTGGTTACTTTTGATTAATGTTCCTAAACTACCGTTCAAGAATTTAGTGGTTCCTATCACTAATCAGAATGCAATTGCACTTCTGTCAATAGCACGAAGCCAAACTGTTTTGCACTTGACCAGAGACGCATATAAAATCCTAACATTGTTCAAAATTAATTTATTTGATTAATCAACTGATTGAATCAAAATGCGCTATCAGATAAATCAAACGAATCAGAATTTATGTAACAAAAATTATCTAACCAGAATCATAATAATTGCCTGAAAACAAAGAGAACAAGAAAAATGAAATACTTCTAAAATTAAAATCTAAACCAGAGTTCTATACAAATATGGACTCAAGTTCCCTATCAGGATCAAACTCTAGATTGATCACCAAGAAAATTAGAAAGTTATAGGAAAGATGAAAACAAGAATGGGAAGTAGAGAAGATGGAGTATGTGTTCTCTAGTGACATCTTCTCCTCTTTAAATAGATGACTTGGCTTCTTCACCAAGAAATTCAATACCATTTTAGAAGTAACAACAAGATAATATCCAAATCCTTTTAGGAGTCTTCTATTCCAATCCTTTTAAGACACTTCTATCCAGCAAAATACAATTAAAAATAATTAGGCTTCTGTTGGATAAATATAATAAAAATGCATTTAAAGTCTATTAATCAAAATTTAGCCCATTTAATTTAAAATAAGCCCAAAGTAATCAAATACCCACAATGATTTATTATTAAGACTAAATATGAGGAATATAAAATATAATAATATCGAAATATCAAATTCTCCCACACTTAGGCTTTTACACTCCTAGGCAAAACACAAAAAGAAAAAAAAAAGGAAAATAAAACTAAAATACAAAATTGCCAAGCTAAACAAAATTTGAGTTTTTTTTTCGATATTCAATAGTCAAAAAGAAATCTTTCTTGCTAATAAAGGAAGAACAAATAGTATGGCAAATCCAATTGAT
This sequence comes from Erythrophleum fordii, assembly GCA_032878935.1. NCBI lineage: Eukaryota > Viridiplantae > Streptophyta > Magnoliopsida > Fabales > Fabaceae > Erythrophleum > Erythrophleum fordii. Next base: position 17,990,193 of record JAVQMF010000054.1, on the reverse strand, counting down.
ACAAAAAAGAGAAAATTATAAAGAAGGACCCAGAAGTGTAGAATTTTACTCTGAAGGACCTGTTACTGCTGGGTTCAACTATTTTTTATTAAAATCAATAATAATCAATCTTAAAACAATGATAATAGGTCTTTCAGAATAAATATTTTTAATTCTAGGTCCTTAATTATAATTCTTCAAAAAAAGAAAAAAGAATCAAAGTAGTAGCTCCTTATTGGTTATGTGTTCACTCTTAAATCTCTCAAGTGTTTAGGTTAAGCATTCTTCTCAAATTCAATCTTCTATAACATCACTACCATAGGCTTATATATCTTCTCAATCTCTACAAACTAAGTCACAAGTAATATACTTAATCAAAATAACTTTTATTCAAGGTTGTAATAGGGCCAAGGTATGAAACAAGTAGTAAACAAAAGAACTAAAGACACAACAAAAGACACAAAGCGAACACTTAAAATCATCAAGAGTAATAAAAAAAGAACATAAAATGGAATAGATGTGCATCTCAAAGTTTTATTTACCATAAACTAATACATACTTAATGAAAATCAAAGTAATTTTCTTTTCACCTTTTTTTTTTTTCATTTTCACTACTTTTTTTCTTCTTTTTTTTTCATAAAGATTTTTTTTCTTTTTTTTTCATGCATTTGTTTTTGTTTATTTTTGACATATCTCTAGGAAGAACAAATTAATTAGCTCAGAATTAATGCAAAATTGCACTATACATCCATCCACTCTATAAAGATATAATGCTCTTAATAATCAAAAATATCATAAACAAGGTGAAATTTTTTTTTGGGGCTAAAGAGGTAAAAAGAAAACATGAAATGCTCAAAAAGGGAAAAAAATAAAGGATAAAATATAGGCAGGATAGCTATTTTGCTTTATCTAAAAGAAAAAAAAAAAGAATGCCTTAATTATCTTTATGAATGCTTGTGCAAATGTAGTTTCAATTAAAAATCAAGACAAGTTCTAAAGTGAACACCATGGTAGGCAAATGCTCTCACAAGAAAAAAAATAATAGAAGGCTCAAAATCCTCACAGGCTTACAAACTACCACATGCAATCCATTAAAATTAAATTCATTACCAATTTACTTAAATTCTTAATCATGTTGGAATACTTCCAAACTTAAATTGCTTTAACTTTTTTTAATTTAAAAAATACTAAAAATTTGCAAGAAATATAAGAAAATAATGGAAATGCCAAAAAAAAACCAAAAAGAAAGCAGAATGATTCCTTCCCCTACAGTTAATATTTACATTGTCCTCATTGTAACAACAATCTAATTTATTAATTAAAAAAAGACAAGAAAGAAAAAGAGGAGGAGGGAAAGAAATACAATTAGGTGATTTAAGTGTATAGAGCATTGTAAAAATGTAGCTTCTCCACTGTTTGCTCTTGAAATTCCTTATAAAAATGTTTAAGTCATTGCTCATTCACTGTGAAATGCTGGTTGGTTAATTCATTTATAATCTCAATTGCACCATAAGGAAAAACATTAGTAACCACAAATAGACCAATCCATCTAGAACGTAACTTACCAAGCATAAGTTTTAGGCGAGAATTGTAAAGGAAGACTCTTTCACCAATATGAAGCTCTTTTCTTTCAATAATCTTATCATATATAGCCTTAGTTTTCTCCTTGTAAATTCTAGATTTTTCGTAAGCTTCTAACCGAATCTCTTCAAGCTCTTGAAATTGCAATTTTCTTCAAGAATCAACTTGAGATAGATCCATATTATACTTTTTTACTACCCAATAGGCTCTATGCTTAATCTTAATTGGTAAGTGACATGCTTTACTAAAAACCAACCTATAGGGTGACATGCCTATAGGAGTTTTATAGGTAGTACGATAAGCTCATAATGCATCCTCTAATCTTTTACTCTAATCTTTTCTATTAAGTTGCCCTATTTTCTCTATAATTTGTTTGATTTCTCTATTTGAAACCTCTACTTCATTGTTTGTTTGTGGATGGTAAGGGGTGGCTACTTTATGAAGCACACCATACTTGCAAAGGATGGCTTGTATGTTTCTGTTATAAAAGTAGGAGCCTTGATCATTGAGGATTGCTCTAGGTATATCGAACCTATAAAAATATGAGATCTAACAAAGTCCATTACCATAAAAGAATCATAAGTCCTAGTGGCTTTTGCTTCCACCTACTTTGAAACATAATCAACACTTAATAAAATATATGTGAAACAAAAAGAAATAGGAAATGGTCACATAAAGTAATACCCTAAACATCAAATATCTTGTAGAACAATAATGATTGTTAAGGCATCTCATTTCTATTAGAAATATTACCTGTCTATTGGCATCATGTACAATTCTTATAGAAACCATATGCATCCCTAAACAAGATGGCCCAGAATAATCTAGAATCTAAAAACCTTTCTATTAGTACACTGAAGACCAAAATGGCCACTGTATGCAAGTGTATGATAGAATTGCAAAACATATGGAAGCTTATGGTCAGGAGTACATCTCTTAATAATCTGGTCACTACACATGTGCCACAAGTAAGGGTCATCCCAAACATAATATTTTGCCTCACTTTTAAGTTTATTAATTTTGTGCTTTTTAAAATAAGCAGGCAATTCAGAAGCAACTAAGAAATTTACCATATCTGTATATTAGGGATCTTTACTATGCATCAAGTACAATTGTTGATCTGGAAAACTATCTTTGATAGCAGATGAATATAAAGAGTGAAGTATTCTACTCAAATGATCAGTCACAAGATTTTTTGCTCTACTTTTATCTCTGATTTATATGTCAAATTCCTATAGGACTAGCATCCACCTAATGAGTCTCGATTTTGCATTAGGCTTCTTGAGTAGGAACTATAAAGCTGTATGATCAAAATGAACAATAACTTTAGAGCCAAGCAAATAAGAACGAAACTTATCTAAAGTAAAAATAACAGCTAAAAGCTCCTTTTCAGTGGTTGTATAATTAACTTGAGCCTCATCTAAGGTGTGAGATGCATAAGAGATCACATAAGACTTCTTATCTATCCTTTGGGAAAGAATTGCACTCACAGCAAAATTAGATGCATCACATATTAGTTTAAATGGAAATTTCCAATTAGGAGGTAGGATGATAGGTGGTGTGGTTAGCCTTCTCTTTAACTCATCAAATGCTAATTTGCATAACTCATTAAAATTGAAATCTACATCCTTTTGACAAAGTTTAGACAATGGTAGAGAAATTTTGTTAAAATCCTTGATGAATCGCCCGTAAAAACCTACATGGCTTAGAAAATAACATACATCCCACACACAAGTGGGGTAAGATAAAGAAGCAATCACATATACTATAAACTTCAATACCATTTTTAGAAACCACATAACCTAAAACAATTCTTTGCTCTACCATAAAATAACATTTATCAAAATTTAAAATAAGATTTTTCTCAATGCATCTTTCTAAAACCATTCCTAAACTTATCACACAGTTATCAAAGGAGGTGCCATAAATAGTAAAGTCATATGTGAAAAATTTCATGTAATGTTCAAGGAAATCAGAAAAGATGCTCACCATGCACTGCTAGAATGTACTTGGAGCACTACAAAGTCCAAATGGCATCTTCCTATATGCAAATGTACAAAATAGGCAGGTAAATGTTATTTTTTCCTGGTCCTCTGATGTAATATGAATTGAAAATAATCAGAAAAGCCATCTAAGAATCAATAATGAGATTTTCCTACCAATCTCTCTAACATTTTATCTATGAAAAGGAAAAGGAAAAGGAAAAGGAAAAGGAAAATAGTCCTTTTTGGTGGCTTGATTCAAATTTCTGTAATCAATGCAAACTCTCCAACTATTATGAACTCTCATTGGGATAAGCTCATCCTTTTCATTGCGCACTATTGTGATACCAGTCTTTTGGGGGACTACCTGCTTTGGACTTGTAACAAATGATAAATTTCGTAAAATGACAAAATGAGCTATATAAAAACAAGTCCATTGAAATAAGCTAGATAATGTCCCAAAAAATTTGGGTAGGATCCTAGACTCCTAAAAATAATAATCCTATGCTTGGACAAAAAGAAAAATAGAACTAGGATAGTGAAATAAAATTGGGACGAAAAGCAATGAAACGTAGTGGCATTTTCATAAATAATTATAATTTTTGGAAAAAATCACAGGAGGATTTTTTAAATGAAAAATTTAAGTTGTCCAGGGTTCTCAGAGATCCTGAAAACCATGGGAAGCCCTGAGACTATTAAAGTCCATCTGGTGTATGTTTTCCAACGACGGTGAACCCAAACTTTAATGGATTCGTTCGGGAATATTTTAACTCTAAATTCAGTGATTCCAAAGGTATTTTATCAAATTAGGAACCTAAATTTTATAATGGAAAAGATGGTTCTAAAAAAGAAGCTAAAACGAAGCCAAAATGAAATTGCCATTATGGAAGGATGAAATTGGAATTTTTGAAAAAGTTTGCTTCTTGAAACTTCTACCACTTTCACGCTATTTCTCCTCCTTTCTTTAGGTTGACACCTTCTGCCCAAAAATAGAAAAAGAAGTAGCACCTTGAGGCGAACCAAGAGAAGGAGAGAAGGAGGAAGACAATCAAAGAAAGTGTAAGGAAATCTACGGAATTTCTTACTTCTTCCTCTTTTAATATTGTTCCTCTCCTTTCATGCTTTCTTTCTATGGTTTATTTAAGTGAAATGGTTTTGTTTGGGGTCTAGAACAAGGGGGGACAATTTGAGTTTCTTGAGGAGAAGAAACCCAAGGAGAAAGACTCTTGAAACTAAGCTTGAATCTAATGTAACTTTTACCTTTTATTGTTTCCTTCTTTTACTCTTCTCTTGGTGCATTTTCAGCCAAACTAGAACCATGAGAGGGGAGGGATTTCTGTCCAAGAGCAAGGAAGGAACTAAGGTTTTAGACCATGGAGAAGTAGAATATGACAAAACAATTGCAAGAAAAATCTATAAAATTCAAGTTAGAAAAGTGTAGAACACTTGAAGACTTTGTGAAATTTGATATAGTCCTTGAATTTTCTTGCACATGTGAGTGCTCCATTGAGTCTCTAAGACCTCTAGGAAGCCTCCCAAGTGGCTCTCCTATCAAGGAAAAATCACGAAGTCCATAAACCTCCTTCCTCCTCTATGTCTCGACCGAGCTAGGTTCAATGGGTTAGAAAGTATTTTAATTTATTCTAGCCTTGGTTTGGGACTCCATATGGTGTTAGAAGATGGGAGGAATCATTGGGAAAAATTTAAGAGCCATGGATTGGAAGATGGGACAATGGTGTCCATAATGGTGCTTTATGAAGCAACTTATATATAAGCTTATGTAAATAAATGTGTGATGGCTCCAATGACTTTGAGTGATGGCAAGAGGCCAAGAAATGAGAAGAGAATGGAGCCTAGAACTTAAAATGTGACGTTTGCTTCAATAGGCCAATTATGGAACTAATATGTCACTTGTAGAATTAAGTATGTTTTAAGAATGAATTTGGTGTCTTGGCTTACTTCAAGAGTATAATTGTGTGCTATTTATGATGTTTAGGCCAAGAGAATCCTAATCCACCTAGGTGTGCTTGTGGAACTAAAAAGGGGAAGGAAAAAGATTATAAAAAGCTTACATAAGTTCAAGGTAGCTCTCCACCTCATTCTCTTGCATTCTTGATTGCATATATGTGTCATTGTGTGCTTGTATGTGCTTTTGTGAATTGAGAACATGCCACTTGATACCTTGAGATTGCATTAGTACCAATGTGTTATCTTGAATGTCTTTAATGGTAGAAATGACTCATAAGGGTGAAGTGATGCCAAAAGTCCCTTAATATGGGTGAAGAGATGTCAAAAGTCTCATGACATAGGTGAGACAAGGCCAAAAGTCTCTTGGAAGGGTGATGCCAAATTAAAAGTCCTGAGGCCAAGAGTAAGGCAAATCCAAAAGTCCTAGAAATGGGGTGAGGCAAAACCAAAAATCCCCAGAGCATATTCTTGAATTAAATGTGAATTGGTGGCATGGAATTGTAACTTTACATACTTTATGGTTTTGCTACTCTTCATACTTGTGCTTTGATATGTATATACTATGAATGTATGTGTGAATGGGTATATGAATTATTGAGATTCCATGAATCTCATTCCCCTTCCCTCTTCCTTCTTAAAATGTCTAGGTGGTCCTCAAGATCAAAGGAATACAAGCTAAGGAGCTTAATATGTCATACTTTATCAATTATGTAATTCTAATTGTAGTTGAATGACATGGTAAGCTTTTACATGTTATTTTTGAAATGTAAGACCATGAGAAAATGTAAAATGATGTATGGATATTGAATGGACATTAAATGATAACAAAGTAATGGAATTATGCAAAGTGCCCCCTTGATGGCTTGGTACGTTAGTGTAATAATGGATGTGGGATAGCCAAATTGAGATGCATGGTATTTAGGACCATTTGGTCAGTGCCTAGAAGTTGTATTTGTGTTTTTAAACTTGCCCAAGAGGTTCCAAATCATTGGAGAAGCCATTTGGACAAAGTTGATACCTTATAAGAGCCAAATTTGGTCAAATTGGTAGATTGTGTCGCTTTCTATCCAAATGAGCTCTTCTTGGTCTGAAATTTGGGATGCATGTCGAACTCTTTAAGAGATTTTTGGAAAGTTAAAGTGGGTAATATTTGGATATCCATGGGATATTTGGAAAATTTTTGAATTTGGCTAAAATTTCAGAATTTGCTACTGGTACTGTTCATTTAGTCTAAAATAAATTTCTATCATTTATGGGGCAAATGATGTCCAATTGCCATGAAATTTTATAGAGAGTAACTAGATCTTCCTAGTGACCTGTGCCAACTAGAAGCACCTCATTTGGATGTCTATAGAGATATGAATTTTTGAAGTTTCTGTTCTGCCCCAGGCGCATAGTTAAACCCTCAGCACTATTCCATCGATTTTTGGGGTTTGGGTGCTCTTGGATAGATTTGAAACTATTTTTCCTCTCTAGCTAACATCCACATCTTTCCAAATTGGTACATATTTCATGAATTGAATTTTTTTGGGATTAATTGTGAATTTTCAAAATTTATATTAGTAAGTTGTAACAGTAATTCTGGATAGCTTGACCTTTATGCATTTTCTATTGTAAAGCATGGTCCAAATGAGATTTTCATGGCTGGAAATTATTTTTAATGTAAAGTTAACATCTATAGCTTTCCATCAAGCTATGGTTTTCTTGATTTTGATTTTTCTAAATTTAGTTATGATTTTTCAAAGTTGCCTTAGAAATCTATTACCATGGAACCTGAGGTAAAACGTGAGATTTTGTGATTTTTGGCTCTTGGTCTGTTGTTCATATGAAGTTTTGAGATGTTTGTGATTTATATGAATAGAAAATAATTAGAGAATATTGTTGGAAAGTTTCTGAGGTACACGGATCAAAATTTGAATTTTTAACCTTAACGTAACACAATTAAATTCATTATTTTAATGCATTTTTTTTGGAATTTCTTTGATAATTTGTGTAATCCCACTTAGATAAGGGAAATGGTTGCTAGAAATATTATGTGAAATTTATTGGTATTAAAGCAAAGGTTCAAGAATTTTTGCTCTATGTTTGGCTCTTGAGTGGTGCATTTGGCTTGTGATTTAGTGTGAATTGCCTTGGAAGTGGTGGAATAGCTATGTATTTATGCTCTAATTGTATTTGTGAGCTAAGATTGTGACTTCTTTTCAGTTAAAATGGTTGACACTAAAAGAGGCAGAGGTAAGGGCAGACCAATTATGGGCTTAGAGGTTGAATCCAAAGACCCTTTGTGAGCTGTTATAGAATGGCTCGATAGATATGAGGACGTGATAGCCCAGCAGCAATGGATTTGACAGTAACATCATGAGATGATTATGCAAATGTAGGACTCCCTGGCTAGGCAGGAAGAAGCCATGAGAGAGGCCCCTCTGCCTCAGTCTCAGCCTTCCACTTCAGGTGTTCCACCCCTACCTCCCCAGGAGCTAGCTCAGACTCCGCCATCAATTCAAAAACAGTTGAACCAATTTAGGAAGAACAACCCCCTATGTTTGATGGGGAGTTAGATGCAAATAAGGCAGAGGCCTAGGTGATGGAAATAGAGAAAATTTTTACAGTGATAGACTGCACCTCTGAGTAGAAAGTTCAGCTTGCCACCTTCATGTTATAGAAAGAAGCAAACAGGTGGTGGCATTGTACGAAGTCTTTGATGGAGACTAAAAAATTGCAGATCACATGGGAAAATTTCCTAGTGGAATTTTATGAGAAATATTTTCCTAGTTTAGTGAGGAAATAGAAAGAGATGTAGTTCATGGGGCTAAAGCAGATCGATGATATAACAATAGATTAGTAAGTGGCCAAATTTATAGAGCTATCTTGGTACTCATCTTACCTCCAAAGATACGATGACGAACTCTGGAGGTGTGAACAGTTTGAGATCAGATTGAAGCCCTTGATCAGAGACAGGGTTACTCCATAGAGGATCCAAAATTTTAATGCCTTCGTGGAGATCAACAAGGTAATAGAAAACAATTTAAGAGACATTATGCCTATTACTACAGTATCTGGTCAGAGAGGGGCTCCGGAGTTAAAGAGGCTGAGGCCAAAGGAGGGTGCCAGCTTTGCACCTACTAGTAAAAAGAAAGGGTAAAATGCAGTAGAATCAAAGGCCACAAAAAGGCAAGAAAGTGTAGCCCCTTTGGATTTAGTCATTCACACAGCAGTCTACGGTGACTTGTTATAAGTGTGGGAAGCCGGGACACATTGTCATACCATATAGTTCTTACCATTATATTCCTCATTTAAAGGGGTTTTTACATGATCTTAGTAAATATTCAAGGAAAAAACTAGAGTTATACACTTTTATCTCATTACAGGGGGGGTTTAAATTTTCATTTCACATTATGTAGGCCTCATGGACTATTCAACAACATTATTTAGTCATTTACCATTTGTACAATTCATAAACAACTCAAAATATCAAGTGATCCACAGTTTTAAGCTTAAAAACCCTAGATTTTCATCTTTTCTTCTTAGACAACATGTGGCAAATTTTAAAGGCAACTTTGAAAAATCATAACTAAATCTAGAAAAATTGAAATCAAGAAAACCATAGCTTGTTGGAAGCTTTGAAGGTTAACTTTACATCAAAATAATTCCCAATCATGAAAATCTCATCTAGACCATGCTTGACAGCAAAAAAGTTAAGGAGGTTGAGCTGTCTAGAAATCTAATATAACTTACTGATATGAACTTTGAAAATTCATAATTAATTTCACAAAAATCTAATCCATACAATCTATACCAATTTAAAAAGATACAGATGTTAAATAGAGAAAAAAAATAGTTCCAGACCAATCCAAGAGCATTCAGACCCCAAAAATTAATCAAATAATAGCACAGGTCTAGAGGTGTGCCTAAAACAGAACAACAATTTCAAAAATTCATATCTCCCTCTCTAGACATCCAACTGAGGTGCTTCCAATTGGCACAAGTCATTGGGAAGGTCTATTTCTCCTTGTAAAATATCATGGAAATTGGACGTCATTTGCCCCATGAATGACACAGATTTATTTTTGGATCAATTGTACAGTGCACTGACCAAAAACCAAAAAATTTTTCAACTTAAAAAATTTGTCAAAAATTTCATAGATCTCCAAATATTCTACACTTTAGCTTTCTAAAAAACTCTTAACAAGCTCTAGATGTATGCCAAATTTTAGATCAAGGAGAGCTCATTTGGACAAAAAGTGACACATCCCACCAATATGGTTATTTTTGCTTCTCATAATGCAACTCTTTGGTCCAAATAGCTCCTTTTAGTGTTTGGCACCTCTTAGTCAAGTTTAAAAGCATAAATATGACTTGTATGAACTACCCAGGTGGTCCCAAACCCCATGCACCTCAATTTGGCTATCCCACATCATTTAATGCACTACATACATAAGCCATTCAAAAAGCCAAATTCCACATTTACATTGATTTAAGGTTACATATAGTCTATGTAACATCCATACATCATTTTATATTTGTTTATGGTCTTACATCTCAAAAATAATATGTACAAGCTTGCTTTGACATTTAATTACAATTAGAACTACATAATGAGCAAAGTATGCCTTTTTTAATACTCTTGGCTTGCATTTCTCCCTTCTTGTGTGCCACCTAGGCATTTTAAGATGGGAAAGGGAAGGGAAATGAGATTCATGGAATCTCAATAGCTCACACACCCATTCACACGCACATTCAAGGCATACATACATCAAAGGCACACTTTTAGAACATGTCTTAACATAAATATGCAAGAATAGATATTTTCATGCCACCAATTTATTTAAATTCAAGAACATGCTCTAGGGACTTTTGATTTTCCCTCATCCCAAATCCTAGGACTTTTGAATTTGCTTCACCTTTGGCCTAGGGACTTTTGACTTGGTCTCACTCATCCAAGAGACTTTTGGCTTAGTCTCACCCTTGCCTTGAGACTTTTGACATCTCCTCACCCATATCAAGGGACTTTTAGCATCACCTCCCCCTTGTGAGCAATTTACACAAGCACAACCATTCAAGAATACATATTGGTACCAATGGAAATTCAAAACATGAAGTGGCATGTTCTCAAATCAGATAAACATATACATGCACACAAAGACATACACATGCACAAGAATGAGGTAGAGAGCTACCTTGAATCTTATGCAAGCTTTACTTTACTTGTTCCTTCCCCTTTTTTGATTCTATAGACACAATGTGGTGAGTTGGAATCCTCTTGTCCTAAGCACCATAAACAACACACAATCATATACCTGAAGCAAGCCAAGACGCTAAACTCACTCTTAAATACACACTTGGTTCTATAAATGGCATAATGGTTCCATAAATAGTCCATTGAAGCAACTCTCATCATTTAAGATCTAAGCTCTATTCTCTTCCCATTTCTAAGCTTCTTGACCTCATTCAAGATCCTTGGAGCCATCACACATTCATTTACATAAGCTAAAAACCAAGTTCCTTCATAAGGTGGTATTATGGACACCATTGTCCCATCTTCTAATCCCTGGCTCCTAAATTTTTTCCAATGGTTTCTCCCCTCTCCTAACATTATATAAAGTCTTAAACCAAGGCTAGAACAATTTAAAACACTCCCTAACTCTTCCAAGTAGCCTTGGTCGAAACTATGGACAAGAATGGGGTTCTTGGAGTTTTTGACTTTTTCTTGATAGGAGAGCCACTTGGAGAGGTTTCTAAGAGTCTTAGGAGTTCAAGGGAACACTTAAATAGCCAAGGAAACATACACATAAAATCAAATTTCATAAAACTATAAAGAACACCACACTTTTCTATCTTAGTTTTCTTTAGTTTTTCTTGCAATTTCTTGCCATATACCTCTTTCCATCATCTAAAACACTAGTTCCTCTCTTTTTTTTTGGGTAGAACTCCCTTCCCTTTTATGGTTCTATATAAGGCTGAAACACACACAACTAAGAAGTAAGGGGAAGAAGCAGCAAGAACAAGAAAATACCTTGAATTTCTAGCTCCCTTTTGATGCTTCTTCCTTGGCTTGAGTCCTCTTCTCAATTTTTGAAAATTTTCCCTTGGTTTTGGTCCAAAAACAGAACCAATCATCTCAAGAAAGCCATAGAAAGATAGCTAAGAAAGAGAGGAACAAGATTGGAAGAAGAAAAAGCATGAAATTCCATGAAATTTCTCATCTTTTCTTTGGTTTCTTCCTCCCTTTCTCTCATCCTCTTGTATGCCTAAGAGAGAGCTTATTTTTATATATTTTGGGTATAAGAAGGTTGAGCTATATAAGAGGAGGAAGAGTCAAGAAGCTTATGGAACATTCAAGAAACTCACTTTTTCAAAAATTCTAATTTCATCTTTTCAAAATGGCAATTTTGTTTTAGTTTTGTTTTAGCTCCTTTTTTATAAATGTCTTTTTCATCATAAAATTTAGGTTTCCAATTTAATAAAATTCCTTTGAAATCACTCAAATTGGAGCTAAAACCTTCCAGAATGAATCCATTAAAGTTCAGGCTCACCACTATTAGAAAAAGTATACCGAAGGGGCTTTACTGATCTTGGGGCTTCCTATGGTTTTCGGGACCTCTGGGAACCCTGGGTAACTCAAATTTTCCATTTAAAAAGCCTTTCTATGAGTTTTCCAAAAACTCCACATAATTACAAAAATGCCATTACGTTTCGTCAAATTTTGTAAAAATGTTATTTCTCTATCCTAACTCCGTTTTTCTTTTTATCTGAGCCTGAAATTATCATTTGCAGGAGCTTAGGACTCTATCCAAATTTTTCTAGACATTTTCTAGCTCATTGCAATAGACTTACTTTTACATGGCTTATTTTGTTGTTTTACAGAAATTACGTTTGTTACACACATTGCTAGGAATTACCCTTAGACAGATTCAGCGCCTCCTAGGCCACAAACCCAGGGTAGGGTGTTTGCCCTTTCTTAATAGAAAGCCAGTGCATCACCCAGTTTGATCCAAGGTATGCTTATAGTGAATAGTTTTCCTGTGATTGTTATGTTTGATTTGGGTGCTAGTCACTCGTTTATATCCTATGATTGTGTGAGATGTTTAGGTTTGGTCTTTAGTACTTTACCATTTGATTTGTCTATTACTACACCCAATGGAAGCCACGTTATTATTTCTCATGCTTGCTTGAATGTCACTATACAGTTTATCCACTACTATACTACCATTGATTTGATTTGTATGTCTTTCCATGATATTGATTTGATTGTTGATATGAACTGGATGACTGCCAATAATGCTTTTCTTAATTGTGAACACCGAGTCATATTTGTACCTTCATGTAGGATCATACCTAGGATGGGGACCGAGTTATCTTTTATGACCACTGCCCAGGCTGAGAGACATTTAGAGCATAGATGTTAAGGGTTTCTAGTTTTTTTCTTTATTCAGGCTAAGATAGAGGAAGGGATAGAGGAGATCCCGATAGTTAGGGAATTCTTAGAGGTTTTCCCTAAGAATTTTTATTTTAATGGTATACCCTCTGAGAGTGAGATAAAGTTTCCTATAGATATAGTGCTTGAGGCTGGATCGATGTCCAAGGCTCCTTATAAAATGGCTCCCACCGAGCTTGCTGAGTTAAAAAAGTAGACAGAGGAGCTGTTAGAAAAAGAGTTCATACTATAACACTATAAATTCTTAGATCATTTCATGCTATTTTCATGCCTAAAGCCATGCCATTCATATAAGAGGCAAGAAAAATGGCATTAAATAATGCATTTCTTAGCGTTGCGTCACATATAAAATTTTCATTCAATGTCCCATGGGCCATGTGAGCTCATGTATCACATTCTCATATTTATTTACATAGATACAACTCATTTCCATTACCAAAATTGATCTAGAGTTTGTGCATGGAAAAAGGAAGCATAAAACATATATTTGCAATTTTGGCTAGAAACTTCCCCTTTCTATCATAAACTTTAGAAAATCATAACTAATTCTAGAAAACTTGAAACTGTGCATTCTTTTCCATTCTGGAAGCTACACATGTTTACTTTATGCTAAAAATATAACCAAGCCATGAATCATCACACAAAAAATGTTTGACATTCGAAAATGTCTAGAGGTCTGGCTGTCTACTGGTGCTGTCATAGGTTTCTGCAACAAATTTAAAAAATGTCCAATTAATTCCACAAAAATCCAATCTACAAAAATGATACCAATCTAGAAAGCCACAGATGTTAGTTAGAGGAAAAAAATAACTCTAGACCAGTTTAGATATGTCTAGACTCGAAACCCAATCAAATAGTACCTGAGGTCAGTTTAACCGCCTGATATGGGGCAGAATCTTTAAAAATTCATATCTCCCTCTCTAGACATCCAAATGGGGCTGCTTCTAATTGGCCAAGTCATTGAGAATGTCTAGTTTCTTTTTATAAAATGTTGTGGCAATTGGACATCATTTGAGCTCTAAATGATAGAAAATATTTTCAGATTTAAGTGAACAGTACCCTTGACCAAAACCAAAAAATTTCTCAACTTTGAAAATTTATTAAATATTCCATAGACCTCCAAAAATTTTATACTTTAGCTTTCCAAAAGCTCTAATTGCATGCCAAATTTCAGGTCAAGAAGAGCCCATTTGGACAAAAAATGGTATAGGTTTCTAATATGGTCAATTTTGCTCCATATTAGATACCAAGTGCGCCCAAATGGTCTTCCTTGGTGTTTGGCACCTCTTGGGCAGGTCTGAAAGCATAAATGTGACTTGTATGAACTGCCCAAGTGGTTCTAAACCTTATGCATCGCAATTTGGCCTCTCTACTTCCATTATTACATATAATTCCATAAGCTAGTCTAGTCATTCCATACTCAAATTACACTATACCATTCATGTAACATTCAATCTCATTTGTACATGATACATCAACATAATTCAACATGTTTATAATGTCATAAGAAATATACAATAATAGATTATAATGTTTGCCACTCATATGGTCTTAAAGGAGCAAGATTCATGCACTTTGTTGTCAATCTATTATCTTCCAAGGTGTTGGCTCCCATTACCTTGTTCTTTTGATTCACCTAATATGTTAAAACATTGGAGAGGAGGGGATGAGATTCAAAGAATCCTAATAGCTCATCTCCCTTTCAATCACACATAAAGTATGCAAACATGCCTTAAAAATGCATACATGAACATATTAACATGTATGGGCATTCAAGAGACATTCTTGGCATTTGAACAAGTCATACATAGCATACATAGGCTTACCAAGTAAGTAGATTAACCTCACCCATTCACTTGTGGATTTTAGACTTGTCTCACCCATTTCTTTAAGAAGTTTTTGACTCAACCTTACTCTTGGGAGTCAATCTCACTTTTAGGAGGCTCTTTACTTTGTCTCAACTAACTTTAAGGGTTTTTGGCTCATCCTCACCATAGCTAGAGGGTTCTTGGCTTCTCCACACTCAAGCAAACCAAAGCAAGCACATAAAACATCATTTGAATGCATAAAACATCATCATGGTATCATGGAATAAAAGCTCATGCTAAAATACTTTTCATAGCTTAAAACATATATACACACATTCAAAGATAATGTAAGCACACATCCATGCATGAGAGAAGGTAGAGAGAGCTACCTTGCTTGCATTTACATACTTTTTCCTTAAGTCTTGAATCCTCTCCCTTGACCTCACACACCCAAGAAGGTAGAGATCACTTCTCTTGGCCTAGACATATTATATGGAAGCTAATTATACTCTTGAATCACATTCTAAGGCCACACAATCACTAAAAAAGCTAAGTGACTCATAAGGCTCTTTTATGGTTCCATAGTGCACTTAATGAAGCAACCTTTGGAAAACATCATCTTAACTCCATTCTCTCCATCTATTTATGATTCTTGACTCCATTTGAACCTCTTAGACTCATCACACAATCAATTCTAGGAGCTTAGCTAGGTGTTGCTTCTTTAAGCCATATTATGAAACATATAAGGCCATCTCACTATCTATGGTTGCTAAAATTTTTTCAAGGCTTTTTCTCATATTCTCCCATCACATATGATACAAAACTAAGCTTGGAAGGAATTAAAACACTCCCTAGGTGCATGAACTCTCCTTAGCTGAAGCTATGCTTCCATATGGCACCAATGTAGTTATTTTAATTTCTTTGATGGGAGAAGCATGTGGGAGGCTCTCATGGTGTCTTAGGAACTCATATACTCTTAGACAACTTAAATTATTACTAGGAAGCTTCATCTTAGCCTAGGTGCAATCAAATCCCGAAATTCCATAACTTACATTCTAAAGCTCCCTTTTTAATTCTAGTTGTATATTCTTAATCCTCACACTCCATAACCTTTGGTTCCATCAAGAACACATAAAGAAAAACTCTCTTTCTTACTTTCTCTCTCTAGACCTAAGCTTAAATGGCTTAGAAACACAAGATTTTGCAAGTGTTTGAAGTAAAATCTTACCTTAAAATGGAGCTCTCTTCGCGTAAATTATTTTCCACTAATTGATTTCTTGAAATGAGTTCCTTTTTGGCTTGGGTTAGACCTGAATCTTCAATTTTTCAAGAAAAGAAAACCACCATTAGAGACCTCTTAGAGAGAAGAATAACTTTCCTAACTGGCACGGGATGAAATAGGGCCATTTACTTACCTAAACAGAAGCTTAAACTTTTTCTCTCTCTTCCCCTTTAACGTCATGCCATTGCTATCCATTTTTCTGCAAATGGAAGCTTGGAGAAGGTGATGAGGTGTAATCTTACTCAAGAAGCCTCTTTTATAATTTTTCAAAATGACCATTTTGCCCCTATGTGCCTGTTTGCTCCGTTGAGGCTCATTTTAACTCTTTTTTTAGAACCATATTTTCCATCATAAAATTTATGTTCCCAATTAAATAAAATGCCTTTAGAATTACTTAAATCAGAGCTAAAATCTTTCCGAACGAATCAGTCAAAGTTCGGGTTAATTGACATTAGAAAACATCCACCGGAGGGGTTTTAACTGTCTTAGGGCTTCCCATGGTTTTTATGGCCTCTAAGAACCCCAAAGACCTCAAAAATTTCATTTAAAAAGCCTCCTATGAGAATTCTAAAATTTTCTTAAAATGACAAAAATGCCCTTACATTTTGTCAATATTTCGTTATATTTCATTTCTTTATTCTAGCTCCATTTTTCCTTTCGTATGAGCCTGGGATTCTCATTTTTAGGAGTCTAGAATGCTTACTAAATTTTTTGGAACCTTAACTAATTCATTTCGGGGGACTTGCTTTTGCATCCAGTGAATTTTGTTCGTTTACGGTATGTTACATTTTTTTATATTTTCTCTCGTTTTCAGAAAATCGAATATTACACATATGCCCTAGTGTTTCACCCTGGGGAGCTCCAGTATTGTTTGTGAAAAAGAAAGATCGTAGCTTAAGATTATGTATAGATTATATAAAATTAAATAAGGTTACCATAAAAAATAAATATCCTCTCCTAAAAATAGATGACCGATTAGATCAGTTAGTTAGGGCATCTATATTTTGTAAGATAGACCTTAGGTATGAGTATCATTAGCTGAGAGTGAGAGCTGAAGACATTCCAAAGACGACCTTCAGGACTACATATGGGCATTATGAGTTCTTTGTGATACCATTCGGGCTGACGAATGCACTCACAGTGTTCATGGATTATATGAATAGGGTATTCAGGCCGTATTTGGAAAAATTTGTTGTGGTCTTTATTGATGATATTTTAGTATATTCTACATCTTTTGAGGAGCATGAGAGGCATTTGAGATTAGTCCTAGAGACTTTGAGAAGTAAGAGATTGTATGCCAAACTGAGTAAATGTAAGTTTTGGCTAATTGAGGTGAAATTCTTAGATTATGTGATATCACGAGATGGGGTTGTGGTAGATCTCCATAAAGTTGAGGATGTGTTATAGTGAGATAGACCTAGGATTATCACCAAGGTTAGGAGTTTCCTTGGTTTGGCAAGATATTACAATGATTTATTCATGGCTTTTCTTATATGGCCTTGCCACTCATTAGGCTGACTCAGAAGGATACACCTTTCATGTGGGATGATAAATATGAGAAGAGTTTCCAAAAGTTAAAACTTCGATTGACCACTACCCTTGTATTAATTATTCTTGGCCCTAGTTTACCATTTTTGATTTATAGTGATACCTCGAGAAGAGGGTTAGGATGTGTAAGGTAGGATAGTGGCATATGCCTCTAGGCAGTTGAGGCCTTATGAGGAGAATTATCTCACACATGACCTAGAGTCAGCCACAGTCATTTTTGCTCTTAAGATTTAGAGACACTATTTATGTGAGGCTAACATAGAGATTTACAGTGACCATAAGAGTCTGAAATACCTGTTTGATCAAAAGGAACTCAATATGAGACAGAGGAGATGGATGGAATTCTTGAAAGATTATGATTACATGTTGAAATATTATCCGGGTAAGGCCAACGTGGTGGTTGATGCCTTGAGTAGAAAATCCATCCACATAACCCATATGATGATCAGGGAGCAGGAACTCCTAAAAAGTTTAGAAATTTGAATCTCTCTTGCCAGGTGGTATTGGGTGGATTATATTCAAGCGAGACCCAGATTGAGAATAAATTAAGAACCCAGATCTTAGAGGCCTAGAGAGAGAATGAGTTCTTGAGACAGATTAGGAGTGAGACTACCCAGGATAGGACCTCAGATTTCAAGATAGCTAGGGATGGTGTGATAGTATACCAAAATAGAATTTGTGTGCCTAGTAACGATGAACTAAGAGAGAGAATTCTAGAAAAGGCATATAAGAGTAAATATACTATCCATCCAGGGGCCACCAAGATGTATCAGGACTTGAAAAGAATATTCTGATGGCTAGGAATGAAAAATGATGTCACAGATTATGTGGCAAGGTGTCTTGTGTGCCAAAGGGTTAAAATAGAACATTAGAGGCCCGTTGGGTTATTGCAACCCCTGGATATCCCCGAGTAGAAATAGGATAGCATCACTATGGACTTTATCATAGGGTTACCTAGAACATCCTTTGGACACGATGTTATCTAGGTGATTGTAGATATATTAACAAAGTTTGTGCACTTCCTAGCTATTAAGGCTACCTATACCTTAAATAAATTAGCCTAATTGTACATAAAAGAGGTAGTGCAACTTCATGGAGTACCTAGTAGCATAGTATCAAATAGAGACCCCAGGTTCACATCAAATTTTTGGAGGTCATTACAGTATGCCTTAAGGATTAGGTTGCGATTTAGTACTACTTATCACCCTCAAACAGATAGTTAGACAGAGAGGACCATCTAGGCCCTGGAAGACATGCTGAGGGCGTGTGTGTTGGAGATGAGGGGTAACTAGGATGTGCACCTACCATTAGCAAAATTTGCGTATAATAACAGTTATCATTCCAGTATTCAAATAGCCCCTTATGAAGCTTTATATGAGAGAAAATGTAGATCCCCTATATGTTGGATTGAGCTAGGTAAGAGAAGTTTGATAGGACCTGAGATAGTAGACTAGACTACCCAGCAGATAGAAATGATTAGAAAGAAACTCCTTACGGTCCAGAGTAGGTAGAAGAGTTATGCCAATAAGAGAAGGAAGTTGTTATAGTTTGAGATTGGAGACCATGCATTCATCCAAGTGTGTCTAGTGACTAGGGTAGGTCAGTCTATGAAGGTAAAAAAGCTCAGTCCTAGGTATATTGGTCCATTTGAAATCCTTGAAAGAATTGGACTCGTGGCTTACTGGATAGCCTTACCTCTAAATCTCGCCTAAATCCATAATGATTTCTATGTCTCTCAATTGAAAAAGTACTTACTAGACCCTTCACATGTCATAAAATATGAGTATATTTAATTGTAGGAAAATATTTCCTATGTAATGAAACCAGGGAGAATTGTGAATGCTAAGCTGAAATAGTTAAGAAACAAAAACATTCATTTGGTGAAAGTGGTCTAAAAGGGTTTGACATCTGAGGAGGCAACTTGAGAGCTAGAAAATGAGATGAGACAGAAATATCTAGAGCTATTTCCCTAAGGTACGTATTTAAATTTTGAGGACGAAATTTATTTTAAGGGGGTGAAAAATATAACAAACGGTAAATTCTGTAAAATCATGAAATGAGCCGTATAAAAGCAAGTCCCTTGAAATGAGCTAGATAATGTCTCAAAAAATTTGGGTAGGATCTTAGACTTTAAAAAATAATAATCCTATGCTCAGACAAAAAGAAAAGGAGAACTAGGATAGTGAAATAAAATTGGGACGAAAAGCAACGAAACGTAGTGGCATTTTCGTAAATAATTATAATTTTTGGAAAAAATCATAGAAGGGTTTTTTAAATGAAAAATTTGAGTTTTTCAGGGTTATTAGAGGTCATGAAAACCATGGAAAGCCCTGAGACTATCAAAGTCTATCCAGTGTATGTTTTCCAACGACGGTGAACCCAAATTTTGATGGATTTGTTTGGGAATATTTTAACTCCAAATTGAGTGATTCCAAAGGCATTTTATCAAATTAGGAATCTAAATTTTATAATTGGAAAAGATGGTTCTCAAAAAGGATCTAAAATGAAGCCAAAACAAAATTGCTGTTACGGAAGGACGAAATTAGAATTTTTGAAAAAGTTTGCTTCTTGAAACTTCTTTCACTTTCACGCCATTTCTCCTCATTTCTTTAGGTTGACACCTTCTACCCAAAAATAGAAAAAGAAGTAGCACCTTGAGGCACACCAAGAGAAGGAGAGAAGGAGGAAGAAAATCAAAGAAAGGATAAGGAAATCTAAAGAATTTCATGCTTTTTCCTCTTTCAATCTTGTTCCTCTCCTTACATGCTTTCTTTCTATGGTTTATTTAAGTGAAATGGTTCTATTTTGAGTCCAAAACAAGGGGGAACAGTTCAAATTCTTGAGGAGAAGAAAACCAAGGAGAAAGACTCTTGAAACCAAGCTTGAATCCAATGTAACTTTTACCTTTTGTTGTTTCCTTCTTTTGCTCTTCTCTTGGTGCATTTTCAGCCAAACCAGAACCATGAGAGGGGAGGGAGTTCTGTCCAAGAGCAAGGAAGGAACTAGGGTTTTAGACCATGGAGAAGTAGAATATGACAAAAAATTGCAAGAAAAATCTATAGAATTCAAGTTAGAAAAGTGTAGAACACTTGAAGAATTTGTGAAATTTGATATAGTCCTTGAATTTTCTTGCACATGTGAGTGCTCCATTGAGTCTCTAAGACCTCTAGGAAGACTCTCAAGTGGCTCTCCCATCAAGGAAAAATCACAAAGTCCATAAACCTCCTTCCTCCTCTATGTCTCGACTGAGCTAGGTTCAATGGGTTAGAAAGTATTTTAATTTATTCTAGCCTTGGTTTGGGACTCCATATGGTGTTAGAAGATGGGAGGAACCATTGGGAAAAATTTAAGAGCCATGGATTGGAAGATGGGACAATGGCGTCCATAATGGTGCTTTATGAAGCAACTTATATATAAGCTTATGTAAATAAATGTGTGATGGCTCCAATGACTTTGAGTGATGGCAAGAGGGCAAGAAATGAGAAGAGAATGGAGCCTTGAACTTAAAATGTGAAGGTTGCTTCAATAGGCCAATTATGTAACCAATATGTCACTTGTAGAATTAAGTATGTTTTAAGAATGAATTTGGTGTCTTAGGTTGCTTCAAGAGTATAATTGTATATATTTATGATGTTTAGGCCAAGAGAATCCTAATCCACCTAGGTGTGCTTGTGGAACTAAAAAGGGGAAGGAAAAAGTTCAATAAAAGCTTGCATAAGTTCAAGGTAGCTCTCCACCTCATTCTCTTGCATTATTGGTTGCATATATGTGTCATTGTATGCTTGTATATGCTTTTGTGAATTGAGAACATGCCCTTTGATGGCTTGAGATTACATTGGTACCAATGTATTGTCTTAAATGTCTTTAATGGTGGAAATGGCTTATAAGGGTGAGGTGATGCCAAAAGTTCCTTAATGTGGGTAAAGAGATGTCAAAAGTCTCATGGTATGGGTGAGATAAGGCCAAAAGTCTCTTAGAAGGGTGAGGCCAAGTCAAAAGCCCCTAGGCCAAGAGTGAAGCAAATCCAAAAGTCCTAGAAATAGAGTGAGGCAAAACCAAAAGTCCATAGAGCATGTTCTTGAATTAAATGTGAATTGATGGCATGGAATTGTAACTTTGCATACTTTATGGTTGTGCTACTCTTCATACTTGTGCTTTGATATGTATATTCCATGAATGTGTGTGTGAATGGGTGTATATGTTATTGAGATTCCATGAATCTCATTGCCGTTCCCTTTTCCTTCTTAAAATGTCTAGGTGGTGCTTAAGATCAAAGGAATGCAAGCCAAAGAGCTTAATATGTCATACTTTGTCAATTATGTAATTGTAATTGTAGTTGAATGGCACGGTAAGCTTGTACATGTTATTTTTGAAATATAAGACCATGGGCAAATATAAAATGATGTATAGATATTGTATGGATATTAGATGATAACAAAGTAATGGAATTATGCAAAGTGCCCCCTTGATGGCTTGGTATGTTAGTGTAATAATGGATGTGGGATAGCCAAAGATGCATACTATTTAGGACCATTTGGGTAGTACCTACAAGTTGTATTTGACTTTTTAAACTTTCCCAAGAGGTGCCAAACCATTGGAGAAGCCATTTGGACAAAGTTAATATCTTATAAGAGCCAAATTTGGTCAAATTTGTAGGTTATGTCACTTTCTAACCAAATAAGTTCTTCTTAGTCTGAAATTTGGCATTTATGTAGATCTCATTGAGAACTTTTTGGAAATTTAAAGTGGGTAATATTTGGGGATCCATGGAATATTTCGCAAATTTTTGAAATTTGTGAAACTTTCAAAATTTGCTACTAGTACTGTTCATTTAGTCCAAAATGAATTTCTATCATTCATGAGGCAAATGATGTCCAATTGCTATAAAATTTTATAAGCAGTAATCAAACCTTCCCCGTGACTTATACCAACTAAAAGCACCTTAGTTAGATGCCTAGATAGGAAGATATGAATTTTTAAAGTTTCTGTTCTACTTCAGGTGCATAGTCAGACCCTCGCATTATTCCATCGATATTCAGGGTCTGAGTACTCTTGGATAGATCTGGAACTTTTTTTTCCCTCTAGCTAACATCCACACCTTTCCAAATTGGTATAACTTGCATGAATTGGATTTTTTTGTAATTAATTATGAATTTTCAAATTTTATATCAGTAAGTTGTATCAGTAATTCTAGGTAGCATGACCTTTATGCTTTTTCTATTGTCAAGCATGGTCTATATGAGATTTTTGTGGCTAAAAATTATTTTTATATAAAGTTAACATCAACAAATTTCTGGCAAGCTATGGTTTTCTTGATTTTAATTTTTCTAAATTTAGTTATGATTTTTCAAACTTGCCTAAAAAATACTCGAGGCAAAACGTGAGATTTTGTGATTTTTGGCTCTTGGTCCATGGTTCATGTGGAGTTTTGAGATATTTTGTGATTTTTATGAATGAAAAATAATTAGAAAATGTTGTTGGAAAGTTTTTAAGGTCCACAGATCAAAATTTGAATTTTTAACCTTGACGTAATGTAATTAAATTTATTATTTTAATGTATTTTTTTAGAATTTCTTTGATAATTTGTGTAATCCCACTTAGATAAGGGAAATGGATGCTAAAAATATTATGGTGTGATAGGACTCATCCATTTTTTGTTAGATATAGGGTAAATAATATCAGCTAAAAGTAATTTACTTACCTCTTTCTTCAAGACATCTAGAATCATAGGGTTAAATCTTCTCTATGGTTGTCTCACTGGTTTAGTTCATTCTTCTAATAAAATTCTATGCATACAAGTGGAAGGGCTATTCCTTGAAATATTTGCCAATGTCCAACCTATTGTTTTCTTCTTTTCTCTTAACAATTTTAACAACCTCTTTTTTTGATCACGTGGAAGGTTATTTGCTATTATTACTGGTAATTTATTTTCTTCTTCCAGGAAAGCATATTTGAGATTGTCAGGTAAAGTTTGAGTTCAAGTGTAGGTGGTTGTTGTATGAAAGGTACTAATCTTTATGAATTTAAATGTACAATAGTCTCCATTTATTCATTTTTCTCAATAGAGGAAATAGTATCAAATAAATTGACAGAATCAGGATGAAAATTAAAAGTAAAATCATAATCAAAATTTAAGAATGCATCAATCTTAGAACAAGCAGTACATTTATTAAGTACATCATAACATTCTAAACATTGAATTCCATTTATAAATTTGACAATATCAAGAAGTTCAGTATCCACATCCATATAAGTATCAATAACTAACAAGTCTATCATATTTATATGTAACATTGAGTGTTCTTTTGAAGGCTATCTCATGGCATTAAAAATAATAAAATGAACAACATCACCACCAAATTCCATTGATAAAGTACCATCATGCATATTAATTATTATTTTAGCAATTTTAAAAAATGGTCTACTTAAAATCAGTGGTGCATGTCCATATATATTGTCATCTCCATATTTAGAACATAAAAATCAACAGGGAAAATTAAATCTTTTACCTTCACTAAAACGTCTTTAAGTACTCCCGTAGGGTAGGTTATGCTTCTGTTTGCTAATTGAATCACCACTCTCGTAGGCTTCAATTCTCTAATCTACGAAGAGGAATACATAGAATTAGGCATTACATTAATTGAAGCTCTTAAATCTAACATAGCATTATTGAACTGCATATTCCCTATTGTGCAAGGAATGGTGAATGTGCTAGGATCTTTGCATTTAGTGGGCATAGCTGGTTGAATCAAAGTTGATACGTTTCTCCCCATGCTAACTTTCTTGTTCCCTTTTAACTTCCTCTTATATGTATACAACTCCTTAAGAAACTTCGCATATTTTGGAATTTGTATGATTGCTTCTAAGAGAGGGATATTTACTTCCACTTTTCTAAATGTCTTCATAATTTTCTTATCCACTTCAGCTTTTGTAATTTTCTTGATTTGTGTAATTCTGTTGGGAAATGGAAAGGGTCTAGTGTATATGGAATTATCTCCCTTTTTTGTGCTGTTCTTGCCATAGATTAAAGGGGGATGTTGTTCTTTGTCACCTTCTTTTTCTTATAGTGCCTTAGTTAGAAGTGTGATAGGGCCATTTACTTGCTTGCCACTCCTCAAGGTTATTGCACTAACATTACCTCTTGGGTTGGTCACAGGTTATGAAGGTAATTATCCAGAACCTTGAATTTTCAACTCATTGATATTTGTTGCAAGTTAGTCAATCTGGGTCTCCAAACTCTGGATTATTGTCTCTGTTCGATGTTGGAATTGGACTATATTTATTGCCAACTGCTTCATTATGTATTCTACAGTTGGTTCTAACTTGTTTATCTGTTGCATGGGTTATCTCATAGGCTATTGGTTACTTGGGCTAGAAGCATTAAATTTCTATTGCTATTGTTGTTGGTTAGAACTATTGTCATATCTTAAATTTGGATGATCTCTCCATCCAAGATTGTATGATGCTGGATAAGGGTCGTATCTATCCTGTTACTGTCGTAAAGGTCTATTAGAGAAGATGCCAACACATGATTCTGTATTATCTTGCAATTAGAGACACTAATCTATGGCATGTATGGTTAACGAACAAATATCACACAGAGGTATAAAGAGTTATCTTTGCCCAAGTGCTAGTTGTCT
The DNA here is from genome assembly GCA_032878935.1 of Erythrophleum fordii. Lineage (NCBI taxonomy): Eukaryota > Viridiplantae > Streptophyta > Magnoliopsida > Fabales > Fabaceae > Erythrophleum > Erythrophleum fordii. The sequence continues at coordinate 17,964,970 of JAVQMF010000054.1, read as the reverse complement.
GACCATGGAAGCCAACTCCTCAAGTTTATTTTCTATTCTTTATTGATCCATATAAGTGGCATAAATTGCGTTTACACCTTTGGTTGATGTGTTTATTCTTGTGCAAAACTATTATGTATTCTGTGCCATATTCGCAATGAGGTCTCTAGTAGCAGTTAGGGTTTTATTAACCAATGCTCTGCCTATAACTACATCAACCATACTTCTATCCATAGGTAGCAAGTTTTCATAAAAGTACTAAATTAGAAGTCGTTCACTGATATGATGGTAAGGACAACTTACACATAATTTCTTAAACCTTTCATAGTACTCATGTAGTGTTTCTCCATTCATCTATCTAATATCACTAATCTCTTTTCAATTGGCAGCAGTTCTTAAAACAGGAAAGAATTTCTCCAAAAATATCCTCTCCAATTCATTCCAAGAAGTGATGGCTTAAGGTTGAAGATAATAGAGCCAATCCTTGGCTGCTCCATCTAGTGAGAAAGGAAATGTTCTAAGATTGATGTGCTCTTCTGAAACTCCTTGTGGCTTCATGGTGAAACAAACCACATGGAACTCCTTGAGATGCTTGTGAGGATCCTTACCTGCAAGACCATGGAACTTTGGAAGCAAATGTATTAATTCAGATTTAAGTTCAAAAGTAGTACCAAGTTCAGGATATTGAATACACAGTAGTTGATAATTAACATCAAGTGCAGTCAATTCCCTTAGGGTCCTATCATTATTCCCAGCCATATCTACTACTTCAAAATCAAAATGAAAATCAAAATTCAATTCATAATTACTTCCTATATTATCTATTATCTCGAAAATCAAATCAGTAGTCACAGCTTCTTTAATCTTATGATCTCTAAGTTGTGTATGAAAATTCTTCTCAATCTCTGGATTAAACTCAACTAAATCTATATTGGAGGGTTTTGTCATACACTAAGAATGAAATAAAATAAAAGAAAATACTTAAAAATTACCAAGAAAAATTAAAATAAATTTAGAAAAATCACAAAAAATCAAAAGTAAAAAATACTAAAAAAATTGAAAAAATGATCTAAACAATATAATTTGGCCAAAAGTGGCCTAACTCATAGCATTACTATGAATTTGATTCCTCACAACACCTAGAACATATATACTAAGTTTCAACTCAATCAGAGCTAATCACTCTAACACCAGTATTGCCTAAAACAATCACAAAACACTGAAAAACAACGAAAATTGACCACAAACACAAAGTAAAGATTCTAAAATAAAAATTGAAACTAAGAAACTTCTTATTCTAATTGATTGTAATTAGTTGGCTCCCTAGCAATAGTGCCAAAATCTTGGTAAAGAAATATTGTTCACTCACAGTTATTGAATTGGCTAGTATCAGTAAATTTTCACTAGTTTGCAGTATAATGTTCACCAAGTTATCTCCCACGAAGTTTTTAATCAAATCAATTAGTTTAGAAATGACAAAACTAGAATTACGATGATTGGGGATTCGAATATAAAGTCACACTAATTAAATTGAATAGTAAATCAATTAAAAGCTAACAAAACGAAATGAAATTCAATTATAATGATGTGTAACTAATCCATAATTTTTCTTCTAATATTTTCCTATCCTTGTCACCTAAAAATACCTCTGATTTGATTTTTAATCCTTTGGTTACTTTTGATTAATGTTCCTAAAGTACCGTTCAAGAATTTAATTAGTTCCTATTGCTAATCGAAACGCAACTGCACTTCTATTAACAACATGAAACCAAACTATTTTACACTTGACTAAAGATGCACGCAAAATCTTAATGTGGTTCAAAATTAATTTATTTGATTAATTAATAGATTAAATCAAAATGCATTCTTAGATAGATTAGATGAATTTGAATTCATGTAACAAAAATCATCTAACCATAATGATAATAATTACATGAAAACAAAGAGAACAAGAAAAATGAAATACTTCTGAAATTAAAATCCACACTAGAGTTCTATAGAAACATGGACTCAAGTTCCCTATTAGGTTTATACTTTGATTGATCACCAAGAAAATTTAAAAGCCATAGAAAGATGAAAACAAGAATGGGAAGTAAAAAAGATGGAGTGTATTCTCTAGTGATGTCTTCTCCTCTTTAAATAGATGACATTAGCTTCTTCACCAAGAAATTAAATACCATTCTAGAAGTAACAATAAGGTAATATCTAAATCATTTTTGGAGTCTTCTATCTTGTAAAATACAATTAAAAATAATTAGGTCTTCATTGGATAAATATAATAAAAATGCATTTAAAGTCCATTAATCTAAATGTAGCCCACTAATATTAAATAAGCCTAAAATCATCAAATTACCCATAATGATTTATTATTAAAACTAAATATGAGGAATATAAAATATAATAATATCAAAAATATCAATATGCATTTGAATGTATAGGGTGATAGGTTTATTTGCTAATTACTAAGTTATTGCTTCTAGGTGCAAGGCATCTTTAACACCAAAGGTCCATGCACATTCCCTCTGAAGTCTGGATTTGATCATCTTTTTCTTTTTTTTCTATTTGAATCAATTATGTTAAAGGTTTTTATCTATCTATGAATTAAATTTTATTTTGGGTACATTGTAGGGTCTTAAGGAAATGTATAAGAAACTCATGAACTTTGCTTATGGGTTTGCCTAAGATCTTTTAATGCTATAAACAAACTTTTAGGCCCTAGTAATGAATTAGCTATTATGGGCGAGATAGAGGGAACCTCAGTAGGCAACGTGGCTAATGATAAGGAAGGGAAAGGAGAAAAAGTAGCTACATCACATGGGACCACATTAAGTGGAGATGTAGATGATACCTTATTTGATGAGTCATTTGGAATTGTTGCTGGGTTTGAGCTGAAGAAGAGAAAAACACTAGATGTCTCTAGCTAAGTGGATGAAGTTGTAGCGGAAGAACACCATCATATGTTGATGAGACAACATCATAAGGCCATCAAGTGGTCACCAACTGTAAAGGAACATCTCCACACACGAAGAGAGAAAGAGAAGAAGAAAGTATATGAATCTTGCACTTCACGTGCTACTAGGATAGATAGCAATCAATATGTTTATACTATAAGTATTTTTGTATTACTGAGCTATACATATGTTTGATGCATTTATGTTGGTGATTATGTAGTTTATTTCATGTTGCTCTAATTGGAAATTTCTTTGATGTATTAATATTAGTGAATATGTCTACCTTTTACTAGGTCGTAGTTGATTTGTTTGACTTTTACCTTACCCATGCTAAGTGCTATAATACCTTAGTCTCTTAGCTCTTACACAATGGTCCCATTATCTAACTCAATGTATTTCATATATGTTGGAGCATAAATCTAAGGGAGCATACACTTTACATGAAAAATCATGAATATTTAATGGAATTTAAATGTGTTAAGTAAGGCTTCATTATTTCATTTATGCTCCATGGACCATGTGCACTCATTCATATCATTTCCTATCCATACAAGTCATAAACATCACCAAACATCTCAAGAACCTCAGGTTTTAAGCCACATCCCACAAAATCAAGGTTTTGCTCTCGGGTTCATTTTCCAAAATTCTGATATGAATTTCAAAAATTTATCACTAATTCTAGAAAAATTGGAATCAAGAAAACTATATCATTTTGGAAAGCTATAGATGTTAACTAAAAAATAAAAATATTTCCAGACCAATGCCATGGCCTTTAACCTATGAAACATTGATGGAATAGTAACTCAACTCTAGCTGCATTACTAGTACTATCATATAACTTCAAAAATTCATTTATCCCTCTATAGAGCTCCAAATGGGTTGATCTTAGTAGTAATGGAAAGCCTATGATGTCTAATTTATGCTTGTAAAATTTCATGAGTATTGGACTTTATTTGGCCCATGTGTGACATTGAGAAACAAACTAAGCAAATGAATAATAATTATACCATTTTTACATAATTTGACCAACTTTGAGAAATCATAATAAATTCTATAGAACTCCAAATTAGGTGCTCTTTAGCTCTATGAAAAGCTCTAGATAAGGCCTACTTGTTAGCCAAATTTCATGGAAAAACACACTCATTTGGTCATACTTTGGTTTAGTTCACCATTTGGTCAAATTTGAAGTCCGAAATGTGTATTTCAAGCACCAAATGCTTTTCTACACTTTCCACCACCACATGGGTAAATTTAAAAGTACAAATATAACATATAAAAGTATGCCAAATGATCCAAATCACTATGGAGCTCAATTTCATCTTGCCACTTACATACATACACATGGACATCACATCTCATAAAGGCTCATTGGCAACAAGAACATACATATTCATTCATCTAGCTTCCACATTGATACATACACCATTTATACATACATTAGAGCATGTTCAAGGGTTTATATCATGTATACATTTCATGGTTACAATTCTTGACATTATAATGCAAATACAAAGCTCATTTTTCTATCTTTTTGTCAAAATCTTGCCTCTTATAGTTGTTGGCCACCATTTCTTGGTCCACTTGGTTCACCTAGACATGGTTAAGCATATGTGGGGGAAGAGTAAGATTCAAAGAATTCTAATAGCTCTTAACCCTTTCAAACATACATAATGAATATATATACATGTCAAAGAATGCATACATGACATTCAAGCTATTCGTGAGCATGCATAAAACATTTTCCTTGTCACATAAACTCATACATAGCAAACATAAGCTCTCAAGGGTATTGGTCTAGCCTTACCCATATTTTTTAGGACTTTTAGATTTGTCTCATCTACTTTCAAGGGACTTTTGACTTAGCCTCACTTTTCTTGAGGCTTTTGACTTTGTCTCACATATTTTTAGGGACTTTTGGCTCATCCTCACCCTTGCTAAGGGATTTTTGGTACAACTAAATCCATTCAAGCCATAATGCCTACATAAACATATTTCAAGAAGCATGATGGTACCATAGCTTGTAAGCAATAGCTAGAAAAATTTCTCATGATTTAAACATACACACAAGCATTTAAAGACAAGTAAACATCCAAGCCATGCATGAGAGAAAGGTTAGAGAGCTACTTTAGAGCAATTGTACAACATTTTCCTCTTGAACTTCTCCCCTTTCTTGGTTAAGCCTTGCAATAAGGTGGCCCTTGGTTCTCTTGGCCTAGACATATCAAAAGACATCACTCATGGGAACAAGCTCTAGCCTTATGAAATTACTATGGAGGCTTACTTTCTTACATAACTTCATTATGGTTCCATACAAGATCTAATGAAGCAACTATGGGAGTTCATATTCTTGGCTCTATTTTTTCCCACAATCTAAGTCTCTTGACTCCATTTAGACTCCTTGGAGTCATCACAATCTCATTTCATAGAGCCTAGTTATAAGTTGCTTCTTAATGTCTTAAAATGGAACCTAAACCTCCATCTCACACACCAATGCTTCCAAAATTTTTCCAAGGCGTCCTTTGATATTCTTCCATCATATCTAATCTCATTCTAGGCTTAGAACAAATTAAACATTCCCTAGGTTCTCCTTCTTGTCTAGGCCAAGACATACACACCATTGTGCACACATAGACTATTTTGTTTTCTTGAAGGGAAGGGCACTTAGAAGGCTTCTTAGATGTCTTAAGAGTTCATATATACTCTTAGATAGCTTAATTTATCCTTAGGAAGCTTCATATTTACCAAGATGCAACCAAATCCCTAAATTCTACAACTTGCATTCTAAAGCTTCCTTTTCAATTCTAGTTGTATATTCTTAATCCTCACACTCCATAATCCTTGGTTCCATTAAGAACACATGAAGAAAAACTCTCTTCCTCACTTTCTCTCTCTAGGCCGAAGCTTAAATGGTTTGGAAACACAAGATTTTACAAGTGTTTCAAGTAAAGTCTTACCTTAAAACGGAGCTCTCTTCGCATAGATTATATTTTCCACTGATTGGTTTCTTGAAAAGAGTTCCTTTTTGTCTTGGGTTAAACCTGAATCTTCAAGCTTTCAAGAAAAGAAAACCACCATTAGAGAGCTCTTAGAGAGAGAAATAACTTTCCTAACTAGCAAGAGATGAAATGGGGCTGTTTACTTACCTAAATAGAAGCTTAAACTTCCTTTCTCTCCCATCTTAATGTCACGCCATAGCTTTCTAAAATTCTAAAATTAGAAGCTTGGAGAAGATGATAAGGTGTAATCTTACTTAAGAAGTCTTTTTTACAATTTTTCAAAAGGATTATTTTGTCTTATGTGCCGGTTTGCTTTGTTTAGGCTTATTTCAACTCCTTTTTAAGAATCGTCTTTTCCATCATAAAATTGGATTTAAAACCTTCCCAAATGAAATGGTCAAAGTTTGGGTTAACCAACGCTCTAAAACATAAACTGAAAGGGTTTAAACCATTCTAGGAGTTCTTATGGTTTTTAAAACCTCTGAGTGTAACACCATATTTACTAATCTCATCTTACCTCATTTCTAAGTTTCCTTCCTTGGATCATACAAGTTTGCCAAGGAAAAAGCATTAAAAATATACATTAAATTGCGTTACGCCACGGGTAAAATTTCTCATTCAGTGTCCCATGGGTCATATGGACTCATCCATCTTATTCTCATATTTAAATATACAAATACAACTCATATCCATCCTAAGAAGTGACCTAGAACTCATGTAAGGGGATGGAATGCATGAAATGCAATAGTGCAGCCTTGGGTAGGATTTCTAGATTTTGTGCCTGGATTTTGAAAAATCATAACTAATTCTAGAAAAATTGAAATCAAGCACACTATACTATTCTGGAAAGCTACTGATGTTCATATTATGCTAAAAATAAATCCAGACCACAATCGTGGCTGCTAGCTATAAGAAATTGATGGAACAGTACTAGAGGTCAACTATCATTACTGGTATTGTCCTCCAATTTCGAAAATCCATATCTCCCCACTCAGAGATCCAATTGGGGTGATCTTGGTGGCCATGGAAATCTTATCATATCTAGTTTATTCTTGTAAAATTTTATAAGAACTAGACATTATTTGGTTCTCAAATGACACAGCCCAAGTTTCTGATCTTATGAACAATATCTGCATCAGTTCAGCAGTAAAATGCCAACTTTGGAAATTCATAATTAATTCCACAAAACTCTAAATAATATAGTCTTTGGATTTTCAAAAAGCCATAGATAAGATCTATATGTGTACCAAATTTCATATTCAAATTCATTCGTTTGGTCAGGTCTCAACATTGGGTTGTAAAATAGCTCATTTTGTGTCATATAAGGGGGTCCAAATGGTCTATTTTGAGTTCTAAGGCAACCATGGACACTTGAGTACGTGGGAATGTACGAAAATGACCTTATAAAGTTGTCTCAAAGGTGCATAAACCTATAATTTGAAAACTCACTCTCTCATCCCTTGCTATACACAAGATTACACATGCTTCACATTGCCATTCACTACCCAAAATGCACATTTCCATTCATTTGATATTAAACCTCATACATACATCAAGTATATGAGTAATTACACATATTGAAATGATTATACAATAACTCCATCATAGGATTACATCATATACCAAGTATATGGCTACAAAAGAGACAAAACTAGGCAATTTTAGACACTTTGATGTTAATCTCTTATCTCACAACTTGGTGGCTTCCATTACCTTGTTCATTTGCTCCACCTAGCATGTTAAGACATTGGAGAGAAGGGAATGAAATTCAAAGAATCATAATAACTCATCTCCCTTTCAATCACACATAAAGAATGCAATACAAGTCTTGAAAATGCATGCATGAGCATAATAACATATATGATCATTCAAGAAGCATTTTTGGCATTTGAACAAATCATAGAAAGCATATATAGGATTGCCAAGTTAGTGGATTAGCCTCACCCATTCTCTCATGGATTTTACACTTGCCTCACCCATTTTCTCTAAGAGATTTTGACTTAACCTCATTCTTAAAAGACTCTTCATTTTGTCTTAACTAATTTTAAGAGTTCTTGACTCATCCTCACCATGGCTAGAGGGTTCTTGGCTTCTCCACACTCAAACAAACCAAAGTAATCATATAAAATATCATTTAAATGTATAAAATATCATCATGGTACCATGACATATGAAATCATGGTAGAATACTTTTTATGGCTTAAAACACACATATACACATTTAAAGACAAGGTAAGCATACATTCATGTATGAGAAAAAGTGGAGAGAGCTACATTTGCCATACAAGCACACTTTTTCCTTTAGAATTATGCTTCCCCTCTCGACCACACACTCACAATGATGTAAGGCTTGTTTCTCTTGGCCTAAACATACCAAAAGAAACATGAATTACTCATGGAAACAAGTCTTGGCATTATACACACTTTACATAATGCTACTTTGGTCTATAGTTCCATTATGCTTCCATAAAGCACTTAATGAAGCAACTACAAGAATTCATAATCTTGGCTCCCTTCTCTCCTTCAATCTATTATTTTTTACTCTATTTAGACTCCTTGGAATCATCACACAGTTATTTTAAGGAGCCTACCTAGAAGTTGCTTCATTATACTATATTATGGAGCCTACACCTCTATCTCACTATCTATGGCTTCTAAAATTTTTCTAAGGCTTTTTCTCATCCTCTTCCATCATATATGCCTCAAAAATAAGCTTGGAACAAATTAAAACTTCCCATTGGTACTCTTTCTAGCCTATGCCAAAACCATGCTCCATATGAGTGCCAAGTGGGTATGCTTCATTTTCTTGATGGAAGATGCATATGAGGAGCCTTCCAGGGATCTCAAGAGCTCATCCAAATACTCATTTAAGCCTAAGAATTATTGTATTAAATTAGATTTTCAAGGGAGCCCATGAAACCTTAGGTTTGCTATTTTGATTTTCCATGGTTGTTTGTTAATTCTATTTCCATGGTTCGTCCCACTTACTCTCCTCTTTTAAATTCCTAAGATTTACCTTTGGTTCTGCCCAAAATCTAAGCCTTCTTGAAGGTCCATGTGTGGGACAAACCAAGGAGAAGAAGGGAGCAGGAGATGACTACCATGGAATGAAGATTTATCTTGTTTTCTTGGCTTTTCTTACTTTTTTCTCACTTTCCTTGGCCTCCTCTCTTCAAATCCGAATTTTTCCCTCTGTTTTGCCCTCAAAATAGATCCAAGAACTTCAATAAAATTATCAGAAAGAAGGGGAAATGGAGGAGAAGAAGTTTGCTAAATAAAAAGTATGAAAAAGCCAAGAAAATCCATACCTCTTCCTTGTTTTTCTCCTCCTTCTTATGTGCCTCACCCTTACAGTTCTTTCTTTGATTTAGGGCAGAAACAAATGTGGCTAAATGAAGGAGGAGATGGGGCACCTCATATATATAGGTAGGTTTAAGAAACACTTTTCAAAATTTTCAATTTTGCCCTTTTGTCTTGGCATTTTTGTTTCCAATTCATTTTAGCTTCTTTTTTAGAACCATCTTTTTCATTATGAAATTTAAATCCCCAATTTAATAAAATGCCTTTGGAATCACTCAAATCAGAGCTAAAACCTTTTCGAACAAATCTTTCAAAGTTTGGGCTCATTGCCTTTAAAAAACATCTACCGAATGGGCTTTAACTATCCTAGGACCCTGAAGGACTCAAAAATTTCATTTAAAAAGTTATCCTGTGAGAATTCTAAAATTTGCCTAAAATTACGAAAATGCCATTACTTTCGTTGCCTTTTCGCAAAAATCTGATTGGCTATTCTAGCTCCAATGTCAAGGTACCTCTGACCTTGAATCACCATTATTTGATGTCTAGAATATTATTTCAATTTTATTAGACCTCAAATTGTAATATGCGATTTTCTAAAAATGAGAGAAAACACAAGAAACGTAACTTACAGTTTCTCCATAAATAAACGAAATTCACTGGATACAAAAGCAAGTCCCTCGAAATGACTTAGTTAAGGTCCTAAAAAATTTACAAAGTATTCTATACTCCTAAAAATCATAATCGCAGGCTTAGACGGAAGGAAAAATGGAGCTAGAATGAAGAACCGAGTTTGAACGAAAGGTTGACGAAATGTAACGACATTTTCGTCATTTTGAGTAAATTTTGGAATTTTTTCAAGAGGATTTTTTAAATGAAAGTTTTGAGTTCTCTAGGGTTTTCAGGGGCACTAAAAACCATGGGAAGCCCCAGGACAGCTAAAGCCCCTCCGGTGCACATTTTCTAATGTTAGTGCACTTGAATTTTGATGGATTCATTTGGGAAGGTTTTAGCTCCAATTTGAGTGATTCCAAAGGTATTTTACTAAATTGAGAACCTAAATTTTATAATAGAAAAGATGGTTCTCAAAAAGGATCTAAAATAAGTTAGAAACGAAAATGCTAAGAATAAAGGGCAAAATGAAAATTTTTGAAAAAGTCCTTCTTAAATCCCTTATATATATAAGGCTCTCTTCTTCTCCTCTCATTTGGGTCGAACAAATTCTACCCTAAACCAAAGAAAAAACCCTAGGGGAGTGGCGCACAAGAGGAAGAAGAAGAAGAGGAGAAATCAAAGGCTTAAGGTATGGATTTTTGGTAGTTTTTCATGCTCCTTCCTTTCCAAACCTCTTCTCCTCCATTTCTTTTTCTTTCTTGTGATTATATTAAAGTATATGAATCTATTTTAAGAGAGAAATTAAGGGAAAATTTTGGATTTGAAGAGAGAAGGCTAAAGAAGACAAGATTCAAGTGAGAAAACAAGGAAAAATAAGGAATTTCTTCTTCCATGGTTGCTACCCCTTGCTCCTCTTTTCTCCATATTTTGCCCCACTCAAGGAGCCATAGGAGGGCTTGGATTTTAGGTAGAACCAAGGGTAATTATTAGGAAAAAGAGTGTGGAGAATAAGAATATGCAAAGAAAATTAATAAATAACCATGAAAATTCAAGATACAAATTCTAGGGTTTCATATGCTCCTGGTAAAATCTGATTTCATACCTTGATTTCTATGCCTAAATGAGAGTTTAAATGAGCTCCTGAGATCCTTAGAAGTCTTTTCATGTGCTTCCTCCATCAAGAAAACAAAGCAAAGTCCATTGATGCCATAATGCTTCCTAGTTTCGACCAAGAGGGGTTTAGGTATCTACGGATAGTTTTAATTTGTTCCAAGTCCATTTTTGAGTCATATATAATGAGTGAAGATGAGGGGAGATCTTGAAAAAAATTTAGAAATCATAAAAAGTGAGTTGGCCTTATATGTTCCATAATATGACTTAAAGAAGCAATATATAGTTAAGCTCTTTATTTTAATTGTGTGATGACTCCAAAAGGCTTAAAAGGAGTCAAGAATCATATATGAAAGGAAAGAAAGGAGCCTAAAATTTATTTGATGGATTTTGCTTCATTAGGTGCATTCTTGGAAATATAAAGGGGTTTATAGACTAAGTTAGTGTGTGAGGACGTTGTGTGGCCTTAGAATTAATTCCATGAACCTTATTGGCTTCCATAAATTGTGTTTAGGCCAAGAGAAATCATTCCTATACCTTTGAATATGTGAGGCCGAGGAAGGGAGCATTATTTCAAAGAGAAAAGTGTGTGGTTGCATCCAAGGTAGCTTACTCCTCCTTCTCTCATGCATGAATATATGCTTGGCTTGTCTTTGAATATGTGTATGTGTGTTTTAAGCCATGAAAAGTATTCTAGCATAATTTCATATGCCATGGTACCATGATAATGCATTATGTTTCTAATGATATTATGATGCTTGCTTAGGTTTGCTTAAGTGTCGTGAGACCAAGAACCCTTAGCCATGGTAAGGATGAGTTAAGAACCCCTAAGATTGGTTGAAACAAAGTAAAGAGTCTCTTAAAAGTGAATTTGACTCCCAAGAGAAGGTTGAGTCCAAAATCTCTTAAAAAAATGGGTGAGGCAAGTCCAAAATCTATAAGTGAATGGGTGAAGCTAATCCACTTACTTAGCAAGCCTTTGTGTGCTATATATGACTTGCTCAAGTATTGAAAATGTCTCTTGAATGATTGCACATCCTATGATACTCATGCATGCATTTTTAAGATTGGTTTTGTATTTTTTATGTGTGATTGAAAGGGAAATGAGCTATTGGGATTTTTTGAATCTCAGTCCCTCCTTTTCAATGTTTTAACATGTTAGGTGAACCAAGAGAATAAGGAAATGGGAGCCAACCACTTAAGAGATGAAAGTATAATATTGAAGTGTATGGAATTTGGTTCTTTAAGGCCATATAAGCGGCAAATATTGTAGCCTATTATTGTATATGACTTATGACCATTTGAGCATGTGTAATTATGTTAATATGTTATGTATAAATGAGAGTTAAGGTTATATGTATAGAAATGTGCAATTTGGACATGTAATGGCAAACTAGTATTATGGAAATGTATGTATAAATAGAAGTGAAGTAGCCAAATTGAAATGCATGAGGTTTGGGACCACTTATGTAGTTTATACAAGTCATATTCATACTTTTAAACTTACCCAAGAGGTGCTAAACACCAAGAACGACCATTTGGGCACACTTGGTGTCTAGTAGGGAGCAAAATTGACCATATTGGAAACCTATGCCACTTTTGGTCCAAATGAACTCTTCTTGGTCTAAGATTTGGCATGCAATTAGAGATTATTAAGAGATTTTTGGGAAGATAAAGTAAAGAAATTTTAGAGGTTTATGAAATATTTGATGAATTTTCAAAATTAGGAAATTTTCTGATTTTGGTCAAGGGTACTGTTTATACTGATCCAAAAATAAATTCTATCACTCAGGAGAAAAATAATGTCCAATTTCTACGAAATTTTATAGGGATAAACTAGACATTTCTAGTGACTTGTGCCAACTAGAATCACCCCATTTGAATGTCTAAAGAGGGAGATATGAATTTTTAAAGTTTCTACCTAGTATCAGGCATTCAGACGGACCTCAGGTATTGTTTGATTTGTTTTCGAGATTTGGATATGCCTGAATTGATTTGAAGCTATTTTTTTCCTCTGTCTAACATCTATTTCTTTCTATATTGGTATCATTTGCATAGATTAGATTTTTATGGAATTAATTAGATATTTTTGAATTTTACAGTAGAAAGCTATATCAATACTAGTAGCTAGTAAGACCTCTGCCCTTTTTTGAATGTCAAACATCCTCTGTGTAGTGTTTCATGGTCTAGACATATTTTTAACATAAATTATACATCTTTATATTTCCATAATGGTAAAGAATGCATGGTTTCAATTTTTTTAGAATTAGTTATGATTTTCCAAAATTTGTGACAAAAAAGGGAAAATTCTGGTCAAGGTAGCTACCATGGATTTTGTGTATTCCCTTGCCTTGCACGAGTTCTAGGCCACTTTTGGCGATGGAATTGAGTTGTATCTATGTAATTAAATATGAAAATGTGATACATGAGTCCATATGGCCTAAGAGACTTTGAAAAAAAAAATTTATCTGTAGCAAAGTGTATGTGCATTCATTGTTCTCATGCTACCTTTCTTGCTTTATTATGAAATGCATAGAATAAAACCTAGAAATGGCATGAGGAAAGTTAGATAAATATGGTGTTACATAAATCACTCTATTTGGGGGACTTCATTTTGTATCCAGTAAATTTTGTACGTTTATAGAGAAACTGTATGTTATGTTTCTCATGTTTTCTCTCGTTTTTAGAGAACTAGATATTATATTAAGAATTCCGAGAAACTCATTTTTTCCATTGAAAAATCCCTCATTTGAGTTTTCTAAAATGTGTCCAAAATTACTAAAATGCCACTACAATTTCATTGAATTTCATCGGGTTATTTTAGCTCTATTTTTAAGGCACCTCTGGCCTTAGATCCTCATTATTTGAGGTCTAGATTATTACTCTAATTTTATTTGAGGTCTAGATTATTGCCATTACAATATGAAAATGCATGCAAAAGTTATTTCAGGGCATTTCATATGTTTACAGAAAAATCAAACATTACATTTCTCACGTTTATAGAGGAACCGGATGTTACAAGTGCTAGTGCCTCGATAGACAAAAGTGAATTCGCACACCTATAAGTCTAACTTTTGCATATATCAATTAGTATAATACTTGAAGTAGTGATTAGTTTGTGCTTGCCTTCGTTAGATGTGTGTAAGTTATTACCATGATGTTAAGAGTGCTGATAAAAGACTAAAGGTAGGAGAAATTGGCTATTAGACGACACATACTGGATGAGGATTTTATGGTAACTACTATGGTTTTCCCTTTGATGTGACTTTTAATGATCCTTTGGTCTAATTTCTGACCTGATAAGGTTTGTAAAATTATTGGTGTGAAGAATGCTCTTAAAACCTATAAGGCAGTATAATGTGGACAATTTCATAGAGAAACTACAGCCTAACAAAATGGGTTATAACATCAAGGATTACACCTTCTTAAAACATTTGTAAGGTATCTATTGTATTATATTTGATCGCACCTTAGAGATTGTTACTTATTTGGAAATGTCTACAGGTATTTACCCCTATGCTGTTTCTTAATCACTGATTCTGCTTTACTTTGGACCCTCATGCATGCATTCTATACATCCTTGACTCATTGAGTTAGAGGGCTAATAAAGGTCAAAAAAAGATTGCCCACATTACAGTAAAATTATGTTATGTTCTAATGTCATTTAGTTTCTAAAGTTAACTATAATGGTTCAACTATGTGTGATACTATATATGTGTGTGATATGATAGAAAGATCGATTCACCACACTGTTGAAGGTACTAAAACTTGAAAAGTTTATGGCAACGAACCTAGTTATCACTGTCAAATACATTGAGTTGCCCTAATAACCAAACATGTTAGTGAACTACTTTGAACTTTCATTACTTGTTGTGCTACATTGATAAAACTTGACTTCATCACATGACCTTCATTGCTCAGTGATAACTATAGATTTATTTGATACGATACTTGCAATTGTGAACTGGAGAAATAAAGCCTAAATAGGGAGGGCTTACCATGCCAACATATACTCTAGTATGAGCTTTTCTTTCATTACTTATTACGGTTTCATGCTTGGTGGCTCATAGGTAAATGGTTGTGGTTTTTAGGAAGAGTTGGATGAGTTTCATGTCCAACTCATATAGGACCTAGTGAAGCATCCATTGAACAAGTATTGTGGTAATGTATTGGCCTTTATAATGGTAACAAACAAAGGGAAGCAAACCAAAAAGTAGTGATGAATTGATTATTTCATCCACTAGATTTTGTAGTATTATGGTTATAAATAAGAACATACTAATGTGAGCATTGTAATAAAATAATTGTAAATATTTGATACTTATGATTATAAAGCTCTTTGAAGTTCTTTTTTTTGCTACCATAATAGTTAATTTTCTTCAGATTCAGTAAGTCATGTTGCTAAACTCGGGATTTATAGTCCTAAACTCAATTACTGTACAAAGAGCCTAGATATGGTAGTAAATTTTCTAAAGTTCACTAGTAACATCCTTAAAATTTGTAATAATAGTCTTAAGCCACACCACTAACTAGACTCTAGAAGGTCCCTAAGAGTAGTGGTAAATTTCCTTAAATCCAGTTGTAGCACTACTAAACTTCGTAGTAATGGCCCTAAAACTCTATACTTAGAAAGAAGCCTAAACATAGTAGTAAATTTTCTAAAGTCCAGTAGTAACAACCTTAAACTTTGTAGTAACAGTCTTAAACCACATTAGTCACCATACTCTGTAAAGTCCCTAAAAGTAGTGGTCAATTTTCTTAAATATAGTAGTAGTACCATTCAATTTCATAGTAATGACCCTAAAACTATTACTATATAAGGAGTCTAACACATGGTAGTAAATTCCTGAAATCCAGAAGTAACAACTCCAAACTTTGTAGTAACACCCTTAAAGTTCGTAATAATGGCGCTAAAACTCTATACTCTGTAAAGACCTTAAACATAGTAATTTTCTAAAGTCAAGTAGTAATATCTTTAAACTTTGTAGTAATAATCCTAAAAAAATTACTAACAGTACTTTGTAAAGTCCTTAAAAATAGTAATAAAATTCTTTAAATCCAACAGCAACACTCTTAAAATTCTTAGTAATGGCCCTAAAACTCTATATTCTGTAAGGAGTCTAAACATGGTAGTATTTTTGAACTTGATTATTAATATCCCTAAACTTTGTAGTAACAATCCTAAACTAACTAATAACTATATTCTCCAAGGTCCCTAAAAATAGTATAATTTTCCTTAAATTTAGTAGTAACACCCCTAAATTTCGTAGTAATGGCCCTAAAACTCAATATTCTACAAAAAGCCTAAACATGATAATAAATTTCTTGAACTCATGTAGTAATATCCCAAAACTTCGTAATAATGGTCATAAACTAACTAGTAACTATACTTTAGAAAGTCCTGTCACACTCGAAAATGCGACCGCGTGGTGCCTTTAAAAAGAAATCAAAGCTAAAAAGTAAAATTAAAAAGAAATAGATAAATAGGTAGGAATAAATACGGTTCAGGAGTCGCCACCAAAATTTTATTTTTTAAAAGACAAAACTTTGGAAAAACCTTTTTTATTGGAAAAATGGTCTGCAAACTAGATTCGGATTCAGGAGTCGATTGTGAGTGGGGAAGGTGTTAGGCACCCCACTACACCCGTTCTTAAGAACAGTTACCCTAAGTCAGTTGTGTGACGACCCTAAATTCTAATATCGGTGATTATAGCTAAATACACAATTAATAAGTAATGATCAAGGGTTGGAGTCGTTGCAATTAATTATATTAAGAAAATATAGGAGAAATTTAAACCTTGATACTACTAGGATCATCAACTAACAACCATAACGGAAACATGCATAAAAGGGTTTGTACCATCATTAAAGGTTTAGGATTCATCCATTAATCAATTTCAACGCACAAAACATCCCACCAATGTCCCCATGCTACTCACTAACATTAGCCTTACTGAAATTAGGGTTTCTAGGTCAAATATAGAAGTTTGGGGACCTACGCCGCGACCTGGAACTTTCCTGCCGCGGCTAAGCTAGGTTCTGGAGCTCGAAAACTAAGTTTTTAAACTTGCGCCGCGGCCTAGAACACTTGCGCCGCGGCCAAGTTGCTCTCTGGAATTTTCCTAACTTTCGCCGCGGTATCTGCGCCGCGGCCAACCTATGCGGCGCCGCGGCGAGTTTTGCTACAGTAATCTCCCTAATTAATTTCCTCGACTCGTGCCGCGGCGAGACTTATTGCGTCGCGGCGAGGTTACGTTCTGTCACCCCCTGGGCGATTATTTTCACTCCGCGCCGCGGCGTCCCTCGCCACTGTCACTCCCTAGGCCGCGGCGAAGCCTTCTTGGCCGCGGCGTGACTCCCTTCTGTAGCTATTTTCCCTATATTTCGCCCCCTACACTCTATTTCTCTTCTTAGGGACACCCTAAGGTCACTTCCCCTCATTTTATATGGCTCTAATGGCATTTATCTACCTTATTTACTTAGTTATGCTTCCATTACCAACTCAAATCTTATATGCCCATTTCTTTCCTCCAATTACCTTCTATCAGCAAGTTTATAAAGTAACAACAATAGATTATACATGAACTACCATCAGCCATCCATAAATACTCAATCAATAGGGGTTCCATACATTAGGGGTTCATATCAATATCTCAAGAGTCACATTTCCATTAATAAGCAATATTATAGGTCAGCATCAATTACAGCAGAAATCATGAGTCCATACAACAATTTCTAAATTAGGATGAGGTCTAACCCCTCATTACATACATCCTCAATAAATCAATTGTGCAAGCCTACACTTGGAAATACAGATACATGATGATGCTATAGATGACTTAACAAAATTAGCATCTACCCTATTACACTCAGACCAAGTGTAGCCTCCCCACACTAGGCCTCAGCTTATAGATGTTCATCCACTTGCTTGCCCTTATCCTTACCCGAGGAACCTTCACTTGAAATATTAATCCTATAAAACGGGGTGAGATATAAATCTCAGTAACCAAGACAATTCCATCATATAATCCAGTTCAATCAACATATATGCATGAATCAAAATCCATATCAGAATCGTATCAGTCATTTCAACAAATGAAACAATTAGGCTATCATGATTACCATCCCATACTAGAAATCATATATTTAACATGTTAAAGGCCATTAACACCGGGAGAGGCCCGTCCACGGCACCTACTCCTCATTGAGCACAACCAGGGCTCAGTGCATCTGGGGTTTGATCATAACCTGGTGCCCGATTGTGGCACATGCACGGGTGGTAGCCGCACCACAGCTCCACCATGGACTCACAAGGTCCAATCATAATACAGCAGATAGCCAATCAATTCATTCAACATTTCAAATCATTCATATATAGCAAATATGAAATTAAAATAGATACATGCATGGAATTAATGTAAACCCCGGTTACCTCACTTGTAGACAATTGCAACAGCCACCACAATTTCCAAATTCGGATTCAAGTATCTCCCACCAGAATTCTCAATGTTTCACCCAAAATCCTAAGCAAATTCGTACCAAATTAATACCCATAATATAAATAAGCTATAGGGGTCTCAAACCATCAAAGAAAGCATCAAAATGAGGGTTTAAACTCACCTAATGTCAGCCCTAGCCTCAACCTACGAATTTCATCAAGAAAATCCCCAAACACCCACATTTCAGATTTTGGGTAAGGTGAAAATCCTCCAAATGAAAAACTAATTAGACCAAATTAAAGAGAAAGATGAAGGGATTAAGTTGTATAACTATTACCTTGGCCAAATCTTGCTCTAAGTGTGTGAAAATGCAAAATTTTTGCCCCAAACCCTAGCCTCCTTCTCCACCTCCGAATTTCACTTTTGAGTTTCAGCAAATGGGATAAGTGGCTGAAGTATTAGGGTTTTAGATGGGTTTAAGTTGGGTCAAGGGGCTGGGTCATGGGTTGCTCCAAGTCCAAATCCAATTGGGTTTCAGATTTTGCTTATTGGGCCAGTTTTCAATTGTTGGGCTGCAGAATTTCATTGGGCTAGTTTTATACATTGGGTTGCTGAAGTTTAATGAGGTTTGGGCCTAATTTGAAGGGCTCAAGGGTTTGGGTCTGCACAAGGGTAATTGGGCCACTTGATTGAGCCTATACAAGATAAATTTTGGGCCTCTATCTCATTAAATTAGTTTGGGTCTACCTCTAATTCATTGGGCCTCCATTAGCCTCTTATCATGATTCATTAATTTGGACCCAGGTGAAGTTTCTATCCCAAATAAATTCTTAACCCAGATTAACAATTTATCTCTCTAGGATACCTATTCACTAACTTGCCCAATTATCCTCTATTAATTATCCTTAATTAACCTTAATCCATGATTAAAACCTTAATTAATTTCGGGGTATTACAAGTTGTGCAAAATTAATATGGCCTCTATTCTATTTTAATTCTCCCTAACCAATCACATGCAAAGAACAGAAGGAAAAAATTTTAAGGAAATAAAATTTAAGAGAAGAAAGAAAATTAAAAGCAAAACAAAAAGGAATTCAAAGAATAAAATAAAGAAAAGGGAATAAAATAAAAGAAATTAAGGAAATAAAATTAAAAAAATAAAATTAAGAGAAAATGTTTATTTACAAGGGCGGACTTGACCTAGGATGAAAGCTTAGGGCCTACGTATCCTTAGGAGGGATCAAAGTCCACGTAGTTCGACCATGGATTATATTTGTTAGTTAGTTTTTTCCTTCTTTGTTTTATGTTTTGTTTTTGTTTTTTTCTCTTTTTTTTTGTTTTTGTTTATGTTCTTTGTTTTTTGATTTTTTAATTAATTTTTTTTGGTTTGGGTATTGTTTTTTCGCTAAAAGACAAAGAAAATAAATTACTGTTTCTTTTAACAAACAAAACAAGTTTTAAAATTGGTTGATATATTTTAATTTTCTAAGAAAAAATTTAATTTAATCTTCCTTGCATTTTCAACAATTTTCTTACTTATTTTTTTTTATCATTTTCGTTCTCTTTTTATATTACCCTTTTTTTTCGGTCTTATTTTGATTTTTTTTTTCTTTTTTTTCTTCTTTTTGTTGTTACTTTTCTGTTGTTGTTTTTTTGGTTTTTTTTTTAATTTGTTCTTGGTTTTTCTTTTTGGTTTTGTTATTTTTTGTTTGTTTGTTTGTTTTTTTTTTTGACTAATTTTTGTTTTGTTTTGTTTTTTTTAGTTCCATTTATATTTTTTGTTTTGTTTTGTTTTGTTTTGTTTTTTTGTTTTTTTTTAATTTGTTCTTGGTTTTTCTTTTTGGTTTTGTCATTTTTTTGTTTGTTTGTTTTTTTTTTTTACTACTATTTTTGTTTTGTTTTGTTTTATTTTTTTAGTTCCATTTGTATTTTTGGTTTTTTTTGTTTTGTTTTTTTTTAATTTGTTCTTGGTTTTTTCTTTTTGGTTTTGTTATTTTTTTCTTTGTTATTTTTTTCTCTTTCTTTCGTTTCAGTGTTATTTCACATTTTTTCTTTTTTTTTGGTTAATCTTTTGATTTATTTATTTTTGGTTAATTTTTGTTTTGTTCTTCCCCTTTTGTTTGGTCCTGTTTTTATTGTCTTTTGCATTCTTGTTGTTATTATTTTTTCATTAATCTTTACCCCTTTTTTTTGGTTTAATTTTGTTTCATATTCTCTTTGTTTTACTTTGTTGTTTTTGTTGTTGTAGTTGTTTTTTTCTTAGTTTCCATTAATTTTCCTTTTAGCTTTTTCTTTGTTTTTTTTTTCTTTTTGTTTAGTTTGTAGCTTTTCACTCATTGGTAGAACAATCTTTAAGAGAGGAAAAGGCAAGTATTTGAGACTTGTCTTAATTTGTAGCGGAAAGTTTTGTTTCTATTTTTGTTGGTTGATTTTTTTTTCTTTTTCTTTATTGAAACTTTCTTTCTTTCCCTTCTTTTTTTTTTAAAAAAAAACATTTACTGAAGGCCGTTGAAGCCCAAAATACTAATTATAAGTTCAAGACCCAAAAGGTACCAAAGAGGCTTATTGCCACACATGGCCTTTTGGTTTATTCTTATGGGCCTAAGGGGATATAAAATCCCACACGGCCATACTAGTAACTATGGGGATAAGTAAAATAAATAAAATAAACAAAATAAAAGCGAAAGAAAGTAAAATAAAATAGAAAACAAAAATAAAAAATAAAAATAAAAATAAAAATAAAAATAAACAAACAACTTATATTTGTGAGGGTGGGTGCTTAGTGTTCAGCTATGATTCACTGTGTCATTTTCAGACATATTTACAAGAGTTGGTAAAATAAAAGGAACTATACAAGTTACAACCCAATTGTTCCTTGCACCTTCCTTTGCTCCGCAGCAGGGCATGACCACTCCTTTCTCCTCATTAAGAGATAATCAATCCACACATATTGTAAGGGCTCTTATCAAATTCAAACATCAAGCAAACATGTGAAGGAGTAGCAACAATTTTTTTTAAGGAAACGAAATAAACCAAAGGAAAAAGGGAACGCCGATTCTGGTTCCATTTGATAAATTCTTCATGGGAAGGCAGTCAACGAAATAAGCATTAGAATGGCTAAGGTATCCAAATCATAATTTTATGCAGCAGCAGGATAATAACCTAGGGCTAACTCACATAGTAACATATCTAGCAGTGCCACATAGCAGGGAAAACAAACAGTAACCCCAAACAATTAATCTATCTGTATTCTTTACGGATGACAAACATCTTAATCACACATTTTATGCAAGATATAGAAATCAAATCATATTCAGCCCATGCAGTAGCCATCAATCGAAGCTATCCCTATCTTCTTCAAAAGCAAATGCACATGCAAATGACCATACATAATTCACAGGGACTACACCTTCAAACTCATGATCAGAAGCCGCGCAGAGCCTTACCCAAAAATTCCTTCACCAAAGGTTGTTTACCAAACAGGAATCTTAAGTAACTAGATAGTTCGGTTCCATTATTCTAACCAGATAATCACACAAAACTTGCCTCTTAGTATTTCGACACAGAATGTATCAACATGCTTTCGGATCAAGGCAATAGGGTTATACAAACAACATCCAAGAAACGAGAATTCCAAAATTCAACACCCCAGATCAGAACACACCCACACCTCCAGAGTTCAGATTAACGAAAAACAGGATTACACAAACAAAATCCAAGACACGGAAATCCTAAAATTCAGCACCCCAAATTAGAACACACCCACACCTCCAGAGTTCAGGTTAACGGGAAAAAAGGATGCAGAAGATATACCTTCAAAATTCGGGAAAATGAATGAGTTTCTTCTTATGCCGAAACCCCGCTGCTATCTGCGCTTGATCCGGATCAACTTTCGATCATTATCCTTCTCCCTTACTCCCTGCTCCTCCTCCCTTTTAACCCAGAAACCTCACTGACTATCTTTACAGAGACGGTAACAGAATCCCTTCACCCGAACTCTCACTCAGCCTCACTGATCCTAAAAGAAACTCCACTCAGTTTCTTCCTTTCCCCGATTCCCCTCTTCTGTTCCAAAACAAAACCCTCCTCGACTCCTCGTCTTCTCCTCCCTCGAAGGGAAAACCCCGAAAGGATTCCTTCTCCCTCAGCCTCTTCTCTCAATCTTGCCTTCGTTCTCCGGAACCAAATCACTCGCAATACTCACTCAGCCTCTCTACTGCCGAATCTCTTCCTCCTTCTGAAAAAAAATCCCCTTCTCCCTCGACTCTCCTCTCTATTTATAGCAGACCTGAGAGTGGTCTCCACTCTCGCTCCCGCGTCTTGCCCTTCTACCCCTCGTACGGGTTCGTAGTGCTCCTTTGCTCCACCCATTTGTAGCGCCAGCATTCCTCCCGTACCATTCCATCCCTTCATCTCCGAAAACACTCGCGGGAGAGGGTCAGAGCAGAGGAGAAAGGGGGGACTAGCTGTCTAGGGTTTCCTCCGTTTTGTCTGAGTTATCCTAAGTTCAGGTTTACTTTCGGGTTGGCGAAGTGGGGAGAGGAGTCTGAAATTCTTGGGCTGAAACGAAAATGGACCCCCATCTTTTGGGCTTTCTTGTTATTATTTTCAGCCAATTCTGAATTAGCTTTTGGGCTTTCTTTTTTTTTTTTTTGGTTCCTTCTTTTTCTTTTCTGGCCCAATTCTGAATTGGGTTGGATTTTTTTTTCCTAGCCCTTTTTATTTCTATCATTCCCTCACTGATTTCCTTTTTGTTCCAATTTCAGGATTAATGGGCCTTTATATTTTTTTATTTTGATTTTTCTTTGATTTTTTTTATTAATTTTAGTTTTTTTATTATATTTTTTTATTTTCTTTTGGACCAATGTAACTTCGAATTCTTCATTTATTTATTATTACATTTTTTTTACTTTTATTAGTTTGTTTTTTTATATTATTTTAAAATATATCTGGACAACTTTGAATTCTTCGTTTATTTATTATTATATTTTTTTTATTAGTTTGATTTTTATATTATTTTAAAATAGATCTGGACAAAATACGGTGTTCACAAGTCCTTAAAAGTAATGGTAATTTTTCTTAAATCCAGTAGTAATACCACTAAATTTCATAAGAATGGCCTTAAAATTCTATACTCAGCAAGAAGTCTAAACATGATAGTAAATTTCTTGAACTTGCGTACTAATATCCCCAAACTTTGTAGTAGTGAACTTGAACCTTATCAGTAATTATGCTTTGCTGCAGTCATTCATCCTTAATGCCATACTTTAACCTAAGTGTTAGTTTTGACTTTAAATTATGCAAAGGCATGTACCTATCTAGTACATCACTAGGTATACATTCTTTACTTTAAGGCCTGCTATATGGGACAGAATCAATACATTAGTTTTATTGACTTCAATGGCTCCATACTAGTGCAAGGGAAGGGAAAGTGAACATGATTAGCTTATGATAAGCAGTAGCAAATCTTAGTTTTAAAAGTGAAAATGCATATCTAAAATGTCACTATCCCTTCATATAGGGGAAGGAAAAGTTGTAGGAAAAAAAATTATCCCCAGGTTTAGAAGGTTTCTTGTAATGTTCAACCCTAAAAACATCTTTCTCTTCCTATAAATATAATAGTAAAATCCTTAAACCTTGTAGTAATGGCCTTAAAAATTAGTACTAAGAATTGTCTGGGTTAGTTAAGAAGGCTAAGCAATTACGAGAATAAAAATGCAGACTTTGATAGTATTAGCTTCCCCTGTACCCATTACATACACAAAAGCTCACTTAATATGCTATACACATACATAAAAACTTTAACAAGAATTGTATATAAAATATCATTTAATATGCTATAAACTATTTTCATAGCTTGTGCAAAGATTAAGAATGAACAATTACTTCATATATATATCACTTATAATAGAAAGCTTCATTTCCATTACTAGCATGGAGTCAGACATTCCCTTCCTTGTGACAAATGCATACACAAATAAATATTACATACAGTTGCCAAGAACCTAAAAAATTTAGATCTTGCTTTACTGTAACCATTACAACTTCTCTACATCTTTGGTTGTAGAGCAAATATGTTACTGATGAATATACAAAAAAAGAGCTATGCCTGCCCATATACAAAAAAAAAGGACTAACTTTTTCACCTTCAAAAATAGGTTGTGTTTGCCTATATACAAATGAGAGTCTAACTTCTATATCTTAAAAAAATAGGTTATGTCTACCCATATACAAAAGAGAGCCTAACTTTTACACCTTCAAAAAATAGGTTATATTAACCTATGTACAAAAGAAATCCTAACTTTTACACCTTCAAAAAACCACTGACCACTTCCTTCAATTATAAATAAAACCATCAAGGAACTACTTTTGTAGCATTAGGATAAAGAAGAATTGGGATTTTTGTACCTAGCCTGGTTATGACTGACCTCTTGGTAATGGGAATATCGGTATTAAACTTTATCTTGAAATTGCAATTCACATCATTTTTTTCATGGTCTCCCAACTAGATGGCTTGTGATGGGTGGTAGCAGGAAAGTGTTGCTAACATAATTACCGATAAAAAGATCGTTTAGGTTTGGCATATCATCGGTCTCTATAGGGATCATTATGTTCATATAGATCTATTGTTAGGAGCTCAGTAAGTAACATTCTTTGATGTAAGAGTACATACTCCTATGCAAATTCTCTATTGCTGCACATGTATGAGGGCATGGGATGCTAGACATTTGCTAAGCTTGATAAGTACACTCTCTTAATGTTATGTTCACCGTTAAATCATTACTTCCTATTTAAACTAGGATCCTATTAATCCCATAATACTTTGCTATCATATTTTTTGACCTAGCAACATTTTTCTTGAGCATTGCCTTAATCCTTGAACCCACCCCATTTAGCCATAACCTCTTTGCTAGCATATAGCTTTTTAGCTAGTTTCTCTCGATACTTATTGATTAAAACACAAACATTGTCCTTCCTCTCTTTCACAATCCATGCGTTAAAAGATTCTACAAGGTTAGTTGTGATATTATCTCATTATTGGTATATAAATCTCGATAATGCCCACCCATTACTTATGTCTCTACCCATCTAGCTAACTTAAGGGAGAATGACCTCAAATTTTCTAGTGCTTTCATATAGTTCGCATCTAACCGAGCATACACTATCCCATTTGGCAATTTTAATGTGTCATCTTTACATTGTCTTCTTAGGCCCTAATAAACTTGAAAGAACTTATTACTAAAGTTCTCTTTCATGTATTGATAGTAGAATGTATGTCTTTTTGCAACAAACACTTCTCTTATTGCATCGATTATGACAATTTAAAACTAGAGTAATTTCCACATAACTAGTCAAGTCTTTAACATTTCGAAGGAATCATACCTAATCATTATATGTGTCTACAAATTCTACCACGATATATAACTATACCATTCTCAGACACCCTAAATTCTGAGGTTTTATCATGGTAAATCAAACTTTTGATCTGACTCAAAAAGTCATCTCCTTTCTAGGCATTTAAAATTTGATCTCTCAAATCACTCTCTATTTTAGTCTCACTTATTGATAATTTACCTAAAAGCATCTAGTAAGAAATATTCATATTCTTGAAACTTTCTATGAATTCTTATTCCTTGATTATCATATAGGCTACATGTATAAACTTTTTACTAAAAGCATTGATCACTACATTGGCCTTACCTAAATGGTATTTCAATGTGTGGATATAATCTTTTAAGAATTCTATCCATTTTCTTTGCCTTGTATTCAACTCTTTCTGATCAAATAGGTATTTCAAATTTTTGAGGTCACTATATATGTTTACTGTGGCACCATATAGGTAAAGCCTCCATATTTTAAAGGCAAATACCACTGTAGCAAACTCTAAATCATATGTGGGATACTTTTACTCATATGACCTTAACTACCTGAAGACATATGCTACTATTCTACCTTGTTGCATTAACACGCATCCTAACCCTTTCCTTAAAGCATCACTATAAATCACAAAAAAATTCTCTAAGGGTTAGATATAACTAGCAAAGAGGCAATGGTCAATCAAAGTTTCAATTTTTAGAAACTCCTTTCACATCTATCATCCCACACAAATAGTTTCTCTTTCCTAGTCAGCCTAGTTAGTAATAAGGTTATCTAAGAAAAGCCCTTTATGAACCTTTTATAATATCCTATTAAACCTAGAAAACTTCTAACTTTAGTGATGGTTTTAGGCCTATCCCACTATAACACAGCCTCAACTTTATGGGGATCAACTATAACCCCCAGTTATAAGATCACATGACCCAAAAAACGCATTTCAATAAACTAAAACTCACATTTACTAAACTTGGCATATAGTCTTTCACCTTTCAAGGTCTCAAAGACTACTCTTAGATACCTTTCATGCTTCTTAAATGATCTGGAACATATAAGGATATCATCAATAAAGACCATAACAAATTTAACTGAGTAAGGTCTGCATATCCTATTCATATAGTCCATAAATATAATTGGTGCATTAATCAAACCAAATGGCATGACCAAGAACTTATAATGCCCATATCTAGTCTTAAAAGCCATCTTTAGGACATCTTCAGCTTTAACTCTTAACTGATGGTAGCTAAATAAAAGACCTATCTTAGAAAATAAAGATGTCTCTGGTAATTGAACTAAAAAATCATCAATCTTAGAGAAGAGGTACTTTTTTTAAAAATAATCTTATTAAAATCTATATACTCTATACATAATCTAAGACTACCATCGTACATTTTAACAAACAAAATAGGAGCTCCTTAAGGTGATACACTAATCCTTTCTCTAACAATTCTTCAATTTGGTTTTTCAATTCTACTAGTTTAGTAGAAGCCATCCTATAAGGAGCTTTAAACATTGGTCTCAAGCATAATATCAATAAAGAACTCTATTTCTCTTTTAAGAGGTAAGTCACTAGAATCAAAATCATTAGGGAAAACTTACAGAAATTCTCTAATTATAGGGATCTTATCTATCCCTTTCTCTACCTCTGCCTATCTAAAGAAAAAGACTAAAAAATTTTGTCATCCATTTTCTAAATATCTCTCAATATGAGTGATGAACAAAGAAGATAACTCAATCCTAATACTAGATATGGTCCCACATTCAGGTAAGGTTATGGTTTTATGTACAAAATCAAGTACAGCATTATTAGCAACCATCTAATTCATGCCAATAACCAAATTAATATCATAAAAAAGCTTACAAATCAAATCAATGATAGTGAAACATAGCTAAACTGTACAGTGGCATTGAAACAAACATGGGAAGTAATCATACAACCTCCAGTAGGGGTAGATACAAACAAATCATATGGCAAGTAAGAGTAGATATAAACAAATCATATAGCAAAGTACCAATATCCAAACCCAATTTTCTCACACAACCATAGGAAATAAATGAGTGACTAGCATCTGAATCAAGCATAGTAATTGTAGAAAAATCATTAACTTTAATCATACCTCTAATCAAATTGAAGGCGCACTGGCCTCCTATTAAGTGAGTGCAAACACTTGATCCTTGGTTTGTGGTCTAACTAGAGATGCCATCTTAGTTTGAAAACAATTCAAGGCTATGTGCAAGAACTTCTATAACATGTAATCTACGATGACTATCCTCTATTTGGCTAGAACTTCTTCCACTGCTAACCTTTTTTGTTCCAAGAATCCTTACCTCTCTTTTTGTTGTTAGTAGTGACACTCACATTTTATTATTGTCTAGGCTTTTTCTATTCAAAAACTTCTTTGTAACTAGTTACTACCTATATTATGCCCTTTAAATTATTTTTTGCTACTATGCTCACCTCCACAATAGTATTAAAATTTCTAACCCTTTATGAAGATATTCTGTCTCTAAAGGATGGTTTCAATCCCTTCTTAAATCATTCACACCTTCACTTCTCATCATCAATTTCTATAAATAAAAGCAAGGTTAAGACAATTCAATAAATTTAGCCAAATATTGATCCACTATCATCTCCTCAGTTTACTTTAAATTAATAAATTCAGTATCTTCCTCATCTTTAACTGAGCAAGAGATATATTTTTCATAAAATTCAATTAAGAAGTTTTCCCAATTGTGAGACTACATAATCATCTTTGTGCTATGCTACCAGTAATTTGCTTCTTTTCCTAACATGAATGTGGCTAACATGGCTTTCTATTCTATTCAAAGGTGTAACCTATCACTTTAAAGATTTTCTCTAACTGCACAGTCTATGTCTCTACTTTTTATACATTGAACTCTCCATTAAATGAGAGTGGACAATTCTTTCTAAATTGATTTAAGAGTTGCTAATTAATAAGCTGAGTTTGTGTTTGGTCTTGAGGGAGTGCAAGTGGATTAGGGCTTGGGGGATAATCAAGAATATTTGTTGGCTGTTGTGGTTCTAGAATATTTTGTAGTTCAGGGGCATTTGCTCTTTCATTTTCCCTCCTAGGTAAGGCTTCTTGTAGCTACATTATCATTTCCTATTACTGCTCTATAATCTTTCTTTGTTGATCCATCATAGCTTATTGCTGATTCATGCAGTTCATAATAGTTTACATATTAGCTACCATCGAATACGTAGGCTCAACCTTAGCAAGTGGGCCCCTTCTTATATTCACTATTTTGTATAAAAAGAACCACAAACCTTATCATATAACACATGTTCATAGTATCATAATCAATGATTCCCAATATCCCTGACAGTTCACTTACCACATACACAAAGCATTTCATGCCTCCCCCAAACCAAAATAGAAAACTAGGTTGCTTAAACTTGGCTTAAATACCAAAAGTGTTATATCATACTACATCTCATTCATTTATTAACCTTAAGAGCCATTTGGAATACAAGTAAGCACAACAAGTCTTTTAGCAATGGAAATTCAATACTAATTACATCAAAAGGACCCATAATATTCAAAAATAAATTCTCATCCTTACATCTCACAAATTCATACACAAGTATTTAATTTCATCCAAGTTAACATATATGTAAAGCTTAAACTGTTAGAATTGGTCATTTGCTCATTTAGGCCATAGAACATGTAATAGAGTATCAATTTCAAAAATTCATAACATGAGCTATACAACTCTGTTTGAGGCAAATTAGGTGTCATTTTAAAACCTAAGATGTGAACTTTCTACTGTAAGAATTTCAAATCAAAAGGAATCAATCCCTCAAAGAACATGAAAACTATATCTACATAGTATGAACAATACCAGTATCATAACAACTTTTTAAGTCCACTTTGAAAATTTACTAAATATTTTACGAAGTTCTAAAAATTACAAAATTTGGCTCTATAAAAAGCTATAATCAATAAGTTTCAGCCCTAAATTTAGTCATCAAGACATTCAAGGGCAAAAGGATATTTTATGACTAAAATGATTAACAATTTGTTTTTAAAGTGTGCCAAATGAGCTATAAAATACCATTTTTTGCCATGAGCAAATTTTTATCTATACATGCATTAACTATCAATGATTCATCACATGAAATTTTCCTTGCATAACCTAAGAGTATGCATGTAAACCATATAGATATCCATATACTAAATCATGTTCCAATATCGCATACATACAACTATAGGTTACAAAATCCTTTTCTAACACTTTTACTATGTTTGCATTACATTAGATCAAAATATATGTTTACATAATCATATAAACAATATCAAATCATAGGCCAAATGTAATATTAGGTGTTTCGTGTAATACTTTAACTTCCTAGCCCTTAAACAAATGTCACATATGCTATCTTAACACACACTTGGCATATGGATACACATTTGCAAAAAAGTGGCACCTTTATCCATGGTTATTTGCATATTTAGAAAGCCATATACATCATTCTTAGCTTTAGAGACCACGTGGACTAACAAATATCATGTTCCATCCATAACATACCCATTCAAATCATAAACATCACAATTCATCTCAAGAATCTCAGATTTGGAACCAAATTTCACAAAAACCAGAATTTGCTCTTGGGTTAGTATTCTAAATTTCTGATATGAACTTTAGAAATTCATAATTATTTTTAGAAAAATCAAAATCATTCATATGATAGCTTTCTGGAAAAAGCTAGATGTTAACTAATGAAAAAAAATAGTTCTAGACCAAGACAGTAGCATTTAGCCTATAAAAAGCAATAGAACAGTACATTAGGTCTGCTCTTGGACAGCTACAGGACTTGGAACTTCAAAATTTTGTTTCTCTCTCTATAGAGCTCTAAATAAGGTTCTCTTAGTGGCTATAAAAAACTTATGATGCCTAGCTTATTTTTGTAAACTTTCATAAGTATTGGACTTCATTTGACCTATGAGTAATGCAGAAATGTAAACTAACCATATAAATAGTTACTTTGTCAATTCTTCATAATTTGGCTAACTTTGAAAAATCATAATAAGTTATCTAGAGCTCCAAATTAAGTGTTCTTTAGCTCTATGAAAAGCTCTAGATGAGACCTATTTGCTGGCCAAATTCATGTAAAAATTTATCCATTTGGTCAGACTTTGATTTAGCTTAAGAAATAGTCAATTTTGAAGTCCATAATGGGTTTATAAGACACCAAATGACTTATTTAACATTCCATAACTACTTGGGCATGTCCAAAAGCATGATTACAGCATACAAGAGTATGCCAAATGATTCAAATCATCATGGAGCTCATTCTCACCTTACCACTTCCATTTATAAACATAGACATAATAGCATATGGGTGGCAAAAACTCATGTATTCATTCATTTGGTTCCAAAATGGATACATTCATTATATTTACATCATATATACATCATTTGGTTACAAAGTTTGACATCAAAATGCTTAAATATCTATCCTTTTGTCAAAGTCTTGCTTCTCAAGATAATTGGCCTCTATTTTTTAGTCCACTTGCCTTACCTAAATATGGCTAGACACATGTGAGGGAAGAGTGAGATTCAAAAAATCTCAACAGCTCTTTACCCTTTCAAACATACATAATGGATGCAATTATATATCAAAGAATGCATGCATGGCATTTAAGCTACTAATGAACATACATAAATCAATTTCCTTGCTATATAAACTTATACGTGTCAAACATAGGCTCTCAAGGGTATTAGTCTAGCCTCATCCAACCTCTTTGGGACTTTTTGGATTTGTCCTACTTATTTTCAAGGAACTTTTGACTTATCCTTGATAATTGCTAATTTTCAAATATTTTAATCCCTCTAATTTAGAAATTTTGATAAAATAATTGATGATGTTTTGAGCGTTATTAGATATTATTTAGATTAGGAAATGAAATTTCACCTTTTGAAATTTTATTGCATAAATTGAGCATTTAAATGATTTTATTCCTTAGGTGTCAATTTTATTTCATGGGCAATTGATTTTATTTCATTTTTTTTATTTAGGGAATTTCATGAATAGAGTGTATGAAGGAATGAGGCTTCATGGATATCTCACTTGACAAGGGATCCATTATACACATGAGACAAGTCCATCACATCACTCATGGGTGCACTCATCCATTCAAGTTCCACTTTCCATTCAGCTCACTCATGCACACATGACACCACAATGCACCAACCTTTCCTTCACTAACACAACACACTTTCAAGCATGCACTACATTTTCCAAATACTTCCACGTAGCAAACACACAAGTAGTACATTTCATTCATGGACAGCTCTCATGCACAATGACACGATGGTTCTATTTTGGTGAACAGCAGCACATCAAACACTTCCAGCAGCTCCATCACACTCATACTCCCACGTTCCATCACTTCATATAAGTTCTCACTTCTTGATTCACTCACATGGGAGCCTCCCTTTACACACACTCATTCAAACCTAAGGAGAAGAAGCTAACATGGATATATGAATAAGAAGCCACGGCTTTATGAGAAAAAGCTACACGTGCATAGGAGAGGAGCAGAAGAAAGCAAGTTAACATGGAAGATACATATAAGCAAGCCATGGTTTAAGTGAAGAAAAGGGAGCTGGCGAGTGAGAAGCATGAAGCCCATATACATACATGTCTAGTTTTGTAAGCTTTAGAACAGCAACTATAAGAAGCTACGAGGATGAAGTGAATCATGTGAAAAGGAAGTAGAGTACGTGGTACTAGCTGGAAGAAGCTATGGTTCATATGGAGCAAAACACATATAAATAAGTGAAAGGACGAAAAGCACGGGTTCGTCCAGCTCAGAGCATGTGCATAACGTGATTAAATGCTGTAGGTTTAAAGGTATGGAAAGGATTACAAAGCCAAGGGTTATAAGAATAAAAATGCTCTTGCACAACTGATGTGGAAGCTAAAGGAGAGCACGTGAATGGTTAAGAAATGAAGCAAAGGCAACACGTGGTTAAGAGAGAGCATTGAGGAAGAAACACATAAGAATGAATAAAAAAAAAAGGGCACGTCTAAAGCTCTTCATTGTGGAAGGGGCTGAGCACGTGACACCAAAAAAAAAGAAAGAAGCAAAGCCACGTGAAGGGAATAAAATACACACAGGTATAACGTAAAAGAGGGCTAGAAGATTAACACAAAAGGAGGAGGATAATTGATGAAAAAATGCGTGGGATTGAAGCACCTCCAGAGACACGAAAAAGGGAAAAAGGGATTGATTCAATCAAGCTCGATAGCATTAGCTTCTTCCTTCCTCCATTTTCTTCCATCCATTCTCTCCATGAAAGCTTAAAATCTCCTGGGTAGCTAGTTAAAGATTGGACTTCTATTGATAAAGATTGGGGCTCCAAGATTGCCTCTCCAATTTGGATAAACTCTCTTCTCTTCATCCTTTATTTTCAGCTTTAATTCCTTGTTAATTTGACCAAGTTTAGCTTGTTAATTAGGGAATTTAGTGGCTAAATATACTAGATTAAATTGATTTGTGATTTAATTGTAATCTCATAATTGAATGGTGATTTTGATGCTTGAGTGTTTCTAGAAATGCCAAGCTTTATGGTTGTCCAATTTACATGCCAATTCCTCTTGTTTTTAGGCCAATTAATGCAAAGGTTATTAAATTAAGTGACTAGATTTTTGTGTGATTAATGTACTAAAGGAATTCCTTAAGCTAATTAGTTAATTAGAAATTTTAATTGGATTGTTCAATTACTTTAATAAGAATTTAGGTTTTGTTTTAGTGTATTCTCATTCTTAACTCAAGTTATGAATTGTTCAAGATTTATTGTGGTTGCAAATTCCTTGAAGCATTAATGATTTGAGTCTTGAATGGTAATTGTAACACCATAGTTTCTGAATAGCTAGTATCTCATCAGAGCCCAACAGTAGTCAGTGGTAGTAGCTCTTCAGTGCCAGTATAAGACATACAAGTTAGGCCTATCAGTGTTGAGATGAGGGACTACAAAATGCCACTACAAGTGAGCAAAGAAAATGAGAAAAGTCCCGGCCTATAAGAAATTGGGGTCATTAAAAGCAAAAACTCCTCAAAGGAGTTGTAATCCCAGTAAGTAACTAAGATTTGAGGCCTATGCTAGAAATAAATGTGAATTATAATCATGAGATGAGCTAGTAAGAAGAACACAACGATGAAAAGTGGACGGAATAACCTATAAGGAGGTTTCACAAAGTATATGATGTTGTAAGTGTAACATGACCCTTGAGGCATGTATAAATACACCATTATGTGATGTTTATATATATGAATATGATGTATGCCCTCTAACATATGTTTTGAGTACCTAATGCCAAAGTATGAGAATTGAAAATTTGATGGATATGTGTATAAGTGGGGGTTGAATGGCCAAAATGAGATGTATGAGGTTTGGGACCATTTGGGTAGCTCACACAAGTCTTAAATATACTTTTAGACTTGCCCAAAAGGTTCCAAGACCAAGGAAAATCCATTTGGCAATTTTGGTACTCAATATGGAGCTAAAATTGACCATAATGGAACCCTATGTCACTTTTTGGCTAAATGAACTAGTTTGATCTGGAATTTGGAAGAAATTAGGTCTCATTGAGAGCTTTCTAAAAAGTGAAAGATCATAATTTTCTGAGGTTTAGGGAATATTTGATGAATTTTTAAAGTTGGGATTTTTCATGGATTCTGGTATGGGTACTGTTCATACTGGTAGTTTTGTGTTTTGTCACCCGATGGCCAAATGGTGTCCAATGCTTGTAAAATTTTATATTCATAAGCTAGAAGTCATAATATTTCTGTGGCCACTGAGATCACCTCATTTGGAGGTCTGAGCAGAGAGTTATGCATGTCTGAAGTTAACTGTCAGTACTAGTAGCACTACAGGAGTTCAGTTACTGTTCTATAGGTTCCTGATAGCTAAACGTATCTGTTTTATTCTGGAATTATTTTTAGTATCAAGTTAACATTTTTATCTTTCTAGAATGATAGAATTTTTATGATTTAAATTTTTATAAAATTAGTTATGAATTTTAGAAATTTGTATCAGTAAACTAAACAACAGCCCAGGCAGCCAGCAACCTCTGTAGCTTTTTGGATGTCAAACGTCCTGTGTGATGAATTTTGTGATTTGGGCATATTTTTAGTGTGAATTATACATCCTAATATTTTCATAATAACAAAGATTTCATGATTTTGATTTTTTTACATTTAGTTATGATTTTCCAAATTTTGCCCAGAAAGGAGGCCAATTCTGGCCGAGAATGAAACCTCATTTTCCACCTTCCAATTCAGTTTCCATGGGTTGTAGGCATGTTTTTGTGATGAAAATGAGTTGTAATGATGTAATTAAATATGAGAATGTATATCATAAGCTCACATAGTCCACGTGACACCAAATGAAATTTTTAGTCATGATGCAGCGCAGAAAGTGTGTTATTTTCAATAAAATTCTCACTTCCTTCTTACTATATATCACATGAGCATGCAAATGATGATGGATGTGAGCTAGAAACTATGGTATTACATTTATTGGTATCAGAGCAAAGTTCCAGGCTCTCCCGGATTGGATTTGGCTTGAGGATGTTGTAATAGGGCTATGTAAAAGGCTTGAATGGATAGGTAAAGCCTTGTATGAGACATGTTGGGTGTGTGAGGATGGTTGTGGCTTTGTTCATAATGAGAAAGTTATAGGATGGTTTTAGAGTAGTAGTGGACATTAGAAAAGAGTGGCCTCTAGAGTAGCTTAAGCAGGGTTGACAGATCCGATGGCTAGAGCTTGATGAGATATGATAGCTCGCCGGGATCAGTGGCAAGCCCTAGATATGAACGATGAGAATGATCTTGTTGATAGGAAGAGGCTTGCTAGAGAGAGTATGTGAGGTCTAATTCTCCCTGGTAGTCATACTCAGGCCATTTCGAGATATCCTGCTTAATGCAGAGAGAAGTAGCGATGCAGCATGGCATAAGATGAGATTGCGGCTGCACAGGACTAGTTTAGAGGGGAAGTGAGAAAGAGAGTCACCCCCTAGCCACAACACCCAAATGTCTAAATACATATTGAAGCCCGAAAGGTTAATCTCTTTAGGACAGAGATTGAATTCCAAGCTACACCCTTGAGAGCCCAATTGCCCAAAGACCTCATTCTTTACTCTTAAATATGATTCTTGACTCCTTTTAAGCCTCTTGGAGTCATTACATCCTTAAAACAAAGGGCCTAGCATCATGTTGCTTCTTTAGGTCAAAATATGGAACCTAAGGCACCAAATCAATTTCTAGGAGTTCTAAATTTTTTCCAAGGGTTCCTCCCACCTTCTACCATCATAAGAAGTCCCAAACCAAGGCTAAAACAAATTAAAACAACCCCTAGCCTAATGGTTCTATCTTGGCTAAATTGATGGAGGGAGGAGGAGTCCATGGGCTTTTTGATTTTTCCTTGATGGGAGAGACACTTGGGAGGCTTCCTAGGGGTCTTAGAGACTCAAATAAATATTTACACATGCAAGAAAATTCATGGATTAAATCAATTTTTATAAAGTGTCCAAGAGCTCTACACTTTTCTAACTTGATTTTCATTAGCCTTTCTTCCAATTTCCTTGCATCTACTAACTCCTCATGGTCTAAAACCCACAATTCCTTCTTATTTCTAAACAAAGAGCCTCCCCCCAAGATGGTTCTGTTCTGGCAAAACTCCACACACAAAGGGCAAGAAAAAGGAAGCAACCAAGATAGAAAAATCACCTTGATTCCAAGCTTTTCTCAAGAGCTTTCTTCCTTGCTTCAACCCTCTCCTTGAATTTCGAAATTTCCCCTCAGTTTTGGGCTCAAAACAGAACCAAACATCTCACTGTGATTAGTAAGCTCTCCCAGGATAGGCCTCTAGAGTCAGAAATTTCTTTCCCTTATGAGAGGAACTAGCATGTACTCTATAATGATAAAGCCCTCATTAAGAGCTAGCAATGAAAATTCCCTGGCTGAGAGAAAACTTAAACAAGCAAAACTAGAGAGAAAAACATATGGAGCCAAAAAGAAGGGAAAGAAAGGAACAGTTAGCCAGAATATAAAAAAGTAAGAGAAAGTATACCCCTAAATTTCAAGAACGAAATTTATTTAAGGGGTGAGAAATGTAACATCCGGTCCCTCCATAAATGTGAGAAACGCAATGTTCAGTTTCTCCGTAAATGTCAGAAATGGGTTAAATATAAAAGGAAGTCCTCAAAATAGAAGGAATTAGAGCCAAATAAAATTATAATAAAATTTTAAATATTAGAAAATAAGTATTTGAGGTTTAAGATGCCCAAAAACCAGAGCCAAAAGAGATCAGAAAATTTACCGAGGGAAGTAGGGGCATTTTTGTGATTTTTGAAAATTTTGGAAAACTCATAGGAGGGCTTTTTAAACAAAAAATTTGAGCTTTCTAGGGTTCTCAGAGGCCCTGAATACTATGGAAACCCCTAAAATAGTTGAAACCCCTCCGGTGAGCGATTTCGGCTGTTAATTGACCAAAAAATTTGACTAAACGGTTCGGAATGGTTTTAGATCCTTTTTTAGTGATTCCAAAGGAAATTATTATGATTAAGAGCCTAAGGAATATTATGGAAAAGACAGATTTCAAAAAAGAGTTGAAACGAGCCCAAACGAACAAAACTATAAAGAGGGACTAAATTGCAAATCTTCACCAACTTGCCTAGGCTATCTATCTTATCGGACCTGTCGCTTATTAACTATCCTCATTCTTTTCTGAGCCTCTATTACTGGTTACGCATACTTACTTCTAGGTATTCCCTATGAGGTACACCTTTCTAGGCCGCTCACGAGGTGCCTTACTATTGGTAGTCTTATCTTATGTCATTTTGAGGCTACACTAATATTCTATCATTCAGTGTCCCACTAGGTAGCACTCTAGGTTGGAGTCAACGCCTCATAGGTGGCTCTCAACAACCTCATTAGCCCTGTGTCTAACTTTCTCTGTGTTGAGCTCTTTCCTCAGTCTCATTTACTAGGCCCACGAACTTCTTACTAATCTTTCATAACTATTCGTTTCCTCTACTTATACTAGGGGTTCCCGCTCGTTGTGGGTTGTCTGACCCCTTATCAATTCCCTTCTCAAGTTGTCCTGAATGTGACCAACAAGGCATTCATGGTGCCCTTCGCCACGGCTAACACATCCTTCACCGCGGCTAATTAGCCTCGCTATTTGTATGGAATAATTGGCCGCGGCTAAGCAACTAATTGGTCACGGCTAACGACCTCTGATTGGCTTATTTTTAAGGGATTAGATCTTTAGCTTCTAAAAAGGCGAGCCTCATTTATGTAAAGAAAGAATGTAAGCCGAGAGCACTATAGAACGACATTCCTAGGATTTTATGAAATAGAATCCTCCTTACCAAGGGATGGTCTAGCTAAGAGCAGAGCAAGAGTATGAGTAAAAAGTAGACCCCCCTTGATGTTACAGAGGGTGATTAAGTGGAGGAACCTTAGGAAAATGCAAGTGCTCTTGAGCGTAAAGAAACTTGAACTGGCAACAGAAATTAGCTAGTAGTAAAACCTCCTTTTTCCTAAGTAAGAGGATAAGAAAGGTAGGAAAAGCAGATATGATAGTGTTCAAGTTGAGGACATATTAGATTGAAAATAAATATTCAGTTAATGTGCTTGAGTACTTAAGGAAGCACACTTGTCCTTGGCATAGATGCCTTTCTAACATGATATTGCCCAAAGTATGAATAGCCAGGAAATACTGAGAAATCTCGGGATATAGTAGAGGAAGAATCCTACTTTCCCTGAGTACTCACCGGAGGGGTTTCAACTGTTTTAGGGGTTCCCATAGTATTCAGGGCCCCTGAAAACTCTAGAAAGCTTAAATTTTTTGTTTAAAAGAATCCCAATAGCTCATCTCCCATTCAATCATACATAATATGTGCAAGCAAGCTTTACCAATGCATGCATGGAGACAATAAAAGCCATGGACATTGTAGAAACAAAGTTGGCATGTGAACAACTCATACAAATCATTTAAGAGCTCACTAAGTGTTTGGATTGGCCTCACACTTCTCCTCATGGGTTTTGGACTTGCCTCACCCATTTCTTGAGCACTTTAGACTCAACCATACTCTTGGGAGCCCACTTTGCTTTTGGGAGACTCTTTACTTTGTCTCAACCAAGCTTAAGGGTTCTTGGCTCATCCTCACCAAAGGGAAGAGTTCTTGGCCTCTCCACACTCAAGCAAACTCATACAAACATCATGGATTCATTTAAAACAGAACATGGCATCAAGGATCATGACATGTAAAGGCATTCTAGCATACTTTTCAAAGCTTGAAAATACACATACACACATTCTAAAACAAGCTAAACACACATCCATGCATGAGAGAAGGTGGAGAGAGCTACCTTGTATACAAACACACACTTTTTCCTTAGCTTTCAAGCCTCCTATTTTAGCCACACACCCACAAGTTGGTGGAGATAGTTTCTCTTGGCCTAGACACAAATTATAGGAGCCAATTAAGTTCATGAAATAATTTCTAGGGCTATGCAACTTGCTTAAACCCTAGATTACTCTACAACCTCCATTATGGTCCATATTGGCACCTAATGAAGCAACAGCCCTTAAATGATTTCTAGACCTCATTCTTTACTCTCAAATATGATTCTTGACTCCTTTTTAAGCCTCTTGGAGTCATTACATCCTTAAAACAAAAGGCATAGCATCATGTTGCTTCTTTAGGTCAAAATATGGAACCTAATGCACCAAATCAATGTCTTGGAGTTCTAAATTTTTTCCAAGGGTTCCTCCCACCTTCTACCATCATAAGAAGTCCCAAACCAAGGTTAAAACAAATTAAAATAGCCCCTAGCCTAATGGTTCTATCTTGGCCGAATTGATGGAGGGAGGAGGAGTCCATGGGCTTTTTGATTCCCTCGGTAAATTTTCTGATCTCTTTTGGCTCTAGTTTTTGGGCATCTTAAACCTCAAATCCTCATTTTCTAATATTTAAAATTTTATTATAATTTTATTTGGCCCCAATTCCTTCTATTTCAAGGATTGCCTTTTATATTTGACCAATTTCTGACGTTTACAAAGAAACTGAACATTGCATTTCTCACGTTTATGGAGGGACCGGATGTTACAGTAATTCAAGAATCCTTATAAAGAATATACTAAGAGGGAAAATTTTAAGTTCAATCTTGATACATTAAAAAGGGAGCAAGGATAATTGAATTTTTGGAAGTCCATTTAAAGGCTAGTTACCACATTTTCCTAGTTGTTAACTACATATAGTCTTAAGCTTTTAGTTTTTGTTATTTTTCTCTAATTTAATTAAAATATAGTAATTCAAAACCCCCTAAACACTTTTCATTTAATGTTACTCAGAGGACTTTTTCACAAATAATTAGAAGTAAAAACACCATGGGAGATTACCTAGGTTGTGCCACTAACTATAAATTTTAATTCAATCTAGTTTTAAATTTGAGGTTGCGTGACACAACCATCAAATTTGGTGTCATTGTTAGGGAGTTTAGGTTCTTAATTGTTTGGAAGAGGTTTTCAAGTGTTTTTGCTCTGTTTTTGTTTAGTTTTTCCCTTGTTTTGAACTTGGATTTTAGACATTTTGGTTGCTTGAATTAACTGTGCTGCTTGTTGGAACTTTTGTTTGACATGTCTAGAAAATTCTCAAACTTTATTTTCTAAGTTTTTTAGGTGTTTTAAGCAAAATAATGGCAAAGCTATTTGGTGCACCATTTTTTGGCCAAATTCCAATGTTTAAAGCATTTTTTTCTAATTTTTTTAGTATTTTCTCGAATTTTTCTTAGGATTTTTCTAATTTTTCTAGATTTAATTGTTTGATTTTTGTAGGCATATTTTTGTGTTCTTGCTTTATCTTTGGCTCGCTGTTTGTTGCATGACAAGGTCCTCAACTAAAAGACGAAGTGAATTTGATCTAGAAATAGAAAGGACTTTTGCTAGACAAGTTAGAAACAAGAAAAATAAATAGAAGAAAAAAGGCACTCCATACACTTATTTTGTTAATACTTGTGAGCATATAGGTAAACATTCTTGTCCAATTGTTGAGATGGAACAAAGAAATGCACTAGTGGATTTGAATATGAATGTGAATAACATGAATGCACAAAATGATTTGAATGAAAATAGAAATGGTGTAGGAGTCAACATGAACATGAATGTGAATGACAATGTGAATGCCAATATGGGTATCAATGCCAAGACAATTAAAGAGTTAGCTAGTCCTGATTTGCATTTTCAGAACTTGTATATCAATTGTCCTCATTTAGATGTGAATTTTGAATTAAAGTCTAGTTTGATACATCTACTACCTAAATTCTCTGGTTTGGTAGGTGAGGATCCACACAAACACTTGAAGGAGTTCCAAGTGGTATGCAATACTATGAAGCCACTAGGAGTGTCAGAAGAGTAGATAAAACTCAGGGCATTTCCATTTTCAATTAAAGGTCAAGCTAAGGACTAGTTGTTTTATCTTCCTTTAAGTACAATCACTATATGGGACTAGGTGAAAAGACTATTCTTGGAGAAATTTTTCCCTGCATCCTTAATAGCTTCAATAAGAAAAGAGATATACGGCATAGTACAGAAGACTGGGGAAACACTCTATGAATATTGAGAGAGATTCAAAAGATTATTAGCAAGTTGCTCGCACCATCAGATCGCAGAACAACTCCTTATTCAATACTTCTATGAGGGGTTACGCCAAGTAGATCAGAACATGATTGATGCAATAGCTGGTGGAGCATTAGTTGATCTCACTCCTACTAGGGCATGGGAAATGATAGACAAAATGCTCAGAATGCTCAGCAATTTGGTTCTAGATCAGTGCAGATGGCAAGAGGAGCAAATAAGTTGGATACTCCACAGTATAATACTCGAATTGAGAGTTAGTTAGATCAGTTATCCTC
Organism: Erythrophleum fordii; assembly: GCA_032878935.1. NCBI lineage: Eukaryota > Viridiplantae > Streptophyta > Magnoliopsida > Fabales > Fabaceae > Erythrophleum > Erythrophleum fordii. Next base: position 17,923,256 of record JAVQMF010000054.1, on the reverse strand, counting down.
TATGATTCGTCAAATTGCAACTTAACAAAAACCTCAAACTTCTCTTATTATTTCATAGTCTCATAAGTCTTAATCTTGTACTCCTTAGACCTATGCTTATCCTTAGTGTTATTCTCCATAGGTTACATCTACTTCTACTGCTTTGGTTGGACCATTATGTGGCATATATTGTTTAGCTACACATTCTATAGATCAGTGTCCATAGTTGCATAATCAAACTGAGTCTTATTCTACCATCTTTCTTAGTAGACCTAAGCAGTAAGGGCAATAGAGATATGATCCATATTCTACTACCTATAATCCTGGGTAGAGGGATCACCCTAACTTGAAATATGGAGGCCATTCACAACAGAAATTTGCTACAGGGCGAATTGCTCAAGTTCTTTTACCTATGAAACAATCAATTCCTATCCAAGAAGAACTTAGAAAGGATAATAGCATAGAGCTTATGATGAAGCAACTCTTGGATAAGATGGAACAAAGTGAGATTAGACATAGACATAAGATGCATAACATAGAAAACAGAATGCAAACTTAGAACAAAAATGTGGAGAATATGATTACTCAGTTGGCTACCTCTTTTAATGAGGTAAAAAGCCAAGGATCAAGGCAATTCCTTCTCAGACTGTGGTGAATCCTAAAGGAAGCGATGTTTGAGCTATTACACTAAGAAGTGGGAAAGAACTTCCAGGACCCTCTGAATCAACAGAATTGGGTCAGTCGGCATTAGAAAAAATGCATGTCGCATTAGAAAGTACTAAAGAGAAAGAGGAGGAGTTAAAGAGACCTTTGCCCTTTCCTAATAGGGTAACTTAGACCAAGAAGCTTAAAGAAGAACAAGAGGAGCAGGAAATCCTAAAAACATTCAAGAAAGTAGAGATCAATGTGCCACTCTTAGACTTGATCAAAAGAGTCCTAAAGTATGCAAAGTTCCTAAAGGAGATATATACTACCAAGAGGCAATTAAGAAGATATAAGTAGGTTAATTTTGGAAAGAGTGTATCTGCTTTGATTGAACCCCCACTGCTTGAAAAATGCAAGGATCTAGGCCACTTCTCTATTCCTTGTACTTCGTTGATGCTTTGTTAGACCTGGTGTCATACCTTACTATATTACGCTTTTCCTACTACAAATACCTCATATAGAGCTTAGAAGAGTCAATGAAAACCTGAACTGATAAAAATTTTCTCTTTTAAAAACTTCCTTATACAATTTCACTATTCATTTGGTCATTTACAAATTTTTGTCTAACTTTGAAAATACATAATTAGTTATAGAAAAATCATATGAGATTGATTTAGGGCTCTACTTTAAGCTCTCTAAGTCCTTTACAAGTGAAAAATACTTCCTCAGCATAATGTGTATAAATTCGTATCAAAGTGTCCCTACAAAAATTGGACAATTTTACCCTTCACTTGACATATTGTTATTATTATTTTGCCTTTATATAAGCATATGCATTTTTACATTTTAGGCACGCCGGTCATATTCTATTTACTCAAGGGTTAATTATATTCATGACTTTCCATTTCATACCTGAGTACCTTACAGTGTCATAACATAACTCATACACGCAGTAATCTAAAATATTTAATTACATAACAAAATGTGATGCATAAAAGTAAGGTCCTCGATTTATGTCTCCATACTTTTTGCTCTTTCTTTGCCTGAACTCGAACCTAGCATAGGTTATATTTGGGATAAGATTATAAAATCTCAGTAGTAGCAGACCAATCTCATTCACAAGCTAGCATGTAAGTACATAACATAATGCCAATCGAGGTGCCACATACCACATAGGAATACAAGGAATTTCATACAAGGCCAAGCATAATCGAAGCATACATGTCTCATCTTATAGCATAAATGATAACTTGATATAGTATAACACTCATCATTATACAAACATACAAGCTTAAAGAAAGAGAAAGGAAAACTACTACCTTAGTAAACTTTACTCCTCAAGCCTTGAAACTCAGTTTATTTGCTTTTGTAGTTCCCAAAACAAATATCGAACCCTATAATCATAATGATAATTCATTACAATCAATACATAAACCTTAACTTCTAAAGTATTATGACCTTTTTAAAGTCATTGGAACCATTGAAATTGGAAAAATCCAACTCCTTCCCTTCCAATTCACTATGGCTAAATAGTGCGCATTTCTTGGCCAAAATTTAGAAATTTTATTCCATGAGTTTTGGAGGCTTTGGCATAGGTATTCCTAGCTAAAAACATCCTTTTGAATCCATTGGAATGGATAAAATTATGAAATTCCAGCCCCAACAACACGTTTTGGTCATAACATAACCTAGCATCGTTTTAGGCTCAAAAGTGAGTTTCTTTGGTTCTAAAAATTCCATAGTCTCTTCATTTATGTTTTAGGACTTGAAATCTGGTATACATGACTTTAAGACATTAAGAAAACACCATAAAACGTTTGGGGAAATTCGGACACCATCTCCCTAACATTTCCATTTTCCCAAAAATCACAATATTTGTGTTTTTCAAAGTCTCGGCACATAACAATAATAACTAAGCTCATATGGCCTTCATGTTCAACATATAAACTTCATTTCAAGGCCTTGATATTCAACATATAAACTTAATTTTTAATCATCCATATGCTATCCAAAAGTGGCCCATAGCTAGGGTTTAACAAAACTAACTTAAACCATGTGATTTTCAAGTGCAAAGCGGAGAAAACTTACTCTTTAAGCTTAATCCTTGCTTCCTTTGCTTTTCTCACACTAAAATCCCTTCTCTTCCCACTTCTAGCAACATTCCACCTTGAATAAAAGATGAATATGTAGCTGCCTTTTGGACAAAATGGTTGGAGGATGAAGAAGATGAAGAAATTTGGTGAAAAATGGTGGTAGTTTTGCTTGATTTCACTTCTTCTTCCACTTTTTCTCCCTCTCTCTCTCTTCGCGTTTTTCTCTCCTTTTCCCTTGTGTGTGGCATGAAAATGGTGGAATGGAGGTGAAGGAGGTGAATTTAAATGAAGTTAAATGGTCATACCAAATTTGTACCTTTTGATCAACCTTTTCAAGATCAAATCTTAACCTTCCATTCCTTTTTTTCTTTTGATTTTCTAATTTTATGACTAAATATCTTCTTCCAAAATTCCTTGGCCACGCACTTGGATGCCTTTTCTTAACTCTTAAGTTATGGATAATAACCATGGTTAATCTTCTTAATTTAACCATGGTCAACTTTTAACTCAACCATAGTTAGTTTCTAATTTAACCATGGTTAATTCTTTAAAATAACTAAAATCCTTTTCTTCTTTCCCTTTCATTTTATATTTATATTTGGGTTTCATCTTCTCTAAAACCATAATTATATCTTCTCTTCTCTTTTGGGCCTTCAGAATCAACTATTGGGCCTTACAGCAATATAAAAATCGGTGTCTGGGCCCGATGAAGATGTTACGATACAATACACACCTTTAGACTTTCTAAAATTTATAAACATTATTTCCTCTATTTTCTGGCCATACTGAGCTCAAACATGGATCAGGGGCCCTCAAGCTCTATCCTCATGAATTTTGATGTCAATCGGGCATCCAGGTCTTTAGGTGTAATTTTCATCATTTTGTATTATGATTGTGTTATAAAATTTTCATTTATTACAATTTAGTCCCTAAAACTCCTTCAAGGTTTCTTAGCCCTTTATCTATTTCTATTTCTATAGTTTTTACAACTTCCTTTTTCTATTTTACTCATAGCTACTGATCGGGCTAATCAAATCTCGGACCGGATCCCGCCCAGCCGTCCAGACAACATGGCGTCATTGGACCCGTCTCATCAAACGGAGTTTAATCGTGGGTCACGGATTCCTGAGATTCTTGCCCAATTTTTTTATATTTATGCATAAAGCCACGAATGAAGGTGAAACTAAGGTTCCCTGAACTTTTAGGCAATTTATACATTTTGCCCTGCACATATCTTTTCTTTGCATTTTCGTCCCTGACTCCTTCATACTTAACTTCGAAGACTCTTTAGGACTCCTTTTCTTTTTCTTTTTTCTTTTCATCTATTTTGCCCCCAATTTTAAGGCACCTCTGGCCTTGACTCATCATTATTTGTGGTCTAGAATATTAATCTAATTTTATTGGACCTTAATTTACTTTATTTGGGGGACCTCCTTTTGTATTTGGTGAATTTCATACATTGACGGAGAAACTGTATGTTACGTTTCTTGCATTTCTTTTCGTTTTCTTGTATTTTCAAGGGACTAAATATTACACTTGGGAGCTACAACAATGTGATGCCCAGGATTGTATTCTCAGCTTTGAAGATAGGAGAGTTAAAACTCACTAATGTTATGGTGCAGCTAGCCAATCGGAGCATAGTGTATCCTTCGGGAGTTCTTAAAGATATGTTAGTAAAGGTGAAGGATTTAATTTTTTCTGTAAATTTGTATGTCCTGAACATGAAAGATGATAAGTATAGGACTAGTGAACATGCTCCTTTGATTTTAGGTAGACCCTTTTTTAAAACTGCTAGAGCTATAATCAATGTCACAAGGATACCTTATCTATGGAGTTTGCAGGAAATGTAGTGCACTTTAATATTTTTTATGCTATAAGGCATCCTGCTCATCATGATTCTATATTTGGTGTTAGTTTGATTGACATGCTTATTGATGATGCTAGTACTGATTTTAAGGATAGTCTGTTGATTGATTCTTGTGACATTGCTGACTTGGATGATTCTCTTGATTGTATATGTTCTAGAATCACTATTTGTGATAGATGTACCCAGATTAATGCTTTCATTAAGAATAGTGAGTTCCTTACATGTACTGATCATCATGGTTCTGTGATCCCTTTTATTTGTGACGATTTTACTGTTAGTCAGCATGTGACTGATTTGGATAATTATGCTGGTCTAGATCACTTCTCTGGTTTTAGAGACGATGTGTATGTTGTTGTTTCTTCTAGATATGTTGATTATGCTAGTTCATCTATGTCCACTCTTAACTTACTTGCTGATATTAGTACTAGATGCTATATGACTAGCTCATTTGGTAGGGATACTGATGTTATTATTGTTGTTGGTTCTTCTATTGATTTTCATGCTGCTGATGTTCCCAATGATGGAAAATTTATTTTTTTTATCTGTGAGTTGCCTAAATAGGTATTTGGTATAAAAGAGATTAAGATCAAAACCCTTAATTGAGCAAGTTCCTGCCTTAGAGCTCAAACCATTACTAGACACTCTCAAGTACACCTATTTAAAGAAAGATGAAAAGCTTGTAGTGATTGTGGCTAGTGATATTGTTCTAAAGGAGGAAGAGAAGCTTCGAGAAGTTCTTAGAAGGCATAGACAAGCTATTAGTTGGATCTTGGCTGATATATCTAGTATTAGCCCCAAGGTGTGCATGCATAGGATTTTTCTTGATGATGGAACCTATCTAGTCTACCAACCTCAAAGATACCTCAACCTACTGATTCTTGATATTGTGAAAAATGAGTATCTAAGCTACTATCTACAGATATGATCTATTCTATTTCTGATAGTGAGTGGGTGAGTCCTGTCTAGGTTGTGCCTAAGAAAATAGGCATAACTATAGTGAGAAATGATTCCTACTAGGGTTCAAAATGGATGGCGTGTTTGTATTGATTATAGACGCCTAAATGTTTTTACTAGGAAAGATCATTATCCTCTTCCTTTTATTGATCAAATGCTTGAAAAACTTGCTGGTAAATCTCACTACTACTTTTTGGATGGTTTTTCGGGTTACTTTCAAATTTTCATTGCTCTAAAATATAAGGAGAAAACTACTTTTACTTGTCCCTTCGGCACTTATGCATATAGGCGTATGCCATTTAGCCTTTGTAACATACCAAGGACTTTTCAAAGATGCATGATGTCCATTTTAATGATTTTATTGAAAAATGCATAGAAGTGTTTATGGATGATTTTATAGTATATGGACATTCATTTGATGATTGTTTACATAGTTCAGATAGAATTCTAAAGAGATGCATTACTAAGAACCTAGTGCTTAACTTTAAAAAATGCCATTTTATGGTTCGCAGGGGTATAGTATTAGGTCACATTGTGTCTCATAAGGGTATTGAAGTTGATAAAGCTAAGATAGACATTATTTCTTCTCTTCCTTACCCCACATCTGTGAAAGAAGTTAGGTTATTTCTAGGGCATGCAAAGTTTTATAGTTGTTTTATTCAGAATTTTAGTAAAATTACATTGCCTTTATCTAGACTTCTTTAAAAGGATGTTGAGTTTTCTTTTGATGATGATTATAGGTTGGCTTGGGATAAGCTTAAGGAGAAATTGACTACATCCTCGATCATTTAGCCACATAATTAGAGCCTTCCTTTTGAACTTTATTGTCATACCTCCAATTATGCACTTGGAGCAATTTTGGGACAAAAAGCAAACAAAAAGTCTCATGTTATAGCCTATGCTTCCAAGACATTGGATTCTACATAAACTCATTATACTATTACTGAGAAAGAGTTTCTTGCTATTATATTTGCTTTAAAAAAGTTTAGATCATATTTGCTAGATACTAAAGTCATTGTTTTTACTGACCATGCAGCACTTAAATACTTGTTGAAAAAGTCAAATTCAAAGCCATGCTTGATCCGTTGGATGCTTTAGCTGTAGGAGTTTGACATTAAGATTAAAGATAAGAGTGGTGCAGAGAATTTAGTTGTTGATCATTTAAGTAGGATTAAGGCACCAGTGGTAACTTCTTCCCCTCTTTTTGACACTTTTCCTGATGATGGCTTGTGTGCTTTAATTGTTTCTGAGCCATGGTATGCTGATATAGTTAACTATCTAGTTACATGTGCATTACCTGCTCATCTTAATAGGCATCAACTAGATAAGTTTAAAAGTGAGGCAAAATACTACATTTGTGATGATCCTTATTTGTGTCAGTTGGGTAGTGACCAAATTATTAGGAGATGCATCCCTGACCATGAGATTGCCTCTGTTCTACATTTTTGTCATACTTTAGCAAGTGGTGGTCATTATGGTCCATAGAAATTGCTATAGAAGTTTTAGACTCTAGATTATTCTGGCCTACATTATTTAGAGATGCATATCAATTTTGTAAGCAATGTGTTAGATGCCAATATATGGGTACTATAGGTCACAGGAATGAGATGCCACAATATCTTATTTTATTCTGTGAGATTTTTTATGTGTAGGTCATTGATTTTGTTGGCCCATTTCCTGTATCTTTTGGCTATTTTTACATTTTGCTAGCTATGGATTATGTTTCTAAATGGGTGGAAGTCATTGCCACTTGACTGATGATTCTGGTGTAGTTGTCTCTTTTGTCCAAACTCATATCTTTTGCAGGTTTGGAATCCCTAGAGCTATCATCAGTGACCAGGGAAGCCATTTCTATAGTAGGAATTTTTAGAGTTTACTTGGTACCCACAAACCAATGGGAAAGCAGAGGTGTCTAATAGGGATATCAAGTTGATTTTGGAAAAGACGGTTTAGGCCAACCAGAAAGATTGGAGTAAACACTTGGATGATACACTTTGGGCCTACAGGACTACTTTCAAGGCTCCAATTGGGATGTCTCCTTACCAAATTGTATTTAGCAAAGCTTGTTACTTGCCGGTTGAGATAGAGCACCAAGCTTTTTGGGCAGTAAAGCAATGTAATGGAGCTAGAGAAAGTCGGTGTTGAAAGAAAGTATCAACTGCAAGAACTTAAAGAAATTAGAATAGATGCCTATGAGAACTCTTGAATTTATAAAGAAAAGACTAAGGCATTTCATGATAGAATGATATCTAGGAAAGATTTCAAAATTGGTGAAAAAGTTTTACTTTATAAGTCTACATTGAAATTCATGCCTGGTAAATTGTGTTCTAGATGGGAGGGTCCATATGTAGTTTCTAATGTATCTCCTTTTAGTGTAGTAGAGCTTTTGGATGAGTAGACTAGAGCTAAATTCAAGGTCAATGGACATAGTCTCAAGCACTTTCATGAAGGAGTTCCAAGGGATGACAAGAAGGAGCTCCAACTTTAAGACCTACCCTGATTACCAAGTTGTACCCTTTTTCTTTTCCTTTTTATATTGTGTTATCTTTTTATAGATTGGATTTTGTGCTAGCATTGAAGACAATGCAGTGTTTAAGGGTAGGGGGATGCAAATAAAATTTTTAGTTTTACTTTGTTTTGGTTAGTTGATTTTTCTAAGTTTTTAGTCTTTTGTTTCACTTTTGAAGTTTTTGTTGCTTTTTAGTTTTTTTTTTTAAAAAAACCTTGTTTTTGTAGAAGTTGTAAGTTAAGATGATTATAACTTGGATTCACTTTGACATGATAAATGATGGATCTTGTGTTTGGATTCAAATGAAGTGGCAATGAATTTGATTTCAATAAATTATTCTGATAGCCATTAGCTAATGAAGATTTGAGCCGTATTTGTTCATTTCTAGTGTGTATTCACCTATCATTGCTTTCACTCTAAAACTTGTCTTGATTCTTTATTGAGACCACATTTGCATTTGCATGCATGAAAATGATAAGGCATTCATTTCTTTTATACCTAGATAGCCAAAAAGCCAACCTTATATGCATTATTTTCATTGTTTAGCCATTTTGAACCTTGTTTATTTTCTTATTGAGCCCATAGCCATGAAAAATGAAAATAAATATTTTTTCACCTTATTTTAAGATACCTTTCGGATTTCAACAAGCATTATATCTAATTAGGATAAGTAAATGTGTGCTTAATATCAATTTAAGCCATTGTTATTAAAATTTGAGGAAGATTTTCCAAAAGAAAAAAAATGGAAAGAAAAGAAGAGATAGAAAAGCAAAAGAAAAACAATTGATGAAAAAAAATGGAAAACTATAAATGAAAAAAAAAAAAGAAAGCAATAGAAAATCAAAGAAAGAAGTATTTTAAGTTAAATTTGTAATTACTTATACTAGTTGGAAATAAGGCCTTAAAATGCACATTCTTCCCTATCATAGGTTTCCATTTATTGCTCTTGAGGTCCTAGGGTGTTCCATTTGTTGTTTGTTTTACCTTGTTCTTTTATATCCATTGATTTCATTCCCTAGCCCCGCTATAACCTTAAATAAAGTCCTCTTGATTTGTACGTTGCACTTGGTATACGTGTTAGAGACTTGAAAGCTTGACAAGCCTGTGGTAGTGACGTTTTGATAGGTGGAATTTGAGTAATACATATTGCCTTAAACACTTGAGAGTTGAGAGTAAACACCAATCCATGTGAGGGGCTATGCATTTTTGATTCATTCTTTTCAAATAAAATTGCCATGGGATTTGCTTTCTTGATACAAGTGAAGTTAGCCTTAATTGTTACAGTGTTGAAAAGTTGTGATTAGTCTCTAACTTGTGATTTTTACATTTCATTCTCTTTTTGGCATTTTCACTCTCCACTTGCCATTTTATTAGCCTTATCTTTGGTCTTTATTTGGCCCAGGAGTGCAAAAATCTAAGTGTGGGGAAATTTAATAATTGCTAATTGTCATAGATTTTAATCCTTTTAATTTGGACATTTTGATAAATATTTGATGATGTTTTAAGTTTTATTGAATGTTATTTGGATTAGGAAATGAAATTTCACCTTTTTAAAATTTTATTACATAAATTAAGTATTTAAATGATTTTATTCCTTAGGTGTCAATTTTATTTCATGGGCAATTGATTTTATTTCATTTTTTTCATTTAGGGAATTTCATGAATGGAGTGTATGAAGGAATGACGCTTCATGGATATCTCACGTGGCGAGGGATCATTATACACACGAGACAAGTCCATCACATCACTCACGGGTGCACTCATCCATTCAAGTTCTGTTTTGGTGAACAGCAGCACATCAAACACTTCCAGCAGCTCCATCACACTCATACTCCCACGTTCCATCACTTCACACGAGTTCCTCACTTCTTGATTCACTCACATGGGAGCCTCCCTTTGCACACACTCATTCAAACCCGAGGAAAAGAAGCTAACGTGGATATATGAACAAGAAGCCACGGGTTTGTGAGCAGAAGCTACACGTGCAGAGGAGAGGAGCTGAACAAAGCAAGCTAACGTGGAAGATACATATGAGCAAGCCACGGTTTAAGTGAAGAAAAGGGAGCTGGCAAGTGAGAAGCGTGAAGCCGTGGAAGCAAGAACCTTATACATACACGTCCAATTTTGTAAGCTCTAGAACAGCAGCTACAAGAAGCTACGAGGATGTAGTGAATCACGTGAGAAGGAAGCAGAGCACGTGGTATTAGCTGGAAGAAGCTACGGTTTATATAGAGCAAAACACACACAAACAAGTGAAGGGATGAAAAGCACAAGTTCATCCAGCTGAGAGCATGTGCAGAACGTGATTATATGCCAGGTTTAAGGGTCTGGAAAGGATTACAAAGCCACGGGTTATGAGAATAAAAATGCTCTTGCACAGCTAATGTGGAAGCTAGAGGAGAGCATGTGAACAGTTAACAAATGAAGCAAAGGCAACACGTGGTTAAGAGACAGCATTGAGGAAGAAACACATGGGAATGAATTAAAAGAAAAAAAGGCACGTCTGAAGCTCCTGATTGTGGAGGGGGCTGAGCATGTGACACAAAAAACAAGGAAGAAGCAAAGCCACACAAGGGGAATAAAATACACACGGGCATAACGTAAAAGAGGGCTGGGAGATTAACACAAAAGGAGGAGGATAATTGACGGAAAAATGCGTGGGATTGAAGCACCTCCAGAGACGTGAAAAAGGGAAAAAGGGATTGATTCAATCAAGCTTGATGGCATTAGCTTCTTCCTTCCTCCATTTTCTTCCATCCATTCTCTCCATGAAAGCTTAAAATCTCCTGGGTAGCTAGCTAAAGATTGGACTTCTATTGATAAAGATTGGGGCTCCAAGATTGCCTCTCCAATTTGGATAAACTCTCTTCTCTTCATCCTTTATTTTCAGCTTTAATTCCTTGTTAATTTGACTAAGTTTAGCTTGTTAATTAGGGAATTTAGTGGCTGAATGAATTGGATTAAATTGATTTGTGATTTGATTGTAATCTCATAATTGAAGAGTGATTTTGATGCTGGAGTGTTTGTAGAAATGCCAAGCTTTATGGTTGTCCAATTTACATGCCAATTCCTCTTGTTTTTAGGCCAATTAATGCAAAGGTTATTGAATTAAGTGGTTGGATTTTTGCGTGATTAATGTACTAAAGGAATTCCTTAAGCTAATTAGTTAATTAGCAATTTTAATTGGATTGTTCAATTACTTTAATAAGCATTTAGGTTCTGTTTTGGTGTATTCTCATTTTTAACTCAAGTTATGAATTATTCAAGATTTATTGTGGTTGCAAATTCCTTGAAGCATTAAAGATTTGGGTCTTCAATGGTAATTCAAGAATCTTTATGAAGAATTCACTAAGAGGGAATAGTTTAAGTTCAATCTTGATACATTAAAAAGAAAATAAGAATAATTGAATTCTAAGAAATCCATCTAAAGGCTAGTTACCACATTTTCCTAGTTGTTAACTACATTTAGTCTTAAGCTTTTAGTTCTTGTTATTTTTTTGCAATTCAATTAAAATTTAATAATTCAAAACCCCTTAAACACTTTTCATTTAATGTCACTTAGAGGACCTTTTCACAAATAATTAGAAGCAAAAACTCTTTGAAAGATATATCCAACAAGCCATAAAAACATCATTGGAACCAAATCTAACATTCCATAAGCTCTACACACTCATATGCTCGTTTATGATTCAATTATGGATCCATATAAGGCATAATTAAGCAACCCCTATAATCTTTGTTCTTGGCTCAAATTTCTCATTCAATCTAGGATACATGACTCCATTAAAACTTATTAGAGTTATCACCAATTCAATTCAAAAAGCCTAGACTTAAGTTGCTTCCTTATGTATTAAAATGGAGCTTACACCTCCATCTCATAAACCATGATTCCTAAATTCATTCCAATGCTTCCTTTGATGTTCATTAATCATATCTAATCCCTTTCTAGCTTTAGAAGTAATTAAAACTCTCTCTAGGTGCTTAGAGAGGTCTTGGTTGAGACATGCACAAGCTAGTGAGCCCATGGAGTTTTGCAAATTTTCTTAGGGAGTTTGCCACTTGTGGAGCTTCATAGATGTCTTAAGAACTCATACATACTCTTAGACAACCCACATTATCATTCAAAAGTCTCATACATATCAAGGTGTAACAAAATCCCTAACTTTGATAACTTAAATTATAATGCTTCTCTTTTGAATTATTGCATATTCTAGTTTCTCATACTCTACAATCTATGTTTCTTCCTTGGTTTGGTCAAAATTCATCTTTTATTGGATGGGCTTAAGGTTGGATGAAATGGTCATGGGAGAAGCAACTAAGAAGAAGCAAGACAACCATGAAGACTTACCTTGTTTTAAGGCTTTCTCTAAAGAGCTTTCAATTTCTTCTAGTCTTTCCTTCAAATGCTCCCTTTCACTTGCTAGACCAGCCATATAGTAGCCTCAAACAAATCAATAAAACCATGGGAGAAGAGAGGAGAAAGAGCAAAAGAATATTGGTGAAGGAGAAAGCATGAAAATCTATGAAATTCTTACCCTTTTCACTTGGTTTCTCCTTCCCTTCAACCCTCCTTCTTGTGCACCTCTCCAATCTGCCTTGGGTTCTGTTTGAGTTCAAAAAATTTGGTTATAAGGAGTGGGCAGAAGTGGGGATGTGCTTAAAAAGCTTAAGGGTCCATTTATACAAATTTTTAAAATTGTAATTTAGTCCATCATCTTAGTTTTGTCCAATTGAGCTCATTTCAACTCCTTTTTTAGAACCGCCTCTTCCATCATAAAATTTAGGTCCTCTAACTTATAAAATGTCTTTGGTTTCAAATTGAATTTAAAACCTTCCTGAATGAATCGGTTAAAATTCAAATTAACCAACACTCTAAAACGTAAATCGAAAATATTTTAACCATTCTAGGGGTTTCTATGGTTTTTAGTGCTTTTGAGAACTCCAGAAAACTTAATTTTCCTATTTAGAGATCCCTCCTTTGAGTTTTCTAAAAAGTATCCAAATTTACAAAAATACCACAGTGTAACGTCCGATTTTTCGTAAAATACTGAAATGAGTCAGTTTTCAAAGCAAGTCCCCTAAGATGAATGATTCAAGGCCAAATAAAATTTGAATAAAATTTTAAATAATAGAAAATAAGGATTTAACCCTTGAGTTTCCTAGAAATCGGGGTCGAAGTGATTTGAAAAATTTGCCGAAAGACCAGTGGCATTTTCGTAAATAAGTGGACTTTTTGGAAAACATACAGGAGGGCTTTTTAAATGAAAATTTTGAGTTATTCAAGGTTCTCAGAGGCCCCAAAAACCATGGGAAGCCCCAGGACCAGTAAAGTCCCTCTGGTGTACTCTTTTCGACGTCGGTTGACCCAAACTTTGACCGATTCGTTTGGGAAGGTTTAGCTCCGATTTGAGTGATTCCAAAGATATTTTATTAAATTGAGAACCTATTTGTTATGATAGAAAAGACGTTTCTCAAAAAAAGAGCTAAAACAAAGGAGAAACAGAAATGCTATTACAAAAGGGCAAAAATAGAATTAAAGTGTTAAAGGAAGCTTCTTTTTTCTTCTTTATATGCCACGTTCTTTCTCTCCTCTCTAAGATCGACTTCCTTCTACCCATTTTTAGAGGAAAACTTCAGCTACTTAGGCGCACAAGAGGAGGAGGATTTTGGAGGAAGAAATTCAAGAAAAAGGTAAGAAACTTTAAGAAATTCCATATCCTTCCTTCTTGAACCTTGCTCCTCTCCTCTCAAACTTTCTTTCTATGGTTTTAATGGAGAGTTTGGTGCTGTTTTGGAGGTAGAACAGAGAGGGGAACTTCGAAAATTGAGGGAGTAAGCCAACCAAGTGGAAGAACAAGCCAAAGGAAGCAAGAAAACAAGGTAAAACTTCCATTCTTTAGTAGTTTCTTCCTCCCCCTTCCTCTTGCACGAATTTGGCCACCATGAGCCCAATTCTTAGGGGCTATTTTCTGTTCAATTTATGGAGGGATTAGGGGTTTTAGGTGGCAAAGATTAAGAATGAACTAATAGAATCAAGAAAGGAGCATTAGGAAACAAGATGGAACCATTAAGGGTCCAAATGCTCCCTTGCAGATCTGATTTTATATGAATGTTTTTAGGCTTAATAGAATGTTGAAACATGCTCCTAAGATCCCTAAGAGGTCCCCCATATGCCTCTTCCTCCATGAAAATGAACAAAACCCTATGGAAAGTCATGAACCTAGAAGTTGAAAAAGTATAGAGTACTTAAGGGGATTGTAAAAACTAATTTAATTCATAAATTCCTTTGGCTATTTAAGTGTTTCCTTGACCTCCTACAACTCTTAACAACCTCCCTAAATTGTTCCCCCATCAAGGAAAAATCAAAAAGACATGAAATCTCATTTATGCTCTAAGTTTCGGCCAAGTAGGGATGGCATAGTTAGGGAGAATTTTAAATTTTTTCAAGCCCATTTTTGAGTCATATATGATGAATGAATGTGAGGGGAAACCTTGGGAAAAATTTAGGAAGCTTAGAGAATGAGTTGGTGCTTTAGGTTCTATAATGTGACCTAAAGAAGCAACATGATATTAGGCCCTTTGTTTTAATGATGTGATGACTCTAAGAGGCTTAAAAGGAGTCAAGAATCATATTTGAGAGTAAAGAATGAGGCCTAGAAATTATTTGAGGGGTGTTGCTTCATTAGGTGCCAATATAGACCATAATGGAGGTTGTAGAGTAATCTAGGGTTTAAGCAAGTTGCATAGCCCTAGAAATTATTTCATGAACTTAATTGGCTCCCATAATTTGTGTCTAGGCTAAGAGAAACTATCTCCACCAACTTGTGGGTGTGTGGCTAAAAGAGGAGGCTTGAAAGCTAAGGAAAAAGTGTGTGTTTGTATACAAGGTAGCTCTCTCCACCTTCTCTCATGCATGGATGTGTGTTTAGCATGTTTTAGAATGTGTGTATGTGTATTTTCAAGTTATGAAAAGTATGCTAGCATGCTCTTATATACCATGACTCTTGATGCCACATTATGCTTTTAAATGATTACATGATGTTTGTGTGAATTTGCTTAAGTGTGGAGAGGCCAAGAACTCTTCCCTTTGGTGAGGATGAGCCAAGAACCCTTGAGCTTGGTTGAGACAAAGTAAATAGTCTCCCAAAAGTAAAGTGGGCTCCCAATAATATGGTTGAGTCCAAAGTTCTTAAAGAATGGGTGAGGCAAATCCAAAATCCATGAGGAGAAGTGTGAGGCCAATCCAAACACTTGGTGAGCTCTTGAATGCCTTGTATGATGTGTTTCTATGTCAAGCTTGATTTTAAATGTTCATGACTTCTATTTTTCCCACATATATATTCATAGAACTTGCTTGCACATATTATGTGTGATGGAATGGGAGATGAGCTATTGAGATTATTGAATCTCACTCCCTCCTCTTAAATGTCCTAATATGCTAGGTGGACTAAGTGAACATAGCAATGGGAGCCAACCACATTGAAGAAAGAAGATTGTCACCCTTATACTTGATTTTTGGTCTTTTGATTCACAATGAGACCTCATGATGTATATTATTATTGTAAATATTCTATGACCCCTTGGACAAATGTAAAAATGATATTATGTGATAGATAAATGAATGAGTATGGTGTATGTATTCTAGAACATAAATTGAGTATTTATGTCAATGTATGCATTTGAGAAAAACTTAGTGTAATATGTATGAGTGAGGGTGAAAAGACCAAAATAAGATGCAAATAGTTTGGGGCCATTTAGGCAGCTCCCCCAAGTCTTAAACATGCTTTTAGATTTGCCCAAAAGGTGTCAAGACCAAGGGAAATCCATTTGGCAATTTTGGTACCCAATATGGAGCCAAAATTGACCATAATGGAACCCTATATCACTTTTTAGCCAAATGAGCTAGTCTTGATCTGGAATTTGGCATGTAATTAGGTCTTATTGAGAGCTTTCTATAACATTAAATATTATAATTTTAATAGGTCTATGGAATATTTGATGAATTTTTAAAGTTGGGATTTTTTATGGATTCTGGTATGGGCACTGTTCATACTGGTAGTTTTATGTTTTATATCATCTGATGGCCAAATGATGTTTAATGCTAGTGAAATTTTATATGCACAAACTAGAGGTCATAATCTTTCTGTAGCCACTGATATCACCTCAATTGGAGGTCTGAACAGAGAGTTATGCATATTTAAAGTTAACTGTCAGTATCGGTAGCACCCCTGGAGTTTAGTTACTGTTCCATAGGTTTCTGATGGATAAATGTATCTGTTTCATTCTAAAATTATTTTTATCATCAATTTATCATTTTTAGCTTTCCAGAATGACTGAATTTTTTTTATTTCAATTTTTATAGAATTAGTTATGAATTTTAGAAGTTTGTATCAGTAAACTGAATAGCAGCCCAGGCAGCTAGCGACCTCTGTAACTTTTTGGATGTCAGACGTCCTGTGTGATGAATTCTATGACTTGGGCATATTTTAAGTGTGAAGTAGACATCCTAAGATTTCTATAATGACTAAGATTGTATGATTTCAAATTTTCTAGATTTAGTTATGATTTTCCAAACTTGGGTCAGGAAATGGAGCAAATCTGGCCGAAAATATGCTTGCTTATTTTGAGCTCCATTTTGGTTTCCATGAAGTATAGGCATGTTTTTGTGATGTAAATGAGTTATAGTGATGGAATTAAATATCAGAATGTATAAGATGAGCTCACACAGTTCACGTGACACCGATTACAAATTTTTAGATATAGCGCAACGTAAAAAAAAGTCTATTATTTTCATCCCCTTTTTCCTATGCTCTTGTGAGATTGATAATACAAAGCTTATAAATGGCATGAAATGAGTTAGAAGTTATGGTGTTATACACAGCATGTTCATCAAATGTCATTTAGCTATTCTGGCTCCGTTTTCAAGGCATTTTTGGCCTTGTATTTTCATTTTTTGATGTTTAGATCATTACTCTAATTTTGTTTGGCCTCAATTCTTCCCATTTAGGAGACTTCCTTTTATAACTTTATGTTGTTTACGGAGAAATCAGGTATTACATTTCAACACTAGACTAAATAAAATGGTAGTATTTTTATAATAAGTTAAACTCCCATATCAGAGTAAATTAGATGAGAAAAAGGAATAGAGACCAATTAAAAAAGAGAAATAGGCTAAAAAGTTAAGTTTTAAGCCCAAAAGAGGCAACAATAACAGGTCAGACAGTGCAATGGAGGGAAATTAAGAGTTTAAATATTTAGTTGTACATTAAGAGAGTAAGATATTTCTCATCATTATATGAGTAAATAAGATTACCAAATCAACTAGAGCTAATAAAATTGGTCAAAACCTTGATTACATGTGAATTGAAGGTAAGTAGTGTCACAAGTGTAATTTGAGCTATTTTAAGCTATTCTAAGTTACTGTGGACCCAGAGGATGATTATATAAGTAAAGAGGATTTTAAAATATCCAATGCATTAGAATTATCTAGAAAGATTGAGTTCTTGGGCCAGAATTAGAGTGAAATAAATGAAGTGGTAAAATCATAATTTTGACCAAAACAAGACAAAAAACTAAGATTTTATTTTAAATGAAAAATAAATAGAGATAAGGATAATTCTCATTAAGATAAAGTAAAAAAGCATGCAAACTTTAACCAAAGGGCCCTATTTGGCCAAAATCCCTAAATTGTGCAAGAACAAGCAGACAATAACAATACCATAAAGCAAGAAAAATCATATATTTAAATATCATGAGAATTAACATGAGAAACATGTATACCTCATATGATAAAATAAGGCTAACAAATTAACTAGATGAAATTGGTTCAGTGAAATCCTTGACAATTTATAATTTAGAACGCCTATTAGCAATTTTTTTCCAAAACTTTTTAGATTGTTTTAAGTCCTTGTAACTTCCAAATAAATATTTTTAATAAAGAGAATAGTATAAAATTTAGTATGGAGAAATTGGTTTCTAAAAATACTAAATATGAGTTCAAATGAAGGAATTAAAGTGTATGGGTCCAATGGTCATTTTTGGAAATGTTATAAAAATTTAGATCTTTATATGTGGGCCACACCTTCTTCTTCTCCATTTAAGAACTAACTTTGAAACTCTAAATGCTCAGCCATAGAGGCATGAAAGGAGGAAGCAGAGAGAAGGAAAACAAAGGCAAAATAGCTTCTTGAAAAGGTAAAAGTCAAAGTTGTTCATAGGGGAAAAAATCTTTTTTTGGAGAATAAAGTGGAGGAAAAGAATCAAGGCAAGAAACCACACAAAACCATACATGTTAAGATGGCTAGAGTGGTCTTTGGGCAAGAAGACCAAGAAATAAGGAAATTAAGCTAGTAAAGGCTAAGTAAAAAAGTAAATAAAATAAGTTAATTATTCTTTAGTTGACACTCCACCTAATTTCTCTCTCTGTCTCAATGGCTCTTTTTCTCACTTAATTATTCTTTAGTTAAAAATTCATAGTCTATATTAAAACATAAGTAGTATCCCTGCCTGTTAGAAATATGGAATTAGAGAGGAATAATTAGAAAAGCAAAGATATGTAATAAATAAGGAGATGGTATAATATTAAAAACAGGCATAGGCTAAGAAAATTCAAACTTACAAGGCCCCCACTTTGGAACTTGGAACTTGCAAAGTAGGAGGTTTAGCACAAATTCCCCATCTTTTAAGTAGTATCTCTCCCTTCTTTGTATGCATATTTGTTGCCTTGAGTGTTTGGAGACTTGTATGCTATAACATGTTATATGATGCTATGGTTGCATGTTTGAGCTAGTTTGATGTAACATGCTTTGTTTAGTATGTGTTATAGTATTGATGATGCCCAAAGAGGGAATTGAGCATAATAGCTCTTCCTTAAGTGAAGCTAAGTAATTTATGTTTTAAGAGTCGTGGCCACTGACTAATTAAGCAAGTATGTATATGCTAGCCTTAGTATTTCATGAGTTATGTTGTATGTGCACTTATGTTCCTTATAATTAAGTGACTTGATGTATGCATTGAATATGGAGTATGCTAAGAGCTCTTGTTTCTTCAAGCTCACTTAAGCAGTTTCTTTCCTCTAGCCTCCTTGCCAGGCATCTTTCCCTACATTAATGAGACTTAAAGTAGGTTAGGGAAGGACAGTTCTTTTCTCTTAAGAATGTGATATAGAGTTAGGGCTACTTTCCCTTAAAACTTGAAAAAGGCTTTAAGGAGGGCTTGCTTCATTTGATCTTCCCCATCCTAAGAGAGATGGTGAAGTGGGCTTCTTTCACGACTAAATCATAAAAGAGAAGGGCGATCTTATACTTGGCTTCTTCTCTAGTGGTTGAATGCTTCTCCCTTTCATTGGCTTCCACTAGCCCAACCTGTACCAGGTAAAGAAAGTAAAACATCAAAGGAAAGCATAAATGCCCAAGGGAGTAGATAATTAAGAGAATATATCATGTTATTTAGTTTTATAATGATGTATTCAAATTTATAAGATGTGCGAAAAAAAATCTCTAGTATGATTACAATATGTTGGAAAGTCAAGTGTACCTTTGTGTTGTATAGTACATTATATGATTAGTATCTAGTAATGATATAAATCATGGAAGTTATGTAGAAGAAATATAGTTTAATGTTCATATAATGACAAATTCTAGTTTATGAACATTATGATATGAGTTAATTGTATTCAGTGTACAATAGTTTAAATATTATGAATGATAATGAACTGTTGAAATTTTATAATTAGATTTATATAATCTTGAGTAATCATTCTAATGTCTAGGAGAAAGTGGAGATCATTTAAGGCCACCTTTTTAGATGTTGACTTCGATCTAACTTACTTTCCTATGTAATAGGTTACTTTAAGTGTCTTAATTGACTTATGCAATTACATGAGTAGACTATGCAATTGCATGAGACCACCTTTTTAGATTGCCACCCCAATCACAAATCTTAAGTAGGTCTCATGCAATTGCATAGTCTATTCAAACAATCAATAGGCCAAATAATTGTAAATAATATATACAAGTAACCAAAATACTCAAACAAACCAATCACACATATAAGAATGAAGGGAAAGCTATCTTATCAAGCAAATTCAATCAATTCTCTTGTTCTCTTTCTCTTGATCCCACGACCTCAACACATACTTTGGTGTGCTCCCACTTGCTTGGCCTAAGCACATCAATAAAGGTATAAAACAATCAATTAAAACATATTCAATCTTACTCCAACAACATATGTTCATATTAGGATTCAAAGTATGATTTAAGTTACTTTAAGTGTATCAATTGACTTATCCCATTTGTTACACTTTATGTACCAATTCCATTATTTATCTATATAATTTTAGTTACTTTTCATGACTAAAACGAGTCCAAAATTTAGCCATATCATTTATTCCATTCCTAGGGCAAGTTAGGGTTTTTATGGAACCATTACCTTAATATCATTAAATCTCGTTCTTTTTCTCAACTCAATGGTTTATCTAGCCTCTATTTTAGTCACTTAGTCCTCTCAATTCATTAGACTAAATTAAAAACTTCCTTAGATGCTATTTTCCTCCCTTGGCTAAGACCCTACCTTCTTTGCCTAATCTTGATATTTTTTTTTATTTTCAGAAGAGAATTAAGGTCTTTAGGATATTAATAATTTATTTTTAATTTAATTATATTATAGAGATCAAATAATCATTGGAGGGTTTTGAAACTTTCATGGCTCATCTTGAACTCTAGGTGAAGATATCTTATGTTCTATGGCTTCCTAGGTAGATTTCTTTGCATATTCTTAATTCTCACTACTCTAAACCCTTGATTTCATCAAACTTTCCTCAAGTTCATGCCTTCTTCCCTCTTTCTCTCTCTTGGCCAAACTATGGAGGATTGAAATCCCAATGAATACAATTTTTTCATAGCAAAATTATACCTTATTTTGAAACTCTCTTGACTGAAGTTCCTTTGGTGTAATTGGCTTCTTAAAATGAACTCCTTCACTTAAGGGAATAGCAACAAAATTCACCTTTTTGAGAAACTAAAACCATGTGATTTTCCTAATTGTGTGAGCCTACACAATGTGGACGAATTGGATCTATAAGACTTTCATAAAATAGGTATATATTTTCATATATATTTCATTTTCTTTTTAAGTTCATATTTTATTCACCCTTTTGAGAAACTAAAACCATATGATTTTCCTAATTGTGTGAGCCTACACAATGTGGACCAATTGGATCTATAAGACTCTCATAAAATAGGTATATACTTTCATATATTTTTTATTTTTTTAACTTTATATTTTAAAGACATAAAAATAAAAAACTTAATTACATTAATTATAATAAATATTTAATATTATTTCTCTATCTAAATAACACTCATTGTTAAAGTAATTTTAAACATGCTTTTTTTAATAATTTGATAGAGAAAACTAATTTTTTGAATGATTAGCCAAGCATTAACGAATAAGTTTTTGAAATATGATATGCTTCGGCTTTGTAAATATTGTAAATAAATATTAATTTCTAAAAATTTAACATTCTGCATTTGCAAAATTTCATTTTGTTTATGATTTTAATTACTACAAATATAAATTCTGAATATGATAATGTTTTAAAGTACTAAAAATTACATAAATAACAGGGTTCTACCTCACGTTCTTACGAACAAACAGAAGGAAAGAGTCGGTGCATGTTCCTTGTTCTGCTGCCTCCAGAGTTCACAATCGGACCAAGTAAAAGCACAAAAGCCAAAATCAATTCAAACCTAACACCGTCATGCTCAGGACACCCCCACCGCCGGTTTCACACGCATTGATTCATTCATCCATCCTCTTTACAGTATCTCAAAGTCCAATGCTAATATTCTCACAAAAGATGAGTTAATATTATATAATATGATTGAACTATTTTGTTGTCTACAAAGATAAAGACTCAGCGCATGCATGGGGATATGGTTGAGACCTAAAAATCATATTACCAAAAATAATATTAATTTTGTATTAAAATATAATTTATTAAAAAATATTTTTCTTAAATTTTATTTTAATATTATTTATTCTAGGTAAAAAATCATAAATGTAATTTATTCTAAAAGTTTATTAAATTTACAACAATGTTTATGTTTATTAATATATATTTCATGCAAATACTATTGATGAAATTAAATTATTATCTTTAAATTGGTTAATTAATAAGTCCTAATTATATAGATATATAGATATATCTTTTTATGACTTATTATAGATATTTTTAAGTTATTCTGGCTATGTGTTAATAAATTTCGGTGTTTTTAGTAATATTTTAAATATTGATTGAATCTAGTTTTTGAGTAATTCTTGTAGCTTTTAGGTGAACTAGGTGTTTTTGATTGTACTTAATGGGTGCCATTTGAACTGTAATTCATCGAGGTTGAGTCTGGCCTCAGAGAAAGATTTGGAGGCTAAAATTAGGTTGTTTCCCACGGCTGGAGAACAGCTGCATAGTGATGAGATTTTGACACCTGACCCGAAAGCAGAATGCAATTGAGCTAGTGCTAATTTTTGCAAAAGGATGTACATTTCATGACCTGAAGAGGAGACCCTATAAATAACCCATTACATGATTTTCCAAAGGAAGGACAACTATTCTACCATTGCTAGGGTTTTTGGAGGCATTTGGGAGCTTTAGAAGCGGGAGATGGTAGAGACTGCTAGAAGACGGGCTGCAATGCAACGTACTATGGTTTCTCCTACGGTCCGTTGCTCAAGACTTTGACCTTAAGCAATGCTCTCCATCCCTCTCGTTTTTTTTGTCTTTATTTTTTTTTCTATTTTTGTTTTGTAATTTGTTTAGGAATATATGGGATTTGACTTATTTGTGTTTATTTATTGATGATTGTGATGATATACTATTGTTCTAATTCAATTATGGAGTGTAATTTCAAGTTCAATGTCCCTTGTGTAATTATTTTTTCATTCTTGATTGATTATTGTTATTTAGTTTCATATGGTAAAGTGGTTACGTTACAATTGAGTCTTGGTATGGTTTCGTCTAATATAGTTATTGTATTAGGATGATTTGAATCGTTAGACTATTAAATATTCAATAAAATGAGGCTATGCTTAATTAATTGTGAATTTGTTTAGTAAAGTCTAATCACTATAATTAAGCTTGAATTCATTAACTGAAAATGCATGTTATGAATAATTGAACTTGAGTAGATTTGGTAAGCTCCTTAAAAGAGATTAGGATTAGGATAGTTCAATTCATATTGATGGTGGATTGTTACATTAGGAATTTGCTAGCCACATTGAGTAGGAGATTTAAGTGCTAAAGGGTGTAGTAGTCAAGGATATATTTATTCCATTGTGTCTTTTGTCTTTGGATTGTATTGACATCGATAATCTATTAATGAATGTGTGTTTGTTTTCCCTATTCATGAATATGTTCTATGAATCTATATACAATTAGGAGGATAGATGAAGAGTAAATTGCTTGAGGTAGGGGATCAATAGATGAAATCTCAATGTGATTTACTTGTACTTTGTGTTCATGGAATTTAGAGCCTAATGAAGGATTGAAAGATGAAATTAGATGATAGATACTTTATACACAATATATATCACAATTTGGGAGAAGATGAAGGATTGTCTAGCCAACTTAGGCCATGTTTGATAAATGGGAGAGTTGAATGTTAGAAAAGAAAAGGGAGTGGGATTGAGATAAAAATATGTTTGGTATGTAGAAGAGTTTTTTCTTGGATGAACTATCTCCTACTAATATGGGAGAGTCCAATCTTTTATTTTAGGGTAGGAGAGAACTTTACTGAAAAGGAGAATAAAAATTGAGATCATTTTGTCCTTTCCAAATAATTTTTCTTCTTGCTAAAGGTAATCAAAAATGAAATTTTAAATTAAAAATAATTATTTTATTACTTTATTATTATTAGTAAAAAATAGTCAGAGGTATTTTTATCTTTTAATTCTTTTCTCATTCTATTTTTATATCATTTTTATCCAATTAAATATAAAAAAGTAAAAATATTCATATTTCTTTTTCCATCATACCAAACAAAATTATAGGGTACAAGATTCTTTTTCATTTCCATTTCATTCCCCATTCTTATTCTATCAAAAACTAATCCTCTGTATCAAACGAATTTGTACCAAACGAAGCCTTAGGGAATATGTTAATGGGGATTGAAAGATGAAGCCAAATTAACTAATGGTGCTTGATTAAATAAGAGAGGCATTCACATGTCGATCTCATGTCCCTTATTTCAATCAATTTGAGTCAATGTGTGTTTAATCTTTGTTATATCTATGTAGTAAGTCTTTTGTGTTTTTAGTTTAAGTCGAGTCTTGTGTTTATTTTATGCCTCTTAGGTGTTTAATTTTATGCGTTAGTCATTGATTCCTAATAATTAAGGCAATCTACTGTAACACCCCAAAATTAATTAAGGTGTTAATAATATATTTGGACTAATTAAGGATAATTATTATAGAATAATTGGGTAAGCTATATAAATGGAAATTTATAGAGAAATAAGTTATTAATATGGGTTTAAGATTTCAATTAGATTAAAGCTTAATTTGGGCCCAAAAACTAATTTGAGTAAGACATGGATAAGGATTTACGGAGGCCCAAATGATTTTAGGTGTAAACCCAACTCCTTACCATGAGACGTAGGCCAAGAGAGTTCACTCAGCAATGGCCCAATCTGACTTAGTAAAATAGAGGCCCAAGACCCAATTTACATAAGCCCTTATAGTTGGCGCAACACACATTATGCAGACCCAAATTAGATTGACCCTTGAAATTTGGTCTGACCCAACTATAACTTTGAAGCCCAACTTATGAAATTTAGCCCAACTAACACCAACCTTTGAACCTACTAGAATTGGGCCTTTGAGTCAGCATATTTCACTTTTAGCTCTAAATGTTCTGCAGCCCATTCATTAAACCATAACCTAACCATTTGAAATGAGCCCAATTGGACCTTAGGTTGATGGGTCAACCCATTTCTCATTAAAATCCCTAAAAGTTCAGCAGCCACACCCATTTAGAAGAGTAAAAAACTTGGTTCTGCAGAAGGGAAAAACCTATTTTCGCACCTTGAGGAGAGGCTAGGGTTTCCATTACTATTTTGGCTCCATTTCTCCCACTTAGAGTAAGATTCAGTTAAGGTAACCTTCATATAACTTCATCCTCTCTTCTTCCTCTTCGATTTGGCCTAATTGGTCTTTTATTTGGAGCATTTTTATCTTCCACCTAAAATTGAAAACTTGTTGTTTGGTGTTTCCATGGTGGATTTTCGGAGGTTGAGGCTATGGGTGTTGTTAAGTGAGTATCCTTTTCCCATTTTAATGCAATTTCTATTAGTTTGAGACCACTATAGTTGACTTATGATATGGGCTTTAGTTTCATGTGAAATTATCCAGAAATTGGAGTGAACTATGGTGGTTTCTGATGTGGGAAAGTTGGAACCCGAAATTAAAATCCATTGGTGGTTAGGTGAGTAACCTTTAGGTAGTCATCAGCGATTCAACTCTTTGGGTATCTGATTTGTTGCTACAAATGATGATAATTATGCTTGTTATAGGCTTGATGTGCATTTGAATTTTTATAGTTGCTAGAGGAAGAGTAATTGGCTTCATTGAGGTAACCAGGGTTATTTTCCTAATTCTATGTGTATGTTCATGTTAATATGATATTTGTTATATATGCTTGATTTTGAAATACTAAATGATTAGTTGACTACTTGAATTGTTATTGTGATTAGACCTTGACCTTGTGAGTCCATGGTAGAGCTGTGGTGCGACTGCCACCAGTGCGTGTACTTCGATCGAGCATTGGGTTATGATCAAACCCCAGATGCACTGAGCCCTGGTTGTACTCATTATGGAGTAGATGCCGTGAACGAACCTCTCCCGGTGTTATTGGCCATTAACATGTTGTGTATGATTGTTGGTATGGGACAGTAGTCATTGGTAGTTCAACTAATTCATTTGCAAATTGAATTGATGATTCTGGTATTGATGACATGAAATTGCATTGGATTGATTAACTTCTACATGTATATAGAAATTTCCTTTTTTACTGAAATTGTATATCTCACCCCGTTGTGGGCTAACATTTTCAGGGACTGGACCTTTTAGTGGAAAGGAGAAAATTAATAGAAGCTTATTAAATGGCTTGGTAACACATAGGTTTGGAAGCCTTGTCAAATTGTATTCTAACTAGATTGTTAGTTTTGTATCATTGCTGCATTGCATCATGAATTGCCAAGTATAGGAGCTGTATATGTAATTTAATTATCATGGAATTAAACATTTTGGTTGTAATTGGTTGACAATGGATAAGCGACTTGCTCTTGTATGAACATTATGCATGGTCCCAAGCACCTTGTGGCCAGAATACATTTACTGTCACTAAATTATGGTGTTTGCTAATGTGTGATAGCTTGGTGAGTAGAAGCCAATACTTTAAATCTTAGGATGGATAAGGATAGATTAACTAGGTAAATCAAGTAGATAAATACCATTAAAAGGTCACAAATGGGGGGAGAGTGGCCCTAAAAAACCCCTAGATAGAGAGTGGAGAGTATGAGACAAGATTTTAGGAGTTGTAGGGTCAGAAGGCATTTTGTTACGGCCAAAATATTGTTAGCCGCAGCCAATAAAGGCGAAGTTGCCCAAGGAGAGCACCAGAGAGTAATTCGCCTCGGTAGCCATAGCCAATAGAGGCAAAGTTGCCCAAGGAGAGCACCAGAGAGGAATTCGCTACGGCGAAATGTGGAATTAGCCGTGGCGAAATGTGAGAGGCAAAACTGGAAATCGTCCAAAGGGTAATTCACCGCGGCTAAATTGGAATTGGCCACGGTAAACTTTTGTGAAAATGAGTCAGGCATTTCAGAGAGGAATTGCCCGTAGCGAAAGGAGGTATTGGCCGCGGCCAATATTGAGAGGCGAGCGAGGTAGGTTCCAAGAGGCTTCCTCGCCGTAGTGCTATGTAGGTTAGCTGCGGGGAAATCAGTAACAAAGTAAGAAGTGAACCCAAGGGCAATTGGCCGTAGCTAAAGGGAATTTAGCCGCGGCAAATACCAAAAAACCCTTATATTAATTAGGAAATCTTAGTTTTTCATGTGGTAACCTCAAGGGATGACTTAGAAACATTGGTAGAAGATTTTTGTGAGTTAGAATCAATGGGTAATAGAATAAAAAACTTACAAATGAATGTTTATTTCCTTGATGTACATAAGTGCTTGTAATTGTATGGTTGATAACTCTAATAATATTAAGGTTTAAATTTCTCCGCATTTCACAATGTAATTAGTCATAATACCTTGTAACCCCAATCTATGATTATTAATCACGTATTTAACATTAATTATAAGGATTAGAAATTAGGGTCGTCACATCTACAGTACTAGTTGTACATTATTATATTAGCTTGCCTTGTACATTGAGAACATACAAAAAACTAAAATTTTCTTACTCTTATAGGATCAATACTCTTACTTAGAGTTATAATATTACTTAAGCAATTACTTGCTAATTTTATTATAAAATAGTATGCATCATTAATCTTAAACATTATTTGGTGTATATGTTGTTTGTTCTTAATAATTATTTATATTTTTAACATATGATTTTATAATTTGCTAAATTTAGAAAATAACTATTTTATATTTGTCAAATATTTGTTATATTATATAAACTATAGATATAATGGTATTTTAATCGAAATGTGTAACTATAACTTATTGTTTATTATATAAAAAGTAAATGTAACATATATTTTGATTTTAAAGAAGAGAAGTATATTTTTTAACAAAAAAGGTATGTTGGATGTATCTCAAAAAAGAGGAGAGGAGTAATATACACTATCAACTTTCCTTTATAAACTTTTTTGTAGATAAATAAAATTACATTGGTTCAAACTGCTTTTACCTTTACGTAGACTGATAGTGTCAAATATATGGTTATATATCTTTTTAGACTATTGATAAATAATTTATTGAGCTAGGCCACTAAGCAAAAGCCAATCTCTTAAAATATTTTTAGGTGCACATAGAGTATGGTATACCTAACAAAATTAAAGGTCAAAATTAAATTTATATAAGTGGAATTCATGCGTAGTATAAATAGAGTTCACGTAAAGTCTCACACGGATGGTTGGTCCTG
The DNA here is from genome assembly GCA_032878935.1 of Erythrophleum fordii. NCBI lineage: Eukaryota > Viridiplantae > Streptophyta > Magnoliopsida > Fabales > Fabaceae > Erythrophleum > Erythrophleum fordii. Next base: position 17,895,061 of record JAVQMF010000054.1, on the reverse strand, counting down.
GGAACGGCCCATATAAGTGGGCGCGAAGCTCCCCCTTCACGAGGTGCCTTTTCCCGTGAGTTAAGCTGGAAGGAGACAAAACCCCACTGAACCGGGAAGGTTGGGTCTGTGACCCTCGAACCGGGAAGGCAGGGGACAATACGTCGTGGAGCTCTGTGTGGTGTTGATATCAGAGCTTCGCCCCCACTTATATGGGCCGTTCCCAGGACCAAACGATCCGATGTGGGACTTTACAGTTCACGTACAAAATAAATCTTAATCGTTGAATATATAAATAACGTGAGGCATTATTATATATAAGAATTGCTCTTCTCTTTTTCTCTACCAAGTGCATGTTGGGATCAGCCACATCAAATGATTCCACCAAGAGGGACCACATATTGGCATGACACTTGCAAACAGTGGCGAAGCCAAGACCCTAGGGCAGGAAGTGCAATTTAATTTAAAATATAATAATTAAAGATATAAATTGTAGGATGTGCAAAATATTAGGAGTAGAAGGTACAAAATACTAAAACTTATATCCTTTTACTTGTAATTTTTCTAAAGGGTGCATATGCCCCCTTTCAGAGCAACGTGGCTCCACCACTGCTTGCAAACTTGTTGTGAGGGCGTCGTGTTGTACATCAATCTTGCTATATTATTTAGAGCTAAAGAACAAATGTCAAGTAACAACAGCTAAATAAATAAAAAAAACTAATAAAAATAGTAAAGAGTGGCAAGATTTGACACTGAATAAGTAAAAAATTAATTTTAAAATATTTTTTATCCAAATAAAAAATTTAACATTTTACAATAAATATTTATAATATTTAATGAATTCTATTGAACTCATTTCATATAAAATTTGTTGTTATAAATAAAATATTTTAACTAATTTTTGTATTTTAAATATATATAAGGTATTATTTTATTATATATGTATTAATTTACTTGTTAATGTATATATATAATTTGACTTTGATTTAATTACTATTCTACAAATTGTTATTTATCCTAATTCAATAATTAATTAAATTTTTAAAGCATTAATTGCTCTTGATATATAGCTCGGTGTGTAAATACCTATGATGTTTATATTAGCCTTAAATAGTTTAAGTTTATTAATTTTAATTTTATTTTATGAAGTATATTAACACAAATATGAAAATCCTAAAAATATAGTGGATAAATCATAAAAGCTTCTTTAATTATCACCAACTTTTACATATTCCGCTGTCCTACACCGTACATTATAATTATTAAAATTTTATGTCTAGTTTTTCCAAGCACTTTCCCCAACAAATATACAGTGAAAGTATCTTTCATAGAACCAGCAGGGGTTGGGTTTAGTAGAAGGGACTAGTTCCCACAACGTGGTGAAACCACGGTTTGAATCCCCGTTGAGAGAGCTGCCCATATTTAGTATTTGACCGTGCTTCGAACAGAATTGCCTCCAATAGGAGAATACCTGTGGGAAACCAAAAAAAAAAAAAAAAATTTATAAAGTACACATATGAAGTGCAAAGTGTAATACCTGACATATGCACATATTACCGACTTCCTTAAAAGAAAATTAGGATATAAGTAAATATTTTTGTCAAATGCGAATTTAAATAAACTTTTTTTTAAATAGAAATGACTTAAAATTTCATTAAGAACCGGCTAAATAAATTAAAAACTAATAAAAATATAAAACCGGTTGGATTTAGCACTAAGTTAGTGAAAAATTAGTTTTTTAATTTTTGTGGTCTAAAACAGAATTTTAGTATCTTGTGATGAATAGTTATAATATTTAACAGACTTTATTCAATTTATTTTATATAAATTTATTGTCATGAAGAAAATACTTTGACTAATTTTTATGTTTTAAATATGTATATGTTTTTTAAACATTATTTTATGATATATGTATTAATTTAAATGTTAATTTAATATATATATATATATATATATAAAATAATTCAACTCAAATTATTAAATCATAGAAGGCTGTTTATCTCAATTCAATAAACAATCTACTTTTTAAAATATTAATTGCTCTTGATATATAGCCCGGTTGTGTAAATATCTATGAAGTTAATGTTAGCGTTAAATCCTCTAAGTTTATCAACTTTAATTTTATTTTTTGAAGTATTTTAACTCAAATATGAGAACCGACTTTTCTAAATTATAGTGGATAAATCAGAAAAGCTTCTTTAATTATCACCAACTTTTACTTATTCCACTTTCCTACACCGTACACTATAATTATTAAAAATTTATGTCTGGTTTTTCCAAGCACTTCCCTGGCAAATATACAGTCAAAGTATCTTGTATCAAATACACATAGAAGTGCAGAGTGTAATTCCTGACATACGCGCCAATCCCCATAATGAGGATCAAGTGGCACCATATATATTTTGCATTATGAAAACTGTAAAGTAGCTCATAAATAAATAAACAAACAAACGTCCAACTCTTAACATTATATTCATTTCAATCTTTAATATTATTTTATTACTGAGACTAATTAAAATTTTTTATTCTTTAAATGTGTTAACATGACTTTTCAGTTATATCAAACTTTCATTTTTCTTTACTACCTTATACATATATTGTGCTATTTTCTACAATTCTTGTGCGTCCATAAGGGCTTGAAAATGTAAGATTACCGCTGCATATTTTCCAATTTTGTGGGCTAAGGCAGCGTTAACAAAATTCGTCGTCTTTCATCACCAAAATGCATGCACAATTCTGCTATATTACAAGCAAGAGCATTTAGGCATTTAATGTTGCGTTGGACAGACAAATATGCTTGTCCATTAAAAGTGCCACCACAATCTTATATGTCTCTTTTGGCAAAGAGAACAGGGAGAATTTCATATAAGAATCTAAAATTAAAAAAATTTGTTTGGAAGAATTTATTATCACTAAATTTAAAGAATTTTACTTAAAGTTAATAGTAATTTATTATAAAATAATAGTAACAAATCATTTAAAATTTTTTTTTTAATTTTGAATTCTCAACTGTAATTCTCAAAAAAAAAAAAAAATTTTAAGTATAACCACTTTTGACAATATTTGCCCAATTACTGATGGCCTTTTTGTCGTTATTTGCCTGCCCATAAGACGAATTTGAAGTCAAACTGGGACATACTGGGAAGATTACAAGGAAGTTTCCAACTCGCTCACCTTTCACTTTCACAATATATTTTCCATCGTCAAAAATTAAAATTAATTAATTCTTCAGGGTGGTATATCAATTCACAGCTCATATCCATCGTGACCACACGTCTGCAAAATGTCACAAATATATATATATAGTATTCTCAAATTTGTCTAACTCTTCTTAAAAATTTGAGCTAAATTTAATATATATATATATATATATTATTACTTCAAATGTTTATCCTGCTTTTGTTAGATGGGGCTATTTGACTATGTGTTGTTAGAGTAGGACTAATTAAGAAGGTTGGAGGTGATTAATATACCTTGCCATTACCTAATAAGTTTTGGGGAGTCAGTTCATTTTTAATTGATCAAGTCAATCTCATTCTCACTTGGAGTTTTTGCACTTAAACTGTAAGATTCGTCATCAAAGTATCACTCCCAAGGAAAAAGAGAAGGGGATTGGTCACTAGAAAATCAAGCACATTTTCAGAGAAATTTGCATAAAATAGTAAAAATATATTTTTAGTTTCTTAATTTTATTTTATTTTAAATTTTATTTTTTATAAATTGATTTTATTCTTTATTTTTTATTTTAATTTAATTTTTTTAACTTTATCTTAAATTTTACTTTTATCCTTTAAATTTGTTTTATTTTATTTTAAATTGATTCTTCAATTTACAAAAACCACTAAAATAACATCACATGATGCATAATAAACTTTTCTTACATGGTTATTGGTAGTTTAATCCTAATAACATTTTGCCAACTTAAATCCAACATGTCATAATTCCCTTCTCTATTTTCACCCAAGCATTGCATCTTATTCTTTATGACTTTATTGTTGACATAGTACAATCAATATTTGACTTCACTAGGTAGAATCACCGACTATGTTTGTAGATAATATATGTAAATTATCTCATATTTACATAACATAATGTTTAGGTGGTAATAATTATAACAAGTAGATTCAATTCAATAAGGAGTTATTAGAGTTAAGATACAAAGGACTTTTCTATTTAGCATGTTGACAATATAAAAAAAAAAAGCATTTGAATAGTTTTTTTTTTTTTACGTTAAATAATCAAATCAAAACCACATAAAATTAAAAGATGAAAATTAAACAAAGATAAAATTAAATAATTAAATTGAAATAAAATGAATTTAAAAGACAAAAATAAAATATAATATAAAACTCAAAGACCAAAGTAGAGCAAAATACAATTAAGGAATAAAAATAAATTATAAAATAAAATTAAAGACTAAAAATGCATTTTTATTACATGAAATATAAGAGTGCAAATCAAATAATAAAATACTTTCTTCTTCTTTTTTTTGTTTGACCACAAATAAAATGCTTTCTCTAAGTAGCATAACGTATCAATATAATAAACATGATTAACAATTTAACTAATAATAATTTAATTTCTCATATATATTATTTATAAACTTGATAAACTGTCATAACTCATCGGAAATCTTTCAGTAGAAAATCTACTTTTTCTAATGTAGTATTATATTAGTTACTCAGTAAAAGCAACAAACATAAATTTGGGATATTATATATTTGTTTTAACGAAAAAGAATAAAGAGAAACACTCATAAAATTTTATTTGGGGGGGGAATTTTTGTTATTGAAGAAAAAAAAGTTTGTTCTTTTCCCGTAGCTAAGATTATATTTTATTTATGAATATTATCATCCAAGAATAATCCAATTTTAATTGGATTAAATATCTAAAGAAAAAAATGCCAACATATCACTTGAAAAAAAGAATTTAATAAAAATTTCGGCACTAGTCTATATTGTGAGCTCGAATTCCTTAGATATCAAGAGTTCGTATACATACTCACTTTTGAGAGGGCCTATGGTGCTCGCGATGGATCCTTATCCTTTTTTATACCATAAAAATTATATTTAAAAGTTCGTATTATATAAAATTTATAATAAAAAATTTTAAAAATTAAAATTATTTTTAAAAATTATTATTACTATTAGATTTTAAAAAATTTATTATTAATTTTAAATATAATTTTTTTTATACCTCCTTTTACAGTAACATTTTAAACCTTGCTTTGACACTAATTTCTCTACAAAAAGTTATGGAAGTGAGAAATTTGTGAAATGGATCTATAAAATCCTACGAGTGTAGTTAAGGAAAAAAAAGTTTTTAATATTAAAAATTGTATTTTAATATTGATCTCACATTTTTAATTCATCTCTCTCTAATTGTTTTTAATTTTCTCCAAAAGTATAAAATTTATAATAAAATATTTTAAAAATTAAAATTATTATTAAAAATCATTATTACTAGGTTTTAGAGAATTTTATTACTAATTTTAGTAGATTTATTAGTAAATGTAAGAAAGTTTAGTGTTTTTTATACCTAATAATAAAGCTCTTAAAATTGATAGTAAATTTTTAAAAATTTAATAATAATAATAATAATTTTTAAAAATAATTTTAATATTTAAGATCTTTTATTATAAGTTTTATATGATATGAGTTTTTAAATATATATTTTTTATACCTTCATCTACAGTAACTTTTTAGACCTTACTTTGACACTAATTTCTGTGAAAATGTAATCGAAGTGGGGAATTTGTGAAATGGATCATCTGTAGAATTCGAGTGCAATTATAAAAAAAGAATTTTTAATATTAAAAATTATATTTTAATATTGATCTCACATTTTTAATTCATCTCTCTCTAATTGTTTTTAGTTTTCTCCGAGAGTAGAAAGGATTTAAAGGCATGAATTTGGTTGATGTGGATAAATAATGTCAAAAAATACTATGAAATTGCTATTTTTTCCCAAAAAAATATGTAAAAAAAGAAAAATTCTTGGAGGGTATGGGACTAGGGGTGTTCATGGGCAGGCCCGGACAGGGCATCTAGTATGCCCGATGCCCGGCCCGATTAAGACATCGGGCTTGTTTTTATGCCCGTAGCCCGGCCCGGCCCGAACAAGCCCGATTTTAGGGCAGGTTAGGGCGGCCCTAAACCGCCCGAAATTTTTTTTTATGAATTGATACTTAATATAAAAATATTTTTTTGTAGACTCATAGGCATATATTTCAAAACAATAAACTTTTGGAACCTTCATGTTTTTATCAATAATAAAAAGATAGCTTAGAATTGCCAAGCAAAATATAACCTATACTAACATAATTAGCTTTAAGTAAATACGTGTATTTTCATTATTCAATAAAAGAAATGTCAGTAAGCATACATATCAATAATAAAAATAATTAAGAAATAGGGAAAGTTTAAATAGATAATGAAAATTACAGCATGTAAAGAGAATCAGATAAAATAAATATAAAATATATATATATATATATATATATATATATATATATATATATATATATATATATATATATATAGATGATAAGATATTAACAACTAAAAAAAAACTATTAGGGCAAGTTGGGCAGGATGTCTTTGCCCGTGGCCCGACCGGACCCGATATATTTTTAGCCCGGCCCTGTCCGATTATATTTTTAGCCCGACCTTGTCCGACCCGATTAGGCCGAGCTAGAGCGAGCCCCTAGGGCCGTCGGGCCCGATGTACACCCCTATATGGGACTATGGGTCGGCTGGTAACTGGCAAAGAAACTTGCCTCTCCACGTGGTGGGCAACGCTCTCTCTCTCTCAAAGTGTCTCGCTCTGCAACGGCCCGTCCTATATCACTTGATACGTTTTTGCTCTGTTGCGCATAAAGTAATCATATTTTGTAATGTAGAATATATTTTTATATTTTTATTATATTTATTAAATTATTATTTTAATTATTAAATTATTTAAAAAAAAATAATTTTACCTATTCTTACTTACCCACGTTATACATTCTCTCATAATTACTCGTCCGACCAAACGGACCCATTTATGTGTAAAAATGAATAAGCGAACCAAGAATGCCATCTTGCAAATGCGAGCTAGCTTTGGAAGCTCCTTTCCAAATTAATACGAAACGATTATTATCTATTAAATTTCTGGGTTCTCGAATCTTCAGGTACTGGCCCTTCACTCTGTTGTTCTTCCTTTTCCTTTCGTTTCTTCGATTTTTGAAATTGTTACAGTGGTATTCATTTCAGAGTCCGTTACCGAATGTTCTAATGCTATTCAGAAGGATTATGTATTTGAACCCAAATAAGGTGGAATGGTCATACTATGTTGTAATGTATATAATTTTCTTTTCTTATTTTGTTTTCTGTTTGAAATTTGATGTTTTGGCGAAAATTCCCACGATCCATATGCCCATCTCTAAATGGGTCAATCTGTGATATTTTATTTATCTTGATTTGGAGGATTATTTGGTTTATTAGGAGAGTATTTATTAAAATAAAATGGGAATATGAAACTGTTCTGGGAAATTATTTTTGGTTAGAAAATGAATCTTTTGCTGATGGCTTTTACAGCTCTAGAGTGATTTCTAACATCACATTTGAAATTTTGTTGACCAGTTTGATAAGACTGGCCAACGTTCTTGCCTTCAATAATGCATTTATTTTTAAAGAGGTTTCTGTTGTACTTTTCATTTTCGCCAGATGACTTTTTTTCTGCCCCAGATATTTACTTAATCAATATAAATATTGATGGACTTGTTTTCTGTTTCTTTGATGGATTTGTTGAGTTGTGGAGTATGCTGTGAGTTCTCACGGCTTGCAGGCTGAGGAATATCATATTGCATTTGCTTATTCCAAAGTTACTTCATTGCTACAGACGAGCATGACTCATGGAAAATGCATTATATGGTATTTTAATGTTGATGGTTTTGTAAATTTTCATCTTTTAACAGGATCTTGGACTGCATTTGTCAATACAGATTTGTTTTATTGTCATATGGGAATTTCTTTTTCATGTCCATTTGCGAAGTACAATGATGTGGAGGATGGTTTAGACTCTGTAGTTGTAAAATCCATCAACTTCGGCAAAGATGAAGTCAAAACTTTAGTACGGTCAGTTAGTTTCAAACATCAAGATTCAGAACCGACAATAAGGAAATGTCTAGGTTCTGGCAGGATGACAATAGAGAAATCAGTTAGCTTCAAGAGGAAAGATATGGAGAAAATTATCTCAGCTAAGGTTCTGTCATTTGACAAACAGGAAAACATGCCTACCTCAAGGATTAATGAAAACAGCAAAGAGATGGATGATCAGTCTCTTAGATTAGAGTGTCAAGCGGAAAACATCCATTTACAAACTTTGGATCTGAACAACCCCAAACACATGGCTGCAGTTAAATTGCAGAAAGTATACAAGAGCTTTTGTACCAGAAGAAAGCTAGCAGATTGTGCAATTCTTGTTGAACAAAGCTGGTACATACCAATTTGGCAATAAAAACTCTGCCCTTCTTCACAAGATATTTGTGTGTTTCCATTTACGTGAACTTTGGTTTCATTCTTAGGTGGAGGCTCCCTGACTTTGCTGAACTCAAGCACAGCTCTATATCGTTCTTTGACATTGAGAAACATGAAAGTGCCACTGCACGTTGGTTGAGAGCTAGAACCCGAGCTGCCAAGGTACTTCATATATCATGATGCTTTGGCAGTTTTTTTTTTTTCCTTCAAGTTCTAACCTTTTAATACTCAAGATGTGATACTCTAAGCATCTCTTTGTTAATGCAGGTTGGAAAAGGTTTATCAAAAGATGATAAAGGTTGAAAGCTTGCTTCACAGCACTGGCTGGAAGCGGCTAGTGAAATACATGAGCATACTCGATCTTTATTTATAAACCAATCTATGGGTTATTCAACAATAATTTCTTACTGAAATTTGTGTGTGTGTAGAATAGATTGATCCGTGTCACCACTATGGACATAATCTACACTTTTATTATGATAAATGGCTTCAGTGTCAGAGGAGGGAACCTTTCTTCTACTGGTAATATTCTTAGTAAAATATCTTTCTTGAGCTCATAACTTGGTCTATTCTAAAATATTTGACATTAAACTTCTGCTTTGACATTTGCAGGCTAGATATAGGAGAAGGAAAGGATGTTAATCTTGAGAAGTGCCCTCAATCTAAACTTCAACAGCAGTGTATAAAATATCTGGGTCCAGTAAGCTTTCCTACATTTTTACAAACATCCTATTATTAGGCATATTTACTCGAGCAACCTTTCATTTAAATTTATATACATTACTTCTGTTCTTCCTTTTCGCAGATGGAAAGGTTGGCTTATAAAGTTTTTGTTGAGGATGGAAGGTTCTTCTACAAGCAATCGGGAGAGCTCCTTCACACTAATGGAGAATGTGGGTATGCCAAATGGATTTTTGTCCTCAGCACATCTAAGACCTTGTATGTTGGCAAGAAGAAGAAAGGTGCTTTTCAGCATTCTAGCTTCTTGGCTGGAGGAGCCACATCTGCTGCCGGAAGGTTAATTGTTGAATATGGTGTCTTAAAGGTATAAATCTGACAGAAGGCTTATAATTTTCCTAGAATAAATATATAATTTGGTCTTTGTAAAATGTACCCACTCAGGTTTTAGTCCTTGGATTTATTCTTCTACAGGAATTTGTCTCTCAAAGTTTGTAACTCATTTCACATGTGTATTGATTAAATATACAATTTGGTCTAGCAGAGAGACTAATGTGTAGCGAGTTATAAACTTTGAGGGGCTAACTCACGTAAATGAATAAATCAAAAGATTAAAACTTTAAAAGGTATATTTTCTATGGGCCAAATTATGTATTTACTCATTTTCTTATTCTCTTTTGCTATATTTTAATTGCCATAGGCAGCTATGCTTACTTAAAAATGATTAAGTTGTTTGTTTTCAACAGGCAGTTTGGCCTCACAGTGGCCATTATCGTCCTACTGAAGAGAATTTTGAGGAATTTATTTCATTCCTTCAGGAAAACAATGTGCACCTCTCAGATGTCAAGGTATCAAGAGATAAAAACACACGACATTCTTTTGCAATGGCTTAGATCTGTTTAAAAGAACAAAGTCTGATGGTACTGTCTTTGCTACATGCAGATGAATGCAGTTGATGTTGATGAATTACGGTCGCAGAGAAGCAGGAGTCATCTTAGAAACCACTCATCTGAAGAGGACATGACTGAGAATATGAGTGGCTTGGAGGCTGAAGAGACCATCGATATTGATTTATTTGAAGATAAAGCCAATTTATCGAAAACAGAGGGCACTTCTACATTGGTGTCACCTAGGACAAAGCTTTATATTCTTGGAAGAGAACTATGTAACCTTGAAATACCAAAAAGAGGTCAAAATTGTGAGAGTTTCCAAATGGAATCTCCTGAAAAAGTTAAAGTAGGTGCACAAGCTTTTGTATTAGAGCTAAATCACATGGTTCTGAAGCAAAACTTTTCCGAGGAAAACCATGATGATACAGATGTAGAAATTATCCCAGCAGAGTCAATACTTAAAAGGATTAACTCCCATAAGGAAATGAAATCATATTGACTGGGGAGACAGTTATCTTGCAAACGGACAACCGGCGCCAGACCTCGCATTGGCTGTGTGAGGGATTACCCTTGTGAGCTTCAGTTCCAAGCTTTGGAGCAAGTTAATCTGTCTCCAAGAAGTAGTTACCTCTCTAAATCATCTTTTGCTCCTAGAATCTCTACAGGGTTGAGCCTAGGAGTTTCAACACCACTAAGTTTGTGTAGCGAGAGATAGGCACATCATCTGAAAGTGGTGATCATGATTCAAGATCAGAATCCTTGCCGTCGTTTTGAGGAACATCGGTAATACCTGTTATTTATATTTTATAATTAACTGAATAGGATTCTTAATTTATTGTTTTGTGTGAATAGGAAAAAAGATATATAAATTTTTCGTCATTCAGTCCATTAATTCACATAGGCATTCTTTTTCCAAGTACGATGAAAGTTGTACATTTATTTAGGGTCTCTACTGTATACCCTCCTAACAGAAAGGAACAAATTCAATCCTCCACCATAACCTATAGAAGTCATGGCAGATCTCTGGTTTCTGATGATTTTGTGCCATATCCTAGCCGTAGTTGCTCTCTTTATATGGGAAGTGTCAAAAATGGGACTGTACCATCTGCTGATATGCGCCTGTAAATTGCAAAGACACACAAGTGGAGAGCATTTTTAACGAGGTATATTATGCTTCTGTTTTTGAAGCACACCAGTACCTGATGCTTTGTATAATGGCATAGATATAATAACGACCATGATGCAAGCTTGTATCAAGAGGAAGCATTAGATAGATGTAGCAAACAAGGTTCAAACTAAAGGACGGAGCACCTTCTAATTAAAAAGAGTTCAAGTCAACAAAAGCCAAAGAAGCTATTATGGAATTGTATGTTTGGATGGAGGAGAATAGAGGGGAAGAGAATGAAAGTGAAATTTTAATTTTGATATTTTTCTTTTATTTAGATGAAAATCTAACTCTTTTTTCTTTTTGTTTATTTTTGGTCTTAAAACATATTTAGTTTAAGTGGAACGAATGAAAAGTAAAGGGAAAATATATATATGTGTGTGTGTGTATGTTTATTAAAATTAAATTAAAGAAAATGCCCACTTTCCTTCCCTTCTCCTCCTTTGTCTTCTGTCCAACATAGGATAGGCCGTCTAGAATGAAGTGCTAAAGGTGAGCAGTCAACCATAAGCCAGTTGGTGCAGGAAGCTTCCTCCTCCACTTGCTTGAAGCTTTGAGATAACTTGAGAAAATCAATCTGAATGGAAAAGAGGAAGATCTGATCTCAGTGTCATTACTTAGCTAACGGTGGTTCTAGGCTGTCTTCAACAAACCAAAAAGATTGTCATAACAAAGGCTTCCAAACATATGGTAATCCATTGAAGTGTTATTTGTCCCTACTATTGCTACAGTGTTAAAGTAAAACATTTCTAGAGTTGATTTAAAGCAGTCAAAGAATTATATTCGAATAGGTTTCTCTCCTCTAAAGCTATTTCAACAAAAAGTCGTGCCAAAGACATTATATTTCAATCCTTTAAAGGTTAAAGCATAGTAATAAGACTACTCTTTGGAGGTCAATATTTCAAAGCACTTAGTGAGACATGTTAAAAAATTTTATTTTATAAACTCACATTAATTGTATTATTTTTATTTCTTAAAATATAGGTTGATTTATGATTCATTGAGATATTATAAGCACAAATCTTTTAAGTAATCATAACGTGATTGGTCAAAACACTCATTTTAATTAAATTTAGTTAGTAGTTAAAAGTGTGGTTTATTAGGTTTTATTAAAATCTGCAATGGTAGGACTCAGTAAGACATTACTTAATAAAAGCTAGACCCTCTCTCTAAGTCTAATTTGCACATTAGTCCCATAGAAAATCACTAATTAGTAGAGGGTCATAAGAAGAAGAATTAGCCATATTAGATTTGACCTTATAGCTTTAGAAAAGTCAAGTGCGTTCTCTGACAAATATATAATGTTATAAATATTGTACACTAGATTTATATTGCAATTATACTAATTAAATTAGAATTTTAATATAGTAAATATTACATGTGGTATTATAGCTTAGGCTATTCATGATTTCAAAACCCAAAATTTTAATCTTGCTTTGCACATTCTTTTTTTTTTTTTTTTCCTTTCCCTTGTGAGTATATGAATATGCAAATCAATTTGGGGGTTTTAATCTTCAAATAACAAGTTTCAATTCTATATATGATTTGCCCCTTATATTGATTTGATGAGAAAGAATTTAAACTTTGAATTTTTTATTTTTCCATACATTCGAATTTTTCGATCTTAAGCCTATTTGAAATGTTTAATTGCATTAAAATGCTTTGGGATATAAGAGTTATGAGGAAGAACGTTTTTGGGTTTGTATTTTCAAAAAAACCATTTTTAGACATGCTTTTTCCATTGTTTTCCTTAGTTTTTTTTTTGGATGCTTTAAAATTGTTAGAAACATTGTTGTGCATCTAGACCTATGGTTGTAGCTTGAAAATAGACAAAAAATGAAGCAAAAATGCCTAATAAAGTCACCCAGTTGGAGGTTAATTAGGCCAAACCACCCCCACTTGTTCGGAATTTAAGGGGTGGAACATATTGAGGTAGTTTTTGCTCCATTTTTTATCTCTTAATTTTTAACATTTATTTGTAGTTTTAGTTTTTTTATTATACTCAGAAAATTTATTTATAAATTATTTGTCTTTTCCTATGAAAAAGTCAACTATTTTTTTAGACACTAATTGACATAACAAAATTATGAAAAATAAAAATTAAGAGTATTTTCATGCATGATGAACCTAAATTTAGGCTATACTCTCATTGGATAGGTATATGGAATCTATACTATGATTATTTGATCTTTTAGGGTACATTCTATGTAGTATGCCATTTAATTAATTTTTTAAATTATTTTCTACAATTTAGCACATTTTGGGAGGATTTAACATCACCAAGGCAATTTGGTAGATTTTTTTTTAAAAATAAATTCATAGAAATTATGTCATTATTAGGAATTAAGTTGTTATTTGCCTATTTTTTTTATTGATGTGCTTTGCAAACTATATTTAACCATTTCTTTCATGCTCTACCCATTAAAGTAATTCAAAGTTTGCCTCATTTTAAATAAGTTGAAGCTTTTAGGAATTTTTGAAATTGTGTACACATGAAATTTGTAGGCTTTGTTTAAATTTGCCATTGAGCCAAGTATTGTAGCATTAGGTATATAGTTTGTATGCTTTTAATGCTATACTTTTAAAGAGTCTATGTTTGTAATATTTAAAATTTAATTTGTAGCAATACATTATTGTTAATATTTTAATTGTAACAATGATTCATAAATGATCTTTAGAGATATATTTAGTGAAGCATCTTGCTTATTTGATCAATATAAGTTTTTCTAGTTTTGGAATCTTATTTTTGTAAAATTGTTACAGATATTTAGCACTAAAATAATTCATTCATTAAAATTTTACAAATCTAGTTAGTTCCTTAATTGATAGGAAATAAGGCATAATCCCAATTTTTCTTACTATAGGAATTTTATTTTGTAAACTATTACAAATATTTATCACCAAAGTGAATCATTTATCAAAATTTAACAAAATTGTTTAGTTCTCTTGTTGATGGGAGATGAGTCAATTATTTTATTCTAGTATGGAAATATTGTTTTGTGAATTGTTATGGGTGTTTATCACTAAAGTGATTCGCTAATCAAATTTATAAAATTATTTACTTTCCTTGATAGAATTTTTTAAATTATTATACATATTTATTTGCCTAAGGGGGTTATTATGTATCTTAATTTTGGTTTTACATGGAGCTTAAGGTGGAGGTATATGGTTGAGGGAATTCATATATCCAAAGGGGATAGATTCCTTGAGACCAAATATTTCCTTATTAGATTGAAGTATATAATTTGAATGATTTATCTGCCCAATAAGTTTTTCAAAATTATATATGCTCTTTTATTAGTTAAAGTATATGGTTTAGAAGGTTTGTTTGTCCAAAGGGGATAAATTCCTTTAATACTATAATTCTTTTCTATTTCTGGTTGGTTTCATGCTAAAAAAGGACTAATAGCATGTTGTAATTTCTACCCAAAAGGGAGTTTATGATTATGTACCTGGTACGCCTTAAGATAGCTTGTCCAGTTTCCAAGCTATTTTGAAATAGCTTATTTTTACTAATTATATTACAATTTTATGAATCAATCTCTCTTGCTAGGAATAACAATAATGCTAAAATAGAAGGTTTAATAGCTTCCAACTATTGGAAATAGAAGCAAGACATAAAGTTTATTATTTATATACTCATATTTTGTGTATGAGAAAATTATTGTTATGACTTGTTTCTTAGTGAAAGATGATAAGCCATAGATGAAATTAATTTAGTCCCTATTTAAGAGTAATTGGCATTCTAGTTTTAATACAACAAGAATTTTGAATTATCCTAAATGTGAAAGTCTTATAAACAATGGCTAAAGAAAAAAATTAGAATTGTCATACCATAATATAATAATACATAATTTGCATTTCAATATCCTTATAACCTTTCTTTCATTAAATTCCACATTTTTAGCAATGAAATTAACTGACATTAAAGGTGCAATTATTCCATTTTAGCTTTAATGTAGCATTTCAACTTACCAATATCAAAATCCATTCTTGATATACTTGCTCAACCTGAAACATTGCAAAAGAAGCAAGGATTTTGGGTTTTAGACATGCATCACAAATTAGCATAAGTTTCATTCATTCTCATGCATCTATAATTCTACCACTAATTTCAAAAAATCATATCTTAAGCTAGAGAACTCCAAATCATGCAAATAAGGACTTTCTAGAAAGCTCATGATGTAAACTACATGCTATAAAAAATTTTTAGATCAAAACAAATTCATTTGAATCACGAAAATCTAATGGAATAGTACTACTATTAGATTTTCGTGCAAATACATACCTGAAACTTTAAGCATGCATAACTTAAACTACATAATTCCAAATTGAGTGATTTTGGTGGTTATGAAAAGCTTATAATGCAATTATATGCTTGTTTCATAAGCATTGGAGTTCGTTGGCCCCCTCAAATACACAGAAAATCAAAACTGATCAAATGAATAGTGCATAGGTAAATTTGCATAATTTTTCAACTTTGAAAAATTATAAGAAATTTTACAAAGTTCAAAAAATTATGTTCTTTGGCTTTGTGAAAAGCTCTTAATAAGATCTAGATGCTTGCCAAATTTCATGCCAAAATTTATTCATTTGGTCTAATTTTGATTTAGAGATAAATTATGACTCAATTTAGCATCAAAGTGACATCAAATGGTCCAAAATGAATGTTTTAAGTGCAAGTTACCATTTGAGCATGTCCAATGTAACACCATAATGTACTAACTCTATCTAATCTCCCTCTGGGCTCGATTCCATATGATTTCCAAAGAACCAGTATCAACCGTGGCATTTTCATACTATAAAACGGGGTTTCATACACCCATCTTCTGCCCCGTGGGTCCTGTGAACCCATCTTTCACATTCTCTACTCACACTCCATTTATACAACTCATACATAGCATAAAACAAGCCATAAACCACGGGAATGGAGCCAAAAATCAGAAAAATGTAATTTCTCGCATGGATCCAAAAGTCAGATTTTTGGTTCTAACTTTAGAAAATCATAACTAATTAGAGAAAAATGGGAATCTAGCAAACCCTAGCTTTCTGAAAATTTCTAAGTGTTAACTTTACACTAAAAATACTTCCCAACCACAATCTCAGCGTTTGGACCATGTTTGATATCGAAAATGGGACAGAGGTCCGACTGTCTCTGTTTCTGGCGCAGCTTACTGTCATAAACTTCGAAAATTCATAACTAAATCCACAAAAATCCAATCTGGGCAAACTATACCAATTTGAAAAGTTACAGATGTCTACTAGAGGAGAAAAATAAGTCCAGATCAGTTCAGTAGCCCCTAGACCTCAAAAACTGATGGAACAGTAACAGAGGTCGGATGGCTCATCTGATGCTGATATAGAACTTCAGAAGGTTCATTCTCTCTCTACTGACCTCCGATTTAGGTGATTCCAGTTGGTATAGGTCACTGTGGTTGTCTAGTTTATGTGTATAAAATTTCACGACATTTGGACTCCTTTTGGTCCATGAATGCCACAGATTCATTTTCGGACTAATGAAACAGTCCCATGACCAAACCATCAAACTTTCCCAATTTCAACAATTCACCAAATATTCTCTAGACCTCCAAATATTACCCACTTTAGCTTCTCAAGAAGCTCTCTACAAACTCTAGAGGCATGCCAAATTTCATGGCAAGAAGAGCTCATCTGGTCATACTTTGATGTAGCTCACAAAATTAACGGTTTTGGCACCCAAAATGGTCAAAGTGGGTCCAAATGGCCTCCCACATGTTTTAGGAACTCATGGAAAAGTTTAAAAGCATGAAAATAATCTATATAACATGTCCAAGTGGTCCAAATCATCATACATTCCAAACTCATTATGCTACAGGCCAAAATACACTATCACATACATTCAACAAAAGGGGCAAAACCCACATTCTCATTACTTTGGCTCTTTACATAGTTTATACATCATGTTCCTTTACATTTACACTTGTTACAACATGTACATCTCAAAAATAAAAGGTGCGTATTCATTTTCTAGCACCTCTTTACATCAAAATAGTCAAAACAAACCAAAATTCATCTAACATTCTCCTAGGCTCCTTGGTGTGCACTTGATTCTCCTTGAGCTTCACCTAGCATGTTAAGTTGAGAGGGGAAGGGGTGAGATTCATGGAATCTCAGTAGCTCATGCACACATTCAAGGAAGCAATCAAGGCATATAACAAGTCAAAGCGTGTAATTTAGTATCCAAGCATTCTTAATCACATTATACATGTTGTACATGCCATGGAAATCACAACAATGCCACAAGTAAGCTCTAGGGACTTTTGGTCCAGCCTCACTAGAGTTTAGTGACTTTTGGATGGCCTTACCCGAGTTTAGGGACTTTTGGCTTGGCCTCACTCGGTTATGAGACTTTTGGCCTTGTCTCACTCATCTCAAGGGACTTTCGGCTCTACCTCACCCATCTCAAGGAACTTTCGGCACTATCTCACCCGAGCAATTCTCATAATTCCACACACAAGTACATTGGTAACAATGCATCATGGCAATAACATATGGCATATCTCACACAACAAGCATATACATAAACATACAATGGCTATTACATCCAAGAATGCAACAAGAAAGAGTGGAAAGAGAGCTACCTTATAAGACAACACAAGCCTTTCCTTTCAATTTCTCTTCTCCTTTCTTAGGTTCACAATCACACCTTGATGGAGGTGCTTCACTTGAGCCTAGACACATCAAAGAGCATAAATTACTCTCTCATACTTAACAACTCTTAGGAGTTCTTCGGAGCAAACTTTGCTAACATATAAGAACCTAGGGTTTTCTTTCTCTCTCAAGAATGTCACTAGCTCTTTCTCTCTTTCAAGCTCTCATGGTAGTAGAATCATCATATTCAAGGAAAACAAAGAAATTTAAGAGTGTTTTCCACTTTTTCTCTTCTGACCCATGCCTAAAACCCCACTAATTTCATAAACAAAATCATAGAAAGAGAAAGCAAAGAGAGGAGATCAGAATTCTAAGAAGAGAAAAGAGAAACTTGCTTACCTTTCCTTTGCTCTTCCTCCTCCTCTTGGTCTCTCTTACTCTCCACGCCTCTTTTCTCTCCTTGGGTCGAAGTCTAGGGCAAATATGAGAGAAAGAATGAGTTGGGACGCTTCAAGAAGTCAAAATGTCGCTTTTTACTCTTTTCCGGACTGACCCTCGCTATGGCGAAAATTAACCTTGGTTACGGCGAGCTCGTATCAGCTACCTTCACTATGGCAAGGTTTAACTTTCGCTACGGCGAGCACGTATCAGTTCCTTTCGCTATGGCGAGGTGTAACTTTCGCTACGGCGAGCTCGTATCAGTTCCAGACCCCCACTTTCGCTATGGCATACGCTACGGCGAGCGACTCCCTGGTTTTTGTATGGAATACCCGCACTCGCTATAGCTAAAATCAGTTTCGCTATTGCGAACGGGCACTTTCGCTATAGCGAGACCATTTCTCGCTATTGTGAGAAGACTTAGCAAAATTTCTGAATTTCGAAAATTTTCAACTTTCTTCTTTCTTTTCCTTTTCCCTTTTCCCGGTTGTAAACACAACTTTCAGCATATATGGCCATGTCATTAGGTCCTAAACTCAAAAGGACCTATTCACTTGGCATTATACACATACTTTTCATAGCACATAAATGGTCAAATTACACAATTGAGCATATGTACATTCACTATTGGTATTTGTACCATACTTATATACTTTTACACATGATTGAAGGTTTACATTACATAAATATCAAGCACAAACTCTGACAATATATTACACAAAATACTATTCTATTGTTAAAGTAGCACAAATCAAGCTTGTTGATATCCATCTTTGGTCTCTTGAGATTTCCCTAGATATAGTTAGAGATAATATAGGGGAAAATGAGTTTAATGAATCCCAATAGCTTAATCATCTCTCAAATACAATTATATGGCATGTTATCATGTCAAAGAGAGTAAGCATGCATTCTTGACAACCAAATACTAAACATAAACATATTTATAAAATCACATGAATTCATAGAAGTCAAAATTAAGCTCTAGGGACTTTTGGTATAGTCTTATCCAATTATTTGAGATTTTTGGATTAGTCTTATCTATTTTAAGAACTTTTGACTTAGCCTCACTCATTCCATGAGACTCTTGGCCTTATCCCACCCTTACTTGGGGACTTTTGGCTTCTCCCAACATAATTCAAGGGACTTTTGGCATAATCTCACCCATCAAGAGTTAATCACATTTCAAATGCATTTCATAAAACATAATGATATCATATCATCAAACCAATAGTAGTAGACATGGTTCATGGTTCAAACATACATACAAGTAATTAATGACAATCAAATAACTAACATAAGTATACAAGAATGGATGAAAAGCTACCTTTCTCAAGAATGTACAAAGTTCTTCCTTGGTTTCTAACACCTTTTCTCGACTCACACACACACACTTGGGAGAGGCTTGACTTGTTTGGTTTAGACACATCAAACAAAACACAAACATATCAATGGAACCATCTCTAGCCTTACGCAAGCCTTATAAGTAATGACCTTAATTTCTAATTATAGTGATTAGGCTTAATTACATGATTAGTGATTGCAAATCAAGATTTAAAGTTATTATAATTAATTAAAATAGGAAAAAGGTAGAAAAATTTGAACTTTGATATTATTAGGGTTATTAGCTAAACTATCACAACTATTTAAGCTCACAAATGATCCTAGTTATCAATTAGAGACCTTTGATTCACTGTTACTACTGATTTCGACTCACAAAAACTTCTTATAAATGTTCCCAAGGTATTACATAATATTATCATAGTAAATTTTAAGGTTTCTAAGTAAAAAATAGGAGTTTGATAACCTTCGCCATGACTTGGACCTTTCCTGCATCTGGCTAAGTTGGTTACTGAAACCTAAAAACCAAGTTTGGGGACCCTACCGTGACTTGGTATACTAGCGCCATAGTGTAAATACTTTCAGGAACTACTATTCACACTTTCACCACAGTAAGCATTTATGGCATAGTGGCGGGAAAGCATCTTAGAACTGTAGAAAATTTCATGATCCATATCGCGATGAGCCATACTTGCATTGTGGCAAAACTAGCTACTGAAACCTAGAATTTACCTCCCTCAATTCTTGCTGCAACTTAATCCTCTCATGCCATGATGAATCTACTATTTGGAACACTCCCTATCTGACTTCCTCGACTTGTGTCGCAGCTAAACATCATGTGCTGTGGTGAGGTTACTTACTATTACTCTTCTTGGGTGAATTTTTGGTTTTGCACCACAATGCTCCTCATCTCTTACTGCCTCTTGGCTGTGTCTCAACCCTCATCTGCACCTATACCTCCCAAATTTCATTCCATACACTCCAACTCCCCCTCTAGTAGCACTCCAAGGTCACTTTATCTTAATTTATGAGGTTTTAATGGCATTGATCTACCTGATTTACTCAAAGTACCTATCATTACTAATTCAAGACTTAGGTGTTGATTCCTATTCATCAAACTATCATGCATCAATAATTTATGTATCAGTGGCAGCAAGAAGGATTCATAACTACTAACATTATCATTTATGATAATACCATAACAGACTTCCAAGAAACAAGTTATATATATATATATATATATATTCATCTAACAAGGTTCCATATTAGATATAAACAAATGCATAAATCAGACACTAAATTGCAAAGTGCCTAACTCCTTATTAGTTACATCATTGTTTTCTAGCACACCCAAATACCTACACTTGGCAACATAATTATAGGATGATGATAATATATAAAAGAGTAACCAAAATTAGCATCTACCCTAAATTAGCTTAGCCCAAGTGTAGCTTCCCATACAAAACCTCAGCTTATGGATATGTGTCTACTTGCTTTCCCTTATCCTTATCTGAAGAGCCTTCACTTAAAAGTATTATTCCATGAAATGGGTTGAGGTGCAAATCTTAGTAACCAAAGGCAAATTCCATTCATATATTCCAATTTAATTAACATATATGCATGAAATTAGATAGGCATCAAAAAATATATCAGTCATATAAGCAAATGAAACAATTAGGCTATTAGTGACTACTATCTCATACTAGCAATTATATTTTCATATGTTAAAGGCCATTAATATGAGGAGAGATCCGTCCACAAAATCTACTCCCTAATGAGCACAACTAGGGCTTAGTGCATTCAAGGGTCTAATTACAACCCAATGCCTTATTGAAACACGATGCACGAGTGGTAGCTGCACCACAACTCTACATAGACTCACAAAGTCCAACCACAACATCCTAGATAGCCAATCATTCATTATACATTCAAAATTATAATTATGCAACAAATATAAAATTAAAGTACATATATGCATGGAATTTAATATTAACATTAGCTACCTCACTTGTAGACAATTCTTTAAGAGCCAATAACAATGCTACTCCATCTTATGGACACAAAACTAGACCATTACTATTCCTAATCATCATTTATAGTAGCAAACCCATTAATCAAAGAATTAACCTACAAAAGATTACGTAGAGAACAATTATCCAACCACTATAAGAACTAAATTCAGCTTTGGTTACGCCTACACCAGTAACCTCAGAACAACACTCCAAATTCTAGGCAAATTCGCACCAAATCACCACTCATATCATAAATCAACTATAGGGATCCTAAACTAGTAGAAAATGCATTAAAATGAGAAGTTTATACTTACCCAATATCCTTCTTAACCTCAACTTCTGAAAATCCTCCAAGTAAACACCAGATAACCCGTATCAGATTTGAGGTGTAGGTGAAAATGTTCTAAATGAAAAACCAATTAGGCCAAATTGAAGAGGAAGAGGAGAGGGTTAAGTTATATAACAATTACCTTGGTTAATTTTGACTCTAGAAGTGGGAAATGGGACCAAGAAGGTGATGAAAAACCTAGCCTCCAAGGGACCTTCAAAATTTTCTTGTCTTTGAGCTCTGCAGAATGAAGAGGGGTTGCTAAGGGTTTAGGGTTTAAGTTTGGGTTTTAGGCTGACCTAAAGGCTTAAAATCCAAGTGGCTTCAGACATATGCTTGTTGGGCCATGGATTATAGGGTTATAAGAGTTAGATAAGAGTTAGGCCAAGTTGAAAAGGTCCATTAACATTGGATTTGCACAAAATAAATATTAGGCCTTTAAGAAAATGGAATTGGATCTCCTTAAGGCTAAATTGGGCTTTTATGTAACATCCCAAAATTAATTAAGGATAATCATGATTAACTAGGGATTAATATAGGTTTAATTAGGAAATTACTTAAGAGAGGTGGACATTAATTTGAACCTCATGGGTAACTTAATTATGTTTTGTGTAATGACCTTAATTTTTAATCATCGTAATCAAGGTTAAATACATGATTAATAATCATAAATCAAGGTTGAAAGTTATTACAACTAATTACATTCGAAAAAGTGTAGGGAAATTTGAACTTTGATGTTATTAGAGTCATTAACTAAACAACTACAATTATTCAAATGTATAAGTGAATTTAATTATCAATGAGGAGCCTTTGATTCATCCATCCATCAATTCCAACTCATAAAAACCTCCTACAAGTGTTTCTAAATCATTCCTTAGCATTGCCATAAGAGAAAAACAACGTTTCTAGATTAATATGAGAAGTTGAGCACCTTTACAAATTTCGCACATTTTACTATGACCAA
The DNA here is from genome assembly GCA_032878935.1 of Erythrophleum fordii. Classification (NCBI taxonomy): domain Eukaryota; kingdom Viridiplantae; phylum Streptophyta; class Magnoliopsida; order Fabales; family Fabaceae; genus Erythrophleum; species Erythrophleum fordii. The sequence goes on along the minus strand of JAVQMF010000054.1, from coordinate 17,872,120 downwards.
ATACCTTTTTCGTCGTGGTGAATTACCCTCTGGCACCAGATTTGCCTCACACAATTCACCGCAACCAACTCCACCTTTCACCATGACAAATTGCTTTCTGTTTCCTTCTTTGGGCAACTTTGTCGCTTTTGGCTGCGGCCAATTCTCTTATGTTCCTATAACTCCCAAGGATTCACCCCATGTTCTCCAATTCTCCTTCTAGTAGCACTCTAGGCCACTTTAACTTAGTTTGTGAAGATTTAGTGTCTTTCTTTTATTTAATCTATCTAACACATCTATCATTACCCATTTAAAACTTAAACGTAGATTCTTAACCCTCTAGCCACTATAAACCAGTGAGTTCATAGATCAATAATAGCAAAGAGTTCATACACTACTCATATTTCCATTTAAACATAAATCCCAGTAGAAATTTCATATATCACTAGTTTAAGTTGACATCGATGTATCAAATGATTACAATCCCTATGCTTGGAAATCCATGATATAATGTGGCAATTACATAAAACTAGTAGCCTAATTATATAAATACAATTTGACAAGGTTTCTAAACCTACCTACTACTAAACCACATAGCAAGCTTCCATTGATTTTCTCCTTGTCACTAAGAGGTCCGATCCCTAAAAATGTTAGCCCACAATTAGGGTGAGATATACAATCTCAGTAATAAGAGACAAATTCTATATATATGTATAGATTAATCAATACAATACAATTTCATATCATCAATACCAGAATCATCAATTCAATCTGTAAATGAACTAGTTGAGCTACCAATGATTACTATCCTATATCAGTAATCACACACAACATGTAAATGGCCAATAACATCGGGAAAGGTCCGTTCACGACATTTTCTCCATAATGAGCATAACCAGGGCTCAGTGCATTTAGGGTCTAATCATAACTCGATATCCGATCGAAGCACAAGCATGGGTGGCAGCTGCACCACAGCTTCACCATGGACTCATAAGGTCTAATTACAATAACAATTTAAGTAGTCAACTAATCATTTAACATTTTAAAATCATATATGTGTAAGCAATAATAGATTAACATGAACATATGCAAGGGATTAGAAAATTAACCCCGGTTACCTCAATGAAGCCAATTACTCTTCCTCTAGCTATCACCATGATCCAAAGCATACTAAGCCAACATAAGCATGATTATCATTATTTAACTATCATCAGCAAGGAAATTCTCCCTATCCACAGATTAATCTTAACAAGAAATCATTGAGAACTTGTTACCCAAGCTTTCTAAGGGTCTATTGCACCCATTCAATGTCACAACAACAAGAACTCACAATGAGTCACTCATAACATCTCCATTTAGTATATATACCACACAAGAAAAGATGAAATACTTACCTATACACCCAAGAGATCAAATGGACAGGGTTGAGCCTTAACTACCAAGAACACATTATGAGATATTTCAAAATTCGAATTTGAGTCATCAAGCCCAAAAATTTCATTGTTTCACCTTCATCTCCTTGTAATTTCACACAAAATTAATGCCCATACTATAAATCAACTATGCGGGTCTCTAATTAGCAAAAAAAAGCATCAAAATGAGAAGTTTATACTTACTTAACAATACTCCTAACCTCAACTTCCAAAATTTCACCAAGTTAAGTTTTAGTTTTGGATGTGGGTGAAATACTCTAAACAAAAAACTAATCAAGTTAAAATGTAGAGGGAGAAAAGAGGGTCAAGTTATATAACATTTACCTTAGTTGAATCTTGGTCTAGATAGGGGAAATGGGGCCAAGAAGGTGGCAGAAACTCTAGCCTCCAAGAGACCTCCGAATTTGCTTTTTATGTTTTGTTTTTCTGCAAAATAAGGGGAGGAGGTTGAGTGTATTTAAGATTTAGTTATATTTAAGTTGGGTCCTAAATGGGTTATGGGTTGACCCAAAGGCCCAAATTCACATGGATTTAGATTTTATACTTGTTAGGCTAGATTTCATGAGTTGCGTTGCATAATTCTAATTGAGTTAAGCCAAATTTCAAGAGTCACTCTAACTTGGGTCTGTATAATAAATGTTGGGCTAACTATAAGAGCTCATGTAAGTTGGGTCTTGGGCCTCTATCTCACTAAATCAGATTAGCCTATTACTAGGTGCTTTCTCTTAGGCCAAATCTCACAATAAGAAGTTGGGTCTGCACCCATAGTCATTGGTCCTCTATTAGTCTCTAGCCATGGCTTACTTAATGTAATTTGAACCTAGATGAAGTTTCTAACCATATTAAATCTCAAATATATATTAATAATTTATCTCTCTATAATTCCCATTCACATAACTTGCCCAATTATTCTGTAAAAATTATTCTTAATTATATCTAACCCATTATTAATGCCTTAATTAATTTTAGGGTGTTATACTTTGGGTTAAGTGTAAAAGCCCAATTTTAGCCCTAAGGAGATCCAATACCATTTCTTGGGGCCCAATGATATTAGGTATAGACCTAATTTATATGAACTGTTATAATTGGCCCAACAAATCAAAATCTGAGCCAAGTAAGTTTTTGGGCCTAACCCTAAGTGTTTTGCAGCCTAATACATTTAAACCATGGCCCAACAACTAGAGGGAGCCCAATTGGGCCTTAGGTTGATGGGTTTCATCTGAAAACCCTAAAAACTCAATTGCCACTCACCTTAGTACTGAAAAATAAAAAAAGTGCTGCAGAGCACGAGTATTTTCGCAGCTTGAGGAAAGGCTAGGGTTTTCACTAACTTTTTGGCTCCATTTTGCACTTCTAGAGAGGAATTTAGCCAAGGTAATAGTTATATAACTTGACCCTCTACTTTTCCTCTTCAATTTAACCCGATTGATTTTTTATTTAGGACATTTTCACCTACACCTCAAATTTGATATGGATTATTTAGTGTTTTCTTAGAGGATTTTCGGAGGTTGAAGCTAGGAGGGATATTGAGTAAGTATAAACCCCTTATTTTGATGCATTTACTACTAGTTAGAGACCCCAATAGCTGACTTATGATATGAACTCTGTTTCTATGCAAAAATATCCATAATTTAGGATGATATTTTGAGGTGTCTAATGTAAGGAAGACAAAATCCGAATTTTGTTCTTGTAGTGGCTGGGTAAGTGTTCTTTAGGTAGCTATTGGTGTTTTAATTTTTTTTCAGTATTGGATTACTATTATAATTGATGAATAAGAATGGCAATGGTTTGATTTTGTGTTCATAGGCTGAGGTAGCATTATTGTTAACTCTTAGGGAATTGTCTATAAGTGAGGTAACCTGGGTTAATGTTAAATTTCATGCATATGTCTACTTTAATTTTATATCTACTACACATGTATAATTTTGAAATGCATAGTGAATGGTTGGTTATTTGATATATTGTATTTGAACTTTGTGAGTCCATAGTGGAGCTGTGGTGCGGTTGTCACCTGTGCATTGTACTTCGATTGGGCATTGGGTTGTGATCAAACCCTTAATGCACTGAGCCCAGGTTGTGCTCATAAGGGAGTTGGTGTTGTGCACGAGCCTCTTTTGGTGTTATTGGCCTTTAACATGTGGAAATGTGATTAGTAGTATAGGATAATAATCACCAATAACCTAATTGTTTCATTTGTTGATATGACTGGTATATTTTTTTATACTTATCTGATTTCATACATATATGTTAATTAAATTAGAACATATGAATGAAATTTGCCTTTAATTATTGAGATTTGTATCTCACCCTATTTTATGGGCTAACTATTTCAAAAGAAGGTCTTTCGGGTAAAGATAAAGGAAAGCAAGTGAATGAACATTCATGAGCTAAAATCATGTGTGGAAAGTTCTGCACTTGGATGGATCTAATTTAGGATAGATGCTAATTCTTATTATTCTTTTGCATAGTATCATCATCATGTAATCATATTGCCAAGTATAGGTATTTTATGTTTTGTTAACCTATGATGTATTTAATAGGGAGTTAGGCCTTATATAAATATGATATATAGTGTATATACTTATTTATATATGATATGGAACCTCCTTAATATAAATGTATGACTTAACTATTGAGAGCATGCTTTTATATCTCCATGAATAATAATATTAGTTGCTTATAGATCTTATTGCTGTCAATACTTCATGAATTTTCTAATGCATGATAGTTTGATGAGTAGGAATCAATCCCTAAGCCTTGAATTGATAATGATAGGTATGTTAGGTAAACCAGGTAGATGAAAGCTATTAAAGCCTCACAAATTAAGATAGCGTGGCCTTGGAGTGTTATTAGAAGGAGAGTTGGAGTGGAGGAGACGAAACTTAGGGAGAAATGATGCAGAAGACATGTTGCAGCCAGAATAGGCTAAGTTGCGACCAAGTGTCAGGCAGAGGCAAGGAGAGCCGTGGTGCGAGGTGTCTCACCATGGTGCAAAACAAAAAAGTTGTCTAGGGTGGGTAACAGAGAGCAACCTCACCATGGTGCAGGTCGAGGAAATTAGGGAATGAGCATTCTAGTAGCTAGTTTCACCCCGACAGGATCGAAAACTTTTCTACAATGGGTTCTAGAGTGTTTTTTAGCCACGGTGCCGCATAGGCTCGTTGCGGCAAGGGCCCAACTCATTGCGGCACAAAAAACCCAAGCCGTGGCCCAAGTTGCGAAATTTCAATTTTGAGTTGTAATATCCAACCTAGCCGCAACAGGGAAGGTCCAAGTCGTGGCAAGGGTTTCCAAACTCCTATTTTTGACTAAGAAACCTTGAATCCCACTATATTAAGGCTATATAATGACTTGGGAATATTCATAAGAGATTTTTGGTAAGTTGAAATCAATAATGAGATGAACTAAAGGTCTTAACTGATAATTATTGTCACTTGTGAATTTGATTAGTTATAGTCATTTTACTAATGACCCTAATGGTATCAAGGTTCAAATTTTTTTCACTTTCTCTTACTTTAATTAATTATAATAATTTTAGACCTTGATTTGTGATTACTAATCATGCTATTAAGCCTAATTATAGTAATTAAGAATTAGGGTTGTTACATTTTAAACTTAGCCCAAAGCATAATTAAATTAATTATAAGGCCCAAATTAATGTCCGTCTCTCTTAATTAATCTTCCTAATTAAACCCATATCAATTCTTAATTAACCATAATTATCCTTAATTAATTTCGAGATGTTATATTATATAAGCTATTTCTAGTTCTAAGCTTTCACATAGCTTCATATTGTAGCATAATGAAATAACTCATACAATTCATTATTTTGATTCTAATTTCTCACTCAATTCAAGTTGCATGATTCTATTTAAACTCATTAGAGTTATTATAAACTCAAATCAAGGAGCCAAACACTAAGTTACTTCTTTATGCATAGTGAAATCCTAAACTTTCAACTTTCAAAATATGGTTCATAAATTCAAACCAATGGTTCCTTTGGTATTTATAATTCATATCTAGACCATTTCTATCCTTAGAATCAAAGAAAACTCTTCCTAGATACTTGAATTGCTCTTGGCCGAGACACACACAAGTATGGCCACCAATGGAGTTTCATTCATTTCTTTTGGGAATTTGGCATCCATGAAGCTTTTTAGGTCTCTTATAAATTCAAATATACTCTTACATAACTTAAATCATCATTAAAAAGCTTTATAATTCCTTAGATACAATCAAAACCCTAATTTCTATAATTTGTTATCTATAACTTCTTTTTTAATTCTATTTGTTCCATATGATTCTCCATGCTTCAAAACCCTATTTTCTATCAAGTTTGGACCAAAATCAAACTCCTTACATGGCACCCTAGGTTTGGCTGAAACACACACATAGGGAAAAGCCAAGGAGAAGCAAGTTTAGCCATGATTTCATGCCTTTTCTTAAAGCTCATCAAGTAGGCTTTCTTAAGCTTTCAAGATTTCTTCCAAACTCTTTCTTTCTCCTAGTAAACCAACCACAAACTGTAACATCATATATTTCTAGCTCATTTCATTTCATTCTTATACTTTACAACATAGATTCCATGAAGGAAGTAAGAAAATATATTAAAATAATACATTATTTGGCATTGCGTCGTATATAGAAATTCCATTCATTGTCACGTGGCCCGTGTGAACTCATTGATGTTGCCTTAGTCGCTTAAGCACTCAATTAAACTAAGATTGATTTAATGTAGTATAGATCAACCCTAGGTCATTCTTCCCAATGAGCAATTTAGGGGTTAGTTAGATTGAATTTAGGTGATTATTTGATACTTAAAAGTTTATGCAAATGGGGGGGTTTTGATTAAGAAATTAAATTTCAACTAAGGAGAAAAATTAAACAAGTAATTAAACTAGAATGCTCTAAATTGAAATTAAAATGATTGTGAAAATACAAAGAACTAACAGGAGACAATCAAGGTTTTGCAAGGGGATTTCGACACTCATCACTCACCAAAGATTAATTGAGACCAAGAGAAGTGATTATACAATAGGTCAATAGATTTAATTAATTTAATCCAAGGACAGGAAACCTTAAACTCAAATGCACATCACTTGACTTAACTAGGAAATCCTTAGCTAATTCAAGTAATTTGCAAGTAATTAAGCCAATTAAACTCATCAAATCCTTCAACAATTGGATTCAATTAATTCTGAAAAATTTGGTTTCAATTACCTAATTGAACAATTAAGCAATTATATTACCCAATTCAACAATCAAGTAGCCCAAAAGACCAAGATATGCAATTAAAATCATAACATTAATCAAATGAACGCAATAGAACTCAAACATCAATCCAATCAACATTATAAGGTCTAGAAACTAAAATTCCACCAATTACAAAACATAATTCCAATCCCAAATAACACCAATTCTAATTACAATTCAAGATAAAATTATTGTCTAACCTAAAACTAAAACTAGGTCTCAACATTAAATCCACATAGAAATTCCTAAAACTAGAAAATCTCTAAGTTCTTAAAATTGAAAAAGGAAAAGGGTAGAAAAAATAAACTCCCCAATGGTCTTCAATCCATGTAAAATTAATAGCTCAAGCCTTCTTTCTCCTTGCTCCACCTTGGTGCCACCCCCTCTTTAAGCTTCCATGAAATTTGTGCTTCTAAATTCCTTCAACAATTCTGCCATGAAGAGATGAAGGGAAATAGAGATGGATGGTGGTGAATCAGCTGGGAGGGCGACGTGTGGAGAGAAGTGTAAATTGATGATGATGATTCAGAAAAACCAAAAGAAGCAGCAGATCCTTTCCTCCAGCGCCTCCTCCGCTGTCCAGAAAAGCCAATGAAGAATCAAGGAAAACGCTTTTTGTCCCTCTGCCTGGCGTCTTTGTTGCTGACGCGTCAGTCCAGAAAAGCACGAGGAATCAATTAAGAAGAAGCTCTTCGTCCTCTAGCGTCTCCAACGTCTCCTCCCTCTACATTACTCTTCCACAGGTCGCCTCCCCCAGCGTAAGTCCGAAGAACCAATTGAATAATCAATGAAGCAACATCCTCCTCCCTCCAGACTCTCCTTTTCTTTTCGGCGCTGTGTGTATAGTCCAGAGGCAAAGAATCTCAATGAAGAAGCAGCCAGCATCCCTCTGCTCAGTGTCCTACCTGAAAACAAAAATAGAGACCTAATATCATAATTACAAAAAATGCCATCATCAATTATTAATAAAAATAACCAAAAAAATATGCTCCAATCTTGACCCTTAATCCACTTTAATTCTTCAATTTAATTGTCCAAAATTCTGCACAAAATTAATAAATATTTTAAAGATTGAAAATATTTAGTCCCTTAAAGAAATATGAAAAATAAAATATTAGCAATTTAAATCTAAAAATTCTCCTAATTAATTCAAAATTATATTATTTTTCAAAATTGACCAAAAATTCAAATATTGTATAATAAATCCATTTAAGCCTAAATTAATCATTAAAAATAATAATAAATGTGGGTAAAAATATATAAAAATTAGCACTTATCACTCATACAACACATTCTCATATTTAATTATATGAATACAATTCATTTAAATCATCAAAAGTGACCTACATCTCAAGGAAATCGAAGGGAAGCATGAAACATGCATATTCATTTTCGGCCAAAATTGTTCTCATTTTTGTCACAAATTTGAAAAATTATAACTAATTCTAGAAAAATTAAAATAATGCATTCTTGGCCACGTTGTAAAGCTACACATGCCTAATTTATGATAAAAATATGTCCAGTCCAGACCATAATATTTAATACAGAGGACGTTTGACATGCAAAATGGTCCAGAGGTCAGGCTGTCCACTGATACTGTCATAGAATTCTACAACAAATTTAAAAAATGTCCAATTAATTCTAAAAAAATTCAATTCATGCAAATGATACTAATCTAGAAAGCTGTGGGTGTTAGCTAGAGGGAAAAAATAACTCTAGACCATTTCAAGCACTCCTAGACCTCAAAATTCAATCAAACAGTTACTGAGGTCAAGTGGAGTTTCTGATACTGGACAAATTCTTTGAAAATTCATATCTCCCTCTCTAAACCTCCAAATGAGGTGCTTCCTGTTGCCATAAGTCACTAGAAATGTCTAGTTTCTTTGTATTACATTTCTTGACAATTGGAGATCATTTAAGCCCTGTGTGATAGATTTTATTTTTGGACATGAGTGAACAATGACATGACCAAAACCAGAAAATTTGCCAACTTTAAAAATTCATCAAATATTTTGTAGACCTCCAAAAATTATGTTCTTTAGTTTCCTAAAAAGCTCTTAACAAGCTCTAATTTCATGCCAAATCTTAAATCAAGAAGAGATCATTTGGACAAAAAGTGATATAGGGTTCTAAACTAGTCAATTTTGGCTCCATATGAGATACCAAAATATCCAAATAGCTTTTCTTGGGTTTTGGCACCTCTTGGGCAAGTCTAAAAGCATAATTAAGACTTATGTGAGCTGCTCAAATGGTCTCAAACTCCATATATCTTATTTTGGCCATCTCATCCACACTTATACACATTTCCATAATGTCATCCAAGAAGCTTATTTGCCAACACATGTTCAAATCACATTCTAATGGTCACATAACATATTCTCTCATTTATATATGATATATTATCATAATTACATATGTTCATGACATCATGATACATATACATCCATGGATTACATCATTTGCTAATTGTATAGTTTCAAAGTAACAAAATTCAAGCACTTTGTTATCATCCTTTCATCCTTTAGGTGGTTGGCTTCCATTACCTTGCTCTCTTAGTCCACCTAATATATTAGAACATTGGAGAGGAAGGGATGAGATTCAAAGAATCCCAATAACTCATCTCCTATTCAACCATACATAATGGATGTAAACAAGTCTCATAAATGTATGTATGGTCATGTTGACATGTACAAATATTTAAGAGACATTTTCATCATTTGAAAAAGTCATACATAGCATACAAATGCTTGCTAAGCAAGTGGATTGACCTCAACCAATTTCTTGTGGATATTGGATTTGTCTCACCCATTCTTTAAGGTATTCTTGGATTCAACTATGCTCTTGGGAGTCCATCTTGCTTTTGGGAGACTCTTTGCTTTATCTCAACCAATCTTAAGGTTTCTTAGCTCATTCTCACCATGGCTTAGGGCTTTTGGCCTCACCACACTTAAGTAAACCTAAGCACACATCATATAAAACATAATATATCATTATAAATGGCATATGAAATTATGTTATCATACTTTTCATGACTTGAAAATATACATACACATATTCTAAGACAAGCTAAGCACACATCCATATATGAGAGAAGGTGGAGAAAGCTACCTTAGAAGCAATTACACACTTTTTCTCTTAAATCTCCTTTCCTTGCTTCAGCCACACACACAAAAGTGTGGGGGGGATTTCTCTTGGCCTATATATAATTCATGGAAGCTAATTATTTAACACTCCAAAATTAATTAAGGTGTTAATCATAGATTTAGATTAATTAGGGATAATTAATATGGGATAATTGGGCAAGTTAAGTGAATGAAGATTTTAGAGAGATAAATTATTAATATAGGTTGAAATTTAATTGGGATAGAAACTTCATCTAGGCCTAAATTAAATTAAGTAGGCCAAGATTAGGGACTAATGGAGGTCTAATGAGTTAGGTACAGACCCAATCCAATTCAATGTGATAGAGGCCTAAGATCCACCTTGTATAGGCTCTTATAATTGGCCCAATAAATCTTGTGCAGACCCAAGACCACGGAGTCCTTAAAACTAAGTCTGGCCCAATAAAACTCTGCAGCCTAACACCTTAAAACTAGTTCAACAAAGCTAAAATCTGAAGCCCATTTAGAGTTGGACCTTGGAGCAACCCATGACCCACCTTAGACCTAACTTAAACCCAACTAAAACCCTAAACACTTCAGCCTCTTCCTCATTTTGCTAAAACTCAAGAAGGAAAATCGGAGGTGTGAAGGGAGGCTAGGGTTTGGGGCAAGAATTCCACATTTTCTCATATTTAGAGCAAGATTCAGCCAAGGTAATAGTTATATAACTTAATCCCCTCATCTTTTTCTTTAATTTGGCCTGACTAGTTTTTCATTTAGAGTATTTTCACCATACCCAAAATCTGAAATGTGGTTGTTTAGGATTTTCTTGGTGATATTCGTAGGTTGAGGCTAGGGCTGACATTAGGTAAGTATAAACCCTCCATTTTATTGCTTTCTTTGCTAGTTTGAGACCCCCATAGCGGATTTATAATATGGGTATTAATTTTGTACAAATTTGCTTAGGATTTTGGGTGAAATATTGAGGTTTCTGGTAGAGGACACTTCAATCCGAATTTGGGATTTGTGGTGGTTGGGTAAGTGTTCTTTAGGTAGTTATTAGCATTTAAATTCTTTGGGTACTTGTTGCTACTGTAAATGATGAATTAAAGTAGTAATTCTTTGATGCTATAGTTATAGGGAGATTTTTGTACCATTGGTGGCTGTTGCAAATTGTCTACAAGTGAGGTAACCGGGGTTTACATTAATTCCATACATATATCTGTTTTAATTTCATATTTGCTGTATATGAATGATTTGAAATGCTGAATGAATTAGTTGGCTATCTATTGTATTGTGATTGGACCTTGTGAGTCCATGGTAGAGCTGTGGTGTGGCTGCCACCCGTGCATGTGCTTCGATCGAGCACCGGGTTATGATCAAACCCAGATGCACTGAGCCCTGGTTATGCTCAATGGGGAGTAGGCTCTGTGGACGAGTCTCTCCCAATGTTTTGGCCTTTAACATGTGAAAATATGATTGATAGTATGGGATAGTAGTTATGGTAGCCTAATTATTTCATTTACTGATGTGATTGGTATTTTTCTGATGCTTATGTGAAATTACACATGTATGCTAATTAAACTGGAATATATGATGGAATTGCCTTGGTTACTGAGATTCGTATCTCACCCCATTTCATGGGTTAAACATTTTAGGCGAAAGTTCTTCGGGTAAAGATAAGGGTAAGCAAGTGGATGAATATCCATGAGTTGAGGCCTGGTGTGGGGGAGCTACACTTGGTCTGAGTAGAATAGAGTATATGCTAATTTTGTTAAGTCTTGTATAGCATCATCATGTATCTGTATTGCCAAGTGTAGGAGTCTGTATTTGATAATATAACGTGTACCTATTGAGGAGTAGGCCTTACTTTAGTTTGGTATCTGATGTATGGATTTATAATATCTGATATATAACTCTTGTTGAACTTATGATATGGCTTACCATTTGGAAATGTAATCTTTGAGATATTGATATGAACCCTTAATGTATGGAACCTTTATTGATTGTGTATGAAATGATAATTGCTGATAGTTTATGAATTCCTATTATTCTTACTCTACAAACTTTGTTGGTGGAGGGTAGTTAGAGAGAAGAAATTGACCCTTAAGTCTTGAACTAGTAATGATAGATTAGTTAGGTAATTAAGGTACATAACTATCATTAAAGTTGCATAAATTAAGGTAGAATAGCCCTAGGATGATATTGGAGGGAGAGTGGAGAGTATGAGACAAGATTTTCGGAGTTATAGGATTAGAAGGAATTTTGCCGCTGCTAAAATAGAGTTAGTCGTGGCCAATAGAGGTGAAGTTACCCAGGGAGAGTGCCAGAGAGGAATTCGCCACGGGGAAATGAGAAAGGCTAAACTGAGAGTCGTCCAGAGGGAAATTTGTCGCAGTAAATGGGGGAATTGGTTGCAGCGAACTTTTATGAAAATGTCCCATGCATTCCAGAGAGGAATTAGCCACGGCGAAAGGATGTATTGGCTGCTGCCAATATTGAGAGGCGAGCGAGGTAGGTTCCAAGAGGCTTTCTCGCCGCGGCATCATGTAGGTTGGCTGCGGCGAAGGTCCAACTTGCTGCGGCGAAATTTGTAACAATGCGAGGGGTGAAGCCAAGGGGAATTGGCCGCAGCTGATAGGAAATTGATGGCGGCGAACATCCTGAAACCCTTATATTGGCTAGGAAATCTTGGTTTTCATATGGTAATCTCAAGGGATGATTTAGAAACATTGGGATGAGTTATAACTAATGAGTAATAGAATAAAAGGCTTATAAATAAATGTTTATTTCCCTTATGAACATAAGTGTTTGTAATTGTATGATTGATGACTCTAATCACATTAAGGTTTAAATTTTCCTGCATTTTCATAACCTATGATTATTAATCATGTGTTTAACCTTAATTACAATGTTTAAAAATTAAGGTCGTCACAAATTAGGTTCATGAATTCAATTCTAAGGCCACACACTCACTTAGACACTAGCTTGGTCTATAACTTCATTATGGTTCCATAATTGCATCTAATGAAGCAACACCTCTCAAATAAATTCTATGTTCCATTCTTTCTTTTCAAATATGATTTTGGCTCCTTTTAAACCTCTTGGAGTCATCACACAATTAAAACTAAGAGCCTAACTACATGTTGCTCTTTTAGGTCATAATATGGAACATAAAGTACTAACTCACTTTCTATAGGTTCTAAATTTTTTCCAAGGCCTCCCCTCATTTTCATTTATCATATATGACTCAAGAATGGGTTTAGAAAAATTTAAAACTCTCTCTAACTACACAAACCCCTTTAGGCGGAGGCTATGAAGGAAATGGGGTTTCTTAGAGTTTGTTTTATTTTCTCAAGGGAAAATGCATGTGGGGAGTCTCTTAGAGATTTTGGGAGCTCATTTAAACTCTTATTTAGGCTTAAGAATTATCATACAAAATCAGATTTTACAAAGTGCAATTGAAACCCTAGTAATTGCATCTTGAAATTTAATAGGTTTTTATTAATTACCTTTGCATATTCTTAATCTCCACACTCTTTTTCCTTATATTCATCCTTGGTTCTACCTAAAAATCAAGTCTTCCTAGGGTTTCTCATGTTAGGCGAAATAGAGGAGGAGAGGAACCAAAGGTAGCGACCATATGAAGAGAAATTACCTAATTTTCTTACTTTTTCTCACTTGAATATTACTTTCTCCAAGTTCCTCTTTTCAAATCCAAAGTTTTCCCTTAATATCTCCCTTAAAACAGATTTGAAAACTTCATTTTAATCAAAGGAAACAAAGGAAAATGGAGAAGAGGAGGTTTGGATGGAAGAAAGCATAGAAAACTATCAAGAATCCATACCTTGTTCTTGATTTTTCTCCTCCTTTTCTTCCCCTTCTTGTGAGCCTAAGAGAGCAGATCATATTCTGTATTTTGGGCAGAAATTCCGTGCTTAAGAAGATGGGAAAAGAAAGGAGAAGTGTGTGGGAGCTTTTAGAAACACTTTTTAAAAAATTTTAATTTTATCTTTCCATAATGGCAATCTCATTTCAGCTTCATTTTAGCTCCTTTTTGAGAACCGTCTTTTCTATTATAAAATTTAGGTTCCCAATTCAATAAAATGCCTTTGGAATCACTCAATTTAGAGCTAAAACCTTACTAAATGAATCGGTCAAAGTTCAAATTAATCGACATTAAAAAATGTCCACCGGAGGGGATTTAACTATCCTGGGGCTTCCCATGGTTTTTAGGGCCTTTGAGAACCTTGGGCAACTTAAAACTTTCATTTAAAAAGCCATCTTATATATTTTTTCAAAAGTTACACTTATTTACGAAAATGCCATTATGTTTTGTTAATTTTTCATAAGAAATTATTTTTTCATTTTAACTCTATTTTTCTTTTCATCTGAGCCTGAGATTCTCATTTTTAGGAGTCTAGAATACTTTCCAAATTTTTTGGAACGTTAACTACATCATCTTGAGGACTTCTTTTTGTATCTAGTGAATTTCATTCGTTGACGGAGAAACCATACGTTACGTTTCTCACGTTTTCTTTCATTTTCAAAAAATCGGATGTTACATAAAACACCTCCTTTCAAGACTTTAAAACCATGAGAAAAGAGAGTAGCTAGAGGAGAAGAACCTTAGTGAAGGGAAGAGCATGAAAAAGTAGTAAAATCTTACCCTTTTTGCTTCATTTTCTCCATCCTTGGTATGCCTTTTCAAGATGGTCTAGGTTCTATTTTAGAGTAAAATGAAGTTGGTGGGAATAATGAGAAGGAGGTGGCATGGTCTTGAGAAGGAAAGAGGGGCTAATTATAATAATTTCCAAAATTTCAACTATATCCTTACACTATGCTTTCTCTGTTTGAACTCATTTCAAATCTTTTTTTAAGAACCATCTTTTCTATCATAAAATTTAAGTCCTCTAATTTATAAAATGCTTTTGGTTTTACATTAATTAGATTCAAAACAACCACAAATGATCCGAGCAAAGTTTTAGTTAACTGATGACCTAAAATGTACATCGGAGTAGTTTTGGCCATTCTAGGGGTTCTTACGGTTTTTAAGATCTCTGAGAACTCAGGAAAACTCAATTTTTTCATTTAAAATTCCCTCCTTTAAGTTTTCAAAAAGTTGTCCAAAATTATGATTTTTCAATTATATTATTCCTTAAATTTATTCAGCTGTTTTGGCTTCGATTTCGGGTTATCCTTAGGCTCTTACCCACATTTTTAGGTGTTCTAATTAACATCATAATCTTAATTAACCTCACTTTGCTTTTCTTTAGAGTATTTCTATCTCATATTATTGGGTTCAGTTTAGTTTCTAGAATACTGACAAGAATTGTTCGTAGAATTTTGAATTCTGTAATAAGGCACCTTAGTCATATTTTCCATGTTATGTACATCTAAGATGTATGGAAACATAGTGACTTAATTGGTTAAAGTGCTTGTGTACATTTTATGGAATATTTTATAGATGACAGTTATGTAAATTTTCACATAAATAGTGATAAGTGTCTCATAATTTTTTAGTTTATAAAGAAATTGTAAAATTTTGTAAGAGACATATAAGTTATCTTTAAAAAAGAGATATTTTTTATGGATTATATCTCATTCAATGGGATATATAAATTGTGTTTAATTCTTGTAAATATTTATCTTTTAATATTGAGAATTATATGGCTTTGAGATGTACGACTAAGGAGAAATTTTATTGCGTCATGGACTTTTGACTCATATTTAAACAAAAGAGTTAATTATATCCATTTTTTTTATTTTGGGACATAGGGTCAACTAAAAATAAAATTATAACTCCAAGTACAACATGTAAATAGATAAATAAAACTTTTTGGAAATAACATATATATATATATATTAGTGGGTTTTATTTATTTATATTGTTTGACAAAATATATTTTATCAATTTTATTGATATTTTATCTCTTTATCTATTAACTAAAGAAAAATCTTGTGACATATTTATAAAATTAAAGTTGAGAAGTAATTAAAATTTTTTTAACATTATTAAGTTGTTTGTATAACTTTGAACACCTTAGAGATATCATTGGATTAAATGTACACTTTTGGATTATCATATGCTATTTGATATAAGAAAATATAATTCTATAAAACTCTCTTTTAAGTGGGAATATTCGCTATAATGCCTTAAGTTTTTTTTTTTTTTGGGATCATGTTGTTGTGTCATGACTATTAGTTGGTTCCTTTATAAGGTCCAATGAAGGTCTAATGCTTTTACGCTCCTTGAACTCCTCAATTGAGGGGTTTTTTTTTTTAATATGTGATAAACTTATACTTGAGGAGAGGATTATTAGGATTCAAGTGTGAGTGGATGAAATCCCACATTTAAAGTAAATATATACACATTGAATGTGATGACTTAAATGTTGCTTGATAACACAAGTGTTGCCTATTCATGATTACACCTATTGCTTAATTTTTTATATAGAAAAAAAAATACTAATCAAATAAGGACACCTCTATTATAAATTCACAATGAATTTAATTTATTGGCATGCCATATGACTTCTAAAGTTGTATATCTAATTTTGGACAATATTATTAAGAAATTCTTAAAATAATATTTGGTCAAAATCTGTAAAACCTACCTCTAGCAAAGGTAAACTAAACATTTAAAGTTTAACACTGACATGTAAAAGGTCCCTAATTAATGAATAAAATCTAAATTAATTAAAATCTTTTAACCTCTTTAAATCACTTAAGTTTAACACTAATCCTTATTCTTAATTCTTAGAGTTACTTAGGGTGGAGTCAACTCCCATTAGAAACTAGGTACTCTAATTTATAACTCATGGTTTACTTATGCTAACTTGGATGGACTTGCTAACACCTAAGCAAACCTTATTTAACTTTATGTAGTTGATTAGGATGTTAGTTAACTAGAACTATATTAGTTAATTACAAGTGTGGGATTCATTATAATTTCTTTAATTCTATTTCTAAAATCTCTTTCTCTTTCTATAGTATTTAGACTCTCCTTAAAATCTTTCCCTTATAACACACCAATATGATTGAATTAGAAACTCTACTTATATGCTAAACTCCATTGACTAACTCAAGGTCATGACCTTTTTCCCTCTTACTCAGCTATTTTGTATACTTTAAGAATGTAAATGGCATTGAACCTTCTTATCTTTGATTTAGACTCTCTTATTGTGCTTCTTAACACCTTAAGAGTAGTCCTAAAATACTTAGTTAAGTTATGCTTAAGTCCCCATTGGGGAAAACTTAATAGAAACTCAAGGAAGATTCATTTTGCTCTCACCAACTAGAACGAACCTGTGCGAGGTCATGGCCTCAACAGTGTAATTTCTCATTTGCACTATATTTACTGTTATAATATTGAAGACACATTCCTTTTTCAATTTAACCAAGGTGTAAGGGTTATTCAAGGGGGTGCGTTAGAGATTAACGAAGCTTTTAGGATCAAGTTAAAGGACCACTTATGAACTTATAAAGATTTACAAAGAGCATAAGGGAATGAAAGGAAACTAGAAAAATTACAAGTATAAAATAGCAAAATAAGACAAAATGACAATAATATGGCATTCCAACTCAACAAGTGGCATACCTAAATTTTCCTCTACCCAACCATTTGCTCCCAACCTACTTTCAATAAATTTTAGCTAGCCAATTACATGGTTTTAGGCCTAAAAGTACCCCATCACTCTAAAATTTCTAAAAGTGGACATGAAACACTTCTATAACACCCTTTTACCACTTATGATGGCAAAAGGAATTACTTAGTTTCAAAAGGCACTTTCAACATACCAATTCTCCTATAATTTCAAGCTAGAATTCTTGCTACAGCTTCTAAATGCCTATACTATGGTTTAAGCCTCTTGACTACTCTAAATACTTACTAAACTAGAGAAACATAAACAACGTTTTTGTTTCTTGTTTCTTTGATTGCAACATAAGATGCTAATTACAAGTGACTTGTTATTTAAACTATATCCCTCCAATTTCACTCAAACCAACTTAGACAAGCCTAAAATACCCAAATACCTTATTCCAAGCCTAAAACACCCAGTTGCTCAAAGTGAGCATACCAACCCCATTTTTATATAGGGCACACAAAGGCCTAATTTTTAACCAACTCTAAAAGTTGGAGTTCTAGATACCTAAAATAAGCATATAGAATCCAAACCACTCCAAACTAAGTTCTACAACAAGTCTGAATTGCTAAATCAAAATTTTCCCCATCATTGAGACTCCCTAAATACCACATATGATTCAGGTGACCATATTAAACCCCTTATGTGCAGAACCTAAGCATAAACTCATAAATAATGAACAATAATATAACCATACAACTTGCTTCCAACAAGAAACCACATATCATACATGTCTTAGGACTAACAAAAATTTGGTAACATAAATATATCATCGCTTTAAAAATCAAAAAGGGTTTAACCATCATTCACAAATACATCTTCATAACTAGACTATCACATACACTTCCTAATACCTTATACAACTTTCTATTCTAGCATTCAAATTCACATACAAGAGAAATAAGCCCAAAATAACACTAAAATCCATCTGCACATCATAAGTGACATACATATACCTTCAAAATATCATATACCTAAGGTAGCAAAACTATAAAGACCATAGACACACATGTTTAACTCGGGGTCTCAATTCTCAGCTTGCTACTCCTTTCCTTTGCTTGAAGCTTCCCCTGTAAAAGTAATAGCATCCCTTTAATAGGCTGAGGTAGACATTCTAGTAGAGAACTTACCTTTCTAGACACATTATAAATATCATATCTATAATCTTTAAACTAGAAAAGTATATTATGCATCATCATTTCATAAAAGCAATAAAGCAATGATTGCATACATATGTAGAAGGATTATCAGCCAATAAACCAAGGGAGAGTAACCTTTTTCTTAGCCTAAGCTTAAACATCATATTACCATGGAAAAGCAACCTTTGTCTCTACCCAAGCTTAAGATCAATAATACTATAAGAAAGCATCCTCTGTCTCACCCAAGTTCAAACATCATATTACTATGGGAGCGTAACCTCTATCTTTACCTAAGTTCAAGATCAATAATACTATGAAAGAGCATCCTCTATCCACCTAAGCTCAAAAATCATATTACCATGAGAAAGCAACATCTGTCTCTACTTAAGCTTAAGATTAATAATATCATAGGAAAGCATCCTTTGTCTCACCAAAGCTTAATCATTAATAATACCATGAGAGAGTAATCTCTATCTCACCTAAGCTTAATCAATCAAGCATAAAGCAAATACATTTGGAAGGACAAGTAGCTACTTGTATAGCAATTATAGTACACCTCATAGCCAGTGTAAGGCCTAGACTATCCAAGAAGGTTTCAATCTAAATTAAATAAACATGGACTATCATTACAGATTCTTTTTATCATGTAATCAATCACAATTACATCAAATTTTTGTTCAATACACTTAGCTCAGGCTTTTTAGGACTTACATAACAACTTTTCTTTAAAATCTTTGAATCCCAATGTAGATTTAACTTCATTCATAAGCCAATATGTAAACAAAACCCAAATACTAAATTCTCAAATTCTTTATTAAAGTCTAATAATTTAAGAGCTAAGTTTAAAAGATTCTTGCCAATTTAAAAGCAAGTCCTTAACTTCTAAATTTCTACTTCCTAAAATGATTATCCTTCCTTTTTATAGCAAAATTCCTATCCAACTATCTATAAGACAACCATAAGTCCCAATTCATATAATAATCGAAACTAAAGGGTTAAAAAAGTGAAGATTACCTTTCCAATTAAAGTTTTCAACCACTTTACCTCACTATTAGCCTTTAATTTTACAAGAACTTCCTTTACCAACCTTATATGGCCCTAAATTTTGGCTAAAAGATGGGGACATAACCATTTAATGCAATTTCAATTGCACCTATAAGGTTAGAGATTAAGCTATAGGAAAAGTGCCTTCAATACCTTCTTCTTCTCTCCCACAAGTATCAGTAAGCCACAATTTCAAAATTGCACTCACTACACCCATATCCAAATAATGGTGAAATATCAAAAAGGAATTTCATGCCCAAATTAACAAGCATTAAGTTCAAAGTGTAGAGGAATCACCATTTTTGAAAACCCATCAAGCTCCTTCCTAACTTCTTTACCAACTAGCCATAGAATTCTCTCTAAACATCAAAGTTCAAAATGGAAAATCCACATAGATGAAGAATTCAATTAGACTAGAAGGACTAGTAAGAGAAATGGGATGTTTCTCATGAAGATTACCTAAGAATATAACTTTGTTCAGTCCTTCATGCTATAGATTAAAGTTCAGACTCTACGGAGGCCATTTTCATGAGCTCCCCTTCTCTTGTTTCCATTATTTGGTTTGTTCCTTAGCTGTAGCTTAAGGGAGTGGATGTTTTAATTGAGTTTAAATGTTGGGTTGTAACCCTTTTTGGGCTGAATAGCAAAAGGGCCCAATGTATTTTAATAGGCTCCACTCTATTCCAAACATTTAAGTCCTTCTAGTGTGACTTAGTCTAGTCTTTAATGGTAGTTTATCTCCAACTAAATCTCTCAAAATTCCATTCATCATTTAAGAGTTAGTTGGGCAATTATACATTATAAAAAATCCCATAAATTTCCAATTTATTAAATAAACTCCTCTTTATCTTATCCACCTAGAAATTTTACTCATAAAAATTATTCTTTCTCTAGAAACTCCATTATCTAATTTCCCAAAAGCCACAAAATTGACTATCCAATTTAAGAAAAGTTTGTTGTACATTAAAAATGTTATTAATATCACTTGAATGTAATCATAATTTTGGTTTAGCAATCTAAATAATGTTCAAGCAATGAGACATTTTGGTACGAGATTGTTTGGTAAGTTAATATGAATTTTTATTACGAAGTGACTTTTTCATAAATATTCATAAAATTTTCTTTGAACCAATGGTTCTAGGTTCTTAACCATTAGTTGTAAGCTTACAACTTGCTATAAGCGTATTGTGATCATTATAGGCATTTCATATTTTTTTGGTATCTTTAGTGAGAGCTATTATACATCAAAGTTTTATGAATTTTACAAATTAAATTATCAAATCTAATTAATAACCAAAATTAATTGAATAATGACAAAATTGGTTATATATATTGAGTAAGTCAATGTTAGTTTCTCAATTTTCTTATTTGGTCATCAATATCTTAGGCATTATAGTGAAAACTATATCAGTTAAGTTTCTAAATGAACATCTTGGTTGATGATCTTTTGAGACAATTGTTTACAATGCATTAAAGGTTTGTGAGACTAAGGAAAACAATGAATTATTGAAATTTTATGTACTATTGAACCTTATTTATAAATTATTAAGATTTTCTAGTGTCATAAAAGAAAATTTATTTTACTGCCTTAATATATATTAATATGGTTTAATAAATACTATTGAATAGTTGTTAGCTAAGATGAGTGGGAGTGCAGTTTATTTATATGAATAGGGATATAAAAATCCATTGCAATTGAACTTAAACATGTTTTAGCTTGTATCATAAGGAAATAAAATGTAATATGTTCAAGGTTCTCATTTATGGGTAAAATAGGTTACATTATTTTCATTATTGTGATTAAGTAGGTATATATGTTGGCCTTTTGTCTACACTGACAACAAGTTTTGAAACTTTAGCGATCCTAAAATGAGTTATAACCTTGTGGTGCCTATAAATTAATAAGACCATTAAACTTACTAAAGATTTTGTTTGGTTTGATTACAAAATAATTTGTTTATGGATGTTTTGTGTATGATAGTTAAAGCTGTCAAATTACATTCATAATTAGTTTTCAGATAGAATGAGATATTTGATGAAGCCTTAAGTTTAGTTGATCTGTACTAAAATTTAAAAATTTTAGTATTGTCTACTATACTATTACATGAATATTTCTCTCATGAATATTTGTAGTAGAGAGATAAAGTTGATGAATTCTAGAATCATATTGAATTGTTCTCATAGAATGTATGTTTGCAACTCCGCTAACTAAGTGTTTCTATCGCTAGAACATTTCTAGCTTGTTTATAGGGATGGGTATGCCTCATGATATGTTAGGTAAGTGAAAGTTTTGAAATCATTTTATGACTCCACCAACTAGAGATTGATTCTCTAACTAAGGATTTAAGACCTATATATTTTAAGACATGCTAAATGTATGGGCATTTTAAGTTTTTTTTTTTAATCTACTAAGCTAGTGAGAGTTATTTATACATTTTGTATTTATGGGATAATTCTATGGATAACACTCATTTTCGTAACATTTGTCATAACATACTTCATATAGTTAAACTCATATAATTTCCTTTCTAAGGCAATAAAATACAACTGCAATAAAACTTTTAGTAACAGTCTTTTTTTAGCCTTTTTCTATGACAAATGAGCCTCTGGGAGTCCAAATTAGATTTTCTTGCCATTTTAATCCATAAACTCTCTAAACACATTTGTTTCAACTTATATGATTATGATACGAGACCTAATTGTATAAGAGAGCTATATATCCAAATGTGGGCCTGTTTGACATAATATGGGCTAAACTTAAAAAATTTATAACTTTGCCTACAAAACTCTAATTTATGCTAAGTATTTATAGAAAGCTTATAATTTGAACTTCATGCTGTAAGAATTTCAAGTGAAAAAGAATCCATTTGACACCTAAAAATATATAAAAACCAAAGGCTGTGCAGAATGAATAGTAACTACATAATTAAGCATTTTTAGATCATATTAAAAAATTCACCAAATATTCTATATAACTTAGAAAAATACCATGTTTAGCTTGTTGGAAAGCTCTATAAGTTTTCTAAGTGTCCACAAAATTTTAGCCCTAAACTAAGTCACTAGGGCTATCAAGGGTAAGATTGCAATTTATGACTCATTTGAACTAATTTTTGGTTCTAAAGTAGTCCATTTGGCCCCTAATGCGTAATCTTTTCCCTTGAGAAAATTTTAATATATTCATAGTTCATTTCCATAGGGGTCTGATAAAGGTTATTTTTATATATTTTAATCCTCCTAACTTAGGCATTTTAGTTTCCAAATGACTTTAGGGGTTTAATTAGGTGGAATTTGATTTCATTAGTCATTTATGCATTTTATGAATCAATTTGCAAAATTATTGAGTTTTAATGCATAAATTTCTTAAATAATTTTGTGAACATTCTTACTTGATTTTTCTCACTCTTCTTCGCAGATTTTCAAGGGAAATTGGAGCTTGAATAGGAAATTCAATTAGAAGCTTCATATCTGCAACTTAAAGGAAGGAATTATTTGTGCAGATTTTTCAACCAATTTTTAGACAAAAAGAAAAAAAAAGGAAAAGAAGTGGAGGAATGATATGGATAGTTATCTCACGCAACACATGGGAGTGGGCCCACTAATTCTGGAGGTCCATGGGTATAATAAAAAATAATAATAATAAAAGGACCATGTCTCTCTATTCACTTGGGCTCTTTTTCATGTGGATGGATTATTCACACACATAGGCATAAATGGGACTCACACATCTAGGTATTCTCTCGAGCTTTTTCTTCTGGTTACATATAGACACACACGAGGGAGGCATCACACAAAGTCACGAGTTCCTTGTATTTGCATGTTGACACACACACGAACCACACGTTCAGCTTACCCACATGCATACACTTTCATCTACATGTACTACATACACTTACATGAAGTCACGTTGCCATCACACACATGAAAAACAGTAAAGTAGCTGCACTTATCCACATCACTAGCTTACAACGTAACCACACTTCCACATAGGTTCTTCCACGTAGCACCGGTCCACACTTTTCACATGTTCACACAAAGAAAGAGCCATGAGTTGGATTGGAAGAGGTGCAGAAGCATATAGTCATGGGTTAAAAGAGAAAAGTAGCAGGTATGTGGAGGGCACACTTGAGCAGAGCAGGTTTAAGAAGCACGAATTCATGAGAAAAGAATACATGCAAAATCATGTGAACAGTAAACAAAAGGGACTTTGATGGTTCTGTTTTGTGAGAAAAAGAAACACGTTTAGTCACATGCAAAGCCACGGAAGCATAGGAGGGTTCTTACATGGAAGAATGTGAGTTCTGGTTTGAGAAGGAAGAGGCCACGATTTTGAAGGAATAAAGAAGGGTTGGAATGAGCTAAAAAGAAAAAGCTACGGGTTAGGGACTCTATGAAGGAAGCAGCCTCTGTTTTAGAGAGCAAAACTCAAAGAGTAGAGATAAGAGAAAAACGCATGAAGAAGCTTAAAAGGAAGCTTGGGCTTAAGTTTAAATGAAGGAGCTGCATGGAAAAAAGCACGTGAGAAGCTCGAGTTTTATGTGCTGTGAACAGAAGCTGAAATTTTACTATGTGTTAGAGGGAAGAAATTCTCATCGCATGAACACGTAATACATTAGCTGCATGAAGCTTGTTGGTAAACAAAAGTGAATAAGCTAATGTGAGAAGAGAGCTTAAGGTGAAGCCATGAGCTGGAGAATGTAATTACAAGAAAAAGGCTGACGTGGAAGGAGAAGAATCATGTAAGAAACTAAGGTTGGAGATGAAAGAAGTTGACGTGAGAAATGAATAAGTAAGCATGAGAGGGGCACGTGACTTATTAAAAACACGCTGGAGGCATTCATCGAGGGCAGCCACACATCGTCCAATATATTCAATCACTCCATCGTCATTCAGTGGATTCGCAGAACACTCCATCCAGAGACTCCACACACCGTAGCTTCCATCCTCCATTCTCCATCAATCTTCCACCACCATAAGGCATTAATCCATCTTGTGGCTAGCTTGGAAAAGGATGTTGGAGAAGCTTGAATCCATAGAGATAACAAAGGAATTTTGGCTAAGATTTTCTCTTTTTCTTGCATTTTCCCTTTTCTTGTATTATCTTGGTTAAGGTTGTATTGGATTGGGAATTTGTATTATTTACAATTAGTGGCTGATTAGACACTAATTAGGATACTTTTTGAATGATTATTTGATTGATTTAGTGCTGGATTTTCATTATTCTCTAATTTCCCATGTGTGCCATCAAGGTGTTCGATGAAATGCATAAGTGAAATTATGTGCTTGATTGTTTGATTTAAGTATTCCTTGGAGTTTAGTTAGTTAATTAAACATCTTATGGTAATAATTTAGAAGCTAATTGATCCATTAATCAATCAAATTTAGTGTTTATTGATCCTAATAACAAAAATTAACAATTTGATGTGGGATTAAGATTTTAATTCAACATTAGATTGCTAATTTCTTGATTCTTGCGTGGTAACTCAAGATATATTGTTATGAATACAATTAGGAACTCTTAGTTCATAATTAATTACAATTGAATTAGGATAATGATAGTAGATACCAAGGGGCAAATCCAAAACTAGTCACAAGTCCATCATTCATTCATTAGTTCATGCATTTAGGTAGGAGTAGTTAGGAATTTTGATTTGATTTAAATTCTAGTTAGTTTAATTAAACCAAAACCTCTCTTTTAATTAAGTAATTTGTAGAGTTATTTTATACTTAGAAAACCTAATTAAACATTGAATTCCATTTCCTAAGGAGACAATTTATGTTGCACCACTAGTTATATATTTTTCAACCTAGTTTATTTTGAGGTTGCACGGCACGACCGTCAAGGTCATTACAAGAAATATGACTAGCATAACAAATTCACCATCTTACTTGCTACTCGCCACATGGGACCACTAATATATAACATGGCAAATCATGTTCCATTCACTTGTAATAACACCTAGTGGGTATATATTCATGATCACAATCTTGTACCTAAAGTGCTATTTCGTACCATCATTGAATACATCATGCATGCTACCCTTTGATTCCATAATGTGCATTAAACTACCATATGTTATTCAAATAACAAAGCATGTTCTAGTTACAAGTTTTTGCATCTAAGTAGAATATGTACATTATTTCACATTTATACATTGCAATCTATCATAAGATACAACATGGTTTACTACTAATTTGTCTCGAAATATACATCACAACCATATACACATCATGGCTCCCTACTAGCTATCTTAACATTCTAAGTCTTCTTGGGTTCTTTCTCTTTGCTTAAAGTACCTATCATGGTTAGTAAGAGATAAAATGGATGAGATTCTTGAGAGAATCTCAGTAGCAAATCTCATTCTACATCAATGCATACAATGAATGTAAATGAGAAAATGCAAGCATGTAGGTTATATGTATCAAGTAACTCAAACATGAAAATTGGCATGAAACATTAATTCTCATGTAGTCATGACATGGAAACATACTTACTAGACTTAACTAGACTTAACTCTAGGTTAAGGAAGAACTTCTGAGCTTAATTCCCCACCACAGAGAGCTAGGAGCCAAATATAACATCATATAGGAATAAAAATCATGCTAAAAGCTAATTCAAAGCATACTCATGCAATCATCAAACAATCAAACATATAAGTATTTTAACTCATTCATACACTCAAATGCATGCAAGATAAAAAGAGATAGCTACCTTGTGGAGCTAGGAGCTTTAAGCTACCACTAACCCACTTGACCCTTCTCTTTTCTTTAGTATTTCTCAACTAGACACCCATAGAATGAGGGGCTTGGACTAGGTTAGCTACACATATCAATTTACAATATAAAACAACTCATCAAGACTCATTCTAACTTATATCACTATCATATAGGTCTATTAGAACTTAAAATGCAATTAGAACACTTTAGGTTTCTTAAGTAGCAACTCTTATAATTTAATTTCTAGGATTCAAAATCTCAGTTGATATAAGCCATATGATTCTAATAGAATACATTAGGGCCATCACATGCAAGTTTAAATAAGCTAAAAGTCAAGTTGCTTTATTAGGCCCTTTTGAATCCTAAATTTTCATCTTTTAAAATAGGACTTCTAAATTCATTCCAATTGTTCCATTAGTGTTTATTGCTCACATTTAAACCATCTTTATCTTTAGAATCCAAGAAACACTCCCATAGGTTTCTCTTCTTGGTCTGGTTCGAGACCATGCATACACATACCACACTTTAAGGTTTTGCCATTCTTATAGGAAATTTGATAGATATGGAGTATCCTTGGCTCTTTCCTAGTTCAAGTTTGGTCTTAGATGATTCAAGACATCTTCCTAGGGTTTTATATCTTCTATAATGTAATTGGAACCCTAGGTGCCCTAACTTGATCTTTATAGCTTCATATGGCTTTTTTTTTTGCATACTTTTACTCTCCTCCCTTTTAAACCTTGGTTTCTACCAAGTTTTCATCAAACTCAAGTTTCCTCTATGCTCTCTCTCTCTCTGGATCAAAGCATGAAGGAGAAGCGATTTAAAGAAATAGCAAATTTTTTAACTCATACCATACCTTGTTTGAAAGTTTGTTAAATGGAGATTCTTATGCTACAATTAGTTTGCTCTAAGTTCTCTTTTTTTCTCAAGTGGTTAGCCACCAAAATCCTACTTTTAAGAAAGTAAAACCACCATTAGCAAAGGCTTGAAGAGGAGAAGAAGATTGGTAACTAGCATATCATGAAATTAGACACATTTCTTTACCTAATTGGCTCCTTCTTTCTTCTCTTTCCTCCCTTTGTTGGGCCTCTCTTGGTCTTATTCAAAGGTGAATAAGTTAGTTCTAAGGGTAAGAGAAAGGTTGGCGTGTTATAACATAAAAAGAGGAGATATTTTAAAATAAATTTTAAAATTTCATTTATGTATCTACATTTTAACTCCTCTGTCAAGTTCATTTTAAATCATTTTGAAAAATCATATGTTTCATATTAAAATTCAAGTTCTCTAGTTCATTAAAAACATCTACTTTGGAATTTTTGGGATTTAAAATAGACTAAAAAAGTTCAGTTAAAGTTACAGTCAACTGAAACCTTAAATTATATATTGTCAAGGATTTAACCGTGTTGACCTTATATAGTTAATTTAATACTCTTACTATATTACATTGTGATGAGGGATGTAAGTTTCTCATATTAAATCCCATTATTTTTAAATCCTTGAGTATTTCCCATTTTTCAGTTTGATTGGCCTTTTTTTTTTTTTACTGTTTTACAATTTTTGCTCTTTTAGCCCTTTCGCTTCATTTTACTTTGACCTGTAGTGTCTTATTATCATGGCAATTGGCCGTTTTTTTTTAATGTCTAGAAATTATCTAAATATTGGTTATAAGAACATTTAATTGATGTAGTTTGTTGTTACATCTATTTGATATGTTAATTAATGATAATCATTATCTAAACCTTTCTTTATAGAAAGGTTAAACCAAGAAATAAAGGTCAATGTCTAATAAGATCTTAGAGGATTAATGATTTAAAACCTCAATACTTGACTAAAATTAGGAGTAATTAAAACCTTTTAAAACACTTTAACTTGCTTATCTTTATCTAATCAAACTTAAATATTAAGCCTTTAGATTATAACTTCCTCCAAAGACTTGATAACATATATAAGGCATATCTATCAATAGCTTTTGCTTATAGTTAATTAAGACTTAACTTACAAAGTTTCTTAAATCTACTTGGAAATCTTGTCTAGATAAGGATCTTCGTGACAAGGTGTAATAACCGGTAAATTAGGAATTAAACTGAATCTGATTAATTGATTTGGAACACCCTAAACAAGGCAAATTAAGTCTAAAGAGGTTAGGATGCTAATTAGAACATCTTAAAATGTGAATTAGAGTCTAAGGGTAACTCGAAACTAGAACCAAAACATTTAACCAAAAGTTACAGAGGCCAGTGGTATTTTTGTAATTTCAGGTAACTTTTAGAAAACTCAAAAGAAGGACCTTTAAATGGGAAAATTGAGTTTCTTAAGGTTCTCAGAGGCTCTAAAAATCATAGGAACCTTTAAAATTGTCAAAATCCCTCCGATTTGCATTTTTGAATGTCAGTTGACCAAAACTTTAACTGAATCATTCGGTAAGGTTTTAAATATAATTTAGGTGAAACCAAAGGTATTTTATAAATTAGATGACCTAAATTTTATAATGAAAAAAGAAAATTTTCAAAAAGGAATTGAAATGAACCCAAATAGAAAGAACAAAGAGGAGGGACTAAATTGTAATTTTGAAAAGTTGTATAAATAGACCCTTGATCTTCTTAAACATGTCCTGCTTTTGCCCATTTCTTATGATTGACTTTCTCTGGTCTAAAATAGATCCAAGCTTTACTCAAAGTGGCACACCAAGTGTGTAACACTATAATTCTAAGACTCATCTCATGCAATTTCTATGCCTTATCTCATGCTAGTTCTATCGAAAGTAACATAATGGCATTGGAAATCATGGATAAAGTTGCATTTTGTCACAAGTAAATTTTTTCTTTCATTGTCCCATGGGCCATATGGACTCATCCATATATTTAAATACACAATTACAACTCAAAACAAGCTCAAGGAGTGGCCTATACCTTGAGCAAAGGGAGTAGATACACAAAATACAATGGTGCAGCCTCGGGTTGATTTTCTAGATTTTGCACTTGAATTTTGAAAAATCATAACTAATCCTAGAAAAATTGAAATTAGGCACACTATACTATTTTGGAAAGCTACAAATGTCTACGTTATGCTAAAAATAATTTCAAGTCATGAAACATTAAGTAGGAGACTTTTGACATTCAAAAAGCACCCAAGGAATCTAGGCTACTATCACAAGTTACTATCATAAACTTTGGAAATTCATAACTAATTCTATAAAAATCCAAATCATGTAAATTTTGTTATTCTCAGAAGCTACAGATGTTAAATCTAAGGAAAAAATATCTCTAGACCACTCTAAGTTCATTTAGGAATTGAATTATGATGGAACAATACAGGAGGTCAAGTGGCACTACTAGTACTGACATTAAACTTCAAAAATTCATACATCTTTGCTCAAGCCTCCAAATGAGGTGATCTCAGTGGTCATAGAAAGCTTATGACCTCTAGTTTATGATTGTACAATTTCATGAGCATTGGATGTCATTTGAAACCTTGGATGACTAGAACACAAAATTAACCATATGAACAATACATGCACCAGAATAGCAAAAAAATCCCAACTTTAAAAATTCATAATTAATTCTATAGAGCTCCAATTTTTTTGCACTTTATCTTTCAAAAAGATATAAATGAGTTCTACATGTTTGTCAAATTTCATGAGAAGATTAATCCATTTGGTCATTTTGTGACATAGAGTTCTAGTTTGGTCATTTTTATGGTTTTTACTAGCATTAAAGTGTCCAATTTTGCTTCCAAAGCTTGTGTGGCCACTTGACATTCTAAACTTGTCTCAAAGTTGCATAAACCCAGATTTCTCAAACTCACTTATCCACCCCATGATATACACAAGAATATATATGTCTAGTCTTGCCATTCCATACCTAAATCATGCTATATCATGCATACGGCATTAATTCTCATTCATACATCATACATATGAGTAATTACACATGTTCAAATGATTATACATCAATTCCATCATAGGATTACATCATATGTTATTGTTATGGCTACAAAAGAGATAAAACTAGGCTATTCTAGATACTTTGATGTCAATCTCCTACCTTCCAACTTGGTGGCTTCCATTACCTTGTCCATTTGCTCCACCTAATATGTTAAGACATTGGAGAGGAGGGAATGAGATTCAAAGAATCCCAATAGCTCATCTCCCTTTCAATCACATATAAAGTATGCAATACAAACCTTGGAAATGCATGCATGAGCATAATGACATGTATGATCATTTAAGAAGCATCCTTGGCATTTGAACAAGTCATACAAAATATATATAGGCTTGCCAAGTAAGTGGATTAGCCTCGCCTATTCTCTTATAGATTTTGAACTTGTCTTATCCATTTTCTTTAAGAGGTTTTGACTCAACAACACTCTTGGGAGACTTTTTATTTTGTCTTAATCAATCTTAAAGGTTCTTGGCTCATCTTCACTATGGCTAGAGGGTTCTTGGCTTCTCCATACTCAAACAAACCAGGGCAAGTATATAAAATATCATTTAAATGCATAAAACATCATCATAGTACTACAACATATAAAATCATGATAAAACATTTTTCATAGCTTAAAATAGACATACACACATTCAAAGACAAGGTAAGCACACATTCATGCATAAGAGAAAGTGGAGAGAGCTACCTTTGCCACACAATGACACTTTTTCTTTTAGAATTATGCTCCGTCTCTCGGCCACACACTCACAATAATGTGAGGCTTATTTCTCTTAACCTAAACACATCATATGGAAGCCAATTACACTCTTGAATCAAATTCTAAAGCCATACATTCACTAGAAAATCTAGATAACTCATATGGCTCTTTTATGGTTCCATAATGCACTTAATAAAGCAACTTTAAGAAGACCTCATCTCGGCTCCATTCTCTCCATTCATTTATGATTCTTGACTCTATTTAGGCTCTTGGAGTTATCACACCATCAAATCAAGGAGCCTAGCTAGGTGTTACTTCTTTAAACCATAATATGAAACTTATGACACCATCTCACTTTCTATAACTTCTAAAATTTTTTCAAGGCTTCCTTTCATCCTCTTCCATCATATATGACTCAAAACTAAGCTTAGAACAAATTAAAACTCCCCCTTGGTACTCTTTCTAGCCTAGGCTGAAACTATGCTCCATATGAGTACTAGGTGGGTTTACTTCATTTTCTTGATGGAAGATGCGTATGAGGTGTAACACCTAGTTTATCAAAAAAGGGCTAGAAACGTGAGAATCCAAAAGGAAGTCCCCTGGATAGAGAGGTTTAACACCAACTAACATTAGTATAAAATTTTAAATATTGAAAAATGAGGATTTGAGTCTTGAGTTACCCAGAAATCGGAGCCAGAATGGTTTAAAAAATTTGTCAAAAGGCTAGTGGCATTTTTGTAAATATGAAAATTTTTGAAAAACTCATAGGAGGGCTTTTTAAATGAAAATTTTGAGTTCTTTGGGGTTCTCAGAGGCCCTGAAAATCATAGGAAGCTCTAAGACAGTTAAAGCCCCTCTTATATATATTTTCCAATGGCGGTGAGCTCAAACTTTGATTGATTTGTTTGAGAAGATTTTAACTCTAATTTGAGTTATTCCAAAGGCATTTTATAAAATTAGGAATCTAAATTTTATGATGGGAAATTTTTAGAATAATTAATTCAAGAACCTGCTTCTATTTATGCGTCCCACCTCCCCTTCTCTCTTTATATGACTCTCACATACTTAAGACTAGGGGAGAAC
Source organism: Erythrophleum fordii (assembly GCA_032878935.1). Lineage (NCBI taxonomy): Eukaryota > Viridiplantae > Streptophyta > Magnoliopsida > Fabales > Fabaceae > Erythrophleum > Erythrophleum fordii. Next base: position 17,840,087 of record JAVQMF010000054.1, on the reverse strand, counting down.
TCATTCAAGGAGGGCACATAAGAAGAGCCAAAAAGGGAGGAAGAAAGCAAGGCTAAAGGTGAGAAAATGTTAGGAATTTCATGCTTATTCTTCTTGAAACCTTATTCCTCTTCTCTTAAGCTCTTTTCCCATGGTTTTGGAGAGTAATATGGTTTTGTTTTGCCCTTGAACCAGAGGGAAAAATTTGAGTTTCAAAGAGGAAGTTAAAGTAAGGAGAATGACTTTTTGAAGGAGCTTGAATTCAAGGTAGCTTCTCCTCCCTTGTTGCTTCTTCTTCTTCTTCTCTTCTATTGTGGGTAACGCCTAAAAATAGAACCATGAAGGAGGAGAGTTTCTATTCTAAAACTAGTGAGAAGTCATTAAATTAGGCTATGGGAACTTGGAATATGCCAAGAGATTGTAAGAAAAACCAATGAAATGCATGAAGGAAAAGTGTGGAGCTCTTAAATGTAATCCAAAAACTGATTTGATACATGAGTTTTCTTGCATGTGTGAATGTTTAATTGAGCTCCTAAGATCTCGAGGAAGCCTCCCAAGTGTGTCTCCCATTAAGAAAAAATCAAAAAGTCTATGAACTCTTCCTCCTTTTCATGTCTCAGCCTAGGCTACTTGAACAGGTTAGAAAGTGTTTAAATTTGTTCTAGCCCTGGTTTAAGACTTCATAGGATGGTAAAAGGTTGGAGGAACCCTTGGAAAAAATTTAGGACCCTTAGACTAGGAGATGAGGCAATGGCTTCCATAATGTGACCTTATGAAGCAACTTATATCTAGGCTTTTGAAAGTGAGTCTGTAAGGGCTCCAAGGATCTTAAATGAAGTTAAGAGGCCTAGATATGAGAAGAGAATGGAGCCAAGAACTTGAATTATGGTAGTTGCTTCATTAGACCATTAATGAGGCCATTATGTGACCATTAAGCAAATGATGTGTTCTTAAGTGTAAGTTTAATGTCCTAATTGTTCCAAGAGTATAATTCAATATTGTTTATTGTAGTTAGGCCAAGAAAACTAACTCCAACTAGTTGTGCTTGTAGAACCAAGAAAGGGAAGGAATAAACTAAAGAAAGGCTTGCATAAATACTAAAATAGCTCTCCACCTCATTCTTCTTGCATTCTTGTATGTATGTATGTCATTGTGTGCTTGTGTATGTTTATATGATTTGAGAACATGTCATGTGATGCTTTGAGATTGCATTGGTACCAATGTGTTGTCTTGAATGTTAATGAGTGTAGAAATGACTCATAAGGGTGAGGTGATGCCAAAAGTCTCTTAATGTGGGTGAGGAGATATCAAAAGTCCCTAAGCTAAGGGTAAGGTAAATCCAAAAGTCCTAGAAATAGGGTGAGGCAAAACTAAAAGTCCCTAGAGCCTACTTTTGAACTTGATAAGAAATGGTGGCATGAAAGTGTGTAAATTTGCATGTTTATGTTTAAGACATGTTCCAATAGTGTGCCTTTGATGTATATATGCCTTGAATGTATGTGTGAATAGGTGTGTGAGCTATTAAGATTCTAAGAATCTCATTCCCCTCCCTCTCCCTTCTTAAAATGCCTAGGTGGTGTTCAAGAACAAAGGAATACAAGCCATAGAGCCTAATATGTGATACTTTGTTAGTTGTGTAATTCTAATTGTAGTTGGGTGCTCAAGTGAGCTTGTACATGTAATTTTTGAAATGTCAGACCATAAACAATTGTAATATGATGTATGAATCTTGTATAGACTATGTGTGGTATGAAATAAATGGAAATGTAAATTTGCACCCCTTGATGGCTTGACATATTTGTGTACTCTTGGATGTGGAATGGCTAAATTGAGAAGCATGAGGTTTAGGACCACTTGAGTAGTGTCTACAAGTCATAGTTGTGCTTTTAGACTTACCCAAGAGGAGCCAAACCATTGAAGAGGCCATTTGGACAAAGTGGACATCTTACATAGAGCAAAATTGACCATTTGAGTGAGCTATGTCAATGTTTTTCCAAATGACCTCCTCTTGATCTAAAATTTGGCATGCATCTAAAACTTGTTAAGAGATTTTTGGGAAGCTAAAGTGAGTAATATTTTGAGGTCTATTGAATATTTGATCAAATTTTGAAGTTGGAAAAATTTTCTGGTTTGGTCACTGCTACTGTAGCTATAGTCTAAATATGAATCTATGTCAAGCATAGGGCAAATAGTATCCAATTGCTATGAAATTTTACAAATAGAAACTAGACCTTTCCAGTGACTTGTACCAATTGGAAGCACCCCATTTGGATGTCTAAAGAGGGAGATATGAATATTTGAAATTGCTATCCAATATCAGGCGCACTATCTGACCTGAAGTATTGTTTGATTGATTTTGGAGCTTTGAATGAACCTGAACTGGATTGGAATGATTTTTCCCCTCTAGCTAACATTCATAGATTTTTCAATTGGTATAATTTGCATAAATTGGATTTTTTTGAAATTAATTGGACATTTTTAAATTTTATGACAGTAAACTGTATCAGTATCAGAAGATAGTTAGACCTTTGTGTCCATTTCATTGTCAAACGTGGTTCTAATGCTATGTTCATGACTTAATTTATTTTTAGTGCAAATTTAATACTCAGAGATTTCTAGAAAGTTATGTCATGGCAGATTTTGATTTTTTTACATTTAGTTATGATCTTTCAATATTTCCCTTGAAATCTACCACTGTACAGCAGCAATACATGAGTGAAATTTGGGGTTTTTACCTTAAAGTCCGTGGATTGCTTGATGTTTTGAATTAGGTATGAGTTGTATGAATGGAAAATAATTAGATAATTTTGTTGGAACATCCACGGGGCCCACAAAACGCTGATTTGGAAATTTTAACCCCGACGTACACAATAAAAGTGTACTTAAATGGTGATTTTCTTGACTTATTCTCTAAGAACATGTGTGAATCCCTATGAATGGAGAGTATGATGGTTGAAAGTATATGTTATGACATGAGGAGCCTTTTAGAGATCTCAAGAGCTCATTCAAACACTCATTTAGGCCTAGAAACAATTACAACAAATTAGATTTTTAAGGGAGCCCATGAAACCTTAGGTTTGCTATCTTGAAAATCAATGGCTTTTACTTGAATTTCTTTGTATATTCTTATTCTCTTCCCTTAAATTCTTAGGATTCACCCTTGGTTGTACCCAAAATTCAAGCCCTTTTAAAATTACATACATGGGGCGAACCAAGGAGAAGAAGGGAGCAAGAGGTAGCTACCATGGAATGAAGATTTACCTTGTTTGCTTGGCTTTTCTTGCTTGTTTCCCACTTTGCTTGCCCTCCTCTCTTCAAATCCGAATTTTCCCTTTTGTTTTGCCTTCAAAACAGATCCAAGAACTTCACTAAAGCCATAGGAAAGAAAGGGAAATATAGGAGAAGGAGTTTACTAAAGAAAAGGCATAAAAAGCCAAGAAAATCCATGCCTCTTCCTTATTTTTCTCCTTCCTTCCTCCTCCTTCTTGTGCACCTCACCCTTAGGGTTTTTCTCTAGTTTAGGGCAGAAACAAATGTGGCTAAATGAAAGAGGAGATGAGGTGCCTCATATATATAGGTGGGTTTAAGAACCACTTTTCAAAAATTTCAATTTTGCCCTTCATCATTAGCATTTTTGTTTCTAACTCGTTTTAACTCCTTTTTTAGAACCGTCTTTTCCATTATGAAATTTAGGTTCCCATTTAATAAAATGCCTTTGAAATCACTCAAATCGGAGCTAAAACCTTATCGAACAAATTTATCAAAATTTAGGTCAATTGACATTAGAAAATGTCCATCGGATGGATTTTAACTGTCCCGGGGCTTCCTATGGTTTTTAGGGCCCTTGAGAACCTCGAAGAACTCAAAACTTTCATTTAAAAAGAACTTATGTGAGAATTCCAAATTTTGCTCAAAATTATAAAAATGCCATTACATTTAGTCAACCTCTCATTTAAATTCGTTTCTTCATTCTAGCTCTATTTTTCTTTTCATCTGAGCCTGAGATTCTCATTTTTAGGAGTCTAGAATGCTACTTAAATTTTTTGGGACCTCAAATCAATCTATACGGGAGACTTCCCTTTGTTTTTGGTAAATTTTGTACATTTACGAAGAAACTGTACGTTACATTTCTCACGTTTTCTTTCGTTTTCAAAGAATCAGATATTACAAAGTGAGGGAGTAAGGGGAAGGAGATTCAAGACAAAAAGTGTAAGAATTGCTTACTTTTTCATATCTTCTCCTTCACCAAACTTCTTCTTTTCTTTTTCCTTTCTCTTCTCATGGTTTTGATGGTTTATTTATACATGTTTTGTGACTAGTTTAGTAGAGGAGATGGAGAGTTTGAAGAGAAGCTTTAAGGCATAAGAAAGTGCTCTTGAAAAGTTTACAAACAAGGTAATTCTTCATGGCTAAACTTGTTCCTTTTAGCTTCTCTTCTCTTTCATCAGTTCGGCCAGACCTAGACCCATTTAGGAGAGGATGATTTCTAGTCATAGCCAGGTAGGAACAAGGGTTTTAAGGCATGAGGAGTAAGAATATGAAATTGGAACTAAAAGAGAAGCTTTAGAATTCAAGTTATGATGCCTAGGGTTCTTGTTGCACCTAGCAAATTTTGCACCTAGGGAGAGTTTTCTTTGATTCCAAGGATACAAATGACTTAGAAATGAATAATAAACACCAAAAGAACCATTAGTTTAAATTTAGAAACTATATTTTGAAAATTGAAAGTTTAGGTTCCCTTTTAAGCATAAAGAAGCAACTTGATGTTTGGTTCCTTATATTGAATTTGTGATTGCTCTAATGACTTTTAATGAAGTCATGTGACTTAGAATGATTAAGAAATGAGAGCCAAGACCTTGAATTATATAGGTTGCTTCATTATACCCTCGTTGGGAGCCATAACCATGGCATAAGCTAGATGTAACTTGTGTAGAGATTATATGAGGCTAGAGATGGTTCCATTGATATGTTTGTGTTTTCTTTGATGTTTCTAGGCCAAGCAAACCAAGTTCCTCCTAGGTGTGGGTGTAAGGTCGAACCCAAGACATATAAGAATCAAAGAGAATTTATGCTTCTTGAACTAAGGTAGCTCCCCATCCTTTCTTGTGTGTAATTCTTGGTTGTATGATTGTCATTGAATGACTGTATGTATATTTGAATCATGAGACATGCCATTTGTTATTGGTTTATTGCTATGGTACCATTATGTTTCTTGAATTGCTTTTAAAATGTGAAATTGCTCTTTATGGGTGAGGTTGTGTCAAAAGTCCCTTGGAATGGTTGAGGTGAAACCAAAAGTCTTTAAACATGGGTAAGGCAATGCCAAAAGTCTTAAGAAGGAGTGAGGCTAAGTCAAACATCCCTAAAAAGTGGGTGAGGCTAATCTGAAGTCCCAAATAATAGGGTGAGACTAAACCAAAAGTCCTTAGAGCTTATTCTTGACTTTGATATGTTCATATGACATGGAAAATATGATTCGAATGATTTTTAGAAGTGTTTGGTGCATACTTTTATTCTTTGACATGAATATATTTCTTGTATGCTTACTTGAAATGGTGAAAGAGCTATTAGAATTCTTTGAATCTCATTCTCTCCCACTTTCCATCTAACATGTCTATGTGAAACCCAAGGAGTAAGGAATGGAGACCAAGGAGGATGAATGGCTATACTTTGACAATAAAATAGCTTTTAATGTAATTTAATATCAAAATATATATGTATGAGTTATTTTTGAGATGTAACCTTTAAGAAACTGTAAAAGCATATAAATATGTTGTATGAACCAAATGTGGGACCCAATGAATGAGAATGTAGGATTTTGACACTTTGGAGCCTTGACATGAATGTGTATATGTGCAAGTAGGATAGTGGAATTGAGTTCTATGATGATTTAGACTATTTGGCATGCTTCTATATGCTGTGTTTATACTTTTGGACATGATCAAATGGTCATGGAATGTGCGGAAGGCCATTTGACAGCATTTCATACCACTTTAACCCTAAAATTTGTCATATTCTTGGCTTGAACCACAAACTAGTCAAATGGATGAATTTGCGTATGAAATTTGGCAAGAATATAGATCTAATCTAGAGAGTTTCATAGAGCTAAAGAGTACTATTTTTGGAGTTCTAAAATATTTATTATAATTTTTCAAAATTGGCCAAATTATACAAAAAACAGTCACTATCACTGTTCATGTGATCAGTTTGCTTTTTAGTGTCATTCAAGAGCTAAATGGAGTCCAATACTTATGAAATCTTATAGGCATATAGTAGACATCCTAAGCATTCTATGACCATTAAAAGCACCCCATTTGGAGCTCTGTAGAAGAAGATATGAATTTTTGAAGTTTTTGGTTTGCTACAACACATCCAACAGACCCAGATCACTGTTCCATTAAATTTCATAGGCCAAATAATATTGTTTTGATTTGAAATTTTTATGAAAATTAGAAGACGTCCTAAGATTTCCAAAAAGGTATAATTTGTATAATTTATATTTTTCTAGAATTAGTTATAAATTTCTAAAATTCATATCAGAATATGAAACTAAAGAAAAATGCAAGTTTGCTTTTTGAAATTGTGTTGCTTGGTCCAACCTGAATTTCATGCTTCCAAAGGTGAAGTTTCTAGTCCAATAAGTGTGTTATGGATGGAAGATGATATTGGTAAGCCCATATGGCCCATTTAACAAAAATGGAATTATTTTGGCTTATGATAATGATTATTTCCGCTATTAAAAGTATGAATTCCATGAAAATGAATATATTGGCCAATTGTGGTATAAATTATAGGATATCTTGATATGGTGTGACATAAGGTCTTAGATAATAGTAATAAGACTTAACTAAATTAAGAATCACTTAGTTTATATAACAACCTTAATTCTTAATTATCGTGATTAGGCTTAATAGTATGATTAGTAATCGCAAATCAAGGCTAAAGTCATTATGATTAATTAACATAAGAGAAAGTGGGGAAATTTGAACCTTGATATCATTAGGGTCATTAGCTAAACAACCACAACTAATCAAATCCATAAGTAATCATAGTTATTATTTAAGACATTTGATTCATCTTGCTATTGAATTCAACTCACAAAAACCTCATATAAAGACTTCCAAGTCATTGCATAACATTAACATAGTAAATCTTAAGGTTTCTAGGCCAAAAATAGGAGTTTGGGAACATTCGCAGCAACTTGGACCTTCCTCGTCGCAGCTAAGTTGGTTATTGGAACCTAAAAACCAAGTTTAGGAACTCCCGCCGTAACTTGGTACATCTGCGCAATGGTGTAAGTGATTACTATAACTCAAAACTGAAATTTTAAACCTTGCATCATGGCTTGGGATTTCCGCGTCACTGCTGAGTGCTTTTAAGGACCTGTTGTTTATGTTTTTGCCGCAGTGAGGGGCAAGCTTATATGGCCCCATAGCAGAAAAACACCCTAAAACCTACTATAGAAAATTTCCTGATTTGCACTGTGGTGGGCTATACCTGCACTACTGCAAAACTAGCTACTGGAATACTTATCACCTGATTCCTTCGACCTATGCCATAGCTGAAAATTTTACATCGCAGTGAGGTTGCTCTCTGTTATCCTTCTTGGATAACTTTTTCGTTTTGCACCGCAGCGAGACTCCTCGCACCACGGTGATCCTTACCTCTACTTGACACCTAGCTACGACTCAACCCATTTTGGCCGTGATATGACCCATTTCTGCACTATTTCTCCTTAAATTTCATCCCATACTCTCCAACTCTCCCTTTAGTAACACTCTAAAGCTACTCTACCATAATTTGTAAGGCTTTAATAACATTCATCTACCTAATGTACTCAGCATGTCTCTCATTGCCAAATCAAATCCTAGGTGTTAATTCTTATTCACCAAACTTCCATACATCAACAGATTTATGAGTTAATGGCAGCAAAAGGATTCATAACCTACTAACATTATCATTCATGATACTACCCTAACATACTTCCAAGAAACGAGTCATATATATATATATATCCATCTAACAAGGTTTTATATCAAATATATACAAGTGCATACATTAGACATCAAATTGTAAAGAGTTTAACTCCCTATTAGTTACATCAATGTTTAACAAACACAAAATACCTACACTTGGCAGCATGATTACATGATGATGCTATACAAGAGAATAACAAAAATTAGCATCCATCTTAAAGTAGATCCATCCAAATGCAGAACTTCCCACACATGGTCTTAGCTCATAGATGTTCATCCACTTACTTCCTTTTATCCTTACCTGAAGAACCTTCACCTGAAATAGTTAGCCCCTAAAACGGGGTAAGATGCAAATCTCAGTAACTAAAGATAAATTTCATTTATATATTCTAATTTAATTAACATATATGTAGAAAATTAGGTAAGCATCAGAAAATATACCAGTCATATTAGCAAATAAAACAATTAGGCTATCAATGACTATTATCCCATACTAACAATCTCATATCCACATGTTAAAAGCCATTAACACCGAGAGAGGCCCGTCCATTGCACCAACTCCCCAATGAACATAACCTGGGCTCAGTACATATAAGGGTCTGATCAAAACCCAGTGCCCTCTTGAAGCACAATACACGGGTAGTAGTTGCACCATTACTCCACCATGAATTCACAAGGTCCAAACATAATATATTAGATAACCAACCATTCATTATGAATTTCAAAATCATATAGTACAATAGATAAAATGTTAAAGTAAACATATGCATGGAATTTACCATTAACCCCAATTAACTCACTTGTAGACAATTTCTTGAGAGCCAACAACAATGCTACCTTAGCCTACAAATACAAAATCAGACCATCACCATTTCTATTTACTAATTATAGCAACAACCTAATACTTAAAGAATTAAACCACCAATAGCTACTTAGAGGACACTTACCTAGCCACTACAAATAACAAACTTTAGATTAGATGTTTCCCCTACCAGTAACTTCAAAGTATCCCCATAAATCTTAGCCAAATTTGTACAAGATTAATACCCATGCTATAAATCAACTATGGGGGTCTTGAACCAGCAGAAAATGCATCAAAATGAGGAGTTTGCACTTATCCAATATCCTTCATAGCCTCAACCTCTAAAAATTCTCCAAGAAAACATCAAATAATCCATATTTGATTTTGGGTGCGGTGAAAATGCTCCAAATAAGAAACCAATTAAGTTAAATTGAAGAGAAAGAGAAGATGATTAAGTTATATAACAATTACCTTAATTGATTTTGACTCTAGAAGTGCAAAATGGTAAATTTATACCAAGAACCCTAGCCTCCACCTTAAACCTCCAAAATGCTTGTCTCTTGTGTGTTTTGTTTTCTGCAAAATAGTGGAAGGGCTACTAAAGATTTAAGGTTTAAGTTTGGGTCTTGGGCTGACTCAAAGGCCTAATTTTAAGTGGGTTCAGTTTTATGCTTGTTAGGCTATGGATTTTAGGATTACAAAAGTTAGATAAGAGTTAGGCTAAGATGAAAAAGGTCTATTAACATTTGAGTCTACATAAATAAATATTGGGCCTCTAAGAAATGGAATTGGATCTCCGTAAGGCTAAGATTGAACTTCTACACTTAACCCAAATCAATAATTAAATTAATTATAAAGCCCAATTTAATGTCCACCTCTTTTAAGTAATTTCCTAATTAAACCCATATTAATCCTTAGTTAATCATGATTATCCTTAATTAATTTTAGGGTGTTACATTCTTCCCTTCTTTTAAGAATTTTGTCCTCAAAATTAGATATACCCTACTTATATAATGATGGATAGTCATTCCTCATATCATCCTCTGTCTCTTAAGTTGTTTCATCCAGAGTCAATCCCTTCTATACCACCCTTACCAAGATGTCCTTATTATGCAGCTATTTGACTTTGGAGTCCACAATCCTTTTTGGCTCAACCACATAAGACAAATCATCTTGTAGATGCACATTCTCTTGCTTAATGACATGCAAAGGGTCCGAGTGATACTTTTTCAACTGGGATACATGGAATACATCATGCAATCTGGCTAGGTTTGGAGGTAAAGCAACTCTATAGTCCACGGGTCCTATTCCTTCAAGGATTTGGAAAGGACAAAGGCAACGAGGATTGAGCTTTCTTGTCCTGAGAGACTGTTTTATGCCTGTTACTAGAGTAACCTTAAGGAACATATGTTCTCCTGCCTCAAATTCTAAAGTTCTCCTTCTCTTATCAATATATCTCTTCTTCCTACTTTGGGTAGCTAACAACTTCTTCCTAATGAGCTCTATTTGACGGGTGGTTTAGTCCACTATGTTCGAACCTAAGAAACTTCTCTCACCAAGTTCTACTAAACACAAGGGTGATCTACACTTTCTCCTATAAAGTGCCTCAAAAGGTGCCATCTGGATACTAGAATGGTAACTATTATTGTAGGTAAACTCAACTAAAGGCAATTACACATCCTATTTTCCTTTTAACTCTAGCATACTAGCTCTAAGCATGTCCTCAAAGGTCTGAATAACGATGATAAGGCAATGCTAAAATTAAGACCAGTGCTTAAAACTTCTTATAAAGACTGCCAAAATTTTGATATGAACCTTAGGTCTCTATCTGACACAATGCTATTAGGGACACTATGTAATCTCACAATCTCATGAATATACAATTGGGCTAGTCTATCTAAAGGATAATTGCCTCTAATAGATAAAAAGTGGGCAGACTTCGTCAATCTATCCACAATTATCTAAATAGCATTATAACCTGAGGATGTCCTAGGCAAACCTATCATAAAGTCCTTGGATATACTATCTCATTTCTATTCCAGAATCTCTAAAGGATGTAGCAAGCCTATAGGTCTTTGGTGTTCAATTTTAACCCTCTGACAAACTTGACATTTAATAATAAATTTAACTATGTCTGACTTTATCTCAGGCTATCAAAAAACTCTTCTTAAGATCCCTATACATCTTAGTGGTGCTCGGATGAATGGTGTACTTACTCTTATAAGCTTCAAACAACACTATGTTCCTTAACTCTTCATCCCTAGGTATGCACATTCTACCTTGGTACCTCACCAAATCATCTTTTGATAGGACAAAGTCTTTAATTTCTCCATTCCCTAACTGCTCTCTAATTCTTTCCAAATCATCAAACTCTTGGACCTCTTTAATTCTCTTCCTGAAGTCATTTTCTATCCTTAATTCTCCCAAAAGAAGACTACTAGGATGTACTAAAATGGATAGATTCAAATCCCTCAATTCCTTAATCAAATTTTGCTCCCTAAGCATTATCATTGCCATATGAATAGATTTCCTACTCAAGGTATCGGCAATAACATTCTCCTTTCCTGGATGATACTTTAAGGAGAAGTCATAATCCTTAAGAAACTCCATCCATCTTCTTTGCTTCATGTTTAACTCCTTCTAAATAAACAAGTACTTCAAACTTTTGTGATCACTATACACCTCAAATTGTGCACCATAGAGATAGTGCTTCCAAATTTTAAGGGCAAAAACAACAGTTGCTAACTCTAGGTCATGGGTGGGGTAATTTTCCTCATGAAGTTTAAGTTGCCTAGAAGCATAGGCTATCAACTTATCTTATTGCATCAAAACACACCTTAATCCTTTTTTAGAAGTGTCACTATAGACTGTGAATATCTCTTTAAGGTTAGGTATCACTAACACAGGTGCGATAGTAAGCCTATCTTTAAGCTTTTGAAAGGCATTCTCACATTTGGCATCCCACACAAATGGTTAGTCCTTCCTAGACAATTTAGTCAAAGATATAGCTAACTGAGAAAATCCCTTAATGAATCTCCTATAGTAGCCGATTAGACCTAGGAAGCTACGGATTTCAATCACCATTTTAGGTCTCTCCTAATTCAATACTGCTTCTACCTTGCTAGAATCTACTGCTACCCTTACTTCCAATATCACATGACCTAGGAATTTAACTTCCTGTAACCAAAATTCACACTTGCTTAACTTAGCATGCAACTGATGCTCCCTCAAGATTTAAAGAAGTATCCGAAGATGTTCTTCATGCTCTTCACTACTTTTAGAGTAGATAAAGATATCATCAATGAATACTATCACAAACCGGTCAAGATAAGGCCTAAAGATCTTATTCATGTAATCTGTTAATATAGTAGTGGTATTGGTTAACCCAAAAGGCATAACTAGGAACTCATAAGAGCCGCATCAAGTCCTAAAGATGGTTTTAGGTACATCCTCAGCCCTGATTCTAAGTTGGTAATATCCTGATCTAAGATCAATCTTTGAAAAGACTAATGCTTTAACTAATTAATCAAGTAAATCATCAATTCTAGGCAAAGGGTATTTGTTCTTGATGGTCACTTGGTTCAATTGCCTATAGTCAATATAAAGCCTAAGGCTGCCATCCTTATTCTTAACAAACAACACTAGTGCTTCCCACGGAGACACACTTGGCCTAATGAACCCTTTCTCAAATAACTCCTCTAATTAAGTCTTCAACATTACTAACTCAGTGGGTGTCATTTTATATGGAGCCTTAAAGATTGGACTTATACCGGGTACCAGATCAATGGAAAACTTTAACTCTTTCTCACTAGAGGTAGTCTACTAAACTCCTTAGGGAAAACCTCAGGGAACTCCCTAATCACAGGTATATCCTCCAACCCACCATTAACCTCCATATACAGTGAAAAGAATACTAGAAACCCTTGTCAATGATGCCTGAGGTACCTCCCGGTTTGGGTGATAGACATACAAGCAAGCTTAGTCATAGGACAAGTTTTAGGTATATTTGAAGGTAAAAAGATAGTCTTATGGTTACAATCAAGTATCACATTATTAGCTGATAACCAATCCATAACAATGATTACATTAAAGTCACACAAAGGGATACAAATCAGGTTAAGGGTAGTACAATGGCTATCTAATTGTACAATGCAATTTAAGCACACATCAGACGTAATCATAGAATATCCAGTGGGGGTAGATATAGATAGTTCAAATGACAACAAGCTAATTTTAAGACCCAAATGCTTAACACAGTCATATGAGATGAATGAGTGAGTAGCACCCGAATCAAACAATGCATTTACAACATGATTATGAACAAGTAAAGTATCTTGAATTAGACTAAGGGATCTACTAGCCTCTTGCTGTGTAAATGTAAACACATGTCCTTATGTAGGTGGTTTAACATATGAGGTTGACTCTCATAACACCGTGCAAGTTCGTGTATAGTGTCCAGGCTTCCCACAATTATAGCTTACTAGGTATGGTCCATTACCGTGGCTCTTTCCACATTTGCCACAAACTGATGGGACACTAACTGTGCTCTTTGGAGGTCCCATACTCCTTCTTTGAGGAACATTTCTTAAGGGTGGTCTCCTACCCCATGAGCCACTATCACTGCTGGCTCATTTTTTACTTCTGCCCCTAAAGGGCTCTATACCTTGATCATGCTTACCCTCTCGGGTCTTCTTCCTTTTAGCCTTACTTTAAATCATGGCCCTCTCCGTCACCCTACACTTCTCCACTAATTCATCAAAATTGTGGATCTGTAGGGATACTATTTTCTCCTTCAACTCCGATTTCAAGCCTCTTTCAAATGTATTGGCCTTCTATAGTTTATCATCAAACCATTTCAAGTAGGAGGAGAAATGATACAATTGGATGAATTTGGCTACATGCTAATGCACACTCATTTATCTTTGCTCAAGGAAGTTAAACTCAGCTTCCTTGTCAACCCTCACTAAAAGTGGAAAATACTTGCCTTCAAAGGTAGTTTGGAAACTCCTAAGTTAAAGGTATCCCCCTTAAAATCAATAATTTGGAGGTACTGCTCCACTAATGTTCAGCCTCACCTTCTAGCTTGTAAATGGCCAACTTTGCTTTTTTCTCGGTGGTGTAAGTCATGACTTCAAAAATTTTCTCTAGTTGCATCAGCCACTTTTCAGCCTTTTCAGTGTCTAACTCCCCTATGAACAATAGAGGATTAGCCTTTCTAAACTTAGCTAACATAATAGAGAGATCATCATTTTCCCTTGGTGTCCCACACTAAAGTTCTGACCAGCACCAGTACACCAAGGTTGTAGCACTTGAACAATAGCTGCATAGGTCTCGGCTTACTCTTGAAGCCAGTCAGTCATTACCCTAATTGTAACTTTATGGGCCTCAGCTTGTTCCATCATATGGTTGACCATTTCAGTCATAGCCTCTTGTACTTCTCATAACATCTCATCGATTTTTCTACATGCAGCCATATCACTCTACAATGCATAAGTACAACTAAAAGCACCCCCTATTAAGTTACAATCTAAAAGTAATCTAAACATAACTCCATCCATAGTAGGTATATACAAGTATAAAAGTTATCACCTAATCATAATGTTTTATTTCTAACATGCATGCATCATGATTACCAAGTTTTCTAACCACAAGATTCTAAATCTAACATAATTTCTTAAACCATTGCTCTGATACCAAATGTAACAACCCTAATTCTTAATTACCATGATTAAACTTAATAGTATGACTAGTAATCACAAAATCAAGGTCTAAAGTCATTATGATTAATTAACATAGCAAAAAGTAGGGAAATTTGAACCTTGATATCATTAGAGTGATTAGCTAAACAACCACAATTAATTAAATCTACAAGTGATCATAGTTATCATTTAAGACATTTGATTCATCTTGCTACTGATTTTAACTCACAAAAACTTTATATAAAGACTCCCAAGTCATTATACAACATTAACATAGTAAATCTCAAGATTTCTAGGTCAAAAATAGGAGTTTAGGAACTTTCGCCATGATTTGGGACCTTCTTATCACGGTTAAGTTGGTTACTGGAACTTAAAAACCAAGTTTGGGGACTCCCATCGTGACTTGATACATTTGCGCCGTAGCGTAAGTGACTTCTATAACTCAAAATTGAAATTTCGCACCTCGTGCCATAGCAAAGTGCTCTTTGGGACTTATTGTTCACATTTTTACCACAGCGAGTTGGACCCTTGCCGCGGGAGAAAAACTCCCTAGAACCTACTGTAGAAAATTTTTTGATTCATGCTGCAGCAGGCTATACCTATGCCATAGCGAAACTAACTACTATAACACTTATCACTTGATTCTCTCAACTTGTGCCATAGCAAGGTTGCTCTCTGTTACCCTCCCTGGTCAACTTTTTCGTTTTGTGCCGTGGTGCTCCTCGCCTCTGCCTAACACCTAGCTATAACTTAACCTATTTTGGCCGTAGCTCTCTTCTGCACCATTTCTCTTTAAGTTTCATCCCATACTCTCCAACTCTCCCTCTAGTAACACATTAAGGCCACTCTACCTTGATTTATAGAGCTCTAATGGCATTTATCTACCTAATGTACTCAGCATGTCTCTCATTGCAAAATCAAATCCTAGGTGTTAATTCCTATTCACCAAACTTCCATACATTAGCAAATTCATAAGTTAATGGCAGTAAAAGGATTCATAACCTACTAACATTATCATTCATGATACTACCCAAACATACTTTTAAGAAACGACTCATATATATATATCCATCTAATAAGGTTTCATATCATATTTATACCAGTGCATATATTAGACACCAAATTGTAAAGGCCTAACTCTCTATTAGTTATATCAATACTTACCAAAACACAAAATACCTACATTTGGCAATATGATTACATGATGATGCTTGCTATACAAGCGAATAACAAAAATTAGCATCTATCCTAAATTAGATCCATCCAAGTGCAGAACTTCCCACACATGGTCTTAGCTTATGGATGTTCATCCACTTGCTTCCTTTTATTCTTACGCAAAGGACCTTCACCTAAAATAGTTAGCCCATGAGAAAGGGTGAGATGCAAATCTCAGTAACTAAAGGCAAATTCCATTCATATATTCTAATTTAATTAACATATATGCATAAAATCATGTAAGTATCAGAAAATATACCAGTCATATCAGCAAATGAAACAATTAGGCTATTAGTGACTACTATCTCACATAAGTAATCACATATCCATATGTTAAAAGCCATTAACACTGAGAGAGGCCTGTCTATGGCACTAACTCCCCAATGAACATAACCTGGGCTCAGTGCATATAAGGGTTTGATCATAATTCGATGCCCAATCGAAGTACAATGAACGAGTATCAATTGTGCCATAACTCTACCATGGACTCATAAGTTCCAAACATAATATATCAGATAGACAACCATTCATTATGCATTCAAAATCATACATATATAGAAGATAAAAAATTAAAGTAGACATATGCATGGAATTTAACATTAACCCTTGTTACCTCACTTGTAGACAATTTCTTGAAAGCCAACAACAATGCTACCTTAGCCTATGAACATAAAATCATACCATCATCATTCCTATTCACCAATTTTAGTAGCAACCCAATACTCAAAGAATTAAACCACCAATAGCTACCTAGAGGACACTTACCTAGCCACTACAAGAAACAAAATTCGGATTAGATGTTTCCCCTACCAGTAACTTTAGAGTATCACCCTAAATCCTAGGTAAATTTGTACAAAATTAATACCCATAATACAAATCAACTATGGGGGTCTTGAACCAGCAGAAAATGCATCAAAATAAGAATTTTACACTTACCCAATATCCCTTCTAGCCTCAACCTTCAAAACTCCTCCAAGAAAACATCAAATAATCCATATCAGATTTTTGGTGTTGTGAAAATACTCCAAATGAGTAACCAATCAGGTTAAATTGAAGAGAAAGAGAAGATAACTAAGTTGTATAACAATCACTTTAACTGATTTTAACTCTAGAAGTGAGAAATGGTGGATTTATGCCAATAACCCTAACCTCCACCTTAAACCTCTGAAAATACTTATGTTTCTTGTGTGTTTTGTTTTCTGTAGAATGGTGGAAGGGCTACTAAGGTTTAGGGTTTAAGTTTAGGTCTTGGGCTGACCCAAAGACCAAATTCTAAGTAGGTTCAGTTTTATGCTTGTTAGGCCATGGATTCTAGAATTACAAGAGTTAGATAAAAGTTGGGCCAACTTGAAAAAGGTCCATTAATATTTGGATCTGCACAAATAAATATTAGGCCTCTAAGAAATAGAATTGGATTTCCCTAAGGTTAAGATTGGGCTTCTACACTTAACCCAATTCAATAATTAAATTAATTATAAAGCCCAATTTAATGTCCACCTCTCTTAAGTAATTTCCTAATTAAACCCATATTAATCCCTAGTTAATCATGATTATCTTTAATTAATTTTAGGGTGTTATAGTTTACAAGGTTGGTAATCCTATTAACAAGGTCTTCAAATAGTCTACAAGATTTTAGCTCAAATTATAAATCTTAACTTTTAACATTAAACAAGTCCTATTAAGAAAGTCTCGACCCTATTGACAAGGTCTTAACTAGAATAGTTGTATCTTTTATAGCTATTGCCAAACATCATAAAAATACATTAAACAATCATAATCTAACATTATTCCATAAGAACATGATTACCAAATATCATTTTCCTTAAGAATATAACTATCAGATATCATTCATCCTTTGGTAATACAACTAAAACTAAAACATATCTCTATAAACCTCAAAAGCTCATAAAGTCATATCCTAACTTGGCATTCTCTTACATATACATATAAACTCAAAATATAGGCCTCATGGCCATCTATTCATTATATGGAGTGTAATATCTTATATTTTGTAAAGTAATATAATCCCTAAAGAATGAAAAGTAATAGTTAAAAATGGGTTCACGAGAAGAAAAAAAAAGGATTAAAAGAGCCGATTTGGGCCTAACCAAAAGAAAAATTAAGGATTAAGAAAATATGAGAAATAACTTGAGAAATCAATGCCTTTCATCATAATATTATAAAATAAAGTTAGCAAATTAACTAAATGAGGTTAGTTTAGTGAGATTCCTAATAGTATGAAAATTAGGATCTTTAGTAGCAATATTTTAGATCAAACTTTTTCATATTATTTTAAGTCCTTATAACCTCTAAATAAATATATTTAACAAAAAGGAGAGTCTACAATTTGGTATGGTGCTATTGATTTCTAAAAAGACTGCAAAATGAGCTTAAACAAAAGAATTAAAGAATAAGGACGAAATGGTTATTTGTAAAATTATTGTAAACCCTAGATATTTCCTATAAGTATCACACCACTCATCTTCCTTCATGGCTAACCAACCTAGACAACCCTGAAGACACACTTATGGTGGCATAAAGAAGGGAAAAGAGAGAAGGAAAAGCAAGGCAAAATAAGTAAGAATTTATGCCAAATTTTGCTATGACTTAGTTATAAAACTTCTTCTACTTCTTATTCTCTCTCTTATGGTGGGTTTAGTTTATAAAAAAAGGTGAAGTTTGTGGTTGCCACCTTTAGTAGAAGAGCTTATTTGAGGAAATCAAATATACCAAAGGAATCCTTATCAAGAGAGCTTCAAGACACTGTATGATTTTGCTATGGAAAAATTTTATTCCTTAGGATTATAACTTTCCAAAGGTTCATCCAAAAGAGAAAGAGTGAGGGAAGAATATGTATTTGATGAAAGGTTGATAAAATCAAGGGTTTAGAAAAGTAAAGATTAAGACTTCAACCCAAGAAGTAATATAATGTAAGATAAATTCACCTAGGGTTTCATGATAGGCCATGAATACGCCAAAATCCTAGAAAGATTATTTGAACTCTATAATACCATAATTGAATTAGAAATAGATCATGGATATTCTAAAGCCTCCAAATTCCATATTAAATAAATAAAATTTCAAGTTAGGGTGTTAATGGGGAAATCTTAGCCAAGAGAAGAGAAAGGCACCTGGAGAAGCTTTTAATTTCATCTAATGTATTTAGAGGCCTAATTGAGTAATATAAAGGCTAGATAAACTATTAATTTGACAAAAATAATGAGATTTGATGATATTGAGATTATAGTCCATAAAAACCCTAACTTACTCTATGAATGTAATGAGTGATATTACTAAGTTTCTAGACTTGTTTAAGCCATGAAAAGTCAGTAAGATGAGATAGATGAATGATGAAATTGCTACATGAAGTGTGGCAAAAAGGATGAGTCATTTGAAAAACTTAAAGTAGCCTAAATCATATTTTAAATCCTAATATGTACATGTATTACTAGAGTGAAATTTAATATGTCCTAATTAGTTGTTTTATACATTAATTGATGTGCTTAAGCCAACTAAATGGAACCGTGCCAAAGTGCGTGTGTGAGGCCATGGGATCAAGAGAAGGAGAATAAGGTAGCTTTTCCTTCATTCTTACATGTGTGATTGCTTGAGTCATTGGTTGCTTATGTGTATCATTTGTAATTGTTTGGTTTGTTAGTTATTTAAGTAGAATATGCAATTGCATGTGACCTACTTGGATTTGTAAGAGAGGTGGCTTTATGTTGGGTGAGGTTAGGGAAGTGAGCATGGATTTTCTCTACATTAGGCCAAAAGCCCTTTAAGAGCATGGATTTGCTCTCGTTCAAGTTAAGGAAACACCTAAAACATGGATTTGCTCTTTTGTGTTATGATTGGCTATAATTGTATAACATGCATACTTACTTCTATATGATTAAGTGAACCATATGTATGTTTAAATGTTGTTTAACCATTAGGATTCTTTTAATCTCATATTTCCCTATCTCTACTAATTATGGCTAGATGATATGCAAAGTAAGGAAAAGGAAGAGGCAAAGCCCTATAAATGTCAATTATTTCAAGAGATTTAGCTTAGGATTTGATATTGTATATATGATCATGTGAACTTATATCTTTATGTAATGTAATGGCAACATGTACAAAAGTGTTAGACCATAAATATATGACCAAAGGATGTATGTATGAGACATTAGAATAGAGTTTATGATATAGAAATCCAATGAGTTTATACATATACTTTGATATGGAATAGTATTTTTAGATGCAAAGAAAATTTTATATGATGAACCATTGATAGTTGATGTATGTATGAATTAAAATTTACTTATGGCAAGAAATAACATTTTAGAGCTCACTTAGTATATTTTGGAACCAAAATTTTAATCATTTGATCCATAAAATGATTCTTTACCATTGATTACCTTAATAAACATATTTGGTGCTAAAATTTAAATGGAGAACCTTCAAAGCTTTCTATAGAATCAAATATTGTAATTTTTAAAATTCTTTAGAATTTTTGATAAATTTTCAAAGTTGATCCCAAAGAGCTATTATAACAGTTACTATTTATACTTTACTAGATTTGATTTTCATTAGATTTGAGAGATCAAATAGATTCAACTTAACTTAAAATCTTTAAGTAGAAAGTTCACATTATAAGCTTTAAAATGGCACCTAATTTGCCTTAATTAGAGTTATGTAACTCAAGTTATGAATTTTGAAATTAATGCTCTGTTATACGTTTTGTGGCATAAGTGAGCATATGACTACTTCTATATGTTTAAGCTCTACATACATATCAATTTGGATAAAACTAGATACTTGAGCATGAATTTGTAAATGGAATCATGAAGATCCATTTTTGGGCATTATAAGTCCATTTGATGTGTTTAGTAATTGAAATTATGTTGATAAATGTTTTGTGGTGTTTACTTTTATTTCAAATGGATATCTAATGGTACAAGGTAAATGAAATATAGTGAGGTATAACATGGAGCACATATGCAACCCTAAAAGAATATATTTACATAAAACATCATTATGTATAGCCACCTATATAGTATTAGCTATTAGGTTACTTCTCATCATATTGCTTGATCTTCTTGCTAACAAAGCAGTAAGATCAAATCCTAATAGTTGATTTACCTTTCGAAACATATTTAGCCTTAAAATAAACTTAAGACTATAATGGCACACAAGCATACATAAATAAGAAAGAATATAACATATTTGATTGCATATAAGAAAAATTGAAGCATAAGATGCATGTCATATATCTTTGCACTTCATGTATCTCATATATCTCTATATCTCCTATAGTCATTTACCATGAGAGTCTTGGAACTAATAAACTATAGGTTTAAAAACCAAAATTTGAGAATTTATATGTCTAAAACCCAAATATGATAAACTTCATGTTTAAAACCTAAATCCAATAAACTATGGGCTTAAAACCCAAATATAAGAATTTGTGGGCTTAAAACTTGAAATTTGATAAATTATGGACTTAAAACTTGAATCTAATAAATTGCAAGGAGGAATGCTCATCTCACTCAGAACCAATTTTCATAAGCAATTAAATAGATATCATAAATTAATCATAAAACATACATATGATTCTAGTCCAAAGAAAATACATAATGAAATATAAACAACTACCTAGCAAACAACTTGATGCAATCATGGCTAAGGCAAGGCTTAGTATATCCAATAGGGTTATAACAATCTAGGTTAAACATAAAGTCATCAATTCCCACTATCACATGCCATATAATAACAATGTCTAAATCTAAATTCGTAACATATTACTTACCTTAAATATCTCAACTAAATGTATGACTCAACAAGTGTGTAATAGCTTATTTTGTCTCTAGAGTCTCATTATGGTCCTTACAAGGTATTGGTCAAACTCTATAAGATCTCCGCAGAGTCTCTACAAGACCTTTTCTCCTCCTTAACATTCCAACCAATACAAGAAAAATAAAATATTCACACTTAAATTTCCCTTTAAAAATGCAAAAATCACACTAACTACTTAAAGAGAAAATTCCTTACCACTTATGGCTAAATTCCATACTTGGAAACTTCCAAAGACAACACCATAAATGGTCTCACACAAGCTTTAATTAAGCCAAACACAAAATCCCAATCGCATAAGATTCCACTTAACTTCCCTAATAAAAAACATAAGATTAGCTAAATTTGAACTTACTAGCTTAAGTAATCAACTCCCAATTTATCAAGAACCAATATCCACACTCATCAACAAGTCTTAATAGCTTCATATTCTTGGCCAATACACATAAAAGACAATTTCTTAATTCCATTTCAAAGGTTCAATCAACATAGTAATTTTGACAACTCAAAGTCAAATTTAAACTTACCAATTCAAGTGTTTAATTTTCAGTACATTAAAAACCAACATTCAAGCTTATCAAAAATTCTTGTTTTCACCTAATTTATGGCCAATAAGTAACAAAATAGCCTTATCAAATTTTCAAAATAGAATTTCACAACCAAGACAAGTTTCACAATTTAGAGAAGAATCCCTACTTACCAATTCCAAGCTCTTAATCAATCTTCCTTTCAATTAGCTTCCAAGCTTCTAAAATTAAGGAATTTCCCCCTATTTCAATCTTAAATTACCCCCAAAAACTTTAATACAGCTCTAATGAATGCTAGTTTTATATACATGAATCCTCCTAATTTTGGGTTTTTAATGATTAAATATGGCTTTTAGATTTTAATTAGATGAGATTTTATTTTAATAGCCATTTCTGCACTCAAAGAATTTTATTTACAAAACTTTGAATTTTAATGCATAAATTTCATTGAAATATTTCCTTTATGAATCCTTCATTCTTAATATTTTGTTTTGTTTTGTTTTATTTTATTTTTTTGTTGTGCAGATTTTAATGGAAAAAGATTTAAAATGGAGCTGATACAGAACATGAGGAACCAGAGAAGAAGAGGAATTCCATTGGAATAATGCATGAAGCTTCGAGTTAGTAAGCTGAAGGAAGTTTCTAACGTGATTATGAAGATGCAATGGATTGTGAGATGACCACGTCAGCTTCAGTGTAAGGAGTACGTGGCAAGGGAGAAGAGAACCAACCATGAAGCACTTGAATGAAACAGAGTAAGAAGCAATACAAGCTACAGACAGGATAGAGAAGCTTTCACGTACAAGAGCAGCCACATGAGAAGCTCGAGCTTAGGTGCTTGAGGCATCGTAGAAGAAACATATACAAAGAGCCACGAGTTGAGAGCATAGAGGAGAAAGATAGAACAAGCTAACGTGGGGAAGAACACATGCACAGGGTTAAAAAGAAGAGAAAAGCTACATGAGCTGAATGTGAACAAATGAAGGAAGAAGCCACGAGTTTAGAAATAAGGAAGTGCCACGAGTCTTGAGCTGATACAGGATACACAAAGCAGAGGAAAGGAAACACGAAAATAAGAGCTACATAAGCAGTTTGAGCTACATGGATAAGCTACAGTAGCCAATGTGGAGAAAAGAACGTGAGAAGTGTAGAGCAAAATAGAGGAGAAGCAAACGAGGGATTAGCGTCAACAGTATGAAGAAACAACACAAACGCATGAAGAGAAGCTATGGGCTAGAGAAGAGCAGCTCACGTGAACTCACACTCATACAGAAACAGAAGAGGATGAATGAAGGACTGGAACGTGTAAAGAAGCTACATTTTTAGTTGGGTTGAAAGAACTTGGAAGCAACATGAAAGAGAAGAAGCAACGTGATTAAAGAATGTGTAGAGGAATGAAGAGTCAGCTGAACCATGTGGAAAGAAGTATGAAGCCACGAAATGAAGCTGTTGGAACAGAGGAAGGAACAAACACGATAGATGAAGAAACAAGGAGCTGACACGAGGAATATGCAGCAGAAGTAGAGGAGAAGAGATTGAAGCAACCTCGAGCAGCAGATTTAATGGGTTATTCATGCATGCAAGTTGATGTGCTGATGAAGGAGACCAATGTAGATAGTAACGCAAGAAAGGAAGTAGGGAGCTAGCTGAATAAAAAATGCGAAGAGCAATAGGGCCCACATATGCACAAGAGGAAGCACGTGGCATTGGCTAAATGGAAGAACTACATGGGAATGAATTAAAAATAATAATAATAATAATAATAATAATAATAATAATAATAATAATAATAATAATAATAATAAAGAGGAAGCGTGACACACAAAGGGAAAGCTGAAGCACGTGACCTATTAAAAATATGCTGGAGGATCCATCGTATATCACGTCATTCATCCCGTTCATTCTCACCTCTATCCATTCTCCATCCAGCGTCCATACATACCATGTAGACTCATTCCATCTTCCATTCTTCCACTTCCATGAAGCTCCAACCCTCCATCTATGATTAGCAAGGAAGAAAGACCTTAGAGAAGCTTGAATCCATAGGAAAGAACTCAGAATTTTGGCTAAGAATTTCTATTTTTCTACATTTTTTCTCTTTCATATATTGTCTTGGTTAAGTTGTATTTGATAGAGAATTTGTGTAATTATAATTAGTGGCTGGTTAGACACTAATTAGGAAGCCTTTTTGTTAATTAATTGGTTAGATTAAATACTGAATTTTTCAATTTTCTACAATTATCCATGTATGCAGTCAAAGTATTTGATGAAATGTATGTGAGAGATTGAGTATTTAATTGTTGATTTGAGGATTATTTGGTGTTTAATTAGTTAATTAAACATCTTTAGATGATGATTCAGAAGCTAATTAATCAGTTCATCAATCAAATTGGGTATTCATTGATCTTGAAGACAAAAATTAATAATTTAATGCAGGATTGAGGTCTCAATTCAATATTACTTCGTTAATCTCTTGAACCTTGAGTGGTAACCTAAGATAATTTATTATGAACACAATTAGGGACTCTTAAGCCAGAGTTAATCACAATTGGATTAGGATAAGGATAGTGGATACCAAGGGACGAATCCAAAGCTAGTCACAAGACCATCATTCACCCATAATTTATCTAACTAGGTAGAATTTAGGAACTTTATTTTAAATTCATTTTACTTAGTTTAATTAGATCAAAACCCACTTTAGTTTAGAAATTTTTTGAGTCTTTTAACACTTAAAAAACTCAATTAAACATTGAACTCTATTTTCAAGGGAGATGACCTAGGTTGTGCCACTAGCTACATATTTAGTTCAACCTAGTTTTATTTTAAGGGTTGCGCGACGAGCCCGTCAAAATTTGGCGCCGTTGCCGGGGAATTGGATTCTCAATTGTTTGAGAAAGTTTTATAAGTGTTTTTGTTTTGTTTTAGCTCTATTTTGGTTCTATTTTAGCTTAGTTTTTATTCTATTTTGGACTTGGATTTGGTTCATTTCGGTGTTGCGCGTCAATTGATCTGCTTGCTAGAAATTTTGTTTGAAGTGCCTAGAAAATTTTCAAACTTTATTTTCTAAGGTTTTTGGGTGTTTTAAGCAAATTAAATAGTATAACTATTATGTGCACCATTTTTTGGCCAAATTCCAACGTTTAAGGCACTTTTTCTAATTTTTTAGTATTTTCTCGAATTTTAGGAATTTTTCAATTTTTCTGGATTTATTTTCTTTAATTTTTGTAAGTTTATTTTGTGTGACTAACCTCTATTTTAGAGTGTTTTTTATTGTTCAGAATTTCTTATCTTCATTTGATTTTATTTTCTTGATTTTGATTAATTTTGGTCATAATGTGTTAGTGATTTTACTTGTGCTGAAAGTGATTGAACTTCTCATTTTATTTGCTTTAAATGAATCCATATCATTATTCTAATCAAGGTGTTTATGATTCTTATGCAAATGATGGGATTTCAAGGCAGTTGGATGATCTTAAGACAATGGTTCAAGGTCTTCTTAAACAACAAAGGCAAGAGCAACAAAGCCAACAATATCAACAAGTCCAACAACCATGCTACCAACCACACCATTATTCCTGTGAAGTTCACCCAGTTACCCTGAATGTTATCACCACCATCCATATGAGATTTGCCCTAACTACCACCATCATTATTAGCCATACCACAACTTCCATATGTAAGAGCCAGGATATCATCCTTATTACAATTATCATGAGGGATACATGCAACAAGAGCCCCAGAGGGAACTGAGTTTGGAAGAGAGGATGATGCAGCTAATAGAAGCCTGTATTATTCAAAACCAACAATTGCAGCAAATGATCCAACAAGGAATTGAATGGTTACAACTCCAAGACTAACAAATGATGGATAACATTATGAAGGATTCAGGATTTCAAATGAATCAACCGACTTCAAGTGCTATTGAATTAATTAAAGAGCAAATTAGAAGGGAATGCATAAAGGAGGAAGAATCCTATTTACTGGGTAATATCCTTCCATCTTCTAGTACTTTGCAATTTGTTGGAACTGAATCTAATTTGCTTGATAGCACTGTAACTATTGATGCATATAATGTTGTTGATTCTGAATTGCATGATGATGTTGTTGATGAAGAAATTGTTGTTGAATCTCCTGATATGGTTAATTGTGGTAATGCATTGAGCAAAATTGACACATTTGTTGATGTTTATAAACCCTTGTGTACTGATGCACTTGGTATGTCTACACCTAGCTATGACCATAGTGATGATTTCATTTCTGAACCTGTTAATGATGAATCTCTTGAGTCTAGGGTAGTATTTAAGTATGGGGGTGACTTAGAATGTGATCATCATTCTATTCCTAGTCTAGAATTGGTTGATAAGCCTATTGATGATGCATCTTTTAAGTTTAGGGATAGCATACCATCAGGACCATGTGACATAGTTGATTTGAATGATTCTTGTGACACCTTAATCTCCTTTCACTACCTAGCCTCTTTATAGGCTCGGTTTCATATGATTTCCAAAGAGTCACTACTCTTCCGTGGCATTTTCATACTATGAACCGGGGTTTCATATACTCATCTTTCACCCCGTGAGCTGTCACTGTTTCTGGTGTAGCTTGCTGTCATGATTTTCGAAAATTCATAACTAAATCCACAAAAATCCAATCTGGGCACATTATACCAATTCGGAAAGATACGGATGTCTACTAGAGGAGAAAAATAAGTCCAGATCAGTTCAGTAGCTCTTGCAGCCCGAAAACCGATGGAACAGTGATAGGGGTCAGATAAGCTCACTGATGCTGATACAGAACTTCAGTCGGTTCAATCTCTCTCTACAGACCTCCGATTTGGGTGATTCCAGTTCCTACAAGTTTAGTTTTCTAGTTTATGAGTATAAAATTTCACCACATTTGGAATCCATTTGGTCTAAAAGTGCCACAGATTTCATTTCTGCCCTATGAAACAGTAACATGACCAAATCAACAATTTTTCCCAAATTCAACAATTCACCAAATATTCTCTCGTCCTCCGAATATTTCCCTCTTTAGCTTCTCAAGGAGCTTTCTACAAACTCTAGAGGCATGCCAAATTTCATGGCAAACGGAGCTCATTCGGTCATACTTTGACGGAGCTCACAAAAATACCGGTTTTGGCACCCCATAGGTCCAAAACGGGTCCAAATAGCCTCTCTCACATTCTCACTCCACATGGACAAGTTCAAAAGCATAAAACTAGTATATCTAACATGTCCATATGCTCCAAATCATCATACATTCAAATCTCACTATGCTATGGCCAAATTTACACAATATCATTCATGCATCAAAGGGGTAAAAACCCACATTTCCATTACTTTGACTAATAACAGAGTTCATACATCATCCTTTCATATTTCTACATGTGTTACAAACTTTACATCTCAAAAATAGTGGGCACATTTTCATTTGGCACCACTTTACATCATATATACATCACAATATCAAAAAAGTAATATCTCTAACTATGCATGCTCCTAGGCTCCTTGGTGGGTGCTCGGTTCTCCTTGAGCTCCACCTAGCATATTAGTGGGAGGGGAAAGGGGTGAGATTCGGAGAATCTCAGTAGCTCAAGCACTCAATCCAGCAAGCAATCAAGGCATATAACAAGTCAAAGCATGTGAATAAGCACTTAGCCATTCTCAATCAACCAACACACAATGTACATGCTATGGAATCACAACAATGCCAAAAATGAGCTCCAGGGACTTTTGGTCTAGCCTCACCCGAGTTTAAGGGACTTTTGGATGGCCTCACCCGAGTTTAAGGACTTTTGACTTGGCCTCACTCGTTGGAGACTTTTGGCCTTGTCTCACCTATCTCAAGGGACTTTCGGCTTCACCTCACCCATCTCATGGGACTTTCGGCACTACCTCACCCGAGCAATCTCACATTTCAACATACAAGTATATTGGCATTCAATGCATCAAAGCAATAACATATGGCATATTCCATACAACAAGCATATACATAATCATACAATGACTATCATACCCAAGAAAGCAACAAGAAAGAGTGAAAGAGAGAGCTACCTTTGGAGCCAAAGCCTTCACTAGCTTTTCTTTTCAATTTCTCCTCTCCCTCCTTAAGTTCACAATCACACCTTGTTGGAGGTGTTTCTCTTGAGCCTAGACACACAAAAGTATGCAATTACTCTCTTACCCTATAATCCTTCAGATCAAATTCTCCTATATACCATAACCTAGAGTTCTCTCTCTCTAGAATGCCATTAACCCCTTTCTCTCTCTCAAGCTCCCATGGTAGTGGAAAACCACATTTTCAAAGAAAACACAATGATTCAAAAGCGTTTTCCACTTTCCCTCTTCTGACCCGTACCCAGAAATCGTCCATTTTTGCAAACAAAACCGTAGGAAAAGAGGGCAAAGGGAGGGGATCAGAAATCTGAAGAGAAATGGGAGAAGTGACCTTACCTTTCCCTTAATCTTCCTCCTTCTCTTGATCTCTCACACTCTCCTCGCCTCTTTTCTCTCTTTGGGTCGAAGCTTAGGGCAGATATGAGAGAAGAAATGAGTTTGGGCGTTTAATGAAGTCTGATTCTCGCTATTTACTCTCTTCCGGACCGACTCTCGCTACGGCGAAAACTAACCTTCGCTATAGCGAGCTCGTGTAATCTGGCTTCGCTATGGCGAGGTGTAACCTTCGCTACGGCGAGCTCGTGCCAGTTCCCTTCGCTATGGCGAGATTTACCACTCGCTATGGCGAAATCGCGTCAGTTCCAGCTTCACTCTCGCTATGGCGCCGCTACAGCGGGCAACTCCCTGGTTTTAGTATGGGCTGCTGCCAGCACTCGCTATAGCTAGAATCGCCTTCACTATGGCGAACTAGCTCTCTCGCTGTAGCGAGACCGTTTCTCGCTATTGCGAGAGGACTTGGCAGATTCTGGATTTTGAAAATTTCCAGATTTCATTTCCTTTCTTTCCCCTTTTCTTTTCTTTTTCCCGGTCGTTACATTTCTACCCCTCTTAAAAGAAATTTCGTCCTCGAAATTTAAAAACTTACCTCAGGGAAATAATTCTGGATATTTCTGCCTCATCTCATCCGCCAATTCCCAAGTTGCTTCCTCAGATGTCAGACCTCTCCAAATCACTTTCACCAGAGGAATGCTCTTGCTTCTCAGCTGTTTCAGCTTAGCATCCACAATTCTCTCCGGTTTCACTACATAGGAAAGATCTTCCTACAATTGCACATGCTCATATTCTATGACATGTGAGGAATCTGGTAAATACTTTTTCAACTGGGAGACATGAAAAACACTGTGTATTTGGGCTAGGTTAGGAGGCAAGGCTATTCGGTAAGCCACGGGTCCAATTTTCTCAAGGATTTCAAATGGACCAATATACCTAGGACTGAGCTTCTTTACCCTCATTGACCGACCTACTCCTGTCATTGGAGATATTCGTATGAACACATGGTCTCCAACCTCAAACTCTAACGGCCTCCTACGCTTATCAGCATAGCTTTTCTGCCTACTCTGGGCCGTGAGTAGCCTCTTTCTAATCAATTCTATCTGTCGGGTGGTCTGGTCCACAATCTCAGGTCCTATCATACTCCTCTCACCTAACTTAACCCAACACACAGGGGATCTGCACTTTCTCCCATACAAAGCCTCATAAGGGGCCATCTGGATACTGGAATGGTAACTATTGTTATAAGCAAACTCTGCTAACGGTAAATACACATCCCAGTTCCCTTTCATTTCTAGCACACATGCCCTCAACATATCTTCTAATGTCTGGATGGTCCTTTCAGTCTAACCATCTGTCTGGGGGTGATATGCAGTACTAAACCGCAATCTCGTCCCTAAGGTATGCTGTAATGACCTCCAAAAGTTCGATGTGAACCTGGAGTCTCTATCCGAAACTATGCTATTGGGCACTCCATGAAGTCGCACTACCTCTCTGATATACAACTGGGCCAATCTATCCAGTGTATAAGTAGCCTTAATAGCTAAAAAGTGTGCAGACTTCGTCAGTCTATCCACAACTACCCAAATAGCATCGTGTCCAGAGGATGTCCTGGGTAACCCCATGACAAAATCCATGGCTATACTATCCCACTTCCACTCAGGGATATCTAGTGGTTGCAACAACCCAGCCAGTTTCTGGTGCTCAATCTTTATCCTCTGACACACTAGGCATCTAGCCACATACTCTGTCACATCACTTTTCATCCCTGGCCACCAGAAAATCTTTTTCACATCCTGATACATCTTGGTGGCACCTGGGTGGATAGTATACTTACTCTTATGCGCCTCTTCTAAAATGCTTTCTCTCAACTCATTCTGACTAGGCACACAGATTCTATCCCGATATACTATCATGCCATCCTCAGACAACTTGAAATCTGAGGTCTTACCTTGGGTGATCTCATTCCTGATCCGTTTCAGGAACTCATCCTCTCTTTGGGCATCTAAGATCTGGGTTCTCAAGATATTCTCAATTCGGGTTTCACTCAGATATAATCTACCCGATACCACCTGACACGAGAGGTTCAACTCTCTGAACTTCTTTAGGAGCTCCTGCTCCCTAATCATCATATGGGCTACATGGATGGATTTTCTACTCAGGGCGTCTGCCACCACATTGGCCTTACCCGGATGATATTTCAACACATAATCATAATCTTTCAAGAATTCCATCCATCTCCTCTGTCTCATATTGAGTTCTCTCTGATCAAACAGGTATTTCAGACTCTTGTGGTCACTATAGATCTCTATGGTCGCACCATACAGATAGTGTCTCCAAATTTTGAGAGCAAACACTACAGCAGCTAACTCCAGGTCATGTGTGGGGTAATTCTCCTCATGAGGTCTCAACTGCCTCGAGGCATATGCCACTACTCTACCCTGCTGCATCAACACACATCCTAACCCTTTGCCCGAAGCATCACAATAAACCACAAATGGTTCACTAGGGTCAGGGATAATCAGCACAGGGGCAGTGGTCAAACAGAGTTTCAACTCCTGGAAACTCTTCTCACATCTTTCATCCCACACAAACGGTGTATCTTTCCTGGTTAGCCTCGTCAGTGGTAAGGCCATTCGAGAAAAGTCCTGTATAAATCGTCTGTAATACCCTGCCAAACCTAGGAAACTCCTGACTTCGGTGATCGTTCTAGGTCTATCCCACTGTAACACTGCCTCAACTTTATGGGGATCCACCGCAACCCCATCCCGTGAGATCACATGACCTAAGAATCGCACCTCGGTCAGCCAAAACTCACATTTACTATGTTTGGCATACAACCTTTTCTCTCTCAAGGTGTCTAGGACTAGTCTCAAATGCCTCTCGTGCTCCTCAAAAGATCGGGAGTACACTAAAATATCATCAATAAAGACCACCACAAACTGATCTAGATATGGTCTGAATACCCTGTTCATATAATCCATGAACACTACAGGCGCATTCGTCAACCCGAATGGCATCACAAGGAACTCATAGTGCCCATATCTCGTCCTGAAAGCCGTCTTAGAGACGTCTTCAGTTCTCACTCTCAACTGGTGGTAACCAGATCTAAGATCTATCTTAGAAAACACAGATGCCCCAGCCAACTGATCTAACAGATCATCAATTCTAGGGAGAGGATATTTATTCTTGATGGTAACTTTATTCAACTCTCTGTAATCTATGCACAACCGCAAGCTACCATCTTTCTTTTTCACAAACAACACCGGAGCACCCCAAGGTGAAACACTAGGGCGGATGAACCCTTTCTCTAACAATTCCTCTACCTGCGCTTTCAACTCAGCAAGCTCGGCGGGAGCCATCCTGTAAGGAGCTTTGGACACCGGTCCAGCACCAGGCACTATGTCTATAGGGAACTCTAATTCTCTCTCAGGAGGTAGGCCACTAAAGTCAAACTCTCTAGGGAAAACCTCTGGGAATTCCCTAACAACTGGGATCTCCTCTATCCCTTCTTCTACCTCAGCCCGAATAGAGAAAAAGACTAGAAACCCTTGACATCCACACTCCAAATATCTCTCAGCCTGGGCAGTAGTCATAAAGGATAACTCTGCTCCTACCCTAGGTATGGTCCCACAAACAGGTAAGGAAACGGTTCGGTGTTCACAATCAAGTATGGCATTATTTGCAGCTAACCAGTTCATACCAATAATCAAGTCAATTTCATGAAAAGGCATACAAACCAAATCAATAGTGGTATGACAGTGGTTAAATTGGACAGTGACATTTAAGCAAGTATGGGAAGTGACCACGTGGCCTCCAGTGGGTGTAATGACAGATAAGTCAAAGGGCAAGACACTAACAACCAGACCCAATTTCCTCACACAATCATAAGATATAAACGAGTGACTAGCACCCGAGTCAAACATAGCAACTACAGGAAAGCCATTCACTAAAAGCGCACCTCGGATCAAACTGGGAGATGCGCTGGCTTCCTGCTGAGTAAGGGCGAACACTCGGCCCTGGGTCTGTGGTCTAGGAGGAGGCGCTGTCTCCATCTGAGGACAGTGTCTAGCAATGTGCCCCGGCTTCCCACACTTATAACATGTCACCGGAGACTGCTGGAAGGATGACTGACCCCGAGGAGGTGGCACACCTCGCTGCGGCCTTCTACTCCATGGCCCCTTGCCTCTTTTCTTGGTACTAGGGGTCAAACTAGAGCCCTCTTCTAGTTTTGGCCTTTTCAAATCCGGAATCCTCTTCTGACTAGCCGTCGTCACAGTAGGCATGATAATTTGCAAATTCATCTCAATCACCCTACTAACCTCCACCAGAGTATTAAACTTTCTGATCCGCTGTGGAGTGACTCTGTCGCTAATCAGGGGCCTCAAACCAGTCTCAAACTGCTCACATCTCCAGGGTTCATCATCATACCTCTGGAGGTAAGAGGAATACCGAGACAGCTCTATAAACTTGGCCACATACTGGTCCACAGTCATC
Organism: Erythrophleum fordii; assembly: GCA_032878935.1. Classification (NCBI taxonomy): domain Eukaryota; kingdom Viridiplantae; phylum Streptophyta; class Magnoliopsida; order Fabales; family Fabaceae; genus Erythrophleum; species Erythrophleum fordii. Next base: position 17,807,111 of record JAVQMF010000054.1, on the reverse strand, counting down.
TCATCAGTCTGTCTCAAACTCATGAACTCCATCTCTTTCTTCTTCGTCACTGAACTTAGGACATACTTCTCATAAAATTCAACCAAGAAAGTCTCCCAAGTGATCGATATATTCTTGGTCTCCATCAGTGGTTTCGCACTCTCCCACCATCTATCAGCCTCCTTTTCTAGCATGAAGGTGGCTAACTGGGCTTTCTGCTCAGTGGTACAATTCATCACTGAGAAGATTTTCTTAAGCTGCATCACCCAAGCCTCCGCCTTATCCGCATCCAATTCCCCGTCAAATGAAGGTGGATTGTTCTGCCTAAACTGCTTCAATACTTTCTGGATAGGCGTCTGGGTCTGTGGAGCAGCAGGCTCCTGAGGAGGTATAGGTGGAATGCTGGATGTAGATGGTTGAGGTCCAGGGGCATCCCTTCTGGCTTCTTCTTGCCTAGCCAGGGTATTTTGCAGATGCATGATCATATCATGCTGCTGCTGGGCAATGTATCTCTGTTGCTCCAGCATCTCTTGGTGCTGGCCCATCATGGCCTCATACCGGTCTAATCTATCCATGATGGCCTGCAGAGGAACCCTAGTCTCAGTAGGAACCTCTGGCTCATCTCTCTGAGCTCTGGGCAGTCTGCCCCTGCCTCTGCCTCTACCCCTGCCCCGTCTAGTCTCGACCATGTCTGAAAGAAATAGCAATCCTCAATTCACAATAATATCACAACACATATACATAAGGATGCTACAACTTCCATGACCATTCACACCAAACACAAGCAATTCACATACTTCAAGAGCCTAACATCGAGCAAAAGTGCCTGAACCTTTGCTCTGATACCAAAAATGTGACACCTTAATCTCCTTTCACTACCTAGCCTCTTTATAGGCTCGGTTCCATATGATTTCCAAAGAGTCACTACTCTTCCGTGGCATTTTCATACTATGAACCGGGGTTTCATATACTCATCTTTCACCCCGTGAGTCCTGTGTACCCATCTCAAGCATCCTCAACTCAAACTCCACACATACGACTCATACATAGCATAAAACAACCCATAAGCCACGGGTATAGAGCCAAAAACCAGTAATATTGCATTTTCTCACTTGGGCCCAAAAGTCATATTTTGGCTCTAACTTTGGAAAATCATAATTAATTGTAGAAAAATGGGAATGCAGCAAACTCTAACTTTCTGGAAAGCTCTAAGTGTCAACTTTACACTAAAAATCATTCCCAACCACAAACACATCGTTTGGACCATGTTTGATATCGAAAATGGGAGGAAGGTCCAGCTGTCACTGTTTCTGGTGCAGCTTGCTGTCATGATTTTCGAAAATTCATAACTAAATCCACAAAAATCCAATCTGGGCACATTATACCAATTCGGAAAGATACGGATGTCTACTAGAGGAGAAAAATAAGTCCAGATCAATTCAGTAGCTCCTGCAGCCCGAAAACCGATGGAACAGTGATAGGGGTCAGATAAGCTCACTGATGCTGATACAGAACTTCAGTCGGTTCAATCTCTCTCTACAGACCTCCGATTTGGGTGATTCCAGTTCCTACAAGTTTAGTTTTCTAGTTTATGAGTATAAAATTTCACCACATTTGGAATCCATTTGGTCTAAAAGTGCCACAGATTTCATTTCTGCCCTATGAAACAGTAACATGACCAAATCAACAATTTTTCCCAAATTCAACAATTCACCAAATATTCTCTCGTCCTCCGAATATTTCCCTCTTTAGCTTCTCAAGGAGCTTTCTACAAACTCTAGAGGCATGCCAAATTTCATGGCAAACGGAACTCATCCGGTCATACTTTGACGAAGCTCACAAAAATACCGGTTTTGGCACCCCATAGGTCCAAAACGAGTCCAAATAGCCTCTCTCACATTCTCACTCCACATGGACAAGTTCAAAAGCATAAAACTAGTATATCTAACATGTCCATATGCTCCAAATCATCATACATTCAAATCTCACTATGCTATGGCCAAATTTACACAATATCATTCATGCATCAAAGGGGTAAAAACCCACATTTCCATTACTTTGACTAATAACAGAGTTCATACATCATCCTTTCATATTTCTACATGTGTTACAAACTTTACATCTCAAAAATAGTGGGCACATTTTCATTTGGCACCACTTTACATCATATATACATCACAATATCAAAAAAGTAATATCTCTAACTATGCATGCTCTAGGCTCCTTGGTGGGTGCTCGGTTCTCCTTGAGCTCCACCTAGCATATTAGTGGGAGGGGAAAGGGGTGAGATTCGGAGAATCTCAGTAGCTCAAGCACTCAATCCAGCAAGCAATCAAGGCATATAACAAGTCAAAGCATGTGAATAAGCACTTAGCCATTCTCAATCAACCAACACACAATGTACATGCTATGGAATCACAACAATGCCAAAAATGAGCTCCAGGGACTTTTGGTCTAGCCTCACCCGAGTTTAAGGGACTTTTGGATGGCCTCACCCGAGTTTAAGGACTTTTGACTTGGCCTCACTCGTTGGAGACTTTTGGCCTTGTCTCACCTATCTCAAGGGACTTTCGGCTTCACCTCACCCATCTCATGGGACTTTCGGCACTACCTCACCCGAGCAATCTCACATTTCAACATACAAGTATATTGGCATTCAATGCATCAAAGCAATAACATATGGCATATTCCATACAACAAGCATATACATAATCATACAATGACTATCATACCCAAGAAAGCAACAAGAAAGAGTGAAAGAGAGAGCTACCTTTGGAGCCAAAGCCTTCACTAGCTTTTCCTTTCAATTTCTCCTCTCCCTCCTTAAGTTCACAATCACACCTTGTTGGAGGTGTTTCTCTTGAGCCTAGACGCACAAAAGCATGCAATTACTCTCTTACCCTATAATCCTTTAGATCAAATTCTCCTATATACCATACCCTAGAGTTCTCTCTCTCTAGAATGCCATTAACCCCTTTCTCTCTCTCAAGCTCCCATGGTAGTGGAAAACCACATTTTCAAAGAAAACACAATGATTCAAAAGCGTTTTCCACTTTCCCTCTTCTGACCCGTACCCAGAAATCGTCCATTTTTGCAAACAAAACCGTAGAAAAAGAGGGCAAAGGGAGGGGATCAGAAATCTGAAGAGAAATGGGAGAAGTGACCTTACCTTTCCCTTAATCTTCCTCCTTCTCTTGATCTCTCACACTCTCCTCGCCTCTTTTCTCTCTTTGGGTCGAAGCTTAGGGCAGATATGAGAGAAGAAATGAGTTTGGGCGTTTAATGAAGTCTGATTCTCGCTATTTACTCTCTTCCGGACCGACTCTCGCTACGGCGAAAACTAACCTTCGCTATAGCGAGCTCGTGTAATCTGGCTTCGCTATGGCGAGGTGTAACCTTCGCTACGGCGAGCTCGTGCCAGTTCCCTTCGCTATGGCGAGATTTACCACTCGCTATGGCGAAATCGCGTCAGTTCCAGACTTCACTCTCGCTATGGCGCCGCTACAGCGGGCAACTCCCTGGTTTTAGTATGGGCTGCTGCCAGCACTCGCTATAGCTAGAATCGCCTTCGCTATGGCGAACTAGCTCTCTCGCTGTAGCGAGACCGTTTCTCGCTATTGCGAGAGGACTTGGCAGATTCTGGATTCCGAAAATTTCCAGATTTCATTTCCTTTCTTTTCCCTTTTCTTTTCTTTTTCCCGGTCGTTACATTTCTCTTGATTGTTTGTGTGCTGGATCTACTGTATGTGATAGATGCTCTCAAATTAACACTTTCATTGAGACTAGTGAGTTCCTCACATATTTTGATCATCATGATTCTTCACTAACATGTAATGGTATAACTGATGAAGTGGTAGATGTAGCATGTGAAAAGGATATAGACAGTAAAATTGTTGAGCAGCTTGTTGTTGTTGATGATTCAGACCCCACTTTTAAATGTTTATGTGATGAATTGCATACAAGTCCTATATGTATTGAGATTAATGAGTTTCTGGAGTCTGATAAGTCTGTTCAGTCCATAGGGCCCTTTGCTTGCACTGAAATGATTGATAAGAATGATTCTACTGATCATATTGGTATTGATGAGAACATGCATAAAGATAGTGTTGATATTGAAAATTCTGTTGATCCTTGTGCTGTTATTGATACTAGTTAGAGACTAGATTCTATTATAGATCATTGTTTAGAATCTTGTGAGCCTATTGATGTCTCTTTAGTCAGGGAAGATGTTGTTTCTCTTCTTGAGAGTCCTGAACAGATTCTTGAAGTTGTTGAGCTAGTTCCCAACAAATCACAGACTCTCCCAGCTGAGATGAAGCAATTGCCAGATACCTTGGATACCTTGAACTCAAAGGACTGTGAGAAGTTGAAATTAAATTTTTCTGTGGATGCAGTGACTCTTACTGATAAGAGTCCAGTAGATTTCATTAGTTTTGATAGATTTTTAGAGAGTTTAGAGTCTAGTATTTTTTTTAAATTTGATTTTCAATTCTCTTTCTTTAGTTTTAAATGCCCTAATTCTGATTTTCCTTCTTTTCTTGTTTCTGAATTTGCTGAAAATGACTTTCTTAAACTACTGATGGTTGAGGAAGTCCATGAGTCATCACTATATGATCAATCCAAATGCTTTAAAGTAGTGAGACTTAAATTTCTTGAATTGAGAAGGAATAAAATTGTTTTAATTTTGGTTTTTGATACATATGATTAGTTATTCATTGATAGAGTTCTTTGTAGCTTAGGATCTAGTTTTCTTTTCTTTTCCATATTACAATTTATTTTGTTTCCTTTTTGTAGGAAATAAGTTGCTAACCAACTACATAGGAATCTTAGCCTACCTTGAGATCTTTGATTCAAGTTCATCCAGTTGTACAGTCTTTTTTCACCCTTTATCTTGTGTTGTTTATCTGTTTACTAGATTGTGTGCTAACATTGAGGACAATGCAACATTTAAGTGTAGAGGGAGAGTCATTTCATTCCCTCCATCTTTTCCTTGTTTAAAAAAAAATTTGAAAAATAGTGTGATTCTTTTTAGTTTTTCTATGAAATTTGCAAATTAAGATGATTATAGTTTGGATTCACTTAGACATGATAAGTAATGAATCTTGTGTCTTGATTCAAGTGAAAGTTGTAACACCATAATATATTATCTCTATCTAGCCTCCCTCTAGGCTCGATTCCATATGATTTCCAAAGAACCAGTACCAACCGTGGCATTTTCATGCTATAAAATGGGGTTTCAAATACTCATATTTTGCCCCGTGGGTCCTATGAACCCATCATTTACATTCTTTACTCACACTCCATTTATACAACTCATACATAGCATAAAAAAAGCCATAAGCCACGGAAATGGAGTCAAACACCAGAAACATGCAATTTCTCACATTCGCCCAAAAGTCCGATTTTTGGCTCTACTTTTCAAAATCATAACTAATTATAGAAAAATTGAAATCTAGCAAACCATAGCTTTATGGAAAGCTCTAAGTGTTAAATTTACACTAAAAATACTTCCTAACTATACTCTCAGCGTTTGAACCATGTTTGACATTGAAAATGGGACAGAGGTCCGGCTGTCTCTGTTTCTGGCGCAGCTTACTGTCATGAACTTCGAAAATTCATAACTAAACCCACAAAAATCTAATTCAGGCAAAATATACCAATTTAGAAAGCTACAGATGTTTACTATAGGAAAAAAATAAGTTTAGATCAGTTCAGTAGACCTTAGATGTCAAAAATGGATGGAACAGTAACAGAGGTCAGGTGGGCTCCCTGATACTGATACAGAACTTCAGAAGGTTCATTCTCTCCCTACAGACATCTGATTTAGGTGATTCTAGTTGTTATAGGTCACTGTAGTTGTCTAGTTTATGCGTATAAAATTTCACAACATTTGGACTCCTTTTGGTCCATGAATGCCATAGATTCATTTTCGGACTAATGAAACAGTCCCATGACCAAACCATCAAACTTTCCCAATTTCAACAATTCACCAAATATTCTCTAAACCTCCAAATATTACCTATTTTAGCTTCCTAAGAATCTCTCTACAAATTCTAGAGGCATGCCAAATTTCATGGCAAGAAGAGCTCATCTGGTCATACTTTGACGGAGCTCACAAAATTAACGGTTTTGGCACCCAAAATGGTCAAAGTGGGTCCAAATGGCCTCCCACATGTTTTCACACCTCATAGATAAGTTTGAAAGCATAAAAATATTCTATATAACATGTCCAAGTGATCCAAATCATCATACATTCCAAACTCACTATGCTATGGGCCAAAATACACTATCACATACATTCAACAAAAGGGGCAAAACCCACATTCTCATTACTTTGGCTCTTTACATAGTTTATACATCATGTACCCTTACATTTCCACTTGTTACAACATGTACATCTCAAAAATAGAAGGTACATATTCATTTTGGTACCACTTTACATCAAAGACCAAAATAAAACTAACATTCATCTAACATTCTCCTAGGCTCCTTGGTGTGCACTTGTTTCTCCTTGAGCTCCACCTAGCATGTTAATATGGGAGGGGAAGAGGTGAGATTCATGGAATCTCAGTAGCTTATGCACTCATTCAATGAAGCAATCAAGGCATATAACAAGTCAAAGCATGTAATTTAGCATCCAAGCATTCTCAATCACATTATACATGTTGTACATACTATGGAGATCACAACAATGCCACAAGTAAGCTCTAGGGACTTTTGGTCTAGCCTCACTCGAGTTTAGAGACTTTTGGATGGCCTCACCCGAGTTTATGGACTTTTGACTTGGCCTCACTCGGTTATGAGACTTTTGGCCTTGTCTCACCCATCTCAAGAGACTTTCGGCACTACCTCACCCGAGCAATTCTCACAATTCAACACACAAGCACATTGGTAACATTGCATCATAGCAATAACATATGGCATATCTCACACAACAAGTATATAAATAAACATACAATGACTATTACATCCAAGAATGCAACAAGAAAGAGTGGAAAGAGAGCTACCTTATAAGCCAACACAAGCTTTTACTTTTAATTTCTCTTCTCCCTTCTTAGGTTCATAATCACACCTTGATGGAGGTGCTTCACTTGAGCCTAGACACATCAAAGAGCATAAATTACTCTCTCATAACTCAATAACTCTTAGGAGTTCTTCAGAGCAAACCTTGCTAACATATAAGAACCTAGGGTTCTCTTTCTCTCTCAAGAATGTCACCAACTCTTCCTCTCTCTCAAGTTCTCATGGTAGTGGAAACAACATTTTCAAGGAAAACAAAGAGGTTCAATGGTGTTTTCCACTTTCCCTCTTCTGACCAATGCCCAAAATCCCACTAATTTCACAAACAAAACCATAGAAAGAGAAGGCAAAGAGAGGAGATCATAAGTCTAAGAAGAGAAGAGAGAAACTTGCTTACCTTCCCTTTGCTCTTCCTCCTTCTCTTGGTCTCTCTCACTCTCCACGCCTCTTTTCTCTCCTTGGGTCAAAGTCTAGGGTAAATATGAGAGAAAGAATGAGTTGGGTCATAGAAAGTAGTCAATTTCTCGCCTTTTACTCTTTTCCGAACTGACCCTCGCTATGGCGAAAATTAACCTTCGCTACGGCGAGCTCGTGTTAGTCACCTTCGCTATGGCGAGGTTTAACCTTCGCTACGGTGAGCTCGTATAAATTCCCTTCCCTATGGCGAGGCTTAACCTTCGCTACGGCGAGCACGTATCAGTTCCAAACCCCCACTTTCGCTATGGCGGGCGCTACAGTGAGCAGCCCCCTAGTATTTGTATGGAATGCCCACACTCGCTATAGCTAGAATCATTTTCGCTATTGCGAGCGGGCACTCTTGCTATAGCGAGACTATTTCTCGCTATTGTGAGAAGACTTAGCAAAATTTCTGAATTTCAAAAATTTTCAGCTTTCTTCTTTCTTTTCCTTTTCCCTTTTTTCGGTTGTTACATTTCTACCCCTCTTAAAAGAAATTTCATCCTCGAAATTTAAAGACTTACCTCAAGGGAATAACTCTGGATATTTTTGCCTCATTTCATCCGCCAATTCCCAGGTTACTTCCTCAGATGTCAGACCTCTCCAGATCACTTTTACCAGAGGAATGTTCTTGCTTCTCAGCTGTTTCAGCTTAGCATCCACAATTCTCTCCGGTCTCACTACATAGGAAAGATCTTCCTACAATTGCACATGCTCATATTCTATGATATGTGAAGGGTCTGGTAAATACTTTTTCAACTGGGAGACATGAAAAACACTGTGGATTTGGGCTAGGTTAGGAGGTAAGGCTATTCGGTAAGCCACGGGTCCAATTTTCTCAGGGATTTCAAATGGACCAATATACCTAGGACTGAGCTTCCTTACCCTCATTGACCAACCTACTCCCGTCACTGGAGATACTCGAATGAACACATGGTCTCCAATCTCAAACTTTAACAGCCTCCTTCGCTTATCAGCATAGCTTTTCTGCCTGCTCTGGGCCCTGAAGAGTCTCTTTCTAATCAATTCTATTTGTCGGGTGGTCTGGTCTACAATCTCAGGTGCTATCATACTCCTCTCACCTAGCTCAACCTAACACAGAGGGGATCTGCACTTTCTCCCATACAAAGCCTCATAAGGGGCCATCTGAATACTGGAATGGTAACTGTTATTGTACTCAAACTCTGCTAATGGTAAATACACATCCCAATTACCCCTCATTTCTAACACACATGCCCTCAACATGTCTTCCAATATCTAGATGGCCCTTTCAGTCTGACCATCTGTCTGGGAGTGATATGCAGTACTAAACCGCAACCTGGTCCCTAAGGCATGCTGCAATGACCTCCAAAAGTTCGATGTGAACCTGGGGTCTCTATCCGAAACTATGTTACTAGGTACTCCATGAAGTCGCACTATCTCTCTGATGTACAACTGGGCTAATCTATCCAGTGTATAAGTAGCCCTGATAGCTAAAAAGTGTGCAGACTTCGTCAGTCTATCCACAACTACCCAAATAGCATCATGTCCAGAGGATGTCCTGGGTAACCCCATAACAAAGTCCATGGCTATACTATCCCACTTCCACTCAGGGATATCTAGAGGTTGCAACAACCCAACCGGCTTTTGATGTTCTATCTTTACCCTTTGACACACTAGGCATCTAGCCACATAATCTGTCACATCATTCTTCATTCCTGGCCACCAGAAAATCTTTTTCAAATCCTGATACATCTTGGTGGCACCTGGGTGGATGGTATACTTACTCTTATATGCCTCTTCTAAAATGCTTTCTCTCAACTCATTCTGACTAGGCACACAGATTCTATCTCGATATACTATCATACCATCCTCAGACACCTTGAAATCTGAGGTCTTACCTTGGGAAATCTCATTCCTGATCCGTTTCAGGAACTCATCCTCCCTCTAGGTATCTAAGATCTGGGTTCTCAATATATTCTCAACTTGGGTTTCACTCAGATACAATTTACCTGATACCACCTGACAAGAGAGGTTCAAGTTTCTGAACTTCTCTAGGAGCTCTTGCTCCCTAATCATCATATGAGCTACATGGATGGTTTTTCTACTCAGGGCATCCGCCACCACATTGGCCTTGCCCGGATGATATTTCAACATATAATTATAGTCTTTCAAGAATTCCATCCATCTCCTCTGTCTCATATTGAGTTCTTTCTGGTCAAACAGGTATTTCAGACTCTTGTGGTCACTATAGATCTCTATGGTAGCACCATACAGATAGTGTCTCCAAATTTTAAGAGCAAACACTACGGCGGCTAACTCCAGGTCATGCGTGGGATAATTCTCCTCATGAGGCCTCAACTACCTCGAGGCATATGCCACTACTCGACCCTGCTACATCAACACACATCCTATCCCTTTGCCCGAGGCATCACAATAAACCATAAATGGCTCACTAGGGTCAGGGATAATCAGTACAGGGGCAGTGGTCAGATAGAGTTTCAACTCTTAGAAACTCTTCTCACATCTATCATCCCACACAAAAGGTGTCTCTTTCCTAGATAGCCTCGTCAGTGGTAAGGCCATCCGAGAAAAGTCTTGAATAAATCGTCTATAATACCTTGCCAAACCTAGGAAACTCCTAACCTCGGTAATCGTTCTAGGTCTATCCCACTGTAACACAGCTTCAACTTTATGGGGATCAACCGCGACCTCGTCTCGTGAGATCATATGACTTAAGAATCTCACCTCGGTCAGCCAAAACTCACATTTACTCAATTTGGCATACAACCTTTTCTCTCTTAAGGTGTCTAGGACTAATCTCAAATGCCTCTCGTGCTCCTCAAAGGATCTGGAGTACACTAAAATATCATCAATGAAGACCACCACAAACTGATCTAGATACGGTATGAATACCCTGTTCATGTAATCCATGAACACAGCGGGCGCATTCGTCAACCCGAATGGCATCACAAGGAACTCATAGTGCCCATATCTCGTTCTGAAGGCTGTCTTGGAGACGTCTTCAATTCTCACTCTCAATTGGTGGTACCCAGATCTAAGATCTATCTTGGAAAACACAGATGCCCCAGCCAACTGATCTAACAAATCATCAATTCTGGGGAGAGGATATTTATTCTTGATGGTAACTTTATTCAACTCTCTGTAATCTATACACAAATGCAAGCTACCATCCTTCTTTTTCACAAATAACACCGGAGGTCCCTAAGGTGAAACACTAGGGCGGATAAACCCTTTCTCTAACAATTCCTCTATCTGCTCTTTCAACTCAGCAAGCTCGGTGAGAGCCATCCTGTAAGGAGCTTTGGACACCAGTCCAGCTCCAGGCACTATGTCTATAGGGAACTCTAATTCTCTCTCAAGGGGTAGGCCACTAAAGTCAAATTCTTTAGGGAAAACCTCCGGGAATTCCCTGACAACTGGGATCTCCTCTATCCCTTCTTCTACCTTATCCTGAATAGAGAAAAAGACTAGAAACCCTTGACATCCATACTCTAAATATCTCTCAGCCTGGGCAGTAGTCATAAAGGATAACTCAGCTCCTACCCTAGGTATGGTCCCACAAGCAGGTAGGGAAATGGTTCGGTGTTCACAATCAAGTATGGCATTATTTGCAGCCAACCAGTTTATACCAATAATCAAATCAATATCATAGAAGGGCATACAAACTAAATCAATAGTGGTATGATAATGGTTAAATTGAACAGTGACATTTAAGCAGGTATGGGAAGTAACCACGTGGCTTCCAGTAGGTGTAGTGACAGATAGGTCAAAAGGCAAAACACTAATGATCAGACCCAATTGCCTGACACAATCATAGGATATAAACGAGTAACTAGCACCCGAATTAAACATAGCAACTACAGGAAAGCCATTCACTATCAGCGTATCTCGGATCAAACTGGGAGATGCACTAGCTTCCTGCTGAGTGAGGGCGAACACTCGGTCCTGGGTCTGTAGCCTAGGAGGAGGCGCTATATCCATTTGAGGACAGTGTCTAGCAATGTGCCCCGGCTTCCCATACTTGAAACATGTCACTGGAGACTGCTGGAAGGATGACTGGTGCCGAGAAGGTGGCAGACCTCGCTGTGGCCTTTTATTTCATGGCCCCTTGCCTCTCCTCTTGGTACTAGGTGTCAAACTAGAACCCTCTTCTGGTTTCGGCCTTTTCAAATCTGGAATCCTCTTCTGACTAGCTGTAGTTGCAGCAGGCATGATGGCTTGCAGGTTAGTCTCAATCACCCTGCTGACCTCCACAAGGGTATTGAACTTCCTAATCCGCTGTGGAGTGACTCTGTCGCTAATCAGGGTCTTCAACCTAGTCTCAAACTGCTCACATCTCCAGGGTTCATCATCATACCTCTGGAGGTAAGAGGAATACCGAGACAACTTAATAAACTTGGCCACATATTGGTCCACAATCATTTCATCCGTCTGTCTCAAGACCATAAATTCCATCTCTTTCTTCTTCCTCACCGAACTAGGGACATATTTCTCACAAAACTCCACCAAGAAGCTCTCCTAAGTTATCTGTATATTCTTGGTCTCCATCAAGGGTTTTGTGCTACACCACCATCTATCAGCTTCCTTTTCTAACATGAAAATGGCTAGCTGGGCTTTCTGCTCGGTGGTACAATCCAACACCAAACACAAGCAAATCTCATCATTCAAGAGCCTAACATCGAGCAAAAGTGCCTGAACCAAGCTCTGATACCAAAAATGTAACACCATAATATATTATCTCTATCTAGCCTCCCTCTAGGCTCGATTCCATATGATTTCCAAAGATTCAGTACCAACCATGGCATTTTCATGCTATAAAACGAGGTTTCAAACACTCATCTTTTGCCCCGTGGGTCCTGTGAACCCATCATTTACATTCTTTACTCACACTCCATTTATACAACTCATACATAGCATAAAATAAGCCATAAGCCACGGAAATGGAGTCAAACACCAGAAACAAGCAATTTCTCACATTCGCCCAAAAGTCTGATTTTTGGCTCTACTTTGGAAAATCATAACTAATTATAGAAATATGGGAATCTAGCAAACCATAGCTTTTTGGAAAGCTCTAAGTGTTAAATTTACAACCTCCGATTTAGGTGATTCTAGTTTGTATAGGTCACTGTAGTTGTCTAGTTTATGTGCATAAAATTTCACGACATTTGGACTCCTTTTGGTCCATGAATGCCACAGATTCATTTTTGGACTAATGAAACAGTCCCATGACCAAACCATCAAACTTTCCCAATTTCAACAATTCACCAAATATTCTCTAGACCTCCAAATATTACCCACTTTAGCTTTCTAAGAAGCTCTCTACAAACTCTAGACGCATGCCAAATTTCATGGCAAGACGAGCTCATCTGGTCATACTTTGACGGAGCTCACAAAATTAACAGTTTTGGCACCCAAAATGGTCAAAGTGGGTCCAAATGGCCTCCTACATATTTTCACACCTCATGGACAAGTTTGAAAGCATAAAAATAGTCTATATAACATGTCCAAGTGGTCCAAATCATCATACATTCCAAACTCACTATGCTACAGGCCAAAATACACTATCACATACATTCAACAAAAGGGGCAAAACCCACATTCTCATTACTTTGGCTCTTTACATAGTTTATACATCATGTTCCTTTACATTTCCACTTGTTACAATATGTACATCTCAAAAATAGAAGGTGCATATTCATTTTGGTACCACTTTACATCAAAGACCAAAATAAAACTAACATTCATCTAACATTCTCCTAGGCTCCTTGGTGTGCACTTATTTCTCTTTGAGCTCCACCTAGCATGTTAATATGGGAGGGGAAGGGGTGAGATTTATGGAATCTTGTAGCTTATGCACTCATTCAATGAAGCAATCAAGGTATATAACAAGTCAAAGCATGTAATTTAGTATCCAAGCATTCTCAATCACATTATACATGTTGTACATGCTATGGAGATCACAATAATGCCACAAGTAAGCTCTAGGGACTTTTGGTCTAGCCTCACTCGAGTTTAGGGACTTTTGGATGGCCTTACCCGAGTTTATGGACTTTTGACTTAGCCTCACTCGGTTATAAGACTTTTGGCCTTGTCTCACCCATCTCAAGAGACTTTCGGCACTACCTCACCCATCTCAAGGGACTTTCGGCACTACCTCACCCGAGCAATTCTCACAATTCAACACACAAGCACATTGGTAACATTGCATCATGGCAATAACATATGGCATATCTCACACAACAAGCATATACATAAACATACAATGACTATTACATCCAAGAATGCAACAAGAAAGAGTGGAAAGAGAGCTACCTTATAAGCCAACACAAGCTTTTCCTTTCAATTTCTCTTCTCCCTTCTTAGGTTCAAAATCACACCTTGATGGAGGTGCTTCACTTGAGCCTAGACACATCAAAGAGCATAAATTACTCTCTCATAACTTAACAACTCTTAGGAGTTCTTCAGAGCAAACCTTGCTAACATATAAGAACCTAGGGTTCTCTTTCTCTCTCAAGAATGTCATCAACTCTTCCTCTCTCTTAAGTTCTCATGGTAGTAGGAACAACATTTTCAAGGAAAACAAAGAGGTTCAAGGGTATTTTCCACTTTCCCTCTTCTGACCCATGCCCAAAATCCCACTAATTTCACAAACAAAATCATAGAAAGAGAAGGCAAAAATAGGAGATCATAAGTCTAAGAAGAGAAAAGAGAAACTTGCTTACCTTCCCTTTGCTCTTCCTCCTTCTCTTGGTCTCTCTCACTCTCCACACCTCTTTTGTCTCCTTGGGTCAAAGTCTAGGGCAAATATGAGAGAAAGAATGAGTTGGGTCGTGTAAAGTAGTTAATTTCTCGCCTTTTACTCTTTTCCGGACTGACCCTCACTATGGCGAAAATTAACCTTCGCTACGGCGAGCTCGTGTTAGTCACCTTCACTATGGTGAGGTTTAACCTTTGCTACGGTGAGCTCGTATAAATTCCCTTCGCTATTGCGAGGCTTAACCTTCGCTACGGCAAGCACGTATCAGTTCCAGACCCCCACTTTCGCTATGGCACGCGCTACGATGAGCAGCCCCCTGATACTTTTATGGAATGTCCGCACTCGCTATAGCTAGAATCATTTTCGCTATTGTGAACGGGCACTCTCGCTATAGCGAGACCATTTCTCGCTATTGCGAGAAGACTTAGCAAAATTTCTGAATTTCGAAAATTTTCAGCTTTCTTCTTTCTTTTCCTTTTCCCTTTTCCCGGCTGTTACAAAAGTGGCAATGAATTTAATTTCAATGAATTATTTGATAGCCATTAGCTAGTGAGAATTTGATCCTTAATTGTTCATTTCTAGTGTGTATTCACCTATATGTGTTTTCACTCTAGAACTTGTCTTAATTCTCTGTTGAGACCACATTTGCACTTGCATGCATGAAAATGATAAGGCATTCATTTCTTTTATAACTAGTGAGCTAAAAAGCCAACCTTATATTCATTTTATCCATTGTTTAGCCACTTTGGACCTTGTTTTCTTTTCTTGTTAGCCTATAGCCATTTAAAAATGTTTTCCCACCTTGTTTTAAGATGTCTTATGAATTTCAAGGAGCATTACACGTGTCTAGGATGAGAATATGTATATTTTATATCAAGTTAGGCCATTGTTATTAAAAGTTGAGGAATATGTTCTTAAAAAAAAACAAGAAGCAGAGAAAAGAAGAGATAGAAAAGCAAATGGAAAAAAAAAAAGGAAAAGCATTTAAAAATCAAAAGACAGAAGTGTTTCAGATTGGGTTTGTAGTTGCCTATAAGGCCTAGAAATTCCCTATCCTATGTTTTCTTTGATTGCTCTCAAGGTTCTAAGGTATTCTATTTGTTAATTGTTTTCCTTTGTTCTTGTGTGTCCATTCATTTCTTTCCTTAGCCCCGCTATAACCTAGCCCCGCTACAACCTTGAATAAAGTCCTTTGATTGGTGCATTGCGTTCCGCAGGGGTGGTGGAAACTTAAAAGCTAGACAAGCCTATGGTAGTGAGGTTTTGATAGGTTGAACTTGAGCGAAACACATCCCTTTAAACACTTGAAAGATGAGAGTAAACACTAACATATGTGAGAGGCTATGCATTTCAATTCATTCTTTTCAAATGAAATTGCCATGGAACTTAATTCTTGATGCAACTGAAGTTAGTTTTGATTATTGGAGTGATGAAGAGTTGTGATTAATCTCTAGCTTGTGATTTTTACACTTCTCTTTTTCATTTCCATTTTTCCACTTTCCATCCCATTAGCTTTTTCTTTTGATTTTGAGCTTTGCCCAAGAGTGCAAAGGTTTAAGTGTGGGAGAATTTGATGAATGCTAGTTTATATACATGAATCCCCCTAATTTTGGGTTTTTAATTATTAAATATGGCTTTTAGATTTTAATTAGATGAGATTTTATTTTAATAGCTATTTCTGCACTCAATAAATTTTATTTACAAAACTTTGAATTTTAATGCATAAATTTCATTAAAATATTTCCTTTGTGAATTCTTCATTCTTAATATTTTGTTTTGTTTTGTTTTGCTTTATTTTATTTTATTTTTTTGTTGTGCAGATTTTAATGGAAAAAGATTTAAAATTGAGCTGATACAAACGTGAGGAATCAGAGAAGAAGAGGAATTATATTGGAACAATGCATAAAGCTTTGAGTTAGTAAGCTAAAGGAAGTTTCTAACGTGATTAAGAAGATGCAATGGATTGTGAGATGACCACGTCAGCTTAAGTGTAAGGAGTACGTGGCAAGGGAGAAGAGAACCATCCATGAAGCATTTGAATGAATCAGAGGAAGAAGCAATACAAGCTCCGGACTGGATAGAGAAGCTTTCACGTACAAGAGCAGCCACATGAGAAGCTCGAGCTTGGGTCTTGAGGCAATGTAGAAGAAACATATACAAAGAGCCACGAGTTGTGTGACACCTTAATCTACTACCACTACCTAACCTCTCACCGGGCTCGGTTCCATATGATTTCCAAAGAATCACTACTCTTTCGTGGCTTTTACATGCTATGAACCGGGGTTTCATATACTCATCTTTCACCCCGTGGGTCCTGTGAACCCATCTCAAGCATCCTCAACTCAAACTCCATATATACGACTCATACATAGTATGAAACAAACCATAAGCCACGGGCATAGAGCCGAAAACCATAAAAATTACATTTTCTCACTTGGGCCCAAAAGTCATATTGTGGCTCTAAGTTTGGAAAATCATAAGAAATTGTGGAAAAATGGGAATGCAGCAAACTTTAGCTTTCTAGAAAGCTCTAAGTGTTAAATTTACAAGAAAAATCATTCCCAATCGAAATCTCAGCGTTTGGACCATGTTTGACATCGAAAATGGGAAGAAGGTCCAGCTGTCACTGTTTCTGGTGCAGCTTGCTGTCATAACTTTCGAAAATTCATAACTAAATCCACAAAAATCCAATCTGGGTACATTATACCAATTTGGAAAGATACGGATGTCTACTAGAGGAAAAAAATAAGTTTAGATCAGTTCAGTAGCTCCTGTACCCCGAAAACCGATGGAACAGTGACGGGGGTCAGGTAGGCTCCCTGATGCTGATACAGAACTTCAGACGGTCCAATCTCTCTCTACAGACCTCCAATTTAGCTGATTCTAATTCCTACAAGTCAATTTGGTTTTCTAGTTTATGTATATAAAATTTCACCACATTTGGAATCCATTTGGTCTAAGAGTGCCACAGATTTCATTTTCTGGTTTAGATGAACAGTACATGACCAATCCATTAAATTCTCCCAAATTCAACAATTCCCCAAATATTCTCTAGACCTCTGAATATTACCCACTTTAGCTTCTCAAGAAGCTTTCTACAAACTCTAGAGAAACACCAAATTTCATGGCAAACGGAGCTCATCCGGTCATACTTTGACGGAGCTCACAAAAATACTGGTTTTGGCACCCCATAGGTCCAAAACGGGTCTAGATAGCCTCTCACACATTCTCACTCCACATGGACAAGTTTAAAAGCATAAAACTAGTATATTTAACATGTCCATATGATCCAAATCATCATGCATCCAAATCTCACTATGCTATGGCCAATTATGCACTATTCCATACATGCAACAAAAGGGGTAAAACCCTCATTTCCATTACCTTGGCTAATAACATAGTTCATACATCATCCTTTCATATTTCTAAACGTGTTACAAACTTTACATCTCAAAAATAGTGGGCACATCTTCATTTGGCACCACTTTACATCATAGTTACATCAAAATATCAAAACATAAACTCATAACTAGCTACGCATGCTCCTAGCCTCCTTGGTGTGTGCTCGGTTCTCCTTGAGCTCCACCTAGCATATTAGTTGGGAGGGGAAAGGGGTGAGATTCAGGGAATCTCAGTAGCTCATGCACTCAATCCAACAAGCAATCAAGGCATATAACAAGTCAAAGCATGTGAATAAGCATTTAGCTATTCTCAAACATCCAACACATAATGTACATGCTATGGAATTCACAACAATGCCAAAAATGGGCTCCAGGGACTTTTGGTCTAGCCTCACCCGAGTCTAGGGACTTTTGGATGGCCTCACCCGAGTTTAAGGACTTTTGACTTGGCCTCACTCGTTTGAGACTTTTGGCCTTGTCTCACCTATCTCAAGGGACTTTCGACTTCACCTCACCCATCTTAAGGGACTTTCGGCACTACCGCACCCGAGCAATTCTCACAACTCATCACACAAGCATATTGACATCAATGCATTAAAACAATAGCATATGGCATATTCCACACATTCAGCATATACATATCATACAATGACTATCATATCCAAGAATGCAACAAGAAAGAGTGAAAAAAATAGAGCTACCTTTGGAGCCAAAGCCAACACAAGCTTTTCCTTTCAATGTCTCCTTTCCCTCCTTAGGTCCACAAACACACCTTGATGTAAGTGTTTCACTTGAGCCTAGACACACCAAAAGCATGCAATTACTCTCTTATTATTTAATTTAGAGCAACCCTTCTATCACATACAACCTAGGGTTCTCTCTCTAGAATGCCATTAACCCTTTCTCTCTCTCAAGCTCCCATGGTAGTGGAAAACCTCATTTTCAAAGAACACTCAAGGATTCAAAAGAGTTTTCCACTTTCCCTCTTCTGACCCATGCCCAAAATCCGTCCATTTTCACAATTAAAACCGCAGAAAGAGAGGGCAAAGGGAGGGGATCAGAGTTCTAAGAAGAAATGGGAGAAGTTACCTTACCTTTCCCTTGATCTTCTTCCTTCTCTTGATCTTTCACACTCTCCACGCCTCTTTTCTCTCTTTGGGTCGAAGCTTAGGGCAGATATGAGAGAAGAAATAAGTTTGGGCGTTTAATGAAGTCTAAATCTCGCTATTTACTTTCTTCCGGACTGACTCTCGCTACGGCGAAAACTAACCTTCGCTATAGCGAGCTCGTGTAATCTGGCTTTGCTATGGCGAGGTGTAGCCTTCGCTACGGTGAGCTCGTGTCAATTCCCTTCGCTATGGCGAGATTTACCATTCGCTATGGCGAAATCGCGTTAGTTCCAGACTTCACTCTCGCTATGGCGCACGCTACGGCGAGCAACTCCCTGGTTTCTATATGGACTGCTGCCAGCACTCGCTATAGCTAGAATCGCCTTCGCTGTTGCGAACTAGCTCTCTCGCTGTAGCGAGACCGTTTCTCGCTATTGCGAGAGGACTTGGCAGAAATTCTAGATTCCGAAAATTTTCAGATTTCACTTTCTTTCTTTTCTTTTTCCCGGTTGTTACAAGTTGAGAGCATGGAGGAGAAAGATAGAACAAGCTAACATGGGGGAAGAACACATGCATAGGGTTGAAAAGAAAAGATAAGCTATATGAGCTGAATGTGAACAAATGAAGGAAGAAGCCACGAGTTTAGAAAGAAGGAAGTGCCACGAGTCTTGAGCTGATACAGAATACGCAAAGCAGAGGAAAGGAAACATGAAAAGAGGACCTACATGAGGAGTTTGAGCTGTATGGATAAGCTACAGCAGCCAACGTGGAGAAAAGCATGTGAAGAAGTGTAGAGCAAAACAGAGGAGAAGCAAACGAGGGATTAGCGTTAACAGCACGAAGAAACAACACGAACGCATGAACAAAAGCTATGGGCTGGAGAAGAGCAGCTCACGTGAACTCACACTCATGCAGAAATAGAAGAGGACGAATGAAGGGCTGGAACGTGCAAAAAAGCTACGTTTTTAGCTGGGTTGAAGGAACTTAGAAGCAACATGAAAGAGAAGAAGCAACGTGATTAAAGAATGTGTAGAGGAATGAAGAGTTAGCTGAACCATGTGGAAAGAAATACGAAGCCGTGAAATGAAGCTGCTGAAACAGAGGAAGGAACAAACACGATAGATGAAGAAACAAGGAGCTGACACAAGGAATATGCAGCAAAAGTAGAGGAGAAAAGATTGAAGAAACCTCGAGTAGCAAATTTAATGGGTTATTCATGCATGAAAGTTGACGTGCTGATGAAGGAGACCAACGTAGATAGTAACGTGAGAAAGGAAGTGGGGAGCTGGTTGAATAAAAAATGCGCAGAGTAATGGGGCCCACAGATGCACAAGAGGAAGCACGTGGCATTGGCTAAATGGAAGAAATACATGGGAATGAATTAAATAATAATAATAATAATAATAATAATAATAATAATAATAATAATAAAAAAGAGGAAGTGTGACACACAAAGGAAAAGCTGAAGCACATGACCTATTAAAAATATGTTAGAGGATCCATCGTATATCACGTCATTTATCTCGTTCATTCTCACCTCCATCCAGCGTCCATCCATACCATGCAGACTCATTCCATCTTCCATTGTTCCACTTCCATGAAGCTCTAACCCTCCATCTGTGACTAGCAAGGAAGAAAGACCTTGGAGAAGCTTGAATCCATGGGGAAGAACTCAAAATTTTGGCTAAGGATTTCTATTTTCCTACACTTTTTCTCTTTCATATATTGTCTTGGTTAAGTTGTATTTGATAGAGAATTTGTGTAATTATAATTAGTGGCTAGTTAGATACTAATTAGGAAGCCTTTTGTTGATTAATTGGTTGGATTAAATACTGAACTTTTCAATTTCCTACAATTATCCATGTATGTAGTCAAAGTGTTTGATGAAATGCATGTGAGAGATTGAGTGTTTAATTATTGATTTGAGGACTCCTTGGTGTTTAGTTAGTTAATTAAACATCTTTGGATAATGATTCAGAGGCTAATTAATCAGTTAATCAATCAAATTAGGTGTTCATTGATCATGAAGACAAAAATTAACAATTTAATGTAGGATTGATGTCTCAATTCAACATTACTTTATTAATCTCTTGAATCTTGAGTGGTAACCCAAGATAATTTGTTATGAACACAATTAGGGACTCTTAGGCCAGAGTTAATCACAATTGGATTAGGATAAGGATAATAGATACCAAGGGACGAATCCAAAGCTAGTCACAAGACCATCATTCACCCATAATTCATCTAACTAGGTAGAGTTTAGGAACTTTATTTTAAATTCATTTTACTTAGTTTAATTAGATCAAAACCCCCCTTAGTTTAGAAATTTTTTAAGTCTTTTAACACTTAGGAAACCCAATTAAATATTGAACTACATTTCTAAGGGAGATGACCTAGGTTGTGCCACTAGCTACATATTTAGTTTAACCTAATTTTATTTTGAGGGTTGCGTGATGAGCCCATCAAGCTCCTATCAAAATAGTTTTAAAAACTAGAAATTAAAAGGGGTAATTTTAGTAAGAATTTTACCTTTCTATCAAGACCTAACACTTCCACCTTTTTCCTCCTTACCAAAGCCAGCTTCCACCTTCACTTCTATAATCCAACATGAAAATCAACTTCAAGAAAATCAAAATTCAATCAGTAGAGGAGAAAGAGTAGAACATTTTTTTAATAAAAGGTACCTTGGCTTAAAATGAGATTTTCCCCTCCAAGCACAAGCTTAAAGTCATACCTTCATAAATGAAAATTTAAACACTGTTCTCTTTCTTCTCTAGGGTGTAGATTTAGGGAAAAAAAGGCTAAATGAATAAATGATAGTGATAGGTTATTAAGTCTATCAAGATAATTGTTCAAAAGAAAAGGGGAAGGTAGAGTTGGTAGATGGTGACATTATCCTATATTAAGCTTATATTAGGTGTCTAATTAACCATGCAATCTACCACCTCTCATTATCCCATTTCTCTCTCACACTCACAATTCTCTCTCCCCCACTACTAGCCAAAATGAACAAGTAACCCATGAAAATATGAAAGCTTAATCCCAATTGTAACGAACGTAATTTCCGTAAAACGATGAAATGAGCTGTATAAAAGCAAGTCCTTTGAAATGATCTAGATAATATTCCAGAAAATTTAGGTTGGGTCCTAGACTCCTAAAAATGATAATTCTAGGCTCAGACAGAAAGAAAAATGGAGTTAGGATGGTGAAACAATTTATGACGAAAATTGATAAAACGTAATGATATTTTCGTAAATAAGTGTAACTTTTGGAAAAACATATAAGAGGGATTTTTAAATGGAAAAATTGAGTTGTCCAGGGTTCTTAGAGGCCCAAAAAATCATAGGAAGGCCCAAGAGTGGTAAAACCCCTCCGGTATACATTTTCCAATGTTAGTGAGCCCAAATTTTGACGAATTTGTTCGAGAAGGTTTCAGCTCCAATTTGAAAACCGTCTTTTCCATTATAAAATTTAGATTTCTAGTTTAATAAATGTGATACCTTATATTTTTATTACCATACATCTTCCATTCAGGGCAAGTGATGTACATTCACAAGACGAGATTAAGGAAAAGTATGAAAATAATACACTTTTATTTTGTTGCGTCAAGGTAAAATTCTTCAATTCGCATTACATGGGTCCCGTGGATTATCCAATAACATTATCTAGTCATTTATCATTGGAACAAATCACAATCAACTCCAAACATCTAGCAATCCACGGTTTCCAAGTCAAAAACCTCGAAATTTACACTTAAGCTCGCAGACAACACATAGCAAATTTCAAAGGCAATTTTGAAAAATCATAACTAAATGTAGAGAAATCAAAATCAAGCAAGCTATAGCTTGTTGGAAAGCTATGGATGTTATTTTCACAATAAAAATAATGCCCAGCCATGAAAATCCCATATAGACTATGTTTGACAATAGAAATGATAGGAAGGTCTGGCTGCCCTCTAATACTGATATAAATTACTGATATAAATTTTGAAAATTCATAATTAATTCTAAAAAAATCCAATCTATGAAATCAATACCCATTTAGAAAGATAAAAATCTTAAATATAAGATAAAAATAGTTCCAGACCAACCCATGAATGTTCAGTTCCCAAAAATCAATCAAATAGTAACATGGGTCTGACTAGGTGCCTAGTACTAGATAGCAACTTCAAAAATTAATATCTCCCTCTCTAAACATCCAAATGAGGTACTTCTAATTGGCACACTAGGAAGGTCTAGTTTCTTCTTGTAAAATTTTGTAACAATTAGACATCATTTGCCCCATAAACGATAGATATACAATTCTGACCAAATGAACAGTGGCAGTAGCAAAACTAGAAAATTTGCCAAGTTCAAAAATTCACCAAATATTTTATAGACCTCCAAATAACACCCACTTTAACTTCCTAAAAATCTCTCAACAAGCTTTAAATGTATGCCAAATTTTAGATCAAGAAGAGCTCATTTGGATAAAAAGTGGTATATCTCACTAAAATGACCATTTTTGCTCCATATGAGATACCAAATGGCCTCCTTTAATGTTTGGCACCTCTTGGACAAATTTAAAAGTATGAATATGACTTGTATAAACTGACCAAGTGGTTCTAAACCCCATGCATCTTAATTTGGCTATCACACACTCAAGAATGCATAATCATCATATGCTATCAAGGTGTCAAATTCTACATTCTCATTGATCTAATGCCACGTAAGAGCTATACAATGTTCATACATCATATTACATTTGCTCAAGGTCTTATATTACAACTTGTATAAGTTTACTTTGACATCTAACTACAATTAAAGTTACATAATAAACAAAATACAATCTCTCAAGGCATTTGGCTTGCATCCCTTGCTTCTTGAGCATCACCTACATTTCAAGATAATGGAAGGAAAAGGGAGTGAGATTCCTAGAGTCTTAATAGCTCACATATCTATTCACACACACATTCAAAGCATATGTATCGAAGGTTTGACAACCATAAGGTATGCAAAGTCATAATTTCTATGCCATTTATTCATATTCAAGCCAAGAACATGCTCTAGGAACTTTTGGATTTGCCTCACTCTTAGCCTCGGGACTTTTGACTTGGTCTCATTCTTCCAAGAGACTTTTAGCCTTATCTCATCCATGCCATGAGACTTTTGGCATCTCCTCACTTTCATTAGGGACTTTTGGCATCACCTCACTTTCATTAGGGACTTTTGGCATCACCTCACTCTGATGAGCCATTTCCACAACCAAAGCCATTCAAGGAAACACATTGGTACTAATGTAATGTCAAGGCATCGAGTGGCATATTCTCAAGTCACGAGCATACACAAGCACACAATTACATACATATACACACAAGAATGCAAGAAGAATAAGGTGGAGAGCTATCTTAGATTTATGCAAGCTTTTCTTGATCCTTTTCCTTCCCTTTTATTGGCCTCACAAGTGCACCTAGGTGGGTTGGTGTTCTCTTGGCCTAAGCACTATAAACAACACACAATTACACACTTGAAGCAAGCCATGATACTAAAGTCACTCTTAAATACACTTAGTTCCATAAGTGGCATAATGGTTCTATAAATAGCTTAATGAAGCAATCTTCACAATTCAAGCTTTAGGCTCCCATTTCTTTCCATTTTTAGACTCTTGGCCTCATTCAAAGTCTTTGGAGCCCTCACACAATCATTCACACAAGCTTAGAATTAAGTTACTTCACAAAGCACCATTATGAACACCATCGTCTCATCTTCCAATCCATAACTTCTAAATTTTTTCCAATGATTTTTCCCATCTTCTAACATCATATAAAGTCCTAAACCAAGGCTAGAACAAATTAAAACATCCTCTACCCTATCCATCTTAGCTTGGCCGAACCTATAGGCAATAATGGGGTTCTTAGAGTTTCAAATTTTTCCTTGATATAAAAGCCACTTGGGAGGCTTTCTAAGAGTCTTAGAAGCTCAAGAGAACACTCAAATAACTAAAGAATTACTCACATAAAATCAGATTTCATAAAACTCTAGAAAATACCACACTTTTCTAACTTGATTTCTATTAGTTTTTCTTGAAATTTCTTGCTATATTCCTCTTCCTCATGGCTAAAACCCTAGTTCCTCTCTTGCTTTTAGATAGAACATCTACCCCTCATATGGTTCTGGTTTGGCCAAAATCATACACAAGGAAGAAGCAAAGAGGAGAAATAACAAAACCATGAAATACCTTAGATTCAAGCTTGGTTTCAAGACTTTTTCTCCTTGGTTGACCTCCTCTCAATTAATTTGAACTCTCACCTTGTGTTCTAGACAAAAAATAGAACCATCCATCTTAAGAAAACTATAGAAAGAAAGCATGGAAGGAGAAGAGCAAGGTTGGAGGAAGAAAAAGCATGAAATTTTACAAATTTCCTTACCTTTTCCTTGATTTTTCTCCTCATTTTCTTCCACTCTTGGTGTGCCTCAAGAAGCTGGCCATTTTTTGTATTTTTGGCAAAGGAAAGTTATGCTATATGATGGGGAGAAGAAGGGAGAAGTGTGTGGAAGTTTCAAGAAACTCACTTTTTCAAAAATTTTAATTTTCTCCTTCCGTAATAGCAATTTTGTTTTAGCTCTATTTTAGCTCCTTTTTTAGAACTGTCTTTTCCATTATAAAATTTAGGTTTCCATTTTAATAAAATTCCTTTGAAATCACTCAAATTGGAGCTAAAACCTTCCCGAACGAATCCATCAAAGTTCAAGCCCACCGATTTTGGAAAACATACACTGGAGGGGTTTTACTACTCCCGAAACTTTCCATGGTTTTTCGGGCCTCTGAGAAACTCAATTTTCCCATTTAAAAAGTCCTCATATATATTTTTTCAAAAGTTACACTTATTTACGAAAATGCCATTACATTTCATCAGTTTTTGTCACAAATTGTTTCACCATCCTAGCTTTGTTTTTCTTTCCTTCTGAGCTTAGAATTATTATTTTTAGGAGTCTAAGACTCTACCCAAATTTTTTGGGATATTATCTAGCACATTTCAGAAGTCTTACTTTTATACAGCTAATTTTGCCATTTTACAAAAATTACGTTCTTACATTGATAGTCCCGTAATCACACATTAACACCACTTAAGCCAATAATGCATATATCTCACCTTAATTCCTTTTTAATTCATAATAAGTAACTTATTAATAAATAAAATTCTCCTAAATCTTTGTTGACTCATTTTAATTTATTTTCATTGATTTAATTACTAGAATTTCCATAAATTTACCAATCTCATTTTATCACTTAGAAATCCCAATTTCTTTATTTTTCCTTAATTTCTCTTACTTGGATCTTTCTCCTAACTCCGTAATTATTTAATAATTAATCAGAATGTTACAATCATTAGTCGATACTTTGATTACACAAAGATTGAATACATCATGTATCTTAAGATATAATGTTTATCTTAAGCATGACCATTGTATTTGTTATAATATGTCACTGTAGATACTATACGGTATTCTCAAGATAAAGTGAGACATACAAGCTTGTTTTAAGCCAAAAGGATTTCTCCTACTGCATGAGTATAAATGATGTTGAGAAATCATATGGAGGACCAATAAAAAATAGTGCATTATTAATCACTTTTGAGAGTTATTTCCTACCATACTTCGATACTTATAATGCATGTCAACATGATTATTGCTAGTGTGATTATGGATTGAGAGTATGTCAATAAAAGGCATATGATTGCCATTATCCCACATTAATGGATGTGTTAGATTAAATTGTGTTCATTGTGTTATTTTAGACCATTTTTTTAAGATGCACAAATAAGGTTTTATTGTTTTATCAACCTAAAAGTCATTTTACAAAACAAAATAAATTTCTTTAAAACACAATTAATATGCCCAAGTGGGAAAATGTTAAAAAATTTTATTTACGAACTCACATTAATTGTATTATTTTGATGTACAAAGATACATGTTGACTTGTGATCTATTGAGATATTATACGCCCAAATCATTTAAGTGATCATAAGGTCATTGGGCCCAAATGTAACCTCATCATAATTATTAACTTTATTTACCTAATTATTATTACTAATTCACAATTAATTAGCATAGCTAAATTTCACTATCTAATTGGGTAATGTCAAAGAAGGTTACACAACTATTTTTGAATAATTTAATACATCCTTATTAAGTGGGCTTATTAGCCCACTTATTTGAAAATGATAGTCATATATTAAATATTTTAAACAAGTGGCATAAGTTCATTAATATTCAGGCAAATAAAGATAATACAAATAGAAGGATCCTTGAATCTTGATACTATTATGATAATGAATGGAATTGCAACACAAAATAAAAAAGCTCTATATTACTATTTCCTAACATGTTAGGAATTTAGTAATTCAAATCTGGCACTCTCAAGCTAGGAGGTATTTGTGGGTTGAGAGTTATTCCTGGGTAAATAAGCATTCTTGTATTGGGTGAAATTGTCTGTGAGTCCTCGATAACCACAAAAATCCTTGTCTCTATTATTACACATACGTGTCTAATTCTTGGCAACCTTATGAGTATCCACTTAACCTCTATAATATAGCAGGTAACAGACATGGTCACTTATTTAAACACATTAGTACACATGTAAGAATCATAAAAATTCTCAGTAAGATAAATATATGTCTTGAAAATAGATAATGGTTCAGCTATCGCATTTTAGAAAACATTTTTATTCCTTATGTCTTATTTGAATCATATTATCATCATATATAAATAACTAAGACATGGGAGACCAATGATTAATACCGTATCATAATAATAGATACCATTTTATATCAATAGTCATGCATATCAATCAACATTGGCAATTCTCATGTTGCATTATCAATTTATAGAGGCATATCATCTTTCATCTGCTTCTTATAATACTTGTTAGTAGAATATAAAATAAAATATAACATATAGATTGCATGCTAGGTATCCTCTAGAGTGGATCCACAGTCATAAAGCAATCAAAGCCTATCTCCTTTTGAGAATTCTATCTTAGAGACCATCCCTTTTTAAGAACTCTATTTTTAGGAGATCATCTCCTTTCGAGAACCCTGACTCTATAACACTAACAATTATAATATTTCCATAACATTGTATACATGTTAATAATCCACTAATACACATGAATTGATTAGGATATATACATGTATATATATTGGCGTGGAAATTGTCACACAATATACTATTTCTAAAGAACTCCTAAATCCCACTGAAACCCCTTTCTCTTATAATGTGTTTTAGTATCTTTTGTATCTTCCATATTTTAGGGTCTTTAATCCATCAACGGGTCCTTTTTAAGATCATAATTCCAAGTTACCCAGGTTAATCATATTATGATAATCGACATTCCAAGCAATAGTTATCTATACATAGGCATGATTTCAAGTTTTATCCTTCGTGTAGAGAAATTAAAGCAATAAGGGAGAAACATGGTGATCTATACATAGGCATAATCTAGGTTTCATATTCTATCTATGGGGTCTAAGCATATATATATTATTATGAGATTAATAGTGATAGTTTAGCTCTTTAAATTTCTTAAGGTTCCATAGAGACTCATATAGATCGCTTAACACATACCATACAAACTTTGCTTCTTATTCATGCAAGAAGTTCATATCATTCAATCAATTCAATTCTCATGCAAACTAGTGTCCAACTAGTGAGAATAACACACCCAAAATCTTGATGCAACATCATTCCATTATTTAGGGCTTATTTAATTATGAAAATCTTCCCTAAATTTACTTATGTATTAGGAAGTCATCATAGCTCAAAAAGGGATTAATCCTAGTTCATCAAGGAAAAATGAAGTTCGACATGGCTTGGGGTGGCCAACATAGGCTCCTACCAGAAGGGTCCTAATGTAAGGCCAACACGACCTTACATTTTCTAATACAACTAGGTTATGCTAGATAACCTTAGGTCACAATTTTTATTGTTTTTGCATGGTTTTTCCACCCTTTTCTTCATCTATCTTGTTCTTAACAATAGGGTCATCATTCAAAAAGGCTAAACACCTATTTGAATCATTAAACAACATCTAAAACCATAGGAACATGGATTCACAAGTTAAGGAGAAACTTTGCCTTTAAAATACCCTAAAAAGAAAAAGTAATAGTGATAAGGAAAAATGAGAGTTTTGTTAAGTTTTAACAACTTGACGTTATCAACCCTTAATATGAACACCTTCCTAAACATCAAACCATGTTAAAAGCAAGATTATGCTTACATCATTTTCAAGTTTAAAGATCCATTAGAAAAAGAAAATGGAGAGATGAAGAAGATTAAGTGTTTATAAGTAGGTAGCAAGCTTTTATACTCCACAAGAACTTCATCTAACCATACAACAATCATCAATAAATAACATGTAGAGTTTCACCATGGATAGACATCACACTTAGTGCAAGAAAATGGAAGAGATGATGAGGAAGAAGAGAGTGCATAACTATGGAAATCTCAATAAGACAAGGATCTTACTTGGTTGCTGAGTTGCTTAGCTTTGAAAGGCTTTACACATCCTTTATCTCCTTCTTTTTCTCCTTTTCATTGCTCTTTTGTTTGTCCCTTTCTCTTTCTTTCTTTTTTGCTTCAAAGAGTGTTAGATAATGGAAGTGAATAGGAGGCATTCAATAGGGGATTTTTGTTTTTAAGTAAAATTGCCTTTATCATTCCATGTTCTTAGACCTTAAACATGTGTTGACTTCTTTAGGCTAGAGACAACATCTGCCAACCCCTTTTTAGAGATGAAATGTTATTTGTCTTGCCAATACTTGGTATAAAAATTATCTCTATTGGGGGAAAGATGTATATTAAAATACTCGCCTCATTGTTCTTATAATTTTGGAAGTACTCTTTTTTAGCAAATGTTCATGTAGGCAAAAGTCAATATTGTCACTTTGACGATTGCTAAAATTGTAATTTGGCCCTATCTAAAATTACAAGTTTTAACCCTAAATATTTTATATTTCGATTTTGACCCTAAAATTTTTTCCATAAAAACTGTTATCTTCCAAATATTTTTCTTATATTTTTAAGGTATTTTTTGGCTTGGTAATTTCTAAGAATTAGTTTCCTAAATATTTTTTTCATAATTTATTCTAATTTCTTAATTACCAATAATGCTAATCTATTCTTGAAAAATCCTAAAAATTATTGTTAATTCTTGTAAAATTCTAGAAAATTTTCTTAAAGTCTTATAAATATAAAAATAACCAAATCTTCATTATTTGAACATAACATAATTCCTAATATTTTCTTGATATTATTTAATTTATTTTAGATTAATTAAATATTATTAAATAATTTCTAATTAGAAGGAAGATGTTACACTAAACACACATTTTAATTAAGTCTAGTTAGCCGTTAAAAGTGTAAGCTATTAGGTTTTATTGAAACTTATAATGAAAAGGTCGAGTAAGGCATTACTTAAGAAAAGTTATGTCTCTTCTCTAATCCTAATTTACGTGCTTATCCCATTGAAAGTCATTATTCAATAAAGGGTCATAGAAAGGGCGATTTGACCATACCAGATCTGACCTTATAGCTTTGGAAAAGTTAAGTGTGCTCTTTGAATGTTTATTTTTAATGTTCTAAATATTGTGCACTAAATTTGTATTGTTATTATACTAATCAAATTAGAATTTTAGTATAATAAATGTTACAAAATGATCCCCTAAGATCAATGAAATCTATTGAATATAAACCAAAAATCCTTGCACAATGTTTGGAAAGCAGTATCAAAGTGGTCAACATGAGTAAGAAAACAAAATTGAGATTCATAACACAAAACAACCTATTAATGATAAGCTTGAGGGACAGAGATAACATATTGCATTATAAAAAGCTACATGTTGGCTACCTCAAGGAAAACCTAAATTGGATTTAAACAAATTTTTTATTTCTAAAACCATTCAAAAAATAATGATCCCTGGAACTTAATCATGATAAGTGGACAAGGCATTTGGTTTCATGGTCACCATGGATAACATCACAAGCAAATCTCCCGACCATCCATAATTAGACAACCATGTGAAGGTAAATTAGAAAACTAACTTGCCTTGATGGAATTCTAAGATTGCGAATTGATATTATTCCATACCTCTTAAATTGTGCTAGCAAACTCTTTATCTATTTTAATGCTACTATTATGGATCTCGATTGAGAATGGAACTATTAATGGGAGTTAAGCATAGTCTTCCATTTGCCTAAGTACTTAAGGAGAATGGGAAAACCACATTTGATACCAATGCATAATATCCTAAGGTTGTACCTATTTTACCCCAATGGATAACAATGAACCAAACCATATTGCCCAAGCAATGTTACATTCCAAAAATACATGGTTGACTATTTCTAGCATATTCTAGCAAAACACACATTAAAATTTTGATGGTAAATGATGATGATTTAAGATCTCAGCTATGGGAAGAGATTGAGTAAGTAGCTTCCATCCAACAAAAAAATTTAGTATAACACCTAAACTTTCCAAAATTCATCCTAAGCTTAAAATTGAGTGATAGTTGGAGTAGCAACCTGTTAGCATAATAGTTTATAACCATCTACCACTTTTTAATGATATGTTTTATAGCCTTTGCAAAGCAATCTATCAAGTTTCTAGTAATGGAGAAAGTTAGCTTTGCAATTTGCTACACCTCTGGTTAAGAATAAAATAATTGAAGAGCTCCAAAACTCCAAGTGTCCACTCATGCTTAGCTATTAAAACTTTAAAGGAAGGACTAATTGACATCTATAATATCCAATATTTTTATACTGGGTTAGATTCTGAGATAAGGTTATGAAAAGTGATGTAAGGAAGTAAAAGCCTAATTAGATGTGGAAAAAGACTCAGAAATAGTTAAAATCTAATTCAAAGGTGACTGAAAAGAGTTCTCACAGTGCAACTAGAAAAAATAAATATTTAAATATTTAGCAATATATTAAAAGAGTAAGATCTTTTTCATTATTATATGACTAAATAAGGTTATCAAATTAATCAGAGCTAATAAAATTGGTAAAAACCCTAATTGCACAAAAACTAAGGTAACTAGTAGCACAGGTGTATATTAAGATGTTTTAAGGCACTATGGACCTTGAATTTTTACTTTTGAGCAAAGGAGAAAGTTACAGGATATATAGAGTAGTGGTTCAAAAAAGTAGTATTAAAAAGATAAAATAGAGAAAAAAATGACTATAGGGGTAAAAGAGTTAATTTAACTATAAAGCAAGAAAAATTAGGAACTTAGAAAATATGAGAATTAACATGAGAAATATATATCTCATCATCACATTATAAAATAAGGCTAGCAAATTAACCAGATGAGATTAATTTGGTTAAATCCCTATTGATGTACAAGTTAGGATTCCCAATGGCAATATTTTGGACTAAACTTTTCTAAATTAACTTTTTTAAATTATTTTAAGTTACTATAACCTCAAAGTAGGTATTTTTAATGATGAAGAGAGTCTAAGATTTGCTATGGTGGTTTTTGAAAAGATAAGTCTAAGTTCAAGTGGAGGAATTAAAGTATAGGGATAAAATGGTCATTTTAAAAAAGTTAAGAACCCTAGTTTATATATATTATCGGCCATGCCATTCATCTTCTCCATGCCATAACAAAACTAGGCAGCTCCAAAACCATTTTCATGGTACATGTGAAGAAGCGAGGAGAGAGAAAGGAAAGTAAGCCAAAATAGGTAAGGCATTATGCAAAATTTTGCTGTGATTCAATTATGAAACTTTTTCTACTTTTCATGAGCTTTCTTTTGATATAATTTTCATATTAACGGAGTGAAACAAAAGGCTAACCTTAAGGAAGAAGTTCAGCATCTTGGTAAACCAATCGATGCAAAAGATTACTTGTCAACAGAGTTTCAAGATTATGTAAATTTCAAGCCTTGATGTTAAGCCTTCATGCCATCTTAATTCCCTCATGATTTTGGGTTAGGGAGAGAGAGAGGGAGTGTCCTTGTTTTTTGCCATTTTATGATGTTTTAGAATATGAAGAAGATAATTGTGGTATGATATTTGTTTTGCATTGAAAGAAATATCAAGAGAATAGGTATTGTATGGCCATTTTGGCCAAGTTAAGGAATGAGGTCTATGATAATGGTTTGATAATTTGAAGCTTATTAGAAGCTTAAATAAGAATTATAAAGATGAATTACACATTAGATGAGGCCAAATTCCCATGATTTTTCATTTTTGAAAGATTTGGTCTAGGTGTAATGCTAAATGAGTAATGTGTCATTTAAAATTGAATTGTGTTCATAGGGCTATTTTAATGAATCATTGATGGTGTAAATATGTTAATTAGATTATGAGAATGAAGTCTAGATGATAAAAAGGGCATGTTGCATATTAAAGCTTAAAGATGTGTAATAAGGCCTATTATGTCATGTATAATTGGCAAGTAAGATGGTCATTTTAAGATATATGGCCAATTAGAAGTGATGAATAAGGTTTACATGTTAGATGAATGATAAGAAATATGTCCATGATGAGAAATCTCAAAGAAGTGCAAGTTTAGCACTTTGAGATCTTAAAAATAGAATAAAAAAGAGCAAGAAAATGCATGTCTACATTCGAAGGCCTTAGAGCTTGAATTTAAGGTTGAAATTTGGCATGCATTTAGAGAATATATAGAAGTTTAATTTGAGTCAAAGATAGTCATTTTTAAAGCTTTACAAAATAGTTTATGAATTTTCAAATTGGTCTAAAAAAGCTGTCATGCATCATATTTTTGCCCTATACCAAATCTAGTTTTTTATGCATTTCTAGGACCAAATGGAATAATTTTAAGTTGAAAATTTTAAATTAGATAGTCGTGAGTAGAGCTTTCTAAGGAGCTTTAATTTGCTAAATTTGAAGGTCCCTAACTCAAGATATAATTCTCTAAAGTAAGGGATTTAAATAAAGTATCAATAGAATTTTAAGAAAAAGTAATGAAATGAGTTAGTAAGCATTTTGGTTATTTATATTGTTGCCTATTTTGATGATTTAGACAATTCTAATGGCCTTAACGCATCCATAGGGCATTGAAGTAGAGAATGAGTTGAATTAGAGCAAGAGAAGTTCAAGTTATATCGCATTAGGTTTAAGTTCTTTAGGTAGCATATCTTTCCCTTACATATGCATATTTGTTGCTTGAGTGTATGGATGCTTGTATATGTGTTATATATGCTTTACAATGATCATGTTTTATATTTGAATTGGCATGTATGATTATGTCTTATGTGCCTTTATGGTGAGAGTGTGCTCTATGGTATCAGTTATGTTCAAAAAGGGAGTTAAGCACAATAGCTCTTCCCTAAGTATGCCTAGAGAGATTGAGTGTAGTAGCTCTTCTCTAAGTAGAACATAGACCAGTAAAGTGTTTTAGAAGGCATGGCCATTGATTGAATATGTTTTATACCATGTTTAGTATGTTATGCAATATGTTTTCTGCATGCTTATGTCTCTATGCTTGAGTGACTTATGTATGCATTAAGTATGGAGTTTCTATAAAGATTCTTCCCAGGATCTCATCCCATATTTCCATGTCTATTAACCTATGCTAGTTGAAGAGAGAGACAAAAAGAAAGCAATGATTATGGGAAGGCTAAAGATCTATTAAGGGAATTGTGAATGCATCTTCAAAGTTTGATGTATATGTATACAGTTTGGAACTTATGTAAGAAATGATGTAATATTCTACCTATAGTTGATGATTAGATATCTTGTTAAGTTTATGTCTTGCATTAAGTTGTAAATGTATGTAGGATTTTACAAAAAGGGCTAGCTATTAACTAAGTTTTAAAATGATAGTTTATGTTAGAAATTGATCAAATGAACTAGATTTTGTTCTAATTGTTAAACAACATTATAAATTAAAACCTTTGTGAGGTTGGGACCCCTAAATGATAAGGGGAAACTTTGGCAAAAATTTTTTAAGAAAAAGTTTTAATTTATTCTATTGTGTAATATCTCAATTATGCATAATTTATAGAATGGGACTAAAGTATATAAGAAAATACAATATAAAATTAAATGTTTCAATATCAGCCACTAGTAATGGTTAGTGAGGAAAATATTTTTATTTATCCAAATTTGCTAATGTAGATTTGAACAGATGACATAGCTACCCTTTAAAAATCCTTTCCAACTTCACACTATATTTGAATGCTTATAGAGGATACCATTTGAAGGATGTGTAAAGTACTTGGATTGAAAGACCTCAACAAAAAATGATGAGTATCATCATCAATCAAGCACCATGCATGCTCAGTGTAATGACCCTAACTTCTAATCATGATAATTAAGGTTAAAAACGTAATTAATAATCATTAATTGAGATTTGAAGTCATTATGAGATTACTTATATTAGGAAAAGGTGAGGAAATTTAAACCTTGATATTGTTAAAGTTATTAATTGATTACTCATAGCCATTTATATATATGAGGGAATCAAACCTATAATGATAAGCTTTTAATCCTATTATCTATAATTTCAACTCACAAGAACTTCCTACAAGTGCTCCTAAATCATTCCTTATAATTTCTATAGAGAAAAACAAAGTTTCTATGTTAATATAAGAAGTTGAACTCCTCCACAAATTTCACACATTTCGCCACAGTCAAATACCCCTTTTCGCATGATGAATTACCTTCTAGAATACCATCAGGTTTGCCTCACACAATTCGCTGTGGCCAACTCCACCTTTCGTTGTGGGCAAATTCGTCATTTTTAACTATGGCTAATTAAATTTTGGTCGTGACCAATTCCCTTCTACTCCTATAACTCCCAAGATTTCACTTAATGCTCTCTAATTCTCCCTCAAGTAATACTCTGGGCCACTTTAACTTAGTTTATGAAGAATTAGTGTCTTTCTTTTACCTAATCTACCTAACACATCTATCATTACCTATTCAAAACTCAAATGTGGATCCTTAACCCTTTAGCCACCATAAACTAGTGAGTTCATAAATCAACAACAGCAAAGAGTTTATATACTATTCACATTTCCATTCAAACATAAATCCCAGTAGAAATTTCATACATCACTAGTTTAAGTTGACATCTAATGTATCAAATGATTACAGTCCCTATACTTGGCAATTCATGATGCAATGCAGCAGTTACATAAAACTAGTAGTCTAATTATACAAATACAATTTGACAAGATTTCCAAACCTACTTATTACTAAACCACATAATAAGCTTCCATTAATTTTTTCCTTCCCACAAAGAGGTCTGGCCCTGAAAATATTAGCCCACAATTAGGGTGAGATATACAATCTTAGTAATAAGAGGCAAATTCCATATATATGTACAGATTAATTAATACAATGTAATTTCATATCATCAATACTAGCATCATCAATTCAATTTGCAAATGAACTAGCTGAGCTACCAATGACTACTGTCCTATACCAACGATTACACACAATATGTTAATGGCCAATAACACCAAGAAAGGTCCATCCACGGCACTTACTCCATAATGAGCACAACCAGGGCTCAGTGCATCTGGGGTCTAATCACAACTCGGTGCCCGATTGAAGCACATACACTGGTGGTAGTCGCACCACAGCTCTACCATGGACTTACAAGGTCTAATCACAATAACAATTCAAGTGGTCTACCAATCATTTAGCATTTCAAAATCATATATGTGTAAACAATATTAAATTAACATGAACATATATATGAAATTAGGAAATTAACCCCGGTTACCTTAATGAAGCCAATTACTCTTCCTCTAGCTATCACCATGATCTAAAGTATACCAAACCTAACATAAGCATGATTATCATCATTTAACTATCATTAGTAAGAAATTTTTCTATCCATAAATTAATCTCAATAAGAGTACATTAAGAACTTCTTACCCAAGCTTCCTAAAGGTCTACTGCACCCATTCAAGGTCACAACAACAAGAACTCACAATGGGTCACTCTTAACATCTCCATTTTCACACATGTAAAAGCCATGGACTAAAAGTCAGTCCAAATGATAGAAATTCAATATATATACCACACAAGAGAAAGGGGAACACTTACCCATAGACCTAAAAGGTCAAATAGACTGGGTTGAACCTCAACTACCAATGACACATCATGGGTCATTCCAAGATTTGGATTTAAGTCATCAAGCCCAGAAATTTCAGTGTTTTACCTTTATCTCCTTGTAATTTCATACAATAGCAGCACCCATTATGAAAATAAATCCTTAGGGAGATTTTCCAACAAAATAATACACAAAATGGAAGGGAAATGCTTACCAAATCATCCCTCTAACTTCTAACTCCAAAAGTCTTGTAAGGAGTCATCTAAACACCAAATTTTAGATTTTAGAAGGAGATGAAAACACCCAAAACAAAAAACTAATCAGACCAAAATGAAGAGGAGAATGAGGGGGGACATGTTTTATATACATTACCTTGATCAAATCTTCCCCTAGAAGTGAGAAATGGTGGAAGAATGCAGAAAAACCCTAACCCCTCTTGTCAAGTGTGAAAATAGCTTTCTAAGTCTACAGAACATGAGTGTTTTAGCAGCCAAATAGGTGGAGAAAAGGCTTCTTAGGGTTTTAGTGAAGATAGGCTAGTCCAATGGACTAATTATTCCAAGTGGCCTGGTGCTAGGTGAGATGAGCTATAGAAACTCTTGAGGTTAGGGAGAGTGTGCTGATTTAAAGGCCCAAAAAATCCATTTAGATTATGGTGAAAATTTATTGGGCTATAAGTTAGAGGGTTTATGGTGGGTTTGGGTTGCCTTAAGGGCCCAATTATTACCCATAGTTTGATTTATTTTCAGAATTAGGCTAAGGTTCATTGGTTTGGGCTACAGAATTTTGTTTGTTTTTGTGTTGGGGATGGAGTGTGTTGATAAAATAGATCAAGACCTAATTGCCCTCACTTCCCTAAGTTTGGGCTAAGGCTAAATAGGCTCTTGTCTCACTTAAATTTACTAATAAGTTTTGGGCTTCCTAAAAAATTTAAGTTAAGCCTACAAGGAGACTAGTATTGGACTCTCTTACTAAACTCATGGCATAATTGAGCTTCTACCTCACTAAACCTAATTAGGCTAATGTTAAGTGGTCTCTCTCTTGGGCTAAGTCTTACAATAAGAAATTGGGTCTGCACCTATAATTATTGGGCCTCCATTAGTCTCTAACTATAGCCTACTTAATTTAATTTGGGCCTAGATGAGGTTTCTAATCCAATTAAATCTCAAACTCATATTAATAATTTATTCTTCTCTAAATTCCCATTAACATAGTTTGCCCAATTATTTTTAATTATGTCTAACTCATGATTAATGCCTTAATTAATTTTAAAGTGTTACACTCAGTTAAAAAGTTGTATTGATTATATGAGTGTGTCAAAACCTTAGTCCCCTTTTTCTTTTCAGTAACATAGCTTTAATTGTAACATCCCGAAATTAATTAAGGTATTAATCATGGATTTGGACTAATTAAGAATAATTATTATGGAATAATCAGACAAATTATATGAATGAGAATTTAAAGAAAAATAAATTATTAATAGGGGTTTAAAATTCAATTAGGATAGAAATATCATTTAAGCCTATAATTAATTTGAGTAGATTATGGATAAAGACTAATAAAGGCCCAATGATTTTAGGTACAGACCTAACTTCTTATTGTAAGACTTGGCCCAAGAGAGATCACCTAACAATGGCTCAATTTGGTTTAATGAGATAGAGACCCAAGACTCAATTTACATGAACTCTTATAGCGGCCCATCATTCATTATGTAGACCCAAATTAGATTGACTATTGGTACTTGGCCCAACCCAATCAAAATTCTGCAGCCTAACTCATGAAATCTTGCCTAACAAGCATAAAATCTGAACCCATGTAGATTTGAGCCTTTGGGTCAGCCCATAATCCATTTAGAACCTAACTTAAACCTAACTAAACCTTACACACCTTCAACCCCTCCCACCATTTTGCAGAAACAAAACACAAGAAGCAAATTCAGAGGTCCCTTAGAGGTTAGGTTTCTCACCCCCTTCTTGGCCCTATTTTCCCTATCTAGACCAAGATTCAGCCAAGGTACGTACTATATAACTTGACCCCCTCCTCTTTCTCTTCAATTTGACCCGATTGGTTTTTCATTTGGAGCATTTTCACTATATCCAAAATCTGAAATGTGTTTGTTTGGTATTTCCTTGGAAGATTTTTGGAGGTAAAGGCTAGGAGGGATATTGGGTAAGCATAAACTTTTCATTTTGATGTAATTTCTGCTAGTTTAAGACCCCCATAATTAATTTGTAGTATAAGCATTAATTTTGTATGAATTTGCTTAGAATTTAAGGTGATACATTGAAGTTTCTGGTGGAGAAAACATCCAATCTGAATTTTATTCTTGTAGTGGCTAGGCTAAGGTAGCATTATTGTTGGTTCTCTAGAAAATTATCCATAAGTGAGGTAACCAGAGATTATGTTAAATTCCATCCATATGCCTAATTTAATTTTATATCTACTGCATAATTATGTTTTTGAAAGGCTAATGAAATGGTTGGTTATTTATCATATTGTGATTAGACCTTGTGAGTCTATGGTAGAGCTGTGGTGCAGCTGCCACTTGTGCATGTACTTTGATCAGGCACTGGATTATGATCAGACCCCAGATGTACTGAGCCCTGGTTGTGCTCATTTGGGGAGTAGGTGCCGTGGACAAGCCTCTCCTGGTGTTATTGTCCTATAACATATGGAAATGTGATTACTAGTATAGGATAATAATCATAGATAGCCTAATTATTTTATTTGCTGATATGACTAGTATATTTTCTTATGCTCATTTGAATTCATGCACATATGTTAATTAAATTAGCATATATGGATGGAACTTGCCTTTGATTATTGAGATTTGCATCTCATCTTGGTTGGGCTAACTATTTCAGGTGAAGGATCTTCTGGTAAGGATAAGAGTAGGCAAGTGGATGAGCACTCATGAGCTAAAACTATGTGTGAGGAAGCTATAATTGGATTGACCTAACTTAGGATAGATGCTAATTTTGTTATTCTTTTGTATAGCATCATCATGCAATTATATTTACAAATGTAGGAGTTTTGTATTTTGATAACTTATAATATACTTATTAGGGAGCTAGGCCTTATACATTTTAGTATCTGATGTATGAATTTACAACATCTGCTATAGAACCTTGTGGATCCAATGATTTGGTTTACTATTTGGAAATGTAATCATGTAATATATTAAATATTGACTTAAACTAGTGATATATGGAACTTCTAGTGGAATGTATATTTGAATGATAATGTTAGTAGTTTATGAATCCTTGTTGTCATTAACCCTTGAGCTTGCTAATATATGGTAGTTAGATGAGTAGGAGTCAACATCTAAGCCCTAAATTAGTAATGAGAGGTAGGTTAAATAAATCAGGTAGATTAATGCCGTTAGAGCCCCATAAATTCATGTGGAATGGCCTTGGAATACTATTAGAAGGAGTGTTAAAGTATTTAGGATGAAATTTGGGAACTATATGTATAGTAAGGGGATAAGTCGCGGCTAAATATCATAAGCCATAGCCAGACAAAAGTGAATTTGTTGTGACGTGAGGAAAATTTGTCATGATGTGAGGCAAAGTTTTTCCCAGGGAGGGTAACAGAACTGAATTTGTTGTGGCTTAGGATGTATTTCACCGAGGTGAAATGAATTCACCGTGGCTCAAGATGTATTTTGCCGTTGTGAAATTTGAGGCATTTTAGGGTGAGTACTAGGTGTGACAACCCTAATTTTTAATCATTGTAATTAAGGTTAAATATGTGATTAATAATCATATATTGGGGTTACAAGGCATTATGACCAATTACATTGTGAGAATATAGGAAAATTTGAACCTTAATGTTATTAGAGTCATCAACCATAGAATTACAAGTACTTATGTACATAAGGGAAATAAACATTTATTTATAAGCCTTTGATTCTATCACCCATCAATTATAACTCATTCCAATGTCTCTAGATCATCCCATGAGATTACCATATGAAAAACCAAGGTTTCTTAATTAATATAAGGGTTTCAGAACGTTCGCTGCGGCCAAATTACACTTAGTCGCGGCCAATTCCTCTCAGTTTCACCCCTTACTTCGTCACTAGTTTCATCACCACTATGGACCTTCGCCGCGACTAACCTACTTGACGCCGTAGCGAGGAAGCCTCCTGGAACTTACCTTGCTCGTCTCTCGCTATTGGCTGCAGCTAATTCCCTTGTTAGCTGCGGCTAATTCCTCTCTATAACACCTAGGACATTTTTGCAAAAGTTCACTATAGCCAATTCCCTTATTCGTCGCGATGAATTTCCCTCTGGACGACTCCCAGTTTAGCCTCTCACATTTCGCCGCAACAAATTTCTCTCTGGATTCCCCCTGGGTAAATTCGCCTCTATTGGCCGCGGCGAAATTCCTTCTGATCCTATAACTTGAAAATCTAATCTCATACTCTCTACTCTCCCTCCAATATCACCCTAGGGCCATTCTACCTTAATTTATGCAACTCTAATGGTAGTTATGTACCTTAAATTATCCAGCTAATCTATCCTTACTAGTTCCAGACTTAAGTGTCCATTTCTACTCCTCCAACTACCCTATATTAACCAGTTCATAGATTAATAACCACAAAATTTCATAAGCTTCCAGTGATCACCATTCAAGTATATATTTCATTAAAGATTCCATACATCACTAATTCAAATTAACAATCTAATAGATACTGAGATGACATTCCTAATAGTAAACCATATCATGAATTCAACAAAATCCATACATCAGATACTATAGGTTCATACAACTTAAACCAAGTTATATTGAGACTTAACTCCTTAATAAATACATTCCAACTAATCAAAATATAAACACTTACACTTAGCAACATGATTACATTATGATGCTATGCAAAAAGGAATACAAAATTTAGCATCTATACTAAATAGATCAGCCTAAGTGTAGCCTCCTCCCCACATGTTGGAGCTCATGGATTTTCATCCACTTGCTTCCCCTTATCCTTACCTAAAGAACCTTCACTTGAAATATTAATTCCATGAAACGGGATGAGATACAAATCTCAGTAACCAAAGAAATTTTCATTCATTATATCTAGTTTAATTAACATATATGCATGAATCAAAATCAACATCAGAATCATATCAGTTATATTAGTAAATGAAACAATTAGGCTATCATGATTACTATCCCATACTAGCAATCATATTTCCACATGTTAAAGGCCAATAATACCGGGAGAGGCCCGTCCATTGCACCTACTCCGCATTGAGTACAACCAAGGCTCAGTGCATCTGGGGTTTGATCATAACCCGGTGCCGATCGAAGCGCATGCACGGGTGGCAGCCGCACCACAGCTCCACCATAGACTCACAAGGTCCAATCATAATACAATAGATAGCCAACCAATTTATTTAGCATTTCAAATCATTCATATACAGCAAATATGAAATTAAAATAGATATATGCATGGAATTAATGTAAACCCCGGTTACCTCACTTGTAGATGAATTTGCAATAGCCACCAATTGTACCAAAGATTCCCCTATAACCCTAGCATCAGAGAATTACTACTTTAATTCATCATTTACAATAGCCACAAGTACCCAAATAATTTAAAATGCTAATGACCACCAAGGGAACACTTACCCAACCATTACAAGTCCCCAAATTCGGATTGAAATGTCCTCTACCAAAAACTTTAATATTTCACCCAAAATCCTAAGCAAATTCGTACAAAATTAATACCCATACTATAATCCAATCATTGGAATCTCAAACCAACAGAAATACCTCAAAAAGAAGAGTTTATACTTACCTAATGTCAGCCCTAGCCTCAACCTATGACTTTTTCACCATAGAAACATCAAATGGCAAGTTTCAGATTTTGGGTGTAGGTGAAAATACTCCAAATGAAAAACTAATCAAGCCAACATGAAGAGAAAGATGAGAGGATTAAGTTATATAACTATTACCTTAGCTGAATCTTGCTTTAGAAGTGGGAAATGATGGATTTCTTGTCCCAAACCCTAGCCTCCCTCCAAGCCTCCGAATTTCTCTCTTGTGTTTTAGCAAAATGGGGAAGAGGCTGAAATGTTTAGGATTTTAGTTGGGTTTTCCATGGGTTATGGACTGCTCCAAGATCCAACTCCAAATGGGCTTTATATTTTAACTTTGTTGGTGTGACGACCCTAATTTCTAATCTCGATAATTAAGGTTAACCACGTGATTAATAATCATAAGTTGGGGTTACAAGGCATTATGACCAATTACATTATGAAAATACGAGAAAATTTGAACCTTAATATGATTAGAGTCATCAATCATACAATTATAAGCACTTATATTCGTAAGGGAAACAAACATTTATTTATAAGCTTTTGATTCTATTACCCATTAATTATAACTCATCCTAATGTCTCTAAATCATCCCTTGAGATTACCATATGAAAAACCAAGGTTTCCTAGGTATTATAAGTGTTTCAGCATGTTTGCCGTGGCCAATTCCCTTCTGTTTTACCCCTTTCTTCATCACTAGCCGCGGCGAGTTGGAGCTTCGCCGTAGTGAAGAAGCCTCCTAGAACTTCCTCGCTCGCCTCTCGATATTAGTCGCAGCCAATTCCTCCTTCCGCCGCGGCCAATTCCTCTTTGGAATGCCAGGGACATTTTCCTAAAAGTTCGCCGCAGACAATTCCCTAATTTGCCGCGACGAATTTCTCTCTGGATGACTCTCAGTTTGACCTCTCACATTTCACCACGGCCAATTGACATTTCGCCGCGGCGAATTCCTCTCTGGCACTCTCCCTAGGTAACTTCGCCTCTATTGGTC
Organism: Erythrophleum fordii; assembly: GCA_032878935.1. Classification (NCBI taxonomy): domain Eukaryota; kingdom Viridiplantae; phylum Streptophyta; class Magnoliopsida; order Fabales; family Fabaceae; genus Erythrophleum; species Erythrophleum fordii. Next base: position 17,763,499 of record JAVQMF010000054.1, on the reverse strand, counting down.
ATGGCCAACTCCATTTTAGCCATGGCGAAGTGCCTCTGGTCCTACACTCTGAAAATCTGGACTCATACTCTCTTTTCTCCCTCTAATCTCACTCTAAGGCCCCTCTACCTTAATTGTGGGGCTCAAATAGCTTTCATTAACATAATTTATCCGGCTAATCTATCCTCTTTAATTCAAGATTTAATGGTCAATTTCTTTTCTCTAATTACCCTATATCAGTAAGTCCAGGTAATAACAACAACACAATTCATGCACCATTGACATTTAACATTAGATACACTTTCCATTAAAGGTTCCATACATCAGTGATTCATATCAATATCCCAAGGTTACATTCCCAAATGGTAAGTCATATCATAAGTTCAATAAGGTTTACAACAGATATCATAAATCCATACATCAAATACCAATTTAAAGTAAGGCCTACTCCTCAATGGTACACAATATATTATCAAAATACAGACCCCTACATTTGGCAATACAGATACATGATGATGCTATACAAGACTTAACAAAATTAGCATATACTCTATTCTACTTAGACCAAGTGTAGCTCTCCCACACCAGGCCTCAGCTCATGGATATTCATCCACTTGCTTACCCTTATCCTTACCCGAAGAACCTTCACCTGAAATTGTAATCCCATAAAACGAGGTGAGATATAAATCTCAGTAACCAAGGCAATTCCATCATATAATCCAGTTTAATTAACATATATGTATGAATCAAAATCAACATTTGAATCATATCAGTCATATCAATAAATGAAGCAATTAGGCTATCATGATTACTATCCCATACTAGCAATCATATTTTCATATGTTAAAGGCCATTAACACCGGGAAAGGCCCGTCCACGGCACCTACTCCCTATTGAGCACAACTAGGGCACAGTGCATCTGGGGTTTGATCATAACCCGGTGCTCAATCGAAGCACATGCACGGATGGCAGCCGCACCACAGCTCTACCATGGACTCACAAGGTCCAATCATAATACAATAAATAGCCAACCAATTCATTCAACATTTCAAATCATTCATATACAGCAAATATGAAATTAAAACAGATACATGTATGGAATTAATGTAAACCCGGTTACCTCACTTGTAGACAAATTTGCAACAGCCACCAATGGTACAGAGTCTTCTTATAATCATAGCATCAGATAATTACCACTCTAATTCATTATTAACAGTTACAACAAGTACCCAAGGAATTTAAATGCTACTAACTACCTAAAGAACACTTACCCAGCCACCACAAATCCCAAATTCAGATTAAAGTGTCCTCTACCAGAAATCTCAATATTTCACCTAAAATCCAAAGCAAATTCGTAGAAAATTAATACCCATATTATAAATCAGCTATGGGGGTCTCAAATTAGCAAAGAAAGCATCAAAATGGAGGGTTTAAACTCACTTAATGTCAACCCTAACCTCAACCTACGAATTTCACTAAGAGAACCCCAAATAACCACATTTCAGATTTTGGGTAGGGTGACAATACTCCAAATGAAAAACTAATTGGACCAAATTAAAGAGAAAGATGAGGGGATTAAGTTGTATAACTATTACCTTGGCTAAATTTTGCTCCAAATGTGAGAAAATATGGAATTATGCCAAGAACCCTAGCCTCTCCCTCTCACCTCTGAATTTTCTTTATGTCTTTGTGTTTTGCAGAATGGGGGAGGTGGCTGGTCAATTTTTAGGGTTTTAGTGGGATTAAGTTAGGTCAAATATGGGTCATGGGTTGCTCCAAGGTCCAACTCCAAATGGACTTCAGATGTATTGGGTTGCTGTAATTTAATTAGGTTTGAGCCAAGTTTGAAGGGCTCAAGGATTTGGGTCTGCACAAGGGTAATTGAGCCACTTATAATGTAATAACCGGAAAAAGAAAAGAAAAAGAAAGAAGAAAGCTAAAAATTTTCGAAATCTTGAAATTTTTCTAAGTCTGCTAGCTATAGCCTAGCTATAGCGAATATACCTATTCGCTATAGCGAGAAATGGTCTAGCTATAGTGAGAGTAGCTGTTCGCTATATCGAAAATTCTTCTAGCTATAGCGAGTGTGGGCATTTCATACAAAAACCAGGGAGCTGTTCGTCGTAGTGTGCGCCATAGCGAAAACGGGGGTCTGGAACTGATACGTGCTCACCGTAGCGAAGGTTAATTCTCGCTATAGCGAGGGTTAGTCCAGAAAAGCGTAAAAAGCGAGAATTTGACTTCTTTAAACGTCCCCATTCATTCTTTCTCTCTTATGTGACCTAGACTTCGACCCAAGGAGAGAAAAGAGGCGTGGAGAGTGAGAGAGACCAAGAGAAGGAGGAAGAACAAAGGAAAGGTAAGCAAGCTTCTCTCTTTTCTTCTTAGAATCTTGATCTTCTCTCTTTACCCTCTCTTTCTATGGCTTTGCTTGTGAAATTAGTTAGATTTTAGGTATGGGTCAGAAGAGGGAAAGTGGAGAACCACTCTTGAACTTCTTTGTTTTCCTTGAGAATGTTGGTTCTACTAACTTGAGAGCTTGAGAGAGAGGAAGGAAGTCTGACCTAGAATGAGCAAGAAACCCTTGAAAGAGAGTGTGTTAGGTTGAGAAATGCAAAGAACTAGGAGAAAGGCTAGTAAAGTTTAAGAAGGGAAGAAGTAGGGCTTTAATCTCCTAGCCTTGTAAAGGTTTATTTGCATGAGAGTAATTCCATGCTCTTGATTGTGTCTAGGCTCAAGTGAAGCACCTCCATCAAGGTGTGATTGTGAAACCAAGAAGGGAGAAGAGAAATTGAAAGGGAAGGCTTGTGTTGGCTCATAAGGTAGCTCTCTACTCTTTCTTGTGCATTCTTGGATGTAATAGTCATTGTATGCTTGTGTATATGTTTATTGTATGAGACATGCCATATGTTATTGCCTTGATGCATTGGTACCAATATGCTTATGTGTTGGATTATGAAAATTGCTCGGGTGAGGTAGTGCCAAAAGTCTCTTGAGATGGGTGAGGTAGAGCTGAAAGTCCCTCACACTAGGTAAGACAAGGCCAAAAGGCTCACAACTGAGTGAGGCCAAGTCAAAAGTCCCTAAAATCGGGTGAGGCCATCTAAAAGTCCCTAAAATTGGGTGAGGCTAGGCCAAAAGTCCCTAGAGCTCATTTGTGGCATTGATATGGTTTTTCATGGCATGTACAACATGTATTGTATAATTGTGAATGGTTAGAAGCTTATTTACATGCTTTGACTTGTTATATGCCTTGATTGCTTCCTTGAATGAGTGCATGAGCTACTGAGATTCCATGAATCTCACCCCTTCCCCCTCCCATCTTAACATGCTAGGTGGAGCTCAAGGAGAATCAAGTGCACACTAAGGAGCCTAGGAGAATGTTAGTTTGTTTTGACTCTTTTAATGTAAAGAGGTGCCAAAAATGAATATGTACCTTCTATTTTGAGATGTAAATGTTATAGCAAGTGTAAATGTAAGGAAACATGATATATAAACTATGTAGATAGCCAAAGTAATGCAAATGTGGGATTTGCCCTTTTTGTGGCTTGCATGTGATAGTGTATTTTGGCCCGTAGCATAGTGATTTTGAAATGTATGATGATTTGGACCACTTAGATACTTCATATATGCTATGTTTATGCTTTCAAACTTATCCATGAGGTGTGAGAACATGTGGGAGGCCATTTGGGCCCACTTTGAACTATTTTGGGTGCTAAAATCGTCAATTTTGTGAGCTACGTCAAAGTATGACCAAACGAGCTCTTCTTGCTATGAAATTTGGCATGCCTCTAGAGTTTGTAGAGAGCTTCTTGGGAAGCTAAAGTGGGTATAATTTGGAGGCCTAGGGAATATTTGGTGAATTGTTGAAGTTGGAAAAATTTAATGGTTTGGTCATGGTACTGTGTCATTAGCCTGAAAAGAAATCCATGTCATTCATAGACCAAATGGAGTCCAAATGTCATGAAATTTTATAGACATAAACTAGACAATCATATTGACCTATACCAACTAGAATCACCTAAATCAAAGGTATTTAGAGAGAGAACGAATTGTCTGAAGTTTTATATCAGCATCAAGGAAGCCATCTGACCTCCGTTACTGTTCCATCAGTTTTTGAGGTCTAAGGGCTACTGAATTGATCTGAACTTATTTTTTTCCTCTAGTTAACATCTCTATGTTTCCAAATTGGTATAGTTTGCCTATATTGGATTTTTTTGAATTTAGTTATGAATTTTTGAACTTCATGACAGTAAGCTGCGCCAGAAACAGGGATAGCCGGACCTCTGTCTCATTTTCGATGTCAAACATGGCCCAAACACTGAGATTGTGGTTAGGAAGTATTTTTAGTGTAAATTTAACACTTAGGGCTTTCTAGAAAGCTAGGACTTGCTAGATTCCCATTTTTTTATAATTAGTTATGATTTTCCAAAGTTAGAGCCAAAATTTAACTTTTGGGCCCATGTGAGAAATTGCATTTTCTTGGTTTTTGGCTTGTTTTATGATATGTATGAGTTGTATACATGGAGTTTGGGTAGAAAATGTGAATGGTGGGTTCACAGAACCCACGGGGCAAAAGATGAGTGTTTGAAATCCTGTTTTATAGTATGAAAATGCCACGGGTTATATTAGTTCTTTGGAAATCATATGGAATCGAGCCCAGAGGGAGACTAGATAGAGTTAAGACATTATGGTGTTACATATAAGAGTCTATACAAGGTGGATCTTTGGCCTCTATCACATTAAATTAAATTGGGCTTACACCTAACTTATTGGGCCTCCATTAGCCTCTTATCATGATTTATTAATTTGGGCCTAGATGAGGTTTCTATCCTAATTAATTCTCAAACCCATATTAATAATTTCTCTCTCTAAAATTTCTATTCACTAACTTACCCAATTATCCTCTATTAATTATTCTTAATTACTCTAAATCCATGATTAACACCTTAATTAATTTTAGGGTGTTACAGTTGGGCTAGCTTTAAGGTGTTGGGCTACAAAATTTCATTGGGCCAAATCTAGTTTTAAGAACTCCATGGTCTTAGATTTGCACAAGGTTTATTGGGCCATTTATAAGAGCTTATGGAAGTTGGGTCTTGGGCCTTTAATTCATTAAATCAGATTGGGTCTGCACCTAACTTATTGGGCCTTCATTAACCTCTTATCATGATCTCCTACATTAATTTGGGTTTAGATGAAGTTTCTATCCCAATTAATTCTCAACTCATATCATTAATTTATCTCTCAAAATTTTCATTCACTTAACTTACCCGATTATTCCATATTAATTATTCTTAATTAACCCAAATTCATGATTAACACCTTAATTAATTTTGGGGTGTTACACTAGGAGGTAGCTCATCGCGACACTACATAAGTTAGCCGTAGCGAGACTCGAGTCACTTGCTGCGGCGCAAGGGATGCTAGTTGTGACGAAGGTCTAACTCGCCGCAGCGATATAAAAAGTCCCTAAACTCTTATTTTAACTTAAAAACTTTGAGGTTTATTATGTTAATATTGTATAATGACTTAGAAATATTTATAAGAGGTTTTGTGAATTGAAATTCATAATGAGATGAATACAAGGTCTTAATTGTTATTTATGACCACTTATGGATTCAATTAGTTGCGTTTGTTTAGTTGATGGCCCTAATGATATCAAGGTTTATATTCTCACTCTTTTTCCCTAATCTAAGTGAGAGTAATATGACTTTAAACCTTGATTTATGATTACTAACCACATAATTAAGTCTAATCACGGTAATTAGAAATTAGGATTGTCACATTAATCAAGGTAAAGATGTAATTAAGGCATATTTTCATTATCCTTAAAAGAAATCAACAATTTTTCTATCAATCTACTCGCAATGTTTTTGAGGTGATGCAAAAAAAGATATGGGGCACATAAGAAAAATTAACTGCTACCTAAATTAAAGTGAGGAAGCCAGCATGAAATAAAAGTTGAGATTTACATTCCTATAACTTTTGATCAATTTTTATTAACAATATCTGAATAAATGTGACCTTTGTTCTTACCAATGTCTATCCACATAATCAAATATTTCCTTAGACATGGTTTATATTTTACTTAAAAAATGCCTGATAAAAATTTTTTAAACTTATATGGAATATTATTGGGACTAAAGATAAGCTCATATTTCATTGGATTATTAAGCTGTCTTTACAGAACACCATATTAATGCAAAATATCTTGTATTATATGAGAATTTTAAGTTAAAGTCCCAAAATACAAAATTTTATCATTAGCATATATAAAGTGTGAGACTAGTAATTAAATATCTTTGGTTGCATTATTAATTATTTTATGACATTATATATGATAAATTTTCCTTCATATTATTTATTTAGACTACTTGATTTAAATAATTTTTTTCACCTTCAATTATTTTTATATTGCTATATCTAAATAATATTCTTTTTATTCTCAATTTAAATCTTTTTATGAAATATCCTAAAAATTAAATTAAATTTTATTAGTATTCTATTTTCAAATTTTCTTTAATTTTTCATAGAATAATTAGATGATAAAGACATAAACTACTAATATAACAACAACAATAAAAATAGAATAAAAATATAGAATAAAAAAATAAAACAACAAAATAAAAAATGAATAAAATACACAATAAGAAATAGAATAAACATATACAAAATAAATTACTAATTAAATTTTACTATTTTAAGATTCTTTTTGAATTTTCAACATAATAATTAGTCAATACCAATGAAAATAAAAAAAATAAATTACAAATATTATAGTGAAAATAAAAACAAAAAATACAGAATAAAAAATAAAACAGCCAAATAAAAAATACAAGGTAACAAAAGAATTAAAAAATAATAAAAAATATAGAATAAATTACTAGTTATATTTTACTAGTCTTCTATTTTCAAATTTTTTTACTAATATGAGACACAAAATAAAAAACATATAGAATAAAAAATAAAGGTGGTAAAAAATTGGAAACATACAGAATAAAAAAATTAGAGGATCAAAATAAATAAATAAATAAATCTTTTTTTCTTACAATATCTTCAAAAACATAATAAAAAATCCATTCAATTGAATAAAATTATAAACCAAATTAGCTATAATAAAAAGTTCCTTTACTTAAATAAAATTACAGAACCAAAAAAATATTATAAAAAATTTCTTCACTTAAATAAAATTACAAAACAAAGCAAAATCATAAAAAAAAATCCTTACACTTAAATAAAATTACAAAAGCAAAAGAAACATAATAACAAATTTGCTTCACTTAAAGAAAAATATAGAATAATAAAATAATTATCACAACTAAAATATTATTTGTGCAACAGATAAAAAATGAAAAAAAAAATGATACACTAACTAAAAAAACAAAAAATTATCATTAATGCAAGGAAGGGAAGACAAATATAAGATTTGGTGGACCACTTTTGCATGCAAACATTGGCTAGAAGTACTTATAGATGACTAGAAATTTTTGAAAAACAATATAATGTCTCTTTTAGCAATGGAGAGTGTTTATATGTAGGGAAATATCTTGGGTATAATGGCAATTTTGGAATATAAAATTATTGTGAAAACATGCCATGTGGCATTACAATTCCATCTCCTAATCACATGGAATCAAATTTATGTTTAAAAATTGATTGATCGATTGCGTGATAGGTCAATTATAACTCAACTTTCACAGACTAATGCGTAGGCTAGCTTGCAAAAGCCATTACTAGCATCTCAAACATCATGGTGACATTATTGCCACCTACATCTCAATGACATTATATTTGAGATGCAAGTGAATATGCCAGATCTTAATGTTATTGAATTCAAGTTTGCTAAAAATATAACATCTGCATCCAATACTTTTTGCTTAATAGGATTTGACTAATTATGCTTTTTTTTTTCTTTAATAGCATCTACCTAAAAAAAATGAAAAAATAGAAGATAGAAGATACCTACAAGACATAGCATTAAAATAGATGAACAAGATGATGAAGTGGATGGTTATACTTTTGGGTTAACAACTATGCAATATTATGTTAAAATTTAAATGAAATTAAATAATTAACTAAATAATAAATACTTAAAACCTTTTAATAAAAAGTTATATATATATATATGAAGGGGATAGCCTGGAATGAGCGAGATCAGCTACCCATTCAACAGTGATTTATAGTACCAGAATAGGGTCGACCGAAACTAAATCGGGTCATGGAAGGAACTCTACCCTCTTTCATGTAGAGGTCTTTTCTATAACTTACAAAACAATATGAGCAAAAGCTCATTAAGCCAATACCTTCCTCCTTCAACTTAGTTCAGCACAAACTTCCATCATTTTCTACTGGAGGTGTACTATTCTGATATATAAATCATCATTCAAAGGATTTCTAATCCTCATTCCAGTATTGACACACAAACAGGATCAATTCATCATAGAGGATAAGTTCAGAAATACTACACTTAATCTCCGTAAGGAAGTTAGAAGGCCATAACTTTACTCATCAAATATTCTTTATTGATGATATTGTTGCAGTACAAGGGGATTTCAGAGAGTTGAGAGAGAATTAGAGAGAAGAGATAGCTTCGCAGATTTCTCAGATTTTTCAGATTGTAAGGACTAAGTAGATTGATTTACAAAGGAAGATTACAAGGCTTTATATAGGTGAGACATTCCTCTGCCTTTTCCTATTCTAGTTACATAATTGAGAGTTACATAATTGAGATTCTCTGAAGATATTTGAAGATAATGGTCTGCTACTTTGGGTCATGTCTACTTTTGTCGTCGTCTTCTTTTTACCTCTTCGGCATCTACTTTGTGTTGAGTCATTACTTTACTTTTGTCGACTTCCTTTTTCCTTTGTCTTTTGTCTTGTCTTAGTTACCTTTAGTTGATTTCAACTTTATCATCTTTAGTCTTGTCAGCTTTTGTCGATTCAGCAGTTACCTTTGACTTTGTTGGCTTTATTCTGGTAGCTTCTAGGATTCCAGAATATATATATATATATATATATGTATATTAGAAGAGGCAAGTTTGAGGTAAGGAACAAATTGAGATATGTATGCCTCAACCTTACATTGAACCCAAACATTTCTATTTGGATTTTCCTCAAACTTGCCTTGAAACACAGTTAATCATTGAATTACCCACTTCAACCAAGTTAAGGCAGGTCAAGCTGATATTACCATATTCCAAATCACTTTTTGGATAAGATCCTCATGATCTTCCTTCTTCTTCATTAGGTTTTTAGATTTGTATTTTTAATGTCATTATCTTAATTTAGGATTATTGATTGGATATTTTGATGTAGTAAGGATATTTTGATGTTTGAATTGATATATGGAGTGTTCATATGGAATTAATTCAATGTTCAATTTAGATATTACTCTTGATTAATTGATTATACTTCTACATTTGTAAGGAGTCTTTAGGTTTGACAATTAGTTAATTTGATGAATTTAATTATGTAAGTGATATCTAATGGTATAAACATCCATAAGGAATTGCTACGCATTAAGATAATTTGATGATCTACAAACATTAGTTATCATACATTCCAAGTGTTTAATAAAATGTGGTTTATAATTAATTAAGAGTAAATGCATTCATAAGGAGCCAATTCATCTTAAGTAATCCAAAATTCAATAGTCATAATGCTTCTATCAACTAATTAGATTTAAGATGCTCCATTTAGACACCCAAGGTTAGATTAGGAAAATAAGAAAATTATCACATTCGTTTAGAGTGCTAAAAGGTGAAGAATTTGCCATCCATGATCAATTCATAACATTAAGACTGAACTATAGATAACTTAGGGAACAAGACCTAATCAACAAATTCGTCTTTCAAGTATAAGAGTCACTAACTTGAGTTTTGAGTCTTACTGTAACACCATAACTTCTAGCTCATTTTATGTCATTCAAAATAGGTTCTAGAGGTCACACATCATATCCATATATTTAAACATCATATAATATCATATTTACATATGTCTCAAGGGTTATAACCTATTTACTACATCATATATATCATATGGTATAATCATGAGCTTAAAGTGACAAAAGCTAAACACATGATTGTCAATCTCCTTCCCTTAGTGTTGTCGGCTCCCATTAGCATCTCCACTTGGTTCACCTAGCATGTACAATCATGGTCTTAAAGTGACAAAAGCTAAACACATGATTGTCAATCTCCTTCCCTTAGTGTTGTTAGCTCCCATTAGCATCTTCACTTGGTTCACCTAGCATGTTAGATCATTGGAGAGGAGGGGATGAGATTCAAAGAATTCCAATAGCTCATCTCTCATTCAATCATACATAATATGTGCAAGCAAGCTTTACCAATGCATGCATGGAGATAATAAAAGCTATGGACATTTTAAAAGCAAAGTTGGCATGTGAACAACTCATACAAATCATTCAAGAGCTCACTAAGTGTTTGGATTGGTCTCAGACTTCTCCTCATGGGTTTTGGATTGCCTCACCCATTTCTTGAGCACTTTGGACTCAACCATACTCTTGGGAGCACACTTTGCTTTTGGGAGACTCTTTGCTTTATTAGTGTGAAGTAGACATCCTAATCTTTCCAGAATGACCAAGATTGCATGATTTCGAATTTTCTAGATTTAGTTATGATTTTTCAAAGTTGGGCCAGAAAATGGAGCAAATCTGGCCGAAAATATGCTTGCTTATTTTGAGCTCCAATTCAGTTTCCATGAGTTATGGGCATGATTTTGTCATGCAAATGAGTTGTAATGATGTATTTAAATATGAGAATGTATAGTATGAGCTCACACAGTTCACGTGACACCTAATTGAATTTTTTTAGATATAGCGCAACGTGAAAAAGTCTATTATTTTATTCCCTTTCTCATATGCTCTTGTGGGATTGATGATATAAAGCCTATAAATGACATAAAATGAGCTAAAAGTTATGGTGTTACATTTATTGATATCAGAGCAAAGTTCCAGGCTCTCTTGGATTGGATTTGGCTTGAGGATGTAGCCATTAGGCTTTGTAAAAGGCTTGTATGACTATAAAAAGTCTTTTATGAGACATTGTGGGTGTGTGAAAGTAGTTTGTAGCTTTATTCACCAAAGGGAACAGTTCTTGGCCTCTCCACACTCAAGCAATCTCATACAAACATTATGGATTCATTTAAAACATAACATGACATCAAGGATCATGACATGTAAAGACATGCTAGCATACTTTTCAAAGCTTGAAAATACACATACACACATTCTAAAACAAGCTAAACACACATCCATGCATGAGAGAAGGTGGAGAGAGCTATCTTATATACAAACACACACTTTTCCTTTAGGATTCAAGCCTCCTCTTTTGGCCACACACCCAAAAATTGGTGGAGATGGTTTCTCTTGGTCTAAATACAATATAGGAGAGCCAATTAGATTCATGAAACAATCTCTAAGATCATATAATTTGTTTAGATACTAGATTACTCTATAACCCCCATTATGGTCCATATTGGCACCTAATAAAGCAACACCCCTCAAATAATTTTTAGGCCTCATTCTTTCTTTTCAAATATGATTTTTGACTCCTTTTAAGCCTCTTGGAGTCATCACATCATCAAAACAAAAGGCCTAGCACCATGTTACTTCTTTAGGTCATAATATGGAACCTAAGGTACCAAATCACTTTTTATGAATTCTAACATTCGGCCTTTCCATAAATATGAGAAACACAATATTCGGTTTCTCCGTAAACAGCGAAAATGGGCTAAATACAAAAGAAAGTCCCTGAAACAGAAGGGATTAGGGCCAACCAAAATTATGATAAAATTTTAAATATTAGAAAATGAGGACTTGAGCCTTGAGTTGCCCAGAAATCAAATCTAGAATGATTCGAAAAATTTGTCAAAAGGCTAGTGGCATTTTCGTAAATATAGGCACTTTTGACAAATTTTTCGAACCACTCTAATTTTGATTTCTGGGCAACTCAAGGCTCAAGTTCTCATTTTCTAATATTTAAAATTTTATCATAATTTTGGTTGGCCCCAATCCCTTCTGTTTCAGGGACTTCCTTTTGTATCTGGCCCATTTCTGCTGTTTACGGAGAAATCAAACATTGTGTTTCTCACATTTATGGAAATGGTGGATGTTACACTTACTAGGTTCCATTATTGGAGATTAGGATCCTTGGGTTCTAAATCTTGTGACAATATTATTGTGCATGAAGCTAATGGGCTGTGCTTCAGTTTTAGTGGTTACTGCTTATGCTTCCACCCATTTAGTAAAATAGTCAACCATTATGATGGCAAACTTCCATCCTCTTGTTTCTTTACTAAAGGGACCTACAATGTCAATTTTCCCCCTTAATGAAGGGGCAAGGACTTGAGATATTATGAAGCTCCTTCCTTAAGATGTGGATATATTTATTAAACCTTTGACATTTATCACAAATCCTTACATAATCTTTAGCTTCTATGGGTAGACTTGGTTGAAAATATGCAAGGCACATGATCTTCTCAGTGAGCACTCTTCCTTTATATGGGCAGTGCAATATCCTTTGTGTACCTCTTTTAAAATAAACTCAGTTTTCTGACAAAGCCATGCATTTTAGCAATGGTCCTCCTTTGGACTTGTAGTACAACACATTGTTGATCATGGTAAAGTAGACTACTTGTCTTACCATATTTTTTGTTTGTTTGAGATCATTAGCTAGATATCCTTTCCTTAAGTATAATTTGATTGAGGTACACCAAGTTTGTTACATATTTGATATAAATCAGGTTCATGTGGATGCTAATTCAAAATTTTCAAATGATCATTTGTATCTTCCAATTAGACCTATTACCAAGGCGAAAGCTTAAAGAAGCATTGAGTGGATTTGTTCAAAAGATTTGGACTAAGTAGAATTTTGATAAATTTGATTCAAACATTAATCAAAATGTCCTCAACATTATTTAGGTTAAAAATGGAGTTATTAAAACTAATTTGGGTTAGAATGTTATAAGTTAAAGAGTTTGGACCAAGGGTATACATAAATTAACTCATTTGGGCATAAATAATGATATTATGGGCTTAAATGGTGATTTCTAGAAGCTTTTATATATTTGGATGAAAATTAGAATTAATTAAGTAGATTATATTTCCTTTTCTGTTTTTGAAAAAAGATTCAATTTTGCATTCCTAATTTTTAGGTCATTCAGTTAGGATTATATAGTTAGTTTCCTATTTTTTCTCCAGTAGATAGGTTTGAATTATATTATAAATACATGTATTTTGCCTCTATTTGAATTAGATTGAAATAATAGAATTATTTTGAGTATTTTATTTAATTGTGAGGATATTATCTTTTCTTTACTCTTGTGAAACCTTTGTTTTATCAACCTATCCTTAGGTTGGCGATTCAAGTTCACAAAAGCCCCAATTCGTGCTTCGACTCAAGTGCATTGATGTGTAGATTGGTTTTGGGCATGTTATCTAAATAACAGGTTAACGTTCCTATAATGCTGGTTAGCTATTTGCTTCCATTAGGTCTTAAACCATCATCTATCATTCAACTTACGCCGTGAAGATGGGGGGCACCCTCTTGATTTCGCATCAATATTTTCCTTTACATTGAGTACTTCCACATCTTTAAGGCTTTGGAATGACTTGATTTTCCATATATATGATCCTATCCTTGTTAGTAGCTTTAGAGTTGCTATCTTTTAAAGGGTGTCTGCTTGCACATTTTTCACTTCATAAAACATGATTTATTTCAATTTTTTTGAAATTGACCATGAGTTCTTCGGCTTTCACTTTAGGGTATCTCTCACCTGGCATGCCAAATATTTAGAAATTTAAGAAGTATCTAATACTAATTGATGTGCTTCACTAGATATTCATATCTTATATCAATAGAATATAAGATATAAACAATTGGTATATTGAACATAAGTATTATAAATTTCATAGTATCTTGCCTCTTATTTCATACTATCTTATATTATAATATACAAAATATTGTAATATTTGAGATCACAATATATTTAACACCTATTAAGTGGAATAATAATAGGAAAAATTATATTTTAGGACCATAAGTTAAAAATATTTATTATAAAGAATATTAAGTTTTAAAATTATTTTAAAGGAAAAAAAGACAAAAATTTTAACTAAAGGAAACTTATATTTCATATTATAAAATTTACAAGTGTTTTTTATTGTTTACATAATTTTTTTTAATTTTTGTTTATTATTGTTTAAGAAATGATTTATCATAGTTAAAATTTTTAGTTTTTTAAATTATTAAAATAATTTTAAAATTTATGACTTTTAATTTATGATTCAGAAGGTAATTTTTCCATAATAATAAAATAATGATAATAAAAGAAGAAATAAGTAGCAAACATTAATGATGACATAGAAAACAAAACGCAGCTAATTTCAGCATTAGGCATAAAACATTAAAAGGCTTTTTATGGCCGTAAAATAAACCGTTCGCGGACAAACTTGCTTTGCCCTAACTAGTCCCAGAGCCCCCTCCTTGGCCTTGCCTGCGCCCTAATAAGAAATCTGGAACTCTTTTCCCTCTCTTTCCAACACTTCCAAGCCCCTTTTCCTGCTCTCTTCCTCCCACTCCACTGTAACACGCTCAGTGCATCAATAAAAACCTGACCTCTCATTGTGACAGAGAGAGAGAGAGAAGGGCAGGCAGAGGGAGGGAGAGTGAGTGAGAGAGAGAGAGAGAGAGAGACGGTGTCTTCAAACCCTAACTCGCTCGCTCGCTTAGTTAGCCGCCATGAATTCCGAGTCAACTCAGCTCCAGCATGCTCAGCTTGCCGCCCTTCTTGGTCCCGATCTAGGTCCTTTCGAGACCCTAATCTCCCACCTCATGTCCTCTTCCAATGAACAGCGTTCCCAAGCTGAGCTCCTATTCAACCTTTGCAAGCAGACCGATCCTGATTCTCTTTCTCTGAAACTCGCTCATCTTCTTCAGTTTTCCCAACACCTTGAGGCTCGTGCCATGTCTGCAATCCTCCTCCGCAAGCAGCTCACTCGCGATGACACTTATCTGTGGCCTCGTCTTACACCTTCCACTCAATCGTCGCTCAAATCTATTCTTCTTGCCTGTATTCAAGTTGAACAACCCAAGTCTATTACTAAGAAATTGTGCGATACCATTTCTGAGCTTGCATCTGGGATTCTTCCCGATAATGGGTGGCCCGAATTGTTGCCGTTCATGTTTCAGTGTGTCTCGTCGGATTCACCCAAACTACAGGAGTCTGCGTTTTTGATATTTGCCCAGTTGTCCCAGTATATCGGTGATTCCCTTACTCCTCATATCAAGCATCTACATGCTGTGTTCTTGCAGTGTTTGACATCGTCGACAGCCAATTCTGACGTCAGGATTGCTGCTTTGAATGCGGTGATCAATTTTATCCAGTGTCTGTCGAGTTCTGCTGATCGTGATAGGTTTCAGGATTTGCTACCTGCGATGATGCGCACTTTGACTGAAGCGTTGAATAATGGCCAGGAAGCTACGGCGCAGGAGGCACTTGAATTACTGATCGAATTGGCTGGAACTGAGCCCAGGTTCTTGAGAAGGCAGTTGGTTGATGTAGTCGGCGCAATGTTGCAGATAGCAGAAGCAGAATCATTGGAAGAAGGGACGAGGCATTTGGCCGTTGAGTTCGTGATCACACTTGCAGAGGCCAGGGAGCGGGCACCAGGGATGATGAGGAAGTTGCCACAGTTCATTAGCAGATTGTTTGCTATATTGATGAAGATGCTTTTGGACATTGAGGATGATCCGGCGTGGCATAGTGCAGAGACTGAAGATGAGGATGCTGGTGAAACAAGCAATTACAGCGTGGGCCAAGAGTGCTTGGATAGGCTGTCTATATCTTTGGGTGGCAATACCATTGTTCCTGTTGCATCTCAACAATTACCTGCTTACTTGGCTGCTGCCGAGTGGCAAAAACGCCATGCTGCATTGATTGCGCTGGCCCAAATAGCGGAGGGTTGCTCAAAGGTAGTGAAGATGTCCGCATTCCTTATGTATTAGGTTGTTTTATATTTGCTATCTTGTTTGACTGCTATCGATTTTTCTCCCCTTGTCGCAGGCTGTTGTAACTGTAACTTCTATTGCCACTTATAGCTTATTGCCCCCCTTCTTTTGTACTTTGTCTGTTACATAGTTCCTTAAAATTGAAAATTGCCTGCTATAGAATTTAGTGCACCATCACGTGTCCACGGTCTAAGGAGCTGAAGAGAGCCTTTTTTTTTTTTTTTTGGGTGGGAAGTCTTTATGGTGGTTATTTCAATGTAGTAAGGATTGTTATATTTTTCTTTATGATTTTCCACCATCTTCCAATTGCTGCAGGTTATGATAAAAAATTTGGAGCAAGTGGTGGCAATGGTATTGAACTCCTTCCAAGATCAGCACCCCCGTGTGAGGTGGGCTGCTATTAATGCAATTGGGCAATTGTCTACTGATTTGGGTCCAGATTTACAAATTCAATACCATCAAAGGGTGTTGCCATCACTAGCTGCTTCCATGGATGATTTTCAGAATCCTCGTGTACAGGTTAGCTGCTACCATTGAAGTATTTGTATATATATTGAAACATAACGTCATATTGCCAATGAGCATTTGGTTTTATCTATTATCAGTGAGTAAACAATGACGGCTTTAAAATTATGAAATAGCTAGATATTACGTGTAGAAAATTAAAATTAATGAACTAGTTCTAGAGTCGGGTTGCTTGGTTAAATTATAGGGTTTGTTTGGCTTGTAATCAGAATGCCCCCTTATGGTTCAAAGTGTCTCATTCAACTCTTTTATGGATTGTTCTGCTACCACTTAATGACCCTGTGGTATTTATTTTGGTCTTAATTTTAACTTAAATAATTACGTAAATGTTAAAATGATGAATAACTTCCTTGTTAAAAGTGTGTTTCACCTTTTTTCTAGTTAATTTACCACTACGCCAAAGCTTATTGGTTGAAAGTATGTTACATTTATACTTTGAACATTTTTATTGTCATTTGAGGCTATTATTGGGATTAATGTTACATTTGGCTTTGGCTGGGATTCAAACTTGGATCCTTTAGCCTTAGAAATGACTCTAGGACCACTAAACCAAAAAGTTGAAAGTATGTTACATTTTATGCTGTGAACATTTTTATTGTCTTTTAAGGCTATTATTGGGATTAATGTTACTTTTTAAAATTGACACTGCCCATTTAATCTCAGCAAGAGCTTCATGACATTATGAAAAATTTCAAGATATAGGTGAAACAGACATTTAACAATGACATTGTTTATTATTTTAACATCTAGGTGATTAATTTGACTAAAGTTGGATGTAAGTAACACATGATGGTTAAGTGGTTAATTTAACAAACTAAATGGGTGTGAACTATAATGTACCATAAACTATATGAATGTGCCATTAGCTGCTTCCTAGGACTGGTATTTGGGAAGAAGGAATCTACTTCAGTTGAAATTGTCTATTTGTATGGAGTTTGTTTATTAGGTTTTTGCAGTGTTATTTTACTCGAGAACATAAATAGAGAGGACAAAGATTGACAGAATAAACATCTGTATTGTTGAGCTTTTAGATCTGTGTTATATCATATCTCAAAGCCAGTGTTCTTCCTGTCAATAGAACTCCTAGGATTCTTCTGTTCACGGTTTAACAGATTTATCGTGTCATATGAAGTTAGGAAGTATGGACTCTGACAGGGACATGAGACAGGACATTGATATAGACATGGGGACATGACAAAATTTGAAGTGTCGCTTAGTGTTGTGTTGTATCTAATATGAGTGTCCGAAATGTTGGACACAGACACGGCTCTATTTTTGAAGTATTCATTCATTATAGATATTAAGTTATCTGATCTTGCTGTTCCCTGCACAGGCTCATGCGGCTTCAGCAGTGCTCAATTTCAGTGAGAACTGTACTCCTGACATTTTAACACCTTACTTGGATGGAATAGTTAGCAAACTGCTTGTGCTTCTTCAGGTATGTTAACAGAAATGTTATTCAAAGGAATGCTGATATGATCATTTTTTCTGAATCATCTTGTGATTTACTTTCTCCTTCTCTTTATTATATCCAAAATGTGTTGCAGAATGGAAAGCAAATGGTGCAAGAGGGTGCCTTAACTGCTTTGGCATCAGTTGCAGATTCATCCCAGGTATCTTTGTATTACCTGCTTTCATCAACAGTTTTGATTTCTTGTAGACAACTTGTAACTTGATTAAAACCATCAACGTGTTGTTAGGAGCACTTCCAGAAATACTATGATGCAGTCATGCCGTACCTCAAGGCTATATTGGTTAATGCAACTGACAAGTCTAACCGTATGCTTCGTGCCAAGTCTATGGAGTGTATAAGTCTGGTTGGAATGGCTGTTGGGAAGGAGAAGTTTAGGGATGATGCTAAGAAGGTAGTCCATTCTGTTTCTTTCATTTTAAATTGTTTTGTAGGAGTCTTTGAAATTGATATGCTGCAACTTTATGGGTAAAGCATAGATTGTTTATTTCTACATTTTTCAATACCACTTATTTTATTTTTACATTATTCAGAAAAAAAGGTTCAAAATGGAAAAGTAGAAAGTTATTTTTTCTTAAAATGAGTTTGGAATGGAATCTTATCTATTCTGTAAAAAACCCATCTGTCTGTCTGTCTGTCTGTCTGTCTATCTATGTGACAAGCACAAGTTAGATGACTTTGGTTTTGTCATCCTTGTTTATATGTACTGATAGGTTGTTATTTTAAATAATTTGAACAACTGGGATAATTGAATTTTACCTTGTATAATTTTGTAAAACGTTTGTTGTTTCTAATTAGGTTATGGAAGTGCTTATGTCGTTGCAAGTATCTCAAATGGAGACTGATGATCCAACAAGTAGTTACATGCTACAAGTACGCATTTAAAATTGATGTATAACGTGTACAGGTTATGCCAATTGGACTCTGCTCAGTCACAATCATTTAATTTGTTACAGGCATGGGCTAGACTCTGCAAGTGCCTGGGTCAAGACTTCCTTCCTTATATGGAGTTTGTCATGCCCCCACTACTTCGGTCTGCTTCACTTAAGCCTGATGTAACCATTACATCAGCAGATTCAGACAATGATATTGAAGATTCTGACGATGAAAGGTTTCAGTTTTAGTCCTTTTCTTTCCTAAAATTTTAATAATATTGTCAGTGGCAGGGCATAATGTATTAATTGTCCTGCGCTTGTTGTTTTGCTATAATTTTTGTTCTGGCCTTGTATATTTTCTAGTTGTTTTGGCCTTAGGGCTTTTTTTATTACTTGTTGCTTTATTAATCTTCTAATATGACTCCATTGTCTTTGATTTTCTGTCAGAATCATATGTTTAAACTCAACTTCACACACTTTCCTAGTACAGTAACTTATCTGCACTGGATCAAAATGCAAATATAGCAGTAGCTTGGGCTTCATGATTTTTTTTTTTACTGAAAAAATGGCAGCAGAAATCAATACAATGTCACCTCCCAACTAAGTTTTATTTTATATATTTCAGTATGGAGACCATTACTCTTGGGGACAAAAGAATTGGAATCAAGACAAGTGTCCTGGAGGAAAAAGCTACAGCTTGTAACATGCTTTGTTGCTATGCTGATGAGCTGAAGGAAGGATTCTTTCCATGGATTGATCAGGTTAGATTTTGAGGGCTATAACATCCCCTCTTATGTTAAGGTTTGCTAAAGTGTTGCTTAACGTTTTTTCTGATAATTTATGTGTGTGTAGGTTGCAGGAACTTTAGTTCCACTCCTAAAATTTTACTTCCATGAGGAGGTTAGAAAAGCAGCTGTTTCAGGTATGAAAAATGATTTTTTGAATGCAATTTGTTGCCTTAAGATATTTTTCCTTGCATAATGAAAGCTCTTTATGTCATTTAACTCATTTCCTTATCTGTCTTCATGTTTGATGTTTCTATACACATTTTTAGCAATGCCGGAGCTACTGCGTTCTGCAAAGTTAGCTATAGAGAAAGGGCAATCTCAAGGTCGGGATGCATCGTATATAAAGTTTTTGACTGACAGTATTATCCCAGCTCTGGTGGAAGCGTTACATAAAGTAATTATAATTCAAATTCATCTGATCATGGTTGTGCTAATTTGAAATTTGTTTGAGATGCTGGTGTTGAATAAATCTGCCTTATTAGCAGGAACTAGCCTGGGCTCTTGAGTATTCATTACTCTTGTCATTTGGCCTAACCTTGGCTTGTGCTCTCTGAGGATTTAGGTCTTTTCCTATTTATTCCTTTTTTTTTTCTTTTCCAAAGAAAAGGAAAAACTGAGAGTGAATAAGTATGTCTTCTGTTTATAAACTTCTTTGAAGATTGTATGATTTTAGTGTTCGCGTAAGCAGAGGCAGCATGTTGCGAGTGTGGCCTACATTCTTTGTTAATTTGGCAATCCCTAGCCCAAAATTGGGCCCAGGCAGGGATTTGGGATTTGAGGATTAAGCATCTCAATAATATTTGGGTGGGCTTTGCCTGACTAAGCAGTGTCCCACATTGACAGGTCAAGTGTTACAGTTCTTCCATTTCTATTTTCTTGCAGGAACCAGATACAGAGATCTGTGCAAGTATGTTGGATTCATTAAATGAATGCTTGCAGGTTGGTTTTATCATGCAATGACACGATTATATATTTTGTGTTTATGACTTTATTTATTTATTTATTTATTTATTTTTGTGTGTGTTTCAATTTTTCATTAGATGAAATTAGGACCATTGAATATACATTCTAGAATTTTGTTATCATTATTACTTGATAAGGGCGATCAACAAAGAGCCTTGCTGCTAATAGTTAATGATATAATTGGTGCTAGCTGTGGAAGATTCCATAATCAATGGGCATAAAAGAGCAAAACAGATTGGTTACCTCCTTTTCTGTCATTGCTTTGCAAGAGAATTTGATATGTTACTCAATTGGCAAATTTGACTTTATTGAATGACAGTAATGAGGAGCCTTACTTCTAAAAGAAAAAGCGATAATTGGTGTTAGCTGTGCAAGATTCCATAATCAATGGGCTTATAAGAACAAAACAAAACAGCTTGTATACTTCTGGTTGTCTGATTGGTTTGCAAGAGATTTTTAATATTTCTTATAGTTTCACAAGTTCTGATTTATTGAAAGCAACCCGTCATAATCTGTGGAAAAAGGGTCATTTTCATTCATATTCAGAAGGCTAATTCACCCTTGTATATAGATGTACAAGAGAATAAATAGCCATGATATCAGTGATTAATTACCTATAATGGGGGAAAGTACTGACAGCTACTGTACTGGCAGATTTTAGGGATTCAGAGATAAATGCTGATACCTAGGGATATAGAATAAAGGGAGGGGAGGAAATCCGGCTATCAGCCCATAAATCTGTCCCAGTAGAGAGTTTACATATTTCAACATAATCTATTTGGCTGCTCTTGAATATTTTAGTTCTTTTTTTTTTTTTTTTTTTTTTTGGGGGGGGGGGGTTCTTATCTTATATAGAATAGAACATGTCCTGCAAGAATTGAGTATGCATGCACCATATGTTGCTGTTTATCATTAACTTCACTTTTCACATCCTTTTTGTTATTACTTTCATTGTTTTGAAAATTGGACTAGACTAACCGATTCGACTGGGAACTAGTCCCTAATGCACTCCGTTCAACCCCTAAATTTGGATAGGCTCAACCGGTGAAACCAATCAAGAAACCGGTTGGGTCATAGTTTGAACTGGTTTGGGAAATTGTTTTGCAAAAATAACAGCCAAGACTTAAACACGTGATCCTCCACCAAGTCCCAAGCTTTTTTGTCATTTGAACTACAAGTATCTTTCAATAATATTGCACATTTTTTAATATATATAAACATCTCAATGAAATAATATAATAAATAGTTATATATATATATATAAAATATATGTAAAAAATCTAAATATATATATACTGTTTATAACTATATTTTTAATTTGGTTAAATTTTTTTTATTTGATACATTATTTTTTCTAATTTATGATTTTTAAACCCTTTGCTTTTTTGTTTTTTAATGTTAAGTGAAATCTTAATATAATTTGGGAATCCTAATACCTCAAAATTAAATACTCTTAAATTTTAATTATGAGTAATTTTTCATTTTTCAATTAAAACATGACTTCTTAAATATCTTAAAAAAATGAAATTAGTAATTAAATATTTAAAATTTATTAGTATTTATTTGTTGTATTAAAATTTTAATATATAAAATTTTTTAAAAAAATATTTTATTATTATCGGTTCAATCATGGTTCAATTATCGAACCATAAACTAGGGTTTCTATCGGTTTAATGACTGGTTTGATTTTAAAAATATCAATTACTTTATTTAGGCCATATTGGGTAATGTGCCTTTTGGTTATGATGATCTTTAACAGCTAAAGCTACAAATTTGGGAGTGATAAATTTTTTTTAAATGTTTTTCTTCCCATGCTTTTTAAAAGGCAACCACCTTTAGGGCTGGTTTCTAAGGATGCTATGGCTTTAAAAATTATGGACTACCTAAAGATCTTCCAACTTCTCTCTACGTGTAATTATTATATTCTCTGAATTTGATATTTTCTATTTAACCTTTTATCTACTTTTGTAATTTTAGATACTAGGATATTTAACAACATTTACCAAATATTATTGTTAATCAAAATGCAATTTACAAGAACAGCAGCTTTAATAACAAATTTTAGCGGACAATGTTTTGAATGTACCACTGATGTCTAATGTATGAGGGACTAAGTTATTGTTCTTGGACATTTAAGTAATAATTTACCTCTTGGTTTTCCGTCATCCATCCCCTCTTCATGGCTCCCTCCCCCCCTCCCCCAAAACAACAAAAAAAAAAAGAGGAAAAAAGAAAACCTTCTCTCCCCCTTCTGCCTTTTGCTTATTTCATTTAGTAAAAATCCATTTGGGATGTGATTTGATCTTATGTTTCCTCTGTAGATCTCTGGGATGCTTTTGAATGAAAGCCAGGTCAAATCCATTGTCGATGAGATAAAACAGGTGATTACTGCAAGTTCAAGTAGAAAAAGAGAGAGAGCAGAGAGGACTAGAGCTGAAGATTTTGATGCAGAGGAGGGGGAACTGATTAAAGAAGAAAATGAACAAGAGGAAGAAGTTTTTGACCAAGTTAGTCTTTTGATGTCATCTATAGTGTATAAGTCTATCATAAGTGCTGAGCTACTATCACTGTGTTCAAGATTATTCATCAGCTTCCTGGTCATCCTTTTAATGTAATTTGTGTATTGTCCCAGGTGGGTGAGATATTGGGAACTTTGATCAAAACCTTCAAAGCTTCCTTCTTGCCTTTCTTTGATGAACTATCATCATATCTGACGCCTATGTGGGTATGTTCTTCCAGGAAGCTACCAACTTTATTTAATGCTTTTCCATTATTATTTAATCACTTGGCCCCTTTGTCCTTATCTTTTGTTCTTTATCCTGTTTGTCCTGTGCACTTAATGTTGGGAAGATGCAATGTTTTTGTCATCTAAAGTCCTAGTGTGTTGGAGACCGACTGTAGTGGATTTGCATGCCTGTTCTGAATGTGATGAGATATCATCGAGTTTATTTAGTTGATCTACCCTTGGATATCAAACATTATCTTGGTTTGTTATAATTTCGTCACTTGGAGAATATGGCGAGGTGCTGCTTAGACAAGCAAATCGACTGTTGCATGAGCAATATATTAAAATAATCTTCAAGCAAACTAGGTTAGGAATGTTTTTCCTTGTTCTCACTTTTTCTCTGATGAAGATGTGCTGTGATTGCGTCCATAATTTGCCTTTGTCCCAGTTTTAGAGATGGCAAATTATAAAAGAGATCCTTATATGTAGAATCTACATTTCTGCATGATGCTGCTGATCTATGAATTAGGGTTTAATAGATGAGGTGTTAATACCTGCCCATCTCAAGGTATATTGATGGAAGTTATGATTTAATGATAATTTAACAGTCTTGCTTTGTTATGGTCAACTAAGTAACACATTATATAGTATTGGTGCCACCTTGGACTTCAACCAGATTCAAGTTTTAATTGACCAAATTCAGGTCCATCTTAACCATTTACGACAAGTGCTTATATCAAATCATAAGTGGGTAACTCAAATGTTAGGTGGGTAATTTGGTGATAAACATGAAACCAAATTTGGTTAATTAAGTCAAATGTATTTAAGGTCACAAGTGGTATTGATACCTGAAGTCTCAATTGAGTTGTTCACGACTTGATGTGGCCTTATGCATTAGAAAATAAACCTTGGGTCGCATCACTACAATGCATTGCTTAATGCAACACTTGTTGAGTTGTACTTTCAAAATGGGGGTGATGTAGCATGTGCTATATGTGCAATTGTCTGTTGTGCATGGTACACACCACACTTGCCATTTAAAAATCCAGGAGATGAGATAGTTTTAAACCCATTGCCTCAACCCTGGATAATTTTATGCTATTGAATGTGTCAGTACCCTCTGTGTCACAGCTCACTAATGATGCCACACACTGACTGCATGTCCTTTTTTTTTTTTTAATTTTATAAATTTCTTTTCCATTTTCTTTCTTTTCTGTATTCTTTTCTCTATTCTTTCTGGGTCAAGGCCCCTTATCCATTGCTCTATACATGCATGCTTTTTCTTGGACCTGACAATCACCAACTCATAGCACTCCATGACCTATTTATCTGGTTAATATATCAATATGGAAGAAATATAATTAAATTGATGTTGAACCCAAAAAGCTTGATTGCTTGAATGATGTATGAAATTTATTTTGGCTGACAAATTATGATATAGAGATAAATTTTTTTTTGGAGGGGGGGGGGGGGGGGGAGTATTCGTACATCAAGAAGTGAGAAAATTGATTTCTTATACTTGTAAATATAATAAGAAAAATGAAACCCAATAGCAAGTGATGTCACAATGCTACTGGTAGTCACATTATGGGTCTTCAATCTTCCTTATCCATGTTACTTTTCACTTTTTAATGCCTTCTCTCTGCCTCATTGGCTTTTTTTTTTGGGGTGTGGGTGTGGGGGCGTGTGTATTTATATTAAGTTGCTGCTTGAGAACTTCATCCTATACTTTTATTTTAAATTTTTATTGTATTTGCTATTTTGTTTCTGTATTATTGTTATTTTGGAAAATATAATATGTACATTATACTTCAATCTTGCAATGGGCAATGCAGTGCTGAATGCCATGGTTCCAGGTGCCCTTCTGCAATGGTGCGCTGCACTTCAGCAACAACTATGCCCTGGGTGAACTAAAGCACATTTTTACATAATTTGACATCTAATTCTTGTCTGTACATGTATCATCTCTGAGCTCATGTATTCAAATTCATTATCTAGTGTGACTTGCTCTGTAAATGTTGCTTCTTTGTTGAATCTGTCTTTCATTTAATTTTGAAGAGACAGTGAAATTAGAATTTGTTGTGTTCATTCTGCAATTGATTGGTCTTGTAGACTCTGGGGTCAAGTGGAATTCTACCCTCCTTTTTTTTTCTTTTGGTTGTACTATTTGTAACTATTTTTTTTTCCTTGTGCCTTCTGCTTACTTGAAGGACTTTTATATGGCTAAAGCATTTATTTCAATTATTTGACTTAGTTTTTTGTGTTGGATATAGGGAAGGGATAAAACACCAGAAGAGAGGAGGATTGCAATTTGCATCTTTGATGATGTTGCAGAACAGTGTCGTGAAGCAGCTCTAAAGCAAGTTTTTCCCTTTTTTTTTTTTCCCCTTCCTTTTGAAGATTTTCCCTTCACTGTGCTGTGATAATTTACAACTAATTAATTTGATTGTTCTAAATGCCATTTGAGCAGGTATTATGAAACATATCTTCCATTCTTGTTGGAGGCTTGCAATGATGACAATCCTGATGTCAGACAGGTCAGCATTAGATATCTCTGTTGGTGAAAGTTTCTGGTGCTGCTTTTTATTGCTTGAATTGTCTCATGCATTGCTTTTGGGTTATGTCCCTCCTTCTGTAGGCTGCTGTGTATGGCCTTGGTGTTTGTGCAGAGTTTGGAGGATCTGTGTTTAAACCACTGGTTGGAGGTACTGCTTCTTGATACGGTAATGCAATGGGAAAAGATGATAATTGTGAGTAACGTTTGGTTAGTTGTTTATTGCAGAGGCTCTTTCAAGGTTAAATGCTGTGATTCAGCATCCTAATGCTTTGCAACAGGACAATGTAATGGCATACGACAATGCTGTTTCTGCTCTGGGAAAAATTTGTCAATATCATCGTGACAGTATTGATTCTGCCCAGGTAGTTACATCTTTGCACAGTAACCCTAGTTTAAGTACTTCTATGCTTGTCCTTGTCAATTATGTGCGGCACTGTGACAAGATAAATTCTATCAATGGGATATTTTTAAAGTTACATTTTAGCCAGCTTCTGAATATTTCTGCTAAATCTGTCTGTGTTGGCAGGTGGTTCCTGCATGGTTAAACTGTTTGCCAATAAAAGGTGATTTGATTGAGGCCAAAGTTGTTCATGATCAACTTTGTTTAATGGTTGAGAGGTTAGAAACTCAACTTTCCTTGTTATCTGATGTCCACCTGCATATCTTTTCAATTTTCTTATTGTGCTTTTTCTTGTTTATTTACAGATCTGACAGGGACCTTTTGGGTGCAAACAATCAATACCTTCCAAAAATTGTTGCAGTATTTGCTGAGGTTAGCCCCTTTTTTCTTTTTTCTTTTTTTGTTTTTGTTTTTGAGGGGAGGGGGAGGGGCTTGTTTCCTAGTGGGAAAAGGCTTCTTGTTGATGTTGTTGTTGTTAACTCTTAGAATGGCATATATTTTTACCCTCCCATAATAAACAGAAACAGAATGTGTGGAGGTATTGCTTTTGAACAGAGTTAAAAATGAGATTATAAAGATTTAGACATAATAAAATGATTTGCAAAGAGGAGAATGTCACAGAAAAAGAAAGCCTATGTTATGAATTGTTTACATGCAAGTAATTGTTATCTCCTAAATTTACTGTCTTATACTTAAAAATAAAGTTGCATAATTTAAGTTGATGTTAATATAAAACCATTACAAACTTCTTAGAGGTATTAGGGGACTTAGTGCCCTTTAGGAAATGAAGGAATTGTGAACCAGATGAAGGCTGCCTCTTCACCTTTAGGGATACAAGTGCAAATCAAGTGGCTGTGGAAGTGAATTTTGATTTTCTGGTGGTCGGCTTTCCTTGATCTTTGGGATTTTCTTTTCATTTTTTGATTATTGTCTTTTTGTGTGCGTGATGGATGTTCATTTGTCTTTAAACTAGTGTATAGCATTATAAGTGACAGATGTATATTGACACGTAACTGAAGACTTGGCGTCATTAAATGTTTAAAGTACATATGCAATGAGCAGTTCTGTGCACAGCGAACAAGATGTATGACCATTGCAGGTTTTTTTTTTTGTAACACATTAATGTTTCCTCTACTTAATGGTGTCATTTAATGGGAAATAGGTATTATGTGCCGGCAAAGACCTTGCAACAGAACAAACTGCTAGTCGTATGATAAATCTGCTCAGACAGCTTCAGCAAACTTTACCACCTTCTGCCCTGGCTTCAACTTTTTCATCTTTGCTGCCACAGCAACAGCTTGCATTACAATCCATCCTTTCTTCATAGCATGTGTCAGTAGTTGGCGGTTTACAGAATCTCGCTTTAATTGGTTTGGTGTTCTTGATATATTTGTTACCCATTCTTTGCCATAAGATGGTTTCCATCATTCATTCTTGCATGTTTGTTTTATAGCAACCTGGCTTCAGTTTTGGGAATGCAGAGTCATAATTGTGATTTGTAAGGGAACTTTCTGTAGAATGTGTATATTATAATTGTTAATAGTGCAATTTAGTCTGAAAGATAATGTCAGGCAATTGTGTGAGGTTATTGTTCTTTTCCCTATGTTTTGTGTTTACCAAATGGTTGGTGAGAATATAGGATTGCTTGAGGCAATTCTAGCAGTTTTGGCCTATTGTTTTTTTTTCATGTTGGACATGGAATGGAATGTATTATATTAAATATTTAATGCCATTTATCTATCAAGATTTTGAACAACTGTTTACACAAGCGATGACTTGCCAATTTAATTTGTGTAGAATGGGCATTTGATGTTTGGGAAAAGTACATATTCAACTTCAGACGGTTTGCAAACATCTTTCAACTAAGAAAATAGTCTTATTGGGTATACCACTATAATATGAAAGATAGAGGAAAGGTATTTTTTGGTCCTAGTAAGATACATGTTTTAACTATTGTATCATATGCACAATTTGGTATTTAAGTTTGATTTGTTACTTGTTAATTTTTTGTTAATAAAAAATTAGGGAAATATATATTTCAAAATATTAATGAGTAGTGAATTGAAAATTTTTAAAAACTAAGTAGTGAATTTAAAGACTAAATAGATGAGATATGTAGAGGTATATTTCCTCTTAAAGATACATAGTCATTTGCATTATTAAAACTAAATCTGAACTATCAAAAGAAACAAAAATGAAAGAAGGGTAAAATACTATTTTTTCTCTTCTAAGAGTTAATTTAATTACACAATTTTTCTGTAGTTGAGTGCTCACTATATTTAATTTGATTATTATTTGTCATACTCACTTATATTCTTTCCATACTTTCAACTATCCCTATTCTCATTGCATTTTATTTTTGACTACTAATTCCAACTTTATTTTCATCTCTACTGGCATGTTGAAGCTCTTGCATAATTGCATTGATATTATCCTTTAAGCCTAATATTTGCCAGGATCTATACCTAACTCATTGTACAAAGAGACAATAGCTTCACTTTGTATGAGAACTTGAATCCTTTGTTTGGTCTTTCCTTATTTTTGGCTTGATCAGCAATAGTCAATTTGTAGCTTTTCTATGTGTTGTGTAGGAGGGATGTGTGCCATTTGGGTGGTGTGTTTTGTGTAGAAGCTCTTGTCCTTAAGTTTGTACACTTTTGCCCATCTTGCTCTTTTTACAGGTATTTTTACGCACCTAGTATTCCATGCCCCTAGTGATGCTATGCAAGGTGATGCCCATTTTGCACATATTTTACTGGAGGATGATAAAAATTTCAAATACCTACAGATGTTACACTTGGAGTTTCCTATTATGTTTGGAATGGCTGGAACCTGTAAGACATTAGCGACATGAGTTGGTGTATCTTTCCTCGGAGGAAGTTTTGTCTAATAAGCCTTTCTCTTTGGATTTTGGTAGTGTGAAGAAGATCAATTGTCTTCACTACACTTTATTTTACTTCATAGTGTGAAACTTTGTGTGAAGGATTTCCATCTCATTAGGGCAATGCTTAGAACTCATGAAAACATTTAGAATAGTATAGTCATCATGCTATCGATTTCCAAAGGTAAAGAGGTAAAATTTGGAACTTAAATTTTGTACAATTAAGCACTCAGTTAGTTCTCTATCTCTACATACACAAAATGACTATAATGCTCATACCCTATCTCCATACATCGAGCTACGTACATAAACTTCATGTCTCATCATATACAAATTCACTACACTAGTCTAAACTCCGTTTCCCATGTTTAAATCTGTACTTTTACCTAAAAAATGGTTAGTGGACAAGATATAAAAGTGAAATAAATCTCAATAGCTAGTATGAGTTCTTAACATATTTTCCAACCATGAAATATGAGTATATCATTATATAGTTCCATCAAAAAATAAGATATAATATGCTTTCTCATAATTGCAATGTAAAAGGTGTCATTTTGTAATAAAATTGGTACGCTTCCTAATGCAAAACTGCTTGCAAAGGGAAAAAAAGTCATATCCCATTATAATCCTATACTTGCACTGAGGAAACCTAGTTATTAGCCAACAACTCTTGGAAAGAGGAGTTTAATTTCCTAATTCTAAAAACATATATATAAGGGCAAGAACATCATAAGGTTCATTTTCATAAACAATTATACATCAACTGAATCTTGATCTTCATTAATTCTGCTTAATTTGTAGGTTCTAGTGGAACTAATACTAGTTCCACTTAATCATAACTTATAGATTCTAGTTAACTTACACTTGTTCCAGTTAATCTTGTTCTTCACTTCATTGAATCTTAAGATCAAGTTGGCTAAACTTTCACTCTTTGTTTTAAGGATTTAATAAGGTATAGTCATTGTTTTACCAATTTTATAACTACAACTTTGTTATAACTCAACGTCCATTTGATTCTCTATCTCCACATAC
This sequence comes from Erythrophleum fordii, assembly GCA_032878935.1. Classification (NCBI taxonomy): domain Eukaryota; kingdom Viridiplantae; phylum Streptophyta; class Magnoliopsida; order Fabales; family Fabaceae; genus Erythrophleum; species Erythrophleum fordii. Next base: position 17,733,272 of record JAVQMF010000054.1, on the reverse strand, counting down.
ACAAAACAACTATAATCCTCATACACTTTACATTCATTAAGCTACATACATAAACTTCATGTCTCATCATATACAAGTCCACTACCCTAGTCTAAACTCCATTTTTCCTTGTTTGAATCCATACTTTTACCTAGAAAATGGTTAGTAGGAAGACATAAAAGTAAGAAATAAATGTCAATAGCTTGTATGAGTTCTCAACATATTTTTCAACCATGAAATATAAGTATTTTGTCATACAATTTTGTTGAAAAATAATAGATAACATGTTTTCTTATAATTGCTATGTAAAAGGTGTCATTTTGTAATAAAAATTGGCCTGCTTCTCAATGCAACACCACTTGCAAATGGGAAAACATGGCTCTTTCATAACAAAAATCATCTCATTACAATCCCATATTTGCAAGGAAAAAACCTAGCTATTGGCCAACAACTCTTGAAAAGAGGAGATTAATCTCCTTATTCACATAAATTGGAGGGTAACGATAGCAAAAGGTTCATTTCCATGAGGAGCACATAAGGCCCACCTCTTGGGGTAGGAGCAACATAAGGCTCATCCCTTAAGAGAAAAATCATACCTAATTTATCACATAGCATTTTCTTAAATAGCCATATTTCAATGGAAAGCAAATTCTCATTCAAACTCATGTTTTATGGAAAAGTATTCCAAGTGCTTGCTCCTTTCTTTACTACTCAAATTAGTTAAGGAGGCTTTCCCTAATTAAAAAGGTTCATAAAATGGAATATATCAATATAGCTATACAATTTTATTTATCTATTTTCTACTATTCTTTAGCTTTATTACAATTTACGCTTTTCCTGAAGTTCTACTTCTAAGTTGAATGGCTATGAAATTCTTGAGTTTCCTAATTCTTCTATTTGATTCTCCAATGCTTCCTTAACTCATAAAATTCCTAAGATCTTTAAGGCTATCCATTTTCTAAGTTTTAGTTGATGGAAATTGTTCCCTCTAATTGCATGTTTTAGTAGTATGATATTATTTGAAATGAGGGCTTGCATGAAAATTCTTTTTGGTTTTAGTGAACTCAAAAGTAGTTTAAAGTAACTCAAATCAATTTGAGACAATTGAAAATGACTTAAGTAAATTCAAAACTATTTGAAGTAACTATACTACTTAATTTTGTCTTGTTTTGAAAAAACTAAAAGAAATATCTAACATGTTTCAAAAATGCTCAACTCCTACAAAATTAAGGTCTTATATGTCAATTTTATTATAGCAAATTTAAGAGGAAAACTTATTCATTTGACCTTTAAATTAGGAGGATTCCTATGCTAACTAAATTTGGTTTATTTTTGGACCTACATTGCTTTAAATTCATTTTGACTAGCAATTGAACTTGAAAAAAAATCACGGGATGCTCCAAATCTTAACTTTAAGGTCTTAGCTAAGGTTTGGCTTCTCAATTAGACAAAAATTTGCAAAGCTGCCTTGTTTTTCCTTCTAGCTCATACTAGCATTGTTAATGACTAGTTTGGGTAGCCTAAACACTTTATAATTTCATGAAATTTGACATTCTAGTCCCAACATATGTCCTTTGATTGATTGGCAAAAATCATAAAATTTGAAAGTGGTTTACTTGGTCAATTATACTAGTTTTAAAATTTGTCCTGTTTCACAAGTAGACCAAAATGTATCATTTGTACCATATATTAGAGCTTAGTTACCCTTTTAACTTGAAATTTTACCCTTAATTTTGCAAGTATTCTTTTCCTAAATTCCTTATTTAAACTTATGGCCATCAGGATAAAAAAGCATAAATTAGGATTTAACCTAAATCATGTCTTAGAGCCAAGAATCAAAATGAAAAAAAAATGTTACCTTGAATTCTCGTTCCTTTTTCCTTTCCTCCCAGTCCATCGTATACAAATTTTTCAAGAATCAAACCTAGAGTTAGAAGAAGAAAAGTGGATTATTAGGAAGCTCTTGAAATCCTCTTTACTTTTCTCTTCTACTGTATGGTGAAAAGATGTATGGAAGTCTCCTTCTCTCCTCCATCCAAAAATGGCATTGAACTCTGTAATATTCGGTTCCTTTATAGAGGTGAGAAACGTAATGTCCGATTTCTTCGTAAACGTATGAAACTCACCAAATATAAAAAGAAATCCCCTAGATAGAATAATTTAAGGTCCAATAAAATTTAAGTAATAATCTAGATTTCAAATAATGAGGATATAAGGCCATAGGTGCCTTGAAAACAGAGTCAGAATAACCAGACGAAATTTAACGAAGATATAGTGGCATTTTCGTAATTTTGGGCACTTTTTGGAAAACTCAAAGAAGGGATTTTTAAATAAGAAAAATGAGTTTCCTAAAGTTTGTAGAGGCCCTAAAAACTATAGGAATTCCTAGATCAGTTAGAACCCTCTCGGTTTACGTTTTATAATGTTGGTGGACCTGAACTTTAACCCTTTCATTCAGGAAGGTTTTAGATCCAATTTAAGTGATTTCAAAAGCATTTTATAAGTTAAAGAACCTAAATTTTATGATGGAAATGATGGTTCTCGAAAAGGAGTTGAAATGAGCCTTGAGGAAAGAAGCCAATAATGAAGGACAAAATTGGCATTTTAAAAAGCTTCTTATGGAACCTTCGATATATATAGGTGGCGCCCCACTTCTCCTCTATATTTGGCTGACCTAATTTTTGTCCTAAATCAGAGAAAAGACCAGCTAAGTGAGGTGCACAAGATGAGAGCAAAGGAGGAAGGAAAAGCTTAGGAAAAAGGTAAGAAAACCTTGGATTTTCATGATTCTTCCTTCACTGATGTTGTTCCTCTCCTTCTCCTCTTTCTCTCCATGGTTTTGGTGTATGATTTGGATATGTTTTGAGCCATGTTTAGAGGGGGGAACTTCAAAATTCCAAGGAGAAGCCATACCCAAGGAGAAAGTTCTTGAAAAGGCTAAGGAATCAGGGTAACTTCATAGCTTTTCTTACTTTCTCTTTCTTGTTTTCCAAGAGGTGATTTTTGGCCTCACATAAAACAACCGAGAGGGAGCAAATTTTGACCTAAACCAAGCATGAAACCTAGGTTTTTGATGGTAAGAAACAAGTATATGCAAAGAAATTCCAAAAAGGAGCATTAGAAAATAGGTTTCCAAAACTTAGAATTTTTGTTGCACCTTAGCAAATATGAGGCTTTTCGATGGTAATTTAGGTTGTTTAAGAATTTATATGAGTTCTCAAGACACATAAGAAGTCTTACAAGTGGCCATTCTTAAAAAAAAAATGCAGAAAACTCCATGAGTACCTTCCATTGTATAGGTCTCAGCCAAGTAAAGAAAAAGCATCTAGGAAGTGTTTTAATTTCTTCTAAGCCTAGAATGGCACTAAATATGATGGAAGAACATTAAAGGAAGCATTGGAAAAATTTTAGAAGCCTTAGTGTGTGAGATGGAGGTTTAGGTTCCATTTTAAGACATTAAGAAGCACCTTATAGTTAGGCTCCTAAAAATAAATGTGTGATGGCTCCAAGGAATCTAAATGGAGTCAAGAGATTTAGATTGAGGAAAAAATGGAGCCAAGATAATGAATTCCCATGGTTGCCTCATTAGGTCTTGTATGGAATCATAATGAAGCCACATAAGAAAGTAAGCCTCCATAGTAAGTTCAGAAGGCTAGAACTTATTCTCATGAGTGATGCATGTCTCTTTTGATGTGTCTAGGCCAAGAGAACCAAGGGCCTCCTAATAGCAAGGCTTGGCCGAGAAAGGGGAAGAAGAATTTCAAGAGGAAAGTGTTGTGTTCTTGCTTCAAGGTAGCTTTCTAAACTTTTTCTCATGCATGGCTTGGATATTTGCTTGTCTTGGAGTGCTTGTGTGTATGTGTGAGCCATGAGAAGTGTTTCTAGCCAATTCTTACATGTTATAGTGCCATTATACTTCTTGAAATGTGTTTATGGTTGCATTATGGCTTGCATGGGTTTGGTTGTGCCAAAAGTCCTTTAGTAAGGGTGAGGATGAGCAAAAAGTCCTTAGAAATGGGTGAGACAAAACCAAAAGTCTCAAGAAGAGTGAAGCTAAGTCAAAAATCCCTTGAAAGTAGGTGAGACAAATCTAAAAGTCCTAAGAAAGGTGGGTGAGGCTAGAACAATGCCCTTGAGAGCCTATGTTTGCTATGTATGAGTTTATATGACAAGAAAAATATTTTATGTATGATCATTAATAGCTTGAATGTTATGCATGCATTCTTTGACTTGTAAATCTATTCATTATGTATATTTGAAAGGGTTAAGAGCTATTGGAATTTTTTGAATCTCACTCTTCCTCTACATATGCCTAACCATATCTAGGTGAATCAAGAGGACTAAGAAATGGTGACCACTGACTATGAAAGGCAAGTCTTTGACAAAAGGATAGAGAAATGAGCTTTCTATTTGCATTATGATGTCAAGAATTGTATCCACGAGATATATATATGATGTAAACCTCTGAGTAAGTTCATATATATATATGATGTATGTATTAATGTGGAAGCCAAATGTATAGAAATGTGAGAATTTACCACCCTTGTGCTAATATATGTTTATGTATAAATGCAAGTGTCATGGTGAGTTTGAGCTCCATAATGATTTGGATTATTTAGCATGCTTTTATATATTATAATTATACTTTTAGACTTGCTTAAGTGGTTGTGGAAGGACTTCAAATTTGACCAAATGGAGAACTGAACCAAAGTCTAATCAAATGAGTGAGTTTTTCCATGAAATTTGGCCTTATCTAGAGATTTTCATAGAGCTAAAGAGAACTCAATTTGAAGTTCTATAAAATTTATTATGATTTTTCAAAGTTGGCCAAATTATGTAGAAATGGTATGATTACTATTCATTTGGTTAGTTTGCTTCTCTATGTCACACATGGGCTAAATGAAGTCTAATAATTATGAAATTTTATAGGCATAAAATAGATATCATAAGCTTTCCATAGTCACTGAGATCACCATAATTGGAGCTCTATAGAAGGAGAAATAAAATTTTAAAGTTTCATGATAGTACCAATAATGCAGCTTGACCTAAGTTACTATTTCATCAATTTTCATAGGCCAAAGGCCACGACATTGGTATGAAATTATTTTTGTCATTGATAGACATTCACAGCTTACCAAAATAGTATGATTTTCAAGGTTTTGCTTTTTCTATAATTAGTTATGAATTTTTAAAATTTATATCAGTAACTTATGACAGTAAACCTGGGTGGCTAGATCTTTGGTGCATTATACTATCAATCATGGTTTGGTTGATGTTTTATAGTCTGAAATGATTTTTAACTTGTGGTTGATATTCAGGGCTTTCTAGAAAGCTATCATTTGCTTCATTTCAATTGTTTTAGAATTAATTATGATTTTCCAAAGTTGATGTCAGAAAACTAGAACATGGGACTCGAGGCAAAATTCTGATTCTTGTATGATATGGTTCCAAACCTGAATTTTATGAGATCAAATGTGAGGTTTATGACTTGTGCAAATTTGTTATGTATAGTAAATGACATGGATGAGTTCATATGGCCCATAAACCATACAAAGAAATTTGTGGGCCTTATGTAACACACATTTAATGTGATTAAATCTGTTGTTTTCTTGTAAGTGTGTGGAACTTTAGCCTTGCAATGGAATGGAAATGCTAGAGAGAGTAAGGTATTACAAACTCTCTCTCTTTCCTCCTTAGAAGTTACCTCCAAAATGATGGAAGAAAATGGTAGTGTAATGGTTAGTGGAGATAAGTTTTTAAAGTATAACTAATTTTGTGTTAGGTGTCACATTCTTGCATTAGTTTGGCAATTAAGTGAGTGACTTATGCTTCATATACTTAGTGGAGGCAATTGCCTTATATTAGTGTCACTCATCCCATTTAACTTGGTAATTAAGCTTAATGGATCTCTTTCTTGGTGGACGTCTATGCAAAGTGAAATTGGAAGTTGTATATTGTAATTAATAAATTGCATGGCTAATGGGTTTTATTCCAAAGTGGCATCCCACATTTATATGACAATGGAGGTTGAGTTTTTGACTTTCTTGAATTTACTAATTGGAGTATCTAAAATTTGATCTAAGCATCAAGCCATATCATCTTTTATTCCTAGTGCAAGGTATTGCAATTTATCCCAATTCTCCCTTTATGTACTTTAATTTATTTCATGCTTATTGGAATTTATTCTTTATTATTTAAATATGTATTAAATAATTAAATTCTATTTCATAATTTTCTCCTGGCCATAATGAAAACTTCTAATAGGGATCACATTTATTGGGAATAGTAAATCAAGATTAAACTTAATGTAAATACTAAAATTTATGTTTCTTAATATACTTTATTTTTTAAATTAGGAATTTATTTCATGTCAAACTAGCTTATTGGAAGAAAATTAAGAATTAGGAAATAAATCCCTAACCCAAAGAATAGAGAAACTTAAGAGATATAAATTTCAAATATTTTAATTAAGATTAATTTTGGTTTAATATTTCCAATAGGTATAAAATAAATTAATTCTTGTATTTGAAGCAAATGGGTATCATTTTCTTTAAATACAAGAATTAATTTATTTTATACCTATTGGAAATATTAAAAAAAAATTAATCTTAACAAGAAATCAAATTAGTAAAGCATAGATCTGTGATGGTCTTTTAAGTGAGAATAGAAATCAAACATTATAAAGAAGAGCTAGGGAATTTAGCATATCAAAGGACATGGATTAGTGAAATACTGATATAAGATATGTGAACTTGAAAGTGGAAGTCTAAGAGACCTTGGATTGATTGAAACTCATACAAGAATAACTACACCATTCATTGAGAACTTGTGGAGTTATTATAGCTAGCCTTTGGATATATTGGAATGAAAATGAGATTGTGTTTCTGTGGACTTTATGATAGTTAAATCAATGACTTCCTCATGTTCGAAAGCCACTTGGGAGTTATAAGATATGAGGAAGGAGTACATCAATACTTCTAAGTAAGGTATGTGAATTTTAGAGACAAAATTATTTTAAGAAGGGAACCTAGGTACTGACTTTTCTAATAAGGAATTCTTTAACCTAGACTACAAGTAAAATTTGGAAATAGGAAATAAATCCCCAATTCCAAGAATCAAGTAAATTAAGAAATATAAATTTTAGTATTTATTTTAAGGTTAATCTTGATTTATTATGCCCAAAAGACATAATCCTTATTAACTTAGGAAGTTTATGTTATGGCCAAGAAGAGAAAATTATCAAATGGGGTTTAATTATTTAATACATATATAAATATTAAAGAATTGATTCCAATAGTATTGAAATAAATAAATTTGAAGGAAGAATTAGGAGAAACAAAGACTAATTCTTGTATTTAAAGCTAATGGGAGGTAATGGCTGGACACTTAGATCCTATTTATAAAAGCCATTTAGTAAGTTTAAGGAAGTCAAAAGTCAACCCCTATTGCCATATAAGTGTGGGACACTGTTTTGGGATAAGCTTCATAAGCATGCAAAATTATAAACTACAAAATCCATCTTCCACTTAATTGCATGATCGTACACCTACTAAGAAGTATTCATTAATTTAATTACATGATTAAATAGTTAGGTGATGCCTAATGCATTCTAACTACCCTCTAAGTAATATGAAGCATGAGTTATAAGCAAATTACAATATTAATTCAAGAATTTGATATCAAATACATTTTCAGTCAAACCTCACCAACTTATCACCATTAACTATCACTCTACTACCCATCTTTCACATTTGGCCGAAAGTTTTGTTATGGAGAGGGAGAGAGAAGTTTCACGTCATTGTTGCTTGGAGGTAAGAAGAATGGAAACCATGGTTGCATGAGGTAATTTTAGGCTTCTTTTGACCTTACCTTAGAAGAGAAAAAGGTGCAAAATATTATGAGCTTCTTAGTTATACCAATTTCTTCTCCTAATGTTAGGCTTGACTTTGGGAATTTTCTTCATGTTGATTGATTGAAAAGAAGGAATTAAGAAAGGAAGGTCTTTAGGTGATTTTCTTCAGTTTGGTACTTGAACTAAAACACTTTATACATTTGCAAAAGTGGTGAAGCAAGACTCTTGTTCTTGGCCGAAACTAGGATTTTGAATAACCAAGGATTTTATATACATTTTGGTTTAGGAAGGAAGGAGAAGAAGAAAAGAGAGGAAATACTAGGTAAGGCCCTAATTCTACTTCATTTGGATGATTGATCGAACTGTCATAATTTTAGAAAAAAGGAAGAAAAATGTGTTGGCTTCAAATTAATTGAGGAGAAGTAGTTGTAATAATTGAAAATTTGTTTCAAAATTTATGTACTTGTTATTAGAAGCTAGGAATTGGAAACACTACTTGAGAAATTCAATCATTGAAAAGGAATGGAAACTAGCACTAGGAAAGTGCTGGGTAAGTCATAGTAAATTTAGAATTCATAGGAATTAACTATTAAATTATTATGTAATGGTATTGACATCATACGCAACCTCACATTCACTTACCTTCGGTGGCTTTCCTTTCCCTTGGTTCTTGTTGGTTCTTAGATGCCTTTTAGGTTAGCTTTGGAGCTACACAAAGTTGCCAAAATGAAGGGAGAAGGGTGAGATATGATATATATATATATATATATATATATATAGGGATAGGCTAGGGTTTTATAATTTTTCTATATTTCAATTTTACCCTCAATTTTTAATTCCATGACATATTTTTCATCATAAAATTTAGGTCCTTTAGTTTATTAAAAATATTTTGTTTCAAATTTATTGGATTCAAAACAATTTCGACCGATCTCGTCAAAGTTTGGATTAACTGATAACTTAAATTATATATCGGAACGGTTTTAACCATTCTAACAGTTTCTATGATTTTCTAAGCCTATAAAAATTTTAGTGAACTGAATTTTACCATTTAAAACTTCTTCTTTTAAGTTTCTTAAAAGTTTCCTAAAATTACAATTTTGCCCTTGCATTTTTGTTCATTCTGTTTAGCTATTTTGGCATTAGTTTTAGGCCATTCTTAGTTTTCTAACTGCATTTTTAAAGCCTATAATTAGTATTCTATCCTCAATTGGTTTTAATTTACTTTGCTTTAGGGTTTTCTTATATCACAATATCAGTTTTGATTTAGTTTTAAAGAACCAAATATTACAGTATATGAGATATTGGTGTTTTGGACATGTCATGGCAAGAGCGGAGGTTTATATTTAGTTGTATAAAGTTTAAGTACTAAATATGATCTTTGTACCTTGAAATTTTTGTAGAGTGATGACTATACTGTAGGGATACAATTGAGTGTTTTAGTGAGGTTTAAGCATTGCCTTAAAAGTTCTAAGATTCAATTAAGTCAAGATTTAGTCAACTTGATCTTAAGAATTCATGAAGTGAGAAACAAAATTCAATTAACTAGAACTTAAAAGTTAAGATTCAATTAACTAGAACCTATAAGTTAAGAAGAACAAATAACAATCAAGATTCAGTTGATTGAAGCAAGACTCAATTAACTAGAACTCAAGATAACAACAACAGAGTCTCTAATTGAGATTTATTTAACTTGATCTAAATATGGTTCATTGTATACTAATAGAGTGAGAAAAAATGTATAGCAATAATACCTTAACCAAAAAATATTAAGTATATTCCTTTTAGTTAATTCTATCATTTAAATTGCTTTAAGATTAGATTTAGGAGGCCTAGTTAAGTATCTTTCTTTTTCCACATTCCTGAGCACTTTTGCATGGAGGCCATTAAAGGGGTGTAAGTCATACAAGGTTGGCAAGGCTTCTCGTTCCTTAAGTTTATCCTTCTTCTAGGTCTATCCTGGTTGTTCATCTCTCTTTTGGTCTTTAGGTTTCCTTTCTTCTTTCCTCTTATCATTGTTTGCTTTTAGGTAGTTATTTCTTTTATGCTATAACACTTTTTGCATGAGCCTAGATATAGTTTTAGGTTGGTTTTTGCCATGAATTTTAACTTTTGTGGTTTCAAATCCATAGTCAAGGTTGTAGTGACCATTCCTTAATCAAAATTTTTGATGGTGCATGTAACATCTGGTTCTTTCATAAACATGAGGAATGCAATGTTCGGTTTCTCTATAAACATACGAAACTCACCGGATATAAAAGGAAGTTTCCTAGATAGAATGATTTGAGGTCCAATAAAATTAAGGTGATGATCTAGACCTCAATGAATGAGGATTTAAGACTAGAGGTGCCTTGAAAATGGAGCCAAAATAACCAGACAAAATTTAATGAAGATGCAGTGGCATTATCATAATTTTAGGTACTTTTTAGAAAATACAAAGGAGGAATTTTTAAATGGGAAAAATGAGCTTCTCGGGGTTCTCAGAGGCCTTAAAAACTCTAGGAACCCCCAGAACAGTTAAAACCCCTATGGTTGACATTTTATAATGTCGATTAATTCAAACTTTGACCGATTTATTCATGAAGGTTTTAGATTCAAATTGAGTGATTTCAAAGGTATTTTATAAGTTAGAGAACTTAAATTTTATGATGGAAAAGACGGTTCACAAAAAGGAGTTGAAATGAGCCTAAAATAAAGAAGCCAAGAAACGAGGACGTAGATGGAAATTTCAAGAAGGAAGATTCAAGAAGCTTGTTTTAAATACACATCCCTTTCCTCTCCCTCACGTAATCGACCTTATTTTTGACCAAGAACAGAAGGGAGACCAACTGGGAAAGGCATCCAAGAAGGGAGGAAGAAGAAGAGGAAAAACCCAAGAAAAAGGTAAGAAAAGTGTAGAAATTCATGCTCCTTCCTTTAGTAAACCTGTTCTTCTCCTTCTCCTCTTTCTTTCTATGGTTTCCATGAATGATTTGGAGCTATTTTGGGTTTGGTTCAGAGGGAGAAAGATAGAGTTTAAAGGAGAGGAGCATACCAAATGAAAGACCTCTTGAAATAAGCCTAGAATCAAGGTGACTTGTCTTGTTTTTCATACACTTCCTTGGCTGTCCTTCTTGTATGTGTTTCATCCCATTTAGAGCCCAATCAAGGCAGGATGAATTCTAGTACTAGTAAGGGAGAATCATAGGTTTTGGAGTGTGAGGAACAAGAATATGCAAAGAAATCCAACTAAGATGCATTGGAAATAAAGTTACAAAGATTAGGGATTTACTTGCACCTTGGCCAATATGAGACCTCCTAGTGATAATTTAAGCTATCTAAGAGCATGTGTGAGTTCCTAAGACACCTAAGAAGTCTCCCAAGTAGCTAGTCCCTAGAGAAAATAAAGCAAACTCCATGGATGCTAAAGGGAAAGCATGTCTTGGCCATATTAGGTCTGGCCACCTAGGAAGTGTTTCAATTTGTTCTAAGGTTAGAATGGAATTAAATATAATGGAAGAACACCAAAGAAAGTCTTGGAAAAAATTTAGAAGCCATGGAATGTGAGATAGAGATGTAGGCTCCATAATGAGATATTAGGAAGTAACTTATGACTAGGCTCCTTAAAATGGATGTGTGATAACTTCAAAGAGTTTGAAAGGAGTAAAGAGACCTAGATTGAATGAGAAATGGGAGCCAAGATCATAAATCCTCATAGTTGCTTCCTAAGGTCTTGTATGGAAGCATGATGGAGCCATAGAACAAAGTAGCTTCATTTAATGTATGTGTGATGTGTAACATCCGGTTCCTCAATAAACGTGAGAAACATAATGTTTAGTTTATCCATAAACGTATGAAATGTATCAGATATAAAAGGAAGTCCCTTAGATAGAATGATTTAAGGTCAAATAAAATTAGAGTAATAATCTAGACCTCAAATAATCAGGATCCAAGGCTAGAGGTGCCTTGAAAACTGAGCTAGAATAACCAGACGAAATTTAATGAAGATACAGTGGCATTTTTGTAATTTTAGGAACTTTTTAGAAAACTCAAAGGAGGAATTTTTAAATGAGAAAAATGAGTTTTTTTCGGAGTTTTCAGAGGCCCTAAAAACCATAAGAATCCTTAAAATGGTTTAAATCCTTCCGGTTCAAGTTTTAAAGCATCAGTTGACCCAAACTTTGATTGGCTTATTCATAAAGGTTTTAAATCCAATTTGGATGAAACCAAAAGAATTTTATGAATTAGAGGATTTAAATTTTATGATGGAAAAGATGATTCTAAAAAAGGAGTTGAAATGAGCCTAAACGAAGCAAATAGGTGTATAGGGGCAAAATATTTATTTTGAAAAATTGTAAAAGAGGCTTTTTAAGTAAGATTACACCTCATCATATTCTCCAAACTTCCATTTTTAGATTTTTAGAGAGCTATGGCGTGATATTAAGAGGGGAGAAAGAGAAGAAGTTTAAACTTCCATTTAGGTAAGTAAACGGCCCCGTTTCATCTTGCGCTAGTTAAGAAAGTTATTCCTCTCTCTAAGAGCTCTCTAACGGTGGTTTTCTTTTCTTGAAAATTTGAAGATTCAGGTCTGACCCAAGCCAAAAAGGAACTATTTTCAAGAAACCAATCAATGAAACATAATCTACGTGAAGAGAGCTCCGTTTTAAGGTAAGATTTTACTTGAAATACTTACAAAATCTTGTGTTTCCAAGCTATTTAAGCTTTGGTATAGAGAGAGAAAGTGAGGAGGAGAGTTTTTCTTCATATATTCTTGATGGAACCAAGGGTTATGGAGTGTGAGGATTAAGAATATACAACTAAAATTGAAAAGGAAGCTTTAGAATGTAAGTTATAGAATTTAGGGATTTGGTTGCACCTTGGCAAATATGAAGCTTCCTAATGATAATTTAAGTTGTCTAAGACTATGAATGAGTTCTTAAAACACCTAGGAAGCCTCACATATGCCATTTCCCTAAATGAAATGAAGCAAACTCCATGAATGCTCCAAGCCTCGATAGTCTCGGCCAAACAAGATTAAGGCACCTAGGGAATGTTTTAATTTGTTCCAAGCTTAGAATGGGACTAGATATGATGGAAAGATCTCAAAGAAAGCCTTGGAAAATATTTAAAAGCCTTGGAATGTGAAATGGAGATGTAGGCTCCATAATGAGACATTAGGAAGTAACTTATAGTTAGGCTCCTTAAAATGGATGTGTGATGACTCTAAGGAGTCTAAATGGAGTCAAGAAACCTAGAATGTATGAGAAATGAGAGCCAAGATTATGATTTCCCATAGTTGCTTCATTAGGTCCTTTATGGAACCATAATTATGTCTTAGGACAAAGTAAGACTCCATAAAAATTTCATAAGGCTAGAGCTTGTTTCCATGAGTGATGTATGTCTCTTTTGATGTGTCTTGGCTAAGAGAACCAAGGGCCACCAAATTGCAAGGCTTGGTTGAGAAAGGGGAAGAAGAATTTCAAGAGGAAAATGTTGCGTTCTTACTTCAAGGTGGCTCTCTAACCTTTCTCTCATGCATGACTTGGATGTTTGCTTGTCTTGGAGTGCTTGTGTGTATGTGTGAGCCATGAGAAATGTTTCTAGCCAATGCTTATATGTTATTGTACCATTATACTTCTTGAAATGTGTTTATGGTTGCATTATGGCTTACATGGGTTTGGTTATGCCAAAAGTCCCTTAACAAGGCTAAGGATTAGCCAAAAGTCCCTATAAATGGGTGAGATAAAGCCAAAAGTCTCAAAAAGAGTGAGACTTAGTCAAAAGTCCCTTAAAAGTGGGCGGAATCATTCCAAAAATTCCAATAAAGATGGGTAAGGCTAGACCAATACCCTTGAGAGCTTATGCTTGTTATGTATGAGTTTATGTGATAAGGAAAATGTTTTATGTATGCTCATTAATAGTTTGAATGTCATGCATGCATTCTTTGACATGTAAATGCATCCATTATGTATGTTTGACAGGGTTAAGAGCTATCGAGATTCTTTAAATCCTACTCCTCCCCCATATATGTAATATCATAATTTCTTAGCTCATTCCATGCTATTTTTATATCTCATATCAATCAATTCATGTGAGAGGAAAGAAAATTGCATTAAAGTATTGATTATTTTTGCGTTGTGTCGCGTATAAAAAATTTGTTCAGTGCCATGTGGATTGAGTGAGATCATACTATAATTTCTCATATTTAATTACATATATACAACTCATTTGTATCATAAAATCATGCCACAACTCATGGAAACCAAAATGGAGCATAGAATATGAAGGTTTATTTTCAGCCAGATTTGGTCCCTTTTCTGGCCAAACTTTGAAAAATCATAACTAATTCCAGAAAAATTGAAACCACACATTGTTAGCCATTATAGAAAGCTACTTCTATCTACTTCACAATAAAAATATTCCCAGACCATAACATCCATCATAGAGGGCATTTGATATCTGAAAATGTCTAGAGATCAAACTACCTCCTGATGCTGTCACAGATTCTGGAGCAAACTTTGAAAATGTCCAATTAATTCCAAAAAATCCAATATATGCAACTAATACCAATTTAAAAAGCTGTAGATGTTAGCTAGAGGAAAAAAATATTTCCAAACCAGCTCAGATAGCGTAAATCTTAGAATTCAATAGAACAGTAACTCAGGTCGGGTAAGGGTCCTGATATTGGATAGAATGTTCAAAAATTCATATCTCCCTTTCTAGACTTCCAAATAAGGTGCTTCTAGTTGACACAAGTCACTGGGAATTTTTAGTTTTTTTGTATAAAATTTTGTAGTAATTGGACATCATTTGCCCCATGAGTGACATAATTTAATTTTGGACTAGTGCTATAGTATCAAGGACTAAAACCAGAAAAATTTCCAACTTCAACAATTCTCCAAATATTCCACAGGCCTCCAAAAATTACCAAATTTAGCTTCTAAAAAATATCTCAATAAGCTATAAATGTATGCCAAATGTCAAGCCAAGAAGAGTTTATTTGGACAAAAAGTGGTATAGCCTCCTAAAATGATAAGTTTTTGCTCCATATGGGTAACCAATTTGTCCAAATGGCTTTCTTAATTGTTTGGCACCTCTTGGGCAAGTTTCAAAGCACAAATATGACTTCTAGAGACTATCCATGTGGTCCCAAACCCCATACATCTTATTTTGGTCTCTCAACATCCATTTATGCACTAAACACACATGCCATTCAAGGGTCCAATAACATAATTTCATGGATTTAATACTACATACATTATACATATAGTTTATACATCATGTTACATATGCTCAAGGTTTTACATAACCAAAAATAATATGTACAATACTTCTTGACACTCCATTACAAGTTAAACTACAAATTAAACAAAAGTGTAGCCACTTATTTCCTTGGCCTGGGACACCACTTAAACATTTTAAGCATGAGAGGGAAAATGGGGTAAGATTCCAAGAATCTCAATAGCTTACACACCCATTCACACCACATTCAAGGTATACATACATCAAATATATGAATATGCAAGCATAAAGTGTGCAATAAATTTCATTTTTTGCCACATTAACATGTCAATACCACTCTCATGCTCTAGGGACTTTTGCCTCATTTCTAAGACTTTTGGATTGTCCTCACTCTTAGCCTAAAGAATTTTGACTTAGCCTCACTCATTCAAGGGACTTTTGGCCTTGTCTCACCCATGCCATGAGACTTTTGGCATCTCCTCACCTTCATCAAGGGACTTTTGGCATCACCTCACCCTTATGAGCTTTTTCTACAACCATAGTCATTCAAGAAGACACATTGGTACCAATGCAATTTCAAAACATCAAGTGGCATGTTCTCAATCACAAGAGCATACACAAGCACACAAAAATATACTTATGCATACAAGAATGCAAGAGAATAAGGTGGAGAGCTACCTTTTAATTTATGCAAGCTTACTTTGCCAATTCCTTTCCCTCCTTAGTCTCACAAGAGCACTTAGGTGGAGTAGAGTTCTCTTGACCTAGACATCACAAACATTACACA
This sequence comes from Erythrophleum fordii, assembly GCA_032878935.1. NCBI lineage: Eukaryota > Viridiplantae > Streptophyta > Magnoliopsida > Fabales > Fabaceae > Erythrophleum > Erythrophleum fordii. The sequence goes on along the minus strand of JAVQMF010000054.1, from coordinate 17,717,433 downwards.
ATTACACACTTGAAGCAAGCCAAGATACTAGGTTCACTCTTAAACACACACTTGGTTCCATAATGGGCATATTGGTTCCATAAATGGTCCATTGAAGTAACTCATATCATTCAAGTTCTAGGCTCCATTTTCTTACTATTTCTAGACTTCTTGAACTTATTTAAGGTCCTTGGAGCCATCACATATTCGATTGCACCACTGGAAGACTAAGTTGCTTCATAAGGCACCATTATGGACACCGTTGCTCCATCTCCAAACCTGTGGCTCCTAAATTTTTTTCAACGGTTCCTCCCATCTTCTAACATCATATAGAGCCCCTAACCAAGGCTAAAACAAATTAAAACACTCCCTAGCCCTATGAATCCTCCTTGGCCTAGACAAGCACATAATGGAGTTTCTTGGAGTTTCAAAATTTTCCTTGATGGGAGAGCCACTTGGGAAGGTTTCTAGGGGTCTTAGGAGCTTAAGGAAACATTCAAATAGTCAAGAAGTTACTCACACAAAATCAGATTTTACAAAACCCAAAGAAGGCCTACACTTTTCTATCTTGATTTCCTTTGGTTTTTACTTGAATTTCTTGCCATATTCTTAATTCTTGCACTCTTTTTCCTAAGTTTCTCCCTTGGTTCTGCCCAAAATTCATCTCCTTCTATCCCCCCTAGGCTGGCCGAAACTACCACAAGGAGGAGCAACCAAGATGAAGCATCAAGAATGGAAAAATACCTTAGTTTCAAGCTTGCTTTTTCTCACTTATTTAAGCCTAGGAATCATTGTACAAAGTCATATTTTATAAGGTGCAATTGAAACCCTAGAAATTGCATCTTGAAATCTAATGGCTTTGTGTTAATTCCTTTTGCATATTCTTAATTTCCACACCCTTTTCCCTTAGATTCACCCTTGGTTTTGTCTAAAAATCAAATCCTCCTAGGGTTTTTTAGATGAGGCGAAATGGAGAAGGAGGGGAACCAAAGGTAGCAACCATGGGAGGAGAAATTACCTAGTTTTCTTGCTTTTTCTCACTTGAATCTTGCTTTCTCCAAGATCCTCTCTTCAAATCCGAAATTTTCCCTAAGTTTCTCCCTTAAAACAGATTTTTAAACTTCATTTTAATCAAAGGAAATAAAGGAGAATGGAGGAGAGGAGGTTTGGATAGAAGAAAGCATGAAAAACTGCCAAGAAACCATACCTTAAAGCTTGAATTTCTTCTCCTCTTCTTCTTCCCTTAGTGCACCTAAACCTTAGCCTTCTTCTCTAAATTTAGGCAGAAACAATTATATCTAAATGAGTGAGGAAGGGTGGTGCCACCTATTTATAGGTGGAGGAAAATGACTTTTTAAAAAATTCTCATTTTGTCCTTCGTTCTTGGCATTTTCCTTTCTCCTTTGTTTTAGCTCATTTTTGAGAACCATCTTTTCCATTATAAAATCTAGGTTCTTAATTTAGTAAAATGCCTTTGGAATCACTCAAATCGGAGCTAAAACCTTCCCGAACGAATTCGTTAAAGTTTGGGTACACCGACTTTGGAAAACGTCCACTGGAGGGGATTTAATTGTCCCGGGGTTTCCCATGATTTTCAAGGCCTCTGAGAACTCCAGAAAAATCAAAATTTTCATTTAAAAAGCCTTCTTGTATGAATTCCAAAATTTGCTCAAAATTACGAAAATGCTATTACATTTCATAAGATTTTTGTCAAAATTTGTTTCTTCATTCTACCTCTATTTTTCTTTCTATCTGAGGCTAGGATTCTCATTTTTAGGGGTCTAGAATATTACTCAAATTTTTTTGGATTTTAACTAATTCATTTCGGGGGACTTGCTTTGAAAACGCGCTCATTTTCGTTATTTAACAAAATCGGACATTACAAAGGAGATGTTCTATGTATGTTTATGAATTTCAAGATAGCCATGTATGCATTTTTAGACTTGAAATTGCATCCATTATGTGTGACTTCTAAAATGAAGGAGATGTTCTATGTATGTTTATGAATTTCAAGATAGCCATATATGCATTTTTAGACTTGAAATTGCATCCATTATGTGTGTTTGAAAGGGAGAAGGGCTATTAGGATTCCTAGAATCTCACTCTTCCCTCCCCATTGCGTAACACGCCTTGGTGGACCAAGTGAACCAAGAAATGGGATCCACCACACTTGAAAGCAAGAATATTGACAAAGGAGTTGCTATTTGTTCATTTTGTAACCATAACATTGTCAAATGATATATTCCCATGATGTATATGATGTATAACCTCTTGACCATATGTATATACATGGATATATGATGTATGTATATATGAGATTTAGAGGCATATGAATGATATTGAATGATTTTGACATTAAATGGCAAAGATGAGCATGTAAGATCTTTGTGTATAGCAGTAAGTGGGAGAGTGATTTTTAGATGTATGGATATTAAGACCCTTTATAAATGTTTAGAGGTCTATTTTGATGCTTTCCCATGTGCTCAATTGGTCTTGGAAAAACTAGAAGCCAAAATGGACCATTTTTTTACCCTTTGATAGGCATAAAAAAGCCATTATACAACCCTATATCACAAACTGACTAAATGGATGAATTTTCTCATAAAATTTGGCATGAATATATGAATCATCTAGAGATTTTAGAAAGCTAAAAATTAGATTATTTGGAGCTCTAGATAATTAATTAGGAATTTTCAAAGTTGCCAAAAAGCTGTTGAACTAATATGGTTATTGTTCATATGGTCATTTTTTTTCCTATGTTATTATAGGACCAAATGGTATCCAATGTTGATGGAATTTTACAGGCATAAACTAGATATAATAAGTTTTCCATGGCTACTATGATCACCTCATTTGGAAGTTTGAGTAGAGAGATATGAATTTTTGAAATTTGGAGTCAGTACTAGTAATGCAGCAGTACCTTTGGTACTGTTCTATCAATTTTCAATGCTTAAACATTTTTTTTAGTCTAGACTTATTTTTAGCCTAAATTTGACATCTTTATCTTTCCATAATGGTATAGTGTTCTTGATTTCAATTTTTTTAGAATTAGTTATAAATTTTTGAAATTTATATCAATAACTTGTGATAGCAAACTTAGGCAGCTGGACCTTTAGTGCTTTTCTGTTATCAATCGTGGTCCAGATAATGTTTTCATGCCTTGGAATTATTTTTAACCTAGATTGGACTTTTAGAGATTTACATAAATCTATCATTTACTTGATTTTGATTGTTCTAGATTTAATTATAATTTTTCAAAGTTTGCAACAGAAACTTGGCACACCAGCCCATGACTGAACTTGGTAATTTTGTGTATGAATGCTCCAAGCTTTGAGATTTAGGGAAAATTTTGGGATGGTTTGATTTGTATACATGTATTTGGAGAAGAAAATAATATGGATGAGTTCATATGGCCTACGAGGTGTAAAACAAAAGTTTTAAACCCTACACAATGTAAAATATTACATTATTTTAATGGAATTTCTTAAAGGAATTTGGCTATTTTAAGAAAATAGAATTAAATATGGAAAAGAAGAGCTAGAATAATAGGGTGTTACAGTGCACTGCTTCTTGTTGAATCTTTTTACATACTCCTCTAAACTCTCATCCTCTTTCTAGTACATCCTTAAAAACCCCAAGGAAGACCAAAATGGAAAACAATAATTTTCAAGTGTCTTACATTGCTAGGAAACATTGCATTTTGGCCTTTCATTAGAGACCAAAAGAAAGAGGTGTGAAACACACAATTTTAATAAGTGAAATGGTGCATTTGGGGAGAGTATTATGATGTGGCACATGGAGAATTAGTGGATTGCAATAATGGCTCAGATTTCTTTGATTGTAGGGTGTGCAGTCACTATTGGCCTAGAGGCGATCTCCTTCCTTTATGATGGCAACACCTTCTAGCAAAATGGAAAAACCCATACAATTATTTTATTTCATTTTGTTAGTATTTTAAAAGAGAAATTATTTATATGAAAGAAATTTTAATTTTAACATTTTTATGTAAATGTAAATTTAACCTTTTTTTCCCTTTCTTTGTCCATTTTCCTTATCAGAAATGGAAACTAAATTTTCAAAATATCAAAAATTTAAATTTAAATTTTCTTTTTCATTTTTTGCATTCTCTTCCATATAAACATACTCTTTTTCAACTAATTCTTATCTTAACCAATAGCTGGGATTTCCACCAAATGTTGTCTATCAAGCATATGGATGATGGAGAAGGTGCAATGCAACTACATGTGATGTTGAAGAGTTGAGATAAGATAAGATAGAAAAAAATATCCAATGAAAATTAAGAGGTGATAAATAGGAGCACCAAAATGAAAGGAATAGCTGTTTTTCCATACATGTTAGATTTTCCCTAATTCTATTATTTTCAACTTACTTGGAAAATAAATGCTCTCAATTTTTTTTTTTAAAAATGATATTGTTAGTTTTGAAGAAAGAGAGATATAGAGTGTGTGAGGCTCATCCCATACTTTTAAGTGGGTCTTATACACTATGCCTATCTCTTTTTTAAATTGACATTATTGATTTCAAAAAGAAATTAAGAGGATTCAAACTAGTTTAGCTGAGTTAGAGAGCCTATTACTAAATGGCAATGACCGAAATGTTTGAAATGCCATAGTGGGGAAGATAAGACAAAGAATGTCTTCTTGTTACTCAATGCATTAGGTTAAAACTTATAGGCATGTCATTATATTATTAACTAAATTTATTAGCATGCATATTTTGATAACAAACCAACCAAATGTGCATATATTTATATTCTACAACAACTTAATTACTTAACACCAAAGCATTGTAAATATTACAATTATGTTGATATCTGTAACTCCCAAGGAATGACCTTCTAAAATCCCTTTTTATAATTACTAGCATATACCTTATAACCTCTAAAGGGTTCATATTGTATAATTATATAAATTAATTTTTCTACTTATGTCATTGTAACTCTTAAGGTAACTTTATGGTTTAATGCCTATAAATGGGGACTATATATTAGCATGAGAGACCTTAAGCAAATAAGAAATATTCCTGATTTTTTCCTCTTAATTTTCTCTCTTGCTCTTATTAGATTTTGTATATTTCCATTAGTTTTATGATATAATAGGAGTCACTAGTAAATTATGTAAGGCATCAATTCTTGGAGCTTGGTGTTCATCATATTAAGATATAAGAATTTTTTTTAATGTTATCCATATATTCAATACATTATATTTCATGGCATATTTTGATGATTTGGTGGTTATAGAAGATATTTTTACTACAATCCCAAATGCTAATAATTTTTGGACTTTGTGCCATTGAAAAGCTTTGAAAACTCTCTAAAATCAACATCTCTATGAGTAAGTTGTGACGACCCTAACTTCTAATCATTGTAATTAAAGTTAAATACATGATTAATAATCATAGATTGTGGTTACAAGGCATTACAATCAATTATATTGTGAAAACATGGGGAAATTTGAACCTTAATGTTATTAGAGTCATCAACCATATAATTACCAACACTTACGTATATCAGGGAAAACAAACATTCATTTATAAGCCTTGATTATATTACCTATCAATTTCAACTCACATGAATCTTCTATCACTATTCATAAATCATCTCTTGAGGTTACCATATGAAAAACCAAGATTTCCTAGCCAATATAAGGGTTTCAGGATGTTCGCCGCGGCCAATTCCCCTTAGCCGCGCCCAATTCCTCTCGGTTTCACCCCTTACTCCGCAGCGAGTTAGACCTTTGCCGCGGCTAACCTACATGGTGCCGTGGCGAAGAAGCCTCTTGGAACTTACCTCGCTTGCCTCTTGCTATTGGTCGCGGCTAATTTCTTTGTTAGTCACGGCTAATTCCTCTCTGGAATACCCGAGACATTTTCGCAAAAGTTCGCCGTGGCCAATTACCCGTTTCGTCGTGGCGAATTCCCCTTTGGACGACTTTCAGTTTAGTCTCTCACATTTCGCCGCAGCCAATTACCCACTTTGTCGCGGTGAATTCCTCTCTGGCACTCTCCCTGGGCAACTTCGCCTCTATTAGCTGCAGCTAACTCTAATTTAGCCGCAGCGAAGTGCCTTCTGGTCCTACAACTCCTAATTTCTTATCTCATACTCTACACTCTCCCTCCAATAACACTCTAGGGCCATTCTACCTTAATTTATGCAACTCTAATGGTAGTTATATACCTTAATTACCCAGCTAATCTATCATTACCAATTTAAAACTCAAGTACTACTTCTCACTCACCCAACCACCCCATGTCAGCCATCTCATGGATTAATGACAGCCAGGGTTCATGCACTATCAACAATTAACATCCCATACATATTCCGTTAGAGATTGCATACATCAATGATCTATATCAATATCTAATACATCACATAATTATGTTCCCAATAGTATACCATGCCATAAATTCAGTAAAATTCATACATAAGATTCTATAGGCTCATACAACCTAAACCAAACTATATTGAGTCTTAACTCCTTGATAAATATATTCCAACTAATCAAAATATAGACGCCTACACTTGGCAATACAGATACATGATGATGCTATACAAGACTTAACAAAATTAGCATCTACTCTAATTTACTCAGACCAAGTGTAGCTCTTCCACACCAGGCCTCAGCTCATGGATGTTCATCCACTTGCTTACCCTTATCCTTACCCGAAGAACTTTCACCTGAAATATTTAACCCATGAAATGGGGTGAGATACAAATCTCAGTAACCAAGGCAATTCCATCATATAATCCAATTTAATTAGCATATATGCACGAATCAAAACCAACATCAGAATCATATCAATCATATCAGTAAATGAAGCAATTAGGCTATCATGATTACTATCTCATACTAGCAATCATATTATCACATGTTAAAAGCCATTAACACCGGGAGAGGCCCGTCAATGGCACCTACTCCCCATTGAGCACAACCAGGGCTCAGTACATCTGGGGTTTGATCATAACCCGGTGCCCGATCAAAGCACATGCACAGGTGGTAGCCGTATCACAGCTCCACCATGGACTCACAAGGTCTAATCACAATACAATAGATAGCCAACCAATTCATTCAGTATTTCAAATCATTCATGTCTAGTAAATATGAAATTAAAACAAATATATGCATGGAATTAATGTAAGCCCTGGTTACCTCACTTGTAGATAGTTTGTAACAGCCACCAATGGTACAAAAATCCCTATAACCATAACATCAGAGAATTTCCACTCTAATTCATTATTAACAGTAGCAACAAGTACCCAAAGAATTTAAATGCTAATTACTACCTAAATAACACTTACCCAGCCACCATAAATCTCCAAATTCGGATTGAGTATGTCCTCTACCAGAAACTTTAATATATCACCCAAATTCCTAAGCAAATTCGTGCATAATTAACACCTATACTATAAATCAACTATGGGGGTCTTAAACTAGTAGAAAATACACTAGAATGGATAGTTTACACTTACCTAATGCTAGCCCTAGCCTCAACCTACGAATTTTCTCTAAGAAAACACCAAACAACCATATTTCAGAATTTGGGTATAGTGAAAATACCCCAAATGAAAAACTAATCAGGACAAATTAAAGAGAAAGATGAGGGGATTAAGTTATATAACTATTACCTTAGCTGAATCTTGCTCTAAATGTGAGAAAATGTGGAATTCTTTCCCTAAACCCTAGCCTCCCTCCAAACCTCCGAAATTCCTTCTTGTGTTTCAGAAAAATGGGGAAGAGGATGAAGTGTTTAGGGTTTCAGTTGGGTTTAAGTTAGGTCTAAGATGGGTCATGGGTTGCTCCAAGGTCTAACTCCAAATGAGTTTCAGATTTTAGCTTTGTTGGGCCAGTTTTAAGGTGTTAGGCTGCAGAATTTCATTGAGCCAGACTTAGTTTTAAGAACTCCATGGTCTTGGGTCTGCACAAGGTTTATTGGGCCATTTATAAGAGCTTATAGAAGTTGGGTCTTGGCCTTTAATTCATTGAATCAGATTGGATCTGCACCTAATTCATTGGGCCTTCATTAGCCTCTTATCATGAACTCCTACATTAATTTGGGCCTAGATGAAGTTTCTATCCTAATTAAATCTCAACCCATACTAATAATTTATCTCTCTAAAATCTCCATTCACTCAACTTGCCCAATTATCCCATATTAATTATTCCTAATTATTCTAAATCCATGATTAACACCTTAATTAATTTTGGGGTGTCACATAAGTTAATGACTACTTACAACCTATGCACAAAGATCAATAATAAATCGTAACAAACATAATTTCTGTAGGACTTTACCTAAAAATGATAATTCTAGTCTTAGGCGAAAAGAAAAATGGAGCTAGGATAGTGAAAAAATTTGTGATGAAAACTGATGACAGATAATGGTATTTTCGTAAATAAGTGCAACTTTTGGAAAAACACATAGGAGGGCTTTTTAAATCAAAAATTTGAGTTGCTTAAGGTTTTCAGAGGCCCCAAAAATCATGGGAACCCCTGGGATTGATATGGCCCCTCCGGTGTATGTTTTCCAATGGCAATGAGCCCGAACTTTGACAAATTCGTTCGAGAAGGTTTTAGCTCCAATTGGAGTGATTCCAAAGGCATTTTATTAAATTGAGAACCTAAATTTTATAATAGAAGAGACAGTTCTAAAAAAGGAGCTAAAACAAAGCCGAAACAAAATCGCCATTACAGAAGGATGAAATTGGAATTTTGGAAAAAGTAAGTTTCTTGAATGTTCCATAAGCTTCTTGTCTCTTCTCCCTCTCATATAGCATGACCCTCTCTGCCCAAAATATAGAAAAAAGAAGCTCTCTCTTAGGAACACAAGAGAAGGAGAGAAAGGAGGAAGAAAGCCAAGGAAAGGTAGCCAATTTCAAGGAATTTCATGCTTCTTTTTCTTTCAATTTTGTTCTCCTCCCTTCAAGCTTTCTTTCCATGGTTTTATTAAGTGGTTTTGGTTTTGTTTTGAGTCCAGAACAAGGGGGGATAATTTAAAATTCTTGAGGAGAAGAAAATCAAGGAGAAAGGCTCTTGAAAGCAAACTTGAATCCAAGGAATTTCTTGTTTTGGTTGCTTCTTTCTCTTGCTCCTTCCTTATGTGTATTTTGGCCTAAACCAGAACCAGATGGGGGAGGATTTTTTATCCAAAAACAAGAGAGGAACTAGGGCTTTAGACCATGAGGAAGAGGAATATGGCAAGAAGTTCCAAGAAAACCAATATAAATTAAGTTAGGAAAGTGTGGTGTTTTCTAGGGTTTTAGAAAATCTAATTTTGCATGAGTAATTTCTTGGCTATTTGAGTGTTTCCTTGAGCTCCTAAGACCTCTAAAAACCCTCCCAAGTGGCTCTCCCATCAAGAAAAAATCAAGAACTCCATGAACCTTCCTTGGTGTGTATGTCTCAGCCAAGCTAGGATAATTAAGCTAGGGAGTGTTCTAATTTGTTCTAACCTTGGTTTGTGACTTTATATGATGTTAGAAGATGGGAGAAACCATTGGAAAAAATTTAGGAGCCATGGATTAGAAGATGGGGCAATAGTGTCCATAATGATAGTTTGTGAAGCAACTTGATTTTAAGCTTGTGCAAACAATTGTGTGAGGGCTCCAAGGACTTTGAATGAGGCCAAGGGGCCTACACATGGAAAGAGATGGGAGCGTGAAGCTTAAATTGTGAAGGTTGCTTTAATAGGCCATTTATTGAGCCATTATGCCACTTATGGAACCAAGTGTATGCTTAAGAGTGAGTTTAATGTCTTGGCTTGCTTCAAGAGTGTAATTGTGTGTTGTTTATGGTGTTTAGGCTAAGAAAACATCCACCCACCTAGGTGCACTTGTGAGGCCGAAAGGAGGAAGGGATACGACAAAGGAAGCTTGCATAAATTCAAGGTAGCTCTCCATCTCATTCTCCTTGCATTATTGTGCGCATATGTATGTCTGTGTGTGTTTGTATGCTCTTGTGACTTGAGAACATGCCACTTGATGCCTTGACATTACATTGGTACCAATGTGTTTCCTTGAATGGCTTTGGTTATGGAAATGGCTCATAAGGGTGAGGTGATGGCAAAAGTCTCTTAATAAAGGTGAGGAGATGCCAAAAGTCTCATGGCGTGGGTGAGACAAGGCCAAAAGTTTCTTGGAAGAGTGAGGCCAAGTTAAAAGTCCCTAGGTTAGGGGTGAAGCAAATCCAAAATTCTTAGAAATGGGGTGAGGCAAAATCAAAAGTCTTTAGAGCATGTTCTTGGCTTGAATGTGAATAAGTGGCATGGAAATTGTGACTTTGCATACTTTATGGTTGTCAAACCTTCCATACATATGCTTTGATGTGTATATGCCTTGAATGTGTGTGTATATGGGTGTGTGAGCTATTGAGATTCAAGGAATCTCACTCCCTTTTCCCCTTCCATCTTGATAAGTCTAAGTGGCTCTCAAGATACAAGGAAAGCAAGCCAAGAGCCTTGAAGAGTTACAATTGGAATATTTTGTTGTTCTCTTTGTGTATAAATGTCAAAATGAAATTGTACAAGTTATTTTTGTAATATAAGACCTTGAGAAAATGTAATATGATGTATGAATGCTATGTAGTCCATGTGTGACATTATATCAATGCCAATGTGGAATTTGGCTTCTTGAATAGTTTATGTGTGTAGTGCATTAATGGATGTGGGATGACCAAATTAAGATGCATAAGATTTAGGACCACTTGGATAGTCCACACAAGTCATAATTGTGCTTTTGAACTTGCTTAAGAGGAGCCAAACCATTGAAGAGGCCATTTGGACAAGGTTGACCCTTCACATGAAGCAAAATTGACCATTTGAGTGAGCTATATCACTTTCTATCCAAATGAGCTTTTCTTGGTCTAAAATTTGGCATGAATCTAAAGCTTTTTGAGAGATTTTTGAGAAGCTAAAGTGGGTATTATTTGGAAGTCTATGGAATATTTGGCAAATTTTTGAAGTTAGGAGATTTTTCTAGTTTGGCCATTGGTATTGTACAATTGGTCCAAAACTTGTTCTATATCAATCATAGAGCAAATGATGTCAAAATGCCATAAAATTTTATAGGAAAAAATTATATCTTCCTAGTGACTTGTACTAATTAGAACCACTTCATTTAGATGTCTAAAGAGGGAGATATTAATTTTTGAAGTTTCTATCTAGTATTAGGCACACACTCAGATCTGTGGTACTGCTTGTTTGAATTTTTGGGTCTGAATGCATCTAGATTGGTTTGAAATTATTTTTTTTCTCTAGTTAACATCTGTAACTTTCCAAATTGGTATAAATTACATGGATTGGATTTTTGTGGAATTAATTATGAATTTCCAAATATTATATCAATAACCTATATCAGAATCAGAGGGCAGTCGAACCTTCCTGCCTTCTCTATTGTCAAACATATCTAGATGGGCTTTTCATGGCTGAAATGTATTTGTAATGTGAAGTTAATACCCAGAGCTTTCCAACAAGCCATGGTATGCTTGATTTTGATTTTTCTAGAATTAGTTATGATTTTTCAAAATTGCCTCAAATTCTGCTACCTGGGGACCCGAGGCAAAACGTGATTATTTTGGATTTTTAACTCTTGATCCGTGGTTTGTGCGCAGTTTTAAGAATGTTATGACTTGTATGGATGAAAAATAATTAGAGAATGTTATTGGTGAGTTCATGGGGTCCCGGAGACGCGAAATGAAAAATTTATTCTTTACGCAACGCAATTTAATTCATTATTTTATTGCATTTTCTTGGGATTTCTTTGAAGAATCATGTAATCCCACTTGTACATAAGGGGATCAATGTTAGAAGTAATATGGTATTACATAACTTGCCATGGTTATTGAAATAAAATTACAAGTAGTGGTTACAATATGGCTAGAAACCATATAAACAAATGGCTATTAATTCTTTTAAAATGGAAAAGCCAAAAGTGACCATGAAGCCTAAAAGAGAATAGGATAATGACTGGTCATGTTTATTATGGCAGTTTGTTAGCAAATTTTTAAAATTCTAAGAAAAAATACCAATTGCAATTTCTTCCTATATATATATATGATTAGTAACCTTCAAAATGATAGAAAATACAACAAAATATGTTCATTATATACTTTAATTTTTTTATTCTCTACCTACAATTAAATTCTTTATAGTATCACTTGAATAAAATTTCCTATATTCATGTGACATTTGAATTAGGAAAATGATTTATTTTCATGAGTTTATTAAGTGTACTTTTTATATGAGAAAAAAAATACTTATTGTAAATATTTGATGTTGAATACATTTTATTATTATCAATCTTGAAAGTATTTTAAAGGTAAAAAATTAAATGCTCTTGTAAAATGCATCAAATATTTATCTTTATTTCTAGCCAATTTCATGAGCAATTAGACATAAAAATATTATATAAATGGACATGTTATCTTTGTAACAATTTGAAGGGAGAATATATGCACCAGAAGTGATAGTTTTTCTAAAGGAGAAATATTATAAAAGTATGTGTAGAGAAACTTAATTATTCCATGTTTTATATTTTGATTATGCTCCTACAATAGTAATATTAAAGTAATTGATAGTATAATGTTAATTAGTAGTAAAAGTACATAGTAATAATATATATGAAAATATAATATATGTTAGTTCTTAAAGAACAACATATAATAGAATACGGTTTACTTCCTGAAGAACTAATATGGATATTTCCTATTCTATGATCCATAGTAAAGATATATGTCTCACATATAATTTAAAGATGAAAAATATTTTTCTCATTTGATAATAAGTAATGTCAATGTCAATACTGTATTGGTCTATACAGAACTAATGATGGCTCTAAAAGATTACCTGGGGGATAAAGTTTATTATTAATGACACATTTTTATTAAATCTCAAAGAATTTTATTAAGCTTTAAAGATATCCACCATGATAGATATTATATTGATACTGTGAATGACAAAAATATTGAATATCTACTTATGGTAGGTATTGTATTAAAAAAGAAATGTATGTTGAAAAAATTGTTTGCCTTGTATTATGTAATATGTTGTGATTTTGAAATTCAAAATAATTCTTGAAGAATGGAATGAATGATTTACGAGGAGTCACGTGCCTAGAGAAGGCCAGTAAGAATTACGAGAAATTGACATTTGAACTGTTTGGTTAATGAATGAGGACCCTGGAGTAAAGTGAATTGAGGTAAATTAAAACTAGAATGCTAAATAGAGCATCTACAAATGAGGTCAAGAAACCAAGGATGGCCTGAAATAAGAGTCGAAATAGCTAAACGAAATGAATCAAAATGCAGTGGCAAAATTGTAATTTTGAAAAACTTTTGGAAATTCAAAGGAGGGAATTTTAAATGAGAAAATTGAGTTTCTCAGGGTTCTCAGAGGCCCTAAAAATCATAGGAACCCCTAAAATGGCCAAAACCCTTCAAGTTACATTTTAGGTCATTAGTTGATTGAAACTTTGATCGGATAGTTCAATAAGGTTTTAAATTCAATTTGGATGAAATCGAAGGCATTTTATGAATTAGAAGACCTAAATTTTATAATGAAAAATGCGGTTCTTAAAAAGGAAATAAAATGAGCTCAATTGGGGAAATCAAAGATTTAGGGACATAATTAGAATTTTCAAATTCTTATAACTAATCCCCTTCTTATTTAGCATGTCCCCCTTCTTCCTCTTCTCTTAATCAACTTTCATCTGCCCAAAAACATAACCAAGAGTAAGCTTAAGTGTAACATTCATTGTTTTAAAAGCTATAAACTAAGCAGATTATTAAAGGAAGTCTCCTAAATTGAGTAATTAGAGGCCCAATAAAATTAGAACAATAATCTAGATAATTAGAAATGGGGATACAAGGCTTAAGATATCTAGAAATTGGAGGTAGAATAGCTAAACAAAATTTGATGGAAAAGGAAGTGTCATTTTTTGTAATTTTGAATAACTTTTAGAAAACTCAAAGGAAGGATTTTTAAATGGGAAAATTAAAATTTTCGGGGTTCTTAAAGGCTTTAAAAATCATAGGAACCCTTATAATAGTTAAAACTCCTTTGGTTTATGTTTTAGAGTGTTAATTAATCGAAACTTTGACTGATTCTTTTAGGAAGATTTTAAATCCAATTTGGGAGAAACCAAATGCATTTTATGAATTAGAGAACCTAAATTTCATAATGGAAAATATGGTTCTAAAAAAGGAGTTGAAATGAGCACAAATGGAAAGAACCAAGAAAGGGGACAAAATGAAAATTTTTGAAAAGTGTTTTAAGTAGTCTCTCTTTTTATATGTCATGCCTCGTCTCTCCTTCATTTTAACTGACCTTATATCTGCCCCAAATCAGAAGTGAGACTAGCTCAAGGAGGCACACCAAGAGGGAGAAGAGAAGGAAGGAAAAACTAAGCAAAAAGGTAAGGATTTAAGGCTTTTTCCATGCTTCTTGCTTTAGCAAACTTATTCTCCTCGGTTGTTCTGTGGTTGGTTTAGCAAGAAGAAGGGAGAGTTTGCAAGAGAGCTTGGGAGCATTAGAAAGCCCTTTGGAAAAGCTTGCAAACAAGGTAAACTTCCATGTACTTTGTTGCTTCTTCTTGCTCCTTCTCCCACGCATAGTTTCGACCAAACCTAGACCATTTAGGAGGAGGTGAATTCTAAACAAACCAAGGAAGAAACAAGGGTTTTAGAGTATGAGAAACAAAAATATGCAATTAGATTTAAAAGAAAAGCTTTAGAATTCAAGTTATATAACTTAGGGTTTTTGTTGCACCTAGCCATTTTTTAAGCTTTCTAAGGATTGTCTAACCTAAGTAAGAGTATAAATGAGATCTTAAGATATCTAGGAAGCTTCACAAGTGCCAATTCCCTAAGAAAAATCAAGCAAACTCCATGTAATATCCAGTTCTCTAAAAACAAGAGAAAATGTGAGAAACATAATGTACAGTTTCTCTGTTAACGTATGAAATTCACTAAATACAAAGGAAAGTCCCTTAGATAGAGTGATTTGAGGCCCTAAAAAATTTGTGTAGCATTCTAGACTCCTAAAAATGAGAATCCCAAGCTCAGTCAGAAAAAAAAGAGCTAGAATGAAGAAACAGATTTGACCGAAAGGTTAATAAAACGTAAGGGCATTTTTGTCATTTTGAGTAAAATTTGAAATTCTCACAGGAGGGCTTTTTAAATAAAAGTTTTGAGTTCTTTAGAGTTCTCAAAGGCCTTGAAAACCATGGAAAGTCTTAGGACAGTTAAAAACACTTCGGTGGACATTTTCCAATAGTGGTAGGCTCGAACTTTGATAGATTCATTCGGGAAAGTTTTAGCTCCGATTTGGGTGATTACAAAGGTATTTTATTGAATTGAGAACCTAAATT
The DNA here is from genome assembly GCA_032878935.1 of Erythrophleum fordii. Taxonomy (NCBI): domain Eukaryota; kingdom Viridiplantae; phylum Streptophyta; class Magnoliopsida; order Fabales; family Fabaceae; genus Erythrophleum; species Erythrophleum fordii. The sequence continues at coordinate 17,702,075 of JAVQMF010000054.1, read as the reverse complement.
TCATAATGAAAAAAGATGGTTCTAAAAAAGAACTAAAATGAGTTAGAAACGAAAATGCCAAGAACAAAAGGTAACATTAGAATTTTTGAAAAAGAAGCTTTAAGAAGCCCCTCCTTAAATCATGCCCTCTTTCTCTCCCTCTTAGAACTAACCTTATTTCTGTCCAAGAATAGAAGGGAGAGCAAGGGGAACTGGCACATAAGAGGAGGCGAGAAGAAGAGAAAAAGCAAGGCAAGAAAAGTATGAAAATCTTGGTTTTTCAAGCACTTTCCTTCACCAAACTTCTTCTTCTCCTTCTTCTCTTTCTTTCCATGGTCTTATTGAGGTTTTTAGTACTGTTTTAAGCATAAAACAAAAGGGAAAAATTCGGATTTGAAGAGAAGAGGCCAAGGAAAGTAAGAAACAAGCAAGAAGAAGCAAGGAAATAAGGTAAAATCTTCATCCCATGGTAGCTATTCCTTCCCCTTCCTTCTCCCTATTTTGCCCCATATATGTAGCTGCAAGAGGGCTTGAATTTTGGGTAGAACCAAGGGTGAATTCTATGAATTTAAGGAAGGAGAGTAAGAATATGTGAGAAATTCAAGTAAAAGCCATTGATTTTCAAGATAGCAAACCTAAGGTTTCATGAGCTCCCTTGAAAATCTGATTTGATGTAATTATTCCTAGGCCTAAATGAGTGTTTGGATGAGCTCTTGAGATCCCTAGAAGGCTCCTCATGTGCATCTTCCATCAAGAAAACAAAGAAAACTCAGTTGGTATCTCCTTGGTCCATAGCCACGGCCTAGAGAGTTTGGAGCACCAAGGGGTAGTTTTCAATTATTCCAAGCTTAGTTTTGAGTCATGTATGATGGAAGAGGATGAGAGAAAGTCTTGAAAAAATTTTAGAAGCCATAGATAATAAGATGGTATCATAGGTTCCATATTATGGCTTAAAGAAGCAACACCTAGTTAGGCTCCTTGATTTGATTGTGTGATGACTCCAAGAGGTTTAAATGGAGTCAAGATGATGTTTTCTTAAGGTTGCTTCATTAAGTGCATTATGGAACCATAAAAGAGAGATATGAACCACCTAGCTTTTTTAGTGAATGTATGGCCTTAGAATTTAATTCAAGAGTGTAATTAGCTTTCATATGATGTGTCTAGACCAAGAGGAATGATCTCCACCTCCTTGGGTGTATGAGGTAAAGGGAGAGAACTCAAGGCTTAAGGAAAAAGTATGCTTATGTGGCAAAGGTAGCTCTCTCCACTTTCTCTCATGCATGAATGTGTGCTTATATTGTCTTTGGATATGTGTATGTATGTTTTAAGCCATGAAAAGTATTTTTTTATGATTTTATATGCCATGGTACCATGATGATGTTTTATGCATTCAAATGATGTTTTATATACTTGCCTTGGTTTGCTTAAGTGTAGAAAAGCTAAGAACCCTCTAGCCATAGTGAGGATGAGCCAAAAACCCTTAAACTTGGTTGAGACAAAGTAAAGAGTCTCCTAAGAGTGAGGTTGACTCCCAAGAGTAAGGTTGAGTTAAAACCTTTTAGAGAAAATGGGTGAGGCAAGTCCAAAAGTCATAAGTCAATGGGTGAGACTAATCCATTCACTTGGCAAGCCTATGTATGACTTGTCCAAATGCTAAGGAGGTTTCTTGATTGCCCACATATGTTAATATGCCCATGCATGCATTTTCAAGGCTTGTATTACATATTTTGTCGTACCCTATATTTTTAACCATCATACTCTCCCATTCATAGGGATTCACACATGTTCATAGAGAATAAGTCAAGAAAATCACTAATTAAGTACACATTTACTATGTACAACTGCGTTAAAATTTCCAAATTCATATTTTGTGGGCCCTGTGGATGTTCCAAAAATATTCTCTAGTCCTTTATTAGTTATAAAAGTCATACATAGCTCAAAATAGCAAGTACTCCATGGTTTTAGGCTCACAAACTCGGTTTTCCTTGCTTTCTTCTAGGATAACACAGTGGTAGATTTTAGGGAAACTTTGAAAAATCACAACTAAATGTAGAAAAATTAAAATTTGCAATGCCATAGTTTTTGAGAAATCTCTAAGTGTTAAATTTACACTAAAAATAATTTCAAGTCACAAACATAGCATCTAGATCATGTTTGACATCACAAAAGGCACAAAGGTCAGACTAGCTACTGGTACTGATATAGGTTTTTGATATGAACTTAAAAAATGTCCAATTAATTCCAAAAAAATATAATCCATGCAAATGATAGCAATATAGAAATCTATGGATGTTAGATAGATGGAAAAAATCATTCTAGACCATTCTAGGTTCGTTCTATCCACGAAAACTAATCAAATAGTGACATAGGTATGACTGGATGCCTAGTACTAGATAGCAACTTAAAAAATTCATATCGCCCTCTCAAGACATCCAAATGGGGTACTTCTAATTCGTGCAAGTTTTTAGGAAGGTCTAGTTTCTGTCTATAAAATTTTATGACAATTGGACATCATTTGCCCTATGATTGACACAGAACAATTTTCAAACCAGGTGTACAATAGCAGTGACTATTTTAGAAAAATTTTTCAACTTCAAAAATTCATCAAATATACTATAGACCTCCACAAATTATCTACTCTAGCTTTCCAAAAATCTCTCAACATTCTTTAGATGTATGCCAAATTTCAGACCGAGAAGAGCTCATGTGGATAAAAAGTGGTATAGCTCACCAATTTGGTCAATTTTTATCCAATTGAGGTACCAAATCCATCCAAATGATTTCCTTTAGTGTTTGGCACCTCTTAGGCAAGTATAAAAGTACAAATATGACTTGTAGACACTGCCCAAGTAATCCCAAACCTCATACATTTCATTTTGACTATCTCATATCCAATAATACACTAATACATACATGCCATCCATGATTCAAAATTCATATTTCTATTGCTTTCATGCTACATAGAGTATGTATAGTATCCATTCATCATATTAAATTTGCTAAAGATCTTACTTCACAAAAATAATATGTACAAAGCCACTTTGACATTTAACTACAATTTAAACTATATAATAAGCAAAGTAAGGCTTTTCATTGTTCTTGGCTTGCATTTCCTTGTCTTTGAGCACCACCAAGACATTTCAAGAGTGAGAGGGAAAGGGCAGTGAGATTCCAAGAATCTCAATAGCTCACACACCCATTCACATATACATTCAAAGCATACATACATCAAAATCACAAGTGTGTAAACATAAAGTGTGTAATGCCACATTTCCGTGCCACATTTATACATTAAACCATTCTCATGCTCTAAGGACTTTTGGTTTTGTCTCACCTAATTTCTAGGACTTTTGGATTTGCCTCACTCTTGGCCTTGGGACTTGTAATATCTAGTTCTCTGAAAATGAGAGAAAACATGAGAAACATAACATACGATTTCTCCGTCAATGAACAAAACTCACTGGATATAAAAAGAAGTCCCCCGAAATGATGTAGTTAAGGTCTCAAAAATTTTGGGGGGCATTCTAGACTCCTAAAAATGAGAATGCTAGACTCAGATAGAAAGAAAAATAGAGCTAGAATGAAGAAAGAATTTCTTGCGAAAAGCTTATGAAACGAATGACATTTTCGTAATTTTGAGCAAATTTTAGAATTTCACATAGGAGGGCTTTTTAAATGAAATTTTTAAGTTTTTTGGCATTCTCAAAGGCCCTAAATACCATGGAAAGCACCAGGACAGTTAAATCCCTTCCAGTGGACGTTTTCTAATGTCAGTGTGCCTGAACTTTGACAGATTCATTTGGGAAGGTTTTAGCTCCGATTTAAGTGATTCCAAAGGTATTTTATTTAATTGGGAACCTAAATTTTATAGTGAAAAAGATGGTTCTCAAAAAGGAGCTAAAAAGGAAAAAGAAATGAAAATGCAAAGTACGAAGGGCAAAATTAGAATTTTTAAAAAAGTGTTTCTTCCTCCCTTATAAATAGGTGGTGCCTCACACTCCCCCTTATTTAGCTTCAGATTATTCTGCCCCAAATCAGATGAAAAACCCTAGGAGAGTGGCACACCAAGGGGAGAGAAGAAGGAGGAAGAAATCAAGCTTAAAAGTATGTTTCCATGATAGTTTTTCATGCTTTTCTTCATCCACACCTCCCCTCCTCCCTTCTCTTTTGTCTCCTTTGATTGAAATGGAGTTTATAAATCTGATTCAAGGGAGAAACTCAAGGGAATTTTCGGATTTGAAGAGAGGAGATTGGAGAAAGCAAGATTTAAGCAAGAAAAAGTAAGGAAGCTAGGTAATTTCTCTTCCTATGATTGATATCTTCACCCACCCTTCTTCTCCATTTCGCCTAACCCGAGGAGCCATAGGAGGATCTGACTTTTAAACCAAACCAAGCATGAATCTTAGGTATTTGAGGGAGAAGAACAAGAATATGCAAAGGAAACAATAAAATAACCATTAGATTTCAATATACAAATTCTAGGGTTTCAAGTGTTCCTTCTAAATTCTAATTTTGTGTGATGATTCCTAGGTCTAATTAAGAGTTTACATGAGCTCTTAAGATCCTTAAGATGCTCCCTACATGCTTCCTCCTTCAAGAAAACAAAGACAATTCCAAGGAGGCCAAAAAGGGGCATAGTCTTGGCCAAGCAAGGTTAAGGTAGCTAGGGAGAGTTTTAAATTTTTCTAAAGCCATTCTTGATCATGTATGATGAATGAAAATAAGGGGAAGCCTTGGAAAAAATTTAGAATTCATAGAAAGTGATTTGGTGCTATAGGTTCCATATTATGACCTAAAGAAGCAACATGTTATTAGGCTCTTTGTTTTCATGGTGTGATGACTCTAAGAGGCTTAAAAGGAGTCAAGAATCATATTTGAAAGGAAAGAATAGAGCCTAGAAATTATTTGAGGGGTGTTGCTTCATTAGGTGCATTTATGGACCATAATAGGGTTTATAGAACAACCTAATGTCTAAGCTAGTTGTGTGGCCTTAGAAATTATTTCATGAACTTAATTGGTTCCCATAAATTGTGTCTAGGCCAAGAGAAACCTTCCCCACACTTTGTGGGTGTGTGGCCGAAGCAAGAGAGGGAGTTTCAAGAGAAAAAGTGTGTGATTGTGTGCAAGGTAACTCTCTCCACCTTCTCTCATGCATGGATATGTACTTAGCTTGTCTTAGAATGTGTGTATGTGTATTTTCAAGCCATGAAAAGTATGCTAGCATGATTTTATATGCCATGATTTCCTGATGACATATTATGTTTCTAAATAATGTTATGATGTGTGCTTGGGTTTGCATAAGTGTGGTGAGGCCAAGAACCCTTAGCTATGGTGAGGATGAGCCAATAACCCTTAAGATTAGTTGAGATAAAGCAAAGAGTCTCCCAAAAGCAAGATAGGCTCCCAAGAGTATGGTTGAGTCCAAGAATCTATTAAAGAATGGGTGAGGCAAGTCCAATATTCACAAGAAATTGGGTGAGGCCAATCCACTTGCTTGGCAAGCCTTTGTATGCTATGTATGACATTCTCAAATGATGAAAATGTTTCTTGAATGTTTACACATGTCAACATGACCATACATGCATTTATGGGACTTGTTTGCATCCATTATATATGATTGAATGGGAGATGAGCTATTGGGATTTTTTGAATCTCATTCCCTCCTCTCCAATGATCTCACATGCTAGGTGGACCAAGTGGACAAGGTGATGGAAGCCAATTACCTTGAAGGAAAGAGTTTGGCAATTAAATGCAAAGTTTTTGGTTCTTTAAGGCCATAATTGTGTCAAATGTTGTAACCCCTTGATGTATATGGTCTATGACCTCTTAAACATGTGTAATTATGATATTATGCCATGTATGAATGAGAGAATATGTTATGTAGCCACTAGAACATGAATTGAGTATATGATGTCACAGTAGCTTTATGAATGGCTTTATGAAAAGATGCATATGTGTGGATAAAATGGACAAAATGAGATGCATGGAGTTTGAGACCGTTTGGGCAGCTTACACAAGTCTTAATCATTCTTTTAGACTTGCCCAAAAGGTGCTAAACCCTAGGGAAAGCCCTTTGGTTACTTTGGTACCTCATATGGAGCCAAAATTAACCATAATGGAACCCTATGTCATTTTTAAGCCAAATGAGCTCTTCTTGATTTGAGATTTGGCATGTAATTAGATCTTGTTGAGATATTTTTGGAAAGTTAAAGAACATAATTTTTTAAGGTCTACAGAATATTTGATGAATTTTCAAAATTGACAATTTTCCTGATTTTGGTTTGCTGCACTATTCATTTGGTCTGAAAATAAAATCTATCACACAGGACTCAAATGATGTCCAATTGCCATGAAATTTTATACAAAGAAACTAGACATTTAGAATGACTCATTCCAACTAGAAGAACCTCATTTGGAGGTCTAGAGAGGGAGATATGAATTTTTGAATATTCTATCCAGTATTAGGACCCTTACCCGACTACAGTTACTATTCTATTGAATTTCGAGGTCTAGGTTGCCTAGTCTAGAGCTATTTTTCCCCTCTAGTTAACATCCACAGATTTCCATATTAGTATCATTTTCATGGATTGGATTTTTTTGGAATTAATTGGACATTTCCAAAGTTTGTTGCAGAAATCTGTGACAGCATCAGTGATAGTTTGACCTTTGGATCTTTTCAGATGTCAAACATCCTTTGTGGTGAATGTTATGGTCTGGACATATTTTTAGTATGAAGCAGACATCTATATCTTTCCAAAATAACTAAGAATGTATGATTTTGATTTTTATAGAATTAGTTATGATTTTCCACAGTATAGGCAGAAAAAAGAGCAAATTCTGGCAGAAATTTAATATGCCTATTTTAAGTTTCCCTTTGAGTTCCATGAGTGGTAGGCCACATTTTATGATCCAGATGAGTCATATTCATATAATTAAATATGAGAATATATAGTATGAGCTCACACGGTCCACGTGATATAGAATGAAAATTTTATACACAATGCAACGCAAGAAAATTATATTATTTTAGCTCCTTCTCTTGCTCCTTCATGGAAATTATGAATGTGAGACATATAAATGTTTTGATATAAACTAGAAATATATGGTGTTATGGGAATTTTGACTTAGCCTCACCTATCCAAGGGACTTTTGGCCTAGTCTCACCCATGCTTTGAGACTTTTGGCACATCCTCACCCATATTAAGGGACTTTTAGTATAATCTCACCCTTATGAGCCAATCTCACAACCAAAGCCATTCAAGATCACACATTGGTACCAATGCAATATCAAGACATCAAGTGGCATGTTATCAAATCACAAGAGTACATGTAAACATACAATGACATACATATGCACATAAGAATGTATAGAGAATAAGGTGGAGAGCTACCTTGAATTGGTGCAAGCCTTTCTTGATCCTTTTCCTTCCCTTTTTTGGTCCCACAAACACACCTAGGTGGATTGGATTTCTCTTGGCCTAAGCATCATAAATAGCACACAATTACACTCTTGAAGCAGGCTAAGACACTACACTTTTTCTTAAAAGAAATACATGATTCCATGGTTCACATAATGGCTCCATTGGTGGCCTATTGAAGAAAACCTTGTAATTTAAGTTCTATACTCCATTCTCTTTTCATTTCTAGGCTTCTTGACCCCATTCAAGGTCCTTGAAGCCATCACATAATCATTTGCACAAGTAGAAAACCAAGTTGCTTCTTAAGCCATCATAATGGACATCATTGTCCCATCTCTCATTCCATGGCTCCTAAATATTTCCTAATGGTTCCTCCCATCTTCTAACATCATAAGGAGTCTCAAACAAAGGCTAGAACAAATTAAAACATCCTCCAACCTTATGCTTTTGCCTTGGCTGAACCTATGGAACAAAGTAGGGCTCTTGGACTTCTTGATTTTTCCTTGATGGGAGAGCCACTTAGGGAGGTTTCTAAGTTTCTTAGGAGTTCAATGGAATTCCTAAATGGTCAAGGAAATTCATAGATTAAATCAATTTTCATAATTCCCTCAAGAAGCCAACACTTTTCTAACTTAATTTCTATTGATTTTCCATGCAATTTCTTGGCATATTCCATCTTCCCATGGCCTAATTCCCTTGTTCCTCTCTTGTTTTGGATAGAACTTCTTCTCCCCTTCATGGTTCTTTTTTGGCCAAACATACACCCAAGAGGAACATACACCTAAGAGGAGAGCAAAAGAATAAAGCAACTAGGAACAAGATTTACCTTAGTTTCAAGCTTACTTTCAAGGCTTCTCCTTCTTGGTTCTCCCTTTCTCAAGCAATTCAAATTCCCCCTCTAAATTCTGGACCAAAAATAGAACCAACCATTTCAAGAAAGCCATAGAAAGAGAGCATAGAAAGAGGGGAGCAAGAGTGGAAGAGAAAAAGGATGAAATTTTCCAAGATTCCTTATCTTTCTTGGCTTTTCTCCCTCCTTCTTCTTCCCCTCTTTGTGTGCCCAAAGAAGCTCTATCTCTTCTATATTTTGGGTAGAACAAAATCATGTGGGAGAGAGGAGAAGCATTGTGAGTTTTTAAGGAGTGTCCAAGAAGCTTCTTTTCTTGAAAAAATTCCCATTTTGCCCTTTTGTAACGACATTTTCAGTTTGACTTTGTTTTAGCTCCTTTTTAAGAACTATATTTTTCATTATAAAATTTAGGTTCTCAATTTAATAAAATTCCTTTAGAATCACTCAAATCAGAACTAAAACATTTCCGAATAAACTGGTCAAAGTTCGGGTCAACCAATGTTGAAAAAAGTACACCGGAGGAGGGGCTTTACTAGTCTTGGGGCTTCCCATGGTTTTCGAGGCCTCTAAGAACCCTGAGCAACTCAAAATTCCCCTTTAAAAAGCCCTCTTGTGTGTTTTTCCAAAATTACACTTATTTACGAAAATGCCACTGGCCTTTCAGCAAATTTTTTGAATCACTCTAACCTTGGTTTCTAGGTAACCCAAGGCTCAAATATTCATTTTTCATTATTTAAAATTTTATCAAATTTGTATATGGCCTTGAATCACTCATCTCAGGGGACTTGCTTTTCAAACTGACCCATTACGGTGTTTTTACCATGTATCGGACGTTACATATTTTATGTGTGATTGAAAGGAAAATGATCTATTGGGATTCTTTAAATCTCATCCCCTCCTCTCCAATGTCTTAACATGCTAGGTGAAGCAATTGAGCAAGGAAATGGAAGCCACCAAGCCTAGAAGGAGATTGACGTTAAAGTGTATAAGAATGCCTAGTTTTGTCTCAATTGTAGCCATACACATGGCATATGATGTAATCCCATGATAAAATTGTTATGTAATCATATGAACATGTGTAAATACCCATATCTATGATGTATGAATGAGATTCATTGCCAAATGTATGTGATAGCATGAATTGGGTATTGAATGGCAAAAGCTAGCATGTTCAATCTTGTGTATGGCATGGGGTGAGAGAGTGGGTTTGAGAAAGCTGGGTTTATACACCTTTGAGAAAATTTTAGAGAGTCATTTTGGTGCATTCCCACGTACTCAAGTGGACATGGTTGCCTTAGAACTTGAAATGGATCATTTGAACCCCTTATATGACACAAAATGAGTCATTTTGCAACTCAATGTCAAGATCTGACCAAATGAACAAATTTTTTCATGAAATTTGGCACACATGTAGATATTATCTAGTGGAAATCCAAAGACCAGATTATTTGGAACTCTGTGGAATTAATTATGAATTTCCAAAGTTGAAATTTTTTGTTGAACTGATACAGGTACTATTCATATAGTCAGAAACATAGGCTGTGTCATTCCTAGGACAAATGATATCCAATACTCATGAAATCTTATAGGAATAAACTAAAAATGATAATCTTTCCATAGCCACTAAGATCACCCTAATTGGACCTCTGAGCAGGAAGATATGAATTTTTGAATTTTGAGGTCAATACTAGGAACAATAGCTGATCTCTAGTACTTTTCCATCAGTTTCCAGTGGCCAGTAGCCTCTATTGTAGTCTAGATTTATTTTTAGCATAAATTAGTCATATGTAGCTTTCTATAATAGTGTAGTGTGCCTGATTTTGATTTTTTTAAAATTAGTTATGATTTTTCAAAGTTCAGGTAGAGAATCTGGGAAACCGTCTGAGGCTGCACTAGTGTGTTTTATGTATCTACTCCCTTTTCTTAAGGTGTAGGCCATTTCTTGAGCTTGTTATAAGTTGTAATTATGTATTTAAATGTAATAATGAGATGCATAAGTTTATGTGGCCCACGAGACTTCGAAAGAAAAAATTTATCCTTGACAAATTGCAAGTGTGTTCATTATTCTAATGCTATCTTTCTTGCTTCATTGTGAAATGCATGAATAAGACCTAGAAATAGCATGACGCAAGTTAGAAAAATATGGTGTTACACTCCATGGGTGTAATTCCTTGCATATATCTCAACTAAATATGCTTCAAGCACCTAGGGAGAGTTTTAATTAATTCTAAGGATGAGAATATCCTAGATATGATTAATAAACATCAAAGGAAGCATTGATTTGAATTTAGAAACCATGGTTTGTGAGATGGAGGTTTAGGTTCCTTTTTAAGACATAAAGAAGCAATTTGAATATAGGCTCCTTGAATTGAAATTGTGATGACTCCAAGGAGTCTAAATGGAGTTAAGAGACTTAAACTGAATGAGAAATTAGAGCCAAGATCATGAATTCTAGAGGTTGCTTCATTATGCACTTATATGGAACCATAACCATGTCTTAGAACAAAGTAAGCTTGCATAAAGTTTGTATAAGGTTAAAACTTGTTCCAATGATATAATTATATTTCATTTTGTGTCTAGGCTAAGAAAATCAAGCTCCCCCTAGTTATGTGTGTGTGGCTGAGAAGGGGAAAGGAAAGACCAAGGAAGGAGGTGGTGATTTTTGATTCAAGGTAGCTCTTTAACCTTTTTCACATGCATATCTTGGATATTTGATTTTCATTGGATGCTTGTGTGTATGTTTGAACCATGAGATATGTTTATAGCTTTTAATGAAATGCTATAGTACCATTATTCTTTTTGAACATGTGTTGAATGCAAGATGACTTGAATGGGAGAAGTTGTGCCAGAGGTCCTTTAGAATGGGTGAAGAGATGCCAAAAGTTCTTAAGAATGGATGAGATAAAGCCAAAAGTCTCAAGAAAGAGTAAGGCTAAGTCAAAAGTTCCTAAAAGTGGGTGAGGTGAATCCAAAAATCCCAAAGAATTGGATGAAGCTAGACCATAAACCTTTAGAGCCTATGTTTGACAATGTATGAGTTTATGTCATATGAGAAAATGTTTATGTATGGTTATAAGATGCTTTTAGTACATGCTTACATTCTTTGATTTGAAAACATGCCGTGTATGTATGCTTGAAAGGGTAAAAGAGCTATTCAGATTCTTTGAATCTTACTCTTTCCCCACATATGTCTAACCATGTCTAGGTAAGCTAAGTGGAGCAAGAAAGAGAGGCCAAACATCTTGAAGACTACAACTTTGATAATAGTTTAGAAAATTTTATAGTGTGATGTCAAAGTTTGTAATTACATGATATCTATATATATATGATGTAAACCTTTAAGCATGCTTAAATACATGTAACTATGATGTATGTATCAATTTTGAAGTCAAATGAATGGTTATGTAGATTTTTGATATCATGGAGCCCTTATGCATATGTGTAGGGATTCAAGTAGGAAGTTGATTTTGAGATGTATGATGATTTGGAACATTTGGGATGCTCTCATAGGCTATCTTTATGCTTTTGGATATGCTCAAATGGTTGTGGAATGATTGGAAGACCACTTGGTGCATATTTGACCCCTTTATAGTTTCAAAAGTGACATAATCTTGAGCTGAACCAAAGTTTGACCAAATGAACGATTTTGGGCATGAAATTTGACATGATTATAAATCTCATCCAAAGCTTTTCATAGAGCTAAAGAGTACCTAATTTGGAGCTCTAGAGAACTTATTATAAATTTTCAAAATTGGCTAAATTATGCAGAATTGTCCTAGTTTCTATTCATATGGTCAATTTACATTTCTATGTCACTCGAAGCTCAAATGAAGTCCAATTCTCATGAAATTTTACAAGCATAAACTATAAATTATAAGCTTTCTATCGCCATTAAGGGCATCTCATTTAGAGCTCTGTAGAGGGAGAAATGAATTTTTGAAATTTGAGTTTAGTTGTAGGATGTATTAGTCACCAATGTTATTGTTCCATCAGTTTTCATGAGGTAAATTTAGTTGTTTTGATCTAAAATTTTTGTGGTAGTTAGAGGACATCCGTAGCTTTCCAGAATGGTATAATTTGTATGATTTCAATATTTCTAAAATTAATTATGATTTTTCAAAGTTCATATCATAATATGGAAATGATATGGAAATCTTGGAAAAATGCAAAGCCACATGCCATTTCATGTTGCATGGCATAGATCTGACTTTTAGGCTTGAAATTGAGTTAGTTTTGGTTGAGCAAATGTGTTACAGGCTAAAGATAAAATATGGTAAGCTTATATGGCCTATTTGGCAAATAATGATTTATTTTGGCTTTCTATATCGGTTATTTCTACTTCCTAAAGTGTGATTTTCATGCAAATAAATACCATAAGTTATTTATGCTATAGATTGAGTCCTATATAGTTATAGTATTATATTAAATGGCACACCAAGAGGAAGGAAAAAGGGAAGGAGAAAATCAAGCAAATAAGTAAAGAATTGCTACTTTTTCATGCTCTTCTCCTTTATAATGTTCTCTTCTTTCTCCTTTCCTCCTCCATGGTTTTGAAACTCTAAATAGTGATGTTTCATGGCTGGTTCAGTAAAGGGAAGAAGGAGTTTGGAGAAAGTCTTGGAAGCCTAAGAAAGTTCATTTGCTAAGGAAGCTAACAAGTTAATTCTTCCATGAAAAACTTGCTTCCTTTGATTCCCTTCTTGCTCCACCATTTTGCCCAAATTTAGGGGACCATGTAGGGAGTTCAATTTTGGTCTAAACTTGATAGAAAATGGGATTTTGAAGTATAAGGAATCATATGAAACAAATAGAACTAAAAAAGAAGCCATAGACAGCAAGTTATGGAAATTAGGATTTTGATTGTACCTAGGGATTTATGAAGCTTTCTAATAATGATTTAACTTATGTAAGAGCATGTTTGTGTTCTTAAGAGACCTAGGAAGCTTTATGGACACCTATTTTCCAAGAGAAATGAATGAAACTCCCTTGGTGCATTTCTTAAGCATAGTCTCGGCCAAGCTCCATTCCAAGTACTTAAGGAGAGTTTTCTTTGATTTTAAAGATAGAAATAATCTAGATATAAATAACAAACATCAAAGGAATGATTGGTGTAACGTCCAATTTTTCATAAAATACTGAAATGAGTTAGTTTTTAAAGCAAATCCCCTGAGATGAGTGATTCAAGGACAAATAAAATTGGGATAAAATTTTAAATAATAGAAAATGAGGATTTGAGCCTTGAATTACCCAGAAACTGGGGTTGGAGTGATTCGAAAAATTTGCCGAAACGCCAGTGGCATTTTCGTAAATAAGTGAACTTATTGGAAAAAATAGAGGAGGGCTTCTTAAATGAAAATTTTGAGTTCTCTAGGGTTCTCAAAGGCTCTGAAAACCATAGAAAGACCCAGGACAGTTAAATCCCGTCCGGTGGACATTTTCCAACGTCGGTTGATCTAAAATTTGACCAGTTCATTCAGTAAGGTTTTAGTTCCAAATTGAGTGATTCCAAAGGCATTTTATTAAACTAGGAATCTAAAATTTATAATAAAAAAGACAGTTCTAAAAAAGGAGCTAAAACGAAGTCGAAACAAAATTGCCATTACGAAAAGATAAAATTAGAATTTTTGAAAAAGTGTGTTTCTAAAAGCTCCCACACACTTCCCCTTTCTTCTCCCATCTTCTTAAGCATGAAATTTCTGCCCAAAATATAGAATATGATCTGCTCTCTTAGGCTCAGAAGAAGGGGAAGAACATGAGGAGAAAAAGCAAGGAAAGGGTAAGGAATTTCATAGTTTTTCATGTTTTCTCCTTTCCAAACCTCTCCTTCTCCATTCCCCTTTCTTTCCTATGATTATAATGAAGTTAATAAATCTTTTTTAAGGAAGATATTAAGGGGAAAATTCGGATTTGAAGAGAGGAGCTTAAAGAACACAAGATTCAAGTGAGAAAAAGCATGAAAACAAGGTAATTTCTCTTCCTATGGTTGTCATCTTTGGTTCCCTCCTCCATCATTTCACCCCACTTGAGAAAACCATAGGAAGAGATGATTTTTAGGTAGAACCAAGCATGAATCTAAGGAAAAAGGGTGTGGAGATTAAGAATATGCAAAGGGAATTAACAAAAAACCATTAGATTTCAAGATGCAAGTTCTAGGGTTTCAATTTTACCTTGTAAAATCTGATTTTGTATGATGATTACTAGGTCTAAATAAGAGTTTAAATGAGCTCTTAAGATCCCTAAGAGGCTCCCCATATGCTTCTTCCCTTGAGAAAACAAAGAAAGCTCGATGGAACCCAATATGCTTCATTGTCTCGGCCAAGAAGGGTTCTCATAGCTAGTGAGAGTTTTAAATTTTTCTAAGGCCATTCTTGAGTCATATGTAATGAGTGAAGATGAGTAGAGGCCTTAGAAAAAATGTAGAACTCAAAGAAAGTGAATTGGTGCCATAGACCCCATTATGTGACCTAAAGAAGCAACATGTGTTTAGGCTCTTCATTTTAATCGTGTGATGACTCCAAGAGGCTTAAAAGGAGTCAAGAATCATATTTGAAAAGAAAGAATAGAGCCTAGAATTTAATTGAGGGGTGTTGCTTCATTAGGTGCTTTTATGGACCATAATAAGGTCTATAGGATAACCTAGTGTCTAAGCAAGTGGTGTGACTTTAGAAATTGTTCCACGAGTAATTCATGCTTTTTTTGGTGTGTCTAGTCTAAGAGAAATGATCTCCACTTTCTTGGGTGTGTGAGGTCAAGGCTTAAGGAAAAAGTGTGTGAATGCAAGCAAGGTAGCTCTCTCCACCTTCTCTCATGCATGGATGTGTGTTTAGCTTGTTTTAGAATGTGTGTAAGTGTATTTTCAAGCTATGGAAAGTATGCTAGCATGCCTTTATATGCCATGATGCTTGATGCCATGTTATGTTTTCAAATGATTTCATGATGTTTGTGTGAGTTTGCTTGAGTGTGGAGAGGCCAAGAACTCTTCCCTTTGGTGAGGATGATCCAAGAACCCTTGAGCTTGGTTGAGACAAAGTAAAGAGTCTCCCAAAAGTAAAGTGGGCTCCCAAGAGTATGGTTGAGTCCAAAGCTCTTAAAGAATGGGTGAGGCAAGTCCAAAATCCATGAAGAGAAGTGTGAGGCCAATCCAAGCACTTGGTGAGCTCTTGGATGTCTTGTATGATTGATTCACATGCCAAAATTATTTTTTAAAATATGCATGTCTTCCATTTTTACCATGCATGCATTTGAAAGGCTTGCTTTGCACATATTATGTATGATTGAATGGGAGATGAGCTATTGGGATTCTTTGAATCTCATCCCCTCCTCTCCAATGATCTCACATGCTAGGTGGACCAAGTGGATATGCCAGTGAGAGCCAACAACCATGAAGAAGGGAGATTGATAAGCATATGTCTAGTTTTAGCTATTTTGGAACCATACTTATGTACCTTGATATGTATGATGATGTAAATAGTCTATGAACCTTGAGACATGTATAAATATGCTACTATGTGATGTTTATCACTATGGATATGATGTATGAGTTTTAGAGTACAATTTAAGTTTTGAATGTCCAATTATGCATTATGGAAGTTTGATGAAAGTATGCATAAGTGTGGGTTGAATGGCCAAAATGAGATGCATGAAATTTAGGACCATTTGGACAGCTCACTTAAGTCTCAAATGTGTTTTTAGACCTGCCCAAAAGGTGCCAAGACCAAGGGAAATCCATTTGACAACTTTGGTACATAATATGGAGCCAAAATTGATTATAATGGAACCCTATATCACTTTTTTGCCAAATGAGTTATTCTTGATCTGAACTTTGGAATGAAATTAGGTCTCATTGAGAGATTTTTGGGAAGCTAAAGAACATAATTTTCGGAGGTCTAGAGAATATTTGATGAATTTTCAAAGTTGGGATTTTCTATTGTTTCTGGTCTGGGCATTATTCATACTAGCAGTTTTGTGTTTTGTATAACCGATGGCCAAATGGTGTCCAATGCTTGAGGAATTTTATAAGCATAAATTAGAGGTCATAAGCGTTCTATGACCACCAAGATCACCTCATTTGGAGGTCTGATCAAAGAGTTATGTATTTTTAAAGTTGGCTGTCAGTAGCAGTGGTGTCCTAGGAGTTCAGTCACTGTTCCATAGGTTTCTGATAGATAAATGTATCTGTTTCATTTTGGAATTATTTTTAGAATCAATTTAACATTTGTATCTTTCCATAATGACCAAATGTGTGTGATTTTGATTTTTATAGAATTAGTTATGAATTTCAAAAGTTTGTATTAGTAAACTGAACAGCAGCCCAAGCAGCCGGCGACCTCTGTAACCTTTTGGATGTCAAACATCCTGTGTGATGAATTTTGTGACCTGGGCATATTTGTATTGTGAAGTAGACACCCTAAGATTTCCAGGATGACCAAGATTTCATGATTTAGAATTTTCTAGATTTAGTTATGATTTTCCAAACTTGGGTCAGAAAATGGAGCAAATCAGGCCGAAAATATACTTGCTTATTTTGAACTCCATTTCGGTTTTTAGGAATTGTAGGCATGTTTTTGTGATATAAATGAGTTATAATGATGGAATTAAATATGAGAATGCATAACATGAGCTCACACGGTCCACGTGATACCGATTGCAAATTTTTAAGTATAGCGCAGCGCAAATAAATCTATTATTTTCATCTCCCTCTTTATATGCTCTTATGGAAATAATGAGGTGAAGCTTATGAATTTCATGAAATGAGTTAGAATTTATGGTGTTACAATTGGTTTGAATTTAGGAACCATATTTTGAAAATTGGAAGTTTAAGGTTCCATTATACATAAAAAGAAACTTGGTGTTAAGCTCTTTGATTTGAGTTTATGATGACTTTAATGAGTTCAAATGGAGTCATGTGACTTAGATTGAATGAGAAATTGGAGCCAAGATAATGAATTGTATGAGTTGCTTCATTATGCTACAATATAGAGCCATATGGAAACTTAGAACTAGAGTAGCTTATATAAGGATTGTGCGATACTAGAGATGGTTCCATTGATACCTTTATGTGTTGTTTGATATGCTTAGGCCAAGCAAATCAAGTCTCTCCCATGTAAGCTTATGAGGCTGAGAGAGGAAAGTGAGAGACCAAGAAGAAAATTTGTTCTTCTTGAATAAAGGTAGCTCTTCATTAATTCTTGTATATTTATCTTGGTTGTTAGATTATCATTGATTGCTTGTATATATGTTTGAACCATGACTTATGCATATTGCTATTGGTTTGATGATGTGATGTCATTATGGTTCTTAAAATATTTTTGGAAAATGTGTGGCTCTTAGTGGATGAGGTTGTGCCAAAGGTCTCTTGAATTAGGTAAGGTGAAGCCAAAAGTCCCTGAGTAAGGGTGAGACAAGGCTAAACGTCTCATAGAATGAGTGAGGCTAAGTCAAAAGTCCTTAAAATGGGTGAGGTTAATCCAAAAGTCCCTAGAGCTTAATTTTGACTTTCATAGATCCATTTAATTTCATAAATATGATTATGTTTGATGTTTGGATGAATATGATGCATACTTCCTTTCCTTGACATGAAAATATGCTATATAAGTGTACTTAAAGGATGATTGAGCTATTAGGATTCTTTGAATCTCACTCTATCACATATTATATTTCAAACCCTTATAGTCATTTAGAACTATTTCTAAATGCAATTTGAATCTTTACAATCTCTCAAATCTATATCCTTAAATCATAATATAGTGGAACACAATAATGGGTTAACTTTTAAATTCTTTTTCAATTTCGAAAATTCATAACTTAATCTAAAAAAATCATTTTCATGTGATTCAAAATTCTACTTAAAGCTTAATGAGTCTACTTTAAGGGAAAAATATGTTCTGGTTCATATTCTATGTCAATTGAATCAATTTATTCCTTTTCAAAAACTGTTCAATTCAGTGGCATAGTAAAGTTCCAAAATCTGACCCCTAACTTTGAAAAATCATACATTTTTGTACACAAATCCAAATGAGGCAAATTATGACTTCACTTAAAGAATAGAATGTTTTGTTTAACATACTAAAAGCTCATATGGATACTCAAACAGTGGTAGAAATCGTGTAAGCTACAGTATAGATGACTCAGCAATGATTATCCAACACTTCATGACTAACTTGTAAGAATCATATCTAAGGCTACAGAGATCCAAATGACCTACTTTTTAGCTTGATGGAAAGCTTACGATGTCTAGTTTTTATCTTAAAAATCTTGTGACCTAATTCAAACATGTGCTAGGACGTTTTCAATGAAACAACAATGTTACTCAAAATCCAAATAGATTCATAGCATGAAAACTTTTGCATAACTAAGCATACTTCCAAGCCATAAACATCCATGAGTTCATTCCAATCATAATTAGACATAATAAGGGATCTATATTACTGCCATGGACCAAGTAAATTGTAACACCTTAATCTACTACCACTACCTAGCCTCACTCTGGGCTTGGTTCCATATGATTTTCAAATAATCAATACCAAACCGTGGCATTTTCATGCTATGAGATGGGGTTTCATACACTCATCTTCTGCCCCGTGGGTCCTATGAATCCATCATTCACATTCTATACTCACATTCCATTTATACAACTCATACATAGCATAAAACAAGCCATAAGCCACCACGGGTATGGAGCCAAAAACCAGAAAAATACATTTTCTCACTTGTGTCCAAAAGTCATACTTTGGCTCTAACTTTGGAAAATCATAACTAATTATAAACAAATGGGAATATAGTAAAACTTAGCTTTCTGGAAAGCTCTAAGTGTTAACTTTACACTAAAAATCATTTCCAACCACAATCTCAGTGTTTGGACTAGGTTTGACATCGAAAATGGGAAGGAGGTCCGACTGTCACTGTTTCTGGTGCAGCTTACTGTCATGACTTTCGAAAATTCATAACTAAATCCACAAGTTTTTATTTTCTCCTTCCCTCCTTGTTCACGTCTCTTTCCTTTTGTTTCTGCACGCTGAAATCCCGCAACTAATCCTCATCTTCATCTTAATTCCCACGTCAGCCCAAAGTAGCGTCTGGATGTGTATTTCTCCTCCCCTTTCACGTGCTTCAGCTTTAATTCCATTTGCTTTAGATATTCACGTCCTATTCCTTTGTGCCAATTACCCGTAGCTTTGCATGTGAAATAAGGTGTGGGTCCCGCTTCTTTTTATTATTATATTCCACATGCATGCTATAGCTTCTGCATTCTGTCCAGACGTGATTTTCTTGTCTGCTTCTTCGTCTTCTGCAGCTCTTCGTTCTGCCTTGTGTTGCCCTCGAGTTCTGCTCGCTGCTTCTTTCATTGCTCCTACGTGTAATTGGACGTTGCTTCTGGTTTGTGTGTCTCAGCCCAGGCGTCTTCTCTATCTTGCAGCTCATTTCTTCACGTTGCTTTTACGTGAAACTCATATAGCTCCAGCGTTTTCTCGTTGTTGCTACACCAGACTTCCTTTCTTCTTCTCATGCTTTGCACGTTAACTTCTGCAGCTTCTTCACTTTGATGCTGCCTCCCACGTGAAACCTGTAGCTTGTGTCTTTCATGTAAGCTGCATGCTTTTCTTTTCATTTGTTTCCAAGCCCCTTCAACCCACGTGTTTTCTTTTCTCCCATATATACATGCCTTCATCTCTTCTTTAAATCAAATACTCATTTAACCTATTTGCTCTTCACACATCTGCACAAAAGAATAGAGAATATTCAATAGAATTATCCACAAAATTATTTAAAGGAATTTCATGCCTTAAAACTCAATAATTTTGTCAATTAATTCACAAAGTGCATAAGTAGCTAATAAAATCAAATTATATCTAATTAAACCTTTAAAGCCATCTTTGATCATTAAAATGACTAAGTTAGGAAGAATAAAAGATATAAAATTCATGCTTATCAAATTCCCCCACACTTAAACCTTTGCACTCCTGGGCAAAACTTAAAATCCAAGTTACAAGAATGAATTTGAAACACCCAGCTAGAAGAATGGCATGTGGAAAAAGAAAATGGAAAATAAGGTGTAAAAATCGCAAGTTAGAACTAATCACAACTTTTCATTACTTTAACAATCTAAGCTAATTTCACTTGTATCAAGAATTAAGTTCCATGGCCATTTCATTTGAAAAGAATGAATTGAAATGCATAGCCCTCACATGGATTGGTGTTTACTCTCAACTTTCAAGTGTTTAGGCAATATGAATCACTCAAACTTCACCGATCAAAGTTCACTACCATAAGCTTGTCTAACTTCTAAGTCTCCACCACCCATGCTAAATGCAATGCATAAATCAAAGGACTTTATTAAGGGTTGTAATGGGGTTAGGGAACGAAATGAATGGATACAAAAACTAGGGGGGAAAACTAAACAAATAGATACCTTAGGACTTCAAGAGCAATCAATGACAATCCAGGATAGGGAAGAGTGTGCATTCAAGGCCTTATTTCCAACAAGTATAAGCAACTATAAACTCAATCTAAATTACTTCTTTCTTTTGATTTTCAATAACTTTTCCTCTTTTTTTTTTTTTTTTTTTTTTTCATTGCTTTTTCTTTCTTCTTTTTTTTTAATTTTTTATCTTTTCTTCTCTTTGCATTTTTTTTTTTGAACAAATTCTTTGACTAACAATGGCCTTAATGGATGAAAAGCACACATTCACCTATCCTATTTAGATGTAATGCTCCTTAAATTCCTTAAGGCATCTTAAAACAAGGTGGAAAAACATATTTAATGGCTGTAGGCTAACAAGAAAATAAAATCAGGTTCAAAGTGGCTAAACAATGGATAAAGTGAATGTAAGGTTGGCTTTCTGGCTATCTGGCTAGAAAAGAAATGAATGCCTTATCATTTTCATGCATGCAAATGCAAATGTGGCCTCAACAAAGAATCAATACAAGTTCTAGAGTGAAACAAAGATAGGTGAACACACACTAGAATTGAACAATTAAGGCTCAAATTCTCACCAGCTAATGGCTATCAAAGGATTCATTGAAATCAAATTCATTGCCACTTCACTTGAATCAAAACACAAGATCCATCACTTATCATGTCTAGGTGAATCCAAATTATAATCATCTCAACTTGCAACTTTCGCAGGAAAACTGAAAAGAATCATATTATTTTTCAAAAAGAATTTTTCAAAAATTTGTCAAAATATTTTTATTTTTTAATTTTTATTTTTTAATTATTTTTTGTTTTTTTACTGGAAAATAACATAAGACTAACTAAAAACCTAGAAACTATAAAAATCAACTAACCAAAATAAAACAAAATTAAAAATTTATTTGTATCCCCCCTACACTTAAACATTGCATTGTCCTCAATGCCAGCACAAAATGTAATAAACAGATAAAGACAACGCAATATAAAAGGGGAAAGGGAAAGAGTACAACCGGGATTCAGGGTGGGTTATGAAGTTGGAGCTCCTCCTTGTTATCTCGTGGAACTCCTTCATAAAAGTGTTTGAGCCGATGTCCATTAACTTTGAATTTAGCTCCCGTTTGCTCATCCAAAAGCTCAACTGTGCCAAAAGGGAGAACATTAGAAACTATATAAGGACCTTCCCATTTAGAACGAAGTTTACCTGGCATAAGCTTCAGACGGGATTTATAAAGTAAGACTTTTTGGCCGACAACAAACTCTTTCCTTGCAATCATTTTGTCATGAAATGCTTTTGTCTTCTCTTTATAGATTCTTGCATTGTCATAGGCTTCCAATCTGATCTCTTCAAGCTCTTGGAGTTGGAATTTTCTGTGAGATCCTGCTTCATTCAAATCCAAATTACATTTCTTCACGGCCCAGTAAGCTTTGTGCTCCACTTCCACCGGTAAGTGACATGCTTTTCCAAATACCAGCCGATAGGGTGACATGCCAATAGGAGTCTTGTAGGCAGTCCTGTAGGCCCAAAGTGCATCATCTAGCCTTTTACTCCAATCTTTCCTATTCGGCTGCACTGTTTTCTCCAAAATTTGCTTTACCTCCCGGTTAGAAATTTCTGCTTTGCCATTTGTCTGAGGGTGGTATGGAGTAGCTACTTTATGCACAACACCATACTTGCTAAGCAAGCTATGCATACTCCGGTTACAAAAATGAGTGCCCTGGTCACTGATAATGGCTCTGGGAATACCAAACCTACAGAAAATGTGAGAGCGAACGAATTCTACAACCACAGAAGAATCATCAGTCCTGGTAGGTTTGGCTTCCACCCACTTCGAAACATAATCAACGGCCAATAAAATGTATGAAAAGCCAAAAGAAGTGGGAAAAGGTCCCATAAAATCAATGCCCCACACATCAAAGACTTCACAAAATAAGATAGGGTGTTGTGGCATTTCATTTCTCCTAGATATGCTACCTGTTTGTTGACACCGAACACATCTTTTACAAAAATTAAAGGCATCACGAAACAGGGTAGGCCAATACAATCCACTATCTAGAACCTTCCTAGCTGTGCATTTTGAACTAAAGTGACCTCCACATGCTAGTGCGTGACAAAAATTTAAAACAGAATCAAATTCTATATCAGGTACACAACGTCTAATCACTTGGTCACTACATAATCTCCATACATATGGATCATCCCAAATATAATACCTAGCTTCACTCCTAAACTTATTCAACTGATGTTTAGTCAAATCAACAGGCAGTTCAGAAGCAGCTAGATAATTCACTAAGTCTGCATACCATGGATAAAAACTATGCACAGCACATAAATGCTCATCAGGGAAATCATTATCAATAGGTAAGGAATTTACTTTTGAAGCTTCAATTCTGCTCAAGTGGTCTGCCACCAAGTTTTCAGCTCCACTTTTATCTCGGATGTCAATGTCAAATTCTTGAAGTAGAAGCATCCATCTGATCAATCTTGGCTTTGCATCGGGCTTCTTCAACAAGTACTTCAAGGCTGCATGATCAGTAAAAACAATGACTTTAGTATCAAGTAAATATGATCTAAATTTATCTAAAGCAAAAACAATAGCAAGAAGCTCTTTTTCTGTGGTTGTATAATTTGCTTGGGCCCCATCCAAAGTCTTGGATGCATAAGCAATCACATGGGACCGCTTATTCACTCTCTGGCTCAAGACTGCACCTACAGCAAAATTAGATGCGTCACATAAAAGCTCAAATGGGAGGGTCCAATCAGGAGGTTGAATAATGGGTGGGGAAGTCAAGCATTTCTTAAGTTCATCAAAAGCTGTTTTACATGCATCATCAAATTGGAAATCAACATCTTTTTGTAACAACTTAGACAATGGCAAAGCAATTTTACTAAAGTTCTGAATGAATCTTCTATAAAAACCTGCATGGCCTAGAAAAGATCGGACTTCCCGAACACATGTTGGGTATGGTAGAGAGGTTATAACATCTATCTTAGCTTTATCTACCTCTATGCCCTGTTCAGATATAATATGACCCAATACAATACCTTTCCGAACCATAAAATGACACTTTTCAAAATTAAGTACAAGGTTCTTCTCTATGCATCTAGCTAGGACTCTATCCAGACTACATAAGCAATCATCAAAAGAGTTCCCATATACAGTGAAATCATCCATAAAAATTTCTATACAATGTTCAAGGAAATCACTAAAAATGGAAACCATGCACCGCTGGAAGGTCCCAGGGGCATTGCAAAGACCAAAAGGCATTCGTCTATAGGCATATGTTCCAAATGGGCACGTGAATGTCGTCTTTTCTTGATCCTCCGGGGCTATGCATATCTGAAAATACCCTGAAAATCCATCCAGAAAACAGTAGTGAGATTTACCAGCTAAACGCTCAAGCATCTGATCAATAAATGGGAGGGGATAATGATCTTTTCTAGTGACTAAATTAAGCCTCCTATAGTCAATGCAAACCCTCCAACTATTCTGTACACGGGTGGGCACCAATTCATTATTTTCATTCCGGATCACTGTGATCCCTGATTTCTTTGGAACTACCTGCACAGGACTAACCCACTGACTGTCAGAAATAGGATATATTATACCAGCAGATAAAAGTTTAGAAACTTCCTTTTTAACCACATCCAGAATAAGTGGGTTCAGTCGCCTTTGAGGTTGCCTTACTGGTTTTGCCCCATCTTCCAACAAAATTCTGTGCATGCATGTATCAGGGCTAATGCCAGGTATGTCAGCTAAGGTCCACCCTATTGCTTGTTTTCTCCTCCTTAAGACCTCTAGAAGCTTCTCTTCTTCCTCTGGAATAATGTCACTAGCCACAATTACTGGAAGTTTCTCATCTTCCCCCAAGTAGGTGTACTTGAGATTATCTGGCAGTGGTTTGAGCTCCAAGGTGGGAGCTTGCTCAACCGAAGGTATGAGTTGTTTGATTTCAATCTCTTCCATGCCAAATACTTGTTCAGATATCTCACAGACAGAAGAAACAACTTTCCCATCTTTGGGAATATCAGCAGAAGGAGTATCAACAAGAAAAGAACTAACAGCAATATAAACATCAGTATCACTATCAGATGAACTAGTTACACAGCATCTATTACCATTATCAATAGGCAATGCAAGAGTGGAAATAGATGAACTAGCACAATCAGCATATCCAGAAGTGATATCAATATGCAACATATTCTGAGAATCAGTAAATCCAGCAACATTAGAACATTCAGGGAAAGCAACAGCATGCACATCATCTTTAGAACAAGAAGATTAACCTAAACTAGTATAATCATCCAAATCAGACAAAGGCTGTCCTACAGTGAAATCAGCATAAAAGGAGGAGGTCTCAGAACCATGATAGTCAATACATGGAAGAGACTCACCATTCTCAATGAAAGCACTAATCTGGGAGCAATTATCACATATAGTACTTCCAACACATGTACAGTCAAGAGAATCATCCAAGTCAGCAATATCACAGGAATCAGTCAATAAACTATCCTAAAATTCAGTGCTAGCATTATCAACTAACATATCAATCAGGCTGATATTAAAAACAGAGTTATCATCACAAGGATATTTCATGGCATCAAATATATTAAATTGTATCACATTGCCAGTAAACTCCATTTGAAGAGTACCCTCATGCACATTTATAATTGTTTTAGCAGTTTTCAGGAAAGGTCTACCTAAAATGAGTGGGGCATGTCCACTAGATTTATATCTATCATCCTCCATATTAAGGACATAAAAATTAGCTGGAAAAATCAAATTCTTTACCTTAACCAGAACATCCTCCAACACTCCTGAAGGATAAGCAATACTCCTATTTGCCAGCTGCACAACCACTCCGGTAGGTTTCAGCTCTCCCACCTGCAAAGATGAATAAACAGATTTAGGCATAACATTTATAGCTGCACCAAGATCAATTAATGCATCAGAAAACTCAAAATTTCCAATGGTGCATGGGATTGTAAAAGTGCCCGGATCTTGACACTTGGTGGGCATTGTTGGCTGTATGAGTGCTGAAACATTCTTGCCAAAATTGAATTTTTCATTCCCTCTCAGACGCCTCTTGTTAGTACATATCTCCTTGAGAAACTTGGCATATTTAGGAATGGTCTTGATTGCCTCCAACAGGGGTATATTGACTTCAACCTTTTTAAAAGTTTCAAGAATTTCTTTTTCTGCATCTGCTTCAGTTTGCTTCTTTCCCAAGGTAGGTCTATGTGGGAAAGGCAAAATTTTCTTTGCCTCCTCTTCATTATTAGGCTCATTTGGTGCGGCGTGTGTTTTTGATGACGCCGATTTATCCATGGTGGTGGTATCTGCGGATCCCTGAACCCATTCCTAAGAGTGATGGCACTGACATTGCTACTATTCCTCGGATTAACAACTGTTTGTGAGGGCAATTGGCTTGAACCTTGACTTTTTATCTCATTGAGAGAAGTAGCGAATTGTCCTATCTGAGTATCAACCCTTCTTTCTAAGTTTTGCATCATTTGTGTGATTTGTGCTTGATTCTCCATAATACGCTTCATCATGTCTCCCATATTATCCCCTTTCTTTGGTTCTTCCTGCATAGGAGCTGGCTGCCTAATAGGTTGGGAAGACTGTGCATTAGGTCCTGCAACATTGTATCTATTTTGTTGCCCTCCCCCATATCTCAAATTGGGGTGATCCCTCCATCCTGGATTATATGTATTAGAATAGGGATCATATTTTTGTTGCCCTTGTTGCATCGGCCTAACTGGAAACATCCCAGCACAAGCCTCTACCTTGTCTTCTAACATAGGGCACTGATCAGTATTATGTGTGGCCAAAGAGCATATATCACACAGGGGTCCTACCAAAGTAGTAGGGGTAGATGTTTGTCTAGATGCATAACACTGTGGATAAGAATATGCCTGAGTAGGGTAAGACTGTGGTGCATAAGTCTGAGAAGGAGCGGAGGATGACTGCTGCCGATCTAAAGCAAGCTTTTGGAGCACAGTAGACATTACTTCAAGTTTGCTCTCAATTCTCTGACCATAGTCTGGAGCACACAATTCATTGACTCCTCTTGCTGTTTGCATTGATCTGGATCCAAATTGCTGAGCATTCTGAGCCATCTTATCAATCAACTCCCAGGCTCCTGTAGGTGTCAGATCACCTAAGGCTCCCCCAGAGGCAGCATCAATCATATTTCTATCCATGATCAACAGCCCCTCATAGAAGTACTGGATAAGCAACTGATCAGAGATTTGATGGTGAGGACAACTAGCCAACAATCTTTTGAATCTTTCCCAGTACTCATATAAAGTCTCTCCACTATTCTGTCTGATCCCACATATCTCCTTCCTTATTGATGCAGTGCGAGATGCAGGAAAGAATTTCTCCAAAAATAACCTCTTAAGTTGGTCCCAAGAAGCAATGGCACCGGGAGGTAGATAGTACAACCAATCCTTGGCTAAACCATCCAAGGAAAAAGGGAATGCTCTGAGCTTGATTTGTTCCTCTGAGACACCTTGTGGCTTCATTGTAGAGCATACAACATGGAATTCTTTTAGATGTTTGTGAGGGTCATCTCCTGCAAGTCCTTGAAACTTAGGAAGTAAGTGAATCAATCCGGATTTAAGCTCAAAATTTGCATCTAATTCTGGATATTGTATGCAAAGATTTTGATAATGCACATTAGGAGCTGTCAATTCTTAATAGTTCTAGCATGCATGTTATTATTCAAATTTGCATTTACATTCAAGTTAGCCTGAACATGCATATTCCTGTTAGCATTTATTTGATCTTGTTCAGCCATATTATCACTAGCAAATTGAAGTGCACAATCAATTCCTTGCACAGAATCAAAAGCAGATGAATTAGAGCTATTAATTCCTACACTATCTTTGTTTTTCCTAATCCTTACTTGTCTTTTAAGGGTTTTTTCAATTTCTGGATCCAAATCAATTAATTTTTCACTAGAACTTCTTGTCATACGCCAATTAGACAAGCAAAAACTAAGAAGGAACACAAAAATTAACAAAGAAAAATTAAAACAAAAATTCCAGAAAAATTAGAAAAATCCTAGAAAATTCGAAAAAATACTAAAAAATTCGAAAAAGTGCTCTAAACGTTGGAATTTGGCCAAAAAATGGTGCACCTAATAGCTATGCTATTACTTTTGCTCAAAACACCCAAAAACTTTGAAATACAGAATTTGAGAATTTTCTGGGCACTTTAAACGAAAATTCCAGCAAGCAGGCAAATTAATACGCAACACCGAAATTATCCAATTCCAAGCTCGAAACAGAGCAAAAATTTAGCTAAAATAGAATCAAAATAGAGATAAAACAAAACAAAAATACCTAGAAAACTTTCTCAAACAATTAAGAAACTAAACTCCCCGGCAACGGCGCCAAATTTGATGATCGTGTCGAGCAATCTCAAATAAAACTAGGTAGCAAAATAAGTTTGTAGATAATGGTGCAACCTAGGTCATCTTTCCAAGGAGTTTATGCCTTAAATTGTTTATGGAAGAGAGTTCTAAGTATTACTAATTAGGACTTAACTTGGGGGTTTGATATGCTAGAATTTAATCGAACTAAAATTAATTGACAAAAATTAGAAATCTAAAACTAAGTTCAAGTGATTAATCAAATAAATGTGGTAACTAGCTTTCAATTGGATTCCCTAGAGTTCAATTATCCTTGCTCCTTTTTGTTTATTAATTTCAGATTAAGTTCTTGCTCTTTAGTGCATTCCTCATAAGGTTCTTGAATAACCATCCAAGATTCAATTTATCAATTGTTCAAAGAATTTTGCAACCACAAGAAACCTTTAACAACTAATTAATTGAATTAAAAATAAGAACACACTACACTAATTTTGATTGATTTATGAAAGCTACTGCACAATTCACTCAAGATGCTAATTCACCAATTAGATTAATTAATCCCTCAAGCAATTAATTTGCACAAAAGTTCCAGCTAACTAACCCAATAACCATTGCATCAATTAGCCTAAAGTCAAGAGGAATTTAGAGTTCAAGTGCACAGCATTAATTCTGGAATTTTTCCAAACACATGATGATCATAAATAATTCCAAAATTCAAATCAAGTTCAATCCAAGAATTAATTCAATCCAGTAATTCTAGCAATTAAATTCCTAAACCAAAAAGCTAAACCTAGACAAATTGATGAAGGAAATAATGCTAAAATCAAAAGATTGGGCAAGAGA
The DNA here is from genome assembly GCA_032878935.1 of Erythrophleum fordii. Classification (NCBI taxonomy): domain Eukaryota; kingdom Viridiplantae; phylum Streptophyta; class Magnoliopsida; order Fabales; family Fabaceae; genus Erythrophleum; species Erythrophleum fordii. The sequence goes on along the minus strand of JAVQMF010000054.1, from coordinate 17,673,193 downwards.
GTTTTATCCAAATTCAATAGGAGATGTAGAGCTCAAATCTTCATCTAGGAGAATCCAATCTTCAGCTAGCCACCACAAGGAATTTAAGCTGTCATGGAGGGATCAAATGAAGGAGAATCGATCAAAGAGGCAGCCATCATCATGGAGAATTTGGCCAGAACTGCTTCCTTCTTCAGCGCTGGAATTTTCTCGTTGTTTTCCTCCGTCTCGCGTTCTCTTCAGTTCGATGTGTTTCCAGCCTTTTTCTACGTTCTCCTCGTTCTCCTCTTTTTTCCAGCGTCCCCTCTAAGTTTTTATTTTCTCCTTCCCTCCTTGTTCACGTCTCTTTCCTTCTGTTTCTGCACGCTGAAATCCCGCAACTAATCCTCATCTTCATCTTAATTCCCACGTCAGCCCAAAGTAGCGTCTGGATGTGTATTTCTCCTCCCCTTTCACGTGCTTCAGCTTTAATTCCATTTGCTTTAGATATTCACGTCCTATTCCTTTGTGCCAATTACCCGTAGCTTTGCATGTGAAATAAGGTGTGGGTCCTGCTTCTTTTTATTATTATATTCCACATGCATGCTATAGCTTCTGCATTCTGTCCAGACGTGATTTTCTTGTCTGCTTCTTCGTCTTCTGCAGCTCTTCGTTCTGCCTTGTGTTGCCCTCGAGTTCTGCTCGCTGCTTCTTTCATTGCTCCTACGTGTAATTGGACGTTGCTTCTGGTTTGTGTGTCTCAGCCCAGGCGTCTTCTCTATCTTGCAGCTCATTTCTTCACGTTGCTTTTACGTGAAACTCATATAGCTCCAGCGTTTTCTCGTCGCTGCTACACCAGACTTCCTTTCTTCTTCTCATGCTTTGCACGTTAACTTCTGCAGCTTCTTCACTTTGATGCTGCCTCCCACGTGAAACCTGTAGCTTGTGTCTTTCATGTAAGCTGCATGCTTTTCTTTTCATTTGTTTCCAAGCCCCTTCAACCCACGTGTTTTCTTTTCTCCCATATATACATGCCTTCATCTCTTCTTTAAATCAAATACTCATTTAACCTATTTGCTCTTCACAAATCTGCACAAAAGAATAGAGAATATTCAATAGAATTATCCACAAAATTATTTAAAGGAATTTCATGCCTTAAAACTCAATAATTTTGTCAATTAATTCACAAAGTGCATAAGTAGCTAATAAAATCAAATTGTATCTAATTAAACCTTTAAAGCCATCTTTGATCATTAAAATGACTAAGTTAGGAAGAATAAAAGATATAAAATTCATGCTTATCAATATACACTTGCTACAATAGTTACATCTTAAAAATAGTGGGCGCATATACATTGTGGCACCACTTTACATCAAAATTACATCAAAATAGTCAGAACAAAGCTAACATCTAGCTACACATGCTCCTAGGCTCCTTGGTGTGCACTCGGTTCTCCTTGAACTCCACCTAGCATGTTAGGTTGGGAGGGGAAGGGGTGAGATTCAGAGAATCTCAGTAGCTCATGCACTCAATCATGTAAGCAATCAAGGCATATAACAAGTCAAAGCATGCGAATAAGCATTTAGCCATTCTCAAACATCCAACACACGTTGTACATGCTATGGAAATCACAACAATGCCAAAAATGTGCTCCAGGGACTTTTGGTCTAGCCTCACCCGAGTTTAGGGACTTTTGGATGGCCTCACCCGAGTTTAAGGACTTTTGACTTGGCCTCACTCGATCAGACTTTTGGCCTTATCTCACCCATCTCAAAGGACTTTCGGCTTCACCTCACCCATCTCAAGGGACTTTCGGCACTACCTCACCCGAGCAAATCTCACAATCCAATACACACAAGAACATTGGCATCAATGCATCAAAGCAATAGCATATGGCATATTTCACATAACAAGCATATACATAAACATACAATGACTATTACATCCAAGAATGCAACAAGAAAGAGTGGGAAAAGAGAGAGCTACCTTATAAGCCAAAGCCAACACAAGCCTTCCCTTTCAATTCCTCTTCTCCCTTCTTAATTTCACACTCACACCTTGATGGAGGTGCTTCACTTGAGCCTGGACACACAAAAGCATGCAATTACTCTCTTAGAATGTAACCTTTAGATCAAACTCTCCTAACATACCAGAACCTAAAGGTTCTCTCTCTCTCTCTAGAATGCCATCAATTTCTTCCTCTCTCTCAAGTTCCCATGGAAGTAAAATTATCATACTCAAGGGAAACAAAGAGGTTCTAGGGCGTTTTCCACATTTCCCTCTTCTAACCCATGCCCAAAATCTCACTAAACTCACAATCAAAACCGTAGAAAGAGAAGGCAAAGAGAGGAGATCTGAATTCTAAAGAGAAATGGGAGGAACTTGCTTACCTTTCCTTTGCTCTTCCTCCTTCTCTTGGTCTCTCTCACTCTCCACGCCTCTTTTCTCTCATTGGGTCGAAGTCTAGGGCAAAAACGAGAGAAGGAATGAGTTTGAGCGTTTAATGAAGTCAAATTCTCGCCTTTTACTCTCTTCTGGACTGACCCTCGCTATGGCGAAAATTAACCTTCGCTATAGCGAGCTCGTGTTATCTGGCTTCGTTATGGCGAGGCTTAACCTTCGCTACGGCGAGCACGTATCAGTTCCCTTCGCTATGGCGAGTTTTAACCTTCGCTATGGCGAACTCGCGTTAGTTCCAGACCTCACTTTCGCTATGGCGTACGCTATGGTGAGTTGTCCCCTGGTTTCTGTATGGACTGCTGTCCGCACTCGCTATAGCTAGAATCGCTTTCGCTATTGCGAACAAGCACTCTCGCTGTAACGAGACCATTTCTCATTATTGCGAGAGGACTTGGCAAAAATTCTGGATTTCGAAAATTCTCCACTTTCTACTTTCTTTTCCTTTCCCTTTTCCCGGTTGTTACATAAATGCTTATAAGGTTTTTCACATAATTTTACAACTTGATCAACAAAATCATGAACATTCATGCTTCCACAAAACATAAACAAGGAATAAATCTTCATGAATCAACTTGCTATCTCCTTGCCTTTGCCCTTAGATGTGCTTGCACCTAAAAGTGGGAATTTTGGGGATGAGATTTGGGGAAATCTCAGTAGTACAATGCCCATCCATATTCAAGCATGCTTACATAATTTATAAAGCATAGCTTAGCCATAATAACCTTAAACATATATGCTCAAGCAAAGATATCTATACATGGCCATGAAATATATCAAGCTTCAGGACAAGTGAGCATTTAAATTCATAACATTATGGCAAACCATCAACATTTCATCAATCATGAAACCATACTTAAACAAGAATAGGTAAGAGTACTACCTTGGATTCTTCCAAGTTCTTGGTGCGATTCCCTTTCAAATGTGTCACCACAAATATCAAATCGTAAATATTCATAGTCATATATAATCATCAACACAAGGTTTATCATAGCTTAATTAGCTTAAAACCCAAGCTCCCCTTTACTTTTCTTTTACTTTGACTTTTAAGGGCCTAACTTTAACATTTTGTATGCTTGTCCTAAATTTAATTGCATACCTTTTTCCTCTTTCTCTCTTTATATTGCCTCTTTTTCTCTCTCTTGAGTGGATGAAGCTTGGTGTGAAAAAATGAGGGAATGGGAGGGGGTATTTATAGGTGAAGAGAGGTGGTAGAAGTTTGAAGCAAATTTAATTATTGTTTCAAGTCCATCGTTGGATCAAATCTCTTTAATTATGGGCCATTGATCTTGGGGTTTTTCTTTTTAACTTTTCCCTCCATTTGCATGCCTAAGGGCCCATTTATTTGGCCCAATTTCTTTTAATTAATTATTGGGCTTGGTCTTGATTTTTACTGGCCCAGTTTCCATCTTTAGACTTTATTTTTATTTTTTATTTTTTTAGGCTTCTAAGCTTTCTTTCTTATTGGGCTTAATCCTTTCTTTTATTTTTAGACTTCTTTCCCAATAGGTCTAAATTGCTTTTACCATTGGGCTTAGTCTTTTCTTCTTATTGGACTTAGGCTTAAACTTTAAATTATTGGGCCTCTCTTTTATTTTTCATTTGGGCTTGGTCCTTTTTCTCCTTATTGGGCTTTTCTAAAAATACTTTATTTCATGGTATGCCATCTTTAATCATTGTCATCAAAGTATCAAATGTTACACACTCTCCCTTATATTATCTCTAACCATGTCTAAGGAAATTCCAAGAAGCCAAGGGAGCTAACAAGCATGAAGTATGTGACTTTGATAATGGTTTTGGTTTTCATGCATTATATTGTCAATGAGAATTTGTAATTGATATTTTTGTAATGTAAAAGCTCCACCATATGTAAAATTATGAGACAATATTGTAAATGTCAATTATGATTGTGGAAATGCAAGAATATGTGATTTGGGATATGTGTGTGACATGGAAAGTGTGTGTATAATGCCAAGTGGATAGGTAAAATTCAGATGCATGATGTTTGGGACCTATTGAGATTGTCTTACATGTTGTGTTTTATGTTTTGGACATGCTCAAATGGTCACTTCCATTAAGGGAAGTCATTTTGAACCATTTGCTATCCATAATACACCATTTTAAGCCATAATATACCTTTAAACTAAAATCAAACCAAATAAATGAATTTTGGCATGACATTTGGTAGGCATTTAGATATCATTGAGAGATTTTCATAGATACAAAGAACACAATTTTTGGAGCTTTGTAAAATTTCTTATGATTTTTCAAATTTGGCTAAATTATGTAGAATTGCCTTATCACTGTTTATTTGGTCAGTTCTAGTTTTATATGTATTTAAAGAGCCAAATGAACTCCAATACTCATGAAATTTTATAATCATATATTTGGCATTATAAGCTTTCCATAGCCACTAAAATTATTCAATTTGGAGTTGTATAGCTCAAGATATGTAAGGTTAAAATTTTAGGTCTGCATAGAGATGAAAATTTGATAGTGGTATTGTTCCATTAGATTTTTATGGTCCAAACGAATTTTTTTTGATTTGAAATTTTTACAGCATGTAGTTCATGTCATGAGATATCTAGAATATCTTATTTGCATGATTTAGAGCTCTTTAGCTTAAGTTATGAATTTTGGAAAATTGTGATAGAATTAAGGAATGATATGGAAATGGTGTAATGGTACTAGTTTGTGATGATTGAACTTAAACCCGAATTCTGTAACAACCCTAACTATTAAACTCATCAATTAAGCTTGATTGACCTCTTAAGCATGTATACTTTAGGTTAAGCATTAGTAATGGCTTGTTAATAGATGAAATCCTTAGAAATTTGAACCTTTCTAATTGTTTCTAATCACTAAATGGGTAAGTAATGAAATTCATACCAAAGGGTATTAAAATTCTCCTATAAGATCTTTATTCCATCCAAATTTCATAATAAGAGTCATAAAAATCATTTACATTAGTTTCCAAGTTAATATAAAACATTATTATAGTGTGAACCAAGGTTTCCAAAACTAAAATAAGTGTTTGGGGACGTAGGCTACAACTTGGACACTTCCTGCCATGGCTAAGTTAGCTACTAAAGCGTAAAAACCAAGTTTGTGAACTTAGGCCACAATATGGTATACCCACGCTACGACTTGAGTGACTATTAGAGCTCAAAACCAAAGATACATATTTTAAGCCACGAGTCAAACCTTCTGTGCCATGAAGAAGTTATCCTCTGGACCTTACTGTTCAAATTTTTGTAATTCTCAATGCAGCAGGCTTCCTTTGCTCCATGATGAGACAAGCTATTGGAATCCTTTTCTTGCTTTAATTGACTCTCATTACAGTGAGGCTGATCTAAATACATTTATTTTGGCATGATCAGCTAGGTCATCTTAGATCAATCATAATGCAAAATAATTGAGGGAAGAAATTTTATGTACCACTTGTTCTTAAAGCAAATTAATTACTAAACTATTACTAGCTAAAGTTAGGATTGGATCCTTTTGTATTTTTGGAATGTATCCAAGGAGATATATTATAGGCCCATTTATCCACCATGTGTACCATACAAATATTATATGATTTTGGTAGATGCATCTACAAGATGGTCATATATGTATTTGTGATCAACTTGCAACCTGACGATTATGAGATTACTTGCTCAAGTTATTCAATTAAGAGTATAATTTTTATATGATGCAATCGATACAATTCGTCTTAATAATGTTAGTGAGTTTATATCTCAGGCTTTTAATGATTATTTTATGTCTAATTGGAATAACAGTTAAAAATTATATTGCTTATGTTCATACACAAATGATCTAGCAAAATCATTCATTAAGCTCCTTTCATTAATAACTAGAAAAATGCTTATGAGAACAAAATTTTCCATTTTAACAATGAAAATCCCTTAAGGATTTAAAATGCCAGAAGTATGTAAATATTTCTAAGAAAATTATTTAACACATTTACATAAATTCTTATATAGATTAAAAAAGTCTGAGTATATGTGGTATAATTATCTCAGGGAATATGCATTGAAGGAAGGTTATGAAAATGATTCAAAAGATGTGGATCAGAGTTTGTCATAATTGCTAAATGTTTTGATGATTTAAATATTATTAGAATTCTTAAAGAGTTTCAAAAAGAGGTTGATTATTCAAAGAAAGATCTTTAAAAAAATAAACTTTTGCCTCAATTTGCACATTGAGTACTTAACAAATATAATTCTTCTTCATTAATAAACTTATATCGAAAACATTTTAAAATTCTTTTATAGGAATAACCACTAAGTACCCTAGTGGTTGTAAAATTCTTATATGTGAATAAAGGCCCTTTGTGATGACCCTAATTTCTAAACATTATAATTAAGGTTAAATACGTGATTAGTAATCATAGATTGGGGTTTCAAGGCATTACAACCAATTACATTATAAAAATATGGGGAAAATTTGAACCTTAATGTGATTAGAGCCATCAATCATACAATTACAAGCTCTTATGTTCATAAGGGAAATAAACATTTATTTATAAGCCCTTGATTCTATTACTCATCAGTTATAACTCATCCCAATGTCTCTAAATCATCTCTTGAAATTACCATATGAAAAACCAGGGTTTCCTAATTAATATAAAGGTTTCAGGATATTTGCCGTGGCCAATTTCCCCTTAGCCGCGACCAATTCCTCTCGGTTTCACCCCTTACTTCGTTTATCGCTGCGGTGAGTTGGACCTTCGCCGCGACTAACCTACTTGGAGCTGCGGCAAAGAAGCCTCCTGGAACTTACTTCACTCGCCTCTTGCTATTGGCTACAGCCAATTTCCTTGCTAGCTGCGGCTAATTCCCCTCTGGAGCACCTGGGATATTTTTGTAAAAGTTCGTCACGGCCAATTACTGAATTCGCCGAGGCGAATTTCCCTCTAGACGACTCCCAGTTTAGCCTTTCACATTTTTTCGTGGCTAATTTCTCTCTGGCACTCTTCTTGGGCAACTTCGCCTCAATTGGCCGTGGCTAACTGCATTTTAGCAGCAGCAAAATCCCTTCTGATCCTATAACTCCTAAAATCTAGTCTCATATTCTCCACTCTCCCTCCAATGTCACCCTAAGGTCATTCTATCTTAATTTATGCAACTCTAATGGTAGTTATATACCTTAATCACCTAGCTAATCTATCAGCACTAGCTCAAGACTTAAGTGTCCATTTCTACTCCCCCAATTTCCCTATATCAGCAAGTCCATAAGGTAATAGCAATAAAAATTCATACACTAATGACAATAAACATCTGATACACATTGCGTTAGAGGTTCCATATATCAATGATTCATATCAATTTCTAATACATCACGTAACTATGTTTCCAGCAATATACCATACCGTAAATTTAGTAACATTCCTACATCAGGTGTTATGGGATTCATACATCCAATATTAAGTTATGATGAGGCCTAACTCCTCAATAAATATGTCATAAGTAATCAAAATATAAAAGCCTACACTTGGCAATACAGATACATGATGATGCTATACAAGACTTAACAAAATTAGCATCTACTCTATTCTACTTAGACCAAGTGTAGCTCTCCCACACCAGGCCTCAGCTCATGGATGTTCATCCACTTGCTTACCATTATCCTTACCCGAAGAACTTTCACCTGAAATGTTTAACCCATGAAACAGGGTGAGATACGAATCTCAGTAACTAGGGCAATTCCATCATATAATCCATTTTAATTAACATATATGCACGAATCAAAATCAACATCAGAATCATATCAGTTATACCAGTAAATGAAACAATTAGGCTATTATGATTACTATCCCATACTAACAATCATATTTTCACATGTTAAAGGCCATTAACACCGGTAGAGGCCCGTCCACGGCACCTACTCCCAATTGAGCACAACTAGGGCTCAGTGCATCTGGGGTTTGATCATAACCCAGTGCCCGATTGAAGCACATGCACGGGTGGCAGCTACACCATAGCTCCACCATGGACTCACAAGATCCAATCACAATACAATAGATAGCCAACCAATTTATTCAGCATTTCAAATCATTCACATGTAGCAAATATGAAATTAAAATAGATATATGCATGGAATTAATGTAAACCCTGGTTACCTCACTTGTAGACAATTTGCAAAAGCCACCAATGGTACAAAAATCTCCCTATAACCATAGTATCAGAGAATTACTACTTTAATTCATCACTTACAGTAGCAACAAATACCCAAAGAATTTAAATGCTAATAACTACCTAAAGAACACTTACCCAGCCACCACAAATCCCAAATTCAGAGTGAAGTGTCCTCTACCAGAAACCTTAATATTTCTCCCAAAATCCTAAGCAAATTCGTATGAAATTAATACCAATATTATAAATCAGCTATGGGGGTCTCAAACTAGCAAAGAAAGCATCAAAATGGAGGGTTTATACTTTCCTAATGTCAGCCCTAGCTTCAACCTACGAATTTCACCAAGAAAATCCCAAACAACCACATTTCGAATTTTGGGTATGGTGAAAATACTCCAAATGAAAAACTAATCAGGCCAAATTGAAGAGAAAGATGAGGAGATTAAGTTATATAACTATTATCTTAGCTGAATCTTGCTCTAAATGTGAGAAAATATGGAATTCTTGCCCCAAACACTAGCCTCCCTTCACACCTCCGATTTTCTCTTTTGTGCTTTAGAAAAATAAGGAAGAGGATGAAGTGTTAGTGTTTTAGTTAGGTTTAAGTTGGGTCTAAGATGGGTCATGGGTTGCTCTAAGGTCTAACTCCAAATGGGCTTCAGATTTTAGCTTTGTTGGGCTAGCCCTTATATATTAGGTTGCTGAATTTTAATTAAGTTTGGGCTAAGTTTGAAGAGCTCAAGGATTTGGGTCAGCACAAAGGTTATTGGGCCATCACTAAGTGCTCTCTCTTAGGCCAAGTCTCACAATAAAAAGGTTGGTCTGCACCTATAATTATTGGGCCTCCATTAGTCTTAACCTTGGCCTACTCAATTTAATTTAGGCCTAGATGAAGTTTCTATCCCAATTAAATCTCAAACCCATATTAATAATTTATCTCTCTAAAATCTCCATTCACTTAACTTGCTCAATTATCCCATATTAATTATTCTGAATTAATCTAAATCCATAATTAATACTTTAATTAATTTTGGGGTGTTACACCCTTTTTATCTTCGAGAGAATGATGAAGAACTTCTTTATTTTGAAATACCATATCTTAGTGCTATAAGAGCATTAATGTATCTTACTATTTGTAGATGAACTAATGTTGTATTTGCTGTAAATTTGTTATTAGGATTTGGTTCCTCTCTAACCAAAAGATATCAGAATGATGTTAAGTATTTATTACAATATCTCTGTAGAATTATTGATATGGGGTTACTTTATTTAATTGAATTTGGATCACAATTATTTGGCTATGCAGATATAGCATACTTATATTATCCACATAAAGTTTGATCTTAAACTGGTTCTTTATTTACAAGTAAGGGTATAGTTATATCATGGTGCTTCATAAAACAAACTTTAGCTTCTATCTCATCAAATCATGTAAAAATAATTAAAGTGCATGAGATAAGTGAATAATGTGTTTGGCTAAGGCTAATAACCCAACATACAAGAAATGTGTGGTTTACCTTTACAGAAAAGGATTTCAACAATATTATATGAAGATAATGTATCATGCATAGTTCAGCTAAAAGGAGAGTACATTAGAAGAGATAGAACAAAACATATTCCACCAAATTCTTTTTACTCATGATCTTTAAAAGAATGATGATTAGATGTTCAATGTAACACCATACTTTTATAGGTTATTTCATATTACTTTCTGTCTCATATCATGCAATTCATGAAGGAGTAAGAGAAATGGCATTAAAATAATGAATTTCTTAGCGTTGCGTCACGTATAAAATTTTTATTCGATGTCCCATGGACCATGTGAGCTCATATATCACATTCTAATATTTAATTACATGGATACAACTCATTTCCATCCCCAAAATTGACCTAGAGCTCGTGTATGGTAAGGGGATACATAAAATTCATAAATGCAATTTCAGCCAAAATTTTCTCACTTCTGTCACAAACTTTGAAAAATCATAACTAATTCTAGAAAAATTAAAATCATGCATTCTTTAACATTCTGGAAATTTACACATGTCTACTTTATGTTAAAAATATTTCTAGACCACAAAACACAACACAAAAGATGTTGGACATTCGAAAAAGTACATAGGTCTGATTGGCTACTGGTACTATTATAGGTTTCTGCTACAAATTTAAAAAATGTCCAATTAATTCTAAAAAATTCCAATCCATGCAAAGGATATCAATCTAGAAAGCTACAGATGGTAGATAGAGGAAAAAAATAACTCTAGAGTAGTTTAGGCACGTTCAGAGCTCGAAAATTAATCAAATAATACCTGAGGTCAGTCTGAATGCCTGATACTGGGCAGAAACTTTAAAAATTCATATTTCTCTCTCTAGACATCCAAATGAGGTGCTTCTAGTTAGCACAAGTCACTGGGAATATCTAGCTTTTCTAATTTCATGGTAATTAGATATCATTTGACCATTGAGTGACAGAATTCATTTTCGGATCAATGTGAATAGTAACTTGACCAATTTTAGAAAATTTCTCAACTTTGAAAATTCATCAAATATTCCATAGACCTCAAAAAATTTTGTACTTTAGCTTTCCAAAAATTTCTTGACAAACTCTAAATGCATGCCAAATCTCATATCAAGAAGAGCTCATTTGGATAAAAAGTGGTATAGGTTTTCAATATGGTCAATTCTTGCTCTATATAAGATACCAAAGTGTCTAAATGACTTCCCTTGATGTTTGGCACCTCTTGGGCAAGTTTAAAAGTATGAATATGACTTATATGAACTGTCCAAATAGTTTCAAATCTCATGCATCTCAATTTGGCCATTCCACTTCCATTTATACACATTTGCACTAAGCCATCCAAGAAGCTAATTTGCCATAACATGCTTAATTTACATTCTAATGATCACATAACATAATCTCTCATTTATACATCACATATTAACATAATTACACATGCTCAAGAGATCATAGGTCATATACAATAATAGGTTACAACATTTATCACTTAAATGGCCTTAAAGAAGCAAATTCCATGCACTTCATTGTCATACTTTCATCTATCATGTAATTGGCTCCCATTTCCTTGTTTTCTTAGTCCACCTAGCATGCTAGAACATTGAAGAGGAGGGAATGAGATTCAAAGAATCCCAGTAACTTATCTCTCTTTCAATCACACATAAAAGATGCAAAACAAGTCTTACAAATGCATGCATGGGCATATTGACATATGCTAGCATTTAAGAAGCATTCTTGGCATTTGAAAAAGTCATACATGGTATACATAGGCTTGCCAAGTAAGTGGATTAGCCTCACCTATTCACTTGTGCATTTTGGACTTGCCTCACCCATTCTTTAAGAGGTTTTTGACTCAACCTTACTCTTGAGAGTCAACCTCACTTTTGAGAGACTCTTTACTTTGTCTCAAAGAACTTTAAGGGTTCTTGGCTCATCCTCACCATAGCTAAGGGTTCTTGGCTTCACCACACTCAAATAAACCCAAGCAAACATCATAAATATCATTTAGAAACATAATGAATCATCATGATGCCATGGCATATGAAATTATACTAGAATACTTTTCATGGCTTAAAACATATATACACACATTCAAAGACAAGCCAAACATACATTTATGCATGAGAGAAGGAGGAGTGAGCTACTTTGGATGCAACCACACACTTTTCTCTTTGAAATAATGCTCCCTTCCTTGGCCTCACACACACAAAGGCATGGGAATGATTTCTTTTGGCCTAAACACAATTTATGGAGGCCAATTAGGTTTACGGAATTAATTCTAAGGCCACACAACTTCCTCACACACTAACTTGGTCTATAAACCCCTTTATTATTTCCAAGAATGCACCTAATGAAGCAACACCTATCAAATAAATTCTAGGCTCCATTCTTTCCTTTCATATATGATTCTTGATTTCTTTTAAGCCTCTTGGAGTCATCACACAATTAAAATAAAGAGCCTAACTACATGTTGCTTCTTTAGGCCATATTATGGAAAATATAAAGCCAACTCACTTTCTATGGTTTCTAAATTTTTCCCAAGGCCTCCTCTCATCTTCACTCATCATATATGACTCAAAAATGGGCTTAAAATAAATTAAAACTATCCCTAAGTACCTAAACCCCTCTTGGCCGAACCTAGGAAACATTTAGGCATTTATGGATTTTGCTTTGTTTTCCTGATGGAGGAAGCACATGGGGAGACTTCTAGGGATTTTAGGAGCTCATTTAAACTCTCATTTAGGCATAGAAACTAAAGTATCAAATTAGATTTTATAAGGAGCATATGAAACACTAGAATTTGCATCTTGAATTTTCATGGTTATTTGTTAATTTTCTTTGCATATTCTTATTCTTCACACTCTTTTTCCTAAGATTCACCCTTGGTTTTGCTTAAAATCCAAGCCTTCCTATGAATCCTTGAGTGGGGCAAAATATGGAGAGCAGAGGAGCAAGGGGTAGTAACTATGGAAGAAGATATTACCTTATTTTTCCTTGTTTTCTCACTTGAATCTTGTCTTCTTTGGCCTTCTCTCTTCAAATCTAAAATTTTTCCTTAATTTCTCTCTTAAAATAGATTTATATACTTCAATATAATCACAAGAAAGAAAGAAAAATGGAGGAGAAGAGGTTTGCAAGGGAAAGAGCATGAAAAACTACCAAATTTTCATACCTTAAGCCTTTGATTTCTCCTCCTGTTTGTCTTCCTCTTGTGCGCCACTCTCCTAAGGTTTTTCCTCTAGTTTAGGGTAGAAGCATATGAAACTATGTGAGTGAGGAGGTGGGGCGCCATCTATTTATAGGTGGGAGGAAGAAACACTTTTCAAAAATTCCCATTTTGCCTTTCGTTCTTAGCATTTTCATTTCTAATTTGTTTTAGCTCCTTTTTTAGAACCGTCTTTCCATTATAAAATTTAGGTTCCCAATTTAGAAAAATACTTTTAGAATCACTCAAATAGGAGCTAAAATCTTCCCAAACGAATCTGTCAAAGTTCGAGTACACTGACATTGAAAAACATCCACTGGAGGGGTTTTAACTGTCTCGGGGCTTTCCATAGTTTTCAAGGCCTTTAAGAACCTCAGAGAGCTCAAAAATTTCATTTAAAAAGCCCTCCTGTGTGAATTCCAAAATTTGCTCAAAATTATGAAAATGTCATCATGTTTCGTAAGTTTTTCATTAAATTTCATTTTTTCATTCTAGCTTCATTTTTCTTTCCATCTGATCCTAGAATTATCATTTTTAGGAGTCTAGAATGTTACTCAAATTTTTCGAGACCTTAACTAATTCATTTTGGAGGACTTGCTTTGAAAACACGCCCATTTCCATCTTTTAACGAAAATTAGACATTACATTCAACGAATTTGTTCATGTAATAATCTGATAAATTTATTTACTAAGGCATTATCAACTATCACATTTGAGAAGTTTGTTTATGGTATTGGGATGTGTAGATTTAAAATCATAAAGTGATGTTATTAAGGGGAATAAAAGATATACTGTATTCCTTTTTTCTTAACCAAGGTTTTATCCCACTAGGTTTTCTTGGTAAGGTTTTTAATGAGGTAACTTCTATTATAAATAGTAATCTTTTTCCTTCACTAGGCTTTTATTTCACTAGGTTTTTTTTAATAATTTTTTAATGAGGCATATTATTTGGTAATGAATATTCAAGGGAGAGTGCTATAAATATTATAGTTATGTTGATATCTATGACCTCCAAAGAATTAAATTTTAGGAAATGGTGGAGCCACATACATTTAAGGGAGGCATATGCCCCTTTTGTTTTTAAAAAAATTATATATATGTATAACTATTATATATATATATATATTTATTTAAAGTATTAAACATTTTAACTTGAACCCAATAGACCCATACATGTATCATGTATATAATTCCAAAAAAAAAGCTTTATTATTGGATTCTAGTATACAAAACCCACTCATGCATTTTTTAACTATTCGGCATTTTAATTTGAACTCACTAAACCCACATATGTATTTTTTTCTTCTTCTTTTCCTTTAATTATTTTCTTTTCTTTCTCATTTTTCTATTTTCTCTCTACCTTTCTTTCTCTTTTCCCATTTCCCTTTAACTTTTACCTATTTTTTTCCTAATTTCCTATAACTTTAGTAAGATTTTATACAATGCCTCTCTTGCCATGTTATCCCCTACTCGATATTTTTTTTTTTCATGTTCCTCATATTTATGTTCTTCTTATCTTGCTCTGTATCTTTAAGTTTGAATTGTGATTTTTTTTTGAAAATAATACAATTTTTTGGATACGATGTTAGATACAAGAGTATTTGTAATGCTCTATAAATATAGCTTTACGCAAATTGATAGTCATAAATTTTTATGTTTCATCAAACAAATTTTTTACCCTTAAAATGCTTTGAGTTGTTGATTGAATTATTATGATGTTGTTGAGTGATGGTGTATTTTCTTAGTGTATTCTTGTTATGTATTATATGAGTATTGAGTATATATAAAACTATGTCCTCAATGATATTTAGTTTGTAGTGTTGTTGATATTAATATGAAAATTAATTTTTGGAACACTGCCAATTTAAATTCAAACTTGTTTCTAAATTTAAGAGGAAGTCAGAATATTGTTAGTGAGTTAAATTAAATTTAGTTTAACCTAAAAGTTCAAAGGAAAAAAATTTATTTAAACAATATACTATAATTTAAAAAAAAAATATTCTAAAAATTTAAAATTTTTTTTTCTACCTGTTAACTCGAGGTCCTACTCTACCATTGTTTTTAAGATCCCTTTTTATGCTTAATGATTTATACCTTATAAACCATTAAAGTATTTTTATTGTATAATTATGTAGATTAATTTTTCTAGTTATGTTATTGTAACCCTTAGGTTGATTATTATGGTTTAAGCCCTATAAATAAAGGCTATGTTCTAAGCATGAGGGACCCTAAGCTAGGAAGTATTCCTTTAATTTTCCTCTTAAGTTTCTTTCTTGCTCTTATTAAACTTCTTACTTTTACAATACAAAGCACTTATTAATCTTTTTTATCAATGCGAGTTGCAAAATATGATCTAAAATTACTTATATGTTGTAAGATAAGTTGTTGTTGAATAAGTTGTCATATATATGAAACTATTAAGTTCCTAGAAAAAAAAATACATGGAACCTAGACTAATAAGTACATAGAAGAATTTATCGTTAATTAAACATAAGGTAAAGAAGCCATATAGTTTTGTCCTAAACATTAATTTGACACATGAAAAGCATTTAGCTTGGCGTTCTCTGGAAGAAAAGAGTGATAAATCTTTCTAACACTTTTAGTAATATTTGGTTGTTGGTACCAATAACTTAAGGGTATGCTTGGGAGAGGAAAAATGGAGGAAAAGAAAAGGAAAGGAAATATGATAACCTTCTTTTTGTTTAGAAGTTTGATTTTTGAAAAGGAAGGAAATTAAAGAATTTGGGTTAATCTTCCTTAACATTCATCCTTTGTTATTTTTAATTCCCTAAAAAAGGAGGATTTTAGAAGAGAATCTAACCATAATTACCATTATATCATTCTATATTAAAAATGCTATGCACCAATACACACACACACACACACACACACACATATTTGTGTCTGTACAATATATATATATATATTTTGTACAGACACACATAGCACACATTTGCATATGTATGTACACATCCATGTACGTATACACACACACACACAGATAGAGAGATATGCACAAACATGCATATATATATATATATATGTAAATGCATGTATTGTAATATCTAATACCTTTATATTGGGTTATATTTTGAGATAAGGTTATGAGTACTGACGAGAGAAAATAAAAAGCTTGATTAGATGAGAAAAGAGTTTTAAAAATGGTTGAAACCTAATTCAGGGGCAACTGAAAAGAATCTCACAATGCAACAAGGGAAAATAAAAAACCTAAACATTTAGTAGCATATTAAGAGAGAAAGATATTTCCCATCATTAGATGATTAAACAAGGTTACTAGATTAACCAGAGCTGATGAAATTGGTTAAAACCCTAATTGCACGTAAAATGAGGTAACGAATTGCACAGGTATAAATGGAACTATTTTAAGCCATTTTGAACCACTGTGGATGCAAAGAATGAGTATATGAGAACAGAGGATCTTAAGACATCTTATGTCTTAGAGTTGTTTAGAAAGATAGAGTTGTTGGGGCCAAAATCAGAGTGAAATGAATAAAGTGGCGAAATATAATTTTGATCAAAATGGTACAAAAAACTAGAGATTTGTTTTAAATAAAAAAATAGAGATAAGGATAAGTTTTTCATTACCCTAAGGTAAAAGAGCATGCAGAATTTAATTAGATGGCCTCAATTTGGCCAAAGTCTTTAATTTATGCAGGAATAGGTAGTTAGGGGCAATATTGAAAAATGAGAAAAAAATAGGATTTAAATATCATGAGAATTAATATGAGAAATGGATATCCTTCATCATATTATGATAAAATAAGGCTAGCAGATTAATTGGATGAAGCCAATTTAGTTAAATCTTTGACAGTGTACAAATTAGAGTTCTCGGTAGACATATTTTAGATGGGAATTTTAGAGACTATTTTAAGTTCTTGAAATCTTTTAGTAGATATTTTTAATTAAAAAAGGAGTCTAGAATTTAGTATGGAGTAGTTAGTTTTAGAAAAGAATGAAAAACGAGTTTAAACGAAGGAATTAAAACAAAATAACATAATTGGTATTTTTAAATTTGTTAAAAATATCTTCCTTTCCTCCTTAAATTGTCATGCCACCTCTTCTCCTCCATTTAACTGACATAGACAAGCTCCAAATCAGTTCCATGGACATGTTTAGTGAAAGTAGGAGAGAGAAAAGAAAGCAAGGCATATAGGTAAGAAAATATGCAAAATTTTGCTATATGCTAGTTGTGAATCCTCTTCCTCTCTTTATGCTCTTTCTAATGGTAGTGTTAGTTTCTTAATAGGGTAAAAATTGTGGCTGACCTCTTGAGCAAAAAAGGAGATTTGGGGAAGCCAATTCCATTACAAGAAACTATAAGAAGAGAGCTTTCAAATAAGGTATGCATCTGGCTAGAAAAATTGCTTTTCCATGAATTTCCACTTCCTCCATGCTTTGGCCTAAAGCGAGAGAAGGAGGAGAGACTTGAGTTTGAGGAAAACTTGATAGAAACAAGGGTCTGGAAGGATAAGAAATAAGAATATGCAAAGAAAATTCTATAGAAAGCTATAGGAAGTAAGATAAGGAACCAAGGGTTTTAGATGAACCATAGAAGTTTCAAAATAATAAGAAGCTAAATTGAATCCTCTAACACCACAATTGAACTAGAAATGAGACATGGATACCCTACATCTTTTAAATTTCTTATGAAAGTGACAAAATCCCATTGATGGCCAAGTGAGGGTGTGTCTCAGCCAAGAGGAGTTTATGATATCTAGGAAGTTGTTTCATGGATTCTAAGGTTTTAGATAGTCTAGATATAATATATGAATACTAATGGAACAATTAGAATGAATTTAAGAGCTTTATTTTTTATAAGTGAGAAATTAGGGCTCAAAGATGCCTAAATGGACAACATGATGCTATAGCCCTAATGAGTTCTATTGAAGTCATATAGCTCATGTAAAGAGAGATCTTGAGGACTAGATTTGAATTTTGAGAGTTTCCTCTTAAGACATTCAAATGAAGCCTAAGTTATGTTCTAAGCTCAAATGAGTACATGTAGTAGTAGAACGAGTTAAATTAACTCCTAATAGGTTACTTGGTGTCTCAAATGATGTGTTTAGGCGAAGTTGGAGTGACCACGTCCTTGTGTATGTGTGGGGCCAAGAGAAGCAAGATAAGAAGAGGAAGATCAAAGGAGCTAGAAAGAGACTAAGATCCTTACTTTCCAAAGGTAGCTTACTTTTCCTTTCTTGCATGCATTTAGTTGTATTTGAGTTGGGATACATTGTGTGTATTGGTTGTTTTATGATTGCTTGAGTTTATGTAGCTTTTAACATGAGTTTTATGCAAATATGAGTTTTGCTTGAAACAAAAGTGGTGGGGAATTGAGCATAGTAGTTCTGCCCTTATCTAGGGATGAGTCTAACTACTATATTTTTATGCCATGGCTAGATGAGTATGAAAGTTTCATGCCAATTCCATGTTTATGATGCTTTATATGCATATGACCTTACATGCTTACATTTCATTCTTGAATTCACCATTGTGTGCATTGGTTTGAATTGAGTGTAACTACCGAGATTTGTTAGAGAATATGTGTGTGTGTCAAAAGGGAAAGAGAAAAAGAGGGGTCCCACATTGCTCAAACAAATGAAAGCCAAAGGGTATAAATATTAACATGTGATTATGAAAGAGCAAAATGGGCCTAGGAGGAGAATGGGCTTGCGCGCACAAAAAGCTGGGCCAACATAGTTGAGCACAGTTGAAATTCGGCGATTTGCCCCCACTGCGCGCAAAAATATACGCGGTGTTGGACAATTTTTACCGTTGCCAGAATTTATTTTTTGAAAATTAAATATTTTCAAATAGCCTTCCAGAAAGTCCATGATTTTAAGGCTTCGGTTATGAGTTCATTATGTGAACGTTTCTGAACGTTAGTCATCATTTACCGAGAATTACTAATTCATTTTTTTATTTTTATTATCTGATTTAATGTGTATTAATCCTAATGTCGAAAACCGCCCAACGTTCAGAAACGTCCTCATTAATATTGTTAAACGTGGTCCAACGTCTCGCTACTCTTGTGCCTATAAATACCGCGTTGCTCATTGGGTTTGACACACCACAGCTCCGGACAACACTCGAGCTATACTCTCCTCTTCTCTTCGTCCCTGAGTTTTTAGTTTCTACTGTTCTGCTTCCCTGCGACACTGCAGAAGAATCCGTTTAATCCTGGGGAGTGCCGTCTTGTGGCGGAATATCTCTCAAGGACAGTGTCCTTGTGCACGGCTCGAATTTATTTTATGCTTACAAATTCCTTGTGCAGCTATTAATTTTACAACAATCTTGAGAGATATGGAGTCACAAAACAATGCTCCTACTTCCGATGGCCCTATCGGTGCTAGTCTTGGTCCTACATCCAGTGTTCCATTCACACTACCTCCAATGCCACTGTCTAGGCCACCACCAGATATTTCAAAAATTGAAATGTTTGATGGCAAAAACTTTCGAAGGTGGCAAGAACGTGTTTACTCTATCCTTGACCTATATGGAGTTGCTGCTGCACCCACACAATCTGAACCTTCGCTAGATGTTGACCAAAATCAAAGGATTACTTGGAAATATGCCAACAAGGTATGCAGAAATACCATCATTAACACTTTGTCTAATGATCTGTTCGATGTTTACTATGTGTACAAGGAAGCAAGCAAAATCTGGGAATCGTTAATTGCCAAATATACTGCTGAGGGAGTTGGGAAGCAAAAGTTTGTTGTTAGAAATTACTATAGATGGGAGATGACTGAGGACAAGGATATTAAGCTGCAAATTAATGAGTACCATAAGCTGCTAGAAGAGTTGAGGGCAGAAACAATCAACCTACCTGACGAGTTTGTTGCTTGAGAAGCTACCTGAATCATGGAAGGACTACAAACAACAACTGAAACACAAACAAAAATAATTGCCACTGTCGGACCTAATCACTCATATCATAATTGAGGACACAAATCGAAAAGAGATGCAAGCTGCAAAAGGTAAAGAAATGACCTCAAAAGCAAATTTGGTGGAGATAAAGCAGTATGCCAAGAGGTATGACTCTAAAACAAAACCTGACTACAAGCCCAAGAGTTCTAACCCCAAATTCAAAAAGAAAGGGAGTTGCTTTGTTTGTGGAAAACCAGGCCACCATGCTGCTCAATGCAGGAAGAGGGCTAGAAATGACAATCCTCCTAGGGCCAATCTGGTTCAAGGAGATGAAGAAAATGAAATCATTGTAGCGGTCATTTCTCAAGCTCTCTTGGTATCCGATGTGAAAAAATGGGTGGTAGACTCTGGGGCTACCAGGCACATTTGTGCAAATCGTGAGATGTTTGTCTCCTATAATCCTACCAAGGAAGGAGAAGACCGTGTTTACCTTGCTGATTCCTGAACTACAAAAGTTCTAGGAAAAGGAAAGGTTGAACTGAAACTCACATCTGGGAAAACTTTGTCACTCAGTGATGTTCTTCATGTGCCTGATGTTAGAGCCAATTTAATTTCTGTAGCTCTATTAAGCAAAGCTAGAGTTAAGGTGTCATTTGAATCTGATAAGATCGTAATGACAAAGAATAATATATTTGTAGGGAAGGGCTATTGTACTTAGGGGCTGTTTATACTCAACATTGTTGATATGAATGAAAATGCATCATCTTCTGCTTACTTGCCTGTCTTTATGGTTGATACTTTTGATATATGGCATGCTCGATTAGGACATGTTAGTAAGTCATATTTAAAGAAAATGCAAGAACTTGGTTTAATTTCTAAAATTAAAAATGATTGTCTAAACAAATGTGAAATTTGTGTAGAAGCTAAGTTAACCAAAAAGTCTCATTTTCCTGTACAAAGAGAAACTGAATTGCTTAGCTTGATACATACTGATTTAGGTGATTTAAAACAAACTATGACAAGAGGTGGCAAAAAGTATTTTGTAACTTTTATCGATGATTTTTCTAGATATACTAAGGTTTATTTATTGAGAAATAAAGATGAAGCTTTTGATAAATTTCTTTTATATAAAGTTAAGGTAGAAAATCAATTAAATAAAAAAATTAAAAGGGTTAGGTCAGATAGAGGAGGAGAATTTGTTTTATTTAATGACTTTTGTGAAAAAGAAGGAATCATTCACAAAGTAACTCCTCCATATTCACCCGAATCAAATGGAATAGCAGAAAGGAAAAATAGAACTTTAAAAGAAATGATGAATGCTATGCTTGTAAGTTCTTCTGCACCAGATAATTTATGGGATGAAGCTTTGTTATCTGCATGTTTTTTACAAAATAGGATACCTTATAAGAAAATAAATAAGACACCTTATGAATTATGGAAAGGATACACTCCAAATTTAAAATATTTGAAAGTGTAAGGGTGTCTTGCAAAAGTTTTATTACCTGATCCTAAAAAGAGAAAAATTAGTTCTAAAACTTCTGATTGTATGTTTATTGGATATGCTGAGCATAGTGCATCACATAGATTTCTAGTTTTGGAAAGTGATGTTCTTGATCATAACATTATTATTGAAACCAAAGATGCAGAATTTTTTGAACATATTTTTCCATTGAAAATTTAGCATATATCTTAAACAGCTGAAAATTTGCCTTCTTCATCTAAAGTAAATGAAAGTGAAAATTTTGTTGAAAATTTAAGGAGAAGCAAAAGACAAAGAAAAGAAACTTCTTTTGAAAATGATTTTTATACTTTTATGTTACAAGATGAGCCATCAAATTTTTCTGAAGTAGTTTCATCTTTTGATGCTCATCTTTGGAAAGAAGCAATTAAAGCTGAAATAGATTAACTAAATCAAAACAAAACTTAGGTTTTGGCAGACTTGCCTCTGGGAGCAAGACCTATTGGTTGCAAATGGGTTTTTAAAAGGAAATATAATCCTGATGGATCCATTGATAAATATAAAGCGAGGCTAGTAGTTAAAGGATTTACTCAAAAACAAAATATTGATTATTTTGATACTTTTTCTCCAGCTACAAGAATTTCTTCTATTAGAATTTTGATTGCTTTAGCTTCAATTTACAAGCTTTTTATTCATCAAATGGATGTTAAAACTGCTTTTTTAAATGGTGAGTTAGAAGAAGAAATTTACATGGTACAACCTGAAGGGTGTGTTGCTCTTGGACAAGAAAATAAAGTTTGTAAACTTGTTAAATCATTATATGGATTGAAACAAGCACCGAAACAATGGCATGAAAAACTTGATCGAGTCTTAACAAGTGATGGATTTTCCACTGTTGAAGTAGAAAGATGTGTTTATACAAAAATTGTGAATGATGGTTGTGTGATTATCTGTTTATATGTTGATGATATGCTTATTTTTAGTACAAATATAAATGTTGTGATAGAAACTAAAAGGTTTCTTTCTTCTAAATTTGATATGAAGGATATGGGTGAAGCAAAGGTGATATTAGGTGTTAAGATCATAAGGAGTGAAAATAGCATTTTACTATCTCAAGAACATTATGTTGAAAAAATTCTTAAAAAATTTGGATTCTTTGAAAAAATACCTGTAAGCACTCCTTATGATGCTAGCATCAAATTAGTTAAAAATAAGGGTAATCCAGTAGCTCAATCTACATATGCACAGATTATTGGGAGTCTGTTACATTTAATGAATTACACCTGACCTGATATAGCATATGCTGTGTGTAGATTGAGTAGATATACTCACTATCCAAGTAGTGAACATTAGTTAGCTTTGGACAGATTAATGAGTTATCTGAAAGGTACCATGAATTATGGTATATGTTATAATGGATTTCCCGCTGTATTAGAAGGATACAGTGATGCTAACTGGATCTCAGATTTAGAAGATACCAAATCCACTAGTGGCTATGTATTCACTCTTGGTGGTGGTGCAGTAACCTAGAAATCAGCTCAACAAAATATTATAGCGAGATCCACTATAGATTCAGAGTTCATTGCTCTGGAGTTGGCTAGTAATGAGGCTGAGTGGTTGAAAAACTTCTTAGAAAATATTCCATTAGGTGAAAAACCAACACCATCAGTGTCATTACATTGTGATAGTCAATCGGCGATAGCCATTACTTAAAATAAGACCTACAATGGCAAAAGTAGGCACATTCGTTTAAGACATAATATTATAAGATAGCTGTTAAAAAATGGAGTTATATCGATCGATTTTGTAAGGTCAGAATTAAATCTAGCAGACCCCCTAATCAAACCTTTAGGGAAGAAACAAATTTTAGAAACATCGAGGGGAATGAGACTTAAGCTAGTTTGAAAATTAACAGTGATGGTAACCCAACCTCTGTGATTGGTGATCCCATGAAGGAGGTTCATATGGGTAAAAACAAGTCATTTGTTAATTCTGCTAACACTTTATTATTTTGATCCATTCCTATGATATGAGAAAAAGTTTTATGATGCATTGTTGGCGAGGCTGAGCAAAAGCTCTTAATGATTTCATATTCCTTATGGATGGTGTGATCATTACAGTCACACTTGATGAAATCACCTATATGAATGTGGAGTGGGGCTGCTCCTATGAGATCATGGCAAAAATCTCTAGAGCATTCATTAAAACCAAGCACGCACAAGGCCGTAGTTTAAAGCGCAAAACTGCGATAATAGTGGAAATTGTGGGGGTATACATTGACTCTTAAAGCCTCTAGTATACAACGAAAAATTGTTAGTTCATAGAAGCTATAAGTTTCACCTAAAATTTTGTATACTAAGCTTTATTAGTCTAGGAATGGTTCATAGTCCGTAAGACACTATATTCGAAATGTTTATACTCATATGTATAACTCAGATGATAGTGATCTTTTGACATACATGTGGGGGATTGTTAGAGAATATGTGTGTGTGTCAAAAGGGAAAGAGAAAAAGAAGAGTCCCACATTGCTCAAATAAATGAAAACCAAAGGGTATAAATATTAACATGTGATTATGGAAGAGCAAAATGGGCCTAGGAGGAGAATGGGCTCGCGTGCACAAAAAGCTGGGCCAACATAGTTGAGCACAGTTGAAATTCAGTGATTTGCCCCCCCCCCGGCGTGCAAAAATATACGCGGTGTTGGACAATTTTTACCGTTGCCAGAATTTATTTTTTGAAAATTAAATATTTTCAAATAGCATTCCAAAAAGTCCACGATTTTAAGGCTTCGGTTATGAGTTCATTATGTGAACGTTTTTGAACGTTAGTCATCATTTACCGGGAATTACTAATCTATTTTTTTATTTTTATTATCTGATTTAATGTGCATTAATCCTAATGTCGGAAACCGCCCAACGTTCAGAAACGTCCTCATTAATATTATTAAACGTGGTCCAACGTCTCGCTACTCTTGTGCCTATAAATACCGCGTTGCTCATTGGGTTTGACACACCACAACTCTGGACAACACTCGAGCTATTCTCTCCTCTTCTCTTCGTCCCTGAGTTTTTAGTTTCTGCTGTTCTGCTTCCCTGCGACACCGCAGAAGAATCTGTTTAATCCTGGGGAGTGCCGTCTTGTGGCGGAATATCTCTCAAGGACAGTGTCCTTGTGCACGGCTCGGATTTATTTTATGCTAACAAATTCCTTGTGCAGCTATTAATTTTACAACAAGATTCTCCCTAAAATCTTATCACTTTTATCTCTCACTAACCATGCCAGGTTGAGCTAGTAAGGAGAAAGAGCAAGAGAAGAATTTAGAACTTTAGAAATGTGTAGTTAGAATGCTTATGTTGTAGGTATCATTTGGATGAATATTTGTTGTAGAATGATAGCAAATAATGAAGTGTAATAGCATGTCATGTACAAGTATGAAACCATGGAATGATGCCAACTTAATGTATATATGTGTATTTAGAACATGATTTGCTTTGTGATATGTCCTTGGTTCTACACGCATGAGTACAAGTGAGATAGTGATTTTTTGAAGCTAGGCATATTTCATGTATTGACTCCAAGAGAAATGATGTATGAGTGGATTGATTTTTGCTGAAGGTAAGATATTGCACATTAGAGTGCAATTAGACCACTTTGGAATCAAAATTTGGTTTAAATGAGTCATAAAATGCAATATTATCCTCAATAGCCTAAATGCCCTTGTTTGGGGTTAAAATTTGGTGATCAATTAAAGAACTTATAAAGCTTTCTAAAACCCTGAGTTTGCATTTTCTCAAGTTTTGAAGAATATTTGGTGAGTTTTCAAAATTGACCCCAAAAAGCTATCTTATATAGTTACTGTTCATACTGATGTAGTCTCAATTTTCATGTCTTTTGACGAGTCAAATAGATTCATTTCAAATTGAAATTTTTACAGTAAATGGTTCAGATAATAAGCTTTCTATAAATACCTAATTTATGTAAATTAGAGTTGTATAACTAAAATTATGAACTTTTAAAATTTAGGGCCATATTATGTAACTAGGGCCAAAGTGGGCTATATAGTTCCTTTATGTAAATGGGACTTGTATCATATGGATCAAAGCAAATATGTGTATGAAGGTTATGAATTAAAATGGAAAATAATTCCACTTTGGACCATTAGGAGTCCAATTGAGTTATTAAATGGTAAAAAGACCAGTGCTAAAAGTATTATTGTGAATACTTTTCATTGTATTTGGTAGTTATGGTATGAAATAAGTCAAGAATTGTAAGTTATCACACATATGCACACATACACACACATACACATGCTTCTAAGATCACATTAATTTATGTAAAATTATCAAAATTCTAGATCATATTATTCACTAATTTGTTTGAAAGTACACTACTAAAAAAGATATAATTTTACAATAGTTGTTTTAGACATAATGATAGTTACACATTGTGTGACGGTTGTTTTCAACCACTGGAATGATGGTCAACACAAACATTGTACTTAATGAAGTGAATTTAACAATGGTTGTGCTATAACTGCTATAAAACATGCCTACCTTATAGTGACAATTAAACCATCGTTAGCTAAAAATGACCTATATACAATAATCACAACAAATATAAATTTTAAATTATAATTAAATATAAAATTAAATTGCCATTAAAATTAAAAAAAATAAGTATTGTATATGCATTAATGCTATTATGGAAAGAAAATTTTTACAAATCAATCGATAAGTCTTATAATGTTGATAACATTTAACAAAAAAATCCTATAAGTCATAAATCTACTAATAGTCTTTTCTATTGGAAGATGGTGGAGAATAATTTGCCACATTTTTTTAATGCTAACTCCCTTGATAAGGTGCCTAAATTAAAAATATAAAATGTCATTAAAAACATATAAAAATTAAAATTATAAGAGAAAAATGTTGCTCAATGGATACATTATAAATATTATTATTGGAGCTTGGAAGGAAGCAAAATTAGTGGATAGGTTACCATGAAAATTCTCAAGAATAACAGCCAATGTTACATCGAGCTTTTTGGCGAGCTTAACCATCATTCTTTGTTGGTCATCCTCCTTCGTTTACAATTAAGAAACTTGACTTTTTAGCTCTACATTAAAAGGAGTAGAAAAACCTGTCCCACTATAAGAACAAGTGGAATGTCCAAACACTTGAGATAGGGAAGGACCCAACCCCAAGCCTTGAACATGACCCTAGTGCTCTTGACTTTCAAGAATGAAAGCCAATGAATCTTTAGATGATATTTCTTGTGAAAGAGAGATTGAACTATATTCATATGTAGAAATCTTTTCCTACCTAACCACAATATTACCAAGATCATAATCACAATATTGTTAAGAATGACCAATTTTACAATCAGTAATCATAACATTTCCAAATATAAACCTATTACCAAAATCACAAACCAAATATGGCTGCCCTCATATTACCACGTCCACAAACCATCATGGTTTTAAATTGCGGTCCGCATCATGTGGTGCGGCCACAATATTGCTGTTGCGGTGCTGGCCGCATCCGCATTAATTGGCCGCAACGTCCGCAATTCTTCTTATATTATCCGCAATGCCCGCAACTGCAATTGCAACGTAACCGCAACTGCAACCGCAATTTAAAACCATGCAAACCATAATCACAATGTTACCAAGTATGGCTAATTGAACAACGGACTAACATGGAGTACTTGTTAGGCGTCAATGGCCCCAACGAGTTCAGGCATTGGTTGGCTAGTGGAGTGCTGTTGGCTGTGCATAGAATGTGGGAGAAAAATTTTAGACCCAAGTTTGTGATTTGCTTCAATTGAAGGCAGCTATTTAAAGTATTTAGCAACAATTTCAAACATTGTTAAATACAAGCAATTTTCCCAAATAATGGATCATTTAAATACAAACCAAATGTGGCTGCACTCATATTACCATGTCCACAAACCATAATCACAATGTTACCAAGTATGGCTAATTGATCGACGGACAGACATAAAGCACTTGTTAGGCGTCAATGGCCCCAACGAGTTGAGGCATTGGTTGGCTAGAGGAGGGGTGTTGGCTGCCCATAGAATGTGGAAGAAAAATTTTAGGTCCAAGTTTGTGATTTTCTTCAATTGAAGGTAGCTACTTAAAGTATTCAGTAACAGTTTCAAATATTGTTAAATACAAGCAATTTTCCCAAATAGTGAGTCATTTACAGTAGTTTTGAAAAGCTGCTTCTAAAATAGCAGTAGTTGTCAAACAATTGCTACTATTTTGTAGTGGTTGCAACAACAGCATTTAAATCTTGTATGTCCACAACTACTGCTAAGGAACTATTGCAAAGGTCCTTTCTTTTGGTAGCGATAATATCAAAATCATAATACTTCTAAAACCATATATAGCCCAAATAATTGTCTATATGGTTAGAATAAAGCGTTAATACAAAGAGTAACATGGTAAAATTGTATTATAACTAACTATCTAGTCATTAATTTCCTTTTCTTTTTCTATTTTAGACATTGAAACAAGGGATAAAAAAATTAGCAACCATCCTTCATTTTTCTCCTTTCCCCACCCAAACATACAGATACATAAGATTTTGTAACAAAATTATTGTAATATGGAAATAAGTTTCTAGGAAACAACGTATATAAAGATGCGGAGAAATGAAAAATAGCTGGCTGCAAAGGGATTTTGAAATTGTGATTGTGAGGTTGGCCTTTGAACTTTGCAGCATAATAAAAAGCTAGCCACCCACAGGGTTTTGATTTAGTCAGAACCCTTTTCTCTCATGTCGTCCCTTTCTTTCTTTATATAATCAACAGCTGGGACATACATATATATATAGAGATAGAGAGAGAGAGAGAGAGAATCGTTACTCTTCTCATTAGTGTTTGTTACAAAATAAAATGCTATTTAAATAATTTCTTTATAAATACATAAGTAGTGTAAGGGTGTTTAGGTTATTTTCATTTGCACAATGAATGTGTAATTATAAAGGAATAACCTAAACAATTTTATCTTTCTTTTTTTGTTTTTTAGTACAAAAATAAAAAAATTAATTTAAAACATAAATTTAGATATTGTTAACTTTCATAAGTGATTATATATATATATATATATATTCTAACTCAAAAAGATACTGTCAAATGCATGTGCATGCATGTGGTTTTTATCATATCCAGCTATTTTGGCAGTCAAATATGCCGGCTGCACCAGGGCCAGGGTGTAAGCTCTTCCCTGAAAATGCATTCACCGTGCACTGCAGTTATAAGGAAACTTAAGAATGAAACTGAAGTGACAAAATATATATGAAAAAATCAAGGATATCTTAACTTATAAGTTAATATATATTATACAAGAAAATTACACTATTTTTTTTAGTTAATATATATATTCTTGCTTAATCCATTTTTAATGGGACACTTATCAGGTTGTATGGAAAATTATCTTAATAAGTATCTATATTTGTGATGTCAATATAATATGAGTAAATTAAATAAACCTCCTCTAAGTTTTACTAAAATTATACAAATCTCTTATCTATTTTCAAAATGTATATAAGTCTTCCTTGAAATAAAAAATTATTCTATACTGTAGTTTAATTTTAATTTTTTTTTATCAAAATACCCATTATTTAAAATTTTTTTAGTTAAAAAAGTATTTAGGTTAATTGAGAAAATTTTGGTAAAAAAAAATTAAAATTAGACTAAAGTGAATGATAAATTTTGGTTTTATGAAAAATTTATGTATATTTTAAAAATTAAATTAAAAATAAAAAGAGGATCTATATAATTTCAACAAAACTCAAAGGAAGTCTATTTAATTTACTCAAATTATATTGAGATTACAAATATTGATACTTATAAGATAATTCTCCAAACAATCTAATGAATGTCCCATTAAAAATGGATTAAGAAAGAATGTTTTGAAAAAAATTATGAATCTTTATATCTCAAAATAGTTAGTTTATGCTTTAATAAATTTTATACTTTGGTGGCTTTATCTTTTTTTTTTCCCCTTACAAAATTTAGATATATTAGAGATCCAATCACCGATTTGTGTGAAATTATAAATGAAAAATATTTATAGTGAGGATTATTCTTAATTGACTAATGGATTGGTTTGATCGTCGTTTAATTTTATTGAAAAGGTTACGTCAGTAGCACTCTGGTTTGGGTATCCTGTATTGCACTATACTGCACATTAATTATTCCACGGAACAAAAGTCAAGGTTACATCTAATTAACGACGTTATAGTAACGCAAAAATAGCGTTTTTTTTAATATGTAAGTTTAGGGTTTAATGAAATATCTAAAAATTATAATAGAAAAAAATTAATTATGAAAAAATTACATTTTAAAAATTGTAACCATATTGCGTAGTTAAACATTTTTAAGTATAATTTTTTCTTATGGATAGATTTTTTAATCTCCTAATTATAATTTTTAGATATCTCATTAAATCCTAAACCTAACTATTAAAAAAATGTCATTTTTAACGTTAGTAAATCTGCTATGCATAGGATCTACTTGCTCTCATTAACATGGTTGTTGGAATAGATATGTGTGTGTGCATATATATATATATGTATGTATATTTGCCAAATGATAGCTTACTCTAAATTATAATAATTTTTAACCACCCAAACTTGAAATGTTTTATATGCAACAAAGCAATCGCAAGTTGAAATAAGATTGATAGATAATAATTTAGGTTCAGCTTTGAAGAATTCAGAAAAGTTTACAGCTGACTCATATGGACCATAACATAAATTGTTTTCTTTCCTTATGCCTACGGAAAAATCGGAAAAGAAAATTGAATTTCTGCTGCAACTACCAATCTACCATGACCTAAATTTCCACGAGCAAAAGCGGAAAAGCGATAAATTATATTTTAATTTTTAATAAAGTACATAACTTTTAATTTGGTCTTTGAAAATGTAAATCTTTTAATTTTGTCCTCTGGAAATTTTTCTTTAAGTAATTTATATGATTGTTATGTGGTGAAGTAATCCTTTCAAGGATAGGTATAAAATATAAATTTATTATTTAAGTGGATCTCATATATTTAAATATTTAAATAAATTCTATAAATCTTGTATTTATCTTTTTTAAAAATAAATTATATCAAAAATTGAGAGAATTGAAATCTGCTATGTTAAATTAGGTCAATAACTTGATTAAATTCAAATCAGTTTAACAAAAAAAAAATAATTAAAATATTTAAAATGTTGTAATCGTTAAAAACGAATATTATAATTACTAACTAAAAACAGGAAAAAGAACCATAAGCGGACAATACTATCTATCATATGGCGTTATCATTTGATAATTAAATAAATGGTAACATGCGCGTGCACATGCACAGTAGCAGCTACTGTCGGTCTGTCCTGTGTGGCTCTTTCCATGATCTTTCCTTTCGAATCCAGATACATTTTTGTTTTGTGTGAGTAGGAATTAGGAAGTTCTTTTATTGAAGAGAAAATAAATAAATAAATAAATGAAATTCGAGAGGGTTTAAATTATTTCCTTGATTCCTTCCCCACTTTTATTTATTTATTTTATTATTTTAATCCTCTTAATTTTCAGGTTTATTTTATTCCATTACAATGGGCGCTAGTTTTCCTATAAATTCCACCGTTCAATTCCATCAAAACCTCTTTTCTTTCTCATCTTATCTTCCTTCTGAAATTTGGTCAATCTCTATCCTTCCTTCTCATCTTCTCTTTATAGACTTGAGCAGCCCATAGTCTCTGCTAATTCCATGATCTAAGCTCTTTCCTCTTTATATAACTCTTTTTAAGTCTTGAAGCCTTCACGCCCATTTCCATATCCATCATCATCAGGCTTTCTGTTGTTCTCGATTTGTTGATATGCAGTTATTGTTATTGATGCTTGAGATACAACCTTATCAATGTCTCCAGTAATCTGTGAAATCCTTCTCTTTACTTTTATGATAAACTCTACTCTCAGGCGCAGAACCCACCTGGTGCAATCTTTCTCCGTTGTTTTCCTTTACTGGTTCTACGTTTTCTCACGATCTATATCCCCATCATAATTTCGCATTTTAGCTTTTTTTTCCTTTGAAAGTACTATCGTTGATCTATAGTAATTCATAAAACTAGCTAGGAAATAGTACTTTTTTGTTTATTACTCTCACCTTAATCCTCGAATTTTGTTGGAGCTATTTTCAATTTGTACTATCTTAAGAACACATTACTTCGCATTGATACTTCGGAGAGGAATCAAACCCAGGATATTGCATAGCCATGGCTTCTCCTGGAGGTACTTCTTCTGGTTCTAGCTCTCTTCAGAACTCTGGGTTTGAAGGAGAGCTTGAGAAGCACCATATTATGGAGCAGAAAAAGAGGAAGAGAATGTTGTCCAATCGAGAGTCGGCGCGTCGATCTAGGATGAAGAAACAACAACATCTAGATGATTTGATCGGTCAAGTGGGTGAGCTGAGGAAGGAGAACGACCAAATCATAACAAACTTGGGCATCACCACCCAACTGTATTTAAATATTGAGGCAGAAAATGCAATTCTCAGGACTCAGATGGCAGAGTTAAGTAACAGATTGCAGTCTCTCAATGAGATCATAGACTGCATAAACCCAAGCAATTACCTCTTTGATGAGGTTGAGGAGACACAGATGATCAGTGATTGTGGCTTCATGAACCCATGGAATCAGCCTATCATGGCCTCTGCTAACATGTTGAGGTATTGACGTGATTATGTGAATGTTGGTTGCTTGTTAAGTAGGTGTTACATTATTGTATTGCCTTAAAGTTTGAATCCTTTAAAATTTTGAGTTGTTTTTAGATTTTGTAGAGATCAAAGAGAGAAAAAAAAAAGGTGAAAGAAAAAAAAATGAATCCTATATATATTTCTACTTATAATTTTCTCTCTAAATTCTATAAAAATTTTACAATAAAAAATCTAAAAGATCCTTACACATTACCTTATGTTTATCTCTTTCATACTGCTTATTTTGTATAATTTTCTTTGTTGTTATGAGTTAGTTTCATTTAAATCAAACACAATGAGGGCTTTATCATTGTTATTTATTGAATTTTTTTAATTTTCATTACTATTTTATTTTCCACATAAATGTTATTTGCTTTTTTATCAAGTATGACAAATGTTAACTTGCTAATTTTGCTGTATTAATTACAGTAATTTAGTCCCTTTTAGTTTTAATTAAATTACTCTATTATGGGCTCCTAAATATGATAACAATACGATCTCTTCAAAAATATCATAAGAGTTTAGCTTACCATCACCATACAGATTATCCTTTAACTAAACACAACTATTTGTGGTTGTTTTATTTTAACCATATTTGTTTATGTTAAATTTATACCATTTGACTATTATACCATATTAAAGTACTTCACAGACTTTTGTAAATTCCATCACTATTTCATAAATTTTTTGTTGTGTTTTAAGATAATATCCAATGTAGACGGGAGAAATTTTTGCAATGGGACAAATAAATTAAAAGGTAATTTCAAATATTAACTGATTGGCGAAATCACAAATGAGGGCAAGGATTAGGATAAAAAAATGTAAATTTTCTTTCTGAAATTAGTCACTACATAAAGTAGAGAAAAAAATTACTTAGTTGAAATTTGAAGAATTAAGTTACTTAATTTATTGAATAAATTGAAGAGATTAAAAGTATAGTCAAGCCAACTAATTATTCAACTTGCGCGTGAGTCAGCAGCGTAATTGATGATTTCTTGACACCCAATACAATTTATCGGCAATAAATCTCGCGTTAGTGACTTTTAATGATATAAAAAAAATTTCAAAATGTTTATAGTATAATAAATTAATATACATGTACAGTCAATGTATGAGTATGAAAAGCTTGTCATTATTGGCTTTCAATGTATTTTTATAATTTGTATCACTATATACGTAGGGCAATAACGTTTGTCTTTTTAGCAGAAGTCTCAGTTTTTTTATTATAGAGGACCATTAACTAGATGACACTGAAGCCAATCATAACAAATTCATATGTAAGAACCTTGTTATTAGAATTATTTAATAAAATTATAATATGTATAAATTTTTTTAAAAAAATTTAATAAAAATTGTAAAAATTATTCACTTGTTTATAAAAATTATATATTTATTATATTTTAATTAAATAACTTAATAAGAAATATATAAATAATTACATATAATTTTTTAAAAAATTAAAATCTAGAGCCTGCTTAGGCCTAATTAGAAAAGACACGTTATTATAATATATCCTTTAGAGGCACTTGATATAGAACATGTGCAATTTCAAGAAAACAGGGAAGATTGTTCCTAAGAATATATATAATATAGTTGCATTATTGGTTAGGCGTGCCTTCTTGATCTGGATTTCATGGTTGGACAGAATTAGAGGAACACATAAATAATTAAGACGAAGGGATCAATGTTCACGCTCATAGACTTTCACCGGTGCTGTCCTTTTCCAGCGTAAGCAACGAAATTCGGAAGAATTTTTAAGTAGCTTTTATTGGAGAGGACTTGGGTCGTTCGCATTTGAGTAAATTATATTGTTCACCCATGAGGTTAAGTTAAATTATGTTCAATATATATTTTTAAAAAATATTAATTCTTTCCCTAATATTTGAAATTATATTACAGTAAGAATATCAAGGTTTAAAAAAAGGAGTGAAATTTTAATCTGATATATATTTTTTCGTTTATATTTACTTTAATATTTTTTTCCTTCTCATTCATATTATTCAATTGAAACATAATTTTTAAGAAAATTTTAAGAGAAAAAATGTTACATTTAAATTAAAATTAAAAAAATATGAAAAATACAAATTTAACTTTTATTCTTTTTTTAGTTCTTTTTAATCTAAACAGACTCTTTATCAGAATGTACTATTTTTGTTCATTTTTATTCTTATATAATAGTAAGAACAACTAAATAATTTTATTTTTATTTAAAAAAATCTTGTGAAAAATTAATTACATTAAGGATAAGTTATCAGTGAAGAAGGATTTTGATGATTTCAAATGTTAGGTCACTTCATTTAAAATAAGCGGTATATCAATTGGAATCTACCCTAGCTATCTTCAGTAGAAATTGTTGTAATATACTCTTTATATTTTATTTTATAAATATAAATAAAAGAAGATTCTACAGAGAGAGAGAGAGAGAGAGAGAGAGAGAGATTGCTTTTTGTGTAACCCAACAAGGAGAAATTATGTTTCATAACATGTACTTGTGTTGATTACACCCTAGAAACAAAAAGAAAATTTTCAGCCTGTGGCTGTATGCCATGATGGCGCCTTCCCTCATGCTTCCGCAGGCGTTCGTGGGTTTGAACTCGCGCTTCCCCCTTTCCCAAAAGATGGGTTCTCCCACTTCGACTGTCTCATCAAAAAAAAAAAAAAGAAAAGAAAATTTTTGCAGCATTTATTTAGTAATAATTATCACAAGTGCCACTAAAACACGTCCTAATGGTGATTTAGTCAATCATTGTTACATCAAATTATTATGGCCATGGACATTCAACAGCCATTAAATCATGGTTAGTCCATTGCTGCGGGGGCTAAACATCGTTAGTCTTTAATGAATGAGTGTCATGGTGGACAAGTATTCAAAAATCTTTTGTATATTCTGGATGAGACAACAACATATGGGTTAGAGCCAAAAGAATCAAAGAAGTAATGTAAAGATTAGCTTAAACTTATTAGGTCAATGACATCAATTTGAAAAGTGATGCACCAATTGGCAAGATAGGTTTGAAGGAAGGAAAATCAGCTTTAATGTATATAATACAAGTTCAGGAGGAGGCATGAGGGTTTACTCAGGCGTTTAGGCTTTGTAATTTTGTAGGATTTAGTTTTGTCAATTGTAAATGAGTTGAATATTACTTTTATTTACACCAATCTATATGGTTTGGTTCTATATTTTGTATTATTTTTTTAAGAATTAGGTTTTCTTTTTGTAAATGGATTACTAATCCTACTTGGGCTAGAAATCTATATTATTTTCCTTTTTAATTGTTTTTTTAATTGTAAATGGATTACTAATTTTACATGGGCTAGAAATGCATAATAGTTTAGGTTTTTTAAATTTTAGTCTTTTAGCTATTAGGGTTTATTTTGTTGCTCTGTGTGTGTACATGTGTGTGCTTGCGCACGAGAGAGAGAGAGAGAGAGAGAGAGAGAGAGAGAGAGAGAGAGAGAGAGAGAGAGAGAGAGAGAGAGAGAGAGAGAGAGAGAGAGAGAGAGAGAGAGAGAGAATTTTGTTTTTCTCAATTTTTGTTGTCATGCCATCAAGGAATGTACAAATATTTCATATTATATTCCCTTAATAATGGCAATTTCTCATGTTAATACTTTTGGTAGCGAAATTTACCATTATTAAAGCCTCAATTATTCTAATTGCGCACAAATAAATATTTTTATCATATAAAATTTCAAATTCATACCAAAAATGTTTGTTAGGCTTCGAATATCATAAAAAGAAGCTACAAATTTTGGGGTTTGCTTCATACACATAATTTCACAACTTTAACATATAATATGTATCAATTTTTGAAAAATCATAACTTAACCTACATAACTTCGATTTATGCAATCTTAGTGGATACATAAAGTTTATAATAAGAACTGTCTATGGTACAAATTTAAGGTCAAAACAAGCCTGTCTGGTCCCGCAAAACCCATGAAAACTGTGGCTAGACCAAGTGAATAGTAAACCAGAAAAACCTACATAATTAAGCTAACTTTAAAAATTCATAATAATTTTTGTAGAATTCCAAAAATTGTGTTCTTAAATCTATGAAAATTTCTAGATAAGCTCTAGATGCTTGCCAAATTTTAGCTCAAAATTCTTCCATTTGATTAGATTTTGGTTTAGGGACATTTTGAGGCTTAAAAAGTGTCAAATTTGGTCCCAAATGGTTCATTTTCAGCCATATCATGCTATGTCATGATTTGGGCAAGTTTTAAATGATAAATACAGCATATATGGCTAGTCTAACATGTCCCAAGAGCTATGCAACTCAAAATCACACTTTCACTTGTCATTATGCATATGCAAATTCAAGAACTCATATGGTCAAAATTCATAATATCACGTATTTACATTAAAAAATGGTTCATACATCATAATCTCATACTTTTGGGTGTGTGGGAATGGTTACATGTCATAAAGTACATATACATCAATTTGTAGGCAAGAACATACATAAAAACTTAAACTAATGTCAAAAGGATGCTTCTCATACTCTTTGCTCACCATCTTTACTTCCTTGAGGATTACCTAAACATGGTTAGGGAAAATGTGGAGAATAATGAAATTTAAAGAATTCTAATAGCTCATTCATCATTTAATCCACATATATGGCATATTCAAGGTCAAAGAGAGCAAGTTTGCATATCACACCATTAAGTATCACTCATAATCATGCAATAGGAATCACATAGCTTTCTCAAGGGCAAAAACAAGTTCTAGGGACTTTTAGTCTATTCTCACCCCATAATTAGGGACTTTTGGTTTAATCTCACTCTCTTTTAGAGACTTTTGACTTACTCTCACTCATGTTTGAGACTTTTGGCCTTGTCTCAACCACATGTAGAGACTTTTGGCTCATCTCACCCAATTCAAGAGACTTTTAACACAACCTCAACCATTGAAGAGCCAAATCAATTCCAAATGCAATTAAATGTCATGCAATTACATATGATCATCAATTAATCAATAACATACATAATTAGCAAGACATACAAGCAACCTAAGACTAATCAAACAACCAATATATATATGCAAGAATAGATAAAGAGTTACCTTTATGTAGGAATTCAATTTAGTTTCCCTTTGGTTCTTGGCTTGGTCTCTCGACCTTACACTTATACTTGAGGGAGATTTCACTTGCTTAACCTAGACATGCCAAATAAAGCACAAAATCATCATTGAAACCATACTTGAACTCATTTAAGCCTTAGACAACTTAGTTAGAACTTTAGGCTTCCATATGGTTCAATTAAGTGGTATAGTGAAGCAATTCTTGTAAACCAATATCTTGGCTCAAAGATCTCATCCAATATGTGTTATATGATTCCATTAAAACTCATTGTAGCCATCACGAACTCAATTCAAAGGGCTAGTACCAAGTTACTTCTTTATGTATAATAGAACCCTAAATTTTCACCTTTCAAAATAAGGCTTCTAAATTCAAACAATGGTTCCTTTGGTGTTTATAATTCACATCTAGACCATTTATAATCTTACAATCAAAGAAATTCTCCTTAAGTACCACAAATGGGTCTTGGCTAAGATTAGCTTCAAGAATGGCCTCCATGGTGTTTTGCTCATTTCTCTTAGGGAATTGACACCTATGAAGCTTCCTTAGCCTCTTCTTAACTTAATTATATTCTTACATGGTATGAAATATCATTTTAAGGCTTCATACTCCCTAAGGTGCAATTAAAACCCTAGGTTTCAATTCTTGCAACCTATGGCTTTCTATTTGTTTCTATTGGTTCCATATTAATCTCCATGCATCAAAACTCCATTTCCTATCAAGTTTAAGCCAAAATCAAATGCCTCTAAGCTACCCTTGGTTAGACCAAATTAAAGAAGAGCAAGAACAATAAGGAAAACCAAGTTTGTAACATGGTGCCATACCTTGTTTGAAACCTTATCTATTGAGGATTTTTGTGATGCAATTGGTTATTTCAAACTTCTTCTTTCCTTCAAGTGATTAGCCATCAAACTCATCTTTTCAAGAATCCAAGAGCACCATTAGAAAGATCAAGAAGAAGACAGCAAGGTTTCTAACTAAAAGAACATAAAAGTTTACAAGTTTCCATACCTTTTTTGGCCTTTCTTTCCCTTCCTTTTCCCTTCTCTTTGAACAACTTTAAGAGCTAGTTTAGAGGTGGTCTAAGTCGGTTATGGGGCGGGGTGTAATATCTTAACCTCTTAGCTATTTTACCATGGTTTTATTATCCATCCCAATGCATTTCATATGGATTGGAGCACAATTATATAGAGAAGCAAGTATTTCTCATGAAAAAGGCATTATTTTAATTAAATTATTTGTGTTACGTAAGGTCCCATTTTCTCATTTTATACTCCATGGACCATGCGAACTTATCAACATCATTTTCTAGTTATAATACATCCATACAAGTCATATATATCATAATGGATGTAATATCCAATTCTCTGAAAATGAAAAAAAATGTGAAAAACATAACGTACGATTTCTTTGTTAACATACAAAATTTAACGGATACAAAAGCAAGTCCCCCAAAATGACTTAGTTAAGGTCCCCAAAAATTTAGAAAGTATTATAGACTTCTAAAAATGAGAATTCCATGCTCAGACAGAAAGAAAAACAGAGCTAGAATGAAGAAATGAAATGTAATAAAAGAGTAACGAAACGTAAAGGCATTTTCATCATTTTGAGAAAATTTTGGAATTCTTATAGGATTACTTTTTAAA
This sequence comes from Erythrophleum fordii, assembly GCA_032878935.1. Taxonomy (NCBI): domain Eukaryota; kingdom Viridiplantae; phylum Streptophyta; class Magnoliopsida; order Fabales; family Fabaceae; genus Erythrophleum; species Erythrophleum fordii. Next base: position 17,634,107 of record JAVQMF010000054.1, on the reverse strand, counting down.
TGAAAGTTTTGAATTCTTCGGGGTTCTCAGAGGCCCTGAAAACCATGGGAAGCCCTAGAACCGTTAAAACCCCTTCGGTGGATGTTTTCTAATGTCAGTTAACCTGAACTTTGATTGATTCGTTCGGGAAGCTTTTAGCTCTGATTTGAGTGATTCCAAAGGCATTTTATTTAATTGGAAACTAAATTTTATGATGGAAAAGAAAATTCTCAAAATGGAATTAAAATGAGCGTAAACGAAGCAAATAAGCACATAGGGAAAAAATGGTCATTTTGAAAAATTGTAAAAGAAACTTCTTAAGTAAGATTACACCCCATCACCTTCTCCAACCTTCCATTTGCAGAAAAATGGATATCAATGGCGTGACATTAGGAGGGGGGAGAGAGAAGAAGTTTAAGCTTCCGTTTAGGTAAGTAAACAGCCCCGTTTCATCCCACGCTAGTTAGGAAAGTTGTTCCTTTCTCTAAGAGCTCTCTAATGGTGGTTTTCTTTTCTTGAAAACTTGAAGATTCAGGTCTAACTCAAGCCAAAAAGGAACTCTTTCAAGAAATCAATTGGTGAAAAATAATATATGCAAAGAGAGCTCCATTTTAAGGTAAGACTTTACTTGAAAGACTTACAAAATCTTACATCTCCAAGTCATTTAAGCTTAGGTCTAGAGAGAGAAAGTGAGGAGGAGAGTTTTTCTTTATGTAATCTTGATGGAACCAAAGGTTATGGAATTTGAGGATTAAGAATATATAACTAGAATTGAAAAGGTAACTTTAGAATGAAAATTATGGAATTTAGGGATTTGGTTGCACCTAGGCTAAGATGAAACTTTCTAGTAGTAATTTAAGTTGTCTAAGAGTATATATGAGTTCCTAAGATACCAGGAGAGCCTCCCATATACTTCTTCCATCAAATTAATTAAAACAACTCTATTGGTACCATATGAAAGCATAACTTTGGCCAAGGAGAGTTCATGCACCTAGGGAGTGTTTTAATTCCTTCCAAGCTTAGTTTTGTATTATATGTGATGGGAGAGTATGAGAGGAAGCCTTGAAAAAAATTTAGAAACCATAAAAAGTGAGATGGTCTTGTATATTCCATATTATGGCTTAAAGAAGCAACACCTAGCTAGGCTCCTTGAATTGATTGTGTGATAACTCCAAGAGGTTTAAATGGAGTCAAGAATCATAAATAAATAGAGGGAATGGAGCCAAGAAGATATTTTCCTACGGTTGCTTCATTAAGTGCATTATGGAATCATAAAAGAGTCTTATGAGTTACCTAACTTTCCTAGTGAATATATAGCCTTAGAATTTAATTCAAGAGTATAATTGGCTTCCATATGATGTGTCTAGGCCAAGAGAAATGATCTCCACCTCCTTGGGTGTGTGAGGTCAAGGGAGAGGACTCAAGGCTCAAGAAAAAAGTGTGTAAATGCAAGTAAGGTAATTCACTCCTCCTTCTCTCATACATAAATGTATGCTTGGCTTGTCTTTGAATGTGTGTATGTTTATTTTAAGCTATGAAAAATGTTCTAGTATGAGCTCATATTCCATGGTACTATGATGATGCATTATGTTTCTAAATGATGCTTATGATGTTTGCTTAGGTTTGCTTGAGTATGGTGAAGCCAAGAACCCTTAACCATGGTGAGGATGAGCCAAAAACCTTTAGAATTGGTTAAGACAAGTAAAGAGTCTCCCAAGAGTGAGGTTGAATCTTAAGAGTAAGGTTGAGTCAAAAATCTCTTAAAGAAATGGGTAAGGAAAGTCTAAAATCCACAAGTGAATGGGTGAGGCTAATCCACTTACTTGGCAAGTTTATGTATGCCATATATAACTTATTCAAATGCCAAAAATGCTTCTTGAATGATTGCACCCTCCATGATGCCCATGCATGCATTTTCAAGATTTGTTTTGCATCTTTTATGTGTGATTGAAAGGGAGATGAGCCATTGAGATTCTTTGAATCTCATTCCCTCCTCTCCAATGTTCTAACATGCTAGGCGAATCAAGAGAACAAGGTAATGGGAGCCAACATCTTGGAAGATAAGAGGTTGATAACAAAGTGCATGAATTTTGCTTCTTTAAGGCCATATGAGTGGCAAATATTGTAATCTATTGTTATATATGTCTTATGACCTTATGAACATGTGTAATTGTACTAATATATCATGTACAAATAAGAATTTATGTTATGTGAATGTTACAATGCAAATTGAACATGTAATGGCAAGACTAGCAATATGGAAATGTGTGTATGGCATGGGGTGAGAGTGTGAGTTTCCAAATTCTGGGTTTGCACACCTTTGAAACAAGTTTAAAATGTCATTTTGGTACAATCCCACGTGCTCAAGTGGCCACACAAGCTTGGGAAGAAAAATTAGACACTTTGATGCTAGTTAAGACCATGAAAATGACCAAACAAAAACTCTATAGTACAAACTGACCAAATGAATGAATCTTCCCATGAAATTTTGTAGACATGTAGGGCTTATTAAGATCTTTTTGGAAAGCTAAAGTGTAGAAAAATTGGAGCTTTGTAGAATTAATTATGAATTTTCAAATTTGAGATTTATACTATTCTGGTGCATGTACTGTTCATATGGTAGTTTTGTGTTCTATGTCATCCGATGACTAAATGGTGTCCAATGCTTGTGAAATTTTATAGGAATAAACTATAGATTATAAGATTTCTATGCCACCAAGATCACCTTATTTAGAGGTCTGAGTAGAGAGTTATGAATTTTTGAAGTTTACTGTCAGTACTAGTAGCGCCACTGGACCTCTAGTATTGTTCCATCATAATTCAGTTCCTAGATGGTCTTAGCATGGTCTAGAGATATTTTTTCCTTAGATTTAACATCTATAAATTTTCAGATTGACTAAGTTTTTATGATCTGGATTTTTTTGAAATTAGTTATGAATTTCCAAAATTTATAACAATAAGCTATGATGATAGCCCAGACAGTTGAGACCTTGGGCACTTTTTGAATGTCAAACGTCTTCTGCTTGATGTTCCATGATGTAGAATTATTTTTATCATTCTGGAATGGTAAAGAATGCATGATTTTTATTTTTCTAGAATTAATTATGATTTTTCAAAGTTTGTAATAGAAAAGGAAAAATTTTGGCCGAAATAGCAACTATGAATTTTATATATTCTCTTGCCTTGTACAAGCTCTAGGCCAATTTTGGTGATGAATTTGAGTTGTATCTATGTAATTAAATATGAGAATGTGATGTATGAGTCCATATGGCCCACGAGACTCCAAAAACAAAAATTTATGCATAGCGCAAAACAAATTTCCTCACTTTTTAATGCCATTTTCTTGTCTTTTATGAAATGCATGGCAATAGGCATGAGAATAGTATAAGAGAACCTTGAAACCTATGGTGTTACAATGGACCTCATTCATTTCAGGTTTGAAGTTACATCACACAAAGCTCATGGTTTGCTCTCGGGTTCCAATTTCAATTTTCTGATACAAATTTTGAAAATTTATAACTAATTCTAGAAAAATCAAAATCAAGAAAACCATACTATTATGGAAAGCTGTGGATGTCTAATTTTGAATAAAGCTAATTCCAAACCAATGCAATAGCCTTAAGCCACCGAAAATCAATAGAATAGTAACACAGGTTAGGCTACATTACTAGTACTGTCATACAACTTCAAAAATTCATATCTCCCTCTATATAACTCCAAATGAGGTGATCTTAATGGATATGGAAAGCTTATAGTGTCTAGTTTATGTCTGTAAAATTTCATGAGCATTATACTTCATTTGACCCATGTGTGACACAGAGAAGTAAACTAACCAAATAAATAGTACTATTTCTGCATAATTTGGCCAACTTTGAAAAATCATAATAAATTCTCTAGAGCTCCTTTAGCTCTATGAAAAGCTCTAAATGTGACCTACTTGCTGGCCAAATTTCATGAAAAAGATTATTTATTTGGTCATACTTTGGTTCAGCTCTCCATTTGGTCAATTTTGAAATCTCAAATGGCATCTCAAGGCACCAAATGACCCTTTTTGCTTTCCACAACTACTTGGGCAAATTTAAAAGCATCAATACCATACATAAAAGTATGATAAATGATTCAAATAATCTTAGAGCTCAATCTCACCTTGCCATATCTATATATACACAAGAATATCAAGTCACATAGTGGCAAAGGAGTGGCAAAATCTTACATTCCTATTCATCTAGCTTCCATATTGATACACACTCTATTTATACATACATTAGAACATGCTCAAAGGTTTATATCATAGATACACCCCATGGTTACATAGTTTGACATCAAAATACAATTAAACAAGCCATTTCTCTATCTTGTTGTCACAACTTGCTTCTCATACTTGTTGGTTTCCATTTCTTTGGTTAGACATGTGTAAGGGGAAGAGTGAGATTCAAAGAATTCCAATAGCTCTTAACCCTTTTAAACATACATAATGGATGCTAAAATATGTCAAAGAATGCATGCATGGAAATTTAGCTGCTACTAATGCTACATGAAACATTTCCCAAGGCATTGGTTTAGCCTCACCCACTTTCTTTGGGACTTTTGGACTTTCCTCACTCACTTTCAAAGGACTTTTGACTAAGCTTCACTCTTCTTGAGACTTCTGACTTGGTCTCACCCTCTTCTAAGGACTTTGGCCTCATCTTCACCCTTGTTGAGGGACTTTTGACATCACCATGCCCATTTAAGCCAAAACATATTCATAAAATATATTTCAAGAACATCATGGTACCATGGCATGTAGGCTATAGTTTGAAACATTTCTCCTGGCATAAACCTACATACAAGCACTCAAAGATAAACAAATATCCAAGCCATGCATGAGAGAAAAGTTAGAGAGCTATCTTGCAGCAAGAACACAACACTTTCTCTTGAAATTCTTCTTCCCCTTTTTTGGCCAAACCCTGCAATTAGGTAGCCCTTGGTTTTCTTGGCCTAGACACATTAAAAGAGACATAAATCACTCATGAAAACAAGCCTTGGCATCATATACACTCTATATAAGGCTACTTTGTTTTATGGCTCCATTATGCTTCCATACAAGACGTTATGAAGCAACTAGGAGAATTCATGGTCTTGGCTTCCATTTCTCATTCATTCTAGGTCTCTTGACTCCCTTTAGACTCCTTGGAGTCATCACACATTCATTTTAAGGAGCCTAGCTATAAGTTGCTCCATAATGTCATATTATGGAGCCTACACCTCCATATCACATTCCATGACTTCTAAATTTTTTTCAAGGCTTCCACTAATGTTCTTTTATCATATTTAGTCCTATTCTAGGCTTAGAATAAATAAAAACACTCCCTAGGTGCATAAAGTGGGTTAGGTCGAGACATGAAAAGCATTATGCACCCATAGAGTTTGCTTGTTTTCTCATAGGGAATTAGTACTTGTAAAGCTTCCTAAATGTCTTAGGATCTCATATTTACTCTTACATAGGCTAGACTATTCTTGGAAAGCTTCAAGAATGGCTAGGTGCAACAAAAATCCTAAGTCATGCAACTTGAATTTTAAAGCTTTTCCTTTGAATCTAATTGCATATTCTTATTCCTCATGCTTAAAAACCCTTGGCTCTACCTTGTTTTAGCTTGAAATCATTCCCTAGAGAATAGGCTCTAAGTTGGCCAAACCTAGGCATAGAAGAAAGAGAAAGAAAAAGCAACAAAGTCCATGAAATTTACCTTGGTTTCAAGCTTTTCCAAGAGTTATTCCACTTGTTTCTTGTTTTTCCTTCAATATCTATCCTCCCCTCACTGAACCAGCCATGAATCATCCTCAAATCAATCATCAAAACCATAGAAAAGAGAGGAGGAAAAGGAGAACAAAATTGGTGAAGGAAGAAGCATGAAAAACCATGGATTTTCTTACCTTATTGCTTGGTTTTCTCTTTCCTTCTTCCTCCCTTTTGGTGCACTACTTCAAGGAGCTTAGGCTTCTGTTTTGGTGCAGAGGAAAGTTGGCCAAGGTGATAGGAAGAAGTGGGGCATGCTATATATAGGTTAGGGACCCATTTAAGACATTTCAAAATTCCAATTTTGCCTTTTATTTTTGGTTTTTTCATTTTAGGCTTATTTCAACTCCTTTTTGTGAACTATCTTTTCCAATTATAAAATTTAGGTTTTCTAACTTATAAAATGCCTTTGGAATCACTCAAATTGGATCTAAAATCTTCATAAATGCAAAAGTCAAAGTTTGGAACCACCAACATTTTAAATCGTAAACCAGAGGGGTTTTAATTGTTTTGGGGGTTTCTATAGTTTTTAGGGCCTCTAAAAATCCCGAAAAACTTATTTTTTTCCATTTAAGAATCCCTCCTATGAGTTTTCCAAAAAATACCTAAAATTACAAAAATGCCACTGCATTTTTGTTGAATGTCGTTTGATTATTCTGGCTCTATTTTTAGGGCACCTTTGACCTTGGATCCTTATTATTTAAGATCTAGATTATTACTCTAATTTTATTGGACCTTAAATCATTCTATCTGGGGGACTTTCTTTTATATCCAATGTGTTTTGTACATTTACAAAAAAACTGGACATTACGTTTTTTACATTTACAAAGGAACCAGATGTCATAGGAGGGAGAGACGTGGATGGTCATATATAAAAGGAAAAGGGAGGTTTTAAAACAATTATAAAAATTCCCATTATACCCCTCCATTTCTATTCCCACATTTGAGCTCATTCTAAATCTTTTTTTAGAACTATTTTTTAGTATCATAAAATTTAGGTCTTCTAGTTTATTGAAAACATTTTTTTTCCAAATCTATGGGATTCAGAGCAATCTAAATTGATTCGATCAAAGTTTAGATTAATTGATGACCTAAATCTCATACTAGAAAGGTTTTAACTATTCTAATAGTTCTTATGATTTTTTGGGCCTCTGAAAACCTTAATGACCTCAGCTTTACCATTTAAAATCTCTTCTTTTAAGTTTCTCAAAAGTTATCTGAAATCATGATTTTACCATTGTTATATCGATTTATTCTATTTAGCTGTTTTGGCTCTGATTTTGAGCTATCCTTGGCTTCCCAATGTAATACCATAATAAGATAACACTTGATTTATATCACAAAGTCCCTAAAGCGTCCCTTTTATGAATTCAATATTTTTTAGTAGCAGAATGTATCGATATTATAGGTCAAAAAATTCATTTCTGATTAAATGAACCATTTTGACTTACCAAACTCATCTTCCATCCTTAATACACTTGCTTATATAGAAACATCATAAAATGAAGCATGAATTTTAGGTTTGAGACATGCACATCAATATAGCATTACAATTTCATTGTTTTCCATGGTTTCATAATCTGATACAATCTTTAGAAATTCATAATTTGAACTAGAAAATTTCAAATCATGTAAACTAGGACTTTTTGGAAAGCTTAAGACATCATATGAATTTTGTAAAGATTTTAGACCAAGAAATTATCATTTGGCCTACAAAATCTTAATAGAATAGGAGCTGGGTCAGAATTTCACACAAGTACAGACCTGAAATTTTAAAAATTTATATCTCACGTTACAAAGCTCCAATTGAGTGATCTATATGGCTATGAAAAGCTTATGATGCGAACTATGTGTCTATAAAATTTCATAAGTATTGGACTTCATTTTGCCCCTTAAATGCACTAAAAACCAAATTGACAAGATAAACATTGCACATGTAGCTTTTGCATAATTAAGCTAACTTTGAAAAATCATAATAAATTCTCTAGAACTCTAAAAATTATGTTCTTAGCTCTGAAGAGGTCCAAATGCTTGTTAAATTTCATATAAAATTTATCCATTTGGTTTGGTTTGGTTTAAAGGAAGAATATAGTCTAAAATGGTATCTATATGGCATCAAATGGTCCAAGATGGCTTTCCACATGCCACATGACCATTTGAGCACGTTCAACACCTCAAACATAGCATATAGAAGCATTACAATAGGTCCAAATCCTCGTAGAACATAAAATCACTCTCTTACTTGCTCATGTACACATATATCCCATAGCTCAAGTATGTCAAAATCTCAAGATTCCATACATTTGGTTCCAAATATGGTTCATACAACATGTTTACATACTTTTACATATGAGCAAAGAGTTACATCTGATAAATAACATATACATTCATACTTTGAAATCAATTTATACAAAATCCTATTCTATTGTCAAAGTAATATGTCTCAAGCTCCTTGGCCTCTATTCTTGGCTCCATAAGTATCACCTAGACATGGTTAGATAAAAAAAAGTGGGGGAGAGTGAAATTCAAAGAATCCTAATAGTTTATTCACCCTTTCAAGTAGGCATACATGGCATGTTATCAGGTCAAAGAAGGCAAGTATGCATCAATTGCTTCCAAGAACTAAATATAAGCATGTTTTCCAGGTCATATAAACATATTAAGATCAAAATCAAGTTTTAGAGACTTCTGGTCTAGCACCCTATTATTTAGAACTTTTGGATTAGTCTTACCCACTTTCTAGAGACTTTTAACTTAGCTTCACTCATTCTTGAGACTTTTGCCCTTATCTCACCTATTTTTAAAGACTTTTGCTTCACCTTACCTAATCCAAGGGACTTTTGGCATAAACTCACATATCAAGAGCCATCACACATTCAAAATACAAATTAAGAAGCATAATGGTACTAAAGCATTAAACCAATAGCTATAAGCATATTTCATAATTCAAACATATATACAAGCATTTAATGACAATCAAATAACCAAGAAATACACACAAGAATAGATGAAGAGCTACATTGGGTCAAGAAGCACAATTTCTCTTTTGGTTCCTCAGCTTCTTAGTTCAGCCTCATATGCACACTTAGAGGAGGCTTGATTTGTTTAGCTTAGATATATCAAACAAGACACAAACACATCAATAGTGTAATACCCGTACATCCTAAAAACCCTAAATTGGGGACATTGTAAAAGGAAGTCCCCGAATTGAATAATTAGAGGCCAAATAAAATTAGAGAAATAATCTAGACACCTAAAAATAAGAATACAAAGCTAAGGTTAGCCTAGAACTAGAACCAAAACAATTAAACGGAAAGCCACAAAGGCCAGTGACAATCTTGTAATTTTAGATAACTTTTAGAAAACTCAAAGAGGAGATTTTTAAATGGAAAAATTAAGTCTTTTGAGGTTCTCAAAGGCCTTAAAATCATAGGAACTTCTAGAATGGTCCAAACCCCTCATGTTTAGGTTTTTGGTCATTAGTTGACTAAAATTCTGACCGATTCATCCGAGAAAGTTTTAAATCTAATTTGGGTGAAACCAAAGGCATTTTATAAATTAGAAGATCTAAATTTCATGATGGAAAAGATGGTTCTCAAAAAGGATTTAAAATGAGCCCAAATGGAAGAAAGTATAAAGAAGGACTAAATTGTAATTTTCAAAAGTTGCATAAATGGACTTTTAAGCTTCTTAAAAACGTCCCTTTCCTGCCCTCTCTCTTGACTGACTCACTTGCACTTCAAAACAAATTCAAGAGCTGCTCTAATAGGTACACAAGCGGGGGAAGCAAAGAGAGGAAGAAAAAGCTTTGAAAAGGTGAAAAATTAACACTTTCTCATGCTCTTTCATTTACTAACCTTATTCTCCTCCTTCTCTCTCTTCTCCCATGGTTTTATTGATTCATTTGGGGCTATTCTATGGTTAGTTTAGTAACAAGAGGAGAGACTCTACAAGAGAGACTAGAAGCTTTAAAAAGCACCTTAGGAAAGTTAGAAAACAAGGTAAGAAACCATTGCTTTTGTTGCTTCATTTTGTCTTCTTTTTCTTGGGGAGTCTCGACCAGACCTAGGCTCATGAAAGAAAGAGTGAATTTTGGTCTTAGCAAGGAGGAAACAAAAGGTTTTCAAGTATGAGAAAGAAGAATATGCAATTAAATTTAAAAGAGAAGCATTAGAATTCAAGTTATGTAATTTAGGGATTTTGTTGCACCTAGCCATTCTTGAAGCTTTCTAAGAATATTTTAGCTTATGTAAGAGTATGTATAAGCTTATAAGACATCTAGGAAGCTTCACAAGTGCCAATTCCCTAAGAAAAACCAATACAACTTCAAGAAGCCTAAAGTGTGTGTGTGTCTCTGATGATTGTGTCACGCAATCTCAAATAAAACTAGGTTGGAAAAGGCTTGTAGATAATGGTGCAACCTAGGTCATGTCCCAAGAAGTTTTTTCCTCTAATTATTTGTGAAAGAATGTTCCAAGTATCACTAAATGAAAATTATTTAGGAGATTTTTAATTATTGAAATTTAATTGAATTAAATGAAAAAATAACAAGAGCTAAAAGCTTAAGTCTAAGCAAAGCTAAAAACTAGGAAAATGTGGTAGCTAGCCTTTAGATGGACTCCCTAAAATTCAATTATCCTTGCTCCCTTTCTAATATACTAAAATTGGATTAAACTCTTCCTCATTCGTGTATTCTCTATAAAAACTCTTGAATTACCATCCAATACTTAATTCACTAATAATTCAAGGACTTTGCAACTACAAGAAACCTTGAAGAATTAATCAATTGAGTTAGGAATAAGAACACACTAAAACCAATCTTAAATGCTCATAAAAATTTGCTGAACAATCCACTTAAAATGCTAATTAACCAATTAGATTAATGAATTCCTCAAACATATCAATTGTACAAAAATTCCAGCCACTTAATTTAACAACCATTGCATCAATTGGCCTAAAAACAAGAGGAATTTAATAGCAAATTGTGTAGCCACTAATTCTGGACTTTCCACAAACATTTAAAGATCAAAATTAACATCTATATATCAAATTACAACCAATCCACAATTCAAATTAATCCAGTAAATTCCATCAATTAAATTCCTAAATCAATCGGCTAAACCTAGTTAAATTAATAAAGGAAACAATGCTGAATTTAAAAGATTAAGCAAAGAGCAATTTGAAGCTCAAATCTATATCAAGGGAGCCCACTCTTCAACCAACTACCCAGAGGAAATCAAGCTACCATGGAGAAGATAAATGGAAGACAATGGAGGAGGGAAGAAGCTGAAATCATCAAGCCCTTTTAATCAAATTCTCCTCCCCTTCCTTTCGCATTTTCTGGAGCTCACAGGCAATGTCTTTTTCCCATAGTATTTCGTATTCTCTCCAGCCAGCTCCTAGCTCCCAGCCCCCTTTCGCGTTATTCTCAGCCCATTTTTCTCTTCATCACGTGTGTTGCCTTTCTCAGCTCATTAGCATGCATGCTCCATTCAGTGCTACTCCTCTAATTTTCCCAGCTTCTTTAATCATTCCCCAGTACATTTTGCCTCATGCTCTGCTCTCCAACTCATTCCATGTAATACCCAAGCTTCATTTCCACGTGTATGTATAAACCCCTACCTCATTTGTTTCTTCATTTAACTTTTAATAATCACGTGTTCTTTACATGCATTATTCAGCCTATGCTTCCCCATGTTAGGCCTAAGCTCCTTCTCTTGTGTTTCTCCTTCGTGCAGCTACTTCTTCATCATTTTTTATGTTAATCACCTCCATCACGTGCTACAGCTGGTGCTTCATGCAGCTTCCACGTTAGCTTTTTCTTTAACTCAGCTCCTCCTCCTCCTTCTCAAAGCACCAGAGCCCGTGGCTAGTTCCTTCATGCTTCCCCCATGTAGCTCCTTCGTTTCTCTTTTACGTGTTTGTTCTTCCTCTGTTCCAACCATGTTCAACTCTTACTAACCTATAACTGCTTCTTCGTTTGTTTCCCATGTGCTTCTCACTTTCATGCTTCATTTGATTACTGTTCGCGCGGTTTTTACTCATGCTCTGCTCATTTGCTACATTTTATACCTCTATTTGCCCAGCCTGTTGCTTCCTTCACTCGTGTCTTCTTTCCTTCTCTTTTAGTCTGTGTGCTCTTAAGCTTTGTTCTGCTTCGCATGCGATTCACTTCATCCCTATAGCTTCTTGTAGCTGTTGTAGCCCTTCAGTTTTAGTGAACCCAAGACTCTTCTCTCCTTTCTGCCCTTACCAAACTCTCTTTCACCAGCTCTCCATTTGCCTATGTGCTACGTGCGTGTGTGAAGTGAAATGCAGCAACGTGAATAGATGTGGGAATGAAGTGAAAGTGCAACGTGATTGGGATATGCAACCTCCCTTTCTTCTTTTAAAACCTCTATCATCTCCTAAATTCTCCTCCAACTTTTAAATTTAAATTATCCAAAGCCTACACAAAAAGAATGGAAAAGAAAACTAAGTAGGAATATTTACAAAAATTATTTAAAAGATTTATGGATTAAAATCTAACAATTTTGCAAATAAATTCCTAAAGTGAAAAAATGGCTATTAAAATCAATTATCTACCTAATTAAATCCCTAAAGCTATATTTGATCATTAAAATGCCTAAGTCAGGAGAATTGAAGTATAGAAAAATAGCCTTCATCAGTCTCAGCCTAGAGAAGATGGAGCACCTAGGAAGACTTTTCTTAAATTCTAAGGATAGGAATGGCCTAGATGTGATTAGTAAACACCAAGGAAACCATTGGTTAGAATGTAGAAGCCATGGTTTATGAGATAAAAATTTGGGCTCCATTTTAAGGCATAAAGAAGCAACTTAAGTTTAAACTCCTTGAATTGATTTGGAGATGACTTTAATGAGTTTAATTAGAGTCATATGACCTAGAATAAATGAGGAATTGGAGCCAAGATCATGAATTCTAGAGGTTGCTTCATTATGCTCTTTTATGGAACTATATTGATATCATAAAATAAAGTAAATTTGTATAGAGTTTATATGAAGCTAGAATTAGTTCCAATGATTTAATTGTGTCTTATTTGATGTGTCTAGGCCAAGCAAATCAAGATCTCCCTAGGTGTAGGTGTATGGCCGAAAAGGGCAAGGAATAGACAAGGAACAAAGTGTGTGATTCTTGGCACAAGGTAGCTCTCTAACCTTTCTTGCATGTATTTCTTGGATGTTTAATTGTCTTTGGATGCATGTGTGTATATTTAATCCATGAGATATGCCTATAGCTTTTGATTAAGTGTTTTGGTACCATTATGCTTCTTGAATGAAGTTTTGAATGCAAAATGACTTGAATGGATATTGTTGTGCTAAAAGTCCCTTAAAATGGGTGAGGATGAGCCAAAAATCCCTAAGAATGGGTGAGATAAGGTCTCAAGAAAGAGTGAGGCCAAGTTAAAAGTTCCTAAAAGTAGGTAAAGTAAATCCAAAAGTCCTAAAGAAATTGGGTGAGGCTAGACTAACATCTTTTAGAACCTATATTTGACTTGTATGAACTTATGTGACATGAAATTATACTTCTGAATGGTTATTAGAAGCTTTTTTTTGGCATGCTTGTATTCTTTAACATAAAATTATGCCATTTATGTATGCTTGAAAGGGTAAAAAAGCTATTGGGATTCTTTGAATTTCACTCTTCCCAATATTATGTCTAACCATGTCTAGGTAAGCCAAGTAGAGCAAGAAATGGAGGCCAAACATCTTGAAGAACAAGACTTGACAATAGAATAGAAAATTAGGCATTTTGATGTCAAAGTTTGTAACCATATGATGTATATGTGATATAAACCCTTGAGCATATATAAGAGTATGTAATTATGATGTATGAATGGAATTTGAAATCAAATGAATGGTTATGTGAGTTTTTGACATCCATATGCTTTGATGTCATGTATGTAAAAACAACTAGGATAATGATTTTGAGATGTATGATGATTTGGACCATTTGGGATGCTCTCATAGACTATGTTTATACTTTTGGATATGCTCAAATGGTTGTGAAATGATTAGAAGACCATTTGGTGCAATTTTGATCCCTTTGTAGTTTCAAAAATGACCATATTCTTGACCTGAACCATAAACTAGCCAAATGGATGATTTTATGTATGAAATTTGGCATAATTATATATCTCATCTAGAGCTTTCCACAGAGCTAGAGAGCACCTAATTTGGAGCTCCAGAGAAATTATTATGAATTTTCAAAATCGGCTAAATTATGTAAAATTTTCCCAGTCATTGTTCATATGCTCAGTTTGCATTTTTGTGTCATTCATAGTACAAATGAAGTCTAATGCTCATGAAATTTTAGAAAAATAAAATAGACATCTTAAGCTTTCTATAGCTACTGAGAGCATCCCATTTAGAACTTTGTAGAGGTAGATATTAATTTTTGAAGTTGGATTTAGTTGTTGGATGCATCAGTGACTTGATGTATGATTTCATTGAATTTTGTGGGCCAAACTTAGTTTTTTGATATGAAATTTTTAAGGTAGTTAGAAGACATCCTGAACTTTTTAGAATGGTATAATTTGTATAATTTTGATATTTCCAAAATTAGTTATGAATTTTTGAATTTTGCATCAGATTATTGACCCTAGGAAAAACTGCAACTTTGCTTTGAAATCGTGTTACTCCTCTTAAACTTGAAATGCAAACTTGGAATTGTGATGTTTCTGGTCCATTAAGTGTGTTATAGATGGGAGAAAATGTTGGTTAGGCTAAATGGTCCATATGATAAAAATTGAATTATTTTAGTGTAATATCCTATGATTTAGAAATCTATAATCATTCTTAAAGAGTAGAATGAATTACTTATAGGAGTCATGGGCCTAATAAAAGCTAGTAAGAACTATAAGAAACTGAAATCAAAATTGGTTGAGTAATGAATGAGTGTAACACCCCAGAATTTATTAATGAGAATTATGGTGAATTAAGGAATTAATATAAGGATTTGGGAAAAAATAAGGAAAATAAGGTTTCTAAAGAAATGGATTTGTTTTAGACATTTTGAGCCAATAATCATATTTAATTATTGTTAGGTGGAGATATATTAATTATGGTTATGGGGTTTAATTAAGGAGTTAACTAAGGCGAGTTAAACATTTAATTTGGGCCTTATGATTAATGTATTTATGTCATAAGCCAAATAAGAAAGCCCACTTCTAGTTTGTAAGAAGGTCTAATCTCATTTCTTAAGAGCCTAATTCTCATTTCATTAATTAAATCCTTCAACTTATGGTCCAATAAGCACATATCTGAACCTAAGTGGATTTTGGGCTTTAGGGTTGGCCCAAACCAATCTAAAACCCTAACTTAATTAGCCCCATATCTTCTATTCTGCAGACCAACTTAATCTTAGGCAAGGGAGAACTCCATTTTCGCATAGGAAGAGAGGAGGCTAGGGTTTTCTGCATTCCTCCACCATTTCTCACTTCTAGAGGAAGATTTGGCCAAGGTAATCTATATAAAATATTTCCTTCTCATTCTCCTCTTCATTTTGGTCCAATTAGTTTCCGATTTTGGGCATTTTCATCTCCTTCTCAAATCTAAAATTTGGTGTTTAGGTGATTCCATGCAAGATTTTCAGAGTTAGAGTTAGAGGGATGATTGGGTAAGTATTTCCCTTCCATTTTATGTATTACTTTGCTAGAAAATGCCCTTAAGGATTGATTTTCACAATGGGTTCTACTATTGTGCGAAATTATAAGGAAATGAAGGTGAAAAACTAAAATTTCTGGGCTTGATGACTCAAATTCGAATTTTAGAATTTTCCATGGTGTTTTCTTGATAGTTGAGGCTTAACTAAGTCTATTTGACCTCTTAGGTATATGGGTAAGTGTTTCCTCTTCTCTTATGTGGTATATATACTAAATTTCCATTATTTGGACTGACTTTTGGTGCATGGCTTTTCCATGTGCGAAAATGGAGATGTTAGGAGTGACCCATTGTGAGTTATTATTGTTGTGACCTTGAATTGGTGCAGTAGACCCTCAGGAAGCTTGGGTAAGAAGTTCTTAATGTACTTTTATTAAGATTAATCTGTGGATAGAGAAATTTCTTATTAATGGTAGTTGAATAATGATGATTATACTTATGTTAAGCCTGGTGTGCTTTGAATCATGATGGTGGCTAGAGGATGAGTAATTGGCTTCATTGATGTAATCGGGGTTAATTTCCTAATTCCATGTATATGTTCATGTTAATCTATTATTGTTGGCACATATATGATTTTGAAATGCTAAATGATTAGTTAACTACTTGAATTATTATTGTGATTGGATCTTGTGAGTCTATGGTAGAGCTGTGGTGCAGTTGCCACATGTGCATGTACTTCGATCAGGCACTAGGTTGTGATCAAACCCCAGATGCACTGAGCCTTAGTTATACTCATTATGGAGTAGGTGTTGTGGATGGACCTCTCCTGGTGTTATTGGCCATTAACATGTTGTGTATGATTACTGGTATGGGATAGTAGTCATTGGTAGCTCAATTAGTTCATTTGTAAATTAAATTGATGGTTTTGGTATTGATGATATGAAATTGTATTGTATTGATTAATCTATACATATATATAGAATTTGCTTCTTGTTACTAAGATTGTATATCTCACCCCAATTGTGGGCTAACATTTTTAAGGACCGAACCTCTTATTGGCGAGGAGAAAATTAATGGAAGTTTATTATGTGGTTTGGTAATATGTAGGTTTGGAAACCTTGTCAGATTATTTTCGTATAACTAGACTACTAGTTTTATGTAATTGCCGCATTGCATCATGAATTGCCAAGCATAGGGACTGTAATCATTTGATATATTAGATGTCAACTTAAACTAGCGATGTATGGAATTTCTAATGAAACTTATGTTTGAATGGAAATGTGAGTAGTGTATGAACTCTTTGCTGTCATTGATCTATGAACTTGCTGGTTTATGGTGGCTAGAGGGTTAAGGATCTACTTTTGAGTTTTGAATGGGTAATGATAGATGTTTTAGGTAGATTAGGTAAAAGAAAGACACTAAATCTTCATAAACTAAGTTAAAGTGGCCTAGAGTATTGCTAGAGGGGGAATTGGAGAGCATGAGATGAAATCTTGGGAGTTATAAGAATAGAAGAGAATTGGCCGCGGCCAATTAAAAAAAATTTAATTGGCCTCGGCCAAAAGGGATGAAGTTGCCCAAGGAGGGTAACAGAGGGAATTGGCCTCAGCCAAATGGTAACAAAGGATAATTGGCTACGACCAACATTTAATTGGCCTTGGCCAAATGTGGCAAAGCTGCCAAGGAAGAAAACAGAGAGCAATTAGTCGCGGCAAACAGTGAGATTAGTCACAGCTAAGTCTGAGAGGTTGGTTTGGGGGTGTTCCAAAGGGTATTTGGCCTCAGCGAAAGGGATATTTAGCTGTGGCGAAATGTGCAAAATTTGTGAAGGTGTAAGGAGTTGAACCTGAGAGTAATTGGTCACAGCGTGAGTTTGGCTGCGGTGAAGGTGCTCAATTTCTCATATTCACCTAGAAACTTTAGTTTCTTTTATGGTAATACTAAAGAATGATTTAAAAACACTTATAGGAGGTTTTTATGAGTTGGAATTGATGGATGGAAGAATCAAAGGCTCCTTATTGATAATTAAATTCACTTGCACATTTGAATAATGATGGTTGTCTAATTAATGGCCTTAATAACATTAAGATTTAAATTTCCCTACATTTTTTGAATATAATTAGTTGTAATGACTTTCTACCTTGATTTATGATTATTAATTACGTCTTAACCTTAATTACTATAATTTAAAGTTAGGGTCGTTACATTTGGTATCAGAGCAATGGTTCAGGAAAACTATTCTAATTTAAATTTTATGGTTTGAAGCTTGGCAATCATGATGCATATTTGGCATAGTATTAGCTCAGAAGAATAGATAATTATGTGAACATATAGTTGTTGTGCTTTACGTTCTGGAAGGAAATATAGAGGAATAATGATATAAGGCTTGTAATGCTTGATTAAAATGGCTGTTTCTTGAATTTTATTTAGAACATCACCTATCACAATAAGTATGCCCCAGAGAATAATTGAGTGTAATTAGATTCTACCTTATAACACTTTAGTAATACTAATTTTGAGACTTGAGATTGTTAATACTAATGAAAAGACTAGAATTTTGCCCTTCTTTTCTTCGGAGATTGGGTTGCTGGTCTCAGTCTAGATAAACAACTGGTTGAGGCTTGTTGCCAACTAGCTACGTGATAGATGCACCAGTCACTAACTATGAGGCACCAGTTGACTGAATGAATGAGGCCAGGTAACTAATGAAGATGATGAACAAAGCTACTAATAATATTTATGACCAGTTGACTGCCATTTATTAAGCAAGTCAATTGGTATGGCCAACCAGTTGACTAGCCCATTGAAGTAGTCAACTGATCCTAATAAGAGTAGTACTTCTTTACCTAAGAAAAATTTTAAACTTTTTAAGGGCCATCTAGAGTGTTGTTGAGAACTTAGAAGGCAACAAAACCGAGTAAAACACTTGACTAGCTATAAAAACCTTATAGAAGGGTAAGATGTAAACCTTACTTACAATTAGGAAATTGACAATGGAAGTTTGGGAACTAGTGCATAATAAATAAGTGTGATTGATTAAATATATGAAGTGATATACAATCCATACTGAGTTAGAACTATGTAGACTTCAAAAGGTCCCCAAAGTTGAAGCTTTATAGGTACAGAGGTCCTAACCCACTTGCTTGATCTTGGTTAATAAAGAACACAATTACTCAATCCTAACTACCGCTTTGGGCCTGATGAATAAGGACGATAAGAGCTAAAGAATATTTCAAATGGTTTTATTCAACCTATTGGAGTGAGTAAGCCATCTTTAGTTAATGATGAAAAGAAAGGAGGGAAAGAAACTTTTAAGATTATCGAATCTATTTCTAAATAGGGGATAGTGACTTTAAAGCAAGAGACTAAGGGAGATGATGTTTTGGAAGGAATCTCGAGAGCTTTGAGGCTTCTCTCTTAGTGTACTATAGTAAAAGAGGGAGATTATGATAAGGGGAAAGACAACCCCTTAGTGTGATGAAGGTGAGGTGCACTGGCATGGGGTGCTTATGCATGTTGTCTCTTTTGTATAATTTAGTTTACTTATACTATGTGTTGACGTGCATTTGGGTGGTGGTTAGAGGCACTTTACATGCCTAATACGCTCGGGGAGTGTAAGATAGGATTCTACAGCACCTTGGTGCTAGAGGCATATAGGACATGCTCATTTTTTAGAACTTTGATGCTTGAGGCATGCGGGGCATGGCACTTATCATATGATTTAATGAATTTTGACCATCAAATTGGCGTCAAACTAGACTAAGTAGACTTTCTACCTAAAAGGTAAAGTGGAGATCTTGATAGTAAGGATCCACCTAAAAAGAGAATAAAATGGTACCCGTATGCGTACCAATGGTTAAGATACAGTCATCATGGAATGATGAACATATATATGGCCATAGGAAAGAATTTCCTACTAATATTGAAGGCAAAGTATGATTCTGCCATCAGTAGTCATATTATCATGTATCACATGAGGTGTGATTAAGGGGATAGAGACAACATTGGGAATTTAAGATGGACTAGTACTTACTATAATAGTAAAACCCCATAATTTTGAAAGAGGACTCCCTGATCTAGAATAATAACCCGAGGGAAATGAACGAGAGGTGGTAGTAATGCAATTAACTTATGTTATTACAATAAAAACTTAGTATAATGATTGATGAGGAAGGATGAAACATTAGTGGTAAATGATACTTGAGTTCTCTCACTGGGAATCCCTACTTGATCTGTTGATAATTAGGGAATGCTTGATAGTGAAAAGACTCACTAAGTCTCCTTATTATGTTAATTTAACTCCCAATAGTCAAGCATGAATTGAGGCCTAAAAACTTCTAGAGGAGTGAAAGAGTTAGTTGTGGCTGGCACAGGCCATTATGTAAGGACGAAAATTGCCATACCATCTCATATTATATGCTATAACTTATGGTCAAAAGACCTTGTACTTGTTGTTAAAAAACCTTGTTAACAAGGTCTCAAATTTTACATTAATGAATACAAAATATTGTTGATAGGATCTTAAACCTTGTTGACAAGATATTATTTCATTACTCTTTAAGAATTATTATGAATTTCCAAACTAGAGAAAAAAAAACTTAGTTGTATGTGAGGAGGTTTGAGAGAATTTAAAGTATCGTAAAAAAAAAAAAAAGGTAAGAAGTATGCTAATTGAAGAATGACTATACTTATATGAAAATATCTTAGTTAGGGGTGGAAGATAAGAAAGCGCAGTCCTTTGGGATTATATATAATGGCATAAAATCCAAGGAGATGTTCAGTTGATTTCAAACAAGTGTAAATGCCATTAAGTTGACTACTAAAGCTTGTAGTAATTGAGAATCAAGATAAAACATTGGGATCTATTGATCATGGTAGTCTTTGGAGTCACATGTATGTGATTGTGGTAATGCCTTTGCAAGTGCCAAAAAAAAAAAGAAAGAGAAAAAGAGAGAAGAGGTCTACTAAGGGCTTTCCTATGCTGGTTACACCTATAGACGACGATTAGATTATCTATAATGAATCATCATTATGAATTGGAAATTTCTAATGTTATGGGCAAGTTGTTGAAACTGTGTCATTTAATAGAACATCCACTTAAGTTATGGCTTATAGGATTTAAGAAAACTCATTCCTAAGTCTTAAAAGATTACCTTGATACTCTAGACAAGGTATTTTCACCCTTAAAATCAGGCCTTATCAGGGAATATAAGCTAGACTTAAAGGATCATGATTATTTTCGCTTAAGAGATTATATTCAGTTTCGATTAAGCGAAAGGTGACCTTAGATTGTTTGAATGCCTTACATGGATTAGTCGTAAGATCAAACTTTATATTAGTTCCAACCTTTGAAAAATCTTGATGAATAAAAAGGGGGAACTTAGGTACTAACTAGAGATGAAAATAGAATTTATATGTCTAATGGAAATAATGGACCTTTTACTGATGAACCATAAATGAGGATATAATATGTGCAATGATTTTATGAGATAATTGAACGTAAGACTTGGAAACTTAGATTAGATAACCCTATAAGAGGTAAGACCCACTTCAATTAAGAAGGTTGGGCTAAGGAAATATAAGGGTAATCTAAGTGAAGGATGAATGAAAATTCATTATGAAATAAGGTTACTTACCTATATTGCTATTAGTGGAATAAATACTAAAAAAGCTAACTAAGTAGAATTCCTTATAGTTCTTAGTATCGACTATTAAGGAGAGTTAAGCTAAAGTATCTAGGAGTTATCTCTTAAATAGATTGAGAGTTAAGAAGGAAAGGAAGTTAACATGAACATTCAATAATCGACTGTTGGAACATTAAAAAAAAAGAGAGGGGAGCAGGAGAAGAGAAGAAAAAGAAAGAAAGAGATAGAATAGAACAAAACAAATGCTATAAAGGGAGAGAGATTTTAAGATTTATTTAACCTAGGTGCCTAGACTTTCTATAAGTTGATCAAATGTAACTTGGTCTAGATCTCTTTAGTTGTGGACAAGGGAAGAAGGTGGAGTCTTTAGGTTAGTATGTCATTTGACTTGGGTGGACAAAGAAGAAATGGAATTATGGATAATAAGTGAGGTAGTAATAGAATAAGGATATCTTCTGTAGGAAAGTAATAGGGGAAGCATTAGGTTCTTGTGAAATTTTAAGAAACCAAAGAGGAACCTATGAGGATGGATTATTCAGCATTAATTGAGTGAGGTATGTCTAATTTTGAGGACAAAATTCTTAAAAGGAGGGAAGAATGTAACACCCCAGAATTTATTAATGAGGATTATGGTGAATTAAGGAATTAATACAAGGATTTGGGAAAAAAATAAGGAAAATAAGGTTTCTAAAGAAATGGATTTGTTTTAGACATTTTGAGCCAATAATCATGTTTAGTTATTGTTAGGTGGAGATATATTAATTATAGTTATGGGGTTTAATTAAGGAGTTAACTAAGGGGAGTTAGACATTTAATTTGGGCCTTATGATTAATATATTTATGTCATAAGCCAAATAAGAAAGCCCACTTCAAGTTTGTAAGAAGGTCCAATCTCATTTCTTAAGAGCCTAACTTTCATATCATTAACTAAACCCTTAAGCTTATGGCCCAATAAGCACATATCTGAACTTAAGTGGATTTTGGGCTTTAGGGTTGGTCCAAACCTATCTAAAACCCTAACTTAATTAGCCTTGTATCCTCTATTCTACAGACCAACTCAATCTTAGGCAAGGGAGAACTCCATTTTCGCATAGGAAGAGAGGAGGCTAGGGTTTTCTGCATTCCTCCACCATTTCTCACTTCTAGAAGAAGATTTGGTTAAGGTAATCTATATAAAATATGTCCCTCTCATTCTCCTCTTCATTTTGGTCTAATTAGTTTATGGTTTTGGGCATTTTTATCTCTTTTTCAAATCTAAAATTTGGTGTTTAGATGATTCCTTGCAAGATTTTTGGAGTTAGAAGTTAGAGGGACGATTGGGTAAGTATTTCCCTTTTATTTTGTGTATTACTTTGCTAGAAAATGCCCCTAAGGATTGATTTTCATAATGGGTTTTGCTATTGTGCGAAATTACAAGGAGATGAAGGTGAAAAATTGAAATTTCTGGGCTTGATGACTCAAATTCGAATTTTGGAATTTCCCATGGTGTGTTTTTGATAGTTGAGGCTCAACTCAATCCATTTGACCTTTTAGGTATATGGGTAAGTGTTTCCTCTTCTCTTATGTGGTATATATATGGAATTTCCATTATTTAGACTGACTTTTAGTGCATGGCTTTTCCATGTGCGAAAATGGAGATGTTAGGAGTGACCCATTGTGAGTTATTGTTGTTATGACCTTGAATTAGTGCAGTAGACCATTAGGAAGCTTGGGTAAGAAGTTCTTAATGTACTCTTATTAAGATTAATCTGTAGATAGGGAAATTCCTTACTAATGGTAGTTGAATAATGATGATTATGCTTATGTTAGGCCAGGTGTGCTTTGAATCATGATGGTAGCTAGAGGATGAGTAATTGGCTTCATTGATGTAATCGGGGTTAATATTCTAATTTCATGTATATCTTCATGTTAATCTATTATTGTTGGCACATATATGATTTTGAAATGCTAAATGATTAGTTAACTACTTGAATTGTTATTATAATTGGACCTTATGAGTTATGGTGGAGCTGTGGTGTAGCTGCCACTTATGCATGTGCTTTGATCGAGCACTGGGCTATGATCAGACCCCAAATGCACTAAGCCCTGGTTGTGCTCATTATGGAGTAGGTGCCATGGACGGACCTCTCCTAGTGTTATTGGCTATTAACATGTTATGTATGATTGCTGATATGGGACAGTAGTCATTGGTAACTTAACTAATTCATTTGTAAATTAAATTGATGGTTTTGGTATTGATGATATGAAATTGCATTGTATTGATTAATCTGTACATATATATGGAATTTGTCTCTTGTTATTGAGATTGTATATCTCACCCCAATTGTGGGCTAACATTCTTAGGGATCGGATCTCTTAGTGGCAAGGAGAAAATTAATGGAAGTTTATTATGTGGTTTGGTAGTAGGCAGGTTTGGAAACCTTGTCAGATTGTATTTGTATAACTAGACTACTAGTTTTATGTAATTGCCGCATTGCATCATGAATTTCCAAGCATAGAGACTGTAATCATTTGATACATCAGATGTCAACTTAAACTAGTGATGTATGGAATTTCTAATAGGACTTATGTTTGAATGGAAATGTGAGTAGTGTATGAACTCTTTGCTATTATTGATCTATGAACTCATTGGTTTATGGTGGTTAGAGGGTTAAGGATCCACCTTTGAGTTTTGAATGGGTAATGATAGATGTGTTAGGTAGATTAGGTAAAAGAAAGACACTAAATCTTCACAAACTAAGTTAAAGTGGCCTAGAGTGTTGCTAGAGGGGGAATTGGAGAGCATGAGATGAAATCTTGGGAGTTATAGGAACAGAAGAAATTGGCCGCGACCAAAATTTAATTGGCCTCGACCAAATGGTAACAGAGGATAATTGGTTGTAGCTAACATTTAATTGGCCTCGGCCAAATGTGGCGAAAATGCCAGGGAAGAAAACAGAGAGTAATTGGCCACGGTGAACAGTGAGGTTAGCCACGGCTAAGTTTGAGAGGCAGGTTTAGTGGTGTTCCAAAGGATATTTGGCCTCAGCAAAAGGGATATTTGGCTGCGACAAAATGTGCAAAATTTGTGAAGGTGTAAGGAGTTGAACCCGAGAGTAATTAGTTGCAGCGCGAGGGAATTTGGCCATGGCAAAGGTGCTCAATTTCTCATATTCACCTAGAAACGTTAGTTTCTTTTATAGTAATACTATGGAATGATTTAGAAACACTTGTAGGAGGTTTTTATGAGTTGGAATTGATAGATGGAAGAATCAAAGACTCCTTATTAATAATTAAATTTACTTGCACATTTGAATAATTGTGGTTGTCTAATTAATGGCTCTAATAACATCAAGATTTAAATTTCCCTACATTTTTCGAATATAATTAGTTGTAATGACTTTTAACCTTGATTTATGATTATTAATTACATCTTTAACCTTAATTACTATAATTTGAATTTAGGGTCATTACAATAAGGACTTCGGAGTAAAGTGAACTGAGGCTATTTGAGATGTGGATGTTAATTAAAACATCTAAAATATAGTTATAAGCCTTAGGATAGTCCAAAATCGGAGTCAAAATGGCCAGATAGAAAGTTGTAGAGGCTAGTGGCATTTTCATAATTTCGGACAAGTTTTAAATAGGAAAATTGAGTTTTTCAAGATTTTCAGAGGCCCCAAAAACTATAGGAACTATCACAATGGTTTAAACCCTCCTAGTATGCGTTTTAGGCAAAAAGTTGACCAAAATTTTGACTGGATGATTCGAGTGGTTCCAAACTCCATTAAATTAGAAGAGCATGTTTTTATTAAACTAGAGGATCTAAATTTTCATATGGAAAAGACAGCTCTAAAAAAGGAGCTAAAACGAGCCCAAACGAAGGAACGGAAGTGGAAGGATGTAATCGGTATTTTAGGAATTGTTATAAATATCTTCCTCCACCTTTTAATATAATCAAGTCAGCTTCTCCACCCTTTAATATAATCAAGTCAGCTTCTCCACCCTTTAATATAATCAAGTCAGCTTCTCCACCCTTTAATATAATCAAGTCAGCTTCTCCACCCTTCCAAAATGACACTTGAGCTTAGAAACAGACTAGCCATGGCATCCAAGAGAGATGGAGGAGAGAGAAAGGAAACTAAGACAAAAAGGTATGAAAATACATGGAATTTTGCAATAAGCTAATTATGAAACCTTCTCATCTCTTCATTCTCTTTCTCTTGATGGTTTTAGATTCTTGAAAGGAGGAGTTTGATGGCTAACCTCTTGAGGAAAGGTGAAAATTTGAAGCAAACAAATATGGTACAAGAATCACCTAACAAGCTTTCAAATGAGATATGGTGTAAGCCATAATATTGCCATTTCATTGGTCTTCTTCTTCTTCCATAATTTAGGCTAGAAAGAGAGAGAGAGAGAGAGAGTAAGAAGAAAGCTTTTGTTTGATGAAAATTTAATAGAAATAAGTGCTTAGAAGTGTGAAGAATAAGATTATGCAAAAAGAAAGCCATGAGAGGCCATAGATAACAAGTTGTGAAAATTAAGGTTTTAATTGCACATAGAGATTTATAGAGCTTTCCAGTAATGATTTAGATTGTGTAAAATCATGTGTGGTTCTCAAGACATCTAGAAAGTTTTATGGATGACAAATTCCCTAAGAAAACAAGCAAAACTCCATCAGCTCCTTTGTGAGTGCATATCTTGACTAAAGGGTCTATGTATAATACCTTATATTTCTAGCTCATTTCATAATATTTCCATGCTTTACATTCATAGATTTCATGAAAGAGCAAGAAAAGGGAATTAAAATAATGCATTTTCTTGCATTGCGTCGTGTATAAAATTTTCATTCGATGTCACGTGGACCATATGAGCTCATACAACACATTCTCATATTTAAGTACATGAATACAACTCATTTGTATCATGAAAAGTGGCCTACACCTTAAAAATCACGAAGGGAAGCATGAAATGTTTATATCCATTTTTGGCTAGATTTGGCTCTTTTCTAACCAAATTTTAGAAAATCATTCTAAAAAACTCAAAATCATATATTCTTGGCCATTTTGGAAAGCTACAGATGTCTAATTCATACTAAAAATATATCTAGACCATAACATCCATCACAGAGGACGTTTGATATTTGAAAAGGTTCAGAGGTCAAGCTATCCCCTGGTGCTGTCACAACTTTCTGCAAAAAACTTTGAAAATGTACAATTAATTTCAAAAAAATCCAATCCATAAAAATGATACCAATTTGGAAAACTGCATATGTTTTCTAGAGGTAAAAAATAACTCAAAACTAGATTGGGCATGCCAAGACATTAAAATTCAATAGAATAGTAACTGAGGTCGGGTGAAATCTCTAATATTGGACAGAATCTTCAAAAATTCATATCTCCCTATATAGACTTCTAAATGAGGTTCTTTTAGTTAGTACAAGTTGCTAGGAATGTCTAGTTACTACGCATAAAATTTTGTGACAACTGGACATCATTTGTGTCATGTGTGACAAATTTTATTTTCAGACCAGTATGAACAGTGACATGACCAAAACCAAAAAATTTTCTAACTTTGGAAATTCATCAAATATTCTGTAAACCTTTAAAAATTATGTTCTTTAGCTGTCCAAAAATATCTCAACAAGCTCTAATTGTATGCAAAATATTAGAGTAAGAAGAGCTCAATTGGCCAAAAAGTAATATAGGGTTCTATTATGGTCAAGTTTGGCTCCATGTAGGATAACAAATTGTCCAAATGGCTTTCCTTGGGGTTTGACACCTCTTGGGTAAATCTAAAAGCATAATTAGGACTTATATGAGCTGCCCAAATGGTCCTAAATCTCATAAATTTTATTTTGGCTATTTCATCCACACATATGCATAATTCCATCATACCATTCATGAAACTAATTTGCTATCATATACTCAATTCATATTCTAGTGGCTACATAACATATTATCTCATTCATACATGGAATAATATCATAATTACACATGTTTAAGAAGTCATAGACCATATACATCATGGGATTACATTCTTTGACACAAATATGGCCTTACTAAAAACTATGCATTAGGTTGTCAATCTCTCTTCTTCAAGGTGGTTGGCTTCCATTACCTTGTCCACATGGTCCACCTAGCATATTAGATCATTGAAGAGGAGGGAATGAGATTCAAAGAATTCCAATAGCTCATCTCCCCTTCAATCATACATAATGGATGCAAACAAGTCTCACAAATGCATGTATGGTTATATAGACATGTGCAAGAACTCAAGAAACATTTTCATCATTTAAGAAAGTCATACATAGCATACAAAGGCTTGCCAAGCAAGTGGATTGGCGTCACCCAATTTTTTTTAGATCTTGGACTTGCCTCACCCATACTTTAATGCATTCTTGGACTCAACCATACTCTTAGGAGCCCACTTTGCTTTTGGGAGACTCTTTCCTTTGTTTCAACTAATTTTAAGGGTTCTTGGCTCATCCTCACCATAGCTAAGGGTTCTTGGCCTCACCACACTCAAGCAAACCCAAGCACACATCAAAACATCATATGAAATATAATATGTTATCATAAAATCATGGCATATAAAATCATGCTAGTATACTTTTAATGGCGTAAAAATACACATACACACATTCTAAAACAAGCTAAGCATACATCCATGCATAAGAGAAGGTGGAGAGAGCTACCTTGTACACAATCACATACTTTTCTTCTTGAATCAAGGCTTCCTCTTTCAGCCACACACACAAACTTGTAGAGATTGTTTCTCTTGTCCTAGATACAATTTATGGAAGCCAATTAGGTTCATAAAGCAAATTCTAAGGCCACACAACTTGGTTAGATACTAGGTTGTTCTATAAACTCCATTATGGTTCCATAATTGCACCTAATGAAGTAGCACCCCTCAAATAAATTCTAGGCTCCATTCTTTCTTTCCAAATATTATTCTTGACTCCTTTTAAGCATCTTGGAATCATCACACAATTAAAACTAAGAGCCTAACTACATGTTGCTTCTTTAGGTTATAATATGGAACATAAAGCACTAGCTCACTTTCTATGAATTCTAAATTTCTCCCAAGACTTTCCCTCATATTCATTCATCATATATGACTCAAAATTGGGCTTATAAAATTTTAAAACTCTCTCTAGGTATGCTAACCTCTCTTGGCCGAACCTAGGAAGCATTTTACTCTCCATGAACTTTGCTTTGTTTTCTTGATGGAGGAAGCACATAGGGAGACTTTTAGGGATCTTAGGAGCTCATTTAAACTCTCATTTAGACATAGGAATCAATGTATCGAATCAGATTTTGCAAGGAACATATGAAACCCTAGACTTTGCATCTTGAATTTCCTTAGTTATTTGTTAATTCTCTTTGCCTATTCTTAATCTCCACACCCTTTTTCCTTAGAATCACCTTTGGTTCTGCCTAAAAATCAACTCCTCTTAAGTCTTCTCAAGTGGGGCGAAATGGTGAAGAAGGGAAGCAAAGGGTAGCAACCATGGAAGAAAAAAATACCTTGTTTTCATGGCTTTTCTCACTTGAATCTTGTGTTCTTTGAACTCCTCTCTTCAAATCCGAATTTTCCCCTCAATTTTTCTCTTAAAACAGATTTATAAACTTCATTATAATCATAAGAAATAAAGGAGAATGAAGGAGAAGAGGTTTGGAAGAGAAAGAGCATGAAAAACCATGAAAATCCATACCTTTCTACCTTGAATTTCTCCTCCTTTTCTTCCTCCTCTTGTGCACCTCATCCCTTAGGGTTTTCCTCTAGTTTAGGGCAGAACATGGTCGTGCATGATAAAGGGAGAAGAAGGGTGCATCATATATATAGGTAGGAGGAAATTACACTTTTCAAAAATTTCTATTTTGCCTTTCATTCTTGGCATTTTCGTTTCTCCTTTGTTTAGCTCCTTTTTGAGAACCATCTTTTCTATTGTGAAATTTAGGTTCCTAATTTAGTAAAATGCCTTTGGAATCACTCAAATTGGAGTTAAAACCTTCCCTATCCATCAAAGTTTAGATACACCGACGTTGAAAAATGTCCACTAGAGGGGCTTTAGCTGTCCCGGGCCTTCCCATGATTTTCAAGGCCTCTGAGAACTCTAGGAAACTCAAATTTCATTTAAAAAGCCCTCCTATATGAATTCCAAAATTTGCTCAAAATTACGAAAATGCCATTACGTTTCGTAAGCTTTTCGTAAGAAATTATTTCTTCATTTTAGCTCCATTTTTCTTTTCGTCTGAGCTTGGGATTCTCATTTTTAGAAGTCTAGAATGCTTTTCAAATTTTTTAGGACCTTAACTACATCATCTTGGGGGACTTCCTTTTGTATCCAATGAATTTTGTTTGTTTATAGAGAAATCGTACGCTATGTTTCTCACGTTTTCTCTCGTTTTTAGAAAATCGGATGTGACACTATAAAGTATCTAGGGAGAGTTTTCTTTGATTCCAAGGATATAAATGTCCTAGAAATGAATAATAAACACCAAAGAAACCATTGGTTTGAATTTAGAAACCATATCTTGAAAAGTGAAAGTTTGGGTTCCATTATGCATAAAGAAGCAACTTGGTGTTATGCTTCTTCATTTAAGTTTATGATGACTCTAATAAGTTTAAATAGAGTCATATGACTTAAATTGAGTGAGAAATTGGAGCCAAGATAATGAATTATGTGAGTTACTTCATTATGCTACTATGTGGAGCCATATAGATGACTAAAGCTAGAAGTAGCTTATATAAGGCTTGTGTAAGGTTAGAGATGATTCCATTGATACATTTGTGTGTTGTTTGATGTGTCTAGGCCAAGAAAATCAAGTCTCTTCCAAGTATGCTTGTGAGGCCGAGAGAGGAAAGTGGGAAACCAAAGAAGAAAAGTGATATTTCTTGAGAAAGATAGCTTTCCATCCTTTTTTGTATGCATTTCTTGGTTGTTAGATTGTCATTGAATGCTTTATGGATGTTTGAATCATGAAACATGTTTCTAGTTATTAGTTTGATGTTATGGGACCATTATGTTTCTTGAATTGTGTTTGGAATGTGACTTTGCTCTTGATGGGTGAGGTGAAGCCAAAAGTCCCTAGGAATGGGTGAGACAAGGCCAAAAGTCTCTTAGAATAAGTGAAGTTAAGTCAAAAGTCCCTAGAAAATGGGTGAGGCTAATCCAAAAGTCCCAATAATTAGGTGAGGCTAAACCAAAAGTCCCTAGAGTTTGATTTTGATATTGATATGTTTATGTAATCTTGAAAACATGTTTATGTTTGATTCTTGGAAGCTTTTGGTGCATGCTTATGTTCTTTGACATAATGATATGCCATGTATACTTACTTGAAGGGTGAAAGAGCTATTAGGATTCTTTGAATCCCACTCTCCCCCACTTTCTATCTAACTTTGTCTAGGTGAAGTCTAAGGAGCAAAGAATGGGAGCTATGGAACATGAGTGATGATAGTTTGACAATAGTATAAATTTTGATGTAAATTGATGTCAAGGTATGTATGTATAAGTTAATTATGAGTTGTAAACCTTTAAGCATGTGTAAAAGTACAAGAATATATTATACGTAATGAATATGGGCCAAATGTATGGAATGAATAATTTTGACATCCTTAAACCATGATATTTATGTGATTTATGTATGTGGGATGGTAAATTTGAGCTCCATGATGATTTGAATCATTTGGGGTGTTTCTAAATGTTGTGTTTATGTTTTTGAATATGCTCAAATGGTCATGGTATGTTTGGAAGGCCATTTGGTGCAATTTGACCCCATTATGGTACAAAACTAAGCCACATTTTGCACTTGAACCAAAACTAGAGAAAATGAATGAGTTTGGGTATGACATTTGGCATTCATATAGATCTCATTGAGCATGTTTCATAGAACTAAAGAGCAGAATTTTTGGAGGTTTGTGGAATATCTTATGATTTTTCAAAGTTAGCTAAATTATGTAGAAACTGTCATGACACTTCTATCATGCCACTTAGATCACCCCATTTGAACTTTTGTAGAGAGAGATATGAATTTTTAAAATTCTGGATCAATTGTAGGACCCCACCTAGACTTGATGTACTATTCTATTACTTTCTATGAGCTAAATGCTACTATCTTGGTCTAAAACTATTTTTAATCATTATTTAACATCTAAAGATTTCTGAAAAGCTATTTTATGCATGATTTTGATTTTTTTAGAATTAATTATGAATTTTTGAAGTTAGTGCAGAGTTTATGTACATGTTGCCAATTCGGGTCCTATGAAGATTTTGTGTATTCCTTGAGCTAAAAATGTTAAAATGTGTTTGAGCAAACTTTTTTATGATGAAAATGAATCAAAGAAATGAAATACTAAGGGTTGGACCTTTATGGCTCAAGATGGACCCTATGTGGCCAAAACTAAGTGTTAAAATCCTAATTGAATATGTGAATTGCATGGAAAGATGCACTTATGTTAACTTGTAATGCAAGCCTTAGGCTCAATTTCCATGCTTTTTTATGATTTTTCCAGTCCATTAAGTACGTTATGGATGGAAGATGATATTGGTAAGGTCATATGGCCTAAATGGTTAAAATTTCATGATTTTGGCCTTTGATAAAGGTTATTTCTCTTGCTAAAGGCATGGAAGTTCTTGATAATGAATGTTTTATGCCTTATTTGGTGATGCTTCTAGTTAAACAAATATACTATGACTGAATTGGCATTAAACTATGTCAAATTAAAGGCTGAGATAATATCTTGTAGACAAGGTCCAAAATCTTATATTTTATACTATGAAATCCGAGACCTTGTCAACAAGGTTTTTGGCTAGCAGTACAAGATCTTTTAATTTAGTATGTTTTAGCATGTTTTAGTATATGATGTGTGATAGTGTGACATTTAGCTTATAATGATGGTAGATCTCATTGCTAAAAGTGTGAATTTAATTAAATTGGATATGAATGCATACTTTTAGCTAGTCTTAGTATAAAATGGATGCTAGCTATGTATGGTATGACAAATAGAACCATCTCTTGCCTCACATAAACTTTATATGAGCTATGTTTAGCTGATGACATGCATATGGTTCTATATAAGGGTATAATGAAGCAACTCATATAATTCATAATCTTAACTCTAATTTCTCACTCAATCTAAGTCACATGAGCCATTTAAACTCATTAGAATCATCACTAGCTTAAATCAAGGAGATTAATACCAAGTTGTTTCTTTATACATAAAAGAAACTTAACAATTGCAACTTTTAAAATATGATTTCTAAATTCAAACCAATAGTTTTTTTGGTGTCTCTAATTCATATCTAGGCCATTTCTATCATTAAAATTAAAGAAAAATCTCCCTAGATACTTGGAATGCTTCTTGGTAGAGACATGTACCAATTTAAGAGCCCATAGAGTTTTATTAGTTTTTCTAGGGAATTTGCTACTTGTGAAGCTTCTTAGGTCTCTTATAAACTCAAATATACTCTTACATAACCTAGAATGTCATTAGAAAGCTTCAAATTTCCCCAGGTGCAATCAAAATCCTAATTTTTATAACTTGTTATCTATAGGTTCTTTTTGAGTTCTAATTATTTCATATGATTCCTCATGCTCTAGAACCCCTTTTTTTTATCAAGTTTAGACCAAAATAAAACTCTCTACATAGTCCTCTTGTTTTGGTTGAAACATGCATACAAGAAGAAGCCAAGAAGAAGCAATTTTACCCATAGTTTCAAACCTTGTTTTAAAGCTCATAAGATGCACTTTCTTAGGCTTCCAAGAATTCCACCAATTCCTCTCCTCCCTCTATTGAACCAGCCATGAAATAGTGCCAATTAAGTAACCAAAACCATGAGAAGAAAGAGGAGAAAAAGGAGAAAGAGGAGAAGAAGTTTAGTGAAAGAAAAAGTATGAAAAAGTGAGCATTTCTTACCCTTTCAAGCTTATTTTCTCCTTCCTTTCCTCCTCTCCTTGTGCGCCTCTCCAAGATGGCTTAGGTGCTAGTTGGAGACAAAACAAAGTTGGTGGAAATGAGAGGAGAGGGTGGGATGTGACTTTAAGGAGGTGGAGGCCTAATTATGACATTTTTCAAAATTTTAATTTAGTCCATCATCTTAGTTTTCTCTATTTGAGCTCATTTAAACTATTTTTTGAAAATCGTCTTTTCCATCATGAAATTTAGGTCCTTTAATTCAAAAAATGCCTTTATTTTCACCCAAATTAAATTAAAATCTTACTAAACCATTCGGTCAACTAATAATCTAAGATGCATATCAGAGGGGTTTTGGCCATTCTAGGGTTTCCTATGATTGTTAGGGTCTCTCAGAACCTTAGAAAACTCAAATTTTTCATTTTAAAGATCCCTCCTTTAAGTTTTCAAAAAGTTGTCTGAAATTACGATTTTACCACTACGTTTTCAATTCCTCTGTTTTGCCAATTTGGCTCCGATTTTGGGCTAACCTTAGACTCTAAACTGTATTTTAAGATATTCTAATTAATATCCTAATCTCATTTAGTCTTAATTTACCTTGCTTTAGGGTATTTTGGTATTAATTTATCAGGTTCAGTTTAATTTCTGAGTTATCGGTTATTACACCCAACCTCATTTCTAAATGTTTTATTTAGCATTCTATATTTACTTTTGCCTCAATTTATTTTACTCCGAGGTCCTCTCTCATGAACTATATAATTCAAATTTTGATTTTTCTTAATTCATATTACCTTTCTCTAGGCCTATGACCCCACTTAAATAATTTATTTCACTTTTTAAGAATTATTTTGAATTTCTAATTTATAGGATATTACATTTCACCCTCTAAAAATAAATTTTATTCTTAAAATTTAGGACATACCTCAATTAAATCATTATGACCATTTCAGGTCACCTTTTACTAGAGAAAGATTCTTATTTTCTTAATTATCTGATCATAGTATCAACTAATTCTTTGGTGTTGTAGCCATAAAAAGATTATCCTACAACTAAAATTCTCATATTTCATGACAAGTGAGGGGATTGACAATTAAACGTAGGAGACTCAGAATATAATATAGTTCTAGTTAGGTTAGGAGAAAGGATAAGGTGATATGATAATGGTCCAACTCTCTCGAGTATTTTAAACGGATCATATGACTAGTACTAAACCCTTTCTCATTTTGATAGACCAACCCACTCAAGTAATTGAATGCACAATTTCCAACCTCAGATCATTACTCTAATGGCCCTATACTTTTATTTGCATAACTCTCTGTCTATTTGAGGACGCAAAGATTTTCTCTCTAATTGATTTTTATTTGTCTAGTGGTCTAATCTATCCTTTTTAGTGACTATCAAACTCCTTTCACCTAGCTCAACCCAACATAAGGTGATTCACATTTTCTCCGATATAGGGTTCTATATATAGAATCATTTAAATACTAAAATGATAACTGTTATTTATACAATTACAGTAACAAGTAAACATGCATTCTAGTTTCTTTTCATTTTCTCAGTACATATCCCCCTAACACATCATTTAAGTTCTGGATGGTCCTTTCATCTAACCATTTATCTAAGGGTGATAATTAGTGGCAGTATTGAGGTTCAATTTAATCTCTACCTGGGGTCTCCGTCAGTTACAGCATTATTCAATACCCCATAAGATCACACTAATTCTTTGATATGTAACAGGGCAATTCATTTAATGCATACATCACTTTAATTAGTAAAAATGCATAGACCCTGTTTATACATTCTTTGTTACCCATATATACCATATTTAAATGATATCCTTGATAACCCTATAATAGAATCTACATTTATATAATTTCTTTTCCACTTAAGGATATCTAGGGATTTCAATAACTCAACTTATCCTTGATGCTCAATTACAATTTTTGTCATATCAAGTATCTAGCCATATATTGGCTAAATTTGTCTTCATTTCTAGTCACCAACTAATCATTTCAAATTCTAACACATTTTGGGGACCTCTAGACACATTACATATTCGTTATTATGTGCCTTCTCTAAAACTTTTCTCTTAATTCAACTATATTTAACACATAGACTTTATCATTGTGCATTACCATGCCATCCTCAGACACTCTGGATTATGAGGTTTTACCCTGGGGAATTTCACTCTTGATATGGTTCAATAGGCCATCCTCTCTCTCTTTGGGCATATACTATCTTAACTTTTAATCATTTTCTACTATAGTCTCACTCAATACAATTTACCTAAAAGTGTAACATCGTACTTTTCTAGCTTATTTCATACTAATCCCATGCCTTAAACCATGCCACTCACAAAAGAGGCAAGAAAAATGACATTAAATAATGAATATTTTGGCGTTGCATAACGTATAAGTTTTTCTTTCGGTGTCTCGTGGACCATATAAGCTCATGTATCATATTCTCATATTTAATTACATAGATACAACTCATTTTCATAATCAAATTGGCCTAGAGCTCGTGCAAGGCAAGAGAGTGCATAAAATTTATGGTTTCCATTTCGGCCATAATTTCCCCACTTCTATCATAAAATTTGAAAAATCATAACTAATTCTAAAAAAATTGAAATCATGCATTCTTTAGTATTATAGAAAGCTACACATGTCTAATTTATACTAAAAATATGTCCAAGCCATTAAACATAAGATGTTTGACATTCGAAAAAGTGTAGAGGTCTGACTGGCTACTGGTACTGTCACAAGTTTCTATTACAAATTTCAAAAATGTCCAATTAATTTCACAAAAATATAATCCATGCAAATGATACCAATTTGGAAAGCTACAGATGTTAATGAGAGGGAAAAAATGATTCCAGACCAGTTTAGGCATGTCCAAGTATCAAAAACCAATCAAACAATAACCTGAGTTAGTTTGGACGCCTGATACTGGATAGAAACTTTAAAAATTCATATCTCCCTATCTAGATATCTAAATGGGGTGTTTCTAGTTGGCACAAGTCACTGGGAATGTCTAGTTTCTCTTTATAAAATTTTGTGGCAATTGGACATCATTTTCCCCTTGAGTGACTGAATTCATTTTCGGATTAGTGTGAACAGTACCATAAACCAAAATCAAAATTTTTCCCAACTTTGAAAATTCATCAAATATTCCATAGAACTTTGAAAATTTTGCAATTTAGCTTCCCAAAAAGCTCTATTTTTATGCCAAGTCTTAGATCAAGAAGAGCTCATTTGGACAAAAAGTGGTATAAGTTTCCAATATGGTCAATTTTGGTCTATATTAGAGACCAAATGTGTCCAAATGACTTCCTTTGATATTTGGCACCTCTTGGGAAAGTTTAAAAGCATGATTATGACTTATATGAACTGGCCAAGTAGTCTTAAGTCTCATACATCTTAATTTGGCCACTCCACTTCCATTTATACATACATTTCCATCATGCAAATTTGCCATTACATGTCCAAAATAAGCATTTCCATACATACAACCTTAGCTCTCATTTATACATGATACATTAACATAATTATACATGTACAACCATGGAATACAACATTTACCATTCGTATGGCCTTAAAGTAACAAAATTTAAACACTTTCTTGTCACAATTTCATCTTCCAACTTGTGGGCTTCCATTGCCTTATCCACTTAGTCCACCTAGTATGTTAGAACATGGGAGAGGAGGGAATGAGATTCAAAGAATACCAATAACTCATCTCCCTTTCAATCACACATAAAAGATGCAAAACCAATCTTAAATGTAACATTTAGCTTTCTGAAAACAAAAGAAAATGCAAGAAACGTAACGTACAGTTTCTCCGTAAACGAACGAAATTCACTAATACAAAAGCAAATCCCCCGAAATGATTTAGTTAAAGTCCTAAAAAATTTGGGAAGCATTCTAGACTCCTAAAAATGAGAATCTCAGGCTTAAACAGAAAGAAAATAGAGCTAAAATGAAGAAATGAATTTGAACGAAAGGTTGATGAAACATAAGGGCATTTTCGTCATTTTGAGCAAATTTTGGAATTCTCACAGGAAGGCTTTTTTAAATGAAAATTTTGAGTTCTCTAGGGTTCTTAGAGGCATTGAAAACCATAGGAAGGCCCAGGACAACTAAAGCCTTTTTGGTGGATGTTTTCTACCATTAGTGCACTTAAAACTTTGAGAGATTCGTTTGGGAAGGTTTTAGCTCCAATTCGAGTGATTCCAAAAGCATTTTACTAAATTAGGAACCTAAATTTCATAATGGAAAAGGAAATTCTCAAAAAGAAGCTAAAATGAGTTAGAAATGAAAATGCCAAGAACAAAAGAAAAAATGGAAATTTTTGAAAAGTCTTTCTTCCTCCTTCATATATATAAGTGGCGCCCCATCTCCTCCTTCATTTAGCCCATTATATTTCTACCTCAAACTAGAGAAAAACCCTAGGGAGAGTGGTGCACAAGAGGAAGAAGAAGAGGAGGAGAAATTTAAGCTAAAAGCTATGGAATTTTGGTAGTTTTTCATGCTTTCTCCCTTCCAAACCTCTTCTTCTCCATTCCCCTTTCTTTCTTATGATTATATTGAGGTATATGAACCTGTTTTAAGGGAGAAATTAAGGAAAAAATTCGGATTTGAAGAGAGGAAGCCAAAGAAAGGAAGATTCAAGTGAGAAAACAAGGAAAAATAAGGTAAATCTTCCATCCCATGGTAGACACTTCCTCCCCCTCCTTCTCCATATTTTGCCCCATGTATGTAACTATAGGAGGGCTAGAATTTTGAGGAGAACCAAGGGTGATTTCTATGAATTTAAGGGAGGAGAGTAAGAATATGCAAAGAAATCCAAGTAAAAACCATGAATTTGCAAGATAGAAAAGTTAGGGTTTTGATTGCACCTTGAACTATATCATGAACGAACCCTAGCCATATTTTATGATGTTTAAGTGTTCATATGAGTTCCTAAGACACTAAGAGAGCTTCCTACATGATTCTCCCATCAAAGGAAGCAAGAAAACTTTATTGGTGCCTTATGGAAGCATACATTTGGCTAAGGAGAATCCATGCACCTAGGGAGTGTTTTAATGCCTTCCAAGCTTAGTTTTGTATCATGTATAATGGGAAAGTATGAGAGGAAGCCTTGAAAAAATTTTAGAAGTCATAGAAAGTAAGATGGCCTTATGTGTTCCATATTATGGCTTAAAGAAGCAATACCTAGCTAGACTCCTTGAATGGATTATGTGATGACTCCAAGAGGTTTAAATGGAGTTAAGAATTATAAATAAATAGATAGAATGGAGCCAAGATGATATTTTCTTAAGGTTGCTTCATTAAGTACATTATGGAACTATAAAAAAGCCTTATGAGTCACCTAGCTTTTCTAGTAATTGTGTGGCCTTAGACTTTGCTTCAAGAGTGTAATTAGCTTCCATATGATGTGTCTAGGCCAAAAGAAATGATCTCCACCTTCTTGGGTGTGTGAGGTCAAGGGAAAGGATTCAAGACTCAAGGAAAAAGTATGTAAATGTTAGCAAGGTAGCTCTCTCCACCTTTTCTTATGCATAGATGTGTGCTTACATTGTCTTGAATGTGTTTATATATGTTTTCAGCCATAAAAAGTATTCTAGTATAATTTTCTATGCCATGGTACCATGATGAAAGATTATGTTTCTAAATGATGTTTATGATGCTTGCTTTGGTTTGCTTGAGTGTGGAGAAGCCAAGAATCTTTTAATCATGGTGAGGATGAGCCAAGACCTTAGAACTTGGTTAAGACAAAGTAAAGAGTCTCTCAAAAGTGAGATTGACTCCCAAGAGTAAGGTTGAGTTTAAGAACCTCTTAAAGAAATGGATGAGGCAAGTCCAAGATCCATAAGTGAAAGGGTGAGGCTAATTCACTTACTTGGCAAGCCTATGTATGTTATGTATGACTTTTTCAAATGCCAAGAATGCTTCTTAAATGATTTCACATGTCAATATGCCCATGCATGCATTTGTGAGATTTGTATTATATGCTTTATGTGTGATTGAATGGGAGATGAGCTATTAGGATTCTTTGAATCTCACCCCTCCTCTCCAATGTCTTAACATGCTGGGTGGAACAATTGAGCAAGGTATTGGAGGCCACCAAGCCTAGAAGAAGAAGAAGATTGACATCAAAGTATATGAATATGCCTAGTTTTGTTTTCTTTTTAGCCATACACATGGCATATAATGTAATCCCTTAATAAAATTATTATGTAACCATATGAGCATGTATAATTATGTTAACATGTCATGTATAAATGAGAGTTAAGATTATATACATGAGAATGTGTATTTTGGACATGTAATGGCCAACTAGCATTTTGGAAATACATGTATAAATGGAAGTAGAATGGCCAAATTGAGATGCATGAGATTTGGGACCACTTGGACAGTTCATACAAGTCATATTTGTCCTTTTAAACTTGCCCAAGAGGTGCCAAATATCAAAGGAGACCATTTCTTGATACTTTATATCGAGCAAAATTTGACCACTTTAGAACCCTATACCACTTTTTGTCCAAATGAGCTATTCTTAATCTGATATTTAGCATACATTTAGAGTTTGTTGAGAGATTTTTGAGAAGCTAAAAAAAATTTTTGGAGGTCTATAGAATATTTGATGAATTTTCAAAGTTGAGAATTTTTTAGTTTTGGTCTGATGTACTGTTCACTCAGATCCAAAAATGATTTTTGTCACCCAGGGCTCAAACGATGTCCAAATGCCATAAAATTTTATAGGGAGAAACTAGACTTTTCCATGACTTATACCAACTAGAAGTACCTCATTTGGATGTCTAGAGAGGGAGATATGGATTTTTAAAGATTATGTCCAATATCAGGCGCT
Source organism: Erythrophleum fordii (assembly GCA_032878935.1). Classification (NCBI taxonomy): domain Eukaryota; kingdom Viridiplantae; phylum Streptophyta; class Magnoliopsida; order Fabales; family Fabaceae; genus Erythrophleum; species Erythrophleum fordii. The sequence goes on along the minus strand of JAVQMF010000054.1, from coordinate 17,594,316 downwards.
CAAACTAACCTCAGGTACTATTTGATTGAGTTTCAAGGTTTGGGCATGCCTAAACTGGTTTAAATTTATTTTTCCCTCTAGCTAACATCTTTATCTTTCTAGATCATTATTATTTGTATGGATTGAATTTTGTATGAAATTAATTGGACATTTTTGAAATTTGCTTCAGAAACTTATGACAGTATCAGTAGCCAACCAGATCTCTGGACCTTTTTCGAATGTTAAACATTTTCTGTGTGACCATTCATAGCTTGGAAATATTTTTAATATAAAGTAGACATGTGTAGCTTCCTAGAATGGTTAAAAATGAATTATTTCTATTTTTTCTAGAATTAGTTATGATTTTTCAAAGTTTGTGTTAGAAAAGACAAAATTCTGGCCAAGGCTAAAATCATGGATTTTATGTGTTCCTTTGCCTTGTATGACCTCTAGACCAATTTTGATGATGGAAATGAGTTATACCTATGTTTTTAAATGTGAGAATGTGATACATAAGTCCATGTGGCCTACGAGACTTTGAAAGAAAAATTTTACCTGTAGAGAAATGTAACTTATCCATGAGAATTAATATCATTATGTTGCCTCCTACAGAACAAGCATGAAATGAGGCATGAGAATAACATGAATTGACTCTTAGAAGTATGGTGTTACATTGAAAATGCATGCATGAGTATCATTGGATGTGCAATCATTAGACATTTTAAACATTTGAACAAGTCATATATAGCATACAAAGGCTTGCCAAGTAAGTGGATTAGTCTCACCCATTCACTTGTGGATTTTAGACTTGCCTCACCCATTCTTTAAGAGGTTTTTGGACTCAACCTTGCTCTTGGGAGTCAACCCCACTCTTGGGAGACTCTTCACTTTGTCTCAACCAAACTTTAAGGGTTCTTGACTCATCCTCACCATAGCTAAGGGTTCTTGGCCTCACTATATTCAAGTAAATCTAAGTACACATAACAAACATCATTTGAAAACATAATAGATCATCATAGTACCATGACAAATGAAATCATGCTAGAATACTTTTCATGGCTTAAAACACATATACACACATTCAAAGACAAATCGAGCATACATTTATGCATAAGAGAAGGACAAGTGAGCTATATTGGATACAACCACACACTTTTCTCTTTGAAATAATACTCCCTTCCTCGACCTCACACACATAAAGGTATAAGAATGATTTCTCTTAGCTTAAACATAATTTATGGAAGCCAATTAGGTTCATGGAATTAATTCTAAAGCCACACAATTTCCTCATATACTAACTTGGTCGATAAACCTTTTTATGTTTCCAAGAATGTACCTAATGAAGCAATACCCATCAAATAAATTTTAGACTTCATTCTTTCCTTTCATATATGTTTCTTGACTCCTTTTAAGCCTCTTGGAGTCATCACACAATTAAAATAAAGAGCCTAACTACATGTTACTTCTTTAGGTCATATTATGGAACATATAAGGCCAACTCACTTTCTATGGTTTCTAAATTTTTCCCAAGGCCTCTTCCCATCTTCACTTATCATATATGACTCAAAAATGGGCTTGGAACAAATTAAAACTATCCCTAGGTATCTAAACACCTCTTGGCTGAGATAATAAAGCAATTTGGTACCAATAGGTTTTGCTTTGTATTCTTGATGGATGAAACACATGGGGAGACTTCTAGGGATCTTAGGAGCTCATTTAAACTCTTATTTGGGCATAGAAACCAAGGTATCAAATCAAATTTTACAAGGAGCATATGAAACCCTAGAATTTGCATCTTGAATTTTTATGGTTATTTGTTAATTTTCTTTGTATATTCTTAATCTCCACACTCTTTTTCTTAAGAATCACCCTTGGTTCTGCATAAAAACCAAGCCCTCCTATGACTTCTTGAGTAGGGCGAAATATGGAGAGAAGAGGAGCAAGGGGTAGCAACCTTGGAAGAAAAAATTACCTTGTTTTTCCTTATTTTCTCACTTGAATGTTGTCTCCTTTGGCCTCCCCTCTTCAAGTACGAATTTTCCCCCTAATTTATCCCTTAAAACAGATCCATATACTTCAATATGATCATAAGAAATAAAGGAGAATCGAGGAGAATATGTTTGGAAAGGAAAAAGCATGAAAAACTATCAAAATTCCATACCTTTAAGCTTTGATTTCTCCTCCTCTTTCTCTTCCTCTTGTATGCCACTCTCTTAGGGTTTTTCCTCTGGTCTAGTGCAGAAACATATGAAGCTAAATGAATGGGAGAGTGGGGCATCCTATATATATAAGTAGAGGAAGGATAATTTTTCAAAAATTCCTATTTTGCCATTCATTTTAGGCATTTTTGTTTCTAATTTTTTTTAGCTCTTTTTTTAGAACTGTCTTTTCCATTATAAAATTTAGGTTCTCAATTTAGTAAAATGCCTTTGGAATCACTCAAATCGAAGCTAAAACCTTTCTGAACAAATCTGTCAAAGTTCGAGTATATTGACATTAAAAAATGTCCACTAGAGGGGTTTTAACTATCCCAGGGCTTTCCATGGTTTTTAGGGCCTCTGAGGACTCCAAAGAACTAAAAAATTTCATTTAACAAGCTCTCTTGTGTGAATTCCAAAATTTGCTCAAAATTATGAAAATGCCATTGCATTTTGTAAGTTTTTCATTAAATTTTGTTTCTTCATTCTAGCTCCATTTTTCTTTTTGTCTGAGCCTAGAATTCTCATTTTTAGAAGTCTGCAATGCTACTCAAAATTTTTGAGACCTTAACTCATTCATTTCGAGGGACTTACTTTGAAAATGCGCCCGTTTCTGTCATTTAACGAAAATAGGATATTACAAAAAGTATACAACAGGATATATTCATATTCTTGCATTTCTCTATGACTCCCTATTCCTAAATTATCATATAGGCTATTCATATAAGGATATTCTACCCAAAATATTGGCCATCCCATTAGGCTTACCTGAATGGTATTTCTTTGAGAATCCTATCCATCTTTTCTGTTTTACATTTAATTCTCTCTAATCAAATGGGTATTTTAAACTTTTATGGTCATTGTATATTCCTATTATATCACTATACAAGTAATATCTCTAGGTTTTGAAGTTAAAAACCATTGTAGCTAACTTAAAAGCATGTGTGGGATAATTCTCTACATGCAACCTCAACTATCCAAAGGCATATGCCACCGCTCTATCCCTTGTTATATCAATACAAATCTTAACCCTTTCCATAAATCATCACCATAAACTACCAAGGTTTACTAGGGTAAGGTATATCAAGCATAAGCAACATAGGGGTAATGATTAAATAGAGTTTCAACTCCTAAAAATTTCTCTTACATCTATCATTCCACACAAATGAAGTTTCTTTTCTCGTTAGCCTTGTCAGTGGTAAGACTATTTGAGAAAAATCCTATATGAACTTCCTATAATACCTTCCCAAATCTAAAAAACTTCTAACCTTAATGATGGTTTTAGGCCTATCCCATTATAACACAATTTGAACTTTACGGGATTCAACCATAATCCCCACCTGTGATATAACGTGACCTAAAAACCTCACTTTGGTTAGCTAAACTCATAGTTACTAAGTTTGGCATACCATCTTATGTTTCTCAAGGTCTCAAGGACTACTCTTAGATACCTCTCATATCCTTCAACTGCCTTGGAGTATACCAGAATATTATTAATAAATACCACCATAAAAATTTATTCAAATATAGTATGAATATCCTGTTCATATCATCCATAAAACAACCCATGCATTAATCAGGCTAAATGGCATAACCAACAACTCATAATGTCTATATCAAATTCTGAAGTTCAGTTTTAAGATGTCTTCAACTCTAACCCTTAATTAATGATGCCTAGATCTAAAATCTATCTTAAAAAATACTGATACCCCTACTAACTAATTTATAGATCATTAATTCTAGAGAGAACATAATACCATATTATTTCTAACATTAATCCCTCTCTTGCAAGTAGGAATATGCACTTTATCAACGAAATCTCAAGAAAATGCATTAAAATAATGAATTAAATTATGTTGCGTAACGGATAAATTTTTTATATCGTGTCTCTAGGACCCTATGAACTTATCAGCAACATTCTCTAATTATTTTCCATACATAAAAATCATAACATTCTTAAAATTTGGCACAAGCCATAGATCAAGGGTTAAAACCCCCAAAGTTTCTTCATTTCCCATGGCTGTACAATGGCAAATTTCAAGGGAAACTTTGAAAAATAATAACTAAATGTAAAAAAATTGAAACCACACAAACCATAGCTTTCTAGAAAGCTCTAGATGTTAAATTCACACTAAAAATAATTCTAGGACATGAGCATAGCCTTTGGACCATGTTTGACAACAAAATAGTCACAAGGTCTGGCTATCCTTGGTACTGATACAGTTTACTATCATAAACTTCAAAAATATCCAATTAATTCCAAAAAAATCCAATACATGCAACTGATACCAATCTAGAAAGATATAGATGTTAGCTAGAGGAAAAATAACTCCAAACTAGTCCAGGCAAGTCCAGGCCTTGAAAACCAATCAAATAGTGACACAAGTTTGACTGGATGCTTGATATTGGATAGTAATTTCAAAAATTAATATCACTCTCTCTAGAAATCCAAATAAGGTGCTTCTAATTGGCACAATTCATTAAGAAGTTCTAGTTTCTTCTTATAAAATTTTATAGCAATTGGATATCATTTGCTCGATAAGTGATAGAGTTTCATTTTGGACCAGAATAAATAGTGCACTAAACCAAAACTAGAAAAATTCCCAACTTTGAAAATTCACCAAATATTCTACAGACCTCCAAAAATTGCTCACTTTTTCTTCCCAAACTCAACAAGCTCTAAATGTATGCCAAATTTCAGATCAAGAGGAGCTCATTTAGACTAAAAGTGATATAGCTCCCTCAAACGGTCAATTTTATTCCATGTAAGGGGTCCACTTTGTCCAAATGGCCTCTCCAATGGTTTGGCTCCTCTTGGGCAAGTTTAAAAGCACAAATATGACTTGTAGACACTGCCCAAGTGGTCCCAAACCCCATGCATTTCATCTTGACCATCTCACACCCAATAATACACTAATATATAAATGCCATCCATGATTCAAAATTCATATTTCTATTGCTTTCATGCTACATAGAGTATATATAGTATCCATACATTATATTACATTTGCTAAAGGTCTTACATCACAAAAATAATATGTATAAAGCCACTTTGACATTCAACTACAATTTAGACTACATAATGGGCAAAGTAAGGCTTTCCAATGTTTTTGGCTTGCATTTCCTTGCCTTTGAGCACCACCTGGACAATTCAAGAGTGAGAGGGAAAGGGGAATAAGATTCCAAGAATCTCAATAGCTCACACACCCATTCACACACACATTCAAGGCATACATATATCGAGTGCACAAGTAAACAAGCTACAAAGATCATAAATGCTCATTTCCTAGATTTTTATGCCACACTTTTACAATCAAGCCATCAAAGAGCTCTTGGGACTTTTGGTTTTGCCTTACCCTATTTCTAGGACTTTTGGATATGCCTTACCCTTAGCCTAAGGACTTTTAACTTGGCCTCATCCATCCAAGAGATGTAACACCCCAAAATTAACTAAGGTGTTAATAATGTATTTAGACTAATTAAGAATAATTATTATGAAATAATTGGGTAAGCTATATGAATGAAAATTTATAGAGAAATAAGTTATTAATATGGGTTTAAGATTTCCATTAGATTAAAGCTTAATTTGGGCCAAAAAAAAAATAATTTGAGTAAGTCATGGATAAGGATTTATGGAGGCTCAATGATCTTAGGTGTAAGCCCAACTCCTTACCATGAGACTTGGGCCAAGAGAGATCATTTAGCAATGACCCAATTTGATTTGATGAAATAGAGGCCCACGACCCAATTCACATAAGCCCTTATAGTTGGCCCAACACACATTATGCAGACCCAAATTGGATTGACTCTTGGAACTTGGCCTGACCTAATTAAATTTCTACAGCCCAACTCATGAAATAAGGCCCAACAAGTATAAAAATCTAAACCTACAAGGAATTGGGCCTTTGGGTCAGCATATTCTATTTTTAGCTCTAAATTTTCTGCTGCCCATTCATTAAACCATAGCCCAACCACTAGAAATAAACCTAATTGGACCTTGGGCTGATGGGTCAGCCCATTTCTCATTAAAAACCCTAAAGGTTTAGTAGCCACACCCATTTGGAAGAGCAAAACACTTAGTTCTGCAGAAGGGAAAACCTATTTTCGCACCTTGAGGAGTGGCTAAGGTTCTACCAACATTGTAGCTCCATTTTTGACTTCTAGAGGATGATTTAGCCAAGGTGAGTTATACATAACTTGACCCTCTCATTCTCCTCTTCATTTTGGTCCGATTAGTTTCTAGTTTTGAGCATTTTCATCTCCTTCTCAAATCTTAAACTTGGTGTTGGGTGATTCCTTGCAAGATTTCCAGAGCTTGGAGTTAGTGGAACTATAAGGTAAGTTTTTGCTTTCATTTTATGGTATAATCTTGCCCATATTTCATGTTATAAGCTGACTTTGGTATATGGCTAATTCCATGGGCGCAAATCCAAGTTTTAAGGATACCCATGGTGTGCTCTCGATAGTTAAGACTCAACTTAGTTCATTTGACTTCATGGGTGTATGGGTAAGTGTTCTCTCTTCTCTTGTGGGGTGTATGTGCTAAATTCTTACATTTTAAATTGACTTTTGCTGCATGATTTGTACATGTGTGAAAATGGAGTTGTGGGGAGTGAATCATGATGAGCTTTAATGTATGGACCCTAAATTAGTGTAATGATCATTAGGAAGCTTGGGTAAGAAGCTTAGGTAAGAAGCTCTCAATGAACTCTTGTTAAGATTAATTGTGGATAGGGAAATTCCTAATTAATGATAGTTAAATGATGATGATTTTGCTTATGTTAGGCCTGGTGTGTTTTGAATCATGATGGTAGCTAGAGGAAGAGTAATTAGCTTAATTGAGGTAATTGTTGTTATTTTCCTAATTCTATGTATATACTAATGTTAATCTATCAATTGTTACACATGCTTGATTTTGAAATGCTAAATGACTAGTTTACTACTTGATTATTATTGTAATTGGATTTTGTGAGTCTATGGTGGAGCTGTGACGCAGCTGCCACCCGTGCATGTGCTTCGATCGAGCACCAGGTTGTGATCAAATCTCAGATGCACTGAGCCCCAGTTGTGCTCATTATGGTGTAGGTGCCATGGACAGACCTCTCCTGGTGTTATTGGCCATTAACATGTTGTGTATGATTACTGGTATGGGACAGTAGTTGTTGGTAGTTCAACTAGTTCATTTGTGAATTGAATTGATGATTCTGGTATTGATAACATAAAATTGCATTGGATTGATTAACTTGTATATATATATGGAAATTACCTTTTGTTACTAAGTTGTATATCTCACCTCGTTGTGGGCTAACATTTTCAGGGACTGGACCTCTTAGTGACAAGGAGAACATTAATTGAGGCTTATTAAATGGTTTGGTAGCATATAGGTTTAGGAGCCTTGTCAAATTGTATTGTAACTAAATTGCTAGTTTTGTATCGTTACTGCATTGCATCATGAGTTGCCAAGCATAGGGACTGTATATGTAATTTAATTATCATAGGATTGAACATTATGATTGTAATTGGCTAACAATGAATAAGTGATTTTATCTTGTATGAAACCTCTAACAGAATGTGTATCGAATGTTAATTGTTAGCAGTGCATGAATTCTTATTGCTATTACTCTATGGACTTGCTGATATAGGGTAGTTGGGGGAGTGAAAATTTACATTTAAGTTTTGAATTGGAAATGGTAGAATAGGGTAGATAAATACTATTAAAGTCATATAAAATAGGAGGAAGTGGTCTTAGGGTATCCCTAAGTAAAGGATTGGAGTGCATGGGGCGAAATGTAGGAGATATAGTTACAGGAGGGAGTCACGCCACGGCTAGGAAGGCCACGCCGCAACCTAAAGAGTGACAGTGGTGAGGGACGCTGCGGCTTGAGAAACATCACCGTAGCATAGTGCAAAAAAAATTGCCCAAGAGGGTGACAGAATGAAATCTCGCCGTAGCGCAATAGGTTCTGCCATGGTGCAAGTTGAGGAAATTAGTTCAGGAGAGTACAGTAGCAAAACTCGCCACAACGCCATATAGGTTGGCCACAGCGCAGATCCAACTCTGCCGCGGCAAAATTCAAGTAAGTTACCCAGTGATTCCCGAGAGCAACTTGGCCGCGCGCGCAATGGGTCGGGGCCGCGGCGCAAGGTGAAAAACTTAGTTTTCGAGCTCTAATACCTAACCTAGCCGTGGCAGGAAGGTTTCAAGTCGCAACGTAGGTCCCCAAACTCCTACCTTTAACCTAGAAACCTCAATTTCTTCAATAGTAATGCTAAGAAATGATATAGGAACACTTGTGGGAGGTTTTTGTGTGTTGAAACTGAGGGATGGATGAGTCTCGGACCCCTAATGCTAGGGCAATTTCTTTTATGCAATTTTCCATTTATAGTTGTTTAGTTAATGATCCTAATAACATCAAGGTTCAAATTTTCCTATATTTTCTTAATGTCATTAATTGTAACGACTCCAAACCTTGATCATTAATTATTAATCATATATTTAACTCTAATTACTAGGATTAGAAGTTAGGGTCGTCACAAGAGACTTTTGGCCTAGTCTCACCTATGCCTTGAGACTTTTGGCACCTCCTTATCCACATTAAGGGATTTTTGGCATCACCCCACCCTTTGGAGCCATTCTCACAATCAATGGCATTCAAGACAATATATTGGTACCAATGCAACCTCAAGACATTAAGTGGTATGTTTTCAAATTACAAGAGCATACACAAGCACACAAAGAGATACATATGCACACAAGAATGCAAGAGAATGAAGTGGAGAGCTACCTTGAATTTTGCAAGCCTTCCTTTGTCTTATTCCTCCCTCTTTTCAGCCTCACAAGTACACCTAGGTGGGTTGGTGTTCTCTTGGCCTAAACATCATAAACAACATATAATCACACACTTGAAGTAAGCCAAGATACTAAAGATACTCTTGAACACACATTTAGTTCCATAAGTGGCATAATGGTTCCATAATTAGCCTATTGAAGGAATTCTTACATTTCAAATTCTAGGCTCCATTCTCTTGTTATTTGTAGACTTCTTGGACTCATTTAAAGTCTTTGAAGCCCTCACACATTCACTTGCACAATTGGAAACCTAAGTTGCTTCATAAGGCACCATTATGGACATCATTACTCCATCTCTCATTCCATGACTCCTAAATTTTTTTCCCAATGGTTTCTCCCACCTTCTAACATCATATAAAGTCTCAAACCAAGGCTAGAACAAATTAAAACACTCCTTAACTACTTGTGCTAGCCTAGGGTGAGGTATGTATCAAGGAAGGAGTTCACAAGGTTCTTTATTTTTCCTTGATGGGAGGGCCACTTGGGGAGGTTTCTAATGGTTTTAGGAGCTCAAGGAAACATTCACACAAAATCATATTTTACAAAACCCTAAAGAAGCCTACACTTTGCTATCTTGTTTTCCATAGGTTTTTCTTAGGATTTCTAGCCATATTCCATCTCCACATGGCCTAAAACCCTTGTTCCTCTCTTATTTTGAACAAAAAACCTCCCCCTTATATAGTTCTATTTAGGGCTGAAACTCAAGGTAAGGGGAAGCAAAGGGAAGAAGCAATTCAAAGCATGAATCACCTTGGATTTCAATTTACTTTCAAGAGTCTTTCTCCTTAGTTTTCTTCCCTTCAAAAGTTTTGAACTCCCCCTTCAGTATTCTAGGTTAAAATAGAGCCAAATAGCTCAAATAAACCATGGAAAGAAAGCTTAGAAAGAGAGGAGCAAAGTTGAAAGAAGGAAAAGCATGAAATTCTCCAAGTTTCATTACCTTTCTTGCCTTTTTCTTCTCCCTTTTCTTCCTCTCTTGGTACGCCTCAAGGAGTTGCTGTTTTTCTATAATTTGGGCAGAGGAAGTCGTGCTTAAGAAGGTAAGAGAAGAAAGGAGAAGTGTGTGGGAGCTTCTAAAAACATACTTTTTCAAAAATTCCAATTTCATCCTTCCATAATGGCAATTTAATTTCGGCTTTGTTTTAACTCTTTTTTGGGAATCATATTTTCTATTATAAAATTTAGATTCCCAAATGCCTTTGAAATTACTCAAATTAGAGCTAAAACCTTCCCGAACGAATCCATCAAAGTTTGGGCTCACCGTCATTGAAAAACATACATCAAAGGGGCTTTACCAGTCCTGAGGCTTTCCATGGTTTTTGGGACGTCTGTCAACCCTGGGCAACTCAAATTTCCCATTTAAAAATATCTCCTATATGTTTTTCCAAAAGTTACACTTATTTATGAAAATGCCATTATGCTTCATCAATTTTTGTCACAAATTGTTTCACAGTCCTAGTTCTATTTTTCTTTTTGTTTGAACCTAGAATTATTATTTTTAGGCACCTAAGACTCTACCCCAAATTTTTTGGGACATTATCTAGCTCATTTCAGAGGACTTGCTTTTAACAGCTCATTTTATCATTTTACAAAAATTACGTTCGTTACAAAGAGCATACATATTTTTTAATGATAACCTTGCTAAATTTATATAATTTATACACAATCTTAGGCTACCATTTCCCTAAGTGACACACTAGGGTATTTGAACCCCTTTCTTTAACAGTTTTCTCAATTTTCTTTTCATTTTTGCTAGCTCAGTGGGAGCCATTTTATAAGGAGCTTTAGACATTAGTCTAGCTCCAAGCACAATATCATTAAGGAGCTCTATCTTTCTCTCAAGAGGTAGGCCACTACAATTAAAATCTTTAGGAAAAACCTTTAAGAATTTCTTCATTATAGGGATCTCCTCTGTCCCTCTTTCTTACTCCTGCTCATATAAAAAGAAAATTAGAAAGCCTTTTACATCCATGCTCTAAATATCTTTCAACCTAGGCAGTAGATAAGAAGGATAATTTAGCTCCAACACTATGTATGGTTCCACATTCAGGTAAGGTAATGATTCTTAAGTTCACATTCAAACATAACATTATTAACAGCCATCCAATATAGGCCAATAATCAATCAATATCATGACAGGGCATGCAACTCAAAAGTAGAGAAACAATGGTCAAATTACATGGTGACATTCGCATAAATGTTAGAAGTACTCACAGCGCCTCCAGTAGAAATAGATACAAATAGATCATAAAGCAAAGTATCAATATCTAGACCCATTTTTTCATATAATAATCATAGGATAATTCCAAATCAATCACAATAATCTGAGGAAAATCATTAACTCTTAATCATACCTTTAATCAAACTAAGAGACACATTGGCCTCTTGCCCTTGCATCTTTGATCAAATCAGGAGACATACTAACCTTCTAATTAGTGAGAGTAACCATTCCACCTTGGGTTTGAAATCTAAATGGAGGCATCATCACTATCTAAAAGTCAACGCCAGCTATATATATATATCCTGACTTTTCACATTTATAATATATCACCTAGGATGGCTATCCCTTATTATATTGATCTTATTTCCTTTTGGGACATTTCTATCCCAACATACCCTACCTTTCTTCTAATCACTAGTAGAGATAGTCACATCATCCTTTTACTCTGACCCTTTTTTTAATTCAAGGGTATCTTTCTATCTAGTCCTTTACCTGATTACTTTACCAACCTCCTTAAAAAAGGCATTAAATGCTTTAATTCCCAGTAGAGTAACCTTATCTCCAATTGGAATTTTCAATCCTTTATTAATTGCTTGCACTTCCCCTCCTCATTATCATATTCTTGCAATTAAGAGAAGTGCCAAGATAATTTTATAATGTTACAATATACTAATTACTATCAATTCTTCTCTTTCAAGGGTGCAGACAAACTGTTAGGAATTAGTGACTATGGTTTTGGGGCATTTATTCTATCATTATCTCTCTTTTTCTAGGGCATTCCACAGCTACAATGCCACTTTCTGTTGCTACTCACAAACCATTTTTACTATCCCATCATAGCCTGTTATTACCCCAGGCAATCCACAACAAGGCGAGACTTTCAAATTCTGTCTTAGCAAGTCTGCCTTATCTAGTGATCATCAAATTCACAAACAAACCATAACCTTAACATATATACACAGTATTCATAGCATAATTAAGAATTCAAAACATTCTTGACAATCATGTCACATATCACACGTACAAGTAATTTGAGCACATCTTAATTCACACATTCCAAGACCTATACACAAGTTAAATTACTTGAACCGTTGCTCTGATATCAGTAAATGTCATGCCATCAAGGAATGTACAAATATTTCATACCATATTCCTTTAATAATAACAATTTTTCATGTTGACACTTATGGCAATGAAATTTACCATTATTAAAACCTTAGTTGCTCTAATTGTGTACAAATAAATATTTTTATCATAGAAATTCTCAAATTTATGTGAAACAAGTTTGTTAGGGTTAGAATATCATAAAAAGAAGCTCAAATTTTGGGTCTTGCTTCATACACATAATTTCACAACTTTGACACATAATATGTATCAAATTTTGAAAAATCATAACTTGAGTCACATAACTCCAATTTGCAAACTTAGTGGCTACAAAAAGCTTATAATGAGAACTATCTACTGTAAAAATTTTAGGTCAAAATAAACTCATTTGTTTTGTCAAAATCCACAAAAACAATGGCTAGACCAAGTGAACAGTAAACCCAAAAAACCTATATAATTTAGCCAATTTTGAAAATTCATAATAAATTCTACAAAGCTCCAAAAATTGTATTCTTTAGCTATGTAGAAAGCTCTAGATGAGCTCTAAATGCTTGCCAAATTTTAGCTCAAAATTTGTCCATTTGGTTAGATTTTAGTTCAGGGACATTTTGAGGCTAAAAAAGTATTAAATTTGGTCCCAAATTGTTCATTTTGAGCCATATCATGCTATGTCACAATTTGGGAAAGTTTTAAATTATAAATACAACATATATGGCTGGTCTAGCATGTCCCAAAAGTCATGAAACTCAAAATCACACTTTCACTTGCTATTATACATATGCAAATTTAAGAACTCATATGGTCAAAATTCACAATATCACATATTTACATTAAAAAATGGTTCATACATCGTAATCTCATACTTTAAGGTGTGTGGGAAAGGTTACATCTCATAAAGTACATATACATCAATGTGAGGGCAAGAACATACGTAAAAACTTAAACTAATGTCATTGCTCACCATCTTTACTATATTGAGGATTACCTAAATATGGTTAGGGAAAATATGGAGAAGAATGAGATTCAAAGAATCCCAATAGCTCATTCATCATTCAAGCAATATATATGGCATATTCAAGGTCAAAGAAAGCAAGTATACATATCACACTATTAAGTATCGCTCATAATCATGTAATAGGAATCATATAACTCAACCAAAGGCAAGAATAAGCTTTAGGGACTTTTGGTCTAACCTCACCCCACAATTAGGGACTTTTGATTTAGCCTCACCTTCTTTTAGGGACTTTTGACTTAACTTCACTCATATTTGAGACTTTTGGCCTTATCTCACCCAATTTAGGGAGTTTTGTCATAACCTCACCCATTCAAGAGTCAAATTAATTCTAATTGCAATCAAATATCAAGCAATTACATATGATCATCAATCAATCAATAACATACATAATTAGCAAGTAAGATATACAAGCAACCCAAGCCCAATCAAGCAACCACCATACATATGCAAGAATAGATGAAGAGCTAGCTTTATGTAAGAATTCAATTTAGTTTCCCTTTAGTTCCTGGCTTAATCTCTCAACCTCATGCCTATACTTGAGGGAAATTTTACTTCCTTGGCCTAGACACACCAAATAAAGCACAAAAATATCAACGGAACCATTCTTGAACTTATTCAAGCCTTCTACGACTTAATTAGAACTTTAGGCTTCCATATGGTTCAATTAAGTGGCATAACGAAGCAACCTTTGTAAACCAATATCTTGACTCTAAGATCTCATCCAATATGTGTTATATGACTCCATTAAAACTCATTGGAGCCATCATAAATTCAATTCAAATGGCCTAATACCAAGTTGCTTCTTATGTATAATAGAACCATAAATTTTAACCTTTCAAAATAAGTCTTCTAAATTTAAACATTGGTTCCTTTGGTATTTATAATTTATATCTAGACTATTTATAATCTTAGAATCAAAGAAACTCTCCCTAAGTACCACAAATGGGTCTTGGCTGAGACTAGCTTCAAGAATGGCCTCCATGGTGTTTTGCTCATTTCTCTTAGGGAATTGACACCTATAAAGCTTCATTAGCCGCTTCTTAATTGGATTATACTTTTACATGGTGTAAAATATCATTTTAAGGCTTTATATTCCCTAAGGTGCAATCAAAACCCTAAGTTCCAATTCTTACAACCTATGGCTTTCTATTTGTTTCTTTTAGTTCTATATTAATCTTCATGCATCAAAACCCATTTCCCATCAAGTTTAAGCCAAAATCAAACACCCTCTAGGCTATCCTTGGTTAGGCCAAATTAAAGAAGAGTAAGAACAACAAGGAAAAGCAAGTTTTTAACATGGTGCCATACCTTGTTTGAAACCTTGTCTAATGAGGATTTTCGTGGTGCAATTGGTTATTTCAAACTTCTTCTTTCCCTTAAGTGAGGTCAGCCATCAAAGTCTTCTTTTCAAGAAGCCAAGACCACCTTTAGAAAGAGCAAGAAGAAGAGAGCAAGGTTTCTAACTAAAAGAACATGAAATTATGCAAGTTTTCGTACCTTTCTTGGCCTTTCTTTCCCTTCTCCCTTCTTTTTGACCAAACTTGAAAGATAGTTCAGAGATGGTCTAGGTTGGTTATGGGGTTGGGGGGGTGTGGCTGGACATATATAAAAGGAAAAGGGATATTTTAAAATAATTACAAAAATTCCCATTATACCCCTCCAATTCCATTCCTCCTTTTGAGCTCATTCTGAATCCTTTTTTAGAACTGCCTTTTCCATCATAAAATCTAGATCCTCTAGTTTATTACAAACATTTTGTTTCAAATTTATGGGATTTAGAACAATTGGAACTGATTTGGTCAAAGTTTAGGTTAACTGACCACTTAAATCACATACCAGAAGGATTTTAACTATTCTGATGGTTCCTATAGTTTTCTAGGCTTTTGAGAACCCTAATAATCTTGGCTTTACCATTTAAAACTTCCTCCCTTAAGTTTCTCAAACATTATCTAAAATTATGATTTTGCCACTACTATATTGGTTTATTCTATTGAGCCGTTTTGGCTCTGATTTCAGGCCATCCTTGGTTTCCCACCACGTTTCTAGATGTTTTATTTAGCATTCTAGCTTTACTTTGCCTCAATTCATTTTACTTTGGGTTCCTTTCTCATTAACCATACAATTCAAATTTTAGTTTTTCTTAATTCATACTGCCTTTCTTTAGGTCTGTGACCCCACTAAATTAAATTGTTCCACCTTTTAAGAATTATTTTGAATTTTCAATTTATAGGATATTACACTTATTGTGTATTGGCTTTTTCTTTTTCATTTGCTTGTACTTTCACCTAGCATTGGTTAGTGAGAAACATGGATAGAAGGGTGAGATTTGGGAGAATCTCAATAGCAATACTCAGTTCCAACCAATTACACACATATGGTTTTATAGGCAATGAAAATGTAAGTAGGCAAGGTTACACATATTGTGTAACAACCGGGAAAAAGAAAAGAAAAGGGAAAAGAAAGAAAGTGAAAGCTGGAAATTTTCAGAATCTAGAATTTCTGCCAAGTCCTCTCGCAATAGCGAGAAATGGTCTCGCTACAGCGAGAGTGCTTGTTCGCAATAGCGAGGCGATTCTAGCTATAGAGAGTGCTGGCAGCAGTCCATACGAAAACCAGGGGACAGCTCGCCGTAGCATGCACCATAGCAAGAGTGAGGTCTGGAACTGACGCAAGTTCGCCATAGCGAATGGAATTGACACGAGCTCATCGTAGCGAAGGTTACACCTCGCCATAGCGAAGCCAGATTACACGAGCTCGTTATAGTGAAGGTTAATTTTCGTCATAGCGAGAGTCAGTCCGGAAGAGAGTAAATAGCGAGATTTAGACTTCATTAAACGCCCAAACTCATTTCTTCTCTCATATCTGCCCTAGACTTCGACCCAAGGAGAGAAAAGAGGCATGGAGAGTGAGAGAGATCAAGAGAAGGAGGAAGAGCAAGGGAAAGGTAAGGAAATTTCCCCCATTTCTCTTTAGAACTCTGATCCCCTCTCTTTGCCCTCTCTTTCTGCGGTTTTGTTTGTGAAAATGGTTAGATTTTGGGCATGGGTCAGAAGAGGGAAAGTGGAAAACACCTTTGAATCTTTGTGTTTTCTTTGAAAATGTTGTTTTCTAGTACCATGGGAGCTTGAGAGAGAGAAAGGGTTGATGGCATTCTAGAGAGAGAGAGAGAACTCTAGGTTCTGGTGTGTAGGAGAGTTTGATCTGAATGAATACATTCTAAGAGAGTAATTGCATGCTTTTGTGTGTCTAGGCTCAAGTGAAGCACCTCCATCAAGGTGTGAGTGTGAAATTAAGAAGGGAGAAAAGGACTTGAAAGGAAAAGCTAGTGTTGGCTTTGGCTCCAAAGGTAGCTCTCTCTTTCACTCTTTCTTGTTGCATTCTTGGATATGATAGTCATTGTATGGTTATGTATATGCTTGTTGTGTGGAATATGCCATATGCTATTGCTTTGATGCATTGATGCCAATATGCTTGTGTGATGAATTGTGAGACTTGCTCGGGTGCGGTAGTGCCGAAAGTCCCATGAGACGGGTGAGGTGAAGCCGAAAGTCCCTTGAGATAGGTGAGACAAGGCCAAAAGTCTCAAACGAGTGAGGCCAAGTCAAAAGTTCTTAAACTCGGGTGAGGCCATCCAAAAGTCCCTAAACTCGGGTGAGGCTAGACCAAAAGTCCCTGGAGCCCATTTTTGGCATTGTTGTGAATTCCATAGCATGTACATTGTGTGTTGGATGATTGAGAATAGCTAAATGCTTATTCACATGCTTTGACTTGTTATATGCCTTGATTGCTTGCTGGAATGAGTGCATGAGCTACTGAGATTCCCTGAATCTCACCCCTTTCCCCTCCTAACTTAATATGCTAGGTGGAGCTCAAGGAGAACCGAGCACACACCAAGGAGCCTAGGAGCATGTATAGGAGAATGTTAGTTTTATTTTGATATTTTGATGTAAGTTTGATGTAAAGTGGTGCCAAGTGAATATGCGCCCACTATTTTTGAGATGTAAAGGTTGTAACATGTGTATAAATGTGAAAGGATATTGTATGAACTATGTTTATAGCCAAATGAATGGAAATGAGGGTTTTGCCCCTTTTGTTGAATACATGAAGTAGTGTAAATTTGGCCGTAGCATAGCGAGATTTGAATGTATGTTGATTTGGACCACATAGACTTGTTATATATCCTAGTTTTATGCTTTTAAACTTGTCCATGAGTGGCTAGAGTGTGTGAGAGGCCATTTGGACCCGTTTTGGACCTTTGGGGTGCCAAAATCGGAAAATTTGAGAGCTCCGTCAAAGTATGACCGGATGAGCTCCGTTTGCCATGAAATTTGGCATGCCTCTAGAGTTTATAGAAATCTTCTTGAGAAGCTAAAGTTGGTAATATTCGGAGGTCTAAAGAATATTTGGAGAATTGTTGAATTTGGGAAAATTTAAGGGATTGGTCATGTATTGTTCATATAGTTCAGAAATGAAATCTGTGGCATTTTTAGACCAAATGGATTCCAAATGTGGTGAAATTTTATACACATAAACTAGACCACCACAGTGACTTATAGGAATTGGAATCACCTAAATCGGAGGTCTGTAGAGAGAGATTGAACCGTCTGAAGTTCTGTATCAGCATCAGAGAGCTCTTCTGACCCCCATCACTGTTCCATCGGTTTTCGGGGTGTAGGAGCTACTGAACTGATCTGGACTTATTTTTCTCCTCTAGCAAACATCCGTAGCTTTCTGAATTGGTATAATATTCCTAGATTGGATTTTTGTGGATTTAGTTATGGAGTTTTGAAAGTCACGACAGAAAGCTGCACCAGAAACAGTGACAGCTAGACCTTCCTCCCATTTTCGATGTCAAACATGGTCCAAATGCTGAGATTTTGATTGGGAATAATTTTTAGTGTAAAGTTAACACTTAGAGCTTTCTAGAAAGCTAAATTTTGCTGCATTTCCATTTTTCTACAATTAATTATGATTTTCCAAAGTTAGAGCCAAAATAAGACTTTTGGGCACAAGTGAGAAAAGTGCATTTTCTGGTTTTTGGCTCCATACCCGTGGCTTATGGTTTGTTTTATGCTATGTATGAGTTGTATAAGTGGAGTTTGAGTTGAGACTATAAATGACGGGTTCACAGGACCCACAGGGCAGATAATGAGTATATGAAACCCCAGTTCATAGCATGCAAATGCCACGGAAGAGTAATGATTCTTTGGAAATCATGTGGAACCGAGTCCAGTGAGAGGCTAGGTAGCGGTAGTAGTTTAAGGTGTCACATATTGAATATGTAAGTTGGTATACATATTGTAACTTGTCATTATAGCCATGACATCCAGCTCAGCCTAGGCTTTATGGGTGAACTATTATGTTCAATCCCATGCCCCTTAGTTTTTATCCATAAGCCATAAGCTCAACATGTAGTACCTAGCTTGAAAACTATACAATTATCATAAAACATGTTATCAAAGTAACCAATACATAGCAATACAATTCATGCCACACCATCATCATGCATGTAAAGTAAAGCAGAGTAAGTTACTTGGAATATGCTTAACCCAGTGCCAAAACCACTTACTCAAACTTGAACATCTTACTAGCTCTTATTCAGTCTCACTACTTCCATATGGAGTGGTCCCTCTAGCTTGGCCTAAAATATCAAATTAGGCAAGAGAATTATTAACTTTGGTCTATTTAATCTTAAATCTTCAATATAAAGTGCTTGACTTAAAAGCCCTTTTTTGCACTCTTTACGATCTCATTCTTTTACTTGGCATTGTGAAAGCTTATTTTGTCTTAATTAGTCCCAACTTTAAAAATTTATAACTTGAGCTAAAGACTCCAAATTTTGCAAACTTTACTTGTTAGAAAGCTCTTTACATGTATTTTTTACTGTCAAAATTTTAGAACTAAAAGATTTTATTTAATCCCTAAAATACTTCAAAGATCATATTTGAAACAGGGCAAAATTTTAGTTTTGACAGCTTTTCTGAGCCAATTTTAAAAATTTATAAATATTTATAGAGTTTAAAAAATTACCATCTTTGGCCTAAATTAAACTTCTCTATGTCCTCTAATTGTGCTAACTTTTAGCTTAAAACTCAATATCTAAGACCCTCAAATGTAAACTTACATTTTTTGGCTAAAATGGTTTTGATTTAAGCAACTCAACATACTAATTTGCAATTCTAAGGAATTTCTTGTTATGACCAAAATTCCTTTAAACCAACTAACTTAGTAAACTACTTCATTACTTAGAATTTGCCTTATAATTCAAAATCACCATTTTACTTGATGTTTTCCGTTATGTCCTCACTCATAATGCATTATGCCAATTTAGGCCTCATTGTGCATCCTACTAAATTTAACTTCTAAGTTTCTAATTCTCATCATATATAATCTATATGAATCTAACAGGATTCATTAGAGCCATGATAAGTATGCTTAAAGTTGCTTAGAATCACATTGCCCTTCAATGGCCTTTCTTGAACCCTAGAGATTCAACTTTCAAAATGGGGCTCCTAAATTCAAACTAATGGTTCAATTGGTGTGATTATATTGTTCTAAGACAATCAAAATTATCAGAATCAATTAAACATCTTTTTAGACTTATCAACCTTGCCTAGGTCAAATGGGTACTCATAGAACCCTAACTTGGAGTTTTTGTGGATTTAATCAAATCCAAGCCTAGATTTCTAATCCTTGCATATTAAAACATCTAAATACATCAAATGGTGATTGAAAGAACATGAATTCTAGCCTCTTACACATTAGGTCGAAGATCCCCATTTATGTGTTTTTACTTAGTGTTTTTTTGATGATTCAAGTTAGAATCAAGCCACTTTAGTGTGAGATTCATGTTCTACAATCTTCTAATCCTCATAAACTTACAAGAAAACATCATTTCTCTTTTCTTTCTATGGTGGCCAAAATTATAAGGTCTTAAGACACCAAGTGTAATATCTGATTCTCTGAAAATGAGAGAAAATACAAGAAACGTAATGTATGGTCTCTTCGTAAACGAACGAAATTCATCGGATAAAAAAGCAAGTCTTTCAAAATGACTTAGTTAATGTTCCAAAAAATTTGGAAAGCATTTTAGACTCCTAAAAATAAGAATCCTAGGCTCAGACAGAAAGAAAAATGGAGCTAGGACGGTGAGATAATTTGTGATGAAAACTGACAAAACATAATGGCATTTCTGTAAATAAGTCAAACTTTTTGAAAAACACATAGGAGGGCTTTTTAAATGGGAAATTTGAGTTCTCAAAGATCCCAAAAACCATGGGAAGCCCTGGGACTGGTAAAACCCCTCCGGTGTACGTTTTCTAACATCAGTGAGCTCGAACTTTAACAGATTCGTTCGGTAAGGTTTTAGCTCCAAATTGAGTAATTCTAAAGACATTTTATTAAATTGGGAACCTAAATTTTATAATGGAAAATATGGTTTTAAAAAAAGAGCTAAAATGAAGTTAAAACAAAATTGCCATTACAGAAGGACAAAATTAGAATTTTTGAAAAAGTGTGTTTCTAGAAGCTCCCACACACTTCTCCCTTTTTCTCCCACCTTCTTAAGCACGAATTCCTATAACCAAATTACAAAAAAAAAGTAGCTCCTTAAGGCTCACCAAGAGAGGAAGAAAAGGAGGAAGAAAAAGGTAAGAAAGGTATGGAATGTCTAGGTTTTTTCATGCTTTCTCTTTAGCAAACCTCTTCTCCTCCATTTCCCTTTCTTTCCTATAGTTTTATTGAAGTATATGGATCTATTTTGAAGGAATAACAGATGGAAAAATTCGGATTTGAAGAGAGGAGGCCAAGGAAAGTGAGAAACAAGCAAGAAAAGTCATGGAAACAAGATAAAACTTCCATCCTATGGTAGCTACTCCTTCCCCCTTCTTCTCCCTATTTCACCCCATATATGTAGCCGCAAGAGAGCTTGAATTTTGGGTATAACCAAGGGTGAATTCTATGAATTTAAGGGAGAAGAGTAAGAATATGCAAAGGAATCCAAGTAAAAGCCATTGATTTTCAAGATAGTAAACCTAGGGTTTCATGAGCTCCCTTGAAAATCTGATTTGATGCAATTATTCCTAGGCCTAAATGAATGTTTAGATGAGCTCTTGAGATCCCTAGAAGGCTCTTCCTATGCATCTTCCATCAAAAGAATGAAGCAAACTCACTTGGTGTTCATATAGTGCATAGTTTTAGCATAAGCTAGATGAAGCACCAAGGGGTAGTTTTAATATGTTCCAATATTAGCTTTGAGTCATGTATAATGGAAGAGGACGAGAGGAGGCCTTGGAAAAAATTTAGAAGCCATGGATCGTAAGATAGTTTTGTATGTTCCATAATATGGCTTAAAGAAGCAACACTTAGCTAGGCTCATTGAATTGATTGTGTGATAACCCCAAGAGATTTCAATGAAGTCAAGAATCATGAACAGATAGAGAGAATGGAGCCAAGATGATGTTCTCTTAAGGTTGCTTCATTAAGTGCATTATGGAACCATAAAAGAGTCATAAGAGTCACCTAGCTTTTCTAGTGAATATATAGCCTTAGAATTTGATTCAATAGTGTAATTAGCTTTTATATGATATGTCTAGGCCAAGAGAAATGATCTCCATTTTTTTGGGTGTATGAGGTCAAGGGAGAGGACTCAAGGTTCAAGGAAAAAGTGTGTAAATGCAAGCAAGGTAGCTCTCTCCACCTTCTCTCATGCATGAATGTGTGCTTACATTGTCTTTGAATGTGTGTGTATATGTTTTGAGTTATGACGAGTATTTTAGCATGAGCTTTTATTCCATGGTACCATGATGATGATTTATACATGCAAATGATGTTTTATATGCTTGCCTTGGTTTGCTTGAGGGTAGAGAAGCTAAGAACCCTCTAGCCATGGTAAGGATGAGCCAAGAATCCTTAAACTTGGTTGAGACAAAGTAAAGAGTCTCTTAAGAGTGAAGTTAACTCCCAAGAGTAAGGTTGAGTCAAAAACCTCTTAAAGAAAATGGGTGAGGCTAGTCCAAAATCCATAAGTGAATGGATAAGACTAATCCTCTCATTTGGCAAACCTATGTATGCTATGTATAACTTGTTCAAATGTTGAGAATATTTCTTGAATGCTCACATATGTCTATATGCCCATGCATTCAAGGCTTGTATTGCATACTTTATATGTGATTGAGAGGGAGATGAGCTATTGGAATTCTTTGAATCTTATTCCCTTCTCTCCAATGTTCTAACATGCTAGGTGAATCAAGAGAACAAGGTAATGGGAGCCAATAACTTGGAAGATAAGAGATTAACATCAAAGTGCATAGATTTTACTTCTTTATAGCCATATTAGTGGAAAATGTTGTAATTTATTATTTTATATGACCTATAACCCCATGAACATGTGTAATTATGCTAATTTATCATGCACAAATGAGAATTTATGTTATGTGAATGTTATAATGCAAATTGGACATAGAATAGTAAGACTAGCATTATGGAAATTGGTGTATGGCATGGGGTGAGAGTGTGAGTTTCCAAATTCTGGGTTTGTGCACCTTTGATACAAGTTTAAAATGTCATTTTGCTGCAATCCCACGTGCTTAAGTGGCCACACAAGCTTAAGAAGCAAATTTGGACACTTTGATGCTAGTTGAGACCATAAAAATGACCAAACCGGAATCCTATAGCACAAACTAACCAAATAGATGAATCTTCCTATGAAATTTGGTAGATATGTAGAGCTCATTGATAGATTTTTAGAAAGCTAAAGTGCAGAAAAATCAGAGCTCTATAGAATTAATTATGAATTTTCAAAGTTGGGATTTTTTTGTTGTTCTAGTGCATGTACTATTCATATGGTCAGTTTTGTGTTCTATGTCATTTGATAGTCAAATGGTATCCAATACTTGTGAAATTTTACAGGAATAAACTAGAGGTTATAAAGTTTCTGTGACCACTAAGATCACATCATTTGGAGATCTGAGCAGAGTTATGAATTTTTGAAATTTTATGTTAGTACTAGTAACTCCACTGAACCTCCAGTACTGTTCCATTATAATTTAATTCCTAAATGGATTTGACTTGACCTAGAGTTATTTTTTCCTTAAATTTAACATCTTTTTCTTTTTAGATTGATAAAATTTGCATAATTTGGATTTTTTTAAGATTATTTATGAATTTCCAAAGTTTATGATAGTAGCCTAGACAGTTGAGACCTTGGGTGCTTTTCAAATGTCAAATGTCTTCTACTTGATGTTTCATGACCTAGAAATATTTTTACATAAAGTATACATCTATATTTTTCTAGAATGGTAAAGAATTCATGATTTTGATTTTTTTAGAATTAGTTATAATTTTTTAAAGTTTGTAACAGTAAGTGTGAAATTCTGGCCAAGGCTACCTTTTGGAATTTTGTGTGTCTCTTTGCCTTGCACAAGTTCTAGGCCACTTTTGGTGATGGATTTGAGTTGTATCTATGTAATTAAATAGGATAATGTGATACATGAGTCCATATGGCCCACTGGACTCCAAAACAAAAATTTATGCATAGCACAATGCAAAAAAAACTTAATAGTTTATGTCATTTTCTTGCTTCCCTATGCAATGCTTGGCATGAGACTTAAAATTAGCATGAGGCAAAGCTAGAAATCTATGGTGTTACACCAAGAAATTTCAAGATTCATGGCTTGAATCTTGCCTCATTTTAAAGCTCTCTCTGCATAGATTCTTTTAGAGCTGATTAGTTTCTTGAAAAGAGTATGTTTTTTCTCTCTAAATCAAATCTAAACTTCACCTTTTGAAAAAAATAAATACACCATTAGATAGCCCTTTATGTGTAGATAAACTTTCTTAATTGTAGTTGAATGTATAGAGCATATTTACTTACCTAAAATGGGGCATGTCTTCTTTCTCTTTCCTCCTTCTTGCATACTATAATGAACGTAATTTTCGTAAAATGACGAAATAAGCCGTATAAAAGTAAGTCCTTTCGAAATGACCTAGATAATGTCCCAAAAAAATTTAGGTTGATTCCTAGACTACTAAAAATGATAATTCTAGGCTTAGACGAAAAGACAAACGGAGTTAGGATGGAGAAACAATTTGTGACAGAAATTGACAAAACGTAATGGCATTTTTGTAAATAAATACAAATTTTGGAAAACCATATAGGAAGGCTTTTTAAATGAAAATTTTAAGTAGCCCAAGGTTCTCAGAGGCCCCAAAAACTATGGGAAGCCCCGAGACTGGTAAAGCCCCTCCGGTGTATATTTTTCAACGTCAGTTGACCCAAACTTTAACTGGTTCGTTCGGTAAGGTTTTAGCTCGAAATTGAGTGATTCCAAAAGTATTTTATTAATTAGAAACCTAAATTTTATGATGGAAAAGACAGTTCTCAAAAAGGAGTTAAAACGAAGCCGAAACGAAATTGCCATTACAGAAGGACAAAATTGGAAATAAAAGCTTCTAGAATGTCCTAAACACTTCCACACTTTTCTTCCATCTTCTCCTTTTTATTGAGCACGAAATTTTCTGCCCAAAATACAGAAGTTATTCTGCTCTCTTAGGCCACAAGAAGGAGGAGAAAAAGAGGAAGAAAACCAAGGAGAAACTAGGTAATTTTATGGATTTTCTTGCTTCATCTTCCTTCAATCTTGTTCTCCACTCTTCCTCCTTTCTTTCCATGGATTTTTTTGAATGATTTGGTTCTATTTTTGGTCCAGACCTAAGGGAAAAAATTCGAATTTGCCAAGGAGAAGAGAACCAAGGATGAAAAGCTTTGAAAATAAGCTTGAAACTAAGGTATTTTTCCATTATTGATGCTTCATCTTGGTTGCTTCTCTTTGTGGTAGTTTTGGCCAGCCTAGGGGGGATAGAAGGAGATGAATTTTGGGTAGAAACAAGGGAGAAATCTAGGAAAAAGAGTGCAAGGATTTAGAATATGGCAAGAAATTCAAGTAAAAACTAAAGGAAATCAAGATAGAAAAGTATAGGCTTCTTAGGGTTTTGTAAAACCTAATTTTGGTGACTAATTCCTTGGCTATTTGAATGTTTCCTTGAGATCCTAAGACCCCTAGAAACCTTCCCAAGTGGCTCTCCCATGAAGGAAAATTTTGAAATTCCAAGAAACCTAATTATGTGCTTATCTCGGCCAAGGAGGATTCATAGGGCTTGAGAGTGTTTTAATTTGTTCTAACCTTGGTTTGAGACTTTATATGATGTTAGAAGATGGGAGAAACCATTAGAAAAAATTTAGGAGCCATGGATTGGGAGATAGGACAATGGTATCCATAATGGTGCCTTATGAAGCAACTTGGTCTTCCAATGGTGCAATTGAATATTTGATGGCTCCAAGGACCTTGAATGAGTCCAAGAAGTCTAGAAATAACAAGAGAATGGAGCCTAGAACTTGGATGATATGAGTTACTTCAATAGACCATTTATGGAACCAATATGCCCATTATAGAACCAAGTGTGTGTTTAAGAGTGAACTTAGTGTCTTGGCTTGTTTCAAGTATGTAATTGTGTGATGTTTGTGATGTATAGGTCAAGAGAATCCCACTCCACCTAAGTGCTCTTGTGAGACCAAGGAGGGAAAGGAATTGGCAAAGTAAGCTTGCATAAACTAAAAGGTAGCTCTTCACCTTATTCTCTTACATTCTTGTATGCATATGTATGCTTATGTGTGTTCTTGTCACCTGATGATATGCCACTTGATTCCTTGACATTATATTGGTACCAATGTGTCTTCTTGAATGACTATGTGACGGGTGTAACAACAGGCTTGTCGTGCAACCCTCAAAATAAAACTAGATTGATAAAATATATTGCTAGTAGCACAACCTAGGTCATCTCCCTTGGAAATGGAGTCCAATGCTTAATTGAGTTTCTAAGTGTTAAAGGATCCTAAAACTATCTAATTCAGGGGGTTTTGATCTAATTAAACTAAATAAAATGAAATTAAAATAAAATTCCTAAATTCTAATTGTATGGATTATGGGTGAATGATGGTCTTGTGACTAGCTTTGGAATCATCCTTTGGTATCCACTGTCCTTATCCTATTCTAATTATGATTAATTCTGGCCTAAGAGTCCCTAATTGTGTCCACGGCAAATGTATCTTGAGTTACCACGCAAGAATTAAGAGATTAACAATCTAATATTGAATTGAAACCTCAGCCTCGCATTAAATCATTAATTCTTATCTTTAAAATCAATGAACACCTAATTTGATTGATTAAATGATTAATTAGACTCTAAATCATCATCTAAAGATGTTTAATTAACCAACTAAACACCAAGGAGTCCTCAAATCAAACAATTAAACACTCAATCTCTCGCATGCATTTCATCAAATACCTTGACTGCATACATGGATAATTGTAAGAAATTGAAAATTTTAGTATTTAATCTAACCAATTGATTAACAAAAAGGCTTCCTAATTAGTGTTTAACTAGCCACTAATCACAATTACACAAATTCCTAATCAAATATAACTTAACCAAGATTGTACAAGAAAAAGAAAACGTGTAGGAATGTAGGAATTCTTAGCCCAAAATTCTGTGTTCATCCATGGATTCAAGCTTCTCCAAGTTCTTCTTCCAAGCTAATCATAAGGGATGGAGATTAATTCTTCATTTGAGTGGAGATGGAAGTGGAGAATGGAGGGAATAAGGTGGAAATGGAAGATGAAGGCTACTCGACAAAGTGTAGACAAAAGATGGAGACGATGGAATGAAGCGTGGAAAAATGGAATGCTAGATGAGTGCGAATGAATGAATGTGTGAATTGGGTGGATGAACGATGGATTGGATGGATGATGTGGATTGATGTATACGATGGATTGGATCCCCCCTCCACGTGAATGAATGGACCCTCTTTTCAGCTCTGCCCTAGCCCTTTATTAACTCACATGCTTCTTAATTTGTCACATGCAGCCTTCCACGTTATTATTTTTCTCCCAGCTCCAGCCTTCTTTCAGCTCACATTTTCATTAATACACCTCAGCCCACAGTTACTGACCTAGCCAAATTCATGTGCTCAACTTTTACCCAATTGCTCGCAGCATTCTTTTCTTCTTTACATGAATAAGTGCAGGCCCCAATGTCAACTTTGCATGCTTTCCACGTGATTTCCAACCCAAGCTCTTTTCTGATGTCATTTTTCTCATGTTGGCTCCCAGCTCATGCTTTATGGCTTCATTTGGCGTTTTTGTTCTGCTGCTATCTAGACTTCAGCTTGTTGCTTCATCTTACATGATTTCTCCATGTAATTCCTCAATGTGAATTGCTCTTTAGGTGCTTTTTAATTACCCTCTGCTTCCCACGTTCAGCTTGATGATCTAGTGCTTCATGTGTTTATCCCTAGACTTGAGCATTCAGCTGTTCTGGAGCTGTAAAACATGAGAGCATGTTCTGCTTCCTACCTATTTCTCCTCTTGAAGACCAAACCATTGTGTTTCTCATTTACTCTCCCTTAAACCCGAGCCTTCTGTAGTTGTTGTGCTCACGTGAGATGAGAGTTGGATCTATTTCATGAAAATTCATTGCCTCTACATCAGACTTAGTGAACCCGTAGCTCCCATTGCTTTTGCCTTACGTATTTGTTCCTTCAACTCATAGTCTCTTCCTCATAAAACATGTGTTCCTTTGCTACCAGCTCTTGCAATGTGGGTGTGTAAATGATGCACGTACTTAACATGGGATTAAGTTGTGTGAAGTGTAGACGTGGATGATTTGCCAGCTATAAATCAACGTGGAGTGTGATGAGAGTTTCCCATGTGTGTGTCTTCTTTAAAATCTACACATGCTTCTCCTTCCTATTCCACATCAAAACCTTGCTTTTGAACCTTTGTTCCAACAACCCATGACTACTTCATTTGTTTCTTCTCTTCTTCAAATCAATTTATCATTAAAAGCTCCAATTACCTAACAAAATCTACACAAAAGAATGGAAAGTGTTAACTAGAAATACCCACAAAAATTATTTAAAAGGAAATCATGCATTAAAACTCAATAATTTTGCAAATTAACTCATAAAGTGTAGATATGGCTACTAAACTAAAATCTTATCTAATTAAGTCTTAAAGCCATATTTGGAACTAAAATTTCTAAGTTAAGGAGAATAAAATGTATAAAATATCATGCTTATCACTATGGTTGTGGAAAGAGCTCAAAAGGGTGAGGTGATGCCAAAATTCCCTTAATGAAGGTAAGGAGATGCCAAAAGTCTCATGGCATGGGTGAGATAAGGCCAACAGGCCCTTGAATAGGTGAGGCTAAGTCAAAATTCCCTAGGCCAAGAGTGAGACAAATCTAAAAGTCCTAGAAATGGGGTGAGGCTAAACCAAAAGTCCCTAGAGCATGAAAGTAGTTTTGACATGTTGATGTGGCATGAAATGGGATTTATAGCACACTTTATGCTTGCATATTGATATATTTAATGTATGTATGCCTTGAATATGGTGTGAATGGGTGTGTGAGCTATTAAGATTCTTGGAATCTCACTCCCCTTTTCCTCTCATGCTTAAAATGTCTAGGTGGCACTCAAGGCCAAGGAAATGCAAGCCAAGAACACTAAATGACTACACTTTATTTAATTTGTAGTTTAGATTGTAATGGAGTGTCAAGAAGCATTATACATATTATTTTTGGTTGTGTAAAACCTTGAGCATATGTAATATCATGTATAGACTATATGTATAATGTATGTAGTATTAAATCAATGAAGTTATGTAATTGGACCCTTGAATGGCATGTGGGTTTAGTGCATAAATGGATGTTGAGAGACCAAAATAAGATGCATGGGGTTTGGGACCATTTGGACAATCTCTACAAGACACATTTGTGCTTTGAAACTTGCCCAAGAGGTGCCAAACAATTCAGAAAGCCATTTGGACAAATTGGTAATCTATATAGAGCAAAAATTTACCATTTTAGGAGGCTATACTACTTTTTGTCCAAATGATCTCTTCCTGCTCTGAAATTTGGCATGCATTTAGATCTTATTAAGAGCCTTTTGGGAAGATAAATTTGGTAATTTTTGGAGGTTTATGGAATATTTGAAAAATTGTTGAAGTTAGGAATTTTTCTGATTTTAGTCCTTGGTACTGTAGCATTGGTTTGAAATTAAATTCTATCACTCATGGGTAAAATGATGTCCAATTGCCATGAAATTTTATACAAAGAAACTAGATATTTCTAGTGACTTGTGCCAACTAGAAGCACCTCAATTGGAATCCAAAGAGGGAGATATAAATTTTTGAACATTCTATCCGATATCAGGAGTTTTGTCCAACCTAAGTTACTGTTCTATTAAATTTCGAGGCATGGGAGTGATGAACTGGTTTGGAGATATTTTTTCTATTTATTTAACATCCATCACTTTCTATATGTGTATCATGTACATAGATTGGATTTTTTTAGAATTAATTGGACATTTTCAAAATTTGCTGCAAAATTTTGTGACAGTTCCAGAATATAGTTCGACCCCTAGACATTTTTGGATGTCAAATGCCTTTTGTAATAGTTGTTATGGTCTGGATGTATTTTTAGTGTAAATTGGACATCCTTAGCTTTTCATAATGGGTAAGAATGTGTGATTTCAATTTTCTTAAAATTAGTTATGATTTTTCAAAGTTTGGACAGAAAAGAGGCAAAATTTGTCCGAAAATAAACCTCCATGTTTTATGCTTCATTTTGATTTTCTTGAGTTGTGAGCCACATTTTATGATCTAAATGAGTTGTATCCATGTAATTAAATATAGAAATGTATTGTATGAACTCACATGGTTCACGTGACATCGAACGAAATTTTTATACACGATGCAACGCAAAAATAATCAATATTTTAATGCCTTTTTCTTGCCTCTCATATGAATTGATTGATATGAGGTATAAAAATAGCATGAAATGAGCTAAGAAATTATGGTATTACACATACTGCTTGTCTTGTTTATGTGCCGTAAGGGTTTTAACCAATTCTGATAGTCCCTATGGTTTCCAAGACTTCTAAAAATCCTAATGAGTTTAATTTTGATATTTGAAACTCTTTTTCTTAAGTTTTTAAAATTTTGCTCAAGTTTTTAAAATCACAATTTAGTCATATATAGCCCCTTTGGCACCATTTTTTCACTACATGCGATCTTGTAGCCCAATTTCTTGACATCTTAACCGCTCCTTTACCATTATCATGCCTTACCTTGCTTTGATTGACGAATTTCGGCCATTTATGGATATAGAGTACCCTCCATTATCACTTTCTTTTATAATCTATCACTATTCAATGAAGCCTTTTGTAGTTGCCTATACTTGCCTTTTAACTAATTCATGGCCTTGATTCCTTATCTTATCGAGTTCTAAACATGTGGGGCCCTTAATTTGACCCCAACTAAGAGTCTAACAAAATATAAAAATATTGGATGTTACACATTGTACGTAAGAAGGCCAAATATAAGGTCTTTCCTTAAAGTTTATACACACCTTTACCTATTTCTAGTAAGCCTTGGGTCAATTAGTCTATGGATTTTTTATAGTGATTACTTAGGACTAAAAAATGGTGTGACTCCATATTTATGGTTATGGATAAATTTAGTAAAATGAGACATTTTATTCTACGCCATAAAATCGATAATGTCACAAATATAGCTAACATGTTCTTTAAAGAAATAATGTGTCTACATGGTGTTTTTGGGAGTATAGTGTCAAATAAGGATGTTAAGTTCCTTATCTAGGCAAGTGTTGTATGGTAAACTTGGGACTAAATTATTATTGTCTACTACTTGCCACCCATAAACTAATGGTTAGACAAAAGTAGTAGAAAAGACACCTACATAATTATTGTAAGCTATTATAGAGAAGAATTTGAAAATATAAGAGGAATGCTTGTCATTTATAGAGTTTGCATATAATAGTGCCATATATTCTACTATTAATTTTTTTTTTCACTTTAAAATTGTGTATGGATTTAACACACTTACTCTATTGGATTTAATTCCTTTACTTATTTATGAAAGAGCTAGCTTAGATGGAACGAAGAAGGCCAATTTGGTGAAGTCCATCAATGAAAAGGTGAAGCTTCAAATTGCAAAGAGGAATGAAAAAGGGACCGCCTAAGTAAACAAGGAAGAGGTTGTTACATTTGATCCAAGAGATTGGGTTTAGGTTCATTTGAAGAAAGAGAGGTTTCTAGCTCATCAAACATCTAAATTGCATCCATGGGAGATGGACTATTTCAAATCTTAAAGAAAATCAATCATAATCTTACAAGTTGGATCACCAAGTTGAGTATAATGTATTTGCTATAGTTAATGTTTCTAACCTTTCCCCTTTTGATACAAGTCTTAATTTGTGGTTGAATCTTTTTTAGGAGGGAGGAAATTATAAGTATCAAGGTAGCCAAGCAATTAAAGATCCTTTATATGTTTCGAATGGGCCAATAACATATGCTAGAGCCAAAAGAAGCAAGGAAGCAATGGAAGGATTAGTTTAGTTAAGTAAAAAACATCAATTTGAAAAGCAATATAATAATTGGCAAGTTAGGCTTCAAGGAAGGAGAATCATCTTTAATGCATGTGATATAAGTTCAAAAGGAGGCACAGGGTTTGGAACTTTTACTTAGGCA
The DNA here is from genome assembly GCA_032878935.1 of Erythrophleum fordii. Taxonomy (NCBI): domain Eukaryota; kingdom Viridiplantae; phylum Streptophyta; class Magnoliopsida; order Fabales; family Fabaceae; genus Erythrophleum; species Erythrophleum fordii. The sequence continues at coordinate 17,562,342 of JAVQMF010000054.1, read as the reverse complement.
TTTGGTCCTTGTTATTTGTTAGAATTTAATTTTGTTAATTATAAATGAGCTTAATATTACCTTTATATAGGCCCACGCATTTGTTTTTATATTTTGTGTTATTTTTTAACAAGTATTAGGCATTCTTATTATAAAGAGATTACTAATCCTACTTGGGCTAGGATGCTATATTAGTTTAGGCCTTTTTAATTTTAGCCCTATATATATGTGTGTGTGTTATCCACGTGCATGCAAACATTATTTTTAGAGATTTTTACAATGAATAGAAAGCATAAATTTTAAAGAATGAGCCTCTTTTCCTTAGTTCTTCCATGAACTACTATCGAACCTATACTAAATCTCCATCTTTATTGCATTTAATTATAAGATTAGGGTTCTTAGAACTTGTATTTCAAGAGTTTTGATTTTCTTTACAATATGATTTTCTTACTTTTTGGGTTGTGATTTAATCTCATATGAGTTTGAAACATTCATTATTTAAGGGTCACATCACCAAAAATTTTTATAAGGCCCCTTAATATGTTTTAAAGCTCGATACCCCTACCATACAAATTTTAGGAAGCCCTAAAACACCTTTCTCAAATGCTCCCTACACTATGACTTCACTATTATCGATGATGACTAACAACCCCCATTTCCCCTTGTCATTTTCATCTAATCGTTAACACCAACTCCCCTAAAATTTCATTTGAACTGCAACCCTAAATGCTCCTCACACCATGATTAAGTGACAACCCACAATTAAGCCATAATTGATGACAAACCATGACCCCTAGCCATTATGATCAAGCTTTTGCCATGGACAACCACTAGCCACTAAAAGCATTCAAGGTAAGTGATGTTTTTTGGGTTTTTCTTTAGCAAAATTAAATTTTAAATTTTGTTCTATCCATTAACTATAGCTTGCTAGGTAATTTTAGTTTTTGTTATTTACATGCATGTGACTTTTATAAATTTCAAGCCATTGCTTACTTTAGATGGGATGATCAATGTTGTATTGTTTATATAGAGTGTAAACTTTAGATTAGAAATAAAAGCTAAGTCTACTCCTTTAGATTAATACTTTATTGGAAACTGTGGCTTAATACTTAATATTATGAAAAATGCTAATTCTTTGTATGCTTAATATAGATTAAAAAAAGACTTTTTATGAGATTATACCTTGGACAAAGATAGAAAGTGTGTTATGTCTTTGTAAATATCTTTATTCTTCTTGTGTATTTTTTGGAATTATAAACCTATTAAGAATGAGCATCTTATCACATACAAAAGTAGAGGGGCATGCTCTCAAATTGATTTCTTTCTTATAAGGAAATTGGATAGAAAACTTTACATAGATTGCAAAGTTATACTTGGAGAAAGCTTAACTACTCAACATAAAATTTTAATTATAGATGTTCAATTTAAGATGAAGTAAAGAGTGAAAGCCAAAATAGGGTGTCAAGAATTAAGTGGTGGCAATTGAAGGGGGATAAAGAAAAGAACTTGTAAAAAATGATTTTGGAGGAAGAATCCTGGGAAGTATAAGGAAGTACTAACAATTTGTGGGATGAGATGGCTAAAGAGATTAAGAATGTGGCAAAAGAGATACTTGGTGAACCAAAAGGGTTTGAACCCAATAATAAAGAATCTTGGTGATAGGATGCAAGTGTGCAAGATAAGGTTAAGGCTAAGGTTAAAAGAGAATGTTATAAAGCGTGATCTTTATGTAAGAGTGATGAAAATTAGAGAAAATATAAGGTAGTTAAGAAAGATACTAAGAAGATGGTGAGCGAAGTGAAAGTTAGGGCATTTAATAGGTTATAACAATCCTTAAGTAATAAAGCTAGAGAGAGAAGTATCTACAAGCTAGCTAAAAGTAGAAAAAGAAAGACAAGAGAGTGGAGCAAGTGAAATGCATTAAGGATGAAAAAGGGAAAGTCTTGGTCACGAAACAAGATATTAGAGATGGTGGAAGGGTTATTTTTATAGACTATTTAATGAAGAACACAGGATTTTATTACACTTGGTTAGGCTAAACACTAAAGCAGATGACCAAAATTATAATTTTTATCATAAGATTCAAGAGTTAGAAGTAAAATAAGCATTAAAAAGAATGAAGAATGGTAGAGTAGTTAGACCAAATAATATACCCATTGAAGTATAGAAAGGTTTAGGTATGAAAGGTATAAATTAGCTCATAAAGTTATTTAATGATATTATAAGGTCTAAGAAAATGCCGAATGAGTATAGGAGAAGTATTTTAGTCCTTATTTATAAGAATAAGAGGGATATACAAAACTATAGAAATTATAGAGGAATTAAGCTAATGAGCTATACTATAAAATTATGGGAGAGGGTAGTTTAGTGAAGATTAAGACAAGAGATTCAAATTACTGAAAATCAATTTGGTTTTATGCTAGGAAGGTCAACCATGGAAGCATTATATTTGTTACAAAGATTGATGGAGAAATATTGAAGGAATAAAAAAGATTTATATATAGTATTCATCGATTTGGAGAAGGCATATGATAGGGTGCCAAGACAGGTTTTATGGAAGGCTCTGGAGAAAAAAAAAGTTCGCATGGCTTATATTTAAGCAATTTATGATATGTATGATGGGGTTACAACTAGTATTATAACAAAAGGTAGATTTATAGACGATTTTTTGATAACTATTAATCTACATCAGGGGTAAACTTTGAGTCTTTATCTTTTTACTTTAGTCATAGATATGCTCACTAAACATATCCAAAAGCCAGTGCCATAATGCTTGTTTTTGTAGATGACATTGTCCTATTTGAAGAATCAAAGGAGAAAATGAATGAGAAGTTAGAGATGTAGAGATTAACTTTGAAAGCATACAAATTTCGTTTAAGTAAAAGTAAAATGGAGTATATGGAATGTGAGTTTAGTAAGAGATGTACTAGTTCAAGTGTAGAAGTAAAAATTGGAGAACATATCTACCACAAGTTACATGGTTTAAATATATTAGATCTATTATACAACATGATAGGGAAATAGAGAAAAATGTAAAACGTAAGATTCAAGCGGGGTTAATGAAATGGATGAGTGCTTCAGGTAATATTTGTGATAGAAGAGTATCACTCAAACTTAAAGATAAATTTTACTGCACAGCTATTAGGCCTGCAAGATTATATAGAACTGAGTGTTTAGCTATAAAAGTCAATAAGAGAATAAGCTCAATATTGTAGAGATGAGAATATTGCGTTGGATGAGTGGACACTCCAAATATGATAAAATTATAAATGAATGTATTAAAAGAGAAAGTAGAGGTCGCACTTATTGTGTAACACCTAGTTTGCTGAAAAAGGGTTAGAAATGTGAGATTTTCAAAGAAAGTCCCCTAAAGTAAGGGGAAAGCGACCAAATAAAATTAGAGTGATAATCTATACCCTTAAAAATGAAAATTTGAAGTTTGAGTTGCCCAAAAACCTGAGTCAGAAGAGCTAAAAGAATTTACAAAAATAAGTTAGGGCATTTGTGTAATTTTTGAAAATTTTGAAAAACTTATAAGAGGGCTTTTTAAATGAAAATTTTGATTTTTTAAGGTTCTCAGAGGACCTAAAAATCATAAGAACCCCTTGAACAGTTAAAACGCCTCCGGTGAGTAATTTCGACAAAGGGTTGACTAAAATTTTGACCAAATAGTTCGGAATGGTTTCAAATCTAATTTGAGTGAAACCAAAAGTAATTTATAAGTTAAAGGACCCAAATTTTGTGATGAAAAAGACCGTTCTTGAAAAGGAGTAAAAATGAGGCCAAATGGAGAAATCATGATTTATGGACTAAATTGAAAAGTGAAAAAGTAGGATAACTTTACCTTTTTGGTCTTATAAGCACATTCAAACTTAGCCACTCCCTCTCCACCACAACATGCTGGGCTGGACAGATTGGAAGAGAGCTCTTAGGGTGCTCCATCATAAGGAAGAAGAAAGAAGAGAACTTGAGAGTAAGGTGAGAAATTCATGCTTTATTCTTACCTTTTTCTATGCCTAGCTTCTTCTCCTCTTTCTCTTCTCTTTTTTATGCATTACAAAGCTGATTTAGTTCTATTTTGAGGTCAGCTCAATTAGAATAAAAGAGTTTTGGAAAGAGAGACTATAAGTAAGTGGAAGCACCTTGGGAAAGCAAGAAAATAAGGTATGGTTCTTAGCTTCCTTTGGCTTATTCTAGGATGTCTTCCTTAGTGTAATTTTGGTCAAACCTAGCTCTTCTAAAGGAAGATGAATTTTGACCTTAGTAAGAGAGAAACATGTGTTTTAGAGTATGAAAAATAAGGTTAGTCCATTGGAATCAAAAGGGAAGTAAAGAAATTCAAGTTGGAAAATCTTAGGGTTTTGAGATAAATGACCAAATCTGATTTTTCCAAGAGACATTCTAGCTTATGTAAGACCTTGTATGAGTCCATTAGACCTCTAGGAAGCTTTACATGAGCCATTCCCTTTAAGAAAAATCAAGCAATCTATGGGCTCCTTTTTGTGGTGATGGTCTTGGCCTCAAGGAGATTAAACCACCTAGGGAGAGATTTTTTTCATTTCAAGGATATAAGAGGCTTAGATATGAGTTATAGATGCTAGAGGAACCAATGAATTGATTTTAGGAAGCTTAGTCTATGAGATGGTAATTTAGGTCCCATTTAGACATAAAGAGGCAACCTAGAGTTTGGCTTCCTAGATTGAGTTTATGATGACTTTAATTAGTTTATATGGAGTCATATGACCTAGAAAGAATGAGAATTGGGGAGCCAAGAGCATGATTTCAATTGGTTGCATCATTGTGTCATATATGGATTATATAAGTTGTAATATCTGATTTTCTGAAAATGAGAGAAAATGCGAGAAACGTAATGTATGATTTCTTTGTAAACAAACGAAATTCACTCGATACAAAAGCAAGTCTCCCAAAATGACTTAGTTAAGGTCCCAAAAAATTTGAAAAGCATTCTAGACTCCTAAAAATGAGAATTCCAAGCTCAGACGAAAAGAAAAACGGAGCTAGAATGAATAAATGAATTTGAACGAAAGGTTGACGAAACGTAATAGCATTTTCATAATTTTGAGCACATTTTGGAATTTCATATAGGAGGGCTTTTTAAATGAAAGTTTTGAGTTCTCTGGGGTTCTTAAAGGTCCTAAAAATCATGGAAAGCCTCAGGATAATTAAAACCCCTTTCGGTGGATGTTTTCCAATGTCGGTAGACCCGAACTTTGACTGATTCATTCGGAAAGGTTTTAGCTCCAATTTGAGTGATTCCAAAGGTATTTTACTAAATTGGGAACATAAATTTCATAATGGAAAATATGGTTCTAAAAAAGGAGCTAAAACGGGTTAGAAACAAAAATGCCAAAAATGAAGGGCAAAATTAGAATTTTTAAGAAAGCGGAAGCTTCTTGAACACTCTTTAAGTTTCTTATTTCTTCTCCCTTTCATTTTCATGACCTATTCTGCCCAAAAACTAGAGAAAACACCAGCTCTCTTAGGTGCACCATGGAGGCGAAGAAAGGAGGAGAAAAAGTAAGGAAAATGTAAGGAATTTCATGCTCCCTCTTCTTCTAAACTTGTTATTCTCCTCTTAAGCTTTCTTTCTTATGGGTTTATTGAAGTTTTTAGATCTTTTTTTAGGGAAGCATAGAGGGAAAAATTCGGATTTGAAGAGAGGAGGCCAAGGCAAGTGAGAAACAAGCAAGAAAAACCATGGAAGCAAGGTAAAATCTTCATCCTATGGTAGCTATTCTTCCCCCCTTCTTCTCCCTATTTCGCCCCATATATGTAGCTACAAAAGGACTTGAATTTTAGGTAGAACTAAGGGTGAATTCTATGAATTTAAGGGAAGAGAGTAAGAATATGCAAAGAAATTCAAGAAAAGGCCATTGATTTTCAAAGTGGCATACCTAGGGTTTTATGGGTTCCTTTGAAAATATAATTTGATGTAATTATTCCTAGGCCTAAGTAAATGTTTAAATGAGTTCCTAAGATCCCTAGAAGTCTCCCCATATGCATCTTCCAAGTAGAAAACAAAGCAAACTTTCATGGAGGCTAAATGGTGCATAGTCTCGGCCAAAGAGGGTAGAGACACCTAGGGAGATTTTTAAATTTTTCCAAACCCATTTTTGAGTCATATATGATGAATGAAAATGAGGGGAAACTTTGAGAAAAATTTAAGAGGCCTAGAGAATGAATTGGTATCTTAGGTTCCATAATATGACCTAAAGAAGCAACATATAGTTATGCTCTTTGTTTTAATTGTGTGATGACTCCAAGAGGCTTAAATGAAGTCAAGAATTATATATGAAAGGAAAGAATGAAGCCTAAAACTCATTTGATGGATGTTGCTTCATTAGGTATGTTCTTGGAACCATAAAAGGGTTAATAAACTAAGTTAGTGTTTAAGGAAGATGTATGGCCTTTATAATTAACTCTGTGAATCTAATTGGCTTCCATGAATTGTGTTTAGGCCAAGAGAAATGATCTCTACCTTCTTGGGTGTGTGAGGTCAAGGGAGAGGATTCAAGACTCAAGAAAACAGTGTGTAAATGTAAGTAAAGTAACTCTATCCACCTTCTCTCATGTATGGATGTGTGCTTACATTGTCTTTAAATGTGTGTATATATGTTTTGAGCTATGAAAAGTATTTTAGCATGAGCTTTTATTCCATAGTACCATGATGATGTTTTATGCATTCAAATGATATTTTATGTGCTTGCCTTGGTTTGCTTGAGTGTGGAGAAGCCAAAAACCCTCTAGCCATAGTGAGGATGAACCAATAACCCTTAAAGTTAGTTGAGACAAAGTAAAGAGTCTCCCAAAAGTGAGGTTGACTACCAAGAGTAAGGTTGAGTTAAAAAACCTCTTAAAGAAATGGGTGAAGCAAGTCCAAAATTCACAAGTGAATGGGTGAGGCTAATCCACTTACTTGGCAAGCCTATGTATGCTATGTATGACTTATTCAAATGCTAAGAATGTTTCTTGAATGCTCACATATGTTAATATGTCTATGCATATATTTTCAAGGCTTGTGTTGCATACTTTATGTGTGATTAAAAGGGAGATGAGCTATTGGGATTCTTTGAATCTCATTTCGTCCTATCCAATGTTCTAACATGCTCTAGGTGGACCAAGTGGACAAGGTAATGAGAGCCCACACCTTGGGAGATGAGATTATGACATCAAAGTGCATGAATCTTCTTTTTTATGGCCATATGAATGGCAAAGTAGCTTTGTATATATTATTCTTGAGATGTAAGCTCATGTATGAATGTAAAATGATGTATGACTCTTGTATAAAGTATATGTGGCATGAAATCTATAGAAATGACAAGTATGGCTTCTTGATGGCTTGGTGCATTAGTGTATAAATGGAAGTGGAATGACCAAATTGAGATGCATGAGGTTTGAAACTACTTGGGTAGTTCATATAAGTCATATTCATACTCTTAAACTTGCTTAAAAGGTGCCAAATATCAAAGAAGACCATTTGGACATATTTGGTATCTCATATAGAGCAAAATAGACCATATTAGAAAGCTATACTACTTTTTGTCCAAATGAGCTCTTCTTGATCTAAAATTTGGCATGCATCTAGACCTTATTGAGAGATTTTTAGGAGCTAAAGTGCAAAATTTTTGGAGGTCTATAAAATATTTAATGAATTTTCAAAGTTAGAAAATTTTTTAAAATTGGTTTAGTGCACTATTCACTCTAGTCCGAAATGAAACTCTATCATTCATGGAGCAAATAATGTCCAATTTTCACAATATTTTACAGAAAGAAACTAGACATTCCCAACGACTTGTGTCAACTAGAAGCACCTCATTTTGATGTCTAGAGAGGAAGATATAAATTTTCAAAATTTCTGCCCAATATCAAGCGTCCAACCAAATCTATGTTATTGTTTGATTGGTTTTTAAAGACTGGACATGCCTGGACTGGTCTAAAGTTTCTTTTTCCCTCTAGCTGACATCTGTAACTTTCTAGATTGGTATTATTTTATAGATTTTATTTCTTTAAAATTAATTGGATATTTTCAAAGTTCATAGCATAAATATGTATTAGTACCAATAACCAGTCATACCTTTATAGGCTTTTGAATGTCAAACATCTACTATTTGATGTTCTATGACATAGAATTATTTTTAGCATAAAGTAGGAATGTGTATATTTCCATAATGGTAAAGAATGCATGATTTTGAGTTTTTTAGAATTAGTTATGATTTTTCAAAGTTTATGACAAAAAGTATGAAATTCTGGGCGAGGCTACCTCAGGGAATTTTGTGTGTCTCTTGCCTTACACGAGTTCTAGACCACTTTTGGTGATGGAATTGAGTGGTATCTATGTAATTAAATATGAGAATGTGATACATGAGCTCATATGGTCCACAAAAGACCGAATGAAAAATTTATCCATGACGTAATGCAATTTAATTGCATTTTTCTTGGTTTTTCTTTGAGAATGTCATGTGTTTCATGGAAATAAGCCTATAAATGGTGGATGATGAGCTATATAAATATAATGTTACATTTATTGTAACAACCCTAATTCTTAATTATCGTAATTAGGCTTAATAGCATGATTAGTAATCACAAATTAAGGTCTAAAGTCATTATGATTAATTAAAATAGGAGAAAGTAGGGAAATTTGAACTTGATATCATTAGGGTCATTAGCTGAACAACTTTAACTAATCAAATCCACCAGTGATCATAATTATCATTTAAGACCTTCGATTCATTTTACTACTAATTTCAACTTACAAAAACCTCTTATAAATATTTTCAAGTCATTGCACAACATTATCATAGCAAATCTCAAGGTCTCTAAATCAAAAATAAGAGTTTGGGAACCTTTGCCGCAGCTTAAACCTTCCCCACCATGGCTAAGTTAATTACTAGAACTTAAAAACCAAGTTTCGCATCTTGTGTCGTGACCTAAGATTTTTCTGCCACAGTGAAGTTGCTCTCGAGTTCAACCTCTCACATTTTCGTAAATCTCACCATGGCGGCCTATGTGGCTCTACGACAGAAAGAGTGGAACCAACTGTAGAGTGAAGCCAAGTCAAAAGTCCCCATAAGTGAGTGAAGGAAATCCAAAAGTCTCCAAAGAGTTAGGTGAGGCTACACCAAGAACCCTTAAAGACTATGTCTGATTTGTATGAACTTGTGTGACATGGAAAAATAGCTATGTATGTTTTCTAAAAATTTTTATGGCATGCTTGCATTCCTTGACTTGAAAATACATCATATATGTATGTTTGAAAGGGTAAAAGAGCTATTGAAATTCTTTGAATCTCACTCTTCCCCCACATGTCTATTTTTGTCTAGGTGAAGTGCAAGGACTAAGTGGAAGGAGCCATATGCCTTGAAGAGGGACATTATGACAATAGGATAAGAATTTTGTAAAATGATGTCAAGAATTTTATGTAAATGATGTATATGAGATGTAAATAATTGAACATATGTGAAAACATGTATTTATGACGAATGAAAGGATTTTGGAGCCATATGTGCTAGTATGTATGATTTTGACATTCAAATGCCTAGTTAGGCCCTTGTGGTCTTGCATATGAGCTCAATTTAAGAAGTGGTTATGAGATGCATGAGTATTTAGACCTCTTGGATAGCTTTTGTATGCTGATTTTAGCCATTTACACATGCTCAAGAGCTTATGTTAGAGTAGGAGGGCATTTGGTCGTGTTTGGACCCCTTTTGACACTTAAAAATGCCATTTTTACAACTTATACCCCAAGCTGACAAAATAGACAAATTTAAGCATGAAATTTGGCATGAATATAAGTCTCATCTAGAGATTTTTCTTGAGCTAAGTAATACTTTATTTGGAGCTCTAGAGAATTAATTATGAATTTTCAAAGTTGGAGCAATTCTACAAATTTGGCATGTGTATTGTTCATAAGATTATTTTGTGTTTCTATGTTATCTAAGGGATAAATGATATCCAATGCTTATGAAATTTTATAATCATAAACTAGACACCATAATCTTTCTATAGCAATTAAGAGCACCTCATTTGGAGCTCTGTAGAGAGAGAACCAAATTTTTGAAATTTATGGTTAGTATCAGGAAGTGGCAAGCACCTCTAGTATTATTCCATTATTTTTCATAGACAAAATGGTGTTTTCCTATTCTAGAACTATTTATATTCACTAGTTAACATTTGGAGCTTTCTAAAAAGCTATCATATGCATGATTTTGATTTTTTTAGAATTAGTTATGATTTTTCTAAATTTATATCAACAACCTGCCCCTGCAACCTGAGAATGAAAAATGAAAATATGTGAGAAATGGTTCTTAACCTATGTTGTAGGCCTCAAATTGTATTGTTTCTGATATGTTTAAGTATGTTATAGGTGTAAATGAATTGAAGTAAGTTTAAATTGCTCATATGGGTAAAAATGAATTATTTCAGTGTCCAATACGCATAATTCCTTTGCCAAAGTTTGCAAATGCCATGTACATGGGTATGAAATGCTTTGATTACTATGGTATGAGGTCTATGAGATTATGGTATTACATATTATGGAAAAGATTTTAGAATCATGACTTAGATGGTTTGGGCATATATGGAGGAGACCTATAGAAGTCCCAATTAGGAGAGTAGATCAGATGGAGAGTAGTCCAATAATTAGAGGTAAAGGAAGACCAAGAAAAACTATAAGAGAAACTATTAAAAAAGATTTAGATTTAAATGGTTTGTCTAAAAATATGATTTATGATAAGACTTTATAGTATCGATTGATCTATGTAACCAACCCCACTTAGTGGGAAAAGGTTATTGTTGTTGTTGTTGTATAAACCTATTAAGAATGTTATTGATTTCCTTGTAACTTTGTTTATAAGTTATGTTATATATGGTGATGAGTTGCTTCTTAATATTTTGTTACCAAATTTTTTCCATTAAAGGTAAAATCTTATATGGTGTTTGTAACATCTGATTTTTTGAAAACGAGAGAAAACATGAGAAACATAGCATACGATTTCTCCCTAAATGAATGAAACTCACTGGATACAAAAGGAAGTCCCCCGAAATGATGTAGTTAAGGTCCCAAAAAATTTGGAAAGCATTCTAGATTCCTAAAAATGAGAAGTCCAGCCTCAGTTGGAAAGAAAAATAAAGCTAGAATGAAGAAACAATTTCTTACGAAAAGCTTACAAAACATAATAGCATTTTCGTAATTTTTAAGAAAATTTTAGAATTTACACAGGAGACCTTTTTAAATGAAAGTTTTAAGTTCTTCGGGGTTCTCAGAGGCCCTAAAAATCATATAAAGCCTCAGGACAGTTAAAGCCCCATTCGAAAAGGTTTTAGCTCCAATTTGAGTGATTCCAAAAGCATTTTATTAAATTAGGAACCTAAATTTTATAATGGAGAAGATGGTTCTAAAAAAAGAGCTAAAACGAAGGAGAAACGAAAATGCCAAAAACGAAAGGCAAATTTTTTAAAAAGTATTTCTTCCTCCCTCATAAATAGGTGGCGCCTCACACTCTCCCTCACTTAGCTTCAGATTATCCTACCCCAAATTAGAAGAAAAACCCTAGCAGAGTGGTGCACCAAGGGGAGAGGAAAAGGAGGAGAAAATCCATGCTTAAGGTATGTTTCCATGGTAGTTTTTCATGCTTTTCTTAATCCACACCTCCTCTCCTCCCTTCTTCTTTGTTTCCTTTGATTAAAATGGAGTTTACAAATCTGATTCAAGGGAGAAATTCAACGGAAAATTCGGATTTGAAGAGAGGAGCTCAAAGAACACAAGATTCAAGCAAGAAAAAGTAAGAAAACAAGGTAATTTCTCCTCCTATGGTTGTCATCTTTAGTTCCCTTCTCCACCATTTCACCCCACTTGAGAAAACCCTAGGAGGAGATGATTTTTAGGCAGAACCAAGCATGAATCTAAAGAAAAAGGGTGTGGAGACTAAGAATATGCAAAGAAAATTATCAAAAAACCATTAGATTTCAAGATGCAAATTCTAGGGTTTGTGTGCACCTTCCAAAATTGAATTTCATATGATAATTCTTAGGCCTAATTAAGAGTTTAAATGAGCTCCTAAGATCCCTAAGATGCTCCCCACATGCTTCCTCCTTCAAGAAAACAAAGAAATCTCCATGAAAGCCAACAAAGTCCTATGTCTCGGCCAAAGGGGGTTCTTATATCTAAGGAGAGTTTTAAATTTTTCTAAGGCCATTCTTGAGTCATATATGATGAACGAAAATGAGGGGAGGCCTTGGAAAAAATTTAGAACTCATAAGAAGTGATTTAGTGCTTTAGGTTCCATATTATGACCTAAAGAAACAACATGTTGTTAGCCTCTTTATTTTAATTGTGTGATGACTCCAAGAGGCTTAAAAGGAGTCAAGAATCATATTTGAAAGGAAAGAATGGAGCCTAAAAATTATTTGAGGGGTGTTGCTTCATTAGGTACATTTATGGACCATAATGGGGCTTATAGAACAATCTAGTCTCAAAACAAGTTGTGTGACCTTAGAAATTATTTTATGAACCTAATTGGCTTCCATAAATTGTGTTTAGGCAAGAGAAACCTTCCCCACACTTTTGTGGGTGTGTGGTCGAAGCAAGGGAGGGAATTTCAAGAGAAAAAGTGTGTGATTGTGTGCAAGGTAGCTCTCTCCGCCTTCTCTCATACATGGATGTGTGTCTAGCTTGCCTTAGAATGTGTGTATGTGTATTTTCAAGCGATGAAAAGTATGCTAGTATGATTTTATATGCCATGATTTCATGATGACATATTATATTTCTAAATGATGCCATGATGTTTGTTTGAGTATACTTGAGTGTGGAGAGGCCAAGAACTCTTAACCATGGTGAGGATGAGCCAAGAACCCTTGAGATTGGTTAAGACAAAGCAAAGAGTCTCCTAAAAGCAAAGTAGGCTCCCAAGAGCATGGTTGAGTCAAAGAATCTCTTAAAGAATGGGTAAGGCAAGTCCAAAATCCATGAAGAAAAGTGTGAGGCCAATCCATTCACTTGGTGAGCTCTTGAATGCCTTGTATGACTTGTTCACATGCCAAACTTGCTTCTTGAATGTTTATGACTTCCATGATATCTATGCATACATTTTCAAGACTTGCTTTGCATATATTATGTATGATTGAATGGGAGATAAGCTATTGGGATTCTTTGAATTTGATTCCCTCCTCTCTAATGATCTCATGCTAGGTGAATCAAGTGGACATGGTAATAGAAGCCAAACACCTTGAAGGAAAGAGTTTGGAACAAAGTATTGGAGTTTTCTCACTTTAAGGCCATATTTGTGTCCAATATTGTAATCCAATGATGTATATGGTCCATGACCTCTTAGACATGTATAATTAGGATATTATGTGATGTATAAATGTATGGATATGATGTATGAACCCTAGAATAGAATTTGGGTATATAATGCCAAGGTATGCATTTTGGACAATTTGATATAATATGTATATGTGTGAATAAAAAGGCCAAAATAAGATGTATAAGGCTTAAGACAATTTGGGCAGCTCACATAAATCCTAAGTGTGATTTTATATTTGCCTAAAAGGTGCCAAGACTAAGGGAAAACCATTTGGTCACTTTGGTCTCCATATGGAGCCAAAAATAATCATAATGGAACCCTACATTACTTTTTAGCCAAATGAGCTCTTCTTACTCTAAAATTTAGCATGCAATTAGAGCTTGTTGAGAGCTTTTTGGAAAGCTAAAGACTATAATTTTTATAGGTCTACAGAATATTTGATGAATCTTCAAAGTTGGCAATTTTTTTGATTTTGGTCTGCTACACTATTTATTTGGTCTGAAAATGAAATCTATTACACAGGACTCAAAATGATGTCCAATTGCCACGAATTTTTATACAAAGAAACTAGACATTCACAGTGACTCGTTCCAACTAGAAGCACCTCATTTAGAGATTTATAGAGGGACCTAGGAATTTTTGAATATTCTATCCAGTATCAGGGATTTAAGCTGACCTCTGTTACTGTTCCATCGAATTTTGAGGATTCGGCTGCCTATACTAGTCTAGAGGTATTTTTCCCCCTAGCTAATATCTACAACTTTCTAGATTGATATCATTTACATGTATTGGATTTTTTTGGAATTAATTGGATATTTTTGAAATTTGCTACAGAAATCTGTGACAACATTAGAAGGTAGTTTGACCTCTAGATCTTTTCGGATGTCAAACATCTTTTGTGATAAATGTTATGGCTTGGACATATTTTTAGTGTGTATTAGACATCCTTAGCTTTCTATAATGGCTAAGAATGCATAATTTTAATTTTTTTAGAATTAGTTATGATTTTCCAAAATTAGTGGGAGAGTTGAGCAAAACCTGGCAGAAATGTAATAGGTATATTTTAAGCTTCCTTCATGATTCTTGAGATGTAGGTCAAATTTTATGATGCAAATGAGTTGTATTCATGTAATTAAATATAGGAATGTGTTGTATGAGTTCATACAGTCCACATGACACTGATGGAAAAGTTTGTACATGACGCAACGTAAGAAAATTATATTATTTTAACTCCTTTTCTTATTCCTTCATGGAAATTATGAGTGTGAGACATGTAAATGTTGTGATATGAGCTAGAAATATATGATGTTATAGTGTCACATGCCAATCTATTAGATTTTTTGGTCTAATAATCTAAGGAAATTAAACATTTTGGTTATAGAGAAAGGAAAAAAAAGTGAGACAGGATTCCAGAGACCTACAAAACTAGTTGAGGCTCCAATAAAGTATTTTTTTAGGCCATTCCTATGATTATGTAGTCAAGATTTAAGTTATTGAGCCTTTAACCATATTTGAAGATCCAATACTAACCTTTCATTAATTAGGCTTAATGACCCTACTCCATTTTGGATAAAAAATAAATGACCTTACTTTATGAATTTTGGTTTTTTGAATAATTTATATAGTTTGTGTATAAAAAGTAATCTTATTTAATCAATTAAGTTATAGTTAATATATTGAAGAATTGAAGGTGAAAAGGTAATGTATTTAGGATTTGTATAGAGTTTTATGTCTTGAAGATATTTTCCCTAGAGGTTAAATTATTAGCGGCTTATCAAAGGTCAACTTTGGCCATATAAGCATAATGTTTAAGAGGTTCCATTTATGCATAAACCTCATTATCAAATGATATGCCAAGTTGTTAGTTGTTATAATTGTCAAATCGAAAATGCCAAGATCATTTTCCATTTCTCTTGCATTGGAGAAAACTAAACTATAATAGGATTTTGAAGTTTTTAGATTCCTTGTAGTGTGATATGTGACATGGTTATATATTTTCATTGACTTTATCCATATGTGAAATGATAGGTGATAATTTTTGTTATGTGAACATAGATAATTAATTTTTTGCTTTTAGAAATAGATAAATCTTGGATTGCAAAGTCTTGGAATACCTATGAATATTTAGAAGGACTAAATGGATTCTTAGACTTCAGATTTGCTAATAAGAGTGTTAAGGGTAGAATAATATGTTCATTATTTAAGAAAAGTCATATTAGAGAGTTATGCATAATCACTTGATTGTTAAATCATTTTCATAAGAGTAAACTTTTCGGGTTAGATACAAGGAGAGAGTTAGAGAAGACCCCTTGTAGAATCTTTGTCAAGGCCATAAGTGAGAGAGGAATAGATCTATAGGGATGACCTTGTGTAGGATGTAATGTCCCGTTTTCAGTAAACGATCGAAATGGGCACGTTTTCAAAGCAAGTCCCCTGAGATGAGTGATTCAAGGCCAAATAAAATTTGGATAAAATTTTAAATAATAGAAAATGAGGATTTGAGCCTTGAGTTGCCCAGAAACCGGGGTCGGAGCAATTCGAAAAATTTGCCGAAAGGCCAGTGGCATTTTCGTAAATAAGTGTAATTTTGGAAAAGCGCCTAGGAGGACTTTTTAAATGAAAATTTTGAGTTGCCCAGGGTTCTCAGAGACTACAAAAACCATGGGAAGCCCCGGGACTAGTAAAGCCCCTCCGATGTACTCTTTCTGATGTCAGTTGACCCGAACTTTGACCGATTCGTTCGGGACGGTTTTAGCTCCGATTTGAGTGATTCCAAAGGCATTTTATTAAATTGGGAACCTATTTGTTATGATGGAAAAGACGGTTCTCAAAAAGGAGCTAAAACGAAGGAGAAACGAAAATGCTAAGAACGAAGGGCAAAATTGGCATTAAAGAGTTAAAGGAAGCTTCTTTCTTCTTCTTTATATGCCACGTTCTGCTTTGCCCTCTCTAAACCGACTTGCTTCTGTCCATTTTCAGAGGAGAACTCCAGCTCCTTAGGCGCACAAGAGGAGGAGGATTTTGGAGGAAGAAATTCAAGAAAAAGGTAAGAAACTTTAAGAAATTCCATATCCTTCCTTCTTGAACCTTGCTCCTCTCCTCTCAAGCTTTCTTTCTATGGTTTTAATGGAGAGTTTGGTGCTGTTTTTGGGGCAGAACAGAGAGGGGAATTTCGAAAATTGAGGGAGTAAGCCAACCAAGTGGAAGAACAAGCCAAAGGAAGCAAGAAAACAAGGTAAAACTTCCATTCTTTGGTAGTTTCTCCCTCCCCCTTTCCTCTTGCACGAATTTGACCACCGTGAGCCCAATTCTTAGGGGCTGTTTTCTGTCCAATTTATGGAGGGATTAGGGGTTTTAGATGGCAAGGATTAAGAATGAACCAATAGAATCAAGAAAGGAGCATTAGGAAACAAAATGGAATCATTAGGGATCCAAATGCTCCCTTGCAAATCTGATTTTATATAAATGTTGTTAGGCTTAAATGAATGTTTAAATGTGCTCCTAAGATCCCTAAGAGGTCCCCCATATGTCTCTTCCTCCATAAAATTAACAAAACCCCATGGAAAGTCATGAACCTAAAAGTTAGAAAAGTGTAGAGCACTTAAGGGGATTGTAAAAACTGATTTAATCTATAAGTTCCCTTGGTTGTTTAAGTGTTTCCTTGACCTCCTACAACTCTTAACAACCTCCCTAAATGGTTCCCCCATCAAGGAAAAATCAAGAAGCCATGAAATCCCATTTATGCTCTAAGTTTCGGCCAAGTAGGGATGGCATAGTTAGGGAGAGTTTTAAATTGTTTCAAGCTCATTTTTGAGTCATACAAGATGAATGAATGTGAGGGAAAACCTTGGGAAAAATTTAGGAAGCTTAGAGAATGAGTTGGTGCTTTAGGTTCCATATTGCAACCTAAGGAAGCAACATAATGTTAGGCCCTTTGTTTTAATTATGTGATGACTCCAAGAGGCTTAAAAGGAGTCAAGAATCATATTTGAGAGTAAAGAATGAGGCCTAGAAATCATTTGAGGGGTGTTGCTTCATTGGGTGCCAATATGGACCATAATGAAGGTTGTAGAGTAATCTAGGGTTTAAGCAAGTTGCATAGCCCTAGAAATTGTTTCATGAACTTAATTGGCTCCCATAATTTGTGTCTAGGCCAAGTGAAACTATCTCCACCAACTTATGGGTGTGTGGCTAAAAGAGGAGGCTTGAAAGATAAGGAAAAAGTGTGTGCTTGTGTACAAGGTAGCTCTCTCCACCTTCTCTCATCCATGGATGTGTGTTTAGCTTGTTTTAGAATGCTTGTATGTGTATTTTCAAGCTTTGAAAAGTATGCTAGCATGCCTTTACATGTCATGATCCTTGATGCCATGTTATGTTTTAAATGAATCCATGATGTTTGTATGAGTTTGCTTGAGTGTGGAGAGGCCAAGAACTCTTCCCTTGGGTGAGGAGGAGCCAAGAACCCTTGAGCTTGGTTGAGACAAAGTAAAGAGTCTCCCAAAAGCAAAGTGGGCTCCCAAGAGTATGGTTGAGTCCAAAGTGCTCAAAGAATGGGTGAGGCAAGTCCAAAATTCATGAGGAGAAGTGTGAGGCCAATCCAAACACTTAGTGAGCTCTTGAATGTCTTGTATGATTGATTCACATGCCAAGGTTGCTTTTAAAATGCCTATGATTTCTACTTTCTCCATGCATGCATTTGTGAAACTTGCTTGCACATATTATGTGTGATGCAATGGGAGATAAGCTATTGAGATTCTTGAATCTCACTCCCTCCTCTTAAATGTCCTAATATGCTAGGTGGACCAAGTGGACATGGCAATGGGAGCCAACCACCTTGAAGAAAGAAGATTGCCATCCTTATGCTTGATTTTTGGTCTTTTGAGTCATAAGGAGACTTCATGATGTATATTATTATTGTAAATAGTCTATGACCCCTTGAACAAATGTAAAAATGATATTATGTGATAGATAAATGAATGAGTATGGTGTATGACTAATAGCACATGTTTTGAGTATGAAATGCCATGATATGAGAATGTAAAGTTTGGTGATTATGTGTATAAGTATGGGTTGAATGGCCAAAATGAGATGCAAATGGTTTGGAACCATTTGGGCAGCTTCCCTAAGTCTTAAACATGCTTTTAAACTTGTCCAAAAGGTGCCAAGACCAAAGGAAATCCATTTGGCAATTTTGGTACCCAACATGGAGCCAAAATTGACCAAAATGGAACCCTATGCCACTTTTTGGCCAAATGAGTTAGTCTTGCCCTGAAATTTGGCATACAATTAGGTCTTATTAAGAGCTTTCTGGGAAGCTAAAAATCATAATTTTCGGAGACCTAGAGAATATTTGATGAATTTTCAAAGTTGGAATTTTCTATGGTTTCTGGTATGTGCACTGTTCATACTGGCAGATTTGATTTTCGTGTCACTCGATGGCCAAATGGTGTCCAATGCTTATGAAATTTTATGTGCACAAACTAGAGGTCATAAACTTCCTGTGACCACCGAGATCACCTCATTTGGAGGTCTGAGCACTGAGTTATGAATTTTTGAAGTTTGCTGTCAGTAACAGTGGCATCTCCAGAGCTCAATCACTGTTCCATCAGTTTCAGATATCTAAACGTATCTGTTGCATTCTGGAATTATTTTTAGTGTCAAGTTAACATTTGTAGCTTTCCAGAATGACTGAAGGTGTGTGATTTCGATTTTTGTGGAATTAGTTATGAATTTCAGAAGTTTACATCAGTAACCTGAATCACAGCCCAGGCAGCCAGCGAGTTTGTATCTTTTTGGATGTCAAACGTCCTGTGTGATGAATTCTGTGACTTGGACGTATTTTTAGTGTAAATTATACATCCTGAGCTTTCCAGAATGACAAAGAACACATGATTTCGATTTTTATAGATTTAGTTATGATTTTCCAAAGTTTGTGACAGAAAAGAGGAAATTCTGGACGAAAATGCAAACATGAATTTTAATGTGTTCCTTTGCTTTCCATGAGTTGTAGACCAAATTTGATGATGGAAATGAGCTATATTCATGTATTTAAGTATGAGAATGTGATAGATGCATTCATATGGCCCACGGGACTCCGAAAGAAAAATTTTACCCGGAGAGAAATGCATTTTAATTCATAACTCCCTATGCCACTAGATTGTTTCCATAGAACAAACATAAGATGAGGCATGGGAATTGCATGAATTGAGTCCTAGAAGTATGGTGTTACATTTATTGGTATCAGAGCAAAGTTCCAGGCTCTCGCGGATTGGATTTGGCTTGAGGATGTTGTATTAGAGCTATGTAAAAGGCTTGAATGGATAGGTAAAGCCTTGTATGAGACATGTTGGGTGTGTGAGGATGGTTGTGGCTTTGTTCATAATGAGAAAGTTATAGGATGGTCTTAGAGTAGTAGTGGACACCGGGAAAGAGTGGCCTCTAGAGTAGCTTGAGCAGAGTTAAGTTTGAGCAGGGTTGACGGATCCAACGGTTAGAGCTTGATGAGATATGATAGCTCATCGGGATCAGTGGCAAGATCTAGATATGAACGATGAGAATGATCTTGTTGATAGGAAGAGGCTTGCTAGAGAAAGTATGTGAGGCCTAATTCTCCCTGGTAGTCATACTCAGGCCATTCCGAGATGTCCTGCTTAATGCAGAGAGAAGTAACGATGCAGCGTGGCATAAGATGAGATTGCGGCTACACAGGACCAGTTTAGAGGGGAAGTGAGAAAGAGAGTCACCCCCTAGCCACAACACCCAAATGTCTAGATAAGTATTAGAAACTGAAAGGTTAGTTCCCTCAGGCTAAAGGTTTAAGTTACAAGCTACATGCCTTACAACCCTGAGATGACAATTCGAAGCAAGAGGTAGAATCCTCTAGCTTGATGATAGAGGTAATAAGGTTCGGGTTGGTAGTTAAAGATGAAAATCCAATCTATGAAAAAGTAAGTCAATCAGAGACCGGTAGTCATAGCCAATACTTAGGCAGGAAATTAGGGTGAACCCAAGGCTAATTAGCCGCAGCAAATGACAGTAAGAAATTAGTGGGCCTAGCAGTGAGACTAGGAAAGAACTCAATGTCAGAGAAAGTTAGACACAAGGACAGTAAGGTTGTTGAGACTCGCCTATGAGGTGTTGACTCCAACCTAGAATGTTAACCGTATGAATATGACGATGGGTGATATGATGAGTTTAGGGCCACATAGGCAGTGCCAGGAAAAACCTTGTTACCAGGGTTTTGAAATTTCTCATGGCAATATACGAGATCTTGTTGCCAAGATCCTAGACCCTGTAGACAAAATATTAATATAGCCTTGAAACTTATATAAGGTAAGGCTGCTAGTAGTGGGCCATATAGTGAGTGACCTCGAAAGGTGTACTTTATCGGTAACACTAAGAGGTACGTATGAGTAGCCCAGTGACAGAGAGTAAGCTATAGGTCTAACAAAATGGTTAGCCCAGGCTGAGCAGAAGGTAAGCCTAGAGAAAGAATGTAAGCCAAGAGCACTATAGAATGACATTCCTAGGATTTTATGAAATAGAATCCTCCTTACCAAGGGATGGTCTAGCTAAGAGTAGAGCAAGAGTATGAGTAAAACGTAGACCCACCTTGATATTACAGAGAGTGATTAAGTGGAGGAATCCTGGGAAAATGTAGGTGCTCTTAAGCGTAAAGAAACCTGAACTGGCAACAGAAACAGCTAGTAGTAGAATATCCTTTTACCTAAGTAAGAGGATAAGAAAGGTAGAAAGAGAAGGTATGACAATGTTAAAGTCGAGGACATATTACATTGAGAATAGATATTCAGTTAATGTGCTTGAGTACTTAAGAAAGTACACTTGTCCTTGGCGTAGATGCCCTTCTAACATGATATTGCCCAAAGTGTAAATAGCCGGGCGATACCAGGAGATCTCGGGATGTAGTAGATAAAGAATCCTACTTTCCCTGAGCACTCTACGAGAATAGGGTTGATAGAAAAAGGTAAGAGAAAGGTACTTTAGAATATTGGGAAAATTGTAATAAACAGGCGATAATGGCTTTGAGCTCAGTCATGAGGTGCCTGTGCATTAGTGTTTGATGTTATGGTTTGCTTGCAACAATGGTCACATGATATTAGGCCTGATCAACCTAATAGTAATGTGACTTAAGTGCATAGCAAATGATGACATCCATCACCAAAGTGTCCCGATAATTAAAAGGTATCTTAGTTAGCTAGATAACGAGATAAGTCAGAAAAGACAGGTAATGGGATTCCAGTCATATCAGAATGGTAAAGAAAGCATGCAGAAAGGAATCCCCAATAGAAAATGTTCAGATTCAGTATGCATAGCCCGAGTCCCTTATAGTATATGTAAATGAAATGAATAAGGACCAGTGTATAGCCTCTCTCTTGCCAAAGATGTTAACCACATTCAGTATGTGAGACGTCCTAGTGCCAAAGCACTTAAAAATAGAACGTGGGCATAGTGAGAAACTGCAGGATATGAGAGGAAGGCTAGAACGAATATATGTAAAAGTAAGTAAGTCAATAGAGTAAGAAAAGAAAGCCCAAGTGAAAAAGGGGCTGAAGTGGGAATATGAGGATCCTACGAGGAGCGATAAATAAAAATTAAAATGCTCCCTAGTATTAGTATGACGGGATCCTAGAGAATGAGATCACACAGAACCCACTTCGCACGAAGAGCATGATATACTTTTGAGTTTAGCCTCAGCTATTATGAGCGATGGTAACTGGACTTAGTGAGCATGTGTTTTACAGTCAGATACAGTGATCTTAGGCTTTGACATCTCCCAGAGATGGATCGCAGTAGATCCTAGCATATCACAGCTGGTTGTAGTAGACCCTAGCAGGGCTTTGAGTAGTCGCAGTAGACCTAGGGGTCACAGTAGATCCTACAGAGTTACAGAGAGCCCTAGCCACAGCATGATGATCTTTGGTAGAGATGACAGCCTGAGATAGTTTTACAGAGTAGTTAGTCTCAAAGACTAGTACAGTTTCAGCTAGCCTTTGTCTCAAACTACAGATCTCTTAAGTCTGGTAGACCATTGCTACAGAGATACAAAGGCTTTACTCAGATAGTTAGACCACTAACTAGCTCTCTTCATAAATGAGCATAGTATATGGGATGAGGAAAGCAAGAAATAAGCTTTCCAGAGTTAGAACCAGATGAACCACTACCTAGCAGACAGTAACCCTGACCAAGGGATAGAGAGATCCCTGTATGATAGCTTATGTATTCAGAAAAGGGGTCAGGTGTAGTTCTTATATGAGGTAAGTGGTACAGTATGTCTCCAGTGAGCAAAACTGTGAGAATAGCTAGCATCCCATCAGAACCTAGCAATAGTCAGTGGTAGTAGCTCTTCGGTGCCAGTATGAGACACATAGATTAGGCCAATCAATAATAAAATGAGGGACTATGAAATGCCACTATACGTGAGCAAAGAAAGTGAGAAAAAGTCCAGGCCTACAAAGACAGATATAGTAATAAATAGAGAAACTGGGATCATTAAAAGCAGAAACTCCTCAAACGAGTTGTAATCCCAATAAGCAGTTGTGATATGAGGAAGAAATATCCAGAACTCTTCCCATGAGGTATGTTATCTAAATTTCGAGGGCGAAATTTTTAAAAGGGGGAGAGAATTGTAATGTCCCGTTTTCAGTAAACGATCGAAATGGGCACGTTTTCAAAGCAAGTCCCCTGAGATGAGTGATTCAAGGCCAAATAAAATTTGGATAAAATTTTAAATAATAGAAAATGAGGATTTGAGCCTTGAGTTGCCCAGAAACCGGGGTCAGAGCAATTCGAAAAATTTGCCGAAAGGCCAGTGGCATTTTCGTAAATAAGTGTAATTTTGGAAAAGCGCCTAGGAGGACTTTTTAAATGAAAATTTTGAGTTGCCCAGGGTTCTCAGAGACTACAAAAACCATGGGAAGCCCCGGGACCAGTAAAGCCCCTCCGGTGTACTCTTTCTGATGTCAGTTGACCCGAACTTTGACCGATTCGTTCGGGACGGTTTTAGCTCTGATTTGAGTGATTCCAAAGGCATTTTATTAAATTGGGAACCTATTTGTTATGATGGAAAAGACGGTTCTCAAAAAGGAGCTAAAACGAAGGAGAAATGAAAATGCTAAGAACGAAGGGCAAAATTGGCATTAAAGAGTTAAAGGAAGCTTCTTTCTTCTTCTTTATATGCCACGTTCTGCTTTGCCCTCTCTAAACCGACTTGCTTCTGTCCATTTTCAGAGGAGAACTCCAGCTCCTTAGGCGCACAAGAGGAGGAGGATTTTGGAGGAAGAAATTCAAGAAAAAGGTAAGAAACTTTAAGAAATTTCATATCCTTCCTTCTTGAACCTTGCTCCTCTCCTCTCAAGCTTTCTTTCTATGGTTTTAATGGAGAGTTTGGTGCTGTTTTTGGGGCAGAACAGAGAGGGGAATTTCGAAAATTGAGGGAGTAAGCCAACCAAGTGGAAGAACAAGCCAAAGGAAGCAAGAAAACAAGGTAAAACTTCCATTCTTTGGTAGTTTCTCCCTCCCCCTTTCCTCTTGCACGATTTGACCACCGTGAGCCCAATTCTTAGGGGCTGTTTTCTGTCCAATTTATGGAGGGATTAGGGGTTTTAGATGGCAAGGATTAAGAATGAACCAATAGAATCAAGAAAGGAGCATTAGGAAACAAAATGGAATCATTAGGGATCCAAATGCTCCCTTGCAAATCTGATTTTATATAAATGTTGTTAGGCTTAAATGAATGTTTAAATGTGCTCCTAAGATCCCTAAGAGGTCCCCCATATGTCTCTTCCTCCATAAAATTAACAAAACCCCATGGAAAGTCATGAACCTAAAAGTTAGAAAAGTGTAGAGCACTTAAGGGGATTGTAAAAACTGATTTAATCTATAAGTTCCCTTGGTTGTTTAAGTGTTTCCTTGACCTCCTACAACTCTTAACAACCTCCCTAAATGGTTCCCCCATCAAGGAAAAATCAAGAAGCCATGAAATCCCATTTATGCTCTAAGTTTCGGCCAAGTAGGGATGGCATAGTTAGGGAGAGTTTTAAATTGTTTCAAGCTCATTTTTGAGTCATACAAGATGAATGAATGTGAGGGAAAACCTTGGGAAAAATTTAGGAAGCTTAGAGAATGAGTTGGTGCTTTAGGTTCCATATTGCAACCTAAGGAAGCAACATAATGTTAGGCCCTTTGTTTTAATTATGTGATGACTCCAAGAGGCTTAAAAGGAGTCAAGAATCATATTTGAGAGTAAAGAATGAGGCCTAGAAATCATTTGAGGGGTGTTGCTTCATTGGGTGCCAATATGGACCATAATGAAGGTTGTAGAGTAATCTAGGGTTTAAGCAAGTTGCATAGCCCTAGAAATTGTTTCATGAACTTAATTGGCTCCCATAATTTGTGTCTAGGCCAAGTGAAACTATCTTCACCAACTTATGGGTGTGTGGCTAAAAGAGGAGGCTTGAAAGATAAGGAAAAAGTGTGTGCTTGTGTACAAGGTAGCTCTCTCCACCTTCTCTCATCCATGGATGTGTGTTTAGCTTGTTTTAGAATGCTTGTATGTGTATTTTCAAGCTTTGAAAAGTATGCTAGCATGCCTTTACATGTCATGATCCTTGATGCCATGTTATGTTTTAAATGAATCCATGATGTTTGTATGAGTTTGCTTGAGTGTGGAGAGGCCAAGAACTCTTCCCTTGGGTGAGGAGGAGCCAAGAACCCTTGAGCTTGGTTGAGACAAAGTAAAGAGTCTCCCAAAAGCAAAGTGGGCTCCCAAGAGTATGGTTGAGTCCAAAGTGCTCAAAGAATGGGTGAGGCAAGTCCAAAATTCATGAGGAGAAGTGTGAGGCCAATCCAAACACTTAGTGAGCTCTTGAATGTCTTGTATGATTGATTCACATGCCAAGGTTGCTTTTAAAATGCCTATGATTTCTACTTTCTCCATGCATGCATTTGTGAAACTTGCTTGCACATATTATGTGTGATGCAATGGGAGATAAGCTATTGAGATTCTTGAATCTCACTCCCTCCTCTTAAATGTCCTAATATGCTAGGTGGACCAAGTGGACATGGCAATGGGAGCCAACCACCTTGAAGAAAGAAGATTGCCATCCTTATGCTTGATTTTTGGTCTTTTGAGTCATAAGGAGACTTCATGATGTATATTATTATTGTAAATAGTCTATGACCCCTTGAACAAATGTAAAAATGATATTATGTGATAGATAAATGAATGAGTATGGTGTATGACTAATAGCACATGTTTTGAGTATGAAATGCCATGATATGAGAATGTAAAGTTTGGTGATTATGTGTATAAGTATGGGTTGAATGGCCAAAATGAGATGCAAATGGTTTGGAACCATTTGGGCAGCTTCCCTAAGTCTTAAACATGCTTTTAAACTTGTCCAAAAGGTGCCAAGACCAAAGGAAATCCATTTGGCAATTTTGGTACCCAACATGGAGCCAAAATTGACCAAAATGGAACCCTATGCCACTTTTTGGCCAAATGAGTTAGTCTTGCCCTGAAATTTGGCATACAATTAGGTCTTATTAAGAGCTTTCTGGAAAGCTAAAGATCATAATTTTCGGAGACCTAGAGAATATTTGATGAATTTTCAAAGTTGGAATTTTCTATGGTTTCTGGTATGTGCACTGTTCATACTGGCAGATTTGATTTTCGTGTCACTCGATGGCCAAATGGTGTCCAATGCTTATGAAATTTTATGTGCACAAACTAGAGGTCATAAACTTCCTGTGACCACAGAGATCACCTCATTTGGAGGTCTGAGCACTGAGTTATGAATTTTTGAAGTTTGCTGTCAGTAACAGTGGCATCTCCAGAGCTCAATCACTGTTCCATCAGTTCCAGATATCTAAACGTATCTGTTGCATTATGGAATTATTTTTAGTGTCAAGTTAACATTTGTAGCTTTCCAGAATGACTGAAGGTGTGTGATTTCGATTTTTTTGGAATTAGTTATGAATTTCAGAAGTTTACATCAGTAACCTGAATCACAGCCCAGGCAGCCAGCGAGTTTGTATCTTTTTGGATGTCAAACGTCCTGTGTGATGAATTCTGTGACTTGGACGTATTTTTAGTGTAAATTATACATCCTGAGCTTTCCAGAATGACAAAGAACACATGATTTCGATTTTTATAGATTTAGTTATGATTTTCCAAAGTTTGTGACAGAAAAGAGGAAATTCTGGACGAAAATGCAAACATGAATTTTAATGTGTTCCTTTGCTTTCCATGAGTTGTAGACCAAATTTGATGATGGAAATGAGCTATATTCATGTATTTAAGTATGAGAATGTGATAGATGCATTCATATGGCCCACGGGACTCCGAAAGAAAAATTTTACCCGGAGAGAAATGCATTTTAATTCATAACTCCCTATGCCACTAGATTGTTTCCATAGAACAAACATAAGATGAGGCATGGGAATTGCATGAATTGAGTCCTAGAAGTATGGTGTTACATAGGACATGATCCATGATGCATTTAGGGTTGATTATGAAAATGAAAGTGTGGATGAGGCTGAGGGTCCAATTCCACTATCAACCCAAATGATTAATAATAATGTGAAAGAGTTTTATAAGTTAATTAGGGGTGGGCAAAAGAATCTATACAAAAGATACGAGAAGTACTCAAATTTGCTTTTTATAGTGAGGTTTTATCACATAAAGTGTTTATATGGGATAAGTGACAAGGCTATGTTGATAATAATGGAGTTATTAGTATATGCCTTTGAACATGCAAATATTCCACTCTCTTTCGATGAGCCAAGAAACCCATCAATAAATTAGGGCTCAACTACACAAAAATTCATGCATGTCCAAATGATTACATGCTATATTGAAGGAGGATGGAAATAAGGAAGTGTGTAAAAAGTGTAACACATCTAGATGGAAATCAAGAAACAAGGGTAAAAAGTGAAAGAAATAGGTTGTAAAAATCCTTGGATACTTTCTATTGAAACTATGGTTACAAATATTGTTTATGTCTTCTAAGACTGTTGAGTATGTGATATGGTATACTGTAGATAGGAATATTGACGACATGATAAGGCATTTGAAGGGCTCTAAAGGATGGAAGAGTTTTGACAAAATGAATCCTTAATTTGCTTTTGATTCTTCAAATGTATGTCTTGGGCTAGTTATTAATGGTTTTGATCCATTTGGCAACTTAGTACTAGTTATAGCATCTAGTCAAGGGTACTTATGCCTTGCAACCTCTTTATCTAGATATGTATGTAACAAAGTTCCTTCCTTCTCTTAATGATCATTCTAAAGAGGCAAACTCTATGACATGATATAGATGTGTATTTGCAACTGCTAATAGAAAAGCTAAAAGATTTGTGATATGTTAGGATTGAAACCTTTGATTCTTTTACCAATGAAGTATTCAATGCACAGGTAGTTGTGACGTAAATAATTAGTGATTTTTCTAGGCTTAGAACCTGTTATGGTTGGAATGAAAACACCAAGTTAGCCTATTTATGTTGTAATCTTGACTTATCTTCTTTTCTCCTTCCTTATAATCAAAAGTGGTGTTTTAGGGTCATTATCACTTTTTGAATCTAGGGCATAAATTTATATTAGCTCGAGTCAGTTTGATGGAAGAAAAGAAAAGAGAAAACTGCCCATAGTTGTAACTATCATACCATGTGAATTCTAGCATCCTCTTACTCATTAATGGTGGATTACACATGTCACAAAGGAATTCCAAGAAAATACACTAGAAATAATAGGTTTAATGGCGTTACATCGGGGTTAAAAATTTAAATTTTGATTTGTGGACCCTGGAAACTTACCAACAACATTCTTAAATTATTTTCCATTCATAGAAATTATAAACATCCCAAAACTTTGCATAAACCACATACCAAGAGCTAGAAACCACAAATATTCACATTTTGCCTTGAGTCAGAATTTCAGTTTTCTGCTAGCAACTTTGGAAAATCATAACTAAATCTAGAAAACTCAAAATCACAAAAATCATATCTTTCTGGAAATCCTTGGATGTTAAATTTACATGAAAAATAATTCCAAGCCAGAAAATCTCACCTGGACCATGTTTGACAACAGAAAAGGCACAAAGGTCAGACTATCCAGAATTACTGATATAACTTACTGATATAAATTTTGAAAATGCATAATTAATTCTAAAAAACTTCAATCTATGCAAACTATAAAATTTGGAAAGGTGTGGATGTTAACTAGGGAAAAAATAGTTCCAAGTCAATCCAAGGACTTCAGACCCCAAAAATTGATGGAACAGTGATAAAGGTTTGACTGTACATCTGGTACAAAATAGAAACTTCAAAAATTCATATCTCTCTCTCTAGACATTCAAATGATGTGCTTCTAGTTGGCACAGATCACAGGGAAGGTATAATTTCTTCCTATAAAATTTCATGGCAATTGAACATCATTTGCCTTATGAATGATAGAGATCAATTTTCAGGCCATATGAATAGTACCAGAGCTAAAACCAGAAAAGTTGCCAACTTCAAAAATTCTCCAAAAATTCTATAAACCTCCAAATATTACCCACTTTAGCTTCTAAAAAAGCTTTCAGTAA
This sequence comes from Erythrophleum fordii, assembly GCA_032878935.1. NCBI lineage: Eukaryota > Viridiplantae > Streptophyta > Magnoliopsida > Fabales > Fabaceae > Erythrophleum > Erythrophleum fordii. Next base: position 17,533,439 of record JAVQMF010000054.1, on the reverse strand, counting down.
GACCTAGATGCATGCTAAATTTTAGACCAAGAAGGGCTCATTTGGATCATTTGTGCCATAACTCACCATTATGGACAATTTTGCATCACATAAGGTATCAACTTGGTCCATATGGCTCTCTTTGGTGTTTGGCACCTCTTGGGAAAGTTTAAAAGCATGAATACAACTTATATGAGCTGCCCAAATGGTCTTAAACCTCATATATCTCATTTTGGTCATTCCACATTCAAAAATACACTAATACATATATGCCATCAAGTGTCAAGTATTCTCATTTGCTTTGATTTTGTGCCACATATGGTCCATACATCATTTGTAACACCATATATTTCTAACTTTAACTCATGCTATTTCCAAATCTCATGTTATGGAATTCACAAGAAAATAGCATATAAAAAATGAATATTTTAGCATTGCATCACATATAAATTTTTCTTTCAGTGTTCCATGGACCATGTGTAACACCATAATTTCTAAGTCATTTCTATCACATTTTCATGCTCATATGATACATTCCATGAGGGAAGTAAGAAAAATCCATTAAAATAATACATTTCTTTGCGTTACGTCGTGTATAAAAATTTCATTTAGTGTCACGTAGATCGTATGAGCTCATACAACACATTCTCATATTTAATTACATGGATACTACTCATTTGAATCATCATAGGTGGTCTACATCTCAAGAAACTCGAAGAGAGGCTCAAAATCTACATACATATTTTTGGCCAGATTTTTCCACTTTTATGCCACAACATTGGAAAATCATAACTAATTCTAGAAAAATCAAAATCATGCATTCTTGGCCATTCTAGAAAGCTACAGATGTCTACTTCATAATAAAAATATGTATAGATCATAACATCTATCACAAAGGATGTTTGACATTTGAAAAGGTCCAGAGGTCAAATTATCCACTGGTGCTGTCACAAGTTTATGTAGCAAACTTTGAAAATATCCAATTAATTCCAAAAAAATTCAATCCATGCAAATGATACCAATCTAGAAATCTGTGGATATTAAATAGAGGAAAAAAATAACTTTAGACTAGTTCAGGCATGCCCAGATCTTAAAATTTAATCAAACAGTAACTGAGGTCAGGTGAAGTTTCTGATACTAGACAGATTCTTTGAAAATTCATATCTCCCTCTCTAGACATCCAAATGAGGTGCTTCTAGTTGGCACGAATCACTAAGAATGTCTAGTTTCTTTGTATAAAATTTTGTGGCAATTAGACATCATTTGGACCCTATGTGATAGATTTCATTTTCAAACCAGTATGAACAGTGACATGACCAAAACTAGAAAATTTTTCAACTTTGAAAATTCATCAAATATTCTTTAGACCTCTAAAAATTCTATTTTTTAGCTTCCCAAAAAGCTCTAAACAAATCTAATTGCATGCCAAATCTCAAATTAGGAAGAGCTCATTTGGGTAAAAAGTGATATAGGGTTCTAAATTGGTCAAATTTGACTCCATATAGAATACCAAATTGTCTAAATGGCTTTCCTTAAGATTTGGCATCTCTTAGGCAAGTCTAAAAGTATAATTAAGACTTGTGTAGGCCCCAAATGGTCCCAAACTCTATGCCTCTCATTTTGGCTATGCCACATGTAATTATACACATACTTCCATAATGAAAACTTGCTAATACATAACCAAGATGTGCATATTCATACATACAACTTTAACTCTCATTCATACATCACTTATTAACATAATTACACATGATCAAGAGGTTATAGGTCATATACAACCATAGATGACAACATTTGCCACCTTGATGGCCTTAAAGAAGCAAATTTTATACATTTCAATGTCATACTCTCATCTCTCAAGTGGTTGGCTTCCATCTCCTTGCTCTCTTGGTCCACCTAGCATGTTAGAATATTAGATAGGAGGGGATGAGATTCAAAGAATCTCAATAGCTCATCTACCATTCAATCATACATAATGGATACAAATAAGTCTCATAAATGCATGTATCATCTTGTTAACATGTGCAAACATTCAAGAGGCAGTTTCATCATTTGAGAAAGTCATACAGAGCATACAAAGGCTTGCCAAGAAAGTGGATTGGTCTCACCCAATTTCTTATGGATGTTGGACTTGCCTCACCCATTCTTTATGACATTCTTGGACTCAACCATGCTCTTAGGAGCTCACTTTACTTTTGGGAGACTCTTTACTTTGTTTTAACCAATCTTAAGGGTTCTTAGCTCATCTTCACCATAGCTAAGGGTTCTTGGGCTCACCACACTCATGCAAACCCAAGCACACATGATCATATTATTTAGAAACATAATATGCCATCATAAAATCATGGCATATAAAATCATGCCATCATACTTTTCATGGCTTGAAAATATACATACACACATTCTAAGACAAGCTAAGCACACATGCATGCATGAAAGAAGGTGGAGAGAGCTACCTTATACACAATTACACACTTTTTCCTTTGAATCCAAGCTCCCCTTTTTGGCCACACACACACAAAAGTGTGGAAAAGTTTTCTCTTGGCCTAAACACAATTTATGGAAGCTAATCAGGTTCATGGAATTAATTCTAAGGCCACACACTTGCTTAAACTCTAGCTTGATCTATAAACCTCATTATGGTTCCATAATTACACCTAATGAAGCAACGCCCCTAAAATAAATTCTAGGCTCCATTCTTTCCTTTCAAATATGATTCCTGACTCCTTTTAAGCCTCTTGGAGTTATCACACAATTAAAACCAAGAGCCTAACTACATGTTGTTTCTTTAGGTCATAATATGGAACATAAAGCACTAACTCACTTTCTATGGTTTCTAAATTTCTCCCAAGGCTTCTCCTCATATTCATTCATCATATATAATTCAATATTGGGTTTCAAAAAATTTAAAACTTTCTCTAGCTACATAAACCCTTTAGGCCAAGGCTATGGAAGAAATGAAGCTTTTTAGAGTTTGCTTTGTTTTCTCAAGGGAGGATGCATATGGGCAGCCTTTTAGGGATCTTGAGAGCTCATTTAAACTCTTATTTAGGCCTAGGAATCATCATACAAAATCAGATTTTACAAGGTGCACTTGAGACCCTAGATTTTGCACCTTGAAATTTCATGGCCTTTTCTTGAATTTCTTTGCATATTCTTATTCTCCTCCCTTAAATTCATAGAATTCACCCTTGGTTCTCCTCAAAATTCTAGCCCTTTAGCATCTACATACATGGCACAAAATATGGAGAAGAATGGGGGAGGAGTAGCTACCATGGGATGCAAGATTTAGTTTGTTTTCTTACTTTTTCTCACTTGAATCTTGTGTTCTTTGAGCTCCTCTCTTCAAATCCGAATTTTTCACTCAATTTCTCTTTTAAAACAGATCCATATACTTCATTATAATCATAGGAAACAAAGGAGAATGAAGGAGGAGAGGTTTGGAAGAGAAAGAGCATGAAAAACTACTAAATTTCCATACATTAAGCCTTTGATTTCTCCTCCTCTTTGCCTTCCTCTTGTGCACCACTCTCCTTAGGGTTTTCCTCTAGTTTTGGGCAGAACTTGGTCATGCAACATGAAGGGAGAAGAAGGGCGCATCATATATGTAGGTGGGAGGAAGTTACACTTTTCAAAAATTCTCATTATAACCTTCATTCTTAGCAGTTTCGTTTTTACTTTATTTTAGCTCCTTTTTTAGAACCAGATTTTCTATTATAAAATTTAGGTTCTCAATTTAGTAAAATGCCTTTGGAATCACTCAAATCGGAGCTAAAACCCTCCTGAACAAATCCATCAAAGTTTGGGTACACTGACATTGGAAAATATCCACCAGAAGGGGATTTAGCTATCCCAGGGCTTTCCATGGATTTTAGGGCCTCTGAGAACCCCAGAGAAGTCAAAGCTTTCATTTAAAAAGCCCTCCCATATGAATTCCAAAATTTGCTCAAAATTACAAAAATGCGATTACGTTTTGTAAGTTTTCTGTAAGAAATTGTTTCTTCATTCTAACTCCATTTTTCTTTCAGTCTGAGCTTGGGATTCTCATTTTTAGGAGTCTAGAATGCTTCCCCAATTTTTTAGGCTCTTAAACTACATCATTTCAGGGGACTTCCTTTTGTATCTGATGAGTTTCATTCGTTTACGGAAAAACTGTACGTTACGTTTCTCACATTTTCTCTTGCTTTCAGACAACTGGATGTTACACCATGTGAGCTCATGTATGACATTCTCATATTTAATTACATAGATACAACTCATTTCCATCACCAAAATTGGTGTAGCACTCATGCAAAGTAAGGGAAGACACAAAATTCATGATGGTAGCCTCGGCCAGAATTTCCCTTTCTCTATCACAAACTTTGAAAAATCATAACTAATTCTAGAAAAATAAAAATCATGCATTTTTTGCCAACTTTAAAAATTCATCAAATATTTTCTAGACCTCCAAAAATTTTGTTCTTTAACTTCCTAAAAATTTCTCAAAAATCTCTAATTGCATGCCAAATCTCATATCAAGAAGAGCTCATTTAGATAAAAAGTAACATAGGGTTCCAATATGGTTAATTATTGGTCCATACAAGGTACCAAAATGTCCAAATGGCTTTCCTTGGGATTTGACACCTCTTGGACAAGTCTAGAAGTATAAATAGGACTTGTATAAACTGTCCAAATGGTCCCAAACTTCATACATCTCAATTTGACCATTCCACTTCCATTTGTACACATTTACACAATGCCATTCAAGAAACTAATTTGCCATAACATACTGATTATACATTCTAATGGTCACATAACATAATCTCTCATTTATACATGACATATTATCATAATTACATATGTTCCAAAAGTCATAGACCATAAATAACAATGGGTTACATCATTAGACATCAATATGGCCTTAAAGAACTAAAAACTATGCACTTTGATGTTAAGCTCTTATCTCTCATATGGTTGGCTCCCATTTCCTTGATCTCTTGGTCCATATAGCATGTTAGATCATTGGAGAGGAAGGGATGAGATTCAAATAATCCCAGTAGCTTATCTCCCATTCAATCATACATAAAAAAGCAAAACAAGTCTTACAAATGCATGCATGGCATATGGACATGTGCAATCATTCAACAAGTAATTTCAACACTTGAGCAAGTCATACATAACATACAAAGGCTTGCCAAGCAAGTGGATTAGCCTCACCCATTTACTTGTAGATTTTGGACTTGCCTCACCCATTCTTTAAGAGGTTTTTGGACTCAACCTTACTCTTAGGAGTCAACCTCACTTTTAGGAGACATTTTACTTTTTCTCAACCAATCTTAAGGGTTCTTGGCCTCACTATACTCAAGCAAACCAAAACAAACATCATAAACATCATTTGGAAAACATAATGCATCATCATGGTACCATGGAGTAAGAGCTCATGCTAAAACATTTTTCATAGCTTAGAATACATATACACACATTTAAAGACAAGTAAAGCAAACAATCATGCATGAAAGAAGGTGGAGAGAGCTACCTTGGATACAACCACACATTTTTCTTCTTGAATCAATGCTCCCTTTCTTGGGCTCACACACACAATGGTGTGGGAATGATTTCTCTTGGCCTAAACACAGTTTATGGAAGCTAATTAGGTTCATGAAGTTAATTCTTAGGCCACACAACTTGCTTAAATTCTAACTTGACTCATTGACCCCTTTATGTTTCTAAGAAAGCACCTAATGAAGCAACACTCATCAAATAAATTCTAGGCTCCATTCTTTCCTTTCAAATATGATTTTTGACTCCTTTTAAGTCTCTTGGAGTCATCACACAATTAAAATAAAGAGCCTAACTACATATTGCTTATTTAGGTCATATTATGGAACATAAGGTACCAACTTACTTTCTATGGTTTCTAAATTTTTCCTAAGGCCTCCCCTCATCTTCACTCATCATATATGACTCAAAAATGGGTTTAAAAAAATTTAAAACTTTCCCTAGGTATGTAAACCTCTCTTGGCCGAACTTGTGGAGGAATTTGGCCTTCATGGACTTTGCTTTATTTTCTTGATGGAGGAAGCATGTGGGGAGACTTCTAAGGATCTTAGGAGATTATTTAAACTCTCATTTATGCATAGGAATTAAGAGATCAAATTAGATTTTGTAAGGAACACTTGAAACCCTAGACTTTGCATCTTGAATTTCTATAGTTATTTGTTAATTCTCTTTGCATATTCTTAATCTCTACACCTTATTTCCTAAGAATCACCCTTGGTTCTACTCAAAAACCAAGCCCTCCTAGGACTTCTTGAGTGGGGCAAAATGGGTGGAAAAGAGGAGCAAGGGGTAGCAACCATGGAAGAACAAATTACCTTGTTTTGATTGCTTTTCTCACTTAAATCTTGTCTTCTTTGAGCTCCACACTTCAAATCCGAAATTTTCCCTTAATTTCTCCCTTAAAACAGATTTATAAACTTCATTATAATCATAGGAAAGAAAGGGGAATGGAGAAGAAGAAGTTTGGAAAGGAGAAAGCATGAAAATCCATACCTTTCTACCTTGTTTTCTTCTTTCCTTCATCCTCCTCTTAGTGCACCTCATCCTAGGGCTTCTATCTCTAGTTTAGGGCAGAAACATATGAAGCTACATGAGGGTGAGAGTATGGCACCACTTATATATATAAAGGAGGAAGAAGAACTTTTCAAAAATTTTCATTTTGCCCTTCGTTCTTGGCATTTTCTTTTCTAACTCATTTTAGCTCCTTTTTTAGAATCATCTTTTCCATTATGAAATTTAGTTCCTAATTTAGTAAATGCCTTTGCAATCACTCAATTCGGAGATAAAACCTATCGAACGAATCAGTCAAAGTTCGAGTCAACACATCAGAAAACATCCACCGGAGGGGCTTTAACTATCCTGGGGCTTTCCATGGTTTTTCAAGGCCTTTGAGAACCTTGAAGAACTTAAAATTTTCATTTAAAAAGCTCTCTTGTGTGAATTCCAAAAATTGCTCAAAATTACGAAAATGCCATTACATTTCGTAAGTATTTCGTAAGAAATTGTTTCTTCATTCTAGTTTCGGTTTTCTTTCTGTCTGAGCCTAGGATTTTCATTTTTAGGAGCTTAGAATGCTTTCCAAATTTTTTAGGACCTTAACTAAATCATTTTGGGGGACTTGCTTTTGTATTCGGTGAATTTTGTTCGTTTACGGAGAAACCGTACGTTACATTTCTCACGTTTTCTCTCATTTTTAGAGAATCAAATTTTACATCATTCATACATAATATTACATTTGTTCAATGATTTGCAACTCAAAAATAATATGTACAAGTTTACTTTGACATTCATTTACAAACACAACTACATAATTGACAAAGAGTGTAGCTTCTCAAGACCCTTGGCTTGTATTTCTTGCTTCATGAGTGCCACCTAGACATATTAAGATAAAGGAGGCAAGGGGAGTGAGATTCATGGAATCTCAATAGTTTACACACCCATTCATACACACATTCATGGCATATACACATCAAGGCATAAGTATAGAAGTAACACAATTACAAAACATGAAAAGTCACATTTCCATGCCTGGTATTCACATTAAATTCAAGGATATGGTCTAGGGACTTGGTTTTGCCTCATCCCATTTCTAGTACTTTTGGATTTGCCTCACTCTTGGCCTAGGGACTTTTGACTTGGTCTCACCCATCCAAGAGACTTTTGGCCTTGTCTCACCCATGCCATGAGACTTTTGAAATCTCCTCACCCACATTAAGGGACTTTTGGCATCACCTCACCTTTATAAGTCATTTTTCATAATCAATCACATTTAAGACAACACATTGGTACCAATGCAATCTCAAAACATCAAGTGTCATGTTCTCAAGTTAGAAAATCATACACATGCACACAATGACATATATACAACCAAGAGTGCAAAGAGAATGAGGTGGAGAGCTACCTTGATATTTATGCAAGCTTTACTTAGTCTTTTTCCTTCCCTTTTTTGGTCCCACAAGCACACCTAGGTGAGTTAGGATTCTCTTTGCCTAAACATCATAAATAGCACACAATTATACTCTTAAAGCAAGCCAAGACATTACACTTATTCTTAAAAGCATAAGTGGCACCATAGTTCACATAATGGTTTCATAAATGGCCTATTGAAGCAACCTTTATAATTCAAGTTCTAGGCTCCATTCTCTTTTCATTTTTAGGCCTCTTGGCCTCATTCAAAGTCCTTGGAGCCATCATTTACTCACTTACAAAAGCCTAGACATGTGTTGCTTCATAAGGCTTTATATTGAAAACCATTGTCTCATCTCCCAAACCGTGACTCCTAAATTTTTCCCAAGGGTTCCTTCAACCTTCTACCATCATATGAAGTCCCAAACCAAGGCTAGAACAATTTAAATCACTCCCTAACCTATTCATCTATGCTTGGCCAAGACACCCCCTCAAGGAAGAGTTGATAGAGCTTTAGATTTTTTCTTCATGGTAGAGCCATTTGGGAGGCTTCCTAGAGGTCTTAGGAGCTCAATTAAACATTTACATAGCCTAAAAAAGTCATGAATCAAAATAGATTTTACAAACCCTTCAAGAATCCTACACTTTGCTAACTTGAATTCTATTAGTTTTTCTTGCAATTTCTTGGCATACTCTACTTTCCCATGGTCAAAAACCCAAGTTTCTATCTTGTTTTTGGATACAAAATCTTCCCTTCCCTTGGTTCTGGTTTGGGCCGAAAATTGCACAAAGAAGGAGCAAGAAGAAAAAGCAACAAAGATAGGAAACTACCTTGGATTCAAACTTGCTTTCAAGTGTATTTCTTCTTGGTTTATTTCTCCTCAAGAAATTTGAACCATCCCCCCTTGTTCTGGACTCAAAACAAAACCAAAAAACTCAACAAAACCATAGAAAGGAAGCTTGGAGGGAGAAGAACAAAATTAGAAGAGGAAGAAGCATGAAAATCCTTGAATTTGCCTACCTTTATCTTCGTTTCCTTCGTCCTTTCTCTCCTTCTCTTGTGTGCCTAAGATGGAGCTTTCTTTTTCTATTTTTGGGCAGAGGAAGGTCGAACTAAATGAGGGGGAGAAGTGGCATGAATGATGTGGAAGGTTCAAGAAGCCACTTTTCTCAAAAATTCCAATTTTTCCCTTCTGTTGTGGCATTTTCATTTTAGCTTTGTTTTACCTCCTTTTTTAGAATCATCTTCTCCATTATAAAATTTAGATTTCTAATTTAATAAAATACCTTTGGAATCACTCAATTTGGAGCCAAAATCTTCCCAAACGAATCCATCAAAGTTTGAGTTCACCATCATTGGAAAATGCAAATTGGAGGGGCTTTAACTGTTCCGGGGCTTCCTATGATTTTCAGGGCCTTTGAGAACCTTAAGCAACTTAAAATTTTCATTTAAAAAGCTCTCCTGTGATTTTTTCCAAAAATTGCATGTATTTACAAAAATGCCACTACATTTCATCAATTTCGTAACAATTTTACTTCACTATCCTAACTCCATTTTTCTTTCTATCAGAACCTAGGATTATTATTTTTAGAAGCTTATGACACTACACAAATTTTTTGGGACATTATCTATGTAATACCATAGCTATCTTAGTTAGCCTCCTTATATACATAAGTCTTATACATGGATTTCTCCAACAAAACAAAGAAAATAATACAATTTAATTGCATTACGTTATCCTTAATTTCTTCGTTTTGGCTCCGTGAACCTTGGGGACTCGCTCATATCATTCTCAAATTTAATTACACCATTACAATCCAAAACCATCTCAAAATATTACCAAAAACCTGTGCTTACATCAAGCATACATAATTAATAATGGTGTTGCCTCGGGTTTAATCTGTAAATTCTGTGCATCAAATTTGAAAATTCGTAATTAATTTCAGAAAACTCAAAATCAAGCATACTATAGGATTCTCAAAAGCTACAGATGTCTACTATATGCTAAAAATATGTCTAGGGCATGAAACACAACATACAAGATGTTTGACATTCAAAAAAATGCAGAGGTCTAACTGGCCACTGGTACTATCACAGCTTTATGCTACAAATTTTAAAAATGTCTAATTAATTTCAAAAAAATCCAATCCATACAAATAATACCAATCAAGAAAGCTATGGATGTTAATAGAGGGAAAAAAATCATTCCAAGCCATTCCAGGTTCGTTCAGTCCACGAAAATGAATCAAACAATGGCATAGGTTGGACTAGATGCCTAATACTAGACAGCCACTTTGAAAATTAATATCTCCCTCTCTAGCCATCCAAATGAGGTGCTTATAATTGATAGAAGTCATTGGAAGAGTCTAATTTTTGTCTACAAAAGTTTATAGCAATTGGACATTATTTTCCCCATAAGTGATAGAGTTTCATTTCGGACCAAAACTACAATGTCAATAACAAAAACCAAAAAAATTTTAAACTTTGAAAATTCACCAAATATTCCATAGACCTTTAAAATTTCTACACTTTAGCTTCCCAAAAAGCCTCAACAAGCTCTTGATGTATGCCAAATTTCAGACCTAGAATAGCTCATTTGGATAAAAAGTGGTACAGCTCACCATTTTGGTAAATTTTGCTTCATTTAAGGTACCAACTTTGCCCAAATGGTCTTCTTAAATGTTTGGCACCTCTTGAGCAAGGTTAAAAGTATAAATATGACTTGTAGACACTATTCAAATGGTTCCAAACCTCATGCATTTCATTTTTACCATCTCATACCCAATAATACACTAATACATACATGCACAAATGGGTTCTCAAGTGGTCAAATTACACATTTCCATTCCTTTAGCTCCATTCTCGATACATACACTATCATTACATAATTTTACACTTATTTAAGGTTTTATGGCTCAAAAGTAATATACATATATATACTTTGACATTCTATTACATCAAAAAATAGCAAGATTGCCAAGAGATGGATATCTAAGCTCCTTGGCTTCCATCATTTGGATCTTGAACTTCACCTAGGCCATATGAGACAAGAGAAAGGAGGGGGTGAGATTTATTGAATCTTAATAGCTCATACACCTATTCAAGCACATTTTCAAGGCATATAACATGTCAAGGGTACAAGTATGCAACTAATCAATCTATGAAGCATTCAAATTTCACATTTTTATACCACAAACTCATGTCAAGCATAAGAACAAGCTTTAGGGACTTTTGGTTTGGCCTCACCCCATTTCTAAGACTTTTGGATTTGTCTCACTCTTGGTTTAGGGACTTTTGACTTAGCCTCACCCATCCAAGGGACTTTTTGGCTTTGTCTTATCCATGCCATGAGAGTTTTGGCATATCCTCATCCATATTAAGGGACTTTTGGCACTACCTCACCCTTATGAGCCATTTTCACAAATTCAAAGACATTCAAAGAGACATATTAGTACCAAAATAGCAACATAGCATCAAGTGGCATGTCTCAACAAATATAAATATACACATAAGCCCACAATGACACATATGCAACAAGAAATGCAACAAGAAAAGGTGGAGAGCTACCTTAGGGAATTTTCAAGCTTCACTTGCTACACCTTCCCTTTCTTGGCTATACACTCACAATGAGATAGAGCTTGACTTCCTTAGCCTAAACACCATAAATAACATTCAATTACTTTCTTGAAGCAAGCTAAAACATCAAACTCACGCTTGAGACACACACTTTGCCTAATGGTCACTTAATGGTTCCATTATGGCCTAATGAAGCAACTAGCATAATTCAAGTTCTTGGCTCCAATTTCTTCCCTTATCTAGGCTTCTTGACTTCATTTAAAGTCCTTGGAGCCATCATACACCCACTTCCCTAAGCCTAGATATATGTTACTTAACAAGGCTACATGATGGAAACCATTGTCTCATCTCTCAACCTAAGGCTTCTAAATTTTTCCCAAGAGTTTCTCGCACCTTTTACCATCATATAAAGTCCCAAACCAAGGCTAGAATAAATTAAAACTCTCCCTAACCCAATGCTCTTGCCTTGGCCGAACCTATGGACAAAAATGGGATTCTTGGAGTTTCAAATTTTTCCTTGATGGGAGAGTCACTTGGGAGGCTTCTTAGAGGTTTTAAGAGCTCAATTAAACACTCACACATGCAAGGAAATTCAAGAATCAAATCAATTTTTGCATTGTGTTCATGAGTTCTACACTTTTCCAACTTGGTTTCTACTAGCTTTCCATGCAATTTCTTAGTGTTTTCCTAATTCCCACATCCCAATTTTATAGTTTCTCATTAGTTTTAGGTCAGAATCTTCCTCACCTAATTGGTTCTACATGGAGGCATCACACACATGAAAGAGAAGAAGAAGAAAAAGAAGCAACAAAAGAGGAGAAGCTACCTTGAATTCAGGCTCCTTCCAAGAGTTCTTCTCTTTGCTTTAGCTTTCTCTTTGAAACTCAATTTTTTCCCTTCTGATTTCAACCCAAAACAGAACCATATGAGCACCCTAAATCATAGAAAGAGAGGGCAAAGAGAAAGGAATAAGATTTGAAGAAGGAGAAGTATGGAATTTCATGAAATTACCTAGCTTTTCCTTGGTTTTCTTCCTCTTTCTCTCCCCCTCTTGGTGCGTCTAAGGAGCTATTTCTCTTTTCTAAAATTGAGTAGAAGAAAGTCAGTCTAAGGAAGGAGAGGGAGGACGTGAGCTTTAAAGAAGGATTAAGAAGCTTCTTTTTTATAATTGTTTCTAATTTTGTCCTTTCGTAATGGTATTTCTGATTTGGCTTCATTTTAGCTCCTTTTTTAGAATCATCTTTTCTATTATAAAATTTAGGTTCCCAATTTAATAAAATACCTTTGGAATCACTCAAATCAGAGCTAAAACCTTCCTGAACAAATTGGTCAAAGTTCGGGTCAACTGATATTGGAAAAAATGCACCGGAAGAGCTTTAACGGTCCCGAGGCTTCCCATGGTTTTTGGCACCCTTGAGAACCTTGAGTAACTCAAAATTTTCGTTTAAAAAGCCCTCCTATGTGTTTTTCCAAAATTACACTTATTTACGGAAATGCCACTGGCCTTTCGGCAAATTTTTTGAATCATTCTGGCCTTGGTTTCTAGGCAACTCAAGGCTTAAATTCTCATTTTTTATTATTTAAAAATTTATTCAAATTTTATTTGGCCTTGAATCACTCATCTTTGGGGACTTACTTTTCAAATCGACTCATTTCGGTATTTTTACAGGATATCGGACATTACACTCTAGCTCATTTCAGGGGACTTACTTTTATATGGCTCATTTCATCGTTTTACAGCATTTACAATTCATTACAGTAACTAGCTCAAAAATTTTAAGATAGCTTGAGAATGTTAATATTGTATTCGGAAAGGATGTGGAAGTTGAAGGTTGAGGAAGGAGACCTTGAAGAGTTGGTGGTGTTGATGGTGACCACGCAACAATGGTGTAAAAAGAGTATATCTTTTCAAATTTTGAAATGGGGGAACCATTTGTTATGCCACAGTCTTCACATGATGCATATTGAAAAAATGTCTATGACAATGTGATAGTCACTTTACTTAATTAATTTGGAAGACTAAAAGGCCAATTACATGTATGGAGACACTTGCAAGAAATGGGCTTTAGTATGAGATCTGGCTCAATGACCATGGTAGATATCCTACAACTTTGTTCACATTAACAAATGCAAATAAGGATGTATTTCTTAGGAATTTAAAGAGTATCACCATACCATATGGCTATTCAAGTAATATTTTTAGATGTATTGATTTGAGACAACATAATATTATAGTATTAAAAAATAATGATTCACATGCTCTTATGGAGCAACTTCTATTTTTACCCATGAGAAAGACACTTTTTAATCAAGTGTCTATAGTTTAATTTGACCTACGTTCATTCTTCAAATAATTATGTAATAAAGTGTTAAATGGAAATGAACTTGACCAGCTCTACAATGAAGTTGTATTTACATTGTGTTATTTAGAGATGTTATCCTCACTTTTATTCTTTATAGTCATGGTTCATTTGATTATACACTTAGCTAAAGAAGCCAAACTTGGAGATGTTATCCAATGTTGCTAGATGTATCTTTAGAGAGGTAAATGTATACATAATTGTTAACCTTCTTAATTGTTTTAAAACTTTTTATTTGCATCAATTACTGATGATGCATTTTTTTAATAGGTACTTAGGAAAATTAAAATCTTATATATGAAATAAGGCTTAACTGCAAAGCTCAATAGCTAAAGAGGTTTTAACTTTTTGCCCAAGGTATTTAGATGTAATAGAGATTGTATTCAACTAGCCTCAACATGTTAATGATCAACCCAATGTTGGATGACAAATCCTAATTTGTATCAATTTTAAGCTATATTCTATGGAACAAATTAATGTTTTTAGGCATTTTAAGTTCTTTTGCATCAATTTTAGCATTAATTTGCATTTTTAGTTCATAAGGTGCAAATGAGAGCTTATTAATTAAAACTGCCAATTTTAAAACTGAATTGAAATATTTTATGACTATTGACTTTTACTTGAATTTATAGGTTATGTAGTTTATTGTGTAAATCATTGAAGCCTCTAGTTATATCTTGTAAATAGTTAATTTTAAGTTATTTTTAGTTGTTTAATTTTTGTTTTAATGTTTAAATTCTTATGTTAAGTTTATTTATCCTTTTATAGGGACTAAATGTATATAAATAAAAATTTTGTAACAAAGGAATGAAGATATGCAAAATGCAAGAAATATTTGAAGAGCCCATGCTACTACTTAAGGTAACTTAGATCTACTTGGTGATTTCCATGAAGAAAACAAGGATCACTACTCATCGTGATGAGATGCCATTTTGGTCACAACAAGCAACATGAGTAAAATTTTTATAAATCCATTCCTCAAGTGCGAATTTAAGAGGCTCTAAACATTTCTTTGATTTTTTCTTAGTTTTCTCTATACTTCCCCATTTTCACAATGGGCATCTCATTTGGTGAATAACCTTTTGTTAAAGAAATTTTCAAGTGTTTTATTTATATAGATTTCTTATGATAGTCTTAAAATACCTTAAAATCTATGTCTATATGGATCCTCACATGTATAATATAGAATATCTCACCCATATCTTTCATGTTATAGTTCTTGAATCAAAACTATTTTACCTTGTATAATAGCCTTAAGTCACTAGATACAAGTAATATGTCATCAACATATTAAGCCAAATAGATGACTTCACTTCCATTAACCTTGTGGTATATATATTGATCCATTACATTTTCAATTAAATTGGAAATGTGATCACATCATAAGACTTCAAGTACCATTATCGTGAGACTTGCTTGAGTCTAAAATGGACTTCTTAACCTTACATACTAAATTCTCCTTGGCATATGATGAATCCCTCATCTCATTTCATGTACACCTCTTTCTTAAGATCATCATTGAGGAAGGTCATTTTTTACATCCATTTGGTGTAATTCTAGGTCAAAATGAATAGCTAAAGCCATGAAGATACAAAGGGAATTCTTTTTTGATGCAGGAAAGAATGTCTTTTTGTAGTTAGTTCCTTCCTTTTGTGTGAAACCATTGTCAAACAATCTAACCTTATAGTACTCTATATTACTTAGTGAGTTGTTCTTAGCCTTATAAACCTTTTTATAGCCAAATTACCTTGACTCTAATAGGAAACTCTTCAAGGTTGCATACATTGTTGTTTGCCATGGATTCCATGTCATCTATCATGGTATCTTGCTACAAATTAGAATCTACACCATTCCTTGTTTGTGAAAATATTATGGGGTCATTTTCAATATTTATATCTTAGTCAAATTCCATAAGGTACACTACATAATTATTTGGTATTGCTAATTCCCTAACCCTTGTTAACCTTCTAAATGCAACTGTTGTGAAGGTTGATATTGTTCAATAAGAGTATCCACTTTCACTATTTGAGGTTCCTTTTGTTCATTATAAGGTATCTCTTTAGGAATGATAAGTTCAACTAGATGTTGATACTTTTGGTTTCCACCATGACCAATTAGGACTTTTAGAACTTCATTATATTCTACTTTCACTCTAAGTGGATGAGTATCATGTGAAACCAACGTTTCACTATAGTTAGTAAAAGTTTTTTTTGGAACATAATCATTCTAAATGACTATGCCATGGTACTAATCACTCCCACTAATTATGTCATTCTTAAGAAATTTGGCATCTTTAGATTCTACGTATCTTATTGAATATGAATGACAATAAAAATTTTAACTTTTAAACTTTTTCTATATAGCTTATAAAATAAGATGTAATGGTCCTAGGGTCTAACTTCCTATCTTATGGATTATATACTATAACCTCTGCAAGATAGCCCCATGCATGTATATGATTCAAATTGAGTTTTTAACATTTTTAGATTTCAAAGGTGTTTTAGAAATAAATTTTGTTGGAACCCTATTCAATATAGATACTCTTATCTTAATTGCATCTTTCTATAAGGAAACAAAAAGTTTTGAGTTGCTAAGCATAATTTGCATCATGTAAAATCTAGTTCTAATTAATGACAATCTTATAGATTAAATAAGGAGATTTGGTTAATTAATTGTAAGGATAATATTAATAACTCCAAAAATGTGAATCAATTAAAACTTTAATTATAAACAAGCTACTAAATTTAATGACCATCATAAAATAATTGAGTACCTAAACTATTGAAGGTGTAAATAAATCCTAAAATAACTCATTAGGACCTTAAGACATTGGCCTAAGGCCCTAGATCAAAACCTTATAAAAAATTGTACTCAAAACACTTAAAAAGCCCCTTAAGAACGAATAGACACATGTAGCATTGTGGCCTCAAAAGGTCACATTGCAACGCATCTTACCCTAGACAATAGAGTGTAAACCACTTGCATGGCACTCTAGCTTTTAAGGATAGCATTGCAATGCATTTGACTCTGTCTTAGCACCATTATGGCTCCAAAGGGCCACGCTGTGATATCGTAACCCCTTATGCAACACTAGGATGAAAAACCAACATAACACCAAAGAGCTTTGTTATGGCATCATTGTAAGATTCAATCTTTCTAAAACTGAATTGGAACCAATGAGTTATAAAAGGAAGACCTTAGAATGAAATGATTAGAGGCTAAATAATATTAGAATAATAATCTAGACATTTAGAAATGATGATACAAAGTTAAAGATGCCTTGAAACTAAAGCCAAGATGACTAAATAAAATTACTAAAAAAGGCAGTGGCATTTTTGTAATTTCGGGAAAATTTTTGAAAACTTAAAGAAGGGAGCTTTAAATGAAAATTTTAAGTTTTTCATAGTTCTCAGAGGCCCCAAAAAATCATAGGAACCTTAGAATGGTTAAAACCCCTTCGATGTACGATTTAGGACGTCGATTGACCTAAAATTTGACTAGATAATTCGGTAAGGTTTTAAATCTAATTTGAGTGAACCAAAAGCATTTTATGAATTAGAGGACCTAAATTTTTTATATAGAAAAGATGGTTCTTAAAAATGAGTGAAAATGAGAAAAATGAAGTTGAAGAGCAAAATGAGAACTATGAAAAACTTGTTATAACTTAACCCCTTCTTTCTTAAATTTATCCATCCTGACCCAAAACCCTCAAAACAAAACTTATACCATTTGATCCAGGGCTCAAAGTCGTACCAAAGGAAGAAGAAAGTGGGAGGAAAATAAACTAAAAAAAGGTATGTATTTTGGCACTTTTTCATGATTTTTCCTTCACTAAGTTGATTCTCCTCTTCAAGCCCTCTTTCCTCATGGTTTTAGTTTCCTAAAAGGAGGCTTTTCATGGTTGGACTTATGGAAGAAGGAGAGGATATCAGGAAACCAAGCTTTGTACCAAATTCTTCTCTTGAAAAGCTTTAAGATGATATATGGAACAAGGTGCAAAGTTGTCTTCTCCTTGCCTTTTCTCTACATCTCATATTTGGCCACCCTAAGGCCCATGAAGAATGAGAATGTTTTCGATAGTAACCAAGTAGAACCAAAGGTTTTAGAGTGTAAGGAATTGAATTATGCAATTAGATTCAAGAAAGGAGCATTAGGAAACAAGGTAGAAAAGTTTGGGTTCCAATTGCACCTTGAGAATTTTGGAACTTTAAGAGGATAATCCAAGACATATTTAATCATGTCTAGACTTTAGAGAAACCAAGGAACAAGAATGTGTATCAAATTCCCAAAGCAAAACAAGCAAACTCCATATTGCTCTCCTTGTATGTATAGTTCAGCCAAGCTATCCAAGAAGCACCTAAGGAGTGTTTCTTTAAGTTCTAATGAATTTAGAGACTTAGATATGATGAATAAATAATTATAGAAGCATTAGATTAAATTTAGCAGCCTCAGAATAGAAGTTGAAATTTTAAGGGCATAAATAAGGTTAATGAAGCAAGTTAGTTTAAAGCTTTCTAACCAAGTATGTAATAATTCAAATGAGTCTCTTAAGAGTTATAAGACTTGTAAAAAGTAAGAGTTTGGATTTAGAAAAGCAAGAACTAATGGTTACTCCATAAAGGACTTAAACTAGTTAATTGGCACCTTGAGTCCTAACGAGATTAAGCCAGCATCTTGGAACCAAGAATGAGTTTTATGGGATTAATATGCCTTGTAATTATCATATGTAGGTCAAGGTAACTTAAACTCACTCTTTTGTGGGTGTCAAGGCAAAGAAAGTAAAGAAAAAGGAAGCTAACAAGTGGGTTAGTGGTATATCCAAGTCCTTAGAATCACAAGGTAGTTTTATCTCCCTCTCTTACATACATTTGAATATTTAGATGAGTTGTAATGCTTGTATGTATTGTTACTTGATGCATTCATGATGTATGTTTTAGCATAATTGACATCTTGAGCTATATGAATGAGAATGATATATGTTTTGGCTCCTAACTTCCTTAAGGCTTGGAATTGAGCATATTGGGAATCCCTACTTGATCTATTGATAATTAGGGAATATTTAACAATGAAAAGACTCACTGAGTCTCTTTATTATGTTAATTTAACTCCCAATAGTTAGCCATGAAATTGAGGCCTAAAAACTCTTAGGAGAGTGAAAGAGTCAATTGTAGTTGGCATAAGACATTGTGTAAAGATGAAAACTATCATACCATCTCATATTGTATGCTATAACGTATGGTCAAAAGACCTTGTACTTGCAGTCAGAGAACCTTATTGACAAGGTCTCAGATTTTACATTAATGAATACAAGATCTTGTTGATAGGATCTTAAACCTTGTTGACAATATATTATTTCTTTACTCTTTGGGGAAATATTAGGAATTTCCTAACTAGAAACAAAAAAAAAGTGGTAAAAAAGTGTGCTAGTTGAAGAATAACTATACTTGTATGAAAATATCTTAGTTGGGGGTAGAAGATACGGAAGTGCAGTCCTTTGGGACTATATAATGACATAAAACCCAAAGAGATGTTCAGTTGACATTAAATGAGTAGAGATGCCATTAAGTTGACTACTAAAGCTTGTAGTAACTGAGAGGTAAAGTGAGACATTAGGATCTATTGATCATGGTAATCTTTAGAGTCATATGTATGTAATTGTGGTAATGCCTTTCCAAGTGCCAAAAAAAAAACAAGAGAGGGAAGAGATCTATTAAGGATTTTCCTATGTTGGTTACCCCTGAAGGGGGGTGATCAGGTTGTCTATAATTAACCATCATCAGGAGCCAACAAGGAAATTCTTAATGTTGTGGGCAAGCGATGGAAATTATGTTATCTAATAAACCACTCACTAAAAGTATGACTTGTAAGATTTAAAGAAATTCATTCCTAAGTCCTATCGGATTACCTTGATGCTCTGGACAAGGTATTCTCACCCTTGAGATTAGGTCTTATTAGAAAATATAATCTAGACCTAGAATATCATGTTTATTTTTCACCTGACAGATTATGTTTGATTTCGATTATGTAAAAGGTGAACCTAAAGTGTTTAGGTGCCTTCAAGAGATTAGTGGTGAGATCAGATTTCATATTAGTTTTAACCCTTAGGAATCTCGACAAACGAGAAGGAGTAATCTTAGGCACTAATTGAAAATGAAAGGGGAATTCTATACATCTAATGGAAATAATGAACTGTCTATTAATAGACAATAAATGAGGATAATGTGTGCAATAATTTATGAGATAGTTGAATGTAAGACTTGAAAACTTAAACTAGATGAACATGTAAAAGGCAAAACCCATTTTAGTTAAGAAGGTTGGACTAAAGAAATGTAAGGGTAATCTAAGTGAAGGACAAATGGAACTTCATTATGAAATAAGGTCACTTACCTATGTTGCTATTAGTGGAATAGATACTAAAACAACTGACTAAGTGGAATTCCTTGTAGTTCTTGGTATCAACTATTAGGGAGAGTTAAGTTAAAGTATCTAGGAGTTATCTCTTAAACAGATTGAGAGTTAAGCAGGAAAGGAAATTAACCTGAACATGTAATGATCGGCTATTAGAACGACAACAAAAAAAATGAGAGAGGAGAGAAAGAAGAGAAAAAAAAAAGAGGGGAGGAAACTATAAAACAAAACTAAACAAAAAGCTATGAAGGGAGAGAAAATTGAGATGTATTTGAGCTAGGTATCAAGAGCTTGCTATAAGATGAGCAAGTGTGGCTTGGTCAGGATCTCTTTAGTTATGGACAAAGAAAGAATATGGAATATTCGGGTTGGTATGTCATTTGACATAGGTTAACTAGAGGAAATAGAATGGTGATTATCAAGTGGAGTGGTAACATGACAAGAATGTCCTCCCTAGGAAAGTAGTAAGAGAGGACTAGTCTCTGGTAAGACTATCTGAGCTATCAAGGAGGAGGTTATAAGGATGAATTGTCCAACATCAATTGGGTAAGGTATAACTAATTTTGAAGACAAAATTTCTAAAAGGAGGGGAGAATGTAACACTCCAAAAATTAATTAAGGTGTTAATCATGGATTCAGATTAATTAGGAATAATTAATATGGATGATTAGGCAAGTTAAGTGAATGGAGATTTTAGAGAGATGAATTATTAATATGGGTTTGAGAATTAATTAGGATAGAAACTTCATCTAGGCCCAAATTAAGAAATCATAAGAAGAGGCTAATGGAGGCCCAATGAGTTAGGTGCAGACCCAATCTAATTCCATATGATAAAGGCCCAAGATCCACCTTGCATAGGCTCCTATGAGTGGCCTAATAACCCTTGTGCAAACCCAAATCCTTGAGCTCTTCAAACTTGGCCCAAACTTGATTAAAATTCAGCAGCCCAATACATAAGAGCTGGCCCAACAAAGCAAAAATTTGAAGCCCATTTGGAGTTGGACCTTGGAGCAACCCATGACTCATCTTAGACCCAACTTAAATCCAACTAAAACCCTAACTCTTCAGCCTCTTCTTCATTTTGTTGAAACTCAAGAGAGGAAATTCGGAGGTTCAAGGGAGGCTAGGGTTCTACCAACATAAAAGCTCCATTTTTGACTCCTAGAGGATGATTTAGCCAAGGTGAGTTATATATACCTTGACCCTCTCCTCCTCCTCTTCATTTTGGTCCGATTAATTTCTGGGTTTGAGTATTTTCATCTTCTTCTCAAATCTGAAATTTGGTGTTGGGTGATTCCTTACAAGATTTTTGGACTTAGAGGTTAGAGGGAGGATTAGGTAAGTTTTTCCCTTCCATTTTGTGAATCACTTTGCTAGAAAATGCCCTAAAGATGTATTATCATAATGGGTTCTATTATTGTATGAGATTACAAGGAGATAATGGTGGAAAACTGAATTTTCTGGGCTTGATGATTGAAATGCTAATTTGGTGCTTCCATGGTGGATTTTCAGAGGTGAGGCTATGGGTGTTATTAAGTGAGTATCTTCTTCCCATTTTGATCCATTTTCTGTTAGTTTGAGACCCCTATAGTTGACCTATGATATGGGCTTTGGTTTCATGTAAAATTACCCAGAAATTGGAGTGAACTATGGCAATTTCTGGTGTGGGAAAGTTGGAATCCGAAATTAAATCCCTTGGTAATTAGGTGAGTAACCTCTAGTCTGTCATTAGTAGTTCAACTCTTTGGATATTTGATTGTGATTAGAAATAATGATAATTATGCTTGTTATAGGCTTGGTATGCATTTGGATTATTATGGTAGCTAGGGGAAGAGTAATTGGCTTCATTGAGGTAACTGGGGTTATTTTCCTGATTTCATGTATATGCTCATGTTAATCTAATATTTGTTACACATGCTTGATTTTAAAATGCTAAATGACTGGTTGACTACTTGATTGTGATTATAATTGGACCTTGTGAGTCCATGGTGGAGCTGTGGTGCGGCTGCCACCCGTGTATGTACTTCGATCGAGCACTGGGTTGTGATCAGACCCCGATGCACTGAGCCTTGGTTGTGCTCATTATGGAGTAAGTGTCGTGGACGGGCCTCTCCCGGTGTTATTGGCCATTAACATGTTGTGTATGATTGCTGGTATGGGACAGTAGTGATTGGTAGCTCAACTAGTTCATTTGCGAATTGAATTGATGATTCTGGTATTGATGACATAAAATTGCATTGGATTGATTGACTTGTACATATATATGGAAATTTTCTTTTGTTACTGAGATTGTATATCTCACCCCGTTATGGGCTAACATTTTTAGGGACCGGACCTCTTAGTGGCAAGGAGAAAATTAATAGAAGATTATTAAATGGTTTGGTAGCACATAGGCTTAGGAGCTTTGACAAAATGTATTGTAACTAAATTGTTAGTTCTGTATCATTGTTGCATTGCATCATGAGTTGCCAAGTATAGGGATTATATATGTAATTTGACTATCATGGAATTGAACATTATGATTGTAATTGGCTAATAATGGATAAGTGATTTGATTTTATATGAACATTAAGCATTAACCCCATGCACCTTGTGACCATAATACATTTGCTGTCATTAATCTATGAACTCACTAGTTTATGGTAGCTAGAGGGTTAAGGATCTATATTTGAATTTTGAATGTGTAATGATAGATGTGTTAAGTAGATTAGGTGAAAGAAAGACATTAAATCTTCACAAACTAAGTTAAAGTGGCCTAGAGGGTTGCTAGAGGGGGAATTAGAGAGCATGACATGAAATTTTGGGAGTTATAAGAACAGAAGGGAATTTGCCGTGGGCAACATTTAATTGGCCTAGGCCAAATAGAAACAGAGAAGAATTGGCCACGGCCAACAATTAATTGGCCTCGGTCAAATGTGGCGAACCTGCCAAGGAAGAAAACAGAGAGAAATTGGCCGCGGCGAATAGTGATGTTGGCCGCGGCTAAGCCTGGGAAACAAGTTTGGGGGTGTTCCAGAGGGTATTTGACCGCAGTGAAAGGGGTATTTGGCTGCGGCAAAATGCATGAAATTTATGGAGGTATAAGGACTTGAATCCGAGAGTTAGTCGCGGCGAAAGGGGATTTAGCGGCGGCGAAGGTGCTCAATTTCTCATATTCACTTAGAAACTTTAATTTCTTTTATGGTAATACTAAGGAATGATTTAGAAACACTTGTAAGAGGTTTTTATGAGTTAGAATTTATGGATGGGAGAATCAAAGGCTCCTTATTAATGATTAAATTCACTTGCACTTTTGAATAATTGTGGTTGCCTAATTAATGACCCTAATAACATTAAGGTTCAAATTTCCTAACATTTTTCGAATATAATTAGTTGTAATGACTTTCAACCCTAATTGAAATTTTATGGTTAGTAATCACGTACTTAACCTTAATTATGATTATTAGAAGTTAGGGTCGTTACACATAGTCTCTATTTGAACAACATCATGCCATGACATCACCAAGAAGAATGCACTAATACCAAATTTTCTATCACAATTCAAACCATACACAACCCAATATGCTTCTGGCTTATTGAAAAGATTATGGGACCATTAAAATGACTCTAAATACAAACCCTAATGATGTGGAAACCTAAAACATGGTAATCAATGCTTTATAACTAACTTTAAATGTTATATTTTCAAAGAAAATTAAGGGAAAAAATCTATAACAACATACTAAAATTTTTTACACCAAGAGTACATAATTAGACCAACAACTCATATACCCAAATCCACTAATACACAAGCATTTCACCTCTAAATCATAGCCTGACAAATTTTAATTTCTAAAAGAAAGTGTTCTTAACCATTAGAACCACAAAACATCTATAAACTCAAATTTTGACTATGTGACTTCCTTGCACCTATAACTCACAACCAATAACTATTATGACAAAAACTCCAAAGTGAACAACAAGACCAATCATAAGGCAATTTTACATGACTAATCAAATAATGATCAATAATCATCTGATACCATTTAAACTATAAATGTCAAAATGCATATAATCCAACATAAAATATAAGCTAATACAAAGTAAATCATGAGTACATATGAGATCCCTTTACAAAAATAGTTCAATATCATCCAAAATCCTATCTATCATCCTCACATATACAACTTTCCAAAATATAAAAGTCCTACATGTGGCATATCGTATCGCAAGTTGTAAGTTAGTTACAATTTACCAAAATATATAAAAGTAAGCTTAGTCTAATCCTAATCAAGCCTCCAACTACTTGTCTTAGCTAGAGCCTGAACTTTCATCTATAAAATGCTAGCTTACAATCAAGGTGAGATACAAAATCTCTATAACCAAAGGCAATTTCTATCTACATTCATATAGGCAATCAAGTATAAAATTATACATGATAAAATCATCTTTCATTATGCCATATTCAACAAATCAGAAATATCAAGTTTGACAACAAAAATCACAGTCATTGACCAATAACTTAAACGATAGGTAAGGCACCCCCACAAGGGCTATGGCTTCCATTCTGCCAGAACACACCCGCAAGATCTATGGTAGTCATCAAGACACACTCATGAGGTGCACAATGAAATGTTCACAAGTAGTCAAACTCAATTACGACATCACATAAAACACAATCATGTACATACAAGCAATAAACATGGTTCCACAATAAATGTGAATGGGAATAAACATTAGTTACCTTAAGCGATAATTTTAACTTCCAATTTAGACATTACAACCACCAAGTAGAGATACAAGCTTATAGCAACCATAAACAACCAATGCATATTCATTAACCTAAAAGGGACTCCTACTTTTATTCAATCAAAAATAAATAAAAAAATCACTTAATTTCAACTTACCCAACTTCCAAAAGTCATAATGCACTAGTTTGAGCTCAAAAAATCAAGCCAATTCTATGGGTTACCACTTTCTCTTGAATTTTCGCACATACATATGGTCATACACAAAAATCAACCTTCAAGATGGAATTTGAGCAAAATAACATTACAAAAGAATGGTGTACTTACCCAATGGATGCTTAAACCTCTTCTTCTTCCATTTCTTCACCAAAACTCCCCACAAAGTCCCAAATTTTGCAACCTAAGGTTTCACAAACTACTGTCAAAGTAGGAGTTGTTCAATTCAAATAAAAGAGGAGAAGGATAGGAACATTTTTCTCTTCACTCACTTGAGCCAAATCCCACATTTTCCTAATAGATCAGAGCTCCAAAGTTCAACCTCAAGCTTCTTCCTCCTCTCCTACATTTTTCAACACTTCCATTGGTTGCCTAACATGTTCCAACGTGAATGAGAAAGGGAAAGAGTGTTAAGGCTTATATGTTAAGTGAAATGGGTTACAAGTTATAGATATAGGTCATGGGCCATTCTACTCTTAATGGGTTTAAGCTTATTTTCCCTCTTTAGGCTCTCTAAACTATGTATTAATTAAGTTTGAGGTATAATGGCTCTAATTAATTTTTTTTAAGGTCAATTATTAATTTTTACTTAATTAATTTTAACCTCATAATCAAATTTATTCTTCTCAATAATTCTTAAGTAAATTATTTTTCCTAAAGATTTTCAATTTATTTATTATTTTTTAAAATTCTTAATTTAATTATTTTTTCCTCAATAATCCATATTAAATAAATTTTAGGATGTTACACATTATGTCAAACAACATCTGGTTCTTTCTTTCAACCACACCTTCATATGAAGTGAGTTAGACATTGTATATTGTATAACTATACCATATTCAAGGAACATAGTAAATGGACTAAGTGCTTGTTTATTACTTATGTACTAGCCAAAATATTAGCCTTTTTTTTTATCTTACCTCACTATATTAATATATTTACCAGATTATTTTTTTACTTCTTCTTTATATACTTTAAAGGCATCAAGTGCCTCACTTTAACTATAAAGTAAGTAGATATACATGTAGTGTAAGAAGTCACCAATAAAGAGAATGAAATATATCTAACCCTTAGAACATAAATTAGGGCAATAGATATCAGTGCGTATAATCTCTAACAATCCAAAAAGTCTTCTAGCTCTTTTAAGTGGTATGTTGGTCTGCTTACCCTTTTAATATAGTCTACACATGAATCAAAGTTAGTAAGGTTTAGGGATTCAAGAACCCCATCCTTTACTAATCTCTTGATTCTCTTAATAGAGATATTTCTCAATCTCTTATGCCATAAACTAAAAGAATTATCACTCATGAAAAGTTTAAACTAAATGAGATTCAAAAGACATTGGATACAAAAGTATATCTTTTTTTCTCTAGTTAGGTCCTTCTTTTAGGGCAATCCTTCATTATATGCCCCTTGTTTTATGGCTTTTCTTCTTGGAGCTAGTAACTAAACGAACCTTATATGGGAACCCCACCACCTTCTAGAATGAGCCTATTTTTCACTTTTCCTTATGTATGTTGTAAGAAATTGATAATGGCCTATATTGATTGGATAGCAAATTAAGGATTGTTTGCACCAAGGGATCTCTATTTAAGTACTATATGCTAATGCACACTCTTCTATGCCAGTCAATTTTATGGAGAAGAAATATGTCATTAGTACACTAGCTACTGAGTTATATGATGAATTAGATATGAACCCAAGATAACTAGCCCTTAAATGAGATTTAATAAACATTATGTTAAGGCAATTAAATCACTCACAGTGCTCACGCAATACAACCTCTGCTTCTATGCTAGCATTAGTGGGTACAAGAGGCTTTTCTTATTGTAGAGTTCAAAGTCACCCTTAATGAAAGAGGATTGCTTCCTTTTAAGCCCTATAATTGTCTTTAATCAATTTTAGTAATTAAAAGAAATAAAGATGCTTAAAATTAGGATTTAACTTTAGTTATGTTTACAAACAGAATATAAGGCAATTAATCATCACATTTTAAATATATGCTCACCGGTGCAAGACATACTAAATATAAATTTCATATCACTAAAATCTACCTCTGGGCAAAGATCTTAGTATATC
This sequence comes from Erythrophleum fordii, assembly GCA_032878935.1. Taxonomy (NCBI): domain Eukaryota; kingdom Viridiplantae; phylum Streptophyta; class Magnoliopsida; order Fabales; family Fabaceae; genus Erythrophleum; species Erythrophleum fordii. Next base: position 17,506,149 of record JAVQMF010000054.1, on the reverse strand, counting down.
ATAAATTTATGTATAATTTATGATGAAATTAAAAGGCATTCATGCTCCTTAATAGCTATGAGCTACTCAAAAAACATGAAGTAATTTCTATTTCATCTTAATCAATTGTATAGTTATAACTATCTACCTGTGGACAAAACACATTATAATTGCATACCTAATTAGAATTAATGTCTTTAAATTCTTATGTGATATTTATATTTGATAAAACAAACCAAGAACACATTCACATTCATGTAAGATGCTATGAACACTCTTTAATTGAATGTGTTAATCATAAGATATCTAGGTTTTTTATGTGCATTAAAACATATATATGCATTAATATAATCATTACAAGATTAGAATTATATAATTAATTAACTAAACTATGTGTTACTAGTTAATTAAAATTCTCCTTGGATTTATCCAAAATTAAGATAAAATTTTCTAAAATAATTTTTCACAATTTAGAGAAAAAATTAAATGGCATGAAAAATGATTTTTCACGAAATTCAAAGTGCCAAAATTGTCTAAAAAATATTTTGCAAAATAGGACAACATTTAAATGGAAATTAAATTAATTTACATTCCCACATTTGCCAAAATTGTCTGGAATAATAATTTTTCATAATTTAGACAAAATTAAATGGCACCAAAATATTTTTTCCATAAAATCCCAAATGTGCCAAAAAATAATTTTCCCAACTATAGAAAAAAAATAAATGACACCAACATAAATAATTTTCATTATCAGATGGGCAAAATTTTTCCAAAAAGTAATTTTTCATAATTTAAGTAAAATTCAATGGAACTAAAATAATTTTTCCCAAAATTCCAAATGTGCCAAATTTGTCTAAAACAAATTTCCAAATAAGACTAAATTTAAATGGCACTTAAATTAATTTTCAAAAAAAAATTTTCGATCAAAAAGCTTAATTTGGGCTATCCAACATTAGTCTTATACATGATCAAAAAATAATTCTGTCCAAAGGCAAAGAATAAACTTTTGTCAAAGAAAGCTTCCAAAAAGCCCAAAATTGGCCCTTAAGAATTTTTTGGCCAAAAATAAAAATTCTAACAAAATTAGGCCCAAATTAAGTATTTTTGTTAAAAGCCCATTTTTGCTTGTCCAAGTAACACCTTTCTTTGTTTTGATCAAATGGCCCAATTGTCAATGGTCTATGTGCCTCTAGTGAAATGTGTGCTTCACTTTTGCATTCAATTTTTAAAAAAAAAAAGGCTCAAAATGACATGTAGCTTAAAAGGAAGGGTGAAACACAACCTATCTAAAACAACATGTTGCTTTGGTCAAGGGACTAAACAACCTGTCATTTAGGTTGTCCTTTACCTCCAACTGGGTCAACCTAACCCAATTTTGACTCAGCTCGAACTTGAAATTTGACTCCACCATCTCTCCCTTTCCTAAACTCCATTTTGAGAGTTTCAAAAGTCAAAATTGATTAGAAAAACAAGAGGAATCTACTTATGGTGTCAAAATGGGAAAATTTCTTCAAGAAAATTCCTAGATTTTTCAAGAACCAAATTGGAACTTTTCAATATTTTTCCAAAGTTATTTTCGAGGATGTTTGTGCATAATTCACATCTATATCAGATACAATGATTTCCAAAAAATAATAAATTATCTCTCATGCTAATACATGGATAAACATAATAATTTGAACAATATAGCTACCATAAGAGCAGTGCAAAATTTCCTCATTTATATTAAAAAATAATAAAAGTTTGCATTAATACATAAATATGAATACTAGGCAAAGGTATAGAAATTGCTCTAATACCCCATGTAAGGCAAATTCTACAATTTTATGAATTTCCTTATAGAACTAAGGATACAAAAATCTCTAACAACAGAAGATGAGATTCTATAGTGTAAATATAAAGCCATAAATACCTATAAGCCCTTAGATGTTAAAAGAAAGATAAGGAAGATGATAAAGATGGATTAAGAGCCTAATTAAAATGAAAGACAGGGTTAAAAGTGAGAGGAATGATAAAACAAGAGAAAAAGGGACCAATCTAACTATAAAGCAGGAAAAATGACGAATATATATAACTTAAAATGTAGTAAGAGAAACTATTTTTTCTTATTAGAATATGAAAATAGAGAATGAGTACTTCAGCTAGAGGGATCATTATAGTATAAGATTATGATGGTACCAAAAATGAAAAAAAATGAGATAGATACAGTTTTAACTACAATGAGCTATTTTAAACCCCTAAAAATTATGAAATTTTATTTTTTATATAAAGGAGCATTTAAAATTTTATATAGAGCAATTAGATTTAGAAAACACTAAAAAATGAGTTAAAATGGAGAAAAAAGTACACTATAAGGGTAAAATTGTCATTTTGAAAATAGTAATTATTATGTTGATTTTTTTAAATTATAACAACCCTTCATCTTCTTCATGTTCCCACTGCCATGCCACTAGCCAAAATGGAGCTTGAAGAGACAAAAATGGAGGCTTAAGGAGAAGAAGAGAAAGAAAATTTCAAGGGAAGTTTCATATATTTAAATGACATTTTTTTATTCTCCTGTAGCAATGAAACTTCTTTTATTCCATAAGAGCCTCTTTTTTTTTTAAATCCAATATCCCCTTGAAAGGTTGAAGTTGGTGGCTCTCTAAGAGGGAAAAGTTGCTTCCTTGGAAGAATGAATTTCACCAAAACAATCACCATCAAGAACTCTTTTAGATAAGGCATGATCCAAGCCATAGAAATGTGTAAATTTGAAACCCTAAAAGCCTTGTAGTTTTAGCTAAAAAGAGAGAGATGGTGAGAGTTTTTCTTAGTGAGACTTGGTGTTTGCGACGATGAGAATGTTGAATATAATATGTATTTGGCTTGAAATCTTAGAAAAAATCAAGTTTGAAGCATGTATAGTCATTTTTTGCCACATGAAGAATCATGTAGCTATGATATTTTTTTTGTCATTTTGATGATAAAAGAGGTCTAATTATGAATTATAGAAATGGTTTCAATGATGTTTGGTGTCAAAAACTCATAATTTTGATATGTTAAAAAAATTGAGCTCAAGAATGACTTTAGTGATTATATTGATGAAAATTATGTTTTAGCATGATTGTGCTATTCAAATGAGTCACTTATGATTTAAATGAGTAACATATGTCAAGAAAATGAAGCTAAGATGTTAAGAAAAAGATGACACTTGTTATAGCTCAAAGCTGTGTCATGATGCCTAAGTATGTCAATTGAAGGAAAAGAATAAATGAATAGTAAATGACCAACTAAATACTAAATGTATTATTTATGGTCAAATTTATAAATGACCAAATAAAATGTGCCTCAGAGAAACCCTAATTTTGGCTCTAGATGAAAGGCAAATGGAGAAAAAAATGATGGCAAAGCTTTTAATTAAAGATTAGGCCATTAAGAAAAAGCAAAATGAATACGTTGAATGATGAAATTGATTCATGAAAAATTTAATGGGTAGAATTATGGAAAAGTGAACTTAAGGTGTGCCCAAAGTGGTTTTTAATCAATGTTTAGTACTAAGTAAAGATAAAATAGGCTTCATTATACATTAATTGACTTTTTTATATCTAATTTATCATGTTTAGGCCAAACTAGTGCAACCACACACTTATGTGTATGTAGAAGTAAGAAGAGTAAAGAGAAAGAACAAGTGAAATAGTTCTTTGGTTAGAGGATTTTTAACTTGCATCAGGTAGTTTACTCTTTCTTCCTTGCATATATTTAGATGTACTTGAGTTGAGATCCCTCGTGTGTATTGGTTGTTTTATGATTACTTAAGTTGGCTATACTAGTATGAGTTTTATCCAAGAATGAGATAAGTTTTTGGCTTTTAGTAAGAGTGGCAAGAAATTAAGCACAGTAGTTCTTTTCTTACCCAGAGATGAGTCTAGATTGTACATTTTATGCCATGGCTATGCATGTTTAGATATTTTTATAACAATTCTATGTTTTTATAATATTTTATGTAAACATGCTTGCATTTCATTCTTGAGTTATCTGTTGTATGTATTAGATTGGTTGAGTATTATTACTAAGATTCTCCTTAGAATCTCACCTCTTTTCTCCCTCTAAAGATGTCAAGTAAAGCTAGAAAGGAAAAAAAAGAAAAGAGATAACTTCTCGAAGGCAAGAAATAGATGAAATTTACATGGTTGTATATTCATTTTGATAGTTGAGTAAGATATGATGTAACTCAATATTTAGTATGTTATGAATAATACTAATGTATGGAAATGAGTAAGTTTAGTCATATTTTGTTTATGAGGCTAAGAATGTGTAATTTCTCTCATGGAAAGATGTATTTTGATACAATGTTATACTATATGATGGCATTAAGTTAGCTTAGCTACTATTTGAGCCATAAAATGCATAATCATCTTAGGAAATGATGATACCATATATGATTGATTTGTAATTAGGTTTTGACTAAGAATTGTGACCGTTTAGATGGTTTGGACCCTTAAAAATATAAGAGCAACTATGGCAATATTTTTCTAGAAAAGTAAATTAATATATAAGCCATTTTGGTTTGACCACTAACATGATAACATGAATGTTCAAATATATGTTAAGTTATGACTCAATTTATGAAATCTTGAGTGATTATTCCAAGGTACAGGAGTAAGGGGGGATTGTGTGAGATTACCTTTTTAGGAATTGACTCTAATGTATTTTACCCTCCTATGTAATAGAGATGAAAAGCTATCGTACCATGTTAATTGGTTTTATAAAAGAAAATGAAAATTTCAAGTATTTTTTATTATTTAGTTCCTTTAATAAGTGATTTATTGTAGCATGAAACTTTAATGTATTTGATGAGAGTTAGTAAAGCTAGATATGTCATCTACCTATAGTGATTTGCCTTAAAGTTAAAAACCTAATTCCTAACATAGATCACAAGAACTTAAAATCACAAGACACAAGAAAAGAAGAGAAGAATGTGAAGTAATTAGATGTAATTTTCCATTAAGTGTTTGATCTTAGTGATGGTCTCTCATGGGAAATCTTTGCTTGCCAAGAACCCTTTCACAATGGTAAGTTATTTCTTAATATCATATCCTCCCATCAAAGACTCTTTATTGTTATTTTGGGATAATTGACCCAACCCACTCTTCTATCATATAACTACATATACTGGTAAACTTGTAATTTTAAGATATATGAATACCACTTAATAGGAATATTTAAAATTCAAATAAACAAGATACCAAATATTCTAACTAATCAATAATTTAAATTATTCCAATATTATTTAAATCTAAAACATTCTAGCACTTGCAAATATTTAGACTTTACTTTTAGTTACTTTTCTTCCCTATACACCAATAAGACTTCACTTCATTTCTTAACTCTCTATAGGATTGATATTTAGACTTAACATATATTTTATACTACTAGAATGACTTGCTATGTTACAGAAGTTAATGCCTTATAGTTAAAAAAAGGAAGAATTAGAGTTAAGGATCCAAAGTTAGAAATATTTACTTTGAAAGACTTATTACCATTGTTTTAAAATAGATTACTACTGACTTTAAGTAAAACCCCCTAAACCTAGTGGTAGCAGGTTTTTCAGAATAAATATTTTCAACTTTGTGTCTTTAACTCTAATTCTCCCTAAAAAAATTGATCATCACTTAATGTTGTAATTTGAATGCTAAAATTTGAATAACCAATACGAACAACTAAACCAAACACCTATACACACACAACCAATCAAATAATAAGAAAATAAAGAGAAGAGAAGACATTAGAGTTATTATGACTCGGCAAATTTAGCACATCAATGACAATTTATGACTATAAACCTTTGAGAAAATATAGGAGAACCTCTCAGCCTTTCTTTATCAAGATATAATATTCCTCTCCTTTTTATGCACTCACCCTAGGATTTCCCTTATATAGAGGGATTTCATAGTTTTACTCAAATACCTAAACCCTTATATAGTAAGAAACCTTTAGGAACATTCCTAAGTCATAAATACAACTTAAAATCCAAGTTTTTTTTTTAAATTTGTCATAAGTAGTTGTAGCTAAGATCTTCCCGCCATAGCCAAAATGGTTTTTGCCATAGCTACCTTACTCTAGCCATTGCCAAAATGCCTTTAAGAAAATACAGGAGAACCTCTTAGCCTTTCTCTACCAAGATCTAATATTCCTCTCCTTCTGTGCACTCACCCTAGGATTTCCCTTATATAGAGGGATTTTGTAGTTTTACGCAAATACCTAAACTCTTATATAGTAAGAAACCTTTAGGAACATTCCTAAGTCATAAATACAACTTAAAATCCAAGTTTTTTTTTTTAATTTACCATAACTAGTTGTAGCTAAAATCTTCTCGCCAGAGCCAAAATGGTTCTTGCCGTAGCTACCTTACTCTAGCCACTGCCAAAATGCCTGTTGGTTTTTCCTCTTTCCTACTTTAGGTGAACTCTCCAAATTTTGAGCCACTTTTTCAACACTTAGATAAAAACCATTTGCAGGGGATCAACACCAAATACTTGAGCTTTATTACAATATTAGTGCACTTACTAGAGTAGCCTTAATGAATTATTTTATTTAATTATTGTATAGATCATCAAATTATGGCACTATATTCCCACTAGTTGGAAAACCAATTGGTGGTTTTAAATACTTTATTCTTTCTCCTATGGAGAAGCCATAAGTACATCAACATGTGCTAACCAACTGTAAAGAAGTGGGCCCCTTTCTTCATTAAGCATATTAGAGTTATTAGACTAACTTTTCAATAATTACTACAATTACCTAATTACTTTGTTTACTTCATATAAGGAATTTAAAGATGTGGTGAAGAAACAATTAACAAGTCATATACTATCTTCTTCAAATATAAGTAGGAGGGTTCATAAAAAGTTTGTTAAATAATTTTCCCATCGTGTAACATAACAAGAATATCACTTTCTTTCATTTAGATAAGAAATCATGTCAATGAATCTTATCCAATTGATATGAAGTTACTTGCTCTAGGTCCAATTGATCAAGCAAGATGATATAATGCATAAATGTTAATAGGCACTTGCCTGAGATGTTACATGGTTGTTAGTATGATGTTTTACATAATTAAAGCTCTAGAACTTACTTTATAGGCACTTAAGGCAAAATCTTAGGCATGATTTAAGCTAAGAGATGATTTAGGCATTCTATTCAAATTTAAGCCTTAATATTTTGTTGTTTATATTACCATTTTCCATTGAACCTTTTCTTTGAGCCTATTAAGAAAAACCATGATATTTATGTTTTTTCCTTGCTTAACCAGCCCTAGCCTTCATTCTTAACCTTGAAAATATATATTTAACCTTTTTCAAGAGAAAAAGCTGAACACATGTGTTAAGGAGTTCAAATGAACTTCTATGGGATGTGGGAAGAACTAGATAGAATTTGAATGATTTGCCTTAGTTCAACATGAAAGATTTGAAGATTAGGGAATAATAGTGGTCTTATTACTTGAATGAAGATCAAGTCTTGTTAAAAATAAATAAATACCACTACAAAAAAAATAACTTTTAGTGTCGCCGCCAAAAGCCAAAATGTCATCACTAATAAGTTTTAGTGGCGACATCTTTTCCGCCACTCTACTCCAATAATGCTAATACTTTTTAGCCACGACAAAGTGTCGCCACTAAAAGTCGATGCTACAAATATATAGCCACTAAAACTTATTATAATTTATATCTAACAAATGTCGCCACTAAATAAAAGAGTATTAGTGGCAACAATCGCCACTAAATCCATATATGTAGTCGCCACTAATTGTATGTCGCCGCTAAATCTAGAGTTTTAGTGGCGACATAAGTTGCCACTATAGGTACACTTTTAGTGACAACAAATAGTGACATTACTAAAATCGTTACTATATATATTTAGCAACGACTTATTGCTGTGGGAAAAAGTTAATATCATTTGTCACTATATAGAAATGGATTAGCAACATAATCTTAGTCGCCACTAAAGACTTTTAGTGGCAACATGTGGTCGCCACTAAAGAGTTTTAGTGACAACATATTGTTGCCACTAAATTCATTTAGGGATGACCTTATACTTGTCACTAAAGACATTTAGTAACAAGAAATTATGGTTACAAAAAAAGTAAAAGTGATGGCATTTTTGTGGCAATTAAGCTTTAGCAACAACTTTTGGTGTTACAATAAAGCTTTAGTGGCGGTCATTTTGTTGTTGATATTAAAAATAAGCTTTAGTGGCAAAATTTGTTGCCACTAAAGGTAAGGAGACTGATTATATATATATATACACTAATTGACATGCACAAGAGACATTAATTTTGTAATATTGTATATCATAATTAGTATTATAACTATAAGTACTCTCATAGTGTCCTACATGTCAGAACCGAACATGAAGTGATGGCATAAATTAATACATCAAAATGACCATCAACAAAAAAATCTAAGTCCATCTTCTCTTCACCTAGCTTGTCCACAAGAAGAGTCATTGGTTGGAGCATTCTGTCCCTGTTGATAAAAAAATAAAACTAATCATATACTATTATTGTTTGACATAACATTAAGGTAAAAGATTATTTACAAGTACCTGTTGCATGGTAGCCATAAGGCTAGCCAATTGAGCTTGAATCTCTAACTGAACCCGTTGTTGCATTGTAGCCCGCTCTTCATTAAGCTTCTTTTCCATCTCAACTTGCATTTCCTCTCGCAACTTTTCTCGCTCTTCTTGTAATTTTCTCTCCATTTTAGCTTGCATTTGTTCCATCCTTGTTGAAACCCTTGAATCCACTTCAACTGAGTCCATAATTCTCCTTTTTATCGGTTTCTTTCCATATCCTTTCCCCCTAACATACCCTGACCTCTCCCCCAGTACAGTGGCCAAAATTTGATCTCCCGTTAATGGATTCTCATTATCCTCTACTTCTTGCTCATGAATTAGTTCTTGAATGTGCCCCTAAAGGCATAACAACAGATAAACACCATAAACAATGAGGAAATGATATAAATAATTAAAGCTTAATGATTTATAGCAATTTACATGGATTTCTTGTGACTTGGGATCTACCCACTCCACCTCTCCGTCTTTATTCTTACGGGTGTGTTGGAGTTCCCAAACTCGGTTAGTCGGTGCCACTTCTCCAGTGATGGGATCTCTCTACAATATTCATTAGATGATAATCCATGCTACCATAGAGGGAGGGAATGACAAAGAGAAATGTTTATAAACTCAAGTACAACACAAATACTTACCGTAGACTCCTCAACCTCAGCAAATGAATGGGTACCGCATGTATGCTTTGTCACTTGCCTTGCCCTATTTGCCTTGTTCTTGCTACTCGCAGCCTATAATTGGATGGTATTATAATCATGAAACCTTAAAATCATGTGAACACAAACAAAGCAAACAATCCTTTAAATTCATGTTAGAAACATATTACCTTGAAATCTGGACTTTCCCAGTAATGCATCAGCCACTCCCAATCATCACGGCTGATATTACTTGGTCGAGCAGCCTCCTTCTCTTCATTTGTGTCACACTTAGCATAATCTGCATGTAAGTCAGCTTTCCAAGATCGGTATAGTCGTTGCATTGTCTCAACACAAGTTCTATTTAATCTTTCTTCAGGGCACCCATCACGAACATCAAATTTATCCTACATAAAACATAAGAAACCAAACTTATTAATGTTATATAAGAAAAATGACCCACAAATATAATGTTATACCTTTACTTTCAATAACAAAGTTTCCCCATATTTGGCATAAACTTTGGCCCAATCACCATCCCTAAGAGAGACTGTGGTTCGCACCACATGTCCACAATAGTTGGCAAAGTCACGGGCCCCATCTCTAACAGGTCTATCTGAGTTCTCAAGAATGTAAACTTTAATTTTTGAACCATATTTTGTCTTCATATCCACTGATATACTCTTATATTTTCCCCTACCCTTCTTAACTGTGCTGCAAGAAGCTGCTGCATATGAAAAAAAAAAAGGCAAACAAATTAATCATTGATGTATATATAAGGTAAAAAACATAATTTAGAAAACATTATTTGCATGAAGTGATACCTGAACTACTCGGCACCTGTGATTGTTGTGTTGGAGGTGAATCATTATAAATAGTTTGTCTATCTCTCTGTGGTGGGAGTGGTAAAAGTGCATCTCCTGACTCCAAATCCCTCTGTGCATGCTCAGGTAAGAGTGCACCTCTTAGCACCAAATCTCTATGTGTACGATTAGGTGATGTCACCTCTCCAGTGGGGTTATGTCGACCTCGGCCATTACCCTGCCCAATGCCTCGCCTCCCTCCTCGACCTCCTGACCTACCTCGTGCAGAACCTGACATTTGCTACCTTTTGTCCAAATATAGTATAAGTAACAAAATGTGATGAAGTAAACATTAATAACAAATAAAAGTAGACGATAAAACACATGCATAACAAGCACAAAAGAGAAAAAAGAAGTAAAATAATATAAAAGTAAACAACATAAAACATATATGATATAAGAATATACTAAATTTCAAACACTTCAACCATTTGGTCATATAATGGGGATTGGTTGTACAATAATTATAAATTTTTCAAATGATCAGCAAGATTGATACTAATCTTGATCACACTCAGTGTCCACAGTGTCATTCGCATCATCATCATCAAGCAAATCTTCCCCTTCTTCTTCATCGGTGGACCCAATCTCATCATTGTCATCAATGAAATCATCAACCACACCCCTTGCATTATGCCCACTTGTTTGAGTATGTATACTTGTATGGCTTAGTATTTCTGGTTCAACATCATCTCGATGCAAGAGGACTACAAGGTCAATGCCTATGTCATCATTCCAAATTGGATTTAATTGGACTACATCTTATTGATATGCCTCATCAAGAAGGAGACCATCATTCTCACTACTTTCTTCACATTCTTCCACCTCTGAAAGGTTAAAGAGGTCACGAGGATTTGTCTTCACAACAATTAGCCACTTCGTATCAATGATATCTTTCAGATAGAACACTTGTTCTGCTTGGCTAGCCAAGACAAATGGCTCATTTGTAGCCAATGAATGCCGAACATTGACACTTGTAATGCCAAACTTGTCAACCTTGTATCCTCTTCCTAAATGACCCACATCCCACCAATAACACTTGAAGAGATATACTTTCTTATTCCCAATATATGAAAGCTCATATATGTCCTCTAGGATGCTATAATACTCTTTCCCTTCATCTGAGTCATCCCCTTTCACTAGAACTCCAGTGTTATCAGTTTTCCTCCCTAAGGCACGATCTCTTGTATGAAATCTAAAACCATTAACCAAATAAGTAGAAAAATGGTGCACTGTTTTGGCTCGGCCAAGTGCTAGACTGATGAGGTCGTCATTAGCTTGGCCTTGTGTACGTAATTGTAAAACCTGCATAGATTAACTATACTCTATTATAGTTTATTTGGATAAAAGTTCATAACTCAAAGTAGACTACTTAACAAAGTAAACTATATTAACAAAGGAACCTACTCGTGCACAAAACCATTTGGGAAAGTCCTTAATAGTTAAAGTTTGAGTTTCAATCTCCAATTGGTACTCCCTACATTGTAGTAGTGATAGTTAGGAAATATTTGCTAATTAATTGTTGTCATAAAGACTGGCAAAGAAGTGATAACTTACTCCATGAATGGCAAAACATCTGCACAATTTTGTAATACATACATACAAGCTTGATAGAACTCTATCTCAGGCAAAATAATAGACTCATAACGCCCTCTTGCCCTCCCAATTTGATTGAAGATGGACTTGTCACCATTATCCATGGGTCCGTCATCATTTCTAGGAGGCTGATTAAATTTGGTTGGCATATTTTTTAAATAACGAGAACAAAAGGTAAGGCATTCATCGGCTAAATAACCTTCTGCAATTGAACCTTCTGGACGAGATTCATTACGAACATAAGATTTAAGTGTGCGCAAATACCTACGTAAAAGGCAGGCAGTGGAAAAGAGAAATAAGTTGCAAAATTTTAGAGATAGAATAAAATATATATTAAAACATAATACCTCTCAATAGGGTACATCCATCGATATTGCACAGGTCCACCAAGCATTGCCTTTCTTGGCAAGTGAATAGGCAAGTGAACTATAACATCAAAGAAAGCCGGTGGAAATACCATTTCTAATTTGCATAATATGAGTGCAATTTGGGTCTCAAGTTGTTCTAGATCCTCAATTTTTAGGCATTTAGAACATAGATTTTTGAAAAACTTACCTAACTCTATTATCGGCTCTGACACTTCCTTAGGTAACAAACCGCGTATTGCAATTGGAAATATGTCTTGTAATAATACGTGGTGGTCATGGCATTTCAATCCAAATAATTTTCAATCACGGACATGTACACACCTTGAAATATTTGATGAGAAGGCATCTGGAACCTTTAAATTAGCCAAAAAGTTACACACCGTTAATTTCTCATGTGGAGACAAGGCATAGCAAGCTGCAGGCATTAATACTCTATTCCCATCCTCGATTGGATGCAACTGTTGTCTAATTCCTAAATCCACCAAGTCATACCGACTCTTTAATGTGTCCTTGGTTTTCCTCGCAACCCCCATCACTGTTGAAATAAGGTTTTCAGACACATTTCGTTCTATATGCATGACATCTAGGTTGTGTCGAAGTAAGAGGGTTTTCCAGTATGGTAATTGGAAAAAAATACTTTTCTTCCTCCAATTATAAGCATTGGTTGGGCGATCACGCTTTCTTTTTTGTCCTTTCCCAAAAGTTACATTACCTAATGCTTGTAATTGCCTTAGTGCTTCAATTCCGGATAAAGGTGTAGGTGCTCTTGTAGTTTGAACCTTCCCATCAAATGCCCTTCTATTTCGCCGCCAAGGATGAGTAATAGGTAAGAAGCGTCGATGGCCCATAAAACATACCTTGCTACATAAAGAAAATGAATGTGTGTCCTTATGACAACAAGGGCATGTTAACTTTCCTTTAGTTGACCACCCTGAAAGGTTTCCAAATGCCGAAAAGTCATTTATTGTCCATAATACAGCTGCTCGCATCCTAAAATTAGATTGTGAGTGGGCATCATATGTCTCGACCCCTTCCTCCCACAAATATTGTAGCTCATCAATCATTGGTTGTAGATATACATCTATTTCATCACCTGGACATCTAGGGCCTGGAATTAGGAGTGTCATCATAAAGTATGGTTGTTTCATGCAATGCCAAGGTGGTAAATTATAAGGAGCCAACACCACTGGCCATATACTATGTGCAGCACTCATATTGCCATAGGGTTGGAATCCATCACTTGCTAAGCCAAAGCGAATATTTCTAGGGTCCTTAGAGAAGTCGGGATGTTCCTCGTCAAAGGTCTTCCATGCAATGGAATCAGATGGATGTCTTAACACACCATCATCCTTTCGTGCATCCTTATGCCACCTCATCTCTTTAGCTATGTTACGAGCCATATATAGCCTTTGTAGCCTAGGCGTTATGGGAAAATGGCGTAATACTTTGTGTGGGACTTTCTTGCCTCTATGGCCATCTGACTTCCATCTGGATAGGTTGCATCTAGGACATCTTTGGGCATCAACATGTTCCTTCCAATACAAAATGCAATCATTTTCACATGCATCAATCTTGGTGTAGTCCAATCCAAGCTCTCGAATAACCTTCTTCGCTTCATAATAAGAGTTTGGTATTAGTGCTCCTTCTGGAAGCACATCCCTGAATAAGTTAAGCAGGGCATCCATAGACTTGTTACTCCAATGGTTGAGACATTTCAAGTGAAGTAGTCTTACAATGAAAGACAACTTGGAAGCTTTCTTACAACCTGGATACAGATCAGTTTTAGCATCCTCCAATAGCTCGAAGAAATGCCTGGCTTGCATATTTGGTGGGTCATTATATTCAGAGCCATATGTCCTCGCCTCTCTTTCTGTATGCCCATATGCATCATTTATCATCTCAATAATGTCATCATTATCTTCTTCTTACACACCTTGATCAACCTCCTGTGAGCAACTTTGGGCATGATGACGAAGTTCTCCATGTGAATCCCATACTTGATAACTCTCACAAAAACCCTTTTTGAATAGATCCTCCCTTACTCTATGTCTTAGCTTGAACTCTGTGTTCCGGCACGCTTTGCATGGACAACGAATCATATCACTAACCCCTAATTGATTAAATGCCCATTAGAGAAAACTATCCACTCCTCGTATATATCTTGGATCGGCTCTATTCTTGATCATTATCTAACTTTTATCCATCCTTATTCTCTTTCTCTATCTATATTTCCTACATTAGGTAACATAGGTAATAAAATTTCAGCGATAAGAATCATGTCGTAATCAAGCCACACCTTCAGTTTCTCTTATAGTTGCAAGCAATAAACCACATAATGAATAAGAAATTATAATTCAATTAGAACCAAGTTTCATTTTCCACACCTAAAAATTTGAAATAACAATCAAAACTCAACTATCCATTATCATGAGTACCATATTATCCAACCAACGAACAAGCTGAGAATGTTCATGTCATGTCACCCATTGTACTCATGCATGCATGCATGCATTTTTAATGGAAGCCAACAAATAGGAAGATGAAAGTTTGACAACAATATATGGGTGGCGTATAACTACAAAACATTATGTGGGGAATGTTTTGTAATCAGTTGAACATGTGTAAATATCCAAATATTTGATGGATGTATGGAACTTGATGCCAAATGAATGGAAGTGTAGACTTTGAACATTTGATGGCCATATATGGTGTATGTATTCTTATGGGAGTGGGAGATTTTGATTTTCGGGTTTATGCTCCTTTGAGAGACATGTGGTCATGGATACAATTAGATGGTCTAGAAATGCGAAATTTTATTGCATTCCTACATACTCATGTGGTCATGGATGCAATTAGATGGTCTAGAAATGCGAAATTTTCTCGTTGCACGCACATTTTGAAATCAAGCAAATTTTAATAGTAAGACCATGTATTCTTGCTTTGAACTATGTCAAATGGTTATGAATGAGTAAGATAAGCTAGATAATAAAGGTATTACAGTAAGGAAATGTATACCTTTGTTGATACAATGGTTGAAGTTTTGGTAGAAAATAAAGTTCAATTAATTCAAGTAATCCCTAAGTCCTTAAATGATAAGTACTAGTTTATAGAGGTAGATAGGAGATCAAATATTAATAAAACCAAGTAATCCAGCCATTAAAGAGCTTAGGATAAAAAATAATTGAAGTCTCGACCAAAATTACTTAAGTCAGGGCCAAAGTTCAAACAGAACGAAGTTACGCCGCGGCAAGGAATATTGCGCCGCGGCACATTGCTTACAGAATGAAGTCGCGCCGCGGCTAGGAATATTGCGCCGCGGCACATTGCTCACAGAATGAAGTTGCGCCGCGGCGTAGGTAGTTTAAGTCGCGGGCAAGTTTAATATTTTTTTCTCAGAGTTACAAAATCTAACTACGTCGCGGCGGGGAGAATTTAAGCCGCGGCGCAAGTTTAATATTTTTTCTTGGGGTTACAGAATCGAACTACGTCGCGGCGAGGAGCATTTGAGCCACAGCGCAACTTTAATATTTTTTCTCAGAGTTACAGAATTGAACTACGTCGCGGCAAGGAGCATTTGAGCCGCAGTGTAATTACATTTGAATATATTTAAAAGGTTTCAGTAATCACTTGAGCTGCGGCGGAGGTTTACCAAGCCGCGGCCTAAATTCTAAATTTGTAATTTAACTTTCAAACTTCTAAAAGTCATAACTTTAAGCATGGTAGTCCGTTTAAGGTGATTTTTTTTTTTTTGAATTTGGGTATTTTTTCGAGATCTATGCAATGGCGAACCACCAAAGTGGTTCAGTCATTTATTTTTCTCAAAAAAGCATGTTTTGGCTTTCAATTTTGAGATTCTTGTTTTAATTTCTTCTTAAAAGAGCATATTCTGATTCAAAAATGTAAATGTTTATAACTTGAGCAATGGATCTCTAAATTTTGTTAACTTTGGTTTTAATTAAAGCTTTATATGTCTACTCTATGTTGTACAGATTTCATCCTAATCCTATATCTTTTGTTCCTAAAAAATTGCATGACAATAGAATTGGTCAGGGTCATAAATTCTGCAGATTCACCTGATTTATCTTTTGCTGTCATGAGTTTTGAAAATTTAGAAAATATTCTATATAAATCCAAAAATTATCATCTTAAGGTTGAATTAAACCTCTAAATATCCTCTTCTTATTTGCCAAGTGTTAGACCTAGACTCAACCATTTGATCCTGCAAATGCATCTCTTTCCAAACCTACCTATTTAGGTTTTGAATTTCACACTAAAGAGTATATATGTGCAAATAATGGCCTTACATCATTCCATTAACCAACCCAACACTTCTAACAAGTTTCAACTTATATTTCAAGACTACTTGAACTTCCCAAACTCCCAAAAAATCTCTAGATCAAAATATGACTACCTAAGTTCCTTATACTACATACAAGTCACCATGCTACTTAGAGCTTTAGAGAGCCCATAACCAACCATTATACATTCATATCTAGAGCTTTAGAGAGCCCACAACCTAAAGCTTAAGAGTCCACAATAATATCACAAGAACCACAAAACACTAATCAAAATAATTGCATTCATATCATACCAAATACATCAAAGTATTAAATTTTTCCTCAAATCTTCCTTCATTCCTTCATTACCATAGGTATATATTTCAAATTAGCTCGGAAGTTACATGTCATATATGCATTTTACAAAAGAATCAAAAGAAACTACATATATCACTATAACACCTAGCTTTACTTGCTACTAGCTTTTATGGTCTTCTCCTTATTGGAGGAGCTAAGATAGAAGAAGGGATGAGATATGCAGTGTCTGATATAATATAATAACATAACCATGCAATATATAAGGCAATGCCTGATATAATATAAGGCAATATAGAGAGTCATTTCATATTACAATCACTTGAGTCATTTCATATGTAATACACAGCATAGCATAGCACATAATGTATATAAGAGGAAATAACTTTAGGTTACCTCTGCAACTCCAACAAGGTGTCCAATAATCAGTCCAAGAAAACTTAACCTATTGAACAAGAGAAAATTTAACATCATAACTAGTTTCATTCTTTGAAATTCTTTTCATATAAACTACCCAACTATATTTTCATCCCAACTAACCCATTTAAAGCTCCTAATCCTTAACATCTTCCATTCTCTATCCTCCATAGAATCCGCATATGTGTTTGTCTTAATAGTAAACTCATGCTAAATTGCCATATTAGGGCTCATCTTTATTAAAAATCATCATTTAAGGTCTACCCAAGCCCAAGCTTAAAGAAGCATTATGTAACCATTAAAATATCAAGATTGAAATTTGAGGTTCCAAATTCGCATCCATGGCTGCCCTCACTAAGAAAACCATAAAAATCATCATATTTTTGTTCATTCTCACTAAAAATTATTAATTAAGGCTTACCCAAATCAAAATGAACCATTACAAGGTATGGAACTGGAATATTAAATCAGAAATCCCAATTTACAAAACTTAGAGTTTATACTTCCTCCATAAATCAAAACCTGGGCCATTTATGGATAAAGAAGCATTTTAGAGGCTTACCCAACTAAAATTAAGCTTACAGATTCAATCTTTGCTCAGCCTTCATTCTTGTTCTTCTTCTCCCTCATTTGCTCAACTTTCGTTCTCCTTCTCCCTCAGTTGCTCAGTCTCTTTTGTTTGCTCTGCTGAAGCTGCTTCAGAAGTTGGGAACTGGAGCTACTGGAGCTGCTGGAGCTGCTTCATAAGTCAGGAACTGGAGCTGCTTCCTTCAAAAGTCGAGAACTAAGGTGCTCTGCTGGAGTTGCTTCAGAAGTTGGGAACTGGAGCTACTGGAGCAGCTGGAGCTGCTTCATGAGTCAGGAACTAGAGCTGCTTCCTTCAAAAGTCGAGAACTAAGGTGCTCTGCTGGAGCTGCTTTAGAAGTTGGGACTTTTAGGGCTGGAGCTGTTGCACGTTGGTGTTTGTTTGTGGAGGGAATTGAAAATTTTTAATAAAAACTAAGTCCCTGTTGCTGCAATATGGAGGGAATTGAAAAAAAATGAATCAAAACTGAGTTCTTGTTGCTGCAATTATATTAATTTTGATATATTAATTTAATGAACTCTAATTTTAATTTATTACTAAACAATTATAAATAATAAAAACTTTAGTATTTGATATTTTGTGATGGTTTTATTTTTTAAATTAATGATTTAATAATTCATAAAATTAAATAAGAAAATTAAAAATAGACTATAATTATTTATGTAAGAATTATTTATCTAAGAATTATTTATATTTATATTTATATTTATATTTTTAATTAATGATTTATTTTGTATGTTTGATTAATTTTTATATAATGTTAAAATCTAGATTTTGAATTTGAGACAAGAAGCATATAAGTAGATATATAGATAACCTAGATAAGAGAATCTAAATTTAAAGATTAAATAAAAAGAGAGGAAGGGGGTTTGGGTGTAAATAAATGAATTAATGAATAAATGAATAATAAAGTTTTGAATCTGATAGAAGAAACATATAACTATATAATCTGACAGAAGATAACCTGGATAAGAGAATCTAAATTTGAAGATTAAATCTTTTTTTCCTTTGATTTTTAAATTTAATGTTTAATCTTCAAAATTTATTAAAACTCTATATAATTTTTAATGAATAAACATTTTTTATTTCACAAACAAGTGCTACAAGTGCTTTTATAAATATTTTAAGGGATAAACCAAATCCTTGTATAGTGCTATTACATTTGATTAATGATTAAAAATTAGATGAAAAATAATTAAAAAGAAACTTTCAATAAATGTTATATAACAACTACATTATCTATTTCATTTATTTTATATATTTGATTAATGATTATATAATGTTAAAATCTGGATTTCGAAAAAGAAGGAAGTAAAATAGAGATGACATTTTGAATTTACATAAGTAGATACAATTTTAGTGTTGTTTCAATTGACACATAATGAGCAAACAAGTAATGAAATTTTGAATATATTTGTTTTTTCACTTCTTTTTCATTTCTTTTTGTATTTCATTGTTTTTTCAACCAATTCCATTCAGGATACTAAAATTTTGCCATTCATTCAATTGCTTCCGTCTTCATTTTCATTTTCTTTTTTTAGGATAAATTAGTTTCTTTAAAATTTTTATTAAAATTTAAATTTAATATGTATGCTTTTAATTTTTTCTTTCTTGAATATGTATGATTTACAAAAAATAAATAATAAACTCAAGAATCTTACAAAAGTATAAAGATTACAAGAATAATTTTATTTTACCTTTATAATTTAAAAAAAATGCATTCCATATGGAGTTTAAATTGTGGTTTAATAATATATTACTCAAATAAATGGCAACTACCTCTCTTACTTTGTGGGTGGGTTATGTATTTTAATTAACAATTTCAAATGAATGAAAAAATATCTTTCTCATTTGACAATATCTTTTCATTTTACTCCTCCCTCCTCATTTGTTTTGCCTTTATTTTCCTAAGTTATGAAGAAAAGATAAAGATAAAGATAAAGATAAAACATATTTTGTCAAATTAATTATATTTTTAATTAAACAAGATAAATATGCATCATTAAGGTCACTCATTATGAATCTCAACATTAGTGTTATCACATTTGTTATCGAGCTCTAAAGTTCACAACACAAGGTGATTATTATAAACTCAACTATATTACGAGTACTAATTGGACTACAAATTACATTAATGTGTATTTTTAAAATAAAACACTAAATAGGCTATAGTTGATCATTAATGTGTATTTCTAAAATAAAACATTAATGTGTATTTTTAAAATAAAACACTAAAAAAAAACCTATTTCAAAAATATTAGTATCATACGTTACTAAATAGGCTATAGTTGATCATTAATGTGTATTTCTAAAATAAAACATTAATGTGTTTTTTTAAAATAAAACACTAAAAAAAAACCTATTTCAAAAATATTAGTATCATACGTTACTAAATAGGCTATAGTTGATCATCATCATAATCCTCAGCAACATCTTCATCGATGGTCTCTAATGTAGGTGAATTTTGAAGGTTTGAATAGGGACAACCTGCATCCATAAACTTACTCAAGTCTCTAATTGCCTTAAACATTCTCACAAATTTGACACCAACGCTTGTCACTAAATCTAGAGTTAAAATGACTAAATGCAATTGGAAGTGGACCAATTTTCTCTCTTGATGTGAGATTTAGAAACATGGGAAGGATATTTTTCATATATTTAAATAATATTTTAATAATTATCTATTTCATTCATCCTATCCTATTACATGGGAAAGATCTTCTTTATTACACAGTAGAATAAAAATTAGAAAGGTGAAGAAAATAATTAATTATGTATTATTTTTATAACACTCTTTTTCAAAAAATGATATATGATATATATGATATACATATATATATATAATTTCGAAGAGACTTTATCATACATTATTAAATTATAAATAATTAACTTTTAAATGTATAATATTTTTAAAACCAAACTAATCATTCAATTAGTGAAAACAAAAGTTTAAGGTTCATTTGTCTTAATGTAATGAAGTGTTATTGCACCTACATATAAAAATATTTTTTTAACTTATTTATATGTAAAAATATTTTTTTATTTTTATTCAAAAATTTATAAAAAGATTACTTCAAGTTATTTGTATATAAAATTTAATTAATATTAGTAAACATTAAACATTTTATTTTCTTTAATAAAGTTATATTGATAAATATAATTTATTTTTTTTAATGTATTTGTCTATTTTAATAAAAATTTTGCACTACAACTTTTAGTGGCGACTAAATATAGTCGTCACTAAAAGTTACTTTTGACAGAAAAATTTTAAAATTTTCACAAATGATGCCAAACTTTTTAATGGCGACAAGTGTCGCCACTAAAAGTGACTTTTAGTGACAAAATCAATTTGTCGCCACTAAAAGTTACTTCTAGTGGCGAGCTTGCAGTTGTAACTAAAAATCGTCACTAAATGTGACTTTTTAGTGGCGACAGTATTGATGTCGCCACTAAAAGTATTTAGCGGCGATTTTTTGTTGTCACTAAATAGTTTTAGTGGCAATTTTTTTTGTCGTCACTAAAACTTTTATCGAAATTAAAAGTAGTATTTTAATGACAACTTTTAGCGACAACTTCATAAAGTCGCAGCTAAAAATATTTTTCTGTGACAACTTTTTGTAGTCGCTGCTAAAAGCCGTCACTAAAAATATGTTTTTTTGTAGTGTACAAATATTAAAATATTTAAGTTTAGGGATTGGTGAAAGCAAAGGAAAGAAAGGAATTAAAAAAAGAAAGAAAGGAAGAAAGGAAGGAAGATGAAAAGTGAGTAGGTAGAGAAGATAGAAAGGGGGAAGTTCTAAAAAAAAAAAGTGTTTTGTGTATTTTTGGGCTTCAAGTAAACTTTTTTCTTAAACTTTGCATTAGCATCCACATCTTTTCTTTGGTAACCTTAACTCAAGGTCCCATTAAAAGTTAAAAAGACCTATTGATCTAGCAAAATAAGCATATCAAGCTCTTGCATATATCCTATTTTTTATTTGCATGATTTATCTAGCTTTGTACTATGAACACACTCTTTGCTATCACACACTCACATCACTTGTGAGGAATGGAGTATCTTGGATTGTGGATTTCATACATGCTTGCTTGATTTGACTTCTTTCAACTTATGCAATAATGTAGCTTTAAGAACTAATGGTGGCCAATATGATATTTATTCATGCACTCAAAGGTTAAGCTACATTAGTCTATTATGTTTGCTAGAAGACAAGCAAAATTTCAATTTTGGGGGTGTTGATAAGTCCCATTTTGTGCATAAATTATATAATATCCTAGGGACTTTCAAATTGCATATAGACTTTTGGACCATAGTGCAATAAATGGGCATAACTTGCTTTATAAATCTTCAAAGAGGCTAGCTCTTGAGCCCATGAAATGCTATGACAATACATGTAACTCTCTAGTTCATCTCAAAAGCCCAATTTTCAAAGAAAATAGGCTCAAATGGCAGCACAACAAACATAAATTGACATATCTTGTTAATTTTACATGACTTACATTCCAAAAGTTCTAATTAGATGAAGTCAATGGCAATGGAAAGCTAAGAGAAAATCTTAAAACTTTGATGAGAACCACAAAAACAAAGTGCATTTTGAAGGATCTAGAGAGTAAAGGTAGGTTACATTTTTGTTAAAAATTGATGATAATGTAAAATTAATTCAAATTGCATATCGAAAGATGGCATTTTGAATGCTTGAATTCTAACTAATTAAATCTTAAGCCTAATGATGTATTAAAAGATGAAATTAGGTCAGAGATAATTTATACGTAATATATATTGCAATTCGATATATTAAAAGATGAAGAATTTATAGTTAACTTAGGCTACATGGTGATATGTTGACAGACAAAACCATATTAATTAAGGAATGCTTGATTTGATAGAGGAACTAACCTAGATAAGTTATACATTTTGTTGATTGATCTATTAAATGTCATAAATTTGAATCTTGTGCACTTGGAATTTACTAAACTACTAAAACAAATTTTGTAAACCTTATATTTTTAATCATAATTAGTTACTTCTAACCGGTGAAAACTAGTTAGAGGTGTATTATGTTGTAAATAGCTTGTACATGAAAAACTCTAACATTAAGTTAAACCATTTCTTGTTGGATTGACAATATATACTCATTTAACCACTCTATTACTTATTGATTAGTGCGCTTGCTAGTGTCTCTATGTATGCATCAATCATTCAAGTAGTAATGATGTTAATAAGCTAGGCAATACTGATGATCCTAAAAGCTCAAAACACTTAACTCAAAGATGTGAAAAATAATCTCAAAAGTATTTCCCATAGCAAAATCAGCAATTTAGAATATCCAAATAATAAAAGTAACATCAAAATCAGGCTTATGGGATCTAAAAAACCAAAAAATGAGGTTTAGAAACCAGAAAACAAAAAATCAACATTCAAAGTGAACTAGACACGTCAAGAGGTCAAATCATGTCAACAAGTCAAGGTATCAAATGCCACGTCAATGTTTAATTACTAGCTCAGCAGCAGGTCAAAGCCAATTTGGGCCAATGGAGCGGTTCAGGTCAAATGAATGAAGCAACAAAAAAGCATCGAGAAAGCGCTCACTCACGCGTTGGCAAGGAGAAATTCTTGCCACGTACACCTAGTGCGGTGCATGTACATCCAATGGCCTAGATTTGTTTATATAAATTTTAAGGGTATGGATCAAATCCTAACTGTTAAATATACATGCATGCATTTAGTATATCCTAAAATTTTGTATGGACAACTTAATATCAAGTTGATATGCAATACTCTCTTAGATACAATTCCATGCAGTATAGAAGAAAAAATAATAATAGAAATTGCAAATTATCATTAATATTATGAATTTAATTTATCAATAACATGAAAGTGGTAACTACTTAAATCTCTTAAAAAACGTATTTATAATCTACTAAAATATAAAATTTGAATATTGTGAATAACTATTTTTTAAATTAACCCAATAACTAATTATAAATAATTTTTTTTAAAAAAAATACATCATTCAATATTAATGTTTTAAGAATAAATAATAATTTTTTAGCGCATCACCTGTTTCTCTGGAAGGGTTAATTTGCAACCGTGGCATAGTAGAGAACACGTGGCAATCTATGGGAATTTCAAGTGACACGTGTCAAGACTTTGGAAGCAGGTACCGTGACGAGGCAAGGGTGTCCTCCACCGTCGCTTGCCTATAATTAAACACAGCCAATAAACAAGGAAATTCAAAAAAATGGCACACTATCAAAACCAATATGGCGCAGTTCCTACAAGCGACAACCCAATTCAGATGGCAATGGACACAGCCGGAGACACCACGGGCATCGGCAGTACCGATTCTACCGAACACCTTGCCACCAACCACGATGTCACCGGACCTGCAATGATGAAGACCACCACCACCGATGCAACCCAAACTACGACCAGTGATACTCCTGCTTCTGAGCAGCATCACCAGAAGAAAGGGATAATGGAGAAGATAAAGGAGAAACTCCCTGGAAAACACCAACACCACGACAAGTAGTGCCTTTACAGTTGATTACTTGTCAGATTGATGCCTATGTAAGATCGATCATCAAGCAATAAAATTCGTTGTGTCTTTCTTTTTGAGAACTATATGACGGTGTTCTTCTAAAGATGAATTGAGAATTAGTTATTTTTTGATATTTTGGCTACATTTTAATTATTCATTTAGATATTTTATTTTGGATGCTCTTATACAATACTCTATATATGTTTACATTTTCTGATTAGCTATAATACTTATACTGTTAATACACTACTTGAATTCTTACTTGTTCACTGTTCTCTAGATGATCTTACTTTTTTTTTTTTCTGGGGACAATTGTTAATTTATTTCTATAATTATTACGAATTATAAAACGTTAAAGCAAAAAGAATAGAAATATGTAGATTTATCTTGTTTTCTGGTAACAACATAGAAGCGGAGCTGGGGAAGTGATTGCTCTACTTGAAATTTTAAATAATTTTATTTTTTTTATATACGGTTTTTGGTTTGGCTCCTTTAAGAAAATTATATATGGTCTCTTAAAGAATAAAATTTGTATATAACCTTATAATAAAATATATGAATAAATTATATAGACCTCCTCTTAATCTTGTTGAAATTATATGAATTTTTTATATTTAAAATCTACAAATATTTTTTATAAAATAAGAGATCTATATAATTTTAGTGAAGAGATTTGTATAATTTATTCAAAATGTATTATATGAAAAATTATATGATAATTATTTTTATAATGATGATAAATCATATATTTAATTAATATATAAATATAAATGATAAAAGTCATTATTTCTTACTTGTTCACTAAAATGGGAAAAAATAAGTGGGTATAACAACATATATTGTGTGAAAAATGATATTATAATAACTAAAACAATCATAAATTTCTGCACATTGTTTTAAGTAATACATTTTATATCTTAAACAATTTTAAACATTTTTACAAAAAAAAAAATTTAAAAACGGATTCTACATCTCTAGTCATATGTAACTTTATAAAATTAAAGATGAAAAAGACCTTTCTTTTCACTTCTACATATGTTGAAAGATTAAAAAAAAATCATTAAATTCACTTGTTCTTAGAGTTAATAATATGGAAGAGTATGGCAAAGAAAGAATTAAAAAGCTTAGCCTAGTTCAAAAGTTTTATATTGCTTAGTTTTTGAATGAGATTGATGGATTTTTTCTTTTGGCTAAGAGGAGAATTAAGGGTTATCTGTAGCCACTAGTGTGTGTTAAGTTTGCTCGAACCCATTTTTTAGGGATAGTGGTGGATTGTAAGGTCTTGTCTTCGTAGTTTAAGGTTTGTGTCTTTATATACTAAGAGATTGGTGCCAATTGTCACTTAATCCTTGGGGTTTGTGGTATCTCTTTTGTGTTGTGAACCTTGGTAATGTGGGATAGATTATTTTAGGCTTATTGGATTAGCATGATTATAAGGCTTTCATAATACTTGTCCTCAAGTTTAGTTGTGAAGTCTCAAGTTAAGCAGGCTTAGAATAGTATGTTTTTAAGTTTCTTATTTTCAAATTTTGGGCAACTGTCACCTATGTCATCTTGGTGACAATTAAAATTTTTGATGAGAGTAGTTACTATGGAAACTTACTACATCTCACTTATTCCATACAATTTAATGTCAATTTGTATGAAAACATATCAATTTATGTAAAAACATACATGACAAACTCTTTTACAGCGAAACTTTTGTTACTGAATACCCCAAATGGATCTCTAATGCCCAACAATGGTATTCTTTATCATTTTAATTCATAACTCTCATACACATATATGTTTTGATCCATTTCAATATGTATATAAGTTTCATATACATAAAAGAACCAAATAGGCATATTAGACCATAGTTACATACTGTGGTCTAAACTTCTAAAATTTATAATTTGGATTATACAATTCTAATTAATGCAAATGTAGCCATCCATTTAAAGCATAAGATGAGAACTTTTTACTGTAAAAATTTCAAGTTGAAATAAATCCATTTGATTACTTAAAAATCATGAAAATAAGAGCTATACCTGAATGAACAGTAATAGTGCACGACAACTTTTGAGGGTCAAATTTGAAAATTCACCAAATATTATATAGAGCTTTGAAAAATACAAACTTTTGCTCTATAAAAAGCTCTAGATGTCCTTTAATTGTTCACTAAATTTCAACCCCAAATTTGGTCATTTAGGTTATCAAAGGTAAGGATACATTTTATGGCTCATTTAGATCAAATTTTGGATCCAAAGTGGTCTAATTGGGCTCTAATATGTAATCTCTTGCCTTGAACAACTTTCAATCCATAAATACATCATCTACACATGATTCAACATATGAAAATTGGCTAGCACATCAAAATCACCTTTCCACTTGTGCTTGCACATACATTACTCATGGGCCATTACATAACAAAACATGTTCTATTTATATATATATATATATATATGCATCAAATAGTCTTACATTTAGAGTCTAATGCTTTTGCATGAGTTATTATTACATTTCATCATAGTAAAAATTCAAAAATATACACACAATACATATTATTGCATAATTTCTAGCTACTATTTGCTTCAAGTCATTGTCTCATTGTCTTTTCCTTTTTCCTTGATAGGTTCACCTGATATAGTTAGTGGGAGATAAAGAATGAGATTCTGGGAGAATCTTAATAGCAATACTCAATCCTGTCCAATGCACATAATAGATGATTCAAGCATGAAATGCAAGCAGGTAAGGTCATAAGCATACAAAATAACTTAAATATAGAATTGGTATAAAACTTCTATGCTCTATTAGTCATGGCATGAAAACATACTAGTTAGGCTTATCTTTAGGCTAGAAAAGAACTACTACGCTCAATTCCCTGCCACTCTTGCTAAGAGCCAAAGTGTAACTCATGCATATGTAAAACTCATGCTAAAAAGCCCATTCATACATAAAATCAAGCAAACATAAAACAACCAATATAAACAATTCATCTTAACTCAAATGCATCCAAATGCATGCAATAAAGAAAGAGTAAGCTACCTTTTGAAACTAGGAAACTTGTCTTTGCACTATGTAATATCCTATGTTTTGGTAATTCAAAATAGCTACTAAATAATAGGATAAATTATTTAAGCAGAGTCACGGGTCTAGAAAGGGACAGTACGAATTAAGAGAAACCAAAATTTGAATCATATGGTTAAAGAGAGAGGACCTCAGAGAAAAGTGAATTGAGGCAAAGTAAAGCTTAAATGCTAAATAGAACATCTAAAAATGAGGTTAGAAAACTAAGGATGGCCTAAGATCAGAGCTAAAATGGCTAAATGAAATAAATCGAAATACAATGGCAAAATCATAATTTCAAGTAAGTTTTAAGAAACATGAAGGAGGAAGTTTAAAAAAAAAAATTGAGCTCATTAGGGTTTTTAAAGGCTTGGAAAATTATAGGAACTGTTAGAATGGTTAAAACACTTCTAGTTTGCAATTTAGGTTGTTAGTTAATTAAAACTTTAACCAGATAATTTGATAAGGTTTTAAATCCCAAAAATTTTCAAATAAACGTTTTTAATCAATCAAAAAGCTCATATTTCATATGCAAAATATAATATCCAATTCTCTAAAAATGAGAGAAAACGTGAGAAACGTAACGTATAATTTCTCTCTAAACAAACGAAATTTACTGGATACAAAAAGAAGTCCCCTGGAATGATTTAGTTAAGGTATTGAAAAATTTGGGAAGCATTCTAGACTCCTAAAAATGGGAATCATAGGCTTAGACGGAAAGAAAAATAGAGCTAGAATATAGAAATGAATTTGAACGAAAGGTTGACGAAATGTAAGGGCATTTTCATCATTTTAAGCAAATTTTGGAACTCTCACAGGAGGGCTTTTTAAATGAAATTTTTAAGTTTTCCAAGGTTCTTAGAGGCCCTGAAAACTATGGGAAGCCCCGAGACAGTTAAAACCCCTCCAATGGACGTTTTCCAACGTCAGTGAACCCAAACTTTGACAGATTTATTCGGGAAGGTTTTATTTTCGATTTGATTAATTCCAAAGGCATTTTACTAAATTGGAAACCTAAATTTTATAATGAAAAAGACAGTTCTAAAAAAAGAGCTAAAACGAGTTAGAAATGAAAATGTCAAGGACGAAGGGTAAAATTGAATTTTTTAAGAAAGTGGAAGTTTTTTGAACACTCTTTAAGTTTCTTATTTCTTCTCCCCCTTCATTTGCACGACCTATTCTACCTAAAAACTAGGGAAAACACCAGCTGTCTTAGGTGCGCCATGGAGGAGAAGAAAGGAGGAGAAAAAATAAGAAAAAGGTAGGGAATTTCATGAATTTTCATGCTCCTTCTTCTTCTAAACTTGTTCCTTTTCTCTTAAGCTTTCTTTCCTATGGTTTTATTGAAGTTTTTGGATCTAGTTTAAGGGAAGAACAGAGGAAAAAATTCGGATTTGAAGAGAGGAAGCCAAGGAAAGTGAGAAACAAGCAAGAAAAGCCATGGAAATAAGGTAAAATCTTCATCCTATGGCAGCTATTCCTCCCCCCTTCTTCTCCCTATTTCGCCCCATATATATAGCTGCAAGAGGGCTTAAATTTTGGTAGAACCAAGGGTGAATTCTATGAATTTAAGGGAGGAAAGTAAGAATATGCAAAGAAATTCAAGAAAAGGCTATTGATTTTCAAAGTGGCACACCTAGGGTTTCATGGGCTCCTTTGAAAATATGATTTTATGCAATTGTTCCTAGGCCTAAATGAATGTTTAAATGAGTTCCCAAGATTCCTAGGAGTCTCCCCATATGCATCTTCCATATAGAAAACAAAGCAAACTTCCATAGAGGCTAAATGGTGCATAGTCTTGGCCAAAGGGGATTGAGACACCTAGGGAGAGTTTTAAATTCTTTCAAGCCTATTTTTGAGTCATATATGATGAATGAAAATAAGGGAAAACCTTGGAAAAATTTAGGAGGCCTAGAGAGTGAATTGGTGTCTTAGGTTTCATAATATGACCTAAAGAAGCAACATGTAGTTAGGCTCTTTGTTTTAATTGTGTGATGACTCTAAGAGGCTTAAAAGGAGTCAAGAATCATATATGAAAGGAAAGAATGGAGCCTAGAACTCATTTGATGGGTGTTGCTTCATTAAAAGCATTCTTGGAACCATAAAGGGGTTAATAGACTAAGTTAGTATTTAAGGAAGATGTGCGGCCTTAGAATTAACTCCATGAACCTAATTGGCTTCCATAAATTTTGTTTAGGCCAAGAGAAACCAATCCCACATCTTTGTGTGTGAGGCCAAGGAAAGGACAGCAAATTCAAGGAGAAAAGTGTGTGATTGCATTCAAGATAGCTCACTCCTCCTTCTCTCATACATGAATGTATGCTTGGCTTGCCTTTGAAAGTGTGTATGTAAATTTTAAATTATGAAAAATGTTCTAACTTGAGCTCTTATTCCATGGTACCATGATGATACATTATATTTTCAAATAATGTTTGTTATGCTTACTTTGGCTTGCTTGAGTGTGGAGAAGCCAAGAACCCTTAGACATAGTGAGGATGAGCCAAGAACCCTTAAAGTTAGTCGAGACAAAGTAAAAAGTCTCTCAAAAGTGATCTTAACTCCTAAGAGTAAGGTTGAGTCAAAAACCTCTTAAAAAAATAGGTGAAGCAAGTCTAAAATCCACGAGTGAATGGGTGAGGCTAATCCTATGGATGCCTTGTATGACTTACTCATATGCCAATATTGCTTCTTGAATGTTCATATTGTTTAATATGCCCATGCATGCATTTGTAAGACATAGTTTGCATACTTTATGTATGGTTGAAATGGGAGATGAGCTATTGGGATTCTTTAAATTTAATTCTCTCCTCTCCAATATTCTAACATGCTAGGTGAATAAAGAGAATAAGGTAATAGGAGCCAACAACTTGGAAGATAAGATATTGACAACAAAGTGCATAAATTTTGCTTCTTTAAGGCCATATGAGTGGCAAATGTTGTAATCTACTATTGTATATGTCTTATGGCCTTATGAATGTAACGTCCTAATTTTCGTAAAATATCACAATGAGTCAGTTTTCAAAGCAAGTCCCCTGAGATAAGTGATTCAAGGCCAAATAAAATTTGGAAAAAATTTTAAATAATAAAAAATGAGGATTTGAGCCTTGAGTTGCCCAGAAACCGAGGTCAAGATGATTCAAAAAATTTACGAAAAGGCCAATGTTATTTTTGTAAATAAGTGGACTTTTTGGAAAATATACAGAAGGGATTTTTAAATGAAATTTTTGAGTTCATCAGGATTCTCAGAGGCCCTGAAAACCATGGGAAGCCCCAGGACCGGTAAAGACCCTCCTGTGTATTTTTCCAACATCAGTTGACTCGAACTTTAACTTATTCATTCAGAAAGGTTTTAGCTCTAATTTGAGTAATTCCAAAGCCATTTTTCTTAATTGGGAACCTAAATTTTATAATGGAAGAGACAGTTCTCAAAAAAGAGCTAAAACGAAGGAGAAACAAAAATGCAAAGTATGAAGGGCAAAATTAGAATTTTTGAAAAAGTCACTTTCTCCTCCCTATATATAGGTGGCACCCCACTTTCCTCCCCATTTGGAATTAGAAAATTTTGCATAATTTTAGAAGGGAGAGCTAGGGTTTTGGGTGCACCAAGAGAGAAGGAGAAGGAGAAGGAGAAGAAATTCCAAGGAAAAGGTAGGTTTGTATGTACGTTTTCATGCTTTTTCTCCACCAATTTCTTCTCTTCTTTTTCCCTCTTCTTCTCCATGCTTTCTTCTGAAGTTTTGAGGGCTGTTTTGAAGGGAGAACAGAGGGGAAAGTTCGAAATTCAAGTGAGAAGGCCAAGGAAAGCAAGAACAAGCAAGGAAATTCAAGGAAAACAAGGTATTTTGCAATTCTTCCACTTGGTCTTCTTCCTCCCTTCTCTTGAGCATTTTGACCTAGACTTAGACAGACCTAAGGATTCAGATTTTTAACCAAACCAAAGGTGATTCTTGGGTATTTGATGGAGAGGAATAAGAATATGCAAAGAAAACCAAGAAATAGGAATTAGAAATCAAGATGCAAAACCTAGGGTTTCAAGTGCACCTTCCAATTTCTGAGTTTGTATGATGCTTCTTAGGTTTAAGTTAGAGTATAAATGAGTTCTTGAGACACCTAAGATGCTCCCCACTAGCTTCCTCCTTCAAGAAAAGCAAAAGAACTCTAAGAAGCCCAAAGGAAGCCTATGTCTCGACTTAGGCTTGTTTATGTAGGTGGGGGGAGTTTTAAATTTTTATAAGGCCATTCTTGAGTCATATTTGATGAATGAAAATGAGGAGAGGCCTTGGAAAAACTTTAGAACTCATGGAAAGTGATTTGATGTCTTAGGTTCCATAATATGACCTAAAGAAGTAACATGGTGCTAGGCCTTTGATTTTAATGATGTGATGACTCCAAGAAGCTTAAAAGGAGTCAAGAATCATATTTGAAAAGAAAGAATGAGGCTTAGAAATTATTTGAGGGGTATTGCTTCATTAGGTTCCAATATGGACCATAATGGAGGTTGTAGAGTAATCTAGGGTTTAAGCAAGTTACATGGCCCTAAAAATTGTTTCATGAACTTAATTGGCTCCCATAATTTGTGTCTAGGCCAAGAGAAACTATCTCCACCAACTTGTGGATGTGTGGCCAAAAGAAGAGGCTTGAAAGCTAAGGAAAAAGTGTGTGTTTGTATACAAGGTAACTTTTTCCACCTTCTCTCATGCATGAATGTGTATTTAGCTTGTTTTAGAATATGTGTATGTGTATTTTCAAGGTTTGAAAAGTATGCAAGCATGCCTTTATATGCCATGATGCTTGATGCCATGTTATGTTTTTAAATGAATCCATGATGTTTGTATGAGTTTGCTTGAGTGTGAAGAGGCCAAGAACTCTTCCCTTGGGTGAAAATGAGCTAAGAACCCTTGAGATTAGTTGAGACAAAGTAAAGAGTCTCCCAAAAGCAAAGTGGGCTCCTAAGAGTATGGTTGAGTCAAAGTACTCAAATAATGGGTGAGGCAAGTCCAAAATCCATGAGGAGAAGTGTGAGGCCAATCCAAATAGTTAGTAAGCTCTTCAATGTCTTGTATGATTGATTCACATGCCAATGTTGCTTTTAAAATGTCTATAATTTCTATCTTCTCCATGCATGCATTTGTGAAACTTGCTTTGCACATATTATGTATGATTGAATGGGAGATGAGCTATTGGGATTCTTTGAATCTCATTCCCTCCTCTCCAATGATCTAACATGTTAGGTAGATCAAGCAATTATGGTGAAGGGAGCCAACAACCATGAAGAGGGACAATTGACAAGCTTATGTGTTATTTTGTTTCTTTTGGAACCATAATGATGGTTCATCATGTATATGATGTTGTATATGTACTATGAATGTTGAGACATATGTAAATATACTAATATGTGATGTTAAGATGTATGATTCTCATATAGGACCACTAGCCCATGTTTTGACTATGTAATGTCATAATATGAAAGTTTAAAGTTTAATGGAAATATGCATAAGTGTGGGTTAAATGGCCAAAATGAAATGCATGTGGTTTGGAATCATTTGGGAAGCTCACACAAGTCTCAAATAAGCTTTTAAACTTGTCCAAAAGGTGCCAAGACCAAAGGAAATCCATTTGGCAATTTTGGTATCCAATATGGAGCCAAAATTAACCATAATGGAACCTTATATTACTTTTTAACCAAAGGAGTTAGTCTTACTCTAAAATTTGGCATGCAATTAGGTTTAATTGAGAGCTTTCTGGGAAGCTAAAGAACATAATTTTCAGAGGTCTAGAGAATATTTGATGAATTTTCAAAGTTGGGATTTTCTATGATTTCTGGTATGGGTACTGTTCACACTGGCAGTTTTGTGTTTTGTGTCACCCGATAGCCAAATGATGTCCAATGCTTGTGAAATTTTATATGCATAAAGTAGATGTCATAATCTTTCTGTGGCCATCGAGATCACCTCATTTGGAGGTCTAAGCAAAGAGTTATGCATTTTTTAAATTGGCTGTCAGTAGTAGTGGTGCTCCAGGAGCTTAGTTACTGTTCCATAAGAATGGCTAAATGTATTTTTTTCATTCTGGAATTATTTTTAGAATCAAGTTAAAATTTTTTATTTTCCAGAATGACCAAATGTGTGTGATTTTTATTTTTATGAAATTAGTTATAAATTTTAGAAGTTTGTATCAGTAATCTGAACAGTAGCCCAGGCAGCCAGCAACCTCTGTAACTTTTTGGATGTCAAACATCCTGTGTGATGAATAATATGACCTTAGCATATTTTTAGTATGAATTAGATATCTTAATCTTTCCAGAATAACCAAGATTGCATGATTTCGAATTTTCTAGATTTAGTTATGATTTTCCAAATTTGGGTCAGAAATTGGAGCAAATCTAGCCGAAAATATGCTTGCTTATTTTGAGCTCTATTTCATTTTTCATGAATTGTAGACATGTTTTTGTAATGTAAATGAGTTACAATGATGGAATTAAATATGAGAATACATAACATGAGCTCACACGGTCTACGTGACACCAAATTGAAATTTTTAGATATAGCGCAATGTGAAGAAGTCTATTATTTTCATCCCCTTTTTCATATGCTCTTGTGAGATTGATAATACAAAGCTTATAAATGACATGAAATGAGCTAGAAGTTATGGTGTTACAATGAACATGTGTAATTATGCTAATATATCATATACAAATGAGAGTTTACGTTATGTGAATGTTACAATGCAAATTGAGCATGTAATGGCAAGACTAGCAATATGGAAATGTGTGTATGGCATGGGGTGAGAGTGTGAGTTTCCAAATTCTGGGTTTTTAAACCTTTGAGACAATTTTAAAATGTCATTTTGGTACAATCCCACATGCTCAAGTGGGCACACAAGCTTGGGAAGTAAAATTGGACACTTTGATGCTAGTTAAGACCATGAAAATGACCAAACCGGAACCCTATAGCACAAACTGACCAAATGGATGAATATTCCCATTAAATTTTGCATACATGTAGCACTCATTGAGAGAATTTTGAGAAGATAAATTTCATAAAAATCAGAGCTCTACAAAATTAATTATGAATTTTCAAAATTAGGATTTTTCTGTTGTTATGGTGCATGTATTGTTCATATGATTAGTTTTGTGTTCTATGTAATCCAATGTCCAAAAGGTGTCCAATTCTTGTGAAATTTTACAAGCATAAAATAGAGGTTATAAAATTTCTATAGCTACCAAGATCGCCTCATTTGGAGGTCTGAGTAGAGAGTTATGAATTTTTGAAGTTTAATATCAGTACCAGTAATGCCATCTAACCTCCAGTATTGTTCCATCATAATTTAGTTCTTAAATGAACTTTGCATGAATTGGAGATATTTTTCCCTTAACTTTAACATCTTTGGCTTCTCATATTGACTAAATTTGTACAATTTATATTTTTTTAAAATTAGTTATGAATTTTCAAAGTTTATGATAGTAAGTTGTGATAGTAGCCCTAGTAACTATGACCTTAGGTACTTTTTGAATGTCAAACGTCTTCTACTTGATGTTCCATGACCCGAAATTATTTTTGGCATAAAGTAGAAATTTTTATATTTTCATAATGGTAAAGAATGTCTAATTTTGATTTTTCTAAAATTAGTTATAATTTTTCAAAATTTGTGACAGAAAGGTGAAGTTTCTGGCCGAGGCTACATTATGATGTTTTATGTGTTTCTTGCACTTGCACGAGTTCTAGGCCACTTTTGGTGATGTATGTGAGTTGTATCTATGTAATTAAATATGAGAATGTGATACATAAGTCTATATGACCCATGGGACTCTGAAAGAAAAATTTATATGCTACGCAACACACAGAAATTTATTATTTTAAAGCCATTTTTCCTTCTTTCTTCATGAAATACATGTATGAGTCATAGAAGTAGTATGAGATAAGCTAGAAAGTTATGGTGTTACAAAAAAGATAGTTTCCAAAAATAATATGAAATGAGCTCACACAGAGAGATTGAAGTTACAGGACATAACGAGAATTTTAAAATTTGTTATAAAAATCTTCCTCCACCTTACATACAACGATGCCACCTCCTCATCTCCTCCAAACTGACCTAGAAGCTCCTAGAGTAGTAGCCATGGCATCCAAATTATGGGAGGAAAGAAAGAGAAAAGGGAGGCCAAAAAGGTAAGGAAATATGCCAAATCTCATGCCATGGTAGTTAAAAACCTTGCTCTACTCTTCTTGTTCTTTTTAATAGTGGTTTAAGCTTCTTAAAAAGATGAATTTGATGGTTGAATACTTGAGAAAAAAGAAGGAGTTTGGAGCTACCACTTGCACCATAAAAATCCTTATTAGACAAGGTTTCAAACAAGGTATAGTGCTAGGTTAAAAACTTGCTTTTCCTTAGTGTTCTTGCTCTTTCTTAATTCAAACTAACCAAGGGCATCCTAGTAGGGATTGATTCTTGGCTAAAACTTGATGGGAAATAGGGTTTTGATGCATGGAGATTATAATAATGCAATTGGAAGCAAGTAAGAAGATAAAGAATGCAAGAGTTGGTGCTTAAGGTTTTGATTGCACCTTAGGAAGTATGAAGCATCAAAATGGTATTTCAACCTAGGTAAGAACATAATTGAATTAAAAAGAAGCTAGGGAACTTTCATCGGTGCCAATTTCCCAAGAAATGCAACAAAAGCTCCATGGAAACCCATTAGGTTGCATGTCTCGACCTAGAGTAAGAAATGATAACTAGAGAATTGTTTTGATGATTCTAAGCCTATACAAGGCCTAGATGTGAATTATAAACACTAGAGGAACCATTGATTTGAATTTAGAAGCTTTATTTTGAAAGATGAATATTTAAGGTTCTATTATGCATAAAAACGTAATTCGATGCTAGCCACTTTGAATTGACTTTGTGATGACTCTAATGAGTTCTAATAGAGTTTTATAACTCATATTGGGTGAGATCTTAGAGCCAAGATATTGATTTACAAGATTTGCTTCATTATGCCACTTAATTGAACCCTATGGAAGCCTAATGTGCTAATTACCTTGTATAAGGCTTAGATGGGTATAAACATGGTTCCATTGATTATTTTGTGTCTCATTTGGTGTGTCTAGGTTAAAAAAATGAGATTCCACTCAATTGAAAGTGTGAAGCCGAGGGACCAAGCCAAGGAACAAAGGGGAACTAAATGTAATTCTTGTGTTAAGGTAACTCTTCATCTATTCTTATATATGTATTATGGTTGCTTAAGTGTTTTTGATTGCTTTTGTGTAGTGGTTGCTAATTATACATGTTGATGAATGCTTGTTGATTATATGCAATTGCATAGCACTTGAATTTGCCTTAAAATTTTTATGGCTCTTGAATGGGTGAAGTTATGCCAAAAGTCCCAAGAAATGGATGAGGTTATGCCAAAAGTCTCAAGAAATGAGTGAGGTAAAGTCAAAAGTCCCTAAATGTGGGTGAGACTAAGCCAAAAGCTTTATTTAGAGTGAGGCTAAGTCAAAAGTTCCTAAAAGAGAGTGAGGCTAAATCAAAAGTCTCTAATTGTTAGGTGAGGTTAGACCTAAAATCCCTAGAATTTGTCCTTACTCCTGATGGAACCATGGGATCCCTAGTGCATGAAAATGAATTATACTTGGTTGTATGGCACATATGCTTGCTTTCTTTGACCATAAATATGCTATATATGTGTTCTTGAATGATAAATGAGCTATTGAGATTCTTTGAATATGATCTTTTTTCATATTTTCCCTAACCATGTTTAGGTGGTTTTCAAGGAGGCAAATATGATAAGCAAAAGGTCTAAGAAGAACGTCTTTGACACTAGTTTGAGTTTTAAGGCATTTTGTTGTCAATATGATGATGTATATGTTTATTCTGAGATGTAATTATTCCCACACACCCGAAAGTATGAGACAATGATGTATAAATCATCTATGATTTCAAGTTATATATGTGTATTTTGGCAAGTAGGATAGTGATTTTAAGTTACATGGCTTTTGAAACATGTTGGATTAGTTATACATGCTGTGTTTGACACTTAAATTGTGCTCAAATGGTGCCTTGGCAAAAAATAACTCAATATGGACCACTTGGAACAAAAAATGGCATACTTTGAGACATAATTTACCCCTAAACTAAAAATAAACCAAATGAATGATTTTTAGTTGAAATTTGGCAAACAAGTAGAGTTCATCTAGATCTTTCTACAAAGTTAAAGAATATAATTTTTGAAACTTTATAGAATATTTTATGAATTTTCAAAGTGTTGTAGATTTTGCAGTCTAGTCCATGGTACTATTCATTTGATCTAGCTTGAGTTTTTCATGGTTTTAAAGGGTCAATCAAGCTTAGTTGCTTATAAAAGTTTACAAGCATAAATTTGGCATCTTAAGCTTTATGTAGACATCTAATTTGCATAAAACAAAGTAGTATAGCCAAAGTTATGAATTTTTGAAATTTAATTCATGTTATGGTCAGAAGGGTCTAAAATGGCTATATAGCTTCCTTGTGCAAATAGAGCTTCATTTATGTTCAAATATGTTAGAACAAATGTGTTTATGGAGTTTATGGGATGAAATGGAACAAAATTTTAGATTTGACCTCTATAGTTCCATTCTATATGAGAATACTATGTAAGGCGATGCTAATGGTCTTATTGTAGTGGAAATTTGATGTTTCTAGAGATATGACTATGTATATAAAGTTATTCCACTAACAGGATTGAGATAGCATTAAGTTATGTCAATATAAGGGCTGAGATAATATCTTATTGACAAGGTTAAAGATCTTATTAACAAGGTCTTTGGGTTCAACAAGGAATATTTTAAGACCTTGTTAGTAGGATCTTTTATAGTATCACAAGATATTCTTTAATTGAGAAGACTTAGATGAACTAAGCCTTAAGCAACCCCACCGATACCTTGTCAACAAAGTTCTTGTCACAAGAAGTTTTAACATATGTACTATGGAATGAATATATAATATATGATGGTATGACACACTAGCTCACTTGTTCTTTTCCTTTTCTCTTGTTTTCCTTAGCTTGGAACACACTTAAAAGTGTGGTCACTCTATCTTGGCCTAAACACATAAATTATGATACAAAGCAACTAAGTTGAACTTATTCCATCTCATTTAGTCACTACATATATCTATTAGAACATGAAGTCTAAACTTCGGTTACTTTAAGTGCCTTAAGAGGAAACTCTTAAAATTCAACTTCTAAACATCAAATCTCACCATTTATGATCTTTGTGACTCTAATGGAACTTACTAGGGCCATTAAAAGCATATTTAAACATGCATAGAGTCATATTATCCCATTAGGCATTCTTGAACTCTAACTTTTCACTTATAAAAATAGGGTTCCTAAATTCATTCTAATACTTCCATTAGTGTTTATATTTCATATCTAGACCACTAAAACCTTTGAATTAATGAAACAACTCCCTAGGCATTCCAACTCTCCCTTGGTCAAGACACGCCCATTCTTGCCTTAGCCATGGGATTTTGTCAATTTAATAGGAATTTTGAAGGATTTAAGATATCCATAACTCATTTCTTATTCAATTATGTCTTTAGAGGATTTAAATCATCTTCTTAGGGTTTTAAAATGTCCAAGCCTTATTTAAATCCTTAGGTGACACTAGCTTAGATTCTATATCTTCATATGTGATTTTCTTTGCATAATCCTACTCTCCTTCCTTCTAAACCTAAGATCATTGTAACACCCCAAAATTAACTAAGGATAATTATGATTAATTATAGATTAATATGAATTTAATAAAAAAATTACTTAAGAGAGGTGATGTAACAAACGTAAATTTCATAAAATGATGAAATAAGTCATATAAAAGTAAGTCCTCTAAAATGGCCTAGATAATATCCCAAAAAATTTGGGTTGAGTCCTAGATTTCTAAAAATGATAATTCTAGGTTCAGATAGAAAGAAAAACGAAGTTAGGATAGAGAAATAATTTGCGGCGAAAACTAACGAAACGTAAATAAGTGCAACTTTTGGAAAACTACATAGGAGGGCTTTTTAAATGAAATTTTTAAGTTACCCAAGGTTCTCGGAAGCCCCAAAAACTATAAGAAGTCCCGGGACTGGTAAAGCCCTTCCGATGTATATTTTTTAACGTTGGTTGACCCAAATTTTAACTGATTTGTTCGGTAAGGTTTTAGCTCCAAATTGAGTGATTCCAAAGGCATTTTATTAAATTGGGAATCTAAATTTTATAATGGAAAAGATGGTTCTCAAAAAGGAGCTAAAACGAAATAGAAACCAAATTGCCATTACATAAGGGTAAAATTGGAATTTATGGTTTCTTGAATGTTCTAAAGAATTCCACACTTTTCTCCCTTCTTTTCCTCTTTAATAAGCACAACCCTTTCTGCCCAAAATACAGAAAATCTTCAGCTCTCTTAGGCACACAAGAAGGAGGAGAAAAAGAGGAAGAAAGCTAAGGAGAAACTAGGTAATTTCATGGAATTTCTTGCTATATTCTTAATCCTTGCACTCTTTTCCCTAGGTTTCTCTCTTGGTTCTGCCCAAAATCCAACCCCTCCTATCCCACCCTAGGTTGGCCGATACATACAAGAAGAAGGGACAAGAAGAGGCTACCATAGGAATGAGATTTTATCTTATTTTTCCTTAGTTTCTTGGATGTTTCTTCCCTTGGTTAGCTTCTCTTCTCCAAACACGAAATTTCCCTCCTTGGTCTGACCTCAAAATAGAACCAAATCATTCAAAAAATCCATGGAAAGAAAGGAGGAAGAGAGGAGAATAAGATTGGAGGAAGATAGAGCAAGAAATTTCATAAAATTACCTAGTTTCTCCTTGGCTTTCTTCCTCTTTTTCTCCTCCTTCTTGTGTGCCTAAGAGAGCTAAATATTTTCTATATTTTGGGCAGAAAGGGTCGTGCTTATTAAAGAGGAGAAAAAGGGAGAAAAGTGTGGAACTCTTTAGAACATTCAAAAAACTATAAATTCCAGTTTTGCCCTTCCATAATGGCAATTTCGTTTCAGCTTCGTTTTAGCTCCCTTTTGAGAACCGTTTTTTCCATCATAAAATTTAGATTTCCAATTTAATAAAATACCTTTAGAATCACTCAATTTGGAGTTAAAACTTTACCAAACGAATCAGTTAAAGTTTGGGTCAACCGACGTTGAAAAATTTGCAAAACCCTATAAAGCACTACACTTTTCTAACTTGTTTTCCTTTAGTTTTTACTTGAATTTCTTGCCATATTCTTAATTCTTGCACTCTTTTCCCTAGTTTTCTCTCTTGGTTCTACCCAAAATCAGCCCTTCCTATCCCATCCTAGGTTGGCCGAAACATATAAGAGGAAGGGACAAGAAAAGGCTACCATAGGAATGAGATTTTACCTTATTTTTCCTTAGTTTATTGGATGTTTCTTCCCTTGGTTGGCTTATCTTCTCCAAACACGAAATTTCCCTCCTTGGTCTAAACTCAAAATAGAACCAAATCATTTAAAAAATCCATGGAAAGAAAGGAGGAAGAGAGGAGAATAAGATTGGAGGAAGATAGAGCAAGAAATTCCATGAAATTACCTAGTTTCTCCTTGGCTTTCTTCCTCTTTTTCTCCTCCTTCTTGTGTGCCTAAGAGAGCTGAAGATTTTCTATATTTTGGGTAGAAAGGGTCGTGCTTATTAAAGAGGAGAAAAAGGGAGAAAAGTGTGGAACTCTTTAGAACATTCAAGAAACCATAAATTCCAGTTTTGCCCTTCCATAATGGCAATTTCATTTTGGCTTTGTTTTAGCTCCTTTTTTAGAACTGTATTTTCCATCATAAAATTTAGATTTCTAATTTAATAAAATGCCTTTGGAATCACTCAATTTGGAGCTAAAACCTTACCAAACGAGTCAGTTAAAGTTTAGGTCAACCGACGTTGAAAAATTTGCAAAACCCTAGAAAGCACTACATTTTTCTAACTTGTTTTCCTTTGGTTTTTACTTGAATTTCTTGCCATATTCTCTTCTCCAAACATGAAATTTCCCTCCTTGGTCTGACCTCAAAATAAAACCAAATCATTCAAAAAATCCATGGAAAGAAAGGAGGAAGAGAAGGGAACAAGATTGGAAGAAGATGGAGCAAGAAATTCTATAAAATTACCTAGCTTCTCCTTGGCTTTCTTCCTCTTTTTCTCCTCCTTCTTGTGTGCCTAAGAGAGCTAAAGATTTTCTGTATTTTGAGCAGAAAGGGTCGTGCTTATTAAAGAAGAGAAGAAGGGAGAAAAGTGTGGAACTCTTTAGAACATTCAAGAAACCATAAATTCCAGTTTTGCCCTTCCGTAATGGCAATTTCGTTTCAATTTTGTTTTAGATCCTTTTTGAGAACCATATTTTCCATCATAAAATTTAGATTCCCAATTTAATAAAATGCCTTTGGAATCACTCAATTTGGATCTAAAACCTTACTGAACGAACCAGTCAAAATTCGGATTAACCGACATTGAAAAATATACACCTGAAGGGCTTTACCAGTCTTGGGGCTTCCTATAGTTTTTGGAGCCTCTGAGAACCTTGGGTAACTTAAAATTTTCATTTAAAAAGCCCTCCTATGTGGTTTTCCAAAAGTTGCACTTATTTACGAAAATGCCATTACGTTTCGTCAGTTTTCGTCGCAAATTATTTCTCAATCCTAACTTTGTTTTTCTTTCCATCTGAGCCTAGAATTATCATTTTTAGAAATCTAAGACTCAACCCAAATTTTTTGGGATATTATCTAGATCATTTCAGAAGACTTACTTTTATATGACTTATTTTATCGTTTTATGAAATTTACGTTCGTTACATATTACTTTGCTAGAAAATGCCCCTAAGGATTGATTATCATAATGGGTTCTACTATTGTGTGAAATTACAAGGAGATAATGGTGGAAAATTGAATTTTCTGGGCTTGATGACTGAAATCTGAATTTTTGAATTTCCCATGGTGTGTTTTTGATAGTTGAGGCTTAACTCAATCCATTTAACCCCTTAGGTATATGGGTAAGTGTTCCCTTTTCTCTTATGCGTTATATATACTAAATTTCCATCATTTGGACTGACTTTTGGTGCATGGCTCTTACATGTGCGAAAATGGAGACATTAGGAGTGACTCATTGTGAGTTCTTGTTGTTGTGAGCCCTGGTGTGCTTTGAATCATGATGGTAGCTAGAGGATGAGTAATTGGCTTCATTGAGGTAACCGGGGTTATTTTCCTAATTCCATGTATATGCTCATGTTAATCTTATATTTGTTACACATGCTTGATTTTAGAATGCTAAATGATTAGTTAACTACTTGAATTGTTATTGTGGTTGGACCTTGTAAGTCCAAGGTGGAGCTGTGGTGTGGCTGCCACCCGTGCATGTGCTTCGATCAAGCATCGGGTTATGATCAAACCCCAGATGCACTGAGCCCTGGTTGTGCTCATTATGGAGTAGGTGCTGTGGATGGACCTCTCTCGGTGTTATTGGCCATTGACCTGTTATGTATGATTGCTGGTATGGGACAATAGTCATTGATAGCTCAACTAGTTCATTTGCAAATTAAATTTATGATTTTGGTATTAATGATATAAAATTACATTGTATTGATTAATCTGTACATATATATGGAATTTGCCTCTTGTTACTGAGATTATATATCTCACCCTAATTGTGGGTTGACATTTTTAGGGACCGGACCTCTTAGTGGCAAGGAGAAAATTAATGGAAGCTTATTAAATGGTTTTGTAGCACATAGGTTTAGGAGCTTTGTCAAATTGTATTGTAACTAGATTGCTAGTTTTGTATCATTGCTGCATTGCATCATAAGTTGCCAAGTATAGGGACTGTATATGTAATTTAATTATAATGGGATTGAACATTATGATTGTAATTGGCTAACAATGGATAAGTGATTTGATCTTGTTTGAACATTAAGCATTTGCCCTATGCACCTTGTGACCAGAATACATTTGCTATCATTGATCTATGAACTCGCTGGTTTATGGTGGCTAGAGGGTTAAGGATCCATATTTGCATTTTGAATGGGTAATGATAGATGTGTTAGGTAGATTAGGTAAAAGAAAGACACTAAATCTTCATAAACTAAGTTAAAGTGGCCTAGAGTGTTGCTAGAGGGAAAATTGGAGAGCATGAGATGAAATCTTAGGAGTTATAGGAATAGTAGGGAATTGGTCGTGGCCTACATTTAATTGGCCTTGGCCAAATGTGGCGAAATTGCTAGGGAAGAAAACAGAGAGCAATTGGCTGTGGTGAACAGTGAGGTTAGCCGCAACTAAGTCTAAAAGGCAGATTTGGGGGTGTTCTAGAGGGTATTTGGTTGTGGCGAAAGGGATATTTGGCCACAGTGAAATGCATGAATGAAGGTGTAAGGAGTTGAAACCAAGAGTAATTAGCCACGGCACAAGGGAATTTAGCCACGACGAAAGTGCTCTATTTCTCATAATCACCTAAAAACCTTAGTTTCTCTTAAGATAATGCTAAGGAATGATCTAGAAACACTTGTAGGAGGATTTTATGAGTTGGAATTGATGGATGGGAGAATCAAAGGCTCCTCATTGATAATTAAATTCACTGGCACATTCGAATAATTGTGATTGTCTAGCTAATGACCCTAACAACATTCAGGTTTCAAATTTCCTCACTTTTCCTGATGTAATTAATCTTAATGACTTCAAACCTTGATTTATGATTATTAATTACGTCTTTAACCTTAATTGCTATAATTTGAAGTTAGGGTCGTTACAGTTGGTATCAGAGCAATGGTTCAGGACAACTGTTCTAATTTAAATTCTATGACTAGAAGCTTGGCAATCATGATGCATATTTGGCATGGTATTAGCTCATGAGAATAGCTAATTGGGCAAACATATAGTTGATGTGCTTTATGTTCTGGAAGGAAGTACAGAGGATTGATTATATAAGGCTTGTAATGCTAAATTAAAATGACTGTTTCTTCAATTTTATTTAGAACATCACTTATCACAATAAGTATACCCCGGAGAATAATAAAGTATAGTTAGATTTTACCTCATAACACTTTAGTAATGCTAATTTTAAGACTTGAAGTTGTTAATGCCAATGAAAAGACTAGAATTTTTCCTTTTTTTTCTTCAAAGATTGGCTTACTGGTCTCAGTCTAGATAAATAACTGGTTGAGGCTTGTTGCCAACTGGCTACGTAATAGATGCACCAGTCACTCACTGTGAGGCACCAGTTGACTGAATGAATGAGACCAAGTAACTGATGAGGATGATAAGTGTAACACTATATATTTTTAGCTTACTTCTTATCATTTCTAAGTCTCACATGATGAATTGCATGAAAGGGAATGGAAAAATGGCATTAAAATAATGCCTTATTTCGCGTTGCGTCGCATATGAAAATTCCATTCGGTGTCACAAGGACCATATGAGCTCATACATCACATTCTCATATTTAACTACATACATACAATTCATTTGCATCACCAAAATTGGCCCACAACTCGTGGAATTCAAAAGGGAACATCAAATTCACTCTATTATTTTTGGCCAGAATCTCAGTTTTTCTATCACAACTTCAGAAATTCATAACTAAATCCACAAAAAATTGAAACCCAACAAAATTTACCATTATAGAAAGCTCTAGATGTCTACCCCATGGTAAAAATAATAGTTCAGCTCATGAATCATTAAG
Organism: Erythrophleum fordii; assembly: GCA_032878935.1. Classification (NCBI taxonomy): domain Eukaryota; kingdom Viridiplantae; phylum Streptophyta; class Magnoliopsida; order Fabales; family Fabaceae; genus Erythrophleum; species Erythrophleum fordii. The sequence goes on along the minus strand of JAVQMF010000054.1, from coordinate 17,461,229 downwards.
GGGAGAACGTTTGACATCCAAAAAGTCACTAGGGTCACTGCTGTCTGGGTTACTGGTTCAGGTTACTGATATGAAGTTTCAAAATTCATAACTAAATCTATAAAAATGGAAGTCATGTATTCTTTGCCATTTTGGAAAGCTACACATGTCTACTTTATGAAAAAAATACGTCCAGGCTATGAAGCAAAACACAGAAAGCGTTGGACATGCAAAAAGGGGCAAAAGTTCAGACTGCTACTGGTACTGATGCAAGTGTCTGCTATAGAATTCGAAAATGTCCAATTAATTCCAAAAAACTCCAATCCATACAAATGATATCAATTTGGAAATCTATGAATGTTAGATTTATGATAAAAATAGGATCAGACCAGATAAAGCACATTTAGCCACTGAAATTCAATAGAATAGTGACTCAGGTCGTGCTGTACTACTGTTACTGTTCTAGAAATTCAAAAATTCATATCTCTTAGCTCAGACCTCCAAATGAGGTGCTTCTAGTTGCTACAAGTCACTATGAATTCCTAGTTTCTACCTACAAAATTTGGACCACGTTTGCCCCTCGGATTACACAATTTCACAACTGACCAAATGAACAGTACTAATGCAAATATGAAATTCTGATGCCAACTTTGAAAAATCATAGAAAATTCCACAGACCTCCAAATGACTTGATCTTTATCTTGCCAAAAAGCTCTAGGCAAGATCTAAGTGCATGAAAAATTTTAAGTCAAGAAGAGGTCATTTGGTTAGACTTAGCATAGCTCAAGATTATGGCAATTTGATTCCAATAAAGGGGCAAATTTGGTTCAAATGGGCCATTCATTGTTCCACACACATTTGAGCAACTTAGAAAGCATAAATATAGCACAAATAAGTCTCTCATAAGGTCTGAATCCTCATACAACTCAATTTCACCATGCCACTTCCATATAGATACATGCATAAGTGGGCTTTCAAGTGGCCAAAATACACAATTCTATATATTAAACTCTATTCTTGATACACACACTGACTTTACATAGTTTTACACTTGTTCAAAGTGTCATGGCTCAAAAATAACATATACATATATTCTTTGACATTCTAATACATCAAAACTAGCAAAATGTGCCAAGAGATGGAGATTTAAGCTCCTTAGCCTCTATCCTTTGGATCTTGGACTCCACCTAGATCATGTGAGGAGGGGGTGAGATTCATTGAACCTCAATAGCTCATACACCTATCCAAGCATATTTTCAAGGCATACAACATGTCAAAGGCACAAGTATGCAATCAATCAATTCATGAAGCATTCCACTTTCACATTTCTGTGTCACAAACTCATGTCAAGCATAAGAATGAGCTCTAGGGACTTTTGGTTTGGCCTCACCCTATTTCTAGGACTTTTGGATTGCCTCACTCTTGGTTCTTGGGACTTTTGACTTAGTCTCACCCATCTAAGGAACTTTTGGCCTTGTCTCACCCATGCCATGAGACTTTTGGCATCTCCTCACCCATATTACAGGACTTTTGGTACTACCTCACCCTTGTGAGCCAATTCCATAATTCAAAGACATTCAAGAAAGCATATTGATACCAAAATAGCAACATAGCATCAAGTGGCATGTCTCAAACATACAAATATACACACAAGCACACAATGACATATATGCAACAAGAAAATGCAACAAGAAAAGGTGGAGAGCTACCTTGGGGCAAATTCAAGTCTTACTTTGCTTGTTCCTTCTCTTTTTTGGTTCCACAAACACAAGGAGGTGGGGTTGGATTTCTTTGGCCTATTCACAATAAACAACACTAAATTATACTCTTGGAACAAGTTCTAACACCCAACTCACTCTTAAGACTACACTTTGTTCTATTGGTTACAATATGGTTCCATTAATGACCTAATGAAGCAACTACCACAAGTAAAATTCTTGGTTCCATTCTCTTGCCATATTTAGACCTCTTGACCTCATTTAAGGTCCTTGAAGCCATCACACACTCACTTTCACACACCTAGGTCCATGTTGCTTCATAAGGTTACATTATGGAAGCCATTGCCTCATCTCCTAACCTAAGGCTTCTATATTTTTCCCAAGGGTTTCTCCTATCTTCTTTTATCATATAAAGTCCTAAATCAAGCTTGGAACTTTTTGAAACATCCCCTAGCTATCTCTAAGGGTTTTAATTGATTTATGCTTCCATTAAAGACCTATGAAGTTTGAGATTTTTCCTTGACGGATGGGGTACTTGGGAGGCTTCTTAGGAGTCTTAGAAATTGAAACAAACACTCACATATGATGGGGAAGTCTTAAATCAACCCAGATTTTAAACTATGTTCAAGCACCCTACACTTTTTCAACTTGAAATTCAATGGCTTTTACTTACTTCCAATGATAGATTCTTCATCCTTACACTCCAAAACCTCTAATCCCACCATAAATTGGACAGAAAACAGCTTCTAAGAAGTGGGCTCATGGTGGCCAAATTCGTGCAAGAGGAAGGGGAGGGAGAAACTACCAAAGAATGGAAGTTTTACCTTGTTTTCTTGCTTCATTTGGCTTGTTCTTCCACTTGGTTGGCTTACTCCCTCAAGTTTCGAAATTTCCCTCTCTGTTCTGCCCCCAAAACAGCACCTAACTCTCAATTAAAACCATAGAAAGAAATCTTAGGAGGAGAGGAGCAAGTTTCAAGAAGGAAGGATATAGAATTTCTTAAAGTTTCTTACCTTTTTCTTGAATTTCTTCCTCCAAAACCTTCCTCCTCTTGTGCACCTAAGAAGCTGGAGTTATCCTTTGCAATTAGGTAGAAGCAAGTCGGTTTAGAGAGGGGGAGGCAGAACGTGGCATATAAAGAAGAAGAAAGAAGCTTCCTTTAACACTTTAATACCAATTTTGCCCTTCGTTCTTAGCATTTTTGTTTCTCCTTCGTTTTAGCTCCTTTTTGAGAATCGTCTTTTCCATTATAAAATTTAGATTCCAAATTTAATAAAATGCCTTTGGAATCACTAAAATTGGAGCTAAAACCTTCTCAAACGAACTAATCAAAGTTTGGGTCAATTGATGTTAGAAAGAGTACATCGGAGGGGCTTTACCAGTCTCGGGGCTTCCCATGGTTTTTGGGGCCTCTGAGAACCTTGGGTAACTCAAAATTTCTATTTAAAAAGCCCTCCTAGGTGTTTTTCCAAAATTACACTTATTTACGAAAATGCCACTGGCCTTTCGGCAAATTTTTTGAATTACTTCGGCCCCAGTTTCTGGGCAACTCAAGGCTCAAATACTCATTTTCTATTATTTAATATTTTATCCAAATTTTATATGACCTTGAATCACTCATCTCAGGGGACTTACTTTTCAAACCGGCCCATTTCTGTGTTGTTACAACATATCGGGCGTTACAATAAGCAAAGCTACTAATAGTGTTTATGACCAGTTGACCACCATTTATTAAGCAAATCAATTAGGTACGGCCGACCAGTTGACTGGCCTATTGAAGTAGTCAACTTATCCTAACAAGAGTAGCACTTCTTTACCTAAGTAAAATTCTAAACTTTTCAAGGGCTATCTAGAGTGATGTTGAGAACTTAGAAGGCAACAAAACCGAGTAAAACACCTGACTAGCTATAAAAACCTTATAGAAGGTTAAGATGTAAACCTTACTTATGATTAAGAAATTGACAATAGAAGTTTGGGGGCTAATGTATAATAAATAAGTGTGATTGACTAAATATATGAAGTGATATACAATCTGTGACGACCCTAGATTCTAATATCAGTGATTATAGCTAAATACACAATTAATAGATAATGATCAAGGTTTGGAGTCATCGCAATTAATTACATTAAGAAAATATAGGGAAAATTTAAACCTTGATACTACTAGGATCATCAACTAACAACCATAACGGGAACATACATAAAAGGGGTTTGTACCATCATTAAAGGTTTAGGATTCATCCATTAATCAATTTCAACCAACAAAAATATCCCACCAATGTACTCAAACTATTCCCTAACATTATCCTTACTGAAATTAAGGTTTCTAGGTCAAATACAGGAGTTTGAGGACCTGCGCCGCGACTTGGAGCTTTCCCGCCGCGGCTAAGTTAGGTTCTGGAGCTTGAAAACTGAGTTTTTAGACTTGCGCCGCGGCCTAGTTGCTCTCGGGAATTTTCCTGACTTTCGCCGCGGTGAGTTGGATCTGCGCCGCGGCCAACCTATGTGGCGTCGCGGCGAGTTTTGCTACTGTAACCTCCCTAATTAATTTTCTCGACTCGCGCCGCGGCGAGACTTCTTGCGCTGCAGCGAGGTTACGTCCTGTCACCTCCTGGGCGATTATTTTCACTCTGCGCCACGGCGAGATTTCTCAAGCCGCGGCGTCCCTCGCCACTGTCACTCCCTAGGCCGCGGCGAAGCCTTCTTGGCCGCGGCACGACTCCCTTCTGTAGCTGTTTTCACTATATTTCGCCCCTTACACCCCATTTCTCTTCTTAGGGACACCCTAAGATCACTTCCCCTCATTTTATATGGCTCTAATGGCATTTATCTACCTTATTTATTTAGCTATGCTTCCATTACCCATTCAAAACTTATGTGCCCCTTTCTTTCCTCTAATTACCTCCTATCAGCAAGCTTATGGATTAATAACAACACCAATCATGCAACGTTGATATTTAACATTTGATACACTTTCCATTATTAGCCAATTACAGTCATAAGGTTCAATTCCATGATAATCGAATTACATATACAATCCCTATACTTGGCAACTCATGATGCAATGCAGCAATGATACAAAACTAACAATTTAATTACAATACATTAAACCTATATGCTACCAAACCATTTAACAGGCTCTCGTTAATTTTCTCCTTGCCATTAAGAGGTCCGATCCTTGAAAATGTTAGCCCACAACGGGGTGAGATATACAATCTCAGTAACAAAAGGAAATTTCCATATATATGTACAAGTCAATCAATCCAAGACAATCTCATGTCATCAATATCAGAATCATCAATTCAATTGGCAAATGAACTAGTTGACCTACTAATGACTATTGTCCCATACCAGCAATCATACACAACATGTTAATGGCCAATAACACCGGGAGAGGCCCTTCCACGGCACCTACTCCCTATTGAGCACAACCAGGGCTCAGTGCATCTGGGGTTGATCATACCCGGTGCTCGATCGTAGCACATGCACGGGTGGCAGCCGCACCACAGCTCCATCATGGACTCACAAGGTCCAATCACAATAACAATCAAGTAGTCAACCAGTCATTTAACATTTCAAAATCAAGCATGTGTAACAAATAGCAGATTAACATGAGCATATACATGGAATTAGGAAAATAACCCAGTTACCTCAATGAAGCCAATTACTCTTCCCCTAGCTACCATAATAATCCAAATGTACACCAAGCCTATAACAAACATCATTATCATCATTTCTGATCACAATCAAATATTCAAAGAGTTGAACTACTATTAATAGACTAGAAGTTACTCACCTAATTACCAAGGGATTTAACTTCGGATTCTAATTTCCCCACACCAGAAATTTCCATAGTTCACTCCAATTTTCTGGGTAATTCCACATGAAACCAAAGCCCATATCATAGGTCAACTATAGGAGTCTCAAACTAACAGAAAATGCATCAAAATGGGGGTTTAAACTCACTTAATACTAACCCCAACCTCAACCTACGAATTTCCTCAAGGAAACCTCCAAACACTCACTTTTCAGATTTTGGGTATAATGAAATCTCTCCAAATGAAAAACTAATCGGACCAAATTAAAGAGAAAGATGAGGGGATTAAGTTGTATAACTATTACCTTGGCTGAATCTTGCTCTAAGTGTGTGAAAATGCAGAAATCTTGCCCCAAACCCTAGCCTCCTTCTCAACCTCCGAATTTGCCTCTTGAGTTTCAGAAAAATGAAGGTGTGGCTGAAGCATTAGGGTTTTAGATGGGTTTAAGTTGGGTCAAGGGGCTGGGTCATGGGTTGCTCCAAGTCCAAACCCAATTGGGTTTTCAGATTTTGCTTATTGGGCCAGTTTTCTATTGTTGGGCTGCAGAATTTCATTGGGCCAGTTTTATACATTGGGTTGCTGAAGTTTAATGGTGTTTGGGCCCAATTTGAAGGGCTCAAGGGCTTGGGTCTGCACAAGGGTTATTGGGCCACTTAATTGAGCCTATACAAGATAAATCTTGGGCCTCTATCTCATTAAATTAGTTTGGGTCTGCCTCTAATTCATTGGGCCTCCATTAACCTCTTATCAAGGTTCATTAATTTGGGCCTAGGTGAAGTTTCTATCTCAATAAATTCTCAAGCCTATATTAATAATCTATTTATCTAAAATCCCCATTTACTTAACTTGCCCAATCATCCATATTAATTATTCTTAATTAATCTTAATCCATGATTAACACCTTAATTAATTTTTGGGGTGTTACACAATCCGTACTAAGTTAGAATTATGTAGACTTCAAAAGGTCCCAAAGGTTGAAGCTTTATAAGTACAGAGGTCCTAACCTAATTGCTTGATCCCGATTAATAAAGAATGTAATTACTCGATCCTAGCTATCGTAAATTGGGCCTAATGAATATGGGCAATAAGAGCTAAAGAACATTTCAAATAGTTTTATTTAAACTATTGGAGTGAGTAAGCCATTTTTAGTTAATGATGATAAGAAAGGAGGGCAAGAAACCCTTAGGATTGTCGAATCCATTTCTAAATAGGGGATAGTGACTTTAAAGCAAGAGATAAAGGAAGATGATATTTTAGAAGGAATTTTGAGAGCTTTAAGGCTCCTCCCTTAGTGTACTATGGCAAAATAAGGAGATTATGATAAGGGAAAAGACGACCCCTTAGTGTGATAAGGGTGAGGTGCACCGACACGGGGTGCTTATGCATGTTATCTCTTGTGTAATTTAGTTTACTTATGCTATGTGTTGACGTGCATTTGGGTTGTGGTTAAAGGCACTTTACGTGCATGATACACTCGGAGAGTGTAAGGTAAGATTCTACAGCACTCTGGTGCTAGAGGTACGTGGGATTTGCTCATTCATCAGTACTTTAATGCTAAGGGCATGCGGGGCGTGTCACTTATCATATGATTTGATGAATTTCAACCACTAAATTGGCGTCAAACTAGACTAAGTAGATTTTCTACCTAGAAGGTAAAGAGGAGATCTTGATAGTAAGGATCCACTTAAAAAGAGAATAAAATGGTACATGTGTGAGTACAAGTGGTTAAGATACAGTCATCACGAGGTGATGAGCATGTGTATGGCCACAGAAAAGCATTTCCTGCTATTCCTCCATCAATAATCTTATTGTTATGTATCACGTGTGGCGTGATTAAGGGAGTAGAGACAACATTGGGAATTCAAGATGAACTAATGATTGCTGTGGTAGAAAAAACTCCTTAATTTTGAAAGAGAACTCCCTAATCTAGGATAATAACTCAGGGGAAATGAATGAGAGGTGGCAGCAATGCAATTAACTTATGTTATTACAATAAAATCTTAGTATAATGATTGACGAGGAAGGGTGAAACACTAGTGGTAAATGATACTTGAGTTTTCTCACTGGGAATCCCTACTTGATCTATTGATAATTAGGGAATGTTTAATAACGAAAAGACTCACTGAGTCTCCTTATTATGTTAATTTAACTCCCAATAGTCATGCATGAAATTGAGGCCTAAAAACTTTTAAGGGAGTGAAAGAGTTAGTTAGGGTTAGCATAGGCCATTATGTAAGGACAGAAACTGTCATACCATCTCATATTATATGCTATAACGTATGGTCAAAAAATCTTGTACTTGTTGTCAGAGAACTTTATTGACAAGGTCTCAGATTTTACATTAATGAATACAAGATCTTATTGATAGGATCTTAAACCTTGTTGACAAGATATTATTTCATTACTCTTTGGGGAATTATTATGAATTTCCAAACTAGAGAATATTTAAAAAAAAAAAAGGGTAAAAAGTATGCCAGTTGGAGAATAACTATACTTGTATGAAAATATCTTAGTTGGAGGTAGAAGATACGAAAGCGCAGTCCTTTGGGACTATATAATGACATAAAAACCAAGGAGATATCTAGTTGATTTCAAACAAGTGTAGATGCCATTAAGTTGACTACTAAAGTTTATAGTAACTGAGAATTAAAATGAGACATTGAGATCTATTGATCATGATAATCTTTAGAGTCACATGTATGTAATTGTGGTAATACCTTTGCAAGTGCCCCAAAAAAAAAGAGAAAGAGGGAAGAGGTCTATTAAGGATTTTTCTATGTTGGTTACCCCTGAGGGGGTGATCAAGTTGTCTATAATGAACCATCATCAGGAGCCAAAAATTCTTAATGTTGTGGGAAAGCAATAAAAATTATGTTATCTAATAAACCACTCATTGAAATTATGACTTGCAAGATTTAAAGAAACTCATTCCTAAGTCTTAAAGGATTACCTCGATGCTCTAGACAAGGTACTCTCATCCTTGAGATTAGATCTTATTAGAAAATATAATCTAGACCTGAAATATCGTGTTTATTTTCACTTGAAAGATCATGTTTGATTTCTATTATGAGGAAGGTGAACCTAAAGTGTTTGGGTGCTTTTAAGAGATTAGTTGTGAGATTGGATTTCATATTAGTTTTAACCCTTAAGAATCTCAACAAATAAGGAAGAGGAATCTTAGGCACTAATTGAAAATGAAAGGAGAATTCTATACGTCTAATGGAAATAATAAACCGTCTACTAATGGACAATAAATGAGGATAATGTGTGCAATAATTTATGAGATAGTTGAATGTAAGACTTGAAAACTTAAACTAGATGAACCTATAAGAGGTGAAACCCATTTTGGTTAAAAAGGTTGGACTAAAGAAATGTGGGGGTAATCTAAGTGAAGGACAAATGGAACTTCATTATGAAATAAAGTTATTTACCTATGTTACTATTAGTGGAATGAATACTAAAAGGGGCTAACCAAGTGGAATTCCTTGTAATTCTTAGTCTCAGCTATTAAGGAGAGTTAAACTAAAGTATCTAGGAGTTGTCCCTTAAATAGATTAAGAGATAAGAAGGAAAGGAAGTTAACATGAACATTCAATGATTAATTTTTGGAACCAAGAAAAAAAAATGAGAGGGGGGAGAAAGAAGAAAAAAAAAGGGGGAAGACATAAATATAAAGCCGAACAAAACAAAAGCAATAAAGAAAGAGAAAATCGAGATTCATTTGAGCTAGGTGTCTAGAGCTTGCTATAAGATGATCAAGTGTAGCTTGGTCAGGATCCCTTTAGTTGTGGACAAAGAAAGAATATGGAATATTTGGGTTGGTACATCATTTGACATAGGTGGACTAGAGGGAATAGAATTGTCATTACCAAGTGAAGTAGTAACATGATGAGAATGCCCTCTCCAGGAAAATAGTAAGAAGGGACTAGTCTCTGGTAAGACTATCTGAGTTATCAAGGAGGAGGTTATGATTGTCCAACATTAATTGAGTAAGATATGACTAATTTTGAGGACAAAATTTCTAAAAGGAGGGAAGAATGTAATACCCCAAAAATTAACTAAAGTGTTAATAATGTATTTAGACTAATTAAGAATAATTATTATGAAATAATTAGGTAAGCTATATGAATAGAAATCTATAGAGAAATAAGTTATTAATATGGGTTTAAGATTTCCATTAGATTAAAGCTTAATTTGAGCCCACAAATTAATTTGAGTCAGCCATGGATAAGGATTTATAAAGGCCCAATAATCTTAGGTGTAAGCCCAACTCCTTACAATGAGACTTAGGCCAAGAGAGATCACCTAGCAATAGCCTAATCTGATTTAGTTAAATAAAGGCCCAAGACCCAATTTACATGAGCTCTTATAGTTGGCCCAACACACATTATGCAGACCCAAGTTGGATTGACTCTTGGAACTTGGCCTAACCCAATCAAATTTCTACAACCCAACTCATGAAATAAGGCCCAACAAGCATAAAAATTAGAACCCATGAGGATTTGGGCCTTCGAGTTAACCCACAACCCATTTGGGACCCAACTTAAATATAACTAAACCCTAAATACACTTAGCCTCCTCCCCATTCTGTAGAAAAAACACAAGAGGTAAAGCAAAATTCAGAGGTTGAGAGGGAGGCTAGGGTTTTTCTGTATTCCTCCACCATTTCTCACTTCTAGAGAAAGATTTGACCAAGGTAATCTATATAAAACATGTCCCTCTCATTCTCTTCTTCATTTTGGTCCGATTGGTTTGTCATTTTGAAAATCTTTCATCTCTTCTTAAGATGGAATATGGTTCTTGGATGATTGTTGCAAGATTTTCGAAATTGGAGGTTAGAGGGATGATTAGGTAAGCATTTCCCTTTCATTTTATGTATTACTTTGCTGGAAAATCCCCCTAAGGATTGATTATCATAATAGGTTCTGCTATTGTGTGAAATTACAAGGAGATAATGGTGGAAAACTGAATTTTCTGGGCTTGATGATTGAAATCCGAATTTTGGAATTTCCCATGGTGTGTTCTTGATAGTTGAGGCTTAACTCAGTCCATTTAATCCCTTAGGTATATGGGTAAGTGTTCCCTTTTCTCTTATGTGGTATATATACTAAATTTCCATCATTTGGACTAACTTTTGGTGCATGGCTCTTACATGTGCGAAAATGGAGACATTAGGAGTGACTCATTGTGAGTTCTTGTTGTTGTGAGCCCTAGTGCTAGAGGATGAGTAATTGGCTTCATTAAGGTAACCGAGGTTATTTTCCTAATTCCATGTATATGCTCATGTTAATCTCATATTTGTTACACATACTTGATTTTAGAATGCTAAATGATTAGTTGACTATTTGAATTGTTATTGTGGTTGGACCTTGTGAGTCTATGGTGGAGCTATGGTGCGACTGCCACCCGTGCATATGCTTCGATTGAGCACCGGGTTATAATCAAACCCCAGATGCACTGAGCCCCGGTTGTGCTTATTATGGAGTAGGTGTCATGGACGGACCTCTCCCTACATTATTGGCCATTAACTTATTATGTATGATTGCTGGTATGGGACAATAGTCATTAGTAGCTTAACTAGTTCATTTGCAAATTGAATTGATGATTCTGGTATTGATGATATGAAATTACATTATATTAATTAATCTGTACATATATATGGAATTTACCTCTTCTTACTGAGATTATATATCTCACCCTAATTGTGGGCTAACATTTTTAGGGATTAGACCTCTTAGTGGCAAGGAGAAAATTAGTAGAAGCTTATTAAATGGTTTGGTAGCACATAGGTTTGGGAGCCTTGTCAAATTGTATTGTAATTAGATTACTAGTTTTGTATTATTGCTACATTGCATCATGAGTTGCCAAGTATAGGGACTGTATATGTAATTTAATTATCATGGGATTGAACATTATGATTGCAATTGGCTAATAATGGATAAGTGATTTGATCTTGTATGAACATTAAGCATTGACCCCATCCACCTTGTGACCAGAATACATTTGCTATCATTGATATATGAACTCACTGGTTTATGATGGCTAGAGGGTTAAGGATCCACATTTGAGTTTTGAATGGGTAATGATAAATGCATTAGGTAGATTAGGTAAAAGAAAGACACTAAATCTTCATAAACTAAGTTAAAGTGGCCTAAAGTGTTGCTAGAGGGGAAATTGGAGATCATGAGATGAAATCTTAGGAGTTATAGGAACAATAGGAAATTGGCTGCTGCCAACATTTAATTGGCCTTGGCCAAATGATAATAGAGGGGAATTGGCCGCAGCCAACATTTTATTGGCCTCGGCCAAATGTGGCGAAACTGCCAAGGAAGAAAATAGAGAGTAATTGCCCGCGGCGAACAGTGAGGTTAGCTGCGGCTAAGTTTGAAAGGCAGATTTGGGGGTATTCCAAAGGGTATTTGGTCGCGGCGACATGCGTGAAAATTGTGAAGGTGTAAGGAGTTAAACCCAAGAGTAATTGGCAGCGGCACAAGAGAATTTAGTCGTGGCGAAAGTGCTCTATTTCTCATAATCACCTAGAAACCTTAGTTTCTCTTAAGGTAATGCTAAGGAATGATCTAGAAACACTTGTAAGATGGTAGAATCAAAGGCTCCTCATTGATAATTAAATTCACTTGCACATTCGAATAATTGTGGTTGTCTAACTAATGACCTCAACAACATTATGGTTTCAAATTTTCTCACTTTTTCCCGATGTAATTAATCTTAATGACTTCAAACCTTGATTTATGATTATTAATTACGTCTTTAACCTTAATTACTATAATTTGAAGTTAGGGTCGTTACAAGAAGCATAATCTTAGCCTTAGAAAGATCTAATTCTATTTTCTTAGAAGCCCAATATTTACTTTGTGCAGGCCCAACTCATATTTAACCTATTTAACATCTAAACCTTAGCCCCTAACCTAACCAAAAATCTGAACGCACTTGGAATTGGGCCTTTGGGTCAGTTCACAACCTAACTTAAACCTTAAAAACCCTTCTCCCTTATTCCATTCTGTAGAAAAACATAAGAGGCAAGGGAAATTTTGGAGGTCCAAAGGGAAGGCTAGGGTTAGCAACATAATTCCATCTTTTCCCACTCCTAGAGTAAGATTTAACAAGGTAACTTAATCCTCTCTTCTTCTTCTTTGATTTGACCCGATTGATTTTTCATTTGGAGCATTTTCACCCACACCTCAAATCTGATTTGTGTTGTTTGATATTTTCTTGGAGGATTTTCAAAGGTTGAGGCTAGGAGAAGTATTGGGTAAATATAAACTCCTCATTTTGATGTATTTTCTGCTGGTTTAGGACTCCTATAGCTAATTTATGATATGAGTGGTTGTTTTATATGAATTTACTCAGAATTTAAAATATTATTATGAGGTTAATGGTGTAAGCACAACCAAATCCGAATTTGGTTCTTGTAATGGATGGGTAAGGGTTCTCTAGGTAGTCCTTTATAGTTTAATTCTTTGAGTATTAGGTTTGTTGCCTTAAATGATGATTAGGAATTTGGTTTTGTATCCATAGGCTAAAGTAGCATTGTGGTTGACTCTTAAAGAATTGTCTACAAGTGAAGCAACCGAGGTTGATATTAAATTCCATGCATATGTCTACTTTAATTTTATATCTACTACATAATTATAATTTTGAATGTATAATAAATGGTTGGCTATTTGATATGTTGTGATTGAACCTTGTGAATCCATGGTGGAACTATGGTGCGGCTGCCACTCGTGCATCGTGCTTTAATCGGGTACCGAGTTATGATCAAACCCCTATATGCATGAGCTCAGGTTGTGCTCATTGGTGAGTTGGTGCTGTGGACAGGCTTCTCCCGGTGTTAATGGCCTTTAACATGTGAAATATGATTGTTAGTATGGGATAGTAGTCACTGATAGTCCAATTGTTTCATTTACTAATATGACTAGTATATTTTCTAATGCTTATCGGATTTCATGCGCATATGTTAATTGAATTGAAATATATGAATGGAATTTGCCTTTGGTTACTGAGATTTGCATCTAACCCCATTTCATGGGTTAACTATTTCAACTGAAAGTCTTTTAGGTGAGGATAAAGGGAAGTAAGTGAATGAACATCTATGAGTTAAGACCATGTGTGAGAAATTTTACACTTAGATGGATCTAATCTATGATAGATGTTACTTTTTGTTATTCATTTGTATAGCATTATCATCATGTAATCATGTTACCAAGTGTAGGTATTTTTTATTTTGGTAAATAATGGTATAATAACTTGGAATTTGATGTATGCACTTATATATTTGAAATGGAACCTCTTTAGTATGAATGTATGACTTGACTCTTAAGAGTATGCTTTTATATCTCTATGAATGATAATATTAGTTGCTTATGGATCTTGTTACTATCAATACTTCATGAGTTTACTGATGTATGATAGTTTGATGAGTAGGAATCAACCCTTAAGTCTTGAATTGGTAATGATAGGTATGTTGGATAAATTAGGTAGAATAATGTCATTAGAGCCCCATAAATTAAGGTAAAGTGACCCTATAGTACTACTAGAGGGAATGTTAAAGTATATGGGACAAAATTTAGGAGCCATAGGTGTAGTAAGGGGTTGAGATACGGCTAAAATGACTCAAGTCGTAGCCACTGGTCAGTCAGAAGTAAGGAGCACCACGGAACGAGGTGAAAATTTTACCCAGAAAGGGTAACAAAATATAATTTTGCCATGTCATAGGCACTTTCATCACGGTGCAACTTAAATAATTTAGGTAAAGGGTGCCAAATTGGGTGCTCTTTGACACTGTGAAAAGCTCTTAATGAACCCTAGTAGCTAGCCAAATTTCATGGAAAAACTCATCTATTTGGTCAAACTTTGGTTCAGCTTATGATTTGGTAAATTTTAATGATCAAAGTGGGTTCATAAGGCACCATTTGGCCTTCCTCTTATTCCATAGCCACTTAAGCACGTCCCATAGCACAAATACAGCCTATGGAAGCATGCCAAATGGTTTAAATCATCATGGAGCTTAATCTCACCTTGCAACTAGCAATCATACACAATTATATACCAGCACATGGGTGGCAAAAAATCCATATAAATATGCATTTGGTTCTAGTTTCCATTCATACATGATACTCACATACTTTTATATATGCTCAATAGTTTATAAGTCATAAACTACTCATACATACATACTTTGACGTTACATTACATTAAAAGCTATTTTATTGTCAAAGTGTGGCAACTCATGCTTCTTGGACTTCATTCTTGCTTCCTTGAACTTCACCTAGACATGATTAGATGGAAAATAAGAAAGAGTGAGATTTAAAGAATCTCAATGGCTCCTAACCCTTTCAAACATACATAATGGATGCATTTACAAGTCAAAGAATGCATGCATGACATACAAGCTATTAATGAGCATACATAAAACATTTTCCTTATCACATAAACTCATACATAGCAAATATAAGCTCTTAAGGGCATTGGTCTAGCCTCACCCACCTTTCTTGGAACTTTTGGATTTGCCTCACCTACTTCCAAGGGACTTTTGACTTGGTCTCACTTTTTTTGAGACTTTTGGTTTCATCTCATCCATTTCTAGGGACTTTTGGCACAACCAAACTCATGCAAGCCATAATGCAACCATAAATGTATTTTAAGAAGCATAATGGTACCATAACGTGCAAGCATTAGCTAGAAACATTTATCATGGCTCACACATACACACAAGCACTTCAAGATAATCAAACATCTAAGCCATGCATGAGAGAAAGGTTAGAGAGCTACCTTGAAGCAAGAACACAACACTTTCCTCTTGAAATTCTTCTTCCCCTTTCTCAGCCAAGACTTGCTATTAGGTGGCCCTTTGTTTTCTCGGCCTAGACACATCAAAAGAGACATGCATCACTTATGAGAACAAGTTCTAGCCTTATGAACTTACTATGGAGGTTTACTTTCTCATATGGCTTCATTATGGTTCCATACAAGACCTAATGAAGCAACTATAGGAATTCATGATTTTGGCTCCATTTTCTCTCTCAATTTAAGTCTCTTGACTCTATTTAAATTCCTTGGAGTTATCACACATTCATTTTTAGGAGCCTAGCTATAAGTTGCTTCTTAATGTTTTAAAATGGAACTTAAACCTCCATCTCACACACCAAGGCTTCTAAAATTTTTTCAAGGCTTCATTTAATGTTCTTCCATCATATTTAGTCTTATTCTAGGCTTAGAAGAAATTAAAACACTTCCTATATGCTTTTTCTTTTCTTGGCCGAAACTTATACAATCGAAGGTACCCATGGAGTTTTCTTTATTTCTTTTATGGAATGGCCACTTGTAAGACTTCCTAGGTGTCTTGAGAACTCATATACATTCTTAGACAACCTAAATTACCATTGGAAAGTCTCATATTTGCTAAGGTGCAACAAAAACCTTAGGTTTTAGAAACCTATTTTCTATTGCTCCCTTTTGGAATTTCTTTGCATATACTTGTTTCTCACCCTCAAAAACCTAGGTTTCATGGTTGGTTTAGGTTAAAATTTGCTCCCTCTTAGTTTTTCTATATGAGGCTAAAAATTACCTCTTGGAAAGCAAGGAAGAGGAAGCAAGAAAAGCTATGAAGTTACCTTAATTCTGTAGCCTTTTCAAAAACTTTCTCCTTGGCTATGATTCTCCTTGAAATTTTGAAATTCCTCCCTTTGAACATGGCTCAAAATAGGTCCAAATCATACACTAAAACCATATAAAGAAAAAGGAGAAGGTGAGGAACAACATTAGTAAAGGAAGAATAATGAAATCCAAGGATTTTTTTACCTTTTTCTTAAGTTTTTCATTCCTCCTTTGCTCTCATCTTGTGCGCCTCACTTAGCTGGTCTTTCCTCTAGTTTAGGATAGAAATTAGGTCAGCCAAATATGGAAGAAAAGTAGGGCACCACCTATATATATCAAGGGTTCCATAAGAAGCTTTTCAAAGTGCCAATTTTACCTTTCATTCTTGGCTTCTTCCCTTAAGGCTTATTTCAACTCCTTTTCGAAAACCATCTTTTTTATCATAAAATCTAGGTTCTCTAACTTATAAAATACCTTTAGAATTACTTAAATTGAATCTAAAATCTTCCCAAATGAAAGGGTTAAAATTCGGGTCACCGACATTCTGAAATGTAAATTGGAGAGGTTTTAACTATTTTAAGGGTTCCTATAGTTTTTAGGGCTTCTACAAATCCGAAAAAACTCTTTTTTTTTCCATTTAAAAATTCCTCCTTTGGGTTTTCAGAAAAGTGCCCGAAACTATAAAAATGCCACTATATCTTTGTTAACTTTTGTTTGGTTATTCAGACTCTGTTTTCAAGGCACCTGTGGCCTTAGATCCTTATTATTTAAGGTTTAGATTATTATTCAAATTTTATTGGACCTCAAATTATCCTATTTGGGGGACTTCCTTTTATATCTAGTGAGTTTCATATGTTTATGGAGAAATTCGACATTACGTTTCTCA
This sequence comes from Erythrophleum fordii, assembly GCA_032878935.1. NCBI lineage: Eukaryota > Viridiplantae > Streptophyta > Magnoliopsida > Fabales > Fabaceae > Erythrophleum > Erythrophleum fordii. The sequence continues at coordinate 17,444,214 of JAVQMF010000054.1, read as the reverse complement.
TATTTATGGAGCGACCAGAGGTTATATTTCCTACCCCCTTAAATAAATTTCATCCTCGAAATTTAGAGGTTTAACCTCATCTATCTTTTCTCATATTCTCATTGACTGACTTCTTCTTTCCTTTCTTCCTAGCCTATTTTCTTCCCTTAGAGACTAAGCTATTTTGCCAAGGAATTTACAATACTAGTTTATTGTATCTGATTCTCCTTTCTATGCTATTGCTATAAAGCATTCGACTTGCTCTTATCATAAAGTAAAGTGATTTTTGAAACTGCATATATTCTTATAACTCTGGCCTATTTCTTAGGAGAGATTATTGTTTCATATCTGATTAGCCTTATCTCATTCGTAGGAGTTAACTTTCCTGCTTAGTGGACTTACTTGCATATATCTCGAGAGATAACTTATTTAATATTAAATGTCCCTTATCATATCTTAATGGCTTTCTATAAAATATCATTGCCTTTTTTTATTCATTAGTAGCCATTAGAGATCTCTATCTACTTACTTAACTTAGATATTCAATCCACTATTTAATCTTGTTTGTTTTCTCACTAGTTCATCCCATGGTTATTGTTCATGTTTCTTTCTATCATAGGTCTCATATTTTTATCACTTATTGGAATGATAACTCCTTTAAAAGGGCTATTATGTTCAATTATTCTAGTCTCATTTCTTACTCTAACCCTTGCCTTTTTAGGCCTGAATGGTGCTTTACTCTCTTTATTTACTCGAGGGTGGGTTTTATTTAACTTTTTAGTTTAATAATTGATCATCATAACTCTTACTCTTTCCTATACTAACATTGAAGAGAAACTACCACTAACTATAGCTGAATTCTTGTAGGATGCTAACTTTTCGTAATCTCAACTGTTGGAGACATAGTCTACCACTTACCCCATTAAGACAAACTATACCTGACCTCTCTCTGAATATATGACTCTAGTATATAGGGATCTCTCTATCCCTTGGTCAGGTCCAATATCTACTAGAAAGTGGTTCATCTAGCTATAATACTAAAAAGCTACTTTCTTACTTTTCTCATCCCACACACTATGCTCATCTCTCAAAGAGGTCTAGTTAATGGTCTAACTGTCTGAGTATAGCCTTCATATCTTTGTGGCAATAGTCTACTAGACTTAGGAGTTCTCTAGTCTTTGAGATGAAAACTATTTGATACTATAGTAGTCTCTAAGATTCACTGATATGGAAAAACTATCTCAAGCTATTATCTCCCCAAAGAATTGTTGTGCTGTAACTGTGGGTTCTCTATATATCTGTGGGATCTATTACAACCCCTAGGTCTACTGTGACCTCTCAGAGCCCTACTAGGGTTTACTGCAACCCGCTATATTGTGCTAGGATCTACTGCGATCCATCTCTAAGGGATATCACAGCCTAAGATCACTATATTTGACAGAAAAATACATGCTCACTAGGTCTGGTAACCATCACTCATGATCTCTAAGGCTGAACTCATATGCCTTCTATACTCTTCATGTGAAGTAGGTTATGTATCGCTTATTTCTTTGTTGATCTCATTAAAACATTACTTGGGAGTATTCTGATTTTCACTTACCACTCCATATGGGATCCTCAGGTTCCTATTTCAAGCTTTTTTACTTAGGCTTTCTTTCTTTACTCTTATTGGCTCATTACACTTCTTGTACTCTTTCTGTCTTTCCTCTCATATCCTATAATTTTTAACTGCACCCCTGTTTTGCTTTCAAGTGCCTTCCGCACTAGGGCATCACACACTTCGAGTGTCAGGTCATAGGCTAGTCCCTTTTTACTTCATTTAGTCATACCATGAGGGACTCATTCTATGCATACTAAACTCATGCTATTTGACTTTTAACATTCTAATACTATTAGCATGTTCCCTTTTACATCGTTATTCTTTACTAGGGATTTCTTTCTACATTCTTTTCTTATCATTCTAATATTACTGGAATCCTTTACTTCTTTTTCTTTAACTTATCTCTTGATTTAACTCATTAGGATACTTTTCGATTATCAAGATACTCTTCATGGTTGATGCCATTATTTACTATAGACTCAAGTTACATTACTACTAAGTTGGCCAAACTCAATATCATGTAACCATCATTAGAAGCAAAGCATAGCATCAATCGCTAATACACAGGTACATCATGACCGAGCTCAAGCCACTATTGCTAGTATATTGCGAGTTTTCCAACAATCTAAAGTACCCTCCTATTATCATGCTCTATCCCTTTTTATTTCAAATGACACTCGGGGATAAGGAACTCCTCCTTTAATTTCTTACATCATTTGTTATACTAACTTGAGGTTATTCATATTGCCCAGTTATCTTTATCTAGGGCATTAATCATGCTTTATAGACATCTATACCATGGACAACAACAGTGCTTTCTAATGCACTTATTCATCTTATCTATTTATATGTTTTTAGCTCATTTTGCCCTCGCTTCTAATATTATCACATGCTTTCTCAATGCTCAAGAGCATTTTTTATTCCTCTTGGGTTCATCTTTAATTACTCATTTTCTATAAAATAAGGAAGGTCTAATTTCTCTTATTCTCTTGCTTTATTATTAACTAGACCATTCCTCTGTAAGGAATTATTCCTTATGAACCCTAGAGTTTGCTTTCTTTAAAGCTCGTGGCTTACATTGCTACTTTACATAATCCTAGAGCTCACCTTCTTAGATGGCTTTTAATTTTCACTAGCTTCTCTAGAGGAACTTGAGGTATTAACTACTTACCTCAGCTCTTCTCTCTTTATGCTTAGATTTTTTGCTTTCATCTCTAGGAGCATACTTTTCTAATTCTAGGGTTGTACTAACCCGATTTAAGTCATATATTTTATCAATGTTCTGAATCTATTTTATTGGTAACTTTATGCTCCACTTAGTACTCTTACTACTCATGAGCTTTTACATTACACGAGTCTTATATTAGGGAAACTCATGTGACTAAGTGCTGAACTCTCATCTGACTATGTTTACTATGCTTTACTCTATTAACTCTCTTTTAGTCACTACTAAAGTTAGGTTACCTATTTCTAGGTATTATTCTTTCAATATCTCCTCGCTTTCTCATACCTCTAAAATCACTAAATTAGGGGTCTCTCCCTTGGAGAGTTACTGACCACTAATTAAGTGGTCCTCTATCTCATTACATCTCATTTTCTTCTTATCAAACTTGGGAGGACCCTCATATAGCTATCTTTCTAAACTATTTTCTCTTTTCTGATTTTTCAACATCAAGCTAGTCATATTCATTTTAGGGTATCATCCCTAAGATATACCCTTCTTTACACACATTCTCGTAAACGTACTTTATATATCTTGAGCTCACGATATTAGCCTATCATTCACTAGCATATAAAATAGCATTCTAGGTTGAAGTCAATACCTTGTAGGCAGATTTCTACAACTTTATTAGTCCTGTGTCAAACAGGTTAACTTTAGGTATTACTCAATCTTAAACATCCTTAGGCCCATTCATAAATTAGGCTAGTCTCTTTTTTTAAACTCATGCACTAAGGCTGTTGCTCATCTATTACTTAATTATTCTTAGCATATGCTAGTAGGTCATTTATCTCTCTTTTATCTTACTCACACTAAGGATTTTACTCTCTGTACTTTATCTGATCCCATAACAATTCATTTCTTATATTAACCTGAATATGACCAACAAGGCCTTCCATATGGCAATACACTCCATCATCACTAGTACTTCATTTTTAGCTACATGGTTCAAGCCTCAATTGTCTTTGTGTTTAGCCCACCATCAAGGCTAAAAGGTTCTGCCTTGTGCATTATTCATGTATAGCTAAATGGTACATCTAGACTGTTAAGGCTTTATGGAGTGTTGCCTATAAACTTTAGCCTCTAGCTTAATGAATAAATTCCTAGGCTTTCTAATTCATCTAGACAATTGGGTGTCGTGGCTATGGGATTAGCTCTCTCTCATTCCCCCTCTAATTGATTCCTGAGCAGCAACAGTTTCATCTCATACTATGCTGCATCACTACCTGTCTCTACCTCAAGTAAAACATTTCAAAATGGTTGGAGTATAACAATTGGGGAGGATTAGGCCTCTTATGGTCTCTCTAAGCAAGCCTCTCTTGCAGCTATATAGTAATAACTTCTTACCACTAATACACATGACTTGCCATAGATCCAGTTGAGCTACCATAGCCTATAGAGCTCTAGCCATAAGATCAATCTGCTCTATTCTAGCCTCACTGGCTCAATCCTAGAGGCCTATCTCCAATGTTCACTACCTAGTCGAAGACCATTTTATAACTTACTTAACGTAAACATAGACATATGCCACATTCACACACTTAAAATGCCTCGAACAAGCTCATACATACTTGTAACATTGCTTCCTCAAGCCATATACAACTTTAGAAGGCCTGGAACTTTGCTCTGATACCAATAAATGTAATACCTTAACCATTTAGCCTACTTATTCTATTTCAAGGCCTACCTTCCATCACTTACATGAAAATAATACATAAATAATGGTATTAAATTATGTTACGTAAGGCCTCGTTAATTCATTTCATGCTTCATAGACCATGTGAGCTCATCCATATCATTTTCTACACATATCCACACAAGTCATACACATCACAAAATATCTCAAGAGTCTCGAATTTTAGACTACATTCCACAAAATCAATGGCTTGCTCTCAGGTTCACTTTCCAAATTTCTTATATGAATTTTAAAAATTCATAACTAATTCTAAAAAAATTGAAATCAAGCAAACCATACTATTCTAGAAAGTTGTGGATGTCTAATAATGACTAAAAGTAATTCTAGACCAGTGCCATGGCCTTTATCCTATGGAAATTGATAGAATAGTAACTCAGGTCAAATTGCATTACTAGTACTGTCATGCAATTTTAAAAATTCATTTCTCCTGCTATAGAGTTTCAAATGGAGTGATTTTGGTGGCTATGGAAAGCTTATGATATCTAGTTTATTTTTTAAAATTTCATGAGCATTGTACTTTATTTGACCTATGTGTGACACAGAAGCAAAATCTAACCACATGAACAGTACACATGACCATTCTGCATAATTTGGCCAATTTTGAAAAATAATCATAAATTCTATTGAGCTCTAAATTGGGTTCTCTTTAACTCTATGAAAAGCTCTTGATGAGCCCTAGTAGTTAGCCAAATTTCATGAAAAAAATCATCAATTTGGTTAGACTTTGGTTCAGCTCATGATTTGGTCAATTTTAATTATCAAAGTGGGTTCATAAGGCATCATTTGACCTTCCTCTTCCATAGCCACTTGAGCACATCCCATAGCACAAATATAGCCTAAGGAAGCTTGCCAAATGGTTCAAATCATCATGGATCTCAATCTCACCTTGCCACTTGCAATCATACACAATTATATACTAGCACATGGGTGGCAAAAATCTACATAAACATACATTTGGTTTTAGTTTCCATTCATATATGATATTCACATGCTTTTATATATGCTCAATAGTATACAAGTCATAAACTACTCATACATATATACTTTGACATTATATTACATTAAAAGCTATTCTATTGTCAAAATGTGGTAACTCATGCTTTTTGCACTTCATTCTTGCTTCCTTGAACTTCACCTAGACATGGTTAAATGGAAAATAGAGAAGAGTGAGATTCAAAGAATCCCAATAGCTCTTAACCCTTTCAAATATACATAATGGATGCATTTACAAGTCAAAGAATGCATGCATGACATTCAAGCTATTAATGAGCATACATAAAATATTTTCCTTGTCATATAAACTCATACATAGCAAATATAAGTTCTCAAAGGCATTAGTCTAGCCTCACCCACCTTTCTTAGGACTTTTAGATTCGTCTCACCCACTTTTAAGGGACTATTAACTCGGTATCACTCTTATTGAGACTTTTAGCTTTGTCTCACCCATTTTTAGGGACTTTTGGCTCATCCTCACCCTTGCTAAAGGACTTTTGGCATAACTAAACAAATGCAAGCCATAATGTAACCATAAATATATTTCAAGAAGCATAATGGTACAATAACATGCAAGAATTGGCTAGAAACATTTCTTATGGTTCACACATATACACAAGAACTCCAAGACAAGCAAACATCCAAGTCATGTATGAGAGAAATGTTAGAAAGCTACCTTAAAGTAAGAACACAACACTTGCCTCTTGAAATTCTTCTCCCCTTTCTCAGCCAAACATTGCTATTAGGTGGCTCTTAGTTCTCTTGGCCTAGACACATTAAAAGAGACATCATCACTCATGAGAACAAGTTCTAGCCTTATGAACTTACTATGGAGGCTTACTTTCTCAAGTGGCTTTATTATGATTCCATATAAGACCTAATGAAGCAACTATAGGAATTCATGATCTTGGCTCTATTTTCTCTCTCAATCTAAGTCTTTTGACTCCATTTAGATTCCTATCATAAGGGCTAGCATCAAGGCTAAGTTGAAAGCATATGCCAAGGCTAGAAAGAGTAGAGCTTATGATGACAAGTTTTGTTATTAAGTTAGTGAGGTTGTTATAGTTTACAAGGAGCTTAGCTTGTACCATGACACTAGGAATATTGTCTTTTGTACTATTGCTGCACTAAGGCATAAGGAAAGGCTATAGCTTTTGTAACTTGTTTATTTTAAATGCAATTTGGTTGGTTACCTTGATGCTTGTTTCCTTTCTTTTTGCTTTTATAATTTTTTTCCTATTTTGTCTTATTGGATTGTGGGCTTTCTAGGGTTATGGGCTCAAGATCTACATCAGAATGGTTACGTCCACATTACCTGTAGGTTTTTAATGGCCTGATATGTGCTCTTTCCCCCTTCTTATGGCTTGGCATGATTGTTTTAGGTATATTAAGCTTATGCTTTTTCCTTTTACCCATGACATAAAAAGACTGCTTTTGGATTTTTTTACGATATTTTTGTTTTTGGCCTTGATTTTCATGACTTGACATTTGAAAGGCCAAGGGTGCTTGGCTTATCTGTATAGTTAGGGCACACTTGCAAAAGCAAAAAAAAAAATGATTTCAAACCTCCTCCTTTCCTTTTTGTAGCTTTACTAATTTTTTCATTTGTTACTACTCTATTTTTGTTGTAATTATTCTATTGGAAAATGGTTTCTATTGAAGAATCATCTAGTTCAACTCCATCTTATGAAGTCTGAGAGGAGTTAGTATAGGTAATAAGGCCTTTTGCATCAACAACATTTTGAGGTAACAAGTCCTTCCTTGAGTGTTCGATGTGCTTATAACACTCGTCCTACTAATGGCAATGGGATACACTCAAGCATTGATGAAAGGCAATTACTATGCCATAAGGCACATTTGCAAGCTTAGCAAGGCTTTACATATTCCCTCAAGGTTTGCGATGTCTATTTGTAAGGGAGGTAATCCTTTTAATGAATTGCCTAATGATTTTATTTTCTATGTGTATGCTAATTATGCAAGTTTAGGGATTTGTTTTTTTATACTTAAGCTATCATTAGCTTTTACAAGGTATTATGACCTTTATTCATTAAAGTTCTTTTCTTTGGATTTGAAAAAGATATTAGGTCTTTGCTTTGCCTCTCAGTTGGCTAGATTAGTGCCTTCTTTGAAGCTTCTTAGGTATACTTTCTTCCTTGTATTTGGAAGGGGAAACATTACATCTTCCTATGGAAGATTTACTGAAGTCTTTAAGAAAATGATAAGTTAGATTCTAAAACATTGGAATGTAAAGCCTGTAATATCTTATAATTTGGTAACTAATATAGTTCTTAAATAGTGAAATAAATTATTTAAAATGGGGTCATAGGGAAAGAAGGGTAGTTAGAGCAAAAAAGAATTAAATTAGAAATGGCATATTAATAAAAGAGAATTCCAGAGTAAAATGAATTGAGGATAATTAAAGGTAAAATGTTAATTAGAGCATTTAAATATGAGATTAAGAAACCATGAATGGCCTAAAATCAGAGTCAAAATGGCTAAATAGAATAATTAGTAATGCAATGGCAAAATCTCAATTTTAGGAAAAATTATGGAAATTTAAAGAAAGGAGTTTTAAATGCTAAAGTTGTGCTCATTAGGGTTTTCAGAAATCTTGAAAACTATAAAAACCATTAGAATGGCTAAAACCCTACCAGGGTATGATTGAGGATGTTGGTTAACAAAAAATTTGACTACATCATTCTGGATTGTTTTAAATTTTAAAAGTTTCAAAGTAAATATTTTTAATAAACTAGATAGCCTTAATTTTGTGATGGAAAAGATAGTTCTTAAAAAGGATCTAAAATGAGCTCAAACAGAGGAATTGAAGTGTTAGGACGTAACTAGAATTTTGTAAATCATTATAAACCTTCCTTATTCCTTTATATAGGAGCATGCCACCTCTCTAGGACTTTCTAACTAACTCACATACACCTAAACCAGCAGCTATTGTTGTAATTCCCGTTTATTCTAAAAAGCCCTAAACTAAGGGAATTATTAAAGGAGATCCCTTAAAAAGAAAGATTTGAGGCCAAATAAAATTAGAATAATAATCTAAAAATTTGAAAATGAGGATACAAGGCTAAAGATACCTAAAAACTGGCCAAAGTAGTTAAATAAAATTAGATGAAAATCATGGTATTTTTGTAATTTTGGATATTTTTTAGAAAACTCAAAAGAGGAATCTTTAAATGAAAAATTTGAGTTTCCTAGGATCCTTAGAGGCAGTAAAAATCATCGAAACCCCTAAAATGATAAAAATTAGAATGCCGGTTGACCAAAACTTTGACCAATTCATTTGGAAAGGCTTTTAATCCAATTTGGGTAAAACTAAAGACATTTTATGAATTAAAGGACCTAAAATTTAGGGAGAATTATAATAAAAGACCCAAAAGTGAAGAAATTTATCCTTAAAGACATGTTACCACTTGTTTTAGGATGATTACCATTGAGTTTAGCAACAAAGAGTTGAACCTAGGGGTAACAGGTCTTTAAAAATAAATTTTTTCACTTCTTGATTTTTAAACATAATTTTCCTTAAAATTTATCATGGAAGAAACAGTTCTCAAAAAGGAGTTGAAATGAACCTAAATAAAAAGAATCAAGAAAAGGGGACAATATGGGAATTTTGAAAAAGTGTTTTAACGTAGTCTCCCTTCTATATATCACGTCCCATTTCTCCTATCAGCCTAATCAACCTTATTTCTACCCCAAACCAGAGGAGAGACTAACTTGAAAAGGCATACCAAAGGGAAAGCAAATGAGGTAGAAAAGCAAGTAGAAAAAGGTAAGAAATCTATAGTTTTTCATACTTTCTCCTTCTTCCAATTAGTTCTCCTCTCTTCTCCTATGGTTTTAAAGATTAAATTGGGGCTATTCTATGGTTGGTTCAACAAGAAAAGGAGAGACTTTGCAAGAGAGACTAGAAACTTCAGAAAGCACCTTGGGAAAACTAGACAGCAAGGTAAGAAACCATTGCTTCTATTGCTTCATCTTGTCTTCTTCTTCTTGAGAAGTCTCAGCTAGACCTAAGCCCACGAAGGAGAGAGTTAATTTTGATCATAGCAAGGTAGGAACAAGGGTTTTGGAGTGTGAGAATTAAGATTATGCAACTGGAAATAAAAGAGAAGCCTTATAATGTAAGTTGTGATGCTTAGGGATTTTGTTGCACCTAGCCATTCTTGGAGCTTTCTAAGGATAATTTAGCTATGGCCATTCTTGGAGCTTTCTAAGGATAATTTAGCTTATGTATGGGTGTATAAGAGATCATAAGATATCTAGGAAGCTTCACAAGTGACAATCCCGTAAGAAAAATTAACAAAACTCCACGGCCCCAAGTGAGTGTGTGTGTGTGTGTGTGTCTCAGCCAAAGAGAGATCAAGCATCTAGGGAGACTTTTATTTGATTCTAAGGATTATAATGGCCTAGATATGATTAATAAATACTAAAGAAACCATTGATTTGAATTTAGAAGTTATAGTTTATAAGATGGAAGTGTAGGCTCCATTTTAAGACATAAAGAAGCAACTTGTGTTTAGGTTCCTTGAAATAAGTTGGAGATGACTTTAATGAGTTCAATTGGAGTCATATGACTTAAATTGAATGAGAAATTGGAGCCAAGATAATAAATTTTAGAGGTTGCTTCATTATCCCTTTTATGGAACCATATTAAATTCATATAAAAAAGTAAGCTTGTATAGAGGTTAGGTAAAGCTAGAATTGGTTCTAATGATTGAATTGTGTCTTATTTGATATGTTTAGTCCAAGAAAACCAAGATCCCCTTAGGTGTCAATGTGTGGCCGAAAAGGGGAAGTAAGAAAGCAAAGGAGAAGGTTGTCTTTCTTGCTCAAGATAGCTCTCTAACCTTTCTAGCATGCATTTCTTGGATGTGTGATTGTCTTTAGATGCTTGTATGTATGTTTGATGTAACAGCATATATAGCTAGCATCCATTTTACATCACAATTGGCTATAAGGGTTCATTTTCATAGATTGAGCACCTTTGGCAATGGTATTTACTGTCATTAAAAGCCAAAATTACTCATTAATTTCCAAATAGACCATATAAGCTTACCTTATTTTCCATTCATAACACATTTGTTCAAGTAGAACTATCATAAATTAAAGCTCACAATTCGGGTCCAAGCCATAGAACTCGAAATGCACATCATATTTGCCATTTCCATGAAACACCATATTCTGATCTAAACTTTGTAAAATCATAATTAATTTTAGAAAAATCAAAATCATGAAAATTATACCATTCTGGAAAGTTATAGATGACTTCTAACTACCATAAAAATTTTATATCTTACAAAAACTGATGGAATAGTACTTAGGTTGTACTAGACCTCTGACTTCAAAATTTCATAACTCTCTATATACAACTCTTTTTTATGAAAGCTTATAATGGCCCTAGAAAGCTTATAATGTTAACTATACACTTATAAAATTTCATGGGCATTGAACTTCATTTAGCCTTCGAATGACACATAAATGTAAACTGACTATATAAACAGTAACTTTGATAATTTTGTATAATTTGGCAAATTTTGAAAAATCATAATAAATTTACTAGAGCTCCAAATTGAGTGCTCTTTAACTCTGTGAAAATTTATAGATGAGACCTATTTGCTTGTCAAATTTCATGCAAAAAATCATCCATTTGGTCATACTCTGGTTCAGTTCAAGAAAGTGGTCAATTTGAAGTCCATAAAGGGGTCAAGATGCACCAAATGGTCTTCTAATTAATCCACAACCATTTGAGCATGTCCAAAAGCATTAACATAGCCCATGAAAGCATCTCAAATGGTCCAACTCATCATGCATCTCAAAATCACTATTCTAGTTGTTCTTACACACATGAGCATCAAAGTATATGGATGTCAAAAACTCACATAATCATTTATTTGGTTCCAAATTCCATTCATACATCATATTTACATATATTTGTTTGTGTTTAATGGTTTACATCACATGTACATCATATATTTACAAACTTTGATATCAAAATGCATTAAATTCCTATTATAGTGTTAAAGTTTCATTCTTCACAGTGCATGACTGCCATTTTTTGCTCTACTTGGCTCACTTAGATATGGTTAGACATATGTAGGGGAAGAGTGAGATTCAAAGAATCCCAATAGCTCTTTACCCTTTCAAACCTACATATATGATGCATTTACATGTCAAAGAATGCATGCATGCTATAAAAACTTCTCATGAACATATATAGATTAATTTCCTTATTATATGAACTTATACATATCAAACACAGGCTCTAGGGAATGTTGGTTTAGCCTCACTCAATTTCCTTAGAACTTTTAGATTTGCATTACTCACTTTAAGGGACTTTTGACTTAGCCTCACTCCTTCTTGAGACTTTTGACTTAGCCTCACTCCTTCTTGAGACTTTTAGCTTTGTCTCACTCATTCTAAGGGACTTTTGACATAACCACATCCTTTCAAGCCACTTTGTTCTCAAAATCATATTTCAAGAAACATAATGGTACCATATTATGTAAATAATAGCTAAAAACATATCTCATATCTTAAACATACACACAAGTATCCAATGACAAGCAAACATCTAGGAAATGCATGCAAGAAAGGTTAAAGAACTACCTTGAAGTAACACAAATTTTTCCCTTAGTTACTCCTTCCCTTTTTCGGCCACACACATGCAACTAGGTGGGCTTGATTTTCTTAGCCTAGACACATCAAATGAGTCATAATTACATCATTGAAATAAGTTCTAACTTCACACAAACTCTATGCATGCTTACTTTGTCTAATGCCACCAATATGGTTCCATAAAAAGGCACAAGGAAGCAACTCTTAGAGTTCATGATTTTGGCTCTAATTTCTCATTCAATTTGTCTCTTGACTCCATTTAGACTCAATAGAGTCACATAAGTTCAATTCAATGAGCCAAATACTAGGTTGCTTCTTTATGTCCATAAAGGAGTCTAAACTTCCATCTCACAAACCATAGTTTCTAAATTCAAACCAATGCTTCCCTTGATGTTTACTAATCATATCTATGCTATTCCCATCCTTGGAATTAGTTAAAACTCTCCTTAGGTGCATAAACCTTGCCTTGGCCAAGACATGCTACATGGTGAGCATTCATAGAGTTTGTTTGATTTTCTTTAGGGAATTGGTACTTGTGAAGCTTCCTAATGTCTTATGGTCTCATACATGCTCTTACATAGGCTAGATTATCATTAGAAAGCTTTAAAATTGACAAGATGCACCAAAAATCCTAACTCACATAACTTGATTTTTAAAGCTTCTCTTTTAAATCTAATTGTATATTCTTCATCCTTATGCTTGAAAACCCTTGTCTCTACCTTATTTTGGCTTGAATTCATTCCCTATTGAATGGGCCTTATGCTGGATGAAATTGTTAATGGAGGAACCGACCAAGAAAAGTAAGAAAGTCATGGAAGTTTATCTTAATTTCAAAGTTTTATTAAGAAGCTTTCATTTGGTTATAACTTCTCCTTCAAATTCTAACTTCCTCCTATTGAACCAACCCTAAATTAGTCCCAAATTAGTCATGTAAACCATGAGAGAAAAGAAATGAAAGAGGAGAAGAAGGTTGGTGAAGGAGAAAGTATGAAAAACCATGAAATTCCTACACTTTTTGTTAGGTTTCTCTCCTCCTTTTTCCCTTTATCTTATGTGCCACTCTCATCTGCCCTTGTTTTTGTTTTAGTCTAAAAAAGTAGGTCATAAGGAGTGGACAGAAGTGGGGACATGCTTAAGAAGCTCAAGGGTCCATTTATACAACTTTTTTACAATTTAGTCCATCATCTTGGTTTTATCCAATTGGGCTTATTTTAACTCTTTTTCAGAACTGTCTTTTTTATCATGCAATTTAGGTCCTCTAATTCATAAAATATTTTTAGTTTCATTGAAATTGGATTTAAAACCTTCCCACACGAATTGATCAAAGTTTTAGTCAACCAACATTCTAAAATGTAAATCAGAGGGGTTTTAGTCATTCTAAAGGTTCTTATAGCTTTTAGGGCATTTGAGAACCTCAGGACACTCATTTCTCCCATTTAAAGATCCCTCCTTTGAGTTTTCTAAAAGTTGGTCAAAATTACAAAAATGCCATTATATTTCATCTAATTTTATTTTGCTATTCAGTGTAACGACCCTAATTCTTAATTACCATGATTAGGCTTAATAGCATGATTAGTAATCTCAAATTAAGGTCTAAAACCATTATGACTAATTAAAATGGGAGAAAGTGGGAAAAATTTGAACGTTGATATCATTAGGGTTATTAGCTAAACAATCACAACTAATCAAATCCACAAGTGGTCATAGTTGTCATTCAAGACCTTTGATTCGTCTTGCTACTGATTTCAACTCAAAAAAAACCTCTTATAAATATTCTTAAGTTATTACATAATCTTAACATAGTGAAATTTAAGATTTCTAAGTCAAAAATAAGAGTTCGGGAACTTTCGCTATGACTTGGACCTTTCCTGGCAAGTTAAGTTGGCTACTGTAACTCAAAATTAAAATTTCACACCTTACACCACGACCTAAGATTTTTGTGGCATGACAAAGTTGCTCTCGGGTTCAACTTCTCTCATTTTTACAAATCTCACTGCGACGGGCCTATGTGGTGCCGCAACAAAAAATACCCTAGAATCTACTGTAGCAAATTTCTCGATTCAAACCGCGGCGAGCTATACCTGTGCTGCGATGAAACTAGCTACTGGAACACTCATTCTTTGATTTCCTCAACCTTTACTGCAGCTAAAAGTTTTATGCTACTATGAGGTTGCTTTCCGTTACCTTCTTTAGGCAACTTTTTCATTTTGCGTTGTGGCGAGACTCCTTACACCATGGTCCTCCTCGCCTCTGCCTAATACCTAGCCACGAATCAGCCTATTTTGGTTGTGGTGTGACCCTCTTCTGCACTATTTCTCCTTAAGTTTTGCCTTATACACTCCAACTCTTCCTCTAGTAACACTCCAGGGCTACTCTACCTTAATTTGTAGAGCTCCAATGGCATTCATCTACCTATCATTACCATTGACTTATAAGTTGATTCCTACTCATCAAACTATCAGGCATAAGTAATTCATGAAATATTGACAGCAACAAAATCCATAAGTAACTAATATTATCATTCATGGAGATATAAAAGCCTACTCTCAAGAGTTAAGTCATACATTCATATTAAAGAGGTTCCCTTTCAGATTATAAGTGAAAGCATATATCAAACTTTAGGTTGTGTAAAGTCGAACTCCCTATTAGTTACATCAGATTCCATGATAATTAGATTACATAACCAATCCCTATATTTGGCAACTCATGATGCAATGTGGCAATTACATAAAAACTAGTATTCTTATCACACAAATCCAACCTTAAAAGGTTTCCAAACATATGTGCTACCAAGCTATACAATAGGCTTCTATCAATTTTTCCTTTACCACTAGGAGGTCCGGTCCCTAAAAATGTTAGCCCACAATCAGGGTGAGATATACAATCTCAGTAACAAGAGGCAAATTCCATATACATGTACAGATTAATTAATTTAATGCATTTTCATATCATCAAATACTGGAATCATTAATTTAATTCGCAAATGAATTAGTTGAACTACAAGTAACTACTGTCCCATACCAGCAATCATATTAAACATGTTAAAGGCCAATAATATTAGGAGAGGGTTGTCCATGGAACCAACTCCCCATTGAGCACAACCTAGGTTCAATGCATTCAGGGTCTGATCACAACTCGGTGCTTGATCGAAGCATAATGCATGAGTGGCAGTCACACCATAGCTCCACCATAGACTCACAAGGTCCAATCACAACATAATTTAAGTAGCTAACCAATCATTTAGTATTCAAAATCATACATGTACAGCAAATATCAAATTAAAATGAGCATATACATAGAATTAGAAAATTAACCCCAGATACCTCAATGAAGCTAATTACTTTTTTTCTAGCTATCATCATGATTCAAATGCCCACCAAGCCTAAGATAAGCATAGTTATCACCATTTCTAGCAACAAATCAAATACCCGAAGACTTAAACTACCAATGATTACCTAGACGTTACTTACCTAACCATAAATGGATTTAATTTTCAAGTTCTAGCTTCCCCACACCAGAAACCACTATAGTTCACTCCAATTTCTGGGTAATTTCGCATTAAACCAAAGCCTATATTATAAGTCAACTATAAAGATCTCAAACTAGCAACAATACATCAAAATGGGAAGAGGACACTTACCTAACAACATCCATAGCCTCTACCTCCGAAAATCCACCATGGAAGTACCAAGCAACAAGTTTCAGCTTACCCTAAATGAGAAACCAATTAGTTCAAATTAAAGAGGAAGAAGAGAGGATTAAATTATATATAAGTTACCTTGGCTAAATCTTACTCTAGGAATGGGAAATGATGGAATTTTGCTGCTAACCCTAGCCTCTCCTTTGGACCTCTAAAATTTCCCTTTGCCTCTTATGTTTTCTACAGAAAGGAAAAGGAAGGCTGAAGAAAATTAGAGTTTTGATAGGTTATGGGATGACCTAAAAGCCCAAAATCCAAGTGGGTTTAGTCATATGCTTGTTGGGTCATAGATTATAAGGTTATATAGGTCATATATGAGAGTTGGGCCTAGCTAAAAAGATCCATTAATATTTCAGTCTACACAATTAAATATTAAGCCTCTAAGAGATAAAATTGGATTTCCTTAAGGCTAAGATTGGGCTTCTACACTTAATCCAAAGTAATAATTAAATTAATTATAAGGCTTAATTTAATGTCCCCCTTCTCTTAATTAATTTCCCTAATTAACCCTATATTAACAATTTAGTCCTCCATAAGTTCCACCTTCCTTTCCACTTACTTAGTTTTACTAATTACCTAGATTAATTCTCTAATTATCATAATTATCCTTAATTAATTTTGAGGTGTTACATTCAAACTCTGGTTTTCTTGCTTCTTTTACCTTGTATCCTTATTTTCAATTATTTCGAATTTTGTTCTAATTTTATTTAACCTCAAATCATTCGATTTAAGGGACCTCCCTTTATATTTCCATCGATTTAGGACTTTTAAGACATATCAGGTATTACATTTAAACTATGAGATATGTCTAGAGCTTTTGGTTTAGTATTTTGGTACCATTATACTGTTTAAATGGAATTTGAATGCAAAATGGCTTAAATGGGTATGGTTATACCAAAAGTCCTTTGAAATGGGTGAGGATGAGCCAAAAGTCCCTAAGAATGGGTGAGACAAAGTCAAAAGTCTTCAGAAAGAGTGAGACTAATTCAAAAGTCCCTTAAAATGGGTGAGGTAAATCCAAAAGTCCCAAGAAAATTGGGTGAGACGAGATCAATATCCTTTAGAGCCTATGCTTAGTTTGTATGAACCTATGTGACATGGAAATATGCATGTGTATGTTTTTAGAAGTTTTTATAACATGTTTGCATTCTTTGACTTGAAAACATACCATGTATCTTAATGGAGGCCAAACATCTTGAAGAGCAAGACTTTGACAATAGAATAGAAGATTAGATAATTTGATGTTAAATTTTGTAACCATATATATGATGTAGACGCTTGAGCATGTTTAAATGTATGTAACTATGATGTATATATCAATTTTGATGTTAAATGAATCAATATGTGAGAATTTGACATCATGGAACCTTGATGCATGTATGTATAAAGTCATGTAGGAAAGTGGTTTTGAGATGTATGATGATTTGAACCATTTGGGATGCTCTCATAGGCTGTGTTTATGCTTTTGGATGTGCTCAAATGGTTGTGGAATGATTAGAAGACCATTTGGTGCAATTTTGACCCCTTTATAGTTCTAAAATTGACATAATCTTGAGCTGAACTACAAACTAAACAAATGGATGATTTTGTGTATAAAATTTGGCATGATAATAGATCTCATCTAGATCTTTTCATAGAGTTAAATATCACCTAATTTGGATCTCTAGAGAATTTATTATGAATTTTCAAAGTTGGCCAAATTATGCAGAATTGTCCCAATTACTATTCATATCGTCAATTTGAATTTTTGCATCATTCATAGGCAAATGAAGTCCAATGCTCATGAAATTTTATAGGAACAATTTAAACATCATAATATTTCCATAAAAACCAAGAGCACCTCATTTGGATCTATGTAAAGGGAGATATGAAGTTTTGAATTTTAGGTTCTGCTACAGGATGCATCAATAACCAGTGTTATTGTTCCATCAAATTTCATGGGGAAAATTTCGTTTTTTTTATCTAAAATTTTTATGGTAGTTAAAGGACATCTTTATATTTCTAGAATGGTATAATTTTCATGATTTTGATTTTTTTAGAATTAGTTATAATTTTTCAAAGTTCATATCAGATTATGGAAGTTAAGAAAAATTGCAAAGTATAAGTGATTTTGATATGTATGCCTTAGATCTGCCTTTTAGGCTTTAAATTGAGTTATTTTGGGTTGAGCAAATGTTTTAAGCATGAAAAATAAATATGGTAAGCTCACATGGTCCTTTTGGCAAATAATGAATTATTTTAGCTTATAATGTTAGTTGTTTCTGCTACCTAAAGTGTAAATTTAATGAAATTGACTACTTTAAGCCATTTGACATGCATTTTAAGTAGCATCTAAATATGGTATGACAATTTTCACACAAAAAGGAGGGAGAAAGAAGAGGAAGAAAAGCCAAGAAAGGTGAGAAATCTTGCACCTTTTCATCTCATGGTAGTTAGAAACCTTCTCCTCCTCTCTGAGCTTTTTCCATTGATGGTTTTGGTGTCTTGAAAGAAGCTTTTTAGTGGCTGAACACTTAGAGAAAGAAGGGAGTTTGAAGTAACCAATTCCACCACTAGAATCTACATTGGATAAGGATTCAAACAAGGTATTCTTGTATTGGAAGACTTGCTTTTCTTATGAGTCTCCTCCCTCTCCTAGTTTGGCCAACATATGGAGAACTTAAAGGAGATTTAATTTTGCTTGAAACATGATAGGATTAAGCATTTAGAAGCATGGAGAATTAGATGGTGCTAATGGAATCCATTAAAAAACTATAGAATGTAAAGTAGTGCACCTAAGGTTTTGTTTGCAGCTTGAGAGTTTTGGAGCCCTAGGAAGACATTTCAAGCCATGTAAGCCTATATTCAAACTAGAAAGAAGCCAAAGGAACCTCTACATGTATCAAATTCCCAATAGAAATCACAAAACTCCCAAAGCCTATTATTATAGTATAAGTCTCAGCCAAGCTATGGTTTGGGCACCTAAGGAGTTGTTTTATTGCTTCCAAGGTAATGATTAGTTTAGATATGAATTATGGACACTAATTAAGCCATTGGAATGAATTTAGGATCTCTATTTTGAAAGGTGAAATTTTATGGCTCAATTAGGCCTAAAGAAGCAACTTGGCATTAGGATTGTATAATCATGCATATTGTAACATCCTAAAATTTATTAGGAATAATTATAAAAGGATTATGAGATTATAAAGGGAGATTTATGGGAATGAGGGAAATAAGAATTCTTAAGGAAATGGATCCAAATTTTGGGCATATGGAGATAAATAATAATTTTTAGTCATTTGAGAAACAATAAATGGGAGAATTAAAGTTAAGAACTTAAAGTTAAAAAAATTTACTCTAAAGGACCCATTACCATTAGGTTTAGGGGGTTTTACTTAAAGTTAGTGGTAATCTATCTTAAAAAAAATGGTAATAAGGTCTTTCAAAGTAAATTTTTTTAACTTTAGGTCCTTAACTCTAATTGTCTCAAAATAAATTAATCTTTGGGTCTGGACTTAATTAAGGAATTAATTAAGAGGAAGTTGATAATGAATACTTTAGGCCATATGATAGAAGCCTAACATTAGTTTCCTTTGAGGCCTAACTTATTTACACCTACTTAGCCTCAAAAGCTTTAGCCCAATGCTAAATAAATTAGACCATGGGAAATATTGGACCCATTGAGCCAGCCCACTCACTCTAAAATCTTAGAAGACTAACTATTTCATCTTTTAGGTGCTAAAGTTTGAGGGTTCTATAGAGTAAGAGAGCTATTTTCGCATAGGAAGAGAGGAGACTAGGGTTTTCTGCACATTTCCACTATTTCCCACTTCTAGAGGAGGAATTTGCCAAGGGGAGTTATATGAAACTTACTCCCTTCTTTTTCCTCTACATTTTGGTTTAAATAGTTTTTGGTTTAGTGAATTTTTTTCCATCACCCAAATCTAAAACTTGCTCTTTTAGTAACTCCATTGTTGATTTACCAAGATCAAGAATTACATTAATACTCATATACCAATCCTAGCTTCCCATTATCACCCTCTTCACACACAAGTGCAAATAAAAAGGCAAATATTCTTCTTTCTTGAAATTAGTTTTAGCCACGGCTACAACAAACATACCACAACTATGGTTTTTCCCAATTTGAGCCTCAATAATAAAATAATATGATTAGACCATTATACTCACAATTTAAGCTTCTAATTTCTTTCTCTCAAGTTGCACAAAAGGCTCCCAAAGCGATTCACCCTTCTCTCTTTACACTACAAATTTTTAGCCAAATAGTGGATAACCATTATTATTCATCTCTAATCAAGATGAATTCACTAACTATGGAAAATTAGGGTTACCTTTATTGTAACATTCCTCTTCCTTCACAAATCCTTAAAGCAAAGATTTCAAACTTCCCTTTTCACATTCTTGCTACACATGCTTGGCCAAATAGGGAAAAGAATAAATGGAGGTTTCAAACCTTAAATTAGCTAGCAATAAGCTTGAATGACCAAGAAATTATCTCTCTAGGCTTCAAAGATGGAAAGTGGATGAAGATGAAGCAAGAGAGCTGAAATTTTAGATAGAAAAAAGCATATCAAGTTACAAAGACAATTGCCATACCTACAACACTATCACTACCAGGCAAGAAAGAAGAGATTAAAATGAAAAATTAGAGCATTAAGTTGCCCATACCTTTCAAGCTTCAAGATACCAACAATGGATGGTTTGAGTGTTTTTTCCAATAAAGAGAAAAAGGGGTTAAAGAGAGAGAGAACAGTGAAGATATAAGGAAAAGATTTTATCCTAACTTTTTTTTTGGCAATATAGTTATTTAGGAAAAGAAAATAAATAGAAAAAGAATACAAAGTAAAATCCACACATAGATTCAAACCCAAATCTATAAGAAACAATCCCAACATATAAAGCCACTTAAGCTATAGTTAAACTTACCTTTAATTTTCTCTAATAATATTTTAAACTTAAACTCCCTAAATAAAGTTTAAGTCAAAGATTTAATTGAATTAACCTCCCCAATTAAGTCCTAAGGACATTTAAATTTCCACATTTCAAGTTTCTATTGTATTTATTTTATTATTATATTTAGACTTATATTCCTTTTAGTTGTTACAACTTTTCTTAGTTAAACCTTCTCCTTTGATCCAGATTAACTCTTTTGATATAGGATCATGACCAAGTCCACTTTATTTTTTATTATTTTATTCTATTTTTTATGTAGGGTTATTACAACAACAATATAAGCATCAAGAGTAATAGAAAATACCATAACTTCAAAGACACATAGTTAGACAAAGCACCATAAGCAATAGCATTTTAGATAAAAAGGAAAGATGCAAAGTGACAGGAAGTATAGAGCTTCGAGTGGGAATGAAGAAAAGAAATAAATAAAAGAGAAAGAAAAAAGGGAAAAAAATTGTAAATTTTTTAATTCTAATGATAATTTACAAAAAAATTAAAATAATTACAAATTTTTTAAGTCTTACAATAAAAAGAAACCATGAGATCTAAAAGAAATTTTTCCTCTTAAGTTTTATGAAATTTTTTGAAATTCTTATGATAAACTATTGTGAGAATAAAACAAATTTTAAAATTTTTTTATTTTTCTAAATCTCATGGTAAAATACTATGAGAATAAAAGACATTTTCTCTTTTAAACTTCATAATAAAAAATTTTCAACCTCACAATAAATTATTATGACAATAAAAATTTTTCAAATTTTTTTCCAATTCTCACAATAAAATTTCATGAGAATTAAAAAAATTGCAATTTTTTTAACTCTCATGGCAAATTACTGTAAAACTTTACAAATTGCAATTTTTTTTATTTTCATAATAAAGCATTGTAAGAACTAAAACATATTTTCTATCTTAAATTTTGCAAAAAATTTTTACATTCTCATAGTAAATTATTGTAAAAATAAAAAATTCAAAATTTTTTTATTGTTTCTCAATTCTCACAATATAATTCCTTGAGAATAAAAAAATTTTATAATTTTTTTAATTCTTGTAATAATTTATTGTGAGAATTAAAAAAAATTTCAACTTTCTTTTTTATTCTCATAGTCAGGAGACTATGAGAATTAAAACACAATTTCCATCTTAAGAAATTTTTTTACTATTTCAAAATTTTTTTCAACTTCTTAAAAAAATTTCAATTTTTTTTCTTTTCTCATGATATTTTATTGTGAGAATAGTAATGAAATTTTCAAGATTTATTTCTCTATATTCTCACAATATTTGCCCACAAGAATTAAAAAATATTTGTTAAAACTTTTTTTGTTATTAAAAAAATTCACAAGAATTGTTAGTATCATACCTAGCTTTTCTAGCTTATTCATACCATTTATAAAATAAGGAATGAAATTCACAACTACTGTTATGTATTTAAACACCGAAGATGATTCATTTGCATGCCATATGAAGCTATAAGGGTTAAAATTTAGTTCTTTGGTTTCCTTTAATCATTTTCATCATAAGCAAACTTGTTGCAACTCATTAGGTTAAAAATCTTGCATTGAAAATGTAGGAATACATATAATCCAAAGTGGCCCCATTTCACATAAACTGCACTAAATTTTGAAAATTCATAACTCAGGTTACGTAACTTTGATTTGTGCAAATTAGATGTTTATAGAAAGTTTAGAATGTAAATTATATGCTGCAAAAATTTTGAGTGCAATTGAGTCCATTTGGCCCACTAAGAACCATGAAGAACTGAGGCTGTGCAAGATGGACAGCATCATATCAACACATACATTAGACCCCAACTTCAAAAATATATAACTTTAGCTACACAACTCAGATTTGTGCAAACATGATGACTATGGAAAACTTATAATGTCAACTACATGTCTATGAAATTTGATGAGAAACGGAGTTCATTTGACCTCTCAGAGACATGAAAAACCAGAGTTATGCAAAAGGATCAGTACTAGGGACTACTTTGTAAAATCTGCTGAACTTTAGAAATTCGTGAAATATTCTATAAGACTCTAAAAATTCTGATTTTTAGCTTGTTAGAAATCTTTATTAAGTGTCTAATTGCATGCCAAATTTTAGATTCAAAAAAGGTCATTTGGGCCACTTTTGACACAGATACAATTTAGGTCTCCTTTATGTCATATTTTAGGTCCCAAATAACTTAAATGGTATCCAAATTGAAATTTCCCATTTCAAGCAAATTTCAATAATCTAAAATATAAATTCTATGTGGTTCTTCACATAAAAATAAGCTTGCATCAAAATATAGCCATCTCACTTCCATATATGCACTTATACTCTATAGCTTAACATAGTCAAGAATACACATAAATGGCCATATTCTACCACAACATAACATACATTGATGTACTCAAGCACATATATGTAATTCCATCATAAGTATCTTCAAATACATTTGGCCATTACACTTTGTGCAAGTGGCCACACTGACAATATGTAAGCTTTATCACAACTTTTTCTAGAGTCTAATACTTCTCTATCTCCTTCTCTTTGCTTAAAGAGTCTGAAATAGTTAGTGAAAATACATGGGTTAGATGCTTGGGAGAATCTTAATAGCCAATTTCAACTAACCAATACACACAAAAACGCTTTGAGGAAATACAATGTATATGGTATAAAGATGCTATGCATATGCCTCATGCAATTTTAACGCATCATATAACATAAAAACTCATTCTTTCTCAAGTCATGACATCATCATAAACTAGTTAGGCTCAACTAATCTTAACCTGGGGCTAAGGAAGAGTTACTGCGCTTAATTCCATGCCTTAGGGAATTAGAAACCATCACATAAGCTTTCCATACACATATTGTAACGACCCTAACTACTAAACTCATTAATTAAGCTTAATTGGTCTCTGAAAAATGAGTACTTAAGATTAAATGTTATTATTAGTTCATTAATGGATGAAAACATAAAAAATTTGACCCTTTTTAATTATTCCTAATCACCAAATAGGTAAGCAAGAAGATTCATAACTAAAAGATAATAAAATTCTCATATAAGATTTCCATTCCATTTACATTTAATTATAAGAAGCATAAAACTCAATTACATTAGTCTACAAGTCAATACATGTCATTACTATAGTGAAAACCAAGGTTTCTAAGCTAAAATGGGAGTTTGGTGTTTTAGGTCGTGGCAAAGTTAGCTACTAGGACGTAAACACTAAATTATTGGACTTATGCCGCAACTTGGTAGACCCGCGCTGTGACTTAACTCATTGCTATAGTTCAAAAAGCCAAAATATACAATTCACACCATAGCCAATGTAACATCCAATTCTTTGAAAACTAGAAAAAACGTGAAAAACGTAATGTACGGTTTCTCCGAAAGCAAACGAAATTCACTGGATACAAAAGAAAGTCCCCCAAAATGATGTAGTTAAGGTCCTAAAAAATTTGGAAAGCATTCTAGACTCCTAAAAATAAGAATCTCAGGCTCAGATAGAAAGAAAAATGAAGCTAGAATGAAGAAACAATTTCTTACGGAAAAACTTACGAAACGAAATGACATTTTCATAATTTTAAGTAATTTTTGGAACTCATATAGGAGGGCCTTTTTAAATGGAAGTTTTAAGTTTTCTGTGGTTCTCAAAGGCCTTGAAAACCATGGAAAGCCCCAGGACAATTAAAACCCCTCCGATGGACATTTTCTAACGTTGGTATACCAGAACTTTGACAGATTTGTTCAGGAAGGTTTTAACTCTGATTTGAGTGGTTCCAAAGGAATTTTACTAAATTGGGAACCTAAATTTATAATGCAAAAGATGGTTTTCAAAAAGGAGCCAAAATGAAGGAGAAACGAAAATTCCAAGAACAAAGGGCAAAATGAGAATTTTTGAAAAGTGTTTCTTCCTCCCCCTATAAATAGGTGGCGTCTCACTCTTCTCTTCATTTAGCTTCAGATTGTTCTGCCCAAAATTAGAAGAAAAACCCTAGGAGAGGGGCGCACCAAGGGAAGAAGAAAAAGAGAAGAAATTCAAGCTTTAAGGTATGATTTCTTGGTAGTTTTTCATGCTTTCTTCCATCCAAACCTCCTCTCCTCCATTTTTCTTTGTTTCCTTTGATTAAAATGAAGTTTGAAAATATAATTTAAGGGACAAACTTAGGGGAAATTTTGGATTTGAAGAGAGGAGCTTGGAGAAAGCAAAATTCAAGTGAGAAAAAGCAAGAAAACTAGGTAATTTCTCTTCCTATGGTTGCTACCTTTGGTTCCTCTCCTCCTTCATTTCGCCTAACATGAGAAACCATAAGAGGACTTGATTTTTATGCAGAACCAAGGATGAATCTAAGGAAAAAGGGTGTAAAGATTAAGAATATGCAAAAGAAATTAACAAAAAACCATTAGATTTCAAGATGCAATTTTTAGGGTTTCAATTGCACCTTGTAAAATCTGATTTTGTATGATGATTCCTTGGCATAAATAAGAGTTTAAATGAGTTCCTAAGATCCCTAAGATGCTCCCCATATGCTTTTTTCCCTTGAGAAAACAAAGAAAGCTCTAAGGAAGCCAAAAATGCTCCTTGTCTCAGCCAAGGGAGGTTCTCCTAGCTAGGGAGAGTTTTAAATTTTTCTAAACTCATTCTTGAGTCATATATGATGAATAAAAAATTAGGGGAGGCATTAGGAAAAAATTTAGAACCTTTAGAAAGTGAGTTGGTGCTTTATATTCCATATTATGACCTAAAGAAGCAACATGCAACTAGACTCTTGGTTTTGATTGTGTGATGACTCCAAGAGGTTTAAAAGGATTCAAGAATCATATTTGAAAGGAAAGAATGGAATCTAGAATTTATTTGAAGGATATTGTTTCATTAGGTGCAATTATAGAACTATAATAAGGTTATAGGCCAAGCTAGTGTCTAAACAAGTTGTATGGCCTTAGAATTAATTCCATGAACCTAATTGGCTTCCATAGATTGTGTTTAGGCTAATAGAAATCATCCCCACACTTTTGTGTGTGTGTGACCGAAAAAGGGAGCTTGAATTCAAGGGAAAAAGTGTGTAATTGCTTCCAAACTAGCTCTCTCCACCTTCTCTCATGCATGGATGTGTACTTGGCTTGTCTTAGAATGTGTATATGTGTATTTTCAAGCCATGAAAAGTATGCTAGCATGATTTCATATGCCATGGTTTCATGATGACCTATTATATTTCTAAATGATATTATGATGTTTGCTTGGGTTTGCTTGAGTGTGGTGAGGCCAAGAACCTTTAACCATGGTGAGGATGAGCCAAGAACCCTTAAGATTAGTTGAGATAAAGTAAAGAGTCTTCCAAAAGTGAGATGGACTCCTAAGAGCATAGTTGAGTCTAAGAATCTCTTAAAAAATGGGTGAGGCAAGTCCAATATCCACAAGAAATTGGGTGAGGCCAATCCACTTGCTTAGCAAGCCTTTGTATGCTATGATTGAATTTCTCAAATGATGAAAATGCCTCTTAAATGTTTGCACATACCAACATGACTATACATGCATTTATGAGACTTGTTTACATCCATTATGTATGATTGAATGGGAGATGAGCCATTGGGATTCTTTGAATCTCATTCCCTCCTCTCCAATGATCTAAGATGCTAGGTGGACCAAGTGGACAAGGTAATGGAAGCCAACTACCTTAAAGAAAAGAGTTTGACAACAAAGTACTTGAATTTTGCTACTTTAAAACCATACTTATGGCAAATGATGTAATCCATGGATATATATGTATCATGATGTCATGAACATATGTAATTATGATACTATGTCATGTATGAATGAGAGAATATGTTATGTGACCATTAGAATGTGATTTGAACATTTTTGGCAAATGAGCTTCTTGGATGACATTATGGAATTGTGTATAAGTGTGGATGAGATAGCCAAAATGAGATGTATAAGGGTTGGCACCATTTGGGTAGCTTACACAAGTCCTAGTTATGCTCTTAGGCTTGCCCAAGAGGTGTCAAACCCCAAGGAAAGCCATTTGGACATTTTGGTATCCTATATAGAGCCAAAATTGACCATAATGGAACCCTATATTACATTTTATCCAAATGAGCTCTTCTTAATTTAAGATTTGACATAAAATTAAAGCTTTTTGATAGCTTCTTGAAAGCTAAAGAACATAATTTTTGGAGGCCTACAGAATATTTGATGAATTTTCAAAGTTGGCAAATTTGTTGATTTTGGTCTAATGCACTGTTCACTTGGTCCAAAAATGAAATCTATCACACGGGGTCCAAATGATGTCCAATTGACACAAAATTGTATACTAAGAAACTAGACATTTCCAATGATTTGTACAAATTGGAAGCACCTCATTTGGGTGTCTAGAGAGGGAGATATAAATTTTCAAAGAATCTATCCAGTATCAAGAATTTCGCCCGACCTCAATTACTGTTTGATTTGATTTTGAGATCTGGACATACTTGAACTGGTCTAGAATTATTTTTCCCCTCTTTCTAACATCCACATCTTTCCATATTAGTATCATATTAGTATCATTTGTATGTATTGAATTTTTTTAGAATTAATTAGACATTTTTAAAATTTGCTACAAAATTTTGTGATAGCACCAGTGGATAGCCTGACCTCTGGACCATTTTGCATGTCAAATGTTCTCTGTGTTGGATTTTATGGTGTAGAAATATTTTTAGTATGAAGTAGACATCTGTATCTTTCTATAATGGCCAAGAATACATTATTTCAATTTTTCTAGAATTAGTTATTATTTTTCAAAATTGGGATAGAAAAGGGGCAAAAGCTGGCCGAAAATATATGTGTTTATTTCATGCTTTCCTTCGAGTTCCTTAAGATATGAGCTACTTTTGATGATGAAAATGAGTTGTATTCATGTAATTAAATATGAGAATGTATTGTATAAGCTCACATGATCCATGTGACACCAAATGGAATTTTTATACATGACACAACGCAAGAAAATGTATTATTTTAATAGATTTTTCTCACTTCCTTTATGGAATGTATCATATGAACATGCAAATGTGTATGAAATGAGTTAGAAATATAAGGTGTTATAGCCAAGGCCTTCCACACTATGAAAAAGTGCTCTCAGGAACTTCCTATTCCCCAAAACCCAAGTCTCATTGCAACTTGAATCATTCACACCACGGCAATATTCCTCTTTAGAACTCCACGACAAAATTTTTCCCGAGTCTCGCTGTGACAAGCCTACGTGGCATTGCAGTGAGAGACCTTATTGTGACTCTTCCAAGCATCTTGATCAATTCTCACCACAGCAAGCTCCCCTCACACCACAATGAGATTGCTTTTAAGTACCCTTTCAAGTGAATTCTCCTGTCTTGCGCTGTGGCTCAAAATTTCGTGCCACAATGCTATCAACTTCTATTACCCTGAATTCATTTTTTGCCACAACTTGAAGACTCTAAGTCGCATCTCAACTCCCTCATGATCCTACTCTCTCAATTACACAGTTCCTAGCCATTTACCACTAACTCTAGATAAATTATAGGACTTCCATAACCAACATACATGGTTTTATAGACCTCTCAACTTCCAAATACCACAATTCACTAATCTTCATTATTTAAAGGCTTAGGGAGATCATATCAATTGGTTGCTACTATAAATCAGACATTTGAACATTATGATAGCAAAAGGTACCCAAGTCACTAATAACATTATTCAAATATATATTGCAACAGAGATTCTGTAATACACTATTCAGATTAATCATTCATTGCATAGTATGCTTATACTCACAAGTGATAAGTCATGGTTCTCTATCAACAATAATCCATATTAGATCATAATTAAGTACATACATCAGGTTTCAAGTACTATAAGGTCTAACTTCTTAATAGATTCAATTTTAGTTATAGAATATCAACAACCTACACTTGGTAATATAAGTGCATCATGCTGCTATACAAACCAAAATACAAAAAGAAATAGCAGCTACTTTAAATCAAAATAGTCTAAGTGCAAAAATCCCACACATGGCCTCAAATTATGGATGCTCATCCACTTGCTTTCCCTTTTCCTTAACCAAGGAACACCTTCACCTAAAATTGTTAGCCCATAAGATAAGGTGAAATATGAATCTTATTAACCAAAGGAAAATTTCATATATATATATATATATACAATTTAATAAGCATAAATGCATATTAAACATAGTTACCGCAAGCATTATCATGATCAATAAATGAACTAGTTAGACTATCACTGATTATTATCTTATACTAGTAATCACATACATCATATCAAAGGCCAATAACAAAGAGAAAGGCCAGTCCACAATGCCAACTCCTCAATGAGCACACTTTGGGCTCAGTGTATTTATGAATTTGATCACAACTTAGTGCTTGATTGAAGCACAATGCATGGGTGGCAACCATACCACAACTCCACAAAAGACTCGGTCATGGTTCAAACACAACAATCAAGTAGCCAACTAATTATTTAGCAAAGCAAAGATACATTATGCAGCAAATATCATATTAACAATGAACATATGTAAGGAATTAAAATTTAATCTCGATTACCTCACTTAGTTGTGTCCAGTTCTAAAACCAAAATGAATTCTCACACTCTAGAGGTCCTAAATTGGCAAAACAAATTTTCAACTCATTATCCATTATAGAATTTAATTATATATTCATTCTTAGTATTAAGAACTACTCAAAATTACTTACCTAGCTTCCAATGAAACTTAAATTCAAATGTAAGCCTTCCCACACTAGAAACTTCAATGTTTCACTCCAAAATCTTAGGTATTTTCACACAAAATCAAAAGCCCATTGTGTAAGTTAATCATTAGCGCCAATGTTCAACAAAGAATATGCCAAAATGAGAAGAAGATACTTACCTAACAATCCCTCTAGTCTCAAACTCCAATAATCTATAAGAAACCACCTAAAGAACAAGTTTCAAATTTGGGTGATGAGGAAAAATTCACTAAATTAGAAACTATTCAAGCCACAATGTAGAGGAGAATGAGAAGGACATGTTTAATATAAATTACCTTGGCCAAATCTTCTTTTAAAAGTGAGAAATGGTGGAAGTATGCAGAAAAACTCTAGCCCCTCTTCTCGAGTGCAAAAATGGCTTCCTTGTTTTGCAAAACCCTCAAACTTCAGCATCCAAATAATGAAGTGATAAGTCTCCTAGGGTTTTAGAGTAAGTGGCCTAGTCTATTGGCCCAATATTACTCATAGTCTAATCTATTTCAGTATTGGGCCAAGGTTCATTGGGTTTAGTAGACTTGGGTCACATGATAATGAAGTTGGGCCGTTAATAATGATCTTCTATTATAAATAAAATAACTATAAGGCCCAAGCATTTAATTTCCCCTCTTCACTTGCTAAATTCTTCTTAATTAAACCCGAATCCATAATTAAAAATTCATTTACTTTCAACAATGGCCAAGAATTATTATTTTGCCTCCAAATATTTTAAATGAAAGTATTCATATAATTTATTCTAAAATCCCTCATATTAATTCTTTAATTCATCATAATTATTCTTAATTAATTTGGGGGTTTTACATTCTTCCTTTTTTTAGGAATTTTGTCTTCAAAATTAGATGTACTTTACTCAATGAGTGTTGGATAATCTTTCTTAATAGCTTCCTCCATTTCCCATGTAGCTTTATTCGAGTTTAGTCCTTTCCACACCACTTTCACTAGGAGGATGTTCTTATTACACAGCTATTTCACTTTTGAGTCCATTATCCTCTCTAGCTTAACCACATAAGATAAGTTATCTTGCATATGCATGTTCTCAGGTTCAATGACATGTGAAGGCTCAAAGTAATACTTTTTCAATTAGGATACATAGAACACATCGTGCAATTAGGCCAAGTTTAGGGGTAAAGCCACTTTGTAGGCTATGGGTCCTATTCGCATAAGGATTTGGAAGGGACCAAGGTAACAAGGACTGAGATTTCTTGACTTTATAAACAGTCTTATACCCATCACTGAAGTAACCTTAAGAAACACATGGTCTCCTACCTCAAATTCTAAGGGTCTCTTTCTCTAATCTACATAAATTTTTTGCCTACTCTAGGTAGTTAACAACTTCTTCCTTATGAGTTCTATTTGACGGGTGGTTTAGTCCACTATGTCCAAACCTAAAAAACTTCTCTTACCAAGTTCTACCTAACATAAGAGTGATCTACACTTTCTTTTATAAAGTGCCTCAAATAGTGCCATCTAGATACTAGAGTGATAACTATTATTGTAGTAAAATCTGACTAAAGGCAAGTATATATCCTAATTTTCCTTCAACTCTAGCACACTAGCCCTAAGCATATCCTAAAGAGTTTGAATAGTTCTCTTAGTCTATTCATCTAACTGAGGGTGATAAATAATGCTAAAGTTAAGGCTGATGCCTAAAGCTTCTTATAAAGACCACCAAAATTTCGATGTGAACCTGAGGCCTTTATCTGATATAATGTTATTAGGGATACCATGCAATCTTACAATCTCACAGACATAAAGTTGTGCTAGTCTATTTAGAGGTTAAGTGGCTCTAATAGGTAGAAAGTAGGCAAACTTCATTAGTCTATCCACCATTACCCAAATAGCATCATACTCAGAGGATGACTTAGGCAAACCTATCATAAAATTCATAGATATACTATCCTATTTTCATTTTAGAATCTCTAAAAGGTATAACAAACCTGTGGGTTTCTGATGCCCAATCTTGATTTGGCAAACTAGACACTTAGCAACAAACTTTGCTATGTCCAATTTTATTCCAAGCCATCAAAAACTCTTCTTAAAGTCTTTATACATCTTAATGGTGCTCAGATAGATGGTGTACCTACTATTATGTGCTTCAGATAACACTTTCTTTCTTATATCCTCATCCTTGGGTATGCACACTCTACCCTGATACCTCACTAAATCATCCTTGGATAGGTCAAAGTCTTTAACCTCTCCATCCCCTAATTTCTCTCTAATTGTCATACCATAATGTGATAGCACAATATTTACATGTCAAGGTGCTTATAATATTCATTTCCTTAATTTTAGCACTTTTAGTAGTGGAAAATACTGACATTAAAGGTGCAAATACTTTAATTTAGCTTAAATGCACCATTTTATCTTACCAATCTTAAAATTTCATCCTTAATATACTCACTCAACCAGAAACATCACAAGAAGAAGCATGAAATTTGGGTTTTAGGTCAAGCATCACAAACTAACATAATTTCATCATTCCATACAATTCCATAATTCTACCACTAACTTTAAATTTTCATAACTTGAGCTAGAAAACTCCAATTTATGCAAATGAGGACTTTCTGGAAAGCTCATAACATAAACTATATGTTGTAAAAATTTCAAATCAAAATAATCTCATTTGGGCCATGAAAATCTAATGGTTTCTTTTGTATTTATAATTCATATCTAAGTCATTTATAACCTTAGAATCAAGGAAAACTCTCCCTAGGTGCCTCCTTTAAAGCTTGGCCGAGACACACATACATAATGACACCCATGGAGTTTTACTTGCTTTCCTAAGAGATTTGACATCTACGGAGCTTCCTAGGTCTCTTATGAGCTCAAATATACTCTTACATAAATTAAATCATTATTAGAAAGTTTTAAAAATCCCTAGGTGCAATAAAAACCCTAATTTTCATAACTTGTTATCCATAGCTTCTTTTTCAGGTCTATTTGTTCTATATGATTCTCCTTACTTTAAAACCTCATTTTCTATTAAGTTTGGACCAAAATCAAACTCCTCACATAGCACCCTAGTTCTGGCTAAAATATACATGCAAGAAAAAGCCAAGGAGAAGCAAGTTTGGCCATGGTTTCATACCTTACCTTAAAGCTTGTCAAAAGAGCTTTCTTAGGCTTTCAAGGTTTCCTCCAAATTCTCCCTTTCCTCTACTAAACCAACCATAAAATACCTTCTTTTAGAACATCAAAACCATGAGAAGAGAGAGGAGAAAGAGGATAAGAACATTAGTGAAGGGAAGAGCATGAAAAGTAGTAAAATCTTACCCTTTTTAAACCTTATTTTCTTCCTCCTTGCCTCCTCTTTGGTGCAGCACTTAAAGATGGCTTAGGTTCTATTCTAAGCCAGATGAGAGTCAGTTTAGATGAAGGGAAGAAATGGGGCGTGATATAAGAAGAGAGTAGGCCTATTATAATAATTTTCAAAATTCTAACTATGCCCCTCAACTTGGTTTTCCCCATTTGAGCTCATTTTAACTCTTTTTTTTTTTAACTTTATTTTCCATCATAAAATTTAGATTCTCAAATTCATTAAATGCATTTGGTTTCATCTTAATTCCATTTAAAACCTTACCGAACCATCCAATCAAAGTTTTAGTCAATTGATAACCTAAATCATATGCCGAAAGGGTTTTAACCATTCTTAGGGTTCCTATTATTTCTAAGGCCTCTAAGAACTCTGAAAAACTTAATTTTTCCATTTAAAACTTCCTCCCTTGAGTTTTCAAAAAGTTACCTAAAATTACAATTTTGACACTGCTTATTCCTTTAATTCATTCAGCCATTTTGCCTTCGATTTTGGGCTATCCTATAGCTCTTAACCATATTATTAGATGTTCTAATTAACATTCTAATCTCAATTCACTTTACTCTAGGGTCCTCATTCATTAATCAAATGGTTCTGATTCTGATTTCTCATAATTCATACTAGCCTTCGCTAGGCCTGTGACCCTTTATAAGTAACTCATTCTACTCTTTAGGAATTATTTTGAATTCCTAAATCATAGGATATTAACTAATGCTACCCAAATACTCATCTAGCTCTTAGGCCTCTTTAATTCTTTTTCTAATGTCATTTTCTATCCTTAACTCTCCAAAAAGAAGGCTATGAGGATATACTGAAATGGACAAGTTCAAGTTTCTTAATTCTTCAAACAATCTTTGCTCCCTAAGCAACATCATTGCCATGTGAATAAAATTTTTACTCCAGGCATCGGCGACAACATTTGCCTTTCCTAAATGATACTTTAAAGAGAAATCATAATCCTTAAGAAACTTCATCCACCTCCTTGGCCTTATATTCAATTCTTTTTAGTCAAACAAATACTTTAAACTCTTATGATTACTATACACCTCAAATTGTGCACCATAGAGATAGTGCCTCCAAATCTTAAGGGTAAAAACCACAACCACTGGATCTGGGTCATGGGTAGGATAGTTCTCTTCATAAGGTCTAAGTTACCTAGAAGTATAGGTTATCACTATACCTTGTTGTATCAAAACAAAACCTAAGCCTTTCTCGCATCATTATAAACCATAAAGGTTTCTTTAGGGTTAGGTATCACTAACACAAGTGCAGTGGTCAACCTATTCTTATATTCCTAAAAGGCGTCTTCACACTTGGCATCCCACACAAACATTTAGTCCTTCTTAGTCAACTTGTTCAAGGGCATGGATAATTGTGAAAATCCCTTAATGAATCTTCTATAATAGCTGATTAGACCTAAGAAACTATAGATTTTGGTTACTATCTTGGGCTTATCCTAATTCAGTAACACTTCTACCTTATTAGGATCCACTACTACTCCTTGTGCCGAAATCACATAGCCTAGGAACTTCACCTTTTGCAACCAAAATTCACACTTGCTGAGTTTAACATATAAGTGATGCTCCCTCAAAGTTTGAAGAATTATCCTAAGATACTCTTCATGTTCTTCACTACTCTTGGAATAAACAAGGATATCATTAATGAATACTACCATAAACTGGTCAAGGTATGGTCTAAAAATCCTATTCATGTAGTCCATAAAAATAATAGGGGCTTTAATTAATCCAAATGGTATAAATAGAAACTTATAATGGTCATACTGAATCCTAAAAGCAATTTTAGGTATGTCCTCCACTTTCACCCTAAGATGATGGTACTTAGACCTAAGATCAGTCTTTAAGAAGATTAATGCTCCTGTTAATTGGTCAAGTAAGTCATCAATTCTAAGCAAAGGGTATTTATTCATGATAGTCACTTAGTTCAATTGCCTATAGTCAATGCAAAGTCTAAAGCTACCATCTTTTTTCTTAACAAAAAACATCGGTGCTTCCCATGGAGACATGCTTGACTTAATGAGCCCTTTTTCAAGCAATTCTTTTATTTGACTCTTTAACTCAATAAGCTTAGTAGGCATCATTCTATATGGGGCCTTAAAGATTAGTCTTGTATCAAGAACTAAGTCAATGAAAAATTCTAATTCTCTTTCTAATGGTAGACCACTAATCTCTTTAGGGAAAACTTCTGAGAATTCCCTAATCATAGGTATATCCTCCAACCCATCCATCACCTCAACATGTAAAGAAAAGAACGCAAGGAACCCTTGGCAACCATGTCTAAACTACCTCTTTGCTTGGGTAGCAGACACTTAAGTAAGCTTAGTCACAAGACAAGATTCAAGTATATTAGCAAGTAAAGAAACTGTCTTACAGTTACAATCAAGTATCATGTTATTAGCTAACAACCAATCCATACCAATGTTCATATCAAATTAATGAAATGGGGTGTAAATTAGGTCAAGGGTACTACAACGGCAATCCAATTATACAATGCAATTTAGGCATATATCAAATGTAATCATAAAATATCCAGTAAGGGTAGATATAGATAATTCAAATGGCAACAGGTTAATTTTAAGACCCAGATGTTTAACAAAGTCATATGAGATGAATAAGTAGGTTACACCTAAATCAAACAATGCATATACAATATAGTTATGGACAAAAAGGGTACCTCTGATCAAACTAGGGGATTTACTAGCCTCTTACTGCATAAGCGCAAACACCCGTCCTTGTGCAAGTAGTTTGACGGATGAAACCAACTCTCATGACATTGTGCAAGTCTGTAATAATGTCTAAGCTTTCTACATTTATAGCACACAGGGTATGATCCACTTCTATGGTTCTCCCCAAACTTGCCACATGTTGATAAAACACTTATTGAACTTTTTGGGGTCCAATATTCATCCTTTAAGGAACACTTATTAGGGATGGCCTCCTACCCCAAGAGCCACTACCACTACTAGTCCCTTTCTTGCTTTCACCCCTAGAGAGATCCATACCCTAATCACATTTACCCTCTATTATTTTCTTCCTTTTAGCTTTACTCTCTATTAAGCCCTTTCAATCACCCTACACTTCTCTATCAATTCATCAAAGTTACAAATCTATGAGGGTGTAATCTTGTCCTTCAACTTAGGTTTAAAGCCTCTCTCAAACTTGTTGACCTTCTATGGTTCATCATCAAACCGTTTTAGGTATAAGGAGAAAAGAGATAATTGAATAAATTTTGCTATATATTGGTCTACATTCATCTCTCCTTAATCAAGGAAATTGAACTCAGCTTCCTTATTAGCCTTTACAGATGGTGGGAAGTACTTACTTTCAAAGGTTGTTTGAAAGCTCACCCAAGTCAAAGGTATCCCCTTTGAAGTCAATAACCTTGAGGCACTCCATTACCAATATTCCACCTCACCTTCCAGCTTATAAATAGCTAGTCTAGCCTTTTGCTATGTGGTGCATGTCATAATTTCAAAAATTTTCTCTAGTTGCATCCGCCATCTCTAAGCCTTTTCAGTGTCCAACTCCCCTAAGATTGATAAAGGATCATCTTTTCAAAACTTGGCTAATATAACCGAGATGTCATCCTCTCCCCCTTGGTACCTATGACAAGGTTTTGACCAGCATTGACCTGATTTCCAACTGGCGTCTCTTGATTTTACTTGTTCATGGTCTCATGAAGCTGTTGCGACACTTGAACAGTAGCTGCATGGGCCTCGGCTTACTCTTGAAGTCAATCAGTCATTACCCTTACAGTAGCCTTATGGGCCTTATCTTGTTCCCTCATATAGTTGGCCATTGCAGCCATGGCCTCTTACACCTCTCTCATCATTTCAGCAGTTTCTTGACATGCAGCTATAATATCCTACAATGCCATAAGCATGACCAAAGGCTACCCCATTAAACTACAATCTCCAAGGGACAATCCAAGCACAACTTCATTCATGGCATGTATGTGTAGATATGAACGGCATTACCAAACTATAAGATTCTTATTCCTAGCATGTATGCATTATATTTGTTAAGTTTTCTAACCCTAAAGATAAAAAATTTAATGTAATCTCCTGAATCATTGCTCTAATAGCAATTGTAATGACCCTAACTACTAAACTTATTAATTAAACTTAAGTGGTCTCTTAAATATGAGTATTTAAGATTAAACATTATTAGTAGTTCATTAATGGATGAAAATATAGAAAAATTTAACCCTTTTTTTAATTATTCATAATCACTAAATAGGTAAGCAAGAAGATTCATAACTAAAGGATAATAAAATTCTCATATAAGATCTCCATTCCATTCACATTTAATTATAAAAAGTATAAAACTCAATTACATTAGTCTAAAAGTCAACACATGTCATTACCATAGTGAAAACCAAGGTTTCTAAGCTAAAATAAGAGTTTGGTGTTTTAGGCCATGGCTAAGTTAGCTACTGAAACCTAAAAGCTAAATTACTAAACTTGCACTACAATTTGGTAGCCTCACATCGCAACTTAACTCATTACTGGAGTTCAGAAGGCCAAAATATACAATTCTCACTGCAGCTAAGACCTTCTGCACCATGGTGAAAATGCTCTTGGGAACTTCATATTCCCTAAAACCCAAGTCTTGCCATGACTTGAACCATTCATGTTGTAGCGAGTTTCCACTTTAGAACTCCACAACAAAATTTTTCTCGAGTCTCATTTTGACAAGCCTATATAGCGCCGTGGTAAGAGACCTTACTTGGACTCTCCCAATCATCTCACTTGATGCTCGCTGTGGTGAGCTCCCCTCACACCATGGCAAGATTGCTCTTGAGTATCCTCTAAAGTGAATTCTCTTGTGTTGAACCTTAACTTAAAATTTTATGCCGTAATACTCTTAGCTTCTATTACCCCGAATTCATTTTTTGCTACAACTTGAAGACTCTAAGCCACGACTCAACTCCCTCATGATCTTATGCTCTCAATTACACACTTCCTACCTATTTACCATTAACTCTAAATGAATTCTAGAACTTCCATAGCTAACATACATGGTTTTATAGACCTCCCAACTCCCAAATATTTCAATTCACTAATCCACATTGTTTAGAGGCTTAGGGAGATCATATTAAATGGTCACTACTATATATCAGCACATTTGCACATTATGACAATAAAAGGTACCCAAACCACTAATAACATCATTCAAATGTATATTCCAACAAAGATTCTATACAACACTATTTAGATTAATCATTTATTGCATAATATACTTATACTCTCAAATGATAAGTCATGGTTCTCTATCAACAATAATTCATATCAGATCATAATTAAGTACATACATTAAGTTTCAAGTTCTACAAAGTCTAACTTCTTAATGGATTTAATCTTAATTATAGAACATCAATAACCTACATTTGACAACATGAGTGCATCGTAATTCTATACAAACCAAAATACAAAAAGAACTAGCATCTACTCTAAATTAAAACAGTGCAAGTGCAAAAATCCCACACATGGCCTTAAATTATGGATGTTCATCCACTTATTTTTCTTTTTCCTTAACCAAGGGACCTTTACCTAAAATTGTTAGCCCATAAGATGGTGTGAGATATGAATCTGAATAACTGAAAGAAAATTTCATATATATATATATATATATATACACACACAATCTAATTAGCATAAATGCATATTAAAATAGTTACCAAAAGTATCACCATGATCAATAAATGAACTAGTTGGACTACCAGTGACTATTATCCTATACTAGCAATTACATACATCATGTTACAGGCCAATAACAAAGGGAAAGGCCCATCCATGACACCAAAAGCACACTTTGGGCTCAATGCATTCATAAATCTGATCACAGCTCTGTGCACAATCGAAGCACAATGCATAAGTGGCAGCCGCAATAAAATTCCACCAAGGACTCGCTCATGGTTCAAATATAATAATCAAATAGCCAACAAATAATTTAGCAAAGGAAAGATACATTATGCAGCATATCATATTAATAATGAACATATGTAAGGAATTAAAATTTAACCCCAGTTACATCACTTAGTTGTATCCATTTCTGAAGCCAAAATAAATTCTCACACTCTAGAGCTCCTAAATTGCCAAAACAAATTTTCAACTCATTATCCATTATAGAAGTTAATTACCTATTCATTCTTAGTATCAAGAACTACTCAAAATTACTTACTTGGCCTTCAATGAAACTTAAATTTAGATGTGAGCCTTCTCGTGCCAGAAACTTTAATGTTTCACTCTAAATTCTAGGTATTTTCACACAAAATCAAAGCCCATTATGTAAGTTAGTCATTAGGGCCAATGTTCACAAGAGAATATGACAAAATGAGGAAAAGATACTTACCCAACAATCCCTTTAACCTCAAACTCTAAAAATCTACAAGAAACCATCCAAAGAGCAAGTTTCAAATGTGGGTGATGAGGAAAAATTCACTAAGCTAGAAACTATTCAAACCAAAATGTAAAGGAGAATGAGAGGGATATGTTTTATATAGATTACCTTGGCCAAATCTTCTTCTAGAAGTAAGAAATGGTGGAAGAATGTAGAAAAACCCTAGCCCTTCTTCTCAAGTGCAAAAATGGCTTCCTTGTTTTGTAGAACCTTCAAACTTTAGCACCCAAATTATGAAGTGATAAGTTTCCTAGAGTTTTAGAGTAAGTGGGCTAGTCCATTGGGCCCAACATTACTTATGGTTTGATCTATTTCAGCATTAAGCCAAGGTTCATTGGGTTTAATCGAGTTTGATCACATTACAATGAAGTTAGGCCTCTAATAATGGTCTTCTATTATAAACAAAATAACTATAGGGCCCAAGCATTTAATTTCCCCTCTTCACTTATTAAATTATTTTTAATTAAACCCAAATCCATAATTAAAAATTCATTTACTTTCAACAATGGTCAAGAATTATTATTTTGTCTCAAAATATTCTGAACAAAAGCATTCATATAATTTATTTCGAAATCCCCTATATTAATTCCTTAATTCATCATAATTATTCTTAATTAATTTTGGGGTGTTACATGTATAGCTCATCTTGGAAAACAACATAACATATCTCATGAATGCATCAAGTAATAACACAAACAAGCATTTTAACTCATTCAAGCATTCATATGTATGCAAGAAAAGGAGATGAAACTACCTTAGTACTTATGATGCTTCAATACACCACTAACCCGCTTACTCTTAGTTTTTCTCTTGCTTTTCTTTCACTTAGCATCCACACTTTGGTGAGTTTGGATTAGCTTGGCCGACACATATCAATTACAAGGCCAATTAATTCATTTGGACTCATTCTAGGTCTTATACTTATCACTTAGTCTCATTAAATCTTCTTTAAAGTTCATTTAAGTCCAATAAGAAGAAACCCTTGGTTTTCACTTTCTAAACCCCTGAATTCTCATTTGTTATAAGTCTTCTAGCTCTAAAGAAACTCATTTGAATCATCATAGTCTTAGTTAGAAAGGTTTAAAATCAACTTGCTTTTTTAAACTCATTTAAACCTTAAAAATTCAAATTTTAATTTAGGGCTCCTAAATTTAATCCAATGCTTCCATAATTATTTTTTCATTATATCTAAGTCTTTTAAATTCATTATAACTCAAGAAAACACTCCTTAAATACCCTAACCTTAGCTTGGTTGAACCATAATGCAAGAAGGGTCCAATTGAAGTTTTGTTTCTTCTCTTTGGGAATTTGGTGCATTCATACATTCCTTGGTTTCACTATAATTTAATTATGAATTCATATAGCTTAAAATACCTTTGAATGGTTCTAGAACTCCCTAGGTGCAATAGAAATCCTAACATCTATAAGTTGCATTCTATGGCTTTCTTGTTGATTCCAATTACATAAGCTTACTATACACCCTTCATAACTCCTATTCTTAACATGTTTCAGCCATAGACCTATTCCCTTTATCATTTCCATGGTGAGGCCAAACCAACAAAGAAGAAGAGCACAAGGATAGAGCAAGTATTCTACCTTGTATCGTAACTTGTTTGATTCCTCATTCAATGGAGAATTTGGTGCTATCAATGGTTTTCTCAAGTCCTCTCCTTCTTCTAAGAGACCAACCACAAAAATGATCCTTTCAAGAAGCTAAAAGAACCATTAGAGAGAGCTTAAAGAGGTGAAGAAGGTTAATGAAAGCAATACCATGAAATTTTGCAAATTTTCATACCTATTTTGCCTTGTTCTTCCTTCTCTCTTCCCCCTTTTTGGATGCCATTTTCAAACCTCTTGAATCTAGTCTATGTCGGTTCTAATGGCTGAAGGAGATGACATGGCTTTATGATAAGAAAAGGAGGATATTTTAGAACATTTTCAAAATTCCATCCATGCCCTTAAACTTTGATCACTCCGTTTGGGCTCATTCTGTATCTTTTTAAGAACTATCAGTTCCATATGAAATTTAGATTCTCTAGTTTATTAAAAATATTTATTTTCAAATTTATGGGGTTCGAAACCTTATCAAATCATTCGGTCAAAGTTCAAATTAACTGACAGCCTAAATCACTCACTGAAAGAGTTTTGGTCATTCTAACTGTTCCTATAGTTTTTAAGGCCTATGAGAACTCTAGGAGATTTAATTTTTCCATTTAAAACTTCCTCTTTGAGTATCTAAAAAGTTACCTGAAATTACAATTTTGCCACTGCATTATTGGTTTCTTCGTTTAGCCATTTTTACTCTGATTTCAGGCCATCATTAACCTTGTATCTTCATTTTTGCATACCTAAATTATTGTTCAATCCTTGTTTCATCTCTTTTCATTTTATTATGGGTCTTTGCTTTAGTATGTAATCAATTCTAGTTTAGTTTTAGGAAAACCAAATATTACAATTAGCATATCATTCATACCATATTACAGCATTTTTGTCACAATATTTTTTTTAGAATTTTCCCAAAAAAGTCTCATAGAAAAATAAAAATTGAAGAAATTGAAGAGAAAAAGTTTTAATGGCATTAGATTCTCAATTTTTTGTCAAAGTATCCTTTTGTAAATTGTGATGTATTTCAACAGTATATATTTCTTCAATTTTAATTATGAAATTAAACAGTCCAAACAGTTTATTGTAATAAAAATTTTAAAAGACGTACAAAGAGGGTTGAGAATTGTCTGATTAAATGAGGAATTAAAAAATAAAATTAAATAAAAATATACAAATTATTAATAAAAAATAATTTGTTTATTTTTTTTTTTGGTTTAATTTCAACTTGTTCGATTGAATATAAAGTTATAAAGTAGAAAGAGAGTTGAAAATTGTTTAACTAAATGAGAATAATAAAAGAAGTATAAATAATACGATGAGTTAGCTTCTGATTAAGGATACGTGCTTTTTACTTTGAATATTTAAATTCAAATTTTGAGCTTAGTATCAAAGAAAATTTATTCTTCTATTAGGTATATGTGGGATTGAGTCATTATTAAGATATCCAAGGAGAGACCTGATTTTAATTTACGTGTTACCTTATAATTTAAAAAATTGTAAATTATTATATAATATAAAATATTAAAGCATGAATAAAAAAAATTAATTCTTTCAACTATATATGAATATATAAAGTGAATATTCACCAATCAAATTCAATAAATTAGTTTTAATTACAAAAAATTTCATCTGATAATTAATTCGACTGAAAGCAGTTTTAATTTAATTACTTCACATCAGTTCGATTTTTGAGCAACCGAGTGGAGGAACTCATCTAATGCACAATAATCTGTGCTTAATTGGCCTCATGATTATAGGCGCCCAATTTGTGTTTAATTCACGCTTGACAGCAAAACTCATTCAAACCGGGGAAAATATCCTTTTGTATTTTAACTCTATGTAGATAGCATCCAACCGTTCAAATTAAATTTATTTTGTATCTGAAATTCAGATTAAATACAAGTTCTCTTTTGACAAGTCCCAATCCAATGTCTCATTTCACTATGCCTTTCTCCTGGCGGCGCAAATACTCAACGACTTGATCACGTATGTCTTCTACTTGGTTAAAAAAAGCGTAATTTTCTATATTTTATTTTAAATCTTTTTAAATAAAATATAATAAATGTATAATTTTTAATAATAATATATTAAGTACATAATTTTTATAAAATAATATATAATTCTTACAGCTCATCATCACAATTGAGTTTTAAAAAAAAGTTAACATATTATAATTTTATTAAAAATTTAATAATAAAAATATAAAAATTATATTTAGATTAATCCTCATTTAAAATAGAGACACTTTTATGAATCTATTATTTCTTATATATTTAAATAAAATTTACTATTTAAGTGAGCCTATTTATTTTTTGTTAAAAAAAGGAGGGAGATCCAAATTAACTCTATCTTTATAACCATTAAAGTGCCTACACGTGTTCTTAAAGTGGCCGATGAAGCATGACATGAAGACACGTGTTAGAACTTGGAATCTCTAGGGGTATATAAGAAGACGGTGCGCCGGCCGACGCATCGGCATTGCCTGTGT
The DNA here is from genome assembly GCA_032878935.1 of Erythrophleum fordii. NCBI lineage: Eukaryota > Viridiplantae > Streptophyta > Magnoliopsida > Fabales > Fabaceae > Erythrophleum > Erythrophleum fordii. Next base: position 17,400,867 of record JAVQMF010000054.1, on the reverse strand, counting down.
ATATGGAGGCACGCGCCGGACCACATGAGGATCATATCCATCACAGTGCTTTTTAAAGCAAGCTAAGTTGCTATAGCGTTAGGGAGAGAAATAGAAAGTAACTTATGGCACACCCTCAGAGCAGCTTAAGAGGGAAATATGCCAACCCCATTAATCCCCTTGCGCCTGCCGCCACTGGGCATCACGGGAAACTGCTTCATGGCCTTCGTCGTTCTTCTCCCAGCTCTTACGAGGAGGAGGATATTGAGCATGGAGTGAGAAGAAGAAAGAAGGGAATGAAGGAGAAGATTGCATCTACAGGTGTGGGACATGGACATGGTGATCCTCATCATCTATTTCAAGCAAGCTGCATCTCTAACAGCGAGCACCGTCACGAGAACAAAGAAATCTTGGATAAGTTCAAGGAGAAGCTTCCTGCAACTGGAAACCACAACTAGTTACTTCCATACATAGGGCGTTTTTCTTTGAAAAAATGCTATTGTATGTTTTTTTTTCCATATATGATTAGAGTTTTTTTTTTTAAAGTTAATTTACGTATCAAACAAGATTAAGTTCCTCTTCATACAATCTTAAAAATACACTGTTCCCTTCAATTTAGTGTAAAATATTGATCTTATGATTTAAACGAAACACACCACAACCAAATTAAGTTTATTTTATGTTTAATTTTGAAGCGGCTTCTACAGTGCCTAATTTTAGTATCGAGTGTTGCAAAACCTGAGATGACGGCCTAAAGCGACTCTTTAATACTCAACATATTATCAATACCTTCTTAATTTTAGACTAGACTTAAATATAATTTTTTTCATATTTTTGTTATTATATTTTTATTGAAAATATGATAAATATATAATTTTTAAATAATAATATAATAAATATATAATTTAATTAAAATTATACAGTTGTTTAAAAAAATTATCAATTTGTTATATTATTATTGAAAATTTATATATTTATTATATTTTAATTAATATATATAAATTTTTTCATGATAGTTTTAATTAAAATTATTTTTTAATATTTACCAGGCAAGTGTCTATTGAATATTTTTCAGCATAGTTTTCTTGGATTAGACAATCATCTTTATATATAAAAAGTTATGATTTTTTTCATTTTTATTTTTGATACGCTATTCATAACATCCCATCAATATATTGCATTATTTTTTTCTCTATGGGATTCATTATTTTCTTTTTTATTGTGGGATCCACAAAAAAAAATTTTGAATCTCCCTACAAGGGCCGCACTAGTTTCTATTACACAATCTTCATTTACTTTTAAGTTTCTTGTCAATAATAAAGTTTCTATAATATATATATATAACGAAATTAAAAATAAATTTGTCACATTCCAAGAGTAATTATTTCGTTGTAAGTCAAGTGAATAATAAAATATGAGTAATATAATTACAATTTATCCCCTTATGATTTGTTTTGGTTCGAAATTAGATAAGTTTGCCTTTATTTGAAGTTTCTCAATTCACTTATAGTTTTCACTCCGGTATTTTTGAGTTTAATGTAATAAAAAATAATCATAAAAATATTTAAATATAAAAGTCAATGAATGACAACGTACGGAAATTGGGTTATTTCGCATTTTTTTAAGGTAATGCTCATTCTTCCCGAATTCACTTTGCTATATCGCTAGTGGATGTCTAAACATGTTACCTTTAACGTGCAACAAAATAGGTACTCACTTTCTCTTTAATCACACTGTGTGTGTACAACTTACACTAGCTTATGCTCGCCCCTTTAGTTCCTTTACTGTTAGCCACGACAAAAGCGAACTTATACTCTTTTATCACAATTTAAAATTTTAAAACATAACTCTCAATTTATTGTTCGATCATAGGGTTTAATGAACCTTTTAATTATACCAATCATTTAATAACTGCCCTTGCCAGAAATTTGGAAAAATACTCAACTCAAAAGGAATTTTATTTTGGGCAAAAATACCTATTATTACTCTGGACAAGAAATTGTCAAAAAACAAAAGTAAGCCCATTTACGTTTTATACCTCATTCATCTTGATTGGATCCATTTTTAATATCCTTACGCGCCCAAAGGTGAAAGAAAAGAAATTGTAATATTGGGCTTGTGAACTCAAATTTTAGAGTGTCTAAAAGTAGCATCTTGGCCCATATTGTTTTAAGATGCCAAAAATAACTTCCTATATTTTTCATGTGCAGAATCCTATTGTCCATGGTGCAAAATCCACTAGGTCAAATTAAGTAAAAGACAAAATAGAGACCCCGTCATGAAGCCATCTGTCACACACCTTAAAGCACCTCACCATATCAAAAGAATTTGCAAGAAAGAAACTGCAAGAAAAATGTTTGTTGCCACGTTTCCCAAGAAAATGCATTCTGTCATAGTTCTCTTTTGTGTCTCTCTCTCCAAAACTTATTTTAAACTAGGACGGAAGGAGTTTTAAAAAGCATCAAAGACATGCCCTCTTTCTCTCTTAATTCTAGTTATATGAAAAATAATATTATTATTTTGAAAGTTAGACTAAATGGCCATGTCAACCAATTGAACTAGGAACTCTAGTTCGATTTAGTTAATCCCTAAAACTAGATTGTTTCATAATTAATAAGAATTGAGAAAATTGATCAGATCATTATTAAACCAATTTAAAAAATTATTTTGCAAAAGTAGCAGCTAAGTCCAAAAATCTAGTTGGGTCATTAGTTGAACTAATTTAAAAAATTATTTTGTGAAAATAATAGCCAAGACTGGGACATGTAATTCTCTATTAAGTGTGTGTTTGGATTGATGGCGAGTAAAATTGGTTTTTCAAACCTTGATTTTGTAGAATTGATTTTGTGTAAAAGTGAGTTTATATGAATGTGATTTATGTTTGGAAAGTTTAGGTAAAAAGTGATCTTGGTAGAATTGATTTTGTTTGAATATTATATAACATAATTACTTTTAAGTGTAAAATTATCAGGATAGTCATATTACTTTAATTGATTTATTTTATAAATTAATTAAAGTAATATAATAATGATATTAACTAATTTATGTCTTGATTGGATATGAGTTTGAAAGCTATGCCTGCAAACTCTAGACCTCATGATTCAGAGTGTTTTAATTATAGGTCCATCTTTATCACACAATGCAACTTTACAGCTGGCATACGGAAGAAATATGTAAATGAGCAACAAACGAAAAAAATTAACAGTGAAGAGGAGGGATTAAATTTAAAACAGTACCCGGTACCCACGAAGAAAGCCAGAGGAATCATCATTTCCCATCCGTTTATAGTCATACTGCAGAATCAAAACATTCGCGTCGGTAGAAAGCAACTGTATTTTACTTCAAGCTAACGTGATTTCGTTGAGTTCAGAATCATGGTGTGGCAAGTTAAACGTGGATTCAAGCATGCAGCAAATGAGTTTTTTCACACCAAACCTTGGTTTGGGCTGAAACGCAGGTACATCAACGAAGATCCAAACACACGCTACGTGCCAAATCATGTTGCCATCTAAACCACAAAAATTATTCAACAATATTACACATTTTTTAATATATGTAAATATCAAATAATATAATAAACAATTATATATATATATCATATATATATATAAATATATTTAAATTAATATTTATATTATTTATAACTATATTTTCAATTTGGTTAATTTTTTTTTTCATTTGATAAATTTTTTTTTAATTTATGATTTCTAAACCTTTTATTTTTTAATGGTAAATAAAATCTTAATATAATTTAAGAACTCTAAAAATTCAAAATTAAATACTCTTCAATTTTAATTATAAGCAATTTTTATTTTTCAAGTAAAAAATAAATTCTCAAACATTCTAAGAAACATGAAATTAGTAATTAAATATTTAAATTTTATTAGTATTTATTATATCAAAATTTTAATATATATATATATATTTAATTCTCACTAGTTCAATTACGGTTAGATCATTGAACTATAAACCAATGCATTTGTTGGTTTAATACTAGTATAATTTTAAAAATATTACAAAATAAAGAGAAAAGTGGAAAGAAAAACACTTCAAACATTTTATTAGGTCTAAAGTGAACCTTGTGAAAAAATGAAGCTTAAATGGTCAACTGAGCATTCAATGAAGAAGAATTTTAGCCGTTGAAGACAATCTAGATAGGCAAGCCAATCATTTGTATTTAAGGAACTCATATGAAGATTGAAGGGAAGAGAAGACAATGTGTATTAGAAATAATCATTTGCATCCACTTCTTTGCTAACCTTATTATGCATTTACTCTTTCATTGAGTTTTTCTAGCAAATTATTGTATCAATGAGCTTGAGTCTTGTTAAATTCCTTCCCTTAAGCATTGTTTGATTTAGTAGCTAGGAACCTTGTCAAAATCTTAGGATTATAATGAGGTTGTAAAAGCAAGTGTATCAAGCCATTGGTATTAGGGTTGCCTGCTTGTGCAAGCTATAAAAAATAAGAAGATGGGCCCTTAGTATCATACTATTATAAATTATAGAGGAATCCCAAGTCATACTTTTCATATAATATCAATTATTAAAATTTACACATTTAACAATGGAAATTACTATCATTAAAAGCTTCAAATAATCAATTGTGCACAAATAAAAATTTTCTTCACATATTTCTCCAAATTCATATTAAACAAGTTTGTTATACTTGGGATATCTCAAAAAGAAGCCAAAAATCCGTGGGTTGCATCAATTACATAAATGTACCACTTTAACATATATTAGGGGCCAAACTTTAAAAAATCATAACTTGACCTATATCATTCCAATTTGCACAAACTCAAAGGCTACAGAAAACTTATAAGAAGAACTATCTATTGTAAAAATTTTAGGTAAAAAACAAGTTCATTTGATCTCCCAAAAGCCACGAAAACATAAACAGAACCATATGAATAGTAAACCAAAAAATTTATAGAAAATAGCCAAATTTAAAAATTCATAATAAATTCTATAGAACTTTAAAAATTGTGTTCTTTAACTCTGTGTAAAGCTCTAAATGTGCTTTAATGCTTACCAAATTTTAGCTTGAGATTCTTCCATTTGGTTTGTCATTGGGTCATGGATATTTTATAGCTCAAAAAAATGCAAAAATTGATTCTAAATGGTTCAATTTGAGCCACATTATGCCATGTCGCTATTTTAGCACGTTTTAAATGGTAAATACAACATATATGGCTAGTCTAACATGTCTAAAAAAACCATATAACTCAAAATCATCTTCTCACTTGCTATTATATACATGTATAACTAAGAACTTAAGGGGTCAAATTACAAAATATGGCATGCTAACATTTATAAATGGTTTCTACATCACATTCTCATACTTTTAAGAGTGCTGGGATGGTTATACATTAAAATATATAGTTACATGTTCATATATGCAATGGTATGCTCTAAAATTTAGTCTATTGTCAAAATAACTCTTCTTATGCCTTTTGATCCTCATTTTTGCTTCCTTGAGAGTTACCTAGCTATGATTAGTAGGAATAGGAGAAAATTAAAATTCAAAAAATTTTAGTAGCTAATCCAACATTCAAACAAACATATATGGTTCACTTAGGTACATGAAAGCAAGTATGCATATCATACAACCATAACAAAATCATAAATCATGTTCTAGGGATCCCATGACTCTTTCAAAAGTAAAACCAAGTTCTATAGACTTTTGGCCTAACCTTACCCAATATTTAGGGATTTTTGGTTTAACCTCACTTACTTTTAGGGATTTTTGACCTAGCTTCATCCACAATTTGAGCTTTTGGTCTAGTCTCACCCTCACTTGGAGACTTTTGGCCTCACTTCAACCATTTTAAGGGACTTTTAGCATAACTTCACCCCTTTAAGAGTCAATCCATTCTCACATGCAATGAAATGTCATGCAATTACATAACATATTCAATCAATCAACAAATCATATAAATAACAAATAATACATACAAGCAATCAAGAAACTCAAGCAAACCATACACATAAGAATAAAGGAAAAGCTACCTAGCTACATAAATTTCCATTAATTCCCTTTGATCTCTTCTCTTGATTCCATGGCCTTATGGTCATCCTCGAATATGCTCACTCTTATTTGCCCTAAACACATCAAATAGAGTACAAAACAATTAATGAAACCAGACTTATACTCATTCTAACCTTACATACACAAGTTAGGGCTTTAAGTGTGCTTTATGGCCATACTTATGTACCTTAATAAGCAACTCCTATCATTTCACTTCTTGGCTCCAAAATCTCATTTAATATAAGTCATATGACCCTAATAAAAATCATTAGAGCCATCATAAACTTGATTTAAGGAGCCTAGCACCAAGTTACTCTTTTAGGTATAATTGAATCCTAAAAATTCACCTTTCAAAATAAGACTTCTAAATTCAAACCAATGGTTATATTAGTGTCTATAATTCATATCTAGATCAATTATAATCTTGCAACCAACAAAATAACTTCCTAGATGCTAGATCCCTCTCATGGTTGAATTACACTCAAGAAGGAGTTCTATGGAGTTTTTGTAAATTCTTATGGAATTTGGCACATATAGCATATCCTTGTCTCTTTTCTATTCTAGACATGACCTTACATGGTATGAAATAGCTTTTTAAGGCTCCAAAACTTTTAAGATGTAATCAAAACCCTAGGTGGACTACTTTGCATTTTAAAGCTTCTTACTTACTTCCAATTGTATAATCTTATTTTACATACTTTAAAACCCTTGTTTCTCTCAAGTTTTCATCAAAAAAAAAGCTTTCTTCCTATTCTTTCTCTCTAGGACAAATTATGGAACAAAAAGAAAACCAAGAAAATGGCACTATCATAGCTTATACCATACCTCATTTGAAAGCTTGTTAAATGGTAATTCTTATGCTATAGTTGTTTGCTTCAAACCTCCACTTTTTTCAAGAGGTCAACCACCAAAGTCATCCTTTCAAAAAGTTGAAACCACCATTAGAAAGGGCTTGAAGAGTAGAATAATTTTGCTAACTACTATAACATGAAATTTAGCCTTTTTTCTTACCTTGTATGCCTTTCTTTCTCTTCTCTCTCTTCCCCTTCTTCATCATGCCACAACCACCCATTTTGGAGCTTGGAGGTTGGTTAGAAGAAGAAGACCATGTGGCATGACTATATAATAAAGGTCGGAGGATATTGTAAAATAATTTCAACCACCCATTTTGGAGGGGAGGGGAGGGGTGGGGTATTTTTAAATGTTAATTTACTTTTTTACCCCTTTTAGTTTTTTAATATTTTAATATTTAATAAAAATTAAGATAAATTTTTTTATCAGAAATTAAAAATAAAAAAAGATTGAAATTTATAATTTTTTAAAAAAATTATAAATTTAAATAATTTTTTTATAAAAAATAAAATTAAAATAATATAAAGGGTAAATTTGTCTAAATATAATTATCTTCCCTCCCCTCCCCTCCCCTCCTGAACCAAACAATAATCTCTCCTTCCCTCCCTCCCCTCCCTTCCAACCAAACATAACTTATTAAATCCCCTCCCCTCCCCCCTCCGTTGAACCAAATGGAGCCTTATGGCCTTGCACTTTAATCCCTCCATTTGAGCTCGTTTCATATCCTTTTCAAAAATCATATTTTTTATTATAAAATTTAGGTTCTTTAGTTTATTAAAAGTATATTTGAAAATCTTTTAGATTTAAAACATTCCCCTAACCGTCTAGTCAAAGTTTTGGTCAATTGATAACCTAAGTTGTAAATCAGAAAGGTTTAACCATTCGAACGGTTCCTATGATTTTCTAGGCCTTTAAAAACCCTAATGAGCTTAATTTTACCATTTAAAACTTATTCCTTTAAGTTTCTCAAAATTTGCTTGAAATTACAATTTTACCACTATAATATTGTTTTATTTAATTTAGCCATTCAGTTCCAATTTCAAGCCATTTTTAGTTACCTAACATCATTTCTAGATACTTTATTTAGCATTTAGCCTTAATTTGCCTCAATTCATTTTATTTCAAGGTCCTCATTTATTAACCATACAGTTCAAATTTTAATTTTTCTTAATTCATACTACCTTTTTTAAGCTCGTAACCTAGCTTAAATAGTTTATCCCACTCTTTCATAATTACTTTAAATTACCAAATCACAGGATATTCCACTTTGAGTTGCCTGTTTGTAAAAGCCATAAGAGCGAGGATGTTGAACCTCAAATCAATGTTTGCCTTATTGTATATGTTGTGATTACCCATTGATTATTAAAATTCTCTTACTTTGCGCTTGAAGAAAGGACATAGGACCACATTGGTCTAAACCTCTATATATTTAGTTGTCTTGATTCTTTTTCTCCTTCAACTTTTATTTTCAAGCAAATTATTTTTGAAAAATAAAAGTAGGAACCTAGTAGGCTCTAGATTACTATCTATGTTATCAAGTTAAAGTTCACACTTTACTTAGCCATTTGAAAAAAAAACTCTTTTTGTGTTCTACATAAGAAGGGTACAATTATTGCAAAACTAGAAATCTAAGGTTCCTTGATACTTTGATTAATTAAGTTTTAAAATCTTAAATTTTCTATTACCTAATTCAACCTCCCCTTATTAAGTATCTTTTGTACTTACAATTAGTATCAAAGTTTTTAGTCTTTATGTTTGCTAGACTAACATCATAGAGGAAAGATTCTATTCAAAAAATGATTCATTAACCACCAATATAGAAGGACACATAGTCAACAAGTTTTTACAAAGCATTTTATAAGACACTTCACTTACCAATTCACTTAACTACATTTAAATTTCTTGTATTTATTTAACTCTAGTATGTTATTTACTGGTTGAACACTTGGTAATTTTAAATAATGAGATGGATTAAAGCTTTCTTCATCAATATAGTAAGGATCAAAATTGTAACACCATATTACTCTAGCCTTTCTAGTTCATCTATGGACATATATGTGCATGATTTCATTGGAGAATAAAAAAAATTGATTAAAATAATACCATTTCTTGCGTTATGTAAGATCAAAAATTTTCATCTGGCACCCTGTGGCTCATATGAACTCATCTATACAATTCTCCAATTAAAATACACTCATACAACTCAAAACCATCTCAAAATGTCACAAAATTCCTGAGCTTAGATCATCCACACACATTTTCACAAGTTTAGCCTCAGGTCTACTGATACAAATTTCCATCATCAACTTTGAAAAATCATAACTAAATCTAAAAAAATCAAAATTAAGCATACTATACTATTCTGGAAAGATACAGATGTTAAATTTATGCTACAAATAAGTTCAAACCAAAACAGGAATGTCTAGCCACTAAAAAATTAATGGAATAATACCAAAGATACTACTGTGTTACTAGTACTTACTCTGAACTTCAAAAATTCATATCTCTCTACTTAGACCCCCAAATGAGGTGATCTTGGTGGCCATAGAAAGCTTATTATGTCTAGTTTATGTTTGTAGAATTTTATGAACATTGGACACCATTTAGCCCTTGAATGACACAAAAGAAGAAACTAACCATATGAACAGTAACTATATCAGTTCAACAGAAATTTGGCAACTTTGAAAATTCATAATTAATTCTACAAAGCTCTAAATAATTTGATCTTTATCTTCATAAAATGCTCTAGAGGATACCTACATGCATGCCAAATTTCATGAGCGAATTCGTTCATTTGGTTAGATATTGATATAGGATTGCAATTTGGCCATTTTAGGTCTTTTAATGGGTCACAAATGGTCCATTTTTGCTTCTAGCTTTTCTAGAGCTACTTGAGCATGTAGGAAAGCATGAAAATAGTCTACTAAACATGACTCAAAGGTCCAATAACCCAGATTTCACATACTCACTCTCCCACTTGATGATATACATAAGAAGCATACATGTTCATTCTTGCCATGCAATGTTAAAAACACACAATATCATTCATTTGCTTCCAACCCTTGTATATACATCACATATCCATATAATTACATATGTTTAAGAACTTATACATCCTATACATCACGGGAATACATCATTTGACAATGTTATATTTACAAAGTGGACAAATATCAACTCCATTGTCAATCTCCTTGCTTTCAAGTGTGGTGACTCCCATTTCCTTACTTATTTGATTCACCGAGACATGTTAGGCAATGGGGAGGAAAGAGTGAGATTCTAGGAATCCCAATAGCTCTTCACCCTTTCAAACATACATGATGGATGCAAATTCAAGTCTAGAAATGCATGCATGGCTATCTTAAAATTCATAAACATACATAGAACATTTCTTGCATTCAAGAAGCCATATATATCATACATAGACTTGCCAAGACAATAGTTTAGCCTCAACCATTCTCTTTGGAGCTTTTGGACTTGTCTCACCCACTTTTTAGAGACTTTTGACTAAGGCTCACTCTTTTTAGAGACTTTTGGCTTTGTTTCATCCACTTTTAGAAACTTTTGGCTTCACCACACTCAAGCAAGCCATTCATATTCATAAAAACATCATTCAAGTGCATAAACAAAGTATCATGGTACCATGGCATATAAATACATGTTAGGAATATCTTTCATGGCTTAAACATATACACACATATTCAAAGATAAAAACAATCCAAAGATGCATGAGAGAAATGAGAGAGAGCTACCTTAGAGCTAATGCCACACACTTTTCTCTTAATTTCTTCCTCCCTCCTTTCGACCAAACCATGATACTTGAAGGCACTAGCTTTTCTTGGCTTAAATGCATCAAAAGAGATATAAATTACTCATGAGAGCAAGCCTTGGCACCACACATACATTACATGAAGTTACTTTATTCTATGGTTCCATTATACTTCTATAAAGCACCTAATGAAGTAACTACAAGAATTTATGATCTTGGCTTTATTCTCTTCTTCAATCTATGACTCTTGACTCTATTTAGACTCGTTAGAGCCATTACACAATTATTTTAAGGAGTCTAGCTAGGCGTTGCTTCATTATACTACATTATGGAGCCTACACCTTCATCTCACTATCCATGGCCTCTAAATTTTTTTCAAGGCTTCCTTTCATATAGTTCCATCATATGTAGTGCCATTTTAGCCTTGGAATAAATTAAAACACTCCCTAGGTGCTTATTCTAAGCTTGGCCGAGACATGCCTACATTATGGAGTCCATGGAGTTTTCTTCATTTCTCTCATGGAATGGCCACTTGTAAGACTTCCTAGGTGTCTTAGGAATCCATACAAACTCTTAGACAATTTGAATGACTACTAGAAAGTTTCATCTTGGCCAAGGTACACAAAAATCCCTAACTTTCTTAACTTATTTTCTAATGCCTTTTAATTGAATTTCCTTGTATAACATCTGATTTTCTAAAAACGAGAAAAAATGTGAGAAACGTAACGTACGGTTTCTTCGTAAACGAACGAAACTCACAGGATACAAAAGGAAGTCCCCCAGAATGAGATAGTTGAGGTCCCAAAAAATTTAAGAAGCATTCTAAACTCTTAAAAATGAGAATCACAGGCTTAGACGGAAAAAACAATGGAGCTAGAATGAAGAAATAATTTCTTATGAAAAACTTACGAAACGTAATGGTATTTTCGTAATTTTGAGCAAATTTTGGAATTCACACAAGAAGGCTTTTTAAATAAAATTTTTGAGTTCCCCAGGGTTCTTAGAGGCCTTAAAAACTATGGAAAGCCCCAGGACAGCTAAAGCCCCTCCGGTGGACGTTTTCCAACGTCGGTGTACCCGAACTTTGACGGATTCATTCGGGAAGGTTTTAGCTCCAATTTGAGTAATTCCAAAGGCATTTTACAAAATTGGGAACCTAAATTTTATAATAGAAAAGATAGTTTTAAAAAAAGGAACTAAAATGAAGGAGAAACAAAAATGCAAAGTATGAAGGGCAAAATGGGAATTTTTCAAAAGTGTAACTTATTCCCACCTATATATATGATGTACCCTTCCCCTCCCTTCATTATGCAGGACCATGTTCTGCCTAAAACCAGAAGAAAACCCTAGGGGATGAGGCTCACAAGAAGGGGAAGAAAAGGAGGAGAAATCAAAGGCTTAAGGTATGGAAATTAGTAGTTTTTCATGCTCTTTCTCTTCCAAACCTCTTCTCGTCCATTCTCCTTTGTTTCCTATGATTAAAATAAAATTTATAAATCTGTTTTAAGGGAGAAATTGAGGGAAAAATTCGGATTTGAAGAGAGGAGCTCAAAGAACACAAGATTCAAGTGAGAAAAAGCAAGAAAACAAGATAATTTCTCTTCCTATGGTTGTCATTTTTGGTTCCCTTCTCCACCATTTCACCCTACTTAAGAAAACCCTAGGAGAAGATGATTTTTAGGCAGAACCAAGCATGAATCTAAGGAAAAAGGGTGTGGAGATTAAGAATATGCAAAGAGAATTATCAAAAAATCATTAGATTTCAAGATGCAAATTCTAGGGTTTTGTGTGTACCTTCCAAAATCTGATTTCATATGATAATTTCTAGGCCTAATTAAGAGTTTAAATGAGCTCCTAAGATCCCTAAGATGCTCCCCACAAGCTTCCTCCTTTAAGAAAATAAAGAAATCTCCAAGAAGCCCTAAACCATGCTATGTCTCGGCCAAACCATGTTTATGGTGCTAGGGAGAGTTTTAAATTTTTCTAAGGCCATTCTTGAGTCATATTTGATGAATGAAAATGAAAGGAGGCCTTGGAAAAAATTTAGAACCCATGGAAAGTGATTTGGTGTCTTAGGTTCCATATTATGACCAAAAGAAGTAACATGGTGCTAGGCCTTTTATTTTAATGGTGTGATGACTCTAAGAGACTTAAAAGGAGTCAAGAATCATATTTGAAAGGAAAGAATGAGGTCTAGAAATCATTTGAGGGGTGTTGCTTCATTAGGTGCATTTATGGAAGATAATGGAGCTTATAGAACAATCTAGCATCTAAGCAAATTGTATGGTCTTAAAGATTGTTTCATGAATTTAATTGGCTCCCAAAAATTATATCTAGGCTAAGAAAAACTTTCTCCACCAATTTGTGAGTGTGTGGCCGAAAGAGGAGGCTCGAATCCAAAAGGAAAAGTGTGTAATTATGTGCAAGGTAGCTCTCTCCACCTTCTCTCATGCATGGATGTGTGTTTGGCTTATTTTAGAATGTGTGTATGTGTATTTTCAAACTATGAACAGTATGCTAGCATGCCTTTACATATGATGATTCTTGATGCCATGTTATGTTTTCAAATGATTACATGATGTTTGTATGAGTTTACTTGAGTGTGGAGAGGCCAAGAACTCTTCCCTTTGGTGAGGATGAGCCAAGAACCCTTGAGCTTGGTTGAGACAAAGTAAAGAGTCTCCCAAAAGCAAAGTGGGCTCCCAAGAGTATGGTTGAGTCCAAAGCTCTTAAAGAATGGGTGAGGCAAGTCCAAGATCCATAAGGAGAAGTGTGAGGTCAATCCAAACACTTGGTGAGCTCTTGAATGTCTTGAATGATTGATTCACATGCTAAGTTTGCTTTCAAAATGTCCATGACTTCTATTTTCTCGATGCATGCATTTATAAAGCTTGCTTTGCACATATTATGTATGATTGAATGGGAGATGAGCTATTGGGATTCTTTGAATCTCATCCCCTCCTCTCCAATACTCTAACATGTTAGGTGGACCAAGTAGCTATGGTGAAGGGAGCCAACAACAATGAGAGAAGGAGATTGACAAGTATATGCCTAGTTTTATTCTTTTTGAATCCATAATGATGTTTCACAATGTATATGATATTGTAAATGGTCTATGACCCTTGAGACATGTGAAAATATGCTAATATGTGATGTTTAAATGTATGGATATAATGTATAACCTCTGGAACCTATTTTGAGTATGTAATGCCTAAGTATGTAATTTGGAAGTTTAATGCAAATGTGTATAAGTATGGGTTAAATAGACAAAATGAGATGCATGAGGTTTGAAACCATTTGGGCAGCTTACACAAGTCTTAAATATGCTTTTATACTTACCCAAAAGGTGTCACAACCAAGGGAAAACTATTTATCAAATTTGGTACATCATATGGAGTCAAATTTGACCATAATGGAACCCTATATCACTTTTTGGCCAAATAAGTTAGTCTTGATATGAGATTTGGCATGCAATTAGATATTGTTGAGAGATTTTTTGGAAAATAAAGAACATAATTTTTGGAGTCTAGATAATAATTGATGAATTTTCAAAGTTGAGATTTTCTATTGATTTTGGTATGTGCACTGTTCACACTGGCAGATTTGTGTTTTGTGTCATCCGATGAGCAAATGGTGTCCAATGCTTGTGAAATTTTATAAACATAAACTAGAAGTCATAAGATTTCTTTGGCCACCAAGATCACTTCATTTGAAGGTCTGATCAAAGAGTTATGTATTTTTAAAGTTGGCTGTCAGTAGCAGTGGTGCCCGAGGAGTTCAGTTACTGTTCTATAGGATTCCAATAGTTAAACGTATCTGTTTTATTCTAAAATTATTTTTAGCATCAATTTAACATTCATAGCTTTCCATAATAACTTAATTTATGTGATTTATATTTTTATATAATTAATTATGAATTTTAGAAATTTGTATCAGTAATCTGAACAGCAGCCCAAGCAGCCAGTTATCTCAATAGCTTTTCGAATGTCAAACATCCTTCATGATGTGTGTTATGATCTGGGAATATTTTTTATGTGAAGTAGACATCTTAATATTTTCAGAATGACCAAGATTACATTTTTTTAATTTTTTTAGATTTAGTTATGATTTTTCAAAGTTTGCCCAGAAAAGAGGCCAATTCTGGCCGAGAATGAGTTCCCACTTTTCATGCTCCATCTCGGTTTCCATGGGTTGTAGGCATGTTTTTGGGATGTAAATGAGTTTTAATGATGTAATTAAATATGAGAATGCATAGCATGAGCTCACATGATCCACGTGACACTGAAATGAATTTTTTGATATAGCGCAATGCGAAAATAATCCTACTTTTTCTTGCTTTTCCCATGAAAATCCTATATAGTTCATGATATTATGCCATTCAAATGTATGAGATGGACTAGAATCTATGGTTTTACACCTTGCACCTACTTACTTCTTACAGTCCAAAACCTATGAATCTTACTTGGTTAGATCAGAGTTTAGTCTCCCATGGCTAGGCTCTAAGTGGGATAAAATTCACACAAGGAGGAGCAAGGAAGAAAAAGCATGGAAGACAACAAACTTACCTTGATTCCTAGCTTTTCTTAAGTGCTCTTCCATGCGGTGGATTCCTGTTTTCCAAATTCTACTTTCCCTCATTTGTATGTGGCTCAAAATTGAACCAAACACTTCAATAAAATGATAGAAAGAAAGGTGAGAAGGAGAAGAATCAAGTTGCTAAAGGAAGAGCCATGAAATTCTATCAATTTTCATACCTTTTTCCTTTTTTTTTCCTTCTTTTTCTCCTCCCATGGTGTGCCCTTTCTTGCTAGTCTCTCCCCTAGTCTTTGGCAGAAATAAAGTCGGTGAAAGGAGGAGAGTAGGGCATCCCATATATAGAAGAAGAATTAAAAATTGTTCCTTAGAAATTCCCTTTACATCTTGATTTCTTAATATTTTCATTTTAGGTTTATTTTAGCTCCTTTTTGAGAAGCATCTTTTTCATCATAAAATTTAGGTTCTATAACTTATAAAATACATTTGGAATCACTCAATTTGGAGTTAAAACCTTCTCGAACGACTGGTCAAAGTTCGGGTCAACTAATATTGTAAAATGTCAACTAGAGGGGTTTTAATTGTTCTGGGGGTTCTTATGGTTTTTAGGGCTTCTAAGAACCCAAAAAACTCATTTTTCTCGTTTAAAAATCCTTCCTTTGAGTTTTCTAAAAAGTGCCTGAAATTACGAAAATACCATTATGTTTCGTTGCATTTTCGTTAAATTCCGTCTAGTTATTATGACTCAGGTTTCAAGGCACCTCTAGCCTTATATTATCATTATTTGAAGTTTAGAATGTTATTCTAATTTTATTAGACTTCAAATCATCATGTTTAAGGGACCTTTCTTTGTATTCGATAAGTTTCATACGTTTACAGAGGAATCGAATATTACGTTTTTCACATTTGCTCGTGTTTTTGGATAAGCCCCGCATCATTTCATATAAGCAACATCATTGACTTTGTATAATTAATGTTGTAATCAAGTTTTACCTCTATAGACCTATAAGTAGGATTTCTCGCCCCCAGTGTAAAAATAACATAATTGATAAAGGTTGAGAGCAAAGCCCTCTTTTGTTAAATTGTTATGGTTAAGTTATTGTAAAAAATTTTGAGAGGTCTAACTTTCAAGGGAAACTTCGCCAAACTTTCTACAAGAGTTAGACATGTATGAAAATTGATTATTTAAAAAGAAATATGGCGGATGTCAAATGCATAGCTTGTTAATGTCTTGGAGTTCAAACATCATAATAGGAATAGCAAAAGTAGGTTACAAGTCATTAGATCAAGCTTACAGATGCGGGGTTAAACTTGTATTCCATGTTGGTCACACCTTTCGTTTCAGAGTGTGACAAACTTGGTATCAAAGCTTACGTGTCCTTATGGTTTGTGGAGTAAGTGTTCTCTTATAGTACTTTATTTATCATTATAAACCTAGGCATAATTACAACTTCAGGATGTTAAGGACCTTATAGGATGTTAAATTGTCTTCTTCCTTTAGCATGTTTTTTTATAGGTATTTCGATAAGCATGATAATCAAATTGCATTCTAAAATTGTTCCTTTGCCATAGTTCAGGCAAAGATGGCATTTAGGGTTATGCACTTACTCAGAAACCGTGGACCATGAGGTATCATCTGATAGGGCCACTACCTTATCTACTCCCTATTCCCTAAAGATCATGGTAAGAAACAATTTAAAGAGTAGTGAATGGCCAATTATGAAACACCCTTCAATCTTTTTGTCTATAATTTTTGCAACATTATCGTTAAGTAAGTGATTTCCTCTCTTCATTTGCCCTTTTGTCACTTAGAAACCATCAATGTTCAATCTAAATTCATTATGCAAAGTCCCCTTCTCACTCATTAGAGTTGTTTCCTTCACCCTTCCAAATTGCAATCTATCTTGTATTCCAAGTAAAGCAGAACCCATTTCTATTCACCCTTGGAAATTTTAATGGTTAGGTAGCTCTATGTTTATAAGTTTTATTTTTTTTCTTTGTCTTTGGTATCTCTTATTTGCCCTAAGGACCATGATACTTTTAGCATCTTTTCTTCTCCTCTATCATTGGACATTTTAAAATATTCATACATGTTGAAAATCCCAATAATTTATTTATGCCTATGTCTTTGAAATCATAGGCCATACATCAAGCATCCCATATTGCTTAGTGCAAAGCCTGTTTTCAACATAATTAAAAAGGAAAAACCACTTCCCTTAATCTTGCAAATCATAAAATCCGTTAGTACATTTATCTGAGTCTTAATCATTATATCCATATCAAGGAATTGTGATTGTAGACTAAGGCGTCCCCTATTGTAGATCCATATCATACTAGCAACCCAAGGCCTTTTTTTTTTCCATGAAGGACTCTAACCCCTATCATGTACTTCATTCACATAAAATTATATTATAATCTCCCATAAGAATTATAGTATGCATCTTAAGAAACTACACTGCATTATAGACAAGAGTTAGTGAATCAGAACATGTAAAATATTCTCAACAATACACTAGTAGGTATAAAGTAATTAAACATTCAGTTGTAGGTTGCTAAGACAAATTCCAATGGAACCTTTTTTTTTTTCTATTATCATATCTTTTAGTAGCTTTAGTGTCTTAAAAGTCCATATGTGTCTATATCAAGGTACTCCAATGCTTAAGTGATTGATATTTCAATATTATTATATTTTATATTCTTCATATTTAGTTTTATTAATAATTCATAGTGGGTAATTTAATAACTTTAGGTTTATTTTATATTAAATGGGCTAAATTTAGATTAATGGATTTTAAATGCATTTGTATTATATTTTTTCCAACAGAGGTGCAATTATTTTTTAATTGTATTTTGCATGTTAGAAAATTTATAAAGGGATTTGGATATTATCTTATTAAGCTACTAAAGGATTTAAATGTTATCCTATTGTTACTTTTATATTAGTATGGGATTTTTTTTAATTTGGGACTGTTGGATGCGCATAACTCATCTTAACCCTTAGATCTTTCTTAAGGAAGAAGCCAACGTCATTTATTTAAAGAGGAAAAGCCATCAACAATATACACATTCTATCTTCTCTACTTCCCATTCTTATTTTCATCTTTCCTATGGCTTTCTAATTTTCTTGGTAATCAATCTAGAGTTTGAATCTAATAAGGAACTTGAGTCCATGTTTGTATAGAACTATAGTTTGGATTTTAATTTTAGAAGAATTTTTTTGTTTTTGTTTTCGTGTAATTCATATCATTCTGGTTAGATGATTTTTGTTGTATGAATTTTGATTCATTTGATCTATTTAAGAACATGTTTTGATTTAATCAATTGATTAACCAAATAAATTCATTCTGAATCATGTTAGAATTTTGCTTGCGTCTCTGGTTAAGTGCGAAATAGTTTGGCTTCATATTGTTGAAAGAAGCGTGGTTGCATTCTAATTAGTAATATGAACCAATTAAAATCTTAAACGGAAGTTTAAGAACATTAATTAAAAGTAACTAAAGGATTAAAAATCAAACCAGATGTATTTTTAGGTGACAAGGATAGAGAAATATCAGGAGAAGAATTCTGGATTGGTTATATATTATTTTGATTGAATTTCATTTTATTGCATTTCGTTAATTGATTTGCTATTTGGTTTAATTAGTGTAATTTTATATTTGAATCCCTATTGTAATTTTATATTTTCGCATCCTAAACTAATTAATTTAATTAAAAGCTCCTTGAAAAATAACTTGATAGGCATTATGCTGCAAATTAGCGAAATTCACTAACTTGGCCAATTCGACAACTGCGAGTAAATAGTAATTCTTTACCAGTGATTTATGCATGGAAATTGTTCGCGTTCAATTTTCCATGCAAAGGAATAAAATTCAAGAGTAAAATTCAATTATAAGTGCTCCACTCATTACAATCATCCTTGCATAAGTATAATTTATGATTTAGTCCTTCATACATAAGGTTTAAACATTACTCTTTGAATAGCAACTTATGTTAAGAAATTACTCTTTAATAATTTCTAGGGTTCTAAAAGAATTTGAGAAAGCAACTTATATATATAGCATACAATTATTAAATTCATGTACTGATACCAAAAATATAAAATACAAGGAACATATAAGAACGTCTTATAATACACTAACATGTAACATGTCGAAACTTTACTTACTATACTTGTCTCATGCATTTAATGCCAAGGTTAGCCCTTTAGTATAAAATAAAGACTTGAAAATATGCAAGAAGATCAAATTCTTTTTTGATTTCCTTATTATACTACAAACCTGGGGGTTGTACAACCTAGCCTTGTAAATTCACATAGGTCGTGTTGTGTGATGCTGTGACACTTGGCCTGAACCCAAGGATCACATGGCCACCTCCTGTGATCTTACATGGGCCATGTAATTCTGCCTTGCATCTTACCTCAAATTTTCAACCTTTTCTCTCTACTTTTACATAGCAATATATCACCAAATACGAATTATGCAATAACCCTAATTCTTAATTACCATGATTAAACTTAATGGCATGATTAATAATTACAAATCGAGGTCTAAAGTCATTATAATTAATTAGATTAGGAAAAAGTAAAGAAAATTTGAACTTTGATATTATTAGGGTCATTAGATAAACAACCACAACTAATTAAATCTACAAGTGATCATAAATATCATTTAAGACATTTGATTTATCTTACTACTGACTTTAACTCACAAAAACCTCTTATAAATATTCCCAAGTCATTGCACAACATTATCATAGTAAATCTCAAGGTCTCTAAGTTAAAAATAAGAGTTTGGGAACCTTTACCATGACTTGGACCTTCCTCGCCGCAACTAAGTTGGTTACTGTAACTCAAAACTGAAATTTTACACCTTGCGTCGTAGTGCGAAAATCTGCATCACAATGAAGTGCTCTCAGGGACTTATTGTTCACATTTTCATGATTCTTGTCATGGCACTCCTCGCTTCTGATTGTCCCTTGGCCGTGACTTGAGTCATTTTGGTCAGGCTCAACCTCCTACTGCACCTATGGCTTTTAAATTTTGTCCCATATACTCCAACACTCCCTCTAGCAATACTCTAAGGCTACTCTACCTTAATTTATAAGGTTCCAATGGCATTCTACTATCTAAACTTCCTAATATACCTAATTCTAAATAACTCAATAGTCAGAAGCTAATCTCTATCCATTCATCTACTATATATCAGCAAATCATGGACTTTGACACCAAGGATACCAAAAGCCACAACTATTATCATTCAAATGTAAATCCCAACAAAGGATCCATACATTGCTAGTCTAAGTTAACATTTAAGGTAACACATGATTTCATTCTCAAATAATAAGTTATATCTCAAGGTCAACAAGGTTTTATATCAGGTTGTAAGTAAATGGATACATTAGATTTCATGATAATTATATTACTAACTAGTCCCTTTACTTGGCAATTCATGATGCAATGTAGCAATACATAAAAATTAGTATTCTCATTACACATGTGACGACCCTAATTTCTAATCTTGATAATTAAGGTTATACACGCAATTAATCATCATAGGTTATGAAAATGTGGAGAAATTTAAACCTTAAGGTGATTAGAGTCATCAATCATATGATTACATACACTTAGATTCATAGCGGAATTAAACATCCATTTATAAGCCTTGAATTCTATTACTCATCAATTATAACTCATCCTAATGACTCTAGATCATCCCTTGTGATTAACATATGGAAAACCATAGTTTTCTAGTTAATATAAGTGTTTCACCATGTTTGTCGCGGCCTAATTACTCTTAGCCGCGGCCAATTCCTTTCTATTTTACCCCTTTCTTCATCACTAATTTCACCGCGGTTGGACCTTCGCTGCAGCCAACCTACATGGCGCCGCGGCGAAGAAGCCTCCTGGAACTTCCTCGCTCACCTCTCGATATTGGCCGTGGCCAATTCCTCCTTCCACCGCGGCCAATTCCTCTCTGGAATGCCGGGGATATTTTCATAAAAGTTTGCCGCGGCTAATTCTTTAATTTGCTGCGGCGAATTTCTCTCTGGATGACTTCCAGTTTAACCTCTCACATTTCGCCGCGCCCAATTCCTCTCTAGCACTCTCCCTGGGCTACTTCACCTCTATTGGCCACGGCTAACTCCAGTTTAGCCGCGGCGAAGTGCCTTCTGGTTTTACACTCCGAAAATCTAGATTCATACTCTCCTTTCTCCCTCCAATCTCACCCTATGGCCCCTCTACCTTAATTGTGGGCTCAAATAGCTTTCATTAGCCTAATTCATCCGGCTAATCTATCCTCTCTAATTCAAGATTCAAGGGTCAATTTCTTTTCTTTAATTACCCTATATCAGCAAATCCAGGGAATAACAACAACACAATTCATGCACCATTGACATTTAACATTAGATACACTTTCCATTAGAGGTTCCATACATCAGTGATTCATATCAATATCTCAAGGTTACATTCCCAAATGGTAAGTCATATCATAGGTTCAGTAAGGTTTACAACAGATATCATAAACCCATATATTAATTACCAATTTAAAGTAAGGCCTACTCCTCAATAGGTACACATCATATTATCAAAATACATACTGCTACACTTGGCAATATAGATATATGATGATGCTATACAAGACTTAACAAAATTAGCATCTACTCTATTACACTCAGACCAAGTGTTACTCCTCACACTATGCCTCAGCTCATGGATGTTCATCCACTTGCTTGCCCTTATCCTTACCCGAGGAACCTTCACCTGAAATTGTAATCCCATAAAACGGGGTGAGATAATAATCTCAGTAACCAAGGCAATTCCATCATATAATCTAGTTTAATTAACATATATGCATGAATCAAAATCATATCAATCATCTTAGCAAATGAAACAATTAGGCTATCATGATTACTATCTCATACTAGCAATCATATTTTAACATGTTAAAGGCCATTAACACTGGGAGAGGCCCGTCCACGACACCTACTCCCCATTGAGCACAACCAGGGCTCAGTGCATATGGGGTTTGATCATAACCTGGTGCCCGATCGAAGCACATGCACGGGTGGCAGCCGTACCACAGCTCCATCATGGACTCACAAGGTCCAATCATCATACAAGAGATAGCCAACCAATTCATTCAATATTTCAAATCATTCATATACAGTAAGTATGAAATTTAAACCGACATGTGCATGGAATTAATGTAAACCTCGGTTACCTCACTTGTAGACAAGTTTACAATAGCCACCAATGGTATAAAGTCTCCTTATAATCATAGCATCAGATAATTACTACTCTAATTCATCACTAACAGTTATAACAAGTACCCAAAGAATTTAAATGCTAATAACTACCTAAAGAACACTTACCCAGCCACCAAAAATCCTAAATTTGGATTAAAGTGTCCTCTACCAGAAATCTCAATATTCCACCCAAAATCTTAAGCAAATTCGTACAAAATTAATACCCATAATATAAATCAGCTATGGAGGTCTCAAACCAACAAAAAAAGCATCAAAATGGGGGGTTTGAACTCACCTAATACTAGCCCTAACCTCAACCTACGAATTTCACCAAGAAAGTCCCTAAACACCCACATTTTAGATTTTGGGTATGATGAAATTACTCTAAATGAAAAACTAATTGGACCAAATTAAAGAGAAAGATGAGGGGATTAAGTTATATAACTATTACCTTGGCTAAATCTTGTTCCAAATGTGAGAAAAGGTGAAATTATGCCAAGAACCCTAGCCTCTCCTCCTCACCTCTGAATTTTCCTTGTGTTTGTGTGTTTTGCAGAATAGGGGAGGTGGCTGGTCAGTTTTTAGGGTTTTAGTAGAGTTAAGTTAGGTCAAGGGATGGGTCATGGGTTGCTCCAAGTCTAACTCCTAATGGGCTTCAGATTTTTAGCTTTGTTGGGCCAATTTTTTTTAACTGTTGGACTGCAGGATTTTATTGGGCCAGTTCTTATGCATTGGGTTGCTGAAGTTTAATAGGATTTGGGCCAAGTTTGAAGAGCTCAAGAATTTAGGTCTGCACAAGGGTTATTGGGCCACTTATAAGAGCTTATACAAGGTGGGTCCTGGGCCTTTATCACATTAAATTGGGTTGGGTTTGCACCTAACTCATTGGGCCTCCATTAGCCTCTTATCATGATTCATTAATTTAGGCCTAGATAGAATCTCTATCCCAATTAATTCTCAAACTCATGTTAATAATTTATCTCTCTAAAATTTCTATTCACTAATTTGTCCAATTATCCTCTATTAATTATTCTTAATTACTCTAAATCCATGATTAATACCTTAATTAATTTTTGGGGTGTTACAACATAAACCGAACCTTACAAGGTTTCCAAACCTATATGCTACCAAACCATACAATAGGCTTCCATTAATTTCTCCTTGCCACTAAGAAGTCTAGTCCTTAAAAATGTTAGCCCACAATTGGGGTGAGATATACAATCTCAGTAACAAAAGGAAAATTTCATATATGTGTGTAAATTAATCAATATAATGCATTTTCATATCATCAAATACTAGAATTATCAATTCAATTAGTAAATGAACTAGTTGAGCTACAATCCCATACCAACAATCACATTAAGCATGTTAAAGGCCACTAACATCGGGAAAGGCCTGTCTATGACACCAACTCCCCAATAAGCACAACCTAGGCTCAGTGCATACATGGGTGGCAGTCGCACTACAGCTCTACTATAGACTTACAAAGTTTAAACACAATATATCAGATAACCAACCATTTATTTAGCATTCAAAATCATACATGTGCAGCAGATATAAAATTAAAGTAAGCATATGCATAAAATATAACATTGAACCCTTGTTACCTTAATGAAGCCAGTTACTCTTTCTGTACCTACCATCATGATCCAAATGTATACCAAGCTTACAATAAGCATAGTTATCATCATTTCTAGCAACAAATCAGATACCTAAAGAGTTAAACTACCAATAACTACCTAAAAGTTACTTACCTAACCACTCATGGATTCTAATTTCAGGTTTTAGCTTCCCCACACCAGAAACTACAATAGTTCACTCTAATTTCTAGGCAATTTCACATAAAATAGAGGTCCATATTATAAATCAACTATAAAGGTCTCAAACTAGCAGTAGATGCATCAAAATAGGAAGAGGATACTTACCTAACAACACCCATAGCCTCTACCTCCGAAAATCTACCATGGAAGCACCAAGCAACAAGTTTTAGTTTTGGGTGGAAGATAAAAATGCTCAAAATAAGAAACCAATCAATTCAAATTAAAGAGAAAGAAAAGAAGTTTAAGTTCTATACATGTTACCTTGGCTAAATATTGCTCTAGAGGTGGGGAAATTATGGAAATATGCAAGAAACCCTAGCCTTTAAATTGGACCTCTAAAAATCTCTTGTTCTTCTTGTGTTTTTTGCAGAATGGGGAGGGGACTAAAGTGTATTTAGGGTTTAGATGGGTTTAAGTTGGGTTATGAGCTGACCTAAAGGTCCAAGTCTAAATGAGGTTAAGATTTTAGCTTGTGGGGCCATAAATTATATGGTTGGGCTACAAAATTTTTTATGGTTAAGGATGGAATATGCTAATCCAATAGCTTAAGACCCATTTGGACTCATTTTCTCAAGTTTGGGCTAAGGCTAAATGGGCTCTTGTCTCACTTAAATTCACTTATAAGTTTTTAGGTTTTTAGAAAATTTAAGTTGGGCCTATAAGAAAACTAATATTGGGTTCTCTTACTAAGCTCTTGGCATAATTGAGCTTCTATATTAGGCCCTAAACTTACTTAAATTAATCATAAGGCTGAAATTAATGCCCACCTCTCTTAATTAATTTTTCTAATTAAACCCATATCAATGCCTAATTAATCATAATTATCTTTAATTAATTTCGAGGTGTTACAAATTATAACATTCCTTTAAGCCTCAATTAACAACTAACCCTTTTAGAAAATTTTTGTAGACATTTACAGTTTAGTGCAAAGCATAAGCTCAATAAAAATCCATACATCAACCATAGGTATATTTTATATCATTTCTTACATTAATTTCAAAATGTATACATATACATACAACTTTCAAGATACATTCATAACTTCCCTTGACAAATCCTTAGCCTTCTTATAATTGTTGCTTTTCCTGCATTTCTACTAATCTCTTCACCTAGCATGAGTTAGTAGACATGGAAATATGGGTGAGATTTTGGAAAGAATTTCAATAGCAATACTCAACCAATTCTAATACACATATATATGATTACTTAAGTAAAGAGATACAAGCAAGCATGGTAATAAACATCATAGAATATCATAAAACTTCATAACATAAACTTAGATATAGTCATATCATATACGCAGTCTAGCTTAGGCTCTTTCCTCTAAGCTAAAGGAGAACTACTGCACTTAATCCTTCTACCATAGACTTTTCCTTTATGCTAAGGGAGAACTACTATGTTAAATCCCTCTATCACCTTTCCTTAAAGCCATAAGCCCATAAAAAAGAACATTAAAAATATAAAAACATAGCTAACTTAAAAAATCTTAAAATCATATGTCATAAAATATAACCTCATAAGCAACCAATACACACAATGTAATCCAAACTTAAGCAAATCAACATGTATATAAGGAAAGGAAGAGTAAGCTATCTGATATAAGTCAACGCCAAGTATTTTCCCTACTTGCTCTTATATTTATTCCTTAATTATCACCATTTCTAGCTATAGTTTACTCTAATTTCTGGGTAACTCCCACATTAAACCAAATCCCATGTCATAGGTTAATTACAGGGGTCTCAAACTAACAGAAAATGCATCACAATGGGAAGGAAATACTCACTTAACAACACTAATAGCCTCACCTCCAAAATCCACCATGGAAGCACCAAAATTCACATTTCAACTCAGTTCCACACATTACCTAAGACATTAAAATAGGCAAAATATATAAGTAATTAAAACATATATCAACTTATCTTCTCACTTCCTTGAAATTATGCTTATATTTCATTTTAAGTCTCATATTTTAGAAAATTATATCTTGAGATAAGGACCTCTAAATTTAACAAATTGTGGCTTGTTAGAAAGCTCCACTCAAGTGCTATCTACTATAAAAATTGCAACTTAAAAATATTCCATTGGTCTCTAAAATAAGTCAAATATCAGATCTGATATGGGGTAAAAATTGGATACATGATAAATTTTTTGAAGTACTTTTAGAAATTTATAAAATATTTTATAGAGTTCTAAAAATTACCATTCTTTACTCAAATTAAACTTCTACATGTCCCCTAGATGCATGCCAAGTTTTAGCCCTCAATTTAAGCTCTAAGGCCTTCAAATGCAAACATGCACACTCATATTGGTTTTTGTTTTGTTTCAAAATCTCAAAGTGCTAAACTTGCACTTTTTTAAGATTTCTCATCATGGACATATTTCTTATCATTCATCTAACATGAAAACTTGGTTCATAACTTCTAATTGACCATATATCTCAAAATGACCATCTCACTTGCTAATTACATAATAGGCATCACGTACATCTTTAGGCCATAGCATGTAACATGATCTTCTCATCATCTACACTTCATTCTCATAATCTAATTAACATATTTAGATTGTAAATAACTTATTAGAACAGTTTCATTACCTTAATTATCATATTATTCATTTAAGGCTATACTTAAAATTGGCTTTCAAGAATGCCACACCATGGAAATTTGGCCTTATTTTGTTCAAAATTCATCTTTAAATTACTCATGCATGACTCTGTAACTTAACAATTTCATCATACATGTATGGTTCCCCCTTGGCCAAAGTCAGGATCATATAGGCTCAATTTGGAGGATTTTGCACCATAAACTTAGTAATTCATGTCTAGACCATGTTCTTATGCCCTTAAACACTATATTTCAACAAAATAAACATCATATCTTGAATTACTCCTATTAGCTGAATTTACATACCACTTAGAGCTCACAAATTGTTGATTTTCTCACTACCAAATCCACATAGAAATCACATGAAAGCTCACCTTGATATACTTGCTTCCATTTTCTTTGTAGGAAGCCTTTCTTATAAATCATGTCTAGCCACTAAACTCCTCCTTTCAAGATGAAAATTAACTCATCAGAAAGTTCTTGAGGAGAGGAGAAAGTCTTCTAACTACAAGGAAGCCTAAAAGTGTGAAATACATACCTAAATCTTGCCTTTTTCCTTTCTCTTTCTTCTTTCTTTTTTCTCCTCTACTTTTGCATGAAATTCTTCTCCTCTTTAGCTACTATAAGTTAGTGCAAAATGAGGGAGGAAGAAGGCTTATGATTATTTTATAAAGTTACTTTGATAAATTAACTCAAAATTATGATTTTTCCCCTATAGTGAATTTCATTTGTTTCTATCTTTTCCAATCCATTTTTCTTTGATAATTTAATCTCATAATACATTTTGAGACCTCTCATACTCATAAAAATAATTTTCCAAGCTACAGTGACTCTAAATAGCGAGAAATAACTTAAGTTAACACTATCTCATGAATTTTCTCATTTTGTGCGCTATTAGTATTTGAGCAGTTCTGCTTAGCTCATTTGATCATCTTATGATGAGAATACCTTACTATCTCAAAATATTGAGAGTTATAATATTTCTTGTATTTCCATTTTTACGCTACAAAATCCTTCATAGTTGCCTCTATTTGAGGTCTTAACTTAACTTTTACTTCTTTTTCCTTTTCTTAGTTGGTCTTCTACTCTTTTATCCTTCCTCTTATAACTATCATTTTTGTTGTATTTCTTCTATTCACTTTTACAGTTGTATCTTTTGGGCCTTTAGCTTATTCTTAACTTTATTCTCTTATCCTAATTAGGCTTAATCTTTTCTCTTACTCCTATCTAAGAGTCTGGCCTAGTATAAAATATTGCATATTATATTTCACCCCCTTAAATAAAAAATTTCACCCTCAAAATTTGGGGATAAACGTATAAATTACTTTGGATGCATTATAAGGTTGGCTTTGTAAAATTTTCATCATTTCATCTCATTTCTTAGTTTACTTTTCCTGAGAATAATTCCTTTTTAGGCCATGTTCACAAAGCATCTATGTTATCTTTTACTTTTGGGTCCCATTGGCTATGACCCTTCTTTGGTGTTACTATCTAATATTGTCTATCTTACTATTGTATATTCTTATAATCACTGACATATGAGGGATCTAGGTAGCCATTATCTCTCATACCAAGAACATAAATCATTATAAATTTATCAACATGCAAACCTTCACCCCCATCATCTAGATCTAGATGAGCATTGCTTAATCAATGTATCTAACACTAAAAAGCAACTACCACTAACCTAGCTTTGAATCATATGTGAGATGCTAGTCTCCTAGCCTCCATTGTTAGAGGCGCAAGCTATCACTTACCTTATTATATGAAAAAACATCTAGCCCTTCCTTAATACACTGTTATAGTGTATAGAAATCTTCTTTCTCTTGGCCGGGTCTAATTAATATTGAGGTAGTGGTTATCTAACTTTAATTCTAGCATTGTATTCTTACTTTTCTTACCCACATAGATAACTCTTTTGTCTATTAGCCTAGTCAATGGCTTGGCTATCTAAGAAAAGTCTCAAGCAAACTTTCTCTAAAGGTTTACTAACTCAAGATGTAACATCTGACCTAAACTGAATTAGAATTTGGTAAGATAATGAAAGAAGGGCCCATAATAAAATAAATTAAGGTCAAATAAGGGTAAAGAATTAATTAGGACATCAAGAAAATGGGTTGTGAAATCACCTAAGGAAAGAAAATGAAGCTAAAGTGGCTAAATAGAGAAAAATGGTATCTTAGTGGCAAAATTGTAAATTTGAGAAAATTTTAGAAAACCCAAGAAAAGAGCTTTAAAGGCCAAAATTAGGTTCATTAGAGTCTTCAAAAGTTCTAAAAAATCATACAGACAATTAGAATTAGTAAAAACCCTTTCGGTATGCTAAAAGAATAAGATAATACTAGGACTTTAAGCAGACTTATTTTTCACTAATTCAAGCCATCTAAACTCCAAAAATAATATTCTTATGTGAAAGAGCATCCCAATTTTTGTAAGGAGTGGTCAAATCTTGAAAAGCCTAAAAAATAAGTCCAAATTGAGTGATTTTGTAAGTAAGGACAAAATGGTCATTTTGAAAAATTTATAAATGAGGCTTCTTATGAAAGCCACATCCCACCATCTTCTCCAAGCTTCCATTTTCAAATTTTAAAAGCTTTAATGGCATCACTTCTAAGGGAGAAGAGAGAAGGATTTCAAGCTTCTATTTAGATCTAACCTAAGGCAAAATAAAGTTCTTTTTAAGAAACTAATCGTTGGAAATTAGTCTGCGTAAAGAGTACTCTACATTAAGGACAAGCTAGTGAAGCTTTATCCATTATAGGTGTAGAGCCGAAAAGGAAAAGGAAACAAAGTAAAAAAAAGAGTGGGAAGGTTAGAGGTTTTATTGACTTCCTTTCACCTATTCAAGGTAGCTTTATCTCCCTATCTTGCATATATTTGAATGCTTGATTGAATTAAAATGCTTGTATGTATTGTTGTTTAATGTATTCTTGAACTATGCTTTCCATTATAAGCTTTATGCTTAAGTTGATATGTTTCTGGCTCCTAGCTCCCTATATCGGGGAATTGAGCACAATAGCTCTTCCTTGACCTTAAGTTGAGCTTAGCTAACATGTTAAGATGCTATAGCTTGTTATAAAATGAGTTTTCATGTTAAAAGTTGCATTGGAGTTTCACGATACATAAGAATCACATGCTTATACCACATGCATTGTATTTCCTCATGGCATTCTTGTATGCATTAATTTAGTTAAGATTAGTTACTAAGATTCTCTTAAATCTCACCCTTATTCCTATCCTTTCCACTAACTAGTGCCAGGTGAAAGTACAAGTGCTAGTAAAAGGAAAGGAACAGGATAATGTTAGGAATTAGAAAACAATATGAATCATATATATATATATATATATATATATATATGATTTTGTTATAATATTACAATGAATGTATATGTCAAGTTTTACTTCCTTAGTGATGTAATATGTGAAATAGTATAAAGTTGATAGTGATGTAACTCCAATTTAAGTTTGTTAGCAACAAATGATGATGTATGTCCAAATAGTGTTATTTAATATTACTATTATATGTATTTTCCATATCTATGAGTTTTAGGCTAAAATATGACCATTTATTTGGTTTGAGTAGCTGATTTTATAAAGAAAAACTCTGTCAAATTTTTCTTAAAATGTAATGTAAATTTTTAATTTTTATTTGTTAAGGTAAATTGGTTATAAAGGATTACCAATACTTTATCTGCTAAATTGGAATGACATGGAATTATGGATAAAGATAAATAAACATATTTGAAATTTTTGGATTCAATATTTTACCTACATAAGTAAATAGACTCGCTAATGAGCTATAGTAACTAAAGAAGAACTAGTTAATGAAGGTGTTACACAAGATGTCTCTATATCCTAAACTCATCCTAGGTCATCATTTCCTAAGAGATTTGCTATAACTCAATGGCTCTGTAACACTATAGGATTTACTGTGACCCCTTTAAGCCCTAGTAGGATCTATTGCAATCCTTGATATCTATTATAGCCCCACTATACTATGCTAGGATTTACTGTGATTCATCTTTGGGAGATTTCAAGAACCAAGGACATCATATTTATCAAATGACCTTATATTTATTTAATCTAGCAAACTTTAACTCGTCATCCCTAAGACTAATATCATATGCCACTAGTGCTTTTCTAGGTATTGCTTGAAGAAAGTAGGTCCTGTAAGACATTTTCATCTATTTTAACATCCCATAGTGATATTACTCTTGAGCACTTTAATACTTGCTAGTTACTTACCATGGCCTTGTTAACTACCCACTTCTAGCCCTATCATAACTTTCTTTCTTTACTCTTACTAGCTTGCTTTACTTCACTTTACTTACTTTAATGATGTAAACTATATAGGCACTATATAAGCATTCATCCTAACATAACTCTTATTTTGCAATTTGCTTTAATTACTTCTTGCACCAAAGTGACTCTAGCACCATAATACCTTTACACCACCTGGTGTCTCACATATCATATAGTGTGTCTAATTGACCTTACAGGATAAACATCATATACTAGTCCTTTAGATGTTCTATTCTAGTTTCTTATTTTTCATAAGGGACTCATGCTTATAAACATACTAAATTCATGCTACTTTAATCTAAGCTCTCTAATGCCACAAGCACATTCAATTTGCATCATTTTATATTTAGGATTCCTTTCTAATAGCCTTTCCTCAAAGTACCAAACAATTCAAGAATCCCCTAACTTCTTGTTCTTTAGCTTACTTCTTAATCTAACTAACTTAAAACTCAAATACTCTTTTATTATCAAAAAACTCTTTATGGTTGATACCATCATTTGCCATGTACTTAAATTACATTACTATTGAGTTGGCTAGACCCAATATCATATGACCATTGTGGGAAACAAATAATAGTATCAATCATTAATATATAGGTGCATCATGACCAAGCTTGAAGCCACTATCACTTGTATATTACAAGCCTTCCAACAATATCTGAATACCATTTTCTTACTTCTCTATAACCTTTCTTTATATCATGTGGCAATTGAGGAAAAGGAATACCCCTTTTAAATCTTGTTATTTGCTCCTATAACACCCTATGGCTATTCTCATCTAGCCAATTATATCTACTTAGGAACCAGCTCACATTTAATAAATAGCCATCCCAAAGACTATTATATGTTCTACCATTATTTCTCACACCATTCTTTAATAAACCATAAACTTAACTAAATCCTTGGCTTTAAGATTGCAACATTTTTTCTCTTTTACTTGTACTAGTAGTTTGCTTATATTGAGTGGACATGCATCTTATTTATCTTATTCTTTTTTATCCCTTACTTAATTTTACTTAAGAGTATTCTCATACTTCTTATGGGTTTAACTTAACTTACTTACACTTTATAAGGGACAAGGGGGGTCTAACATGCCTTAATCTCCTCCTCTAATTCTTTACTATGATTAAACTCTATAGTTTAATCTTCTTTAAAGCCCTTGAACTTATATAATTACTTCTCTATATTTTGGAATTTACCAACTTAGTTGGTTCTTAAATTTCTATAGCTTTTCTAAAGGCATTAAGATACTAACTGTAACATCCAAGATTTTAGAAATTTTTCTAAGTCCTCTAACTATAGCCAGGATCCCTATTAGTTATAGCAAGGGTACCAGTTCACGATAATGAGGAGCTAGTTAACTATAGCAAAGATGCTAGTTCGTCATAGCAAGGATATCGTCCGCTATAGTGAGTTTGTGTCCTATACAAAATCTAGGAAGTTTCTTGCAATAGCTCCAACTATAGCAAGAACAGTTGGGGACCTAGGACTGATAAGTTCTCGCCATAGTGAGAGGTACTTCCTGCTATAACGAGACTTGTTCTAGAAAAAACATGAAAAAGTGGAGTTTTGTTTCTTAAAAAGTCTAGATTCCTTTCTCTTTCTCTAACCAACTATGGGCTAGTTAAAACTAGAGGGAGCTCTACCTAAGAGTGAAAGAAAGAAAGGGAAATTCAAGGAGAAAGGTAAGAGAATTCTTGAAGTTCAAGCTCCTTCCTTTAATAAATTCATTCTCCTCCTCCTCCTTTCCCTTTCCATAGTTTTGGTTATTGAATTGGTTCTGTTTTAAGCCATGTACAAAGGGGAGAAGTTGAGAAATTCCAAGGGAAGACTAAGGCAAAAAGGAAGACTTTAAAGAAGCAAGAAAAATAAGGTATGATTCATGGTTTCTTTTACTCTTCTTCCCTTGCTCCTCATGTGTGATGTTTTGGCCAAGGAGGGAGCTTGAGAGAAGGAGCAAGTTCTAACCTAGAACAAGTAAGAAACCATTGATTTAGAGTGTGGGAAGCTAGGAAATGCAAAGGAAGTGAAAGAAAAATTATTGAACTTCAAGATAGGAAACATAGGGGTTCTTGAACATTTTGTAAAATCTGATTTTGTCTAAGAATTTCCTAGCCTATGTGAGTGGTTAGTTGAGTTTCCAAGACCCCTAAGAAGCTTCCCAAGTGCCCCTTTCATCAAAGAAAAATTTGAAACTCCATAGACTCCAAATGCTCTTCATGGTTTGACCTAGAGCGCTTGAGAGGGGTAGGGAGTGTTTTAATTAGTTCTAAGTTTCGTTTGGGGTCATATGTGATGGAAGTAGATGAGAGGAACCTTTGTGAAAAACTTAGAAGCTTTAGATTAAGAGTTAGGTTAATAGGTTCCATAATGTAGCCTTAAGAAGCAACTTGCATCTAGACTCTTGGAAATGAGTTTGTGATGACTTCAAGGAGTCTAAATGGAACCAAAAGACTTAGATATGAGAAGAAAATGAAGCTAAGAGCTTGAATTATGGTAGTTGCTTCATTGGGCCATTAATGGAGCTATTGTGGAACCAATAGACTAAGTATGCTTCTTAAGTGAGTATTTGATGATTTGGCTTATTCTAAAAGAGTAATTAAGTGCTATTTATTATGTCTAGGCCAAAGACCTCAAGCTCTATCTAGTTGTGGCTGTGAGACCAAAAAGGGATAAGAGAAATCAAGAGGGATGCTTGTGTCCAATTGCCAAGGTAACTCTTCACTCTTTCTTATTTGCATTCATGGATATGTAATTGTCATTGTATGCTTGTATGTGCATTTGCATTGTGAGACATGCCATTTGATGTTGCCTTGTTGTATTAGTACTAATATGGTTATAATTTGGTTTTGAAAATTGCTCTTTAGGATAAAGTGGTGCCAAAAGTCCCTTATGATGGGTGAGGTAGAGCCAAAAGCCCCTAAGAATGGGTGAGATAAGGCCAAAAGTCTCATGGATGAGTGAGCCTAAGTCAAAAGTCCCTAGACTAAGGGTGAAGCTGATCCAAAAGTCCCAAAAATAGAGTGATGATAGACCAAAAGTCCCTAGAGCTTGTTTTTAGCATTGATATGATTTCAATGGCATAAAAACTATGTGTTAAATGAGTTTTAATGATATTGGATACCTATTTATGTACTTTGACATATTTAGATGTCTTAATTGCTTCCTTGAATGTATGTATGAGTTATTGAGATTCTTTGAATCTCACCCCCTTCCCTCTCCCATCTCACCATGTCTAAGTGTCATCCAAGAAGCTAAGGATGGGATCCAAGGAGCTTGAAAAGCTATCTTCTTAACACTTTGTATAGTTTTGTATGATATTTCACGTAAAGGAATGTCAAAGTTTATATGTACATGTTATTTTTTAGATGTAAACATGTGAGCAAATGTAAAAGTATGTAAATATAGTGTATGAACCATAGTGGTGATGAAATGAATGAGAAAATGAGTTTTATTTACTTGGTAGCTCAGTCTTAGTTGTATATTATGGCATGTAACATAGTGAGTTTAACATGTATGATGATTTAGACCACTTGGGTAGTTCTTATATGTTGTGTTTATGCTTCAAAGCTTGCCCAAGAGGTGCTAGAACATGTATGAGGCCTTTTGAACCCACTTTGAACCATATATAGTGCTAAATTTACCAAATTCAAGAGCTATATCAAGATTTAGCCAAATGACCTCTTTTTGGTCTGAAAAATAGCATGCTTATAGGTATTGTCTAGAGATTTTTGGGAATTTAAAGTACATATTATTTGGAGCTCTAGAGAATTTTTGGTGAATTTCCAAAGTTGGTTGAAATTTTCAAATTCGACAGTGGTACTGTACAAATGGTCAGTAACTTCACCTCTGTCACTTAAGGGTCAAATAGTATCCAATGGCTATGACATTTTACAAGAAGAAACTAGACATTCACAGTGACCTATACCAATGGAAGCACCTCAATTAGAGGTCTGTAGAGGGAGAAATAATTTTCCAAAGTTTTGTGTCAGCATCAGGAATGCCAGCAGACCTTGGCTACTATTCCATTAGTTTTCAAGGTCTAAAGGCTTCTTAACTAGTCTGGACATGTTTTTTCCCTCTATTTAACATTGTACCTTTCCAAATTGGTATAGTTTACCTAAATTGGATTTTTATGGAATTTTATAAATTTTTGAAATTCATATCAGTAAGTTGTATTAGAAACACTAGGCAGTCTGACCTTTCAAAATTTTCTATTATCAAACATGATCCAAATGATGTTATTATGGCTTAGAATTATTTTTAGTATAAATTTAACATTCAAAGCTTTCCAGAAAGCTATTACTTGCTTGATTTCCATTTCCTAAGAATTAATTATGATTTTCCAAAGTTGGTGCCAAAAATTTGAATTCTGGACCCGCAGGAAAATTAGAATTTTTCTAGTTTTCAGCTTCATATCCGTCATTCATGGATTGTTTTGTGATATGTATGAGTCATATAAAGGGAGTTTGAGTAGAGAATATGATTGATGGATTCACAAGACCCACAGGACGAAGTATAAATGTCTAAACCCCTGACTTAACTTAATAAATTACCATAACTTTACTCCTTTTCTTTGGAATTTCCTGGAATCAAGCTTAAGTAAAGGATAATTGAGTCCAATATATTATGGTGTTATACTAACTGCTTATCTTAATCCTTACCTACATCCTTATTAAAGGATGAAGTTTTATTATCCTTAAACTTTTTATCTCATATAAGGAAGCATACATCATTTCTTCTTTAGGATCTTGTTAACTCTTATAGCTCATACACTTGAAAGTGTTCTGACCCGATTTTACTAATTACTTTATGCTTCACATATTTACTTTACACTAGGGAAGCTTATTCGACCTAGCAATCTACTTTTGTCACCCAAACTAATTAAGCTTTGACTCCTCATTCCCTTTCCACTGCTTTCTATCATTTAATTTCTTAACTCTCCTTTAATTGCCTCTAAGGTGAAAGAACGTTTGCTTGGGTTCTAACTTTTCAATTCGCCCTCATTTTCTCTATACCCTTATGAATGTTGAAATAAGATCTCATCTCTTAAAAGGTCACATACTATCATCTAATGGTTTCTTAACATTTTACTTTCCTTTTATCCTTTTAATTTCACTTTTTCATACTATACTTAAAAGGATAGAATAACCTTATCATTGCATATCATAGATCTAGATAGTCCATATTATCTTATAATGTGATTATTACTAAATCTTGAGAGCTTTCTCCTTTTTTGATCTTAATTCTTTCTCTATGGTATATCATCTCTAGAGTACATCCTTTCCTTGTATTTATAACATTTTCTATACATCTCAAGCCTATACCCTTAGCCCAACCATTACTAACACACAAGATAGTAACTTAAATCGGGGTCAATGCTTGAAAGGTGGTTTCTACAATCATTACTACTCGTGTGCACTAAAATATTGCTCTCAACTACTCTTAAATCTTATATCCCTTGGACTTAGTCATATAGTATCACAAATTTCTTACTTAGACTTATTTACTAAGCCCACTTTTCTTTTGTTATTTTTTTTCCTTCTTTACTAGAGAAATCTCTAACTTCCTTTCCTTTACTCCTCCACTACTAGCCCTTTCCTTGCGTACTCCCTATCATCTCTAAATATGTTTTTTGGGTGCATCATCTAAACCCCAACATCCTCTAACTTTTCTACCTTAAGCTTGCTATCAAAGCAAGTGAACCATTCTTTCTAAAATGGTTTAACACCTACTAGTCCATCAGTTGGGCCTGGACAAATTCTAAAGGGGGTACTTGAGCATTAGGGATTGGAGGATATTCAGGAAGTTTTTTGGAGGATTATTTAGCTAACATGGTGTATTAAGGGTTCTCCCTCTCATTACTCTCTTAGCTAAGAATTTCTTCTAGCTGAAAGTAACTGCCCAATACTAATTCATGATTTTTTATTATTAATCTACCCTAGGCTTAATGATTTGTAGAACTATTACCATTAAGTCTGTCATAAGTCACCACTTAGCCAATCTACCCCTCCTAATGTTCACTATCTTTTCTTTACTAGAAAGAATCATGAAACCTTATAACACATCCCTTCACTTATATACCCAACCTCCAAAATCCCCTAAACTTTAACCATGACTTAACCATACATTACTCAATCAAACATCACAATTTCAAATCAACTTAACCTAAGTTCTTGAACCTTGCCTTTAATACCAAAAATGTTGTGACACTAGTTACTATACTTATCTTGTAACATCCAAGGTCTTAGAATTTTTCTAAGTCTTCATGTTATAGCTAGGATCCTTGTTAGCTATAGCGAGAGTGCCAGTTTGCTATAGCGAGGATGCTGTCTACTATAGCAAGTTCGTGTCCCATTGTGAACATCGTATTTTGTCCAGGCAAGCTCTAAAAATAATAACAAAATCAAATTAAAAAATATGAAAATAAAAAAAACAGCAAATAGAAAACAGAAAATTTGAAAAAAAAAAGAAGAAAAATGATGAAAGGAAAGATCAACAAAAAAAAAAGAGATTATAAAAAGAAAAATAAAAATGTGTAAAAGAAAAGGAATTGGGGTGCCAACAAAATAGGATCCTTTAACATGTATTTCTTTAGCCCATTAATCTTAACACCCAATATCCAAAAAAAAAATTGTAAAAAAAAATAAAATAGAATTCAAAATCTCCATTTTTCCTAATTCTCAAAACCCAGATAACTGCAAGCCCATATAATGTAGTTAGCCTAAACAAATCCTTCTAGCCCACATAGCCTAACACCTAAATAGCCCAATACAATCCCAAAAAAAAAAAAAATCAAAGCTAAATTAAAAAAGAAAGAAAGAAGAACAAGAAAAAAGAATAAAAAAATAAAAAAATAAAAAGAAGAAGTATCTCTTTTTCTTTCAAATTTTAAAGCCCATTGAGCCCAAACCAAAAAAAGGGAGGTTCAAGAAAAAGCCCAATATTTTTAAAACAAAATCAAATTAAAAAAAAAAAAAGAGAAAACAAAACAAAACAAAAACACAAAAACCTTCAGCCCAATCCTTTGAACCCTCCAGTTTAATATCAAATTGTAGGCTGTCTTTGGGCTTTGATTGGTCAACCCAACCCCCAATGAGAAAAGCCCTCTCGCATCTCTGGCCCTGGTCTCTCTCTCTCTCTCGCATGGCTCTAGCAAAAGGGAGACCCAAAAAAAATTAGACACACAGAAGCAACATGTCATAGGCAGAGGAAAGACACGCACGAACAGCAAACATGCACTAACGCTGCAAAGTAGCTGGAACAGAGAAGAGAGAGAGGCATAGAAGAGGACCACACTCACCTGCACAGAAGAGGGAGGCTTAGGAGATTTTTGAATAAAAAAGGAAGAAAAGCAAAATGAAAAAAGAGAAAAAGGAAAAGAAATAGAAGAGAAATATTAAATCCATTAAACAACAACAACAACAACAACAACAACAACAACAACAAAAAAAAAGAGTAGGGCCCATTAATAAATTCTCACGCCCATATTCAAACCCATGTAGGTAGGAGCCAAATATCACTAAAAAATAGGGAACAAACAAAAGAGCCCATTAGGAAAAATAGCAGAAGCCTAATCCCAACAGAAAAAAAAAACACACACACACACACACACACAAAAATAATAAAAAATAAACAAACAGAAAAACAAAAAGAAGAAAAAAAGAAAACCTAGTTGTGTTGGTCCCCCCACTTGCTTTCTCTCTCTCGCAGCCTCACACTCATGCACGCTTACTCCATGCATAAGGTGACCCATTAGTGGTACATGTAATGCCCCTAACTTCTAATCATGGTAATTATAGTTAAATACGCAATTAATGATTAATGATCAAGGTTTAGAGTCATTACAATTAAATGCATCATGAAAATAACCTTGATAATGTTAGGGTCATTAACTAAACAACCACAAATGTGAGAATGCACAAGAGAAGTTGTACTATCATGAGGGTTTTGTGATTCATCCATCCATCAATTCCAACACACAAAAACCTCCTACAAGTATTCCTACATCATTCCCTAGTATTACCATTAGAGAAACTGAGGTTTCTAGGCTAAAGGTAGGGGTTTGGGAACCTTCGTCACGACTTGAAACTCTCCCGCTGCGGCTAAGTTAGTTATTGGAGCTCAAAAACTAAGTTTTTCACTATGTGTCATGGCCTCGACCTTTTGCGCCGTGGCTAAGTTACTCTTGGGAATCTTATTAGGCAACTCACATAAATCTCGTCGCGGTGAAAATACCTCCTGGAGCTACTATTCAAAGTTCTGCAATTCTCACCTTTGTGGAATACACTTGCACCTTAGCGAGACTAGATACTATACACTCCTTACCTAGTTTCCTCGACTTGAGCCGCGGCGGGACATGTTACACCACGACGAGTTTACTCTTTATCACCCTCCTTGGGCCACATTTTTGCTTTGAGCCACAGTGACATTCCTTGTGCTATGGCGCTCCTTGCCTCTGTCATACTCCTGGCAGCAGCAAGACCTTCTTAGCCGCGGTGTAACCCCCTCTTGCAACTACATCTCCCAAATTTCATCTTATACACTCCAATTCTACCCCTAGAGATATTCTAGGACCACTCTACCTTAATTTGTAGGGCTCTAATAGTTTTTATTCACCTAATTTGTAACCAAATTGGTAAACTTGTCCAAGAGGTGTGAGAACATGTGGGAGGCCATTTGGACCCACTTTGAACCATTTTGGGTGCCAAAACTACCAAATTTGTGAGCCTCATCAAGATATGACTAAATGAGCTCTTCTTGATATGAAATTTAGCATGCCTGTAGAGTTTGTAGAGAACTTCTTGGGAAGCTAAAGTGGGTAATATTTGGAGGTCTAGGGAATATTTGACGAATTGTTGAAGTTAAGAAATTTTGATGGTTTTGGTCATGATACTGTGCAACTAGTTCGAAAATGAATCCATGTCATTCATGGACTAAATGGTGTCCAATTGTCATGAAATTTTATGGGCATAAACTACACATCCACAGTGACCTATACCAACTGGAAGCACCTCAATTGGAGGTCTGTAGAGAGAGAACTAACTTTCTGAAGTTCTATGTTAGCATCAGGGAAGCCATCCGACCTTCGTTATTGAGATTCATAGAATCTCAATAGCTCATGCACTCATTCAAGGAAGCAATCAAGGTATATAAACAAGTCAAAGCATGAAAATAGGCATCTAACCATTCACAATCACACAATACATGATTTACATGCCATGAATATGATATCAATGCCAAGAATAAGCTCTAGGGACTTTTGGTCTAGCCTCACCCGATTTTAGGGACTTTTGGATGGCCTCACCCGATTTTAGGGACTTTTGACTTGGCCTCACTCAGTTATGAGACTTTTGGCCTAGTCTCACCCATCCTCAAGGACTTTCAGCTCTACTTCACCCATCACAAGGGACTTTTGGCACTACTTCACCCGAACAACTTTCACAATCCAACACATAAGCTTATTGGTACTAATGCATCAAGGCAACATCAAATGGTATGTCTCATAAGACAAGCATATACACAAGCATACAATGACTATATACATCCAAGAATGTAACAAGAAAGAGTGGAGAGCTACCTTATAAGCCAACACAAGCCTTCCCTTTCACTTTCTCTTCTCCCTTCTTGGTTTCACAATCACAACTAGATGGAGCTAATTCTCTTGAGCCTAGACACATAAAGAGCATGGAATTACTCTCTTATAACTTAACAATTTTTCACAAAGCTAAAGGGGTTCTTCATAGCAAACCCTACAAAGCATATAAGAAACTAGGGGTTCTCTCTCTCTAGAATTTCACCAACTCTTCTTCTCTCTCAAGCTTTCAAGTTGGTATAACCAACATACTCAAGGAAAGCAAAGAAGAAGAAGTAAATATACATGAGTTCTAGCCTTCTTCAAGAGTAGTTTTCCACTTTCCCTCTTCTGACCCAAGCCTAAAACCTAACTAATTCAACAACCAAAACCATGGAAAGATAGGGTAAAGAGAGAAGAACAAGATTCTAAGAAGAAAAGATAGGGAAATCTCAAGCTTGCTTAGTTCTTCCTTCCTTCTCTTGGTCTCTCTCTCTCTCCACAGTCCTTTTCTCTCTTTTAGTCGAAGCTTAGGTCAGTTAAAAAGGAAAAGATGAATTTGGATGCTTTAAGAAGTCAAATTCTCTTTTTTCACGCTTTTCTAGACTAACCCTCACTATAGCGAAAATTAACCTTCGCTACGGCGAGCACGTATCAATCCCAGACCCCTGTTTTTGCTACGGTGCGCTACGGCGAGAAACTCCCTAGTTTTTGTATGGGATGCCCACACTCACTATAACTAGAAGCATTTTTGCTATAGCTAACAGGTACATTCGCTATAGCTAGACCATTTCTCGCTATAGCGAACAGGTACATTCGCTGTAGCTAGGCCATTTCTTGCTATAGCTAGCAGACTTAGAAAATTTTCAGGATTTCAAAAATTTTAAGCTTTCTTTTTTATCTGGTTGTTACATAATTTACCTAACTTATCTATCATTACTAGTTTAAGACTTAAGTGTTAATTTCTACTCCTCTAACTATTCTATATCAGCAAGTTCATAGAGTAATAACAACAAGAATTCATAAACTATCAACAATTATCATTCGATACATATTCCATTAGAGATTCCATATATCGCTAGTTCGAAATTAACATCTAATGTATCATATGATTACATTTCCAATAGTAGACCATATCATAAGTTTAACAAAGTTAATATATCAGATATTATAAGTTCATACATCCAATAACAAGCTAAAATGAGGCCTAGCTCCTCAATAGACACATCCTAAGTAATCAAAATACAAACACTTACATTTGGCAACATGATGATGCTATATAAAAGAATAACAAAATTGCATCTACTCTACTCAGATCAGCCAAAATGTAGCCTCCTCCACACATAGCTAGAACTCATGGATTTTCATCCACTTGCTTCCCCTTATCTTTACCCAAAGGGCCTTCACTTGAAAGTATGATCCCATGAAATGGGGTGAGATGCAAATCTTAATAATCAAGGCAAGTTCTATTCATGTATTCCAATTTAATTAACATATATGCATGATTTCATATAAGCATCAGAAAATATACCAACCATTCAGTAAATAAAATAATTAGGCTATCTATTATAACTATCATATACTAGCAATCACAATTCTACATGTTAAAGGCCAATAACACTAGGAGAGGCTCGTCCACGGCACCTACTCCCTAATGAGTACAACCAGAGCTTAGTGTATCTGAGGTCTAATCACAACTCGATGCCTGATCGAAGCACATGCATAGGTGACAGCCACACTATAGCTCCATTATAGACTTACAAGGTCCAATCACATATAACAAATAGCCAACCAATTCATTTAGCATTCAAAATCATAATCATATAGCAGATACAAAATTAAACAGACATATCCATGGAATTAGCATAAATCCCCGTTACCTCACTTGTAGACAAGTTGGGAAGCTAACAGCAATACCAAAATCCTCCTATAATCACAATTTCAGAAAATTATCACTTTATATCAGTCCATCACTATCCCATTCATCATTTATGGTAATAACCCAATGCTCAAAGAATAAAATTACCAATAGTTACCTAAGGGACACTTACCCAATCACCAAAAG
This sequence comes from Erythrophleum fordii, assembly GCA_032878935.1. NCBI lineage: Eukaryota > Viridiplantae > Streptophyta > Magnoliopsida > Fabales > Fabaceae > Erythrophleum > Erythrophleum fordii. The sequence goes on along the minus strand of JAVQMF010000054.1, from coordinate 17,358,095 downwards.
CCTCTAATTTCGGGTTTTGCCTTCCTTAGACCAGAAACATCAAAACATCACTTCAAACCCTAGGTAAATTAGCACAAAATTAAGGCTCATACTATAAATCTACTATAGAAGGTCTTAAATCAATAGAAAATACATCAAAATGAAGAGTTTATACTTACCTAATAACATCTCTAGCCTCAACCTACGAAATTTCACCAAAAAACCCCAAACAACCACATTTTAGATTTTGGGTATAGTGAAAATGCTCCAAATAAAAAACTAATCGAGTCAAAATGAAGAGAAAGAGAAGGGATTAAGTTATGAAGTTATTACCTTGGCTAATTTTGAGCCTAGAAGTGAGAAATGGTGGATTTCTTGCTTAGAACCCTAGCCTCCCTCTCAAGATGTGAAAATGCCTCTTGTGTTTGTGTTTTATGTTTCAGCAGAATGGTAGGAGGGGGCTACATGTGTTTAGGGTTTTAGTTGGGTCTAAGTTGAGTCTAAAATGGGTTATAGGCTGACCCAAAAGTCCACCTCCAATTGGGTTCAGATTTTATGCTTGTTGGGCTAGATTTCATTTGTTGGGCTACATAATTTTAATTGGGTTAGGCTAAGTTTTAAGAGAAAATTTGATTTGAGTCTGCATGAGGGTTGTTGGGCCAATTATAAGAGCTTATATAAGTTAGGTCTTGGGCCTCTATCTCATTAAATCAAATTGGGTCCTCCCTAGGTGTTTTCTCTTAGGCCAAGTCTCACATTAAAAGGTTGGATCTGCACCTAAAATTATTAGGCCTCCATTAGTCCCTAATCATGGCCTACTTAATTTAATTTGGGCCTCAATAAAGTTTCTAATCCAATTAAATCTCAAACCTATATCATTAATTTACTTATCTTTAGATTTTCATTAACATAGTTTGCCCAATTATTGTGACAACCCTAATTTCTAAACATTGTAATTAAGATTAAATACATGATTAATAATCATAGATTGGGGTTACAAGGCATTACAACTAATTTCATTATGAAAATACGGGGAAATTTAAACCTTAATGTGATTAGAGTCATCAATCATATAATTACAAGCACTTATCATAAGGGAAATAAACATTTATTTATAAGCCTTTGATTCTATTACTCATTAGTTATAACTCATCCCAATGTCTCTAAATCATCCCTTGAGATTACCATATGAAAACCAAGGCTTCCTAATTAATATAAGGGTTTCAAAATGTTCGCCACGGCCAAATCATACTTAGCCGCAGCCAATTCCTCTCGGTTTCTCCCATTATTATCGCCGCGGCAAGTTGGACCTTCGCCACGGCTAACTTACTTGGCGTCGTGGTGAGGAAGCCTCTTGGAACTCACCTTGCTCGCCTCTCGCTATTGGTCGTGGCCAATACCTCCTTTCGTCGCGGCCAATTCCTCTCTGAAATGCCTGGCTCCTTTTCGTAAAAGTTTACAGCAACCAATTCCCCCTTTCGCTGCGGCGAATTTTCCTCTAGACAACTCCCAGTTTAGCCTCTCACATTTTGCCACAGCTAAGTATACATTTTGCCGCAGCAAATTCCTCTCTGACACTCTCCCTAGGCAACTTCGCCTCTATTGGCCGCGGCTAACTCCATTTTAGCCGCAATGAAATCCCTTCTGATCCTATAACTTTGAAAATCTGGTTTCATACTCTCCACTCTCCCTCCAAAATCACCCTAAGGCCATTCCACCTTAATTTATGCAACTCTAATAGTAATTATATACCTTATTCACCCAACTATTCTACCATTACCAATTCAATACTTAAATGTAAATTTCTACTCCTCTAACTACCCTATATCAGCAAGTCCATAGAGTAACAGCAACAAAAATTTATACACTATTGATAATTAACATTTGATACATATTCTGTTAGAGATTTCATACATCCATGGTTTATATCAATATCTAATGCATCATATGATTACAATTCCCAAATGGTAAGCCATATCATAAGTTTAACAAGGTTTATATGTCAGATACTATAAATTCATACATCCAATACCAAATTAAGATGAGGCCTAACCCCTCAATAAATACATCCTAAGTAATAAAAAATAAGAGCTTACACTTGGCAACATGAATACAAGATGATGTTATACAATAAGGAATACAAAATTTAGCATCTATACTAAATAAATCAGCCTAAGTGTAGCCTTCTCCCCACATGTTGGAACTCATAGATTTTCATCCACTTGTTTCCCCTTATCCTTACCCGAAGGACCTTCACCTGAAATATTAATCCCATGAAATAGGGTGAGATATGAATCTCAGTAACTAAGGAAATTTTCATTCAATATATCCAGTTTAATTAACATATATAAATGAATCAAAATCAACATCAGAATCATATCAATCATCTCAGCAAATGAAACAATTAGGCTATCATGATTACTATCCCATACTAGTAATCATATATTCACATGTTAATGGCCAATAACACTGGGAGAGGCCCGTCCATAGCATCTACTCCCCATTGAGCACAACCAGGGCTCAGTGCATCTAGGGTTTGATCATAACCCGGTGCTCGATCGAAACACATACACGGGTAGCAGCTGCACCACAGCTCCACCATGGACTCACAAGGTCTAATCACAATACAATAGATAGCCAACCAATTCACTTAGCATTTTAAATCATTCATATACAGCAAATATGAAATTAAAATAGATATATGCATGGAATTAATGTAAACCTTGATTACCTCACTTATAGATAAATTTGCAATAGCCACCAATGGTACAAAAATCCCTCTATAACCATAGCATCAGAGAATTACTACTTTAATTCATCATTTACAATTGCAACAAGTACTCAAAGAATTTAAAATGCTAATAACTACTTAAGGAACACTTACCCAGCCACTATAAGTCCCAAATTCGGATTGAAGTATCCTCTATCAGAAACCTCAATATTTCACCCAAAATCCTAAACAAATTTGTACAAAATTAAACCTATATTATAAATCAGCTATGGGGGTCTCAAACTAGCAAAGAAAGCATCAAAATGGAGGGTTTATACTTACCTAATGTCATCCCTAACTTCAACCTACGAATTTCACCAAGAAAATCCTAAACAACCACATTTCAGATTTTGGGTATAGTGAAAATACTCCAAATGAAAAACTAATCGGGCCAAATTAAAGAGAAAGATGAGGGGATTAAGTTATATAACTATTACCTTAGCTAAATCTTGCTCTAAATGTGAGAAAATGTGAAATTATTGCCCCAAACCCTAGCCTTGCTTCACACCTCCGATTTTCTCCTTTGTGCTTCAGAAAAATAGGGAAGTGGCTGAAGTGTTAGGGTTTTAGTTTGGTTAAGTTAGGTCAAATATAGGTCATGGGTTACTACAAAGATTCAACTCCTAATAGGCTTCAGATTTGAGCTTTGTTGAGCCAGCTCTTATACATTGGGCTGCTGAATTTTAATTAGGTTTGGGCTAAGTTTGAAGAGCTTAAGGATTTGAGTCTACATAAGGGTTATTGGGCCATCACTAGGTGCTCTATCTTGGGCCAAGTCTCACAATAAATAGGTTGGTCTGCACCTAAAATTATTGGGCCTCCATTAGTCTTAACCTTGGCCTACTCAATTTAATTTAGGTCTAAATGAAGTTTCTATCCTAATTAAATCTCAAACCCATATTAATAATTTATCTCTCTAAAATCTCTATTCACTTAACTTGCCCAATTATCTCCTATTAATTATTTCTAATTAATCTAAATCCATGATTAACACCTTAATTAATTTTGAGGTGTTACAATTATTTCCTAATAATTATTCTTAATTATGCTTAATCCATTATTAACACCTTAATTAATTTTTAGGGTGTTACAGTATAACTCTCAACAGCAACAAAAAGGGAGAACACACACAGACGCTCTGAAGCAGGACACACAGGGGGGCACGGTAATATTCTGGTACAAAGGGCAGAGCTAGACATGCTAAAAGGGCAGAGTGAATCGCAGTCTCTAATTCAATTTAAAAGAAGCCAAGGGAGAATGGAAGAAAGGGATTTTTTACAAATTAAAACAAAAAGAAATGGGGGAGAGATAGAGAACCGAGATAGACCGAGGGAGGATTAGGTTTTGGGAAATTTTAGGATTGGCTAAGCAATCATTTAAAGGATGCAGCATGTAGGATGTAGCTAAAGTTTTTAGATAGAAGGGATCGAGAGAGGTTAGAGAAAAGCAGAGAGCTTCTCAGCTTCTAGATAGGGGGAGCTGTTAAAATGGAAAAGAGAGAGGTAGACAAGAATCAGAAGGAGCAATAATGAAGGGAGGGTGAAGAGGAAATAGCAGAATTGGAAAATTTCTAGTTAGCCCTACCACTTACATCTAATGCCATAGCTTGCCGAAAGATACATTTTCTAAAATTTGTTCCCTCATTTTCAAAAAAATATAAGGTTAAGTTTAGTTCCATCCTAAATCTCGAGTGTTGTGTTAGAGTGTTTAATGTGTTTAACGATTGAAATTCATAAGGTGCTTGTTTGATGACTGTTGAAGTATTTTGCTGATTCGATTCCCATCACTACACTTCTATTTGAATGGCTGAATTGTGGGTTTACTAGGAGTTACCTTTAAGATATGCATTAGATAAGAGTTTGGATCTAAATGTTTATATATGTTTGATTGAAAATATTGATTATTGTTATTCCTGCTATTTCGTTCATATGGAAAAATAATGAAATTATTGTTCACTGGGTTTTATAGAATCATGACTAATCTCTTGCAATCACAGTTTATTATTCCATTGATTTGTATAGACTGGAAGGTCATGCTTTATCTCTTGTTGTGATATCCGAAGATAAATCATGGTTTTGGTTGTTCATGGGTTGCTCAATTTTTTTTTTAATTTTTACATTTCAATAACGCATATCATCTTTGTCCTTATTCAAAAAGTATGTGAATGACATTGCTTATTACTGAGGTGAGATAAAAAATGAGGATTTGTAGTTGCTTCTTTTGGCTTATGAATTCTGATAGGTCATGAGTGTTAGTTGGGTTTTTGGTTTTGGTTGACCTTGGTAGACCTTTTATACTGCAATGATGTTATGACCTTTAATTAACTTCACAAATAATGTTGTGCCTTAACTGGTCTCTATTACTTTCAATAATACTTGATATATGATTCCAACTTGCTTAGGTTTTGAACTATTAAGTTCAAGATTACTGCAAATCTAACTTGCAGTAAAGACATTAGGTATATTGGGATTCAGAATTTGAATGGAAGTCATGGTAAGCTTTGTTGCATACTCATTGGCTCATTTAGAGTGGCCAAGCATGAACTTTGTTGAAGCAATCTCATTGAGTCTGATTATTTTGATGTGTACTATTGATATGGGAGTTCTATGATCATGCACTATTGTGACATTAGATTAGTAGTGTATTTTTTTTTCTTTATGTCTTTTGTTAAGGTTCGTCCCCTAATCTTTTGATTTGCTTGCTTGGTGCTTATATGGTGTTAAGATAGATATATTGCTTAGTCATAGTTGGCGTCATGTGTGACACCTTAATCTACTACTGCTACCTAGCCTCTCACTGGGCTCGGTTCCATATGATTTCCAAAGAATCAACACTAGTCCGTGGCATTTTTATGCTAGGTAACGGGGTTTCATACACTCAACTTCTACCCCGTGGGTCCTGTGAACCCATCATTTATATTCTCAACTCAAACTCCACTTATACAACTCATACGTAGCATAATTTAAACCATAAGCCACGGGTATGGAGCCAAAAACTAGAAAAATGCATTTTCTCACTTGTGCCCAAAAGTCACATTTTGGCTCTAACTTTGGAAACTCATAACTAATTGTAGAAAAATAGGAATGCAGCAAACTTTAGCTTTTTAGAAAGCTCTAAGTGTTAACTTTACATAAAAATCATTCCCAACCATAATCTTAGCGTTTAGACCATGTTTGACATCGAAAATGGGAAAGAGGTCCGACTGTCACTATTTCTGGCCCAAGTTACTGTCATGAACTTCGAAAATTCCTAACTAAATCCACAAAAATCCAATCTAGGCACACTATACCAATTTGGAAAGCTACGGATGTCTACTAGAGGAGAAAAATAAGTCCAGATCAGTTCAGTAGCCCCCACATCCAGAAAACTGATGGAACAGTAACGGGGGTCAGAAGAGCTCCCTGATGCTGATACAGAACTTCAGACGGTTCAATCTCTCTCTACAGAACTAGAGGAGAAAAATAAGTCCAGATCAATTCAGTAGCCCCCACATCCTGAAAACCGATGGAACAGTAACGGGGGTCAGAAGAGCTCCCTGATGCTGATACAGAACTTCAGACAGTTCAATCTCTCTCTACAGACCTCCGATTTAGGTGATTCCAGTTGGTACAGGTCACTTTGGTTTTTTAGTTTATGTGTATAAAATTTCATAACATTTGGCTACCGTTTGGTCTATGTAGGACATAGATTTCATTTCTGTCCTATAGAAACAGTGCATGACCAAACTACCATATTTTTCCCAACTTCAACAATTCACCAAATATTCTCTCGACCTCCGAATATTACCCACTTTAGCTTTTCAAGAAGCTCTCTACAAACTCTAGAGGCACGCCAAATTTCATGGCAAGAGGAGCTCATCCGGTTATACTTTGACGGAGCTCACAAATTTACCGGTTTTGGCACCCAAGAGGTCCAAAACGGGTCCAAATGGCCTCTCACACATTCTAGCCACTCATGGACAAGTTTGAAAGCATAACAATAGTCTATATAACATGTCCATGTGGTCCAAATCAACATACATTCCAAATTCACTATGCTACGGCCAAAAATACACTATCTCATTCATTCATCAAAAGGGGCAAAACCCTTATTTCCATTACTTTGGCTATAAACATAGTTCATACATCATCTTTTCATACATATACACATGTTACAACCTTTACATCTCAAAAATAGTGGGTGCATATATAATGTGGCACCACTTTACATCAAAATACATCAAAATATCTAAAATAAGCTAATATCTAGTTAAGCATGCTTCTAGGCTCCTTGGTGTGTGCTCGGTTCTCCTTGAGCTCCACTTAGCATATTAAGTTGGGAGGGGAAGGGGTGAGATTCAGGGAATCTCAGTAGCTCATGCACTCAATCAAGTAGACAATCAAGGCATATAACAAGTCAAAGCATGTGAATAAGCACTTAGCCATTCTCAAACAACCAACACACGATGTACATGCTATGGAAATCACAACAATGCCAAAAATGGGCTCTAAGGACTTTTGGTCTAGCCTCACCCGAGTTTAGGGACTTTTGGATGGCCTCACCTGAGTTTAAGGACTTTTGACTTGGCCTCACTCGTTTGAGACTTTTGGCCTTGTCTCACCTATCTCAAGGGACTTTCGGCTTCACCTCACCCATCTCATGGGACTTTCGGCGCTACCTCACCCAAGCAATTCTCACAATTTAACACACAAGCATATTGGCATCAATGCATCAAAGCAATAGCATATGGCATATTCCACACATTAAGCATATACATAACATACAATGACTATTACAACCAAGAATGCAACAAGAAAGAGTGGGAAGAGAGAGCTACCTTATCAGCCAAGGTCAACACTAGCTTTTCCTTTCAATTTCTCTTCTCCCTTCTTAAGTTCACAATCACACCTTGATGGAGGTGTTTCTCTTGAGCCTAGACATACAAAAGCATGCAATTACTCTCTTAAAATGTAATCTTTCATATCAAACTCTTCTAACATACCAGAACCTAGAGTTCGCTCTCTCTCTCTAGAATGCCATCAACTCTTTCTCTCTCTCAAGCTCCCATAGTAGTGGAAACAACATTTTCAAAGAAAACACAAAGATTCAAAGGTATTTTCCACTTTCCCTCTTCTGACCCATGCCTAAAATCCATCCATTTTCACAAACAAAACCATAGAAAGAGAGGGGATCAGAGTTCTAAGAAGAAATGGGAGAAGTTTCCTTACCTTTCCCTTGCTCTTCCTCCTTCTCTTGGTCTCTCTCACTCTCCACGCCTCTTTTCTCTCCTTGGGTCGAAGTCTAGGGCAGATATGAGAGAAGAAATGAGTTTGGGCGTTTAATGAAGTCTAATTCTCGCTATTTACTCTCTTCCGGATTGACCCTCGCTACGGCGAAAATTAACCTTTGCTATAGCGAGCTCGTGTTATCTGGCTTCGCTATGGCGAGGTGTAACCTTCGTTACAGCGAGCTCGTATCAGTTCCCTTCGCTATGGCGAGATATACCATTCGCTATGGTGAACTCGCGTCAGTTCCAAACCTCACTCTCGCTATGGTGCACGCTACGGCAAGCTGCCCCCTGGTTTCTGTATGGACTGCTGCCCACACTCGCTATAGCTAGAATCTCGTTCGCTATTGCGAGAAGACATTCTCGCGACAGCGAGACCATTTCTCGCTATTGCGAGGAGACTTAGCAAAATTTCTAGATTTCGAATTTTTCCAGCTTTCACTTTCTTTCTTTTCCCTTTTCTTTTCTTTTTCCCGGTTGTTACATTTCTACCCCTCTTAAAAGAAATTTCGTCCTCAAAATTTAAAGACTTACCTCAAGGGAATAACTCTGGATATTTTTGCCTCATTTCATCCGCCAATTCCCAAGTTGCTTCCTCAGATGTCAGACCTCTCCAGATCACTTTCATCAGAGGAATGTTCTTGCTTCTCAGCTGTTTCAGCTTAGCATCCACAATTCTCTCCGGTCTCACTACATAGGAAAGATCTTCCTGCAATTGTACATGCTCATATTCTATGACATGTGAGGAGTCTGGTAAATACTTTTTCAACTGGGAGATATGAAAAACACTGTGGATTTAGGCTAGGTTAGGAGGTAAGGCTATTCGGTAAGCCATGGGTCCAATTTTCTCAAGGATTTCAAACGGACCAATATACCTAGGACTGAGCTTCCTTACCCTCATTGACCGACCTACTCCCGTCATTGGAGATACTCGAATGAACACATGGTCTCCAACCTAAGACATTCTCGCGACAGCGAGACCATTTCTCGCTATTGCGAGGAGACTTAGCAAAATTTCCAGATTTCGAATTTTTCCAGCTTTCACTTTCTTTCTTTTCCCTTTTCTTTTCTTTTTCCCGGTTGTTACATCATGAAATTAACTTGCTTATCATTTGTTTGATTAGAAATTAACACATTTCTTTTTCCTGGCTTATTGACATGGTGGGGAGCACCTTGAAACCACGCTAGAGTTGCACCTAGGAACTTGCTCAAAAGAAGACAGTAGCTTAACAGCATCAATTGAAAACACTTAATTGCTACTAGCCTACAAAGTGGTGAAGTAAGGAAAGGGAAGCTGCACAAAGGGCTTACATAATGGCAAGACAAGATACTCTATTTTTAATTTGGACACCTTGAGTAAAATATAATATGTTATTAGAATATTACAATTCTTGGATGTACACAGGAGCACACAACCACACGATCGTTTGTAAGGTTGCAAATATCTTATTGACTTAATTTTAATTTTAATTTTATTTTATTTTTAGAATTGTCGTATGAGATTTTATATCGCCTCAAATACATATAAATTAAACCTAAAGATCATGTGTAGCAATAAAGCCTCCTTGGTATCTATTAGGTCTCATATTTACATTTTAACAATTTTTGAGCTTCAATGGTCAACATTAAATTGATTTTTTTAAAGAAAGAATTGCAAAAAGGAAAACAAAACAATAAAAACAATAAAAAAAGGAGGAACTAAAAAGGAAGAAGAAGAAAAAAATAGTCAACTTTTCAAATTCGAAAGTTAATTTTAAATAACTAAGTCTTTTTTTAGTTTCTATTTCAAAAGAAAACTATAAACAAAAATTAATTTCTTTAAAAAGTAATTAAATTCTTTCTTGTAAACCCATAGATCTTTCCTCCAACTTTCATTTGACAAAATTTTCTTTTTAATATAATTTATAAAAATACCAAAAAAAGATGTTTTAACAAAATAAAAAAATCATAAAAAGTCAAAAAATAAAAATAATCACTAAAAATCATAAAAAATGAAAAGTAAAAAAGAAAAATGAACTTTATCTCTTACAAATTAAAACCTGTTTCATTTGTGAAAGTCAAAAGTAAATTTTACTCTTTTTCCTTTCCACCAAAAAGTTAATTAAAATATAAAAGTTTTATTTTCATAAAATAAAAAAAAAAACAAAACCAAAAAAAAAAACTTTTAAAAAAGATATTTGAGAAAATCCTTTTACTTAAGGAAAAATGCCTTCAAGAACCAAAATCAAAAATCTAAAAGAAGAAGGGAGAGAAAAATCCTTTGTTTACTTAAATAAAAATAATAAAAATATCCAAAAAAATTCAAGAAATTAAAAAAAAACCCAGAAACTAAAAAATTTTGACAAAATTAAAACAAGAATCAAAATCAACAAAATTTATTTAAAACAAAATTAAAACAAGAATCATTAACAAAATAGTCATAAAAAAATAAATCAAAAATCAAAGGAAAAATTAAAAAAAAAAAAAAAAGAAGAAGAAGAAAAACTAAAAATAGAGAAGAGTAAAGAAGAAAAATTAACTCAGTCTTTAGTAAATTAAAACACATCAATCAATTCTAAATTTGTTTTAATTGCTAAAGGTAGAAGTAATTTTTATTTACTTTCTATTTTCACAACAAAAACATAAAACAAAAAAATAAATAAATAAGCAAAAATTAGAAATTAAGAGCAAAAAGAGAGGGAGAAAAAGAAAAACAAAACAAAAACAAAAATTAGAAACTAAAAGCAAAAGAAAGAGAACAAACACAAGGAAAAAAATAAAAAAAAATCAACAAAAATTGATCAAAACAAAAGTCAAAACAAAAAAAAATTAAAAAAATCAAGAAACAAGAAAAATTAAAAAATCAAAAATCAAAATCAAATCAAATCAAATAAAAAAATTAAAAGAAAAATCATTTTCAATGATATCAAAAAAATCATGAAAGTCATTAAAAAAAGAAGATAAAGAAAACAAAAAGAGTAAAAATGTGAAATTAACTTAATTTTTGCAAATTAAAACTTATCAACCAATTTTAAGGTCGTTTTATTTACAAAAGTTAAAGTTATTTTTACTATCTTTCTCTTTTCATAAAAATAACAATAATAAATATAAGAATTAAAAAGATAAATAAATAAAAACAAAAACAAATAAAAATAGAAACAAATAGAAAACAAAAAAAACAAATAGACAAAAAAAAATAAAACAAAAACAAAACACTAACCAGAAGACAATTTTTCTTCGAATTATGTAGACTTTGATCCCTCTCGAAGGATACGTAGGCCCTAAGCTCTTATCCTAGGTCAAGTCTGTCCTTGTAAGTAAACATTTTCTTTTAATTTTATTTTCTTAATTTATTTCCTTTTATTTTCCTTTTAATTTTATTTCCTTAAATTCTTTCTTTCTTATTTTACATGTGATTTGTTATGGAGAATTAAAATAGAACAGAGGTCATATTAATTTTGCACAATTGACTTAGGGTAACCATTCTTAGTAACGGGTGTTGTGGGGTGTCTAATACCTTCCCCACTCACAATCGACTCCCGAATTCATTATTTGATTCATAGACCATTTTTCCTACAAAAAAGATTTTTCCAAAATTTTATCTTTTAAAATTTAAAATTTTGATGACAACTCTACTACTTCTAATTTGATTTGGTCTTCGCTTTTGAAAGCCAAATCGAATTATTTTTGAATTATTTTTTCTAGCACTACGTGGTTGCATTTTTAAGTGTGACATCCATACAAAATTCAGGGAGTTTCTTGCAATAACGTTAGCTATGGCGAGAATAGTTAGGACCTAGGACTGATAAATTATCACCATAGCAAGAGGTGCTTCTCGCTATAGCGAGACTCGTTTCGGGAAAAGTGTGAAAAAGTGAAAGTTTACTTCTTAAAGAGTACAGAATCCTCTCCTTTATTCTAACCAACATTTCATCTGCTTAAGACCAAGAGAGAGCTCATCTAAGAAGGGCGCACAAAGGAGGAAGAAGGGAGAAGGAAGGAAAGCAAGGAAAAGATGAGAGAAACTAAAGATTTTCATGACTTTCTTTTTTAAAATCTTGTTCTTCTCTCTTTGCTCTCTCTTTTTATGGTTTTGGTGGATGATTTGGTTCTATTTTGAGCTTAGTTCAAATGAGGGAATTCAAAGAGAAAGTTAAGGCAAAAGGAAACATTCTTGAAGAAGGCTTAAATTCAAGGTAAATATCCATGTATCATTGTCTTTTCTTTTTTGCTTCTTATGTATATTGGTTCTGCGAACTTGAAAGCTATGAAAAGAAGGAAGTTTTGACTTAGAACTAGTTAGAAACCATTGATTTAGAGTGTGAGAGCTTGGGAAATGCAAAGAAAATGGAAGAAAAGCTAGTGAATTCCAAGAAAGAGCAATTAGAGATTCTTGAACACTTTATAAATTCTATTTTGATTCATGAATTCCCTAGCCTATGTAAGGGTTTTTTTGAGTTCCTAAGACCTCTAGGAAGCCTCCCAAGTATCTCTTCCTTCAAGGAAAAACTTAGAAGCCATAGATTGAGATTTAGGTCAATAAGTTCTATAATGTAGCCTTAAGAAGTAACTTATATCTAGACTCTTGTAAATGAGTTTGTAATGACTTCAATGAGTCTAAATGGAACCAAGAGGTGGTAGATATGTGAAGGAAATGAAGCTAAGAGCTTGAATTATGGTAGTTGCTTCATTAGACCATTAATGGAGCTATTATGGAACTAATAGACCAAGTATGCTTCTTAAGTGTGTGTATAATGCTTTAGTTCCAAGAAAGTAATTGAATGTTATTTGTTGTATCTAGACTAAAAAGATCAAGCTCCATCTAGTTGTAGTTGTGAGACTGAGAAGGGAAAAGATAAATCAAAAAGGAAGAATTGTATTTAATTGCCAAGGTAGCTCTTCACTCCTTCTTGTTTGCATTCTTGGATGTATAATGGTCATTGTATACTTGTGTGTACATTTATATTATGAGACATGCCATTTGATATTGCTTTGTTGCATTGGTACCAATATGTTTATGTTTTAGTTGTGAAAATTGCTCTTATGGGTGAGGTAATACCAAAAGTCCTTTGATGGGTGAGATGGAGCTAAAAGCCCTTAGGAATAGGTGAGACAAGGCCAAAAGTCTCATTGATGAGTGAGGCCAAGTCAAAAGTCCTTAGACCAAGGGTGGAGCTAAACCAAAAGTCCCAAAAATGGGGTAAGGTTAGACCAAAAGTCTCTAGATCTTATTCTTGGCTTTGATATGATTTTCATGGCATGTAAATTATGTGTTGAATGATTCTTAATCGTTTTGGATGCCTATTTGCATGCTTTGATATGTTTATATGCCTTGATTGCTTTCTTGAATGAGTTTATGAGATATTAAGATTCTTTGAATTTCACCCCCTTCCCTCTCCCATTTCACCATGTCTAGGTGGTGTCCAAGAGGTTAAGGATGGAAGCCAATGAGCTTGAAGGACTATTTCTTGACAATTTTATAGCTTGTATGGTTTCTTTTGATATAAAGAGATGTCAAGTGTATATGTATATATTATTTTTAAGATGTAAACATATGAGCAAGTATAAAAGTATGTATATGTAATGTACGAGCCACATTTGGAACCAAATCAATGAGAATATGAGTTTTTGGTACTTAGAAGCTCATTCCTAGTTGTGCATTCTTGCATGTAGAATGGTGAGTTTGACATGTAAGATGGTTTAGACCACTTGGGCAATCCTTATAGGTTGTGTTTATACTTTAAAACTTGCCCAAGAGGTGGTAGAGCATTTAAGAAGCCATTTGAATCACTTTTGACCCATATAGGGTATTGAATTTGCCATATTTGTGAGTTATGTCAAGATCTGACCAAATGAATTCTTCTTGCCCTGAAATTTGGCATGCATATAGGTCTTATCTAGAGCTTTTTAGGAAGTTAAAGTGCATATTATTTAAAGTTCTGAAGAATTTTTGGTGAATTTCTAATGTTGCCAAAAGTTTTCCAATTTGACAGTGGTACTATACAAATGGTCAGTAGTTTCACCTCCATCACTTAGGGGCCAAATGGTGCCCAATGGCTATGAAATTTTATAGAGAGAAACTATACATTCACAGTGACCCATAACAACTAAAAGAATCTCAATTGGAGGTATATAAAGGGAGAACTAATTTTTTGAAGTTCCCAGTCAGTATTAAGGGTGCAGTCAGACCTTAGCTATTTTTCCATCAATTTTTAGGGTCTTTGAATTAGTCTAAAATTATTTTTTCCCTCTAGGTAACATCTGTATCTTTCCAAATTAATATATTTTTCTCAAATTGGATTTTTTTGGAATTAGTTATGAATTTTTGAAGTTCATATTAGTAAACTGTATCAGAAACGCTGGGCAGTCTGACCTTTTGAGGCTTTTTATTGTCAAATGTGGTCCAAATGATGTTATTATGACTTGAACTTATTTTTAGTATAAATTTAACATCTAGAACTTTTCAGAAAGCTATCACTTGCTTGATTTCTAATTTTCTAGAATTAATTATAATTTTCCAAAATTAGTGTCAAAAACTTGAATTCTAGACTCGTGAGAAAAATGTAATTTTTTTGGTTTTTGGCTTCAAATCCGTGGCTCATGAATTGTTTTATAATATGTATGAATTGTATGGATGGAGTATGAGTAGAGAATGCTATTAATGGGTCTACGGGGGTCCGTGGGGAGAGGTATGAACATTTAAACCTCGGTGTAACACAATAAAATGCCACAGTTTTACTTCTTTTCTTTGGAATTATATGGAATCAAGTCTAGGTGAGGGTTAAATGAGACTAATACATTATGGTATTATATATCTCATGCATTTAATGCCAAGGTTAGCCCTTTAGTATAAAATATAGACTTGAAAATATGTAAAAAGATAAAAAAAAAAATTTCATTTTTCTTTCCTTATTATGCTATAGACCTAGGGTTATATAGGCTAGCCATATAAATTCACATGGGTTATGTTGTATGATGCTGCTGACGCACAGCCTGAACTCAAGGATCACACGGCCACTTTATGTGATCTTACATGAGTTGTGTAATTCTACCCTGCATCTTACCTCAAATTATTAACAGTTTCTCTCTACTTTTACATAAAAAACATATCACCAAATACAAAATATAACATTCCTTTAGGGCTTAATTAATAGCTAGCCCTTTTACAAAATTATTATAGACATTTACAGTTTAATGCAAGGCATAAACTTGATAAAAATCTGTACATCAACCATTGGTATATTTTACATCATTTCTTACATTAATTTCTAAATGTTTACATATACATACAACTCTTAAGATACAATCATAACTTCCCTTGACAATTCCCTAGCCTTTTCATAACTGCTGCTTTTCCTGCATCTCTACTAATGTCTTCACCTATCATAGGTTAATAGACATGGAAATGTGGGGTGAGATTTTGAGAAAAATCTTAGTAGCAATACTCAACCAATTCCAATACATATTTATGATTACTCAAGTAAGGAGATACAAGCATGCATTATAAAAAATAGCATAGAACATCATAAAATATCATAAAACTTTATAACATAAACTCATATATGGCCATATCATACATGCAATCTGGCTTAAGCTCTTTTCTTTAGGCTAAGGGAGAACAACTACACTCAATTCCTCTACCACCTTTCTTTAAAGCCATAAGCCCATAAAACATAACATTAAAAACATAAAAACATAGCTAACTCAAAACATTTTAAAAACATGTATCATAAAAATATTATCTCATAAGCAATCAATACACACAATATAATCAAATTCAAGCAAATCAATATGCATATAGGGAAAGAAGGAGTAAGCTACCTAATATAAGTCAATGTCAAGTATTTTCCCCACTTACTCTTTCTCTTTATTACTCTTAGTTCCACACATTGCCTAAGATATTAAATAGACAAAAAAATATAAGTAATTAAAACATACATCAACTCATCTTCTTACTTCTTTAAAATTTTGCTCATATTTTGAAGTCCTTTACTTGAGAAAATTATATCTTGAGATAGGGACCTTCAAATTTAGCAAATTATAGCTCCTTGGAAAGCTCTACTCAAGTACTATCTACTGTAAAAATTTCAACTTAAAAATATTCCATTTGGTCCCTGAAATGAGTTGAACATCAAATATGATTAGTGGCAAAAATCTAATACATGACATCTTTTCTAGACCAATGTTGAAAATTCATAAAATATTCTATAAAGTTTTAAAAATTACCATTTTGTTCAAATTAAAATTCTATATGTCCTTTAGATGCATGCTGAGTTTCAGCCCCAAATTTAAGCTCTAACACCTTCAAATGCATATATGCATTCTCTGCTTGTTTTTGTTCTATTTCATAATCTCAAAGTGTTAAACTTGCACTTATTTGAAATTTTTCATCATGGATATACTTCTTATCATTCATTTAACATGAAAACTGGGTTCATAACTTTTAATTGGCCATATATCTCAAAATGACCATCTCACTTGCCAATTACACATACTTGGCATAATAGGTTTCATTGTATATCTTTAGGCCATAACATGTAACATGATCTTCTCATCATCTAGACTTCATTCTCATAATCTAATTGACATATATAGGTTATAAATAACCCATTAGAATAGCCCCATTACACAATTCAATCTTAATTACCATATTATTCATTTAGGGCTATACTTAAGACTAGCTTTCAAGAATGCCACACCATGGAAATTTGGCCTCATCTAATACAAAATTCATCTTTAAATTACTCATGTATGCTCTTTAACTTTTTTAACTCGACAATTTCATCATACATGTACGGTTCCCCCTTGGCCAAAGTCATGCTCATATAAGCTCAATTTGGAGCATTTTGCACCATACATTTACTAATTCATCTCTAGACCATGTTCTTATGCTCTTAAACACCATATTTTGACAAGATAAACATCATATCTTGAATTACTCCTATTAGCCAAACATACATATAACATAGGGCTCACAAATTGTTGATTTTCTTACTACCCAATTTACATAAAAATACATGGAAGCTCACCTTGATTCTCTTGCTTCCACTTTCCTCTCAAGAAGCCCTTCTTATAAATCATATCTAGCCATTAAAGTCCCCCTTTCAAGATGAAAATTAGCTCATTAGAGGGCTCTTAAGGAAAGAAGAATGTTTTTTAACTACAAGGAAACCTAAAATTGTGAAATACATATCTAAATCTTATATTTTTTTCCTTTCTCCTTCTTCTTTCTTTTCCTCCTCCATTTTCTCCTCTTCATTTGTTTTAAGTGGTACAAAATAAGGGAGGAAGAAGGCTTATGATTACTTTATAAAGTTTCTTTAATAAAGTAACTCAAAATAACAGTTTTGCCCTTAGAGTGAATTTTGTCTATTTTTGGGTTTTCCAATTCATTTTTCTTAGAGAAGTTAGTCTCATAATACATCTTAAGAGCTCTTATAAAAATAATTTTCCAAGTCTACAGTGGCTTAAGATAGTGGAACATGGCTTAAAATGGCATTGTCTCACTTATTTTATCATTTTACATGCCATTTGTAATGTTTGGTATTTTGTAAAACACTGAAATGAGTCAATTATAAAAACAAGTCCTCTTAGATAAATGATTTAAGGTCAAATAAAATTAGAATAAAATTTTAAATAATGAAAAATGAGGATCCAAGCCAGGATAGTTCATTAAAATCGCCAAAAGTGTAGTGGCATTTTCGTAAATATGATCACTTTTTAGAAAATTTATAAAAGGGTTTCTAAATGAAAATTTTTAGCTTTCTAAGGCTCTTAGAGGCCTTAAAAATCATGAAAGCCCCTAAGACAGTTAAAACTCCTCCGATGTATAATTTTGAAGATCGATTGACTCAAACTTTGACCTTTTTCGTTCGAGAAGGTTTTTAATCCAATTTAAATGATTTCAAAGTCATTTTATAATTTGAAGACCTAAATTTTATGATGGAAAAGACAATTCTAAAAAAAGAGCTAAAATGTACCTTAAATGAATTAGCCAAGAAAGCGGGACGTAAGCAGAATTTTTAATGAACAAATTTCTTCCTTTTGCTCCATATAAGAGGCATCCCACTTAGAGCCTTCTTCTAACCAACTTAATTCTATCCAAAATAGAGGGAAGCCCTGGCTAAGAGAAATGCACAAAAGGAGGAGAAAAAGAGAAGGAAGAAGCCAAGCACAAGGTAAGAAAAGCTAAAGTTTTCATGGTTCTTCCTTTAGACATCTTATTCTCCTCTCTTTTCTCTTTCTTTCCCTGGTTTTGGTGGATGATATGGGACCTTTTTGGACTTGGTTCAGAGGGAGAAGAGTAGAAATTCAAGGAGAAAGCTAAAGCAAGGAAGAAAGCTCTTGAAGAAGGCTTGGAATCAATGTAAGTTTCCTTGTGTTTATTGCTTTCCTCTTCTTACTCCTTTTGTGTTGTCTCAACTTTGAAGAGAGCTTGTAAGGGGAGAAATTTCTGACTAAAAGTAAGAGAGAACCTAGGTTTTAGGCTATGGGAACCTAGGAAATGCAAAGAAACTTAAAGAAAAACTAGTGAAATTTAAGGTAACAAAGTTAGGAATCCTTAAGCATATCCTAAAATCTGATTTGTTTAATGATATCCAAGCTTATGTGAGTATTTATTTAAGTTTCTAAGACCCCTAGGAAGCCTCCCAAGTCTCTCTTTCTTCAAGGAAAAATTGCAAACTCCATAGGCCCATAATGCCTCCTATATCTTGGCCTAGAGAACTTGGAAGACCTAAAAAGTGTTTTAATTTTTTCTAAACTTGGTTTGGGACTATATATGATGGAAGAAGATGAGAGAAAGCCATGGGAAAAATTTAGAAGCCATAAATTGAGAGTTTAAGCTATAGGTTTCATAATGTGACTTAAAAAAGCAACTTGTATCTAGGCCTTTGGGAATGATTGTGTGATGGCTCTAAAGAATCTAAATGGAGTCAAGAGACCTAGATATAAGAAGAAAATGGAGCTAAGATCTTAAAATGTGATAGTTACTTCACTACGCCTTCTATGGAACTAATATGTAACCATAGAATAAAGTGTGCTTCCTTAGTATATGTGTAATGCCAATCCTTTTTTCAAAAATGTAATTGGATCCTATTTGTTATGTCTAGGCCAAAGAAATCAAACTCCATCTATTTGCAAGTGTGTGACCTTGAGGGAAGGAGATTAGTCAAGGAAAAAGACTTGTATTTTGCACCAAGGTAGCTTTCTACTCCTTCTTGTATGCATTCTTGATTATATGAATGTCATTGAATGCTTCTGTGTGTATTTGTATCATGAGACATGCCATTTGATATTGCCTTGATGCTATGGTACCATTATGTTTACTTGAATTGCTTTTGTAATGTGAATTATTTTTTAAGGGTGAGGTAGTGCCAAAAGTCCCTTGAGTCCTTAGGAATAATTGAGGCTAAATCAAAAGTCCCTAAACTAAGAGTGAGGCTAATCCAAAATTTCCAAAAATGGGGTAAAGCTAGACTAAAAGTCTCTAGAGTTTATTCTTAGCTTTGACATGTTGCTATGGCATGAAAATTATGGATTGAATGATTCTTGTTTATGTTAGATACATGCTTATGTTCTTTAACATATTTATATGGCTTGATTGCTTACTTGAATGGGTCTTTGAGCTATTGAGATTCTTTGAATTTCACCACTTTCCCTCTCCCATCTCACTATGTCTAGGTGGAGCTCTAGGAGACAAAAGTGGAAGTAAAGGAGCATGATTGGCTATATTTTGACATTAGTGTAGCTTTTGATGTATTTATATGTCAAAGTTTATATGTATGATTTATTTTTGAGATGTAGATACTTGAGCAAATGTAAAAGTATGTAAATATAGTGTATGAACCAAAGTTAAAGGCAAATGAATAAGAAAATGTGATTTGACCACTTAAGAGCCCATTCTTGAATGTGTATTTATGCATGTGGCATAGTGAGTTTAAGATGTATAGTAGTTTGGACCATTTGGAAAGCTTATATGTCCTATGTTTATGCTTCAAAACATACTCAAGTTGTGGTAGAGTGGTTAGGAGGCCAATTGGAATAAGTTTGACTCTTGCATGGTACCAAGAATTGCCATATTCCTGAGCTACATCAAAATCTAACCAATAAGCTAATATTGGCATGCATATAGGCCTTGTCTAGAGCTTTATAGAGACTCAAAGAATACCCAATTTAGAGTTCTAGAGAATTTTTTTATGATTTTTCAAAGTTAGCAAAATTTGATAGAATTGGCAAATATACTGTTCATTTGGTCAGTTGTTCTCTCTATGTCATCCATGAGTGAAATGGTATCTAATGGCTATGAAATTTTAAAAGAATAATCTAAACATGATAAGTTTTTTGTGCCCACTAAGACCACCCCATTTGGAGTTCTATAGAGGGAGAACCAAATTTTTAAAGTTTCATATTAGTATTAAGGATGTAGTCAAACCTCTGTTATTGTTCCATTAGTTTTTGTAGGCTAAACGCTTCTGTTTTGGTCTAGAGTTATTTTTATCCTCTAGTTAACATCCATAGCTTTTTAGAATGGTATGGTTTGTTGGGTTGTGATTTTCTAGAATTAGTTATGAATTTTTAAAGCTCATATCAGTAACCTGTGACAGCAAACCTAGGTAGCGAGACCTTTAGTGCTATTCTATTGTCAATCATGGTCTAGTTGACGTTTTCATGGCCTAGAGTAATTTTTAACCTATATTTGAAATTTAGGAATTTTTGTAAAGCTATCATTTTCTTAATTTTAATTTTTTTAGAATTAATTATGATTTTTCAAAGTTGATGTCAGAAATCTTAATTTTGGACCTGATGGCATTTTTGCATTTTTCTGATGTATGGTTTGTAATCCGTGAAGCTTATGCTATTCCTTGATATTTATGAGTTGTATGGATGGATTATAATTAGAGAATTATATTGGGGAGTACACAAATTTATTCATTAAATAAGTGAAAAATGAATTTTTAAAGTCCTATGTAACAAATTTATTCATTAAATTTATTGTTTTTTTTATGTGAGGGTGTGAAATTAAGCATAAATGATGGTAGAAGGAGGCTAAAGAGTTATAGTATTACACCATTAATATTTTGACTAGTTTGATTCATTTAGATCATTTTGGTCAACTCATTTAAACATCTTATAATGAGAAATACCTTACTGTCTCAAAATATTGAAAGTTATAACATTCCTTGTATTTCCACTTCTACACTATAGAATCTTTTATGTTTGCCTCTGTTTGATGTATTAACTTTTATCTCTTCTTCCTCTTCTTAATTGGTCTTCTACTCCTTTTATCCTTCCTCTTACATTATTTCAGGAGTCTAGAATGATTTAGAAATACAAGATATTAAAACTCTTATTTTCCCTGTATTTCTTTTATTACACTGTAACCCACTTTTGCAATTGCATCTTTTAAGTCTTTAGCTCATTCTTAGCCTCATTTTCTTATCTTAATTAATTAGGCTTGTAAGCATATGTGATCTTTTCTCTTACTCCTATCTAGGAGTATGACCCAATATAAAATACTAGTATTACACAACACATAAAATAGGCAAAGGAACACCAAGTACTAAATTTTTTTAAAAAAATCATTTTTCCAAAAAGTGGGTGTATGGCGTTATACTGTGAAAGGGTTGGCACCATAGCCTCAACCTCTTCTTCCCTATTTTATCCTCTGAAACCCCTTGTTTTTACTATTCATTAAAGCTAAATTTTGATTTCTTTTAATTTTTCACATCCTCAACCATTTTTAATCAGCAAACAACATTAAAATCACACAAATAGCAATTTAAACCAACAATTTCTCATTTAACTAGACTATTCATAGATTTTACACAATTTTAGACTTTCTCTCAAATCCTCATTTATAAAGAACAAAGAAAAAAGAGATAGAGGCAAGATGAAGCAAAAATTCTCAATAAGACAGAAAGGGGTGTCTTACCTTACTTCCTTGGCTTTTCTTCTCTTCTCCTATTTTCTTTCCTCTTCGCCTTTGAAGTGTTATTGCTCCTCTACAATTTCTTTCTCTTTTCTCTCTCTAACTCTTGTACTTTTTCGTTCTCACTCTCTAATTTACTCTCTTTTTGACTCATAATTATATCAATCATTATGTGTGAATGAATGAAGGGAAGGGAAGGTATTTGTAGGTGAAGGAAGTTAGTTAGCGATTGTGTTTCTCTTTCTCTTAAGTTTTTCTTTTTGCACCATTGCTTTGCATAGATATTTGCAAATTTTTTACAGCTTCAATTTATGATATCTGCAACATTGTTTAGTTTTAACTAGAGTGGCAGTTATAGAAATCATTCATATGATTGCTATAATCATTTTTTACCAATCTAATCATCTAGAATCCATCAAATGTTATTAAAAAAATGGTATTTTGGCCCCAAGAAAATTATAAATTAGTCCCATATCAAATTACACAATGAATCTAAACTTTTACTAATTATATTTTATACCAAATTTCACCTGAAGATTTTTCTTTCCCAATTATTTTTCTTAACATTTTAAGGCTCTATTAACCTAAGAAATTTACATATATTCTGTTTCAAACTACTTATTATTCAATTATTTATTATTAGATAATTTAAAAATATTTCTAAATAATTCTTAAAAATTCCTTAAAATTCCAAATAAATTCCTAATGGCCTAACTAAAATTTTGTCATGTTTGTAAAAATTCATACTCCTCAAAATTCTTATAATTTTGCCAAATATCAATATTTGAATAACTTATAGTATTATTAGATTTACCCTAATTTACTTATATTTAATTAAATCTCTTTTGGCAGAGGATGTTACAAAGGGTAGCATATATGATGTTTTGACAATCACTCATCTTAGTTTAAGATATTTCTTTTATAACGAACGTAATTTCTGTAAAATAACGAAATGAGCCGTATAAAAGCAAGTCTTCTAAAATGAGCTAGATAATGTCCCAAAAAATTTGGGTAGAGTCTTAGACTCCTAAAAATGATAATTCTAGGCTCTAACAGAAAGAAAAATAGAGATAGGACAATGAAACAATTTGTAACATAAACTGACAAAACGTAATGATATTTTCATAAATAAGTGTAACTTTTAGAAAAAAAACACATAAGAGGGTTTTTTAAATGAAAAATTTGAGTTTTCCAGGGTTCTCAGAGGCCCCAAAAACCATAGGAAGCCTTAAGACTAGTAAAGCCCCTCCGGTGTACGTTTTCCAATGTCGATAAGCCTGAACTTTGACGAATTCGTTCGGTAAGGTTTTAGCTCCAAATTGAATGATTCCAAAAGCATTTTATTAAATTAAAAATATAAATTTTATAATGAAAAAGACAATTCTAAAAAAGGAAGTAAAACAAAGCCAAAACGAAATTGCCATTATGGAAGGACCAAATTAAATTTTTTGAAAAAGTGTTTCTAGAAGTTTCACACACTTCTCCCTTCTTCTCCCGCGTTCTTAAGTACAAAATTTTCTGCCCAAAATACAGAATATGATTTGCTCTCTTAGGCACACAAGAAGGGGAAGAAAAGGAGGAGAAAAATCAAGGAAAAGGTAAGTAAATCTATGGAATTTCATGCTCTTTCTTCCTCCAACCTTGCTCCTCTCCTTCCATGCTTTCTTTCTATGGTTTTCTTGAGATGATTGGTTCTATTTTTGGTTTAGAACTTAGAGGGACATTCAAAAATCTTGGAGAGAAGCAAACCAAGAGGAAAAAGTTTTGAAAACAAGCTTGAAACTAAGGTAAATGCTTGTTATTGTTGCTTCTTCTCCTTGCTCCATGGATGTGTATGATTTTGGCCAAGAATAGAACCATATAATGGGAGGTTTTTCTACCCAAAAGCAAGAGAGAAACAAGGGTTTTAGGCCATAGGGAGATAGAATATGGCAAGAAATTCTAAGGAAAACTAATAGAAAACAAGATAGAAAAGTGTAGGTTTCTTTAGGGTTTTGTAAAATATAATTTTATGTGAGTAATTCCTTGGCTATTTGAATGTTTCCTTGAGCTCCTAAAACCTCTAAAAACCCTCCCAAGTGGCTCTCCCATCAAGAAAAAATTTGAAACTCCAAGAAGCCCTTCCATGTACTAGTTTTGGCCAAGCTAGGTTCAAGGGCTATGGAGTGTTTTGATTTGTTCTAGCCTTGGTTTGAGACTTTATATGATGTTAGAAGATGGGATAAATAATTGAGAAAAATTTAGGAGCCATGGAATGAGAGATGGAATAATGATGTCCATAATGGTGCTTTATAAAGCAACTTGAATTTCTAATTGTGCAAGTGAATGTGTGAGGGCTCCAAGGACCTTAAATGAGTCCAAGAGGTCTAGAAATAATAAGAGAATAGAGCCTAGAATTTGAAATATAAGAGTTGCTTCATTGGCCCAATTATGGAACTATTATGCCACTTATGAGACTAAGTATATATTCAAGCTTTAATTTAGTATCTTGGCTTACTTTAAGTGTGTAATTATGTGTTGTTTATGGTGGTTAGGCCAAGAGAAACCTACTCCACCTATGTGCACTTATGGGATCAAAAAAAGGAAGGAAAAGGATCAAGAAAAGCTTGCATAAATCTAAGGTAGCTCTCCACCTCATGCTCTTTGCATTCTTATGTTCATATGTTTGTTATTATATACTTATGTGTGTTCTTGTGACTTGATAATATGCCACTTGATGCCTTGACTTTACATTGGTACCAATGTGTCTTCCTAAATGACTATGGTTATGGAAATGGCTTATAAGGGTGAGGTGATGCCAAAAGTCTCATGGCATAGGTGAGACAAGGCCAAAAGTCTCTTGAAAGGGTGAGGCCAAGTCAAAAGTCCCTAGGCCAAGAGTGAAGCAAATCCAAAAGTTCTATAAATGAGATAAGAAAAAACCAAAAGTCCCTAGAGCATGGTCTTGGCTTGAATGTGAATAAGTGGCATGAGAATTGTGAACTTGCATACTTTATGATTGTCGTACCTTCCATACATATGCTTTGATGTGTATATGCCTTGAATGTATGTGTGAATGGGTGTGTGAGCTACTGAGATTCTTGGAATCTCACTCCCCTTTCCCCTTCCATCTTGAATTCTCTAGGTGGCTCATAAAAAGCAAAGAAAGCAAGCTAAAAGCCTTAAAGGGCTAAACTTTAAACCTTTTGTAGTTTTCTTTGTGTATAAATATGAGAGTGATATTGTACATGTTATTTTTGTAATGTAAGACCATGAACAAATGTAATATTATGTATGAATGATGGATAAACCTTGTAAGGTGCCAAGACAATAGAAATATGGAAATTGAATACTTGGGTGCACACTTGAATGTATGTAATCTTGGGTGTGAGGTGGTCAAAATGAGATGTATGGTATTTAGGACCACTTGGGTAATTCCTACAAGTCATATTTGTGCTTTTAAACTTGTCCAAGAGGTGCCAAACTTAAAGTAAGGCCATTTGGACCAAAGTAACATCTTATGAGAGGCAAAATTTGCCAAATTGGTGAGCTATGTCACTTTTTTCCCAAATGAGTTCTTCTTAGTCTAAAATTTGGCATACATCTAGAGATTGTTGAAAGCTTTTTGAAAAGCTAAAGTAGATATTATTTAGAGGTTTACAAATTATTTGATGAATTTTTGAAATTGAAAAATTTTTCAGATATGGTCACTACTACTGTACATATAGTCCAAAAATTGTTCTTTGTTAATCATGAGGCAAATGATGTCCAATTGCCATGAAATTTTATAGAAAGAAACTAGACCTTCCCAGTGACTTGTGTCAATTAGAAGAACCTCATTTGGATGTCTAGAGAGAGATATATTAATTTTTGAATTTGCTATCTAGTATCAGGCGTCCAGTCAGACTTATGTCACTGTTTGATTGGTTTTCGTGGCCTAGATGTTCCTGGACTAGTCTTAAGTTATTTTTTTCCTCTAGCTAACATCTGTAGATTTCTAGATTAGTATCATTTGCATGGATTAGATTTTTGGAATTAATTGGACATTTTTTAAGTTTATGACAATAAATTATATCAGTACCAGGGACAGTCGGACCTTTGTGTCTATTTCATTGTCCAACATGGTCCAAAGGCTATGTTTATGTCTTAGAATTATTTTTAGTATGAATTTAACATCCAAAATTTTCCAGAAATCTATGGTTTATGTGATTTCAATTTTTCTATATTTAGTTATGATTTTTCAAAATTGCCTCTGAAATCTGCCACTGTACAACATCGGGAAATGAATGAATTTTTTTTATTTTTGACCTTTGATCCATGGTTGATGCCAATTTTTGAGAATGTTATGACTTGTATGTATGGAGAATAATTAGATAGTGTTTTTGATAAGTTCATGGGGTCTCGAAGACACAAAATGAAAAATTTATCCACTACACAACGTAATTAAATTCATTATTTTAATGTATTTCTTGAGATTTCTTGAATGAATGGTATAATCTCACTTGTGAGATGAGGTACAATGTTAGAATATAATATGGTATTACATCTTTATTAAACAAGGTTACTATTTGCTAGAAAAATGAAAAGGAACAGAATTGATTGATTTGAGGAAGTGATACATGAAATAGTTCCAATTTGTGGAAGTCGTTTCTCCAAGACAAAGGCACTTGTAACTCAATAAGAAGCTTATTTTTCTAGATTTGGGTATTCCAAATAACAATTTAATACTAATAGCTTTTTCCTTTCTCAAGTATGATATAGTCATCATTTTCTTATAAATACTTATAGTTGTTTTTTACACAAATATGTTTGAAACACTAAATATATGTATATATGTAAGCCTTGCCTTAGAAATTCAACTGGCATGCTTTTAAAAAGAATGCAATTTCCAAGTTGAATCAAAAGTGAGATTCATAGTTAGGATTTGGTTATATCTATGAAAGGAATAAAGGATTTTTGTTAAAAAGAAATAGGTATAATGAAGATTTGAAATAAGTTATTACTCATTTTTTTCCGACAATATTTAGCATTTCTTATAGGCCTTGATTATTATTATAAATTTACTATTCTAAGGTAAACAAACAAAGAATATGTTCTTGCAATTCTATATACTCAATGTAACACTATGTTTGATCTACTACCAAAAATTTAGAGAATATGCGCTTACATTGGGTTAATATGG
This sequence comes from Erythrophleum fordii, assembly GCA_032878935.1. NCBI lineage: Eukaryota > Viridiplantae > Streptophyta > Magnoliopsida > Fabales > Fabaceae > Erythrophleum > Erythrophleum fordii. Next base: position 17,331,010 of record JAVQMF010000054.1, on the reverse strand, counting down.
GTGAAAATGAGGGTTTAATACTATACATTATGTTCTATCTAATTATTATGAATTGTAAGCTTTGGAGCATTAGATTGTGCAAAGAGTCAAGGATCAATGTTTATAGCAATCTCAAAAGCAAAGGAGACCAAACAAATAGAAGGAATATATGGCCACATGGGTGATTTAGGTGCTATTGATGGTGAGTTTTTTCAACTATTGTTTCTCAAGCTTCAATTTTCTATTCTTTTCTTTTTTTTAAATTATTCACTTCCTGGTTATGGATACTATGAATTTTAATTTTTAAATTTATAAGGTTGATCTTAGTAATAATAATTTTATAAGAACTGCAATGAAATACTTTTAATTTCTAGTCAAATATTCTTTTTTTCCATTCTTTTTAAGACGTTATAATAGATTTTTTATGAAGGATTTCTATATCATTTAGTGTTATATGGACTATTTAAACTAAAATTTTGCCCATGTTGAGGATTCAACCTCCATCTCTTCTCTTTAATTTTGGTTTGTTTATAATTTATATAGAATTCCACAGTTGCTTCCTTCTTTGTTTTTCCTCTCTTTCATTTTGGTTTTGGTGTAGAATTCTAACTAAAGCCTAAAACATGTTAATAAATTATAAGTTGATGCTGAAATTTTCTAGTATAAAATTATGATTCATTAATGAAACTTTTTTGCATGAAATTATGACTTGGTATTGAACAATTTTGATTGTGACGACCTTAACTTCTATTCATTGAAATTAAAGTTAAATACGTGATTAATAATCATAGATTGGGGTTACAAGGCATTTTGACCAATTGCATTATGAAAATACGGGGAAATTTGAACCTTAATGTTATTACCTTAATGTTATTAGAATCATCAACCATACAATTACAAGCACTTATATACATAAGGGAAATAAACATTTATTTATAAGCCTTTGATTCTATTACCCATCAATTATAACTCATCTCAATGTCTCTAAATCATCCCTTGAGATTACCATATGAAAAACTAAGGTTTCCTAATTAATATAAGTGTTTCAGAATGTTTGCTGCAGCCAAATTACACTTATCTGCGGCCAATTTCTCTCGGTTTCACTCCTTTCTTAGTCACTAGTTTCACCGCGGCAAGTTAGGCCTTCGCCGTGACTAAACTACTTGGCGCCGCGGTGAGGAAGCCTCCTGAAACTCACCTCGCTCGCCTCTCGCTATTGGCCGCAGCCAATACCCCCTTTCACCACGGCCCCTTTTTGCAAAAGTTCGCCACGGCCAATTCCCTTATTCACCGCGGTGAATTTCCCTCTGGACGACTCCCAGTTTAGCCTCTCACTTTTCACCACAGTGAATTCCTCTCTGGCACTCTCCCTGGGCAACTTCGTCTCTATTGGCCGCGGCTAATCCCATTTTAGCTGTAGCAAAATTCCTTCTGGTCCTATAATTTTAAAAATCTTGTCTCATACTCTCCACTCTCCCTCCAATATCACCCTAGGGCCATTCTACCTTAATTTATGCAGCTCTAATGATAGTTATGTACCTTAATTACCCAGCTAATCTATCATTACTAGTTCAAGTGTGACGACCCTAGATTCTAATACCAGTGATTATAGCTAAATACACAATTAATAGATAATGATCAAGGTTTGGAGTCATCGCAATTAATTACATTATGAAAATATAGGGGAAATTTAAACCTTGATACTACTAGGATCATCAACTAACAACCATAGTGGGGACATGCATAAAAGGGGTTTATACCATCATCAAAGGTTTATGATTCATCCATTGATCAATTTCAACCCACAAAAACATCCCACCAATGTACTCATACCATTCCCTAACATTAGCCTTACTGAAATTAGGGTTTCTAGGTCAAATATAGGAGTTTGGGGACCTGCGCCGCGACTTGGAACTTTCCCGCCACGGCTAAGTTAGGTTCTGGAGCTCAAAAACCACATTTTTAAACTTGCGCCGCGGCCTAGAACTCTCGCGCCGCGGCCCAGTTACTCTCTGGAATTTTCTTGACTTTCGCCGCGGCGAGTTGGACCTGCGCCGCGGCCAACCTATGTGGCGCCGCGGCGAGTTTTGCTACTGTAACCTCCTTAATTAATTTCCTCGACTCGCGCCGCGGCGGGACTTCTTTCGCCGCGGCGAGGTTACGTTCTGTCACCTCCTGGGCGATTATTTTCACTCCGCGCCGCGGCGAGATTTCTCAAGCCGCGGCGTCCCTCGCCACTGTCACTCCCTAGGCCGCGGCGAAGCCTTCTTGGCCGCGGCGTGACTCCCTCCTGTAGCTATTTTCTCTCTATTTCGCCCCCTACACTCCATTCCTCTTCTTAGGGACACTCTAAGGTCACTTCCCCTCATTTTATATGGCTCTAATGGCATTTATCTACCTTATTTACTTAGTTATACTTCCATTACCAACTCAAAACCTATATGCCCGTTTCTTTCCTCTAATTACCTTCCATCAGCAAGTTCATAAAGTATCAACAACAAAATATACATGAACTACCAGCAGCTATCCTTTAATACAAAATAAATGGGGGTTCCATATATTAGGGGCTCATATCAATGTCTCAAGGGTTACATTTCCATTGATAAGCAATATTACATGTCAGCACCAATTACAACAGAAATCATGAGTCCATGCAACAACTACCAAATTAGGATGAGGTCTAACCCCTCAGTTCATACATCCTCAATAAATCAAATGTTCAAGCCTACACTTGGCAATACAGATACATGATGATGCTATACATTAAGGAATACAAAATTAGCATCTATACTAGCTAAGTCAGCCCAAGTGTAGCCATCTCCCCATAGGTGGGAACTCATGGATTCTCATCCACTTGCTTACCCTTATCCTTACCCGAGGAACTTTCACCTGAAATATTAATCCCACAACACGGGGTGAGATATAAATCTCAGTAACCAAAGCAATTCCACCATATAATCCAGTTTAATCAACATATATGCATACATCAAAATCCATATCAAAATCATATCAGTCATTTCAGCAAATGAAACAATTAGGCTATCATGATTACTATCCCATACTAGCAATCATATAATCAACATGTTAAAGGCCATTAACACCGGGAGAGGCCCGTCCACGGCACCTACTCCCCATTGAGCACAACCAGGGCTCAGTGCATCTGGGGTTGATCATACCCGGTGCCCGATCGTGGCACATGTACGGGTGGCAGCCGCACCACAGCTCCACCATGGACTCACAAGGTCCAATCATAATATAACAGATAGCCAACCAATTCATTCAACATTTCAAACCATTCATATATAGCAAATATGAAATTAAAATAGATACATGCATGGAATTACTGTAAACCCCGGTTACCTCACTTGCAGATAATTGCAACAGCCACCAAAAATTCCAAATTCGGATTCAAGTATCTCCCACTAGAATTCTCAATGTTTCACCCAAAATCCTAAGCAAATTCGTATAAAATTAGTACCCATGATATAAATCAGCTATGGGGGTCTCAAACCAACAAGGAAAGCATCAAAATGGGGGTTTAAACTCATCTAATATCAGCCCTAACCTCAACCTACGAATTTCATCAAGAAAATTCCCAAATAACCACATTTCAGATTTTGGGTAAAGTGAAAATCCTCTAAATGAAAAACTAATCGGACCAAATTAAAGAGAAAGATGAGGGGGTTAAGTTCTATAACTATTACCTTGGCCAAATCTTGCTCTAAGTGTGTGGAAATGCAGAATCTTACCCTAGCCTCCTTCTCAACCTCCGAATTTGCCTCTTGAGTTTCAGAAAAATGAAAGTGTGGCTGAAGCATTAGGGTTTAGATGGGTTTAAGTTGGGTCAAAAGGCTGGGTCATGGGTTGCTCCAAGTCCAAACCCAATTGGGTTTCAGATTTTGATTATTGGGCCAGTTTTTAAGTGTTGGGCTGCATAATTCTGTTGGGCCAGTTTTCACTTATTGGGTTGCTGAAGTTTAATAGGTTTTGGGCCTAATTTGAAGGGCTCAAGGGCTTGGGTCTGCACAAGAGTAATTGGGCCACTTAATTGAGCCTATACAAGATAAATCTTGGGCCTCTATCTCATTAAATTAGTTTGGGTTTACTTCCAATTCATTGGGCCTCCATTAGCCTCTCATCATGATTTAATTAATTTGGGCCTAGATGTAAATCTCCATCCTAAATAAATTCTCAACCCATATTAACAATTTATCTCTCTAGAATACCTATACACTAACTTGCCCAATTATGCTCTATTAATTATCCTTAATTAATCTTAATCCATAATTAACACCTTAATTAATTTCGGTGTGTTACATCAAGACTTAAGTGTCCATTTCTTTTCTCTAATTGCCTTATATCAGCAAGTCTATAGAGTAATAGCAACAATAATTCATACACTAATGACAATTGACATCCGATACACATTCCATTAGAGGTTCCATACGTTAATGATTCATAACAATATCTAATACATCACATAATTATGTTTCCAACAATATACCATACCATAAATTCAGTAACATTCCTACATTAGGTGTTATAGGATTCATACATCTAATATCAAGTTATGATGAGGCCTAACTCCTCAATAAATACATCATAAGTAATCAAAATACAAAAGCCTACATTTGGCAATACAGATACATGATGATGCTATACAGAGGTTAACAAAATTTAGCATCTACTCTAAATAAATCAGCCTAAGTGTAGCCTTCTCCCTATATGTTGAAGCTCATGGATTTTCATCCACTTGCTTCCCTTTATCCTTACCCGAAGGACCTTCACCTGAAATATTAATCCTATGAAACGGGTGAGATATGAATCTCAGTAACCAAGGCAAATTCCATCATTATATCCAGTTTAATTAACATATATGCATAAATCGAAATCAACATCAAAATCATATCAGTCATATCAGCAAATAAAATAATTAGGCTATCATGATTACTATCCCATACTAGCAATCATATATTCACATGTTAAAGGCCAATAACACCGGGAGAGGCCCGTCCACGGCACCTACTCCCTATTGAGCACAACCAGGGCTCAGTGCATCTGGGGTTTAATCATAACCCGGTGCTCGATCGAAGCACATGCACGGGTGGCAGCTGCACCACAACTCCACCATAGACTCACAAGGTCCAATCACAATATAATAGATAGCCAACCAATTCATTCAGAATTTCAAATCATTCATGTACAGCAAATATGAAATCAAAACAGATATATGCATAGAATTAATATAGTCTCAGTTAACTCACTAGTAGATAAATTTGCAACAGCCACCAATGGTACAAAAATTCCCCTATAACAATAGCATCAGAGAATTACTACTTTCATTCATCATTTGCAGTAGCAACAAGTATCCAAAGAATTTAAAATGCTAATGACCACTTAGGGAACACTTACCTAGCCACTACAAGTCCCAAATTCGGATTGAAGTGTCTTCTATCAGAAACCTCAATATTTCACCTAAAAACCTAAGCAAATTTGTACAAAATTAATACCTATATTATAAATCAGTTATGGGGGTCTTAAACTAGCAAAGAAAGCATCAAAATGGAGAGTTTATACTTACCTAATGTCAGCCCTAGCCTTAACCTACGAATTTCACCAAGAAAATCCCAAACAACCACATTTCAGATTATGGGTATGGTGAAAATACTCCAAATAAAAAACTAATCGGGTTAAATTAAAAATAAAGATGAGGGGATTAAGTTATATAACTATTACCTTGGCTAAATCTTGCTTTAAATGTGAGAAAATGTGGAATTCTTGCCCTAAACCCTAGCCTCCCTTCATACCTCCGATTTTCTCCTTTGTGTTTCAGAAAAATAGGGAAGTGGCTGAAGTGTTTAGGGTTTTAGTTGGGTTAAGTTGGGTCAAATATAGGTCATGGGTTGCTCCAAAGATCTAACTCCTAATGGGCTTCAAATTTGAGCTTTGTTGGGCTAGCTCTTATGCATTGGGCTGCTGAATTTTAATTAAGTTTAGGCCAAGTTTGAAGAGCTCAAGGATTTAGGTCTGCACAAGGGTTATTAGGCCATCACTAGGTACTCTCTCTTGGGCTAAGTCTCACAATAAAAAGGTTAGTCTACACCTATAATTATTGGGCCTCCATTAGTCTTAACCTTGGCTTACTCAATTTAATTTGAGTCTAGATAAAGTTTCTAATTAAATCTCAACTCATATTAATAATTTATCTCTCTAAAATCTCTATTCACTTAACTTGCCCAATTATCCCCTATTAATTATTCTTAATTAATCTAAATTCATGATTAACACTTTCATTAATTTTAGGGTGTTACATTGATGACCATGATTAGGTCTCCTTTAGATTTTTCTTTTAGGTTGCTAATAGTAGGAAATAATGGTTGTCTTAATGACCTTTTCCCTTGACCTTTGCACTGTTCTATATGGTATTTCTTTTAAGTTGCTACTAGTAAGAAATGATAATTGTCTTAAAGTCCTTTTTCCCTTAACCTTTACATTGCTCTATGTGGTAGTGTCACTTATAAAGCATTTTCAACTTCATTATTGTTCAAGTACTAAACTATTAGTTGTTTAAAATGCTTGCAGCAAGAATATTACATGAAATTACTTTTCTATGTGGTAATGTCATATACTCTCTTTTGCTTTATTAGCAAAGGACACTTGTTTAACAAAAATAAACTCCTAGTCATTACATGTCATTACTAAAATTATTTATGAGTATCTCATTTTGTATTATTGTGTTACCCTATTGTTTTATGTGTCTGACTGTACTATCTATTGGTATTCATGACCTATATTGCAATCATTATGGGGATTTGCTCTGTCTATTGGTTAACTTTCTATTACATTATTGAGTTCCTCATTTTTCATTTTTTAATTTAAAAATATATTTCCCCTTCATATTGCCTTATTTTTCAACTAGATCTTAGGATAGTTTGTTGTCTCTGGCCTATATGTGTTAAAAAAGCTCAAAGGAATAAAATGAAAGCACTAAGTCATTTATCTCAAGCTCTTTCTTTAAGATATCAGAGCCTAAAAGGCTTGAAATTTTGGAATAGACAAGATTGGTTAGCAAACAGCCATGACAACAAAGGAGACAAGCTCCTCATTAACAATTATTGCTCTAAACAGCCATGGAGCAATCAACCCCTCTCTTACTCTAATTATAAGCCACAAAGTGATTGGGAAAAATTATTTATAGTGGAGCTAATCAATTATGACATTCATATCTGGCAAGGGTAAAGACAAGTACCTTATTTAGGATCTAACCCTCTAGCAAAAGATGACCCCAAATATTAAGTGTTGAACACAGAAAACAATATGATAATATCAAGGCTCATTAATTCTATGACCACAAATGTCAAAGAAATTTTTTTGTTTTCTAAGACGAATAAAGATATTTGGAGTTCAGCCCAAGTGATCTATTTAACTAGTGAGAATGTAGTGGACTTTTTCAAAATTTATGGCATCTTTTGTGATTTAAGACAAGGTGACAAGCCATTAGCACAATACTATTCTCTTCTCACTAAATATAGGTAACAACTTGACTTGTCTGAAACATACTAGTGAAGTTGTAGTGTTGATGATGCAAATCAAAAGAAAATTATGTAAAGGAAGCACATCTACATATTTCTATTAGGATTGAACAACACATTTATGGAAGTTAGGGGAGAATTTTAGGAACAAAACCTTTTCCTTCTCTTTATGAAGCTATTTCAAAAGTGAAAAGAGAAAAAGCAGGAAGAGACTAATAACTACTAAGACAATGTGGAAGTCTCAACCTTGGCTACTTGTGGACCATTTGGTCAAGCCTATGATAGTAGGCAAAGGAAGCCCACTAAACCTCGTTGTGGCCATTACCATAAACCTAGTTATATTAAGAAGGTTTGCTAGAAATTACATGGAAAACCAACCACCTTGAAGTTAAAACAAAAGGGGGAATAGCAAGGATATTTCAAATGGACACTAACTTGTTTAGCCAAGAACCAATGGAGCCAGTCCAAAAATTATTTAGTATTCAAAAATATTTCTTTTAACAAAAATGTGGTAGGAGCAAGAGTAATGGCTCAAATAAGTAATTTTCCCACGACTTTGACCTTTCAAGTGTAGAAAAAAATACTTTGATTTATTTAAGGAATATAGATTTATATGATCGATAATGCCTTTTTACTTGATAATTTCACATCCTGTACAAAAGAGTTAATTGTAAAATTTGCATATGGTATTTTTTCTGAGGTGGGTGGTGTTACAAGTGTACAATTATCTAGCAACTTGATATTGAAAAATGTCTTGTACCCAAGTTAACATGCAATTTGCTATTTATTAGTAAACTAGTCAAAGAGATCAATTGCATCATTAATTTTTGTTTTGGTGGCTTTGAATTCTAGAGTTTGGATTTAAGGATGACTAGTGGCAATACTAAGGTGCTTGTAAGTCTGTATCTAATCCATGGTCCTAACAAAGAAGATAGGAGAGTCTTTAATGTTACTTGCAATGATAAATCAATGCTATAGCACTATAGATTGGGTCACCCCAATTCTCAATATATGTAACACATGTTCCCTTAAATTTTCAATAAACCTTCTTCTATTTTTTAGTGAGAAATGTGTCAGTTGTCTAAACATGTGCAAAACACTTATCCTTTTCATAACTATACTACCTCTCTACCTTTTTTTATCATACACAGTTATATTTAAGGTCCTACCGAAGTTAGAAACATAATTAGGTCTAAGTGGTTTGTAACATTTGTTGATGACCATACTCGAATAACTTAGGTTTATCTAATGAATGAAAAATCTAAACTGCCACACATATTAAAAAATGTCAAAATTCTTAAACAAACCTAATTTCAAACCAAAAGTAAAGTCCTTAAATCCAACAATGCAAAAGAGTACTTTTACTTTACCCTTAAGAATTACCTTACTAGTCAAGGAATTATATACTAGAAATCTAATGTTGACACCCCATAACAAAATGGGATAGCTAAGAAAAGAAAATAGACATTTAATCAAAGTTGCTAGATTCTTCATGATAACAACAAATGTACTAAAAAATTTTTGGTGTGAGGCAATTCATACAACCACTTATCTTATCAACAAAATGCCATCTAGTGTACTCTAATTTCAAAACCTGTGTGAAAAACTCCTTCAAACCTACCCAACCAACCATATCATATCCACTTTACCATAAAAAATTTTTAGATGCATAGCCTTGGTTCATATTTACCATAGAAATAAACATGACCCTAAATCTACCAAATCCCATTTTCTTAGGTACTCCTCATTAAAAAAGAAAAGAAAAGGTTATAAGTGCTATCTTTCAACACTAAAAAAATTCTTTATTACCATGGATGTAACTTTTTCTTTTTTAAACCAACTTTTCTATAATAAAAAATACCTATTCAAAGGAAGAGTCAACACTAAAACAACTTGCAAGAATGGAAATTTTTGCCTACTTTTGAACTCGAGCTTATAACTAACCATAAACCCAAAAATGAGTTCATTTTTGAAACCTCTGTCCCCACCATCACTCAAATACCCAAGAGCATAGCCATATTGAACCTAAACAAAGTCCCATCACTAAATCTTTCCAGCCTAATACCACAAGTGATTTCATACAACAAAGGGAACAACAGGAAGTTATGGTTTACTTTAAAAGGAAGAAGACTCATGGAATCCAAACCTATACACCTTCTAAGAAAGACAATCCACCTTATCTAGGCCTAGGTAATGTATTTAGTGACCTTAATATCTTGAAGTGCCTATTGCTTTAAGGAAGGGTATCAGATTATGTATAAAACACCCTATCTTTAACTTTGTTGCTTATGATCATTTAGCTCCTAAATTCAGAGCATTTGTAGCTAATATTACTAATGAAAAAGTTCTTAAGAGTATCCAAGAGCTAATCAGGAACCAAAATGGGAACAAACTATTTAGGAAGAAATAAATGCCCTTAAGAAAATTATATAGTACATTAATGATCATTGAATTACCTGAAGGAAAGAGGGTTGTAGGTTGTAAACTGTAACACCATACTTCTAAGACTCCATTTATGCAATCCCCATACCTCATCTCATATAATTTTTATGGAAGCAACATAGTGATATAGGGAGTCATGAATCAAAATGCATTTCTCTACATGTAAAATTTTTTTTTCAAAGTCCCACAGGCCATATGGACTCATGTATCACATTCTCATACTTATTTACATAGATGCAACTCATTTCCATCACCATAATTAGTCTAAAGCTCGTGTAAGGCAAAGGGAAGTATAAAACACATAATTACATTTTCAGCCAGAAATCTCTCTTTTCTGTCACAAATTTTGAAAAATTATAACTAATTCTAGAAATATTAAAATCATGCATTCTTTGCCATTCTGGAAATCTAGACATGTCTAATTTATGTTAAAAATATAACCAAACCATGAATCTTCACATAGAAGACTTGTGACATTCAAAAAGGGGCAGAGGTCTGGCGGGCTACTAATACTATCATAGGTTTCTGCTACAAACTTCAAAAATATTCAATTAATTCTAAAAAAAATATAATCCATAAAAATGATACTAATTTGGAAAGCTACAAATGTTAGATAGAGGGAAAAAATAACTCTAGACTAGTTCAGGCATGCCCAGACCTTGAAACGCAATCAAATAATAACCTGGGTCAATATGGACTCCTGATACTGGGCAGAAACTTTAAAAATTCATATCTCTCTCTCTAGACATCCAAATGGGGTGCTTCCAAGCACAAGTCACTAGGAGTGTCTAGTTTCTCCCTATAAAATTTCATGGAAATTGGACATCATTTTCCCCTTGAGTGATAGAATTTATTTTCAAACCTGAGTGAACAGTACCCTTGACCAAAATCAGAAAATGTCTTAACTTTGAAAATTCATCAAATATTCTATAGACCTCTGAAAATTTTACACTTTATTTTTGCAAAAAGCTCTCAACAAGCTCTAAATGTATGCCAAATCTCAGATCAAGAAGAGTTTATTTGGACAAAAAGTGGTATAGGGTTCTAAAGTGGTCAAATTTTGCTTCATATAAGGTTTCAAGATGTCCAAATAGTCTCCCTTGATGTTTGGCACCTCTTGGGCAAGTTTAAAAGCATAAATATGACTTACATGAACTACCCAAGTGGTCCCAAACCTCATGCATCTCAATTTGATCATTCCACTTCCATTATTACACTAATCTATCAAACCATTCAAGAGCCAAACTTGCCATTACATAACCAAAATACATGATTCCATACATATAGCCTTAAATCTCATTTGTACATAACATATCATTATAATTACACATGCTCATATGTTTACATAACAATTTCATCAAGGGATTACATCATATGCCATGTGTATGGCTAAAAAAGGAGCAAAACTAGGCATATTCATATATTTTAATATCAATCTTCTTATTCTAGGCTTAGTGGCCTCCAATACCTTGCTCAATTGTTCCACCTAGCATTTAAAGACATTGGGGAGGAAGGGATGAGATTCAAAGAATCCCAATAACTCATCTCCCATTCAATCATATATAAAGCATGCAATACAAGTCTTACAAATGCATGCATGGGCATATTAACATGTGTAATCATTTAAGAAGCATTCTTGGCATTTGAAAAAGTCATACATAGCATATATAGGCTTGCCAAATAAGTGGATTAGCCTCACCCATTTATTTGTGGATCTTAGACTTGCCTCACCCATTTCTTTAAGAGGTTCTTGGACTCAACTTTACTCTTGGGAGTCAACTTCACTTTTGGGAGACTTTTTACTTTGTCTTAACTAATTCTAAAGGTTCTTAGCTCATCCTCATAATGGCTAAGGGTTCTTGGCTTCACCACACTCAAGCAAACCAAAGCAAGTATCATAAATATTATTTAGAAACATAATGCATCCTCATGGTACCATGACATATAAAATCATGCTAGAATACTTTTCATGGCTTAAAACATACATACACACATTCAAGACAATGTAAGCACACATCTATACATAAGAGAAGGTGGAGAGAGCTACCTTTCTTGCATTTACATATTTTTTTCTTGAGTCTTGAATCCTCTCCCTTGACCTCACACACCTAAGAAGGTGAAGATCATTCCTCTTAGCCTAGACACATCATATGGAAGCTAATTACACTCTTGAAGCAAAGTCTAAGGCCATACAATCACTAGAAAAGCTAAGTGACTCATAAGGCACTTTTATGGTTCCATAATGCACTTAATGAAGCAACCTTAAGAAAACATCATTTGGTTCCATTCTATCTATTCATTTGTAATTCTTGACTCTATTTAAACCTCTTAGAGTCATCACACAATCCATTCAAGGAGCTTAGCTAGGTGTTGCTTCTTTAAGCAATATTATAGAACATATAAGGCCATCTTGCTTTCTATGGCTTCTAAACTTTTTCCAAGGCTTCCTCTCATACTCTCCCATCATACATGATGCAAAACTAAGCTTGGAAGGAATCAAAATACTCCCTAGGTATATGGACTCTCCTTGGCCAAAGTTATGCTTCCATAAGGTACTACTAGAGTTTCCTTACTTCCTTTGATGGGAGAATCATGTAGGAAGCTCTCTTGGTGTCTTAGGAACTCATATGAATACTTAAACATCATAAAATATAGCTAGGGTTCATGATAGAGTTCAAGGTGCAATCAAAACCCTAACTTTCTTATATTGCAAATTCATGGTTTTTACTTGGATTTCTTTGCATATTCTTACTCTCCTCCCTTAAATTCATACAAATCACCCTTGGTTCTCCTCAAAATTCTAGCCCTCCTATGGCTTCTTACATAGGGCGAAATATGGAGGAAGGAGGAGCAAGGGGTAGTAACCATGGAAGAAGAATTTACCTTGTTTTCTCACTTGAATCTTGTCTTCTTAGCCTTCTCTCTTCAAATATAAATTTTTCCCTTAATTTCTCCCTTAAAATAGATCTATAAACTTCATTATAATCATAAGAAAGAAAGGGGAATAGAGAAGGAGAGGTTTGGAAAGGAGAAAGCATGAAAAATTACTAAAATTCCATACCTTTTAGCTTGGATTTCCCCTCCTCTCCCTCTTCCTCTTGTGCGCCACTCTCCCTAGGTTTTTTCTCTGATTTGGAGCAGAAACATAATGGGCTGAATGAAGGAGGAGATGGGGCACCACTTATATATAGGAAGGAGGAAGAAAGACTTTTCAAAAATTCTCGTTTTGCCCTTCGTTCTTCACATTTTTGTTTCTGGTTCATTTTAGCTCCTTTTTTAGAACCGTCTACTCCATTATGAAATTTAGATTCCCAATTTAGTAAAATGCCTTTGGAATCACTCAAATTGGAGCTAAAACCTTCCCGAACGAATTAGTCAAAGTTTGGATCAACTAACATTGGAAAACATTCACTGGAGGGGCTTTAGTTGTCCCGGGGCTTCCCATGGTTTTCAGGGCCCCTGAGAACTTTGAAGAACTTAAAAATTTCATTTAAAAAGCCCTCCTATGAAAATTTTAAATTTTTCTCAAAATGACGAAAATGCCCTTACGTTTTGTCAATCTTTTGTCACAATTCGTTTCTTCATTCTAGCACTATTTTTCTTTCCGTTTAAGCCTGGAATTCTCATTTTTAGGAGTTTAGAATGCTTCTCAAATTTTTTTAGACCTTAACTAAGTCATTTTGGGGGACTTGCTTTTGTATCCAATGAATTTCGTTCGTTTACGAAGAAATCGTACGTTACATTTTTCACGTTTTCTCTTATTTTCAGAGAATCAGATATTACATAAACATATCTTTACAATTAAATACAATTTAGATGGAAGCATAAATTGTTACAAGGCATGGTTGATAACAAAGGAGTTCACTCAAACTTATGGCATTGATTACTAGGAAACATTTACTCATGTACATAAACTCAATACAGTCAATGTCCTATTATCTCTAGCTACTTACTTCAACAGGTCACTTCACTAGTTAGACATAAAAAATGCCTTCTTGAATAGATATCTAAAGGAAAAAGTGCATATAAGGATGCCTTTAAGTTTTGAAACAAGAGATGATACCAAAAAGGTTTGCAAGCTTAATAAATCATTATATAGCCTAAAACAGTCACCTAAAGTATGGTTTAACAAATTCATTAAGGTTTCAAAGGCTATGGCTACACACAAAATCAAACTAATCACACTTTATTAAATTTTCAAGTAATGGAAAAATTGATATTTTAAGAGTTTATGTGGATGACATTACTGTCACAAGTGACTATGTGGAAGAAATAAAGTAGTTAAAGGGTGCTTTTGCCAATGTGTTTAAGATTAAAAAGCTTGGAGATCTTAAATATTTCCTAGCCATGGAAGTTGCTCATTCAAGGAAGGGAATAATAGTGTCTCAAAGAAAATAAACTTTAGATCATTTGGAAGAAACTAGTATGCTTGGTTGCAAATTAGCAAATAAGCTTATGGAGGCAAATTACATGTTAGTCTAAAAGAAAATAGCCTACTAGTGGATATAAGAAGATATTAAAGAGTAGTAGGAAAGCTTATATATCTTTCTTATACTAGACTTGATATAAGCTTTCTTGCTAATGTGGTCAATCAATTCATGAACAACCACAATAAAGAACACCTTAGAGCTATGTATCGAATGCCTAGATACTTAAAGATGACTCTTAGAAATGGAATTTATTTCCAAAAGGGATTAAACAAAAGAATTAAGTGTACTCTAATGTGGAATGGCTTGGTTATGTTAATGACCATAAATCTACTACTAGTTATTGAACTTCTGCTTGGGGTAATTTAGTGATGTGTTGTAGGAAGAAATAGTCTCTTATGGCAAAAAAGATTGCTAAACCTAAGTATAGAGCACTCTTCCAAGGAACATGTGAAGGCATTTGGATGTAAAGACTATTTGAGGAATTGAAGATTCACATGGAAGAACTTATGAAGGTCTTATGTGATAGCTTGGCTACAATTAGCATAGCCAAAAATCTTGTTCATCAAGATAGAAGCAAGCACATGGAACTTGATCACTCTTCATCAAAGAAAAAGTGAAACTGGTATTTTGGAACTCATACTCTTGCTCACTTTCTGGTTGCTAACATGCTTACTAAGGCTTTATCTAGAATTTGATTTCAAAAGTGAAGGTTCAAGTTGGAGATGATCAACATCTATTCCTTAACTTGAGGGGGAATGTTTGTATTTGTTACCTATATTGCATTTATCATGGGGATTTGCTCAATGTATTAGTCAACTTTTTGTTACCTTATTTAGTTTATTATTTTTCATTTTTTAATGCATAAATACCTTTCCCTTTTTTGTTGCTTTATTTTAGGCCAAATCCTAGGATATTTTGTTGTCTATGGCCTATATATATTCAAAAAACCTTAAAAGAATAAAACTAATGCATTTAGTTATTTATCTCAAGCTCCTTCTTCATTGTCCGCCAACTTTGATTTAGGCATACCCCTCTCGTGAAGGCATTTGTTTATAGGACTTACTAGTTCGAAAAAGTTATGGATTTGATATTAAATATCTACTATATTATAAGACATTTGCTCATGGGAGAGGCCTCAATATATGTTGGTCTCATGTTGAAGGTTACAAAGGTCCATTGCTAATTTTAGTTGCTATAATTTTTAAAGTTATTTGAACATCATAGACTAGAATTGGTGAGGTTTAGTGAAATTATTGGTGAGGTTTCATGTATTATATTGTTCTTGGTTACAAATATTTAATTTAACAGATAATATTAGAATTGTTGTAAATAATGTAGTTATATAGATGTCCACGTTCATAACCCTGGAAAATCTAATATACATAGAGGATGAAGATCAATATATTATAAATATTATATTTATAAAAATGATCCTTTAAGATTCCTTTTGTATATTAATTTTCTTATTTATATCATTATAACTCTTAGGTTAGTCTTTATGGTTGAAGGTCTATATATAGAGGCCATGTACTAAGCATATGGTATCCCCATAAAGTGAATAAGAAGTATCCCCTCATTTCTCCTCTCAATTTTCTCTCTTACTCTTATTAAACTTCTTACATTTCCATTAGTTTATAACACGTTATTAGTATAAGTATTTGATAAAATTGAGTAAGTCATCAATCCTTGGAGCCTGTTGTTCTTCATATTAAGGTATAAGAAATATTTTGTTCTTACTTTATATTATCTATAGATTTAATAGTTTATATTATGTATAAATTAAAGACTTATTTATATTTATAATATGGTTATCAATTTGATAATAGCAAATATCCTAGAAATCAAAAGGCTAAACATGATAAGATGGCCTGTAGCTTAATCATTTTTAGTTTTGGTTATTTTATAACCAATGACTTCATTTTCTAAATGAATAAGGCATATGTATAGAAAAAATTTGTGGCATATTTTGATAAATTGGTGGTTATAAAAGATTTGTTATTATAGCCCTAAAAGCTAATAGTTTATGAACTTCATGCCACTATAAGGTTTTGGAAACTCTCCAAACTCAACATATTTATGAACAAGTTAATGACCACTTATGATCTATGCACAAGTTAACCATTAAAGGGCAATAATGATTGGTCATGGTTATTGAAATAAAATTACAAATAATGGCAGCAATATAGCTAAAAGCCATAAATAAGTCTTTTAAACTAAAAAACAAATGCCAAAAGTGGCTATGAAGCCTAAAAGGCCATAAGATGTTGAATGGTCATATTGTAATAGTAATGTGTTTTATTGAGACAATTTATGTGCAAATTTAAAGATTTTAAGAGAGAATACTAATTGCAATTTCATTCTATATATGCCTATTGACCTTTATTAAGATGGACTACGTAAATAAAATGTATTCATTTTATACTTTAATTTTTAATCTTTTTGTACCAAGAATTAAATTCTTTATATGTATTACTTGAATATAAATAAATATATATATATATATATATATTACATACATATGACACTTGAATTAAGAAAATGATGCATTTTCATAGATTTATTGTGCTTAATTTTCTTATGAGAAAAATACTTATTATAAATATTTGATGTTAAACTCATTTTATTATCATCAATCTAAAAGATACTTTGAAGGAAGAAAATCAAACATTCTTGCAAAATGTGTAAGGTATCTATATTTATTTCTTGCCAATTTTATGAACAACTAGACATAGAATATCTTATAAATAGACCCGTAATCCTTAGGATAATTTGAAGGAAGAATACATGTACCAAAAGTGATAATTTTTCCAAACAAAAAATATCATGAAAATATGCCCAGGAGACATTTTAATTACTACACGTTTCATTTTTTGAATGTACTCCTGTAGTAGTAACATTGAAGTAAGTTACTAATGTAAAGTAAAAATGTTAAGCAATAATATATGTGAAAATCTCATGTGTGTTAGTTCTTAAAAAACTACACATAATAGAATATAACTCAGTTCCTAAAGAATCAATATAGAGTTTTCCTATTCTATGGTTGAACACAAGATCCATAGTAAACATATATGTTTTACAGATAATACTTAAAGATAAAAATATTTTTCTCATTTAATAACGAGTGATATTAATATCAATATCATGTTGGATAGTACAAAACTAAATGAAGGCTTTAGAAAAGTTACTATATCATTACTTAAAGGGATAAAGTTTATTATTAATTATGCAAATACATTTATTATTTGACATTACCTGTTAGACTATCTTAGATTAATTATGATATAAAAAATTATTGAAAATTCATATTGACATCCATTAAAAAACTAGAAGATTCTCTAAGTCAAAAAAAAATCTCATTTGCAGCTAGTTCTTAAGGAAAATTAATTACTAGACCATCATTAATTAAAGTTAGAACTAAATCTCCTACACTTTTAGAACAAGTCTAAGGTGATATATAAGGGCCATTCATTTACCATGTGAACCATTAAAATATTATATGATTTTGATATATGCATTTATAAAGATAGTTACATGTGCATTTATTATCAACTCACAATTTGATATTTGCAATATTACTTGCTTAAATAATTTGATTTAAGAGTATAATTTCCAAATAATGTAATGAAAACAACTCACCTTGATAATGCTAGTGGCCTATTGCATATGTTCACACACAAGAAGGGTCTAGCAAAATCATTCATTAAATACCTTCTATTAATAGCTAGACTAATGCTTTTGAGAACAAAACTTTTCAATTCAACATAGGATATATGGTTTTACATGCAATAGCATTTATGCACATTAAGCTAATAAGTTACTATAAATTCTCTATATTACAATTGACTTTTGGTTAGGAACTAAATATTTTACATTGGATGTGCGATATATGTCCCAATTTCTCTACCACAACACACAAATATGGGTCCTAAAAAAGATTAGGAATATATGATGTTGTGTATAAGTCCTTTTTTACAGCACTATTTGCCAATGGTCATGAAACAGTTTTCCCATATTAAGGGGAGATAATAAATAACTGGAATAAGAAGTTATATGGAATGTATTATTATCTAGATCCTCATATAAAATAATGTAAATCAAAAGTTGAAAAAATAATATATTTACAAAATATTGAAAATTAACCACCAAGTGCATTTATTGACCTAAAGAGAATTATCAAATCTCATATACCAGTTGTAAATGCTACAATATGAATTAATGTCCTAGTAAGACAATCTATTAGTATAAATAATATTAACCTATGTGGTAGATCAATTAGTTCAAAATATAAAAATTCTAAAAAAAGAAAAGGAGCAAATAACCAAGATGATCATATTGATGAGGCAGGTTTTCTAAAAGAGATCAAAGACATAACTAACCATAAAACCCAAGAAAAAGATCAATTACATGAAGTTAATGAAAATAAAGATATCTTGATTGGTTATGTCACTACAAAAAAAAAAAGAATAGAACTAACAAGATATAGTTGTCTACAACTATTGCTATTGAAATGATAAAATAAAATAAGGATTTTGAATCTTTATCCGTCAAAGAATGTAGACATAGAAATTATTGACCAAAAATGAAAATATGTATTTCAAGCCGAATTAAATTTATGAAGTTTTTGGACCTGTAATTTGAACATTTAAAGGTACAAATCAATGAACCTATTATCTTATGTATATTATTATATTTTAATGTTATTGGGCTTTTGATTCTAGAAATGAATCAAAACCTAACATAGTTATTGAATATAATATAACATGCTTGAAGATATGTGAATGCATTAGTCAAGAATCTATTACTCACATTGAAAGAGAGAGTTACACAAGGGACATACTCTCCAGTGGTTGATACAATCACTTTCAAATATTTTGATACTCTAGCAATACATGAAAAACTTAATACGCATCTTTAAATGTTGTTATAACTTATTTATATAGCTAACTAGTTAGTGAAATTTATATGAAAAATCCCTATAAAATATTTAACATGCTAGAAGCATGTAAAGATTCTTAGAAAAATTATTTGATATGTTTGCATAAATCCTTATATAGATAAAAATAATCTAGACATATGTGACATAATCGTCTCAATGAATACTTGTTAAAAGAATATTATAAGAATGATCCAATTTGCCCATATATTTTTATAAAAAGATCTGGATCAAAATTCATTATAATTGTTGTGTATGTTAATGATTTAAATATTATTAAAACTTTTAAAGAGCTTCAAAAAGAAATCAATTGTTTAAAGAAAGAATTTAAAATGAAAGATTTTGAAAAAAAAAAAGAAACATTTTATTTTGGTTTGCAAATTGAGTACTTAATAAATGGAATTTTTCTTTATCAAGCCACTAATATTAAAAAGATTCTGATGAAGAACTCTTTGGTACCATATTTTAATGTTGAAAGAGTATTAATGTATCTTGCTAACTCAATGCAACTTGATATTGAATTGGCCATAAGTTTATTAGGAAGATTTAGCTCTTCTTTGACGAGAAGACATTGAAATGGAGTTAAGCATCTATTGCAATATATCTAAGGGACTATTGATACGAGGCTATTGTATTTAACTAACTTTTTATCACAATTGATATGTAGATACAAAATACTTATCTAATCCATATAAAACTCAATCTTAGACTAGTTATTTATTTACATGTGGGGTGTAGCTATGTCATGGCATTCTACAAACCAAACTTTATTTGCTACCTGATCAAATCACATAGAAATAACTGCAATGCATTAGGCAAGTCAAGTATATGTTTGGCTAAGATTAATAATCTAACATATCCAAAAGATATGTGGATTATCTTTAGAAAAAAAAATATTCCTACACTATTATATGAAGATAAGGCAACCAACATAGCTTAGTTAAAAGAAGGGTATGTCACACTAATTCTAATTAACACCTAGCTTATAGATTTATTAAGCAAATTTAATTAATTGATTGCAAGAATAATCTTAAAAATTAGAAAAAATATGAACCAATTGAAATTTTTAATATAAAACAAAATGTTAAGCTTAAAGTCTATCACATAATAATTAAGTACCTAAATTAATGAAGACATAATTAACTCTCCAAACATCTCGCTAAGATCTTAAGACATTTACTTAAGACTTTATAATTAAATCAAAACCCCATCTAAAACCCTCCAAAACACTCCTTAAAAAACCACCCAGTGTAATTGGCACTATAGCCTCAAAGTGTAGCATTGTAGCACCCCTCACACTAAGGCATCAAAAAGCAAATTGCTTGCACATCATATGACATCAAAGAGTTGGACCGTAGCATGTTTGCCTCTGTAAGGACCCTATCGAAATGCCTTAGGGTGATGCTATCATACCATATATATTCCATGATTATACTTTTTGATTCGGGGCATTAGGTGTGCATTTATAAGGTAAAAACAAGGAAAAGTATGAAAATAATGTACTTTTGTTACGCAATGTCGAGGTTAAATTTTCAGTTCGCATCATATGGGCCTCGTGGATGTTCCAACGACATTTTATAGTCATTTACCATTTATATGAGTCATACATAACTCAAAACATCACATAATCCACGGTTTTCAAGCTCAAACCCTGAATTTTTACCAATCCTTTTCGAACAACAAGTAGCAAATTTCAAGGGAAATTTAAAAAATTCATAACTAAATGTAAAAAAATTGAAATCATATAAACCATAACTTTTAAAAAGCTCTAGATGTTAGCTTGATAATAAAAATAATTTTAGGACATGAATATAGCCTTTGGACCACATTTGATAATGAAATAGCCACAAAGGTCTAGCTGTCCCTGGTACTGATACAGTTTACTATCATAAACTTAAAAAATGTCCAATTAATTCTATAAAAATCCAATCTAAGCAAATGATACCAATCTAGAAAGTTATAGATGTTAGCTAGAGGTTTAAAATAGTTATAGACCAAGCTAAGAGTATTCAGACCCTAAAAACTAATCAAATAGTAACGCAGGTCTGACTGGTCATATAGTACTGCACAGTAACTTCAGAAATTAATATCTTCCTCTCTAGACATCCAAATGAAGTACTTCTAATTGGCACAAGTCACTATGAAGATCTAGTTTCTGTTTATAAAATTTCATAGTAATTGGACATCATTTGCCCTATGATTGACATAGAACAATTTTTGGACATGTGTACAGTAGTGGTGACCATATCAGAAAAATTTCCCAACTTCAAAAATTCACCAAATATTCTGTAGGTATCCAAAAATTATCCAATTTATCTTTCAAAAATCTTTTAACATGAATGCCAAATTTTAGATCAAGAGAAGCTCATTTGGACAAAAAGTGACATAGCTCACTCAAATGGTCAATTTTGCTCCATGTAAGATGTCCACTTTGTCCAAATGGCCTCTCCAATGGTTTGGCTCCTCTTATGCAAGTTTAAAAGCACAAATATGACTTGTAGACACTACCCAAGTAGTCTCAAACCTCATACATTTCATTTTGACTATCTCACACCCAATAATATACTAATACATACATGCCATCCATGATCAAAAATTCATATTTCTATTACTTTCATGCTACATAGAGTATATATAGTATCCATACATCATATTACATTTGCTAAAGGTCTTACATCACAAAAATAATGTACAAAGCCACTTTGACATTCAACTACAATTTAAACTACATAATAGGCAAAGTACAGCTTTTCATTGCTCTTGGCTTGCATTTCTTTGTCTTTGACCACCACCTAGACATTTCAAGAGTGAGAGGGAAATGGGAATGAGATTCCAAGAATATCAATAGTTCACACACCCATTCACACATACATTCAAAGCATACATACATCAAAATTGCAAGTGTGTAAACATAAAGTATGTAATGCCACATTTCTATGCCACATTTATACATCAAACCATTCTCACGCTCTAAGGACTTTTAGTTTTGCCTCACCCAATTCCTATGACTTTTGGATCTGCGTCACTCTTGGCCTTGAGACTTTTGACTTAGCCTCACCCATCCAAGGAACTTTTAGCCTAGTTCACCCATACCTTGAGACTTTTGGCACATCCTCACCTATATTAAAGGACTTTTGACGTCATCTCACCCTTATGAGCCAATCTTACAACCAATCCATTAAAGAATACACATTGGTACCAATGCAACATCAAGATATCAAGTGGCATTATGACGACCCCAATTTCTAATCTCGATAATTAAGGTTAAACACGTGATTAATCATCATAGGTTATGAAAATGTGGAGAAATTTAAACCTTAAGGTGATTAGAGTCATCAATCATATGATTACATATACTTATGTTCATAAGGGAATTAAACATCCATTTATAAGTCTTGGATTCTATTACTCATCAATTATAACTCATCCTAATGACTCTAGATCATCCCTTGTGATTAACATTTGGAAAACCAAGGTTTTCTAGTTAATATAAGTGTTTCAGCATATTTGTCGCGGCCAAATTACTCTTAGTTGCGACCAATTCCTTTCTGTTTTACCCCTTTCTTTATCATTAATTTCGCCGCAGCAATAGCCACGGTGAGTTGGACCTTCGCAGCGGCCAACCTACATGGCACCGCGGTAAAGAAGCCTCCTGGAACTTTCTTGCTCGCCTCTCGATATTGGCTGTGGCCAATTCCTCCTTCCGCCGCGGCCAATTCCTCTCTAGAATGCCGAGGACATTTTCCTAAAAGTTCACCGCAGCCAATTCCATAATTCGTCGCAGCTAATTTCTCTCTGGACGACTCCCAGTTTGACCTCTCACATTTCGCTGTGGCGAATTCCTCTCTGGCACTCTACCTGGGCAACTTCGCCTTTATTGGTTGCGGCCAACTCTATTTTAGCCGCGGCAAAGTGCCTTCTAGTCCTACACTCTAAAAATCTGAACTCATACTCTCTTTTCTCCCTCCAATCTCACCCTAGGGCTCATTTACCTTAATTATGGGGCTCAAATAGCCTTCATTAGCCTAATTTATCCGGCTAATCTCTCCTCTCTAATTCAAGACTCAAGGGTCAATTTCTTTTCTCTAATTACCCTATATCAGCAAGTTCAGGGGATAATAACAACAAAAATCATGCACCATTGACATTTAACATTAGATACACTTTCCAGTAGAGGTTCCATACATCAGTGATTCATATCAATATCTCAAGGTTACATTCTCAAATGGTAAGTCATATCATAGGTTCAATAAGGTTTACAACAGATATCATAAACCCCTACATCAATTACCAATTTAAAGTAAGGCCTACTCCTCAATAGGTACACATCATATTATCAAAATACAAACTCCTACACTTGGCAATACAGATACATGATGATGTTATATAAGACTTAACAAAATTAGCATCTACTCTATTACACTCAGACTAAGTGTAGCTCCCCACACTAGGCCTCAGCTCATGGATGTTCATCCACTTGCTTTCCTTTATCCTTACCCGAAGAATCTTCACCTGAAATTGTAATCCTATAAAATAGGGTGAGATAATAATCTCAGTAACTAAGGCAATTCCATCATATAATCCAGTTTAATTAACATATATGCATGAATCAAAATCATATCAGTCATCTCAGCAAATGAAACAATTAGGCTATCATGATTACTATCCCATACTAGCAATCATATTTTAACATGTTAAAGGCCATTAACACCGGGAGAGGCCCGTCCACAGCACCAACTCCACATTGAGCACAACCAGGGCTCAATGCATCTGGGGTTTGATCATAACCCGGTACCCGATCGAAGCACATGCACGGGTGGCAGCCGCACCACAGCTCCACCATGGACTCACAAGGTCCAATCATCATACAATAGATAGCCAACCAATTCATTCAACATTTCAAATCATTTATATACAGCAAGTATGAAATTTAAACCGACATATGCATGGAATTAATGTAAACCCCAGTTACCTCACTTGTAGACAAATTTGTAACAGCCACCAATGGTACAGAGTCTCCCTATAATCATAGCATCAGATAATTACTACTCTAATTCATCATTAACAGTTACAATAAGTACCCAAGGAATTTAAATGCTACTAACTACCTAAATAACACTTACCCAACCACCACAAATCCTAAATTCGGATTAAAGTGTCCTCTACCAGAAATCTCAATATTCCACCCAAAATCCTAAGTAAATTCATACAAAATTAATACCCATAATATAAAGCAGCTATGGAGGTCTCAAACTAACAAAGAAAGCATCAAAATGGGGGGTTTAAACTCACCTAATACCAGCCTTAACCTCAACCTACGAATTTCACTAAGAAAATCCCCAAACACCCACATTTCAGATTTTGGGTATGATGAAAATACTCCAAATGAAAAACGAATCAGACCAAATTAAAGAGAAAGATTAGGGGATTAAGTTGTATAACTATTACCTTGGCTAAATCTTACTCCAAATGTGAGAAAAGGTGGAATTATGCCAAGAACCCTAGCCTCTCCTCCTCACCTCCGAATTTTCCTTGTGTTTTTGTGTTTTGCAGAATGGGGGAGGTGGCTGGTCAGTTTTTAAGGTTTTAGTGGGGTTAAGTTGGGTTAAATATGTGGGTCATGGGTTGCTCCAAGGTCCAACTCCTAATGGGCTTCAGACTTTAGCTTGTTGGGCCAATTTTTAAGTGTTGGGCTGCAGAATTTTATTGGGCCAGTTCTTATGCATTGGGTTGCTGAAGTTTAATTAGGTTTAGGCCAAGTTTAAAGGGTTCAAGGATTTGGGTCTGCACTAAGGTAATTAGGCCACCATTAGCCTCTTATCATGATATATTAATTTGGGCTTAGATGAAATTTCTATTCCAATTAATTCTCAAACCCATGTTAATAATTTATCTCTCTAAAATTTTCATTCACTAACTTGCCCAATCATCCTCTATTAATTATTCTTAATTACTCTAAATTCATAATTAACACCTTAATTAATTTTGGGGTGTTACAGGCATGTTACCAAATCACAAGAGTACGTGCAAACACACAATGACATACATATGCACACAAAAATATATAAAGAATAAGGTGGAGAGCTACCTTGAATTTATGCAAGCCTTTCTTGATCCTTTTCCTTCCCTTTCTTGGTCCCATAAACACACCTAGGTGGATTGGAGTTCTCTTGGCCTAAGCATCATAAATAGCACACAATTGCACTCTTGAAGTAAGCCAAGACACTACACTTTTTCTTAAAAAAATATAAATGATTCCATGGTTCACATAATGGCTCCATTAGTGGCCTATTGAAGCAAACCTTGTAATTTAAGTTCTATACTCTATTCTCTTTTCATTTATAGGCTTCTTGACCCCATTCAAGGTCCTTGAAGCCATCACAATCATTTGCACAATTAGAAAACTAAGTTGCTTCCTAAGACACCATTATGGACACCATTTCTCTATCTTCCAATTCATAGCTCCTAAATTTTTTCCAATAGTTCCTTCCATCTTCTAACATCATATAAAGTCTCAAACCAAGGCCAAAACAAATTAAAACACTCCCTAGCTTTATAAACTAGCCTAGGCCAAGACACTAAAGGGGGTTCTTGGAGTTTCAAAATTTTCTTTGATGGAAGAGCCATTTGGGAAGGTTTCTAAGAGTCTTAGAAGCTTAATGGAACATTCAAATGACTAAGGAAACACTGACATAAAATTAGATTTTACAAAACCTCCAAGAACATCATACTTTACTAACTTGATTTCCTTTGATTTTTCTTAAAATTCCTTACCATATTCCATTTCCCCAAGGCCTAAAACCCTTATTCCTCCCTTGAATTTGGATAAAAATTCCCTCCCCCATATGGTTCTGGTTTAGGCTAAAAATACCACAAGGAAGAGCAACAAAGAAGAATCACCAAGAATGAGAAATTACCTTAGATTCTAAGTTGGTTTCAAAGCTTCTTCTCCTTGGTTCTCTTCTCTTCAAGTAATTCAAACTCTGCCCTTATGTTCTGGACCAAAAATAGAACCATTCTATTCAAGACAACCATAAAAAGAGAGGAGGAGAGGAGGGGAACAAAGTAGAAAAAGGAAAAAACATAAATTTCTTAGGTTTTTCCTACTTTTCTTGCCTTAGTTTCTTCTCCTTTCTTTCTCTTCTTGTGCACCCAGAATTGTGCTTCTTCTTTCTATTTTTTGGACATAATAGGTCAGCCTAAAGAAGTGGTGGAAGATGCGTGAAAGTGAAAGAGATTTCCAGAAGCTTCCAGTGGACAATTCTTTCCAATTTTGCCCTTTCATAATGGCATTTTGTTCAGGCTTCATTTTAGCTCCTTTTTTAGAACCATTTTTTCCATTATAAAATTTAGGTTTCCAATTTAATAAAAATATTTTTGGAATCACTCAAATCAGAGCTAAAATCTTCCTAAACAAACTGGTCAAAGTTTGAGTCAACTGACATTGAAAAAAGTGCACCAGAGGGCTTTACCAGTCCCGGGACTTCCCATGATTTTCAAGGCCTCTGAGAACCTTAGAAACTTAAAATTCCCATTTAAAAAGCCCTGCTGTGTGTTTTTCCAAAATTGTACTTATTTATGAAAATGCCACTGGCCTTTCGATAATTTTTTTGAAGCACTCCAGCCCCGGTTTCTGGGTAACTAAAGGCTCAAATCCTCATTTTCTATTATTTAAAATTTTATCCAAATTTTATTTGGCCTTGAATCACTCATCTTAGGGAATTTTCTTTTCAAACTAACCCATTTCGGTGTTTTTACTATATACTGGACATTACAAATGTCGCAGTATCTTTGCCTTAATATAAGTAGCACTTTGGCACCTTAATGCCATGCCATGACATCACTACTTAAACTTTGACTCCTTAGGAAAGAAACCTGTGTGGCATCATAGCGTTAAAGAGTTCTGCCATAGCATCCTAAAGATAGAATACACCAGATAGCAAAAATTTGATGCTAAAGTAAATGCTCACTTACCACAAGCTCTTAACTTAATCAAATGGATATGGGACACCTATAATGGCTCCAAATATATCTCCCAATGGTGTAAAAAACTTAGGGACAAGGGATTAAACACTTACCCACAAGTCCAAGTGATAGATTTTCAAGGAAAAATAGAAGAAATAAAACTATGACAACAAAAGCAATATTAGACCAACAACCTATATATCCTAATTCATCAATATACAACCATTTGACTCTAAACCAAACTTAACAAGTTTCAATTGCTAAAAGAAAGTTGTTCCACCCCATAAAGCCACCAAACATCCTCATATTCAAAATATGACTATGTGACTTCCTAAGAGTCCATTAACACATAATTAATAACCACCATATCAAGGCTTCCTAATTCATCAACAACCAACCAACCAATGATCAATATCCAATAGTACCATATAAACAAAAAAAAAAGTCATAAATACTCAAGGTCCATCATCATTCATGAGCTATTCCAAAATATACCATAATTACATGTGAGATCCAAATATAAAAGAGCTAAACATCATCTAAAATCCTAGTTATCATTCTCACATGTATAATTTCCTAAAAGACAAAAGTCTTACACTTGGTATATCATATTACAATTTATAAGTTAGTAACAAGTCACCAAAATAAATGAACCAAAATGTAGGCTATTGAAAAAAATAAGCGTAGCCTATTCCAATCAAGCCTTTGGTTGCTTGTCCTTCTCATAACTCGAATCTTTTACTTGTAAAATGCTAGCCCATAATCAGGATAAGATATAAAATCTCAATAACCAAGGTAATTTCTATTAGCATTTATATAAACAAGTAAGTATAAGCTATAAGTGGTAAAATTATTAGCTTATCATGCAATATTCGACAAATCAAAAATAACAAGTTTAATAATAATTTTCATAGTCATTTTCCAATAACTAGATGGGCAAGATACACATGCAGCGTCCACAATGAAACATATGCAAGTAGCAAGCTTAACATGGCATTATATAAAACATCAACAAGTATATACAAGCTATAAACATGGCTCCATAACAAATATGAATGGAATTAAATCTCAATTACTTCAACCGATAATTTCTACTTCTATAATAGCCATTAAGAATAACCAAGTAAAAACACAAGCCTATGGCAATCATAAACAACCAACATATATGTATCAACCAAAAAAGGGCCTTTATTTTAATTTAATTAAAAACCCAATAATCACTTAGTTTCAACTTACCTAAGCATTCAAGTGTCATAAAACACCAATTTGAATGCAAGAATCTAAACCAACACAATGGGTCATTACTTCATCTTGAATTTTTGAATATGTAAATTTACTCATAGAAAAATCAACCATGAAGATGAATATGAAGCAAAATAACATCACAAAGGGAGGCAGTTTACTTACCCAATACTTACTTAAGCTTCTTCCTCCACTAATCTACCAAAAACACACTAAAATCCTCAAATCTACCGACCTAGCATTTCATTAACTTTAAACAAATCAAGAGATATTTGATTGAAAAGAAAGAGGAGAAGGAGAGGAACATTTTTCCCTTTACTCAACTAAGCCAAATCTCATGTCTTCTCACTGGATTGGAGCTCTGAAGCTTGCAAGCCCTAGCTCTCTCTCTCTCTCTCTCTCTCTCTCTCTCTCTCTCTCTCTCTCTCTCTCTCTCTCTCTCTCTCTCTCCTTCCTTGCATTTTTCTCTTTATCTTGAACTGTATGAGAAGTATGATTACTAAAATAAAGGTTGTTAAGGTTTAAAATTAGGCTTTTAGTGAGCTGGGTCACAAGTAATGGCTGGGTTATAAGTTCTAGGTCATCTAGTTCATAGGCTTATATTGATTTTTAATTAGGCATCTTCTATTTTTTTTTTTTTTGGGCCTATCTAATTAGGTTTATCTAAATCTTAAGGATTAATATACTCTAATTAATTTTCTTAGGGTCATATATTTAGTTTCCACTAAATTAAAATAAAACCCTATGAATAAGGATTTATTCTCTAAAAATTCTTAATTTATTTATTCTAAATTAAATCCTAAATTAATTATTCTTTCCTTAATAAATTTTCTATTTATTGATTTCCTTTTAAAATTCCCAATTTAATTGCTTTTTTCCAAAAGTCTTTACAATAATAATAAAAAGCCTTCTCCCACTAAGTAGGTCAGTTACATAGATCAAACAATACCATAAAATTTTATCGTAAATCATATTTTTAGACAAACCATTTAAGCCTAAATTCTTCTTAATGGTTTTGCCTATATATATATATATATATATTGTCTTCTTTTACCTCTAACTATTGGATTACTTCTCATATGATATACTCTTCTTATTGGGACTTTTATAGATCTTTTCTATACATACCCAAATCATCTGAGGTGTGATTCTACAATTTTTTTCACAATAGGTGCGGCTTCCACTTTCTCTCTAATGTATTCATTTCTAATTTTATCTTACCTGATATATCCACTCATCCAATGTAATATTCTCATCTATGCAATATTGAGTTTATTCTCTTATTGAATTTTTATTACCCAATACTCAATCATATACAACATTGCAAGTCTTATAATTATACAGTAAAATTTATCCTTAAACTTAGTGGTACTCTTCTATTATAAATAACACCTGAAGCACTCCTCTATTTGATCCACCTTATTTAAATCTTATATTTTACATCTTCCTCTATTTTCCCACCATGTTGTATGATGGACCTAAAATACTTAATTATATGACTTATGGTATGATATATTCTCTAATTTTCACTTATATACTAGAATTAGTATGTTTCTTACTAAATTTACATTCTATATACTCTCTTTTACTTTTACTTAAATGGAATCCATGTACTTCTAAAACTAGTCCCTACATCTCTAATTTCTCATTTATTTCTTTTCTTGATTCTCCAACTAAGATTATATCATTTACAAAAAGCATGCACTGTGGCACTGGCTCTTGAATATGTTCAGTGAGCACATCTAAGACTAAAATAAAAAGATAGGAGCTCAAAATTAATCCCTAATACAAACCAATGGTAATAAAAAAATCTTCTATAGGCTTACCTTTTCTTCTCACACTAGTTGTAATCCTATCATATTGCTCAAATATAAGCAATACAAACTCTTTTTTCCTCTAGAGTCTTCCACAAAACCTCTCTTGGCATTATATATTGCCTTCTCCAAATTGATGAACACTATGTGTAAGTCTTTTTTATTCTTTCGATATCTTTCCATTAGTCTTCGCAGCAAGATTATGGCTTCCATGGTTAACTTTTCTAGTAAAAAACCAAATTGATTTTTTGTAATGTAAGTTTCTTGCCTTAATTTTTGCTCAATTACCCTCTCCCTCAACTTCATATTGTGGCTCATGAGCTTAATTCCCCTATACTTTGCACAATTTTACATGTCTTCCTTGTTCTTATAAATAGAAATTAAAGTACTTCTTCTCTATTTATCCAGCATTATTTTAAATTTCATAATCTTATTAAATAACTCTATAAGCCAATTTATGCCTTTTACTCCTAAATCCTTCCATATTTCAATAAATATATTATCTGATCTAACTACTCGATCATTCTCTAACCTCTTTAATATTTTTTTTACCTCATACTCTTGAATCTCCTGATAAAAGATATAATTTTAGTCCTCCTCTTTAGAGTTTAGCCTATCCAAGTGCAATAAGATCTCGTATCCTTTATTAAATAGCCTATGAAAATAGTTTTTCCACCTTTTCTTAATATCTTGTTTCATAACTAAGACTTTTCCTTTTTATTCTTAATGCATTTCACTTGGTTTACGTCTCTTGTCTTTCTTTTCTTACTTTTCGCTAGCTTGTAAATAATTCTTTCTTTAATTTTAGTACCTAAAGATTAGTATAAATCATTAAATGCCCCAACTCTTGCTTTGCTCATTGTCTTCTTAGTGTTTTTTTTAATTATCTTATATTTTTTCTAATTTTCATCACTTTTACACAAAAGGCCATACTTTATAACACTTCCTTTTAACCTTAGCCTTATCTTATACATTTGTATCCCACTACCAAGATTCTTTATCATTAGGTCTAAGGCCTCTCAATTTATCAAGTATCTTTATTGTCACCTTTTTAATCTTTTTAGTCATCTCATCCCATATATCATTAGTATTTCCTTATGCCTTTTAGGACCATTCCTCCAAAATCTTTTTCTATAAGCTCTTTTCTTTATCTTCCTTCAATTGATATTACTTGATCTTTAACGTTCTATCTTGGTCTTTATGATTTACTTTTCTCTTAACTCAAACATCTATAACTAAGACTCTATGCTGGGTAGTCAAGCTCTTTCTAGGTATAACTTTACAATCCATGCAGAGCTTTTTGTCCACTTTCCTTATTAGAAAGAAATCAATTTGAGAGCATGTTTTTTCACTTTTGTACATGGTAAAATACTTCTCACACTTCCTAAAATAAGTGTTAGCTATTGTAAAGTTAAATGCTAATGAAAAGTGTAACACTTCGAAATTAATTTAGAATAATCATAATGAATTAAGGAATTAATCTAGTTAATTAATAAAGTTAATTAAGTAGAAAGAGAGATGGATATTAAATTTAAGCCATATGATTAACCCAATTCCATTTCTTAGAAGCCTAACCTTACTTATGTGCAGACCCAATGTTAATGGACTCTTATAGTTGGCTCAACAAATCAAAAATCTAAACCCACTAAGAATTGGGCCTTTGGGTCAACCCACAACCCAATTTAAACCCCTGAAGCCACTTCAACCCCTCCCCATTCTGCAGAAAACACTAAGAGAGCAAAAGGAAATTTGGAGGTCTTAGGAGGAAGCTAAGGTTCTTAGCATAAATTCATCTTCTCCCACTCCTAAAGCAAGATTCAGCTAAGGTAATATATATATATATATATATATATATATATATATATATATATATATATATATGAAACTTAACCTTCTCTTCTTTCTCTTTAATTTGAATTGATTAGTTTCTCATTTGGAATACTTTCACCCTCAACCTAAGTCTAAAATTGATATTGTGGGTTGCATTTGCTTAATTTTCAAAGGTTGAAACTAGGGGTATTGTTAGGTAAAGATTTCCTTCCTATATTGAGGTAGTTTCTGTTAGTTTAAGACCCTTATAGTTGAGTTATAATATGGGCAAGGATTTTGTGCGAATTTGTCCAGAATTTATAATGGTATACTGAAGTTACTGGTGTGGGGATAATCAAATCTGAATTTGGAATCTTGTAGTGGTTGGGTAAGTGTCCTCTAGGTAGTCATTGGTAGTTTAATTCTTTGGATATTTGGTTTACTATTACAAATGATGATTAAGAGTAGTAATTGTCTGATTTTATGATCATAGGGTGATTTTGGCACTATTGTTAGCTTTCAAGACTATTCACAAATTGAGGTAACCAAGGTTAATTTTAATTCCTTGCATATGATCAACTTAATCTTATACCTGTTGCACATATATGATTTTGAATGCTTAATGAATGGTTAACTATCTACTATGTTGTGATTGGACCTTGTGTGAGTTTATAGTGGAGTTGTGGTGCAGTTGCCACCCATGCATCGTGCTTCGATCGAGCACTTAGTTATGATTAGACCTTATTTTATAGGCTAATTATTTCAGGTGAAGGTCCCTCATGTAAGGATAAAGGGAAGTAAGTGGATGAGCATCCATAAGATGAGACTATGTGTGAAAATTCTATACTTGAGTTAATCTAACTTAGGATAGATGCTAATTTTGTTTTTGTTTTTGTTTTTGTATAGCATCATCATGTAATCATGTTGCCAAGTGTAGGAACTTTTAGGTTTTAAAATCAAAGTGTAACTAATAGGAGAATAGACTTTATATTAGTTGCAATGTGATGTATGGATTCTTTTGTAACCTAATATGAAACTATGTCAATACTAAGAATATAATTATGTGTTGCTTTGAATGCTGATTTTGGATTAATATTGTATGGAACCTCTGTTGAAATCCCCATTGACTGATAATAGTAGTGGTGGCTCTTGTATTCCCTTATTGTCTAAGTCTATGGTTAGTTGATATATGGCTCATAGATAAGTTGAAATCAACATTTAAGTCTTTAAATAAGTATGATAGATATGCTAAGTAAAACAAGTAGTAGGATACCATTTAAACCTTACAAATTAAGGTAGGATAACCTTAGAATGCTATTAGGGGAAGGGTTGGAGTGTTTGGGATGGAATTGGGAGTGTCTAGGTGCATAATGAAGTTAAGTCACAGCCAAAGCTCTTCCAGAAGCAAGGGGCATCGTGGTGCGAGATGCCTTGGTGCAACACAAGTTTGTGATTTTTGTTTAAGAAGGTAACAGAGGGTGCCATGGCGAGAGTTGAAGGAAGAAGAATTTGGGTTCTAGTAGCTCATCTCGCTACAGTGCAAATATGGTTCGGTGTGGCACAGATTGAGAAATTTTGAATAGTAGGGTCCAGAAGGTCATCTTATTGTAGTGCAAAAATCCCAAGTTGTGGCACAAAACATATATTATTGGTCTCGAGTTCTAGTAGCCACTTACATCGTGGCCCGAGCATTCCAAGTCGCGGTGCAAGTTTTTAAACTTAGTTTTTAAGGTCCAGTAATTAACTTAGCCATGATAGGAAAGGTCCAAGTCATGGTTAAGTCCCCAAACTTTTGTTTTTATTTAAAAACCTTGGATTTAATTATGGTATTGTTATGTAGCAACTTGGGAACAATTATAAAATTGTTTTGTGGATAGAGAAGCAGTGATAGAGTGAATTGAAAGCTTTATTTGATAACCTAAATATCAAGGTTTAAATTTTCTTTATTTTTCCTTAATCTAGCTATTTGTAATTAATTTAAGGCTTGATTCATAATCATTAACCATTCAACTAAGTTTAATCACTATAATTAAGAATTAGGGTTGTTTCAAAAAGTCTAGAATAATTTTACCTTTTACATTTGTTTTC
Organism: Erythrophleum fordii; assembly: GCA_032878935.1. NCBI lineage: Eukaryota > Viridiplantae > Streptophyta > Magnoliopsida > Fabales > Fabaceae > Erythrophleum > Erythrophleum fordii. Next base: position 17,296,776 of record JAVQMF010000054.1, on the reverse strand, counting down.
CCAAAGCTATATCCTCCATGCGAACCCTCATAACATTTAGATGCACTCCCTACACGACTATTAAAATCCCCTCCTAGGAGAATCTTTTCTCTTAATAGTATTCCTAATTAAATTATTTTGCCTCAACAATCCTTATTAACTAATTTCGAGATGTTATAGCATATATCCAAGGAGACAGAATGAAACATATTTTATCAAATTTTTTTTTCACTTATGATTTTTTAAAAAATGGTGATATAGATATTCAATAAATTTGTTCACTAAGGCATTCCCAACTGCCACATTTAAGAAGTTGATATACGGTATTAGGATGCATCGATTCAAAGATATAAAGTGATGTTGTTATTAGGGGGAGTAAAGAACATGTTATCCTTTTCTTTCCTTACCAAGGTTTTATCCCACTAGGCTTTCTCAGTAAGTTTTTTTAATGAAGTAGCTTATTATTGATATATAAATACTATGTACTCTTTTTCTTCACTAGGTTTTTGTCCCATTGGATTTTTCCTAATAAGGTTATAATGTGGCATCTTATTTAATAATGGACATCCAAGGGGGAGTACTATAAATAATGTAGTTATGTGGATATCTACATTCATACCCCTAATAGAATCCAATGTATATAGAAGATGAAGACCAGTATATTGTAAATATTATATTTATATAGATGACCATAACCCCCTAAAAATGATCTTTAAGATCGCTTTTGTATTTATGTAGATTAATTTTTTTCATTTATATCATTGTGACCCTTAGATTGGTTTTTATAGTTGAAAGTCTATAAATATAGGTCATATACTAAGCATATGATATTTTCAAAAGGTAAATGAAATGTATCCCCTGTTTCTCTTCTCAATTTTCTCTCTTACTCTTTTTAGACTTCTTATATTTCCATTAGTTTTATAACAAGAATGAATATTTGTTCTATTTGAGAAAACAAATTATATTATTGAATTTAAGTTTTTAAGCAATGACTTTGTTTACATTATAAATTTGATAACCTGTTGAACAATATTTAGAGTCATAATTAAAGATTTTTTCCAGAAAAAAAATTTAACCTTTCAATGATAACTTTTGTTGCTACTAAAAGCATGTTTTGGTGGTAATTTTAGATGCCAAAATTGACTTTTAGTAATGATAAAGTCACCACTAAAACAAACTTTTAGTAGCAATAAAAGTTGTAACTAAAAGTGAGTTTCAATGGCAATCTTCATGCAATCATGAATGGTGGTGACTTCCTATGATGACAAAGAGTATCTTCATTAGTGACTTTTTTTGTTGTCACTAAAAACCTTCAATAACTAGAATGTTAGTTACAACTTAATGACAACTCCAACTTTGAAACTTTTAAGGGTAACAAAAGCGCAAATTTTTATGGTGCGTAGTCCTTTATGTATGAATCTAATATGGTCTATTTATTATACACACTCTTGGTATACACAGGAATTGTCCATGTTTGGGTGTGTGTAATGTGTTGGATTGGAAGAGGCAAAAGATTGAAGCTTTTGGTGAGAAAAAGGGTTTATGCAAAACATGCTCTTATTATATTATTAATTAAATTAGTATTATGATCTTTTAAATTTATTTTTTTATGTGTCCTTTAATATTGGTTTATACTAAATTATTTAGTCATTTAGTTTTGTCAAACAAATAAACAAATAAATAGACATGTAAAATGTTAGCTTAGTGCCATTAAATATGTCTATAAACAAAGTTGATAGTTTATGATATATATGATACTAGTCAAATGACAAATTTTTTTCTTAGTTATTATAGTCATAGTATCTTGAACTTTGTTTGAGATACTTTATCCCCAGGTAATGCTAAGGGCATACTCTTTTACTCAAATTCGCTTCCTAAAGAAATGAACCCAAGTTGTTAAGGAAAAATAGCTTTGAGAATGCTTACTTTAAGAAAATAAGTAACTTAATATCTTTTGAAAAGGTACTTATTAACCAAAGCTTGTTTTTAAATAGGAACAGAAGTAATTTTCTATTATGGGAAGGAAGAAGGAAATTGGAACTTCTCCTTTCAAGTAGCAGCAAAAGCACCAAGAAAAAATAATTTTATATAGTTTTCCTGTTTTCTCATTCTTTCAATTTGTCACATCTTCTCATTTTGACCTAGTTGATATAATTATTTTAATTTTATATTATATATTGTGATTTTATTTTATATTTAATATTATTTTTATATATTTAACATATGTAAATATTCCTTTAATGTAAATATCAATTAAGAGAAAAAATATTTAAAATTATTTATTGGTTCAAATAATATTAACTGTACAATCAAATCTATATATGCCATTTTTAGTAATTTGATAGTAAGCAATATTTTTCTTTTGAAGGATTGTACAATCACAAAACCTATAACATAATGGCTGTTCAAAAGTCATCATATTATAGGTTTTGTGAAGTAGTTGTTATTAAGAAAGATTAAAAATAATGTTTGATGAAAATTTTATGAACGTTGCTTTTAAAAGTATAATTGGTTAATAGAGTATTTGATAATAACTTTATATATATATATACACTTTTAATTTCTTAACTTTATTTTAAATTTTATTTTTATCATTTAATTTTATATTATTTTAATTTAATCCTTTAACTTTATCTCATATGTTACTTTGGTTCCTTTAATTCTATTTTGTTCCATTTTGGTTCTTTAATTTTATTTCTTTATTCTTACTTTTACTTTCACCTTTAATTTCATTTTGTTCCCCTTTGATCTTTTAACTTTCAAAAATTACTTAAATATTTCCTTCACTCTATTGTCATCAAAATGCTTAATAGATTAGTTTTACGTGACTCATTGTTAGTTTAATTTTAATAAACTCTTTGTTAACTTGAATCTATCTATTATAATATCTTTTTTTATCATTACCCAAATGTAGCTTTTTGTAAATCTGAGATAATATGTGCATGATTTCAATGATTGAAGATTAATGATACCCTTTCAACAAGAAAACTATAAAAATATGAAATGCAACGTTTGGAAGGGGAAACAAAAGAATATTATGACATGACAGGTAGGGTTAAAGTTGGCAAGAAGTTACCGAAACTAAGCCACCAAATAGCCATGAAACTTTCCTGTTAAAAGTATTGATAAATGTTAAAAAAAAAAAACAATTGAATGGTTCTTGTAAATTAAAAGATCAAATTAAAACTAATAAAATTAAATGATAAAAGTGAAATTTGAGTAAAAGTTTAAAATAAAATAATTTTAAAAAGTAAATTTAAAAAAAATAAAAAGATTAAATTAAAGAATAACAAATACACAAGATAAGTTTCTGTCTATTTTTTAAAGGTTACTTTAGATGTAATGCTAAGAATCTATAAAATTTTATACCATGTTATTAAAATATATATCAGCGGGTTGAATATTAAATTAAAATAAGGTGTCACTCTAGGAGTTAAAGAGGTGTATTTTCTATTTTAAAAATTCAAAATCAAACCTTTATTTTTTATGAAATTACTTTTAAAACAATAATTTTAAAATAAATAAAAATTCACAATAATTTCAAAACCAAGCTAATTTTTCTTACCAATGAAATCTAACTATCATTCCGGATACTTAAATGACAACTTTGACATAAACTAAAAGGAAGGGACAATAAATAAAAATAAGAACTAAAATAATAAATTTACCCACAGTGACTATTTATATATATATATATATATATATTGTGACTAATTTTAATTCTAGAATAAATTAGATAAACTTCTCTTTTTTTTTAATATGTACAAAACTTTTTTAATAAAATATTATTTTACTTTTTAGTCGAATTTAAAATTTTTTTATTAAAATATTTTTTATTTAAATAAATTTTTAATTAAAGAAATATGTATTTAAATTAATAAGTAGTATTTTAATAAAAAATTTTAAATTAAACTAAAGTATAAAGCTACTTTTTGTTTTAGTAGAAATAAATATATTTTTTAAAAATAAAAAATTCTATAATTTTGATAAAATTTAAGAAAAGGTTAAAATTTTGGATTTAGAATTTAGAATTTAAAAAATTTGAAAAGCTTTGTATAATTTTAGGGTTTAGGAAGATTCAAGGTTGGGGGAGATCGTTGTGATTGCCAATCCTGTATACGCATACTGGTTGCCTCCGTCTCCTAGATATTTACCGCACTATGCCACCGAGCTCTATTGCTTCTCCGTCCAAAATAGATTAAAGCTTCTCCTTCCCTCCTTTACTTCTTAGAAACTTGGAATCTCGGAGATGGGAGGCAACAAGAAGGCCAAACCAGCTTGTGTATGGACTACTGTGAAGCCTTTCGTCAATGGCGGAGCCTCTGGAATGATCGCCACCTGTGTTATACAACCTATTGATATGATTAAGGTAAAGCATTCGCCTTTGCAATCTTTCTGGTTTGATTCTCCCAATGGATCATTAAGTTTTTCTTACTTTTTCTCTTTCTCAGATAAGATGTGGAGCATTTTAGTATGATGGGTGTCATGAAATATAGATATGTGATTTTTATTGATTCTTTTAGTTTTCTGTATGACGTTTATTGCACTTATTTTATTTACTTATTCTTTTTGTCGATTCATAATTTAGTTGTTTCTACTGGGTTTGGTGTAGGTGAGGATTCAACTGGGTCAAGGATCGGCTGCGCAGGCGACATCAAACATCCCCAAGAATGAGGGTATTGCTGCATTTTGTAAGGTTTGCATCTGCACATTTTAATAAGTTTTGAGTTTGTTCAACTTGTGTTCTCGATCTCTGGATGTGACTGGTTTTTTGCAATTCTTCCCATTGTTTTGGATGTTGTTTCGTCAATAGTTGATCCTCACTTGGGTGTCACTAAACTGGGTACGGGATCAGGCTATTGAAGTTGTTATTTTTTTTTTCATTGAATAATTTTATAGAGGACAATTTAGGTTAATGATTCCGATATTGGATGCTGTTGTTCATGAGGATTTTTTTCCTTTGGAAATGATATGGTTTATGACTTATTATATTAACCTGGCTATTGACGTGTAACGTAAGCGGAAAAAGTGAGTTTTGTACGTAGTTCTTTATCCTGTGAAGTAATTCCTGAATGACGATGTACTGTTTCATCCAACTTTGGAATTGGATTTGGCTTGGGTTTTCCATTTATCCTTCACTCAGGTATACTTCTACTGGTGTCTAAGTTGAATCACGATATGTAGGGTCTATCTGCTGGATTAGTCAGACAGGCTACATACACAACTGCTCGACTTGGATCACTTAGGTGAGTAAATTATTGTCTCATTCAAAATGAGCATTTCTGTAGCTTTTCCTGCTAGGAGCTTTATAAGCTTCCTTTTCATTGTTTCTGCAACAAGTGACTTTTATAACTAGAAGGCACATTGCGTAGTAAGATTTTGTACTGTAATGACCATCATTCTGTATATATTAGCTCATGTTATGTCCATTATCATTTATCCTTCTAGGGGTAACTGCATCATACGACATCATTCACAGATGTTCTCCTTTAAGTTCTGTTATTATTTGCTTCTTACCTGATGGTTGTATTGCTTTTTAGAATATTGAGAAACAAAGCACTAGAGGCTAATGATGGGAAGTCGCTGCCACTCTATCAGAAAGCTCTATGTGGGCTGACTGCTGGTGCTATTGGAGCATGTGTTGGTAGTCCAGCAGATTTGGCACTCATTCATATGCAGGCTGATGCAACTTGACCTGCTGCTCGGCACTGAAATTACACAAATGCCTTCCATGCACTTTATTGTATTGTTGCTGATGAAGGGGTTTTGGCATTTTGGAAAGGTGTTGGCCCCACTGTTGTAACAGCCATGGCATTGAACATGGGAATGCTTGCCTCTTTTGATCAAAGTGTTGAGTTTTTCACGTATTCCCTTGTTCTAGGTGAAGCTTCTACTGTGATAGGTAAGTAACCACTTTACAGCGGTGGAAGAATTTCTAGCTGAAGTTATTGTTATTATTGCATACTGTCATATTAGGACAACTGAATTCAACTCTACTGAAAATGTTAAAAGTAGTGTAACATGCAACCCAATTGTTAGGGAGGGAGAATACCAGTTACCTTTTGGATGATTTGTTGGGCATGTTTTATCATCTCATTCTCAAACATGTTATATCTAGAATAGAACATTCCTTTTTGGTAGGCATTTTCATCTTTAGAGACATACAACGGGTGGGCAAAGTCTGGACACAGCTATACCTGTGTGGTAGAATGATATATTATTCTCTTCAATCAATATGTTCTACTATTTATATGATTACCTAGCTTTGTTCCGTTGCAAGAATAATAATAGTTGTCAAGTTTTCAATTTTACCTGGTGAAGTTTCTAAATCTAAATTTTAATGTTACATTTGGCTTTTATTGACAGATTTGTAGTTTGCTCAGATCCTGTGGGATTCTCTAATTTTTTTTTTAAAATAGCTCCCTGTCTCCCCTTCTCTGATATGTGCTCCAGACTATAGATGCAGATTTTAAAAGACATCTTGTGTAAATAAGTGAGCTCTTACCCTTTGAAGGGTTATGCCATTGCAGACATAGTCCAAATAAATTCGCAAAAAAAAAAAAAGAATATTTTTGTGACAAGCTACAGCAAGGTTCTGTCCCAGCATAAGAACATGATAGAGGTTCTAAAGATAGGAATTAGGACAGCTTAGATAAGACTGAATATTAGATTGTTATGTTCTCTCCTGGTTAAAGAGATTTGAGTGGCAGTAAAGATTTTGGAAGCCAATGGTTGAGTGGAGCTAATGGTAATTGAATGCTAAGTGTATGATGATAATCACACTTAAAGGGGGTGAATAGGTGTGTTATGCAAAATGTGTAATTTTTGCACTTTTTTAAAAGTAGAGGACTAATGGCCCTTTATTTCAGTTTACTGAAGGTGGAGGATCTTTGTACAGAACAGTTGAGAACAAATAAAAGTTATAATTTTGATGATAACTAGATGTATGTGATGTTGAGAAACTATTAACTTATGTGAATGCAATTAATAATGCCAGTAATAATAAAATCAAGATAGAGTCCTCCAAAAGTGGAGGAGCAAAGCTCAACATACTTGAAAGATAATAGCACACAGCAATTTATCTTGATTCGGTCAACCTAGACCTACGTCCAGTACCCTTAAAACACTTGAAGGATTTTTTCACTAAAAGCAATATACTTATAGAGACGTGGTTAATATCACTTACACGATTCACCCCTTGGTGATTTTTCAGCAGGGTTTTCTACAACTCACCCTTCACTCTTTTGAATTCACAAATACACTCCTTTTCTTTTACACTACTTTCAAGCACAAACAGAATTGCTTCTTAGAAGCTGATACACCGGCAACGTTGAATCTCATATATTTCTCAAATTTTCAACACTTTTCTTCCCTACCCAACATTCATTGTTTTGAATATATATAGACTTCTTGCATTGACTAACTGTTAAAGATAAGTCGGATCTTCAACGTTCATCTTTATAGGAGCATTTTTTATTTATCTCCATTGTTCAAAACTTTCAGTCTTTACAGATTTTGCTCTTTCATGCAGCTCGTCTGGTCAACTCGTATTTAATGCTAATCACAAAGCTCGAAATGAAGGTGAAAGTAAAACTTTATTTTCGTGTAAGAAATCAGAGACAGATGCAACTAACACTTTTTTATTTATACTCATTTCACGTAAAGCCTATAACTTTTGTCTTTTCCTCATAAGATCATTTGTCATTTAGCACATAACCTTAGCTTCTTATAAGCATGGATAAAAGCAATCAAAGTCTTTGGGCTGAGTAAAATTAGGGGTTTTTTCATAAACCTGATTTAAGTTTTGTTATTATCAAAGTCTTTGGGCCAATCAACCTTGGACCAACATATGATTGACTTGTCATTGTTGAAAACTAAAGGAAGGCAAAGATGAAAAGGTTTGGCTGTTTCTCAGAATGAATATCATTTATTTGGAAGCAAGAACTACCAAAGCATCTAATGATAAAAATGCTATAGTAAGGACTCAAAAGATGGAACAAGCAGGCTTCATAGGTTCCTTAGTACCATGCTAGAAGTCATGGATACTGACACGGACACTTAAATATTATAAAGTCTGAAGTGTCCATATGTAATTTAAAGTATTACATCAAGTCTATTACATGTGTCCAACATGTGTTGGACTCTGTACAAACACAACTCTTTTTTTTAAGGTATCCGTGTTTCATAGATACCATGTTAAATGCTGGAACTGAGATATAGACCACAGGTGCTGAGGAGAGCATTTATATTTTATATATATATATATATATATATATATATATATATTATGAAGCTTATGTAAGATTCCATTCTTTATTATGATTCATGATTGTCTGAGTTAGAAAAAGGGGTTCTCTATTATTGCTTTCTCATTTTCTTCTAAATAAAAATCATTGATATTCCATGGCAAATTTATAGTATAAGCATTTTCTTCTATATGTGAAAAATTTATATTGCCCAAGACCTCCTAACATCTTGTTTAGGTGCAAGTACTGTTTCAGGATTTTTCGCATCAGCTTGTCTGATTATGTGAAGACCCAGACACAGAAAATGCAACCCAATGCCGAGGGAAAATATCTATACACTGGTTCTCTAGATTGTGCTGCCAAAACCTTGAAATCAGGAGGACGCTTAAAATTTTATACTGGATTCCCTGTCTATTGTGTCAGAATTGCTCCTGTTGTCATGGTGATCCCTTCTATTTGCACGTGTTATTTGTACTGTGGGTTTCTTTCTTATTTTCTCTTACAACTAATTTTTAGATTTATGTTCACTCCAGTTTATCTTTCTGATAACTGTTTGTTTGCTTGTGCAGATGACATGGATTTTCCTTAACCAGATTCAAAAGTTGGAGAAATCCTTTGGCTTGTAGTTCTCTACGGTTATGATCATTTTCTATTGGGTTTAGAGAAATTCTTGTGTGCCGGGGCATGTACATCCAACCACCAAGATCTATTCTACACATGTGCACCTATTGCTACATACATATACGAAGCATATCCTGACGATTAGGTGTGGGTGCCTCTAGCGTACCTCAGAATTTTTCTTGGGCTTAAGGTTAAGCTTTAAATAATAGGTTGGCTGCGATGTCCTTTTTGGCTACACCACCCCCCACGAAGCTGATCATTTTTTTCAAGGATATCATCATGCAACTGAAACGGGAATTCAACGTACCTTTTCTACCATGTTCAAAATTTAGGTTGTGATTGAAGCAGATTGGTATAATCCCACTTTAGTGGGACTCTGATTGGAACAGGAGAAATCTTGAACAAGTATTACAGTTTACGGAGAGAATTTCAGTGTCAAGTTTAGTAATTTCATTTCATTGTAGATATATTTCTTCCAGAATTAGGGTTTTCGTTGTTTCAGTCAGTTTTTGGACCTAAGTCAATTGATTTGTCAAAATATTGGACTATTCCCTTTTTATGAAATAACTTCCTAACCATTGGCAATTGATTTGGTTCGTCTCAATTTGGTGGAATTTCTTTTTAGGTCCAATTAGTTTAAATTATAATCAACCAAGGCTTAAGTTTAAGAAATTTGAAACTGCTTTATATATTCTTTATAAATCAAAATTAATAAAATTTTGAATATTTAATAACCAAAAGCAACACAAATTTTATAATTGTGGGTATAAAATTTTAAATTATGAAAATATGTAATAGTTAGTTAATTTAGTTTAGTTCAATCTCAAACCGAAAATTGAATCAAGTTATTTTATTTTAACTTGGAAGAAATCAAACTGATGCAATTTTAATTGGTTTTGATCAGTTTTTGAGTTTCTTGAATTAATTGGTTCAGTTTTAAACACCTATACTTTTTGTTTTTAATCAATTTAAACACCTATACTTTGAGAAGTATCAATGAATCATTTTAGTGGATTTTTTTTTAATATTAGATTTAGAAGCAATTTTTTATATCTTTACTATTAATTTTGTCAAGTAAAATATAATAAATATATAATTTTCTAATAATAACATAATAAGTATATAATTTAATTAAAAAGTATACAATTATTTATAAAAAATTATACACTTGTTATATTATTGTTAGAAAATCATACATTTATTATATTTTAATTAAAAAATTTAATAACAAAGATATAAAAAATTATATATAAGTTTTGTTTTATTCATTTCATTGGTTGTTGTAATAAAATATTCAAAATTTATACAATACACTATAATTAGTCATTGTTGAAAAAAAAAATGGTTTTGACTTGTAATCGTGATTATTATTTGTAATTTGAAATAAGGCCAAATTTAGATAAAATTCTTTTCAGTGTTTGCAAGTTTTCTAAACACATGACATGAGGAAATTTTTTTTAAGAGATATATAATGCTGAAATGAGAAAAAAAAATCACTCATCATACCTTTTATTTTATTAGACAGCCTAATATTCAATACTTAAAAATTATATCGAAGTTTTGATACACAAGAGGCTCTTGTAAGCCTTTTCCATATAAGTTTAGATACGTCGTAGTTGCATTGTAAGGTAAATAACATCATCCTATATAGCTTTATTTGGTTTACTAAAGATATAAACATTTTTTTATAATTATATAATATCTATTATACTTTTATAACCATTATTTTATTTATTAAATTATTATTTTAATTATTAAATTATCTTTTTAAAAGTAAGAGCATAAAAGTCATTTCTTATTTTACTTATCTCTATTTATTTATTTTTTACATTTTCTTTCAATTTATATCACCGAACCAAAATATCTTTCTTGCAATATTTTTGAAAATAACATGCACTCCATATTTTCCGATTTGGTTAGTATTTGATGATTTTGAATTGAAACATATATATACAGAATATAGTCTAAATTTTTATTATAATAAAAATGGAGTAGGGGAGAAGTGATTGAAAAAAAGATAAAGTTGGATAATTCTGTGATTTTTATTTTTTTAATTTGAATGGGGTATTTTTTGCTTATGCTTTTGATTTAAAGAAGAATTTCCAATTTTTTATCTCTTCCCACAGCAAAAGAATAAATTATACTAAGCAGTTTTATGTCTTAATACCAGACAACTGAAAATTAGAAAATAAATAAATAGCTTTTTTTTTCTTTTACAATTAGCCAAATAGATTCTTTTTTGGTGCGTGTTTTAAAAAAGTTATAGTTATTGAGAAAAATATTTTCAAAGATTTATCAAAGCAACCATGGTTATTAATTTGTTAAAAATTTAAAATGATTAAAATGACTTTTAAATTTAAATTAAATTTTAAGACCTATCTTAGTATATTGCTATGATGTTTTTTATATGGACAATAATTATATGCAGTTCTTTATATTTATACCATCATATTTCTTAATTAAAATATGATAAGTGTATAATTTTTTTAATAACAATATAACAAGTATATTGTAATGAACCTAACTTATGAATTGTCGGTATTATTATATCAATCAAGATCACTGGTAGTGTATTGAGATTCAAGAAGCTACAGAATGTAAATACAAATGACAGAGGTAGGAGAAGAGAGTCCGTGAGGGGAAGAGAGGTTATAACAGAATAGAAAGAGAGAGAGAGAGAGAGAGAGAGAGAGAGAGAGGCCTCAGCAGGGAGAAACAAGTTCATCTATTCCACACCCCCTCCGTGTAGCTGCTCTGCTCCTTCTTTAATCTCTTTCTCTCACTTTCCACGTGGCTTTCCTGATCCGTCCTCCACGCCTCAGCCCTTCCCTTCCACGTGCTCCGCTTATGTCAGTAGCCTCTCTTTCCATTTCATCCACGTCCATTTGCTCGAGATTCCCATGCATGACATTCCCCCCGTCATAAGGAAGGACCTTGTCCCCAAGGTCGAAAGCGGGGTAGTGGTGGCGAAAAGTAGACAGGAGTTCCCACGAAGGTGGAGCAGCAGGTCCCCAATCCACCAACACATGAGGTTGAGAAGTACCAGCAACAGGTTTAAGGCCGGCATCTAAGATATGAACAGGTTGAAGGATGGGACCTTCAGGACTGGTCAACAGAGGTAAAGGAAGGTAAGATTGGGAAGGGTGGCCAAAATATTTTTTTAAGTACGAAACATGGAACACAGGGTGTATACGGGCCTCGGCAGGCAAATCCAAACGATAAGCAACGGAACCAATCTTCTCGCGTACTGGAAATGGCCCAAAATATAGGCACCCCAGCTTGTGGTGTTTTTGTAACCGGAGCGAGTGTTGTTTGTATGGTTGCAGTTTCACTAAAACAAGGTCGCCAACTTGAAAGGACAGATTTGTTCGATGCTGATCAGCAAAATACTTCATTCGACGTTGTGCTCGCTCCATATTGTGCTTAAGTTGATGTAGGACTTCATCACGTTCTTGCAAACGAGCGAGAAGATCCGAGGAGGAGGTGTCATCAACCGAAGCTCGAAGTAATGCTGGAGGGTCTCTACCATAGACTGCTTTAAAAGGAGTCATGCCAATGGAGGTGTGAAAAGAAGTGTTATACCACAACTCTGCCCACGGAAGGAACTGCACCCATTGTCGTGGGTTGTCATAGACGAAACAGCGGAGGTACATTTCAAGACACTTGTTCAGGGCTTCCGTCTGACCGTCGGTCTGTGGATGGTAAGCTGAACTAAAGTGAAGTGTGGTACCCTGCAGCTGAGATAAATGGCGCCAGAAAGCATTGGTGAAAGTAGGGTCTCTGTCGGAAACAATGGTACGTGGTATTCCATGTAATTTAATGATGTGATGAAGGAAAACCTCGGCAACCTGGTAACTACTGAAACCAGTGCGTAGGGGAATGAAGTGGCCATATTTTGACAGGCGATCGACCACCACCAGAATAACAGAATAGCCTCGAGAAGAGGGTAAGCCGGTGATGTAATCCATAGCCAGGTCTTCCCAAATCTGGTGCGGGATAGGGAGTGGGCTCAGTAAACCAGCAGAATGGAGTTGTGACGCCTTTGTTCGTTGACAGACGTCACACTGCTTGATAAAACGATGAATGTCTTTGTGCATGTTAACCCAAAAAAAAGTAGCAGCAATGCGATGGAAGGTACGAAGAGTTCCTGCATGACCTCCTAGCACCGAGGAATGGAATTCGCGTAAGATAGATTGTATAAGATCCGTGCATTCTGTGGGAATGACCAAACGATGTTTCCAATATACCAATCCATTCTGTACATGAAACGGTCCCCTGGTGTCTGGGTGAGCTTGTACTTTAGTAAGAAGCTCTTGATTGGCTGGGTGAGCACGGAGGGTTTGTTGGAAGTCATCGAAGCTGCAGTTACGTGAGATGTGCATGGTGAAACAGTGTTGGCGAGACAAAGCATCCGCTGCGAGGTTGGTTTTGCCTGGTTTAAACTCCACTCGAAAATGATATCCCATGAGTTTTGGTAAACAAGCCTCCTGTTCCGGTGTGTGAAAAACTTGCTCATTCAAGTGTTTGAGGCTCTCATGATCTGTGCGGATGATGAAGAAATTGCCAAACAGATAATGATGAAATTTTGCAACGGCTTCAACAATCGCATGTAATTCCCGAGCATAAACTGACTTCGATTGCATCCTAGGAGAAAGTTTTTTTGAAAAGTAGGCAATGGGGTGGCCCGCCTGACTTAACACTGCTCCAATACCTATTCCAGACGCATCTGTTTCCAGAATGAAGGGTTGTTTGAAATCAGGTAACGCCAAAACTGGTGCTTGTGCGAGGGCGAGCTTTAATCGATCAAAAGCTTGTTGGGCCTCCGCGGACCAGCGGAAACCATCCTTTTGAAGGAGTTGTGTCAGGGGAGAGGCAATGTGGGCATAGCCTTGTATAAATCGACGGTAGTAACCGGTTAATCCCAGGAAAACTCGTAATTGGTTTACATTAGTGGGAATGGTCCACTGCTGCATTGATTTAATCTTGTTGGAATCCACTTCGACCCCACGCCCGGATACAATATGGCCCAAGTATTCGATTCTCCTCTGGCCAAAAGAGCATTTAGATAGCTTCGCGAACAATTTATGTTGCACTAGCACTTCCAGAACACAGGCAATATGTTGAAGATGCATGGGCCAAGTTGTGCTATATATTAATATATCATCAAAGAAGATTAAGACAAACTTCCTCAGATATGTCCGAAAGATCGAATTCATCAGAGCTTGGAATGTTGCCGGCGCGTTCGTGAGACCAAATGGCATGACCAACCATTCGAAGTGACCTTGGGGAGTCCGAAAAGCAGTTTTCTCCCGGTCGCTTGGATGCATCAGCACTTGATGATAACCAGCTCGTAAATCTAATTTCGTGTAGTATTCCGAGCCTCCTAACTCGTCTAATAGTTCATCCACGGTCGGCATCGGAAAAGAGTCCTTCACTGTTACTGAATTCAAGGCACGATAGTCTACGCAGAATCGCCAAGTGCCATCCTTCTTGCGAACAAGAACAACTGGAGCGGAGTACGGGCTAGAGCTTGGTTGGATTATGTTCTCATTCAGCATTTCCCGATGTGGGACTCATAACATATATTATTTAATTGAAAAACATATAATTATCTACAAAAATTATACATTTGTCATGTTATTATTAGAGACTCATATACTTGTTATGTTTTAATTAAGAAATCTGATAAAAAAAATATGAAGAGTTATATTTAAATTTTTTTCCTTTTTATATTGTGACTTGTATTTTGTTAATTTCCATGGTAGTTTCCTAACAAAACTCAATCAGTTTGGATATTTTCATGAGAATTAATGCGAAACACAATACTATCAAATACATAAGTTTTGTTAAGAAAAGGTATTCTTCTAATTTAATTTTTGTTTTATCTTTTACATAAAATTCTTAATCATAGATAACATGATTCTCTCTCAATTGTTTAGCACTGTAAAATTTAGTTCTTTCAACCATTTAAATTATTTATCTATATGCAAAGTATAAAGCTTATTGTTGTTATTCTACGTGTTCACAAGTTTTAAAAATTATTACCAAATAACTTACCAATCACTTTTGCTGTTTAAAGCAACGAAACATTAATTTCACGTTGATTAAACCGTAATTATTTCACGTGCTTGAATCCTCAGGGTAAATTGGGGTCATCAATTTAGTATAATCCTAGTGATTCAATAAATTAATAGATTCTGCACTAGGCACAGCACCCCTCACCTACTCAAAACATGTCATTTTGAACAAGTTCCATTTTCTCCTCTGACCTTCCCTCAAAACGCACCATTCCAAAAGCGACGTATGGAAAGCACAAAACAAATGAAGCCAATCGAGACGGGACAGGAGTTGAGAGAGGCATTTTGATCCCCTGTGCTTGAGTTTGTGATTCAATGAATCTCCTCATGAAAATTGCTCTCTTAGATTCCATGGTTTCATTGTCAATCATGAACTCAAACACACAGCTTCTTTAATAGATCATTTGAATCCCTAACCTTTGAAATTTTTGCTCTTTTCCAATTTTGATGGAGGGCTTTGTAGAGGATCCTATAGCTTCAAAGTCATGGGAGGTCATCAATTTGGATGAGTCCATTAGCCGCTTGATGCCGAAATGTCAAAAGGCAAACTAAGAGGGAAAATCTCTTTGTATTTAATCCATGTACAAAAACGGTGTGTTTCCGCGGCAAAAGAAGAAAGAGGTTGCTTAGGAAAGAAGGAGGGAATGGGTAATTCTTCCCCCACCCACCCCCCCAAAAAAAAAAAAACAGAAGAAAAGAGGAGGGAAGGGTATTTTTTTGTGAAGAGGCATTAAATGGTATTGTTTTGAGGGCAAAATGATCATTTTACAAGGATGTCAATGAAATTGTGTGTTTTGAGTGAGTGAAGGCAACATGCTACTTATAGAAACCATTGATTGAACGAACGGTTACAAAGGGGATAAATTGATGCTATGCAATATTGAGATGAGTGCAAAGGATCCAAATGCCTATTTTATAACACTTATAATTTTTCAAACTTTACAATATTTTTAATAAGACCCTAAACTTTGTTTGCACTTTGTTTTTTCATGGGAAAAAGTTTAATTGTAATTATGAATAAAATGCAGAAATAATTATAGTTTTAAAGTAAAATAATATTTATTTAAAAAATTTTGAAATTATAAATACCTAATCACAAGTTTTTAAATTATAAAAAATAAATTAAAAATTGAATAGAACTAAAGGAATTAAGTGGTAAAATTTTTAAGAATATAAATAGAAATATAGAGTAAAAATATTATTTTTAGAAAATGACTCTTGTACTTTTATTTTAAAAATAATAATAATTATTGAATAATAATTATAATAATATAATAAATATTACATAAAATTTTAGAAAAAAAAATCCTTTCTACAAGAATACTTAAACCTAAAAGTAGCATAGATCCATTATTCTCGTTATACACAGTCATAGCAACTATAAAAAATTATTATTAAATACTTTATTAATCAATTTTATTTTAAAAATAGTTTTTTAATAAAATAAAAGTGCCTTTTATAAAACTTTGTTGTCAATAATTGTTTTTATGATTTCTAAATAACAATTTTTTCATAATATTTATGGATCTAGATTTTTGTATTTAATAAATAAATATGCAATGAGTATTTAACAAATAAAAAAATAAAAAAAATAAATTATATATATTTTTGTACTCTTATATATCTCCCATCCTCTTAAATACATATTCCCAATCCAATATTTACCACCCAATGACTTTTAAAAATTCACCATACTCACAAACTAAATCATCGAAGTTTGAATATTTTTCAAAATCTTCCAAATAAGAGAAAGACATAAGCCGAAGGATGGTTACCACTTGTGTTGAGTGGATGGGGATATCCGTGTGAATTTCTAATTAGGGTTTTCGACTTTTGCCCGAGGGGCAGAGTCACCCCTTACGCAACTCAGACACAAGGCGTCTGTCACAGACCAATAAGAAAAAAGCACGTGAAAATCAATTTTAAACAATATCCACTGGTATGTGTCTACGTGCAAATTTGAACCAATGAAGAGTCGGCAATGAAATCATGATATCACCCGCAGGTAAGCAGATCAGAGTGCGAAAAGAGAGCGTGGTGCTATTTGAATCACCGCTTTCGGATGAACAAAACCCTCTCTTCCCCAAAACCCAAACCCTTGGCGGCTGTGCGTGTGTGACCCGTTGTTCCCTCTCCCTCCGTTTCTCTGTCTCTCCCTCCTTTTAGGATTTTCTCAACCCTCTCTTCCTCTCTGTCTTCTAAAGCCCTCGTATCTTTAATTGGATTTGGGGTTTTTTCTTTTATTATAAATTGATATTATTCTCGTTTGTCATCTCCGTCTGAAGAGGATCTCGCAGATTGATTTGTCATGGCTACTGTTGCTCCTTCCGCAGATCGTATCCTTAATTGATTCTTGATTTCATTTTTTTGCTTAATCAGTTTTCGTATGTTGTTTTTCTTTTTGCTTGATCTGTTTTTTTTCGAACGAACCCTTGATTTGGATCGGAGTGGTTTGAAGCTAATTTGTTCTGGTTGTTTCTGCTGCGATTTATTGTTTTTAATCTCTTGAAGTATATGACTTAATCAGTGATGCCCAAAGGCTTGCGGCGTTCTTTGCTTTCATATGTTCCTTTGTCTCTTGGGTTTGTTTGCAGTGACGTGTTATATGTGGGTGAATCTGCTTGAGTTCTAATTGAGATGGCTTTGTTTGAGAAATTGTGCTTGGGTTGATTCTTTCGAAATTTTAGTTGTTAGGTGTTTTTGGGTTGTGTTAGTGGGTGTTATTTTCAAAATTTTGTCTTCCTTTACTTTCTTTTTTCAACAGAAGCTGCAGATTTGCTACAGAAGTTGTCATTAGACACTCAAACCAAGGCCTTGGAAATTCCTGAACCCACCAAGAAGGTAATTGCTGTCCATTCGTTTTCGTTTTATATGGTCCTCTGTCAATATGCGAGTTGCCCCCGCTACTGATGGAAAGTAATTTTTAATATTATGATTGAACGCACTTGTAATACAAGAGAGTATTTTTAATTTTTAAAGTAGCAGATGAAAATAAATTGTTATGATTGGGAATTTGTACCTGGCTATGCGTTTTAATGCAGAGAGTTTTTTCAAATCTTATGTAGGCCACTGGCAATCAGTATGGACCGGTTGATACTGGTAATGCTGCAAATGGTCAGATCCCATCATGTGAACGCTCTGTGACCCCATTATTACAAGATTTTATTGATCCCACCATGTGTTACCTTCCAAATGGTTACCCATCTACTGCCTATTATTATGGAGGTAAATTGACGGAGAAATTTTTCCACAAAATTACTCTCAATAGTATTGGAAAAGTTTATAAGATAGTGTTTGGTGTACTCGACATTTATAAGCTTACCGACTCTGAAATGCGTGTTTTGTAGGTTATGAAGGGACTGGTAATGAGTGGGATGATTATTCAAGATATGTGAATCAAGATGGAGTTGAGATGACTTCTGTAATTTCTTATATGCTTCAACTCATACAATTTTTTATGGATGCTTGAACCTACTGCACTTTTCATATCCTTGTGGACAGTGTTTGTCTAATTTGCAATTTTTGTCTTTTTGTCAGGGAGTTTACGGGGATAATGGGTCTCTTATGTATCATCATGGATATGGGTATGCACCCTATAGCCCTTATTCGCCAGCTGGGTCCCCAGTTCCAACAATGGGAAATGATGGTCAGTTGTATGGGCCTCAACACTATCAGTATCCTCCCTATTTCCAGCCAATGACACCAACCAGTGGGCAATTCACGCCTACTCCTCTTGTTCCAACTCAGGGTGATGTTTCCACCTCTGTAGCTGCTGATCAAAAACCTCTACCTGTGGAAGCAACTAATGGGAATTCTAATGGCATCACTAATGGTGGGACTGTGAAGGGAAATAATGGTGCTAGTCCTGGGAAACCAGCCTATCAAATTTCATCTTTTAGTTCCAATGCTTCATATGGAAGGGGTAATATGCCAGGTCGTATTCCTACTTCAGGTTACCAGGATCCAAGATTTGGTTTTGATGGATTACACTCGCCTATTCCATGGTTAGATGCCCCGCTATTTTCAGATGGGCAGCCAAGGCCTGTGACTAGCGCGGCACTCACTTCCTCAATATCAAGTGGAAGTAACATTGCCGCTTCAAGGAACCAGACTTTCCGCCCTGGCTCTCAATTTATGGTATGTTTGAAGCATATTCCAACTTTTGCTGACTTTCAAGTGTATCTGTCTATTAAGGTTCTTTATTTGTGATTGTTATAATGGTTTGCATGTCTTTAAATTTGTTTCCTGTTCAATAAGTTGAGTGCTTTGAACTGATTGGAGCATACTTTCTGTCTTGATTAGGTCTATGATTTTGATGATTGTCAGTTTTCTTTTCTTAGGGTTTGCACCATCCAAGACCAATGCATGCCATGGGAGCCCCCCATGGCTTCATAAATAGGATGTATCCAAACAAATTATATGGTCAGTATGGAAACACTGTCAGATCAGGTATGGGTTATGGAACACATGGTTATGATTATCGCACAAATGGACGTGCTTGGCTGGCTGTTGACAGTAAGTACAAAACTAGGGGACGAAATGGTGGCTACATTGGCTATGGCAATGAAAATATGGATGGTTTGAATGAACTCAATAGGGGACCTAGGGCCAAGGGCAGCAAGAACCAAAAGGGTTTTGCTCCAGCTGCCTTAGCAGTTAAAGGGCAGAAGCTCCCAACAAATTTAAGCAATGATGATGAGAAAGATGAGACAAGTATTGTTCCAGAACGTGACCAATATAACAAAGCTGATTTTCCAGAAGACTATTTGGATGCCAAGTTTTTCATCATTAAATCTTACAGTGAGGATGATATCCATAAAAGCATCAAGTATAATGTGTGGGCCAGTACACAAAATGGCAACAAGAAGCTTGATGCGGCATATCAGGAGGCGCAGCAGAAACCTGGTGGCTGCCCTGTATTCCTATTCTTCTCGGTTAGCCTCTTGGTGCTTGTGTTCATAAGCTTATCTTTCCTGTTATTTAATATTTGTTATCTCATTTGCTAAATTTCTATGCAGGTTAATACCAGCGGGCAATTCGTTGGCCTTGCGGAGATGATTGGTCCAGTTGACTTTGACAGGAGTGTTGAGTATTGGCAACAGGACAAATGGAATGGTTGTTTTCCTCTGAAGTGGCACATAGTTAAGGATGTTCCCAACAATTTGTTGAGGCACATCACCCTGGATAACAATGAGAACAAACCAGTCACTAACAGTAGGGATACACAAGAGGTAATTGGTTATGCTCATGTTCATTTAATTGCCTTAATCCTTATTTCTTTTTTGGTTATCTTAACAGCAAGTTTGTCTGCAGGTGATGTTGGAACCAGGGATAAAAATGATTAAAATTTTTAAGGAGTGTACCAGTAAGACATGCATTTTGGATGATTTTGGGTTTTATGAGGCCCGTCAAAAGTCAATTTTGGAGAAGAAAGCAAAGCAACAATTCCCTAAGCAGGCAAGAATCCTTCAAGTATTCTAATATGCTTCTAACGTTCTACTTCTAGGAGATTATATTCGAATAGTTTGTCCTATGTGCTTAGGATAATTGTGATGCTATTGATTCCTATGTTGATGCAGGTGTGGGAAGGAAAGCCTACTGATGACAAGGTAGAGGTAAATGGGGAAGTTGAAGCTCAAAAGTGTGATGATGCCTCTGGATTGCACAAGGAGTGTACCATAGCTGAGAAGGATAGTGATGACTACAAACTGATGGAGAATGGATCTGCTGCTAACGCTGGAGATGCCCTGAAGGGTGCCAAACCGGTTGTGTCTGAGAATAAGATTGTTGCCAATGGGGTTGCCAATGGTTGCTAACCTCTGCCATGGTGTATGATGGCGGTACTAGCTTGTTTTCAGTAGCATGTATTGTTTCTTAGAGTCTAATACTAAGCAACCTGCTGCCGCCTGATTGGATCTGTCCTGCATTCTCTTGATATCTGAAGATGATAATTGGTTGACAAGTGGAGATAAAGGTCTGTATATTTTGGGGCTTGTCAAGGCAGAATTAGTTTATAGAATGCTAGTGTCAACCCCTTTTTCGTTGGGTTTTGTTTACAGAGGTTAGCTCCTAACAGGTTTTCTTATTCCTAGGGTTTTGGGTTTTAGGTTTCATGCTGGAGTGGTGCTATATCTTATGGCTTTTTCTTTTTTCTTTTTTTGGGGCTTTATCTTTTTCCTATTTTCATTTCTCCCCTTAATTTTTATATTTGGTTGGTTATTTCCTGTCTTGTAAATCTAGATCTACTTTGGTGCGGAGCCTCATTGCTTTTGTTACTTGCAAGAGAGCTAGAAGAAAGGTGGGAAAAATATTGAAATATAGTTGGCTTTAACTAGTTTGGTTTTGCCTTTAATTTAGTTTCAATTTAGTTATGTTTCGTTATCATGTTATCTGACTGTTGAGCGTTTTAGAGAAATAATTTGTTCGTGGACCTTAGGTGAACAGGTTAATTAATCATGTATCGTTTTAACCTTCCCGATTAATGGCAATATATGATGGCATGCTAAAATTGGTAGGTAAGTTTATAGGGTGTTATATCCATAAGCATATATTATGTCTGGCTATGAAGTGAGCAATATTATTCGGCTAAAATGCTAAATTTTTGTTAAATTTAGAGATATGTGTAATTTATTGAAGAAGTTGACTATTGACTCTCAACATATAATTTTGTGCAATTTAGTCTTCCGTTAGTATTTTTATTAATAGTGATGCCATCTCTCTTCTCATCGTCCAAAGTCATCTTTTCCAATCCTTATCTTTATCTCTTTGCTTTGAACCAAGACTAGCAAACCTTCCTAAATGGCAAACCTTAATCCACTCTCCTTCCTGCAAAGTTAGTAGTCTTCGACTGTCAAGTTGATCTTGCTGGGTTAATGATGCCCAGTGTTTTCTCCATTACATTGTTTCGTAGATCATCGGTTTATGGTGATGCGATGATGATGTTGCTGTCAATATTTGGTTTAGTTTCTGTTATATGAATTTGTTACACCCACAAAACAATTAGAACATCAAACCTTCGTGTTCGTCTTCCTCCAATCTTCAATGATACCCACCTCATTGTACACTAAAGATCCCATTCGCTCTGGCTAATTCTGAGCAATGACGAACTTGAAAAGTTTATATTCTAAAAAATTTTCGGATATTTTTCTAAAATTAAAATCCGGGTAGATGTGGGTGCCTGAGATGAGGGAGGAGGGAATAGATGTCACTGACGGCTTGCTTCTTGTATCCTTTGCGAAGTCTATGTTGTCGTCTGGTTATGTTTCTGTTTTGAGGTTCTTGATTGTTAAAAAAGGGAAAATTATACCAGTCCAAGGAGGCAATTAGGATTCAGAAATGAACCAATTCGAAAAGACCATACAGAAATTTAAATCCAATATTCAAATAAACTCATTTTTATAAAATTCTAGGAAAAAAAAATGTTAATTGCTTACAAGTCCCATTCTTGAAGTCAGCCTTTAAAGAAATAATTGGAGGATTTCGAGTTAGAAACATATAAGAACCCCGTAGCACGAGTTAAACGTTTGACACCGAATAGAATGAGCAAATGAAAGCACAAACTGAGGTTGTAGTTCTCCTCCTGGAACCTTTCGCAAGACTAGATTTTGCCATGAGAAATAATGAGAGAAAGACAGAGATGGCCATAGATGAGTGCCTTTTCTACTCGGGAATAAGGAGCCAAGGATCTTCTTCTGTTTTCTACTTAAGAGGGAATTTAGTCAACCGGAGGAAAAGAGCTATTGTTAACCTCTCTCTCTCTCCTCTCTTGTATTCATCTTCGAAGAAGCTCTCTTTTCCAGTTTCGGGTTTAGAGGAGAAGGAAAAAAAAAAGAAAGGAATAGAGAAGATGACTTGGACAATGAAAAGTGTGGCAATACTTAGTTAACCATTTTAACGGAAATACTAACAATAACCAAAGGTTAAACTGCACAAAATTGTATGTTAGGGGGGTCAATGATCAACTTTCGAATTTGAAGGGATTATATTGCTCAAGCCTAAATTGGAGGAAATTCTCTGCATTTTAGCCAATTATTTACAGAGCATGGTGTACTCTTGTGCTGTGTAGTTTGTGTTTTGAGTCTTCTTCATCTTTCATGGTTTTAATTTCCAATTACATAGATGGCGGTCACTAGTTTGAAGTTTTAAGGTCAATGGGGGGAATTTCCAAAATTGCAGATAACCCGCGGCCCAGTTCTGACATGATTTTAGTTTATTGTCTGCAAGTGTACGTGAATATTACCTCTCAGACTCGTAAGCAACTATATGCTTATGAGGGTGTTGATCAATCTCAACCTAGTTGACTTTTAAAACTGTATTGCTCTTGGGGTCGCCCCTCTTAATAGTTTTTTTTTGCAAGACTAGTCACCGACTCGCTGCCATCAAAGCGTAGCAGTCTCATCTTCAAAGGTGAATACTGTTGAGCATAGCAACATGTGAGAGGATTCTCTACCTTGTTTTGCAGCGTGGATAAGGAGGAAAACTCCCAATTGAGAATCCTCAGTTGTGCTACACATGTTCTGTGGATAGGAAAAAAAAAAAATCCTCCCAATTTAATGTAATTATATTTTATTAATTTTTTATTCTTTTTTTTTTGGTACACTCTGCACAACATGCTGTGCAGTGTAGTATGCATAATAGAGAATATATATATATATATATATATGTATTTATATTTATATTTATATATGTAAAAGTTAAAATGCATATGACCTGTTTAAACTTTAAGTTATATACGAAAAACTCTTGTCATTATAAATTTGGCAATGAACTCATTTGAACTTTTATCTCTATGCAAAATAAATCGCCTTTTATTGGTAATTTTGTTAAATCACTAATGAAAATACCACATTAAACTAAATGAAGTCACGTGGAAGCTAACATGCCTTCAAGGGCATTTAAATCATTTTCTCCTAGTGCCTTTTATGAGGGTGAAACACATAATCATTAGTTTCAGCAAAAACACATAACATTGCTAGGGGAGAAGGGAAAAACCAAGGTAATGAAAACCGGACTGGACCGACCAGTTTTATAATCATTGCATATAGTTCGAGTTGAACCGGTCCAGTATAATTTCTTCTAAGTTCAGTAGATGGATTCGAACCTGCGTGTGTGTTTGCTTCCAAAACGTCTATTTGCCAATAAACTCGCAAAGCCTCTTCAACCGTTGTCGGCAAACTTTATATATATAGATTATTATATGCATGGCTTCTTCGCTTTTTCAGTAGCATTGTGGGATTCGAACTTGTGTCTACAACTTTCCAAAAGGCATACGCGCCATTTAGCCTGAATGGTTCCTTGGCATTTAGATGTAAACCTTTATATATATAGTGTAGGTTTATTTCCAAAACTGTAGCTACACTGCCTCTTGCACCTGTAGGTCTAAATTTTATTATAACTAGATTATTCCCTAGGTTGTTGGCATTTTTTGAAAAAAAATAATAATATATTGAATAATTAATTCTTATAATAGTTTAATTTTAATATTTATTTCAACATATTAATATTTGATGATTGTATCTATTAATAGATAAATTATTTTAAACTCAAATTTTAAAATTAAAAGATTAACTAAATTTAAATATTGTTATATTTGATTTATTTTTATACATAACTAATAATAAAATATTTCAAATTTTATTAATATTTGTTTATTATTATTTATGATTTAAATTTTTAATATTAATATATTTATTTATTACAGGTTCGACTATGGTTCAATCATGGTCCAACTAATAAATCGTAAATCAGTCTCTTTACCGGTTTAATAACCAATTCGATTTTTGAAACATTGGGAAAAACACATAGTGCTTGGATAGCTTCATCTCCTTCATTCTGGATTTGCTGAGTTAGAGAAGGGAGCACATTTTTGCTTGTTAGAAGGAAGATGACTTTGCCTTTCTTTACATCCTGTACATCCCCACTCTATGTTTTTTGAAGTGTAGATTCATTAGAATAAGTAAATATTTCAAACCCATAAATTTTTACTATTTGACTTGGTCTTTTTTTTTTTTTAATCTAGTTATCCTCTTCTTCGGTCCATTTTGTTAATTACTCCTCATTATCACTAACTCACAAGTTAATGATAATGGTGATTTAATTGGTATGATTTGTAAGTTTGGGTGATTTAATTGGTTCCATTCGAACAATTTTATGATGGCAAGGAACCCTCAAATGTTTAGTTTGAAGGTAACGTTTAAATTGGATCTTTTATAGGTTGGATTCAATTCTTCCCTCTAATTTAAATGTTGGAATTTATGACAACACAAATTTAGAGATTGACCATATTTTTGTGTATTTTTTTTCTCAATTCTTTTCAAAAGTCCATAAAAAAGGTTCAAATTAATGGCTAAATATACCTTGTTTAAGTATAACTAAATTGAAAATTGCATTAACAAAAAGAAAAAAAAACATGTAGTCTACATTTTGCACTAACTAATCTTTTCACCACTATTTATGTGATATTTTTGGTTGAAGGAAGCCTTGCTATTACATTTTGCACGGATTATAAATATGCAAGAACTGCTTCTACTTAATTTGCCATAATGAATCAAAATTTTCAGCTCTAAATGGCTATGTAAATATGCAATAATTTTGGTATCTAATCTAAGTTATTTTGTAAGAATGAAGAACCTACAAAGTAATATTTCAGTTTCTTACTCCATAAAGTAGTGTCTTGCCTTGTATTTGGATAAGTAGTTGTGTTTTATTCATGTTCATACATGTTTATTTTTGTTTTGCTTTGTTTGATGGTATTTTTTTTGGTTGATTGTATTTCTTTTCTTCTAATTGTAGACTAGCACTAAGAAGACTCTAATTGAAGACTTTGATTGAAGACATTGCTGTCTCTTAATTATTTTTCTTCCTTAAGTCTACCTATATTTAGAACACCTTTGTAGATTTTTCTTTTTAAATCCTAATTAGCTATTGAATATATTTTGTATTTGGAACTAAGATTCACTGTGGCAGTAAAAGGTATCATAGGATTATGTACAAATTATATTTGTTATTATAATAAGATATCAAATGAAAAGGTTGGATTTAGTCATTTCCCATATATATATATATATATGCCTTCCCATAAATTATCCTAGATTTGCATTCTTTCATATTTTACTTTGGTGAACTCCATGTAAGGAAGAGCAAGAGAGTAAAATAATAAGGAAATGGCATATAAAGATCATAACTTGGGCATGTGTATTGGAATGTAATAGAGAAAAAAAATTATGATTCAAACACAATGTTGCAAAAAGCATTTGTCTGAAAAGAAATAGGTAGGCTAAACTTGAATTGATTAAGTTTGAATTTAAGTCAAATTTGGACCTAATTAATCCAAGTTCATTGATTAATTCTTTTTAATTTATTTGAACTTGGATTGAGACAATTCGAATTCAAATGAATTTTTTTTTAAATTCTAAATTTTGATGAAATTAAGTAAATATGTTCAAAAATATAATTTTTTTAAAAAATTTGCTGAAATTAATTGAAGAAATATAAATTAGATAATTATATCTTCTATAAATATATTTTAAAAAATTTGTTAAAAAGAAATAAAATGGTATACAATGATGGCAAGAAATTTATAAAAGTTGTGACAATAAATTACATAAATATTAAGAAAAAAAATACTATAATAAATGATTTCCAGTGCCATAATGAGACATTTTTCTTTCATGTTGTAGTCACTACTATCTCACTTTTTTTTATTGTTGTTGCTCCTGTATCATGGGTGGAGAATTTAAATTGAAACATGGGGAATTAGATGATGGGGAATTAGATGAAGGAATCAACTGATGTGATGTCACAAATGCTGATTGCAATGATCCTTTTAGGTTAAAGGAGCGACCAGCATATGCAGTACTAAATACAGATATATCAAATAAAATGTCAACAAATGATCCTTCTGATTACTGTTTAAATGTTCCAAAATGAGACATATGCGATAATGACATGTAATATGAAGGACTGAATCTTACAAAATCACCAAATTAGCTAGGTAAGATAGAAGAAGATGGATCGATTATACCAATATTTTGACGTATTAGGGTTAGAATATATGAAAATGGATCAGCCATGCTACTACTGATGTCCTACTATACTGGCTCCTCATTTTGCTAACTTTCTTCTACAATAGTGGGCAATGGGGATGATAAGTGGCCTTGACATCTCTTACTCAGTTGACCTATTGGAACTTGAGGTTTGGGTACATCGGGTGCTGGTTCAACAAGCTGGGAAAACAGAGAGAACTATTATTCACCAAAAGACAGTAATATATTTCTGGTGTCTTAGCTTATAATCTCATAAAAATATGAAGGTAAAGGGTTTTGCAAGTATATTCGATAAAGTCCTTTTGCCAAATTAGCTTAAATAAAAGGAAATGAGCATTTGAATGTCAGCGTAATAATGGAGTGAATATATATATGCGCTAATAGATACCAAGAAAAGGAAGAGAACAAATGTGATAAATGTTTACAAATTTACTGCATAGCTAGTTGCAGCACCAAGTGGGTGGATCCATCATCGAGTATACTGCCAATACCATTACATGTACTCAAACATATGATCAAATGACTCATTAATATTAAGGGATTGCACTTTGCTCATTAATAATGACTCTTTAACATAACCTTCAATCGATTAAAAAGCATTACTTTAGGTGGAAAATGGGATCCACAAACTAAAATGGATTTAGGGAAACGACAACATAGGCTACAAAAACATACTATTATGGGTACTTTTCCATTTGAAATTCACAGCAATTACAAATGCTCTTGGTCAAGCTAACTTTGTAGCATAGACCATACTAATGATTCATTTGATCATATGACTCTTTCACCTCAAATGTTTGAGCATTCTTGTTGAATGCTTGCATAGTACATATAAGGAAATGTTGCACGTTTGTTGCCATCTTTTTTATCAGACTTTGAGAATAGACTAAGCTTACAGCTGTTTCAGCATTAACTTGTTCGACATGTTGCATGAAATATCATTTAACCTTATAATATTTTGCCTTAGCTATGCATGATATAGGTAAAGACTTGATACTTTTGAGAACACCATTCATGCACTTGGTGGGTTTTTGCCATGTGCTTGAAGCAACAATCTTCCACATCATACGCCTAAGTCCATTGTTCTTTTGGGATGTCTACAAGCTATTTAGCTGCTTCCACATGTATAGTCACTAGCTCAAGTAACATTTCATCAACATACCAACTTTTGTATGCATAACCTATAAAGCATAATCATTATTGTTATAATAAGCATTGAAACAATGACATTGTATTTATTTACTTAGAAAGGAGAAACATATCAATATTTTTTAATATATGCTTTATATTCAATGACTTAAAGTGAATGTGTACGTTGCTAGCCACGTGGCAGAGGTAGAACACATAATAACCATATGGTAGTTGCCAACTAGTTTGGGGATTAGCAATAGCAGCTAGAATTGATGGATATTTGTCAGAGATCAAACAAAGTCCATGCCTTCCTAACACCACTTGCTTACGTAAGTTGAAAAGGAACGATGTCCATGCTGCTTGTGTCTCTCCCTCAACTACTGCAAATGCAATGGGCACAATTTGTTGGTCGCTATCTTGTGTAGTTGCCATCAATAAAGTCCCTTTTTATTTGCCTTATAGAAATGCTCTATCAATCTAGATCATCAGTTTTAGGTGATCAAATATGTTTATATAAGACTTGAATGCCTAAAAAATACACTTGAACATAGCCACTGGCTCACTAGTAGAACTGTATGCTTGACATTATTTGGTTATAAACTTAAAGTACAACTCATGCATGAAATATTGAATCATGGCTATCCACCTAAGTAATATAACATATGAGCTCTCCTAATTACCAAAGGCGGCTTTGTGTTTTGCTTTCCAAGCTTTCCTGTATGACACTGTATAATCAAACAAGTTTTTCATCCGTTTGATAATCTATCTAATTGAAACATTAGGTGTCTTAATCATTATACCTATAATATATGATGATATAATATCAGAATCTAATTTTGAGTGATTTTGTAATAAGGATGCAGATAAACATGTATGGGAATTGCATATTTTGTTATTTATTAGTGCGATACCTTCCCTTTGCTTTTTTTGTATGCCCTCACTGACCATCTACAACCATGACCATAATTAACACACTGAAAATCTTCGTACTTTTGAGATGTCAAATATTTATTAAAAATGTGATGTACTCTTATAGAGTATAGTTTAATAGCATGATGTATACCTTCTGGCTCGGATATTGTAATCCAATTACAAGTTCTATAAGCTCAAATTCATGCTATCTTTAACTTTCTTAAATTTATTTCTACTAGCTAAGGCCATATTAACTTGAGTGAAGGAAGCAACAACAGGGTTTACAGATTAAGATACTAGTCTAACATCAATCGCATCTACTGGATCCTCTCCACACACATCATTCACAATTTATCATTGTCATCGTCATTATCATCTTCATTGTCATTATCATCATCCTCATCATCATTATAGTTGGGGTCAAGTTTAGTATTATATTCATTTTTATTTTCAAAGTCCTCAATAACATTATCTTCGAAGCCATTCGGAGAATGAGGTTCAGTAAAGCAAAGTGTTAGGTGGGAGGAACTTGGTTGCAAAATGGGTTCCATCAGTATGGTGTGATATTGTTGCTAATAGGTTGGTTGAATTTCTGAACTCACCTGTGACTCGATGAGTGAGGTGTTTGCGTATAACTCAACTATATTCAATTAGATTAGAAATTGTGAATAGGCTTATTACATCCTTTGAACATTAAAATTATTTTTTAGAAGAATCAATTAGTACCATGTGGGATTTAGTGATGTTGGGAGTCTATATATCAAATTGGAGACAACTTGAATAGGGTAAAATTGTCACTTTTGACTCACTACGTCTTTCAATACATCTAAAATGATGTTGATACTAATTGTTATATATTTTGATATGACACACTAAAATGTTGCACCTTTAGCTCTTTAAAAAATTCTTCTGTTTGTATAAATACAAACAAACTCAGTTCTTCTAATAATATAATTTCTTATATTCAAAGTTTTGTTTAATAAACCCCACATATAAATATCTTAATTTATTTTCATACTCTTTAGGGATTTAATTTTGTTTTCTCATAATTGGTATAAAATAATTTTCAAGATGTATTATTTAAAGAATTTTTAGTCATTTAACTTTATGCTATTTTCCTAAATTTTTTCTTATATTTTTTTACACTCTCCTTATAATTTTTTTGTGTACATAATTACACTTTTTCTAATTCTTATGCCCTCCTTAATATATTTCCATTTATCCTCATTTCTTTGTGGGATTTTTTTTTCATTTATCCTAATTTGTTAAATATAATTATTTTTTCAAATTTTTTTTTACACTTTTATGGATATTTCATTAAATATGTATAAAATAATTATTTCATTTATCTTAATTTTTTAAATATAATTATTTTCCGTAATTTTTTTTACATTTTTATGGATATATTATTACTTATTTATAAAATAATTATTTTATTTATCTTAATTTTTTAAATATAATTATTTTCCGTAATTTTTTTTACATTTTTATGGATATATTATTACTTATTTATAAAATAATTATTTTATTTATCTTAATTTTTTAAATATAATTATTTTTCCCTACAATTTTTTTTTACAATTTTTGTGGATATTTCATTTATTATTTATAAAAATAATTATTTCATTTATCCTAACTTGTTAAATATAAATTCTCTTTGAAATTCTTTTTAAATTTTCGTGGATATTTCATTAATTATTTATAAAATAATTATTTCATTTATCCTAATTTTTTAAATATAATTATTTTTCTAGAATTTTTTTACACTTTTTTGTGGTTATTTCATTAACTATTTATAAAATAATTATTTCATTTATCCTAATTTTTTAAATATAACTAATTTTTCCTACAATTTTTTTACATTTTTTTCGATATTTCATTGCTTATTTATAAAATAATTATTTTTTTATCTTAATTTTTTAAATATAATTATTTTTCCTTCAATTTCCTTTTTTACATTTCTTTGTGGATATTTCATTAAATAATTATTTCATTCATCCTAATTTTTTTTAAATTTTTTTTTCTATAATTTTTTGTGGATACTTCATTAATTATTTACAAAATAATTATTTTATTTATCTTTATTTTTTAAACATAATTATTTTTTCTACAATTTTTTACAATTTTTTGTGGATATTTCATTACTCATTTATAAAATAATTATTTCATTTATCCTAATTTTTTTAAATATAATTATTTTTACATTTTTTTTTTACATTTTCTTATTTACCTTTTTTCTCTTTCATTAATTATTTATAAAATGTCCTTCTTCCTAAACTAGTAATTTTTTGTCATTTTCTTTCCAATAGCCATTTTTCATTTTTTTTTGCATATTTCTGAATTTTTCCACCATAATTAATTTTTTACTTTGTTCTAAAAATTATTTATAAAATATCCTCATTTTTTTTCTTAAATTTAATCGTTTCTTCCTATACTCCTTTATCATTTTCCAATAATCCTTACTTAGCTTTTTCTTATTTTTCTTTATTATTTATAAATTATCCTCTACACTAATTTTTTTCTACCCTATTAACATTTTCTTTATTTACATTATTATACATTTTTAACTTAAGAATTTTTTTTCCTTCTTTCAATTTTCTCCTTCTTCATTTTCGTTCACCTACAAAATATTCATTCCTTCTTCCATACATTTCCCAAAATCATAACAACATATAAATAATAATAAATGTATGATCTAATCTTAAACAAATAATGTAAATAAATAATAAAAAATCATAAATTAAAAAAAATTCTTAACAATTCTAGTTTTCTCTATTTTTTCTCATTTTAAAAATATTATTTGTTCTTCTTTTCTATTTTTTTTTTCATTTTCAACTCTTTTTTACATTTACCATTGCAATAAAGTTTAACATTTTGTTCATATTATGTAAAATAAAACACGATAGATGAAAAATAAATTACATATCAAATAATGCATACCTTCTGTTGCCTTTTCTCAATTTCTACTACTAAACTTTTCAACTTAGCTTAGCCAAATGTGAAAAAAAAATTTCCTGAAGTTGCAAGTGAAAAAGATAAATAAGGAGGAGAAGAAGACGATGAAGAGGTGCTAAAAGGAAGATGAATGCCAAGCAAGATGGGTTATAATGCTACACTTAGAAGCATGATTGTCATTTCAACATTCAACATTATCTACTTTAATTTTTTTCAACCAATTAGAATTTGTAGAAATTTTCTCTAGCCAATCACACAACAACATGTGGCATTATTTAAAATTCTTATTATTGACATAACTAGTCAGATTGATCGGTCACAGTAGCTGTAATTATAGGCTAGGCTGGGCCTAGCCTAACAACTACTGAAACTCAGAACCAATGATTTTGAATTCCATGATTGCCACTACGTGTTTCGTCTTCTATGGCTTGTAGAAACTTTTTTCACGTGGGCCATATCTCAGAATGATCCACTTTGAATTCTAAAAAAATATTACTTCCTAGTAATTACCTTTTCCAACACAATCTTTTGGTCATAAATAAATTTTGGCATTATTTGTGGAACAAATATCGCCATAACTTGATAAAAATAAAATAAAAAATTTTAAAAAATTAAAATTTTTCTAAAAGACAAAAGCAACTTAATTTTGATTTGGAAGGACAAAAATACCCCTTTTGGTAGGATGAGATGGTGAAGGATCCATAAGTGAATTTGAAGAGCCCCAAGGACAAGATAGTGACCTAGCTTTTGTTTTTTGTTTTGAACCTTTTTTTTCTTTTCATTCAATTTTTGTTTGAATAGTGAGGACATGGAGCTTTCTTATGATGAATTGGAAGAATCAGAAGGTTGAAGAAATAGAGCCATGCTTGGTCTTCTTCTCCAGCAACTTCGTGACAACAAAACCAGATAGGGAGTTTATCAGTGGCTTGCTTAGTGACGGCTTGAGTCACCTTAATAGGTGATGCCATAGTGGGCATAACAAAATGTTGTTATTGAGCCTTGGGTTTTCTAGATGCCATAGTTGAGAATAGAGAGAAGCCCTAGATATGCTTTTTGCTTCTTTATCAAGAAACTTACAAGAGTTTTGTCACCCTCTCTCTAATATATATGAAATATGTAGGTTTGATTGGTATGGGTTTGTGTGGGTGATACATGAGAATATGAGATTAGCTTACTGGACACTTAGAATTGAGATATTAGAAAGTTCCTTTTTGTATTTGTTTCAACCTCAATTCTAAATTTGAACTAATAGTCTAGATTTGGTGTGATTTTTCATGAATGATCTAGACTCCTAGATTTAGTAATCAAAAACAAAAATTTAACAAAAATTCAAAAGATTAAGTTGTAACTATAGATAACATGAGTGATAACTTTGAAATTAGTGATAATTAACTTATATTAATTTTCATGACTTGATCTAGGAGTAATAACAAATCTGAAATACCTTTGTAAAATTTAAAAGATTATATTGTCACTTTATAGAATACGAATAGTAATTTTAAGAAACATAAGTGGTAACTAAATGGTAATAATTTTCATAGTTCATTTAATGGAAGTAACAAATTTAAAACTATTGGAGATTGTGCCTAATCCAATCATTGTATTATGAATATTGTATTTCATTAAGGAAAATGAGTTTTTCTTTTATTACATTTATTATATTGTTTGTATGTTTACTATAATAATAATATCATTGGATAAATTATATTGGTTATCCTAAATATCCCTAGTCGATCATCTTTGTGGGAACGATGATGAACTAAGACTAGTATGATTTTGATTGATAATTATGTGTTAATCATGTATGAAGATACAAATCAAAGTCATAGGCACTTGTTAGGAAATAGGGTGCTAGATCAACCTGTCATGACATAACTATATGAATTAAGTCATAATTGTATCTCATATATAGCTGTGTCACTAAACCCTCAAATATGAGATCATCATAGATTCCTACATGAGGAACACTGTGCTTTAACATAGTCAAAAGTCACCTTTAATTGGGTGATCATAAAGGCTGTGATCGGGTATAATAGAATCCATGTAGAGAAAGATAAGTGGTCAATATAGAATTTATCTCTCTCATTAGTAGAAAGATATCGTTGGGTCACTCGATGAGTGAAACTGAGAAATGTATGGCCATGTTTAGATGAAAGGGTTTTCATTTATTTTGTCAGTTTGTTTGGAGATTGAGAAAGCGACGATAGAGTAAAATGAGGATGATATTTCCATGCCTCACACTTGACCTAGATATCGTATGATGAAAGGGTTGTGGTAGGGTTGTATGATAGGTTGCATTGAATCACAAATCCTCATATGATTTGGATAGTCACAATGTCTTGCTAGAAGCCACTAATGACTTGTGGATAGAATAGCGTTATTGGTCCATTGCCAATATTATATGGGCCTATAGGGTGACACATAAGAATAGACCAATTCGAGCTAAAATATCCAGATTTATTGAATCAAAAAATGCGTCTAGATTCAATGAATGTAACATTCAATTTAAGGTGGAGGAATTTTATAAATTTATATTTGATATATATATTTTAAAAATTCAAAATATAAATATATATTTAATATATTTTGATATATTATATATATTTTGAGAGAGAGAGAGAGAGATATATATATATATATATCATCTATTTAACTTAAATAATTAGTTTAAATTTATTTTATAGGATATATTTAAATTTAAACTAATATTATAATTTAAATTTAATCTATGTGATAAATTAAATTTAAATTTGTTTCTAGATTTAGGTTAAATAATTAGTTTAAATTTATTTTATAGGTTTAGATTTGAATTTAAACAAATGTGATAATTTGAATTTCATCTATATGATAAATTAAATTTAAATTTGGTTCTAGATTGAGATCAAATAAATTAGTTTAAATTTATTATATAAGATAGATTTAAATTTAAACTAATTTATTTAATCATAATCTAAATTAATTTAAATAATATATTTAAATTAATCAAATCTATCTTAAAATTCTAACACACTTCTATAAATAGAGATGTTAGGATTCTTTAGGCGGATGATTTTTTTGAGAGAATTGCCTCCCACCCTAAAGAGAAAAGTGTATGGATGCTTTGAAAGAGAAAGTGTACGGACGCTTAGAGAGAGAAAAAAAGAAAGAGAAGAATGTCTTCTCTTCTTGAATGTACGGACATTCATCTTCAGTAGCGCTAGCATGCTGTTCAAGTTGTAGCCATAGTTTGTGTATTACCAGTAGAGAAAACTGATCTGAAGAGTCAATTCCTAAGATTCGACAGTAGAAAGAGAGTTTGAAGAATCACATAACAAAGGTAAAAGTCTTTTAACTTTACTCTATTTAAACAACGTTGACAAATCTATGAGAGGGATTCAATTTTTTTTTTTAAATTTTCACTGTACGTATTCCAAGAATCCCAACAAAAACACCATTGTAAAATTTGAAAGACTAGGTTGTAATTTTAAGAAGTATAGATGATAATTTTGAAAAGTATCAGTGATAACTAATTAGTATTAATTTTTATAGCTTCATTTAGGGATAATAACAAATCTAAAATACCATTGTTTTTATTTACTTTTGCAATATCATTCAGATTTCAGATCCAAAATTGTCATGCTAATACATTTCAGATCCAAAGTTTTACATATAGCTCTGAAAAACTCTACATTGCATAAGCATAATGAAGTTCTGTTTAATTAGTGTCTTCAACAGGTGCCTTCTTGGTTATATGCAGCGAAAATAGAAGCCACATTGCAATTACAACAAAAAGAATACAATTAATTACAGGTTCCAGTAATGTTACCAGACTGCTATTACTTAAACCAAAGAAAAAATATGGTATCAACTAAGCAAACTATATAACCATGATATTGCAAAAAATTGCAAAACGACTACAATTGATCATGCAAGTGTAACAGGATTTGACTTGAAGCATCCTAGAAATGACTGCCGTCAAACATAAATGCATTATAGCAACTACACCAATAACTATTATAGAATTACAAAGCTATACGTTTCAAACTACACCAGCAAAGATAGTTGTAACTATACCAAATTATGAACCAAGCATTCTAAAAAAGTTATGAATTCTCCTAAAAATTGGATGATTCTTATGAGGCTTACCAACATCAAAGTGTTCCTTGTACGTAGCCAGAATGTTGCATTACATGTCACATCTCACTTCATCACTAAGTGGATTTTTCTTATATTATAATGGTTCAAACTTGTCCAATTAATAAGGTGTGTGGCCGGACAAAAGGAGAGTCATGTTTTCATTCCATATATAAATATGTCCTTATCCTCATTCAGGTAATTAGACACATATGCAGCCAAAACTATCCAAAGCCGATCTATTTTCTGTGAATTGGTGATAGAATAAAATCAAGTGATATGCCAGCTACCTTTAAGTAATGACAGGACAAATGTCAAAAAATAGCTTTTATGTATAACAAATGTATAAATGAAGGCTAATTTGTTGCTATTGATCTGCTTCCTTTCTAGTTATCATCTGCTTCCTTTCTAGTTATTCTTATTCTCTCGTAGCACATAACTTACGATAAAATCTCATATTTACAAATAAGAAAATTCAGGTAAAATCTCATATGCTCAAAAATGATACAAGTGGTCAACCCAAAACCGTGATGAAGTTGTCACAGATGGAATTGCGATAGTAATTCACCTATTTACTAGATCCAAACACAAGGGCAATCAAGACTATATACTGTTAGACCTGCAACAATAATTCCCCCATTTACCGAAACATAGGATGATTTTACTTCTAAAATAAAGAAGACTCTGAAATCGTGTGCCCGAGAGAGAACAGTATGAAGAAAGAAGACACCTCTGGAGTTGTGTGAAATTGCGTCCCCTAGCCAATGGGGAAGAAAGGGGTAATGAAATGGGTCGTGATAACGATGACTAGTGACGAGAAGGATGAAGAGGGGTTCAGGTTTGTTGGAGTTCGAGATGACTTCTATGTGCATGGAGGAGCTCAGAAACGTTTTCAGCCTTTTGAAGATGAAGATACAGAATGAATGGATTTGTGCCTTTGTGAGGAAGTTACGCGTTTTGTGGGATGGGTAAAGCGACTAATATACCCTTCAAGCCAGGTTAGATGCTAAGCGAGATAGAGCAGTCTGCTGTGGCATCTCTTCATTAATGATTTAACGAAATTATTAATGAAGGAGGAGTTTGCATAAAGATAAAAGTTCAAGAGATTATTAATCAAGTTTAAAAAGTGAAAAGTTCTTTATACATAAATCAAAGTTAAAGTTATATATATTTTAACTATATATATAATCATTATTTAGATGGATATTGTTTTCATCCTTAATTTGTTTTCCATGATTGTAAGTTATCTTCTTCTTCTTTAGATTCTAACGCCTTTCGAGGAGAATTGACATATTTTCCATTTAAGAGAGCTGTGCAGATGAGACAACTCAATGATTTACCTACTTATGTATCTAATCTCGGAAAATTTTCACCATGTGAACTTGAAGAGTGATTAGAAAGTCAGTAGTTTGCTTGTGGAACAAATTGAATATCAATAAAGACTAAAATATCTTATCTCCCTTCGACTTCGTGCAGGTGCCTCATTTATTTTAAAAAGTATATAGGATTTTATTATATTTTAAAAATGCACTGTAATTTAGTTATTTTTTATGTGATGCTTAAACAATCTGATTGAGACACCTATTAATTTATAACATATTCGTTAGATTTTTGGTCACTGAATTCAACCTCTTGACTAGATTATAACATCTAATCATAATATAAATCTAAAAAGACCAATTAGATAGTAAAATTTTTAAATTATAAAAGAAGTTTGTGTCAATTATCAAAAAGGAAGAAAAGTTCACATATTTAACATCCTTGTAGTTTTAGATGGCAGACTTGGTGGAACTACACCTTCTTGAAGGTCATGGCAGAATTATCTTATTAGATGAAGCCAACTAAGCTTACCGGGGTAGAAGAATAGAAGCTTTTTGTTAAGTCTAGGAAATATCAAATGTGGCATGTCATAAAGAGTAATTTTAATTCCAAGCCAAGAAGAGAATGGACTAGTAATTAATGCCGAAATTCCTCGACCGACAATTAAATTCATACAGCTCAATCTATAATTGTTTATTATATATAAAAATAACTTATTATTAGTTGATTTTCAACCATTTATATTTAAAAATTTATTTATATTATCGTTTATAATTTAATTTATTAGCATTAATAAAAGTAAAAATAACTTATAACATCTTACCCGCGCATACATATGCTCTTATAGAAATTTCCTCAAATTGTCCTATAATTAAAAAATATCTTATATTTGTGTGATTTAATTAAATTTTATAATTATTTAAAATAATATAAATTTTTAGTTTAATTTCATGAAAATGTACTTATAATGATTTTAAAATTGATAAAAACAGTTTAAGCAAAGAAATAAAATCAAAATATCTCACAAAAATGAGATAATCAATAAGAAAAATTAATCATTTGATTTTTGTAATTTATTATAATTTTTAATTTAACATCTATAATTTAATATTTCTTTTAAACAACTTCTTATAATTTTAAACCATTATAAGATTAATCTTTATATCTTACCAAATTTATTAACATTTTTTGAGATTGTCAGCTAGCTTAACAGCATTAGAAAATGGCCGTTGTAGCTGGGAAATGGATCTTCTGAAGTGGGGCTGTCCTCTGAAGCGTGCAGTATTCCACATTGGTTTTTTTTTTTTTTTGTTTAATATATATTTTTTATTTTTATTTATAAACTTTACTTCAAGAAACTTTACAATGTGCTTACTTCAGAGGATCCCATCCCCAGCATTAACGACCCATTCCATACTCCCACACCCCATCTTCACCGCTTGCTTCGCCACTACCGAAGGCAGCATTTTCCCGAGTCCATTCCTTCTGTAATACTCTCTCATCAACAAATCCTCCACATGGTATCCAGGCTTACCCAGAAATGTAGAGTAATTGGGAAAGAAAAGCACAAACCCAGCAACCACAACATCATCGCCCTCCGATTTGAACGTCACTCTCTTGGGATCCTCAATCGGAAGGTCCAGTTTCAAAATCCGAACCATGGGTTTGTACAGTGGATTGAAGGTCGATTCCGGGAAGGGGTTGGGGGAAACGTAGAAGATGAAGATGGTGAAGGAATGGAAGGGTTGGGAATTGAAGAGAGTGGAGCAGAGAGAGGACCCAGTGGCGAAGAAGAGGTAGGTGAGGCACTCGAACACTGCCATCTGGTGGATGAGCCTATGGATGTGAGGGACGTGTAAAGGGGTGGCCAGACGGACACGGCAGAGAAGAGGGTGGCCCCCTGGGCTCGACTAGGGTAATGCACTTTGTATAACTAACCGTGTGGAAAAGTTGAAAATTTTTTTTCTAATTTTTCCTTTTCTGAGCTAATTGTTGAGTATATCTTGGATTTCCCCCTTTCTTTAAATTTGAATTAAACAATTTTATTTTTCAGATAATAAATCTTTTATTTGTTTTTTCAATGCCGATAATAGAATGGATGGAATTGAGGAGAATCATCTTCTCCGACGTTGACTTTTCAGTATATTTAGATCTCGTGTCCTTAACCAAAGGGGTGGTAGCTGCTAGAAATTATTTCAGTGGTCTTTCTCCTCAAGCTGAGGACAAATTAACATATAAAGCTCTTTTGAATTGCTATTGCAGGGCCTTAATGGCAGACAAGGCATTGGCTCTTTCTAGAAAGATGAATGAACTCAATTATGTCACTGATCTGGCCTTCAATAATCTCATGTCTCTATATATGAGACTAGGCGAACCTGAAAAAGTGTCTCCACGGATAGATGATCTGAAGCAGAGGAAAATTCCAATGGCTGCTTTTACATATTATGTCTGGATGAATAGCTATGCCTCATTAGATAATACTGAGGGAGTAGAAAGAGTCCATGAGGAGATGAGAAAAGAAGAAGAAGACAAAATCAATCGGCAGACTTATGGCAACCTTGCTGCTACCTATGAAAAGGCTAAACATTTTGAGAAAGCTGAATCTGCGCTTAAGATGATAGAAAAGGTCAAACCCCAGCAGCGTGATGCTTACCATTACTTAGCCTTTATGCAGGGACTTCTAATCTAGGCGAAGTTTTTATGGTATGGAATTCCCTTAAGTCAGTCTTTCCAGTGACCAACATAAGCTCTGTTATGATGCTTCAAACTCTTTGGCGGTGACGAAGGAAGCGGCTAATATGGGGTATGAGGGTGGGAAATGGCTTGAAGCGGCTAAGATGGGGTATGAGGGTGGGAAATGGCTTGTGATTGATTGGAATGTCAACGTTGAGTTGAGTTGAATCTCACTGTCACTGTCACCTATTTTGTCTAGTGTATCTACATATACAGATTCCTTATCATGTCGTCAGGCATACCAGCCATTTTCTAACACCATTGAGCCAGCTAGCAGTCTCGGGAGAGAATGTTATTATATTTGGTAAAGTATAAAAGGTTCGTCTAAAATTAAACGGAATTGTTTTTAAAAAAATAAATCACAAGGACCAAATTAAAAATTATGATAAATTATAAAGATTAAATAATTATTTTTTTTAAACAATAATTGGAATAATATCATAATTAAAGAAATATTTTAACAAATTTTGTCTTTTAAAAATAGAAAAAAACCATCCAAATATTACAAGTGATAACATGATCAAAATTTGCAATAATATTGTAAATAAAGAAAGATTAGAGGTAAAAATACATGTTGAGAGTTAATATTATATTGTATTAGAGGCTACACTTGAACATTTATGGCCAATTTAATGACCAAAAAAAAAAAAAACAGCATAACATTAAATTTCTATCACTTGAAATAAGTTAAAAATGATACTCTAAAATCGACTACTACATCCTCTTCGCGTCCAATTAATTCGAAGACGAAGATGTGGGGAAGGAAATTTGTATATCTAATTAATATATATTAGAGAGAGTATTAATTCAACTCAAGAAAATTGAGGAGATAATTATAATTAAGGTTTTGGCTTGGGCAAATCTTTTACGATACCGCAACGAAGCTGGGTTTCTGGAAGGCTGTACTCGTCCCTCACTTCATGTGAATCTGACAAAACACTAATGTAGAGTTGTAGACCCAAGTAGCGATTCTCAGCCATCTCCGATCTCAAGTTCCACATTCCAACGTTGTCAAATGTTAACAGTATGGCTGTCCAATATTTGGGGTAAACCTGGACGGTGTGTCTACTCACTGCATCAATAAGGTTATAGTGCTTCCTTTTCTCTGGGGTCCAGGTGCCTGGCTCCATTCTGTAGATTGAAAAATAATAAGAAAAGCCAAAGAATTATTTGTTATTAGAATTATTACATTTAAGCCACTATGTGATGGTCGAGAAGTTTTAGTTAGCAAATATTAATACATTTAGATTTAGTACCAAATTGTGATGTATATGTCTATAAAAATTAGAGTAGTAAATTATTTCCACGCTCATGAGAAATTACACATTCTTCTATATTATGAAAATTAATATATACAATCCCTTTCTCTATTTAATTTAATACATTTTAGCCACTAAGTGATGATAGGAAGAATTAGTACATTTAGTAGCAAATCGTGATGCACATGTGTGTGTGTATATATATATATATATATTAGAGTAAATTATTATTATTATTTTTTTTAAATTACACAAGCCTCCTTCTATTATAAAAATATATATATACAAATTCCTTTAAGATAAAACATAAATAAAATACCTTTAAGAATAATATTAATTTTTTTTTGGTTAAAAACGTAACTTATAGAAACAATATATTTTAAAATTTAATTTCAATGTTATTTATTTTGTGTTAAAAACTATAAATTTAATATATTTTAAATTTATAAAATTGACTATCTTTATATTGATTCAATATATATTTAATACTGTTATATGATATGGATAAAATATATAAAGGTATTTTGGTTAAAATAAATATAATTATATGTTATTGTTGTATGGAAGGTCACTATAATCCATTTTTTGATTTTAAGAGAGAAGAATATAAATTTTCAATATAAAAAAGAGAATTATGTAATTTGAACATCTTTTAAGCCAGAGTGTAATTTGTTCATACATTTAAGTTACTAAAGCCCTCATGTAGAATTGTTAGAAATAAAAACAAAAATAAAAAATAATTTTGTAAATGAAAAGGATTTTTTTAAAAAAATAATTAAAAAATATATTGTTAAATAATGATTACAAAAATGTATATTAGATAATGTATATCACTTTGGAAAAGAAATCTTTTTTCCACATGCATACCAGACCAGCCACCAAGTGATGTTTTAGTGAAGGGTTTAAACTTTAAACAGTAGGCGAGAGTTAGTACATATAGGGGCAAATCGATGCACGTGTATATTCAATTATGAGAAAAATTCAAAAAAGCACTTACCCAACTGCGAAGAAGGAATAACCATCCAAATTAAATGATTGCATACTATCTTCATGGTTCTCAAAGATGATCTCAACGAAGCTGCGGTAGGTGATGTTTATGACATTGGGTGCCATGACGATTCTGCCCAGTGCGGCTGGTGGTGTATCAGAGATAATGTTATACTTGAAAACCTTGTCGGCAACTCCATAGTACTCAGCGAGCTTCAGAGGAGTTTCAGGATCAACGTGTGAGACTCCATTGAAGGCATAACGAAGCTTGTTTCGGACCTTGCCGACTGAGTTGACCAACTTAATGGTGCGACTGATCTTGATTTGGCCATATTTGTAAGAACCCTGAATGTTAGGCCTAGCAGCACTGGCACTGAGGTTCCAACGAAAAGACCTGAATTGGTTGACAGACCATTCCATATCAACAGGTGCTTCAGGAAGCTTTGGTGACGCAGGGACAAAGCCATTAACGGCATTGGTGTAACGAATGATGCCTTTACCAGTAAGAATGGCTTGAGTGCTTCGAGTCGAGGCCACAATGAAATAATCTTTTGGTTCTTTATCAGCAGTCACAAGAACAGCAAAGCATTGTCCAACATGAACGTCAAGTGAGTCATAGATGTTCTGGATAGTATGGGATCCCTCCATCTCCACAAGCTTCATGCGATGATCTTGGATCCTGAAGTTGAGTGTGTCCTTGAGACCAACATTGCACACTCTGTATTTGTAGGTCTTGCCAGGCTTCATTGTGAAGAGTGGCTCGTCCTTTCCATCACCCTTAGCTGTTTTTCCATTGATGAGCACACCACTTGGCCTCTCAAGTCCATGGCCACTATCCAATACCTTCTTGAGATCTTTGTGACTCTGGGTGTACCAGTCACCAATCAGAACAGTATAGTCATCTTCAGGAGCGTCATAAGGGACAGGAATCAATGGACGACTATCGATGGTAATGCCACCAAAACCACCACCTGCTCTGTGCACTCCTATGGTGGGATAGTAGAAATAGCTTCCAATCTGGTCCTTCATCTGGAAGTGGTAGGTGTAGTTTGTCCCAGGAAGGATAGGGCATTGAGTACCTGGAGTACCATCTTGCCATGAGTTCCTCCTTTCTTGGACACCGTTCCAGGTCAATAGAAATGGCTCGTCAAGGTGGTTGAACACATTCAACACAATGTTATTGTTGGTGGTAGTATTCATTACAGGTCCAGGGAATTGACCATTGATAAGAATGGCTTGCTGGGGAACTCCCAAAGGAGAAATAGTGCCGTAGGTGACTTTCCATGTGAAGAATAGGATTGGGTCACTACCATGCACGGCCACAGCCAAGAGGCTGCTTAGCATCAAAACCAACATAACCTCTCGACCCATATTCTTTCGTTTTGTTTTTGTCTTTTCCAATCAATCATCACTTTCCTTTAGATCTCCTTCCTTCCTTTTTCTATTTAGGTATTATATTAAAGAAGATCCTTCTTCTTCTGCTCCAACCCCTTTTAGCCATACAGTCTTTGCCAAAGTTGGCGCTGAGCTAGTCCCTCTCCCCTTTATACTGCGCTCCTCCTCCTATTTTTCACACCTGAAACAATCCTACGTACATTCCTTCTTTGCCAAACTGGCTTTGATATTATTAGACCGTCTACTTTTGTCCCCTTTTTCTTTATAATTTCTTTTAGGTTAATCAGATGTAAAAGGTTTTTGAAGCATAAGAAAATAACAAAGCGAAAATACAAGCCAGGTCTTTTTCTGTAATATAAATATTAAAATAATCTAATATTTTAAGTTAAAAAAAATTATAGTGTACATTCATTTGACACAAATAGTTGTAATAAATTTGCCCAGTAAAAGTTGACTTAGGTATAATTAAAATTTTAATATTTACAAAATAAAGGCTGATTTTATATACATATATATGTATATATATATAGATATATACATATAAGTGATCAGCAATTTTGTGGGAATAATGAGTTTTAGTCAAAAATGATTTTAGAGGAAATGCATTTTTTGATTCCTAAATTTTATTCCGACACAATTCAATCTGTGAAATTTTGACTCCCTATTAGTTAGTCCCTCATTAGTCAAAAATAGGGGAAATGTATACACTTCCATGACTAACGAGTAACTAGTCAAAAAATTTTAAGAATTAAATTGTATAGGAATAAGATTTAGGGACTAAAAAATTGAGATATGGATCTTTAAGAGATCAAAAAGAGTTTTTTGTCCTCATGATTTTAACTCAACTCCTCACTATAATCATTTGTAAATATGGGTAACAATAATGTGCCCTTTATAGGAGTTTGAGGAAAGCTTTTTTATAAAAATAATTATTGAAGCAATTACATAATAATTAAAAAAATTGAATTTAATCAATGAGTTGCAATAGGTATATATGTTAAA
Source organism: Erythrophleum fordii (assembly GCA_032878935.1). Lineage (NCBI taxonomy): Eukaryota > Viridiplantae > Streptophyta > Magnoliopsida > Fabales > Fabaceae > Erythrophleum > Erythrophleum fordii. Next base: position 17,252,002 of record JAVQMF010000054.1, on the reverse strand, counting down.
TTAAGCTTATATTTTATAGCTAATATATAAGAAGATATGTAAGACTCATTTGAGTTATATATATATATATATATATATATTAGTTTTAACATAAATAAAGTAACAAGAAAAATATAACCTAATCTCTATTTCCTCCTTGCTAATTTTAAATAAGTTGACTTTAAAATGAATAATTAAGTAAATTAATTTAAATATTAATTACTCAATATTTTTCACTATTTGATTTTTTTTGCTTTGATCTTCAATGTAAATTATATGTCAAAGTGAACTACGTAAATTAAATCTTTTGAAGTACATATTAGGATATTTTAAAATCAGAATAAGAATATTTAAACTTTAAATTCAGGATATTCAGTTTTTAAAATATTAAGTGGTCTTCATCTCTCCCATCAATTGCCATTTTGCCATTATGAGCACTTATATAGGAGTGAATGGGTTAGTGAGATAGTAACACGTATTTCACGAAAAAAAAAAAAAACTGATTCTTTGATGGAGAAAGATAGTTTATTCTGATTGGCTTATTTTGAGAGGGTTTTTGACAGATATAATCTCCTCTAAGTCGAGTTCCATCACTGATATTAGCAATTAGTTAGAAAATTGCCTTCAAGAAAATTTCTTCTATATACTCTCTCTTTCTATTTTTTTTTTCTTTTCTTGGTGTTGTTGATCATGTTACTTGGGCTTCCAACTTCAAAATATCAAACTATGGCTGGAGCTATATTTATGATTTCATGTTTTTTGTTGCACAATCTCTTCTATTGGATTTTACAAATTAGGAATTCTATTTGCCTAATTGAATTTCAAGAGTTGAAGTTTGAATCTCAATGTATGAACAGGAGAGATTATTGTATGATATGATTTTGTAGGTAATTCATTATAGAATTTAAGAATCGCTTTATATGCGGTACTAGAGACTCTTATCTTGCCTAGCCTAATTGACTTGCTCTAATTGTATGTGTTGGTTGGAGAAATTGGAAAATTTTCCATGACACAAATTGAAGTCTTTTTTTTATGGCCATAAATTGCTAGTCCATAGTTTATGTTGTGCTCGAATAATTAGATGTTTTTCTTGAAAATGACTATTTAAATGCCTAAATGTTTTTTTTTTTGGGTTTGTTGCCATTGTTTGATAGAAATTTTAAATGAATTTTGCCTATTTTGACACCTAAAGTCATATCCTAATGATTTTTTTCTGGTAAATTTTGTCTTTTGAAACATTGAACATGGAGGTCTATAAATTAAATGAGAAATCATAGGGTCAAATGTCGAGTTGAAACCAGGCTAGGCAAACCTGATGCAATGTGGAGGATGACTTGCACAAACATGTCGTTTTGTCACTATAATATTCAATCTTTCTAAAATTGAACTGGAATCGATGTCTTATAAAAGGAAGACCCCAAAATGAGATGATTAGAGGCTAAACAAGATTAGAATAATAATTTAGATATTTAGAAATGAGAATAGAAAGCTAATAATGGCTCGAAATCAGAGCGAAAGTGGCTAATCGAAAAATCCAAAAACATAGTCACATTTTCGGAATTTCGGGAAACTTTTAGAAAACTCAAAGGGAGGATTTTTAAATGGAAAAATTGAGTTTTTCAAGATTCTCAGAGGCCTTAAAAACCATAGAAACCCCTAAAATGGTTAAAATCCCTCTAATATGAATTTTAGAATATTAGTTAACCAAAATTTTGACCGGACTATTCGGTAAGATTTTAAATCTAATTTGGGTAAAACTAAAGGCATTTTATGAATTAGAGAACTTAAATTTTTACATGGATAAGAAGGTTCTTAAAAAAGATTTAAAACGAGTTCAAACGAAATAGTAAAAATGTAGTGGTAAAATGGTAATTATGGGAAAAGTAAAAAATATCCCCCGCCCCTTTTTTATGTTATCCACACCTTCTCCCTTTGGTTTTGCTAACTTAATTCTGCCTAAGATCAGTAGCTATGGCATGATGAAAGGGGGGAGGAGAGAGAAAGGAAAGGAAGCAAGATAGGTAAGAAACTATGCATAATTTTGCTACAAGCTAGTTAGGAAATCTCTTCTACTCCTTGAGTTCTTTCCATTGATGGTTTTTGTTTCTTGAAACAAGCTTATTGGGGGCCGAACACTTGGAGAAAGAAGGGAGTTTGGAGCAACCAAATATAGCAAAAGAATCCCCATTTAGTAAACTTTTAAATAAGGTATGTTATGCAATATAAAGACTTGTTTTTCCTTGAATTTCAATGGCTTTCATATTAGGCCTAGAGAGAGAAACTAGAGAGCGAAAATGAATTTGGCTAAAAATTGATGGGATTAAGGGTTTTGAGGCATGAGAAATAAGAATATGTAATTGAAACTAAAAGAAAAGCTTTAGAAATCAAGTTATGTTACATAGGGTTCTTTTGCACCTAAGAGTTTTTGAAGCTTTCTAATGATAATGTAGCTTATATAAGAGTATGTATGAGTTGATAAGAGGTCTAGGAAGCTTCATGGATGCCAAAACCTCTAGGAAATTGAATCAAACTCCATGGGCTCTGTACTTGCTACATGTTTCGGCCAAGGAGAAAAACAAGTACTTAGGGAGAGTTTTCTTTGATTCCAAGGACAGGAATGACTTAGATATGAATAGTAAATACTAAAAGAACCATTGATTTAAATTTAGAAGCCATGGTTTATACGATAGAAGTTAGGATCCCTTTTGGACATAAAGAAGCAACCTAGTATTTAACTTCTTGAATTGAAGTTATGATGACTCTAATGAGTTTAAATAGAGTCATATGACCTAGATTGAATGAGGACGTGGAGCCAAGATCATGAATTCTAAAGGTTGCTTCATTATGCTCTTATATGAAACCATAACCATGTTATAAGATAAAGTGAGATTATGTGAGGCTAGAATTGGTTCCAATGATGTTTTTGTGTCTTGTTTGATGTGTTTAGGCCAAGTGAATCAAGATCCCTCTAGGTGTATGTGAGAGGCCGAGAAGGGGAAGTGAAGAGTAAAGGAAAAAGTTTGTGTTTCTTGGTATGAAGTAGCTTTTTAACCTTTCTTACATGCATTTTTTTGGATATTTGATTTTCTTTGGATGCTTGTATATATATTTGAACTATGAGATATGTTTATAACCATTGATTTCATGCCATGGTATCATGATACTTCTTGAGTGAGATTTTGAATGCAAAGTGGCTTGAATAGGTGTGGTTGTGCCAAAAGTCCTTTAGAATGGCTGAGAATGAGCCAAAAGTATCAAGAAAGAGTGAGGCTAAGTCAAAAGTCTCTAAAAATGGGTGAGGCAAATCCAAAAGTTTCAAAGAAAGTGGTTGAGCCTAGACCAACATCTTTTAGAACTTATATTTGACATGTATGAGTTTCTATGATATGAAAATATGTTTATACATACTTACAAGAAGTGTTTATGACATGTTTGTATTCTTTGACATAAGAATATGCCATATATGTATGTTTGAAAGGGTAAAAGAATTATTGAAAATTTTTAAATTTCACTCTTCCTCACATTATGTCTAACCATGTCTAGGTGGACGTCAAGGAGCAAGAAATAGGAGCTACACTTGAAGAGCAAAACTTTGATAATAGCATAGGAAATTATGCATTTTGATATCAAAGTTTGTAACTATATGATGTATATATGATGTAAACCCTTTAGCATGTTTAGATGTATGTAACTATGATATATGAATCAATCTTGGAATCAAATGGATGAATATGTGTGAGTTTAACATCCTTATGCCTTAATGCACTTGTGTTTAATGACAACTAGGAAGGTGATTTTGAATTCTATGATGTTATGGACCATTTGAGAAGCTTTGATATGTTGCATTTATGTTTTAGGATGTGCTAAAGTGGTTATGGAATGGTTAGAAGGTCATGTGATGCCATTTGACACCATTATGGTTGCAAAATATGACATAATCTTAAGCTGAATAAAAAACTGACCAAATGGATGCTTTGATGCACGAAATTTAGAATAGTATAGGTCTTATCTATAGTTTTTCACAGAGTCAAAGATCACTATTTTTGGAACTCTAGAGAATTTATTATGAATTTTCAAAATTGGACAAATTATGCCTAGTTGCCTCAATCATTGTTTATATGGTTAGTGTGCATTTCTATATCATTTAGGGGCCAAATGAAATTCAATGCTCAAGAAATTTTACAAAAATATAGCTAACATTATAAGCTTTCTAGGGCCACAAAGTTTGCATGAAAAGGAGTTGTATAGAGAGAGTTATGAATTTTTGAAATTAGAGGTCTAGTAGTGCCTGAATATTGTAGCATCTTCTGATATATAATAGATTTTATGGATCAAATGAACTCATATGCCCTTGAAAGTTTTATAGAAATTAGGTCTCATCTTAAACTTTCCATAGCCACTAAGAGCACCCCATTTGAAGCTATGTAGAGAGAGATATGAATTTTTTAACATTTAGGTTTATCTGCAGGATGTATTAGTGACCAATGTTATTATTTCATTGAATTTCATGAGGCAGACCTAGTTTTTTTGAGCTAAAATTTTTATGGTAGTTAGAGGACATTCTGAGCTTTCCAAAATGGTATAATTTGTATGATTTGGATTTTTCTAAAATTAATTGTAATTTTCCAAAATTTATATCAGATTATGGATTTAAGGAAAGTTCAAGTTTGATCTTGAATTTGTGTTGCCTACTCCAAACCCAACATAGAAGCTTTGAGTTGTGATATTTCTAGTCTATTAAGTATATTATGGATGGAAGAAAATGTTGGTAAGGCCAAATGGTCCATATGATTAAAATTGAATTATTTTGACTTATAATAACAATTATTTTCATTGCCAAAAGTGTGAATTTTATAAAAATGAACTTAAATTAGTACTTTTAGCTTTGTTTGATATAAAATTGATGCTAGATAATTATGATGTGATAGTCACAGGGCATAAACAAGTCACTTTGGTATAAATCATCCCACGTTTTTCCCCTTTAGTAAAATGATAAGTCATTTGATAACATTCAATAAAAATGCATCCTTTTTTATGTTTTTTTTTACTGGACACTTGGGCCTCTTTTAAACATTTTAGAATAATAAAAAAAAAATCCTCAATGATGTGGGTCATTTCTAGTGTTTATGTACTATCTAGTTTTCATAAAAACGATGGAATAGGATACGTTTTAAAAGTAAGTCCTTTGAAATGAATTGGTTAAGGTTTAGAAAAATTGGAATAATGATCTATACATTGAGTAATGAAAATAGGAGGCCAGAGGTGCCCTGAAACAGAGGCCAAAATAATCATATGGAATTAATGAAATTGTTACGTAACGTAATGAAATTTTCATAATTTTAGGTAATTTTTAGAATACTCATAAGATGGCTTTTAAATGGAAGATTTGAGTTCTCTAGGGTTCTCAAAGGCCCTGAAAATTATGGGAAGTTCTGAGACTGTTAAAACCCCTCCGGTGTATATTTTCTAATGTCGGTTGACACAAATTTTGACATTTTCTTTTGAAAAGGTTTTAGCTCCAACTTGAGTGATTTCAAATGCATTTTATAAGATTAAAAACCTAAATTTTATGATGCAAAGACAATTCTAAAAAAATAGATAAAACGAACCAGAAATGAAAATGCAAAGTTTACAGGACATAAATGGAATTTTCTTGAAACAACTTCTAAACCCATTCTTTCTATATGGTGTGCCCCATTCTTCTCCCTATTTGGCTATTTTATTTTTTCCCTAAAACAGAAGTGAGACCTAGGGAGAGAGGCATACAAGAGAAAGGAAGAGGAAGAGCAAAAACAAGGCAAGAAAGGTATATTTTTAACAAAATTTCTTAGTCTTCTCTTTAGCAAACTTGCTTTCCTCCTTCTCCTCCTTCTTTCTAAGGATTTATTGGTGTATTTAGGTATATTTTGGGGTCAGACCAAGGGGGGAAATTTTGAATTTTAAGAGGAGAATCCAAGCAAAAGGAAGAGCATCCAAGAAAGGCTAAGAAACCAAGGTAGTTTGCCTACTTTCATGCTTCTCTTTCCTTGTTCCTTTTCTTAAGTATTTCTCCCCATATATGGATAGCCAAGAGGATTTGAATTTTGAACCAAAGCAAGGATGAATGTTAGAAAAATTAGTGAAGATAATAAGAATATGCAAAGGAAATAAAGAAAGAATCATGAAATTGTAAGATAGAAAAGTTAGGGTTTTAGTTGCACCTTGGTTTGTAAGATGAGTTCTAGCCATAAATTAAGGTATTTAAGAGTTCATATGAGTTTTTAAGACATCAATAGAGCCTCCCACATGTAACACTATAACTTCTAACTCATCATATCATATATATACATGCCTCACATCATTATATTCATGAAGATATAAGGCAAAAGGGAAAAAATAGTGACTTTCTTTGCATTGCGTCGTACTTAAAAATTCCATTCAGTGTCACGTGGATCGTGTGAGCTCATTTTATACATTCTCATATTTAAATACATCAATAAAACTCATTTTCATCTCAAAATCATGCCCACAACTCATAGAAACCGAAATGGAGCTCAAAATAATTAAGCATATTTTTGGCCAGATTTAGCCTCTTTTTTGGTTAAACTTTGAAACATCATAACTAATTCTAAAAAAATTAAAATCATGAAATCTTGGTCATTATGGGAAGCTATGGATGTCTAATTCACACTAAAAATGCGCCTAGACTATAAAATTCATCACAGAGGGTGTTTGACATTAAAAAATGTCTAGAGATCGTTGTTGCCTGGGCTGCTGTTTCAGATTATTGATACAAATTTCTAAAATTCATAACTAATTATATAAAAATAAAAATCACACAAATTCGGTTATTATGGAAAGCTACAAATGTTAAATATATGTTAAAAATAATTCTAGAATGGAAAAAATACGTTTAGCTATTGGAAATCTATGGAACAGTGACTAGACTCCTGGGGCGCCACTGCTACTGACAGCCAACTTCAAAAATGTATAACTCTTTGCTCAAACCTCTAAATGAGGTGATCTTGGTGGCTAAAGAAAGCTTATGACCTCTAGTTTATGATTGTAAAATTTTCATAGCCATTGGACACCATTTTCCTATTGGATGACACAGAATACAAATCTGCCAGTGTAAACAGTGCACATACCAGAATCCATAGAAAATCCCAACTTTAAAAATTCATCAAATATTTTATAGACTTCCAAAAATTATGTTCTTTAGCTTCCAAAAAAGCCCTCAACAAACGATAATTGCATGCCAAATCTCAGATCAAAAAGAGCTCATTTGGACAAAAGGTGACATAAGGTTCTAAGATAGCAAATATATGCCCCATATAGGGTACCAAAATATCCAAATGGCTTCTCTCAATGTTTGGATCCTCTTAGGCAAGTCTAAAAGCATGAATATGACTTGTTTAAACTCCCTAAGTGGTCCCAAAGCTCATACATCTCAATTTAGCCATGCCACTTCCACATATACACTAGTGCATCAAACTTTCAATAAGCAAAAATGGCCATTTCATACTCATTTTACATTCTAGTATTCACATGCTATAATCTCTCATTCATACATGATACATCAACATATTTATACATATTCATGACCTCATAGAACATATACAACCATGGATTACAAAATTTTCCATTCATATGGCTTTAAAGTAGCCAATTCCATGGACTTTAATATCCTACTCTCTTTTCCCAAGGGATTGGTTTCCATTACCTTGCTCTCTTGGTCCACCTAACATGTTAGAACATTGGAGAGGAGGGGATGAAATTCAAAGAATCCCAATAGCTCATCTCCCATTCAATCATACATAATATGTGCAAGCAAGCTTTACAAATGCATGCATAGAGAAAATAAATGCCATGGATATTTTAGAAGCAAAGTTGGCATGTGAACAACTCATACAAATCATTCAAGAGCTCACCAAGTGTTTGGATTGGTTTCACACTTCTCCTTATGGGTTTTGGACTTGCCTCACCTATTTCTTGAGCACTTTGGACTCAACCATACTCTTGGGAGCCTACTTTGCTTTTGGGAGACTCTTTGCTTTGTTTCAGCCAAGCTCAAGGGTTCTTGGCTCATCCTCACCAAAGGGAAGAGTTCTTGGCCTCTCCACACTCAAGCAAACTCATACAATATCATGTGCTCATTTGAAACATAACATGGCATCAAGGATCATGGAATATAAAGGCATGCTAGCATACTTTTCATACCTTGAAAATGCACATATATACATTGTAAAACAAGCTAAACACACATCCATGTATGAGAGAAAGTGGAGAGAGCTACCTTATGCAAATCTACACACTTTTCTCCTTCGATTTCCCTCCTTTGCCTCGGCTATACACCCACAATTTGGTGGAGATGGTTTTTCTTGGCCTAGACATGATTTAAGGAAGCTATTAAGTTTATGAAACATATTCTAAAGCTATACAATTTGCTTAAGCCCTAGATTACTCTATAGGCTTCATTATGGTCCATAATGGTGCCTAATGAAGCAACACTTCTCAAATAACTTCTAGGCTTCATTCTTTCCTCTCAATTATGATTCTTGACTCCTTTTAAGCCTCTTGGAGCCACCACACCATTAAAACAAAGGGCCTAATACCATGTTACTTCTTTAGGTCATAATATGGAACCTAAAGCACCAACTCATTCTCTAAGCTTCCTCAATTTTTTCCAAGGCTTCCCCTTACATTCATTCATCATATATGAGTCAAAAATGGGTTTGGAAAAATTTAAAACTCTCCCTAACTATGCCATCTCTACTTGGCCAAAACCTAGAGCATAAATGGGATTTAATGGCTTTTTGATTTTTCCTTGATGGGGGAACCATTTAGGGAGGTTGTTAAGAGTTGTAGGAGGTCAAGGAAATACTTAAATAGCCAAGGAAACTTATGGATTAAATTAGTTTTTACAATCCCCTTAAGTGCTCTACACTCTTCCAACTTCTAGATTCATGACTTTCCATGGGGTTTTGTTCATTTTCATGGAGGAGGAGGCATATGGGAGACCTCTTTGGGATCTTAGGAGCACATTTAAACATTCATTTAAGTCTAGGAACATTCATGTTAAATCAAATTTGCAAGGGAGCATTTGGATCCCTAATGGTTCCATCTTGTTTCTTAATGCTCCTTTCTTGATTCTATTGGTTCCTTCTTAATCCTTGCCATCTAAAACCTCTAATCCCTCCATGAATTGGGTAGAAAACATCCTCTAAGAGTTGGGCTCATGGTGGCCAAATTCGTGCAAGAGGAAGGGGGAGGAAGAAACTACCAAAGAATGGAAGTTTTACCTTATTTTCTTGCTTCCTTTAGCTTGTTCTTCCACTTGGTTGGCTTGCTCCCTCAATTTTCGAAATTTCCCTCTCTGTTCTGCCCCCAAAACAGCACCAAACTCTCCATTAAAACCATAGAAAGAAAGCTTGAGAGGAGAGGAGCAAGTTTCAAGAAGGAAGGATATGGAATTTCTTAAAGTTTCTTACCTTTTTCTTGAATTTCTTCCTCCAAAATCCTCCTTCTCTTGTGCACCTAAGAAGCTAGAGTTTTTCTCTGAAAATGGGTAGAGGCAAGTTGGTTTAATGAAGGAGAGAAAGAACGTGACTTATAAAAAAGAATTTAGAAGCTTCCTTTAACACTTTAATTCCATTTTTGCCCTTTCGTAATAGCATTTCTGTTTCTCCTTCGTTTTAGCTCTTTTTTGAGAACCATCTTTTCTATCATAACAAATAGGTTTCCAATTTAATAAAATACCTTTGGAATCACTCAAATCGGAACTAAAACCTTCTTGAACGAATTGGTCAAATTCAGGTCAACTAACATTGAAAAAATTACACCGTAGGGTCTTTATCGGTCTCGGGGCTTCCCATGGTTTACAGGGCCTCTGAGAACTCTGGAGGACTCAAAACTTTCATTTAGAAAGCCCTCCTGTATGTTTTCCAAAAATTTCACTTATTTACAAAAATGCCACTGGCCTTTCGGCAAATTTTTTGAATCACTCTGACCCCGGTTTCTGGCAACTCAAGGCTCAAATCCTTATTGTCTATTATTTAAAATTTTATCCAAATTTTATTTGGCCTTGAATCACTCATCTCAAGGGACTTTCTTTGAAAACTGACTCATTTTGGTATTTGACGAAAAATCAGACGTTACACTACATGCTTCTCCCATCAAAGAAATCAAAACAACTCCATTAGTGCCATATGGAAGCATAGCCTTAGCCTAGCATGGAAAGAGCACCAATGAAGTGTTTTAATTTCTTTCAAACTTAGTTTTGTATCATATATGATGGGAGAGGATGGGAGGAAGCCTTGGAAAAAATTTAGGAAGTCTAGGGAGTGAGATGGTAGCATAGGTTCCATATTGTGACTTAAAGAAGCAACATGTAATTGGGCTCCTCAAATGGATTATGTGATGACTCCAAGAGGTCTAAATGGAGTCAAGAACCATAGATGGAAGGAAAGATTGGAGACAAGATCATGGATTATGGGTGTTGCTTCATTAGATGCACTATAGAACTATAAATGAGCCATAGGAATAATCTAGTTTTTAAAATGAATGTGTGGCTTCAGAAATTGTTCCAAGAGTATAATTAGCTCTCATATAATGTGTCTAGGTCAAAGGAATCAAGTCTCACATCCTTATGAGTGTGTGGCCAAGGGAGAGGAAGAGTTTTCAAGGAAGAAAGTGTGCTTGTGTAATCAAGGTAGCTTTCTCTTCTTTCTCGCATGTATGAGTAAGTGTTTACCTTGTCTTTGAATGTATGTGTGTATGTTTTAAGTTATGAAAGATGTTTTAGCATGTATTTATATGCCATAGTACCATGATGCTTTGTTATGCACTTGAATGATACTTTATGAACATGTTTTGGTTTATTTGAGTGTGGTGAAACCAAAAGCCCTTTAGCTATGGTGAGGATGAGCCAAAAGCTCCCAAGAATGGGTGAGATAAAAGCAAAAAGTCTTTAAAGAGTGAGGCTTAGTCAAAAGTCCTTTAAGAAAATGGGTGAAGCAAGTCCAAAATCCCAAACAAAATGGGTGAGGCTAAACTATTTACTTAGCAAGCCTATGTATATTTTATGTGACCTCTTAGAGCAAGAAATGTTCTATGAATAATTATGCAATCTATGATATTCATGCATACATTTTTAGACTTGAATTTGCATCCTTTATGTATGGTTGAAAGGGAGAAGAGCTATTAGGAATTCTAGAATCTCATTCCTTCATTCCCATTGCCTAACATGTCTAGGTGGACCAAGTGAACCAAGGAATAGGAGCCACCAAGCTTGAAAGAGAAAGATTGACAAGAAAGTGTGCTATTTTGTTCACTTCGTAATCATTTTGATGGCATATGATGTAATCCTATGATGAATATATTGTATAGCCATTTGAACATGTGTAAATACATGGATATTTGATGTATATATGAGAATTGATGCTATGTGAATAATATAGCAATTTTGTGACATTGAATGGCAAGGAAAGACTTGTATGTTCTTGTGTATACCTTGGAGTGAAAGAGTGATTTTGTGAAATCTGGGTTTATGGACCTTTGAGATATGTTTAATAGACCATTTTGGTGCTTTTTCACGTGGTCAAGTGGCCATGGAAGTCTTGGAAGCAAATTTAACCCTTTTGTGACCCTTTAAGAATCATAAATGGACCAATTTGCAACCCTATAGCACAATTTGACCAAATGAATGAATTTTATTATAAAATTTGGCATGCATATAGATCTTATCCATATATTTTTGGAAAGATAAAGACCAGATTATTTGGAGCTCTATGAAATTAATTATGAATTTTCAAAGTTGCCAAATTTTAGCTATTTTAGTGTGGTTACTGTTCATATGGTTAGTTTCTTCTCCTGTGTCATCCAAGGGCCAAATGGTGTCCAATACTCATGAAATTTTATAAGCATAAACTAGACATGATAAGATTTCTATAGCCACTAAGATCAGCCAAATCGAATGTCTGAGTAGAGAGATATAAATTTTTGAAGTTCTATGTCAGTACTAGTAGTGCCAATTGAGTTTATGTACTATTCCATTGATTTCTAGTGGCTAGAAATTCTTGTTTTCATCTAGAAATATTTTTAGTATAAAGTAGACATCTGTAAATTTTTCAAATGGTATAGTGTGCTTGATTTTGATTTTTATAGAATTAATTATAATTTTTCAAAATTTATGACAGTAACTTGGCACCCCAAGCTAAGGCTTAACATGTGATTTTTTTGTCTATATTACATGAGCTCAAGTTTTTGGCCAGATTTTGAGATAATTTTGAGTTGTATGTATGAATTTAAATAGGAGAAAGAGATAGATGAGTTCATATGGTCCACAGAATACGAAATGAAAATTTTATCCATGACGTAATACAAAAATAATTGAATATTTTAATAGAGTTTTCTTAAAAAGCTTGTGATATCAATGGAAGGAAGTTAAGGTATGAATAAGACAAGGTAGCTGAATATGGTGTTATAGTTTAGGCCAATGTCATTTTTGGGCCATGTTTGAGATTTTGGGCTCTTTTTTTTGGTTAGAAAAGTGAATTTTAGGGGAAAAATATTGTTTGGCTATTTTGGACCATTTTTTTTTTGGAGAAAAGACATATTTGGGTCACTTTTATGATTTTTTTATGAAGGTTTTTCAGTTTTGGAACTTACATAGAATTCATTTTTTAATCTTTTAGGCCATTTTTGGGGGTATATTTTGATAGAAATTGATCATCTAAATCAAAATTTTGGTCCACAATCTTATGAATAGTTTATATTTGATGCTCTTAATTTTTGTCCTATATTTGAACATTTGTTTGGGCAATTTTGGCATGTTAGGGATAAGTCTAAAAAGAGGAATTTTGATTAATTAGTTACATATAGTTTAGTTGATTAATTAATTACATAATTCTTACAAAGTCATGATTATATTAGTGCATATATTTGTTTGAATGCACATTATAGAATAATAGATGCCTGATTAGCATATTTTAGTTATGGAGTAGCTGCTGTGAATATGGGTTCTTGCTTGTTTCTACAAAAATAGATATCACATAAAAGCTTAAAGTCATCAATCTTAATTAAGTATGTAGGTATAACATGTCTTTGCCTACAAGTAGATAGTTGTAACTATGTATGTAATTAGGATAAAATAGCTTCATGTTTTTTAAGTAGCTCATAGGTATTAGAAAGCATGAATGCCTTATAGTTTCTTTATAAATGATACATAAATTTATGTTATGTTAAGATCTTTAACCATGGTAGATTTTAGTTATATGATATTTATAACATTGACTTTATTTGTAAGCATACAAGATAAATGTAATGATTGATTGCCTCAATTTTTTGTAAGCATGATTAAAATTAATCATAGTTTATAGCATCTTCATCATTTTTAATTGCTAAAATTGTTGAAAGATCAATTAATTAGGGGCAATTATAAGGCTTGGTGTAACACCATAGATTTCTAGCTTATCTTATGCTATTCTCATGCCTTAAACCATGCATCTCACATAGGAGGCAAGAAAATAACATTAAAATAATGAATATTTTTGTGTTGCGTAGGGGATGAAAATTCCATTCGATGTTCCGTGGATCATGTGAACTTATGTATCACATTTCTATATTTAATTATATAGATACAACTCAATTTCATCACCAAAAGTGGCCTAGAACTTGTGCAAGTGCAAGAAACATATAAAATTTCATAGTGTAGTCTCGGCCAGAATTGCATGCTTTCTGTCACAAACTTTGAAAAATATCATTAATTCTAGAAAAATCAAAATCATGCATTCTTTGGTCAATATGAGAAGCTACAGATGTTTACTTTATGCTAAAAATATGTCCAGGTCATGAAACATCAAGTAAAAGACGCTTGACATTTGAAAAACACCTAAGGTGGCAATTGCCTGGGCTATTATCACAGGTTACTGTCATAAATTTTGGAAATTCATAAATAATTTTACAAAAATCCAAATCATGCAAATTTGGTCAATCTAAGAAGTTACAGATATTAAATTTAAGAGAAAAATATCTTTAGACCACGCAAGTCCATTTAGGAATTGAATTATGATAAAACAATACTAGAGGTCAAGTGGCACTACTGGTACTAATAGTAAATTTAAAAAATTTATAACTCTCTGCTCAGACCTCAAAATAAGGTGATCTTGGGGCAACAGAAGTACTATAATCTTTAGTTTATGCATATAAAGTTTCAGAAGCATTGGACACCATTTGGCTATTGGATAATGCAGAACACAAAACTGACTATATGAATAGTACATGCACTAGAACAATAGAAAAATACCAAATTTGAAAATTCATAAGTAATTTTGTAGAGCTTTAACTTTTTTGCACTTTATCTTCTCAAAAAGCTCTCAATAAGCCCTACATGTCTGCCAAATTTAATGGGAAGATTTATTCATTTAGTCAGTTTGTGCCGTAGGGTTCCAGTTTGGTTATTTTTATGGTTTTAACTAGCATCAAAGTGTCCAATAGTGCTTCCCAAGCTTGTGTGGCCACTTGAGCACATGGGATTGTACCAAAATGACATTTTAAACTTGTCTCAAAGGTGCACAAACCCAAAATTTGGAAACTCACACTCTCACCCTATGCCATACACCAATTTCCATAATGCTAGTGTTACCATTCTATGTCCAATTTACATTATAACATTCATATAACATAAATTCTCATTTGTGCATGATACATTAGCATAATTACATATGTTCATGGGGTCATAGGTCATATACAATAATAGAATATAACATTTACCACTCATATGGCCATAAAGAAGCAAAATCCATGCACTTTGATGTTATACTCTCATCTTCCAAGTTGTTAGCTCTCATTACTTTATTCTCTTGGTCCACCTAGCATATTAGAACATTGGAGAGGAGGGAATAAGATTCAAAAAATCCTAATAGCTCATCTCCCTTTCAATCACACATAAAATATGCAAACCAAGCCTTACAAATGCATGCATGGGCATATTGATATGTGCAATCATTCAAGAGACATCTTTAACATTTGAACAAGTCATACATAGCATACATAGGCTTGCCAAGTAAGTGGATTAGCCTCATCTATTCTCTTATGAATTTTGGACTTGCCTCATCCATTTTTTCTAAGACGTCTTGACTCAACCTTACTCTTAGGAGTCAACCTCACTCTTGGGAGCTTTTTTACTTTGTTTCAACCAAGTTTAAGAGTTCTTGGCTCATCCTCACCATGGCTAAAAGGTTCTTGGCTTCTCCACACTCAAGTAAACTAAGGTAAGTACATGAAACATCATTTGAATGCATAAAACATCATCATGGTACTATGGAATAAAAGCTCATGCTAAAATACTTTTCATAGCTTAAAACATATGTACACACATTCAAAGATAATGTAAACACACATTCATGCATGAGAGAAGGTGGAGAGAGCAACCTTGCTTGCATTTACACAATTTTTCCTTGAGTCTTGAGTCCTCTCCCTTGACTTTACATACCCAAGGAAGTGGAGATGATTTCTCTTTGCCTAGACACATCATATGGAAGCCAATTGTACTCTTGAATCAAATTCTAAGGCCATACATTCATTAGAAATGCTAGGTGACTCATAAGGTTTTTTTTTATGGTTTCATAATGCACTTAATGAAGAAACCTTAAGAAAATATCTTCTTGGCTCCATTCCCTCCATCTATTTATGATTCTTGACTCCATTTAAACCTTTTAGAATCATCACACAATCAATTCAAAGGGCCTAGCTTGGTGTTGCTTCTTTAAGCCATAATATGGAACATATAAGGCCATCTTACTTTCTATCATTTTTAAAACTTTTTCAAGGCTTCCTCTCATACTCTCCCATCATACATGATGCAAAAATAAGCTTAGAAGGAATTAAAACACTCCCTAGGTGCATGAACTCTTCTTGGCTGAAGCATGTACTCTTTTTAGCACTAATGGAGTTTCTTTGCTTCCTTTGATGGGGGAATTATGTAGGAAGCTCTCTTGGTGTCTTAAGAGCCCATATGAACTCTTAAACATCATAAATATGGCTAGGATTCATGGTAGAGTTCAAGGTGCAATCAAAACCCTAGCCTCCCTATCTTGCAAATCCATTGCTTTTACTTTAATTTCTTTGCATATTCTTACTCTCCTTTCTTAAATTCCTAGAATTCACCCTTGGTTCTACCCAAAATGCAAGTCCTCTTGCATCTACATACATGGGGCGAAATAGGGAGAAGAAGGGGGAAGGAGTAGCTACCATAGGATGAAGATTTTACCTTGTTTTCATGGCTTTTCTTGCTTGTTTCTCACTTTCCTTGGCCTCCTCTTCTCAAATCCAAATTTTCCTCTCTTGATATGGCCTCAAAACAACACCAAAAACTTTAAGAAAACCATAGGGAGAAAGGGGAGAAGGAGGAGAAGAAATTTCCTAAAAAGAAGGCTAGGAAATTCCAAAAAATTCTTACCTTTTTCTTAAGTTTTTCCCATCTCCTTTGCCTTGTTCTTGTGCACCTTCCTCCCTTGAATCTTCTATAGTTTTTAGGCAGAATAGGTCGGTCTAAAAATGAGGGAGAGTGGGGCGTGATTCTTATAGAGAGTTCAAGATGCTACTTTTTCACAAAATTTCCATTTTACCCTTCATTCTTGACATTTTTGTTTCTAACATGTTTTAGTTCCTTTTTGAGAACCGCCTTTTCCATTATAAAATTTAGGTTCCCAATTTAGTAAAATACCTTTGGAATCACTCAAATTTGAGCTAAAACCTTTCAGAACGAATCTGTCAAAGTTCGGGCTCACTGCAGTTGGAAAATATTCACTGGAAGGGTTTTAGCTATCCTAAGGCTTCCCATGGTTTTCAAGGTCCCTGAAAACCTAGGAGAACTCAAAAATTTCATTTAAAAAGCCCTCCTACAAAAATTTTAAAATTTACTCAAAATGACGAAAATGCTCTTACATTTCGTCAACCTTTCGTTCAAATTCGTTTTTTCATTCTATCTCTATTTTTCTTTCCGTCTTAGCTTAAGATTCTTATTTTAGGAGTCTAGAATGCTTCCAAAATTTTTTAGGACCTTAACTAAGTCATTTTGGGGGACTTTCTTTTGTATCCGGTGAACTTTGTTTGTTTACAGAGAAACCATACGTTATGTTTATCACATTTTCTCTCATTTTCAGATAATCAAATATTACACTTAGAAGGAGGCAATCCTTGTTGACTTTGACTATGCTCTACAATAGGAAGAGCCTCTTATACCTATTAGCACTAGCATAGATATTGAGATGCATTGTATAAGCATGGGGAACAACCTAATCATCTTACTCCTAATATAATGTTTTTAAGGGCCAGTGATCCTAAGTTCATACTTGAATGTGAAATGGTCAAAGACTACATGTAGGCTATGGATGAACAATATGAGTTGCCTGATAAGTCATCGAATAATATACTAATGGCATAGTAGTTCTCCACAAAATTAAGTGGCATTGAGGGTGTGAGCTTAAGTCTCTTGAGATAGAGATCTCTAATTTTTTTTGGTGTTGTTGATTCTTAATTCACTATATTCTAAGTACAGGCCACTTAAGAAATCTTATAACACAAATAAGGAAAATGGACTATAAATGAATTATTGGCCATGTGTTGTAAGAAGACAATAGGTTTAATCAGGAAGGTGATGGGGTCTCTCACATGAGGTTTATTTAGTTACCAATCCTAAGAAGAAAGGCCATAAAGGAAGGGGCGTGTAAGGAAAGATTATCCTAAAAGAAAGGCTTAGTTGGTAAGAAAGGTACACTTTTATCTTTTGTGTACTTTGAATCTATTTAGTTCAAATGTGTCATGAATGAGAACTTTTATAGTTTATAGTATAAGAGATTGGGACACATCTCCATAAAGAGAATCAAGAGGTTAGTAAAGGATGGAGATTCTTGAATCTTTAGACTTTACTAACTTTGATCCAGGTGTGAACTGCATTAAAGATAAGCATACCAACAAGTTACATAAAGCAATTGGAAGAAGTTATGAATTGTTAAAAGATTATATATATTGATATTTGCTACCTTAATTTACATTACAAGAATTAAGGGGAATATCGATGGAAAATTTTTCTTGCTAATTGAACACTAAACAATGAGGGATTAATCAATAATGATAAATGTCTTGCAAATTCTTGTAAGATTAAATGAAGAAAATGTGTGAATGATGGCACAAAATTCCACAAGAAATTGCTAAGGGTGATAAATCCTAATTTATATTAATTTTTGGCCTTATTTTGTGTGACATATTAATGTTTTTAAGGTATTTTTGACTTTTTTGAACCTATTTTAACATTGTTTTGCATTTATGGGTTAGTTAGGTGCAAATAAGAGCTTATTAATTTAAATCACCAATTTTAAGATACTTGAAATGTTTTATAAAGGTTGGCTTTTACTTGAATTCCTAGATTTTCATGGTTTATGGTGTGAAACTTTGAAGCCTGTATTATATCTTGTAAATTATTGATTTTAAGTTGTTTGATTGGTGTTTTAGTTCTTTTGTAGGGGTTAAAATGAATATAAATAAAGAATTGCATAAAAGAATGAAGATATGAAGAGCTCTAGGACCAAAATGCAAAATATTTAAAGAGCCCATATTATTTCTTATCACAACGTAGATCTATGTCATTGTGATGAGCAAATGCCTTTCTTGCCTAAAAAGTTGATCACTACTCATCGTGATGATGCTCCATTTTGGTTGCGATGAGCAGTGTCAATACAATTTTTATATATTCAATTCTTAGGTGTAATTTTAGTAGACTTTAGACATTTTCTTTGATTTTCTCTTAGTTTTCTATGTACTTCTTAGTGTTCTTCTGAGTCTAAAGGTCTCAAAATAGATATTTATAAGGAGATCAAGCTTGAAACGTATCTTTTAAGGTTTTGTTTGGTAGAATTGTTTTGTATTTGTTTATCCTATGTTTTATTGTGATCTTCTTTGTCTGTTTACTAATTTTCTTTTGTATTTTATACTTTATCACTTAATTTTTCAATTATAGGTGATTATATGTTGATCCATCAATTTAGGAATGATTTTTTGGAATGTTATATTGATTGTGGTATAGTTACAAATGCTTAGTGCTTTTGATCTTCCAACTCTTGTATTTGATCTAATTTTTGATCTTAAACATTGATGGGAGTTGATGAGTGAGATAACTAGGTTGATTACTTGATTAGGTTGATTAAATGAAATTAGTAAGTTTAAACACCATAGAATCAAATCAACACAACTATAATTAATCTACTGATTTGTAATTACCATTTATTGAGCATTTCAAATGTTTGATAAATTATGGCAAAGGATAATGAGTTTAAGATGTATCAAATTAAACTATCCTAGGTTAATTATGCCTAATAGCTCACTAATCTTTATTCACGTAGTTCTTCATGAAGCCTAAACTAATTCAATGGACATTTTAGGTTAGGATGGAATTGCATAGGTTGTCATATCAGTGCCAATGACATAATTAGAAGAGTTAGTGTAATATTTGGTTTTCTAAAAGTTAAATCGAAACTAATGCCTCGATAAAAGGGGACCTTAAAGAAAAATAAATTATGACCAATTAAGGGTAGAATGTTAATTAGAATATCTAGAAGAGAGATTAAAAACCTAAGAATGACTCAAAATCAGAGCCAAAATGGCTAAATAGAATGAACCAAAATCATAATGGCAAAATCATAATTTCAGAACAAATTTTATAGACCTAAATAAAGAAGTTTTAAATAGTAAAATTAAGCTTACTAGAATTTTCAAAGGCATTGGAATAGTTAAAATGGCTAAAACTCTTTCGGTGCATAATTTAGGTTGTTAGTTGACTTAAACCTTGAATAGATCTTTTTTGGTTGTTTTAAATCCTTGTAACCTTAAAGTAAATGTTTTTAACGAAGAAGAAAGTCTAACTTTTATTATGGAGTTCATGGATTCTGAAAATACAAAGAAATGAGTCCAAACGATGGAATTGAAGTAGAAGGGCAAGATGAGAATTTTAAAAAAATTATAAAACCTAGCTCCCTCATATAAATATCACCCTTCACCCTTCGACTTCATTTTAGATGCCACAAATAGTCCTAAAACTAGACTTAAAGGTGTGGCCAAGGAGGAAGAAAAGAAGGAGGAAGAAGCTTACATGCCAAATTTGCCTATGATGTTATTATGAACTCTTTCATACTCTTTCTCCCCTTTCTTTCTATGGTTTTGGCTTCTCAAAAGAGTGGTTTTCATGGCTAAACCTTTGAGTTAAAAAGATTTTTTGAGGAAACCAAATATACCAAAATAGTCTCCATTAAATGCACTTTCAAATGACATGTGTAACACCATAATGTGTTTACCTTAACTAGTCTCCACTTAGACTTGATTCCATATGATTCTCAAAGAAAAAGAGTAAATTGTGGTATTTTATTGTACTATGTCATGGGTTTAAATGCTCACATTTTATCCCGTGGGTCCTATGAACCCCTCAATCATATTCTCTACTCAAAATATATTCATACAACTCATATATAGCATAAAACAATCTGTGAACCACGGATATGAAGCCAAAAACAAAAAAAATGCAATTTCTCAAATGGGTCAAAAAGTCAGATTTTTGGCTCCAACTTTGAAAAATCATAATTAATTATAGAAAAATGGGAATCAAGAAAATCATAGCTTTTTGGAAAAAATAATTTTATGGCATGAATATAGCCTTTAGACCACGTTTGACAATGAAATAGCTACAAAGGTCCGGCTGTCCCTGGTACTAATACAATTTACAGTCATAAACTTAAAAAATATCCAATTAATTCCACAAAAGTACAATCCATATAAATAATACTAATATGGAAAGCTACGGATGTTAGCTAGAGGGGAAAAATAGTTCCAAACCAAGACAAGAGCATTCAGACCTTGAAAATTTATCAATAAGTAACACAGGTTCGAAGGTGCACTTGGAATAAAAGGGCAACTTTAGAAAATTATTTCTCCCTCTATAGACCTCCAATTGAGCTGATTTTAGTTGGTATAGGTCATTGTGCATTTCTAGTTTATCCATATAAAATTTTATAGTAATTGGACATCTTTTGACTCATGAATGACAATTTCATTTTGAACCAGAATGAATAGTAATAGTGACCAAACCAGAAAAATTCCTAATTTCAAAAATTCGCCAAATATTCCACAAACCTCCAAATAATACCTACTTTAGCTTCTCAAAACTTAACAAGCTCTAGATGAATATCAAATTTTAGATCAAGAAGAGCTCATTTGGACAAAAAGTGATACAACTCACCAATATGGTCACTTTTGCTTCCCATAATGCAACTGTTTGGTCTAAATAACTCCTTTTAGTGTTTGACACCTCTTGGGTAAGTTTAAAAGCACTAATATACCACATATGAATTGTCCAAGTGGTCCAAACCATCATGTATCTCAAACTTACTATGCTACACACAAGAATATACATATAGAAATGGGCTCCCAAGTACCCAAAACTTGCATTCTCATTGCTTTGGTTTCACAAATGGTTCATACATCACATATACATACTTTTACACTTGTTCATCTATTTACATGTCAAAAATAATATATACATATAAATTTTGGCACTTCTTTACATCAAAAGAACCAAAACAAGCTATACAATTAACTAAGCATGTTCAACTAGGCTCCTTGACTTGCACTTTGGTCTCCTTGAGCTCCACCTAATATATTAAGATGGAAGAGGGAAGGGGGTGAGATTCATAGAATCTCAATAGCTTATGCACTCATTCAAGGAAGCACTCAAGGCATATAAACATGTTAAAGTATGCAAGTAGGCATCCAATCATTCAAAATAATACAACACATAATTTTACATGTCATGAATATCATATCACTGCCAAGAATAAGCTCTAGGGACTTTTAGTCTAGCCTCACACTATTTTAGGGACTTTTGGATTGGCCTCACCCTTGGTCTAGAGACTTTTGACTGGCCTCACTCATTCATGAGACTTTTGGCCTTTTCTCACCCATTTCTAGGGACTTTTGGCTCTACCTCACCCATCACAAGGGACTTTTGGCACCACCTTACCCTTTAAGAGCAATTTTCATAACCCAAATCACAAGTATATTAGTACCAATGCATCAAGGCAATATCAAATGGCATGTCTCACAATAACAGTGGACACACAAGCATACAATGACCATCATATATGCAAGAATGCAATAAAAAAAGAGTGAAGAGCTACCTTGGCAATTAAACACAATCCTTCCTTTTCAACTTTTCTTTTCCTTTCTCGGTCTCATAACCACAACTAAATGGAGCTTGAGTTCTTTGGCCTAGACATAATAAGTAGTATGCAATTACTCTCTTGGAACTCAAACAAATACTTACAAAGGCTTGGGATTCTTACATCAATATAACTTTACAAAGTGTTTAAGAATCCCTAGTTTTTCCCTCTTAAATTTCACTAGCTCTTCTTCTAATTCCTTTGTATTTCTTAACTTTCCACATTCTAATTCAAGGGTTTCATACTTGTTCTAGGTTAGAACTTCCTTCCCTTTACTAGCTCTCAAGTTGGTAAAACCAATAAACACAAGAACCAAAGAAGAAGAAGCAAAGATGCATAGGTATCTACCTTAAATTCTAGCCTTCTTCAAGAGTGGTTCCTTTTGCCTTCACCTTCCCTTTAATTTTCCACTCTCCCTCTTTTGAGCCAAGCTCAAAACAAAGCTAATTTAATAACCCTAAACCATAGCAAGAGAGAGTAAAGAGAAAAGAGCAAAATTCTAAGAAGGAAAACTATGGAAATATCAAGTTTCTCTTACCTTTTCCTTGATGTTTCTCCCTTCTTTCTTAGCTTCTCTTGGTCTTTCTCTCTCTCTCTAGCCCTTTTCTCTATTTTAGATGAAGCATAAGTTGGTGAGAAGAAAAAGAGAAGGTCTAGACTCTTTAAGAAGCAAAATTCTCCTTTTTCACACTTTTTCTGGAATAACTCTCACTATAGCGGAAAATAACCATCACTACGATGACCATGTATCAGTCTCAGCCCCTATTCCTATTATGGTTCGCATTATTGTGAGAAACTCCCTGGTTTTTGTATGGGACACCTAAACTCGCTATAGCTAGATACACTATCGCTATAGCGAACTAGTGCATTCACTATAACTAGCTGGCTTCTTGCTATAGCGAACAGGTACATTCGCTATAACTAACAGGGGTCCTAGTTATAGCCAGCAGACTTAGAAAATTTCCAAAAATTCTGGTTGTTACAACATGCAGTTAGGCTAGGAAAAACTTGTTCTTTTTAGAATCCTAAGCCTTTGCATTTTAGCCTAGATAAGGGGAATCTAGAGGGAGATTGATTTTGTCTTAAACTTGATAGAAATTAGGGTTTTGAAGTATGGAGAGTTAGATTATATAATTAGACTTAACAAAGAACCTAAAGAATGGCTTATGGCTTACCTAGGGTTTTTGTTACTCTTTGAAAATTTTGGAATTGTAGGAAGATGTTTTAAGATGCCTAAGACCAAACTTGAACTAGAAAAAAGTCAAAGATGCATCATATGTGTCAAATTCCACTAAGAGTGGAACAAAAAATCCATGGAAGCTTTTCTAGTCCATGTCAAGACCAAGCTAGGGTTTAAGCACCTAGGGAGTTATTTTGTTGATTCCGTATAAGTGTTTTAAATATAAATTATAAATACTAAAATAACCATTGATTTAAATTTAGAACTTTTATTTTGAAAGGTGAAAATTTAGGGTTCAAGTATGCCTAAAGAGGCAACTTGGTGCTAAGCTTCTCAAAACAAGCTTATGATAACTTTAATGGGTTCTAATAGAGTCATATAATATATATTGAGTGAGATTTTGAAACCAAGAAATTGATTTATGAGAGTTACTGATAAGCATGATTTTTATACATTTTATTCCTCCTCACTTAGTCATTTTAATAATTAAATGTGGCTTAATGAATGCAATTGAATGGAAATTGGTTTTAATAGCCATTTTTGAACTTTAGGAATTAATTTGCAAAATTTTGAAATATTAATGCTCAATTCTGTTTTAAATGATTTTGTGAATTTTCCTATTGAATTGTTCTTATTATTTGTGCAGATTTGTGAATGGCAAATAGCTTAAATGAGTATTTGATTTAAAGAAAAGAAGAAGAAGAGATGAAGGCATGTATATATGGGAGAAAAGCAAGCTGAAACAATGTTAAGATAGCCACAAGTTGGGGGACTGAAGCTAGGAGAAAGGAAATATGGGCTGGCAGCAACAAGAAGATGTGGAAGCTTGCATGAGCTAAAATAACGTGTAGGAATGAGGAGCTGTCCAGGACACCAAATGAAATGCATGAAGAAGCAGCCAACGTGGAAAAGATGCAGAGAAGCAGAAACAAACCCAACATGAATAAGGCGAGCTAACACGAGGAATGTGCAGCAGAAGTAAAGAAGAAGAAGCCACGAAAAGAAGCTGTAGAAACAGAGGAACTGAACAACAAAACAAACAAGTAGAACACGATAAAGCACTAGCTCAAGAAGGTGGGGCTTGACGTGGAAAATTCATGGAAGCTACAAAGATGAAGCTACAGGGCTGGAAGAGCAAGTTACACGAGCTGAGCAGAACAAAACAGAAGCAGCTCATGCAGATATGAAGTCGTGGAGAAGCAACTGGACAGCAACGTGAAAACAAAAGTTGTATGAGTTCCACGTAAAAGCAACGTGAAGAAGAGCTGCTGAACAGAGGTGAAGAACGTGAGAAACTCTAGCTGCAGATGAAGCCACTCTCTGAAACGAAGAAGAAAACGAAGAAGCTGGAAGAAGCCACGGTTAGCAAGTTTTAAATGTGGCTAGAGCTCGAGGGAGCATGAAGAAGTCATGATGGACAGCAGCTGCAGAATGGGCAAGAAACAAACTCGAAACAGATGAGGAAGCATGGCCACGTGAACTCCCACTAATGCAGAAATAGAAAACCAGCTACAGCGTGGGGAAGAATAGAGCTACAAGCTAGCGACAGAAACACACACACATGCAGTGGCTGGAGCTCGAGTTCTGGTCTGTGAAGAGAAGAGTCACACATGAAGAAGAAGGCAACGTGAAGAAACATGCAGAAGCTACAGCATGCACATGGAATATTATAAGATAAGATGAAGTGGGCCCACACTTAAAACACATGCAGAGCCACGATGCAAGTCTGGTTTGAGAAAGAATGAAGGGAGCACGTGAAAATTAAAGCTGAGCACGTGGAAAGGGTAACACCATCCATGACGCCTTATGCATTGATTCACTCATCCATCCATTCCACTCCGTCACATACAGCCCATTTTTCACGACGTTAATGATTCACATCATTCGTCCAGCCCATTCAGCACACATAAGGCCATTCATTCACTCATTCCGTAATATCCCATCGGACCCCATTCCATCGTCTATTTATTCACGCTAAAAACCCTAGCCGTGGGGGGATTGATTGAATCATTCATTCACGCCTTCAGAACGCCCTTCGCCTTCACGCCTCCATCCCTTTCGACTTCATCCATCATCCATATTCCATCTCCATCCACCGAATGAGGCTTTAATTCATCCATCTTGAGGCTAGCAAGGGAGGAAGCTCTTGGGCTGAAGCTTGAATCCATGGATGAACAACAATTTATGGCTAAGATTTTCTTATTTTTCCTACACTTTTTCTTATTCTGTACAATCTCGGTTGAGTTGTATTTGATTTGGAATTTGTGTAATTAATTAGTGGCTGGTTAGACACTGATTAGGAAACCTTTTTTGTTGATTAATTGGTTGGATTTGAATTTGATTTTTCATTAGTCTCTTTAATCTCCCATGTATGCCACAAAGGTGTTCGATGAAATGCATGAGTGAGGTTATGTGTTTAAATGTTTATTTGAGAATTCCTTGGTGTTTAGTTGGTTAATTAAACATTTTTGGATGATGAATCAGAAGATAATTAATTAGTTAATCAATCAAATTGGATGTTCATTGATCTTAAGGACAAGAATTAGCGGTTTAATGTGGGATTGAGGTCTCAATTCAACATTAGATTATTAATCTCTTGAATCTTGAATGGTTATTCAAGATCATTTGCTAATGAACATAATTAGGAATTCTTAGGCCATAATTAATCACAATTGGAATAGGATAAGGATAGTGGATACCAAGAGATGATTCCTAAGCTAGTCACAAGCCCATCATTCATCACAATTCATCCAATTAGGTAGTATTTAGGAATTTTGTTTCAATTTCATTTTTTTTGATTAGTTTAATTCAACCAAAACCCCCAAATTAGATAGTTCTAGGACCTTAGAATACTTAGAGAACCTAATTGAACATTGAATTCCAATTCCAAGGGAGATGACCTAGGTTGTGCCACTTGCTATATTTTTAGATCAACCTAGTTTTATTTTGAGGGTTGCACGACAAGCCCGTCAGTTACTTCATAAGGCATTTAAAAAGACCATATATGCATCTAAAACCTCTAATTGACTTGTATAAGGCTATAATAAGTGTAAGTATGGTTCCATTGTTAATTTTGTGCTTTATTTATGTGTCTAGGAAAAAAAGTGAGATTTCATTCAAGTGTGGGTGTAGAGCCTTTGAAGAGGAAAAGAAAAAAAAGAAAACTTGTTGAAATTATTGAATCAAGGTAGCTTTTTCTTCATTCTTGTGTACATATGCTTGGTTGCTTGAGTATCTTGGATTGCTTGTATGTAATGGTTGCAAATTATGTATATTGTTGATTGCTTGATGCTTAGATGTAATTGTATAACATTTGATCGCATTTAAAATTTGTTTGGCTCTTGAATGGGTGAGGTTATGCTAAAAGTCCTTTGAAATGGGTGAAGTGAGACTAAAAGTCTCTAAATAAGGGTGAGACTAAGCCAAAAGTCTCAATTGTAAATGAGACTAAGTCAAAAGTCCTTAAAAGAGGGTAAGACTAAACCGAAAGTCCCTAATTGTTGGGTGAAGCTATACAAAAGTCCTTAAAGCATGAGATTGCTCTTGATAGAGCCATGTGATACCTAATGCATGAATATGAATGATATATGGTTGCATGACATACATGCTTACATCCTTTGATTTTGAGTGAATCATATATGTATGTTTGAATGTTGGATTAGTTATTGGAATTCTTTGAATCTCACTTTTCCGCATTGCTACTAACCATAGCTAAATGGTTCTCCAAGCAAAAATGAGAAACAAAAGGCATAAAAAGAGCTAATTTTATAATCGATTATGTTTTAAGGCATACCTTTGCATATATAATTATGTATTTGTATATTTTGATGTATGATCATGCCAACATATTTAAAAGTACTAGACTATGATGTAAAAATCATTTATGGATTGTAATATGTCATATTATGTAATTTGGCATCTTGAGTTCTTGATTATATGTGTCTATAGTTGCAAGTGGAAATGTGATTTTGAATTGTATGGCATTTGTGATATGTTGAGCTAGCCATACATGATGCATTTGTGGATTGAAACTTGCTCATAAAAAGAAATAGCGTGATATGGCTCATTTAGTACCCTTTTGAGCCTAAAATTCATTTTCTTTGAGCCATAATATGTCCATATACTCTTGATAGACCAAATGAATGAGTCCTGGGTTGAAATTTAGCAAACAATTAGAGGACATTAAGAGCTTTTTACAAAGCTAAAGATCACAAATTTTGGAACTCTATAAAATATTTTATGAATTTTTGAAGTTGGTAGAATTATGCAACAAAATTTGGTTTACTGTTCATATGGTTAGTTTTGGATTTCTAGATTTTTGAAGGACCAAATAAACTAGTTTTGACATAAAATTTTTACAGTAGATAACTCTCATTATAAGCTTTCTATAGCCATTAAGGTTGCATCAATCAAAATTGCATAGCTCTAAGTTATGATTTTTCAAATTTTGATCCATATTATGTGTTAAAATGGTCAAAATATGCATATGGCCAAACCAATGAAATTTATGCCTCTCTTTGGGATATCTTAATCTTAACAAATTGGTTTAATGTGAAATTGAAAAAGAAATGACAAAATCCTTGTTATGTAAAATTTATGTCATTGATGCTTTTAATAATAGAAAATTCTATAGTCGAAAGTATGAATAAGACTATTTTCGCTAAAAGAGAAATATAGTATGAGATTAATATATAATCATTAATGGTATGACAGTTAGCCTACCACAATTAGCATAATATCAAGAATGAGCAGTACATATAGGATCATTGTTCACATTAATTGCATTTTGAGTCTAGGATTAAGCTAGGAGTTTTGAGTCTTATCCTTGTTAGCTTAGGTTATATTTAGGATTAGTGACAAATCCTTCCATTTAATGCTGCCTAGTGACTAGGTTTCTTAGGACACTAGTGTAATAGATAGGTGTAGCTTAAACTTACTTAGGAAATCAACTAGTCAATTAGTGTTGTTGCTTAGATAAACCTTCCCTATGTGATTGATAGCAAATACTTAAGCTTTATTACTTGGAATGATTGGTATACTAATCATGGTTAGCTTTTTTAATTCTTTAATTATTGTATCTCTCTCTCACACACAAAGCACACAAGTTCAAATGCCACCACACCAAAGGGTTAGCAAAGGAATACCTCTTGCTATTTGGTGAGGGATACATGTCATACCATCGCATATTATATATTTATTCCATATTACATATATTTTTTGGTGGTAAATTATGATAACCAAACCTTTAGGAGTGGAAATTATGGTTACTAAAAGTGCCTATCTATTCCATAATGCTCACACATTGATTTTTACTATTTTATCTCATAAATTTATACATAAAAAATTTGTTACAATCAAGATAACATATAAATAAGAACCAAATCCATAGAATTAGTTATTTGAACATTATAGCTTTAGAACACCTATTTATGTCCAAACTTGAAAAATTTATAACTTGACTTAGAGAATTATAATTAATGCAAATTAGGTATCCTTTGAAAGTTTATGATGTGAAGTTTTTAATGTAAAAATTTCAAATAAAAAAGAATCCATTTAGTCCCTTAAAGAACACAAAACCCGAGACCAGTGCAAAATGAGCAGTAACTGCACAATTCTAATTTTTAAAACTAGATTAAAAAATTCATCAAATGTTCTATAAAGCTTCAAAAAATGCAAACCTTAGCTTGATAGAAAGCTCTATATGTCCCTTAATTGTCTGCCAAATTTTAGCTCCAAACTAACTCATTTGCACTGTTAAGGATAAAAAGATATTTTATGGCTCAAATGGTTCAAATTTGGGTTTCAATTAGCACCAAATGAGCTTTATAATGCTATTTCTCATTTTGAGCAAATTTCAATTCATAAATGCATCATCTATGGCTGATTTATCATGAAATTTTCCTTATAACTAAAAATTACTATTCCACATGCAAGAATACACATATATATCAAGGAACATCATATGCCAAATTACATTATATCAAGTTTTACAAATATTAAATGGTCCCTATATCATAGTCTAGTGCTTTTGATTAAGTTTTCGTTTCCATATATGATTACATACTCATATATGTATACAATAACATCTTTTAAACTAATTTTATTATCAAGAATAATCTTTTTAGACCTAACCTCATCTATTATTAAGGGACATTTGACATAGCCACACCTATTAGAGAGCCAATCCAATCTCAAATGCAAATGAATGTCATGCAATGATATAATATACTTAAACAATCAACAAGCCACATAGTTGGCAAACAATACATACAAGCAACTAAGAAACTTAAGCAAACCAACCTTACATATATAACAATGAAGAAAAAGCTACTTTGACGCATAATTTCAATTGGTTTCCCTTGGTCTCCTCCCTTAGTTCCACAGCCATACACTTACACTTGGATGTGAATTCACTTGTTTGCACTAGACATATCAAATGAAGCATAAGATGATCAATGAAACCATATTTATACTTATATTAAGATTACATATACAAACTAGGACTGTAGGTATAATTTATGACCTCTTTGAATGCCTTCAGAAGACACTTTTAGAATTCAATTTCTAGACTTCAAAATCTCATCATATATGATCTTCATAATTGTGATGAAATTCATTGGAGTCATCAAAAACATGATTAGACCCACTTAAAGCCATATGGTCTGATTAGGTATCTTTGAACATTAATTTTTCACATTAAAAATAGAGTTCCTAAATTTATTCCAATAGCTCCATTAGTGTTTATAATTCATATCTAGACTATTTATAACCTTGGAATCAATGAAATGACTCCCTAGATGTGTTAACTCCTCCTTGGTCAAGACCTATACTATGGATGGCTTTCATGAAATTTTTTTGCAACTTAGGGAATTTAATGATTTTGAAATTTCCATTATTCATTTGTCATTCAATTATGATATTAGCGACCTTAATTAACTTTGTTAGGGTTGTGAATTTCTCAAGCACTACTCCAAACCCTAGGTGAAGTTATATGGCATTCTATTGGTTCTTTATAAATTCTATTTGTATATTCTTGCTCTTCACCCTTTAAAACCCTTGGTTTCACCATGGTTTCATCAAGCTCAAGTCTCCCTCCTTTCTTCCCTTTCTTGCTCGAATCAAAAGTAGGCTAAGGTTCCATATATACCAAGTTTTCTTAGCTTAAATTAAACATCATTTGAAAGTGCTCTTAAAGAAGATTATTTTGGTATAATTGGTTTCTTCAAAGGAGCTTCTCCATACAAGAGTTTAGCCATAAAATTCACTCTTTTAGGAACCAAAAATCATAGAAAGAAAGAGGAGAAAGAGTAGGAAAAAAGTTTGTAACAACATTATCAATGAATTCTCCATACTTGCTTACCTATAGTTAACTTCTTCCTCCTTGCTTTCTTGTTGCTTCTCATACCACTAAGGTCTAGTCTTGGAGTTGCTCAAGTTGGCCAAAATGGGGAGCAAAGGGTGAGGTATGTTATATATGGGAAAGCTAGGGTTTTATGTTTTTTAAAATTCCAAATTTGCCTTTACATTTTAATTTCATCGTTTGAGCTCATTTCTTCATATTTTTAGAAATCAATAGCTCTATAATAAAATCTAGGCTATACTCTTCATTAAAAATATTTATTTTGAGGCTACAAGGATTTAAAACAATCAAAAGAAGTCTGATCAAAGTTATGATTAACTAAAGCCATGAGCCATACACCATTAGAGATTTAATTAAACTAACCTTATTTGGTTGATTTACTAACCTTATTTCATCATATTATAGTGAGGAATATTAATTTCTCAAGCCAATTCTTATGTTTTCCTAAATCCCTAAATTTTTTGTTAGTTAGACCTGCATCAATTTCTTTTAATTCTAATTGGCCTTTCTTAGTCCTAAGGCCCCTTTTTAATTAATTTATGTTGTTCTTTAGGGATTATATTGGTTTACTAAATATAGAATATTATAATACATTTGCCATTAAGCACTCACTAAATGGCAATGGATTACCAAGCATTAATATTCCATTACTATATCTAGTGCTCATGCATTTAGTGAAGGAATAGTGAGAAATCATTCCTACACTAATTTAATTTTACTTAACTAAGGATTAAAAGGTCAAATTCCTAGCTAAAGTTTAATAAAATTTGAGCCCTAGACCCCAAATCACATTAAATGCTTTTTTTTTTTTCATTTCTCTCATTACTCCTTTCATCTCTATCACTCCTAACATCTAAACCTTGTCATCCCTCAGCCTTTTTAGCCATTTCTAGCCAAAAGCTTCCACATTTAGCTAAAATGTCATTATTTTTGTAACATCTAAGGTTTCAAATTTTTTTAAGTCTTCTCGTTATAGCCAAGATCCTTGTTTGCTACAACGAGGGTGCTGGTTTGCTACAACGAGGGTGCTAGTTTGCTATGGTGAGTTCGTGTCCCATACAAAATTCGGGGAGTTTCTTATAATAGCACTAGCCGTGGCCAGAACGGTTGGGATCTAGGACCAAGAAGTTCTTATCATAGTAAGAGATGCTTCCCACTATAGTGAGACTCATTCTAGAAAAGCATGAAAAAGTATAATTTTGCTTTTTAAAGAGTCCAGAATCCTCTCCTTCATTTTAACTAACATTTCATTTGCTTAAGACCAAAGGGAGAGCTCATATAAGAAGGGCACACAAAGGAGGAGGAAGGGAAAAGGAAGGAAACCAAGGAAAAGGTGAGAGAAACTAAAGATGTTCATAGCTTTCCTTCTTGTAATCTTGTTCTTCTCTTTTTACTTTCTTTTTCTATGGTTTTAGTGGATGATTTGGTTTTGTTTTAAGCTTGGTTTAGAGGAGGGAGATTAGAAATTTAAAGAGAAAGTTAAGGCAAAGGGAAACACTCTTGAAGAAGGCTTGAATTCAAGGTGAATATTCATGTTTCCTTGTCTCTTCTTTTTTGCTTCTTGTGTATGTTGGTTTTGTCAACTGAAGAGTTAGTAAAGGGAAGGAAGTTTTGACCTAAAACCAACAAGAAACCATTGATTTAGAGTGTGAGAGCTTGGGAAATGCAAAGAAAAGCTAGTGAATTCCAAGAGAGAGCAATTAGGGATTCTTGAACATCTTGTAAAATTTGATTTTGTCTAAGAATTCCCTAGCCTATATGAGTGGTTATTTGAGTTCCCAAACCTCTAGGAAGTTTTCCAAGTGCTGCTTCCATCAAGAAAAAATTGAAAACTCTATGGGTCCCATTTTCCTCTATTGGCTAGACCTAGATCACTTGAGAGGGGTAGGGAGTGTTTTAATTGGTTCTAAGCTTGGTTTGGGGTCATATGTGATGGAAGAAGATGAGAGGAATCCTTGGGAAAAACTTAGAAGTCATAGATTGAGAGTTAGGTCAATAGGTTCCATAATGTAGCCTTAAGAAGCAACCTATCTCTTGACTCTTAGAAATGAGTTTGTGATGACTTCAAGGAATCTAAATGAAACCAAGAGGCCTAGATATGAGAAGGAAATGAAGTTAAGAGATTAAATCATGGTAGTTGCTTCATTAAGCCATTAATGGAATTATTATGGAACCATAGACCAAGTATGTTTCTTAAGTGTGTGTTTAATGCTTTGGCTTATTCCAAGAGAGTAATTGAATGTTATTTGTTATATCTAGGCCCAAGAACTTAAGGTCCATCTAGTTGTGGTTGTGAGATCAAAAAAGAAAGAGAATAATCAAAAGGGAAGCTCGTGTCTAATTGCCAAGGTAGCTCTTCACTCCTTCTTGTTTGCATTCTTGGATGTATGATGGTCATTGTATGCTTGTTTGTCTATTTGTATTATAAGACATACCATTTGATATTGCCTTGTTGTATTGGTACCAATGTATTTCATGAATTGTGTTTTGGTTGTGAAAAATACTCTTAAGGGTGAGGCGGCGCCAAAAGTCTTTTGAGATGGGTGAAGTGGAGCTAAAAGTCTTTTGAGATGGGTGAAGTGGAGCTAAAAGTCTTTTGAGATGGGTGAAGTGGAGCCAAAAGTCTCATGGATGAGTGAAACTAAGTTAAAAGTCCTTAGACTAAGGGTGAGGCTAATTCAAAAGTCCTAAAAATAGGGTAAGGCTAGACCAAGAATCCTTGGAGGTTATTTTTAGTTTTGATATGTTTTCATGGCATGAGAATTATGTGTTGAATGATTCTAAATGGTGTTAGATTCCTACTTACATGCTTTGCCATGTTTATATGCCTTGATTACTTCGTTGAATAAGTGTATGAGTTATTGAGATTCTTTGAATCTCACCCCCTTCCCTCTCCCACCTCACCATGTCTATGTGGTGTCCAAGAGGCTAATGATGGAAGCCAAGGAGCTTGAAGGACTATTTCTTGACAATTGTATAACTTGTATGGTTTCTTTTGATGTAAAGAGATGTCAAGTGTATATTTATATATTATTTTTAAGATGTAAACATATGAGCGAGTATAAAAGTATGTATATGTAATGTATGAGCTACATTTAGAACCAAATTAATGAGAATATGAGTTTTGGGTACTTGGTAGCTCATTTCTAGTTATGCATTCTTGCATATAGCATAGTGAGTTTGAGATGTATGATAGTTTGGACCACTTGGTCAATCCTTATAGGTTGTGTTTATACTTTAAAACTTACCCAAGAGGTGGTAGAGCATTTAAGAAGCCATTTGAACCATTTTTAACCCATATAGGGTGTTGAATTTGCCATATTTGTGAGCTATGATAAGATCTAGCCAAATGAGCTCCTCTTGCCTTGAAATTTGGCATGCATATACATCTTGTCTAGATATTTTTGGGAAGCTAAAGTACATATTATTTGGAGCTTTAGAGAATTTTTGGTGAATTTTCAAAGTTGGCAAATTTTGATAGAATTGGCATTGTTACTGTGCAAATGATCAGATCCTTTGCCTTTGTCATTTATGAGATAAATGGTGTCCAATGGCTTTGAAATTTTATATGCATAAACTAGATATGACAAGCTTTTTACAGCACTTGAGATCACCTCATTTGGATTTGTAGAGAGGGAGAAACGAATTTTTGAACTTCCAAATCAGTATTAGGAGCGCAGCTTAACCTCTGTTATTGTTCCATAGGTTTTCATGCCTTGGTTGCTTCTATTTTTTTTTGGACTTATTTTTTTCCTTTAGTTAACATTTGTACTTTCCAAATTGGTATATTTTGCCTAAATTGGATTTTTTTGAAATTCGTTATGAATTTTATATCAGTAAACTATATTAGAAATGCTAGGCAGTCTAACCTTTTGAGCTTTTCTATTGTCAAACGTGGTTCACATGATGTTATTATGGCTTGGAACTATTTTTATATAAAGTTAACATCTAGAGATTTCCAAAAATCTATCACTTTCTTGATTTCCATTTTTCTAGAATTAGTTATAATTTTCCAAAATTGGTGCCAAAAATATGAATTATGGACCTATGAGGAAAATTGCATTTTTTGGTTTTTGGCTTCACATCCGTGGTTTATGGATTGTTTTATGATATGTATGAGTTGTATGGATGGATCCACAAGGATCCACATGGCGAAGTATGAACATTTTAAACCCTAATGTAATGCAATAAAATGCCACGGTCTTACTCTTTTTCTTTGGAATTACATGGAATCAAGTTTAAGTGAAGGATAACTAAGGCTAATACATTATGGTGTTACAATTTTCAACTTTTACTTTGTTTTTGACCAAATTCACCATTCAACACCCTCCTCTACCATATTTAGCCACTCTTTACTCTTTCAACCTCCCAACCCCCCACCAACCAACCTCACTATTGTCATTCCATTTTCTTCCCTCACAATACAGTTGGAGCCATTTTCCTCCATTTCTAGCTAGGTTCTCCATTAGGTTCGCTTGGATTCCTACTTAGGTTCATAGGTTAACTAATGATTATTGATGGAGAAAATATGAGCAAAAGCCAATCAAAGGCTCCCTCCTCTTAAGCATGTTGAAATTCTACTTTCTTAAAGTTGACTGATTAAAGTGGAGCATGAATCATGAATAATGTACTTATTCTATAATAATATTATTGTAAGATTGCTAAATTGTTTGGTTAGTTTAGTGTGCATTTATAAATCAACCTCAAGCTCCCTTTCCTAGTGCTAATAAATGCACACAATTTAACATAGTATTAATTTTTTTAAGTCAATTCAATATAATATTAGTTTTTTTAGGTAGTTGTGGTTGTGATTTTGGTAGGGTTTTAAATGGTGCTCGAATTGCATCACATGTAATTTATTCTTTGAGGAAATTCATGTATATAAACAAACACAATTGAATTGTTTTCGATTTTGTTCTTTTCATTCGTGCTTGTTGATAGTATTGTAAGGTTTGTTATGTATTGTCAATTAGTCTTTTCAAGTTTTTTAGTACAAACCTTGTATCTACAGTTCTATCAAGTGCTTTATTGATAAGTCCTAAATTTACATGTTTTTATGAGCTTTTTTTAGGACTGATCATAGGTTTTATTAGTATTTTTAGTTAGTTTTCCATTATTTTTCATTTTAGTAATAAATATTAGGACTTAGTATATTTCAATTAGTTTTTAATTATTTAAATAAAATAAATGATGGCTAATGTATTTGGGCTTAATTTGTAGATATTAAGAAAATGCTATAGCTAGATCAAAGCTTGTGATGATGAAAAATAAGAGAATATTAAAGGCTATTGCCTAGATGATGTGGTAGCTAGGAATAATACATAGAAGGGCTCATCACCTAGATAATGGAGAGTCAAGAAATTTAATTCTTGATTTATTTGCTATAAATAAACCTTTAGCCATTCATTTAAGGGCTTTTAGCTTAGAGAGGATGCCAAAGAGCTTAAGCACAGGGGAACATGGTCAAAAACTAGATTTGAAGGCATTTAAGATAGATTCTACTAATTGAAGTGGTTTAAGTTTATAGGTTTAAAGCCTTTCTTTGGTTAATCTTTCCGTACCTTTATATCTATTTGTTGATCTTATTTTTAGTTTGTATTTGTTGTTTTATTAATTTAATTTAGGTTTTTAGGGATTTGAATGGATTCTTGTTGATATAACAATGTTTTACAAAGATTTATTAATGTTTATGTTATTATATGATGTTGTATGTTTGCCCTTCTTCATGCTTTCTTTTCTAAGTTATTTATTTTAGTTATAATCTATGATTTTGGCTTGATTGTGGGGCATGTAGCTAAGTTACTAATATAATTTAGGAATAAATAAAACGGATAAGATTGAGTGTACATGTTATATAATTGCGAAGCATATTATTATGATTAGATAGTTTAAGATTGCAATCATACCATTTTTAAAAGGATGCCTACAAGGTGTTTGATGGTATGTAGCAATGAAAACTCTATGTAAGGTAATTATAAGGCACGTTTGAGCACTTAATTGTCCATAAGTACACCATACATAATGAAGCTTGCTAATAATTTAAGCTTAGATAATTGTGAATAATTTGAGCTTAAGTAATTGCAAGGAACATCCTAGGTGAGATTTATTAAACAAAATAGGTTGATAATCACAGCAACCATTATAGGAACTTTGGTAGCACTTAATAACTAGGCATAGGTAATGATTAAGAGGCTTAATTCATATTAATTCAAATATCTAAGCCTTCCCTTTAGAGTATTTTCTTTGTTAGGGTCCTAAGTCTTTGTTTTAATTTGTTTTCTTTTAATTTTCTTAATCAAACAACATGAATTTTGGATGCTGCTAACTAAACACTTAGGCTACTTGTTGTCATGTATATAATTAGGCTTTGCTTTTATTCTTTTCCTTCTTTTTTAACCCATAAGATTTCGCTTCATTCCTTAACTCCTTGAGGGATACAATACTTGACTCAATATCCATTTTATACTATTTGTATACTTGCTTACTATAAGAATGTATGCTTAAGCTAGCATGTATCAAGTTTTGCCACTATTGTTGGGGATAAAATTATTCTTGTGCAATGGTATGCTAAATTCTAGTCATCACCTATAGATGATACTAAAATTATTACTTATGGCATTTTGGTATTGCTAGTATAAACTACTCATAAGGTTTTCTTCTTTTCATTGGCATACTTCAACAATGACATGTAAGGTGAAGACTTAGGTTGCCAATTTCATATTTAACAATTTTAGTATAATCTTATAGCATAAACTACATGTTTTATTATGGTAGAAACTGAGTATAATCCCTTTATGTTCAAAGGATATTACAAGTTTTATTAGGACTATGGCCATCAATTCTTTTTAGGCAATGTTCAAAACTTCTAGGTGGTTAAAACCTTGCCTTTCTTTTATTATAATGGACACTTAGTAGTGAACCTTTAAAGAAGGGACCATTATAGCCATTGTGTATGCAAGTAGATGAAAGAATTCTTTCTTTATGTGATGATCTTGTATTCTAGAAGCCATTAATCTTCCATGATCAATCTATAAACCCTGATCTAATTGTCAACCTCCAAATTTAATTTAATGTTTAATGATTTCCTTTTAATATTTCTACAACCTTGTAAGGATCTTTTTAAATATATCTGACCTTTAGTCCTGTTGTGACGACCCTAACTTCTAATCCCAGTAATTAGAGTTAAATACACATTTAATAATTAAAGATCAAGATTTGGAGTCATTACAATCAATTATATTAAGAAAATATAGGGAGATTTGAACCTTGATGTTATTATGGCCATCAATTAAACAACCATAAATGGGAACATAAGAAAAAAGGTTTGTACCATCATTAAAGGTTTGTGATTCATTTATGCATCGATTTCTACACACAAGAACCTTCCACAAGTGTTTCTATATCATTTCCTAGCATTAGCATTAAAGAAATTAAGGTTTCTAGGTCAAAGGTGGGAGTTTGGAGACCTCCGCCGTAGCTAAGTTAGGTCCTGGAACTCAAAAACTAAGTTTTTAACCTTGCGCCGCGGCCCAGTTACTCT
This sequence comes from Erythrophleum fordii, assembly GCA_032878935.1. Classification (NCBI taxonomy): domain Eukaryota; kingdom Viridiplantae; phylum Streptophyta; class Magnoliopsida; order Fabales; family Fabaceae; genus Erythrophleum; species Erythrophleum fordii. The sequence goes on along the minus strand of JAVQMF010000054.1, from coordinate 17,213,699 downwards.
CGAGAATCACTGCGTAACTTTCTTATTGCCGTGGCTAGTTGGATCTGCGCCGCAGGCCAACCTACGTGGCACCGCGGTGAGTTTTGCTACTGTACCCCTTTAATTAATTTCCTCGACTCGCGTCGCGGCAGGACTTATTACGCCGTGGCGAGGTTTCATTCTGTCACCCTCCTGGGCGATTTTTTTCGCTCTGCGCCACGGTGAGATCTGTCAAGCTGCGGTGCCTCTCGCCACTGTCACTATTCATGCCACAGCGAGGCCTTCCTAGCTGCAGTGTGACTCCTTCCTGTAGTAATATCTCCTACATTTCGTCCCCTACACTCTAATTCTCTTCCTAGAGACACCCTAGGACCACTTTCCCTCATTGTATGTCGCTCTAATGGTATTTATCTACATTATTTACCCAATTATTCCACCATTATCAACTCAACACTCAAGTACTAATTCTCACTCACTTAACCACCACATGTCATCCTTTTCATGGGTTAATGACAGCAAGGATTCATATACTATCACCAATTAGCATCTCATACACATTTTGATAGAGGTTTCATGCATCAATAATCCATCTCAATATCTCAAGGGTTACATTTCAAATGATAAGCCATATTATAGTTCAACAGAGTTTACAGCAGATATCATAAATCCATACATTAAATACCAAATTATGGGGGGTCTAACCCCTCAATACATACATTCTTAGTGATCAAAATATGAAAGCCTACACTTGGCAATACAGATACATGATGATGCTATACAAGACTTAACAAAAATTAGCATCTATCCTATTACACCTAGACCTAGTGTAGCTTCCCATACTAGGCCTCAACTCATGGATGTTCATCCACTTGCTTGCCCTTATCCTTACTCGAGGAACCTTCACCTGAAATATTAATCCCATAAAATGGGGTGAGATACAAATCTTAGTAACCAAGGCAATTCCATCATATAATCCAATTTAATAAGCATATATGCATGAATCAAAATCAACATCAGAATCATATCAATCATATCCATAAATGAAACAATTTGGCTATCATGATTACTATCCCATACTAGCAATCATATTATCACATGTTAAAGGCCATTAACACCGGGAGAGGCCCGTCGACGGCACCTACTCCCCATTAAGCACAACTAGGGCTCAGTGTATCTGGGGTTTGATCATAACCTGGTGCTCGATCGAAGCACATACACGGGTGACAGCCGCACCACAGCTCCACCATAGACTCACAAGGTCTAATAATAATACAATAGATAGCCAACCAATTCATTCAGCATTCAAATCATTCATATACAGCAAATATGAAATTAAAATAGATACATGCATGGAATTAATGTAAATCCCAGTTACCTCACTTGTAGACAAATTTGCAACAGCCACCAATGGTACAGAATCTCCCTATAATCATAGCATCAGATAATTACTACTCTAATTCATCATTAACAGCTACAACAAGTACCCAAGGAATTTAAATGCTATTAACTACCTAAAGAATACTTACCCAGTCACCACAAATCCCCAAATTCGGATTGAGTATGTCCTCTACCAGAATTTCACTATATCACTCAAGTTCCTAAGTAAATTCGTACATAATTAATACCCATTTTATAAACCAGCTATGGGGGTCTCAAATTAACAAAGAAAGCATCAAAATGGAGGGTTTATACTTACCTAATGTCAGCCCTAACCTCAACCTACGAATTTCACCAAGAAAACCCCAAATAACCACATTTCAGATTTTGGGTAGGGTGAAAATTCTCCAAATGAAAAACTAATCAGACCAAATTAAAGAGAAAGATGAGGGAATTAAGTTGTATAGCGATTACCTTAGCTGAATCTTGCTCTAAGTGTGAGAAAATGCAGAATCCTTGCCCCCAACCCTAACCTCCTTCTCAGCCTCCGAATTTTGCTTCTTGAGTTTCAGCAAATGAGAAAGTGGCTGAAGCATTAGGGTTTTAGGTGGGTTTAAGTTGGGTCAAAGATGGGTCATGGGTTGCTCCAAGGTCCAACTCCAAATAGGCTTCAGATTTTAGTTTGTTGGGCCAGTTTTAAAGTGTTGGGCTGTAGAATTTTATTGGGCTAGTTCTTATACATTGGGTTGCTGAAGTCTAATTAGGTTTGAGCCAAGTTTGAAGAGCTCAAGGGTTTGGGTCTGCACAAGGGTAATTGGGCCACTTATAAGAGTCTATACAAGGTAGATCTTGGGCCTCTATCACATTAAATTGGGTTGGGTCTGCACCTAACTCATTGGGCCTCCATTAGCCTCTTATCATGGTCTATTAATTTGGGCCTAGATGAAATTTCTATCCCAATTAATTCTCAAACCCATGTTAATAATTTATTTCTCTAAAATACCTATTCACTAACTTGCCCAATTATCCTCTATTAATTATCCTTAATTACTCTAAATCTATGATTAACACCTTAATTAAATTTTGGGGTGTTACACCTATTGCTTGGAGGATATTTAAAAACTTTAACGTTAATCTTTCCAATTACTCAACATGTTTATAGAAAGCTAATGGTGGTAAATTCCAAAAAAGTATTTTAGTCTCTACAAAAGTGAGATGCGAAGATACATAAAAGAATATGTAACCAATAATAAAATCTTTCTCTTAACTGACAAATCACTTATTAACATTGTAATATCTGGTTCTTTGAAAACCAGAGAAAACATGAGAAACGTAACGTATGGTTTCTCCGTAAATGAACGAAATTCACCGAATACAAAAGGAAGTCCCTTAAAATGAGATAGTTAATATCCCAAAAAATTTGGGAAGCATTCTAGACTCTTAAAAATGAGAATCCCAGGCTCAGAAGGAAAGAAAAATAGAGAAAATGAGAATCCCAGGCTCAGAAGGAAAGAAAATCGGAGTTAGAATAAAGAAATAATTTCTTATGAAAAACTTACGAAACATAATGGTATTTTTGTAATTTTGAGCAAATTTTGGAATTCACACAAGAGGGCTTTTTAAATGAAATTTTTGAGTTCTTTGGGATTCTCAGAGGCCTTGAAAACTATGGAAAGTCCCATGACAGCTAAAGCCCCTCCAGTAGATGTTTTCTAACGTTAGTGTACTCGAATTTTGACAGATTCATTCGGGAAGGTTTTAGCTCTGATTTGAGTGATTCCAAAGATATTTTACTAAATTGGGAACCTAAATTTTATAATGGAAAAGATAGTTCTAAAAAAAGGAGCTAAAACGAAGGAGAAACAAAAATGCAAAGAATGAAGGGCAAAATGGGAATTTTTGAAAAAGCCACTTTCCTCCCCCTATAAATACGTGGTGCCTCACTCTCACACTCACATAACTTCAGATTATTCTACCCAAAATTAGAAGAAAAACCCCAGCGGAGTGGCGCACCAAGGGAAGAAGAAGAGGAGAAGAAATTCAAGCATTAAGGTATGGTTTCATGGTAGTTTTTCATGTTTTCTTCCATCCACACCTCCTCTCCTTCATTCTCCTTTATTTCCTTTGATTAAAATGAAGTTTAAAAATATGATTTAAGGGAGAAACTTAGGAAAAATTTCGGATTTGAAGACAGGAGTTTGTAGAAAGCAAGATTCAAGTGAGAAAAAGTAAGAAAATAAGGTAAATCTTGCATCCCATGGTAGCTACTCCTCCCCCCTTCTTCTCCATATTTCACCCAATGTATGTAGATACTAGAGGGCTAGAATTTTAAGGATAACCAAGGGTGAATTTTATGAATTTAAAGGAGGAGAGTAAGAATATGCAAAGAAATTCAAGAAAAGGCTATGGATTTTCAAGGTAGCAAACATAGGGTTTCATGGGTTCCCTTGAAAATTTGATTTGTTATAATTATTCCTAGGCCTGAATGAATGTTTAAATGAGTTCTAAAGATCCCTAGGAGTCTCCTCATATGCATCCTCCATGAAGAAAACAAAGCAAACTCTATGAAGGCTAAAAGGAGACATAGGCTCGACTTAGACGGGTTTGTGTACCTAGGGAGAGTTTTAAAATTTTCTAACCCTATTTTTTGAGTCATATGTGATGAATGAAAATGAGGAGAGACCTTAGGAAAAATTTAGAACTCATAAAAAGTGAGTTAGTACTCTATGTTCCATATTATGACTTAAAGAAGTAACATGTAGTTAGACTCTTGATTTTGATTGTATGATGAGTCTAACAGGCTTAAAAGGAGTCAAGAATTGAAAGGAAAGAATAGAACCTAGAATTTATTTGATGGGTGTTGCTTCATTAGGTGCATTTTGGAACCATAAATGGGTTATTAGATCAAGTTAGTGTTTAACGAAGATGTGTGGCCTTAGAATTAATTCTATGAACCTAATTGGCTTCCATATGATGTGTTTAGGCCAAGAGAGATGATCTCCACCTCCTTATGAGTGTGTGGCCATGGGAGAGGAATTGAGTCCAAAGGAAGAAAATATGCAAATGTGACAAAGGTAGCTCTCTCCACCTTCTCTCATGTGTGGATGTGTGCTTAGCTTGTCTTAGAATGTGTGTATGTGTATTTTCAAGCCATGAAAAGTATGCTAGTATGATTTCATATGCCATGGTTTCATGATGACATATTATGTTTCTAAATGATGTTATGATGTTTGTTTGGTTTGCTTGAGTGTGGTGAGGCCAAGATTCCTTAGCTATGGTGAGGATGAGCCAAGAACCCTTAAGATTAGTTGAGACAAGGCAAAGAGTCTGCCAAAAGTAAGATGGACTCCCAAGAGTATGGTTGAGTCCAAGAATATCTTAAAGAATGGGTAAGGTAAGTCCAATATCCACAAGAAATTAGGTGAGGTCAATCCAATTGCTTGGCAAGCCTTTGTATGCTATGTATGACTTTCTCAAATGATGAAAATGTCTTTTGAATGTTTTTACATGTCAACATGACCATTCATGCATTTATGAGACTTGTTTGCATCCATTATGTATGATTGAATGAGAGATAAGCTATTGGGATCATTTGAATCTCATTCCCTCCTCTCCAATATTTTAACATACTAGGTGGACCAAGAGAGCAAGGAGATGGAAACCAACCACTTGAGAGATGAGAGTATGACATTTAAATGTATGAAATTTGCTTCTTTAAGGCCATCAAGGTGGCAAATGTTGTTATCTATGGTTGTATATGACCTATGACCTCTTGAACATCTGTAATTATGTTATAAGTGATGTATGAATGAAAGTTAAAGTTGTATATATGAATATGCACATTTTAGTTATGTATTGGCAAGTTTTCATTATGGAAGTATGTGTATAAATAGAAGTGGAATGACCAAAATGAGATGCATGAGGGTTGGGACTATTTGGGTAGCTCACACAAGTCCTAATTATGCTTTTAGACTTGCCCAAAAGGTGCCAAACTCCAAAGAAAGCCATTTGGACATTTTGGTATCCTATATGGAGTCAAAGTTGATCATAATAGAAATTTTCTAGTTTTGGTCATGTTCCTATTCATACTGGTCCGAAAATGAAATCTATCACACAATGATTAAATTATATCCAATTGCCACGACATTTTATACATAGAAACTAGATATTCCTAGTAACTTGTGTCAACTAGAAGCACCTCATTTGGAGGTCTAGGGAGGGAGATATGAATTTTTAAAGAATCTATCTAGTATCAAGAACTTTACTTGACCTCAGTTATTGTTTAATTGATTTTTGATGCCTAGGCATGCCTGAGCTGGTCTGGAGTTATTTTTTTTCCTCTAGCTAACATCCACTACTTTCTAGATTATTATCATTTGCATGGATTGGATTTTTGTGGAATTAATTGGACATTTTTTAATTTTGCTATAGAATTCTATGAGAGCACCAATGGATAGCCTGACCTTTAGACCATTTCATATGTCAAAAGTGTTCTGTGTTGGATGTTATGGTTTGAAAATATTTTTAGCATAAAGGAGATATATGTAGCTTTTTAGAATGAGCAAGAATGCATGATTTGGATATTTCTAGAATTAGTTATGATTTTCCAAAGTTTGTAAAGAAAAGAGCCAAATCTGGTCGAAAAATTTATATGTATATTTCATGCTTCCCTTCGAATTCCTTGAGATATAGGCCACTTTTGATTATGCAAATGAGTTGTATTCATGTAATTAAATATAAGAATGTGATGTATGAGCTCACATAGTTCACGTGACACCGAATGGAATTTTCATGCATGACGCAATGCAAGAAAATGTATTATTTTAATTCCCTTTTTCTTACTCTTTCATGAAATCTATGATGTAAGGCATGGGAATGTTATAAAATGAGTTAGAAATATATGGTATTACAAACATCTTGTTTATGAGAATTAGTCTTCCAAATTATGTAATTTGAATCATTTTTTAGAAGTTTTATGCTTAATAATATAATTTATTTTCTAGAAATTTTAAAGATATCATTATGTTTTTCCTTGTTGCCAATATTACTAGTGCACCTTTACATTTTTAGTATAGAAATGCATATATATGTGTTCTACTGATTGATGCTAAAGCTAGTTGTAGTTTTTTTATTTCTTCATTGTAAGTTATTTGTCTAATCTCTGAATGTGGATATGATATCTAAATAGTGCTACCATTATCAAGTATGGCTTGATAATTTATTGTCTCGAGTTTATATTTTGAAATAATATTTAGATCTACAACTTGATTCATGATTAGTTCTACTAGTGGTATGACGATGTTTGTAAACTTCATTAATTCCGATGTTTGCAAATTTGATGAATTACTATGTTTTTAAACTTGCTATTGTATCTTCATTAGAAACTATGTTTCAAGCATAGGATATAAATTTTCTAGCCTTGTTGACATTAAATAAGGAGCCCATGCAAGAGAATAAATAAATAAAAATAAGATAATAAATAAAACAAATAACTATAGTTATATAATTACAAGACATAAATATAACAATTGGAAACTATAATAATATTCTCAAGTAATAAACAGTTGGAAACTACTAAGAGCATCCAGTTACCCATCTCAGATCAATTGAATATTAAAAAAAAAAAATTAAGAAAAAAGTCAACTTTTGTCTAGGACAAGAAATGCACTCTTGGGGAAACCCAAGCCATAACCTTGGTTTTGGGGAGACTTAGGTTTTTTACAAGAGTGATTGTCTTGCCTTTAGGAATGTTGCTCATTAGCATAGAAACTGTAACATCTAGTTATTATTAAATTGAGATTTATGAGGAAAGGTGGAATTTTTATGAAACTATGGAGAAAATAATTTAGAGTAGGTTTTAATTAATTAATTTGAGAAATTCGATAAATTGCCTTAAGGAAATTAATTAGAGACCCATTCACCTTAAAAAGTGGAATTAAATTAAGTTGAAAATAATTTTTAATATAAGATCTTATTGATTTTCTCCCAAATATTTTTTGAAGTTGAGTCTAGTGTGTAAGCCTTATGCATATATGAAAATAGGAAGACCATTTGCAAAAACTTAGTGTGATGTTATAGGTTGAAGGTTTGTAGATTTGGGAAGCTTTGTGTAATAACCAGTTTTTCAAAAATTGAACTGAAATAGATAGATTGATATGGGATCACCTTAAAGCAAGATAAATTAAGGCTAATTGAGAATACAATGTTAATTAAAATATCTAAAAGCGTGGTTGAGAGTTTAAGGATAGCTAAAAAATAAAGCCAAAATGGCTGAACGAATTAGAGGATAAACCTAGTGGTAAAATTGTAATTTTGGGAAACTTTTTGAAAACTTAAAGGAGAGAGCTTTAAATGATAAAATTGAGATCACTACAATTTTCAAAGGCCTAAAATACCATAGGAATTGTTGAAATGGTTAAAACCCTTCTAGTTTATAATTTATACTGTCGGTTGACTGAAACTTTGTCCATATCATTTGGGGTTATTCTGAATTCAATTAATGTGAAACCAAAGGTATTTAATGAATTAGAGACCTAAATTTTATAATGAAAAAGACGGTTTTAAAAAGGGAGTTAAAATGAGCTTAAACCATGAAAGTAAAAATATAGGCAAAATTGGAAAATTTCCATTTAAGAAACCCTAACTCTTCCTTATAAAAGGGCTGCCCCGTCTTCTTCCCCTCACTTTGGCCAAAATTTTGCACCTCTAAAATAGACTAAGAGGGGTCCTAAGAAGCACCAAAAGCTAAGAGGGATTGAAGCCACCTCAGGTAATAAAACATAAGGAATTTGCCTATGTTATTCTTTTTGTTTAGTTTCCATTCTTTCTCCATGGTTTTGGCATTTCAAAAATGAGGTTTTGGGTTTGAAATTATGGAGGAAAAAGCTTTTAACAATGAATCAAACACACCAAATTAATCACCATGGAAAGTCTTTTCATTTGGTATGTGTTATGATATGGGGAATTTGCTCTTCCTTACTTCTCTATCACTCTATAGGTTCGGCCAACATATGGGGGAGGTAGTTGGATTTTGATGAAATCATGCTAGAAATTAAGGTTTTGGAATATAGAGATTAAGATTTTGCCATTAGAACAAAGTAAAAAGCCAAGGAATGCATAAATGGGAATTGAGGGTTTTGATTGCACCTTAAGAAATATGAATCTTTCTAATCATAATTTAACTTATGTAAGAGTATAATTGAGTCCATAAGAGATCTAGGAAGCTTTATAGGTGCTATTTCCCCAAGAAAATTTAACAAAACTCCATGGTTGCTTTTCTTTGAGTATGTCTTGGCCTAAACCAATTTGGAGTACCTAGGGAGATTTTTCTTTGATCTAAGGATAGAAATCATCTAAATATGAATTATAAATACCAAAATAACCATTAGTTTGAAGTTAGAAGCCTTATTTTGAAAGATAAAAGTTTGGGGTTTTATTATGCATAAAGAAGCAAATGGGTGCTAAGTTCATTGAATTGAGTTTGTGATGACTCTAATGAGTTTAAATAGAGTCTTATAACTTATATTGAGTGAGAAATTAGAGCCAAGATGATGAATTATATGAGTTGATTTACTATGCTACTAAATAGTGCATGGAAGCTTAAAGCTAGAATGGGCTTATGTAAAGCTTATGTAAGGCTAGAGATGGTTTTATTGATGTATTTGTATCTCATTTGATATGTCTAGACCAAGTAGGTGAAACCTTTCCCAAGTGTGTGTGTGAGGCTGAGAAGAGGAAGTGAGAAAACAAGGGAAAACTTTGTGCTCCATTAAGAAAGGTAGCTCTTCATCTATTCTTATATACTTATTTTGGTTATTTGATTGTCATTGATTGCTTGTATGTGTGTATGGATTATGTACTATGTCTCTTACTATTGGTTTGATGATTTGATGCAATTATGTAATTTGATATGAATTGGAAATGTGAGATGGCTCTTAATGGGTGAGATTATGCTAAAAGTCTCTTGACTTAGGTGAGGTAAAGCCAAAAGTCTGTAAGTAAAGGCAAGACAAGGCCAAAAGCCTCATGGAATGAGTAAGGCTAAGTCAAAAGTCTCTAAAATGAGTGAGGCTAATCCAAAAGTCCTAAATAATTGGGTAAGGTTAGACTAAAAGTCCCTAGAGCTTATTTTTAATCTTAATAGAACCATATTATTCCATAAATATGTTTATTTAGATATTTGGATGCTTGTAATACATGCTTGCTTTTTTTGACATGATAACATGCCTTATAAGTATGCTTGAAGGGTGAATGAGCTATTAGGATTCATAGAATCTCAGTCTATCCCATATCATTTCTAGCCATATCTAGGGAACTCTTAAGGAGCCAAGAATAGAGACCAACAAGTGTAAATGGCAATACTTTGACAATAGTGTAAGAATTTATTTAATATGTTGCACATGAGATATTGCACATGTTATTTTTATGGTGTAAATTGTAATACCTGATTTTTATAAAATGATTAAAATAAACACGTATTCAAAGCAAGTCCCTTCTAATGAATTAGTTAAGGTTTCAAAAAATTTGAGTAGGGTCCTAGACTTTTAACAATAAGAATCTCAGGCTGGTGAAACAACAAGAAAAATAGAGTTAGGATGGTGAAACAAATTTTAACAAAAACATTACGAAGTGTAATGACACTTTTGTAGTTTCAGACAACTTTTGGAATTTTCATAGGAGGGCTTTTTAAATACAAAATTTGAGCTCTTTGGGGTTCTCAGAGGCCCTAAAAGTCATGGGAAGCCCTAGGACAGTTAAAACCCCTTTAGTGTACATTTTCCGCCGTCAGTTGACCCAGACTTTGATTGATTTATTCGAGAAGGTTTTAGCTCTAATTTGAGTGATTCAAAAAGCATTTTATAAAATTAGGAACCTAAACTTTATGATGGAAAAGATGGTTCTTAAAAAGGAGCTAAAACGAACTGGAAACAAAAAGGCTAAGACAAAGGGGCAAAACAAAGCTACTTCCTAAACCTAACTATATATAGCCTCACGCCTTACCTCCTCCTTCATTAAGCCCATTTTTTTTCTATCCTAAATAGAGAAAGGAGCAAGGGATTGAGGTGCATAAGAAGGAGAAGAAAGGAAGGAGAAAAAGCTAAGGAAAGGTAGGATTTTTCATGGATTTTTATGCTTTCTCTTTAACAAACTCCTTTTCCTCCATCTTCCCTTCTTTCCTATGGTTTTAATGAAGTTTTTGGATCTATTTTAAGGGCAGAATAGAGAGAAAATTTCAAATTCAAGGAGAAGAAGCGAAGCAAGGAGAAAAAGCGAAGCAAGGTGAAAAGCAAGCAAAAAGGGACCAAGAAATTAAGGTATCTTGCCATCTCCATGCTTGATCTTCCTTCTTCCTCCTATTGTGTGTGTTTCATCCTAGGTGAGACCAGCCAAGAGGGATTGGATTTCAAGCTAAACAAAGGATGAATCTTAGGAAAATGAGGGAGGAGAACAAGAATATGCAAAGGAAATAACAAAATAGCCATTAGATTTCAAGATAGAAAAGTTGAGGTTCCATGAGTTCCCTTGAAATTCTAATTTGATACAATAATTTCTAGGCCTAAATGAGTATTTAGATGAGCTCTTGAGATCCCTAAGAAGCTCTTCACATGCATCTTCGATCAAGAAAACAAAGCAAACTCTAATAGTGCCAAGAAGAGAGCATGCCTCGACCTAAGAGACTTAGGGCACCTAGGGATAGTTTTAATTTGTTCCAAGCTTATTTTTAAGTCATATATGATGGAAGAGGATGAGAGAAATCCTTGGAAAAATTTAGAAGCCATAGATAGTGAGATGGTATCATAGGTTCCATATTATGGCTTAAAGAAACAATATCTAGCTAGGCTCCTTGATTTGATTGTGTGATGACTCCAAGAGGTTTAAAATGAGTCAAGAATCATAAATGAATGAAGAGAATGGAGCAAAGATCATGTTTCCATAGGGGTACTTCATTAAATGCGTTATAGAACCATAAAAGAGCCATATGAATTACCTAGTTTTTCTAATGAATGTGTAGCTTTAGAATTTAGTTCAAGAGTGCAATTAGCTTCCATATGATGTGTCTAGGCCAAGAGAAACAAATCCCACCTCATTTTGTGTGTGTGGCCGAGGAAGAAAAGCCAAACTCAAGAAGAAAAGTGTGTTTGTGTAACAAATGTAGCTCTCTCTTCTTTCTCTCATGCATGAGTAGATGTTTATCTTGTCTTAGATGTATGTATGTATGTTTTGAGCCATTAAAAATGTCTTAGCATGTATCTAGATGCCATGGTACCATGATGTTGCTTTATACATTCAAATGATGTCTTGTGCACTTGCTTGGATTTGCTTGAGTGTGGTAAAGCCAAGAACTCTCTAGCCATGGTGAGGATGAGCCAAGGATCCTCAAGAATAATTAAGACAAAGTTTAGAGTCTCCTAAGAGTAAGGCCTAGTTTAAAACCTTTAAGAAAAAGGATGAGGTAAGTCCAAAATCCTATAAGAGAATGGGTAAGGCTAAGCCATTTACTTGGTAAGCCTATGGATGTATTGTATGACTTCTTGAATGTTAGAAATTGCTTCTTGAATGATCACATGTTCCATAATGTTCATGCATGCCTTTTTAGATATGGATTTGCATTCTTTATGTGTGATTGAAAAGGAGAAGAGCTATTGGGATTCCTAGAATCTCATTCCTTAATCCCCACATGTCTAACATGTTTAGGTGGACCAAGTGAGCTAAAAAATAGGAACTACCAAGCTTGAAGAGGAAAGTTTGACAACTAAGTGTGTGAAAATGCCAATTTGTAGCCATATGAGTGGCACATGATGTAATCCTTTATTGTATATGTTGTATGACCTTATGAACATATGTAAATATGTAAATGTATGATATATGAACGAGATTTAATGCCATATGTATGAAATAGCATGATTTGGACATTGGATGGCAAGACTTGACATGTATGCTCTTGTGTATATCTTGGCGTGGATGAGTGAGTTTGTGAAATTTGGGTTTTTCCATCTTTGAGCCATGTTTAGTAGACCATTTTGGTGTATTCCCACATGCTCAAGTGGTCACACAAGCCTTGAAGGCAAAAGTGGACACTTTGGTACCATTAGAAACCATAAAAATGACCAAGTTGGAACTCAATGTCAAGATCTGACCAAATGAATGAATTTCTCCATGAAATCTGGCATGCACGTAGAACTCATTGAGAGATTTTTGGGAACCTAGAGTTCAGAAAAAATGGAGCTCTACAGAATTAATGATGAATTTTCAAAGTTAGAATTTTTTTGCTATACTAATAGAATCACTGTTCATATGGTTAGTTTCTTGAGCTATCATTCAGGAGTCAAATGGTGTCCAATGCTACAAGCTTAATCTAGAGATCATAAACTTTCTGTGGCCACTGAGATCACCTCATTTAGAGGTTTGAGTAGAGAGTTATGAAATTTTGAGGTTTGAGGAAAGCATTAGGGATGCTAGAGGAGTTTAGTCACTGTTTCATTGAATATTAGTGGCTAGATGTATCTATTTTGATCTGAATTTATTTTTAGCATCAAGTAGACATCTGTAGCTTTCTAGAATAGTATAGTGTACTTGATTTCAATTTTTCTAGAATTAGCGATGATTTTTCAAAATTTATGACAGAAAGTTGGAATTTCAGTTTGAGGCTACACACTTTATTTTCATGTATATACTTCATTTGCTTGAGCTTTAGGCCACTTCTTGAGATGGTTTTAGGTTGTATTTGTTTGTTTAAATATGAGAATGAGATAGATGACTTCATATGGTCCACAGGACACAGAATGGAAAAATTATACACGACGTAACACAATTTTAATGGTTTTTCTTGGAACTTTTCTTTTATGTATGAAAGGAAGTCCAGGGATAATATGAGATGAGCTAGAGAAGTATGGTGTTACATAAGCCCCCTTACATATGTAAAAGTATAAGATTATAATGTAAGTGTCAATTTTAATTGTGAAAATACAAGAACATGTATTTTGAGTATGTATGTGCCATGGAAAGTATGTGTATAATGGAGGAGTGGTTTTGAGCTACATGATATTTGGGACCTTAATGAGATGGTTATATATGTTGTATTTCATGGATGTGCTCAAATGGTCACATGTATGGAAGAAACTCATTTTGAACCATTTGGTACCATGTATGCACCAATTTGAGCCACTTTCTACTCTTGAATCAAAATCTGACTAAATGAAAGAATTTTGGTATGAAATTTGGCAGGCATTCAACTTTTTATAGAGTTAAAGAACACAATTTTTAGCACTCTAAAAAATCTATTATGATTTTTCAAAGTTGGCTGAAAAATATAGAATTGTGTGGGTATTGTTCACATGGTCAGTTTTGGGTTTTTGTGTATTTGAGGCACCAAATAGACTCCAATACTCCTAAAATTTTATAGGCATATAGTTGGCATTATAAGCTTTCCATAACCACCAAATCACCTAAATTAGAGCTATGTATCCAAAAATATGCATGCTTAAAATTTCAGGTTTGGGTTGGGTTTGAGATGCTAATATGGTTCTTGTTCCATTAGATTCTTGTGGCACAAATGAACTTGTTTTGATTTGAAATTTTTACAGCATATAGTTCATGTCATGAGCTTTCCATATACTCCTAATTTGTGTAAATTGAAGTTTTCTAGCTCAAGATATGAAAATTTGAAATTAGTGGCTAAAATATATATCTATGTGAAATTATGGAATTATGCTAGTTTGCAGTGCATGGCTTGAAACTTGAATTTCTTGCTCTTTTTTGTGATGTTTCTGGTTGGGCAAATATGTTAAGGATGAATTTTGAAATTTAAATACAAAAGTCATGCATTTATGCTTAAATTGAGAAATTGAACTTTTAATGTCAGTATTTTCTGCTACTAAAAGTTTTAGAAATAAGAGAATTGATATTGTAAGCTTATTATGATGTAAAATAAGTGCCAATTCATTATGGTATGACAACTTGTGAGGTAAATCATTTGACTTTATAAGTTATAATCTATTAAAAATGAGGATTTGTTTGCGTTAATTAAGTGTGGTTGTGTAAAGTCCCATATCGGCTGGAAGGGGCCTATGGCTAGCCTATATAAGTGGGGGAGAATCCCTCTCCACCAAGGCGCACTTTTCCTACGGGAAAGGATAAATCCCAATGAACTGGGAAGGCAGGGTCAAAGACCCACTGTAACATCCGGTCCCTCCGTAAATGTGAGGAACGCAATGTTCGGTTTCTCCGTAAATGGCAGAAATGGGTCAAATATAAAAAGAAGTCATCGAAATAGAAGGAATTGGGGCCAACTAAAATTAGAATAAAATTTTAAATATTAGAAAATGAGGATTTGAGGTTTAAGATGCCTAAAAACTAGAGCCAAAAGAGATCAGAAAATTTACCGAGGGAAGTAGGGGCATTTTTGTAATTTTTGAAAAATTTGGAAAACTCATAGGAGGGCTTCTTAAACAAAAAATTTGAGCTTTCTAGGGTTCTCAGAGGCCGTAAATACTATGGGAACCCCTAGAACAGTTGAAACCCCTCCGGTGAGCGATTTCGGCCGTCGGTTGACCAAAACTTTGACTGAATGGTTCGGAATGGTTTTAGATCCTTTTTGGGTGATTCCAAAGGCAATTATTAGGATTAAGATCCTAAGGAATATGATGGAAAAGACGGATGTCAAAAAGGAGTTAAAACGAGCTCAAACAAACAAAACTATGAAGAGGGACTAAATTGTAACTTTTAAAAGTTGCTTAAATGAATCCCTAGCTTATAAAAACGCCCCTCCTTTGCTCAGATCTCCTCCCCCACTCTCTTACACATTAAAACAGAAGTAAGAAGGGCTGAGAGTGGCGCACAAGAGGGGAGGCCAAGGAAGGAAGAGGAAGCTTTGAAAAGTGTAAGTTTTAGCCACTTTTTCCTACTCCTTGCCTTGTTAAACTTCTTCCCCTCCTTTCCTCCTCTCTTCCTATGGATTTAGTGAGATGTTTGGTTCTGTTTTGAGCCCAGAACTGAGGGGGAAATTTCGAAATTCAAGGAGAGGGTTGAAGCAAGGAAGAGAACTCTTGAGAAAAGCTCAGAATCAAGGTGATTTTTCTATCTTGGTTGCTTCCTTTTTCTTGCCCTTTGTGTGTGGAGTTCTGCCAGAACAGAACCATCTTGGGGGGAGGCTTTTTGTCCAGAAATAAGAAGGAATTATGGGTTTTAGACCATGAGGAGTTAGTAGATGCAAGGAAATTGGAAGGAAGGCTAATGAAAATCAAGTTAGAAAAGTGTAGAGCACTTAAAGGGATTGTAAAAACTGATTTAATCCATGAGTTCCCTTGGCTATTTAAGTGTTTCCTTGACCTCTTACAGCTCTTAACAACCTCCCTAAATGGTTCCCCCATCAAGGAAAAATCAAGAAGCCATGAAATCCCATTTATGCTCTAACTTTTGGCCAAGTAGGGGTGGCATAGTTAGGGAGAGTTTTAAATTGTTTCAAGCCCATTTTTGAGTCATACATGATGCATAAATGTGAGGGGAAACCTTGGCAAAAATTTAGGAAGCTTAGAGAATGAGTTGGTGCTTTAGGTTCCATATTGTGACCTAAGGAAGCAACATGATGTTAGGCCCTTTGTTTTAATGATGTGATGACTCCAAGAGGCTTAAAAGGAGTCAAGAATCATATTTGAGAGTAAAGAATGAGGCCTAGAAATCATTTGAGGGGTGTTGCTTCATTAGGTGCCAATATGGACCATAATGGAGGTTGTAGAGTAATCTAGGGTTTAAGCAAGTTGCATAGCCCTAGAAATTGTTTCATGAACTTAATTGGCTCCCATAATTTGTGTCTAGGCCAAGTGAAACTATCTCCACCAACTTATGGGTGTGTGGCTAAAAGAGGAGGCTTGAAAGCTAAGGAAAAAGTGTGTGTTTGTATACAAGGTAGCTCTCTCCACCTTCTCTCATGCATGGATGTGTGTTTAGCTTGTTTTAGAATGCTTGTATGTGTATTTTCAAGCTTTGAAAAGTATGCTAGCATGCCTTTACATGTCATGATCCTTGATGCCATGTTATGTTTTAAATGAATCCATGATGTTTGTATGAGTTTGCTTGACTGTGGAGAGGCCAAAAACTCTTCCCTTGGGTGAGGAGGAGCCAAGAACCCTTGAGTTTGGTTGAGACAAAGTAAAGAGTCTCCCAAAAGCAAAGTGGGCTCCCAAGAGTATGGTTGAGTCCAAAGTGCTTAAAGAATGGGTGAGGCAAGTCCAAAATCCATGAGGAGAAGTGTGAGGCCAATCCAAACACTTAGTGAGCTCTTGAATGTCTTATATGATTGATTCACATGCTAAGGTTGCTTTTAAAATGCCTATGATTTCTACTTTCTCCATGCATGCAATTGTGAAACTTGCTTGCACATATTATGTGTGATGGAATGGGAGATGAGCTATTGAGATTCTTGAATCTCACTCCCTCCTCTTAAATGTCCTAATATGCTAGGTGGACCAAGTGGACATGGCAATGGGAGCCAACCACCTTGAAGAAAGAAGATTGCCATCCTTATGCTTGATTTTTGGTCTTTTGATTCATAAGGAGACTTCATGATGTATATGATTATTGTAAATAGTCTATGACCCCTTGGACAAATGTAAAAATGATATTATGTGATAGATAAATGAATGAGTATGGTGTATGTATTCTAGAACATAAATTGAGTGTTTATGCTAATGTATGCACTTGAGAAAAGCTTGGTGTAATGTGTATAAGTGAGGGTGAAAAGGCCAAAAGGAGATGCAAATGGTTTGGGACCATTTGGGCAACTTCCCCAAGTCTTAAACATGCTTTTAAACTTGCCCAAAAGTTGCCAAGGCCAAAGGAAATCCATTTGGCAATTTTGGTACCCAATATGGAGCCAAAATTGACCATAATGGAACCCTATGTCACTTTTTGGCCAAATGAGTTAGTCTTGCCCTGAAATTTGGCATACAATTAGGTCTCATTAAGAGCTTTTTGGGAAGCTAAAGATCATAATTTTCGGAGGTCTCGAGAATATTTGATGAATTTTCAAAGTTGGGATTTTCTATGGTTTCTGGTATGTGCACTGTTCATACTGGCAGATTTGATTTCTGTGTCATCCGATGACCAAATGGTGTCCAATGCTTATGAAATTTTATATGAATAAACTAGAGGTCATAAGCTTTCTGTGGCCACCACGATCACCTCATTTGGATGTCTGAGCAGAGAGTTATACATTTTTGAAGTGTTCTGTCAGTAACAGTGGTGTCTCCAGAGCTCAATCACTGTTCCATCAATTCCAGATGTCTAAACGTATTTTTTTCATTCTGGAATTATTTTTATTGTCAAGTTAACATTTGTAGCTTTCCATAATGACTGAATTTGTGTGATTTCTATTTTTGTAGAATTAGTTATGAATTTCAGAAGTTTGTATCAGTAAACTGAATCACAGCCCAGGCAGCCAGCGAGTCTGTAGATTTTTGGATGTCAAACGTCCTGTGTGATGAATTTTGTGACTTGGACATATTTTTAGTATGAAGTAAACATCCTAAGCTTTCCAGAATGACCAAGATTGCATGATTCGGAATTTTCTACATTTAGTTATGATTTTCCAAAGTTTGCCCAGGAAAGAGACCAATTCTGGCCGAAAATGGATCTCCAAATTTTCATGCTCCATTTCGGTTTCCATGGGTTGGAGGCATGTTTTTGGGATCTAAATGAGTTGTAATGATGCAATTAAATATGACGATGTATGGTATGAGCTCACATGGTCCATGTGACACCGCAATGAATTTTTAGACATAGAGCAATGCGAAAATAATCCCACTTTTCTTGCTTTTCCCATGGAAATCCTACATAGTTCATGATATTATGCCATTCAAATGTATGAGATGGACTAGAATCTATGGTGTTACATTTATTGGTATCAGAGCAAAGTTCCAGGCTCTCCTGGATTGGATTTGGCTTGAGGATATTGTAACAGGGCTATGTAAAAGGCTTGAATGGATAGATAAAGCCTTGTATGAGACATGTTGGGTGTGTGAGGATGGTTGTGGCTTTGTTCATAATGAGAAAGTTATAGGATGGTCTTAGAGTAGTAGTGGACACTGGGAAAGAGTGGCCTCTAGAGTAGCTTAAGCAGAGTTAAGTTTGAGCAGGGTAGACGGATCCGATGGCTAGAGCTTGATGAGATATGATAGCTCGCCGAGATCAGTGGCAAGCCCTAGATATGAATGATGAGAATGATCTTGCTGATAGGAAGAGGCTTGCTAGAGAGAGTATGTGAGGCCTAATTCTCCCTAGTAGTCGTACTCAGGCCATTCCGAGATGTCCTGCTTAATGCAGAGAGAAGTAGCGATGCAGCATGGCATAAGATGAGATTGCAGCTGCACAGGACCAGTTTAGAGGGGAAGTGAGAAAGAGAGTCAACCCCTAGCCACAACGCCCAAATGTCTAGATAAATATTGGAGCCTGGAAGGTTAATCTCCTCAGGCTAGAGATTGAATTCCAAGCTACACCCTTGAGAGCCCGATTGCCTAAAGATGATAAGTAGTTATGCATGAATGAAGTGAGAAGTAGAACCCTCTAGCTTGATGACGAGCCGGTTATAGAGGCAATGAGACTCGAGTTTGAAGCTAAAGATAAAAATCCAATCCCTAGAATAGTAAGCTAATCAGAGGCCGTTAGTTGTGGCACATGGCAATGTAAACACCTTGTTGGTCATATTCAGGCCAACTTGAGAAAGGAGTTGATAAGGGATAAGACAACCTACAGTGAGTGGAAACCCTAGATTAAGTAGGTAAAAAGAGTAATAAATAGTCATGGAAAGTTAGTAAGAAGTCCGTGGGCCTAATAATTGAGATTGAAAAAGAACTTAGTATAAAGAAAGCTAGACACAGTGATAATGAGGTTGTCAAGACTCGCCTTTAAGGTGCTGACTCCAACCTAAGGTGTTACCCTGTGAGATGCTAAATAATAGAACGCTAGTGGAGCCTGTGAGATATGTGAATGAAAGGCTCAGTGAAAATTCTCCCTAGAGTGAAAAGGGAAAGATAAGACATCCTGATGTCAGGAAAACTACCTAATAGTGGTTAGTAAATTTCCCTAGATAGACCCCCCTGAGTCATAAAGGGAAGCAAGGAAGAGCTAAGAAACTAGCTACAGAAAAGATGCCTTCGCTTTAGTCATGATTAGTTGAGTAAGCTAAGCTTAGAAAGATAAACAGATAGGGGTCAAATAATTAGTCAGACGAGCTCCCTAATAGGAGAATAATATAGGGTTAAGGCACGTGAGTGATTAGAGCACCCAGTAAAGCATCAGCTTCTGTGAGGTAGAATCCAGACATTGAGAGTATGTGTTCTGGATTGAGTTAGCATAACCCTAAAAAGAGTATATTGTGCTCCTAGGGTAAAGCTAAAGAGGCTGAATAGAGAGAAAGCCTAGCTCTGATCCAAATATAGACGTAAGCTGAGACAGACAGTTAGTGCCTTAGTACCCTCAGGGAAGCTCGAGAAAGCTAGAGACCGCCTAAGAAGGCGAGCCTCGTCTTATGTAGAGAAAGAAGGTAAGCCTAGAGAAAGAATGTAAGCCAAGAGCACTATAAAATGACATTCCTAGGATTTTATGAAATAGAATCCTCCTTACCAAGGGATGGTCTAGCTAAGAGTAGAGCAAGAGTATGAGTAAAAAGTAGACCCCCTTGATGTTACAGAGAGGGATTAAGTGGAAGAATCTTGGAAAAATGTAGGTGCTCTTAAGTATAAAGAAACCTGAACTGGCAACAGAAACAGCTAGTAGTAGAATATCCTTTTACCTAAGTAAGAGGATAAAGAAAGGTAGAAAGAGAAGGTATGACAATGTTAAGGCTGAGGACATATTACATTGAGAATAGACATTCAATTAATGTGCTTGAGTACTTAAGAAAGCACACTTGTCCTTGGCATAGATGCCCTTCTAGCATGATAACGCCCGAAGAAAAATAGCCGGGCAATACAAGGAGATCTCGGGATGTAGTAGATAAAGAATCCTACTTTCCCTGAGTACTCTACGAGAATAGGGTTGATAGAAAAAGGTAAGAGAAAGGTACTTTAGAATATTGGGAAACTTATAATAAACAGGCGATAATGGCTTTGAGCTCAGTCATGAGGTGCCTGTGTATTAGTGTTTGATGTTATGGTTTACTTGCAACAATGGTCACATGATATTAGGCCTGATTAACCTAATAATAATGTGACTTAAGTGCATAGTAAATGATGACATCAATCACTATAGTGTCCCGATAATCAAAGAGTACCCTAGTCAGTTAAAGAATGAGACAAGTCAGAAAAGACAGGTAAAGGGATTCTAGTAATATCAGAATGGTAAAGAAAGCATGCAGAAAGGAATCCCCAATAGAAAATATTCAGATTCAGTCTGCATAGCCCGAGTCCCTTATAGTATATGTAAATGAAACGAATAGGGACCAGTGTATAGCCTCTCTCCTGCCAGAGTATAGCCTCTCTCCAAGGCCTCCCCTCACTTTCATTCATCAAATATGACTCGATAATGGCCTTAGAAAAATTTAAAACTCTCCCTAGCTAGGAGAACTCATTTAGGCCGAGGCTATGAAGCATATTAGGTTTTATAGAGCTTTCTTTGTTTTCTCAAGGGAAGAAGCATATGGGGAGCCTCTTAGGGATCTTGGGAGCTCATTTAAACTCTTACTTAGGCCTAGGAATCATCATACAAAGTCAGATTTTACAAGGTGCAATTGAAACCCTAGAACTTGCATCTTGAAATCTAATGGTTACTCATACTTACTTCTAGGTATTATCGATGAGGTACACCTTTCTAGGCCACTCGTTAGGTGCCTTACTACGGGTAGTCTTATCTTACGTCATTTCGAAGCTACACTAATATTCTATCATTCAGTGTCCCACTAGGTAGCACTTTAGGTTAGAGTCAACGCCTCATAGGTGGCTTTCAATAACCTTATTAGCCCTGTGTCTAACTTTCTCTGTGTTGGGCTCTTTCCTCAACACATACAGAGCCACCAAGGTATTGTCCCTTCCTTCAACACTGATAGGCCTAAATTGTATGTCTCATACTGGCACTGAAGAGCTACTACCACTGACTACTGTTGGGCTCTGATGGGATGCTAGTTGTTCTCATAGTTTTGCTCACTGGAGATATACTATACCACTCACCTCATATAAAAACTACACTTAACCCCTTTTTTGAATACATAAGCTATCATACAGGGATCTCTCTATCCCTTGGTTAGGGCTACTGTCTGCTAGGTAGTGGTTCATCTAGTTTTAACTCTGGAAAGCTTATTTCTTGCTTTCCTCATCCTATATACTATGCTCATCTCTAAAAAGAGCTAGTCAGTGGTTTAACTATCTGAGTAAAGCCCTCATATCTCTGTAGCAACTATCTACCAAACTCAGAAGATTTGTAGTCTTTGAGATAAAGGCTAGCTGAAACTGTACTGGTCTCTGAGACTAACTACTCTGTAAAAACTATCTTAGGCTGTCATCTCTACCAGAGGTCTATCATGCTGTGGCTAGGGCTCTCTGTAACTCTGTGGGATCTACTGTGACCCTTGGGTCTACTGCGACCTCTCAAGGCCCTGCTAGGGTCTACTGCAACTCGCTGTGCTATTCTGGGATCTACTGCGATCCATCTCTGGGAGACGTCAAAGCCTAAGATTACTGTATCTGACAGTAAAACACATGCTCACTAAGTCCAATTACCATCGCTCATAATAGCTGAGGCTAAACTTAAAAGTACATCATGCTCTTCGTGCGAAGTAGGTTCTATGTCATCTAGTTCTCTAGGATCCCGTCATACTAATACTAGGGAGCATTTTAAATTTTCATTCATCGTTCCTCATAGGATCCTTAGATTTCCACTTTAACCCATTTTTCACTTGGGCTTTCTTTTCTTACTCTATTGACTTACTTACTTACATATACTCGTTTTAGCTCTCCTCTCATATCCTGCAGTTCTCACTATGCCCACGTTCTGCTTTTAAATGCCTTAGCACTAGGGCATCTCACATTAAGTGTGGTTAACATCTCTGGTAGGAGAGAGGCTATGTCAGAGGCTATGTACTGGTCCCTCTTTATTTCATTTATACATACTATAAAGGACTCAAGCTATGCATACTAAATCTAAACATCCTCTACTAGGGACCATTTCTGCATGCTTTCCTTACTATTTTGATATTACTGGAATCCCTTTACCTTTCTTTCTGACTCATCTCTTTCTCTAACTAGGATACCTTTCGATTATTGGGACACTTTAGTGATTGATATCATCGTTTGCTATGCATTTAAGCCACATTACTACTAGGTTGGCCAGACCTAATATCATGTAGGCTCTATTGTAAGCAAACCATAACATCAAACACTAATACACGGGCGCCTCATGACTGAGCTCAAAGCCATTATCGCCTGTATATTGCAAGTTTCCTAATAATCTAAAGTACCCCTCTCTTACTTTTCTTTATCTGTCCTCTTTTTATAAAGTGCTCGGAGAAAGTAAGATTCTTCATTTACTACATCCCGAGATCTCTCTGTATTGCCCAACTATTTTTCTTCGAGCATAGTGAGAACTGCAGGATATGAGAGGAGAGCTAAAACGAGTATATGTAAGTAAGTAAGTCAATAGAGTAAGAAAAGAAAGTCCAAGTGAAAAAGGGGTTAGAGTGGGAATCTAAGGATCCTATGAGGAGCGATGAATGAAAATTTAAAACGCTCCCTAGTATTAGTATGACGGGATCTTAGAGAACTAGATGACATAGAACCCACTTCACACGAAGAGCATAATGTACTTTTAAGTTTAGCCTCAGCTATTATGAGCAATGGTAACTGGACTTAGTGAGTGTAACATCCGGCCTTTCCGTAAACGTGAGAAACACAATGTTTGGTTTCTCTGTAAACAGCAGAAATGGGCCAGATACAAAAGGAAGTCCCTGAAACAGAAGGGATTGGGGCCAACCAAAATTATGATAAAATTTTAAATATTAGAAAATGAGAACTTGAGCCTTGAGTTGCCCAGAAATCAAAGCCAGAGTGATTCAAAAAATTTGTCAAAAGGCCAGTGGCATTTTCGTAAATATAGGCACTTTTTGAAAAATACACAGAAGGGCTTTTTAAATGAAAGTTTTGAGTTCTCTGGGGTTTTTAAAGGCCCTAAAAAATATGGAAAGCCCCAGGACAGTTAAAGCCCCTTCGGTGGACGTTTTCCAATGTCGGTGTGCCCGAACTTTGACGGATTCGTTTAGAAAGGTTTTAGCTCCGATTTGGGTGATTCCAAAGCTATTTTACTTGATTGGGAACCTAAATTGTATAATGGAAAAGACGGTTCTCAAAAAGGAGCTAAAACGAAGGAGAAACGAAAATGCAAAGTATGAAGGGCAAAATGAGAATTTTTAAAAAGTGTAACTTATTCCCACCTATATATATGATGCACCCTTCTCCTCCCTTCATATGCACGACCAAGTTCTGCCTAAAACCAGAAGAAAACCCTAGGGGATGAGACTCACAAGAAGGGGAAGAAAAGGAGGAGAAATCAAAGGCTTAAGGTATGGAAATTAGTAGTTTTTCATGCTCTTTCTCTTCCAAACCTCTTCTCCTCCATTCTCCTTTGTTTCCTATGATTATAATGAAGTTTATAAATCTGTTTTAAGGGAGAAATTGAGGGGAAAGTTCGGATTTGAAGAGAGGAGCTCAAAGAACACAAGATTCAAGTGAGAAAAAGCAAGAAAACAAAGTAATTTCTCTTCCTATGGTTGTCATTTTTGGTCCCCTTCTCCACCATTTCGCCCCACTTGAGAAAACCCTAGGAGGAGATGATTTTTAGGCAGAACCAAGCATGAATTTAAGGAAAAAGGATGTGGAGATTAAGAATATGCAAAGGGAATTATCAAAAAGTCATTAGATTTCAAGATGCAAATTCTAGGGTTTCAATTGCACTTTGTAAAATCTGACTTTGTATGATGATTCCTAGGCCTAAGTAAGAGTTTAAATGAGCTCCTAAGATCCCTAAGAGGCTCCCCATATGCTTCTTCCCTTGAGAAAACAAAGAAAGCTCCATGGAACCTAATATGCTTCATAGCCTCGGCTTAGATGGGTTTTCCTAGCTAGGGAGAGTTTTAAATTTTTCTAAGGCCATTCTTGAGTCATATTTGATGAATAAAAGTGAGGGGAGGCCTTGGAAAAAATTTAAAACTTATAGAAAGTGATTTGGTGCCTTAGGTTCCATATTATGACCTAAAGAAGCAACATGGTGCTAAGCCTTTTGTTTTGATGATGTGATGACTCCAAGAGGCTTAAAAGGAGTCAAGAATCATATTTGAAAAGAAAGAATGAGGCCTAGAAATCATTTGAGGGGTGTTGCTTCATTAGGTACCAATATGGACCATAATGGGAGTTATAGAGCAATCTAGCATTTAAGCAAATTGTATGATCTTAGAGATTGTTTCATAAACCTAACTGGCTCCCATATATTGTATTTAGGCCAAGAGAAACCATCTCCACCAAATTTTTGGGTGTGTGGCCGAAAGAGGAGGCTTGAATCCTAAAGGAAAAGTGTGTGTTTGTATACAAGGTAGCTCTCTCCACCTTCTCTCATGCATGGATGTGTGTTTAGCTTGTTTTAGAATGTGTGTATGTGTATTTTCAAGCTTTGAAAAGTATGCTAGCATGCCTTTATATGCTATGATCCTTGATGCCATGTTATGTTTTCTAATGAGTGCATGATGTTTGTATGAGTTTGCTTGAGTGTGGAGAGGCCAAGAACTCTTCCCTTTGGTGAGGATGAGCCAAGAACCCTTGAGCTTGGTTGAGACAAAGCAAAGAGTCTCCCAAAAGCAAAGTGGGCTCCCAAGAGTATGGTTGAATCCAAAGTGCTCAAGAAATGGGTGAGGTAAGTCCAAAACCTATGAGGAGAAGTGTGAGGCCAAACCAAACACTTAGTGAGCTCTTGAATGATTTGTATAAGTTGTTCACATACCAACTTTGCTTCTAAAATGTCCATGGCTTTTATTGTCTCCATGCATGTATTGGTAAAGTTTACTTGCATATATTATATATGATTGAATGGGAGATGAGCTATTGGGATTCTTTGAATCTCATCCCCTCCTCTCCAATGTCTTAACATGCTAGGTGGAACAATTGAGCAAGGTATTGGAGGCCACCAAGCTTAGAGGAAGAAGATGGGTATCAAAGTATCAAAGTATATGAATATGCCTAGTTTTGCCTTCTTTTTAGCCATATACATGGCATATGATGTAATCTCATGATGAAATTGGTATGTAACCAGATGAACATATGTAAATACCCAAATGTGTGGTGCATGAATGAAATTTGATGCCAAATATATGAGATAGCATGTTTTGGGTATTGAATGGCAAGTTTAGTTCTTAAATGACTAGATAGATTAGTGTAATAATGGAAGTGGAATGGTCAAATTTAGATGCATGTAGTTTGAGACCACTTAGATAGTTCATGCAAGTCCTATTTATGCTTTTAAACTTGCCCAAGAGGTGTCAAACACCAAGCAAGACCATTTGGGCATACTTGGTCTCTAATATGGATCACAATTGACCATATTGGAAACCTATACCACTTTTTACCCAAATGAGCTTTTCTTGATCTGAGATTTGGTATACATCTAGAACTTGTTAAGAGCTTTCTGGGAAGCTAAAGATCATAATTTTTGGAGGTCTAGAGAATATTTGATGAATTTTCAAAGTTGGGATTTTTCATGGATTCTGGTGTGTGCACTATTTATACTGACAGTTTTGAATTCTGTGTTACATGATGGCCAAATGGTGTCCAATGCTTGTGAAATTTTATATGCATAAATTAAAGGTCACAAGCTTTCTGTGTCCACTAAGATTACCTCATTTGGAGGTCTGAACAGAGAGTTACGCATTTTTAAAGTTTGCTGTCAGTAACAGTGGCGCCTCCAGAGTTTGGTTACTGTTCCATAAGTTCCTAATAGCTAAACGTATTTGTTTCATTCTGGAGTTATTTTTAGTATGAAGTTAACATATGTATATTTCTAGAATGACTGAACATGTGTGATTTATATTTTTATAGAATTAGTTATGAATTTTAGAATTTTATATCAGTAATCTAAATAGCAGCCCAGGCAACCAGTGACTTCAGTAGATTTTTGGATGTCAAACGTTCTCCATGATGAATGTTATGGTCTGGGCATATTTTTGGTGTGAAGTAGACATCTAAAGCTTCTTAGAATGGCAAATAACACATGATTTAGATTTTTCTAGAATTAGTTATGATTTTCCAAAGTTTGTGATAGAAAGGAGGAAATCCTGGCCGAAAATGCAAACATGAATTTTAATGTGTTCCTTTGCTTCCCACGAGTTGTAGACTAAATTTGATGATGGAAACGAGCTATATTCATGTATTTAAGTATGAAAATGTGATAGATGCATTCATATGGCCCACGAGACTCCGAAAGAAAAATTTTACCCGTAGATAAATGTATTTTTATTCATAACTCCCTATGCCACTATATTGTTTCCATAGAACAAACGTAAGATGAGGCATGGAAATTGCATGCATTGAGTCCTAGGAGTATGGTGTTACAGTGAGCATGTGTTTTACTGTTAGATACAGTAATCTTAGGCTTTGACGTCTCCCAGAGATGGATCGCAGTAGATCCCAGCATAGCACAACAGGTTGCAGTAGACCCTAGCAGGGCCTTGAGAGGCCCCAATAGACCCAGGAGATACAGTAGATCCCACAGAGTTACAGAGAGCCCTAGCCACAGCATGATAGACCTCTGGTAGCGATGACAGCCTAAGATAATTTTTACAGAGCAGCTAGTCTCAGAGACTATAAATCTTCTGAGTCTGGTAGACTGTTGCTATAGAGATATGAAGGCTTTACTCAGATAGTTAAACCACTGACTAGCTCTCTTTAAAGATGAGCATAGCATATGGGATGAGGAAAGCAAGAAATAAGCTTTCCAGAGTTAGAACTGTTGGGAATTATGGGAGGCACACAGCGGAAACATTAAAAAATTTTGATCCCAATTCCCACCAAGGATCCGCCAAAATCACTTAAACTGAATAGGTTCAGAGAATTACCTTTTTTCTTCCGATTGAGTTTGTTGTTTGCTTTTATTTGGATCACAGGAACTGACTGCAGATCAGCTCCCTCTACTGGTATCCACACGAACGGGGTTCAGCAACTCAAAGCAGTGTGCTAGCAATCTGTCCGTACAGTCCGTACGATGTTCGTACAATTCCGTACGACGTCCGTACGATGTCTCTCTCTCTAAGGATTTTGGAGGTAGCTCTAGCTCTAGTTATGTATATTGTTTTTTTCTAATATGGAAATCCTTATTTATAGACTAGAGTTTCAGATATATTTAATTAATCAAAATTAATTAAATATATCTATTAGTTTAAATTCAAATCTATCCTATAGTTTAAATTTAAACTAACAATATCTAGAGCTTAATTTAAATTATCTGATTAGTTTAAATTTAAATAGAATATCAATTAAACTATCTGATAGAATCAAATTTAAATTATCTGATTAGTTTAAATTTAAATCTATTGATAGAATCAAATTTAAAATCAAAAATTTAAATAAAATAAATTAATCCACATATATATATATATATAATATCAAATATAATATATATATATATATATATATAATATATTTTGAATTTAATTATTTATATATATATATATATATATAATATATATTCCTATATATATCCTATATATATATATATATTGAATCTAATCTAGACACATTTCTGATTCAATGAATGTGGACATTTTAGTTCGAGTTGGTCCGTTCTTGTGTGCGACCCTGCAGGCCCATATGATGTTGGCAGTGGGCCAACTACACTGTTTGACCCACAAATCACAAGTGGCCTCTAGCAAGACATTGTGACTACCCAAATCATACCGGATCGGTGATCCAATGCAACCTATCTTATAACCCTATCATATCCCTTTTGTCACACGATATCTAGATCGAGTATGAGACA
The DNA here is from genome assembly GCA_032878935.1 of Erythrophleum fordii. Classification (NCBI taxonomy): domain Eukaryota; kingdom Viridiplantae; phylum Streptophyta; class Magnoliopsida; order Fabales; family Fabaceae; genus Erythrophleum; species Erythrophleum fordii. The sequence goes on along the minus strand of JAVQMF010000054.1, from coordinate 17,185,343 downwards.
TGGAAATGTCATTCTCAACTTGCTCGATCATAACTTTCTCGATCTCCGAGCAGACTGATATAAGATGGAACCCTTTCCATTTGAGCATGGTCATGCATTTCTCAGTCACACTCATCGAGGGGCCCAGAGATATCTCTCTCTATTAATTAGAGGGATAAATTCTATCTTGACCACTCATCTTCCTCTAAAGTCAGAAATTTCTTTCCCTTATGAGAAAGAACTAGCTAGTATTTTATAGCAGTAGAGCCTTTATTAAGAGCTAGTAATAAAAGTTCCTTGGCTAAAAGTAAATTCGAAAGAATGAAATCATTGAGAAAGCATCTAGAGCCAGGAAGAAGGGAAAGAAAAGAATAGTTAGCTAGAATATAAGAGTAAGAGAAAGTATACTCCTAAATTTCGAGGATGAAATTTATTTAAGGGGGGAGGAATGTAACATCTGGCCTTTCCATAAACTTGAGAAATGCAATGTTCGGTTTCTCTGTAAATGGCAGAAATAAGCTAGATATAAAAGGAAGGGACAATACCTTGGTGGCTCTGTATATGTTGGTATCAGAGCAATCCTGGCCCATGTGTGACTCGAGGACAGGTCGCACAAAAGGAGGGTGGATTGTAAAGACCCATGAACCGGGAAGGAAAGGACAATACCTTGGTGGCTCTGACACATACAGAGCCACCAAGGTATTGTCCCTTTGCATATTCTTAATTTTCATACCCTTTTTCCTTAGATTCATGCTTGGTTCTACCTAAAAATCATCTCCTCCTAGGGTTTTCTCAAGTGGTGCGAAATGGTGGAGAAGAGGACAAAAAATGACAACCATAGGAAGAGAAATTACCTTGTTTTCTTGCTTTTTCTCACTTGAATCTTGTGTTTTTTGAGCTCCTCTCTTCAAATCTAAACTTTCCCTTGAATATCTCCCTTGAATCAGATTTATAAACCTCATTTTAATCATAGGAAATAAAGGAAAATGGAGGAGAAGAGGTTTGGAAGGGAAAGAGCATGAAAAATTACTAATTTCCATACCTTAAGCCTTTGATTTCTCCTCCTTTGGTTGTCATTTTTGGTCCCCTTCTCCACCATTTCACCCCACTTGAGAAAACTCTAGGAGGAGATGATTTTTAGGTAGAACCAAGCATGAATCTAAGGAAAAAAGGTGTGGAGATTAAGAATATGCAAAGGGACAATACCTTGGTGGCTCTGAAAGGGACAATACCTTGGTGGCTCTGTATGTGTTGGTATCAGAGCAATCCTGACCCATGTGTGACCCGAGGATGGGTCGGTCCAAAAGGAAGGTGGATTTTAAAGTCTCACATCGGCTGGAAGGGGCTTGTGGCTAGCCCATATAAGTGGGGGAGAATCCCTCCCCACTAAGGCGCGCTTTTCCTATGGGAAAGGACAAACCCTAACGAATCGGGAAGGCAAAGTCAAAGACCCACGAACTGGTAAGGAAGGGACAATACCTTGGTGGCTTTGTATGTGTTGGTATTAGAGCAATCCTGGCCCATGTGCGACCTGAGGATGGGTTGGCCTAAAAGGAGGGTGGATTGTAAAGTCCCACATCAGCTGGAAGGGGCCTGTGGCTAGCCCATATAAGTGGGGGAGAATCCCTCCCCACTAAGGTGTGCTTTTCCTATGGGAAAGGACAAACCCCAATGAACCAGGAAGGAAGGGACAATACCTTGGTGGCTCTGTATGTGTTGGTATCAGAGCAATCCTAACCCATGTGCGACCCAAGGACGGGTTGGCCCAAAAGGAGGGTGGATTGTAAAGTCCCACATTGGCTGGAAGGGGCCTGTGGCTAGCCCATATAAGTGGGGGAGAATCCCTCCCCACTAAGGCGCGCTTTTCCTATGGGAAAGGACAAACCCCAACGAACTGAGAAGGCAAGGTCAAAGACCCACGAACCGGTAAGGAAGGGACAATACCTTGGTGGCTCTGTATATGTTGGTATCAGAGCAATCTTGGCCCATGTGCGACTCGAGGATGGGTCGGCCCAAAAGGAAGGTGGATTGTAAAGTCCCACATCGGTTGGAAGGAGCCTGTGGCTAGCCCATATAAGTGGGGGAGAATCCCTCCTCACTAAGGCACGCTTTTCCTACAGGAAAGGACAAACCCCAATAAATCAGGAAGGAAGAGACAATACCTTAGTGGCTTTGTATGTGTTGGTATTAGAGTAATCCTGGGTATGTGTTGGTATCAGAGCAATCTTGGCCCATGTGCGACTCGAGGACGGGTCGGCCCAAAAGGAAGGTGGATTGTAAAGTCCCACATCGGTTGGAAGGAGCCTGTGGCTAGCCCATATAAGTGGGGGAGAATCCCTCCTCACTAAGGCACGCTTTTCCTACAGAAAAGGACAAACCCCAATAAATCAGGAAGGAAGAGACAATACCTTAGTGGCTTTGTATGTGTTGGTATCAGAGTAATCCTGGGTATGTGTTGGTATCAGAGCAATCCTGACCTATGTGCGACCCGAGGATGGGTCGGCCCAAAAGGTGGGTGGATTGTAAAGTCCCACATCAGTTGGAAGGGGCCTGTGGCTAGCCCATATAAGTGGGGGAGAATCCCTCCCCACTAAGGTGTGCTTTTCCTACAGGAAAGGACAAATCTTAACGAACTAGGAAGGCAGGGTCAAAGACCCACGAACTGGGAAGGAAGGGACAATACCTTGGTGGCTCTGTATGTGTGTATGTGTATTTTCAAGCTATAGAAAGTATGCTAGCATGCCTTTCTATGTTAGATTGCTTTTATACTCCCCCACTTATATGGGCTAGCCACAGGCCCCTTCCAGCTGATGTGGGATTTTACAATCTACCCTCCTTTTGGGCCGACCCGACCTCGGGTCGCACATGGGCCAAGATTGCTCTGATACCAACACATACAGAGCCACCAAGGTATTGTCCCTTCCTTCCCGGTTCATGGGTCTTTTACCTTGCCTTCCTGGTTTGTTGGGGTTTGTCCTTTCCCGTAGGAAAAGCGCGCCTTGGTGGGGAGGGATTCTCCCTCACTTATATGGGCTAGCCACAAGCCCCTTCCAGTCGATGTGGGACTTTACAGGTGTATTGTATATGAATATTTTAGGCTTAGATTGTCACTTAAAGTGTGTCATTAGTTACATAAGAAGTGAAAGGCATTTTTGAAAGGTAACTGGGGTTTAATTCCATTCATATTTGTAGTAATATCCTATTGATTACTTGTGCTTGTGGTTATATGATGCTAATGATGAAGTTTAACTACTCATATTTACCAAATACTATGGACTGTGATCGTGTCCTAGTAGATGGAGCTGTGATCATGTTCTTATTATGATTATGTAACAAGATTGTACATCAAGCCATGACCATGCTCATTTTATAGGAGAAGATGTTGTGATTGTGTTCCTCTTTTAGTTAATGGCCAATGACTACATGTATTGATATGTGATTACTAGTATGGGATAGTAATCCTGGTATAGTCAAACTTGCTCATTTGCTTTGTGCATTTATTACCCTCTTATGATTTTCTTATGTAAAGCATCATGATTAGTTGTTTTATGTTATATGATTAGAATTTAATTTAGTTGCTGAGATTCTATATCTCATCCTAGTTACATACCAACTTTTTGGGTGAAGGAACCTTTCGTTGTAATGTCCGATTTTCGTTAAATGACAGAAATAGACACGTTTTCAAAGCAAGTCCCCTGAAATGAATTAGTTAATGTCTCAAAAAAGTTTGAGTAACATTCTAGACTCCTAAAAATGAGAATCCTAGCCTCAGACAGAAGGAAAAATTGAGCTAGAATGAAGAAACAAATTTTGACGGAAACCTTACAAACCGTAATGGCATTTTCATAATTTTGAGGAATTTTAAAATTTCACATAGGAAGGCTTTTTAAATGAAATTTTTGAGTTTTTCGGGGCTCTCAGAGGCCTTGAAAACCATGGGAAGCCCCGGAACAGTTAAATCCCCTCCGGTGGATGTTTTCTAATGTCGGTGCACTCGAACTTTGACGGATTTATTTGAGAAGGTTTTAGCTCTGATTTGAGTGATTCCAAAGGAATTTTACTAAATTGGAACCTGAATTTTATAATGGAAAAAATGGTTCTAAAAAAGGAGCTAAAATGAAGGAGAAACAAAAATGCAAAGAACGAAGGGCAAAATGGAAATTTTTAAAAAAGTCATTTTCCTACCCCTATATATAGGTGGTGCCCCACTTTCTCTCCCATTTGGAATCAGAAATTTCTGCCTAATTTCAGAGGAGAGAGCTAGGGTTTTGGGCACACAAGAGAGGAAGAAGAAGGAGGAAGAAATCAAGCTTAAAAGTATGTTTCCATGGTAGTTTTTCATGCTTTTCTCCATCCACACCACCTTTTCTTCATTCTCCTTTGTTTCCTTCGATTAAAATGGAGTTTCTAAATCTGATTCAAGTGAGAAATTCAAGGGAATTTTTGGATTTGAAGAGAGGAGCTTGGAGAAAGCAAGATTCAAGCTAAAAAAAGTAAGAAAATTATGTAATTTCTCTTCCTATGGTTGCTATCCTTGGTTCCTCTTCTTCTCCAATTCAACACACCCATAGAACCCTAGGAGGAGATGATTTTTAGGCAGAACCAAGGATGAATCTAAGGAAAAAGGTATAGAGATTAAGAATATGCAAAGGGAATTAACAAAAAATCATTAGATTTCAAGATACAAATTCTAGGGTTTTGTGTGCGCCTTGTAAAATCTGATTTTGTATGATGATTCCTAGGCTTAAATAAGAGTTTAAATGAGTTCCCAAGATCCCTAAGATGCTCCCCACATGCTTCCTCCTTCAAGAAAACCAAGCAAATTCCATGAAGCTTAATAAGCTCCATAGTCTCGACCAAACAAGATTGGGATAGCTAGGGAAAGTTTTAAATTTTTCTAAGACCATTCTTGAGTCATATGTGATAAATGAAAATGACAGGAGGCCTTGGAAAAAATTTAGACTCATAAAAAGTGAGTTGGTGCTTTAGATTCTATATTATGACCTAAAGAAGCAACATATAGTTAGGCTCTTTGTTTTAATTGTGTGATAACTCCAAGAGACTTAAAAGGAGTCAAGAATCATATTTGAAAGGAAAGGATGGAGCTTAGAATTTATTTGAGGGGTATTGCTTCATTAGGTGTAATTATGGACCATAATAGGGTTTATAGAATAACTTAGTATCTAAGCAAGTTGTGTGACTTTAGAAATTGTTTCATGAACCTAATTGGCTTCCATAAATTGTGTTTAGGCCAAGAGAAAGCTTTCTCACACTTTTTTGTGTATGTGGCCGAAAGAGGAGGCTTGAATCCTAAGGAAAAAGTGTGTGATTGTATACAAAGTAGCTCTCTCCACCTTCTCTCATACATGGACGTGTGTTTAGCTTATCTTAGAATGTGTGTATGTGTATTTTCAAGCCATAAAAAGTATGCTAGCATGATTTTATATGCTATGATTTCATGATGACATATTATGTTTCAAAATGATGTTACGATGTTTGTTTGAGTTTGCTTGAGTGTGGAGAGGTCAGGAAATCTTAACCATAGTGAGGATGAGCCAAGAACCCTTATAATTGGTTGAGACAAAGTAAAGAGTCTCCCAAAAGCAAAGTGGGCTCCCAAGAGTATGGTTCAGTCTAAAGCTCTTAAAGAATGGGTGAGGCAAGTCCAAAATCTATAAGAAAAAGGGTGAGGCCAATCCATCCACTTGGCAAGCTCTTGTATGTTTTGTATGACTTATTCACATGCCAAGCTTGCTTCTTGAATGTTCATGACTTCCATTATATATTATGTATGATTGAATGGGAGATGAGCTATTGGGATTCTTTGAATCTCATTTCCTCGTCTCCAATGATCTCACATGCTAGGTCAACCAAGTGGACAAGTTAATAGAAGCCAACCACCTTGAAGAAGAGAGCCTGACACCAATATACCTAGCTTTTGCCTTTTAAAGCCATAATGATGCTTAATGATGTATATTATTGTTGTAAATGGTTTATGACTCTTTGAACATGTATGCATTTCGATTAGGGTCATATTTTATGGTTACGATTCTACCATATATTTCTTATATGATGTAGAAATGAAAGAATGTGCTATGTGAATGATGGAATGTAAATTGAGTGTATTATGGTAATGTAACTTCATGAATAGCTTTATGGAAATGTACATATGTGTGGATGAAATGGCCAAAATGAGATGCATGAGATTTAGGACCATTTGGGCAGCTTATGCAAGTTTTAATCATGCTTTTAGACTTGCCCAAAAGGTGCCAAACCCTAAAGAAAGCCATTTGGTCACTTTGGTACCTCATATGGAGCCAAAGTTAACCATAATAGAACCCTATATCACTTTTTAGCCAAATAAGCTCTTCTTGATCTATGATTTGGCATGCAATTAGAGCTTGTTGAGATATTTTTAGAAAGCTAAAGAATATAATTTTTGGAGGTCTACAGAATATTTGATGAATTTCCCAAGTTGGCAAATTTTTTGATTTTGGTATGCAACACTATTCATTTGGTCCGAAAATGAAATCTATCACATAGGGCTCAAATGATGTCCAATTGCCATGAAATTGTATACAAAGAAACTAGACATTCCCAGTGACTTTTTTCAACTAGAAGCACCTTATTTGGAGGTTTAGAGAGGGAGATATGAATTTTTAAACATTCTATCTAGTATCAGGGATTGCAGCTGACCTGAGTTACTATTCTATTAAATTTTGAGGTTTTGGCTACTTGAGCTGGTCTGGAAATATTTTTTCCCTCTAGCTAATGTCCACATATTTCTAGATTAGTATCATTTGCATGGATTAGAGTTTTGTGAAATTAATTGGACATTTTCAAAATTTGCTGTAGAAATCTATGACAGCATCAGAAGATAGTTTGACCTCTAGACATTTTTGGATGTCAAATGTCCTTTGTGATAAATGTTATGGTCTAGAAATATTGTTAGTGTGAAGTAGACATTTGTAGCTTTCCAAAATGACCAAGAATATATGATTTTGATATTTCTAAAATTAGTTATGATTTTCCAAAGTTGGGTCAGAAATGAGCAAAATTTTGGCCGAAATTTAATATGCCTATTTTATGTTTTCCATTGAGTCCCATTAGTTGTGGGCCACATTTTATGATCCAAATGAGTTGTATTCATGTAATTAAATATGAGAATGTATTGTATAAGCTCACACGGTCCATGTGATATCGAATGAAATTTTTAAACATGACGCAACGCAAAAATATTCGTTATTTTTATTCCCTTTTTCTCTTCACTCTCATAGAATTGATGATGTGGAGCATATAAATATCATGAGATAAGCTAGAAATTATGGTGTTACATTAGTGACAAGGGAAAGCAAACAGAGCATTGATAGTAGGGCCTTAGCTTTTGTGTAGATTGTGATACCTTCCATTTTGTAAATGGATGATTGTAGCTAATGAAGTTTGTATTTAAGTTCCAATTTTGTGTAGCTTACCATAATGCATCATGTCTTGCCAAGTGTAAGATCTTTATGCCTTGCATGATTAGGACTGATGTCCAACTAAGAGCTCTTTTGGTTCTTTTGTGCAAATGGTCCATTTATGGAATGGAAGGTAAAGTCACTTGAAGTTATGTAATATTGTTGCTTTCTAAGTATGGATATTATAAAGTTATAGCTCATGGTGGTGTATGAATGCATCTATTTATGTTGATTGAAGTCATAGTTGTGAGTTAGGGATAAATGGTAATTGTAGCTATGAGTTGAAATAGATTACTTGAGAAGTCATAGGGTCAAATTTTGATATAGAAAGATTTATTTCTTGGTTATAACAGTATTGCTAAGTGTTAGACATGTGTTTTGTGCTCTATAACATCCTGTAATATTAAATTAATTAGAATAATTAAGAATTCATTTAAGAATTTTAGATTATATAATTAAGAATCAAGGGGCATGTGTTTTACATTGTGGTTATTTTATTGTTTTTATTGTTGAAGGAATTATTGAGATTTAATTTGGAAGTTAGGAATTTAATAAATATGGAATATAAGATGGATGGGCTAATATATTTAATTGGGTTTAGATGAAGATAAGAAAAAAAAATAAAAGCCTAATAGTTTCATTAAATAAATAAATAAGAGCCCAATCATGTATTTAGACTTACTAAAGTCCATTAGACAATTTCAAGTAAACTTAACCCATGACCCATGATCCATGCCCATCCATTAAGTAAAACCATTTCTAGATTTAATTTTATTTCTTGCATTTTCTTCTTAGTCAGTGTGAAGAATGAAAGGGGAGAGAGGGATAAATTGGTGAAGAGCAAGAGAGAGAAAATAGATCTTAAAGTTAGAGGAAGCCATGGATGCAAGGTTTTAAGCTTTAATTTGGAGAGGTTCTAGTTGGAATTAGCCAAGGTGAGTAAAGAAAGAATTAATCTACTCATTCTAAGCTTTCTTTTGAACACATTAGAATGTGAATTGGATCATGTTGGATTTTCAAGATCGAAGAGCATAGAGATTTTGACTTTCTTAAAGGCTATTAAGATTATTGGATGTATAATTTCTATTCTACATTGTAGTTTTTATTGATTTAATCGATGTTTAAATATTAAATTCATATTAGCCAATTTATAGTGTGGGCAAAACATTTGATAGAATTCTTAAGAGATTAGAAAGTGGACTAAAAGGTGAATTATTCTATAATTTGTCTTTTATACACTAGACGAATTCAATTGGTAATGAAAGTGTTCTTGATTGATTTGGCATGTTAGGAAGATATTAAAGTAAGGTGCAAGTGTGTAAAGTGGAATGTTGTTATGGAAGAGTGGCCTAGAGGTTTTCAGCGAGCGGTAAGTGGATAGATTATAATATTCTAATTAATGGTTCATGTTATAGCGAATATATATATGTGTATTTTAATTTATTTTGTAGATTGATAAATTGAAATTCCTTGGAGTTATTGGGCAAGTGTGTTCTTGGCATATTTGCAATATAACTAGTTTCATAAACATAATTATAAATGCTTTCTCATATTTATAAAATAGAATGTGAAATGTGTAATATTCGGTTCTCTGAAAATGAGAGAAACGTAATGTACAATTTCTCCATAAACGTATGAAATTCACTGGATACAAAAGGAAGTCCCTTAGATAGAGTGATTTGAGGTCTCAAAAAATTTATGTAGCATTCTAGACTACTAAAAATGAGAATTCCAGGCTTAGACGAAAAGAAAATGGAGCTAGAATGAAGTAACAAATTTAAACGAAAGGTTAACGAAACATAATGGCATTTTCGTAATTTTGAGCAAATTTCAAAAATCTCACTGGAGGGCTTTTAAATGAAAGTTTCAAGTTTTTTTGGGGATCTTAGAGGCCTTGAAAACTATGGGAAGCCCTAAGACAGTTAAAACCTCTTTGGTGGGCGTTTTTCAATGTCAGTTGACTCAAACTTTAATCAGTTCATTCGGGATGGTTTTAAATCTAATTTGGATAAAACTAAAGATATTTTATGAATTAGAGGACCTAAATTTTATAATGGAAAAGACTGTTCTAAAAAAGGAGTTAAAATGAGCTTAGATAGAGCAAACAGGCACGTAGGGGCAAAATGGTCATTTTGAAAAATTGTAAAAGAGGCTTCTTAAGTAAGATTACACCTCATCACCTTCTCTAAGCTTCCATTTGCAGAAAATTGAGTAGCTAGGGCATGACATTAAGAGGGGAGAGAGAGAGAAGAAGTTTAAGCTTCCGTTTAGGTAAGTAAATGGCCCTGTTTCATCCCGCGCTAGTTAGGAAAGTTATTCTTCTCTCTAAGAGCTCTTTAATGGTGGCTTTTTTTTTTTCTTGAAAACTTAATTTAGGTCTAACTCAAGCTAAAAGGAAACTCTTTTCAAGAAATCAATCAGTGAACAATAATCTTCGTGAAGAGAGCTCTATTTTAAGGTAAGACTTTACTTAAAATACTTGCAAAATCTTGTGTTTTCAAGCAATTTAAGCTTTGGTCTAGAGAGAGAAAGTGAGAGGGAGAGTTTTTCTTTATGTGTTCTTGATAGAACAAAAGGTTATGGAGTGTGAGGATTAAGAATATACTACTAGAATTGAAAATAGAGCTTTAGAATGCAAGTTATAGAATTTAGGGATTTGGTTGCACTTAGGCTAAGATGAAGCTTCCTAGTAGTAATTTAGGTTGTTTAAGAGTATATATGAGTTTCTAAGACACCAGGAGATCCTCCCACATGCTTCTTCCATGAAAGAAATTAAAACAACTCCATTGATGCCATATGGAAACATAGCCTCGGCCAAGGAGGGTTCATGCACCTAGGGTGTTTTAATTCCTTCCAAGCTTAGTTTTGCATCATATACGATGGGAGAGTATGAGAAGAAGCCTTGGAAAAATTTTAGAAGTCATGGATAGTGAGATGTAGTTATAGGTTTCATATCACAGTTTAAAGAAGTAACACCTAGCTAGGCTCCTTGATTTGATTGTATGATGACTCCAAGAGGTTTAAATGGAGTCAAGAATCATAAATGAATGAAGAGAATGGAGCCAAGATGATATTTTCTTAAGGTTGCTTCATTAAGTGTATTATGGAACCATAAAAGAGCCATATGAGTTACCTAGCTTTTCTAGTGAATGTATGACTTTAGAATTTGATTCAAGAGTGTAATTAGCTTTCATATGATGTGTCTACGTCAAGAGAAACAAGCCTCACATCATTGTGAGTGTGTGGCCAAGAGAGGGAGCATAACTCCAAGAGAAAAAGTGTGATTGTATGGCAAAGGTAGCTCTCTCCTCTTTCTCTCATACATGAATACATGCTTACCTTGTTTTTAAATGTGTGTATGTGTGTTTTAAGCCATAAAAAGTGTTCTAGCATGATTTCATATGTCATGGTACCATGATGACATTTTATGCATTAAAATGATGTTTTATATACTTGCTTTAGTTTGCTTGAGTGTGGAGAAGCCAAGAATCCTTTAGCCATGGTGAGGATTAGCCAAGAACCCTTAAAATGGGTTAAGACAAAGTAAAGAGTCTCCCAAGAGTGAGGTTTAGTCAAAACCTCTTAGAGAAAATGGATGAGGAAGTCCAAAATCCATAAGTGAATGGGTGAGGCTAATCCACTTACTTGGCAAGCCTATATATGTTATGTATGGCTTGTTCAAATGCCAAGGATGTTTCTTGAATACTCACACATTTCAATATATCCATGCATGCATTTTTAAGACTTGTTTTGCATTCTTTATATGTGATTGAAATGGGAGATGAGCTATTGGGATTCCTTGAATCTCATTCCCTCCTCTCCAATGTCTTAACATGCTAGGTGGAGCAAATGAACAAGATAATGGAAGCCACCAAGTTAGGAGATAAAAGATTGACATCAAAGTGTCCAGAATTGCCTAGTTTTATCTCTTTTGTAGCCATACACATGGCATATAATGTAATCCTAAGATGGAATTGTTATGTAATCATTTGAACATGTGTAAATTCTCATATATATGATGTATGAATAAGAATTAATGCCATATGTATGATATAGCATGATTTGGGTATGGAAGGGCAAGACTAAACATATGTATTCTTGTGTATATCATGGGGTGGATGAGTGAGTTTGAGAAATCTGGGTTTATGCACCTTTGAGACAAGTTTAGAATGTCATTTGGTGTATTCCCATGTGCTCAAGTGGTCATGGTTGCCTTGGAGCTCAAAATGGACCATTTTGACCCTTTATAAGACTTTAAAATGACTATTTCACAACCCGATGTCAAGATCTGACCAAATGAACGAATTTGTCCATGAAATTTGGTACACATATAGATCTTATCCAAATATTTTTAGGAAGACAAAGACCAAGTTATTTGGAGCTTTGTGAAATTAATTATGAATTTCCAAAGTCGGCATTTTTCTACTGAACTGGTGCAAATTCTATTCATATGGTCAGAAACTTAAGTTATGTCATTTGTGGACAAATGATGTCCAATGCTCATGAAATTTCACAAGAATAAACTAGATATGATAACATTTTCATGGCCACCAAGACCACTCCAATTGGACATCTGAGTAGAGAGATATGAATTTTTGAAGTTAGAGGATAGTACCAGTAATGACAGTCGACCTCTGATACTATTCTATCAATTCCTGGTAGCTGGTAGCCTTTTTTGTGGTCTAGATTTATTTTTAGTATAAAGTAGATATCTGTAGCTTTCTAAAATGGTATAGTGTAACATCTGGTCCCTCTGTAAACGTGAGAAACGCAATGTTCAGTTTCTCCGTAAACGTAAGAAATTGGCCAAATATAAAAGGAAGTCCTCGAAATAGAAGGAATTAGGGCCAAATAAAATTATAATAAAATTTTAAATATTAGAGAATGAGGATTTGAGATTTAAGAGGCCCAAAAACCAGAGCCAGAAGAGATCAAAAAATTTATCGAGAGAAGTAGGTGCATTTTTGTAATTTCTGGAAAATTTTGAAAACTCATAGGAGGGCTTTTTAAACAAAAAATTTAAGCTTTTCAGGGTTCTCAGAGGCCCTGAATACTATGAGAATCCCTAGAACAGTTGAAACCCCTCCAGTGAGCGATTTTAGTCGTTGATTGATCGAAACTTTGACTGAACGGTTTAGAATGGTTTTAGATCTTTTTTGAGTGATTCCAAAGGCAATTATTATGATTAAAAGCCTAAGGAATATGATGGAAAAGATGGATTTCAAAAAGGAGTTGATTTGAGCCAAAATGATAAGAACAAAGAATAGGGACTAAAATACAAAATAGAAAAGTGCATAAAGTGGACTCTTCACCTCCTTAAAGCACATTTTCCTTTGGCCTCTGATTAACCGACCTTCTTTCTATCCAAAATAGAGCATGAGACCAAGGGAGAGAGATGCACTAAGAGAGCTCAAGAGGAGGAAGAAAAGACTAACAAAAGGTAGAGATTTCCATAGTCTTTCTTCTTGAAACCTTCATCTCCTCTCTTTGCTTCATCTTTCCATGTTTTTGGTGAATGAAATGGTTTTATTTTGGCCTTGAACTAGAGGGGAAAAGTTAGAAATCCAAAGAGGAAGCTAAGGCAAGAAGAAACACTCTTGAAAGAAGGTTGAACCCAAGTAATTTCTTGCTTTTTGTTGCTTCTTCCTTCTTGCTCTTCCTTGTGTGTATAACGCCTAAAAACAGAGCCATCTAGGGGAGGAAAGTTCTGACCTAGAACTAATAAGAAACCATGACATTGGAGTGTGGGAACTTGGAATATGCCAAGAAATTGCAAGCAAAACCAAGGAATTCCAAGTTAGAAAAGTGTAGAGCTCTTGAACACCTTACAAAAATTGATTTGATATATGAGTTTCCTTGCATGTGTGAGTATTTGATTGAGCTCCTAAGACCTCTAAGAAGCCTCCCAAGTGTGTCTCCCATTAAGGAAAAATCAAGAAGGCCATGAACTCTTCTTTCCCCCCTAGTCTCGGTCTAGGCAAGTTCCTATAGCTAGGAAGAGTTTTAAATTTTTTTAAGGCCATTCTTGAGTCATATGTGATGAGTGAAGATGAGTAGAGGCCTTGGAAAAAATTTAGAACTTAAAGAAAGTGAATTGGTGCCATAGACCCCATTATATGACCTAAAGAAGCAACATGTGTTTATGCTCTTCATTTTAATCGTGTGATGACTCCAAGAGGCTTAAAAGGAGTCAAGAATCATATTTGAAAGAAAGAATGGAGCCTAGAATTTAATTGAGGGGTGTTGCTTCATTAGGTGCCTTTATGGACCATAATAAGGTCTATAGGACAACCTAGTGTCTAAGCAAGTGGTGTGACTTTAGAAATTGTTCCATGAGTAATTCATGCTTCTTTTGGTGTGTCTAGGCCAAGAGAAATGATCTCTACCTTCTTGGGTGTGTGAGGTCAAGGGAGAGGAGTCAAGGCTTAAGGAAAAAGTGTGTGAATGCAAGCAAGGTAGCTCTTTCCACCTTCTTTCATGCATGAATGTGTGTTTAGCTTATTTTAGAATGTGTGTATAACTTATTTTAGAATGTGTGTATATGTATTTTCAAGCTATGAAAAATATGCTAGCATGATCTTGTTTGCCATGATTTCATGATGTCATTTTATGTTTTCAAGTGAATGTATGATGTTTCTTTAGTTTGCTTGAGTGTGGAGAGGCCAAGAACTCTTCCTTTTGGTGAGGATGAGCCATAAACCCTTGAGCTTGGTTGAGACAAAGTAAAGGGTCTCCCAAAAGCAAAGTGGGCTCCCAAGAGTATGGTCGAGTCCAAAGTGCTCAAAGAATGGGGGAGGCAGGTCCAAAATCTATGAGGAGAAGTGTGAGGCCAATCCAAACACTTGGTGAGCTCTTGAACATCTTGTATGATTTGTTCACATGCTAAGCTTGCTTCTTGAATGCTCATGAATTGTATGTCCATGCATGCATTTTTAAGGCTTGCTTTACATATATTATGGATGATTGAATGGGAAATGCGCTATTGGGATTCTTTGAATCTCATCCCCTCCTCTCCAATGATCTAACATGCTAGGTGGACCAAGCAATTATGGTGAAGGGAGCCAACAACTATGAAGAAGGACAATTGACAAGCTTATGTGTTATTTTGCTCCTTTTGGAACCTTAATAATGGTTCATCATGTATATGATGTTGTATATGTGCTATAAACGTTGAGACATATGTAAACCTACTAATATGTGATGTTGAGATGTATGATTCTCATATATGACCACTAGCCTATGTTTTGAGTATGTAATGCCATAGTATGAAAGTTTAAAGTTTGATGGAAATATGCATAAGTGTGGGTTGAATGGCCAAAATGAGATGCATGAGGTTTAGGACCATTTGGATAGCTCACACAAGTCTCAAGTAAGCTTTTAAACTTACCCAAAAGGTGCCAAGACCAAGGGAAATCCATTTGGCAATTTTGGTATCTAATATGGAGCCAAAATTGACCATAATGGAATCATATGTCACTTTTTGGCCAAATGAGCCAGTCTTGATCTGAAATTTGACATGCAATTAGGTCTCATTGAGAACTTTCTAGGAAGCTAAAGATCATAATTTTCGAAGGTCTAGGGAATATTTGATGAATTTTCAAATTTGGGATTTTTTATGGATTCTGGTATGGGTACTTTTCATATTGGCAGTTTTTTTTTTGTGTCACCCGATGGCCAAATAGTGTCCAATGCTTGTGAAATTTTATATGAATAAACTAAAGGTCATAAAATTTCTGTGGCCACCAAGATCACCTCATTTGGAGGTCTGAACAGAGAGTTATACATTTATGAAGTTGACTGTCAGTACCAGTGGTGCCCCAGGAGTTCAGTTGCTATTCCATAGGTTCCCGATGGCTAAACGTATCTGTTTCATTCTGAAATTATTTTTACCATCAAGTTAACATTTTTATCTTTCTATAATGACCGACTTTGTGTGATGTCAAGTTTTATAGAATTAGTTATGAATTTTAGAAGTTTGTATCAGTAAACTGAATAGCAGCCCAGGCAGCCAACGATCTCTGTAGCTTTTTGGATGTCAAACGTCTTGTGTGATGCATTTTGTGACCTGGACATATTTTTATTAATTAGACATCCTAAGCTTTCCATAATGACCAATATTGCCTGATTTTGAATTTTCTAAATTTAGTTATAATTTTCCAAAGTTGAGTTAGAAAATGGAGCAAATCTGGCTGAAAATATGCTTGCTTATTTTGAGCTCCATTTCGGTTTCCAGGAAGTGTAGACATATTTTTGTGATGTAAATGAGTTATAATGATATAATTAAATATGAGAATGCATAACATGAGCTCACACAATCCACGTGACACTGATTGTAAATTTTCAAGTATAGCGCAACGCAAATAAACCCATTATTTTCATTCCCCTTTTTACATGCTCTTATGGAAATAATGAGGTGAAACTTATAAATGTCATGAAATGAGTTAGAGCTATGGTGTTACATATAGTGTGCCTGATATCAATTTTTTTAAAATTAGTTATGATTTTTCAAAATTTAGGCACAGAATATGAAAATCCTACCTGGACTGCACACTATGTTTTTGAGTATACCATCCATTTGAATGAGTTCTAGGCCACTTCTTGAGTTTTTTTATGAGTTGTATCTATGTATTTAAATGTGAGAATGAAATGGATGAGTCCATATGGCCATGGAACACTGAATAACAAAATTTACTCGTGACATAATGCAATTTAATTGTATTTTTCTATGACTTTTTCTTGAAGATTTCATGTACTTCATGGAAATAAGCTTACATATGATATGAAATGAGTCATAGAATCATGGTGTTATAAAATGTTTGATGGGACTTTAAGTACTTGATGAAATGGTTTATGGAAATGATTATTTACACATGATGTGTTTGATGGAAAGCTTATGAAATAATGCTTTATACTTAAAGTGAGTTGTTTGAAATTGATTTCAACTTGCTATGTGACATTTTAAAAGATATGCTCACATTGTGCGTGTCTTTTGGTTATGGATTCTCTAGGACAAGTTATATGTTATGAATGTCCTTTAGCCTTAGATTCCCAAGGATGAATTATGTTATAGGAATGTCCTTTGGTTGTGGATTCCCAAGAACAAATTATGTGATCTAAATTTCCTTCGGTTGTGGATTCCTAAGGAAAAGTAATGATTGTGTAATGACACATTGGATGAGGTTGACGTACATCTACATCCTAAAAATAATGGGAATTGGTACTTGATGTTGATGATATGTTGAGTTTGCTTATTCTGGTATAGGGTGAAATAATGCAAAGGTATTATGGGATACCATACGATGTGATTGAGTATATAGTTTTCTAAACTTCTAGTTGTTTTAAAATGAATTTATAAAATAAAATATTTTTTTTTCCAAAATGATGTATAAAAAGGATTATGAAAACTTGATGATTCATGTAGCAAAAAGCAATTAGAAATGCATATGTTTTTAATAGAACTATATTTATTTATGACAAGCTTTATGATTATGGATGGAAATTTATATTTTAGAACTTTGCTAGCTACTGAGATTTTTATCTCATCTATACTTTTCATTTGACTAACATTTTTAAGTAAATAAATGGGTTCTAGTAAAGGAAAGTACCACATTAAGTAAAAGGATGGGTTCTATTAAAGAAAGTACCTCATTGAGTACCTTTTGTGCTATATTATGTTAATGTCGATGTATAGGCAAGACTACGTTACTTCAAGTTATAATAAGAATTTCCATGACATAATATTTTGTTTGGATTATTTCTAGTTGTTACATAGTAATTTTTTTTAATTTAGATTAAATATATAGATTTATTTGTAAACAATTTAGTTGGGAGGACATGATGTATATTGATGAATTTAATAAGATTTATAATATTAATGGTGATGATTAATTAGATGTTTGATTAATTAGTATGATATTGATTATTAAGTTAGATTAATTATAGAGGATTATTATTTAATATTATTAAATAGCTTCTGCAAGTAAATATTATTTAGCTTGGATCAATTTAATAAATAGAAAATTAAAGCTAGATGTTATACTTGCAAAGGTTGTTGCCTTGAAAAGCTTAGTAGTTTACCCTTTTGCAAAGTTTAATTTGTTGGTTTTGATAACTAGACGACTATTATGGTCATCTTGCTAATACTTTCATTTTTTGGAAAGAACTAGTTGATTGCCTACTAACAAGTAGTCGATTGGATGCTATGTCATTTGAACCATTGATTCTATAAGTAACTGCTAAACTACCATTTAACAAGCAGTTGACTCCTCATCTAAAGGAGTTAGTTGATTATTATAGGATCAACCACTTTTTTTTAGGTAAAATTCCAAGCTTTCTAAGGGCCATTAAAAGAGGTATAAGGAACTTTATGTGATATTAGAAAGATGAAGGATAGTTGCTTTCTTAGAGAATCCTATAGATAATTTAAAATAAGTTTTAGTCAAGTAAAAATTAGAAATTGATTAACTAGAAGTTGGTAGTAAGTAAATTAATTGAATGTTATTGTCATACCTAGTATTTTCTAAATCTTTAAACGTCAAAGAAAAGGTTAATAACCATGATAATAAGGTACTAGAAGTCAGAAAAAATGAAAGAAAAAAGGCAAAAGAGCAGAAATAGAGGTAAAGCGGCTAAACAGAGTAAACTAACATACCAGTGGCAAAATAATAATTTTGAACAAAATTTTAGAAATTCAAGGAAAATATTTTTAACTGCCAAAATTAAGCTCACTAGGATTTTTTAAAGGTCCTAAAAACCATAAGAACTGTCAAAGTAACTGAATCCCTGATGGTATATAGTTTAGGGCTTTGGTTGACCGTAACTTTGATCGAGTCTTTTTAGATCTTAGAAATTTCAAAGTAATATTTTTAATATACTAGAGAACCTGAATTTTCATATAGATCTGACGATTTTCAAAAAGGATAGAGAATGAGTCTAAATAGAGGAAATTAATCAAAGGGACATAATCAATATTTTTAAAATTATTATAAAAACCTTCTTTCCTTCTTATATCATCATGCTAGTCACTCCTTATTTTCATGACCGACATATGAGCTTTGAACCAAACCAGCCATGGCGTGAAAGAGTAGAAGGAGAGAGAAAGGAAAAAAAAGCCAAGAAGGTAAGGATTTATGCTTAATTTCATCTCATGCCAGTAAGCAACCTTAATTTTCTCTTCAAGCTTTTTCTAATGATAGTTTTAGCTTCTTGAAAGGATGAGTTTAGTGGTTGACCACTCAAGAAGAATAGGAGGGCTGAAGCAACGAAGTATGGCACAAGATTCACCATTAAATAAAGTTTCAAATAAGGTACAGTATGAATTAAGAAACTTGCTCTTTCTTTAAATTCCACTTCCCTTTCAATTTGGCCTAGAGAGAGAGAGAGAAAGAGAGAGAAGCAAGCTCTTGTTTAATGAAGAATGGATACAAATAAGGGTTTTAGAGGGAGTAGAGTATGAATATACAAAGAGAACACCATAGAAAGCTAAAGAGAGCAAGATATGCCACCTAGGGTTCCAATTGCACTATGGAAGATATAAAACCTAGGAAGATGTTTTGAATAATCTTAAACCAAATTTGAACAAGAAAAGAGTCAAGAGTACCTTACATCCAGTAAATTCTCCTTGAAGGTTCCAAAAACTCCATAAGTGGTGTGTATATGCATAGTTTTGACCAAGACCAAAAGAAGATGCCTAAGGAGTGTTTTCATGAGTTATATGGTTTTAAAAGGTCTAGATATAAACAATGAATGCTAATGGAATCATTAGAATGAATTTAGGAGCTCTATTTTGAAAGGTGAAAATTTAGGATTCAAAAGGGGTTTAAAAAAGCAACTTAATATTTGGCTTGTTTAAATTTGTATATGGTGGCCCTAATAAGTTCCATTAGAGTTATATGACTTATATCAAATTAGATTTTCAAGATTAGAAATGGAATCATGAGAGTTGCCACTTAAGGGGGCTTAAAGAAGTTCAATTTGCCCTTATAAGTTCAGTAGCCTTAAGTGATAGTAAAATGAGTTCTAATGAGTTGCTTTGCATTTGAATTGATGTATATAGGCCAAGCTAGAGCAACTCTATCGTTTCGTATGTATGAACCCATGAAGAACTAAAAGAAAAGTAAGAAGAAAAGCATAGAAGTTGTAATATCCAGTTTTCTGAAAATGAGAAAAAATGTGAAAAATGTAATATACGATTTCTCTGTAAACGAACGGAACTCACCGAAAATAAAAGGAAGTCCCCTGAAACAATGTATCTAAGGTCCCAAAAGATTTGGAAAGCATTCTATACTACTAAAAATGAGAAGTCTAGCCTCAGATGGAAGGAAAAACGGAGCTAGAATGAAGAAACAAATTTTGACAAAAAACCTATGAAACGTAATGGCATTTTCGTAATTTTGAGCAAATTTTGGAATTCAAACAAGAGGGCTTTTTAAATGATATTTTTGAGTTTCCCAGGGTTCTCAGAGGCTCTGAAATCATGGAAAGCCCCAGGACAGTTAAATCCCCTTCGGTGGATGTTTTCCAATGTCAATTGACCTAAACTTTGACCGGTTCATTTGATAAGGTTTTACCTCCAAATTGAGTGATTCCAAAGGAATTTTATTAAATTGGGAACTTAAATTTTATAATGGAAAAGACAGTTCTAAAAAAGGAGCTAAAATGAAGCCGAAACAAAATTGCCATTACGGAGGGATAAAATTGGAATTTTTGAAAAAGTGTGTTTCTAGAAGATCCCACACACTTCCCCTTTCTTCTCCTATCTTCTTAAGCACGAAATTTCTGCCCAAAATACAGCATATGATCTGCTCTCTTAGACTCACAAGAAGGGGAAGAAAAGGAGGAGAAAAATCAAGAAAAAGGTATGGATTCTTGGTAGTTTTCTATGCTTTCTTTCATCCAAACCTCCTCTCCTCCATTCTTCTTTGTTTCCTATGGTTAAAATGAAGTTTACAAATCTGTTTTAAGGGAGAAATTGAGGGTAAAATTCGGATTTGAAGAGAGGAGTTCAAAAAACACAAGATTCAAGTGAGAAAAAGTAAGAAAACAAAGTAATTTCTCTTCCTATGGTTGCCATCTTTGGTTCCCTTCTCCACAATTTCGCCCCACTTGAGAAAACCTTAGGAGGAGATGATTTTTAGGCAGAACCAAGCATGAATCTAAGGAAAAGGGTGTGGAGATTAAGAATATGCAAAGGGAATTATCAAAAAATCATTAGATTTCAAGATGCAAATTCTAGGGTTTTGTGTGCACCTTGTAAAATCTGACCTTATGTGATGATTTCTAGGTTTAATTAAAAGTTTAAATGAGTTCCTAAGATCTCTAAGATGCTTCCCACATGCTTCCTCCTTCAAGAAAACAAACAAAACTCCAAGGGGCCCTAAATGATGCATAGGCTCGACCAAAGGGAGTTCATATAGTTAGGGAGAGTTTTAAATTTTTCTAAGGCCATTCTTGAGTTATATTTGATGAATGAAGATGAGGGGAGGCCTTGGAAAAAAATTAAAACTCATAGAAAGTGATTTGGCGTCTTAGGTTCTATATTATAACCTAAAAAAGCAACATATAGTTAGGCTCTTGGTTTTAATTGTGTGATGACTCCAAGAGGATTAAAAGGAGTCAAGAATCATATTTGAATGGAAAGAATGGAACCTAAAAATTGTTTAAGGGGTGTTGCTTCATTAGGTGCAATTATGGACCATAATGGAACTTATAGAACAATCTAGGGTTTAAACAAGTTGTATGGCCTTAGAGATTACTTCATGAACCTAATTGGCTTCCATAAATTATATCTAGGCCAAGAGAAACCATCTCCACAAATTTGTGGGTGTGTGACCGAAAGAGGAAGCTTGAATCCAAAAGGAAAAGTGTATAATTGTGTGCAAGGTATCTCTCTCCACCTTCTCTCATGCATGGATGTGTGCTTAGCTTGTCTTAGAATGTATGTATGTGTATTTTCAAGCCATGAAAAGTATGCTAGCATGATTTTATATGCCATGATTTCATGATGTCATGTTAGGTTTTCAAATGAATGTATGATGTTTATTGAGTTTGCTTGAGTGTGGAGAGGCCAAGAACTCTTGACCATGGTGAGGATGAGCCAAGAACCCTTGATATTGGTTAAGACAAAATAAAGAGTCTCCCAAAAGCAAAGTAGGCTCCCAAGAGTATGGTTGAGTCTAAAGCTCTTAAAGAATGGGTGAGGCAAGTCCAAAATCCATGAGGAAAAGTGTGAGGCCAATCCAAACACTTGGTGAGCTCTTGAATGTCTTGTATGATTTGTTCATATGCCAAGCTTGCTTCTTAAATGTTCATGACTTCCATAATATCCATGCATGCATTTGTAAGACTTGCTTTGCATATGTTATGTATGATTGAATGGGAGATGAGCTATTATGATTCTTTGAATCTCATTCCCTTCTCTCCAATGATCTCACATGCTAAGTGGACCAAGTGGGCATAGTAATGGGAGCCAATTACCTTGAAGAAAGAAGATTGACAACCAAATGCGTAAGTTTTGCCACTTTAAGACCATAATTGTGTCATATGATGTATCCCTTTGATGTATATGGTCTATGACCCCTTAGACATATGTAATTATGATATTATATGATGTATAAATGTATGGACATGATGTATGAACCCTGGAATAGAAATTGGATATGTAATGCCAAAGTCTGCATTTTGGAAAATTTGATGTAATGTGCATATGTGTGGATGGAAAGGCCAAAATGAGATGCATGAGGTTTGAGATTATTTGGGCAGCTCATAAAAGTCCTAAATGGGCTTTTAGACTTTCCCAAAAGGTGCCAAAACCAAAGAAAATCCATTTGGCAATTTTGGGATCCCATATGGAGCCAAAAATGACCATAATGGAACCCTATGTCACTTTTTGGCCAAATGAGTTATTCTTAGTCTGAGATTTGGCATCCAATTAAGTCTCATTTGGAGATTTTTGGGAAGCTAAAGATCATAATTTTGGGAGGTCTATAGAATATTTGAGAATTTTTCAAAATTGGCAATTTTTCTGGTTTTGGTTTGTTGCACTATTCATTTGGTTCGAAAACGAAATCTGTCACACAGTGCTCAAATGATATCCAATTGCTACAAAATTTTATACAAAAAAACTAGACATTCACAATGACTTGTTCCAACTAGAAACACCTCATTTGGAGGTCTAGAGAGGGAGATATGAATTTTTGAACATTCTATCCAGTATCAGGAGTTTTGCCCGACCTGAGTTATTGTTCTATTGACCTTTGAGGTATGGGTTGCCTGCTGGGCTGGAAGTATTTTTTTCCTCTAGCTAACATCTACAATTTTCTAGATTAGTATCATTTGCATGGATTGGATTTTTTTGGAATTAATTGGAGATTTTCAAAGTGTTCTACAAAATTCTGTGACAGTTCCAGAGTGCAGTTTGACCTTTGGACAAGTTCAGATATCAAACGTCCTCTGTGATAGATTTTATGGTTTAGGTGTATTTTTAGTGTGAAGTAGACATCTGTAGCTTTCTAAAATAACCAAGAATTCATGTTTTTTATTTTACTAGATTTAGTTATGATTTTTCAAATTTTGGTCAAAAAAAGGGCCAATTCTGGCCAAAAATATACTTAGTTATTTTGAGCTCTTCTTTGATTTCCATGAGTTGTAGCCATGATTTTATGATGTAAAAGAGTTTTATTGATGTAATTGAATATTGGAAAGTATAGTATGTGCTCATACGGCCCACGTGACATCAAATGAAAATTTTTAAACATGACACAACGCGAAAATAGTCATTATTTTATTTCCTTTTTCTCTACACTTTCATGGAATCGATGATGTGAAGCCCATGAATGTCATAAAATGAGCTAGAATTTATGGCGTTACAGAAGTAAAGGGGTTAGTGATGTGTCAATGGTTCTAGTTTCCAAAGGTGGCTATCTTTCCCTAATTTGCATGCATTTATATGTTTGTATGAGTTAAGATGCTTGTATATTTGGATGTTTGATGAATTTATGAGTTATGATTTGAATTGGCTTTTTTTATGAGTTTTATGCATGTATAATGCTATGTTTGGCTCGTAGGTCCTTATGGCGAGGAATTGAGCGTATTAGCTCTTTCTTAGCCCAGAATTGAGTGTAATTGAGCCTAACTAGTATGTTTCCAAGCCATAGTTAGATGAGTTTCAAAGTTTCATGCAAATGTTCTTGTTTAAGTTACTTGATGCATATAGCCACATGTTTTCTTCATTTCCATTTATTGTATGCATTGATATCGATTGTGTAACATTTGGTTTTTGTTAAACGACAGAAATAGGTGCATTTTCAAAGCAAGTTCCCTGAAATGAATTAGTTAAGGTCCTAAAAAATTTGAGTAACATTCTAGACTCCTAAAAATGAGAATCCTAGCCTTAGACGGACAGAGAAACGGAGCTAGAATGAAGAAACAAATTTTGACGAAAATCTTATGAAACATAATGGCATTTTCATAATTTTGAGTAATTTTTTGGAATTTACACAGGAGGACTTTTTAAAGTTTTGGGTTTTTCGGGGTTCTTAGAGACCTTGAAAACCATGGGAAGCTCCAGGATAGTTAAATCCCCTCTGGTGGACTTTTTCTAACATCGGTGGACCCAAACTTTAATTGGATTTGTTCGAGAAGGTTTTAGCTCCTATTTGAGTGATTCCAAAAGCATTTTATTAAATTGGAAACCTAAATTTTATAATGGAAAAAACGGTAGGAGTTAAAACGAAAGAAACAAAAATGCAAAGAACGAAGGGCAAAATGAAAATTTTTGAAAAAGTCACTTTCCTCCCCCTATATATAGGTGGCGCCCCACTTTCTCCCTCATTTAGAATCAGAAATTTCTGCCTAATTTTAGAGGAGAGAGCTAGGGTTTTGGGCGCACAAGAGAGGAAGAAGAAGAAGGAAGAATTCAAGCTTAAAGGTATGTTTCCATGGTAGTTTTTCATGCTTTCTTCCATCCACACCCCCTCTCCTTCATTCTCCTTTGTTTCCTTTGATTAAAATGGAGTTTATAAACCTGATTCAAGGGAGAAACTTAAGGGAATTTTCATATTTGAAGAGAGGGGCTTGGAGAAAATAAGATTCAAGCAAGAATAAGCAAGGAAACTAGGTAATATCTCTTCCTATGGTTACTATATTGATCTCCCTCCTTCTCCATTTCTCTTAACCCTAGGAACCCCAGGAGGAGTAGATTTTTAGGCAGAACCAAGGATGAATCTAAGAAAAAAAAGTGTGGAGATTAAGAATATGCAAAGAGAATTAACAAAAAATCATTAGATTTCAAGATGTAATTTCTAGGGTTTCAAGTGCACCTTATAAATTCTGATTTTGTATGATGATTCCTAGGCCTAAATGAGAGTTTAAATGAACTCCTAAGATCCCTAAGAGGCTCCCCACATGCATCTCCCTTTGAGAAAACAAAGAAAGCTCCAAGAAGGCCACAATTGCCCTATGTCTCAGCCAAAAGGGGTTCTCCTAGCTAGGGAAAGTTTTAAATTTTTCTAAGCCCATTTTTGAGTTATATGTGATGAATGAAAATGAGGGGAGGCCTTGGAAAAAACTTAGAACTCATAGAAAGTGAGTTAGTGCTTTAGGTTTCATATTATGACCTAAAAAAGAAACATGTAGTTAGACTCTTTGTTTTAATTGTGTGCTAACTCCAAGAGATGTAAAAGGACTCAAGAATCATATTTGAAAAAAAAAAATAGAGTCTAAAATTTATTTGAGGGGTGTTGCTTCATTAGGTGCAATTATAGAACCATAATGGAGTTTATAGAACAACCTAGTGTCTAAGCAAGTTATGTGGCCTAAGAATTTGTTTCATGAACCTTCCATAAATTGTGTTTAGGCTAAGAGGAACCTTTCCCACACTTTTGTATGTGTGTGGCCGAAAAGAAGAGCTTTAATTCAAAGGAAAAAGTGTGTGATTATGTGCAAGGTAGCTCTCTCCACCTTCTTTCATGCATAGATGTGTGTTTAGCTTATCTTAGAATATGTGTATGTGTATTTTCAAGCCATGAAAAGTATGCTAGCATGATTTTATATGCCATGATTTCGTGATGACATATTATATTTTTTAATGATGCTATAATATTTGTTTGAGTTTGCTTGAGTATTGAGAGGCCAAGAACTCTTAACCATGGTGAGGATGAGCCAAGAACCCTTAAGATTGGTTGAGACAAAGCAAAGAGTCTTTTAAAAGTAAAGTGGGCTCCCAAGAGAATGGTTGAGTCCAAGAATCTCTTAAAGAATGGTTGAGGCAAGTCCAAAATCCATGAGGAAAAGGGTGAGGCCAATCCATCCACTTGGCAAGCTTTTGAATGTCTTGTATGACTTATTCATATGCCAAGCTTGCTTCTTGAATGTTTATGACTTCTATGATATCTATGTATGCATTTTCAAAACTTGCTTTGCATATATTATGTGTAATTGAAAGGGAGATGAGCTATTGGGATTCTTTTAATCTCATTCCCTCCTCTCCAATGATCTAATATGCTAAGTGGACCAAGTAGATAAGGTAATGGAAGCCAACCACCTTGAGGATGAGAGGATGACAACATAATGCAAAGTTTTGGTTCTTTAAAAACATAGATATGCTATATGATGTAATCCAATGTTGTACATGGTCTATGACCTCTTATACATGTGTAATTATAATAGTAGGTGATGTATAAATGAATGAATATGATATATGAATGATAGAAGGTAAATTGAGTATGTATGGACAATGTGGCTTCATGAATGACATTATGGAGTTATGCATATGTGTGGATGAAATGGCCAAAATGGGATGTATGAGGTTTGGGACCATTTGGGTAGCTCACACAAGTCTTAAATATGCTTTTAGACTTGCCCAAAAGATGCCAAAACTCAAGGAAAACCATTTGGACATTTTGGTACCCAATATGGAGCCAAAATTGGCTATAATGGAACCCTATGTCACTTTTTATCCAAATGTGCTCTTCTTGATTTGAGATTTGGCATTCAATTATAGCTTATTGAGAACTTTTTAGGAAGCTAAATAATATAATTTTTGGAAGTCTACAGAATATTTGATGAATTTCCAAAGTTGGCAAATTTTTTGATTTTGGTCTGATGCACTATTCATCTGGTTCAAAAATGAAATCTGTCACACAGGGCCCAAATGATGTCCAATTGCCATGAAATTTTATATAGAGAAACTAGACATTCACAGTGACTCTTACCAACTAGAATCACCTCATTTGGATGTCTAGGGAGGGAGATATGAATTTTTGAGGATTTTGTCTAGTATTAGGGATTTCAGCCAACCTCTGTTATTGTTTGATTAGATTTCGAGGTCTTAGCGTGCCTGAGCTAGTCTGTGATAGCATCAGTGGGTAGTTTGACCTTTAGACCTTTTCGAATATCAAACATCCTCTGTGATGAATGTTATGATCTAGAAATTTTTTAGCATGAATTAGACACTAATAGCTTTCCATAATAGCCAAGAATACATTATTTTGATTTTTCTAGAATTAGTTATGAATTTCCAAAATTTGGTCAGAAAAGAGCCAAATTCTGGCTGAAAATATATATGAGTATTTTGAGCTTCCCTTTGAGTTCTATGAGTTACGGGCCACATTTTATGATGCAAATGAGTTTTATTCATATAATTAAATATGAAAATGTGTTGTATGAACTCACATGATCCACGTAACACTAAATGAAATTTTTATACACAATGCAACATGAAAATATTTATTATTTTATTGCCTTTTCATTGGAAACTTGCATGAATCATGGAATTGAGTTAATTAAAAGCATGAGATAAGCTAGAAATTATGGTGTTACAGATTGAGATTTGTTATTTAGATATTCCTAAGAATCTCACCTCATTTATATCCCACTAACCATGATAGGTATCTCAAGCAAGGATAAAGAATTGGAGAAAGTTTAAGACCTTAAGATGCTTAATATGAAAATTTCAATGTAATGATGCATTTAATATAGCAATGAGACAAACTTGTTACGGACCATGTAACAACCCTAACTCCTAATCAATCTAACTAAGCACAATTACATACTTAATCATTAGTACTTAAGGTTTAATGCCAATAATAATATAATAATAGATGAAAGTATAGAGAAATTTGAACCTTTTGATCATTAAGTATCACCATTTAGCTAAGACAAAAGATTCATATCCATAGAGAATTTAATTTCTCATTGAGGACTTTCAACTCGTTCACAAAAGGATCTAGAAGCCCAAGACTCCTTCACATTGGTTTACAAGTCATTGGTCATCCTTAACACAGTGAAAACTAGGATTTACTAATAAAATGAGGATTAACACAGTGAAAACTAGGATTTACTAATAAAATG
This sequence comes from Erythrophleum fordii, assembly GCA_032878935.1. Classification (NCBI taxonomy): domain Eukaryota; kingdom Viridiplantae; phylum Streptophyta; class Magnoliopsida; order Fabales; family Fabaceae; genus Erythrophleum; species Erythrophleum fordii. Next base: position 17,157,558 of record JAVQMF010000054.1, on the reverse strand, counting down.
AGGATTTGGAGACTTAGGCCACGGCTAAGTTGGCTACTAGAACCTCTAAAAGCATCAGGATATATCATGCTATGACTTAAGCACTCCCGCTATGACTTAATTCGATTTTGTAACTCAAAAACTAAAATTTTGCACTTGTGTCGTGACCTAAAGGACCCACGCCATGACTCAACTCACTATTAGAACTAGAATGTACAAAATTCCTAATTCAATAAGAATCCTAGTACATCAGAATTATAGGCTAAATATTCATGCAATAGCAAAATCCTAATTCATAATTTAACTGTTTAAACTTCATACATTCACAGAAATCCATGTTAGGTCAACATTAGATAAATACATCATATTCCATGTAAATTAAAATCTAGCTTCTTAATGGTTACATCCTTAGTTACAAATATCAAAATACCTACACTTGGCAAAATGAATACATCATGATGTTATACAAGTTAGGTTACCAAAAAGAATAGTATCAACATTAAGTTAAAATTGCCCAAGTGCAGAAACTCCCCACAAGGCCTAAATTTAGGGGTGGTCATCCACTTGCTACCCTTTCTCTTTAGCTAAGGAACCTTCACCTAAAATTGTTAGCTTATGAAACGGGACAAGATGTAAATCTCAACAACCAAAAAGGATATTTTCGTACATATATGCAAATTAATCAACATAAATGCATTTTAAACCAATAAATACTAAAATAATTAATTTAACAAGCAAATGAACCAGTTGGACTATCAGTAACTACTATCCCATACTAGCAATCACATACAACATGTTAATAGCAAATAATAGAAGGAAAGGCCTATCCATGGTGCTAACTCCCCATTAAGCATGCTTATGGCTTAGTACATTCCATTGAGTTTGATCACAACTCAGTGCACAATCACGACACGATACATAGGTGGCAACATGATCACAAGTCCACCAAAGACATGATCACATTCTAAAACAAACAAGCATCTAACCAATCATTTAGCATAGAAAACATATATGTGCAGCAAATATCATATTAAAATTAACATAAGCAAGGAATAAAAATAACCCTTAGTTACCTCACTTAGTTGCCAATTTTCGCAGAAGCTGATAAGAGATGCTAACACTCTAAGGTTCCTATATTATTTGAAATCAAAGTTTTAGTCATCATCCATCACAAATAATCAGTTAATCATTCATCCCCTAGCATCAATAACTACTTAAGAATCACTTACTTAGTCTCCAATGAGTTTCAAATTCGAACTTAAGCTTTTCCACACCAGAAACGACAAAGCCTCACTCTAATTTCTTTGTATTTTTGCATAAAATCGAAACCTAATATGAAAGTCAATCATTAAGGCTAACTTTTAGCATGTAAGACATCAAAATAGGGCGAAAATACTTACCTAATGGTCCCTTTAACCTCGACCTTCAAAAATCATTTAAAAGACGATCAAAATATCCAAATTCAAATTTGGGAAGAAGATGAAAATCCTTCAAACAAAGAACTAATTAGACGAAGAAGAAGAGGAGGATGAGAAGGTCATGTTTTATATTGCTTACCTTGGTTAAATCTCTCGCTAAGAGTGCAAATCAAAGGCAAGATACTAAGAAACCCTAGGCTTCCTTTCAAGATGTGAAAATAGAGTTCTCCCTTGGCTGAATAATTGCTTGGTCCACAGAATAGGGTAAAAGTGGGCTTTAGAATGTTAAGGTTTTGAATAATTTGGCTTGACCTGAGAGCCCTTACTCTACTTAGGCCCATAGTCTATACATTGGGCTATATCTAAATTAATGAATTAATCTACTTGGGCCCTTAATTCTTGCCATAAATGAATTAATCATGTGTCTAAATTAATTTTTTTTAACCCAATTAAATTTAATTCCACAATAATATTTTTGTTTTCACAAAATTACCAAACAATTATTATCTTGCCTCAAAATAATCATTTTCCATAAAAACTCCTATTCTCCATTATTTGTCCTAATTTTTTCATAATAATTCCTCAATTTTTCATGTTACTCATAATTGATTTTGGGATGTTACAATCTATAATACCACATGATTAAAGTCTTCTCTTTTCATTTATAGGATTATGTTTGCTTGGCTTCACAATTTCTCAATAAAATTAATAAAAATAATACATTATTTTTAGTTATGTAGGGTCTGAAATTTTCGTCTCACATCTCATGGGTCATATGAACTCACTGATATCATGCTCTACTCAAATTACATCCATACACGTCAAAACCATCATCAAACAATCCATTCTTCCTAAGTTTAGAACATCCATACACAAAACAATGCATTTAGCCTCGGGTTTACTGATATAACTTTCTATCATCAACTTTGAAAAATCATAACTAATTCTAAACAATTTGAAATTAAGCACATGATAGCTTTCTAAAAAGCTCTAAAAGTAAAATATAGGTTAAAAATCATTCTAGGCTATAAAAACATCAATTGGACCATGATTGACAATAGAATATCACTAAAAGTCTAGCTATCCAAGTTTGCTATCACAAGTTTTTGATATAAATTTCAAAAATTTATAACTAATTCTAGAAAAATCAAAACCTTGAAAACCATACTATTCTAGAAATATGTGGATGTTAAATAGAGGATAAAAATATTTTCAGACCAAAATAGAAGCATTTACCTCACGGAATTAGATGGAATAGTACCAGTGGTATTGGTGCATTACTAGTACTGACCACCAACTTCAAAAATTTATATCTCCCTCTATAGAACTCCAAATGGAGTGATCTTAGTGGCCATAGAAATCTTATCATGTCTAGCTTTTTCTTGTAAAATTTTATGAGCATTAGATAACATTTGGCACTCGAATGACGTAGGAGAAAAAACTAACCATATGAATAGTAAACTAACTTTTTTAACAACTTTTTGCCAACATTGGAAATTCATAATTAATTCTCTAGTTCTCCAAATAATCTAGTTTTTGATTCCTAAAAATCTCTAGATGAGACCTATGTGCATGACAAATTCCATGAGAAAATTCATCTATTTGGTCATTTTGTGACATAGGGTTCCAAAATGATCATTTTATGCATCCTAAAGGGTCAAATATGAACCAATTGTACTTCCACCTTGCCCATGACCACTTGAACATGTGAGAAAACTTAAAAACAGTCTATTAAACTTGTCAAAGAGGTCCAAATGCTCATGCATCACAAAATCACTACCCCACTTGTTCATATATACAAGGTTTCATGAATTCATCAAGGTATCTCAATGTCAAAAACTTACATTCACATTCCTATGCTTCCAAATTCCATACATACATCATGTATCTATGTAATTACATATGTTCAAGAGGCTATACATCATATATAACATAAGATTACAACATTTAACAATAATATGTTTACAAAGCAAGCATTTGGCATTTCCTTTGTCAATCTCTTCATCTTTGAGATTGGTGGCTTCCATTTCTTGGTTCATTTGGTCCACCTAGACATATGTAGACATTGGAGGGGGAAGAGTGAGATTCTAAGAATCTCAATAGGTCTTTACCCTTTTAAACATATATAATGGATGCATTTACAAGTCTAAGAATGAATGCATGGCAATCTTACAACTTATAAACATACAAAAAGCATTTCTCATGTTCAAGAAATCATATACATCATACATAGGCTTCTCAAAGCATTGGCTTGGCCTCACCCATTTTTATTAGAGCTTTTGGACTTGTCTCACCCACTTTTAAAGGACTTTTAACTAAGCCTCACTCTTCTAGAGACTTTTGGCTTTGTCTTACCTATTTGTAGGAACTTTTGGCTCATCCTCACCCTTACTAAGGGACTTTTGGCTTCACCAAGCTCATGCAAGCCAAACCACATTCATAAACACATCTTTCAAGAAATAAAAAAGGCATCATGGTACCATGGCATGTAAACATTTACTAGAAACATTTTGCATAGCATAATCATTCATAGACACATCCAAAGACAAGAAAACATCCGAGAATGTATGAGAGAAAGGTTAGAGACCTTGGAGCCAATATCACACACTTTTTTCTTGGATTCTTCCTCCCTCTTCTCAGTCAACCTATGAAACTTGGAAGCACTAGGTTCTCTTGGCCTAAACACATCAAGTAGGACATATTTAGATCATTGAATAAAACTCTAGCATCATACACTCTCTATGGAAGCCTACTTAGTTCCAAGACTCCAATATGTTTCCATAAAGGACCTAATGAAGCAACTATGAGAATTCATGATCTTGCCTCCATTTTCTCCTTCCATCTAAGTCTCTTGACTCTATTTAAACTCCTTAGAGTCATCAGAAGTTCATTTTAAGGAGCCTATCTACAAGTTAGTTCTTTATGTCCCATTATAGAGCCTATACCTCCATCTCACATTCTATAGCTCCTAAATTTTTTTTCAAGGCTTCCACGAGTGTTCTTCTATCATACTTAGTCTCATTCTATCTATGGAACAAATTAAAACATTTCTTAGATGCTACTTCCCCTCTTGGCCAAGACTATGCTTGGGTTTTAGACCCATGGAGTTCCATTCATTTTCTTTAGGGAATTGGCATATTTGGAGTCTCCTAGGTGTCTTAAGAACTCATATACACTTTTAAACATCTTGAATAACCCTTAGGAAGCTTCATATTTGCCAAGGAACACTAACATCCCTAAGTAGCATAACTTGTTCTTTAATGTTTCTTACTTAGTTCCAATTACATATTGTTAATCCTTATGCTTTAGAACCCTTAATTCTACCTTGGTATGGATAGAATTTATCCCTTAGTGATTGGGCTCCATCTTGGCCAAACAAGCACCATAGGAGATAACCAATAAAATACACTGAAAGGCTAGGTTTCTTACCTTATTTCAATACTTTTCTAAAGGCTCTTTCCATTGCTTCATGATCCTCCTTAAAATTCTGAGTTCGCTCCTTTGAACCAGCCACAAAATAGCCCCATATACATCATAAAAGCCATAGGAATAAAGAGGAGAAGGAGAGGAATAAGATTAATAAAGGAAGAACTATGAAATTCCACACTTTTTCTCACCTTTTCTTAGATTTCTCCTTCTTCTTTCTCCTCCTTTCTTGTGTGTTTCTTTGGGGTAGAACCTCCTCTGGCTTGGGCAACAACTAAGTCAATCTAAATGGAAGAGAAGAATGGGACGCTATATAAGGAGCCAAGTGTCTTAAAATTTGTTCATTAAAAATTCTATTTGCGTCTTGCTTCTTGGCTTTTTCATTTTAGGGCCATTTCAACTCCTTCTTGAGAACTATATTTTCCATCATAAAATTTAGATTCTCTAACTTATCAAATGCCTTTGGAATTACTCACTTTGTGTAACACCCAATTTTCGTAAAAATGACAGAAACAGGCCAGATATAAAAGATAGTCCTCTAAAATGAACCCGTTAAGGCTAAATAAAATTATGATAAAATTCTAAATATTAGAAAATAAGGAATTGATGCTCACCAAAATAATGACACCGCAAGTGTACGGGTCATCAGAATAGTACGTGATGAGTCAAGGTTGTTCCCTTAGAGAATCAGTACAATTAGTGATTAGGCATTAGAGTTCTCATTTTCACTTTAGTTAAACAAAAAAATTGTGATTGAGTTTTTATGAAAATTAATTCAAATACAACTAACAATACTGGAAGATGGTTTTAATCGAAAATAAACAATTAAAGACACCCTAGGAATTCTAATCCCCTTTTTACATAATGTCAATCATTTCCCTTTTTAATTAATTGGCTCAATGTCAATTTTAGAGTCAAGGTCTAATTGGGTGTAAATGTCTTTCGATCCATTTAAACCCCTATATCAACTTAACTCTTGATATCTCAAATGAGTAGTTAACATTCAATTAAGCTTAGACCTTATCTAGATTACCTAGGGCCTGATGATGCCTTAGTCGCTTAAGCACTCAATTAAACTAAGATTGATTTAATGCAATTTAGATCAACCCTAGGTCATTCTTCCCAAGGAGCAATTTAGGAGTTAACTAGATTAAATTTAGGTGATTATTTGATGCTTAAAATGTTATGCAAATGCTAGAAAATTATTTCTACGCTAGATACAAAATTAATTGAACTAAATGCATGCAAATGGGGGTTTTGAATTAAGAAATGAAATTTCAACTAAAAGAGAAAAAAAAAACTAAACAAGCAATTAAACTAGAATGCTTTAAATTGAAATTAAAATGATTGTGAAAATGCAATGAACTAATAGGAGGCAACCAAGGTTTAGCAAGGGGATTTCGGCTCACATCACTCACCAAAGATTAATTGAGACCAAGAGAAGTGATTAAACAATAGACCAATGAATTTAATTCACTTTATCCAAGGATAGGAAACCCTAAGCTCAAATGCACATCACTTGACTTAACTAGGAAACCCTTAGCTAATTCAAGTAATTTGCAAGTAATTAAGCCAATTAAATTCATCAAATCCTTTAACAATTGGATTCAATTAATTCTGGAAATTTTGGTTTTAATTACCTAATTGAACAATTAAGCAACTATACTACCCAATTCAACAATCAAGTAGCATAGGAGGCCAAGATATGCAATTAAAATCATAACATTAATCAAATTAATGCAAGAGAACTCAAACATCAATCCAATCAACATTATAAGGTCTAAAAATCAAAATTTCAGCAATCACAAAACATAATTCCAGTCCCAAATAACACCAATTCTAATTACAATTCAAGATAAAATCATTGTCCAACCTAAAACTAGGTCTCAACATTAAATCCATATAGAAATTCTTAAAACTAGAAAATCTCTAAGATCTTGAAATTGAAAGAGGAAAAGGGTAGAAAAAATAAACTCCCCAATGGTCTTCAATCCATGTAAAATTAAGAGCTCAAGCCTTCCTCCTCCATGCTTCACCTTGGTGCCACCCCTCTTTAATTAAGCTTCCATGAAATTGGTGCCTCTACACTTCTTCAAACTCTCTGCCATGAAAAGATAATGAAGGAGAATAATGTTGAATGATGGTGGTTCAGCGTTCTAGAGTGGCAATGTGCAGTTCGAATGGCAAAGACAAATGAAGAAGCAGTAAATTTTTGGTCCAGGCATTGACTCCCTTCAAGTTCAAAAAGCAGAACAAGTAATAGCTCCTTTCTCTGCGTATGGGTCTGGCGTCCCTCTGCTTCCTGGTCTGTTTCAGTACTAAGGCCAGAAAGATCAAAGCAACAATTCTCTTCAGTGCCGAAAAGGAAGAGGAACCAATGAAGAATGAATGAAACAGCAACCTCCTCCAGGCGTTCTTCAGCGTGAAATCCGAAGAATGAAGGAAGAAATAGCCATTCGTCCTTCTGGTTCAGGCGCGCTTCCTGTTGACTCAAGTCTGAAAAATCAAGCCAAATGAATGTGTAGCAATTTGTTCTTCTCCAGATGCTGGCGTCCTGCGTGCAGTACAAAGACCAGAGAAGAAAAAAACTAAGCAGCCCACTCTCCCTCCAGTTTTCGGTGCCTTCTCCGTCTCGTGCTCTCACCAGTTCCACCAGTCAAGTTCAAAAAATTGAATGGATGAATCAGTCATTCATCTCTGCCTCCAGGTCCAGCCGAAAAACCAATGAAGAATAATCAAATAGCAGCCACCTTCCTCTCCATCCAATTTTTCGGCACTGTCTAGTCTTCAAGGCAAAAACAAAATGAATGAATAAAACAGTCCTCTTTGCCCTCAGCGCCTCCTGACTCCACCTTGCAAGAAAAACAAAATTAAACCTGATGAGAGACCCTCTAGGAACCTTGTCCTAGGAACCTTCAACAAGATGACACTTTGCCCGAGACCGGCTAGAAAACAAGAATGTTGGTCAAAGGAAAGACCCTAAGAGAACTTGTCTCTTAGAACCCTAGCCTCAAGACGCCACAAAGGAAGACCAATCCTTTGATAAGTCACGTGAACTCTCAGAGAACACAAAGAAGCAAAAGCCTCACAAAGTATTGAATAATACTCAAATTCATTCATTCATCTCTTTTTTTAAAATAGAGTACAATAGGAAGCCTTTTATAGGCAAAAATTTCTAGAGTCCTAATTAAAGTAAAACTCTAAAATCTAATTAGAAATATTTTAAATAATACTAATATATATCCTAATTAGATTAGGATACTAATCTTAACTTGATCTCCAAGATAAGCTCTTTGACCAAGTTCAAAAAAATAATAAAATAATAAAAAACGAAATTTCAAAAGGAATCCTAGTCAAAACTAATCAGCTTCTTAAGTTGTCACATGGGATGCTCATGCTTCATTAAAAATCACATGGTTGTCACATGATTCTTAATCTCTTGCAATTGGACTCCAATTGGGCCTTGGCACTCCTCTTGTATATGTATAACTACATTGGGCCTTCAACATATTGGATATTGACTTTAGTTGCTCCATGGCCCTTCTTAGGATGTTGGGCTTCCATTTGGACTTCCACTTTTGCATCTTTAAGGAGATCTCATGTCTAAAGTCTAATTTAGCATGTTTTGAATTGATCAAACATGGATCTTGGGCTCTAAACTTGGGTCGACGTCCAACATAGATATTATCTTGAGCTCTTTGAAATTTTTGGACAAATACTAGCACAATTTAGGCCACTTGAGCTCTTTGAAGTTCTTGATGGATAAGGGTTTCTCGAACTTGTTGTATTCCAATGGGCATGCCTACTGATATTGTATCAAAACCTAAATTCATATTTACAAAAATGCCATCATCAAGCTAATTAATAAAAATAATAAAAAAAATTATGCTCCCTCATTTTAAATCCTCAATTTACTTGCCCAAAAATTTGCACAAAATTAATAAATATTTTAAAGATTGGAAATATTCAATCCCTCCAAGAAGTATGAATAATAAAATATTAGCAATTTAAATCCAAAAATTCTCCTAATTAATTCAAAATTATTTTATTTCCAAAATTGACTAAAAATTCAAATATTGTATAATAAATCTATCCATTTAAGCTCAAATTAATCATTAAAAATAATAATAAATGTGGGTAAAAATATATAAAAATTAGCACTTATCAATTCCCCCACACTTATCTCTTTGCACTCTTGGGCAAAGCAAACCAAAATTAAGGAAAAACAAGAGGAACAAAACAAAACTGCAAAAAGTGAACGCTCTAATCATAAGCCAAAAGTAAACCAAAACATTCAACATCTTTCTTATCCAAGTAATCATTACATGCATTAAGATTAAAGATATCATGGCAATTAACTTGACAAGGGAAAACCCAAACTAGCAATCCCTTACCAAAGGTAATGTGTATATCACTCTCACTCAAAAGTGTTTAGGCTTGTATGTACACTCAAAACCAACCTATCCAAATCTCTTTTCAAAAGCTTGACAAAAATGTAAGCTCTCCACCACTAATAGGCAAATGCAAACATAAATCAAAAGGACTTTATTAGGATGTATTGGGCTAAGGGCAAGAAAAAGAAAGGGTCAAATGATAGGAAAAACCAAAATTGAATACCTTAGGAGAATGAAAAGTAATGTCAACTAAGAGAATATGGAATGAAAGAAACAAAACAAACAAACTTGGATAGTGCCTTTATTCTTTTCTCCTTTTTTTTTATTACTTTCTTTTCTATTTCTTTTCTTTTCTTTGAATATATACATTTATTCTTTCTTTCTTTCTTTGTTTTTGTTTTTAATACTTGTTTCTTTCAACTATCTTTTTTTATTTTCATAATGACCTAAATTCCAACTATTCCCATGTTCTTTCATCCAAAAGAAGCAAATTAACATGCTAATAAACTCTCAAGACATTCAACAAGGGTAGGAAAAATATTTATTTTTAATGGCTAAGGATTTGGGTCAAAAGAAAGAAAGCAAATAAAGGCTCAAAGGGGGTAAAACAAGGGATAAAATGCATGAAAGGGTAGGTTTTTTTTTTATACTAGATAAAAACAAAATGAATGCCTTTATCATTTCTATGCATGCAAATGCACAAAATGTGGTCTCAAACAAGATTTAAGCCAAACTCTAAAGCAAGAAGTAGATAGGTGGTAAACACACATGAAAAGAAATATGCAATAGGCTCAAAAATCTCACTAGGTCATGACTACTAGCCTAGATCTACCTAAGTCAAAACAATTGCCATTTAGCTTTATCTACTCAAAACATGATCAATTACTCTTCAAATCAAGATTGTATCATACTCAAGCCACTTGAAATTTGCAATTGTCACATTCAAAAAAATTTTTTTATAAATTTCCAAAAAAATTTTCTATATTTTTTTCTCTTTTTTTTTCAAAAATTTACTCTTTTTTTTCAAAAATTTGCTTTTAACAACACTAAAAACTATAGAAATAAAAAACTCAACAAAACTATTTACAAGCAAAATTAAATTATCCCTCCAACTATTTTGGACCCTAGTAGGAACTAATTCACCCTTATCATTATGCATCACAATAAGACCAGTCTTTTTCGGGACTACCTGGACTGAGCTGACCCACTGACTATCAGAAATAGGGTAGATTATACTTACAGAAAGAAGTTTAGAAACCTCTTTCTTTACCACATCAAGGATTAATGGGTTGAGTCGCCTCTGTGGCTGTTGCATAGCTTTGGCACCATCCTATAGCAAAATCCGATGCATGCATACATAAGGACTGATCTCAGAAATATTAGCGAGGGTCCATCTAATGGCTTTTATTCTTCGCTTAAGCACCTTAAGGAGGTGGATTTCCTCTTCTATGGCTATGTCACTGGCTACAATCACTAGTAACTTCTCACCTTCTTCCAAATAGACATATTTTAGTGAGTCAGGAAGCGACTTTAACTCCAAAGAAGGAGCTTGCTTAGCTGAAGGTATAAGCGGCTTCAGATCAATGTCAACCAAACTAGAAACCCGCACTGAAGACTCACAAATAGAAGAAGAGACTTTCCCAACTTGGGAATCATCAGTAGAAACAGTGATAGCAGAAAAATCAGGAAACACATCACAATCCATAAAATCATCAACATAAATAGTGCCATCAGTAGCACTTAAATCCAAAACAGAATTAGAAACAACCTCTACATCAGAAGCATGATCAATACTAATCAACAACTCAAAATCAGGCAATGAACACATATCAACTTCATCTATAGAATCAATCACACTAAGTAACTAAGAAAATCCATTTAAATCAGTAGAAGTGGTAGATAAATGATCACTAGTACCACCACTACAATGAATAGGCACAGAAACATCCTCTCTAGCATGTCTAGCACTCTCAACAAAATCAGTGAAAACATCAATATCAGCAAGATCTATACCAGTGCAAGCATCACAACTATCAATTTTAGGATATTAACAAGAGACAAAATCATCTAAACTAATAATATCACATGATCTACTCAGCATGCTATCTCTGAAGTCCATAGTAGTATCATCAACAAGCACATCAATACGACTAACCCCTATCTCAGCACAATCATCCATTGGGTGCTCATAGAATCAGGTATATCAAATCTAATGATATTCCCAGCAAATTCCATAGTCAAAGTACCAGCATGTACATCTATCACAGCCTTAGCAGTTTTAAGGAAAGGCCTACCTAAAATTAAAGATGAATGTCCTGTTTGCCTAAACCTACTATCATCCATATCAAGAACATAGAAGTCTACAGGGAATATGAAATCTTTTACCTTAACCAGGACATCCTCTAAGACTCCTTCTGGGACTACACAACGTCTATCAGCAAAGGAGGCAATCAGGCTAGTTGGCTTGAAGTCTACTCCTTGAAGTTGAGAAAAGACTGATTTTTGGCATAACATTGATTGCTGCTCCATCCACCAAAGCATATGAAAACTCAATGTCACCAATGGTGCATGGTATAAGAAAACTACCAGGATCTTTACACTTCACTGGCATTGGCATCTCATAAAGAGAAGAGACAACTGCTCATAAATCAACTTTACCGTCATGCTTAAGCCTTCTTTTTGTGGTGCACAACTCCTTCAAAAACTTTGCATACTTAGGCACTTGTGCAACCAAGTCAACTAAGGGAACATTGATCACCATCTTTTTGAAAATGTCATAGACCTTTTTAAACATCTCTGCTTTCTTCTTTTTCCTCTCGGTCTTAGCTACCCTAATAGGAAAGGGTAGAACCTGTCTGCTCAATTCCTCCTCTTTCTTCTCTTGCTTTTTTTTGTGGTGCCACCTGTGTTTTTGCTAAAGTGGGTTTATCCTGTGATGTAGAGGTGGAAAGAGAATCATCAATGATAGCATCATTGTCCTTGGAAGCATAAGTGGCAACAGGATCTGCAAAGGTGACCATCTTGCCACTTCTAAGAGAGATAGCATTAACTCCACCATGATTAGGATTCTGTTGGGTCCCAACATTAGGATTAACTACTACTTGGGAAGGAAGCTTTCCTGAACCTTGACTCTGTATGTTATTAATTGCATTTGACAATTGCCTAATCTGAGTCTGAAGAGTTTGAATTGCTTGTCTATGTTGCAAATCCTTTTATTGATGTTCCTTCTCTGTTTGATCTAACCTATCCATTAAAAGCTTTATCATAGTATCCATCTTATTTTCTAACCTTGAACTCTCTTCTTGAATAGGCATAATTTGCCTAACTGGTTGGAACACCTGACCACTAGAACTAGCACCCTGATTGAATCGAGATTGCTGAGGTTGGCCACTACCATATCTAAGGTTTGGGTGATCATGCCACCCAGGATTATATGTAGTAGAATATGGATCATATCTCTGGCCACCTTGATTCATAAGCTTAGAAGAATACATAGCATTGTAAGGCTCAACTTTATCATTCAAGAATGGGCAAGCATCAGTAACATGAGTAGCTAATGAGCAAATAGAGCAAAGTAGGCCAATCAAAGCTGAAGAGCTCAGTTGTAGGGTGAAAGAGGTAGAAGATCCCATAGAATTGGCCATGTTGGAAGGATTATGCAATTGGAGCATAGCCATTCTCTCCATAACAGATGCAAGCTTATCTATCTTGCTCTCAAGATGAGACTCAGAAACTGAGAAATATGACCTAACTTCATTTACTCTAACTTGTTATCTAATACCAAATTGTTGAGTATTCTCAGCTTTCTTTTCAATCAATTCCCAAGTAGCATTAACAGTCAAGTGAAGAAGAGCATCTCTAGTAGCAGAATCTAATAAATCTCTCTCTAGAGGCAAAAGACCTTCATGAAAGTATTGTATCAATAAAGTATCTGGGATCTGGTGATGAGGGCAACTAGATAGCAACGTCTTAAACTGCTCCCAATGCTTATGCAAGGACTCCCCAGACATTTGTCAACAACCACATATTTCCTTCTTAATAAAGGAAGTGCGAGATGTTGGGAAATACTTCTCCAAAAACATCTTCTTGAGTTGGTCCCACGTAGTTATGAATCCAGGGGGTAGTTGAAGTAACTAGTTCTTAGCAGACCCCTCTAAAGAAAATGGGAAGGCACGCATCTTAATCTGATCCTCAGACACACCGCTAGGTCTCATGGCAGTGCAAATCAAATGAAAAGTCTTCAAATGATTGTATGGATCTTCACCTGCATGTCTATTAAATTTAGGAAGTAAGTGTATAAATCCAGGTTTCAACTCAAGATCAGTATTAATATCAGGATAATTAATGCACCAATTTTGAAAATGCAGATCAGGTGAAACTAACTCTTTAATGGTCCTAGCAGGAATATTATTATTAGCATTGATATCAGCATGCTCTAAACGTGCCTGATTATTTACATTTCCCTCATTATCTTCCATTTTAGTTTTAGAATCAGAAGAACCAATAGATGACTTAACAGAACAAGATTTAGAAGAATTACTACCTACAAGATTACTAACTTTAACTCTTCTTCACTGATGAAATGTCCTCTCAATTTCAAGATCAAAGTCAAGCAACTTTTCAAAAGAGGATCGAGTCATACAACATCAACAAAGTAGGATTAAAGTAGTAAATAAAAAAAATGCAAAATATTCAAACTGCCAAAGAAATAAATTCAAAACAACCTAAAAGACTTAACACACAATAGGGAACTCAGAAAACACAAGAAAAATCACACAAAAATTCAAAAAGAAAATCTAGAAAAATCAAAAAATTCAAGAAAAATTCGCAAAACTAAAAGAAAATTTAGAAAAGTGGTCAAAACAATTGAATTTGCCCTAAAAACACCAAACCTAATACATAAAGGTATTAGTCTTGCTCAGAACACCCAAAAACCTTAGAACACCAAAGATCAGAATTTTCTGGGTAGTGATAATCAAAATTCCAGAATTGAACACTTAGGAAAATTCAACCGACATGACAAAATCAAAATGAAGAAAATAGGAAAAAACACCTAAAAACTCAAACCTAAACCATTGCTCCCCGGCAACAGTGCCAAAATTGATGATGCCTTAGTCGCTTAAGCACTCAATTAAACTAAGATTGATTTAATGCAGTATAGATCAACCCTAGGTCATTCTTCCCAAGGAGCAATTTAGGGGTTAACTAGATTAAATTTAGGTGATTATTTGATGCTTAAAATGTTATGCAAATGCTAGAAAATTATCTCTACGCTAGATGCAAAATTAATTGAACTAAATGCATGCAAATGGGGGTTTTGAATTAAGAAATGAAATTTCAACTAAAAGAGAGAAAAAAAAACACTAAACAAGCAATTAAACTAGAATGCTCTAAATTGAAATTAAAATGATTGTGAAAATGCAATGAATTAATAAGAGGCAACCAAGGTTTAGCAAGGGGATTTTGACTCTCATCACTCACCAAAGTTTAATTGAGACCAAGAGAAGTGATTAAACAATAGACCAATGAATTTAATTCACTTAATCCAAGAATAGGAAACCCTAAGCTTAAATGCACATCACTTGACTTAACTAGGAAACCCTTAGCTAATTCAAATAATTTGCAAGTAATTAAACCAATTAAACTCATCAAATCCTTCAACAATTGGATTTAATTAATTCTGAAAATTTTGGTTTTAATTACCTAATTGAACAATTAAGCAACTATACTACCCAATTCAATAATCAAGTAGCATAGGAGACCAAGATATGCAATTAAAATCATAAAATTAATCAAATTAATGCAAGAGAACTCAAACATCAATCCAATCAATATTATAAGGTCTAAAAATTGAAATTTCAGCAATCACAAAACATAATTCCAGTCCCAAATAACACTAATTCCAATTACAATTCAAGATAAAATCATTGTCCAGCCTAAAACTAGATCTCAACATTAAATCCACATAGAAATTCCTAAAACTAAAAAATCTTTAAGTTCTTGAAATTGAAAGAGGAAAAAGGTAGAAAAAATAAACTCCCCAATGGTCTTCAATCCATGTAAAATTAAGAGCTCAAGCCTTCCTCCTCCATGCTTCACCTTGGTGCCACCCCTCTTTAATTAAGCTTCCATGAAATTGGTGCCTCTACACTTCTTCAAACTCTCTGCCATAAAAGATAATGAAGGAGAATAATGTTGAATGATGGTGGTTCAGCATTTTGGAGTGGCAATGTGCAATTCGAATGGCAAAGACAAGTGAAGAAGCAGCAAATTTTTGGTCCAGGCGTTGACTCCCTTCAAGTTCAAAAAGCAGAAGAAGTAGCAGCTCCTTTCTCTGCGTCTTGGGTCCGGCATCCCTCTGCTTCCTGGTCTATTTTAGTACTAAGGCCAAAAAGATCAAAGCAACAATTCTCTTTAATGCCGAAAAGGAAGAGGAACCAATGAAGAACGAATGAAACAGCAACCTCCTCCAAGCGTTCTTCAGCGTGAAATCCAAAGAATGAATGAAGAAATAGCCATTCGTCCTTCTGGTTCAGGCACGCTTCCTACTGACTTAAGTCCGAAAAATCAAGCCAAATGAATGTGTAGCAATTTGTTCTTCTCCAGATGCTGGCGTCCTGTGTGCAGTACAAAGACCAGAGAAGAAAAAAACTAAGTCGCCCACTCTCCCTCCAGTTTTCGGCGCCTTCTCTGTCTCGTGCTCTCACCAGTTCCACCAGTCAAGTTCGAAAAATTGAATGGATGAATTAGTCATTCATCTCTACCTCCAGGTCCATCCGAAGAACCAATGAAGAATAATCAAATAGCAGCCACCTTCCTTTCCATCCAGTTTTTCGGTGCTATCTAGTCTTCAAGGCAAAAACAAAATGAATGAATAAAACAGTCCTCCCTACCCTCAGCGCCTCCTGATTCCACCGTGCAAGAAAAACAAAATTAAACCTAAATTCATATTTACAAAAATGCCATCATCAAGCTAATTAATAAAAATAATAAAAAAAATTATGCTCCCTCATTTTAAATCCTCAATTTAATTGCCCAAAAATATGCACAAAATTAATAAATATTTTAAAGATTGGAAATATTCAATCCCTTAAAGAAATATAGAAAATAAAATATTAACAATTTAAATCTAAAAATTCTCCTAATTAATTCAAAATTATTTTATTTTCCAAAATTGACCAAAAATTCAAATATTTTATAATAAATCTATTTAAGCTCAAATTAATCATTAAAAACAATAATAAATGTGGATAAAAATATATAAAAATTAGCATTTATCAGGGCCCTTGAGTATATTTTTATCTCAAGCGCAAATTAGATTATGTCTAACCCTAAGTTGCTTAATCAATGGTTTATAAGCAATTTCCTTCTTTCAAAGGTTAATTATAAACTAATAATCATACTAAAAGAGGCCAATCAATAGAATGAACCCATAATTTAGATTAAACACCAAAATCTTCAATTATCCAACATAATCAAAAGGGAAATAATCTCCAAAGATTAAAAGTTCATAGAATCCCTAAGGGTTACACGATTTAGCCACTTATGGCTTGAAATCCACAGGCAACCTCAGCAAACTTATCAACAAATACATCAACTAGAAGGAAAGATGAAATAGAAACACCTAATCTGAAGAATAAATGACAGAATCAATGATTTCTTGACCAGTATGAAGCTTCCCGAACACCTCTTGTGTATTTTCCTCCTCTCCTAGTCAGCCAGAACACTTCTCCTTTGCTGAATGACGAAGCCCTAGCCTCCTCTCCTTTATTTTAGCTTGTAAATCAAAGCTGTGCATTTCAGAAGCCGATCTCGCTATGGCGAGGAGTGACTCTCGCTATGGCGAGAGCTCATAGGCTCTCAAATTTCTGTTGCTCTCGCTACTTCTATGCTATAACGAGTTGCTCCCTGGAATTTGTATGCATTGCGACTTCACTATGACGAAGTGCCTTCCTCACTACAGCAAAAGTACATCCTCGCTATAGTGAATCACATTCTAGCTGTAGCGAGATAACTTGTTCCCCTTGCATTTTCACTTTTCAGCTTCCTCCTCTTTTCTCAATTCTTTCTACAATCTTTTACTTTTCCTTGAGATAAAAATCAATCATAAAATGAAGCTCAAACTGATAAAAGATATTGCAATTGAAACATTTTCTTTATTTTGTTTCATTGAATACACATTTAACCATATACATCAAGAGAAAAGTATTTTGCCTCCCTAATTTAATATCAAATATATCCCTTTTTCATCCTTAATTAGGGAGCCATCAAACTCTCCTACACTTAAATCCTTGCTTGTCCTCAAGCAATTCCTAGAAAATAGTAATCAATGCAATTGTTAACTAGTTCTTTTCCACAATAAACACCCAATCAATTAAAATTTCAATCCCTCCACACTTAGAATGAAACCAATGTCAGAAGCAGAAGCTCAGTAAAACTTAACTTGAATTTCGAAAACAATGTATTCATAGTAACACCCTGATTTCTACGGTGTGTGTGTGCTCCACAGACAGATTTCAAAGAAGCAATCAAGTAATCTTCAATAAACCCTCACTGCATTTTTAAGACCCAATCCAACTATCTGCTTTAACTTCAATCTTCAGAATTTATTAAGAGAGGTCTTTATTGTTCAACAGAGTATTACTCTCCACACAATCATTCTCTTCTATTTTTTTATGATTTCTCCTCCTCAATTTACTTAATCCTTTTGACGCGAATGACAACATTGGTTATGAAGCCACCCGGTTACTCAGATTAAGGAAATCCTTAGATTTCTCACTAGCATACTCTTAGTTTAACCACTGTTTGATGCGAAAGTTTACACTTTTTGGTGTAAACCCCCAGTTACTAAGTGATTGTAACCATTGGACTAAAGAGTTTTTTTTTTTTTAGAATGACTAAATATCCCTCTCAAATGACAATCAGATATCCATCAAAAGTAGATAAATTGGGGAGATCTAAAAAAATTAAATAGGAGCTAACTGAAGTAAAAGCTTGAATTACTTCAATAGTCATCTTGTGGAGAAGTGTTCCTATTCTGGGTGCACACTACAACTACATTGCTTACTTTGTTTATTTCAAGTTTGCTTGATCCCCACATTCATTGATTAGAATTCATCTAAAGCAAGAGGGGCTGAATCTGGCTAACATTGGGGAGTATTATGGTGGACTGATTATTATTGATAGACTTCTCTTTATTGTGTATTGTGTATCCACCTAACCTATGTTTACCTTCCCCCACACTTAAAGTTAACATTGTCCACAATGTGTAAAAAAGAGAGAAACAAGAAACATAAAAATAGACGCAGACGGGGGTAGAGGTAAGGGATGTAAGGAGATAGAAAAAGACGGGACTCCCCTAATAAGAAAAATGAAAGAAGAGAGGGATGCACGCGAATAACTCCTGTATTTAATAGACCAAAAATATATAAAGACCACAAAGCAAACAGTAAGTTGGTGCTAGAAATAAGATATCAATTATGAGATTAACCAGTGTAGAATTCAAAAAAAAATAATGATATACAGTTATCCATATACAGTTATCCAAAATGTAAAGTAGGGAAATAAGAAGAAGCATGTAAGGGACAGAAAGGTTCTATGATTCAGGGCCTATCCTGCGGTGCAGGGTCCTGTGGAAAAACAATGACCGAGGACTGATGAACCACTGGAGGTGGAGGTGGAGGTGGAGGTGTAGGCATCAGATAGTCCATAAGCATCTGTAGTTGATCTTTCATTGACAGGACATGCTCCTCCAGCCTGTCAATGGACTCCCTCACCCAGCCTCCAAACTCAAAGTGAAGTGGTGCATCCTACCTCATCGGCTCTGGAGTACCCAATCGTTACTGTGGGGGCGGAGGTGGAGATGTCTCATGCTGTGCTTATGCAGGTGCCCGGTGTTGGTGGGGATGTCCTGGCTCATCCTTCATGCTATCGTATTTAAAGGGTCCCTTTGGCTTGAACTGAGCGTCATTTTTGGAGACTCGACTTCCCCCCATAGTGAGTAACTTAGTTAGTATGTGGGGGTATGCCAAGTTAGCCCCATTAGACCTTGCCACTTATTTGAAGTTGAGGTACATAAACTAGGGGATATTCACCCGCTGCTTTGTCATAAAACACCAAGTCAATGTTGCTTGTTCTTGGATCATGTCAGACCTATGAGAACTCGTCAAAATGTTACTGGTGATGAATTGTAGCAAATACCGAGCAGGCTTATTTAGTTGATTGACTGGATAGACTTTATTAACCAACCTTGCTCATCCTTCATGTGCAATGGTGGTCTCCACCTCTTCCCATGGAATAGATTGTGGATTCTCTAAGTAAGATTAGAAAGCATATTCTGCAACATCAGGTAATTCATGGTCTTGAAAAACCTTCTCATTGATGCGAAACTAGGCAGAGTGGCAATAATATTCATCTTCATCCTCTTTTGTGTCTTCAAAATTGGCAAAAAGTTCTTGGATCATCAGCAGAATTCGATGCACCAGCTTTTTGGTAAAACCTTGCAATCCATGCCACTCAAAGTCAGTGTAGGTGAGATCCAAGCCATGGGGTTCATAGTATCTATCTTCCACTACACACCGGTCAGAGAAAAGTGGCTTAAAATGAAATTCTGCTCTGGATGAGGCAAACCGATCCTTGTCGTAGGATTTCTTCTTTTACTTTGAAGAAGAGGCTTCAGTGGTCTTGGTTTGCTTTTTGGGAGCCATGACTCTGAAATTCAAATAAGAATTAGAAATAAATCAGCGTCAACAGTAATAGAAAACCCAGACCAAGCAGGGGAAATGAGATGCCTACATGCATAGTGAGGAAAAGGTAAAATTGGTTAATCAAATGAGTGTGACATGCTCGTAATAGGGAAATAAACTTCTAAAAGCATACAAGGGAATAGGGGAAAAGAAACATGGAAGCAAACAAAATAGAAGTGCCCAGAAAAGAAATAGCATTTTCTGGAAAATGCTTGAACTTGCTATAGCAAGTTGGTTCTCAATATAACGAGAATGAATAGTTTTTTGGAAATGTTAATTTAAGCTGAAGAAAACCAAATTAAAGAGAGCTTCCTGCACAGAAACAGTCGACCAACAGAGGGCAACCAGAAAAACTAACTTATGGACCCCTAATTACACAGATACAGGTGAAAAGGAACTCATCCCTAATGTCCACAGAAATAACTAAAACAACCAGCGATTCAGGAGAGAAAAGGGGCAATCAACATACCTAATGCAAGGAGAATGGTGCCCGAGGGGAATGGGATTGTGGGAAGTGAGAAATTTGGCAGAAAAGAAGAAGAAAAGGGTTGGAGAGCTCGAGCACACTGTGGCGAGGAGTAGCAAGAACGAGAAAGCAGGGGATGGAATCTGAAAATAATTACGTTATTGGGTTAATTAGGGTTTTTATTTTTTTTTATTTTTTATTTTTTTTTTCACGGTTAGAGACCTCGCTATTGCCTAGGCAATAGCGAGGGCTTCTCTGAAATTAGTACCAAGTGCAGAGGTGTTGTGTTCGTAGTGGTGAAAGTTCCTCTCACAATGGCAAGAATGCTTGGATAATTTGTGGCGACTGACGAATCTCGCTATAACCCAGCTATAGCGAGAAACTCTCTGGTTTTTGTACTGGTCCATGAGTATGCTGCAGTCACTATAGCGAGTTAACCATCTTGCAATAGCGAGGATACTTCAAAAAATTTCCAACACTTTACTCGCTATAGCCGAGCTATAGCGACATACTCTCTGGATTTTGTACTAGATTGGAAACACAGGAAGCTTGCTATGGCGAAAGGGTCTTCTTGCTATAGTGATAACACTTAACATTACTTACTCTGGCTCGCCACAGTCAGGCCATAGCGAGAAACTCTCTGGTTAATGTACCAGATGTAGAACAAGCAGCTTTGCCATAGCGAGATAGACTCCTTGCCATAGCGATTTTTTTTTTGGATCCCCCGTCTAAATGTTCAAATAAGTACTCTCTAAACCTATTTATACCTCCTATCATGCAACTACTCATCCTATTGCCATCAATCTTTAACCAAACATAATCAAATAAGCAATGTGACTGGAATAATGATATGCAATTCAGAACATGATGAGAAACTCCCTGAAAATCATGTCTGGAGTTGCTCTTTTCTGCCAACCATTTGTTCCCCAATATTCAACACTTCAACACCAAAACTGAACCTACAAAACACAAAAAAAAAGGAAGGTCAAACCAAAAACAAAAAGAACATTAAACTTAAACATAAGAACACAAAGAAAACTTGGGTTGCCTCCCAAGTAGCGCTTGGTTTATAGTCCTCAGCTGGACTTTGTCAGCCAATTAAGGAGGTTGAGCCAAGCTATAGACCATTATCTGTCGGTCGATCTCACTACCCTAATAATGTTTAAGCCTTTGAACGTTTACTTTAAATTGATCTCCTGACTTCTCATCTTGAACTTCAATAGCTCCATAAGATATTACAGAAATCACCTTGAATGGACCAGACCACCTTGATCTCAACTTACCTGGAAACAACTTCAAACGAGAATTATAAAGCAGCATAAGGTCTTCAGGTTCAAACTTCCTTGGTAAGATGTATCTATCATAAATTCTTTTGGTCCTTTCCTTGTAAATTCTAGAACTCTCAAAAGCTTGCAATCTAAACTCATCTAACTCATTTAGTTGCATTAGTCTTCTCTCACCCACGTTAACCATATCAAAATTCAATTTTTTTTATAACCCAAAAGGCCTTATACTCTAGCTCAATAGGCAAATGACAAGCTTTGTCAAAAACCAATTGATATGGAGACATACCTATTGGAGATTTAAAAGTAGTCTTATATGCCCATAAAGCATCATCAAGCTTATCTGCCTAATCCTTTCTAGTGGGACTTACAGTTTTTTCTAAAATTCTTTTTATTTCTCTATTGGACACTTCATAGAACCCATTGGTTTGAGGGTGATACGCCAACGCCATCTTATGGGTGACTATATTTTGCAAGCAAACTTTTGAACAATTTATTATTAAAATAAGTTGCCCCATCACTAATGATTGCCCTAGGCGTGCCAAATTGAGTAAAAATATTCTTTTTCAAAAATCGCACCACCGTATTGGCATCATTAGAATGACAAGCTACAACCTCTACCCACTTACTCACATATTCAACAGCGACTAATATATATTAATGGCTCCTAGATGAAACAAAAGGCCCCATAAAATCAATGCCCTACACATCAAACAATTCTACCTCAAAAATACCAGATTGGGGCATTTCATGCCTCTTTGAGATGTTACCTGCTCTCTGACATGCATTATAACGACAAACAAACAAGTGAGCATCTTTAAATAAGGAAGGCCAATAATATCCAGATTGTAACACTTTGTATGCAATACGTTGGCCACTAAAATGACCACCATAAAGAGCAGCATGACAAGCATATAAAATATCATTTTGTTTAGTTTGAGGCATACACTTTTGCAAAATTTGGTCAGTATACTTTTTATACAAAAAGGGTTCATCCCACACAAACCATTTCACATCATGTAAAATTTTTTTCTTTTAATAAGATTTTAATTCATCAGGCACAATACCACTGACTAAGTAATTTGCATAATCAACATACCAAGGTACAGACACACTGTTCATAGCAAATATAGACTCATCATGAAAACTCTCATTAATCAATAAATCATCCACACGCTCAGAATTATTCATAAGCCTAGATAAGTGATCAGCAACTTGGTTTTCAGTTCCTTTCCTATCAGTAATTTGCACATCAAATTCTTGCAATAATAAAACCTACCTAATCAACCTAGGTTTATATTTTTTTTTTACATAATAGATATCTGATAGCAGCATGATCAGTATGAACTATAACTTTAGTGCCCATCAAATATACCCTAAATTTCTTAAAGGCAAAGACAACAGCAAGCATTTCTTTTTCAGTAGTTGAGTAATTTACCTGTGCTCCAGCTAGAGTTTTACTTGCATAATAAATAGGATGAAAAATCTTCCCATGTCGCTGGCCAAGCATAGCTCTAACTGCATAATCGCTTGTATCGCACATAACCTCAAAGGGTAGTGACCAGTCAGAGGCCCCTATAATTGGTACGGTGATAAGTCTTTGCTTAAGCTCTTCAAAAGCTTTCAAGAAATTTGCATTCAACTTGAATGGGATATCCTTTTCAAGTAATTGAGATAAAGGCTTCACTGTCTTTAAGAAATCTTTGATGAATCTTCGATAGAACCCAGCGTGCCCCAAGAAACTTCTAACAGCTTTCACATTAATAGGGGGCGGTAATTGCTCAATCACTGAAACCTTAGCCTAATCCACCTCCAATCCTCTTTTTGATACCTTATGCCCAAGCACTATACCTTCACAAACCATATAGTGACACTTTTTCCAATTTAGGACCGAATTGGTATCCTCACACCTTTGCAAAACCTGTGTCAAATTATCCAGACATTCTTTAAAAGTGATGCTAAACACTGAGAAGTCATCCATAAAGATTTCCATGATATGCTTAATCATGTCAGAGAAAATTGACATTATACATCTTTGAAATATGACAAGAGCATTACACAATCCAAAAGGCATTCATCTAAATGAGAAAGTTCCATAGGGACATGTGAAAGTGGTTTTTTCTTGATCCTCAGGAGTAATGGCAATTTGATTGTACCCAGAATAGCCATCCAAGAAACAAAAGAATTCTTTTCCTGCTAACCGATCTAACATCTGATTGATGAATGGAAGCAGGAAATGATCTTTTCTTGTAGCTATGTTCAACTTCCTGTAGTCCATACAAACTCTCCAGCCTGTAACCATTCTTGTGGCAATCATTTCATCCTTCTCATTGTTCACCACTGTCATTCCTCCTTTCTTAAGGACACATTGCACTAAGTTTACCCAGTCACTATCCGAGATGGGATAGATAATACCAGTATCAAGCTACTTGATAGTCTCTTTCTTGACTACTTCTTTCATTATAGGATTCAATCGTCTTTGATTTTCCACAGATTTCTTATGGAATTCTTCTAAGAGAATTTTGTGCATGCAAATGGCTAGACTAATCCCTTTTATATCAGCTATGGTCCAACCGATGGCCCTTTTGTGCTCTTTTAACACTTTTAACTGTTATTTTTCTTGGAGAAGTGTTAATGCAAATGAGACTATGATAGGTAAAGTCTCACTTTCCCCTAAATAAGCATATTTTAGATGCAGTGAAAGAGGTTTCAACTCCAAAATTAGAGGCTGCTCAATGGATGGTGGGAGAGCATGGGCTTTTCGTGAAGTCAGCTCCAATGATTCAAAATGCCCATTCTGCTTGGCCATAGGTCTAAGTGCATTCAGTTTGTGTTCAACCTCCATTCTCATCACCTCTCCTATATTTGGTTTACCAACAAGTATTGCTTCAAGAGGATCTGTGAAAGCGAAAGAATTTAATTCTTCTTGAATTACCTCCTAAACAATAGATACCTTTGAGCATTCTTCCACACTACCTAGATGCTTCATAGCTTTCTCCACACTAAAGGTGACTTACTCATCTTCAAGCCTCATTATAATTTGTCTTTTTTCCACATCAACTAGTGCTTTGCTAGTAGTTAGAAATGGGCTCCCCACTATTAATGGGATATCTCTATCCTCTTCAATATCAAGCATAATAAAATCAGCAGGATAAATGAATGGGCTAACCTTTATTAACATGTCTTCAATGATTCCATATGGATAAGAAAAGCTTCTATCAGCCAGTTGCAAGATGACAGTCGTTGGGTTGGCCTCACCCATCTGTAGCTTTCAAAAAATAGATAAAGGCATAAGATTCACAGCAGACCCTAAATCACAAAGTGCTCGACCCTCAAATTTATCCCCAATCATGCAAGGGATAGAAAAAGAACCAGGGTCTTTGCACTTAGTTGGAAGATTAAATTTGAGAATATTAGTGGTCTCTTTTGTTAAAGCCACTGTTGCAAATTTCGGTAAACCACTTCTTCTTGCTAAGCATGTCCTTAAGGAACTTAGCATATTTAGGCATTTGTTCTAAAGCCTCAGAAAAGGTGATATTGATGTGGAGTTGCTTAAACATGTCCAAAAACTTTTTATACTGCTCATCAAGGACTTTCTTTTGTAATCTCTATGGAAATGGAGGCAATAGTACCACTTTAGGATACACCACTGTCTTTTCTTGAGACTTTTCCACTTTAGATCTCCCTTCCTTGTCCTCTTCTTTTTCATTCAAACTAGCAGTCTTTTTCTCTTTTTCCTGTTGAAGTTCTTCTTCTTCAATCTGAGTGACACCTGATGGACCTTTAGAGTTCACCTTGTTTGGCTCCTTCACTTGAATTTGTACTTCAGGGAGCTCTTTACCACTTCTCAAAGTGATAGCTTTACATTCTTCCTTACCATCTCTTCTTAGATTAGGGATTGTATCACTTGGCAAACCTCTTTGATGCAGTGCATTCACAGCAGATGCTAACTGCCCCATATGTACTTTTATATTCTTAAGAGAGGAATCCACCCTTGCATTAATGCTAGCTTGCTCTTTATTATTCTTGATTTGCATGGTTATGAATTTAGCCAAAACATCCTCTAAATTCATTTTGTGCTCTTGAATAGGCACATTTTACCTTGTTACTTGAGAGAACTTAAAAGGTTGAGTTAGCCTTGTTCTAGAAGATGATGGCTGATTAAGTGATGGCCCATTCTTCTAAGATAAATTCAGGTGATTATGCCATGCAGGTTTGTAAGTGTTTAAGTATAGATTCTGATTCTTTGGAAAGTTCCCCACATAGTTAACGGATTCTAAAGATGTAAAGGGACAATAATCCGTTGAGTGTAGATCCCTACAATTTTCACAAGTAGTTAGGGCCACTTGAGTAGAACAGACACTCATATGCTAACTTCGCTACACTTGAGATTCCAACATATCAAATCTCTTGTTCAGAGCAAAGAGAATAGTTGTAAGTGGAACGGAAGAGTCTTCTTGAGTATTAGCAACACTAGCAGTCACCCTTCTGTCACCCCCTCTTTGTACATAGCTTTTAGATAATGTGTCCAATGCCAGAATAACATCATCTACAGGCATTTCATCCCACCACCCATTCAAAATAGCATCAAACATTGTATTAGTTTGTGGGGTTAGATGCGTGTACAAATTCTAAATAATGGCATAGTTATCCATCCCATGGCTCAGGCACTAGTGGAGCAAATGTTTGTGTCTCTGCTATGCAGCATACAAATGGTCATATGAAGCTTGCTTGAAGTTGATAAGCTCACAATGGGCATCAGCTGTTCTATTGTTTGGAATGAAGCAAGCTCTGAATCTTGCCTCTAACTTATCCCAAGTGTCAATTGAACCCTCTGGTAGAGTCAATAACCATTCCTTAGCCTTTCCTTGTAGAGAGAGTGGGAATAGTCTAAGTCTCAGAATATCCCTTGGTACCCCATTCTGCTTGAATGAATCACATACTCCCAAAAATGATAGAATATGACGGTTGGGATCTTCATCAGTCCTCTCACCAGTAAACTATCCATTGAGCTGCAACATAGAGATCATCACAGGTTTTAGTTCAAAATTAGCAGTTTGAAAGTCTAGTACTATAATGCTAGGCTGAGTAGTTCGCATGGTTCTTCCCACAAAATCCTTGATAATGTGATTTTGATTATCTTCGTGTGCCATATTCGTAGTAGGAAGGTTGATCTCACTTTCAGGTTGAATTAGTATAGGCCCCTTAGCCAGAATATCCGTCAAACTCCTTGTCTTTCTAGGTGTTCTCTTGAATCTGGATTTAGGTGGCATAAACTATGTACCTATGACACAAGGGAGCACAAATCAAGAATCTAACTAGACTAAAGAAACCAAAAGGTAATTACTAAGAAATTACTAATGGATTTACTACAACTAACAATTGAAAGCATAAGTAAATAAAAGAGTAAATGAACAGAAACTAAGTGTTTAAGCTAAAACTACTCAAAGCCCTCTAATTCTCTTCACCAATTGCCTTGATTACCCAAAAATGGCGCCAAAAACTTGATGTTCACCAAATAATGACACCGCAAGTGTACGGGTCGTAAGAATAGTACGTGATGAGTCAAGGTCATTTCCTCAGAGAATCAGTACGATTAGTGATTAGGTATTAGAGTTCTCATGTTCACTTTAGTTAAACAAGCAAATTGTGATTGAGTTTTTATGAAAATTAATTCAAATACAACTAACAATACTGGAAGATGGTTTTAATATAAAATAAACAATTAAAGACACTCTAGGAATTCTAATCCCCTTTTTACACAATGTCAATCATTTCTCTTTTTAATTAATTGGCTCAATGTCAATTTTAGAGTCAAGGTCTAATTGGGTGCAAATATCTTTCGATCCATTTAAATCCCTATATCAACTCAACTCTTGATATCTCAAATGAGTAGTTAACATTCAATTAAGCTCAGACCTTATCTAGACTACCTAGGGCCCTTGAGTATATTTCTATCTCAAGCACAAATTAGATTATGTCTAATCCTAAGTTACTTAATCAATGGTCTATAAGCAATTCCTTTCTTTCAAAGGTTAATTACAAAACCCATAATCAAACTAAAGGAGGCCAATCAATAGAATGAACCCATAATTTAGATTAAACACCAAAATCTTCAATAATCCAACATAATTAAAAGGGAAATAATCTCCAAAGAGTAAAGGTCCATAGAATCCCTAAAGGTTATAAGATTTAGCCACTCATGGCTTGAAATCCACAGGTAACCTCAGCAAACTTATCAATAAATACATCAACTAGAAGGAAAGATGGAATAGAAACACCTAATCAGAAGAATAAATGACAGAATCAATGATTTCCCTACCAGTATGAAGCTTTCCCAACACCTCTTGTGTGTTTTCCTCCTCTTCTAGTCGGCCATAACACTTCTCCTCTACTGAATGACGAAGCCCTAGCCTTCTCTCCTATATTTTAGCTTGTAAATCAAAGTTGTACATTTTAGAAGCCGATCTTGCTATAGTGAGGAGTGACTCTTGCTATGGCGAGAGCTCATAGGCTCCTAAATTTTTCTTGCTCTCGTTACTTCTGCACTATAGCGAGTTGCTCCCTGGAATTTGTATGCATTGCGACTTTGCTATAGCGAAGTGCCTTCCTCGCTACGGCAAAAGTACATCCTCGTAATAGCGAATTGCATTCTAGCTGTAGTGAGATAACTTGTTCCCCTTGCATTTTCACTTTTCAGCTTCCTTTCTCTTTTCTTAATTCTTTCCACAATCTTTTACTTTTCCCTGAGATAAAAATCAATCATAAAATTAGGCTTAAACTGATAAAGATATTGCAATTGAAATATTTTCTTTATTTTGTTTGATTGAATACACATTTAACCATATACATTAAGAGACAAGTACTTTTTCTCCCTAATTTAATATCAAATATATCCATTTTTCATCCTAAATTAAGGTGTCATCAGGAATCAAGGCTTAGGGTGTCCAGAAATTTAAGTTAGAACGATTAAAGAAAATTCTGATGAAATGTAGTGGCATTTTTATAATTTTAGGTAACTTTTAGAAAACTCACAGGAGAGATTTTTAAATGAAAAAATTGAGTTTTCCAGGCTTCTTAGAGGCCCTAAAAACTATAAGAATGCCAGAACAGTTAAAACCCCTTCGATTTATGTTTTAGAATGTCAATGTACCTAAACTTTGACCCTTTGATTCGGAAGGTTTTAGACCAAATTTGAGTGATTCCATAGGCCATTTAGAGGTTAGAAAACCTAAATTTTATGATGAAAAAATAATTTTTTTTAAAAAAAGTTGAAATGAGCCTAAAACAAAAAAGCCAAGAATGAAGGACAAAATTGACATTTTAAAAAGCTTTTTAAGAATCCCTAGCTATATATAAGTGGCACCCCACTTCTCCCTCACATTTGGCTAACCTAAATTCTATCCAAGACTAGGGAGAAGTTTTGTAAAAAGTCACGCACAAGAGGGAGTTTCAAGGGAGGAGAAAAACCTAGGAAAAGGTGTGAAAAATTAAGGAATTTCTTGCTCCTTCATTCATTGAACTTGTCCTCCTTCTTCTCCTCTATCTTTCCATGGTTTTAGTGCATGATTTGGATCTATTTTAAGCCATGTTCAGAGGAGAGAAGTTCAAAATTTCAAGGAGGAATGAAAGTAAAGGAGAAAGCTCTTGAAAAGGTAAAGGAATCAAGGTATTTCCATGGCTTTCCTTGCTTATTCTTTTGTGCTCTTCCATAGCTAGTTTCGACCTCATATAGAACAAGCAAGAGGGAGTAAAGTCTGACCTAAACCAAGCATGAAACCTAGGTTTTTAAAGATGAGGAACAAGTAGATGCAAAGAAATTCCAAAAAGAATTATTAGTTTTCAAGCTCCAAAAACCTAGGGTTTCCTTTGCACCTTAGCGCGTAAGAAGTTTTCTAGTGATATTTCTAATTGTCTATGAGTATATAAGGGTTCTTGAGATGCCTAGAAAGCCTCACATATGCCACTTCCTTCCAGGAAACAAAACTAACTCCATGGGTCCCAAAATAAGCCTATGTCTTGGCCTAGACAAGAAGAGGTACCTAAGAAGAGTTTTAAATTTTCTAAGGGTAGGAAGGGACTAAATATGATAAAAGAATATCAAAATAAGGCTTGAAAATTTTTTAGAAGCCTTGGTTTAGGTGATGGAAGTGTAGACTCTATAATAGGACTTAAGGAAACAATTTGTGTCTACGCTCTTGGGAGTGAGTTTGTGATGACTCCAAGAAGCTTAAAGGGAGTTAAGAGACCTAGATGGAAGGAGAGAATGGAGCCAAGACCTTGAATTCTAGCACTTGCTTCATTAGGTCTCATATGGAACTATTATGTAACCATAGAACAAAGTGAGCTTCTATAGAGAGTGTGTGATGCTAGGGCTTGCTTCCATGAGGTAATTGTGTCCTATTTAATGTGTTTAGGCTAAGGAAATCAAGCTTCACCTAGTTGCAAGTGTGTGGCCAAAGAGGGGAAGGAATAGCTAGAGAAAAATGTGTGAATCTTGCTTCAAGGTAGCTCTCTAACCTTTCTTACATGAATATCTTAGTTGTTTTCTTGTCATTGAGTGTTTGTATGTGTGTTTGAGCCATGAGAAATGTTTTTACCCTATGCTTACATGTTATGGTTGATGAGAGACCCTCTAGGAACCTTGCCCTAAGAACCTTCAACAAGATGACACTTTACTCGGGACCGGCTAGAAAATAAGAATGTTGGTCAAAGGAAAGACCCTAAGAGAACTTGTCTCTTAGAACCCTAGCCTCAAGATGCCACAAAGGAAGACCAATCCTTTGATAAGTCACGTGAACTCTCAGAGAACACAAAGAAGCAAAAGCTTTACAAAGTATTAAATAATATTCAAATTCATTCATTCATGATCTAAAATAGAGTACAATAGAAAGCCTTTTATAGGCAAAATTTCTAGAGTCCTAATGAAAGTAAAACTCTAAAATTTGATTAAAAATATTTTAAATGATTCCTAAAATCAAGGAACTAGATTAGGATATTAATTTTAACTTGATCTTCAAGATAAGCTCTTTGACTAAGTTCAAAAAATAATAAAATAATAAAAAATAAATTTTCAAAAAGAATCCTAGTCAAAACTAATAAGCTTCTTTAAGTTGTCACATGGGATGCTCATACTTCATTAAAAATCACATGATTGACACATGATTTTTAATCTCTTGCAATTGGACTCCAATTGGGCCTTAGCACTCCTCTTGTATGTGTATAACTACATTAGGCCTTCAACATGTTGGATATTGACTTTAGTTGCTCCATGGCCCTTCTTAGAATATTGGGCTTCCACTTGGACTTCCACTTTTGCATCTTTAAGGAAATCTCATGTCCAAAGTCCAATTCAGCATGTTTTGAATTGATCAAATATGGATCTTGGGCTCTAAATTTGAGCCGACGTCCAACATAGATATTATCTTGAGCTCTTTGAAATTTTTGGACATAGTACACAATTTGGGCCACTTGAGCTCTTTGAAGTTCTTGATGGATGAGGGTTTCTCGAACTTGTTGTGCTCCAATGGGCATGCCAACTGGTATTGTATCAATGGTACCATTATGTTTCTTGAAATATGTTTATAAATGCTTTATGTCTTGCATGGGTTTGGTTGTGTAAAAAGTCCCTTAGCATAGGTGAGGATGAACCAAAAGTCCCTAAAAATGGGTGAGACAAAGCCAAAAGTCTCAAAAAGAGTGAAGCTTAGTTAAAAGTCCCTTAAAAGTGGGTGAGGCAAATTCAAAAGTCCCAAGGAAGATGGATGAGGCTCGACCAATGGCCTTGAGAGCTTATGCTTGTTATGTATGATTTGTGTGCCAAGGAAAATGTCTTGAACATGTTCACTAGTTGCTTGAATATCATGCATGCATTCTTTGACTTATTTACACATCCATTATGCATGTTTAAAAGGGTTAAGAGTTATTGGGATTCTTTGAATCTCACTCCCCCACACATGTTTGACCATGTCTAGGTGAGCCAAGTAGACAAGGAAATGGGGGCCAACAAGCATGAGAAGAAAGATTATAATAAAAAGATAGAGAAATGGCTTGTTTAATTGTATTTTGATGTCAAACTATGTACTCATGAGATTTATCTATGATGTAAACCCTTGAGCATCTTTTAATATATGTACAAATAGTGTATGTATCAATATGGAAGATAGATGAATGAGAATGTGAGATTTTTCCACTCCTTTGCCATTATGTAACTTGATGTTCTTGTATATATATGGATGTGGCAAGGTTGGATTGAGCTCCATGGTGATTTAGATCATTTGACATGCTTTTATGTATAGTATTTATACTTTTGAACTTGTCCAAGTGGTTGTGGAAAGCAAGAAGGGCCATTTGGTGTCTTGAGATGCCATTTTGAACTTCAATTTTAACCAAATGGTGTACTGAACCAAAGTATGACCAAATGAATGAGTTTTTCCATAAAATTTGGCCAACAAGTAGGTCTTATCTAGAGCTAAATAGCGCTTAATTTAGAGCTTTAGAGAATTTATTATGATTTTTCAAAAGTTGGCTAAATTATGCAGAAATGGTATGGTTACTGTTTATTTGGTCAGTTTTCTTCTTTGTGTCACACATGGATCAAATGAAATCCAATGCTTAGAAAATTTCACAAGAATAAACTAGACATCATAATCTTTCCATACACACCAAGAACACCTTATTTGAAGCTTTGTAGAGGGAGATATGAATTTTTCAAGTTGCATGATAGTACCAGTAATACAACTTGACTTATGTTACTATTTCATCGATTTATGGTAGCTTAAGGCTACTGCATTAGTCTAGACTTATTTTTAGTCAAAATTAGACATTTTCATATTTCTATAATGGTATGGTTTGCTTGATTTTGATCTTTTTAAAATTAGTTATGAATTTCCAAAGTTTGTATCAGAAAACTAAATTTTAAACCTGAGAGCAAACCATGGAATTTGTGTGGTGTAGCTTCAAACCTGAAGTGAATGAGATTAAATGTGATGAGTATGACTTGTATGGATGTGCTATGACTAGAAAATGATGTGGATGAGTTCACATGGTCCATGGAGCATAAGATGAGGAAATGAAACCTTATGTAACCCAAATATATACATTTAAATATTCAATATTTTCTTTATGTAAGGTATGTTCTTCCTTGAAATAATGCTCCATCATACATGTTATGAATGAGATAGCTTATGGTACTAATATATAAAGGTAAAGAGACTAGGTATTAGACTTTGGATCTAAAACTTTTTTAAATGAAAGGGTCAACTGATATTATAAAATGTCAACCGAAGGGGTTTAAACTATTATGGAGGTTCCTATAGTTTCTAGGGCCTCTGAGGATCCTGAGAAACTCATTTTTTTCATTTAAAAATATTTTCTTTGAGTTTTCCAAAAAGTGCCCAAAATTATGAAAATGCCATTATGTTTTCATCCATTTTTGTTTCATTATTCTGGCTCTATTTTCAAGGCACCTCTAACATTGAATGCCCATTATTTGAGGTTTAAAATATTGTTCTAATTTTATTTAACCTCCCTTTATTTATATGGGGGACTTCTTTTTATCTTTCGTAAGTTTTGCACATTTACAAAGGAACTGAGCTTTACATTCATACATATTAGGAGGAACTTGATGTTACATAAACTATATGCATATAACGATGTTGTGTAATGGTAATCTTGGCTCAATCTTGATAATATTTGTATATATGTGATTTTGATGCTAAAACTTGCAACTAGCACATGTGTTGCAACTTGAATGACATAGGCTAATTTAATGTGCTTTATGAAACCTAAAGATAGCAAATATGCTACATTCTATAATGATATCAACTAGCACCTTAAGTGCAAGGATGTGATCATGAATATATGCTAATTAGTTATCTTGGCAAGTGAAAAAAACATGAATTGCTGTCATGAACGTAATTTTTATAAAACGATGAAATGAGTTGTCTAAAACCAAGTCCTTTGAAAATGAGCTAGATAATGTCCTGAAAAATTTGGGTGGAGTCCTAGGCTTTTAAAAATGATAATTTCAGGCTTAGACGGAAAGAAAAATAGAGCTAGGATGGCGAAACAAATTATGACGAAAACTAATGAAATGTAATGGTATTTTTGTAAATAAGTGTAACTTTTGGAAAAACACATAGGAGGGCTTTCTAAATGAAAAAATTTAAGTTGCCTAGGGTTTTTAGAGGCTCTGAAAACCATGGGAAGCCCCAGGAATGGTAAAACCCCTCCGGTGTATGTTTTCCAATGTTAGTTAGCCTAAACTATGATAGATTTGTTTGGGAAGGTTTTAGCTCCAATCTGAGTAATTCTAAAGGCATTTTATTAAATTAGGAACCTAAATTTTATAATGGAAAAGATGATTCTAAAAAAGGAGCTAAAACGAAGCCAAAACAAAATTGCCATTATAGAAGGACGAAATTGGAATTTTTAAAAAGTGAGTTTCTTGAAGCTTCCACACACTTCTCCCTTTTTCTCCTCTCATATAGCACAACTTTCCTCTACCTAAAATATAGAAAAAGGACCAGCTTCTTAGGGTGCACAAGAGAGGGAGAGAAGGAGGAAAAAAAGGCAAGAAAGGTAAGGAAATCAAAGGAATTTCATGCTCCATCTTTTTCCAATTTTGTTCCTCTCCTTTCCTCCTCTCTTTCCATGGTTTATTTGAGTGAATTGGTTTTTTTTTTAAGTCTAATACATGGAGGAGCAGTTTGAATTGTTTGTGTAAAAGAAAACCAAGGAGAAAAAGTCTTGAAACTAAGCTTGAATCTAAGGTATTTTATGGTTTTGTTGTTTCTCCTCTTTGCTTCTTCCTTGTGTATGATTTTGGCCAAACCAAAACCATATGAGGGGGAGATGTTCTATCCAAAAACAAGAGAGGGACTAGGGTTTTAGACCATGAGGAAGAGGAATATGGCAAGAAATTGCAAGAAAAACCTATAGGAAACAAGATAAAAAAGTGTAGGCTTCTTTAGGGTTTTATAAAATCTGATTTTGTGTGAGTAATTTTGTGGCTATTTGAGTGTTTCCTAGAGCTCTTAAGACCTCTAGAAACCCTCCCAAGTGGCTCTCCCATCAAGGAAAAATTTGAAACTCTAAGAACCCAATTATTGCCTATAGGTTCAGCCAAGCTAAGATGGATAGGGTAAAGAATGTTTTAATTTGTTCTAGCCTTGGTTTAGGACTTTATATGATGTTAGAAGATGGGAAAAACCATTAAAAAAAATTTAGGAGCCATGGATTGGAAGATGGGACAATAGTGTCCATAATGGTGCTTTGTAAAGTAACCTGATTCTAAGTTTATGTAAATGATTGTGTGAGAGCTCCAAGCACTTTGAATGAGGCCAAGAGACCAAGAAATGGAAAGAGATGGGAGCCTAAAGCTTGAATTGTAAAGGTTGCTTCAAAGGCCATTTATGAAACCATTATGCCACTTATAGAACTAAGTGTGTGTTTAAAAGTGAGTTTAATGTCTTGGCTTGCTTCAAATATGTAATTGTGTGTTGTTTATGGTGTTTAAGCCAAGAGAACACCAACCCACCTAGGTGCACTTATGAGGCTAAAAAGAGGGAAGGATAGGACAAAAGAAAAGCTTGCATAAATCCAAGGTAGCTCTCTACCTCATTTTCCTTACATTCTTATGTGTATATGTATGTCATTATATGCTTGCGTGTATTTTTGTAGTTTGATGACATGCCACTTGATGCCTTGACATTACATTGGTACCACTTTGTTTCCTTGAATAGCCTTAGTTATGGATAGAACATTTGACTCTCTGAAAATAAGAGAAAACATGATAAACATAATGTATGATTTCTTCGTAAACGAACAAAACTCATTGGATACAAAAGGAAGTCCCCCAAAATGATGTATTTAAGGTCCCAATAAATTTTGGAAACATTCTAAACTCCTAAAAATGAGAATCCCAAGCTTAGACGGAAAGAGAAATGGAGCTAGAATGATGAAATAATTTCTTACAGAAAACTTACGAAATGTAATGGTATTTTCATAATTTTGAGTAAATTTTGGAATTTACATAGGATGACTTTTTAAATGAAAGTTTTGAGTTTCCCAAGATTCTCAGAGGCTAAAAAACCATGGAAAGGCCCAAGACAGCTAAAGCCCCTTCTGATAGATGTTTTCCAATGTCAGTGTGCTCGAACTTTGATAGATTTGTTCGGGAAGGTTTTAGCTATAATTTGAGTGATTCCAAAGGCATTTTGCTAAATTAGGAACCTAAATTTCATAATGGAAAAGACAATTCTCAAAAAGAAGCTAAAACGAAGGAGAAATAAAAATGCCAAGAATGAAGGGCAAAATGGGAATTTTTAAAAAGTGTAACTTCCTTCCATTTGACGACCCTAAATTCTAATATCGGTGATTATAGCTAAATACATAATTAATAAATAATGATCAAGGTTTGGAGTCGTTACAATTAATTACATTAAAAAAATTTAGGGGAAATTTAAACCTTGATACTACTAGGATCATCAACTAACAACCATAACGGGAACATGCATAAAAGGGTTTGTACCATCATTAAAGGTTTAGGATTCATCCATTAATCAATTTCAACCCACAAAAACATCCCACCAATGTACTCATGCTATTCCTTAACATTAGCCTTAATGAAATTAGGGTTTCTAGGTCAAATATGGGAGTTTGGGGACCTGCGCCGCGACCTGGAACCTTCCCGCCACGACTAAGTTGGGTTTTGGGACTCGAAAACCAAGTTTTTAACCTTGCGCTGCGGCCCAGACCTTTTGCACCGCAGCCAAGTTGCTCTCGGGAATTTTCCTAACTTTCGCCACGGCGAGTTGGATCTGCGCCACGGCCAACCTATGTGGCGCCGCGGCGAGTTTTGCTACTGTAACCTCCCTAATTAATTTCCTCGACTTGTGCCGCGGCAGGACTTCTTGCGCCGCGGCGAGGTTATGTTCTGTCACCCCTTGGGCGATTATTTTCACTCCGCGCCACAGCGTCCCTCGCCACTGTCACTTCCTAGGCCGCGGCGAAGCCTTCCTGGTCGCGACGTGATTCCCTTCTGTTGCTGTTTTCCCTATATTTCGCCCCCTACACTCTATTTCTCTTCTTAGGGACACTCTAAGGTCACTTCCCCTAATTTATATGGCTCAAATGGCATTTATCTACCTTATTTACTTAGCTATGCTTCCATTACCAATTCAAAACTTATATGCCCATTTCCGTTCTCTAATTACCCTCTATCAGCAAGTTTATAAAGTAGCAACAACAGAATATACATGAATTACCAGCAGCTATCCTTTAATACTCAATAAATGGGGGTTCCATACATTAGGGGTTCATATCAATATCTCAAGGGTTACATTTCCATTAATAAGCAATATTATAGGTCAGCATCAATTACAGCAGAAATCATGAGTCCATACAACAATTACTAAATTAGGATGAGGTCTAACCCCTCAATACATACATCCTCAATAAATCAAATGTGCAAGCCTACACTTGGCAATACAGATACGTGATGATGCTATAGAAAACTTAACAAAATTAGCATCTATCCTATTACACTCAGACCAAGTGTAGCCTCCCCATACTAGGCCTCAGCTCATGGATGTTCATCTACTTGCTTGCCCTTATCCTTACCCGAGGAACCTTCACCTGAAATATTGATCCCATAACATGGGGTGAGATATAAATCTCAGTAACCAAAGCAATTCCATTATATAATCCAGTTTAATAAACATATATGCATGCATCAAGATCAACATTCAAAATCATATCAGTCATATCAGTAAATGAAGCAATTAGGCTATCATGATTACTATCCCATACTAGCAATCATATTATCACATGTTAAAGGCCATTAACACTAGGAGCGGCCCGTCCACGACACCTACTCCCCATTGAGCACACCAGGGCTCAGTGCATCTGGGGTTTGATCATAACCCAGTGCTCGATCGTAGCACATGCACGGGTGGCAGCCGCACCATAGCTTCACCATGGACTCACAAGGTCCAATCATAATACAATAGATAGCCAACCAATTCATTCAGCATTTCCAATCATTTATATACAGCAAATATGAAATTAAAGTAGATACATGTATGGAATTAATGTAAACCCCGGTTACCTCACTTGTAGATAAATTCGTAACAGCCACCACAAATCCTAAATTTGGATTCAAGTATCTCCCACCAGAATTCTCAATGTTTCACCCAAAATCCTAAGCAAATTCGTACCAAATTAATACCCATAATATAAATAAGCTATGGGGGTCTCAAACCATCAAAGAAAGCATCAAAATGAAGGGTTTAAACTCACCTAATGTCAGCCCTAGCTTCAACCTACGAATTGCATCAAGAAAACCCCAAATAACCGCATTTCAGATTTTGGGTAGGGTGAAAATCCTCCAAATGAAAAACTAATTGGACCAAATTAAAGAGAAAGATGAGGGGATTAAGTTGTATAACTATTACCTCGGCTGAATCTTGCTCTAAGTGTGTGGAAATGCAAAATTCTTGCCCCCAACCCTAGCCTCCTTCTTAACCTCCGAATTTTCTTTGTGTTTCAGCAAATGGGGGGAAAGTGGCTGAAGCATTAGGGTTTTAGGTGGGTTTAAGTTGGGTCAAGGGGCTGGGTCATGGGTTGCTCCAAGTCCAAATCCAATTGGGTTTCAGATTTTGCTTATTGGGCCAGTTTTCAATTGTTGGGCTGCAGAATTTCATTGGGCCAGTTTTATACATTGGGTTGCTGAAGTTTAATGGGTTTTGGGCCTAATTTGAAGGGCTCAAGGGTTTGGGTCTGCACAAGGGTGATTGGGCCACTTATAAGGGTTTATACAAGGTGGATCTTGGGCCTCCATCACATTAAATTGGGTTGGGTATGCACCTAACTCATTAGGCCTCCATTAGCCTCTCATCATGTTTCATTTATTTAGGCCTAGATGCAATTTCTATCCTAAGTAAATTCTCAAACCCATATTAATAATTTATCCCTCTAAAATTTCTATTCACTAACTTGCCCAATTATCCTCTATTAATTATTCTTAATTACTCTAAATCCATAATTAACACCTTAATTAATTTTGGGGTGTTACATTCCACCTATATATATGATGCACCCTTTTTCTCCCTTCATGTTGCATGACCAAGTTCTGCCCAAAACTAGAGGAAAACCCTAGGGAGAGTGGCACACAAGAGAAAGGCAAAGAGGAAGGGAAATCAAAGGCTTAAGGTATGAAAATTTAGTAGTTTTTCATGCTCTTTCTCTTTCAAACCTCTTCTCCTTCATTCTCCTTTATTTTCTATGATTAT
This sequence comes from Erythrophleum fordii, assembly GCA_032878935.1. NCBI lineage: Eukaryota > Viridiplantae > Streptophyta > Magnoliopsida > Fabales > Fabaceae > Erythrophleum > Erythrophleum fordii. The sequence goes on along the minus strand of JAVQMF010000054.1, from coordinate 17,118,553 downwards.
AATGAAGTATATGGATCTATTTTAAAGGAGAAATTGAGAGAAAATTTTGGATTTGAGGAGAGGAGCTCAAAGAACACAAGATTCAAGTGAAAAAAAAGCAAGAAAACAAGGTAATTTCTCTTCCTATGGTTGCTACCTTTGGTTCCTCTACTCCCCCATTTTGCCTAGCATGAGAAACCCTAGGAGGATTTGATTTTTAGGTAGAACCAAGGGTGAATCTAAGAAAAAAGGGTGTGGAGATTAAGAATATATAAAGAGAATTAACAAAAAATTATTAGATTTCAAGATGCAATTTCTAGGGTTTCAATTGCACCTTGTAAAATCTAATTTTTTATGATGATTCCTAGGCCTAAATAAGAGTTTAAATAAGCTCCTAAGATCCCTGGAAGTCTCCCTATGTGCTTCTCCCTTTAAGAAAACAAAGCAAAGTCTATAGGTGCCAAAACCTAGCATAGGTTCGGCCAAGGGAGGTTCTTATAGCTAGGGAGAGTTTTAAATTTTTTTAAGTCCATTTTTGAGTCATATATGATAAATGAAAATGAGAGGAGGCCTTGGGAAAAATTTAGAAAACCATAGAAAGTGAGTTAGTGCTTTATGTTCCATATTATGACCTAAAGAAGCAACATGTAGTTAGGCTCTTAGTTTCAATTGTATGATGACTCCAAGAGGCTTAAAAGGAGTCAAGAATCATATTTGAAAAGAAAGAATGGAGCCTAAAATTTAATTGAGGGATGTTTCTTCTTTAGGTACAATTATGGAACCATAATAGGGTTATAAGCTAACCTAGTGTCGAAGCAAATTGTATGGCTTTAGAATTGAGTTCATGAACCCAATTGGCTTCCATAAATTGTGTTTAGGCTAAAAGAAAACTTCCCCACACTTTTGTGTGTGTGTGACCGAAAAGGGGAGCGTAGATTCAAAGGAAAAAGTGTGTAATTGTGTATAAGGTAGCTCTCTCCACCTTATTTCATACATAGACGTGTGCTTAACTTGTCTTAAATGTATGTATGTGTATTTTTAAGTCATAAAAATTGTTCTAGCATGACTTTAATTCTAAGGTGCCATGATGTTACAATATGCTCTTACATGATGTTTTTGATGTGTGGTTAGGTTTGCTTGAGTGTGGTGAGGCTAAGAACCCTTAGCCATGGTGAGGATGAGCCAAGAACCCTTAAGATTGGTTGAGACAAAACAGAGAGTCTCGCAAAAGCAAGATGGGCTCCCAAGAGTATGATTGAGTCCAAGAATCTCTTAAAGAATGAGAGAGGCAAGTCCAATATCCATAAGAAATTGGGTGAGGCCAATCAACTTGCTTAGCAAGCCTTTGTATGTTATGTATGACATTCTCAAATGATGAAAATGCTTCTTGAATGTTTGCACATGTCAACATGACCATACATGCATTTATGAGACTTGTTTGCATCCATTATGTATGATTGAATGGGAAATGAGCTATTGGGATTCTTTGAATTTCATTCCCTCATCTCCAATGTTCTAATATGCTAGGTGGACCAAGAGAGCAAGGAAATAGAAGCCAACCACTTAAGAGATGAGAATATGACATTGAAATGTATGAAATTGACTTTTTTAAGGCCATCAAGGTGGCAAATATTGTCATCTATGGTTGTATATGATCTATGACCTCTTGAACATGTGTAATTATGTTAATAAGTGATGTATGAATGAGACTTAAAGTTGTATGTATGAATATGCACATTTTGGTTATATATTGGCAAGTTTTCATTAAGGAAGTATGTGTATAATGGTATGTAGCCTAGCTAAAATGAGAGGCATAGAGTTTGGGACCATTTGGGCAGCTCACACAAGTCTTAATTATGCTTTTAGACTTGCCCAAGAGGTGCCAAACCCCAAGGATAGCCATTTGGACATTTTGGTATCCCTTATGAAACCAAACTTGACCATAATGGAACCATATGTCACTTTTTGCCCAAATGAGCTCTTATTGATTTGAGATTTGGCATGCAATTAAAAATTATTGAGAAATTTTTGGGAAGCTAAAAAACATAATTTTTGAAGGTCTACAAAATATTTGATGAATTTCTAAAGTTGGCAAATTTTCTAATTTTGGTCTAATGTACTATTCACTTGGTCTGAAAATGAAATCTGTCACATAGGGCTCAAATGATATCCAATTGCCACAAAATTTTATACAAAGACACTAAACATTCCTAATGACTTGTGCCAATTAGAGGCACCTCATTTAGAGGTATATATATTGAGAAATGAGTTTTTAAAGAATCTACCTAGTATCAAGAAATTCACCCGACCTCAATTACTCTTTGATTGGATTTTGAGGTTTGGGCACGCCTAAGCTAGTATGGAGTTATTTTTTTCCTCTAGATAACATTCATAGATTTCCATATTGGTATCATTTGTATGGATTTGATTTTTTTGGAATTAATTGGATATTTTTGAAGTTTGCTGCATAAATCTGTGACAGCACCAGTGGGTAGTTTGACCTTTGGACCGTTTTGAATGTCAAACATCCTCTGTGATGAATGTTATGGTCTAGACATATTTTTAGTATGAATTACACGTCTCTAGCTTTCCATAATGTCCAAGAATGCATGATTTCAATTTTTCTAAATTTAGTTATGATTTTCCAAAATTGAGTAAGAAAAGGGGCAAAAGCTGGCTGAAAATATGTGTTTATTTCATACTTCCCTTCGAGTTTCTTGAGATGTAGGCCACTTTTGATGATTCAGATAAGTTGTATCCATGTAATTAAATATGGGAATGTGTTGTATGAGTTCACACGGTCCACGTGACACAGAATGGAATTTTTATACACAACACAATGCAAAAATATTCATTATTTTATTGCCCTTTTTATTGGAAACTCATATGATTCATGGAATTGAATTAATTAAAGGCATGGGATGAGCTAGAAATTATGGTCTTATAGTGGAAATGGCTTATAAGGATGAGGTGATGCTAAAAGTCCCTTAATAAAGGTGAGAAGATGCCAAAAGTCTCATGGCATGGATAAGACAAGGCCAAAAGTCTTTTGGAAGGATGAGGCCAAGTCAAAAGTCCCTAAGCCAAAGGTGAGGCAGATCCAAAAGTCTTTAGAAATGGGGTGAGGCAAAATCAAAAGTCCCTAGAGCATGTTCTTGGCTTGAATGTGAATAAGTGGCATGGAAATTGTGACCTTGCATACTTTATGGTTGTTAAACCTTCCATGCATATGCTTTGATGTGTATATGCCATGAATGTGTGTGTGAATGGGTGTGTGAGCTATTGAGATTCTAAAAATCTCACTCCCCTTCCCTCTATTATCTTTAAATGCCTAGGTGATATTCAAGAAGCAAGAACTGCAAGCCAAAGACCTTGAGAGATTGCATTTTATCTACTATGTAACCTTATTTGTAGTTGGATGTCAAAGTGAGCTTGTACATATTATTTTTGTAATGTAAGACCATGAGCTAATGTAAAATGATGAATGGATAATATATATACTTTATGTGGCCCTAAATCAATGAAATCATAGAAATTTTCTCTTATTTGGTCATGGTCAATTGTGTATTATTGGATATTATAATATCCGGTTCTTTAAAAATGAGAGAAAATGTAAGAAATGTAACGTACGGTTTCTCTGTAGACGTATGAAATTAGCCAGATACAAAAGGAAGTCCCTTAAAATGACTTAGTTAAGGTCCCAAAAAATTTAGAAAGCATTCTAGACTCCTAAAAATGAGAATCACAGGCTCAAATGGAAAGAAAAACAGAGCTAGAATGAAGAAATGAATTGTGATAAAAGATTGACAAAACGTAAGGGCATTTTCATTATTTTGAGAAAATTTTGGAATTCACATAGGAGGACTTTCTAAATAAAAGTTTTGAGTTCTTTGGGGTTCTCAAAGACCCTGAAAACCATGGAAAGCCTTGTGATAGTTAAAATCCCTCCAGTGAATATTTTCCAATGTCGGTAAACCCAAACTTTAATAGATTCATTTGGGAAGGTTTTAGTTTTCATTTGAGTGATTCCAAAGGCATTTTATTAAATTTGGAACTAAATTTTATAATGGAAAAGATGATTCTAAAAAAGGAGCTAAAACAAGTTAGAAACAAAAATGCCAAGAATGAAGGGTAAAATTGGAATTTTTGAAAAAGAAGCTTCAAGAAGCCCCTCCTTAAATCACACCCTCTTTCTCTCTCACTTAGAACCAACCTTATTTCTGCCCAAGAATAGAAGGGAGAGCAAGGGGAAATGGTGCACAAGAGGAGGCAAGAAGAAAGGGAAAAACAAGGTAAGAAAGGTATGAAGTTCTTGGTTATTCAAGCACTTTCTTTCACCAAACTCCTTTTCATCCTTCTCCTCTTCCTTTCCATGGTTTTATTGAGATTTTTTTATGTTGATTTGAGGTCAGAACAAGAGGGGAAAATTCAGATTTGAAGAGAGGAGGTCAAGGAAAGTGAGAAACAAGCAAGAAAAGCCATAGAAACAAGGTAAAATATTCATCCCATGGTAGCTATTCCTCCCCCTCCTTCTCCCTATTTTGCCCCATATATGTAGTTGCAAGAGGACTTGAATTTTAGGTAGAATCAAAGGTGAACTCCAGGAATTTAAGGGAGGAGAGTAAGAATATGCAAAGAAATTTAAGTAAAAGCCATGAATTTGCAAGATAGGGAGGTTAGGATTTTGATTGCACCTTGAACTCTACCATGAATCCTAACCATATTTTATGATGTTTAAGTGTTCATATGAGTTTCTAAGACACCAAGAAAGCTTCCTACATGATTCTCCCATCAAAGGAAGCAAAGAAACTCTATTGGTGCCATATGGAAACATAGCTTTGGCTAAGGAGAGTTCATGCACCTAGGGAGTGTTTTAATTCTTTCTAAACTTAGTTTTGCATCATGTATGATGGGAAAGTATGGCAGCAAGCCTTAGAAAAAATTTAGAAACCATAGAAAGTGAGATGGCCTTATATGTTCCATATTATGGCTTAAAGAAGCAACACCTAGCTAGACTCTTTGAATTGATTGTGTGATGACTCTAAGAGATTTAAATGGAGTCAAAAATCATAAATAGATGGAGGGAATGGAGCCAAGAAGATATTTTCTTAAGGTTGTTTCATTAAGTACATTATGGAACCATAAAAGAGCCTCATGAGTCACCTAACTATTCTAGTAAATATATGGCCTTAGAATTTAATTCAATAGTATAATTGGCTCCCATATGATGTGTCTAGGCTAAGAGAAATGATCTCAATCTCCTTGGGTGTGTGAGGTCAAGGGAGAAGATGCAAGGCTCAAGGAAAAAGTGTGTAAAGGCAAGCAAGGTAGCTCTTTCCACCTTCTCTCGTACATGAATGTGTGCTTACATTGTCTTTAAATGTGTGTATATATGTTTTGAGCTATGAAAAGTATTTTAGCATAAGCTTTTATTCCATGGTACCATAATGATATTTTATGCAATCAAATGATGTTTTATGTGCTTGTCTTGGTTTACTTGAGTGTGGAGAAGCCAAGAACCCTTTAGCTATGGTGAGGATGAGCCAAGAATCCTAGAACTTGATTGAGACAAAGTAAAGAGTCTCCCAAGAGTAAGGTTGAGTGAAAAGCCTCTTAAAGAAAATAGGTGAGGCAAGTCCAAAATCTACAAGTGAATAGGTAAGGCTAATCCACTTACTTGGTGAGCCTATGTATGCTATAGATGACTTACTCAAATGCCAAAGATGTTTCTTAAATGCTCATACATTTCCATAAGCCCATGCATGCATTTTCAAGGCTTGTATTGCATACTTTATGTGTGATTGAAAGGAAGATGAACTATTAGAATTTTTTGAATCTCATCCCCTCATCTTCAATGTCTTAACATGCTAGGTGGAGCAATTGAGCAAGTTAATGGAAGCCACCAAGCCTAGAAGAAGGATATTGACATCAAAATGTATGAAATGGTATAGTTATATCTCTCTTATAGCCATACACATGGCATATGATGTAATCGTATGATGAAATTATTATGTAATCATATGAACATATGTAATTACCTAAATGTATGATGTATGAATGAAAATTGATGCCAATTGTATGAGATAACATGTTTTGGGTATTGAATGGCAAGAGCTAGCATATGTAATCTTGTGTATATCATGGGGTGGATGAGTGAGTTTGAGAAATCTAGATTTATGCACCTTTGAAACAAGTTTAGAGAGTCATTTTGGTGCATTCCCACATGCTTAAGTGGCCACACAAGCTTGGGAAGTAAAATTGGACACTTTAATGCTAGTTGAGATTATAAAAATGACCAAACTAAAACCCTATAGCACAAATTGACCAAATGGATGAATCTTGCCATGAAATTTGGTAGAAATGTAGAGCTCATTAAGAGATTTTTGGGAAGCTAAAGTGCAGAAAAATCAAATCTCTACAATTCAGATTTTTCTGTTATTCTAGTGCATGTACTGTTCATATGGTTAGTTTTGTTTTCTATGTCTTCTAAGGGTCATATGGGGTCCAATGCTTGTGAAATTTTACAGTCATAAATGAGAGGTTATATGCTTTCGATGGCCACCAAGAAAACCTCATTTGGAGGTCTGAGCAGAGAGTTATGAATTTTTGAAGTTTAATGTCAGTACTAGTAGTGCCACTTGACTTTCAGTACTGTTTCATCATAATTCAGTTCCTAAATGAACTTAGCATGGTCTAGAGATATTTTTCCCTTAATTTTAACATCTATAGCTTCCTAAATTGACCAGATTTTCATGATTTATATTTTTGTAGAATTAGTTATGAATTTCCAATATTTATGATAGTAACCTATGATAGTAGCCCAAATAGCTAAGACCTTGGGTGCTTTTTGAATGTCAAACATCTTCCACTTGATGTTTCATGACGTGGAATTATTTGTAGCATAAATTAGACATTTGTAGCTTTCTAGAATGGCAAAGAATGCATAATTTCAATTTTTCTAAAATTAGTTATGATTTTTCAAAGTTTGTGACAAAAAGCATGTAATTTTGACCGAGGCTACACTATGGTATTTTATATGTTTCTTGCACTTGCACAAGTTTTACACCACTTTTGGTGATGGAATTGAGTTGGATTTATGTAATTAAATATGAGAATGTAATACATGAGCTCACATAGTCCATGAGATGTAATATTCGATTTTTGTTAAATGACAAAAATGAGTATGTTTTCAAACCAAGTCTCCCGAAATGAATTAGGTAAGGTCCTGAAAAATTTGAGCAATATTCTAGACTTCTAAAAATGAGAATCCTAGGCTCAGATGGAAAGAAAAATGAAGTTAGAATAAAGAAAAAAAATTTGACGAAAGACTTATGAAATGTAATGGTATTTTTGTAATTTTGAGCAAATTTTAGAATTCACACAGGAGAGCTTTTTAAATGAAATTTTTGAGTTTTCTGGGATTCTCAAAAGCCCTGAAAACCATGGGAAGCCCCAGGACAGTTAAAACCCTCCGATAGATGTTTTCCAATGTCAGTGTACCCAAATTTTGATGGATTCGTTCGAGAAGATTTTATCTCCGATTTGAGTGATTCCAAAGGCATTTTATTAAATTGGGAACCTAAATTTTATAATGGAAAAGATGGTTCTCAAAATGGAACTAAAACAAACTAGAAATCAAAATGCCAAAATGAAATGGCCAAAAAGGAATTTTTAAAAAGTCTTTATTCCTTCCACGTATAAATAGATGGTGCCCCACTTCTTCACCCAATTAGCTACTTATGTTTTTGCCCTAAACTAGAGGATAAACCCTAAGGGAGAGGCACACAAGAGGAAGAAGAAGAGAAGGAGAAAAACAAGGTGAAAGGTATGGAAATTCTTAGTTTTTCATGCTTTTTCTTAGCCAATCTCTTCTCCTCCTTTTCCCCCTTCTTTCCTATGGTTTTGCTGAAGTTTTTGGATCTATTTTGAGGGAAGAATAGAGGAGAAATTTTGAAATTGAGGTGAGAAAGCCATGGAAAGTGAAAACAAGCAAGAAGAATGAAGGAAATCAAGGTATTTTGCTATTCCTTCACTTGATCTTCCTCCTCCCTCCTGTTGTGAGCATTTCGACCTACATATGGCCAGCCTAGGGAGTTGAGTTTTTAACTAAACCAAAGGTAAATCTTAGGAATTTGAGGGAGAAGAACAATAATATGCAAAGAAAATAACAAACTAGCTATTAGATTTCAAAATAGCAAACTAGGGTTTTAAGTGTTCCTTGCAAAATCTAATTTTATACAATGATTCCTAGGCTTAAATAAGTGTTTGAATGAGCTCCTAAGATCCCTAGAAGTCTCCCCATGTACTTCCTCAATCAAAAAAACAAAGCAAAGTCTATGGATGCCATATTACTTCCTAGTCTCAGCCTAAGAGGGTTAGCACACCTAGGGAGAGTTTTAAATTTTTCCAAACCCATTTTTGAGTCAAATATGATGAGTGAAGATGTGGGGAAGCCTTGGGAAAAATTTGGAAATTATAGAAAGTGAGTTGGCCTTGTATGTTCCATAATATGACCTAAAGAAGCAACATGTAGTTAAGCTCTTTGTTTTAATTGTGTGATGACTCTAAGAGGCTTAAAAGAAGTCAAGAATCATAAATGAAAGGAAAGAATGGAGTCTAAAACTTATTTGATGGGTGTTGCTTTATTAAGTGCATTTTTGGAACCATAAAGAGATTAATAGACTAAGTTAGTACTTAAGGAAGATATGTGGCCTTAGAATTAATTCCATGAACCTATTTGGCTTCCATAAATTATATTTAGGCCAAGAGAAATCAATCCCACACCTTTGTGAGTGTGAGACTGAGGAAGGGAGAACAAATTCAAGGAGAAAATTGTGTGGTTGCATCCAAGGTAGTTCACTCCTTCTCTTATGCATAAATATATGCTTAGCTTGTCTTTGAATATGTGTATGTGTATTTTAAGTTATGAAAAATCTTATAGCGTTAACTCTTATTCTATGGTACCATGATGATGCATTATGTTTCTAAATAATGTTTATGATGTTTGCTTAGGTTTGCTTGAATGTGGAGAAGCTAAATACTCTTAGCCATGATGAGGATGAGCTAAGAACCCTTAAAATTGGTTAAGACAAAGTAAATAGTCTCCAAAGAGTGAGGTTGACTCCCAAGAGTAAGATTGAGTCAAAAACTCTTAAAGAAATGGGTAAAGCAAGTCCAAAATCTACAAGTGAATGGGTGAGGCTAATTCACTTACTTGGCAAACCTATATGTGCTATATATGACTTGTTTAAATGTTAAAGATAACTCTTGAATGATTGCATATGTCAATATGCTCATGCATGCATTTGTAAGACTTGTTTTGCATCTTTTATATGTGATTGAAAGGGAGATAAGCTATTAGGATTATTTAAATCTCATTTCCTCCTCTCCAGTGTTATAACATACTAGATGGACCAAGATATAACACCATACTTTTAAGACTTAATTCATGCAATTCCCATACTGCATCTCATATATTTTTTATGGAAACAACATAGAGGCATAGGGGCTATGTCACAAGATGCATTTTTATACGGGTAAAATTTTTCTTTCGGAGTCCCGTGGGCCATATGAATTCATCTATCACATTTGAATACTTAAATACATGAATACAACTCATTTCCATCGTCAAACTTGGCCTACAACTCATGGAAAGCAAAGGAACACATAAAATCTATGTTTGTATTTTTGGCTAGAATTTCCTTTTTTCTGTCACAAACTTTAGAAAATCATAACTAATTTTTTTAAAAAATCAAAATCATGTGTTCTTTGCCATTATGGGAAGCTACACATGTTTATTTTATGCTAAAAAAATGACCAGGCCATGAAACATCACACAAAAGATGTTTGACATTCGAAAAGGGATAGAGGTCTGGCTGGCTACTGGTACTGTCACAGGTTTCTGCAGCAAACTTTAAAAATATCCAATTAATTCCAAAAAAATCCAATGCACACCAATGATACCAATCTAGAAAGCTACAAATGTTAAATAGAGGATAAAAATGACTCTAGATCGATTCAGGCACGTCCAAGCATAAAAAATCAATCAAACAATACATGAGGTCAGTCTAGATGCCTGATACTAGGCAGAACCTTTAAAACTTCATATCTCCCTCTTTAGACCTCTAGTTGAACATGTAATGAACGTAAATTTCATAAAATGACGAAATAAGTCATATAAAAGTAAGTCCTCTGAAATGACCTAGATAATATCTGAAAAAATTTGGGATGAGTTCTAGATTCCTAAAAATGATAATTTTAGGCTCAAACGGAAAGAAAAATGGAGTTAGAATGGAGAAATCATTTGTGACGGAAACTAACGAACCATAATGGCATTTTCGTAAATAAGTGTAACTTTTGAAAAACCACATAGGAGGTCTTTTTAAATGAAATTTTGAGTTACCCAAGGTTTTCAGAGGCCCCAAAAACTATGGGAAGCCTTGGGACTAGTAAAGCCCCTCTGGTGTATATTTCTCAATGTCGGTTGACCTGAACTTTGACCCATTCGTTCGGTAAGGTTTTACCTTCAAATTGAGTGATTCCAAAGGCATTTTATTAAATTAGGAACCTAAATTTTATGATGGAAAAGACGGTTCTCAAAAAGAAGCTAAAACGAAGTCAAAATGAAGTTGCCATTACAGAAGGGCAAAATTAGAATTCATGGTTTCTTGAATGTTCTAAAGAGTTCCACACTTTTCTCCCTTCTTCTCCTCTTTAATAAGCATGACCCTTTTTGCCCAAAATATAGAAAATCTTCAGCTCTCTTAGGCACATAAGAAGGAGGAGAAAAAGAGGAAGAAAGCTAAGGAGAAACTAGGTAATTTCATGGAATTTCTTGCTCCATCTTCCTCCAATCTTGTTCTCCTCTCTTCCTCCTTTCTTTCCATGGATTTTTTGAATGATTTGGTTCTGTTTTGAGGTCAGACCAAGGAGGGAAATTTCGTGTTTGGAAAAGAGAAGCCAACCAAGGGAAGAAACATCCAAGAAACTAAGGAAAAACAAGGTAAAATCTCATTCCTATGGTAGCCTTTTCTTGTCCCTTCTTCTTGTATGTTTCAGCCAACATAGGATGGGATAAGAGGGGCTGGATTTTGGGCAGAACCAAGAGAGAAACCTAGGAAAAAGAGTGCAAGGATTAGGAATATGGCAAGAAATTCAAGTAAAAACCAAAGGAAAACAAGTTAGAAAAGTGTAGTGCTTTCTAGGGTTTTGTAAAATCTGATTTTGTGTGAATGTTTCCTTGGGTATTTGAATGTTCCCTTGAGCTCCTAAGACCTCTAGAAAGCCTCCCAAGTGGCTCTCCCATCAAGGAAAAATCACAAAGTCCATGAACCTTCCTTATGGTGCATATTTCAACCAAGCTAGGTTCATTAGGCTAAGGGATGTTTTAAATTGTTCTAGCCTTGGTTTGGGACTTTATATGATGTTAGAAGATGGGAGAAACTATTGGGAAAAATTTAGGCGCCATAGATTGGGAGATGAGACAATGGTGTCCATAATGGTGCCTTATAAAGTAACTTGGTATTTCAATGGTGCAATTGAATATGTGATGGCTCCAAGGACCTTAAATGAGTCCAAGAAGTCTAGAAATAACAAGAAAATGGAGCCTAGCACTTGAATGATATGAATTGCTTCAATAGGTCACTTATGGAACTAATATGTCCATTATGAAACCAAGTATGTGATAAGCTTTAGTTTAATGTCTTGGTTTACTTCAAGGATGTGATTGTGTGTTATTTGTGATGTCTAAGGCAAGAGAACCTTAATCCACCTAAGTGCTCTTGTGAAACCAATGAGGGGAAGGAAATTGCAAAGTGAGCTTGCATAACTTAAAAGGTAGCTCTCCACCTTATTCTTGTGTGCATATGTATGTTTTAGTGTGCTTGCATGCATTCTTGATGCTTGATAACATGCCACTTGATCCTTGTTGTGCATTGGTACCAATGTGGTGTCTTGAATGACCATGAATGTGGAAAGAGCTCATAAGGGTGAGGTGATGCCAAAAGTTCCTTGATGAAGGTGAGGAGATGCCAAAAGTCTCATGGCATGGGTGAGACGAGGCCAAAAGTCCCTTGAATGGGTGAGGCTAGGTCAAAAGTCCCTAGGTCATGAGTGAGGCAAATCCAAAAGTCCTAAAAATGGGGTGAGGCTAAACCAAAAGTCCTTAGAGTATGAAAGTGGTTTTGACATGTGAATGTGGCATGGAATGGAATTTATTGCACACTTTATGCTTACATAGTATGAATTTGATGTATGTATGTCTTGAATGTGATGTGAGTGGGTGTGTGAGCTATTGAGATTCTTGGAATCTCACTCCCCTTTCCCCCTCATCCTTGAATTGTCTAGGTGGTATTCCAAGCCAAGGAGATGCAAGCCAAGGATATTGAACATCTTTATTTTGATGTATTATGTACTTTAAGTAGTGATTGAATGTCAAAGTAATGATACATGTAATGTTTTTATGATGCAAGACCATGAACAAGTGTAAAATGGTGTATGAACATGATGTAGACTTTATATGACACTAAAAGTAATGGAATTATGCAAATTGGCTCTTTAATGGTTTGATGTAACTATGCACAAATAGATGTTGAGAGATCAAAATGAGATGTATGAGGTTTGGAATCACTTAGGAAATCTTTACAAGTCATATTTGTGCTCTGAAACTTGCTCAAGGGGTGCCAAACTCAAGAAGAGGCCATTTGGTGCAAAGTGACTCTTGATGGGAAGCAAAAATGACCATTTCATGAGGCTATGTCACTTTTTGTCCAAATGAGCTCTTCTTGGTTTGAAATTTGGCAAGCATCTAGATCTTATTGAGAGATTTTTGAGAAGCTAAAGTTGGTAATTTTTGGAGGTCTATTGAATATTTGGCGAATTGTTGAAGTTGAGATTTTTTCTGGTTTTGGTCTTGGTATTGTAGCATTGGTTCGAAATTAAACTCTGTCACTCATAAGGAAAATGATGTCCAATTGCTACAAAATTTTATATAGAGAAACTAGAAATTCCCAATGACTTGATCCAACTAGAAGCACCTCATTTGGAGGTCTAGAGAGGGAGATACGATTTTTCAAAGATTCAATCTAGTGTCAGGTGTCTAACCAGACCTTAGTCACTGTTTGATCGAAATTCAGGGTCTGGGAGAGCTTGACCTGGTTTGGAATTATTTTTTCCCTCTAGCTAACATCCCCATATTTCAAAATTGGCATAATTCACTTGATTTGGAATTTTTTGGAATTAATTGGACATTTTTTAAGTTTATATCAGTAAACTGTGATAGCATCAGGACCCAATCCGACCTCCAGATAATTTCACATGTCAAACGTTCGGTGTGTGGGATTTTATGACTTGTAACTATTTTTAGCATAAAGTAGACATCCCAATATTTCCAAAATAACCAATATTACATGATTTTGATTTTTTTAGAATTACTTATGATTTTTCAAAATTTTGGACAGAATAGTAGCAAATCTGGCCGAAATTCAATGAGTTCCATTCATGCTCCATTTCAGTTTCCTTTGAGTTATGAGCAAGATTTTGTGATGCAAATGGGTTGTAGTAATGAATTTAAATATGAAGATGCATGGCATGAACCTACACGGCCCTCGTGTCACCGATTTAAAATTTTTAAGCATAACGCAATGTGACTAAATCTATTATTGTTGGTCCATTTTCCATGTACTCTTATGAAAATGATGATAAGGAGCTTATGAATGCCATGAATGGGGTTAGATATATATGGTATCATAGAACAAGTCACTAGGAGTGTCTAGTTTCTCTCTATAAAATTTCATGGCAATTGGACATCATTTGCCCCTTGAGTGACAAATTTCATTTTTAGACCTAAGTGAACAGTACACTAGACCAAAACCAGAAAGTTTCTCAACTTTAAAAATTCATCAAATATTCTATAGACTCTCTGAAAATTTTGTACTTTGTCTTCTCAAAAAGCTCTCAAAAAGCTCTAGATGTATGCTAAATCTCATATCAAGAAGAGCTCATTTGGACAAAAATTGGTATAGGTTTCCAATATGGTCAATTTTAATCCATATTAAAGACCAAGTATGCCCAAATGGTCTTGCTTGGTGTTTGGCACCTCTTGGGCAAGTTTAAAAGCATGAACATGACTTGTATAAACTACCCAAGTGGTCTCAAATCTCACACATCTCAATTTGGCCATTCTACTTCCATTATTACACTAATCTATCTAACCATTTAAGAGCTAAATTTGTCATTCAATACCCAAAACATGCTATCTCATACATTTGGCATTAAATTTCATTCATACATTATAGATTTGGGTATTTACATATGTTCATATGGTTACATAACAATTTCGTCAAGGGATTACATCATATGCCATGTATATGGCTAAAAAGAAGGCAAAACTAAGCATATTCATATACTTTGATGCCCATCTTCTTCTTCTAAGCTTGGTGGCCTCCAATACCTTGCTCAATTGTTTTACTAGCATGTTAAGACATTGGAGAGGAGGGGATGAGATTCAAAGAATTCCAATAGCTCATCTCCTATTCAATCACACATAAAGCATGCAATACAAGTCTCATAAATGCATGCATGGGCATATTAACATATGTAATCATTTAAAAAGCATTCTTGGCATTTGAAAACATTATACATAACATACATAGGCTTGCCAAGTAAGTGGATTTAACCTTACTCTTGAGAGTCAACCTCACTTTTGGCAAACTCTTTACTTTGTCTTAACCAATCTTAAGGGTTCTTGGCTCGTCCTTACCATGGCTAAGGGTTTTTGACTTCTCTATACTAAAGTAAACCAAAGCAAGCATATAAAACATCATTAAGAAACATAATGCATCATCATGGTACCATGGCATATAGAATCATGCTAGAATACTTTTCATGGCTTAAAATATACACACACACATTCAAGACAATGTAAGCACACATTTATGCATGAAAGAAGGTGGAGAGAGCTACCTTGCTTGCATTTGCATACTTTTTCCTTAAGTCTTGAATCCTCTCCCTTGACCTCACACACCTAAGAAGGTGGAGATCATTCCTCTTGGCCTAGACACATCATATGGAAACTAATTATACTCTTGAAGCAAAGTCTAAGGCTACACAATTACTAGAAAGGCTAGATGACTCATAAGGCTCTTTTATAGTTCCATAATGCACTTAATGAAGTAACCTTTGGAAAACATCATCTTGGCTCTACTTTATCTATTCATCCATAATTCTTGACTCCATTTAAACCTCTTGGAGTCATCGCATAATCAATTCTAAGAGCTTAACTAGGTGTTGCTTCTTTAGGCCATAATATGGAACACATAAGGCCATCTTACTTTCTATGACTTCTAAACTCTTTCCAAGGCTTTCTCTCATACTCTTCCATCACACATGATGCAAAACTAAGCTTGGAAGGAATTAAAACACTCCCTAGGTGCATGGACTTTCCTTGGCTGAAGCTATGCTTCCATAAAGCACCAATGGAGTTTCCTTGCTTCTTTTGATGGGAGAATCATGTAAGAAGCTCTCTTGATGTCTTAGGAACTCATATGAACCCTTAAACATCATAAAATACAGCTAGGGTTCATAATAGAGCTCAAGGTGCAATCAAAACCCTAACTTTTCTATCTTGCAAATTCATGGTTTTTACTTAGATTTCTTTACATATTCTAACTCTCCTCCCTCAAATTCATGGAATTTACCCTTGGTTCTCCTCAAAATTCT
The DNA here is from genome assembly GCA_032878935.1 of Erythrophleum fordii. NCBI lineage: Eukaryota > Viridiplantae > Streptophyta > Magnoliopsida > Fabales > Fabaceae > Erythrophleum > Erythrophleum fordii. Next base: position 17,102,857 of record JAVQMF010000054.1, on the reverse strand, counting down.
AGCCCTCTGGCATCTACATATATGGGGTGAAATAGGGAAAGAATGGGGAGAAAGTATCTATCATGGAATGAGAGATTTACCTTATTTTTCCTTGTTTTCTCACTTGATTCTCACTTTCTTTGACTTCCTCTCTTCAAATCCGAATTTTCCCTCCTTGGCCTGACCTTAAAACAGCACCAAAAACTCTAAGAAAGCCATAAGGAGAAAGGGGAGAAGGAGGAAAAGAGATTTCCTAAGGAGAAGACTAGGAAATTCTAACAAATTCTTACCTTTTTCTTGAAAATTTCCCTTCTCCTTTGCCTTAGTCTTGTACGCCTCCTTCCCTTAAGCTTTTTCTAGCTTTTGGGTAAAGTTTGGTCATCTAAAAGAGGGGAGTAGAAGGATGCTTAATATATATATATATATATAGGTTTAAGAAGGACTTTTTCAAAAATTCCTATTTTGTCCTTTGTTCTTGGTAGTTTCATTTCTAACTCATTTTAGCTCCTTTTTTAGAACCATATTTTCCATTACAAATTTTAGGTCCCAATTTAGTAAAATGCCTTTGGAATCACTTGAATTAGAGCTAAAACCTTTTTGAACGAATCCGTTAAAGTTCGGGTATATCGACGTTAGAAAACATCCACCAGAAGGGCTTTAGTTGTCCCGGGGCTTCCTATAGTTTTTAGGGCCTTTGAGAATCCCAAAAAACTTAAAACTTTCATTTAAAAAGCCCTCCATACTCAATTTCAGACCACACAAGTTTTAACACATTATACAAGAAGACCTTGTACTTGCTGGCAAAAACCTTGTCGATAAGGTCTTAGAAATTGCACTACAGATTACAGGATCTTGTTGACAAGATCTTTGACCTAGGTGATGAGATGTTATCTCAGCCCTTAAATTAACTTGGTTTACTACCATACTTCATGCTTAATATACATTCTAATGGTCGCATAACATAATTTCTCATTTTCAAATAACCGGATATTACACAAGAAAATAAGGAAATGGAAGCCAACCACTTGAAAGATGAGAGTATGACATCAAAGTGTATAGATTTTGTCTCTTTAAGGCTATATAAGTGGCAAATGTTATAATCTATAGTTGTATATATCCTAAGATGTTATGAACATGTATAATTATGCCAATGTATCATGTACAAATGAGATTTAAGGTTATATGTATGGAAATGTGCATCTTGGACATGGAATGGCAAAACTAGCATTAAGTAAATGTGTGTATGGCATGGGGTGAGAGTGAGTTTCTAAATTATGGGTTTGTGCACCTTTGAGGCAAGTTTAAAATGTCATTTTGGTGCAATCCCATGTGCTTAATTGGCCACACAAGCTTAGGAAGCAAATTTGGACACCTTGATGCTTGTAAGGACCATGAAAATGATCAAACTGGAACCCTATAGCACAAACTGACAAAATGGATGAATTTTCCCATGAAATTTTACAAACATGTAGGGCTCATTGAGATATTTTTGAAAAGCTAAATTTCAAAAAAATTGGAGCTCTACAAAATTAATTATGAATTTTCAAAGTTAGGAAATTTTCTAGTTTTGGTTCAGTGCACTATTCATATGGTTAGTTTTGTGTTATGTGTCATCTAATAGTCAAATGGTGTCTAATGCTTGTGAAATTTTACAAACATAAACTAAAGGTTACAAGATTTTTATGGCCACTAAGATCACCTCATTTGGAGGTCTGAACAGAGAGTTATGAATTTTTGAAGTTTCATGTTAATACTAGTAATGCCACTAGACCTCCAGTACTATTCCATCATAATTAAGTTCCTAAATGGACTTGGCACGATCTGGAGTTATTTTGCCCTAAATTTAATATCTGTAGATTCTCATATTGACTGAATTTGCATGATTTAGAATTTTTTAAAATTAGTTATGAATTTTCAAAAATTTATAATAGTAAACTGTGATAGTAGCCCAAGTAGCTTCGGCCTTCAGTCCTTTTCAAATGTTAAATGTTTTCTACTTGGCATTTCATGACTTGTACATATTTTTAGCATAAAGTAGACATCTATAAATTTCCATAATGGAAGAATGTATGATTTTGATTTTTCTAGAATTAGTTATGATTTTTCAAAATTTGTGACAGAAAAGGGAAAATTCTAGTCGAGGTTACAAATATGAATTTTATGGATTTCTTGCACTTAAAAGAGTTCTAGGCCACTTTTGGTGATGGAATTGAGTTGTATCTATGTAATTAAATATGAAATTTTGATGCATGAGCTCACATGGTTTATGTGATGAACCTAATCTCTAATCCTGATTACTAAGGTTTAATACGTGATGAATGACCATAAACCAGAGTTACATGATATTAAGACTAATTACACTATGAAAATACGGGGAAACTTTAGCCTTAATGTGATTAGAGCCATCAATCATACGATTATAAACACTTATGTTCGAAAGGGAAACAAACATTCATTTATAACTCACCCTAATATCTTTACATCATCCTTTGAGATTAACATATGAAAAACCAAAGTTTTCTAGTCAATATAAGTGTTTCAGTATGTTCGCCGCGGCCTAATTACTCTTAGTCGTGGCCAATTCCTTTCTATTTTACCCCTTTCTTTACCTTCACCGCGGCCAACATACATGGCGCCGCGGCGAAAAAACACCTTGGAACTTCCTCGCTCGCCTCTCGATATCGACCGCGGCTAATAACTTCTTTTGCCGTGGCCAATTCCTCTCTAGAATGCTTGGCTCATTTTTGCAAAATTTTGCTACGGTTAATTTCCCATTTCGCCGCAGCCAATTTTCCTCTGGACGACTCCCAGTTTTGCCTCTCGCATTTCGCCGCGGCGAATTCCTCTCTGGCACTCTCCCTGGGCAACTTCGCCTCTATTGGCTGCATCCAACTCAATTTTAGCTGTGGCAAAATGCCTTCTGGTCCTACACTCTGAAAATCTGGTCTCATACTCTCCTCTCTCCCTCCAATCTATCCCTAGGGCCCCTCTACCTTAATTGTGGGGCTTAAATAGCTTTCATTAGCCTAATTTATCCGGCTAATCTATCCTCTCTAATTCAAGATTTAAGGATCAATTCTTTTTCTCTAATTACCCTCTATCAACAAGTCCATATATTAGCAAGTTTGTAAAATAACAATAACATGAGTTCACGAATTATCAGTAGCTATCACTTGATACCCAATCAATGGGGGTTCATAGCAATATGTCAAGATTACATTTCCAATAACAAGCTATATCAGAGTTCAACAAGGCTCATAACAGATATCATAAATCCATACATTAAATACCAATTTAAAGTAAGGCCTACTCCTCAATAGGTACACATTATATTATCAAAATATAGACTCCTACACTTGGCAATATAGATACATGATAATGCTATACAAGACTTAACAAAATTAGCATCTACTCTATTTTACTCAGACCAAGTGTAGCTCCCCCACACCGGGCCTCAACTCATGGATGTTCTTCCACTTGCTTACCCTTATCCTTACCCGAAGAACCTTCACTTGAAATATTAATCCCATAAAACGGGGTGAGATATAAATCTCAGTAACCAAGGCAATTCTATCATATAATCCAATTTAATAAGCATATATGCATGAATCAAAATTAACATCAAAATCATATCAATCACAATAGTAAATGAAACACTTAGGCTATCATGATTACTATCTCATACTAGCAATCATATTATCACATGTTAAAGGCTATTAACACCGGGAGGCCTGCCCATGGCACCTACTCCCCATTGAGCACAACCAAGGCTCAGTGCATCTGGAATTTGATCATAACCCGGTGCCCGATCGAAGTACATGCACAGGTGGCAGCTGCACCACAGCTCCACCATGGACTCACAAGATCCAATCACAATACAATATATATCCAACCAATTCATTCAGCATTTCAAATCATTTATATACAGCAAATATGAAATTAAAATAGATATATGCATAGAATTAATGTAACCCCCGATTACCTCACTTGTAGACAATTTGCAACAGCCACTAATGGTACAAAAATCCCTATAACCATAACATCAGAGAATTACCACTCTAATTCATCATTAACGGTAGCAACAAGTACCCAAGGAATTTAAAATGCTAATAACTACCTATAGAACACTTACCCAGCCACTACAAGTTCCAAATTCGAATTCAAGTATCCTCTACCAGAAACCTCAATATTTTACCTAAAATCCTAAGTAAATTCGTACAAAATTAATACCCATTTTATAAATCAGCTATAGGGGTCTCAAATTAGCAAAGAAAGCATCAAAATAGAAGGTTTAAACTCACCTAATGTCAGCCCTAGCCTCAACCTACGAATTTCACCAAGAAAATCCCAAAGAACCACATTTTAGATTTTGGGTAGGGTGAAAATACTCTAAATGAAAAACTAATCAGGCCAAATTAAAGAGAAAGATGAGAGGATTAAGTTATATAACTATTACCTTGGCTAAATCTTGCTCCAAATGTGAGAGAATGTGGAATTATGCCAAGAACCCCAGCCTTTCCCTCTCACCTCCGAATTTTCTTTGTGTCTCTGTGTTTTACAGAATGGGGGAGGTGGCTGGTCAGTTTTTAGGGTTTTAGTGGGATTAAGTTGGGTCAAATATGGGTCATGGGTTGCTCCAAGGTCTAACTCCAAATGGGCTTCAAATTTTTAGCTTGTTGGGCCAGTTTTAAAGTGTTGGGCTGCAGAATTTTATTGGGCCAGTTCTTATGCATTGGGTTGCTAAAGTTTAATTAGGTTTGGGCCAAGTTTGAAGGGCTCAAGAATTTGGGTTTGCACAAGGGTTATTGGGCCACTTATAAGAGTCTATATAAGGTGAATCTTGGGCCTCTATCACATTAAATTGGGTTGGGTCTGCACCTAACTCATTGGGCCTCCACTAGCCTCTTATCATGATCTATTAATTTAGGCCTAGATGAGGTTTCTATCCTAATTAATTCTCAAACCTATATTAATAATTTATCTCTCTAAAATTTCTATTCACTAACTTGCCCAATTATCCTTTATTAATTATTCCTAATTACTCTAAATCCATGATTAATACCTTAATTAATTTTGGGGTGTTATAGTCTATGGGACACCAAATAAAAAATTTATACGCTACGCAACACTAAAATATTCATTATTTTATACCATTTTTCTTGCTCCTTCATGGAATGCATGATATGAAGCATGAGATAAGCTAGGAAATTATGGTGTTACATGAGACACCAAATGGAAATTTCATCTCCTATGCAATGCAAAAATATCCATTATTTTCATGCCATTTTCTTGCCTCCTTTGTGAGATACATGGTTTAAGGTATGAGAATAGCATAAGACAAGTTAGAAATTTATGGTGTCACATATGTGAAATGGTCAAAACAAGATGCATTGTGTTTGGGACCACTTGGGTAGTCCACACAAGTCATATTCATACTTTAAAACTTGCCCAAGAGGTGCCAAACATTAAAGGAGGCCATTGGATAGATTTGGCATCTCATATGAAGCAAAAATGACCATTTTGGTGAGCTATACCACTTTTTGTCCAAATGAGCTCTTCTTGATCTAAGATTTGGCATGCATCTAGAGCCTATTTAGATCTTTTTGGGAAGTTAAAGTGGATGTTATTTAGAGGACTATAGAATTTTTGGTAAATTTTTTAATTTGGCAAATTTTTTTGTTTTGGTTAGTGTACTGTTCATCGGGTTCGAATTTTGTTATTTGTCATTCATAGGGCAAATGATGTCCAATTGCCACAAAATTTTACAAGATGAAACTAGATCTTCTCAGTGACCTGCTGCCAATTGGAAGCACCTCATTTGAATGTTCTGATCCAGGCACATTTCTAGACTCATGTTACTGTTTGATTGATTTTCGAGGTCTGAATGCTCTTGGATTGATCTGGAACTATTTTTCCTCTCTAGTTAACATCTGTAGCTTTCCAAATTAGTATAGATCGCATGGATTGGAGTTTTATGGAATTAGTTATGAATTTCTAAAATTTATATCAGTAATCTGTATCAGTATCAGAGGGTTGCCAGACCTTCCTGCTTTTTCTATTGTCAAACATGATACAGACGGGATTTTCATGGCTAGGAATTATTTTTAGTGTGAAGTTAACACCCAAAGCTTTCCAACAAGCTATGGTTTATATGATTTCAATTTTTTTACATTTAGTTATGATTTTTCAAATTTGCCCCTTAAATCTACTATATGCTGTCCATGTGCTTAAGGGAAAATTCGGGGTTTTTGAGCTTGAAACTATGGAATTGTGTGATGTTTTGGGTTGATTTTGATTTGTTCCAATGATAAATGATTAGAAAATGTTGTTGAATAATCCACAGGGCCCACATAATGTAAATTGAAGAATTGTACCCTGACACAACGTGATAAAAGTGTATTATTTTCATACTTTTCCTTAATTTTGTCTTGTGAATGTGTAGCAATTACCCTAAATGGAAGAGTATGACAATAGAAATATAAGGTATTACAATTGCCATGGTATACACTAGTAGTTCCATGTGTCAGGAAACAAGCGTGGTAGTGAGTTTGTGTAGTTATCCATCTTTTATACAATGGTTCTTATGAAAATGAAGTATGAATGGATTAAAATTTGTTCAAGGAGAGATTGCATATTTGGGCCCAAATGGATCACTTTGGAATCAAGTTTTTGTCCAAGTAAGCCATAAATTTCAACCTTATCATTAATAGCCCAAATTATCTAGTTTGCGGATGAAATTTGGTGGATACCTAAAGGATTTATAGAGCTTTTCAATAAACTAAAGATAATATCTTTCTAAACTCTATAAAATATATGAAGAATTTTTGAATTTGGCCTAGAATTATGGAATTATGTAACTACTGTTCATGCTCTCATGGCCTCAGTTTTTATGTCATTTTAGGGGTCAAGTGGATTCACTTTCACTTGAAATTTTTACTGCATAAAGTTTAGATCATAAGCTTTCCATGGAGACCTAATTTGCCTAAATTGGAGTCATGTATCCAAAGTTTTGAATTTTTGAAATTTGGCCCATACTATGTCAAAGGAGGCCGAAATTGGATATATAGCACCCTTATGCAATTAGATCTTATATGACAAATGTGTCTATGGAATTTATGAAACAAAATAACAAGTAAATCTAAAATGGAGCTCTAAAGGATCATCTGGCATAGAAATAGGCTAGAAATTACTACCAAAAGTTTTGCCACAATTATATTGTTATTGCTTTTAAGAAAGAAATGATGTAAATTATCTATTTAAAGCATGTTGTGATAGTTATTGTTTGAGTACACCTTTAAATAAAAAGTTTAAATTCTCTCACTTTTTCTATGATTAAAAATAGAGTAAGCATGTAACCAGGGTCTTATTTTGTCTTACTAGTTGAACATGTTAAATTTAGCTTATTTATTGATTAAGGTGTTACATGAACTACCATCCTAATAATATTTTGATGATGCAATTTGGAAAAAGCAAAGTTGTTTTTGTTTTCTTAAGCACATTCTCAAAATCGAAATCAATCTTTCAAATCAAAGTTAGTCATATTAAAGTCATTTCTATTTTTAAAGTATATCCTTCAAATACTTAATGCATAGGACAACAATTAATAGGGTACAAATCCTAAAGTTTGAACTAAAATGCAAATGCATTCTTTAAGGTACACGTCCTTGACCATGGATGGAATTATCATCTATTGAAATTGCATTAATGGTATGTTCTAGGAGAACATGATGTTGGCACAATTTTAATGAATGACAATGCCATTTAATGTCTTAGATGTGTAGTCCAAACAACTCATTTCCATTCTATTTCAAAACATGCGAATATTATTTAGAGCATAGTTGTTGTCTTATTAATTGTTGTCTCATGCATTAAGTATTTCAATAATGTGCTTTAGGAAGTGAAAAAGTTTTTAATATTCCTAATTTTAATTTGGTGGAATGATTTTTGTAATGCCATAATTATCTAGGTCATCTCATGCCATTCTAATCACCTTGCCTTGGTCCAACACACTTATTTAAGAAAAAAGCAATAAAAATAATATATTATTTTGTATTACGTTATGAATAAAATTTTCATTCTATGTCCCATGGACCATATAAACTCATCCATCTCATTCTTATATTTAAATACATGAATACAACTCATAACCATCTCAAGAAGTGGCCAAGAACTCGAGCTAATGGAGTATATACATAAAAATAGCATGTGCAGCTTAAGTTGGTATTTTAGCTTTTTGTCGTGAATTTTGAAATATCATAACTAATTATAAAAAAAATCAAAATCAAGTACACTATACTATTATAGAAAGCTACAGATGTCTACTTTATGTAAAAATAATTCTAAACCACAACAAGGATATTTAACTACTAGAAATCGATGGAACAGTAACCAAGGTCGCCTGTCACTATTGGTATTGTCACTAAATTTCAAAAATTCATATCTCCTTGCTCAAACATCCAATTTGGGTGATCTTAGTGGCCATATAAAGCTTATCATGTCTAGTTTATATTTGTAAAATTTCATGAGCATTGGACATCATTTAGGCTTCAAATTACACAACACAAGAAACTAACCATATGAATAGTGCTTATACCAGAACAACAAAAAATGGCAATTTTGAAAACTCATAATTAATTCCAAAGAGCTCTAATAGAGTCTTTAGCTTTTCAAAAAGCTCTAGATGAGATCTATATGCATGCCAAATTTCATGGGTAAATTCGTTCATTTGGTCAGGTCTTGACATTGGGTTGCAAAATGACACTTTTTATGTCTTATAAGGGTCTCAAATGGTCCAAATCCACTTCTAAGACATCCATGGCCACTTGAGCACGTGGGAAAACACAAAAATAGTCTACTAAACATGTCTCAAAGGTGGACAGACCCAGATTTTATAAACTCACTCTCTCACCCCAAGGTATACACAAAAACACATAAGCTAGATCTTGCCATTCAAGGTCCAAAAGTTGCTACAACATTCATATCGCATCAAATCTCACACATATACAATATATCCATATATTTACAAGTGTTCATGGGTTCATACATCATATGCAATATTAGATTACATCATATGCCATTCGTATGGCTACAAAATGGCAAAATCACAAACTTTGTTGTCAATATCCTTCCTTTAGACTTGGTGGCTTCCATTTCTTGGCTCACTTAGTCCACCTAGTTATGTTAGACAAATGGGGACAAAGGAATGAGATTCTAGGAATCCCAATAGCTTTTCTATAACACCATATATTTCTAGCTCATTTATATCATTCCCATGCCTTACATCATAGATTCCATGAAAGATTAAGAAAAGGGAATTAAAATAATGCATTTTCTTGTGTTATGTCGTGTATGAAAATTCCATTTGGTGTCATGTGGACCATGTGAGCTCATAAATCACATTCTCATATTTAATTACATAAATACAATTCATTTGCATCATCAAAAATGGCCTATATCTCGTGAAACTCAAAGGGAAGTGTAAAATGCACATATATATTTTCGGCCAAATTTGTCCTCATTTCTGTCAAAGTTTTGGAAAATCATAACTAATTATAGAAAAATCAAAATCATGCATTCTTGGTATTCTGCAAAGATACATGTAACACCATAACTTCTAGCTCATCATATCATATATATACATGCCTCACATCATTATATTCATGAAGATATAAGGCAAAAAGGGAAAAATAGTGACTTTCTTTGTGTTGCGTTGTATTTAAAAATTCCATTCAGTGTCACATGAACTGTGTGAGCTCATTCTATACATTCTCATATTTAAATACATCAATAAAACTTATTTCCATCTCAAAATCATGCCTACAACTCATAGAAACCGAAATGGAGCTCAAAATAATTTAGTATATTTTCGGCCAGATTTGGCCTCTTTTCTAGTCAAATTTTGGAAAATCATAATTAATTCTAGAAAAATCAAAATCATGCAGTCTTGGTCATTTTGGAAAGCTTAGGATGTCTACTTACAATAAAAATATGCCTAGGTCAAAAATTCATCACACCAGACTTTTGACATCCAAAAAGCTATAGAGGTCACTGGCTACCTAGGCTGCTGTCTAGATTACTGATACAAAATTCTGAAATTCATAACTAATTCTATAAAAATAGATATCACACACATTTGGTTATTCTGGAAATCTACAAATGTTAACTTGATACTAAAAATAATTCTAGAATGAAACAGATACAATTAGCCATTGGAATCCTATGGAACAATAACTACACTCCTGAGGCGCCATTATTACTGACAGCCAACTTCAAAAATGCATAACTCTCTACTCATACCTCCAAATGAGGTGATCTTGGTGTCCACAGAAATCTTATGACTTCTAATTTATGCATATAAAATTTCACAGGTATTGGACACCATTTGGCCATCAGGTGACACAAAACACAAAACTGTTAATGTAAACAGTACACATACTAGAAACCATAGAAATTCTCAACTATCAAATATTCTCTAGACCTCCAAAATTATGTTCTTTAGCTTCCCAAAAAGCTTTCAATGAGACCTAATTGGATGCTAAATTTCAAGGCAAGACTAACTAATTTGGTCAAAAAGTGACATAGGGTTCCATTATGGTCAAATTTGGCTCCATATGAGGTACCAAATTTGCCAAATGGCCTTCCCTTGGTTGTGGCACCTTTTGGGCAAGTTTAAAAGCTTATTTGAGACTTGTGTGAGCTGCCCAAATGTTCCCAAACCTCATGCATCTCATTTTGGCCTTTCAATCTACACTCATGCATATTTCCATCAAACTTCCATAATGCATAATTAGACATTTAAAACTCAAATTATATTCTAAAGTTCATACATCATATCCATGGCTCTAAACATTACATAATAGTATATTTACATATGTCTCAAGGTTCATTGTACATATACAACATCATATATAATAGGAACTATCACTATGGTTCCAAAGTGGACAAAACCATCAATAAGCTTGTCAATCTTTCCTCTTCATGGTTGTTGGCTCCCTTCACCATAATTATTTGGTCCACCTAGCATGTTAGATCATTGGAGAGGAGTGGATGAGATTCAAAGAATCCTAATAGCTCATCTTCCATTCAATCATACATAATATGTGTAAAGTAAGTTTTTCAAATGCATGCATGGTGAAAATGTAAGACATGCACATTTTAAAAACAATCTTGGCATGTGAATCAATCATACAAGACATCTAAGAGCTCACCAAGTGCTTAGATTGGCCTCACACTTTTCCTCATGGATTTTGGACTTGTCTCACCCATTCTTTAAGAGCTTTGGACTCAACCATACTCTTAGGAGCCCACTTTGCTTTTGGGAGACTCTTTACTTTGTCTAAACCAAGCTCAAGGGTTCTTGGCTCATCCTCACCTAAGGGAAGAGTTCTTGGCCCCTCCACACTCAAGCAAACTCACACAAACATCATGTAATCATTTGAAAACATAACATGGCATCAAGCATCATGGCATATAAAGGCATGCTAGCATACTTTTCAAAGCTTGAAAATATACATACACACATTCTAAAATAAGCTAAACACACATCTATGCATGAGAGAAGGTGGAGAGAGCTACCTTGTGTACACTCACACACTTTTTCCTTGAAATTCAAGCCTCCTCTTTCGGCCACACACCCATAGTGGAGATGGTTTCTCTTGACCTAGATACAATTTATGAGAGTCAATTAGGTTCATGAGACATATTCTAAGGCTACATAACTTAGTGAAACACTAGATTGCTCTATAGGCTCCATTATAGTCCATAATTGCACCTAATGAAGCAACACCCCTCAAATGATTTCTAGGCTCCATTATTTCCTTTCAAATATGATTTTTAACTCCTTTTAAGCCTCTTGGAGTCATCACACAATTAAAATAAAGAGCCTAACATCATGTTGCTTCTTTAGGTCATAATATGGAACCTAAGGCATCAAATCACTTTCTATGAGTTCTAAATTTTTTCCAAGGCCTCCCCTCATTTTCATTAATCAAATATGACTCAAGAATGACCTTAAAAAAATTTAAAACTCCCCCTAACTAGGAGAACCCATCTAGCCCGAGGCTATGAAGCATATTAGGTTCCATGGAGCTTTCTTTGTTTTCTCAAGGGAAGAAGCATATGGGGAGCCTCTTAGGGATCATGGGAGCTCATTTAAACTCTTACTTAGGCCTAGGGATCATCATACAAAATCAGATTTTACAAGGTGCAATTGAAACCCTAGAACTTGCATCTTGAAATCTAATGGTTTTTTGTTAATTCCCTTTACATATTCTTAATCTCCACACCTTTTTCCCTAGATTCATGCTTGGTTCTGCCTAAAAATCATCTCATCCTAGGGTTTTCTCAAGTGGGGCGAAATGGTGGAGGAAGGAACCAAAGATGACAACCATAAGAAGAGAAATTACCTTGTTTTCATGCTTTTTCTCACTTGAATCTTGTGTTCTTTGAGCTCCTCTCTTCAAATCCGAATTTTCCCCTCAATTTCTCCCTTAAATCAGATTTATAAACTCCATTATAAGCATAGGAAAGAAAGGGAAATGGAGAAGGAAAGGTTTGGAAATGAGAAAGCATGAAAATCCATGAAATTCCTTACCTTTTCCTTACTTTTTCTCCTCCTTTCTTCTCCTCCATGGTGTGCCTAAGAAAGCTGGTGTTTTTTCTGTTTTTTGGGCAGAATGAGTCGTGAAAATGGAGAGGAGAAGAAATAAGAAACTTAAAGTGTGTTTAAGAAGCTTCCACTTTCTCAAAAATTCTAATTTTGCCCTTCTTTTTTGGCATTTTCATTTCTCCTTCGTTTTAGCCCCTTTTTGAGAACCGTCTTTTCCATCATAACAAATAGATTTCCAATTTAATAAAATGCCTTTAGAATCACTCAAATCGGAGCTAAAACCTTCCCGAACGAATCGGTTAAAGTTTGGGTCAACCGACATTGGAAAAATTATACCGGAGGGGCTTTATTGGTCCCCGGGCTTCCCATGGTTTTCAGGGCCTCTGAGAACCCTGGAGGACTAAAAATTTTCATTTAAAAAGCCCTCCTATATGTTTTCCAAAAAATTCACTTATTTACAAAAATGTCACTGGCCTTTTGGCAAATTTTTCGAATCACTCTGACCTTCGTTTTTGGGCAACTCAAGGCTCAAATCCTTATTTTCTATTATTTAAAATTTTATCCAAATTTTATTTAGCCTTGAATCACTCATCTCAAGAGACTTGCTTAGAAAATTGACTCATTTCGGTATTTTATGAAAAATCGGACGTTACAATACACATGTTTACTTTATGTTAAAAATATGTCCAGATCATAACATCCAACACAAAGGACATTTGACATGCGAAATGATCCAGAAGTTAGGCTGTCCACTGGCACTGTCACAGAATTCTACAGCAAACTTCAAAAATGTCTAATTAATTCGAAACAAATCCTATCCATGCAAATGATACCAATATGGAAAGCTATGAATGTTAGTTAGAGGGAAAAAATAACTCCTGACCAACTCAGACATGTCTAGGCATAAAAAATTAATCAAATAGTACCTGAGGTCAGTTGAAGTTCTTGATACTAGACAAAATTTTTAGAAATTTATATCTCCCTCTCTAGATATCCAAATAGGGTGCTTCTATTTGGTACAAGTCATGGGAATGTCTAGCTTCTTTGTATAAAATTTTGTGGCAATTAGACATCATTTGAGTCCTGTGTAACAGATTTCATTTTCAGATCAGTATGAACAGTGATATGACCAAAACTAGAAAATTTCTCAACTTTGAAAATTTATCAAATATTCTCTAAACCTCCAAAAATTTTGTTCTTTAGCATCTCAAAGAGATCTTGACAAGATCTATTTGCATGCCAAATCTCAGGTCAAGAAGAGCTCATTTGGATAAAAAGTGACATAGGGTTCCATTATGGTCAATTTTGGCTCCATATAGGATACCAAAATGTCCAAATGGCTTTCCTTGGGGCTTGGCATCTTTTAGGCAAGTCTAAAAACATAATTAGGACTTGTGTGTTCCGAACCCTCATGCATCTCATTTGGGCCATTCCACTTCCATTTATACACATACTTCCATAATGAAAACTTATTAATACATAACCAAAATGTCTATATTCATACATACAACTTTAACTCTCATTCATACATCACTTATTAACATAATTATACATGTTCAAGAGGTCATAGGTCATATACAACCATAGATGACAATATTTGCCACCTTGATGGCCTTAAAGAAGCAAATTTCTTACATTTCAATGTCATACTCTCATCTTTCAAGTGGTTGGCTTCCATCTCCTTGCTCTCTTGGTCCACCTAGCATGTTAGAACATTAGAGAGGAGGAGATGAGATTCAAAGAATCCCAATAGCTCATCTCCCATTCAATCATACATAATGGATGTAAAACAAGTCTCACAAATGCATGCATAGCATATGGACATGGACAATCATTCAAGAAGCATTCCTAGCCTTTGAAAAGGTTATACATAGCATATATAGGCTTACAAAGCAAGTGGATTGACCTCACCCATTTACTTATAGATTTTGGACTTGCCTCACTCATTCTTTAAGAGGTTTTTGGACTTAACCATGCTCTTGGGAGTCAACCTCACTTTTGGGAGACTCTTTACTTTGTCTCAACCAATCTTAAGGGTTTTCTGCTCATCCTCACCATAGCTAAGGGTTCTTGGCCTCTCCACACTCAAGCAAACCCAAATAAACATCATAGCATCATTTAGAAACATAATATGTCATCATGAAACCATAGCATATGAAATTATGCTAGCATACTTTTCATGGCTTGAAAATACACATACACATATTCTAAGACAATCTAAGTACACATCCATGCATGAGAGAAGGTGGAGAGAGCTACCTTTGTCATATTTGCATATTTTCTTCCTTTGGACTTAATTCCTCTCCCACGGCCACACACTCACAAGGAGGTGGAGATCATCTCTTTTGGCCTAGACACATCATATGGAAGCTAATTAGGTTCATGGAATTAATTCTAAAGCTACACATCTTCCTTATACACTAACTTGATATAATGACCCCTTTATGGTTCCAAAATGCACCTAATGAAGCAACACTCATCAAATAAATTCTAGACTCCATTCTTTCCTTTCAAAAATGATTCTTGACTCCTTTTAAGCCTCTTGGAGTCATTACATAATTAAAACTGAGAGCCTAACTACATGTTACTTCTTTAGGTCATATTATAAAACATAAGGCACCATCTCACATTTTATGCTTTCTAAATTTTTCCCAAGGCTTCCTCTCATATTCATTCATCACATATGACTCAAAAATGGGCTTAAAAAAATTTAAAACTCTCCCTAGCTACTCAAACCCCTTTAAGCCGAGGCTATGGAGGAATTAAAGCGTCATGGACTTTGCTTTGTTTTCTTGATGGAGGAAGCACATGGGGAGACTTTTAGGGATCTTAGGAGCTCAATTAAACTCTTATTTATATCTAGGAATCATTGTACAAAATCAGATTTTACAAGGGACAATTGAAACCCTAGAAATTACATCTTGAAATCTAATAGCTTTTTGTTAATTCCCTTTGCATATTCTTAATCTCTACACCCTTTTTCCTTAGAATCACCCTTTGGTTCTACCTAAAAATCAAATCCTCTTAGGTCTTCTCAAATGGGGTGAAATGGTGGAGAAGGGGAAGAAAAGATATCAACCATGGAAGAAGAAATTACCTTATTTTCTTCCTTTTTCTCAATTGAATCTTGCTTTCTCTAGGCTTCTCTCTTCAAATCCGAATTTTCCCATAAGTTCTCCCTTGAAACAGATTTGTGAACTTCATTTTAATTAAAGGAAATAAAGGAGAATGAAGGAGAGAAGGTTTGGATGGATAAAGCATGAAAAACTACTAAATTTTCTTATCTTTTAGCTTGAATTTCTCCTCCTTTTCTTCCTCATCTTGTACGCCTCATCCCCTAGGGTTTTCTCTGGTTTTTAGGTTGAGCTTGGTCGACCAAAATGAAGGGGGAAGAAGGGCGCCACTTATATATATAAAGGAGGAGAAGAACTTTTCAAAAATTTCTATTTTGCCCTTCGTTTTTGACATTTTCGTTTCTACTTTGTTTTAGTTCCCTTTTGAGAACTGTCTTTTTCATTATAAAATTTAGGTTCCAAATTTAGTAAAATTCGTTTAGAATCACTCAAATCAGAGCTAAAACCTTCCAGAATGAATCTGTCAAAGTTTGAGAGATTTTGGACTTGCCTTACCCATTTTCTTAAAGGCTTTTAACTAAACCTCACTCTTTGAAGACTTTTAGCTTTATCTCAACCATTCTTGGGAACTTTTGGCTCATCCTCACCCTAGTTAAGGGACTTTTGGCTTCACCATGCTTAAGCAAACCAAAACATGTTCATAAAGCATCATTTAAGTGCATAACATAATATCATGGTACCATGGCATATAAATACATGCTAAAACATCTTTCATGGCTTGAAATATACATACACACATTCAAAGACAAGATAAACATCCACTCATGCATAAGAGAAAGAAGAGAGAGTTACCTTTGTCACAAATACACACTTTCTTCCTTGAATTTAATTCCTCTCCCATAGCCACACACTCACAAAAAGGTGGGACTTGTTTCCCTTGGCCCTAGACACATCATATGGAAGCCAATTACACTCTTAGAACAATTTATAAAGCCACACACTCATTAGAAAAGCTAACTTGCTTCTAAGGTTCATTTATGGTTCCATAATGCACCTAATGAAGCAACCTTAAGAAAACATCATCTTTGCTCCATTCTTTCCATTCGTCTAAGGTTCTTGACTCTATTAGAGTCTCTTGGAGTCATCACACCTTTATTTCTTGGAGTCTAGCTAAGTGTTGCTTCTTTAAGACATAATATGGAACCTATGATACCATCACACTACCCATGGCTTCTAAAATTTTTCCAAGGCTTCCTCTCATCCTCTCCCATCAAATATGATACGAAACCAATCTTGGAAGAAATTAAAACACTCCCTTGGTGCTCCTTCCATGCTAGGCCGAGGCTATGTCTCTTTGGATCACCAATGGAGTTATTTTGATTTCTTTGATAGGAGAAGCATGTGGGAGGCTCTCTTGGTGTCTTAGGAGCTCATATATACTCTTAGACAACTTAAATTACTACTAGGAAGCTTTATCTTAGCCTAGGTGCAACCAAATCCCTAACTTCTATAACTTGTATTCTAAAACTCCCTTTCCAATTCTAGTTGTATAACCCTTAGTTCCATCAAGAACATATAAATAAAAACTTTCTTCCTCACTTTCTCTCTCTAGACCAAAACTTAAATGGCTTAGAAATATAAGATTTTGTAAGTGTTTCAAATAAAGTCTTACTTTAAAACAGAGCTTTCTTTTCATAGATTATTTTCCACCGATTGGTTTCTTGAAAAGAGTTCCTTTTTAGCTTGGGTTAGACCTGAATCTTCAAGTTTTCAAGAAAAGAAAACCACCATTAAAGAGCTCTTAGATAGAGGAATAACTTTCCTAACTGCACGCAGGATGAAATAGGGTTGTTTACTTATCTAAATAGAAGCTTAAACTTCTTCTCTCTCTCCTTTCTTAGTGTCATGCCATAGCTCTCTAAAAATTTAAAAATGGAAGCTTGGAGAAGATGATGAGGTGTAATCTTACTTAAGAAGCCTCTTTTATAATTTTTCAAAATGACCATTTTGCCTCTACGTACCATTTTACTCCGTTTAAGCTCATTTTAACTCCTTTTTTAGAACTATATTTTCCATCATAAAATTTAAGTCCTCTAATTCAAAAAATGTCTCTGGTTTCATCCAAATTAGATTTGAAACCTTCTTGAATGAACTAGTCAATATTCAAGTCAACTGATGCTCTAAAACATAAACTGGAGGGGTTTAAATCATTCCAGGGGTTCCTATAATTTTTGGGGCCTCTGAGAACCCTAGGAAAATCAATTTTCCCATTTAAAAATCTCTCCTATGAGTTTTCCAAAAAGTGTTCAAAATTACGAAAATGTCATTACGTTTCGTTGCATTTTCGTTAAATTCTGTTTGGTTATTCTGACTTGGGTTTCAAGGCACCTCTAACCTTAGATCATCATTATTTGAGGTCTAAAATATTATTCTAATTTTATTGGACCTCAAATCCCTCTCTTTGGGGGACTTCCTTTTGTATTCAGTGAGTTTTCACACGTTTATAGAGAAACTGCACATTATGTTTCTCTCATTTATAGCTATACCAAATGTTACAATTTTAGTTTCGAGGACGAGCTTCAAAAAGCCAAGATGACGTTGCTTTCATCAAAGCACATCTTTAAAATACTATCTAGAATATGGTGAAATTCCAATGCTTATATAAGCAACCATCTTAGACACTAGACAATCACTCTTAGGGAGAAATAAAGTGTGATAACTAGGTTTATTTAGTCATTCTCATATCATTTTATTTTCAAATGCAATAAAAAACAACTATAGTAAAACTTTTTGCAGCAGTTTATAACCTTTTCATATATCAAATGAACTCATAGGGGTCAAAATTTGCATTTCTTTTCATTTTAATTCATAACTTCCATACACACATTTGTTTTGACTCACATGATCATAGTACAAGTCCTAATTGTATAAGGGAGCTATGTAGCCAAACTTGACCTTTTGGGACATAATAAGATCCAAACTTCAAAAATTCATAAGTTTGGCTACACATATCTAATTTACATAAATTAAGTGTCTATGGAAAGCTCATGATCTAAACTTACTATTGTAAAAATTTTAGGTTGAAATGAATCTTGTCCCCTTAAAAGTCATAAAATCTGAGAGCATGATAGTATAACAACAATTGGTGTATAACAACTTTTTAGAGCCAATTTTAAAAATTTACCAAATATTTTATAGAGTTCAAAAAAATAAAAACTTTAGGTTGTTAGAAAGCTTTATATGTCCCATAATTGTCCGCCAAATTTCAGCTTCAAACTAGATAGGCTGTCAAGGGTAAGGTTACATTTTATGGCTCATTTAAACTAAATTTTGTTTCTAAAATGGCCAATTGAGCTCTAAAGTGTAATCTCTTCCTATGAGCAAAAATCAATACATTCATACTTCATTTCTATAGGGCCAATATTTAAAATATGGCTAGATACTAAAAATTGCTATCCCACACCCAAGCATGCACATGGAACCAATGACCCTTCATATGTCAAAACATGTTCCAATTTCATATTTTTGCATCAAATTGCAATACATTAATGGAATAATATTACATATCATCATGGTATACATCATGTTTCGCTACTATTATGTTCTATAATATCCATCAAACCTAACATATACATCAAAAGTTCTAATTCTTGTTTGGTTTATTTTCTTTACTAGTAGTACCTATCATGGTTAGTGGGAGATAAAAATAGAATGAGATTCTTTGGGGAATTTTAGCAGCCAAAACTCATTCCAAATCAATGCACATAATGGATGACCATGAGGAAATACAAGCATGTAGGTTTGAAGCATAAAAGGAACTTAAATATGAAATTGGCATGACACTTTTGTATTCATCTAGCCAGGGCATATGCTTATATTAGCTTGGCCCATCTATGGGCTAGAGAAGAACTATTGCACTCCATTCCTCACTATCTCATGCTAAGAGCCAAAGCTTAACTTGCTTATTGTCATAACTAGTTATGTTAGCTCATTCATATACATTACAAAGTTAAAAACCAAGTTCACATCCATTTACATGTAACTTAACATCAAAATTTAGCACATTTACGAGTTATATATAGCTATAAGGGTTTAAATTTCTTTCTTTGTTTTCTTTTATTCATTTTTATCATCAACAACTTTGTTTATACCTATTTTATCATGTTTAGCTTATGGAATCCCTTAGAAAAATCAAAAACTTGAAATGGACATAGTGGCAAAAAATCTGCACTAACTTTAAAAATTCATAACATAAGTTATACAAGTCCAAATTATGCAAACTTAGTGTTCATAGAAAGCTAGGAATGTGAACTATATGCTGTATAAATTTTAGATGAAATTGAATTTATTTGCCCTATGAAATGCAATGGAACAGTAACTTGGTTCAGAAAGGAAGGCGTATAACAAACCTAAAACTTAAAATTCCATATCTTGGGCTATACAACTCCATTTTAAGTGATCTTAGTACCCATGGAAAGCGAGATGAGATCTGTGTGCTATAAAAATTTCAAGAGCATCAAAGCTCATTTGACCCATGAAAAACCTTTCATATTTATGGCTGCTATGGTACTCAGACATAATCAAACCTTTAACTTCAAAAATTCATAACTTCCTATATACAACTCCTTTTATGCAAATCCAGTGGCCTTTATAATGCCCACTATATGCCTGTAAAATTTTATAAGTATTGGAATTCATTTATCCTTTCAAATCCACTAAAAACCAGAATTGACCATGTGAATAGTACTAGGGACTACTCTACATAAATTTTGGAACTTTGAAAATTCATAGGATATTTTGTGGACCTTCAATAATTATGGTTTTTCACCTGTTAGAAAGCTCTCTTAATGATTTATATGCATGCCAAACCTTAAACTCTAACTACATCATTTGGGCCACTTTAGGTACAGGAGTTGTTTAGGGTCTTTATGCCTAACATTAGTATCATTTTGGGCCATTGGCATCCAAATGAAAATTTTCCACTTAGAGCAAGTTTTAATCATCCTAAATGTCATTTCTAACTATTCTATATCATACCAAAAGACTTGGATCAAAATTTCACCCTTTGGCACCTAACTAAATCATGCTTTTTAATAACATTCCATACATCATCTTATCCATTCATTACCAAATCATAAATTCACATAACTAGCTTACATGTTGTCATACTCAAATACTTGGTTCCATTCATAAGCATCATCCATACATAATTGTCTAGTTATACATAAACACTTAGCCAAAATTTAGACTATTTACATTATAAACTTCATAATACATCAATTCCTATGTTCTAATGCCTCTCAACCTCTTTCTCATTGCTTGAGGTACCTAAAAATGTTAGTGGGAGCATGGGGTGAGATTCAAGGAGAATTTTAGTAGCATAAACTCATCCAATTCAATGCAACAAGAATACCATGAGCGAATGCAATGTATGTGGTGTAACACCATATTCATTTCCCTCATCTCATACAATTCTAGCTCATCTCATATCATTACTAGACTCATTTCCTTGGATTACACAAAGTTCCCAAAAAAAGCCATTAAAAATATTCAATTAAATTGCATTATGTCATGAATAAATTTTTCATTTCATGTCCCATGGACTATATGAAGTCATCCATCTCATTATCATATTTAAATGCATAAATACAACTCAAAACCATCCCAAGAAGTGGCCAAGAACTCAAGGTAATGGAGTATATACATACAAATAGCATATGCAACCTCTGGTTGGTATTTTAGCTTTTTGTCATGAACTTTGAAAAATCATAACTAATTTTAGAAAAATCAAAATTAAGCACACTATACATTTTGGAAATCTAAAGATGTCTAATTATGCTAAAAATAATTCCAGACCAGAATAGGGATGTTTAGCCACTGGAACTCAATGGAACAATAACCAAGGTCGCCTATCACTACTAGTACTATCACAGAACTTTAAAAATTCATATCTCTCTGCTCAAATATCCAATTGGGGTGATCTTAGTGGCTATAGAAAGCTTATCATGTTTAGTTTATGCTTGTAAAATTTCATGAGCATTGGACATCATTTGGATCTTGAATGACACAACATAAGAAACTAACCAAATAAACAGTGCTTATACCAGAACAACAAAAAAAATGGCAATTTTGAAAAATCATAATTAATTCTATAGAGCTCCAAATAATCGGGTCTCTAACTTTCCCAAAAGCTCTAGATGACATCTATATGTATGCTAAATATCATGGGCAAATTTATTCATTTGGTTAGGTCTTGATGTTGGGTTCTAAAATGGTCATTTTTGTGTCTTCAATGGGTCTCAAATGGTTTAAAACAACTTTTAAGATATCCATGGCCAATTGAGCACGTGGGAAAATACCAAAATGGTCTACTAAACATGTCTCAAAGGTGCATAAACCCAAATTTCACAAACTCACACTTTCACCCTAAGGCATACACAAGAACACATATGCTTCATCTTGCTATTCAATGCCTAAAAATTACTATATCATACATATGGCATCAAATCTCATACATACACAATATATTCATATTTTTACAAGTGTTCATGGGCTTATACATCATATACAACATTGGATTACATCATATGCCCTTCATATGGTTAACAAAATGGCAAAATCACACACTTTGTTGTCAATATCCTTCCTTTAGGCTTGGTGGCTTCCATTCCTTAGCTCATTTGGTCCACCTAGACATGTTAGACATATGGGGAGGAAGGGATGAGATTTTAGAAATCCCGATAGCTCTTTTCCCTTTCAACCATACATAAAGAATGAAAATTCAAGTCTAAAAATGCATGCATGGATATCATGGAACATGTAATCATTCATGGAATATTTCTAGCATTCAAAAAGTCATCCGAAACATACATAGGCTTGCCAAGAAAGTGGTTTAGCCTTACATATTCTCTTTATGGATTTTGGACTTGCCTCACCCATGTTCTAAAAGGGCTTTTAACTAAGCCTTACTTTTAGGAGACTTTTAGCTTTGTCTTAATCATTCTTGAGGGTTCTTGGCTCATCCTGTAATGTCCCATTTTCATTAAACGATGGAAATGGGCACGCTTTCAAAGTAAGTCCCCTGAGATGAGTGATTCAAGGCCAAATAAAATTTGGATAAAATGTTAAATATTAAAAAATGAGGATTTGAGCCTTGAGTTGCCCAGAAACCGGGGTCGGAGTGATTTGAAAAATTTGCCGAAAGGCCAGTGGCATTTTCGTAAATAAGTACAATTTTGGAAAAGCACCTAGGAGGGCTTTTTAAATGGAAATTTTGAGTTGCCCAGGGTTCTCAGAGGCCCTAAAAACCATGGGAAGCCCCGGGACCGGTAAAGACCCTTCGGTGTAAGTTTTCCAGTGTCGATTGACTCGAACTTTGACCGATTCGTTTGGAAGGGTTTTAGCTCTGATTTGAGTGATTCCAAAGCCATTTTTATTAAATTGGGAACCTATTTGTTATGATGGAAAATACGGTTCTCAAAAAGGAGCTAAAACAAAGGAGAAACAAAAAGGCAAAGTATGAAGGGCAAAATGGGAATTTTTAAAAAAAGTCACTTTACCCTAGCTATATATAGGTGGCACCTCACACTCTCCTTCATTCACTTCAGAATTTCCAGCCCTAAATCAGAAGCAAATCCCTTGGAGAGTCGTGCACAAAGAGAAGGGAAGAAGGAGGAAAGTTTCAAGACTTTAGGTATGGAATTTTGCTTGTTTTTCATGCTTTCTCTCCTCCACTTTCTTCTCCTCTTTTTCCCTCTTCTTCTCCATGATGTCTCTGAAGTTTTGAGGGCTGTTTTGAAGGGAGAACAGAGGGGAAAGTTCGAATTTCAAGTAAGGAGGCCAAGGAAAGCAAGAACAAGCAAAGAAATCCAAGGAAAACAAGGTATTTTGCAATTCTTCCACTTGGTCTTCTTCCTCCCTTCCATGACCATTTCGACCTACACTTGGACAGATCTTAGGATTCAGATTTTGAACCAAACCAAAGGTAATTCTTAGGTATTTGATGGAGAGGAATAAGAATATGCAAAGAAAACTAAGAAAAATGCATTAGAAAGCAAGATGCAAAACCTAGGGTTTCAAGTGCGCCTTTCAATTTCTGAATTTGTAGGATGCTTTCTAGGTCTAAGTTAGAGTATAAATGAGTTCTTGAGACACCAAAGATTCTCCCCACAAGCTTCCCCCTTCAAGAAAACCAAGCAAACTCCATGAAGGCCATTAAGCTCCATAGCCTCGGCATAAAGAGTTTCTCATAGCTAGGGAGAGTTTTAAATTTTTCTAAGGCCATTCTTGAGTCATAATTGATGAATGAAAATAAGGGGAGGCCTTGGAAAAAATTTAGAACTCATGGAAAGTGAGTTGGTGTCTTAGGTTCCATAATATGACCTAAAGAAGCAACATGGTGCTAGGCCATTTGTTTTGATGATGTGAGGACTCTAAGAGGCTTAAATGGAGTCAAGAATCATATTTGAAAAGAAAGAATGAGGCCTAGAAATCATTTGAGGGGTGTTGCTTCATTAGGTGCCAATATAGACCATAATGGAGCCTATAGAGCAATCTAGTGTTTCATTACATTGTGTAGCCTTAGAGTGTGGTTCATGAACTTAATTGGCTCCCATAATTTGTGTCTAGGCCAAGAGACACTATTTCCACCAACTTGTGGGTGAGTGGCTAAAAGAGGAGGTTTTAAAGCCAAGGAAAAAGTGTGTACTTGCATACAAGGTAGCTCTCTCCACCTTCTCTCATGCATGGATGTGTGTTTAGCTTGTTTTAGAATGCTTGTATGTGTATTTTCAAGCTTTGAAAAGTATGCTAGCATGCATTTACATGTCATGATCCTTGATGCCATGTTATGTTTTAAATGAATCCATGATGTTTGTATGAGTTTGCTTGAGTGTGGAGAGGCCAAGAACTCTTCCCTTGGGTGAGGAGGAGCCAAGAACCCTTGAGCTTAGTTGAGACAAAGTAAAGAGTCTCCCAAAAGCAAAGTGGGCTCCCAAGAGTATGGTTGAGTACAAAGTGCTCAAAGAATGGGTGAGGCAAGTCCAAAATCCATGAGGAGAAATGTGAGGCCAATCCAAACACTTAGTGAGCTCTTGAATGTCTTGTATGATTGATTCACATGCCAAGGTTGCTTTTAAAATGCCTATGATTTCTACTTTCTCCATGCATGCATTTGTGAAACTTGCTTGCACATATTATGTGTGATGGAATGGGAGATGACCTATTGAGATTCTTGAATCTCACTCCCTCCTCTTAAATGTCCTAATATGCTAGGTGGACCAAGTGGATATGGCAATGGGAGCCAACCACCTTGAAGAAAGAAGATTGCCATCCTTATGCTTGATTTTTGGTCTTTTGATTCATAAGGAGACTTCATGATGTATATGATTATTGTAAATAATCTATGACCCCTTGGAAAAATGTAAAAATGATATTATGTGATAGATAAATGAATGAGTATGGTGTATGTATTCTAGAACATAAATTGAGTGTTTATGCTAATGTATGCACTTGAGAAAAGCTTGGTGTAATGTGTATAAGTGAGGGTGAAAAGGCCAAAATGAGATGCAAATGGTTTGGGACCATTTGGGCAACTTCCCCAAGTCTTAAACATGCTTTTAAACTTGCCCAAAAGGTGCCAAGACCAAAGGAAATCCATTTGGCAATTTTGGTACCCAATATGGAGCCAAAATTGACCATAATGGAACCCTATATCACTTTTTGGCCAAGTGAGTTAGTCTTGCCCTGAAATTTGGCATACAATTAGGTCTCATTAAGAGCTTTCTGGGAAGCTAAAGATCATAATTTTCAGAAACCTAGAGAATATTTGATGAATTTTCAAAGTTGGGATTTTCCATAGTTTCTGGTATGTGCACTGTTTATACTGGCAGATTTGATTTTCGTGTCACTCAATGGCCAAATGTTGTCCAATGCTTATGAAATTTTATATGCATAAACTAGATGGCATAAGATTTCTGTGGCCACTGAGATTACCTCATTTGGAGGTCTGAGCAGAGAGTTATGAATTTGTGAAGTGTTCTGTCAGTAACAGTGGCATCTCCAGAGCTCAATCACTGTTTCATCAGTTCCAGATGTCTAAACCTTTCTGTCTCATTCTGGACTTATTTTTAGTGTCAATTTAACATTTTTATATTTCCAAAATGACTGAATTTGTGTGATTTCGATTTTTTTAGAATTAGTTATGAATTTCAAAAGTTTACATCAGTAACCTGAATCACAGCCCAGGCAGCCAGCGAGTCTGTAGTTTCTTGGATGTCAAACGTTCTGTGTGATGAATTTTGTGATGTGGGCATATTTTTAGTATGAAGTAGACATCCTAAGCTTTCTAGAATGACCAATATTGCATGATTTTGAATTTTATGGATTTAGTTATGATTTTCCAAAGTTGGGTTAGGAAATGGAGTAAAGCTGGCCGAAAATATGCTTGTCTATTTTGAGCTCCATTTCGGTTTCCATGAATTGTAGGCATATTTTTGTGATGGAAATGAGTTGAAATAATGAAATTAAATATGGGGAAGTATAGTATAAGCTCACACGGTCCATGTGACACTGAATTGAATTTTTTTGATACGATGCAACGCGAAAAAAATCATTATTTCTTTAGCGTTTCCATGGAACATCAATATGATTCATGATATTATGCCATTTGAAAGCATGAGATGAGCTAGAACTTATGGTGTTACACATCCTCACCACGACTAGGAGACTTTTGGCTTCACCACACTAGCAAACCAACACAATTTCACAAAGCATCATTTGAATGCATAACACGACATCATGGTACCATGACATTTAAACACTTGCTAAAACATTTTTCATGCTCAAAATATAAATACACACATTCAAAAACAAGATAAACATCCATTCATGCATGAGAGAAAGAAGAGAGAGCTACCTTTGTTACGACAACACATTTTTTCCTTTTGAAATATTTCCTTTCCCATGGCCACACACACACAAGAAGGTAGGACTTGGTTCCTTTGGCCTAGACACATAATATAGAAGCCTATTACACTCTTGGACTAAATTCTAAAGCTACATATTCATTTCAAAAGCTAGGTGGTTCATATGCCTCTTTTATGGTTCCATAATTCACTTGATGAAGCAACTTTAAGAAAACATCATCTTGGCTTTATTTTTTCCATCTATTTATGATTCTTGACTCCTTTTAAGCCTTTTAAAGCCATCACACAAAGCTAGTCGTTGCTTCTTTAAGCCATAATATGGAACCTAAAGCTATATCTCACTATCCATGGCTTTTAAAATTTTTTCGAAGTTTTCTCTCATCCTCTTCCATTATATATGACTCAAAATCAAGCTTGGAACAAATTAAAACTACCTTTTGGTGCTCTTTCCTCTTTAGGTGGTGGCTATGGACCATAAGGACACCAAGTGAGTTTGTTTTATTTTCTTGATGGGAGATGCATGTGGGGAGCTTCTTAGGGATCTCTAGAGCTCATTCAAACACTCATTTTGGCCTAGGAACTTTTGCATTAATACAGAATTTTAAGGGAACACTTGAAATCCTAACTTTGCTATCTTGAAATCTAATGGTTATTTGATTGTTTTCTTTGCATATTCTTGTTCTTCTCCCTCATTTTCTTAAGGTTCACTCTTGGTTTGGCTAGAAATTTAACTCCTTAGGGCTAGTCTTATATGGGGCAAAAATCACAAGAGGAAGAACAAGAGAAGTCAAGCTTGAAGCATGGCAAATTACCTTAGTTTTTTGCTTTCTTTTGCTTGTTCTTCTCTTTGGTTTGCTTCTCCTCTCAAAACTCAAATATTCCTTCCTTAGTTTGACCTTAAAATAGGCCCAAGAGCTTCAATAAAACCATAGGAAAGAAGGGAAGATGGAGGAGAAGGAGTTTGCTAAATAGAAATTAAGAAAAACCTTTTCCTTGCTTTTTCTCCTCCCTTTCTCCTCTCCTTTGTGCACCTCACTCTCTTTCTTCTTTCTCTATTTTAGGGAAGAAATAAAATGAGCCAAATGAGGAGAAGAATGAGGTGTGGGGTTATATATAGTTAGGGTTCAAGACTTGCTTCCAAAAATTCCAATTTTATCCCTTAATCTTGGCATTTTCGTTTCTAGTCTATTTTAGCTCTTTTTTTAGAACTGTATGTTCTATCATAAAATTTAAATCCTCAATCTTATAAAATGCCTTTGGAATCACTCAAATTGGAGCTAAAATCTTCCCGAATGAAAAGGTCAAAGTTCAAGTCAACTGACATTAGAAAATGTACATCGGAGGGGTTATAACTGTCCCAGTGTTTTCCATGGTTTTTAGGGCCTCTGATGTAACAACATAATATATTAACTCTATCTAGCCTCCCTCTGGGCTCAATTCCATATGATTTCCAAAGAACCAGTACCGATCGTGACATTTTCATGCTATAAAACAGGGTTTCAAACACTCATCTTCTGCCCTGTGGGTCATGTGAACCCATCTTTACATTCTCTACTCACACTATATTTATACAACTCATACATAGCATAAAATAAGCCATAAGCCACGGGTATGGAGCCAAAAATCAAGATAGTGCATTTTCTTAAATGGACCCAAAAGTTAGATTTTTGGCTCTAACTTTGGAAAATCATAACTAATTATAGAAAAATGGAAATCTAGTAAAACATAGCTTTCTAGAAAGCTCTAGGTGTTAAATTTACACTAAAAATAATTTCCAACCATAATCTCAGCGTTTGGACCATGTTTGACATCGAAAATGAGACAGAGGTCCGACTGTCCCTGTTTCTGGCACAGCTTACTGTCATGAACTTTGAAAATTCATAACTAAATCCAAAAAAATCCAAGCTGGGAAAAATATACCAATTTGAAAAGCTACAGATGTCTACTAGAGGAGAAAAATAAGTCTAGGTCAGTTCAGTAGCCTTTAGACCTCGAAAACTGATAGAACAGTAACGGAGGTCAGATGGCTTCCCTGATGCTGATACAGAACTTCAGACTGTTCGTTCTCTCTCTACAAACCTCAGATTTAGGTGATTCTAGTTGGTATAGGTCACTGTGATTGTCTATTTTATGCTTATGAAATTTCATGACATTTGATCACCGTTTGGTCTATTAATGACATGGATTTCTTTTCGGACCTATGATAACAGTACATGACCAAACCATCAAATTTTCCCAATTTCAACAATTCGCCAAATATTCTCTAGACCTCCAAATATTACCCACTTTAGCTTCCCAAGAAGATTTATACAAACTCTAGAGGCATGCCAAATTTCATAACAAGAAGAGCTTGTTTGGTCATACTTTGATGAGCTCACAAATTTAGCGGTTTTGGCACCCAAAAAGTCCAAAATGGGTCCAAATGGCCTCTCACACGTTCTCACTCCTTATGGACAAGTTTTAAAGCCTAAAAATAGTATATATAACATGTCCAAGTGGTCCAAATCATTATACATTTTAAAATCACTATGCTACGGGCCAAAATACACTATCACATACATTCAACAAAAGGGGCAAAACCCACATTTTCATTAATTTGGCTCTCTACATAGTTTGTACATCATATATCCATACATTTACACTTGTTACAACATTTATATCTCAAAAAAAAAAAAAATAGTGGGTGCATATTCATTTTGGCACCACTTTACATCAAAAGACCAAAATAAAGCTATCATCTAGCTAAACATGTTCCGAGGCTCATTGGTATGCACTTAGTTCTCCTTGAGCTCCACCTAGCATGTTAAGATGGGAGGGGGAAGGGGTGAGATTCATGGAATCTCAATATCTCATGCACTCATTCAAGGAAGCAATTAAGGCATATAACAAGTCAAAGCATGTAAATAAGCATCTAACTATTCACAATTATACAATACATGTTGTACATGCCATGAAAATTACAACAATGCCACAAGTAAGCTCTAGGGACTTTTGGTCTAGCCTCACCCGAGTTTAGGGACTTTTGGATGGCCTCACCCGATTTTAGGGACTTTTGACTTGGCCTCACTCGGTTATGAGACTTTTGGCCTTGTCTCACCCATCTCAAGGGACTTTCGGCTCTACCTCACCCATCTCAAGGGACTTTTGGCACTACCTCACCCGAGCAATTCTCACAATCCAACACATAAGTATATTGGTACCAATACATCAAAACAATAACATATGGCATATCTCACACAATAAGCATATACAAAAGCATACAATGACTATTACATCCAAGAATGCAACAAGAAAGAGTGGAGGGAGAGCTACCTTATGAGCTAACACAAGCCTTCCCTTTCAATTTCTCTTCTCCCTTCTTAGTTTCATAATCACACTTTGATGGAGGTGCTTCTCTTGAGTCTAGACACAACAAAAGCATGGAATTACTCTCTCGTAACTCAACAACTCTTAAGAGTTCTTCAGAGCAAAC
This sequence comes from Erythrophleum fordii, assembly GCA_032878935.1. Classification (NCBI taxonomy): domain Eukaryota; kingdom Viridiplantae; phylum Streptophyta; class Magnoliopsida; order Fabales; family Fabaceae; genus Erythrophleum; species Erythrophleum fordii. The sequence continues at coordinate 17,072,800 of JAVQMF010000054.1, read as the reverse complement.
TTTGCTAACAGATAAGAACCTAGGGGTTCTCTCTCTCTCTCTAGAATGTCACCAACTCTTCCTCTCTCTCAAGCTCTCATGGTAGTAGAATCATCATATTCAAGGAAAACAAAGAAGTTCAAGAGTGTTTTCCACTTCCCCTCTTCTGACCCATACCTAAAACCCCACTAATTTCACAAGCAAAACCATAGAAAGAGAGGGCAAAGAGAGGAGATCAAGATTCTAAGAAGAAAAGAGAGAAGCTTGCTTACCTTTCCTTTGCTCTTCCTTCCTTCTCTTGGTCTTTCTCACTCTCCACGCCTCTTTTCTCTCCTTGGGTCGAAGTCTAGGTCAAATAAGAGAGAAAGAATGAATTGGGACGTTTAAAGAAGTCAAATTCTCGCTTTTTACGCTTTTCCGGACTAACCCTCGCTATAGTGAGATTTAACCTTCGCTACGGCGAGCACGTATCAGTTACCTTCGCTGTGGCGAGGTTTAACCTTCGCTATGGCGAGCACGTATCAGTTTTAGACCCCCGCTTTCGCTAGCGCGCACTACGATAAGCAGCCCCCTGGTTTTTGTATAGGATGCCCACACTCGCTATAGCTAGAAGCATTTTCGCTATAGGGAACAGCTACTCTCACTATAGCTAGACTCTTTCTCGCTATTGCGAGCAGACTTAGAAAAATTTCTGGATTTCGAGAATTTTCAACTTTCTTTTTTTTTTTCTTTTCTTTTTTCTGGTTGTTACATCTGAAAACCCAAGAGAACTTATTTTTTTCATTTAAAAAGCCTTCCTATGATAATTCTAAAATTTACCCAAAATTATAAAAATGTCATTACGTTACGTAACTATTTCGTTAATTTTTGTCTAGTTATTATAGCCTCTGTTTTAGAGTACCTCCGGTCTCCTAATTTCATTACTTAATATCTAGATCATTATTCTAATTTTTCTGGACCTTAAATAATTCATTTCAAAGGACCTACTTTAAAAATGTATCCATTTCCGTCGTTTTTACAAAAATTGGACATTACATGTGGTGCAAGAGTGTTATGCACATGCATTATGTAAATCATATGCATTATATAACATCAAAACTCATTCATTTCTAGCCATGGCAGCATCATAAAACTAGCTGGGCTCTACCAAACTCAACTTGAAGCCAAGTAAGAACTATTGTGCTTAATTCCATACCCTAGGGAGTTAGGAGTTATCACATAAACTTGTCATAAACATAAAGTGCTCATAAAGCTCATATGAAAACATAATGGATCATATTTCATGAAAGTATTAAAAAATTGCACACACAAGCATATCAACTCATTCAAAAGCTCAATTGCATGCAAGAAGTGGAGAGAAAGCTACCTTAGGCTTAATGGAGGCTCAAATTACTACTAATCCTTGTTCTTGATTTTGACCTTGGTTTTCCACCACTTGACACACACAACTTGGTATGTTTGGGTTAGTTTGGCCTACAAGCATTAATCCATAATACAAATTAGCCCATTTGAATCCATTTAAAGCTTTATTACTAACACTTATCCCTATTTTAGTCTAACTTGTGTTTTAGGGTCAATTTAGGCTCATTAGGAAGCAATTTCCATTTTTCTTCATCTAGGTCCCAATTTCTCATAGGCTACATGCCACATGGCTCAATGGAACCCATTTGAGCTATCATATCCTTGGCTAGAGGGGTTTAATGCCAACTTGCTTCTTTACCTCATTTTAGGCCCCAAAATCTCAACTTTCATTCTACGGTTTCTAAATTCAATTCACTGGTTCCATAATTATTTATTCCCCTTATCTAAGTCTTTTAAATCCTTGGAACTTAAAAAACTTTCACTAGGTGCTTCATCCACCCCTTGCCTGAGACACACCTTAAGGAAGGGTCATTGGGAGTTTTCTGGATTCCTTTATGGATTTTGATGCATGACTATGTTCGCTAGCTTCTCTTTAGCTTAATTATGGCTTCATATAGCTTAAAATACTCTTTTATGGTTCCAAATCTTCTATGGTTCACTTGAAACCCTAATTGCCATATATTGAAATCTATAGGTTTTTAAATGTTTCCAGTTACATATTATTGTTTCTTATGCTTCAAAACCCTTGGTTCTATCTTGTTTCCATGCAAAATACACTCCTTTCATATGGTTCTATGGTTAGTTAAAATCACAGAGCAATGGAAGAACAAAGAAATACGAAAGTTCTACATGGTTTCATACCTTGATAGCTTTCTTAATCAATGGAGAATTTTATGGTTAGCTTACTTTCCTCAAACTCCTTCTTTTCTCCAACATACCAAGCACAAAGATGGTCCTTTCAAAGAACTAAAACCATCAAAAGAAGGCTCTTCAGGAAAGAAATCAGATTAGGAAAGGAAGATAACGAAAAAGAATGTCATTTTCATGCCTTTCTTGCTTGTTCTTCCTTTCTCTCTCTTTTCTTTCTCTTCATGCCATGGAGGTTCTGGTTCAAGGCTAGAAATATTAGTTCTAAATGAAGAAGAAGGTGACGTGGTTGTTATATGGCAAAAGGGTGATGATTTAACTTTTTTCCAAAATTTCCATTTTGCCCTTCTACTTTAGTTTTTCCATTTATGCTTGTTTTAGCTCTTTTTTAAAACCATTTTTTTCCATATGAAAATTTAGGTCCTTTGATTTATTAAAGATATTTTCTTTCAATTTGTGGGGTTCAAAACCATCCCTAATCATTCGTTCAAAGTTTTAGTTAACCATTTAATGAAATTTCACATTGTAAGGGTTTTAACCATTCTGATGGTTCCTATAGTATTTGGGACCTTTGAGAATCCTAATGAAGTTAATTTTATCATTTAAAAAACCTTTCTTTAAATGTTCAAAAAGTTGCCTGAAATTACAGTTCTACAACTGCATTTTGTATTAAGCTGTTTAGCTATTTCGACTCTGATTTCAAGCCACCTTTGGATTTTTACCCTCATTACTAGATACTCTATTTATTAATCTAGCTCTATCTTGCCTTATTTCATTTCATTATGGTGGTCTCCTTTTTTAATTTGATTGATTTTGATTCAACTTCAGGAAATTCGGGTCACAACACTTATGCATAAATGTCATGTTAAGATGCCAATTCAAAATATAACTCATGCAATCATCAAGCAACCAATATATACAAGTATCTTAACTCAAATGCACCTAAATGTATGCAAGATAAGATGAGTAAGCTACCTTTGGAAGCTAGGAACCTTGATGCACCACTAACCTACTTGTTCCTTTCCTTTTCTTTGTTCTTTCTTAGGTTGGCATACATACAAAGATAGACTTGCATTAGCTCGATCTACATGTTGGAGATTGTGGCATTGGCCAATCATTGTATTACAAACATTGTATTTTATTAAGAAATAAGAGTTTTCTTTTATTACATTATTATTATATTTTTGCATGTTCTATATAATAATATCCTTGGCTAAATCATATTAATTATCTTAAATATCCTTAATCGATCATCATTGTGGGAATAATGATGAACTAAGAATAATATGATTTTGATTGATGATTATGTGTTAGTCGTGTATAAAGATACAAATCAAAATCATAGGCACTTGTTAGGGAACAAGATACTGGATCGACCCGTTATAAGATAGCTACATGGATTAAGTCATCAACATATCTCATATATAACCATATCACCGAGCCCTTAGACTTGAGATCACCATAGTTTCTAACATGAGGAATACTATTTGTTGGCATAGTCAAAAGTCATCTTTAACTGGGTGATCATAAAGGCTATGATCGGGTATAGTGGAATTCATATAGAAGAAGATAAGTGGCTAAGATAGGATTTGTCCTTCTGATTAATAAAGAGATATCTCTGGGCCCCTCGATGAGTGAGACTGAGAAATGTATGGCCGTGCTTGAATGGAAGGGTTTCCATTTGTACCATTAGTTTGCACGCAGATTGAGAAAGTGATGATCAAGTAAGATGAGGATGACATTTCCATGCCTCATACTTGATCTAGATATCTTGTGACAAAAAAGATGCGATAAGGTTATATAACAGATTGCATCAGATCACCGATCTCTATATGATTTGGATAATTACAATGTTTTGCTAGAGACCGCTTGTGACTTGTAGGTCAAATAGTGTTATTGCTAACATTATATAGGCCTACAGGTCGAACACAAGAACTAGTCAACTTGAGCTAAAATGTCTAAATTCATTAAATCTGAAATTGCGTTTAGATTCAATAAATGTCATGTCCAAATTCATTGAATCTGAAATTACGTCTAGATTCAATGAATGTCACGTTTAATCTAGGAAGGAAGAATTTTATAAATAAATAAATATATATATTTGATATATATATATATATATAATTTATAAAATTCAAAATATATATATTTATATATTTGAAATATATATATATATATATCATTTAATTAATTTAAATCAATTAGTTTTAAATTCAAATCTATATGATAAATTTAAATTTAAACTAATATGATAATTTAAATTTAATTTATGAGATAAATTAAATTTGAATTAAATTCTAGATTTATATTAAATAATTAGTTAAAATTTAAATCTGTTATATAGACTTAAATTTAAACTAATCTATTTAATTCAAATTTGATTTTATTTAAAATAATGTATTTTAAATTAATCAAATATATTTGAAATCCTAATAAGATATCTCTATAAAAAGGTAGGAGGCTTGGGTTTCTTAGAACTACAGAACTAAAGAAAAACCCTAGAGATAGAAAGAGTACGAATGGTGTACAGACACTGTACGGACACCTAGAGAGATTGAGAGAAAGAGGAGAGCGTCTTCTCTACCAAGAACGTGTATGAACATTGATAAAAGGCACTAGCACACCATTTGAGTTGAGCATCTATTCGTGTGGATACCAGTAGAGGGAGTACATCTATAGATCAGTTTTTAAGATTTGACAGAAAAAGGTAAATATTTCTAGATCTACTCAATTTAAACAATATTGATGGATCTATGGGAAGGGATTTGGGGTTTTAACTTCTGGCTGCGCATCCCAAAAATTCCCAACACTACATACATCGATTTAGATATAAGGAAACTTATTAAAACTTATTCTAACTTATCTCATTACTACATTGGGCCTATTAGAACTCGAAATGTAAATTTAAGTTACTTTAAGCCCCTTAAGTTGTGACCCTCATAATTCAACTTTTAAGGTTCAAGATTTCATTTTGTATAAGCCATATAACCCTAATGAAACTCATTGGAGCCATCAAATGCATGCTTTAAGATGTTTAACATCAAGTTGCTCACTTAGGCCCTTTTGAATTCTAAATTTTCACTTCTCAAAAAAGGGTTCCTAAATTTATTCCAATGGTTCCACTAGTGTTCATAGCTCATATCTAGACCATCTATGACCTTAGAATTCATGAAATCACTTTCTAGATGCTAGTTCCTCTTCATGGCCAAGACTTGCTCAGTCTTGTTTGAACAAGTGTGTGATGCCTCTAATCAGTTCTAATGAGGTTATATAGATGATATATGATGAGATTTTGAAACCTAAAAGTTAAATTTTAGAATTCACCCTTTGAGGCTTAAGTTTACATAATGGGTTCTAGTATGTCAAAAAGTAAAAGTACCAAATGAATAGTACTAATAACCACATAAATAGTAGATATAGAATTTATGGCTTGAATTATGAATTCTAGAAGCATAAGTTTGCTTAGGATCCATGATTAGTGAAATCCCTAACCTAAAGCCTAAATGAAGGACTATTTGCAGGAAGTTAAAACCTAAAAGGAATTTGATACAATTAGGCCCTAAAATATAGTAAAAATTGAGGATTTTAGATAATGTAATTATCACCTAATCGGCATGCATCTTAGAAGTGTGCAAAAAAGTGTTCTAATTACACTTTAAGTGGCCTAAAGTATAGTTAAAAGTCAAAAAAGTTTAAGGGAAGTTGTTATGAGCTTTAGATGTTGATGTTAAGTTCATATGATACTTTTAAGACAAGTTAGGGAGACTCTATCTCATTATAGGTGTAGAGCTGAAAATGAAAAGGAAGTGGAGAAATAATAAGAGCGCGAACGTTAGAGGTTTTATTGGCTTACTTTCACTTATACAAGGTAGCTTACTTCACCTCATGTAATTACATGTGTAATATCTGGTTCTTTGAAAATATGAGAAAACATGAGAAATGTAACATACGATTTCTTTATAAATGTATAAAATTCACCGAATACAAAAAGAAGTCCCCCAAATAGAGTGATTTGAGGTCCAATGAAATTAGAGTAATATTCTAGACCTTAAATAATAAATTTATGAAGCTAGAGGTGCCCTAAAACCAAAGCCAGAATAGGCAATCAAATTTTAATGAAAATGTAACAAAACATAAAGGTATTTTTGTAATTTCGGACAATTTTTGCAATGCACATAGGAGGAATTTTTAAATGGAAAATTTGAGTTCTCCAAGGTTCTCAAAGGCCCTAAAAATCATGGGAAGCCTCGGGACAATTAAAGCCCCTCTGGTATACGTTTTCAAATAATGGTAAGGCCAAATTTTGACTAATTCGTTCGGGAAGATTTTAGCTCCAATTTAAGTGATTCTAAAGGCATTTTATAAGCTAGAGAACCTAAATTTTGTGATGGACAGATAGTTTTCAAAAAGGAGCTAAAATAAAATGAAGAAGCCATGAAAAGGGGACGAAGATGGAATTTTCATAAATAAATTTTAAGACACTTGGCCTTATATGAAGCGTCCCTTTCTTCTCCTCCTTAGAATTGACTTAGTTGTTGCCAAACCAGAGAAAGTTCTGCCCCAAGAAAATGCATAAGAGAAGAGGGCAAAGAAGAAGGAGAAATTCAAGAAAAAGGTAAGAAAAGTGCAGAATTTCATGCTCCTTCCTTTGGTAAACTTGTTCTTCTCATTCTCCTGTTCATTTCTATGGTTTTATTGAGGGATTTGGTGATGTTTTGGGTCCGGTCTAGAGGAGGAAGAATAGAATTTGAAGGAGAGGAATCCACCACTTAAAAGAGCACTTGAGAAAAGCTAGAAATCAAGGTGAGTTTAATGCTTTCCATGCTCCTTCCTTCTTATTCCTTTTCAGTATCGTTCGGCCACCTATTGGATAGCCAGGGGGAGTTATTTTTTAGCAGAACCAAGGGTAAAACTCATGTATTAGAGTGTGGGTAATAACATAGTGCAAAGAAATCCAAGAAAGAATTTATGAAATTCAAGATTGTAAGGCTAGGGATTTAAGAACTTAGGCTAAAATCTATTTTGATTTAAGAGTTTCTTAGCTTATGTGAGTGTTTGTATGAGTTGATAAGATCCCTAGAAAGCTCCTTAAATGCCTCTACGTCTAAGGAAAATTGCAAAACTCGATGGGCTCCAATCATGGTGAGTGGCTCGACCTAAGAGGGTTCATGGAGTTAAGGAGAGTTTTAAATTTTTTTAAGCCTATATTTATATCATATATGATGGGAGAGTATGAGAGGAAGCATTGAAAAATTATTAGAAGTTATGGATAATGAGATAAAGCTATAAGTTCTATATTGTAGCATAATGAAGCAACACATAGCTAAGCTCCTTAAAATAATTGTGTGAGGATTCCAAAAACTCTAAATGGAGTCAAGAGACCAAGATATGAGAAGAAAATAAAGCCAAGAACTTGAATTATGGTAGTTGCTTCTTTAGGCCATTTATGGAGCTATTATGTGACCAATGGACCTAGTGTACTTCCTTAATGTATGTGCAATGCTTTGGCATGTTTCAAGAGTGTAATTGGACCCCATGTCTTATGGTTAAGCCAAAGGAATGAAGCCCCATCTCTTGGTGGGTGTTTGGTTGAAGGAGAGGAAGATTTCCAAAGAGAAAAGCGTGCTCTTGTATGCAAGGTTGCTCTCTCTTCTTTCTCTCATACATGCTTGGGCGTTTTTTTTGTCTTGAATGTGTGTGTATGTTTAAAGCCATGAAATATGTTTCTAGCAAATGATCACATGTGATGATACCATGTTGCTTGTTTATGTGCTTGAAAGATGTTGTCATGAATGTGTTTGGCTTGCTTAAGTTTGGTGAAACCAAAAGTCCCTTAATTAGGGTGAGGATGAGGCAAAAGTCCCCAAGAATGGGTGAGACAAACCCAAAAGTCTCTATAGAGTGAGGCTTAGTCAAAAGTTCTTTAAGAAAATGGGTGAGGGAATTCCAAAATCCTAAACAAAATAGGCAAGGCTAAACCATTTACTTAGCAAGCCTATGTATATTTTATATGACTTCTTAGATGCAAGAAATGTTCCATGAATAATTATGTAATCTATGATATTCATGCATGCATTTTTAGGCTTGAATTTTCTTCCTTTATGTATGTTTGAAAGGGAGAAGAGCTATTAGGATTCCTAGAATCTCACTCTTCCCTCTCCATTATCTAACATGTTTAGGTGGATCAAGAGAGCAAAGAAATGGGAGCCACCATACTTGAAGACATGAAGATTGGCAATGGAGTTGTAAATGTTTGTATTATAGCTATATGGTTGTCAAATGATGTATCTCCATGATATATATGATGCATAAGTCCTTGAACATGTGTAACTATATGAATATATGAGGTATATATGAGAATTGGAAGCAAATGTATGATGTTGCATGGTTTTGACATTATATGACAAGAATAAGCATATGTATTCCATGTGTGTATCATCAAGTGGGAGAGTGAGTTTGTGAAATCTGGATTGTTGACCCTTGAGTCATGTTTTGTAGACTATTTTCAATCTTTCTCACGTACTCAAGTGGCCCTAGAAAAGCTAGAAGCAAAAATGGACCATTTGGGACCCTTTTAGAAGCCAAAATGTGGCATTTTGCAACCCTTTGTCAAGATCTATCCAAATGAATGAATTTCCCCATGAAATTTGGCATGCATATAGATCTTGTCTAGAGCTTTTTGGGAAGTTAAAGTGTATATTATTTGAAGCTTTAGATAATATTTGGTGATTTTCTAAAGTTGGCAAAAATGTACAATTTTGATAGTGACATTATGCATATGGTCAGAAACTTCATCTCTATCATTTATAGGGAAAATGGTGTCTAATGGCTATGAAATTTTATAATCATAAACTACACATTGCTAGTGACTTGTAGTAACTAGAAATATCTCATTTAGCAGTCTGAGTAGAGAGTTATGAATTTTTAAATTTTTGTGTCAGTAGCAGTAGTGCCAGTTGAGTTTATGTACTATTTAGTTTTTAGTAGATAAACATATTTAGCTTGGTTTGGAAGTATTTTTCCATTAAATTTAACATTTTTACCTTTCCAAATAGGTATAGTTTTCTTGAATTAGATTTTTTTTGAAATTAGTTATACATTTTTGAAATTTATATCAGTAAGCTATATCAAAAATGCTAGGTAATCTAATCTATGTCACTTCTATACTATCAAACATGGTCCAATGATGCTTTCATGGCTTGAAATTATTTTTAATATAAATTTAACATCTAGAGCTTTCCAGAAAGCTATGGATTGCTTGATTTTGATTTTTTTAGATTTAGTTATGATTTTTCAAAGTTGCATAAAAAATCTACCAAGTTGGACTCGAGACTGACTTACATTATTTTGTGTATATGCTATAAGCTCGAGCTCTTGGAAACATTCTAAGATGATTTTTGAGTTTTATGAATGTAATTAAATAGGAGAATGAGATGGATAAGTTCATATGATCCACGAGACACGAAATGAGAATTTTATCTGCTGTGTAACGTAAATAAATTGAATATTTTAATGGAGTTTTTCTTGAATGCTTGCTTTATCAAGGGAAGGCACTTAGAAATAAGATGGGATAGGCTAATTAAATATGGTGTTACAATATACAAACTTGTTTGAGCTTGATACACATTATATTGTATTAGTTGTTTCTCACAATATATGCTATGTTGCATTGCATCAATTATATGTTATATTTAATGAGCTAAGGCTAAAAGATAAAGGGGGCAATGTGTAATACCTTAACCTTCTAGAATATGCATAATATTCACATAGGCTATCCCAACATATCTCATGCATATTGGAGCACATTTGCAAGAAAGCATGTACTTTATGCATGGATAATTGCGCGATTGGGAAGCCATACACATGATTCATGGCTTTAGGGACCATGTGAACTTATCAATATCATTTTTAATCCATAAAATATCCAAACATATTATTAACACTACCATTCATCTCATTCATCATGGATTTGGAACCATACGTCTCAAAAACTAGAATTTGCTCTCGGGTTGGCATGTCTAGATTTCTAATATGAATTTTGAAAATTCATAACTAATTCTAACAAAATTGAAATCATACATATAATAGTTTTCTGGAAAGTCCTAGATGTTAAATAATGATTAAAAATAATTCCAAACCAAGAAAACATCATTTAGGCCTTGCAAAAAAATTGGAATAGTACCAAAGGTACCTACTACATCCTGATACTAACCACTAACTTCAAAATTTTGGTTCTCCCTTTACAGAGCTCTAAATGAGGTTCTCTTAGTGGCTATGGAAAGCTTATGATGTTAGTTTATGCTTGTAAAATTCCATGAGCTTTGGACTTCATTTGACCCACATGTGATATAGAAATATAAATTGATCGTATGAACAGTACACATACCAATTTTGCATAATTTGGCCAAATTTTAAAAATTATAATAAATTCTCTACAGCTCCAAATTGAGTGTTTTTTACTCTATAAAAAGCTCTAGATGTGGCCTATTTATTGGCCAAATTTCATGTAAAAACTCATCAATTTGGTCAAACTTTGGTTCAACTTAAGATTTGGTCAAATTTGAAGTCCATAATGGTATCATAATGCACCAAATGGCTTTCTTAGCATTTCATAACCACTTGGGCACATCCAAAAGCACAATTACAACATATATGATCATGCCAAATGGTCTAATTCATCATGGAGCTCATTCTCACCTTGCCACTAGCATTTATACATATAATCATAAAGGCTCATAGGTGGCAAACATCCATATAAACATACATTTGGTTCCACTTTCCATTCATGCATGATACTCACATACTTTTAGACATGCTCAATAGTTTACATGTCATAAACTACTCATACATACATACTTTGACATTACATTACATTAGAAACTATTTTATCATCAAAGTGTTGCACATCATGCTCCTTGGCTTTTATTTTTGCTTCCTTAAGCTTCATCTAGATATGGTTAGATGGAAAAGGGAGAAGAGTAAGATTCAAAGAATCCCAATAGTTTTTTACCCTTTCAAACATGCATAATGGATGCATATACATGTCAAAGAATGCATGTATGGCATTTTAGCTATTAGTGAACATACATAAAGTAGTTTTCTTATTATAGAAACTCATACATATCACACATAGGCTCTCAAGGGTATTGGTCTAGCCACACCTATCTTTCTTGGGATTTTTTAATTTTCTTCACCTACTTTCAAGGGATTTTTGACTTAGCCTTTCTCTTCTTGAGACTTTTGGCTTTGTCTCATCTATTCCGAGGGACTTTTGGCTCATCCTCACTTATGCTAAAAGACTTTTGGCATAACCAAACCCAATTCAAGCCATTTGCATTCATAAACATCTCTTAAAAAACATAATGGTACCATAACATGTAAGCAATGGCTAAGAATATTTCTTATAGTTCAAACATACATACAAGCACTCAAAGACAAATAAACATCCAAGCAATGCATGAGAGAAATGTTAGAGAGCTACCTTGAAGCAAGAACACAACACTTTTCCTTTAATTCCTCTTCCCTTTTTCGGCCAAGCATAAAAAATTAGGTGGCACTTGATTCTCTTGGCATAGACACATCAAATGAGACATCACTCAATCATTGGAACAAGCATTAGCTTTATATAAACCCTATAAAAGCTTACTTTCTCATATAACTCCATTATGGTTCCATACAAGATAGAATGAAGAAACTATTAGAATTTATGATCTTAGCTCCATTTTCTCCTTCAATCTAAGTCTCTTGACTTCATTTAGACTCCTTGAAGCCATCATGTTTCAATTCTAGGTGCCTAGATATAAGTTGCTTCTTTATGTCCCATTATGGAGCCTATACCTCTATCTCACAAACTAAGGTTTCTAAATTCATTCCAAGGCTTCCTTTGATATTCATCTATCATATCTAGTCCCTTTCTAGCCATAGAAAAATTTAAAACTCTCCTTAAGTGCATGGACATGGTCTGGCTGAGACCTATACTAACTTGTGCACCCATGAACTTTACTTGATTTTCTTTAAGGAGTTGGCACATGGGAGGCTTGTTAGGTGTCTTAGGTACTCATACATACTCTTAGACAACTTAAAATATCATTAGCGAGTTTCATATTTGCCAAGGTGCTACCAAATCCCTAAATTCTACAACTTACATTATAAAGCTTCCTTTTCAATTCTAGTTGTATATTCTTAATTCTCACACTTCATAACCTTTGGTTCCAATCAGGTACACATGAAGAGAAACTCTCCTCCTTACTTTCTCTCTCTAGGCTGAAGCTTAAATGGCTTGGAAACATAATATTTTGTAAGTGTTTCAAGTAAAGTCTTACCTTAAAACAAAGCTCTCTTCGCATAGATTATTTTTCACTAATTGGTTTCTTGAAAAAGGTTCCTTTTTGGCTTAGGTCAGACTTGAATCGTCAAGTTTTCAAGAAAAGAAAACTACCATTAGAAAGCTCTTAGAGAGAGGAATAACTTTCCTAACTAGCGCAGGATGAAATGGGGCTATTTACTTACTTAAACGAGAGCTTAAACTTCTTCTCTCTTCCTTCCCTTAATATCATACCATGGCTGCTCAAAATTCTGAAAATAGAAGCTTGGAGAAGGTGATGAAGTGCAATCTTACTTAAGAAGCCTCTTTTATAATTTTTCAAAATGACTATTTTACCCTTACATGCTTATTTGCTCTGTTTAAGCTCATTTCAACTCCTTTTTAAGAACCGTATTTTCCATCATAAAATTTGGTCCTCTAATTCATAAAATTCCCTTTGTTTTACCTAAATTAGAATGAATCAGTTAAAGTTTTGTGCAACTGACACTTTAAAATGTAAATCGGAAAGGTTTGAACCATTCTAAGAGTTCCTATAACTTTTAGGGCCTCTAAGAATCTCGAAAAAACTCAATTTTCTTATTTAAAGATCCCTCTTTTAAGTTCTTTAAAAAGTACCCAAAATTACAAAAATGGTACTACTTTTCATCAGATTTTATTTAGCTACTCCGACTTTGATTTTTGGACATCTTTCATTATTTAGAATTTTATTCTAATTTTATTTGACCTCAAATCTTCCTCTCTCGGAGAATCCCTTTTATAAATGGTCTATTTCTAACATTTTTATGAAAACCGGACATTACACAATGAGAATAAATACAGTAGTTCTCCTAAGCTCAAGAGCAAAACTTAAGCTATGTTGAGATTCATGGCCATGATAGAGTATGTTGTAAACATGTAAAGCATTTATGATAGTTTTTTATAACCATACATACTTGCATTATTCTTGCTTAACTATCTTATGCATATTTTAATGATTTGAGTATAACAACTAAGATTCTCTCAAATCTCAACCATATTTCTATTCTTCCCACTAACCAGTGCTAGGTGGAAGTACTAGTGCTAGTAAAGGAAAAGAATCATAATGATGTTAAGATTAGAAAACAATGTGGATCATATATGTATTTGATTTTGTTGTACTATTACAATGAATGTATATATAGAGTTTTAATTCTTCAGTAATGTATTATGTGAACTAGTATAAAGTTAATAGTGATATAACTCTAGTTTAAGTTTGTAAATATCAGATGATGATATATATTCAGATAATGTTATTTGATATTGCCATTATTTGTATTTTTCATGTTTGTGAGTTCTTGGTTGAAATGTGATCATTTAATTAGTTTATACAGCTAATTTTATAAGGGAAAACTCTATCAATTTTCCTTGGAATGCAGTGCAAGTTTTTAGTTTTTATTTCTTAAGGTAAATTGATAATAAAGGATTACTAATGCTTTATTTGCTACACTATAATAACATGGAATTATGGATAAAGATAAGTGAATGTATTTTGAATTTTTAGATTTAGTATTTTATTTGCATGAGTAAATTGACTTCCTAATAAACCATAATAGTTAAAGAAGAACTAGATAATAAAGGTGTCACATCAATAAAATTAGCAAATGAACTAGTTGGACAATCAGTGACTACTATCCTATATTAGCAATTACATACAACATGTAAATGGCCAAAAACAAAAGGAAAGGCCCCATCCATGGCACCAATCCCTATTGAGCATGTTCATTGCTCAGTGTCTTCCATTGAATCTAATCACAACTCAATATACAATCATAGCATAATACATAAGTGGCAACATTATCACAACTCTACCAAAGATACGCTCACGATCTAAAACATTAAGTAGCTAACCAATCATTTAACATAAAAAACATATATGTGTAGTAAATATAACATTGAAATGAACATATACATAGAATTAGAAAAACTCCAGTTCTCTCAATGAAGCCTAATTACTCTTCCTTTAGCTACCCTAAGATAAGCATAATTATCATCATTTAACCATCATTAGCAAAAGAGCTTCATATCCATTGATTAATTTAATTAAGAATCCATTAGAAATTACTTACCCACGTTTTTAAAGAGTTAATTGCACTAATTCAAGATCAAACCACCATAAACTAATAATGGGTCACTCTTAACATCTTTATTTTTGTACATGTGACAACCATGCACTAAAAATCAACCTAAATGATAAAACTTTTGCACATACACATCATAAAATGGTAAGAAGCACTTACCCAATCTTTTATATAATGAATGCTGCTTATTTTTTAAACTAAAACAACTTGAGTCTACAATGAAACACTTCCATCATCTTCATTTTCGTACATATTATAGTCACCAAGTGAAAATCAATCTGATGAATGAAATTTGAGCATGAACACACATCAAAATAGAGGAAAAATACTTGCATAATAACTCCATTAACCTATAAGATCAAAAATTAAGTAAGGAAGTATCAAAATCTCCAATTTTCAAAATCTAAGGTTTGATGAAAAATCTCTAAAGGGCAAGTTGTTCAGTTTAAAATGTAGAGAAAGATAAGTAGAACAAGTTTCCCTTCACTTATCTTGGCCAAAACTCATGTTTTCTTGGTAGATTAAAGCTCAAAAGGTGAAGAACTATGCCCCTCTTCTCTCTTCTACATTTTTCCCTCCCTTGGTAACCCAATATGTATTTTTTTTTTCTTGAATAAGTGGAGTGTACAATACTAATATCAAGGTTTAATAGAAGTGTGGCTAACCTAAGGGCATTTTTGTCTAATTGGACTTATATTTGGGTACCAGCCTTTAGTCCATTAAGTCCAACTATGCTAGATCATAGTTTATATTTCATCTTGGGCTCTCAAAATTATCTTTAGTAGAGTCAAATTAATTATTAGGCTCTAATTTAATTCTCCAAAGTGCCTTTAATAATTTTCTCCCAATTAAATTCAAAATGTAACGAACATAAATTCTGTAAAAATGACGAAATGAGCCATATAAAAGCAAGTCCTTTGAAAATGGGCTAGATAACATCCTAAAAAATTTGGGTAGAGTCCTAGACTCCTAAAAATGATAATTCTAGGCTTAGACGAAAAGAAAAATAGAGTTAGGATGGAGAAACAATTTGTGACGAAAACTGACAAAATATAATGGCATTTTTGTAAATAAGTGTAAATTTTAAAAAAACACAGAATGCCTTTTTAAATGGTAAATTTGAGTTTCTTAGGGTTCTTAGAGGACACAAAAACTATGGGAAGCCCCGAGACCCATAAAGCCCCTCCCGTGTATGTTTTCTAATGTCGATGAACCAAAACTTTGATGGATTCGTTTAGGAAAGTTATAGCTCCAAATTGAGTGATTTCAAAGGCATTTTATTAAATTGGGAATCTCAATTTTATAGCAGAAAAGAAAATTCTCAAAAAGGAGCTAAAATGAAGCCAAAACAAAATTGTCATTACCGAAGGACGAAATTGAAATTTTTAAAAAAGTGTGTTTCTAGAAGCTCCCACACACTTCTCCCTTCTTCTCCCACGTTCTTAAGCATGAAATTTGCTACCCAAAATACAAAATATGATCTACTCTCTTAGGCACACAAGAAAGGGAAGAAAAGGAGGAGAAAAATCAAGGAAAAGGTAAGTAAATCCATAGAATTTCATGCTTTTTCTTCCTCCAACCTTGATCCTCTCCTTCCATGCTTTCTTTCTATGGTTTTCTTGAGATGATTGGTTTTGTTTTTGGTCAAGAACTTAGATGGTGTAACACCATAAATTTGTATCTCATTTCTATCACATTTACATGCTCATGTGATATATTCCATGAAGGAAGTAAGAAAATCCATTACAAATAATACATTCCTTTGGATTATGTCATGTTTAAAAATTTCATTCGGTGTCACGTGGACCGTATAAGCTTGTACTACACATTACCATATTTATTTTCATGTATACAACTCATTTTCATCATAAAATGTGGCTCACAACTCAAGAAAACTGAAATGAAGTATAAAATATGGGTATTGATTTTTAGACAGATTTTGTCTCTTTTTTGTCCAAATTTTGGAAAATCATAACTAATTCTAGAAAAATAAAAAACATGAATTATTAGATATTATAGAAAGCTACAGATGTTTACTTTATACTAAAAATATTTCTAGACCATAACATCCATCATAGAGGATGTTCGACATCTAAAATGGTCCAGAGGTCAGACTGCATTCTGGAACTATCATAAAATTCTGTAGCAAATTTTGAAAATGTCCAATTAATTCTAAAAAAATCAAATCTATGTAAATGATACTAATATAGAAATCTGTAGATGTTACATAGAGGGAAAAAATACTTCCAGACTAGCTCAGGTAGCTCAAACCTCTAAACTCAATAGAATAATAACTCAGGTCAGGTAAAACTCCTAATACTAGATAGAATGTTCAAAAATTCATATCTCTCACTCTAGACCTCCAATTGAGATGATTCTAGTTGTAATGCATCATTGTAAATTTCTAGTGTCTCTATATAGAATTTCGTAGCAATTGGACATCATTTGAGCCTTGTGTGATAGAATTCATTTTCGGACCAAATGGATAGTGCAGCATACCAAAACTAGAAAAATTGTCAACTTTAAAAATTTATCAAATATTCTGTAGATGTCCAAAAATTATGATCTTTATCTTCCCAAAAGGCTCTTAATGAGACCTACTTGCATGCAAAATATCAGACCAAGAATAACTCATTTGGATAAAAAGTGATATAAAGTTCCATTATAATCATTTTTGGCTCCATATGGGATACCAAAATTGCCAAATGGCTTTCCTTTGGTTTTGGCACCTTTTGGGCAAGTATAAAAGCACCTTAGGACTTGTGTGAGCTACCCAAATGGTCTCAAACCCCATGCATCTCATTTTGGCCTTTCCATCCACACATATGCACATTACAGCAAGCTTTACAAAATGCATACTTTAGCATTGCATATCCAATTTCTATTCTAGGGTTCATACATCATATTTATACATTTACACATCATATAATATCATAATTACACATGTCTAAGGGGTCATAGACCATATACATCAAAGGATTACATCATATGACACCATTATGGTTTTAAAGTGACAAAACTTAAGCATTTGATTGTCAATCTCCTTTCTTCAAGGTGGTTGGCTCCCATTACCATATCCATTTGGTCCACCTAACATGTGAGATCATTGGAGAGGAGGGAATGAGATTCAAAGAATCATAATAGCTCATCTCTCATTTAATCATACATAATATATGCAAAGCAAGCCTTAAAAATGCATGCATGGATATCATGGAAGTCATGAACATTCAAGAAGCAAATTTGGCATGTGAACAAGTCATACAAGACATTCAAAAGCTCACCAAGTGTTTGGATTGGCCTCACACTTTTCCTCATAGATTTTGGACTTGCCTCACCCATTCTTTAAGAGATTCTTGAACTCAACCATACTCTTGGGAGCTCACTTTGCTTTTGGGAGACTCTTTGCTATATTTCAACTAATCTCAAGAGTTCTTGGCTCATCCTTACCATGGTTAAGAGTTCTTGGCCTTTCCACACTCAAGCAAACTCAAACAAATATCATACATTCATTTGAAAACATAATATGTCATCATGAAATTATGGCATATAAAATCATGCTAGCATACTTTTCATGGCTTGAAAATACACATACACACATTCTAAGACAAGCTACACACACATCCATGCATGAGAGAAGGTGGAGAGAGCTACCTTGTACACAATCACACACTTTTTCCTTTGATCCAAGCTCCCCTTTTCAGTCACACACACACAAGAGTGTTGGGAGAGTTTCCCTTGGCCTAGACACAATTTATGAAAGCCAATTAGGTTCATGAACTCAATTCTAAGGCCATACAATTTTTTTAGACACTAGGTTGGCTTATAACCTCATTATGGTCCATAAATGCACCTAATGAAGCAACACCCCTCAAATAAATTCTAGGCCCCATTATTTCCTTTCAAATATGATTCTTGACTCCTTTTAAACCTCTTGGAGTCATCACACATTTAAAACAAAGAGCCTAACTACATGTTACTTCTTTAAGTCATAATATGGAACCTAAAGCACCAAATCACTTTCTATGAGTTCAAAATTTTTTCCAAGGCCTCCCCTCATTTTCATTCATCATACATGACTGAATAATGGCCTTAGAAAAATTTAAAAATCTCCCTAGCTACCTCAACCTTGTTTGGCCGAGACATAGGGCTTCCTTGGCCTCCTTGGAATTCTCTTTGTTTTCTTGAAGGAGGAAGTATGTGGGGAGCATCTTAGGGATCTTAGAAACTCACTAAACTCTTAATTAGGCCTAAGAATCATCACACAAAATCAGAATTTGGAAGGAACACTTGAAACCTTAGAATTTGCATATTGAAATCTAATGGTTTTTTTATAATTCCCCTTACATATTCTTAATCTCCACATCCTTTTTCCTTAGATTAATGCTTGGTCCTGCCTAAAAATAATCTCCTCCTAGGGTTTTCTCAAGTGGGGCAAAATGGTGGAGAAGGGAACCAAAGATGACAACTATAGGAAGAGAAATTATCTTGTTTTCTTACTTTTTCTCACTTGAATCTTGTGTTCTTTGAGCTTCTCTCTTCAAATCCGAATTTTCCCCTCAATTTCTCCTCTAAAACAGATCCATATACTTCATTATAATTATAGGAAATAAAGAAGAATGAAGGAGAAGAGGTTTGGAAGAGAAAGAGCATGAAAAACCATGAAAATCCATACCTTTCTACCTTGAATTTCTCCTCCCTTTCTTCCTCCTCTTGTGCACCTCATCCCCTAGGGTTTTCCTCTGGTTTTGGGCAGAACATGGTCATACATAATGAAGGGAGAAGAAGGGTGCATCATATATATAGGTGGGAATAAGTTACACTTTTCAAAAATCTCCATTTTGCCCTTTGTTCTTGGCATTTTTGTTTCTCCTTCGTTTTAACTCCTTTTTTAGAACCATCTTTTCCATTATGAAATTTAGGTTCCCAATTTAGTAAAATGCCTTTGGAATCACTCAAATCAGAGCTAAAACCTTCCCGAATGAATCCGTCAAAGTTCGAGTACACCAATGTTGGAAAACGTCCACTGGAGGGGTTTTAGCTGTCTCAGGGCTTTCCATGGTTTTTAGGGCCTCTAAGAACTTTGGGGAACTTAAAATTTTCATTTAAAAATCCCTCCTATGTGAATTCCAAAATTTTCTCAAAATTACAAAAATGCCATTATGTTTCATAAGCTTTCGTAAGAAATTGTTCCTTCATTCTAGCTCCATTTTTCTTTCTATCTGAGCCTGGGATTCTCATTTTTAGGAGTCTAAAATGCTTCCCAAATTTTTTGGGACCTTAACTACATCATTTCGGGCGACTTTCTTTTATATTCAATGAATTTTGTTTGTTGACGAAGAAATCGTACATTACCTTTCTCACGTTTTCTTTCATTTACAGAGGACCGGATGTTACAGAGGGACAATTCAAAAATCTTGGAGAGAAGCAAACCAAGAGGAAGAGGCCTTGAAAATAAGCTTGAATCTAAGGTAATTGCTTGTTGTAGTTGCTTCTTCTCCTTACTCCATGGATGTGTATGATTTCGTCCAAGAAAAGTACCATATAGGGGGAGGTTTTTCTGCCCAAAAATAAGAGAGGAACTAGGGTTTTAAACCATAAGGAAAAGGAATATGGCAAGAAATTCTAAGAAAAACCAATAGAAATCAAGTTAGGAAAGTGTGGAATTTTCTAAGGTTTTGTAAAATCTGATTTTGTGTGAATGTTTCCTTGGTTATTTGAATGTTTTCTTAAGCTCCTAAGACCTCTAGAACCCTCCCAAGTGGCTCTCCCATCAAGAGAAAATAAAGCTTGTGAACTCCTTTCTTGGTGCATATCTCGGCCTAGGCTAGTTCATAGAGTTAAGGAGTGTTTTAATTTGTTCTAGCCTTGGTTTAGGACTTTATATGATGTTAGAAGATGGGAGAAACCATTGGGAAAAATTTAAGAGCCATGGAATGAGAGATGGAGCAATGATGTCCATAATAGTACCTTATGAAACAACTTGTGTTTTCAATTGTGCAAGTGAATGTATGAGGGCTCCAAGGACCTTAAATGAGTCCAAGAAGTCTAGAAATAACAAGAGAATGGAGCCTAGAATTTGAAATATGAGAGTTGTTTCATTGGGTCAATTATGGAATCATTATGCCACTTTTGAAACTAAGTGTGTATTCAAGCTTTAGTTTGGTGTTTTGGCTTACTTCAAGTGTGTGATTATTTGTTGTTTATGGTGCCTAGGTCTAGAGAACATCCACCCACCTAGGGGCACTTGTGAGGCCAAAAAGAGAGAAGAAAAAGATCAAGAAAAGTTTGCATAAATCCAAGATAGCTCTCCACCTTATTCTCCTTGCATTCTTATATGCATATGTATGTCTTTGTGTATTTGTGTATGCTCTTGTGATTTGAGAATATGCCACTTGATGCCTTAACATTACATTGGTACCAATGTGTCTTCTTGAATGACTATGGTTGTGGAAATGGCTCATAAGGGTGAGGTGATTCCAAAAACCCCTTAATGAAGGTGAGGAGATGCCAAAAGTCTCATAGCATGGGTGAGAAAAGCCAAAAGTCTCTTACAAGGGTGAGGCGAAGTCAAAAGTCCCTAGGCCAAGAGTGAGGCAAATTCAGAAGTCTTAAAAATGGCGTGAGACAAAACCAAAAGTCCCTAGAGCATGGTCTTGACTTGAATGTGAATAAGTGGCATGAGAATTGTGACTTTACATACTTTATGATAGCCATACCTTCCATACATATGCTTTGATATGTATATGCCTTGAATGTGTATGTGAATAAGTGTGTGAGCTATTGAGATTCTTGGAATCTCACTCCCCTTTCCCTTTCCATCTTGAATTGTCTAGGTGGCTCACAAAAAGCAAAGAAAACAAGCCAGGAGCCTTAAAGGGCTATACTTTAAACCTTTTGTAGTTTTCTTTGTGTATCAATGTGAGAGTGATATTGCACATGTTATTTTTGTAATGTTAGACCTTGAACAAATGTAATATTATGTATGAATAATGTATGAACCTTGTATGGTGCCAAAACAATGGAAAGATGGAAATTGAACACTTGGGTGCACACTTGAATGTATGTATTCTTAGGTGTGAGATGGTCAAAATGAGATGCATGGTATTTGAGACTACTTGGACAATTCCTACAAGTCATATTCATGTTTTTAAACTTGTCTAAGAGGTGTCAAACTCAAAGGAAGGCCATTTGGACAAAAGTGATACCTTATGAGAGGTAAAATTTACCAAATTGGTGAGCTATATCACTTTTTGTACAAATGAGCTCTTCTTGCTCTAAAAACTTTACATGCATCTAGAGCTTATTGAGAGCTCTTTGGGAAGATAAAGTAAGTATTATTTGGAGGTCTATAGAATATTTGATAAATTTTTGAAATTGGAAAAAATTTTTGTTTTTGTTCAGTGCACTGTTCATTCTTATCGAAAATGAAACTCTATCACTCATAGGGCAAATGATGTCCAATTGCCACAAAATTTTACAGGGAGAAACTATACCTTCCCAGTGAGTTGTACCAATTAGAAGCACCTCATTTGGATGTCTAGAGAGGGAGATATTAATTTTTGAAGTTGTTGTCCAATATCAGGCACCCAGTCAGACCTATGTCAATGGTTGATTAGTTTTTTAGGCCTAGATGTGCCTGGACTGGTCTAGAATTATTTTTTTCCTCTATCTGACATCTGTAGCTTTCCATATTGGTATCATTTGCATGGATTAGATTTTTATGCAATTAATTAGATATTTTTGAAGTTTATGACAATAAATTGTATTAATACCAGGGACAGCCAGACCTTTATAGCTATTTCATTGTCAAACATGGCACAAAGGCTATATTCATGTCATGGAATTATTTTTAGCATTTAACATCTAGAGCTTTCTAGAAAAATATGGTTTGTGTGATTTCAATTTTTTTTACATTTAGTTATGATTTTTCAAAATTGCCCTTGAAATTTGTTATTGTTCAGTCGCGGGAAAATGAAGAAAATTTTGGGGTTTTTTATCCTTGATCCGTGGTTGGTGCCAATTTTTGAGAATTTTATGATTTATATGTATAAAAAATAATTAGAGAATGTTGTTGATGAGTTCATGAGGTCCCAAAAACACGAAATGAAAAATTTATTTGCTATACAACGCAATTAAATTTATTATTTTAATGTATTTCTTGAGATTTCTTGAATAAATCATATAATCTCACTTGTGAGACGAGGTTCAATGTTAGAATATAATATGGTATTACACACGATCCATAATTAATTTATTTTGACAAAAAATTATCAAATTATTATTATTTGACTAAAAATACCCAGATAATTATTTTCTCTGAAAACTTCTATTTTTTATAATTTTTCTTAATTCTTAGGATAATTCCTTATTTTTCCAAATTCAATCCTTAATTCTCCATAATTCCAACTAATTAATTTCAGGATATTATAGAGATGTATATATTGTTAATTGAGTGCAACTACTAAAATTCTTCCCAAAATCTCACCCCTCTATTCCCACTAACCCATACCAAGTATGAAGAAATTTAGTGCTAGAGACAACGAGGAGACATGCTAAGGCCAAGGACTACATCAAATACAGTTTAACTTAGGTATGGTTAATAGAAATTTAACTGATTTGTAAAGTATGTGTCTTATCAAAACTATTTACTGTTTCATTTTTAACATCCCAAAATTAATTAAGAGAATTAAAGAAAATTAAGGAAAATAAGGATTTATAAAGAAATGGATTTATTTTAGATGTCTTGAGACAATAATACTTATTTGGCCATTATTATGTGAAAATAGATTAATTATAGGTTTGGGTTAGTTAAGAAATCAATTAAGGCTAGGTGGACACTTAATTTGGGCCCTATGATTAATTTGTTTATGTTAAAAGCCAACTATAGAAGCCTAATGTTAGTTGTACGAAGGCTTAACTTCATTTCATGGAAGCCTAAGCCACTTTTGAATCCAATTATACCTATATACCATGGCCTAACATGAAAAGATTCAGCCCACTTGGAACTTAAAGCCCATTCTCTCTAAAACCCTAAGAAGCCTTTTGCCCATTCATTTGGGTGCTAAAACCCACATGTTTTGTAGAACAAGAAGAGGAAATTCACACATATAAGAAGGGTGCTATGGTTCCTCATCTTCTAGGCTTTGATTCATAAGTTTAAAGGGAGATTTAGTTAAGGTGAGTTATACATAAGTTAATCCTCTCATCTTCCTTTTCATTTTAGTCCAATTAGTTTCTAATTTGGTGGATTTTCATCTCCTTCTGAAATCTGAAAATTTAGGGTTTAGATGATTCCTTATAAGATTTTTGGATTTTTAGAGTTAGTGGAGCCATTGGTTAAGTATTTGCCTTCATTTTGCAATATAACTTTGCTCAAATTCATGTTATATGCTGACTTTGGTATATAATTGATTGTATGTGTGAAAATCCAAGTTTTAAGAAAGGCCCATGGTATGTTCGTTGTAGTTAAGGCTCAACCCATTTCATTTAACTTCTTAGATATATGGGTAAGTATTTCCTTTTCTTTTATGTGCTGAATTTCCTTCATTTGGATTGACTTTTTGGTGTATGGCTTTTACATTTGCGAAAATGGAGATGTTGGAAGTGACCCATTGTGAGATCTTGGTGTCTTAAGCTTAAATTGGTGCAATAGACTCTTTGGAAACTTAGGTAAGTGATTTCTAATGGATTTTTAAGAAAATGAATCAATGGATAAGAAACTCTTTTGTTAATAATTGTTAAATGATGATAATTATACTTGTCATAGGCTTGGTGGGCCTTTTGATTATGTTGGTAGCTAGAAGAAGAGTAATTAGAATTCATTAAGGTAATTAGGGTTAATTTCCTAATTCGATGTATATGCTCATTTTAATTTGATATTTGCTGCACATTTATGATTTTGAAATGCTAGATGATTAGTTGGCTACTTGAATTATTATTATTGTAGACCGTGAGCATGTCTCGGGTGGAGTGATGGTGTGGTTGCCACCTGTGCATTGTACTACGATCGAGCACCAAATTGTGATTAAACTCATGAATGCACTGAGTATAGAGTGTAATGACCGGTATTTTAGAACCTAAGTTGAACCTTATAAATTAATACTAGAACACCCTAAATAATGTGTAACATCCAATTTTCTGAAAATGAGAGAAAATGTGAGAAACGTAACGTACAGTTTTTCTGTCAACGAACGAAATTCACTGGATACAAAAAGGAAGTCCCCCAAGATGTAGTTAAGGTCCTAAAAAATTTGAGAAATATTCTAGACTTCTAAAAATGAGAATCCCAGGCTCGGATGGAAAGAAAAATGGAGCTAGAATAAAGAAACAATTTCTTACAAAAAATTGACGAAACGTAATGGCATTTTCGTAAATAAGTATAACTTTTGGAAAAACATATAGGAGGGCTTTTTAAATGAAATTTTTAAGTTGCACAGGGTTCTCAGAGGCCTTGAAAACCATAAGAAGCCCCAGGATAATTAAATCCCCTCCGGTGGACGTTTTCTAACGTCGATTGATCCAAACTTTGACCGGTTCGTTTGGTAAGGTTTTAGCTCCAAATAGAGTGATTCTAAAGGTATTTTATTAAATTGGAAATGTAAATTTTATAATGGAAAAGATAGTTTTCAAAAAGGAGTTAAAACGAAGCCAAAACAAATTACCATTACGAAAGGATAAAATTGGAATTTTTGAAAAAGTGTGTTTCTAGAAGCTCCCACACACTTCTCCTTTCTTCTCCCATCTTTTTAAGCACGAAATTTCTGTCCAAAATATAGAATATGATATGCTCTCTAAGGCTCACAAGAAGGGAAGAAAATAAGGAGAAAAATCAAGAAAATGGTATAGATTTTTGGTAGTTTTCTATGCTTTCTTCCATCCAAACCTCCTCTCCTCCATTTTCCTATATTTTCTTTGATTAAAATGAAGTTTCCAAATCTGTTTTAAAGAAGATATTAAGGGGAAATTTTGGATTTGAAGATAGGAGCTTGGAAAAAGTAAGATTCAAGTGAGAAAAAGCAAGAAAACTAGGTAATTTCTCTTCCTATGGTTGCTACCTTTGATTCCTCTCCTCCATTTCGCCTAACATGAGAAACCCTAAGAGGACTTGATTTTTAGGCAGAACCAAAGATGAATCTAAAGAAAAAGAGTATGGAGATTAAAAATATGCAAAGAGAATTAACAAAAACTCATTAGATTTCAAGATACAAATTCTAGGGTTTCAATTGCACCTTATAAAATATGATTTTGTATGATGATTCCTACACCTAAATAAGAGTTTAAATAAGCTCCCAAGATCCCTAAGAGGCTCCCCACATGCATCCTCCCTTGAAAAAACAAAGCAAACTCCAATAAACCCCATTTCCTCCATAGCCTCAGCCTAAAGGGGTTTGTGTAGTTAAGAAGAGTTTTAAATTTTTCTAAACCCATTCTTGAGTCATATATGATAAATAAAAATTAGGGGAGGCCTTGGGAAAAATTTAAAACCTATAGAAAGTGAGTTAGTACTTTATGTTCTATATTATAACCTAAAGAAGCAACATGTAGTTAGGCTCTTCGTTTTAATTATGTGATGACTCCAAGAGGCTTAAAAAGAGTCAAGAATCATATTTGAAAGGAAAGAATGGAGCCTAGAATTTATTTGAGGGGTGTTGCTTCATTAGGTGCAATTATGGAACCATAATGGGTTTATAAATCATGCTAGAGTTCAAGCAAGTGTGTGGCCTTAGAATTAATTCCATGAACCTAATTGGCTTCCATAAATTGTGTTTAGGCCAAGAGAAATCATCCCCATACTTTTGTGTGTGTATGGCTAAAAAAGGAAGCTTGCCTTCAAGGGAAAAGTTTGTAATTGTATCTAAGGTAGCTCTCTCCACCTTCTCTCAGGCATGGATGTGTGCTTATCTTGTCTTTGAATGTGTGTATGTGCATTTTTAAGCCATGAAAAGTTCTCTAGCATGACTTTGATTCCATGGTGCCATAATGTTACAATATGTTTTCATATGATATTTATTAGGTGTGCTTGGGTTTTTTTGAATGTGGTGAGGCCAAGAACCCTTAGCCATGGTAAGGATGAGCCAAAACCCTTAAGATTGGTTAAGACAAAGTAAAGAGTCTCCCAAAAGCGAGATGGACTCCCAAGAGCATGGTTGAGTTTAAGAATCTCTTAAAAAATAGATGAGGCAAGTCCAACATCTATAAGAAATTGGGTGTGGCCAATCCACTTGCTTGGCAAGCCTTTATATGCTATGTATGACTTTCTCAAGTGATGAAAATGTCTCTTGAATGTTTGCACATGTCAATATGACTATACATGCATTTATGAGACTTGTTTGCATCCATTATGTATGATTAAATGGGAGATGAGCTATTAGGATTCTTTGAATCTCATTCTCTCCTCTCCAATGTCTTAACATGCTAGGTGGACTAAGAGAGCAAGGTAATGGAAGCCAACCATCTTGAGGAAGAGAGGATGATAACAAAGTGCTTGAATTTTGTTACTTTGAAACCATACAATTGGCAAATAATATAACCCATGGATGTATATGTATCATGATGTCATAAACACATGTAATTATGATAATATGTCATATATGAATGAGAGAATATGTTAGGTGACCATTAGAATGTGATTTGAACATGTATTGGCAAATGAGCTTCTTGGATGACATTATGGAAATATGTATAAGTGTGGATGAGATGGCCAAAATGAGATACATGGAGTTTGGGACCATTTGGGCAGCTCACATAAGTCTTAATTATGCTTTTAAACTTTCCTAAGAGGTGTCAAACCACAAGAAAAGCCATTTGGACATTTTGGTATCACATATGGAGTCAAAATTGATCAATTTAGAACCCTATATAACTTTTTATCCAAATGAGCTCTTCTTAATTAGATATTTGGTATGCAATTAGATCTTGTTAAAATATTTTTGAGAAGCTAAAGAACATAATTTTTAGAGGTCTACAGAATATTTGATGAATTTTTAAAACTGGTAAATTTTCTGATTTTGGTTTGATAGACTGTTCACTTGGTCCAAAAATGAAATCTATCACATAGGGCTCAAATGATGTCCAATTACCACAAAATTTTATACAAAGAAACTAGACATTCCCAGTGACTTGTGCCAACTAGAAGAATCTCATTTTGATGTCTAGAGAAGGAGATATGAATTTTCAAAAAATCTTTCCAGTATCAAAACTTCACCTGACCTCAGTTATTGTTTGATTGGATTTCAAGGTCTGGGCATGCTTGAACTGGTCTAGGTTATTTTTTTCTGTAGCTAACATCCACATCTTTCTATATTGGTATCATTTGCATGGATTAGATATTTTTGGAATTAATTGGACATTTTTGAAGTTTACTGCAGAATTCTATGACAGAATTCAAAAAATATGTATGTATATTTCATGCTTCCCTTTGAGTTCGATGAGTTGTAGGCCACTTTTTATGATGAAAATGAATTGTATTCATGTAATTAAATATGAGAATGTGATGTATGAGCTCACATGGTCCACGTGACATTGAATGGAATTTTCACACGCGACGCAACACAAAAATGTTTATTATTTTTATGTTATTTTCTTGGTTCTTCCATGAAATGCGTAATGGGAAGCATAGATATGGCATGAAATAAGCTAGAAAATTATGGTGATACATAATGTAAATTAAGACTAATTGATATTAGAATGAGAATTATAACTCAAAATGTGGTTTAGAGCCTAAGGCTAGCCCGAAATCAGAGCCAAAATGACTGAGCGAAATTAAAGAATAATGCAGTGGCATAATTGTAATTTCAGTTAACTTTTTGAAAACTCAAAGGAAGGAGCTTTGAATGGAAAATTTGAGTTTTTCAGGGTTCTTAGGGGCTTTAAAAACCATAAGAACCCTAATAATGGTTAAAATCCTTCTAGTATGCGATTTTAGTTATTAATTAATCGAAACTTTGACTGATGGTTTGGTAAGATTTTAAATCCAATCTAAGTGAAAACCAAAGAAATTTTATGATGGGAAAGAAGATTTTAAAAAAGGAGCTGAAATGAGCCCAAATAGAAAGAACCAATATGAGGGACTAAATTGAAATTTTGAAAAAAAATGTTATAAGTGAGCTTCCACCTCTTTAAAACCACATTCTACTTCTCTCCCTCCTCTTAACCAACATTCCTCTGGTCCAAAATAGATTGAAAGGCAGTCTTAAGTGGCATACCAAGTGGAGGAAAGAAGAAGAAGAAAATGCAAGCAAAAACTGTAAGAATTTCTCATTTTTTCATGATTTCTCCTTCACCAAACTTCTTCTCCTCTTTCTCTTCTCTCTTGCCATGATCTTGGTATCTTAATTGGACATATTTTGTGGCTGGTTCAGTAGAAGGAAGAGAGAATTTGTGAGAACACTCAAAAGCTTTTGAAAGCCCTCTTGGAAAGTTTTAAATTAAGGTAAGAAACCATGGCCAAAAGTGTTTCTTCTTGACTTCCTCCATACTTATGTGTTCAGCTAGAATTAGAGGTATATGTAAGGAACTTTATTTTGATTCAAACTTGATAGGAGATGGGGTTTTGAAGCATAAGGAATCATATGGAGCAATTAGGATTAAAAAGGAACCTATAGATAACAAATTATGGCCATTAGGGTTTTGGTTGCACCTAGAGATTTATGAAACTTTCTAGTGATTATTTAGATTGTGTAAGACAATGTTTGAGTTCTCAAGACATCTAGGAAGCTTCACAAGTGGTAAATTTCTTAAGAAAATCAACAAAACTTCATGGGTCTCAATTGGCTTCATGTCTCGACCAAGCATGAAAGACAACACCTAGGGAGAGTTTTTCTTAATTCCAAGGATAGAAATGGTCTAGATATGAATTATAGACACCAAAGGAACCATTTGTTTGAATTTAGAAATCATATTTTTAAAGTTGAAAATTTAGGGTTCTTTTAGACATAAAGAAGCAACTTAGTGTTAGGCTTCTTGAATTGAGTTAGAGATGACTCTAATGAGTCTAAATGGAGTCATGTGACTTAGACTGAGTGAGAAATTAGAGCTAAGATCATGAATTATATGATTTGCTTCATTATGCCCTTGTATGGAACCATAAGCATGCCATAAACTAGAAATAGCTTGTGTAGACTTTATGTAAGGCTAGAGATGGTTCCATTGATGTGTTTGTATCTTGTTTGATGTGTTTAGGCCAAGAAAATCAAGCCTCCTCCAAGTATGTGTGTGAGGCCGAACCAAGAAGCTAAAGGAATCAAGGAAAAGATTGTGTTTCTTTAACCAAGGTAGCTCTTCATCCATTCTTGTATGCAGTTCTTGGTTGTTTGATTGTCATTAAATGCTTGTATGTGTGTTTAAATCATGCAACATACTTATAGCTATTAATTTAATGTTTTGGTGCCATACTCTTGATGGGTAAGGTTGCACCAAAAGTCCCTTAAATTTGGTGAGGTAAAGCCAAAAGTCCCTAAGAGTGGGTGAAATAAGGCCAAAAGTTTCAAGAATGAGTGAGGTTAAGTCAAAAGTCCCTAGAAAGTGGGTGAGGCTAATCCAAGAGCCCAAATAATAGGGTAAGGCTAAACTAAAAGTCCCTAAAGTTTGATTTTGATCTCGATATGTTTATGTGATCTTGAAAACATGTTTATGTTTGGTTCTTAGAAGCATTCAATGGATGCTTGTGTTCTTTGACATGATAACATGCCATATATGCATTCTTGAAAGGGTGAATGAGCTATTGGGATTTTTTGAATCTCACTCTCCCCTATTTTCATATAATCTTGTCTAAGTAAAGCTCAAGGAACCAAGAATGGAGGTCAAGGAGTGTCATTTCTATTACTTTGACAATAGGATAGCTTTTGATGTAAATTAATGTCAAAGTATGTATGTATAAGTTCTTTATGAGTTGTAAAGCTTTGATCATATGTAAAAGTATATGAATATGATGTATGTAATGGATATGGAGCCAAATGCATGATAATGTGAGTTTTTGACACTCTTGAGCAATGTTATACTTGTGTATGTGAACAATTGGAATGGTGGATTTGAGTTCCATAATAATTTGAACCTATTATGATGCTTCTATATGCTATGTTTGAGTTTTTAGATGTGCTCAAATGGTCATGGTTCATGTAGGAAGTCATTTTGGATCATTTGATGCTATCTTAGTACCAAATTTGACCATAATTTTTCCCTGAACCAAAATTAAGCCAAATGGACGAATTTTGGCATGAACTTTAGAAGGCATATAGATCTCATCTATAACTTTTCACAAAGCCAAAGAACACTATTTTTTGAGCTCTAGAGAATTTATTATAAATTTTCAAAATTGGCCAAATTATGTAGAAACTGTTAGGGTACTGTTCATTTGGTCAATTTGGTTTTTAGTGTCATTGAAGAGCCAAATGAAATCCAATGCTCATGAAATCTTATAAGTATACATTTGACATCATAAGCTTTCCATAGCCATTGAGATCACCCAATTTAGAGTTCTATAGAGTGAGATATGAATTTTTAAAGTCACTGGTCTGTTGTAGGACTAAAATTAGGCCCAATTACTGTTCCATTAGCATTTCGTGGGTCAAATAATTTTTTTTGATCTAAAAGTTTTACAGTAAGTAGACATTCTGAGCTTTCTAAAAAATCCTAATTTGCATAATTTGAAATTTTTTATATTTAGTTATGAATTTTCAAAAATTAGCTCAAATTATGGAACTCAAGGAAAATGGAACTGTGATCTTGAATTTGCTATGTATGGTCCAAACCCAAAATGCATGCTTCAAATTGTGATGTTTTTCCTTGAATAAGTGTGTTACAAATGCAAGATGAGATTGGTAAGTCCAAATGGTTCATTTAACCAAAAATTGAATTAATTTGGGTTTTAATAATGGTACTTTCTGCTGCTAAAGGTGTTAATTATATGAAAATGGATACTTTAGGCTAATTGTGCTACAAATTAAATGCTTTGTGAATATGGTATTACATTTATTGGTATTAGAACAAAGGTTCAGGAAATGTAGCTTTGTGATTGTCTTTTGAATTGTATGATTAGCTTATGTTGTGGTGTGATTTGCTAGGAAGTTAATGGAATGCATATGTATATGTTATTGATTTGTAATTATTGTGGTTGCTTTTAGATAAAATGGCTAATACTAGATGGGGCAGGCCAGCTAGGGCTAAGAAGGTTGAGCCTGAGGACCTTCTACGTACCATCATGGAGAGGTTAAATAGATAAGAAACTATGATGGACCAGCAACAAAATATGTTAGAGTAATAGAGACAGATTATATAGCAACATAAGATGATAATGTAGTTGCAAAATGCCTTAGCTAGTCAGGAAGAATTGAGGAGAGGCCCTTGCCCCTCGCACCATAGCCATCTACATCTGGTATTCCACTAGCATCCCTTTAGGAGCCGACTCAAACCCAAATGCCTATCCAAAAGCTGCTTAATCAGTTCAAAAAGAATGGTCCACCCTTGTTTAATAAGGAGTTAGATGTAGATAAAGTTTAGGCATAGGTCATATAGCTAGAGAAAATATTTAAGGTGATGGATTGTACTTCAGAGCAAAGGGCTCAGCTCACCACATTTTTATTTGGAAAAAGAAGCTTATAGGTGATGGCACAGCACATAATCTTTGATGCATACCAAGAAAATCCTGATTAATTAGGATAATTTCTTAGTAGAGTTTTATAAGAAATATTTCCCCAGTTCAGTTAGAAATAAGAAGGAGATGGAATTTATGGGGTTGAAGTGGACAGATGACATGTTAGTAGACTAATACATGGCCAAGTTTATTGAGTTGTCTTAGTATTCTTCCTATCTATAGAGATGTGATGATGAACCCTAGAGATGTGAAAGATTTGAGAATGGGTTAAAGCCCCTAATCAGAGATAAAGTCACTTCACAAAAAATTAAAACATTTTATGCCATTGTAAAGATTAGCAAGGTAATTAAAAACAACCTACGTGATATTTTACCTACGGTGACCGCTGTTAGTTAGAGAGGGGCCCTAGAGTCCAAGAGACTAAGACTAGAAGATAATATGAGTGCAACACCTAGTAGTAAGAGAAGAGGCAAGGTGCAATGGAATAAAAAACCACAGAAGGGCAGAAAGATGCAGCCCAGTAAAGTTCAGCCATCATCCCCGGTGACATGTTTCAAATATAGGAAGCCAGGGCACATTACTAGAATTACCCTCAAATAATGACAATGCCTTAATCCAAGCCACAGACTCATGGCAGAGTGTTTGCCCTCACTCAGTAGGAGGCTAGTGTGTCTCCTAGTTTGATCTGAGGTATAATCATAGTGAATGGTTTTCTTGTAGTTGCTATGTTTGATTATGGAGTTAGTCATTCATTCATATCTTATGATTGTGTAAGGAAATTGGGTCTTGCTATTAGTACCTTGCCTTTTAACTTATTTATTACCACCCTTACTAGAGGCCATATTATTACTTCCCATATATGCCTAAATGTCATTGTACAGTTTAATCATTGTCATACTACTATTGATTTGATTTGTATGCCTTTCCATGACATTGATTTGATTGTTGGTATGAATTGGATAGCTGCGAATAATGTTATACTTGATTGTGAGCATAAAACCATTACTTTACCTGATTGTCAGACCATACCTAGTGTTAGGGCTGAATTATCCTTTTTTATTATTGCCCAGGTTGAGAGATACCTAAAACATGAATATCAAAGGTTTTTAGTCTTTTTCTTTGTATAGACTGAGGTAGAGGAAAAGATATAGGTGGCTCCTGTGATAAGGAAATTCTCATAGGATTTTCCTAAATATTTTGACTTTAGTGGCCTATCTCTTGAGAGAGAGATAGAGTTCCCTATAGATATAGTGCCTGGAGTTGGACCGGTGTCTAAAGCTCCATATAGGATAGCTTCCACTAAGTTTACAGAGCTAAAAAAGTAAATCGAGGAATTGTTAGAAAAAGGGTTCATATTGTAATGACCCTAACTTCAAATTATAGTAATTAAGGTTAAAGACGTGATTAATAATCATAAATCAAGGTTAAAAGTCATTATAACTAATTATATTCAAAAAATGTAGGGAAATTTAAACCTTGATGTTATTAGGGTCATTAATTAGACAACCACAATTATTCGAATGTGCAAGTGAATTCAATAATCAATAAAGAGCCTTTGATTCTTTCATTGATCAATTCCAACTCATAAAAACCTCCTACAAGTGTTTCTAAATCATTCCTTAGTATTACTATAAAAGAAATTAAGTTTTCTAGGTGAATAAGAGAACTTAAGCACCTTCACCGTGGCTAAATTCCCTCGCACTGCAGCCAATTACTCTCAGGTTCTACTCTTTACACCTTCACAAATTTTGCATACTTCGCCGCCACCAAATACCCTTAGGAACACCTCCAGACCAACCTCTCAGACTTAGCACGCGGCAAACCTCACTGTTCACCACGGCCAATTGCTCTCTGTTTTCTTCCCTATTAGCTTTGCCATATTTGGCCGAGGCTAATTAAATGTTAGCCATGGCCAATTCCCTTCTGTTCCTATAACTCCCAAGATTTCATCTCATGCTCTCCAATTCTTCCTCTAGTAACACTCTAAGCTACTTTAACTTAGTTTGTGAAGATTTAGTGTCTTTCTTTTACCTAATTTACCTAATACATTTATTATTACCTATTCAAAACTCAAATGTGGATCCTTAACCCTCTAGCCATCATAAATCAATAAGTTCATAGATCAATGACAGCAAAGAGTTCATACACTATTCACATTTCCATTCAAACATAAGTCCCATTAGAAATTCCATACATCACTAGTTTAAGTTGACATATGATGTATCAAATGATTACAGTCTCTATGCTTGGAAATTCATGATGTAATGCAGCAATTACATAAAGTTAGTAGTCTAGTTATACAAATACAATCTGACAAGGTTTCCAAACCTACCTACTACTAAACCATATAATAAGCTTCCATTAATTTTTTACTTGTCACTAAGAGGTCCAATCCCTAAAAATATTAGCCCACAATCGGGGTGAGATATACAATCTCAGTAACAAGAGGCAAATTCCATATATATGTACAGATTAATCAATACAATGCAATTTTATATCATCAATACCAGAATCATCAATTTAATTTGCAAATGAACTAGTTGAGCTACCAATAACTACTATCCCATACCAGCAACCATATACAACATGTTAATGGCCATAACACTGGGAAAGGCCCGTCCACGGTACCTACTTCTTAATGAGCACAACCAGAACTCAGTGCATCTGGAGTCTGATCATAACCCAGTGCTCGATCAAAGTACATGCACGGGTGGCAGTCACACCACAGCTCCCCTATGGACTCACAAGGTCCAATCACAATAACAATTCAAGTAGTTAACTAATCATTTAGCATTTCAAAATCAAGCATGTGTAACAAAGATCAAATTAACATGAGTATATACATAGAATTACGAAAATAACCCTAGTTACCTTAATGAAGCCAATTACTCATCCTCTAGCTACCATTATGATTCCAAGCACACCAGGTCTAACATAAGCATAATCATTATCATTTAACTATCATTAGTAAGGAATTTCCCTATCCACAGATTAATCTTAACAAGAGCATATTAAGAACTTCTTACCCAAGCTTCCTAAGGGTCTACAACACTAATTCAAGGTCACAACAACAAGAACTCACAATGGGTCACTCCTAACATCTCCATTTTTGCACATGTAAAAGCCATACACCAAAAGTCAGTCCAAATGATGGAAATTCAATATATATACACATAAGAGAAGAGGGAGCACTTACCCATATACCTAAGAGGTTAAATGGACTGAGTTTAGCCTCAACTATTAAGAACACACTATGGGAAATTCCAAAATTCAAATTTTAGTCATCAAACCCAGAATTTTCATTGTTTTACCTTCATCTCCTTGTAATTTCACACAATAGTAGAACCCATTATGAAAACCAATCCTTGAGGACATTTTTCAGCAAAATAATACATAAAATGAGAGGGAAATGCTTAGCCAATCACTCCTCTAACTTCTAACTCTGAAAATCTTACAAGGAAACACCCAAACACCAAATTTTAGATTTGAGAAGGAGATAAAAATGGTCAAAACCAAAAACTAATTAGACTAAAATGAAGAGGAGAATGAGAGGGTCAAGTTATATATAACTCACCTTGGCCAAATCATCTTCTAAGAGTCAAAAATGGAGCTGCAATGTTAGTAGAACCCTAGCCTCCGTTAAACCTCCGAATTTCCTCCCTTGCCTCTTGTGTTTTTTGCTAAATAGGGAGGGAGGCTGCTGAACCTTTAGGGTTATTAGGGGGAAATAGGCCAACCCATCAGCCCAAGGTCTATTTAGGCTCATTTCTAATTATTGGGCCTTTGTTTAGTGAGGTGGCCCGTAAAACACTTTGAATTTAAGTGAAGTATACTGACCTTAAGGCCCAAATTCTAGTGGATTCAAAGGTTGGTATTAGTTGGACTAAGTCTCATGAGTTGGGTTTCAGAGTTGTAGTTAGGTCAGGCCAAATTTCAAGAGTCAATCCAATTTGAGTTTGCATAATGTGTGTTGGGCCAACTATAAGGGCTTATGTAAATTAGGTCGTGGGCCTCTATTTCACTAAATCAAATTAGGCTATTGCTAGGTGATCTCTCTTGGCCCAAGTCTTATGATAAGGAGTTGGGCTTACACCTAAAATCATTGGGCCTCCATAAATCCTTATCCATGGCTTACTCAAATTAAATTTTAGGCCCAAATTAAGTTTTAATCTAATTGAAATCTTAAACCCATATCAATAACTTATTTCTCTGTAAATTTCCATTTATATAGCTTACCTAATTATTCCATAATAATTATTCTTAATTAGTCTAAATACATTATTAACATCTTAATTAATTTTGGGGGTGTTACACATATACTCTAGTGTGTCACCCTAGGGAGCTCCTGTATTATTTGTGAGAAAGAAAGATGGGAGCTTAAGATTGTGTATAGATTATATAAAATTGAACAAAGTTACTATTAAGAATAAATATCCTTTTCCTAGAATAGATGATCTGTTAGATCAATTAGCTAGGACATCTATATTTTCTAAGATAGATCTTAGATCTAGGTACCATCAGTTGAGGGTTAAAGTTAAAGACGTCCCAAAAATGACTTTCAGAATTAGATATGGCCATTATAAGTTCCAGGTGATGCCATTCGAGTTGACAAATGCACCAGCTGTATTTTTGGATTATATGAATAGGGTATTCAAACCATACCTAGATAAATTTGTTATGGTCTTCATTGATGATATTTTAGTATACTCCAAATCATTTGAGGAGCATGAGAGCCATATGAGAATAGTCCTAGAAACCCTGAGAGATAAGAGGTTGCATGCCAAACTTAGCAAATGTAAGTTTTGACTAACCAAGACAAGATTCTTAGGTCACATGATACCATAGGCAAGGGTCGCGGTAGATTCCCATAAAGTAGAAACTATGTTACAGTGGGATAGGCCTAAGACCATCATTGAGGTTAGGAGCTTTCTAGGTTTAACAGGGTATTATAGATGATTCATACAGGGCTTTTCTTAGGTAGCCTTACCTTTGACATGGATAACTAGGAAAGAAATATAACAACTCTAATTTCTAATTATAATGATTAGGTTTAATTGCATGATTAGTGAGTGTAAATCAAGGTATAAAGTCATTACAATTAATTAAAATAGGAAAAAGGTGGGAAAATTTGAACCTTAATATTATTAGGGCTATTAGCCAAATCATCATAACTATTTAAATTAACAAATGATCCTAGTTATCAATTAGAGACTTTTGTTCATTGTTACTACTGATTTTGACTCACAAAAACCTCTTATAAACATTTCCAAAGCATTACATAACATTATCATAGTAAATCTTTAGGTTTCTAAGTAAAAAATAAGAGTTTGAAAATCTTCGCTGAGACTTGGATCTTTTCCACCACGGCTAAGTTGGTTATTGAAACCTAAAAACCCAATTTAGAGACTCTCGCCATGACTTGGTATACCCTCGTCATGGTGTAAGTGACTACTGGAACTCAAAACTAAAATTTCGCACTTTGCGCCACAACTTAGGTTTTTTATGTCATGGCAAAAGTGCTCTCAGAACTATTATTTACACTTCCATGATTCTCACCGCAACTACCATTGGAGCCACACTATGACGAGCCTATATGATGCCACAATGGGAAAGCCTCCTAAAGCTCTCCAAGCTCACCTCCTGATGCTTGCTGCAGTGAGGTTACACTGTGTTACTCTCCCTAGGTGAATTGTTTGCCTTGTGCCCTGGCACTTTTCGCTTCTAACTGACTCCTAACTGTGACTCAACTATTCTTGGTTACGACATGACCCTCTTTTGCACCTATACCTCCCAAATTTTGCCCCTTAATTTGTGAGGCTCTAATGGCATTAATCTACCTAATTTACCCAGCATACCTATCATTACCAATTCAAGACTTAGGTATTGATTCTTACTCATCAAACTATCACACATCAGTAATTTATGTATCAATGACCACAAGAAGGATTCATAACTACAACATTATCATTCATGATAATAACATAACATACTTATAAGAAACAAGTCATATATATATATATATATCCACCTAACAAGGTTCCATATCAGATATAAATGAGTGACATCAGACACTAAATTGTAAAAAGCCTAACCCCCTATTAGTTACATCATTATTTACCAGTACACCAAAATACCTACACTTGGCAATATGATTACATGATGATGATGTTATAGAGAGTAACCAAAATTAGCATCTACCCTAAATTAACTCTGCCCAAGTGTAGCTTCCCACACAAAGCCTCGGCTCATTGATGTTTATCCCCTTGCTTCCTTTTATCCTTACCTAAAGAGCCTTCACTTGAAAATAGTTAACTCATGAAATGGGGTAAGATAAAAATCTTAGTAACCAAAGGCAAATTCCATTCATATATTCTAATTTAATTAACATATATGTATGAAATCATATAAGTATCAGAAAATATACCAGTCATATCAGCAAATGAAACACTTAAGCTATTAATGACTACTATCCCATACTAGCAATCACATTCCACATGTTAAAAGCCATTAACATCGAGAAAGACCCTTTCATAGCACCAACTCCCTAATGAGTACAGCCAAGGCTCAATATATACAAGACTCTGATCATAACTCCGTACCTAATTGAAGCACAATCCATGGTTAGCAGCCACACCACAACTTCACCATGGACTTACAAGGTCCAAACATATAATGTAGATAGCCAACCATTCATTATGCATATCATACTTGTGTAGTAGATATAAAATTAAAGTAGATATATGCATGGAATTAAGATTAACCCCAATTACCTCACTTGTAGACAATTCCTTGAGAGCCAACAGCAATGCTACTTCAGCCTATAAACATAAAACCATACCATTATTATTCCTAATCATTATTTGTAGTAGCAAACCCATTACTTAAAAGATTAAACCATAAAGGGCTATCTAAATAACACTTACCTAGCCACTACAAGAACCTGATGATCGTGTCGTGCAATCTCAAATGAAACTAGGTAGCAAAGTAAATTTGTAGATAATGGTGCAACCTAGGTCATCTCCCTTAGAATTGGAATTCAATGTTTAATTAGGTTTCCTAAATGTTAAAAATCCTAAAAGCTATCTAGTTTGGGGGTTTTTGAATGAATTAGACTAATCTAAAACTAAATTGAACTAAAATTTCTAAACACTATCTATTTGGATGAATTATGGATGATAATGGTCTTGTGACTAGCTTAGGAATCGTCTCTTGGTATCCACTATCCTTATCCTATTCCAATTGTGATTAATTATGGCCTAAGAATTCTTAATTATGTTCATTAGCAAATGATCTTGAATAACCATTCAAGATTCAAAAGATTAATAATCTAATGTTGAATTGAGACCTCAATCCCATATTAAACCGTTAACTCTTATCCTTAAGATCAATGAACATCCAATTTGATTGATTAACTAATTAATTATCTTCTGATTCATCATCCAAAAATGTTTAATTAACCAACTAAACACCAAGGAATTCTCAGATAGACATTTAAACACATAACCTCACTCATGTATTTCATCGAACACCTTCGTGGCATACATGGGAGATTAGAGAGAATAATGAAAAATCAAATTCAAATTTAACCAATTAATCAACAAAAAAGGTTTCCTAATCAGTGTCTAACCAGCCACTAATTAATTACACAAATCCCTAATCAAATATAACTCAACCGAGATTGTACAGAATAAGAAAAAGTGTAGGAAAATTAAAGAAAATCTTAGCCAGAATTTTGCTTCTTCTCCAAGGATTCAAGCTTCAACCAAGAGCTTCCTCCCTTGCTAGCCTCAAGATGGAGATTAGATCTTCATGTTATGATGGAATGGAGATGGAGAGAATGGATGAGATGGATGAATGGAGGCGTGGGTGAATGGTTGATGATTGGATGGAGGTGTCCCTCAATCCGCGGCGAGAGTATGATCAGGCGTGAATAAATAGACTATGGAATGGGGAGAAGACGTGAATGGGTTGGACTCTGGATGGAGGCGTGTTTGAATGGGTTGCTGGCGTCGTTTAAAGGGAAAGACGGAGGTGTGGTTTTAACATGAATTCTCCTCTCCTTTAGCCTTATTCTCACGTGATTCTTTTATTGATTCCACGTGCTCATCTTCTCATTCCAATTATCTGAAACCTTCTTATGTGAATGTGTATAAACGTGGGACCCACTGTGAATTTAATAATCCATGTTGGCTTCAGCGTTTCTGTTCACGTGTTTCTTCTTCTTCAGCTTCTGCATGTGTTTGGAACATTGCTGCATCCTTTTCATTCATGTTCACGTCTGGTTCCTCGTGGCTCTCTTCATCGTGATGTTGTTCTGGTTCTGCCTCGTCGTTCTGCATTCGAGGATGTCTCTTTTTCACATTCTTTATGTTGGCTCCACATGGCTGCTGCATGTTTCTTCTCGCGTGTAACTCTTCAAAACAAATGCTCATTCAAGCTCCAAATTCATATTAAACTTCTGCACAAAAGAGTGGGAAAAATCAAATGGAATTATCCACCAAATTATTTAAAAGAAATTGAGCATTAAAAACCAAATTTTTACAAATTAACTTCTAAAATATAGAAATGGCTATTAAAATGAAATCTCATCTAATTAAAGTCTTAAAGCCATATTTGGACATTAAAATGCCTAAATTAGGGAATTAAAATATATAAAATATCATGCTTATCAAATTCCCCCACACTTAAACCTTTGCACTCCTGGGCAAAACTTAAAATCCAAGATAAAGAATGAATTGAAGCATCCGGCTAGAAGAATGGCATGTGAAAAAAAGAAAATGGAAAAGAAAGTGCAAAAATTACAAACTAGAGACTAATCACAACTCTTTATCACTTTAACAATCAAAGCTAATTTCACTTGTATCAAGAATTAAGTTCCATGGCAATTTATTTGAAAAGAATGAAATAAAATGCATAGCCTCTCACATGGATTAGTGTTTACTCTCATCTCTCAAGTGTTTAAAGGGATGTGTTTCACTCAAATTTCACCTATCCAAGCTCACTACCATAAGCTTGTCAAGCTTCTAAATCTCCACCACCTATGCCAAATGCAATGCACAAATCAAAGGACTTTATTTAGGGTTGTAATGGGGCTAAGGAGATGAAATGAATGGATAACAAAAACAAGGGGAAAAACTAAACAAATGGATACCTTAGAACCTCAAGAGCACTCAATGACAATCTAGAATAGGGAAGAATGTGCATTCAAGGCCTTATTTCCAACAAGTATAAATAGTTTTGTACTCAATCTAAAGTACTTCTTTCTTTTGATTTTCAATAACTTTTCCTCTTTTTTTTTTTTTTCAAATTCTTTTCTTTTGCTTTCTTTTTGCTTTTCTATTCTTTTCTTTGCATTGCATTTTTTTTTTTTTTGAATCACAATGGCCTTAATGGATGCAAAGCACACATTCACCTATCCTATTTAGATGTAATGCTCCTTGAAATTCCTAAGGCATCTTAAAACAAGGTGGGAATATATTTAATGGCTATAGGTTAAACAACAAAAGAAAACAAGGCTCAAAGTGGCTAAACAATGGATAAAATGTATGTATGGTTGGCTTTTTTGGCTCTAGCTAAAATAGAAATGAATGCCTTATCATTTTCATGCATGCAAATGTAAATGTGGTCTCAACAAAGAATCAAGACAAGTTCTAGAGTGAAACAAAGATAGGTGAATACACACTAGAATTGAACAATTAAGGCTCAAATTCTCACCAGCTAATGGCTATCAAATAATTCATTGAAATCAAATTCATTGCCACTTCACTTAAATCAAAATACAAGATCCATCACTTGTCATGTCTAAGTGAATCCAAGCTAAAATCATCTTAACTTGCAACTTTTACAGAAAAATTGAAGAAAAATCATGCTATTTTTCAAAAAATTTTTTAGAAAATTTTTTGAAAAAAGATGGATGGAATGAAATGACTCTCTCCCCCACACTTAAATGTTGCATTGTCCTCAATGCCAGCACACAATCCAGTAAACAGATAAACAACACAATATAAAAGTAAATGAAAAGAGAGAATACAACCGGATGAAGTTGACAATGAAGATCTCAAAGGTGGCTAAGATGTTCATTGTAGCTGGCTAGCAATTTATTTCCTACAAAATAGAAACAAAAGAAACTGTAATGCGGAAAAGAAAAAGAAAACTACATCCTAAACTAAGAAGAGTTTTATTAAGGACTAACTAATCATATGTATCAAAAACTAGAATTAAAACTACTTTATTCCTTCTTAACTCAAGAAATTTAAGTCTCACTACTTTAAAGCATTTGGATTGATCATTCAGTGATGACCCATGGACTTTCTCAACCATCAGTAGTTTAGGAAAGTCATTTTCAGCAAATTTAGAAATAAGAAAAGAAGAAAAATCAAATTTAAGATAATTAAAACTAAAGAAAGAAAATTTAAAATCAAAATGAAACTTTGAACTCCCTAAAAATCTATCAAAACCAATAAAATCTATCGGACTCTCATCAGTAAGAGTCACTACATCCATAGAAAAATCTAATTGCAACTTCTCACAGCCTTTTGAATTTAAGTCCTCCAAGGTATCTGGCAGTTGCTTTTTATCAGCTTGGAGAATCCGTTGATTGTTGGGAACTAGCTCACCAACCTCAGGAATCTGTTCAGGACTCTCAACAATAGAGATAATATCTTCCCTGACCAAAGAGACATCAGTAGGCTCATAATATTCTAAACAATTTCCAACAGTAAAATCAAGTCTCTCACTAGTATCAACAACAGCACAAGCATCAATAGAATTTTCAACATCAACAGTATCTCTATGCATGCCCTCATCAATACTAGTATGATCAGTAGAATCAAAAGCATAAAAAATTTCAGTGCAGGCAAAAGATTCCATGGATTCAACAGACCTATCAGACTCCAAAAACTCATTAATTTCAACACACATAGGACTTGTATGTATATCATCACATAAGCATTTAAGAGTGGGGTCTGAATGATCAACAAGCTGTCCAACATTTTCACTGTTTATATCCTTTTCAGATGCTACATCTACCACTTCATTATCCATATCAGCACATGCCAGTGAGGAATCATGATGATCAGTATATGTGAGAGACTCACTAGTCTCAATGGAAGAATTAATTTGGGAGCATCTATCACATACAACAGATTCAACACACACACAATCAAGAAATGCATCCAAATCAGTTATGTCACATGATCTAGATGGCATGTTGTCCCTAAACTCAGTAGATGCATCATCAACAGACTTCTTAACCAATTCTACACCAGGAACAAAATAATCATTGCATTCTAGGTCACCCCCACACTTATCTTCTACCCTAGACTCAAGAGATTCATCAATTGATTCAAAAATGAAATTTTCACTATAATCACAGCTAGGAGTAGACATCCCAAGTGTATCAGTACACAAGGACTCATGAACATCAAAAAATGTGTCAATTTTGTTCAATGAGCTACCACAATCAACCATACCAGGAGATTCAACAATAATTTCCTCATCAATATCATCATCATGCAACTCAGAATCAACAACATTATATGCATCAGTAGTCACAGTGCTATCAGGCAAACTAGAGTCAGTTCTAACAAATTGCAAAGTATTAGAAGATGGAAGGATATTACCCAATGAATAGGACTCTTCCTCCTCTATACATTCCTTTCTAATTTGCTCTTCAATTGATTCAGTAACACTTGAAGTCGGTTGATTCGATTGAATTCCCAAATCCTTCATTTGTTGGTCAAAGAGTTGCAACCGTTCAGTTATTCGTTGGGCTGTTTGCTGCATTTGCTGCATTTGCTGGTGTTGAAAATCATAAGCTTCCATTATCTGCCT
The DNA here is from genome assembly GCA_032878935.1 of Erythrophleum fordii. Lineage (NCBI taxonomy): Eukaryota > Viridiplantae > Streptophyta > Magnoliopsida > Fabales > Fabaceae > Erythrophleum > Erythrophleum fordii. The sequence goes on along the minus strand of JAVQMF010000054.1, from coordinate 17,028,750 downwards.
CATCCTCTCTTCTGAACTCGGTTCCTTCTGAGGCTCTTGTTGCATGTACCCCTCATGGTAATTGTAAGGATGATATTGTGGCTCTTGCATATGGTAATCATGATATGGCTCTTGCATATGGAAGTTATGGTATGGCTCATAATGTTGGTGGTAATTTGGGTGAATCTCATATGGACGGTTGTATGGTTGGTAGCTGGGGTGAACTTCATAGGAATGATGGTGTGGTTGGTAGCATGGTGGTTGGATTTGTTGGTATTGTTGGGCTTGTTGTTCTTGTCTTTGTTGTTCAAGCAAGCCTTGAAGCATTGTATTGAGATCATCCAACTTTCTGGAAATCCTTTCATTTCTATAAGGATCATAAACACCTTGATTAGAATAATAAGGATCCATTTAAAGCAAAGAAAAAAAAATGAGAAGCACAATTAATTTCAGCACAAATAAAATTCTAACAAATTATAACTAAAATAAACTCAATAATCAAGAAAATAAAATCAAATGAAGCTAAGACTTACTTAACTATGGAAAACACTCCTAAACAGAGGTTAGTCACACAAAATAAACTCACAAAAATTAAAGAAATTAAATCTGGAAAAATTGAAAAATTCCTAAAAAATTCGAAAAAATACTAAAAAAATAGAAAAAGTGCCTCAAACGTTGGAATTTGGCCAAAAAATGGTGCACCTAATAGCTTTGCTATTACTTTTGCTCAAAACACCCAAAAACCTTGAAAAACAAAGTATGAGAATTTTCTGGGCACTTTGAACAAAATTCCAGCAACCAGGACACTTAACGCGCAACACCGAAATTAACCAATTCCAAGTTCAAAACAGAACGAAAATCAAATCAAAATAGAACTAAAACAAAGATAAAACAAAACAAAAATACTTAGAAAACTTTCTCAAACAATTGAGACTCCAAATCCCCGGCAACGGCGCCAAATTTGATGATCGTGTCGTGCAATCTCAAATGAAACTAGGTAGCAAAGTAAATTTGTAGATAATGGTGCAACCTAGGTCATCTCCCTTGGAATTGGAATTCAATGTTTAATTAGGTTTCCTAAATGTTAAAAATCCTAAAAGCTATCTAGTTTGGGGGTTTTTGAATGAATTAGACTAATCTAAAACTAAATTGAACTAAAATTTCTAAACACTATCTATTTGGATGAATTATGGATGATAATGGTCTTGTGACTAGCTTAGGAATCGTCTCTTGGTATCCACTATCCTTATCCTATTCCAATTGTGATTAATTATGGCCTAAGAATTCTTAATTATGTTCATTAGCAAATGATCTTGAATAACCATTCAAGATTCAAAAGATTAATAATCTAATGTTGAATTGAGACCTCAATCCCATATTAAACCGTTAACTCTTATCCTTAAGATCAATGAACATCCAATTTGATTGATTAACTAATTAATTATCTTCTGATTCATCATCCAAAAATGTTTAATTAACCAACTAAACACCAAGGAATTCTCAGATAGACATTTAAACACATAACCTCACTCATGTATTTCATCGAACACCTTCGTGGCATACATGGGAGATTAGAGAGAATAATGAAAAATCAAATTCAAATTTAACCAATTAATCAACAAAAAAGGTTTCCTAATCAGTGTCTAACCAGCCACTAATTAATTACACAAATCCCTAATCAAATATAACTCAACCGAGATTGTACAGAATAAGAAAAAGTGTAGGAAAATTAAAGAAAATCTTAGCCAGAATTTTGCTTCTTCTCCAAGGATTCAAGCTTCAACCAAGAGCTTCCTCCCTTGCTAGCCTCAAGATGGAGATTAGATCTTCATGTTATGATGGAATGGAGATGGAGAGAATGGATGAGATGGATGAATGGAGGCGTGGGTGAATGGTTGATGATTGGATGGAGGTGTCCCTCAATCCGCGGCGAGAGTATGATCAGGCGTGAATAAATAGACTATGGAATGGGGAGAAGACGTGAATGGGTTGGACTCTGGATGGAGGCGTGTTTGAATGGGTTGCTGGCGTCGTTTAAAGGGAAAGACGGAGGTGTGGTTTTAACGTGAATTCTCCTCTCCTTTAGCCTTATTCTCACGTGATTCTTTTATTGATTCCACGTGCTCATCTTCTCATTCCAATTATCTGAAACCTTCTTATGTGAATGTGTATAAACGTGGGACCCACTGTGAATTTAATAATCCATGTTGGCTTCAGCGTTTCTGTTCACGTGTTTCTTCTTCTTCAGCTTCTGCATGTGTTTGGAACGTTGCTGCATCCTTTTCATTCATGTTCACGTCTGGTTCCTCGTGGCTCTCTTCATCGTGATGTTGTTCTGGTTCTGCCTCGTCGTTCTGCATTCGAGGATGTCTCTTTTTCACATTCTTTATGTTGGCTCCACATGGCTGCTGCATGTTTCTTCTCGCGTGTAACTCTTCAAAACAAATGCTCATTCAAGCTCCAAATTCATATTAAACTTCTGCACAAAAGAGTGGGAAAAATCAAATGGAATTATCCACCAAATTATTTAAAAGAAATTGAGCATTAAAAACCAAATTTTTACAAATTAACTTCTAAAATATAGAAATGGCTATTAAAATGAAATCTCATCTAATTAAAGTCTTAAAGCCATATTTGGACATTAAAATGCCTAAATTAGGGAATTAAAATATATAAAATATCATGCTTATCAAATTCCCCCACACTTAAACCTTTGCACTCCTGGGCAAAACTTAAAATCCAAGATAAAGAATGAATTGAAGCATCCGGCTAGAAGAATGGCATGTGAAAAAAAGAAAATGGAAAAGAAAGTGCAAAAATTACAAACTAGAGACTAATCACAACTCTTTATCACTTTAACAATCAAAGCTAATTTCACTTGTATCAAGAATTAAGTTCCATGGCAATTTATTTGAAAAGAATGAAATAAAATGCATAGCCTCTCACATGGATTAGTGTTTACTCTCATCTCTCAAGTGTTTAAAGGGATGTGTTTCACTCAAATTTCACCTATCCAAGCTCACTACCATAAGCTTGTCAAGCTTCTAAATCTCCACCACCTATGCCAAATGCAATGCACAAATCAAAGGACTTTATTTAGGGTTGTAATGGGGCTAAGGAGATGAAATGAATGGATAACAAAAACAAGGGGAAAAACTAAACAAATGGATACCTTAGAACCTCAAGAGCACTCAATGACAATCTAGAATAGGGAAGAATGTGCATTCAAGGCCTTATTTCCAACAAGTATAAATAGTTTTATACTCAATCTAAAGTACTTCTTTCTTTTGATTTTCAATAACTTTTCCTCTTTTTTTTTTTTTTTTTTTTTTTTTTTTTAAATTCTTTTCTTTTGCTTTCTTTTTGCTTTTCTATTCTTTTCTTTGCATTGCATTTTTTTTTTTTTTTTTCACAATGGCCTTAATGGATGCAAAGCACACATTCACCTATCCTATTTAGATGTAATGCTCCTTGAAATTCCTAAGGCATCTTAAAACAAGGTGGGAATATATTTAATGGCTATAGGTTAAACAACAAAAGAAAACAAGGCTCAAAGTGGCTAAACAATGGATAAAATGTATGTATGGTTGGCTTTTTTGGCTCTAGCTAAAATAGAAATGAATGCCTTATCATTTTCATGCATGCAAATGTAAATGTGGTCTCAACAAAGAATCAAGACAAGTTCTAGAGTGAAACAAAGATAGGTGAATACACACTAGAATTGAACAATTAAGGCTCAAATTCTCACCAGCTAATGGCTATCAAATAATTCATTGAAATCAAATTCATTGCCACTTCACTTAAATCAAAATACAAGATCCATCACTTGTCATGTCTAAGTGAATCCAAGCTAAAATCATCTTAACTTGCAACTTTTACAGAAAAATTGAAGAAAAATCATGCTATTTTTCAAAAAATTTTTTAGAAAATTTTTTGAAAAAAGATGGATGGAATGAAATGACTCTCTCCCCCACTAAAAAATTTTTTGAAAAAAGATGGATGGAATGAAATGACTCTCTCCCCCACACTTAAATGTTGCATTGTCCTCAATGCCAGCACACAATCCAGTAAACAGATAAACAACACAATATAAAAGTAAGTGAAAAGAGAGAATACAACCGGATGAAGTTGACAATGAAGATCTCAAAGGTGGCTAAGATGTTCATTGTAGCTGGCTAGCAATTTATTTCCTACAAAATAGAAACAAAAGAAACTGTAATGCGGAAAAGAAAAAGAAAACTACATCCTAAACTAAGAAGAGTTTTATTAAGGACTAACTAATCATATGTATCAAAAACTAGAATTAAAACTACTTTATTCCTTCTTAACTCAAGAAATTTAAGTCTCACTACTTTAAAGCATTTGGATTGATCATTCAGTGATGACCCATGGACTTTCTCAACCATCAGTAGTTTAGGAAAGTCATTTTCAGCAAATTTAGAAATAAGAAAAGAAGAAAAATCAAATTTAAGATAATTAAAACTAAAGAAAGAAAATTTAAAATCAAAATGAAACTTTGAACTCCCTAAAAATCTATCAAAACCAATAAAATCTATCGGACTCTCATCAGTAAGAGTCACTACATCCATAGAAAAATCTAATTGCAACTTCTCACAGCCTTTTGAATTTAAGTCCTCCAAGGTATCTGGCAGTTGCTTTTTATCAGCTTGGAGAATCCGTTGATTGTTGGGAACTAGCTCACCAACCTCAGGAATCTGTTCAGGACTCTCAACAATAGAGATAATATCTTCCCTGACCAAAGAGACATCAGTAGGCTCATAATATTCTAAACAATTTCCAACAGTAAAATCAAGTCTCTCACTAGTATCAACAACAGCACAAGCATCAATAGAATTTTCAACATCAACAGTATCTCTATGCATGCCCTCATCAATACTAGTATGATCAGTAGAATCAAAAGCATAAAAAATTTCAGTGCAGGCAAAAGATTCCATGGATTCAACAGACCTATCAGACTCCAAAAACTCATTAATTTCAACACACATAGGACTTGTATGTATATCATCACATAAGCATTTAAGAGTGGGGTCTGAATGATCAACAAGCTGTCCAACATTTTCACTGTTTATATCCTTTTCAGATGCTACATCTACCACTTCATTATCCATATCAGCACATGCCAGTGAGGAATCATGATGATCAGTATATGTGAGAGACTCACTAGTCTCAATGGAAGAATTAATTTGGGAGCATCTATCACATACAACAGATTCAACACACACACAATCAAGAAATGCATCCAAATCAGTTATGTCACATGATCTAGATGGCATGTTGTCCCTAAACTCAGTAGATGCATCATCAACAGACTTCTTAACCAATTCTACACCAGGAACAAAATAATCATTGCATTCTAGGTCACCCCCACACTTATCTTCTACCCTAGACTCAAGAGATTCATCAATTGATTCAAAAATGAAATTTTCACTATAATCACAGCTAGGAGTAGACATCCCAAGTGTATCAGTACACAAGGACTCATGAACATCAAAAAATGTGTCAATTTTGTTCAATGAGCTACCACAATCAACCATACCAGGAGATTCAACAATAATTTCCTCATCAATATCATCATCATGCAACTCAGAATCAACAACATTATATGCATCAGTAGTCACAGTGCTATCAGGCAAACTAGAGTCAGTTCTAACAAATTGCAAAGTATTAGAAGATGGAAGGATATTACCCAATGAATAGGACTCTTCCTCCTCTATACATTCCTTTCTAATTTGCTCTTCAATTGATTCAGTAACACTTGAAGTCGGTTGATTCGATTGAATTCCCAAATCCTTCATTTGTTGGTCAAAGAGTTGCAACCGTTCAGTTATTCGTTGGGCTGTTTGCTGCATTTGCTGCATTTGCTGGTGTTGAAAATCATAAGCTTCCATTATCTGCCTCATCCTCTCTTCTGAACTCGGTTCCTTCTGAGGCTCTTGTTGCATGTACCCCTCATGGTAATTGTAAGGATGATATTGTGGCTCTTGCATATGGTAATCATGATATGGCTCTTGCATATGGAAGTTATGGTATGGCTCATAATGTTGGTGGTAATTTGGGTGAATCTCATATGGACGGTTGTATGGTTGGTAGCTGGGGTGAACTTCATAGGAATGATGGTGTGGTTGGTAGCATGGTGGTTGGATTTGTTGGTATTGTTGGGCTTGTTGTTCTTGTCTTTGTTGTTCAAGCAAGCCTTGAAGCATTGTATTGAGATCATCCAACTTTCTGGAAATCCTTTCATTTCTATAAGGATCATAAACACCTTGATTAGAATAATAAGGATCCATTTAAAGCAAAGAAAAAAAAATGAGAAGCACAATTAATTTCAGCACAAATAAAATTCTAACAAATTATAACTAAAATAAACTCAATAATCAAGAAAATAAAATCAAATGAAGCTAAGACTTACTTAACTATGGAAAACACTCCTAAACAGAGGTTAGTCACACAAAATAAACTCACAAAAATTAAAGAAATTAAATCTGGAAAAATTGAAAAATTCCTAAAAAATTCGAAAAAATACTAAAAAAATAGAAAAAGTGCCTCAAACGTTGGAATTTGGCCAAAAAATGGTGCACCTAATAGCTTTGCTATTACTTTTGCTCAAAACACCCAAAAACCTTGAAAAACAAAGTATGAGAATTTTCTGGGCACTTTGAACGAAAATTCCAGCAACCAGGACACTTAACGCGCAACACCGAAATTAACCAATTCCAAGTTCAAAACAGAACGAAAATCAAATCAAAATAGAACTAAAACAAAGATAAAACAAAACAAAAATACTTAGAAAACTTTCTCAAACAATTGAGACTCCAAATCCCCGGCAACGGCGCCAAATTTGATGATCGTGTCGTGCAATCTCAAATGAAACTAGGTAGCAAAGTAAATTTGTAGATAATGGTGCAACCTAGGTCATCTCCCTTGGAATTGGAATTCAATGTTTAATTAGGTTTCCTAAATGTTAAAAATCCTAAAAGCTATCTAGTTTGGGGGTTTTTGAATGAATTAGACTAATCTAAAACTAAATTGAACTAAAATTTCTAAACACTATCTATTTGGATGAATTATGGATGATAATGGTCTTGTGACTAGCTTAGGAATCGTCTCTTGGTATCCACTATCCTTATCCTATTCCAATTGTGATTAATTATGGCCTAAGAATTCTTAATTATGTTCATTAGCAAATGATCTTGAATAACCATTCAAGATTCAAAAGATTAATAATCTAATGTTGAATTGAGACCTCAATCCCATTTAAACCGTTAACTCTTATCCTTAAGATCAATGAACATCCAATTTGATTGATTAACTAATTAATTATCTTCTGATTCATCATCCAAAAATGTTTAATTAACCAACTAAACACCAAGGAATTCTCAGATAGACATTTAAACACATAACCTCACTCATGTATTTCATCGAACACCTTCGTGGCATACATGGGAGATTAGAGAGAAATAATGAAAAATCAAATTCAAATTTAACCAATTAATCAACAAAAAAGGTTTCCTAATCAGTGTCTAACCAGCCACTAATTAATTACACAAATCCCTAATCAAATATAACTCAACCGAGATTGTACAGAATAAGAAAAAGTGTAGGAAAATTAAAGAAAATCTTAGCCAGAATTTTGCTTCTTCTCCAAGGATTCAAGCTTCAACCAAGAGCTTCCTCCCTTGCTAGCCTCAAGATGGAGATTAGATCTTCATGTTATGATGGAATGGAGATGGAGAGAATGGATGAGATGGATGAATGGAGGCGTGGGTGAATGGTTGATGATTGGATGGAGGTGTCCCTCAATCCGCGGCGAGAGTATGATCAGGCGTGAATAAATAGACTATGGAATGGGGAGAAGACGTGAATGGGTTGGACTCTGGATGGAGGCGTGTTTGAATGGGTTGCTGGCGTCGTTTAAAGGGAAAGACGGAGGTGTGGTTTTAACGTGAATTCTCCTCTCCTTTAGCCTTATTCTCACGTGATTCTTTTATTGATTCCACGTGCTCATCTTCTCATTCCAATTATCTGAAACCTTCTTATGTGAATGTGTATAAACGTGGGACCCACTGTGAATTTAATAATCCATGTTGGCTTCAGCGTTTCTGTTCACGTGTTTCTTCTTCTTCAGCTTCTGCATGTGTTTGGAACGTTGCTGCATCCTTTTCATTCATGTTCACGTCTGGTTCCTCGTGGCTCTCTTCATCGTGATGTTGTTCTGGTTCTGCCTCGTCGTTCTGCATTCGAGGATGTCTCTTTTTCACATTCTTTATGTTGGCTCCACATGGCTGCTGCATGTTTCTTCTCGCGTGTAACTCTTCAAAACAAATGCTCATTCAAGCTCCAAATTCATATTAAACTTCTGCACAAAAGAGTGGGAAAAATCAAATGGAATTATCCACCAAATTATTTAAAAGAAATTGAGCATTAAAAACCAAATTTTTACAAATTAACTTCTAAAATATAGAAATGGCTATTAAAATGAAATCTCATCTAATTAAAGTCTTAAAGCCATATTTGGACATTAAAATGCCTAAATTAGGGAATTAAAATATATAAAATATCATGCTTATCAGAACCAAATTCAGATTTGGTTGCATGTACACCAATAACCTCAGAACAACACTCCAAATTCTAGGTAAGTGCGCACAAAATCACCACTCATATCATAAATCAGCTATAGGCGCCCTAAACCAATAGAAAATGTATCAAAGTGAGAAGGAAACACTTACCTAATAACACCGCTAACCTCAATCTCCAAAATTTCACTATAAAAGCACCAAACAACAAGTTTCAATTTTGGGTGGAAGATTAAAATACTCCAAATGAGAAACCAATTTGCTCAAATTGAAGATGAAGAAGAAAGGATTAAGTTATGTATAAGTTACTTTGGTTGATTTTGACTCTAGGAGTGGGAGAAGATGGATTTTTGCCAAGTACCCTAGCCTCCTTTCTCCAAGTACGAAAATGAACTCTTGCCTCTTGTGTTTCCTGTAGAATGTGAAGGGGTTAGAGTGGTTTTAGGGTTTAGATGGGTTTAAGTTAGGTTGTAGGCTAACCTAAAGGCCCAAATCTAAATGAGATTTAGATTTTTGGTTTGTTAGGCCAAGTGTAACACCATAAATTTCTAACTTGTCTCATGCTATTTCCATACCTTATGCCATGCATTTCACAAAGAAGCAAGAAAATGACATTAAAATAATGAATATATTTTGCATTGTATCGCGAATAAATTTTTCATTCAGTGTCCCGTGGATCATATGAACTCATTCATCTCATTGTCATATTTAATTACACAAATACAACTTGATTCCATCTCAAGAAGTGGCCTAGAACTCTTGCAAGTAGATGGTATACATAAAAATCAATGATGCATTCTCGGGTAGGATTTCTAAGTTATTGTTATAAATTTTGAAAAATCATAACTAATTCTAGAAAAATCAAAATTAAGCATTCTTTACCATTATGAAAAGCTACAGATGTCTAATTTATACTAAAAATATATCTAGACTATAACAAAAGTTGCTAGCTATCAGAAATTGATGGAACAATACCAGAGGTCAACTATCATTACTGGTACTATCCTCTAACTTCAAAAATTCATATCTCTCTGCTCAAAGGTCAAATTGGGGTGATCTCAATGGCCATGGAAAGCTCTAGTTTATGCCTATAAAATTTCATAAGCATTTGACATCACTTGACCCGTGAATGATATAGCCCAAGCTACTGACCAAATAAACAATGTCTGTATCAATTTAGCAAAAAAATGCTAACTTTGAAAATTCATAATTAATTTCACAGAGCTCTAAATAATTTTGTCTTTAGCTTTCCAAAAAGATCTAGATATGATCTCTATTCATGCCAAATTTTATGGGCAAATTCATTTATTTGGTTAGATCTTGACATTGGGTTACAAAATGGCTCATTTTGTGTCATATAAGGGGTCCAAATGGTCCATTTTGAGTTTTAAGGCAACTATGACCTCTTCAGCATGTGAAAATGCACCAAAATGACCTTCTAAACTTTTCTTAAAGGTGTATAAACCTAGAAATTGAAAACTCACTCTCTCACCCCATGCCATACACAAGATTACACATGCTTTACGTTACCATCCAAGGTTTAAGAACTACATTATCATTCATTTGGCATCAAACCTCATACATACATCAAATATATGAGTAATTACACATGTTCAAATGATTATACAACATTCCTTCATAGTATTACATCACTTGCCATTCATATGGCTACAAAAGAAGCAAAACTAAGCACTTTGTTGTCATGGTCTCATCTCCCAACTTGGTGGCTTCCATTACCTTGCTCATTTGGTTCACCTAGCATGTTAAGACATTGGAGAGGAAGGAATGAGATTCAAAGAATCCCAATAGCTCATATCCCTTTCAATCATACATAAAGAATACTATTCAAGTCTTAAAAATGCATACATGAGCACAATGGAAAATGTAATCATTCAAGAAGCATTCTTAGCATTTGAACAAGTCATAAAAAGCATACATAGGTTTGCCAAGTAAGTGGATTAGCCTTACCCATTCTCTTCAAGGTTATTGGACTTACCTCACCCTTTTTTCTCAAAGGCATTAAACTAAGCCTTGCTTTTAGGACACACTAGACTTTATCTTAACCATTCTTAAGGGTTCTTGGCTCATCCCCATCATGGCTAGAAGCTTTTTGACTTCTCCACACTCAAGCAAACCAAGGCAAGTATATAAAACATCATATGAGAACATAATATCACATCATGGTACCATGGGATGTAGGCATATGCTAGAACACTTTTCATGGCTTAAAACACACATACACACATTCAAAGACAAGGTAAGACCATATTTATGCATGAGAGAAAGTTGAGAGAACTACCTTTGCCACACAAGTACACTTTTTCTCTTGGAATTATACTCCCTTCCTCAGCCACACACTCACAATGAGGGGATAATTGTTTCTCTTGGCCTAAACATATAAAATAAGAACCAATCATGCTCTTGGAACTATTCACAAAGCTATCTATCTACTTGGAACTCTAACTTTGTCTTATGGTTCATTTATGATTCCTAAATGCACCTAATGAAGCAACATCCATCATTTGAGTTTTAAGCTCCATTCTTTCCTTTCATTTATGATTCTTGACTCCTTTTAAGCTACTTGGAGTCATCACACAATTAAAACAAAGAGCTTAACTACATATTGCTTCCTTAGATCATATTATGGAACCTATGATATCATCGCACTTTTTATGGTTTTCAAAAATTTTCCAATGCTTCCTCTCATCCTCTTCCATCATATATGACTCAAAAATAAGCTTGGAACAAATTAAAACTATCCCTAGGAGTTTTCTTTGTTTTCTTGATGGAAGATGCATCTGAGAAGCCTTCTAGGGATCTTAAAAGCTTATCCAAACACTCATTCAGGCCTAGGAATTATTGTATCAAATCAAATTTTAGAAGGGATACTTGAAATCCTAGATTTGCTATCTTGATTTTACATGGTTATTTGTTAATTCTCATTGCATATTCTTATTCTCCACACTCAATTCCCTAAGAACCCTTGGATCTGCCTAAAATCAATGTCTTCTTGAAGCTCTCTAGGTGGGGTGAACTAAGCAGAAGGAGGGAAAAAGGAGTAGCTACCATAGAATGAAGATTTACTTTGTTTTCTTGGCTTTTCTTGCTTGTTTCTCACTTTACTTGGCCTCCTCTCCTCAAATCCGAATTTTCCACCTCTGTTCTGCCCTCAAAACAGATCCAAGAACTTCAATAAAATCATGAGAAAGAAGAAAAGATGGAGGAGAAGGAGTTTGCTCAAGAGAAAGCATGAAAAATAAAAAAAATCCATACCTTTTTCCTTGTTTTTCTCCTCCCTTTCTTCTCCTCTTGGTGTGCCTCAAACCCTAGCTCTCTCCTCTGGTTTAGGAAAAAAAATGTAGCTAAATGAATGAGGAGGTGAGGTGTGACATATATATATAGGTAGATTATGAAGAACTTTTCAAAAATTCCATTTTCATCCCTTCGTCTTGCCATTTTCATTTTTGATTCATTTTAGCTCCTTTTTTAGAACCTTCTTTTCCATTATAAAATTTAGATTTCTAATTTAATAAAATGATTTTGGAATCACACAAATCAGAGCTAAAGATTTTCAGAATGAATCCATCAAAGTTTAGGTCAATCGATGTTAGAAAACGTCCACCAAAGGGGTTGTAACTGTCCTGGGACTTCTGATGGCTTTTAAGGCCTCTGAAAAATCCCAGAGAACTTAAAACTTTCATTTAAAAAGCCCTCTTATGATAATTCCAAAATTTTCTCAAAATTACAAAAATGCCATTATGTTTCATCAACCTTTCATTCAAATTTGTTTCTTCATTTTAGCTCTGTTTTTCTTTTTGTCTGAGCCTAAGATTCTCATTTTTAGGAGTCTAGAATGCTACTTAAATTTTTTGGGACTTTAACTAATTCATTTCGGTGAACTTGCTTTGAAAACACATCTGTTTCCATTATTTGATGAAAATCGCACATTACACCAAGCTTGATGGGTTGGGCTATAGAATTTCGAGGATTTCAGTAGGGTCCTAGGATTCTAACTCATTAAACCAAATTAGGCCATTGCCAAGTAGTCTCTCTTAGGCTTAGTCTCATAATAAGAAGTTAGGTCTGCTTAAAAATACAATTGCGTCTCCATTAGCCTTTATCCATGATATACTTAAATTAATTATGGGTCTAGATTAAATTTCTAACCCAATTGAATCTTAAACCCACATTAATAATTTATTCCTCCATAAGTTCCACTTTCGCTTTCTAATTAATTATTTTTCTTAATTGACCACACTAATTCCCTAACTCATCATAATTAGTCTTAATAAATTTTAGGGTGTTACAAGAAACACCTTTTGTGTGGGATGATAGATGTGGAAGGAGTTTCCAAGAGTTGAAACTCTAATTGACCACTATCCCTGTATTGATTATACCTAACCCTAGTAAACTATTTATGGTTTATAGTGATACCTCAAGAAAAAAGTTAGAGTGTGTGTTGATGTAGTAGGGTAGAGTAGTGGCATATGCCTCTAGGTAGCTGAAACCCCATGAGGAGAATTATTCCATACACAATCTAGAGTTAGTTGTAGCATTGTTTGCCCACAAAATTTGGAGGCATTATTTGTATGGTGCTACAGTAGAGATTTATAGTGACCAAAATAGTCTAAAAATACCTGTTTGATAAAAAAAATAAAATGTGAGACAAAGAAGATGGATAGAATTCTTAAAAGATTATGATTATACTTTGAAATATCATCCAGGAAAGGCCAATGTAATGGTTGATGCCTTGAGTAGAAAATCTATCCATGTAGTTTATATGATGATTAGAGAATAAAAACTTATAGAGAAATTTAGGGATATGAATATCTCATGCCATATGGTATCGAGTAGATTGTTCTTGAGTGAAACCCGAATAGAGAATGATTTAAGGACCCAGATTAAAGATGCCTAAAGAGAAGATGAGTTCTTAAGTTAGATTAGAAGTGAAATTTCCCAAGGTAAGACTTTAAAGTTCAAGGTGTTTGAGGATGGTATGATAGTATACCAGGATGGAATCTGTGTGCCAAACCAAATAGAGATAAGAGAAAAAATTTTAGAAGAGGCACATAAAAGCAAGTACACTATCCACCCAGATGCTACCAAGATGTATCATGATTTGAAAAGAATATTCTGATGGCCAATAATGAAAAATGATATAGTCAATGTGTCTAGATGTTTAGTGTGTTAGAGGGTGGAAGTAAAGCATCAAAGACCCGCTGGGTTATTATAACCCCTAGATATCCTTGGGTGGAAGTGGGATAGTATAGCCATGGATTTCATTATAAGGTTACTCAGGATATCCTTTGGACACGACGCTATTTGAGTGATTGTTGATAGATTAACAAAGTTAGTGTACTTTTTAGCTATCAGGGCTACCTATACATTAAATAAACTAGTCCAGTTATACACAAAAGAGATAGTGCGACTTCACAGAGTATCTAATAGTATAGTATCAAATAGAGACCCTAGATTCACATCGAATTTCTAGAGGTCATTATAGAATGCTTTAGGGACTAAGTTGTGGTTCAGTACTGCATATCACCCATTGAAAAGACCATTCAGACCTTGGAAGACATGTTGAAGGCTTGTGTGCTAGAAATGAAGGATAACTACGATGTGTATTTACCTTTAGCTAAATTTGTATAAAATAATAATTACTATTCTAGTATTCAAATAGCCCCTTATGAGGCTCTATATGAGAGACAGTATAGATCACCTTTATGTTGGGTTAAGTTAAGTGATAGTGGCCTAATAAGACTTGGGATAGTAGACCGGACCACCAAGCAGATTAAGATGATTAGAAAGAAACTCCTTAAGGCCTAAAGTAGACAGAAAAGTTATGTTAATAAGAGGAGAAGGCTATTAGAGTTTGAAACTAGAGACCATGTATTCATTCAAGTATCTCCAATTACTGGTGTAAGTCAATCTATTAATGTAAGGAAGCTCAGTCTTAGGTATATAGGTTGATTGGAAATCCTTAAGAGAATTGGATGCTAATAGTTCACATATTTTTTATATTTTTAACCACTAATTTTGGACTTTTTATTCATGAATTGATGCACTTTGAGCTTCAAAGGATGTTATTTAGTTTAGGAAATAAATTTTTGTCTTTTGGAATTTTTTTGAATAATTTGAGTATTTTAATAGTTTTATTTTCTAGATGACTATTTTATTTCATGAGCCATTGATTTTATTTTGTTTCATTTTATTTTATTTTATTTCACAGATTTTAATGGGAAAAAGATTTAAAATGAAGATGAATTGATGGCATGTGAAAGGCTCTTTGAGAGGCATGAGTCTAATGTAATAAGGGGCAAATCATCTCTCATGTTGATGAAGGAATGGATGAATCATGCTATACAATTCCTACGTTGACATACATTCACACACACATAAGCCCACACAAGCTCACCCTCCCATATCACTCATAGGTCTTCACATAAATATAGCACATAATATGTTCATTTGCATAGGCATTCATATATTCATACACAAGTTATCCATGTTGAACCATGCTCCATGTTGCAACAACACAAACACACACATTCCACATAGCAAACCATCAAATCATCACGTAATTTCACTCACTCACGGTCCATCCATGTCAAACACTCACATTAATTCACTTATGCTTGCTTTGTTGCATCAGCTCACTTGATACACACTCACACTCTCTCTTCCATTCACATGTGTAAAGTCCCACATTGGCTGGAAGGGGCCTGTGGCTAGCCCATATATAGAGCCACTAAGGTATTGTCCCCTGTTGCAGGTTTAGTGAACCACGCTCCCTGGGTGTTTGTCCCTTCCTAGTCGCTGAGCTTTTGCCCGCGCTCCCAAGAAAAGCGCACCTTGGTGGGGAGGGATTCTCCCCCACTTATATGGGCTAGCCACAGGCTCCTTCCAGCTGATGTGGGACTTTACAACATGCACACTCCAATCTCTCCCACGTTACATATTCACATGAAATTACATGCATTCATTTCACTCACACACATGAAGCTACAAGGGTGGATCCACGTAGAAGAATCACGCCTCTCCAATTAGCCACTGTCCCTTCCATGTAAACACAACACATGCACCACTCTCTCTCATATACTACGTCGCTCACTCATTCAGCATACTCCTTCATTCACGTAGCATACGTCCAGCAGCTCATACATGTAAACACACACAAAGCTCACGTGAACAAGAAATAAGGAAGACACGTGATTAAGAAAAGAGGCAATTTTAACGTGAAAGGAAGCCACAGGTTCTGTTCTTTCTACAGGAGGAAGCTTTACGATGACAACCAGCATATTGCCATGAGCTCGCATTAGTAGAAGCACATGACGTGAGAAGAAAGCTAACTTGTAATGAACCATATGGAAAGGAGTATGATGCCATGAGTTTTGGAAGCTGAATTAAAAGGAAGAAACATGATAGAAAAGAAGTTACAGGTTGGGGCTTGCATGAAGAGAACACAGCACACTTGAGCTTGAAAAGAAGAACGTTGCAACCACTACACTTCCACCCACGGGTACAGAGCAGGAACAAAGAAGAAGCATGCATCAACTGACGTGATAAATGAAAGAAGCAAGTGAGGAAGAGATAAAACTAAAAGACTTGAGCTTCGGCTGATGTGTTTGCTATGCGGCGGATAGAACCTAGAAGAAGCATAGAGCATACAATCAGGTAGAGAGAACACAAAAGAAGAAGAATCAAACATGAAAGGCTACCAAACACACACATGCAGAATCAGTAGAAGCAACACGAATGAATAAAGGTTAAGAAGAATATAGGCAAACAAGAAGCATGTGAAGAGCAAAAGAAAATGGATTGAACAAAGAGCTACAAAGTACGTGAATATAAGAAGATGCAACTAGCCATAAGTTCGAGAAAAAAAGATGTGGGAGAGGCTAGAACACGTGAGGGAATAAAAGAGATTAAATGAACATATAAGAAGGTAGCTCACATGGAAGATGATAATTATGTGTTGCTTTAGGGGACCTACACTTATACACAAAAGAAAGAAGCTATGGGCAATTGGAATAAAAGAAGAAGCATGTGAAAGTGAAGTAAGAAGGAAAGCACGTGAACCGTTAAAAAAAGAAAAGCAAAGCCACGTGAGAGGAATAAAAGAAATACACTCGTGGCAGCATAGGGGATCAACATCATTCCATTGAATAAAATTCCATCATTCCATCGTCATTCTCCCATCCACCCCCCATCCATGTCGTAGCTACATCTCATTCCATCCCATTTCCTCCATTATTCCACCTCTAATGAAGCATTAATTCTTATCTTGTGACTAGCTTGGAAGAAGACTCTTGGAGAAGCTTGAATCCATGGAGATAACAAAGGAATTTTGGTTGAGATTTTCCTAATTTTCTATACTTTTCCTTTTTCTTGTACATGATTGGTTAAGATGTATTTGATTGAGATTGGTGTAGTTGTAATTAGTGACTAGTTAGATACTGATTAGGAGACCTTTTTCAATGATTAAGTACTAGATTTTCATTATTCTCTAATTTTCCATGTATGAAATCAAGGTATTCAATGAAATGCATGAGTGAGATTGTATGCTTAATTGCTTGATTTGATGATTCCTTAGAGTTTGATTGATTAATTAAACATCCAATGATGATAATTCAGAGGCTAATTAATTATTAATCAATCAAATTTTAATGTTCATTGATCCTAATGACAAGAGTTAGTGATTTGATGTGGGATTGAGGTTTCAATTCAACATTAACTTATTAATTTTTTGAATCTTGAATGGTAATTCAAGATCATTTGCCATGAACATAATTAGGGACTGTTATACCATAATTAATTACAACTAAATTAGGATAATGATAGTGGATACCAAGGGACAAATCAAAAACTATTCACATGTCTATTATTCAATCATTAGTTCATGCAATTAGGTAGTGATTAGGAACTTTAATTCAATTTCATTCTAGTTAGTTTAATTAGATCAAACCCCCTTTAAATTAGGTAGTTCTAAAATTCTTTTACACTTAGAAAACCTAATTAAATATTGAATTCCATTTCCAAGGGAGATGACCTAAGTTGTGCCACTAATTATATATTTTCTCAACCTAGTTTTATTTTAGAGGTTGCCCAATAAGACTTTTCAAAATTTGGCGTCATTGCCGAGGAAATTGGATTCTCAATTGTTTGACAAGATTTCTAGGTATTTTAGTTCAGTTTTGGTTCTATTTTTGTTTTATTTTTACTCTATTTTAAGCTTAATTTTTAGACATTTTGGTGTTACGTAACAAGTGTCTGCTTACTAGAATTTTTGTTTAATATGCCTAAAAAATTGTCAAACTTTGTTTTCCAAGGTTTTTGGGTGTTTAGAGCAAAAGTAATAGTATAACTATGGGGCATACCATTTTTTGGCCAAATTCCAATGTTTAAGGCACTTTTTTTAATTTTTTTAGTATCTTTTTTGAATTTTTTAGGAATTTTTCAATTTTTTTGGATTTTATTTTTTTATTTTTTTGTGAGTTCATTTTGTGTGATTAACCTCTATTTTGGATTTTTTTATTGTTAGGAAGTTCTTAGCTTCATTGGATTTTTATTTTCTTGATTTAGAGTTAATTTTAATTATAGTTTGTTAGTAATTTGCTTTGTGTTGAAAGTGATTAAACTTCTCATTTTCTTTGTCTTAAATGGATCCATATTACATGTCTAATCAAGGTATCCATGATTCTTATGCAAATGATAGGATTGTACAAAGATGGATGAAGTTATATCAATGCTTCATGGCATTCTTGAGTGACAAAGACAAGCACAACAATATCAACAAGTTCAATAACCATGCTACCAGCCTTACCACGATCATTATAAATCTCACCCCAATTACATTGAGCCATACCATAATTTCCTTATATAAGAGCCAGAATATTATTCACAACTATCATAAGGGATACATGCAATAAGAGCCTAATTAGGAACCAAGTTTGGAAGAAAGGATAAGTTAACAACTAAAATCTTATAATCTTTAACTCCAACAAGAAACTGAACAATTGCAGCTTCAAAACCAACAAATAATGGATAACATTATGAAGGATTTAGGAGCTCAGATGAATCAATCTACTTCAAGTGTTGTGGCATTGAAAAAGCAAATCATAAGAGATTGTATAGAGAAGGAAGAGTCTTATTGACGGAGTAATATGCTTCCATCTTCAAATACTTTGCATTTTGTTGGAACTGACTCTAATTTGTGTGATAGCATAGTAAATACTAATGCACATGATGTTGTTGATCCTGACTTGCTTGATGATGATGAAGTAAATGAGGAATTTATTGTTGAATCTCTTGATTCGATTGATTATGGTAATGCATTGAGCAAAGATGATGTAATTGTTGATGTTAATGAATCATTATGTACTGATGCGCTTGGCATTTCTACACTTAGCTGTAACCAAAGTGATGAATTCATTTCTGAACTAGTTGATGATCCTATTGAATCTAAGGTAGTAGATAAGTGTAGGGGTGAGTTAGAATGTGATGATCATGCTATTCCTAGTGTGGGATTGGTAGATAAGCCTGTTGATGATGCATTTTCTGAGTTTAGGGACAGCATACCATCTGGACCATATGACATAGTTTATTTGAATGATTCTCTTGATTATGTATGTGCTAGATCCACTATATATGATAGATGCTCCTAGGTTAATGCTTTCATTGAGACCAGTGAGTTCCTCATATATTCTGATTATCATGATTCCTCACTAGCATGTGATGATATGACTGATGAAACAGTGAATGTAGCATGTGATAATGATATGGATAGCGAAATTGTTAAACAACTTGTTATTGATGATTCAGACTTTACTTTGAAATGCTTATGTGATAATATGCATACATGTCCAGTATGTGTTGAGTTTGATGAGTTCCTAAGGTCTGATAAGTCTATTGAATCCTTGAGTTCCTTTGCTTGCACTGAAATTATTGATAAAACTGATTCTACTTATCATACTAGTATTGATAAGAGCATACATAAAGATAGTGCTGATATTGAAAATCCTATTGATGCTTGTGCTATTATTGATACTAGTAAGAGACTAGATTTTACTGTTGATCATTTTTTAGAATCTTGTGAGCCTACTGATATTGTAACATCCGGTCCTGCCGTAAACGTGAGAAACGCAATGTTCAGTTTCTCCGTAAACAGCAGAAATGGGCTAGATACAAAAGGGAGTCCTTGAAATAGAAGGAATTGGGGCCAACTAAAATTATGATAAAATTTTAAATATTAGAAAATGAGGATTTGAGCCTTGAGTTGCCTAGAAATCAAGGCCAGAGTGATTCAAAAAATTTGCCAAAAGGCCAGTGGCACTTTCGTAAATATGGGTACTTTTTGAAAAACACACAAGAGGGCTTTTTAAATGAAAGTTTTGAATTCTCTGGGGTTCTCAGAGGCTCTAAAAACCATGGAAAGCCCTGGGACAGCTAAAGCCCCTTCGATGAACGTTTTCCAACGTCAGTGTGCCCAAACTTTGACGGATTCGTTCAAAAAGATTTTAGCTCCAATTTGAGTGATTCCAAAGGCATTTTTCTTAATTGGGAACCTAAATCTTATAATGGAAAAGATGGTTCTAAAAAAGGAGCTAAAACGAAGGAGAAACGAAAATGCAAAGTATGAAGGGCAAAATGGGCATTTTTGAAAAGTGTAACTTATTCCCACCTATATATATGATGCACCCTTCTCCTCCCTTCATTATACATGACCATATTCTGCCTAAAACCAGAAGAAAACCCTAGGGGATGGGGCTCATAAGAAGGGGAAGAAAAGGAAGAGAAATCAAACGCTTAAGGTATGGAAATTAGTAGTTTTTCATGCTATTTCTCTTCCAAACCTCTTCTCCTCCATTCTCCTTTGTTTCCTATGATTAAAATGAAGTTTATAAATCTGTTTTAAGGGAGAAATTGAGGGAAAAATTTTGATTTGAAGGGAGGAGCTCAAAGAGCACAAGATTCAAGTGAGAAAAAGCAAGAAAACGAGGTAACTTCTCTTCCTATAGTTGTCATTTTTGGTCCCCTTCTCCACCATTTCGCCCCACTTGAGAAAACCCTAGGAGGAGATGATTTTTAGGTAGAACCAAGCATGAATCTAAGGAAAAAGGGTGTGGAGATTAAGAATATGCAAAGGGAATTAACAAAAAACCACTAGATTTCAAGATGCAAGTTCTAGGGTTTCAATTGCACCTTGTAAAATCTGACTTTGTATGATGATTCTTAGGCCTAAGTAAGAGTTTAAATGAGCTCCCAAGATCCCTAAGAGGCTCCCTATATGCTTCTTCCCTTGAAAAAACAAAGAAAGCTCCATGGAACCCAATATGCTTCATAGCCTCGGCCTAGATGGGTTCTCCTAGCTAGGGAGAGTTTTAAATTTTTCTAAGGCCATTCTTGAGTCATATTTGATGAATGAAAGTGAGGGGAGGCCTTGGAAAAAATTTAGAACTCATAGAAAGTGATTTGGTATCTTAGGTTCCATATTATGACCTAAAGAAGCAACATGGTGTTAGGCCTTTTATTTTGATGATGTGATGACTCCAAGAGGCTTAAAAGGAGTCAAGAACCATATTTGAAAAGAAAGAATAAGGCCTAGAAATCATTTGAGGGGTGTTGCTTCATTAGGTACCAATATGGACTATAATGGAGGTTGTAGAGTAATCTAGGGTTTAAGCAAGTCGCATGGCCTGAGAAATTGTTTCATGAACTTAATTGGCTCTCGTAATTTGTATCTAGGCCAAGAGAAACTATCTCCACCAAGTTGTGGGTGTGTGGCCGAAAGAGGAGGCTTGAAAGCTAAGGAAAAAGTGTGTGCTTGTATACAAGGTAGCTCTCTCCACCTTCTCTCATGCATGGATATGTGTTTAGCTTGTTTTAGAATTTGTGTGTGTGTATTTTCAAGCTATGGAAAGTATGCTAGCATGCCTTTACATGTTATGATTCTTGATACCACAGTATATTTTAAATGAATCAATGATGTTTGTATGAGTTTGCTTGGGTGTGGAGAGGCCAAGAACTCTTCCCTTGGGTGAGGATGAGCCAAGAACCCTTGAGCTTGGTTGAGATAAAGTAAAGAGTCTCCAAAAAGCAAAGTGGGCTCCCAAAAGTATGGTTGAGTCCAAAGTGCTCAAAGAATGGGTGAGGCAAGTCCAAAATCCATGAAGAGAAGTGTGAGGCCAATCCAAACACTTAGTGAGCTCTT
Organism: Erythrophleum fordii; assembly: GCA_032878935.1. NCBI lineage: Eukaryota > Viridiplantae > Streptophyta > Magnoliopsida > Fabales > Fabaceae > Erythrophleum > Erythrophleum fordii. The sequence continues at coordinate 17,006,967 of JAVQMF010000054.1, read as the reverse complement.
GAATGTCTTGTATGATTTATTCACATGCCAAGGTTGCCTTTAAAATGTCTATGATTTCTATTTTCTCCATACATGCATTTAAAAGGCTTGCTTTGCACATATTATGTATGATTGAATGGGAGATGAGCTATTGGGATTCTTTGAATCTCATCCCCTCCTCTCCAATGATCTAACATGCTAGGTGAACCAAGTGGATATGCTAATGGGAGCCAACAACCCTAAAGGAAGGAGATTGACAAACTTATGCCTTGATTTTAGCCATTTTGGAACCATAATGATGGTTTATCATGTATATGATGTTGTATATGTACTATGAAAGTTGAGACATATGTAAAGATACTATTACGTGATGTTTAGATGTATGGAAATGATATATGACCACTAGCACATGTTTTGAGTATGTAATGCCATAGTATGCAAGTTTAAAGTTTGATGAATATGTGTATAAATGTGGGTTGAATGGCCAAAATGAGATGCATGAGGTTTGGGACCATTTGGGTAGCTCACACAAGTCTCAAATGTGGTTTTAGACTTGCCCAAAAGGTGTCAATACCAAGGGAAGACCATTTGGCAAATTTGGTACCTCATATGGAGTCACATTTGACCATAATGGAACCCTATGTCACTTTCTAGCCAAATGAGCTAGTCTTGATCTGAAATTTTGCATGCAATTAGATCTCATTGAGAGATTTCTGGGAAGCTAAAGATCATAATTTTTGGAGGTCTACAGAATATTTGATGATTTTTCGAAATTGGCAAATTTTATGGATTTGGTCTGCTACACTATTCATTTGGTCCGAAATTGTTTTCTGTCACACGAGACCCAAATGATGTCCAATTGCCACGAAATTTTATACAACGAAACTAGGCAATCACAGTGACTCGTGACAACTAGAAGCACCTCATTTGAAGGTCTAGAGAGGGAGATATGAATTTTTGAAGTTTCTGTCCGGTATCAGTAAAATTGCCCTACCAGAGGTACTGTTCTATTGAAGTCCGGAGCCTGGGCTTGATGAACTGATCTGGAGATATTTTTCCTCTCTATTTTACACTCACATATTTTCAGATTGGTATCATTTACATGGATTGGATTTTTGTGGAATTAATTGGACATTTTCAAAGTTTTCTGCAGAATTCTGTGGCAGTTCCAGATTTCAGTCGGACCTCTGTAGCTTTTTGGATGTCAAACGTCTTGAGTGATCAATATTGTGACCTGGACATATTTTTAGTGTGAAGTAGACATCCAAAGCTTTCCATAATGACAAGATTTAATAGTTTTGATTTTTCTAGATTTAGTTATGATTTTCCAAAGTTTGCCTAGAAAAAGGACCAATTCTGGCCGAGAATGATCTTTAAGTTTCCATGCCCCATTTCGGTTTCCATGGGTTGTAAGCATGCTTTTGTGATGTGAATGAGTTGTAATGATGAAATTAAATATGAGGAAGTATAGTATGAGCTCACATGGTCCACGTGACACCACATAGAATTTTAAGACCCAGTGCAATGCTAAAATGAGCATTATTTCTTTGTCTTTTTCATGCAAAACTCACATGATTCATGATATTAAGTTATATAAAGGCACTTGATGAGTTAGAATGAGCTAGAATTCATGGTCTTACAGATATCTCTTTGGTCAGGGAAGATATTGTTTCTCTTGTTGAGAGTCTTGAATAAATTCATGAAGTTAGTGAGCTAGTTTCCAACAATCAACAAACTCCCCCAACTGAAAAGAAGCAACTGCCAGATGCCTTAAACTTAAAGGACTGTAAGAAGTTGCAATTTAATCTTTCTGTTAATGCAATGACTCTTACTGATAAGAGTCCAGTAGATTTCATTTGTTTAAACATATATCTAGAGAGTCAATTTCAAATTTTCTTTCCTTAGTTTTGAATTTCCTAAATTTGATTTTCCTTCTTTTACTACTTTTGAATATACTAACTTTAACTTTCCAAAACTACTGATGGTTGAGGAAGTCCATGAATCATCACTGAATGATCGATCAAAATGTTTTAAAGTAGTGAGACTTAAATTTGTTGAACTGAAAAGGAATAAAGCTATTTTAATTTTAGTTTTTGATACTTATGATTAGCTAGTCTTTTGATAGTGTCCTTTTTAGTTTAGTTTAAGATTTAGTTATCTTTTTCTTTTCTACATTACTGTTTGCTTTGTTTTTGTTTAGTAGGTAATAAACAATTGCTAAATAGCTACATGGAAATCTAAGCCACCCTTGGAATCTCCATTTTCAACTTCATCCAATTGTAAACTTTCCTTCCGCTCTCTTTATGTTGTGTTGTTTATTTGTTGACTGAATCCTAAGCTGACATTGAGGACAATGCAACATTTAAGGAAGGGGGGAGAGTCATTTCATTGCATTTAATCTTTTCTTTATTTTGTTTATAAAAAAAATAAATTGAAATTTTTTTAGAAAAATAGCGTGATTTTCTTTGTTGTTGAAAATTACAAGTTAAGATGATTATAACTTGGATTCATTTAGACATGATAAGTGATGAGTCTTGTGTCTTGATTCAAATGAAGTGGTAATGAATTTGATTTTAATAAATTATTTGATAGCTATTAGTAGGTGAGGATTTGAGCTTTAATTGTTCATTTCTAGTTTGTATTCACCTATTTTTGCTTTCACTCTAGAACTTGTCTTGATTCTTTGTTGAGACCATATTTGCATTTACATACATGAAAATGATAAGGCATTTCTTTCTTTTATAGCTAGTGAACCAAATAGCCAACCTTGACATGCACTTTTTCTATTGTTTAGCCACTTTGGACCTTGTTTTATTTTCTTGTTGAACCATAGCCATTAATATATATATATACATCCCACCTTGTTTTAAGATACCTTATGGATTTCAAAGAGCATTACATCTAATTAGGATCAGAGAATGTATCCCTTACATCCATTTAGGCCATTGTTATTAAAAATTGAGGAAAATGTTCAAAGTTAAAGAAAAGAAGAAATGGAAAAGCAATAGAAAAGTAATGAAAAGAAAAATGCAAAAAAAAGAAAGAAAAGAAAAGCAAATCAAAAGAAAGAAGTGTTTTAAATTGAGTTTGTAGTTGTCTATACTAGTTGGAAATAAGGCCTAGAAACACATTCTTCCATTCCTAGGTTTCCATTTATTGCTTTTGAAGTTCTAAGGTGTCCAATTGTTGTTTGCTTTTCCTTGTTTTTATATCCATTCATTTCTTTTCCTAGCCCCATTACAACCCTGAATAAAGTCCTTTGATTGGTGTCTTGCATTTGACAAGGGTGTTGGAGACTAAGAAGCTTGACAAGCTTATAGTAGTGAACTTTGATAAGTGAAACTTGAGTGAAACACATTCCCTTAAACACTAGAAAGTTAAGAGTAAACACTAACCTATTTGAAGGGCTATGCATTTCAATTCATTCTTTACAAATGAAATTGCCATGGAATTTTCTTTCTTGATGCAAGTGAAGCTAGCTCTGTGATTGCCTAGTTTCTATGTATAAAATTTCTAGGCCTTATTTCTTGGCACCTAATGAAGCAACACCTCTCAAATGATTTCTAAGCCTCATTCTTTCTTTTCAAATATAATTCTTGACTCCTTTTAAGCCTCTTAGAGTCATCACATCATCAAAACAAAAGGCCTAGCACCATGTTGCTTCTTTAGGTCATAATATGGAACCTAAGACACCAAATCACTTTCTATGAGTTCTAAATTTTTTCCAAGGCCTCCCTTCATTTTCATTCATCAAATATGACTCAAGAATGGCCTTAGAAAAATTTAAAACTCTCCATATCTACCCCAACCTTGCTTGGCCGAGACTATGCCCCTTTTTGGCCTCCTTGGAATTCTCTTTGTTTTCTTGAAGGAGGAAGCATGTGGGGGGCATCTTAGGGATCTTAGGATCTCATCTAAACTCTTAATTAGGCCTAGGAATTATCATACAAAATCAGATTTTACAAGGTGCAATTAAAACCCTAGAATTTGCATCTTGAAATCTAATGACTTTTTGATAATTCCCTTTGCATATTCTTAATCTCCACATCATTTTTCCTTAGATTCATGCTTGGTTCTGCCTAAAAATCATCTCCTCCTAGGGTTTTCTCAAGTGGGGCGAAATGGTGGAGAAGGGGACCAAAAATGGCGGAGAAAGGGACCAAAAATGGCAACCATAGGAAGAGAAATTATCTTGTTTTCTTGCTTTTTCTCACTTGAATCTTGTGTTCTTTGAGCTTCTCTCTTCAAATCCAAACTTTCCCCTCAATTTTTTCCTTAAATCAGATTTATAAACCTCATTTTAATCATAGGAAACAAAGGAGAATGGAGGAGAAGAGGTTTGGACGAGAAAGAGCATGAAAAACTACTAATTTCCATACCTTAAGCCTTTGATTTCTCCTCATTTTCTTCCACTTCTTGTGAGCCTCATCCCCTAGGGTTTTCTTCTGGTTTTAGGCAGAATATGGTTGTGCGTAATGAAGGGAGGAGAAGGGTACACTATATATATAGGTGGGAATAAGTTACACTTTTCAAAAATTTCCATTTTGCCCTTCATACTTTGCATTTTCATTTCTCCTTCGTTTTAGCTCCTTTTTGAGAACCGTCTTTTCCATTATAAAATTTAGGTTCCCAATCAAGTAAAATATCTTTAGAATCACTCAAATTGGAGCTAAAACCTTTCTGAATGAATCCGTCAAAGTTTGGGCACACCGACGTTAGAAAACATCCACCGGAGAGGCTTTAACTGTCCCGAGGCTTTCCATGGTTTTTAGGGCCTCTGAGAACCCCAGAGAACTAAAAAATTTCACTTAAAAAAGCCCTCCTGTGTGTTTCAAAAAGTGCCCATATTTACGAAAATGCCACTGGCCTTCTGACAAACTTTTTGAATTACTTCAGCCCCAATTTCTGGGCAATTCAAGGCTCAAATTCTCATAATCTAATATTTAAAATTTTATCATAATTTTAGTTGGCCACAATTCCTTCTATTTCAGGGACTTCCTTTTGTATCTGGCCCATTTCTACTGTTTACGGAGAAACCGAACATTGCGTTTCTCACGTTTATGGAAGGACCAGATGTTACATTCCTCCCCCCTTAAATAAATTTCGTCCTCGAAATTTGGGGTACACTTCCGCTTACTTTTTTCTTTTCTGGCTAACTGTTCTGTTCTTTCCCTTCAACCAGGCTCTGATACCAATAAATGTAACACCATGCATTCCAACTCATTCTAACTCATCAAATGCCTTTACATAACTTAATATCATGAATCATGTGAGTTTTGTATGAGAAAGGCAAAGAAATAATGCTCATTTTAGCATTGCACTAGGTCTCAAAATTCCATTCGGTATCACGTGGACCGTGTGAGCTTATACTATACTTCCTCATATTTAATTTCATCATTACAACTCATTCGCATCACAAAAACATGCTTACAACCCATGGAAACCGAAATGGAGCTCAAAATAAACAAGCATATTTTCGACCAGATTTGCTCCATTTTCTGACCCACTTTGAAAAATCATAATTAAATCTAGAAAATTCAAAACTATGCAATCTTAGTCATTCTGGAAAAATACGTCCAGGTCACAATATTTATCACCCAGGACATTTGACATCCAAAAAGCTACAGAGGTCCGATTGAAATCTGGAACTGTCACACAGAATTCTGCAGAAAATTTTGAAAATGTCCAATTAATTCCAAAAAAATCCAATCTATGCAAATGATACCAATCTAGAAAGCTGTAAATGTTAACTAGAGAGCAAAAATATCTCCAGATCAGTTCATCAAGCCCAGGCTCCGAAATTCAATAGAACAGTACCTCTGGTCGTGCAATTTCACTGATACCAGACAGAAACTTCAAAAATTCATATCTCCCTCTCTAGACCTCCAAATGAGGTGCTTCTAGTTGGCACGAGTCACTGTGATTTCCTAGTTTCTGTGTATAAAATTTCGTGGCAATTGGACATTATTTGTGTTTCGTGTGATAGAAAACAATTTCGGACCAAATGAATAGTATAGGAGACCAAATCCATAAAATTTGCCAATTTCGAAAAATCATCAAATATTCTGTAGACCTCCAAAAATTATGATCTTTAGATTCTCAAAAAGCTCTCAATAAGCTCTAATTGCATGCCAAATTTTAGATCAAGACTAGCTCATTTGGCCAAAAAGTGACATAGGGTTCTATTATGGTCAAATGTGGCTCTTTATGAGGTACCAAAGTTGTCAAATGGTCTTCCCTTGGTATTGGCACCTTTTGGGCAAGTCTAAAAGCACATTTAAGACTTGTGTGAGCTGCCCAAACAGTGCCAAACCTCATGCATCTCATTTTTGCCATTCAACCCACATTTATACACATATTCATCAAACTTTAAACTTGCATACTATGGCATTACATACTCAAAACATGTGCTAGTGGTCATATATCATTTTCATACATCTAAAGATCACATAATAGTATCTTTACATATGTCTCAACGTTCATAGTACATATACAACATCATATACATGATAAACCATCATTATGGTTCCAAAATGGCTAAAATCAAGGTATAAGTTTGTCAATCTCCTTCCTTTAGGGTTGTTGGCTCCCATTAGCATATCCACTTGGTTCACCTAGCATGTTAGATCATTGGAGAGGAGGGGATGAGATTCAAAGAATCCCAATAGCTCATCTCCCATTCAATCATACATAATATGTGCAAAGCAAGCCTTTTAAATGCATGTATAGAGAAAATAGAAATCATAGACATTTTAAAGGCAACCTTGGCATGTGAATCAATCATACAAGACATTCAAGAGCTCACTAAGCGTTTGGATTGGCCTCACACTTCTCCTCATGGATTTTGGACTTGCCTCACCCATTCTTTGAGCACTTTGGACTCAACCATACTCTTGGGAGTCCACTTTACTTTTAGGAGACTCTTTACTTTGTCTCAACCAAGCTCAAGGGTTCTTGGCTCATCCTCACCCAAGGGAAGAGTTCTTGGCCTCTCCACACTCAAGCAAACTCATACAATCATCATGTAGTTATTTGGAAACATAACATGGCATCAAGGATCATGGCATATAAAGGCATGCTAACATACTTTTCAAAGCTTGAAAATACACATACACACATTCTAAAACAAGCTAAACACACATCCATGCATGAGAGAAGGTGGAGAGAGCTACCTTGTATACAAGCACAAACTTTTTCCTTAGCTTTCAAGCCTCCTCTTTCAGCCACACACCCACAAATTGGTGGAGATGGTTTCTCTTGGCCTAGATACAAATTATGGGAGCCAATTAAGTTCATAAAATAATTTCTAGGGCCATGCAACTTGCTTAAACCCTAGATTACTCTATAACCTCCGTTATGGTCCATATTGGCACCTAATGAAGCAACACTCCTCAAATGATTTCTAGGCCTCATTCCTTCTTTTCAAATATGATTCTTGACTCCTTTTAAGCCTCTTAGAGTCATCACATCATCAAAACAAAAGGCCTAACACCATGTTGCTTCTTTAGGCCATAATATGGAACCTAAGGCACCAAATCACTTTCTATGAGTTCTAAATTTTTTCCAAGGCCTCCCTTCATTTTCATTCATCAAATATGACTCAAGAATGGCCTTAGAAAAATTTAAAACTCTCCATATCTACCCCAACCTTGCTTGGCCGAGATTATGCCCCTTTTTGGCCTCCTTGGAATTCTCTTTATTTTCTTGAAGGAGGAAGCATGTGGGGGGCATCTTAGGGATCTTAGGAGCTCATCTAAACTCTTAATTAGGCCTAGGAATTATCATACAAAATCAGATTTTACAAGGTGCAATTGAAACCCTAGAATTTGCATCTTGAAATCTAATGGCTTTTTGATAATTCCCTTTGCATATTCTTAATCTCCACATCCTTTTCCCTTAGATTCATGCTTGGTTCTGCCTAAAAATCATCTCCTCCTAGGGTTTTCCCAGGTGGGGCAAAATGGTGGAGAAGGGGACCAAAAATGGCAACCATAGGAAGAGAAATTATCTTATTTTCTTGCTTTTTCTCACTTGAATCTTGTGTTCTTTGAGCTCCTCTCTTCAAATCCGAACTTTCCCCTCAATTTCTCCCTTAAATCAGATTTATAAACCTCATTTTAATCATAGGAAACAAAGGAGAATGGAGGAGAAGAGGTTTGGAAGAGAAAGAGCATGAAAAACTACTAATTTCCATACCTTAAGCCTTTGATTTCTCCTCCTTTTCTTCCCCTTCTTGTGAGCCTCATCCCCTAGGGTTTTCTTCTGGTTTTAGGCAGAAGATGGTCGTGCATAATGAAGGGAGGAGAAGGGTGCATTATATATATAGGTGGGAATAAGTTACACTTTTCAAAAATTTCCATTTTGCCCTTCATACTTTGCATTTTCATTTCTCCTTTGTTTTAGCTCCTTTTTTAGAACCGTCTTTTCCATTATAAAATTTAGCTTCCCAATCAAGTAAAATATCTTTGGAATCACTCAAATTGGAGCTAAAACCTTTCCGAATGAATCTGTCAAAGTTTGGGCACACTGACATTAGAAAACATCCACCGGAGGGACTTTAACTGTCCCGAGGCTTTCCATAGTTTTTAGGGCCTCTGAGAACCCCGGAGAACTAAAAAATTTCATTTAAAAAGCCCTCCTGTGTGTTTTTCAAAAAGTGCCCATATTTACGAAAATGCCACTGGCCTTTTGACAAATCTTTTGAATTACTTCAGCCTCAGTTTCTGGGCAACTCAAGGCTCAAATTCTCATTTTCTAATATTTAAAATTTTATCATAATTTTAGTTGGCCCCAATCCCTTCTATTTCAGGGACTTTCTTTTATATCTGGCCCATTTATGTCGTTTACGGAGAAACAGAACATTGTGTTTCTCATGTTTACGGAAGGACCAGATGTTACACATATCACTCATAGGTCTTCACTTAAATACAGCACATAATACGCTCATTTGTGTAGGCATTCACATATTCACACATAAGCTATCCACATTGTACCATGCTCCATGTTGCAACAACACAAACACACACATTTCACATAGCAACCCGTCAAATCATCACGTAATTTCACTCACTCATGGTCCAGCCATGTCAAATGTAACACCATAGTTTCTAGCTCACATCCATCATCATTTACATGCTCATGTGATATCTAGTAAGAAGGAAGTGAGAATTTTATTGAAAATAACACACTTTCTGCACCATATCATGACTAAAAATTTCATTTGGTGTCACGTGGACTGTGTGAGCTCATGGTATACATTCTCATATTTAATTATATCATTACAACTCATTTGCATCACAAAAACATGCCTACAACCCATGGAAACCAAATTGGAAGGTGGAAAATGAGGTTTCATTCTCGGCCTGAATTGGCCTCCTTTCTGGGCAAATTTTGGAAAATCATAACTAAATCTAGAAAAATTGAAATAATGCAATCTATGTCATTATGAAACGCTTAGGATGTCTAATTCACACTAAAAATATTTTCAAGTCAAAAAATTCATCACACAGGACGTTTGACATCCAAAACTCTACAAAGGTCACTAGCTGCCTGGGCTGTTGTTTAGTTTACTAATACAAAATTCTAAAATTCATAACTAATTCTATAAAAATTGAAATCATACAAATTTAGTCATTATAGAAAGATACAAATGTTAAATTGATACTAAAAATAATTTAAAATGAAACAAATATGTTTATCTATCAGGAACCTATGGAACAGTAACTGAACTCCTGGGGCACTACTAGTACTGATAGTTAAATTCAGACATGTATAACTCTCTGATCAGACCTCCAAATGAGGTGATCTCAGTGGCCATAGAAAGCTTATGACTTCTAGTCTATGCATATGAAATTTTATAAGTATTAGATACCAATTGGCCATCGGGTGATACAAAACACAAAACTGCTAGTATGAACAGTACCCATACCAGAATCCATAAAAAATCCCAAATTTGAAAATTCATCAAATATTCCCTAGACCCCCAAAAATAATTATCTTTAGCTTCCCAAAAAGCTATCAATGAGACCTAACTTCATGCCAAATTTCAGATCAAGACTAGCTCATTTAGCTAAAAAGTGATATAGGGTTCCATTATAGTCAATTTTGGCTCCATATTGAGTACCAAAATTGCCAAATGGATTTTCCTTGGTCTTGGAACCTTTTGGGCAAGTCTAAAAGTATATTTAAGACTTGTGTGAGCTACCAAAATGGTCCTAAACCTCATACATCTCATTTTGGCCACTCAACCCCCACTTATACACATATCCATCAAACTTTCAATTCTCATACTTTGGCATTAGATACTCAAAACATATGCTAGAGGTCATACATCATATTCATACATATAAACATCACATAATAGTGTATTTATACATGCCTCAAGGGTCATGGTACATTTACAACATCATATACTTTATGAAGCCTCACTATAGGTTCAAAAAGAATGAAAGCTAGGCCTAGGCTTGTCAATCTCCTTCTTTCATGGTTGTTGGCTCCCTTCACCATAATTCCTTGGTCCACCTAGCATGTTAGAGCATTGGAGAGGAGGGAGTGAGATTCAAAGAATTTCAATAGCTCATCTCCCATTCAATCATACATAATATATGCAAGCAAGCTTTACCAATGCATGCATGGAGACAATAAAAGCCATGGACATTTTAGAAGCAAAGTTGGCATGTGAACAACTCATACAAATCATTCAAGAGCTCACTAAGTGTTTGGATTGGCCTCACACTTCTCCTCATGGGTTTTGGACTTGCCTCACCTATTTCTTGAGCACTTTGGACTCAACCATACTCTTGGGAGCCCACTTTGCTTTTAGGAGACTCTTTGCTTTGTCTCAACTAAGCTCAAGGGTTCTTGGCTCATCCTCACCAAAGGGAAGAGTTCTTGGCCTCTTCACACTCAAGCAAACTCATACAAACATCATGGATTCATTTAAAACATAACATGGCATCAAGGATCATGACATGTAAAGGCATGCTAGCATACTTTTCAAAGCTTGAAAATACACATACACATATTCTAGAACAAGCTAAACACACATCTATGCATGAGAGAAGGTGGAGAGAGCTACCTTGTATACAAACACACACTTTTTCCTTAGCTTTCAAGCCTCCTCTTTTAGCCACACACCCACAAGTTGGTAGAGATAGTTTCTCTTGGCCTAGAAATAAATTATGGGAGCCAATTAAGTTCATGAAACAATTTCTAGGACTATGCAACTTGCTTAAACCCTAGATTACTCTACAACCTCCATTATGGTCTATATTGGCACCTAATGAAGCAACACCCCTTAAATGATTTCTAGGCCTCATTCTTTACTCTCAAATATGATTCTTGACTCCTTTTAAACCTCTTGGAGTCATCACATCCTTAAAACAAAGGGCCTAGCATCATGTTGCTTCTTTAGGTCAAAATATGGAACCTAAGGCACCAAATCAATTTCTAGGAGTTCTAAATTTTTTCCAATGGTTCCTCCCACCTTCTACAATCATAAGAAGTCCCAAACCAAGGCTAAAACAAATTAAAACATCCCCTAGCCTAATGGTTCTGTCTTGGTCAAATTGATGGAGGGAGGAGGAGTCCATGGGCTTTTTGATTTTTCCTTGATGGGAGAGACACTTAGGAGGCTTCCTAGGGGTCTTAGAGACTCAAATAAACATTTACACATGCAAGATTATTATAATTTTAGTTGGCCTCAATTCCTTCTATTTCGAGGACTTCCTTTTATATTTGGCCCATTTCTCACGTTTACAGATAAACTAAACATTGCGTTTCTCACGTTTACGGAGGGACTGTATGTTACATTTCTCCCCCCCTTAAATAAATTTCATCCTCGAAATTTAGGGGTACACTTTATCTTACTCTTTTATATTCTGGCTAATTGTTCCTTTCTTTCCCTTCTTCCTAGCTCCATATATTTTTCTCTCTGGTTTTGCTTGTCAAAGTTTTCTCTCAGCTAGGGAATTTTTATTGCTAGCTCTTAATGAGGGCTCTATCATTATAGAGTACATACTAGTTCCTCTCATAAGGGAAAGAAATTTCTGACCCGAGAGGCCTATCCTGGGAGAGCTTACTAATCACATCGGGTTAGTCTTAACCCGTCATAGGAGTTATCGTTCTTTTCAGTAGACTCGCTTACATATCTTGGGAGGTAACTTATTTCATATCAAATCTCCCGTACCATCTCCTAATGGCTTCTCATAAGGCCTCATCATCTTTTTCTAATCATTAGAGCCATCGGAGGTTTCTGTCTGTCTACTTATTTATTTACATATTTCGTCCACTTTTCATCTCCGTGTTCTTCTTACTAGCTCATCCCATGATTATAATTCACATTTCTTTCTAGCATAGGCCTCACATCTTAGTTACTTACTGGGATTACAACTCCTTTGAGGAGTTTCTGCTTTTAATGATCCCAGTTTCTTATAGGCCTGGACTTTTCTCATTTTCTTTGCTCACTTGTAGTGGCATTTTGTAGTCCCTCATCTCAACACTGATAGGCCTAACTTATATGTCTTATACTGGCACTGAAGAGCTACTACCACTGACTACTGCTGGGCTCTGATGGGATGCTAGCTATTCTCACAGTTTTGCTCACTGGAGACATACTGTACCATTTACCTTATATAAGAACTGCACCTGACCCCTTTCTGAACACATAAGCTATCATACGGGGATCTCTCTATCTCTCGGTCAAGGCTACTGTCTGCTAGGTAGTGGTTCATCTGGCTCTAACTTTAGAAAGCTTATTTCTTTCTTTCATCATCCCATATACTATGCTCATCTTTAAAGAGAGCTAGTCAGTGGTCTAACTATCTGAGTAAAGCCTTCATATCTCTGTAGCAACGATCTACCAGACTTAGGAGGTCTGTAGTCTCTGAGACAAAGGCTAGCTGAAACTGTACTAGTCTTTGAGACTAACTACTCTGTAAAACTATCTCAGGCTATCATCTCTACCAGAGATCTATCATGCTATGGCTAGGGCTCTCTGTAACTCTGTGGGATCTAGTGTGACCCCTAGGTCTACTGCGACCTCTCAAAGCCCTGCTAGGGTCTAGTACAACCCGCTGTGCTATGCTGGGATCTACTGCGATCCATCTCTGGGAGACATCAAAGCCTAAGATTACTCTATCTGACAGTAAAATACATGCTCATTAAGTCTGGTTACCATCGCTCATAATAGCTGAGGCTAAACTTAGAAGTACATCATGCTCTTCGTGCAAAGTGGGTTCTGTGTCATCTCATTCTCTAAGATCCCGTCATACTAATACTATGAAGCGTTTTAATTTTCATTTATCGCTCCTTATTAGATTCCCACTTCAGCCCCCTTTTTCACTTGGGCTTTCTTTTCTTACTCTGTTGACTTGCTTACTTTTACATATACTCGTTCTAGCCTTCCTCTCATATCCTGCAGTTTCTCACTATGCCCACATTCTATTTTTAAGTGTCTTGGCACTAGGGCATCTCACACCCTAAGTGTGATGAAAATCTCTAGCAGGAGAGAGGCTATACACTGGTCCCTATTCATTTCATTTACATATACTATAAGCGACTCGGGTTATGCATACTGAATCTGAACATTTTCTATTGGGGATTCCTTTCTACATGCTTTCTTTACCATTCTGATATTACTGGATTCCCTTTACCTGTCTTTTCTGACTTATCTCATTATCTAGCCAACTAAGATACCTTTTGATTATCGGGACACTTTGGTGATTGATGTCATCCTTTATTATACACTTAAGTCACATTACTATTAGGTTGATCAGGCCTAATATTATGTGACCATTGTTGCAAGCAAACCATAACATCAAACACTAATACACAGGCACCTCATAACTGAGCTCAAGGCCATTTTCGCCTATTTTCCCAATATTCAAAAGTACCTCTCTCTTACCTTTTTCTATCAGCCCTATTCTAGTAGAGTGCTTAGGGAAAGTAGGATTCTTTATCTACTACATCCCGAGATCTCCCTGTATTGCTCGGTTATTTTTCTTCGGGCGTTATCATGCTAGAAAGGAGTCTACGCCAAGGATAAGTGTGCTTTCTTAAGTACCCAAGAATATTAACTGAATGTCTATGCTCAATGTAATATGTCCTCAGCTTTAACATTGTCATACCTTCTCCTTCTACCTTTCTTATCCTCGTACTTAGGTAAAAGGATATTCTACTACTAGTTGTTTCTGTTGCCAGTTCAGGTTTCTTTACACTTAAGAGCACCTACATTTTCCCAAGATTCCTCCACTTAATCACTCTCTGTAACATCAAAGGGGTTTACTTTTTACTCATACTCTTGCTCTACTCTTAGCTAGACCATCCCTTGGTAAGGAGGATTCTATTTCATAAAATCCTAGGAATATCATTCTATAGTGCTCTTGGCTTACATTCTTTCTCTACATAAGACGAGGCTCGCCTTCTTAGGCGGTCTCTAACTTTCTCGAGCTTCCCTGAGGGTACTAAGGCACTAACTGTCTGTCTCAGCTTGCGTCTATATTTGGATCAGAGTTAGGCTTTCTCTCTATTCAGCCTCTTTAGCTTTACCCCAGGAGCATAATATACTATTTTTAGGGTTCTGCTAACTCAATCCAGAACACATACTCTCAATGTCTGGATTCTACCTCACAGAAGCTGATGCTCTTTTGGGTGCTCTAATCACTCACGTGCCTTAACCCTATATTATTCTCCTATTAAGGAGCTCATCTGACTAATTATCTGACCCTTATCTGTTTATCTTTCTGAACTTAGCTTATTCATCTAATCATGACTAAAGCAAGGGCATCTTTTCTATAGCTAGTTTCTTAACTCTTCTTCGCTTCCCTTTATGACTCAAGGGGGTCTATCTGGGGAAATTTACTAATCATTATTGGGTGGTTTCCTTGACATCAAGATGTCTTATCTTTCCTTTTTCGCTCCAGGGAGAATTTTCACTGAGCCTTACATTCACATATCTCACTTGGAACGATGCTACTGGTCATCTCCCTTAGGCTTCAGCTTATGCTTAACCTAAGCTATCTATCTTATTAGACTTGTAGCTTATTAACTATCTTCACTCTCTTTTGAACCTTGGTTACTGGCTACTTATACTTACTTCTAGGTGTTACCCATGAGGTACACCCCTTTAGGTCACTCATTATGTGCCTCACCGCTGGTAGCCTTATCTCACATTATTTCAAGGCTACACTAGTATTCTATCATTCAATGTCTCACAGGGTAGCACCCTAGGTTGGAGTCAATGCCTCATAGGTGGGTCTCAACAACCTGATTATCCCTGTGTCTAACTTTTTCTATGTTGAGTTCTTTTTTAGTCTCAACT
Organism: Erythrophleum fordii; assembly: GCA_032878935.1. Classification (NCBI taxonomy): domain Eukaryota; kingdom Viridiplantae; phylum Streptophyta; class Magnoliopsida; order Fabales; family Fabaceae; genus Erythrophleum; species Erythrophleum fordii. The sequence continues at coordinate 16,991,669 of JAVQMF010000054.1, read as the reverse complement.
ATTAGGCCCATGAATTTTTTACTAACTTTCTGTGACTATTTATTACTCCTTTTCCTTACTTATACTAAGGGTTCCTGCTCGTTGTGGGTTGTCTGACCCCCTATCAACTCCCTTCTCAAGTTAGCCTGAATGTGACCAACAAGGCATTCATGGTGCCCTTCGCCACAGCTAATTAGCCTCGTTGTTTGTATGGAATAATTGGCCGCTAAGCAACTAATTGGTCATGGCTAACGACCTTTGATTGGCTTATTTTTAAGGGATTAGATATTCAGCTTTAGCTACCAACCCGAGCCTCATTGCCTTTATATCCAATCCATCATCAAGCTAGAAGGTTCTATCTCTCGCTTCATTCATGTATAACTACTTATCATCTTTGGGCAATTGGGCTCTCAAGGGTGTAGCTTGGAATTCAATCTCTGGCTTGAGGAGATTAACCTTTCGGGCTCCAATATTTATTTAGACATTTGGGTGTTGTGGCTAGGGGGTGACTCTCTTTCTCACTTCCCCTCTAAACTGGTCTTGTGCAGCCACAATCTCATCTTATGCCACGCTGCATTGCTACTTCTCTCTACATTAAGCAGGACATCTCAGAATGGCCTAAGTATGACAACCAGGGAGAATTAGGCCTCACATACTCTCTCTAGCAAGCCTCTTCCTATCAACAAGATCATTCTCATCGTTCATATCTAGGGCTTGCCATTGATCCCGACGAGCTATTATATCTCATCAAGCTCTAGCCGTCGGATCCGTCAACCCTGCTCAAACTTAACTCTGCTCAAACTACTCTAGAGGCCATTCCTTCCTGGTGTCCACTACTACTCTAAAACCATCCTATAACTTTCTCATTATGAACAAAGCCACAACCATCCTCACACACCTAACATGTCTCGTATAAGGCTTTACCTATCCATTCAAGCCTTTTACATAGCCCTATTATAACATTCTCAAGCCAAATCCAATCTGGGAGAGCCTAAAACTTTGCTCTAATACTAATAAATGTAACACCATAGTTTCTAGCTCACATCCATCATCATTTACATGCTCATATGATATATAGTAAGAAGGAAGTGAGAATTTTATTGAAAATAACACACTTTCTGCACCGCATCATGACTAAAAATTTCATTTGGTGTCACGTGGACTGTGTGAGATCATGCTATACATTCTCATATTTAATTACATCATTACAACTCATTTGCATCATAAAAACAAGCCTACAACCTATGGAAACCGAATTGGAAGGTGGAAAATGAGGTTTCATTCTCGGCTAGAATTGGCTTCCTTTCTGGGCAAATTTTGGAAAATCATAACTAAATCTAAAAAAATTGAAATCATGTAATCTTTGTCATTATGATAATCTTAGGATGTCTACTTCACACTAAAAATACGTCCAAGTCACAAAATTCATCACACAGGATGTTTGACATCCAAAAATCTACAGAAGTCGCTGGCTACCTAGGCTATTGTTCAGTTCACTGATACAAATTTATAAAATTCATAACTAATTATATAAAAATTGAAATCATACAAATTCAATTATTCTGGAAACCTACAAATGTTAACTTGATACTAAAAATAATTTTAGATTGAAACAGATACGTTTATCTATCAAGAACCTATGGAACACTAATTGAACTCCTGGGGCACTATTGGTACTGACAGTTAACTTCAGACATGCATAACTCTCTGCTTAAACCTCCAAATGAGGTGATCTTGGTAGCCATGAAAGCTTATGACTTATAGTTTCTTCATATAAAACTTCACAAGCATTGGATACCATTTGGCCATCGAGTGACATAAAATACAAAACTGCCAGTATGAACAGTACCCATACCAGAATCCATGAAAAATCCTAACTTTGAAAATTCATCAAATATTTCCTAGACCTCCAAAAATTATGACCTTTAACTTCCAAGAAAGCTCTCAATGAGGCCTAATTGCATACCAACTTCCAGATCAAGACTAGCTCATTTAGCTAAAAAGTGACGTAGGGATCCATTATGGTCAATTTCGGCTCTATATTGAGTACCAAAATTGCCAAATGGATTTCCCTTAGTCTTGGAACCTTTTGGGCAAGTCTAAAAGTATATTTAAGACTTGTATGAGCTACCCAAATAGTCTCAAACCTCATACATCTCATTTTGGTCATTCAACCCCCACTTATACATATATCCATTAAACTTTCAATTCTCATATTTTGGCATTAGATACTCAAAACATATGCTAGAGGTCATACATCATATTCAAACATATAAACATCATATAATGGTGTATTTATACATGCCTCAAGAGTCATGGTACATTTACAACATCATATACTTTGTAAAGCCTCATTATAGGTTCAAAAAGAATGAAAGCTAGGCCAAGGCTTATCAATCTCCTTCTTTCATGGTTGTTGGCTCCCTTCACCATAATTCCTTGGTCCACCTAGCATGTTAGAGCATTGGAGAGGAGGGAGTGAGATTCAAAGAATCCCAATAGCTCATCTCCCATTCAATCATACATAATATGTTCAAACAAGCTTTACCAATGTATACATGGAGACAATAAAAGTCATGGATATTTTAGAAGCAAAGTTGGCATGTGAACAACTCATACAAATCATTCAAGAGCTCACAAAGTGTTTGGATTGGCCTCACACTTCTCCTCATGGGTTTTGGACTTGCCTCACCCATTTCTTGAGCACTTTGGACTCAACCATACTCTTGGGAGCCCACTTTCCTTTTGGGAGACTCTTTGCTTTGTCTCAACCAAATACAAGGGTTCTTGGCTCATCCTCACCAAAGGGAAGAGTTCTTAGCCTCTCCACACTCAAGCAAACTCATACAAACATCATGGATTCATTTAAAACATAACATGACATCAAGGATCATGACATGTAAAGGCATGCTAGCATACTTTTCAAAGCTTGAAAATACACATACACACATCCTAGAACAAGCTAAACACACATCCATGCATGAGAGAAGGTGCAGAAAGCTACCTTGTATACAAACACACACTTTTTCCTTAGCTTTCAAGCCTCCTCTTTTAGCCACACACCCACAAGTTGGTGGAGATAGTTTCTCTTGGCCTAGACACAAATTATGGGAGCCAATTAAATTCATGAAACAATTTCTAGGGCTATGCAACTTGCTTAAACCCTAGATTACTCTACAACCTCCATTATGGTCCATATTGGCACCTAATGAAGCAACACCCCTCAAATAATTTCTAGGCATCATTCTTTACTCTCAGATATGATTCTTCACTCCTTTTAAGCCTCTTGGAGTCATGACATCCTTAAAACAAAGGGCCTAGCATCATGTTGCTTCTTTAGGTCAAAATATGGAACCTAAGGCACCAAATCAATTTCTAGGAGTTCTAAATTTTTTCCAAGGGTTCATCCCACCTTCTACCATCATAAGAAGTCCCAAACCAAGGCTAAAACAAATTAAAACAACCCCTAGCCCAATGGTTCTGTCTTTGCCGAATTGATGGAGGGAGGAGGAGATCATGGGCTTTTTGATTTTTCCTTGATGGGAGAGACACTTAGAAGGCTTCCTAGGGGTCTTAGAGACTCAAATAAAAATTTACACATGCAAGAAAATTCATAGATTAAATCAGTTTTTATAAAGTGTCTAATAGCTCTACACTTTTCTAACTTGATTTTCATTAGCCTTTCTTCCAATTTCCTTGCATCTACTAACTCCTCATTGTCTAAAACCCACAATTCCTTCTTATTTCTGGACAAAAAGCCTCCCCACAAGATGGTTATGTTCTGGCAGAACTTCACACACAAAGGGCAAGAAAAAGGAAGCAACCAAGATAGAAAAATCACCTTGATTCCAAGCTTTTCTCAAGAGCTCTCTTCCTTGCTTCAACCCTCTCCTTGAATTTTGAAATTTCCCCCTCAGTTCTGGGCTCAAAATAGAACCAAACATCTCACTAAATCCATAGGAAGAGAGGAGGAAAGGAGGGGAAGAAGTTTAACAAGGCAAGGAGTAGGAAAAAGTGGCTAAAACATACACTTTTCAAAGCTTCCTCTTCCTTCCTTGGCCTCCCCTTTTGTGTGCCACTCTTAGCCCTTCTTACTTCTGTTTTAACATGTGAGAGAGTGGGTGAGGAGATCTGAGCAAAGGAGGGGCGTTTTTATAAGCTTGGGATTCATTTAAGCAACTTTTAAAATTTACAATTTAGTCCCTCTTCATAGTTTTGTTCGTTTGGGCTCGTTTCAACTCCTTTTTGAAATCTATCTTTTCCATCATATTTATTAGGCTCTTAATCATAATAATTGCCTTTGGAATCACTCAAAAAGGATCTAAAACCATTTCGAACAGTTCGATCAAAGTTTTGGTCAACTGACGGCCGAAATCGCTCACTGGAGGGGTTTCAACTATTCTAGGGTTTCCCATAGTATTCAGGACCTCTGAGAACCCTAGAAAGCTTAAATTTTTTGTTTAAAAGGCCCTCCTATGAGTTTTCCAAATTTTTCAAAAATTACAAAAATGCCTCTACTTCCCTCGGTAAATTTTCTGATCTCTTTTGGCTCTGGTTTTTGGGCATCTTAAACCTCAAATCCTCATTTTCTAATATTTAAAATTTTATTATAATTTTAGTTGGCCCCAATTCCTTCTATTTCGAGGACTTCCTTTTATATTTAGCTCATTTCTGACGTTTACGGAAAAACTGAACATTGCGTTTCTCACGTTTACGGAGGGACCGAATGTTACATCAAACACTCACATCAATTCACTTAGGCTTGCTTTGTTTTATCAACTCACTTGATACACACTCACACTCTCTCTTCCATTCGCATGCCCACTCCAATCTCTCCCACATCACATATTCACATGAAATTACATGCATTCATTTCACTCACACACACAAAGCTACAAAGGTGGATCCACGTAGAAGAATCACGCTTCTCCAACTAGCCACTATCCCTTCCATGTAGACACAACACATGCGCCACACTCTCTTATATACCACGTTGCTCACTTATTCAGCATACTCCTTCATTCACGTAGCATACATTTAGCAGCTCATACATGTAAACACACATAAAGCTCACATGAACAAGAAATAAGGAAGACACATGATTAAGAAAAGAGGTAGTTTTAACATGAAAGGAAGCCACAGGTTCTGTTCTTTTTGTAGGAGGAAGCTTCACGATGACAACTAGCATACTGCCATAAGCTCGCATTAGCTGAAGCACGTGATGGGAGGAGAAAAAGACACCAAAAACATGAAGAGAGGAGCTAGAAGGAACAACACAAAGAAAAGACAGGAAAAGCTACCGGAGAACAATGTTGTGGGGGAGAGGAAGCTCACTAAGCTAGGAGAAGTAGGCTTGGGTTCACCAATTCTAGCTTTAATGTAGAGAGCAGCTCCATGTAGCATTCACTTATGCATGATGACACGTAATAAATGAAGCTATGGGACAACTCACGTGGAAAAAGGGCAGAATGTGGAAGCATCAACTGAACACGTGATGAGAGGAGAAAAAGACGTCAAAAACATAAAGAGGGGAGCTGGGGGGAACAATGTGAAAAGTGATGTGAGAAGAGAGCTGACTTGTAATGAACCATGTGGAAAGGAGTATGAAGCCATAAGTTTTGCAAGTTGAATCTGTAACATCCGATTCTCTACAAATGAGAGAAAACGTGAGAAACGTGACATACGATTTCTCCGTCAACGAACGAAACTCACTAGATATAAAAGGAAGTCCCTTGAAATGATGTAGTTAAGGTCCCAAAAATTTTGGGAAGCATTCTAGACTTCTAAAAATGAGAATCCCAGGCTCAGACGAAAAGAAAAACGAAACTAGAATGAAGAAACAATTTCTTATGAAAAGCTTATAAAACGTAATGATATTTTCGTAATTTTGAACAAATTTTAGAATTCACACAAGAGGGCTTTTTAAATAAAATTTTTCAGTTCCCTAGGGTTCTCAGAGGCCCTAAAAACCATGGGAAGCCCTGGGATACTTAAAGCCCCTCCAGTGGAAGTTTTTTAATGTCGATGTACCCGAACTTTGACGAATTTGTTCAGGAAGGTTTTAGCTCCAATTTGAGTGATTCCAAAAGTATTTTACTAAATTGGGAACCTAAATTTTATAATGGAAAAGACAGTTCTCAAAAAGGAGTTAAAATGAAGGAGAAATGAAAATGCCAAGAACAAAGGGCACAATGGAAATTTTTGAAAAGTGTAACTTCCTCCCACCTATATATATGATGCACCCTTCTTCTCCCTTCATGTTGCAAGACCAAGTTCTACCTAAAACTAAAGGAAAACCCTAGGGAGAGTGATGCACAAGAGGAAGGCAAAGAGGAGGAGAAATCAAAGACTTAAGGTATGAAAATTAGTAGTTTTTCATGCTTTCTCCTCCAAACCTCTTCTCCTTCATTCTCCTTTATTTCTTATAATTATAATGAAGTATATAGATCTATTTTAGAGGAGAAATTGAGGGCAAAATTCGGATTTGAAGAGAGAAGCTCAAAGAATACAAGATTCAAATGAGAAAACGCAAGAAAACAAGGTAATTTCTCTTCCTATGGTTGTCATCTTTGGTTCCCTCCTCCTCCATTTTTCCTAACATGAGAAAACCCTAGGAGGACTTGATTTTTAGGCAGAACCAAGGGTGAATCTAAGGAAAAAGCATGTGGAGATTAAGAATATGCAAAGGGAATTAACAAAAAACCTTTAGATTTCAAGATGCAAGTTCTAGGGCTTCAATTGCACCTTGTAAAATATGATTTTGTATGATGATTCCTAGGCCTAAATAAGAGTTTAAATGAGCTCCCAAGATCCCTAAAAGGCTCCCCATATGCATCCTCCGTTGAGAAAACAAAGCAAACTCCAAAAAGTCCCATTTCTTCCATAGCCTCGGTCTAAAGGAGTTTGTATAGCTAGGGAGAGTTTTAAAATTATCTAAGGCCATTTTTGAGTCATATATAATGAATGAAAATGAGGGAAGGCCTTGGAAAAAATTTGGAACTCATAGAAAGTGAGTTGGTGCTTTAGGTTCCATATTATGACCTAAAGAAGCAACATGTAGCTAGGCTCTTTGTTTTAATTGTGTGATGACTCCAAGAGACTTAAAAGGAGTCAAGAATCATGTTTGAAGGAAAGAATGGAGCCTAGAATTTAATTAAGGGGTGTTGCTTCATTAGGTGCAATTATGGAACCATAATAAGGTTATAAACTAACTTAGTGTCTAAACAAATTGTATGGCTTTAGAATTAAGTTCATGAACCTAATTGGCTTCCATAAATTGTGTTTAGGCTAAGAGAAAACTTCCCTACACTTTTTTTTATGTGTGGCCAAAAAGGGGAGCTTGGATTCAAAGGAAAAAGTGTGTAATTATATGCAAGGTAGCTCTCTCCACCTTCTCTCATGCATGGATGTATGCTTAGCTTGTCTTAGAATGTGTGTATGTGTATTTTCAAGCCATGAAAAGTATGATAGCATGATTTCATATGCCATGATTTTATGATGACATATTATGTTTTATATGATATTTTGATGTGTGCTTGGATTTTCTTGAGTGTGATGAGGCCAAGAACCCTTAGCCATGGTGAGGATGAGCCAAGAACCCTTAAGATTGGTTAAGACAAAGCAAAGAGTCTCCCAAAAGCAAAGTAGGCTCCCAAGAGCATGGTTGAGTCCAAGAATGCATTAAAGAATGGGTGAGGTAAGTCCAATATCCACAAGAAATTGGATGAGGTCAATCCACTTGCTTGGCAAGCCTTTGTATGCTATGTATAAATTTCTTAAATGATGAAAATGTTTTTTGAGTGCTTGCACATGTCTACATAACCATACATGCATTTATGAGACTTTTTTGCATCTATTATGTATGATTGAATGGGAGATGAGCTATTGGGATTCTTTGAATCTCATTCCCTCTTCTCCAATGATCTCACATGCTAAGTGGACCAAGTGGACAAGGTAATGGAAGCCAACCATCTTGAAGAGAAGAGTTTGATACCAGCATACTTAGTCTTTGCTTTTTAAAACCATAATGATGTCAAATATTGTAACCCCTAGACGTATATGGTCTATGACCTCTTAGACATGTGTAATTATGATATTATGTTATGTATGAATGAGAGAATATGTTTTATAGTCATTAGAATGTGAAATGGGTATATGGTGGCAAATTAGCTTCATTGGTGGTTTGATAGAATTATGTATATATGTGGATGAAATGGTCAAAATGAGATGCATAGAGTTTGAGACCATTTGGGCAGCTTACACAAGTCTTAATCATGCTTTTAGACTTATCCAAAAGGTGCCAAACTCTAGGGAAAGCCATTTGGTTACTTTGGTACCTCATATGGAGCCAAAATTGACCATAATGGAACCCTATGTCACTTTTTGGCCAAATGAGCTCTTTTTGATCCCAAATTTGACATGCAATTAGAGCTTGTTGAGAAATTTTTGAAAAACTCAAGAACATAATTTTCAGAGGTCTACAGAATATTTGATGAATTTTCAAAGTTGGCTAATTTTTTGATTTTGGTTTGTTGCACTATTCATTTGGTCCAAAAATAAAATCTGTCACACAGGACTCAAATGATGTCCAATTGCTATGAAATTTTATACAAAAAAATTAGACATTCATAGAGACTCGAGCCAACTAGAATCACCTCATTTGGATGTCTAGAGAGGGAGATATAAATTTTTAAAAATTCTGTCCAGTATCAAGAATTCTAGCCAACCTCTGTTACTATTTGATTAGATTTCAATATCTTGGCATCCTGAGCTGGTCTTGAGTTATTTTTTCCCACTAGCTAACATCCACAAATTTCTATATTGATATAATTTGCATAGATTGGATTTTTGTGGAATTAATTGAACATTTTCAAAGTTTTCTGCAAAAAGTTGTGATAGCACCAGGGGACAGCTTGACCTCTGGACCTTTTCAAATGTCAAACATCTTTTGTGATGGATGTTATGGTCTGGACATATTTTTAGTATGAAGTAGACATCTGTAAATTTCTAGAATAGCCAAGAATGTATGATTTTAATATTTTTAGAATTAGTTATGATTTTCCAAAATTTGGTCAGAAAAGAGCCAAATCTGGCCAAAAATGGATATGAATATTTCATGCTTCCCTTCGTGATTCTTGAGGTGTAGGCCACTTTTCATGGTGCGAATGAGTTGTATTCATGTAATTAAATATGATAATGTGTTGTATGAGCTCATATGGTCCATATGACATCGAATGAAATTTTCATATACAGTGTAACGTAAGAAAGTACATTATTTTAATTCCTTTTTTTTGCTCTTTCATGGAATCTATGAATGTAAAGCATGGAAATGTTGTAAAATGAGCTAGAAATATAAGATATTGCATAATCAAGAGGAAGAAACATGATATAAAAGAAGCTACGGGTTAGGGCTTGCATAAAGATAACACAGCATACTTGAGCTTCAAAAGAAGAACGCTGCAACCACTACATTTCCACCTATGAGTACATAGCAAGAACAAAGAATAAGCATGCATCAGCTAACATGATTAATGAAAGAAGCAAGTGAGGAAGAGATAGGAAAAAAAAGGACTCGAGCTTAGGCTAATGTGTTTGCTATGAGCTGAATAGAACGTGGAAGAAGCAGGGAGCATACAATCAGGTAAAGGCAACACGAAAGAAGAAAAATCAAACATGAAGGGCTGCCAAATGCACACATGTAAAATCAGTAGAAGTAACACGATTGAATAAAGGTAGAGAAGAATATAGTCAAATAAGAAGCATGTGAAGAGCAAAAGAAAATGGATTGAACAAAGAGCTGCAGAGTACGTGAATATAAGAAGAAGTAACTCTAAAACAATGCAGCAGATGCAACTAGCCACAGGTTCAAGAGAAGAGTGGCAGAGGCTAAAACATGTGAGGGAATAAAAGAGATTAAATGAACACATGAGAAGGCAGCTCATATGGAAGATGATAATTATATTTTCTTTAGGGGGCCCACACTTATACACAAAAGAAGGAAGCTACGAGCAATTGGAATAAAAGAAGCACATGAAAGTGAAGCAAGGAGAGCATGTGAGTCATTAAAAAAGAAGAGCAAAGCCACATGAAAGGAATAAAAGAAATACACTCGTGAGCATGGGGGATCAGCATCATTCCATCAAATAAAATTCCATCATTCCATCGTCATGCTCCTATCCACACCCCATCCACGCCATAGCTACATCTCCTCATTCCATCCCATTTCCTCCATTATTCCACCTCCAATGAAGCATTAATTCTCATATTGTGACTAGCTTAGAAGAAGACTCTTAGAGAAGCTTGAATCCATGGAGATAACAAAGGAATTTTGGCTAAAATTTTCCTAATTTTCTATACTTTTCCTTTTTCTTGTACATGCTTGGTTGAGATGTATTTGATTGAGATTGGTGTAGTTGTAATTAGTGACTGGTTAGATACTAATTACGAGACCTTTTTGAATGATTGATTGATTGATTAAGTACTAGATTTTCATTATTCTCTAATTTTCCATGTATGCAATGAAGGTATTCAATGAAATGCCTAAGTCAGATTGTATGCTTAATTATTTTATTTGAGGATTTCTTGGAGTTTGATTAGTTAATTAAACATCCTATGATAATAATTAATCATTAATTAATCAAATTTTAATGTTCATTGTTCCTAATGACAAGAGTTAGTGATTTGATATGGGATTGAGGTTTAACTTGTTAATTTCTTGAATCTTGAATGGTAATTTAAGATCATTTACCATGAACACAATTAGGGACTCTTAAACCAGAATTAATTACAATTGAATTAGGATAATGATAGTGGATACCAAGGGATGAATCTAAAGCTATTCACATGTCTATTATTCAACCATTAGTTCATGCAATTAGGTAGTGATTAGGAACTTTAATTCAATTTCATTCTACTTAGTTTAATTAGATCAAACTCCCCCTTAAATTAGATAGTTCTAGGATCCTTTTACACTTAGAAAATCCAATTAAACATTGAATTCCATTTCTAAAGGAGATGACCTAGGTTGTGCCATAACTATATATTTTCTTAACCTAGTTTTATTTTGGAGGTTGTGCAAAAAGACCTTTCAGACGCATTGCATACCGTGTTGCCTTATGTGACGGTCTTAACTTCTTATCATGGTAGTTAAACTTAAACACACGGTCAGAAATCAAAAACAAAAGCAAGAAATCATTTTAAATAATCAAATTAGGAAAAAGTGAGGAAATTTAAACCATACTACTATTAAGGTCATTACCAATCAATTACAACCATTCATGTACATAAGTGAAACAAATCCTCAAATAAAAGTCTTTAAATTTATTACCCATTAACTTCCAACTCCCAAGAACCCATTACAAGTGCTCTTAAATCATCCCTTGATGTTTCCATAGGAAAAACCAAGGTTTCTAGGTTAATATAAGAGTTTGAGAACCTTTGCGCGGCTAAATGATTTCACGCCACGACCAATTGCTCTCGGGTTCATTTCTTACATCTTCACAAATTTCGTCGTGGCGAGCCTATATGACACCACGGCAAAAGGAGCTCCTAGAGCCTACCTCACTCACCTCTCACGATTGGTCATAGCCAATTCCCCTTTTTGCAGTGGCAAATTCCTCTTTGGAACACCACCATACTCGCTCCTTGACTCTCATAGCAGCAAATCCCATTTCGCACCTTCACCATAGCGAATTACTCTCTATTATCCTTCCTAGGCAACTTCGCCATTTTTTGTCACGCCTCAACTCATTTTAGTCATGGAAAAATCCCTCTTGTACCTAAAACTCCTATAATTTCATCCCATACACTCCAACTCTCCCTTTAGGAACACTCTAGGACCATACTCCCTCAATTTATAAGACTCTAATGGCATTTATCTACTTGATTTTCCCAGCTAATCTAACATTACCCATTTCAAGATTTAAGTATTGATTCCTACTCTTAAATCTACCATATATCAGCAAGTACTATGTGATATTAATGAACAACCAGATTCATAAATAACCAATATAGTCATTCAAAGAGAAATCCCAATAAGGCAATATACATTATCAATCTAAGTCATCATAAAAGTTACCATATGATTACAACTCCAGATAATGAACCATATCATAGGATTAACCAAGTCTTATATCATCTACTATAAGTTTATACATCATAAACCAGTTTAATGTGAGGCTTCACCCCTCAACAGATACAGATTAGGTTATCAAAATATAAGTCCCTACACTTGGCAACATGATTAAATGATGATATTATACAAAAGAATAATAAAATTAGCATCTATCCTAAATTAGGTCAATCCAAGTGTAGCCTCCTCGCACATGGTTTTAGCTCATGGATGCTCATCCACTTACTTACCCTTATCCTTACTAAGGATCCTTCCCCTGAAATAGTTAGCTCATGAAATAGGGTGAGATGCAAATCTCAGTAACCAAAGGCAAGTTTCATTCATATATGCTAATTTAATTAATATATGCAGATGAATTCAAATAAGCATTAGAAAATATACTAGTCATATCAGCAAAGAACAATTAGGCTATCTATGATTACTATCCCATACTAGCAATCACAATTCCACATGTTAAAGGCCAATAACACCGGGAGAGGCCCATCCATGGCACCCACTCCCCAATGAGCACAACCAGGGCTCAGTACATCTGGGGTCTAATCATAACTTGGTGCCCGATTGAAGCACATGCACAGGTGGCAGCCGCACCATAGCTCCACCATGGACTCACAAGGTCCAAACACAATGCAACAAATAGCCAATCAATTCATTTAGCATTTTAAATCTTTCATGTGCAACAAATATAAAATTAAAGTAGATATATGCATGGAATTACAAAATCATCAATTACCTCACTTATAACTAATTCTTTAAAAGCCAACTGAATGCTACTTCAGCCTATGGATACAAAACCAAGTCGTTACTATCCCTAATCATCATTTATATCAGTAACCCATTACTCAAGGAGTTAAGCTATAAAGGACTACTTAGAAATCACTTATCCAATTACCACAAGAACCAAATTCGGATTTGGTTGAGCCTACCCCAGTAACCTCAGAACAATACCTCAAATTCTAAGTAAATTCGTAATAAGACAATACCCATATCATAAATCAGCTATAGGGGTCCCAAACTAGTAGAGAAAACATCAAAATGAGGGTTTATACTTACCTAACAACACCCCTAGCCTCAACCTATGAAATTTCACCATAAAAACACCAAAAACACATTTTCAGATTTTGGGTATAATGAAGGTGCTCCAAATGAGAAGCCAATTAAGTCAAATTGAAAAGAAAGAGAAGAGGATTCAGTTATATAACACTCACCTTAGCCGATTTTGATTCTAGAAGTGAGAAATGGGGCCAAGAAGGTGGTGGAAACCCTAACCTCCAAGAGACCTCCAAATTTGCCTTATGTTTCTTGTGCTTCTACAGAATGAGGGGTAGGTAGAATGATTTTTAGGGTTTAAGTTGGATCTTAAATGGGTTATGGGTCAACCCAAAGGTCCAATTCCAAGTGGCTTTCAAATTTAAGCTTTGTTGGGCTAAGTTTCATAAGTTGAGCAGCAAAATTCTAGTTGGGTTAGGCCAATTTTAAAAGCTTATTTAGTTTGGGTTTGCATACGGAATGATGGGCTAACTATAAGAGTTCATGTAAGTAGGGTCTTGGGCCTCTATTTCACTAAATCAAATAAGGCCATTGCTAGGTGGTTTCTCTTGGGTCAAGTCTCCCAATAAGAAGTTAGGTCTGCACCTATAATCATTGGGCCTCCATTAGTCTCTAACTATGGCCTACTTAAATTAATTGTGGGCCCAAATTAAGCTTCTATCCTAATTGAACATTAAACCTATATTAATAATTTATTTCTCTATAAATTCCTATTCATATAGCTTGCCCAATTATTCCATAATAATTATTCTTAATTAGTCTAAATCCATTATTAATACCTTAATTAATTTTGGGGTGTTACACCTTCCCTCATTACCTAGCCCAAATCCACAATGTATTCCATGTCCCCCTATTGAAAAAGTACTTACCAGACCCCTCACATATCATAGAATATGAGGATTAATTGCAGGATAACCTATCTTATATGGTGACACCAGAGAGGATCATTAATACTAAGATCAAACAGCTAAGAAATAAAAGCATTCCTCTCATGAAAGTGGTCTGGAAGGGTCTGTCATTTGATGAGGTAACCTGGGAGCTTGAAGATGAAATGAGAAAGCAATACCCATAACTTTTTAATTAAGGTACATATCTCAAATTTTGAAGACAAAATTTATTTTTAGGGGTGTGAAATGTAATGACCAGTATTTTAGAAACTAAATGAACCTTATAAATTAATATTGGAACACACTAAAACAATGAAAATTAAGACTAATTGATATTAGAATGAGAATTAAAACATCTCAAAATGTGGTTTAGAGTCTAAGGCTAGCCCAAAATCGAAGCTAAAACAACTGAGCAAAATTAAAGAATAATGCAGTGGCATAATTGTAATTTTGGGCAAATTTTTGAAAACTCAAAGGAAGGAGTTTCAAATGGAAAAATTGAGTTTTCTAAGATTTTCAAAGGCTCTAAAAACTATAGGAACCCCTAAAATAGTTAAAATTCCTCTGGTATGTGATTTTGTTCGTTAGTTGACCGAAATTTTGACTAAACAGTTCGGTAAGGTTTTAAATCTAATTTGGGTGAAACCAAAGGTATTTTATAAATTATAGAATCTAAATTTATGATGAGAAAGACAGTTCTAAAAAAGGAATTGAAATGAGCTCAAATGGAAAGAACTAAGATGAAGGGACTAAATTAGAATTTTCAAAAAAATGTTATAAGTAAGCCACCACCCCTTTAAAATCATGTCCCACTTGTAATACCATATCTAGTTACTACTTAATTTACATCACAAATGGTATAAAAGTAGTTATTTTCATGAAATTATCACCTTTGGCAGTGGAAAGTATCGTTGTTAAAAGCCAAAATAATTCATTCTTGGCTAAATGAACCATGTCAGCTTAACAAACTTATTTTCTATTCATAACACATTTGTTCAATTAGAAATATCACAATTTGTATTATAAATCTTGAGTTTGAGGCATATATCACTGAATCACATTTCACTTGCAATTTTCCTTGAATTCCATATTCTGATATGAACTTTGAAAATTCATAACTAATTCTAAAAAAAATCTAAATTATGTAAATTATAACTTTTTGGAAAGATCAGGCATCCTCTAACTACCATAAAAAGTTTAGATCAAAACACCCACGTTTGACCCACGAAATCTGATGGAACAGTACTTTGGGTCTGGTGGGCATTTTATAGCAAACTTAGAACTTCAAAAATTAATTTCTCCCTCTATGGCGCTCTAAATTGGGTGCTTTCAGTAGCTATAGGAAGCTTATGATGTCTACTATATACTTGTAAATTTATTAGCATTAGACTTCATTTGACTACTAAATGACACTAAAAACTAAATTGATTATATAAACAGTAACTGTGACCATTTTTACATAATTTGGCCAATTTTGAAAAATCATAATAAATTTTATAAAGCTCTAAAAATAGTGCTCTTTTGCTTTATGAAAAGCTCTAGATGAAACCTATATGCTTGCTAAATTTTGTGTAAAAAATCATCCATTTGGTCAGACTTTGGTCCAGGGCAAGAGAGTGGCTCAAAATGGTCACATAATGGCTTCCTATGGTCCAAAATGAGTTCCCTCTTGAACCATGACCATTTGAGCATGTCCAACACTTGCATTACAACATATAGAAGCATTCAAATAGGTCTAAACCATCATGGAAATCAAAATCACTCATCCATTTGTTCTTTTGCATATGTACACTAAGGCTCATGCATGTTAAAAACTTACATACTCATACATTTGGTTCCAAGTTTGATTCATAAAGGATAATTACATACTTTTTTACACATACTTAATGGTTTACATCTCATAAATTCATATACATACAAATTTGATATCAAATTACATAAATTCCTATTCCATTGTCAAAGTCTCATCCTTTAAGTTCCTTGGCTTCCATTTCTTGCTTTATGAGGCTCACCTAAATATGGTTAAATATAATGTGAGGAAGAATGAGATTCAAAAAATCTCAATAGCTCTTTTACCCTTTCAAGTATACATACATTGCACATTTTCATGTCAAAGAGTGCAAGCATGCAATGAATGCTTCTAGTAAACATGCATAATCATTTTTCAAGTCAGATAAATTGATTCAAATCAAACATAGGCCTTAGAGAATTTTAGTCTAGCCTAATCCAATTTCTTTGGGACTTTTGGATTTGCTTTACCCACTTTTAAGGCCTTTTGACTTAGCCTCACTCTTTCTTTAGACTTTTGGCTTTGTCTCACCCATTCTTAAGACTTTTGGCTTCTCCTTATCTAATTTAAAGGACTTTTAGCATAACCTCACCTATTAGGAGTTATTTTACATTCAAAACATGTTTCAAGAGACATAACGGTACCAAAGTATTTAATCAATGGCTATAAACATGTCTCATGATTCAAATATTCACACAGCATCCAATGACAATCAAACAACCAAAAAAATGCATATAAGAAAGGATAGAGAGTTACCTTGAGACAAGAAACACAACCTTTCTTTCTTAGATTTCTCTTTCCCCTTCTCGGCCTCACACACACACCTAAGAGGAGCTTGATTTTCTTGGCCTAAATACATCAAATAAGACACAAATACATCATTGGAACTAATTATAGTCTCACATAAACTGTATGCAAACATATTGTAGCTTATGGTATAGTTATGGTCCCATACAAAGGTACAATGAAGCAACCTACATAATTCATGATCTTGGCTCTAACTTCTCATTCAATCTAAGTCTCACGACTCCATTTAAACTCATTAGAGTCATTACAAACTCAATTCAAGAAGCCAAATATCAAGTTGCTTCTTTATGCCTTAAAAAGGAACCTAAACTTCCATCTTATAAACCATGATTTCTAAATTCAAACCAATGGTTCCTTTGGTATTTATTATTCATATATAAACCATTTCTATCCTTGGAATAAAAAAAAACTCTCTTTAAGTACATAATCCTCTCCTTGGCTAAGACTTACACTAAGTGAAGGACCTGTAGAGTTTTCTTGGTTTTCTTAGGGAATTTGCCACTTGTGTTGCTTCCTAGGTCTCTTATGAACTCATACATACTCTTATACAAGCTAGATTATCATTAGAAAGCTCTAAAAATTGCTAGGTGCAACAAGAATCCTAGGTGACATAACTTGAATTCTAAAGCTTTTCTTTTACTTCCAATTGCATATTCTTAAACCTCATGCTCTAAAACCCTTGTCCCTACCTTGTTATGACTTGAATTCCTTCTCTCCTTAATGGGCCTAGGTCTGGCCAAATTGGTGCATGGGAGGAATAACTAAGAAGAGCAAGAAAGGCTATGATATTTTACCTTGTTTTCAAGCTTTTCCAGGGAGCTTTCTAAAGCTTCTAATCTCTCCTTTAAATTCTCTCTTCCTCTTACTGAACCAGCCATGAAATAGCTTTGAATAAGTCATCAAAACCAGAGAGAAAAGAGGAGAAAGAGAAGAAGTTTAGAGAAGGAGAAAGTATAAAAAGTCTTGAATTTCTTAAACTTTTTTCTTGGTTTTTCCTCCCTTCCCTTCTCCTTCTTGTGCACCTCCTCAAGCTAGTCTAAGTTCTATTCTAAAGCAGAATGAAGTTGGTGGAAATGAAGCGAGGACGTGGCGTGCTGAAATAAGAAGCAAGGGGGCATATTTTAATTTTTTTCAAAATTTCAATGTAGTCCCTACACTTTGTTCTTTCCATTTTGGCTCATTTCAACTCCTTTTAAAGAACTGTCTTTTTCATAACAAAATTTTAGGTCCTTTAATTTATAAAATACTTTTGGTTTTACCCAAATTTGATTTAAAACCTTACCAAACAATTTGGTCAAAGTTTTGGTCAACTAACACTCAAAAATATAAATCAGAGGGGTTTTAACCATTCTAGGGGTTCTTATTATTTTTAAGGCCTCTGAGAACCTAGAGAAATTTAATTTTTTCATGTAAAGATCCCTCCTTTGGGTTTTTTAAAAATTGGCCAAAATTACAAAAATGCTACTACCCTTCTATCTAATTTTATTTAACTATTCTGGCTCTGATTTTAGGGCATCTTTAGCCTTTTATTCTCATTTTTAGATGTCTAGATTATCACTCTAATTTTATTTGGCCTCTAATCATTCAATTTAGGGGATTTCCTTTTGTAATCTCTTTAGTTTTAGGATTTTCAAAACAAACGGGTATTACACCATTTCTCTCCCTCCTCTTAATTGACATTCCTCTAGTCCAAAATAGATTAAAAGGAAGTCTTCTTAAGTGGCACACCAAGTGGGGGAAAGAAGAAGAAGAAAATGCAAGCAAAAGGTGTAAGAATTCCTCACTTTTTTCATGATTTCTCCTTCACCAAACTTCTTCTCCTTTTTCTCCTCTCTCTTGCTATGATCTTGGCATCTTAATTGGACATGTTTTATGGCTGGTTCAGTAGAAGGAAGAGAATATTTGTGAGAACTCTCAGAAGCTTGTGAAAGCCCTCTTAGAAAGCTTTAAATTAAGGTAAGAAACCATGGCCTAAAGTCCTCTTCTTGACTTCCTCTATGCTTATGTGTTTGGCTAGAATTAGAGGTATATGTAAGGAACTTTATTTTGATTCAAACTTGATAGGAGATAGGGTTTTGAAGCATAAGGAATCATATGGAGCAATTAGGATTAAAAAGGAACCTATAGATAACAAATTATAGCTATTAGGGTTTTGGTTGCACCTAGAGATTTATGAAACTTTCTAGTGATAATTTAGATTGTGTAAGACAATATTTGAGTTCTCAAGACATCTAGGAAGCTTCACAAGTGGTAAATTGCTTAAGAAAATCAACAAAACATCATGGGCTCTCACTTGGCTTCATGTCTCGGCCAAGCATGAAAGACAACACCTAGGGAGAGTTTTTCTTAATTCCAATGATAAAAATAGTCTAGACATGAATTATAGACATCAAAGGAATAATGGGTTTAAATTTAGAAACCATAGTTTGAAAGTTGAAAGTTTAGGATTCCTTTAGACATAAAGAAGCAACTTGGTGTTAGGCTCCTTAAATTGAGTTGGAGATGACTTTAATGAGTCTAAATAGAGTCATGTGACTTATATTGAGTGAGAACTTGGAGTCAAGATCATGAATTATATGAGTTGCTCATTATGCCCTTGTATGGAACCATAAGCATGTCATAAACTAGAAATAGCTTGTGTAGACTTTATATAAGGCTAGAGATGATTCCATTGATGTATTTATGTATTGTTTGATGTGTTTAGGCCAAGCAAATCAAGTCTCCTCCAAGTGTGTGTGTAAGGCCGAACCAAGAGGCCAAAGGAATCAAGGAAAAGATTGTATTTCTTAAACCAAGGTAACTTTTCATCCATTCTTGTATTCATTTCTTGGTTGTTTGATTATCATTGAATGCTTGTATGTGTGTTTGAATCATAAAACATGTCTATAGCTATTGGTTTGATACTTTGGTACCATTATGATTCTTGAATTGTATTTGGAATGTGAATTTGCTCTTGATGGGTGAGATTATGACAAAAGTCTCTAAGAGTAGGTGAAATAAAGCCAAAAATCTCAAGAATGGTGAGGTTAAATCAAAATCCCTTAAAAAGTAGGTGAGACTAATCCAAAAGTTATAAATAATAGAGTGAGACTAAACCAAAAGTCCTTGAAACTTGATTTTGATCTGAATATATTTATGTGATCTTAAAAATAGGTTTATTCTTGGTTCTTGGAAGTGTTTGATGCATGTTTGTGTTCTTTGACATGGTAACATACCATATATGCATTCTTGAAAGGGTGAATGAGCTATTATGATTCTTTGAATCTCACTTTCCCCTATTTTCATCTAATCTTGTCTAGATGAAGCTTATAGAACTAATAATGGAGGCCAAGGAGTGTAATTTGTATTACTTTGACAATAGGATAGCTTTTGGTGTTAATTAATGTCAAAGTATGTACATATAAGTTCTTTATGAGTTGTAAACCTTCGATCATATGTAAAAGTATATGAATATGATGTATGTAATGGATATGGAGCCAAATGTATGAGAATTTGAGTTTTTGACATCTTTGAGCAATGTTATACATGTGTATATGAACAAGTGGGATGGTGGATTTGAGTTCCATAATGATTTGGACCTATTATAATGCTTTTATATGTTGTGTTTAAGCTTTTGGACGTGCTCAAATAGTCATGGTTCATGTAGGAAGTCATGTTGGACCATTTAATGCTATCTTGGTACCAAATTTGACCTTAATCTTGCCTTAAATCAAAACTAGACCAAATGAATGAATTTTGGCATAAAATTCGGCAAGAATATATGTAACACCATAGTTTCTAGCTCACATCCATCATCATTTACATGCTCATGTGATATATAGTAAGAAAGAAGTGAGAATTTTATTGAAAATAACACACTTTATACGCCGCATCATGACTAAAAATTTCATTTGGTGTCACGTGGACTGTGTGAGCTCATGCTATACATTCTCATATTTAATTACATCATTACAACTCATTTTCATCACAAAAACATGCCTACAACTCATGGAAACCAAATTGGAAGGTGGAAAATGAGGTTTCATTCTCGGCCAGAATTGGCCTCCTTTCTGGGAAAATTTTGGAAAATCTAGAAAAATCAAAATCATGCAATCTTTGTCATTATGAAAATACTAGGATGTCTACTTCACACTAAAAATATGCCCAAGTCACAAAATTCATCACACAGGACGTTTTGACATCCAAAAAGCTACAGAGGTCGCTGGCTGCCTGGGCTGTTATTCAGTTTACTGATACAAACTTCTAAAATTCATAACTAATTCTATAAAAATAGAAATCATACAATTTGGTCATTCCAGAAATCTAAAAATTTTAAATTGATACTAAAAACAATTCTAGAATGAAACAGATATGTTTAGCTATTAGAAACTTATGGAACAGTAACTGAACTCCTGGGGCGCTAATGGTACTAACAGTTAACTTCAGACATCGATAACTCCCTGCTCATACCTCCAAATGAGGTGATCTTGGTGGCCACAAAAAGCTTATAACTTCTAGTTTATGCATATAAAATTTCACAAGCATTGGACACCATTTGGCTATCAAGTGATACAAAACACAAAACTACCAGTATGAACAGTACCCATAGAAAAATCTCAACTTTGAAAATTCATCAAATATTCCCTAGACCTCAGAAAATTATAATATTTAGCTTCTCAGAAAACTCTAAATGAGACCTAATTATATGAAAAATTCCAAATCAAGACTAGCTCATTTAGCCAAAAAGTGATATAGGATTCCATTATGGTCAATTTTAGCTCCATATTGAGTACCAAAATTGCCAAATGGATTTCCCTTGGTCCTGGAACCTTTTAGGCAAGTCTAAACATATATTTAAGACTTGTGTGAGCTATCCAAATGGTTCCAAATCTCATACATCTCATTTTAGCCATTCAACCCCCACTTATACACATATCCATCAAACTTTCAATTCTCATACTTTGGCATTAGATACTCAAAACATATGCTAGAGGTCATACATCATATTCATATATATAAACATCACATAATGGTATATTTATACATGTCTCAAGGGTCATGGTACATTTACAACATCATATACTTCATTATAGGTTCAAAAAGAATGAAAGCTAGGCCTAAGCTTGTCAATCTCCTTCTTTCATGGTTGTTGGCTCCCTTCACCATAACTCCTTGGTCCACCTAGCATGTTAGAGCATTGGAGAGGAGGGAGTGAGATTCAAAGAATCCCAATAGCTCATCTCCCATTCAATCATAAATAATATATGCAAGCAAGCTTTACCAATGCATGCATGGAGACAATAAAAGCCATGGACATTTTAGAAGCAAAGTTGGCATGTGAACAACTCATACAAATCATTCAAGAGCTCACTAAGTGTTTGGATTGGCCTTACACTTCTCCTCATGGGTTTTGGACTTGCCTCACCTATTTCTTGAGCACTTTGGACTCAACCATACTCTTGGGAGCCCACTTTGCTTTTAGGAGACTCTTTGCTTTGTCTCAACAAAGCTCAAGGGTTCTTGGCTCATCCTCACCAAAGGGAAGAGTTCTTGGCCTCTCCACATTCAAGAAAACTCATACAAACATCATGGATTCATTTAAAACATAATATGGCATCAAGGATCATGACATGTAAAGGCATGCTAGCATACTTTTCAAAGCTTGAAAATACATATACACACATTCTAAAACAACCTAAACACACATCCATGCATGAGAGAAGGTGGAGAGAGCTACCTTGTATACAAACACATACTTTTTCCTTAGCTTTCAAGCCTCCTCTTTTAGCCACACACCCACAAGTTGGTGGAGATAGTTTCTCTTGGCCTAGACATAAAATATGGGAGCCAATTAAGTTCATGAAACAATTTCTAAGGCTATGTAACTTGCTTAAACCCTAGATTACTCTACAACCTCCATTATGATCTATATTGGCACCTAATGAAGCAACACCCCTCAAATGATTTCTAAGCCTCATTCTTTATTGTCAAATATGATTCTTGACTCCTTTTAAGCCTCTTGGAGTCATCAGATCCTTAAAACAAAGGGCCTAGCATCATGTTACTTCTTTAGGTCAAAATATGGAACCTAAGGCACCAAATCAATTTCTAGGAGTTCTAAATTTTTTCCAAGGGTTCCTCCCACCTTTTACCATCATAAGAAGTCCCAAACCAAAGCTAAAACAAATTAAAACAGCCCCTAGCCCAATGGTTCTGTCTTGGCTGAATTGATGGAAGGAGGAGGAGTCCATGGGCTTTTTTATTTTTCCTTGATGGGAGAGACACTTGGGAGGCTTCCTAGGGGTCTTAGAGACTCAAATAAACATTTACAAATGCAATAAAATTCATGGATTAAATCATTTTTTATAAAGTGTCCAAAAGCTCTACACTTTTCTAACTTGATTTTCATTAGCCTTTCTTCCAATTCCCTTGCATCTACTAACTCCTCATGGTCTAAAACCCACAATTCCTTCTTATTTCTGGACAAAAAGCCTCCCCCAAAGATGGTTCTATTCTGGCAGAACTCCACACACAAAGGGCAAGAAAAAGGAAGCAACCAAAATAAAAAAATCACTTTGGTTCCAAGCTTTTCTCAAGAGCTCTCTTCCTTGCTTCAACCCTCTCCTTGAATTTCAAAATTTTCCCCTCAGTTCTGGGCTTAAAACAGAACCAAACATCTCACTAAATCCATAGGAAGAGAGGAGGAAACGAGGGGAAGAAGTTTAACAAGGCAAGGAGTAGGAAAAAGTGGCTAAAACTTATACTTTTCAAAGCTTCCTCTTCCTTCCTTAGCCTCCCCTCTTGTGCACCACTCTTAGCCCTTCTTACTTCTATTTTAATGTGTGAGAGAGTGGGTGAGGAGATCTGAGCAAAGGAGGGGCGTTTTTATAAGCAAGGGATTCATTTAAGTAACTTTTAAAATTTACAATTTAGTCCCTCTTCATAGTTTTGTTTGTTTGGGCTCGTTTCAACTCCTTTTTGAAATTTGTCTTTTCTATCATATTTCTTAGGCTCTTAATCATAATAATTGCCTTTGGAATCACTCAAAAAGGATCTAAAACCATTCCGAACCATTCGGTCAAAATTTTGGTCAATCGACAGCTGAAATCACTCACCGGAGGGGTTTCAACTGTTCTAGGGTTCCCATAGTATTCAGGGCCTCTAAGAACCCTAGAAATCTCAAATTTTTTGTTTAAAAATCCCTCCTTTGAGTTTTCCAAATTTTTCAAAAATTACAAAAATGCCCCTACTTCCCTCGATAAATTTTCTAATCTCTTTTGGCTCTGGTTTTTGGGTATCTTAAACCTCAAATCTTCATTTTTTAATATTTAAAATTTTATTATAATTTTATTTGGCCCCAATTCCTTCTATTTCTAGGACTTCCTTTTATATTTGGCCCATTTCTAACGTTTACAGAGAAACTAAACATTGTGTTTCTCATATTTACGGAGGGACCGGATGTTACAATATAGATCTCATCTAGAGCTTTTCATAGAGATAAAGAGTACTATTTTTGGAGCTCTAGAGAATTTATTATAATTTTTTAAAATTGGCCAAATTATGCAGAAACTATCAGGGTACTATTTATTTGGTCAGTTTGGTTTTCAGTGTCATTGAAAGGTCAAATAAAGTCCCATGCTCATGAAATCTTACAAGTATATAGTTGACATCATAAGCTTTCCATAGCCACAGAGATCACCCAATTTGGAGTTCTATAGAATGATATATGAATTTTAAAGTCACTGGTCTACTGTAGGACGAGAATCAGACCCGGTTACAGTTCCATTAGTATTTTGTGGGCCAAATAATATTGTTTTGATCTGAATAGTAGTTAGATGACATCCTGAGTTTTTCAAAAAATCCTAATTTGCATGATTTAAAATTTTCTATACTTAGTTATGAATTTTCAAAGATTGGGTCAAATTATGGAACTCAAGGAAAATGGAAGTGTGATCTTGAATTTGCTATGTATGGTCCAAACCTGAAATGCATGCTTCAAATTGTAATGTTTTTGCTTGAATAAGTGTGTTCGGAATGGAAGATGAGATTGATAAGCCCAAATGGTTCATTTAACCAAAAAATGAATTAATTTGGCCTTTAATAACGGTTCTTTCCACTGCTAAAGCTATTAATTATATGAAAATGGATACTGTAGGCTAATTGTGCCACAAATTAAATGCTTTGTGAATATGGTATTACACAGAGTGTGTTCAATAGGGAATTGGCACCATATACAGGCATTTTCCTGTGTTATTGGCCATTAACACGTTGTATGTGATTGCAAGTATAAGATAGTAGTCACTAATAGCCCAACTAGTTCATTGGCTGATGATATTGATATCTTTGGTATGTTTTTCTATATAAATGCACTATGCTAATTAATTTGTATATATATATATATATATATGGAATTTTCCTCTTGTTACTGAGATTATATATCTTACCCTGGTTATGAGCTTATATTTTCAGGAACTGGACCTTTTAGTAGCGAAGAGAAGCTAATGGAAATATACCATGGTTATTTAGTAATGTATATGCTTGAATGCCCTATTTAAATTAGCTTGTATAGTAGGTATGCTAGCATTGCTCATTATATTGTATAATTGCCACATTACATTATGTATTGTCAAGTATAGGAATTGATTTTATAATCTAAGACATCATGGAATTGGTGCTTGTGATTGCGTTTGGATGATTATTAATGAGTACCTTAAAATTTTATGACCTTTAGATATGTAGCATTATAGAATTATTGATTGAACTATTAGTATATTAGATTGGTATGTTCAAGCTAGTTTATATATGTTCTTTAATCTTACTCAAAGTGCTTAGAGGAATTTATAGGGCATAATCTAGATTGTAATTTGTTACTTGGAGATTGTAGATGTAGCTCTTGAATTTTGCTATCATATAAGAAGTAAAATGGATGTTAATACTTCAACCATGGTTGCTTTGGATTTGGTTGTGGTTTAAGAGCCTTGGGGATATGGTTAGGTTGTTTTGGTTGTATTGGTTGTGAGTCAATCCATCCCTTAGGCATACCTCGGCTCATTTTGCTATCATAAGAAGTTGTTGGGTGATTTTGGGGATGTTACATAGTCATATGTTGCATCTAAGGTAATTCTGGAGTTTTAAGGATAGTGACATTTTTATTTGGTTCATTGAAACTTGTTCAAAGTAATCCAAGGTTAGTTGGTAGGAAAAATACACATTTGAAGTTGTCACTTGTGGTTTCATGTACCTTTGCTATTATAATTGAACTTAGAATGATTATGTTAGCTTTTAAAACCTTGAATTAGGTAAGACAATTGGATGAAGATTATAAGAATGTAAACCCTTTAATAACCTTACCTTTTTAGCCATTAAAAGACCCTAGGATTGATCTTGAAGTGGTAGCAAATTGTTAGTTCATTCATTTAAGTGTTTGGGTGTAGCAGGTTTTCAAATCACAGCTAAGTTTTCTCAAGTCATGGCCAAAATGGGCTATTAGTGTTCTAATAGTGATTTTGGTCAGGTGTAAACATTTTGCTGTGGCATAAAAAGTTCTGGCCACTGCACAAAATCATCTAGAAGCTAATTTGGTTATGGCCCAAGTATTTTGACTGCGGCAGAAAAGTTGGCCATGACATAAATATTTTTGACTATGGCGCAAATCACGTCTATATGAAAAAATTGGTCCAAATTGGATTTTAGCCACAGCGTAAGTCCTTCAAGTTATGGTATAAGCATAGAATTTAGCTTTTAGAGATTCCAGAGGACAAGTTAGCCGCAACGCAACCATTCTAAGCCACAGTCTAAGTCTTAAACCCCCAAATCTATTAATTCCTAATTTCACCATGGTAGTGATGAGTAATGAATTTTAGTCTAACGTATATGAGTTTTTAGGCTTCTTAGAGGTATTTTGGTTGAGAAAAAAGTTGTTAATGAAAATTTTGAATTTCTAGGAATAATAATCTCATTGCCCAACTTGATAGTAAATATTAATTATTTAAATATTCAAATTTTCCCTATATTTGCATCCATTGCTAACTCATTATCCAAATTAGGCTTTAAGTGCACTTGATTAAGAACACAACTATACTTAATTAGCTTAGAAAATAGTTGGGTTGTCACATCATTCATGGGCCTCGATTTTATGTCTCCTTATTTTTACATATGATTTAGGGAGCAATATAGTTTTAATGGTTATGTTATATTTAAGTATGAATTTGTGAAGCTGCATGTCTAACTAATAACTGAGCCCTAAAATGCTAAGTTAAACAGTTGAAGTAAGAATATAGAAGTGTATGTTAAGAACTAAGAATTCAAGCTATAACTATGACCATTACATGGTTTGGATTATTAATATTTTAGGAGAAAACTCTATCGGATTTTCTTTAGAAATTTACGAAGTGATATTAATCACTAATATATTCATCAATTGGTAAAAGTCATTGCTAATAATGAGACAAATAAGTTCTAATGCGAGTAATAAATCATGGATGAGATGTATTAGATATGAAAAGGTAATAAAAAATTTTTAGTAAATTTTAGATTCGTATCTGTATGTATGAGTAAACCAGACTCATAAATTAATTTAGATAAATAAATAAAGAGCTACTAAGTTAAGGTGTTACAAAAACAATGTTGATTTTTTAGTATATGTTGTTTGCCTCACATGATTAGGGTAGAAAATATCTTTTATATAGTTTATCTTTTAAAAAAATAACAAATTTTTTTTTTTGGGTTTGGTTGTGCAACATTTGTGGGATAGAGAATATGCTGAATCAAAACCTTAGGATAGATTACTTACTTTTTGTTGCTATGTGTAATTTGTTTTAATCCGCCGAATATATAAGGATTGGATAATTATTAGGATAAAAATTATGAATGCTCTCTTTACACATTATGTAAATGCACAATTACCTCTCACACATTATGGACCTCATACTTGAGTTTGTGCGCTTCCTAGGTTAGCATATGTTTCTATTTATTTCCCTATGGTGTTTTATGACTCCTGAGGTTGCTTCACAAGTTTGGCCTGCGTAGGACATTAATTGGCCTTCTATGGCTAGGATTGCATGGCAAAAATTTCATGCTTGTGGTGGAAACAATATGGGGATTGATATTCCTTCGGAATAATAGACCTACTCTTAAACGTATGCACTGATAGACTAATCCTCAATCTCTATCCCAAAAGTCAAAGACAACGGGTTGGAAAACCCAATGTTCATCTGAAGAGATAAACTGATCATTTTCTGATACATCTACTCTTGTTATTTTGTAAACTTTTTGTTAAAATCAAAAGTTGACATATCTTTATTTTGTATAGGAATTGCCATTTATTAGTTAATATTGCTTTGATTTCTGTTTAACTTCTATCAAGATTGGATAACATTTACATGTACTAATTATACTTATATACAATATATGTAAATAATAAAGCTAACTATTACTTAATTTCACTATTTGTTGCGCTAAAAAAGTTCATACCATATAAGAAGAGTGAAGATATGAATCTATCTCGCGGAAAAGAGAATCAGGTAATAAAAGGAAAGTGGAAAAGTATGAAGTTTGCCGAAAAAAAAAAAAACTTCTATACGCCACATTGTCATTGTGAGCAAGGAATTTTTTTTTTTTTTCTTTTCATAACAAGCCACGAGGCAGAAAAGCAACGGTTGAGTTCTATAAATAAGGTGATGTGTTCTAGCCAAAGGAAAATATCTCATTATAGATGAGGGCTACATTGGGAACAAAGTTTAAAAACTTGCGCTTATTATAAAAAGTATTTGTATTATCACATCAGAAGCTCATCCTTGAACAGTAAATTCTAAAAATAGATGCAACAACTGCCGAAAGGGGGGAAAAAATTATTGCTTGAATAACTAAATGAGCTTATAAATTAAGGATAGGAAGATGAAACGCAGCATCTAATGGCAAAGCTCAAGTTTTTCAACTGCAACTAACAGAACTACATGGAAAAGGACTCGGTGGAACTGTAACTTGAGCTAAACCTTCGAGCATCAACATAACCTTCTTCATTGTTGGCCTAACGGCGGGATCTTCCTGGAGGCACCAAATAGCTACCATCACAAACCTTTCCAGCCTCAAGTCATTGAGAGCCTCATCATCATTTTCAATCAGAATGTCTAGTCTTCTACTCCTATAGCAGTCATATGCCCAATCAGTTAAAATTGTCTTCTCTTCACTGCCAGTCTCCATATCCACATTTTTCCTACAGCACATGATCTCCAGCAGCAGCACACCAAAACTGTAAACATCAACCTTCCCACTGATTGGTGCACTCCTGAACCAATCCGGTGCGACATACCCTTTTGTTCCTCTAATGCCAGTTTCAGTGCGACTTTGGTTCATCATTAATAGCTTTGCTAACCCAAAATCTGAGATTCTAGCATTGTAATACTCGTCCAGAAGTATATTTTGAGGCTTTATGTCGCAATGGATGATCTGGGTGCAACATTCCTCATGCAAGTAAACTAGCCCTCTTGCAATCCCGAAGGCAATGTGGACTCTTTGGTTCCAATTTGGTTTCGATTCACCAAAAAGGAAGCTTGCCAAAGTACCATTGCTCAAGAACTCGTATACCAGAATCCGGTGCTGCGCCTCGTCACAATATCCAATCAAGCGAACCAGGTTCTTGTGATGAGTCTGGCCTATCACTTTCACTTCTGTTTTGAATTCCTTATCACTGTCTTTGAGCACCTTGTCTAATTTCTTGACAGCAATAGCAGTAAAATTAGTAGTACCTTTATAGACAATCCCACAAGATCCCCTTCCCACTTCGTCTCTGAAGTTGTTTGTTGCTTGCACAAGCTCTCTGTAGGAAAAACTGCGCAGATTACTGTCTGGGACATTTTTATTTCCATCGACCTTCTTGCGGTAATAGAAGAAGAAACCGATACATATTGCACCCACCAGCATAAGATTGACAAACACAGAGCTGCCTAGAAGGACTGAGATCAGAGTTATCAAAGCGTTTTGATCTTTCTCATCTGGAAGCGGAGTTTGAGGTCTTCTTGGGGGAACATTATTTTTCATCAATTTGATAAAAGCCGTTCCTCCAACTGCTTTGTCCTTTCTCCCATTTGAAAGTGGCAGCTTCTTCTTCCAGCAGCTACCATCCCTGAAAATGGAGACCGCACATAGGCAATCTTGCAAGCAAGTAGTCTTGCAGTTATCTAAATTGTAAGATTGATATAATTCATAATCTGATAATGGCCAATCAGTGTCTGGCAATTGCTTCATAAAGTACAGATCTTCTTGCGCGCTCTGTCCGCTTTCTTCACAACCGATCTCGAAATCTGGTTTGCAACTTCCATACTTATTTGTTGGATCAAGAAGAGAATAACCTTCTGGACAACTGCATTTTGGCCTTTGGTCTTCTGTGAGAGTGCAAATACTATTAAACCCACAGGCCCCACTGCCAATTTCTCCTCTTAAATCCATGCAAATGTTATTTGGTTTTGTCTTGGCAACGGTCCAGTTTTGATTGGTAGTTGAAACCTTCGGGTGATACGATATGGTGAAAACTCCGTCGTAATTGATGGTTGCTCTGTAATAATACTCATCAGCTGGAAGTACATCCTTTGGATCTGTAATATAAAAACTTTCACCACTTCTTCTCATTATGTACAAGAAGCCTGACTTATCAAAGACCACTTGGTATCCAGAATTTGATTGATTGGCAGCATCATAAGTCTCAATGACGTGATAATCATCATAAGTATTGTTGGTAGCCAAATTTATTAGAGTGAGCACAGCGTTCCCATTTTCCAGAAAGCGAAATTGAAACCTTCCTCGTGAAAAATTGGTCTCTGTTTGTCTTGACGACAGAGTGCCTCCCACGTCCATAGTCTGTGTAGGCACCAATGTATCAGTAGGATGATCGAAACTGTTCCACAAAGCCTCAGAATTCTCGTCCAGAAGTTGGAAGTTTCCTGTATCGTTCATTAGACCCTTGGAAACTGTACTTGATGCGAAATCTGTTTTCCATAATTCTGCACCTTGAGGGCCACTGAGCACTAGCCCCCTATTATCGTTCAGCTCTAACTTCGAACCTCTAGGAGCAGGGTTGTCTCCATTTGCATACCAAATGATGGGCTTGTCTGGTATGTTCTCATACCATATGGAAAGCAAGAAAAGATCATTGTCGAGCTGGGAAAATCCAAATGCGAATTCGCCCGACGGGGAAAGCCACCGCGCAGGGCCATCACCCGCCACAAGTGTCTTGCCAACGGTTACAGTGACATTATTTTGAGCAAAGACATTGGGCAGCAAGTGGAGAAGGATAAGAAAACTAGGGAGTTTGAAAGACATTTTGTGAGAAGAGAACTGACTGCCTCCAATTTCACCAATTACACGAAATATTAATATTACTTTACGCATGGAAGATTCAAAAGCTTTAGTATTGATGGAGTCAACTGAACGTACAAGGAGGGGTGATTGGTATAACATTCGGAGTCTTACAAGACTTTCTCGCAACCTACAATGGAACTTCTTGGATAGTGGTTCCTTTGAATTCTTCATATGTTCTCTGTATATTAGAGTTTAGTGATAGCCAGGCCATCTTATGTAAAATTTAAATATAATTCATATTTTTAAAATAAATGAATTTTATTTAAAATTTAAAATTCAATTTAATTATTATTTAAAATAAAATTACATAGTTTTGACCAAAAATAAAATAAAATTATGTGATAACATATAAATGACAGTACCATAAGAGTATCATAATGATACATATATTTTTTAATCTTATTAAAGATGAAGAGCTTAAATTATGAGTTAAATACAATTTTGATATACAAACTTTAAAGTATAACATATTACCTTTAATTTAAAAATGAAAATATGACATATTAATTAAAATTAATGTTCAAAAGCCATGTGATTATTACATAATATCTTATATCTCTATCATCTTTTTGAATTTCTTTTATACTTAAGGAATCACATGACAATTATGTAGTTTTTAGACTTTAATTTTAACTAATATATAAATTTTTTGTTAACTTTTTGGAGATAATTTTGAGTAAGAAAGTGTTATATTTTTAAAGTTTATATATCACAGTTACAATAATTAGCCTAGAATTTAAGAGGATTAAATATATTTTCTATAACATAAAAATCTTGAGTCAACACCTAGTGTTCAAAGAAAATTTGATGTAAGGCCTCCTTTCCATATTTTTTCCACTTTCAACTCCTCAAACTTTGTGTTTTCTTTATAACCATAAAAGATATTTTTCTTATGAACAAGTCATTGATATTAAAAACTCGAGATTCCACAAGAAAATTCGTCGCGTTTTGAGTCGAAGAAATTAATACTATCTAATTTTTGGTTGACATTTTCGTTGCTCCAGCAAAACAAGGGGAAATGACGTGGTTGAGACTTCTTGGGCCGGTGAATGTGATTTATCCATTCACGCGTAAAATGTTGATGAAGACTTTGAAAAGTGGACATCGAATACTCATTGGATGGGCATAAGGTTTAAGAGTTTTCAAGTTTTTACCGCAACGTGCAATTGAACTTCTCGGGTAGAGATTCCTCTGAATTCTTGGGGAAAAATTATATTTTTCGTATTTATAATTTTATTTAATTTTTAATTTAATCTTTATAATTTAAATAATTTAGAATTTTATATCTATTATTATATTTTGGTCAATATTTTATATATATGTGAATTAATTTTAATTCATATTTATTTGTATCTTTTTTGTTAGCATACACAATACATACTAAGAGTATTAAGACAATATATAATTAATTATATCAGTAAATTTTAACAAAATACTAATAGAATTTTAACAGTAGTTAAATTAAAGAATTTGTAAGACATAAATACCTAATTACAAATTTTTTAAACTGTAGAAACTAAATTAAAATTTGAATAAAGCTATAGTGGGGCCAAAAGTATAAATTTCTCAATTCTTTATATATTTTCTGTATATTAGAGTTTAGGGGTAACTGGGCCATTTTGTGTAGGTTTAAATTACTACCATTTATATTGGAATCTTAGAATACAGTTCGATTATAATTTATAATTATATTACACAGTTTTAATCAAAAATTAAATTAGATTATGTAATAATATATAAATGATAATTGTACCGAATCCTCAATATTATAAGAATACCATAAATGCAAATGTACTGGCTTTAATGATATACTTTATTTTAGTCTCATTATGGACAAAGAGAAACTACATATAATGTTTTTAAACTATGAGTTAATTACAATTTTAGTATATACAAAATTTTAAAATATAATATTTTACTCTCTAGACTATCACAAGAGTAAAAATATTACATATCAATTTAATCAATGATTAAAAACCATGTAATTATCACATAATATTTTATGTCTTTATCATGTTTTCGAATTTCCCCCAATTTAAGGAATAATGTGACAATCATGTTGCTTTTAGACCTTATTCTTAACTCATGTAATATTTTTTACTTTTTGTAATAATTTAGGGGAGGAAAAGCGTTACATTTTAAATTTTATGTATTAAATTTGTAAGTAGCTTATAGTAGAAGAGAATTAAATATATTTTCTCTAGTCCAGAAGCTTTGACTCGAGCGACATTTTTGTTAGATATAAGTGCTAAGGGAACCAGATATATCTTAATTTAATCCATACTCTGTCTCTTCCTTCACTCTTGACTCCTCAAACCTTGTGTCTCTTTTAAAAAAAAAACTTTGAAAATTCCCTAAAATTAAGTCATTGATACTTAGAAATCAAGATTCCACAAGAAAATTTGATAAATCTAAGCTTAAGAAATTAATACTTTTGAATTGTTTGCTGTCATTTTAGTTGCTTCATTAAAAACAAAGGTAAAAGACATGCTGGAGACATATTAAGTACATTTATTGAATGCAGATGCAATGGCATAAGACTTATCGGGTTTAGCTTCTCTGCATTTCAACCATGTCCAGTTTTCGTCCGGTCAAGCCATTTGTTTCTTTTTATTTTTCTTTTCATAAATTTAAATAAATAAAAATGAGGAAGAAAAGAGAAAATACACTGACTGCACATGAAATGGACGTCGTACGAATGCAGAGAAGCTGCTCCCAGACTTATCCGCACACGCGATCTCCACTTGACTGGTAAAATGTGACTTCGAAAAGTGGGCGTTAGAAAGTTAATTAAATAGCGCCTCTTACAACTTAATACACTTAAATCCCATTTTTACCCCATTTCTTTTCTTACTTCTAACCCCTAAGATCTTGTATCTCTTTTATAATAATAATAAAATAAAAAAAGTCATTGATACTAAGAACTCAAGATTTTACAAGAAAATTCGTTACAATCTAAGCTTAAGAAATTGATACTGTTGAACTGTTTGTTGACATTTTGGTGGCTTCGCTAAAGCAAATGGAAAAAGCAATTTATTGGGTATCTTTATCCGTAGACGCGGAGCACCCTTTACCAGTCAAATGTTCAAGAAGACTTTGAAAGTTGGACATTCAATAGTCATAGGATTGGAGTACTAATGTCAACTTCGGCTTTGGACCAAAAATTTGTGGTCAGGAATTCGAAACCTATAAAAATTGCAAAGTTGACAAGGAGGTCTCAAAACCTGCAATAATCAACCGTGTAATATTTTTTATAGTTATATGAAAAATTATAATAATCAACCCATCCCAATTTCAAAACGGATAATAATCTCGGAAGCTACATGACAACTGTTCAAAAGCATCTGTCTATCCATGTATTATATATACTAAAGCAGTTGCATATAGGACAATTAATATGCTGATGCGTTGCAAATTTAGCCCTTCACCCTAGCTTTTTTTTTTATTTTTTATTTTTTGTCTCAAATAATTGTTTTATCTTATTATATATATATCACACCCGAAAATGCGACCGCGTGACACTTTTTAAAAAAAAAAATTCTGAAAAGAAATTCTTTCGATTCAATCTCCAAAAAAAATGAAAATTGAAATCAAAATTAAGAAAGTAGTAAAGTCGCCACTAAAATTTTAATTTTTGAAAAGGTAAAACTTTGGAAAAGCCTTTTTATTTGAAAAATAAAAAAAATGGTCTACGAACCAAAGAATAAGTTCGGGAGTCAATTGTAAGTGGGGAAGGTGTTAGGCACCCCACAACACCCGTTGCTAAGAACGGTTACCCTAAGTCAGCTGTACAAAATTAATATGGCCTTTAGTCTATTTTGACTCTCCTAACAAATCACATGCAAGATAGAAATAAAGATAAAGGAAATAAAGTTAAAATAAAAAGGAAGAAAGAAATTAAACAAACAAAATTAGAAAAGCAAAATAAGAAAAATTAAGAAAGTAAAAATTGAAAAAAAAATTCATTTACAAAGGCGAACTTGACCTAGGATAAGAGCCTAGAGCCTACGTACCCTTCAGAGGGATCAAAATCCACGTAGTTCGACTGAAAAATTGTCTTTTGGTTAATGTTTTATTTTTGTTTTTGTTTTTCTCTCTTCCTTTTTGCTTTTGTTTTTTTTTTCTCTTTTTTTTTGTTTTTGTTTTTTTTTTGTTTTTTTTTTTGGTTTTCGTTTCTCTTTGTTCTCGTTTTTATTTTTTATTTTTTGTTTTGTTTTT
Organism: Erythrophleum fordii; assembly: GCA_032878935.1. Lineage (NCBI taxonomy): Eukaryota > Viridiplantae > Streptophyta > Magnoliopsida > Fabales > Fabaceae > Erythrophleum > Erythrophleum fordii. Next base: position 16,956,478 of record JAVQMF010000054.1, on the reverse strand, counting down.
TTTTTACTTTTATTTTTATTTTTATTTTTCAATAAAAAAGTTTTTTTATTATTTTTTGGGTGAAAAATAAAAAAAATAAAAATTACTTTTTCCTTTAACAAATAAAACGAATTTAAAAAGTAGTTGATATGTTTTTATTTGCTAAAGGTAAAATTAATTTTATTTTTCTTGCATTTTCAATTTTTTCTTTTTTCTTTTTTTTAAGTGAAAATCATTTGAACTCTTGCATTCGACGCGATTTTAAGGTTGGTTTAAGTGTTTTAACTAACAAAACTTGAATTACTCCCACTTTTTAATCTTTTTTCATTTTTGATTTTGATTTTTTTATATATATATTTTTAATTATTTTTCTTTTGGTTTTGGCAAACGTTAAAAGAAAAAGTGAATTTTTTTTTTGAAAAAATTTTTTTATTTATAAAGAAAGACCCCTTCTTTTTATTTTTTTTAATTTTAGATTTAAAACTTAATTCAAAAAATAGATTGATTTTTTTTTATGATAACTTTTTTCTTTTTTTTCTTTTCTCTCTCTCTCTTTTTTTTTTTTTTTTTACTCTTTTTTTTATATGTTTAAAATTTAACTCTGAACTTTGTAAACACATATTTTTACTTGGAAAGAAACCCGTTTAACTTTCAGAAAGCTCTTTTCTTGCCTTCATTCTTATTTTTTTCTTTTGTTTTCTTAGATTCTTTCTTCTTCTTCTTTCTTTTCTCTCTTTTTTGAAGACACAGTTTATTTGACATTCCTAAGACTAAATATTAATTTTTAAGTTTTTTTTTTTTAATACACTCTACATTCTGGAGACTTTTTGCTCTAATTAGGATCTCTCTTTTTATTTTTACAGTGTATTTTTAACTTTTAATTTCATTATAAGAAAACTTGAGGAAAGATTAAAAGTTTAGAAAAGTGAAATTAATTTCTTACTTTTTTTATTTTGATTTTTTCATTTTGTCCCCTTTTAAAATTTTCTTTTCTTGAGAAAAAGACAAAAACCAATTTAATGAGTTGTTAGAGCCAAAGATTCATTAAAAAGCATTTTATGACTCGACCATATAACTGAGGAGACTTATTATCACACACAGCTCCGGATGATCCCTACATGCCTGAGGGGATATAAAATCCCACACGGCTACTTTAAATATATAGTGAAATACAAAATAAGATTAAAAAGAACAATAATTTATGAATATAGTACATTACATCTAAAATTAGAAGGAACCGGTACAGTCTCCATCACCTTCCCTGTCCTTAACCTTTTCTGCTAAAAGGCCCTAAAGCATCCCTCCAATCAACTCATATGACCCATAGGATATTGCTTGCAACTGTCTCCTTGAACAGCCTCTTGCCAAGTTGCTTTCATCAAACCATGGACCTCCAAATCACTAGCCACATGTGCATAAAAAACAAGCAAAGAAAAACAAGATAAGATAGGGTAGCTTTCATGAACCAAACACTGGAGTAGAAACAAAATGAGTTGGATTATACTCAAAAATCCCTTTTGGGTCAAAAATTACAGAGAGCCACAAACAATTCAAAACCATTTGAAAAAATTGAAGATAACAACTCAAACTCTTTATCAAAAATTACATGGCATCCTAACCTCCTCACTTCATTTACCACGATGAGCCAAAGAGGGAGAAAACACAAGCTAAAAAGGGATCAGGTTGGTAGTTAGTTTTAATCGGTGCAATCCCCAAACTGGCCATGATGAGCAGCTGGTGTTTTAGGCACATTCCATGCTTAATATGACCTAAAGTCCATGCTAAAACTAGATAGGAATGCGTCCAGTTGTTCAGGTGAATTTTAGGCTCGATTTCAAGCTAAAAATCATGCTTACCATGTTTAAATATTATTAGGACAACCAAAATCACTTGATAGAATCAAATCCCAAATCACAAGTTTGAAACCAAATTGAAGTCAAACTAGCACCACCCATGCCGTAGACACGCCTTGAACAGGATTTGGATTCAAGCTTCAGACTCAGACTAACTCATGCAAATAACATCAGTACGCGTAGTAGTAGAACTTTTCAGAATTCATGCTCAAAGTTAAGAGAGATTACAAATTAAGACAAGTTAATGATCAACGAAATAATAGTGAGAGTTTGCCCAGAAATAACGAACATAGCAGCACAACAATATGAAACATAAACGAAGCTTCATTCAAATCTTCTTTTGTGAGCTCACATTACAGCCATTCAAGTAACACAGCCAAAGGTTTACCGCTTTAAGATTCACTGGCGTTCTGTTCTTCTTAATCTTGGCTTCTCCCTTTACTGAATCTCCCCTGTTCTTCTCGTTCTCAATCTCTCCCCGACTTCGCCTCTCGTTCGCTCGCAGGACTCACTTCTCCTCCATCTAAAAATTTCCCCAGCCTCTTCTATCCATCCCTCTTTTTCTTTCGATCTCTTCGTCTCCTTGCTTCCCTCGAGTCTCAGCCCTCTCTTTTTTCAATCTCAAAACCCTTTCCCATTTTCTCCCTCAATTTCTCTCTTTCCGAATTTCCTCATCTCCCAGTCTTTGTCTCTCGCATAGCTCCTTCTCCCTCTCAGTTTTCTCTCTTCCTTCTTATAACCCTCCGCTCCTTGCTCGCTTCTCCTCTCCCTCTTCTTTTTTTATCCCCCTTTCCCTCTTCTTTTTTTTTTCCTCCTCTCCTCTCCCAATCTCCCCCCTTTTTATTTCTCCTTCGGTCTCCATTTTTCGATCTCCCTCTCTCTGTCTCTCTCTCAGTTTTTCGATCTCTCACTCTCATCCTCGATTCCCCCTTTTCTCCCCCTTTTCCATTCTCACTCTCTGTCCTCTGTCCGCTTTTTCTGTATCTACGTCTGCCCTTTTTCTTTTCCTGTGTGTGGTCTTCCTTTTTCGCTGGTGGCAGAGAGCAGGGTGTGACAGGGAGGAGGCTGGGATCAAAATGCAGGGTTCCTATGTTTTAAACTCCCATTTTTTCAGTTTTTACATTTTATTTTTTTTTTGTTTTATTTATTTATTTTTTTTATTTTTAAGTTAATGGACCAGACCTAAAAAGATTGGGCTATAAGTCTTTTTTTTTTAATTTGGGCCATTTTTCTTTTAATTTAGGCTGAAGGTATTTTTTGATTTGCTTGTATTTTTTTCATTGAGATTAATGGGCTTGAGTAAGCGGTAGTACTGATGGGCTTGAACAAGTTGGGCTGTAGTGGGTAACTTTTATTTTATTTAATTTTTCAATCAGTTTTACTCTTTTTTTTCTCTTTTTTTCTTTTCATTTTTTTTTTGAAATATTTATTTTTTCATTTGATTTTCTTTTAGTTTTTGGTTTTGATTTTTTTACTTTTATATATATATATATATATATATATATATATATATATATATATATATATATATATATATATATATATATATATTTTAAATATCTGGACAAAATACGGTGTTCACAATATATATATATTCCAACTATTAATATCATTTTCAATTTTGGCTCTAAATTTGAATTTTGTTTATCACATTTATTTTTTTTCTCTCTGATTGGCTATCTATGATTGCATACTTGGGAACATGCAGGATATTAATACAATTTTGAAAATATTGCTTTATTATCTATTTCTTTATTTATTATCATTTTGAAAATATTCTCTATCATGTTTTATTCTTCTGTCCTTTCTCCATATAAATGGCTACCCTACTGAATTTTCTATATGCAAAATCTACAATCTTCAAGCCTTGATCTTCAGAGCAGTGAGTTCTCCTTTTTTCTTTTAGCTATCATTTTATATTCGTTATATTTTCCCTTTTTTCTCGTTCGGGTCATTCTAAATTTGTGATCTCTGCCATTTTTGTGATTATAATCTTCTCCTTATGGTAATGGATTTGGATCCTAATGATTTTTTCGAAGACAATGAACATGATCCAAGGTTTTTTAAGGTTTGGCATACATGATTGTTGCTTTGCTATTTCTTAGTCATTTATATTTAGTTTTATGCATGATGCATTGAAGTTGAAATTATTCAACAATTTTATTATTGATTACATTGTGTAGCTCACGAAACCCATATGGGATTCTCTCTCTATACACTTTCTGTCGTATCTAGCTTCATTTACACTTATACCAATCACATGCATTAGCAACCAATCATACAACCATGATTATATTTTTAGTGGTAGATTTTGGTCCATTTCAATACTAATCGAAGCTATAGGAATCAAAATTTGAATTCTTTTTCTTCTTCACTTATAATCACCATAAAACAAATTTGTTTTGGTCCACTTGATTATAAGATACACCTTAATTGCCAAAAGAAGTCTTATAGCCCAAATTGCTCATTTTTGTCATATTATATACTAAATTTCAAAAATTCATAACTTAAGTTACATAACTCCGATTAACGCGAATTAAGTGTTTATAAAAAGCTTATGATGTTAATGTTATATCGTAAAAATTTTAAGAATGAATTTGTTTGGCCCTTAAAAATTATCTGCATAATTTTGCTACTTTTGAACATTCATAGAATATTTTGTATAGCTCTAAAAATTTCTATGCTTAGTTTGTTAGATATCTATATAAATTCTCTAATTTCATCCCAATTTTTAATCTCCAACTAGGTCATTTGGGCTCTTAAGGATAGAGATGCAATTTATGGCTCATTTGGATCAAATTTTGGTTCTAAGGTGGTCTAATTAGCTTCCAAACTGCACTCTCCAACTTTGAAAAAATTTTAATCATTTTGAACATCAATTTCATAAGATTCATTACATGAAAGAAGGCTTGGATTAAAATATGACTCTCTAACACTTAAGGATCCATAGCTACTATATATCACTTCATATTCAAGTTCATGCACTACAACCCATTTCATACATCAAAATGGCATACATTTACATGCTAAAGCTTGGACATATGTTTCCATTACAAAATCTAGTCTTATACATTATAAGTCTTCATAAGTACACCATGTATGCTATTCATACAAGTCCAATACACATTAAATTTATATACATCCAAAAGCCTTAATATAACACTTTCTAAAGCATAATTCTACTCCATTTATTTTCCTTTACTGAGAGAATCCAAAATGGTTAGCAGGGATACATGGGTGAGGTTCTAGGAAGAATCTCAGTAACTAATCTCAACCAAATCAATACATACAAGAATGCCATGAAGAAATACAATGCATGTGGTGCAAGCATGTGATTCTTAAACATCATGAAACTCAAATGCAATTTTTGGCATGAAAACTCATTTCTCAATAAGCTATGGCATCTAAACATACTAGTTGGGATCAACTCAACTCAATCCTAGGCAGAGAAAGAGCTATTGCACTCAATTCCTTGTTATAGAGAGCTAAGAGTCGAAAACAAATAATACTTATGCATAAAACTCATGGTGAAAATCATATCAAAGAATAGCTCAAAAATATATTAAGCAACTACACACACAAGCATATCAATTCATTTCAACATTCAAATATATGCAAGATAAAGAGATAAAGCTATCTTATAACTTTGGAGGCTTGGAACCACCACTAACCCTTTATTGGTCCTCTTCTTGTCTTTCTTTAACTTGACACCCACAATTTGGTGAGCTAAGATCTGCTTGGCCTATGTATAATAATTGCAAAACAAAATGAGATATTAGGATCCACTTTTACCCTTATTATCATCACCTAATTCTATTAGGACTTAACATGCTTCTTTAGGTCACTTTTAGATTCCTTAAGAGGAAACTCTTGGAATTCCTTTTCTAGGCTCCTAACTCTCACTTGCTATGAGCCATATAATTTTAATGGAACTTATCAAGACCATCATTTGCATGATTACACAAGCTTGGGGCTAACTTGCTTCTTTAGACCCTTTATGTACCTTAAAAATTTACCTTTCAAAATAAGACTTCTAAATTCAATCCAATGTTCCATTAATATTTATAAGTCATATCTAAACCATTTATAACCTTAGAATCAAATAAAACTCTTCCTAGCTACTTCTTTCCTCTCATGGCTGAACTTATGCTCACATGTAGCCTAAGGAAACTTCTGTCATCTCTCTTAGAAATTTGGCACATGTAGAGTTTCCTTGGCTCCTTTTTATTCTAAATATGATCTTACACAGTTTGAAATGGCTTCTCAGGGCTCCAAAACTTTCAAGATGCAACTAAAACTCTAGGTACTTTATCTTGGTTTCCAAGAGTTCTTACTTAATTCCAATTGTATAACTTTAATCTCCATGTGTCAAAACCTCAATCCCCATCATGTGTTGGTTAAAACTTAACTCCTTTTAGATTTTCTATGTCTTGGCTGAATTGACAAAGGAGAAGAACTCAAAGGAAAAGGTAGCTAATCATCTTATATCATACCCTGTTTTAACCCTTATCAAATGAAGATTCTAGTGGTAGACTTGGTTGCTTCAAATCCCTTCTTTCTTCAAGAATTCAACCACCAAAGTGTTCCTTTTAAGAAGCTATAACCACCAAAAGAAAGAACTTAAAGAGGAGAAGAGAATTTCTAACTAGCATAAGGTGAAAAAGTGTTTATTTTCTGAACTTTCTTGGCTTTTCTTTTTCCTCTTTCTCCCTTCTTTGATGTGTCTTCCTTGGTCTGTTTTAGAGCCAATTAGAGTTGCATATAAGGGTTGGGTGGCATGGCTAAACTTATATAAAAGGAAAAGAGAAGTTTTAAAATAGTAACAAAAATTCTGTTATGCCCACAACTTTAATTCTTTCATTTGAACTCATTTTGAGTCCTTTTTTAGAATTGTCAGTTCCATATGAATATTTAGTTCTCTAGTTTATTAAAAATAATTACTTTAAAATTTTTAAGATTTAGGAAAATCATTGATGACTCAGTCAAAGTTTTGATTAACTGATAACCTAAATTGCATATCAATAGAGTTTTAATCATTCTAATAGTTTGTATGGTTTTTCAGAATTTTTAAAAGCCTTATGAGTTTAATTTTATCATTTAAAACTCCTTTCTTTAAGTTTCTAAAATTTTACCCAAAATTATGATTTTGCCATTGCTCTTCTGATTTAATCTGTTTAGCTATTTTAGTTCTGATATCGGGTTATCCTTGGTTTTATGACCTCATTTCTAAATACTCAACTTAACATTCTATTCTTACTTGGCCTTATTTCATCTTATTCTAGGGCCCTCCTTTATTATCTTATTGGTTTCAGTTCAATTTTAGAAAGATCAAATGTTACACTTTCACTCTTAGGTAACTTCTTTAAAAGTCTTATCTTCTTACAATTTTAGTTCCTCTAGTTTTGACATTTCATTTTTTTGGGTAATATTTTTAGAAACACAAGGTTGAAGATGTGAACCTTTACTATAGAATTTACTATTTTGATCTTGGCTTGATTGCCTTATCATGTTTAGAGATATGAATTCTATTTTACTTAAATTTTTGTGATTTGAATAATCCTTGAAGCTAGAATTGTTAAGAAGGGTGTCATACCATGCTTCATTAGCTTCCTTGGACTAGAGTTCATACATAATGCCAAAGAAAAGGAATAAAAATAATAGTATTTTCTTGCATTGTGTAGTATTTTAAAACTTTATGCTTTGCCCCGTAGACTTATCAATAGCATTCTCTACTTATAATCCATCCATACAATTCATACATATCATAAAATAATCCATGAACCATGGATTTGTAACCAAAAACCAGAAAAATTGCAATTTACTCGTAGGTCCAGAATTTAGGTTTTTGACACCAATCTTGAAAAATTATAATTAATTTTAGAAAAATCAAAATCAATCAAATGATAGCTTTCTAAAAATCTTCAAATGTCCACTATAAGTTAAAAATCATTCCAGACCATGAAAATCCAACTAGACTACAAGGGACATCAGAAAAGCACTAAAGATCCAGCTACACAGATTTGCTATCACAAGTTACTGATATAAATTTCAAAAATTTATAACTAATTCTATAAAAATTAAAACTCAGCAAACCATACCATTCTAGAAAGCTATTAATGTTAACTTGAGACTAAAATAACTTCAGACCAAAACAAAAGTGTTTAGCCTATAGAAATTGATAGAACAATAATAGAGGTATGACTACACCTCTGATACTAATATGGAATTTCAAAAATTCATTTATCTCTCTATGTAAATTCAAACGAGGTGCTCTTAAGTCCTACAAAAATCTTATCATGTCTGGTTTATGCTTGTAAAATTTCATAGCCATTGGACAACAATTGTCCTATGAGTGACATAAGCAAAGAATCTGACTATTTCTATAATAACAATGCCAATTCTGTCAAAATTTTTCAATTTTTAAAATTCACCAAAAATTCTCTAGAGCTTCAAATAATATACATTTTAGATTTCCAAAAAGTTATAAATGAGACCTATATGCATGCCAAATTTTAAGCCAAGAATAGCTCATTTGATTAAATCTTGACATAGGCTCAAGAATATAGCAAATTTCGCACTATACAAGAGTCAAAGTTAGTCCAAATGGCTTCTTAATTTCTCTACCACCCCTTAGGCAAGTTTTAAAGTATAAACACAATATGTGTGAACTTCCCAAGTTGTCCAAAATCTCACACAACTTAAACTCACTATGCTACATGCATAGATACATGTTCAAGGATAGGCCACCAAGTAGCCGAAATATATTTTCTCATTCATTTGGCTACAACTTTGATTCATACACTATCATTACACATTTTTACATTTGCCCAAGAGCTTCCATCTCAAAAATAATATGTACATACAAAATTGGATGTCTAAATGCATCAAAAACTACACTAATGGCAAAGTATGGTCCATCAAGTGCCTTGGCTTCTATTTTTAGCTTCTTGTGTTTCACTTAGACATGTTGAGATAAGAGAGGGAAGGGTGAAATTCAAAGAATTTCAATAGCTCAAACACCCATTCAAGTAAGCAATTAAGACATATAAACATGTCAAAATATCCAAGTAAGTATCCAATCCTATTAAGAATCATTCAAACCATAATTTATATGCCATGAAAACATATCAAAGCCAAGAGTAAACTCTAAGGATTCTAGGTCTAGCCTCACCCTATTTTTGAAACTTTAGATTAGCCTCACCCTTGGTCTAGGGACTTTTGACTAGGCCTCACTCATCCATGAGATTTTTGGCCTTGTCTCACCTATGCCTAAGGACTTTTGACTTCACCTCACCCATTTCAAGGGACTTTTGGCACTAACTCACCCTTAAGAGCAATTTACAACTAAAACATAATTCATGAAACATATTGGTATCAATGCAATAAGGCAACATCCAATGGCATGTCTCATAATACAAATGCACATACAAGCATGCAATGATACTTTCATATCCAAGAATACAAACAAAAAGGAATGAAGAGCTACCTTAAAGTAAAAACAATTCTTCCGTTAGTTATTCCCTTTTCTTTTTGGCCACACACCCACAAGTAGATGGAGCTTGATTTCTTTGGCCTAAACACAATAATTAGGATCTAATTACATTCTCGAAGTAAGCCACAACATTAAATACACACCAAGGAAGCACACTTGGCTTTATGGTCACATATTAGTTCCATAAAAGGTCTAACGAAGCAACTACCATAATTCAAACTCTTGGCTTCCTTTTCTTCTTATGTCTAAGCCTCTTGGTTCCATTTAGACTCCTTAAAGTTATCATAAATTCATTTCCAAGAGTCTAGATACAAGTTGCTTCTTAAGGCTACATTATAGAACCTATACCTCTAACTCTCAATTTATGGCTTCTAAATTTCTTCCAAGGCCTCCTCTCATCTTCTTCCATCACATTGAGTCCCAAACCAACTTTAGAAAAATTTAAAACACTCCCTAGCTACTCTTTCCCTTTTAGGCCGAGATAAGTAAGGCATTATGGACCCATGGACATTGAAATTTTTTTCTTGAAAGGAGAGGCATTTGGGAGACTTCTTAGGGATCTTAGAAACTCAAACAAACATTTATATATGCTAAGGAATTCTTGAATCAACCTAAATTTTACAACACATACACGGGTCCTTAGCCATTCTATGTTGAATTCCAATGGCTTTTCTTCAATTTTCATTGCATTTCCTAGGTTCCCATACTTTAATTCATGGGTTTCATGCTTGCTCTAGGTCAGAATTCACTCTTTTTCCCTAGCTCTCTTTAAGGCCGAACCCATACACACATACACAAGGGAGGAAGAAGCAACAAAATAAGAAGATGTACCTTAGTTCATTATCTTCTTCAAGAGTCTCTTTCTTTGCTTTAGCTTCCTTCTTGAAACTCTAAACTTTCCCATCTGAACTAAGGCCAAAACAAACCCAATTCATCCATTAAAACCATGGAAAGAAAGAGCAAAGAAAAGAGAACAAGATACATGTCACATTCGAAAATACAATCGCGTTGCCAGAAAAGAAAAATTCAATTTGAATTTTTGAAAACGAAAACCAAAATTAAAATTAAAGTAGTAGAATCACTATCAAAATTTTAATTTTAAAAGGCAAAATTTTGGAAAAGCCTTTTTTGCAAGAAAATAGTTTATGAACCAAATATGGATTCGTGAGTCGATTGTAAGTGGGAAAGTGTTAGGCACCCCACAACACTTGTTACTAAGAACGTTTATCCTAAATTAGTTGTGCATAATTAATAGGGCCTCTATTCTATTTTAATTTTCCCTAACAAATCACATGCAGAATAAGGAAGAAAGAATTTAAGAAAATAAAATAAAAAGGAAAATAAAAAGGAAATAAATTAAAGAAATAAAATTAAAAGAAAATATTTATTTACAAGGACAAACTTGACCTAGAATGAGAGCTTAGAGCCTAGAGCCTAGAGCCTAGAGCCTAGAGCCTACATAACCTACAATAGGGATCAAAGTCCACGTAATTCGAACAGGAACTGTGTTGATTAGTGTTTGGTTTGTGTTTTTTTTTTATGAAAAGATTAAAAAAAATAATTTTTCCTTTAACAAATAAAACGAATTTAGAATTAGTTGATATGCTTTGATTTGCTAAAGGAAGAGTTAATTTTACTTCTTTACTTTTCTTGTATTTTTAGTTTTTCTCTCTTTTCTTTTCTTTTTTTGTTTTCTTTTTTTCTCTTTTTTCTTCTTTTTTTTTAATTTATCTTTTTTGTTTTGTTTTATTTTTTTATGTTCCTTTTTTGTTTTGTATTAGTTTTGATCAATTTTTGTTGACTTTTGCTTTTTTTTCTTTTTTTTTATAAAGAGAGGAAAGAGATAAAAGTTATTCTCAGTTTTCACAAATGAAACGATTTAGAAATTGGTTTGTATGTTTTACTTTGTAAAACTAAGATAATTCTACTTCTTTACTCTCTCTTTTTTCTTTAAATGATTTTTATGATTATTTTTTTAATTAATTTTGATTATATTTTTTTCTTTTTTAAAAATTTTTATTTGATTTTTCTATTTTTGATTTTTTAATTTTTTTTTCTTGTTTTTTATATTATTATTTGATTTGATTTTTTTGTTTTTTTAAGATTTAGATTTTTTATTTTTTTAATTTGTATTTTTTTGTTTATTTAAAAAAAAATTTCCATTTCTATGAAATATATTTTTATCAAGAGAAATTTTAAAAAAGGTTCATAAGTCCTAAAAAAAAGTTAATCTCTTACTTATATTTTTGTTTATTTGGTTTTTTCTTTTTCCTATTTTTTTAATTTTTTGTAACACTTTTTTTCATTTTTCCTTTTTATCTTTTTTGAAAAACATACTCCAAAAAGAACAATTAATTTTTGAATTTTTAAAATACTATTTGTTTTATTTGTAATGAAGAACCTTTAGGAAAAGAAAAGGAAAAAGTTTTTTTTTTTAATTAGTAGCCTTCGTTGGAAAAGATTTTATAGTTTCATTCTTTTTTTATTTTTAAAAACAAACTTTATATTTTTTTCTAAAAAAAATTTATATTTCTAAGAAACTTCATTTGGTTTTTTGAAATTTGTGAATTTTGTTTTGAATCATATATAGATTTTTTTTAATCATATTTTCCTTTTCCCTGAATTTTGAAAACAAAATTAATTGGATAAGGCCATTGGAACCCAAAATTTGCAAATGAAAAAAAAAAAAAACCAATGAGTACTAAAGAAATTTGATTGTCACACATGGTCCCTAAGTTTGTTCTTATGTGTTTGAGGAGATACAAAATCCCACACGACAATTCTATTAAAGAAAAAGAAATAAATTAATTAATTAATTAAAAATATTTTACAAACACATAGTAAATAGTGATTGTGTGTGGCTTTGTACAACCAATAGGGTCATTTGAAGCACATTTTACATCTCATTTGCAGTGCATAAAGAAATAAGATTTTCTCCTAACCAAGTTGAGCCCAAGTTGAGTCCCTTAGCTTCCCTCATATATCAAGTTGCGAACCACCAAGTAGTGAGCCTTACACAGAAAAGACAAAATGGATAGTAATTCCCACAGAGGTAAATCATTAAAGAACAGATGCCTTAAAAATACAAAAAACAAAAATCATCGTGTAGAAGAGGATTTCTAGAAACTCTTATACTTGTATGAAATTCTTCTACCCAACAAAAATTATAGCAATTTGCTTTCAACGGAAGAGACTCCATCATTTTATTCTTGTTCCAACTTAGAATTCCAAAGGGTTGTGCAAAATAAGAAACCCATTATCATGCTTTATTGACAAATCCAGCTGAATGATTATGCAACAAACCATCAAACAGAATTTGAAGCAAACTAAAATCTCAACTTTCAAGCAAAGCTCAAACTAACCGGTATCACTTCGAAAACAGATACCACTATGTTAACAGTCGTTAGGCGTCCCCGCCCCCGACCATAAGAGGTGGATTTTGGCCCATACCTGCTATTACTCCTGGTTGAGCTCCTACTCTTATAACACGATGCGTAAAGGAAATCATCTCTCAAGCAAATGGTGGAAGTGTTGACCGATTCAAACTGATGAAATTGGTCGATTTAGCACTTGGCTAACTCCCATCTTATTTAGTCTTCTCCTATTTCTAAGTAAACCCCGCCCCTATATGCCTTGGGTAGACATGTGAAGGTAGACTTTGACCGGTCTTGGTCTGTGTTTGGGCGTGCTATCCTAGGCCACCTTACAACTTTCATACTAAGTATGTCTTTTCATTAAAATTCAACTCACATTCCTATATATTTCCAACTTAATGCAAGCTCCCAAAGATTTGGATTTAAATATTTTACCAAACAGAAATGCAAAAAACAATTTAGTAACATATTCAACATTACTGGGCCTCAGTAATGAACCGCTTAATTAAGGTTCAATAATCACCCAATTATCATCACGAGATCATGACTTGGAGAGTATATTAACTTCCAACACATATTCACAAATTAACACCTTCATGATCTTAACCACTTTAATTTAGCAGAACGGAGACCACAAGTCTCTATAAAGTCTAAAAAATCCAAATCCCCATTCATGGCTTATAGTACAGATGCAACAAAACAATTTTAAGGCAATATCAAGCAAACATTCAAACCCAGGGCCATATTCCACATTCCAATAAAGCCCTTAACTAAATCGAACAAAATCACACTCTAAAGTACAAACTCAGAATAGCCACACTTAAATCAAATATTGAGAAGAAAAACCACCCCCTAAAATCATTAACTAAAATTTAAACCCTGATCTTAACCAATCAGAAACAGTATTCACATACCAATTAAATAAGAACAGGGATGATAAGAAAATGCAAAAATTAAAAACCAAGTAACCCATAATAGCAAAAGCAAACCTAATCAGAAATGGAGATGCAACAGAAATAATATTCACATACCAGCACAAAGAAGAAAAAAAATGCAAGAACTAAAAAAAATTAATCAACCCACAGCAGCAGAAGCAAACTAATCAGGAATAATGATAAAACAAAAAATGATGCAAGCATATAATTCAAACTACAGAGTATTCTAGCTGCACATTAATACCCACAATGAGGAATCAAAATCAGGGGGTTTCGATAACTAGCTAAAAGATGTATAGGTTACCTCTTGAGCTTAGCCTGCTTTTCTCTCACTTCCTCTCCTTCATGGTTTTTGCCTCTTCTTCATGTTTTCTCTTTACTTCATCACTGGTCTTAGTCCCTTCAGTTTAGAAATGCCTTGCCAATTGCTATGTGCAAATCCCCTCGAGTTTCCTCTGCTGGTGTGCCATCATGCTCTTCCATATCGAAAGCTCCTTTCTCCCACTCTCAATTCCTTGCTTCTCCTGAAACCAAAAAGCTCTCGCTCTGTTTTCTCTCATTTCTTTTTTGCTGGTCTCCCTATTAACTTCTTCTCCCTTATTTCTTTCGAGCCTAAAAACTTTTAACCCTTTTTCTTCCCTGTTTTCGATTTTTGGCCTCCAAATCCTGTCTCCCCTCCTCTGTCACTCTCCCTGTCTCCTTTTATAGTGGGTTCGAGAGTGGATTTCACTCTCTCTCATGCGTGTCTTCGTTCCAAGACTGTACACATTGATCCCTACTCCCCTGCTCCAAACATTCTGCGCATTGCTCCTCTCCTCATTCAAAAAAGCCGACATCCTCCATTTTACCCATCCATTGCATCTGCTCCTGAGCCAGAGAATGGAATAGAGGGGGGGACCAAAGAGGACCATTGGGTAGGGTTTTTCCTCTGAATGTGGGCTTCAGACTTGAGTTAGAGAGTCTGAGAGATTGCTGGGCTGAAGGAATGGGCCTCTGCTTTTGTTTTTGTTTTATTTTTCAGTCCATTTTCCTTTTCAATGTTTAGGCCTTTTCTTCTTTTTTTTTTGGAGTAATGGGCTCTGCTCTTTCTTTGTTTTTGTTCTGTTTTTCAGGTTCTTTTGGTTTGGGCTATTTTCTTGTCTTTATTTCCCCTTTTTTTAGTTCATATTTCTTTTTTTTTTAATTTTTTGTTTCATTTTGTTTTTTTTTTGGGTTTTTTTGTTTTTTATTATTATTTTCATTTGATTTTCAATTTTCCATTTTTCTTTGTCTTATTCTTTTTTTTAACTCTTGGAATTTACCTTTTTCTCTTTATTTTTTTTTCACTTCTTTTGTTTGTTTGTTGGTTTTTTTTTTCTTTTTAATTTTTTATTAGTCTAATTTTATTGTTATTTTTGGAGTATGCCCCACAAAATATAGTGTTTACGGTTGTCCCTCTTTACTTGTTTTTTAAGCAAGGAAATTGAAAATGTAATTTTTGATTTTTTTTCATAAGAAATAAGTAAAAATAAGAACACGTATTTTGTCTAGAATGATTTGATTGCCCTTTGACAATAAACAGGGAAAAATAGCGAATCAAACAAAATATGATGTTTACAAGTTGCCTCTCTTTACTTATTCTTCAAGTGAGGAGATAAAAAATGTGACTTTTTGATATCCTTAACTTAAGAATAAATAAAGATGGAAACATGTATTTTGCTTAGGGAGCTAAAAGATAAAGGTAAGCTAACTTATCTGGAAATGTTGAAACTTGATAAAAGGTAAAGATACTTGCCAGTACAAGGCTTTTAAGTGTATACTTAGTTTAGGCAAAGCTTTTGGGTGCCTAGTCTGTGCAAAGCTTTTAAAGGTACTTGGTCTATGCATAGCTTTAAAGGTGGTTTGTCTAGGGTTTTAAAGGTGCCTGGTTAGTGCAGGACTTTTAAAAGTGCCTAGCCTGTATAGGACTTTGAAAGATACCTAGTCTATGTAGGGTGCCTAGTCTATGTAAGGCTTTGAAAGGTGCCTGGTCTGTGCAGGGCCTTTAAGGTGTCTAGTCTGTGTAAGAATTTGAAAGGTGTCTGATTTGTGCAGGGCTTTAAAGGTGCCTAGCCTGTGCAGGGTTTTTAAAGTGCCTGGTCTATGCAAGGCTTTTAAGGGTGCCTGATCTATGCAGGGCTTTTAAGGGTGCCTGATCTATGCAGGGCTTTTAAGGGTGCCTGATCTATGCAAGGTTTTAAGAGTGCCTAGTCTATGCAGGACTTTTAAGGGTGTCTGGTCTCCACAGAGCATTTAAGGTGCCTGGTTTGTGCAGGGCTTTAAGGGTGTCTGATTTGTGCAAAACTTTGAAAGGTACCTGGTCTGTGCAGGGCTTTAAATGGTACATGATTGTGCAAAGCTTTGAAAGGTGTCTGGCCTGTGCAAGGCTTTAAGGTGTCTAGTCTGTGCAGGGCTTAAGGGTGCCTAGTCTGTGCAGAGCTTTAAGGGTGCTTAATCTGTGCAGGGGTTTGAAAAGTACTTGGTCTATGTAGGGTTTTAAGGTGCTTGGTCTCTGCAGGACCTTTAAGGTGCCTAGTCTCTACAGGATTTTAAATGGTGTCTGGCGTATGCAAGACTTTGAAAAGTGTCTGGTCTGTGCAAGACTTTGAAAGGTGCCTAGTCTGTTCAGAGCTTTAAAAGTTAATTTTTATACAATTTTTTTTTTAGCTTGGAAACTCTCTTTTATTTGCCTAAATTTTATGCAAGGTATACACTTATATAAAATGCATGATGCATGTAGAATGCTTGACCTTCAAGTTTAACAACTCAATTTTGTCCCAATCAAGGTCCATGTATGCAGATGTAAGGAGCCCGAAGCATATGAGATGTTATAGTTCATGAAATGCACATTTCTGTGTCTTCTTTGCCCCAGTGTGAACTTGGGGTCTTCATGATAAATGCACATAGAATGTGTGAAGCATATGAGATGCTTCATGAAATACAAAATGTTTGTTTTGCTTACCCCAATATAAGCTCAGGGTTCACATAACGTATGCATATATGAGATGTGAGAAGCATATGAGATACTTTGTTTTATGAGATATAAATGTTTACTTTTGCCTTGCCCCAACGTGAACTAATATGTGTGAGAGAGATGCTTTATTTAATGAAATGTAACTTTTTACTTTGTTCTCTTCTTTTTTTTTCACTTATTATTATTATTTTTTAATTTTTTTGCTTGTCCCAGTGTAAACTAGGGTCCATATAACGTATGCATGTGCAAGATGCGTGAAGCATTTGAGATGTTTTGTTTTATGAAATGTAAAGTCTTTTTCTTTTTTCTTTTAGTTGCCTCGACATGGTCCAAGGTCTATTCAACGTATGCATATGTGGGATGTGTGAAACATATAGTGCTTTATTTCATGAGATCCAGATTTTTTTTTGCTTGCCCTAGTATAAACTAAGGTCTATATGACAAGGGTGAGGATGCATGAAACATGTAGTGCTTTATTTCATAAGATGTAAATTTCTTTTGCTTGCCCGAGTATAAACTAGGGCCTATGTGATGCATGTAAGTATGAGATATACATGTAATGCTTTATTTCATGAGATGTAAATTTTTGCGTCTACTTGCCCTAATATGAGCTTAGTTTAATGTAATATATGTATATATGATATGCATGATGCATATGAGATGTTGTAATTTATGGAATGCACATTTTTTTGTTTTCTTTGTTCCCAATGTGAACTTGGGGTCCACATAATGTATGCATATGTGAAGTATGTGAGATGCCTTCTTTTCTTTTATGAAATGCAGATTTTGCTTTTTATTTGCTCCAATGAGAACTTGATTCAATGTAAGGTATGCATGTGTATGATATGTGAAGCACATGAGACACAAGTTGTTCTTTTCTCTCTTTTTTTTTTTTTTTTTGAAGTGCAAAATGTATGCTTTTCCTTGCCTGAACCTGGTAATATGTAATGCATATGGGATGCAAGTTTTGTGATTCTTTTTTTTCTTTTAAAAATTTAAAATTTTTTTTATTTTCAAGATATGCACAATTTATGCAAGCGAAATTAACTCCAAATGGAGAAAAAGATGAGAACATGCTCTTTAAACATCCTTAAATTGATTTTTAAGTTTTGACCGCCCCTTTTTTTTGCAAACAAGATTACCTCAAAGGAAAGAGGAAGAGAAGGGACAATATTTCTAAATGTTTTTAGACTGATTTTGAACTTTGAACTTTTTTTTTTTACTTATGTAAACAAAATCACCTCAAAGGAAATGGGAAGAGAAAGGACATTATTTTTAGATGTCCTTAAATTGATTTTGAATATTGGATTTTTTTTTTTACTTATGCAAATAAAATCACCTCAAAGGAAAAAGGAAAGAGAACATAACTAATTTTGAATTTTGGATCTTTTTTTTTTTTTGGAAAATGAATTGGAGAGGAAAAATGTTATCCTTTTTTTTTTAAATTAATTTGACTAGAAAAGAAAAATATGCTTTGTCTATGTACAAATTCAATACAAACACTTGATGCATGAAAAATTTTAAAATTTGTAAAATATATGATTTTTGGTCTTTTGTATTTGAAAAAAATTTCTCATGTAGATCTTTACTAACCCTGGTGAGAAAAATTGGACTTCTAATTATCTTGCTAAATTTGCCCTTTGTCATTTAGATGAAGGATTTTATTGATGGCTTTTAGCTAACCAAAAATACCCCTAAGGGAGTATCCCAAGCTAAGAAGACTCAAGATGCTTACTTTGACTCATTTCTAAATGATTTTTCTCCAAGTGATTTGTTTACCTCTATCCTAGGATTATAAACTTTGTGAGATAGTTTTCTCTTCATTGTTAATACTTGAAAGATCAATAAGTGAAATTCACGCTTATTTTAGTTACCAATGTCAATGCAATCATGTGCTAAGGGACACAAATTCATGAGTTTGGAAAGAAAAGGGACCTTAAAATCAAAGGGGTGTGAGGAATGCAATAGCATGCAATCAAATATGATGGTTTAAAGTAAAGAAGTGGATAACCAAAAGACAGATATGACAGGATGGGAAAGTGCCTCAATTCTAAGCTTAAAGTATTCCCTTTTGAGCAATAAGGAAGTGAAATGCCAAGAAAATAGATATGATAGGATAGAGAAAAACTTATTTCCAAATTTGAACTCTTTTTAAAAGAAAAAATTGATGTAAGTAAAAGAGCTTGCTCTGAATCAAACTTTTTGCACCAATTTCAATTATTTTCAAGAAAATTTGCTTTAATTATTTTCAAACAAGCCAAACCTCAGTAAGAACTTTTGATGTTTGTAATGTGGCCTTGGTAAATAGGTTTATGAAATAAAAGATATCAAACTCAAAAATTAATATACCCCCGTCAAGTCTCCCATTAGTCTCTTTCTCTTATTACTTTAACAAAATTCTATATTCAAAATTTACCTAGCAAAAGAGGATGTCTTAAGGTAGTAATGGGGTCTTATGGTTAAAAACGTGGCTTAAAAAATTGGTATAAAGGCCCAAATATAACATCCCTAACTTCTAATCATCGTAACTAAGGTTAAAAGTTATTACAACTAATTACATTCGAAAAATATAGGAAAATTTGAATTTTGATGTTACTAGAGTCATTAACTAAATAACCACAGTAATTCGAATGTGTAAGTGAATTTAATTATCAATGACAAGCCTTTGATTCCTCCATCCATCATTTCCAACTCACAAAAATCTCCTACAAGTATTTCTACATCATTCCTTAGCATTGCCATAAGAGACACTAAAGTTTCTAGGTGAATATGAGGAATTGAACACCTTCACAAATTTCGCACATTTCATCGTGGCCAATTACTCCTTTTGCTATGGTGAATTACTCTCTAGAACACCATCAGATTTGCCTTACACAATTCGCCGCAGCTAACTCCACCTTTCACCACGGCCAATTGCTCTATGTTTCCTTCTTTGGGCAACTTCGTCACTTTTGGCCACAGCTAATTTAATTTTGGTCGTGGCCAATTCCCTTCTGTTCCTATAACTCTTAAGATTTTATCCCATGTTCTCCAATTCTCCCTCTAGTAATACTCTAGGCTACTTTAACTTAGTTTATCAAGATTTCTTGTCTTTCTTTTAACTAATCTACCTAACACATCTATCATTACCCATTCAAAACTTAAATATGGATCCTTAACCCTCTAGCCACCATAAACTAATGAGTTCATAGATCAGTGACAGCAAAGAGTTTATACACTACTCACATTTTCATTCAAACATAAATCCCAATAAAAATTTTATACATCACTAGTTTAAGTTGACATCTAATGTATCAAATAATTATAGTCCTTATGCTTGGCAATTCATGACGCAATATAGCAGTTATATAAAACTAGTAGTCTAATTATACAAATACAATATGACAAAGTTTCTAAACCTACCTACTACTAAACCACATAGTAAGCTTCCATTATTTTTTCCTTGCCACTAATAGGTCCAATCCCTGAAATTGTTAGCGCACAATCGGGGTGAGATATACAATCTCAGTAATAAGAGACAAATTCCATATATATGTACAGATTAATCAATAATGCAATTTTATATCATCAATACCATAATCATCAATTCAATTTGTAAATGAACTAGTTGAGCTACCAATTATTACTGTCCCATACCAGCAATCACGCACAACATGTTAATAGCTAATAACACTAGGAGAAGTCCGTCCATGGCACCTACTCCATAATGAGCACAATCAGGGCTCAGTGTATCTGGGGTTTGATTACAATCTGGTTCCAGATCGAAGCACATGCATGGATGGCAGCCGCACCATAGCCCCACCACAACCCCACCATGGACTCACAAGGTCCAATCACAACAATAATTCATGTAGTCAACTAATCATTTAGCATTTCAAAATTAAGTATGTGTATCAAATATCATATTAACATAAGCATATACATAGAATTAGGAAGAATAACCCCAGTTACCTCAATGAAGCCAATTACCCTTCCTTTAGCTACCACCATGATCCAAAGCATACCAAGCCTAATATAAGCATGATTATAATCATTTAACTATCATTAGCAAGGAAATTCTCCCTATCCATAGATTAATCTTAACAAGAAATCATTGAGAACTTCTTACCCAAACTTTCTAATGATCTATTGCACCAATTTAAGGTCCATATATCAAAGCTCACCATGATTCACTCCCCACAACTCCATTTTCGCATATGTACAAACCATGCAGCAAAAGTCAATCCAAAATATGGGAATTCAGACATACACCATACCCAAGAGGTCAAATGGATTAAGTTGAGTCTTAACTACCAAGAACACACCATGGGCCATCCTTAAAACTTGGATTTTTGCACATGAAATCAGCCATATACCAAAGTTAGCTTATAATATGAAATCTGAGCAAGATTACACTACAAAATGAAAGCAAACACTTACCCTATGGTTCCATTAACTCCAAACTCCAAAAATCTTGCAAGAAATCACCTAAACACCAAATTTTAGATTTGAGAATCAAATGAAAATGCCTAAAACCAGAAACTAATCAAACCAAAATGAAGAGAAGAATGAGAGGGACATGTTTTATATAGATTAACTTGGCCAAATCTTCCCTTAGAAGTGAGAAATGGTGGAAGAATGCAGAAAAACCCTAGCCCCTCTTCTCAAGTGCGAAAATGGCTTTCTTATTTTGAGGAACATGAGTGTCTTAGCAGCTAAATAGGTGGGGAGAAGGCCTCTTAGGGTTTCAATGAAGATGGACTGGTCCAATGGGCCCATTATTTCAAGTGGGTTGGTGCTAGGTGAGATAGGCTACAGAAACTCTTAGGGTTGGGAGAGTATGCTAATTTAAAGGCCCAAAAATCCATTTAGATTATGGTGGGAATTTATTAGACCACAAGTTAGAGGGTTTATGGTGGGTTTGGACTGCCTTAAGGGCCTAAATATTACCCATAGTTTGATTTGTTTTTAGAATTAGGCCAAGGTTCATTAGTTTGGGCTGCAAAATTTTTTTGTTTTTGTATTGGGGATGGAGTGTGTTGATCCAATAGCCTAAGACCTAATTGGCCTCACTTCCCCAAGTTTAGGCTAAGGCTAAATGAGCTCTTGTCTCACTTAAATTCACTGATAAGTTTTTGGCAATTAAGCTCACAAGGAGACTAATATTGGGCTCTCTTACTAAGCTTATGGCATAATTAGGCTTCTACCTCACTAAACCCAATTGGGCCAATGCTAAGTGGTCTCTCTCTTAGGCCAAGTCTCACAATAAGAAATCGGGCCTTCACCTATAATCACTGGGCCTCTATTAGTCTCTAACTATGGCCTACTTAATTTAATTTGGACCTAGATGAGTTTTCTAACCCAATTAAATCTCAAACCCACATTAATAATTTATTCTTCTCTAAATTCCCATTCACATGGTTTGCCCAATTATTCTGTAATAATTATTCTTAATTATGTCTAAACTATGATTAATGCCTTAATTAATTTTAGGGTGTTACACCCAAATATTCATGTGAATTCACAATGAGAATTTTGCTCTAGTAATTGCACCATTTTGGAAAGACTGGTTGGCTTACGACATTTAGCTTGAGCTTTACTTTTAAAAGATCCTTTCTATTTAGCTTAACTCTCTTTTAAAGGATTTTTCTTTTGACTTCTTATGCCATATAAAACTTCTCTTTGAGGATTTTACCCCTTGATTGTCTGCTAAGGTGGAGCTCCCTTTTAAAAACTTTTATTTTTTCAAATTTTATTTCATAATAGCTTCCTCTTCAAAGATTTCTTTTTTTTTTTTCTATGACTTTTCCTGTCTTCCTCCAATGACATTCCTTGAACATTTATTTCTCTTTTTTTTTATTTTGACTTTAGAGGAACCCACTATAATGCCAACATTACATTTTTTATATAGAATTCTCATTGCTTCTTGGGTTCGATTCAAGTTAGGTATTTGAAGAATTTTGAAGGCTCAAAGTTGTTAGCAACGATTAAGTAGTGTTTGAATAATTGAAAGAACCTGATACTCTCTTGATACTTGAATTATCGGCATAAAAATGTATTAAAGACTTTCCATTCCAAATGTTTCATGATTAGGGGTGAAAAATAAATAAATATTACTTTTGACTCAATTAGGGTGACTAAAGGTAACTCCTCTATATTTGGAAAAACAAAAAATGCTTTGTATCCTAGGTATAGCTTGCTTGTGAGACATGCACTTATATCTTTGATTTGATTTTTCTTCCTTTTCTTTTAAATTGAATTTGAGACATGTAATTAGCTTCAAATTTGAACCTTCTTCACATCAATTGAATCTTTTCATAATGAGTTCTGGAATTATTTTTTTTTTCTTGAGTTTTTGGTTACTTAAAAAAGACATGCAAGAAAAGAAGTTATGTCAACATAACTAATGAAATGGGAGGATGCACAAAGGAGAGAACAGAAACACGTGACCACCATATTGACAAAATTAAATAAAATAAGGTTCAATAACATAATCAACTTCTGCTAGTCTTGGACTTTAGTTAGACATAAGGGTATCGACCAAACAAATATTAACTCATTATGATATGACAAGCAATTTTTGAGAATTCAAACATCACGGAGTCCCCTGGAAACCTCCTTTCTTATGTCCTTCCACACCTTGTTTATGAAAGAGATTGCAACTTTTATGGAATGTCCCATTGCCCTAAGATTAAGTTCACAACTTTTATTTGGTCAATACCACTTTGGGAATGGTGATTAAAAGCTAGTGAAGCAAGCATCTTACTCTTGTGAAAGCTAATCATGTGAAAGTTAGGCAAATGACAAGTGTTTTAATTGAGACAAATGATAAGTGTCTTAATTAAGATGGTTTATGGTTCTTAAAATGGTCAAACTTAATAAGTTTTGAGTGGGATGATTTTTTAAGTCTTTTTTTTTTTTTGTGGATTGGAAGGGATGGTAGTAAGTGGACTATAATAAATTGCAGATAAGGTGGTATGAAAAATTAGGAAGTGCTAAGCAACATTATCTAGCCTTTTAATAGTTCTTTTTTGCTTAATCAATTAGCACTTCTCTACCTAGTGGCCTTAAACCTTAATCTTTCATGTTAACCATTCATGAGTGTAGCTTTTTATCCAAATTTTGGTTGAAGTTGATCTTTCTATTGCAAAGGACAAAAAATCTTATATTTAACAAATTTTAAAAATATCTAACATGAAATGTATCATGACCATGCATAAATGCAATTTTATTATCTTGTTTGACCTATAAACTAATGGTGTGTTGATTTTGGCATAAAATTTAGATCCTCTAATTCACAAAATACCTTTGATTTTATCCAAATTGAATTTAAAATCTTTTCAAACAAAACAGTCAAAGTTCAGATCAATCGATGCTCCAAAACGTAAACCAAAAAGGTTTAAACCATTCTAGAAATTCATATAATTTTTAGGGCTTCTGAGAACCCCGGGACACTCATTTTTCCCGTTTAAAAATCTCTCCTTTGAGTTTTCTAAAAAATGTCCAAAATTACAAAAATGCCATTATATCTTCGTTAAATTTTGTCTTATTATTCTAACTCTATTTTCAATGCACCTCTGAGTTTGGATCCTCATTATTTGAGGTCTAGATTATTACTCTAATTTTATTGGACCTCAAATCATTCTATCTGAGGGACTTCCTTTTATATCCGATGAGTTATGTACGTTTACGAAAAAACTGGGCATTGCGTTTCTCATGTCTACGGAGGAACTAGATGTTATAGAGTCTATTAAGCAAAGTTGGCAAGTTGTTATATAGTCTTTTGATAACTAGTTCCCTTTATATAGGAGAAATTTCATTTTATATGAAAGTAAGGTTACACATGGTCCAGGAAAAACTTTTGGTTGGCCTTAGCTAGGCCAAAACAGGTTTTTTCTTTGGATGACATAAAATTATTCCTCTGTCTAAGATAGGATAAATTACACTAGTAAGAAAAGAAGCAAAAGAATATAAAATTACCATGTTTATAAGATTCAAAAGAATATTGTAGCATGTTCTAATAGTTTCCACAATAGTTTATAATGATAGCTTTGCAAACTTCATTTATACATTTCTTTTTTCAATGGTCTGAATTATATGATAATAGTTAATCATAAATGACCTGACTCAGTTTATGATAAACATATGTATTGTCAAAAATATATTTTATTTATATATTAAACTATTATATAAAATATTGTAAGATATTTTAAGAAAAGAGAATACTTACCCACCAAGCTAGCCAAGTCAAGCGTCGATTTACATATTGGCCCAGAATCTGACCCAACCTAGTTTGTAGACTCAATTTTTCAATCCAATTATTTTTTTTTTTTTTTTTTTTTTTTTGCCTAACCCGATATGGCCAAGCTGAATAGGGTTAATCAAGCCAACCAATTTGATAAATACCACTATATTGAAGCAAGTTTTGCCTAAAGGAGTTGTTTCTTGGAGTTCCTCCCTCCTTCCCTGATTTAAGGAGAAATTTTTCTTCAATGTACCCTGTAATATTCTTTTGATTTAATTATCGTTAGCAATAGTAGAGGGAAGAAGTGGATTCAAAGATTTCCAATTCACTTTACCTCTTAATCAGTCCTTATCTTGCATCGTTTTTTGTCCACCCTTCTTCATTGTATAGTAGCACAACTAAGAGGCTGTAAACACAGTAGTAACTCTATGTAAGTTCAAAATATTTAATGGCTAACATTCGCGGACAGGAAAGTGGTTGCGAATATATTAGAAATCTCCTATTGCTATGATTAACAGGGCATCATAAAAAATAAAATAAAAAACCTTGCTAGTAAAAAAATATATTAAAAAAAGAAAGAAAGGAAATTGGAGCACCATCGTTCTAGGAAAACAAGTGTTTGCTAGCGATAGAATCACCAAAACTATGGGAACTTCTTAAAACCGAAACAAGAGGGAAAAAGGATGTTAAACATACAGATAGTGGAAATCAATCAAACATAATTTCATTCCGGCTAAAGAATCAAGAAAAAATAACTTTGCACACAGGACCATTATAGTTTTTTCTTTCCAAAAAAAAAAGGACCAAACAAATAGCCAGCAATTTTCGACCACTCAACCCTTCAAGCAACTTCAATTTTTCTGCAATTTCATCTAATTTCTCTGATACGAAGGGGAATTTTTTTTTTTTTTGGGGGGGGTGTTGGGAATGAGAAAAGGGTAAAGGAAAACTACAAGATTTTTCTCATACGGATAATGAGTTCACACTCTCCGACGCCCTTCGTATGCTATTTTAACATTAATGTTAACGGATATTTAACTTTTTTTTTGGTAAAAATACGAAGAGAATTTTCTGTTTTATTTTAAAATTGATGTGTAAAAATTGTAATTAAACATTAATGTAGCAAATCAGAGTGTTTTTTTTTTTTTTTAACAAACTCCCATACCAAACCACCAAGTGATTTGTTGTATTTGTTGTCGGACTGAGACACTAATTGATTACAAAATACATTTAAAATATCACAAAATAATAAACAATATAAATGATCAATTAAGTCGACTTTGAAATTTATTTATAAAAATAAAATTGTCAAAAAGTATTTTTTACATGTTTTGTGAGACAATAAAAAATTTAAAAAAAAAACAACAGCTTGAAACTATTTTCGGTAAATTGTTTTAGAAATGCAGAAAATGAAAAATAGTTTTCAAAGATTGTAAATAAAAAAGAAAAGTGACTTTTTCTGGTTTTGAAAATAAAAAACTAATTTTAAAGAACGAATCAAATGGGCCAGGGTTTTTCTATTTTACTTGATTTTGGATGTTAGCCATTGCATTTTCTGAATGTTGGCAACATTTAGTTTGTTGCTAACAAGTAGGCAACAAACTCCTGCAAGTGTGGTTTGATTTTCTTGGGATATCAGGATCATGGCTGCAGAATATTCCCTCTCCATTGTGCATCTTGCCTTCTTTGATGGGACGAAGCTTCAAAGTTAACACTATAAATTTTTAGGCTTCTTGAGGTCATTTTTCATATCCTTAAGCTCAAAAATACCATCACTCGCTAAAAAACAAAGCTTGGAAGCGTCTTGAAAAGGCGGAAAACTCATACTACACAACTTCATTAAGCAATGGTTAGAGGTACACGTTTTGCTTCTGCAATTTAATTCTTCGGATATCATTTTCGTTTGTTGTATATCCATTAGGTTTAACAGTTGGTATCAAAACCATTTGGCCTCCATCTTGCAAATTCATGGAAAACTTGCGCTATTGTGTAATTTAAGTTGCTTTTCTGAGCTTTGTATTGATGTTTTAACATTAGAAATTTAATATCCATGAAATTCTACTCATAATTGGCATTGTTGGAAACAGCCAAGTCAAATGGCGAGTTCATCACAGGCCAACTCGAGTCATACCTGATATGAGGAAGAAGATAACCTAAATGACAGGTCACTTTGTGCCATGCTGTAAACAAACATCATTTGGACGTGCTTCACCAACATTTCGGAGACTCGTGAACAATCAGTTGTTTAGGCCTTGTTGAGTGAAACACACCATTTCAGTAGTTGGTTTTTAGGTCAAGCCTTGTGGGATTTTTGTTTCTTTTCGGGTGCATGTTTTGGGGCAAAATTTTGGGCTTCTAAGTCTTTGAATTTCTAGACATTTAAGAAACCAAAAAAAAACCTTTTAAAGTGGTGTTGGGCCATTCTGATTTCCGGCCTATTTAGCCATTTTGGCCTATTTTTTACCAGAAATAATTTTGGACCATTTAAAGCTAACTTTTGAAATTTTTTGAAATTTTTTGGCCATTTTAAGAATGAATGGTTATAATCTTTAGACAAATTTTCAGACAAATCTTTTAACAGGCCAAATTATTCTGGGCTGTTTTGGACAAAATAGTTTTTGGAACATTATTTTTAAAATAAAATATGGCAATAATTATTTTCTTGGCCATTTATTTTTTCCAAAAATTATTTAATACATTTAATTTTGTCCAAATTTTAGTATAATTATTTTGGGCAACTTGAGTTAATTTTCTACATCATTTACTAGACCTTTTGTCAAAAATTATTGTGATATTAAGTTATCATTTTATTTAATTTATGCCTAATTTTGGATTAATTAATTTTTAGACAATAATTATGGCACATTTAGGTTAAATTAAAGGGAGAATTTTAATTAATTAATTAGTCACATTTTTTTAATTGATTAATTATTTAATTCTCATCATGCAATGTTTGTTTATACATTTATATGTAATTATATTCAAGCATTTAATTTTAATAACAATGTCATGTGATATGTATATTTTAGTTTAATTAGAGTTTAGCTATAACATTTTTAATTATTCTAGAATTGTACATAAGGTATTAAAATTACATTTAGTATCACATAAAGCAAAATGAGATCAGTTTGTAATTAATATATTTAAAATGATAATTACTATCCAAAAAAATGTTATTATATTTTATATGATTAATTAAGGTAGAATAGCAAATTTTCCTTTTTCTTAATTTACCAATAAGGATTAAGATAAAAGATATAATTTGCTAGTTTTATCATATTTATACATAAACCTAATTAAATAAAACTTAGTCTAATAAGTAATTTTATTGTTAATAGGCTTATAGTTTGAAAGATATGTTTTGCATTAGTATAAAATGTCATTGGGAACACTTAAACTTACCTTAATTTTTAACATAACATGTAATTTTGTACAGTTTTTCAACTTTTGAACGTCTCTAATAATCAAGTTCTTGAACTATATAAGATTTGGAAGGAGAATATTTTCTTTCAATTAAAAAACATGGACATTGATTATGTTGTTAGAAATGGCAAATGTCCTATGTGCACAATTACTAGCAATTGTTCTCAAATTAATCTTTTTGAATACTAGAAACGATCTAATCCCCTCAGTATAATGTATATAAAAAATGAAATTACCTATTAGTGCACGTGGAGTGATAAGAAAGCATGAAAATGTCACAAACTTGCTAAAAACCATTGAGGAAAAGTTCAAATATTTGAATAAAGGCTTAGTAGGCTTTCTATCTACGAAGTTAATGTCCATGAAGCTTATCTATTCAAGAAATAAGATGGATTCAACTGTAAAAGCCATAGAAATTTACAAATTAGTGCTTGATATTAGCTTAGTTTTGATTTTAGACATGACCTTTTATGTACAACGTTTTTCTACAAATTTAATTTTAGTTCCAAAGCTTATACTATTCAAATATTCTTTTGAATTTTTTAATAATATGTTCAAATTATTTTATAAATATGATATTATTAGAAATGTTTCAATTTATGATGGTACATTCCAAATTCAATTACAAGATACTACCTCTTATAATTCAATGCATGTTTGTAGTTGTATAAATATTAAAAGATGTGTTACCAATAAAAGTTCCTCTATGTTGTGCAACCATAAGTTAAGACATATCTCATTTTAGAGAGTCAAAAGATTGATAAATGATGGAGTACTCAATATTCTTAATTTTATTGATTTTGACACTTGCATAAATTGCATTAAAGGAAAGGTACTAAAAAGAGCTCTAGCATATTAGAAATCAAACATACAAATATATCTAGTCCAAATATGAACTCTAATAGTTAAAAATATTTCTTCACCTTTATTAATAATTACTCATGATACATGAATCTTTACTTGCTTAACAATATGAATGAGGCACTATATTCTTTTAATATTTAAGGCAAAAGTAGAAAAATAATGTATTAAATAAATTAAGAAAGTGAGATTCAATGGAGGTGATGAGTACTATGGTAGACACACTAAAAATAGATAAACACCAATTTCATTAGATAGGTTTGTTCAAGAATATAGGATTACTACTCAATATATCATGCATAGGTCTTCAAACCATAATAGTATAATTGAAAGAAGGAATTGAACATTATTAGATATGGTGAGGAGCATGCAAAGCACCTTCAAGCTTCTTAAACACTTGTATACTCAAGCCCTTAAAATGAAAATGAATATTCTTAACTGAGTTTCTGTTGGAGATTGTGCCCTAGGCCAATCATTGTATTACGAACATTGTTTTTATTAAGAAATAAGAGTTTTCTTTTATTACATTATTATATTATTTGCATGTTTATATATAATAATATCTATGGATAAATCATTTTTTTGGATTATCCAAAATGTCCTTAGTCAATCATCTTTGTGAGAACAACGATGAATTAAGACTAGTATGATTTTGATTGATTAAGTGTTAATCATGTATGATGATATGAATCAAAATCATAGGCATGTGTTAGAGAGCAGGACGCTAAATATACCCGTCATGAGATAAGCTACATGGATTAGGTCATAAGTTTATCTCTATATAACTGTGTCATTGATCCCTTGGACCTGAGATCACGCTGAATTCCTACATGAAGGACACTGTACTTTGGCATAGTCTAATGTCACCTTTAACCGAGTCATTATAAAGGCTATGATCGAGTATAGTGAAATCCATGCAGAGGAAGATGAGTGGTCAAGATCGAATTTGTCCCTCTGATTAATAGAGAGATATCTCTGGGCTCCTCAATGAGTATGACTGAGAAATGCATGGTCATACTCAAATGGAAAGGGTTCCATCTTATATCAGTCTAGTCGAAGATCGAAAAAGTTACGATCGAGCAAGTTGAGGATGACATTTCCATGCCTCATACTCGATCTAGATGCCGTGTGAGAAAAGGGATATAATAGGGTTGTAAGATAGGTTGCATCGGATCACCGATCCCATATGATTTGGATAATCACAATGTCTTGCTAGAGGCTACTTGTGACTTGTGGGTCAAACAGTGCAGTTGGCCTACTGCCAACATCATATGGGCCTGCAGGATCGCACACAAGAACGGACCAACTCGAGTTAAAATATCCACATTCATTGAATCAGAAATATGTCTAGATTCAATGAATTTAATTTTTAAATATAGGATGGAGGAAATTATTTATATATATAAATAATTAAATTAGAAATATATTATATATATATATATATATATATATTATTTGATATTATATATATATGTATATATATGAATTAGTTTAAATTTGATTCTATTAAATAGATTTAAATTTAAATTAGGCTCTAGATATTGTTAGTTTAAATTTAAACTATAGGATAGATTTGAATTTAAACTAATAAATATATTTAATGATATGTTTAACTAATTTTGATTAATTAAATATATCTGAAACCTGAATTAGTTTAAATTTGATTCTATTAGATAGATTTAAATTTAAACTAATCAGATAATTTAAATTTAAATTAGGCTCTAGATATTGTTAGTTTAAATTTAAACTATAGGATATATTTGAATTTAAACTAATAAATATATTTAATGATATGTTTAATTAATTTTGATTAATTAAATATATCTGAAACCCTAGTCTATAAATTTTGAAAAATCTGATTAGGGTTTCTATATATATATATATATATATCAAAAAGTAATTCTAGAGTTGCCTCCAAAAACCTTAGAGAGAGGGACAGTGTACGGACATCGTACGGAACTGTACTGTGCGTCGTACGGATAAGTGCTAGCATACTGTTTGAGTTGCTGAACCCCATTTATGTGGATACCAGTAGAGGGAGCTGATCTGCAGTCAGTTCCTGTGATCCAGATGAATAGTAAACAACAAACTCAATCGACAAAAAAGGTAATTCTCTAAACCTATTCGGTTTAAGCGATTTTGATAGATTCTTGATGGGAATCAGGATAAAAAATTTTAAATGTTTCTGTTGTGCCTCCCAAAATTCCCAACAGTGGTATCAGAGCCACGTTAATAATTGCTTAAATTGAGTACCTGTGTGTTCTAAGAATTTTATCTTATGCTCAATTTTTCGCATGTGCTGATATAAGATATGTATACAATGTTGATTTGATCAAATTATTTTATAGCATGAAATCTAAGCGTAGAGATCCTTTTAATGAATCTGTTCATATATATGATATATGTATAGGGTAATAGTCGCTAAAACCGATTCTTTTCATATATATATATGAGATATATATATATATGTGCGTTTAGGTTCAGATACTAAAATAGATTACTGAAATAGTTTCAGTTCAAATCGGGCTTTGAGTATGCTAATCATACATGTATAAAATTGATTATGAATCTGTACATGTATGTATTTTGAATCTGAATCTGGATATGCATATGTATCGGCCTTGAATTTGGAAATTTAATTCAAACATGAATCTGTTTTCAATGTGATTGGGAACATGATTATTAATCTATTACATATGTATATATTTGATATATTTTGTACAGATTATATTCTGTTTCAATTCAAATTTGTTTCGCTATGTATGTGACACACTGAATGAATCCGTTTTTGTATGCTAATCCATGATTAATGAATCCTTTTGAATGATACACGTTTCTTGAGTAAGCATGGTGGATGGATTTAATCCTAGCGCAACACCATCTAATTTAAAATAAATTCATTAAATTTACAACCTTTCATATGAGATGAGATGTTTATAACATGTGTGGTTGTGTTGTGATTTGCTTGGATGGGTATGGTGCATGATATGGCCCTAGGATGCTTATGGTTTGTAATTTTTAAAATATAGCCTATGTGTCGTGCCTCTCTCTATTCATTCTAAATGTACATTCTTTTCTCATCTCACACTCCCCTCAAATATTCAATCGAGGTTTCTCTTTGTATATATAGATTTTATCTTAGAGGAATCCTCTCATTGGCTTGGGAGGAGATAGGATAGATGGGCCATATTGTGTCACATTTTATTTTAAGACTTATGATGAGATCATATGCATGTATGTTTGTACACTATCGTAGTATATAATTATGTGATGATTAGTTTTATGAAATAATGAAATAAAAACCTTCGTGTAAAATTTTAAGTTACAATGCTGCCCACTAATGAACATCTGTTAAGACTTTGATCACCTGACTGTAAGTTCCACCAAAGTGGGATACACTTAGGTTATCTTAGTAAGGCAGCTTAGGGAATGGTGATACTCATAAACTTCATAGTGGTTTGACTTAATTGAGACTATCAAAACAGTTTTGGATCTCAAGGCATTAGATGGGATTAAACATGCCGGATTATGTGATGGTTGAATCCCATAAAAGATCTAAGAGTTACATGTGATGTAATTGTTAAATGAGTTACCTATCTAAATAGCTTAATTTTAAGCATCTTGGCAAAGCAGACTTATAATTAAGTGAAATATGGGTCTTAGCCCGCTAAATTAAATTGAGAGTTATTTTAGTGGAAAGTTATTAATTTGATTTTTGCATATTTTGTTGTAGAAAAATGTCGACAAGTAACTCTGCTACACTATCATTGCAATCTATCCTTGAAAAGGACAAACTCAATGGGACCAACTTTCTTGACTAGTTTAGGAACTTGAAAATTGTTCTCAAGCAAGAAAGAAAGTTATATGTCCTAGATGAACCCATTCCTGAGGAGCCTGTAGCCAATGCTCTAAGAGCCCAGAAGGATGGCCACACTAAGCGTTTCAATGACTCTGTGGATGTAGGATGCCTGATGCTAGCCACCATGGTCCCAGAACTTCAGAGAGATCTGGAACACATGAAGGTTTATGAGATGATTATGCATCTCAAGGAAATATTCCAGCAACAGGCAAGGCAAGAAAGGTATGAGACCACGAAGGCCTTACATTCCTGTAAGATGGCTGAAGGTGCATCAGTTAGCGCTCATGTTTTGAAGATGAAAGGCTATATTGATCACCTTGAAAGGCTTGGATTTCCCATGAGCCAGGAGTTAGCTACAGATTTGATCTTAAACTCACTCCCGGAGAGTTATGACCAGTTCGTCATGAACTATAATATGAATAACATGGAGAAATCAATTTTTGAACTGCATTCGATGCTTAAAACTACGGAGCAGAATATCAAGAAAAAGCCTAGCACTGTTTTAATGGTTCAGAAAGGAAAAGAAATGAAAAAGAAAGGCAAAGGCAAAGGAAAGGGAAAGGGCCTGGACAATAAGTCCAATGAACAAAACAAGCCCAAGCCCAATCCTAAGCCTGAAGCCAAAAAGGAGAAGCCTCCCAAGGAAGGACAGTGTTTCTTTTGCAATAAGCCCGGTCATTGGAAGAGAAACTGCAAGCTCTACCTAAAAGATCTAAAGAAAAAGAAGAATAGCGAGGCTATTACTTCAGGTATCTATGTTATAGAAATTAATCTTTCTACTTCTCCTACGTGGGTATTAGATACTGCATGTGGAACTCACATTTGTACAAATGTGCAAGGTCTCAAAAGGAGTAGGAAGCTGAAAAAGGGCGAAATAGACCTACGAGTTGAAAACAGAGCAAGAGTTGCTGCTTTAGCTGTAGGCACTTATGAATTAGTTTTACCCAGCGGGCTTTTGTTAATTTTGAACAATTGCTATTATGTTCCTTGTGACGACCCTAACTTCTAATTATCATAATTAGAGTTAAGTATGTGATTAATAATTAATGATCAAGGTTCGGGGTTGCTACAATAAATTACTTTGCGGAAATACAGAGAAATTTGAACCTTGATGTTGTTAGGGTCATCAACTAATCAACTATAAACAGGGACATGTATACAAGCATTTGTAATTCATCCCTTTATCATTTTCAACACCCAAAAACCTCCCACGAGTGTTCCTATATCATTCCTTAGCATTAGCATTCAAGAAATCCGGGTGTCTAGGTCAAAAACTGAGTTTTTAGCCCTCCGCCGCGGCCTGGAACTCTTGCGCCGCGGCCCAGTTACTCTCTGGAATTTTCCTGACTTTCGCGCGCGGCGAGTTGGACCTGCGCCGCGGCCAACCTATGTGGCGCCGCGGCGAGTTTTGCTACTGTAATCTCCCAAATTAATTTTCTCGACTCGCGCCGCGGCGAGACTTCTTGCGCCGCGGCGAGGTTACGTTCTGTCACCCCCTGGGCGATTATTTTCACTCCGCGCCGCGGCGAGATTTATCAAGCCGCGGCGTCCCTCGCCACTGTCACTCCCTAGGCCGCGGCGAAGCCTTCTTGGCCGCGGCGTGAATCCCTTCTGTAGCTGTTTTCCCTATGTTTCGCCCCCTACACTCTATTTCTCTCCTTAGGGACACCCTAAGATCACTTTCCCTCATTTTACATGGCTCTAATGGCATTTATCTACCTTATTTACTTAGCTATTCTTTCATTACCAATTCAAAACTTACATGCCCATTTCCGTTCTCTAATCACCCTCTATTAGCGAGTTTATGAAATAATAACAACACCAATCATTCACCGTTGATATTTAACATTCGATACACTTTCCATTATTAGCCAATTACAATCATAAGGTTCAATTCCATGATAATCGAATTACATATACAACCCCTACACTTGGCAACTTATGATGCAATGCAGCAATGATACAAAACTAACAATTTAATTACAATACATTTTTGGTCAAAGCTCCTAAACCTATGCATTACCAAACCATTTAATGGTCTTCCATTAATTTCTTCCTCGGCACTAAGAGGTCCGGTCCCTGAAAATGTTAGCCCACAACGGGGTGAGATATACAATCTCAGTAACAAAAGGAAATTCCCATATATATGTACAAGTCAATCAATCCAAGACAATCTCATGTCATCAATATCAGAATTATCAATTCAATTGGCAAATGAACTAGTTGAACCACTATTGACTACTGTCCCATACCAGCAATCATACACAACATGTTAAAGGCCATTAACACCGGGAGAGGCCCGTCCACGGCACCTACTCCCCATTGAGCACACCAGGGCTCAGTGCATCTGGGGTTGATCATACCCGGTGCCCGATCGTGGCACATGCACGGGTGGCAGCCGCACCACAGCTCCACCATGGACTCACAAGGTCCAATTACAATAACAATCAAGTAGTCAACCAGTCATTTAACATTTCAAAATCAAGCATGTGTAACAAATAGCAGATTAACATGAGCATATACATGGAATTAGGAAAATAACCCAGTTACCTCATTGAAGCCAATTACTCTTGCCCTAGCTACCATAATGATCCAAGTGCACACCAAGCCTATAAGAAGCATAATTATCACCATTTCTAGTCATAATCAAATATCCAAAGAGCTGAACTACTAATGACGACTAGAGGTTACTTACCTAATTACTAAGGGATTTAATTTGGACTCCAACTTTCCCACACCAGAAATTGCTATAGTTTACTCTAATTTCTGGGTAACTCCACATTAAACCAAATCCCATGTCATAGGTTAATTACAGGGGTCTCAAACTAACAGAAAATGCATCACAATGGGAAGGAAATACTCACTTAACAACACTAATAGCCTCACCTCCGAAAATCCACCATGGAAGCACCAAAATTCGCATTTCAACCATCAAGCCCAGAAAGTTCAGTTTTCCACCATTATTTCCTTGTAATCTCACACAATAGAAGAACCCATTAGGATAATCCATCCTTAGGGGCATTTTCCAGCAAAGTAATACACCAAATAGAAAGGAAAAGCTTACCTAATCCTCCCTCTAACCTCCAAGTCCGAAAATCTTGCAAGGAATCACCCAACACCAAATTTCAGATTTGAGATGAAGATGAAAATACTTAAACCCAGAAATTAATCGGACCAAAATGAAGAGGAGGATGAGAGGGTCAAGTTATATATAACCTACCTTGGCTAAATCATCCTCTAGAAGTGAGAAATGGAGCCTCCATGATGGTGGAACCCTAGCCTCCCTCAAACCTCCGAATTTCTTCCTTGAGTTCAGCAAAATGAAGGAGAGGCTGAAGGGTTAGGGTTTTAGATGAGTTTGGGTCAACCCTAAAGCCCAAAATCCACTTAGGTTCAGATATGTGCTTATTGGGCTTTTGTTTGGTGAAGTGGGCTGCAGAACAATTTCAGTTTAAGTGAGGTATGCTGACCCAATGGCCCAATTCCTGGTAGGTTCAGATTTTTGCACTTGTTGGGCTTTGTTTCATGAATTGGGCTACAGAAATTTGATTGGGTTAGACTAACTTCCAAGAGTCAATCCAACTTGGGTCTGCATAATGTGTGTTGGGCCCGCTAGAAGAGCTCATGTAAATTGGGTATGGGCCCTTTATTTCACTAGGTCAAATTGGGCTATTGCTAGGGGATCCCTCTCGGCCCAAGTCTCATGATAAGGAGTTGGGCTTGCATCTAGAATCATTGGGCTTTTATAAGCCCCTTCTCATGATCCCCCTACATTAATTTGGGCCTAGATATAGTTTCTATCCCAATTAATTCTCAACTCATATTATTAATTTATTTCTCAAAATTACCATTCTCTAACCTTGCCCACTTATCCTGTATTAATTATCCCTAATTAATCTAAATCCATGATTAATACCTTAATTAATTTTGGGGTGTTACATTCCTGCTTTGAGTAGAAATATTGTTTCACTTTCTTATTTAGATAAGGAAGGTTTTACTTCAATAATTGGGAATAAAAAATGTTCTATTTATTTTAATGACATCTTTTATGCAGATGGGATGGTCATTATTATTTAAATCTTGATGCTCCCAATAATGAAGATATCTATAACATAACTACCAAAAGGATTAAGACTAACGACTTGAATCTGACCTATCTCTGGCACTGTCGTCTAGGCCACATAAATGAGAAACGCATTTCAAAGCTCCATCAAGATAGACTTTTAAAATCATTTGATTTTGAATCATTTGACATAGGCGAATCTTGTATATTGGGAAAGATGACTAAGGCACATTTCACTGGGCACAGTGAGTGAGCCATTGACTTATTGGGCCTAGTACATACCGATGTATGTGGTCTACTAAATAAAACTGCTAGAGGAGGCCACTTGTACTTCATTACTTTTATATATGATTATAGTAGATATGGTTACATCTATTTAATGAGACACAAATTTGAAGCTTTTGGAATGTTCAAAACATTCCAAAATGAGGTACAGAATCAGCTTGGCAAATCTATTAGAGCACTTCAATCCGATCGAAGTGGTAAATATTTAAGCCAAGAGTTGATTGACCATCTAAGAAATTGTGGAATTGTCTCACAATTGATCCCACCAGAAACTCCACAATGGAATGGTGTTTCTAAACGGAGGAATCGAACCTTATTAGATATAGTTCGATCCATGATGAGTCAAACGAATCTTCCACCATCCTTTTGGGGCTATGCATTAGAAATAGTTGCGTTTACACTAAACCGTGTTCCATCTAAGGTGGTTGAAAAGACACCATATGAGATATGGACTAGGAAAAAACCCAGTTTATCTTTTCTCAAGATTTAGGGATGCGAGGCATATGTTAAGCAACAGGCCTCAGATAAGCTAGCACCTAAATCTATAAAATGCCATTTTGTGGGTTATTCTAAGGAAACTAAAGGATACTACTTCTATAACCCCACTGAGAACAAATTATTTATTACTCGGAATGGTATCTTTTTAGAAAGAGAATTCATCTTTAAAAGAACCAGTGGGAGTAAGATACATCTCGAAGAAGTTCGAGTACCATAAAATCGAATTGAACCAAAGATGGAAAATCGAGAAGACTCACAATAAGTTGTTGAGCCTAATCAAGTAACACAAGGCCCACAAAGGTCTGATAAGACATAACATCAGCCTCAAAGATATGGATTTCTTGTAACTGAAAATCGTAATGTGTTGCTCATTGATCAAGATGAGTCAACCACCTATCAAGAGGCCATAATGGGATCAGACTCAGAGAAATAGCTAGAAGCCATGAAGTCTGAGATGCAATCCATGTATGACAATCAGGTATGGACCTTGATTGACCCACCTGAAGGTATAAAAGCCATAGGGTGCAAGTGGGTTTTCAAGAAGAAAACTGACATGGATGGCCAAGTGCATACCTTCAAGGCACGATTGGTTGGAAAAGGATTCAAATAAACACATGGTATAGACTATGATAAAACCTTTTCACCAGTCGCTATGATCAAATCAATCAGGATCCTTCTTGCCATTGCTGTGTACTATGATTATGAGATTTGGAAAATGAACGTGAAAACAGCATTCCTTAATGGAAAGCTGCTTGAGGATATGTATATGATACAACCTGAAGGTTTTATGCGTTCAGAGGATTCTGGGAAGGTTTGCAAGCTTTAAATATCCATTTATGGATTGAAGCAAGTATCTCGGAGTTGGAATCATCGCTTTGACGAAGTAGTCAAAGATTTTAGTTTTATCCAAAATGTTGATGAACCTTGTATTTACAAGAAAGTTAGTAGGAGCACAATTGTATTTCTAGTGCTTTATGTTGATAACATCCTACTCATTGGAAATGACATTCCTACCTTGCAAATTATCAAGTCTTGGTTAGAAAAGTGTTTCTCAATGAAAGACTTAGGCAAGGCCAATTACATCCTTGGGATTAGGATCTATAGAGATCAATCTAAGAAGCTAATCGGTCTAAGTTTATGCACTTACATAAACAAGGTATTACATATATTTAGTATGCAAGATTCAAAAAGGGGTTTTGTACCTATGTCTCATGGCATCAATCTCAGCAAGACTCAGTGTCCTAGTACACGTGATGAACGAGAACGCATGAGTAAGATTCCATACGCCTCGACTATTGGATCTATCATGTATGTCATGTTGTTTACTCGACCAGATGCCTCATATGCCTTGAGTATGACTAGTAGATTTCAATCAGATCCAGGTGAAAATCACTGGACTGCCGTTAAGAATATCCTAAAGTACTTGAGAAGAACTAAGGATGTGTTCTTAGTGTATGGAGGATTGGATGACGAGCTTGTTGTAAACGGTAACACAGATGCAAGTTTCCAATCTGACAAAGATGATTATAGATCGCAATCAGGATTTGTATTCTGTTTGAATGGTGAAGGAGTAAGTTGGAAGAGCTCAAAGCAAAGTACTGTGGCTAATTCTACAACAGAAGCTAAGTACCTAGCAACATCAGATGCAGCTAAGGAAACTGTTTGGATTAAAAAGTTCATCACTGAGTTAGGGGTGGTGCCTACCATCTCAAATCCGATAGATTTGTTCTGTGACAACAATGGTGCAATAGCACAGGCTAAAGAGCTTAGATCACATCAAAGGACCAAACACATACTCAGGCGATATCACCTTATCAGAGAAATCATTGATAGAGGTGATATAAAGATATGCAAAGTACCAACTGATGACAATGTTGCTAATCCTCTTACTAAGCCGTTTGCACAGGCTAAGCATGATAGTCATGTTAAGTCAATGGGTATTAGAAACATTAATGATTGAACCTAGTGCAAGTGGGAGTTGTTAGAGATTATGCCCTAGGCCAATCATTGTATTACGAATATTATTTTTATTAAAAAATAAGAGTTTTCTTTTATTACATTATTATATTATTTTTATATTTATATATAATAATATCCATGGATAAATCATTTTTTTAAATTATCCAAAATGTCCCTAGTCAATTATCTTTGTGGGAACAATGATGAATTAAGACTAGTATGATTTTGATTAATTAAGTGTTAATCATGTATGATGATATGAATCAAAATCATAGACGTGTGTTAGAGAACAGGATGCTGGATAGACCCGTCATGAGATAAGCTACATGGATTAGGTCATAAGTTTATCTCACATATAATCGTGTCATTGATCCCTTGGACCTGAGATCACCATAGATTTCTACATGAAGGACACTGTACTTTGGTATAGTCTAATGTCACCTTTAACCAGGTGATTATAAAGGTTATGATCGGGTATAGTAGAATCTATACAGAAAAAGATAAGTGGTCAAGATCGAATTTGTCCCTCTGATTAATAGAGAGATATCTGTAGGCCCCTCGATGAGTGTGACTGAGAAATGCATGGCTATGCTCAAATGGAAAGGGTTCCATCTTATATCAGTCTGCTCGGAGATCAAGAAAGTTACGATCGAGCAAGTTGAAGATGACATTTCCATGCCTCATACTCAATCTAGATGTCGTGTAACAAAAGGGATATGATAGGGTTGTAAGATAAGTTTCATTAGATCACCGATCCCGTATGATTTGGGTAGTCACAATGTCTTGCTAAAGGCCACTTGTGACATGTGGGTCAAACAGTGCAGTTGGCCCACTTACAACATCATATGGGCCTGTAAGGTCGCACACAAGAATGGACCAACTCGAACTAAAATATCCACATTCATTGAATCAGAAATGTATCTAGATTCAATGAATTTAATTTTTAAATCTAGGATTGAGGAATTATTTATATATATATAAATAATTAAATTTGAAATATATATATTATATATATATTATTTTTGATATTATATATATATGTATATATATATGAATTAGTTTAAATTTGATTCTATTAAATAGATTTAAATTTAAACTAATCAGATAATTTAAATTTAAATTAAACTCTAGATATTGTTAGTTTAAATTTAAACTATAGGATAGATTTAAATTTAAACTAATAAATATATTTAATGATATAGTTAACTAATTTTGATTAATTAAATATATCTGAAACCCGAATTAGTTTAAATTTGATTCTATTAAATAGATTTAAATTTAAACTAATCAGATAATTTAAATTTAAATTAGGCTCTAGATATTGTTAATTTAAATTTAAACTATAAGATAGATTTGAATTTAAACTAATAAATATATTTAATAATATGTTTAATTAATTTTGATTAATTAAATATACTAAAACCTTAATCTATAAAATTTGAAAAATCTAATTAGGGTTTCTATATATATATATATATATATCAAAAAGTAATTCTAGAGCTACCTCCAAAAACCTTAGAGAGAAGGACAATGTACGGACATCGTACATAACTGTACATATGTCGTACGGAACTATACGGGCGTCGTACGGACATGTGCTAGCACACCGTTCGAGTTACTGAACACCGTTCATGTAGATACCAATAGAGGGAGTCGATCTAGGTCAGTTCCTGTGATCCAGACGAATAGTAAACAACAAACTCAATCGATAGAAAAGGTAATTCTTTGAACCTATTCAGTTTAAGCGATTTTGACAGATCCTTGGTAGGAATCGGGATCAAAAATTTTAAATGTTTCCACTGTGCCTCCCATGATTCCCAATAGTTTCAACCAAGGCTATTGAGATGATACCATTTGAGTTTTACAAAGGTTGGAAACTAAGTTTAAGAGATATGCATGTTTGAGGGTATTCGTCAAAGGTTTACAATCCATAAGAGAAAAAGCTAAACCCAATGACCATTCGTGGCTACTTCACTGGGTATACTAAAATGTCAAAGAAATATAGATTCTATTGTCTATCCAATAGCATTGGGATTATGTAATCAAGAAATACAAGATTTTTTAATAATGACTTGATTAATGGGAGTGGTCAAAATCAAAACTTGATTTGGAGAATGGTGAATTTAATACTCAAATTCCCACATCAAGTGATAGATTGATTGTGATTCATGTCTCTCAAGTACAAATAGGTATTAAACAACTAAGATCCACAAATTGTTGCCCATGACTAAGTTGATCTAGTTGTTGAACAAATACAAGATAATGCAAAGAAAATGTCAAGTTCCCCTATTAAGGGATAGATTAGTTGTGATTCATGCCTCTAAGTACAAACAAGTATTAAACAACCAATTGTTGAGGATCTACAAACTAGTGACTATGACTAAGTCAATCTAGTTGTTGAACAGCTACAAGAAAATGTAAAGTGACCAATTGAGCAACATGCTCCCTGAGAGAATGTTGACTCAAAATTAAGAAGATCACATAAGATAAGGAGGTCAACAATTCTTCATGATTATATTATATACCTACAAGCATTTGACTACAATAGAGGAAAAGGTGTATATGAAATAACTTAAAGCATTCTCCTCCAGTGCTATTGAGCACTTGGTGTCAAGTTTAAAAATCTATATGTGGATTAAAATAAGCGTCTCACCAATAGTATAATAAATTTCATAATGTCTTCTCCTCATTTGGTTTCATGAAGAATGTCATAAATCAATGTGTATATTATAATATTTGGTTCTTCGAAAACGAGAGATTATGTTATGTGACCATTAGAATGTATATTAAGCATGAAGTATGGCAATGGACCAAGTTAATGTAAGGGCTAAAATAACATCTCATCATCTGGATCAAAGATCTTGTCGACAAGATCCTGCAATCTGTAGTGCAAATTCTGAGACCTTGTCAACAAGGTTTTCGCCAGCAAGTATAAGGTCTTCTTGTATAATGTGTTAAAACTTGTATGGCATAGAATTGGGTATAGAGGGCTTTTTAAATAAAATTTTTGAGTTCCCCAAGATTCCCAAAGGCCCTAAAAACTATGAGAAGCCCCGAGACAACTAAAGCCTCTCCAGTGGACATTTTCTAACGTCGGTGTACCTGAACTTTGACGGATTCATTCGAGAAGGTTTTAGCTCTGATTCAAGTGATTCCAAAGGCATTTTACTAAATTGGGAACCTAAAATTTATAATGGAAAAGACGGTTCTCAAA
Source organism: Erythrophleum fordii (assembly GCA_032878935.1). Taxonomy (NCBI): domain Eukaryota; kingdom Viridiplantae; phylum Streptophyta; class Magnoliopsida; order Fabales; family Fabaceae; genus Erythrophleum; species Erythrophleum fordii. Next base: position 16,913,467 of record JAVQMF010000054.1, on the reverse strand, counting down.
AAGGAGTTAAAACGAGTTAGAAACGAAACTACCAAGAATAAAGGACAAAATGGAAATTTTTAAAAAAGTCCTTCTTAAACCTATATATATATATGAAGCGTTCTTCTGCTCCCGTCATTTAGATCAACCAAACTCTGCCCAAAAACCAGAGAAAGCTCAAGGGAAGGAGGCGTATAAGAACAAGGCAAAGGAGAAGGGAAAAACTCAAGAAAAAGGTAAGAAATTATTGGAATTTTCTAGTCTTCTCCTTAGGAAATCTCTTCTTCTCCTTCTCCCCTTTCTCCCTATGGTTTTCTTAGAGTTTTTGGTGCTATTTTAAGGTCAGACCAAGGAGGGAAAATTCGGATTTAAAGAGAGGAAGCCAAAGAAAGTGAGAATCAAGTGAGAAAACAAGGAAAAACAAGGTAAATCTTCCATCCCATGATAGATTCTTCCTCCCCCTTCTTCTCCATATTTTGCCTCAGTTATGTAGATGCAAGAGGGTTGGAATTTTGAGGAGAACCAAGGGTGAATTCTATGAATTTAAGGGAGGAGAGTAAGAATATGTAAAGAAATCCAAGTAAAAACCATGATTTTGCAAGATAGAAAAGTTAGGGTTTTGATTGCACCTTGAACTCTATCATGAACCCTAGCCATATTTTATGATGTTTAAGTATTCATATGAGTTCCTAAGACACTAAGAGAGCTTCCTACATAATTCTCCCATCAAAGGAAGGAAGGAAACTCCATTGGTACCTTATGGAAGCATAGCTTCGGCCAAGGAGAGTCCATGCACCTAGGGAATGCTTTAATTCCTTCCAAGCTTAGTTTTGTATCATGTATGATGGGAGAGTATGAGAGGAAGCCTTGGGAAAGTTTAGAAATCATAGAAAGTAACATAGCCTTATATGTTCCATAATAGGACTTAAAGAAGCCACACCTAACAAGGCTCCTAGAATTGATTATGTGATGATTTCAAGAGATTTAAATGAAGTCAAGAATCATGAATGAATAGATAGAATGGAGCCAAGATGATGTTTTCTTAAGGTTTCTTCATTAAGTGCATTATGGAACCATGAAAGAATTTTATGAGTCACCTAGCTTTTCTAGTGAATGTGTGTCCTTAAACTTTGTTTCAATAGTGTAATTAGCTTCCATATGATGTGTCTAGACTAAGAGGAATGATCTCCACCTTCTTAGGTGTGTGAGGTCAAGGGAGAGGATTCAAGACTTAAGGAAAAAGTATGCAAATGCAAGCAAGGTAGCTCTCTCCACATTCTCTCATGCATAATTATGTGCTTACATTGTCTTGAATGTGTGTATGTATGTTTTAAGCTATGAAAAGTATTCTAGCATGATTCTATATGCCATGGTATCATGATGATGCATTATATTTCTAAATGATGTCTATGATGCTTACTTTGGTTTGCTTGAGTGTGGAAGGTGAGGATGAGCCAAGAATCCTTAAAGTTAGTAGAGACAAAATAAAGAGTCTCCCAAAAGTGAGGTTGACTCCAAAGAGTAAGGTTGAGTCCAAGAACCTCTTAAAGAATGGGTGAGGCAAGTCCAAAGTCTATAAGTGAATGAGTGAGGCCAATCTACTTGCTTGGCAAGCCTTTGTTTGCTATGTATAACTTGTTCAAATGTTGAAAATACTTCTTAAATGATTACACATGTTAATATACTCATGCATACATTTGTGAGACTTGTATTGCATACGTTATGTGTGATTGAATGGGAGATAAGCTATTGAGATTCTTTGAATCTTATCCCTGTCTCTCCAATGTCTTAACATATTAGGTGAAACAATTAAGTAAGGTATTGGGGGCCACCAAGTTTAGAAGAAGAAGATGGGCATCAAAGTATATGAATATGCCTAGTTTTGCCTTCTTTCTACCTATATACATGGCATATGATGTAATCCCTTGATGAAATTGTCATGTAACCATATAATCATATGTAAATACCCAAATGTATAATGTATAAATGAAATTTGATGCCAAATGTATGAGATAGCATGTTTTGGGTATTGAATGACAAGTTTAGCTCTTGAATGGCTAGATAGATTAGTGTAATAACGGAAGTGGAATGACTAAATTGATATGCATAAAGTTTGGGACCACTTGGGTAGTTCATACAAGTCTTATTTATACTTTTAAACTTACCCAAGAGGTGCCAAACACTAAGCAAGACTATTTGGGCACACTTGGTCTCTAATATGGACTAAAATTGATCATATTGGAAACCTATACCACTTTTTGCCCAAATGAGCTCTTCTTGATATGAGATTTGGCATTCATCTAGAGCTTGTTGAGAGATTTTTGGAAAGCTAAAGTGCAGAATTTTTGAAGATCTATAAAATATTTGATGAATTTTCAAAATTGAAAAATTTTCTGGTTTTGGTCTAGTGTACTGTTCACTCAGATCCGAAAATGAAATCTATCACTCAATGAGTAAATGATGTCCAATTGTCACAAAATTTTATAGGGAGAAGCTAGACACTCCCAGTGACTTGTGTCAACTAGAAGCACCTCATTTGGATGTCTAGAGAGGGAGATATGCATTTTTGAACTTTCTGTCCAACATCAGATATCCAAACTGACCCAGAGTATTGTTTGATTAGTTTTCGATGCCTGTACATGCATGGACTGGTATGACATTATTTTTTCCCTCTAGTTAATATCTTTAGCTTTCCAAATTGGTATCATTCATATGCATTATATTTTTGTGAAATTAATTGGATATTTTTGAAGTCTGCTGTAAAAGCCTATGATAGTACTAGTAGCCAGCCAAACCTCCATCCTTTTTTAAATGTCAAACATCTCTTGTGTGATGTTTCATGGCCTGGTTATATTTTTAGTATAAATTAGACATGTGTAACTTCCCAGAATGGTGAAGAACACATGATTTTGACTTTTATAGAATTAGTTATGATTTTTCAAAATTTGTGACAGAAAAGAGAAAATTCTAGCCGAAAATGCAAACATGGGTTTTCTGTGATCCTTTGCTTTCCACGATTTGTAGGCCAAATTTGATTATGGAAATGAATTGTATTTATGTATTTAAGTATGAGAACGTGATAGATGAATTCATATGGCCCACAGGACTCTGAAAGAAAAATTTTACCCGTGTAGAAATGCATCTTAGTCCATGACTCCTTATGCCATTATGTTGCTCCAATAGGAAATTATATGAGATAAGGCATAGGAAGTGCATAAATTGAATCTTAGAAGTATGGTGTTACATATATCAAAAGATCAGTGAGAATAAGATCTATTTCTTTGTGCTATATTTGGATAATATATTACTTGTAACTAATAATAAGAGATTATTATATAAGAGGAAATAGTTTTTATCTAAGAATTTTAATGGGATGGATATGGGTAAAGCATCTTATATAATTGGCATTAAGATCCCTAGAGATAGAATTCAATGTATTTTAAGTCTATCGCAAAAAACCCATATTAATAAGGACTTAGAGAGATTTCAAATGAAAGCTTAACCACTAAGTATAGCACCCACTGTAAAAGGTAAGAAATGAACTAGTGCTAAAGAATGATCCAAAGATAAAACAATTACATAACATTCTATATACTTTTGTTGCTAGAAGACTTATGTATACTTTGATATGTGCAAGACCTGAAATTACATTTGTATTTAGAATGTTAAATATATCAGAGTAATCCAAATATAAATCAATAGAGTGACAAAAGAAAATGTATTATAATAATTCAGCTACAATCTTTTTAGCTAAAAATAATAAAAATAAAGTTGATAATAGTTGATCATTTAACAAAAAACGATGCCACAAAAAAAATTTAAGAATCATATGATTAGAATAAGACTTAATTTCATATTGAGTTTCTCTTATATATATATATATATATATATATATATATATATATATATATATTGTATCATGTGTAATTAAACTCTTATTTAATTTGAATTATTTTTTCTCATTTTTGTGTATACATTTACATTTTGATACTAACAATATTAAGAGGACCTAAAATAAATATATAATTTATTCACTAAATTATAATAGGTTAAAATAACGAAGTACATCAAGATATATAAAAAGCAATACTCACTTATAGAAGACTTATCACTATGATTCATGTATTTACTTATTTCTTCTTTAAAATATAAATATTCATGAATCTTAAAATTATTATGATCTCAAATATTTAGACTAAGCAAGAGAATGTTAACCCTTGCATTTTTTAAATGTTGGCAACATTCAATTTATCAAAAAACTCCTGAGTGTGGTCCAATATTCTTGGGATTTCAAGACCATGGCTGCAAAATATTCCCCGTTCACAACGCATCTCGACTTCTTTAATGGGAGGAAGCTCCAAGTTAACACTAAATTTTGGGGTCCAAAGCTCATTTTTCATATTCTTAATATTAAAAGAAAATACCATCACCTGCTAAAAAATAAAGCTTAGAAGCATCCCAAAAAGGCAGAAAACCCATACTACATGACTTTATTAAACAATGGCTAGAGGTACAAATTTTGCTTCTGCATTTTCATTCTTTGGATATCATTGCATATCCACTTATGTTTAACATTGGATCCATGCCTGTATCTATAAAACTATGGATAAAAGGCGATCAATCAGATATCACTAGACGTTAAGTCCGTCCTTGATGGGTATTACATAAGGGTCATAATCGAAACCTATCAAATCCATTAAAATAGCTAAGTAAATATAAAACACGGCATGCGTATCACCAAATGGGGGGAAAAAATAAAGTATGCTACAGCCACCGCAATCTCATTTTGACAGTTATTGTACAGAAGATCATCTTACAATTTAAATCCAAATGAATCTTTGTACGGTAGAAAAACAACCAAACACGCCTTATTACAAAACACAACATCGGTGCCACATTATATCCAGCTAAGTACAAGTTTCGGGTCCATTTTCTTCCGTTATTCCCTATGCCAGGCGTTTCCAATTTCTCTGCTAATCAACCAGAGGTTGGATTATTTCAAAATCATCAATGGAAGAATAATATGAAATGCAGCAGCAGGAAGGAAAATATTAAACAGAAAAAAAGAGAAAAAGAAAAGCGCAAATAAGCCCAAACACAAAACACCTATTTCTATAACTAATGGAACTTTGGTGGAACTGGATTATTTATTATAACCGAAAACCCCTAGTTAGCGTTCATCTTTGAGGGGGATCAACTGTACGGACAGTAGCACCTTTCATTCCATCGATTTGATCTTTAGTGATTTCCACAAAGTGACCAACAATCTCATGAAATTGTTTGAGTCCTGATAGAGGCAGAATGATGGATGAACGATCAGAACCTGCAACCTGCAATGTACTAACATGAATCTATACCAGAAAATCCTCTTGCCATTTCAAAACAAATAAAATATAGTACATGAAGCAGAAAGGAAAGAAAAGATAAAAGTAAACGACCTCAGATATTCTCAAAAAATGACCCCTGTTATTGCTCCCAAGATCAAAGAAGAATTTTTTTTTATCAGCCCTCATAACCTTTGACACCCCCAAATTCCCTAGTTCATCCTGAACTGGCAAATCAACAGAACTATCCACATTCAGCTCTGAAGATGGAGCAGGTTGACTGCTATGACCAGATATGAATCCAGCACCAACATCATCTGAAAGCCCAACAAGACGTTCCGAAGACTCAGAACCTTGCTGCTACATCTCCCAAACAATCAAACGGAAATAAAACAGATTAAGACATCTTTGGAAATCTTCGTGGCACAGCTGCAGGTCAAAATACAAAAAGAAGCCAACCTGATTGGGTAGAATGAAAAGCCTAGATGCTTCATTGATCTCTACCAAAATGTTCCTGAATGCTGCCCATCCTTCATCCCTGGAACTTCCTGCAGGAACAATGATAGTACTACGATTTCTACTGACAGAAGCCTCAGACACCTGAGCAAAATACTATCTAGGATCATAATCTTGTAATAAAATAACATACAGGTAATATTCTTCACAAATAGAATGTTAAAATTAATGAAAGGACGGTGAGGTTCAGAATGCTAAAATTAATGAAAGGACAGTGAGGTTCAGACAACAGAAAATTTCAAAGTACATAAATAAATAAATAAACAGTATTTCGGGGTGGGGGGGATGGTGTTTAACAAAATTCAAATACAAACTGTGATTATGGAAAATGATACATACTTACCATCCTAAATTTATATTAAAAAATCCATAGGCGTTGTTTAATACATAGGTATCCTAATTTCCCAAGACCTTAGGTTTCCTATTTATAAAATATTTGAGCTTGATTAAACCCCCAAAAAGAAAAAAAAAAAAAATCATCCCTATCTTATTTAGGACATACACAACACATACAATTTAAATTAATCATATTTGTTATATCCAAAAATCTTAATAGTAGGTTTCCAGGAATTTCCCAAAGTACTAAAAGGCATCCTTAGTATCAATCAAAAATTAGTCATCCCTTTGTCATTGCTGAATTCCAGCCATTGATGAACCAAAAAAGATGCAAAAGGATATACAATGTTGAGTTAAATGTAAGTTTTTCAGTGAAATGGAACAATCAGCTGTTCTTTTTAATTGTTATGGTTATTTGGCAATTGGGTGATTGGCAAGTCTGCAAATAATTTTCATGCATAAGTTTTGGAGAATTAGTCCAAAGAAAGAACACTGATAGTCACTGCTCGTAAATCTGTGATGATAGACATTTGACGAGACGAAATGACAGTTTTTTTATAAAGATTTCATTTAAAAGAAATATTTATGCTATCCCATGCTTCAGAAATTGACATTCTATCTCAATGAGATTTGATCTATTACCTAAACACTAAGTGCTCTCATTCTGTTAAACTTCAAATGCTGAGAGCATGTGCAAGTCACATGGAGGTTAAAAATTCCAAACTTCAAACCCCATTTGATTTATCTAATTTCCTTCAAATCACACTGAATACCCTGACCCCTCTTCTGTCCACCAAAGCATCACACTTTCCATTCCCACAATTCTCCCGTCCCCTACTGCATGTAATGCTTGTTTCTTCACAAATCCCACAGCATCTCTTTTGGCTCCACTAGGGGCTTTTGGGTTCAGTGTGGTCAAGCATTTTGTGTCAACCCCAAATCCCTAAATTCTCTTGTGCCCACCAAGCCGCACACTTCCCATCCCTCACAATTCTCTCATCCCCTACTGCAGTGTATATAATGCTAGTTTCTTCCCACGTCCAACAGCATCTCTTTTAGTTCCACTGGGGAATTGTTAGTTCGGAATGGTCAAGTTTTGCATTTACAACTAAAGACTCTCTCTTTTCTTGGTTCAGGTTTGCATCCCAAAGAGGAATCCCAGATCTGTAACTCCATCATAAAAGCATTCAATAGGATCTATCTCAGCAAATTTTAGGGGATGATTTGGGCAACCAAATTGTGAAGCCACACTCGGATGTGAGCTTGTGCACCATGATGAATCCAAGATCTCCACAGTCCATACTTTTTGTACAAGTTATCAACATACCCAGCAGATGAGTTGCCTCCTAAAATCATTAGAACAGACGCACAAGGTGTTTGGTGTGCAGATTGGGAATGTGAATCCCAAGAATATTATAAAAATTGTTTGGTTAACTTAAAATATTCTCAGGAATATTATATCCCTATGTTTGGTTCAGTCACAATATTCTTAAAGAAATCACAGACAGTTTTCCAACAATACCTTAAATTGTTTTTTTAAATTAAAAATTAGTAATTACTTATGACCCAATATTTTTACTAGAAAATTTAATAATAGTGGTGGTCGCAGGAAAGGTGGTGATTATGGTAGCAGCTGCAATGGCGGTGGTGATGACCGTGCCAGCAGAAGAGGGACTCGGGAGAGATTACAATAAAAGTTAGGACTTTCAAAGTTAAGAAGGGTGGGTAATTTAGTCTTCTCAAATAGGCAAAAATATTCTCACAGCATGGAGATACAACATTCCCACCCAAGGATGCCCCCCCCCCCCCTTTCTCCTCTTATCCACATACCAAACATGGGAATGAATTATTCAAGACCTCACATTCTTGGGAATCTATGGAGCATAGAACACAGACACACCAATTTCTAAAAATTATAGCATAGGACACAACATAACATATATGTGTGTGTTATGGTTTAGCTAATTTCCTATAATGATTTCATAAAAGCAAAATAATGGCGTTGAACAAAATTCTAAAATTTCACAGAGATAAATAAATAACACACCAATATTGCACTAACCAAATTTGCAGAATATGGGTTCTGCATCTCCTTGTCACAAACAATTTTGCACAAAAGGGTTATGCATTGCCCTTCCCAGAAACAATTTTGCAGAAAATGTGTCTCTTAATTGAAAATGAATAAATTTCTGTTCAATCCCCAAATCATAAGTTATTCAATCACCATAACTTTCCCAAGAATTCAAGCTTAAATGAAGAAAAAAGACCTATATCCTTGTCATTTGCTATGATTTTACCCAAACATTTATAATAAAAAAGGGCCAAAACTTTTGGACATATCTGAGCAACATAAGGAGTTTTGAGGGGCAAAAGAACTAGGTAGTATACAGTGAATCAGAATTACTTACCAGCTGAGAGTTGCTTCAAAGAAGAGAGCAATAACCCTAGTCTGTGAGTCTTTCAGAGATGAGAGCAATTTCCAGAAACCATATGAATCCAAAGAAACAACTAGATGAGAGCAATAAGCTTGTGAGTCTTTCTAAGATGAGAGCAACAATGGGGGCTTGCAAGATGAGCCAAGAGGAGAGAAGACAGAGGACTATGAAGGAAAAGCTACTCTTAGGGCAGAAGAGAGAAGACAAGTGGGAGGAAAGTAAAATGGGACATTTCTGAATTATGGGGAAGAGCAAAAATGGGTCTTGTAATATGCTTAAAACTCACACAGGCTCACACATTTTTAAATTTCAAATTGTCATGTCCAGCAGTGTTGGAGCTGTTTATGGTGCATGTCAAAGCCCAAAAAAAAAAATATTTTTAATCCGACATGTATGAACACATGTTGGACACATGTAGTCAATGTGTCATCACAGTGTTTGTGTCCAACACCCCAAAACACCACCAAAATGATGCATCCATGCTTTATAGCCCGGAATATAAAATCTGTCCATGTACCAAATGCCTCCAACAGTATCACAAGGAAGCCAACTATGAAATCAACAAAATCTTCCATGCACACATAATCTAGCTTCCAGACTCACCTCGCACTACCATAATTGAGAGAAATTGAGGAAATCAGATGGGTATTGGGGATTTTTTTAATCTCCACATCACTTATACATGCTCCCACCATATGAAATTTACTGGATGAAAGCATTGGGTGGTGTCAAAGCTGTCAATGTGGGCAAGACAAGAGTCCATGTTGGACTGTTTTAAAACAGGCCAGCCACAGGCCAACTTGGGTCACTTAAGAGTGGGTTGGTGCCTGTATAAACCGTCAGCCAACCAAAAAATAAATAATAAGAAGAAGAAGAACACTAGGAAAAAAACACAGAAAAATTAATATATTTTGAATCTCTCAGTTAATAGTCTAAAATTCTCTAGCGCTAAAATAATAAAATTACCAGGTCAAAAACATATAAGCCCCATACTGATTCATAGTGAAAAGATTCTCCATTTGTTACTGATAGTGCTCAACCCTAATATTATATATGTATGAATTACAGCAGCTACCTCCTCAAACAGAGGAAGTAGGCTGGATTGGTGAGTATAAAGCTCAAGAAAGTAAAAATGGAAATGAAGAAAACAAAAATGCACTCCTGACTTTCAGGAGGTCAGGTCCTCTCCACTGCTAATCCCAAAAATCTTAGATAAACCTCTCAGCTAAACCTCCCCATCACAAAACCACCTCCAGCTACTCTCTCTCTCTCGTCTCACCTCACAACATGACAAAGTTAGTTATTCCTATTATGGATTTCCCATTTAGCCCTTCCTAGTAGCCACCTCACCATAGTTCTTCTTATGGGCCTCAATCTGGTTTTTCCTCACATACACCTTACCCCAATTATTATCCTATTGGACCTTTTTTTTCCCTCCCGTAAACCTTGTAGGTCATCTTGGGTTCATCATTTCTCTCCCAATCAGGCTTCACCTTGTCCTCAAGGTGAAAAGTAGAAAATTGTACTCTAATCACTTCAGCATCCTCCCATGCACTGTCACACTCCAGGAGACCCTCCCACTTTATGAGAACTTATCACTGTCCACTGGTCAAAATTCTGTTCTTTTGCACTGCTTCAGGCTGTACCTGTAGCTCCATTTCCTGAGTGAATTGAGACTGGGTTGCGTTTGAATAGAAGGGTGGAAAATTTTTTTCAGTTGAGAAACATGGAAAACTGGTTGAATGCATGCTGCACTAGGCAGTTCTGGCTTGTAGGCAACCTTCCCAAACCTTTCCACTATCTGATAGGGACCATAATATCTTGGAGACAATTTCTCTTTCTGTTTCCAAGCTAAAAACCTCAATTTATAAGGCTTGAGCTCAAAGTATACCATGTCTCCATTGTTAAACTCCACCTCCCTCCCTTTCTTATGATTTTGCTCTTTCATCCACAATCATGCCTGCTCCAAATGATCGTTTAGTTCAGCCAAGATAGTTCTCTCAATTGTTCATTCACTTCTTCCACTCTAGATAAATCATCTTGCCATTTGAATAAGGTTGGAGGATCTCTCCCATAGAGAGCTTTGAATGTAGGACAAGGGAGAAAGGGGAAGTAGATAGAAGAAGGGGAGGAGGTATTAGAAGAAATAGAGAAAGAATTCCGAAAAATACTTTTATTATTCAAGGCTAGGTTCTGCTTAAATACAACTATTAAGGTTTATATCTATAGAACCATAATCCTAAACCTAATAAAAGATAACTACTAATAACAAAAGATAAATATATAAAATCTTAATCCTATTGAAAGACAAATGCCTAGTCTTAATAGATAATTTAAAACCAACAAAAAGACAAAAGGAGATATTTCAACTGATTTCTAAAACTAATAAAAATACAAAAGATTAAAATATATCTAAACTAGGGTTTTCGACACCTAAAGTAGACTTTCCACGATTTCCCATCAGTCATCCTTGTGGAACAGTTAAAAGAGGTATTAAACCAATACTCAGCCTTAGACAACATCCTGACTCACTGTTTTGGCCCCCCTCCCCCCCAACACGAAAACAAAACACCGAAGATAAGTCTCTAGGCTCCTATAAACCACCTCCATTTAGCCATTAGTCTTAGGGTGGTATCTTGAACTATATTTAAGGGCCATGCCAGCCAAAGCAAACATTTCCCTCCACAACTAGCTAATAAAAATTCTGTCTCCGTCGAATACCAGGGTCTTAGGGAAACCATGGAGCTTGACCACTTTTTTGATAAAAATCTCAGCCACTTCCTTAACACTAAAAGGGTGAGAGAGAGGGATGAAGTGATTGTACTTTGTAAGCCCCCTACAACCACCATAACAGTACCAAATCTATTGCTTTTAGGGAGCCCAACCATAGAGTCCATGCTAATATCCTTCCACACTTGTAGGGGAATAGGTGGGGACTGTAACAGTCCAGCAAGGCTTAGAGCCTCATATTAATTTCATTGGCACATCTCACATACTGCTACATACTCCTGAATGTCTCTTTTCATCCCCACCTTTCATCCCCTCCCAATGGACCACCTCAGCTAGATGCTTGTTAAGTCCTTAAGTACCCCGTATGGCCTCCCATGGTTGAGTGATGGTACTCTTTAATTAACCCTGAGGTCTTAGGTGATCTTCATGGCAGCACAAACTCATGATTATACAACAAACACCCACTCTTAATTCTATACTCCTCTAGTGTTACTTTTCCTGTGATTATTTGCTGCCTTATATCCCTTAACTTTTCATCTTTGTTAACTTCAGCTTCAAACTCCTCTAGCCCCTCATATTGCCACAACGAAAAAGCTGTGGGTAAAATCAAATATTCTCTTGTATTTATTAGGAAGCATTGACCAGGTAAATAGCTAATTTTATGGGGATTATTTTTGGGTAGGATTTATATCACTTATGGTCTGATTTTATTTTCTTTTATTCCCTGATTTATTTCTGTTTCTGGTCCACCTATTTTCTGTATATATGGAGCACTTTTGTATCAATAACATTATCGAAGGTTCACTACTATGTCTACATGGTATCAAAGCTCGATGAACACGAGTAGATAGAAACCACGCTGAGAGTCGAAAACCACGCTGGAGTCGAAATCAGCTAGCAACCACGTTGGAGTCGAAATCAGCTAGCAACCACGCTAGAGTCGAACACCACGCTGGAATCGAACTCGAGTAGAGCAAGGTCGCCGAAAATGGTGAACACCGAGCTTGAAGAGTCCTCTGCGTTGAACCCACGCCAGATTGGGGGTCCCTCTGGGTCAACTCCTAATCTCAAAGGGTCTTCGATCCTCATCGTAATAGAGAAGCTGAATGGCAAAAACTATCGTGAATGGGCCCAAGTTGTTAAGCTCACAGTCGCCGGGGACGTGGGAAACTTGGATATCTCACAAGTGAGAGCAAGACTCCAGATACGACGAAGACTGCTGAGATGAACCAATGGATTACCGAAAAACTCCATGGTGTCATCTTGGTCGGTCAATGCAATGATCTCCACTATAAAACGAAGCTTTCTGTTCTTACCCACTACTCACGCTATCTGGGAGACAGCCAGACATACCTATTCTGATGGGGAGGATCTCGCTCAACTCTTTGAGATCAAGACTCGATTATGGCAAATAAGACAGGGAGACAGAGACGTTACTGATTATTGGTTAGAAATGATGGCCCTTTGGTAAGAATTTGATCTTAACTGTGAAGAGACATGGTCTTGCTTAAAGGATGCCATCAGATTCAAGGAAAAAACTAAGAAAAAGCGTACTTTTGAGTTTCTAGCTGGCCTCAATAACAACTTAGATGATGTGAGAAGCAGAATTTTGAGCCGAAGACCTCTACCTCCAATAGAAAAAGTATTTGCTGGAGTAAGAAGAGAAGCATCTAGGAGGAAAGTCATGAAAACATATTGATTCTCTACCCTCAACAGAAGCATCTGGACTAGCTGTTCAACCAGCTGAAACATATAAAAACCAGAAGCCAAAATTGATGTGTGAGCACCACCAGAAAACTGGTCATACAAAGGATACCTGTTGTGATATCCATAGTAAACCAACCGATTGGAAGCCACGAAAAAATAAGCCTCGTGGTAATCACGTTTCATCAAACACCGAGGGCAAAAGGCAAGAGGACATTCCTAAGCAACCCACAGGAACCCAAAGTGATCACTTGGGTAAGATTCTTGAAATGCTGAATGCCTTACAAAATCCTGGACAGCAACAAAAACGGGTACCAACTGCTACTATGGTCAACAAAGGTAACCTACTTACTAGTTTCATTCTTGCTTTGAAAGCTATATGTAAAAAGGCGGGCTACCACTCGGATGTGTTTAATTTTTATACCCCCTGTACTGGTAATGAAAAGGTTCGAACTGCTGATGGAAACTTGAGTTCTATTGTTGGAAAAGGGGTTTTTAGAGTTACAGATTCTATTAAGTTAGAATCAGTCCTTCATGTCCCTAATTTGGCATGTAATTTATTATCTGTAAGTCAGATTACTAAAAAAGAAAATTGCAGTGCTCACTTCTATCCTACTTATTGTGTTTTTCAGGACCTGTCATCGGGGAAGATGATTGAAATTGCTAAGGAATATGGTGGCTTATACTACCTGGAACAAACTGAAGTGAGTAGTCTACAGTCATAAATATTATGTAATAACGTCTCCACCTATAAAGGTGATGAACTTTTGCTATGGCATAGGCGGTTAGGACACCCAAATTTCAAATATCTATATCACTTGTTTCCCAAATTTTGCATCAATAAAATGCCTTCTTTCCAGTGTGATGACTGTGAACTTGCTAAGCACCATAGATCTTCGTTCAAAAAATCTGAATATAAATCCACAAAACCATTCTCGATCATTCATAATGACCTTTGGGGTCCATCCCATGTTCCAAACCGAACCAATACACGATGGTTCATTACTTTTATTGATAACCATACCAGATTATGTTGGGTATTCTTGTTGAAAGAAAAAAATGAAGTCCCTACTATATTTTCCCAATTTTTTACCATGCCACAAAATCAGTTCCATTCCACTATCCAAATTCTTCATACGGACAATGGCACTGAATACTTCAACAATACACTGGCTAGCTTTCTCAAAGAGCACGACATAATTCACAAAAGCACATGTGCTCATAGCCCCCAACAAAGTGGAATAGCTGAAAGAAAAAATAGACACATTCTTGAAGTCACCCATACTCTCATGTTTACTACCAATGTGCTCAAATTCTTTTGGGGGGATCCCATTCTCACTGCTGTCTATCTCATAAATAGAATGCCCAGCAAATTTTTGTCCTTCAAAAGCCCTCTTGACAAACCCAAAGAGACCCATTCTGTTATCCATTTTGAAAACAACCTTCCTTTGAAGATTTTCGGGTGCACAGCCTTTGTTCATCTTCATCACACACACAAACTTGACCCGAGAGCTCTTAAATGTATTTTCCTTGGGTATGCCCCCACTCAAAAGGGATACAAGTGTTATGATCCCATCTCAAAGAAGTTTTTTGTCACCTATGATGTTACCTTCACTGAAGAAATTCCTTTCTATTCACAAACTTCAATTCAGGGGTAGAGTTGGAGTGAATTTCAGCCTCTAAACTTAAGTGAGAACCTATTTTCACCTAAAGATGAACCAACCCCATCACCCATAACTGATCCCTCACTTTCTCTTGATCATTCTAATAGTACCTCTATGCCATCAGCCGAAGGGAACTTGGAAAAAGGCGAAGATGAAGTGATAGATATTTTAGAAAAGGAACTGCTAATCTACTCATGGAAGAGAAAACCAAGTGGAGAAACGACCATACCCAAAGCAATACCTGATCAAGAACCAATACAAGATCCTGAACCACGGGATCAAGGAAATAGGGGAGAAAAGGTGAATGAGCTCAATTTGCCCATTGCTCTTCGAAAACAACCAAGATCTTACACTCAGCATTCAATTGAGAGATTTGTCTCTTATAAGGCATTATCATCACAATATAGTGTTTTTATTTCAAGTCTTGATAGAATAAAAATTCCAAATACCATACAGGAAGCCCTTGAAGTTCCAGAATGGAGAAAAGCTATCATGGAAGAAATGAAAGCCCTGGATAAAAATGGCACTTGGGAGGAAGTTAATCTTCCTAAAAGGAAGAAACCTGTAGGATGCAAATGGGTTTTCACTATAAAATACAATGCAAATGGCTCAATAGAAAGGTATAAAGCTAAGCTTGTTGCCAAAGGCTTCACTCAAACTTATGGGATGGATCATACAGAAACATTTGCTCCTGTTGCCAAGTTAAACACAATACGTGTACTACTCTCTATAGCTGCCAACATGGATTGGCCTCAACAACAACTTGACATCAAGAATGCGTTCTTAAATGGGGATTTGAAGGAAGAAGTTTACATGACTCTCCCACCAGGATTTGATGATAAAAATGGGAAGGTGTGTAGACTTAAAAAATCTCTTTATGGCCTTAAGCAATTTCTTAGGACATGGTTTGAAAGATTTACTCGAGTCCTAAAAAATGAAGGGTATATTCAAGAACAAGCTGATCATACAATGTTCTTCAAGCATAGAGAAGGGAAGAAGATAATACTATTGGTACATGTTGATGATATTGTCCTCACAGGAGATGACAAGGAAGAAATGGAAAGATTAAAAGAAGCTCTAACTAAAGAGTTCGAAGTTAAGACTCTGGGAGAAATGAAATATTTTCTGGGTATGGAAGTTGCTAGATCAAAAAGGGAGATCTATATCTCTCAAAGGAAATAAATTCTTGATCTTTCGAGGGAGATAAGGATCCTGGGATGCAAACCCAATGAAACTCCTATTGAAGTTGGAAAAAATATTGATGATGGAAAATCAATTGATAAAGAGAGATACCAAACTTTGGTTGGGAAACTAATCTATCTCTCACATTCCAAACCAGATATCGCCTTTGCTGTTAGTATTGTCAGTCAACACATGCATTCTCCAAAGGAGAAGCACTTAGAAGCAGTATACCGAATCCTTAGATATCTCAAAGGTACTCTGGGAAGAGGTTTGCCATTTAAAAAGGGCAATAAAAATTGCATAGAAGTTTACACCGATGCAGACTGGGCAGGCTCAATAGAAGACAGAAGATCAGCCTCGAGTTATTGCACCTTTGTTTGGGTAATTTGGTTACATGGAAAAGTAAAAAATAGAATGTAGTGGCAAGAAGTAGAGCTGAAACTGAGTTCAGGGCAGTTGCTCATGGCATATGTGAAGGGTTATGACTTAAGAAACTTCTTGAAGAGTTACAAGTTATACCAGAACAACCTATGAAGCTATATTATGACAACAAAGCAGCAATTAGTATCTCACACAATCCAGTTCAGCATGACAAGACTAAGCATGTGGAAGTTGACAGGCACTTCATAAAAGAAAAAATTGAGAATGAAATAATATGTATGACATACATACCCACTCATAGGCAAACTGCTGATATCCTTACAAAGGGACTATCCAGACAACTCTTTGAAAACTTTGTAGGCAAGTTGGACATGATAGATATCTATGATCCAACTTGAGGGAGAGTGTGGGTAAAATCAAATATTCTCTTATATTTATTAAGAAGCATTGACTAGGTAAATAGCTAATTTTATAGAGATTGTTTTTGGCTAAGATTTATAGCATTTATGGTCTGATTTTATTTTCTTTTATTCCCTGATTTATTTCCGTTTCTGGTCCGCCTATATATGGAGCACTTTTGTATCAATAACATTTTCGAAGGTTCACTGCTCTGTCTACAAAAGCCATCATCTCCATTGTGTTATCCCCTTGAGATATGGCATCCACAACACAGTTTTCAGCCCTTAGTTTGTATTTTCAAACTTATACTCCATCATATGCCACTCTACACAATTGATTTCAAGATATCACAAGAACTTCTACAAGGTAGAACCTCTAATTCAATTCCACATAAAGTGTTTAATTGTATTTGTTTTGTTCATAATCACAAAAGAAACCTTGGTAAATTAGATATTAAGGCTTTAAAGTGTATTTCCATCGGCTACTCTGCAACTCACAAAGGATAAAAGTGCTATCATCATTTAGAAAAATATGTCAAAATGGACATTACCTTTGAAATATATAAGTTTTTAAAAAAAAAATTCCACTAGCTCTTCAAAGGGAGAATAATGGGGTTAAACCTTTTGTAGAGTTTTCCTGTTGACAAGCCCATGTCTAATACAAGGACTTCAACAATGAGGGGGATGGTAGCAACAGAGATGGAACTTCTTCCCTCTTTTAGACTTCACAAGAATAACCTACAGACATTCTCATGCATGCACCTTGTGTTTTAGACCTTCCAATTGCTACAAGGAGTTTGTAGATATACTAAGCACCTTGTGTTTTTGTATCCTAAGACTCGCTATTTCCTTCCCATGAGCCATTGTCTCATCACTATCTTCCACATCCATTCCTCATAATTGGAGAGAAGGTCTTAGTATTCCAAAATGGAAAGAAGCCATCGTAGAAAGGAATGAGACTTGGGAATTATGTACTTTGCCACTGACTATAGGATGCAAATAGGTTATCACTGTAAAACACAAGGTAGATAGGATAATTGACATATTCAAATCTTTAGTTGCAAAAAGATTTACTCAAACTAATGGCATTGACTACCATGAAAATTTTTCACCCATAGCAAAAAATGAACGCAATTTGTATTGGTAAAAAATAGAATACTTTGGAAAGCCTTAAAAAAGGGGAGGCTTGTGTCACATCTATTATTAATGGAGTTGAAGTTGTTTATCTTGTGATACAATTAATGTGAAACTACTATAGATTACCTAAATAAAGTAAAGAGACAAAATAATACTATTCTAACACTGCCTCTCTAGATGGTGCATATAAGTCATATTGCACCAAGCTTGCTACAAAAGTGGTGGGTGTGACCCTTTAGATTGATATTGCCGCTAAAAGCAAGAAAAGTGTATGGAGTGACATGCAACAAGAGAAAAGCGCCATTGGTATATTTTATCAATATATTTCTACATAGGTATTGTAGATATATTTTTATTCATCGTATTATGCTGATTTGTGACTTTTATATCATTACATATATATTTTATTGATATATTTCTATAGAGGTAGAATCTTCCAATCCTCCATCAGATCTTACAACTCAATCCGGTTAGCCCTTGATTGATCTTAAGTAAGATCTCAATCTTGACATCCTTGGTTATTAGGTGAGAAGTTTTCTTCAGATAATCTTCTAGGTTGAGTTAGTTATTTATCTTACTGTTTTAGTTTATCTCTAGGAGTTAGTTTCATTGCCAAACTCTATTATTTTAGTTCATCTCTAGGAGTCAGTTTCATTGCAAAACTCTATTATTTTCAGTAGTATAAGAGCTTGTTTGGTATGACACAACATGGACATATTCCCTTTGCATAGTTGTACAATGTCTATTATACCCTTACAATTATTATCTATCATATTACTGTTTTAACTATTAAATCACTTTTTTAAAAATAGAGGCATAAAAGTAATATTTTATCTCACCTACTGCACCTATCCAACTTTTATATTCCCTCCTCCTTTACATCACCATACCAAACATACCCTAAGTAATAGGAGGGCATAAGAACTGAAGTAAGTTCTCCCTTCACTATCTAAATTCTACATCACGTGACTATTTTACAGCAAGTACTTGTGTATTCAATTTCGATGCCTTTGAATGATTATCCGAGCAAGGGTGAGATTTAACAGATGCTTGAGATTGGTTCAGGTTATCAACAAATTGGTAAGGCTAACTAAACAATGAGACACAAAATAGTTGTGAATCCATATTCCCTTCCATTAGGTCATACCATTCTTCCCTTAAAACAAAAAAGTAATAAGTAAGAAAAATATAAAAATCATTGAACCTCTATCCTATAAAGCTAAATTTTCTCATTCTACAAACCTACTACAAGATGCAATATGCAGATAATTAATGACGGCAAGAGGACAAGGATGTAGCAAAAGACCATACAGAAGATGTTACTTATCATTACAGAGTAAAAGCCCAATGCAAAAATGCCCATAAAAGCCCTTAATCTTTCCAACTGGTTTCTGTTACATGGAATAAATAGTTAGCAGTCATTGTTAGCTGAGAAGTTAGTAGGTAATAACTAACTATTGAAACAACCTTCTTATCCTTGTGAGTAATATAAATAAGGGTAATGGGGGAAGGGATTGCTATCATTGAGAATGATAGAATTGTGAAGATAGCAGAGGCTATCATTTTCATTCTCCAAGTATCCAATTAGTATCAAAGTGTCAATCCTGGCTCCCATGGCAAAGAAGACAAGGCCTCAATATTGCTTCAAAGAGCTGGAGCAAGAATTGGACAGACTCGTTCAGACATGAACCAGCTGTGGAATTCTATGGCAAGAATTGAAGGAATGTTAGAAGAGGTGAAGACAAAGATGCTAAAGAATGGTGCAATTGGTGCATACTCGAACAACAATGCCCTAGGAGCTCCCACGAACAGCATTGAAGGAAATTTTGCAGCATCTTTGCACTGTGGCCTGTATGTGTTCCCAACAAGGCCACCCAGATCAAGTTTCCAAGATTTGATGGCATAGAAATTTTAGAGAATAAAGAAGCTTAGAATAGCTTAGTTCATTTGAATGAAATGGAAGAATACTTATAGGGATAATGGCAACAAGTTTGCCACTAAAATCCCATGAAATAAGCTACAAATCAAGTAAAAGTCACAGAGACAAACCTCCACAAAATCAGCAAAAGTAATGATGATAGTTGACTAATAATTTTGTAGACAAATTTCTAATAATTATGTGTAGAAAATCATGATTTCCAACAGATGGCAACGATTTCAAGGGCCGGGTGTTCCGCTGTAGGCAATTCTTTCAGCTGGATGCTACTCTTGAGCAAATAATCAGGCTGATCAATATGCATCTGAAGAGGAAAGCTTTACAATGGGACCAAACCTTCATTGAAACAAGAAGAACAACATAGGCTGACTGAGCAGAGTTGTTAGTAGGCTAAAGTAAATGTTTTGGCAACATGTTGCATGTAGATCCCATGGCAGAATTGAAGAACCTGAGGCAAGATGGAACAGTGATGGAATATCAAGAAAAATTCAAAGAATTGGTTTCGCAAGTGGAGTTATCAAAAGAAATAGCTGTAAGTTTCTTCTTGGGAAGACTTAAAAATGATTAGATTGAAGCATGAGAGAGGATAATTTGGCCACAAAGCTTAGTCAACACCATGTATTTGGCAAGACTGCAAGAAGCAACCATTACTCCCTTATGTGTGAACTCTTTTACCTACTCTGAGAAATTAGATTCTTCTCCTACTATTTTCAAACCTTTGACAACCTTGAACCAAAAACCTTTTCTAATAAATCCATACCAAAACTTTAACAAATACATGATAAACACTCATCCCCTATAGATAAAGATACCGTTTTTTAAAACCTTCCCAAATACCAGATTAGCCTATGAAAGAATCACTGCAAAGGGAAATGGATGAAAGAAGGAAAAAAAAGCTTGTGCTACTGGTGCCTAGAAAATTCACCTTTCATCATAAGTGTAGGCCTTCCCAAGTGTTTATGATAATGGTGCTTAATGAGGGGGAAGAGGAAAACGAAGACATTGCAAGGATTGAATCAAATGACCATGGATGAGCATGGGAACTTGCTTGAGAACCTACTAAGTCCAGACACAGGTTTTGAAGCATACCACCAACAAAAATGCTATATGGGAATTCTAGCCTTTTATCTATCAACATGATAGAAACCTTAGATTTTATAGTATTATTCTGAGAATGAGATCTCCTCCGATAGAAGAAGATTGTATTACCGTAGCCTACTGTTAATCTCTGGTTTTTGAGAGACCAAAGCTCTCTCCCCCGCTAAAAACGTCTCTCCTCTCCTCCTCACGCACCCCCCCTCTTCCTATACCTCTCTCCTCCCACTCTTCACTCCCTACATGTGATAGTTAGTTACAAAATATTCTCTCTCTGTGCCACCTCACCCTTAATGGTCCCAGGTCTCCTATTTCTTCTAACATAAACCTTTCCAAACTTGGGCTTAGGGGTTATGGGCCCATCAATACCCGCCCCATTGAGATGCACCTTGTCCTCAAGGTGAAAATGGGAAACTGAGTTTTGATAGCTTCATAGGATTCCCATGTACTTTCTGATGAAGGACAACCTTTCCAGTGAATCAGTACCTCCACTACTCCATTTGATAGTCCCCCAGTTTGTAGGACTTTTTTAGGTTTCCATTGCAAATCCAACTTAGTCGTGAGAGACGAAGGAAGGTCACTCACTGGAACATTGGTTTGAAGGGACCTCTTGAGTTGTGGAACATGAAAGACAAGGTGGATCCTGACATTTTTCAGGTAACCGCAATCTATATGCTGCCTTGCCTATCCTCTGTTCCACCAAACAGGGGCCATAAAACCGGAGTGCCAACTTCTCATTCTATCTCCTAGCCAAAGACTTAAGTTTGTAAGGCCTCAACTTCAAATACACATAATCTCCCACTTGAAACTCGACATCCCTTCTCTTTTTATCTGCAATCTCCTTCATATACACCTAAGCTTTTTCCAAATTTTCTTTTAACTCTTCTACAACCAGATTTCTTTCCCTCAAAGCTATATTCACGTCTTCCACAGTTGAGAAATTATCACTCCACTTAAGCAAAGTGGGTGGGTCTCTTCCATAGAGCGCCTTGAATGGTGTCATTCCTGTGGACCGATTAAATGAAGTGTTGAACCAATATTCTGCCTATGATAGCCATTTGATCCATTGAGTCAGTTTTCCTCCTACAAAACAACGAAGATAAGCTTCTAAACTGCGGTTGACCACTTCAGTTTGCCCATCCGTCTCTAGATGATACCCTGAGCTAAACTGTAATGTTGTTCCTGCCAATTTGAAGAATTCTCTCTAGAATTGACTAATGAAGATCTGGTCTCTGTCTGAAACGATGGACTTTGGAAACCTGTGTAATTTCACCACCTCCTTAACAAATAACGCAACAACCTCCTTGACTGTAAAGGGATGTGTTAGAGCTATAAAATGGCTATATTTGGTGATTCCATCCACAATGACTAGAATAGTATCATACCTACCTGATTTCAACAACCCAATAACAAAATCCATACTAAGTTCTTCCTAAACTTTTTCTGGTATAGGCTAGGGTTGTAACAACCCAGCTGGGCTTATAGCTTGATACTTATTTCTTTGACAAGTTGCACATTGAGCCACATAGGTTTGCACATCTCATTTCATCCCCTCCCAGTAGACCACTTTAGCCAATCGTTTGTAAGTTCTAAAATATCTTGAGTGTCCTCCCATTGGTGAATCAAGGAATTCCTTGAGAAGAGCCTGAATCCACAGAGATTGGTGAGGTATGACCAATCTACTGTGATACATCAAGCATCCTCTCTTCAAGCTATATCCCTGAGGGGTTACACCACTAGCAATGAGCTGCTGCACAATATTATTAAATTTGCTATCCTATTTCACTTCCTGGTCCAGCGCCTCCATTTCCTCAAACTGACACTAAGGAAATTGCTTGCAACTCCATGTCACCACCCCTTCTAGATAGAGCATCAGCGGCCTTATTATCCACTCCTGATTTATAGTGAATTTCAAAGCGATAACCCATTAGTTTCGTGACCCATTTTTGCTGATCCAGATCAATGATTCTCTGCTCCAACAAGTACTTCAATGCTTCCTAGTACGTCCGTATAATAAATTGATGTCCCCTTAAGTAATGCTGCTATTTCTTTACCGCAAACACTATAGCCATGAGCTCTCTTTCATAAATAGAGCATAACTTATCTCTGTTGGACAGCTACTAACTAAAATAGGCAATGGGTCTACTATTTTGCATCAACACAGCCCCCACCCCTTCTCCCGATGCATCAGTTTCCAGCTCAAAAGGGCGAGTGAAGTCAAGCATGGCTAATACTGAGACAGTGGTCATGGCTGATTTTAATGACTCAAATGCTTCCTGAGCTTTTTTCTCCCAAGTGAATGCATCCTTTTTTAGCAATCTAGTCAATGGAGAGGCAATTCGGCTGTATCCTTTCACAAACCTCTAGTAATACCCGGTAAGCCCCAAGAACCCCCATAATGCCTTTAGATTTTTTGGAAACTAGCCACCGAATCATGGCTTCTATTTTTGAAGTATTTGCATGCACCCTCGAAGATGAAATAATATGTCCCAGGTATTCTACTTGAGGTTGTTCGAATACACACCTTTTTCGGTTTAACACCAACTGATTCTTCTCTAGTATCTCTAGTGCTAACCTTAAGTGTTGAAGATGTGCTTCAACATCTGAGCTATATATCAAAACGTCATTTAGGAATACTAAGATGAACTTTCTCAGAAGGGGTCTAAAAATCCCATTCATTAGGGACTGAAAAGTAGATGGGGCATTGGTCAACCCGAATGACATTACCAAAAATTCGTAATTGGTATCGGAACTGATGGTTGGCAGCACCGAAAAGGGCTACCTATGGAGGGTTTAGACCGCTAGAAGATTCTGACAAGCAAAAGGTTAAGTGAAGTGTTGTCCAGTGAAGTATCACAGAGTGTAGCTGCCGAGACATCGGCTTTCCAAGGGCGGCCAATTAATGGAGACCAAGGTAGTATGGGATGCCAAAGTCCCACATTGAGTAGTATGGGATACTCAATGGGGTATTTAAGTAGAGTGATTCTCCCACCTCAATAGCTAGCTTTGGGGGAGGGTTCCCCACCTTACTTAGGTATTCATCACAACAATTTTCTAGTTTTTTTGAGTCATCCTTGAGGACAAGCATCTTTTTTTTTTTCTGGTGGATACGCAGAGGGAGGGGGGAAGGGGTAAGGCAGTTGTTACATGGAATGAGTAGTGAGTAGTCATTGTTAACTGAATAAGAAGTTAGTTAGTAATAACTAACTATTATAACTACCTACTTACCATTATGAGTAATATAAATAAGGGTAATTGAGGTAGGGATTACAGTCAATGAAAATAACATAATTGTAGAGACAGTAGAGGTTATCATTTTCACAAATGTTCTTGGCAAGTGTAAATTGCTACCTTGGATCTCTATCTCCAGAAGCTTTTTAAGTGCATGAACTTTTGAGGTAGTAGAATGAGCATGCAAGTAAAAGAGCAGCATAATCCATATGAATTAAAGGATCAGGGTGTCTTCAGAAGAAGGTCAAAGCTGAATAGGGTATTTGACAGTTTAGCATTAAATAAATCCACAAGAAGCCATCCCAACAAAAATTACCAATCAAACAGGTAAACTACAGTTCCACTGATTGATGCCTAAGATAATTAGAAACCCCTGCACATTAACTTCATCATATCACATTCTCAATTCGTGGGATCAGCAACAATCTCCATTTCCCTTCTACAATTAGATTCTATCCAGTGTTTATATCTAAATTAACAGAAATCAATCAATGTTCTAGAGAACCAGCTCAGAAACATTAAAAATGAAAAGAAAAGACACCTCAATAGTCATGCTAACCCTGTAGTCTTGCAAAGGAAACCATTACTTCCTCATTTACAAAACAGGATAAAGATTCTCAAGTCAGCTCTGCTGCTGTTGCAGGATTCCTAGAGACATTTACAATTTCTATGCAATCGCCCTTCAAACATACAGCACACGGAAAAATGTAAGCATGGGTTCCTTTTAATCATAAAAAGGTCCAAAACTAGTTGTTCCAAATTTCAGTGTGATACCCCTCCTTAACAATCCAAACGTTTTATTAAAAAGAACTCCACAAAACATTCATAACTAAACAACAAGTTCAGAAACCTGCTTTCAGGAACAGAGCCCGCAATAACAAAAATGGGGCAGCGGCCTCCCTACCCAAGTGGATATCTATTTTAATTCTTCAGAGATCAAAACACATATGAGTATTTATATACATAATATTTAATAGCCAATATCCTCACCCTCCCCCCCCCCCCCCTCTTCCCCGGGCCAAAAAAAAAAGGAAAAATAAAAAGGAAAAAATCATAAGAATTATATATATATATATATATATAATATTATTGTCCCCCTAAAATTTCTATTTCATCCTCTTTAATTTTTGAAAGTCTCCAACACATGCTCTAATATGTCCCTTAAAACTTCAACACCACATACTATTTTTTCTGGTTCCGTCCCTGCCTGCTTTCATCATTTAAAGTAGATGAAGTATTCCCCATATCAATGATAAAGCATATTTATCTCAAACCACTCTCACCGAATTAATAAATTCCAAGACACCCACTATCACCTGCTATTCACAAAGAAAACCAAGAAAACAAGACTCAGATAAGTGGATTAACAAGTTGCAATTAGTTGAAAGAAGGCGAGATCAAATACCATTAAAACCTTACAACATATATTCAAGCTGAGGTAATTACGTTTTAGGCTCAGCCACTGAGAATGTATATTTCAAAAAGAGATGATGGAGATTCATATAAAGAGCTAAGAAATACCTTTAAGAAACGGCCCCTCCTATTCTCCCCAATGTCGAAGTAAAAGACCTGAAAAAACAAAAGGAGTTATGCAAAACTAGTAATTAATACGAAATAAGTTGACAAATAATCTTGTATTTAAAGAAACCGAAAGAATTAACGGATTACCTTGGTGTCAAGCTGCAATTCCTTGCTGAAGAGGTCTTGCTCGTCGGAGTTGACATAGTAATTAAAGAGATCAAGAAACCAGGAAATGCCAGAGAAAGGGACGATGATGGTGGACCTGGTAGCCGAAGTCTTCTCAGAGATTTTAAGGTAGCGACCGCGAGGGTTCTCCTTGAGATCGAAGTAAAAGAGCTTGTGCTCAACCTGAAGTGTTTTGCAAAGCAGCTCCACGTCGTTTCCACCTCCTCCTCCTCCTGAGTTCCCCTCCATGTCCACCACCACCACCACCACCAACCGCCAGAACCAGGAACCACCCTTTACTCTGAAAATATTAATTCAAATACACTGTGCATTAATTCAATTATACATATAGACATTGCGATTTTAACAGCTGCGGATGGAGTCGGCATCTGCTCATGATTTTTATTCGGAAAAATTACAATTGAAAATCAAAAAAATTATATTGAGCAATTTTAAATTTTAAACTTATTTTAAAAGATTTAATAAAGATTAAAATTTTAAATTACATAAAAAAATTAGAGTTCAAAACCAGGGTTAAATTTTTTAATTTTTAGAATATTTTTAAAATTTAATACCTTTTAATATAAATATTTTTAATTTAAAATTTGTAATTATAATTTTCTTTTATTTAAGAAAGATAAAGTCAAATTTTACACAATCCTCTCAAATTAATGAAGGCTTATTTACAATTTAAGAATCATTTGTATATAATTTAAAATTTAAAAAGTTATTTATAAAAAATAAATAAATAAAGTTTAAATAGTCATTTGATCAAATATATCATTCTTCTATTAATAAATTAATAAATTTAAGTAATGATAAAAATGTTTACGCAAAATTAAAAGTTTTAAGAGGTTGGTAGTCAAATTTTAAATTCAAAAAAATTATTTATCCATAATATAAAATTTAGGTGATTTTATGCATTTCGTCTCTGCATCAGATCCGACTAAACAAAGATATTGCTGATAGTAACAGCTGCGGATGGACTCTGCCTCTCCGCTTGTTTTCTCTCCAGAAAAGAAAATAATGATAGTTATAATTTACCCACAAATTTGAAGTAGGAAGTTTGGCGTATTTTCGGTTTTTGATATAATTTTGGGTTAACTATATTCACTGTTCTTGAGGTTTGCACGTGACTCCAATCGTGTTTAAATATTAAATTCCACTTTATATGACTAAATTGAATGACAGCATAATTAGATATTCTAACTGAATATTCATGTAAAGTTAACTCAAAATAAATAAAAACGGCTTATTTATTAAATTTAATTTCATTCAAGTTAGTATTTCCCAAAAAAAAAATTACCATGGCACCAAAGAAAATGAAAAATAAATCTTTAGTAAGAGAAAGAAAATTTAAAAAAAAAAAAAGAATAGTTACGTAATAATTTTTTGACAGATGTAAAAATTGACAATAGACTAATTTGAAAACAATAACAAAATTTTAGGAAAAATAATTATTTTTTCGATAAAAAACAATAACAATTTTTTAAAACCAACCATACAAAATTTTTTATTATTACATAAACTGAATTTAATATTAACTGGCTTTTTATACTTAAACTCTATTGTCTTCAACATTTTCTTTTTTTGGTCCTTTTGTGTGTTTTTAAACCTTCAATTTTGTATTTCTTTTCTATTAAGTGATGTAACACTCATTTCGAAGAAAAAAATGCAACAAGTATGGCACGAACTTTCAGAAGAAATCAGTTTCAAAAGAATTTTCAAAAACCAATTTTAAGATTTGTCATCAAAATTTATTTTAAGGTTAAATTATACATTTATCAAGTTTTCAATTAAATCTTTATGCTTTATATTTTTCTGTGAAAGAATCTTTACATTTACATTATCGTATCACTTTCGAATAAGTTCCAAGAGGTCTAAATTATTGCATTTAGTAACTAAATGAATAAAGTGCATTTAGTGAAAAAATAAGAAAAGAAAACAGAAAGTAGGTGAAGCCACTTATTTTCTGCTCTCATACGCTTCATTTTTTCTCTTTTTTTCATTTTTTATTTTCACTAAATGCAATGGATCTATTTCCATTCTTAAAGTTACTTTTTGTTATACTACATTCAAACTTATAAAAATTAGCTAATGGATTACTTATGTATCACAACACAAAACTAATATAGACCTTATTTTATCTATAAGATTTTAATTTAGTTCATAGACTTTCACTTTTTTTTATTTAATTTCTACACTATCACTTGATTTAACTTGGTCCTTTGTATTTTACTATTATTTCCACATAAACACTCCCAAATTAAAATCCTAAGTAATCTATATGAAAAGTAATCCATGGTGGGTACCAAGCATGGCCACAACCCTTTAACTTTCTCAAAGATTGGGTAGGTGATTAAAGTGCTGGTCTTGGTCTATTGCCTTCTTCTTGGGCCTACCTTTCTTCTTGGTCCTTCCACTATGTGCATCTTCTATTTGGGCTTCAGGTACAAGTTGCCATTGGGACTTAGGTGCAACTTCAGTTTAGGTGGTCTTTGGCACATTTAGAAGCTAAAGTTAAAGCCCAAAAAAGTTTTTATCACTGATTTCCTCTCTAGCAACATTAAACTGAATGTTTATAGCACTATCTTCAATGTCTTCCCCATAACCATTACTTTCTGCCTCCATTGCATTGGCAAAATCTTTAGTTACCCTTTCCTTGCCCTACATAAACAACCTTATCCACTGTTTCTTCACCTACATAAGCAACCTCATATGGATGATTTAACATATAGAATTTCATGGATAATAAAAGGGGGTAGTTTTTTACCTTCCTTATCTTCATCATCTTTACTACTTCCCACTATAAGGTCAACAAAGTATTCTTCACTTAGCTTTTTTCATTCCTCTATACAAGAGGCTGGTTATCTCTTTCCTCCCTTAAATTCACAACTTATGTCCATAATCTTCATCTCTACTGTCATGTTTATCAAAATTTGCCACAACCTTTGCCTTAAGCACTTCAATAGATTACAAGGCCAATATCTCATTAAACTAAGATATTTGGTTCATTGATTAAAGGTCAACTACTTTTAACTTCACCTCTATCCTCCCCATATTCATGGCACCCTTACCATCGATGATTAGCCTAATCCTAGTTTCCAACAATGTCTTTAGTATGCCAAACTATATTTCAATATTATTCTTGTAACTCCAATCTAACACTATAGCCTTGTGCTTGAAAAAGCACCAATAATCAAAGTCATACTAGCCCCAATAATCAATCTTGCCTCCCTCATCACTCCATAAATGTCAAAGTAACTTCGATAGTGCACTTTGACACTAAAAATGTTAGTCATCATATCTACACAAACACAAAGCACGCATGTGGATGTAAAACAAAAGCACATTGTGATTAAAACATCAATAACCCATAACCCAAGGAAAAAAAAAAATCTTTGTTTTTACCTACTAACTACCCCAAAAAATAGATTATGAACCCCAACAAACCCATACAAATTAACTAACATACAATTGAGGTGATTTCAAAACTACTTCCCCCAATCACCACATCCTCCTAGGACCATCTATAAATAAACCTACACACATAGCAAACCCTAACAACCAAAATGCACAAATGTATATCCAAGTTTATTCTAGGCTAAACCCACAAACATGTATTTCATAGCCATTGCATAAAGAAAACATTTAAAAGTCTTACCTAACAAGTATAGATAATCATGGGTAAGGTATTATAGTCCTATCCTCCAACCTATATTTAGTGGGTAGAAAGTTTTCTATCTCCATCAAATCCTTAAATCCGTGTGTATAGATCCATTTAATAGAAAAATCTTCAAAATGTATAAGTTTCATTTAAGTTGAGATTTATTTACATAAAATTTGTTTATATAAAATCACAACAAAGGATAAAATATCTCAAATAACTATTAATGTAATTCAAAACCCATAGAATGCTATTTGAACTTTTTTTTTTTTACACTTTTTATAGTATACTATATTGATGAATATATAAGTATATATGAATTAATAAATATATATGCATTATGAGTTTGGGATGAGGTGAGTATCATAATACTACATAGACCTAAACCCTTAAAATGCCCAAAAAAAAGGGGAAAAAACCTTATGCCTCGCCCCAAGTAGGTAAATTTTATTATTACCAATAAGATTGGGGTATTTTGACCATCCCTACTAATGAGACTAACTTGTAAACAATGACGATGGGAGAACGTAAACCCTAACAACCAAAATTCAACAAATGAATGATAAGAAATGCTCGACTTTGGTCAATGGAATCCAAGGTTAAAGCTTTGCACTCTTAATCTCTTTAGAAATTAACAAAGGTGGGGAGAATGTGAAGGGTTTTTGTGGTCATTTGCATAGGATGTTAGTAGGTGTGTCATATTACCATAAAATGCATATTTGATGTCAACTGAGTTGATTTTAGCCATATCATAAATAACAGAGTCTAGATCATGACATTTAAAAAGGAGCCATGTGGAATGTCTTAGCAAAGTTTTGAATTTTATTAAAACAAATGAAAATTAAGGAATCAAAATAAATAAATAAAAAATTAAGGGACAAAAAAATTACCTTCTTTTTGGTTCCTTTTGAGCTAGATTTGGGAGCAAAGGATTCAATTGAGCTATTGAGAAAATGAAAACAAATAAGTTCTTTATACTATTGCACATATTTTAGTGCAAAAACATTTATGACATTTCATTCTCTTCTCTCTCTCTCTCTCTCCCCCCTTCTCATTTATAATGTATTTGATTCTAATATTCTAGAGCTTTATTAGGTTGTCAATAATTAATATTTAGAAATGAATTGCGAGTTATCTTTTAAGTTCCTTGTTAAACTAAGGCCATTTTTCTACCACATCTAATTTGTTATTGGCCAAAAGTCTTAAGGGGTTGAAGATCCAAGCTTGTTGATGTGTTTAAGGTCTTCAAAGCATTGTTCTCCAAAATTTTAGTGGGTGATGAAATATGCCTAAAACCTTTATCTTTAGCAAACGTCACTACTTGAGGTAATTTTAAATAGGGGAGGGAAATTTTCAATTTTAATACTTAGATCTTTTTTAAACCCTAAAAGAAAAAAGAGGCTAAAGAGGAAGAGGATGAAGTGGCAATAATTGAATCCACTAGGTGACTTAAATGTCACATAAGTATTTTTCATTAAAAATTTGGACAATATTAGTTATTAGAAAAATACTAAAACTTTTCATAAAAATGTAAGATACAATTGACAAAAATGTAAAAGTTTGAACAAAATTGAAACACCCAAACAAAAATGACATAAGAATATCGATAGCAACTTATAATGATTTCATCAACTTAAGTCAATGTTATATGATTCAATTATAACTACTGAAATTTTGATGTGTGGGCTTTTTAAGTCTAAGATTGAAGAATGTGTATATGTGTGAATATTTAAATACATATTTTGCATTGCTTAAGCACCAATCATGTTAGGTAATTTTCCTATCCATGTTTAATGAAAATAAAAATATTTTAAGGATTCAAATTGGATTAACATTTGGTTAAAAGGAAAAGAAAAAGAGAGGAAAAAATTTTTTTATTTTAGGTTATAAAAGAGGCATAAAGTTTTGGAAGTAAAGATCAAGGAAAAAGGAAGAGTAAGTATTCTAGGACATAATAATATTTGGGACCTTGTAGAGTTATCAAGTGGGACCAAAGTAATTGGTTGTAAATGAATTTCTAAGACCAAAAGAAATTCACTAGGCAACACCAAGTGTTATAAGGCGATACTAGTTACTAAGGGTTTTATTCAAAAGAAGAGAATTGATTACGGAGAAACTTTTTTTCTTTTTTCTAAGAATGATTCCTTTGATATCATAATGACATTACAGCCTATTTTGACTTAAAATTACATCATATGGTTGTTAAGATCAATTGTTTAATAAGGATCTTAAAGAAGAGATATATATAAAATAGTCTAAGGGGTTCACCTCAAATGTTAATGATAATTTAATGTACCAAGTTAAAAAAGTCAATTCATAGACTTAACCAGGCCTCGTGATAATGGTACATTAAATTATATGATATAATCATATTTTTTGGTTTTGTTAAAAACATCATAGATCAATATATATATATCACAAGGTGTAATATTCTATGTTTTCCAAGCCAATATAATCATTAAAGAATGGAATAAATTAATTAAAAAAATGGGGTCATAAGGCTAGAAAAGGTTAGCTAGAACTAAAAGACATTGATACAAGCCTAACTAATAGAAAATTCAAAGGCTTAAGAAAAATAAGAATTAGCTTAAGAAATCAATATTTCTCACCATAATATGATGGAATAAGGTTAGCATAATAACCAAATGAGGTTAGTTGATTAAATCCCTCACGGTGTATAGTTTAAAATGTCAATTGACCATAACTTCAATCGAACTTCTTTTGATTATTTTAAGTCCTTGTAATTTCAAAATAGATATTTTTAATGAAGCATAAGCCTAAATTTCATTATGGAGATGTCAATTTATGAAAATACAAAGAAATTAGTTCAAATAGTGGAATTAAAATGTAAGAGCAAAATTAGAATTTTTTAAAAATCATAAAACCCTAGCTCTCAAATATATATGTAACATGCCACCCTTCTTCTTCTTCATTTAGCTAACCTAAAGAACTTCATGACTAGACCTAAAGTGGCGTGAAGAAGGAGGAAGAAGCAAAGGAAGAAAGCTACTCCTAGGTAAGCAAACATAGAGAATTTGTCTATGATATTATTATAAATTTTTTCCCACTCTTTATTTTTTTCCTACTCTTTTTCCTTTTTCTTTTTATGGTCTTGGTTTCTTAAAAGAATGAGTTTTGTGGCTAAACTCATGGATGAAGAAGCTCTTTTAAATAAACCAATTACATCAAAATATTCTTCATCAAGAACACTTTCAAATAATGTATGATTTAGGCTAGGAAAATTTATATAATTTTGGAACCCTAGCCATCCTAAGTTTAGCCAAGAGAGTGAAGAAAAGAAGGAGACTTGAACTTGATAAATCCATAGTGAAACTAAAGGTTTTGAAGGGTGAAGAATAAGGATATGTGATTAGAATTTATAAAAAACCAATAGAATGGCATATAGTTTCACCTAGGGTTTGGATTAGCTCTTGAGAGATTCAAAACCCTAGAAGAGTTAATTTATCCCTTTAATACTATAATTGAATGAGAAATAAATCATGGAAATCTCAAAACCATTAAATTCCCTATAAATTGAACAAAAACTTAAAAGGGAAGTGTGTGTAAGTGTCTCACCCATATAGTAGAATGGATACCTAGGGAGTTGTTTCATTGATTCCAAAGTTATAAATGGATTAAGTATGAATTATAAATACTAATAGAGTAACTGAAATGAATTTAGGAACTCTATCTTTAAAAATAAAAAATTATGGTTCAAAGATGCCTAATTGGACCTTATAACTCTAAGTGGATTTAATCATGTTTTTGATAACTTTAATAAGTTTCATGGGAATTATTAAGATCATATATGATGAGATTTTGAAACCTAGAAGTTGAATTCTAAAAGTGGCTTCTTAAGGCATTCAAAGAGGCCATAAACTATACCTAAAGACCTAATTTACATATGTAGTACTATCATGAGTATAAATATGGTTTCATTAATGATTTTATACTTCATTTGATATGTCTAGGCCAAATAAATAAAATTATACCAAAGTGTGTGCGTAAAGCTATGGAGCCAAGGTAGGAGACCAAAGGAAACTGATTGGAATTGTGTTTCAAGATAGATTTTCCTTTATTCTTATATATGTTTAATTAGTTACTTTAGTTTTTTGGTTACTTGTATGTATTATTTGCAAATCATGTGACTTGTTGATTGTTTGAGTATAATATGCAATTGCATGGCATTTATTTGTATTTTAGATTAAGTTGGCTCTTGATAGGTGAAGTTATGCAAAAAAATCCCTTGATAATAGGTGAGATTATGCCAAAAGTTCCCAAATATGAGTGAGGCTAAGCTAAAATATGAAATTGTTCTTGATTAAGCCATGAGATCCCCAGAGTATGAATTATGGTTTGGCTATAATTGTATGCATACATTCTTGCTTCCATGTGCTTAAGTGAACCCTATGTATGTTTGAATGTTGGATTAACAATTGAAATTCTTTGAATCTCACTCTTTTCTATCTCTACTAACCATAGTCAAGTAAAACTCAAGGAAGAGAGCATGATGAGCAAAAGGCTTAGAGAAACCATATATGGTAATGAAATTAAACTAGGAAAAGCTACTGTATATGTGGATATGTATTCATATATTTTGATGTAATACAATGTAAACATGTATAAATATATTAGACCATAATTATATAACCATTGGATAGATGTATGACATTATAGAAAATGATTTGGTATATAAGAATTCATAAAGTATAAATGTATTCTTGCATGTGGGATAGTGATTTCTAGTTGCAAGGAAATTTTTACATGATGGATCAATCCTACATGATGCATTTATGGATTGAAATTTGTTCAAACTAAGAAATGGCATTTTAGAGTTCAATTAGTACTAATTGGAACCAAAATTTGGATCATTTGAGTCATAAAATGTCCCATTATCCTTAATAGCTCAAATGATCTACTTTGGGGTTAAAATGTGCCTACCAATTAAGGGACATATAGAGCTTTCTAATAAGTAAAAGTTTGCATTTTTTGAAATTTTATAAAATATTTGGTGAATTTTTTTAATTTGGCCCTAAAAATCAGATGTTTGCAATTCTTGTTCATTCTGCACTAAGTCTCAAATTTTGTGACTTTTGAGGGATTAAATAGATTCATTTTGACTTAAAATTTTTACAATAAAAAGTTCACATCATAAATCTGTCAAAAAATGCCTAATTTGCATTAATTAGAATTATGCAATTCAATTTATGAATTTTTAAAGTTCAAACATTAATAAATGTTCAAAGGCCAAAATGATCAAATGAATGATTCAATAGACTTTATTCTTATCTATATGTTATCTTGATTGTAACAAATTAGTTATGTATGAATTTGAGAGTTGGAATAGAGAAAATCCTTATATGAGCGTTATGGAACCATTTGACACTTTTAGTAACCATAATTTTTGCTACTAAAAGTTTAGTTACCTTAATTTTTGCCACGATAAGACTTATATATATAGTGAATGTGTAAAGTATTATGGTCTAACACAAGGTCGATACTAGCAAGATCATATTCTTAATCTTATATGCAGATGACATACTATTTGTTTTAAGTGACTTGGATTGCTGCATGAGGTAAAATAGTTCTTGTTCAAAAATTAAAAAAAAAAAAAGATATAGGTGAGATCTCTTATATCATTAGTATTAAAATCCATATAAATAGGTCTCAATGTATCTTAGGACTAGTACAGGAGACTTATATAAATAAAATTTTTAAACAATTTAAAATGAAATATTATTCATCTAATATGACACCTATTGTAAAAAAAGATAAATTTAGTTTATTTCAATGTCTCAATAATGAATTGGAAAAAAAAAGAGATGATGAATGTTTCTTATGTTTCAACGACTGAAAGCCTTATGTATACATAGGTCTACACAAGGTTTGATATATCTTTTGTTATAGGCATGTTAGGAATATCAATGTAATCCAATGATTGACCATTAGAAAGTTGCAAAAAAAATTATGAGGTACCTTCAAGGTACTAAAGAATATATATTTACTTATAAGAGAATTGACAATTTGGAGATTATTGGTTATTTAAACTTATGTTTAATAGGATATGTTGATACAAAAAAGTTAATGGATATATATTTTTTGTTATCTAAGGGAGTTATCTCTTAGAGAAGTGCAAAATAGTTATTGATAATTATCTCTACTATAAAAATTGAGTTTGTTTTCTGTTTTAAGACAAGTTCATAAGTATATGATTAAGAAATTTTATTATTAGGCTTTAGGTTGTTGATTTAGTCTCTAAACCTATTAGAGTACATCGTGATGATATGGCTGCAGTTTTCTTGATTAAAAATAATAAAAGCAAGAGTCGAAGTAAACATATTAATATCAAGCTAAGGCCTTAAGAAAATGGGTTAAAGCTTATCAAGTGATCATAGATCACATTTGGATGAAAAAAAAATGCTAGCTGATCTTCTAATTAAAAAGATACATTTGAAAGAGTTTAAGGACCTTGTGTCTTGGATGCATCTTAGACCATATTTGGTTTAATGAAATTTTGAATTATGGCTTTGTTGTCTCTATATATTTACATGCATTTTTTTGTGGATTAACAAACATGAGTTAGAATTTGAATAAACATTTAAGGTTTATTCATGAAAGTTTAATATGTTATAAAGCTAAAGAAATGTTACAAGTACTGCATTGAAGGTAATATTTATTCATTTAAATGATTTATTTTTATAATTCTTATAATATGTATTTAACTTATATATGAATATGCTATTTGGCAAATCATATTCGAATAAAGTGGGAGAATGTTAAAATATTTATACATTTAATTAATCAATTGAAATATTTTTAAATAAAAATAAATTAGGATATTCTATATTCTATTTTTTGAATCTTGAATTTAAAAATATTTCAACTAGTGGTCCTTATTTTTGAGATGTTAGTTTTTCCCATATATGCTATTAATAAGTTAGTGGGAATATTAGGTTATCATACACATTAAATAAACTAATCTCTTACGATGAGAAAATAGTTAGTTTTTATCAACTAAAATTTTGAGAGAATTCTTGATAAGTAAAATTTTGCCTGAGGGAAAGCCACCACTAAGATTTCAAAACTTATAAAAAATTTGTCTCTGATTAACACTTCACTTCTCTACCCTTGTTTTGTGAATTGGAAATTGTAGATCTTATTTTGGAGTATGTTGATTTAGGTTTCTGCATCAAATGGTTGGAGATATTTATGCTTTTACAATTTGCATTCGCTTAAATTCTTGATAAAGATGAGATTACATGATACTGAAGATGTTATTGTTGGATAATTGCCGTAATGGAGACTATGCTGAGTTTTTAATCTATTTGAGAGTTGTTTACTAATATGTAAATAAAATAACTTGATTTGACTTACAACTTCTAATTAAAATAAGTGAAAATCAACAATAATGCAAAGCAGGCTTTTAATTGGTTAACTCATGTTTAACAGTTCATCGCCATCTCATTGTAATAGGATCCTCTATTATAGAGGATTTTACCGTAACATGTGCACTAGCAAATAAATAAATAAACATAAAAATTGGTTACTGCACCCCGCAATTGGTCCCCCAGCACCTGGTTCCCCAAGTGGGAGGGATACTGGTTCCTTCTCATTATGTCATTCCTTTTATTCACAAATTTTTATGACATTGGAATATATAATATTATAATTTAATAACATTTAAAATGTATTTAAAAAAAGAAATTAAGATAAAAACGTAAAAGAATTTTATGAATCATGTTTGTGATGTGAGTTAAAAATAAAAAAATTATAATTTTATACATTTATTAAATTTAAAAATAAAATAATGAATATTGATAAAACTATTAAAAATTATTATTAATACACACACACACACACACAAATGACGCTTCAAAGAAAGAAGCATTAAAAGTAAATTTGAACTGATTAAGTCTTATCTGAATGATCTATATTTAATTTGTTTAATCTTTTATTCTCAATTATTTATTTTTTATTTTAAATAAAATAAAACACAAAATAAAGACAATCTTCTAATTCTTATATAAATAATTTATTTAATAAGAGTTGGAGACTTTTTTATCTTATATTTTCTTTCTTTAAAATAAAAAATTAAATAAAATTAAAACATAACTTATTTAAATTAAATCTAAATAATCTAAATTCACATTAAATTTATATTGGTGTGATGTAATACCAACATAAAATGAGTTATGATGCTATCAATAAAATTCAAACAAGTAATGAATGGTATAATTCATCCAAGCCAAACACAAAACAAAAAGTCCCCCCTCAAAAAAAAAAAGGAAAAAAAAATTTATAA
This sequence comes from Erythrophleum fordii, assembly GCA_032878935.1. Taxonomy (NCBI): domain Eukaryota; kingdom Viridiplantae; phylum Streptophyta; class Magnoliopsida; order Fabales; family Fabaceae; genus Erythrophleum; species Erythrophleum fordii. The sequence continues at coordinate 16,875,764 of JAVQMF010000054.1, read as the reverse complement.
ATCTAAAATACTATTAATCAATACTGTTCATTTTATATTTTTTTTAAAAATAATTTTTGGCTATTTTTTTAAAATTTGACTGCCCACACAAATTTCCATACATTAAACACGGGCTAAATATATGGGTTAAAAAAAGACCAACTAACCGGCCACCGTATATATCAATGTTATTAAAACCGGACCGGTCATTGAACCGGTGGAGGTACTGGTTCACGGTTCATTGGTCGAACCGTGGTCGAACCGTGGTCGAACCGGTGATAATTAAATATATTATTTAAAAAAATTTTATGTATTAAAATTTTAATATAACAAATAAATATTAGTAAATTTTAAATATTTGATTACTAATTTAACATTTCTTAAGATATTACAAAAATTAATGTTTAGTTTAAAATAAAAATTATCTATGATTAAAAATTAAGAATATTTAATATTAAATTTTTAAAATTTCTAAATTATATTAAGATTCTACTTATTATTAAAAAATAAAATAATAAATAATAATTTTAGCTAAGTATCTTGATATTTGAGAGCAATATTATTAGAAAATTGAATATGATAAAAAGTAAATATAAAAAATAATTAATTATACACATTTTATTTCTCTTATATTCTCTTTTTAAAAAAAAAAATCATATTTCAACCCCCTCATCTTTTTTATTACTTTCTATTTTTAATTTATTAAAATTATTTAAAATGAATTATTCTGTTATATAGAAAAAATTAAAAAAAAAAAAAAGAAAATCAAAAGATGCTTCAAACCGATTTGACCAGTTTTTTGTCTGGATTTTTACCGATTTTCACCGGTTTTTGACTGGTTTGACCGGTTTTTGACCGATTTTTTGCTTGACCGATTTTCTAACTCAACCGAACCGGACCAGAGACCGGTTCCCGGTCGAACCGGTCGAACCGGCCGGTCCGGTTCCCGATCGAACCGGTCGAACCGGCCGGTCCGGTCCAGTTTTCTGAAGCATGGTATATATTGGCCCCCCACGAAAAAAAAGCCGCCGTATATTGGAGGGGCTTATTCCGACGTGCGAGAGTTTTTGGTCTGAGCGGACGGGAGGACGACGAAAAACATAGGTATGGCTACCTGTATATGGACCTCTGGTTCCCTTCTGAAACTTGACGAGGGAGATTCGCACAAGCGATACCCAAAAGCTCATACTGCCTCCTTTAGCTCCTCGCGTCATCCCTTGATACTTGGATATAGGGACCGTCGTCCTAGCTCCACAATCTTTTGCAACTCTAATCATTACGACAATAAACAATCTGAATCTACCGGAATCCAGGTTTATACTCAAATTGAGAGGTATTGCTACTCTCCCTTTTCCTTTTTTTCTTTTTCCTCTCTTTTATGCATAATTTTCATCATCGATCATCGTTTTGCCTCTTTATTTCATCTGCGTGCGTTATCATTTTATTGACTATCCAAGAAGCGCTGATATGGGACGCAACAAAATAGAACACCGTGACACGATAAAACACCTATAGTGTCTATTACTAGAGGGGCAACTCTTTTGAAGGAAACCATAAACAATTCAAGAGTTGATATTTATACGTATACCGGGCTTTATTGTAAACCACAAAGAAAAATGTTACTATATTATTGATCTGTGACCCATAAAGATAGTATATATAAGTCTTCCAATCTCTGTCCTTCATTTTGGTCTTTTTGTATTTAGATAGAAGTGATACTGCTTCATTTGTTCCTTTTACATTGTGCAGAGCTGCTGGTAGATGTTAACTGTAATTGAACTTTTGATTTTGGCTTGAATAAAATCAAGAAATGCATTACAAACATGTAAACTTGCATTTAAGGTCTAATTCTAACTGTGATTTCTTATCCAATTTGTAGAGTTGTAATTTAGAGTCTACCATATCATAACTCATAAATAGTGAAATCCGGTATATTGATGTGCTTGAGGAAGATTAGTCAGGAGATGATGGGGAGAACCTGCAGAATGCAGAAGTAGCCACTGTGTTGAGAATTAAAAGACCGAGGAAGAAAACAGAATGGCTTTCTGATTATTTGGAGTGCTGACGTCCAAGGCAGACTATGTGGATGTTGGTTAAGGAAAAATGGCATTGTTGTAATAAGCTGTTAATAGTTATAACTGAAGTACTGAACTACCTGATTTAGCTAATTCATTGTAATAAGCTGTTAATAGTTATAACTGAATTACTGAACTACCTGATTTAGCTAATTCAGTTAAGGGGAGGGGTCGGTACATAGGAGAGGTTTGGCAGAGAAGGGTAAGGAAAATGTTATATGAAGTTTCTTCAAGTTTGTCTTCCTTTTTTGAAGAAGTAGGTTGTAAATAATACAATTCTTTATTCCTTTCTATACTATCATTTATCTATTTAAGAAAACTGCATACTTTTCTATAAAAAACTGCAATTTGCTGCTAATTTTTTCTTTATTCATTTCCAGGTTACTCACAGAAACTGTTAAACAGTCACAGGATGCCTGGTGGGGTCCCAAAGACTGGAGTGAAGTTGAGGTGTAATCTGATTTAGTTTATATGTAGTAATTCATGTTGGCCAATTGGTTGATCTATATTTATGTTACCAGTAGTAATTTTGAGAAAAGTTATTATTTTTTTGAGCAATCTGGTAAAGAGCTCATGTTGGCAAGATATATCAGCTAAGTATAAATGTCAATAAATTTTTAAGTTTTAATATGATGGCTCCTTATGAAGGGACAACTAAGACTCCATCCTTGATATTTATTAAAGATTTAGTGGCTTTGGGTCTGGAGAAAAAGGGCACAAACCAGAATTTGAGAGAGGAGCATACACCATAGGAGTCAGTTCATACCCTAGGATCGACCTGATTTCTGAGGATCTGATCCAATTTGAAGATATCACTCTTCGTTTTTTGGGATTCGCAACAGATAGAAACACAAAAGCAACGTATTTGGACATATTTTGTACACAAAAATGCATATAAACAGCTGCATCCATTGATTCCAGGCCTTTTGATGCTTTGATTGATTTATGACTGACACCTTAACTTTAACCAGAAGTTCTTTACTAACACTGCTTGGTGGCAACAAATAACAACAATTAGAATGTATTGATCTTATGAACTCTGAACTTCTGGAGTCAGGAAAAAAAAATTAGAAATTGTTGCCTTGTAGAATGACTCCACAGTGCGACCAAGCAATATAAGTAAACCAACTAGTTTCCGCTTGGAAGTATGATTGAGCAATATGGATTTCCTATCACCAAGTTACATCATGAGTTACTGATGTCAAATCAACTTTTTGTTGCTTATGACTAGTCTGTGTGGTGACACTTCCCTAACAAAGTAGAGCATGGGAGAAGAGATCTCTATAGTTCCAAAACCAGCAGCCTTTATGAGCTTTGCCCATTAGTTCATTGGAAGAGACAATTTTCTTCTCTTTTCAAATTCCTTCTTTTAGAGGTGTTTTCGGTAAACTTATTACATCCTTATTGTACAATGTTAGGGAGCCTGGGTTCTCAGACCTAAAAGCACAAAACCCAAGTATGTTGTACATTTTGTTGGAGGTATATTTGTTGGAGCTGCCCCTCAGCTTGCCTACCGTTGGTTTCTCGAGTGCCTCTCAGAAAAGTAAGTCTATATCTTCTGATACTATTGTCCACCATTTCATGGCACAATTTGGTTATTGTGAGGTAGTAGAATTACTTGTTGGTATTGCCACCTTTTTTTTTTTTTTTTAAACTTTATCTATTGTTATATTTTCCTTTTTCATCTATTGTTTAGGACCCAAACTTAATGAGATGAAATTTTGAATGCCATCCTTTGAGCTCATTATTATTTATTATTAGAGCTCATTGTTATTTATTATTACACTTCACCTTACGATAGTGTTAGTATAGAACCTTTTGATATTCCAATTCCCTTAATAATTGCTGTTTGTTCTTGTAAATATTCTTACCTCTGGATCATTTATGACTCGTAGATGTAGAACCAGCCAATTAAGAAAACTAATTATAGAATCCCTTCTTTTACTAGGGGTATACTGATTATTGCAACACCATATGCAAGTGGATTTGATCACTTCCACATTGCAGATGAAGTACAGTTCAAATTTGATAGGTGCTATCGCATGCTGCAAGAAACAGTAAGTTCTAACTTATGATCTGAGGACTAATATCTTTCTGTTTGAAATTTATCTTTAAAAAGAACAAGTCAAAGATGCTTATTGATTCAGATACAAGACCTTCCTACTTTTGGTGTTGGCCATTCTTTGGGGTCAGTTGTCCACCTTCTAATTGGTATAGAAATGATCTTGCACTATGCTTGCTTGTGAATAATTGACTGATTTGATTTGTGGCAATTCACTAAATTGGTTGTTGTATCAGGATCAAGGTATGCAGTGCAAAGATGTGGTAATGTTTTAATGGCATTCAACAACAAGGTATTTCATTGATTACCTTTAATGACATTGCCAAATCCACAGGTACAAGTGGAAGAGTAGAAAATTACCTTATCCTCGGCCATTATTATAAAAGTGGTTAAAAAAAAAAATCAAAGAATAATATTTTATGTAGAAATCCAACATTTCCGATTTTTTTTCCCTTCCTCTTTAGAACACCAAGCGACTTGCATATATACTGTCTGACATGGTGTTTCTCAGTATTTTCTATTCTAGAATTTTCTATTCCTATGTTATTAAATCAAGATTGGCTAAATTGTGCTTCATACACAGCAAGCAAGTTCAGCTGTTCCTTTCTTCTCTCCAGTTTTGGTTCCAATGGCCCAAAGCATTGGTCCACTTCTATCGGATATTGTTTCATCACCAACACTACGTGCAGGGGTCAGTATCTCTGCATAATTATCTTTTTTCAATGATCTATCTAGAATATTGAAAGCTGTTGTTTATGTTTTAACATCTCTTTAACCTTGACAGATATGAATATCTTAACAGGTTTTCCCAGAATTCACTGCCTTCTCAAGAAAAATTCAATGTTCACTGCTTGCACCTTTGTTTATTATATTCATTGGCCACATGCCACCAGAAGAATTCTATGCTTTGTCAACAATAGGTTCTAACCATCGACTTGCATGACAGCTTGTAACCTGATCCAGCAATGCAAATCTTGTTTTAATTATAACATTTTGAGATACGAATCATATATTTCCGAAATCCTTATTTTACTAGTTCTTTCCATCTTTTCTTTAGTCTGGGGAAATTATATTTGTAGGACATTTACAGTCTGTAAACACCTAAAAGCACTCCCTTGTACAGCATTGGTGTTTCTTCTTTAGACGGCTAATTTAGATGCATAAAAATCTTGCAGGCAGAGATGACTTTGAAACAATTGGAAAATGTTAGCCCTTCCATTATGAAGCAGGTTCTACCTTTAGTTGAGCAGCTGCCACCCTTGTACATGGATTTGGTCAAGGGAAGGGAAGATTTTACTCCAAAGCCAGAGGAGACACGTCGACTTGTATGTAAAGTCTCTAATTACTAGCATGCCTTTCAATTTGGTCATTGTAATTGGAGAAGTTTGCATTTCCATTGATAATGCATAACCTCTGACCATTCCATCATTTGCATTCCAATTCTATGTCATTGATTATATTTATATTTTAAAAATAATTTCCTCTTCAATAAATTCCATTTCTACTTCTCATCAACATAAATATCACAGCTAAAATTTTATGATTGTGTATCAAATTTGTGTTGTATGTTCCCATTGTAAAAGACAACTGCTGAGTTCCGTTTTATGACCTAGGTCCTGGATATTTATGATGTAATCCTACATTAATTTTTATCTCTTTTATTCCTATATTTTATTGAACTAACAAGGTAGGTAAAAGGATGTTATTTGATCCTACAAAGAGATTGCATAGGAGGAGATAGGAAGACAAGTTCGATGTTGATATTGGAAATTTGTGAAATGTATCTGAAATGATTTTCATAATGCCAAACCAAAATTGTTATTGGAATTTGGCACCTTCACATTTGTATCAAGATTAGATCGGAACAAACTGTACAAATCTCTTGTTCAATTTTTATTTTCTTTTTCATTTTCCACCTATTTTTATGAGTAACTCTCCAGGTTTACATTTAATTTTCCTCATTTATTTCTTAATTCTTCAGATAAGATCATACTACGGTGTATCAAGAAATCTTCTGATAAAGTTCAAGGATGATTTAATAGATGAGACTTCAACTCTAGCACAAGTGCTTAGTTCAGAGTCAGCCATTAGTTCAGAGCTCGACATGTCAATACGCAAGTTGCCTGGAGATCATGGTCTTCCACTGCAGCAGGTGCTTCTATGGTGATTAGTTTGTATTGAAGTGGAAAAAAAATATTTATGGCTTTCTCTTGGCTGTTTAGGCAATAGAGCAAATCCTATCTTGGTCGACTAATAATTGGACTTCTAATTTGGTACTCTATAGATTATTCCCTTTGATTTACTCCCTCAATTATTAAAATGCTTGCAGTGTTGCTAGTCTTCACATTGTCATCCAAAATCTAGCTGCCGAACTTAATAATATGCTGACTTGGACGTTATTAGGTGGCACAATTGGCCCAGCTAATCAGTGGCATGTAAAATCTAAGTTAGCAAAATGCTAGGTTTGACTTTAAATTTTAGATGAAAATGAGATGGAGGGGCAACATTGCAAGTATTTTAATGATTAAAAAACTAAATTTAAAGAAATAATTTATGGAGGACCAAATTGAAAGTCCACATATTTATTGGGGACCAAAATTGAGTTTTCCTCATAGGCAATTTTACTTTATTAATATGGCTTTGTCTCAACCTAACCGAAGAAATAAAGTAGTATTTCAAAATAGGGGATTGCTGACCTCCTTATTGTGGAGGTTAGCAACCTCAAGATGTGTTTCACTTTCTCACTAAAAGACAAGGTATATGGGTATTTAGATCATTTCCTCATAATCATACATTTCATGGGCATAGGAAAGTGACGTACATACCTTGTATTAATTAAGTTTTTATAGAGAAATCACTTGAATACCCCTCTCCGTATATTGTGGAGGTTGTTGACTTCCACAACACCAGTGAGGAGGTTAGCAATCCCTTGAAAGTTTGTAAATACGAGAGGGAAGTTAAACTTTATGAGGAGGAGTGGAAAGTTAATTAACTTATTACTTTTTTTTTTCAAATATAAAAATATATTATAATCTAATTTTTATTTAAATTATTTAAAAATTAATTAAAATTATTGACATGCACTTTAGCTTGTCAAGCAACTACTCCTCTGAATGAGGCTAACATCTTCAATTATTGTTATCCGTCTTGCAGGCCCTTCCAGATGTTCCACCAGCGATGGCTGATGCAGTTAATCGCGGGAGTGAGCTTTTGGCAAATCTGAGCGTAGGAACACCGTGGGAGACAGTGGCCAAAGAAGTTGGAAACACTTTAGGCATGGATTCAAGAATCCTTCGTGCAGAAATATCAAAGGACATGGCTCTTCTTGTAGATGTGATCTCATCATGGATAGCTTCCAATGCAGGGACTAAACTTCTGAGGCCTTGATAAATAACGTCCCTAAGTCAGATTGTGTGAGTAGAAAGAGATGATTTGTAGATGCAAGTAGGAAAGGAAATTTGAATCAACACTGCTATAATTTTCGCTTGACAATTAATATGCTAGAATGTCAGTCATGTTAATCCATACAAGTAAATATAATTCTGCCAATTGGTGGGTGCTGTAAAAAGGTTGTGATACAAACAGATGTGATATTGTAGCAGTTTTCACATTACTGGTTAGATTGCATATTATTTAATATTCTAATAAGCGTTTCCTGGTGTAAATCATTTTAGAAAAAAAAAAATATTACAAAAAAATAGGACTTATCTAAAATTTCAAACATGAACAACATATTCTCAGAAGTTGTCTCAAAATTTAAACACAAAAACCGTAGATCCAAAGATCAAAAAAAGGAGAGAAAAATTAAGTTGATTTCATAAATTAAAGCATATTAATAAATTTCAGATCGTTTCATTTATAAAAGTGGGTTGCCTCCATATAAATATTTAAAATTCAAAGCAGATAAATATCATTTTGTGGCTTTAAGTTACGAAAACTTTAATCTTTATTATAGGGTACATGTAAAGTTCTTATCTGAGGTCAAATATATCTTGTATATAATTTTATTATATTTTTGTTAATATTTTCTCTCACGATTTTTCTTAGTTATGTTGTAACAAGATAATCAAATACATTTAAGGCCTTATAAATGTTTTGTACAATTTTTTTTTTCTCCAAAACCTAAATTTGACTAAAGAAACAACATCAAACACCCATAAACATAACAAGAGCAAACATCAAAACCCATACAACACAACAGCAGCAAATATTTAAAAAAGCCAAAGAAGTAAAGAAAATATCAGCTCAAAGAACACCAAAAAACTAACCAAAACAACAGAAACAGTCAAAAAAGACACCACAAACTAAAACAAGTACAGCTAAGGTAAAATGTCTGAACAAGAAATCAACCAATTTCGTCCCTGTCAGTTTCAGCAATGGCAACACTAAACCTCAATTAATTGTAGGCAAGAATATTAGCTAAAGGGGGTGGAGGTGAAAACGCCCATCCATTTGGGCACATCCCTTTGCAGCAGACATTGCTATTCAACTAACAGCATTATTTCTTTAATGAGGAGTTAGAGAAAAGGAAAGAATAGCCACAGAATTCAAAAGGTCAATCACATCCTGTAACACCACTAAGCATTTCCAATCACAACCATCAATTTTCCTCTTAGTTACCAAACCAAAAGGTTTAGCCTATTCCATTTCCATAGTAATATTCATCCCAACTAAGTCAGCAGCCATCATAACAACCTTTCCCTGAGGTAGGACCTCCAACATAAGGGTTAGAATCGGCAACCACAGCTTCCTCATTTCCTTGGACAATCTTATCTTTGTAATTTCGCAAATCACACCAATTCTTGCTTTCTTCAACATGGGAATTAAAGAACCATCACAATTAATTTTTAAGTGATCCATTGGAGGTGTCCAAAAAAGCTTCACTATTATTATAAGAAATCTTAGGTCATTTTGGGCCTATGAGGATTTAGGGCAGGTGAAGCACCTATAACACTTGCCTCTAAATTTACTAGTAAAGTTACAAGCTAAGTGGACTTAAAGCAATGGTTCAAAATTTTGTTTCCTCTTATTTTGTATCTATCTCTCTCTCTCTCTCTCTCTCTTTATTTTTTTCTTTTTTGGGGTTTGTATGGATCCTCTTGTGGTCTTGTTGGGTTATGTAAACCTAAGGTTACACAAATCAATCACAGGGGAGGTCACATGGACCTATCATCCTCGAGGTTATGTGGATTCTAAGATCCCATAGATTTGTGGCTATTTTTTATTTCTTGACTGGTAAAACTTGTAATTTTTCAACATAAATGATTGTTATGTCAGGTTGTGTGTACCTATTGTTGTTACAAATTTTTAGGTTTGTACAAACATTTGAATATATATACATATATATATATATGTATATATATGACAATCATGTAACTTTTTTCCTTTTTGTATTGGGTTTTTTCCTTTGTTTTTCTTTCCTTTGTTAAGATTATGGAGTCTTGGGGTCACATAGGCTGTTTTTATAGTCTTTGGGTTAAATAGACCCATTCCTCCTAAGATCGCATGAACCATGGATTCTTTTTGTTGATTTTACTTGGTGAGGTTACGTAATAGACTATGAAATTTCTTTCTTTTTTCATGACGAGATCATGTAAATCTATTGCTCATTGTAAAACCTTAACCTATTAGCTCCTAAACCATTGTTCCATGAGCTATCTCAAAATATCCCACATATATTGGAAGAAAACATACACTTTCTCACATGGAAAGTTGCGTAATTGGGAGGCCACATACAGAATTTATAGCTTTAGGGACTATATCAACTCATCAATATCAGTTTCCATTCATAAAAAATTTGTACAAGTCATACACATCACAAAACAACGCAAGAGTTTCGGATTTCAAAGCACATTCCACAATTTCAATGGTTTCCTCTCGATTACAATGGTAGAATTTTGGCATCAATTTTGAAAATTTTTAATTAAATCTAGAAAAATTGAAATCAAATAAATGATAACTTTTTGGAAAGCTTTAGATGTCCATTATAGGTTAAAAATCATTCAGGCAATGAAAATATCATCTGAACCATGATTGATAATATAAAAGCACTAAAGGTCTAACTACTCAGGTTTGTTATCACAAGTTACTGATATAAATTTCAAAAATTCATAACTAATTCTAGAAAAATCAAAACCTAGCAAACCATACTATTCTGGAAAGCTACAGATGTTAAATTTAGGCTAAAAATAAGTTAAAACCAAAATAAAAACGTTTAGTCATTGGAAATTGATGGAACAGTACCAAAGGTACTACTGCATTACTAGTACTGACTCCAAATTTCAAAAATTCATATCTCTCTACTTAGACCACCAAATGAGGTGATATTAGTGGATATGGAAATATTATTAAGTATAGTTTATGTATATAAAATTTTATAGCCATTGGATACCATTTGGCTCTCAAATGATACAGGAGAAGAAACTGACCATATGAACAGTGTCTGGACCATTTCAACAACTTTTTGTCAATTTTGAAAATTCATAATTAATTCTTTAGAACTCTAAATAATCTAGTTTTTGTCTTTCTAAAAAGCTTTATATAAGACCTATATTCATGCCAAATGTTATAGGAAAATTTGTCCATTTGGTCAGTTTGTGACATAGGGTTGTATAATGGCATTTTTATACCTCTCAAAGAGTAGAAAATGATCCACTTTGGCTTCTAGCTTTTCCAAGGCCACTTGAGCACATGGGAAAACATAAAAATAGCCTACTAAACATGTTCCAAGGGTCCAAAAACCTAGACCTCGCAAATTCACTCTCCAACTTGATGATATACACAAGAAACATACATGCATCATCTTGCATTTCCACATTAAAAACATATACTATTATTCATATGGGTCCAATTCTCATACATACATCATATATCCATACTTTTACAAGTGTTCAAGGGCTCATACATCATATGCATTGTAGGAGTACATCATTTGACAATGCTATGCTTACAAAATGAGCAAATAACAACTCCTTTATCACTCTCCTTACTTTCAAGTGTAATGGCTCCCATTCCTTAGCTCATTTGGTCCACCTAAACATGTTAGGAAATGGGGAGGGAAGAGTGAGATTCTAGGAATCCCAAGAGTTCTTCACCCTTTTCAATCATACATAATGAATACAAATTCAAGTCTAAAGATGAATGCATGGTAATCTATCAATTCATGAACATACATGAAACATTTCTCTCATTCAAGAAAGCATGCTCATCATACATATGCTTGCCAAGACAATGGTTTAGCCTTACTTATTTTTTTGGGACTTTTGGACTTTTTTCACCCACTTTCAGGGGACTTTTGACTAAACCTTACTCTTCTAGAGACTTTTGGTTCATCCTTATCCTTGCTAAGGGACTTTTGGCTTAACCAAGCTCATGCAAGCCAAAACACATTCATAAAACATTTTTCAAGAGCATAAACAAAGCAACATAGTACCATGGCATGTGGACATTTGCTAAAAACATGTTGCATAGCATAAACATACATACACATATCCAAAGACAAGAAACCATTCAAGAATGCATGAGAGAAAGGAGAAAGAGCTACCTTTGAGCTAATGTTGTACATTTTTTCCTTGGATTCTTCTTCCCTTTTCTCGGCCAAGACTTGAAACTTGGAGGCACTAAGTTCTCTTGGCCTAGACAGATCAAATGAGACATGCTTAGATCATTAGAATGAGTTATAGTCTTATGCAACTCCTATGCATGCTCGCTTCCTCACTTGCCTCCATAATGCTTCCATATAAGATATAATGAAGCAACTATTGGAATCCAAGATCTTAGCTCTATTTTCTCTTTTATTCTAGGTCTCTTGACTCTATTTAGACTTCTTGGAACCATCACATATTCATTTTGAGGAGCCTAACTAGGAGTTGCTTTATTATGTTACATTATGAAACCTATACCTCCATCTCACAATCTAGACTCTCTAAATTTTTTCTAAAGCTTCCTCTCATGCTCTCCCATCATATATGATGCAAAACTAAGTTGGGAAGAAATTAAAACATTCCCTATGTCTATGAAGTCTCCTTGGTCGAACCTATGCTCTTCATTTGTACCATGGAGTTTTCAATTTTTCCTTGAAGAGGGAGATACTTGGGAGGCTCTCTAAGGGTCTTAGGAATTCAAACCAACACTTACATAGGCTAGGAAATTCTTGGATTAATAGAGATTTTAGGTTATGTTCACAAATCCTTAACTTTTTTATCTTGCAAATTCATGACTCTTTCTTGGATTTCTTTGCATATACTTATTTATCACACTCCAAAACCTATGATTTTCCCTTGTTAGGACCCGAATTCATCCTCCCTTAATTAGGCTCTAATGAGATGAAACACATACAAGGAGGACAGCCAAGGAAGTGCATGAAAAACAAGAAAAGTTACCTTGATTCTAGGCTTGTTTCAAGAGCTCTTTCATTTGGTATACTCCTCTCCTTCAAATCTATCTTCCTCCCTTTGAACTAGACCTAAATTAGATCCAAATCATTCATGGAAACCATAGAAAGAAATAAGAGAAGGAGGAGAACAAGGTTACTAAAGGAAGGAGCATGAATTTCTATATTTTTCTTACCTTCTTCTTGGATTTTTCCTCCTCTTCTTCCTTCCTCTTAGTGCACCCTTCTCTGTTGGTCCTCTCTTTGTTTTGGCTAGAAAATAAGTCAATCTAAGTGAGGGAGGAAAAGGAGCATGATATATATCACATGGTTTCTTAACTTTGTTGTTTAAAAATTCCATTTATGTCCCGCCTTCTTGGTTTTTTCATTTTAGGCTCATTTGAGCTCTTTTTTTAGAACTGTATTTTCCATCATAAAATTTAGATTCTCTAACTTATAAAATGCCTTTGAAATTACTCAAATTGGATCTAAAACTTTCTCGAATGAAAGGTTCAAAGTTTGGGTTCACCCACATTTTAAAACATAAACTAGAAGGATTTTAACTATTTTAGGGATTCTTATAGTTTTTAGGACCTCTGAGAACCTTGGAAAACTCATTTTTTCATTTAAAAATCCCTCATATGAATTTTTCAAAAACTAAAATTATAAAATTGCTACTGCATCTTTGTTAAATTTTGTCTAGTTATTTTGGCTCCGTTTTCAGGGCACCTCTGATCTTAGATCCTCCTTATTTGAGGTCTAGATTATTGTTCTAATTTTGTTAAACTTCAAATCATTCAATCTAGGGGATTTTCTTTTATATCCAGTGTATTTTGTATGTTTACAGAGAAACCAGATGTTACACTCATAACCTTATGTGGACCATAGAGGGTCTTTATTTTACTAAGGGATTATTTCTTCACTTTTTATTAAGGGACTATTAACTTTCCTAGCATTGCATTAGTAGAGCCATGTGGACTATGTGAAGGCATGCATCTACTTACCAAATGCTTTGTTGCCTTTGCTTAATTGGCTTTTTGCCAAGGGCTGTTGATTTTCTTTGTGAAATGCCATCCTTGTTCAGTGCATTTGCGATGCGAATTTTCTAGATGCTATATGGTTTGACTTTTAGCCATTGACCTACTAGTCTTTGTAAAGTGATAAGGTCATCTTTTCATTGTATAATTGTTGTTTTCTCTTATGGAGTGGGGCCTTTTTTATGAGCAAAAGTAACAAAGGTGCTTAAGGGTGAAGCCTCAAATGTGTTAGAGTTTAATGGGCTCTTCAAAGGAAGGTATTTCTATACACATAGATACCTTGTCTATCATTGCATGAGTAGTTTCATGTAGGAGAAGTTCTGGGTCAATAAGCTCTCATTTTACCATTAGAGGTTGCTATGTAATACCCTAAAATTAATTAAGATATTAATAATAGATTTGGATTAATTAAGAATAATTATTATGGAATAATTGGGTAAGCTATATGAATGGAAATTTATAGAAAAATAAGTTATTAATATGGGTTTAAGAATTCCATTAGATTAAAGCTTAATTTGGGCCCAAAAATTAGTTTGAGTAAGTCATGGATAAGAATTTATGGAGGCTCAATGATCTTAGGTGTAAGCCCAACTCCTTACCATGAGACTTGGGCCAAGAGAGATCACCTAGCAATGACCCAATTTGATTTAGTGAAATAGAGGCCCATGACCCAATTCAGATAACCCTTTATAGTTGGCTCAACACACATTATGCAGACCCAAATTAGATTGACTCTTGAAATTTGGCCTGACCCAACTACAACTCTGAGGCCCAACTCATAAAATAAGGCTTAACAAGCATAAAAATCTGAACCTACAAGGAATTGGGCCTTTGGGCCAGCATATTCCACTTTTCGCTCTAAATGTTTTGTAGCCCATTCATTAAACCATAGTTTAACCACTAGAAATGAGCATAATCAGACCTTAGGTTGATGGGTTAGCCCATTTCTCATTAAAATCCCTAAAGGTTCAGTAGCCACATTCATTTGAAAGAGTAAAACAGTTGGTTTTGCAGAAAGGAAAAACCTATTTTTTGCACTTTGAGGAGAGGCTAGGGTTTCCATCACTATTTTGGCTCCATTTCTCCCACTTAGAGCAAGATTCAATTATGGTAACCTTTATATAACTTCATCCTCTCTTCTTCCTCTTCGATTTGGCATAATTGGTCTTTTATTTGGAGCATTTTTATCTTCCACCCAAAATTGAAACTTGTTGTTTGGTGCATCCATGGTGGATTTTCAGAGGTTGAGGTTATGAGTATTGTTAAGTGAGTATCTTTTTCCCATTTTGATGCATTTTCTATTAGTTTGAGACCCCTATAGTTGACTTATGATATGGGCTTTAGTTTCATGTGAAATTTACCCAGAAAATAGAGTGAACTATGGTGGTTTTTGGTGTGAGAAAGTTGGAACCTGAGATTAAAATCCATTGGTAGTTAGGTGAGTAACCTCTAGGTAGTCATTAGCAGTTCAACTCTTTGGGTATCTGAATTGTTGCTAGAAATGATGATAACTATACTTGTTATAGGTTTGATGTGCATTTAGATTCTTATGGTAGCTAGAGGAAGAGTAATTGGCTTCATTGAGGTAACCGGAGTTATTTTCCTTATTTCATGTATATACTTATGTTAATCTGATCTTTGTTACACATGCTTGATTTTGAAATGTTAAATGATTAGTTAACTACTTGAATTGTTATTGTGATTGGACCTTGTGAGTCTATGGTGGAGCTGTGATGTGGCTGCCACCCGTGCATGTGCTTCGATCGAGCACCAAGTTGTGATTAGACTCCAGATGCACTGAGCCCTGGTTGTGCTCATTAAGGAGTAGGTATCGTGGATGGGCCTTTCCCGGTGTTATTGGCCATTAACATGTTGTGTATGATTGCTAGTATGAGACAGTAGTCATTGGTAACTCAACTAGTTCATTTGCAAATTGAATTGATGATTATGGTATTGATGATATGAAATTACATTGTATTGATTAATCTGTACATATATATGGAATTTGCCTCTTGTTGCTGAGATTGTATATCTCAACCCCGATTGTGGGCTAACATTTTCAGGGACCAGACCTTTTAGTGGCAAAGAGAAAATTAATGGAAGTTTATTATGTGGTTTGGTAATAGGTAGGTTTGGAAACCTTATCAGATTGTATTTGTATAACTAGACTACTAGTTTTATGTAATTGTCGCATTGCATTAGGAATTGCCAAGCATAAGGACTGTAATCATTTGATACATTAGATGTCAAATTAAACTAATGATGTATGGAATTTCTAATGGGACTTATGTTTGAATGGAAATGTGAGTAGTGTATGAACTTTCTACTGTCATTGATCTATGAACTCATTGGTTTATGGTGGCTAGAGGGTTAAGGATCCACATTTGAGTTTTGAATGGGTAATGATAGATGTATTAAGGAAATTCGGTAAAAGAAAGACACTAAATCTTCACAAACTAAGTTAAAGTGGCCTAGAGTGTTGCTAGAGGGGGAATTGGAGAGCATGAGATGAAATATTAGGAGTTATAGGAATAGAAGGGAATTGGCTGCGACTAACATTTAATTGGCTTCGGCCAAATGTGGCAAAGCTGCCAAGGAAGAAAACAGAGAGCAATTGGGCATGGCGAACAGTGAGGTTAGCTGTGGCTAAGTTTAAGAGGCAGGTTTGGGGGTGTTTTAGAGGGTATTTGGCCACGGCGAAATGTGCAAAATTTGTGAAGGTGTAAGGAGTTGAACCCGAGAGTAATTGGCAGTGGTGCGAGAGAATTTAGCCGCGGCGAAAGTGCTTAATTTCTCATATTCACCTAGAAACCTTAGTTCCTCTTATGGTAATGTTAAGGAATGATCTAGAAACACTTGTAGGAAGATTTTGTGAGTTGGAATTGATGGATGGAAGAATAAAAGGCTTCTCATTGATTATTAAATTCACTTGCACATTCGATTAATTGTGGTTGTCTAGTTAATGACCCTAATAATATTCAAATTTCCTCACTTTTTTCTCGATATAATTAATCTTAATGACTTCAAACCTTGATTTATGATTATTAATTACGTCTTTAACCTTCATTATGATGATTAGGAGTTAGGGTCATTACATGCTACATCTTACTTGAAATTATAATAGAAAACTTCATATAAAGGATTTTTCACCATTATTTTATGAGTGGATCTTTGCTAAGAGTGGCAATTCCTTTAGCATCACATCTGTTTTACTTTTGGATTGAGCTCACTTCTTGTACCCAATGCTCCATCTCTTGGGGTTGTGGCTGTTGCTATTAGATTTTGTACAACTTTCTCTAGTTTCTCCTTTCTTGAGTTTCTTCTACTTCCATGAAAATGAGCATATAAGGTTTCTTGTATCTCCATGAAGCACTTACAAAATATTTGGAGGAATAAGAGAGTTTTCTCATCTTTTTATGTGTTGATTTCTCTTCTTTGTATAAGCATCTTTTTGCAAAGTCGTTAAGGCCTACAAAGTTACATAGACATGATGTTGTTATATGTGTCAATCTTGTGCTTTTCTTTTTGTGATGCTCATAGTATTAGTGCCTCATGGATTTTGCTCATATTATTGAGTTTGGGGTCATGATCATTTGTATATATATCTTGTTCTTTCCTCATTTAACTAATTGCAAATTGGTCATTCCATAGTTTGCTATAGTGTGGAGACCACCCTTATGGCTCTTCCTAAAGGAGCCGGCCTTGAAGATTTTGACAAACTCCCATTGACCTTTAAGAAAGATTTTATGGGACATGCATTCTTAAGGCCTGGTGGAGGAAGGTGTGTAACAATCCTAATTACTAAACACATTAAACAGATACAAATAACCTTTAATTATCGATTCTTAAGGTCTTTTATTGTTAATAACTCTTTAAAGGATAAAAATATGAAAAATTTGAACTTTTTAAATTATTTCTAATCACCAAATAAGTAAATAAGGAGAATTATAATTAAAGGATAATAAAATTCCCATATGAGACTTCCATTTCATCCACATTGAATTATAAGAGGCATGGGACTCATTCACACTGGTTACAAGTAAACACATGCCATTACCTTAGTGAAAATCAAGGTTTTTAAGCTAAAATATAGGCTTAGAGACTTGGGCCATGACTTGGAAGAGTTTGGCCTCTGCCAAATTGGCTTTTGGAACTCCTAAAAATTTCAAAACGCACTCACGTTGCAACTTAAACACTCATCACCATGACTTGGTTCACTACTAGAGCTATTTTTTTTTAGATTAGCAATTCTTGCTACGACTTAAAATTTCCACACCATAGCAATGCTCTCCCTTGGACTTCATGTTCAAATTTTCACGATTCTTGTCGTGATGGACTCCCCTTGCTTTGTGGCAAGATGGGCTACTATAGCCCTCTCCTCTTACTTCCCTTAATTTGCATTGTAGCGAAGTTAGATTCTATTACCTCTTAGAGGTGTTTTGGTTGCGACTCAATTAATTTCGACCATAACTCAACTACCTTCTAGACCTATACTTCTCATATATACATTCTTAACAACTTGTACCTCCCTCCAATTGATATTAAGGGTCTTCCTATGACAAAGTACATGGTCTTAGTGCAATTTCCCCCAGACTTCGAATTTATTAGTTTCCATGACTTAAGAACCTAGGTTTGGATTGAAGCAACTAAGGATTGATTTATATAAGTGAATTTCCCTCTATAACCACAAGAAGGAATGTCAAACCTCAAGTGACTACCTCGTCCTACCAACTGACCTCAAATCACTTTGCACAACTTTTAATAGGCTAGATTAATATGTTCCCACTCTCAAGTCTGCTAAGTAACATCAAACACAAAATTAAACAACGACACTTCTATATTTCCTATATCAGACCCTTATAGTAGTTAAAGTCACATACATAGCACCCAAATCAAGCATTCACAAGGCATTACACCAATATCCATTAGATTAACATAATATCTCCATACATACATTAAAGTTCTAGGAATACTTGATTGAATACAATTATATCATAATCCATAGAATTTAGAGTCTTGTCTCTTAATAGAAAAATCTTTAGTTACAAATATAAAAACATCTACACTTGGAAAAATGAATGGAACATGATGCTATACAAGCTTAGTTACAAAAAAAATAGCATCTAAGTCTAAATACATCCAAGCATAGAAATTCCCACACAAGGTCTCAATTTAGGGATGTTCATCTACTTGCTTCTTCTTTTCCTTAATTAAAGATCCTTCACCTAAAATTGTTAGCCCCTAAAAAGGGGTGAGACGTGAATTTCAGTAACCAAAGGAAATTTTCATATACATGCACACATTAACTAACATAAATACACAATGAGCAAGCAAAAAACGGATATATCAACTTAATCAACAAATGAATTAGTTGGATTGCTAATGATCTCTATCACATACTAACAATCACACATATCATGTCAATGGCCAATAACAGAGGGAAAAGACCTATCCACAGTGCCAAATCCCTATTGAGTATACGTATGGCTCAATGCATTCTAAAGTCTGATCATAACTCAGTGTCTGATCGAAGCACAATGCACGGGTGATAGTATGATTACAACTCCACCAAGGACATGATCACGGTCTAAACACAAATAAGTAGCCAACTAATCATTAGCATAGAAAACCATATAAGTGTAGCTATTATAAGACTAAAATGAACATATGCATGGAATTAAAAATAAATCCCCTCGTCACCTTACTTGTTATGCCAACTTCTCAAGAGTCAAGATTGATTCTTAACACTTTAGATGTCCTAGATTAAATCAAAATATATTTTTAATTACTAATCACAACATAAATGGGATACCCATGGAATTAATCATTACAAGCTACTTAGGAATCATTTACCTAGCTTACAATGAGTCTCAATTTCAGAATTTAGTCTTTCTACAACAAAAACCTCTATGTTTCACTCCAATTCCTTGGCTTTTTCACACAAAATCAAAGCCTATGATATAAGTCAGCTATTGGGGCTAACAGTTAGTAGAAAATACATCAAAATAAGGAGAATATACTTACCCAATAGGCCCTCTAGCCCCAACCTCAGAAAATTAAGCTAAAAACCACTAAAATATCAAACTTCATATTTGTGATGAGGTAAAAATCTACCAAACTAGAAACTAATCTAACCAAAACGTAGAGGAGGATGAAAGGAAGAAGTTTTATATAGATTACCTTAACTAAATCTCCCAATTAGAGTGCAAATCAAGGTGACAAGGTGTAGGAACCCTAGCCCCTCTTCTCAAGTGCGAAAATGCTCTCCTTATTCTGTAGAACATAAGTTTTTGCCTATAATATTTTAGTGTAGTTGTAAAATCCTTAGGGCTTTAAGGCAATATGGGCTTTAAATCTATTTTTTAAGTGTTGGGCTAAGGTTCATTAGGTTTAAGTAAATTGGGTTAGGTTACAAAGAAGTTGGACCTAAAAAATGGTTCCTAACAGACATGAATTAATCATAAGGCCCAAATATTAAATGTCCACCTTCACTTAATTAATTTCTTAACCCAACCTATAATTAATCTATTTTCACCTAATAATGGCCAAATTACTATTATTGTCCCAAAATGTCTAAAGTAAATCTATTTCTTCAAAAATTCTTATTTTTCTTAATCTCTCCAAATCCCCCATATTAATTCCTTAATTTTTCATGATTAGTCCTCTTAATTTTAGGGTGCTTCATTCTCCCTTCTTTTTAGGAATTTTGTCCTCAAAATTAGACATACCCTATCTAAATAGTGCTGGATAATCCTTCCTCATTGCTTCCTCTATTTCCTATGTAGGTTTATTTCGAAGTTAGTCCTTTCTATACCACTTTCACTAGGACAATGTTCTTATTACACAATTGTTTTACTTTTGAGTCCACTATTCTTTTTGGCTTAACCACATAGGACAAGTTATCTTACAAATATACAATCTCATGCTTAATGACATGTGAAGGGTCTGGATGATACTTTTTCAATTGGGATATATGGAACACATCATGCAATTAGGTCAAATTTAGAGGTAAAGCTACTCTATAGGCTGTCAGTCCTATCTACTCAAGGATTTGAAAAGGACTAAGATAATGAGAACTGAGCTTTCTTGACTTAATAGATTGCCCTATACCCCTCACCAGAATAACCTTAAGGAACACATAGTCTTCTGCTTCAAATTCTAAAGGTCTCTTTCTCTTATCCACATAACTTTTTGCCTACTCTGGGCAGAGCAACTTCTTCCTAATGAGTTCAATCTAATTGGTGGTTTGATCTACTATGTCGAGACCTAATAGGATCCTCTTATTAAGTTCTACTCAACACAAGGGTGATTGGCACTTTCTCCCATAAAGCGCCTCAAAAGGTGCTATCTGGATACTAGAATGGCAACTATTATTGCATGCAAACTTGATTAATAGCAAGTATATATCCCCATTTCCTTTCAACTTTAACACACTGGCTTTAAGCATTTTTTCAAGTGTTTGAATAGTCCTCTCAATTTGCCCATCAGACTGAGGGTGATATGCAATGCTAAAGTTAAGGCTTATGCCTAAGGCTTCCCATGAGGATTGTAACACCCCAAAATAAATTAAGGTATTAATCAAGGATTTAGACTAATTAAGAATAATGATTATGGAATAACTGGGCAAGCTATGTGAATGGGAATTTATAGAGAAATAAGTTATTAAGAAGGGTTTAAGATTCAATTGGGATAGAAGTTTCATTTAGGCCCATAATTTATTTGAGTAGATTATGGATAAAGACTAATGAAAGCCTAATGAATTTAGGTGTAGACCCAACTTCCTATTGTGAGTCTTGGCCCAAGAGAGATCGCCTAGCAATGGTCCAAGTTGGTTTAAAGAGATAGAGGCCTAAAACTCAATTTACATGAACGCTTATAATTGGCCCAATATCCCTTACGCAGACACAAACCAAATGGTCTCTTGAAACTTGGCTCAACCAAACTAAAAATCTAAACTCTTGTAGTTGGCCTAACAAATTAAAACACTAGTCCAATAACTAGTAGGAGCTCAATAGGTCCTTGAGTTGATAGGTCAACCCATAACCCATGTAGGACCCAACTTAAAACTTAAAATTAGTTTGGCCACCTTCTATTTTACAGAACCACAAGAAGCATAAGATAATTTTCAGAGGTTTAAGGTAGAGGCTAGGGTTCTTGACACATTTCCATCATTTCTTGCTTCTAAGCTCAAAATTAGCCAAGGTAATTGTCATATAACTTAATCATCTCCTCTTTCTCTTTAATTTGACCTAATTAATGTTTCATTTAGGGCATTTCACCCATACTTAAAATCTAAAACTTGTTATCTGATGTTTTCATGGTGAAATTTCGTAGGTTGAGGCTAAGGGTATTGTTAAGTAAGTATAAACTCCTAAGTTTGATGCTTTCTCTGCTAATTAGAGACCTTATTAACTGATTTATGATATGGGCTCCATTTTTATGCGAAAATAATCATAATGTAGGGTGATATTTTGAAGTTTCTAGGCTAGGGTGATAATGATGGGGATGGTAATAGACTAAATTAGAATGGTAATTTTTCGATGTTGTGATTATAGGAGGATTTTGGTACTGTTGTTAGCTCCCTAAATTGGCTTACAAATGAGGTAACCAGGGATTATATTAATTCTATGCATATATCTACTTTAATTTTATATTTGCTGCATATGAATAATTTGAAATACTAAATGAATGGGTTGGCTATCTATTGTATTGTGTTTGGACCTTGTGAGTTCATTGTGGAGCTGTGATACGGTTGCCACCCATGCATATGTTTCGATCGGGCACTGGGTTATGATTAGACTCCAAATACACTAAGCCCTGGTTATACTTATTAGGGAGTGGGTGCTGTGGACGGGCCCCTCCTGGTATTATTGGCCTTTAACATATAGAAATGTGATTGCTAGTATGGGATCGTAATCATAGTAGCCTAATCATTTCATTTGCTAATATGACTAATATAATTCTGATACTTATTTTGATTCATGCATATATGTTAATTAAATTGGATTATATGAATGGAACTTGCCTTGGTTACTGAGATTTACATCTCACCCTGGTTCATGGGCTAACCATTTCAGGTGAAAGTCCTTCAGGTAAGGATAAGGGGAAGTAAGTAGATGAGAATCCATAAACTCCACCATGTATGGGGGAGACTACACTTGTGCTGATATGAGTAGAGTAGAAGCAAATTTTGTTATTCTTTTATATATCATCATCATGTAATCATGTTGCTAAGTGTAGGAGTTTGTATTTGACAACATAGAATGTATCTATTGAGGAGTTAGGCCTTATATTAAATGGATATTTGATGTATCAGTTTATAACATTTGATGTAGAACTTTATGAATCCTATAATATGATTTACTTTTTTGGAAATGTAATCACATGATATTTGGATGTTGACTTAAACTAGTGATGCATGGAACCTTTAATGGTAGGTGTATTTGAATGACAATTATTGGTAGTTTATAAGTCCTTGCTGATATTAATTCATGAAATTATGATTATAAGATAGATGAATGAGTTGGATTCAACACTTAACTCTTGTATGAGTAATGATAGATTAGTTGGGTGAATCAAGTAGATAAATGCCATTAGAACCCTATAAATTGAGGGAGAGTGGTCTTAGAATATTCCTAGAGGGAGAGTTTGAATGTATGGTAATTATGAGATGTAGGTACAAAAGGTATTTCGCCGTGGCCAAAAAGGGGTTAAGTCGCGGTGAAAAGTAACGAAGTTGCCCAGGGAGGGTTGACGATTGTGTCACGCAATCTTAAATAGAAACTAGGAAGCAAATAAATTCTATAGATAATGGTGCAACCTAAGTCATTTCCTAAGGAGTTTATGCCTCAATTTGTTTGGTGAGAGATTCTAAATATTACTAATTGGAACTAGTTTAGGGGGGTTTTAAAATGTTAAGATTTAATTGAACTAAAATTTAATTGACAAAAAGTAAAAAACTTAAGACTAAATTGAATTGAATAGTCAAACAAATGTGGTAGCTAGCTTTCAATTGGATTCCCTAGAGTTCAATTATCCTTGCTCTTTTTAGTTTACCAAATTTGGATTTAAGTTCTTGCTCTTTAATGCATTCCTTATAAGGCTCTTGAATAACTATTCAAGATTCAATTCATCAATTATTCAAGGAATTTTGCAACCACAAGAAACCTTGAACAACTAATTAATTGAATTAAGAACAAGAACACACTACAACCAATTTTGATGGATTAAAAAAAATCTACTGCATAATCCACTCAAAATACTAATTCACCAATTAGATTAATTAATCTCTCAAGCAATTAATTGCACAAAAATTCCAGCCAATTAATCCAATAACCATTGCATCAATTAGCCTAAAATCAAGAGGAATTTAGAGGTAAATCGTACAACATTAATTCTGGAATTTTTACAAACATATAATGATCATAATTAAAATTCCAAAAATCAAATTAAGCTCAATCCAAAAATTAATTCAATCTAGTAATTTTCAGCAATTAAATTCCTAAACCAATAAGCTAAACCTAGTCAAATTAATAAAGGAAATAATGCAGAAATTAAAAGATTGAGCAAAAAAGTTTTTATCCAAATTGGTGAGGAGATGTGGAGCTCAAATCTTCATCTAGGAGAATCTTATCTTCAACTAGCCACCAAAGGGAATTCAAGCTGCCATAGAGGTTTTAATCGGAGGAGAATTGATCAAGGTAGCTACAGCCATGGATGGATCAACGTGAATTGCCTCCTTCTTCGGCGCTGGAGCCTTCGCTGTTTTCATCGTCCTTCTTCTCTCCTCCAGCCCGATGAATTTCCACGTTTTTTTCTCACATGCTCTAGTCACATTTTGCCCGAGTCACCTTCAGTGTTTTTCTCTCCTTCTCATTAATTAATCACGTGCCCCTCAGCTCCTCATTTTGCACACTAAAGTCACACATTTTTTTCTCATCTCCCAGCTCACGAAATCTCTAGCTCTCCAGCTTCATTAATCCACGTGTTCAGCTGGTGTGTATATTTCTTCTATTGTGTGCGGTGTGGGCCCCGCTTTATTTCATATTATAGTATATTCCACATGCATTCTAGACGTAGCTCCAGCTCGAGTTTCTCACGTTATTCATGCATGCCAGCTCTTTCATTTTCTAGCTCTGCATATGTAAATTTGTGACGTGGAGAGAATCTTGTGGAAGTCTTCCAAACTTCAGCAAAACTTTCCACTCGAGCTGCCTCATCATTCTTCCCTTGCCCAGCGTTCTGCTCGTGCTGCTTCTTGCTTTTCCATGTTATTTCTCAAGTTGCTGCCTCCACATGGTTCTTCAATGTTCAACTCAGCTTGTGCTTCCTCATGATATTCTTTTCCTCTGTTTTAGCCACGTTCTTCAGCCTCAACACCCAAGCCATGCCTTGTGGCTGCCACGTTAGCTTGCATGCTTTTTCTCCTCTTAATCTTGTGTCAAATCTGCACATGAGAATGGGAAAGATGAAATAGAAAATTCACAAAATTCATTTAAAATGACTTTTGCATTTAAAATCATTTATTTTGCCAATTAATTCATAAAGTGCAGAGAATGGCTAGCAAAATCAAATTCCAATTAAGTAAATCCATTAAGCCTCATTTATCTATTAAAAAGGTTAAGTTAAGGAGAATTAAGTGTATAAAAGATCATGTTTATCAAGGGTAACAGAGAGCAATTTACCATGGCAAGAAGAAGAGCTCACCGCGACGAAAGTCAAAAGGATAAATTGGAAGTCATCCAAAGATTAATTTGCCACGGTAAAAAAAGGAGTTCGTTGCAACCAATATTATGAAGATGTGAGAAGTTAACTCGAAGGCAATTGGTCGCAGCGCGAAAACATTTTAGCCGGGCTAAGGTTCTTAAATTCTTTTATCAACCTAGAAAACCTTGGTTCTTTCTATGGTAAAGCTAAAAGATGGTTCAGAAACACTCGTAAGGGGTTCTTGAGACTTGAAATTAATAGATAATAGATTTGAAGGTGTTACTTAGGAAATTTGATTCAATCATATGTATATGAATACTTGTAAATATTTAGCTCATGATTCTAATAACATTAAGGTCCAAATTTCCTCACTTCCTCCTAAATTAATTAATTTAAATGGTGTTAGACCTTGATTTATGATTATTAGCCGCATGTTTAAACTTAATTATCATGATTAAGAGTTAGGGTTGTCACAAGGATCGCCAAAATTTTGATGTGAATCTTGGGTCTTTATTTGACACGATACTATTAGGAACACCGTGCAACCTTATAACCTCACAGACATACAGTTGTACTAGTCTATCCAAAGGATAAGTGGCTTTAATATATAGAAAGTGAGCAAACTTTGTTAGTATATTCACAATCACCCAAATGGTATTATGACCAGAATATGCTTTAGGCAAACTCATCATAAAATCTATAGATATACTATCCCATTTTCATTCCAAAATCTTTAAAAGGTGTAACAAGCTTATGGGTTTTTGGCGCCTAATCTTTATCGTTTAATAGACTAGACACTTGGAAACAAAATCTGTTATGTCCAATTTCACTCCAGGCCACCAGAAACTCTTCTTAAGATCTTTATACATCTTAGTGGTGCCAAGATGCATGGTATACCTACTCTTGTAAGCTTCGGTTAGCACTAAATTTCTTATTTCCTTATCCTTTGGTATGCACATGTTACCTTAGTACCTTACCAAACCATTACTAGATAGGTCAAAATCTTTAACCTTTTCACTCTCTAATTGCTCTTTAATCCTACTAAAATGCTTATCCGACTCTTAGGCCTTTTTAATTCTTTTCTTAAAGTCATTTTCTATCTTTAACTCACCCAAAAGGAAGGCTACTAGGATACATTGAAATGGATAAATCCAAGTCCCTCAATTCTTCAATCAATCTTTACTCCCTAAGCAACATCATTGCCATGTAAATAGATTTCTTACTCAACGTATCAACTACCACATTTGCCTTTCTTAGATGATACTTTAAGGTGAAATCATAATCTTTAAGGAACTCCATTCACTCATCTACCTTATGTTTAACTCCTTTTGATAAAAAAAAATACTTCAAACTTTTATGGTCATAATAAACCTCAAATTCTATACCATAGAGAAGTGCCTCCAAATCTTAAGGGCAAAGACCCTGGTGGCTAACTCTAAATCATGTGTGGCATAATTCTCCTTATGAGGTTTAAGTTACCTAGAGGCATAGGCTATCAGCCTATCTTATTTACATACAAAAGGTTGGTCTTTCTTAGTTAACTTAGTCAAAGGCATGGCTAATTGTGAAAATCCCTTAATGAACCTTTTATAGTAGCCACTTAGACCTAAGAAATTACAGATTTCGATTACTGTTCTAGGTCTCTCCCAATTCAACATTGCTTTTAGCTTATTAGGATTTACGGCTATTCCTTATTCTGATATCACATGACCTAAGAATCTAACCTCTTACAACCAAAATTTACATTTACTTGGCATAGCATACAATTGATGCTCCCTTAAGATTTAAAGAGCCATCTTAAGGTGCTCCTCATATTCCTTACTACTCTTTGAGTAAACCAAGATATTATCAATGAATACTACCATAAATTGATCGAGATAGGATCTAAAGATTCTATTCATACAATCAATAAAAATGGTATAGGCATTTGTCAACCCAAAAGACATGACTAGGAACTCATAATAGCTATATCAGGTCTTAAAGGCTATTTTAGGTACATCCTTAGTTTTTACTCTAAGCTGATGGTATCTAAATCTAAAGTCAATCTTTGAAAAAACTAATGCTCCAGCTAATTGGTCAAATCATCAATTATAAGCAAGGGGTATTTATTTTTTAAGATTACTTGGTTTAACTTCCTATAATCAATACAAAATCTAAAGCTACCATCCTTTTTCTTGATGAACAACACTGATGCTCCTTATGGAGACACAGTTGGCCTAATAAATCATTTTTCCAACAATTTTTCTTGTGACTCTTTAACTTAACTAACTCAGTAGGCGCCATTCTATATGGACCCTTGGAGATTGGACATGTATTGGTTACCAAATCAATGAAAATTTTTAACTCTTTCTTTGGAGATAGTCTGCTAAACTTTTTAGGGAAAACCTCAGGGACCTCCCTAATTACTAGTAAATCTTTTGACCCTTTTTTAACCTCAACATGTAAAGAAAAAAACATAATTAACCCTTGATAACCATGCCTAATATACCTCCCAACTTAAATAGTAGACACACAAGTAAACTCAGTCATAAGACAAGGTTTAGGTATGTTGGCAGGCAAAGAAATAGTTTTACAGTTACAATCAAGTGTCACATTATTAGCTAACAACCAATCTATACCAATGATTACATCCAAATCATACGAAGAAATGCAAATTAGATCAAGGGTTATACAATGGCTATCTAATTATATAATACAATTTAGACATACATTGGTGGTAACAACAGAGTTTCCAATAGAAGTGGATACATATAATTTAAATGGAAATAGGCTAATATTAAGTCCTAGACACCTAACACAGTCATATGAGATGAAAGAATAGGTCACACCCAAATCAAATAATACATCCACAATATGATTATGAATAAAAATAGTACCTCAAATTAGATTAGCCTCATGCAACATAAATGCAAACACCTATCCTTGTACAAGTGGTTTAATAGATAAGGCTGACTCCTATGACACTATGCAATTTTGAGCATAATGCCCTAGTTTCCCACAATTATAGCACACTAGGTAAGGATTGCTTTTGTGATTCTTCACACACTTATTATAGGTAGATGAAATATTTGTTGAGTTTCAAAAGGGTCCCACATTTTTCTTTTAAGGAGTGTGCTTCGGGGGTGGCCTCTTTCCCTAAGAGCCATTACCACTACTCACCCTTTTATTATTGCGACCTTTGAAAGGTTCTATACTTTGATCCCTCTTATGCTCCATTAACTTCTTCTACTTAGCCTCACTCTCTATTAAGGCCCTCTTGAATACCTTACATTTCTCCACTAGCTTATTAAAATTTTCAATTTGCAGGGGCATAATCTTAT
Source organism: Erythrophleum fordii (assembly GCA_032878935.1). Classification (NCBI taxonomy): domain Eukaryota; kingdom Viridiplantae; phylum Streptophyta; class Magnoliopsida; order Fabales; family Fabaceae; genus Erythrophleum; species Erythrophleum fordii. The sequence goes on along the minus strand of JAVQMF010000054.1, from coordinate 16,847,214 downwards.
CTTTCAATTTAGGTTTGAGGCCCTCTTAAACTTATCATTCTTTCATGGTTCATCATCAAACTGTTTCAAGTAGGAGGAGAAATAAGACAGTTAAATAAACTTCACTACATATTGGTCCATCGACATTTCCCTATACTTTAGGAAATTAAATTTAGCTTCCTTATCAGCCACGATAGATGGCGGATATATTTATTTTTAAAGGTTGTTTGGAAGCTCTCTTAAGTCAAAGGTATCCCCTTTGAAGCCAATAATTTGAAAGCTTTTCACCACCAATGTTTAGTCTCACCTTCTAGCTTATAAATGGCTAATCTAGCCTTCTATTCAGATGTGCAAGCCATCACCTCAAAGATTTTCTCTTGCTACATTAGCCACCTCTTAGTTTTTTCAGTATCTAGTTCTCCCAAGAATGTTAGAAGGTTAGCTTTTTAGAACTTGGCCAATACAACCGAGATATCACTTCTCCTCCTTGGTGCCTTACACCAAGGTTTTGACCAGCACCAACTCGATTTCCAACCGACACCTCTTGATTCCATTTGTTCATTGTCTCATGTAGCCTTTGCAACACCTAAATAGTGGCTACATGGGAGTCGGCTTACTCTTAAAGCCAGTTAGTCATAGCCCTCATAGTTGCCTTATGGGCTTTAGCTTGTTCCTTTATATGGTTGGTCATTATTGTCATGGGCTCTTGCACTTTCCTCAACATTTTAGCGGTTTCATGTAATGAAACTATTGTACCTTGCAATGACCTTAACATAATAAGAGGCTTCCCATTAAGCTACTTCCACATAACAAATCCAAGCACATCTTCATCCATGGCATGTATATACATATATAGATGACACTATTAGATCACATCATCCATATTCCTAGCATGTATGCATCATATGTAACACCATAACTTTTAACTCATCGTATCATATATATACATGCTTCACATCATTATATTCATGAAGATATAAGGCAAAAGGGGAAAATAGTGACTTTCTTTGCATTGCGTCATACTTAAAAATTCCATTCGGTGTCATATGGGCCGTGTGAGCTCATTCTATATATTCTCATATTTAAATACATCAATACAACTTATTTCCATTTCAAAATCATGCCCACAACTCATAGAAACCGAAATGGAGCTCAAAATAATTAAGTATATTTTCAGCCAGATTTGACCTCTTTTCTGGTCAAACTTTGGAAACTCATAACTAATTCTAAAAAAATTGAAATCATACAATCTTAGTCATTATGGGAAGCTATGGATGTCTACTTCACACTAAAAATATGCCCAAATCATAAAATTCATCAAATAGGGCGTTTGACATCCAAAAAGGTCTAGAGGTCACTATTGCCTGGGCTGCTGTTTCAAATTACTGATACAAATTTCTAAAATTCATAACTAATTCTATAAAACTCAAAATCACACATATTTGGTCATTATGGAAAGCTAAAAACGTTAAATATATGTTAAAAATAATTAAAAAAATGGAAAAAATATGTTTAGCCATTGGAAATCTAAGAACAGTGATTGGACTCCTGGGACGCTACTGCTACTGACAGCCAAATTAAAAAATGCATAACTCTTTGCTCAGACCTCCAAATGAAATGATCTCAATAGCCATAGAAAGCTTATGACCTCTAGTTTATGCTTGTAAATTTTCACAAGTATTGGACATCATTTGTCCATCGGATAACATAGAATACAAATCTGCCAGTGTGAACAGTGTACATACCAGAATCAATAGAAAATCCCAACTTTAAAAATTCATCAAATATTTTTGTAGACCTCTGAAAATTATATTCTTTAGCTTCCCAAAAAGCTCTCAAGGAGACATAATTTCATGCAAAAATATCAAATCAAGACTAACTCATTTGGCCAAAAAGTGGCATAGGGTTCCATAATAGTCAATTTTAGCTCCATATAGAGTATCAAAGTTGCCAAATGGATTTCCCTTGATCTTGGAACCTTTTAGGCAAGTCTAAAAGTATATTTAAGACTTTTGTAAGCTGCCTAAATGGTCTCAAACCTCATGCATCTCATTTTGGCCATTCAACCCCCACTTATACACATATCCATCAAACTTTCAATTCTCATACTTTGGCATTAGATACTCAAAACATATGCTAGAGGTCATACATCATATCCATACATATAAACATCACATAATGGTGTATTTATATATGTATCAAGGGTCGTGGTACATTTACAACATCATATACTTTATGAAGCCTCATTATGGATTCAAAAAGAATGAAAGCTAGGCCTAGGCTTGTCAATCTCCTTCTTTCATGGTTGTTGGCTCCCTTCACCATAACTACTTGGTCCACCTAGCATGTTAGAGCATTGGAGAAGAGGGAGTGAGATTCAAAGAATCCCAATAGCTCATCTTCCAGTCAATCATACATAATATATGTAAAACAAGCCTTAAAAATGTATGTATGGAGAAAATGGAAGTCATATACATTTAAAAAGCAAGTTTGGCATATGAACACATCATAAAAGACATTCAAGAGCTCATCAAGTGTTTGGATTGGCCTCACACTTCTCCTTATAGATTTTGGACTTGCCTCACCCATTCTTTAAGCACTTTGCATTCAACTATACTTTTAGGAGCCCACTTTGCTTTTGGGATATTCTTTACTTTGTCTCAACCAAACTCAAGGGTTTTTGGCTCATCCTCACCAAAGGGAAGAGTTCTTGGCCTCTCCACACTTAAGTAAACTCATACAAACATCATGTAATTATTAGAAAATATAACATGGTATCAAGAATCATTGTATATAAAGGCATTCTAGTATACTTTTCATAGCTTGAAAATACACATACACACATTCCAAAGCAAGCTAAAAACACATCCATGCATGAGAGAAGGTGGAGAGAGCTACCTTGCTTGCATTTACACACTTTTTCCTTAAGCCTTGAGTCCTCTCCCTTGACCTCACACACCCAAGAAGGTGGAGATCATTTCTCTTGACCTAGAGACATCATATGGAAGCTAACTACACTCTCGAAACAAGCTAGGACATTAAACTTATATTTAAGAACATACTTGGTTCCATAAGTCACATAATGGTTCCATAAATGGCCTATTGAAGCAACCATCATGATTCAAGTTTTTGGCTCCATTCTCTTCTCATTTCTAGGTTTCTTGACCTCATTTAAAGTCCTTGGAGCTATTACATATTCATTTACAAAAGTCTAGATACAAGTTGCTTCATAAGGTCACATTATGGAAGCCATTGTCTCATCTCCCAGTCTATGGCTTCTAAATTTTTCCCAAGGGTTCCTTCCACCTTCTACTATCATATGTAGTTTCAAACCAAGGCTAAAATAAATTAAAACGCTCTCTAACCCCTCCATCTGTCCTAGGCTGACATTATGGAAGCATTTGGGGTTCAAGGGGTTTTCAATTTTTCCTTGATCGGAGAGCCACTTGGGAGGCTTCTTAGGGGTCTTAGGAACTCAACAAACACTCACATATGTTAGGGAATGCATGAATCAAATTAATTTTTACAATCCCTTCAAATGCACTACACTTTTTCTACTTAGTGTTCATTGGTTTTTCTTGCAATTTCTTTGCTTTCTTGGATGGGAGGTGCATGTGGGAAGCTCTCTAGGGGTCTTAGGAGCATGTTTAAATATTCAATTAAGCCTAAGAACATTCATATAAAATCAGATTTGCAAGGGAGTATTTGGATCCCTAATGGTTTCATCTTGTTTCTTAATGCTCCTTTCTTGATTCTATTGGTTCTTTCTTAATCCTTGCCATCTAAAACCTCTAATCCCTCCATGAATTGGATAGAACACAACCCCTAAAGAATGAGCCCTTGGCTGGACGAAATTGACAAGGGTGAAGGGGAGGAAGAGGCTACCAAATGATGGAGAATTTACCTTACTTTCTTGGTTCCTTTGGCTTGTTCTTGCTTTCCTTGGCCTCCTTACTTGAATTTCAAAATTTCCCCTCTGTTCTCCCTTCAAAACAGCCCTCAAAACTTCAGAAAAATCATGGAGAAGAAGAGGGAAAAAGAGGATAAGAGATTAGTGGAGAGAAAGCATGAAAAACAAGCAAATTTCCATACCTAAAGACTTGAATTTTTCCTCCTTCTTCTCTTCCCTTGGTGTGCCACTCTCCTTAGCTTTCTTCTCTAGTTTGAACACTACAGCAAGTCGGTTAAGAAGGGCTAAGGATAGGATGCCACATATGAAGGGAAATTAAGGGAGAATTGTTCCAAAAATGATGATTTTGTCCCTTGCGCGTGGTATTTCTGTTTAAGGCTCGTTTTAGCTCCTTTTTTAGAACCATATTTTCTGTTATAAAATTTAGATCCTCAATCTTATAAAATGCCTTTGGAATCACTCAATTTGAAGCTAAAACATTCCTGAATGATTCGGTCAAAGTTCGGGTTCACCGTCGTTGAAAAACGTATACCGGAGGGGCTTTAATTGTCCCAGGTCTTCCTATGGTTTTCAGGGCCTCTGAGAACCTCGGAAAACTCAAAACTTTCATTTAAAAAGCCATCCTGTGAGTTTTTCAAAAAGTGTCCATATTTATGAAAATGCCACTGGCTTTTCAGCAAATTTATCAAATCATTCTGGCATTGATTTCTGGGCAACTCAAGGCTCAAATCCTCATTTTTCATTATTTAAAATTTTATCATAATTTTATTTGGTCCCAATTCCTTCTATTTCATGGACTTCCTTTTGTATTTGGCCTATTTCTAACGTTTACAGAGAAATCGAATAACGAGTTTCTCACGTTTATGGAGGGACGGGATGTTACATCATATTTGCTAAGTTTTCTAACCACAAGAATCAAAATCTAACATCATTTCCTAAACTAGGCTCTGATACCAAATGTAATAATCCTAATTACTAAACACATTAAATAGATCCAAATAAACTTTAATTATTGATTCTTAGAGTCATTTATCGTTAATAACTCTTTAAAGGATAAAAATATGGAAAATTTGAACTTTTTTTAATTATTTCTAATCACCAAATAGGTATCTAAGAAGAATTATAATTAAAGGATAATAAAATTCCCATATGAGACTTCCATTTCATCCACACTCAATTATAAGAGGCATATGACTCATTCACATTGGTTACAAGTCAATACATGCATTACTTTGGTGAAAATCAAGGTTTTTAAGCTAAAATATGGGCTTGGAGACTTGCATCGCAACTTGGAAGAGTTTAGTCGTGGCCAAACTAGCTTTTGAAACTCCTAAAAACTTTAGAATGCATTCATGTCACAACTTAAACACTCTTCGCCACAACTTGGTTCATTACTGGAGTTATTTTTTTAAGATACACAATTCTCACTATAAAAATCATGAAAGTTAGACTACTAGTGATCACTATCCCATTCTAGCAATCATACATGTCATGCCAATGGCCAATAACAGAGAGAAAAGGCCCATATACAGCGCCAACTCCCTATCGAGCACGCTTATAGTTTAATGCATTCTAGAGTCTAATTACAACTCAATACTTGATTGAAGTGTAATGCACGGGTGGCAACATGTCATAGTTCCACCAAAGACATGATCATGATCTAAACACAAATAAGTAGCTAACCAATCTTTAACAAAGAAAATCATATAAGTGCTGTAATTATAAGGCTAAAATAAACATATGCATGGAATTAATAATGAATCTCCTAGTTACGTCACTTGTTATGCCAACTTCTCAGAAGTCAAGATTAAATCCTAACACTATGAAGGATCTAGATTAAATCAAAATATATTCTTAATTACTAATTACAATATAAATTAAATAACCATAGAATTAATTATTACAAGCTACCTAAGAATAACATCCAATGAGTCTCAATTTCGGACTTTGGTCTTCTTACAATAAAAACCTCTATATTTCACTCCAATTCCATGGCATTTTTGCACAAAATCAAAACCCATAATATAAGTTAGCTACTGGGGCCAATAACTAGTAGAAAATACATTAAAATAAGGAGAAGATACTTACCCAATAGCTCATCTAGCCCTAACCTCCTAAAATCAAGCTAGAAACCGCCTAAATATCAAACTTCAAATTTTTGATAAGCCAAAAGTCCACCAAACTAGAAATTAATTAGACTAAAACATAGAGGAGAATGAGAGAAACAAGTTTTCCCAATTAGAGTGCAAATAAGAGCGACAAAGTACTGGAACCCTAGCCCCTCTTCTTAAGTGTGAAAATGTTCTCCTTGTTCTGTAGAACATAGGTTTTTACCTCTAATATTTTAGTATGGCTATAGAATCCTTAGGGCTTTAAGACAATATAGGTTGACCCAAAAGCTCATTATCCATTTAAGTCTATTTTTTAAATGTTGGGCCAAGGTTCATTGGGTTTGAGTGAATTGGGTCAGATTACGAAGAAATTGGGCTTAAAAATGGTTTTCAGCACATATAAATTAATCATAAGGCTCAAATTTTAAATGTCCACCTTCACTTAATTAATTTTTTAATCAACCTAATGTATAATTAATATATTTTCACCTAATAATGCCCAAATTACTATTATTGTCCCAAAATATCTAAAATTAATTCATTTCTTTAGAAATCCTCATTCTTTTTAAACTCTTCAAATCCCCTATATTAATTTTTTAATTTTTCATAATTATTCCTAATTAATTTCAGGGTGTGATATTTCAATATTATTATATTTTATATTCCTCATATTTAGTCTTAATGATAAATTATAATTGATAATTTGATGACTTTAAGCTTATTTTATACTAAGTGGGCTTAATTTAGATTAATGGACTTTAATTTCATTTTTGTTATATTTATCCAACCGAGGCCCAATTATTTTTTAATTATATTTTGTAGGATAAAAGATTCTTAAAAGGATTAGGTTAAAAGACTCCTACAAGGATTTGGATATTATCTTATTAATTTCTAAAAGGATTTAGATATTACTTCATGATTAGCTTCAAGATTAGTATTAGATTCTTATGGGAGAAGGCAACTTCTCCTATTTAAGGAGGAGAAGACGTCACCATAGAACACATTCCATTTTTTCTACTTCTTATTCTTGTTTTCATCTTCTTCTATGGCTTGCTAATTTTCTTAGTAATCAATCCAGAGTCTAAACCTAATAGGAAACTTAAGTCTATATTTGTATAGAATTCTAGTTTGAATTTTGATTTCAGAATATAATTTATTTATATTCTCTTTGTAATTTATATTATTCTAGTTAGATAATTTTTGTTGCATGAATTCTGATTTATTTGATTTATTTGAGAACGCAATTTAATTCAATTGGTTTATTAGTCAATTAAATTCATTCTAAACCACATTAGGATTGTACATATGTCTTTGGTCAAGTGCGAAATATTTTGGCTTCGTATTGTTGACAGAAGTGCGGTTGCATTCTGATTAGCAATATGAACTAATTGAAATCCTGAACGGTAGTTTAGGAATATTAATTGAAATAACCAAAGGTTTAAAAATCAAACTAGAGGTATTTTTAGATGACAAGGATAGGGAATCATTAGAGGAAGAATTTTGGATTGATTGTGCATAATTCTGATTAAATTTTGTTTTCTTTTGCTTTTTTTTTTATATATTTTTGTTCGTTGATTTACTATTCAATTTAATTAGTGCAACTTCATATTCGAACCCTAATTATCATAATTCTAGTTTTGTCATTCCTAAACTAATTAATTTGATAAAAAGCTCCATGGTAGACGACCTGGTAGGTATTATACAGCAAACTAGTGAAAATTACTAATCTTGGCCAGTTTAACAACTTTGAGTGAACAATAATTTATTTACCAAGATTTTGGCACTGTTGTTGGGGAGCTAACTAATCATAATCAATTAGAATAGGAAATTTCTTAGTTTCAATTTTAATTTTTATATCTTTACATAATGTTTATGGTCAATTTTTTATGTTTTTCGATATTCTACAACTGTTCTGAGCAATACTGGTATAAGAGGTTACTAACTCTGATTGAGTTGAAACTTAGTATATAGGTTCTAGGTATCATGAGAAATCAAAATCGTAGCATTGATATGAGCTGGGGCACTTTTTGGCCAAATTCTATCGTTTAAATCACTTTTCCAATTTTTTAATATTTTTTACTTTGATTTTTTATAATTTTTTGAATTTATTTTGATTTTTCTTGATAATTTTTGGGTGTTTTCTTTAATTTTAATTCATTCTTGGTGTATGACGAGATCATTCTTGGTGTATGACGAGATCCTTCAATAAAGATTTGATTGAGTTTGATCCAGAGATTAATAGGAGTTTTTATACACAACTTAAAAATTGTAAAATTAAAGAAGCTGTAGTTACTGAGTTTGGTTCTGAGATAATAAATAACACAAAATAATTGTGAATTGAATTTGAATTCAGATTTAGATTTAGATTTAGATTCTGAAGTAGTAAATATGACTAGTAATAATGATAGGACTCTTAGAGAATTAGTGGCTTTTGATGTTAATTACCAATCACTGTGTATTCAATATCTTGAACTTGATGCTACATTTGAACTTAAATCTAGATTAATATATTTGCTTCCAAAGTTTTGTGGTCTTATAGGTGAGGATCCACATAAACAATTCAAGGAGTTTTATGTGGTTTGTTCCACTATGAAGCCACAAGGAGTTTCAGAATAGCACATCAAGCTTAAAGCATTTCCTTTCTCACTGGATAAGGCAGTTAAACATTGGCTTTATTATCTTCAATCTCAAGCTGTAATAACCCTAATTCTTAATTAAGATGATTAGGCTTAATTGCATAATTAATGATTGTAAATCAAGGTATAACATCATTACAATTAATTAGATTGGGAAAAAGTGAGGATATTTGAACCTTGATATTATTATGGTTATTAACCAAACCATTACAACTATTTAAATCCACAAGTAATTCTAGTTATCAATTAAAAATCTTTGATACATGTTACTATTGATTACCAATTCACTAGATCCTCTTATAATATTTCCAAGTCATTATATAACCTTAACATAGTGAAATTCAAGGTTTCTAAGTCAAAACTAAGAGTTTAGGAACCTCTGCCGCGACTTAGGCCTTCTCCACCGTGGCTAAGTTGGTTACTGGAACCTAAAAGCCAAGTTTGGGGACTTTCGCTATGACCTGGTACACCCGCATCATGGCATAAGTGGTTACTGTAACTCAAAATTAGAATTTGGCACCTTATGCCGCGACTTGGGCTTTTTGTGCCATGGCGAAGTACTCTCAAGGATCTATTGTTCACGTTTTTGTGATTCTCGCTATGGCGAGGGTCCTGTGTGGTACCATAGGGGGTTCACCTCCTGGGACTCCCAATCTAGTTTATTGAAATTAGCTACGGCAGAAATACTTGCGCTGCAGTAGATTTGCATTATGTTACCGTCATTAGGTAAAATTTTCATTTTGTACTACGGTAAGGTTACGTTTTGTCACTCACCCTGGGTGTAATTTTTTTTTTATGCCACGGCACTCCTTACTTTTGACTGACTCTTGCACATGACTCAGCCATTCTTGGTTGTGGCATGACCCTCTTCTGCACCTATACCACTCATATTTCGTCTTATACACTCCAACACTCCCTCTAATAGTACTCTAAGGCCACTTTACCTTAATTTGCGGGGTTCTAATAGCATTAATCTACCTGATTTATATGACATACCTATCATTACCAATTCAAGATTTAGAAGTTGATTTCAACTCATCAAACTATCATGCATCAGTAAATTCATGTAATATTGATAGCAACAAGATCTAAAAGCAACTAATATTATCATTCATGAAAATATAAAAGCATACTCTCAAGGGTCGAGTCATACATTCATACTAAAGAGGTTCCATATTAAATTGTAAGTGAAAGCATACATCGAACTCCAAGTGGTTTAAAGCTTACTCATTATTAGTTACATTATTGTTTACCAAAACACAATACCTACACTTGGCAACACAATTATATGATAACGATGCTATAAAAAGAACAACAAAATCAGCATCTACCCTAAATTAACTCAACTAAAGTGTAGCTTCCCACATAAGGCCTCAGCTCATGAATGCATATCCATTTGCTTTCCTTTATCCTTACTCAAAGAGCCTTCACCAGAAAGTATTATTCCATACAACAGGGTGAGATGAAAATCTCAGTAACTAAGGATAAATTCCATTCATATATTCCAATTTAATTAACATATGTGCATGAAATCAGATAAGCATCAGAAAAATATACCAGTTATATCAGCAAATGAAACAATTAGGTTATCAATGACTACTATCCTATACTAACAATGACATTTTTACATATTAAAGGCCATTAATACCGAGAGAGGCTCATCCACAGCACCAACTCCCCAACGAGCACAACTTGGGCTCAGTGTATACAAGGGTCTGATCATAATCCAGTGCCCAATTGAAACATAATGCACAGGTAGCAGCTGCACCATAGCTCCACCCTAGATTCATAAGGTCTAATCATAATGTATCAAATAGTCAACCATTCATTTAGCATTCAAAATCATACATGTGTAGTAGATATAAAATTAAAGTAGACATATGCATGGAATTTAACATTAACCTTTGTTACCTCATTTGTAGACAATTCCTTGAGAGCTAACAACAATGCTACCTTAGCTTATGAACACAAAATCAAACCATTACCATTCATATTCAGCAATTATAGTAGCAACCTAATACTCAAAGAATTAAACCACCAATAACTACTTAGAGGACATTTACCCAGCCAATATATGACCAAAGTTCGGATTTTATTTTCCTTACACCAAAGACCTCAAAATATCACCTTGAATTATGGATATTTTTGCATAAAAATAGAGTTCATATTGTGAACACCGTATTTTGTCCAGACAAACTAAAAAATAATAATAAAAGCAAATTAGCAAAAAAAAAAAGATATAAAAAATAAAATAATAAAGAAAAGTCATTAAAAAAAAGAAGAACCCTAAAACCCAAATCAAAAAAAAAAAGAAAAAACATGAAAAAAATAACAAAAATAATTAAATTAGAAAAAAATAAAATAAAAGAGAAGAAAAGAAAGAAGACAAAGATTACCAAAAAAAAATTAATTTAAAAAAAAAAAAACAAAGCTTTAGAAAACAAATAAATAAAAAAAATCTATTTATATTTGGCCCAAATTTTGAATTTAGTTGCCCCAAGCCCATCAACTAAAACGATTTGGCCCAAATTTTGAATTTAGTTGTTAAAAGTCCATTAAAAAAAAATGAAAAATGAAACAAACAAAAAAATAAAAGATAAAAATCCCAATCATTAAAAATAATAATTATTATTAGAAACAAAAAACAAGAAAAAGAGAGTGATAAAATAAAATCAAAATAAAATTTAAGTCCAAAGCCCTAACCTAAAACAAATCCCTTTGGCCCAATATCTAAATATAAAAAAAAAGGGCTGAAAAAAAGACAGTAAAAAAAATAATAAGCCCATTCCTTCAGTAGCCTTTCGGACCTCTGCAACCCAGTTTGAAGCCCATGACCCATCATCCTTTTTTTTTTAAAAAAAAATCCACTTCTGAAAAACCCTACCCAACTCAAACAGAAAAAAAACCTACCCAAACCAAAACCCTACCCGGTCCTTTTGGTCCCCCTGGGGATTCTGTCTTCGAAGAGAGGGAAAGAAAAAAAGGACGGACAGAGGCGGACGGACAAAAGGCAGGAAAAGAGAGGCAGACGAAAAAGGCAAAGGGAGGGGAGAGGCCTCTGATCCGAAAACAGAGAGAGAACGGAGAAGAGAGGCTGACGAGAATAAAGGGGAGGAGAGCAGAAACAAAAAAAAGGGGATTCGGAGAGGAGGGGGGAGACCGAGGAAAAATCGAGAGGAAGAAATGGAGAGTGAGAGAGAGTCACAAGAGAGAGGATAGAAGCAGAAAGAGGGAAAGACGGAAAAAGGAGGAGAGGCCTCTGGTCCGAAAAAAAAGGAGACTGAGGGGCAGAAAGGAGAGATCGACAGAGAAAGGATGAGGAAGGAGCACCAGTCGAGTACGGAGAAAGGAGAGATCGACGGGGAGAGGCAAGTGGAAGGAGAGACATTCTGAAGCAGAAAAAGAGAGGAGAAAGAAGGCACGAACGAAAGGAGGTGGACGTGAGACGAGAGAAGGGGAGGACTCTGAGCGCAGAGGAAAAAAGAAAAGGGCAGACGCACGAACGGACAGAGGAGAGAGACGCGAGGTTCAGAGAGACGAAGAAGCAGAGATTGAAAGGAGAGAAAACGAGCTCACTGAGGTATGCTTTATTGCCATTTTTTCTGTTTGGGCGTCTCTTATTTTTCGAAAGTATGAGAACCATGTATGTTATCTGTGCTGATATTCAAATCTGGGTTTGATAAACCATTTGAGTAATATCCTCGTTCATCGTATCCCTTTCGCTGGTTTTGAGGAGTTTGATACATTATTGCCATTCTATCTAAGCATGGTGATTGAATCTAACTGCAAATGATTTTGGTTTGGCCAGTTTCATCTAAATAGAAACTCGAACCTAAATTTATATTTGATAATACTGTTGGACTTGGGTTTGAACACCTCTGTGCTTCTGATTGAATAAGTTTTTTTAACATAATCTTTTGAGAACATCTATGGGGTGAAAGGCACGAGCTCCGTATCTTTCTCTTGTTCACTTTTGGGGTGGTAAAAATTGTTTCTGTATTGGTTGGCGCATGGATAGTCCTTAGTTGGATAGTGGGGGATTGGCTCCAGATTTGGGGTTTTTGGGTTTGAGTAATTTCAGAGCAGAGATTAGAAATTGAGAGGAACTAGGAAGACGGGGAAGCAGAGAGATTGAGGGAGAGACAGAGAGTAAGCAAGGGGGAGATACGAAAAAGAAAGTCCAGAAAAGAATGACCAAGAGAACCAGGATAGAAGGATGAAGGGGAGGCACGCTTTCTTGGATTCTAGGTAATGTCCCTTTTTGTTTTGAGTTTAAAAAATAATCTAATTTGAACCCTGGGTCAATGGAAGCTTATTCCGTTATGATTGTGGATTGTTTGCTAAAAAGTTTGGGAAGGACAGATAATCTTATATAGTATGGCATATGTTTGGAGTAGTTGTGCAGTGATGGTCCTTGATCTGACCTGATAGTTTTGTTCAGTCCTATGAAAAACTTGATATAGAATTTGGCCTGTTCCTTAGTATATAATTGTACATTTGGGTTTTGTCCTGTGATCAGTGGAGGGCTATTCTTCATATTTGAGCCATGATGAGAAGTTTCTGTGAACAAGCTCGACTCTGCTCAGTTGTCTCATATTATTATAAATTATCTGATAGTTTTTCCTGAGCCTATTCATGTTCTTTGTTGTGCAGTGGGGCAATGTTGAGTTATAACGGTTTATTCCGTTTACTTTGGTCATACACTGCTTAATAAGGAGCTGTCTGAAAATGTCCTGAGTTACATTTTTTACTTGTGTTTCATGATGCAAAATGATGTTGATTATATAGTGTTACATTATATATATATATATATATATATATATATATATATATATATATATATATATATATATATATATATATATAACCTATGTCACCTTTTGATTCCATTTCTGTTGCCCAGAATGAAATGATTAGGTAGCTATTAATCTGTTGTTATTCTGCATCTGAAATCAGTTTAAGCTCTCTCACAAGTAATGCCAATTTCTTTTCATTGCTTCATGATACCTAGTGGGTTTGATATATGGAGTCTACTGGTCCAGTGTTTCTTTTGTGAATTGGGACATGGTGGAACTTCACTTGAAATGATCTCCTCTCAAAATCATATTTTACAGCTGTCACTAATTCCTTCGTTTTTGTTCCTTTTGCATTGAGCTTCATTGGGGAGGAGGAATTGGAGTAAAGAGGCTTATTGGAAGTTGCTCAAATGCTGAGGAGCTTTTCATTTGAAAGTCTGTTTGTGTTCTTGGGACTCAACAAGATGGAGCAATATATATGGAGCATGACTTGCTCAGGGGGTTCTTTCATCAATCCAATAAGAGGAATGAGAAGGTAGAGCCACATAAAGCTTGGCAGAACATACAAAGTTCATTATCGATCCAACCAAAAGGACAAGAGGCAATTGAGTTATAGTTGTATAATTTCTCCTTCTACTCTTGTACATATGTTTAAAAGTAACATAATGGATCATGGTTGAACACTAAACACCCACCCTCACGGATTACTTGTTCTAATGCTTTTTTGTTTATTTTTGTTTATCTTATTTTATATGTCGTCATGCTTTACTTTTAAAATAGCCGTGTGAGATTTTATATCTCCTCAGGCACATAGGGAATCCTAAGGATCATGTGAGGTAATAAACCTCCTTGGTATCTATTAGGTATTAAATTGGCATTTTAATAAGTCTTAGGTTTCGACGGCCTACACGTAATTTTGTTTTCAAAAGAATTTCAAGAAAAACAAGAGAAGGAAAATCAAGTTTATATTTAGGAATTAAGTTTAAATCTTTTAAAATAAAAAAAAAACAAACAAACAAAATTAAAGAAAGGGTTTTTCTCTATAAATAATAAAACGTTTTCAAATTTACAATTTAGCAGGTCTTTTCCTCAAAGGTTTGCCAAAACTAAAAGAAAACATTAAAAAAATTGAAAACAAGAAAAAGTGATAAAAAAAAAAAGAAATAAAAAAGAGAAGATGGTAGAGAAAATGAGATTATTTTAGCTTTCACATATTAAGACATACAAATTAATCTTCAACTTATTTTCTTGGTGAAAGTTTAAAATGATTTTTATTATCTTTTTTCTCTTTTAAAAATAAAAATAAAAAAAATAATAATGAAACAAAAAAAAAAAGACCAAAAACCAAACAAAAATAAAAAAGATAAGAATAAAAAAAAACAACAAAAACATAAATTAAAAAAAAATTAATTAAAAAAAATCGAATTTAAAACAAAGAGAAGAAAAAAAATAGAACACAAATAACAATTAACAAAAAAAAAGAAAGAAACAAATAGAAAAACAAGAAAAAAAACAACAATAACAAAACCAAAAAGAGAACAAAAAATAAAATAAAATAAAATAGAGGTAAAAACAAAAATAAAATAAATAACAACAAAACAAAACAAAAATTAAACAAAACAATAATAAAAAGAGATGAAGAAAGAGAAAAATGGAAAAAACATAAAATGATGAAGAAAAAGAGAGAGAAAGATTGAAAGTGCAAGGAAAGCAAAATTAAATTTACCTTTAACAAATCAAAACACATCAGTCAATTTCAAAATTTGTTTTATTTGTTAAAGAAAAAAGTAATTTTTATTTTCTGTCTTTTTGCAAGAAAAAAAAACAAGACAAAAACAACAAAAAAGAGAAGAAAAGACAAGAATTAAAAAAACAAAGTAACAAAATAAAAAGCAAAAAAATTAATTAAGAATTAAAAAAATAAAAAAAAAAACACAAAAACAAAAATATATACAAAAAATTAGAAGACAAAAAAAAAACACAAACAAAACAAAGATGAATAGGAATGAAAACAAAAAGAAGAAGAAAAAAAATAAAACACAAAATGAAAATTAACCAAAAAAAAGAACAAATAGAAAAACAAAAAAAAACAACACTAACAAAACAAAGTAAAAATAGAAAAAAAAGAAACAGAAAACAAAGAAATAACAACAAAAAGAAAAAAATTAAAACAAAATAAGACAAATAAAAGCAAAAAAAAAAAGGTAATAAAACAACAAACAAAAAATGAAAAGAAACAAATAGAAAAAAAAACAATAATAAAACCAAAAAGAAAAACCAAAAAGAAATAAAAATAGAAAAAAATGGAAAACAAAAAATAACAACAAAAAGAAAGAAAAAAAAAACAAAAGAAAAAGTGTAATAAAAAAAAAACAAACAAGAAAATGAAATGAAATGATAGAAAAACAAAAGAAATGATAAGTAAGAGAGAAAGAAAATTGAAAATGCAAGGAAAATTAAATTAAATTTTCTTTTAGCAAATTAAAACACATAAACCAATTTCAAAACTTGTTTTATTTGTTAAAGAAAAAAGTAATTTATTTTCTTTGTCTTTTCGCAAAAAAAAAATATATCCAAACAAAAAAAAAATAATATAAAAAGAAAATTAATTAACAAAAATAAATTAAAAAACAAAAACAAAAACAAAACAAGAAAAAAAGAGAGAAAAAACAAAAACAAAAACAAAACATAAAACAAAGAAAAAAAAACCTTAACACAATGTTCTGCCGAACTACGTGGACTTTGATCCCTCATAAGGGTACGTAGGCCCTAGGCTCTCATCCTAGGTCAAGTCCGCCCTTGTAAATAAACATTTCTCTTAATTTTATTTTATTTTTTTTAATTTTATTTCCTTAATTTCTTTTATTTTATTTCCTTTTCTTTATTTTATTCTTTGAATTCCTTTTTGTTTTGCTTTTAATTTTCTTTCTTTTCTTAAATTTTATTTCCTTAAATTTTTTTTTCCTTCTGTTCTTTGCATGTGGTGGGTTAGGGAGAATTAAAATAGAATAAAGGCCATATTAATTTTGCACAACTAACTTAGGGTAACCGTTCTTAAGAACGGGTGTAGTGGGGTGCCTAACACCTTCCCCACTCACAATCGACTCCCGAATCCGATTCTGGTTCGCAGACTATTTTTCAAACTAAAAAAGGTTTTTCCAAGGTTTTGCCTTTTAAAAAATAAAATTTTGGTGGCGACTCCTGAACCCTATTTATTTCTTGAGCTTTTTACTTTTGATGATCTCTTTTTAAAAGGGCTGCACGGTCGTATTTTCGGGTGTGACACATATTATAAGTTAGCTATTGGGGTTTCTAACTAGTAGTAAATGCATTAAAATAGGGAGTTTATACTTATCTAATATCCCTCCTAGCCTCAACCTCCAAAAATCCTCCAAGGAAACATCAAATGATCCATATCAAATTTAAGGTATGGTGAAAATGCTCTAAATGGAAAAGCAATCTGGCCAAATTGAAAAGGAAGAGGAGGGGGTCAAGTTATATAACATTCATCTTGGCTGATTTTGACTCAAAAAGTGGGAAAAGATAGATTGTTGCTAAGAACCTTAGCCTCTCTCCAAAACCTCCGAAAATGCTTTTGTGTGGTTCTTGTGTGTTCTTTAGTTCTACAAAGTAAGGAGAGCTGAAGTTAGTTTTAGGGTTTAAGTTCGGTCCAAAATGGGTTATAGGTTGACTCAAAGGCCTAAATCTATATGGGGGTTTAGATTGTGTCTTGCTGAGCCAGATTTCATGAGTTGGGCTGTAGAATTTCTAGGATTTAATGGGGTCTTAGGTCTTTAACTCATTAAACCAAATTGGGTCATTATTAAGTGGTCTCCCTTGGACTAAGACTCATAATAAGAAGTTGAGTCTACACCTGAAATTATTGGGGCCTCCATTAGTCTTTATCCATGACTTACTCAAAATAATTATGGGCCTAAATTAAGTTCTAACCTAATTGAATTTTAAACCTACATTAATTATTTATTTCTCCATAATCTCTTATTCACATAGCTTGCCTTATTATTTCATAATAATTATTCTTAATTAGTCTAAATTCATGATTAATACCTTAATTAATTTCAGGATGTTACATTCTACCATCACTTCATAGAATGAATTGAAGAAAATATTTCTAAAGAAATTCTTCCCTACCTCAAGAACTGCTGCCATTTAAAAGGAGATTAGTGGTATTAGATAGATGAATGAAGAAACATTGTATGAATACTAAGAAAGGTTTAAGAAACTATGTGTAAGGTTTCTTCACTATCATATCAGTGGCCAACTTCTGATTTAGTACTTTCATGAAGGCTTGCTACCTATGGAAAGAAGTATGGTTGATGCAGTTATAAGTAGAGCATTGGTTAACAAAACCCTAGTTGTAGCTAGAGACCTCATTGGAAATATGGCACATAATACAAAACAATTTAGCGCTAAAATAAACACACCAACCAGAGATGTCAATAAAATGTATGCCACTCAAATGGATCAACAAAGAATGGAAAATAAACTTGAGGAGTTGGCTTCCATGGTCAGACAGCTAGCACTCTGGCAAAGACAACCTTAACAATGCCCTACACCTCTGTGTGGCATTTGTTCGTTAACCACACATGCCATAGATTAGTGTCCCTAATTGTAAGATAATGTAGAATCATGTGTTAGCATCTTCCCTGGTAGACCTTTACAACAACAACAAAATAGATATGAACCTTATGTAGTAATATACAATTCTAGATGGAAAGATCATCTAAATTTAAGATATAGTAATGGGTTTAACCAACAACAGCAACAACAAAAATTCAATGCCCTTGGCCCAAACAATCAATAGGCTATGAGACAATCTATGCAACAGATGAAGAAGTCATAACTAATTCTAGAAGATATAGTGAAGTAGTTGGTAACAAATATAGTCCAATTCTAACAGCGAATAGAGACAATAATCCAAAGTTTGGAAACCTAGATTGGCTAACTTGCAACAAATATTAATGAGTTGAGAAGTCAAGGTTTTAGCCAATTACCCTCATAGTCCATGACTAACCCAAGGGACAATATTAATGTAATAACTTTGAGGCGCAATAAGTAAGTGAATGGGTCTATCACACCTCCAACAGAAGTGCTACAAGAGAAAGAAAGTGACAGAGAACAACAGCCCTATATCCAAAGCAAGAACACCATAGAAAAGGGAAAGAATTTCACATACACTAAACCTCTTCCATTCCCCAACCGAATTATAGAGTCCAAGAAAATTACAGAGGTTGAATTGGATAGGGAAATTATAAAGACATTCAGAAAAGTAGAAGTAAATATCTCTCTCTTAGAAACAATCAAACAGATTCCAAAATATGCAAAGTTTCTTAAGGAGCTTTGCATATGTAAAAAGAATTTGAAAGGGAATGAGAAAGTCAGCATGGGGAGAAATGTATCAGGTTTGATTCAGCTAGCTGTCCCCACTAAATGCAAAGATTCTAACGTATTCACCATTCCTTGCACGATAGCAAATATGCTATTCAATAATGCTATGTTAGATTTAGGAGCTTCCATTAATGTAATGCCTAAGTCTGTGTATTCCTCTTTGTAGATTAGAGAATTAGAGCCGATAGTAGTGGTTATTCAGTTAGAAAATAGAAGTATAGGCTACCCTGTAGGAGTACTTAAAGACATTCTAGTAAGGGTAAAAGATTTAATTTTCCTACTAATTTTTATGTTCTAAATATGGAAGATAATAATATACATGGGTATGCACCACTGATTCTAGATAGACCATTCTTAAAAACTGCTAAAATAATAACCAATGTGCATGATGGTACTTTATCAATGGAATTTGGTGGTAAGGTTGTTTATTTTAATATTTTTTATGCCATGAAATACCCTTTAGAAGAATACTCTATGTTGCATGTAAATATGATAGACTTGTAAGTTGCAGATACTTGTGTGGATATGGATATTGACATGTTTGAATTTATAGATGCAATTCAATATTTAGAATATTGTAATGTACTTAATAAATGTACTGCTTGTTCTGAAATTGATGCATATTTGAATTCTGATTCCACTTTTGATTTTCATCCTGATTGTCAATTTACTTAATACTATTTTCTAATCTGAAAAGAATGAACAAGTGGAGGCTGTTGTACATTTAAATTCATAAAGATTAGTACCTTCCATACAGTAACCACCCATACTTGAACTTAAACCTTTACCCGACAATCTCAAATATGCTTTCCTAGAAGAAGAAAATAAATTACCAGTAATAATAGCAAATAATCTTTCACCTGATCATGAAATAAGGTTTTTAGAATTGTTGAATGAAAAGAAGAAAGTAATAGGTTGGACATTGGCAGAAATTCCAGGGATTAGCCCTTCTACATGTATACATAGAATTTTATTAGAGGAAGGAGCCAAACCAATGAGATAACCATAGAGAAGATTCAATCCCACGATCCTAGATGTTGTGAAGAAAGAGGTAAGTAAATTACTGTCAGTTAGTATTATTTGCCCCATATCTGATTATAAATGGGCAAGTCTAGTGCAGGTAGTCCCTAAGAAGATCGGTATTACAGTGGTGCTCAATGAGAAGAACAAACTTATACCTATGAGAGTTTGGAATAGTTGGAGAGTTTATATTGATTATAGAAAGTTGAATCAGGCCACTAGAAAGGACTATTTTCCTCTTCCTTTCATAGATCAAATGTTAGAGAGATTAGTAGGAAAATCTTATTACTGTTTCTTAAATAGCTTTTTCAGTTATTTTCAAATTCATATTGCACCAGAGGACTAGGAGAAGACCACATTTACTTGCCCATTTGATACCTTTGTATAAAAGAGGATGTCGTTTGGACTTTGTAATGCCCTAAGTATATTCCAGCGGTGTATGGTGAGCATCTTTTTTGATTTCCTTAAACATTGGATGGAAGTTTTCATAGATAGCTTGACTGTTTATGACATCTCCTTTAATGACTGTTTAATGAGTTTAGGAAAGGTTTTAGAAAGATGCATTGAGAAAAATTTAGTTTTAAATTTTGAAAAATGTCATTTCATGGTAGAGTAAGGAATTATTTTAGGCTATGTGGTTTTTAAAAATGGTATTGAAGTTGGTAGAGATAAATTAGATGAGATTGCTTCTTTACCTTATCCTACCTATGTGCGAGAAGTGCATTCTTTTCTTAGCCATACAGGTTTTTACAAGTGATTCATTAAAGACTTTAGCAAGATTTCTCTACCGCTGTCTAAACTTCTTTCAAAGGATGTAGATTTTAATTTTCATGAGTCATACAAATTAACATTTAATAAGTTGAAAAAAAGTTAACCACCCCACCTATCATCCAACCTCCTAATTTGGAATTCCTATTTGAACTGATGTGTGATGCATCCAACTTTGTCGTGGGTGCTGTAATATCAGGTTCTTTGAAAATGAAAGATGATGTTATGTGACTATTAGAATGTATATTGAGCATAGAGTATGGAAATGGACTAAGTTAAGTTAAGGGCTGAAATGGCATCTCATCACCAGGATCAAAGATCTTGTCGACAAGATCCTGCAATCTGTAGTGCAATTTCCAAGACCTTGTCGACAGGGTTTCCACCAGCAAGTACAAGGTCTTCTTGTAAAATATGTTAAACTTGTGTGGTTTGGAATTGAGTATGGAGGACTTTTTAAATGAAAGTTTTGAGTCCTCCAGGGTTATCAGAGACCCTAAAAACTATGGGAAGCCCCGGGACAACTAAATCCCCTCCGGTAGACGTTTTCCAATGTTTGTGTACCTAAACTTTGACAGATTCATTCAGAAAGGTTTTAGCTCCAATTTACATGATTCCAAAGGCATTTTACTAAATTGGGAACCTAAAATTTCTAATGAAAAAGACGGTTCTAAAAAAGGAGCTAAAATGAGTTAGAAATGAAACTATGAAGAACAAAGGACAAGATAGGAATTTTTGAAAAAGGCCTTCTTAATCCTATATATATATGAAGTGTTCTTCTGCACCCCTCATTCAGATTGACCAAACTCTATCCAAAAACTAGAGAAAGCTCAAGGGAAGGAGGCATACAAGACTAAGGCAAGGGAGAAAGGAAATTTTCAAGAAAAAGGTAATAATTGTTAGAATTTCCTAGTCTTCTCCTTAGGAAATCTCTTCTGCTCCTTCTCCCCTTTCTCCCTATGGCTTTCTTAGAGTTTTTGGTGCTGTTTTAGGGTCAGACCAAGAGGAAAAATTTCGGATTTGAAGAGAGGAAGCTAAAGAAAGTGAGAAGCAAGTGAGAAAATAAGGAAAAACAAGGTAAATCTCTCATTCCATGGTAGATGCTTCCTCCCCCTTCTTATCCCTATTTTGCCCCATATATGTAGATGTAAGAGGGCTGGAATTTTGAGGAGAACCAAGGGTGAATTCCATCAATTTGAGGGAAGAGAGTAAGAATATGCAAAGAAATTCAAGTAAAAACTATGATTTTGCAAGATAGAAAAGTTAGGGTTTTAATTGCACCTTAAGCTCTATCATGAACCCTAGCCATATTTTATGATGTTTAAATATTCACATGAGTTCCTAAGATATCAAGAGAGCTTCCTACATGATTCTCCCATCAAAGGAAGCAAGGAAACTCCATTGGTACCTTATGGAACTTTAGCTTCGGTCAAGGAGAGTCCATGCACCTAGGGAATGTTTTAATTCCTTCCAAGCTTAGTTTTGTATCATGTATGATGGGAGAGTATGAGAGGAAGCCTTGGAAGAAGTTTAGAAGTCATAGATAGCAAGATGGCCTTATTTGTTCCATAATATGACTTAAAGAAGCAACACCTAGCTAGGCTCCTAGAATTGAATATATGATGACTCCAAGAGGTTTAAATGGAGTCAAGAATCATGAATGAATAGATAGAATGGAGCCAAAATGATGTTTTCTTAAGGTTGCTTCATTAAGTGCATTATGGAATCATAAAAGAGCCTTATGAGTCATCTAGCCTTTCTAGTAATTGTGTGGCCTTAGACTTTGCTTCAAAAGTGTAAGTACCTTCCATATGATGTGTCTAGGCCAAGAGGAATGATCTCTACCTTCTTAGGTGTGTGAGGTCAAGGGAGAGGATTCAAGACTTAAGGGAAAAGTATGCAAATGCAAGCAAGATAGCTCTTTCCACCTTCTCTCATGCATGACTGTGTGTTTAGCTTGTTTTAGAATGCTTGTATGTGTATTTTCAAGCTTTGAAAAGTATGCTAGCATGCCTTTATATACCATGATACTTAGTGCCACATTATGTTTTTAAATGAATCTATGATGTTTGTATGAGTTTGCTTGAGTGTGGAGAGGCCAAGAACTCTTCCCTTGGGTGAGGATGAGCCAAGAACCCTTGAGCTTGGTTGAGACAAAGTAAAGAGTCTCCTACAAGCAAAGTGGGCTCCCAAGAGCATGGTTGAGTCCAAAGTGCTCAAAGAATGGGTGAGGCAAGTCCAAAATCCATGAGGAGAAGTGTGAGGCCAATCCAAACATTTAGTAAGCTCTTGAATGTCTTGTATGATTAATTCACATGCTAAGGTTGCTTTTAAAATGTCTATGATTTCTATCTCCTCCATGCATGCATTTGTGAAACTTACTTTGCACATATTATGTATGATTGAATGGGAGATGAGCTATTGGGATTCTTTGAATCTCACCCCCTCCTCTCCAATGTCTTAATATGTTAGGTGAAACAATTGAGCAAGGTATTGGAGGCCACCAAGCTTAGAGGAAGAAGATGGGTATCAAAGTATAGGAATATGCCTAGTTTTGCCTTCTTTTTAGCCATATACATGGCATATGATGTAATCTCATGATGAAATTGGTATGTAACCAGATGAACATATGTAAATACCCAAATGTGTAGTGCATGAATGAAGTTTGATGCCAAATGTATGAGATAGCATGTTTTGGGTATTGAATGGCAAGTTTAGTTCTTGAATGACTAGATAAATTAGTGTAATAATGGAAGTGGAATGGCCAAATTTAGATGCATGCAATTTGGGACCACTTGGGCAGTTCATGCAAGTCCTATTTATGTTTTTAAACTTGCCCAAGAGGTGCCAAACACCAAGCAAGACCATTTGGGCACACTTGGTCTCTAATATGGATCAAAATTGACCATATTGAAAACCTATACCACTTTTTGCCCAAATGAGCTCTTCTTGCTCTGAGATTTGGCATACACCTAGATCTTGTTAAGATCTTTCTGGGAAACTAAAGATCATAATTTTCGGAGGTCTAGGGAATATTTGATGAATTTTCAAAATTGAGATTTTTCATAGATTCTGGTGTGTGCACTGTTCATACTGACAGTTTTGAATTCTGTGTCACCTGATGGCCAAATGGTGTCCAATGCTTGTGAAATTTTATATACATAAACTAGAGGTCACAAAATTTTTGTGGCCACTAAGATCACCTCATTTGGAGGTCTGAGCAGAGAGTTACGATTTTTGAAGTTTGCTATCAGTAACAGTGGCGCCTCCAGAGTTCGGTTATTGTTCCATAATTTTCCAATAGCTAAAATATCTGTTTCATCCTAGAATTATTTTTAGTATCAAGTTAACATGTGTAGCTTTCCAGAATGACTGAATGTGTGTGATTTAGATTTTTATAGAATTAGTTATGAATTTTAGAAGTTTATATCAGTAATCTAAACAGTAGCCCAGGCAACTAGCGACCTTAGTAGCTTTTCAGATGTCAAACGTTCTCCATGATGAATGTTATGGTCTGGACATATTTTTAGTATGAAGTAGACATTTGAAGCTTCCCAGAATGGCAGAGAACACATGATTTTGATTTTTATAAAATTAGTTATGATTTTCCAAAGTTTGTGACAGAAAAGAGGAAATTCTGGCCAAAAATGTAAACATGAATTTTAATGTGTTCCTTTGCTTTCCATGAGTTGTAGACCAAATTGGATGATGGAAATGAGCTATATTCATGTGTTTAAGTATGAAAATGTGATAGATGCATTCATATGGCCCACAGGACTCCGAAAGAAAAATTTTACTCGTAGAAAAATGTATTTTACTCGTACAGGTGCAATTCTTTCCTAAAGGATAGACAATAAGTCTCATGTGATCTCTTATTCATCACACACTTTAGATGAGGCTTAGGCTAATTATACAACCACTAAAAAGGAGTTTTTAGCTATTGTTTTTGCTTTAGATAAGTTTCATTCTTATTTTCTTGGTTTTAAAGTTATTGTTTATTCTGATCATATAGTTTTAAAGTTCCTACTCAAGAAGCCTAATACGAAATCGAGACTCATTAGGTGGATACCGCTTTTACAAGAATTTGACATAGAAATCAGAGATAAGAATGGAGTAGAAAATCTTGTGGCTGATCACTTGAGTAAAATACCTCACTCGTTAGATTCATTTGCTATCAGGGATAGTTTTCTAAATGAGCAGTTGTACTCATTCTATGGTAAAGATCCTTGATATACATATATGGTAAATTTCTTAGTTACCTTTGAATTGCTTGCTTATTTTAAAATGTAGTAAATTAATAAACTTAAAAGTGAGGCAAAATATTATGTTTGGGATGACCCTTACTTGTGGCGCATGTGTAGTGACCAGATCATTAGGAGATGTGTTCCTGACCATGAATTTATATTTGTTTTGCATTTTTGTCATACACTTGCATGTGATAGCCATTTTGGTCCTCAGCGTATTGCTAGAAGGTTTTAGACTCTGGACTATTTTGGCCCACATTATTTAAGGATGCATATACTTTCTATAAGAATTGCACATGATGTCAATAGACAGGTAATATTTCTCGTAAGAATGAGATGTCTCAACAACCATTATTATTCTTTGAGATATTTGATGTTTGGGGTATTGACTTCATAGGACCATTTCCTATTTCTTTTGGTTTCACATATATTCTTTTAGCTATTAATTATATTTTAAAGTGGGTAGAAGCAAAAGCCACTAGGACTATTGACTCTTCTATGGTTGTGAACTTTGTTAGATCTCACATTTTTTGTAGGTTCGGTATACCTAGAGTAATCATCAGTGATAAAGGCTCTCACTTTTGTAACAGAAAACATGCAAGCCCTCCTTCATAAGTATGGTGTGCTCCATAAAGTTGCCACCCCCTATCATCCACAAACAAATAGTCAAGCAAAAGTTTCAAATAGAGAGATAAAACAAATTTTGAAAAAAATAGTACAACCTACAAAAAAGGATTAGAGTACAAGATTGGAGAATGCACTATGGGCTTACCATACTGCTTACAAAACTCCTATAGGCATGTCACCCTATAGGTTGGTTTTTGGTAAAGCATGTCACTTACCAATTAGGGTTGAGCATAGAGCATATTGGGCAGTAAAGAAGTTTAATATGAATCTATCTCAAGCTGGTTCTCAAAGAAAATTGTAACTTCAAGAGATTGAGGAAATTTAGTTTGAAGCCTATGAAAACTCTAGAATTTACAATGAGAAAACCAAAGTCGTGCATGATAAGATGATTGAAAGAAAAGAGTTTCACATTATTGAAAAAGCCCTCCTCTACAATTCTTACCTAAAGCTAATACCCAGTAAGTTACGTTCTAGATAGATTGGTCTATTTGTTGTTACTCATGTTTTTTCCTATGGTGCAGTTGAGATTATGAATGAATCAACCAACAAGAACTTCATGATGAATGGACAAAGGCTTAAGTATTTTAATGAGGGATTTCAAAAGCAGACAATAGATGAGTTACATCTTTATAACGCTTCATACACTTGAACCACTCGGTTGTATTTCTTTCCATCCTCTTTTCCTTTCTTGTCTTCTCTTTAATTGATGAATTAGATTGCTATTATATTGAGGACAATGTAAAAATTAAGTGTTGGGGAGGAGAAATCACTCATTTTGCTTTCTTTTTTGTTTTGTTTTTTGGAATTTTCATTTTTTTCATTTTTTGTAATTTTTTTGTTTTTCTTAAAAAAAAAACAGTTGAAACAATTTAAGTTTGGAAGTATTTCGACATAATTAAGAATCCATCTTGTTTTTTGGAGTTTAAGTAAATTGGTAATGAATTGATTTCAATGGATTCATATGGTAATTTTAAACTCGAGAGGATTTTCAGCCTTATGTTGTTTCTTTCATGCGAGAGCATTCACCTGTCATGATTTTCATTTTAGAACTTGTTTTGATTCTTAATTCAAACTACATTTGCACAACCATTTATAAAGATAATTAAAGCATTCTTTCTTCTTTTCGTTTATTCTAAATAGAGCCAAACAACTATTCCACCTATGTTTTATCCTTTGTTTTTATTCCCTGTTTGAGCTTTTTATGTTTTCTTCTTAACCCTTTAGCAATGAAAAAAAAAAATTCCCACATTGTTTAGGATACTTTTGATTATTAAGAGCATTATATCTTCATAGGATGGATAAATGTGTAGTTTACATCAATTTTGAGCCAATTAACTTGTTCACTTTAAAGATGTCTAAAAAAAAGAAAAGAAAAAAAAAGAAAATCTTTATGAAAGAAGAAAAAAAAGAAGTGGTAAAAAAAATGAAAAATATTGAGAAAAAAAATCGCTTTAATTTTTGTTGAGCTTTTTGTTGAGCATGTATTGTTTACGGTAAATAAAACCTTGAGATGCACATTTATTCTATCTTTTTTTTATTGCTCTTAATGATTTTAAGTGTCCACTTTATGTGTCTTGTTGCATCTTTAGTTCTTTTGTTTACCACTTATTTTGTACTTTAGCCCTATTACAACCTTGAATAAAAGTCCTTTTGATTTATATATTGCTTGTGATTTAGTTAATGGAGATTGACAAGATATACAAAGCTATGGTAGTGTTATTGTAAAAGGTTGAATTTGAGAAGAACGCTTAACCTAAACACTTGAGAGAATTGAGAGTAAACACATAACTAGTGAGGACCTACCACTTTGATTCATTTTTATTTTTATCAATTGGAATTGCCATGCTACTTGTTCTTCCTCGATTAGTAACAAATTACCTTTAACTATTGAATATCTAAAAAGCTTGAATTGTATTTAGCTTGGTAGTTTTGTATTTTGGTTTTGTTTTCCTTTTTTATTTTTTATTTATTTTTCCCAAGAGTGCAAAAGCCCAAGTGTGGGGAAATTTGATATTTCAATATTATTATATTTTATATTCCTCATATTTAGTCTTAATAATAAATTATTATGGGTAATTTGATGACTTTGGGCTTATTTTATATTAAATGAGCTTAATTTAGATTAATAGACTTTAATTGTATTTTTATTATATTTATCCAACAAAGACCCAATTATTTTTTAATTGTATTTTGTAGGATAATAGCTTCCTAAAAAGATTGGGTTAGAAGACTCTTACAAGGATTTAGATATTATCTTATTAAGTCCTAAAAGGATTTGGTATTATTTCAAGATTAGCTTCATGATTAGTATTAGATTTCTTATGGAAAAGGCAACTTTGCCTATTTAAGGAGGAGAAGACATTACCATATAACACATTCCATCTTCTCTACTTCTTAGTCTTGTTTTCATCTTCTTCTATGGCTTGTTAATTTTCTCAATGATTAATCTAGAGCTTGAACTTGAGTCCATGTTTGTATAGAAATTTGGTTTGAATTTTGATTTCAGAATGCATTTCATTTTTTATTCTTTTTGTTTTCATGTAATTTATATTATTCTAGTTAGATGATTTTTGTTACATGAATTCAAATTCATTTGATTTATTTGAGAATACAATTTGATTCAATTAATTAATTAATTAAATTCATTCTGAACCATGTTAGGATTCTGCATATACCTCTGGTTAAGTAGAAATATTTTGGCTTCATATTTTTGATAGAAGTGCAGTTGCGTTTTGATTAGCAATATGAACCAATTGAAATCTTAAATATAGTTTAAGAACATTAATTAAAATAACTAAAGGATTAAAAATCAAACTAGAGATATTTTTAGGTGACAAGGATAGGGAACTATCAGGGGAAAAATTTTAGATTGGTTATGCATCATTTTGATGAATTTCGTTTTATTTTATTTTCATTCATTGATTTACTATTCAGTTTAATTAGTGCGACTTCATATTCAAACTCTCAATCATTATAATTCTAGTTTTATCATTTCTAAACTAATTGATTTGATTAAAAGCTCCATGGGAGACAACCTGATAGGTATTATACTACAAATTAGCAAAAATCACTAATCTTAGCTAGTTCGACAACTGCAAGTGAACAATAATTTATTTACCAAGATGCTACAAGGTTGTATAATTTAGATCACATATATGATAGTTCGAACACCAAATTAAATAAGTAAGATGAATAAAAATACCTAATTAAGTCTTCACAGTGGATTATACTTGATCCCATCAAGTAATGTAATCTAGATAGGTCTCCCTTTTTGCCACCTTTAGCTTGATAATACCTTTCAATAGGCGAAACTCATAAAATTAGGGTTAGAGAAAAAAAATTCTAGCCTTGCCTTAAATATTATCTTATTCAGCCCTCTCATAAGGGTTTTAGTAAAACCTAATAATCTATACTTTTAACTATTAATCAGATTTAAATTAAAAATGTTGTGTTAAGTCTAATAATCATATGATAATCATCCATAAATGTATCAAATAAATGCAACAATAAATTAATCAATTAAATATAACAAAAGTGAGTGATATCTATAGAATCAAGCTATAAATACAAAATGCATATAACTCCCATTAACTCAGGAAATCAAAAAAACTTAACAACATTATCTCTCTAGATAGTGAAGTTACAAATTTTTATTCCAAAACTCTTACCAACCTAACATATTATGAGGCATGCTCATCCTTATAAGTTAGTTAGAAATACTCTAATGATAGAAACATATAGTTAGTGGAATTGCAAACATATATTCCATAAAATAATCCAATATGACTCTAAACTCAACAACATTATCTCTCTATTACAAATATTTATAAAAGAAACATAAATGAATCGTAAATTATTATCAATACAACCATATTGAAAATTTCAAATTTTAGTCATAGATCTATTAAACTCATAACTCCCTTTATCACCCTCTATGTGAAAGCCAATTATGAATATCAGTTTGATAAATGTTCCATAAATGAATTATTTTGTAGCTAAAACAACCAAGATATTTAGTGATTTTAGTGTTCTTATTTATTTATATATAAGTACTATGAGGTTTCCTTTCTAAATTTTATTAACTCATTATAAGATTATTCAATTATCCAAACTTATTGATAGTATGGGTAAAGTGCCAATATATATACCTACTTGATTACAAAAGAAGGCTACTAAAACAATGAAAATAATGTGATCCATTTTACTTATAATTGAAAACCTTGAACATGTTGAGTTTTATCACCTAAACATATGAGACAAGACAAACATGTACAATTTAGTTACAAAGGAATTTTATAACCTTGTTCATATAAAATGAAGTACCCTCTCACTCATCTTCAGTAACAAATATTCAATAATATTTATTAAACCATATTAATATCTATTAAGATTGTAAGAAAATTTTGTTTTATCACACTAAGAGACCTTAATATTCTCTAAAAAAAGTTTACTAGTACACAAAATTTCAATAGTACTATGTTTTCTAATCTTTCAAGCCTTCAACATGTTTTAATCAATTGTCTCAAGAAGGTCATCAAACAAGATATTTTTTTAAAAACTCAACCTACGTAGTTCTTACTATTAAACCTAAGATATTCATGATAAAAAAAATAAGAAAATTGGGGAATTAACATTGACTTATTCAATACACATAAACAATTTCATTATCATTTAATTAATTTAGCTATTAATTAGATTTGAGCTTTTATATCGTTGCCATATTAGTTTATAAAAATTATAAAACTTTAGATGCATAATGACTTCTGCAAACTAAAGATATCAAAAGAATACAAAATGCCTCTAGTCACCATAATTCACTTTAAAAGCTAAAGCCATGCAACCTTTGGTTATGGATTTGCTAACATATTTATTAAGAAAATGTCATGAATATTTATGAATGACTCACTGTGGTAATAAATATTCATATTAACCCATTAAATATTCTCATATCAAATATGATATAAAATATTATTCAAATTGTAAAGCCATAAGAAATAGTTGTATTCAAGTGACTCATAGTAACATCTTACATGTGCAATAGACTATCTTTAAATTTCTTTCTTTAAATTGGACAGCCAATTTTGGCCAAATATTATCTCAAAAATTTCTCAACAAAATGATCCAAAATTAGATATGTAATTGTAGAAGTCCATATGACATGTCAATAAATTAAATTCATTGTGAATTTATGATAAAAATATCCCTAATTGACTAATAATTTTTTTTAACTACATAAAAAAATTAAGCAATAAAACCATAACATGTGATCATGAACAAGCAATGCTTAAGTCATCACATTAAATGTAGACATGTCTACTCTCAATGCGGGATTTCCTCCACTCACCTTTGAATCCTAACAATTTTCCCCTTAAATGTGAGTCCATTACACAAAACTACTTCCTCTCAATTGATGAGTCTAAGGAGCTTAAAAGCATTAAAATATTTTCTTTTATTAGGTTTTATAAAGGAACCAAATTAATGGTCATGATGCCACAAGATAACCCAAAATCTTAAAGTATTATAGCAAATTTATTCCCACTTAAAAGAGGTTTACTTGAAATTAGATTGCCACAAAAGGATATGTTTATTTCCTTATATCAAATAGCATATAATGATCTAAAAGTGTATATTTAGTCAAGTAATATCATTGGTCATTAAAGTGTCCAAAGTTATATAAAAAATTCAGCAATCAACTTTAATTCGATAAACACACATCGTGAATTTTTTTTCTTTAAGTAATAAAATGAATGCATACAAAAATTCAATAAAATTGGTAAGATATCTTATACCACACAATATAGATGAATGAGACAAACTAATATTTGCACATACTATTTCCATAAGGTTTTATTTATTTATTTACTTATTCTACTTTGAGTTACATTTTTCTTTTATTCATAATTTTAGTTAACTTTTCATTGAAAAGTTAGTACATATCTCTATATCTTAAAATTAAGAAATAAATATAATTAACTCTTTCACTTAAGTATGATTTAAACATTTATGACATAGTGAAAATTTCTCCTTAGTCATAGATCTTGAAGCCATATAATTCTCAATATTAAAAGATAAATATTTATGATTGAGAATCAAATACAATTTATAAAATCCATCAAATAAGATATAATCCATAAAAATATATCTTCACTAAAGATAGCTAATGTCTCTCACAAAATTTTACAATTTCTTTGTAAACTAAAATATTATGAGACATTTGTCACAATTTATTTGGAAGTTTCCATAATTGCTATTTACAAATATATTTAAAAAAAT
The DNA here is from genome assembly GCA_032878935.1 of Erythrophleum fordii. Taxonomy (NCBI): domain Eukaryota; kingdom Viridiplantae; phylum Streptophyta; class Magnoliopsida; order Fabales; family Fabaceae; genus Erythrophleum; species Erythrophleum fordii. The sequence continues at coordinate 16,815,444 of JAVQMF010000054.1, read as the reverse complement.
ATTCCACAAAATACATAAAAGTACTTTAACCAATTAACTCACAATATCTTTTCAAATATCTTAAAAGTATATAACATGGAAAATATGAATAAAGTGCCTTATTATAGAATTCAAAATCATATAAATAATTTTGTTTTTATTATCATTACACTCATATAAATAAGGCTTTCACATATATAGATATTTTGACATTCTTGTTGTATTGTAAATCTAGAACTCCAATTATCCTCAAGTAGAGGTAAAAATGGATATCTATACATAATTAATTCCATTATCCCTTATCATATTTCACCAAAAAAAAGTCATAGAAATAATTTCTTTTTATATACACAAAATATAAGTGTATAAATAACAAACTATATGTCTTATTTTCATTTCCAATAATTGAAACCTATCTAGACCTTTAATTTTGTTTATAACAAAGTAGACTAATTCATGAAGTTGCAACATGATTAGTAAAATAGACAATTTTATAATAGCTTAGATAATGAATAAGACATTTTAAGGAACACCAGGTGTATCATCATAAACTCCCTTTTGGGTAGATATTGTAATATGTTATTGGTCCCTTTTTGCATGAAGTTAATTAGAATAAAAGAAAATATAATATTGAAAAATTATCTACTTTTGACAAACAATCATTCAAATTATATCTCTTAATCCAATAAGAAAATATATGATCTTAAAGAATCTATCTCTTGTAGGTAGATAGACCTTCTTAACTGTGTACCTTCACATTCATGCTCCATGCATCACCAAAATCAATATACATAATAACCCTCCTTTGGATAGGTAATTATGTATAATAATTCAAATGATTCCATCAACAAGGGAAGTAAATAATTTTGTAAATTTTGACGAGTAAATCACTCTAGTGAAAGGCATGTATAACAATTCACTTTAGTGAATGAATCACTTTGGTAATAAACAAGGGAAGTAAATGATTTTGTTAAATTTTGATGAATGAAGATAAACATTTGTAATAGTCTATAAAATAAAATTTCTAGACTAGGAAAAAAATAGAATTATGCTCTATTTTTTATCAATAAGGGAACTAATCAAATTTGTAAAATTTTGATAGATGAACCATTTTAATGATAAACATCTATAACAATTATACAAATATTATTCTGAAACTAGGAAAATTTGCATATGATTAACTAAGCAAGATAATTTATCAAATATATCTTATAAAGTCATTTATAAATTATTGTTGCAATTAGAATATGAGCAACAAATTATTGTTACAAATTAAAATTCAAGTAGCATAACCTATGTATTTGTTTTCATTAAATTTAACCCAAAAAATATGTATTTAGGTTAATAGAAGATATTTGTCACATCTTCATAGCCACCCTGAGTGTATTTGGTCCCTTTCAACTCCTTTAGTAGATAGGAACCATGGCCTATAAAGTGGCATTATCTCCTAATGTGGCCCAACTGCATAATGTGTTTCATGTATGTTGAAAAAGTCACATGTCATGTAGCATGAGAATATGCATCTGTAAGATAACATGTCATATATGGTTGGACCCGATTTGAAAATTAAATAGTTGTGCACTAAGAACACTTCTTGGTAAAAATGGTATAAAAGGGATTGACTTCTGACAAAACTACTTGCGAAATAGAGAAAGCAATGAGGAAAGACTATCCAACACTTCTTAGTAAGGTACATCTAATTTTGAAGTCAAAATTCCTAAAAGGAGGGAAAAATGTAACATCTCAAAATTAGTTAAATAAAATTATAGAAATTAAAGATTTAATTTTAGAAAAATAAGGAATTATCATGAGAATTAAGGAAAATTTTAAAAAAATAGAAATTTTTAAGAAAAATAATTGTTTAGGTATTTTAAGGCAAATAATAATAATTTGGCAATTATTGGCAGAAAATAAAATTTGATTGTAGCATTTAAACTTTATTTGGGATAAGTTAATTGGTGGAGATGAAAAATTTAATTAGAGCTTAATAATTAATTTGATTATGCTAAAAATAATTTTTAGGAGCTCAAATTAATTTATAACAAAAACTCAGCCTAATTGAATTTATTTAACTATGGCCCAACATTTAGAGATAAATATAATTGGACAAAAATACCCTTAGATTAGCCACATACACATTAAACTTCAAAAGAGGTGTTGCACATTTCATTAATTAGGGTAAAGCACTTTGGACAACAAAAGCAAAAGGTGAAAAATGCACAAGTAAGGGAAAGCTAGGGTTTCTCAACATTTTGGCCTTGATTTGTTCATGTAGAGAAATATTTGATTAAGGTAACTAATATAAAAGTTGATATTCTCATATCTCCCTTCATTTTAGTCCAATTAGTTTTTCATTTGATAGATTTTCACCCAAATCCTAGGTTTGAAATTTGTGTTCTTGATGTGTTCTTGCATAATTTTCAAAGCTTGGAGTTGGAGGAACTATTGGGTAAGTGTTTCCTTTTATTTTGTAGCGTAGATATGCTTAAATTTCATCTTGTAAGCTAATTTTGGTATGTGGCTATCTCTATATGCGAAAATGCAAGTGTTAATGGTGACCAATTGATGCTTTAGGTTTTTAAGGCTCCAATTAGTTCATTTGATCTATTCAAAACTTAGGTAAGTGTTTTTTAAGTGATTTATGATGATTGGAATGAATGGGTATATGACCCTTTAGGAGGATGATGACTAAAAGCTATTTTTGGCCTATTTAAGCACTTAAGGTGTTTTTGGCATTTGTTGGTAGCTATTGAGGAATTAGCATTTTAAGTGAGGTAATCAGGGATTTAGATTCCATGTATATGTTGATGTTAATCATTTAGTTACTACATATATAAGTTTTCCATGACAAATGATTAGTTTGGCTACTTGTTATTATGGACTGCGATCTTGTCCTTATGTGGAGTTGTGATCATGCTTCCACTTGTACATTGTGCCATGGTTGTGTACCAAGTTGTAATTATACTCTTTAGAATGAATTAAATTGTAATTGTACTCAATAGGGAGTTGGTGTTATGATCGTACCCTTTTTCCTTTGTTTTTTACCATTAAAATATTGTATGTAATTGTTAATATGGGATAGTAATTACTTGTAGTCAAACTTGTTTATTTGTTTATTTATATTATATGCCTTTAATATTTCTCTGAATGAAAAGCATTTATGTTGATTAAATTATATATACATGTGGAATTTCTCTTAGTTACTGAGATTCACATCTCGCCCCTATTATGGGTTAACAATTTTTAGGTAAAAGTTCTTTCGCTAAGGATAAAGGATACCTATTAGATGACAATCCCTAGCTTGAGGCCTGGCATGGGATTCTGCACTTGGATGATCTAGTTTAGTGTAGATGCTAAATTTTGTAACTTAACTTTATATAGTATTATATTGCATTCAGATATTGTTAAATGTAGGTATTTCAATGCTTTATAACTTAAGATGAACCCCATAGGATTAGGCTTTATATTATGTTTAATCTAATGCCCTTATTTGTAATTAAGCAATTATGACTTGCTATGTGTGTATAAAGGATTATCTTATCAAATAATGAATATAGTCATGATACTTACTCTTGTTGCTATCAAATGGTGGATTTGCTATCATGTATGATGAATTATCAATCTTAATGTTTTTTTGTAAATGTGGTTCTATTTAGGGTTATGGAGTAAAAGTCTTAAGAAAGTGTTTTTAGTGCTTTGGTTCTGTGGAATATGGAATTATCCATCCTTTGGGTGCTATCATAACGTATTCTACTATTATCAATCTTAATTGGATAACCTCAAGGGTGTAGCATAGCCATATTTTGAATTTATGGATGTAGCAAAGCTTTAAGGATGTGGACAAGCTTATTTTGTCAATTGAAGCTTGCTCAAAGTAACTAGATGTATTTAGGTGAGGCATTATGAATTTTATGTTGCCACTTGAAGCTATATCTTACCATTTGTTGCCATGAAGGTGTCTTACGCTGATATAATTGAAGTTACATTGGTATGGTTAGCTTTTAAGTCCTTGGGATGTGTAAGATCATTAAATGATGATTATAGAAAGACAAGACCTTTAAAAGCCTTGCATTTCAACCATAGAAAGGCCCTAGGATTGAGATTAAGGTAACAACAATTTGTTAGTCTGTATAGCTCAATTTTTAGGTTTAGTATGCAATTCGAGTCATGACCAAATCTCCCTAGGTTGCAGCCAAAATACATTGGGAGGGTAACAGAGGCTAATTGCACTACAACACAAAATTCTTAGCCACAGTGCAAATTATAGAACCTAGCAAATGAGAGAGGCTAAGACCAATCTCATTGCAACACGAGTATGTTAGAGCCACAATGAGAAACAAGACTATATGTGTTATTTATATCTAAGAGTGATCTCATCACAGTGTGGGCAACCTAAGCCATGATGAGAATCATGACTTTGCTAGAAAATGTACCCTAACTCGTGTTTAGCTGTGATACGAGTGTTTTGGGTTGCAGTAAAAATTGTAAAATATGGTTTTTAAGAGTTCCAGAGATCATTTTCGTAGTAACATAACCCTTTTAAGTCATGGCTTGAGTCTTAAAATCCTTATTCGTCCTATTAAAAGCTTTTTTTTTTTATTATGTTGATAATGAATAATGGTTAGTGGCTGAAGACAAACTTATTTTAATACTTCTTAAAGGTGTTTTTAGCAAGGTAACTAGGTTTAATAGGAATTTATTTGTCATGTGAATATAAAATTTCTTGTATGGCATTGGTAGTGTAGTTGTTGATACAAAAATTTAAATTTTCCCATATTTTTGTATATTGGCAATCTATTATTTAATTTTATATATTAATCAAAGCTAATTTAGATTTAAAGTATGTTGTTCAACATGATTAGTAATTAGAGACGTTACAATAGTTATCATTATAGTCTTTTAAGGACATCCTATGAGGTCTTGTCTAATAAAAGTGTAAGTTCCTATATGTAATACCTCGAAATTAATTAAGAATAATTATGATTAATTAGGGAGTAATATGAGTTTAATTAAGAAAGTCAATTAAGGGAGAAGGACATTAAATTGGGCTTTATAATTTATTTAATTATTGATTTAGGTTAAGTGTAGGAGCTCAATTTTAACCTTAAGAAGATCTAATTTCATTTCTTAGAGGCTTAATATTTATTTGTGCATACCCAAATATTAATGGACCTTTTTTAGCTTGGCCTTACTCTTATCTAACTCTTGTAATCTTAGAATCTGTGGCCCAATAAGTATAAAACTAAACCCACTTAGAATTAGGCCTTTGGGTCAGCCTAAAACCCAAACTTAAACCTTAAACCCTTAGTAGCCCCTCCACCATTCTGTAGAAAACAAAACACACAAGAGCATTTTCGGAGATTTAAGGTTGAGGTTAGGGTTCTTGGCATAAATCCACCATTCTCACTTCTAGAGTCAAAATCAGCTAAGGTGTAACACAACTTAATCCTCTTCACTTTCTCTTTAATTTAACCCAATTGGTTTCTCATTTGGAGCATTTTCACCATACCCAAAAATCTGATGTTGAGGTTAGGAGGGATATTAGGTAAGTACAGATTCCTCATTTTGGTGCATTTTTTACTGGTTTAAGACCCCCATAGTTTATTTGTAATATGGGTATTCATTTTGTATGAATTTGCTTAGGATTTAGGGTGATACTCTGAAGTTACTGGTCGGGGAAACATCCAATTCAAATTTTGTTCTTGTAGTAACTGGGTAAGTGTCCTCTAGATAGCTATTGGCAGTTTAATTCTTTGAGTAATTGCTTACTGCTACAATTGATGAATAGGAATGGTGATAGTCTGATTTTGTATTTATAGGCTAACGTAACATTGTTGTTAGCTATTAAGAAATTGTCTATAAGTGAGGTGATCGGGGTTAATGTTAAATTCTATGCATATGTCTATTTTAATTTTATATTTGTTGTACATGAATGATTTTAAAATGCATAATGAATGGTTAGCTATCTGATATATTGTGTTTAGATCTTGTAAGTCCATGGTGGAGCTATGTTGCAGTTGCCACGCATGTATTGTGCTTCGATCTGGCACCTAGTTATGATCAGACCTTTATATGCACTAAGCCTAGGTTGGATGAGTAGGAATGGTGATAGTCTGATTTTGTATTTATAGGCTAAGGTAACATTGTTGTTAGCTATTAAGAAATTGTCTATAAGTGAGGTGATTGGGGTTAATGTTAAATTCTATGCATATGTCTATTTTAATTTTATATTTGTTGTACATGAATGATTTTAAAATGCATAATGAATGGTTAGCTATCTGATATATTGTGTTTAGATCTTGTAAGTCCATGGTGGAGCTATGGTGCAGTTGCCACCCATGTATTGTGCTTCGATCTGGCACCTAGTTATGATCAGACCTTTATATGCACTAAGCCTAGGTTGTGCTTATTGGAGAGTTGGTGCTGTGGACGGGCCTCTCCCAGTGTTAATGGCCTTTAACACATGAAAATGTGATTGCTAGTATGAGATAGTAATAACTAATAGCCTAATTGCTTCATTTGCTGATATGATTGATATAACTTCTGATACTCATCTTAATTCATGCATATATATTAATTAAATTGGAATATATGAATGAAGTTTGCCTTTGGTTACTAAGACTTGCATCTCATCCTATTTTATAGGACAATACTTTCAGGTGAAGGCTCTTCGGGTAAGGATAAAGGGAAGTAAGTGGATGAAAATCTATAAGCTCCAACCATGTGTGGAGAAGGCTACACTTTGACTGATCTAAGTAAAGTATATGCTAAATTTTATATTTCTCTTTATATAGCATCATTATGTAATCATGTTACCAAGTGTAGGAGTTTGTATTTTGACAACTTAGAATGTATCTATTGAGGAGTTAGACTTCATATTAAATTGGTATTTGATGCATGAACTTATAATATCTAATATGAAACTCAGTTGATCCTATGATATGGTTTGCTATTTGGAATTGTAATCATGTGATACGTTAGATGTTGAATTAAACTAGTAATGCTTGGAACCTCTAATAGAATTATGTTTGAGTCATAATGTTGGTAGTTTATGAATCATTTACTATGATTAATCCATAAACTTACTACTATATGGTAGTTAAATGAGTAGGAATCAACACTTAAATCTTGATTGGTAATGATAGGTAAATTGGGTAAATCAGGTAGATGGAAGCTATTAAGGCCTCACAAATTAAGGTGGAGTGGCCTTGGAGTGTTACTAGAGGGAGAGTTGGAGTGTACAAGACAAAATTTAAGGAGAAATAGTGTAGAAAAGGGTCACACTATGGCCAAGAAGAGCTAAGTCACAGCCAGGTGTCAGGCAGAGGCAAGAAGCGTCTCGACGTGAAGTGTCTCTCTGCGGTGCAAAACAAAAAAGTTACCCAGGAAGGGTAACAGAGAGCAACCTTACCAAGGCTTAAAATCTTTAGCCACGACATAAGTCGAGGGAATCAAGTGATGAGTGTTCCAATAACTAATCTTGCCACGGCATAGGTATAGCCCACTGCAGATTGGATCGAGAAATTTTCTACAATGGGTTTCAAGGTATTCTTTTGCTATGGCGATTTGCGAAAATGTGAGAAGTTGAATCCGAAAGCAACTTTGTTGTGGTGCAAGATGCAAAACTTAGTTTTAAAGTTCCAGTAGCTAACTTAGCCATGACGAGAAGGTTTCAAGTCACGACGAAGGTTCTTAAACTCTTATATTAACCTAGAAACCTTAGTTTTTCTTATGGTAATGCTATGGAATGACTTAGAAACACTTGTAGGAGGTTTTGTGAGTTGGAATTTATGGATACATGAATTAAAGACTTTTAATTGAGGATTAGATTCACTTATGTGCATAAATAGTTGTGATTATTTGGTTAATGACTTTAATAACATCAAGGTTCAAATTCCCTTGCCTGTATAATCAGGGTGGCTCTCTCTTCTTTCTCTCATGCATAAGTGGATGTGTATCTTGTCTTTGAATGTATATGTGTATGTTTTAAGCCATGAAAGATGTTTTAACATGTATCTATATGCCATGGTACCATATTACTATGTTATGCATTTAAATGATGTCTTATGAATATGTTTTGGTTTGCTTGAGTATGGTGAAACCAAAAATCCCTTAGCTAGGGTGAGAATAAGCCAAAAGCCCCTAAGAATGGGTAAGACAAAGCCAAAAGTCTCCAAAGAGTGAGATTTAGTCAAAAGTCCCTTAAAAAAAATAGGTGAAGCAAGTCTAAAATCCCAAAGGGAGTGGGTGAGGCTAAACCACTTTCTTGGCAAGCCTATGTATGTTTTGTGTTACTTTTTAAATGCAAGAAATGTTCCATAAATGATTATGCACTCCATGATATCTATGCATGCATTTTAAAACTTGAATGTGCATCCTTTATGTATGGTTGAAAGAGAGAAAAGGTATTGGGATTTCTAGAATCTCATTTCTTCCTTTCTATTGTCTAACATGTCTAGGTGGACCAAGTGAACCAAGGAATGGGAACCACTAAGCTTGAGGATAGCATATGATGTAATCCTACGATGGATATGTTGTATAACCATTTGAACATATGTGATTACATGGATACTTAATGTATATATGAGAATTGATGCCATGTGAATGTTGTAGCAAGTTCGTGACATTGAATGGCAAGATATAGCTTATGTATTCTTGTGTATACCTTAGGGTGAGAGTGTGAGTTTGTGAAATCTGGGTTTGTGCACCTTTAAGACATATTTAGTAGTCTATTTTGGTGCCTTTCCACATACTCAAGTAGCAATGAATGTCTTAGAAGTTAATTTGGACCATTTGAGACCCTTAGAAGATACAAAATTGACCATTTTGGAACCCAATATTAAGATCTAACCAAATGAACGAATCTCCCATTGAAATTTGGCATGCATATAGATTTCATCTAGAGATTTTTGTAAAGTTAAAGACTAGATTATTTAGAGCTTTATGGAATTAATTATGAATTTTCAAAGTTGTCAAATTTCAGCTATTTTGGTATGGTTATTGTTCATATGGTTAGTTTCTTCTCTTATGTCATTCGAGTGCAAATGGTGTCCATTACTCATGAAATTTTACAGGCATAGATTAGACATGATAAGCTTTTTATGACTACTTAGGTCACCTTAATTGGATGTCAGAGCAAAGAGATATGAGTTTTTGAATATTTGTGACAGTACTAGTAGCACCAGAGGAGTTTGGGTACTATTCCATCAATTTCTAGTGGCTAGACATTCCTATTTGGTCTAGAGTTATTTTTACCTTAAAGTAGACATCTATAGCTTTCCATAATGGTATAGTGTGCTTGATTTTGATTTTTTTTAGAATTAGTTATGATTTTCCAAAGTTGATGACAAAAATCTGGCCGATAAATCCGAGGCTAAACATGTGATTTTTATGTATATAGTTCATGAGCTCGAGCTTTTGGCCACATTTTGATATGGTTTTGAATTGTATGTGTGTAATTAAATAAGAGGATGAGATGAATGAGTTCATATGATCCACGGTGTAACACCCCAAAATTTATTAAGGTGTTAATCATGGATTAAGAATAATTATTAGAGAATAATTGAATAAACCATGTGAATCGAAATCTAGAGATAAATAAATTAATAATATGGGTTTGAGATTTAATGAGGTTAGAAACTTCATCTAGGCCTAAATTAAATTTAGTAAGCCATGGTTAGAGACTAATAGAGGCCCAATGAATTTATGTGCATACCCAACTTCCTATTGCGAGTCTTGGCAAAAGAGAGATCACCTAATAATGGCCTAATTTGGTTTAATGAATTAGAGACCCAAGACCCAACTTACATAAGCTCTTATAATTAGTCCAACAACTCTTATGCAAACCCAAATCAAATGAGCTCTTAAAATTTGGCCTAACCCAATTAAAATTCTGTAGCCCAACTCATGAAGCTTAGCCCAACAAAGCTTAAATATGAAACCCACTTGGAATTAGAATTTTGGGTCAGTCCATAACCTATTTAGGACCCAACTTAAACTTAACTAAAACCCTAAACGCATGCAACCCCTCCACGCTTTGCTGAAACATAAATACAAGAAGCATTTTCGATCCTTGAGAGGGGGGCTAGGGTTCTAAGTAAGAAATCCACCATTTCTCACCTCTAGGCTCAAAATTAGTCAAGGTAATTGTTATATAACTTAATCTTCTTCTCTTTCTCTTCATTTTGACCTGATTAGTTTTTCATTTAGAGCATTTTCACTATACCCAAAATCTGAACTATGGTTGTTTGGGATTTTCTTGGTGAAAGTTTGTAGATTGAGGCTAGGGGTGTTGTTAGGTAAGCATAAACTTTTCATTTTAATGTATTTTCTGCTGGTTTAAGGCCCCCATGGTTGATTTGTAGTATGGCTATTAAATTTATACGAATTTACTCAGGATTTAGGGTGATACATTGAAGTTTCGGGTAGAGGAAACATTCAGTATGAATTTTACTCTTGTAGTAGCTGGGCTGAGGTAGCATTGTTGTTGGTTCTTTAGAAAATTTACTGCAAGTGAGGTAACTAGGGACTATATTAATTCCATACATATATCTACTTTAATTTCCTATTTGCTACACATGAATGATTTGAAATGCTAAATGAATTGGTTGGCTATCTATTATATTGTGTTTGGACCTTATGAGTCCATGGTAAAGCTGTGGTGCGGCTGCCACTTATGCATGCGCTTCGACCAGGCATCGAGTTATGATCAGACCCCAGATACACTAAGCCCTAGTTGTGCTCATTAGGGAGTAGGTGTTGTGTACAGGCCTCTCCCAGTGTTATTGGCCTTTAACATGTGGAAATACAATTACTAGTATGAGATGGTAATCACAGTATCCTAATCATTTTATTTACTAATATGACTGATATAATTCTGATGCTCATTTTAATTCATGCATATATGTTAATTAAATTAGATTATATGAATGGAAATTTATCTCAGTTATTGAGATTTACATCTCACCTCATTTCATGGGATCATACTTTCAGGTGATGGCTCTTCAGGTAAGGATAAAGGGAAGCAAGTGGATGAAAATCCATGAGCTCTAACCATGTGTGGGGAAGGCTACACTTAGACTGATTTGAATAAAGTAGATGCTAAATTTTGTATACCTTTTTACATAGCATCATCATGTAATTATATTGCCAAGTGTAGTTGTTTATATTTTGATTACTTATAATATATCTATTGAGGAGTTAGGCCTCATTTTAGTTTAGTATTGGATGTATAAACTTAAAACATCTGTTATGAACTTTGTTAACCCTATGATATGATTTATTATTTAGGAAATGTAATTATGTTATATTGGATGTGGACCTAAACTAGTGATGCATGAGATATCTAATGGAATATATATTTAAATGGTAATTATTGGTAGCTTATGAAATTCTTACTATCATTTATCCATGAACTTGCTGATATATGGTAGTTGGATGAGTAGGAAATAACACTTAAGTCTTGAACTAGTAATGATAGATAAGTTGGGTACATTAGATAAATGAAAGCTATTAAAGCCTCACAAATTAAGGTAGAGTGGCCTTAGAGTGTCACTAAGGGGACAATTGGAATGTATGAGACAAGAGTTTAGAAGTTGTAGGATCATAAGGTATTTCGCTGTAGCCAACAGAGGTGAAGTTACCTAGGGAGAGGTCCAGAGAGCAATTCGCCACGACATTATTAGTCGTGGCAAAATATGAGAGGCCAAATTGGAAGTCATCTAAAGGGTAATTTGCTGCAGTGAAATGGGGAATTAACTATGGCGCACTTTGTGAAAATGTCTCAGGTGTTCCAGAAAGGAATTAGCCATGGCAAAAATGGAATTTGCCTACAGCTAATAGTGAGAGGCGAGTGAGATAAGCTCTAGGAGGTCCCTTCATTACAGTGAAGCTCTAACTCGTTGCGATGATAGTGACGATGTAAGGAATGAACCGGAAAGCAATTGGCCACAAGGCGAAAGTATTTAGTCATGGCAAAGGTCTTGAAACTCTTATATTAACCTAGAAACCTTGGTTTTTCCTATGGCAACATTAAAGGATGACTTCAAAGCACTTGTAAGGGGTTCTTGAGAGTTGAAAATGAACGAGTAATAGATTTAAAGGCTTTTAATTGGATATTTGTTTCACTTATGTACATGAATGCTTGTAAATGCTTGGTTAATGATTCTAATAACATTAAGGTTCAAATTTCCTCACTTTTTCCTAAATTGATTAATTTAAATGGTGCTAGACCTTGATTTATAACTATTAATCACATGCTTAAGCTTAATTTCCATAAGTAGAAGTTAGGGTCATCACACACGAGACACGAAATGAAAATTTTATCCATGATGTAATATGAAAATAATCTATTTTTTTATGGATTTTTCCTATGAACTTGCATGATTTAGGGAAGTGTGTCTAGAAATGAGATGAGATGAGTTAAATGAATATGGTGTTACACTTTATTGGTATCAGAGCAAAGTTCTAGGCCTTCTAGGATTGTATATCACTTGAGAAAGCAATGTTACAAGTATATATGAGCTTGTTTTGGGTATTTTGGGTGTGTGAATGTGGCATTATCTATGTTTATGTTGAATAAGTTGTTAGAATGGTCTTTGAGCAGATATTGAACATTAAGAGAGGTAAGCCTCTAGGGTTGAGTCAGCAAGGCTAGAACAGAGCAGATTGATCCTATGGCTAGAGCTCTATAGGTTATGGTAGCTTACTGGGATCTGTGGCAAGCTATGTGTGTTGGCAGCAATAGGTTATTATCATGTAGTTGCAAGAGAGGCTTGCTCAGAAAGACCATAAGAGGCCTAATCCTCCTTGATTGTCACACTTTGACCATTTTAAGATGTTTTGCCTGAGGTAGAGACAAGCTATGATATAGCGCTATATGAGACGAAATTGCTACGCCCAAGAATCAGTTAGAAGGGAAATGAGAGTGTGCTATTCCTCTATCTAGGACACCCAAATGTCTAGATAAATTAAAAAGTTTAGAAAGTCATTCCTCAAGCTAGAGGCTAGAGCCTATAGGCAACACTCCACTGAGCCTGACAGTTCAGATGTATTAGTTGGCTATACATGAATAATGCAAAAGATAGAACCTTTTAGCCTTGATAGTAAGCTGAACACAAAGGCAGTTGAGGCTCAAATCATATAGCCAGAAAGGAAGTACTAGTGATGATGGAGTGTATTACTATATGGAAGGCCTTGTTGGTCATATTCAAATTAATATGAGAAATAAACTATTAAGGGGTCAGACAGAGTACAAAGTAACACCCCTAATGTGGGCGAGATAAAAAGAGATAAATGACCCATTGGCAAATGTCAAAAATATTAAGCAATAGATGAGCAGTGGGCATAGTACATGAGTCTAATAAAGAGACTAGCCGAGCTTATGAATAAGCTCGAGTATGTCTAAGATTGAGTAGCACCTAGAGTTAATTGATTAGACACGAGAGTAATGAGGTTGTTGAGACCCGTCTACAAGGTATTGACTCCAACCTAGAATGCTATTCTATCTGCTAGTGAATGACCAGTTTTTACTATAAGCTTCATATATCTAAAGCATGCTATGGGTATATGTGTAAAGTAAGGATACATCTATATAAGAGAACAAGTGTCATACCCCTACATATAATATGCTGTTACTCGCTGTTAAAATATCTTGTACTTACTAGCAGGAAAACCATGTTAACAAGGTCTCAAAATGTACATTGCAAAATACAAGACCTTGTCCACAAGATCCTGGATCTTGGTGACAAGATATCTTCGTTGCCATTAAATTGACATGATTTAGTGCCGATAGCATCAAGAATGTAGTGAGTTTAAGAGGATGGTATACCTTAGGGATGATACCATAGAGTGAAAATGAGACGTAATAAGATAGAAGACTACTTAGTTAGTGGTTAATAACTCTCCAAGAGGGAAAGCCCTGATTTAGTACTTACAGTGATAGGGGAAAGGCGAGGAAAATTTGAGAAACAAGTACTTAGCAAAAGATGCCCTCACCTTAGTAGTGACTAAAGGAGAGTTAATAGAGTAAGTATAGTAAGGATAGTCAGGTAAAAGTTTAGTATTTAGTTAAATGAGCTTCTCTAGTATGAGACTTATGTAGTATGAAAGCTTACGAGCAATAAGAGTACTAAGTGAAGCATAAAGTTACTGATAAAATATATTTAAGATATTGAGAAAATATATGACTTGAATCGGGATAGCCTATAAGTAGTAAAGTATGCTCCTAGAGATGAAAGCAATAAGAGAGAGGAGTTGAGATAAGCAATTAATACCTCAAGTGCCTCTAGGGAAGCTAAGGAAAGTTAAAAGCCACCTAAATAAGTGAGCTCTAGGATTATGTAAAGTAGCAAGGCAAGCCACAAGCTTTAAAGAGAGCAAACTCTAGGGTTCAAAGGAAATAATTCCTCACAAAGGAACGATCTAGTTAAGAATACAGCAAGAGAATGAGAGGAATTAGACCTTTCCCCCACTTCATAAAAAGTAAGTAAAAGTGAACCCAGAAAGAATAAACATGCTTTTGAGCATAGAGAAAATATATGATAATGTCAGAACCAAGGACAAATAAATGTATAATATGGATGAGTGTACTAGCAAGTACTATTGTCCTTGGTACAAATGTCAGTGAAATATGATGAAATGCCCTAAATAAAGGTAATTGGGATGAAATGCCCTAAATAAAGGTAACTGGGCAATATGAATGACCTCAGGGTAGTACAATAAATAATGTAAGAAATTAGAGCAAAATTTTCCTTTCCTTAAGTGTCATAAGAAATAAAGAGAGATATAGCATGGTAACAAGAGGATACTTTAGATTGTTGTGGAACTCGTAATATACTAGTGGTAGTAGCTTGAGCTCGGTCATGATGCACCTATGTATTAGTGATTGATTCTATGGTTTGCTTGCAATGATAGTAACATTATATTGAGTTTAGCCAACTTAGAAGTAATATAACTTGAATGCACAGCAAATATTAGCATCAACCATAAAAAGTGTCTTGATAATCGAAGAGTATCCTAGTTAGTTAAATCAAGAAATAAGTTAAAGAAAGAGACATAAGGGATTCTAATAATATCATAATAATAAGAAAAGTATGCAAAAAGGAATCCCCAATAAAGAACAATGATGAAAACGGAACGTGCTAACAATAGTAGAATGTTAAAAGTCAAATAGCATGAGTTTAAAATGTATAAGAGGAGTCCCTTATGATATGACTAAATGAAGTGAAAAGGGACTAGCCTACGACCTCTATCTTGCTAGAGATGTTAGACACACCCAGCATGTGTAATGTCCCTGTGCTAAAGGCACTTGAAAGCAAAATAGGGGCATAGTTAGAAATTGCAGGATATAAGAGAAAAGATAGAAAGAGTACAAAAAAAGTATAGTGAGCTAATAAAAGTAAAGAAAGAAAGTAAGTGAAAGGTTTAAAGTGGAAATTTAAGGATCCCATAAGGAGTAGTAAGTGAAAATCAGAATACTCCTAAATATTATTCCTATGGGATCAATAGAGAAATAAGTGATATAGAACCCACTTCACATGAAGAGCAAAGTAGATATCTAAGTTTAGCCTTAGCCATTATGAGTGATGGTTACTGGACTTAGTGAGTATGTATTTTACTGTCAAATATAGTGATCTTAAGCTTTGATATCCCATAGAGATGGATCACAGTAGATCTTAGCATGGTATAGCAGGTTGTAGTAGACTATAGTAGGGCCTGATAGGTCATAGTAGATCCCACAGAGATACAGAAAACCCACAGTTACAGCACAATAATTTTTTAGGGAGATGACAGCTTGAGATAGTCTTACATAGCAATTAGTCTTAGAAACCAATATAGTTTTAGATAGTTTTGTCTCAGAGACTAGAGACCTCCTAAGTCTGGTAGATTATTGCCACAGAGATATAAAGGCTTTACTCAAACAGTTAGACCATTGAATAGATCTCTTAAAAGATGAGCATAGTACGTGGGATGAAGAAAGTAAGAAAGTAGCTTTCTAGTATTATAGCTAGATGAACAACTACCCAATAGACATTAAACCTGACCCAGGGATAAAGAAATCCCTATATACCAGAGTTATATATTCAGAAATGGGTCCAGTATAGTTTGTTTTGATAAGATAAGTGGTAAACTATGTCTCCTACAGTAGAGAGTATGAAAAATTAGCATCCCACAAGAATTCAATAATAGTTAGTGACAGTTGCTCTTCAAAGTTAGTATACGAAAGAGTAAGAGTATGATGATCAGTCATTAAGCCAAAGAGTTATAAAAGCTTTCTCTCAAAGGAATAAAGAGAGTAAAATATAGTTTAGGTTTGAAAAGATAAGGGTCAAAGTAATAAATGAGATTGGGACGATTGAGAATAATAGCCCTTTGAAAAGAAGTTATGATCCAAGTAAGTGATATAACTATGAGACCTACGATAAAAAGAAATATGATGATAAATTGTGGGATGAGCTAGTAAGAAAACAAATAAAATTAAATAGTATACTAATATTTAAGTAAGTTAAATAAGCAGACAAAGGTCTCTAATGACTCTTAATGAATAAAGAAAGACAATGAGATCTTATAGAAACCCATTAAGAGATGATAAGGGAGATTTAATATTAAGTGCGCTATCTCCTAAGGCACATGCAAGTAAGCCCACTAGACAAGAAATTCAGTCCCTATAAATGGCATAAGATTAATTAGATATGAAATAATAAGCTTTCCTAAGAGATAGGCCAGAATATAAGAGTATATATAGTGTCAGAAACTACTTTCCTTTACAATAAGAGCAAGTCAAAGGCTCTATAGCAATAGCACAAAAGAAGAGAAGCAAACATAGTAAACTAGTGATGTAAATTCCCTAGCATAAGAGCTTAGTCTCTAAAAGAATAGAGCCACAAAGAAGGGAAAGAAAGGGCTAGTTAGTGAGACTATAAAAATGCTAGATGAGGTTATACCCCTAAATTTTAAGAGTGAAATTTATTTAAGGGGGAAAGAAATATAATATCCAGTTATCCAAAAATGTGAGAAAACATAAGAAATGTAACATTTGATTTTGCTATAAACATACAAAACTCACCGAATACAAAAAGAAGTCCCCTAAAGAGAAGGATTTGAGATCCAATAAAATTAGAATAATATTCTTGACTTCAAATAATGATGATCCAAGGCTAGAGGTGCCTTAAAACCTAAGTTAGAATAACCAGACGGAATTTAACGATAATGTAATGAAACGTAATGGTATTTTCATAATTTTGGGCACTTTTTGGAAAACTTATAGGAGAAATTTTTAAGTAGAAAAAATGAGTTTCCCGGGGTTCTTAGAGACCCTAAAAGCTATAGGAACCCCCAGAACAGTTAAAACCTCTTTGTTGTATGGTTTAGAACATCGGTAGACCTAAACTTTGACCATTTTGTTCGGAAAGGTTTTAGAATAAATTTGAGTGATTCCAAAGGTAAAGAACCTAAATTTTATAATAAAAAAGATAATTCTTGAAAAGGAGTTGAAATGAGCTTAAAACGAAAAAGCTAAGAATAAAGGACAAAATTAGAAATTAGAAATGTCTTAAATGGGTCCCTAGCCTATATATAGCATGCCCCACTTCTTCCTATCACCTTGGCTGACTTTCCTCTACACCAAAATAGAAACCTAAGCTCCTTGAAGTGGCACACCAAGAGAGAGAAAGAAAGGAAGAGAAAACCAAGTAAAAAGGTAAGAAAATCCATGGTTTTTCATGCTTCTTCCTTCACCAATCTTGCTCTGCTCCTTCTCCTCTTTCTTTCTATGGATTTGTTGATATATTTGGATCTGTTTTGTGGTTAGACCAAGGGAGAAAATTTCAAATTTCAAGAAGAGAATCCAAGCAAAGGAAGAAGCATCCAAGAAAGGGTAGGAAAACAAGGTATTTTGCTACTTTCATGCTTGATCCTCCTTGTTTCTCTTCTTGAGTTCTTCGTCCCACATGTGGACAGCCAAGAGAAGTTGAAATTTTAACCAAACCAAGGGTGAATCTTAGGAAAATGAGTAAGGAGAATAATAATATTCAAAGAAAATAGAGAAAGAACTATGAAATTGTAAGATAGAAAAGCTAGGGTTTTAGTTGCACCTTGATTTGTAAGATGAGTTCTATCTATAAATTAAGATGTTTAGGAGTGCATATGAGTTTCTAAGACACCAAGAGAACCTCCCACATGCTTCTCCCACCAAGGAAATTAAAACAACTCCGTTGGTGCCATATTGAAGTCATAGCCTCGACCTAGCATGAAAGGAGCACCAAGTGAGTGTTTTAATTTCTTTCAAACTTGGTTTTGTATCATATATGATGGAAGAGGATAAGAGGTGTGAACACCGTATTTTGTCCAGACAAACAAAAAAAAGAAGAACCCTAAAACCCAAATTAAAAAAAAAGGAAAAAATATGAAAACAATAACAAAAAAATTAAATTAGAAAAAATAAAATAAAAGAGAAGAAAAGAAAGAAGACAAAGATTACCAAAAAAAAATTAATTAAAAAAAAAACAAAGCTTTAGAAAATAAATAAGTAAAACAAATCTGTTTATATTTGGCCCAAATTTTGAATTTAGTTGCCCCAAGCCCATCAACTAAAACGATTTGGTCCGAATTTTGAATTTAGTTGTCAAAAGTCCATTAAAAAATAAATAAATAAAAAATGAAACAAAAAAAAAGAAAGATAAAATCCCAATCATTAAAAAAAAAGTATTATTAAAAACCAAAAAAAAACAAGAAAAAGAGAGTGATAAAATAAAATCAAAATAAAATTTAAGTCCAAAGCCCTAACCTAAAATAAATCCCTTTGGCCCAATATCTAAATATCAAAAACAAAAAAAAAGGGGTGAAAAGGGAGAGTAAAAAAATAATAATAAGTCCATTCCTTCAGCAGCATTCGGACCTCTGCAACCCAGTTTGAAGCCCATGACCCATCATCCTGTGAAAAAAAAAAACACTTCTGAAAAACCCTACCCGACTCAATAAAATCCACCCAAACTAAAACCCTACCCGGTCCCTTTGATCCCCCTGGATTCGGTCTTCGAAAAAGGCAGACACACAGAGGGACGGACAGAGGGACAGACACAGAGGGACAGACGCAGAAAAAGGGGGAAGTGGAGCAGAGAAAAAGAAGGGAAGAAGGCAGAGGCACACACGGACGAAAAGAGAGGGGAGGAGGCACTGAGAAAAAGGGAAAAGAGGAAGACGCGAGAGGCACGAAAGGGAACACGCTCTGAGCACAGAGAGGAAAAAAGGGGCTTCGGAGAGAGGAAAGGATGCGAGGCAGAGGGAGGCTGTCCTCGGGCAGACGCACACAGAGAGAAAGGAGGGACGCGAGACGCAGAAAAGGAGAGAACAGAACAAAAAAAAAGGGAAAGGGGAGACGCCAGGGGAGACAGAGTCGAGAGAAAAGACAGAGAGAGGCAAATGGAAGGGGAGACATTCTGAAGCAGAAAAAGAGAGGAGAAAGAAGGCGAGACGAAAAGAGTGTCAGAAAGGTAGAGGGGGAGAGGGTAGCAGAGGAGGAGGATGGAGTAAAAGATACGGAGAGAGGGGCTGAAGGTTTTCGGGCTGAAAGACGGGAGGAGAGAAGAACAAAGAGAGGCGAGAGGGAGCAGAGAGGATGGGGAAAACACAGAGAACGGGATTCGGAATTGAGGAGAAGGGGAGTTGAAGTCGAGAGAAGGGGCTTCTGAAATAGAGGAATGGTGGGTGAGACAGAGGCCGAGGGTTTTTCGGAGTAAAAAAAAAGAGAGAAGAGGAGAGTGAGAGGAGGCTGAGAGAAACGGTCTGGGGAGAAATTAGAGAGAAGCCGAGAGAGGAGAAACCGAGAGCATAAATTCGGAGAGAAGACAACGAGCAGAGACTGGCAGGAAAGAAATTGAGAAGAAATGAACGGTGATGCGAGTTGTCTGAAGAGCAAGGGATCATCGTGAGGGAGCATTCTCCATTGTAGTCACTCGACATTGAAGGTAAACCACTCTTGCATTCTGATAGTTTCTCCCTATCCCTGAAATTGTGACTCTATGAGCTGTTAAAAAAAAAAAAAAAGAGAGTGGTTCTCTGTTGGTTCTTGGTTTAGTGTTTTCCTCTGTCTTTGTTCTCGTGTGATGATTAATAGGCTTAGAAATGCTAAGTGTTTTAACTTCTCTCTAGTTAACTTCATGTTGACAAGGGTAAGTTTCATTGCCTGATTGCTGCTTTGGTTGATGCTTTACTTGATCCGTATGAGTTGTGGTTGAAGACTTATGCTGTGCCATGTAATCTTTTTGGTATGCTTTAATTAGAATTGAATCTGAATATGAGCTAAGCTTGAGGGATCTTACTTTGTGAGATGAATGAGATTAGTTATTCCCAGGTGGGATATGCAGCGAGAAATAAACTGAGGTCGATGTTGGAGAGATATTATGTTCTGTGTGGGAGGGCAGAATTTGATTTCGAAGTTTTTGTTTGAGATCCCATTTCCATCTGTTTTGCTTTTGTAACTTGAGTTGTTTTTTGATGACATTAGTCACTGCATTATCACGCAACTATGTTATGATCATGCTCTTTCATCATCAGAAGTACATTTAATCTTTAGCTCTCGCCCTGTGTCTTTGGTCTTTGGTTTTGCTTGGGAGAAGGTTAGTCCTCATATCGTCATATGAAGTGGGTTTTATTTATAGATGGAATTAGTTATTGTAAAAGTGATAAATTCTTCAAAGTCACTGCCTAGGTGATGTAATCTCGTCTACTTCCCTGCATTGCTTTGGTTGGTGTTAAAAGTTTCCAAGGTGTGTTTGGGAATGTACAATCCAGAT
The DNA here is from genome assembly GCA_032878935.1 of Erythrophleum fordii. Lineage (NCBI taxonomy): Eukaryota > Viridiplantae > Streptophyta > Magnoliopsida > Fabales > Fabaceae > Erythrophleum > Erythrophleum fordii. The sequence goes on along the minus strand of JAVQMF010000054.1, from coordinate 16,794,673 downwards.
ACTTTAACCATATGTGGGTAATAAGATATGTATTTCAGATTTTCGTTTCCGTGATTGAATGACCCAAACTCATTTGGGATTGGGGACTTTCATCAGGGAATTGGAGTTAATCTCTCAACCCATATCTTGATATTGCCAATAGATTTTTCTTGTGCGTAAGATGTTTTGAACAATGATTTTAATCAAGGATAGTTACTGACTTTGGTTGGCAAATCCATTTGGGTATTTGGGATTGATAATTGTTGGTTACTATTTGCATATGTAGTTTCAATTCAATATGTGGTGTGCTTTGATTTCGCTTTTGACCATGAAGTGGATGCATTCCTTGAAAGTAACTCTGTTGTTTGCCTTTTATTGCATATGAGTCGCTAATTGGGAGAGGTTTACCGGGATGTTAAACGATCGAGGAGACTTACCAAGAATTAAACAAAGATCAAAGAGATGGTTGCGCTGCAGCAGATGAAACCAAGTTGGATAGCATAGCAAAGTCAATTGGTTTGAGTTTATTCTCCTATACTTGAAATGTATTAAGACATGTTATTTAGCTGGCTGGACACAAGCACACACAATCAAAACAAATGTCATAAGCTTGTGAATATTTTTGCTTTAATTTAGTTTTTATTTTCTCTTTAGAATTGCCGTGTGGGATTCCATATCCCCTTAGGCACACAGGGATAGACCAAAAGGCCATGTGTGGCAATAAGCCTCCTTGGTGCCTTTTGGACCTTGAACGTATGTTTAGTATTTTGGGTTTCAACGGCCCCAGCAAATGATTTTTCAAAGAAAATATTTCGTGAAAAGAATAAAACAATAATAAAAAGAAAATCAAGAAGAAAAAAAAATAAAGAAAGAGAAGGAATGAAAAAACGAAAAATAAAAAAAAATAATAAGTAAAATTAATTCTTTTTTTTGTAAACTTCAAAGCTTTTTTCTAATTTTCGTTCAAAAAAATCAAAAGTAAATATATGTTTTGCAAAAATTGAAAAAAGGTGTTTCAAAACAAGAAAAAAATCACAAAAAAAAAATAAATAAATAAAATAATAATAATAATAGAAATAAAAAAGAAGATGGTAAAGAAAATGAGAATATTTTAGCTCTCACGTTATTAAGACATACAAATCAATATTTAACTTGTTTTATTGGTGAAAGTTTAAAATGATTTTTGTAATATAAAACAAAAAAAGTAACAACAAAAAGAAACAAAAAAAAACAAAAAATAAAATAAAATAAGACGAAAGAAAACAACAAAGAAAAAGGTAATAAAAACAAACCAAAAAAAAAATGAAAATGATAAAAAAACAAAACAACAAAAATGATAAGTAAAAGGGAAAATTGAAAATGCAAGGAAAATTAAATTAAATTTTTCTCTAACAAATCAAAATATACCAACCAATTTCAAAACTTGTTTTGTTTGTTAAAGAAAAAAAAAAACAATTTATTCTCTTTGTCTTTTCACGAAAAAAACAACACTCGAACAAAAAATTAAATATAAAAAAAAATTAAAAAAATTAAAAACCTTACAAAAACCATAAAATAACAAAAAAAGAAAAAGAAAAAACAAACAAAAAGCAAGAAAAAGAAAAACATCAACCTTAACATAATTTTCAATCGAACTACGTGGACTTTGATCCCTCCTAAGGGTACGTAGGCCCTAGGCTTTCATCCTAGGTCAAGTCCGCTTTTGTAAATAAACATTTTCTCTTCATTTTATTTCCTTTAATTTTATTTCTTTTATTACTTCTAATTTTATTTTTATTCTCTTTTCTATTTTTTATTCTTTGAATTCCTTTTTGTTTTGTTTTTAATTTTCTTTCTTCCCTTAAATTTTATTTCCTTAAATTTTCCTTCTGTTATTTGCATGTGATTTGTTAGGGAGAATTAAAATAGAATAGAGGCCATATTAATTTTGCACAACTGACTTAGGGTAACCGTTCTTAAGAACGGGTGTAGTGGGGTGCCTAACACCTTCCCCACTCACAATCGACTCCCGAATCCAAATCTGGTTTGCAGACCATTTTTCAAATAAAAAAGGTTTTTCTAAAGTTTTACCTTTTAAAAAATAAAATTTTAGTGGCGACTCCTGAACCCTATTTATTTCTTGAGCTTTTTACTTTTGATATTTCTCTTTTCAATTTTGGCGCCACGCGGTCGCATTTTCGGGTGTGACAAGAGGAAGCCTTGAAAAAATTTTAGGCAACCTAGGAAGTAAGATAGTGACATAGGTTCCATATTGTGACTTAAAGAAGCAACATGTAGTTAAGCTCCTTAAATGGATTGTTTGATAACTTCAAAAGGTATAAATGGAGTCAAGAACTATATATAGAAGGAAAGAATAGAGCTAACATCATAGATTATAGGTGTTGCTTCATTAGGTGTATTATGGAACCATAAATGAGCCATAGGAACAATCTAGCTTTTAAAATGAATATGTAACTTTAGAAATTATTCCAATAGTGTAATTGGCTTCCATGTAATGTGTTTAGGCCAAAGAAATCAAGTCTCACATTCTTGTGAGTGTGTGGCCACGAGAAAGGAAGCATTTTCAAAGAGAAAAGTGTGCTTGTGTAATCAATATGGCTCTCTCTTCTTTCCCTCATGCATGAGTGGATGTGTATCTTATCTTTGAATGTATATGTATATGTTTTAAGCCATGAAAGATGTTTTAACATGAATCTATATGCCATGGTACCATATTGCTATGTTATGCATTTAAATGATGTCTTATGAATATATTTTGGTTTGCTTGAGCATGGTGAAGCCAAAATTCCCTTAGTTAGGGTGAGAATGAGCTAAAAGCCCTCAAGAGTGGATGAGACAAAGCCAAAAGTCTAGTGAGGCTTAATCAAAAGTCCCTTAAGAAAAATAGGTGAGGTAAGTCTAAAATCCCAAAGGCAGTGGGTGAGACTAAATCACTTTCTTAGCAAGCCTATGTATGTTTTATGTGACTTCTTGAGTGCAAGAAATATTCCACAAATGATTATACACTATATGATATCTATGCATGTATTTTTGGACTTGAATGTGCATCCTTTATGTATGGTTGAAAGGGAGAAGAGCTATTGGGATTCTTAGAATCTCATTTCTTCCTTCCCATTATCTAATATGTCTAGGTGGACCAAGTGAACCAAGGAATGGGAGCCATCAAACTTGAAGAAAAGAAATTGACAAGAAAGTGTGTGATTTTCATTTAATAACCATTTGGATGGCATATGATGTAATCCTATGATGGATATATTGTATAACCATTTAAACATATATAATTACATGGATACTTGATGTATATATGAGAATTAATGCCATGTAAATGTTGTAGCAAGTTTGTGACATTGAATGGCAAGACATAACTTATGTATTCTTGTGTATACCTTGGGGTGAGAGTGTGAGTTTGTGAAATCTAGGTTTTTACACCTTTGAGACATATTTAATAGTCTATTTTGGTGCTTTCCCATGTGCTCAAGTAGCGATGAATGTCTTAGAAGCTGATTTGGACCATTTGAGACCCTTAGAAGGTATAAAATTGACCATTTTGGAACCTAATATCAAGATCTGACCAAATGAATGGATCTTCTCATGAAATTTGGCATGCATATAGATTTTATCTAGAGCTTTTTGTAAAGCTAAAGACCACATTATTTGGAGTTCCTTCTAATTAATTATGAATTTTTAAAGTTGCCAAATTTCAGCTGTTCTAGTATGGTTACCGTTCATATGGTTAGTTTTTTCTACTATGTCATTTAAGGGCCAAATGGTGTCCAATGCTCATAAAATATTATAGACATATACTAGACATGATAAGCTTTCTATGGCCACTAAAATCACCCAAATTGGATGTCGGAGCAGAGAGAGATGAATTTTTAAAGTTTTATGATAGTATCTATAGCGCTTGAGGAGTTTAGGTACTATTCCATCGATTTCTAGTAGCTAGACATTCCTATTTTAGTCTAAACTCATTTTTAGCTTAATAACTTTCCAAAATGGTATAGTGTGCTTGATTTTATTTTTCTAGAATTAGTTATAATTTTCCAAAGTTGATGATAAAAATCTAGCCTATACATTTGAGACTGAACATGTGATTTTTATGCATATAGTTCATGAGCTTGAGCTTTTAACCACATTTTGTGATAGTTTTGAGTTGTATGTGCATAATTAAACAGGAGAACGAGATGGAAGAGTTCATATGATCCACAGGACATGAAATAAAAATTTTATCCACGATGTAACGAGAAAATAATCTATTTTTTTATGAATTTTTCTTATGAACTTCTGTGATTCAAGGAAGTGCGTCTAGAAATGAGATGGATGAGTTAAATGAATATGGTGTTACATAGTATTGGTAGATACTTGTGTGTGCTTTAATTAGGCATTTGGCTAAGTCCTTGGATATAACTACATTGTGATTTGAGTTTGGAACTAAGTCAAGTAACCAATTTATAATTTTTGTTGCATATGCAATTGAAGTGAATTGATATATATTATTGAAAATGGTACCATGTATTGATTGGGTTGTTTATGTATAAGTATGATGATGTTTGATCAATGAGCTCAAATGTACTTCTAATCACTATTTCAGATTCACATGATTATTAAGCCCAAGTGTGTTTTTATCCAATATCTCAAAATGTATGATTCTTTAAGCGCAAGTATGCTTAAGAGCCCAAGTATGCTCTCTCTTAGAGTTTTAATTTTCATAAATCAAGAGCCTAAGAGTGCTCTTTTTCTATATTTTAAGGAAATTGAGTCCAAATACACCTCTATCTAGCTATCAACCAATAAATGTTAATTTTGATTGCATGTATGAGATTGTAGTTGATATAGCCAAATGAAATGTCAATATGTTTTACACATTGCCAATGAAGAGATTTTATTATTTATATTGATTCTACATTCATTGCATATCATCTAAAATTGCATACTGGTTGTTGAGATTTCTGTTTTTAAAAAATATATATATGTAGTTTTTCATATCCTTCTTGTCAAGTTCCCCAATCAAAACATGACAAGTGCATGGTTCTCTAATTAAAACATAATAAATTTATGATTTTTGTAAACAACTATATGATTCTCTAATCAAATCTTATACTTATCATGTTTTTATTGAAAAGCTATACACTTGTTAAGTAACCTGATAGTAAATATATTAGGAATTGCATATAAATTTAGTCTTTTTTATCTCACCCTATTTTTTTACTATATTTTCATAGGTGATGGCTCTAGAAAATGGAAAGAAAAGCAAACTAAAGATTGATGTGTTATGTACTTAGAATTATGTCATCTAACCTTGTTTGTATCAAGAGGCTGTGTATATGTGAATAAGTTTATATAGTCTTGAACTTAAGTCTTGACATGCATATGTATGTGGATGCCAAGTGTAACACCCTAAAATTAATTGAGGTGTTAATTATGGATTTAGATTAATTATGAATAATTAATATGGGATAATTAAGAAAGTTAAGTGAATGAAGATTTTAGAGAGATAAACTATTAATATGGGTTTGAGATTTAATTGGGATAGAAACTTTATCTAGGCCCAAATTAAATTGAGTAGGCCAAGGTTAAGACTAATGGAGGTCCAATAATTGTAGGTGCAGACCAACCTATTTATTGTGAGACTTAGCCTAAGAGAGAGCACCTAGTGATGGCTCAATAACCCTTGTGCAGACCCAAATCCTTGAGGTCTTCAAACTTGGCCTAAACCTAATTAAAATTCAGCAGCCCAATGTATAAGAGCTGGCCTAACAAAGCTCAAATCTGAAGTACATTAGGAGTTGGATCTTTGGAGCAACCCATGACCTATATTTGACCCAACTTAACCCAACTAAAACCCTAAACACTTCAGCCACTTCTTTATTTTTTTGAAGCACAAAGGAGAAAATTGGAGGTGTGAAGGGAGGCTAAGGTTTGGGGCAAGAATTCCACATTTACTCACATTTAGAGCAAGATTCAGCTAAGGTAATAATTATACAACTTAATCCTCTCATCTTTCTCTTTAATTTGAACTAATTAATGTTCCAATTAGAGCACTTCCACCCATACCCAAAATCTGAAACTTGCCATTTGGTGTTTCTATGGTGAAAATTCGTAAGTTGAGGTTAGGGCTGACATTAGGTAAGTGTAAACTCTTCTTTGTGAGGTATTTCTGTTGATTTGAGACCCCAATGATTAGATTATAGTATGGGTATTAATTTTGTATGAATTTGCTTAGGATTTTAGGTGAAATATTGAGTTTCTAGTAGAGGACACTTCAATCTGAAGTTAGGACTTGTACTGGCTAGGTAAGTGTTCCCTAGGTAGTCATTAGCATTTTAAATTCTTTGGATACTTATTGCAACTGTAAATAATGAATTAAAGTAGTAATTTTCTGATGCTATAGTTATAGGGAGATTTTTGTACTATTGGTGGCTGTTGCAAATTGATCTACAAGTGAGGTAACCGGGGTTTACATTAATTCCATGCATATATCTATTTTAATTTCATATTTGTTGCATATGAATGATTTGAAATGCTGAATGAATTGGTTGGCTATCTATGTATTGTGATTGGACCTTGTGAGTCCATGGTGGAGCTGTGGTGCAGCTCCCACCCATGCATGTACTTTGATCGGGCATCGGGTTATAATCAAATCCCGAATGCACTGAGCCCTGGTTGTGCTTATTAAAGAATGGGTGTCGTGGACGAGCTTTTCCCAGTATTATTGGCCTTTAACATATGAAAATATGATTGCTAGTATGGGATAGTAATCATGATAGCCTAATCGTTTCATTTACTGATATGACTGGTATGTTTTTTATGCTTATATGAAATTATTCATATATGTTAATTAAATTGAAATGTATGATGGAATTTACCTTAGTTACTAAGATTCATATCTCACCCCGTTTCATGGGATTAATATTTCAGTTAAAGGTTCTTCGGGTAAGGATAAGGGAAAGCAAGTGGATGAAAATCCATGAGCTCCAACATGTGGGGAGAAGGCTACACTTAGGCTGATTTATTCAGTATATATGCTAAATTTTGTATTCTTTATTGTATAGCATCATCTTGTATTCATGTTACCAAGTGTAGGCTCTTATTTTCGATTACTTAAGATGTATTTATTGAGGAGTTAAGGCTCATCTTAATTTGCCATTAGATGTATGAACTTATAGTATTTGATATATATATATATATATAAACCTTGTTAAACTTATGATATGGCTTACCATTTGGGAATTGTAATCACGTGATGCATTAGACATTGATATGAACCATTGATGTATGAAATCTCTAATGGAATGCGTATGGGATGTTAATTGTTGATAGTGCATGAATCTTTGCTGTCATTAATCTATGAAATGGCTGACATGTGGTGGTTGGGTGTGTGAGAATTAGTACTTAAGTTTTGAATTGGTAAGAGAAGTTTTGAATTGGTAAGAGTAGAATAGCTTAGTGAATAGGGTAGATACATATCATTGGAATCATATAAAATAGGAGGAAGTGGCCCTAGTGTGTTCCTAAGAAGAGAATTGGAGAGCAAGGGATGAAATGTAGGAGATATAGTTACAGGAGGGAGTCACGCTGCGGCTAGGAAGGCCTCACAGTGGCCTGAAGAGTGACAGTGGCAAGGGACGTCGTGGCTTAAGTAGTATCGCTGCGGTGCAGTGCGAAAAAAATCGCCCAGGAGGGTGACAGAACGAAACCTCACCGTGACGCAATAGGTCTTGCTGTGACGCAAGTCGAGGAAAATAATTAAGGAAGATATAGTAGTGAAACTCGCCGTAGCGCAAGTGTATTCCGCCGAAGCGAAAATCGTGGGACTTCAAACAGTAGCTCCAGGAGGAATCTCCGTTGCAGCGCGGTGAGTTACCCAGTGATTCTCGATAGCAACTTAGCTGTGGCACGAAGGGTCGGGGCCACAACGCAAAGTGGAAGACTTAGTTTTTGAGCTCCTGGACCTAACTTAGCCGCGGCGGGGAGGTCCCAGGTCGCGACGTAGGTCCCCAAACTCCCACCTTCAGTCTAGAAACCCCCAATGTCTTCAGTGGTAATGCTAGGGAATGATATAGGAACACTTATAGAAGGTTTTTGTGTGTTGAAACTGATGGATGGATGAATCATAAACTCCTGATAATAGTGCAATTCCTTTTATGCGTTCTCCCATTTATGGTTGTTTAGTTGATGACCCTAATAATATCAAGGTTTAAATTTCCTTATATTTTCTATATATATGATTAATTATAACGACTCCAAACCTTAATCATTAATCATTAATCGTGTAGTTAACCATAATTATCGGGATTAGAAGTTAGGGTCGTCTCACCAAGTGCGAATGTGAATTATGCCAAATTAGGGTTTAAATGACGGTACAATGATATGATATATTAGTATGGTAACCTCAAGATTTACTTTCATGTTAAATGTATGGTTATGATGATTTTATATGATTTAGGTAGGTTTTAAGAATGAGGTGAATGGAAGGCTAAATCTTACAACTTGATTAGCTTAATATATGCTTAGATGATTACCCTGATGATAGACTGTAAACATTAATTTTGAATGAGAAATAAGCATGTAAATGAGAAAGAAAGTTATGTTATATAATGGCTTAATGCAAATTAGGCTGGTGTTGGTATGAAATGGTGTAGTTATTGTATGGTTTATTTGGTTTCAAGATGTAAGCCAAGATAATTGTAACTTTAATTGAGGATAATTGTAACTTTATGGAAGAGATGCTTTAACTAGTATGTTTCATAAACCTAAAAATTGTGTACATAGGATAGCAGAATTAAGTCTAAGTGCTTATAGGGCAAACCATGTTCAAATGCTCTGCAATTTTAGTATAAAATAGTTGACATATGAAAATAGTAGCATGCAAAATTGGGTTAAGTTTTGGGTAGGTCTGATCAATGTTCTTAGCACCCAAAGTGTACCCTTTTATTTGTAGACAAAACTAGGATAGTTTTGCAATTTGACTAGTTGACGGGCCAAACTAACTCCTTTTACCCTAAAATTTTTATGACTATCAGTTGACATCCTAAAAGTGCTAGATGTCAATTTTCATGGCATTTGTACATGTGTAGCAAAATCTAGATGCAACCTAAAAACAAGGTAGAATTTTGGCCAAAATCTAATCAAGCATTGTATAGGTTTAAACAGTAGGCTCAGTGCCACAACACCAAGCATGTGTTATGAAGTTGAGCTTTTTTTTTTTTTTGGTGGGGGCCAAGAGGAAAGCATCACAATGCCTTAAAGGGAGGCCTCAACACTAGTCTTATAACTTTAAAAAATTTCCTAGTGCCCTTAAGTCCTAATGTGGTTAAAGGCAAGCTTTATGGGTTTAATTTAAACAAGTTTTGGGATATTTTAAGAGTTTAATAAGGGTTGTAATCATCCTATATATAAATGGAATTTATGGCAAAGAGTCATGCAACTAAATTGTAGTTAACTAGAATTGGGATTGATAAACCACCTTCTATAATCTTAATAAAGTAGGGTCAAGTCTTATTTACCTTGCATATATCTTAGTTAACTAAATCTAATATTAGTTATAGGAATTATAATTTCTAAAGGTAGTTAGCTACCCTATAGCTTGTCTTTGAGATTATAGGGAGTTAGAGTCTAAGTTAAATAACGCTTTTACTCTTCCACTTTTAGAATAGGTGAAGTGACTTAAGAATGTGTTTAAAGGTTTAATTATCTTCTCATTTTTCAATGGTCATGTAATAATTTAAGCTTTCACCTAAGTGAAAACTCTAATTAAGATAATTAAATCTTAAGTATAATACTTTTAGCTGTACTTATGATAATATTTTAGTAAAAAAAATTTAAATTAAACTAAAGCGTAATGCATTTTTTTGTTTTAAGGAAGATTTATGTAATTTACTATTATTTTTAATATAATAATAAAGATGACTAAATTAATGTTTTACATGAGATTATGGTTTTATTTTTAATATAATAGTAAAAACATTTTAAATTATTTTATTTTTAAAAGAAACACATATTACTTAGAAAGTTAGCTTTATTAATAGAAAATGAATAAGAAGGGAGCCAAGTGTAATTCTCAAAACAAAAGGGATATAAAGTGTAATTTAGTTAAGTTTTTTGAAAGGCTAATGTAATTTACCAATAATTTTGTCCTAAATTAAAACGGAGGTGTCTTTTTGAATAAATGACATTAATTTCTTTAGAGATTTGGCTAAATATACCTTATATTCCTATTGTTTCAAAAATGACACTCTGTTTTCTTAAGATTTTAATATAAATATTTTAGAAAATTCTATCTAATTTATTTTTTGTAAAAGAAGTTAACTTTTTGTACCAAATGAGACTTTATTCTTAATATGACTTAAAAAGGTTGCTAAGTTAATGTTAAGTTCCAATATGATATTGTAATTTTATTTTTAATATAACAATAAAAATAGTTAATTAAATTTAATTTTTTAAAAAATATTATGTAAAAAATAAAATTCATTGACAAAATCAATAAAAAAGAAGTCAACTATTATTTAAAATTAAAAAAAATCAAGTGTCATCTAGTCAAATTTCAAAAAGATTACTATAATTTATTTTATTTTATTATTATTGTTTTTAACAATCTAACTCACTTTTTTGTGTTAAGTGTAATAATTAGGTATTCAAGTTCAAACTTAACTTAAAAGGCCTGAAGCTAACCTTTAATTTTTAACTGTGTAAGAGTCCCAATGAGAAGTTCTTAGAAGATTACTTGTTTAAAAATCTCTTTTAGGTTGAATCAAATTGAAGTTTTAGTTTCAAATGGCTTGAATCAATTTGAAATTACTCAAAATAATTTTGAAGTAACTTAAACTAGATTAAAGTGACTAAAAACTCTTAATGTTATCCTACATAAGAAATATCAACAATTAATTATTATGCTATCTTGGATAAGTTATTAAAACTTCTTAGATCATAAAATTAAGGATATGGAAGTTTGATTACTCATTCTATAATTAAACTTATCTTTAAAACCTTAGCTTAAGTTTGGAAAAAGGTTCATATTCTAAGACATTTAAAAAGGTAAACTATGGCTAGGTTTTTCACACTTTTTCCATAAAACACATAGGGTGGCCATGTGTTTTGGCTCAATCACATAGGATTTCTATGTGGCACACTGCCTAAGGATTCTAAGGTACTTTATTGCAACTACACCATTATGCAAAAACACATAGGTAGGTCATGTAGTACATTATTTTAGGTTTTTAGCCTCCTTCAAAAGCTGTCAATTTTTAAGCTATCACTTGGATCATTTACACCTCATCCATTTGAAAATGGAACTTATTCAATTTGCAAAACTACACTATTTTGCTTTGCAACCCAAATTAGCACCATTTATGACTAATCTGGGTAACCAGATGGCTTCTTAAAATTATATAACTCTCCAAATACATTCCTAAGTGAATTGACTATATGCTATAAAAATTTCATGCAAGAATTCATTCAATAAATCCCTCAATCACATCACTTTCCTAAGTTGCCCTATTTTAACTTTGAACAAATTTCAACATGCAAGAATTCATTTCACGAAAGAAATTTCATGCTAATCTCGCTCATTAATAATTTACTTGAAAGCATATGGCAGAAAATATTCATATTCCTAAATTTCTTTTTAAGTTTTTGTTCGCTAGTCATCATATAGGTTGCATGTATGGACCTTTTACTTAAAACATCGGCCACCACATTAGCCTTATCTAGATGCTATTTCAATGTATGGTTATAATCTTTTAAGAATTTTATCCACTTTCTCCACATCATATTTAATCCTTTATGATCAAATTTTTATAGTCATTATATATCTATGTTGTGGCACTATACAGGTAATGCTTCCATTAAGGGCAAATAGCACTATAGCTAACTCTAAATTATGCATGGGATAATTCTCCTTATGTAGTCTCAACCATCTAAAAGTATATGCCACTACTTTACCCTATTGCATCAACACACATCTTAACCCTTTTCTCAAAGCATCACCATAAACCATAAAAGATTTACTAAGGTCAAGTATAACTAAGTGGATCATTAGAGTTTCAATTGCTAAAAACTCCTTTTACAACTATTATCTTATACAAACAAGGCATCTTTTCTAGGTAACCTAGTCAATGGTAAAGTTATATGAGAAAAGTTATATATAAACCTTCTATAGCAACCTGCCAAAAAATACAAAACTTTATGCATGGGATAATTCTCCTTATGCTGTCTCAACCACCTAGAAGCATATGCCACTACTTTACCCTATTGCATCAATACACATCCTAACCCTTTTCTCAAAGCATCACTATAAACCACAAAAGATTTACTAAGGTCAAGTATAACTAAGTGGTTAATTAGAGTTTCAATTCCTGAAAACTCCTCTCACAATTATCATCCTGTACAAACAGTGTATCTTTTCTAGGTAAACCTAGTTAATGGTAAGGTTATATGAGAAAAGTTATATATAAACCTTCTATAGTTACCTACCAAACATATAAAACTTCTAACCTTAGCAATGATTTTAGGCATATCCCATATAACATAGCCTCAACTTTATGAGAATCTACTATAATCCTTACCTATGAGATGACATAACCTGAAAACCTCACTTTAGTAAACAAAAACTCATATTTACTAAGTTTGGCATATAATCTCTTATATTTCAAGATATCAAGAACTACTCTCAGATACCTCTCATACTTCTCAAATGACTTGGAATACACAAGGATATTATTAATAAAGACCATAATAAAACTTATCTAAATAAGGTTTAAATACCACATTCATGTAGTTCATAAAAGTAACTAGTGTATTAGTTAAACCAAATGGCATAACTAGGAACTCATAATACCTATATCTAGTCTTGAAGGTAGTCTTTAGGACTAACTCTCAATTGACAATAGTCAGATCTAAGGTCTGTCTTGAAAAACAACGATACCTCTACTAATTGATCTAAAAGATTATTAATTCTAGGGAGGGAATACTTATTCTTAACAGTAATCTTATTAAGTTTTCTATAATTGATACACAATATTAAGCTACCATTTTTCTTTTTAACAAACAAAATAGGAGCTCCCTAGGGTGACACATTAAAGTTTACAATTCCTTAATTTGCCTTTTCAACTCAGCTAGCTTGGTGGAAGCCATCTTATAAGAAGCTTTAGATATCAGTTCAACTACAGTCACAATATTAATAGGGAACTCTATTTTTCTCTTAAGGAGTAGACCACTGAAATCAAAACCCTTAGGAAAAAATTGTGAGATTTCCCTACTATAAAGATTTTATCTATCCCTTCTTTTACTTTGTCTATATAGAAAAAAAAAAAAAACTAGAAACTTTTAGCATCTATGTCCTAAATATCTCTTAACCTGAGCAATGGATAAAAAGGTAACTTAATCCAATACTAGGTATGGTCCCACATTCAGTAAGGTAATTATTTTATGTACATAATCAAGTATAGCATTATTAACAGCCATCCAATTCATGCCAATAATCAAATTGATATCATGGAAGGGCATGCAATTCAAATTAATAGTAGTGAAACAATGGCTAAACTATACAGTGATATTCAAACAAACATGGAAAGTAATCACACAAGCTCTAATAAGGGTGGATACAAACATATGATATGGTATAATACCAATAGCTAGACCCAATTTTCTCATAAAATATAAATGAGTGACTAGTACCTAAATCAAACATAGTAATCATAGGAAAATCATTAATTTTAATCATGCCTCTGATCAAATTAGAAGACATACTGGCCTCCTACTAAGTAAGTTCAAACACCTTACCTTGTGTTTATGGTCCAAGTGGAGGTGCTATCTCTATCTAAGAACAATTTTGGGCTGTATATCCCAGCTTTTAGCATCTATAACAAGTAACTTAAGATGGCTATCCTCTACTGGGATAAAACTTCTTTTCTTTTTGCCCTTTTCTATTCCATGGTATCTTACCTTTTTTCTTATTGTTAGCAGCAACACTCACATTATCTTCTTATCTTGGCCTTTTCAATTTTGAGGTCTTTTTCTGACCAACTCTTACCTATAATCTATCCTACAAGTTATTTTTACTTACTTTACTAGCCTCCACAAAAGTAATAAATGTTTTTAATTTTTCTGGAGCTACTCTATTTCTAATGGAAGGCTTCAATCTCTTCTCAAATTGCTGATACCTTCATTTTTCATCATCACATTTCTACAAGTAGGAGGAATACCAAGACAAGTCTATGAATTTAGCAACCTATTGATCAACTATCATCTCCTCTGTTTGCTTCAAGTTGGGAATGTATTTTCCATAGAATTCAACTAAGAAAATTTTTTAGTTAACTAGGATATTCGGAGTTTACATAGTCATTTATGTGTGATGCCACTAATGATTAGCTTTTTTTCTCTAGCATGAATATGGCTACCATAGCTTTTTATTCAAAAGTACAACCTATCACTTTAAAATTTTTTTCTAATTGCATGATCCATGGCTTTGCTTTTGGTACATTTAATTTTTTATTAAATGAAGGTAGATTGTTCTTTCTAAACTAATTCAACAACTATTGATTAGTAAGATGAATCTATATTTGGTCTTAAGGGGGTGTAGGAGGATTGTCAAAAACATTTACTGGTTGTTGTGGTGCTAGAGCATTTTGTGGTTCAAAGGCATTAACTCTCTCGTTATCCCTTCAAGTTAAGGCATCTTGCAGTTGTAGTATCATTTCTTGCTCCTACTGCATAAATTACCTTTACTGTTCACTCATAACTTGCTGTTGATCTAAGTGGTTCATAATAGTCTGCATAGAATCTTTAGGCTCTGTCCTACTAGATCTGCCCTTTTTAGTGTTTACCATTTTGTCTGAAAAGGACTACAAACCTTAGCACATAACACATATGTTCACAACGCAGTGAGTAACAATTCTCATATCCTTGACAATTCATATATCACATACACAGATAATTTAAGCACTTCCCAAATAAAAACAAAGAACTAGGTTGCTTGAACCTTGGCTCTAATATTAAAAATGTTATACCTTATCATATTCTAATTGCCTTATGCCATTAGTAGTCTATTTAGAATAAAACAACCATAACTAAACTTTTACCAGCGAAAATTTTAGTCACTAAAAGCTTTAACTAAACTTATACGGCTAAAAAATGGATTCTCGCCATTTTATCCCATAAATTCATGTGTAACCAATTAATTCCATCCAAGTTAATATGTATATAGGGATTAAACCCATAAAGATGATTATTTACTCAATTATGCTATAGAACACATAATAATGCCTAAATTTCAAAAATGTATAACTTGAGTTATAGAATTTCAATTAATGCAAATTAGATGTCTTTAGAAAGTTTAAGATATAAAATTTCTACTTAAAAAATTTTAATTCAAAATAAATCCATTTGGTCTCTTAAAGAACACAATTCACAATTGTATTAGAATGAACAATAACAGTGCATGATAACTTTTCAGGGCCAACTATGAAAATTCACCAAATATTCTATAAAACTCTAAAAATTATGATATTTAACTTTATAAAAAGCTTTAAATATCCTTTAGCATCAAATTTCAGCCCCAAATTTGGTCACTAAGGCTATTAAGGATAGTGTGATATTTTATAGCTTAATTAGTCAAAATTTTAGTTCCAAATAATACTAAATGAGCTTTAAAATGTCATTTCTTTTTATAAGCATATGCCAATCCATATATGCATCATTTAGCAATGATTCATCAATGAGGATTGCCTTGCATATAAAATTCACCATTCCACATCAAGATATATACATAAACTCATTGGATTTCCATACCCAAATCATGTTCCAATGACTTATACATGTATCTAATGGTCATACATTTATGGTCTAATACTTTTGACATGTTTCAATTACATTACATCAAAATATCAAAATATAAACTTACATAACCACATTTACAATATCATATCCTAGGCCACATGATTATAGAATTTAGTTCTTTTCTAAGTCCTTGCATCTTCATTTTCTTTTCTTTGAGTTTCACTTAACCATAGTTAGTAGAGATAGGGAAATATGAGATTCAAAGAATCCTAATAGTTAAACCAACATTCAAACACACATATGGTTCACTTGAGAACATAGAAGTAAGCATACATGTTATGCAATTATAATCAAATCATACACAAAGAGCGAATCCATGCTTTAGGGGTTTCCTTAGCTCAAGTAAGAGTAAATCCATGCTCTGAAGAGACTTTTAGCCTAAAGTAGAGCAAATCCATGCTCACTTCCCTTATCTCACTAACAAAGAGTCACCTTACTCACAAATCCAAATAAGTATCATGTAATTGCATACTCTATTCAACAATTAACAAGCTACTCCATTGCAAACAATACACATAAACAACCAAAAACTCAAGCAAACCAACAATATATATAAAAATGAAGGAAAAGGTACTTTAACAAACAATTTCAATCAATTTCCTTGCTCTCATTCTCTTAATTCCATGGCTTCTCACACACACTTTGGTGTGATCCCCCATGCTTGGCCTATATATATCAGTTAAAGTATAAAATAATCAATTAAGATATATTTAATCTCATTTTAGTAATACATGTGCAAACTAGGTCTTAAAGTATAGGTCTGGTTACTTTACATTTCATGTAGCAATTTTATCATTTATTTATCTCGATTTACTTACTTTTTATGGTTAAAACAAGTCTAAAAGCTTAGCCACATCACCTATTCCATTCTTAGAGTCAATTAGTGTTCTTCATGGTGCCAAATTTGCACTTTATAAAACATAATTCTTTTTTAAAAACTAATGATTCATTTAGCTTTTATATTACTCATTTAGATCTCTTAAATCATGAAACCAAATTAAAAACTTCCTTAGGTACCAATTTCATCTCTTGGCTAAGATACACCCAAAGCTTCTTATCAATTATAGTATTATTGGAATTAACTAACTCTTGTAGGGTTTTGAATTTCTCAAAGCCAAAACTAAATCCTAAGTGAAGGCATATGCCTTTCTTTTAGTTCTTAATCAATTCTATTTGTATATTCTTGTTCTTTAACCTTCAAAACCCTTATTTTCATCAAGTTTTCATTAAATATATATTCCCTTCCTTCTTACCCTCTCTTGGCCAAACCTATCCATGGATAGGATTCCAAGAATACAAAATGTTCCTAGCCTAAATCATACCATTGATATGCTCTTGATGGAGTTTCTTTTGGTGTATTTTAAATAAGCTTTTTCACTTTAGGGAATAGCCACAAAGTTCACCTTTTTGGGAAAGGAAAACCACCATAAGAAAAAGCAAAAGGAGTAGAATAAGTTTTATAACTATGGCATAGCAAAATTTGGCACAAAACCTTACCTATTTGACTTGGAATTTTCTACCATTTCTATGTTACCTTAAGAGTAGAAAGTTGCTAGCCAAAGTTGGATATGGAAAGTAGGAGATGAATGGTGTGCTTTAAATAAAAGATTCTAAGGTATTATAACTTTTTAAAAAATATCGATTTTGCCTTTACACTTTAATTTTACCATTTGAACTCATTTTTTTAGTATTTTTAGAAACCAATTGCTCAACACTAAATTTAAACTCTACTCTTCATTAAAAATATCTAGTTTGGGGTTAGAGGGACTTAAAATAGTCTAAAAAAGTTTAGTTAAAAATTATGATTACTTGGGGCCCTAAATTGTACGCTATCAGTAATTTAGTCAAACCAACTTGATTTGGTTAATATATTAACATTATTTCATAATATTATAATGAGAAATATTTATTTTTTAAACCAAATGTCAAAATTTCAAAATCCTTGATTTTCTTGTCAATTAAGCCCAAATTGGCTTTTTTAGCTCTGATTGGCTTTTTTTTTTTTTCCTCCTATGACCCCTTTTAGTCATTGATTTTCACTTTATAGGGATTATATATTAGTTTACAAAATATAGAATGTCACTTGAGGATACAAAATGTATACCAAATTGCCAAAATTACAAAACTTACCTCCTCCCTTCAATACTCTACTCTTTAAGTTAAAATGCTACTTCTTCTAAGTTCTTATTTCTTTCCCTCTTCACTCCTATTTTTTAGCCAAGCAAAGGAAAACAAAAAACCCATTAAATGCATGAACTTTTAACCTTAAAACAAGGACAATTTGAGAGAAAACCACTCACCTTTCAATAATCTTCTTATTTCCTTCTTCTTAATCGGTCAACAAGAAAGTAACTCAAGAGTCAAACCTAGGGTTTGAGAATGAAAACAAGATCATTAGAAAAGCTCATGTCATTTGCTACATTTTTCTCTTTAAGGTCAATGGACTTACCAAGGAGCCATGAATGTCTTTCTCTTTCTTCAAACTCCATGGATGCCTATTTACAAGCCCTCTCTCTCTCTCTCTCCTTTAGTCAAACAAGAGACCAAATGAGACAAGATGATGGGAAGATGGAGTTTGTTGGGTTGATCGACTTTTGCAAGCATGGATCGGTATGGGTTGGCTTCATGTATTGCTAATGCCCATTGGAAATGCATCTCATGCATTAAGAGTAAATGGTGGTAGGTAAGCATTTGAGATATGAAAATGTATTATGGTGAAATGGTTTGCATGTGTTTGCATAAATAATTAAGTGGTTTGCATAAATCTCATCATTGATCATTTTTTTCCCAAAAAGAATAAATAATTAATGAGGAAAGTATAAAATTAATTTGCATAATTCTTCATTAATTTTGCAGTAGTCCTATCATGCACTCTTTTAATTATCTTTAATCCTTTTCCCATTTAATTTAGTTGATTAGAGCCTTAACAAATAATCTTACTCGTAACTTAGGCCTCATATGATTACTAGAAATACAGTTTTGGAAAGGGAAAATGATTGCTTCAATTTTATTATTTGGTTCATGGAATGTGTAAGCTTTCCTTTCCATTAAAGAATCTCTATTCTATTATTTGCTCGAATGTACAATCCATCCGAAATTAGAAGGAAACAGCACCATCATCGAACCTTTGTTCCACCTCAAAATGAAATCAGCCCCATGTAACTATTTCTACGTAGGCTCCACCACCTCCTCTAATGTTCTGCCACGTCTACTGTTATGCAACTTTGAAGTATCCCGCACACCAACCCCAATTCTCTCTTTGCTACTAAAAAAACAAAATAATTATAGATAAGAATTTCAAATTAAAGATATTTTAAAATTTAAAATTATTTTAAAAGATTTAAAAATAAAAAATAAAAAAGTATAAAAAAGATTACAGATTTTAAATTAAAATTTTTGATCTACCGTTCAAAATATGTAAGGTTGTCAATTCTAATTTTCCCCTAGGAGTATGAATACCAAAATAACTTCTAAAATTTCACCCATTTTAAAAGGGCCTTAATCGGAAGCGCAAATTCCGTACAAATCATGATCTAGATTTTATAAATTTTTTAAAATTTTTAAAATTGGTTTATTCTATAAAATATAAAAAAATAATTTTATAATTGATCATTAAAAAATATAATATTTTATATAAAAAATAAAAAAAAGTTTTACAAAATTTGAATCGTCCAACTACGCATCGCTCGGATTCACAAAGAATCCGGTTCCTTAATCGGGCGTCAGTGCAACGGTGTACAAAAGTTTGTCATTGGAAGCTGCCGGGCAGGGTTTAGGGGAGCATCTGAGTATAGCCCTTTCTAGCCTCCCTCAGTGAAATTATGTTCACTCGCCTTCTAGCTGCCCGGAAGCTTCCGCTGATTTTTCTCTCCTCCAAAGGTACTCTCTCTTCCTCTTTCTCTGTGTTTATCTCGCTTTCTGAGTTCACCTCACTTTGTTTCCCTTCAGTTATTCCAACTCAAGTCTGGTCTCCTCCACTCCAAGGTCTCTACTCCACCCACATTGTGGGCGATAAGCCCATTCTCGTAAGTAATCGATTCTCTTTGCCTCCTTCACTATGTTTCGTTTGTTTCTGCGATTCAAAGTTATGCTTATATTTAGTTTTGTTAATTCGATTGAGTAGGTTCGGGATTTTATTCATTCTGCCTTGTACCATCCAATACATGGGTATTTCTCCCGTAGATCACGTTCTGTTGGAGTTCTTGAGAAGAGCATTAAATTCAATCAGCTCGAAGGTAGTGTGTATATTCATTTTCATTTTTGGTTATGTTTTGGATCATTTTTCGTTTGGAATATGCCGTAGAGGATGCTGTGATTTGATCATTTTAGACGTATTTGTTACATGCAAAAACGAATCCTGATTATATGAACTTGCTCTAGTATGCGTAAAAAGAACTTGACTTTGGGCAAAGTGATTTTAAGTACTTTGTTCCCCAAGGAATGATTAAGTACAGTCATTGACGGATAGCAAACGATCTAGAATATTGAATAGGGAAAAAAAGGAGAAAGAACCCTGTTTCATTGAGTACAAACTTGAAGCCTGGTAAGCTTTAAATTGAAATAATTAATGTCAAACAATATTTATGCTTATGTTTTGCAGATATTTGAGTGTTGCTTATAAATCATTATTTTTGGGAAGCTGGCCCCTCAGCAATTTGCTTTGGATATCTAAAACTGTTTTCTCATTTGTTTGGGATTGAAGCATGCAAACTATTCATGGTCCACAGACTATGTAACCAATTGTACTCATATTTGTGGTTCTAAAAAGTTGGAAAACTATTTATTATTGATTACACTTTTGCAGCAATATTGTCCTAATATGTTACACTGACGGCATATTGCAGGCCGAACAGGTTATATGAGACACTTGGATAATATTTATAAGCGGAGTGACATATCCTGGTTTACACCAGTAGAGATTTTTAAGGTCTGCTCTCTCTAGCATAAAGAGTTGCAAATCCTATAGATATAGAATATTATGGCTAAAAATTTATGATTGAAATAATTCTTAGTTTGATATTGTTGAAATTATAACTTTGTCAAAAGCTATTATAGGAACAAGAGTTTATTTTGTTTTGAGTTTTCTGAGAAATTTAATATTTTAAGAGAAATTCTTGCAGACCTGTGGTGACTTTGTACAGGTTAGTGTGATAAATGTCCATACACTTAATAAGTTAAGCTCTGGAATAAGTGTGAGATTGCAAGGCTTAGGATTTGATAATCCAAATTTAGGGTTTCTTGAGTGTATCTGATTAAGTGTAGAAACATGGTGAATCCATGATTTACTATAGTAAAGGCAAGAGGAGTTTGCCAGCAATATGAAGTGGTCTAAGGGATCAGTTGTCTGTTTCAGGTCTTTGAACAATGATTACGAATTTGGGATTTTAGGAGTGATGGGGGTATGGGAAATTTAATCAAGAAATAACTAGAATTTTTATAGAATGGAATTTTAATGCTGTGTGCCATGAGAATGATATCTCTGCAAGTTAAGACAATGAGAGATGAGGAATTGAGTAGAATAAAATTAGCGTGGGCATCAGACCCTGGCTTTGGTGAATTCACCCATAAAGTGGATCATATATCTGAAAGAATGTTTTACAACTGTTTGAATAGATCTCCTCTAATCTGCCCGACAAAATTTGGAATGGAATCCTGAATTTTATAAGGACAAACTACTAAAATGAAATCCATAAGGAAAACTGGGACACTAAAAGAAGACTCTATGACATTCAAATAAGCCCAAACATAGCTGATAACTGAAGAATTCAAAGTTTACTGCCATGCCCCTAGGAGTAGATATAAAATTTACTAAAGTAACCACTTTCAAATTTAATAATCCAAAACCATTATGATATAGTATGAATATGGCCATTAACCTCATAATCCTAAATAAGCAAAATACTTACAATTTTATGGTTAACCATAGGCTTTTTTTTGATGTCTAGTGTGTCTTGTGCTATGGGTTCTTTGATGTTATACTTTTAAAAAAAAAATGTTTTTGAGCAGGTGGTCTAGAGTTTGTCCATTCTTATAAGCATAAGTGGACCTCTAATGCTTTTTTGTTCTTGTTAGAATAGTAATAGTTTATCTTTCCAACTTTGCCTATGTTGTGCTTTAATGTAAATCATTTCATAGCTGGTCCTAAGCCTGGAAAAAAGAGGAGGGTTGTGTTAGGCAGTCCACAGTCAACATAAAACTTCGTTGAATCTTTATGACATGGATCAATGATATATTAATGTTAATGTTAGGGCGTTGCCCGGAAGCAACGTGCTGTATAGCTCGAGTACAGTGTCAAATGAGCAAGAGTCGCTGCATCACCGCCTGGGTGTAGTGAAAAATAAGTAAGGGTTTCTACATTTTTGTGAACGAATGTGGGTAAAGAAGTTAGCTCAAGAAAGTAGGATTTATCTTGGAACTTAGAATATATGTACACTCACAGGTAAATCAATGGAAATAATAGATAGTATAATTAAGAGGAAGATTAATTTTATGTGCTTATAAGAAACTAAATGGGTAGGAGAAAAAATAAAAGGAATTAGACACTTCAGTTTTTAAACTTTAATATACTAGTAAGATTAAATTTAAAAATGGAGTAGGTATAATTGTGGATAAAAATTGGAAAAATGCTGTGGTGGATGTAAAAAGATTAGGAGATAGAATTATAGCGTTAAAATTTATAGTGAAAAGAAAAGCTTTTAATGTTATTAGTGCTTACGCACCACAAGTAGGGTTCGAAGAACACTATAAGATAGAGTTATGGGAGGATTTAAAATGTTTAGTTTAGGGAATACCTTTAGGGAAGAAGATTCTCATAAGAGGGGGTCTTAATGGTCATGTTGGGAGTATATCTAGAAGTTACGAGAGTTTGCATGGAGGATATGGTTTAGGAGAAGTAAATGTAGAGGGTAAAATTATTTTAAACTTCTCATTAGCGTTTGATTTTACTATAGCTAACACTTGTTTTAAGAAGCATGAAGAGCATCTTATCACGTGTAGAAGTGGGAGGATATGTTCTCAAATTAATTTCTTTCTATTAAGAAAAGTAGACAGAAAGATTTGCATGGATTGCAAAGTTATACTTGGTGAGAGTTTGACTACACAACATAAGATCTTAGTGATGGATATTCGAATTAAGAGGAGAGTAAAAAGTAAAGGTCAAGATAGGATGACAAGGATAGTGGTGGCAATTGAAAGGTGATAAAGAAAAGAACTTACAGAGAAGGATTCTGGAGGATGGAGTAGAGGAGGTACAAGGAAGTGCAAATGGTATGTGGAACGAAATAGCTAAGGAGATTAGGAAGGTTGCAGAAGAGATACTTGGGGAATCAAGAGGTTTTGGACTTAGGGATAAAGAATCTTGGTGGTGGGATACAAGCGTACAAGATCAGGTTAAAGTTAAAAGAGAATGTTATAAAACATGGTCTTTGTGTAAAAGTGGGAAAAATTGGAAAAATATAAAATAGCTAAGAAAGACATTAAACAAGCGGTGAGCGAAGTGAAAGTTAGGGCTTTTGACGGGTTATATCAAGCTTTAGGCACTAAAGTTGGGGAAAAAAGTATTTATAAGCTTGCTAAAAGTAGAAAAAGAAAGACAAGAGACGTTGACCAAGTGAGATGTATTAGAGATGAAGAAGGAAGAGTTTTGGTTACAGAATAAAATATTAAAGAAAGATGGAAGTGTTATTTCCATAAGCTTTTTAACGAAGGACATGAGTTTTCAATGCATTCAAATAGCCTAGACACTACAGAAAAAAAATCAAAATTATACTTTTTATCGTAGGATTCGAGAGGCGGAGGTGGAAGAAGTTTTGAAAAAGATCGAGGCTGGTAGAGCAGTAGGACCGATAATATACCTATTGAAGTATGGAAATGTTTAGGAGTGAAAGATATAAGTTAGCTCACAAAGTTATTTAATAAGATTATAAGATCCAAGAGAATGCCAAACGAGTGGAGGAAAATTACTTTAATTCCTATTTATAAAAACAAAGGGGACATACAAAATTGTGTAAACTATAGAGGAATTAAACTTATGAGCCACACTATGAAGTTATGGGAGAAGGTTATTGAACAAAGATTAAGGCAAGAGACTCAAATTACAGAAAATCAATTTGGTTTTATGCCTAATAGGTCGACTATGGAAGCGATATACTTGTTACGTAGATTAATGGAGAAATATCGAAGGAATAAAAAATATTTATATATAGTGTTTATTGATTTAGAGAAGGCATATAATAAGGTGCCAAGAGATGTTTTGTGGAAAGCTTTGGAGAAAAAAGGAGTTCGTATTGCATATATTCGAGCGATTCAAGATATGTATGATGAGGTTACGACTAGTATGAGAATTCAAGGTGGATCCACTGTGAATTTTCCAATAACTATTGGCTTACTTCAGGGGTCAACTTTGAGTCCCTATCTCTTTACTTTAGTTTTATATGTATTTACTGAATATATCCAAGAGTCGATGCCACAGTGTATGCTCTTTGCAGATGATATAGTCTTAATTGGAGAGTCAAGAGAGGAAATAAATGATAAGTTAGAGATGTGGAGAGTTATTTTGAAAAATCATGGATTTCGTTTGAGTAGAAGTAAAACAGAGTATATGGAATGTAAGTTTAGTAAGAGGCACACTAATTCTAGTATAGAAGTGAAAATCGGAGAAGACACCATACCATAAGTCACTCGGTTTAAGTATTTAGGGTCTATCATACAGCAAGACGGGGAAATAAAGGAAGATGTAAATCATAGGATTCAAGTAGGATGGATGAAATGGAAAAGTGTTTCAGGTGTTATTAATGATAGGAGAATGCCACTCAAACTTAAGAGTAAATTTTATCGTTCAGTTATAAGACCGGCAATGTTATATGGG
This sequence comes from Erythrophleum fordii, assembly GCA_032878935.1. Taxonomy (NCBI): domain Eukaryota; kingdom Viridiplantae; phylum Streptophyta; class Magnoliopsida; order Fabales; family Fabaceae; genus Erythrophleum; species Erythrophleum fordii. Next base: position 16,769,994 of record JAVQMF010000054.1, on the reverse strand, counting down.
ATTGAGTGTTGGGCAATAAAAGGTCAATAGGAGAATAAGTTTAATGTCGCAGAGATGAAAATGTTGCATTAGATGAGTGGACATACCAAATTAAATAGAGTTAGAAATGAATACATTAGAGAGAAAGTTGGAGTTGCAACTATTGTAGAAAATATTGTGGAATCACGTTTTAGATGGTTTAGACATGTGTGGAGAAAACTTATAAAAGTCTCGGTAAGAAGAGTAGATAAGATGGAAACTAGTCCAATAATTAGAGGTCGAGGAAGACAACGAAAAACTATAAGTGAAATTATTAAGAAAGATTTAGATTTAAATGGTTTATCTAAAGATATGATTTATAATGGAACTTTATGGCGCCGTTTGATCCATGTGGCTAATTCCACTTAGTGGGAAAAAGCCTTGTTGTTGTTGTTGTAGTAATAGTTTATCTTTTCATTTTGTTATTAGTTAGACTATGTCTGTTGATCATCTCTAGTGGTCCTCTGGTCACTTTCTTTGGCGTACGCTTGGCCACCATCTCTAGCGGTCCTCCTGCCCTTTCTCCAGCTGATGTCCAGCCACCATATTTGGCAGTCATCTGTCAACTTTTTCAATAGAACTCTGACAAGTTGTCTAGTGATATGTAGGCCACTTCTTTTTTCTGTTCATTATACTAGAATGTTTACTTTCTTTTAGCAGAAGTGCCATTTTTTGACCTCCTTGGTGATGTTTCATATTGGCATCTGGTGACTTTGTGTGTTCCAGCTGTTTCCATATCTGTTTTCCTTATTCTAGGACATCTCTTGGCTGCCTTTTGTTCGAAGAGTCAACATAATGTTCATGAACTTTGTCATTAGGAAATGTTATTAGCTAGTTTCTATTATTGAATTTTTTTTAATCACAAGGGTTGCATACTTTGTAACAAGTTTGGAGCATTTAATTTATATGCTCCAGCTTTTTTTTGGGTTGGGGGGGGGGGGTTAAGAATAATATTAGTTTGTCTTTCTTCTTTGTTTAGTTAGACTATGCAAGTCCCACATTGGTTGTATCTCAAGTGTTGGAATCTCATGATTCTTGGAAAGAATCATATGGGATATTTGCTGTTAATAGGATGTGATTCTTGGACATAATTATAGTAGTTTATTGTGGACTGAAGTCAAATGTTTTGTTTCCCTTTCTATTCTTGTTTTATGAGGCTTTGTGTTGCATGTTTATTTCCTTTTTATGTTAAAGTTGATCAGCTGGTATTCTATGGCTTTTTTGTTTTTTTGGTTTTCCTTTTAGATTGGTTGATATTTTGTGGCCTTAATTTACTTTTATGTTGAGGATTGATCGACTGATTTTTTGTGGCTTTCTTCCTCTATATTTTGTAGCTTCTGTTTTTGAATGAAATAAGAAATTTCAGAGTGAAATTCTTCTTTAAGCTATACAACCTTTAAATATTTGTAACACAAGCCTCCCTTTATTAAAGGCTTTCAAAAGCATTCCTTTTTTTTGGGGGGGGGGGGGGGAAGCAAGTGGTCTAGAGTTTGTCCATTCTTAATTGTAGCTTCTGTTTTTGAATGAAATAAGAAATTTCAGAGTGAAATTCTTCTTTAAGCTATACAACCTTTACTATAAATATGTGTAACACAAGCCTCCCTTTATTAAAGGCTTTCAAAAGCATTCCTTTTTTTTTTTTTTTGGGGGGGGGGAGCAAGTGGTCTAGAGTTTGTCCATTCTTAAAAGCATGAGTGAATCTCAAATTCTTTTTGGTTTTAAATATATCTCTTAAGCTAACATAAATTCTTGTTGGTGTTTTAGCAAGCTTAAAGCCTTAGTAGACCACTATATTGTGCTTTTGTTTTAATAAAATATTGAACTTAAGAGGTTAAATCTTTTTTAAGTGAGTGCTTTTATGTTGTAAAAGTTGTCTTCTTTTTAGCATCACCTCTGTGGACCCACTTATAGATGGGCAATTAATTAATAACAAAAAAGCATGAGCAGAACCTAATTCTCTTCGAATTTGCTGTTATGAAATTGAAACACTGCTGGATTTTGTACATGCTGTCCTAAGCTTGAGATTTTTGTGGTTTGTGGCATATTTGAGTGATACTTAGTTGGTTCTTATTGGTATTCTTCATGACCTTTTTATTGAGTCAATAACAACATAGTAGTAGTGGCATAGTGAAGTAGTGTCTACAAGAATATTAAATTTTGTTTGGGAATGTGAAATGATTGGTACACCTTACAACAAGAACGAGTGGTAGTGTTTTCCCAAAATCATAATAATCTATAGGCCTAACAATCATTTTGGTCTCTTAACTATTTTATTTGTTTTAATTTGGTTCTTTAACTTTCAGTTTGTGCTATATTCATCCTTTTTTTGTTACATCCATCAAGGACTATGAAGCATGGTTCCTTCTAAATCCAAGCTGTACCAATACTTCTTTTGATACTCCAATGGTGCAGCAATAGAAGTGGGTACACTCTCAAGATGCATCCAAGGTTGTTGCTATCCCTCACAACAATTGCCATCATTGCTGTCATCATCAGCATTCAGCTACTTTTCTAGGTGGTGACCACCAAAGCTGAGATTTGGAAAATGGAGAATCATGTCTTCGGTCCCTTTTACTCCTACTACCAAACATTCCATGTCACACCTTCTTTGTTAATTTTCTATTGATTTGGTAATGATAAATGCAATTAAGGCATAGCCCACCAAAGCAATTCTTGACTATTTTGCTTTGTTCTGCAATCTTCCTAATTTCTAGGTTCTCTCCTCCATTCGGTACTCCTTTTGGGATTTCAGTTTCAAGGGATGTGTGATTAACTTCTCAAGAGGCAATGGGGAAAATGGTGAGAAAAGGAGGTGATGTGGCATTTTTGAGTGATGTAGGATAAAAAATTACACATCAAGGCTAAGTTGGGGTGTTGCTTATCCAGGTGGAGACCCTTTGTCAAGGTTTTGGATGGAATACTAATGGACGGGGTTGTGTTGCTCAAAATTGGAATTCTAGGAGGTCAATGGTCAACATTTTAAGTTGGAGCGAGTAAGTTGCACAAGAGCCTAAGTTGGACGGGGTTATGTACATTTTGGCCTTAGTATATATTGCCATACCTGTACTTTATATTTTGAAAAAGTTACCATTTCGTGTAGTTGTTCCTGCACTAGTACCTATAACTATGCAACATAGATCAAGGACCATTATGGAACACTAAAGAAAGTTAAGGAATCATTTTGAGACACTAAGGAAAAGTTAAGGGACTATTTTGAAACATGAGATAAAGTTAATGGACAAATGTGGTAGTTGTACACATTGAAGGTTAAGGGACCAAATTGGAACAAAAGAGTTAAGAGACTAGTTGAAACAAATAATTAAAGGACCAAAATGATACAACAACAATAACAACAACAACAACAAAGTCTTTTCCCACTAAGTGGGGTCGACTATATGGATCAATTGATGCTATAAACCCCTATCATAAATCATATTTTTAGACAAACCATTTAAATCTAAATCTCTCTTAATAATTTCTCCTATAGTTTTTCTTGGTCTTCCTCTACCTCTAATTATGGGACTATTCTCCATCTCATCTACTCTCCTAAATGGAGCTTCTATAGGTCTCTTCTACACATGACCAAACCATCTAAGTTATAATTCTACAATCTTTTCTACAATAGGTGCAACTTTCACCTTCTCTCTAATGCATTCATTTCTAATTCTATCTCGTCTAGTGTGTCTACTCATCCATCGCAACATTCTCATCTCTGCAACATTAAACTTATTTTCTTGTTGACTGTTTATTGCCCAACACTCAGTTCCATACAACATTGCAGGTCTTATAACTGTGCAGTAGAATTTACCCTTAAGTTTGAGTGGTACTCTTCTATCACAAATAACACCCGAAGCACTCCTCCATTTCATCCACCCCGCTTGAATCCTATGCTTTACATCTTCTTCTATTTCTTCGTTATGTTGTATGATGGATCCAAGATATTTAAATCGTGTGACTTGTGGTAGGATATGTTCTCCAATTTTTACTTCTACGCCAGAATTGGTGTGCCTCTTACTAAATTTACATTCCATATATTCCGTTTTACTTCTACTTAAACGAAATCCATAAGCTTCCAAAGTTAGTCTCTACCTCTCCAACTTCTCATTTATTTCCTCTCTCGATTCTCCAACTAGGACAATATCATCTGCAAAAAGCATGTACTGTGGCATTGGCTCTTGGATATGTTCAGTAAGCACATTCAAGATTAAAGTAAAACGATAAAGACTCAGAGTTGACCCTTAATGTAGACCAGTAGTTATCGGAAAATCTTCCGTAAGTCCACCTTTTGTTACTATGCTAGTTGTAACCTTATCATACATGTCTTGGATTGCTCGAATATAAGCTATACGAACTCTTTTTTTCTCCAAAGCCTTCCATTGAACTTCTCTCGGCACTCTATCATATGTTTTTTCTAAATCAATAAACATCATGTGTAAATCTCTATGATTCTCCCTATATCTCTCCATTAATTTTCGTAACAAGTATATTGCTTCCATAGTTGACCTTCTTGGCATAAAACTAAATTGATTCTCCGTAACTTGACCCTCTTTCTTTAACTTTCGCTCAATTACTCTTTTCCATAATTTCATAGTATGGCTCATGAGTTTAATTTCTCTATAATTTACACAATTTTGAATATCCTCTTTACTCTTATAAATAGGGATTAAAGTATTTTTCCTTCACTCGTCTGGCATCCTCTTAGATCTCATAATTTCATTAAATAATTTTATGGGCCAACTTATACCTTTCATTCCCAAACCCTTCCATACTTCAATCGGTATATTATCCGGTCCAACTGTTCTGCTATTCTCCATTCACTTTAATGCTTCTTTTACTTCTACCTCACAAATCCTACGATAAAAAGTATAATTTCGATCTTTTTCTTTAGTATTTAGCCTATCCCATTGCAATAAAATCTTGTGCCCTTCATTAAAAAGCCTATTAAAATAACCCTTTCATCATTCTCTGATATCTCGTTCCATAACCAACACCTTCCCTTCTTCATCCTTAATGCATTTCACTTGATCCACATCTCTTGTCTTTCTTTCTTTACTTTTAACTAATTTGTAAATACTTCTTTCTCCAACTTTAGTACCTAAATATTGGTATAACCCATCAAATGCTTCACTCTCGCTTCGCTCGCTGCCTTTTTAGTGTCTTTCTTAGCTACCTTATATTTTTCTCAATTTTCATTACTCTTATATAATGACCACACTTTATAATACTCTATTTTAACTTTAACCTTATCTTGCACGCTTGTATTCCACCACTAAGATTCTTTATTCCTAGGTTCAAAACCTTTTATTCACCTAATATTTCCTTTATCATCTTTCTAATCTCTTTAGCCATTCTATTCCACATATCGTTAGCACTTCCTTGTATTTCCCAAGGTCCTCCCTCCACAATCCGTCTCTACAAATTCTTTTCTTTATCCCCCTTTAGTTGCCACCACGTAGTCCTTAACACTCTATCTTCACTTTTGCTTTTTACTCTCTTCTTAACTCTTACATTCATAACCAAAACTCTATGCTGAGTAGTTAAACTCTCTCCCGGTATAACTTTGCAATTCATGCAAAATTTTCTATCTGATTTGTTTACAAGAAAGAAATCAATTTGAGAACATAACATTCCACTTTTGTACGTGATAAGATGTTCCTCACGCTTTCTAAAACAAGTATTAGCTAATATAAGATCGAACGCTAATGAAAAGTCTAGAATAATTTTACCCTGTACATTTACTTCTCCTATGCCATGTCCTCCATGATCACCCTCGTAACCTGAAGATACACTTCTCACATGACCATTTAGATCCCCTCCTAAAATAATCTTTTCTCCTGATGGTATTTGTTGAACTAAACATTCTAAATCCTCCCAGTACTTTACTTTATGACATTCTTCTAACCCTACTTGTGGTGCATAAGTACTAATAATATTAAAGATTTTCTTTTCTACTACAAACTTTAATGCAATGATTCTATCTCCTAACCTTTTGACATCCACTACAGCATTTTTCTAAAACTTATCTACAATTATACCTATCCCATTTCTAAATTTAGCCTTATCAATGTACCAAAGTTTAAAACCTGAAGTATCTAATTCTTTCGCTTTTTCTCCTACCCATTTAGTTTCTTGTAAACACATAAAATTAATCCTCCTCCTAATCATAGTATCTACTATTTCCATAGACTTACTTGTAAGTGTATGGAAATAGTAGTTTTTTTAGCCATATTCGTTCACGAAAATGTGGGAGCCCTTGCTTATTTTTCACTACACCCAGGCGTCGATGCAGCGGCTCTTGCTCACTTATCACTGTACTCGAGCTATACAGTGCGTTATTTACGGGTAACGACCTAGCCTTACATCTAATATATCGATTGTCCATGTCATAGAGATTCGACAAAGTTTTATGTTGGCTGTCAACTGCTTAACACAACCCTCCTATTTTTTCCAGGCTTGGGACCGGCTATGAAAAATAATTTACATCAAAGTTCGTCATAGGCAGAGTTAAAGGACCAAAATGATAGTTGAGCCTAATTTATATTTATGGTTTTTATAATCAATAATATCAAATTTTTTTTATTGATAAGTAACATTGTGTTTCTAACTTTCTCTATATTGTGTTGAGGTACTAAGGACTTGGAAAAGTCTCATAGCTGAAGTGTTACTTGTAGTGCACCTTATTAAGTGGTAAATAGGATGTAGGAGCGGTAAGGATTTAAAAAAGTCTTGTTATCTTGTAGGTTTAAAGAAAAGGTTGGTTCTAGTGCCGCCAGAGTAGAGGGTATAAGTGTCTTTGTGTGGCATAATATTTATATAAATAGAGATTGAGAGGTCAGTTCATTGTTACCTTGGTTGCTGCCCTCACATGGCAATTGCATCCCAGATTGCTGATCATACAGTTTTGGGGGAAAAGCTGACTGAGATTATTATTCTTTTTAATTTTATAAAATTCTTTTTTTTTAAATAGAAAATAAAGAAAATATTTAAATTGGTAAAAAATTAAGTTTATATGTTTAGCTAGATATTATATGTAGACATAACATATGCAAAATTTTAATGCTATTAATTTAAATAACCGCTAATATGTAGGGATAAAGTAACTTAATTTGAATCCATCCACACTTTAGGCAGACCCTATAAGGTATAGGCAGACACAAAAAATTTAATTTGACCATAACTTATATTAATAATCTGTTAGTGTGTTATATTGCATATTTTACCTTGAACAACTACTTTTTTAACAGTTTAACTTGAATATTTATAGGCTATATTTTGATTATTTCATCTTTCTTCAAAGCAAGTTTGATGCTTTTGTTATCTTAATTTATTTTGATTTATGACATAGTACCTCAATAGGCATGGCATGGGATCTTTTATATCAATTGTTCTCTAATTTTCTTACTCTTATATATTAATGCATCACCTTAGCTCTTTTCTGTTTGGATAATAATAGTAATAATTATTATTATTTTTTGAGGGTAGCCTTGGTATGCCCATGCAATTGCTGAAGCCATCATGCGCACTGCAAACTTCTCAGTTCCTCTAAAAGTAAGCCATAGTTGCTTCCCACATGCCTAAGAAGCTGTTCTTGACAATAATGTGCCTAAGGTGCTTAACATTTATTAATGTGATCAATATTTCTTATTTAAGGTTTATCTTACTTTTTTACTTGTCAAGATTGTGTTTTTGAAATTTTTTTGTTAAAAGGCTGTGGTATGTTGATACATATGTGCACTTTGGTTCTAATGTTGTTTTGATTTTACTAAAATCTTGTTTAGGCCAAAAATGAAAAAGTTAAAAGGAACATGCAAGGAAATTAAAAAAAAAAGAAGAATCTTCTGACCAGTGGAAAGTGCCCAAGTATCAGAACACAACTTGTTAGATTAAATGTAAATATTAGTGTCTCACTAGATGTCAATGGTTGTTGCATTAGCTGTAGTCTAGTTGTTTTCTTATTTGTTACTCGTAGTAATGTTGTATTCCCTTGTACTACAGGTTTAACTAGCCTTGACACTGTTGTTGCACTTGCTTCTTTATAGTTTCTAGATAAGAAGTGATGAGAGACTTCTATGTGTTTCATCCTTATGGAAAACAGGATTGGAGGGAATATTAGTGTTGTCTAATCGTTGCAAGTTGTTTTCATCTATTTTTTTTTTCCTCTAAATGGAAATTCATGAAGCAATTGCTTCATCTACACATGTTTTTTGCTTTACTTAGCCACAATTTTGTGTTTTTCAGTTCTCCAAAATACAAGTTTACCTCCAATAAAGATTGAATCTTATTGTGGATCATTGATTTTAGGGTGATCCTCCCCAATTGGCTTTAGCATAACCAACTTCCTGAGTTTGTTTGCAGTCTTATGCAACAATCTTTTGCCAAGGCCTCCCTTAATGTATTTGACAATGTGCATCTCAATGATGGGTGCATAGAGAATGTAAAAATTGGCTTACTACACTTTACAAAGAGATATCTAGTTTAGTAGTAGTGAGATAATTTTACATTTCTTCTTTGCAACAAGTCTATGTTATCTATTAAGATCTAGTGGAGGCTTCCTTGTCTAGTTAGGAATGTAATATAAAAGTCAATAGGTTATGGTGAAAAAAGATAAGATTTTGGGAGTATACTTGGGCAGGAAATGTTCCTTTATTCTGAAGCTTATCCATGTCTTTATTGATTTTCTTGTTTGCATAATTCTCCCATTGTTAAGCATAATTTCTTTACGATTGAAAATTCTAATCATTCTTAAAGTTTCCACTATTTCAGAAATTTGAATCATAGAAAAAGTTGTGAGCTTCAGTCCCTTCTGTCTTTAATTGAATTTATTCAATTTTCTTCTAGTCAAGGAATTGGAGTCTTGATTCTTCTAGTAGCTTGCAAAATTATTGTTAGTTGCTTACTCATTCTCCCATTAAGGAAAGGTTTCTTGACAAGCCAATTTGGAAATATGATGGGTTTGAAGCTGTTGGGCCAAAAACACTGAAGATGTATGCACAAAGAAATAAAAGGAAAGAGACACAGGCTATGGTAGAGTCTAATGAGCTGGCTGGAGGGGCAAATCAGGGATATTCTACCACTAACTCACATGGGCCATGAGGTGTGGAAGAGAGTGTGAAACAGTTAGAGGAGTTTTATTATGCCCCTTAGAATTGAGCTGGGAGAGTTGTTGGCCTCGGTGGTGCTCTTTTCTTTCTGTCACTTTACATTTCTGCTTCTTTGCTTATATTGTATTCTGAACTCATCCCTTCCTTGCTCCAATTCACTGTTAGGAGGAGGACGGGCAGCTTATACAAACATATAAATAAATTAGATTGTGTGGGTTCCATCATTTATGGTATCATAGCATGAGGTTTGAGTGATGTTTGGAACAAGGATGGAAAATAGAGTTGAGAATTTAGAGAAGAGTGTTAGAGAAATGAAGGAGCAAATGGCCAGCGTGGTGCTTGTCCTGATAGAGCTGTGTGACAGACCATTGGAGAATCAGGCTGTTGGAAATAGTGATGGAAGAAGGAAAATTGTGGCAGAGGCTCAACCATCAGCACTGGGCTAGTTGAGTGGGGGCACTAATGTGGTCAGAGGACCTATCATCATTCTGGGTGAAAGGGAAGTGAGTAGATATAGGTGACTTGAGCTCCCTATCTTTGCTGGAGAGGACCTGACAGGATGGTTGTTTGGAGTAGATAGGTACTTCGTTGTAAATGGGATGGAAGAGCACAAGAACATGGATGCCATGGCTGTGAGCTTAAGATAAGTCTCTTAACTGGTTTCAGTGGTTGGAGAAACTGAATTTGGTCCAAACACGGCTTGAATTTAAGAAGGCGATAAATTGGTTCCACAACAACCGATTGGGTGATGGGTATGAAATGCTTATGGCTCTGAAGTGGGGGAGCATGAAGTAGAGTATAGAGAGCAATTAGAACTACTGTTTGCACTGTTAGAAGATGTTACTGGTGATGTACTAAGGGGAGCTTTTAAGAATGGCCTCTGTGATGAAATTTGAGCTGAAGCACGTTTGATGCAGCCTAAAACATTGAGTCAACTGATGGATTTAACCTACCAAATTGAAGGAAGGAATATGCTGCTAGATAAGGTCAGAGAAGCCAAGGTTGCCAAGAGTTTAAGAGCACTGGTGATTCCCAAATGGAGTGGTTGAGAACCAATTTCCAGAAATTCTCTAGCCCAGTGGAGGTTGTTTGAAATCAGGGGAGTAATCTGGGAGGAAATAGTGGGAACAAAATTCCTGATAATAAAGGGTGAACAAACCAAAAGAAAGATGGCAGTCCCTCACACACCTCCCAAACTTCACAAACTTCTGCAAACAGAGGGGTGACTGGTTCTAAGAGGCTTTGAGAAGCTATGAGGAAGAAGCTGGGACTTTGTTTCAAATGTGAGAAAAGGTTTAGACCCAACCAAAAGTGTAAAAATAAACAATTACAAATGTTTATTCTGACTGAGGATGAGTGTTTGGAGGTGATGAGACTGGTGGTACAGCCCTAAGAGAAGTGGGAGAAGTTGAGAATATGGAAGCAAGCATGGAGTTATCAATGAATTCTATTGTGGGTATGGCTGGTCCCAAAATGATGAAACTGATGGGGAAACTAAATGGAGAAGCTGTTTTGGTCTTGATAGACAGTGGGGCCACCCATAACTTTCATCTCCATAACTTTCATCTCTGTTGAGTTGGTTAAAAGGTTGGGGCTACCATTGCAAGATACTAAGCCATGCTGAATCACTATTGGTGATGGCCATAGAATTTATAAAAAAGGAGCTTGCAAGGAAGTGACATTGGAATTACGGGGGATGTAGATATCTCAGACTTTTTAGCACTTTGATCTAATAGAAGCTGATCTGTTATTGGGTATTGCTTGGTTAGAAGCCTTGGGAGAAGTGAATTGGGGTCATCAGACCATGAAAACAAGAGGGATAATGAATGGGTATGTCTTAAGGGTGATCCTGCCTTAGTCAAAACAATGGTTTCTTACAAGTCCATTGTGAGAACCCTTAGAGGAGATGAGCAGGGATCCTGGGTGGGATATATGGGGCTGACAAAAGAAGATGAAACAGATCAGCAAGTGACATGCTGAAATACAGAAATTGTTACAAGAATTTTCTGAAATCTGTGAACCCATTGCAGGATTACCACTTCATTGTTCAAAAGATCATGCTATCATGATTAAACAAGGGGAGCAGCCTCCTAATATCTGACCCTTTACGTATGCTCACTCCCAAGAAACAAAGATTGAAAAACTGATCAGTGGGATGATGGCTGCTGGAATAAGACGCCCAAGTGTGAGTCCCGACTCTAGTTTGGTATTGTTGGTAAAGAAGAAGGATGGTTGTTGGCATTTTTGTGTGGATTATAGGGCCTTAAATAAGATAACTATATCGAATAAATTCTCCATACCTGCCATTGATGAGCTCTTAGATGAACTTGGGGGTGCTATTGTTTCTTAAAAATTGGATTTGAAATTGGGCTACCATGAAATCTGCTTTAAGCTGGGTAATGAGGAAAAAACAACATTTCAGACTCACAAGGGACACTATGAGTTCCTAGTCTTGCCCTTTTGGTTAATGAATGCTCCCTCAACTTTCCAAAGCCTAATGAATGACATTTTTCAGAGCTTATTTGAGAAAATTCATATTGGTGTTCTTTGACAATATATTGATTTATAGCTTTGATTTTTCTTCTCATTTGAAGCATTTGAGAGAGGCTTTAAAGGTGTTGCAACCACACAAACTGGTGATTAACAAGAAAAAATGTGTGTTTGGACAGACCAAACTATAGTACCTTGGTCACAACATTTTTGCTGAGGGTGTCCAAGCTGACCTGTCAAAAGTTGAAGCCATGGTGAAGTGGCCTGCTCCAAAAGACTTAAGGGGTTTGAGGGAATTTCTTGGTTTAATAGTATTACCATAAGTTTGTTAAAAACTATGGTAAAATGGCAGCACCTCTGATTGAGTTACTCAAAAAAGATTCTTTCAAGTGGAGTGAAGAGGTGCAAAAAGCATTTTAAGAGTTAAAAGCAACCGTGACCATTGTACCAGTACTTGCTATGTCAGATTTCAATCAACCCTCTGAGATAGAAGTTGATGCTTTTAGTTTTGGTGTACTGTCTTGTATTTCATAAAAACACCGAAATGAGTCAATTTGAAAAGCAAGTCCCTTGAATTGAATGATCTAAGGTTAAATAAAATTAGGATAAAATTTTAAATGATGAAAAATGAGGATGAGTGTTGAGTTGCCCAGAAACTAGAGCCAGAATGGTTCAAAAAAATTGTCAAAAGTATAGTGGCATTTTTGTAAATATAAGCATTTTTTGAAAAACTTACAAGAGGGCTTTTTAAACGGAAAATTTCTCACAGAGGCTCTGAAAACTATGGGAACCCCTAGTATAATTAAAACCCCTTTAATGTATAATTTTAGATGTCGGTTGATTCAAATTTTGATCTTTTCATTTGGGAATGTTTTAAATCTAAATTGAGTGATTTCAAAACTATTTTATAAGTTTGAGGACTTAAATTTTATGATGGAAAAGACGGTTCTAAAAAATGCGCTAAAATGAATCTAAAATGCAAATGCTACGAAGACGGGATGTAAATGTCAATTTTAATGAACAAATCCTTCTTGATTCTTCTTTACAAGAGGCATCCTTTTCTCTCTCTCCCAATTAACTGACTTATTTTCTGCTTAAGACTAGGGGATAGCTCAGCTAAGAAGGGCGCACCATAGGAGGAGAAAAGAGAAGGAAGAAACCAAGGAAAGGGTGAGAAAAAGCTAGGGTTTTCATGGACTTTCCTTTAGATATCTTGTTCTCCTCTCTTTGCTTTTTTTGATGGATGATATGGGACTGTTTTGGCCTTGGTTCAGAGGGAGAAAAGTAGGAATTCAAGGAGAAGCTTATACTAATTGAAAGAGCCTTAGAAGAAGTCAAGAAAATAAGGTATGAACTATAGTTCCACTTGCTCTTCTTCCCTTGTTCTTCATATGAGTGTCTCAGTCAAGAAGAGAGCTTGTAGGGGGGAGGAGTTTCTGACCTAGAACAAGTAAGAAACCTAAGTCTTAGGCTATGGGAAGTTAGGAAATGCAAAGAAATCTAAAGGAAAGCTAGTGAGATTCAAGATAGAAAAGTTAGGAACTCTTGTAGGTATTGTAAAATCTAGGTTGATTCAAGAATTCCCTAGCCTATATAAGTGTTTGTTTGAGTTCTTAAGACCCTTAGGAAGCTTTCCAAGTGCCTCTCCCATCAAGGAAAAATTGCAAACTCCATGGGCTACAAATGCCTTCTAGGTTTTGGCCAAGGAAGGATAGAAGGGCTAGGGAGTGTTTTAAATTTTTCTAAGATTGGTTTCTGATTATATATGATGGAGGAAGATGAGAGGAAGCCATGGGAAAAATTTAGAAGTCATAGATTGAGAGTTTGGGGTATAGGTTCCATATTGTGACTTAAAGAAGAAACTTGTATCTAGGCTCTTGGAAATGAGTGTGTGATGGCTTTAAGGATTTCAAATGAAGTCAAGATGCATAGATATAGGAAGAGAATGGAGCCAAAGGCTTGAATTATGGTAGTTACTTTATTAAGCCTTTTATGGAACTAAAATGTAATCATAAGACATAGTATGCTTCTTTAATGTGTGTTTGGTGCTAAGGCTTATTTCAAGAGGGTAATTGGATGCTATTTGTTGTGTCTAGGCCAGAGAAATCAAGCTCTATCCAATTGTGGGGGTGTGAACCGAAAGGAGAGAAGGTTAATCAAGTGGGAAGCTTGTGTTTAATTACTAAGGTAGTTCTCCATTCCTTTCTTGTGTGCATTTCTGGTTGTATGAATGGCATTGGATGCTTGGATATGTGTTTGAATCTTGAGAATTGCCATATGCTATTATTTGATTACCATGGTACTATTATGTTTCTTGATTGACATTTGGTTGTGAAATTGGGTTTTATGGGTGAGGTTCTGCCAAAAGTCTCATGGATGAGTGAGGCTAAATCAAAAGTCCCTGGACCAAGGGTGAGGCTAATCCAAAAGTCCCAAGAATAGGGTAAGGCTAGACCAAGAGCCCTTTGAGCTTGTTTTTAGCCTTGATATGTTGTTATGGCATGGAATTTGTGAATGTAATACCTCTTGAAAGTGTTTATGACATGCTTGTATCTTATGACATAATTACATGCCTTATTTGCTTACTTGAAGGATGTTTGAGCTATTGAGATTCCTTAAATCTCATCCTCTTCCCTCTCTGATCTCAACATGTTTAGGTGGAGCTCAATGAGGCCAAAATGGAAGCCAAGGAGTTTGATGGCTCATATTTTGACTTTAGTGTAGTTGTTGATGTATGTGAATGTCAAAGTTTGTATGTATATATTATTTTTGAGATGTAGATACTTGAACAAATGTAAAAGTATGTGAATGTGATGTACATACTAAAGATAGAGCCAAATCAATGAGAATGCATAATTTCACCACTTGGTGGACCATTCTTGATTGTGTAATTAGCCATGTAGGGTAGTGAGTTTAGGATGCATGATGATTTGGGCCATTTGGATAGCTTATATATGCTTTAACACTTGCTCAAAATGTGGTAGAAGTGTTAGGAGGCCATTTGGAACCAAATTGACCCATATATGGCATTAAAATTTTTATATTCTTGAGCAATGTCAAGGTTTGACCAAATGAGTTTGTCTTTGCATGAAATTTGGCATGCATATATGTCTTATCTAAAATTTTCCACAGAGCCAAAGAGTACTCAATTTGGAGTTATAGAGAATTTATTATGATTTTTCAAAATTGGACAAAATGTGCAGAATTGGCAAATACACTATTCATATGGTCAGCTTTGGTTCCTGGGGTTCTCAAGACTCAAATGAAATCCAATGGCTGTGAAATTTTACAGGTATAAACCAGATATGATAAGCTTTCTGTAACACTTGAGAGCATCTCATTTGGATTTATATTGAGAGAGAAATGAATTTTTGAAATTCCAGATTAGTACTAGGGACGTAGCCAGACCTCTGTTATTGTTCTATTGGTTTTCGGTGGCTAAACACTTCTGTTTTGGTCTGGAGTTACTTTTAACCTCAAGTTAACATTTATAGCTTTCCAAAATGGTATGGTTTGTTGGGTTTTGATTTTTCTAGAATTAGTTATAAATTTTTGAAGTTTATATTAGTAATCTGTGATAGCAAACTTGGGCAGCCGGACCTTTAGTACTTTTCTTTTGTTAATTGTGGTCTACCTGATATTTCTATGGCCTGTGATGATTTTTACCCTATAGTTGACATTCAAGACTTTTTAGAAAACTATCATTTGCTTGATTTCGATTTTTCTAGAATTAATGATGATTTTTCAAAGTTGATATAAAAAACCTGAATTCTGGACCCGCGAGCAACTTGCCATTTTTTTGGTTTTTGGCTTCAAATCCGTGCTACTTGGATTGTTTTATGATGTGTATGAATTGAATAAATGAAGTATGAGTAGAGAATGATGTTGGTGTGTTTATATAGCTCACGTAATATGAAATAGAAATTTTGGGCCCTACGTAATGTAATAAAATGCTAATATTTTTATTCCTTTTCTTGGAAGTTATATGAAATCAAGAATGAATACTAGTCTAATGAGGCTAATACATTATAGTATTACATTTGGCCTTAGGGCTATTCTAATGTAGAAAGGGAGGCCTATAGCTTATTATAGTCAAATGTTGCCTAATAAAGCTCAGCACTGCTCAGTTTACGAAAGAGAGCTGATGGCCTTTGTGTTTGACATTAAAAAATGGCAGCACTACCTTATGGGGCATCATTTCATTATCTGAACTGAGAAAAAAGCTTTAAAATACCTGTTGTAACAGCGGGTGATAGACCTTGATCAGTACAAATGGGTTACAAAGCTCATTGGTTATAAGTTTGAAATTAATTATGAAGTGGGTGCTGAAAATTAGGTGGTTGATGTTTTGCCCAGGAGAGATAAACAAGTCGAGCTGATGGTTTTCTCATTGTGGCAATTTGAGGGGATTGAGGAGTTGGACCAAGAGGTCAAACAAGATCCCAAATCAGGTTCCATAATTCAACAACTTATAATAAGGCAAGCAACTTCTCATGGATATATTCTAAAAGAAGAGTGTCTATTGTACCAAGGCCAAATGGTCCTATTGTGTTTATCTGCTAAATTGCCTAGACTGACTAAGGAGTTTTATGACTCCCATTTAGGGCTACAAAAGGTTGGCTGAAGTATTATATTGGGAAAGAATGAAAGAAGATATCCAGTAGTGTGTATTGAAGTTTGCAATCTACCAAAGGAATAAATATGAAGCTTTAAGCTCTACTGGTCTATTGCAATCTCTTCCCACTTCTCCACAAGTAGGGGAAGATATAAGTATGGATTTCATTTCAAAACTTCCCAAGTCTAATTGGTTTGAAAGCATAATGGTGATGGTGGATAGGCTAACCAAATATAGTTGTTTTATTGCTCTATTGCATCCTTTGTTTGGTAAAGAGGTGGTTGAGATATTTATTAAAAATGTTGTGAAGTTGCATGGTTTCTCTGAATCAATTGTTTCAGACAAATTTGCATTTTTATTAGTCACCTCTGGAAGGAGTTGTTTAAATTGGTTGGTACATTTCTAGATTGTAGTTTGGGGTATCACCCTGAATCTGATAGGCAAACTAAGGTAGTAAATCAAAGTTTGGAAACTTGCATTGTTTTGTGGGAGATATGCCACGACAATGGTGGAAATGGTTAGCTTGGGCAAAATATTGGTTTAACACCAGTTACAATTGCTTAATAGGGATGACATTGTTTAAGTCTCTTTGTGGTAGAGATCCGCCCACTATATTTAAGTGGGATGATAGTCCTTTTGCTATAGAAGAGGTTAATGTGAATTTGAGATACAACCAAATCCGGTACCAGACAAATCTCAGTAGGTAAAACAGGGCCTAAATGCTTCGCCCCCTCAATGGTTCGGAGCCGATCCTCCAAGTCTGAAATCTTTCGGTCTCTTGATTCATCCATTATTTGTGGTCAGACCAATATTTGCATCAGAAAGGCTTTTCCCCTCTACTCGAACTAATCTATACGTTCTTTGGCCAAGCTGCGCCAAATCCTCTGTTCACTTTAGGATTGAGACTGCGATCTCCGACGGAACTACTCCTGAGTTGGTGTCATCTTGTTTGAATTAAAAGAGTAACTAGAAAAAAACTCAAGCTTATATGAAGGGATATGCTAATAGAAGAAAAGGAAGTCCACTTTGAGGTAGGAGATTTTGTTTTCCTCAAAATTGGACCTTACAAGTTGAAAATGTTGGTTAAGAAGCAGAATGAGAAGTTGGCTCCAAGGTTTTATGGGCCTTACAAGGCAATGAAGAAGTAAGGACAAGTTGCTTATTAGTTGGAACTTCTAAACAAATTTAGAATGCACCCCATGCTCGATGTCTCATAGCTCAAAATTTCACATTAACCAACTATTCTAGTACAAGATATCCCTTCCTCACTTACAGAAGAGATGGAATCGCAAGTGTAGCCAGAAGAGGTTACGAAAGTTTAGAAGCTAACCAATGGGCAAGTGGAAGTCCTTATCAAATGGAAGGGATTACCAAAATTTGAGAACAACAGTAATAACAAGAAGCCTTTTCCTATTAGATGGGTCAATTACATGGATCAATTGATATTATAAAGTTCTGTTGTAAATCATGTTTTTAGATATCGGGTCGGCTACCAAAATTTGAGAACATTGGGGGGAAAAATTTAATGCTATCAAAATTCAAATTTGTGATTTCCACCTTGAGGATAAGGTGAAGCTTTTTTTTTTGGGGGGGGGGGTGTGATGGGCCTGAAGCTGTTGGGCCAAAAACACTAAACACGTATGCACACAGAAACAAAGGAAAAGAGGCACATGCTATGGTAGATTCTAGTGAGTTGGTTGGAGGGGCACATTAGGGGTATTCTACCACTAACTAACTCACATGGGTCATGAGGTGTAGGAGATAGAGTGTGAAACAGTTGGATGGCTTTTATTGTGATACTAAGGTGAGAGAGGGAAAAGAATTGTAGAATTGAGTTGGGAGAGTCGCTGGCCTTCCTAAGGCCAATGGTGCTCTTTTCTTTTTGTCTACATTTATGCTTCTTTGCTTATTGTAATCTGAGCTTGTCCCATCCTCACTCCAATTCATTGTTAGGAGGAGGATTGGCAGCTTGTGCAAATATATAAATAACACTAGATTCGGTGGGTTTCATCAAAATATAAAGCTCCACCTAAGGTCAAATTGTTTGTTTGGACAACAATATTCAATAAGATCAACGCAAATTACATGTTGTAGGTTCATTGGCCTCATATAATTCTAAAAAATTTCACTCTAAAAATTCTTATTTTATTCCAAGATAGAAGTTGTAATATATAGAAGAAGTAGGCCACAAAAAATCAGCAATCAATCCTCAACATAAAAGGAAATAGAGGTCACAAAATATCAGCCAATCTGCTTTAACATAAAGGGAAATTAGCATGCAACATAAAGTCTCATAAAACAGGAATAAAAAAGGAAACTAAACATTTGAGTTCAGCCCACAATAAACTACCATGGTTTTGCCCAAGAATCATGTCCCATGAACAGAAAATATCTCATATGATTCTTCTCAAGAATCATGGGATTCCAACAATCTCTTTCTCCTAATGTGTGTGATGATCAAATCTGGTTCAGAAACTTTGTCTCATTTAGTTCTCTATTATTTGGTGGTGAGTTATCTCTAGAAGTTAACCTTTTTGGTATTTTTGGTTAGAGCTGGGTGTGCTGTTGTACTTTGGAACAGTTTCTCCTAACTTGGTTCAAAAGGTTTGATGAAAAGAAGGAGAACAGAAGTATGTGGCAATTTGCAGTTTATGGGATTCTTTGTTTTTTGGTTAGAGAGAAATGCCTGCATTTTCAAGGGCATATCTTTGCCTTTCTTTATGTTATGAGATAGAATTTTATATATGGCTTCTATTTGGTGGTCTGCACATGGGTCTTTTAAGGAAGTCAGTTATAGCTGATACGCAAAGGGATTGGACAACTCTCCTATGTTTACTGAATTGTATAAGGCTTTAGATACCTTGTTTTGTTTTGAATTTCAATGCAAAGTTATTGAAAGATGGAGAGCAATTCGAAGTGTCGGAATTGAAACATGAGAACATCTATAAAACTAACATGAATCACAAACTAATGATGATAAAGAAGAAAGACTAGGAACCATCTTCTAAAGCTTAACAAGACTAGGTCGTCTGAGGAATCAAAAGATGCGTAGATAATTGCAAATGTAGGTGTCGTAAGATAATAGAGCCCTTGTGATTGATGCACAACAGTAATTGCTTGTCATGTGCTTTGATTTTCTAGAACGATAGAGTCATCAACAATGGTGAGAGAATAATCAAGTGTCTTGTTTAATTTGCTGATGGAAACAAGGTTAAAAGGACAACTAAGATTGTAAAGAATGTGGTCTAAGGTTAGAGTGAGAAGGGGCCGATTTGACCGATACCTTTGGTTGCTGTTTTTAAATCATTAAGACGATTTATGATATGAATGGAAAAAAAAATTGAAGTTGTGAGGGAAGATATTTTTTAACAGCTAACGTCCACACTAATCCCCACATTTTTAAAGATTATTTTTTTAATTTATTGACTTGATCTTGCAAAAGGATATTTAGTCCCATATGATTTTTACATTTTGGTGGTTTCTTTAATATTTTGGCAACTTGGGCCCTTATTTTGATTAGTAGTGGCAGATGAAAAATTTGGGCCTTCAATTTTTTCACGAAATGTTCCTGTTAGTGATGGAAATTCTATTTTGCAGAAACCTTAGCTGTTAGATGTGTATACATAACCTGGTTCCAATTCCTGACAACCTTTCTGTGAAACTTACTTTGTCTCTTTTATTTATTTATTTATTTATTCTTTACTAATATAGCTAAGAATTGCAATTAAATGCTACTTTAGAAGTGCCCCTGCAGAGAAGCAGAAAAGAAGAGAAAATCTGGTATTCGGAAATCTAGCTTAACCATAACTTAACCTAATATTACTTGTCTAAATTCTACAAATGTCACAAAAATTTCCCATGATATTTGTTAGAAAGCATCCAATTTCTTGTTCCAATTGCTAAAATACAAGGCCCCTGCATTATAATCTTATTTTGCGCTTTCACAAAAATTTATGCTACTTATTACATAGAGTTTCTGTTATATGCTATTATCTTGTGCTTCATTCCTGTATTCGATCCACAAATTTTTTTTCCTTTATCAATTATGATTCTATTCATGCATATATGTCCTTTATCCATATAGATTTGTATTTTTATTACATCTCTTGGCTGATACTACTTTCTTGTAATTTGCATTCAGATATATGAAATTGGTGGTGGATCAGGAACTTGTGCCAAGGGTATACTGGATTACATAATGTTGAATGCTCCTGCAAAAGTTTATAACAATATGACTTACATGTATGTGCCTCAATATATATGCTTTTTATCACAAAACCAAAATTCAATGTTTGGGTCAGTTCTTAAGGGTGTATTTGGTTGGAAGTTTTTGGAGGGGAGGGGAGGGGAGGGGAAGAGGCCAAATTTGCCTCCCCTCCAAATTGGGGGGTTTTGGAGGGGAGGGGAGGGGAAAGGTAGGGTATTTTTTAAGTTTTAATTTACTTTTTTGCCCTTTTCAATTTTTTTAATATTTTAATATATTAATATTTAATAAAAATTAAGATAATTTTTTTTATCAGAAATTAAAAATAAAAAAAAGATTAGAATTTATAATTTTTTTAAAAAATTATTGATATAAATAATTTTTTTATAAAAAATAAAAATAAAATAATATAAAGGGTAAATTTGTCCAAATATAATTACCTACCTCCCTCCCTCCCTCCCCTTCCCTCCCCTTCCCAACCAAACAATAATCTCCTCTTCTCTCCCTTTCCCTCCTTTCCAACCAAACAAAACTCATTAAACCCCCTCTCTTCCCCTCCCCTCCGTTGAACCAAACGGAGCCTAACTCTTTTGTAACAGTGATATCCTTTGTTGTACGTTTATGGGCTTCTAGGGCCCCTAGTGCTATTAGGATAAGTACTCGTTGTATGAGTAGTATGTAGTGCATATCTTTATGAATAAGATAGATTTTGTTTGGTTGTATTGTTATAAGTTTTATCAACTCGAATGAAATTCTTTGATCTTCTTTATTTCTAATATTGGGTAAGTATTATTCTTACGAATAAAAGAGAGAATGCGTTGGAAAGCACGAAGAGATGGACTCAAGCTGCATTGTTTTTATAATGAAGAAGCGATGAACAATAGGTAAAATAACTGATGTGGGGCTGGGGAATATACAGCATAGCTACTATTTACACATAATTCTAACACCCTTCCTCAAGTTGGAGTATAGAAATCATAACTCCAAGCTTGTTACAAATATAATTTATACAAGGACATCTAAAGGATTTGGTAAAGATATCTTCTTGTAAGTCATTTGAGTTGATGAAACTTGTAGCAATGCAACCAGGCAAAATCTTTTCCCCAAAGTCCCTTCAAAGTCTCTTAATTTTTTCTTGAAACTTGTCCCAACACTCAAACCATGTCTATGCTTCCTCTCAAAATATTTGGTTGTACTACATTTGTTTATAATGATTAAGGGGGCAAATTAGATCCACTTGCAGCAAAGTGCATTTTTATTAGATACTCATCAACCCAAAAGAGATATAAGTGTTACTATCCCAATATTAAACGTCTGTACATCACCATGAACCTTACTTTCCATGAAACAGTGTTTTTCCTCCCAAAAAACCCTTTAAGTGGAGATTCCTTGTGACACTTTCAAAAATGACAAAGAATGGTTGTTTGGTACCCCTCACTTCCCTCCTACCCAAGACCACCCTTTTGAACCAAAAGAACCAGAAAACCAAGATAATAAAGGTGCTGACCCACTTGAACCAGAACCATACTATTTGCAACCTATAGCTGCTGATTCACCTGAACCAAAATCATACCATCAATAGCCCACCTTTATATCTCTTGACTCCAACACTGACCAAACTTCTTCTAAACCCATACCCAAGGCTAATCCTAATGCCATACAATAGAAAGAAGTAATAACTTATACTAGGAGAGTGAAACATCAATTGATAGAGCAACACTCCGCAAAAGAAGTTCAAGAAGCTAATAATAGCACATGTCCTCAGCAAAGTCAAATCACTTCCTTTACTCCAAGCTCTGAATCATAGGAGGAATTGGAGATACTTATTGCCTTGAGGGTGGGAGTACAAAGTTGTAGGGCAAGAAGTAGTACAAAGTATGTGATTGGTAATTTTGTTGTCTATAACAATCTATCACCTAAGATACAGGCTTTTGCACATAGTGTTTCTCTTGAAAAACTTTCCAAAAATGTCTGAGACAGCAATGAAGAAGGAGTGGAGAGTTGCCATAGAAGAGGAGTTAGATGCCCTTGAGAAGAACAAGACATGGGAAATTGTTAATTTACTTCCTAGAAAGACTCTGGTGAGATGCAAGTGGATTTTTACAGTAATATGAGAATATCAACCGCCATAAGGCTAGACTTGTAGACAAGGGATTTACTTAAACCCAGGAGATTAACTACCAGGAAACATTCTCCCTAGTAGCCAAATTCAACACTATCAAAGTGTCATTATCCTTTGCAACCAATTTAGATTGGGTTGTTTATCAACTAGATGTAAAAAATTTCACTTTAAATGGAGATTTGGAAGAGGAAGTCTACATGGAAATCCCTCCAGTTGTATCACTTAAAGACAATCCAAAAAGGGTTTGTAGACTCCGTAAATCTTGATATGAGGTCAAGTAATCACCAAAGGTCTGGTTTGAAAGATTCACTATGGCTGTTAAGAATTAAGGGTACAACAGTGTCAAACTGACCATATCTTGTTTGTTAAAACAAGTCCCAGTGGAAAGGTAGTAGTTTTGATAGTATATGCGGATGATATTGTGATTACTGGAGATCATGAGGAAGAGATAGAGAAATTAAAAGAGTTCCTGGCTCATGAGTATGAAGTTAAAAATCTAGGTAATCTTAGATACTTCCTTGGTATGGAGGTAGTGAGAACCAAGGAAGGTATATCCATCTCCGAATGTAAGTACACTTTAGATTTCCTAGAAGAGACAGGGATGTTGGGTTGTAAGCCTGCAGAAAACTCCTATGGAAGATAACTACAAGTTGAGTTTAAAACATGATAGCTCACTCATTGAATCAGGGAGGTACCAAAGACTTGTGGGGAAGTTAGTTATCTTGACTCATGCTTGGCTAGACATTAGCTTTCCATTGAGTGTCATAAGTCAATTTATAAATAAACCAAACAAAGAGCACTTAGAGGTTGTTTATAGAATTTTAAAGTATCTCAAGATGACTTCTAATAATGGCTTGTTCTCCAAGAAGGGAGATGTTAGAAGTGTGGAAGTTTATTTTGATGCAAATTGGGTTGGATATGTGGTTGATAGGAGGCCTATTATTGGGTAATGCATGTTTATCTAGGAGAACTTAGTAACTTGAAGAAGCAAGAAGTAACCTATGGTAGCTAGAAGTAGTGTAGAGACAAAATTCCATGCACTGGCTTTTGGCATATATGAAGGAATGTGGATAGTAAGACTCTTAAAAGAACTAGATCTAATATGTGACAAACCATTGAAGGTGTTTTGTCATAATATGGTAGCAATCGGGATAGCCAAGAATCCTATCCATTATGATAGGATGCAACATGTTGAAGTTGAAAGGCACTTTATTAAAGAGAAGATTGAGTCAAGGATGATTGATTTGAGATATGTTCCCTCAAGTTCTCAAGTAGCTAACGTGCGAGCCAAAGGATTGTCAAGGATCAAATTAGAGGAATTGAGCACCAAGCTGCTAATGATCAACATCTACTCCTCAGCTTAAGGGAGAGTATTGGTAATCACGTGCTGCTGGTCTCGTGATCTCGTTTAAGTCTATTTATTTTTTCTTTTTCACTTTCCCTTGTTTATTCATTGTCACCGCACCATTATCATGCTCTGTTCATTCTGTTTTAGGAAGGTTATCTCAATTTGATTTGATTTCTAATTTTACGGGATTAGGTATTGATTGGCTGTCCTCTCTTGTGGCTAGTGTTCCTTTTTAGTTGTTTGTACTTGTTATTCAATGAGAATAAGAAAAACAGAGGGCAAAAAGAGTGCTATGTTCTGCCCTGTTTTGCATAAGATAATATCCATAGTCACATAACATGTTTAGTAACTGGAGAATAACATTTATATCCTTTATTGTTGGATGAATATCCAAGGAAAATACACTTGTGAGCTTTAGGGTCAAGTTTCCTAGAATGGTAGATATGAATGAAAGTAGTATACCCAAAAATTTTCAAGGGCAAAGTACAGAATGTTTGAGTTGTCAGATAGGCTTGGAGAAGTTGCTTGTAAGGGGTGTTAAAATTGAGGGTTTTAAAAGGCATCTTATTAATTAAACAAGTGGTAATAAGAATGGCCTTCTCCTATAATTGATTTGGAACATTGGTGGACATAAGCAAAGCTCAAGTAACCTCTAACAGGTGTCTATTTTTCTGCTTATCGACCCCATTTTATTGGGTGAATCAACCCAAAAATTTTGATGAAGAATGCCATGGTTATCTAAGTAGGTCTTAAGGCTAGAGTTAAGGTATGAGTTTGAAATTAGGTGAGAAACATGGTGTGGAAATTTCTAAAAATTTGGGAAACATCAGATTTGTTCTTCATTAGGAATACCTAGGTAATTTGAGTGTGATCATTAATGAATGTGATTAACCATTTGGCACAAAAAATGCTAGGAGTTCTAAAGGCACCTCACACATTACTATAAATTAATATAAATGGGTGAGATGATTGATAAGGATGAGAAGGGTAATGAGACTCGACATGCTTGGACAATTGACAAACTTCAGACCATAAAAAGGAATGGTATTTTTATTAAATAAGCTCGAAAATGACATTTTTAGATAACCAAAGTTGGGATGACCCAACATATAGTACTATAACATTATTTCATGTGAGATATTCATAGCGGGGTAGCTTTGTTTGATTGGTTGTCATTGGCATGAATAAGGTAAAGTCCTAATCGCCAATCTTCCTCCCCAATGCCAAATCCTAAAAGTAATAGCCACCAGAGGAAAAATTAGTAACAAAGTGTTGATCTTTGACTAATTTACTCATGGATAAGAGATTGCATGTTAGTTTGGGAACAAAAAGACATCCTTGAGGGTCATTTTTTTAGAAATTCTGACTAATCCGGTACCTTTGACTTTAAAGAGAGAACTATTAGCAATTTTTACAACAAGGCCTTTAGTGCAAGGCATACAATTTTCAAGGAAGATTTTGTTACCAGCTATATGATGGGTGGCATCTGAGTCCATAACTGAAGTCTTATTAGGGTAAACTTGAGAAGTTAAGGCCATGGATGCATTGCTAGACTGAACCACATTCTCAGAGCTGATAGAGTTAGTGAATTGAGGTCCTTCAAACATTTTCTTCATGAACTCTATTTGCTTCCTATTGGATATAGTGGTTTCTTGCTAACTATGCTCTTTATAGCTCACCATATTCCCTTTGGCTTCTGGTCTTGGTCTCAGTTTGAGATTGCGAAGCTTCCTATGAAGCTTCCAACAAGTTTTTTTGGTGTCACTAAGCTTGTTGCACTGATCACACTAAGTGCAAGATTACTTCTTCATTTTGTTGTCCCCTCTACTAGTATACTGACCACAAGCAACCAAGGCAAATGCATCAACAGGAGCATAAATGGTTTTGTGGCCCCTGGTTAAATGATTTTAGGTTGGGTGGCTTCCCATGAAGCTTCCAACAAGTTTCCTTGGTGTGACTAGGTTTGTTGCAATGATTGCACCAAGTGTGAGATTGATTCTTCATTTTGTTGTCCCTTCTAGCTGCATATTGACCACGGGCAGCCAAGGCAGATGCATCAACAAGAGTAGAAATAGTTTTGTGACCATTGGTTAAACATTTTTTGCTTTCCTCCCTTCTAACCTTATCTCCTTTGGAGGAGGAAGTGGGTGAGCGTTCATTATTCTTCCACAAATATCTTCAAAGTTGAAATTCAATCCCAAACAAAAATTGATAGACATTGTCATTTTCAATTAGCTTTCTGAAGTATATGTCATCACTATGTGTTTCGTACGTATCAAGTTGCTACCAATGAGGTTGGAGAGTGTTATATTAATGGGTGACAATCAACTCTCCTTGTCGGAAATTATGGAGGAAAGATTTGATTTCATACAAGGCAGTTGTGTTCTCTAATAAAGAGTAGGTGTCCTTGACAGCCTCTTAAATTTTAGCAGCTGTCTTGCATAGAAAAAGTAAAAAAAAATTTCTCCAATTTCGATGGTCATAGTGTTTATTAACCATGACATCATCATATTATTTTTAGGATCCCAAAGAGGATATTTAGAGTCATCAATTGCTTGTGGAGGAATGGTGCTCAGGAGATAATTAAACTTCCCTTTCCCTTTGACAAACACCAGGACACTTTTGGATCACTAAAGATAGTTACTCCCATTGAGCTTGTGACTCGTAATGAGAGTGGATGATGTTTTGAGTGGAGCGCAAGGGATAGACGCAACATTTTGCTACTTGGGGAGGTCTAGTTGTGCGACAAATAGCATGATGTAGTCTGGACATGAGTAACTTCTTGCATGTGCAACATATTCTATCTAGAGGCATGAGGAGAATTGATTGAAGAGGTGCGCCCATTGTGGGTTTTTGTAGTAAAGGCCAAACCTCGGCCAAACTAAATGGAAACATAGTCAGGCATGATTTTGCCCTAATACTATGAAGAACCTGAAGAAAGGAGAAGATAATGTGATCTAAATTTTGTGTATTATTCCTTAGGAAGAATCAAAATTAAATAGGAAGAAGAAAGGGACAAGGGTCCTGTACAATCATCAAAGGATAAAAGTCAAACTCCCTAAACCATTGACCAGCAACAGTAGAAAACTAGAAAGGAAAGAAAATAAAGAAGAATAAATGCATAACAAAATAGGAGAATTCTTCGAGATCACCAACAGTATTAATAGTTGTGAAGTTCTTGAGTTGTGGTGGCATCTAAGTGTCCCAATCTAGATACATTTTCATTTTTAAATTGGATGCTCTTTCTAGGTGTCCAAGATATAGGCATTTTTACTTTTAAATTTGGTTTTATTTGTAAAGAATTGAAGCGTGTATAATATTTAGCTATCCAAATGGAACTCCTAAAGGATTACTGGTTTATTATTAGATTATGAGGTTATCATTATCTAAAGTCTAAGAGTTTATTATTGTTTAAGAGTCCTAGTTATCCTTTATTATTATTTTTTTAGAGTTTATCTTGTAGTTAATCTCTATCTTTTAATTATTATGAATAAATAGGAGAAGGGCTACCACAATGTGTGTGTGTGTGTGTGTGTGTGCAAACCTTCTTATTCACCATATTTCTATTCTTTTCCTAAATTTTACAAAACCCATATATAACAAAATCAAAATTAATGGTTTGTTGAAAGAGAAAACAAACTATATAGAAGACAGATCTATACTTAGTGCTTTGAGGGCTCTCCCTTGGTTTCAAGTTCTAGGCAAGGGGTTGCAGGTATGAAATTTTTTGGAGCTTGACATTGTGACATGCTCTCTGCATTAAGGATTGAAGGGAATTTTTTGGGCTAAGTTTTAGTCTCTTTTTCTTTCCAAAATTCAAGTTTGGATTTTGCAAATTTATTTGGTGAATCTAGTTTTATTTTGGGGATTGCAGAATTTGACCATCTACCAATCAAAGGTTGGGTTTCAGTTTAGGTCCTAACCTATGAGTTTGTGACTTGTCTTATGCTCACATTTTGTTTTGGGTTCTTCTTCAATGTTTAAGTTTTTCGATTAAATCTCAAACTATAACTTTTAGGTGTTTTAAGTAGTTTTGAACTTAAAGTACTAAAGTTATAATTAAGGTGAATTTCAAGGTGTAATGTGTATTTTACCTTTTAGCATGTGCTTATCACATGAGTAAGTGTAAAATTTAGGATAAGAACCAAGATAGGAGGAATGGGATGGCTTGCACACATACTTATTCTATGGCAGCCTTGCTTTTTTCTTATCTATGATACTTTGAAGATAGAGGTGATTAATTGCAAGATAAACTCCTAAATATAGACAAAAGATAATTGTAAAACTCCTCAATAATAATAAACTCTTAAGATTTTAGAATAGGAATTTTACTTAGATAAGTTTCTCAACACTTCCCCTCAATTTAAAAGATCATACAAACTTTAACTTGGTACAAAGAAAACTCCATCATAATAAAAGAAAAACATATCTATAATTTGAAACATAGACACCTAGATGATTGAAACTCATGCAATTGCAAAACCGCAATTCAAGAACTTTAGCAACTAGCACTTCCCCTAACAATGTCCTTATTAGACAAAGCCCTAAAAATTCTTTGACTTGCTTCCCATGAGTGGACCCTTGATAGTCTCCTTGTTGCTCTGCTTGATCACTTCGACTAACACAATTATAGAGCTTTAGGAAGTCTGTGACCTAGTTGCCTTCAAGAGTCCCCTCATCCTTCTCCTAGCTAGTCTCCACTACTTTGTGTTGCTCATTATACCTTGCTGTAAAACTTCTAGAAATAATGCATCGCTCCATGTGAAAGCCATTCAGGATTAAAGCATGGACATAAAACTAGTCCATCATAACTTGTGTTGGAACTTAATTTCAATTAAAAAAAATTTTGGGGGGTGCAGGAAGTGGCATAACTCTTGATCATTGGATTTAGAAGCTTTGATAGAATATCAAGGACTAGTTCAAGACCAAAGCTTAAGTTGCTAAGCGAAGGTTCATGATGCCCTCATGTGAAAGCCATCTGGCCTTGAAGAGTGGACAAAGCCTAAGCCCATCATGCCTTGTGTTGAAATTTAATTTTATTGAAGAGAATGGGAGGTAGCAAGGATGGAACCGTAGACCACCCTGTCATAGAGGATTTGATACCAAGACAAGGACCACTTGAACTCAAAAGTTTATGTTATTAAGTGAAGGGCCATGAATAATTTTATAATTAATAACAGTTGCTATTGGTTAAAGTAAAATTAAGTGAGCACTACTTTTGAATGTGAAAGTGCACACACAACAAACATGAGATTAAAATATTGTGCAAGGCCTTTGAATTTATATGTAATTTGTGTCAATCCTACATAGTAGCACTATCTAGGCAAAAGGAGACTTGACCTTGGAAGGACCTTTTGAGTTCTAAATGGGCTTGTATTCCAAGTAAGGTTTGTTAAGGAAATTGAAAATATGATTTGCATGAATCATTGGTGCTGGTGATCTCGAGTTTTTCTCCTTTGTATCACACATTTTATTATGCTTTTATTAGCTTTATTTTACTTTATTTTCTTTCCTTTTCTTATTATTGACTGTTGCTGGTCAATTGATTAGAGAGATTGTTGTTGTCCGTTGCTGATTGTATGTGACTCCTGGCCCCTTCTTATTTAGTTTTGATTCTGCTAGAAATGGTGACTATTGGACCTAAAATTGTGAAAGTATATGTGCAAGGGAAAAAGGGGAAGAATAATGAAATAGGGTTAGATGCTGAAATATGTAGTGATGAGGTGGCTAGAGGGGTAAAAAATAGTTGTTTTAACCAACTAGTCACATGAGGAATGAAGTGGAAGAGAGAGAGTAGGTGGTTAGAATTAATATATAGGAAGATTGAGGGTTAGAAAGGGGAGGGAGGAATTTTAAGAATTGTGTTGGGAGAGTCATTGGCCTCTCTTACACCAGTGGTGCTTTATTTTCTATCTCATTACATTGCTACTATTTCTCATATCATAATTTGAGCTTGTCTCTTCGTCACTCCAATTCATTGTTAGGAGGAGGATTGACAGCTTATATCTACATATAAATATTACTAGATTCAGTGGGCTTCATTAGATACTTCTTAAGAGGTTAAAAGGGCAGAAAACAAAAATAGATTGACCAGTGGTCACAAAATTGTTTCTGCTTCTACAGATGCATTTGCCTTGGCTGCTTGTAGTTAGAATATTGCTGAAGGGGACAACAAAATGAAGAAGTAGTCTTGCACTTGGTGTGATCATTGCAACAAACTTGGTCACTCCAAGGAAACTTGTTGGAAGCTTCATGGGAAGCCAACTAGCTTCAAACCAAGATCTAAGACTATAAGCCAAAGGGAATATGGTGAGCTATGAAGACCATAGTCACCATGAAACCCCTATATTTAGCAAGGAGTAAATAGAGTTCATGAAGAAAATATTTGGGAGTCCTTAATTCACCAACTTTGCCAGCTCTGAGCATGTGGCTTAGTTTATGGCATAGTTTAGTAATGCTTCCACAGCTTTAACTTCTTAGGTTTAGCCCAACAAGACTTGGGTGGTGGACTCGGGTGCCACCAATCACATAACAAGGCCTTGCACTAAAGGCCTTGTTATAAAAATTGCTAATGGCTCTCTCTTGGAGGTCAAAGATATTGAATTAGTTAGAATTTTTGAAAAAATGACCCTTAAGGATTTTTTTTGGGTTCCTAAACTAACAATCTTCTCTCTATTAGTAAATTAATCAATGATCAACATTGTGTTACTAATTTTTGCTCAAGTGACTGTTACTTTTAAGATCTGGCATCGAAGAGGAGGATTGGTTGTGCAGAGGAGCATGTAGGACTCTACCTCATTCATACCAATAACAATCAAATCAAACAAAGCTATCTTGCAATGAATATCTCATATGAAATAATGTTATGGCATTATCTTTTGGGTCATCCCAACTTTGGTTACCTAAAAATGTTGTTTCAAAGCTTGTCCAATAAAAATACCATCTATTTATAGTGTAAAGTTTGTCAACTATCCAAGCATGTCGTGTCTTATTATCCTTCTCATCCTTATCAATCATCTCATCCGTTTGCATTAATTCATAGTGGCGTGTGAGTTGCCTCTAGAATTCCTAACATTTTTGGTGCTGAATGGTTTGTAACGTTCATTGATAATCACACTTGCATTACCTGGGTATTTCTTATGAAGGACAAGTAGGATGTTTCCCAAATTTTGAAAAATTTCCATGCCATATTCTCACCCAATTTCAAACTCAGATTCAAGTACTTTGTATTAATAATGGTAGGGAATACCTTAACTCTATCCTTAAGACCTACCTTCGTAACCATGGTAGTCTTCATTTGAATTCTTGTGTTGATTCACCTTAACAAAATGGGGTTGCTAAGTGGAAAAATAGGCACTTGTTAAAGGTTGCTCAAGCTTTGCTTATGTCCACCAATTTTTCCAATCAATTCTAGGGTGGGACCATTCTTACTACAGGTTATTTAATTAAAAGGATGCCTTTCAACACCTTCAATTTTAACACCCCTTACAAGCAACTTCTCCAAGCCTATCCAACAACTTAGACCTTGTCCACTCTATCCCTGAAATTATTTGGGTGTACAACTTTCATTCATATCTGTCATTGTTGGAAACTTGACCCTAACACACACAAGGGATATGAATGTTATTCTATTGTTACTAAACAATTTTCTATGACTATGGACATTGCCTTTTCTGAAAATGAGTCGTACTACTCCAAAAACTCCATTTAGGAGAAGAGTCATCAAGAGCAAGAAGAATGGGGTTTTTTGAGTCTTCCTACTTTTGAAACCATCCAAAACAAGCCTGAAACTAGTGATAACAGTAACAACAATGATCCCTCAGGCCAAAATATCCTTGAAACCCATCCTTCCATTGAGACTATTTTTTATGATGGACGATAGGAAAAACTTGAAGTTTACTCAAAGAGGAAGAAAGTGAGTGAGGTAGAGCCATGTGTGGCCCTCAAGCCTAGCCATGAATGTGACTTGTAGCCAAGTATGGCTAATTTTGATGATGGTGAGTTTGAAAAATTGAATTTTCCTATTACCTTGAGGAAAGGAACTAGGACTTGCACTAGGTATCCTATTTATGATTTTGTGTGTTATGATAAACTCTCAACAAAGTATAGGTTTCTGTGTCCAGCCTTTCCTTGGAAAAGCTACCTCAAAGTATTCAATAGACCTTAAGTAGACCTGAATCGAGACATGCTATAAATGAGCTTTAGAATGGCACTTAGGAAATTATGGATCTTCTTGAAGGAAAGAAACTTGCTGGCTGCAAATGGGTTTTCATCATAAAGTACAATCAGATGGGAGTATAAGCTGTCATAAAGCTATATTCGTAGTTAAGGGCTTTACTCAAACTCAGGGAATAGACTATCAGGAGACATTTTCTCTAGTGGTGAAATTTAACACAATTAAATTATTACTATCTCTAGTTGCAAATTTGGATTGGTTTTTTCATCAGCTGGACATAAAAAATGCTTTCTTGAATGGAGATCTTGAAGAAGTCTATATGGAGATATCGCCTGGGATTCACACTTACAATGGAAGAAACAAAGTGTGCAAACTTAACAAGTCCTTGTATGGTCTCAAACAATCGCCAAAGGCTTGGTTGTAGAAATTCACTCATGCTCTGAAGAGTTATGGCTATGTTCAAGGACAAGTTGATCACACACACTCTTCTTGAAATTCTCAGCCGAAGGGAAATTGGCTGTCTTAATAGTCTATGTTGATTTTGTGATTATTGCTGGGGCCTTTGAGGAAGAAATTAAGATATTAAAAGGAGAACTTGCCATGAACTTTAAAATTGAAGAGCTTAGAGGTGTGAGATATTTTGTGGGAATGGAGGTGGTGAGATCAAGCAAGGGAAGTGTTATTTTTCAACACAAGTATACCTTACATTTTTTGGAAGAAATTGTGGTGCTTGCCTACAAACAAGTTGACATTTCCATTGAGTCCACTTACAAAATTGGGCTGCAACAAGGATTGCTAGTTAACACCGGGAGATATCAACGTTTGGTTGGGAAATTAATTTGCTTTTCTCACACTAAACCTGACATTAGCTTCCTAGTGAGTGTTGTCAACCAATTCATGAATAAACCAATTGAAGATAATTTGTAAGCACTCTACAAAATTCTAAGGTATTGGAAAATAACCTTGAATAAAGGTATTTTCTTTAAGACAAGTACAAACAGAGGAATAGAAGTTTACATTGACGTTGATTGGGCCGAGTTAGTTTTTGATAGAAGATCCACTATTGGATATTACATGTTTGTATGGGGTAATCTAAATCACTTGGAGGAGCAAAAAGCAAATTGTTGTTTCATAAATAGTACAAAGGCTAAATTCAAAGCTCTTGCACATGGAATTTGTGAAGTCTTGTGGCTCAAGAGACTTATAAAGGAAGTGGGGATTCTTATGGAGAAGCTTGCGAAGAAATTATGTGACAATATGGTAACTATCAGCATTGCAGCATGTGGAGATTGACAGATACTTTATCAAGGAGAAGCTTGAAGTCGGGACTTGAGCTATCTTATACATCAACCCAAACTCAAGCACCAAGGCCTTATCTTGAGTAAGGTTTGAAGGAGTAATTAACAAGTTGGGTATGTAGCATATCTAAACACCAACTTGAGGGGGAGTGTTGGTGAGCTTGAGATTTTCTCCTTTGTATCACACATTATTTTATGATTTTATTAGCTTTATTTTACTTTATTTTCTTTCCTTTTCTTATTATTAACCATTGTTGGCCAATTTATTAGAGAGATTGTTTTTGTCTGTTGCAGATTGTATAGGAATCCTATCCCCTTCTCCTTCCTATTAGTTTTGATTCTACCAGAGAAATAAAGCAAGAAATTCAGAGCAAATTGTCCTCCCCCCCCCCCCCCTTTTTTTTTTTTTTCCTTAGTTGCATTTGGCAATAATGTTATCCTCCAACATACAAAAACTAGCTATCGCCCCCAATAGCAGTAGATGTAAGAATTAAGACCAGGAATAACCTTTTATTTGCTTGATGGTGATATAAAGCCAAAGGTATTTTAGCTATTTGCTTCAAGCTCAAACTTCTTTCCTACATACATACTCCTCCAGATGCACATACTAGAATAAGAGGTAAAATTTTATTAAAGGTTCCAAACTATCAATTGTGATGAATTATAATGATTACTATTAACAATTTGAATTTTGAAAACTAATTATTCTTATTATTGGCACGAACCAACTAGTTAATTAACTTTCTTTTGGTTTACTAATTGTATTTCTCATGAGTTAGGCATTATCAAATCCTGATGGCAGACTGGGAACATTCCAATGCTATGACATGTTAATCATAAATTTGCATAGATCTGACTTCTTGTGATTGTACTAAAAGTTTTAAAATAGGTTAATTAGACTTAGTTTTAATCATTTTTTGTAGATTTACTTAATAAGGTTATCTTGTACCATGTAGTTATCTCTTGATAAAAAAAATAAAATGAAGAGATAATTATTGAGGTAGTTATATGTGATTAGGACTCTCCATCTAAGACTCTTTAAAGAGGACCCTATGTGAATTTAATTGCCTGCTTATCTATTATGAGAAATTAGTGTTATTGATAAGAAATTTGTCGGTATCTGTTATCCATGTGTATAGCAGTTGTCAATTAATATTTTGAATATCCTATTGATTACCATAGTCTTCTGAGTTAAACTAGACATTAACTACTATAGAAAATTTGTTCTAGGTACTTGCCTTTTTTTGGACCATATGTTTCACATTCTAATTATAACTGTTTATAACTACAGCTCAGTTGAGATTAGTCCCTCACTTGCCGAGGTGCAAAGAGAAACTGTTGGTGAAGTGCGAAGTCATATTTCAAAGTTCAGAGTAGAAAGTCGTGATGCTGCTGACCGGACTGGATGGGGTAGGTTTCCTATTATACTCCTGTCTAAAATATGTGGAAAAAGGGTAATTTTTCATTCATCTTCAGAAGGGTAATTCAGCCTTGTATGCATGGATGTAGAAGAGGATAAATCCCCATGATACAGGGGATTGATTACGTAAAATCAGGGATATTACAGATAGCTGCTATAGATGCTAATGTTTACGGCAGCAGAGAATAAAACAAAGACTCCTAGGGATGCAAAGAATAAAAGCTGATTTATAGGAAATAATGGGAATGGAGATCTTGGCTGTCAGCCCATGAATCAAATCTTTCTTAATAGAGAGAGTTAACCTATTTCAACATTCCCTCTCAAGGTGGTGAGTGGATATCT
Organism: Erythrophleum fordii; assembly: GCA_032878935.1. Lineage (NCBI taxonomy): Eukaryota > Viridiplantae > Streptophyta > Magnoliopsida > Fabales > Fabaceae > Erythrophleum > Erythrophleum fordii. The sequence continues at coordinate 16,734,860 of JAVQMF010000054.1, read as the reverse complement.
TCCATTCCCAACTTGCAAGTGATTTCTCAATACCTTGTAGTGGGTAGACCTTTAGTGAGAACATCTGCTAATTGATTTTCTGATGGCATGTATGGTTGTGTTAATTAGGCCACGATCAAGTTTATCCTTTATGAAGTGCCTATCAATCTCAATATGTTTGATCATGTTGAGCTGGATTTTGTGCAATATTGATGGCTGATTTATTGTCACAATATAGCTTCTTTGTCCCTTCTTTTGGAATTCTGAGATCATCAAGAATTTTTAACCTATAATAACTCAAATAAGTGGCAACTATAAAAGAAATATTATGAAAAAAATACATTAAAGATTTCTTTCTATTGATTCTTTGTCCAAACAAGGGATTTTACAGATGATTCCCTTGCATTTCAAATTGCAAAGATTTTAAAAATTCTCCATCTGAACACAACCTGAAAGTGTGTACAGTTCTTGTATCAAATCCTTGGAGCATGATTGTGTGGGGACTATTGGTTTTTTAGGGCCTTTCTTTGCTTCTATTGCCTCTATGCTGAACACAATTTTCCTATCCTATATTGCTCAGTGATTGGCACTAGTGACAAAGTTAACGAGTAAGTAAAAAAGCAAAGAGGTGGTAGGGTGAGGTAAGGAATTAATGTTTTACATGTCTTAAATGCAGCCCCTTACTAGGTTGCTCTTATTAGTCTTTGTCATCTATTCCCACTACTCTCCCTCATAGTGTTGTTTGATTATCATTGTATAAGTTGCCTGCATGGTAGTGCATGACATGATTGTGCTATACTTTCTTTGAGTATGCTAGATGCCCCCTATAATTGGATATTATAATATTTGGTCCAACCTTATAGGATGTGCCAAATAGGGAATAATTGTATACTTAATTTTCCCTGTAATTTTAAACTTAATTTATTTCCTTTAGTGACTACCATGCAGCTTGTCAAAGATAAGTATGAGTTGAAGCTAATATCTTCTTCTTTTTCATTATTATTATTATTATAACAGGGGGTGTGGAGCAACAACCATGTTGGGTGATAATGCTTGAGGTGTGTTCTTTTTTTGTGAGACTTATGTTTCCTCAAATTCCCAGATTTTACAGCGTATAGTCCCTTCTTTTGGATCTAGATCTGTGATCTCACCCACCACCGTTATCAAAGGCAAAAAGGGTGCCATTATGAACACTTGTTGGACTAAATACTTATGATAGATCCCCTTGAGAAGTTGAGATGTGGTATTTAGTATTCGCCTATCCTTATTACAAATGCACTTTCAGGGTAAATCAGATTATTTAATTGTTGTAGGTACTTGATAATCTTCCGCATGATCTTATATATTCCGAAAATCAAGTTTCCTCATGGCAGGAAGTGTGGGTTGAAAGACAACATGACAGGTAGGCCTCAGCATTTACTTGGGAATGCAGATCATGCTGTTGCTATGCGCTCCATAAATGTGTTTAAATGCATCATTAGGATATAGCTACATAAAAACTTAGCCATATTTTCAAAGTCCTTGACTTTATTTAAATGATTATGAAATTATCAGGCAATTCTATGGGTTAAACTAATCTACCTACTTAAGAATTTCACATTACCAACCAATTTTTTCCTTTGATAGAGAAGCACTCAGTGAGTTGTACAAGCCATTGAAAGACCCGCTTATTAGATGTTGTGTTGAGATCATGGATTTGGACAAGACCCATACAACTCAAAGCAGGGCAAGATCTATAGTGAAAAACATTTGGTCTAAACTCTACCCAAAACCCCGTAGATGTTGGCTTCCAACTGGTTGTTTGGTAAGAGAGTTTCTTAATATTGCTCAAGTGTGGTATGCAAGTTGATTTTGTATTCACCATACCTTCAAACTTGCAGAAATTATTTGAAGTTCTGCATGAGGTGTTACCAAAGATGTCTTTAATTGCTTCAGACTTCAGTTATCTGCCAGATGTGACAATACCTGGTGAAAGAGCTCCATTGGTTTCAACCAAAGTATATTCTTGTTATTTATATTCTTTGCAAATACAATAGTTGTCTGCTTTGGTATCTCATAAATTTAGAGTGAAGTTGCATTTTATGTTTGGTTCTTGGAATGGAGTTTGCGGCCATTTATGTTGTGACTTAAAATCATTAATCCTACTCTGTCATGTGATATTATTGTTGAGGAGCACCCACCCACTAGCCTAATCTCTTTCTCTACACCTTATAATTCTTTGTCATTATCAAAAGTCCTTTCTTTATGTTTTCCTGTTACAAATAAAACAAAAGCATATTAACCTAAACTGGTGTTGAACTATTGATAATCTTAGTTAACCAAGTTAACCTCTTAATTTGCAGAAAGATGGCAGCAGCTCAGATTATGGGAATTATCTAGAGGCACAGGTGTGGTTTGATACTAGCTACTCTCTTTTTCAGTCCACTTTCCTCGTTATCTTTTTCTTTCTTATTCCCCTCTATCTATATGTGCTAGCGATGTCACACCTGATAGCATAAGCATATAAAGTGTTTCTTGCTTGAGACAATAATATTTACTTCTGTTTAAATAATGCATTTAGTGTGAAGAATGCATAAGAACTTAACATTAATTTAATCATGATTCAATAATTAGAAGCGCTAACTTAGCAGCTATAACAATTTGAACTTCAAGGCATATGTAGCTTGTTATAATATTTTGTTGGTATGAATTACTTTTCTCTGGTGGATCAAATCTTGAAACATTGGCCTCAATATCTACTTCCTTAGAATTCATATAAAAAGTTGTTATAGTAATCCCATATTCCCATGGATTCTAATGGATGACTAGAGAGGAAAAAGTATAAAAAGGAAAAGAACTCAATGCTTGAAGAACAAGGCTGGGAACGGAGTGACTGGGCCTGCTGATATGCAGGTGTACGCTTGAAGGAATAGGGCTGAAGATGTGGTTAGGAAGATAGAAGACAAAAATGGCTAGAGTAACTAACTCTCGCAAGAGGAGCCTGGAAGGCTGAGGTGAATGAGAGTTAAAGGAGTCAGTTAAAGGTGAGTAAATAAGGGCGCTGGTGAGGTAAGGAGGTGTGGAGAACATTGGTTGAAGTTTTCTGTGGCAGAAATCTAGCTTCTTAAATTGCCGGAGACTTAGATATTTTTTTTGCTTGCTTATTTCTCTTTGTTTTGTTCTGGTGTATTTCTTTGTATTTTGCATCTATTTTACCTATTTCATCTGGTTTGATCTTGATGGAATTGGGTAGCAAGTAGTTGGCAATATAAATACAAATACTGGTTTCATCAAGTTAATCCAGTATATACTTCCTTTCTGAAAGGAAATAGTCTCTTTAACAGCATTAGTTCAATTCCCAAGAATTATCTGGAATCACTTAGATCTTTTGTTTGGAATTGATTTTGGAAGAAGCCTTTCAAATTATGAATACCTTGTTCATTAGCCACTAATGATAATATTGTCAACATATAGTGGCAAACCTCTCTTTAGTAGTGCTAAACCAAGAGTTTAAAGTATAACTTTAGGAAAAATATAGTGGAAACAGACACTAAACATCTATATTTTGAGTGAGATCGAGAACCAATTTGAAACTTTTTAAATCCCTTAAGTCATTAAAGATCAACATTTGTTACAGAGGCCCAGGACCTCTTTGTGTTATGTAGGGTGGGCTTAACTAAAAATTGATACTAAGTTCTTTAACTGTCAAGCCTGAGGTTAAATTATCCAAATTTGGAAAAGCTAACAATATCTAAGCAATTCTTCTTGCTTAATTAATCATCATATAGTCAATTAAAGTATTAAGTAACTAAAATTTGTACCATAGTTAACTAATAGTTAGGATTAGGACAGACTGCTAATTCATTAATGTTCGCATAAGACTTCTCCCTAATCTACCCTCGCTTTTATACTAAAGGTTAACTCAATTATGATAAGTTCTTTAGATATCTCATGGTTAACCCATTTGATCTCATCGTACATCTCTTTCTTTAATTTACATCTTGAGGTTTTCTTATTGTAATTGGAAACTTGTTGAAAGGGATAGTTTAATTTATAAACGACATATCTATTTATGCACAATAGGTTTCTATAAAATAGGAAACTCTATAAATGCTAATCCTTATAATCTTGCTAATTCAATCTCTATAATTACATACACTAATTAAAAAAATATTTCTTATTTTATTTACAAGAATATTTCCTATTTTGTAACACCCCCCCTCAAGTTGGAGCATAAATGTCAATAATGCCAAGCTTGTTATAGATGTACTCAATTTGGCCTCCATTTAAGGTTTTCATGAAGATATCTTAAATTGATCTCCTATTTTGACATATCCAGTAGATATGGATTTTTTTTGTATCTTTTCACAAACAAAATTACAATCCATGTCGATATGCTTGGTTCGTTCATGAAACACAGGATTAGAGGCAATATGAAGAGCAGCATGGTTGCCATACCATAGTTTTGCTGGCAATGAGGCATTGAGACCAACTTCACTTAATAGTTGATATATCCATACAATCTAACATATTGATTGTACCATATCTCTATATTCTGATTTTGCACTAGAACGAGATATTACATTTTGCTTCTTACTTTTCCATGAAACTAGATTTCCTCTTACAAAAACACAGTATCCTGTAGTGGATCACCTATCAAGCTTGGACCCTACCCAATCCACATATGAAAAACATTTAATATTAGTGTGTCCATGATTCCCATACAAGATGCCATGTCCTGGGGCTTCTTTCAAGTAGCATAGGATTTGTTTTAAAAGTGCCCAATGATTGATTGTTGGGGAACACATGAACTCACTTGCAACACTAATAGGGTATGCAATATCTGGACGAGTCACTGTAAGATAATTCAATTTCCCAATAAATTTTTTCTACTTCTTAGGATCTTCAAATAACTCACCATCATCTTTTCCAAGTTGTAAGTTGAGTCATTGGAGTACTACATGGCTTAACTCCCAATTTTTCTACTTTTGTCAAGAAGTTAGGAAACGATGACAAGCTTTGATGTAAATTATTTTTCATAGCCGGTCCCAAGCCTGGAAAAAAGAGGAGGGTTGTGTTAGTGACGGGCTTGTCGTACAACCCTCAAAATAAAACTAGGTTGATATAAAAATATAGCAAGTGGCACAACCTAGGTCATCTCCCTTGGAATTGGAATTCAATGTTCAATTAGGTTCTCTAAGTGTTCTGAGATCCTAAAACTATCTAGTTTAGGGGGTTTTTGAATGAATTAAACTAATCTAAAATGAAATTGAAACAAAATTCCTAAATACTACCTAATTGGATGAATTATGATGAATGATGGGCTTGTGACTAGCTTAGGAATCGTCTCTTGGTATCCACTATCCTTATCCTATTCCAATTGTGATTAATTATGGCCTAAGGACTCCTAATTATGTTCATTAGCAAATGATCTTGAATAACCATTCAAGATTCAAGAGATTAATAATCTAATGTTGAATTGAGACCTCAATCCCGCATTAAACCGTTAACTCTTGTCTTTAAGATCAATGAACATCCAATTTGATTGATTAACTAATTAATTATCTTATGATTCATCATCCAAAAATGTTTAATTAACCAACTAAACACCAAGGAATTCTCAAATAGACATTTAAGCACATAACCTTACTCATGTATTTCATCGAACACCTTCGTGGCATACATGAGAGATTAAAGAGAATAATAAAAATCAGATTCAAATCCAACCAATTAATCAACAAAAAAGGTTCCCTAATCAGTGTCTAACCAGCCACTAATTAATTACACCAATTCCTAATCAAATATAACTTAACCAAGATTATACAAAATAAGAAAAAGTGTAGGAAAAATAAGAAAATCTTAGCCAGAATTTATTGTTCTTCCCCAAGAATTCAAGCTTCTACTCAGGAGCTTCCTCCTTTGCTAGCTTCAAGATGGAGATTAGGTCTTCATATTAGCGTGGTTGGAGATGGAGAATGGAATGGAGAGAATTATGTGGAGTGGACGAAGGCGAAGGGGATGGAGGCGTGAAGACGAGAGAGTGGGCTGTGGGTGAGAGGCGTGTATTATATATAGGCGAGGTTGTATGAGACGTGGATGATATGGAGACGAGGTTCAGCGAATGACGGAATAGGCGAATGACCTAATGGAATGTGTGTTGAATGGGCTGGGCTGAATGAAGTTACGTGTTTAAATGGATGAATGAATAATGACGGAATCCAGCGTTATTCACTTGCTAACCTGGTTCCTAATTCTCACGTGGCTTGCTTAAATTTTCATGTGCTCCCTCTTCCCTTGGCTCCAGCGTTTTTATCTTGTGCTGACCTTGCCAATTACCTGAAGCTTTAATATAACGTGGGCCCCAGTTCAAAGCTAAATATAATATTCAATGTTTTGCTTCAGCGTTTTGCCTAAACTCCCCACGTGATTGCTGCTGTAGCTTCTGCATGTTCTAACCAGACGTGATTTCCAGCTCTCTCTCTTCTTCATGCGTTGCTTCTGGTTCTGCCCCGTCGTTCTGCTCTTAATTCTCTTCTGCACAGCTTCTTCCTCTGTTCAGCGTGTAGTTCTCGCTTCTTCTCTATTCTGCAGCTTTTACATGGTTCTACTTCCTTCGTGCAGCTTCTGTTTATACCACACGTTGCTTTCTTCTCTGCTAAGTGCTGCTGCTTCTTGTGTGAGTGTAGAACCCGTGGCAATATGCTGGACGAGCTGCTCTTTCTGCATGCATGGCTTTGTTTCTTGCTTTTCTGCTGCTTTTCCACATTGGTTGCTTCTATGTTCCTCATCGTGGTTCAGCTTCATATCCTTCACGTTGCTGTCCAGTTGCTTGTGTACGTGGTATTTCTCCTCTGTTTTGAAACAGTTGCTTCTCATTTAAACTTCAGCCCAAGATTCTTCTTCAGCTACTGGTCTCGTGTTTCCTTCATTCACTTTGCTTCTGTTCATTCAACTCGTGTAGCTTACATGAAGGTTACCCAAGCTCCTTTGAACTCAATGCTCTTCCCCATTCAAACCAGAACCCACTCTCTTCCTTGTGAACTTCTTGCTTTGCTTCATCCTTCCATCAAACTCATGGCTTTGTGGATGGTTCTCTTCATCTTTCTAACTCGTGGCTTTCTTCTCCCCTCATCTTCAAAACAAATTCTCCTTCAAAGCTCCAATTCATATTAAAATTCTGCATAAAAGAGTGGGAAAAATCAAATGGAATTATCCACAAAATTATTTAAAAGAAATTCATGCATTAAAAACCAATACTTTGCAACTTAATTCCTTAAATGTAGAAATAGCCAATTAAAATCAAATTCCATTCAATTGTCTTCATTAAGCCACATTTAATTATTAAAATGACTAAGTTAGGAGGATTAAAAATAGATAAAATATGTGTTTATCAGTTAGGCAGTCGATAGTCAATGTAAAACTTTGTCGAATCTCTATGACATGGACAATCGATATATTAGACGTAAGGCTAAGTCGTTGCCCGTAAGTAACGCACTGTATAGCTCGAGTTCAGTGATAAGTGAGCAAGAGCCGCTGCATCGACGCTTGGGTGTAGTGAAAAATAAGCAAGGGCTCCAATATTTTCTTGAACGAATGTGGCTAAAGAAGCTAGTTCATGAGAGTAGGATTTGTTTTGGAACTTGGAATATAGGTACACTTACAGGTAAGTCTATGGAAATAGTAGATACTATGATTAGGAGGAGGATTAATTTTATGTGTTTACAAGAAACTAAATAGGTAGGAGAAAAAGCGAAAGAATTAAATACTTCAGGTTTTAAACTTTGGTATACTAGTAAAGCTAAATTTAGAAATGGGGTAGGTATAATTGTAGATAAGTTTTGAAAAAATGCTGTAGTGGATGTTAAAAAGTTAAGAGATAGAATCATTGCATTAAAGTTTGTAGTAGAAAAGGAAATCTTTAATATTATTAGTGCTTATGCACTACAAGTAGGGTTAGAAGAATATCATAAGGTAAAGTTCTGGGAGGATTTAGAATGTTTAGTTCAGGAAATACCATTAGGAGAAAAGATTATTGTAGGAAGGGATCTAAACGGTCATGTGGGAAGTGTATCTTCAGGTTACGAGGGTGTTCATGGAGGACATGGCATAGGAGAAGTAAATGCAGAGGGTAAAACTATTCTAAACTTTTCATTAGCGTTCGATCTTATATTAGGTAAACTTGTTTTAGAAAGCGTGAGGAACATCTTATCACGTACAAAAGTGGAAGGGTATGTTCTCAAATTGATTTCTTTCTTATAAAGAAATCAGATAGAAAATTTTGCATGACTTGCAAAGTTATACAGGGAGAGAGTTTAACTACTCAGCATAGAGTTTTGGTTATGGATGTAAAAGTTAAGAGGAGAGTAAAAAGCAAAGGTGAAGATAGAGTGTTAAGGACTAAGTGGTGGCAACTAAAGGGGGATAAAGAAAAGAATTTGCAGAGACGGATAGTAGAGGAAGGACTTTGTGAAATACAAGGAAGTGCTAACGATATGTGGAATGGAATGGCTAAAGAGATTAGTAAGGTGGCAAAGGAAATATTAGGTGAATTAAAAGGTTTTGGACCTAGGGATAAAGAATCTTGGTGGTGGGATGCAAGCGTGCAAGATAAAGTTAAAGTGAAAAGAAAGTATTATAAAGTGTGGTCATTATGTAAGTAATGAAAATTGGGGAAAATATAAGGTAGCTAAGAAAGACACTAAGAAGGCAGTAAGCGAAGTGAGAGCGAGGGCATTTGATGGGTTATACCAATTTTTAGGTACTAAAGTTGAAGAAAGAAGTATTTTCAAGTTAGCTAAAGTAGGGAAAGAAAGATAAGAGATGTGGATAAAGTGAAATGCATTAAGGATGAAGAAGGGAAAGTGTTGGTGACGGAACGAGATATCAAAAAACGATGAAAGGGTTATTTTCATAAGCTTTTGAATGAAGGGCATGAAATTTTATTGCAATTGGATAGGTTAAACACTAAAAAAGAGGATCGAAATTATATTTTTTATCGTAGGATTTGTGAGGTAGAGGTAAAAGAAGCATTAAAGCGAATGAAGAATGGTAGAGCAGTTGGACTGGATAATATACTCATTGAAGTATGGAAGGGTTTGGAAATGAAAGGTATAAGTTAGCTCACGAAGTTATTTAATGAAATTATGAGATCTAAGAGGATGCCAGACGAGTGGAGGAAAATTACTTTAATCTCTATTTATAAGAGTAAAGGAGACATTCAAAATTGTGCAAATTATAGAGGAATTAAACTCATGAGCCACACTATGAAATTATGGAAAAGAGTAATTAAGCGAAGGTTAAGGAAAGAAAGTCAAGTTACGGAGAATCAATTTGGTTTTATGCCAGGAAGGTCAACTATGGAAGCAATATACTTGTTGCGAAGATTAATGGAGAGATATAGGGAGAATCAAAGAGATTTACACATGGTATTTATTGATTTAGAAAAAGCATATGATAGAGTGTCAAGAGAAGTTCTATGGAAGGCTTTGGAGAAAAAAAAGAGTTCGTATAGCTTATATTCGAGCAATCCAAGACATGTATGATAAGGTTACAACTAGCATAGTAACAAAAGGTGGACTTACGGAAGATTTTTCGATAACTATTGGTCTACATCAAGGGTCAATTCTGAGCCCTTATCCTTTTACTTTAGTCTTGGATGTACTTACTGAACATATTCAAGAGCTGATGCCACAGTGAATGCTTTTTACAGATGATATTGTCCTAGTTGGAGAATCGAGAGAGGAAATGAATAAGTTAGAGAGGTGGAGACTAACTTTGGAAGTTCATGAATTTCGTTTAAGTAGAAGTAAAACGGAGTATATGGAGTATAAGTTTAGTAAGAGGCACACCACTTTTGGCGTAGAAGTAAAAATTGGAGAACATATCCTATCACAAGTCACACGATTTAAGTATCTTGAATCCATCATACAACATAACGGAGAAATAGAAGAAGATGTAAAGTATAGGATTTAAGCGGGGCGGATGAAATGGAGGAGTGCTTCGGGTGTTATTTATGATAGAAGAGTACCACTCAAACTTAAGGGTAAATTCTACTGCACAGTTATAAGACCTGCAATGTTGTATGGAACTGAATGTGGGGCAATAAAAAGTCAACAAGAAAATAAGTTTAATGTTGCAGAGATGGGAATGTTGCGATGGATGAGTAAAAACACTAGACGAGAAGGTGTAAGTCGCACCTATTGTAGAAAAGATTGTAGAATCGAGACTTAGATGGCTTGGTCATGTGGGGAAGAGACCTATAGAAGTCTCAGTTAGGAGCTAAGAAGCACCGATACGGGTACGTGTATCGGGTACGACACGACACGATACGTGGGATACGGCAATTTTTAAAATTTTAGGATACGGGTACGGGAATATATATATATATAATTATATATATATTCAAGAATCTAAGATATTAAAAAATAAAATAAATTATAAATAAGCTACCATAATATAAATAATATCACAAATTACAAACATAAATAAGATGTTCATAACAAGCTACAATCCATACAAGCATTAATATTAAAATTTCCAATTCAAGTTAATCTTCATCTTCATCTACATCCACATTAGTAACATTTCCTATGAGCTCTTGTTCTAAATCTGGTTCATCTAAAGATAAATTTGCAACCTGAAGACCTTCTGCCCCATCAAATGGCTCCCAATGATCTCCATTAACATCCCACATCCTAGTCACTCCAGTAGAATACTTTTCACTTTTTCTTGATAAAAGACGAAGATTTGTATGAACATAAACCAAGTCTTCAGCCCTTTTTGGATTCAATTTGTTCCTTTTCAGTGAGTGAATGAAAGAGTAGGTGCTCCAATTTCGTTCACAACAAGATGATGAACATGGTTGACGAAGAAGCTTTAATGCAAGCCGTTGGAGCATTGGGGTTGAAGAACCATAATTTAACCACCAATCTTTAGGCTCCAAATTCCACCTATCTTGTAACGAATCAAATAATGAATATGCATCTGAAGCTCCACAAAACATTGAAAACTCTTGAAGGACCAATTTTCTCTCCCTAGGATCCTTAAAATACATACTAAAGCACTTGGTCCTCTCGGTTGAAATTTCAGCATCTAAATGTGGAGGAACTCTATTTGGTGACACATCAAGCCATTGAGGAGTGTAATACCTATATAGTATGCAATAAAAACAATGAGAATTAGAATTGTTTAGCATAAAATTAAATGTGAAAAGAATATCAATAATATAAGTATGGAATATTAGTAAAACTTACTTCGGATTCAATGAATGAGCAAGGCAATGAAGTGGTGTACAACTTTTTGTCCAACGATCAATTATAATTCCATACACAACTTCATAAAATCTTGAATGCTCAGAAAGTTCCTTTTTCTCAAACTTGTATATTGATATTTTCACTTGTTCTATCATTGAATCCCACATATCATAAATCAAGTGAAGTGAAGGCTTATCTGTATCATAAAATCTAAGCATTTCATAAATAGGCTTTGTGAAAGAGAGGATATAATTAATCTTATCCCACCAAAAGTCATCAAGAATTAACTCTTTAATAGTAGTAGCCTTTCCAACATCATCCTCTTTATATGTATTCCATTCTTCACTAATTACCATTGTGCAAAGAGACATCTTAATAAGTCTGAGCCTCTTTAGCATCACAATGGTTGAAGCAAACCTAGTATCAGCAATGGCAAGCAATTTCAAGGGCACAAATTCATTGAAAATGGCCAACCTCATGGAATGATTCATGATGAAAGTTCTAATAAAAATTACATCATCCCTGATTTGAGTGATCCAATGACATTCTTCATATACTAATTCATTTGCTTCAGTGTTTTTAGCTGCACATATATTTTTCAACGCGAGATTAAGCGTGTGGACAACACATGGTGTCCAAAAAATGTGAGGATACTCACCTTCAATAATCTTGCCAGCAGCTTTACAAACAGGGGCATTGTCAGTAATAATTTGAACCACATTTTGAGGTTTTACCTCTTCAATTACCTGTTTCATCAACTCAGCTATGTAGAATTTGTCCTTGTATTCTTTAGTCCCATCAATTGCCTTTAAAAAAATAGGACCCCCATCAGATACAGCCATAAAATTAATTAACGGCCTTCGATGTACATCAGTCCACCCATCTGTTACAATACTCACTCCCTTCTCACTCCAAGTCCCTTTTATTGGCTCCAGCAACCTTTCAACATTTGCTCTTTCTTGTTGCAACAAAGGACCTCTTAATGCATTATAACCAGGAGGTTTAAAACCAGAAATCACATTGTTTGCAGCATATTGATAAGAGCTAATGTAATATGGATTGCGTGCCAAATTAAAAGATAAGCCACCTGAATAGAACATTCTAGCAATTTCTGCACACAAATTCTCCCTAACTGTTTGGTTGAAGGCTTTTTCCAAAGCACCAATTGCTCTCTTTTTCCCTTGATTGTACTCACTTTGAACACCTAAAGGAGATAAACCTCTAGCTGGTGGTGGTAATGGAACTTCTTTTGGTTTTGATCTATTCTCAGCCTCCTCTTGCAAATTTTTCATCTCTGCTAAACATTGAGTATCGACTTTGGAACATGTAGAAATGCCTTTACCAGATACCCTCAACAAATGACACTTAACTCTAGAATAAGATCCTTGAAATTCACGGTTACAATAATTACACTTCCAATACTTATTTCCCCCAGGATTAGCAGTTTCTCCTTCTCTACTTCTAACAATTAAAGTTACGTAAGCCCACAAAGGAGTTCCTTCCTTTTGGAGAATATTACTAGAACAATATTCAGCAGAAGCAGTGGACCTAGGATTACTAGCAGAACTAGAACTTCCAGTTGCCATGATACCTATGATGGAGAAGCAATATCATTTATAGAAAATCCAATTTTTTTTCAAATAAATAAGCTAAACGAGCCATTACTTAAGTCAAAATTATCTTGCTTTTTTGAAGTGTATAAATAAGTTAGACTAAGCCAAACTTCAGACACATTCCACAAACCAATCCATATCCAATTTCATTCTTACAAAGCCTTACTCTTATCCTATCTCATCATCACTGATATTGTATATGAAGGACACTTATCCAGTTTCATATGAAGGACACTTATCAAAGATAATTCCAGTTTCATATGAAGGACACTTATCATTTGAAAGTCATGCCTATGACTAGAATGAAGACTTAAACTAAAGCACGATGATTAATAAGGGGATAAGGCCACCAAATAGGCATGCACCAGCCACCAAGTAATGAACTTAAGAGTGGGCCTCGTTGAGCCAAGGTATCAAAATCAAACAATCATAGCATATGCACGTATGAAATTTAACTCTTATAAATCATAATTATTATCACTCAGGTTATACATGTGAACTACAAGCAATCGACTAAGCTAAAACAGCATGGTGATGAAGCAAGCAAAATTTAGTTATCAAAGATAATTCGTTCGTTTTCCATATGATTCATCAAACAATAGACATGCTCGATCTGACCAGGAAAAAAAAATACACACATAGCAAATATGAATTCGAAGAAATACATACACAGCAAATACACACACAGCAAAAAATACACACACAGCAAATACACACACAGCAAATGCACACAAAGCAAATCAGAGAAGATTAGAAGAAGACCGAGGAAGAGTGGAAGACGGACCTGAGCAAACCGCAGGAGACGGAGAAACGGACGGAGGGAGGAGATACACCTGCAACGGCCGGAGAAGACGATGCAGACGCACAGCGCGACGCTCGGAGAAGACGATGCAGACGGAGGAAGAGCAGACGCCAGACGCACAGCGCGACCCCCGGAGAAGAAGATGCAGACGGAGGAAGAGGAAAACGACGCACAGCGCGACGCAACGGCAGGAAAATGAACGAAGGGAGAAACGAAGCACTGGGATCCGGATCCAGACGGGTAAAACGAATACCTCACAACGTTTCTTCGCCGTTTCCTTGCCGTTTCGAAGCCGTATTTCTCTCCGTTTCGAAACGTTTCGTACGGAAAAAACGTTTCGATACGTACGGATGGAAAAAAAACGTACGGGATACGTCTGTACCCGTATGGTACGCGTATCCGTACCGGATACGTATCCGGTACGGGTACGCCAGCCATTTTCCCGTTCCCGTGCGTTCTTGGTTAGGAGAGTAGATGAGATGGAGAATAATCCAATAATTAGAGGTAGAGGAAAACCAAGAAAAACTATAGGAGAAATTATTAAGAGAGATTTAGATTTAAATGGTTTGTCTAAAAGTATGATTTATGATAGGGGTTTATGGCGTCGACTAATCCATGTAGCCGACCCCACTTAGTGGGAAAAGGTTTTGTTGTTGTTGTCAACAAGTCAGGAACAAATTTTCTCTGAGACAAGAAGATACCTTTCTCATTTCTCATAACTTCAATTCCCAAGAAATATTTCAACAGCCCCAAATCCTTTGTCTAAAATTGAGAATGAAGGAAGGTTTTGAGAGATGAAATGTCAAAAGTGTTACTCCCAATAATCACAATATTATCAACGTACACAAGAAGTAAAATTAGGCCAACTTCAAACTATTTATAAAACATTGAGTGATCACATTTGCTCTTATTTATCTTATATTTTAGAACCACTTCACTGAATCTGCCAAACCAAGCACAAGAACTCTATTTCAAACCATATAAGAATTTTCAAAGATGACATACTTTCCCAAACTCCCTCTGAGCAACAAGCCCAGGTGGTTGCTCTATATATACTTCCTCCAGAAGATCATCATGTAAAAAAGCATTCTTGATATTTAATTGGTATAAAGGCTAGTTATAGGTGGTTGCCAAAGAAATGAATAACTGAACAAACGCAAGTTTGGCTATCGGAGAGAAAGTATCTAAATATTCAATACCATAAGTTTGAGCATATCCTTTAGCAACAAAACGGGCTTTAAGACAAGCCACCAAGCTATCAAGATTTACTTTGATTGCAAACACCCATTTATATTCAATAGTCTTCTTGCTAGTAGGCAAATCTACTAAACTCCAAGTACCATTGTCATCAATAGCGGCCATCTCTTCCATCATAGTAGCATGCCAGCCAAGGTGGGACAAAGTTTCATAATTAGTTTTAGGAAGCGAAACAGTATTAAGGAATGCAATAAAAGAGCTTGAAGAAGAAGACAAATGATCATGGGAAACAAATGAGGAAATATGATAGGTACAATGACGTTTACTTTTTTGAAGAGTAATAGGAAAGTCAAGACTCGAGTCAGCATCAGTTAAGACTGGATTCCACGATGAAGGGGATGGTGAAGGGCATGAGTTTGGACTGGAGGTAAGAATCTTCTGTTACCTCCTAAAATAGACATGAACAATAGGTGGCCGAAGAGACTTTGGAGCAGGTGTAGGAATACTTAGAAAACTATCAGAACAAGTAACGGTATAGACCAACAAATTATCTTCCTCCCCCTGATTATTATAAATGGAAGATGAAGAAAAAAAGCGAATGTTTTCATAAAAAGTGACATCTGCGGAAACAAGATAGTGATTAAGGGTAAGAGAAAAATACATATATCCTTTCTGAAGACGAAAGTAACCAAGAAAAACATATTTAAGTGACTTTGGATCTAGTTTGGTAACCTTGGGACGAATATCCTGTACAAAACAAGTACTGCCAAAAATCCTAGATTCAATGGAAAATAGAGGCTTTGAAGGAAAGAGGGTAATATATGGAACATTACCATCAAGAACAAAAGATAGCATTTGATTAATCAAGAAACAAGTTGTAGAGATAGAATCTACCCAAAACTGTTTAGGAACATTTATTTGAAATAGAAGAGCTTGTGCAACCTCAAGCAAATGTTCATATTTTCATACAGCAACCCCATTTTGTGATGGTGTATTAACACAAGAGGACTAATGAAGAATGCCATTTTGAACCATGTAAGATGAAAAGAATCTAAAAAGTATTCTTTAGCATTATCACTTTGTAAAGTGTACACAAAAGCATTGAATTGGGTTTTTATTTCAACAAATAAGGAGCAAAAATGAGAGAACAACTCAAAACGATTTTTCATTAAATATAACCAAATAACATGAGAGTAATCATTGACAAAAGTAACAAAATATTTAAAATTAGACTTAGATGTAACTTGACAAATATCCTAAACATTGGAATGAACTAAGTCAAATGAGAACGTAGCTCATTTATTGACTTTAAACACTAAGGGAAAATGATGATATTTGGCAAACTAACACAACTCACAATTCAAAGAAGACAAGTGCTTAAACTGAGGACAAAGTTTCTTGAGAGATGGCAGAAAGGGGTGGCCCAACCGACAATGTATCTCAATGGGAGTTAAAATACTGGAACAGGCAATGGATCTCAATACCTGTGTATTGTTTGACCTTGTCATGAGGTCACAATTCAAAAACTTGATTGTGAAATAAAAAGTATGTAATAAAAGTTTGCAACTAAGGTTGTTTCACTCTAGAGCAACTAGAATAATATCACTTAGGTGAGTGACTAAGTAATTAAGCAAATATTTATTTATTTATTTGTTTTCATGAACATGGAAAAGTATATAAGTATGTAAATAATTGTATGGAAGTATAAACGATTGTATATGGGTGTAGAACAAGTATGGAAAATGTAAGTGGTATAATTTATTTTAAATGCAAAAGCTAAATAAAAGGATGCTAATACAATGACACTAACCTATATAAAATTCAAACTAATTACAAAATTTGGGTTTTTTTTTTTAGATGATTGCATTGAAAATTTATCGAAGAATGAAAGTTAAACTAGAACTAATTCAAGAGAGCTAATTATGCAAAATTGGGTGGAATGAAAAATGCAAATGCAATGAAATGTATATGATAACCTAGTAATACTTGAAGAGAGGAGAAAATCGGGCTTTAATGATTAATTGGACTTGGGACAACTATTATGATCAAATGCCACATATATTAAAACCATGAACTCTCTAAGTATAGGATGTAAGACCAATTACCTAAAATGAATACTTGTTTAAGCAATTTATCAAACACCTGACTTGTATGATAATATGACAATTAATCAAACTTGCAAGAATTGTATAATTAATCCATGACATTAGCCAAAACTTTATGTTCATAAAACTACATCCATCCAACAATTAAAATGTTTCAATAAAAAATAAAGCCACTTAATTAACACCTACAATATTAAATCAAGAAGCTAAAATTCAAAAATCAAAATATAAGAACACAAGATGCGTAGGCCAATTTAAACATAATCTAATATTAATAAAATAGCAATTCATACAAATTTCAATCCACCAATCCAATGCTTTACATTACAATACATAATAGTTAACATAAATCAGCCATTCCAATTCCAATTCTCAAATCAAAATATTCAAGAACCCTATTCTAAATTGATGTGGAAATTGAAATGGAAATAGTAGAAGGAGAAGAAATAGTTAGCCTAATCCAATACTTACAATCCATAGCCTTTTAAATCCCTTACAAGCTTGCTAAGTCATCATCAAACTCCTTAACTCCTCATGTTCACAAGCTTTTCTTCAATCTCCAAGAAAGTTTTATCCATAGCATTTAAGATAAGAATGGCGTCTTTATGGTAGAAAGTGGAGGAGAGGGTTACAGCCAAAAGGAAAAAGAAAAGAATGAAAGAATAGATGAAGAAAAAGATGGAATAAAAGTCACAGAATGGAGACGGAATGCAGGAAAACGGCAAAGAAATGGAAGAGCACAGTGAAGAAATAGAATAGAGTGTTCTTCTAGGCCAAGAAGAAAAAGTTCCCGTCGTCCTTTTGGTTTGTGCTACTTGGTGAATAGAATTAGGGTTTAGGAAGTGATGTGGATTAGTGAGTGTAAGGTGGTCCAATAGAAAGAAGGTTTGAGATACTTGGACCAATAAAAGTTTGAAAGAATGGTGAGATGAATTAGTAAGTCCAAGTGGATGCTAAGGTGGCTAAGGTTGTGAAGTGGAGGTGAGGTGGATAAGTAAAGACTTAGATGGATCAATGGAATTAAAACAAGTTGATGATATGGATTAGTGAGTGCCACATAAGCATGCCATGTCATCACCCTAGGAAAAGTCAAGTTTGTTTTTCATTGAAATGACCAAATTGCTCTTTAATGAGTCGTGCCAACCTATAAAAATGTGACACCAAAATAGATTATGTAAAATAAAATAAAATAAAATAAAATAAATGATTAATTACATAATTAGGTAGCATTAATCATTAATAAATGAATTAATCTAATTAGGCCCTATTAAAGACTAATGGAGAGATGAAAATTAAACACAAATGCAAAGAATATTGGACTGAAATTAGTAGAAAGAAAGAAACTAAAAACCTTAAGAAATTCACTAGAAAAATTATTTTTCTATGCAAATGACCATTATACCCCTAGTTGAATGAACTTTAATATTTTTTTCTAATCATATCCTTGATCAAATGACTTAGTTTCAACTATTAATTTCATGAGATTAATTATCTACTAATCATATAAAATGATCTAATCGAAATTCATTAATAAAAAATCCAAGTGGGTTCCTATGTAGGGGTATTTTGGGAAAGTGAAAAACGGTAGAGTGAAATTTCAGGTTCAACATGAAATGAAAACTAATGATATGGGATGGAGGGAATTATCAAATAGATGAAGGGATGGGGATTCCACGAAAGAAACTCACTAGAAAACATTTAAAATTTCATGATTAATCACCCGATAAAGCACAATTAGGCATGAAATCATAATGCAATGCATGTATTGGGCAAGATAAAAAGAATTAAGTCTTAAGATTAATGGAATTACACAATATTCACAAAAATGAATACAATTATAAAGAATTAGCCCAAAAAGCCATCAAATCCAAAATTCGGCCAAAATCATTTAAAAGCCATAATTAGCCAAAACCAATTGTTAAAATCACTAAGAATGAGGGATAAAAATGATGAAAATATAGGAGTTGTCCTGTATCAAGAATATAAAGAACTCTAGACTCATGATGTTTACCAATAATTTGCTTCGTCGTAAGATTTTGAAATAAACAATGATTAGGGAAAAATGAGATACAACAATTCAGGGTACAAGTGAGTTTACTAATAAAAATTAAGTAAACTAAACATTGAGGACAAAGAAAGAGACGAGGTTGGGATTAACAGTTTTAGAACCCAGAACACAGGGAATGGACCCATCTACTAAAGTAACATAAGAGGAGGTGTTGTGTGATCAGAAATTGAAAAGGAGACTTGGATTGCCAGTCATGTGATCTGTGGCACTAGAATCAATGACCCAAGTGGGTGAGAAAAAGATAAGACATATAATGAATTTACCTAACTCAACAATAGTAGTAGTATGAGTGGTGGATGTCAATGATTCTCGATATTGTAAGAATTGAGCAAAATCCTTAGCAGAGACTAGAATAGTCTTCTCAGAAGATGATGCAACATTTGTTAACTGAGTTTTTTAATGTTTGTTTTGAAGTTTCTTACAATTGCGCTTTGTATGGCCTGGCTCATGACAGTAGTAATACACAATTCCTCTTGACTCCTGATTGTGACTATTAGCACCTTTATATTTCCCTTTTCCTTGTTACCACCCTGATTACTCTTACGTCCAGGCTTATAACCACCACGACTTACAAGAGCACTATTGTTGTTAATAGGTTGATGTGTTTGTAAGCTTTTGGTATGCAACACTTTAGCAAAGGTATCTTGCAGAGAAGAAATTTCAAAACCAGATAGAATTTGAGATTTAATAGTCTCAAATCCTAAAGGGAGACCAGTAAGAAAACTCATAACAGCCATTTTCTCTTGTTGACTCTATTGAACCTTCACATTAGGACTAAAAGGTAACAACACATTAAGTTTCTCATAAATCCTTTTAAAGTCCATGAAGTAAGTTGTGAGTGACCTATCCTACTTCTCTGCACGATAAAAAGCTTTACACACCTCATAGATACAAGAGATATTCCTTTTACCAAAATATAAGAAGTCCAAATAATCCATCAATTTCTTAACAAACTCATATTGATTGATCAAGCCAATTATCTCATTATCAATAGAATTTTGAATCTGTAAAAACAGTCGTGCATCATCCCTCAACCACACTTGCCTTGCATTATCTGTAGGAGGGGTATCGGTAAGATGATCATCCTTTTCAATACTTCGTAAATACACTTGAACTGTCTTGCTCCAATCCAAATAGTTGGAGCCATTAAGCTTGTGCTTAATAATCTTCGTTACCATAGGAATTACATCAGTTATGACTGTTGATTTACTTTCTGCCATTAAAGAATCACAACTCCAAACTATCAAAATAATAGTAAAATAGAATCATAAACGGTGCACGACAACCAACAAGAGCACCAAAATGAAGAACCAAATAGCTTCCACCACCAAAATAAAGAAGATGAAGCCAAACACAATTAGAGGAACGGCTAAATAGAACACCCACACTTGAAAACCAATTAGAAGAGGTTGGAATAGGAGTTGACATCAGCGAAAGAGAATAGAGTGAGAGTCTGTCTCACGCGCCCTCACGGTTCGGCGCATGAGAAGACCTAGAATCTGTGAAATGGCGCGTGACACCCACATGTGCTGCCGCCAATTGTTGAATTTTGGGGGAAAGCCGATTTGTGCTTTCTGAGCATCCTAGGGTTGGTGGTGGCACCTAATGAGCAACTTGTATAGGTGACCTAGGTACACCAACACACACTGACAGATTTCCTTCACTCTAATACCATGAAACCTTGCTAAAAGGGATTGTTCTATTTATAAACAACACACCTATTTATACACAATAGGTTTTTATAAAATAAGAAACTCCATAAATGCTATTCCCTATAATTGTGCTAATTTAATCTTTATGATTACTACATTAATTATAAGAATATTTTCTATTCTATTTACAAGAATACTTCCTATTTTGTAACACTAACTTAAAGGAACTACCATCCTTTAAGCAATCCCTCTTATTTAATTCTCTTGTAGTCTCTAATGATAGAATTAAGATTATGCTATTCTTCCCTAGGTTCAAACTCTTTTATCATTCTTATTATACTCCAAAAGTGAGCTTAAATATTTATTTAGTTATGTTTAAACGCCCCTAGAATCACTAACCACAAAAGCTAAGTGTAAAAAAAAAACTGCATCCCTACGGGCAAGGTTTGTTGCTGCAGCCACAAAGGCCCACGCCATAGTACTGGACAGATTTTGCAGTCAAACTAGATGTTGCATCTGTGAGATTGCAGCCGTGGCTGCTATTGCTTCTGTTTTGGCTAAAATTCAATGCTAAGGTGTTCATCAAGCATCCATCCCTCAATTCTTATCCTAAAATCAAGGTATAAGGGTTTTAGAATGGGATTAATTAGAGATTATAGGTGGCTTCTAAGACCATGTCCCAACATGAACCTATGAAGAATGGTAGATAGCAAAAAAGGTGAAAGGGAAAGAGTAGAATTTAACTTAGTGTCGACAGCAAAAAGTTGACTTACAAAAATCACTACCCTTATGCTTCAGATCACTTCCTACAAATTTTACTTACATAAATACACAATTCTAGGCCATTGGCACCTCAACACTTCAAAAAAAAAAATTCTCAAAGTGACCAAGTCACACCACATAATTGCTTTTTACAAAAGCTACAACAGTAATATTTGCCTTAAGCTAAAGGGGTTTTGCATGCTTGAATTTGAAGTCAAAGATCAAGGGGCTCTCAAATACTTCTTGGGGATTGATGGAACCTAACTTCTGGCAATAATAATTTCTTTGTATTGTTGCTACTAATGGAACCAAGCTCCTACCCTTGGAAATGGAGGATAGAGGACTAGAATCCTTTTACAATGGAGTAGTGAAGGTCACAAAATAAGAGTTCACTCTCCTGCTAGCTTTTGAGAGACTAGCTCTCCCCCTCCTCAGATTCTTTCCTTTTCCACTCTAAAAAAAAATCTCTCCCTACACTTAAATGAACCCTCAGTCACGCACGCCCCCACACACACCATGCACACATGCACAATGAAGAGAGAATCTGGCAATGTACTGAAATGGGATGTGAAAGGTGAAAGCCTTACCCCGTATCTTCCAAACTCTTTCTTAGCACTCTTGTGAATATGGTATTCACTAGCTGACAAATTTTGTTATGCAGTTAAATTCCCTCATTGTCCCTCCCCTGACACCTCATCATTGGGTCCTTCTCATAGGCCTTTCTTACATTAGTTTTGTCCCATCTATTCTTTGGGGCTGCACTAGCAACATTGGGCCCATCATTATTGATACTTAATGGGACATTTAAGTAAAGTGGTTCTGTTACCTTAATAGCTAGCTTTTGGGGGAGAGTTCCCCACCTTGCTTAGATGTCCATCAATTAATATCAAAGTTGGTGGTCGGTGGCTTTGAAAAGAGCTATTTGTGGAGGGTTCTGACTGGCAAAAAGCCAAGTGAAGTATCATAGAATATAGCCACCGAGATGTCTGCTTTCCAAGGGTGGCCAATTGATAGAAACCAAGGTAGTTTGAGGTGACAAAGTCCCACATTGAGTAGTATGGGATACTTAATGGAGTACTTAAATAGAGTGGTTCTCTGACCTCAATAATTAGCTTTAAGTGGTTAGATGCAAGCAAGGGATTCTTATTTCCCAAAGAAAATACACCCTTATCTTGTTGAAAGAAATTGGTATGTTTGGTTGTATGTCTATTGATACACCAATTGAATCCAATTGGAGGTCTCAAGGCCAAGGTGAAGACATTCTATTAGGTAAAGAAAGTTACCAAAGATTGGTTGGAAGGCTCTTATATTTGTCTCACACTAGATCTAACATTGCCTTTGCCATGAGCATGGTAAGTCAATATATGCACTTTCTATTTGAGAACATACAAAAGTTGTTCACTATATCCTAGGATACTTGAAGGCTACAATAGGAAGAGCTTGTTCTTCAAAAAATGTGAGCACAAAGGGACTGAAGCATTTACTAATGCAGATTGGTTAGGGAAATTTGGTTACTTGAGAAGTAAAAAAGAATCAATGATAGCTTGGAGTTGTGCTGAGGCTGAATTTGGAGCTTTAGCTCAAGGAACATGTGAATTTTTATGGCTCGATGAAAGAACTAAATGGTCTAAGCTCACCTCCAATGAAACTGTTTTGTGATAGCAAGGCAGTAATTTGTATTGCTCGCAGTCCTGTTCATCATGATAAAACAATCATGTTGAGGTAGACAGAGACTTCATCAAAGAGAAAATAGACTCGAGCCATTTGTATGACTTATATTTCTACCACACAGCAAGTTGCAGATATTCTGACAAAAGGGTTTCTAGAATTAAGCTTTGAGACCCTTGTGGATAAGTTAAGAATGATGAATATCTGTTCTCCAGCTTGAGGGAGAGTGTCGAAGATTCGGATCAATCCCATCATTTGTGGGATTCATTTGGCTTTATTTGTTTCCTTTTTAAGTTTCCTAATTTTCTGCTATCCCTTGTGCTTCAGGATTTCACTAGATCAGTGTTTTGTTTCCTTTTCTATTCTTTCCTTTTTATTCTTTCCTGGGTTAGTGTTTTACTTCCCTTTTTATTATCTCCTAAAGTCTTGTATAAATCTCTGTATTATAAATCTCTGCTTGTCTTTTATTGCAGGGTGATGCTGATATCTTCTTCCCTACTGACTTTTGGATGCTGGAACGAATTGATCATTATTGTTCAGGGTGGCTGAAACCTCAGAGGGATCATTCATCCAAGAAAGGAAAGAAGAGGAGAACAATTACGGTTAGTTTAATTGTCTTAGTATTTGCCATCCTTGAATTTAGGTTCCATGATGAGTTCTAAGTCTTTTCTCCATTCAAATGCTACCCCTTACTGAAATCAGGCAGATTATTTTACCAGCAGTTAACTCACCCAATATTTGTAGGACCATTTTGAAACTCTAACTGTCTATTCCATCCTGTCCATTAAATTCTATGTCTATGGGGGAGTAACTTTATTTAATCTTCTTAGTATGGATAAGGGTTAATCAAATGTAATTCTAATGTTGGTTCACTGTATTGATTGGGTATTTTCTGTAGCTTGTAGTTAATACACGAATAGGAATATTCTTAGACAGACATGTGATGTAATTTGAGCTAACATCAGGAGATCTGTCATTTACATTAGTCTTTGAATATTTCATTTCTTTTTCTTACAAGACATCCAGATATGCTTTCTTTCAATTGATTAACAACTTTATGTGCTCTGTTAAGTTGTGTATATTCAATGCAGCTCGAAACATCATCTTTCATGGAAGAGTTTGGCTTGCCCTCGAAGACAAGAACCAAGGATGGATACAACCCACTCCTGGATGACTTCAAGAATACCAAATTTTTTCTTAGTGTCCCAACACATAATGTCAAGTAGATAGCCGGAACAATTTTTTTTTTTTTTTTTCATTCGAAAGGATGTCTGAGGAATTCAATTGATCTCAAGCACCGTAAGCAATATAGATTTCATCATTGAAAAGGAAATGAGCTTAAGCAGAGTTTTCATTATGCGGGTATAGCAGATGAGTTGTGAACATGGACGCAATTCCTTGTGTGTGTGATCAGATTAGTTAACATCTTATACAGAAGGGTGTAGCTGTTAGATAGGAAGTAATCTCAAACTTGATCGACAAACAAGATACCTACTGTCATCTGGTTGAACGAAGTCTTTGAGATGGACGGTGATTGATGATTGGAGCTTAACTAACATGTCTGTCTCCTTGTTCTTATTTCCAACAAGGTGACGAGTGAAGTAACAAAACGATAAAGCCCTAAGTAGCTTTCCATTGCAACAGTTGATAAGTTTTATTTTTTTGCCCTGGTCATCATTGATATGTTATCAGCAGATTGCAACCTGTGTCAGATGAACCACCTAAGTTCTACTATACCCAAACAGTCTTATTTATTGTACCATTTGATTTTATGGGAGAAGTTATTTAATTCTGTTTTATCCTTCTAATGATTTTCTGTTGTGTTCTGCTCTTTTGGCATTAAAGTTTTCCCTGGTTTCTTGGCTAAATATTTATATGTTTTGTTGTCCTTTGGATTGGTTTAACCGATGCTTTTAGCTACATTGAAAGTTGGATTAGGACATCTACCTAAACATTGGTCTACAAACCACTTGATCTAAGTTGAATTACGCACCTTCGGTTTTAGAATTTCTACTCAATTTATCATTCCTTAAATTGCAATATTACTAGCTATAAATAATAACAAATATGTGCAACTATTGACCTCCAGAGCTCCTTCGATGCGGTCAGTCTAGCAGGCAAAAGGCCAATGTTGTTGGAAATTGATAACGTTAATTTCTCGTCAAATTTGACTGTCAATTTCAGAAAAAGGAATAGACATAAAGTGTACAAGATTAATACATATTGTGTGATTTATCATGTACATGATGTTTATCACTTAAGCAGGTCTTACATACTTTGTTTGTATATTTCTTTAAAATTGATGTTGTCAACTTAAGAGAGAAATTGAGCAGATTCATTTATAATATTTTTAATATATTTGATTAAATCTGAGATTAATACATATTGCGAGATTTATCATGTAAGTAATACTTAAGCATTTTATATACTTTGTTTATTTTTCCTTGAAATTAATACTATCAATTTTAGAGAAAAATTGTGAAGATTCATTTCTAATGATTTTAAAGTATTTGATTAAAATATTTAGTAGCAGCTCAGATTGATTTGTAAATGGGACATGTAATTACATTTCAAATTTTGGTAACTCGTCCTGTTAGCCACATTGGACTATACCAACAGATACCGTTTCAAAACGTTTATTTGTTATTATTTTTTAAGTACTTTATCCCACATCTAATGGTGTTCGAAATGAAGGAATCGTACCACATATACCAAATTGGTCTAGTTTGATTTTCTTATTTTCTTTAATTGAAAACTGAATGGTTTCAATTATATATTTAAGTTTTATGTCTATAAAATTAGAAAGAGTTTATATATTAAATTTTTGCAAAAATATTTTTAATTGATTAGAATGTAAATCAATTGTATATATATATTTTTTAAAATGGTTAGGTCTAAAGAGAGGACAACATTTTGGTAAATTGATTGGTTGTGATCTGTATGATGTAGGTGAAAAAATCAATGGAACCAAGAACACCCTTAAAATTATTATCCCCCGTATTGACACTCAAGCAAAAAATGTATTTTATTTCTTAATTGATTCTTTTGCAATAAAGAGGACCGTCTTGTGTGGTGCGGGCATAAAAGTGGCAAGTACTCTGGTTAGGGAGGGGTGCTAATTTAGCATGTTGCCTGTTTAATCGCCGTGGTGATAATGGCCCTAGTTGTTCAACACAAACTCCAAAACCCCTGGAAAGTTCCCCCTAAAGTAAACATTTTTATGGAAAATTAGTAAGCAAATTGTTCCCTGTAAAGAAATTTTAATGGAAGAAGAAATGCAGTCCCTCACCATGCTGTTCAATCTGTTTAACCGGAGTTGAAACTATTGAACACCTCTTGTTATTGTGTGGTTGGGTTAGAAAGGTGTGGTTCGGGCGTAATCTTGCTCTCAAAATTGATGAAAATTGGGTTTTAAGAATGAAATTATGGCTTCACTGGTTGTTTGTGGAACTGGAATTAGATGAGTATAGTAAAGCTTATCTTGCCATGCTTTGCCAGTTCAAATGGAAAGGAAGATGCTCTTGGTGCTCTGATAATATTCCTTTAGATCTATTATTTTCAATTGGTAGAGCTAGTGATGCTATTGTGTAATCTTGGCAATCAAATGGGTGGGTCTTGGCCAAAGAATCTAATATGAGAAGCTAATAGGAACTGGATAGTTTGAGATACTTAGTATAAAACTTATGGAGAATGATTCTTCTCTTTTGATAACATGCTCTTAAGAGTGGGTTTCCTGCACCTCCTAAGGTCTTATAATTTGGTGTCAAAGCTAGTTGGCTAATGGTGCATAAAGGGCTACTTATAGAGGATTTTGACAAGCAAGAAGGTCAAATAAAGTGTTTGAAAGTATAATCGCCTAGACGTCAACCCTTCAAGGGAGGTGCTATAATAGGATTGGATAGTATGGGATGACTAAGTTCTACATTGAGTAGTATGAAATACTTAGGATGGTACTTAAGGAGAATGGGTCCTATCATTTAGTATTAAAGTCAGTTGGCTAATGGCGTAGAGAGAGCTACCTATAGAGTGTTCTAATTGACTTGTCTTAGAATGTAGTCACTGAGACATAAGCTCTTCAAGGGTGGTGATGTGATAGAGATTGGGTAGCATGAGGTGCCTAAATCCCACATTGAGTAATATGGAATATTTGGTATGGTATTTAAAGAAAAAGGTTCTTCTCCCTTGACAATGTGCTTTTAAGGGTGGGTTTGCTATGTCTCCTTGGGTCTTATTAGAAGCCTTCTCCAGATGTTAGGTGGTCAAACTAGATCATGCATATATTAAAGTGAATAGTGATGGCTCGTTTGATGAGGCTAAAAAAAAAAAAAAACTTCTTCTTTTATGAGTGAAGCTCCCTTTTAGTTGTAACTCTTTATCCTGCCTTTAGGATGTTACTTATGAGTGGTAGTAGTTGGAGTTGCTAGTAGGAAGGTAATGGAACTGTGTTATCTTTTAAGATAGGAGAGTGGGCAAGAAAAGAGATTTTGTCTTCGTATAGAGGTCTCTTTAAAAAGGGGTATTTTATGACTAAAGAGTTGAATCTTAATGAGGTAACCTTCGAATCAAATAGTCTTGCCTTGATTAACTCTGCTGTGTTTGGATGCTTGCCTTGATTGGAAGAGTCTCTATTGTTGATCATATTTTTAGCTTCAACAAATCTTTCTTGTCTATCAAATTATATCCTTAGATCAACAAATTTAGTAGTTAATTAGTTTGCTAAAATTTTTTTGTAAGGGAATGTGCCTCGTTGGCTGGGATGTATGTCTTCCCTCCCTTTTGGTTCCTATTCTTTTTGTTCATTCTGCATCTTCTAAGGAGGGGGTGGGTTGACTTTAGTTTCTAGTTCTCTCTCTTATTGATGTATGCTACTTTTTTGTGTTTTCAATGAAGTATGTTCATTTTATGGCTCTTTTGGAAACTTTTTCATAATAGACTTTAGAGACTGGAGGTATTCATTTAAATAAAATTAAATATATTTTAAGCTAAGAAAATGTTCAACAATTCATTGAATTTTTGCAATTCTTTCTAAAATTAATCACTCACTTGTTAGAAAGTGGATTTTAACATTGTGGTAGAGTACTAGGATATTTATTTCAAAGCCAAACAAATGTCTCTAAATTTTTTTATAATATTATACAATGTATAGTAGGAGAGAATGACATAAAGAAATAGAAATGTGTATAAGGTTTACTTTTCTTTCCACTCTTCTTTTAATATTTCTACAACTACATTTCTGTGTTTGCTTGCTAAATAAAGAAGACTCAAATACAAAATCAACCTTATAGCCATGTACCCAACAGCCATAATGTGGATGACCCACTAATATTTTGTGTTTTACAATAATATAGATTATAGAGGAAGATTAATATAGTTTGGTAAGGGAAAAAATGCTACAAAATATATTATTTTTTATTCCAATATAAGATATATATATATATATATATATATATATATGATGGCTTAAAGACACTACCACAAAATGGACGAGAGGAGCTAGTTGACTTAAGGTGGACAAAGGTGAACCTTTTGTTCCTTTAGTGTGATTGAATAAATTAATTTTTGTATATGTAATTAATTTCTAATATGTATTAATTGCTCCTTCAAGTTAGGGAAAAAAATTGATTCCCAATCCTTCCCCTATTTTGTAGTGGCTTTGAGCTAGGCTAGCTGTGATTATCTCCCAAAGACTACTTCAGCACATTTTTAGCTCCTTCTTCACCTTTCCCTTAAAATAACCTTGCTACTCCTTTGCTCCAATTCTATCAATGTTGGAGTCCTTCTTTCATCCTGCCTATGTCTTTTTATTCTAAGTTATGTGTTCGCTAGTATAGGTTCCTATTCTAAGCTATTTTTATTATGGGAATATCTTAATTACTGCCTTTTGATCATTTTGACTTTTGGAGCATCTAAAATAGATGTCTATAGCATGAAATACGATCGAATATGGGATCATTGAGAGGTTAGGGATAACATAGATGACAAGTGATTTTCACGAGTTGTCTCTTGCTTTTTGGACCCTCCCAAAAATGACAAGCTACTATGTGCTTCAATAGTGAAACACACTATTTCACTAATATGGGAAGTTGGGCCTCGATTTGTTGGGCTTTACTGTTCTATTGGTGTGTTTCAATTCATTTTTGGGCCAAAAGTTTTGGACTCCTATATATTTTTATTAGTTTCTAGCCATTTAAGAAACAAAACCAAGAAAAAAAATTAAATGGGCTTTCGGCTATGGATTAGTGGGCCATTTTTGGGTAAAAATATTTTTGGTTGAAAATCAATTTTAGAGCCATTTAAGGCCAATTGCTTTGGCAAATTTTGGAATTTTTAGGCCATTTGGAGATTAGACACTACATGGGCCTATTTTTAGCCAAGTTTTTGGGCTAAACCTTTAGTGGGCCCAAATTGTTTTATTTTGGAATGTTTTGGGCAAAATATTTATGCGCTAATATTTTGTTCAAATTTTAGCAATAATTATTGTCTTAGCCAATTTTGTCCAAAATTATTTAATGCCATTCAATTTCTCCAAATTCTAGTAAAATTATTTTGGGCAAGTTTGTGCATTTATGTTTAATCATATACGAGGCAAGCCAAAGCAAAAGGGAAAGACAAGGTACCCATCCAAGGTGACACTAAGAAGGAGTCCAAGTGTTTCTTTAACAAAAAGAAGGGGCATATAAAAAATGATTACATCAAATTCAAAGTTTGGCTTGAAAAAAAAGGTAACTTAATCTTATTCTTTTGCTATAAATCTAATATGGTAGATGTTAGTAGTAACATTAGTAGATTGATTTTGGTTGTACAATCTATATCTCTAATACCTTGTATAGCTTTCTAAACCAAAGAAAACTAGTAGGCAATAAGCAACTCATCTATTCAAGAAATAAGATGGGCTCTACTATGCCGAATTTATTTTGATTTTAAATAGGATCTTTTATGTACCAAGTTTCTATATCAAAATGTGTACCATTTGGATATTCCCTTGAATTTTCAAATAACATGTTCAATTTATTCTATAACTCTAATATTGTTGAGAATGGTACAATTTGTTATGGTCTTTTCCAAATTTAATTACAAGATAATACCTCTTATGAGTCAATGATTGTTTTTAATAGTATAGGTATTAAGAGGCATTTACTAAGAAAGATTTCTCTATGTTATAGCACCAAAAACTATGTCATATTTCAATAGAGAGGGTGAAAATGTTAGTAAATAGTGGGGTATTTAATACTTTTAACTTTACTAATTTTAACACTTGTATAAATTATATTAAAGGAAAGCAGACTAATAAGACCAATAAAGGTGTTAAGAGAAGCTTTAGCATATTAAAAATTATACATACAAATATCTGTAGTTTTGGTTTAGTATCTAATAGTAAAAAATACTTCATCACCTTTATTGATAATTATTCGCAATACATGTATCTCTACTTGCTTAATCATAAGAATGGGGCACTAAATGCCTTTAAGGTATTTAAGGCAAAAGTAAAGAATCGATGTGGTAAATAAATTAAAATAGTGAGATTAGAAAGAGATAGTAAGTAATATAGTTAGATATATTGAAGATGGACATACACATAGTCTATTTGTTAAGTTTCTTTAAAAAAAATAAACATGGGATTATTACCTAATACATTATGCTTGAGCCTCCAAATCAAAATGGTGTAGCTAAAAAAATAAACCAAACATTATTAGATATGGTGCAGAGCATATTAAGCAGCTTTAAACTTCTTAAATTCTTATAGATAGAAGTACTTAAGATAATTCCATACATTTTTAACTATTCCAATTAAGGCTTTTAAAAGGATTCCCTTTGAACTACTTATAGGTCAGAAACAAAGTTTAAGATATACACTTGTTTGGGATGCCCATATAAGGTCAAGATTTATAATCCATGAGAAAAGAAGTTGAATCAAAGGACCATTAGCAATGACTTCATTGGGTATGTCGAAAGGTTTAAAGAATATAGATTTTATTATCCATATAATTGCACTAGGATTGTGAAATCAAGAAATGCAAAGTTTCTTGAAAATAACTTAATCAGTAGAAGTGGTTAAACTCAAAAATTCTATTTTGAGATTGATCAAGTTGGTACTCAAAATCCCACATCAAGTGATAGATTAATTGTGATCTGTGTCTCTCAAGTATGAAAGTATATTGAACAATCAATCATTGAGGATCCATAAATTATTGACCATAACAAGTTGATGCATCTTTTGATAAGCTACCAAAAACTGCTAAACAACTAGTTAAGCAACATGCACCATAAGAGAATGTTGACCTAACATTAAGAAAATCAACTAGGATAAAGAGATCAGCAATTCGTAATGACTATGTTGTGTACCAACAAAAATCTAACTATAATATAGAAGTAAAAAATGATCCTAAGACGTTTTCACAAGTTATCAATTGCAAAGAACTTGAATGGTGGCACAGTGCTATAAAAGAAGAGATGGATTCCATGACATTTAACAAAGTTTGGAATCTCATCAAGTTACCTAATGGTCTTGAGGCCAATAATGCAATGGGTCTACAAGATAAAGAAGAAATCATTAGGCATTGAGAGATATAAGGCAAAACTCATAGTTAAAAGATTCACCCAAAGGAAAGAAATTAATTACATAGAGACTTCCTCTCTTATATTTAAGAAAGATTTCTTCCGTGTGATAATAGCATTGGTTGCTCATTTTGAATTAGAATTATATTAGATAGATGTAAAAATGGCATTCCTCATTAGGGAACTAAAGGAAGAAGTATATGGAAAACCTAAAGGATTCTATACCAATACTAGTAAGCATTTGGTTTACAAGCTTAAGAAATCCATATCTAGACTAAATAAGCCTTTTGCCAATGGTACTTAAAGTTTCATAATGTCATCTCCTTATTCGAATTCATGGAGAATGTCATAGATCAGTATATATACCAAAAGATCAATGAGAGTAAAATTTGTTTCTTAGTGCTTTATGTGGATTATATATGACTTACAACAATGATAAGGGGCCGTTGCACAAGGTGAAACAATTTCTTTCTAAGAATTTTGACATAAAGGATATGGTTAAAACATCACAAGTCATTGGCATTAAGATTCCTAAAAACAAAAATTAATGTACTTTGAGATTGTCATAAGAAACCTATATTATTAAGTTTTAAAGAGATTTCCTTTTCCACTCAAACTAAGGAGGCTGGTCTACTAGCGCCTATTTAGTCATCATTAGCTCTTTGTCTTTCTAGCCGCTTTCCTTGCTTCGCCATACCGGCGAATGGACTTACTGACTAAGTAACTTCAGGTTTGGAACCCTTGCTAGCTGCTTTTGCGTGAACAAAAAGGAGGCATACTAAAGGTGCATCAATGGATACCTTCTGCCTTAAACACTTCTCCAGCGGCTTCACTGGTCGCTGGTCTGCCATTCTCAGTTTCTAGAACTAGAAACTATAGTCAGAACATCGGCTTACCAATCGCCTACCATGTCTCCTCCATTTTTGGATTTAACTTTCCCTTGCTTTGACACCGTGTCTTGTCTCCTCAATTGAGAAAGGTGATAGGTTCAATTTGAACTAGTGCCTAAAACATAATCTAGAAAGAGAAGATATGCATAACACTCCATATGCTTTTGTCACTAAGAGCCTTATGCATATTCAAGTTTACATAAGACCTGAAATTACCTTAATTGCTGTAATGTTAGATAGATATCAGAGTAATCCAGGTATGGATCATTAAAGAGTTATTAAAAAGGTTATCAAATACCTTAAGAATACTAATGATTACATGTTAATGTATAGATGGACTAATAACCTTGAATTAGTCATCTACTTAGATTTAGGTTTCTTCATATGTGTTGATTCAAGAAAATTAACATCATGTTATATTTTCATGTTTGTTGGTGAAGCCATATCTTAGAAGAGCACGAAGCAAGCATTGACTGCTACATCTACCTTAAAAGCTAAGTCCATATCTTGTTTTGAGGCAAATTTGTAGTGTTTGGCTTAAGGGTTTTATTTTTGGGCTTAGAATTGTAGATTCTATCTCTAATCTATCGAGTATGTATTGTGACAACTCAAATGTGATTTTTTTGGTTAAGAACAATGAGAGTGAAAGTTAAAGTAAGCATATCAATATTCAGTACTTAACCATTCAATAACGTGTCAAAAAAAAAATAAAGTTATCATTAAGCATATTAACATTGAGTTAATGATAATTGATCCTTTAACTAAATATATGCCATCAATAAGGTCTAAGGATCACGTACCTAGAATGGGACTTGACTCCATATAAATTTTTTTTATGTATATATAATTTGTAATAAAGTTTTAGTTTGAGTTATATTCTCATTTTGTATGTGCACTTATGTCTTGAGAATAATAACATTAAAAGGATCCAAAATAAGCATGAAGTTAAATACATTGTGATACATGGAAGGTAATACTCACCTTTGAAGGACTTATCATTATGATTCATGTATATAGCTTTCTCTTTTAGGGTATATTTGATACATCTGAATTTTAGGAATCATCATGGATATGGTGTAAAGACCAAATGGGAAAATCTGAATGTCAATAACTTACAAGTCAAAAGAGTCAAACAAATCTAGCAAGTTGGCAAGTTGCTAAGGTTCAATGAAGATGGCCCTCCACACCATATATGGAATTCATAGAGAAAATTTGCAATTCAAATTGCAGATCCTTGGTTCCATTAAATCCTTCCCACCACTTTCTTCATGAGACATCTTTGATGGGAAGATGCATTTCACTCTTTTGCTTTAAATAAAGTGTCCCTAAGCTTAGTTTCTCTAGGCCATTGAGTTCAGAATACTCATATACATGACCAATTAAGAGAAATAGATAGCTTACAGACATCCCTTAGAAGAAAAGCTTTAAGGTTTGGCAATAGTTAGAGGCAATAGTTTTCTACATTTTAATTACATATGGATATCATTTATGGCTTTTGCATATCCATTTAAGTCTAACACTCCCTTCTTCTTTTCTTTTTCTTCTAGCTACCCACCTTATTTTCCTAAGTATTGTCATGGGTAAGTAAGTAGGCAATGGAGCTTCTTCCCATTGTTCTTCCCACTACATTACTTATAAAATTTACTCTTAAGCATCTTTTGTTTATTTGTGTGTTGTCCAGCATCTTGGTTAGGGTTTGATTGTGTGTTCCTAGCAACCCTTGTTCTTTCTCAATGGTTTAAATGAGGTGGGGTTTAAGTAGATGAATTGGTGAAACTTTGTAAATTGTTTTCCTTTTAGCTAATTTTTCATCTCAGGAAGGTTGTAGTATATTGTTAGCTTGAACTCTTGCTCTTTTTCTTCTTTTTGGTAACACCTCCATCTTCATATAGCAGCAAAACCTTCTCTTCCATTTAGTGCCTTCATTCTTCCAATTCTTGAGTGAACTATGAGAGGTTATGGGGCATTTCTTGTTGTTAAAGCTTGGGTTAATTGTTAGACTTAAACCTCAATTACTTGGTGAGTCACTTTCCTTGTGGGTGGGTTCCCATTTATGAGTTAATAGACTTTATCATCATCCAATTTATTATGTTCACTAGCAGCTTAAAACTTTAAAGTGAGCCAATAGGAAGTATGAGTTAAAATAAGATTAACGTTAGGTATAAGAAATAATGAGGTGAGTTTCAAATCTACGTATTTTGTTGAGGAATTAACATGAATTATAAATCTAGTTAGGGTTAGTACTAGAAGTAGGAATTAGACAAGGTGATAGACTAACCAAAATAAGTTAAGTACTAAGTTAGGACAAATACTAGAGTAAGAATCAATTAAGTAGGATTTAACTAAGTAAAGTAGGATTTAATTTAAGATCATTTAATTTAGGAAAATAATGAAAGTTGTAGCTAATTTGGTAATAGGACTTAACATAGGATCAATTATATTGACTAAGTTTAATAGAAAAAAAGATATAAACTAATTTTTTGAAATTGAAAGAATTACTATGATTGTGCTTTAGGATACACTTTGGATATTCTTGTTGGAAAGTATCGGAATGGGTTGGTGATGAAAGGACTGATAACCATTCGGCAAATACTATGAGTAAATTATGAAGCATGATACGTTTTTAACTTCATCTTTCATTTTTAACTCGTTTCATTTGCTGTTCATACTTTATGTATCTATTGGAATGGGCTTCCTAGGAAGCATTTACTTGTATGTTAATATTATGAGTGTTAAATCTTCCAAATTATGATATACTAAATATGATTTTGTTATTGACTTGAATATGAAACTATACGATGAAGAAAGTGTTATTTCAAAAAATAGAGGTGTTGAAATATTCATCTCAATATATTCACATAAGAATTGCCCAAATGATTGATATCTATGAATGTTACTACAGTAAATATATAATTATGTTATGGATCAAGCTATTTGGAAGATTTATGTGAATGAACTATATTTTTTCAAAAAATCCTTATGAGGTAGAATTGTGTAGAATACTGGCTTCTAATAACAGTTTTGTTAGCTCTCAGTAGACCTATGATGTCTCTATGTGGATTTGTAGTTAAGTTCCTAAAATGTATTGAGCTGGATACTTTTTGAAAGTCCAAGGGTTGTAAAATTGGTGGTAAGCA
The DNA here is from genome assembly GCA_032878935.1 of Erythrophleum fordii. Classification (NCBI taxonomy): domain Eukaryota; kingdom Viridiplantae; phylum Streptophyta; class Magnoliopsida; order Fabales; family Fabaceae; genus Erythrophleum; species Erythrophleum fordii. The sequence goes on along the minus strand of JAVQMF010000054.1, from coordinate 16,699,200 downwards.
AGGACGGTGATAGGTATCCAACCTATGATTCTCACTTATAGTGCTTTGATGTTGAATATGTGATTACTTACCCTTAGGGATTGTGTGCCCATGTTAGAAATTTGAGTTCTTCACAAATATTTCAATAGAAGGTTTATATGAAATTATTTTTTGTATTGATATTTAATTTTTTTCATTTACGATTAATAATTCATTTCAAATGTATGAAAAATCTATATAACTTTTTGTCTATTGTTCTAATTAATTTTGCATACCTAAATGAGTATATGTATGCAAATATTCTAATATTATTATAAAAGTACTTCTTATAATAATTGATTTCTAACACTAATAAGAAACCTTCTTATATGCCTTCTAAGCCTTTCATGTAATTTCTATAGATCAATTAACTATGATATTATGGTTGAACTTGTCTATAATCACATCTTATATACTTTTACTTGTTCCTATCATGGTAATACTAATTAACTTCATAATAATGTTTTTATAAATTTATTTATTTTAAATGTTGTAATATTATTCTTCTATAAATTACCTTCAAAATTTTCATTCTCTCTAGTTATATAATGTTTCAGTAAAACTTATTTTCATTTAAAAAAAACTTAATATATGCATATCCTTTTAGTTATCGTGCTTTATATTTTACTTATTAAGTACATAGCTCATTTTATTATTTATTATTATAGATAGTAAAGTCGCATCCAAACTGTTCCCTTCGACTTAGCTCAAGAGTGTTTTCAATGGTGAGCTAAAAGTTGGTTCTCTTGCTATTAATAGTTTGTTGTCATCTATATATGTATATATTTTTACTTTAGAGTCAACTCCACAAACTACAAATAGAATCTCCGCCCTATTGGTCATGTTTTGTTATTGATTAGAAAGTGAAAGTGAAGTTCTCTATTGTTATTTTTTACTAGTTGATCATTATAGGAAATTTGAGATATCCTAATGTTAAAGGACACTTTGCTGGATCTTCTATTGACATGTTATGAATAAATGTATATATATACAAATGGTTTAAATTATGATTAAGAAAGAACATGTAGTCAATAGGTGCTATTGTATTAAAGTATTGAATTATTCCTATTTTCCATAGGCTTCAATTGATATGAGAGAAAGATAAGGTTTTGGGTATTTAGTTAGGCTTACATATGTGAATCATCATGTAATCTTTGCCAATCACATCTTTGGCTTGGGATTGTGACTCCATCATTTGTCTTTTTGGTAACTTAAGTTAGCCAAGCACAAGTTTTTAAGCATGGGGCTATACTAAACCAATTTAGTTCCATGGGATTTAATGGATCATCATGTGATGATTTTGCATTATCGGTATTTTAGGAAAATCCCAAAGGCATCCCTATGACTAGGAATTAGTTTGACAAAGTCTGAGGAAATTCCACTTCAAAGTCATAAGACAGTGTAAATAATGATGATTATATGAGGTTTTATATTTTATCTTATCTTAGTTATTTTAAATAAATGTTTTGATTTTGACTCATGTGGCTTCTTGATTATAATGTTTTTAGTACGTTGGAAATCAAGTTTGAACTTTTTTGGCTCTTGAACTGATTGATTGGTACCAAGATATTTAAATGGAACTATTATGACAAGGATTTATATGGTTATTAGTGATTTGAACTTTGCTAAAAGTGAAATTATAGCTCTTTCTTTATTTTTAAATGTATAATTATGAAAGTAATTTTTCTTTGAAAGCTTTCTAGTATAGAACCCTATAGCTAACAACAATAATTGTTAATGTAAAAATTCATGGTTTAATTATTTTCTAAACTTATTTTATTATATGGAAGTAACGTTACATTTATAGAAAATAAAAGAACGAGTAAACTCCTACTCAAACTAAAAGATATAACTATAATATATATATATATATATATATATATATATAACTCTATCCTAATTAAGATAAAAAAAAAAAACTTGAACTCACATTATCCTAATCAAAACAAAACATTTAAGCAATTCCTAAATGCGTAAAAGCATTATCTGAAAACTAACTAAAAATAAATAAGCCTTAATTAAAACAAAACAAATCATATAAATAAAAATAACTTAATTAAAATTAATGGTAATTTTCAACACTTCCTTGCAAGTTAGATATTCTAGCTTGGAGCTCTTTCTTGTGGCATTGCCAACCCTCTTCTCCAAGACCAATTCTTGCTTGAGCAAGAGCACTAGGACCCACAACCTTTTCTGTTGTGTTTTGATCTATGTTTCCAAGTAGTTTGTATAATAAATGCCCTGAGTCTTTAGTAAAAAGATTGGTTTCAAAATGAATTGATTCCTCAGTGGTCACAACTAATTCATAAGTTTCATTTCTTGGTTTCCCATATAGTTTCCAACATACATCTTTAGTATAACTAGCCTTGTGACAATGATCACACCAAGGTTTTCTTAGTTTCTTCTACTTGTATTTAACAATTGTATTGCCTTTAACAATTAAGGAAAACGTTTTTTATATAGGTTGTGCATTTTGCACCCTGAATTGAGTTGTTTTCTACTCTCATCCCATTTAATTTCAACAAACACTTTTCTTAGTGGAGGCAATCGTCATATAGACAAAATCCTTCCTTTCACTTCTTCAAATATATGATTGAGTCCTAGGAGAAAATTGTAAATTCTCTCCTTTTCCATGAGTTTCCTGTCATAGGGTTTAGGCCACATATTTGCTACATATCCACTGGTGAGTTTTAGACAAATCTAGTTGCTGTCGATATTTCACAAGGATATTGTAATATTAAGTTATGGTTAAATCACCTTTTTTCAATTCACAAAAATACCCTTTGATTTGGAATAGCCTTGCTATGTTTTCAACTATGGAATGAGACTCTTTTATAACATTTCACATCTCCTTTATAGTCTTATAAGGGATAGCCTTTCACTTATCTCAAGTGTCATGGAGTTCACTAGCCATGATATGATCATGTTGTTCTCTACCCACCAATATTTGTACTTTAGGTCTGAGATATCTAGATGAATAAATTCTATAATGAAATACTCTTCTTACTCTTGGCCTCTAATGAACATGAGGACACTTTGTGACCATTGCAAGTATTTGTTGCCATTGAAACAATGTCTTGTGATATTTATTGGTGCATTCTCAAAATTTATTTGTGTTGTAAGGATGTTGACTTAGTTGCTTGGCAGAGTGGCACTACTTTTTAGCTATGATGGACTAAAGACTTTATAGATGAATCAACATTAAAGGCCCTCATTGAGCCCCAGGAAATTATTAGGCCTTTTAGGCTTTAATATCAAGTAGAAATTCAAGGTTTATTTTTTCTCTAAACTTATTTTATTAGATGAAAGTAACATCCCATTTATAGGAGATAAAAGTGAGAATAAACTCTTACTTCCATTAAAAGATGTAACTCTAAAAAAAAAAAAAGATAATTTTATTCTAATCAAAATAGGGTAACTCTATTTTAATTACAATAGAAAATTTAAACTAATATGATCATAATCAAAACAAAACATTTAAGTTAATCTTAATAACATAAAAATGTTATTGAAAAAAACTAATTAAAAACAAGTAAGCCTTAGTTAAAATAAAATAACTACAAATAACTTAATTAAAATTAATGGTAATTTCCATTAGTTAGCCTTGATACACCATAATCCAATTATATGCTGGGCGTCATATGCTCCCATTTGAATTGGTTCTATTTAAATGTTTCCTCCCTTATTGTTGAATGAAGTAATACTGATGATTATTTATTCATACATGTTTACTTGATTTATGAACAATGATTTGATTATAAGTAATGACTCTACTTTTTTCTTCATTAAAACTTTTTATTTTAAATCATATAGCGATGACATGAATTTTACTATTTATTCGAATACTATTGTAACTTCTGATTTTTGAAAAACTTTAGTGTATATGGGTTATTTCTTTCTGGCGTAATTAGTATTATTTACTTACTAAGTATCACAACTCACTCTTCTAACATTGTACCAGTTTCAAATAGGGGTGTAGTTCAGGATTCACTTTCACAAAATAAGAGGCGGGCTAGCATTCTATTGGTGAGTTTCGCACCTGTCTATATGGGCAATATTTATTTTGCAACTATGCTAACATAAATTTTTTTTGCAGATGTTAAGAGTGGCGCTCTCAAATAGAATAATTGTACAAGTTTTGGCCTAATGTATTAAGCTTGGAATAGTCCATATTTCAAAGAAAGTTTTGCCAAAATTTTTTTAGAAACCTCCCATGCATGTATGAAAAGGAATTTCTCCTATATTACATGACTTGTGGTGGGCCAACTTGCATGGGATGAGTTTGCCTATTTTGACAACTCTATTTTGGCCTAAGAGAAATTGTTTTGTAACCACTTTAAAAAAATTATATAGTTTTGACTTAATTAGATTTTCCAAAGTATAAGTAATTTTAAAATGTTTGACATAATTAAAATATAAAATAACATATAACACAACATTTACTTTTTTTAATTATATTTTGAACTAATTCATAGTCCAACCACAAGTTCGTCAGTGAGGGATTCTTCGAAGGACAAGTAAAGGGTCCCGATATCCAGAGAACTTGGTGCCAAAGCAGATCTCAAGAAACATCTGTTGAAACTGATAAGGCCACCTATCAGTGGCACTCTTCAGGTCAACAGAGTATACCTTGTCTGATCCTGCTAGTCGGGTAAGAGGGTGCCGTAGAGCTTCTCATAGAAATACAAAAACGTATCGCCCACTTCCTACAATCCGGCCTGAACCTTTGGGTAGGCTCTGCAAGATCAACAAGGATGGCATCAGTAGCCAAGAAGGAACTGACTTGACTTGGTCAGCAGTTTTCAGTTCTTGTGACTACGCTTTCTGTGGTTCGAGATATAGATAGTAGGGAAATGCCGTAGTTCTCCCAGCTCGAAAGTCATGACCCGCTTGACCCTCTTTCGGTTCCGGCTCGCAAGGCTAAGGCTCAACATCTTGAGGTCACGGGTTCGTTATAAGAGAGATGCGAGCGCTTAATAGAAAGAAGACTTTTCTTTTATAGGTATAGATTAAGCTTCTTTCGTTCGGTAACTAAAGCACTAGCGCATTACACCTGTCTTCTTTTTAATTATATTTTTAACTAATTCATAGTCCAATCATCATTATTTTTCTCACTTTTATCTTTTTTTGTCTTATTATGCAACACGCCATAAATTATTTATATTTTTCTTCCTTTTATCGTTGAGGCACAAGGTCTTAAAAGTTGAAAGTAGAGAATAGGCGCGTAGGGATCAAGCTTTAAGTACGTTGGATTCCAAAACTCTTATGTAAAAAAAAAGTGCCATTTGAGATTGACTCTTGGGTCTTTTATCCCCCTTTTTTTAAGTGTTAATTTTAACATCCCAACATTACCTACACACCTTGATGGCAGATGCTTGTTTTCTTTTTTGTTTTTTAAGTTTCAATTGGTAAATCTTTAGTGGTTCTTAAAAATCTATTTTGAAAGTGAGTATGAAATAAATTAAATAATACATACTAATAAATATAGATATAGACTTTAAAATGTGGATTTGATACCTAACCCTTTATTCTATTCTATTCTCTTATGGCCTTGTGCATCTTGTTTAACAAAAAGGGAAAAAAATGTAATTATCTTTTTATTAAAAAGATATTAATTTTTTGTTTGATTTTGGCACTTATTGGATCCAAATTTAAATCCTTTAGTCCTGTAGAGAAAACTAACAACCATCACACATGCATTTGAAGCCTGAGTTATGCACTTTTGACTTGATTAGCTTTGCTTGCAATTAATGTACTATTCACATAGCAGAAGCAATGAAGCTCTTCAAATCAGAGGTGATCAAGTCTTCTCCTCTTCAATCGACAGCCATGTGCTTAAAGAACTTAGAAGTGCCTTTTATAGGCCCTGTTATAGCTCTACCATGTTTAACGTATCCTTTTCCTCACTAGCTTGGATTCTTTGTAATAGTGTGAAGGGGGTAGTAGAAGAAAGAGACAGAGGCAATTTGAAAGGCAGGTATGGTAACTAAAAGTTGAGATCCCTTTACATTGATATCCCATCTACAAGAATACTTAATTCAATACTGAGCACAAAATTATGCAGCAGTAACCATAGTTTTAAATTGCGGTTGCGGTTGCGGTTATGTTGCGATTGCGGTTGCAGGTGTTGCGGATAGTATAAGAAAGATTGCGGGCGTTGCGGTCAAAAAATGCGGATGCGGCCGATTCCGTAACAGCAATATTGCGGCCGCATCATATGATACGGACCGCAATTTAAAACCATGGCAGTAACGAACTTTCTTCAAAAATAGAATTTTGTTAGATGAACATTTAGAACCACAAGTACAACTCCAGGGTATAAACTACAAAGCACCGGCAAATCGAAAGGCCAATAAGTCAATAACCATTACAGATTAATTCTTTTAAATAAGTCAAGCACCAGCAAATCATAATTATTAAATATAAAATAATATTTTATCTATTTTAATAGATTTATTACTATTATTATACTCATTAATTAACCAAAATCAAATTAATTCTTTTAATAGCTATTAATTATTAAATAAGTTAATATATTAAGTAATTATTTAATGCAATATTATTTTAGATTTAGTAGATTAATTCTTTTAAATAAGTCAAGCACTAGCAAATCATAATTATTAAATATAAAATAATATTTTATCTATTTTAATAGATTTATTACTATTATTATACTCATTAATTAACCAAAATCAAATTAATTCTTTTAATAGCTATTAATTATTAAATAAGTTAATATATTAAGTAATTATTTAATGCAATATTATTTTAGATTTAGTAATCATTACATCATAGAGACTATGATATTCCTATGAATATAATATGATCACTCTTTAGGTTGTTTCTCTTTTTCCCTCTATATGTTTTGTAGTTTTAAGTGCAATAAATGATTAGTTATTTTTAACTATATACATCATAAAAAGAAAATTTAGGAATAAAACAAAAGATGATTTTTTTACAAACTGTATATATTATTAATATTTAAAGATAGATTGTTAAAAAGTTTGATATAAACTTAATTATTAATAAATTTTATAGTATGAAAAAATATTATGATCAATTTCAGTAAATTACGGAATATATGTTACATATATATTTTTTAGTTTAAAATTTTTATATACAAGGGCATGTTTACTGTTTACTTTTTTGAAAAAAAAATTCCTCCTCCCCCAATAATTTAATTCTAAATTTTGCCCATTCTCTCTCTCCTCCTGCAGGGAATGCCAACTTTTTTTCCGAAACTTATGTTATAGGTGCTATTCACACTCATTATAATGTACTTCGGTACACATCATAGGTATACTTTGAAGTTCATGAGAAGTGTATTTAGTTTACATTTTCTCCATGGTAACATTTTACAGTCAAGTGTTCACAATATTAGATAATACCTTTATGTGTTTTTGGTTTATTTTCATTAATTCTTTCAGTTTTACTTTGATATCTCTCATATGTTAAATTATAGATTTTATATATTTAGCTTATTGCATATGAGAATATTTGTTATTATTTCTGATATTGTTTGAACAAGTTTTGATTTTATTATTTTATAATTAAAGATATGAATATTATGTTCTAAAAACCTAATATATTGATTTCCTGATTGATAAATATCTTTCTATAGCTGGTAAACACCAAAAAGGAGAAAAATAGTGGTGCATAAATAGCGCACCACTCTAGTTTTATTAAATCACTGCAACATGTCTTGTATTCCTTTTAATATTGTGGACTCCTGTAATTATAAAATCTACACCAATCTCGCTTCAACTTCAAAAGCTTCTTGCGATTTAGTCGAAAATTAGTAACAGATATTTTAGTTCTATATATTTATTCATGAAAATTGCTTTAATTGCTGGTATTTCTTATACCTGAAAGAAATTCATAGAAGTTTTAAACATAGGCTACATTTCCATAACATGTTTTTTAAAAGAAAAAAAAAATGTTGGACTACTTTAATTTTAGAAAACAAAAGTTATGGCTTTTTTTCTTTAAAATAAAAATGTAAGAAATGAGAATATGATTTGAACAAATTTAATATACCCTATAGTAGTACACTTGATTCTCTCAAGTAAGTCTAGTGTCTACTGATTAAATATTGAAGTTGAAAAAAAAGGTATCACAGAAAATATTTCTTTAATACTAATGGCAAAAGCCTTGTTATTGATATCATGTTCTTTTTTGTCTAAGAAAGAATCACGTAGAAGAAAAAGACATAGGTGGTGGAGCCCACATATGAGTCTTATCAAATCTCACCCCATATCTCTGTCTTTTCCTCTTTTCAACGGATCATTTTTTGCCTTCTTATTTTATCTCATCCGAAGAAAGCTCATTAAATTTCCTAAAAAGTGTTAGGATTTGAAAGGTGAGCTGCATTTCTACGTACAATAAGTCCAGTAATTCTTCAAATATTTATCAACAAGGAAAAGAAACAAAAACAAACTCACTTGAGACATCGAATCTTAGCAGAGTTGATCTTTTGAGTATGTCAAATAGAGAAGGCTACCAATAATTTTAGTGAGGATTGCTTGCTGGGTTCTGGTGCATATGGAATTGTCTACAAGGGAACGTTGGACACAGAACGGACATTAGCCATTAAGAGAGCTCATTATTAACTGCGAAGAATCAGAAATGGTTAGCCTCACACATAACGCCTCCTAAAGAGTACAATTAATACTGCTCATTTTAAGAGAAGCGGTAAGCCTCACAACCCTTCGTGCCATGTTACCAAAAACAGCTTATGATTGTCTCATGAATAAGACAATCACATTCATCAGCATTCATATTCTTGGAGACCTATTTCATCAGTCAAGTGAATGCCCTTTTCTTATTAATCAGATCAGCTTTCCAAGCAAAGACAACTGCAGCCAAAGATAGCTCATCTTCATCAGATACCATAGCATACCTATCATTGCCTCTAACTGCGCATTTCTGATTTCTGATTCAAATCATATAGAGGGAAAAAAGACGCTCGAGTGCCATTCCCCAACAGAACATGCTTGCTGTTCCTTCCTTCATATACATCTCTGCCTTTTAGACAATGAGTAACTAACTGAAATTGTCATCATTCTCTTTGCAGTAGCCATCATGAGATGTTCCACGATCCCTCGACTGCGCAGTGAGGTAGTTGTCTTCGCCAACTCTTGTACAATTATAAACCTTTTCTTGCATAGGATTAGGTTTTAGGCATAGGATATCCTCCATTCTACTTTCTTCCCTGTATACATAAATTGCAAACCATTCCACAATTTCCTTTCTTGTTGGTCCATTCGCAGTCTCAATTGTTGAGTATTCCATCACACAATACTCACAAGAAATGTCCACATGATTCCAATCCTGTTCTAGAAATAGAAATTTGAGACTGCTATCCTGGAAAAGGGCTCTCAGATCAAGCAACCACACATGCTCTTTCATGATTGATCAACTGTAACAATTTCTAGATAGTATCATTCTCCGGCCATTTATTAGTATACAGAACCTAACCAGAACATAATGAGGTGGATTTCCCAACATGCCAAAAACAGCACGCACAGCAATTCCTGGGAATCTACTACAGCCCCAGAAAGTTACTGGTCTTCCCCGGCTACAATGATCAAACAATTATGGAACTCTTGACCCTGGAAGCATTACTCTTTTATCCCCAGTTGCATGAAAGGCCTATAAATCACATATAAAGGAATCATAATATTTTTTTTATGGCAGCAAAAAATTCACTACAAAGGCAACAGGTATTTGATGCAAGCACATCACACAGGAAATATGCAAGAGGTAAACCTGGCTCAACAATATGCTTGACGATTGGGAAGTCAATTTCTTCTAATTTTGGCGGAATCCCTGACATGTCACGAAGCTGCTTGCACTTTTGTAACAAAAGAGTTTTCAAGTGGATGCATTCTTGGATGCATGCTGAAAGGAGTGTACAATCACTGTAAGATAGGTCCAGATGTACCACGATGACAAAACCACTGAGGCATATACCAAGATGTTTATCTGGCAAATTGCAAGAACTCCAATATAGATGAATCCTACTTAGAGACAAAGTAGATTTCATTTGCTCACGATCTTCACACACATTATAAAATACTAAGCCTCTACAAGAGTCAGCTTCAATTTCCCTAAGTCTTGGTAATGTAAAAATGCTACTAGGTACTTGAATGATGCTATTGCACTCCATCAGATTTAAAGATTCAGGCCCAATAAGATTTCCAAAAGAAAATGGCAATTCTTCTATGGAAGTTGGCTCCAAATTAATATGCCGTAAATTTTCTATAAATCCTAATATTTCTAGGAACCTCACAAGTTTCTGGCATTCAAAGAGAGACAGAAATCTAAGGGAAGGCAAATTGAGTGCCCTTGGAATTGATTTAGGATTCGTCCATCCTGCAACACTCAGCTCTTCAAGATGACCAAGAAATCCAACAGAATCATGAAGTTTAATCAGATTTGTGCAATTATCGAGATACATGGTCCTTAAATTTGGAAGTACAGACACATCAGGTACTTATGTTAGGAATTTAGAATCAGTGAAATCCATGCTAGTCAAAAACTTCAAATTCTGTAAGCAACAATAATTAGGAATTAGTCTTGAGAATTTTATGTGCAATTTATATTTAAGCCAGAGAAACATACAGACATTGCAATCGTACATGGCTTGAATGGCTTGTCCAAAATGAGGCAACTACCAGGCAACTTGAGGATGGCAAGATTTGTCGGATGAAAATCAGGTAGGAAAGACCCTGAAGAATATCCTTCCCAATCAACAACTCTTGAGCTATTTGGAAGATATCTGGGTCCTCTAGAGAAACAGGCGTTCTTAGTAATAAGCATTCTCAAGCTTTTCACCTTCTTGAAGGCCTTGCTGCTGCATTGCATTGCATTTCTTTTCCTTGAGCTATGTAGTCCAACATTATAACTTCAATTTTATCAGTTCCCTTTCAATAAAGGAAAAAAAAAAGTGTAAACTACAATATAACATTCAGAATTTGAGAAAATCCTAAGATACTATAAATCATAAAAAACATATTTTGTCCCGAATGTGCTAATATAATATATTTTGTCAACACAAAATGTTGGCAATTAGAGGTAGCAGAATCATTTCTTTCCTTATACATTCACTAAAATGGGAGAACCCAAGTTAAAAAAGAGGGGAAAGTCATACACATCGCTTTTACCATATTTTGTTTAAGAACTTGAAGAACATCCTCATATAACCATCGACTGCTTCGTTTGCCAGGATGCAGTGATGATTCCTGTCATACTATTTCTCTACCCATGCCTTTAATAAGATCGTGCATGATTACCCTTTTATCCGCACCGATAGATATGAGAGATCTATCAATAAGAATTCTAATACTGTATTTTGGAAAGAAACCACAAGCATGTAACACTTCTTCTACATAAGCCAACAACTCTCCAGCAAAGAAACATGAAATGTCAAGGATAATTGGCTTCTCACATAGGTTCAGACTATCAAAGCTCACTCTAAGTATATTCATGATTTCTTCATTAGGAACCTTTTCGTATCTGTCTAATGCAAATTCCCATTCATCTGCTGATTTACCTAATAAATCAGAAAAAATAACATTCAAAGCCAATGGAAGGCCATCGGCATAAAAGGGCTGCACGATCCCAGACTTCTGTATAACATGCATCTGGTTTCCCTTTTTTAGATTTGTGCACTCTTTAAGAGTTCAAGAGCTTCACCATTACTAAATTTTGGTACATCGTATATTTTTTCAACTCCATGAGCAGTTAAGATATGTCTATCCCTAGTAGTTATGATAATATTACTGCCTTAATCAAACGAATTGCGTCCTCCTGCTAATTTCTTCAGCTGTTCCAATTTGTCCACATCATCAAGTATCAAAAAAACCTTCTTATGGTGCAACTTCTTTATTAGAATTGGAATTCCTTTGTAGACATCACCCAGCTTGATATTCTTCTCCCCTAGTATATCAAAAAGAATTGACTCTTGCAAATGTACTACCCTATGGTTGATTGAATTTTCTCTAACATCAACAAGAAAACATGAACCTTCAAATTGGTCAACAATACAATTATATACAGCTCGTGCTAAAGTTGTTTTATCTATTCCACCATTTTCACATATTCCCATCATGTTGACACGAGAACCATAGAAACGCAAAAATGAAATTACTTGTAATACACGGACTTTAGTCCTACTGGATAATCAGCAACATGTAAACGTTTAGGAGTTAATTTGCTAGAGACCACGACAATTATCTGTTCGATAAAATGATATTCGTAATCATACCTGCAAAAGCCAAGTTATAAAATCCCATTTAAACTCAAACTAAACTCATCATCCCTATATTCATTCATTACGATTAAAATCACATAAAATAAAATCTATTGTAAGGGACTATTATTTGGATTTAAATTGAAAATGATCGTCTAATCTTCATTGATGTTAATTTGAAAATCACCGGTCAGTAATTAAAGAGAAAACTACCATTTTGTCCCTAAGAAATATTTATGCTGTCAGTTTAGTTCTTGAAATCATCAAAATCTGTTTGATCCTATTAAAAAATACATCAATTTGGTTAGCCATTCGTTATGTTAACCTAATGTTAAAAGAGTTGGCCACATAAACCATCTTATTCCAAATGTGGAATGTTATTGGTTGACGGCGTCCTGATCCTCTGCGCATAGACAACAAGTGCAGCGCCTGCGTGTTGACCGAATGACGTCGTTTAATCCATTGTGAGCAAATCCTGACCGTCCACGACATGTAATCTGAACCGTTCAATGACATAACTCAAAATGCAACTTTCATTTAATGAAATGGTGAATTTTGAGTTGTTTTATTTGACAAAGACGCAACCAATCCAAGCCATTCAATTCGTGCGATTTGAGCCGTCTGTTTAAAAGCCCATAAAATCAGATTTTGGCACCAAAATTTGCACGTTCCAACCAGCTGCTTCTTCCTCCCTTGATCTGTTCATTAGTGGTGGGAAAAAAAACTTGGTTTTGCATGTTCCCTTACGCAATCTAAGGGTGGATTTTCATGAAGTACATAATTATCATTTTCCCTTTTGAAGTTATTATTGGTTTGTTTCTATTAACACTCTAAGACATGGATTTTTTTCTTTAGTAATTTTTTCTTCAGCTATGTGCCATCTATTTAATAGTTGCTATTGCCATTCACATGATATTTGAACGTTTTGGATTTGGGATTATTTTCTTTCGATTTGTTGATGACAAAAGATACATTGTGTTAAGGTTTTTTTAAAAAAACATAGCTCTTTGGAAGAAACAAATATATATACATATATATATATATGATAAGATGATCAATAATATTATTCTGAGTTAAAAAATAAAAAATTCAACTAAGTTTAAGAACTCAATGAATCATGTAGTCTTTTATAAAGAAATTGAAATCTGATTATGCTATAATAATCAAATGAAGTGCTTGATTCTTGTAAGTCAAGAAGTTCTCATAGTGTTTTTTTTTTTTCAAGAACCAAAATATGGATGTTGATTTGATCACTAAAGTAGGGTTGGAATTTGAGAGTTTAGAGGAATCATGGGACTTTTGGGTTGCATATGTAGGGAGAACTAGATTTGGAGTAAGGAAATATAATAAGACAGAGCAAAAAAGATGGTTCTATAATTTCAGCTAGATATGTTTGTTGTAAAAAAGGTTTGCGAACACAAGACAAGAGAGACTTTTTGACCACCAAACCTCAGCCTAAGACAAAGACTAATTGTAAAGCAAAAATGTCTGTTGTACGTATGAATGGAAAATGTAGAATCAACGCCTTTATTAAGGAGCATAATCACCTTCTCCATCTTTCAGAAACGATTTACTTATTGGCTTCACAATATAAAGTAACTGAAATTCAAGCCCATGAGATTAACTTGGCAAAGGATTCAAGGCTTCAACAAAAATATGCTTTTGAGTTAGTGAGTAGGCACGTTGGAGGGAAAGCTAATATTGGTTATACCCAATTTGATGTAAAAAACTATATGAGAACTAAAAGATAAAGAAGTATGGTATATGGAGAAGTTGGATGCCTATAGTATTATTTCCAAGAACAATACTTAGAAAATCCTTCATTTTATTATACTTATCAGATGGATGCAGAAGAACAGATTACAAATGTTTTTTGGGCTGATGAAAGAATGTTACTTCACTATGCATATTTTGTTAATGTGGTCCCTA